>BSBN01000391.1:30715000-35715000 GCA_027924645.1 Cunninghamia lanceolata | reverse complement strand
CCATAAAATTTATCACAACACGCTTGGAGTGCAAACTAGGTCAAACCCTAGGGCAAAAAATAGCCAAAATGTGTAGTTTTTCACCGAATTTTCATTACAAGAGCCCACTAAAAGGGTGTTGTCAAGATTTTTAGGAGGGGAAAAAAATGATTACCCTGATAATAGTAGATTAATGCAAAAATACTTTTCACAACACACATATGGTGCAAGTTTATAGAGTCGATAAGGCCAAAATTAGTGAAAATCGTTGTTTTTGAAGCCCTAGGTTTGAGATCTTGGGACAAAATGCTATGTGAATGTTTTGAAGTTTGATTTATAATGGAAATGAATTAATCTCAAATCTTAAAATAATTTTCAAGCTCTAATTTGCAAAATGCCAATGCAAATCTAATGAAAAAGCATGAAAATTGCTAGTTTTTGTTGAAATTTTCTATGCAAAAATGCAAATATTTTAAATCTAAATCCAAATTTACACTAAAATGAAATACTACAGCCAAATTCAAATTTGAACGAGCCTCTAAAATCAGTAGAAAATATAAAAGAATATTTTGCCTACTAACCCTAGATTTTGGAATTACTAGGTTTAATGAAAATTGTCAAAATTTCTACAAAAGCCTAGCAAATTTGGCCAACGAATACAGGAGGTTGCGTGAGCTGCCTCCCCTTCACTTATGGTTCTACTGCACCAAGGGGGTATCCCTATAGCTAAAGATTTAACACTTTGACTCACCCAATGACATGAAGATTTAGCTTTGTGATAATAGGTAGAATACTCTCATGTATGGACCAAGATTTGAATGACAAATCACAAGTTTAGCAACACTCTTGGACATGTGTGTCTAGTTATGGATGAGAGTATGCAGGGGGTCCTAATCCTACTCCTATAACTAACAGGTTGAAATTATGGAATGGTTTGAAATTGATGGTTTGGATGCAAGATAGGGGTTTTAGATCATAACTCCTTCACAAGGGCAGACCGGTGCCTGTCTCAGGGCAAGGAGTCACATAGACGTATACATGAGAGTGGCTTACAACTGGCATTCAAGTTTCAAGGGGTTAGGACTGGTGTTTCCTTACAAACATCACCCAAGAAAAGGTATTTAACTATCCATACTTACAGATATCCCAGTTGGCATACAATCTCCTCCACACTCAACCTAAAACAATTTAATCCGCTCCTTGAATGGAAGTCTAAAGATCAAGCTTGCAATACATAAATCTATATTCTAGAATTTGAGAAACCCTTAGCAACCAAATTCAGAAGAAGAAATGCATACAACAAGTGGAGACAGATAGCAAAACACATGCAGGAAGCATTTTTCATATAACATTAACACTGAAACTGAACATATGTGCAAGATACAACTCAGATGCAACACATAAACTCCACAGAGATAAAACAGAAAGGAAAATACTCTGTATTTCGTTATTTTTTCCCCCAAAATTGCCCAAATCTTCAACAACCAAAACAATGAGGCACACACCTCTGATATACTCAAAATGTGCCCTCAACAAAACCGTACATGGTCAAATCAAAATTCTGCCAATTACAATGCACCAAGAATGGTGCCCAAATCAATCAATGTTGTAGAGAGGAAGAGAAGAAGAAGTAGGTGGAATCAGGATTTGCACAGCTTGCCTGAAGATTTTCTGCATAAATTTGGTAGGTGAATTGTCCCTTCGACCCAACATCCTCTGTAATTTGCCATTAATTGTTCACCAACCCGCAGCCTGAGAATGCAGTAACATGCGTGCATACAATGAAAAACCTTCGCATGAAGTTTTAAAACATGGTCGTCGATCCACCTCTCCTTCGCTGAGATCTACGGCTCCAAATCGAATGAACAAGCAGCCAGCCAATCAGAACGTGCCATGTCAAATGTTTCCTTGCCATTGCTGACCTAACATTTTGCCTTTGTCACCCAGAGCACATACATTCATCTTTGTATATGCAAGAGCATATACAACCGCCCCCTTTAGCCTTTTAAAACCATTGTATATGCATTCAGTATATACATACGACTGTTTTGGGACATGTGGCGGCCATTGGTTGGTCCTCTATCGCCATGCATTTTCCTCCGTCGGCCATCGGAATAACTCTTGAGGCATCTGCCGATGATAACTGTCCCACCGATGACCCAATGCATATGTCCTTGCATATCAGGCCTTGTACATAGCACATACAAGCACCCAATATACATGTTACGGACCCCAAACCTTATTCTCTACATTTGATTTTCAATCGGGTCTGGATTGTATGTTACTTGTGCATATTTCCTTTGTATATCGCATATACAAATGCGATATACAACCCATGGACTTCAACATCTATTCATTGCAACATATTATCCTTTCGCGTCCTGGCCATGTACATTCCTTCTTTTTTTATTCGCTTGTATGTTGCATATACAATGCGAACATACAAGCCAAACATACAAACAACGGACCTCAAATTTGAATTAACAATATCACATGCCTTTTCGGGTCCAACTCTTGCATCTCGGGAATGCTTGTTTCATTGTATGTCAAACATACAATCTCCTTTGTATATCCGCGAGCCCCACCAAATGCATCTCGCCCCTTTTGCTTGCCACCTGCACATTGCATATACATTACAACTTGTATGTTGGAGATACAAAAACCTTTGCATGCCTGTGGGCCCCATCACTTGTATATCGGCCCCTTTGTATATCTGCAATGTACATTTCCCTTGTATATCGAATATACAAACCCTTTTACATACAAACAAGGAATCTATTCTAGAATATGCGATGTACATTGCCTCTTGTATGCCCTGAAATACATATTTTCCTTTGTATGTTGCACATGTATGTGCGAACATACAACACAATATACAAGCAAACTACGATGCATCTATAGAATATTCTGGGAATCTTCAATGCATATTCCACCCTTGCATATTTTTCATCTCTGCACCTTTACATGCAACCCAATATACAAACCGGGAATATTTCCAGGAATCTGTGAAAGATTCCCCCTTTGTATATGCATCTTTTAAGCCCGATATGCATTCAAAAATGCATATAACTCATTTTTTCAAAGGCTGATTTGGATTTTGCAAGCCCGCCAATGCACAATTGACCTGCATGTATATACAAACACCCTTGTATATACAAAGTGACATGCATTTTAACTGATTTTTCACAATTTTACTACTACATAGGCCAAAAGAGTTAGAATTTTTTGAATTTTTGGGAAGGTGCCTACGAATTTAAATGCTTGAAACCTAAATATTTATGTAGGCACCACCAGTGGCTCTGTCTAGGGACGCATGCCTCTTGCAGGCATGGCAAGAACTTTAGAATCTCTTGTTTCACAGGTTAGGCCTTATCTATTGGGCAACAGAGTCAAAACATGCACCATCCTGCGCATAAATTATATTTTTTAAAACATCATTTTGGCGGCCCCAGGCAGCCAAAAAGGAAGAACCACAATTTTTTCCTGTCAAATGCCTGATTCCAAACTGAATAACCCCAACCACAACTGAAAACATTAAAACAATTTGCCCACATGCTGAACTTATCAATTACATACTTCACCATTTTTGAAAGCTTGCCACTTGCAGTGTTGCCTCTATCACTCTGCATCTTACAATCAGAGATATAACCATACACATTATAATATTCTTCAGTATTAGGTAACATATGTATGTTATGATCCTCAAGCAGTATATCTTCATATTGCATTTGGCAATATTCATTATCTACCTAACTATTGCACATTACCAAATACATATCTAGCTGATCCAAAAACTGAAAACAATCAGAAAATATGAGACCCTCAATATCATTTATATCACCTATTAACATTGAAAACAAAACCTGATCCACATAGCCATCATTGCACATGTCTAAACCAACTGATGCTGAGCATTCATTATCTACAGTTTGCAAATCAATGTCATCATTTTCAAACAGAGGGTTAATTATGCACCAATGAAAGTCATGACTCACAATATCAAATGCATCCACAAGCTCATCATAAAGGGGATTCATACTCATTGCAAAGGTCTCTGTTTCTTCTTCATGACAATCCATTTTTTTTATTATTATCAGACCTAGAGTCATAAGAAGAACAAACCTGATCCATGAACTGGTCATGAATATCATCACTATCATCTGATTGCCCCACATATAAGATTTTTGTTGCTTCAATACACTCTAAAGTTGAACTATCTACATCATTTTCCAGCCCTCTAATGCTTCCTAATGAAACTGATACTGACTCTTGATCCATATGATCACAACTTTGCATAACTAGATCATTTAAACATGAATGCTCTTTGTTTAGGACTGGCATGCAAATATTACTTGAAAATTTATTATTGTCAACTTCATTTGCTAGGCAAAAAAGGACATCCTCCTCTATAACAGAAACATCATTAACCTGGAATGATGCAAAAATTGGGATAGCAGGGGTATGAGTAATGTCACATTCATCTCCAACATTTAAACTATATCCCTCATTAACATTTAGGACTATAGGGCAGCAAAATTTTTTAGAGAAATAACCCTTTTGAATTCCATATCTCCAATTATTTTCAATGTCAATTACAAACTGATGTGCTTGATGCAATGTGGTGGGCTCCTTATCTCTCAATCTATAGCTCATTTTCCTATTAAATGCTCCCAAATAGACAACTAGGCACAGTGCATCATTAGGTCTCATGCATTCTGGTATTCTATTCAATGTCCTCATAAATCTGAGGTTAAAAGCTGGAATCAACTCATCTTCTTCAATATGGATATACATAAAATCACTAATAACTGCATATTTAGAAATTCTTTCACCATATTGTTCTAGAAATGCAGATTTACAATCATGCCAAGAGCCAATAAAGCAAGCTGGAAGATAGGAGAACCAGTCCCTTGCATCTTCATCTAGAGATTGAACAAATAATCTCATAACTACATCTTCATGGTCAATCTCAAAATCATCTACAACATTTATAAACTGTTGCAAGTGTTTCTCAACTGATTCATCCTTTGCACCATTAAATTTGGGCAAATATTTTCTGATTTTAGATGGAAAAACATTTAGATAGCCACAAATGCCATCAAAGTTTATGGGCTTATATCTATCAATGCTGAAACTTCTTTTATTGCATGGTTGGGATTGATTATTATGCATTATTGCATTTGACACCTCACAAGGGTGCATGGGCTGACAATACATTATTGTGTTTTTTTTTTTTTTGCAACCCTCCTCTCAACTCAAATTTTCAATTACAACAATGACCTTAGGCCTTTAAAATACAAACTGTTATTTCAGCTTTCCTAAAGTCCTCCAAATGAGTCTTTTAAACAATATTGCATACTCCCTTTGAAATGCAAACTAGGTTCTTACAATAGCATGCAGTCTTTCACTATCATCTCCCTTTTAACTAGGGTTGTTTCACCAAATAGGGAGTCTTTTAAAACTTATAAAATACCTAGATATGTTGTAGAAACTGCAAATTTAACACCTCTGGTGTCCTCTTATTAGGTTCTTTATATGCAGAGTCGCCACCTCCTTAGCAGAGGAATGAGCTTCAAACAGGTTGAAGCTGCAAATTCATTTCTTTTCTTTCTGGGTTCTCCAACAGCAGAGCCACACATATAACTTCTTTCTTTTGCTGCAACAAACACTTTCCAGGTCTGATTTTTCAATCCTTTTAGACTCACACCTTCATGGATATAACACTTTTGTCCCCAGCAGAGTCGCCATCTGTTGGTATTTATTTCCGAATCAGTAGAGGGTTTGCCAGTTCCAATGCACAGGCAGATTCAGCCAACGAATATAGGAGGTTGTGTGAGCTACCTCCCCTTCACTTCTAGTTCTGCCGCACCAAGGGGGGTATCCCTGTAGCTAAAGATTTAACACTTTGACTCACCCAATGACATGAAGATTTAGCTTTGTGATAATAGGCAGAATACTCTCATGTATGAATGACAAATCACAAGTTTAGCAACACTCTTGGACATGTGTGTCTGGTTGTGGATGAGAGTATGCAGGGGGTCCTAATCCTACTCCTACAACTAACAGGTTGAAATTATGGAATGGTTTGAAATTGATGGTTTGGATGCAAGACAGGGGTTTTGGATCATAACTACTTCACAAGGGCAGACCGGTGCCTATCTCAGGGCAAGGAGTCACATAGACGTATACATGAGAGTGGCTTACAACTGGCATTCGAGTTTCAAGGGGTTAGGACTGGTGTTTGCCTTACAAACATCACCCAAGAAAAGGTATTTAACTATCCATACTTCCAGATATCCCAGTTGGCATACAATCTCCTCCACACTCAACCTAAAACAATTTAATCCGCTCCTTGAATGGAAGTCTAAAGATCAAGCATGCAATACATAAATCTGTATTCTAGAATTTGAGAAACCCTTAGCAACCAAATTCAGAAGAAGAAATGCATACAACAAGTGGAGACAGACAGCAAAACACATGCAGGAAGCATTTTTCATATAACATTAACACTGAAACTGAACATATGTGCAAGATACAACTCAGATGCAACACATAAACTCCACAGAGATAAAACAGACAGGAAAATGCTCTGTATTTCGTTATTTTTTCCCCCAAAATTGCCCAAGTCTTCAACAACCAAAATAATGACGCACACACCTTTGAAATACTCAGAATGTGCCCTCAACAGAACCGTACATGGTCAAATCAAAATTTTGCCAATTACAACGCATCAAGAATGGCACCCAAATCAATCAATGCTACAGAGAGGAAGAGAAGGAGAAGTAGGTGGAATCAGGATCTGCACAGCTTGCCTGAAGATTTTCTACGTAAATTTGGTAGGTGAATTGTCCCTTTGACCCAACATCCTCTACAATTCGCCATTAATTGTTCACCAACCCGCGGCCTGAGAATGCAACAACATGCATGCATACAATGAAAAACCTTCACATGAAGTTTTAAAACATGGTCGTCGATCTACCTCTCCTCCGCTAAGATCTGCGGCTCCAAATTGAATGAACAAGCAGCCAGCCAATCGAAACGTGCCACGTTAGATGTTTCCTTGCCATCGCTGACCTTACATTTTGCCTTTGTCACCCAGAGCACATATATTCGTCTTTGTATATGCAAGAGCATATACAACCGTCCCCTTTAGCCTTTTAAAACCATTGTATATGCATTCAGCATATACATGTGACTGTTTCGGGACACGTGGCGGCCGTTGGTTGGTCCTCTATCGCCATGCATTTTCCTCCGTCGGCCATCGGAATAACTCTTGAGGCATCCACCGATGATAATTGTCCCACTGATGACCCAATGCATATGTCCTTGCATATCGGGCCTTGTATATAGCACATACAAGCACCCAATATACATGTTACGGACCCCAAACCTTATTCTCTGCATTTGATTTTCAATCGGGTCCGAATTGTATGTTACTCGTGCATATTTCTTTTGTATATCGCATATACAAACGTGATATACAACCCGTGGACTTCAACATCTATTCATTGCAACATATTATCCTTTCACATCCAAGCCATGTACATTCCTTCTTTGTATATTCGCTTGTATGTCGCATATACAATGCGAACATACAAGCCAAACATACAAACAACGGACCTCAAATTTGAATTAACAATATCACATGCCTTTTCGAGTCTGACTCTTGCATCTCGGGAATGCATGTTTCATTGTATGTCAAACATACAATCTCCTTTGTATATTTGCGGGCCCCACCAAATGCATCTCCCCCCTTTTTCTTGCCACCTGCACATTGCATATACATTGCGACTTGTATGTTGGAGATACAAAAACCTTTGCATGCCTACGGGCCCCATCACTTGTATATCGGCCCCTTTGTATATCTGCAATGTACATTTCCCTTGTATATCGAATATACAAACCCTTTTACATACAAACAAGGAATCTATTCTGGAATATGCAATATACATTGCCTCTTGTATGCCCTGAAATGCATATTTTCCTTTGTATGTTGCACATGTATGTGCGAACATACAACACAATATACAAGCAAACTTGCGATGCATCTGTAGAATATTCTGGGAGTCTTCAACGCATATTCCACCCTTGCATATTTTTCATCTCTGCACCTTTACATGCAACCCGATATACAAACCGGGAATATTCCCAGGAATCTGCAAAAGATTCCCCCTTTGTATATGCATCTTTTAAGCCCGATATGCATTCAAAAATGCATATAACTCATTTTTTCAAAGGCTGATTTGGATTTTGCAAGCCCGCCAATGCACATTTGACCTGCATGTATATACAAACACCCTTGTATATACAAAGTGACATGCATTTTAACTGATTTTTCACAATTTTACTACTGCATAGGCCAAAAGAGTTAGAATTTTTTGGATTTTTGGGAAGGTGCCTACGAATTTAAATGCTTGAAAACTAAATATTTATGCAGGCACCACCACACGGCAGACAAGCGATGGAGTGTACCTATTTCTAGGTCCAACACCATCTCAGGCACATTACAGGCACACGCCGACAATTACAATTTGCCACAACAATCACCGAAGACATGCTTAAGGGTTGAGTTAGTCACAGAACCCCTCCTTGCCTCCGCAGAGGACTTTTGAAAATGATAGGATGATGCAATCTGCTCTGAGAAGTACACCATCCCCGCCTCCATAGAGGGCTTAAGAAAAAGGATATGCTCAATATCCTGCCTCCACAGAGGGCTTACATGATTGATTGATTGGTTGCAAACAAACTCAGGATGCATGATGCACTCATCATGCAGGACTTTGCACCTGAGGTCAAACATATTGCTAACATCTATAGTAGACAGCTTACCTTATATATGCCCCCACCTTAAGGTGGTTGATATCAGGTATTGATATCAAGCACATTAAAGTAGGAATAAAACACACAAGGGAACACTGACTTTTGCAAAGCCCATGCCCCCTGAAGGTGACATGCACTTTACGATCGCCAAATGTTCACACAAACACATCCCTGCAAGAAACATGTTAGTGTCTACAAGACCATGATAAAAAACAACAACATCAATGCATATGATTAACCACACAAAGAGCCAAGGTTATACAACGAATCCAAAGTTTGAGGATAACTATAGGGCTATATCATGAAGCTCTCCAAATCGAGTACCGCCAAGGCGAGATTCAAAGACAAACAAAGGTGCATGGAGCAGCAGTATTGTTAAGGTTTGTAAATGCAATAGAAACATCATTGAATTCACTACGTGGAAAGCACGAGTGCTTCCACTAGCCAAGCGTCAGATAAAATATACAACCCCATCATCATATTAGGAACTAAGTCAATTTTTTTATTGCTCTCGAAAGGGAAACTAGGTCCACATCAATATAAATGTTTGTCATCATCCACCCACTATGTGGAAACACTAGAGGAAGGGAAATAATAAATAAGAGAGGAGAAGCAAGTGTCTTAGGGATAGTCACATAGGAGGGTGCCCCCAGTGTCACCAACTGCGATGCTATGTCCGTAAGACACAACACACAACAATTAAATTAAAGTGAGAGACAATATAGAAGAATGATGATACAAATAGAAGAATGTCACAACAGAGGCAGTCTCCTAGTATCCCGGACCTTATGGGAGAATCCGAGGTCATCCCAAGAGGCCTAAACAACATATAACACATCACGGGGGAAGCACATCACGAGAGAAAAAAGGGTTAGAGATAGTTACCTGTAGGGTCTTCATATTATATCTTGGAACTCGCAAACCTCTTGGAGAGGTATTCGATCATATTTAATGCAAAATTTGAGTGGTTCTTATGAAAATTTTGTTTGTTATCATATGATGCTTGTTCCTTAAATCCTTGTTTAAATGAGACTTTTTGTTGCTTATGAGGGGGAGAACCAATATTATTTCTGACTATTGATTGTCGTCTTGCTCTTTTCCAAATTTTAGTGAGTTTTCATTGTTGAATCTTTCTAAAACAGTAACGGGAATCATCTTGTACCATCTTGATCGTCTGTATCGGTTGGTGTTCTTGCTTTTTTTATGTATTTTGAATATCTCCTAATCCATATAAGGATAACGGAGGAGGAACCTCATCATAAATTTTGTTTCTTCGTGGACGATGTGGATTATCCACTTGTTTCTTATCCACTTCAATCATTCCGACAATACTATCATAGTCCAAGTAATCATCCTCATCTACTTCCATTAAACCTTGTTCCACCATATTGTTTTCAGTATGTTTAGGGAAAGGATTAGTGAATATTTGTAAATTCTAATTCAACAGAGCAACTGACTTATTTCCATTATCATTCACACCCGATACCTAGATGACATTTGAATCAATAAGGTCTTGTATCTCATGTTTAAGACGCATACATTGTTCAGTGTCATGTCCTTGTGTCTGATGATAATGACAAAAGGCATTAGCATTGAAGTAAGGTCCTTGTTTACTAGGATCAACAGGCTTGATCGGGGGAAGTTTCATAATGTTATTACTCAAAGATACTACTTTAGAATAGTTTTGCTCGTTGCCTCCGAATTCAATACACTCCTTTTCACAGTTGATTGATCAATTTTTACAACATTTTTAAGCAAATATTAGACCCCAAGTCACCCTTATTGACTTGGTTCAATGTAAAAAAAGGTCCGAAAGAAAAATTGAATGAATTCATTAGTCGATATCAAGGACTTTACGCATAGATTTAGTATCAAATGAAAGATAAGGATGTTCAAAAGATATTCATTACAAATCTACAACCTAATATTCATGATAAGATTCTCTTGACGAAATATAACTCCTTTCAACATTTATGCACCACCCTTCGTGATTATCAACTTTCATCTAGTCAGTATGAAAACCAAAACTCATCAGCTCAAGTTGGTCAATCCATGGGTGGATCATCACAAAACAATTTTAAGAGAAACAATAATAGGAGTTTCATCAAGATCAATGGACCAAATATGAATGTGTCTGCTATAAATAATCCAAAGAAAGCATCATATCAACCAAGAAAGTTTACTCTGATATCTGAGTCTTATCATTCCATTATGAACCAAGTTGTGAGTAACAACATTCTGAAGCTTCCCCCGATCAAGCCTATCAATCCTAATAAACAAGGACCTTACTTTGATGCTAATGTCTTTTGTCATTATCCTTAAACGCAAGGACATGACACTAAATGATGTATGCATCTTAAACATGAGAGACAGGACCTTATTGATTCAAATGTCATCCAGGTATCAGGTGTGAATGATAATGGAAATAAGTTGGTTGCTCCACTGAATCAAAATTTACAAATATTCACTAATTTTTTTCCTAAACATACTGAAAACAATATGGTGGAATAGGGTTTAATGGAAGTAGACGAAGATGATTACTTGGACTATGATAGTATCATCGGAATGATTGAAGTGGATAATCCACCTTGTCCATGAAGAAACAGAATTTATGCTGAGGTTCCTCCTTCGTTATCCTTATATGGATCAGGAGATATTCAAAATACATCAGAAAAGCAAGAACAACAACTGATACAGATGAGCAAGATGGTACAGGATGATTCCCATTACCGTTCTAGAAAGATTCAAAAATGAAAATTCGCTAAAAATTAGAAAAGAGCAAGATGACAATCAATAGTCAGAAATAATAGTGGTTCTCCCCCTCATAAGCAACAAAAAGTCTCATTTAAACAAGGATTTAAGGAACAATCATCATATGATAACAAACAAAATTTTCATAAGAACCACTCAAATTTTGCATTAAATATGATCGAGTACCTCTCCAGGAGGTTTGCAAACTCTAAGATATAATATGAAGACCATACAGGTAAGTATCTCTAACCCTTTATTTCTCTTGTGATGTGCTTCCCTTGTGATGTGTTATATGTTGTTTAGGCCTCTTGGGATAACCTAAGATTCTCCCGTAAGGTTCGGGATACCAAGAGACCGCCTCTATTGTGACCTTCTTCTATTTGTATCATCATTCTTCTATATTGTCTCTCACTCTGATTTAATTGTTGTGTGTTGTGTCTTACGGACATAGCGTCACGGTTGGTGACACTGGGGGCACCCTCCTACGTGACTATCCCTAAGACACTTGCTTCTCCTCTATTATTTATTGTTTCCCTTCCTCTAGTGTTTCCACCTAGTGGGTGGATGACAATAAACATTTATACTGATGCAGACCTAGTGTCCCTTTCGAGAGCAATCAAAAAATGGACTTAGTTCCTAATATGACGATGGGGTTCTATATCTTATTTGACGCTTGGCTAGTGGAAGCACTCGTGCTTTCCACGTAGTGAAGTTTATGATGTTTCTATCGCATTTATAAACCTTAACAATATTGTTGCTCCGTGCATCTTTGTTTGTCTTTGAATCTAGCCTTGGGGGTACTCAATTCAGAGAGCTTCATGATATAGCCCTATGGCTATCCTTGAACTTTGAATTCATGGTATAACCTTGGCTCTTTGTGTGGTTAATCATATGCATTGATGTTGTTGTTTATCATGATGTTGTAGACACTAACATGTTTTTTGTAGGGATGTGTTTGTGGGAACATTTGGCGATCGTAAAGTACATGTCACCTTCGGGGGGCATGGGCTTTGCGAAAGTCAGTGTTCCCTTGTGTGTTTTATTCCTACCTTAACGTGCTTGATATCGATACATGATATCAACCACCTTAAGGTGGGGGCATATATAAGGTAAGCTATCTGTTATAGATGTTAGCAATGTGTTTGACCTTAGATGCAAAGACCTGCATGATGAGTGCATCATGCATCCTGAGTTTGTTTGCAACCAATCAATCAATCATGTAAGCCCTTTGTGGAGGCGGGATATCGCGTATATCCTTTTTATCTTAATCCCTCTGCAGAGGTGGGGATGGTGTACTTCTCGGAGAAGATTGCATCATCATGTCATTTTCAAAAGTCCTCTATGGAGGCGGGGAGCGATTCTGTGACTAGCTCAACCCTTAAGCATGTCTTCAGTGATTGTTGTGGCGAAGCGCAATCGTCAGTGTGTGCTTGTAATGTGCCTGAGATGGTGTTGGACCTATAAATAGGTACACTCCATCACTTGTCTACCATGTTTTCTCCATGTCTTCAAGTGTGTGTGTTTTGGCGTGCTTGTTTGTGTGGCATGTTTGTTGCCCCATGTGTAGAATAAAGATCAGCGCCTTCGAGTAGTGCTTCCTGCATTTTGGGAGGTTTTGTGTGTCTTCTGTGTGCGTTGCCCCATATATACAGAGACCTATGCCTTAGGGTAGTGCATCCTATATTATGGGAGGTTTGTTTACTTTCTCGTACTTGCATCTGCATTTCATATATATGAGAAAAAAGAAAAGAAAAGAATCATGCTTGTCTTCCATGCATTAATGTGTCTTCTATGCATTGACTGTCTTCTCTATGTTCTGCCTGACTGTAACTGTCTTCTCCATGTTTTACGTGCCTGTTACTATTTTCTCTGTGATTGGCGTGTCTTCTCCATGCTTGGTGTGTTTACTGTGTTTGTGACCTTACTTTAATGCATGTATGGGCCTCATGTTTATACATACATTAAAGTGGAGGCTAAATGTAACTTCAGAAAATGTCCCCTTGGGGGCTTTTCCCTCATAAGGTTTAGCTCTCAAGTCTTTTGCATGCATTTAGGACATCTTAGTTAATAATTTGGCATCCCGATGGAATGAGCCCTAGGTAACATGACAAATGGGACCTAGGAGGACCCCTTGAGTTGTACCCTACCCAAAATAGGGGGGAGGACTTGGGCGCCTACACCCTAGTCCTGCCCTATTTTGGGGCAGCCCTAATTTCCCGATGTCAGTTTATGACTGTTATTTGGGTCCTTTGCCGACGCGGTAAGTTTGAATTACGAAAATCTTGGCAAGAGTGCTTGTAGTTGCATATAAAAGCATGTTTAGGTATTCATTTGTAAATTAAATGATTACTAGCAAGCTATTGTATTCTCAAAGTGATTCAAGGCTTTCATTGTGTTGCAAGAGCAGACTTTGGTGGTTTGTGTGTTTGTATTTGCAGATTTGAGTATTCATTCATCATGGAATGAAGAGCATCTTCCTCCCATGATATCTTCACTACAAGGTGACATTATATTGTGTTTTCATTATCAATTCCTTTGGTTTTTGCCTTTGCCTCACAAGGGCACGCACTCTCTACCTGACAACAGTGTTCAGAGACTTAAGTGTCCTCCAAGGCTTGACTGAGGCAAGCCTCTAAACACCACAACCCCCTCCCAAAGTTTTGTGATTGTAGGTTACAGGTGTCGCATTTGGGAAAAGTGGAGTTGTAGGAAGGATTGGCAGACATCAAGGATTCAGGATCTGAAGAGAAGCAGGACACTAGAGCACTTCTAGGACTTGGGCACTCGCGCTAGTGTCCTCCACAGACAAATTTTTGGAGACAAAAGTTATAGGGCTGATCAATGTCAGAAAGAAGTCTGGATCCTACGAAGAAACTGGTACCTTGGTCTTGGGTGCCCGCACCTTAGTCCCCAATTGTTCCATCTCAGAACCCTGAAAATAGGTATTCTGTGATTTGTTATTTTACTTCCGTCTGCAAGAGCTTTTTCTGTTATTCATCAATTTATTGTCATAATTGCATAATTAGGGTTTTAATGGTCAATTGAACATAAGAGGAGAAATTGGTAATTAAATTCCCTAATCCAAGTTTCCCTACATCTCACGGTGATATAGGGTATGATAGTGAATTGCCACTCAACCCTAGATCCTTGAATGTAAAGTGGAAAGGAGGATTTAAACATCAAAACACCAAAACATTAACAAATCCAATTTTCCACTAAACACAAATGTGGCAAACTACAAAGCCTGAAGGGTAGATATGAAAGCTTAAGAATGAGTGAAGATGAAAATATTACCTCATACATGCTAAAAGTGAATGAACTTGTGAGCGGTTTAAGGTGTGCTGGTGGAGCATTGGATGAATCAGAGATTGTTGCCAAAGTGCTCAGATACTTACCTCCGGCATATAAGCATGAAGTTGCTGCCATTGAATAAATCAGAACTGTGACAACTGTTACAAGGGATCAGTTGGTTGGTAAGCTTTCAGCATTTGAAGTAAGTGAGTTCGGTGATTCTCTTCCTAAGTTTGAATCTACATTTAAGGCCACTATTCATGGAAAACAAAAATATGATCCGGGTGAAAGCTCTTCAAAAAGATCAAATAGATTCAACAAGACAAGGAAGGATCTTGAAGATGACGAAACTAAGTTTGATGAAATTGAAGCACTTTTTGCCAAACAATTGCCAAGAGGATCCGATAAGTATGAAGGAAAGTTGCCATTCAAATGTTTTGCTTGTAATAAGATTGGTCATTTTTCCTCAAGGTGTCTGGAGAGGGGTTCAAGGCCAAACCCTAACAGACCTAGAGTTCAGAAGAAATGCTACTATGTCCAAGAAGCTGGTGAAGAAGGAGTCACAGATGATGAATCTGATCATGGAGGTTCCACTGAAAATGATTGGGTATTCATTGCTATCAAAGAAGAAGATCCAGTGCCTACTAAATTTGCTAGCTGTGCAAATGTGGAAAGTGCCTTGGCTGGTCAGGTTGTAGAAAAAGATGAATGGGTGATTGATAGTGGATGTTTTCATCATATGACTGGTCATAAAAGTAAGTTTGTAAGCTTTGAAAAATATGAAGGTGGAATTGTGAAATTTGGAGACAACTCAACTGGTAGAATCCGTGGCAGAGGATCCATCTCTTTTGATGGTAAGAATAACACTGATGATGTTTTGTATGTGGAAGGATTGAAGTATAATCTTCTTAGTGTTGGACAGTTGGTTGACAAGGGTTATGATCTCCGATTCAAAGATGGAAAATGTAGAATATTGGAAAGCTCCAGAACTAAAATTACATCTGGTACTGAGACTAGAGGTAACATCTTTCATTTAAGTAGTTCTGGCAAAAGTTGTTTGATTGCTCAAATTGATCAAAGTTGGTTATGGCATAGGAGAATGTGTCATGTAAATTTTGATAACATTGTCAAGATAAGTTCTACTCAAGCTGTGAGATATCTTCCAAAACTTGTGAAACCGGTTGATAGCATGTGTAGAGAATGTCAATTGGGTAAACAGAACAAAATTTCATTCAAGAGAAAAGAACAATTTTCAAATAGAGGCTTGGAACTTGTGCATATTGATCTATGTGGTCTTTCTAGAATTAGGAGTGTGCAAGGAGATAGATATTTTATACTGCTGATTGATGATTACTCCTGGATGATGTGGGTAACCTTCTTAAAAGAAAAATCAAAAGCTCTTGACAAGTTTAAGGTGTTCAAGGTTATGGTGGAAAATGAGATTGGTGAGAAAATAAAGTGTCTAAGACCCGACAGAGGTGGAGAGTTTACCTCTGGTGAGTTTGATACATTCTGTGAAAAGCATGGAATAAAAAGATAGTTATCTGCTCCTAGGACTCCTCAGTCAAATGGAGTTGTGGAAAGAAAGAACCGGACCATTCAAGAAGCTACCAGGACCATGATGATGGAAGCAAATGTTCCACAAGTCTATTGGAGAGAATCTATGAGTACTATTGTCTACACTCTCAACCGGGTCCAGATCAAAGGCAATTCTGGTAAGACCCCTTATGAACTATGGTTTGGTCATCCTCCTACTATGAGATACTTCAAGGTTTTTGGTAGTAAGTGCTCTATCAAAAGAGATGAGGATCTAGAAGCAAGAAGTGATGAAGGGATATTTCTGGGTTACGCTACCCAAAGTAAGGCATACTGGTGCTTTAAAAAAAGATTGAAAAAGATTGTTGGAAGTGCAAATGTTAGAGTTGATGAGAGCAAAGAAGGACATTTCTGGTCTTGCAGATATGAATCAAATGATCAAGATGAAAGCCAAAGTCAAGGAAGACAAGTTCAAACCTAGACTCAGATTCAGATTGATCCAAAAAATCCAGTGACTCAAGAAGATAGTGCAGATGTTGAAGAACAAGCCCAAGAAATAGAGGTTCAAATAAATCCCAAAACTCCTAGGTATGTAAGACTGAATCATCCTGAAGATCTGATCATAGGAGATAGATATAAAGGTGTTTGAACTAGGAGAAGAATTGCTAAAGATCAAGAGGAGATTTGTTTTATTTCAAAGATTGAACCAAATTCAGTAAGCGAAGCTTGCAATGATGAAAATTGGGTAAAAGCCATGGAAGAAGAACTAATGCAAATTGAAAAGAATCACACTTGGGATCTTGTTCCTAGACCTGAAGATAAAAATGTGATTGGAACTAAATGGGTCTTCTGGAATAAACTAAATGAATATGGTGAAGTTGTAAGAAACAAAGCAAGGCTGGTATGCAAAGGATATTCTCAAGTGGAAGGAATTGATTTTGAAGAAACTTTTGCTCTGGTGGCAAGAATAGAGGCAGACATATTTTTTTTGCATTTGTTGCTTATAAATATTTCAAGGTCTATCAGATGGATGTCAAGTCAACATTACTAAATGAAGAATTAGAAGAAGTCTACATTGAGCAACTAGAAGGGTTCCAGTTATCTGATCAGAAAGATATGGTCTGCAGGTTGAGGAAAGCAATGTATGGACTCAAACAAGCCCCAAAAGCCTAGTATGCAAGATTAGATAAGTATCTGCTAAAGCTAGGATATAGCAAAGGCACTGCTGATAGGTAATCTTTACTTCAAGATTGATCATGAGCACATTCTAATTGTTGATGATATCATTTTTGGTGGAAATGAGAGTATGTGCAAAACATTTGCTGATCAAATGCAGAGTGAATTTGAGATGTCCATGTTTGGTGAAATGAATTTCTTTTTAGGTCTACAAATCATTCTGTCAGATAAAGGTATCTTCATATCTCAATCTAAGTATGTGAGAGAATTGTTGAAAAAGTTTGGAATGAAAGATTCAAAGCCAGTTAGTACACCCATGGCAACTGGATGTAAGCTGAGTAAAGATGATGAATCCCCTAAGGTGAATCAGAAAAGGTATAGATCAATGATTGGAGGACTTCTCTATCTGACTCAGACTAGACCTAATACCATGAATGCAGTTGGATTTGTTGCTAGATTTCAAGCTGATCCTAGAGAATCCCATGTTGTAGTAGTCAAGAGAATTTTTAGATATCTCAAAGGGACACTTGATTATGGCTTATGGTATCCAAAGGACAATGACTTCACTCTTCATGCATATATAGATGTTGATTGGGCAGGAGATGTGGATGATAGAAAAAGTACTAGTGGTGGTGCATTCTTCTTGGGAAGTAGATTGGTTTCTTGGTTGAGCAAAAAGTAGGAGGCAATATCCCTATCTACAGCAGAGGCATAGTATATAGCAGCAGCAAACAATTGTACTCAAGTTCTGTGGATGAAGCAAATGTTGAAGGACATTAGAATTGTGTTTGAGGAGCCTGCACAATATTCTGTGATAATTCAAGTGCAATAAGCATCTCAAATAATCCGGTGTTGCATTCAAAGACAAAGCACATATCAATCAAGTTTCACTTTTTGAGAGAGAAGGTTAATGAGAATGAAGTCAAATTGGAGTTTGTTTCTTTAAAGGATTAGATTGCAGATATTTTCACTAAGCCTCTACTGAAGGACACTTTTAAGCCTCTCAGAGAGAATTTAGGGGTTATTACCCCTCCTGATCAGAACTAAGATACACTAGGGTGCATCAGTCCGGTGGAATTCATAGTCATATCTTATGATCCGAATTGATGTAAAGGAGATACTACTCAGGGGGAGTAGTTAGTATGCAATTTTTGGGATCAGTCTGAAACAAAAAGGGGAAGAAAAGATTACAAATATGTGCCCTTTACCATTGATGTCAAAGGGGGAGAAAAGTCATGTGAAAAACTAGTTGCTGATGAAAGGGGGAGCAGCGAAGAAAGAGATTACAGAAGTGATAAGAGAAAGGGGAAGAAGTTCTTGTCTTGATGGTTGAATTAGTTTTTCACATCATATGTTGCCATCAATGATAAATGGGGAGATTGTTACAAATATGTGCCTAAGCAGTGTTGTCATTGATGTCAACATATCCTTGTTTCCATTGATGTCAATTGTATCCTACCTTGTTGCCTGTTTAGAAGACTGGAATGTTGAGGATTTTGAGAAAATTAATGAAGATCATTAAATGTGGACCATATGGATGTATAGAGGATTGTCTATAGTATCTCTAGTTAAGATTTGAGAGGTCCGCATGAAGATTTGAAGGAGTTATAGCCATCTAAGTAGAATCGGGTTTTACAGTGTTCAGAAAAGAAAGAGTGATAGGAAATTGGTCTGGATAGCTCCGCAAATGAAACTCTATGATTTGCAGATCTAGAGACATGTTTGGGAAGTCAGTGTGTGTCATCAACTCAAGTGGTTCGTGGTTTGGAGGTTCGCAAGCAATCTTTCTAGTGTGACAATCATGGCAGACAATGTTCTTGAGGTTCCGGAAGAATATGCAAGTGATTCTGATGATTTGGAGGAGTGCAGGTGTTTTTGTTGAATTCAATGTGCTTGTGGAGGTTTCTAAATTGTGTGACTGTTGTGTTGGAGGTCCGCATTGAAGAATGAGCTCGTTGTTGAAGATTTCTTCCTTGGTGTTATTGTTCTTCCCAGTCTTGGCCGACTAGATGATTCAAGTGCATTACGGATGATCTAAGAGCAATTCTATGGAGCATGGCATGTTGATCAAGGAAGAATTGAGTCCCAATTATGGTTGGCCAGTAGCTTAGTGATTCACATTAAGTCAGATGTTTGTAGTGCCAACCTTGATGTTTATTCCAAGGTTGATGAAGCATATAAAGGTGTGTAGTTGAGTTGTGGAAAATTATCCTTGGGCAAAATAATCAAATCCAAAGAAAGGATCAGAGGTAGAGTAGAAAAGAGGAGGAAAAGAGAAACAAGAACAGTAAAGGATGAAGTGATAGTGAAGAAGTATTTGTGAGAAGAGCAAAATTTTTTGAGCATTCAATGAGATTGAACCAAGCATAAAGAAGATGCTATTTCTCAGTGAATTCCTTCTGTATTAAACATAAATTTCTGTAGGTAGTGAGCCTCTTTTGAGCAGTGAGCTTTGGGCAGTGAGATCGAAGGCAAGTGCCTTCCCATTTTTAAGTACTTTTAATAGGGTACAAATCTTGTGGGTTAACCCCCACCGTGGTTTTCCCTTAACTGGGTTTCCATGTTAAAAATCTTGGTGTCAAGTGTGTTAATTTTGTTTCTGCTCATGTGTTATTGTTTCATGCTTTAATGTTTACATCATTAATCTGTTTGTAAGTTGTGAAAGAAGATTAAAAGGAAGAAAAGTTTAATTTTGTGGACAACTGATTCACCCCCCCTCTCAGGTGTCTGGCCTAATTCCAACAACTACTTCCCTTAGTTGACATGTTTCTCCTTTGATTTGCTCTCTTTCGTCCAGGAGCTACTTCAACTGAGTATGAAGATTTTCAATTTAGACCCTAATAGTTCCATCTTTATCCTTTAGAGGATCATATAGTTTGACCGCTTGAATTAATTGTGACTCAATAGAGTCAGCTTGATCCATTATGCTCTTTGTAGTTGCTGGCCAATTTAAACAAAATTCATATAAAATATTGGCCTCTTCAATACATTTCTAAATGTTTTTTCATATTTTCTTGCAAAATATTATGTGCCTTTACACATTTATCGGATGCATCAGTTAATCTTTTACTATTTACTTGCTTTGTTATCTTCTTCTCATCTTGCTTCTCTAGATAATATGAATGATCCTTGAAAGACTCCAATATAAGTTCCATCTTTTGAGTAGGAGGTAAGGTGTGATCTCTCTTTGCTTAGGGAAATTCTTCCTGGATTATCTTAATTTCCTCTTCTAACACTTCAACTCCTTCCACTTGTTGCAGAATCTCTTTCCTTGTAGTGGACTGAGTATGTCTCCCATTTGTATCTTTTAGAGGGGAGATATCCTAGACAAGTTGACTTGTCCATCTAGCATAAGCAACTGTAAGAGTTGAGGAGTAACTACCAGTTGTATTTGCATTTGTTGGGCTAAGAACTCCTTAATTGTGCGGAGAGGAGGAGGAAGATGTATCTTGTTCCTTTTCTGAATTCTCCTCTGCACCAACATTCACCTGCTCCTCTAAATGTTCAGTGTTAACCTATTGTTCAGTATTTTCCAGAGGAGGATTATCATGCACAACATTATAATTATATGAAACATTTCCTTCACCATGTGCAACTTGTTCTTGATCTTGTGTTGCTACCTCTTCTTTCTCCTCTTGGGGAACTTGATGTTCAGTGTTGTGCGGAGGAGATACTACCATGTGAGGTGGCGAAATAGTGTCATGTGGTGGAGACATATGTGGCTGCTCCATATTCTCGGTTCCTTTTACCTCATCCAAGATTTTCTTTGTCACATCCTTGGTTTCCTTCTAAATTTTATCTTTATCACCTTCCTTTGTGCTCATAAGAGTGTCCACTCTTTGCTTTGTCCTTAACTCCTAAGCTTGCATTTGAGCCAATTTATCCTTTTCTTCTTGAGACATAGAAGACCCGACCTTTTCAAGAGCGTGTTGCCTCAGCTCATCATCCATTTTAATGGCTTCTTCTCTTCTCTATCTTAGAGCCTAAGCTAGGCTCTCCAGTACCTTTTCAATGACATCAATCATGGGTAAGTTGTATTTAAGCATATACATAACTACAACCGTTTCAATGGTGTTTTGATCCTCATAAGGAACATCCAGATACAAAGCAGTTGTATGCTTTAGTAGTCCATTTTGTTCAATTCCATTGAAGATAGCCTCTAATTGAAGAGAGCCTTCTGTAGGAGCCACCAGAGGAGTTTTCTTAGATTTCTTCTTTTTCCCTTTTAGCTTAGAAGTTTCTTCTTCTCCTTCTGCTTCTTCAACCTCCTTTACATCAGTATGTTAGGGTTACCCGATAGAAGATATCAATTAAATGCAAATAAAGATTAAACAAAGGAATGAAAATACACAGAAATAATAATAGTGAGAGACAAGTTTTAACATGGTTCACCCAAACCTGGGCTACATCCACCAATAAAGAGTCCAATATTATTATCCAGTAAATCAAACCGATTACAACCAGCAATACTTGCAACTCAATATCGCTGTAAAATGCTACTATACATCAACAGAAACCCTAACCCTTAGCTACTTTTATCAAGCCTTATGTTAGTTACAAAAATAGGGTTTTTTATGTCAGCCAATAGAAAAATAACTCCCGACGCCTTAAAAATAATAAAAAATTGTTGGAGGTTTCGGTGCCCCTGGACCCCGCAAGGGGCACTGCCCCTTAACCCTGTTAAATAATTTGGGGGGAAATTGCACCGATAAAAGTGGGGTAAATTTAACCTCTGAGTCTGATTAGACTCTATATAACAATAATATCTCATTTGGATACTAATCAGACTCCACACTATATCATCTCCCACTTGGAGGTTGATCATAACACCGCTAACCCTGTAGCTCCCACTGGAAATAAGCACCCTGAACTCTGATGTTCTAGTTTTTTTTGTTTTCAGTCTTGAAGACCAACCGAAGCTAAAGAGGAGCTCAGATTCTCCCTTGTCACTACCTTCGTAAACATATCCGCTAGATTTTCATCTGTATGTATCTTTTCTAGCCTTAACTATCCATCATCTAACACTGACCGAATGAAGTGATACCTAAGCTGTATGTGTTTGGTCTTTGAATGCAAGGCATAATTCTTTGCAAGATGTATGGCACTCTGATTGTCTGTATACAAAGAACTGTTAGCCTATTGTTTACCTAATTCTTCCATGAAAGATTGCAGCGATATCATCTCTTTGCTTGCCTCTATTGCAGCTACATACTTTGCCTCTGTGGTGGATAAAGCAACCACCTTTCGCAACTGAGAGATCCAACTCATCGCTATCCCACCTACAGTAAAGACATGACCTGTAGTACTCTACCTGGTATCAATATCTCCTGCCAAATTTGAGTCTACATAACCTGCTAAATCAGTATTAGAGCCCCCAAAACATAAGTGTTTATTAGATGTACCTCTCAAATATCTGAGAATCCATTTTACTGCATTCCAATGCTCCAATCCAGGATGACTCATATACCTACTTACAACTCCTACAACATGTGCAATATCTGGTCTCGTGCATACCATGGTGTACATTAAGTTTCCTACAACTGAAGCATATGGTACCTTGGACATTTTGTCTTCCTCCTCTTGTGTCTTTGGACACATCTCCTTAGTCAATTTTAGATGACTAGGCAAAGGTGTGCTGACAACATTTGCATTCTCCATATGGAATCTCTGCAACACCTTTTCAACATAATCATCCTAAGATAGAGTCAATTTACTGTTCTTCCTATCTCTACAAATTTTCATACCAAGGATTTGTTTTTCTACCCCCAAATCCTTCATAGAAAATGATTGTGCTAACAGTTGTTTTAAGTCTCTTATGTGATCCATGTTAGACCCTGCTACAAGCATGTCATCAACATATAGACATAAAATAATGTAGTTGTCATTATCTAACCTCTTAAAATAAACACAATGGTTAGAATTACACCGGTTGCAGCCTTGCTCAGCCATAAAACTATCAAATTTTAAATATCATTGTCAAGGTGCTTGTTTCAAGCCATACAAACTCTTCTTCAATCTGCACGTGCCAGTTAGCCTTACCTTTGACCTCAAATCCTTGGGGTTGTTCCATATATATCTCCTCTTCCAAATCACCATGGAGAAAGGCAGTTTTCACATCTAGCTGTTCCAAATACAAATCTTCAATAGCCACAATACTTAAAATAGTACGAATAGAAGTCATCTTAACAACCAGAGAAAAAATCTCGTCAAAATCAATACCTTTTTTACGTGCAAATCCTTTTACAACTAACCTGGATTTAAATCTTTTCTTACCTCCATCTTCCTCTTTCATCCTATAAACCCATTTGTTTGGTAAAGCCTTTTTACCTGCAGGAAACTTACATAATTCCCAAGTCTGATTTTTTAGCAAGGAGTCCATTTCTTCTTTCATTGCAAGCTACAACTAAACCTTTGTATTCACCTACATAGCTTCATCATACCCTTCTAGTTCACCAACATCTATTAACAAAATAGAATACAAAGAGGGAGAAAACCTTTCAGGGGGTCTACTTAGCCTTGTTGACCATCTAACATTCACTGGAGTTTGTGGTATTTCTTGTTGTTGTTGCGGAGCATGAGAAACCACTGGAACATTATTATCTGGAGTATCATCCAGCACCACATAATCCTTTTCTTTGTTCTCATGTTGTTGCAACTGATCTTTGTACAACACCTCATTGAATACAACATCCCTACTTCTCACAATTTTTTGATTTTTAAAATCCCAAAGCCTATAACCAAATTCATCAATGCCATATCCAATGAAGGTACACTTTTTTTATTCTACATCCAGCTTGGTTCTATTTTCAGAATCTACATGTGCAAATGCTTCACATCTAAAGGTTTTGAGAAAATAATAACTCACCTTCTTACTTGTCCATGCTTCCTCTGGAATACCACAGCCCAAAGGAACTGAAGGACCTCTATTAATTAAATATACAATGGTATTGACAGCCTCTGGCCACATGTTTAAAGGTAGCCCAGCATGCAATCTCATGGTCCTTGCACGCTCCATTATTATCATATTCATGTGTTCAGCCACTCCATTCTCCTGTGGAGTCCCTGGAACTATTTTCTACCTACGAATTCTATTAAAGGAATAATAATCCTCAAATTCTTTGCTGCAATACTCACCACCATTATCAGATCTGAGACATTTTAATCTTTTATCCGTCTCATTCTCAACCAAGCTTCTCCATTTCCTAAATGTTTCAAATACATCAGATTTCTACCTAAGGAAATAAATCCAAACCTTCCTAGTTGTATCATCTATGAATGTAACATAATATCAAGAGCCACTGAGAGAAGATACCTAAGCTGGTCCCCAAACATCTGTATGCACAAGCTCCAACTTTTCATCTTTCTTTTACTTCCCATCCTTGAGAAAACAGACTCTCTTTTGTTTTCCATACACACAACTTTCACAGAAATCCATATTAATACATTTTAGACCTGGTAAAACTTTCTTAGAATGAAGTACCTTCATACCCTTTTCACTCATATGCCCAAGTTTGTTATGCCACGGTGTTGTCTCAAAACCTGCAGCAACTGTTTTAGTCTCTTCCTGCGAACTTGCAGCAGCTGTTCCTAAACCTGTTTATTTTTTCTTTGCAACAACTAAAGTAGAAGGAACAGTATGACCTGTACAAAGATTTAAGGTGCCTACTTTCACACCTTTTGCTACTATTAAGGCACCTCGTGAAACCTTCCAATTTTTATTAGTCAATGTAACAATGCAACCTTCATCAGCTAGCTGCCCTGCTAAAATTAAATTCCTACTCAGCCTTGGAATGTGTCTTACCTCTTGTAGTAGCCAATGATTCCCATTCTGCAACTTAATCTTGATTCTTCCCTTTCCAACAATCTGAAAGGGTTCGTTATCTCCCAAATAAACCAGCTAAAAATCCCCTTGGACATAATCAAAAAAATAACTTCTATGGGGCGTAGCATGAAATGAGGCCCCTGAATCTAAAACCCATGAATCATCAGCATTATCTAGGGAAAGAATCAAAGCATCATATTCAAATTTATTACTTACCACATTTGCCTCCTTATTGCCTTCTTGTTTGTCTCCTTCTTTATTCTTCCAAGACCAGTAATCTTTTTTCAAATGACCTAGTTTCCCACAGTACCAACAATCCTTCTATCCTCTAGATTGGGATCTCTTGTCCTTTGATTTTCCTCGTGACTTCGCATGACCTCTAGGACCTTTTCCTCTCTCCTTTGATCTGCCCCTGCTTTTTGCATTCAAAACACTACCTGATGTGGACCCTCCTAAGATTTTCTGTCGCATTTCCTCACTAAGGATAACACCAACATCATCAAATTTCAAAGTATTTAAACCAAAGACAGAGTTACAGCCATTACTAAGCTATTCGAACTTTCTAGCAAAGAACATAAAACCAAGAGAGTCCTCACCTCTTCATCAAATATCACTTTTACAGAAGTTAACTAACTGGTAATCATATTAAACTCATTTAAATGATCTATCACAGATCCACCTTCAATCATTTTCAGATTAAACAAATGCTTCATGAGAAATACCTTATTTGAGGCCGAGGGTTTTTCATACAATTTAGCCAAAGCTTTCATCAGTCCATATGTTGTCTTCACTTCTATTATATTAAACGACACAGATGGTGTCAGGCACAACCGAATGGTTCCTAATGCCTTTCTGTCTAGAAGATTCCAATCCTCATCAGTCATTGTTACCGGTTTCTTGGCTATTCCTTCCAACTGCCTCCATAACTCCTTCTGATAGAGATAATCCTCCATCTACATCTTCCATAAATGATAGTTCTGCCCATTGAATTTATCTACCTTCAATTTGCCCTCATTTGCCATTGCTCCCACTAAATTGTGAGACTTTCCTGCAGACGATAATCGAACACAACCCACTCTGATACCACTTGTTAGGGTTAACTGACAAAAGATATCAATTAAATGCAAATAAAGATTAAACAGAGGAATGAAAATACACAAAAATAATCACAGCGAGAGACAAGTTTTATTATGGTTCACCCAAACCTGGGCTACATCCACCAACAAAGAGTCTATTATTATTATCTAGTAAATCAAACTAATTACAACCAGCAATCCTTGCAACTCAATACCATTGTAAAATGCTACAGTACATCAACAGAAACCCTAACCCTTAGCCACTTTTATCAAGCCTTATGTCGGTTACAAAAATAGGGTTTTTTTATGTTGGCCAATACAAAAATAACTCCTGATGCCTTAAAAATAATAAAAAATTGTTGAAGGTTTTGGGAGCGCTACCCCCGAACCCCCGCGGGGGCACTCCCCCTCGACCCCACCCTGTATCCCGACAGGGAGCGTGCTAGGGGCGTTGCCCCTTAACCTCGTCTTGGGGGCGCTACCCCCAAACCCCCGCAAGGGGCACTGCCCCTTGACCCTGTTAAATAATTTGGAGGGAAACTACACCAATAAAAGTGGGGTAAATTTAACCTCTGAGTCTGATTAGGCTCCATATAACAACACAGCCTTCTTCCTTTTAGCTTGCACTTTTTGACTTGGTTGCTTCTTTTCACCTATTTTCATTTGAGTTAAGATTTCAGATGCAACTCTTCTTCTAGTTGAGGCAGTTTGAGTTGATCTAGAGGGTTGCGCTACATTCACAATAGCAGAAGTAGATCTGCCAGTCCTTAATCGTTGTGAATCTGGTGGAACAATAGAAGCATGTTGTGTTTCCTTCGTAGGGGCTTCAGATGTGAATTCTAGTGAAAGGCCCATCCTTTTATGAAATTCTTCTTTGTGTTTCTCAAAATGCTCCTCCACACTCTTCTTGTCCCTCTTGTCAATTATTTCATCATAAGTACTAAACCTCTCAGCAGTTGGGTCTTTGGGTTTGATCAGCAAAATATCAGCATAGACCTTTATTTCTTCTCCAGAGACTTCATAGGGAAACCTTGGAATCCATGCAATCCTAGGCTCAAATGCCTCCATATAAGTATAATCCTTATCCACTAGGAATGTGATATTCTTCTTATATTGTTGTACTAAATTGAAAGGAATTATATCTCTGGCATGCATGTTGGTTTACAATTTTTTAAAGAAACCCTAGTACATTTGTTTGTAGTGATTTGGATCACTGAAACCCCTTATATGACTTTTAATTTGAGTGGCAACAGGAACATCTTGTTTCCAGACCTTTCCTCTAAAATTAGGTAGTTCATTCATAAAATAGAATGCAAGGCATATGATCAAAGTACCATACCTAAAAATATATCCAGTTTCTTTTGTTCTCCTCAGATTATCCAGAAGCTTTTCTCTCATGACCTCATAGAGGTCAAAGTCTTTACCTTAACCATATGGTAGGCAGTGTGAATGGCGGTATCAGTGGTGGATCCTTCTCTATTTGTAAAATAGACTTTATATGCAATCCCCATAGCAGCATATCTAACACTCGGATTAGTTATGTCATTCATAGTTAGAGTCCTCTTGTCAAATTCTCCTTCAGCCAATTCAGTAACCTTCTCATTTTAATTGATTTCGTCACCAGTACAGGTCTAGTGGAGCACAACCCAGTTACTACCTTGATTGTATCCTTCGTAATCTAGTGGGGCTTATCCAGATACATGAACTCATCATGAATTTTTATTAGTATATATCTCACCCATTCATGATCATCACAAAAATAAGGATAATCTTTCCAGATATCTAGTTACTTAGCCCCCACATTTGCAAATTTTGGTTTGTAACTTACATCATCATCTAAGAGTTGATCTCTGATCTCCTCAAACTTCATACGATCAATTTTATCCAACTTAGAGTGAATGTAAAACCCAACATCTTCAGTGTACACCACATATGTTGGAACATTTGAAAATTCCCCATCTCTATCGACCTCCATTACTTTGAAAGGGTATTTCTTATACTTAGGTTGTGGTTTTTCAGTTACATCAACTAGTTGTGGAGTCGCCATCACAAATTTCTTTGAATTTAGCAACTAGGATTTTAAGAAATAGCAGTTCTAATAAATACCTCTATGTTCAATTGCCAGGGTTTCACCTTTAGCTTAATTTTCCTTAAGTTCACCAAGTGCTTTGAAATTATTATTTTCTTCTCAGCTCTAGATATAAATTCTTTTGGTTTCAAATGAGATTTGATCGTGCAAGTGAAGCACAAGTACTTTGCAAATTGCCCTAACTTTCCATAATAAATGCTCCTTTATCAAGTTAGGTAGATTGTTGTTGGATTGCTTTGTGAACTCACAAAAACCCAAAAACATTCTGCAACCCTCTGCATCATGTGATTTTGCTCCAGAAATTTGGGAGAAAGAAAGTATCTTGCCTCATCAACAACTTCATCAACTTATTTCATTCTAACTCATCTATAGACCTAGCTTCCATTGTACAAGCCACAAATTGTCACGTCTCATTTTTATGGACTATATTATTATTCTAGATTACAGAACATTTACCATGATTATTTTACTTTGAGTAAGTTCCACGTATGTGAAGGTAATTATTATAAAGTAATATTGCGTGAATTGGAAAGTTGATTTAAATATTAAATATTATATGTGATTATGATGTTTTGCTTCAGCTATGCTTTGGGGAACTAACCTATTGACATTGAGTTGAGTGCAAATGAATGCAGGTACTCATCGAAGATGAGAACATGGTTGAGGTAGAGGTGGTCTAGCCACTTGGCAAGAACTGATGGGATGGTTAACTGTCATGTCCCCATATTAAGGCATTGTTTAAATTAAAGATTTAAATATCATGATAGTGGAAACGGTGAGAATATTCATACCTTCCCTATCATTAAATAAATATATGTATATATGATAATATATATATATAATATAATATTATAAAAGTAATTATAAAATATATTTATATATAATCATAATATATATATATATCATAAAAGTATATGTATATATTTAAATATTATAAAAGTAATTGTAAATTAATATATATATATGATTATAAATATATATATATATATAATAGTAAAATATATATTACATAGTAAATATAAACTAATGCATTTCATATCCTTTACATAAGGATCAAGCCTCTATAAGAGACACCGATCTCATTACATGTTTAAATAATCATTAAACAAACATTAAATGGGATAATTCTAATAAACTGCCTGTCTCACATAATAAAGATAAAGCAGCAATATAAGTTTATTAAAAGGCAACGATGAGTATTAAGTCAAAAAGGGAGCGATTAAAATAGAGAAAATTCCAACGATTATATTATGACCCAACAATAAGACTTAATTAAATATAGTTTGACCAAAGTAAGCACTAAATACAATTAGACTATTTTAGACATCATACAGTCTGAGGCAGCGATTGGAATAATATGTTAAGGACAGCGAATTACAAAGTGAATTTTGAATTAATAAAAGGCTGCGATTTGTATAAGGTAGGCAGCGCTTAGTATATACTATGTTTTGCTAACAAGTAAAGACAAAAAATATATATATTTATGAAGAGTTGTCATTTAGGGAAGAGATGCTCCCTTTGACAATAGACATCTCCTCTCACAAAAAGACACCTTGTTTATAGATATAAAAGGCAAAAACAAATATCATCCACAAAAAGGGGAGGAGGGTAGATATAAATCATTCCATTCATAAGCAAGAATTCGAATCATTATAAACAGCAATAAGAGAATAGAGAAAGAGATACATAAAACATACTAAGAAGAGATAGTCAAGGAAGCAAAGAATAATACATATATATATCTTAGTTTAAAAGAAGAATATAAGCAAGTGATCATTCAATCAAGAAGATTGGAATACAGTTCAGCAGGGAATTATGATATTGTTAAGTGAAAAAGAGAAAGGCATATTGCATATAAGTTATGATTATAAAGTTTGATTTATGATTTATATAATGAGATAAGATGAATTGAATTCTAATGTTCTCTTTTGGTGAGTTGAAATTTTGTGCAAGGTTGTGAAAATTTTGGCTTGCTAGAAGGGGACATTACATTAACCCAGATGCACTCACACACTCACGTAGTCTCATAATGCATTTGAATGGCTTATTTTATGTATCATTGTGTGGATAATAAATGTGGTGGATGGTTAGATACTTAGAAAATATTATGTTTTAATTGCAACAGTAAGTTCCTTTCGAATGCTTGATTTAGTGATGAATTTTAATGTCCTTATGGTTTATATTTTAAATGGTATAATTATGTTAGAAAAGATGTATTTTATTAAAGTGATGTATTGTTATATTATTTAATAATAAATAATTAATAAACGTTTCTTATTTATAAATATAGATGTTTGGAAGACAATATCTAAATTAGATTTAAACAATTATATTAAATAGTAATAGATATATATTATTTTATTATTTAAAAACACTTCTTGGTTTATTTAAAGTGATTATGAGTTATTAAAAATAAATAAAGTATATTAATAATACTATTATATTTAGAATTTAAAATAAAGAGAATTAAAAATAAGTTACTGCCATGCATGCGACATAAAGTTAATAAGTTATTTGCTTTTTATTTATTTTTTTAATAGAAAAATTAAGTCTTTTATTGCAATCTCGTGCAGACTAAAATTTAAAACTTTAATCTTCAAAACCTAAAATATGAACGCCAAAATTAAGAAGATATTTTTAATAAAAAAAGAGGGAGGAGTAGAGGATTCAGCACCCACAACTTTGGTAGCAAGAAGCGAATTATTTTTTTGTGTGATAAATCTAATCATCTACAGGCAACCAATAGCTCTGGTTCTAGAAGTGACAGAAAGGAATTAAAGGCAGCGAGTGGAGGGTGGAAGGAGTGAGTGACCAAGGAAGATTCAACCCCTTTTGTGCAAGTGAAACTATCAGGGTATCTTCCTTATTTACGAATGCAATAATTTGGTTGTTATGATTGTTTATACATAGTGAATTAGACCTATATTTTGTTCTTTCTGGTCTATATTACACCTTAGGTGGCCAGCAATCTAAGTTCCTTGTTTTAATTTTAAACTCCCTTCAGTCGGCTATTTTATATCTATGGTCTGAGTAGAGTCAACCTTCCTTTGAGCGCCTGAGTATTATCCATCTAGTTGTTGGTAGATCAACCTTTGTTATGGGAGTTGGGTTCCTATATTGTGCTTGACCTGCTACTTTTACAGTTGTAGAGCAATTATCTTTTGACCACCAAAATATTCATATGTTGGCTTGTGTTATTCCTCTACCTTACCTTGCATCAACCTACTGTTAGGAAGTATTTTAGCTCCTTAAATCTGAGAGAGCTACCTCTATTTCATTCTTGTTGTCCTTTATATTCTTGAAAATAAGTTAAGTAAATCGCCTCTTTCTTGATCTGAATATAACCGTTGAAAATAATAGTTAACCAAAATTCTGGTAGTTGTTAGATTATTCTTTGGCAGACATAAATCTGATAAAATGGTATCTTTCCTGTTTGTTGTTAGAATCAGTCTCTTGCTAATAAATCAACCTATTTTTATCGATGAAACAAAGTGAACATAAACTCTTAAACCTAGATGAAAGTATTAGTTTCTGTAGACATATTTCTCTATTGTTTTGTTGTTCAAAAAGCGATTTTAAACATATCATTGAATGATAGTAATCTGATTATAAACTCTGTTCTCTATTTTCTATTTTTTATTTATGTTACAGTTCCTGTTGTTTTCTTGTCTCTTGACTTGTTGTCACAGTTGTGATAGTAAGGTTTTTGAATGATTTATAAAACTTATTGCGTTGACTAAAATAGTTCCTATCACAGATATGATAGTAAGATTGTTTAATCATTTAGAATTCTTATTATTGTGATTGAAATATGGACTCGGTAATTATATCAATTTGATAGCCTTATGGATGTAATTGTATGTAACAAATGATGGATTATTGCTTAGAAAGTGTGTTTCCTTGATTGGTGTTTTGGGAAAGGGATTTTGAAATGAATTATAAGAGAACATTGATTCTTTTATTTTATTATTTATTTAATTGTTTCTTGGGGAAAGAAGTAGATTTTATCTAGGAATGTTATTGGGTTACTTTCTAGGCTAGGATGCCGAATGTGGATTATCAGAGATGGTTTTTCCTCTTTTCAGGAATTGAACTAGGTTACTATGTTTTAAAGGATTAGATCTAATCAAGTTGTCATTGAAAAAGATGAATATTTTGTCTAGCAAACTTATTGATATATATCTCTCCCACATCCTATTGTGAGACAATATGTATTTCATTATTTAGAATTGCACATTAAGACATCAAGTTCCATCGGGTGTTCCCACCTGCCAGTTGTACCAGGTAGCTAGACATTTCGTGCAGGGTTGGGTTTCCTTTGTTTCATGAAGGGATCCATGGAAGTGTAATTGCTTCATGGTTGGGTGGAAAAGCACTTGGGCCATGTTCCCATCTCTCGACTCGCAGGAGAACCACTTGGTTCATGGAGACTGATGAGTGTATTGATTTATTTATTCTTGTTGTACATGATTATTGTAACTTGAAATTGGATGTATTATGGCATGAATGCCAATGGAATTTGTATATGATTTTATAGTGCTTTCAACTGGATTGAGCACGTGACTTTGTAAGATTTAATGACATTTTGATTCATTTTATGAGATTATCTTTTTACTTGTGATATTGCAATTAAGAGGATTAATTACATCTTTTACCTTTTTTATTTGTGATGTTGTATTTAAGTGGATTATTTACTTCATTTTGCTTTTGTGATGGTTTTGTGGCTTTTACATTCGGTATCAGAGCTCTAGGTTGAACACTAGGGCCTCTTTTGGGACTATTGTGCTAAGTTGCAAACTTGATGCATATTATCCACCATGAATACTAAAAATACTGATCATAGTGAAGGATCAAGAAGTGGTCAAAATAGAAGAAACCGTGGAGGTGCACGTGGAGGTGCTCGAGGTGGTGGAAATGTAGGGAATCATGGAGATGTTAATAATGATCAAGATGGAAGATTGGACCATATTCTTGCTCTCTTGACCTAGCAGGATACGACAATGAATGCTCTTGAGCAGCAGATTAGAGGAAATCCTAGAGGGCAGAATGCTGATGAAAACCCAAGGGATGAGGTATAGAATGAGAATTCAAGGATAGAAGTACAAGTTCCTGAGGTTGGAGTTAATGCTAATAATTAAGGATTGCAAAAGAGTTGAGGAAAGACCTCAAGAAGGTCTCACCGCCGAAATTTGATGGGAAAATAATTGGAGATGGAGCTGAAGCATGGATCATAGAAATGGAGAAATACTTTGGGCTCTAAAAACTTTCAAATCACATGAAGGAAATGTGGGGATCATACCAGTTGACTCGTGAAGCAGCAACATGGTGGGACAATGAGGAGGCATATAAGAAACTATTACCCGGTGAAATAACTTAGGAGATTTTCCTACAATGTTTTAGGAAAATATGGTTACCATAGCTCTTCTTCGACAAGAAGATGACAAAGTTTCAAATTTTGGTTCAAGGAGGTATGTCTGTAACCAGTTATTGGGAGATGTTCTCACATCTACTTAAGTATGTTCCACAATATTAGACAGATGAGATATTTTGAATCAGGAAATTTATTTTAGGCTTAAGCCCACATATGGAGTAGAGGTAGGCATTTATAACCCACTCACTATGGATGTAATATTTGAGAAAGCAATTAAACAAGAGCATAAGTTACAACAAGTAGCTAGTTACCATAAGCAGAGAGATGCTAAGTTTGTCAATAAGAGACCTTAGAATAATTAGCAGAACTATCAACAGAATAACAATCAAGGCAATAATAGGCAAATCAGGAATCTGAAGAGAGGTAATAACTCTCAGGGTGGAAATGGTGGAAACCAATATGGAGGAAACAAAAGAGGTGGTTATTGTTGGATTCAGGATAGACAACTAAGAGGGGGGGTGAATCAGTTGTTCAAAGCTTGCTTCTAATTAAACACTTAAATCCACTTTGTTATTCAATAGCAAAATAATTAATCAATCATGAAGACATAAAGCATTAACTCAAGAGCAGAAACACATCAACACAAGAGACAACAAGATTTTGACGTGTAAAACCTGGTTAAGGGAAAAACCACGAGGTGATTAACCCAAGAATGTATTCTCTGTTAGAAGAATGGAAAGAACAAAATGGCACATGCCAATTAGGGCTCACTGCCCGAGCACACTACTCACAAGAGGCCCACTGCCTACAAGAGACACACTGTCTACAAAGTAACAAGTATCACAAACTTGAACTAGATAATAGCATCTTTACCATGCTTGAATCAGTTCCATTTAAGCCCAAAAACTTTTGCTCTGCCTTTCACTGTTTTCCTTGCTACCACACTCCAATCCACACCGGACACCCTTTGGAATGACTTCACAATCCCTTATTAATACAAGGCATTGACTTAGGAATAATCATCTAAGTCAGCAAACCCCTACAATAACATCCGCAAGACGTGTAATACATCCGGTCGACTAGTCTCAGGAAGAACACCTTCATCTGGTGGTTATTCTTCAAATGCAAACTCTAACTTCAATGTGGACCACCAACATGAACTAGAAATGATCCAAAGATCACCACAACCTTTCCTTAATCACCAAGAACATCCACACTTCATCTACTTACCGGAATTCTTCTCTCCTTCATCTAGAACTTCAAGAACACAGTCTGTCATCACTGTCACAAAGGAATAGGTGCTTCCAAACCTTCAAACCACAAACCAATCAATTTGACACTTCACAAGGATGTCCTCAACACCCCCTCAAATCCGCAGAATGGGATAATGCATTTCCAGATCTCACCGGACCTATCTGTGTCACTCTGTCACCTCTGAACACCTGCTAGAACCGGTTCTACTTGAGTGACCATAACTTCTTCAGATCTTCATGCGGACCTCTGAAAACTTGAATGGATCATCTCAAGACTCATATCTACAAACCCTTTGAACCGCAACCTCTGATTTGCATCTTAGCTGGGATCTCCACTTCACTGTCTCCATTGCTCCTCTCTGCTCATCCAATCCTTCTCATCAATGCAACATGAGTATGTTGACATCAATGACAACACCGGTTAGACCCATACTTGCAATAATCTCCCCCTTTGTCATTGATGGCAACATATGATGTGAAAAACCATCAAGACAAGAATTTCTCCTTACTGTCACAACTGCCCCTATCAGCAACAACCATTCACATATCTTCTCTTCCTTTACTGCTCCCCCTTTGATCATCAACTACTTATTTTTCACATGTCTTCTCTCCCCCTTTGACATCAATGGCAAAGGGCTCATACTTGCAACTCCAACACTTCATAATCATACCAGCTGCTCCCCCTGAGTAGTAGCTCCCCATCACCAATCCAGATCACAAGATATGACTTGTGATATCCACCGGACTAATGCACATAAGTGCACCTTAGTTCATCACCGGAGGGGCAATAACCCCTAACTTCTCCCTGAGATACTCAAAAGAGTCCTTGGGTAGAGGTTTAGTAAAGATGTCTGCAATATGATACTTGGAAGGCACAAACTCCAGTCTGACTTCATTCTTGTTCACTTGCTCTCTCAGAAAGTGAAACTTGATAGATATATGCTTAGTCTTAGAATGCAACACCGGATTCTTAGATATATTTATTGCACTTGAATTATCACAGAATATAGTGATAGGCTCCTCATACTCTACTTTAGTATCTCTTAGCATCTGCTTCATCCACAAAACTTGAGTACAACTACCTGCTGTTGTAATGTATTCTGCTTCAGTTGTAGATAGAGATATTGCCTCTTGTTTCTTGCTTAGCCAAGAAACCAATCTCTTTCCCAAAAAGAATGCTCCACCACTATTACTCTTTCGGTCATCCACATCGCCTGCCCAATCTGCATCTGTATATGCATGAAGAGAGAAATCATGATCTCTAGGATACCACAAACCATACTCAACTGTCCCTTTTAGATATCTAAAAATCCTCTTGATTGCCATGACATGAGATTCTCTGGGATCAGCCTGGAATCTAGCAACAAGACCAATAGCCTGCATAATGTCTGGTCTAGTTTGAGTGAGATACAACAGTCCTCCAATCATTGACCTGTACTTTGTCTGATCAGCCTTAGGAGAATCATCATCTTTGCTCAATTTACATCTGGTAGCCATAGGAGTATGCATTGCTTTTGAGTCTTCCATCCTAAATTTCTTCAATAATTCTTTCACATATTTAGTCTGAGAAATGAAGATTCCTTTCTTTGTTTGAGTGATTTGTAGACCCAAGAAGAAATTCATTTCACCAAGCATGGACATCTCGAACTCATTTTTCATTTGATTTCCAAAAGTTTTACACATACTATCTCTTCCTCCAAAAATGATATCATCAACAAACACTTCAACAATCAAGATGTTTTCATGATCAATTTTGAAATACAAATTACTGTCAATAGTACCTTTGTTGAAACCAATCTTCAAAAGATGCTTATCCAACCTTTCATACCAGGCTCTTGGGGCTTGCTTTAGTCCATACAGAGTTTTCATCAATTTCCAGACCATATCATTATGATCACACAATAGAAATCCATCCGGTTGCTCAATGTATACTTCTTCTTCCAAGTCACAATTCAGGAAGGCAGACTTGACATCCATCTGATATACTTTGAAATCCTTGAAGGCAGCATAAGCAAGAAATAATCTGACTGCTTCAATTCTTGCCACCGGAGCAAAAGTTTCTTCAAAATCAACTCCTTATATTTGAGATTAACCCTTGCAAACCAATCTGGCTTTATTTTTGATTACATCACCAACTTCATTCAGTTTGTTCCGGAAGACCCATTTGGTTCCAATCACATTCTTGTCTCTAGGTCTAGGAACAAGATCCCACGTGTGATTTTTCTCAATTTACATTAGCTCTTCCTCCATTGCTTTAGTCCAGTTTTCATCATTGCAAGCTTCATTTAATGTTTTAGGTTCAATCTTTGAAATCAGACAATACTCATCTGAGTCTTGAGCAATTCTTCTTCTTGTTTGCACACCTTTGCTTTTATCACCAATGATCTGATCTTCAAAGTGGTTCAGTCTTACATACCTGGGAACTTTGGGAGTTTCCTGCACTTCTAATTCTTGATCAGGCTCATTATGACTCATCTCTTCTCCTTGAATTACCAGATCTGTTTGATTCTGAATACCGGAAGGAGTTTGGGCTCCTTGAATTAGAACACCATTCTAATCATCTTCATCATATTCATAAAACCTTGAAGGTTTCTCAATTCCTTCATCAACCTTCACATTCGTACTTTCTATCATCTTTCTCAGTCTTTTATTATAGCACCGGTATGCTTTGCTTTGAGTGGAGTAACCCAAGAATATTCCTTCATCACTTCTAGCATCAAACTTGCCTAGATCTTCATCTCTTTTAATGTAACATTTGCTACCAAAAACTCTAAAATACCTCATAGTAGGAGTGATGCCAAACCAAAGTTCATAAGGAGTCTTACCGGTGTTGCTTCTGATTTGAACTCGATTGAGAGTATAGACTACAGTGTTGACAACTTCTCTCCAAAACATCTGAGAAACATTTGCTTCCATCATCATTGTCCTAGAAGCTTCCTGGATGGTCCAGTTCTTTCTCTCCACTACTCCATTCTGCTGTGGAGTCCTAAGAGCAGATAACTGTCTCTTTATTCCATGCTTCTCACAAAAATATATGAACTCACCGGATGTGAATTCACCACCTCTGTCAGACCTCAGACATTTCAATTTTAATTCAGTTTCATTCTCTACCATAGCCTTGAAAATTTTGAACTTCTCAAAATCTTCTGATTTCTCTTTCAGAAAGGTAACCCACATCATCCGGGAATGGTCATCAATTAATAACATGAAATATCTATCACCTTGCACACTCTTGATTCTTGTCGGACCACATAGATCAGTATGAACTAAGTCCAATAATCTGGTAGAAAATTGATCTTTGCTTTTAAATGAGATTCTGCTTTGTTTCCCCAACTGACATTCTTTGCACAAACTATTTGTAGGTTTTACCAATTTTGGAAGATCTCTTACAGCCTAAGTATTGCTTATATTGATAATATTATCAAAATTTACATGACACATTCTCTTATGCCATAACCAACTTTGATCAACTTGAGAAAATAAGCAACTTTTACCAGTACCAACCAAGTGGAAGATATTACCTTTAGTTTGGGTACCGGAAGCAATCTTTGTTCCAAAATTTTCAAAGATCCTGCATTTTCCATTCTTGAACCGGAGATCATAGCCTCTGTCCACCAACTGTCCAACACTAAGAAGATTGTGCTTCAATCCTTCAACATACAATACATTACCGGTTTTGTTCTTTCCATCAAAAGAAATAGTTCCCCTACCTCTGATTCTACCAACAGAATTATCACCAAACTTTACCACTCCTCTTTCATACCTTTCCAAATCTAAGAACTTATTTTTGTCACCTGTCATATGATGAGAGCATCCACTATCAATGACCCAATCATCCTTTTCTTCAACTTGGGCAGCCAAAGCTCTTTCTACAACTTTATGATTGACAGATTCAGAGGGCAGTGGATCTTCTTCCTTGATGGCAATAAACACCCATTCACTTCCGGATTTGTTTCTTGTTTCTGATTCATCATCTGTTACTCCTTCATTATCATCTTCTTCATGAACATAATAACAATTCTTTTGGAACCTTGATCTATTAGGATTTGGCCTTGAAAATCTTTCTGGACACCTTGAGGCAAAATGACCGATCTTATTGCAGTTAAAACACTTAAAGGGCAATTTTCCTTCATACTTATCGGATCCTCTTGGTAGTCTCTTTACAATGAGGGCTTCAAGTTGAGTTGTTTCTGCTTCTTCTTCTTCCATGTCTTTTCTTGTTTTTTCATACCATGATAGTTTCCTAGAAGAATTCTCTCTCGGATCAAACCTTTGTTTACCTTTTACAGAGGCACTAGCTCTGAATGCAGATTCAGTCTTGGGGGATTCATCTCCAAACTTGGACATTTCAAATGCAGCCAATTTACCAACCAATTGATCTCTTGTGATAGTCATATGGGCTCTGAATTCTTCAATGGCAGAGGCCTTGATTTTATAAGAAGCAGGAAGGGATCTAAGAATTTTGCCAACAATCTCATCTTCATCGAAGACTCCACCAGCATTTCTAATTCCACAAACAATCTCATTAACCCTTGGCATAAAAGTAGTGATATTTTCATCATCCTTCATCTTCAGATTTTCAAATTTCCCTTTTAGACTCTATAACCTTGCACATTTAACATACTTGTCTCCTTCATGCAAAAGTTCTAGTTTTTGCCAAATCTCAAAAGCGGTTGGTAGGTCAACAACATTTGAAAGCTCTGTATCAGATAAAGTGCTTAGAAGAGCTTCAATAGTCCACAGATTGTTTTCAGCATCTGTAATTTCATTTGTGTCTTTCAGACCACCCTGTGAAGGTACATACTATGTTGTAGCCATGGTCCAGTACGCCATACCCATACATTGCAGGTGACATTTAATGCGACCTTTCCAAAGATTAAAGTTGGTTCCATCAAACTTCGGACTATCCTTCTTGTATGATGACATCTTGGATCTCCTCAAGTGATTAAGCTCCTTTTAGAGGAACTTGGCTCTGATACCAATTGTTGGATTCAGGACAGACAACTGAGAGGGGAGGGTGAATCAGTTGTTCAAAGCTTGCTTCTAATTAAACACTTAAATCCACTTTGTTATTCAGTAGCACAATAATTAATCAATCATGAAAACATAAAGCATTAACTCAAGAGCAGAAACACATCAACACAAGAGACACCAAGATTTTGACGTGGAAAACCCGGTTAAGGGAAAAACCATGGTGTGATTAACCCAAGAATGTATTCTCTGTTGGAAGAATGGAAAGAAAAAAATGACACATGCCAATTAGGGCTCACTGCCCAAGCACACTGCTGACAAGAGGCCCACTGCCTACAAGAGACACACTGTCTACAAAGTAACAAGTATCAAAAACTTGAACTAGATAATAGCATCTTTACCATGCTTGAATCAATTCCATTTAAGCCCAAAAACTTATGCTCTACCTTTCACTATTTTCCTCGCTACCACACTCCAATCCACACCGGACACCCTTTGGAATGACTTCATAATACCTTATTTATACAAGGCATCGACTTAGGAATAATCATCTAAGTCGGCAAACCCCTACAATAACATCTGCAAGATGTGTAATACATCCGGTCGGCCAGTCTCAGGAAGAACACCTTCATCCGGTAGTTATTCTTCAAATGCAAACTCTAACTTCAATGCGGACCACCAACATGAACTAGAAATGATCCAAAGATCACCACAACCTTTCCTGAATCACCAAGAACATCCACACTTCATCTACTTACCGGAATTCTTCTCTCCTTCATCCGGAACTTCAAGAACATAGTCTATCATCACTATCACAAAGGAATAGGCGCTTCCAGACCTTTAAACCACGAACCAATCGATTTGACACTTCACAAGGATGTCCTTAACACTCTCTCAAATCTGTAGATTGGGATAATGCATTTCCAGATCTCATCGGACCTATCTATGTCACTCTGTCACCTCTGAACACCTACCGAAACCGGTTCTACTTGAGCGGCCATAACTTCTTCAGATCTTCATGCAAACCTTTGAAAACTTGACCGGATCATCTCAAGACTCATATCTACAAACCCTTTGAACCACAACCTTTGATCTACATCTTAGCTAGGATCTCCACTTCACTGTCTCCATTGCTCCTCTCTGCTCATCCAATCCTTCTCATCAATGCAACATGAGTATGTTGACATCAATGACAACACCAGTTAGACCCATACTTGCAACAATAAGCATAGAAATGCTAAATTTGTCTATAAGTGACTTCTAACTTCAATAAGAGATGTCAATTACCATAAGCAGAGTGATGCTAAGCTTGGCAATAAGAGACCTTAGAATAATTAGTAGAACTATCAATAGAATAACAATCAAGGCAATAATAGGCAAATTAGGAATCTAAAGAGAGGTAATAACTCTCAAGGTGGAAATGGTGGAAACCAGTATGGAGGAAATAAAAGAGGTGGTTATAACAACAGAAACAACAACCAGAGGGAAAGAACTAAAGGCCAGAAAGCACCTAACGGTGGATGTTATAATTGTAGAGGAGAGCATTATGCTAATTCATGTCCATAGAGATCAGCTGGAAGAGGAAATAGAAATCAACAAGGAGCACCTCAACATCAGATTCATGCCGCAATGGACAATCGACAAGATGACTTTTAGGCAACACCTATTCAATTTCAAGGTAAGATCTATGGACTACCTATATCTATTTTGATTAATATTGGTGCCATGGAATGTTTTATAGATCCTAGAGTAGTATCTAAGTTATCAATTAGACCTAGGCATATGGAAAACTCTTGGATGGTACAATATGGCAATAGAGCAGAAAAGAGAGTAGACTCATGTCTAGAATGTAGTGAGTTAGAGCTTCCTAGTTTTTAGATGCAAGTTAATCTGTATGTAGCACCTTCAGGGTCTTATGAGGTAATTCTAGGAATCAACTGGTTAGCTGAACATAAGTCTCTAGTAAACTATGAAGACAAAGTTGTTAGATGTTTGGATGACCTAAAAAATTAGGAGGAAATTAATGGATCTAAAAGACCTTTAGAGCTTAGACAAATCTCGGCTATGCAATTGAAGAAAGACAAAGAGGAAAGGGTGTGCCCTTTATGTTGTCCAAGTAAAGGACCTTGACAAAGAAGAACTAGTGTTCAATGACTACCCAATCTTTAGAGATTCCAGAGATGTATTCCCTATGGAGTTGATAGAGTTACCACCGAAGAGAGAATTTGACTTCTTAATTGATTTTCTACTAGGGACTAAGCCTCAATCAAAGGCACCCTATAGGATGACTACTACAGAATTGTATGAGCTTAAAGCACAATTGCAGGAATTGCTAAATTAAGGGTTCATTAGACCTAGTGTGTCACCATGGGGCTCACCAGTTATCTTTGTAAAGAAGAAGGATGGTACTTTGAGGTTATGCATTGATTATAGGATGCTTAACAAAGCTACTATTAAGAATAAGTATCCACTCCCAAGAATAGATGAGCTCTTTGATTAGATGAAAGGAGCTACGATGTTCTCAAAGATAGACCTTAGATCTAGCTATCACCAATTGCGGATTAAGGATGAGGACATCTCTAAAATAGCATTTAGGACTCGATATGGTCACTATGAGTTCACAGTAGTACCATTTAGGTTGACTAATGCTCCAGCAGCCTTCATGAATTTGATGAATAACATTTTCAAAGATTGTTTACATGATTTTGCGTTGATCTTCCTTGTTGACATGTTGATATACTCTAAATCAATGGAAGAGCACAAAAGGCATTTGAGGATAGTCTTGTAGCGCTTGAGAGAGTGAAATCTTTATGGTAAACTATCTAAGTGTACATTCTTTCAAGATAAAATGAACTATCTTGGTCATGTGATCTCGACAAAAGGGATTGCAGTTGATCCTGAGAAGATAAAAGTAATAATGGAATGGCCTGCACCTCAGAGTGTGATAGAAGTCAAAAGTTTTATGGGACTTGCAGGTTATTATAGAAAGTTTGTGGAAGGTTTCTCAACTATAGTAGCACTGATTACCTCGCTACAAAAGAAGAGTAAGAAGTTTGAATGGACAAAAAGGTGTGAGCAAGCTTTCCAAGTGCTAAAGGAAAAGCTCACAACTGCTTCTATCTTGACCATACCAAATCCTAATGGTCACTTTATAGTTAGAACTGATGCTTCAGGAGAAGGAGTAGGAGTGTTGATGTAGAATGAGCAAGTGGTTGCATATGAGTCAAGAAAGTTAAAGCAACATGAGTTCAACTATGCACTGCATGATCTTGAGTTAACTGCCATAGTTCATGCACTTCAAAAGTGGAGGCATTATCTTCTAGGTAAGCCCTTTGAGTTAAAGATAGATCATTTAGGGCTCAAGTATATATTTACGCAACCTAACCTTAATGCATGATAGAGAAGGTGGTTATAATTCCTTAGTGAGTATGACTTTGGAATTGAGTATATAAAAGGAAAGGAGAATAGGGTAGTAGATGCTCTTAGTAGAAGAAGACATTTGGCTACTATGATTACAACGAGATCCAATTTGAAGCAGAAAGTAATTCTGAATCTTCAAGGGGATGAGCATTATGAAAAAGTAAATCAAGCTTTTGAAGTAGACCCCTTAGATCACAGGTTTGATGGCTATGTGTTTGAGTTAGATGGACTTTTGAGATTTCAGGGAAGGATGTATATTCCTAACTCAGGAGAGTTGAGTAAGTTAGTGCTTGAAGAGATCCACAACGCACCATATTCGGGGTACCCTAGAGTGACCAAGATGGTCAAAGGTTTGAGACCCTTATACTTTTGGCCTAGACTTAAGAAGGATGTGATGGAATTTGTGGCTCGATGTTTGGAGTGTTGAATATCAGGAACATTGAGAGGGGGGGTGAATCAATATTCCATAAAACCATTTATACACTTTCACTTTTAACCATTTTCCAAATTTAATTAAACAAAAGCACAATATGCAAATGAATGGCAATCACAAAGACATAACATATGTACACTAGGATTTTTATGTGGAAAACCCTAAGGTGGGGAAAAACCACGGAGAGTGTTAGCTCTCATAAATATTTTTATTATAGCAATACCAAAATACAAAAGGCTCACTGCCCAGATCTCACTGCTCAATAGATAAGCTCACTGCCTTATGAAAGAGAGAAGAAAAGAAGAGGGTGGCTCACTTCCAAGATGACTATGTAGATTGCATCTCTCCATGCATGATTATAGTCTCATTGAAGCACAGAATTTTGATTCAAATCTCTTGATTACTGATTGCCCTGTTTCGCTGCTAACTTCTTGCTTCAAGGATAAGATCTCTCTTCTTTTGCTTATGATCACCTTATCTTCACATATTTTGCATACACATCCATCAGGCAATATTTCATCATTGTCCCAAAATTGTAATCCATCTGTTATATATATCCGCCATGAGATTTTTCACTTACTTGGGTCGGCAAGACAAACTGATAATGTGGGAGCAAGATGTTATGCTTTGTCGGCCTGATCATGTGTACTAATTTCAATGTGGGCCCAAGTGATCATGTACATAACTTCATATAGGTTGTCTCTAACCATGCAATCACTTAGTTAGATCATTCAAACACTATTTCTTCTTCGCACAGAGATCTATCATACCAGTCGACCTATTCCTTAAGAGCATGCTTAACAGGTTCATCTGTTGCCTCACAACTCACATTGCAAACCAAATGGGACCTCACAAATCATATCCGATGCTTGTTACTAACCTCTTAGCATACCTTCTGAATTGTAGAGAAAAATACTTTTGCATGTCAAAATGCGGATCATGAAACTACTGCTCTGTCACTGAGAAATATCGTTGAACTGTAACCTGATATTGGACAGCTTGTAGAATGTGATGTACTAAACTTCAAAGGTTGTAATTCTAGATTTAGGTAGTTATGATGTATCCCTTGCTTGCCTCATAACCATAGAGCAAATTATGCATTTGCAGAGGAATGCGGAGTATTATACTGTACCCTGTTTACTGTCTTTGTCATACCTCTGTTTGTCCGGACTTAGTCATTTTCTCCATATGATTTCTGGAGTTATGTCTTCCTGTCATGCTGATGTGTTCTCCTTATCTTGTTGCCATCAATGACAACACTCATCTTGTCTTCATAGCAGTGTCTCTTACCAAAATGGAGTGCCAGCGAGTCAAAGCTAAGCATGTGCATCCAGCAGGATTGTTGTACCCGCACAGTGTTCCTAAGCATAAGTGGCAAGTGATAAGTATGGAGTTTATTCAAGGGTTACCCATGTCTAAGAGTAGGCATGATGTTATCTTAGTGGTTGTGGACAAGTTGACAAAGGTAGCACATTTATTCTGGGGAATCTTTCAGATGGTTCTATGGTTTTAGCTAAGAAGTTTGTTTAGGAGATTTTTCGATTGCATGGAGTGCCTGAGACAATCATTTCAAATCGAGACACTCGCATGACATCTAGATTTTGGACAACTCTTAATTCAACTTTGGGAACAAAGTTGAATTTCAATTCAACATATCATCCTCAAATGGATGGTTAGACAGAAAGCGTCAATCAGATTGTAGAAGACCTTCTCAGAATGTATTGTATGGATCAGTAGTATAAATGGGAGGAGTATCTTCCATTGGTAGAGTTTGCATACAACAATTCATACCATGCATCTTTGGGAATGGTACCATTTGAAGCTCTTTATGGGCGTAGGTGTCGAACACATATCAGTTGAGATAAGGTGGAGGACAAAATAGTGATTGGTCCTGATATGTTAAAGGAAATAGATGATCAAATGAAGTTGATCAAAGAGAAATTGAAGCAAGCTTCAGATCGTCAAAAGAGTTATGCAGATAGAAATAGGATGCCTAGATAGTTCTCAGTTGGTGACAAAATCTTTCTGAGGGTCAAACGTTAGAAGAGTTCAGTTTCTTTTGGTAAAGCATCCAAACTTGTTCCTCATTTTGTAGGACCGTTCGAAGTTCTCGAAGTGATAAATCCTGTAGCATATAGACTTGCTCTACCGCCTGCACTTGCCAGAATCCATAATGTTTTCATGTGTCCTTGCTTAAGCTTTATCATCTTGATGTGTCACATATTCTTGATTGGCATGCTTTACAGGTTCAAGATCCAAGAGTAGTGCAAGTGAAGCCCACTCAAATTTTGGAGAAGCGCAATGTTAAGTTGCGAAGTAAAGATGTGGTACAATATAAGGTCCAATGGGACCAATATTCGGAGGATAGTGCCACATGGGAGAATGCAGAGGAGATTGATAGATCTTTTCCTCATTTGAGGATATAACATAGATTTCTTATTCATGCATAAATTATGATGCTTTGAGTTCCATTATTGTTTTATGATACTTTGAGTTATTGTTATTGTTTTATGATACTTTGATACATTGTTGGTGGTAGATAGACACATTATTATTTTGTTGTGTAATAAGACATGGGACGATGTCTCTTCCAAGTGGGGAAGGATGTCACGTCTCATTTTTAAGGACTATATTATTATTCTAGATTAGAGAACATTTACCATGATTATTTTACTTTGAGTAAGTTCCACGTGTGTGAAGGTAATTATTACAAAGTAATATTGCATGAATTGGAAAGTTGATTTAAATATTAAATATTATTGATGTGATTATGATATTTTTGCTTCAGCTATGTTTTGGGGAACTAACCTATTGAAGTCAAGTTGAGTGCAAATAAATGCAGGTACTCGTCAAAGACGAGAACATGGTTGAGGCAGAGGTGTTCTAGCCACTTAGCAAGAACTGATGGGATGGTTAACCCTGAGGAACTCACACACTCACGTAGTCTCATAATGCATTTGAATGGCTTATTTTATGCATCATTGTGTGGATAATAAATGTGGTGGATGGTTAGTACTTAGAAAATATTATGTTTAAATTGTGACAGTAAGTTCCTTTCGAATGCTTGATTTAGTCATGAATTTTAATGTCCTTACATTTTATATTTTAAATGGTATAATTATGTTAGAAAAGATGTATTTTATTAAAGTGATGTATTGTTATATTATTTAATAATAAATAATTAATAAACGTTTCCTAATTTATAAATATAGATGTTTCGAAGACAATATCTAAATTAGATTTAAACAATTATATTAAATGGTAATAGATATATAGATATATATTATTTTATTATTTAAAAACCCTTCATGATTCATTTAAAGTGATTATGAGTTATTAAAAACAAATAAAGTATATTAATAATACTATTATATTTAGAATTTTAAATAAAGAGAATTAAAAACAAGTTATTGTCATGCATGCGACAGAAAGTAAATAAGTTATTTGCTTTTTATTTATTTTTTTATTTTTAATAGAAAAATTAAATCTTTTATTGCAATCTCATGCAAGCTAAAAATTAAAACTTCAGTCTTCAAAACCTAAAATCTGAACGCCAAAATTAAGAAGATATTTTTAATAAAAAAAGAGGGAGGAGTAGAGGATTTAGCACCCATGACTTTGGCAGGAGGAAGCGAATTACTTTTCTGTGTGATAAATCTAATCATCTACAAGCGATCAATAGCTCTAGTTCTGGAAGCGACAGAAAGCAATTAAAGGCAGCGATTGGAGGGCGGAAGGAGTGAGCGACCAAGGCAAATTCGACCCCTTTTGTGCAAGTGAAACTTTCTAGGTATTTTCCTTATTTACGAATGCAATAATTATTGATTGTTATGATTGTTTATACATAGTGAATCAGACCTGCATTTGTTGGTGTGAACAAGGTTATTGCCTATCTGTTTTAACCTTTGTTGTGTAGATAATTCATATTATTTAACTATTTATTAGTTAAATAATACTCACACACATGTTCACATCTTAAGTTGACTTAGGAAGCATTCTAGTTGTCTTCTAGATGTTTCTAGTTTGTCTAGTTGTTGATAGTTGTCATCTTATCCTATAGTTGTCATATGTCATAGGATTAAGATACTTGTCACATGACTACAACATCTTGTATCTCACCTTGGTCTTTATAACCAAGGCCTCATTATACATTATGTAATCCAGTACATTGTTGTATCATGGCAATATAGCATTCTTTTTTCTTGTCTCTCTTGTGTGGAAGGTTATTTGGTTTTGCAGATTTGATCCTGGTGGTTGATTGCTCCAACATGGTATCAGAGCTTTGATCCTGCAAGCCCCTTCTCATTTTTGTTGAGAGATTTTGTTGTCAACTTTTTGCTGGTGCATCCTGGCTCAAAAAGGAGTTCACCGTTGAGTTCAAATTGCCCAAGTTAGTATAGATCGACTATTCAAAACTTGATTTTGGACATAGATAATTTTTTGACTTTTTTGGGCTTTTATATGCATTTTTGCAGAAATTTTTTGTCAAAAAGGCAAAAAAAATTTAGCAGAGGGTCATTCTACCCCCTGTAGTTTATGGTCCATCTTCACAGTGTAACAAATCAGATTCAATAGTTTTTGCCTGTTTTGAGGTGACTTGGCCTCAATCTGGTTTTTGTAAACCATATTTCTGTGGTTCTTCGGTCGTTTTTTGGCATTGTTGCAGGGTATTTTTTGGCATAGTTTTTTGGCCCGATTTTTGGGCATCAAAACCTAAAAAAAAAGAGGCATCAATCTGAGATTGGCAGGTGTATTATTTCCATCTATCGCTTCTGTGTTGGATTGCCTAGTCTTTGCACATAACTCGAGTGACATTCAACAAATTCCTGAGCGGTTTCATCCTTCACATTTTTTTTGAAGGCATCAGTTCTCGAGGAGTTTACATTTCGGCCTAGATGGTTAAATCACAATTGACAATCTACATCTGCCAATGGGCTCTCTGCATTGGATGGTTTTGATCGACAATCTACATCTGTCAACTGGCTTTCTGTATTGGACGGTTTTGACCTGCATCTTTAATCTTGCTTCAACGACCTACCTTGCATTCTCAGATATCTGAATTCTAATCAACCTTCAAAAAATCGTGTACGAGTCGCATTAATGCGATCTGCATTCTAGCTAATCGATTTCATTTTGGGTGCTCAAGATAGTAGTGATTGACTTTTTTTGGTTGACTCAGTTATTTGCTATGGATTCAGATCTGTCTAATAGAACAACCTTGTGTTCCACATTGTGGCTATCGATGGGTATTCTGGATTGAGGAGAATCTCCACTGATCTGATCTTGAACATGATCGATCTATATTGAAAGATTCGGTCTCTGAATCATTTTTTACTTGCCACGATTCCATGTTATTCTAAGGTGATCAAATTCAAAAAAAATTCCATCATTTTGTTTTTATGAGCTGCATCGGCTTCTATAAACTGATCTTGGCCCAAGTGGCCTTTCGCACCAGACAAACAACTCGCCTATTTCCTCTTTATTCTGATCAACCCTTGGCGTACGGCTTTGAACATCGACCTTCATTGGTTTCAAAGCTCAATCTCTTGTTTGGTATTAAGGGCACAACAATCCTTTTCCTTGACTTAAGAGTTCACCCCGATCTCTTTGCAGGAACTATATGCATCTCTGCATCGACCTGGGCTGCTCTTTGGCACACTTTTCCATGTCCTTCAAGCTCAAACTCGGCCTTGAATCGGCATCCAACCTAACCGCAGCATTCAACCACATTGCTCATTCTTGGATTGCCTATTTTAGCCTTGTTGAACGTGGCTTCTGGCTCTATTTGGTGATATTCTATGTTTTGAATCATTTCTACCCTACAGATAATGTTTTATGAGCAACTTGGCCTGTGTTTGAGGTTATCTTCACCAACGAATACATTGGTTCATTCCCTAGTGAGTATTTTTGGGAGACTTCTGTGCATAGTTTGGTTTCTAGTTCAAGGGAACCTAGTAGTGATCTCAGACCAACAGTAGATTCACAGCCCTTATTTGGAGAGAGTGACTGTGGATCTATAAGGCAGTTCTTTTTTATCCTTAAGACAACATTTTTAAATAAAGGTGAACTTTTGTTTGTTTGATTGTCGAAGACAGGAGATTGAGGCCTGATTTGGCAGGTGGCCATACCCCCTCACAAACAAACTTATCTTCCTTTCTTTCTAACCAGATTGCTTGATTACACAATGAGTCATTGATCTTGTCGCATGCAAGTCGAGGACGATTTTTTTTTGCAAATTTCAACAAAGAGGGAGATTTTTTCTTTTTGCCATATCTTGCAAACCAGGAGGCAGATTTTCACGTTCTTATAGTCATCAGAAAGGTGGTTCAGTGAATTTCATTGTGGTTAAGGTGATTTTTTCAGATTTCATCATTTTTTGCCAGTTTTTTAGCTTGAAGGTATAGTTTGCCTTTTTCTCGCAACTGGCATAACTTTTGGATACGACATCAAAATTTGGTGAATTTTTTTTGAAATTGCTTAGAAAATCGCAAGGAATCTGATTGTAACTTCTATTTTTTCCCTTGACAAGATTTTTTGCTCAAAAATTGTAAAAATCACCATGTGTTATAAACGGTTGATTTACGCTTGTCGATTGTACAAATTCTTTCATTGTACTTTGATGGGGGGGTTACAATCACATTGTTAATACATTCTGGGGGGTGAAAGGCATGATTTAAGTGCCCTTGTGTCTTTGGTTCTTGGTGTTTTTTCTGCTACACATGGCAGAAAGTGTGTCTATAAAACCACTCACTCCACATAATTACCACACATGGAAGTTAAAAATGAAACAACTACTACAATCTAAAGGACTTTAGCAAATGCTAGAGGATAATCCACCTGGTTTCACTAAGGAGTTTGAAAATTTTGCTTATAAGAACAAATTAGATGAAGCTATGGGAATCATAGGATTGCATGTATCAGATAACTTGTTGTTTCATATTGTGGAGTGTAAAACACCTAAGCAAATTTGGGATAAGCTTGCAGAATTGTATGGTACTGTCAATGAATTCTGAATCTTGCAACTAGAAGCATAATTGACATCACTCTCTCCAGATAGTTTTCCTACTATCCAATATTTTCTCAATAAATTCAAGATGATCTTGTCACAATTGAAAGGGTGTGGGCATGATAAAACTGAAAAGGAATGTATCTTCTTGATTTTGTCGAAGTTGAAGGGCCCATTTCAGGTGTTTTCATCTACCTTCTATTCTACTATGGATGCCTTTGGGAAAGACTTTAAGATGCCTAACTTTGAGCTATTTTGTGAGCGTCTTACTAGGGAGCAAACCAAGTTACTTCAAATAGATGCACTTCCTAGTTCTAAGAGTCAAGCCTTAATGGCCTCATCCTCCAAGAGTAAAGGTAAGAATAAGAAGAAACCCAAGACAGAATCTCCTTCAGGTAGTGAGTCTCCCTTCAAACCAAAGCCGAAGAATGATCAGAAGCCCACTCCACCTAATCCTTTCAAATCTGGTGAGTCTTCCTCCAAGACAAAGAAGAAGAAAGGTGGCACTTGTTCTTTTTGCGGCATGACAGGTCATGATGAGTCTCATTGTTTCAAGAGGTTAGAGGCTTTGGAGGAATCTATGAAGAAGCACAAGATTTCTCTTCCCAAGCCCTCCTCTACAAGCAAAGGACATGCTCTTTCAGCACATGGTTTGCTTGCATCTTCAGATAGCTGGATACTTGATTCAGGTGCTTCACATCATATGACTAATTCACTTGATCTATTTGAGACTCTTTATGATACTAGCATTTCTCAGATTGCAGTGGGGAACTCTACACAGATTTCAGTCATGGGGACAGGCACGGTCAATTGCAAGATGGTTGCATTGAAGATGTTGTTTTTGTTCCCAAGATTTTTGATAATATTCTCTCCATATATCAGATTTGTCATTCTGGGGATGGAAAGAAAGTTAAGTTTACTCCTCACAAAGTGGTTATTCGACAGCTACAAGATCCTGAGACAGTTATTGCTACAGGGAGAGTGGATCATACATCTTGACTATACAAATTTGATGGATTTGAGTCTTCATCAGGATCATCTCTTATAGCACATGTTGATGCCTTAAGCAAGCTTTGGCATGAGAGATTTGGACATCTAAATTACAGTTATCTTCAGCAGATGAGCACAAAGAAATTGGTTATTGGTCTACCTAAGATTTCTAGTAGAGAGGGAGTTTGTCTGGGTTGTGTACTTGGCAAACATCATCAAGATCCCTTTCCTAAGGGTTAGGCTACATGAGCTTCGGCACCCTTGGATTGGTTCATAGTGATCTCATGTCTTTCCCAACTCCTTCATTTTCAGGGGCCAAGTATGTGCTCACTTTCATTGATGATTTCTCACGATGCACATGGGTGTACTTTCTTAAGTACAAAAGTGATGTTTTTGACACATTCAGGTTATACAAGGCGTTTGTGGAGAAGCAGTCAAGGCTTTCTCTTCGATGGATACGCACAGATAATGGGGGGGAATATGTGAACCAAGCTTTTCAGGATTTCTATAGTGAGCATGGAATTCAGCATCAGTTTTCAGTTCCTTACACTCCTCAGCAGAATGGTGTGGCTGAGAGAAAGAACAGGACATTACAGGAGATGGCAAATTGCATGCTACAGTCTAGGTCTATGGATCCCACTTTTTGGGTTGAGGTAGTCAATTGTGCCAACTATATTCAGAATCGTATGCCTCACAAGGCAGTGCAGCATATGACTCCCAAGGAGGCTTGGTCCCATGTCAAGCCTAATGTATCCTTCTTCAGAGTATTTGGTAGTGAGGCTTGGGCATTCATTTCGAATGGTCGGCGTAAGGCTATGGAGAAGAAGAGATAACCTTTGATTTTTGTTGGCTATTGTGAGGATGTGAAGGCTTATAGGTTGTTTGATCTTGTTACTCGGGATGTCTACTTTCATAGAGATGTCCATTTTGATGAGTCCTTCACACAAGTGGATACATCCTCTACTTCTTCTTCCTTACTACATACTTCACCTACTTCATCATTACTTGAAGATGTTTTGCTTCTTCAAGATGATACTGATGAAGGTCCTATTCCACCACCTCCTCAAGCACCAATTTTGCCCTGATGGGCCCGCACTACTCTTGAGGAGGCTGGTCCTCTTGTTGGTGATCCCACAGATACTCACCGCACTCGTTCATAGATAGCAGGTGTCAGTCTTTTGAGTCATGTCATTTCCACAGATCCTCAGAAGTTTTTAGATGCCTCAGGTATTCTAGAGTGGGATAGTGCTATGGTTGAGGAGTATTCTTCTTTAATGAAGAATCATACTTGGGATCTTGTTCCTCTTCCTAAAGGAAGAAAATTGGTTCGGTGCAAGTGGGTGTACCGCACCAAATATGCAGCTGATGGTTCTATAGACAAGTACAAGGCTCGTCTTGTTGCTAAGGGGTTTTCTCAGGTTGAGGGTATTGACTACTCTGAGACCTTTGCTCCTGTCGCCAAGATGGATTCCATTTGTCTTGTACTTTCTCTTGTTGCATCTCAAGGATGGTCAGTGTATCAGAAGGATGTGAAGAGTGCCTTCTTACATGGTGATCTTCATGAGGACATCTACATGGAGCAGCCTCCAGGTTTTGTGCAGGACTCTTCACTTGTTTGTAGGCTTCGTCGTTCATTATATGGTCTCAAACAAGCCCCTAGGGCTTGGTATGAGAAGATGGATAGTTTCCTGCTTGCTTCTAGTTTCACACGATGCCATTCTGACCCTACAGTTTACACTCAGAGACGTGGAGATGATCTTTTGATCCTTGTGCTTTATGTGGATGATTTGATTCTCACAGGCAGTTCTACCTCCATGATCCAGAGTATTCCACAAGCATTGATGGAGTGCTTTGATATGACCGATCTTGGTCTTCTGCACTACTTCCTTGGTCTTTAGGTTCGCCAGACTACTAAGGGGATCTTCATTTTTCAGCAGAAGTATGATCTTGATTTGCTTCAAAGATTTGGCATGGCTGATTGCAAACCTGCCCCTACACCATTTTAGTCAGGTGTTGTACTGTATACCAGTTGCATTACTACCACAGTTGATGCTACATTGTATCGGCAGTTGGTTGGCAGTCTTTTGTACTTGACACATAGTCATCCTGATATTTCCTTTGCAGTTGGACTTGTCTCCTGGCTCTCTCAGGAGCCACATGAGAGTCATTGGAAGGCAGCCAAACGTATCTTGAGGTATATTCAGGGCACATCACATTTTGGCATTCATTACACATCAGGAGTTTCTTCGATTATGGGCTTCACTGACTCAGATTGGGCCAGTGATGTTAATGATCGGAAGTCCACTTCTAGCTTTGTTTTCTGCCTTGGTTCTTGTCTGATTGCATGGTCTTGCAAGAAGCAGACAGCTATTGCATTATCATCGACAGAGGCTGAGTATCGAGGTGCAGTTTTGGCTAGCTAGGAGGTTCTTTAGCTTCGACAGTTGATGACTGAGTTTGGATTTCCTCTAGATCATCCCACTACTCTTTAGTGTGATAATCAGAGTGCCATTCATATTTCTCGCAACCCCATGGAGCATCAGCGAACTAAGCACATCGAGATCCACATACACTTCATCAGGTAGCTCATCCAGGATGGTGTTCTCATCTTGGAGTACTTACCTACTGAGGAGTAGGTTGCGGACATCTTCACTAAACCTTTGGCATCACCTCGTTATCTTCAGTTGCGATCGATGCTTGAGGTAAAGGAAGTTGTCCTTGGGGGGTCTTCTTGAGTCCTCCTTCCTTCACTTTTTCATGCTTTTTTTTGCATGTTTCTCTCTTTTGGAGAGGAGTTTTTTCCCATGAGGTTTTCTCCTTTTCTCTGCTTGTGAGAGATTGTTTGGACACGGGTACCTGACATGGCCTTGTTGTCGGGATCCATCTTTGTATTTGTTTGTTCCTCCCTAAGTTGCACTTAAGGGGGGGTGTTGGTGTGAATAGGGTTATTACCTATCTGGTTTAACCTTTGTTGTGTAGATAATTCATATTATTTAACTATTTATTAGTTAAATAATACTCACACACATGTTCACATCTTAAGTTGACTTAGGAAGCATTCTAGTTGTCTTCTAGATGTTTCTAGTTTGTCTAGTTGTTGATAGTTGTCATCTTATCCTATAGTTGTCATATGTCATAGGATTAAGACACTTGTCACATGACTACAACATCTTGTATCTCACCTTGGTCTTTATAACCAAGGCCTCATTGTACATTATGTAATCTAGTACATTGTTGTATCATGGCAATATAGCATTATTTTTGCTTGTCTCTCTTGTGTGGAAGGTTATTTGGTTTTACAGATTTGATCCTAGTGGTTGATTGTTCCAACAACGTTTTGTTCTTTCTGGTTTATATTACACCTTAGGTGGCCAGCAATCTAGGTTCCTTGTTTTAATTTTAAACTCCCTTCAGTCAGCTATTTTATATTTGCGGTCTAAATAGAGTCAACCTTCCTTTGAATGCTTGAGTATTATCTATTTGGTCATTGGTAGATCGACCTTTGTTATGGGCATTGGGTTCCTTTATTGTGCTCGACCTACTACTTTTCCAATCATAAAGCAATTATCTTTTGACCGCCAAAATATTCATATTTTGTCTTGTGTTATTCCTCTGCCTTACCTTGCATCGACCTGTTATTAGGAAGTATTTTAGCTCCTTAAATTTGAGTGACCTGTCTCCATTTCATTCTTGTTGTCCTTTATATTCCTGAAAAATAAGTTAAGTAAATCGCCTCTTTCTTGATCTAAATATAACTGTAACCAAAATTCTGGTAGTTGTTAAATTATTCTCTGGTAGACATAAATATGATAAAATGATATCTTTCCTATTTGATGTTAGAATCAGTCTCTTGCTAATAAATTGATCTATTTTTATCGATCAAACAAAGTGAACATAAACTCTTAAACCTAGATGAAAGTATTAATTCCTGTAGACATATTCCTCTATTGTTTTGTTGTTCAAAAAGTGATTTTAAACATTATCATTAAATGACAATAATCTGATTATAAACTATGTTCTCTATTTTCTATTTTTTATTTCTGTTACAGTTCTTGTCACAGTTACGATAGGAAGACTGTTTTCTTGTCTCTTGACTTCCTGTCACAATTATGACAGTAAGGTTTTTGAATGATTTATAAAACTTATTGTGTTGACTAAAATAGTTCCTGTCATAGATATGACAGTAAGATTGTTTAATAATTTAGAATGCTTATTATTGTGATTGAAATATAGACTCGGTAATTATATCAATTTGATAGCCTTATGGATGTAATTGTATGTAACAAATGATGGATTATTGCATGGAAAGTGTGTTTCCTTGATTGGTGTTTTGGGAAAGGGATTTTGAAATGAATTATAGGAGAACATTGATTCTTTTATTTTATTATTTATTTACTTGTTTCTTGGGGAAATAAGTAGATTTTATCTAGGAATGTTATTGGGTTACTTTCTGGGCTACGATGCCGAATGTGGATTATCAGAGATGGTTTTTCCTCTTTTCAGGAATTGAACCAGGTTACTACGTTTTAAAGGATTAGATCTAATCGAGTTGTCATTGAAATATGAATATTTTGTCTAGCAAACTTATTGATATATATCTCTGCCACATCTTGTTGGGAGACAATCTGCATTTCATTATTTAGAATTGCACATTAAGACATCAGGTTGCATAAGGCGTTCCCACCTGCCAGTTGTTCAGGGTAGCTAGACATTTCATGCAAGGTTGGGTTTCCTTCGTTTCATGAAGGGATCCAGGGAAAGGTAATCGATTCATGGTTGGGTAAAAAAACACCTGGGCCATGTTCCCGTCTCTCGGCTCGCAGGAGGACCACTTGGTTCATGGCGATTGATGAGCATATTGATTTATTTATTCTTGTTGTACATGATTATTGTAACTTGAAATTGGATGTATTATGCCATGAATGCCAATGGACTTTGTATATGATTTTATAGTTCTTTTACCTAGATTAAGCATGTGAATTTGTAAGATTTAATGATATTTTGATTCATTTTATGAGATTATCTTTTTACTTGTGATTGTAATTAAGTGGATTAATTACATCTTTTACCTTTGTTATTTGTGATGTTGTATTTAAGTGGATTATTTACTTCATTTTACTTTTGTGACAGTTTTGTGGTTTTTACACAAACATTTAGGGTGGAAAGAATAGATATACACTAATTAGCTCCCCCTAACCCCATGCCTTATCTTAATTAGCAATGAAGTCTTCTACACTAGGAAGAGACACAAATTCCTCCTTCTTCTCGTTGCTCTGTTCTATCTTTTTTCTCCATATCTTTGTCATTTCCTTCTTTTGCTGAGTCGTAATTTCCTCTGTTTTCTTGTGCTGAACCTATGGTTTCTTAGAGCCATTCTTGCATAATCTTGCCTTATGCCCAAGGTTGTTGAATTTATAGAAAACAACATTATACTCCAGAATCATACCATTTCTCCTTATTTTAGTTCTACACTCAATAGGCTTATGACCAAACTTATTGCATGCAAAGCAATAGCCATAAAAGAAATAAGAGATTGTAGCATCAAGATTTGGAGGCACATATGAATTCTTCCTCATGTTATCATTTATTTTATCCTTAGTTCTACAATCAATAGCCTTATGACCAAATTTATTACAAGAATAACAGTAACCATAAAAGGATTGAGAGAACCTGGGATTAGCAGCTTGTCTAGGATGAGATCTCTTGGGATTTGTCTTCTGATTGCTGACCTATATGAAGTCATCATTATTCAACTTTTGCTCCTCTTCCTCAGTGCAAGGATCTTCCTTTTTCATGTCAAACATGCCTTCAAGTAAATCCATTTTAGGAATCTGAATTTTCTCAAATCTGATGCCACCTTTATCTTTTAGAGGTCTTTGACTACTGACTATCTCATCAAGGATGTTGGTGCTATTCTTCATTTTTAGACCCTTGTTTATTTGATGCTTTACTTTCTCCAATTCTTTCCTCGGAGAGATAATTTCTTCTTAAAGTTTGGAGCATACAATTGATTTGTCATTGAGCTTAGCATTCAAACACTCTATAGTCTTTTTACCTTCTTCAACTTGAGCTTTCAATTTGACAACTGTTTGTTTTGATTATTTGAGCTTAATCTTATATTCTTTATTTTCTTTCCTTGCAGCATCCAAATCTTCTAGGGTGGAAATGAGTTCTCCTTCATAATCAACTTCACAATCTTCTAGATTAAAGGTTGTCATGTCTTCATCATCTTCTAGAGGATTCTTCTCATTGAACAGTACTTCAGTTTCCATGTGTTCCACTCCAAGATCTACCTCAGCTGTTAAGTTGCATTCAAGGAACTTAGCTCTGATACCAATTGTTGAACACACAGAAGTATTGAGAGGGGGGTGAATCAGTACTTATTCAAATATCTTTCTTCCACCAACACTCAAAATAACATAAGCATTTAAAACATGAAAAGCACAAGAACACAGAAGCACACACCCATAACACTAGATATATGTGGAAAACCCTAGAAGGGAAAAAACATGGTGAGGAAGGTGCTTGGATCTACTATCCAAATCCAGCTCATGAGGAGATGTTTTGTCTTGTTTCTCTTGCTTTAAGTTTATGCTTCCTAAGACATTTCCAGACTTTTATATATATTAACTATGTCTATAATCATCCTTAAGACATTGAAAGCATGAAGATGGGTATATAATATGTTGTTAATTAATTGTGTGTGAATTGATGATTGCTCATGATATATGATGGTACTTTATGTTAATTTTAGTAACTGTGATGTATAGATATCATGTGATGGACTAACCCCCCATGCAGCAAGTACGTGGCTACATTTCATGAAGACCATTAGACAACCCATAGCAAAGGAGGTGTTGATGTCCACAGTAGATAGTACAAGTACCTGCAACTAAAGGAAGAAGACTCTGAATTGGTTAAAATGAGTCATTCAAAACTCTCCACTCTTTGACGATTATCCTTTGACAATTGATGCAATCATGAATAACGAAGGAATCTTAGATTGTGCTCCATGTTTTGTTTCTAGTCTTGATTGGTTTTCATAAAGCTGTCTATATTACCTTCATGACAGTTTAGTTTCTTATTCCTAGTTTGCTTTGTAATAAAGTCCTCTTCTTGTGTTGTTGGATGATGGACAGTTATGGTGTTTATTGTTTTGTAGTTTTGTTCAAATAAGAAAAGTTTGATCTTGTACAGGGATAGTTAGATTCTATATACACTACAAGAAGGTTAGACAGAGATTGTGTTATCAAATTTGTTATTGTACTTTTCTCTTGAGCATTCAATAAAGGAACACATCTTTTGAGTTTAGTTAATGGTTTCAAAGATACAATAGAGATCTAGTTAGATTTCGTGGGATCACAGTCACTCAAGTAAGGGCCACTTGAGGTAACTGTGTCTCTCCCACATGTTTATGTGTTTAGTTTATGTTATATGTTTATGTGTATGTGATTAATGTATTTTGTAATGAGTTATGTTATATGAATTAAGTTAGATTGTGATAATCTGTGTTGTTGAGTCAAGGTGATCATAGATTAACTATTAGTTGTTTTCTTATTTTGAATTACATAAGACTATTGATTACAACCAACTGAATAGCATTGGTTATTTTTACTAGCATTGCTTACTTATAGTACTTGTCAATCCTTGTGATTAGATTTGTTTACTTTTCAATTAGTTTATTCCTATGTACAACCCCTAGATTAAAACTCAGGAGTCTTTAACTATACACATAGTATGGGCATCATCCAAGAAGAATATGATTCCCTGGTTTGACAATTTAAATGTAACAAATTATAGCCAGTAGGTTGCTTGATATAAGATCTGTTAGTCTATTGACTTGTGTGCATGTCCTTTCTGCATCAATGTATTGGTTAGTAATGGAGTTCGACATTTTTAGCGTCGTTTCCAGGGATAGTGTTAAGATTTAGAGTTTATGAGTTCTTTTTTATTTAAGTTTGTACCTGCTTTCATAGGATATAATGTTTTTTAGCATTTATAATTTCTTAGACATTCAATCTATCTCCAAACTATCCACTAACACGGTGCAAGAATAGATCTATTAAGCTTATACATCATTGTATGCAGCAACCAAGAGACCAGAGAGGAGGTTTCTTCCAACTAGTTCAACAAAAGAAGAAGAGGAACACTTTGAATTATCCCTTGGACTAGAGAACACTGAATATTTTGAGGATATTGCAAGTTGGAATCAAGACACAATGGTACAAGAAGCAGTAGAAGACCCAGCTAAGCCAGTTACCTTTGCCTTTCCTATTACAAACCAGGAGAGAGCTAATACCTTGAAGAACATTCCTCCTTCAACCCTACCAAACTTTCATGGGCTAATCACTAAAGACCCAGAAACCTTTCTCTTTGAGTTTGATGTACTTTGTAGGAGCTATGACTACACTATAGATGCATACAGACTCAAGCTCTTTCCAGCCACCCTAAAGGATACTGCATTGCGATGGTTTATGGGATTGGGTGAGAATTTTGTAACAACTTGGGCTACCATGAAGGAGAAGCTCTTGCAAAAGTACTAGGATTATTGTCGTGGCAAAGATATGAAAAAAGATGACATCTTTAGGATGTCACAAAAGGAAGATGGACTTCTGGAAGATTATGTTGAGAGATTTTAGTTTTGCCTCAAGAAGTCAAGACATAACAAGTTCTCCCCAGAGTCACTCAAGTTGGTCTTCCTAAGTGGAATGAGTGAAGAATGCATGGATGCACTAAATTTAATTGGGGCAAGGGACATCTCTCAACTCGGGTTTGATGAAATTTGCCAAATCTATAGAAACTATTCATGTTCCACCTTGAAGAAAAATAGAGGTTTTAGAACCCTAACTTCGAGTAAATCATCCACTAGAGTCTCTAGAGTAGAGCTCAACAATCTACTGTCAAACATGAAAGAAAATATCATCAGCCATTTGACAACACAATTGGACACTTTGCGTGCATAAAGAATAAGTAAGAGGCAATAGAGGCAGCTTTGGTTGAATAGTGTCCACACTGTCGATAGAAGAAGACCAATTGCATATGCAGGGTTATTGCCAGTATTTTTGAGGGAAAAAGTGAGAAAGCATATTTCTGAACTATAGAAGATGAAGAAGGTCAAGTGTTTTACATTGCACAATGAAGGCCATGGAAGCAAAGACAAGGTATGCCTCAGGACCCCTTGACCAATAATATTCCATTTGTGTCATCTGCTTCAAATATCCCTAATTGGAACAATGCACCTCGGTATAACCTGCCACAGCAACAATGGGCAACTATGCCACCTAGCTGGAACCAGCAGCAAGGGGTATGGCCACAACAATCATCCCAACCCTCAAATTATAATCCACAATGGTAGACCAATCAAAACCCCTAGACACAATAGTGGCGTGGAAACCAACCTTGGCAAAATCCAAATATGAACTACCCGTAGCCACAGCAAGCCCTACCTCAACAACCTTCCCTTATGCAAAATACCACTTCACCTACTCTTGTTCCACCTAGAGCCACTCAATTGCTAGCCCAACCTGCACCTAACCCTAACAACAAACCTATTCAGTAGGCTTATACCAATGAAGCCATCCAATACCCAACCTATACGATTGAGGTTAGTAATGTGCACCTATGCTCAAGAAAAATGCTTGTTGGACCTTCATCTCCACTTATCACAAAACTTCCAGATGAGGAGCAATCCTCCGTCACTGACACCATCTAAATAACCAGAAGAGCCCTTCTGAGCAACCCTCTCTGCAAAAGGAAACCATCACGAGGAGCCCTCCATTTCCAAAGAGATTAAACATGCAAGCACCACCTCCATTTGAACCTGACTTTGATTTTATGGCGCAATTAAAAAATGTTTGTGTTAAAATTCCCTTCATCCAAGATATCAAGGATGTACCCATATATACCAAGGCTATAAGGGAATTATGCCTTAAGAAACCAGGGAGGAAAAGAAAAGATCCCTAGACAGTACATTTTATAGGACAACTTGTTGATATTATGTTAGGTAACTTGGTTGTCCCAAAATCTGGGAAGCCCTATGGTTGATGTGAAGATCAATGACACCCTTATCAAAAACACCTTGATTGACTTGGGTGCAACCATCAATGTAATCAAAAAGGAAATAATGAATAACCTTCAGCTGGAAAACCTAAGACCTACTCCAACAGTATTATAGCTAGTAGATAGGTCCATTGTCAGACCAGAGGGGGTCATTGAAGATCTTGTAATTACATTAGATTCATGGGAATATCCTACAGATTTTATGGTCTTACAGCCCAAAGCCAGCCCAGGAGGATATCCACTCATCCTAGGGAGACCCTGGTTAGCAAAAACATATGCCTTCATAGGATGTAGGTTTGGGAATATGATAATTTCTAATGGGAATATAACAAAGAAATTGGTCCTTTATCCACCTACACAGCCTTTTACTGATATGGAGCAAACTATTTGGCTAGACCTAGAAGATACTGACAAATATTCTCTTCAAACATTAATGACAATTGAATGAATCCCATTATTGGATATCTAGGATGAAGATGAAGTGCTTTCTAATGTCATACAAAACAATTATGGAAGGGACCTACAGTAAGACCCCTATCTACTATGTTTGACCTACCCACTGCACAATATTATACCTACAATCAACACGCTAGCTTATACTTCCACTAGTAGTATGTTTCATCATTTGCTAGCCCATAGTTGAGCCTCAATTTATCAAGATTGGATATTTCTTGTGTCATTGCATTTGCAACACCAGTTGTCATTACAGTAGGAAGGGCACTTAACATCAACAATGAGTTGACATTTGTCCAGAAGACTGAACTAATAAAATGTTGCAAACTCACAAGACAACATTTGCATGGGACTATCATGATATGAAAAGCATTGACCATAATCTCTGCATGCATAGGATATACATTAATGAGGGGTGTGGTCCAGATAGACAACCTCAATGAAGGATGAACCCTGCAGTGAGAAACATCGTGAAGAATGAATTGCAAAAACTATTGGATGTAGGATTCATATACCCACTATCAGATAGCCAATGGGTATCCCCGCTAGTCATAGTACCAAAGAAGGGAGGTAAGTGGCGAGTTTGTGTAGACTACAGAGAATTAAATACTGCCACTAGGAAAGATCATTTCCCTTTTCCTTTCATTGACTAGGTATTAGACTCCTTGGCTGGGAAAAAGTATTTTTCTTTCCTTGATGGATTCAGTGGGTATAACCAGATCAAAACAACCCCTGAGGACCAAGATAAGACCACATTCACATGCCCATGGGGGACATATGCCTATTCAGTCCTTCCATTTGGACTTTGCAATGCACCTGCCACATTCCAGAGGGTTGTTTTAAGTATCTTTACTTACCTTGCCCATGACTCTATGGAAGTATATATGGATGATTTTACCACTTATGGAGATGCTTATACTGAGGCCCCAAAAAACCTTGAAAAAGTACTCCATAGATGTCAAGAACATAGCATGTCCCTTAGTCATTAAAAATGTTTCATGATGATGCAAGGAGTAGTGCTTGGCCACTTTGTGTCTAAGGAAGGCATTCAAGTGGATCAACACAAAATTGAATTCATTTCAACATTGTCTACTCCTCAAAAACAGAAGGATGTTAGAAGCTTTCTCGGCTATTCAGGGTACTATAGAAGATTCATAAAGGATTTCAGTAAGATAGATGCCCCTTTGTTTGTCTTACTATCTAGGGATGTAGAATTTAATTGGACAGCTGACTACCAGACATCCTTTGACAGTATCAAAGAGTCATTGACCAAGACACCTATACTCAGAGGACCTAATTGGGAAGTACCTTTCCATATACATACAAATGCTTCTAACTTTGTTGTGGGGGTTGTGTTAGGACAAAAGGAAGGAAATTTGGAGTATGCAATTTAATACATCAGTAAGAATCTACAAGGGGGTGAACTTAACTATACTGTCACTGAGAAAGAAATGTTAGTTGTTATCTATGCAATCAATAAGTTTAGGCATTATAATCACTGGGTATCTTGTTTTTATTCATACTGACCATGCAACAATATGATACCTAATGAACAAACCAGTAGTAAGTGGCCAATTGGTTAGATGGTTATTTCTCCTTCAAGAATTTGGTATCACCATTGTGAACAAGCTTGGGAAGGCCAATGTTGTTGCTGACTTCCTCTCTAGGCTACCTACTTGTAATGAGGATCTAGTTATTAATGATTCTTTTCTAGATGAGAACTTATTTGCACTAGCTATACAAACTCCTTGGTATGTAGATACAACAAATTATCTAGTTGCAAGAAAAATACCTCCACACCTCTCACAAAGGGAGAGGCGCCACCTAGTGGAGCGCAACTTTACCTAATCTTGGGTAGCTGGCTACCTCTTCTACACAGGTCCTAATCATATCATGAGAAGATGTATTAGAGAAGATGAGGTATATGACATTCTCAAGGCATGTCATGATGAACCTGGTGGTGGACACTTTGTAGCTAAAAGGACAACAATCAAGATTTTGAATACTGGATACTATTGGCCAACCTTGCACAAAGATACAACTCTCTATACAAGAAGATGTGACCATTATCAAAGGATAGGTAGACCTACAAGAAGTGATGAAATGCCCCTACAACCACAATTGGTGGTCACACCATTTGACAAATGGGGCATTGATTTATTGGGCCCATTGATCCTCCATCTACTAACAAAGAATATATTCTTGTTTGCACTGATTACCTCACCAAATTGGTGGAGGTGAAAGCTCTGAAAGTAGCCAGAGACAGTAAGGTTGCTACATTCCTATATGAGGAAATATTTACAACGTATGACATCCAAAGGGAAATAGTAATAGATCAGGGACCATAGTTTACATTAGCACTAATTGCTAGTCTTATTCAGGAATATGAAATCAGACATAAAAAGTCCACTCCCTATCATCCACAGTCAAATGGATAGGTTGAGGTCACAAATAGGGAGATTGAGACCATATTAACAAAGACAGTTGCACTACATAAGAAAGATTGGGCAACAAGACTCTCTGAAGCAATCTGGGCATATAGAACTACTTGGAAGACAACAACAAGATACATAATGAACTAGTTTATGGTAAGAAAGTTGTCCTTCCTATTGATTTTGAATACAAAACATTGAGAACCACTGTACAACTTGAGATGGACCTATCAACAACTCAAAAGGAAAGGTTGCACTAGCTTAATGCCTTGGAAGAATTAAGGATGGAGGTGGTTCATCACACTGAAATAATACAACAATTGAGGATCAAATTGCATGATCAATATATCAAAACCAAGGACTTTCAAGCAGGTGATTGGGCCCTCCTCTATGACTCCAAGTATAAAGATCATAAGGGCAAATTGTAGACCAGATGGTTAGGCCCTTATGAAGTCAAGGAAGTTTTTACCAATGGTGCAGTCCAATTAACCACAAATGACACAGTTAGATTCTCACTGATGGTTAATGGACATAGATTGAAATTGTATAAGAAGCCTTTTAATAAGGCTACATTTCTCTAGCAATTAAGGGTAGATATGGGTACAACAGTTCCATAGAAGCCTGCCTCAGATGAGGCTTGCAGCCAAGTTATAGATGATCACAACATTCTAGTAGTAGATCAAGCTCCCAGCTTGCCTACATTACCACATCAGGTTTGATTTCTATGAACTTTGTACATAAATAAACCATAAAATCTATAAAAAAATAAAAAATAAAAAAAATTTAAAAAAGCAATAAAAAAAGAAAAAAAGACAACAAATAATTCAATAAGAGTTCAGGCTCCATCAACTCAACTCCTACTATCCAATTGAGTTTTCCTTTGGCCAATAGCCACTTCACTGAAGGGACCTATAGCCAAAGCCTCTCTACTATTTCACGAGACCTGTAGCCACTGCACCCGTAGCCAAAGCACATGGGACCTATTCACTTCATGTTCTGATTGGGTGCATGCAACCACTTCTGCCTGTAGCACCTTTACTCACGACATCTATATGCTGCCATCTTCCATTATTCACTATACCTTCATGCTATGTATTACTCAGCTACCATGCATTTTATCCGCACACTTCTTTAACATCAAATCAAAGTGCTTTGTTTCAGCTCGTTCATCAAGCACATCAACTCTAGTCGCCATGTCATCATTTTTCCATGCAACATTTCCAAGTTAGACATCACTTCAAAGGTATTTCTCTTGCTAGTGCTTTAATTAACATTTATTACTTCTTATTTTATGGGTTTCAAATTTCACACATCATTATTTTCATATATTATACCCCATTTGAATTGCTTTCAACCCGTTCTTCTATACACTTCACTTGTCTTCTCATTTGAGGACAAATGACACCATAGTTGGGGGGGGGGGATTCCATACGTAAGAATTATTTTATGTACATTCAAATCTCTTAAACCTCTTCCTTCATAATCATGACTATCTGTGTTGCATAACCTACAAGCTAGTAGATAGCAATTGGTAAAAAGTAATTGAGAAGAAGTGACTGGTAAGGAGAATTTGCCAAAGAATAGGGGGTTAAGTACAGTGGAATTGAGTTCAGTAGTAGAGTTTCATGAGATATCACTATGGGAGGAGATCTGATTAGAAGAGAGCCTACTATCCACATGACATTATTGTCTGACAAGGATTGCATGCCTATCTTTCAGCAAGCAGGGTGGTTGGAATATTTCCTTAAGCTAACAGAGTATAATGAAGACATGACCCAACAATTTTTGGGAACATCCCAGAATGAGGAAGCTTTAGTGAAAGGCTTGAGAGTTGACGTGTCTATAGCTACCATAGCTGAGGTAATGAGGCTACAGGAAGTTGGAGAAGAATTCCCTGTAAGAGCCAACACCATTTCAGCAAGGGTTGAATTTAGAGAACCAGGATAAAGGATGCAATCTACATCTCAACATACCAAACAAATCTCTTTGACTTGGTTATGAACCTCTGTTGCTACCTATATTATTAGATATCTTACCTGTGGTGGGAGGCAATCTTTGCTTTATATTGTGCATTTCAAACTTTTTAGCCATATCCATCATGGAAGGGTAGTGAATGTTCCAAATTTCTTGTTCAATTTGTTAAAAAGGACATCTTCTAAATATAGAAGGAAAAATAACCAGTCTTCATTGTCTCATCATGGCATGTTTGTGCTATTAGTAAAAAGAAGTTTATCTATTCAGTACCTTGATATTTCTTGGGAAAGTTTTCTTGAAATTAATCATGTTGATGAGGGACCTTTGACGGTTGAACCAAAGAGAGAAGAAAAGGCACAGGTAGAGAATTTACAAATAGGGGAACCAAAGGAAGCACCTGCGACCTCTTCTCAACTAGAAGCTTCACCTACTTGTTGTCACGCAACTACTGAGGAGCATCCAACTCCAAACCCTGATAATCCTATAGGTGAACCTTCTAGGTCTCCCACACCTACAGCCTCACCAATGTCAACACCCTTTCCAGAGCATTCACCCTCACAGACTTCTAGACACAAAAAGAAAAAGTAAAAACAAAAACTTCAACCTGGAGCTACGAGCTCACCACCTGCAGCACCTAAAACTACCTATGAAACTCCTTCTGCCTCAAAGCCCACCAAGAAGAGAGAATCACCCTCTTCTTCTACCAGAGCCAAGAAGAAACAAAAGGTCGCTACTCAATCACATAGGCATTCAGACCGCCTGAGGGAGAAGGAAATTTCAGGGGGAAAAACCAAGCCTAAAAAGAAGAATGTGGCTGACATACACACTGATACAGACTCTGAGAGGGAGCATCTATTTGTTGATATGGAACAGAGGAATGTGGGCCACACACTCATCTTGGAGACTACTATAGAGTCCGAGGAGGAGGATTTATATACATCTAGGAAAAAGCATCAACCTCCCCCTGATATTGAAAACCCAGACTTACCAGCCTCTCCAAATGAAACTCAGGAAGAGGAATTATTATTGGACTCTAAAGATACAATAGAGGGAAAGAAGGATGAATTGCAGATAGACCTGTATAAAATTGCAGAATTAGAGAAGCAGTTGAGAGATTACCAACAAAAAGAGACGGGATTAAATGAACGAGTTAAGAAGTTGGAAGATCAGCTACATGTTTTCCAGAAACAAGGGTCAGGACTAGATCATTTGGCCCAATTGGCCAATATAGAAATCAATAGAAGGAATTTAGAGCCTGTGCAACCAGAAGAACAACTAGAGGAACCTGCCCCATTAACCTTATTTATAGTTACCTTGCAATTATGGAACAAGATAGATGAATTGGTGAAAGAACAAGGTGAACTAAAGGAGAAGCATAGCAAAGAGATAGAGGTGAAGAATAGAGAAATAAAGAGACTGAAATTCAAAATGGACATAATGGCATATATGACTTTCCAACTAATGAGGTGTCGGCCACCTGCAAGGGTTTATGCCCTCTATCTACAGGAGTAGTATTTGAGCTTTCAGTTCAGCCAACTTTACAATGATGCCCCTGTTTCACTTTTTACACCTGCCTTATTTCTAACAACCTACCAAAAAGTTACCCTTGAAATACAGAATCAATTGTGTGAATTTTACTTGCATGAATTAGCCATTCCATATGACACTTACTGGAATCTCCTAGTTGTTATTGGGGATGTGCAATTGAAGGCCTTAGCATCATTCATCTAGAATGAGCATATGAGAGGAGTGTTATAGCAACAGTATAATGAGAGAGAGAAATCACTCCCTCTCAAACTTAGGGCAGAATCCCCAAATCCTAACAAGATAGTGGAGGAATGGATTGATCTAATTGAACATCCAGAGGTAGAAACCAAACTCTTGGAATGTAGAGAAATGGATTACAAGAAATTTAAGGAATTGGCCGAAGGGATTGGTAAGGAAGCTTTGGGTTTCTCATAAGGTAGGTGGAAAGAGTTAACACCATCATTGCAAAGGAAAGAGCCTCATTCAGTATTCAACCTCTCAACAATAATCAATAGGGCACAAAATACATAAGATCAACCAATGAACATGGAATAACTTGGCTACCATTAGTGTTCCATCCTCCCTTGCTTCTTTATCCCATTCCACATTGGTTGGAGCAGAAAACAAATTAGGTAGTAGAACGGGCTAGGTGGAATAGGTTGGCAGAGTAGAAGGGCTTCTGTCTCAAGCAGAAAAGAGGAGTAGAAGAACCTACAGATTATAGGGAGACAACTCTTCAATACAATCAAAGACCTTGATTGTTGGAGGACTATCAACATGTTTAGTTGGGGGGGTGTGATGAGATCATGTTTCGTCTTGTTTCTCTTTCTTTAAGTATATGCTTCCTAAGACATTTCCAGACTTTTATATATATTAAATATGTCTATAATCATCCTTAAGACATTGAAAACATGAAGATGGGTATATAATATAATATGTTGTTAATTAATTGTGTGTGAATTGATGATTGCTCATGAGATATGATGGTACTTTATGTTAATTTTAGTAATTGTGATGTATAGATATCCTGTGATGGACTAACCCCCCATGCAGCAAGTACGTGGCTACATGTCATGAAGACCATTGGACAACCCACAACAAAGGAGGTGTTGATGTCCACAATAGACAGTACAAGTACCTGCAACCAAAGGAAGAAGACTCTGAATTGGTTGGAATGAGTCATTCATAGCTCTCCACTCTTTGATGGTTATCCTTCGACAGTTGATGTAGTCATGAATAACAAAGGAATCTTAGATCGTGCTCCATGTTTTGTTTCTAGTCTTGGTTGTTTTTCATAAAGAATAGAGAGATTTATAGTAGGACTGTGTCATCTATATTACCTTCATGATAGTTTAGTTTCCTATTCCTAGTTTGCTTTGTAATAAAGTCCTCTTCCTACGTTGTTGGATGATGGATAGTTATGGTGTTTATTGCTCTGTAGTTTTGTTCAAATAAGAAAAGTTTGATCTTATACAGGGATAGTTAGATTCTATATACACTACAAGAAGGTTAGATAGAGATTGTGTTATCATATTTATTATTGTACTTTTCTCTTCAACATTCAATAAAGGAACACATGTTTTGAGTTTAGTCAATGGTTTCAAAGATACAATAGATACCTAGTTAGATTTTGTGGGATCATAGTCACTCAAGCAAGGGCCACTTGAGGTAACTATGTCTCTCCCACATGTTTATGTGTTTAGTTTACGTCATATGTTTGTGTATGTAATTAATGCATGTTGTAATGAGTTATGTTATATGAATTAAGATAGATTGTGATAATCTGTGTTGTTGAGTCAAGGTGATCACCGATTAACTATTAGTTGTTTTCTTATTTTGAATTACATAAGACTATTGATTACAACTAACTGAATGGCATTGGTTATTTCTTATCAGCATTGCTTACTTATAGTACTTGTCAATCCTTGTGATTAGAGGTGTTTTCTTTTCAATTAGTTTATTCATATGCACAACCCTTAGATTAAAACTCATGAATCCTTAATTGTACACATATTATGGGCATCGTCCAAGAAGAGTATGATTCCTTAGTTTGACAATTTAAATGTAACACATTATAGCCAGTAGGTTGCTTGATATAGGATCCATTGGTTCGTTGAGTTGTGTGCATGCCCTTTTTGCATCAATGTATTGGTTAATAATGGAGTTTGACACCAGCCTCACAAATAAAAACAAGATTACAATATTATTTATAGGCTACAACCTAAAGGAAGCTGGAACTCCCTAAACAATTACAACACTTACAATCTTTACACAACAAAAAACTTATCTAACTCAATGTTCTTTTTACAACACTGACTGTTGATCACTTTAGCCTCTGCACAACTACAATATCAACCTCTACCATAAAAAAACAACTTCATAAACTCTTCTTCATCATCATAACTTCTTCAATCACCTCTGTAATAGAATTACTTCAAATGAACTAATCCTTAGCACATTTCATCATTATATTTGCTTTTGCGGTAAGTTTATTCACACAAAATCAATGCTATCATGCAATACTCAACTTGTTCCTCACTCAACAACTTTGATCTTTCATTTATATCCTCGACAAGCTTCAAAATCTTTCTCCTTGGTCAGCCAAGATGAAATGTGTAATGGCAGCAATAGTTGGCTCCCAAACATATGCGGTAAGTAAAAATTCAATGCGATTCAAGAGCAAGATATAATCAGGTCCTATTTTACCCTGTCACACTCTTCCATGCTAGTTCATAGTCTAAAACACATGGCATAATCATTAGCATGTATCAAGTTAGCCTGTCAAACACTTATCATTCCTTGTATTTAGCTCCAGACCAAAAGCGGTACCAGAGGAAACAATATTGCATCATATGGACCTCAAAAAGAGCATTATATGACTTGTAAACCATTATTATACACTCCTACCATTTCAAGTTATCATATGCTAGCACAAACACTTGAACATTAATTTTGGTATCCTTACCATACTCTGATTACACAATCTTAAGATAAAACAATGAAAAGCATACTTACGGTGAACATAATCATTTGAAACTTGAATAGCACATACCAACTAGCCATATGAGCTTATCATTCAACCAGCAAGGCCAAATACCATTGTACGGTGAATTGCGGTGGCCTCCACAATCTCCCTCTACTTACCTTTAACCAGTACCAAGACATGTCTTCACACAACTGACTCCGCAGAAGCAACTGTAGTACATATTATCAGTTAAATTTTGAAATGCTCATACCTTTGACTCATATCTACCTATCCTCCAATCCGCAACATCATATCTTCATCTGTGAAGAAATGTAAAGCATTCTTTTATCTCCCTATGACTGCACTTACCATGTTCCATTACTGTCTTCATTCTTTTGTCTCTAAAATACTTTGCGGTAAGCTTTATGATCTCAAACTTGAAATATAGCTACCTAAGTACAATACCTGTCCATCTGTCCAATCTAAAGGTCTATATCTTCAAATGCGGTAGAATGCGGTACAATCTTTTGAGCTTGTGACACCTTTTCTAACTTGGAGTTTACTTAGCCAAATTTCTTCAAACTATTGCAAACATTCTTGATCCGGTGCTAAGTCAAATAACTTCATATAATCCAAACATAAGGCATCCATGACATTCATTACCAACATACCAAAGATATTGAGAGAATACACTTGGCATGAACTTGCATATGAACTTCAGAAGATAAGGTATGACTGTGTATAGATGATATTGATCCTTCTCCTTCTGTACAAATGATACTGATCCATCTCCTTTACTTCGCAACTCTTCTTATTAACTTCTTTTGTATACATCTTTAACCATCACAACATATGTACGCCACTCTAATTTTTGCCTCACAACACTTTTGATTACTTATTCTATTGCCTTCACTGATCACCATATTGCTACAATCTCCCTTTGACATCACTTCCAACCTTCCACAACATAACACTCCATACTATTATTGACATCAATGACAACACTTGTGTAACATAATGAACTAGTGGATGGTGCTTTTCCAAATCAACACTTGCTTGCTATATCAATTCAATCACCATGGTTTACTATTTGGCCAATTATTTGGCCACAGGAAAGTGTCCCCAACATTTTAGTCAAAAAGAAATAAAACGGTTAATCAAGAACAACTCTAGATTCACATGGTTAAATGGTATATTATTTAAATATTGCCTTGATCATGTTTTGCCAAGATGTGTACAGGAAACTGAAGTATATGACATCATATGTGCATGTTGTAATGAACCATTTGGAGGACATTTTTCAACTCTACAGATTGGACACAAGGTCCTTGGAGCTGGATACTACTGGCCCGCCATGAGGAAGGATATCTTGCAATATGTCAAGCAATGTGATCAAGCCAAAGAATGGGATGTCCTACACTCTCCAATGAGATGCCTCTTCAACCTCAAGTGGTTCTTGAACCTTTTGAGAAATGGGGTATAGATTTTTTTGGTCTAATTGATTCACCCTCCAGAGGTAATCACTACATCTTGGTTTGCACTGATTATGCCACTAAGTGGGTAGAAGCAAAGGCCCTACTTGTTGTACGAGAGGAGAAGGTAGTAGATTTTGTGTACAAGCACATTTTGTAAAGGTTTCAAGCTCTGAGGGTTCTTGTCTCAAATCAAGGTCCACAGTTAATGTCAACAATGATTAAGGCATTCATGACAAGGTATCAAATCAGCAATGGGAAATCTTCTCCCTATCGCCCTCGAACAAATGGACAAGTTGAAGTGACTGCTAGGGAATTGGAGAATATTTTGGCAAGACTATTTCAGCCAATAGGTCAGATTGGGCTGATAGATTGACATAAGTTGTGTGGACCTACAATACCACCTGCAGGACTACAACAATTTTTACCCCCTATGAATTGGTCTACATGAAGCAACCAATATTCCCTAATGAGTATGAACTAGAAACACTAAAGACAACATTGGAAATAGGGATTGACCTAACAACAACTCAATAGATTGGATGAAAAGCGATTAGAGGCGCTTCATCACACAAAATTGATTCAGCAACAAAGAAAAGAGTGGCATGACAAACATATCATTAGTAAGTAGTTCAAGGTGGCAGACTAGGCTATACTATAGATTGAAGGTATCAAGATTTCAAGGGAAAATTATACACCAGGTGGTTAGGACTGTATGAAATGGACCAAGTCTTCAATAATGGAGTCATACAACTATTACCAATTGATGGAAATCATAGGACCCTTCTGGTCAATGGCCATAGGTTGAAGATTTATTGCAAGCCAACATCTAAAGAAGAGATTTATGTAGAACTACAAGATCAAATTGAGCATTTTACCTTGTAAGATCTTTCTTCCATGGGTATAATGTCTTAATTCCTCAACATTCTCTACATAATGCAATAGCCCTAAATAAACGAGCAAGGCTGAAAACTAGAAATGGCGGTCCTGTTGAACACCCAGAATACTGGGGGGGGGTGAATTAGTATTCTATGAAACCTTTTTCCTATTAAATTAGTAGTCCATTTGCCACAAATAACAATAAAGCAAATTAAATACAGAAGAAGCAACCACAAAGCATCACATATGAACACCAAGATTTTTATGTGGAAAACCCAAAACTAGGCAAAAACCATGGTGCGTGTTAGCTCACGATAATTATGTGATATCAATAACGAATTACAAGAGTATCACTGCCTTAGGACTCACTACCCAAAGAAATGCTCACTACAAGAAAGGCTTACTGCCAAAATAGGCTCATTGCCTAGAGAAAGAAGTAAAGAGGGATGGCTCACTGCCAGGTTGAATTGCTCTGATTGCATCTACACATGCACAGTTACAGCTCCAATGAAGTTCAGAAATATTGTCTCAAAACTCTTCTTCTTTGACTACTTTGTTTCACTGTTCTGCTTTTACATGAAAATAAGATCTCTCTTCTTCTGCACTTGTCGCCCTTAAAAAATCACCTTACTTCACATGTCGCACATATATTCATATTCGCATCACTCATCTTCCAAACACTGAATTTGATCTCATATATATATATGCAACCCTTAAAATCTTCACATTAGGTTAGCGTACACAGATGAAGCGCATAGTTAATAAACTTGTAGTTTGTCGGCCAAATCTACTTACCAAAATGCATAGCAGACCCAAATAAGATTTGAAATACCTTCTCATATGTCGACCTCAACTATACCACCACTTAGGATTAAGTTCTAACAAATAGAACTTACCGCATACAAATTAAACTTGTCATGTCGGCCTTAAACACAAACTGCCACTAGTTCAGTTCATTTGTCAAACTACAACTTTCACTGCAGACCACAAGATACTTTCAAAATAATATCAAAGGCTCTTTACACATCCCCAATCTTACCTTTATAACCACAAGGCATGATATCATCTTGCGGCAAAATGAGGACCATCAGAACTTAGACCCTGTCACAGTCAAACTCTGTCAAACCATGTAGCGATGCTCAACAGCTTATAACTATCTTTCCGGTAGACTTCAGACTCTGTAACTCTAGATTTAGACACTTAATACAAGTGTTTACAACACCTCAAAACCACATAACAAAATATCTAACACCGGAGGAATGCGAACCAAAACAAATGAGTGTTATGTTATGATTACCTCTATTCTCTACAATGTCGAACTTATGCTACTTGAAGATATACTTCCAGAACTGATCAAGGTCTAAAAATTAGGATATAAAATCATCTAAGAGTTGGAAACATCATGCCAGGACCATAGGACCAGATATGCAACTGCGGACCAATGCCAATCTAAACATTGTCTCTGTATACTACCAACACTTAGCCAAAATGACTAAGTCTTCGTCACCGAACCAAAACCTCTATTCTAACCTTGTTCCTTTTCTTGTTTCCATCAATGAAAACATCTTCAAACATTAAGCTTAGCCAAATTTCCAACAATCTCCCCCTTTGGCATTGATGGCAACACGATGTGAAAAACTGTTATACTGCTCCCGCTTACTCATTTTACATTGCTCCCCCTATCTTCATGCTTCTCTCTTTTATTTATTTATTTATTTTAGTTACTTTCTTTTTGTGTTTTTCACATGCTCCATTCTCCCCCTTTGACATCAATGGTAAAGGTGTATGATACAAAAATATGTACAAGTTACCAAAGCTTCAAAAATTGTTTGTAATGTCTACATATTTACAAGTGAAGTCAAATTGCTTACTATTTTTCAGGGAGAATATCTTTGTAGATCTTATTCAAATGTACTACATCTTCATCCCATCTATCCTTATCATGCCTCAAAACTTATATGTGCCTATTGATTAGAGACACTAGTTCTTCTCCCTTTTCAATAGTAGTAAGGGTCTTAGTATTTTGCCTCATCTTGTCTGCATCTACAACCAATGCAGTCATAGAACCAATCTTGAAACTTACTGTCTCCCAGAGCTATGTCATTATGTGTTTTATAACCTCCTCTGGGTCTGCAACTTATGAATGACAGAGTGAATGGTCTCAACTTTTGCTCTCTGATTGCCAATGGCATCCTTCACCAAATCATAGCTTCTTGAGATCTTCATTATTTGAGCTTCCCATTCATCTATTTTCTCCTTTATGTACTTAGTCTTTTCAGACCATGTAAGACAAAATTGATATATTTCACTTGCCTCTTTGATAGCAGTCTGAGCATATTCTATACTCTTTTCCAACAAAATTTTATCTTCAGAAATTTTGTCATTTAGCTCCACTAGCCTTTTGCTGTCAATCTCTGCCCTTACCTTCTTCTTTGTTGCTTGTTCAAGGGACTCAAAATGAGAGTCGATTGATTCCATAAGCTTTTTCAACTGTATAGTGGGGGCTAAGGATGTATCTTTTTCTATTCTAGGCATGATCTTCTAAAAAATTGTTGATGCATCTTCAATCAACTGACTGTCCTCCATAGGCGACTTCAATATCTCTTCTTATGCAATAGCCTAAAAAATTGTCCCAAGTCTTAGTTTCTGCAATGGGGACAATGTAGCAAGGTTAATAGGTCCTTGCAATAGCTCAGGTGCAGTCAAAATTTGAGCTTCTTTCTACTTCTCCCAAAACTCTCTCAAAGAGTCAGCAGTGTCTCTTTTATCTTCATCATGAGACACTTCATGAGACATCTCAGCATCTTGTCTCTTCAAAGGTTCTTCATGAGAAGGCTCTTGTTCATTTCCCTCTCTTTCCAGAGCGGGTTCTTATCTGTTATCATTTGTTTCCAGAGCAGATTTATCTACCTTTTGCTCATTACCTTCTTCTCTTTGCTCACTTTGTCTTTAAGGGACATTGTCCTTAGGTATGATATTTGTTTCCTCGGAGTTCTTTTCTTCCACAGGTTCTTTTATTTCTTCAACATGTCTAGAACTTACTGAAGGAACTATTCCACTTTGATCCCCAATTTGTTCTATATTTACTTCCTTTTCATTCCCTGTGCCCATTAGAGGAGTAATTGTACTTTGTTCCAAGTTTTGTTCCATATTTATCTTCAGAACAACATTATTAGCATCAATATTCTGCTCCTCTTCATTGGTGTTAGCAATAGTTAGAATTTGTAGCTCATGTATCACATTTAGTATTATCTCCTCAGTTTCCTTGACCATAATTTCAGTGTCACCAGACATTAGAGTGTTGACCCTTCTCTTTGTTCTAAACTTTTCACTAAGTATCTTAGTTACTTTGACCTTATCTTCACTGGTAATATTCAGGCATAGTTTTAATAGAACATATTCCTTTAATTCAGCATCTTTAGCCATGGCCCCTTCTTTTCTTGATGTCATGATGCTAGCTAAATTGTATGGTAACTCATCTATAACTTCAATTAATGTTTTACTAAACATATCCAAATATCTTACAATTGCTGCTTCAATTATCACCTTATCTGCATCTGATATTTCATCATACATATCAGCAATGGGTTTCAAGTTTCCATGTTGAGCAAATGCATTGACTGTGGCTTCCAAGGATATTGTTGCTTCTTCTTCTATAATCTCAGTCTTTTCTCCTTTCTTCTTCTTCTTGCCTTTACCCTTTCTAGAAGGCTTCTCTTTCTTGTTTAGAGTTGTTTCATCTATTTTTGCTTTCTTGGCCTTGACTTCTTCATCGGCTTCTATTTCCTCTTCTTCTTCTCCACCTCCAAGGATTACATATACTCTCTTTATGGCCTTTGCTTTCTTTCTTTTCTTCTTTTCTTCCAATTTCTACTTAGGCACTTGCTTTTCACTATCTGTAGGTTTTGTCTTTTCTTTCTCAACCTCTGTAGTATGAATTGGTCCAGAGTCCTTAGAGATAGTTGCTGCAAAGAAGGAGGCTCTTGTTCTCCTTCCAGATTTGGAGGTAGGCTTTTCTTTCTTAGATTTTTCTTCTTTCTTCTCCGGAGCTCTTGATGTTTGTCCTTTTAAAGTACTTGTAGCCTTGGATGCCTCTGCCTTGGCTCTTGTTTCATTTATTTTTTCATCTATAAATCCTTGGCTTTTAACAAACTCATTTGCCCATTTTCTTGCATTCTTCTTGATTTCAGGTCATTTTGTTCCAAATGGACTTTGAGAGATAATTCTTCAAATGTTCCAAATCTTTCCTCCTTAGGATCTTTTGGTTTGCTCAATATTAGATTTGACAAACTAGTTAAGACATCCTCTGTGACTTCATATCCCATGGCTGGGACCTGTTAGTAATAATTTATGTTTGGGGTTTTGGGTGAGGCCTCTTCCCTAAAAATCTGAAAAGGTTCTAACATTTTGGCCTTTGCAGTTGTTAAAAATACCAGAAATCAGTTGTGTGCAGGGTCAAAATATGCAGTGGCGGGTCGAAAAATCTCCATCGGCCCCTAAAAAATTGATAAAAAATGGGTCACAGGCGTTCCAAATGCATATCGGGTCACAGTTTTCAGGTACTGTGATTGTTTCTTGCAGTGGCTATGAGGGTCTCTTGTTTTAAAGTGCCACGGGTCCGCCAAGTGTCGAGCCTTGATTCATGCTGCACTTTTGTTTCTAACAGGTAACTTTATCGTGGAGCATGCCACGTGGCAGAAACTTTTTCTCTTGTGTTTTAAGTTGCTTCCCGCGGGGGGCGCCACGTGGCTGTTTCTAAGTGTTTCTATGTAGTTTCTTTTAAGTTTCAAGGGTGCCGTAAAATGCACCACGTGGAGGCACCCGAGGGACACAAGATAAGTAGCTCAGAGCTCCTCGGACATTGCCAAGTGTTGGGCTCCGCCCATGTTTCAAAAGATTTCAAGGAGGGGCCTTAAAGTTTCTGAAAGTTTCGAGGTGGGTCCCAGTTAACAGTTGTTGCCGTGGATGTTGCCAAGTGGCAACCTCCGCCTGAGTTTCGGGGCCCCTTTCAAAAGTTTCAATGTAGCGCGGAACCTACCAGATGTCAGCTTCTGCATGAGGGTCCCAAAATGTTTCAAATGTTCCTCAAGAGCCCCGCGGAAGGTGCCACGTGTCACTCCCCATTAAAGTTTCTAAAAGGTTTCCGAGCAGGGGCGGGGTGTGCCATGTGTCTTTTGTGGTTGCCGCGGAAGCCGACAAGTGTCAGCTCTCGCTAGAATTTCTTTTATGTTTCCATGTGTGGCAAAGTGGAGATGGGACCCAGTTTTAAGATGCAGGTCCGCGGAAGGCGCCACGTGGCGGCTTCCGCGGGAGTTTCTGTTTGTTTTCCGAGATGCTAGTGAAACTTGGAGGTGGGGCCCAGCGTATGCATCGAATGTGCCGGAGGGTCCCAGCTGGGTCTCTAATGTTTTTGGAGCATTGCGGACGATGCCAAGTGTCGGCATCCACGTGAGTCCCAATTATGTCTCTGTTGTTTCTCGAGAGGGGCACGGAAAGCGCCAAGTGTTGATTCCCGTGGAAGCTTCAACATGCCCCTTCTATGTTCCTAAGGAGTGTCTCAAGTGTCGCGGATGACGACAAATGTCACCATCCACATAGGTTTCACGGCGATCCCTTAAAGTTTGTTTGAAGTTTCAGGAGGCCGCGGATCCTGCCAAGTGTCGCAGTCCATAAAGTTTCAAGGATGAGTCGCGAATGTTTCAGGGATGCTGCAGTGGCCGCCACGTGGTGGCTCCCGCGTGAGGTTCTGACGGAGGGCTCTCGGTGGGAAAAAAGGTAAAAAGAGTAAAACGTGGACCCATCGATAGAAACTTAAGGTGCCTACGTGGCACGATATGGTTGGCTCGCGACTTTTCAGCATTTTTGGGACCGTTTGATCTCTGCGATTGGGTTTTCGATCAACGCCCACATTTTGAACCTGCGGCAGGGGTTTTCTCCTGAGTTTCTGAGACTATTTTTGGTGAGAAACTTGCTGTGGCCGCTTTCCTGAGGCCGCGAGTTGGTGAAACAGTAATGGTGATTGTTGCAGAGGTATGGGACGATGATGGACAGGTCAACCACCATTTTTATGATGCAAATCTTCAGGCGGCGGCCCAGATCCCAATCTCACCTGCTCCTTCCTCTTTGTCTCTCTGCAGCATTTACTGTTTTGAGCGCCAATCTGATCATACTTTGTATCTGGTAGATTTATTTTGTCTGGCCATGTAATTAATTTGCTGGGTACATTTTCTTGCTATTTAAGCAGACTGTGTAACCCATTTTGAGGTTGTTGAAGACCTGGGCATTCTTTTGTGTAAATAATGAAGAACAGGGCATGATCCTAGCTGTTGTATCCCATTTTGGAGTTTATGTGTTGCAGCATGCATGTATTTTGCACATATGTTCAGTTTCAGTGTTGATTTATATGAGAAATGCTTCTTGCATGTGTCTATCTGCTTGTCTCCATTTGCTGCATGTTATTCTCCTTCTTTTGAATCTGATTGCTAAGGGTTTCATAGATTCTAGGGTATAGATTTCTATACTGCATGCCTGATCTCTAACTTCCATTCAAGGAGTGGATTAAACTATTTTAGGTTAAGCATGGGGAAGGTTGCATGTCAGTAGGGATAACTGTAAGTAGAGGCAGTTAGATATCCATTCTTAGGTGATGTTTGTAAGGCAATCATCAGTTCAAACCCCCTAAAACTTGAGTGAAAGTTGCAAACCATCTGCTGTATATGTCTAGTTGACTCCTTGCCTAATGGATAGGCACCAGTCTGTTTCTAGGTCAGTAGTTATGAGCCGAAACCCCTTGTCTTGCATCCAAGACATTATGTCCACCCATTTCATCACCTCCATCTGTTAGCTATAGGAGTAGATTAGGACCCCCTTGCATACTCTCATACCCAACCAGACACATATGTCCAAGAATGTTGCCAACCTTGTGATCTATCATGCAGATCTTGGTCCACACATGAGAGTATTCTGCCTGTTACTGTCAAGCTAAATCTTTCTGTCATTGAGCTAGTCAATGTTACATCTTGAGTTATAGGGATACCCCCCTTGGTGTGGCAGAACCAGAAGTGAAGGGGAGGCAGCTCACGCAACCTCCCGTAATCTGTCGGCCAAATCAGCCTGTGCATTAGAGCTGGCAAACCCTCTGCAGATTTGGAAACCAACAGAAATTGGTGACTCTACTAGGGAGAGAGAGAGAGAGAGAGAGAGAGAGAGAGAGAGAGAGAGAGAGAGAGAGAGAGAGAGAGAGAGTCAAATGATTTGAAGGCTGGAAAATCTAGTTTCCAGTGAAGTTGTTGCAACAAGATCCAAAGTAACCATATGGTGCTCTGCTGGCGTGGTGAATCCAGAATTATATATGTGCCTTGTTAAATTTCTGTCCTCTCTGTGAGAGGTGGCGACTCTGTTGAAAGAACCTATCAGTGCTACAACATATTTCCAGGTATTTCATCTTTGATTCAAAATGTTGAGTTTAGAACAGCAGGCCTAGTTGTGCTCTCAAAAAAGACCATTTTTTATTGAAAGGTATAAAGCCCTAAATTTTGAAGGAATATATGGTTACCCAAATGCTATTCCCAATAAAATTAGAAGAAGTTTGCCAAAGTATAGTGGATCAGATTCTGAATCAGCAAACAAACATTTGCAAAGATTTTGTAATTTAATAGAAGATTATGAGGTAGAGGATGAAGATGTAGTAATGAGACTCTTTGTTCAGTCATTAGAAGATGATGCTAGGATATGGTTTTTGGACATGGTTGTTTGTTCAATTTCTTCATGGATAGATTTAGAAGTTGCATTCCTAGGGCAGTTTGGTGAAAGATTTGATGTGGCCTCTCTGATCATACAGTTTATGAATATCCAAAGGGGAGATGAGGAATTGGTTCCAGCCTTTAATCTTAGATTTATTAAGTTGCTCAGGCAAATTCCTGAATATATGAGACCCAATGATGCATTGTGCTTGACAATTTATTTGGCTGCATTTGATGAAGAAATGAGTTATCTATTAAGAGATAAAGAACCAGTCACACTTCACCAGGCTTTCCATTTTGCTATGGATATAGAAAACAATGAGAAATATGGAATGCCAGTAGGTTTCATGGCTACAAGTTGTCAAAACAGTTATCAAAGTGAATATATTTTTGCTCTCCCAGTATGTGCATTAAAAGATGATTGTGTAGAGGGAAATATATTTCAGAATAATGTGTGCAGCCATGATGTGATGCATGAAGAAAATGTTGTAGAAAATATAGGCACATCCTATAATGATGTGAACAAAGATTGTTGTCAGCCTCTAGAGGAAAAGCCTGTAGATGCAAAATGCTTTTCAAATGATGAAGTAAAAGATATACATGAAGTTGCATCCTGCAGTGATAGGCATATCCTAGTTATTCCTGAGTATTTATATGAGGTGGATATGTGGAGCTTCACTCTGAATATAGAAGATACTGCTTCAAGGGATAGTGAATATGTTAGTGACTGTCAGCATTCAGATGCATATATGAGCCTTTTAGATGATGAAATATATATGGATGTTGAATATGAGTGTTTCCTTGAAAATTTTGACCATTTTCACAGTGCAGAGGTTGAAAAATTTGCTTTTGATTATCAGTGCAGTGGTGAAGAGGAACAGGGTCACTATTCAGAGGTGGACAGACAAGTTGCAGATGTGTGTGCTCATACAGTTGGGGATAGTGTTGGTTGCATGGGTGACTATGAAGTTTTTGACATAGGGCTACATTCTGAGTTATTTCTGCCTTCCTTTGAGACATTCCAGGTGGACATAAATGATAAAATTGCTGAGCATGATGATGATGAATATTTGCTTGTCTATAAAGATAAATTTGATTATGAGATGTTGCTTGTGCCTGAATATTGCATGTTTGATATAAAGGAGCTCTTATTTTTTGAAGAAGGGCAAAATTCTGATGTGGATTCATTTGTTTCATGTGAGTCTGTCATTTTTCCAAGCAACATCAGTGACTCATATGATGATGACATTCTACAACTGATAATAATGTATGCTGATGAAGCTAGTTGTAGATTTGTTGAAGAAAAAGAAATGAGCAGCAGCACAAATAATTGTAAAGAGGCTTGCTGCAGACAGTTAAATTCTTTTAGGCTTCATTTGAAGAAATCAAAAGAAAATCAGGTGTTTGACAAAGGAAAATTATGGTTTTTCCTTTTTGGTGGCCCTGGGCCACCATGTTTATTTTGAAATAATGTGTTTGGTGATGCAGATTGGTGCAAGTTTGACTCTATGCCCAATGAATAAGGGACTGGTCTGCATCCCATAGATCTGAGGTTCTCGCTGCAGTCTTGCACCTGCACGTCCCCAATCGGAGCCTATGTTAGTAATAATTTATGTTTGGGGTTTTGGGTGAGGCCTCTTCCCTAAAAATCTGAAAAGGTTCTAACATTTTGGCCTTTGTAGTTGTTAAAAATGCCAGAAATTAGTTGTGTGCAGGGTCAAAATATGTAGTGGCGGGTCGAAAAATCTTCATCGGCCCCTAAAAAATTGATAAAAAATGGGTCACAGGCGTTCCAAATGCATATCGGGTCACAGTTTTCAGTTACTGTGATTGTTTCTTGCAGTGGCTATGAGGGTCTCTTGTTTTAAAGTGCTGTGGGTCCGCCAAGTGTCGAGCCTTGATTCATGCCGCACTTTTGTTTCTAATGAGTAACTTTATCGCGGAGCATGCCATGTGGCAGAAACTTTTTCTCTTGTGTTTTAAGTTGCTTCCCGCGGGGGGCGCCACATGGCTGTTTCTAAGTGTTTCTATGCAGTTTCTTTTAAGTTTCAAGGGTGTCGCGGAATGCACCACGTGGAGGCACCCGAGGGACACAAGATAAGTAGCTCAAAGCTCCTCAGACAGTGCCAAGTGTCAGGCTCCGCCCATGTTTCAAAAGATTTCAAGGAGGGGCCTTAAAGTTTCTGAATGTTTCGAGGTGGGTCCCAGTTAACAGTTGTTGCCACGGATGTTGCCAAGTGGCAACCTCTACCTGAGTTTCGGGGCCCCTTTCAAAAGTTTCAATGTAGCGCGGAACCTGCCAGATGTCAGCTTCCGCATGAGAGTCCCAAAATGTTTCAAATGTTCCTCAAGAGCCCCGTAGAAGGTGCCATGTGTCACTCCCCGTTAAAGTTTCTAAGAGGTTTCCGAGCAGGGGCGGGGCGTGCCACGTGTCTTTTGTGGTTGCCGCGGAAGCTGACAAGTGTCAGCTCCCGCTGGAATTTCTTTTTTGTTTCCACGCGTGGCAAAGTGGAGGTGGGACCCAATTTTAAGATGCAGGTCCGCGGAAGGCACCACGTGGCGGCTTTCGCTGGAGTTTTTGTTTATTTCCCGAGATGCTAGTGAAACTTGGAGGTGGGCCCCAACATATGCATTGAATGTGCCAAAGAGTGACACGTGGCAGAGGGTCCCAGCTGGGTCTCTAATGTTTCTGGAGCATTGCGGACGATGCCAAGTGTCGGCATCCGCGTGAATCCCAATTGTGTCTCTGTTGTTTCTCGAGAGGGGCGCGGAAAGCGCCAAGTGTCGATTCCCCTGGAAGCTTCAACATGCCCCTTCTATGTTCCTAAGGAGTGTCTCAAGTGTCGCGGATGATGACAAATGTCACCATCTACATAGATTTCACGGCGACCCCTTAAAGTTTCTTTGAAGTTTCAGGAGGCCGCGGATCCTGCCAAGTGTTGCAGTCCGCAAAATTTCAAGGATGAGTCGTGAATGTTTCAGGGATGCTGCGGCGGCCGCCACGTGGTGGCTCCCGCATGAGGTTCTGACGGAGGGCTCTCGGCGGGAAAAAAGGTAAAAAGAGTAAACGTGGACCCAGCGATAGAAACTTAAGGTGCCTACGTGGCACGATATGGTTGGCTCGCAACTTTTCAGCATTTTTGGGGCCGTTTGATCTCTGCGATTGGGTTTTCGATCAACGCCCACATTTTGAACCTGCGGCAGGGGTTTTCTCCTGAGTTTCTGTGACTGTTTTTGGTAGGAAACTTGTTGTGGCCACTTTCCTGAGGCCGCGGGTTGGTGAAACAGTAATGGTGATTGTTGCAGAGGTATGGGACGATGATGGACAGGTCAACCACCATTTTTATGATGCAAATCTTCAGGCGGCGGCCCAGATCCCAATCTCACTTGCTCCTTCCTCTTTGTCTCTCTGCAGCATTTATTGTTTTGAGCGCCAATCTGATCATACTTTGTATCTGGCGGATTTCTTTTGTCTGGCCATGTAATTAATTTGCTAGGTACATTTTCTTGCTATTTAAGCAGACTATGTGACCCATTTTGAGGTTGTTGAAGACCTGGGCATTCTTTTGTGTAAATAATGAAGAACAGGGCATGATCCTGGCTGTTGTATCCCATTTTGGAGTTTATGTGTTGCAGCATGCATGTATTTTGCACATATGTTCAGTTTCAGTGTTGATTATATGAGAAATGCTTCTTGCATGTGTCTATCTGCTTGTCTCCATTTGCTGCATGTTATTCTCCTTCTTTTGAATCTGGTTGCTAAGGGTTTCATAGATTCTAGGGTATAGATTTCTATACTGCATGCCTGATCTCTAACTTCCATTCAAGGAGTGGATTAAACTGTTTTAGGTTAAGCATGGGGAAGGTTGCATGTCAGTAGTGATAATTGTAAGTAGAGGCAGTTAGATACCCATTCTTAGGTGATGTTTGTAAGGCAAGCATCAGTTTAAACCCCCTGAAACTTGAGTGAAAGTTGCAAACCATCTGTTGTATATGTCTAGTTGACTCCTTGCCCAATGGATAGGCACCAGTCTATTTCTGGGTCAGTAGTTATGAGCTGAAACCCCTTGTCTTGCATCCAGGACATTATGTCCACCCATTTCATCACCTCCATCTGTTAGCTATAGGAGTAGATTAGGACCCCCTTGCATACTCTCATACCCAACCAGACACATATGTCCAAGAATGTTGCCAACCTTGTGATCTATCATGCAGATCTTGGTCCACACATGAGAGTATTCTGCCTGTTGCTGTCAAGCTAAATCTTTCTGTCATTGAGCTAGTCAATGTTACATCTTGAGTTATAGGGATACCCCCCTTGGTGCGGCAGAACCAGAAGTGAAGGGGAGGCAGCTCACGCAACCTCCCGTAATCTGTCAGCCAAATCAGCCTGTGCATTGGAGCTAGCAAACCCTCTGCAGATTTGGAAACCAACAGGACCCATACAGTATTGGGTTCTACAACCTCCATGAGGCATTTATCTTTGTCTACCATAAATACAATGTCCTTTTCATATTTCTTCACAACCTTTTCAGGGATCCTAGCCCTAGCCTGCATTTTCTTTTGGAAATTCTTAAAATAACCCCATTATGCTGCATTTTATTTGTTAGCATTTCCTAGACTCTGCATATGATTTCTAATTTGTGCAGCTACTGGTGAGTGATCAAGCCAACCAATATTATCCATGCTTGGTAACCGCTTCAGAAAATAGAAAAATAGGCAAATGATTAGAGTTCCATACTTGAAGGGGTATTTTGTGTCCTTTGTCCTTTTCATGTTCTCCATCAATTATTGCCAGAGCAACTCACATAGGTCATAGTCTACATTGTTCTTTATCATTTCATAGGTTGTGTATAACAATTGCCGAGACTAAATTCTCCTTGTTAGATAAGTAGAACTTATAGCCAAACACCATTGAGGCAAACCTTACTATCGGATCTTCAATATCATTCACAGTTAGTGCCCTTTTGCCAAACTTTGCAGCTATCAACTCCATCACTGTGTTATTCTTTACAGCCTTCAAAGCTGGAACCTTTTCGGTGGAACACATGCCAATGACCGCCTTAATGGCATCCTTTGTTATCATATGAGGTACATTAAGCCAAAAGAATTCATCATGAATTCTGCTCAAAACATACCTAACCCAGGCATCATCCAAGAATATTGGAAAATCTAATCAAGTATCCAAATTCTTCTTGTGCAGAGCATTTTGTTCTTTCAATTCAAGATTGTCATCCGTCGACTCATCCAAGTATAATTTCCCTAACTCCATATGACCGTATTCTTCCAAGTTTGCATGTATGTATGCCCTAATGTCTTCAGTATGCATAACCCCATGTGGAACATCAGAAAATGCACCATCCAGATCAGTTTTGAGTGATTTGTATGGATGCTTCTTGAATTTGGGTTGGGGCCTCTCTGTAATCTCTACCACTTGAGGAGTAGACATTTTTACTCACTCAACACATAAATTTTCAAGAGAGAGAGAACTATAAATACCTTTTGTTTTTGGTTAGGGTTTCTTCACACTAATCGCTGAATACTTGGATTCACCTTAGCTTCGCTTCTCAGATCTCCTTAGATGCTTGAGGGTTTGAATACAATGTGATTTCCTTTCAAATGAATTCCTATTTAACTCCTTTTTCATCAAAACCTAATCGTCATAAATGGTGATTCAAAAAGTTGTCAAACTTTTACTCTGCCATCTACAGTCGATTTAAATTGCTCCGCAATCCATTGCATTAGATTCTTTTCAGTTGGAATCTTCTTCAAAAGCTCTGTTATCTTGTTTTCTAGCTTATACCTTCATGCAGAATGTCAGCACCACTTTTATGGCTGGGGGAACAAGAGTTTTCATTTAAGCTCCCCTTGAGCCAAAGCTCCCAATTTACTTCCCAGAGGAAGTACATACACCAGAGTCTGGTGCAGAATCATCCTTGACTTCATGTGCTTCCTTCTTAACCCAAATCTTGTTCATCTCCTTCTTGATCTCTGTCAGATCTACCTTTTGTACCGATTTCTTCATCTCTGTCTGATTCTCCTTCTTCATATTTTTGCTTCTACAGAATCTTGCAATATGTCTAGGCCTATTGCAATTGAAGCATACAACATTTCTCTTACCATTGTTCCTTTCATTCATCCTTGATCTGCATTGGTTAGCCTTGTGTCTAAATCTATTGCATGCAAAGCAATTCCCATTGAAGGATCGAGCATTCCTTCCAATACTATAGTTGTTTCTTAACTGACTTCTACATTCACTAGCTCTATGACCAAACCTCTTGCATATAAAGCAGTTACTTTTGAAAGTTTGAGTATTCCTTCTATTGTTGTAACCATTCCTTATCTGACTTTTGCATTCATTAGCTTTGTGACCTACATTATTGCAAGTGAAACACTTACCAGAGAATGATGGAACATTTTGATTCACTCTACTCCTACATTGAGTAGCCTTATGACCAAACTTATTGCATGTATTACAATAACCATTGAAAGAAGGGTACCTTTGAGCATTTGGTTGCCTGATCAGTGGTCTTCTAGGTCTATTCCTTTGATTTTGGATCTGTTTGTTTTTGTCCTTCTTGATCTCAACATTCTTTTCTTGATCGACTTTAGAACTTTCACCTTTCTCAAATCCCAAGCCTTCTTTGTTATCAGGACTCTTCTGACTTGCAAGTATTCTATCAAGTTGGGCAGCACTCACTTTGAATTTATCTTCTTGAATCCATGTATGTTTTAGATTAGCTTTCAGATCCACAACTTCTTGTTCAAGATTTGTACAGTCTTTAGATTTGCTTTTCACCAATTGATTTAGGTCTTCTTCTACTTTTGCTCTTTTTATAACTTCCACTTTCAGATCATTCAAGGTTTCATTTGCAGATATGAATTGTTCACTGACCTCCTTATATTTTTCTTTTAACTTCTTGACTTGCACCCTCAATTTTTTGTACTCGTCTACTTCCTTGATATTATCTTTCAGATCCCTGTTTTCTAATTCAACCTTTTCAAGATCTTCAAGGTCAACCTTGAGTTCTTCTTCACTGACAAGCATGCAATCTTCTTCTATAGTTTCAGTTGAATCAATTTCTTCAAGATGAGTAGAATACTTTTTGCCTACCATGTGTTCAATCTCCAATATCTTCCTTAAGTTGTTAGACTTCTTCCAAGGAACTTGGCTTTGATGCCAATTGTTGAACACCCAGGATACTAAGAGGGGGGGGTGAATCAGTATTCTCTGAAACCTTTTTCCTATTAAATTAGTAGTCCATTTGCCACAAATAACAACAAAGCAAATTAAACACATAAGAAGCAAACATAAAGCATCACACATGAACACCAAGATTTTTACGTGGAAAACCCAAAACTAGGAAAAACCACGGTGAGTGTTAGCTCACAATAATTATGTAGTATCAACACCAAAATACAAGAGGCTCACTGCCCAAAGAAATGCTCACTACAAGAAAGGCTCACTACCAAAGCAAGCTCATTGTCTAGAGAAAGAAAGAAGGAAAGAGGGATAGCTCATTGTCAGGTTGAACTACTCTGATTACATCTACACATGCATGGTTATAGCTCCAATGAAGTTTAGAAATACTGTCTCAAAACTCGTCATCTTTGGCTAGTTTATTTCACTACTCTGCTTTTACATGAAAATAAGATCTCTTTTCTTCTGCACTTGTCGCCCTTACAAAAGTACCTTACTTTGCATGTCGTACACACACACATATATTCATATTCACACCACTCATCATCCAAACACCGAATTTGATCTCACATATATATATATATATCCACAACCCTTAAAATCTTCACATTAGGTCGACATACATAGATAAAGCATATAGTTAATAAACTTGTAGTTTGTTAGCCAAATCTACTTAACAAAATGCATCTAGTAGACCCAAATAACATTTGAAATACCTTCTCATATGTCGGCCTCAACTATACTACCACTTAGGATTAAGTTCTAAACAATAGAACTTACCGCATACAAATTAAAATTGTCATGTCAACCTCAAACACAGACTGACACTAGTTCAGTTCATCTGTCAGACTACAACTTTCACTGTGTACCATGAGATACTTTCAAAATCATATCAAAGACTCTTCACAAATCCCTAATCTTACCTTTAGAACTGCAAGGCATGATATCATCTTGCGGCAAAATGTAGACCATCAGAACTCATACCATGTCACAGTGAAACTCTGTCAAACCATGTAGTGATACTCAGCAGCTTATAACTATCTTTCCAGTGGACTTCAGACTCTGCAACTCTAGATTTAGACACTTCATACAAGTGTTTATAACACCTCAAAACTTCATAACAAAATATCTAACACTAGAGGAATGCGGACCAAAACAAATGAGTGTTCTATTCTGATTACCTTTGTTCTCTTCAATGCCGGACTTAGGCTACTTGAAGATATACTTCTGAAACTGATCAAGGTCTAAAACTCAGGATATAAAATCATCTAAGAGTTGGAAACATCATGCCAAAACCATAGGATTAGATATGCAACTGCGGACCAATGCCAATCCAAACACTCTCGTTGTCACTGTCTTTGTATACTGCCAACACTTAGCCAAAATGACTAAGTCTTCTTCATCAGACCAAAACCTCTGTTCTAACCTTTTTCCTTTTCTTGTTGCCATCAATGATGACATATTCAAACATTAAGCTTGGCCAAATTGCCAACAGGTCATCCTTGTTAAAGAAAGGGGGTTGAAAACTAGAAATGGCGGCCCCCTATTCAAAAAGAGAAAAAGGAGAGAAAGGTTGAAAACTAGCAATGGTGGTCCCCTCTATCAATATTCTTGTCCTAACATAATTGATATACTTATATTTGAAATCATTTTATAGGGTTTTAGCTAAAGCAACTGGCAATAAGCAGCTCCAGAATCCCAAAACTAGTGGACTGTTGCCATAGCTTATAAAGTTCTAGATGCTACAATAACCAAGCTCTAGGTAGAGCAATTCATCCCAATGAGATCTGAAACATTCCAACATGGTGATGCTTGAGAAGTAAGTACCTTGCATGCTTTTTATTTCCTTTCTCGAAATGGTTATCATAATTAAAAATATATTAAGTATCAAGTGCCAATGTGTATGAGCTCATGTCCACCATGGGTTCCTTATGGGACACCACCATACTTCAATGTTGAATTTATATGTAGGAGAAGTCCAATTAATGGGTTTCATTTCTTTCCTCCAACATCAAATGGAATGGGAGAATTGCACAACAAAGCATCACACTGTTGAGGCCAATATCAACCTCCTAATGCGCCATGAATACCCCAAGACTACTTGGTTTTCCAGAACCTTTAGGGCACATGTATATCGGCCAGGGATCAGGGACCAGTATGTTCAGATTTTGCAATCCAATATCGTTGAACTCAAGGACCATGAGGGATACCTTCCTCCAACTGCCATCAGGGCTTGTCTTAATAGATGGGAAGGTTTACCCCAATATTTCCAACAAAGGGAACCTATCTCTCCCACTAACCCATGATGGAGCCTTACAAAAACTAGAAATGTCATCACCTTAATCTAAGAATGATAGTAGAAATGGATAAGAATGAGATTCCAGTCCCCTTGCTCCTTGCTCTAGCTCCACTTATGACTTCAAAGGGACAAATGCCACATAGGAAGGTGGAAAAATGGTTTGCCAATATTTCTAAGATAAATGGATATGAAAAAAAGGGGTGGCACTTCATTATGTACAAGGAGGAAGATTATGATTGCAGTCATATTTTGGAGGATAAAAATTTGGCCAATGAGGATGTAATACAGATCTTACCATGAGGACATGGTATAATTCTCTTGGGGGGTGATGAGTCTTGATAATTATCTTTTACTTTCATACGAAGATTGTTGCATTTCCTTATTTTCTATGGACTTGATACATTTAATACATAATTAAATACCTATAATTGTTTTAAGAATGGATGGATAATGTGTTTTGGTGTTTATTATTTCAATGGTTGAATCTATTTGAATGTTTATATGATTTCCTGTCTCTATGCATATATGTTTGTGATTTTGTGACAAAAGCATTTGCTGAATCTAGGGATTAAACATTCCAGATCTCTTCGGAGTCGATCATGAAGGAACAATGACTAGCTTCGGCTAGCCTCGGAGTAGCACACTACATCATAGTCATTCATCCTTCTTCTAGGCCAATGTTTGCTCAACAATTTTTGTGCCTAACTTCAACATTGGTATGTGCCTCACATTTAGAATAAGGAACCCCAAATGACTTCAATTGTCCAGTTGGTCATCATAACACTCCTAGTTGATTACAATTCTCTTTTTCTGCACCTTGTTCTTTCCAGTTTGAAGGTTGAGTCATATGAATAATTGAATTTCTTCAATAAAGTTTTCCTCTAATGCAGGCCTCACCTGCATGACCTCATGCCCTTGATCAAGGGTATCTCTTAGTTAGAATCACTAGCGTCTCTATTTGAAATAAAAGACTATTAGTCTTAGGAATAAAGGAAGGCAAAAGTTTAGTTTGTTTTAGTTTTTAGTCCATTTCAATCTAGTTTATGAAATAAGGCTTAAGTGTATAATAGCGAGCCATTAGAGTAGAAGATGGTTCTTTTTTTTAGCATTATTTTCTAGCGACAATTTCATTCTCTTTTATGTAGCATGCCTATATAAGGTTCCATTGAATGAAAATAAGAAGAGTATTCTCTTAATTTTGTGATAGCTTAAGAAGATCCTTCCAGAAGGGGAGTTAGGCCCACTCCACCTGAAGGAGGTGATCTACTGGTACCTCTTTTATTTTGATTGAATTTCTTGTTAAGCAACTATTTTCTTATGGTGTGATTAGAATAGTTTTTGTTTGTTCACTTGTTGTTGTTAACCTGTGGGTAATTATAAAAGAAAATCATAAAAATGTTTACTCTTTCCAACATTGACTTTGTTAAGCATTAGTTTCAGCATGTGTGTTTAGTATAGATTAAGCAAATTCACTTCCTATTTTTGTTCCGATTTAGTATTGCTTTAATTTTGATTCAATATTTGTTTCTATATGTGTGTTTCATTGGCAGTAGTGTAGATTATTATTTCAAGCATGAATCTTTATGTTGAAAGTAAAGTAAAGTAGAATAATGTAGAGAATGTTAGATTTGAGTTTGATTTACATCATCATCAAAATGTAGGAATAGAATCACAACTTTGAAACCCAAAACCTTGTCGCAGATAGCTATAGACATCGTCTGGATTGATAAAACTAAGATAGAAAATTAGACGACTACAATGATCTTGTCAATGATCACCTCCTTAAAGTTGTAGATACAATATCTATTTTATTGTTCATTTGGATGGTCACCTCAATTGTTCTCTATAGCCCATCCTTTTATCTCTGTTGTTATTGTTCAAAATTAGCACCATGGGAGGACAAAGGGTTCATGTTGAGTCATCTAGTTGTGCTAAATTGTAGAGAAACAAGGCCATGTGGGTTATCTTTGTTTAGGGTGGGATTGCACCCTACTTCCAAACCATGATGAAGTTCTCATAAACCAGTTTGTGAAGTCTTGGAACTAGAGGGAAGTAGCCATAGGAGGCATAAGATTCATTATCATTGAAACCATGATAAGTCAAGCTGCAGGGGTGAGCTATCGAGGTCGTAAGGTGCTTAGAATGGGTTGAAGTAAGGAAAAATAGTTTATTTACTCTTTCCTTGAGGAGGGTGAGTATTTAATCAAGCACCAAAATGGTTACAAATGGGTTGCTCTTCCTTCTCCATAGAATAAGGTTAGTTGTCATCTCATAAAATATTTCACTTTAGAGGTTTGGTTTTCTATAGTGCATGTTACCATTTACCTCTACTTGATCATCTTCAACATCAGAGCATTATCGACTTTCCCTTTTTTATTCTTTCCTCCTTGGAAAATTACATTAACAATGGTACCTCTCCTCCTCTTCACCAAGGCTTGATTCACTGCCTTTACTAGTATAATATTAGCCTAACCCTTGCATTACCTTTGACTTGGGTTATCAATGTTGTTCATACTGCTAAGCATCCGATTGTTAACCCTAAAGGGAAAACCAAGGACAAGAAGAGGGATTCCCTAACCCCTGAGCATAGTGAGGACACCAATCCTAACTTGCATTTTTTCCAGACCACTAATACCACTGACATTGTTGCCCCCTCTTTGAACACACCCAGTAAGAAGTCCAAAGATAATTCCAATAAAAAGAATAACCCAACTTCTCATATACCCTTGAGCACATCCTTATTTCCCTCAAAGGGGATAAAGTTAAGCATGCTATAGGTTCTCCCTCTAGGGTTGAAGAAGTCAAACAAAAATGTATCAAAATAAAATCTATTGCTATTAAATTAGACATTGATGCTCCTTTTGTTCCCAATAACCCTAACCTGACTAGTAGGGATGTGTAATATATACCCTCAAGTCTAATTTTTTATTTATTTATTTATTTTTTAAATTTTTTAAATTTTATTTTTATTTTTTTAATTTTAATTTTAATTTAATTTTATTTTATTTTTCTAAAGTTGTTTCTCTTTGTTTGTGTTTATGTGTTGATTTGTTTCACGGTATATGCTTATAAACATATGCATGCAAATATATAAAGACTGAAATGACCCTTACAAAGCAATATTCTAAACACCCATAACCAACAAATCATTGGAAGTGCAATATATTGATGAAATCAAGATACCCAATTGGTAAAGGCAATTACAATAAAAAATCTAACATACCCATTAGCTGCTCCTTTCTTTGGCGGGTCTGTTATGTCACTGGTAGCGAATAGAAACCCTAGAATGTCTTCAATAATGATCAAACCCTAAGATCTCTCCCATGGAAATTGTTGTGCCTTCCACACACGTCCCATTCAAGAATGGGGACCCCCTCTTTTGTTTTGGCTAGAGAGTCATTTGGTCTTCTGATCTCCTAAGTGATTATATGGTCAAAGAGCATTTTTGACCTTGGTGAAAAGATGACATTCAAAAATCACTTCAAAATCTGCTAGGATGAATTGTTACTTTCCCTTCAAAGACCTTGAATTAACCTTTTACACTAAAATGGCCTTCAACCGACCTTTGCGCTAATTCCTTGCATGTTTGACTTAGCGCTGAAAAGTGCTTTGTCCGACCTAGCGCTAAAATCCTATCACTCCGACCTAGCACTAAAATTTTGTTTGACCGATCGGGCGTTAAACCTTTGAAATTACCTTTTGCACTGAAATCGGCTCCGTTTGACCCTGCGCTAAAAACAACGACCTCTGACCTAGTCAGATAACCACAAAAAGCCCGCAAGTTGGACAAGCCTAATTTCCCCGCTAACTGGTGTGAACCAGACATCTGGCCTCGCGCTGAAAGTTGCCCTGTCTAACCTAGTCTGACGCGTCAAAATCCTTTGCAGGTCAGACACATCAAAAATCTGCGCAAAACCATCAACTGACAGTCCGTACACCTGCGCATTAATGGCGGATTAGCTGGGGTTTATAAGGAAATTTAGCAAATTTTAAAGTCATTTTAATTGCATTTGTGGATAAAACTGCGGAGCTCCATTCATACTTCACGAACTCGACCTGCGAATCGAACCCGCGACCTACATGGACGACAACACGCCGCCATTCTTGCCAGGTAGGGTTTAAACCTTGCTACTTCAAGTTTTTACTTACGAATGGTTGGAAGTTCGAAGTCAGCCATTAAGGTTTTCAGAGGATGATTGATTGATTGCAATATTTTTAGGTTAGGGTTTGGTAAGTTTTGAGTCTTTCATTTTGAAACCCTAGTCTAAAAACTCTACAGAGAAGAACGGATCTATTGTGCCTTCAATAAATTTAGAAATTTAGGGATTTTGGCTCTGTAATCTCCGTGCACCGAGTCGGTGTTAAACCTGGCTCTGACTGACCTGTAAATCACAACTATTTGAGGTCAAACACCTCTGAAACCCGCGCCAGGTGTCTAAGGCTCCTTTTGCGCTAAAATCAACCTCATCCGACCAACGAACCCAATATCTTTTTTCCAACTCGGTCGGATGATTACGAAAGTCCCGTAAACTCTTAAGGCTCCTTTTGCGCTAAAAAGACCTTGGTCTAACCTTGCGCTAAAAGACCTAGTATCTGACTTGGTCAGATGGCACACATACCTCTGCAGGGTCGGTGCTGCCTGAAATTCCCGCCGGGAGTTTACCCTCAATTTTAGCGCTAAAAAGCACCTTGTCTGACTTGTGCTGCATTAACCTTCATCTGACCTAGTTAGACCCTATCAAAAATTGCGCAGGTCCGACCGACCTAATTTTCACGCAAGAAGCAGCCATATTCATATTTACATTATTTTGCGCTAAATTGCCAACCAACCGACTTGCAAACCATCCGAGGTCAGAGACGTCCAAATTCTGCGCAAGTCAGACATCACTGAAAACCGCGCAAAATTCAAGAGCATGAAAAGGAGGCCCAAACTCGAAGTCGGACCTGCCCGATTTCCCCGCTGAGGTCGGATGACCTCAGTATTAGCACTTTTCTTGCTGAGGGTCGGACAACCCTCAAATTAGCGCAAAACCCTCTAAATGACCGAATTTCTTGAAATTTCCAAAGGGAAGGTTGTTCAGAATAATGAAATTGATGTTGTGATGCATTAATAATAATGTTTTGATGAATTTTCTTGCAACATTTGATGTCTACTTGCATGTAGTGTCTTTTCAATTTGACTTAGTTTTCTTTCAGATACATGTTAGTAATGGATGGCAGATTTGTATTGATTTGTCTAAACTTAAGAGTATGTTAGGAGTTCTCTTGGTATCAAACTTATAAGGTTCGGTCTTGCAGATTAAATGACTGCTCGGGCCCAAGCCATGAAGTACGAATTCAAAGGAGTACCTCCTGAAACCAAGACCCACTCCGGATGGAGTAATGTCGGGGACACAGACCTAGGTCACATAGACCTGGATGACTTTAGACTCCGAGTCTTTGGTCCGGCTCTAACTCCCAGGGCTAGAACACTAAGGGATAGTGGACTTGGACAGGTTACTGCCTTTCCTACCTCAGTTCAGTGTGCAGAGCTGATTGCCACCTGCTCAGACAGATACGACATAATCTCCAGGCAAATCCAGACAGCAAATGGAGAAGTCATAGCTGACTCAACCCCGCCTACTCTAGCAGAAATGCTGGACATCCCATGGCACAAGGTTGTAACAATGCCAGACAAACAGGGATCAAAAACCACTTATAATAAGGATGTAGAGGGATGTAGGAAGTACATAAATGACCATTGGGTCAAGAGTAAGAAGTCTGCTCTTATCAAACTCCCCAGGGTGTTGTACAGAAGCGATTTCCATGATGAAATTGGGGATATGGTAACCTTCCTGAGCATAATTTATGGGTTACCAACTGCCTCCACCTTCGAGGACTAGATGTTTGTTATAATTTATGAGATATTGAAGGGAACTAAGTTCCACTGGGCCCAAATCATCAGTGATAACATCCACGAGGCCTTCAATAACTTCAATGAGAATAAGTACTTCAGATGGACGTCCTATGTCATCTATGCATTGGCGAGAATGAACCACTATGACGGACTGTCCAAGATTGGTGAGATTGGAAACGATGAGAAGACACAAATCAAAGTGTACGAATGTTATCCATAGCTGACCTCATCACAATCCTTGATACATTTCAAGAGGGTCAATTATGCATTCACAATGTACATAGCTAGAAAGTTGCAAGGTAATACAGCCTTGAGAATTTCCACCGAGGCCATGAACGAAATAGCTAGATATGGCAGATGGTACATTCAATTCGAGAAATTTTCATACATAAGAATACAAGGCTTCATGGGAATGGCCTATAGGCTTCCCCGCTATCCAAATGATAAGACAGTGCTTCTAGAGCTATCAAGGCAACTGATTCCATGTGCAGAAAAGCTTAAGCACCTGCACAGGTCAAGTGTGCAGTTCCCTATTAAATTTGGAAAGGGACTCTATGCATGTCCTTCTCTGGCATCAGCAGAATATTCAGATAAAGAGCTTCAACTGTTGAACTTACAATACTATAATGCAAGGGATCATTTGATCCAAACAAAGTGATGGAAAGATTTGTGAGCAAGAAGCTCTTCCACAAGGTTCACATTGAGGACTTTTGGGCCAACTGCCCTGATGACTATGAAATCATGAAGAAGGCACATGCAAGGCTGCCTCTGGACTTCATTAAAAGATTCCATATAATGGCAGTCCCGGATCAATTGCAAGATGATGAGAATGTTATGATCAGGGGACCATGGGAGCACAATACCACCAGCCTATCCCTTTACCGAATTGGGCAAATGCAGAGGAAAGTTCCTTGGATGTGGTTATGAGGGAATCAGTCAGACTGAGCAAGGCCTGGGTCAGAGCACAGGTAGCAGTACTGAATGGACAGGGGATCCAACTAATTTACACCGCAATGGAATCAGACAAGGACTCTGGTGGGGAAGAAGATGAGCCCATTCTAGTCACCGACGATGTAGAGCCAACTAATAGGCAGAAATCAGATAGTGAGGAGCATGCACCTCTGGCAGAGAAAGCAAAGAAGATGAAGAAGCCGTCTGCAAGGTCTCCTCAAAAGAAATATCAACCTCCTTCGACTAGGACTAGAACCTCCAAGAGAAAGGATATGCCAAGTGGAGCAGGAGAAAGCTCCAAGGCTAAGAGGGTAAAAGTAAAGGAAATCTGCAAAGAGGTTACCGCATCTAAAGATGATTCTAATTCCCCTCCAACTACCCAAACTCCTGCACAAAGTACAGACTCAACCTCTGTTGTCACCCTTTCTTCCATTTCTCCTTCCTCTGCTGCATCCACTTCCCCAATGACCTCTACTTCCATCACCCAAGAAGCATCTTCTGCCACCTCTCCTGCCTCTACCATCACCACCACCTCATGTTCCCTGGCAGTTTCTTCCAGCGACTCTAGTAGTCCTATTTCCTCCACTCTTGCCATTTCATGCCCCTCCACTACATCTCCAACTTCTACTCCTCTACCATTGCCTCCTATTTCCACCATCCTTTCACCCCCTCTTCCCTTACCTTCACTAACCTTTTCTTCATCCCTTACCATTTCTTCCTCCTTATTACCTGTCTTGACCAACCTAACCTAGGTCAGTACGCCTTCCTTCACCATCTCTTCTGCTGTCCCCATTTCACAAATGCCAGCTGATTCATTGGTAGTGCCTCTATTACCTGGGATTGAGAAGGTGTGTGCGGAGCTAGGGTTGCAGGAATCTGAAGTGGCAGTTACGGAGGAAAAGGAGGTATTGACTGAAGAAAACAATGAAAACCTCCCCGAAGCTTCAGCTGGTGTAGAGATTATTGACATATCTGATAGCCCCTTGGGCAAAGATCCAACAGAGGAAGTTTTGGGAATTGCACAAGAGAATGTGGCTGAAAATTTGAAGGACTTGGCCCAGGAAGAAGAGAAAGAAAGAGAGAAAAGTCTAGAGAAGGATGGAGAGCCTGATAAAGAACCATCTAAAGAATTGACCGTGTCCGATAAAGATGGCACTTCTGGGTTAAACAAATCTTCTGCTCTCGAATGGCTGCAAAACAGAATGGCATATCCAGAGCCTTAGGTAGAAGTAATGCAGCTTGATTTAAGTGTTATCCTGTCACAAGCCCAGAAGCCTCAAAAGCAGAAAAAGGCTAAGATCCAATCAAGGATCTATAAAACTGAATCAAGGTCCAGGATAGCAGAGATAGCAGTCCCGCCAGCTGATGTGGCAAGAGACCAAGTCTGGGCTGATGATTATGTCATATCTACAGTGGATTTAGGCCCAACCACTCGTGCTCAAAGAGTGGATGATTTCAAGGGGTCAGTCACAGCAATTTTGGAGCACTTGGATAAAGATGAAATGTCCAAGAAGGACTTAAAACAACAGAATGAAGAACTGCGGGCGTGTCTCCAATTTTTGATAAAGCTAGTTGATGTCAGAGGAGATATAAGGACAATTCCCACTTTCTTATCCATCGATGAGATGGCGAAATTGGGTGAGGTAAGATCAAAGTCCCAGGGTGCAGAGAATTGGCTGATAAAAAGTTTTTGAAATAGGATGTGAAGCCATAAGCGCCTCTACTCAGGTTCACCAGAAATTGGTTGATTTGCATAAAAAATGGAAAGACCTGCGTGAAGAGTGCGATGTTTTTGATGAATATTATTCACATATGTATCCCAGAATCAAAGGTATCTGAGAATTACCTGCTCAAACCTTGGTCACAGAGAAAATTTTGTCTGGGGATAGGCTGCCAAAGGCTGTTGAATGGTATCAACAACTACTTTTGAGAAAAGAGACCTTCGAGAACATAAAGGAAGCATACAAACTTGCTGATGAAGAGCTGAGACCAGTTATATATGACATCAGTGATTCCTTGAGGGACTATAGGGAATCATCTTATGATGATTATGCCCCATTTGATGTCGAGAAAAGAAAGGATAAGTTACATAAGGTAATGTTTAATGACACACTCAGCATTGAGGAACGGTTGGATAAAGCAAGTGACCTCAGGGCCGAGTTCAAGGCATTCCACAAGGTAGTGGCAGAGATTGAAAGAATATACAACAAATTCAACCGGGAGCTGGAAGTGTTTGATTACAGGATACATCATTTGAAGGACCCTGACCCATCCGACATTAATCTTGCACTTGATGCCTAGTTGACTTACCGCAACAAGCTGGCCAGTGAGGACAAAATTGACTTGGATAAAGAGTCTTGATGATATTTTGAGTATTCTAATAGTACAATCTCGTCACAATTGTAAATTTGCTATGTTTGGGCAGCATGTGACTCAATTTTCTCTTCTTCTTGCTTCTAAAATGAGCTTTTCCACTAATATACGGAGTTGGGTAGTCAAAATGACTAGATTCAATGTATTTGAGGCTATTTTTTCATCTTTTTCATAAAAGACAAAATGTAATCCAGGAATTGATGTGGGCTTCTATTGATGTAATCTGGACCATCGGTGTTGAGTTAATCTCCACTGTTCATTTGAAAGTTAGGGTATGTTGCTTTCTATATAAAGGGCTACCATTTCCACTTTTGTAAGAGAGATTTTGATACCGAATTGTTGACTCTATGCCATTTGAGCTAATACAAAGCAAGTTTCTGCAATAAAACTGAGAATTTGTGTCTTGTGTTGATTCATCTTTTGGTTTTTATGGTTTGCATCTTGCTCTCCCATAGTTAGAATAATTGTGCTTTCATAATATTAATGGTTTGCTGAAGTATTTGATTAACATCCTAAGTCCATACTTTTAGTTGTTTGCTGATGGTAAATATCTGTGTAAAGTTAGTCTGGGCTGAATATTTGTGCTAAAGTTCAATTGCATTTCACAAGTTAAGTTGCACCGATCATTGGGTATTTAACAAACATATGCAATCTGAAAATCTGTTGACCTCCATTGAAGATAGCCCCGTTTTCTGCAGCACTGTAACATTCACTTAAGTTTGGTAACTCAGAAAGCTAGTTCAAAGTTTGGAATGTTTGTCTACTAAAAATAACCTTAACATTGTGCATGTCACTTAGGATCCTTCTAAACCCTACACCTTTTGCATTTTCTTTTAAAATCACTGTCAGTTATCAGATTAAGAGTTCTAGCAGCATCTTATCTTGTCTATCAGCTGAAGATCATCATAGGGTTTATGTGTATTTGCTGCCCTAGGCCTGAAGATTTGCAGATTGCATGTAAGACCCCTTGTAGGTACAGCTAGAACATAACCATTGAGAGATTCCAAGCAGGCTAAGACCTAGTTGTATTATCCTTGGAGTAGTCTTACCTAAGGTAAGATACTTTTCAAGAGAGGTGTGAAACCAACAATCACACCTGTGTTGCTGTGTGCTAAAACCACCATTAATAGAAATTACCTCCAGTCATGCATACATAATTTGTGCCTCCAAAAAGGAAGATTTAATGCCAAACCCCCAAGTGTTCAGTCTGGAATCGCCTAACATCCTAGCATGCAGGTTGTACAGCCTGTATAGTGAAATGGACATCAATAAATAAAACTCAATAACACCTTCCAATGGCAGCCAATAACCCTATTTTAATATCTATAGTTGGAATGCTCACAATAGGCACCAGATGATGATGAGGAAAGCTCCTAAAATAATGCCAAACTATCCCCATTTGATGCACCCTGATAAAGTGATGGCACGGTTAGCAATAAGGCTAAAATCTGGTCACTAAACTTTCAAATCCCTATTGTTGAAACGCTCAGAAACTTGTTGTAGAATGGGAACCCAATATCTTATCAAACATCACCAGAAAACTGCACAATAAGCTCCAAATAAATGCCCAGACTGGTACGACCAACATTGAGATCACAATAGTTACCCAACAATGCATTAAAATCCTTCAATATTTCTGTTATTCTTTTCACATTCTCTTTTTTAAAATAAATCTACAAATACACGCTTATTTCAAAACCCTACACTATGCCATTGAAGCCCAGATGTAATCCCTGTGTGAGATCACCATGAATCTCCCAAATTGGATCTCTCACCAACGTGGAAGATGTAGTCTGCAAGGGTTTTCGTCCTCACAAACCCTAAGAAAGAAAACCAATACCTCTAAAGCCAAAGCTCAAGAAAATGAAATGCACGACAATGAATGAGGAATGAGTTCTCTTTTTCTTTTTATTTCTTCTTCCTTCCCCAACACCCAAGATGAAATAAAATAATATTTCATTAAATATTAATGACCCCTTATGTCTCCCAAGTTGAGCGCTCATCCTTTAAATGACATCAAATATTATAACTTATATCCCCTTTAGTTACTTTAGAAATAAAGTAACTTTATAACATTTAAATATTATAAGTTAATTTAACTTTAATACTTTTGTCATTTAAAATAATTTTCTCCCTAGGTGCCCAAACTTTATAACATTAATAACGATAAGTTAAATCTGTAATTTAACTTATAAAATATCGTTATTAATTTAAAAATGCGAGATTGTGTTAGAACTTGAAATTCCAACACCAAAAGCCTCCATTGACAAAGCAAAAAATAGAAAAGATGACAACTGACCTTGTCGGTGCCCGAAATTGACTTACTAAAAATAGTAAGTATAGAAGTAATCAACCAAAACCACCCCAGAAAGTGGCATGCTGCACATCATAACCTCTTGAGCTCAAATAATCACCTGATACTGCCAAGTCACCAAAACAGTGTCCAGACTGACACTTACTAAAAATAGAAGCATTCTCCAAGGACCAAAGAGAACAAACCCATAAAGATTGGCGTCATGCAATCACTTACTATAAATAGTAAGTACGGAAAAAAAATGTACAAAATTCCTTCAAAAAGAGTCATACAACTCCACTGAATCATCTGAGCATACTGGTGACATCAAAATACTCTTCTGATCAGGCTGTCATAAACTAAGAAAGTCAGCTCCAACTGTGTTGCAAGAGAACCCAAAAATGGGAAAATTACAAGATGATAACCCTGAAGTGTAGGAGGTTGGTAACCCCAAGAAGGGTAGTCAAACCAAGGTTATTGGGGGTGAGAGGAGGTCAACTAGACTAACCAATTCCATTCAATTTAATGATGCCAAGAATGGGACAAGGTCTATAAGGATTTCTACCAATTAGAATCCTGGGAAGAGAGATGAGTTGGAAGGAGACACTGGTCAAGCCTCTAAAGGGAAAGATGTGGAAGAAATTGTTACCGATATTGATTTTGTTCCTTCTTATAATTCCAAGAGCATAGAGTATGACTCTTATGAAGAGAATGTTGAAGATGAAATCCCCCCTAAGGATTCTGATAATGTTTATTCTGATTCTCATATTAAAGATTATGAAGACATTGAGGATATGAGTGCATCCAAGGATCATAGCTATGATATATGTAACACTAAATGGGTTGAGATCCATGATAGGATGGATGTTGTTTACAACAAAATGGTTAAGATTGAGGAAGTTATAGGCGAAATGGTCAATCTTAGAGATGACATGATGTAACTCTCTGCTTTTGGCATAATGATGCTACAAGCAAAGCTTAAGAAGAGGAAACAAATTCAAGAAAGTTTAGTATACAAGTCTAAGAAAAAATAGAAAGAAGATGATAAGTAGGTGGACTATGGTGGAACTACCCATGGGAGGAAAAGCTAAATACTATGTGTAAGGACTGGAGAGACCTTATTGCCCATCATGGGGTCTAGTTAGCTTTTGTTCTACAATTTATCAAGTTGTTCTATTGTTGTTTTTGTGTTGCTCTTTTATTGCTTATGTGCAGTTTTTTTTGTTGTTGTTGGATTGTTGTTATTAGCTTTTTCTATGTTTTCTTTAAGTTCTATATGATGATGTAAAGGGACTAGGGTCCTTGTTTCCCTATTTAATATATCACAAATATTTTCCACTTACATATATAAAACTTAAATAAATACAAACTTATAATCACATATCATTAAATAAATAAATAATAATAATTAATTCATTGTGACAAAAATTAAAATAATTTAAAGTTGATATATCTCCCATATTTAAATAAAACATTTAAACTAATCTTTAAATTTATTTATTTTTGTTAGTAAATTGTGATCTAGGGGATCACACCCATTGTATTAACAATAAGTATAAAATTACATTTTCTAGTCTATAGTTCTATTCAGATAATGTTAGGGTAATTATACAAAATACCCATAAACTTAGTAGCCCTATTTTCTATTAGCTATGGGTGATAAACAAGAGCCTAGAGATCATAATACGACTATTAATTCTAACCTTTATCTTCTTTGGAGTTGTCTATGAACAAAGTAATCATCTATTTGATACCTAGAGTTTCTATTTATAAGATTTGGCTATGAAGCCACTCGAGAATGCAAATGAGTGAAAAGAAAGCATAAACCAAAAATTAAATATGATAGAATAAACTATATTCTATTCAATATGAATGCAAATAAAGATTACAATTATATGACAAGATCTATACTATATATAGCCTTATAGTTTCCAAATTTGATGAGGATGAGGAAAAGGCATAAAACCAAAAATCAAGAGATGACCTTTGAGTTTCTAAATTCGAGAGGATAAGAAAAATAAAATCCCATGAAAAAAGGAAATTACTTGTACTCATTTATCCTATCCCACCTACTTAAACTTAACTAGATGTGAAAAAGGACCTAAATAGAGAAATAAAAGGTAAAGTACCACATCCACACCAACACCCCCCCTTAAGTGCAACTTAGGGGGGAAGAAAAAACATGCAGAGATAGGTCCCAATTACAAGGCTTGGTGAGGTACCCATGTACAAAAGAATCTTTCACAAACGGAGAAAAGGAGAAAACCCACAAGAAAAAAATCCTCTAGAAAAGAGAGAAAAAAATGAAAGATGCTCGCGAATGTATGAAATAGATAAAATTCCATGTGAGAAAAAAGTCCCCCCATAAGAGAAAAGAAGAGAGATCATATAGCCCATGTCAATGTAGAATCACCTGCGCTAGTAGTGGATGCTCGACACTAGATGTTGAAGATGATTCAAGATCATCGAATAATGTTTCTCCGTTAGGAAGAAACAAACCTAATGATCTATGCAGGATATCTTTCCATTCCTGAAAGGAATATGAGAGAAGAAAGATTAATATGTATGATGTCTTTAGAATCTGCTCAAATGTCACAATGTTATGAGTCCCACTCTTAACTGAAGAAGGTGACAATGTAGAACAATGTGAAAATTGATGTAGAGCATGTACCAAAGATGTGGATGAAGCCTCTAAAAATTGTTGAAGTTGCTTCAAGCCAATGCCAAATTATGACAAATGTTGATACAAAGAATCAATTACCATGCAAGATTCAGGTATAGTAACCATGGATGTATGGTGCTCACCATAGGTAAGACAACTAGACCTATGAGAATTTGGTACTCTTGGAGAAGGTGTCAACATGAATGATGATTGGGTCAAAACTATCAACTCATGAGTATATGTAGAATTTATCACTATGAAAGAATGCGTAGGTAGAGAAAGAATAAGAGGGTCTAAATGTGCCCTCATGACATTCAAAGAAGATGGTGCAACTCCATATGAGCTACCATGAAAGAGGAGATGAATATTTTCAATGTTGTCATCAAGATCTTGTATGTGGGATTTGATAAATAAATAATGTAGGTCATCTGAGCAGTCATCCCAATGACTGAGAAGAGATGAATAATCCTGTGATGTGGTAATTGTAGAATCTACAAGTGTTGGATGTTGACTCAAAGATTTGGGAGGTGAAGCCTCTATCTTTAAAATAGGAGTCATAGAAGTTGAAGAATCAACTGAAGTCTCTGGAGGAGGAGCAGGAGAAGTCTCGAGATTTTCAAAACTTTCCCATCGATCTAGCATCTATGTAATATCATCATCATATGGAACATTATCACAATCATCTAAGGGAACAAGATAGTCCAAGGCAAGATCATTTGGGAACGGAGGATTAGCTGGATCTCCATACATCTCCCAAATTTTGGTCCAATGAGCATGAGGAGTCTAAATGCCTGATATAGAAAACTTTGTGTTAATGTCAACATGATAACCCATAAATCCAACAATATGGCAAGTCTTGTAGTACCATATAATTTTTTGCTAAAATGTAGTTGGTTGAGAAAATTTTCATAGAGATAGGGCAAGAGATTAAGCCATTTAAAATGCTTCAAAATACCATCTTGCCAAGACTTATAGTTCTCTCTTTTCAATTCAATAACTGATGGATGAGTTGAAAGATCCGTAATATTCTCCTCAAAGCATTCAAGCAATAGACTAATCCAACAAAAGAAAATTTAAAACCATGGGAATATCCCCCCAAATTCACTTAATCAAAGAACCCCCCAAGCAAATATGATTTAGAACTCTATGCTTAGTGTGTTTACAATTGCCACTAGCAAGAAACACAAAATGAACTTGATTTCAATGCTTTACAATTGACAAAATAATTTTATTATGGTAGATGTATAATTTATGATCACAATAGAAACAAATAGATAGCACCGTGCTACAAAGTACACAAAAAATCATGCACTTTAAAAAATTACATCTAAAAAGGAGTTGGAATGAGCCTAAATGGATCACTAAAAATTCTCAAAACAAGAACTATGTAGCATCACCTATGACAAATTGTAAATTTTGGAGAACCCATGCTCCAAAATTATAAAATACCGACACCACTACAAAGAGCATGGAAAATAGCCCAAATAAAATTGCTCTGATAAAGGAGGTCATGAGCCCAAGATATTAGCCTTTGAAGTTGAATTGTAAATTGCGAAACTACAATGGAGAAGTGGGCATAAAATTTAAAAATGAGTTGTTAACGACAACATAATGTCACCGCCAAGTTTGGTAGAACTGGTACAAGATTTGGAGGTTTCGCCAAAAGTAACTATTGCCATACAAATTTAGAATCCCTAGTAGATTTAAAAAACTCCAAAATTAGAGGAGCCATCAAGTTTAGAGGAATCACTAAAAGTGTTGCCAAGTTTGGTGGACTAGCAGTGCTAGGGGCAACAATGGTTCCTAGGTTGAGATTCGACTTTGCTTGGGCAGCATTGGGGTGGCTTGATGGTGGCACATAATAAGGAGAGGGTGGATGCATGGTGGAGCATCAACAATGGGTGAGTGGTGGTTGGAGGAATACAATAGAGGTGGATAGGGAGGTCAATGATGGTTGGCTATGAACTAGAGGAGGCAAACAAAGTGTCTAACAGGGTCAAATCGACCATGTGTAGTCCTAAGGGGGCGTGTAGTGCCCAATGATTTTTTAATTTTTTAAGAAACATGCACAATATGCCTTATGTAGGGGTTATATGACTTAAAGCAAAATAAATTGCCATGACTATGATTTTATAATCAATTTATGGTTTTTCAAGCCCTTTATATGCAATGGTAGGGTTAGATTTGACCTAAAATGCTCTAAAGTGATAACTTTTTGCTGGATCTAGCAAACAACCTTCTTGCTTCAAACCCTTGTAGATTTGGCTTCTGGTGTCCAATTGGGATGAAATAAAAGGCAAATATGACTTTCTCAGTTGCCCTAGACTCGATGGTGAGCCTATATTTTCTCTAGGAAGCTCTAAAATGTACCTACAACTGGCAAGTTAGAAAATGAGCCCTTAGAAACTAGTATTTTTTTTCCACACTTTTTCTGTTTCTCCAAATCATCTAAGGATGCAAGAGAAGAGCATACTCATGCGCTTCAGAAAATAACAAGTCTACAATCTTAGATTTCCTAAAAATACTAAACTGCAACTCGCAATCACTCTAATACTATGTGAGATTTGGTTATGAAACCACCTAAGAATCCAAATGAGTGAAAGGAAAGCATAAATAGAAAATTAAATATGATAGAATAAACTGTATTCTATTCAATAGGAATGCAAATAAAGATTAGATGATATGATAGGATGTATACAATATATAGCGTTGTAGTTTCCAAATCTAATGAGAATGAGGAAAAGGCAGAAAACCAAAAATTAAGGGATGACTTTTGACTTTCTAAATCTAAGAAGATAAGAAAAATAGAATCCTATGAAAGAAGGAAATGACTTGTACTCATTTATCCTATCCTACTTAAGTAAACTTAACTAGATGTTAAAATGACCTAAATAAAGAAACATATAGGTAAGGTACCCCATTCACACCAACATTGTTAAATCCATTGCCTATTTTAGGAAATCTAGTGCCTTTGATGCCTTCCTCTTCCTTCTATTCTCTAATTGTGCATTGACTTTTATAATGAACAACATCCATTATTTAGCCATGTTCCCGTTTGTTGCTTATAGAGTGCTAACCAGTAGAGGGAGACCAATACCAAGGACCATGGCTTGCAGAGTGTCGTTGAGGCCACCAAGGAGGTGTTTTTCGATCATGATATTTGCTAGGTAGCCGATGACCACCTTGTCCTCACCCAAATCCAAGAAAGGACCAACAGACATTGACACTATATCTGTATTGACATGATACTTGTGATCGGTCACCAAGTATTCATTCCCAAGGAGCCATTGAATTATATACAACAAATAGCTAGACCTAGTTTTGAAAGCCTTATTAAGCCATAGCTTAGTTATGGTGCCCAGAAATGCCATTTGGTACATATTATTAACTAGACACACATTTGGAATCATTTTGCTGATAAACTAGCTATGAGGGGGATGAGAATTATATTGGTTGTGGTTTTCTAGAGAATTCCTTTCAATCCAATCCTCTTCATAATGGCAATTCATTTAGTGTGTTTTAGTTTTGATTTTGATGGTTATGTAAGGTTGTTCCTTAAAAATGTGTCTTAGGTAACTTGTGTGGGAAGTTATTTGCACTCCCTATTCAACATGAGGATTGAATTCTAATTATGAGTTAGGTACTCCTTTTTCGAGATCATAATTTTCATGTTTGAGACATCCTTGTGCCCCTTAGGGGGATTTAATATCATCATGGTTCATCGCTTTTATCCAAGCCCAAAGACTTAGATAGGAATGCAATGAATCCCATGCTTTTTCTTTTGTTGCTTATAATGCATTCCTTGTCCATATCAATGACATAATTAGCTAAATAATTTACTGTACCATTGGCTTCTCTATACACATGTTGGATGGTGAAGGAATTTAGTAAATCAATTAATGGAGAAGCAAGGTGGAATATGTTGTTTATCTTCTAGTTTGTCTATCCTCGTTTGTGAATTGAATTGATGATGACCATTGAGTCTCCTTCTATTTCTACATTCTTGATTCCAAACTGATGACATATTTGAAGCCCAAGGACCAACACTTCACCTCTGCCTCATTATTTGTTCCATCTTTTAGTTTCCTTGAGGCAACAATGATCAATTTCCGTTTTAAGTCCCGACTTAAGCTTCTCAGTCTAGAGTTTCCATGATTGCCTTTAGCAGCATTGTCAACATTAATTTTAACCCATCCACATGGTGGAGGTAGCCATTTTGCTTTTTTTTTTTTTTTTGGACTCCTATAAAATTAACTCCCATTTTGCTTTTTTTTTTTTCAGGAGTCCTATAGAATTAACTCTACTGACCAATAAAGAGGGAAAACTAATCTTTAAAATTACTTTATAAATTAATTAATATTAAATTAATTATACAATAAAATTGTTTTCACCGTCCCTCCGATCCTCAATATATGGTTGAAATTACCAATTAAAAAAAATTATATCGTCCCTTTCTAAAATCTAAAAATGGAGCATCTAACCTAATATCGAACCAAACTCTAATCCTTACGTTCAAAGGACTCATAAATCTTACTTTGGAAAAACCCTACGAACTCCGAACGTTATTTTTCTGATCCTAAGATTTTTAAAAAAATTTTCTTCTATTTTAGTAAATTTTGTTGGAAATCTATGATTTTTTTTTTTAAAATTGGAAAAAATCATCTATCAGTAATAGGAAAAAACATCTTCAAAAAATTCACTTCCAAGCCCGGAAGGGTTCTGGAAAATCTATGATTAGTAGAGGAGGAGATATAGTATTTGGCAGCACTAGAGCCGCAGCAATCTTTTCTCTCGGGAATTCCGAGGAGATTAGGATAGGCTTTTGAAGCCTACTCCATTTTCCAGCATTTTCATTTCATAAATCAATCAATTAAAAACAAACGAGTTAGGGGCTGGCGGAGGGAAGGAGTTGCATATTGCAATCATTTTATCACCATCTGAACTAGTTTACTCTGTAAGTTGAAGCTCTTTATCTCTATATTTTGTTTTGAAATAATTTCTGGCTATTTTATTCATCTTATAATTGGTTAAATCTTTGTTGAAGCGGACGCATATTTTAGTCCAAGTGGGTTATCTAGAAACTTATGCATTGGGTTATGCTCAAATTTATGCATTGTTCTTTGGTCATCTAGCTGGTTTTCAAGTGGGTTTTAGTCCTTGAATTTTTTGGTTTTAATAATAATTTGTGGGTGTAGTAGTATGTCCATGGAAATTGATTAATTGACATGTGGGCATGTGATTTTTTGGGCTCGAACATCTTGGGTGGTTGGTGCTTTTTGTGTTGTGGAAGTCGGTACACTGTTACCAGGGATAAGGGTTTTGTGCAGTTGGTATGGATTAGGAACAAATGTTTTGGTAGTAAACGTAATCCTTCGTTTATTGTTCTTTTTTCTTTGGGTTTGGATTTCAGCTTTTTACATTTGTTTAGTTTGGGTTGTTTGTCAATTGTTGAAGATGATGGCTATGGGTGTTCTAACGTTCAGTGACAATTTGGTGTAAGCTGTAGCCCCATTTTTTTGGCTCGGTAAATATCTGGATAAGGTTATGGTTCGCCTGTAATGCTGTCTCAGGTAAGCTTTGATTGCATTCTTAGAACAAGTTTGCACAGGTCAGGGTTGAATGTAGTAGATTCAAATTTCATACAACTTCGCCTCATGCCTGCTAGAATCATGGGTCGCCTTGTTGCAGAGTGGGGCATTGAATTTGGGCCGTGCTTTAAAGAGTGCCTTTGTGGCATAATTTTGTATACATTATCATTTGTTTAAAATTCCTTTTCAACCAGCTCTCGTCTTTAGGCACTTCCAATAATCTTAATAATGTCTGGGAATGGTATTACCAGTTGGCTTAAAAATTGAATAGCGTATCTTTGCTTATGAGTTCTTATGGCTTTGAGTTTCTTATTATCCAGTATCAAGATTTTTGGTTCATTGACTGATGTACTTCTTGCTAGAAAGCTGCAAATCAAGAGATGTGTTATGAGATTTGCACAAGTGATTAATGCTTTGTAACTAGATAAACTCATAATTCTGTTGTATAGATGGTGTGGATGAGTTCTTTTAGTTGGCTCTCTCAAGTTTGTTTTTGATCAAGATGATTCACTCTGAGACTATCCTGTCCCAGGATGAGGTCCTGGAGATTTGTATACGTCGGCACATTTTTAGTCTGACAATTCTTAATTTACGAATGATATCTTTTGATGATCTGAAATTTTAATTGACACGGGCTTTTTACTGTTCCTGCAAATGGATTAGGTTTCAGGATGTCTTTTGGCACAATGAAACACAGCTTACAGCTTTCGAGTACAGGTCTGGCTCCCTCTATTCCTTTCAATCAGCAGAGGGTGAGCAGGACTGTGTCTGCAAGAAACAGCACTCGGGCGTCTTCTGTGCCTAGTCACAATAGTGATGCTTTGGGCTTACAGCTTTCGAGTACAGGTCTGGCTCCCTCTATTCCTTTCAATCAGCAGAGGGTGAGCAGGACTGTGTCTGCAAGAAACATCACTCGGGCTTCTTCTGTGCCTAGTCACAATAGTGATGCTTTGGGCTGCCGGAACAATGGGTTTGGACTTATCAAGTCCGACTTCAAAAAATTTATATATGTTGGAGGAACTTTCGGCATTGGCATTGCTACAGGCATAATTCTTCAGCTGGTGAGTCCTCCTGGAGGTGGAATTGGAGGAGGATGGATGGGTGGCTGGGGAGGAGGTGATGGCAGCGGCAATTTCTGGTCAAAAATTGGTGCAGCATTAGCTGATGATAAGAGAGAGGATGGTTCTGAGGGTTTTGATAAACATGGTATGTCGGTAGGCCTTGGGATGCCAGTGAATAGGTTATTTTCTCATAAAAGATACAAGATCTCGACTGTTGAGATCTATGATGAAAGAGAATTTAGGACTGTAGATGCAGACTCCGAGGATTGTTTTTATGAGATGTTTTCCATTCAATCTGGTGGAATATATAAAAGAGAGGAGTTGATTAAAGAATATACGAGTCTTAAGAACAGTGGTATGTTTGCTACATTGGAAATGGAAGCTATCACTCAATCAGATGGAACCCTCAAGTTGAAAATTAATTTTACCGAGAGTTCCTGGAGAGGTGCAGACAGGTTGCGTGTTGTCAATGTAGGTTTTCTTAATTCCACTATGAAAGATCCTGACCCAAATTGGAATGATGAGCAAAAGAAGAAGTACATCAAGGAAATGAAGAAAGACTACAAACGTCGTGTTAAGAGAACTAAGCATGTCCTGCTTCCACCATCTGTAGAGAGGAGAATTAGTCGCATGCTTAGCGACAACTATAGATTATCTGCAAGGCTACTTCAAGAGGTCAGAGATGAGGTTCAACGATGGTATCATGACAATGGATATGCTTGTGCCCAAGTGGTGAATTTTGGGCACTTGAACACAAAAGAGATAGTCTGTGAGGTGATTGAAGGTGACATCACCAAAGTGGATATCCAATTTCAAGACAAAATGGGGAATCTTTGTGAAGGGAATACCTCAACAGACCTCATCATAAGAGAGCTGCCAGATGAGGTACTTCTCCTGGCAAACTTTCTCTTTTGTTATCTTTCTTTCATTCATGGTAGAGAATAGAGTACCACAATGAACTGTGAGTTCTTAATATGTCTTCTATGAATTTTTTCTCTAATTTTAATAAAAGAAAAGTGGCTATATTAATGTTCATGAATGACAATAATAGGTGAGAGACTCGAAATACACAGCCAAGTCATAATACAGTACATTGAGTGCTAGGATTGGTTGTTGCTTGGCATCTCTATCTTACAGTTTCAGTTCCTTCCTATTGATTAAAGTGTATTTGGATATATGAAATCTTTGCAAAATAGAACATTATCATTTATTCCTTCTTATTTCTCTTATTTTGTTCCTTCATAATGATTAAGTTGATTTGCAAATATGTAAATCTTTGCACAATAGAATCTTATTCATTTTTTTCTTCTCATTTCTCTTATTTCTCCTCAAATTTTGTATATTGTCATTTCATGCTATCTGCTAAGTATTCATCAACATTGTTGATTCCAAGTAAATTATGTTTTTTCCTTTCAATTATGTCTCTATATGTATCTTTGTTATGCATTTTCCCATTGTTGCTAGCGAAGCTATTTAAATGCAAATAATTCTGTGTTTAAAAAAAGTATTCGCTGCAGATAAAAAAGTTAATAAGTGAAACAGTGAACTACACATATGAATAGGACCTGAGGAAATCATGATAAGAGCTGTAAGATAGGCTTGGAAAAGATTACAAGTATTGTTACCAATCATGAGACGATGCAATGCGATTTCTGCACTTTATCTTTAAGGATTTGGATTTGATTTTTGGCACGGTGGTAGACCTCTGTGATAGAGTCAACTTTTGAAGGAACGTTACTTTGGATGTATTGACTTTCAAAGATTTTTAAAGTTATTTTTTTCTATCTCTATTAAAATTTTTACAGGATTAGACAAAAATCTTTGAATCAAAGAGCAAGACTGGTAAACGGGGGGATTGGTCCACTTGGTAGAACTTTTTTTGAAGAATAACTTCAAAAGAAAATCTTGCTATAGTATTGAAAATGGTACAGGATATCCACAATACTGTAAGGAACATTTAAAAAAAGAAAGTCAGTACAAGGTTTTATACCATTCAGAACACAGAAAAACAAGAAGGGCTAACCTTGGTGCAGGATTCAGAACATAGAAAATAAGAACAGCAGAAGAAGAAAAATTACTATTTATCTCTGAAAATTGATGCTCTAGATTGCATGATTATATAGATTTACAAGGGCGTGGATGTGTGCTGGCTGCATAAGGGAAAACACCTGCAAGATGCCCCTAGACTGGACATTCAAATTTACCTCAGTTGGTATAACTTACAGGCAGTTAGTCAGGCTCCATTGAACTGAAATCCTCCTCAGCAAATCTAACTGACATCCAATCAGTGGTGCTACAACAAGTTGGGCTAGGTGTAAATGTGGTGTATTTACCATTTGCAATGATATAAATAAGTACTAATGAGGAGATAATTGCAAAGGTGTTCTCATCATTTCCTCCCAGTTGCTCACTACTTAGCTACATGAGATGAGGAAGCTTCTCTGCAAAAGCTGATTCAGAGAATCACTTGCCTTGTATTGACAAAGTGCCTTTGTGGCTGACAAGGCATTTATTGTTTTGCTCCCTGTGGTAATGGCGAGTCCCTGTGGTAATGGTAAGCCCAAACATCGAGGAAAGTATCCCCAGGCAACAATTGTTGAAAGTTTAGAATGTCAGCTTTAATATGATTAATGGAGTTGCCCATATCAAAGTGTGATGGCTCATATGTAAGCTGGCTGAGATTGAACATAGAGTGGATGCCAAGCTGAGTTATAAGATTGAGGTGAAGGAATTAGCTCGTTGAAGAATATCTTGTAGTCTTCAACTCATGATCTTGTTTGTTGTGAAACATTTGCTTATCCAAGCGAAGCTAAACCTGATCACCAAGTTGGGAAGAACGAGGTCATGGAGTGCCTTGAGTTTGGACAAAGTCTATTGGAGTATATTCTAAACTTTGTTGTGACGCTTTGTCATGTCCCTATATCAAAATAGTAAGATTATTATATATTAAAGAATATATATATATATATATATATATATATATATATATATATATATATATATGTATGCGATCCCTATATCAAAATAGAACTATACTATGTGAACAAATAGTTGATTGAAAGTACATTCTTAAATAAAGAAACATGATTGAGACATATATGAACATATATATACATTATGAAAAGAAGAAAAACATAATGCAATGTCCCCAATTGGAACAATACTAATTTTACCCTAAAAATTCAAATCCTACAAGTCAAGGGTTAGGGTTTCTAATTTCTGGAACAAAATGGTTTGATAGGGTGCCCAAGAAACCCTCTACCCTAGGCCCAAGAGCGGGTACTTCACCCCTCTTCGCCCCATGTGGCCTCTTGCCATCCATATGGGGTGGGGTGCCTAGTGAGGCGTCCTATCACCGTTCCCCTTATCAGAACCATTCTGCTTCTTCTTATGACTCAATTAATTTCCATGATGGAAGGTTAGGGGTGCAGCTACAACAAGGTGTCCCGGAAATCATTCCCTCTAAGCCCAAGGGCAGCCTCTCATGCCCCCTTGGTCCACATGTGGTAGGTCTCAGCCATTCACCATGGGGTGGCATACTTAGAGGATGATCCCAACGCTGTTTCCCCTCCTTGTAGGTCCTCAATTCCTTCATCATAGAAATCAGGACATTCATACAAGAATCCACATTAATGCATAATAACTAATCATACTCAAAGTTGCAAACAATCATATCAGCCATGCATAATGAATTATGAAGGTGACATACAAATGATAATGTGCATGAACTAATGACAATCATACTCTTCTCATAGTCTTCATAGATCTGTTGATATACTCAATACAAATTCTGCATACTATATCTCTGCTGGTGTATTTGATTCATCTTCTTCATTCCACACATTACTCTCCCTCCTTCAACTCAGAAGTGTATTTCTTCATCAGATTATTCTTTGTACCCCTCTTGATTGTATATTATATTTCCTTAAATTACACTATACATTTCTTCCCTTTTTGGATGTCTCCATTATATATCTATGGTAGGTCTCCATGTCTGAAATATATATACATATAAAACTCAACCGTATTCATGAATTCCTTCCCTCTTATATATATATATATATATATATATATATATATATATATTCTTACAAACTCAGAAATAATGTCCATTTCCCTTCCACATTTCAACTTATTTATATAACTCACTTATGTCTGCTCTAATCTGAATTATATCTCCTTCCTTCCAAACATTCTATTTACTATACTTGCCTTTATATCCTTATGATGGTGTCTTTTGATGAGTAGTTGTGTCTACTCTCTAATCGCACCCTTCCACTTACTAATCGCAGTCCTTAGTATTGTCTTGTATTAATAATATAGGAATCACAGCTTTTGCATTTGTTTATGTTGCCTCTTACTAACTATTAATAAGTCAATGCTCAGTCAACGATCAATCTGCTGAGTAGTCTTTAGGCTTGCTACCGTATCATTGCTGGTGTCTCATATTAGAATAATATTAATATTTTTATTTATATCTCTTATATTAACAATTAAGTTTAAATTAATATTATGTTATTTACTTTTTGTGAATATCTATGATAATAATGCCATAATAGAATATAATGATTATTTATATTTATTTTATAATATAATATATCTGGTCAATCAAACGTAATAATAATTAAGTTAATATTTATATTCATAGTAATAATTATATTTGTTATTATATATTGTAATATATAATAATAATATATATTTATATTATCATTACTGTTATTTATATTTATCTTATATAATATTAAATTGTCAATATATATATATATATATAATTACATTTATATTTGATATAAATATATATCTTTTAATATTATTTTTTAAAATATACAACTATTCAATTTGGCTTCATTTTTTTATCATGATTTTTAAACCTTTAATTTAAACAAGGTCTTAATATCGGGACATCACACATAACCATCCCATCACTTCCATTTCCTATAACTATAGGAGAGGCGGTCTTGTTAGGGAAAGGCGGGGTAATTCCATCACGATGGATTGGAGAGGGTTTAACGCGCCCTAGACAAGGATGCTAGGGAGAGGCGGAGTAATTCCATTCCCAATCGCATTGCAGAGGGTTCAACGCACCTTAGACATATAATTTCCCCATCCATGGTTAAGGAATAGAAGGAAGATGATATGGGAAGATGAACTTAGATTATTACTTCTATATTTCTCTATTACTTCATCCTTAAAGGAATGTTAGGTATTGTGGGGAGAGGCGGAGTAATTCCATTCGTATTAAGGCCCGTAGGCTGGGACATAGTTTCCCGTAGGCTGGGTCAAGAGATGGTTTCAGCGCGCCCTATACATGTAAAGCCTAGTTCTATGAGGAAGAGTAATAAGGAAAATATGCATGAATGAATTATGGAACGTATTATAGAATAGTTATCAATACCAAGTAACAACTAGGAAATAAATAATCCTTGGAATGATGTGAATACATAATCATTGATCTTATTTGATCTTATCATTGAAAATTATTAATCTATAATGTTTCTAATGTCTCCTTGAGAATCACTTTGAATGCAGATTTAGGTTTTAGTGTTTCCACTAGAAAGGGGACATTACAGTGGTATCAGAGCAGTCATCCTGCCATCCTGTGAATAATAGTTAAATAAATAATAATTAAAAAAAAAAAAAAGTATTATATACTTTAATATTAAATTAATTATTACCATTTTATGTATACTTCAATATTAAATTTATTATTATCATTCCCTATACTTTTGTCTAATTTTTAAAGTATTCTTTCATTACAAATTTGATTTAGGATCTTGAAAGCATCCTAATTATAGTTGCTTGAGGACAAGCAAACTTGAGTGGGGAGGGTTGTCATGTCCCTATATCAAAATAGTAAGATTATTATATATTAAAGAATAAATATATATATGTATGCGATCCCTATATCAAAATAGAACTATACTATGTGAACAAATAGTTGATTGAAAGTACATTCTTAAATAAAGAAACATGATTGATTACAGAGAATAATCTTCACATGTGGACTCAGACATACATTCAGTTTCACATACTTATACCCAATTGAGAAACAGACTCATAATTCATCGAGAAACATTCATACTGCATGAACTAGGACACATGCTGCAGTCCATACACGCAATTGAGTGAACATGGAGACACTCAGCTGTTTACTACAGAATGTTTTGTCTGTGGATATGGACACACACAACTATTTGCAACAAGCAACAGCAGGAATAGCCTCACTATGCTTCTTCAGTTGGAATGGCCTTACTATGCTTCTGCAGTGGGAGTGGCCCCACTAGATGTGTGAACATGGACACACTCATTTGTTCATCTTTCAATTCAAAGCTTGTGAACAAGGACAACCACAACTGTCCACAACACCCTGTGAGTAGGAACACACACAACTAGCCACATATGATCTTTACTACATTTTGTGAATAGGGACAAATTCAGTTATTCACAACAAGTGTGGCATTGGCCTTCACTTGACATATATGTTGGTCTTCAGTCAGTTTGGGCTTTACTGAAATGAGTGAAAACTTTCTTCTGAACCAAATGCCACTAAAGGAATTGCTCCAGTCTCTGAGCTAGCAGCGAACTCAATATTGGAAGTTATCCTTCATCCTCCGGTGGTAATTGGATCACTTGGGCAGGTCGATCCATATGATCATGTGGACCATGTACCATGAAACTCTCCAATGACCCTAGTGAGTTCACTGATGGTACAAACAACATACTTTCTGGTGCCTGTCTTCTCCATGGGAGTGGTCTTCGCCCCCTCAATCAAAATATGTTTATAGAGGTGTCTGGTACTACCAATAATGCACCCTTTCAAAGAATTGCAATTTTTTCTCACAACCTATGAGAACTGAAGTAAAATCCTTTTGCCATATGATTTCAATTACATTTTTACACATACCGGCAAAATTTCATCGGAACCTGTCTCCTGGATAAAGAGTCATGAATTTAATACATGTCCTCCAGGAAAATTACAAAGCTTAGTACAAAAACAATTTAATCTAAAAAACTATAGGAGCTGGAATGGAATCCTTCAGAGGAATGTGATATTCTAGACCTATTGGTAAGATTTCAGTGAAATCCATCTGTGGGATTGGAAGATATAAAATTAAGCTGATCTCTCCAGGCAAGCTAAGAAATATTTGGAGTTTATATAATGTTTAAAAAACTTAATAATAATAATCCTACCCCTGAATTTTAATGAAACTAAAACTTTATAAGAACATATTGGAAGAAAATGCATGCCCACAACGTCTCTCTCTTCAGTGCTATTACTGCAACCCTATTTTTTAATTATTGTTGTTGTGTCAGTTGGGAACAAATTCATGTAATTTGTAGCTGCTGGTGCACCTCTTCTTATGCAGAAGCCATGCTGCACACTCCTTTCATGTCTATTGAAATGAACAAAAATGTCTGCAGATCCACAAATTTATCACACACATATGTACGGTAATGAAATCCTCTATTGATTTTTTTCCCTCTTTACATTTTCATGTTGTGCATTCAAAATTGGAAGATGGCAGTGAGTTATGGCAACTGTTCAGGGGTCTAAACATAGTAGCCTCTACAATAATGGTCAGCAAGGCTGGTGCAGGTTTTCACTTTAGTTCCTTGTTTTTCATGCATGAATAGCTGAGAATATCCAAGAGAGCTGTCCTGCCATTAAGTAGAACTTCAAAGAGCTCGTTAATATGCCTTTAAAAGGGAGCCATGTCATGTTCCAATTCTGAAATGCACTTCTTCAATGACTTCACTGACTGCCTCAATCCCAACAGTCATTCACAAGATTGGATCTTACTCTCCCAAAATGACACACAACAAAAAAAACAGCAGCAGTATTTAGAATGGCATTCCACTCAAATTAACAGACTCAAATCTTTAGCCTGCTCTGTAATGTCCTGTTTTCAAAATAAAAGCTTCATGAATCAATAGGTAAATGGTTTAGTTGGGAAATTGTAAACTACTTTATGGTTTAGTCGGGAAATTGTAAACGACTTTACATACTATGTGGGAACTTGCTTTAGTGCATTTGGAGATCGAGTAAAGCATTGGATCACATTTAATGAGCCTCTGCAGACAGCAATTAACGGTTATGGCACTGGTAGATGTTCTGATCGATCAATGAGCCTGCTTGGTGATTCATCCACATAACCATATTTGGTTGCACACAATCAACTTTTGGCACATGCAGTTTCTGTTGATGTTTATAGAAAGAAATTCCAGGGTAAACAAGGTGGTGTTATAGGTATCACAGTAGATGGTGAGGGTGCTGAGCCTTTCACAGATACAGATGAGGATAAAGCGGTAGCACAAAGGTGCCTTGAATTTCAGTTGGGCTGGGTTTTGGATCCTCTCTATTTTGGTGACTATCCTGCAGTCACTCGCAAGAAACTTGGGGACAGTCTTCCTCAATTTACACCTAGTGAGGTCGCTTTACTGTGTGATCGGTGGATTTTGGTGGACTTAATCACTATACAACACGCTATGTGATACCACCAATGGAAAAGTCTGAAGAATTTGGCTTTTACAATGATCAAGATGTACATAGTTTAGCTGAATGGGAAGGAAAGGTCATTGAAGAATAAACTGCATCTGAGTGGCTTTATATTGTCCCATGGGGTTTGCAAAAGGTTCTAATATGGTTGACAGAGAGATACAACAGACCTCCAATTTATACTACAGAGAACGGAATGGATAATGAGGATTCTCAAATCATATCACTAGAAGAAGTTGAATTCGTTGTATATCTGCATTGAAGATAGAAATCATGAAAGTGCCGCCCCATATTATAAATTGATGGGGATAATAATTAAGAAAGTAGTGCTAGTTTCATTCCCACGATTAGTTAAAATGTTAAAATAAAATTAAAATTAACTATTATATTTTATCAAGGGCAGTGATGGTATGAGTTGTGATTCCTTAAATAAATGATATAAAGAGTAAGTCATTCCATGAGGAGAAGGAGCAATCAATCAATCAATTAAATATATCAATCATGAAGACATAAATATCTTTCCTTGTGGAATACAAGATAAGGATACAGCCAAAGAGGATGAAGCCCCTCCAAGGTTAATTAAGAGATTAAGGATGAAACCCCTTAACTTCTCTTAGCAAGTTAGTGGACGAAAACCCCTAACTTGGGTAGACATTAGGAACAATCATTCGAGGGGAATAGCTGCAAATTTTAAGGAAAATCATAGCAGAAAATAAAGATAAGTTCTATTTTCAGAATTATTGCATAAGTTATAAATCTGAATATTATAATAAAATTCATAATTTTAGATAAATTATATTCATAAATATAATGCAATTATCATTTTGAGTTGGGATTATTGTTTTAAGGCAAAACTAAGAAATGTTCTAGAAAGGGACATTACATGCTCTGATACCACATGATTGAAAAAATTGCACACAAGTACATTCATGTAAGGAATATTTATACAGTTGTTCTCACAACAAATATTTTGTTGTGATCCTACATTTTCTCAAGCATTCACTTAAATGTGTCATCCAACCTGTTCCATGTGAGTGGTTTTAGCAACCCACTCTACAACCCAATAACATATTAATTGAACTTAGATTAGGTTTAAATAATACTATTATTTAAACCTATTCAACATTGTCCTCCTAACAACAATATAACTTTTATTTACCACTCTAGTAGACTATGGTGTAATTAGTGTTCCACGAGGATGCATCCTCCCACAAAAAAAACTCGGAGATGTGGGGATAGGGATGGGATGCCCCCTTGCTGGTCCTCCACCTTTGTTTGTAGGGGGTGGCTTGGGGACTCCTTGCTGTCTCCAAGGTGGGCAAGAGACCCCGCAAGACTCCCCCCCCCAAAAAAAAATTAAATCACATTACTCAAGGATAAAAAATAAATCACAATTAATTGTTCAAAAGAATGTTCTATGCTTGGGAGATCTCAACCTATGAAAATTTCAAAATTGTGAGTTTTTGAATCCATTATTACCATTTCCCGGGACTTTCCAAACACAAAAAGCTAGCTCTCTGCTAAGTTAAAATGCCTTATGTTTTTCGCAAAATTTGTTTGGCTTGGTTGTTAGAGTTAGCACTAGCCAAGGGGCCCTTGGATTCTCTATAGCATAGGCTTAACAATGTATTTATCTTGGATTTGCTACTCTTGATAGGCACATCCAGTGTAGTGAAAATAGAGTGATGAAATGTTTCATTAAGTTGTAACTTTTAAATATTAATAATAATAATTTATTATATATATATATTTGTGTAAGTGCGACCAAAAGGGGGTAGCTCCCTAAATTGATCTGAAAAAGCTGAGATACAATCGCCATACGACATCCATGGAAAAGGTAGCCTACGCCATCGGCCACGTCTACCAACCTAGCAATTATATTTCCTCAATTTAGCCTGGTTTGGCCTCTAGGAATTGCACGAGGGACTCAATGTACAGCATCCCTTCCTTGTGTAACCGACATTTATGGAATGAATGTAACTGTTGTTACCTCTGAATCGCGCAGATCTCGAGAGTCCGCCAATGCTCTGTCCTCATTGACTATTCTCCTCACCTCCTCTGGAATACTTACACCTTCGAAAATATCTCCATCCAATGCCAACCCGACCCCCGGGTTGGCAAGCACATCAGCAGCCCCATTGGCTGCCCTGTAGACGTGTGCGATTGAGTAATAATCCAGTCTATTCAAATTGTCATTGATTTGTTTTAGCCAACGTTCAAGCTTCCAATTTTGCACCTTGTTTCTTCGAACTCCGTTGACACATTTCAGAGTCTCCTTCGATCTCAATAGATTTGATTCCTTTCGCTTTACAGAGATTGATCCTTGCTGCCAAAGCTTCCATCTTCGCCTCGTTATTTGTGGTAGTCCCAAGCTTCCTCGCCAGTGCCCAAACGCAATTGCCATTGTCATCCTTGATTATGCACCCAGCGCCTGCCCTTCCGGGGTTGCCTTTGGCAGCCCCATCAAAGTTGAGTTTGTATCTTCCCGGACGGGGAAGCAGCCATTTTGCCTTTCTCTTCTTCCTGGGATTCACCGGAAAATCAAACTTCGGGGGTCTGAGATCTTACCACCTTCTCTAAATGTTACTATCCCAACTTGAGAAGCATGTACCAGAATTGGGCCTACATTTGACATTAACCACTTCACATATAGTTGACTCAAGCCACTTGATCAACTTTTCCACATCCATGGAGACGTCCTTGAATATACGTCTGTTCCGTTCTTTCCACAAAAGCCATACAAACATCGATGGAGCTACCAGCCAAATATTGCCCCATAGATCTTTCCGCTTCCCATGCGGCCAGCTCGCGAGAAAGGAGAGTAGATTCGATTGCTTGGGGGTACACCACCCTAAAGAGTTTAACAACCAATCCCAACACTTGGCGGCATACGAGCATGTCAGCAAGATGTGATTTGCAGATTCTCCATCCTTCCTACATAGAGGGCACATCGATGGCCCCTGAATTCCATACTAATCTGTCACCTGTCAAAATTCTATTATGCAAAGCGGTCCATAAGAATGCACCAGCTTTTGGAAGTATCTTTGAATTCCAACACAGAGCCGAGGGCCATCCTTCCCTCTCCCTGGATGCCAACTGAACTTCATACCCAAGCTTGACCGAGTATGTGCCTGATTTGGATGCGCACCAAATCAACTCATCTTCTTCATCCGTTAGCCTCACTTTTCTTTTCCCTAAAGCCTCCACAATTCTATGAAGATCTTCCGATGGAATATTATTGCTCTCCAAGTTCCTCCATTTAAGCCTTCCTTCGCTGCCTGATTCACTTGACACCATGTAATCTGCCACCCTTGTTCCATATTTTCCTTCCAATTCTGAGATCCAACTTGCTTCTCTGATTTCGTCAGACAAGGTGGCGTGGCCATCCCAAGAATCGCGCCAGAAGAGAGCAGATCTGCCGTTACCAATCCTCCATGATACATGGTCTATGATGATCCTTCTGCATTCCCAAATAAACTTCCAAATGATTGACCCCTCTCCTCTATTGGCCATCGTCACTATTCTCTTGGGCCACCTACTATCCAAGTACTTGCCTTGGATTATCCTGCACCACTGTTTCTCAAGTTCCTTGATCATTTTCCAACAGAGCTTCGCACCTAGCGCCCTGTTCACCAGATCCATGTGGCGTAATCCCGCACCCCCTTCCTCTTTACGAAGGCAAGCAGTGTCCCATCCAACAAGCGGGATTCTCCTAACCTCCTTGGAGCCTTCCCATAGAAATTTTTTAAGGAAACCTTCCAAATAACTGATAACTTTGCTGGAAAACTTAAAGCTTGACATAGCTTAAATCGGGATGGCCGCCAAGACCGACTTAATCTTCTGAATCCTCCCTGCAAAGGACAACCAGTTGCATTTCCACGCTTCAGCCTTGTTGCGACATCGACTCAATACCTCTTCCCAATATACTGCTTTACAACTGCCTTGAAAGAGCGGCACTCCCAGATGCTTCGATGGGAGACTAGCAATTGAAAATCCCAATTTATTTGCAATTTTTCTCTGCACAACCTTCTTTGTAGAGAAGAATTGCAATTTATTATTTATTTTTATATAATATATAATATCTATTTATAATAATTACTATTAGTAAAATTTGTAAATTTCATTATATAATTAATATAATTTTAGTGGCTTTGCCACTTTTTCTCAAAAAAAAAATTACTATTAGTAAAATAAATAAATAAATAATTATATATTGATAATATTAGATATATCGTCAAAGGGGTTGAGCTCAACTGGTTAAGCCACAATGATCTCATTGTGGAGATCGAGGTTTGAATCCCCAAAGTGACATTTGAGTGCATGAGTGAGTTAGAATATAATAATATTATATCATTATAATATTGCATCATTGTAATATGTTAATAATAATCATTGTGATTATTGTTATTAACATAAAGTAGTTGGTTGGGTGGTTAATTAGTTTTCTCTTTCAAACTAATTATTCTTTTGTATATATTGATTGCCACTCTATAATAAAATTCATACATTGCCTCGCAATGATTCAATTTTGTATTAGAGTAATAATCTTCTTGTGCTTGTGAATTGGTGAAGTGGAGAAGTAGCGTTAGCAAAGAAATGTGAGGAGGAAGTTGTTGAAGCAACCAAGAACCAATCTAGCTATGTGAAAGAGTGTGAAGGTGCACCCACGCTCATATTGTGTTAATGGAGAAGAGGTTGTTGAGAAGGATTTCCCCCATTGTGCTATTGCCATAAGTGACGCCCTAGCTCTATTGTAAGTACCTGCTAATTCACACATCACATTCAAGCTCTGCAAAAATTGAAGGATCAAAATTGCATCCAAGCTATGCAAAATTATAGGATTAAAATTGTGTCCAAGTTCTACAAAAATCACAGGTCAAATTTGTTGCATTTGAAGATTAAAAAAAGCATGTGCAGACCGTGAGAAAATACAGTTTGAAACCCTAAATTGCGAAATCACAAATTGTGGGAAATAGCAATCTAAAAAATTGTTGAAACCCAAAATCACGAGCATACACAACAACCAATTTTTTTTCTTGGGTGCTCATGCGATTGGTGAATGCACAACATCGTTCCATCCAATTTTTTTGAAAACTTCCTTGGTTTGCTATTGCACGATTCATGAAAATAAAAATAAAAATAAAAGGTGCATTCTTTTTTAATATATCTCATTTTTTCGAAAGTTTGAGATATAAGGAAGCATTGCTTTAGAGTTGAAAAGAATTTAAAATTTTAATTCTTTTTTCATACCTTAAAATTAATATTAAAACAAAAGTGCATATTAATATAGTAATTAAAAGAAAAAAAACTTTATTTAATTTCATTTTTTGCACTTAAAATATTTGTATTTGGAGCAAAATACAATAAAAACAAATTTTGTATTACTAGCTATTCTTTTGTTACATTTTGTAACAACAATTGTAGCGTTTGGTATCAAGTTAATAAACGGTGCCTCTGATTCGCATTTACGGGTAATGCCATTGTGTTGAATTATTGCATCTAATGCTTAAAATAGTTTCAACAACGTATGTGGCATTGACCCTATAAATCATTAGGGATAAATAAGGGTGAACATTTCTTTATGAAGAGATAAGGATCCCCCACATGTAATAAAATGGCTTCCATTGCTCCTAAAACAATGCTTCCTGACTCTTAGCTATTGAGAGTTGATAATTATTCTACTTGGAAAACCAAGGTCGAAACTCAACTTGAGTTTGAAGATTTGTGGAATATAGTTTTTGGAAGAATCACTAGACTCGCACTAGCTAGAGTTGAGTAGAACCAGTATGATAAGGCCAATTAGAAGGCCAAAATGATAATCTTGTTCGTAGTTTCCGATGAGGTTCAGCCTCACATCCGAACAACCACAACTACCAAAGAGGTTTGGGATTGCCTCAAGATTATATTTGAGTCCAAAAATCAGAATCAAATTCTTCATTTTCAATGTCAACTACTTTTTTGCAAATGCAAAATGGTGAAAAATTGGACAACTTTTTCAAAAGAGGTGCAGAGATTGAGACATCATTGCAAGCGTCAGGGGAAACTGTGTCAGATGACTCTCTTGTACCCATTGTCTCGAGAGCATTGCTCTCTACCTTTCGCATGTTTGTCACATGTCCCAATGTGGCTAGTAGAAAGCCATCTTTTGAGGACTTGGTGAATTTGCTTCAACAAGAAGAGGCAATTCATGATGAGGCTTCATAATCCTCAAACAATCAGGCCCTCGCATCTCAGCAGAAGGGAAATCAGCTTGAATGTTGTAGTGGTCCATCAAGTTCATCCAAATTCAAACAAGAAAATTCCTTTGTACTAAAAAATAAGTGTCTCATTGGTTATAAGGGACACAAACTCCAGGAATGATAGTACAATTCATTTTCCAATAGTGACTTTAGTTAGTGAAAGCCGCAAAAGAATTTTTAGGTGGACAAGAAGCATCAACATTGGCAGAGAAAGCACAACTAGCAACATGGCAATGTTGCTTCTATAGGTGATTCAAATGAAGAAGATTTTTTTTTATGTTGTAGAGACTTAGGCTTTTGCTTCTGACAGTCCTATTTGGTATGTTGATTATGGTGCATCCAAACACATGACAGGAGAACAAGAGTGGTTTGACAACCTCACCTCATCAACTTTATATGGGCAAGTTTCCCTTGGTGATGATACATCCTATGAAGTGTAGGGTATTGGGGATTTTTCTTTACCATTCAAGACTCACAAGTGTTGACTTACAAATGTTCTCTATGTTCCAGGGTCATGAAGAACCTCTTATCAGTAAGTCAATTGCTAGAGTACAACTTGAAGGTTGAATTTGATTGAGATAATGGTGAGAAACTTCGTCTCCTTCAAGCAAGACTCGCAATAGTGAAGTTGTTGCTTGTGCCTTAGGGGTTGGCAAAATGTTTCAAATGGTTGATGTCACTCATGAAGACAAAGCCCTTGTAGTAAAAACCAATTCATCCACTACTCTTTGGCATAGAAGATTTGGTCGTCTCAATTTGGGCTATCTTCTTCCATTTACTAAAAGAGACATGGTGTGAGGACTTCCCCCCATGAAGAAAACAGAAGTTCTTTGCTCCAACTGTCTTGTCAGGAAGTAACATCAGGCTCCTTTTCTTGGTGTAGAAACACGAGCCTCTAGTCCCTTGGATTTGGTGCACATCGATTTGTGTGAATCCATGACAACCAGTCATAATCATGCTTGATATTTTTCGCTTTTTGTAGATGACTATTTTAGAAAAATGTGGGTCTATTGATTGACTTGCAAAGATTAAGCCTTTGATAAATTCAAAGCATTTTGAGCTCTTGGAGGATGGGCTTTTGGTCACTCCCTCAAGGCCATTTACTCAGATTGAGGGGGGGAATTTACCCATAAGGAGTTTTCAAACTACCTTCAACATGGTATCTAAAGACAGTTGACCACTGGCATGCATGCCTCAACAAAATGGTGTTGTTGAGAGGCATAATTGTACCATTGTGGAAATGGTGTGATGTACGTTAAGGGATGTAGGTCTAGCTCTTGCATTTTGAGTTGAAGCAGTTCATACAACTATCTACTTGTTGAATCAGGTGCCCACCAAAGTGCTTGAAAACATAACTCTTGAAGAAGCATGGATCAGGAAGAAGCCCTTAATTTCATATTTGAGAGTGTTTGGATGTATGACTTTCATGCACATCCCCAAGGTGCAAAGGACAAAGTTGGATGAAAAGCCCTTGAAATATATTTTTCTTGGGTATAGTTTAGAGTTGAAGGGTCAACTTACAGATCTGGCTACAAAGAAGGTGTACATCACCAGGGGTGTTTTTGATGAGGAAAAATGATGCAACACCTCTTCCTTACTATCACCTCTCATTCACCAAACACCTAGAATTATCGAGCCTAAAGATGAGGAACTTGATGACACCATGGAGTAGAATCAGGTGAAGAAGCACGAGAAGAGGCTTTGTTTCCAATGGACTAGTTTCCACCTCTATCTCCACCTCAATCCTCATCTCTTGTGCACAAAAAGATCTCTAAGTAGTATTATACCATAATGAAGGACACAAAGGTAGATGCAGTTGCAGATAAGTTTGCCCCTCTAAAGACTTGCAACAAGTCTCGTGAGGATGTAAATTAAGCTCTTATGTGCACAGTTATACGGAATTTTGAATTAGAAACAGTAAAGTAGGCGCTTGACACCATGTTGGAAAGATCCGATGGATGCATAATATTAGGCATTGCTGAGAAACAATACTTGGAACATGTTGATCGTCCACCAAGGAAGAAAGCTTTTGGATGCAAATGGGTCTTCAAGATCAAATACAAGGCATACGGTAGCATTGACAAGTACAAAGCCTGACTTGTGGCTAAGGTCTATGCTCAAAAAGAAGGCATTGACTATGAAGAAACCTTTGTCCCCACTGCACAGATCAAGGCTATCTGAATGGTTTTGGCTATGACAACACAGTTTGGTTGGCAAGTTCATCAGATGGATGTCTAGGGTGCCTTTCTCAATGGAGATCTCGAAGAAGAAGTCTATATGGCTCAACCTGAGGGGTATATTGCCCTTGGTCAATAGCAAAAAGTGTGTAGACTTGTTAAATCCCTCTATGGTCTCAAGCAAGCTTCGTAGAACTGTTATATCAAGATTGATGAACATCTCCTCCAACATGGATTCACTAGGAATCTGTTTGATCCCAATCTCTACTTCAAAGAGCAAGGAGGGAGATTGTGATTTTAATTGTAGATGTCAACAATCTAGTCATCACATGGAGTTCTCCATAGATGATTGCTCTCAACAAACATTGACCTCAAACGATCGTTCAACATGATAGATCTCGGGCTCTTGCATTGATATCTTGGAGTTGAAGTGTGGCAAAAGAAAACTTAGATTTTTGTATCTCAGATGAAATATGCCAAGACCTTGCTCGAGAAATTCAGGATGGACTATTGCAAGTCCATGTTGACACCCATGAAGACAGGATTGCAACTTTCCCGATTTGATTCATCACCTTAGGTGAATGCTACTTTTTCATTGTTAGCTGATTGGGAGTCTCATTTACTTGACCTACACCTGGCCAGATATTAGCTATGTTGTCAATTATCTTTCGAGGTTCATGTAGGAACCTAAGGTTTCACATTGGAAAGCAACAAAGCGTGTTTTGAGATACATCTGTGGCACAATGGAGTATTTCCTCTAAGACAAACAAACTAGACATTTTTCTTTGCAAGGATACATGGATGCAGACTATACAGTTCTTTGGATGATAGGAAGTCTATTTTAGGATTTATTTTCTTTTGGGGATTTGGTCCGATATCATGGGGAGCAAAAAGCAAACCACTATTACTCGTTCTTCCACAAAGGCAAATTATTGTGCCGCAGGTGGAGCTGTCTGTGAAGCGATATGGTTAACGTTGCATCTTGATTGGCTTGTGTGTTCTCAAGACACATCCTACAGTTCTGTTTTTTGACAATCAAAGTGTGTTGAAGTTTGTTCAGAATCCTGTTTTTCATGAGCGCACGAAACACATTGAGGTTTAGTGCCACACAGTGTTACAAGACTCGGCCTTAGCAAGCTGATTTTTGACCCGAACTCGGACTTGGCACTCAGATTCAGCCAAGACTCAGGAAATTGGAAAAACCATGAAATATAGAGATTTTTAAGGATTTGAAACTTGTTTCATGCACACTTTAATAAATAAACTAATCAAATAGAAGCTACTTTGATTACATACAAAAGTATACATCGATCACGAGTATAAAAGCGGATTTTAGTTGAAGGAAACAACATTGCTAGATATATAGGTTATAAATATTGTCAAATGTATACAAAATCATGGATTATGAAATCCATGACATCAAAACAAATATCAAAACAAAAACTATAAGTCCTACGTCACTCATCCCAAGATCACGACAAGTCCTACGTGAGTGTTTAAGATAGATTGGTGATGATGATGCAACCATGATATCTCCTTGTGTCTCAGTGCCACTGCCACCAACATCCAAGGGGTCTACTCGTGCTCTATCATTCTCCTTTGCCGTGGCTACTGCCTCTGCCTCTCGATCCACCTGATCAACCCATGCAAGGTCCTCATTGCTGAAGATGAGATCCTCAACCTTGGTTATCCAATTTGACATGGATCAACCTCCTCTAGAGTGATAGGAGATAAGTCAGTGCCCAAAATTTGTTTGTGATGGAGGCAAAGGTTGTAATGAACATAGACAAGATCATTCAACCATTGCACTGACAACCTATTGCGCTTCTTGGAGTGTATATGCTCAAACATACTCCAATTGTGCTCACACTCTGAAGCATTGCATGGTTGGCTCAAGACGCGAACTACAGTCCTTTGAAGATTTGGCACCTTAGCACCAAACCTTTCCCACCATGCATTTGAAATGAGAAGAAAAAAAAAATCTCATTGTCTGACTTTGAGTTTCAATATTAACGTTAAAAAAGGGAAAAGTTTAAATTTTTAAACTTAAATTATGCCCTTAATAGATTTTTCCCTGGCTGCAATGTTGCCCAAGTTGCCTTGAATATCTCTCATGCAAAGAGGTCTCCTTGTGCAAGTTTGAAGATCTCAAACTAAATACATGGTTATTATCTAAATAACTTTATTTTGAATTTTTTAAGTGCAATTGAGATTTGAAGAAACGAACTAAATAATCTAAACTAAGAACTTTAACCTAATCTAAAGAAAGCAAATAAAGCTACTTCTAAAGAAAGCAAAAAATTAACAAAATGAAATTTAAAGAATAGACTAAAATTTAAAACCTAAACTAAGAAACTAATTCTAAAGCTAACCTAAAGCTAATCTAAGACTGAATTAGAAAGTTAATAGAAAATCTGAAACAAGAATTAGAATTAAAATTAAGCTAATTAAATTGGACAATACAGCATAACCTAGAAACTAAAGTGAATTAGTGTAATGATCCACCCCAATTTTTTTTTCTAGAATTTCACAATATCAACAGTAGTGTTAGCACAATGAATGCAACCAAATAAGAACCTCCGCACTTTCTGATCACCAAGTTCCCAAGATGGGCGAGGTGAGAACATATAGTGCTTCAGTTGATCGGTTCAATGTCTTGCAAATAAAACCCAATTACAATCATCCGCTTATTCAGCGGGCATCCACTTATTCAGTGGGAAAACACCACTTATTCAGTGGGAGAGCGTGTGAGCCACTAGCATAATTTCTAAGCTTGACTCAGACCAAATGGTCGATATGCTAGATTGTTCATGCCAAATGGGCTAAAGAGAACATGCTATAATGTTTGGCGGTAAACCATCCAAACTTACAATATGACATGCATCAACATCCACCGACGGTACTACCATCTGGGGTTACAAACAATATGTTGCGACATAATGAAACATTATCATGGAATATATGAGTTGCAAACCAAATCAGAAATACTCTGTTTTACTCCAAAATCACAGCTACAATCAGTAAGTTAACTCTATGAATTGAAGAAGGAACATGCAAGTTTGATCATAGAATCATTATTAGAATACCATTGGAGAAAAACATGAAGAAGAGTACTGATTTTCTGACTTGCTGTTACTGCTGTTGCTGATCAGCATATTGTAGCACTCTGTGGCAGCCATGAACAGTCCTCCATACATGCTCAAGCACTGCTCAATCTACCCACAAACCTCCAACAAATATACCTTCATCTTAGATGCCATCAAAATGCTGATTTTCTTTGCTCAAACTCAGTCGATTCACAAGGACTGTTCTCACACCCAAGAACAGCTGTACAGTTCAGCAAGGGTATGCCCTGGTAAACAGTCATTTGAATCAGCAAGATATTCTCTAAAAACACTTCTGAAATTGTCTTTCCAGCATGGCAATACTATTCAATCACACCTCACAAACATGCAAACACCGAACACCATTAAAAATCTGATTTCCACCATGCTAGGGTACAGCCCAGGCTGTACAGCCAGCAAGGTATACACAGCTACAGTTTCAAACAACACTCAACTGTAACTGAAATACACACCAAAATCCATTGCAAAAAGATTAAACACTTTAGAATATAACAAACCAAATGAGCAGAATGGCAAACTCTGCATGAGATTGCTCCACAACTCCGCCTTCAACACAATGGTGATTCCTATATGAAACCACACCCAATCTACAAGAGGGTTTTCGTCCTCAAGAGAATCTGCAAGAGGGTTTTTGTCCTCAAGAGATAATGGAATAACTCGCAGGTTCAATCCAGCAACATAACAATATCAAATCAATAGCATAACCCTCCAAATGAGCTCTCATCCTCTTTTTATAACCTTTTGAGGGAAATAGAATATTATTTTCTTTTTACCTCGTCATATTTCTCCTCTCCAAAAGACCTTTTTTGAAATAATATTAATATGTCATGTGTAAGGCCCTTTTTTAAGTGTATCTTTTATAACACTTAATTATCTTTCCAAAGAGCTATTATAAGTTATCTTTTAATAATCCTAACTTTAGATAACTTAAGCAAATATATTAATTAAATGGCTTAATAACTCACCCAATTTACAGAAAATCCCATAATGAAGCGAATCGCAAATTAAACCTTACCATCATGAACTTGAAGGTTTGAGATGAAGAATGATGCCAATTGGGTGACTTAATATAATCAGACGGCTTCTCCAAGAAGTTTGGAGAGCAAACCGGAAAGCCGAAAGTGCCTCTGAAAGCATCACTGTACTTCTGAACTCCAACTGAGCTCAATGCCATAAGAAAGAAATCCACTTCAAGAAGGGAATGCCACTTTATAATTAATATTACACTAAGTTGCTAATAATTATTCCCAACCTTAGGCAACCTTAGTGAAATATTAATTAAATTGCCAGATAATAGTCCCAAGCTACGGAAAACATATGCATTGGCCGAATAACTGTGACCATACCAACATGTAAAAGAAGACTTGGGACAAATAAACAGAGGCTGTCAGGTGACTATCTAAAAATAGCAAGTGCAGCACAGAGTCTGAAAACGCTTCCGAAAGTGACACCACAAAACCCCTGACAACTCTTAAGCTCGATGCACTCCTGAGATAGCCAATGGCTGATTGCCAAATCACCAAAAACAATACCAGGCCGACACTTACTATAAATAGCAGTGTTTTACGACGACCAAAGAGAACAAACCCAAAAAAACCCAGAAAGATTGTCGGCATGCAAGCATTCCCTATAAATAGTAAGTGCAGACAAGTTGTTCGAAATCCCTCCGGAAAGTGTCATACAACTCCACTTGATCACCTCGGCACATTGGTGACATCGGAATACTCCTTTGATCAAGCTGTTACAAACCCAGAAAGTCAGCTCCAACTGCACTGCAAGAGAGACCGAAAATGGGGACATTACAGTTAGAGTATTTAATCTATTTTGATGTTAGACCTAATTAGTTATACTCTAAAAATAAAACAGAAGTTTATCTAAATTCTTCTGATATTTGAAATTAAACTGTGCCCATGTTTGCAAGTGGAAATCAATATATGTAAACACATTGTAAACTGTTCTTCTTTTTTTGGTGAAAATTCTGAGATAAATTTTTTGGTTAAAGATAACAAGGGTTTGGGGTTTTAGATATTTTACTGATCAAGTTAGGGCCTATAATTACAAGTGAAGGATGCACCACATTTAACTTCTAGGCACTGAAGCTATCTGATCACAAATACTCTTCTCACATACTGCTCTAAGGAAAGAAAAAGCAATTCAACTGCATAACCTTGAAACATCCGTTTAGCAATTCTCAACATAAGATTTCCATCAGATGAATTCAGTTCTTCCTGTCTCAAGCTGTATGTTGATTGAGCAGTCTATAATTCAGTTTTCTCTTCTTCTCTTCCACTTCCAAGTTTCTAGCTCTCTAGAATCAATCATCCTCTTTATCTAGCCATATGTGAATTCAAACATTCTCATATTGTAACCCGCCACTCATCTTCAAATTGCAATTATTCCCACCCAAACAATGGTAGAAGGATATCCAAGTGAGACTCTCTCATGATACAAACCAAGGGTATGAGCTCCTCTTGCTATAATGACAAGGGTTACTTTTCGCTGCTTCTGTCAAAAATAAGTGCAGGGGCTCCACAACACCTGGGGCTCCACAACACCTGGACCCATATCGTTCTTTTCCAACTCTCAATCAAAATGCAGACTTATGACTGAAGAATATTCTTATCTTATCTGCATACTCATCATTTCTTCTTTCAAATAGAGGGTTCTAAATCCCTTTGTCAAACAGAAGGTAGAGAGTATTATTGATTCAAAACCAAGGAATCCAGCTCGATGTCAAAACTCTCTTAACCAAATCCATCTATTCCATGCCGCTAAGAGTGGACTGAAAAATGCAAAAGTAGTTAATCACCATCAAACAACCAAAACCCAGGGGAGTATCCACATGTTGATGTTTCTTTTATTTTATCCTGGTTGGACAGGGGCAAGTGGAGGGTGCTTCTCTCTCTCTCTGCTTTTCTAAAATAGTGAGGCACTATCTCTGAATTTTTTTCATCCTACACAGGGAAGTGCGGCATTTTTTGCCATTTTTCCAGCAACATTCTTACTCTTTCAGGCCTTTCATCAAATACGGTAAACAAACAGTGGAGATGCAGAATTCTGAATAATAGACCATGAGCTGAAGCAGACACATTGTTTTAGGAATAAAGAAAGAGGCCTTTCGGTTTTCATTCTCCAGATTCCAATCTTTTTAAAATATAACCTATTGAAGAAACTTGGACTTTGATTCCCATTTAAGGAGATGCAGGGTTCTAATTACCATTATGTAGGAGGAAAAGGAAAGCAAAATTTCTGAAATTCAAATTACTGAAAAAAAGTAAACAGAAATAAAAGGTCTGAAAGAAAAATATGGACCATAAGTCAACAACTCAGAAGATTGAATGAAGAAAGCTGAAGTATTTTATTCATCAAATGCAATGACAATCCACATGCAATATGGTTTATAAAATGTATGATGCCCAAAACAGATTACAAACATTCAAAGTTAAGAGCACAGAAGCAAGTTTGAGTGACTGAGTGACTATAAGAATGACGTCTCAAGACTGTCATGTTGTCTTTTAGACTTTGCAAAGCAGTTCATCTTACAACAAGGTGATTTAAACATCTCATTCTACATATAAAATGTGTTACAGTATATACCTCAAGACACAAGAAGCATACACCAATCACCCAAGAGTGCTGTTGTAGGACAGCTGAAAACTGCCCTTCTTTCAGTCTGAAGTACATAATGCATGAAATAAAACCTCAGATGAAAAAACATAGACTATCTTACTAATTTTTTTCCTCTCATTTGAAAAGAACCTTCAAGTTCCTTTTATATTCTTTTCAAGTGGTCATGTTAGCTATAACCATTTAGGGTTAGAACTTCAGGTTGAGGTGAGGAACTTTGACTCACTTTATAAATCCAGAGTGATAATGAAACTTAAGTCACTTAAGTGCCTTTATAAATTTAAGTCTCTTGATAAATATAAAAAAATAAACTACTTAGGCCCATAACACAAAATCAACATGAATTTAAGTGATATACTAATTTTTTTTTTAGTTTTAAACAGTGTTCCATGGGGATGCGTCACCCCTCCTGGTCTCCACGTCTCTGCATTGGGAAAGTTTCGGGGATGCGAGGACTTGGCAGAAATGCCCCTCCACTGTCCCTTGACAGCCACCGAAGTCCCGAGGATGTTTCTGGGACGTCCCCAATTTTTTAGAGACTTTTGGGGATGCCCAGATGTCTCCTGACCGTCCCAAGGACTTCTGCACGTCCCTCGTGAAATTAGACGCCAATACTCAATTAAAAAAAAGTAACCTTGATTTGTGGGCCTCCAACCCTAACCCTAATCCTCTATTGGGCCACACCTACACTACACCCCAAACACTCAACAAAAACTAATAAATAGGCATCTAAGCCTCATTCCAAATCACTTCCAAGTTTCAACATCAAGGTTGAGAGCTGCACTGACAAGCTGTAAGAGTGAGGAATTGTTAGGAAGAGTGAATAGGAGGCCAAGAGTAAGTGCAAAGCTTTCATCCATTTTTCAAGCATCAAGGTAAGCTTCCAAGCTCTTCATGGCAATTTTTTTTTAATTTTTTAATTTTTTTTTGTTATTGTTTTCAAATTTCAATTTAGTAATACAAATTTTAAATTTAGGGGTTTAGTCACTAGTGTTTAGTTTAAATTTAACAAGTTTAAATTGTTACAAATTTGAAAATTTAAAAATGTTTTTTTTTTGTAAAATTGTATTAAATTTTTTATTTACAAGTCAAATTAGGATTTGTCTTTTTGTGTATCCTCTACTTCTGCGCTTCGTGCGACCTGAAGTAAGAAAAACAAAAAGAAAATCCTTGTCTTGGCCCTGACCTGAAGTAAGAAAAACAAAAGTGAAATCCTTTTTTGATGAAGGTTGAAGAACAAGGGAGATATTTTTGTGTATCCTATGCTTTTGCGCTTCGTGCGACCTGAAGTAAGAAAAACAAAAAGAAAATCCTTGTCTTGAACCTGTGCATAATTCTAAAGTTATAAATTATGACATGTATGGTAACCATAAATTTATTTTTTGTAGTGTCACCATGAGTTCTAGTTCTTATAGCATGAGTGTTGAAGAGGCCTGCATAGAAGCAGATATCTTTAAAATATCCCGATATATTCCGATATATCTTTTCTCGGCAGGGTTCTTGACATTTTCTTGAAAATATCGTGAGTTTTTCAAAATATCTTTGACCAAAATTTTCACCAATATATTGCGAAATTATCGGTGATATATCACTAGTAATATCACAATAAATTAGTTTTTTTCTATATAAGCATCAAACCTGCAATTTTTGGATCATTCTTCTCTTGAACTCTTATAAATGGGTTATACACCTTGAATGGTGTAAGTAGCTGTTAAGATTTTGAGGTGTCATTATTGTATAGCAGTTAGATTTGTTGCAAAGGGGCAACGACAATTATTGTCGATGTTATTTCAAAAATGAATGTAGTTATCTACAATTGTGAAGACACTTGGTATAATAGTGTTTGAAAACCTTGTGAATAGGGAATGTGACTATCACTATTGTTATTGTGATTAGTGATAATTATTGTTGCCTTTGACAACACCAAACACTTATGTCATTGTTTATGATTCATGGGCATAGTCATTACTAGACAAAACTGTCAAATGATTATGCTATCTTTTGACTTGTCATTGTTATTGCATCACAGATGTTAGTGCTGTCATTTGTACTTATCAATGGATATTGTTGTCATTATTTCATTTGTAAAATAGTTGTATTATTGAGGCAATTGTTTGGCAATTTTCATAATTACATTGCTGTTGCTAGTAATGTTGTACCAGTTATGATTGTTGTCCTCATCATTGTCTTTTGACATAACTATCCTTTTGTGATTAGTAATCTTCTTATGATCACTGATCAGTAGCATTCTGTCATTATTGTGACCTATACATTCTTGATCAATACGGTGTTTAGCAACATCCTTATTAGTATCGTGGTCAATTAATATGGGCATCAATACTGCAGTCAACATTGTAGGAAATATTATTGATGAAAATGATTAATATGAAACGTTGTTGAGATAGTACATTGCTGTCTTGAAATGCTTGCCCCTGCTGTAAATTTAAGAGGTATTTGAAGAGGTTAGGGAGACTATTGTTGTGAACTGTACTTATCATTTTGTGTATAGATTAGTCTCATTGATTTGATAGTTAAGAACAGTAGGGTTAACAGGTTGTATTGACGCTAGTTGTGTTCTATTGCATTAAGGGTTCATTATCATTCTGGCAGTTATTTACTAACATTGGTAAAGAGATTTATATTACATTATCTGTAATCAACGATCTCAAAATTAATGAGAAAAATCCATATTTCAAAATTCATGTTGTACACTGTCATTGACTTTCATGCTCACTTTCTATGCAATTAGTATGACTTTAAATGTAAAAAAATCAATTATTTCTCTTTTTTTTAAAAAAAATTTTACTGCATTTTTGGGTTTCCCGATTTTTTCCCGGTTTTTTTCCGATAATATCCCGAGAAATTGAAAATATCTCTATCTTTTGGGATGCCGAGAAATTCCTGAGAACGATATTTGCTTCTATGGAAGAAGGTGAGGAAAAGTTACAGCCTATGGGAGTTGAGTCTGTAACTCCAAGTAGATATGTGGGGGTGGTGGTGGTGAGACAACTAGTTCTATTGGGAGTGCATAGTTTGGTTGCCCTTCCAAAATATTAGAGGAATTTGCCAAGGGTCCCTTTGATAAGAAGTCACCATTAAAACAATTTTCAACTAGATTGTCAGCAAAACCTGGGTAAAGTGGGGGCACTAGGCTATGGAGATATCATTTTTGTCAACTTGAATTCTATGACAGCATTACAAGAGTTAATGCACACCTTCTTTATGTCATAGGAAAAGTTGTAGGACTATGTAAGGAGTTGACACTTTAACGTAAAATTGAAATAAATAAATTGTGGGATTATGTTGATGACCATAGTCTTGTCCTTGTTGCTTTGCCATTGGCTGCCCCTACTAGTACCGGGTAGAATTAATGAGTTCATTCTATGGAGATGTCATTTTTGTCAACTTGAATATGTGGCAGTATTACAAGAGTTAATGCACACCTTCTTTATGTCACAGGAAAAGGTGTAGGAGTATGAAAGGAGTTGACACTTGAACGTAGAATTGAAACAAATAAATTGTGGGATTATGCTGATGACCATAGTCTTGTACCTCGTGCTTTGCAATTGGTTGCAACCTAAAGTAAGAAAAACAAAAACAAAATCCTTGTCTTGAACTTGACTTGAAGTAAGAAAAACAAAAGTGAAATCCTTTTTTGATGAAGGTTGAAGAACAAGGATTCAAATTTTTGTGTATCCTCTGTTTCTGCGCTTCATGCGACCTAAAGTAAGAAAAACAAAAAGAAAATCCTTGTCTTGAACCTGTGCATAATTTTAAATTTATAAATTATGACATGTATGATAACCATAAATTTATTTTTTGTAGTGTCATAGCATGAGTGTTGAAGAGGGTGAGGAAGAGGTACAACCTATGGGAGTTGAGTTTGTAACTCCAAGTGTAGATGTGGGGGGGGGGGGGTGGAGGGGGTGAGACAACTAGTTCTATTGGGAGTGCATAGTTTGGTTGCCCTTCCAAAATATTAGAGGAATTTGCCAAGGGTCCCTTTGATAAGAAGTCGCCATTAAAACAATTTGCAACTAGATTGTCAGCAAAACCTGGGTCAAGTGGGGGCACTAGGCTATGGAGATGTCATTTTTGTCAACTTGAATTCTATGGCAGCATTACAAGAGTTAATGCACACCTTCTTCATGTCATAGGAAAAGGTGTAGGAGTATGTAAGGAGTTGACACTTGAACGTAGAATTGAAATATATAAATTGTGGGATTATGTTGATGACCATAGTCTTGTACCCGGTGTTTTGCCATTGGCTGCCCCTACTAGTACTATTGCTGCCCCAGATCCACGAGTTTCAGCTAGTCCTAGATCTTCTTCTACTACTTTGCCATATACTTCAAGGACAATAGAGCCTAAGGGGAAACACAAAATGATCAGTACCAGTACTGATGTTGGGGATGCAAACATAGTGGCGGAGTTATTTAATGTGCAGAATAGGGATGAGGTAGATGATGCCATTGGCAAAATTTTGCCAATGGCATTCCATTCCATGTGGCTCGCTCTCGTTATTATAACGAGGTTGTTGCAAAAATAATAAGAGCAGGACCATCATATGTGCCACCAGGGGAGACCAAATTGAGGACAACAATCTTGGATAAGAACTATTCCAAGATTAATATTCTTATGAAGAAAACGAAAGCCACATGGGTCACCAGCGGATGCAACATAATCATGGATGGGTGGGCGAATATTAGCCATCGTCCACTCATCAACATTATGGTCACATGTACAGAGGGCCCTTACTTCCTTTGGGCTGTTGATTGTTTAGGGCACTACAAGAATGCAGATTTTCAGTTTCAAATCCTTAGAGAGGCTATTGAGGAGGTTGGGCCAGAGAATGTGGTGCAAGTAGTGACAAATGCTGCATATGTGTGCAAAGACGTAGAGAAATTGATTGAGGCAGCCTATAGGCATATTTGGTGGACTCCTTGTTGTTTGCATGCCATGAATAATGCACTCAAGGACATGGGTAAAATTACATGGATCAAGGAGGTGGTGAGAGATGCTAGAGATGTGCATATGTTTATCTGCAACCACCATACTTCACATGCACTCTTCAGGTCCTTCTCTAAGGAGGAGTATCTAAAACCTGTAGAGACTAGGCTTCATATTTCATTCTTTTGGAGCGGATGCTTGAGTTGCAAGAGGCATTGCAATTAGTGGTCATGACAACAGAGTGGAATTAGTGGCCCAATTCTAAGTTAGAGCAGGGGAGGAGGGTGAAGGAGCTGATGAAGAGTGACACATTTTGAGCTGATGCAAAATACATTGTTGCCATCATCACTCTAGTATTCACAGTAATTAGATATGGGGACGCAAATGCACCTAACCTTGGAGAGGTGTATGAGTGTATTGACAGTATGCTTGGCCAAATGAAGGCCATTGTACATGAGAAGGACCCCACATTATATTTCTACAATGAGCATATCCAACCAATCATTCATCATCGATGGGAGAAGCTCAACACTCCCTTGCACATGGCTGCCTATGCATTGAACCCGAAGTGGTATTTGTAAAGGCCTGACAGAGTTGCACCTATACATGATGCTGAGGTGAAGGCAGGGTTCATGAAGGCCATCCAAAAGATGTATGATCCTATACAAGCTAGCATCATTCGTACTGAGTGGACAAAATTTGCCACTCTTAGGGGATATTCAGAGGAGGCCAAGATAGATAGGGAGACTATGGCACGGGAGTATCCCATTCTATGGTGGACTATGCATGGGTCTAATTCTTTGACCACCACACTAGCCATTTGTCTGCTGTCCTGAGTTTCTAGTTCTTCTACTACTGAGAGGAATTGGTCTACTTACAGTTTCATTCACTCTATTAAGAGGAATATACTTACCTCTAGAAGGGTGGAGAAACTTGTAGCTGTACATAGTGCCTTGCGTCTCATTGATTGCAACACACATACGTACAAGGAAAGTCCAACAACTCGATGGGATGTAGAGCTAGAGGAGCCAGCACCAGTCGATGAAGATGCAACATAGACAGGGTTGGTTGGTATTCCTTTGGAGGAGATTGACCTTGAGGAGTCCAACAGTTTGAGTGATGAGGAGTTTGGAATGGACTTTGGGGATGAATGATGATTCATTGATTTGAGGCACCGGGCCATTGGCCAATTGTATTTGGATTTTGAATGTAATGATCATTTTGAATTTTTGAATATAATATAAATATATTGATATTCAACATTTTCATTGTTCAATGCAATTATGCATTATGTTTGAGTATTTCAGATTTTCATATGTTATTCCTTGTATATTTTTTATAACTATTTTTTTTAAGTACTATATGTATTTGCGCTGCCGTCCCCCTGCCGTCCCCAAATCTAGGCCCTTGGTCCCCTCGTCTCGGCAGTCCCCTGTCCCGGCGGTCCCCCGTCCCCCAGGGCCATGGAACATTGGGGTTTTAAACAATAGAGTACACATCGGCAAAGTCTAACATGATCAACTTGCTGAGCTCAGATCCCTTGCTAAATTAAAATGATGCCTAGCTGTATTCATAATAAGGCAAACACACCTGCTTGGATACTTTAGGTTTTTAAATTAAATACCTAAAATATTGCCACATGTAATACTTTAGCTTTCAGTTTAAATACATGATGAATTTCCATCAAATGGCTGCTTACAACTGGCAGATTTGCCTCGTCTATATCAAATGCGCGAACATGTTAACAAGCCAATCAAAATGCAAAATACAAATAATCTGTGCCATTCACACCGCATCAAATTCCATTTCAGCTGAAAACAAATGCTTCAATTTTGCACAAACTGAGATATCACTACAAGTTCTTAATGTAGACGTGCATCCATTTCATTAGAGAAATTTCATCATGGTTGTTCATAAAATTGCATATTATCTCAGGTGTCAAAAGCCATAATTATAGTCAAAAATTGCAGCAGTAAAATCTCAGACAATTCAATCACATTTCACCATAAAAAATCTCATGATGTCATCAAATGTGCAAATTTCAATTGAAAAATTTGTCACTCAAAGCATCAATCATGAACCCTGCATTTTGCCACCTATCTGTCATCCCATTTTAAATATGTTTTGAATAGAGGAATAACCCATCATTCTGATATTTTCAAAAGGATTGTTACCAATTTTTGATTTGAATCTCAACAATAATAATGCCCTAGTCATACGACCATAAAATAGACTTAGCCCATTTGAGAGCTCAAGGAAAATAAATGATTGAAACAATGCTGGGAGATCCCATCAACTGCATACTGTCCTTTCAGAAAATCATCTCATCATGCATTCTAAATGACAGCAGAAATATGATATGCCTTCTAAATCACAATTTTCTGCACTTAGTTCCCAAAAAAGGGCATCAAAAGGCAACAAAAATTGGAATACGAAGAGGCCTTAAACATGAGAGAGAGAGAGAGAGAGAGAGAGAGAGAGAGATGTAAATAACAAATGACTAGGGCGAAAAAGAGGCCTAGACAAAAAGCAAACACAAAATGGGGCCAGAGTGTACAATAGGGACAATAACAAAGGACTAGGGCAAAAAAGAGGCACTAGATGAAAAGCAAACACAAACGGGTCTAACCTAAAAAAAGGCAAATCACCAAGGAAGTGCAATAATAAAAGAGGAGGGGGAAGAACCTAAACTTTAAGGTAATAAACTCAAGAGATCATCCAAGTGAGCAACCAAAGTTCTTAAGTGTTTGTGTCCCTAATGAATTTGGGAAAACAATGAGCAATTGATTTATTGATAGGAGAAAAACATATATACAAGAGGGATGTTAGATGAATCAACCTTTCACAACCAACTTCTAACCATTCCTATGGTTAGTCAGATATTAACAATAATAATATGATTATATTATTATTTTAATGATAATATATTATTTTATTTTAACAATCCCTCCTTATCACATCATTTTCTCTAGAGTACAAGTCAAGAAGTTTCGAAAAACTTAGAATGTCACAACTACAAGTGATTTGGTAAAAATGTTAGCACATTACTCTTGAGTTGAACAATATCGGAGCTCTCACAGATTTTATAGTGGACCGAACATTATGAAATGAAATGCTCCTCACATTACACACCCTAAGAACAGAGGCGGCAAAATATCACTTTGTAAGATATGTTGGTTTGCCTCAACACAAAGCTGATGGGAGCACCACCCATAAGTGACGAAGGGGAATCCTCAAACCACGAGACCAATGATGTTGAAGATAGGTGGACTAAACAATGGTCTTGTTAACAACTTGTAAGAAATGCTCAACATATAAAGCTAGTTTGAGGCTAAGTGAGTTCTGAGGGGAGGTCCAAGTACATGGATGTAATGATGGTGAATGCCCTCTTTGACTAAATGATTGAGGGGAGGTCCAAGTATGTTGATAGTATATTGAAAGAGCAGATGGACTGCAGAGAACCAATAATGTTGATGTCCAGGGGGCCCCAAAGAGGCAATCTCCATTGAGGAATATAGTGCCAGAAAAGGATATCTCCCATATGATGAAGCAAAACCACCCATAGACCTCAACTTGTGCATAAAGCAAGTGAGTCTAAAGATAATTTCAAGACAAAGGGGTTGGGCAGGAAATTTGACTTGGACAATATATTGAGGAATAGTCTGTTTGCACCAAATCATATGTTGAAGCATAACTGTCTGAACTCTCTCACCTTGAGTGTAGTCACAAGGACTCATGTTAGGGCCTTAGAACTATATATTAGCTTTTTAATTCACACATTTTAGTGCAACACAAAACAAAATAGATGTGCGATAGAATCGTTCTTCAAATTAAAAGGGGAAGCCCCTTGTAAACAAAAAATAACACATAAAACCCTAATTTGGACAATATCTGCTTGCTTATTTGCAATCTTTATAGTGTTTTTCTAGGGTGGTTCATGCTCATGTTGAATAAAACTAAATGTGTGACTTTTTGGATTCACCTAGGGCAAAAGGCTGACATGCACTTCAACTCGAGGCAAAAGATTTTTATGCATTTTGACTAGAAATAAATCCTATGACTACATGCTTGCACCATTCAATTAAAAGCAGAGATTGAACAATTTCAAGTACACAAAGATTAAATAGGTTTAAACATAAAGACACAAATGCTTTGGTAAATTAAATTAAGGGATTCAAACAAAGCCACAATCTTGAACTTTGAGCAAACCTTTAGTACAAAGCTTACAAACTCGCTAAAAGCAATTTGATCTCCCTTAACACACATACTAGAACATTTCAATGGCAATCTAAAGGCAAAATAGACATAATAATTTTAATTGAATGAACACTGGATTTTGAATTACCAATAATACTGAATAACAATTTCAGCAATATGTATATTGTAGGCGTGAGAATTACCATTAGAAAACTAAGTGCAAATGACACTTATTTATAATGTTTATAAAGCTATTGCATGAAAATAAATAAAAAGCTAATTGCTCCTACTACTCTAGGAATAACTTGATTGCAATTTTTATTACAAAATTCTATCTACTAATTCTAAAACTAATATCATGTGACTACTTGTTAGAATGATGATACAAATTATTACAAACTAACATTTAAAGATCACGTCACTCGCATGAGAAAGATCTAAAGATAGATGATCTAAAAATAGCCGACTCTGGGCTATAAATAGAGTTCGCTAAAAATAGCACAGGCTAAAAATAGAGGTACCTAAAAATAGAATGGGTGATAAATTGTGTTGATTAAAAATAGTAAATCTCAAAATAAGTTCTTTCCTCTAAAAAAGGTGATAGCTTAAATATAGAACAAGTGGGCTAAAAATAGACTTCTGGATATGCGACTTTGGATGATTAATGATTTTGTTGCTTTTCCTCCGATCAAGGCTAACCCTTTGAAGACATTTGAAAAGCCTTGAAAATCTTCTTTGACATTTTGATTCCCTTTGATAAACATGTACTTCTGCTTTACACGCATGCCAATACACTATAAAACAAACTTTGAACTTGCACTTTTGATTTCCTTTGTATAGGTGTGCACTTCATCACTAGGTGCACACCTGTGAACATAATTTTTGAAATTTGAAATATCCCTTTTGTGAGGTGTGCCTGTGCACCCTACATGTGCACTTGACAAAGGTTTTTTTATGTTTGCATTTTGAATTCACTACTTTGTTGAGGTGCACACTTCTCCTCTGGGCCCATTGCTATCAATATAAAAATTGAAGACTTTTGCTCTCCACTATAAAGTGTGCACCTAACGCTCTTACGCACACTTGTACATCGATTTTTGAACATTTGATTTTTCCTTTATTGAGGTGCGCCCTTGCCCTCCATGTGTGCACCTGCATATTGAATTCAAGCTTTGCATTAAATTTGTCTTTGAAGAGGTGCACCTGAGGAACACACCTTTGTATTGAATTCAAACTTTGCATTAAATTTGTCTTTGAAGAGGTGCGCCCCCTTGCACCCTTACTCACTACGACTCGAAGCGCGCACTTGACAATACAAACAATTTCATATTGCCCTTTTTTGAGTGCATGTCTTCTCAAATGCACACCTATCAATGATCTTATGATTTTTTGAAAATGATTGCCTTTATCCAAGTGCGTACTTATAGATGATGTGTGCACCTTTGTATGCGGTTTGGATTTTGAAACTTCTTTGATGTGGTGCGCGCTCCAGGCTAGGCATGCACGTGTATATTGTAGTTTTTTTCTTTTGAAATTTGAATCAAATTACTCCTTTTTTTGAGCATGCCCTTAGAGGGTACATGTGCTCCTATGAATGAACTTAGACAATGATAAATCCTTGTCCAGGCTTGCTCTTTGCCATTAGATTCAACACTTCAAACATGCATTTCAAGATGCCTTAAAACCTTTGAAATTTAGAAGACAACCTTTCAAGATGCACATTTGAATGCTACAAGACAACCTTTCAAAATTTGAATCCTTTCTTCCCCATTTTAAGTTCACCCTTTTGTATGAGATGCACACCTTTGAATGCTAACTTTGGTTTTGACTCCCCTGTATTTAGGTACATTCTTGATCTCAACCTTGACAAATTTCTTTGTTAAGAACTTTTTTCCTCTACCAAGATGGATGACTTCAAGAGATTCGTCTCATGATCCTACAAACATTTAGAAAAGGACAAAAATAAGACAAGACGAAATAGATTGGACAAGACCTGATCATGACTTGCCAAAAAAAATGACTTCAATTTGAAAACTTTGATTTGATACAAAAGTTTTGTATGGGTGCAACACATACAATTTTGTAGGTTGAACCTTTTTGTAAAAAAGGTGCATCTTAGAAGGCCCTCTCTATTTTATACATAGTGAGGAGGGCAAGAAAGATTCGAGAAAGCATCATTCCGCTATGCCCATCAATGAATAACGCCTATAAGAGCTGGACTTCATCTATTTGACCCTATAAGTAGGAGTCCTACCCATACCCACCTTCTATATCCCTCCCACCCCTTGTTTGGAAGAGAAGGTTCCCGCCTGCTAAACAATAGGGTTCGGTTAGCCAGCCAACTTTTTCTTCTAGTAATAGAAAATTCCTATCCGACCTACAACATCCCTAGCTTCCTCAAAGATATAGATAGGGGCCCTTAGGACATGGGGAAGCTCCAATTGTTGATGGAGAGCTAGAGATATAGATAGGACTCACCTTATTATTTGGCCCAAAGATATAGATGAGGGGTGGGTGGGCACTCACTATTATTATTTGACCAACTAGAATATCCTAGAAATGGTGCTCTAATAAGAATGAATCGTATCCTTTGCAAATATGAGACTAGTAGGCATGCTGGAAGGAGAGAGAAGAACTTGTGAATTGAACTCCTAGACAATTATAATTAGTGGTTATCTCCACAGGTCCTTGGTGGCGTTGAAAACCATGACATTAGTTTTATTAAGGTTGATCACAAATTGGCGGAGATCACAAAGCTTGATAGTGCATCAAGTTGTTTCTACAAGTTGTCAGGAGAATGAGATAAGGACCTCATCGTTAGCAAATAGTAGAATAACTATCACAACATGGTGAAGTAAACAATCATCATTCACATGGGTTTGTTGTCTTATGAAAAGCCTTAAGCACATCAACATAGATACCAAAGAGGGTTGGTGAGAGAGGGCAACCCTGCTTAACTCCATACTTTAGGCAAAGTTAGAGAGGCCATGAGGAGTCCTGAAATCCTGAACAATTGTCTTGTAGAGCCACCTGATGGTAGTAACGAGAATATTAGAGATATTAATGTCCCATAGTTTCTAGAACAACACATGTTGTGAGATGGAGTCAAAAGTCTTGTTAAAGTCCACAAAACAATAAAAAGGCTTTAGAAGACTAATGATGAGCCTCCTCAACAATAGCTTGGAGTGTGAAAATGTGAACAATAGTCTAAAAATTCCTCTTGAAGCTAGTTTGGTCCCTGGCCCTCAAATTCTTGTCCTCCAACACCTTGGAAAGCAACCTGTCCGGTATTATAGCATAGAGTTTCACAAAAGTATGCCCAATAATGATTCTCCTATAATTATTTGGATTAGAGCAATCTCTAGATCTGTGGATGGGAAGGATGATGTTGTGACTAAGAAGAGGGTAACCCAAAGTGTGTTGTTCACCTTGCACAATGCTTATAATGTAAAATAATATTTAATTGTGGTGTATCTTAGAGGTGTGAATACCACATAGGTTAGACATTCTTGGGGCCGCTTGCATGTTGTATGCGACATTGGAATAAATATTTAATGTGGGTGTCACATTAGGAAAATATTTTAATATTGGGAAAACTTAGTACCCAAAAATAAATGAGGGGGGACATGGTTTTGTAAGCTCATGGTTTTGAGACACATTGTTTATGTAATACCACAGTGGTATTGTGCAAGCTTGTCTTTATAAAAGCAAACACATGAGTAGTTGTTGAGGTTGGCTTGCATGTCCTTTGGTTTTGGCTTAAGGTTGATTGAGCATCTCTTGTAGGTTGCATTTGTGATTGGAGGAAGCATAGATTGGAATGTGTGGCTACATGATTCTCATTTGCTTGGTCACATGGAGGAATGCAACTAAGGTGCTTGATGCTTTATAGGCTTTTCATGGAGACTCTGCAAGTGTATTGTAATCTTGTTCATAGAGATAATACATTGAGTTTTGTGGGTGCTTTTGGAGGTTGGTTTTTTCTCTTTTGAGGGTTTTCCTAGGGTACATTTTGTGTCATCTTGATAGTATGTTTGTCTATTCTTTTGCATTGTGGATTCTGAATATTTGTCTGTATATTTTTCTCTTGGGGTTATGTGGAAATAGTTTATTATGTCTGCAATTTCCTTTCATTTGGTATTAGAGCTTGGTTGTCAGGGTGTGCGAGGAGATCTCCTTGGTATTGGTAACCCTTGGTATGAGTAGATTTTTGTGTATACTTGAATCCATGGCCTTGCAAAAAATGATGGAGGTATTTTCAAGGTTAAAAATGTGTTTGCACTTTGCAGACTTGGGTTGTTGCGAATTTGGGGTTTGATGAAGATTTGACAAATGGGCTTTTTATATGGGCTTCTTTCTGTGTGGGTTTTGGAGGTGAGCTTTTGCTGGAGATTTCCTGGATAAAAACGGATGTCATCATTGAGTCCAGAAGACCCAGAAACTTATGGATCCATATAAAACACGACTATGCTTGGTGTCGGATTTTTTTTTGCCATTTTCATGCCCTTAGAGGATTTATGCAGAAAAATTCATACGGTTGTACGGAATCAGGTGTAATGGTATACCCCAAATTGAAACCCATAAATAATTCAGACCTCTAGTGAGTGGGCATTTCGTCAAACACTTTGCATTTAAATGGAATATGAGAGATTTCTGATTTGTGTCACTTAGAAAAGCTGTTACTAACTTTCTTGATCATACATTCATCATGAAATCATACACAAGTTCAAATGCTTCACATAGGCATTATGTCAAACAGTTTACATTACACTATAAGCTAGAATTGCTTGCAAAAACAAAAATATATGTTGCTGTTGTAAAATCAGAAATACAGAGATGTATAGATTTCAGTTCTAACCTCAAATTCCACATCAATTTATTACAACTGTATGCTGGGCAATGTGTGAGCAGCTCAATATATGGCAGACTTTCTTTGCAAACAGCATGTTCAGACTTCAATCTTCAGGTACAGCAGTATGTATAGGCTTTTACCGCTGATATAGATCCATAGAACAATGCCTTGAATATGTATTAAATTTGATAACTCAGAAACTACAATATGAGCAACCTGGAGTGAGCTGTGTGGTCCATTAAATTCTCATTGCATAGGCTGCAATCACCACAAATATGTTGCAGCCAACTTCTGATAATGTTCATAAATCAGAAATAATAATCTTCCTAAATAATCAGAAATAACAATAATTCCCAACTCTTCCCAACACCCACGATTCCATCAAACTCATCATATTCCCATATTTCTCACCATTGTTGACCATACAAATCAAGAGTATTAAAAACAAGACTTCCCCAACCTTCAAATTAAAGAAGTGCTACATTAATATATTCCTCTTATGAATGTTAAAGGCTGCGATAGGTATAAGGAATGCTTTTGGAGCTTTGTTTCATATAATAGCTCCCCTCCAATTTGATCGCTGCCTTAGGAAAGGAGGTATGACCGCACTTAGGGGCTTCCAATGGTACGGTTGGGCTGGTCTTGTCCACTCAGTTGCTACCAATCATTTTCTGTTATTTATTTTATTTTCTATATTACACTTGCACACACAACACCAATAACATTCTGAATATATCTGTGATTCCACCATTTCACACACTTTACATAATCTTCCATAAATCTTCACACAAAATATCAAATTTCTATATGCAAACAAATCACACAAATTTACAAATAAACCCTCCTATGACCAAACCTGTAGAATGATAAATCTTTCTGCTCCAAAATCTTTGAATTTGAACCAAGTAGATGCACTTGCGAAACTTGAGTGATTCCGTTAAGGATGGTTGAAATGGGTTTCTGCCCAATCAACCAAGAACCCAAGGGTTTTCGTCCAAGGGCTTGCTAACCCAGAAAGCCAAAGCTCTCAAGGAAAAACTCCCATAAAATATCAAGTCAATAATGAGCTCTTTTTTCCCCAACTTCCCTTTTTATAAGCACATAGTGAAACTTTAGGGAAAATATAATTTAAAATCACTTTATAAATATGCTTTTAAAACATTTCCAACACTGAAAGTTACTTTTTAATTTAAACTCCCTTTTAGCTCCAAAAAAGACCTTTTTATTAAAATAATGAAAATTTGACACGCAAGGTCCCTGTTTTATGCATCCATGATTTAAAACATTTCATCTCGGTTCCGACGAGCTATAACACTAAGGTACCTTTTAAATATTTTAACAATATTTGGCAACCTTAGTAAAATTATTAAAATAAAGCCATTAAAGCACTCATTTTGCGGAAACTGCTGGAATGCATCGGAATCGGAAACTGACTGTACTGGAGTAATCCCGATGAAGAATAATGATAAATGGAGCCGTTCGGGCGACTTTCTATAAATAGATGGTCTCTCCAAGATTCTTGGAGAGCACACTAGAAGCCATAAATGACATCTGAAAACATCAAATAACTCCTAAACCATTTGAGCTCATTGGTAACATCAAATTACCCTTCTGATCAAGCTGGCACAAACGCAGAAAGCCATCTCCAACTGCAAAGTAAGAGAACTCGAAAATGGGGACATTACAGTAGGTTGTATGAAATTGTATGTGTTGTAGTCATCGTTGGTAGAAGGAGAATATTCAATAGATTGCGTAGTGCCTGCATTAGCCCAGGTACAGTCTGTAGAATTATTTAATAAAAAGGAAGAAAAATTCAGCAGCAGCAGCAAGTGACGTCAGATCGTATGGTTTACTACATAAGTTTATGGGTTGAAGCCCTTGGCTGTTGGGTGGCCCAACGGTTGAGCTGGGGCTGACCACCTCGTCTTGCACGTTAGCCACTTGAGCCCCACTTCATCAGGTCACCACTGCCATTGATGGTGTTGCCAGCCAAGACGGACCCACAATTGCTCAGTAGGTGACAACGTTGCCTACTAGTGACCAAAGAGCCATCGTTGTTTGATCTTATAGCCATAATAGAGCATTTTTTTGGGAGGCATAACTTTCGCCTAGGGAGTTGGGTTTTTGCATTCTTATAATCTACAGAAAGCTCCTTTCGAGTATTGCATAACGGTATTAGTGGTTTTTCCAAATTTTGTTGTTTTGGACAGAAAATGCCAGCCGAAATTCGGTTTTTGTCTCATTGATTTGACAAGTCATATCTTGTGCCCATGGTGTTTGATTTTGGGCTTCTTAGAGGAGACAAAGAGCATTTTCTGAGCACTTTGTAGTGGATCAGGTTTTGAAGTGTTAATATGTGGTTTGTTCACTTATATTTCTATTTGAGCTATTTGTTGGTCCCTTTGACTGTGGTACTTTGTGAATTTGTGGCAAATCAAATTTAGAGGTGATTTGGTGGTTGAGTCGTGGAAAACTTATATGTTTATCTTTGGTTGTCTATGTTTGACATGTAGACTGATGTTATGTTGAATTTTATTGCATTATGAGATCTACGAGTTGTGCAGTTTTGTAGGCTGTTTATACTTGTAGGTTGCATAGATAACTCGGATGTGGGTCGTCTATATCCAAAGATATTTCAAAGTGGATGCAAATTTTGTTTGGTTGGCCTAGTTTGGTCACTTGGTTTGGTTGTCATTATGAGGCAGAGAGAGTGTCACCTGATATAGTTGTGTTGTGGGACCTACGGTTGTCGACTATATGGTACAAGATGTGTGAGAGTCTGCGAGAGTTTGATGCAGGTACTTCGGGTGGTGATCATGGTGTCATGGAGGTTCCTTGTACGCTTGGAGTTTTGGCACGACATGGTTGGTTATGCAGGTACATTGGGTGGTGATCATGGTGTCATGGGGGTTCATTGTAGCTTGGAGCTTTGGCATGACATGGTTGCTTATGTAGGTACATTGGGTGGTGATCATGGTGTCATGGAGGTTCCTTGTATGCTTGGAGCTTTGGCACGACATAGATGTTACGTAGATGCATTGTTGGTGGTGTTGGATTGATTCTTGATTGTAGGTGGTGGTTTTTTATCTTAGTTTGAAGATCTTGGTTCTACTTTATTCTCTGGAGTTATTGGTGTTGCAGTTGAGTGTGTGGACCATGGGTGATCTTCATTTAGGAGATGATTATCACGATGCCATGTGTAGCTTAGTATCACAGTTCAATGGGAGCTTTGGCAGTGATTTGGATTCATCACTTGGTGATGGATCTTTTGTAGTGGTTGTTGGTGTCATGGAGGAGCTCTTGGATCATGTTTCTTGTATGTAGTAAGAGTTCTTTGAAATTTTGAATTCTATTGACAGGAGATGGTTATCTTCATGTGATTTGGAGATGTTGACATTTTGTGACCATGGAGGTCACTCAGAGCCTTTGTTTGAGTTGTCAGTTATGATTTGTTAGTTTGATAGACAATCCTTGTTTACATGATGGATGCTATTGTGCCATGGTGGACTCTTGATCGCACGTTAGAGTTTTCGCATGATATTGGTGCTCTTGAGAGCAAATATGTTCGCTAGAGGCATATGATCTTCCTTTGAGGAGATGTAGATCATGACATCATGATGAGTTCTTGATTATGCATTTGAAGCTTTGTTGGTGATTTGTGATAATTTGATAGATGAGTGGTGTGGTCATTTTGCTTGTGAGCTTCTGGTTATTGCATGTTGCATTGGAGTTCATATGGCATGAGATGATTGGATGTACACCTATATTAGATTTGGGTCAAGTTGGAGATCTCTTGTTTATAGGTATCATGTGTTGAGACAATTACTCTTTGATGAGGTTTCAACAGGAAGACTAAGGAGCCTACACCTGGGATAGACGTGAGTTCAACATGGACCTCTTGGGGAGATTGTTCTTCGAGAGAGTTATTATGGCTTGGTGTATCCTGGAGGAGCAATCTCATTCCCCTTTTGGTCCTCTCAACAGTGAATCATCTGGTAGGTATAGCATACCTTGTTTTCAGATGCATCTTGTTTCATGCTTTGTTTTCTCATGGGAATGGGTCTTGAGCTATGAATGTTAGTTCTGGAGGGCTTATTTGAGGAGTGTAGAGGATGGTTTTGGGCTTATTCCCTTGGTTTTGGGAATGGATCTTTTGGTTTGATCTTACTTTGGTTTGAGAGGCTTACATCCTATTTGATCTATTGATTCACATTATATGTCTTATCTTTGAGTTGAACGGTTGGATGTTGATAAGGCTTTTCTATTTGGGGTTTTGTGAAGGAGATCTTAGTTGTCACAACTTGAGCACTTAGCAGTGTTGATAGAAGGACATGCTACATGGTTTTGATTTGTAGGTTGTCTCTAGATGGTCTTGTGTTTCTTCCTAGAGGCTCGTGTTCACGTGACATTGGAGTTGAGATTTACATGGAGCTAGTGTGTTCACTTTGTTTGTGGTCATTTATTGCTATTATATGTCATTGCTTTTAAGTAACATTATGGAGGCTCTTTAATCTCTTTGTCTTATGATGTTGAGAACTTGGGAGAGCTATGGAGATTAGTGGTGATAGACTATGTAACGGTTTAGTTTGCAGGTTGCATATCTTTGTGAATGTTCCTTGGTATTAGATGATATTGATGACATTTGCTACACCTTGTATGTGAGTGATATTGGTGGACTTTTGGATGCCTTTATTAATTTCAAATTTGACATTACCCATGCAACGAGAGTTCTAGGTTGTATATGTGTCTTTTGTTGGATGTTCTCGTTATATTGTGGTGTTGAGGGTCTTGAGGTTTTTAATCGCATGTTTGTGTTGTTACCTTGGAGGACTTCTTTATGCATGATAGTGTATATACAGGGACTTATGATCATGTATTGGGTTGAATATGTTGATGGCATAAGGTCTACCTGTTATGATGAGTACGCCTTGGTTTTGAGGAATGGTTAGTTGGATGTGTTAGCAAGTAGCTGTGGTTGCTATTTCAGCTATGGTGATTAATACTTGGCAGCTACTAAGGCTTATTTGTTACTATTGTATTTAGTGTTTGTGTTTGAATATGAACTTGAGGCAAGATTAATGTGATAGTTAGCATGGCATCTCTTTGGATTGGATCTTATCTTTTTTGCATTGGCATGATGAAGGATGAGAGGATTCTTGTTTGAGATGGTGGTCACCTTGGTTATTGTTGCAAGTATCTTGATAGAGCACATGGAACACTTGGATGTTTTGATGGTACATGTTGGCTATAAGGATTGTTCCCTTGATGATTGAGTTTACTTTTTACCCCTTATGCAATGTATACTACAAGTTGGAGAATGCTGGGAAAAAGGTGTGTTGTTCACCTTGCATGATGCTTATAATGTAAACTAATATTTAATTGTGGTGCATCTTAGAGATGTGGATACCACATTGGTTTGGCATTCTTGGGGCTATTTGCATGTTGTATGTGACATTGAGATAAATATTTAATGTGGGTGTCGCATTAGGAAATATTTTAATATTGAGAAAATTTAGTACCAAAAAATAAATGAGGGGGACATGGTTTTTTAAGTTCATGGTTTTGAGGCACATGGTTTATTTAATATCACTCAGTGGTTTTGTTCGAGCTTGTCTTTATAAATGCAAGCACATGAGTAGTTGTTGAGGTTGGCTTGCATAACCTTTGGCTTGTTGGCTAAGTTTGATTGAGCTTTTTTTGTATGTTGCATATGTGATTGGAGGAAGCATGGATTGGAAGCGTGGCTACATGATTTTCATTTGCTTGATCACATGGAGGAATGCAATTAGGGTGCTTGATGCTTTAGAGGCCTTGCATGGAGACCTTGCAAGTGTATTGTAATCTTGTTCATGGAGACAATACATTGAGTTTTGTGGGTGCTTTTGGAGGCTAGGTTTTTCTCGTTTGAGGTTTTTCCTAGGGTATATCTTGTGTCATCTTGATATTATGCTTGTCTATTCTTTCAGATTGTGGATTTTGAATGCTTGTTTGCATGTTTTTCACTCTTGGGGTTATGTGAAAATAGTTTATTATGGCCGCAAATTTCCTTTTAAAGTGAAAAACCTCATTGAATAGTTGCGAGATGAGTTAAGCAAGTGAATCCACACCGTACTTGAGAAACTTAGCTTGGAGTTTATCAAAATCAATCGCTTTGTTGGAACAAAACTTCAAAGTGGCTTTCCAAGCCACGAGTAATGTTTGGCTGTAGTGCAAGAAGACATGCACGTGGTTCAAGAGAAGTGGGTCAACAACGTTTATCCAAGTGTGAGCAGTATCGACTTATTATGTGTGGTGTTCATCCATATGGAGAAGTCATGTTACATGTAACGTGTGGCATGTTGACGTCATGATATGGTCATGAGATGGTTGTGTGACTGCTGGCATTCTATGTGGCAGTTAGATAGTTAGATGGTTGGAATTCCTTGTTGGATGGTTTTGCTGCTATATCTATCTGCTCATATGGATTTGCCAAGGTTGGATGTGGTTGGATCTTGAAAGTGTGAAGTCTTGGTTGGAGGTTATATGCTGTTACTCTAGAGATTGAGATTGTGTTAGAAAGAGACCTATTGTGTTGGATGTAACTTTCTTGAATAATACAATTGTGCATGCCCTTTTGCTGGTGGGTTTTGTTCTGTAAGGGTTTCCCATGTCAATTTGTGTTTCACGTGTATCTGTGACTTGTCAATTGTATAAATTGTATAACAAATATAATTGTTTTTGATCACATAATCTTAAGGTGTTCCAATATCCTACTATATCGGTCATTTGCCTTGTCTAGTGCCCCCTCTTTCCTAAGCTTACTTTAGCCTAGTTTCATATCTTCTAGGGGCAAACATAGTTCTAGAGCTACCACTTCTAATCCATTGAAATAGATCCTGTTTCTTAGGCAATAGCGTAGGCAGGTTAATAACCATAACCATCAAAAACAGTAAAGGCAATAGGAGGAAAGATGGATGAGACTATCAAGGATTTATTCCCAACATTTGGTATCAAAGTGTGTTGTTTGGTCAAAGGCCATGTCGTTTGGAGTCATTCTTAAGTGTGTTGTGGTATAGCCCTCAATTGTTTGTGAAACCCTAGGGTGCAGGTTTGGTGCAATATGTGTATAACTGGTTGTCGTAGGAGCTTTTGAAGGATCGTGCAAAAACATAGAGCAAGTGTCTCATGGCAAGCATATCAAGGTCTGAAATTGAGAAGTTTAATGGTTAAAACTTTGAGTTATGGAAGTTGAAGGTCGAAGACCTCCTGCTAGAAAGAGATCAATGGGCTACGTTTTTTTCTTCTGTTAAACCCACATGTATGTTTGATGAGGACTAGAGTAAATTGTATAAGAGATCAATGGGCTGCGGTGTCAATGAATGTCTTAGAAGAAACTTATACTTATTCATTATGGAAGAAGATAGGAAAATTGTAAATGTCCAATAGTTTGATTAACAAACATTTCTTGAAAAAAAAGTTGTATTCCTTGAAGATGAAAGAGGGAGACTTGATGAATGATTGAAGTTTAATGGTTAAAACTTTGAGTTATGGAAGTTGAAGGTTGAAGACCTCCTCCTGGAAAGCGATCAAGGGCTGCGGTTTTTTCTTCTATTAAAACCACATGTATGTTTGATGAGGGCTAGAGTAAATTGTATAAGAGATCAATGGACTGCGGTGTTAATGAATGTCTTAGAAGAAACATCTACTTAATTCATTATGGAAGAAGATAGGAACCTTGTAAATGACCAAGAGTTTGATTAACAAACTCCTGTTGAAAAGAAAGATGTATTCCTTGAAGATGAAAGAGGGAGACTTGATGAATGATCATCTTAACACTTTCAATTTCATTTTGAGTCAGTTAGCATCAACTGAAATCAAAATAGAAGAAGAGGATACATGCATTTTGGTGTTATGTTCCTTAACTAATTCAGGGAAAGTTTGATTATGACAACTGGTAGTAATCCTTCTTCACCTAAGATGGAAGAGGTCATTGGAGTCTTGTTAAGTGAAGAGATTAGGAAAAAATCCATGGATGGCTCCTCTAGTGAAGCCTTGGTTGTAAGGGGTAGGTCTAATGATAGAGGGGTTAAAAAAGGTGGTGGAGATGAAGGATTGCAAGTCCAAGAGCAGGATGATTCTTTTGATAGATCATTTGACACTAATGAATATGCCAGTGATGCTTTTGTTTTTGCTAACATTGATGATAATGTCTCTTGGTTGACTTAGGTGTATCATACCACATGACTCCTCATAGGGAGTGGTACTTCGATTACAAGGAGTGCGATGGACAAGTTTTCCTTGGTGATAACAACTATTTGCATATTGTTTGTTGAGGAAAGTGAAAGAGGTTTTCATTGATGGAGAGTGGACAATTTTGATGTTTTACATATACTAGGTTTGGCTAGAAATTTAATTTCTATCTCTAAGATGATTGACTCAGGGATACATGCCACTTTTGATGAAGAAGGGTGTAGGTTGGTTAGAGGCAATTTGGCGATGGCTAAAGGTGTGAGGCTTGGTACATTATTTAGTTTGGAAGCATCAACAATGTGCAGCTTTGTCAATGACAAATGTTAGTGAACCCGAATTAGGTTTGTTGTGGCATTATTGTTTGGGTCATATTGGAGAAAAAGGCTTGAAAATTAAAGTAAGAAAGAATATGGTGGAAGGTATGTTAGATTGTTATGTTGGTTTTGAATTTCGTCAACATTGTGTGTTTGGAAAACAAAATAGGGTCTTGTGGATATACACTCAATTGGCAAGTCCTGGAATTATGTTTCTTTAATTGGTGATTACTCTAGACATGCTTGGGTGTATTTTCTTAAAAAAAGTTTGAAGTGGTTCTCAAGTTCAAAGAATTTAAAGTAGTTGTAGAAAATTAGACTGATTAGAAGATCAAAGTGCTAAGGTCAAAATAATGGTAGGGAGTTTTGCTCTAAGGAATTTGAGGCATATTGCAAGCACATCGGTATTGCTAGGCAAGGGACAACACCCTCTACATTGCAACAGAATGGAGTGGTTGAAAGGTTGAACAAAACCTTGTTGGATCGAAGCCAAAAGCTTATTGAGTAGTGCTTGTGTAAGACAAGAGTTTTGGGTTGAGGCAGTTAACACTATTTGTTATTTGAAAAATACTTCCATTGCTTCTGCATTTGAGTAGAAGAAACCATATGAAATGTGGACATTTAAGAAGCCCGTTGTAACACATTTGAGAGTTTTTGGTTGTGATACTTTTGTGCATGTTCTTGAGGAGAAATGGTCCAAGTTGGACTTCAACACTGAAAAGTGTATTTTTATCGATTATGGTGAGAATGTAAAAGGCTACAAGCTTTGGAATCTAGTAACCTAGAAGGTTCTCTACTCAAGGGATGTCATTCAAAGGACTTGGAGTTTTTTCTAGGGAGAAGTAGTCAAAGCAGCCAAATGAAAAGAATAGTGATAAGATGCATTTTGAACACAAATTAGAGCAACAAGATACGTCCGGTAATGAACAACTAAGTGGGCATGACAATTTGGATGGAGAGAAGGCAAGCACATTTGGCACATATCTTGGAGAAGGATAGGATGCAGATGCGATAGTGAATTCTCCATTGGTGACAATTGTGAGAAAGTCTATGTGGCAACAAAAGTTACTTGAAAGGTATAATCCACCATACTTCTGGTGTGTTTTTTCTCTTGTATTGATGATGAACCAAAGTCTATAGGAGAAGCTCTCTCTTCTAAAGAGAAAAAGTCTTGGAAAATTTCCATGAAAGAGGAGTTGGAGTCATTGTAACAGAATAAGACTTGTGTTAGAAATTAGAATTTTAGGATACTAATCATTATAAACAAAATATAAAATAAATATAATGAGCATTATACAAGCATAGATTTAACACATTACACAAGATTTACATGGGAAAAACCCTTTCAGGTAAAAAACCCCATAAAACATCATTTTATTAAAACACTTACAAAATATAGTCTATTAAAGAATAGACTGAACCTGGGGATATACTCCTCTACATATTTCCACATGGCCAATAATACCTTATGTGCATAGTGATATAATTCACTAGAAAACTCCAAATTCACTCCCTCTTAAATAAGAGAACCTCCTTAAATATAGAAGAAAGGGTGGTAAAATACATAAAGGGGTATTAGTCACACCTTTTCGAAGCAACCATTTGTAAATAATTAATAATCTAATAGTTATTAGATAATTAATTATTAAATGGTACTATGCTTTATAACATAAGGTTTTATAACCTTATATTAGAACCTTATATACATGTTATAAGGGTATGACCCCTAATAACATTATGTTCTAACACTCCCCCTTAATGTTAATAGGGGGCATCACATGTCAATTTCTATAAAAGAAAAAATGAAGTACCCCAGTAACGTAGGTCTTCTTTGAGAATGATAAACAAGGACACAAATATATGCCAAAATGAAGAGCATGTATTTCGGACTACATGAAAGTCATCTTGTCACAATTTATAATCCCGTGTTTTAAAAAATGATGCGAGGTCTTACAATATTTTTGTTGGAGCCCAAAACTCCTCAAACAAGCCCCCCTCTAGATTCATTAGATATTGCCCGTGGGTCTCACATAATACAATGCTTTTACAAGTGGAAGATTTACAGAGAGAAGAATTTTCAATATGCCCATAGGGCTTACATATAATGCAAGGAGTTAACCATATATAATGCCTAGAGGTCTTACTTTTTGCCTTTTAGGTCTTACATAGAGTTGTGATTGTTAGACATACTCTTTCCCCCTCAATGGCAACTCCTTACATCTTGAGGTGTTAAAATGCCTAAGGTCTTACATTTAGAGGTGCTATTGGCATGCACACCCCCCGTCGATGGCCAAGCATTGATTTGAATTTGGAGAATTTGATACTGCACAGAGGTTTGATGCTCTATTGCATATATAATTTTTTATGATTACTGGGAGCCTAGCCCAGATCTTCTTGACATAGTATATCTGCCATCTGATAATCAGTCTTATAGAATTGAAGAATAATATTAGGATGGAAAGAATTTCCTTTGAAGGCAGTGCCTATGAACTTCAAATGTGCTTTATTTGTGGAAATAGGAGTCTTGAGTAAGAGTAAATAGTTTTATTATATAATAAAGTGCGCCCTGTAATAACACCCAAATGAAAAATATTTCCAATAATATCCTAAACACATTGATTCTTTTGTAGTGACTTTGTAGTCAACTTTTGATTAACAAGTTACAGAAGATAACTGTTTAAATATTGCTCCATCCATGTGATAGCAGCTGCACCATATTTTGAAGACATAGATTGAGGTATACGTCCTATCAATAAGATTACCAACATAGTAATATAATAATTTATTTTTAGTGCAAAAGTAATAAAATCCCTTAATTAAGTCAACATATAATATGGTTTGACTATACTTAAAAATGATCTAACAATCTTATTAAGGAGATAATATGAGATTTTCATAAGTATAAATATGTATAATTTGCCATGTTTCTACAAGGAAAAATAAAATCATTAAACATATAGTAATGATCCATAAAAAATTAAAGCAACAGGTGAGCTATCCTTTCTAGGCTTGCTCCTTGGATAGTGTGTAAGGGCGACAACCACCCATTATAGGTAGGTGCTATTATACCCAATACATTTATAGCTTTTAGAGAAAATACTGACCTCTTTAGATAGTTATGAAAAATGCTTATATATTGTATCGAAATTTCATCTTGGCTGCCTTTATCCATTTGGACATACCTTTTTAGCTTGTAGTATATCCCCTTATGAACCTCTCTTCTCTATGACATATAGGGTAAAATTACTTCTTGATTATAACAATATTTAATTTACTATATCAAATTTTATCAATACCCTGGTCATGTAACTCATCCAAGTATTTTATCAAATTAAATTTCGTGTACAAGATAATTATTTGAAATAGGAACCTTTACATATGACAATATCTTATATGCATGAAAAACAAATTTAATGAAATCTCTTATTGTTAGAGGTGATGATTCTCTTTAACATCAAAAATATCCTCTATAAAGTTATGTTTTTAGGTGTTGCTTGCATCTTTTAAAATGCATCAACACTATCGAGGATTTATAATAGTATATATATCTCTAAAGTTAGTTTCAATATGTTCAATCATAAGGCATGATGGAGTTTGGCTCCTTTAGCTTTAGTAGCTCATAAGAGATGTTTGTTTTAAATTAGTGAAGTCAGTCCTTCAACTTTCATAGCTCTAGTGATGGAAAGATTCCTATTTATGGGATCTTTGATGTATGTGCTATGCATTTCTACTACCATCTTCCCATAGTCCAATAATCCTTGGGACCATATGATTATAATATAATTGTCAAATAAGTTAACCAAAGGGAGATGAGAAATCCAAACAACTTCATCGTAAATATTGCTAGCAGATCTAAATGCCCTAGAAAAGTTGGAAACATAATTATAAGAATGACATATTTTCTTGAAGTGACCGTGCACTTAGTATTAAGTCAAGTTGATTCAATTTAAACCGCCAGACATAGCAATTTAACTACTTGTTAAGAATGCTATTCTTTTTAATTATAACTATAAATAGAAAACAAAAAAAGATGGTTAATCAAATGTTTAACAAAAAAATTCCAAGGAGGTGATGACGAATTAGATTAAGGGGATCTCTAATTTCTTGGCCTTGGAGAATGTGAGGTTTAATGTTATTTTTTAGGAAGTTAGCCAATAAGTTCTACCTTCAATGGACAAGGGGATCCCATTAAGCCAGAACTCCAATCATCAAGTTGCCTCTAAATATCATTTTGTCCATAGCAAGAATTGTAATGTAACTTGAATAGAAAAATATAGAAACTTGTTTTAGGTTTCTTTCCTCGAGAGAGGAGATTACAATATGGTACACATATACATGGTTTTGATATTAAAAAATTCTTCAAAAAGTGAGTTATTTGGGGGTGACAAAAAGTATTTGATTTTAACTTTGAGCTATATAAGCATGTGAAATGATGTAGGGCATAAAGAAGAGCACTCGTAAGAGTTTTCTAGGTTTAACTCCCCCTTAATTCCATAAGGCATGAATATGAAGTGAGAGTGATTAAAGGAAATGTTGAAAAGAAAACCTTAGGAACTTGAGAATGGTGAAGTTAAACCTATGCCACATGAATTATCAACCAGCAAAATTAACCATATATATATATATATATATATATATATATATATATATATAGTAGAATATAATAGAATATGATTGTTAAGCTTTCATAAATTATGTCATAATATGAACAATCTTGGTACATTGGAGATTTAGTAGAGAGTGATATCTTGAGAGGACAACTTCTATTGCCTTGTTAACTATAAAAATTCCAAGGAGGTGATGACGAATTAGATTAAGGGGATCTCTAATTTCTTGGCCTTGGAGAATGTGAGGTTTAATGTTATTTTTTAGGAAGTTAGCCAATAAGTTCTACCTTCAATGGACAAGGGGATCCCATTAAGCCAGAACTCCAATCATCAAGTTGCCTCTAAATATCATTTTGTCCATAGCAAGAATTGTAATGTAACTTGAATAGAAAAATATAGAAACTTGTTTTAGGTTTCTTTCCTCAAGAGAGGAGATTACAATATCATACACATATGCATGGTTTTGATATTAAAAAATTCTTGAAAAAGTGAGTTAGTTGAGGGTGACAAAAAGTATTTGATTTTAACTTTGAGCTATATAAGCATGTGAAATGATGTGGGGCATAAAGAAGAGCACTTGTAAGAGTGTTTTTTAGGTTTAACACCCCCTTAATTCCATAAGGCATGAATATGAAGTGAGAGTGATTAAAGGAAATGTTGAAAAGAAAACCTTAGGAACTTGAGAATGGTGAAGTTAAACCTATGCCACATGAATTTTATAAAACCTTAGGAACTTGAGAATGGTGAAGTTAAACCTATGCCACATGAATTTTATATATATATAAAATTCATGTGGCATAGGTTTAACTTCACCATTCTCAAGTTCCTAAGGTTTTCTTTTCAACATTTCCTTTAATCACTATATATATAATTCATGTCGCATAGGTTTAACTTCACCATTCTCAAGTTCCTAAGGTTTTCTTTTCAACATTTCCTTTAATCACTCTCACTTCATATATATATATATATAGTAGAATATAATAGAATATGATTGTTAAGCTTTCATAAATTATGTCATAATATGAACAATCTTGGTACATTGGAGATTTAGTAGAGAGTGATATCTTGAGAGGACAACTTCTATTGCCTTGTTAATTATATGACAAATTTGTGCGAACACACATATCACTACCCACTGTCTTTCTCTTACCCTCATCTCGAGGATGATTGTGATGCAGAGCAATCTAAAATCCCCAAACTACCTCAACAATTCACCAATGGAGTTTTGAAACAAACAAAGAATTGGTGTTCCTTCACAACTGTCCCCTTTTCCTAGTAGCCCTCAAAACTTGGTTTTTTTATCATATCTTTTGGAGAAGGCCTCAAACCCACAAACCATTCACCATTCCAGATACCCGTTTGGCTTCTTTTTAACATATTCAATTTTGGGCTAGGGTTACTTTGGAACAAAAGCCCCTAAAAATTGACTGCTACAATTCAGCTAGGCCTAATTAGCCCTGTTTTGCAAAGCAAGTCTATGGGATCCAAAACCCACAACACAAAACTCAACTCCAAGGTGCTCCACACATTGCATGGGGTCTAAATCCACAAATTTTGTTGATTGGGACAATACCCAGATCACCTTTATTCAAAACCCTATCTCAACCTATTCAAATAAGCCTAATACATAGGGATATTAGGCTAGGGCTGCTTGAAATTCGCCCAAAACTCTATTTCCTGCAGTACCCAATTTCAAAATTTCAAAGAACATGCTAAAACCCTCTATTCCACCGATTTTCATAATTTTCCACTGGTGGAATGGCTCAAAATTCCTTTTTTTCTCTCAAAACCCTAGCTAATGAGGTTTAACAGGCAGATTTCACAAAAATGGCTCTAACTCGCTAAAAATGAATATCAGAAGACAAAACCAGACTTGAATGAAATGTATCTCATAGCCCTACAACATGCAACCAGTTTCAAGCCTTGATAGCATTGTACTAGGCCGTACAAGTCACAGGAACAACAGAAAACAATGAAAAATGCAGAAAACAGAAGTATAACTTTATTAATCTTCCTCCAAAATGTCTTCAGGTCACAACTTCGAACCTTCTCTGGCATTTTTATATGCTTTACATCAGAAACCAACAGTTTCCATCGACTGTTCAAATTCTTGACTCTTCATCTTCCCAAAAAACACAAAAAAATGCCACTTTTATAACTTTTAAACTAACCTAAACTGACCCGATGACAAAAAAGCATGACATGGTCTTATTCGACCTTATTACACCAAAAATGGACTTATTAGCATTAAACTCAAGATTTGACCCTATTTATAATGTATGCCTAGGTGCCCCTGCACCACACATCTGAAGAGAAAAGAATCTCAGGTTCCACCTGAGATCAGCGCTTGAACAGTAGTTCCATGCTTTTTAATATCCTCTTCTGTCATCCATGTTGCATCTTCAGGAGGTAGGCCTTGCCACTTCACAAGATATTCATTATAGACTTTGTGCCTTGTTCTCTTCACCTCCTTAGTGTCCAAAATGGTTTCAAGCTTTAGTGGTTCAATAGGTGGTAGATCTTTGACCCACTCTTCATCAGCAACATCTGCATCAACACCTGTACCTGCATCCACAGATCCCTTGAAAGGATATAGATCAGCAACATTAAAGATTGGAGAGATAGCCACTCCAGGAGGGAGTTCTATCTCATAGGCATTGGCCCCAAACTTGTGGACCACTCTACATGGTCCAATTTTCTTCATCAGCAACTTAGTATACTTTCCCTTTGGCAACCTTTCCTTTTACAAATGTGCAAGTACCAAGTGTCCCACCTTGAATTGTACATCCCTTCTTTTCAAATCAGCACGTTTCTTATACTTTTCAACACTCTTCTGCAGATTGTCTCTAACTTGCTGGTGTATCTCTCTCATAGCCTCTGCAAATTCTTCTCCCTCAACACTCCTCTTCTCCATTCCCTTTAAATCCCTGAGCTCAAACACACCCCTAGGTTTCAGACCATACACCACTTCAAATGGGCTTTTCCCAATTCTTCTATTAACTAAATCATTGTAGGCATATTCAGCTTGAGGAAAAACCAAGTCCCATTGTTGTACATGTTCTTTTGTGAGGCATCTCAAAAAATTTCCAAGTGATCTATTGACAACTTCAGTCTGCCCATCCGTTTGTGGATGATAGGCAATACTAAAGGTCAAATTTATTCCAAGCTTCCTCCAAAGGGTTCTCCAAAAGTGACCTATGAACTTTGAATCCCTGTCTGAAACTATTGTCAATGGGAGACCATGAATTCTAACTATTTCTTTGAACCCTGCAATATGAGAAGCATCATTTGTGCACTTGCATGGAACAAAATGAGCCATTTTGCTAAATCTATCAACAACAACAAACACACTGTCAATAGCCCCTCGGAGTTTTTGGCAAACCTAAGACAAAATCCATACTTAAACTCTCCCATGGTCTATTAGGTATTGGTAAGGGCTGATAAAGTCCTGCATTAGAACTAGAACCCTTGGCTCTTTGGTAGATTACAGAATTTTCCACAAATTTTCTGACATCCACTTGCATCTTTGGCCAAAAGTAGAATATCCTTACCTGTTCCAATGTCTTATCTATCCCAAACTGTCCTCCTAAACTGCCACAATGTTTCTCCTTTATCAAATTAGTCCTCATGGAGCACTTTGGAATGCATAACTGAGCACCTTTAAACAACAATCTATCTTGCAATAGAAAATCAGAATATTCATCATGAAAAGCATCTTTAAACTGGTCACAAACAGAATATACCTCTTTGAAGTCTTCATCTTCTGCATACATGTCCTTCAAGGCTTCTATTCCCACACTTTGAAGTTTGATTTCATGCACCAACATGGACCTTCAGCTTAAAGCATCTGCTACCTTGTTGGATTGCCCTTTCTTGTGCTTGACTGTAAAGGTATAACTCTGCAGGTACTCTACCCATTTTACATGTCTATGAGTCAACTTATCTCGATTGTTTAGGAATTGCAAAGCATGGTTGTCGGTGAAAACAATGAACTCCTTGGGCAAAAGGTAGTGTCTCCACTTCTTTAGGGACTGCACCATTGCATATAGCTCCAAATCATAGGATGAGTACTTCCTTTTTGCTTCATTAAGCTTTTCACTAAAGAAAGCCACCGGTCTGCCTTCTTGGCTTAAGACTGCACCAATTGCAAAGCCACTTGCATCACACTCTATAGTGAAAACCTTATTGAAATCAAGTAAAGCAAGGATAGGTTGTTGTGCCGCTCTGTTTTTCAGATATTGGAAGCTTCTTTCTGCCTCATTAGTCCACTAAAATCTCTTCCTTTTATCTCCTTTAGTGGTGTCAATAATTGGTGAGTAGATGTGACTGAAATTCTTTATAAATTTCCTATAGAAACTAGCAAGTCCATGGAAGCTTTTCACCTCTCCTACTGATTTTGGAGTTGGCCAACTGAGAATTGCCTCTACTTTGGTGGGATCCATCTTCAATGAACCCTTGGAGATCACAAAACCAAGATACACTAGCTCCTCTTTCATGAATTCACATTTTTTGAGGTTTATCATCAACTTCTTGTTGTGACGTTTTCACACATCGCCCCATTGTAGATGGGGACCCCCCTTTTTTTGGGACCAGTTCCTTTTTTTGCTTTGATCTTACAGTTTCTTCCCTGAATCCATGAAGCTGAGAAGAAGTTTCAACATGCTTGGCTCACGAGGAATTTGCACAAGGCTTGAAATGGTGAAGAAAAGAGTGATTTTCCCGACGATGAATGAAACCCTAATTATCATTCCTTGATCAAATCTGGCCAATCCATGGCAGAAGTCTATCATTCCATAGGAAATGTCCAAGTCCTTCACCCTCAGCACAAGACTCCAGTCCAGAAGTTCCTGTTCCAAGACTCCAGTCCAGAAGTTTCTGTTTCAGCACCCCAGTCCAAAAGTTCCTGTTCCAAGACACCACAGTCCAGAAGTTCCTGTTCCAATCCAAAATCCTGTCCGGAAGTCCAATCCGGAGTCTTGTTCGAGGAATTCCCGCAAGGAATCCTGTTTCAAGGTCTATCTAGATTCTTCTTCCAACCAAGGTGGAATTCAACAAAGACTGTCACTCCTTGGCATGATCATCCTTCAGTCATGGAACTCAGTTCCTGGCCCGACAGCTCCAGTCCGGAAGTTCAAATCTAAGGGATATCCTACTGATCCCCAATCCGGGATTCCATCTTAGGTCATAGCTCGGAGGATAGTCGAAACAATGAAGTCTTTTTTTTTTTAGGAGCTTATGATGATTTCAAGGCAAAAGATGTTCCAAACACCAGAAAGAAGGTGGAAATGTAGACCTTGGAACATTCCTGGTTGCATATTCCAGTACCAACTGGAATATGCGCCCAGGACAAATTTTTGTTCCTGGTCGCATAATCCAGTAGGTACTGGATTATGCGCCCAGGACAATTTTTGTCCTGGTCGCAAAATCCAGTACCTGCTGGATTTTGCGCCCTAGGACTGGAGGTGTCCAGTTCAGCATCCTGACTTGTCCAGTCAATGCAGTTGGCTTGAAAATCATATCCTGAATCCTCTGCAGATGCTTGAATCAAGGAATTCACAGTCTGGTTGAAAAAACTCTGTATTTCGCCATGAAAATGAGAGATTCCTTGAGAGGGATGGAAGAAACGAAAACTTCGTATTCCGGATCCCGTGTCGCCATTGAACCTTCCTGAGGCAGCTAGAGTTCACCTTCTGCAAGTTTCACCGCGAAAAGGGGAGATTCCTTGAGAGGATGGAAGAAACAAAAGATGGAAGAAACGAAAAACTCCGTATTTCGCCATGAAAATAGGAGATTTCATGAAAGATGGAAGAAACGAAAGACTCCGAGTTCACCAACTTTGTATTCCGCCATGAAAATAGGAGATTTCTTGAAGGATGGAAGAAACGAAGGATGGAAGAAACGAGCTTCATATTTCACTAGGGAAATGAGAGATTCCTTGAGGGGATGGAAGAAATGAAAGATGGAAGAAACGAAAGATTCCGAGCTCACCAGCTCTGTCTTTCACCAGGGAAATGAGAGATTCCTTGGGGATGGAAGAAACGATAGATGGAAGAAATGAAAGATGGAAGAAATGAAAGCCCTGTGTGTTGGATCCCGTGTCGATAACTGAACAGCTAAAAGTGTACCTGCTCCAAAACTAAAATCCCACTCAAAACTGAAGAAAAGATAAGTCCTTAGCCTAAAAATCCTGGAAACTGGACAAGCAGGGTCAAAAGCGCAAAATCCTTGACTTATGGAAATGTGCGCTCCAAGACAGTTTTTGTCCTTGGGCGCAAAATCCCTCACCAGTGGAAATGTGCGCTCCAGGACAGTTTTTGTCCTTGGGCGTAAAATCCCTCACTAGTGGAAATGTGCTCTCCAGGACAATTTTTGCCCTTGGGTGCAAAATTCTGCACCTATGGAATTTTGCGCTCCTGGACAGTTTTCTTCCAGTTCCTCCACAAATAGCTCCTGTCCGTCAAGGGATGTTAACCTTCATGAAATCCTGCAGAATGATCCTTCTGACCCAGCCTGAAGATGTAACCAGACTCCAAGACCTGTAGGAAAGCATGCCGGATAGATTCCAATTCCTTCCGGAAGATTCAACTTGAGTAGATTCCTGTTCACAAAATGCAAAATTGCAACACTCCCATCTGAATGAGGTTTCAAGGAGGCAACATTCCAAGACTTAGCCAAAATTCAATAAAAAAGTTCCAGAATCACTCCAAGGGAGAAAATCCGGGACATCTGAAAATCCCTGACATTGGAAAATCCCCGACATTCAAAAATCACCAACACCTTGGAATCCACACCACTGCCTGAGGAGAATAAGACAAAACACAATGGTGGCCAGTGAAGGTCGGCCAAGGGGGTTTTTCCTTTATTTTATACTTTCCTCCAGTAGAGGTCGGCCAAGTGGCATTCCTAGGTCAAGTTGCCTATATAAAGGGGGCGCTCAAGTCCTTTTCAATCATTCAAATTCAATTCCAAAGCAAGGGGAGCAGAAAACTACCTTCTAGGAGCAAAAATATACATTCCAAGGGCAGATTTCATCAAGTGAAGGACAAATTTATCCAAGGATATTGCAGATTTCACCATTTCCAAGGCCAAATTCTTCATTAGGGCAGATATTTCTGTAGGTTTAAGGCAGATTTCTGAACTTTCCAAGGGCGGAAATTCATCCTCTAGGACAAGTGGAATTCCAGGATGAGCAGGAATCCCCGACTCCATAAAATCCCCGACCACCTGGAAATTGCTCCCTGACCTGGAAATTCCTCCTGTCCATGCCTGGTAACCCTGGAATGAAGGAAAAGTCAGTCGAGTATGAAGAATGCCGGAGAATGAGGAAAATCCTTTGTTTGTTCAGGAATTTATAAGTGAAATTGATCAAAACTTGCATAATCATTCATGTTTCATTCCATATTGCATTGCATTTATGGATTTTGTGCATCATGACTATTCGAGGTTTCCCTTGTTTTGCAGGAATCCAAGACGAGGATAAGTTCCATGAGGAGGATGAACAAGGATGATCCGGGGCAAGCAGGATGGATGCAGAGAGTTCAAGCGCCGGAAATGATGACCATTTCAAGGATCCAGGAGTTCCGACAATAAGAAGACTACACTTGCATACCGAGGGAAGGGAAGGCAACATCAAAGATTCCAATTCGGCGACAAGGAGACTTCGCACAAAGGGAAAGGAAGATCAAGATGTCCTTCCAAAGATTTCAAATGACACAGAGAATGCCTGCATCAAGGATGGCGGAATGGGAGAAATCACTCCAAGTCCAGTATCAGGGATTCCAGTTCCAGACAAGAGGGTCAATCCTTGGAAAACCAAGAGGATACACTTCAAGTTCACATCCATCGAGAAGAATGAGAATCCACGCCAAGAGCAAGGATCTGTACCGGTGCGAAGGAAGATACAATAGGGATGGAATTTCAATTCCAAAATACACAGCATCGAGATAAAATTCCATGGATCACTCCAAGAATTCCATCAGGATTGACTTGATTTCCAGCCTGGAAGGAATTCCATAGCAAAAGTTCCTTGACCCCCTGGAATTTGTGCCGAGGAAGAAAATCATTCCTGGTCGCAAAATTCTGTTCCAAGTGGAATTTGCGACCAGGACAAGTGGATTCCAGGACACCATGGAATTTGCGACCAAGGAGTAGGACAAACAGACAGTTGATTGGTCTCACCTACCAACAAAGCGGCTTAGTCAGTCTAGCGTCCAGGACAGGTGGCAGGATCCCATGGAGCCTATGACATATTCATCCCTATCTCTTTAGGGTTTGCACAGATTTTGAGGAAATCTGATCTTTTTTCACCTCCTTGTTTGCTAGCTAGCCTATAAATAGGTTGAGGATGCCTCATTATATCTCTCCCTCTCTCTCTTTTCCATCAGTCTGATGCTCCTAGAGCACCCTAGTAGTTAGCTTTCATTTCTGCATTATTTTTCTGAGCTGAAACTCCAAGGATCAGTTGGATTGTTGTAATACAGACTTCTGAAGCAATAATATATGCATTGAAGAATGGTGTTCATATATTTCTTTGGATTTTTGGCATGGTCTTATTGATTTCTTGGAGCAAATCTGAAAGATATTGAAGTTCTTTCTTGTATTTTCATGCTTTCGTTAGATAGATGTGATGGAAATGTCCTTGTTGAATGATTGAAGTTGATTTGTTCATACCATTTGTGATCTGTGGCTTGCAAATCACTTTGTATGGTTAGTCTGAACGTAATCCATGCTTAACTTCGACTGTTTCTGTATGATCAGTTCCATGTTCCATGACAGGACAGTGTGAAAATCTCTGCCTCTACCCCAGAAGATTGCACCATCCCTGCCTAGCTGTTGTCTCATGACGAAGCAGAGGATTGGTTCCAGTTTCCATCTTCAACAACAGCCATTTCCATTGATTAGATTCCTAAACCCTTACCTCATCTTTTGTATTTTCTTTTAGATTTTGCTAGGATTAGTTTTCTAGAAGCTTCATTGCCAAATCATCCGCCTCTTCAAAGAGTGGAACCTAGGAATTCCAAGCTGTCCATTTGTGAAAGAGTTCCATTCGCCCACAAATCCGAGTCCCAGGAGTGAATTCCATGTCTATGAAGGAGTAAGCCCACGTAAGTACCCCTCGTGATTACTAGCAAATCACATCATTTCACTGAGTCTATCCCTGTGCACGTCAAGACCTGACATTCAAGGAACCTTGGAGCAGTCTCATTCGATCACGAAGTTCAGCGTCTAAGAAGTTTTGTTCAAGAGAGGATAGGATACTCAGTATTTTATTCTATTGTTGTGGTGTCACAAAAACATCATCAACACTTCTCTTCATTCAACTTCTGCAAAACCATGTCAAGATGCTGCAAGTGCTCTTCTTTAGTCTTACTAAACACAAGTATGTCATCCAAATACACAACAACAAATTTTCCAATGAAAGGCTTCAAAACTTCATTCATTAGTCTCATAAATGTGCTTGGAGCATTGGACAATCCAAAGGGCATTACCATCCATTCATACAGACCTTCATTGGTTTTAAATGCTGTTTTCCATTCATCCCCTTCTCTTATCGTAATCTGATGATAACCACTTTTTAAGTCAATCTTTGAAAAATAGCATGCACCTGCCAAGCAGTCCATCAAATCTTCCATTCTAGGTATTGGAAACCTATATCTAATGGTAATTTTGTTGATTGCCCTTGAGTCAGTACACATTTTCCAATCCCCATCCTTTTTAGGTGCTAAAACAGTAGGGACAGCACAAGGGCTCAAACTTTCCCTTATTAGGCCTTTATATAGCAATTCTTGTATTTGTTTCCTTATCTCATCATTTTGTTGAGGAGTCATCTTGTATGCAGCCTTATTGGGTAAGTTTGCACCTGGTATAAAATCTATGTGGTGGCTCACATCCCTTATAGGTGGTAAAGAACTAGGGAGTTCATCAACAACTATGTCTTGATACTTGTTCAACAAAGTTTTCACTTCTTTGGGCACATCCTCAAATTTTGTTGCTGCTGCTGTCATGACAGGTTTAGGTCTGATTACAATGGCATATCTTTCTCCTCCCTCTTCTTTCATAGTTTTCAAAAACTCTTTTCCCTCAACCAACACTACACTAGACCCAGCTTGTTCATCTACTCCTTCATCTTGCAATGGAATAAGGGTGAATGATACCCCATCCTTGTCAATCACATAGATGTTTTTCTGCCCATCATATTGAACTTTTCTGTCATACTACCAGGGTCTTCCTAGCAGCAAGTGACAAACATCCATTGGGATGATGTCACACAAGATCTTGTCTTTGTACCCCTCAATGTTAAACTCAACCCATGTTTGTTCGTTGACCAAGACTTGTTGACCCTTATTTAGCCAAGATACTTTGTATGGAGTGGGGTGTGGGATTCTTTTCCTGTTAAACTTTTCTACCATCTCCAAAGAAACTAAATTATCAGTTGAACCTGAATCAACAATTACTTTACATACCTTGCCTTGAGATTTGCAGGTGGTTCTAAACAATGATTTCCTTTGTGGAGGCTCTTTGACTGTTGGCACCTTAATGAGTGTCCTTCTCATCATCAAAGTTTCACCTATCTCTGGAATGGCAGTCTGAGATGGAGGTTTGACAGTCTTACTATCTTCCTCTTGCACTAACTGTGTTCTCCTTTCACCTCCATGTGAGCTAGAGGGCTGCTTTTCCGGGCATTTCCAAGCTTGATGGCCAAACTGATTACATTGATAGCATCTCCCTGAAAAGGTGTTTGAACCTCTACCTTGTCCTTCAAATCTGCCTCTACCATTAGGTCTTCTACCTCTGAAATTGCGTTTGAAATCTGAGCTCTGTTCTTGCTGCCCACTTGACTCTCCTTGTGCTTTTTGGGATTGTCCTCTCCCTCCAAAGTTGCCATTTGGAAACACTATTCCACTGTCCTTGGAGGATTAAGACTTAACTCATCTTGTATGGAGAACCTCAGCCCATTTATATATCTTGCTACTTTTTCTACGTCATCTTCAATATGACCTGTCCTTATACTTAACTTGTGAAATTCCTCAGTATAAGCAATGACATCCATTTCTTTTTGCTTGAGGTTTTTGTAGCTTCTTGAATGTTTGTATTGCATAATCACCTGGTAGGAATTGGCTCTTGATTTTAGCCACCATTCTGTCCCATGAATGGATTTTTGTCTTGCCCTTCTTCAACCTCTCTTCCTGCACATAATTCCACCAGGTTAAGGCAGGGCCTTTCAATTTAGTTTTAGCAAACTTCACCTTTTGATCATCTGCTACCTCCTCATACTCAAAATATTTGTCAAGTGCATCAATCCAACCTAACACTTCTTCATCATCCAACTTCCCACCATACATGGGCAATTCTATCTTCACCTTAGGAGTTTCTCCTCTCATAGCCTCCAGCATCTTCATCATTCTCACTTCATCAAGGTCCTCTACCTCTTGGACTCCTTCTTGAGGGTTCTCATTTTCACCTTCTTCCTCTTCCACTTGGTCACTTTGGTCTCCGGTGACCACACCTCTCCTTTGGTTTGATTCCAATGCTGCAAGTCTGGCTAGAACAGCTTCCTGAGACTCTTTTACTTGTCTCAACTCCCTGGCATGTTTTTCCTTCAGCTCTCTCACTTCCTTGGCCGTTGCATTGCTTTTTGGAGGCATTTTGCTTATTCAAACTTCAACTTTTCCTTCACCTATAGATCAAAACCTTTAGCTCTGATACCACTATGATCCAGAGCAATCTAAAATCCCCAAACTATCTCAACAATTCACCAATGGAGTTTTGAAACAAACAAACAATCGGTGTTCCTTCACAACTGTCCCCTTTCCCTAGTAGCCCTCAAAACCTGGTTTTTTTATCATATCTTTTGGAGAAGGCCTCAAACCCACAAACTATTCACCATTCCAGATATCCATTTGGCTTCTTTTTAACATATTCAATTTTCGGCTAGGGTTACTTTGGAACAAAAGCCCCTAAAATTGACTGCTACAATTCAGCTAGGCCTAATTAGCCTTGTTTTGCAAAGCAAGTCTATGGGATCCAAAACCCACAACACAAAACTCAACTTCAGGGTGCTCCACACATTGCATGGGGTCTAAATCCACAAATTTTGTCGATTGGGACAATACCCAGATCATCTTTATTCAAAACCCTATCTCAACCTATTCAAATAAGCCTAATACATAGGGATATTAGGCTAAAGCTGCTTGAAATTCGCCCAAAACTCCATTTCCTGCAATACCCAATTTCAAAATCTCAAAGAACATGTTAAAACCCTCCATTCCACCGATTTTCATAATTTTCCACCAGTGGAATGGCTCAAAATTCCATTTTTTCTCTCAAAACCCTAGCTAATGAGGTTTAATAGGCAGATTTCACAAAAATGGCTCTAACTTGCTCAAAAATGAATATCAGAAGACCACACCAGGCTTGAATGAAAGGTATTTCATAGCCCTACAGCATGCAACCGGTTTCGAGCCTTGACTGTACTGTACCAGGCCGTACAAGTCACGGGAACAGCAGAAAACAATGAAAAATGCAGAAAACAGTAGTATAACTTTAGTAATCTTCCTCCAAAATGTCTTCAGATCATAGCTTCGAACCTTCTCTGGCATTTTTACATGCTTTACATCAGAAACCAACAGTTTCCATCGACTGTTCAAGTTCTTGACTCTTCATCTTCCCAGAAACACCAAAAAAATGCCACTTTTATAACTTTTAAACTAACCTAAACTAACCCCATGACAAAAAAGCATATGACATGGTCTTATTTGACCTTATTACACCAAAATTGGACTTATCAACATAAAACTCAAGATTTGACCCTATTTACAATAAAAATGGAAAAGCTTTAATTTTATTTTATTTATACATCTTACTTTTTATTATTCTAACTTTTTTATTAGAATCTTATTAATTTTGATATTTTTTTAAGTCTTATTCTAAGGGGTATGAGTTTTCTTAAGGATACGAATTCCATTTTATTAAAAAGCCAAGTATAATGTAATATACTGAAGGAAACAATTTTACAAAAAGAAACTAAGGTTTTTCCTTTAAAAAACATCGACTTATGTAGTTGTCACTTAAGGATGCGCTCTTCCTTAGAAGGAGGCGACTTTTTAGAAGGGAAACAACATTTAATTTTTTTTCTTCGACCTTATTTATAAAAGATAATGACTTTCCTTCTAATGAAAGTCACTTCCTTTAAGGTGGTATTGTGATTTTTTCTATTGAAAGATGCGAGTTTTACTATGGAAAGATGTGACTCTATTTTTTTTTCATGCGTCTTTACAATGTTTAAAGTATTATAAAGAATAATATGTCTATCTATCTTCATATAAGGATATCTCTTATTTAAAAGTAAATGACTGTCCTTAAAAGTTTAATGATCCTCTTTAAAAGGATAATGACTTAAAGGATACAGAGTGGTAAGCCTCTTAACTATTAAAGAAGAATACTTTCCTCATATTATATGATGTCGACCTTATATGAAGTATTGAAATTAGGATTAATGACATTAAGAAAGCCATCCATATGTGCTTAAGGAGGTGCTTTATATTAATGGATTTCCATATGTGAATAATGTTAGCTGATGAAAAGAGGGAATTAATACAAATTATTTGTGAATGGCTTAAAAAAAGTGATCAACCCCTCGAAAGAGACACAATGATTAGATTTTTAAAGGACTTGATCTATTAAATAGAGTAAATGAAGGTATTTGAGGGCTATATTATATGTTTGTATTCGAGGGCTATATCACAAAATGAATAACATCACCTTTCAACTTCACCATATAAAAAGAAGAAGCCATTAGGGCAAATTTCAGAAGTATGTTAGAAACAAATATTAGTATAAAATTTCTCTTAGATATCACCTATAAAAATGATTAACATTTCCTAACCCGCTTTTGATGGATTGATTTTAAACAATAGAAAAGGCACACCATATGTCTTGCATAAATGGCCTTGTATATGTGTTGATCAAGTTCTACACGTCTTCTAATATAACATGTAAAAATTATTAGTATACCCTAACTTGCTTTGATACCATGTTAGAAATTAGGATCTTAGGATACTAATAATTATAAATGAAATATAAAATAAATATAATGAGCATTATATGAGCATAGATATAACACATTACACAAGATATACATGGGAAAAACCTTTTCGGATAAAAAACCCCATAAAGCGTCATTTTATTAGAACACTTACAAAATATAGTTTATTAAAGAATATACTCCTCTACATACTTCCAGATGGCCAATAATACCTTATGTGCATAGTGATATATTTCACTAAAACTCCAAATTCACTCCCTCTCAAATGAGAGAGAACCTCCTTAAAGGGTGGTAAAATACCTAAAGGGACATTAGTCACACCTTTTGAAAGCAACCATTTGTAAATAATTAATACTCTAATAGTTATTAGATTATTAATGATTCAATGGTATGTGCTTTATAACATAAGGTTTTATAACCTTATATTAGAACATTATATAAATGTTATAAAGGTATGAGCCCTAATACATTATGTTCTAACAACTTGAGACTTGGTTGATCTGCCTTAACGTAGGAAACCCATTGGCTGCAAGTGGGTGTTCAAGAAGAAGTTTAGAGTAGGTGGTACATTGGAGAGGTACATGACATGGTTGGTGGCAACGGGGTACTCCTAGGTAGAGGAAATAGAGTTCGGCGAGTTTTTTTCTCCTGTAGCTAAATTGAATTCCATTGAGATGCTATCTATAGCTGCAGATTTTGATTTTGGAGTGGAGTAGATGGATGTTAAGACAACATTCTTGCATGAAGATTTAGAGGAAGAAATCTATATGGTTTAGCTTAAAGAATTGAAGGCAAGGGGTAAAGAGCATTTGGTTTGTAAACTAAAAAGGTCTCTATATGGGTTGAAGCTGTCACCTGGCATCAAAATTTGGATGCATATGCATTAGAATTGGGTTTTGCAAGGAGTCAAGTTTATCACCGCATGTACAAGTAGGTAGGTGATCAAGTGTTAATCATTGTTTTATATGTTGATGATATGCATATCATTGGGAACAATAATACATTGAATAGAGAAGTCAAGGTTTAGTTGGCTAGTAGGTTGGAGATGAAAGATCTAGGTGTTGCAAGATACATACTTGGTATGGAGATCCATAGAGGCAGGGCAAGTAGAAAGGTATGGCTAAACTAGAGGAAGTATCTTGAGACTGTTCTATGGCAGTTCAACATTCATGATAGTAATCCTATAAATATCCTTTTGTTGGTAGGCACTAAGTTAAGTTTTGAATAATGTTCTAAGTTTGTAGAGGCTTTGGAGGACATGAATAATGTTCCATATGTTAGTGTAGTAGGCAGCCCTATGTATGTAATAGTTTGTACAAGGTGAGGCATTGCCCAACTAGTTGGGGTTCAAAGTAGGTTCATGCCAAATTTTGACAAAGAACATTGGACACAGGCTAAGAGAGTGTTCAGGTACTTGAAAGGAACTTTGAATTATTGTTTGTGTTATCATGGTACTAATGATGTTGACAAGGTGTTAAACATATAGAGTTTGTAGACCCTAATTGGATTGAAGAGTTGGATAGCTAGAGATCAACACTTGTAACAACAATAAGTTGGATAAGTAAGCAACAACGGACAATTGTGTTCTACACAACTGCAGCAACGTTCATGGCAGCAACACATGCTTGCAAAGAAGTTGTGTGGTTACTAAGATTAGGTAACAATACTAGTTTTAAGCCATACAATGTTGTGATTCATAGAGTGTAATTTGTTTGGCTAAGAATCCCATTTACCATGCTTGAACTCAACATGTAGATGTGCAATATCATTTTGTTAGGGAGATGATTGAGACAAGGAAAGTTTAGATGGATAAAATTGACACTTAGGTAAATATTGCCGATTCTTTGACAAAATTTGTAAGTACTGCTATGTTTTTGTGGTGTAGGGATGAGATGGGTTTGTCCCAATCTCACATGAGGTTAACTTCTTGGGATACTATAAGTTCTTTTGCTGTGAATATCAAGTGGGAGAATGTTGGAACTTCGGTGTGCTTCACTTGCAGAAAGTTCCTAGTAGGGTTTTCGGTGGAAGAAGTTGATGGACTTTGATCGAAGTTAATGTTGGCAGTTGTTTGGTGGATTGGTAAACAATTGTCGTGAGCTGTAGAAGGTTGTGGTGAATTTCAAATGTTGTGGTTTAGCAAGGAGACTTGTATAAGACCGGTGTTGCTATGTTCCCAACGACAAGTCATTTAGAGAACTCACAAACACATAATTGTAGGTATGTCAATGTAAGTGTGTGTGATAATGTAGGGGCACTTGCGCCATTGTTGGAATACATGTGGTGATGACTAGGAGCATGGTGACATTCTAGGAGATTCTTTGAGGTATCACAAGTAGTTAGAATCAATTAGGAGTTTGTTTGTGCTACCACAAGCCATGGGTAGTACCTGGCTGTAGTGTAGGAAGACATGTACATGGTTTGTAATGTCCCAATTTTGTCCTCTAGAGCCAACCGGTGATTATATTATTATGTTATTTTAAAAAAGTAACTTTTACCAAAATAAAAGAAAAATAAAATAATAAAGTTACTTTTGGAGCTATAAAATAAAATAATAATAAAATATGTTGGCTACAAAAAGTAACTTCTAGAAGGATTCCAAAAAGTATTTAAAAGGAGGTAAGGCTAAACATTGCATATAACGGGAATTTGATATTTGACATTGGAGTTTCTTCTCAGTTGCAACTTGGTTTCAGCAAACCCTAGGAAAGAAACCCTAGAGGATATGATGAATTGGACGAAAACTCAATTTCGTCCATGAGGTGAATTCATTTCAGAATTCACATGCGGGCTTAACGGATTGTGCCATCTTGATTTTGTAGTGTGTTGGTGTTGTTTTGAGAAGATTACAGGTTTGTGGATTGAAAGGTTGGACATCAAATACATATCATATTTGCAGGTTTCTGAGTTTGCTTCCAGGAGGGTTTATCTATCAAATTTATTGATTTGAATCAAATATAAATTTGTGGGTTTATCAATATTATTATTGAAGGAATTGAGCAAGTGTATAATTTGTGTCAGAAGGTTATTTCTATCTACAGTCTTTTAGGAGCTGCAAACTCACATATATACCTAGCTGCATTCAAGAAATTCCAGCCACAGCCTCATAATTCCTATATTTCATATAATAAGTAGTGCAGTACATGGTTGGAAGCCCCGTAACCTCCTAGCAGACTTATTTAATGGTAGCGATCCATACAAGGAAGGTGTGTATTGCAAAGGTAAGTCAGATTTAAAGTTTATATTTGTTTATGCTGTCTAAGTGGGGGACAAAATGTGACAGACAAACCTAGTCAGCAATTACTATTGGCAAATCTTTATTTCCTCAGAAGAATCGTGGGATTTCCTATTTGCTTTTAAGAGGAATGATGGGAATTTGGTGGGTCCCAAACCATACTAAAGGTTGGATGCTTCATATCAATTGGGATTGTAATTGAATAAGGAGTATTACATCTTGATAGAGATTACACACTCTTCAAATCTGAGCGAGCAGCAAAACTTCATGTGAAGTGGGACCCTCAACTCCCAACGCCACCTCACAAGGCTTCAGCTAAGCATTCAAAACATTGTGTGAGGATTCAAGGGAAATCGTGGGAATTATTTAAGTTTGTGAAGACTTCCATATGAGCTGCTAATTTACTTGGGCTGCGCTTTGGTGAAATACAAGGACGTGAGGAGTTGGGTTGAGTTCGTGGAGTGTTGACTTCCAATGCATTTAGGAAATCTAAGGGAAATATTAATAAGACAGCGCTGCCATATTGAAGTTGTGGCACAGCAGATATTATGAATTGAAACACAGACACAGCTTATAGAATATAAAGCCATCTCTTGAGAATAAGTTGTGGGTCCCCTCTGTACACATAATTGCACCTTTGAAGGGTCTGCATACTTGGTATGGTAAATCAGCAAGGTAACAGATTGTATCAACCCATTGAAAATACTGGATATAGCTGCAGATATAGGGAAGGTCTGAACATAAACCGGGTATGTTATCACATTTGATGTAATCTGAATAAAGATGATATTGTGATTTGTAACAGCAGCAATAGATGTTCAAATCTTTAATTTGAATAATATATTTATGTGGCCAACTGTGTTTGTAATGTCTGTTTCATATCTATGAGGTGGATTGCAATTATGAATGCATTTTGTTGATAGACCTATTATACAAACTGTTCTATGGCTCTTATTCTCAGAATTTTCAGTTTGATGAGTTCATGGTAACTGTTTAACAAAATGACAGCACTTTAAAATCGGAAATTCATGATTTTAAACACAGATTTTAGACAAGGGATCTTACATGGTTAAAGAAAAGTTGGTCAACAACCTTTAACCAAGTGTGAGCAGCACCGACTTATTACGTGCGATGTTTATCCAAATGGAGATGTCATGTTACATGTAATGTGCGGCAAGTTGACATCATGATATGGTTGTGTGACTATTGGTATTCTACATGGTACTTAGACAGTTAAATGGTTTGAATTCCTTGTTGAATTGTTTTGTGGCTATATCTATCTACTCGTATAGATTTTCCAAGGTTGTGTGACGTTGTTGGATTTTGAAGGTGTGAATTCTTGGTTGGTACTTATATGCCGTTAGTCTATAGATTGAGACTGTGTGAAAGGGACTTATTGTATTGGATGTAATTTCCCTGAACAATACAATTGTGATTGTCCTTCTGCTAGTGGGTTTTTCTCATAAGGGTTTCCTACATTAATTTGTGTCTCATATGTATTTTGTGATTTGTGTATTGCTTCATGTGCTTCTTCTAATGTTGCTTAATTGAATTGTATATTAAACATAACTGTTTTTGATCACATAATCTTAATGCCTTCCAATATCCCAGTATACCGGTCTTCTCTCTCAGGGATATGTTCTCAACAGTTTTGAGCATGTTGTAATATTATTATAGCTCCATTTCACCATTGAGGCATTGAAAACAATTGTATTGGACATGAAGATAGTGGCATAAGGAGCAAAAGGTCATTCTTTTGGAGTTTTCTTCCTTGTTGAAGGTTTCTCTAGGTGTAAAACAGGTGTCTTAGTCTATGCATATGCTTCTTTGCATTGTTTTACTTTTGTTTCATGTTTCCTTGTGTTTTGCAACTGATATGAACATGTTAGACTTAATACAATCATTAGAGGCAGAAATATAATGTTAGAAGGTGTTTTGTAGGGTTGACAAGCAAGAATTGCTAATTGTATCTCATTAACATTTTTGAGCATGTTGTAATATTGTTATAGCTCCATTTCACCATTGAGGCATTGAAAACAACCATATTGGACTTGAAGATAGTGGCATAAGGACCAAAAGCTCATTCTTTTGGAGTTTTCTTCCCTTTTGAAGGTTTCTCCAGGTGTAAAACAGGTGTCTTAGTCTATGCATATGCTTCGTAGACTTAATTCAATCATTAGAGGTGGAAATACAATGTTAGAAGGCATTTTGTAGGGTTGACAAGGAAGAATTCATTGTATCTCTTTAACATTTTTACAAATCATTTTGAAAACAGGTTGTTTAAGGGTTTAATGGACCACCATATTTTACGAAGTGAAAGATTTTGCGACCTTTCTTCCCTTCATAGTATTTTAATGAACCAACATATTTTATAGAGTGGAGTCCGAGGAGTATTTTATTTTTTGGTGCCCATATACCATGAAATCCATGGGAGGTACTATTGTTTATGTAGAGATTTTGGTCGTTATCTGTACTCTTCCTTCCACTAGCTTGATTAGAGATGCTTGTCCCTTTTTTCATGAGCTCACCTGGTTCAAGCATAGATCTCTCTATGGTGGTCCCATATCAACCAGATTGATTACTTCCTTCTTTTAACCCATCATAGATGTTGGAGGCATTAAGTGGCCCATTTGATACTATTGATTTGTGTTTGGATGGAGATTGATTTGAGACATTTCTCATTCTTGCAATCTACTATGACTAAGGCTCCTTGGAACCCTTGTTCTCACTCTAATGCTCTTGGCTCTTTCTCTTCTCAATGTTGCAGACCTTCTCACACCACTCTTCCATGACATAGATTTCAGGGGCAAGCTCACATTTCTAGTATTTTCCCTAATACTAGCAGTGCTTCAGCTTTGAATGTTCGAAGAGACTTTATATAATTGACTGCCTCTTAGGTTGTCTAGCCCGCCCCCCCTTAGCCCTAGAATTTCCTTGATGAGCATTCTAAGATTTTGAATTGGTACTCCTACAATGATTGATTATCCTATAGTGATTGATAATAATATTATTGGCTCCTCAAATGTGTCCTTGAACACTCACACGAGGATTTTGATTCCCATTTGGGTGGTCCTTATCTTTGTCTACTACTTTGCATGGACTTCCCCCCCTTGTCTATTTATAATTGTACTATTTTGGGCGTTACTCCTTTTAGGTTAACCCTCGTGTGTATGTGTTTTTCTAGCCATTCTAGATGTGTTTCGTTTTTCCTTTGTGTCCAGGGCCCTTTTTGCCCTAGTCCTTTGATATTGTACTTGTTGTATGTCTTAGATCCGTTGATCTATTTTTGCCATTTGTGGACATTAATATAATTCCTTTCTTTCTTTCTTAATTAGGCAAATGAAAATTCAAAAGCTAAAAAAATTGTATTTGTTTCTTGTATTTATTACTATATATATTATACATATTATTTGTCGTTCCTTGCTATGTCCCTCAGCTGTCCCTAAAAATTTGACAAATTTCAGCGGTACTGGAAACATGTCCCAACACCTGTTCTAGAAGCTTGGAGAAACATAGGTATTTATATGCAGGAAGAAGGAATTTCAGGGCTGACATGGCGCTAGTCAGCTTACTTCATTATAAAATTGTAACTTATGCTATTACTAATGTTAGTTCAACCAAAAGAGAGTGTATAAAACTCAGAAATTAATTAGTTTAATGAATGTTGTCATGATAAAGTCATAAACCAAAGTTGCATGGACACCAATACAGGTACAGCTATTTTTCAAAACTTCGTAATATGATTACGATAGGATACTACAATTTTATATGTATATATATAGTAAATGCAAATTAAAAATTATATTATTAAATAATTTATCATATTAAAATATAATTTATTATTTATATCTAAATATTATAATTTTATTAATAATAAATTAAAACCACAATAAAATTTGAATACTAATAAATAATACTAAATACAGATAAAATTAATATTAATAATAAATGATATTAAACTTAATAAATAACAAACTTATTAAATATAGTTAATATTAATAAAATTATAAATTACATATTAATTAAAAAAATAAGCTTAAAGTTAATATTAATAAAGTTATAAAATTAAACCAAGGTTACTTCTCATTTATAACTCCAAACAGACTTGGTGTTATTAAGTTCAAACCAAGTTTAATATTTACAGACTTTGTGTTATTTCTCACATGATTGGCATTCATCTCTTTTCTATAATTGACAACCATTCTTAGCTGTTTGTAACTGTCAAGTGCGATCAGTAAGTTGGTATTGTTGATGATGTTTTTGTGACAACAACAATAGAATAAAACACCAAGTGCTCTATCCTCTCTTGAACAAAGCCTCTTGAATGCTGAACTATGTGATCAAACAAGAATGTTCCAAGGTTCCTTTGATGTCAAGTCTTGACTTGCATGTGGATAGCCTCAGTGATTTGATGTGATCTTGCTGGTAATCACAAAGGGACTTACGCTAAATTCCTCCTTACTCACGAACATGGATGAAATTCCCTACATCTTGGATGTGAATGAATGAAACTGTTGGAACTAGACCGCTGAGAGTGGGGGGGTGAATTAGTTGTCCCACAAAAACTTTTCTGCCTTTAACCTTCTTTATTATCTTACTATCAAATTAGTGATGTAAACATTAAAGCATAAATCAACAACATAAGAGCAGAAATATAATCAACACACTTGACACCAAGATTTTGACGTGGAAACCCGGTTAAGGGAAAAACCACGGTGGGGGTTAACCCACAAAATGAGTCCCCTGTTAAAAGTACTTAGTAAAAAAGAAGGCACATGCCTTCGGGCGCATTGCCCAGAGCTCACTGCTCAAAAGAAAGGCTCACTGCCTACAGAATTTATTTAGAAAGAATTAACTGAGAAATAGCATCTACTTCATGCCGACACTGCTCTCGCTCCTTTTCTTCTCTGCTCTGCTCCTGATCCTTTCTTCGGATTTTATCTGTTTTGCACAAGGATAATTTCAATACCTCGTCAACAAGTATTTATATACTTCATCAACTTTGGAATGATCAACAAGGTCGGCTAAACTTGTCACGGATCATCACACTGTCGGCCAAACACAACTGAGACTTGAATCTGCTTCTACAACCACTCCACGCTTCATAAAAAAGTTTTTAAGGCATCCGCAACAAGCTAGGAACATACGGCCGGCCAAGACTGGGAAGAACATCAACCTCAAAGAAGAAATCTTCAATCAACAAGCTCAAACATCAATGCGGACCTCTAACATAGTAGCCATACGATCCAGAGACCTCCACAAGCAAATTGAATTCACTAATAACATCCATTCTAAACCAAACTAGCAGAAACATTTGAATCTTCCTCCGGAACCTCAAGAACACTCTCTGCCATGACTGTCAGACTGGAAGGATAGCTTGCAAACCTCCAAACCACGAACCACTGACGTTGATGATACACACTGACTTCCCAAACATGCCTTTAGATCCGCAGATCATAAGTTTATATTTCCGGAGCAATCCGGACCTCTGTCCTAACACTCTGTCTTTCCTGAGTATTGTAGGAACCGGTTCTGCTCAGATGGCTATAACTCCTTCAGATCTTCATGCGGACTTCTCAAATTTTAACTGAAGCAATCTCTGACAATCCTCTACACAGCCACATGATCCGCATGCATTGATTAATTTTCTCAATACCCTCAACAGTCCGGTCTTCTATGCAGACAGCAAAAATAGGATACAGTTGACACCAATGGCAACAAGGATACATTGACATCAATGACAACCCACTTACGCACATATTTGCAACAGAAACTTCTTCAATCAAACTTAAAAGAAAATGCAAAAGGTAAGGGTTGAGAAAGATGTTCTAAGGACAATGAAATGATGGATGGTGTTTCAATAGACAAACTACTTGAACCAAGCCTCGCTTCGCCATGAGAGCAACAACTACACGAAGCTAGTGCAATCTTCAAAGGGAAATGAAGGATTTTCAAACTGCAAACATGCATCCAAATACCCATAGCTGGCGCAACTTGAATGAACATCCACAATCGAACTAAAGCACATGAAGGTACAGACTAACTTTGCATTGTGAATTACAAGCCACAAATCACAAAAAGTATGAACATAAAGGAAGTCATCAAATATCTCAACATAAATCCATTACATCAATGAACTTGTAATCTACTATCTAAGCTACTTGGAAACATTTCTCAATCATCTGCGAGAATTTGAAACCATGCTAATATTCCATAACCACACAAATCACCATGAGGACAACAATGAGATTGTATTGATTTTGGAAATCTTTCACAACAATTTCGCATGTCCCTTCAACGATTTTGAAGAGTCTCCTCTACTCTACTTGCTATTCTTCCTACTTCTAATTCTAATGTATCTCTTTTACAAATGAGAGAAGTGAGCCTTTTATAGGCTCCAAGAATTACATGAACGGCCAAGATTGATTTGAGAATCAATGGCCAAGATTGAGACAACAAAGCAGTTTGTCACACAAGTTACTATTTTTAGAACATGAGAGAGGCAATGAAGGCACATTTCCCAAGGTGATAAGCTTGAAGTGGAATCTTTGGGAATCTTCTAAATAAGGCACTCTCTTTGGCTTCTTATACATTGAACTTAGAAGGGTGATGTGGCCGGATGGGATTGGACTGATGACGTGCTCATGCCACCTGAGCATCTTGCAAAATGGTTTAGTCTTTTCTGTGTTCACACTGCTTGGAATAACTTCCCAAATTGTATCGTCTTTCCTGGAATAGTCTTCGAACTTGGATTTTCACCTTTGGCACTTTGCATCTTTCAAACTTGCAAGTTTGGGAATTTTGGATTTCTTCATGTTGTCTTAATGTAATTCATGGATTTGCTTGATGTACATGCTCATTTCTCATTTTTGTGAAATTCTTGTTCTTGTGCAAGATTTTGGCTCTAGATGGTGTAGGAAGTAGAAGAGATGACTTGGACGTGTGTTTCTGGAGTAGACTTCATGATACTCGCTCTTGATCTCTGACAGTGAACTTGAACATGTAAATGAATCCCTGGAAATGAACCTCTGGATGGATGTTCCTTTTGTGATGTTGGATTCTTGGACATGCAAAGTGAATTGATGTTCATCTCCGATGATGAAACCTTGATGCAATGAAGTGCATTTCCTCTGCCCTAGCGATGAAGTCTTTCTTTATGGATGAAACTTGATAACATCTACTTCATGTGGAATCTCCTTCGATGAAGTCTTCTCTTTTGGTGCGCTTGGATCCTTCTTGAAGTGACGTCCTCTTGGCAAGTGCTTATCTCGCCTCCGGATTCTTTGATATCTGCAAGATGAAATATCACAAGCCATAGTATTTGATTATGAGAGCATCATATCAAGTTCCTTTACCTTTATGCATGTGAAGAAATTGAGAAATATTCATTGAAATTTCATAACATTCCTACTTCATCATCTTATTCAAATCAATTGTGAGACAATCTTGAGCAATATTAAAGCATGATGAAGCAAAACCTTAATTCTTTTCTTCTTACTAAATTCGCCTTCCTTGATAAAACTTCTGCTCTAATTCGCTGATCTGCTCTGCACTTTAATTCTGCTTGTTTGTTTTGCAATTGAATGTGAAAAACACAGATATGAACCTACCTTTATAGTGTTTTCACTTATCTCCCTAGGGCAGGTCGGCCTTATAATGAATTTTCTTTTGCTTAGAATTCAATTTCTCCTGCTTAGGCTGACTTGTTTCATATGTTGGCAAATTTTGATTTGCTTGCAAGGGTAACTATAAGAGAGCGCATATTCCTCATGTGGCTGGATTCTCCTCTCCTCTTAAGCGCATTCTCCTCATACAACTGGATTTTCCATAACATTCTAACAATTAATTACATGAAAAATCCTCAACCTTGATTTGTAAAATGACACCTTTCAACTTGATAAAATGAAAGAAATAATGAAATATGTCTTGAAAGCTCTTCTTCTTGAATAAAACCTGCCTTTTTTTGATGGAATTCTGCTCTTATTCGCTCAGGTCTGCTTATTTGTTTTTAAGTTCGAATGTGAAAAAATGCATTTTTGAACCCTCCTTTATAGTGCTCACAACTTATCCTTCCAGGAAGGTCGGCCTGCCTTTTGTATTGATTTTTTTTTGTTTTTAAAAAAATTCTTTTTCCCTTTGCCAGGGCCGACCTATCCACTTAGCTGAGCGGGTTTTTCATGTGTGCAAGGAAAGGTAAGATGAGTGGTGCATTTTGCATGGGCAGCTGGAATTTGCGCCCATTTTGGGCGGGATTTCCTTGTGCATGTGGAATTTCCACCTTTTGACTCTGCATTTTTCATCTCAAGTTTCCACTCGTCCTTGGCAAATTTTTTAAATTTAACTTGATTTTCATTTCTTATCGTGGCCACAATCACAAACCCTTGTTGAGCGCACATTCCTTGGGTGAGATGAATTTTCATCATGTTGAGTGCATAATCCTTGTATACAAGGATTTTCCACCTTTTTCTCATTAACTTTTCATTTCTATTTTTCAAGCTTTCATTCCACCTTGGCGAATTCTTCAAGTTTTTTGCATTGGATCTTCATAAAATCACATCTATTCGCAAGGATTGTAGATTTGGGTAGACTAATAGATGGCGCACTTTCCTCAAGTTGAAGGATTTTCCTTTGTGTGGGCGCATGATCCTCATGGGTAAGGATTTTCCACCATTTTCAACTTCTTACTTAGGCAATTTCTCAAGGTGTTCAAATGAATTTCCATGAATTTCAACTAAGGAGATACAATTTCATTGTTTTGACTCCAAAATCATCAACCCTATGAGTGCCTATTGCATGATCAGGAGGAATTTCACTAGGGCGCATTTTCCTTGGGTGTAAGGAATTTCCTCCATTTGAAGCGCAAATTCCATGGGGTCAAGGAATTTCCACTCAATCTTACTTGGATTTTTTTCTAACCTTCGAACTTGACAAATCCCCAAGTATTTTGACAAATTTCATGAGTTTCAAATACACCTTCCAGAGGTTTGAATTGCCTTTCCAAGATTATCGTGCAATTTGCAATATCATTCCCATTACGTAGACAAATGAGATCTCCTTCCCCTAGGGCGAATTTTCCATGTGTAGCAGGAATTTCCTCATTTTCACTTTGCTATGACATTATTTTCCTAAGGACTTATCATTGATTTTCCAACTTATTTTGATGAATTTTTCGCACTTCTTACAAAAATACATGCCAAATGTCTTGGGTGCATATTGCTTCTCTAGAGGGAATTTCCCTCAATTCCTGGGCGGAAATTCCATGAGTGCATGGAATTTGCGCTCATTCTTGACACTTAGTCATTTTCAACATTTCAAACTCTTCATTCCTCTGTCCTCCGATGTTGTCAAGATTTCTTCATTGGCGCATTTTACTTATGTGAAAGGAATTCCTTCTTGGAGCGCATTATCCTTAGGTATGAGGATTTTCCGCTCATCTGAGGCGCATTCTCCCCTTGCATGAGAAATTTCCGCTCAAGTTCCAAGACTTAATCTTTTTTGCCAGATTTTGAAGTGTCTTGGGTGGGAGTATATTTAAAAATATATTTAAGTATTGAATTTCCTATACTTTAAATATTTTGAAATATACTTCCAGGATGTTTGAGATAGGTCACGGATCCATGGGATTTAACATGCAGATTCTAGATTTTTGAGGATCCCCCATATTTCAGACTTAGTCAGTTTCAGGATCTTAGAACATCAAACTTAGTCAATTTCATGAGTTCAGGACATGCTTTGCTTTCACTTGCTCCCTGATTGAATCACTTGATATATTTCATGTTGTCCAGGAGAAACACTGTCCAATTTTGTGAAGGAGAGTTGATCTAATGACACTTCCTAAAAGACCCAACAAGCTTAAAATTGCGAAGAAAAAAATGGGGTCCCCATTTACAATGGGGCGATGTGTGATTAGGTCACAACATCTAGCGCCAATCCAAATAAATGTTCCTGAACATTTCAAAATAAAGATTCATTTCAAGACCCAGAAACTTCAGATAATTAACTCTAATTCCATCACTTAGCTAGGACATATACTCGAAAGGGAAAAGAACGATAAATTCGGTCAAGACATTTCGTCCTTTGATTACCATTGTGTGTGCAGTGTTCGACAAACATTGATTCTCCCAAGTATTCCAATGATAAACAGGATTCAATGAATTGAAACCTTCTGTGTACACCCACATGTTAGGTTAAACGAATATGAACACATGATCAAGAAATTGGCATCAAAAGCTTAGAACGACCATTCATAATTCAAAGACCCAAGTGTGTGCAATTGCGTTCATTTTCGTCCCTTAGAAGCTAAGATTATCCGAGTTCACTTGTTTTAAGCTATATAAGTTCATGGAGGGAGGATGAATGGAAGGAGTATGTGTATAGGGGCGAAATGGATAATGACGGGAAATGGTATAGAAATTGTATGATGGAATGGGGACGATATGGAAACGGTATGAAATGGAATGAGACATTGTGTCTCTACATATGATGCCTGTTTGCCAGGTTTTCATCATGGTACTGATCCAAGGCGCCACCAAAGGTGGTTTTCACTTGTGGACAAAAGGATCTCTCTTTACTATTTTTTTTCTTTTTCTTCTCTTTTTTTTAGTTTCTTTTTTTTCTCTCTTTTTTTTAATATATCATGGGTTGAAGGATATAAATGGAAGGAACTCAAGTGTCTAATTCCGTGAAAAATGATAGTCCATACAAAAACCATGTCGAGTTAGTATGTTCATTGATGTTGGTAAAGAAATGGCGGATATGATACGGATTATGAAAAGGTGAATGGAAACAGTGGACTATGATGTGGATTATGCAAAACAGGTCGATGGAAAGTGCATCCAAAACATAGACCAGGCGAGAGGCAGAATATGCAGACTAGCAGGAGATGGAGGGAAACAGAGGGTATATAGTGGAGTGAATGAAATGAAATGAAACCATAATCAACGTTTGCATGTACCGAACTAAACTTCAAAGCTTGCAAGTGGAAGGGAGGTGTATGAAGGAACGGGAATGATGGCTAGTGAATGTCTGAAGCAGTAACTTCATGACCCACACGAACTTAGAATTTTCTTTTTGATTTTATTTCGTGGGATGAAGTAACTTGGAACTTTGGATGGAATGGAAATGGAATGGGATGGATGGAGGTGGATTTCTTTGGATGCGGAAGCCTCTTTTGGATTTGGCTTCTTAGACTTAAGTACCTAGACTTTTGCCTTTTCGTTTGGAAATATGGAGTGAATAGCTTTTTGAATATACTTTGTTTCTACTTCTTGCATTTGTACTCTTAAGGCGTAAAGATCTTAAAATTTTCAGTAATTTCTTTGTTTCATGGGTAAAGGCATCCAAATATTTATTTCGTGGAACTATGGGATGGGTGGATGGGTGCAAGCTTCTCGTTTAGATGACACTTACATTCGTTGATCATGATTAGGAAATGGGTAAATGGATAAAGGAATATGGCAATGTGATTTTAGAAAGGCGGAGGTAAGATGGATGACAGAAGGTATGTGTGGGCATATGCTTTTGGAATTTGCATAGTAACGGAGGTGAAGTGGATACACATGTAATGGGTGGATAATGGAAAACAATGTATTTAGGCAGAACGGATGGAAATACCAACATCTTGACCTTGCTTACCTTGGAGTGGCCAAGGTTATATGAATGGATATTGACATGGATGAACTCCAAATAGTTCATTCATAAAGGACTTCAACCTTTTACCTTGATAGCTCATCTCTTGGAGTATGTGGTGAACAATAGAACTATATTTGATTCGGACATTAGACTTTAGTTCATTATTTGATTGAAAGGGGTAAAGTGGATAGAGGTTTTTATTGTGTATATAAGGTGATGGGTGGAAATGGAGGGATGGATATGAGAGAATGAAATGGAATCCATGAACTTCCTTAAGATTTTCACTTAATCCAAGTTCACCCAAATTTACTTAGAAACTTTAGGACTATTAAGATATGTAAAATTATGAGGCCTTTAAATACTTCAAGTCATGCTAAACAATGGATTCTTCTTCCAATGAACAAGCAGTCACACTGTTCAATACTAACCATGGAGTCCACAATAAACTTCCAATTCATGACTCAAGTTTCTCAAAAGAAGACAAAGATATCAATAATTCAATAGAAAAATATGTGTAATTGCAAGATATCAGTGTCAAGACACAATTCATAATTCCTTTTTGAGTCAAGTACAAATCCTAACTTTGTGAAAAAAGTTAGAGAAAATCATCCTTAGCTTTTAAAGACTCATGAATATTTATCAAAGAAATGAACTTCAACATTCGATAAGAATTGGGCTATATGTGCTTTAAGGATAACAACGCCCTTCACAAATCGAGAAGCCCACGAAAGCAAGCCTAAACTAAAGCAACAACCTAAACTACGAAAAGCAAATAAAGCCAAAGACTAACTAAACACGGTAAAACTACTCTAAAGCAACATAAAGGAAAACCTACTCTAAGCAAGCTATGTACAAAGACGTACATGACCTAAAAAGACCCAAATATATACAAGACCTGGCATGTTTTCTCAAAATGAATAGAAGCAGCAATTTGCAAGTAATAGTGCGGATTTTGGCAAATTTATCTTTAAATTCGGAGAAAAATTCTCACAATACAATCCTCAAACTCATAATTTTTTTTGCCTAAAATCAATAGCTGGGTCAACTCATTGGGACCATGATTAATCCATATGCAGGTTGTCTTTCCAAAATTTCCATAGTCAAACTCATATTCATTATATTTATCATTTGGAAATTTGTAATCATCAAATTCAAAATCTTTTCAATTAATAGCAGGGAAAGAGACAACCTGGTGTTCTTCGTCTTTGAAGGGATATTGCTCATCTTTCATGCATGCGTCAGGAGGTCACCATTGGTGATGGAGCATTCCACTTGCGTTTGGAACATGTAGCATTTCATCTATAAGCTCCTTTTGACTCTCCAGTAATGGGCTCAAGATCGATTTGATTTCAGCTTCCATGGCAGCATCTTGTTCATTTTGTGATAATTTTGGCATTGATTCTTCTTGTATTTCTTGTATGAAAGCGTCTAGCACCCCTCCGAATTGCTCTTCATTCGATGACTCTTCGATGATGGCTTGAAGTGCTTCTTGCAATGCATCCAATTGATTATCTTCCAACAACTCTTTTTGTACTTCCTGCAACTCATTTTCAAGGATCTCCCTATGTGGCATGAATGAGTGTTCATCAAGAATTTCTTCTTCTTGCAATGAACTCGAGTTACTTTCTTCTTTGATGGTGGAATCAACATCTTGTTCATCAATTGCCTTTATTTGAACTTCTTCTATTGCCTTTTCAACTTCTTCTATTACCTTTTTAACTTCTTCTTCAACAAGTTCTTTCTTTCTTGGAAGAAGATATGCAAATATACTCTCCTCTTGATTATCAATCTTACTTGTGCTATCTTCACTTTTGAATAACATGGGAACATCTTTTCCTTTGGATGGTGAACTGATTTCTTGAAGACATTTGCTCCACAAGTTGTCCAGCCTTAGTTGTATTTCAGATTCTTCTTCCAACCTTAATTGTTCCCTTACTTGATGAATAGCTTCCTGACAAGATGAACATGTTAGTTCTGAATGAGCTGTGTTATGAATTCTACACCATCTATAATGTCCCCTTCTCGTAAGCCCAAAATTTTCCAACCTTGCACATGAATTCAACTTGCCAAAAGAGAACATTAGCATTCAATTCTTTATAATTCATCATATAAATCATAATTATAAGTCAATTCTTAAATCATAATTCATATACATTATCCTTTTCTCTATTTCATTATTAAAGATCATAGTTTTCTTTCCTTAGCTCACTATACAAAATCATGGTTTCTACTAAAGAGAGATTTCATTTGGACCCATCATGTTAATCCAATCATACACCCAACAAGAGAGTGTTCCTTGGGCACAATCTTGCCATAGGTTCAATATCTTTCCTTTGATCTAGAATGGCACTTTTCACCAACTAGAGTCAAATGCCTATCCACTTGCTCCATACTTGGCACTCTACACCAATGGAAACAAGGGCCATTTTCTCTTGTCCATGTTGGCACTCTACACCAATTGGAACAAGAGCCTTCATTCACTTGTCCATATTAGCACTCTACACTAAATGGAACAAGTGTCTTCATCCATTTGCCTCGAATTAGCACTCTACACTAATTGAGTCAAGGGCCTATCTACACTTGCCTCATATTAGCACTCTTCACTAATAGAGATAAGGGCCTTTCTTGACTGAGTACTCTTTACCCCTTAAGAACAAGCACTCTTCACTTGCCTTGGAGGATGAGAGCCTTATCAGCTCGAGCCTTCAATACCTTGGTCAATTGTCAAACCCTTGGTCTCTACTTCTTGGTGTGATGGATTAACAATGATGTCCATTTCTCATTCTATTTTCATACTTTCTTGTAAGTTAGCATTTTCACTTTTAATCAAGATAATCATTCATATAAACCATAAACATTCATTCTTGTATATTCATCTTATGAATTAAACCTTTCATTCCTACATATCTTTATACTAAACATAAATTAAATATGCATACTTACAAATCTTACATTTAATAATTATAAGATAAGCATGTTAAATATACTTACCTGCTGAAACTTTTATTTACCTCTTATTCTTTTTCTTTGTGCAGATTTGATTTATTATGGAGCTCTTGATTTATATTGGCTGTTTTGAACTGCTGAGTCTATCTTTCCTTGTATTCCCTTATTGTTGTTTATAATTATATCACCGAATTTTCTTCTCTTCCCATGCTGTTTTCCTTCTATCTCACAACCTTTATTTATTTCCCTTTCAAGGGATATGTTCCAAGAGGCACATCTCTTATTATGCTTGGTGGTAAAAGACATACTTACCTCTTATAATTTTTATTACTTTATATTAATTCTCTTTTGTGGTAAAACTAGTTTTAACCATACGTAACTCCTTTATTTATATTATTATTTATTTATATTATTTGTATTTATATTATATCATTATAATAAATGATATATGATTTATATTATATTATTTATATGTGTTATTTATAAATATAATAATAATATATTTTGTTAGTTGTCTTAAATATATTAAATAGATTCCATTTATAATATTATTCATATTTTTAATTTGAATGAATAATACATAATGGGTTCAATTATAAATTACTAATATAGGGACATGACACCATCCACCTGGAATCAACAAGTCTTCGGCAGGCAAGTCCTCTATACTCAGTCTCTTCTTGATCATTTCCTTGAAACTTATGAAGAATTCTCTTTCATCAAATAAGGCGTCGGGAAGCACCTTTGTAGAAACAATTGGCTTATGTACCTATGAAAAGGAAATTTTCCCTTGTAACGCTAATTCCATCCTTGATAAGAACGTTAGGCAATGTAGCTCCTCGTGTCTATTGGTGTCGTGAATTCTACATCCCTTCCTCGATGCAAAGTCATCTAAACTTTTAGGATAAAGTTGTGCATTCAAATCCCACCAAAGCTGAAGAACATCATCTTGAGGATGATCCATCTTGAATTGCCTTGAAGATCTTGAGAAGTCCATGTCTATTTTTGATTCTTCTGATTTTTTACTTTTTTTGTATTTTTTGATTTTTCTACTTTTTTGGATTTTCAACATAAGAGAGATCTTGAAATCTCGACTTCTTCCTTAAAAGCTCGCTGTCCAGTTCCACATTCACAATCCTTCATTCAACATTCCTTCTCGCAATATCTTTGAATGGATCAATATCTTCTTTCAATTTTGGAATGAATGGAGTAATTCGTTGTTCATGCTCGAAAAATGGAGTAATTCGTTGTTCATGCTCGAAAACTGGAGTAATTCGTTGTTGAGCCCTCCTAGTGCCAATAATATTGATGATGTTTTTGTGACAACAACAACAATAGAATAAAACACCAAGTGATCTATCCTCTCTTGAACAAAGTCTCTTGAATGCTGAACTATGTGATCAAACAAGAATGCTCCAAGGTTCCTTTGATGTCAAGTCTTGACTTGCATGTGGATAGCCTCAGTGATTTGATGTGATCTTGCTGGTAATCAAAAAGGGACTTACGCTAAATTCCTCCTTCCTCACGAAGATGGATGAAACTCCCTACTTCTTGGATGTGAATGAATGAAACTTCTTCAATCAAACCTAAAAGAAAATGCAAAAGGTAAGGGTTGAGAAAGCTATTCTAAGGACAATGAAATGATGGATGGTGCTCCAATAGACAAACTCTTTGAACCAAGACTCGCTTCACCATGAGAGCAACAACTACACGAAGCTAGTGCAATCTTCAAAGGGAAATGAAGGATTTTCAAACTGCAAACATGCATCCAAATACCCACAGCTGGCACAACTTGAATGAACATCCACAATCGAACTAAAGCACATGAAGGTTCAGACTAACTTTGCATTGTGAATTGCAAACCACAAATCACAAAAAGTATGAACATAAAGGAATTCATCAAATATCTCAACATAAATCCATTACATCAATGAACTTCTAATCTACTATCTAAGCTACTTGGAAACATTCTCAATCATTTGCGAGAATTTGAAACCATGCTAATATTCCATAACCACACAAATCACCATGAGGACAACAATGAGCTTGTATTGATTTTGGAAATCCTTCACAACAATTTCGCATGTCCCTTCAACGATTTCGAAGAGTCTCCTCTACTCTACTTGCTATTCTTCCTACTTCTAATTCTAATGTATATCTTTTACAAATGAGAGAAGTGAGCCTTTTATAGACTCCAAGAATTACATGAACGGCCAAGATTGATTCGAGAATCAATGGCCAGATTGATTCGAGAATCAATGGCCAAGATTGAGACAACAAAGCAGTTTGTTACACAAGTTACTATTTTTAGAACATGAGAGAGGCAATGAAGGCACATTTCCCAAGGTGATAAGCTTGAAGTGGAATCTTTGGGAATCTTCTAGATAAGGCACTCTCTTTGGCTTCTTATACATTGAACTTAGACAGGTGATGTGGCCGGATGAGATTGGACTGATGACGTGCTCATGCCACCTCAGCATCTTGCAAACTGGTTTAGTCTTTTCTGTGTTCACACTGCTTGGAATAACTTCCTAAATTGTATCGTCTTTCCTGGAATAGTCTTCGAACTTGGATTTTCACCTCTGGAACTTTGCATCTTTCAAACTTGCAAATTTGGGAATTTTGGATTTCTTCATGTTGTCTTAATGTAATTCATGGATTTGCTTGATGTACATCCTCATTTCTCATTTTTGTGAAATTCTTGTTCTTGTGCAAGATTCTGGCTCTAGATGGTGTAGGAAGTAGAAGAGATGACTTGGACGTGTGTTTCTGGAGTAGACTTCATGATACTCGCTCTTGATCTCTGACAGTGAACTTGAACATGTAAATGAATCCCTGGAAATGAACCTCTGGATGGATGTTCCTTTTGTGATGTTGGATTCTTGGACATGCAAAGTGAATTGATGTTCGTCTCCGGTGATGAAACCTTGATGTAGTGAAGTGCATTTCCTCCACCCTAGCGATGAAGTCTTTCTTTATGGATGAAACTTGATAACATCTCCTTCATGCGGAATCTCCTTCTATGAAGTCTTCTCCTCTTTTGGTGCACTTGGATCCTTCCTGAAGTGACCTCCTCTTGGCAGGTGCTTATCTCGCCTCCGGATTCTTTGATATCTGCAAGATGAAATATCACAAGCCATAGTATTTGATTATGAGAGCATCATATCAAGTTCCTTTACCTTTATGCATGTGAAGAAATTGAGAAATATTCATTGAAATTTCATAACATTCCTACTTCATCATCTTATTCAAATCAATCGTGAGACAATCTTGAGCAATCTTAAAGCATGATGAAGCAAAACCTTAATTCTTTTCTTCTTACTAAATTCGCCTTCCTTGATAAAACTTCTGCTCTAATTCGCTGATCTGCTCTGCTCTTTAATTCTGCTTGTTTGTTTTGCAATTGAATGTGGAAAACACAGATCTGAACCTACTATATCACTTATCTCCCTAGACCAGGTCGGCCTCATAATGAATTTTCTTTTTCTTTGAATTCAATTTCTCCTCCTTAGGCCGACTTGTTTCATATGTTGGCGAATTTTGATTTGCTTGCAAGGGTAACTATAAGAGAGCGCATATTCCTCATGTGGTTGGATTCTCCTCTCCTCTTAAGCGCATTCTCCTCATACAACTGGATTTTCCATAACATTCTAACAATTAATTACATGAAAAATCCTTCACCTTGTTTTGTAAAATGACACCTTTCAACTTGATAAAATGAATGAATTAATGAAATAGGTCTTGAAAGCTCTTTTTCTTGAATAAAATCTGCCTTTTTTTGATGGAATTCTGCTCTTATTCGCTCAGGTCTGCTTATTTGTTTTTAAGTTCGAATGTGAAAAAATGCAGTTTTGAACCCTCCTTTATAGTGCTCACACCTTATCCTTCCAGGTAGGTCGGCCTACTGCAGGTTGGCCTGCCTTTTGCATTGATTTTTTTCTTTTTAAAAAACTTATTTTGCCCTCTGCGAGGTCCGATCTATCCACTTAGCTGAGCGGGTTTTTCATGTGTGCAAGGAAAGGTAAGATGAGTGGCGCATTTTGCATGGGCCTTGGAATTTGCGCCCACTTTGGGTGGGATTTCCTTGTGCATGTGGAATTTCCACCTTTTGACTTTGCATTTTTCATCTCAAGTTTCCACTCGTCCTTGGCAAATTTTCTAAATTTTACATGATTTTCATTTCTTATCGTGGCCACAATCACAAACCCATGTTGAGCACAGATTCCTTGGGTGAGAGGAATTTTCATCATGTTGAGCGCATTATCCTTGTATACAAGGATTTTCCACCTTTTTCTCATAAACTTTTCATTTTTATCTTTCAAACGTTCATTCCACCTTGGCGAATTCTTCAAGTTTTTTGCATTGGATCTTCATAAAATCACATCTATTTGCAAGGATTGTAGATTTGGGTAGACTAAGAGATGGCGCACTTTCCTCAAGTTGAAGGATTTTCCTTTGTGTGGGCGCATGATCCTCATGGGTAAGGATTTTCCACCATTTTCAACTTCTTACTTAGGCAATTTCTCAAGGTCTTCAAATGAATTTCCATTAATTTCAACTAAGGAGATACAATTTCATTGTTTTGACTCCAAAATCATGAACCCTATGAGAGCATATTGTATGATCAGGAGGACTTTCACTAGGGCGCATTCTCCTTAGGTGCAAGGAATTTCCTCCATTTGAAGTGTAAATTCCATGGGGTCAAGGAATTTCCACTCAATCTTTCTTGGATTTTTTTCTAACCTTCGAACTTGACAAATTCTCCAAGTATTTTGACAAATTGTTCATGAGTTTCAAATACATCTTCCATAGGTTTGAAGTGCCTTTCCAAGATTATCGTGCAATTTGCAATATCATTCCCATTACTTAGACAAATGACATCTCCTTTCCCTAGGGCAGATTTTCCATGTGTAGAAGGAATTTCCCCATTTTCACTTTGCTATGACATTATTTTCCTAAGGACTTATCACTGATTTTCCAAATTATTTTGATGAATTTTTTGCACTTCTTACAAAAATACATGCCAAATGTCCTGGGCGCATATTGCTTCTCCAGAGGGAATTTCCCTCAATTCCTGGGCGGGAATTCCATGAGTGCATGGAATTTGCGCTCATCCTTGACTCTTAGTCATTTTCAACTTTTCAAACTCTTCATTCCTCTGTCCTCCGATGTTGTCAAGATTTCTTCATTTGCGGTGTGAAAGGAATTCCTTCTTGGAGCGCATTATCCTTAGGTATGAGGATTTTCTACTCATCTTAGGCGCATTCTTCCCCTGCATGAGAAATTTCCGCTCAAGGTCCAAGTCTTAAACTTTTTTGCTAGATTTCGAAGTGTCCTGGGTGGGATTATATTTAAAAATATATTTAAGTATTGAATTTCCTATACTTTAAATATTTTGAAATATTCTTCCAAGATGTTTGAGATAGGTCTCGGATCCATGGGATTTAACATATAGATTCTAAATTTTTGAGGATCCACCAGATTTCAGACTTAGTCAGTTTCAGGATCTCAGAACATCAGACTTCAGGACATCAAACTTAGTCAATTTCAAGAGTTCAGGACATGCTTTGCTTTCACTTGCTTCCTGATTGAATCACTTGATACATTTCATGTTGTCTAGGAGAAACACTGTCCAATTTTGTGAAGGAGAGTTGATCTAATGACATTTCTTAAAAGATCCAACAAGCTCAAAATTGCGAAGAAAAAAAGGGGGTCCCCATTTGCAATGGGGCGATGTGTGATTAGGTCACAACAGGTATCACCTGGATATATGCCCTATTTTAGTATTTTATTGCAATACAGACACAACTTGCATTTCATATTTTACGCATCTATAGGGTACGGAAAATAGGGAAAATGGAAATTAAAATCAATAAGGAAAATTGAAAACAAATAGGTAAAATGAAAAACAAAATCAATTAAAGAGCCTACCTTTGCTTGTGACTAGATTTATGCAAAATATTAAGGCTTTTTTGTTTTAGGCTTTAGGTTTTTTATTTTTAAAAATCTTGACTTGGATATGACATAGTTGACTAGGTCACTGAATCTAGATGTATTTGGTGCGCTCCAAGTTTGGTCTCATTTTGGGTATGGGTGTGCATGGTATCCAAGCTGTTCCAAGACCATATCTTACTTGTATCCATACTTGGTATGCTGGTACGTGAGCCAGGGGAGGGGGCGGTGTATCTAGTAACCTTGCCATAAACAAATCACAATACATGATGATGCCATTCAATGGTTAGTTTAATTGATATGGTTTGTTGAAAACCATGGACTATTCTAGTTTCAAACGTAAGATCTCTCTATTGGAATTGTTTAGGCATTCAGTATTCAAAAATGTAATACTAAATGCAAAAACCTTATGACTAGAGCAAATTTTATTAGCAATGGGAAATTAAAACATATAGATTTTTCAATGACAGAAAAGTTGATGAAAAAAAATGAACTGTGAACAGAAATATAATGTAAACAACATAGAAACACAACTCAGAATTTATCTTGGGATAAAAATATTCCAGCCTCAAATCCCTGCCAGTCACTATATTAACTCAACAAAGAGATTACAAATACAATGAGATTTTCTGCACTTTAGAGTTCTACACCTAGATTTTGAAGGAGTTCCAGCAGCAATTTGGCAACATCTCCCTACACAAAATCTTCACTTTACTTTTCCAATGCCAATACTTAATATATAGAGAAGTAGCTTCAAGTCCAAGCATCCCCTTGTCAACTCCCAAAGTGAGAGTTCAAGCCACGATTCTTCTCTTTCAAGAATCGTTCTAACTTACATGTAACTCTTTTTACATCATCAATTCCCTCACATATTTATTTTTACTTCATCATGCTCTTACAAAGTAATTTCCATGACATACCCAACATTCCAAATGGCGAGATGTGTCATTCATGGAATCTCATGGATTCTTTCAACTGTGGTGCCCCATTCCATGAGGGCCAAAATTACAACAAAATACAAATATTAATATATTACATGGCTTGCAAAGTGTACAACCCACCTAACCAAAAATTCTAACACTTTCAAGTGCACCTTCTAGTTCTCTACTATTGTTCTTCCTTATATAAGTATTTCCCTAGAGCGTGTGTTGAACCCTCCAAAACCTTTTTCAAGCCACACAACTTTTGAGTACACATGCGCACACTTTGACTACCATGTAAAAAACCATGGATCAACTATGACTCAACTCTAGTACTTCCTTAGGTCACCTCCAGGAGTGCTGCCATCAAGCTACCAACCCTCAATTTTTAAACATTCAACACCTTTTATCATATCTTCTAATCTTTAATCATGGTTTATCCTTTTAGTAGCTTATATAAGAACTTGATAGCCTTTTTTTGTAGTGAAGCCTTGTTTTGAGGTGTCACATGGTCCAAACCTTAATACATAAACACTATGCATGGTTTGTAATTATAACTGCCAAATATATGAAATGTGACAGTAACAAGGTGATGAGAAATAGGGTTGGGGAGGTTTCATAATGCTAGAAGTGCAAGAATTTTCTCATTGACATCTAGCTACCACATTCACAATGATAAAATACCCTGCAACTTCATCTTCCATTGTTACATGAAATTATTCAATTAAATAGATCTTTAATCGACAGATAAGAATAATACATTACATTATATTCCAAACTAAGATGAGGAAAAGAAGTAAGCAACAAAAAATCTTACCTTTGAAAAGTTGAAAGCAACATGCTTCCTATTCTACACCTTAGAAAGACACAATCTAGAGGGACACAATGACAATAAGAATTGGGTGTCTAATGACAGAGCCAATGAGGAGAGAATTGAAAACCGATTTCCAACTGTGTTAGTTGTATTTGCTATAAATTAGTATTAATTGGTTTGTCATAAAAGATAAAAATATGAGAGGATTTGAAGAAAACATTTCTCTGTGAATTTTAATTTGTAGGTAATGGTCAAGATATATATATGTTGTTTCATAGGATAAGCTAGAAGATGAACTTCTATGTGACTATCTGAGCCACATTATTAGTTTTTCGCACATTAAATTTGTCCCCACCTGATGAAATGAGACTTTTCTGGGTAAGGTGAATTGACATTATATGCACCTAATCAGACGAGAAAGTTGGATGTTCTTTACAAATGGGGCAAATTAAATATGCAGAATGCTGTAGAATAAATTATCTGGTGAAACTCTTGGCATAATAACTAATGGAAGGAATGTTGTCTAAAAGGATCAAATGCCACAAAAGAAACAAAGACCTAGCAGAGAGATTGGCGTACAAAGGGTGACAAGTTAGTCTAAAGATTAGTACACAATATCATATTGTGCAATATGCAAGTGAAAATCTATGACACTGAAGACTGTGTTTTCAATAGATTTAATGAAAAGGAAGACAAGGGATTTTATGCAGTACAAGGTGGACCCATCTACTGGGGATATTGGAAGCTGTGATTCAAGCAAAATACCAGAAAATCAGATAAACTAAGACCAAAGATAAAATATGGCAATGGGCTCTTATGCAATCCAAAATTTATAATGCTTGAGAGCATTTTGCACTAGTATCCCCAAAGAAGGCCTTAACAGAAATGTAACCAATCGTGCAGGTCAGGAGATCATGATGGTTGGCTGCATTTATTAGCTTTCTTCCTCATCAACAACAAATTAGAATGGAATGAAGGATTTGGACCAAACTGTCTGCCATATTTTTCTCAATAAATTGAGCACCAAATACTCCTTGACTTATCATTGAGTTGAACCCCTCAACATCCTTGACCTCCTATGTTTGGAAGAGTTCCTTGATCTATTGTTTGATGCATTTTCCAAGGCACCAGGTTGATTTTATAACAATCGACAACAATGAAAGAGAAGGAATGGTGTTTAATTGAAAACAAGATTAATACTGATGCTTTAAATTGAAAAGAAAAAACATCTACAAGAAATGGTTTTTGATCCTCTTCGAAGAGAATCAAACTTTAATAAGTTCAATTGCAGGCATCAAAGGAGAATGGGAAAATAGTGATGACTGGTTGATTAAAAACAAACAACCAATGAAGAGATGACAGGGACTTCCCAAGATGTCATTACCAGACAAACAGGATGTGTTGACAACTCTCCACAAATGATGATAAGTAAATGTTACTTCGTAATGAAAAAAATTTATTGCAAGAAATGGAAACATGAGTATCAGGACATGTTTTTGCGACTAGGGGCACCTACATATTGGTTGCAGATACTAATGGTTAAACTTCTGGTGTTGATGAGAATGCAAGATTTCCTCTCCAGCCTGTGGTTTCCCTTCCCATGTATCAATCTTCTGGCTTTGTTACATCATTAAGTTGATATATAATTGTTACTCATGCCATTTATTGTCAAGTCTGATGCTTTCCACCAAGGCTTACATTTTTTGGCTTTCCATTTTGTTAACATTTTTAGGTGTAAGATGTTTAGGGACTCGTTTTACTTACTGTACTTCTGTATGTGCTTTTGTATCCCATTTTCCTATTTCAGTGATTTGTGGATGTGCGTTGAAATTTAAATTTCATTGGAGAACACAATAGCAACACAATATTTCTCTAGTGTGTGAAACTTTCTATTTTCTATTCATTATTTTAAATATAGTCTGCATGATACATTTTGATCTTTTCATTTTGTTTCTTTTGTCAAGTGATTCTGTGCATGTTTATTTAACATAATTGACTCAAATCTGCATGCACTATGCAGTTATGGACGGGCCGAGTTTTCAATATAGAAGCAGGAAGGCAGGCTCTTAGAAATATAAATGCCCTTGCATTATTTTCAAACATAGAGATCAATCCTAAACCTGATGAAACAAATGATGGCGGCATTGCAGTTGAGGTGAAGCTTAAAGAACTTGAACAGAAGACAGCTGAAGTCAATACAGAATGGAGCATTGTACCTGGAAGTGGGGGACGACCACATCTGGTGGGGCTGCTTAAACAAATGAATGCTCTTTTAGTATTCTGTTTTATAACTTGTCTTTGTAGATCATGCTAGTTTTTTTGAATATGGTAAGTGATGCATGGGAAATATTAATAATGCTTTTAATCCTAATTCTAAAGTTATGAAGTATTTAGTGGAAAAATTTTTGCGTATGGATAATATTTTTCATTTTTTTTCACTTTGTTGATTTCTCATTGTTCTTAGTGGCTAATTGTTTTGTGAGAACAAAGCATGCAATAGATAACATTTCATATTTATCAGCCTTAGTTGTCTTTCTGATCTTAGAGGGGACCAAAATCCTTTATTCTGTTTTTTCAGGCTTCAATTCAACCAGGTGGAAGTGTTACATTTGAGCACCGGAATTTGAAAGGGCTAAATAGGTCTTTTCTTGGCACTGTGACTTCAAACAATCTTTTCAATCCTCAGGTATTTCAATTTTCATGTTGTTTAGTTTCCATTTCTTTGGTTTTATGTGACTCTGAATATTTGTAATGGTCGTTGATGAAAGAGTTAGTATCACTAGTATTCTGGATAGAAACTAAAAGGGATGCAGCCAATATCAGTAAATATAATCTATTGAAACTTAAGTTGTGGCTCTATTCCTTGAGTTATTCCAATGTGGAAAAGAAAAACCCTAATTCTAGTTTTCAAATTAACTGTACCCCACTCTGCACATGTTTTTTTTTTTTTTGCAAATGAATGCTGTTTGCCATATTATGTTGATATATCTGCAAGATAGGCCCATGTGACAGGTCAAGGATAGTGACCAGTAGCAGATTGCGTCATAGGAGAAAATTTCTTTAGTTAGCTTCCAAAATGTTGCATGATGCACACAGCTTCAAAACGAGTGGGATTGGTCTTGCAGGAAGTTTCTTGTGTCAAACTTTCAATGCATATTTATATTTTTGAATCAGAGTCAATGATAAACCCAAGCTGGTTCTAATGAGTGTGATTCTATTAATAATTAGTGTGACATGTCACTTTCTGTTTTAGGTAGAGTGTGGGTTATCAACATTCTGCTAGCCTACTTTCTTTGGTAGATAGGAGAATGCAGCTTTAGGATAACGTGGGTTGTAAGTTTGGCTTAATTGATAAGTACTATTATACAAGCTTTGATGAAGTACTATCATAGGAGAAATCTTGTTAACTTCCAAAATATTACATGATGCACATGGCTTCAAAATGAGTGGAATTGGTCTCATGGGAAGCTTTTTGGTTCAACAATCAGTGCTATTTTATATTTATGAATTAGACTCCTATTTATAAGCAGCGTGACATGTCATTTTCTGTTTTAGGCAATGTTGGGTTATCTACATTCTGCTAGCTACTATCTTTGGAAGATGGGAAAATGCATCTTTAGGATAAAATTGGTTGTTAGTTTGGCTGACTTGATGAAGTACCGTCATACAAGCTTTGATAATGTGGCAGTTTCTACAAAATGCAGGCCTTGGTTGTTACATTTGAGATCGTATTTGTTGTCCTTTCTTTTATGCATTTATTCTATTAGAGAAGGTCTCTAATGGACAGATAAGAGTATACACATTAACTAAGATCAACCTGGGTAAAGCATTCCTATATCTAGTTCAAATAAGGTGGTTAATATTGTATTTAATAGTAAGTTGGAAGTAAAAGAAACAAAGAGGAAGAAAGGAAAAATAGATGATAGGAGGAAAAATGCAATCCAGGCAATTAATTGTTTGCCGTGGAATTTATCAAAGCACAGATGGCCTGGTGATATGTGGAACTGAAAGCTCCTCGCTTCTAGGGAAGCCTTACCTTTATTCGCCATTCACAAACAAAAAATAACAAAATAGACACGTTAAACTTTACAATAGATCACTGTACAAGTATGTTGATCCAAAACTGAGTATTTGTGATATTTTCCTTATAAAAAAGATGGACAAACCACATAAAACATATAGCACACTTCCCCAAAGTAAATGACTTAACTTCCTAGAAATGTTTAAAGATAATGGTGCAATATAAAGGGCATTCAAATCAGAATTAAGGAAGACTAATTCAAACTAGTTGACATCTTGCCAAGCTCAATTTTGTTTTTTACATATTTGAGATAATTTCAACAATATTTAATTGGAGAATAAACAAAATCTTGAATAATTTTGAGTCATTGTATGTTGCAAGGATGATCCAGAGTTCTTTCCTTAAAACCTCAAAGCTGTCTTCTATTAGTTTCACACATTCTCTTGTACAACAAAAATTCCTAGCATCTATCTTAGCCTAATTATTCTTACATCAGGTAGTACACGAGGATATCTACCTTTGCAACTCCTTTTTAATTACCCACTAACTAATTGAAGTAAAAACAAAATGTCATTTTAGTAACTTAGTTGAAGTGGGGCCTACCCAAACTAAACAAAAACTAGATCACCAAGATTCCTACTTGGTAGTCTTGATTGGATCCCTTTGCTTTCTAAGGATATGTCATTTCATTGCTCCATCAGTCCAACTTTGAATTTTGCCATTTAAATTGCTTGGCCATTAATTGTGGAAGGTGGACCATCTTTAACATGCATGACAACATCTCCTACTTCAAATTCCTTTTTGGGTCTTGTCCTTTTTAAAAGTTAGTTTCATTTCTATAATTAGAAGGACAGCTATTTTCTTTAATTGAAAGGATAAAAATGTTTTATGACATTGATCCAGAAACAATGGAAAGCTCAATAACTATCTTTTTTAATATATAAGAAGTTTGTTAAGATGTTATGGTCATCCACCAACTTCAATAGCTACGAGTTGGAGAAGACAAAGAAGCACTGGAATTAGAACAAGTGTAGCTCTCAAATATTGTTTGAACATATAAATAACCAGCTGGATTTTTTACCAATTAAGATTTGAAAGAATAATATGTGGTGATGACATGATGCAGTTGCATGGATATAGATATTGATGACCGTTGGGGGCACACTTGTCTTTAGATCAAGGAGTTAGACAACCTATTGTGAAGACCAAAGAGTATTGTGGGAAAATTTGTATCAAATGCCTGGGTACATGAAAATGATCATCACCATGAAGAGTGGTTTGTCTGAATTATTACTGAAGACAATGGTTGTCAATAAAAAACGTGTCAACAAGAACTCAAAATGGAAATACGCATTTTTGAAAAAGTTTGAGTTGCTGATTGATTGTTCTGAAGAAACTAGAAAGACACCAATCCTTGAAGTGAGGAAGAAGATGACAATTCCTGTCAATCAGAAGATAAGAGCATCAAGAGTAATAACTCCATTGTAAAACTGACTGTTGTGAGAAAACTAAGTATGCCAATGACATTTGCCAAATGGAGTGTCGTTGGAAACTTGGAAGTGTTCAAAATAGATCAACTACAGTTGACTTTGAGGTAACAAATAGTGTGCAAAAGCATGCACAAACTAAAGAGGTATGATGATGAGTTGTTTGCAACTTTGTCACAGTTAACTCCCATAATGGCATTCAGTCAATGAGGAGATGACAACTCATCAGCCAAGTTTTCACATGGTAATCCACACAAAAAGTAAGGAAATGAAAGTATTGCCTATATGCAAAAATTAGTAATTATCATGGGTGCGATGGAACAGAGCATTAGTGAAGGTGGAAAGGAGCAGAGCAATTGTGTGGGTGCAAAGGCTGGGAGCAGGAAAACTCAGGAGGATGGATCAGAAAGAAAGGATTGTAATGGAGTTAAAATATCTTCTTGTGTGAAGGGTGCCAATAATTCCAATTCAAACTTCTGTGAATCGATCAATCTGCACCATATGTCTCTTTTGCAAATAGTGTGGAAATAGGGAATATCTTTGATCAAGCTAATCAAAAAGTTGAGGAGGCTGAGGTTTCTTTTGCTCCAGAAAATCCTCTGATTTGAATTTCAATGAAAAACCTAAATTTTATCATTTCAGATAATATTCCAGAAATTAATATCCTGAATAATTTTTTAAAATATTCGGTGGAGATAATAGAAAAACGGGTGCGTATTGGCCCTGTGTTGATCAAATAAAGCTGTGGATGGGACAAGTTTGGAAGGATTGCCCTAGGCCTGATTTTGGCAAGGGGCATCTTTCAAATTATATTTCAGTTTGAAGAAGACAAACAAATTTTTGCTTGAGGGGCTGTGGTTCATGGGGAACGCTGGTTTTTTTGTAGACCTTGGTTTCCAGGTTTTAATTCTAATGAAGAATTAGTCAACAAGTTATCCTCTGGATTCAATTATACAAACTTCCTTTGGATTTCTGGGTAGAAGATGTTGCTTCAGGAAATTGGAAATGCTTTAGGTATATTTGTTTGATGTTCTGAAGCTTTAAAAAATGAATTGGAATCTTATGCATGTTAAGGTCGATCTCTCAAAACTGATCAGGCAAACAATTAAATTATGTTCTTATCTTGGGGGTATGGATGCAAGATTTGGATTAAAAATGTCTTCCTTTTAGATGTTTTAACTGTAGATGTATAGGTCATTGGGCTAGAAATTGTGGAAAGGAGCATGTAGAAAAGATAGAAAAAAATAACAAACCTATGAAAAAAATTTGGCACCTGCTATAAAAGAAAATTGAAGCTGATATGAAGAATGACTTGAAAAGTAGACAGGATGCCCCATTGCATCTGGGCGAGTCTTCAAAGAATATAGAGAATGTAAAAAGTGTGGATGCTGAATCCAATTTTGGGAATTCTCCACATATTGCTGCAGATTTTGACCAGAATAATCAGTTAGATAAAATTGGAATGGAGCAGAGATCTCAGAAATAAGAACTGAAAATATGGATAAAGGGATAATGGCAATGAAACAGCCTTTAAACAGTGGGGTATGTCATCTCCTATGCTTGAGGATATGGAAGGAGAGCTGATGAATTTAATGGATTCTTCAAAAGTAAAAGGAGAGGATTTGGTCATGGCTAAAAGGAAGGCCAAGAGAAGCTGTGCAACTATTTTGTGTATTCTTGCATCTCGCTCAATTCCAGATATTGGAATTTGTAGTCAAAGAGGTGGAAAATTTGAGGCCACTAAATTCAAACAAGCTATGAATAAGTGTTAAAAAGAAGACAAAAATCTATTCTTGGTTTCTATTCTGGTGAAGGGGTATCCCCCTTCACCAAGGAGCAATGAAGATCTTAAGCTTGAATGTCAGAGGCTTTCATGCTTCTGACAAGCACCATCTTGTTAGACTGTTGATTAAAGAACATCTTCCAGAAATTGTTCTTCTTCAAGAGACTAGTATTGGAAAGATTGAGATGGAAAATTCGATCAAAAAGGTGTGGAAAAGAGGTATTGGAATAGCTGTGGAGGCTTAGGGGGCCTTGGGTGGTTTGGTATTTGGGATGATAAGGTTTGTAAGCGTAAGATGTTAGATTTTTAGTTAGATTGTCTACATATCAGTTTGAAGTATTTGAGAAATAACTCTAAGGTGATCTTTTCTAATATTTATGCATCCACTTGAGAGACTGGTAAGAAAGAATTATTGAATTCATTGTGCAATTTTCTTAGTAGATTTGTGTTTTCTGCATAGATTTTAGGTGGAGACTTTAATGCGATCTTGAGCATAGGAGAAAAATGCGGTGGTGTTAAATTTATTCCCGGCAGTTCTATATAGTTTAGTAATTTTTGTTCCAAGGAAGCCCTTGCAGATTTTAAACCAAAAGAAGGATGGTTTACTTGGGAGTAATAAGAGGTTAGGTACTGAATGTATTTGAGAAAGGCTGGATAGATTCTTAGTAGATTCTGAATGGTTACTCATTTTTTCTAATTTTTTGTCTAATGCGATTCCTTTTATTGGGTTGGATCATTAGCCAATTTGGTTAGAGGTTGGTATGGCGAATAAATTTAAAGTTTTGTTGGGATAGGTGAGTCATACTGTAGACACCTAAAATTGACTTGCTCTGCAAATCAATTTCCCGTATCTTCCCTAACCATCTATCTATTCCTTGTGATCAATTAATTCATTTAATTTATCACTTAGACCTTACAACACTATCCCTCATTAATCAAATAAATATTTCCAATATTTATTTGGTTTAATTCTCCTTTTCCCTAATCCTCATTAATTAGATACATCATGCTTATCTAATTAATCTAGCCTACTAATTGACCCACCCTACCCTACCTCATCCTAGACCTAGGTTAATTAAGCTAAACACTCAATTAACCTTGCTTATCCCCTTCTTCCATGCACCTTTGAATAAAAATCAATCTTTTATTCAAAGGGTCAAATCCCCCTTAACCCTCATTTATTACTCTCTTACACATGTAAGAGTACCATCTTCACATCTCCACATAAAGGTGAATTAAAAATTCACTTGTCATGTCCCCTCTTCCCAAAATGAATCTTTTATTCATTTTAATCCTCCACACCTTTCCCCATGTGAATTTAAAATTCACTTTTAATGAGAGCCCTCCAATCCCATTGACTAAGTTTCAACCCTTGATCTCCCTCATCCACTCTCCTTGTGACACTTGTCACAAGGCTATGGATTCAATCCTAACCCTAACTCTCATTGATTCCTAGCCCTTGATCTTATTTTTCAATCCTCACCCTCTATCCTCCTTTCAAGAACTCTATAAATGAAACCCTCTCCAAGCCATTTGAGAGAGACTTCTTTATGCATCAAATCTCTGCCAAAATCACTCCAAAATCTCCTTCATCCCACTATCATAATGTCAAAATCTTGCCTCAATCCCATCTAATCTATCCATCCACTTGTCTCTCATCTACATTTGTGTTGAAAAACTTTGAGCAATCCATATTAGTCACACTGATCACGGGAACAATCTTGAGGAGCTCTTGGGTGCATCTCCTTCCCGCATGGATTCGTGAGGTTTCAATGAAGGTATAATCGTTTTGTTTATGCATTTGATTAGTTTTAATCTTCATTTTGATTTCACATATCACACATACACCGTGCAATTTTGACAGTGGATTTATTATTTATTAATTATTTGTAAGCTCTCATGAAAAAAGGTGTCCCACTTTGTTTTGGCATTATGTGCCACGTGTATTGTAATTGATGACATGTGTAAGAAGTTGTAGGAGCATCTAATGTCATAAAGATGTGTAAGAGCATTTTATGACATTTTAAGATGTGTAAGAGATATTATAACTATTCTAAAATGCACAAGAGCATGTAAGAAGGGAGTTACAAGGTGGACTTGGAATATTGAACAACTTATGACATGTAAATATGACACTTCATAGAGCATCTTTGAAAAGGTTGATTAAGTCCAAATGGGGTGCCCAAGTTTGGTGGGTGGTTATGACACGTGTAAGGAATATGCTATTTTGAGTTTGTTGACCCATCATTAGTCTTGGGATTTGGATGCCATTCTTGGCTCATGGTTTTCTCCCATGGTTTTAGGAAACTACTCTTGGCTTGTGGATTAGGTTCGGCCTATATATTTGGGTGCTTGGATGGAGATGTAGTATGATGTGATTTGTAGTGGGTTATATTGTCAAAATTTCTCTAGACTTGTGTTGGTATTTCTCTTGCGAAGGTTTGAGCTTGCTTATGCTATGTCACAGGGTTCGCCGGATTTTTGCTATGAAGTTCGAAATTTGGCAAACTTTAAAACATCATAAAAAATTCGTTTAGATTCGCCTAGGGTTCGCCCATTTTTTTAATACAATATATTCAAAATAAGGGTTTTTTTTCCTGTTTTTTCCTCTCTACAAACACCTGTGAGTGACGCCCAAAAAAATCGTTATGTGAAATTCAAGAAAAATGAGTTTGTCTGCAATTGCGTTTAAATGGCATACAAATCGGGTTAGGTGTTTTAAAAGATAATATATTTTAAAAGATTAAATCAAGGTATGTATCACGATTTAATCTTTTAAAAGATTAAATCGCGATACAAAGCTTTAAAATTTTATCCATTTTACTTAATATATATGTATGTAGTCGTGCGGCAGGAGCCACCTATAATTTATTAAATATTATTAATATATTACTATATTTAATAATTTATATATTATAATATTTATAATATATATTAATAATATATAAATATATTATGATATTTGTAATATGTTATTATTAATATATAATATATTATTATATTATTAATATTTATTATTATTTTATTATTAATATTTATTATATATATTATTATAATTTTTTTAAATCAAATTTAAATAGGTGAATTTAATAACGAATTTTTTTTTGAATTTTTCCCCCTTGCCAAACTTCATCCGAATTTTATGGTTGTCGAACACGAACTCAAACTCAAACCTTGTGACATAGTGCTTATGTATTGTAATTGGATTGGTATTGTGATTACAATGGTTAGAGATTTGGAGGTTGGGTTTTTTTTCTCAAGGGTTTTCTCAAGGTAAACATTGTCAGGCGGCAAATGTTTTATTTGTATATTTCTTTCTGAAACTGTTTGATCGTATTTTCTATGCATGTCTCCCCTCATTGATTAGTGTAGGAAGTGTTTTAGTTATCAACTTCCTTTCATTTGGTATCAGAGATTGTGTTCAGATGTTGGGCTAAGTCTGGGAGTCGTTTAGATTGGATGTGATAGTCAGAGTGCCATCAACATGGTAAATAACCCAACTTTTCACATATGGATGAAGCATATAGAAGTTCAGTACCATTTTGTTCGTGACATGGTGGAGGATGGAAGGGTGATGCTTTAAAAGGTTGAAATCTTGGGTAAATCTTGCAAATTCATTGACACGACTTGTGAGCATAGAGAAGTTTAGGTGGGGTAGTGAGTCTGTGGGCCTCTCGCCCTTAGCAGTTAATTCACATTTTGTTGGAGATTTCCTTTTGCTTTTTCAAGGTTTGTGACAAGTGGGAGAATGTTGAGATAGGTGTGTCATACACTTTGCAACTAAGTTACCGGTCCTGGTACTGGTTCGGGTTCGGGTTCGCGGGTTCGGTTCGCGGGTTTGGTCAAAAATTTTTTGGGTGTGGGTTCATTTTGGGTTCGCCCATACAAAAACATATAAAAATTAGAAATATATTCATATTTGCAGCAGTAATTAAGTTCAGAATACCATAGCATCATGAATATGATCATATAATAAACAAAACCACACTAGTATTAGAAATTAAAAACACTACAATGTCAATTAGTCAAACATGAATGTCGAATGTCATGATATATGACCTTGATAATCAAAAAAATCAAAATTATATAATACCCAGTTTTATTTTTTTATAAATCTGGGCATTATAATCTGTTCTTTCACTAGGAACAAACAATGTTCACTTCCAAGTCACAAGTGAAAAATATGACCTGGATAATGTAGCAGACTTTCAGAATGTAGATCAGCACTGAAAGGATCAGTGACTTGCATTAACATGGTTGTTTCTGTATGCCTAAAAAAGTAAAATGTTCCACCCCCACGAGGTCACCATCAAAAATTTTGTGCATCTTTTCTCTTATTGTCTTCTTTAATGTTTTTTCTTTTTTAGATTTTGAATTAAGAATCCATAAAATATAAATAGAAAACATTAAGAAGAATGAGGGAAAAAAAGAGTGAGAGAAAGAATGAGTTAAGGATATGTTCCATTTGGCATTTACCTTAACTTGATGCCTTAAGGATATATATAATATGACCTTGATAATAAAAAAAATCAAAATTATGTTGACGTGAGTGAGTCAAATCACCAAAAACAATTAAAAAATTGCCCAGATTTATAAAAAAAAAATCAAAAAAATTGCTTTTTTGGCTGTCCTGCCTTGGGCTCTGTTCGGTTTTTGCCCGGGTTCTGCCTGGGTTCTGCCTGGACGTACCCACAATGAAAAGGGTGAACCCTGGCCGTACCCCCGGACTGGACCGGACTAGGATCCGGACCCGGGTCGGACCGAACCAGGACCCAGGGGAAAATGCAGGAGGACCGGTAACATAGCTTTGCAATCATAATGGTGGATTTATTATTTATTTATTAATTATTTATAAGGTCTCATGGAAAAGAGCGTCCCACTTTGTTTTGGCATTATGTGTTATGTTGTCATGTCCTATGAAATAGAAGCATTCAAACTTACATTATTCCCTATGAAGATCGTTGGCCAAACTCCCTTTGTTACATGAATTAACATTACCTTAGTATTTGTCCTTGAGCCGACCTCTATATAGAGAAGAAAAGACTTGTATCAAACAAAAATAGACCAACACTCAAGTACACTAATATATGAAAGACTACATGCAGCGATTAGCATAAGTTATGGAGATGACAGTCATATATCAAGAGATTAGTGAGAGACCGATCAATATATGCTAAGTGTTTAAATGGATAATAAAGAGACCAATCGATACATGTAATGGAGCGATTGCTATCTGATAAGACAACGCTATTATGATATACGATTTAAAGACAGGCTTTAGATAAATTGTCTTATTCATATAAGACAAGGTGATATGATCTGCTCTTAGCGATCTTTCTTAAAGGAAGATTAACTACAATTAATAAAGGTGGTCGACTCCCAAGAGGCACGGTATAATGGTGTGATCCAATGTATACAATAACAAACTATTAATGAAGGGGAGTGCTCATCATTTACTCGTGAAAGATATGCTTATTAATTATGAATAAGTGTGACCCTTGTGAAGAGATATGTCTCTAGTCTAGTTTGAGGAGATATAAAAAGAAAAGGAGGAATGGTTAGAGAGGATAAGAAATAGATACATCAATTCTGAGTTTCTAATCGGCAGCATTAAAGCAGAATAAACCAGCGATCAGGCTGAATATATATTTCATATATATATATATATAGCAGCAAGCAATTTGGATCATTAGATCATTAAATATAATACCAGAAATTCAGTCTGCAGAAATACATTTATTTAATCATCGAATAAGATATTTTCTGAAGAATACAAAATATACCATACAGATAAAAACAACAGTCTCATTATATAAGAAAGCCAGATTATAAGGAATAATATTCTTTAATTAAAGAGCAGACTTTGGATCTGCAGAAGAACATATTTATACACAGTCTTCTAGACTGCTGAGGCATCAAAGGATACATTGCTAAAACATTATTTAACAGGTCAGAACAGTGCCTATTAAATGATTTATCTATACTACTATGATTTATATACGTAGAATCACCAATCATAGAAGGATGATGAGTAGACAATGTGGAGGCAACCCTACCATGCCCCCCTATGTCATGTCCCCATATTGATAAATTATAAATTAGATATAATATATTTATTTAATTAAATATATTATAAATATAATTCTTAATACAAATATAAATATTATATTATTATAATTATAATAATTATTAAATATAATATATATTATATAAATATAAATATCAATATAAATATAGATAAATTATTTAATAGGCACACGTCATAAATCTGATTCTATCAAATTGAGGGATGAGTCAGATTCATAAAAGACAAACAATATACAAAGAGGTGGACAACGATTATAATTACAAGAGAAAGTTTCATAGTAAGAAAGACAAAGAAGCAAAGTCAACGATCCTTTTATACGGTTGGGTCGAAGACGGCATAGGATATGATTAACAACGATCATGATTCTAAACACACAGTCAACAATAATTGACTAATGTGATGGAAGCAATGCTAATGAATTAAGGGAAGCGCCATGTTGTGACCAAATCACACATCGCCCCATTGCAGATGGGGACCCCCTATTTTGGTTGATTCCAGCATCTTTCCTGAGTCTTGTATGATGTTTTAGGTTGACTGCATGATGGAGTCAGTAGGTTTGTTTGGAGTTCTCTGCCTAGTTCTAGTCCAAGTGGCATGTGCTTTCATTCTGATGACCTGATCCTGATGTTTGAAAATGACTAAGTTTGGTATCCTGATCCTGAAATCTTGAAAAATTGGCTAAGTCTGAAATCTGGTGGATCCTCCAAATCCTATAATTTACATGTTAAATCCGGTGGATCTGAGACCTATCTCAAACATCCTGAAAGGTATATTGAAAAATATTTAAAGTATAAGAAATTCAATCTCTCAACTTATACTTTAATATACCTTTACCCAAGGGACTTCCATTTCTGGGCGCATTTCTCCACTTGCAGTGACTCCAAATGGCGCCTACAACTCAGGGCGCCTCCCATCAACTTCAAAATTGCGCCTTGACATGAGATAAACATAAGAGCAAACAAATATGGCGCCTTGATTGGAATTGGCATAAAAGACCTCAAGACGTAAGAATTTGACAAAGGAATGATCTAGGAGTTTTGGGCGCCTTTTTCATGTTCAAATCATCATCAGATAGCGCCTTAAGTTGAGGTGAATGATCTTAGGCGCCCATTCCTTGTTGTTCTTGTCATTTTGGGCAGAGAGACGTTTCAACCTAGAAAAGCGCCTAAGAGAGAGATAAGGATCGAAGTTTGGTGTTGAAAACTCCAAGATAAGCGCCTTGCAAATGAAGTCTCTGTGATGAGTTCAAACCATATGACTAGCATAAAGTCACTAAATCTTCTAGGCGCCCTTCTATCACTTTGTGCACTCAAATGAACGCCTAGGAAGTGGAATAACTTTGACACTTTATTGAAATATCAAGAACTAAGTCAAAAGGACCTTAGGCGCCTATACATATGCGAATCATCATCAAAATGCGCCTAATTATGAAGATGACCATATCTGGAGTTAGGCGCAAGTTTGTCTCTCTGTAATCCCATTATAGCGCCTTGATGAAGTCTAAATTAATTGTGCCTAAAGGAGAGTGACTAAATCTATTGGGAATAGCGCCTTAGGAAAGGTTTTAACATTAATCAGATACATGAAATGATTTAGGCGCCAATTTCCTCCTGGGTTACTTCACATTTGCGTCTAAGTTGAGAATTTCCATCCATGCCAAGGCACTGGTATAGACTTGTATAACCTCGAATTTGCGCTTATCAATCATGGATTTCTAATCACTCCTCAATGAGCGCCTAACCAGGAAAATGCTTGAATTCATGAATTTTAAGGCCACTGAGGCTTCTTTTGAACCATCATAATGATTTAGAATCATAAAACTTTGAGATGAAGACCTAATGGAATCTAAGCACCTTTTACCTCTATGCAATCCTAATTTGGCGCCTCAAAGAAACATCCTAAATCTACTTCATTAAGTGCGCCTAAGGGGGAATAGGGTCTTCGGAGCTATTAGCAAGTGTTTGAAGTCATTAATATGTCAAAGTAAGCCAAGGATTTTAGGCGCATCTCCCTATAAACCTCGAATGGTGCCCAACTTGGATGAGAAAGTTATGATGTTAAGGTGCCAATTCTATGTCCAAATGACCTTTTAAGGGCGCTTAGTACTTCGAAGACCTCAAGCATCCCCAATATAGCGCCTAAAGGTAAAGTAATCTCACAAGGGTATAACAAATGTTGAAGAGCCTTAAAGACTTCAAAAATGAGCAAACATGAGTCTAGGCGCCTATGCACTGGGCTATCTCATATTAGCGCCTAAACTCAAAGGGAGCAATTCAAATTGCGCCTAGGAAAAAACAGGGATTGGAATGTCTTATTGAAAACAATATAAGGTGACGCCTGGAATGAAGAGCCTTCAAACGAACGAAGTTCAGCATCTTAGTTAAGGGCGCTCCTGGCTATCAAAATCACCTAGGCGCACCTTCTAGCTCACTCTAGCACTCTTCACTTGGAAATACATTAGTTTTGGTGCCTAGATTGAGAAATCTCCAATGAGCGCCTTGTGAAATACTTCCCAAGAATGATCAAAGAATGTTAGGCGCCTTGCATGTGGTCGTTATCTCTTTAAGCTCCTTGATGTGAGAAGGGCTTCAAGTAGTGGTTAATAATACTCAAGGATTCATTCAAGTCTTAAGAGCCTTTATGATATCAAGAATGTAAGCAAAATGAACTATTGGCGCTAATTCCATCTGTGCAATCCAGTTTGGGCGCCCTAGTGAGAGATGTCTTTCAAATCAATAAGGGGGTCTTGTGTAAAAGTATGAAGAATTGAGGTAAGGCTCCCTTGATAGAGTATGATGTATAGAGAATTTGAGTGCCAATTCATGTGTGAATTAGTTTGAAAGAGTGCTTAGGTGAATGATGTGATGAACTACCTTAAGAGGGAATGATATACTAAATCTTCTAGGCGCTCTTCTTATGCAAAACCATCATTCTTGGCGCCTTCCACATGATTTCATCTTACTTTGGCGCCTAAAGACTTTGAAATTTATATTAAATGCATTGAATGCCAATTAAGGCCGACCGCTTAGTTGGCCGACCAACATTAAATGCCTGAGAGACTACTACATATAGAGGGCGCTGCCTTCTCATTTAGACACAATTCACATTCCAATCTCTAAAGGAGCAGCGAAATTTCTAGAGGGCAGCGAATTTCCTAAGGTGGCAGCGAAATTTCAAGGAAAAAAGCAACTTTGTTAGGCAGACCTGCATTTTAGAAGCCTGATTTGACATTTTACTTCTGATTTCTGCCATTTTTTTTTAACTGATTTTCATCATTAAATCCAGAAATCTGCCTTTTTTCTAGATCAGAAATTGATACAAGGTATGTTCTAAATCACTTTTTTTTTTCATAAAATTGCCTTCTAATGTATTTAATTTTGCAGAACATCATGATTTCATCATTCAAAAATCTGCTTATGAGGGTAAAATTTATCATTTTAAGTCGCTTATTCGAGTCTTGTTTGTAGGTAAATGGGCATGACGGCTAAAGAAAGGCAAGTGATGATCAAGATGGATGCCAAGTCCACTATACCTGACTCCAAGCTTGAAACGCATTGGAAGAACGTGGGAGACACTAACATGGGACACGTCAACTTGGATGAGGTGAAGGTCCTTTTGTTCGCCATCACAAGGAATGAAGACATCAAGGCCATTGCGAAGAGTGGGATTGTACAAGCAGCATGCTTCCCACCTACCTTACCTAGTGCTGAGTTAGTATTGGAATGTGTTCAGCGTTATGACAAACAGAAGAGACAGATCATAGCTAAAGACGGGACTGTTCTCGCCTATTTGCAAAGAGAAGCCATCCAGGGGATCTTCAAGATTCCAAGTCGAAAAGGAGTGTTCATCTGTCCTACGACTGCTCAATGTACTTTTGAAGGTGATCCTAAGCACTATATGCAAGAAGTGAGAAAGAAGTGGATGACTGATCCATCAATCAAGATATACAACTCCGAAGATCCAAAGTATCACAAGGCAAACTTTAAACAAGAGATAAGTTACTTCATCATGTTCCTGAATCGAGTAACAGGTAGGCCTCAATCATCTACTTTTGAAGGATGGATGTATACCTATTTTGATCATGTGTTTACAAAGAATAAGATGGTTGACTGGGTTGGCCTTATAAGCCATTGTCTTGATGAGCAGTTTGAGAGGTTTGATGAAACAAAGTCCTTCATGACTTCCTATCTTGTTTATATCCTAGCAAGAAATGTGGTTTATAAGGGATTAACAGCTAAAGGAGAAGTAGGTACGAAGGCTGGACAGATTCTTTCACGTCAGTGTTACCCTCAACTCCACCTGAAGAACATCAATCATTACAAGAGGTTCAATGATGCCTTCGCCATGTTCATAGTGAGAAAATTGAGAGGAGAACTGCATAGAAGACTAACAGGTGCTGCCAGGAACTTCATCAAACAATATGGAAGGTACTACATTCAATATGACAAGTTTCCTTATATCAGGATTCAGGGTTTCACCTCCTTTCCATACAGATTGCCAAGATATCCTACCAACAGAATGGTGTTGCTGGAAGTTTCAAGACAATTGTTAGAGTTTCATAAGATGCAAAGGGCAAGAAAGAAAGCTGGAGTTCAGTTTCCTCTCCAGCTTGGCAGATTTTACTTCTGTCCATCACTTCAAGCAGCTGAGCATTCAGAGGTTGAGCTTCAGGCATATCATCTACATCCTCATGATTCAAGGAGGGAGAATTTCGATCCGCATGGAGCCATTAAGCAGTCATATTCTTCTTACAGACATGTTGAGTAGCTAGAAGATCACTGGACTAATGCTATTGACGATGATGATGTCAGGATGCAAAAGTGTTCAAGGCTGAAATGGGATCTAGTGAGGGATACTAAGATACTAAGGATTCTTGATCAATTAGATAATGAAAGAACTCTTTTAGGTGACGAGTACAATAAGATCCGGAACCTGTCTTATGATATCAACTGGGCTGATAGAGAAAGGGTTGATGATGAAGGGTTGATAAAGCCTATCATTGCTATTACTGAAGAGCAAATAAAGAAGCAAGTACAAGCATTGCTTGATGAAGGTAAGAAGCTCACTTATACTAAAATGGGAGAAGTTGATCATCAGGAACAACATAGTGCACCTAGTAGAAGTTCACATAGTAAGGACAATGAAAGAGATTCAGGTCAAGCAAAGAAAAGAAAACAACTTGAATCTGCACAAGGAGAATCCAGTAAGAAGAAGAAAAGGATAAGTATTGAAACTGCTTCTTCCAAACAGCCAGGTGATACTCCACTGAATCAAGACATAGTGGTGCATGTTGAAGATGCAGTTCCAGAGACTCCAGTTGAAGAAATGCCTTCGAGTCCACATGATACTGAGATCATTGATGAAGCTAACACTGAAGACAAGGATGAAGCTGAAGAAGAGTCGTTGCTTGCACAAGGAAAGCAATTACAATAGTTGCAAGATCTTTCATCATTGCCAGAGTGGCTGCAAGAAAGAATCAGGGAAAATTACGAAGTTGAGAAATGTCCTCCTATTCCAGTTGATGAGTTACTTCTGGACATGTCTAATGAAAAACCAAAGAAGAAGGCCACTATCCTTTCAAAGATCACTAAAGATGAAATAGGTATAAGAAAAATTCATGTAGCAGTTCCCAGGCTTGAGAAGAATGTAGGAGATATAACACCTGATGATTATGATATCAATACAATCAATTTGGGACCATTGACTGGGATGCAAGTAGAAGAAGAACTTCAAGATTCAATTGATAATGCTCGAGCTATCATAAGGCAAGAAACAGAAAGTAGAATTAAAGCTGAGCAAAGGTGTTAAGCCTTAGAGCAGTATATTCAGCACTTGGTTCATCCTATTCATCAACAGGACAAGGTTTCTACACCTCCATCTCTTCTTCCTTCAGAAACAATTGTACATCTTGAGGAGTTGAGGTCTTCATCTCACAGGATGAGGGATTGGATGAAAAGATCAAAGGAAGCTACATATAAACACCTGGAAGATATCATGCAGGTGTATGATAAGATTGTTGATCTCAAAGAAATGGTACATGCATTAATGACAGTTTGTACTGAGTTTAAAGTTATGAAGGAACAATACATGCCACATTTGAAGGGCTTGATGGAGATTTCAGTTGATGAGTTGATACATGCTGAAGTGATTGAAGAAGGTAGGGCATATGACTTCTCTTCTTGGTATTATAGCTTTCGCATTAAAGGACAGTTGCTAGATAAGATAGAAACAGATATGTCAAGGGTAAGAAGTGTACTTCAAAGGATTCAAAATGGAGTACATGCCTCCTTGATGAAGATATGTAATCCATTTGGAGAGATGACTCTTGACAACATGAAAGAACAAGTTCAAGCTTTTTACTTCCAAGAGGATGATGTTTCTGATGAGAAACTTGATAGTATTTTCTCACTTGCTGTCCACCTTGGCGCCAACAAAGCGAGGATGACTGATTGGGAGAAGACACTTGGCCTCTATTCAGATGTGTACTTGAAGCTGAAGAAACCACTCAAAACGCGCCAAGTGTACCTTTGGATGATGTCAAGCAGATAGTGTCTAGATTCATTGAATGTCAAGCTTCTAGTGATGGATATTCACATGGAGATTCCTCATAGGTTGATGATGTGTTATCCTTATCTTCTTGGGAAGTGTGGCTTCATTGCCTCTTTCATTTAGTAAAGATTGCCTCTTTCATTTAATAAAGACATGAGTTTGTTATAACTACTTGTGATGTGGCATGATCTGGTCCATTGGCTTGGTCGATCGATCTTGACCCTTAATTCATTTTGAGGACTATAAAAGGCGCTCCTTTTGCTCTCATTTGTACGATTGAAGACTCTGGAATTGTTGCAAGAGCTCTCTGAAATAATATAAGACTCATTGTTTTGGTGACTCTATATATGTTTCTAAGTGTTGCATGGTTTGGATTTTTTCAAGCGAATATTAAATTAGATTAAGTCTCCTTTAAGTTTATGTTAGTTGGTGGAAGGCTCCATTATTGTTTGTGGTGAAATCTTTGTGTTCACACCATTTGTAGTTTGTGGCTGACAAATTGCATTGTATGGTTAGTTTGAACAAAACTGAATTTCAATTTGATTTCTATGTTTGTTGAATGTTTCATGAGCATAAGTGATTTAAACATCTTGTAAAACCTTAGAAGATTGCATCAATCTTGTGTAGTTGTCTGACTTGGCGAAGCAAGATTTGGTTGGATTTCACTTGAGCAATAATTATCCTTGCATCTAGGATTAGATTAGTTCACTACACCTTTCATCTTTTGTCTTTTCTTTTATCAATTTGGTTAGAATTAGGATTCAGTACTTCATTGCCATATCATACGTCGTAGATTGTAGTACTTATATATTCCAGTATCCACTTCGTTCATCGAATCAACAACTTGTCGAACAATTGTGTAAGTCCCTTTGTGTTTACCAGCATAATCATACTTAGTCACTGAGCTATCTCTTACAAAATCATGAGAAAGGAACCTTGGAGTCATCTTGTTTGATCACTTCGTTCAGCATTCAAGAGGCTTTGCTCAAGAGAGAGTCAGATACTCTGTATTTCACTCTATTGTTGACTTGTCCAAAAACAAACATCAACACGCCACAAGACATGGGCGATCATGAGCATTAAACAATACTATAAGCAAATAATAATTAGTGTAAACGATGTGCAAAAGACAGTTGCTGTTTATTAACAGCGAACTATCTAAAAGACATGACCATTGGGTGGAAGGTCACCGATCTGGGTACAAATAGAATCGGGGGTCTTCACTCAAGTCAGCACATGCATCTTCCAATAATATACAGTCCAATTCATATTCAATCACAGGCAGATCATCTCATTCTAAAGTCGTTCCATCATTCTGGAAGCAATTAAAATATAAATCATATCATACAGCAGTTGAACATTCATCAGCAATAAATCACTCAGGCACCAATCAATCAATCAAGGATCTCATGGTACTCATCTCTAAGGATAAAAGCATCTATCAGCATCGAAAGGATCAACACGAAAGATATGGAAATATATAAGGAGCATCGCATATATCATCTCCTTATCAGCTATGGATCTCATTCAGCAATCAGCATGGATTCATACACACTTTCCATCATATAATCTTATCATCTCATCGAATGATATCTTCAGCATCAGCAATTCTTTCCCAATATCATCGAGCCATTTTGATCATAGACCATATTCTCACATACTAAACAGTTCTGCAGTTTATAAATACTCAGCCATTCATTCCAGCATTAAGAAATATCTAAGGGGATCATTCTAATATTCTAAATATCAGATATTGTAATTTCTAATAATTATATCAGCAACTACTATCTTTAGCCACTGGTTATACATTTTGAGGAGTAGCAAATTATAGCATCATAGCCAGTGAACCAATTATACAAGTTAAAATTGTGTGCAAGGTTAAGAAATTTTGATCTTCTTACAAGGGGACATTACACCCTAAGGGCATGTTTGGAGGAAAGACTGATCAACACCCCTGCCATACCTCCTTGAACGGACCTTATGGAGGCCTTTTTGATAGCTTACATCCTGCCAAGACCCCTGTTAGGGCCTGTATGGAGGGGGAACTGAGTAACAGCTTGCCATGCCCCCCGTAAGGGCCTGCATGGAGGTATTGTTGACCAGTCAATGTCTTGCCATGTTGCTTAGCACCATCCCCACTATGATTGAATTGATTGAGTGAATAAATGGATTTAATTACATAATAATAAATAGTTGATTTGTCTATATGAATATCGTTTATAAATTTGAATGCAGGGAAATCTTATATAACACTAACATTCCAAGAGGTTTGTATATCTATATTTTGTATATATGTTTCCCATGTTATGATTGCGGATTTAGAGCATAAGAATGATGTAGTTTGAAGGTAATCTAAATGGTAATTCCGAAACCCTAACCCTAGCTTGTGATAATTGAATTTTCTAGGGCAGATTAGGTAGGGGACATTACATATGTTTATTGTAATTTATGATGTGTGCAAGAAGTTGTAAGAGCATCTAATGTCATAGAGATGTGTAAGAGTATCTTATGACATTGTAAGATGCGTAAGAGATTTTATGATGATTTTGTGATGTGTAAAAGCATGTAAGAACGGAGTTACAAGGTGGACTTGGAATATTGACCAACTTATGATGTGTAAATATGATGCATCATAGAGCATCTTTAAAAGGCTGAATAAGTCCAAATGGGGCACCCAAGTTTAGTGGATGGTCATGACATGCGTAAGGAATATGCTATTTTGAGTTTGTTGACCCATCATTGGTCTTGGGTGTTGTAATTCCTCATGGGGATTCTGACACCATTCTTGGCTCATGGTTTTCTCCCATGGTTTTAGTAAACCACTCTTGGTTTGTGGATTGGGCTTGGCCTATAAATTTGGGTGCTTGGAGATGTAATATAATGTAACTTTGCAAGGGGTTGTCAAAATTTCTTTAGATTTGTGTTGGTCTTTATTGTGAAGGCTTGAGCTTGCTTGTGTATTGTAGCCAGATTGGTATTGTGAATACATTGCTTTGAGATTTGGAGGTTGGGTTTTTTCTTGAAAGGGTTTTTCTCTATGCTCCCCCAAGTTTCAAGGACGGGGGGACGAGTTTTGGGGACGACATGTTTTTTTGGCCATTTTGTAGGGGACGACAGGGGACGGCTACTAAAAAATAAGATTTTTTTTAAAAATATAAGGAAATTTCAAATATTTATATGATAACATTGATAAGGCATTCATTTTAGACATTATGGAACCTTAAAACATGAATACATAACAATAACATTACACTTTGAACTTAGTTTTCAACTTGTCACGTGAGAATTGGCAAACAAATAAACAAAATTTAATTGTTTTCAACGACAATTTGTATATATATTATATCAAAATTATATCAAAATGCCCAAAGGCTACAAGTTTCAAGTTTCAACAACAAAATGACAAAAACATAGAGAATATCAATATATGGCTGTCCCTAATCAGCCTCTCCTAAGACTGCATCAAAATTGGAATTTGAGTCCGAATCACTGCCACCATGAGGGTCTACCTCATCCAGTGGAACCCCAACCAATCCCTCTTGTGCCTCCTCATCAATCTACAGAACATCTTCGGGATCAACATCTCAACATGCAGTTGGAGTCTGACGATACTCAGGTCTCTGTCGACCCTGTAGCCGCAAGGCACTATGCACTGCCACCAACTTCTCTGACCGTCTAGAGGTAAGGTTTTTCCTCTTCACCGACTGAATGATGCTATATGTGGACCAATTCTTCTCTGCAGCAAAGGAATTGACAATCTATGAAAGGAGGTGAGTGGCAAGTATCCTCAATTTTGGTGCATCCATGCCATGCCACATCCACCATCCGATAGGGTCGGTTTGAGCTAATGTAGCTCTATCTGTCCTCGCCTCTGGTTTGCTAAAGTTTGGACCACGTAGATTGACAAAGGCCATCTATTGTTAGCGAAGTATAGAAGCCTCCTCCTCAGTATACATTTTTGCAAGGCCCTTCTTGAACCCTCGTTTCACCTCATCATCATGAGATGGAGGCACTCTTTTAGGTCTAGCTACATACCATTTGGGATTTAGAGCATAGGTTGCCATATGAAGTGGGGTGTTCATAGTGTCCCACCTCCGCGTTACAACGGGTCTAAGATGCTCCTCATAAAATTCCAAAGTAGGATCCTTGCTCTGAATGGCTGACTTCATTTGCCCAAGCATGCTATCAAATGTCTCATAAATCTCTCCAACGCTAGGAGAGTCTGTATTAGCATATCTTATGACTTCCACAATAGGTGCAATGAAGGAGCAAACATAGTTGCAAGTGCAAACAAGTTAACAAAAATCAGCAATTTAAAAATAAGATTTAAATTTTTAAATTTAATAAATTGATAATAAAATGAAAATCAACAATTTCAAATTTCAAATTTCAATTTCATACCTTATTGTGGACCACCAATCATTGTCAAGGACCTTTTGTCTCACACTTTTTCCTTCAGCTGAATTTGACTCTGGCCATCTACTCCATTTTGCATTAACCACCAATAATTGTAGAGGCTCCTTCACCTCAACCATCCTCTCTAACAAAATGAAATAGCTGGCATATCTAGTTTCCACGGGCTTGAGGGATTCCTTCTTCGAAAAAGTCCTGAACAATGCAAGTGAGGTTTGATGGTTGCAAATGAACATTTGTATATCTCTAGCTTTTGCCACCATTTCCTTCACCAAGCAATCTTCCCAATGTCTTTCAATGTGTTGTTCAACGCATTAACACAACATGGGGTCCAGAAAATGTGTTTATAAGCACCCTCCACCATTAAACCAGCTGACTTACATACACGGGCTGAATCTGTTGCCACTTGGACAACATTAGATGCCCCAACCTCTTCTATGGCATCCTTCAAAATCTGAAATTGGAAGTGTGCATCCTTCCTCTTCCCTGTACAATCAATAGCTCTAAGAAAATAAGAGCCATCTGGACATGTGACAATGATATTGATGAGTGGCCGACGTTTGATGTTGGTCCACCCATCCATGACAATAGAGAAGCCATCCCTAATCCAAGTTTGTCTCATGTCTTTCATCAACACACTCACCTGAGAATATTCCTTATCAAGTAAGGTAGTGCATAGCTTATGTTCCCCAGGGGGGACAAATGAAGGACCAACAACTGTTGTATCTTTGAACATTTGTTTGAAATAGTGAGAGCGTGCTACATGAAATGGTATGGCATGAGCAAAGAAAAATCTAGCAACGAAAGACTCGGCCACCTCTCATATTTGTGCATTAAACAACCCTGCAACAGTAGTAGTTCTTTTTTTTCCCTTACAAAAGTAGAAACCTCTTCCATTTGGCTTTGTGTAGGCAATGACACACTAGGCATACTCTCCATTGACAATCCCTTAGATCTTGCCTCCCCCTCCATGTGCAACCTAGTTGCCTCAACCTTCTCAGCTAGGGTAATTTTTTTACAACTTTTTACCCCTACTCCATCCAAATGCCAAAGGTGAGAATAAACTCGTGTAGCTGCCCCTATAGTCTTCGTTGCAAATATGACAAAGCCATACTCTAGTCCCCTCAGTATTCTTTTTCTTGTCATTGTCTATGCGGTTTGCAAATTGTAAGAGGTTTTTTAGGATTAAATGGGCCTTTTGCATATTGGGCAAGTATAGTGGAAGGGCATTCAAATGGATTAGATGAACTCACATTCCCTATGGCTGCACCACTCCCACTAGCAGAACCCCCACTCTTTCTATGACCTCTAGTAGTAGTTCTACTTGGTTGAACTTGAATTTCAATCTCATTTCTTTCACTTTCACTACCATCACTGCTACTCGTTTTTTTGTTTGAAAAATGACAATACACAGCTGCAAGCAAACATAGAACAAAAAATAAACAAAAAAACCCTCCCTATGTGTTTGAAATTTAAAAAAAACTAAAAAAATGCAAAGGAATATGAACAATTAAACAAAGAATGTCAATCTTACCTCAAATGGTGATGATTTGATGCCCTTGTGCCTTCTCTTCACTGCTGTTAGCTTTTTCAAACTGCTGTTCACCATTGTCAAAATGAGATAGTGAGTTGTGTGTTTTTTGTTTTTGCATCATATGTCTTTTGTTTTAGGTTTAGGTTTAGTTTGGAGGGATGTGAGGGTCCTTGTGGGCCCCCCCATCCATTTAAAAAAAAATGTGTTTTTTTGTTTTAAAAATGACTTGGGTCGCTGCTGGGCCGTCGGGGACGGCTAGCCGTCTCCGGCGTCCCCAAAATAATAGGGGACGTCCCCGGGGAAACGGGGACGGTCAGGGGATATTTCCTGCCCGTCCTCGCTGCCGCGGAATGTCTCGGGGAAGCTACGGCAGGTAAAAGTGCAGGGGACGCATCCCCGTGGAGCCTAGGTTTTTCTGAGGTAAACATTGTGTCATGTGGTGAATGTTTTGTGTGTTTTTTTTTTTTGAAACTATCTGATCACATTATCTATGCATTTCTCTCCTCATTGATTAGGGTAGGAAGTGTTTCAATTTCTGCTATTAGGTTCCTTTCAAGGGTTTCCATTGAAAATGGACTTATGTGGTTTGAGCATCCTGGTTTTGATGATAGTTTGATTGAGTGGTGGAAGAAGAAATTTAAAGGCTGTATAAGATTTATCCTCTGTAAAAAAATGCAATATGTTAAAGGAGAAGTCAACAAGTAGAATAAAGAAAAGGTGGGCAATATTTTTGTTAAGAAAGTGGAAGTGGAAAGTAATTTGAATATTGAGGAATTTGAGATTGCTAACCTTGGCTTGACATTGGACAGACAACAAAAAGAGCAATCCTTGTTCTCTAAGTTGCAAAATTTATTGAGGATGGAAGAATTTTTTTGGCATAAAAAATCTCAGATCAAATGTTTGAAGGAGGGAGATTGAAACATCAAATTCTTTCATTTTTCTACAATTATTAGAAGACAAGCAAATAGGATTGTAAATATTATTCTTCCTTGTGGCAAGGAGATTATAGATGTTGCAGGGTTGAGGAAAGAAGCCGTATCATACTTTGAGCAATTGTTGGCTAGGGAGGAGAGGGTGAATGTGTGTTCTCAGAATTGTCTTCTTGATAATATCTCTCCTCTTATTACCGATTCTCAGGTAATTCTTTTTTGAAGCCAATTACCTTGGAAGAAGTCAAGTCCGCTATAAATTTTCTTGGTGCCAAGCAAGTTCCTAGTTTGGGTGGGGTTTCTGAAATGTTCAACCCCAAATTTAAAAAAAAAAAATATAATGTAGAATAACGCTACAGCCAACAATGGTTATTTGGATTCTACGGGTGTAATATACCCATTAAACAAACTGCTGTGCTAATAAGTTCTCAATGAGAAATATGCAGAATGTAGTTAAATAGAACAGTCCCCTGATGTAATAAATGAAAGATAAACACTTATTCCAAACACCCATTTACTGAAATGCATCTACAGGCCTGAGTTTCTGAATTACTACAGCAGGTTTTATGGCTATATCATGCCCAGAATTGTGTAATACAACTGATAATATAAGATAAAGGTTAATTATCAATTATTCCAGAAGTACAAGGGATAAACTAACACTTTGGCACATACCCAATTGCTGCAGCCTGCTACAGGTCTGTGTAAAGGACTGCTACAGCCAACTGGTGCTCAAAAGTGGCCTTAAATACCTTAAAACATATCTTCTCCCTCCAACAAATGACAGCAACAAATGCAGCACACCAAGGCACCTCCAAATCCACAGGTATCTCACCCAAACCCTAGGCATTTTGGTCTGAAATCCACTCGCCCAGCTACAGCAATATGTACGGCTCCAAAGGAGGTGTTCTCCGTAGTTTGGCAGATGTAAAACTCTTCAAATCTGCATGCAATCTCTTTCCTTAATCCTGTGCCAAATCTCTCTTCCTTCAACAACAACGATGGATGGACAAATTCCAAAATACCCATTCAACTACACAATGGTACTGCCTGCCTGGAATGGGTACGACCAGCATGGAGCTTCCAAAAACACATCCAAGACTCCTTCAAATCTGCAATAAATCCTCCAAATGTAGCTTCAATACCTCTTTTCAAATTATCATTCGAAGAATCTCGATATTTTGCAATGGAAACCTCTCCGCGACAAACCTGCAACTCCACAGTACGCACCAACATAGTCTCTAAATGAAACTATAAGCAATCACCCCGGGTAGATCTCTCACCACCGAGAATGATATTATCCGTGGAAGTTTTCGTCCTTAAGAAGTTCTTGGATTCAAACAAGCAGCATAACCTTACCACAAAATTCACGCCTAAAAAAATGCAAATGAGCTCAAAAGAGGGGTTTTATATTTTCCCCAAATCCCCACGCCCCCCCTTGGGTTTAAAAAATATTAACTTTATTAAAATTTCCCTTATGTCTCCCAAATTGAGCACCCTCTCATTAGAAATATGAGTTAAGCACACTTTTACTATTTTCTTATGTCTCCCTAGGTGCCCACTTAAAGTCACTTTATAAACATTTAATAACTCTAAAGTTAAATGTTTAATTTAGCTTTATAACACCAGCGTTAATTAAAATCTCGTTAATTACAATCTCACCAAGATAAATACTAAACGGTCACCGAATGAAAGGGGCAACCCTGCCGGAGTGAAACCATTGCCACATGAAGAAATTGGTGCCGACATAGTGACTTACTAAAAATAGTAATAATGGACCAACTGTTCGAAACTGCCACAGAACACATCACCCTGAATCTCCTGCCAAACCAAGCTCAAAGCAACACTTGGAAATGCCACAGAGGCTGAACTGAAGTGTCTCCTAGACCCAAGGTGTTCCTAACCAAACCGCACTAGCCTATGGGAACCCGAGGAATAGGCTGACGATCACCACAACGTCCATGCCTAGGAAGGGGACATTACAGTTTCAAGATAGTTTTTAAAGAAATTTTGGCATATTGTGGGAAAGGGTGTTTGGTAGGCTGTGGAGGAATGTAGGATTCGTAAGTTGGTCTTGAAAAGTTGTAATTGTACACTTGCTTTAGTGCCAAAAACAATTATGTAGAGTATTTTGATTCCTTCAGGCCTATTGCTTTGTGTAATACTATTAATAAAATTATGACTAAGGTCATGGCTTGCCGGTTGAAAGATTGCTTAGACCATGCAATTTCAGAAGAGCAGAGTGGTTTTGTAGCCGATATACAGATTTTGGATGGTATTGGTGTTCATGAGGCAATTCATTCAGAAAGAAAAGGGCAATTTAATTGTATGCTAATTAAATTGGATATGACTAAGGCTTATAATAGAGTTTCTTGGTATTTTTTGTTGAAATTCTTGGGAAATTTTGGATTTTCTAAGGAATGGAGAGATTGGGTGTGGAGTTGTATTTCTTCTTGCTCCTTTTTAGTGCTTGTCAATGGCATTCCTACAGGATTTCTTAATTCTAAAAGAGGTCTAACGCAAGGGAATCCACTTTCTCCTTTTCTTTTCATCATTCTAGCTGAAGTTTTGGGGAGATATCTGAAAAATGAGATGCTGCTTAGAAATATCAAGGGGCTAAAAATCACTGCCAATGTGATTAATGTTTTGCATTTGCAATTTGTAGATGATACACTTTTGTTTGATGACATATTTGTTAGGGAAGCTTGTTCCTTCAAACAAGCTCTGGATTGGTATAAAAATGGCTGACCAAAAAAATGTAAACAAGACAATTTTTTTTTTGTTCATGAAATTTTGTAGGGAGGCTCTTGAAATTCAGTAGATTCAGGGATTTGAAATTGATGAGTTACTTGCAGCTTCTTTGAGGATGCCATTGGTAGAAAGAAAAGCCTCATTGTATCCAAAATAAGCATTCCTCATGCAAAGGTGAGTGGCTCTCTCTGGTTGGCAGAATTCAATTTATAAAATTTTCACTTGCTGCTATTCCTATTTATGTGATGTCTATTTTCTGCATCCCTGGGAATATTGCTAAAGATATTTCCAACATTCAAAGAAATTTTCTTTGGGGAGGTTGTGAAGATAAGAGGAAATATTCAAGTTAGATGAGATCACGTTTGTTGACATAATAAGGATGGCGGTCTTGGTTTTAGAAACTGTAAAATGATGAATAAAGATTTAGGGATGAAATTGATCTGGAGAATGTATTTAGAGAAGGATAGGTAATGAATTAAAATTCTTCACTCGAAATATGTTGGAAATAATTGTGAAGCAAGAATCTTGTCTCAAATCTCCTTGCCTTGGTGTTTGGGGATTTGGAATTTCATGAAGCATTGTAGGCAATTCTTGCTAGGTAATTTGAAGTGGAATGTAGGGAACATTAGTGGATTTTTGGAATGAGGCATGGATCTTGGATGCCCCTTTAGCATATGTTGAGTCCATTCAGGGGTTGGTAGGCCATTTCAGCAATGTGTGGGGCAGAAAATGAGGGATTACATGGCATTGATTGAGGGTTGGAAATGGAGAGAACTAAGAGAGACCTCTCCTATTTTGAAGGTGGCCACTGTTCAATTAAATATTATGTTGTAAATGTGGCCAATTATTGGGGAGAATACTATGGATTGTCTCACTTGGTCTGGGAGTTCTTCACGAGGGAATGATGTGGAATCTGCTTATTCTTATATATCAAAAACTGATGAAATTAATTCCTTCCCTCTTGAGAAAATTTGACTTAGTTTTGGGCTTCCCAAAGCTAATGCTTCTCTTTGGTTAGTTGTTAAAGGACGGGTTCTAACATATGATCGCCTGAAAAAAAATGGGGTGGAATGGTCCACTTACATGCTTTCTTTGTGGACAATTTAAGAAGTATAACAATCATATCTTTATTTTTTGCAAATTCTCTGCTTAATTATGGGATTGGGCTCTAGAGAATTCAGGGTTAAGTTGGGTGGCAGTTGGGAAATTGATAAATTTTCTTCGAAGTTGGAACTTAAAGATTAAAAGTAGGAGTTTAAAAATGATGTGGGAGTTGTCACCCTCCATTATTGTATGGAATATTTAGTTGGAGCGCAATAGAAGAATTTTTCAAGAGCAGGGTTTGCCAGTTGAGTTGTTTGAGACAAAATAGTTGCTTCTTTATTGAAGTTAGGAAATTCTCAGTGCAATCCTGATTGTGTTATTGATCCTAAGGAAAAGTATTAGACTCAGATGTGGCCAAGATTGAATTGGTTGGTAAAGATGGTGGTGTTGAACACACAAAAGTATTGAGAGGGGGGGGGGGGGGGTTGAATCAGTGCATATTCAAATTCTTTCCTTTTAACTACATTCAATCCAAACTGAACATTTAAACCAAATGAATCATAAAAGCACATACACACATAACACCAGATTTACGTGGAAACCCAAGATGGGAAAAACCACGGTGAGCAAGCTGCTTGGATCTACTATCCAAATCCAGCCTCACAAATAAATTTAGATTTACAATGAATTTTATGGGTACCAACCCAAACGAAGCACCAACTCCCTAATACAAAGTTTTATGGGCTTCAACCCAAAGGAAGCACTGACTCCCTAAACTGCTACAACACTTACAAGATGAGGCTGCAACCTCTGTACCAAAACACTTGACTGATTCTGATGGTTCAATCACCTCTGCATCTTCAACTTCATTAACACTTTGACATTGACGTAACTTAATGACTTCAACACCTTTGCTCAAACATCTTTGCTGCCTTCTAGGCTCAAAACACCTCCGCAATACAATACTAGCTCTGTTATGGACATAGTTCCACGGAGTTTTGGGGATGGGGACGGGGGGACGCGTTTCGGGGACGGGGTGGCGGGGGGTCTAATTTTGGGTGCGGCAGGGGAGCGGTGTGCTGAAATACATAGAGTACTTGAAAAATTAGTTATAAAAAGATGTATAACTGTAGAAGCCTAAGGAATAACTTAATAAGTGAAGTTTAGAGTTTAAACATATTGCGTTGAAATACAACCTTTGCCAGCATCCTCCCTGCCTATGTCAAAATGGGAGCTTTGGAATAGGGTATGGACATCCATCAAAACATAAAGGATAGAGGAATTTTGTCAGATGTTGTAGTTGCAACTGCCTTGTTAGACATGTATGCAAAATGTGGAAGCATAGACAAGGCACGTGAACTGTTTGACAAAATGCCTCAAAGAAATGTGGTCATGGACTCCAATGATTGCAGGATATGCACAAAATGGATTTGTTCAAAAGGCTTTAGAAATTCAAAATTTAAAGCAAATGCAATTGGTTGGTGTAAAGCCAAATTCCACAACCTTTGCCAGCATCCTCCCTGCCTGTGTCAAAATGGGAGCTTTGCAAAAGGGTATGGACATCCATCAAAACATAAAGGATAGAGGAATTTTGTCAGATGTTGTAGTTGCAACTACCTTGTTAGACATGTATGCAAAATGTGGAAGCATAGACAAGGCACGTGAATTGTTTGACATAATGCCTCAAAGAAATGCGACGGCGAAACGGGGGGGACGGCAGGGGATGGTGGGGGACGTTTCCCTGAAGTCTCCCCATCCCGGAAACGGGGAGACTTCGGGGACAACTGTATTTTAGGGGGGGCGCGTCCTCGTGGAACTAGGGTTATGGATTATGCATCATAACTTCCAGAGTTACTTCTCAATTTTCGGATCATTCACCTTTTTCGCACATGCTCACACACTTTGAAACAATCTTCTATCCTTCATATATATCCTCCACAAGCCTTCTAAACATCATCTTTGTCAGCCTAAATGTAACGTGTAACCGGCCTTGCTTGTCGGCTCCTAAATCATCTGCGGTAATGTAGGAGTGAAATCCCATAATGCGGTTCATACCAAGAGATCTACTGGACCCAATTTACCTTCTCCCAACCTTTCCTCATGGCGCACGCTTCCATATACACGTCGCAATCACTCGAGTATACCATGTTGGCTCCGCAACCACTTAACCTTTCATCCATTAGCTCCAGACCCAATGCAGTACCGGAGAGGTGAAATATCATGCGAATCAAGCCACGAACAATATATGACTTGCAAAACCTTCTCATGCATTCCTCTTACTAGTTCATGCTTCTGCTTGTTGGCATAAGCAATCAAACAATGATGTCGGTACCCTTACACAGTCTAGTCACCCTGTCTTGACATAGAACATTGAAAAACACACTTGCGATACTTTATATCCTTTGAAACATGAACATGTCATTCTTGTACCTTTGCTTTACATAATCTCCAAACCGCCAAGTTATACATGCAAATGCGGTGAAATGCGACAGCTTTGAGTTTCATACCTGATCACCTTACATTGTGATAGCCTTGTTTCCAGTTTGCTGACTCTGGATGTCCTTGCGGTAACTCTTATGCTCTGAAACTTGGATCACACATACCTCATAGCCATATTTAGCTAACCTCCAAGCCGCGAGGCCATGTCTTCATCTGCGGTAGGATGTGGTACATTCTTTTGTGCTTCTGTAATACAATTCCTTGTGCCTTTGACAGTTTGATAACCTAGACGATTTCCTTCATATCCAATGCAATGCTTTTCACCAAGAGATGATATCATTGCAACAAGCATCAATGTATGACATTAATCAAAACACTTTGACCACCTTCACCTATTCACGAACTTCAGAAGATAAGGTACAACTGTGTATAGATGATACTGATCTAACAACATGCTCATGTCTTTCATCACCATATCTTTCACATCACACCTCCTTTGATCACCACTCCTTTGACATTAATGACAACATGTGCAACAATCTCCCCCATTGTCATTGATGACAACATTAATTTGATATTCAACTTTTCTCCCCCTTTGACATCAAGGGCAAAGGGTCATTAGTCTACTTTTGTATTGTCAAAACATACAAGCTCCCCCTATCTGTATTAACCCTTACATACTTCTGCTATCTCTTCACCTACTTGCCCCCCCTGAGTGGCAACTGCAGTCAATCTAAGGATGATAAATTAGGCTTGAACAACACCCCCTGGATAGATGCAACATCTGTGCATCTAATTATGAGGTGAGGGAGGGGCAACAACTCCTAACATTTGCCTGAGATATTCAAATGTGTCCTTAGAAAGTGCTTTTGTAAAGATGTCTGCAACTTGATCCTTTGTAGGTACATATTCCAATTTTACTTCTTGATTTGCAACCTTTTCTCTTAGGAAGTGATATTTAATGGATATGTGCTTGGTTCTAAAGTGCATTAGCAACTGCAGTCAATCCAAGGATGATAAATTAGGCTTGAACTGCTCCCTCCTGGATAGATGCAGCATCTATGCATCTAATTATGAGAAGGAGAGGGAGGGGCAATGACTCCTAACATCTGCCTGAGATATTCAAATGTGTCCTTAGAAAGTACTTTTGTAAAGATGTCTGCAACCTAATCTTTGTAGGTACATATTCCAATTTTACTTCTTGATTTGCAACCTTTTCTCTTAGGAAGTGATATTTAATGGATATGTGCTTGGTTCTAGAGTGCATTACTGGATTCTTTGAAATATTGATGGCGCTTGTATTATCACATAAGATGGGAATAGGCTCATCATATATTACCTTGATATCTTTCAATGTTTGCTTCATCCATAACACTTGAGTGCAATAGGATACTGCAGCTATGTATTTTGCTTCTGCTGTAGATAAGGAAATTGAATCCCGTTTCTTAACAAACCATGAAACCAATTGGTCACCTAAAAAGAAAGCTCCACTATTGGTACTTCTCCTATCATCAATGAACTTCTTATCAAGTCACCTATATGCCTTGCTTTCATTTAAGCAGCATCTCATTTTTACAGGGAGCTGAAGGATTATGTAGTGGTTAGCTCCCCATGAACCCATGCCTTTTCTTAATCTACTATGAAGTCCTCTGCATTAAGGCACAAGCAAAGGTTCTGCCTTATTCTTATTATCTTGCTCTTGTTTCCTTTTCCATATCTTTGTTATTTCATTCTCCTGCTTTTTCATGGTCTCTTCCATCTTGTCTTGGTTAGGCAGATAAACAGAACCACTTTTACAAAATCTTGCTTTATGCCCAAAGTTATTGCACTTGTAGCATATACCACCATTTCTTCTTGTCTTAGTTCTACAATCCATAGTCTTATGACCAAATCTATTGCATGAAAAACAATAACCATAAAAGAATGAAGAGAACCTGGTTGTAGCAGATTGTCTTGCAGGAGAAGAACCCCTGAGTCTCTTCTTCAGATCTTTGATCTTTGTGAAACCATCATCCTCCTTTTGCGTCTCAGCTTTAGTCTTCTGAGATATCTCAGTGCCTGTTCTGTCTTCTTCATCATAGTCTTATTTGCAGATTCATTTTTTTTAAGCTCTGACCTTTCTCAAAACCAAAACCAGCCTTATCCTTAGGTGATCTTTGATTGCTGATCATTTCATCAAGAATGATTGTGCTTTTCTCAAATTTTAAGCTCTTATCTATCTGATCCTTGGCTTTCTTTAGTTCCTTGGAGACAATTTCTTCTTTAAGTTTGGTGCATTCATCTAATTTGGCATTGAGCTTAGTGTTCAGGCAATCTGCAACTCTTTTACCTTCTTCAATTTGAGTCTTCAAGCTAACAATCATTTTCTTTGATTTTTTGAGCTTTACCTTTTATTCTTTGTTTTCTTTCCTTACTAAATTCAAGTCTTCAAGTGCAGCGATCGGTTCACCTTTAAGATCAACTTCACATTCTTCTTCATCAATAACTGTCATGTCTTTTTCATCAGGATCTAGCATTTCCTCACCATCTTCTACAAGATTGTCTTCATTTTTAAAAACAACATTTCTTGTCTCTATTGCCATGAGCTGAATTTTTTCTCTGTTACTATCTAAGATACATTCACCACTCTCATAAGATGAGCTGCTTTGCTCTTTGGAATAGAAGCTTTTCCTATGTCTGTGAAAGCTCCTCTTTTCATGTATGCCTTGTTTGTGGCACCTTTTATGTTGATAATGTTTGCCATCTTCCCTTATGTTATGCTCTTCTTCCTCATTGCTACTTTAACTTTTGTCCTGAGGACACTTAGCAACACAATAACCAATTTTACCACAATTAAAACATTTGAAAGGTAATTACCTTTGTACTTGCTGGAACCCTTCTTCATCTTTCTCACAAAGTTGGCTTCCTCATTACTAGATCCGTCACTTGACTCAGATGCATCATTCTTTTCTTTCTTAGATGCCTTGAAAGCAACTTCTTTCTTTGATGTCTCCTTACTTGCATTCCTCATTTCATAAACAGTGAGAGATCCATATAATTCATCCATTGTAAATTTATTCAGATCGCTAGCTTCTTCAATTGTAGAAACTTTTGAATCATACCTTTGCGGAAGGGATCTTAGGACCTTCTTCACAATCACTGGGTCTTCCATTTCTTCACCAAGTCCTTTGATAGCATTGACGATTTCATTCGTCTTGAGTAGATAGTCTACAATATTTTTTTCTTTCTTCATCTTCAAACTTTCAAACTCACCTCTATAGGTTTGTAGTTTAGCTTGTTTCACCTTATCATCACCTTCATAGATGTTACTAAGCTTCTTCCAAATATCCTTAGCAGTCTTACACTGCATTACTTTGACAAACTTTGTGTTAGTTAGACCACTCAAGATAGCATTCTTAGCTTTAACATTGTTCTCACAAGCCTTCTTATTAGCAGGATATGTGAGAGGATTTGTAGGAGTAGTGTAACCATCGATCACAGATCTCCAAACATCATACCCTAGAGAAGTTAAATAGGCTTCCATCCTTATGCTCTAGAAAGCGAAGTTAGATCCATCAAATAGAGGTGCTCTGTTAGAAGAGGATCCTTCCTGTCTAGCGATGTGTTCTTATCCAAGATCTACCTTCAGCTGTTAGACTGTATCAAGGAACCTTGATTTGATACCAATTGTTGAACACATAGAAGTATCGAGAGGGGGGGTGGTGAATCAGTACATATTCAAATTCTTTCCTTTTAACTGCATTCAATTCAAATTGAACATTTAAACCAAATAAATCATAAAAGCACATACACACATGACACCAGATTTACGTGGAAGCCCAAGATGGGGAAAACCACAGTGAGCAAGCTGCTTGGATCTACTGTTCAAATCCAGCCTCACAAATAAAATTAGATTTACAATGAATTTTATGGGCACCAACCCAAAGGAAACACCAACTCCCTAATACAAAGTTTTATGGGCTTCAACCCAAAGGAAGCACCTACTCCCTAAAGTGCTACAACACTTACAACACTTATAAGATGAGGCTACAACCTTTGTACCAAAACACTTGACTGATTCTGATGGTTCACTCACCTCCGTAGCTTCAACTTCATTAACACTTTGACATTGACTCATTCTAATGACTTCAACACCTTTGCTCAAACATCTCTGCTGCCTTCCAAGCTCATAACACCTCCACAATACAATACTAGCTCTATTATGGATTATGCATCAGAACTTCTAGAGTTACTTCTCATTTTCCAGATCATTCACCTTTTTCGCACATGCTCACACACTTTGAAACAATATTCTATCCTTCATATATATATCCTCCGCAAGCCTTCTAAACATCCTCTTTGTCGGCCTAAATGTAACGTGTAACCGGCCTTGCTTGTCGGCTCCCAAATCATTTGCGGTAATGTAGGAGTGAAATCCTATAATGCGGTTCATACCAAGAGATCTACTGGACCCAATTTACCTTCTCTCAACCTTTCCTGTTGGTGCACGCTTCCATACACACGGCGCAATCACTCAAGTATACCATGTTGGCTCCGCAACCACTTAACGTTTCATCCATTAGCTCCAGACCCAATGTGGTACTGGAGAGGTGAAATATCATCATGCGGATCAAGCCACGAACAATATATGACTTGCAAAACCTTCTCATGCATTCCTCTTACTAGTTCATGCTTCTGCTTGCTAGCGCAAGCAATCAAACAATGATGTCGGTACACTTACACGGTCTAGTCACCCTGTCTTGACATAGAACATTGAAAAACACACTTGCGGTACTTTATATCCTTTGAAACCTGAACATGTCATTCTTGTACCTTTGCTTTACATAATCTCCAAACCACCAAGTCATACATGCAAATGCGGTGAAATGCGGCAGCTTTGAGTTTCATACCTGATCACCTTACACTGTGATAGCCCTGTTTCCATTCTGTTGACTCTGGATGCCCTTGCGGTAACTCTTATGCTCTGAAACTTGGATCACACATACCTCATAGCCATATTTAGCTAACCTCCAAGCTTTGAGGCCATATATTCATTTGCGGTAGAATGCTGTACAATCTCCTGTGCTTCTGCAGTACAATTCCCTGTGCCTTTGACAGTTTGATAACTTCAGACAATTTCCTTCATATCCAATGCAATGCTTTTCACCAAGAGACAATATCATTGCAACAAGCATCAATTTACGACATTAATCAAAACACTTTGACCACCTTCACCTATTCATGAACTTCAAAAGATAAGGTACAACCATGTATAGATGATACTAATCCAACAACATGCTCATGTCTTTCATTACCATATCTTTCACATCACACCTCCTGATCACCACTCCTTTGACATCCACTCCTTTGACATCAATGACAACATGTGCAACAGGTGGTAGAGTGCAGATCCATGGAGAATGTAATAAAATGGAACCTGCACCCTCAGGGATGGATTAAGATGAATTTTGATGGGGCTGCCAGGGGTAATCTTGGGAAAGCAGGAGATAGATGTGTGTTTAGAGATAGCTGGGGTCAGCCTGTGGCAATTATGGCCATTGATTTGGGTTTGAATATTAATAATATGGCCGAGGCTTTGGGTTTGGCTAATAGTCTGGCATGAGTAGCAGAAAAAGGATGGCTGCCTCTATTTATTGAAGGAGATTTGAAGGATGTGCTGGATAATTTGAAAAGAGAAAATGGAAGTTCTAGGAAACTTCACAAGGTAATTTTGCAGGCAAAATCACACCTAGAAAAATTCGAAAATATTAAATAGCACATAAGAAGAGGAAAGGTAATGCACATGTTGATTGGCAGCAAATGAAGGTATAGATTTGATGAGTAAAAAAGGTATAAGTCAGATCATTGGAGGTGGAAGGTTTGGCCTGACAACAGGTGAAGATTGTGATGGTGGCAGAGCATACATTATAATAATTTTTCTTGGGGTTGGCAGCAATCAGGATGCAACCATAGCAGAGGATTTGGGAATTCAGGATTTGGTTCTGTTTTGTTTAGTTTTCCTTATAAATTGATTTTTTATTAGGATTTGGTGAACTTCTAGTTACTATAATCTGGTGCTTTAATTCCATATTTTTGTAGCTCGTGGGTGCCTTACCCAAGTTGCTTATAGCTAAAAAAGTCACTAATTATTGAAGTTGACCATTGCAAAATGAGTTGCTAGAGATGAGAAAATGAAAGAACAAAAATCAGGTGTCAGAGAGTTGTTAAGAGTGGATAGATAGCTGATGGTTAAAGGCATTGCGGTCATTTTCCTTGACAAAGAAAATCTGCACAATTTTGTTAAATGCTACAATCCATAGAGGAAAGCCTGCTTATTATATTTGAGAGGATATTCTACACAATCACCTTTGATCTTGAGGTTATTGAGTTAGTTATTAGATTACCTTGCTAAAGAAGGCGGTCGTGAAAAGCTTACTGTTTAGTGACGACAAGCAAAATTTCATCAGTGTATTTTTCAGTCACCAGGAAACTAGGGTTAAAGGATGCGGACTCCATTTCCACATCTCTCATTGACCATATTTAATTGTATTAAGGCCATGTGAATGCATATTCCCATGTCTCCTTGTGACTGCATTTCCGGAATAAGGATAATTATTGAGCAAGGAAGGGCACCTTGAAGAAATTCACACCAAAAATTAGAGGAATGAGTACATCAAATGGCTGTGCAAATTTTTCATGGGACGACTTATATCTGTACTAATAGGTTGTATCAGTTCTATATGTGGTGCATGCCTAGCATCGACAAAGTTGAGGATAATGCACATCTGAATTGGGTGTCTTGGTACAATTAGACAAGCAACATTTCATCAGAGAATTCTGCATGGACAGTGGAAACTTGGGTTCAAGGACGGGACATCAACATCCCTGTTCCCACATCCCTTGCAACTATATCTAAATGTAACATATCCATACCTTTATTCTTATGCTTCTGCACCCTTTTTGAAAATGACATACCTGTAGCCATATACCATGCTTCCTTACGACTGATTTTTTGGAATAAGGTTGATTATTGAGTGACAAGTACACATTGAAGCAATGCACACCAAAATTTTGAGGGATGAGAAAATCAAATGGTTGTGTGAGTGTCACGGTACAACATTTCTGCACTAATAAGTCATATCATGTATCAGATCCCTCCTATCATCAACACTTTTTAGTTTGACATGCCTGAATTGTGTGGCTTAGGCCTTTAATGAATGCCAAAGAGCAGATTATTTATATTTATATGCATAATTATTTTCTGGAGGCTTTATGAACCATCTGTTTCATTCTTCCCTTATTTCGCTATGATGAGACTCTCCACAACCAGAAATGACAAAAATAAGAAATCTTGGGTCACCATGTTGATGAAAGAGAACCTTGAGGCTGTTGATGACAATGAGTGGTGGTTTAACAAAGGTAAGCCGTAATCTCTTTTTTTTAAGTCCGTGTTGGATTACATAGGTCTCTATTCTCTCGTGGAGAGAATGGGTGATCTCTAAACTCTCAAGAATAATAGAATTTAAGAACCACAAATTATTTAAATGTACTGCTCTACTTATCTCAACAAATGACACTGTTAAGAGATAGGTATGTTGTAGTAAAATAGGAAAATAACTTGCTGGAAATCGAATGAATCAACCCAAATTTACCTTGGAAACCCACCAAAGAGGGAAAAACCAGCTTTGGTAGTGGCAAATGCACTAGTACTGTAATAATATTAGAATGAGTACCGAGTACAATTAGTTGCTATGGATCCAATCTGTCCCTTGCTCCACTAATTGCATACACAATTGTCTCAGTCTTGTAAACCACTAACGAGCTAGTCAAATCCTCTTTACTCATATCAGTACAACATTTAATTAGTCCTCCCTTGTATAAATACATACTTTACCTTTCTATTTGTAACTGTTGTTCGTTCTGGAGCATTCTCCTAAGCCCTAGAAGAATCCCTTTGGAAGCTGAAAGCTACAACATTGTCTTTTCATTTCAAAATCTGATTTTGTGCAGTTGGGCAGCATTTCTGTGGTGTAGGTTCATCTGGATGGGTGTGGATTCAATATCTGCAAAAGACTGGATTTGACCTGGAGATGCAGAAATGTCCATGTCCTCGTTTACTCTGTAATACCTGTTTTCTGTGCAAGTTGGTGATCTTTTAATGAATTCATTTTACTGGTCATAAATACATAGGTTTTTCATGATTTTTATGAATTACAATTCTATTAGAAAGGCTTTTGGTCCCACAAAAGCTTAATGAGACTTTGAGAGAGGAAGAGATTTCCACAGGATATGGTTGGACACAAGCCTTGTCCAAGTCTTGTGGTTGGTGGTGACTACTCTTCTTTTAATGCTAGTGTGGAGCCCTCCAAGGTACTTGTTAAGCATATCCTCTTTCTCCAAGTCCATGCCTACTTGGCTCATCCTTTGAACTTTGTGGTGTCATCTTGCACACTTTGCCCTTCTTGCTGTTTGAGATATATTCACTTAATTTTCTGATCAATTTTATGACCAATGGAATAAAAATTCGTACATATTACTTAAATTTTTCCAGCTACTTACAATTGACTTCTTTTTTCCACAATTAACTACAGTTTTCCCACCATACAAGAGCATGACCTTACATTTTGAGGCATGCAAAAGCGATTCTTGGCACCTAATCAACTTTATGTACACTAAAATATACTTGCAATTGTTTAATGTCTGAATTCAACTTGTCTGCGTAAATTTGTCCGTCCAAAAGTTTTAATTTCAACTTTTGTTTCTACTTTAAATGGAGTAGGTTATTTTACCTTATTTCTGTTAAATGGCTCATTCAAGTAATTGTCACTTTTAATGCCTTCATCTTCCTATATGCCAAATTTCTTGACTATAGCTTTCACCAAAACTCCTAATGAGGTTTTGTTGAGGATTCATAGGGTATACATAGGATATATATAAGTTATTAGCATAGTATTATTTTTATTAGTTTTTATCCTATGTAAATGTGAAACAATAAAAAGTTAAAAGTAAAAGTTAGTTTCCTAGTTGTTTGGAAGTTAGCATAAATTAGAAAATTGTTAGGAAGTTAGCATAAGTTAGTAAATTGATATTTTGTTTCCACTTCACGTGAAGATTTGGATGATATTCCAAATCTTCAAATTTTGGCATACATAATGCCTATATAATAATGTATTTTGCTCCTTTGGAGGCATATATTGGAGAATGCAAGTCTTACAGTTTATTTTATTGCAGAGATTATTGTCTTTTATCAATGAGAATTTAATCTCTGACTGCTGTTTTTGCTTGCTAAATCCATATCAGTTGGTATCAGAGCAATCTCTGATCCATGGGTTTAGAATTATTATTCAAATCCATTTGATCCATAAATTTTTGTTTTGAATCTCTCAACAATAGCAGCTGATTTCTAAAGATTTTTGGATCTATATCATGAAAACTTGTCATCAAGAAGCAACTGGAGGTGTTTTCTTGAAAAAGTAATAACTCTTATTTTAATTTTTTTTGTGTGCTTCCTTTGCAAAGTCGTGCTGTTGTTTCATTAACAGCATTTTACACACTCAAAATATGGAAAAATGGTTTCTGGGTTTTGAAGATTATACTCTCACCTTTCCAGAACATTTTACGGTTTTGATTTTCATTGAGAATTGCAAACATTATTGCATTTTCAATATTGCTGTTCCAGTTGATGAATTTAAAGGAAAACAGGCGGTTTTTTGGTTGTTTTGAGCCCCAAAACGTGGTTTTATGTCCAAAAAGTGGTATTGGGTCAAAAAACGTGGTTTTGTTCTTTTTAGCATGGTTTTGATTTTAAAAATATGGTATTTAATTCCCTTATAAAAGTTTATTTTGTTGAGTTCTCCCAAATGTATTAAAATATTTATCTTAAATTTACTTGGGAGAGTATTAAATCCATATCTTGCAAACCGTGAGGAATTTGATCTTGAAAATTTGCCACATTGTGTCTAGTAGAGTCTCAAACATCCCTCTAAAGTTGTTTTATTCCAGCTCTAAAGGATCTTTTTGTTTAATTGTTTTTGTCAAACCCAAGTGTAGTGGAGTGTTTGGCCAATATTGCTTGTCCATTTTTATTGTTGGGAGGTGTAAGATATTTCACTGGCTCTAACCCGCAATAACATGGCCGCTGATTTGGCTGAGAGAGTTGTTGAACTCGCTGGTGTGATAACCGCATTGACTGATAAAGTCAATGATATTGAAGTTCAGCGGCTTCCTAGTGCTGAAGGCCACCGACCTACAGCCAAATGTGAGGTCAAGATTTATGATGGATCCCGAGATCCTGATGTGCTCTACACTTGGATTCTTGACATGGAGACATGGTTTGCCTACAATGAGATCCCTGATGATGACAAGGTTCCTTTTGCAAAATTGAAGCTCTCTGGTGTCGCTAAGGTTTTGGTCACTGAACGACAAAATGCTCAGAATCCTATCAACACATGGGATCAACTTATCACAGTTTTGAAGGATACACTCTATCCTTCGAATCTATGATCAAGATTTGCATATCAAATGGCTTCGCCTGCGACAAGGATGACAAGTGTCTGTGCATGATTACATCTACCAATTCAACCGCTTGAGGATACTACTTCGAGTACAAGATCCAGCTGCTTCTCTCATCCTAAAGTTCAAGAGTGGATTACAAGAACACTTGTTTAGGGAGTTGAAATATACTACCCTAGAAACACTCGATGCTGCATTCAACCAAGCGTAGTTGGCAAAAGAAAAACTTGTTGCCCAATCTCGAGCATCTAAGCCTTCTTTTTCTACAGGTCCTCCAAAAGCTTCCAAAATTTTTCTAAAGAGAAAAATTCTTCTCCTTCCTCTTCTTTTCATTCTCCTTCTAATACTAAGAAATCTAAATTTTGTACTTAGTGTAAAAAGAAGGGACATGAAAAGTCTAAATGTTTTAAATTGAAAAAGTAGAGTTTGATTGTACAGTCTCTTGATGAGGAAAAGAAGAATGTTCCCATTGAGATTTCTGGTGATGATAGGACATATGATGAGTTGAAAGGTAGACTTAATAAAGTCACCTTGATGAACCATCATTCTATTTCAGGGGGATGTGACAATTTATTTGTCACTCGTGCTCACCTAACACATGATTTCTCTGTGGATTGTATCATCGATAATGGCTCGCAAAAAAATTTAATTGCGAAGTCCATTGTTGACAAACTGCATCTACCGATGGATCCACATCCTCATCCATATTCACTTGGATGGAAGGATAGTGGTTCCTCTTCATAGATCACACATACATGCATTGTGTCTTTTGCATTTGGCCCCAAATTCATTGATAGGGTCACCTGTGATGTGACCACTATGGATTGTTGTGGTTTGTTGCTAGGAAAGCCCTATCTGTACGATAAGAGCACCACAAATCTAGTACTCAGTTGCAGACAGGCACGCAAATCTATCAATCAGGCACAAGAGCTTGCATTAATTTTCATAAGGCCACAATTTGATGATTCTAAAGAAAAAGTCACTATATCCAAACCACATGCTGCTCTTGAAAAATTGTTGCAGTCCTATTCACATGTGTTTCAAGAGCCTAAGACACTTCCCCTAGAACGAGCAATCAATCACACTATTGACATTGTTCCTGCTGCTTCTCTTCCTAATGCCCCATTGTATCGACAATCCATTCTTCAGAATAATGAAATCAAAAAGCAAATTCAAGATTTATTATCCAAAGGTTTCATTAAACCGAGTACATCTCCTTGTGCTTCACCAATTTTGCTAGTGCTCAAGAAGGATGGAACTTGGCATCTTTGTATTGATTTTCGGGCATTAAACAAGATCACCATAAAAAATCGATATCCACTTCCACGCATTGATGACCTTTTGGATCAACTTAAGGTGCCAAATTCTACTTCAAGATTGATCTAAAAAGTGGGTATCATCAGGTTAGAGTTTAGGCAGAGGACACATGGAAGACAACTTTCAAAACCAAAATGGGTCTTTTTGAGTGGCTTGTGATGCCATTTGATCTCACTAATGCTCCTGCCACTTTCATGCGATTGATGCATGAGGTATTTCATGATTGTTTGGACAAATTTGTTATCATCTACTTAGATGGTATCCTTGTCTTTTCTCACAATTGGAAATTCCATCTTCAACATTTGGAACATGTTCTTTATACTCTTCAGCAGAACAATTTGTATGCCAACTTTCCCAAGTGTTCTTTTGGTCAGACATCTATTTCCTATCTTGGATTTGTCATTGATGCACGTGGCATTCAATTAGATCCTGCGAAAGTGGATGTTCTTCTCAAGTGGCCTACTCCTTCAAATCTCACTGAATTGTGGAGTTTTCTTGGTCTTGCCAACTTCTACCGCAAGTTCATCCTACATTACTCAGACATTGCCGCACCTTTGCACCAATTGACAAAGACCAATGTTGCATTCAAGTGGACAGAAATCCATTCTCATGCTTTCAACACATTGAAAGAAAAATTATTTTCTGCACCTGTTCTTGTCCTACCAGATCTCTCACAGCCTTTTGAGATCGAGACAGATGCTTCACAATATGCACTTGGAGCTGTTCTGAAGCAAAATGGCCATCCTGTGGCCTATCATTCAGAAACTTTTTCTGCTGCTAAAAGGAACTACTCCACATATGATAAGGAATTATATGCATTCATCCAAGCCATCAAGTATTGGAGACATTATCTTTTGGGGAAAGAAACAGTTCACATTGATCACTTGCCTCTACAGTTTCTTCAGTCTCAGAACAAAATTGAAGAAGCTCGACATATGAAGTGGGCTTCATATCTACAACAGTTTCACTTGGTCGTCAAATATAGGAAGGGGAACACCAACAATGTTGCAGATTGTTTGAGTCGTCCTCGTACAGTACGTGCTTTAACTACTGTGACCACTTCTCATTTGGGATTTCAGACATGGTCTACTCACTATGCTCAGGATCCTGATTTTGGTACTGCCTACACAAGTCTTTAGAATCCTTTAGCTTCCAACTTAACACCTTTTCAAGATTTTTATATCAAGGAAGGGTTGCTATACAAGTTGGATAAACTTTGTGTAACTCGAGATCATTGGACTTCTCTTCTCAAGGAGGCACATTCTACTCTTTATGGTGGTCATTTCGGCAAGCAGAAAACACTTCATCATTTGCAGCGGTTCTTCTATTGGCCTCATATGTAGCGAGATGTTCTACATTTTCTCAAGAGATGTGCAGTTTGTTGCCGTTCCAAACCTAGCAACAAAAAGATGGGCTTGAGTATTCCTTTGCCTATTCCTTCTCGTCCCTGGGAGAGCATTACCATGGATTTGGTTAGTGGTTTTTCATTGACTGTTCGCCGCCATGATTGTGTTTTTGTGGTTGTTGATCAATTCAGCAAAATGGCTAAGCTCATCCCATGTCGCAAGACAAGTTCTACATATGACTTAGCACAACTCTTCTTTGACTCTATTCGGAGATCTTTTGGTTTACCAACTAGCATTGTTTCTGATCGTGACTCACGTTTTGTGAACCATTTCTGGAGATCTTTGTGGAAGATTTTGGGAGTCTCTCTTAACTTCACTGCTTTTCATCCTCAGTCAGATGGTCAGATTGAAGTTGTGAACCGCACTCTTATACAGAGTTTGAGGATTTACCATCATACTTCTCCTGCCAAGTGGGGATTTGAGCCTAACCCACATAGAGCATGCATACAACCGGGTAGTACACTTATCTACAGGTCACTCACCTTTCGAGGTATGTCTTGGTTTTCAGCCTTTGGCTCCATATGAGTTGCCCTTATCTTTGCCATCTCCAGCCACTATGCATATTCAGAAAGAGCAAGATAAGGCTCAAGCCTTCATTCAACATTTGCAGAATCTTCAGTCCAAAGTAGTTCAGATTCTTCAGAAGACTCAAGAAAAACAAAAACAACTTATGGATCGTCATCATGTCCCTCATACTTTTCAAGTTGGGGATAAAGTATGGTTATACTTGGACAAATGTAGTTTCTAGGAGAAAGCACACAGTAAGGTCAAGCCACTTTGCTATGGGCCTTGCACTATTCTTCAGAAGGTATTTGATAATGCTTTTCGGCTTGATCTTCCAGCTTAGTTGGGCATCCATGATGTTGTCAATGTTGATCTTCTCAAACACTACCATGAGTCGACACTAGAAACTGAGCCTCCTATTAGCCATCCTGTAGATGTTGTCCTTGATATTCAGCTTCCGCTTGATTCTGATAGAGTTTTTGATACAAAGACTCGTCAGACACGACATGGTTCCACCAACTTCCTACCTTGTTGGCAAACAAGGTCAGCTTCCGCATCAGGCCCGTTGGATCTCTCACCACCAGCTATCTCAGGATTTTCCTTCTCTCCTGAAAGCATTGGAGTCCAATGCTGTTATTGTTGGGAGGAATGTTGAGGATTCATAGGGTATACATAGGATATATATAAGTTATTAGCATAGTATTATTTTTATTAGTTTTTATCCTATGTAAATGTGAAACAATAAAAAGTTAAAAGTAGAAGTTAGTTTCCTAGTTGTTAGGAAGTTAGCATAAATTAGAAAATTGTTAGGAAGTTAGCATAAGTTAGTAAATTGATATTTTGTTTCCACTTCACGTGAAGATTTGGATGATATTCCAAATGTTTAAATTTTGGCATACATAATGCCTATATAATAATGTATTTTGCCCCTTTGGAGGCATATATTGGAGAACGCAAGTTTTACAGTTTATTTTATTGCAGAAATTATTGTCTTTTATCATTGAAAATTTAATCTCTGACTGCTGTTTTTGATTGCTAAATCCATATCAGGTTTGTTTTTGTGCCATCTTCATTTGCTCCCTTGACATATGCTCTTGTTGTTGGCCCAACTATTTTGATTCTCTGTCACATTTTTCATGTGGTTACCTGTGCATTCAACTCCTCCATTTTGGCTTTCTGTGCTCTTGTTACTGTCATACACACACTTCCATAAATTCCACAAAGATCAAAACTGCATTGATACCAAAATGATCCATAAAATCTCAAGAATCATAGAATATAAGAACCATAAAATATTTTATTCTATTGTTCTACATGTTCCCACTATAGTTGAAAAACTTGCCTGACTTATGAGTACTCGCGGGTCAACTAGATTCGGCAAGTAACTTGTAGAGAAACTTGGCACCGAGTTTTCACCATAAACTCATGAAAAATCTCGCAAAAACTCGCTAGTCTAAGTCAAAACTCAGCCTGTGTTGGAATAAAACTGTGCTCCCCTAAACTCATGAAAAATCTCGCAAAAACTCTCTAGTCTAAGTCAAAACTCAGCTTGTGTTAGAATAAAACTGTGCTCCCCCCAAAACTCATTTTTATCATTTTTGGCATCATTTTTTCTCGAGCATTCGAGCTGTTTTCTTTTGAGCATTCAAGCATGTGCCATGAAGGTTTTTTCAAACTTGGTTCCAACAAATAATAGTGTTAAGAGAGGTATATTTTAATAAAATAAGAAAATAACATGCTGGAAGTTAAATGAATCAACACAATAACTAAAAACTTTTACCTTGGAAACCCATGGAAGAGGGAAAAACCAGCCTTGGTAGTGGCAAATGCACTAGTACAGTCATAATATTAGAAATATTACCCAGTACAATGAGCTGCTATGGATGCAATCTGCCCTTTGCTCTTCTAATTGCATACACAATTGTCTCAGCCCCTAAAACCACTAATGAACGAGCTGAATCCTCCTTACTTCGACCAATACAACATTTAATTAGACTTTAGTCCTTCTTTGTATAAAAACATAGTTTCCCCTTATATTTACAATTGCTGTTTGTGTTGGAGCATTCTCTTGGGAGCTAGAAAAATCCACTTGGAAGCTGGAAGCTGAAAAGACCCAGAGATGCAGAAATGTCCCTGTACACTCTGTAATAACTGTTTTTTGTGCAAGTTGGTGCTTTTTTAATGAATTCATTATACCAGTTATAAATACATACATTTTTCAGGCTTAACGAGAAATTTCTTCTGAATTGTTATTTATTGTTCAAGAAATACACCCTTCACTGCTGTATTTCTTCCTTGGCAAAGCACAAATTCTTGGTCTTTCATTTAATGTCTACTGCTTTTAAGTTCCTTAGAAGTTTGTACCATAAAGACCTAGAAAATGGAGAAAGCAATTGTTCAAGAAGTAAACTCTTCATTGCTGCTATGCTTCCTTTGGTGGAGTACAAATTCTTCAGGTTTTTTGGTCTCTCATTTAATGCCTGCTGCTTTTAAGTTTCTTAGAAGTTTGTACCATAAATACCTAGAATATGGAGAAAGCATATAAGGGCTAGAGCAACCAAGTGAAAGAAGATATGTTGAGAAAGAAGTTGAATTTGTTGCTTCCTGAAAAGACTAATGAAGTCAAGTACAGTGACCATTGTCACACCACAGGGCAACTGTCAGCAGCACTGTGCTGATGACAACTGTCAATGCTTCAAAGTTCAGCTGCCTTTGCATGACTCTTATAAAGTGCTAAAAGTGTGGAATACTTATTCATAAAAGCTTTTTTGACAGAATTGGAAAATCCCTGTCTCTATGATTCGGCTACAATGAAACAATATTATGGGATCCAAAAGAACTGTCATGGGATTTATTATGTCAAATGGAAATGAAAGTTAAAAATTTGATGAAACAAGCTTTTCTAGGTTCTTTTATTGCCATATCAATTACTGACTTGATGCTGCAACTGTCAATGCTTCAAAGTTCAGCTGCCTTTGCATGACTCTTATAAAGTGCTAAAAGTGTGGAATACTTATTCATAAAAGCTTTTTTGACAGAATTGGAAAATCCCTGTCTGTATGATTCGGCTACAATGAAACAATATTATGGGATCCAAAAGAACTGTCATGGGATTTATTATGTCAAATGGAAATGAAAGTTAAAAATTTGATGAAACAAGCTTTTCTAGGTTCTTTTATTGCCATATCAATTACTGACTTGATGCTGCACAAATGCTTGAATCTGTTTGAAAAATAATGCTGAGGCTCGGGCTTATTACAGTTATGGCAGTTCTTAGAGCGACAGTTGCGGACTTTTAAAATTTACAATCCAGTGTTAAAGTTGCCTGGCATGATCTTGCCAAAAGCTACACTTGCCTATACAGATTAATTAAATCAGTAGACACAAGCCTTTGGCTAAATGGCAGGAACATGCAGATAGTTTAGCTGTGAAATACATGAAAAAATATATTGAATTGAAGGAGCATAGGAAGGCATTGGTGGCAATTAAAGAGGTATTATAAGGATTCTGTATCATCTACACTTTCAATTTTCAAAGCCTTCCACAAGTTTGACTGTTACAGCACCAGCTGAAGAATGTTTTGCAAAAAATCAGGAAAATTATTAAATTTACCATCACTGGCTACAGATTCTGCAGTACCAGTCCAGCCAGTTTCAGATCAAGCAGACACAACCAGCCTTCATCCAGTGCAGTCATGAGTTGGTAGGTTGGATGCCTAAATTGTTAAGGAGGTCAGGGTAGATGTACTCTGATTTGGATAATTAGTAGTTACATTTGCCAATCAATATGATCTTGTCATTTTCAAGTACTTTGTGTAATAAATTTGATAACCAAGGGGTTTAAGAAAAATGCAGCTCTTAGTTTTGTTTTTATATTGTGTATGTGCTCTTTTGTACATTCTGATTTACTTTGCATTAGTAGGTGATAGTACACTACGTAGTATTTTCTTACATAAATTGTGTGCATTTAACTTACATGTAGATTTTAATGGAGAATTAACAGTGCTACATTCATATTGTTTTACTCCTGATTTGGCCTAACATTGTAGTCGTGTACTTCATAATGGAGGTCACATGTTTGAATCGTGAGGGAGATACATTGTACACCTCAAAACAATATAAGGTAAATGGAAAAAATAGTCCCCTTATGGAATGCTTTCATATAAGGGGTGGTCTCATATATCAGATTGGTATCTTGCTTGGTGGTGATTGTAAAACTACATTTTACCTTTTTGTCTTTACTAAGTTCAAGTTGGGTAAGGCATGTGTATGGCGTTACACAGTACCTTGTTTGGCTATTACTGGAATGCCTACATGAATATTCTTTTGTTGTTTTTCTGCAAGTACTTAATATGGCTGTTTCTTGGAGTACTGAACAGAAATATTCTGATTAATTTATTTATAAGTAGCTTAGCTTTATTCTGTAAGCTTCCAATCAAATTCAAGAAATTGAAGGTCTCTAGTAAATATCTTCTATCACTATGACTTTATTTTAATGGTCAATGTATGATGCTTTGATGTCGTCAATTTTAATGCTAATTTCAGATTCTGTGCAACCAAAATTGCACGCTATTCTAAATTGTCCATAATGAAGGCAACCCCCAGAAGTGTACTTTTAGATGTCTTCTCTTGAGATGAGCTCTAAATGAATGTTTGACCTATTTTTGTGAAATTCAGATGACAGAAACTCTAAAATACTGTTTATTAGTGCACAGCTGCATATCGAACTAGTACATGTGCCTCACTTGACATTATTGATTTACTACTATTGTCCTTACTCCATGATTCATTGAAACATTAATTTTAGTATCAGTATGTAACAAGATGCGCGTTCCTAAAACATTCTTGAAGGTTTAATAACTATGGGCCTACTGTTGATTTACTGCTAGGTTGCTAACTCCATGTTCCATTTAAACCTTATTAAAAAAAAAAATCAGTTAATACTATAGTAGCAAGATTCTCTCAAAATATTCTTGAAGGTACAGCGACCATAGTCTGTACATTAATTTATTGCCAGGGTGCTACCCCACGGGCTAGTTGAACCTTAGTTTTAAGCAATTCTCACTCAGTAACAAAGCTGGGAACCCTTAATTATTCTTGAAGGTATAATAACCATAGGCACCAAAGTAAGTCAATGGCGGTAATTTTATAGCTGATGATGGGATGCAAGTGGTCTGGAATGTTGTTAAAATATTCCGGCACAAAGTTTTTAACCAAAAAACCTATTTCTCATCTTTATGGGCTGTGGAAACATTAAATCTCTCAATTTTAGCCATTTTGTAAATGGTATTGTGTTCATTCTTTGTCAAACTGGTCTCGACTCTCAATCAGTTCTTAATAATGCATTGCAGCGTATGAACCTTTCTTATATTATAAGCAGAAGTTATCAGATATCTGTCTAAACCATATTGTACTCAAGAGTTACCATGCAAATTATGTTGTCAGTGAATGATTGGTTGGTGCTCTAGGCTGTATGTAATAAGGCGCCATCAAAGAGATTAATGTTGTCATGGTGTAAGATGAAGCTTTTCATTTTCAATTGCGGTTCTGTTCTGTATAGTAGTTATTATATACTTATGCTTTGGCCTTGAGTGTAAGGAGAACCATTTTTGCTAAAGCTGATGACTAGAGATTTTCATATAATGCGACATTTAGATCATGTGACATGTTTTACCTTAAATGATTCTGGTCTCAATATATGATATATACATTCTATTTTTCTTCTGTTGTATGAACACGTCATATCACAGTATTGGACTACAAGCAGCTTCAGTTGCTTATCCTACAACCAATTTGTACTATTTTTTTTTTATAGAACTCGTATTCTCATTAAATTAATGTCACTTTTAGTTTAGATGCATGCATATCACACTATTTAATTGACAACTGTAAAAATAGTATTGAGATCTATCACTCACATGTTTCATTCAATTAGCAGAGGTTATGTTTACAAAAATATGAGTAGTTGTGATCAGAAAAATGCCTTGCTCCATTGTGTGATTTGGGATTTTGTGGTGCAGGATGATCTGGGCTTTAAAATGGAATATGTCCACCCTTATATAGATGGTATAAGAAATTATACACGGAATCGCACTTTTCGTGCTAACTTTTTTAATAGTCGTAAATTGAGTCCTGTGTTTACCGGGGGACCAGGTCTCGAAGAGGTTCCAGCAATTTGGGTTGATCGAGCAGGCTTCAAAGCAAATATCTCAGAGGTAGAACGAAGTATTCTTGTCCAGCTCGTTGTTTTGGCAAAGTTTCTTGCAGTTTGCATTTCAAAAAGAAAAATTCACTCGTATATTGATTGCCAAAGTAAAAGAACTTCAAATTGTTTTTGTTTGTAAATATGTCTCTCTTTCATAGAGTAGTTTCAAGGTCATGGAATATTTCTGCATCTCTTTTTATGTATTGAGAAAACTGATCATAACTGCAGAATTTTAATCGTCAAAGTAAATTCACCTATGGAGTGGTGATTGAAGAAATCACAACCCGTGATGAAACTAGTACTATATGCACCAGCGGAGCTCGTGCTTTGCCAAGTGGGGCACTGAGCATGGATGGACCCCCAACAACATTGAGTGGTACCGGTATTGATCGCATGGCTTTTCTGCAAGCAAATATTACACGGGACAACACTATATTTGTTAATGGAACTCCTGTTGGTGCCAGGGACGTTTTCCAGGTATCTTTCAACGACATTTGTGTTTGGTATTTGCTTACAACTTACAATTATGCAAGGATACTTGGTATACTGTTTTTCTTTATCCTCTGCTATATCATCTGCTCCTTCGTTAATTTTCACTTGCATTTTTGTTGTAAACTATGCTAATTGCTAAGCATTAATTTTATTTTGTCTAGTTGGACCAAGGTTTAGGAATCGGTAGCAAATTCCCATTTTTCAATCGGCACCAGATGAGTATGACTCGTTTCATCCAACTTAAAAAAGCAGAAGATGAAGGTGGACCACCTCCAGTGGTGGTTCTCCATGGGCGTTATGGCGGTTGTGTTGGAGACCTTCCCAGCTATGATGCTTTTACGTTAGGCGGCCCCTACTCTGTAAGGGGTTATAACATGGGAGAACTTGGTGCATGCAGAAATATTCTTGAGGTCAGAAGCTGATTCTTTTCAGTTACTTCATCAAACGAAGTGATATTATTAAAGGCTTTTCTTCTTTAATGTTTCTTTTTTGCATGAGATTACAGCTTGCAGCAGAAGTTCGGTTGCCAGTAAGAAAGACACATGCATATGCATTTGCTGAGTATGGAACGGACTTGGGTAGCTCAAAAGATGTGAAAGGAAACCCAACAGAGTTCTTTCGCCGAGCTGGGCATGGTGCTTCATATGGTGCTGGTGTCAAGTTAGGGTTAGTAAGAGCAGAGTATGCAGTAGACCATAATGCAGGGACCGGTTCAGTATTGGTTCGCTTTGGGGAGAGATTCTAAGAATGGGTCCTCACGATTTCCCATTGAGATTGTTATGGGATCTCTGCAATGGCTGCCAAAACTTCTTTCTGATTTTTCACTATAGGAAAGTCATTGATCAGGCTTTGTAGTTGATGTATAACACGTTTGTTTCTTTTCACAAGGAACAAGATGATTGAAAATTTCTGTACTATGTTGTCTACTGTTTCCTCCCTGGACAAATTGCAGGAGTCCACACCTGGGTACACCCATTGATTTCTGAACTGTGGGTAGAAATGAGTTGTCCTGCTATTTTTGAGGTTCTGATAGAAGTTCACATTTGAATGCTGTTGGATTCAGGCTAACGGGCATATTCCTTCAAGTGGTCAGGGTCTTAATAATGTAATTCTAGAATCGGCAAGTAGTTAATTTTGGGCATGCTAAATTATTACAGCATGTTGAATTATTTATCAGAATTATTAGCACTAGATAGTTCATTGTTGTTACTTGGTAAGAAATAACTTCATAAGAAATAACTTCACGAACTTCTCTGTATTTTTCCCTATTTACTGTGATCCTAAAATAAAGTGCATCCAACTAAAAGCAAGACCTAATGTCATTTAATCACGGTCAGATTCTTGTAGTTTAGGTAATGTAACTACCTGTTCATGATCGGTATTGTTGTTTGATTCAATTTGGTCAACTTCTGCCTAGATGAGTTATAACTTTTGGGTTCTAAGTTATGAATTCAGTTCAAAGCTTGTTTTTGATTTGATTTGGCACTGAATCTGTGGTGTACGACATTCCTTGTTGCTCATTGCCACATGCTTATTTCTGTTTGCATAAATAGTATTTTAATTTGCTTCATATGTATGTTCTTCCCTGTTTTGGAGTATTTAAACATACCAAGGAGGTTTAGTAAAATAAATAAGTGGACATCGCTATTATCCCATATATTTCTTGGTAAAAAAATTGTCTTTGCTTTTCTATTTTATTTATATTACTTTAACTAAGAAGCATGTATATATTCATGTTATACACAAACGGGAGCAACATTTCACAAAATTGTCCAGGCATTGAACTGTGTGTAGTCCCTATCCTGATGCACTGAAAATTCTGTTGTAAACGAAACCTCCTGTTGTAAACAAGTCAGATGTGGACTGTATTTCTCTCAAAAATTAGCTTCGTAATGATAGGACAGTTTTTTACTAGTTCATAGTAATGAGCATAATATGTTTCTGGAAAGAACTATTTAATGTTTTTTATATCAGCATTTTGGATCACACGGAGTAATCCATCATCATGATGAAGATAAAAAAATGAGTAAATTGCTGAAATAGCTTACTAATTACCAAGAGAAGGCAAGACGGATGTGTGGAGTGGGAAACAATAAAATGGTATGAGGGGGGAAAGTACAAAAGGGCTGAACATAATAAAGGTAATGGATAGTCATACTACATACAATAACAATACGAACAAAAAGGTGAAGATATTTACTGCTAATAAACAAATAAAGACTAAAGATGTCATTGATAACCATAAAAAGAGAAGATAAACGATATAATAATAATAATAAGAGTGGCGATGATACTCTTAATGATAAAAACAAAATGATGATGGTGATAATGGAGGTTAGGAACGAAAAGTCAATCTAAGGAAGAAGAGCCCAAGTGTGAGTAAAGGAGCAATTAACACGAGCGAAAAGAGTGAAATGAGTTGAATTAAGCTTTGAAAGAATTAGTGGAGGGAGGGAAGAGGAAAGAAGAAAACACAAAGGCGGGCAAGGGGTGAAAAGGGTGGAGACGAGAATGGAAGGAAAGAGGTGGAAAGTGGTGTGGGATGGAAGAAGATGGCCAAGAGGGACTGTTAAGATTGTTTGCCATGGGCTGTCAAGAGAAAGCTTAAACTACCCTTGTCATCTTGATTGAGGTTATGCTGTTGTGTGCTGATTTCATTAGCCTTTTTAAGCTTTCTTGATCTAGGAGGATCTAACAACAATGATTTCCGTGGTAATGTTGAGATTGTTCTTATGGCTTGTGATAATTGTGGTAACGCTTCCATGATATGTGGTACACAAGAGCACCTTCTAAATGCTTGCGGTAATGCTAGGATCATCCATTCGTCTTTTATAGATGTCATGTACACTCTATTAGTGGTGCAAGCTACTTTGCCTAAGATCAACCTTGGACATGACCATACTTCTACCAAACCTTTTGCGACTTTTACCACGACCACAATAAGGTTCGACACACTTTAGGCCAAATTGTAACGGCTAACTCGTATTGCTTAACATTGTGTTGCTTTGAGAGTTACACTTGAGACATTAGATAATGTGTTGTGGTAAGCCAAGTGGCATACTTGAGGCTTATACTATGCTAGTTCATCTCTGGGCATGTCACACACCTATCAATCACATTGTGCAACTATAACACCACATTCAAGCTATTAGAAAACTAGATCAAGATATTTTTTTAACAATTTACTTTCTATGGATTTACTTGCATCAAGGTAATGTGGTCTTCTAACAACAATAATTTCCTTTGGTAAGTGATTTTGAGCATCTTTTTTGAAATTCTGGTTTCTTAGTCTTGGAGGAATTGTCAAGTTTAATATTCAGGCCCAAATCTTTGAGACCATTCAATTTTAATTTTGCAAGGTTATTGCAAGTATGATGGTTGTTTTGGGTGAATGAGGGGCCATCCAATTTTTTCTCTATGACTTAAGAGGAGAAAACACGTCTTGCTTCAAATGGTTTGTGCTTTTTACATTTGTGATAGGGGTATTTAGTTAATTGATTTTATTCATGGATGTGTGCTATGCCCTTAACCCTTCGATTATTGGGATGTGTGGCCAACTTGCTGGCATAATCCTTAATTTAGTCATTTAAAAGTCCATAAGTATAATTATAGTATGCTAAGTCGCCCTCATTGGGATTAGGGTAGTAATATTACCTATCAATGCCTATATAGGAGGTAGTAAGTAGTAGTTCATCACATTGTGAATTTTGTTCTTGTTGAAGATTGCTCCCTCAAAGTGGCTTATTATGATGAGTAAACATAATTCCTATCATATTCTTCTCTTATGCAAGTTAATTCATTACAAGTGCCATCAGAGCATGCTCTTGGCATCCAAAAGACACGAAACAAAGTGATTTTTCATGATTTAGGAGGTCAAATTGTGAAGTGCATCTCTTTCGCTTTGGCATTTTTTTAAAAAATTAGAGAATTGATCAAGGGCACATTGAAGCTGTTACAGTCCAAATTTAAGATCGTTTGAAATAGTTTTGAAGAAGTTATTCTAAATTAGGGTTCTCACAAAAAGTTGCTCCCAAGGCTACAAATTAGCGAATTTCTTGGAGTTTTTTTTTTTCAAAAAACAAGTTCCTGGTATAGGTAAGTTATAGTCAAAATTTTAGCTTATTTTGAGTGTAATATGGGAAAATGAATTCTAATTAAAATGTTTACTTTCTAACTAGAACTATATTTCACAACATTATACTAGGATTTAACTAGCTTCAAGGAATAGTATTTTGCTTTTATCCAACATGAAGAGCAAGATAACTCTAGCTAAACCCTATGTTTACTTTTTACTTGGAAAATAACTATCTTCGATAAGCAAAAGCATAAAGGTACAACAGTAATTTTAGGAAGACAATAAATTGAATCACAAAAATGAACTCAAAATTGTAAAGAGGATCAAAAGAGGCACCTGGAACCCAAAGGGGAGAGCCTCAACTTAGGATGCCAATGCATTGTGTAGGTCTGCGCGACGCATTGTCATCCATACGATAGAAAAATATGAAAAATCTTCAATAAATGCTTTTGTTCCAGTCTAGTGAGCTACCTAGTCTACATAATGAACCGCAGAAAATCCAACAACCTTCTGAACAACAAAACTTATTGATAAATACATTGAAATGACTAATTTAAATGATGAAGCAAGAAATAAAGGAACGAAATGAAGAGGAAGAGACTATCAAAACCTCTGTGCGATTGAATCTTCTAAAAATACTTGCAACTACAAAAATCAAAGAATATTGTTTGGACTGTTTGGGAGCTTGCCTTCAGGTTAAGCCCCTATGTTGGTCTTTTGACCTCCATGGACAACTAATATTGGAAAAGATTGAAAATAAGTGTGCTCTTATTCAAGTGTGTCTAGGAAAATAACGGTAGTGACAATAAATAAGTGCTATGAGTATCAACCCTAGTCTATAGGGAAGAATACCCTAGTGTGTGTAAAGGAAAATAAGGTGGTGGTCTACACCATAAGTTCACCAAAACAAAGATAATGAAAGATGCAATAAACTATTTTGTACCTAGGTATGTAATATTATAATGTATTTAGGTGGATGGAGATGCCGACATGTGGCACACATCCCTTAAGTTAGTTATATTGGGTCATATGGACAACTTATATAATTAATTATATCAATTGTTGAGTAGGCCTTCATTAGGATTACCCCTCCATTATGTTATTAGGAGGTATATATAAAGGAGGTGATTATCATTGTAAGGGTGTGGAGTATGATATTGTATTGGAGATCACTTGGAGATATAGCGTGGAGTGGCTTCTTCTTTAAGGAGTATTGTATGGTGTTACCCTACTTTAAGAGTTTATTTTATTTCTGCATATGTTGGATATTAGAGCATATTGGCCCACAAACATCTCTTGTGTTGTGTGAGATCTATCTTCTGCATTATCTTATTGCAATTATTATATGTTTGGATCTTATCATAAAAACAATAATAACACTAACAATGAAATAATGTTACCGAGTTTGAGGCAATGGAGGCTACAAACTCCTTGAGGATCAAATCGGTGTGTAAACAGCACTAATCCCTTGTGAGAGCCTCCACAATGATCAAGCTGCAAGTATGAAGCTAATAGGAGCTGAGAAAAAGAGATGCTGCAACTCAAAGAGAGCACCAAGATCATCAACAAAGAGAGCCAAGAGTTCTTCCTTTGGTTAATGCTAAGACTTTTTCTAAAAAATGAATGTAGAAGAAGATGAAAAGATTTTAAATTGAATTTATAAATGGGGGAAGAGAGAATCCAAGGGTTGAGTACACTTACAGAGAGTGTTTCATTGCTGGAAATGCATTACCACTGACAAAATCAAATGACAAGGTGGGGAAATTTAAAATTTAGAATTTTTAGGATGCCAATGTGTCATGTGGACATCTACACATTGCGTTTGCATCTTGAGAAACATTTTCAATATTCGACACGTGTTCCCAGAAAATTAAGAGATATAAGCATGTAATACGAAATTTGGCAAACCTTGGTAAAGGGTGAAATAGGCCAAGGTTAGGCTCATGTGGCCCTAAAACATTCTGCGAGAGCGGATGCCAAAGTGGGTTAAAACACAACATGAAATTGCAAGGGTACACAATTTTCTACATTACATTTCGCCCCCACTTTAGCAGGTTGATGACACTAAGTGATAAGCTATGTTAAAGTATAGAAATGAAATGTTGAAGGCAAATAAGCATGTAAAGGATACCTAAAACGATGCTGTAGAGGATGTAAAAATTCTTCAAGTGGAAGGATTTATGCCTTAAGACCGAGAATCTGTAAAACCACATTAGGTACCGCAATCTTGTAAAATCACTCCGTTAGAAAATGAATAATCATGCAAGACCAAAATGTGTTAGTTTAAAATAGGAGTTATAAGCAGAGGAATTTTAAAACGACAAGAATGAAAATAAGGGTGAACGTATGCCCCTCCCATGTTTATGCTTGTCAATCAAGAGTCAAAAACAAGGAGAAAATTCCACCACGTTTAGAATTTTGGAGAAAGTTTGTAAAGATGCCTTTTGTAGGGCCATTTCATGAAATAACGCCATGATAAAAGGAATATGATAGGAAAGAGGGTGGAGTCAGGTGTAGACACCTAAAAATGTCTTGAACATATAACCATCACCCATATCATTAATTCCCCCTCTAATTAATTAATTAAATTTTTATTTAATTAATTAATTCACCCATTCACCCTTTTCTTCATCATTTAATCCCTAAAATTGAATTAATTTAATTAATTCAATGGTTACACTTACTAACATTAGCCCAATTAATCAAATAAATATTAAATATTTATTTGGTTAATTTTACTATTTGTCCAAATCTAATAAATTAGATAAATCTTATTTATCTGATTAATCAACCCTACTAATTAGCCTGCCACTCTTCTAGTTGATTAAATATCTATTATTTAATTAGCTATCCTAGCCTATGTGACCCCTAGACCTAAAATTAATTAAATGAATCCTTGTTTAATTAATTTTAACTCCTAATTAATTCATTCACTAATTTACTACAACCATATTAATTAAACTCATCCCCTTGATTAGTTTGGTCAAACCCCACTTAACACTCATCCCCACACCTCACAAATAAAAAATTAACCTTTATTCCACATAAGGTAATTTTAATTCTAATTTGTCCTTCAAACCCATTAATGAGTTCTTACACACCTAGCTTGTCATACTTCACATTTAGTAGAACTCTTCCCCAAAAGAATTATAAATTCATTTATAATCCATCTCATCTAACTTCATTAATGCACACCCCTTCCCAAGGTGAATTAAAAATCCACATTTATTCTCATCCATCCAATCTTTGTGATCAAATCTAAGCCCTCCATCTTACATTCATCCTCATCCTTTGATCTCTACTTTCAATCTCAACCATTAGATCAAATCCCCCTCCAAAATGCCTATAAATACAACCTCTCCTAAGCCATTTTAGCATGCAATCTTTGAGTAGTGTTATTATGCCAAAATATCTTTCATCTTTCCATCTTTTGAACTAGGCTTGTAGTGATTTGTGTCATAGTTTGAGAGCACTCACATTTGGAAGCTATGGGTGAAGCTAGAGAGTAAGGGTGCACTCTCTCTACCTTATCAAGGAGGAAGATCATTTCTAAGGTATAAACTTGTGTTTTGTATGTATTTTGTTTATGTTTTTAACCTTATTTATTTTCCTTGACCTCATTTGGCATGTCCAGTGGGACCCCATGGTCCCAAGCTACTAATTTTGTTTGAGTTTTTTGTGAAAAAAGACGTGTTTTGTAGGGTTTAGTGCTAAAGGCTCTTTGTTTAGCGCCATTTGGTCTTGCAGTGGTTTCATTTCCCTGTTCCTGGCACCATTTCAGATTGTTTTGGAGTTATTTTTCCATGACCTTTTGAACTTTTGTTAGGTTTAGGAAACTTTTTAACACATTTTAAAGCTTATTGAGAGAAACTAGAATATTTTGCTCTCTGTTTTCCATAGGAATACATAGGTACAAGGGGAGATAATGCCAAATTTTCTCTAAGAATACTTAAAATATGTCTTTTTGTCTAACCCTAACTTGTTTGGCCTCACACTAATGCTTTTTTGTGTTTAAATCTGACATGGGGTGTTTATAAACAAGATAAGAAACTCTCTAAAGTCTTTTTGAGTCGATATTTGCAACTAACAACCTCTTTTGACAATGTTTTAAGGACACTATGTTGTTTTGGCACCTTCTGTACACAATTTAGCGCTATCAGGTCCAGAGACTAAGGTAAAGGTCCAGAGACTAAGGTAAACGTAGTTATAAGACAATTTAGCGCCATTTCTCATAATTTTAGCACCATTTCTAAACATTGTAGCGCTATCTGTAATTTTAACGCCATTTGCCCTATCTTTGACACCATCTAAAATTTACTCTTTGCTGTTGGTCTGAACATTATCTGTTAACTCTTTTGATGCCATTATCTCTAATTTTAGCACTATTCATCTGATTTCTTGTGCCATCACTGTCTGTTTTGGCACTATTTGATAGGAATTGCATGCAAAAGATATCAATTAAATGCAAATAAATATTAAATAGATGAATGAAAAATACACAGAAATAATAATAGCGAGAGACAAGTTTTAACATGGTTCACCCAAACTCGGGCTATATCCACCAACATAGAGTCCAATATTATTATTCAGTAAATTAAACCGATTACAAACAACAATCCTTGCAATTCAATACCGCTACAAATGCTACAAGACAATATCAAAATCCCACCCACAACATACATCCCAACTGCTTATAACAAGTTTTTTGGAAGCTTCTAGAATTAGGGTTTTACAATGTCATTTTTCTTTTGTTGGTTAACAAAAATTAACAACTGACTCCGAATGGGCAAAAAAGAGGGAAATTTTTTTTTCAGGGACTGCGCCCCCGAACCCTTGCTTCTTAGGGGCGTCTCCCTCGAACCCCCGCTCGGGGTCTGACCCAGCCCCAAACCCCAGCGAGGATACATTACGAGTGCATGATCAGTCGCCACATACCAACAATCTCCCACTTGGAGACTGATCCTAGACAACACTGCTGTGCGTGCAACTCCCACTGGAAATAAGCACCTTGGACTCTGCTGTTATGATTTTATTGTTTTCATTCTTGAAGACCAACCGAAGTTGAAGAGGAGCTCAACTTCTCTCTTGCCACTGCCTTCGTAAACATATCCACTGGATTTTCATCTGTATGTATCTTTTCCAGCCGTAACTGTCCATCATCCAACATCGATCGAATGAAGTGATACCTCAATTGTATGTGTTTGGTCTTTGAATGCAAGGCAAAGTTCTTTACGAGATGTATGGCACTCTGGTTGTTTGTAAACAAATAACTGTTAGCCTGTTGTCTGCCCAATTAATCCATGACAGATTGTAGCCATATCATCTCCTTGCTTGCCTCTGTTGCAACTACATACTCTGCATCTGTGGTGGATAGAGCAACCACCTTTTGCAACCATGAGATCCAACTCACTGCTGTCCCACCTACAGTAAAGACATAACCTGTAGTAGTTTGCTTGTCAATATGCCCTGCCAAATCTGAGTCTACATAACCTGCTAAATTAGTATTAGAGCCCCCAAAACATAAGTGTTTATTAGATGTACCTCTCAAATATCTGAGAATCCATTTTACTACATTCCAATGCTCCAATCCAGGATTACTCATATACCTGCTTACGACTCCTACATGTGCAATATCCGGTCTCGTGCATACCATGGCATACATTAAACTTCCTACAGCTGAAGCGTATGGTACCTTGGATATTTTTTCTTCCTCCTCTTGTGTCTTAGGACACATCTCCTTAGTCAATTTCAAATGACTAGGGAAAGGTGTGCTGACAACTTTTGCATTCTCCATATGGAATCTTTGCAACACCTTTTCAACATAATCAACCTGAGATAGAGTCAATTTTCTATTCTTCCTATCTCTGCAAATTTTCATAGCAAGAATTTGTTTTGCTGCCCCCAAATCCTTCATAGCAAATGATTGTGCTAACTGTTGTTTTAACTCTTTTATGTGATCCATGTTAGACCCTGCTACAAGTATGTCATCAACAGATAAACATAAAATAATGTAGCTATCATTATCCAACCTCTTAAAATAAGCACAATGGTCAGAATTACACCGGCTATAGCCTTGCTCAGTCATAAAACTATCAAATTTCAAATACCCTTGCCAAGGTGCTTGTTTCAGGCAATATAAACTCTTCTTCAATCTGCACACCAATTTCTCCTTACCTTTGACCTCAAATCCCTGTGGTTGTTCCATATATATCTCCTCCTCCAAATCACCATGGAGAAAGGCAGTTTTCACATCTAGCTGTTTCAAATGCAAATCTTCAGTAGCCACAATACTTAAAATAGTACGAATAGAAGTCATCTTAACAACTGGAGAAAAAATCTCATCAAAATCAATGCCCTTTTTCTGTGCAAATCCTTTTACAACTAACTTGACTTTAAATATTTTCTTACCTCCATCTTCCTCTTTCAACCTATAAACCCATTTGTTTGGTAAAGCCTTTTTACCTGCAGGCAACTTACATAATTCCCAAGTCCGATTCTTCAGCAAGGAGTCCATTTATTCTTTCATTGCAAGCTCCCATTGAACCTTTGTATCCACCTGCATGGCTTCATCATACCCTTCTAGTTCACTAGCATCTGTTAACAAAATAGAATACAAAGAGGGAGAAAACCTTTCAGGAGGTCTACTTAGCCTTGTTGACCGTCTAACATTCACTGGAGTTTGTGGTATTTCTTGTTGCTGTTGCGGAGCATGAGGAACCACTAGAACATCACTATTTGAGTATCATCCAGCAATACATAATCCTTTTCTTTCTTCTCATGCTACTGCAACTGATTTTTCTACAACACCTTTTCATTGAATACAACATGCCTGCTTTTCACAATTTTTAGATTTTCAGCATCCCAAAGCCTATAACCAAACTCATCAATGCCATATTTTGATTTTGCATCTTGCTTGGTTCTATTTTCAGAATCTACATGTGCAAATGCTTCACATCCGAAGGTTGTAAGAAAAGAATAACTCACGTTCTTACTTGTCCATGCTTCCTCTGGAATACCACAACTCAAAGGAACTAAAGGACCTCTATTAATTAAATATACAATGGTATTGATAGCCTCTACCTACATGTTTAAAGGCAACCCAATATGCAATCTCATGCTCCTTGCATGCTCCATTATTGTCCTATCATGCGCTCAGCCACTCCATTTTCTTGGGGAGCCCTGGAACCATTTTCTGCCTACGAATTCCATTAAAGGAACAATAATCCTCAAATTCTTTGTTGCAATACTCACCACCATTATAAGATCTGAGACATTTTAATCTTTTACTCGTCTCATTCTCAACCAAGCTTCTCCATTTCTTAAATGTTTCAAATACATCAGATTTCTGCCTAAGGAAATAAATCCAAACCTTCCTAGTTGCATCATCTATGAATGTAGCATAATATCAAGAGCCACCGAGAGAAGATACTTGAGCCAATCCCTATACATCTGTATGCAAAAGCTCCAACTTTTCATCTTTCTTTTGCTTCCCATCCTTGAGAAAACTAAATCTCTTTTGTTTGCCATACACACAACCTTCACAGAAATCCATATTAATATATTTCAGACCTGGTAAAAGTTTCTTAGAATGAAGTAACTTCATACCTTTTTCACTCATATGCCCAAGTCTGTTATGCCACAATGTTGTCTCAAAACTTGTAGCAACTGTTTTAGTCTCTTCCTGTAAACTCACAGCAACTGTTCTTGAACCTGTTTGGTTTTTCTCTGCAACAAGTAAAGTAGAAGAAACAATATGACCTGTACAAAGATATAAGGTGCCTACTTTCACACCTTTTGCTACTATTAAGGCACCTCTTGAAACCTTCCAATTTTTATTATTGAAAGTAAATATGCAACCTTCATCAGCTAGCTACCCTGCTGAAATTAAATTCCTATTCAGCCTTGGAACGTGCCTTACCTCTTGTAGTAGCTAATGATTCCCATTCTGCAACTTAATCTTGATTCTTCCCTTTCCAACAATCTGACAAGGTTCGTAAATAAACCAGCCCAAAATTCCCTTGGACATAATCAAGAAAATAACTTCTATGGGGCGTAGCATGAAATGAGGCCCCTGAATCTAAAACCCATGAATCATCAACATTATCTAGGGAAGGAATCATTTGAAGCATCTTCTTTAGATTTATTATTTACCACATTTGCCTCCTTATTGCCTTCGTGTTTTTCTCTTTTATTCTTCTGAGACAAACAATCTTTCTTCAGATGACTTGGTTTCCCATAGTACCAACAATCCTTCTGTCCTCTAGATTGGGACCTCTTGTCCTTTGATTTTCTTCGTGACTTCCCATGACCTCCAAAACCTTTTCCTCTCTCCTTTGATCTGCCCATGCTTTTTGAATTCAAAACACTACCTGATGTGGACCCTCCTGAGCTTTTCTGTTGCATTTCCTCGCTAAGGATAACACCAACAACATCATTAAATTTTAAAGTATTTGAACCAGAGACAGAGTTACTTACAGCCATTACCAAGCTATTCCCGCTTTCTGGCAAAGAACATAAAACTAAGAGAGCCCTCACCTCTTCATCAAATTTTACTTTTACAGAATTTAACTGACTGGTAATCGTATTAAACTCATTTAAATAAGTTGTCATAGATCCACCTTCAATCATTTTTAGATTAAACAAACGCTTCATGAGAAATACCTTATTTGAGGCTAAGGGTTTTTCATACAATTTAGCCAAAGCTTTCATTAGTTTATCTGTTATCTTCGCTTTTGTTATATTGAACACCACAGATGGTGCCAGGCACAATCGAATGGTTCCTAGTGCCTTTCAGTCCAGAAGATTCCAATCCTTATCATTCATTGTTATTGGTTTCTTGGTTATTCCTTCCAACAACCTCTATAAATCCTTCTGATAGAGATAATCTTCAATCTGCATCTTCCATAACTGATAGTTCCGCCCATTGAATTTATCTACCTTCAATTTACCCTCGTCCGCCATTGCTCCCACTCAACCATGAGACTCCTAATCAACAGTGAGACCTTCTTGTAGACAATAATCGAACACAACCCGCTCTGATACCACTTGTTAGGAATTGCATGCATAAGATATCAATTAAATGCAAATAAAGATCAAACAGAGGAATGAAAAATATATAGAAATAATAACAACAAGAGACAAGTTTTAACGTGCTTCACCCAAACTCGGGCTACATCCACCAACAGAGAGTCCAATATTATTATCCAGTAAATTAAACCAATTACAAACAACAATCCTTGCAACACAATACCGCTGTAAATGCTACAATACAATATCGAAATCCCACCTGCAACATACATCCCAGCTGCTTATAACAAGCTTTTTGGAAGCTTCTAGAATTAGGGTTTTACAATGTCATTTTTCTTTTGTCAGTTAACAAAAATTAACAACCGACTCCGAACGGGTAAAAAAGAGGGAATTTTTTTTCGGGGGCTGTGCCCCAGAACCCTTGCTTCTTGGGGGCTATCGCCCCCGAACCCCCACTCGGGGTCTGGCTGGGCCCCAAACCCCGGCTCGGATACATTACGAGTGTATAGTACTTCCATGATCATTCGCCACATACCAACAATCTCCCACTTGGAGACTAATCAAGCTCCACACCAAACACTATTTTATGGGCTAACGTTGAGATCCGTGCAGGTGTTTGGCAGGGTTTTGCAGATGATAAGAATGCTTGTCAAAGAAAAAAATCAAAACTACTAACATTTCCTTGCAGGGTTTTTGGTAGCTTAGAAATATTTACTTTGGTGCACTAAAATGAACTTGGGTGTTTAGCATAGAAAACATTTCGATTTGGTGCACTTAAAACGAGCCTTGTTTGCTGAAACATTAGGAACACTTCCTTTTGGGTGCATAAAATGAACATAGATTTGTTTGGCATGTTTGGTGCACTTGCACATTATTGTCTAGTAGATCCTAAGAGATAGAATCAAAGTATCCTCTCCCCTCGCCTTCATAAGGATCTTGGGTGAAGAGAAATGCTTCTATTCTCTTTTTTCTTATTTTGTAGAAAAGAGCCTACCTTGGTGGGAAAAGAGGCACTCACCCCAAGGGATGGCCCTAAGCGGTAGTTTCATTTGGTCCGCTATATATAAAAGGATAAGGCGAAAGGCAAGTCTAACCTGTATTAGCGCTTACTGTACAGTGCTAGTTTGAATAGAGGCGTACCTTGTGTATAAGAGACTCTTAGTATGACTAGTTAAAGCTTTAAGTGGCTTGTTGGATACTCGTAACATGCTGGTCCCCCGAATATCTGCCATTAAACACCTTTGGTTAGAAGCCCACCCCTTTTTGACCTTGTGGCTATTTGTCAAGGCAAGAGGACATATAATCCTCTCTAGATTCTCACCATAAGACTCCCTTGAGATGAGATAGAAATCCCCGGCTTAGCATAAGCTACTTGTAGCTTTTCAGAGAGAGGGTGATTGGGTCATCCTTCCATTCTAGGAGGCCCCTACCTATCCTCTCTCGCAACGATGAAAGTGTACACACCTACTTTAGGTGTCCCTATACTTGAGTCGACGAAGATTCCAAGTTGTGAGCTTGACAAATCACCATTCGCCATTGACCTTAGGTAGATTAAGCATTGTCTTCAAATGTTTTCGATTGTGTTTATACCCGTGGAAATTTGGGCCTTGAGGGGCTTCTTGAACATACACATCACGCTTGTACTTCCCATCAAAACTTTGGCCATTGTATTCTCTTGTTTGGAGTGTTTGTATGTTTGCCAAGGAAACTATCATTGACATTATCCAAAGCCACCTAGATCATTGAACCATTAAATGTTTGGACCCTCCAAACAATCATTTGACCTTCAAAATCCAAAGTTTGGGACCAAAATCCAAAAAAAATGCCAAATTTTTCAAAAGCCCAAGCAAAATCCAAAACACTGTCACACTTTGGCACCAAAACTTCTCTGTTTGACGCCTAAAAATTCATCTGTGCCACCATTTTTCCTAGTACCTTAATTCACTGTTTTGACACCATCTGTCCAATCCTTGGCCATTACCTTATGTTTTGGTGCCTCATCCCTAGAATTTGGCGCCATCTGGAGATCAAACTGCACACATGTCTAAAAAATTGTTTTGGAATCCTTGAGTCTTTCCCAATCATAATCTATGGTCATCTAATTGTTAAAATCCATCAAAACCCTAATTCACCTTTGACCCTAGCTCACAACCATTTTACCCAAAATTCATCCATATATTTCCATTTTGACCTTAGCAAAAAATCATTTTAGCTATTGGACCGTTCATCTCATTAATCACTAAGCTTAATCATAATCCCTCTTTTCCATCTCCATATAATCCAACCTAACCTTGCATTTGGATTTTCACTTTTTGGACTTCACTTTATCCAAAATCAAAATCATCCAAAATCCAAAATCAAAGCTTCAATCAACATCCAAAGCCATATCCCCAAATCAACCTTTGAGCAAAGAATTAAATCTAGATCTTATTATCCTTTTAACATCGCATTTTGCTTGTGGGTCATTAGTCTAGCTACTTGAGTAAAATAATCATCCTCCTTTTGCCTAAGGTCATAAGTCTACCTTAAGTAAAAGAAGCACCCATCTTCTAACCCAAAGATCTATGATTTATTTGAGCTTACCATTGATTTGAAGATCCTCCCAAACATCATCAAATCATTCAAAACATCCAAATCATCTAAAGGTTTTCTTTAGTTGATTATCATCCAAAATCCATTTATCCAAATCATCTAATGTCTTCCTTAGTTGATTATTATCCAAACCATGTTAGAACTATCTTAATCACATCATCACCCCTTTCACTTTCATCCTAAAAACATTCATATTTCTTCATCCACTCCCACCATCTCCTTTGGTCCAATTGTTTTTTGAAAATCAATTTGTCCATTTTCCATTCATCTTCATATCTTTATCACTAATTACCCTTAGGTTTTGTAACTTTTGAGATTTATTCTTTAAGGCTAAAAACCTACATCCTACCATACCCTTATCATTACCTTTAGGTTTAGAATTTTGAGATTATTCTCTTTAAACTAAATCTTTATCCCCTTTCACCAAATTTTCACCACCATCCACCCTTGGGTCTAATACCTTAAAACCTATTCTCTAAGGTTGCAAGCTTCATCCACTGAACTAAATCCATACCCTAAAACCATTGCATTCCCGTGACAAGATCCCAAGCTAAGAAGAACAAGGAAATGAAATCTTTTAGAATCAACTTTAGCATGGGGATGCCTCCAACCGACCAAAACAATGTCCCCGTAGTCCAACAACTACCACCATTTGATGCCAATTCTATGCTAAATTCCTTTCCCGTCCAACCACAAGCACCCCCATCCAACACCAATAATGTAGATCAAGATGTCCTAGATTTCACACAAGATGTTGATTCCATGGATATACTCGATAGAGTCCTAAAATCGGATCCTAATAGGTATCTTGAATTTATCCTTCAAAATGGAGCCACCATACCTAATGTCACTACATCATCACAACCATCCACATCCCATACCATCCCTAACATATCCCAAGCTTCAAACGTCACTACATCTACAATCCCTACCAACTCAAATGTTACTACATCCACAATCCCCACAAACACATCTACTACACCGAATGTCTCGATCATGTCAACATCCACCATTGCCACATCTACACTGCAAATCACCCTAAACATCCCCAACAACACCACACACCCAAGAATCTACACAAGTGCCCCCCAAGTTGACACTAACACCATAGCTTTCATAACCCGCTTATTCTCACAACCACCCCATAACACATCCAACACTAAACCATGTAACAACCCTTCATCCAATTTCACGTACATACAAAATCCAATCTCCCAAGCACCCATCACCTTTTCCGTCCAAACCATACAACAAAACCCCTACCAAAATCAACAACTCCTCGCATACCAACAACACCTTGCTCTAGAAAATCAAATTGCCAAAAACCAAACCTTACAACACCAAAATCCACCCCAAAATGAAATTCCACCTTTCCTCCAACAACTAATGCAAAATCAACAAACCTATGTTCCACAACCGCCACCACAAGATTTATCTAGCATTGCCCAAACATTGATCCAAAAGGTTGACGACATACAACATAGAAACAAAAGAAAGCAATATTATTTCGAGGATATTTGCCCATATCCATTTGATAGAACATTACACATGCCTCCTTTTCCCAAAAAAATTGAAACGCTTAAATTTGATAAAAACAAAGGAAAAGGAGACCCTAGGGTACACCTTAGGGAGTTCTACATCGCTTGCTTAGAAGTCTCATATGATGATAACTATTTGATGAGACTATTTCCTAGAAGCCTTGATGGTCAAGCCACCGACTGGTTTTCTCATCTTCCTCCCGGCATTAAGACATTCCATGAGCTTGCAGAGAAGTTTGTGAACCATTTCTCCTACAACTTTGAGCATGAACTATCGATGACCGATCTATGTAACACAAAACAAAAGAGTGGAAAGTCCTTCGTCACCTTTTTGCAAAGATGGAGAGACTTAGCAAGCAAAATCCCTTAGCCTATTCCTGAGAAACAACTTGTCACTATGTTTGTGGCCAACCTTAACCAAGAAATGGGGTTCCATTTACAAATACAATGCACATCAACCTTTGAAGAGGTTATCGACAAAGGAACCACCATTGAAAGAGCCCTCATCGCTAAGGGCTCCATAAAACTTTACAATAACGATAACGAAACCAACAACAACAACAAGGCTAACAACAACACAAACAACAATGCACCATCAAACAATAAACCCCGCTTTTGGGGAAAGAACAAGAACACTCTCAATGACGGCGTCACCGATGTGAAGGCCGTAAAAAATGTACAAAACCCAACCCCACCAAGCACATCCACAACTAATAATGGCAATGTTCCCCAAGGACCATCGAGACAAAATAATAACCCTAAGAGAAAATTTACACCCTTAGGAGAGCCCATTGAAAATGTTTTGAACAACCATATGAAGGCAGATTTAATCACCTTACCCCCTATTAGACCCTATGATGAGAATCAATTTAAACCCTCTTGGTTCAATGATAACGCCTTTTGTGAATACCATCGAGTGAAAGGTCACAAACCATCTAACTGCATGAGGCTAAAACATTGCATACAAGACCTTATTGATAGGGGTGACAAAACCATTGATGAACCGCCGAAACAATCGACAAATACTAACTTAGGAGCATATAAGGATCCTCTTCCTGACCATAATAAAGGAAAAGCATCCTCTTCCAATCAAGCATACAACATCGTACCACCTCCCTCTTCTTTCGACTCCATCGTGGGACAAATAGAAGACTCTTCCAACCACATCAATACTATCACTGTATACGCCTAAAAATGACATGACTCTGCCCAAATAAATAAATAAATTTATTTAAATCTAATTCCTCTATCAATAAATAAATAAACAAATTTATTTATTTGATTCACATTCTACCAACAATTAAATAAAATTAATTTATTTAATTAAAATTCCTAAATTCTTCTAAAATCATTCCAAATTAAATAATACCAATTATTTAATTAGTTCTTCCAACTTCATTCTAAATTAAATAATACCAAGTATTTAATTGTTTCTTCCAATAGTATCTTCTCTAAATTTAAATAAATCAATTATTTATTTAAGTTGTCATTTCTTCTAAATTGAGTTATCTCTAAATATAATTCAATCCTTGTGCACATGCAATTGAATATTCTAAATATTTAATTGAGTTAAAATATCTTCTCATCCTCATGCAATTTCCATTCTCTAGTTTTATTCTCTTAATTGATTGATCTATTCTTTTAATTGATTAATCTCTTCAGTTAACTCATTCTTCTATTTTATTAATTCCTCTCACGCAAAATAGAGAAAGACACTTGTCTTCTTCTTATTCGCGCACATTCCTCAACCGTTCTCTACCATTGATCTTCTCATTCTTTCTATACTGTTGAACTTCTCTCTCACAAGTCTATAAATTGAACCATGTTCTTCCATTTCATTCATCCAAGCTTTAAGTAAACTTACTCTGCAGGAATTATAGTGCACTTTTGGCACCAATTCCTTCATTGCTTACGAGAAAAATCGTTACTACACACTACTATCATTGTTATGAAGCTCATCTTCATGGCGAACTATCATAGCCGTTCCCATTTGACATCTTGGAATCATAGCAAGGAAGTGCACCTTCTGAGGGCCATATTCATAGACAAGATCATTTGTGATAGGCGATCAATGGAAGCTGAGAATTAAAGGAGGTTTGCTTTGTATTGTTCATTGTTTGATTGATCTCTTTTGTTCATTATTTCATTGAGTTTTGAGTATCATTGATATTTATTATATTGATTATTCATTTAGATCCAATTTTCCTTTAACATTTTTGGTGCCCACCGTGGGGCCTAGCCCCAAATTTAACCCAAAAACTAAGTTTTTTGTGTTTTAGAAAGCTATACACAGGAAGAAACCGTGCATCTGACACATCCTAACATGCATCTACTGTCTATTCTGGCGCATACATTCTTTTGGTACATACAGTCTCTGGTTTGGCGCATCTGTTGTTTGTTCCGATGCATACAGACTCTGTTTCGGTGCATCTATTAGTTTGGTGCATACAGTCTATTTTCTTGCGCTTTTGACCTCTGTCTTAGAGCATATGTACTATGGCGCTTCTGAGCTCTGTTTCTGCGCATCCAAGCTCTGAAGCTGTGCATTTGATCTAGCAGTGATTTTTAGTGTTTCCTTGAAGTTTTTTGCTAACGCTAACGTCTTTTTGTAGGAACACTCTTGATCTGTTTGTAGGCTAGGTACTGGTTTAGAATCATATAGTTGCACTTGTTAACTCACTTTGATTTCTAAATGGGAAAGTAAATGGATGCTCATGCAAATCTCATAGTCTTAACTAGGAAGGCGATAATTGAATCATTGCTATCTTGCATATCATTGAATCATTGCTATTGCTATCTTGTTAGACACATTTCTATTTGGGTAAAATTGAACACATCATTGCTATTTGGGTAAAATTGAACCATTGCTATCTCGATTATCACTTCAAAGTTAACAAATTCATGTTATCTGGGTAAAAATTGAACACATCATTGCTATCTGGGTAAAACTGAACCATTGCTATCTCGATTATCACTTCAAAGTTAACAAATTCATGCTATCTGGGTAAAATTGAACACATCATTGCTATCTGGGTAAAACTGAACCATTGCTATCTTGTTATCACTTCAAAGTTAATAAACTTCTGTGCTTGCCCAAGTAGATAGCTGATCTAATTTTTCTCATTTTAACTAGGGGAAAAAAGAACCACTATCTTCTATGTTTTGGGAATGATACCAGGCCTATGCTATCCCCTATCTTGGGTGACCAAAATGCCAGATATATCATTCTCGCATATGTTTTTCCTTTAGAGGGGCCTGCTCTTGGATACCGTTCATCCGAGTAGGAACGACCCTAAGTGGTAACAAGCTAGACACGAAGCCCTACCAATCCACTATAAATAAATTGTGTTTGAAGCAAAAGCTTCAAACAGCGAGTGCAGTTGTGTTATACCGACAACCAACCTCCCCCAAAACCCTCCAAGGTGCAACCCTTGTAGGCTGGAAGACTCCATAACGAAGAGTAGTGCTGCCGCATGTATAACCACTCGAACGGTTGCCTTCATTAAACACCTTTTGTTCTAGTGGCCAAAAACCCCTGTAATCCATTTGAATCCTAGGATTGTACTTGCTTTTTCCTTCTAGTCCAAAAAGAGTCAAAAAATCACAAAAAAATAGAAAAACATGAAAATATTCTGTGTTTGCTGTGTCTTCTTGCCATAAATAGAGAAAATCAGATCAAAAGAGACCATTTTGCAACTAAAGAGACCAAAAACATCAGAAAAATTGCCAAAAATTTGCAAAAATATCAAAAAAACCAGAGTTGCGCATTTACTGTCTGAAACAACGCGTTTATACCGACTTGCTGTGCATTTGCATTGACCTGCTGCGCTTTTGCCAACTATTACGACGCATTTGAAATTTACCAGTATTGTGCATATATACTGACTTTCAGCGCATTTGCAAGTTTATGCTGTGCATCTATTTCGGCGCATGCATGACAGTGAGTACTCCCACAGTCTTTGAGAGGAAAATTTTATCACTTTTAGATACCCATTTCAATCTTGTTCAAGATTCTGAGATTAGATCTTACCTTGCAGTCACTTTTTCTTCCATTTCATGTCAAAGTCTCCCTTTCATCAGTCATCTCATTCACCTTCTATCAAGTCTCCCTAGTCCAAAGTCAAAAGATCCCATATCAGGTCATTTTAGACTCAAGTAAACCTAGTAAGTCACAGAACTTCGCTAGTGGTCTTGGTGCACGACTAGTCCCTACACAGTAAGACAGGTATCGAGTACCCTTACTAGTGGCTATCATCTTGTATCGACTGTCTTACTTGGAATCATTGATTGGAAGAGTCCCTCATCCAAATCTCGTCATAAGTATCCTATCCTCAACAGTCTCCACTGGCATCTTGCCAAAATCTCTAGTTTCATCCCACTGCATTCCACGTCACCTTGCATGGTTCTTACTAGATCTCAGTACAAAACACAACTTGAAATGGCTGGATCATTCAATCGCATTGTTACTCCTTACGATAGTGATGAGGATATCTCTCATGAAGATTATCAAGGACACCTCCAAGATCAAAAATTTTAGTGCTTACTAGAAAAAGTGCTCTAGGAGAACCCTCAAAAGTACTTTATGCATCTTGTGAGTCTAGGACTCAAACTCCCCTCTGAATTTGATCTCAATACACTGAAAGAGACCATAGAGAAAATGCCTGAAAATCACACTGAGGGTGATAAAGGAAAGAAAATTGCAGACCCAAATACCCCTATGGAAGAAATGAGGAAACAAATTGAGGGTCTAACACAACAAATGACAAATATCAAGATGGGAACAAGTACCAAGACTTACTCTTTGGAAGACATTGCACCATACCCTTTTGATAAAAGTTTGGACATGATTCCCTTCCCCTTTCGGTTTGAGGCTCCTAAATTCGACAAATACAAAGGAAAGGTAGACTCAAGAGATCATATTAGGGAATTTACCACCGCGTGCATGGAAGTGGATCACAATGAGACTTTCTTAATGAGACTATTCCCTAGATCTCTAGGTAGTCAAGCCATGGAGTGGTTCTCATGACTTCCGCCGGGCATCAAGACCTTTGATGAGTTAGTCAACAAGTTCATCACACACTTCTCGTACAACATTGAGCATGAAGTCACCATGCTCGATCTATGCAACACCAAACAAAAGAGTGGCGAATCATTCACCTCCTTCCTACAAAGGTGGAGACTACTAGCTAGCAAATGCTCATATGATGTACCTAAGAAGCAATTGATGGAGATGTTTGTCCATAACCTCAACTCCAATCTTAGCTATCAAATCCAAATCCAATGCCCTTCCTCATTCTCGAAGGTCATTGAGATGGGACTATTCATTGAGAAAGCTATGATCACCAAGGGTTCACTTAAGTTGTACAAGGACACACCTACCTCCAACTACATGACTGACAAATCAAAGTTTTGGACTAAGAATAAAAATGTCGTCAATGATGGAGTGGTTGATGCCAAGGTGGCGGCTCCCAAACAGAAACCAATATTTACTCTCAAAGGAGAGATGAACAATGCTATGCCCAACAAAACATTCTCTCGGGAGCCAAGACCATGGTTCAACTCAAATCCAAGGTGAAAGTTCACACCCCTAGGTGAGTTCGAAGAATCTGCATTAAGGAAGCTATTGGCCAACAATGAAATCTCTCTACCGCCAACAAGCGACTACGAACCTCAAATCAAACCTCACTATTGGAAAGACACCGACTTTTGTGAGTATCATAGAGGAAGAGGACATACGACCAACAATTGTATCCGTATCAAACATGTTATTCAAGACATACTTGATCAAAATCAAGGAGATGCTCAACAACACACTTTTAATGAGACGCATGTGGCTTACAAAGATCCACTTCTCAATCATGACAGGCCGTACAACAACAACAACAACAACAACAACCGCAACAGGCAAAATTAGAATAATGGGAATAGTAATGCCAATTATGCAAGTGTGCCATTCGATTATACCATCAATTGCATATCAGAGCATGTCCCACAAATCAATGTGGTTACTTCTAACCAACAATCAGGGCCCAACAAAACTAATTGTAGCATCATCACTCGCAGCGGTAAGGTCACGTTGAATACCCTCCCTCCAAGGTCGTCACCTTCTCAGTCCAATCCCCATCAGTATAGTGTCATAGACCAACTACGGAAGACTCCTGCCCACATTTCTATCTTAGAGTTGTTACGTCTATCTCCTTCCCATAAGGAGATTCTTGATAAAGCCTTAGTGGAAATGACTGTACCCAGAAACTTGGCCCAAGAGAAGTTTCAAGCCATGGTAGGAAATCTAGCCTCCTCCAATACCATATCATTTACCGAGAAAGATGACCTCTCAATGTCTCAGCCTCATAACACCCCCTTACATATCGTCTCCTTCATCCATAAGCACCGCATCAAGAGGGTTCTCATTGATGGGGGGGCTAGTTTAAATATTTGCACGCTCAAGCTAGTCCTTACATTGGGGTTCTTTGAAAATGCAGTTGATCCAAGGAAGAAGATTACTATCAAAGCCTATGATGAAGAGGAGAGAACTACCAAAGGAACAGTGGTCTTACCCATACAAGTGGGACCAGTGATAAAAGACATTGTGTTCCAAGTCCTAGATAGGGAGCTAGCCTATAATATTCTCCTAGGTAGACCATGGATCCATGCCATGAAAGCTGTGCCTTCTACCTATCGCCAATGCATAAAATTCCTGCATAACGGCAAACAAGTCACCATCCAAGGTGATCCCAACCCCTTTCAGCATTGCAACTCTGTCCTCTCAAAACCTGATTGCATTATACCCAATAATAGAGCATCTACATCCCCTACCCCACAACATGATTATACCTCTGAAGCTTCCTCATCCAAGCCCAAAGAGTAGAAAATTACCATCAAAGAAACAAGAGTCGGGGAATACTCCATCGAGCATAGCCTCAATCTAGCCAAAATGCCTCTATCTCCTAGATCCTTTGGGCGACCCAAGCATTTTCCAAAGCCATCTTCTCCTCCTGCACCTCCCACAGCTCCCTTTGTAAAATGGAGGACTCTTTCAGATGAGACAAAGGAAAGAGATATCCTACAATGGCTCTACACAGAAGAAGAGAACACACAACAAGAACCACCTAGACTCCCAACAGAAATCTATGGGCAAGGTGAGTCCATCTTACATAGAATGGGTTACGAAGGACAAGGCCCCATTGGCCTAAGAAAGGAAGGAATAATAGAACCCATTCAACCTTCTTCATCCTCATTGGTGAGAAATACAAAAGGTCAAGGATATAAGGATAAAGGAAAAGCTAAAGCAAATGCTTGTCTTGTGGAAATGATCCATACCCTTCAAGATAATAGTGACACAGATTCCAATGAGTATGAGTGGGATGAGCTGACAAAGCACTCCTATGACGATAAAGAGGTCAATACCATTCAAACTTATAGCCCCTACCATGAGGGACAAATGCTACCGCATAGATCGTTAGAGTGTGATTTGCCTATCCCCGAGAATACAACTTTCGAGGAAGGTTCAAGTTCTATCGCAATAAACAATTTGGAAGAAAGTACCATACCAAACACTCCCTCTACCAATACTCCTAGCATATCCATCCAAACTATCAACGAATCAGATCTATCCTTCGACTCCCTCCCCCTTGTGCATCCTGAGCTTATTGACTGGGATCTACAAGGAACCCTGAAACTAGATATGTTCCAAAATGATGATATATTGACTCCATGGAACTTAGGGACCACCTACCTAAAAGAGATCATAAAGCTAGCTTCGCCATTGAACTTAATACCGTGGCTTATTTCGGAGAGGGTGCCAAGCCTTCTAGTCGCAAAAATATCAAAATAAAAATTGGATCTGATGGTGAAAACTGCTCCGCGGCAGTGTCAGATCCCAAAATAGTAAAAAGAAAGGATGCATCTGATGGTGAAAACCCAACTATAGCACCTAACAACGGAAGGCTTGACACTCTCCGTGATGACATGCACCAGGAGAAGTCTCAGATTGTTGTGGAACCTAAAGAACCTGTTAACATTGGAATAGAGGAACAACCTACGGTCATTCAATTTGCTAAATCTCTAACCCCACCAGAAAAGACTAAGTTTGTACCATTCTTCAAGAAAAAGCAAGTCAATTTTGCTTGGTCATAGGCAGCTATGCCGGGGTTAGATCTAGACTTGATTCTACATCATCTTCCATTAGATCCAGGAGTGAAACTAGTGAAACAAAAGCTTAGAAAGATGCATCCTCACATTACACTGCTAGTAAAAAAGGAACTTAAGAAACTACTGGATGTAGGGTTCATCAGAGCTATAGACTATTTGGAGTGGGTCTCCAACATAGTACTAGTATCCAAACCTGATGGCTGAGTCAGACTATGCAACAATTTTAGAGATCTAAACAAAGCTTACCACAAGGATGATTTTCTGTTGCCAAATATAGATATCATAGTCAACTTAACAGCAGGGCATACCATGTTATCTCTCATGGATGGCTTCTCTAGGTACAATCAGATCAAGATAGCACTAGAAGACCAGCATAAGACAGCTTTTACTTGTCCATGGGGCACTTTCTGTTGGAATGTCATGCCATTTGGGCTAAAGAATGTAGGAGCCACATATCAACATGCTATGACCACTATATTCCATGATATGATGCACGTCACAATGGAAGACTATGTAGATGATATCCTTACAAAGTCACTCACAAGAAAATCACACCTAGATGTGTTAGAGAAAGTCTTTTAGAGACTTGACCAATTCAAAGTCAGGTTGACCCCAAAGAAATGTGTGTTTGGAGTCACCTCAAGCAAGCTGCTGGGCTTCATTGTATCAACCAATGGAATAGAAGTAGATCCAACCAAAGCCAAAGCAATCATGGAAATGCCACCACCCAAGAATCTCACTCAACTGCGGTCTCTACAGGGCAAGCTACAAGCAATCCGTAGGTTCATATCACAACTGACAGACAAGTGTCAACCGTTCAGTCATCTCCTGCACAAGAACATTCCATTTAAGTGGGATGAGAAATGCGAAGAGGCATTTGGCAAACTGAAAGAATATCTGATGAATCCACCTATTCTGATGCGTGCTATCCAAGGGAAGCCATTGTTACTATACATATCCGCTACACCCACAGCTCTTGGGGACCTTCTAGCACAAGATTATGAAGGTAAAGAAAGAGCCGTCTACTACATCAGTCATACATTGGTGGGCTATGAATTTCAATACTCTCAGATAGAAAGATCGTGCCTTGCGGTAGTTTTTTCTTCCCAAAAACTATGTCATTATATGCTAGCACATTTAGTCAAACTTATTGCAAAAATAGATCCACTGAAATACCTACTAAGCAAAGCAGCTCTGATAGGTCACCTAGCCAAGTGGGTAATGCTCCTAAGTGAATACGACATTGAGTATGTAGACAGAAAGGCTATTAAGGGACAAATTATTGCTGATTAGTTAGTAGATGCACTGCTGCAGGGCACCACACCAATGCAATTTGAGTTTCCAGATGAATCCTTATTCAATATATCAACACATTCCTGGAAACTCTACTTTGATGGGTCCTACACAAACCATGGATCGGGGGCAAGAATCTTGTTTATAACTCCTCACGGTGACACCATACCAAAGTCTTATCATCTATTATTCCCATGCACCAACAACATAGCAGAATATGAAGCCCTAGTCATTGGTCTCAAAATGGCAACATAGTGGAAAATCAAAGAGCTACATGTCTATGGTGATTCTTAGCTAGTGATCAACCAAGTCAATGACGACTACCAAACCAAAGATGAGAAGCTTATCGCATACAAAAGGATGGTAGATGACTTTAAGGAGTACTTTGTGATCATCTCTTTTTAGCAGATACATTGCATTGAAAACAAAACAGCAAATGCCATGGCAACCATTGCTTCACTCCTCGAGATCCCAGAGAATGAGTCACTATACGAGTTCTTGGTGGAGACAATTCAGCAACTAGCTTATGATCTTCCTGAAACCCATTCCATATGCCTATTAGTTGGATCTAATTCACCTTGGTACGATAAAGTTTACACTTACCTCAAGGACAACACCCTCCCACCTAACTTATCTTCAAACCAACGACAAACCTTTATACGCCAAACCTCTCGATATACTATTATTGCCAACACCCTATACCGACATGGTCTAGATGGTACTTTACTTTGTTGTTTAGAACAAGAAAAATCTCAAACCACTTTGCAAGACGTACACGAAGGGATTTGCAGAACACACTCTAGCGGTCCTTCCTTAGCTAAGAAACTCATGCGTTTGGGTTTTTATTGGCCGAACATGGAAATAGATTCATATAAGTTTGTGAAGAAGTGCAAGCAAAAGATACACGGGTACCTGATACATGCACTGGCTCAAGAGTTGAGACCTTTAATGACACCTTGGCCCTTTTGTCAATGGGGCCTTGACCTTGTAGGCAAAATCCATCCACCCTCATCCAACAACCACAAATTCATAATAACCGCCACTGAGTACTTTACCAAGTGGGTTGAAGCCATCCCCCTCACCACCGTCATACGTAAACAAATCTCCTCATTCATCCTTAATTACCTCATCTGCAGATACATAATTCCCTCATCCATTATCATGGATAATAGAAGACCTTTCAATAACCAAGATGTCCAAGAACTTTGTGACCAATTCAAAATCCAACACCGTTTCTCCACGCCCTATTACCCCCAAGGCAATGGCCAAGCAGAATTAGCCAACAAGACCATCTTGAAACTCCTCAAGAAAATAGTTAACGATGTTGGTCGTGATTGAGACATCCAACTCAATCTCGTTCTGTGGGCCTATATAACCAGTATACACACTCCCACAGGTGCTACCCCTTATGCCCTTGTCTATGGTTCAAAAGCCATTCTGCCCATCGAGGTCAAGCTACTATCTCTAAGGGTGTCATTAAAAGGTCTCATAACTGATGAAGAGTATAGATGTTCCAGATTACAAGAGCTAGAGCTGCTAGAGGAAAGGAGACAAAAAGCCTTCAATCATCTCAAGGCATATCAACAAATGATGTCACGAAGCTACAACCACAGAGTCTGCCCAAGAGTCTTTAAGGTTGGAGATCTAGTACTTAAGGAAAACCCCCGCAATCAACAAGATTGGGAAAAGAAAGGCAAGTTTGAACCCAATTGGCTTGGGCCTTATGTGATTGTAGCAGCTTATGGATTAGGGGCATATCAGTTAGCAACATCAGAGGGTGTGCTGTTCGATGACCCAATCAACAACATGCATCTTCACCGGTTTTATACCTAAGAGAACCCCAATGTAAGGGGGGTGTAAAACACAAAAAAAAATAAAAAAAAATCAAAAAATAAAAAAACTAGAAAAAAATCAAAAAATTAGAAAAGTACAAAAAAACGTCTTTTGGTGAAAACCTGGCAAACAGGCACCTTGGATAGGTATCATAATAAAAACCTGGCAATCAGGCGTCATGCATACTTTCTAGCTTTCATGTAAATAAAAGCAAGTGGTGAAAACCTAGTAAACAGGTGTTACTTGTGATAAACCACTTCCTCCATCTTTGGGAAACCAATCACCTTGTGTCCATTCTTCCTTCAATCGTGTCCCATTCGATCCATATCTGTTCCATAATAAAAATACCTGGCGATAACCTATCATGGCTTGATACTCTATCTTTTTGTTGCCTTGTCAACCAAGATTTTGTCTAGTATCCTATCCATAGTGTCAGCCTAGCATAGTGTCTGTCGCCAGTATCCATCCATGGTCCAATGATCCCATGAACTACGTTGCCTCTATGTTGTCACATAGGCAAGGCCATTTTTCAATGTGCCCCCGAGGCTCCACCTTTCCATCCATCCCATTTCTTATCGTCTATCCTCTAGTCCATCCATGGTCCATTAGAGTTTACCCTGAACTACATTGCCTCTACGTCGTCACGTAGGCAAGGCCATTTAGCAATGAGCCCCCGAGGCACTAGGTCAGTCCCTTAGGGTCAGTCTCACTAATAAGGATTGTGGAATCTTTCACCAGCCAGGCAAGCGCAAAGCAAAGCACGCTTTCAAGAAAAAATTTTCTACGCGAGACCTCAACCTATCCACAGCAAAAGAAGAAAGTACCTAAGGCTCTCTAAATGATTCTATCTAAATTATGGCAAGAAACAAACACATCTAAATGCAAGAATGTTTTGTGTTGGTTAGGTTAACTTACAGAGTCTTGATTTTTGTTATTATGTTTTCCTATGCTACTCAAGGATGCCAAAATCTAGAGATGCTATGATGGGGGCATAATCATTTTCTTTATCTGCTGTTTGTGGATTAAACTTTAATAATGTGACACCTTGTCTAAAGACATGATCAGCAAAAGATCATCGAGGACATCAAAGGGTCTAACATGAAAGGGGGCAATCCTTGTCTATTGATATACAAGAAATACTCAGGTCATCTCGGTTCAATTATACCTCGATGCTTGTATTAACTTGCTAAAGCAAAATCCATGTAAGAAGTACTCAAGTCATCTCGGTTCAATTATACCTAGATGCTTGTATTAACTTACAACATTCAGAAAAAGTACCAAAAAAATTGCCCAATGATGAAATAAGCACTTCAAAATACTTGCACCATTAAGATGTCAAAAGCAAAGAATCCATCATACATCCATTATACATCCATACATCCATATCCCATGCAATAAATGATCCAAGCAATGCAATGTATGAATACAAATTAAAGCTTGTGAGTCTTTCTATCAAGTCATTCTTTCAATCAATCTTCTATCTATCATTATGTCATCTCTGTGTCGATAGAGTACATTTGGACATCACAAAACATAGCATACAGTTGCATATCATATCACATAAGATAGTCATTTACATGATTAAATCAGTTGCATACATAATAAATGCATTAGATCATCCATATACATTGTTGCAATCATCACATAGTGTCAACAGAAAAAAATAAAAAACATAGATAAATGCATCACATAAACTGTGTAATCATATAGATACCATTCACATTTACACATTAGGGGCATATCAAGTAAAAATATCTAAGTCTGCATTAGATCACATAGCATCATAAACATCTAAGCCTGCATTAGATAAACATCACATAACATCAAGTAAAACATCTAAAGTCTGCATTAGATAAACATGTGCATCACATTGTATAATAAAAATGCATCCATAACGTATAGCATACATGACTACATATAGAGATCATCAAATATAGCTGCATCATCATATAGATATAAAAAATGTGTCCAAATGTACAATATAAAAAGGTACATCTCTGAGTCAATGTCATATACAATGTATACATCTTAAGGATAATGATACATGTCTCAAAAACACAACAGTGGTACATGTACGTGTCCGACTATCTGAGCCATCAAAATGTAGGTACATAGGAGCCAAAATCTGTCCAAGTCTCTGCTAACCCTATTGCTGTGAACCGCTGTTCCCAGTAGTATCCTCTCTCTCCCCTCCTCTGCTGGACCCAGACTGCTGTGGGCCCATCACAGAGGCTCCCGACCGTGATCCACTTGCTCTCTACAAGGCCATGGAATGGCTCCTGTAACTCAAAGCCCTCTGATCAACAAGAACAACGCCATGGTATAACCCCTGGTAGTATTGCGTCTGAGCCTACACTCTGGCAAGCTCACCTTGTACCTGTGCTAACTGTTACTGCACTTGTGCCAACTGTGCCTGGGCCTGAGCAAGCTGTGCTTTTGCCTACTGCACCTATCCAACCAGAAATGTGGTAGTGCCGTCTATCCCAAGGGTTGCTATGGCTGTGTCTCTCTCTACCCAGATAGCCCGTATCTTGGCCTCAGCTGCATCTCGCTCTCTCAAGATCTCTGACACTTAGTCTGCATCTGTCTCCCGCTGAGCCTCGGCCATCCTAAGCTGTGCCCTCAGTTGCCTGACCTGTCCTCTCAACATGGCGATGGTTCTCTCTTGGACATCTTACTGTACTGGACCCTGGGAGGCCTTGCCCTATCCCTGTACCTGCTACTGCACCATGTGCTACGGTGGAAGCATTGGTCCCTATTGTGCAACCTGCTGTACAACCTGTGGCTGCACTGCCTACTGAGCGTGGGAGGATCCCTCCCCAGATCCCCTCCTCTACTGGGGTCTATCTCCATCTCCCCCTCCTCCCCCACCATCTCTCCATCCTCCTCTCCTCCTCCTCCTGCCAACTCTGCCCTCATCCTCTGAATCTGCCTCGTCTATGCAAGGAACCAACTCTCTGGGTCCAGAGTATCTCAGAAATGGATGCTCTGCGAACCACTCCTCATAGTCCTGAGTCATCCCTGCATTTGTAATCTCTCTCCCCATCGGCCAGGCAGTATAAGGAATCTGTCAAAACTCTGCCACCGCCTCCTCATAGGACGCCACTGGCCACCATCTAAATCTCTCTGTATGCGTCCGTGCAAATAGAGCCTGCCCTTATGGCATGCCTTGTCTCCTCCCAAACTGCATCTGAACCCGGCTGACAATCTATCTCTCCAGGATGAACCGCATCCGGCCTATAAGCCACTGCATTTGATAGCAGTAGGGCAGCTCATCCATCTCGTCATCCCAAGGCTCGCAGTCTAGATATGGTCACCAGATGACCACATCTACCCCATCTAGTGCATGCCTCCAGTACTCCAGCTTCCCCAGCCTATGCTAAGAAATCACTCTTGCATATCCATAGCTGTAAGGCTCTCTCCTCTGCCTCTGAAACACGCACATCGGTCTAGTGATCGCTATGTGCTCCCATAGCCAAAACTATAATAGTGAGACACCTACTGATAGACTGGCCCCCCTGTGATATACCACCTGATGCATATCATGGTATAGGTGTGCCAAAACGTAGACACCCCAAGCATAGCGGGTGCCTTTTGTGATCATCCTCTCCATGATCTGTCCCCATCCAATCAGGAACCCATGCGATCTCCTATCAGGGCATACAACAGCTCTGATCAATCTTGCAACTATCCCAGGGAAATAGTCATAGTAGTCATGAATATCCTACCAGGAGATAACCTGTCCCTCCAACTCAGGGTCATCAAAAACCTGCCTGCACTTTACAAGTCCTGCATCCCATTGTGGATCATACTCCACGAGCTCTCCCTGAATTAGCAAGTGGAGTATCCTGTACACATCCTCTACCGTCATTGTCATCTTACCAGTCGAGAAGTGAAAGGTCCCATCCTCACTGTGAAACCTCTCAACTGCTGCTGTCAGTAAGCCACAGTTCGTTCGAACCTCGAGCAGAAAGCACACATAGTCTAATCCCATCGCGCTGAGCACCTCTCGATCTATCTCTATCAGCATGTAGCGCAGCAACATCGGCAAGGGAAACTGCTCCCTCAACATCATCGTATCTCGTATGTCCTCCTACAAGCACGCAAAGCAAGGCATCAACCTAAAGCTGTAAGTACCATGCTCAACATATCTATAGAATCATATCAACTAACTTAACATATCCAATTGATCAAAATAGCACACTACATCTCTTGACTAGAATCCTGCAATATCAGAGATATCTTATCAATTGACGCATCAAATAGGATGCCAATTGAGTCAATTTTGTTAAGTAAACTGACTATCTATATCATATGCGCCAGAACAGAAGGTAAATGCACCATTTCTCAACAAATGCACCACTTTTGTCACATGCGCCGCAACATTTCCTAAATGCACCGTTCCATACTGTATATGCGCCGCCCAGTTGTATGCGCCAATTCATACTATACATGCGTCGTTAAATTACACATGCGCCGACCTTACTCATGCATGCACAACTTTCATGCATGCACAACTTTCATGCATGCACAACTTTCATGCATGCACTGCTTTGTATCCCATATGTGCCGCATTTTGACAGATACGCAGTTTCGCATGCTAGATGTGCTGAACTGTGATCTAGCGCATTTGTCTAGCCTAAATTAACCTAGCATTTATTGCACTCAAAATTGACCCTAGGTGGAATTTTTTGAGATACATACCAAGGGTCTTGCCTCTACTGGCCGGTCGAATCGTCAGACTCGCTCAAAGTGATGCTCCTCGCGCAGAATATCCATCCTAGTGCTGACTACTCTATGCTCTGTACTCTCCTAAGCTCTCAAAGACAAACCAAACAAAGCCAAGTGTACAAATGACTTGTCTTGTGGACCCAGCTCCTATATATAGCATGGAAACCCTAAACCTGGCTATGTGGTGACTATGACTACTTCCCGCACCCGTTTCTTCCAGTTTTCTTCCCATTTCTCAGAAACACATCCTATTTTCTCCAATCCTAACCAAGTTTTCCCTTCATCTTCGTGAGATTGTCCGTCTCTTGTTCTTCTTCCTTCTTCCCATCCAATCTCCTGAGGGGGCATCCTATCGTCGTAACCTATACCAGGGGAAAACTGGGGCATGTATCATTATTCAACAATTGATTTCTTTGAAGCAACACTGTAAATTGCATTGCATTAAAGAGGGGCAAAATGTATATGCCTAAAAATGACACGACTCTACCCAAATAAATATTCTTAATATTTATTTAAATCTAATTCCTCTATCAATAAATAAATAAACAAATTTATTTATTTGATTCACATTCTCCCAACAATTAATTAAAATCAATTTATTTAATTAAAATTCCTAAATTCTTCTAAAATCATTCCAAATTAAATAATACCAATTATTTAATTAGTTCTTCCAAATTCATTCTAAATTAAATAATACCAATTATTTAATTATTTCTTCCAATAATATCTTCTCTAAATTTAAATAAATCAATTATTTATTTAAGTTTTCTATTTCTTCTAAATTGAGTTATCTCTAAATATAATTCAATCCTTGTGCACATGCAATTGAATATTCTAAATATTTAATTGAGTTAAAATATCTTCTCATCCTCATGCAATTTGCATTCTCTAGTTTTATTCTCTTAACTGATTGATCTATTCTTTTAATTGATTAATCTCTTCAGTTAACTCATTCTTCTATTTTATTAATTCCTCTCATGCAAAATAGAGAAAAACACTTGTCTTCTTCTTATTTGCGCACATTCCTCAACTGTTCTATACCATTGATCTTCTCATTCTTTCTATACCGTTGATCTTCTCTCTCACAAGTCTATAAATTGAACCTTGTTCTTCCATTTCATTCATCCAAGCTTTAAGTAAACTTACTCTGCAGGAATTACAGCGCGCCTTTGGCACCAATTCCTTCATTGCTTATGATGAAACTTGTTACTACACACTACTATCATTGTTATGAAGCTCATCTTTATGGCGAAACTATCATAGCCATTCCCATTTGACATCTTGGAATCATGGCAAGGAAGTTCACCTTTTGAGGGCCATATTCATAGACAAGATCATTTGTGATAGGTGATCAATGGAAGTTGAGAATTAAAGGAGGTTTGCTTTGTATTGTTCATTGTTTGATTGATCTCTTTTGTTCATTATTTCATTGAGTTTTGGGTATCATTGATATTTATTATATTGATTATTCATTTAGATCCAATTTTCCCTTAACAATCACTATTAGAGCCATGACCCCAAATTACGCTGTCACTACTCGTTGCGGCCGCATTTCTATCTGTGGAGCACCCACCAATGATCAACCCTCCACATCCACACCTACCAATCCACCATCTGCTCATAAGTACAACCTCTTGGACCACCTCAGAAAAACCCCCACACAAATCTCCATTCTTGAATTGCTCTGCACATCTCCCCTCCATAAGGAAGTCCTCGACAAAGCCTCAATGGAGACACAAGTTCTCACCAACTTGAATGTGTATCAATTCCAAGGCATGGTAGGCCACATCGCCTCACCTCACCATCTCACTTTCTCTAAAATAGATCTTCCCGCCTCTAATGACTTACATAATGAAGCCCTACACATCAAAGTCTGCATCCACAAGCACACCATTAAACGAGTTTTAATAGATGGTGGCTCTGGCCTAAATCTTTGCACTCTAAAATTATTAAAACATTTGGGATACTCTGATGTAGTTGTGGATACTAGTGAATGTATAACCATCAAAGTATATGATGACATCGAGAGATTGTCCGAGGGCACCATCAAGCTTCCTATTCAAGTAGGATAGAAGATTTTGGAAACCAAATGCCAAGTACTTGATCTTGACCTCCCTTACAATATTCTTCTTGGTTGACCATGGATTCATGCCATGCAAGCCATCCTGTCCACCTTACATCAATGCTTGAAGTTCCCCCATAACAGCACGAAATTTATCATCTTTGCCGACCCCTATCCTTTTCAATATTGTAGTTTCTTGGAAGGATATGATCGTACTTTCTGCCCTTACAACCATGCTACCAAAAAATCCACCTCACAGGCCAATCCTACATCACCTGCCTCATATATTGATCCCTCCAAAATCATGACTACATCACAAACACCCCCTCCACCCGAATTCAAGATCAAGTTAAGCGACATGGGATGTGGTGAATATGATCTACATGGCACCTTTTGTGTGGGACTATTACCATCTCCTAAGACATTTGGTGCTCCTAGGGAAGAGGAAGTCTCTACGGTGATCATCAAGTGGAAGCCATCACCTACCTTTGAGAAGAAGCACCTCCTTGACCAAGATGTTCTCAAAGATATATCTTCATGGTTATACAAAGAAGAAGAAGCATAACAAGAAGCTCCTACTATCCCAACCGAGATCTATGGAAAAGGTTTCAAAATTGTCAAGTATATGGGCTACAAAAGACAAGGCAGCATAGGCCTTCATGAACAAGGAATTGTAGAGCCCATCCAAGCAACAAGAAATTCGCATATTCATGGGTTAGGGTATGGGAAACAAGAGTTTACCCCTGCTAATGATGGATGCATCTTTAATGAGGTCACTAAGGCCTTCCCCGCAATCGACAAGATCAACAAAGAAGACCATCGATACTCTTTTAGTGACTTCACCAAATTCTTTGAATCATCTCTATGTACCATCTATACCTTAACCACTATGCCATCCACCTCCAATGACCTACCTCTTGTTTAACCCCAACTCATAGATTGAGACCAACAAGGACCTCTCGTCCTTGATGTTGCACAAAATGATGAAGCAATAGCTGAAATGATGGGGGTTAGAGATCATTTTCCCCTCGGAGACCATAAGGCTGACTACGTCATGGAACTAAACACATCTGCATACTTTGGGGAGACAACCCAAGCTCTTAGTCATAAAAAACATAAAAATAAAAATAACGTCCCCTAGTGAAAACCACTTTGTGGCACTTTCAGATGAGGAAAAAATCAAGGACATATCACCTAGTGAAAACCTCCATGAGGCACTAGGAGATGAGACCATGGACCTTCCCAAAATATCCAAACTATATCAAGAGAGATCACCAATACTAATTAAGGCCTCCCATTAGATGAATCTTGGAACTGAAGAGATGAAAGATCATGTTCAGAGCAGAGGTCCTTATGACAAAAGAGCAGGAGGTTTTTTTAACTTTTTTCAAACAAAGGAACCATAACTTTGCATGGACCTATGTCGACATGCTGGTACTAGATCCCGCCCTAGTTGTTCATCACCTTGTAGTACGTCCTGATGCGAAACTAGTGAAGCAAAAGCTAAGGAAAATGAATCCCCAAATAGTGCTCCTTGTCAAGGCGGAACTCAAGAAACTCCTAGATGTGGGGTTCATTCATTCGATAGATTACCTCGAATGGGTATCCAACATTGTACTAGTAGCCAAAGTCATTGGGGGCATCCAGTGTTGCACAAATTTCAGAGACCTTAACAAGGCTTGCCCTAAAGATGACTTTCCGCTACCAAACATAGACATCATTGCGGATCTCACTACCGGACATGAGATGTTATCCTTGATGGATGGATTTTTTGGATATAATCAAATCAGGATAGCAGAAGATCAGCATAAAACATCCTTTATATGTCCATGGGGAATATACTGTTGGGTCATGATACCTTTTGGCTTGATTAATGTGGGAGCTACATATTAGAGGGTGATGACAGTCATCTTCCATGATCTCTTCCACAACATAATGGAAGACTATGTCAATGATCTATTGGGAAAATCCAAAACTAGAGGAGATCGTCTAAATGTGTTGGCTAAGATTTTGGACAGGTTGGAGCAGTACAACGTATGACTAAATCCAAAAAAATGTGTCTTTGGGGTCACTTCTGGAAAGCTTCTAGGATACATTGTGTCGAGAAGAGGAATTGAAGTGGATCCCGTCAAGGTCAAGGCTATAGTGGAGATGCCTCCACCTAAGACACTTAAACAACTTCGAAGCCTACAAGGGAAAATCCAATCCATCCACCACTTTATAGCATAGCTTGCCCGAACATCTTCTCTTACAACTTTTGTATGGGATAATTAGTGCCAGAACACTTTTGAATAGCTGAAATAATATCTTGCTAACCCACCCATCCTCATTCCACCAAAACAAGGGGAACTACTCCTTTTGTACATGTCAACCACATAAACAAGTATAGAGGGCTTGTTTGCACAACATGATGAGTAGGGAAAAAAAAGAGCTATATATTATATCAGCTGCACCTTGGTGACCTATGAGATGAACTTCACTCCAATTGAATGAGCATGTCTCTCTGTTGTCTTCACTTCACAGAAATTGAGACACTACATGCTTAATCATAAGACTAAGCTCATTGCCAAGATTGATTCATTGAAATATCTACTGACTAGAGCAAATCTTACAGGATGAATGGCTAATTGGGTTATGATCTTGAGTGAGTTAGACATTTAATAGACAGAAAGGAAAGCCATCAAAGGACAAGTAATCATTGATCAATTAGCTGATGCATCAATCCCAACAGAACAAACGCTGCTTGCAGAATTCCCTGATGAATCCATATTGATAGTAGTGTCAACAACATAAACATGGAAAATGTATTTTGATGGATCCTACATGCATTGTGGCTCAGGGGAAGGCACCCCTCAAGGAGATACCATCCCAAAATCGTACAAGATCACATTTCCATGCACAAATAATGTATCAGAATACGAAGCCCTCATCACAAGACTTCACATGGTGATATAGTGGAAAATTGAGAAGTTGATAGTTTATGGAGACTCCCAATTAGTCATCCGACGAGTGAACAATGAGTACAAGACAAAAAATGACAAAATCCTACCCTGCAAAAGAATGGTCAATGACTTCAAATATTATTTCCATGATATCCATTTTGAACAAATTCTAAGATTGAATCACAAAGCAGTAGATGCCATGGCCAAAATATGATCCTTGGTTGATATGAAGAAGGATAGCAAGAAGTGTGAGTTCCTGATTGAAGAGCTCCTCATATCAGCTTATGATGTTTTGCAATCAGAACTCATGTGTGATATTGTTGGTCCCTTATCTCCCTGGTATCAAGAGACTTATATGTACCTTCACGACAACATTATCCCACCAAACTTATCATCAGTGTAAAAGATTTATCTACCGAGCCTCCCACTTTACCCTCATAGGAGACACCCTCTATTAAAGAAGTCTTTATGGTACTCTTTTATGATGTCTCAACTCTAGGGAAGCCAAAGTGGCCTTGCAAGAGGTGCATGAAGGCATTTGTGGGGCACACTCTAGTGGACCTAACTGAGTAAAGAAAATTCTGAGGACATGATGTTATTGGCCAACCATGGAACAAGATGCTTACAGATTCATGAAGAAATGTTTACTATGTCAGCAACACGGGGATCTCATCCATGCACCTTCACAAGAGCTACAACCGATAACTACTCCTTGGCCTTTTTTTATAGTGGGGACTCGACCTCATAGGTAAGATTCACCCTCCATCATCCAATGGCCACAAATTCATCATCACCGCCACCAAGTACTTCACTAAGTGGGTAGAAGCCATCCACTCACTTTCACCACAGGCATCCAAATTGCTAAGTTCATCCTCCATTACATAATATGCTGTTACAACGTTCCCCATTCCATCATCACAGATAATGGAAAACTGTTTAAAAAATAGGAAGTCTACACCTTGTGTAAGAAGTTCCATATCCAGCATCACTTTTCCACACCATACTACCCCCAAGGTAACGGTCAAGCTGAGGTGTCTAAAAAAACCATCTTACAAATTTTGAAGAAGATGGTTAATGAAGTTGGCCGTGACTGGCACCTCCAACTCAACCCCACCTTATGGGCCTACCGCACAAGCATTTGGACACCTACAGGAGCCACACCATATTCCCTAGTATTCAATTCTGAAGCTATCTTACCTATTGAGGTCGAGCTCCTGTCACTCAAGATTTCATTACAAAATATAATTACTGAGGAAGAGTATCAAGTTGCAAGGTTGAACGAGATAGAATTATTGGATGAGAAATGCTTGGATGCTCTTAATCACCTTCAAGCCTACCAAAATCACCTACGCAGGAGCTATAACAAGAAGATCAAGAATCGTAAGTTTGAGGTAGGAGACCTTGTCCTTATGGAGAATTAGAAAAATTTACAAGAGCGTAGTAAAAAAGTAAAGTTTGAGCCTAATTGGTTGGGACCATATTTCATCACAACTAGCTATGAGTCAGGGGCATATCAGCTTGCAACACCTGAGGGGTAGACTCTAGATAAACCTATAAACATCTTGCATCTGAAAAGGTTCTACGCATGACTCATCGAGTATCCCAAATTAGAAAAGTACAAAAAAAATAGAAAAATCCAAAAAAATCAAAAAATCATGAAAAACCTGAGTGCAATAAAGCCGTCCAATGGTTAAAATCACTTCAGTGACGCCTTAGATAAGTACCATGGTGAAAATCTATCTTAGGCACCATGTGTAGTGGTTGGTTCCACCATCTAATAAGTCCTCTTTTCTATCATGACATTCCATATCACGCACATCCCATGGCTTGTAATTCTCAAACATCAAATCCTATCCCCCACCCCACATTATCCCACCCAAAGCTAATCCGTGGAATAAGGATCCTTGTATGCTTCTCTTGTACAGCTCAAAAATCCAAAAAATCCAAAAACATTAGAAAATCCAAAAAATCCAAAAATCCAAAAACATTATAAAATCCAAAAAACTAAAATTGTGAAAATAAAAAAAATAATCCCACATCATCATCCTACTCATCGTCATCTTCCACAATCATCACATCCATCCCGACCCATTCCCACATGATGAAGTCAAACCAGAACTACATATTCATCTCACCTGTATCTTAAAATACCTTGATCTCTGGACACAGGGTATGTAGGCAGTCTAGAATACAAAGGAAGTATCCAGTACTTGAGTATATAAGATGCACCCATCCAATCCGTTTGGATGGTTCCTATCTTCTGAGCTTACTAAATTCACCAAGCAATACACATGCTAAGAATACTCTCAAAACATCACATCATACGCAAAAATCATCAAATTGACAAACTAATCATAATCATCACATATGGCCTGACTATCCTTTTGCCCACCTTTCAAATTTTATCCAACAACATCCAACCAATTCTTGCCTTAATGGATATATCATTTCTACAATAGGCAAAATCTATCATCAACACTTATCTTGGCAAGAGAATACAATGACTATTTGTGTATTTTGTTGGTCTTTATGATTATTGATTTTTGTCTTTTGTCTTGTTCCAGGAATCATTTCCAAAACTATCTTGATCTCACTATATCATGGTATCTGGAAGAAAAACACCTAGAATAAACATAGTCATTGTTTATGTATGCTGTGTTTGTGGGTTGATTTCATTACTCCAAGAATAGTATTCATATCTTGAAGATAGGTCAGTTCTAGCATAGTGTTCCTCTCCTGCATATTAGGTTAATCATACCTTCTATGTACTAAAGGAACTTATGTTATGAGTCCCCTTCCCTCATCTAGGAAAGTTTATACTACCTTGGGCATGCATGAAGTCAACCTTTTGCTTGTGAGTCTAGTCCATGCAAAGACGAATATAAATCATCACCTTGGTCCTTTTATACCTTGGTGAACAATATCCTATTTTTCTATAATAAACCTATAAATACTCTCAATCCTAAAATGCAAGTACTTTGCCTAGCTCATTCATCTCCATTTCTAAATCATCACCCATTCAATACAAAATCTGGACTTAGGATTTAAACTTTATTTCCCCCCCATCCACTCTAACACAACCCCCCATCCATTCACTTTAACAAAACCCCTTTAACAACATGGTGTCTAGTGACCTAGTATCTCCAAACCTATCCCAACCATCCCCAAACCTATCCCAACCACCCAACCTCATCACCCAGGGTTCAACAAACAACAATGTATCATGACACCCACCTATGACATCAACCCATCCCATTTCCTATTTTCATTATCACTTGTCCATTACATTTATCATCATTATTTCATTAATCATTTATCCATTTGCATTATCACTTATCATTTTAACATTACACTATCATTATCACATCATTAATCATTGCATTATTCAACCATTTCATTAATCATAACACATTTATCCATTTCATAATATATGTTTATTAATCTGAGCATATATTTATTCATTTCACATCCATTTCCATTCATAATATATGTTTATTAATCTGAGCATATATTTATTCATTTCACATCTATTTCCATTCATATTCTATGTTTATGAATCTAAGCATATATTTATTCATTTCACATCCAATTCCATTCATAATATATGTTTATTAATCTGAGCATATAGTCCATTACATCTCATATATATAATCCATAACATAATCCAAATGCATCTCATAAATCAACATCATACATATAAAATGCATCCATAATCAAATAACATTCATAACATACATTCATCATAATCCATAACATATCCATAATCATCCATGTACATCATCATGAACATCATAACATCATCCATAATGCATAAGTATCATAAGCAAAGCATAAACCATCACATAATAGCATTAACATACATGATCCATGACATATCCATAACCATCAGATACATATCATAAACAAACATAGGATACATCATATCATCATAAATATCCATAAAACCATAAACACCATCATGCATAAACCATCATATCATCAAATATATCGCCACAAAAATAATACATCGCTCAATGTCATGGTACAAAAATGCCTCAAAGTGCCAAAATACATCAGTACATATAAAACTATCAACCCTAAGCTAATGAACCTCTAGATGAATCAGTAGGAGACCCTAGGTGTGGCTGCTGCTGCTGCTGTGGTGGCTACTATGGGGGTGCCATCGACTACTGCACTGACTGAACTGACTTGGATCTGTGTGATCCAGACATCCTCGATCCAGTCCTCCCACTATAGCTAGGTATCCATTGATCTGCAAGAACCACAACATAATAAGCCCCATAGTAGTACTCAGCTCGTGCACGTTGCTCTAGGAACTGGCTCTACATCTTCTAAAATTGAGCCTGTGACTACGCATATATCTGACCAACGCCAGTACTCGACACCATCCCCTGTAGTTAGCTCACCTCTGCCTATAAAGCCACCATCTGAGCATCTGCCACCTAACATAGAGCTCTCTCTATATCCCTCTTTGTGGTAACACTGGCTACTTCAGCCTGTAGCTATGTCACCTGGCCCTGTGCTTGTGCTAGCTGCACCTGTAGTGCGCTAATCTAGCCATCCAATCCACTACCCCTATCTAATAACGCAACTTCTCCCTATAGCTACGCCAACTCCTTCCTCTACCTTGTCACTGTGTCCTCTAGACTCCCAACCTGATCCTCGAGGGTATCCACATCCTCCTTATCATCAGTGCACTGACACCTAGTATGCCCCCGCAGAATAGGCCATGTCCCTATCCTCAAGGTCCCTGCCTCTTTGACTCTAGCCCTTGTAAAATTCATCTTGGTCTCTAGCACATGTTACTGCTATGTCTAGGCTCTAACCTATGGCTACTATCCCTGTCCCTACTGTCCCCTCTGTGCTTGTTGTCAGGCTGGTGCCAGCTTGGGTTGCTGCTGCTACTATGGTGACGCTCGTGGGGGGCATCTGTCCCCTCTGGCTCTTCTGCTGGGATGGTCCCTACCTAGGACTCTACTACTATGGTACTCGTGGTGACAACATCTATCCTCTCTACCCTACCTACGCCTGTTGCACAGGTATCCACTGCCCTCGCCCACATCCTCTCAGGGGCATAACTTGGTCATAGGCTGTCACAGCTAATATCCCAGTGGGACCATCCTCATCAACCTCTGCCTCCTTGACCACTATCTCCTCCTCCATCTCCTCCCCCTCTCTCACCTCCACTGTCACATCTGACTCTGTAGCTAGATTCGTCAAACGGATCAGCCTCCATATCGCCCACCATTGATCATAAGTAAGAGTAGTCCCTACATCTGCCAACATGCTCCCCCAATCCCACTGCTGGGGCTGTAAACCTACAAAGTCATCTATCACCACCTGGGGCACTATGGATGGCAACCACCTAACATCTCAAGCTATCCTAGCAAAGACCGCCATCGCCTGAGGAAGGTCTAGTGCAATCCAAACTATCACATCACCTGAGAGGGGAGATACATGTCAATCGTGTGGTCCCCTCATCCCATCAAATAGCATGGCTGTAATGTATAAGGCATGTGAATGTGATCATCAAGCCATGCCTTTACTTTGATATACAACTGCCATATCACACGAACCAAGTCGTCAAAAATCCACTGCCAATAGCGCAATTGTCCAACATAGGAGCAATGGAGGGGCTTCCTGTATAGAAAAACATAGGCCTTAAACTGTCTCCGAAAATAAGCTCCATGTGGCCTTGTGATCCCAATATGCTCAAAGGACCACACTTGCAGCAGTGTGACCCCAACAGACAAGGCCCCATCATACTGATATACAACCGTGTGCATCTCATGGTATATGTATCCCAACATGCATGACCCCCATGCATACATCATCTAATGAAGCACCATGTCCTCGATCATCTCTCCACAGCCCAACAGCAAGGCCTGCCTGCGTTGATCTGGCATCACCAGACCCTCAATCACTGCACACACAAACAATGTGAACCCATCTACACCCGCCGCCAAGGTTCGACTGTAGCTTATCTGCCATCCATCCCGTGTCAAAACTGGATGAACAGGGGCAAAAGCCCTATCAAGGGCTGATTGTCCTCTGCCAGTGTCATAGGTCACCCTTGCTCTGTAAAGCACGAGAATCTCACATACTAAAAATAGTATTCCAAAAAGCATTGCTTTTCCAAATAAGGAAAATGAATCATTTTTAATAATCAAGATATCCATAGTTGCACAATAATGGCAAGTTTCCAATAAAGAAATACAATTTCATACACTAAAAGAGTGTTACATTTACATACACCAAAAGGGTGTTACATTACATCTGTTTCAATGTTACAAGTACAAAATGTCACATCAATTATATCAGTTACATCAATGAAAATATTCATACAATTTTATAGATTTGGCTATGCAAGCCATACAATGAATCATACAATGGAACATATATACATCATGAATCATATAATATCAAATGCTCTATCCTCAACCACCATGACCCTAATGGTCTTCCACAAGATGAGGCCAAGAGTGTGGTTAAGGCACTTTTTCAACCCAACCACGAAGTACTGGACTTCCCCGGGTTTCTTCCTAACTCGAAGAAAGCACCGACCCTGCACGAGGAGCCTAGCAACCTGGAACGGTAAAGGAAGGAGGGAATCTCTTGATGCCTGCGTGATGCCTATATGCATTCTTAAACTAGAATGACATAATTCTTGCATACAAGATGTGGCAGAGACATATATAACATAAAATCTAGGCTTTTTTAATCCATCTATTTCAATGGTATAGTAGCTTGGCCAAGAAATAATAAACAAAGTGGTAATTTAGAAAAATTAAACAACCATCTCTAGGAGTCCACATTTGGCATCCTATCACGGAAGTAGATTACATAGAAACTAAAGTAAAATACCATTTCACATAATTCAAAAGAATAACTTTGTTTAATATTTAATCCATTTGCTAATAATGTGTTCTTTTAGAAAATATAATTTACTCCAAAGTTCATTATTCTAGTTTGCATGTTTGTCTAAGTTTTCATTTCCGGTGACATGTAATGATCTTTCAAGGAAAAGATGTTTTCTAGTTTTGATATGAAATAATTGTTGAACATAAAATGAATCTCTAGTTTTCTTCATTGCTGATTTAGTTTTCATTTTAGTGGTTTGGTATAACCTTTAGGTAAATACTTGGTTTTGGTCAAGTGTAATCACAATACAATATGCCTTTATATGGAATCTACATAAGAAATTTTTAGATAATAAATTTATGTAATAAGTCTATTTGAACTAGATACAACAGTACATTTGAACTAGATACAACAGAGGTTGAATATACAGTAAGTATTATACATAGAAATTATACATATATATATATATATATATATATATATATATATATATACACTACATCTTACACACAACAATAATCAATATAGCTGCATTCAAACTGCAGCGACAGTAAATAGAAATAGTAATTTATATAACATTAAGACTGCCTCGCATATAAAGCAGAAGTGTTTTAATGAAGTATGAAACAATGTTCAAAGAACATTAGATACGTTTTAAAGGATTTATAATAGTCACAAAAGAGGCAATGACCTCTATATGGGTGCCGCAGTCCTCAATGAGGATTGCAACCTCCATATAGGGGCACCAAATGGTGGTTTGGGTAGTGGCCCTTCCCACAGGCCATAAGGCATGTGGGGAGGGTTGATACCCTTCCCACTTCTTTTATAATATTACATATGATAAGTCATATTCAATATAAGTCAAAACAATATCTATACTAATTGCTGGTAGCTACACAGTATAAGGTCTCCCAACGATTTCAATGCAACAAATTTTCCAGTATATGCTATTCAAATTTGATATATATGTTATAATAATTTTAATAGTACATAATGTAAATCATTAAATAAGTCAAAAACAAATTTTCAATATTGTAGAAATTGATAACAGTAATAGTATATTTTCCAAAATTTTAAGATGGTACAATATATGTAATATGCATAATAACAGTAATGAAAATAACCACTATGTATATTAATATAGAGTATACGATTATAACAACAATTTTATACATAATTTATCTTCAAACATATAAATATAATAACAATATTATAATATGTATAATAACAAAATATTAACAGTAATTTGCTCATGTCACACATAAACACCGAATGACTAAACAATAACTTATTCACACAAATTGATATATGACATTATGGGTTTGCATAAAAACCTATCAATACACTCTTCAAAAGTTGAATTCCTCCAATTTCCACTCTTCTTGTTCCTCTAATGCTACCTTTGCCCAAATCCCCCAAATCTTCTTCATGTGCTCTCCTTCTTGTGAATGAATATTGTGTGAGAGGTGAGAGGGTTTTCTTCTTTTTATTATTTTCTTTTCTTCTCACAATCTAACAATAGACAAATTAAATATCCTCATTAATTTCATGGTGGAAGAAATGACATGTAGAGGTCGATGGAATAAGAGGGAGAAGTGGGCTGATAGAACCATTCCAAACAATAAAGATTAGATTGCCTAAAAATAGTCAATTTTACACCAACACTTCTTTTTATTAACTTTCCTCTCTTCTCACCTCTTTCTTTCTTTCTTTTTCTATTTTTTTTTCTTTTTGTGTTTTATTTCCTAAATTTAAGTCTCTTTTTCAATTGTTTATTTGTTTCTATCCTTTGTTTTCTTTTTCTAAGTTTTATTTCTAATTTATCAAATAAAACACATATTTCTATTTCTGAAAACTCACATTTAATATCTAATTTAATTTTATTAACTAAATTTTGCAACACAATTATTTCTAAAATGATAAATAATCATAATTCTAACTTCAAATAAAAATCAATAAATAATTTAAAACTACTTGTATTTTCACTATGAGAATTTAATATTAACTAACAATTAATTAAACAATCAACTATAACATAGCAATGATTTTCCTTTCTAATAAAATAAGAAGTAATATAATATGATTAATTAATGCAATTCTAATGCAACTATATGACATCTAAGTGTCTGTGTGTGAGAGAGAGAGTCCACTCCATCCTAACCCTGCCAGGTAGCTAATCCCCTCTACCTTAACCACACCCTTGTCTTGGACAACCTGCAACTCATGAAACTCATATTTTCCATTAATAGGTTAGTGTCCAAATAGACGAAGCATTACATTTTATCATCTCAATAAAGTATTATTCACTATATCATTTCAAGATAAAATTTATTCAAGGTCTATCTCATCTTTCAAAATAAAATAATATCTATTTAATCCATATCAAAATAAAATAACATTTATTTAATCCACATATACTTATCCATAAATAGCTCCAATTATAGTAAGTTAGAATGCATCAAAGTTTGAGACGTGACATCCTTCCCCACTTGGAAGAGACGTCTTCCCGATGTCTTCTTACACAAAACATGAACATAAAAGTCTTACACATCCAGTATCAATAATATAATAAAAAGTCATAGTATGCAAAAATAAAAGTATGCTAAAATATCAAATGCGGGAATGCTCTATCTATATCTTCCACATTTTCCTAGGTGGCACTATCCACCGAATATTGATCCCACTAGACCCTATACTACACAACATCGCAGTTTCACAACTTAACATTGCACCTCTCCAAAATTCAGGTGGGCTCCACTAGCACCACCCTTGGGTCTTGAACCTGTAATGCACGCCAATCAAGAATATGTGAAGCAACTGGATGGTATGACTTAAGCAAAGAAACATGGAAGACATTATGAATACATGATAGAGCCGGTGGTAGAGCAATTCTATATGCAACTGGGTTGATTACTTCCAATACATCAAAGGGTCCAACATATCTAGGGGCAAGCTTGGAACCCTTGCCAAATGAAATCAAACTTTTATGAGGTTGAACTCTCAAGAAGACCTTACCTCGTGCTGAGAACTGTCTAAAGGTTCCATTCTTATCCACATAGCTCTTTTGGTGATCTGAAGCCTGTTTCAATTTCTCCTTAATCAACTTCATCTGCTCCTCCATTTCTTTCAACATCTCTGGCCCAATCACTATTCTGTCCTCCACCTTATCCCAACTGATAGGTACGACATTTGTGTCCATACAAAGCCTCAAAAGGTGCCATGCCTAAGGAGGCATGATACGAATTATTATATGTAAACTCCACTAAGGGAAGGTACTCCTCCCACTTATGCTATTGGTCCATGCAATACATTCTTAGGAGATCCTTGATTCACCCTCTCCATCTGACCATCAGTCTGAGGATGATAGACTGAACTGAAGTTCAGTTTGGTCCCCAAAGATGCATTCAAGGTCATCTAGAATCTAAAAGTCATCTGAGTGTTGCGATCAAAGATGATCGTTTCTGGCACTCCATGCAATCTAAAAATTTCCTGTACAAACTTTTTAGCTAGGATCAATGATCCATCCTTGAGATTCCGACGAATGAAGTGAGCTACTTCCATCAATTTATCAACAATAGCCAAGATGACATCATGTTAGTTCTTGGTCATAGGCAACCCTTGAATAAAATCCATACTGATTACTCGCCACTTATACTCTGGCACACTATGTGGGTATAAAAATCCTACTTGATGCACATGCTCAGCCTTGACTTGCTGGCATTCCAAACATTGGGTTACAAATTTAGTGACATCCTTCTTGAGTCTCAGCCAGAAGTACAAGGGTCTAAGTCCTTCTACCATTTTCGTTACACCGGGGTACCCTGAATAAGGTGCATTATGAAATTCTTCAAGTACTAGTTTCCTTAACTCTCCTGAGTTAGGAATATACATCCGTCCCTGGTACCTTAAGAGTCCATCTGTCTCAAACATTTATCCATCAAACCTATGATTCGAAGGATCCTACTCTAGGGCTTGTTTCAACCTATCATAGTGCTCATCTCCTGGTAAGGCTTGAATCACCTGCTGTCTAAAATTTGACTTTACAGTGAGCATAGATGCAAGATGTCTCCTCTTGCTTAGGGCATCTACTACTCTATTTTCCTTTCCCTTTATATATTCTATACCAAAATCACACTCACTCAAAAACTCCAACCACCTTTTCTGTCGAGCATTTAGGTTGGGCTGAGTGAAGATATACTTAAGTCCCAAGTGATCTATTTTTAGTTTGAATGGCTTTCCCAAAAGGTAGTGCCTCCACATTTGAAGGGTATACACTATGGTAACCAACTCCAAATCATGTGGTGCATAGTTCAATTCATGTTGCTTCAATTTTCTAGATTCATATGCCACCACTTGTCCATCCTGCATTAGTACACCTCCTACACCCTCTCTTGAAGCATCTGTTATCACAGTGAAGTGCCCATTTGGATTTGGCACAACCAAGATAGGTGCATTTGTGAGCTTCTCCTTCAAAAGATGAAATGCTTGTTCACACTTGTCACTCCATTCAAATTTCTTTCCTTTCCTTTGGAGCGCGGTGATGAGTGCTGCAATTGTTGAAAACCCCTTTACAAATTTTCTATAATAGCTGGCAAGTCCCATAAAGCTCTGAACTTCTGATACATTTTGAGGTGCTGGCCACTCCATGATCACCTTGATCTTCTCCGGGTCCACTACTTTGCCCTCTGCTGAAATGATGTGGCCTAAATAGTGCACCTTACTTTGGTAAAAAGTGCACTTAGACAAATTCCCATAAAGATTACATTCCCTTAAACGTTGCAACATTATTCTTAGGTGCTTATCATGTTCTTCCACTAATTTGGAATATGTCAAAATGTCATCCAAAAACACTAACACAAAATCATCTAGACAGTCTCAGAAGACACTGTTCATCAAATTCATAAATTCTACTGGGGCATTGGTTAGCCCAAACAGTACCACAATGAATTCATAGTGCCCGTACCGAGTCGTCAATGCAGTCTTAGATATGTCCTCACCTTTTATCCTAAGTTGATGGTATCCCAATCTTAAATCAATATTTAAGAACACCTTGGCTCCCTTCATCTGATGAAACAATTCATCTATTCTAGGGAGCGGATATTTGTTCTTAATGGTAGCTTTGTTGAGCATCCTGTAATCAACACATAACCTTAAGGTTCCATCTTTATTCTTTACAAAAATGTCTAGTGCTCCCCATGGAGACACACTTGGCCTTATGAATCCTTGATTTAATAACTCTTGCAACTGTGCCTTCAACTCATACAATTCAGTGGTTGTCATTTTGTAAGGTGCCTTTGATTGAGGCTCAACTCTAGGTAGCAAGTCTGTCAAGAAATCAAATTCTCATTTTGGTGGCAGCTTGGTGAGCTCATCTGGAAATACATCTTGAAACTCCTTCAAAATAGGAGTCATTAACTGATGGATTTGAGTTTTCAAGGTCTCTAACCTTAACTGCATAAATAGCACACCCTTTCCTATTAGCTTTCTTTAGCTGCATGGCAGAGATTTGCCTGAGCTGTAAGGGCCTTTTCACACCATGAATCTCTACTTGGTTTCCCTTATCAGCTAAGCATTTCATAGTTTTCCCTTCACAATCCACTATGGACTTATGCTCGGTGAGCCAATTTTTATTCCCAAAATTATGTCATAAGACCCTAGGGGCGCCACATACAAGTTAACCTGAGTTTGGAAGCTAGGAAGTTCTAGTTCGCTGTAAGTAAGACAAAGATCTACCTTTTTCTCTACTTGATTTCCATATTGGACCTTCCATGAGTTAGCCATATAACCAGGTCTAACAGATAACTTTGAAATGACATTTGGATCTACAAAACACTCAGTAGCTCAAGTATCAATTAAGATAGAAACAGAGCATCTGAAGAGTTTACTCATACATTGGATCAGCATAGCTTGGAAATTAGCTTGGCGATTATCAACCGCCGCATGAATGTGATGCTAGTTCCTATTCTTCTAATTACTTCCTCTCTGTGGGCACAGACTGGCATAATGCTTGCCACCACATGTGTAACAACCTCCATGGGGTGCCCTAGGCTTGTCTGAAGCATCTCTCCTATTGTTATTATTGTTGTAATTGGCCCTCTTGTTATTGTTGTTTTGATTCCCATCATTGCGGTCTTGAGAATTGTTTCCCCTCTTGAGATTTCTGATCTATTGGTTATTATTATTGCCTTGGTTATTCTGATTCTGATTGTTCCCTTGAAATTTCTTGTTACCATACTTGGCATCTCTACTCTTTTTGTAGTTGGCCACCTGTTGTAACTTTTGTTCTTGTTTAATTACTTTTTCAAACACTTCATCCATGGTGGAAGGGTTATGAATGTCAACATCAGCCCCAATTTGAGGCCTTAGCCCCAAAATGAATTTTTGAATCTAAAACCTTTCATTTTGCTAGTACTGAGGTAAATATTTGAGGAGGTGGGAGACTTTTTCCTAGTATTGTGTTACTGTCATGCCCCCTTGGGTAAGGTTCTAAAATTCAGCCATCTTTTTGTCAAAAAATAGCTGGGGTAGCCATCTTTTTCTTGAACAATTGTAGAAATCACTCCCAATTTTCCTCACTAGGAAACAATCACTTCTTAGCCTTCTCATTATCCCACCAAGTGGCTGCCTCACCAGTGAGTTGATACGATCCCCAGATAGACTTGGTTTCATTGAATAAATTATGAAGGGCAAAGTACTCCATTTCTATTATCCATGATTTTGCCCCATCCCCAATTGTTTTTTCATCAAACTTTGGTGGGGTGACCTTCTTAAGGTCCTTGCTCAGTTCCTTGACTACTCTCTCCTAATTATTAGGGTTTCCTCTAGTTTCAGGGTTTCCTCCACCTGCATCACTCCCATTGCCTCCATTCCCAACTGTGTTCTATCCCACTTGACTTGCACGGATTTCCTATTCAAGAATGTTCATCCTAACCCCTTGTTGAGTTAGCAGGGCTAAGATTTTATCCAATCTTTCATTTGGATCACCACGAGATCCTCCTCCATGTTGGTAAGTGTGCCTAATATCCATCTTGATCAATCTGCACACATTCGCATTTTTAGCATAAATAGGCAAAGGTCCTAGAGTTTAACCTAGACACTCTGATACCAAATGAAAAGCACACGAATCTCACATACTAAAAGTAGTATTCCAAAAAGTATTGCTTTTCCAAATAAGGAAAATGGATCATTTTTAATAATCAAGATATCCATAGTTGAACAATAATGGCAAGTTTCCAATAAAGAAATACAATTTCATACACTAAAAGAGTGTTACATTTACGTACACCAAAAGGGTGTTACATTACATTTGTTTCAATGTTACAAGTACAAAATGTTACATCAATTATATCAGTTACATCAATGAAAATATTCATACAATTTTACATATTTGGCTATGCAAGCCATACAATGAATCATACAATGGAACATATATACATCATGAATCATATAATATAAAATGCTCTGTGCTCAACCACCATGACCCCAATGGTCTTCCGCAAGTTGAGGCCAAAAGCGTGGTTAAGGCACTTTTTCCACCCAACCACGAAGTACTGGACTTCCCTTGGTTTCTTTCTAACTCAAAGAAAGCACCGACCCTACACGAGGAGCCTAGCAACCTGGAATGGTAAAGGCAGGAGGGAATCTCTTGATGCGTGCCTGATGCGTATATGCATTATTAAACTAGAATGACATAATTCTTGCATATAGGATGCGGCAGAAACATATATAACATAAAATCTAGGTTTTTCTAATCCATCTATTTCAATGGTACAATAGCTTGGCCAAGCAATAATAAACAAAGTGGTAATTTAGAAAAATTAAATTACCATCTCTGGGAGCCTACTTCAACATCCTGACCCGGAAGTAGATTACATAGAAAATAAAGTAAAATACCATTTCATATAATTCAAAAGAATAACTTTGTTTAAGATTTAATCCATTTGCTAATAATGTGTTCTTTCAAAAAATATAATTTACTCCAAAGTTCATTATTCTGGTTTGCATGTTTGTCTAAGTTTTCATTTCCAGTGACATGTAATGATCTTTCAAGGAAAAGATGTTTTCTAGTTTTGATATTAAATAACTGTTGAACATAAAATGAATCTCCTAGTTTTCTTCATTGCTGATTTGGTTTTGATTTCAGTGGTTTGGTATAACCTTCAGGTAAATACTTGGTTTTGGTCAAGTGTAATCACAATACAATATGCCTTTATATGGAATCTACAAAAGAAATTTTTAGATAATAAATTTATGTAATAAGTCTATTTGAACTAGATATAGTAGTACATTTAGTCTAATTCATAGTCCATGGATATATATATATATATATATATAATTGTTGTATATAATACTTACTATATATTCAACCTTTGCTGTTATAAATCTTCAAATGGGCAGTTTTAATTCATCATTAAATACGTATATATCTGACTAAGGTGCAATATGTATATATATATATATATATCTTACACTACAATAATCAGTATCGCAACGTTTGAACTGCAGTGATAGTAAATAGAAATAGTAATTTATATAACATTAAGACTGCCTCGTATATAAAGCGAAAGTATTTTAATGACGAATGAAAAAATGTTCAAAGAACATTAGATACGTTTTAAAGGATTTCCAACAGTCACAAAAGAGGCTATGACCTCTATATGGGTGTCGTAGTCCTCAATGAGGACTGTGATCTCCATATAGGGGAAACGAATGGTGGTTTGGGCAGTGGCCCTTCCCACTTCTTTTATAATATTACATATGATAATTCCTATTTAATATAAGTCAAAACAATATCTATACTAATCGCTGGTAGCTACACAGTATAAGGTCTCTCAACGATTTCAATACAACAAATTTTCCAATATATGCTATTCGAATTTGATATATATGTTATAATAATTTTAATAGTACATAATGTAAATCATTAAATAAGTCAACAACAAATTTTCAATATTGTAGAATTTGATAATAGTAATAGTATATTTTCGGAAATTTTAAGATGGTATAGTATATGTAATATGCATAATAACAGTAATGAAAATATCTAATATGTATATATACAGAGTATATGATTATAACAACAATTTTATACATAATTTATCTTCAAACATATAAATATAATAACAATATTATAATATGTATAATAACAAAATATTAACAGTAATTTGCTCATGTCACACAGAAACACCGAATGACTGAACAATAACTTATTCACACAAATTGATATATAACATTATTAGTTTGCATAAAAACCTGTCAATACACTCTTCAACAGTTGAATCACTCCAATTTCCACTCTTCTTGTTCCTCTAATGCTACCTTTGCCCAAATCCCCCAAATCTTCTTCCTATGCTCTCCTTGTGGATGAATATTGTGTGAGAGGTGAGAGGGTTTTCTTCTTTTTATTATTTTCCTTTCTTCTCACAATCTAACAATAGACAAATTAAATATCCTCATTAATTTCATGGTGGAAGAAATGACATGCAGAGGTCGACACAATAAGATGGAAAAGTGGGCTGACAGAACTGTTCCAAACAATAAAAATTAGATTGCCTAAAAATAGTCAATTTACACCAACACTTCTTTTTATTAACTTTACTCTCTTCTCACCTCTTTCTTTCTTTCTTTTTCTATTTTTTTTCTTTTTTTCTTTTTGTGTTTTATTTCCTAAATTTAAGTCTCTTTTTCTATTGTTTATTTGTTTCTATCATTTTTTTTCTTTTTCTAAGTTTTATTTCTAATTTATCAAATAAAACACATATTTCTATTTTCAAAAACTCACATTTAATATCTAATTTCATTTTATTAACTAAATTTTACAACACAATTGTTTCTAAAATGATAAATAATCATAATTCTAACTTCAAATTAAAATCAGTAAATAATTTAAAACTACTTTTATTTTCACTATGAGAATTTAATATTAACTAACAATTAATTAAATAATCAACTATAACATAGAAATGATTTTCCTTTCTAATAAAATAAGAAGTAATATAATATGATTAATTAATGCAATTCTAATTCAACTATATGGCATATAAGTGTGTGTGTGAGAGAGAGAGAGTCCACTCCATCCTAATCCTACCAGGTAGCTAATTCCTTCTACCTTAACCACACCCTTGTCTTTGACAACCTACAACTCATGAAACTCAGATTTTCCATTAATAGGTTAGTGTCCAAATAGCCAAAGCATAGCCGAAGCATTACATTTCATCATTTCAATAAAGTAGTATTCACTATATCATTTCAAGATAAAATTTATTCACCTATCTCATCTTTCAAAATAAAATAATATCTATTAATCCAGATCAAAATAAAATAACATTTATTTAATCCACATATAGTTATCCATAAATATGATGGAGGTTGATTGTCATTGATGTTAAAAAGGTGTTGAGTTGCTGATGCAAGGTTAGATCGGGAGTTCAATCAGGAGTTGAGTCATCTGCTACTTGTTGTTCATTAGTTCACCTAAGAAGGCTTTCATGTTGGTTCATTAGGTTGTTGGATCAAAATGTCTTTGTTCTTCATCATTCTTCATGATAATGTACAAGGTGTTTGATACCAATGTTATGTTGATCCTCAAAGTAGAAGTGTTAATGGTGTTGGTTCAGAGTCTTGATAATAATTAAGGAAGTTCACATGGTGTTGATGTTACTTGGTTGATATATTGTTATTGCTTCAAATAGTCATGTTGTCCATGCTTCAAATGTTCATAGGGTCACTAAAGTACCAGATGATTACCAAAGGATCAAAGACATCAAAGGAGTTGGGTCTTCATTCATTATACTTCATGATTCTTAGTCAACGATAGTTAGGATCTTTATGTAAGGATCTGCATTGCTTTATGTCAAAATGTTTATTGAGGGTTTGAGTTGATGATCTTGCTTAATGTTCATTCCTAAGGATGCCTTCATGTTCATCTTCTTCTATAGCTTATGATATGGTCTTAAGAGATCTCAGTTCATTGATGGAGTTGAAGGAGTTTGTTGCTCATCAAGATCATGACAAAGGGGTGATGAAGGAACTTGACAGATGGCATCATGTAGAAGATCTTGTATCATACTTGTAATGTGAAATGAAATCTTAGTTGGTTTGGTAATGTCCAAGTCTCCAAGAATCTGTCAGTGATAATCAATAACAAGAGGTGTTGTGATATCTTTCACAGGTGGCAATTTTATGTTAAGTGATATGGTGTTGATGTACATCAAAATGTGTTCACATTGTTTGAAAAGGTTATTGTCTGCTGAGTTGCTTCATGCCATATCAGAGTTATTATTGATAGTGAGGATTGATTTAATTTTTAGGGCTTTTATTGAAGTCTTTATTTCCAAGAGACTTAATATTTTATAAACTATTAAAACCCTAAAATATAAATGCTATCTAATATCCTTTCATTGCCTGTCATATGACATGTACTTTAGTTCTAATTTATAGTTGACTCCCTATAGGAGGTCGCAAGCCACTTAAGTGGCATCCTAAAGGGGTTGCGGTCATGGAATGATTGGCCCCCTCTTCCTAGTGGGACTGGTGACTTCAGTCATTCCCTGGGTGCAGGGCACCAAAAACAAAATCAAAGGCTGTTTTTAAATTTACAAAGGGTGCGCTGTAGAAGATCAAAGGCCAACATTCAAATTTAGGCATTCTTCCTTATGTTCAACATTTGACAGGTCTGTGGCCATCATATTCTTATGACTGTAGTGTTCTTGTCTATTATTAGATAGTTTAAAAGGCAGATTTTGTGGGATTTAAAAGCTTTGTTTTTGGGAGATCTTTTTCTATTTTTAAAACTTCTATAATGGATTTTCCTTGTTGCATTAAAGATTATAAGATGGAGATTTTTTTTAAAAGGGCATCTTTTTAGTGGAAGATTTATTGCTTCTTGTGTGTGTGATTAAGGAGATTTAATTTTTTCTCTTCACACAGAGGAATCTTGAAAAGTGGATACGAAGATGATAAAGAGATATTATTTTTATCAGGCAGAATTGATGAAATATTATAAAAAACATTTAATAAAAAGTGAAAGAAATCTTTTATGCAGATTGAAGATGAATAGATTGAAGATTATTGATGAAATGTTTTGAAAGGAGAAGGAAAGCGAAGGGTTTTTATGTTTTTATTTTTCCTCATATAGATGAGTTCATTGAGAACATGTATTTATGCAGCTTTAGAATTTTTTTGGTGAGGTGATTGAAGAGAAGTAAGAAATGAAAGGTTAATTTTTGCAGGATCATTGTGATTTTTTTGAGGACTAAATGTAGGATTGAAGACATATTTTTGTGAGGTTTTTGAAGAGAAAAAGAAGGTGAACTAGGTGAATATTTTGTAAGATGTATGAGATGTTTTTGCAGGGATGAATCAAGCACAGATGCAAAAAATTTATAGAATAAACCATGTCAAGTATAAAGACAATATGTAATTGATTGTGCAGAGATAATCAGAATCAGGTGAATTGGTTGTGCAGAGATCATGAGAATGAAATGTAGATTGAGTTGAGTGTGATTGCAAAGGGATATGCAAATTCAGGGGTTTGTATTGAAACAGAGAAACCCTCTGTATTCTTTGTATTGTTCTAAGATTGTTTATTGTAGCTAGCGAGGCTTGTATGATCAGTGAGACCTCTTTTTATCCAGTGAGACTTGTATGGTCAGTGAGACCTGTTTGTAGCTAGTGAGGCTTTAATGTAGCTAGTGAGGTTTTTGATTAAGCCAGTGAGGCATTTTAGAGTGGTTTTTCTTCCCCTTGAGGGTTTTCCACTCATCAAAACAGGTGTTATGTTTCTTGTTTGTCTTCATGTGTTCATGTACCCTAATGATTTGTTCTTAAGGTCCTGATTCATACTTTTCATTATCATACTGGTGCATATGTGTTTAATAGATCATTAATGTCTTCTTCTCTCTTTTTCTTGTAAGTTAAAAGGTGTAAAAATTTGTAAAAATTTATACAACACTGATTCACCCCCCCTCTCAGTGTTGTCCTATACTCCAATAAGTGGTATTAGAGCACAGGTTCCCTATAGAAGTTTAACCAGCTTGGCTAGGTCCCGATAGTGGAGTACCATGGGAAAGCACAAAAGAAATAGAGAAAAAAAAATGTCAAGTCTCATACTGATCAAAAGGTAAAGTCTATATCAAACTCAAATGGTGATCAACAATTGATTGATAGAAATGTCTCATATGTTGAGTCATGTATTAAATTAGAAGAAGAGTTTTCTGGAGTTCCTTTCTTTGATGGTTCAGATTTTTCTATTTGGTATATTAGAATGCAACTCTATCTATCTTCTTTAGGGTATGATGTGTGGATGTCAGTTGAGAATGGGTATTGTATTTCCTCTCAATCACCTAATACTACAAGTAAAAAATAAGCTTATGAATATAATCATAAAGCAAAGAAGGCTATTATGTTTGGATTATCTAATGAAATTTCCTGTAAAGTTATGCATTGTGAAACAACTCAGGATGTGTGGAAGGAGTTGATTAGAATCTATCAAGGTGATGCACTTGAAGGAGAGGAAAGATTAGTATATGAGGAAAGTGACAATGATATAATACATTCACATGAAGGAAATGAGGTCTAATCTTATTCAGAAGAAGATCACATTATGTGTGATTATGATCAAGAGTATGATGAACAAGAATGTGAGGTTGATGTTGAAGGAGAACTCATGTGTGCTCTGAGTGAGATTAATAAATACAAAAAGGAGAACTAGAGATTAGAGTTGTAGCTACAAAAAGAAAAAAACTTCAAAGACAAAGCACTTTCAGACCTTGAAATTAGATTGTGAATTTAAGGACACAAATTGATGAATCAGATAAATTGATTATCAGTCTAAAGATTGAGATTGAAGAAGTCAAGAGAATAACAGATGCTACTAAGTCTGAATATGAAATCAAATCAATTGAATGTCTAAAACTAGAGGTTGAAATTGTCAATCTTCAAGAAAAGATTATGAAGGTCTCAAGGTTCTGTCCAAGAAATATCAGGAGTTTGAAGAAAGCACAAATAAGTTGCATGAAATGTTGGGCAAACAAAAGCATCATAAGGACACAATTAGTCTAGGTTATGAAGGAGAGTGTTCCAAAGTTAGAGAGACTCCTAGAAGGAAAATTGATCTAAATTTTCATGCTGCTACTCCTAAATGCAAAAAGAAGATTGAAGCTGAAATGAAAACCAAACACGAGTTTGTAAAAATGCACAATCAAAGAAGAAATTTTAGAAGAATTGTTCTAGTAAAACAAGCATATATGTACAGGTATAATTATTCATTTTTTGGTTATTGTTATACTTGTAATCATTTTGGACACAAAGTAGTTGATTGCAAAAGGAATAGTAATCTTGTATGTTTCAAGTGCAACTCTCCTGGTCACAAAGCATATAGTTGGAGAATGTATGGAAGAATAGCATCACCTAGTTTGGAAGGTTGGAAAAATAAAAAAGGTTGCAAAGGTTTGGAAGAAGAAAACTGAACAAAAGAAAGAACCTGTGAAAGTTTGGAGAATGAAACAAAGTCAAGAGAAGATAGATCCTAAACTTGTGCATCTTGCACAAGTCACATCATCAGTTGCATAACATATAACATGAAGTGAGGGGGAGTTGTCCATGTCCTATCAATTATCCCCAAGAAGTTTCAAGAGGAGATCATTTCGTGCTTGTCAATATGTTGATCTTGTCTTGTTTATCATACTATTAGATTCTTGCCTGATAATATTTGCTAAGATGCTACTCATATCAGTCTTATGAAATTAAGTTTATGATGGTGTTGATAACTATGTTGGCCTTCAGAGTATGTCAATGATACATATGATTAGTTGTTCATGTTGTCATTGATATCACAATGCATACAAGATGTTGATAAGATGTTCAGGGGTTCAATGTACAAAGAGTTTGATGGTGTTGACTAACCTTGTTTATATCTTGTTCATATCATGCTGATACTTACAAAGGTTGAGTTGTCATGATGTTCCAGTTCAGAGTGTTCTTGATATGTTAGTAAGAATGTGAAGTGTTGGTTGTAATAGCAAAGAGCTGTTCAGTGGTGTTGAGGAGTTCATACAGTGTAAGTCTAGTTAGGGTGTACTCAAGGGGCCCTCATCATATGTTAGCATATGTTGGTTGAGGAGATTGCAAATGGAAGAAGTCAATTCATTTCCCTTGTCTCTGCATTTGGGTTTGCAAAGGTATTGACAGTGGTTTCATATTTGACAACAATATTTCATCATTGGTGTGTTGTGATTGTGCAGTAGTCTTTATAAGAATAGCATGATAATGCTTAGTTGTTGACTTGAGACATATGGACTGTGAAAGAAGACTTCAAAATGAGAATTTGAAACATTTTAATCTTGCATATTGTTGAAAGCATGGCAAAGGCTATTTCACAGTGGGCAAAGGGTAAGCAATGATTTGTCTTGATGATGTTCTTTTAGGACAATGTTCTTACCATAGTTTTCATGATGGCAAATCAAGTTGAATGGTATTTGATAGTAGACCTTGTTATATCTTGCTAGCAAACATCTTGTAGCAAGTATTGCTAGTTGTTCTTACCTTGTATCACTTGATTCTTGTAACACTTGATGTCAGTTGTATCTCTAACCTTGTTGTGATAAAGGTATCAGACTTTGCAGTGGATTGATGGAAGACTTGTTGTGCAGACTTGTCTCTTGTATATTGTAGTCTCTTGCAGAGATATTGTAGAGATGGTAACAGACAGTTGATGAAAGCAGCAATTCTATGTTAGAATTTCAGACATTGGTGTATGAGAGCATGGTTAGAATGTTTCATGCTATGGGTGTTTATCTTGTCATGAAACTTGGCTCAGGAGTTGAAATTGAGGTAAGTCATAGATCTTGTTGAGGTGTCTTATATTGGTGTTGCTGCAAAATGATCAATGTCATAGACCTATTCTAATCTCTTTCATGATTTATAGTGCAAGCAGTGATATGAGTTGATATGGTTTATATCGGGTGCTAACATTTTTCTTAGTGATGGTGTTGATTGAAAATCATGCTTATGGATAATCATGGTGATGATCACATTGGTTTGTCAAAGTTGTCTTCTTGGAACAATACTTTATGTTGAGTTGATGAATGGATATTGAGTCTAAATTGAAGAATTTGAAACAAGGCATTTGGACTCAATGCTAAGTAAGTATTGCTATTTGGAATCCAAGACAGGGGAAGTTAATTAATCCTTTGTCATTTGATGACAAAAAGAGGGAGAGAGAGAAAATGCATCATGTAGTTTTTCCATCAATGACAAAGGGGGAGATTGATGGAGGTTAATTGTCATTGATGTCAAAAAGGTGTTGAGTTGCTGATGCAAAATTAGATTAGGAGTTCAATCAGGAGTTGAGTCATTTGCTACTTGTTGTTCATTAGTTCACCTAAGAAGGCTTTCATGTTGGTTCATCAAGTTGTTGGATCATAATGTCTTTGTTATTCATCATTCTTCATGATAATGTACAAGGTGTTTGATACCAATGTTATGTTGATCCTCAAAGTAGAAGTGTTGATGGTGTTGGTTCAGAGTCTTGATAATAATTCAGGAAGTTCACATGGTGTTGATGTTACTTGGTTGATATATTATTATTGCTTCAAATAATCATGTTGTTCATGCTTCAAATGTTCATAGGCTCACTAAAGTACCACAGGATTACCAAAGGATCAAAGACATCAAAGGAGTTGGGTCTTCATTCATTATACTTCATGATTCTTAGTCAGTGATAGTCAGGATCTGCATTGCTTTATTGAGGATTTGAGTTGATGATCTTACTTAATGTTCATGCCTAAGGATGCCTTCATGTTCATCTTCTTCTATAGCTTATGATATGGTCTTAAGAGATCTCAGTTCATTGATGGAGTTGAAGGAGTTTGTTGCTCATCAGGATCATGACAAAGGGGTGATGAAGGAACTTGACAGATTGCATCATTTAGAAGATCTTGTATCATACTTGTGATGTGAAAGGAAATCTTAGTTGGTTTGGTAATGTCCAAGTATCTAAGAATCTGTCAGTGATAATTAATAATAAGAGGTGTTGTGATATCTTTCACAGGTGGCAATTTTATGTTAAGTGATATGGTGTTGATGTACATCAAAATGTATTCACATTGTTTGAGAAGGTTATTGTCTGATAAGTTGCTTCATGCCATATCAGAGTTATTATTGACAGTGAGGATTGATTTAATTTTTAGGGTTTTTATTGAAGTCTTTATTTCCAAGGGACTTAATATTTTATAAACTATTAAAACCTTAAAATATAAATCTTATCTAATATCCTTTCACTACCTATCATATGACATATGCACTTTAGTTCTAATTTATAGTTGACTCCCTATAGGAGGTTGCATGCCACTTAAGTGGCATCCTAAAGGGGTTACGGTCGTGGAATGACTGCCCCCCTCTTCCTAGCAGGATCGGTGACTCCGGTTACTCCTTGGGCGCGGGGCACCAAAAACAAAATCAAAGGCTATTTTTAAATTTACAAAGGGCGCACTGTGGAAGATCAAAGGACGACGTTCAAACTTAGGCCTTCTTCCTTATGTTCAACATTTGACGGGTCTGTGTCTGTCATATTCTTACGACTGTAGTGTTCTTGTCTATTATTAGACAATTTAAAAGGTAGATTTTGTGGGATTGAAACACTTTGTTTTTGGGAGATCTTTTTCTATTTTTAAAACTTCTATAATAGATTTTCCTCGTTGCATTAAAGATTATAAGATGGAGATTTTTTTTAAAAGGGCATATTTTTAGTGGAAGATTTAATGCTTCTTGTAAGTGTGATTAAGGAGATTTAATTTTTGCTCTTCATGCAGAGGAAGTTTGAAAAGTGGATACGAATATGATAAAGAGATATTATTTTTATCAGGGTAGAATTGATGAAATATTATTGAAAACATTTAATAAAAAGTGAAAGAAATCTTGTATATAGATTGAAGATTATTGATGAAATGTTTTGAAAGGAGAAGGAAAGTGAAGGGTTTTTATGTTTTTATTTTTCCTCATACAGATGAGTTCATTGAGAACATGTATATATGCAGCTTTGAAGAATTTTTTTTTGTGAGGTGATTGAAGAGAAGTAAGAAATGAAAGGTCAATTTTTGCAGGATCATTGTGATTTTTTTGAGGACTAAATGCAGGATTGAAGACATATTTTTGTGAGGATTTTGAAGAGAAAAAGAAGGTGAACCAGGTGAATATTTTGTAAGATGTATGAGATGTTTTTGTAGGGATGAATCAAGCACAGATGCAACAAATTTACAGAATGAACCATGTCAAGTATAAAGACAATATGTAATTGATTGTGCAGAGATAATCCGAATTGGGTGAATTGATTGTGCAAAGATAATGGGAATGAAATGTAGATTGAGTTGAGTGTGATTGCAAAGGGATATGCAAATTTAGGGGTTTGTATTGAAATAGAGAAACCCTCTGTATTCTTTGTATTGTTCTGAGATTGTTTATTGTCCAGTGAGGCTTGTTTGGTCAGTGAGACCTCTTTGTAGCCAGTGAGGCTTGTATGGTCAGTGAGACCTGTTTGTAGCCAGTGAGGCTTGAATGTAACCAATGAGGTTTTTGATTAAGCTAGTGAGGCATTTTAGAGTGGTTTTTCTTCCCCTTGAGGGTTTTCCACTCATCAAATCAGGTGATATGTTTCTTGTTTGTCTTCATGTGTTCATGTGCCCTAATGATTTGTTCTTAAGGTCCTGATTCATACTTTTCATTATCATACTTGTACATATGTGTTTAACAGATCATTGATGCCTTCTTCTCTCTTTGTCTTGTAAGTTAAAAGGTGCAAAAAGTTGTAAAAATTTATACAACATTGATTCTCCCCCTCTCTCAGTGTTGTCCTGTACTCCAACAAAATAGCTCAAATTATAGTAAGTTTAGAATGCATCAAAGTTTGAGACGTGACATGCTTCGACAATCGGCAGCCTCAGAATGTGATATACATCCTCCAGAGTGATGGTGATCTCACCTGTCAGTAGGAGGACAGAGCATGTCTTAGGATACCATCGTTCCACCAGGGCCGTCATGATCACCCTGTGTGCCCGTATGATGGGCATCTCATCTACTGTCATAATCCCTAAAATTGAATTAATTTAATTAATTCAATGGTTACACTTACTAACATTAGCCCAATTAATCAAATAAATATGTAAATATTTATTTGGTTAATTTCACCATTTCCCTATATCTAATTAATTAGATAAATCTTACTTGTTTGATTAATCAGCCCTATTAATTAGCCTACCCCTATCCTAGTTGATCAAATATTTATTATTTAATTAGCTATCCTAGCCTATGTGGCCCCTAGACCTAAAATTAATTAAATGAACCCTTGTTTAATTAATTTTAACTCCTAATTAATCCATTCACTAATTTACTACAAGCATATTAATTAAACTAATCCCCTTGATTAATTTGGTCAAACCCCACTTAACACTCATCCCCACACCTCACAAATAAAAAGTTAACCTTTATTCCACACAACGTAATTTTTATTCTTGTCCTACAAACCCATTAATGAGTTCTTACACACCTACCTTGTCATACTTCACATTTAATAGAACTCTTCCCCAAAAGAATTGAAAATTCATTTCTAATCCATCTCATCTAACTTCATTAATGCACACCCCTTCCCAAGGTGAATTTAAAATTCACTTTTATTCTCATCCATCCAATCTTTGTGAAAAAAATCTAAGCCCTCCATCTTACATTCGTCCTCATCCATTGATCTCTACTTTCAATCTCAACCATTGGATCAAATCCCCCTTCAAAATGCCTATAAATACCTCTCCTTGGCCATTTTAGCATGCAATCTTTGAGTAGTGTTATTATGCCAAAATATCTTTCATATTTCCTTCTTTTGAGCTAGGCTTGTAGTGATTTGTGTCATAGTTTGAGAGCATTTCACATTTGGAAGCCATGGGTGAAGCTAGAGAGTATGGGTGCACTCTCTCTACCTTATCAAGGAGGATCACTTCTAAGGTATAAACTTGTGTTTTATATGCATTTTGTTTATGTTTTTAACCTTATTTGTTTTCCTTGACCTCATCAGGAATCCAATGCTTAAATGACGTAAAAATTAGAGTTTCTAGACCCAAGTTATGGAGTTTTTCCTTAAAAGAGGTGCTTCAAAAAATTTAAAAATTTACTATAAATAGTAATTTAAAAAAAATACTATTCATTTGAGTTAACCCAATTTAAAAAATTTTGAGCACTTGAGCACTTTAGAGAGCTAGAATGCCGCACATATGAGTCTTTTGACCATTGAGGCTAGACACCCTGAGGGAGTGCATTAAGTAGGCTCTCGCCATGTGTGAGGTAAGTCAAAATTTTAAATTTAAAATGTTTTTTTTTTTTTTTCTGATTTTTTGCATTGGATGGGGCTCACACAGAGTGTTGGTGTCCCATTAGCATGTTGGTGTCTTAGGGATGCACTCAAGTCCTTAGGATGTGCTAGCTTCTAGAACAACCACTAGTCATCCTTAAAGACTTTTTTTTTTTTTTTTTCATTTTTCAATTCAAAATTAATGTTTTATGATGTAGAATTGATGGAAAATTGTTTTTATGATTGCAGTATTCTCTGACAATGTGAGAGCATATTGGGGCTAGATCTTCACATTGTTGTGAGGGCGCCTCAGTGTTCTGACACAATACAAGGTTACTTTTTTGTGAAGAGTAGGTGTATATTGGATGTACACCTTGCCATAGATATGATTTTATTATCCCATGTTGATGGCATTTATGGAGAGGTGGGATGCAAACACCTCTGTCTTCAGTCTATTGATGGGAGATATGACTGTTACCTTGAAGGACATTTATCATATTTTGAGATTGCTAGTGTAAGGCTGCACAATATTGATCATTAAGCAACGGTCACTCACTTATGCCCAGGAGGGGCAGAGGTATGCGATAAATTGGATCATTCTCAGGGACCCATCAGGGCATATTCCTTTATGTTGGTTAGTGTAAGGAGTGATGATGATCCCTTTGGTTTTTCATGTGTTGATCGCTGACATTGCCCTATGCATTACATCAGATGTGTGAGATGCACACCTTCATGGTGGCCTTGTCCATACCATCAGGGAAATGGAGGAGCATGCAACTGTGTTTGTGTGGGGTCAGAGCATGCTTTCTCATTAGTAACGATTATTCTCTTAACAAAATGACATGCCTAAGACATCATAACATACAACCCCTCCATGCCCCATACGATGCCATGATGATGGAGGATTAGATGGGTGGTGTTGTGATGGGACAACAAGAAAACATTATTAGACGTTTGGCTCATGCCTTCCCTCGTACACTAGAGTTTTTTTAAAATTCTTGACCATAAAAAGTCATTTGCTGTCCATTTTCATTTCCCCATTTTCCATTTTTTGAGTGACTACCAGTGAAACACCTCTGTGGGGCCAGGTGCAGGGAGGAGTATTCACACATTCACCACGATACCAAGTACCATTCTATTGGGGGTATTTTAAGTTTTTTTTATAGAACAAGAGTAAGAAAAACTAAACAAAATGGTGGTTTTTTGTTGTTTCCGCAAAGTATTGGAAGGGGTTCAAGGAGGACGATTCACCCATTAGCTGCAAAAGCAAAAAATATATGTATATCTACCAATTTTCATGCCAATTACCATTCTATTGTGGAACTGTGAAATCCTAAAACCTTGCCTTTTTTTGGGAATTTGGTATGGCAATTTGTATGGTATGGTGATTTTCATTTCAACATTTTGGGGTTTTGAAAAAAGGGTGTGAATATTGAAATGGGTTTTGGAGGAAGTGACTATTCTCCATAGAAAATGACATGTTTTGTATGGCTGCCATCTTGTATGGAAAATAGCTGCTGCCATGCTGGCTTGTATAGTAATCAATATGTTTAATTGTTTTGTTAGGAGAATATGAAATTACAGAAAAGGGTTTTGGATGGATGGTTTCCCTATAACCCTCTATTAATTGAACCAAAATTAAACACCCTAAACCCTTTGTTAATTTGTAGAACACTCTATTAATTGGGAATCCTCACTTTAATTAATTCATGGTTTTTTTTACTACAATCATAACTGTGATCATCATCAACCATCAAATCTATCAAATTTGTTGTGACTGTGTAACATGTTAATCTAGATGCATATGTAATGAGGTAGAGGCTATCTTTTAAATTAGTAGGTGCTACCAAAAAAGGTAAAATGAAATATAATATCAATAATCTTTTAAATTAATAGGGTATCCAATAAGCTCATGTAGTTCCATGTTGTAGGCAGATCATGGATTTATAGGAGATACATTTGGACTGGGGTTTTGCTTAATCAACTGTGAAAGTGTCTACTTAAGTTTGAAGTTACTCTTGAAGCTTTGTGTATCCAACACTTACAATGCATGCCAACAAATACACAATAATCCTTTGCTTAGAATTAATTAACCCTAAAAGCTATTTTTAGTTGTAATATTATAGATTGCTACCTTACAATGGAAGGTGTTGAAGACCTTTCCATCAGATGCAAAAGAGACTATAGTAAGTATTTGAAGGCCTTGTTCTTCAACATCAAGTATAAGCTAAGACAACTATTATCTTTTGAATTAATAAAATATAAACTAGTAAAAATAGATAAATTATTTATATAAATATGAAAATTTTAGTAACATAAAATCCTTAACAACATTGAAAAGACAATATTTTAAACATGTATTTTCCGTTATGGTATTTGTATATAGAAATGCAGTTGTATAAACATAATGTGTTTTGTGTTGCACATATGATACCTAAGGTTGTGATGTGGTTTCCATTGATGTCAACACTTAGTTTGGACTATCTAATACATTGCTGAAGTTCATGGTTGGATGTCATGTTGGATGTGATGTGGTGTTCATGGTTGGATGTCATGTTGGATTGGATATGATGTGGTTACTGAAGTTCATGGTTTGATGTCATGTTGGATGTAATGAGGTTGGGATATCACTATAACACTCTTGTCAACACTTAGTTTGGATTGTCTGATATGTTGCTAATGTTGGATGTAATGTGGTTGTTGAAGCTCATGGTTGGATGCCATGCCTAGGTCAATACATAGTTGGGTATGAAGTTATATTAAGATGGGAATTAGAAGCATCAAGAAGACATATTAAGATGGGAATTAGAAGCATCAAGAAGATATATCAATAAGGGAATTAGAAGTACTAAAATGAATGTTTCTATGTCTGCATGAGCTATCACAAGAACACGAGTAGGTTTTGATCTCCGAAAAGTGATGAAGACTTCTACCACAAAAAGCTACTTGGAAGATTGCTTGGGAAATTGCTTCGCATTCCTTCACATTTGTAGATATGATTATGTGGTTCTGTATCTAAGTTTATTATGTTATGAAGATGTTATATACAAGAAATAAAGTCTGTATACCTTCAGTAATAAAAGTTATGTGTGACAGAGTTCCGGTCTATTTTCTGGAAAAGTAAAATGGTGATGAAGATTTGTTAGAATGCTCCGCACTTTTTTGGATGAGAATATTTGTCAATAAAACTTAGTGAACATGTTTAGAGAGACTCAATGCATACTTTTGTAAAGTATCTAGTGATTTGGTGTACCACAAGTAATGGTTAATCTTCTATGTGTACTGCCAAGGTGAAATGACCGTTATAAGCTTCATGTGCTCTTACTTAAAGGTGACCTATTTTGAAATGGATGTGATGTGCATATGTTAACACTCTTTAAAGGATGATGCTGTAAAGAATGTTTAGGACTAGGCTAAGCATGTGTTGGGATTTGCAAAGTGTGTGTTTCCTTCTGGAGTGTCTTTTAGTTCATAATAGGGATTTCCCTATGCATGTTTCATGTTGTGATCTTTGGATGACTTATAAAATATAATATTTATTCTTGTTGTATTGGCCAATTTGTAATAAAATCAATGTAATATCATGTATATATTGTGAACCTAGCTGATCTAGGTGAGTATGATTGCAAAGATGAAAATATGAAAGTGTGAAGAATAGAGTAAGAATATCATATGCATTGTGATGTGCGATTGAAGGAGAAAGAGCATAAGAGTTAGAGGTTGTCTTGATTCATCTTGAAGATACTTTTGTGATAGGAGGGAAGTGAAGAGTGTGCCTAACTAATTTCCAGTCATCAGAATAAAGTGTGAAGAGGCAGGATTGCAATCATCAAAGGTGTGAGCTTCAATGTCAGTTTTCAGATAGTAGAAGGACTATCATGCTGTAATCTTTCCTGAGTTCATTCTCAGTTCAGGGAGTAGTTGCTTCCTTGGGTTGTAGCCCTAAAACAAAGTTAACAGGGAGTTGTAGCTTCCTTGGGAGTGTCCCTAAAGCAAAGTTTTTCAGGGAGTAATAACTTCCTTGGGTTGTAGCCCTAAAACAAAGTTAGTAGGGAGTAGTAGCTTCCTTGGGTTGTAGCCCTAAAATAATGTTTTTATTTTGAGCTTCATATATTGTGAGTTAATATTAACCACGGTTTTTCCCTTCTTGGGTTTTCAATGTATATCTGGTGTTATGTGTTGATGTGCATTGTGTTGATCTTTCATGTTTATGTTAATGCTGTAATGCTTAAGTTTTATCTGCTTTGAAGGATTCAAAGTTTGTTTAGATACTGATTCACCCCCCCTCTCAGTATCCTAGTGTGTTCAACAATTGGTATCAGAGACAAGTTACTTAAAAGAAGCTTAACCACTTGAGGAATGTCCAAGATGGCTCCTAATGGATATCACAAGGTACCTATGTTTGATGGAACAAATTATTCTTTTTGGAAGCTAAGGATGGAAAACTATCTATCTTCTCTAGGGTTTGTGTATGTCAAGCTATTGTGAAGGGTTACATTGCTCTTGGTTCTAAGCCTACAGATGCTAATGAGATTAGGTTGTATGATAATAATGGTAAGGCAAAGAGTACTATCATGAGTGGACTGGTGGATACAAAACTTCTAAAGAAAATGAGTTGCAAATTTGCTAAGGATGTCTGGGTAAAACTTGAAAGCATTTATGAAGGAGATAGTAAAGTGAAGCAAGCCAAGATGCAAATCTTCAAGTGCAAATTTGAGACCTTGAGGATGATAGAAGATGAAGACATTTCTAGTTATATGCTCTAAGTGGATGAAATAGTTAATGGCATCACAGGTCTTGGCGGTGAAGTGAAAGAAGGCAAAATTCTGAAGAAGGTACTAAGAGCTCTTCCTAAATCTTACAGTCATAAGCTATCTGCTATTGAGGAGACTTAAGACTTGGATACATATACAATAGATCAATTGTTTGGCTCTCTCATAGCCTTTGAAATGAGATAATTTGACAAAGGTTCTCCAAAGAAGGAGATTGTATTCAAAGCAAGTAAGAAGATAGGAGATGAAGCAACTGATCAAGATGATGACCTTGATGAAGTAGAACCAAACTTTGTAAGAACCCTAGAGAAAGGCATAGGCAAATATAGAGGTAAGTTACCTTTAAAAATTTTCAATTGTGGAAAGATTGATCATTTTGCTTCTAAATGTCCTTTCAAAGAATCAAGGGGTGGTAACAAGAAAGACAAGTTCAAAAGAAGCTTGTATTCCATAGAGAACAGTTGTTCTTCAGAAGATAAAGATCATGATGATTCAAATGATGAAACACTTTTCATAGCCTTGAATGTTAGTGACCAAAAGGATGATGTTGGAAAATGTGAAAAGACTGATGCCTTACAAGCCGACCAAAACAATGATACTAGATCAATGGTTGTATTGACTGCCTTTCATGCAAGAGAAGAAGCCAAGGCTTGGGTAATTAATAGTGGTTGCTTTAATCACATGACTAGTGACAAGGAGAAGTTTATCAACAGTAGTAGAATTTTGGAAAATAAATGACTAAGTGACTAAAACTTTTAGTCACAACAACTAAAAATGACTGAATTCTACTATTTTTTTGCAACTAAGCTATAAATGAGTAAATAAATGACTAATTTGGTCATTGACTAAAAAATTATTTAGTCACAGAAATAAAAATGACTAAATAGTTAGTCATGCAAATACAAATTAGACAAAATTTTAATTTTTTTTTGGGGAAATTATTGGCAGGATGTATTGGCATGATTCATTATTCATGTTTATTGTAGAATTCCTCCTTCGTTAGTTGGGAAGAAGAACATCCCTGATATCGGTGGTGCTGAGCTCATTGAGCAAATCATCGTTGCAAACATCAGAGATCACAATTATGAGGCAACAGACATGGGCCATTTAGAAGCCCATAAACCCACCATAGCTATGGCACATCACCATAACACTCTTCACTTGTAGGCACTCTAACACACTCTTTAACACTCAGCTTGGAATATCTTATACCGTTTAGAGCTTCTTATGGTGGAATTGCCAAAAAAAAAAGGTCAGGAATGTAGAGATCAAAGTACTTTCCTAGAGCTACTTCACACTGAGGTGTTTTGAGTTATAGAAGGTACTTGCATGGGTGATAAAGAGGAGAGGACCTGGAGACTTTTGAAAAGGCGAGCAAGGAATTCAGAGTTTGTTGCAACAAATTTGAAGTCAGCAAGGCCTTTTGCAGCGAATTCAGATTTGGGGACACCCTCTGTAGGGAATTCAGAGGTAATTCGAAGGCCTCATTACATTTATAAACATAAAATCTATAGCTTTGTGATTGACAACTTATAGTAGTTACAATCTACTGCTCTTAATAATGTTTTTTTACAATCTTGCCACTGTTCTGCTTTATAATGTGTTCGAGCTAAATATAATAAAATTTGGGTGTTAGTGCCAAAATAGAATTTCCTCAAACAATTTTGATACATTTTCACTACAAGCGCAAACTGTCCTTGTGCAAAGTAAACATGTGCTAGATTTACCCACACATCAAGCATCTGAACAAAGATGTTTCCTATTGTAGCTTCTTGTACCTATGTAAAAATTTCCTTTGCAATATCAAATTGACCCCTTTCAGCAAGCACAATGGCTGCCCCATTTGTAGCATAAACATTTCTAGGTCTATGTGCCAACACTTTACAATACAGTTCTCTAGCCTTATTAAGATGTTGTGCCTCCACCTTTGGATCCCTCCTCTCATTGCAAAAAGCTACAAAATAATTCCAATTTCCAAGTGAAATGTCAACATAACAATTCTTTGCATTTGATTCACTTTGTGCAACTTTAATTGTTTCTTTTGCTTTAAGCCAGTCATCTGTTTTCAATTCCATTTTGCCAAGCATCGACAAAGCATTTGATGAGTTTTTATCCACCTTAAGTGCATCCCCAGTCAATTCTAGGCTTAGTTGGATCTCATTCCGAGCCTGAACCATGGATGCAAGACGTAGATATGTATCCGCATAATTAGGAAACTTGAATAATATTAACATGTATTAAAGATTTTCTTTTTCAATATCATGTAGCTGTTCAAACAACCTAGCAAGATTAAATAGTGTTGTGACTTTATCCCATGGTAGCTCAAGTGAAACACCACCTTCTTCTAGTTGATGGAAGAATTCATAATCAATGATAGCATTAAGAAAAGTGTAGGCCATATATATTCTCAGCAAGGGCAGGCAAAGAAGGCTTTGGAAATTTTAAGTGGATCTATGGAAGAAAAATGTGACCATTTTGAAGAGAACAGGAAAAACTGCAAAATTGCCATTGGGGCTTTTAATTATGAATTCAACCCAAGTGCCATTTCCTAATGCCTCCATAAAAGTTTGTTGAGCCAACTCTAGTTCATCACGCTCAAAATGAAGAACCCCAATGTTGTTTAAAATTGAATGGGTACTTCTTCTCTGCTCTTCTTTAGAAGAGACTTTGTTGTCTTAAGAGAATCTAAGGATACACTAGGGTCTGATGATATTGATAACTCACCCATCTTGATAAATACATGGGCATCACGTGGATCTATGCGAGTTGCCTTTCTTAAAATTTCCAAAGTCTTCTCTGCCTACCCTTGTTGAGCATATATATGGCCTACAACTTTTAATCTCTCACAATTCTCAGGGTGGACCTCAAGAACCTTTTCAAAATTTGAGAGAGAACTCTTAAGATCTCCCTGCTTCAATTGAACCTATCCACAAAATTCGGTGGCCTCTAGCTTTCCTTGACTGATGCCATGTAGTAGTGGCTAGTGGTGTCATAATCACCTTTACTATGATAAGATCATGCAAGATTATAATATGAATGAGATTTCATGAGAGGGTGGTCAGTTGAAACAAGAGCTATCTTAGTCAACTGTTCCACAAGAAAATGCTACCCTGTGAAGAAAAAATGGTTTGCTAAATAAATGGAAAGATTTAGGTGATAGGAAATATTAAAAGCTGAGCTTATATGAAGTATAGTTTGATAATCCAAATACTTAGTATGTTTATTGTGTTGAATTACTGAGTACTAGCAATATGATAGATAAAGCTCATTTAAAATGGTTAGCAGTCATATGAAATAATTGAAACATGGAAACAACACCCTAGTGACACTTAATCATTGAAGACAACATGGAATATAGGCAACTTGGTTTATTCCCAGGCTTGTGCAGGCCCTAACAACATGCCACTATGATTCTTCACCCCTCCATTGACATACAATGCAAGTTTTGTTCTTCACCTCTCCATTGTCTTCAATGATTAAGTGTCACTAGGGTGCTGTTTCCATGTTTTAGGCTTAGGAGCAAATTGTCAAGAATGAACAAGGGTGCAGATTTGCATCAAGTGTATTGAAACTTTGTTTAGGAAGTGTCAAGGTTATTGTGTGTGAGTCCTTCCTCTGCATCATGTTCTACCTCTACATAAATCTCTGTGGTAAGTTTTGTGCATTTTTTACTTGTAGGATTCTCACAGTTAGTAAAAAAGGTAGTGTTCATGAAGGAATGGAAAAGATATGTAGAGCCTTTGAATTATACCCATACTGTGCAATGGCATTGAATCATTTAGCAAATCATTTTGCTTCACAGGGTAGCATTTTCTTGTGGAACTGTTGATTGAGATAACTCTTGTTTCAACTGACCACCCTCTCATGAAATCTCATTCATATTATAATCTTGCACAATCTTATCATAGTAAAGGTAATTATGACACCACTGGCTGCTACTACATGGCATCAGTCAAGGAAAGCTAGAGGCCACAGGAATTTGTGGATAGGTTCAATTGAAGCTAGGAGATCTTAAGAGTTCTCTATTAAATTTTGAAAAGGTTCTGGAGGTCCACCCTGAGAACTGTGAGAGCTTAAAAGCTGTAGGCCATATATATGCTCAGCAAGGGTAGGCAGAGAAGGATTTGGAAATTTTAAGAAAGGCAACTCGCATATATCCACGTGATGCACATGCATTTATCAAGATGGGTGAGTTATTAATATCATCAGACCCCAGTGCAACCTTAGATTCTCTTAAGACAACAAAGTCTCTTCTAAAGAAGAGTAGAGAAGAAGTACCCATTCAATTGTTAAACAACATATTCTTCATTTTGAGCGTGATGAACTAGAGTTGGCTCAAATTTTTTTTATGGTGGCATTAGGAAATGAAATTTGGGTTGAATTCATAAATAAAAGTCCCAGTGCCAATTCTACAATTTTTCTTGTACTAAATGGTCACTCTTCTATAGATATATTTGTGTGAGGGCTTGCTTGCTGAACATGAAGCAATCTATGATTGCATTCCTGTCCACAGCCACTAATGGTGACCCATTTGGTAGTCTGACTATTTTGCTGGCTGAGTGATAGTGTTGTGCCAATGCTCTAATCAAATCCACATCAACAAATACATTTAGCACCACAAGCTTTGCCAAATCCAAATTCCATGGGTTTCCAACTGATCCCTATCCATCTTTCTTTTGACAAAAATACCAAAAATACCCCTTATCAACTGAATTTGGTAGGATGTCCAACAATGATTGTTGAAGTGATCATTTCTTGGGAGAAGGGGGTTAGTACTCTTACTCACAGACTCAAATTTTTAGGTTCCATATTTTAGTGCCTCTACGAACTAGGGTTTTGATATTTTACTTGCTTTACCAGACTAGTTGAAAACAAAGCACAAACCAAAAACCAACTTTTATGCAAAGAGTGATGGGGCAGACTTACCTTGCTAGAAAATGCCTGAGGAGAGCACACAAAACTTGAATTCACCTTCTACAATCAACACTGAATTTGTTGGAATGAAGAAATACAAAGAAATCCCAAGTTTTATCATGCCATGAAGCTGGTCATTTCACCATTAACTCTGGTTTGTTCCATGAAATCAACAAATCTCAGCATTCAATTCTTTTCAAACATAGACCATTGATTTGATCCAATCCAATGGCTGGGCAAGTATCTCAAGATTTGCAGTCCTTTCCTCAAAAACTAGAATCTCGTAGGCATCAATGATAACCATTGCGGGGCAACATTAAAGTCATTTCAACATTTAATTCCTTACCGCATCACCTCAAGACCAACTTAGGCCAATCGCAGGACCGCGTGACCTCTTGGACAGTTACGTTCATCTTCACCGCTTACCACCACCCCACAAGCCTTGTTGCACACCACTGCGGGATGGCGAGATACATGTTACCCCTTATGTATTTTATCGTAGCACCACCAAGCTTTGGCCTGACCATCATGGGGCTGCGGGAGCCTTTGGTCTCCCATTCGTTGTTTACTGCATTACTGCTAGTCGAAGTTATCAGTATCGTAGGGCCGTGGTATGTAGCATTACTAGTCACTTGAACTCCTTATACCGCAACACCACAGGCTCGACGTGAAACCATTGCGGGGGCACAGTGAACACTTTATCCTAACTCCTTCCTACCGTATTGCCGCCGATCATCTCCTTACCTGTTGCAGGGAAGTAGTAACTGTGTATTCACATCCTCTAATTCCTGCAGAGCCGCCAAGGCTATTTGCATGTACTACGAAGCTGTGGTAAGAGACAAAAACACATCAATGGTCAAAAATATACATAGACCTAATATGAGATGTTCATAAATGACCCTTGGAACAATTCTAAATGGAATATGAATCCATAATTATGGATTTATGGAAGGAAAATGTATGTAACAGAGTGGGACTATGTGAAATTTTGAATGGTTCTAACACACCTCATGATGAACTAGACTATGTTTTTCCTTCATCCTGCTTGTGTTATGTTTTTATGAGTTCTTTTCTTGTGAATATATTCCTAAGGAAAATTTGTCTAATACCTGTAATTGTAAACATCTTCTTGGTTTTTTGACTGCAAATTCTTTTTAATTTGTAAACTGAATTCTATTTTAGGTTTTCATTTGCAGTTATCAATAGATTGGAAAGTCAACAGTTATCAACTTATGAACTCAATAAAGTTTTACTGATTCAAGTTGTTGATTTATACATTATTGTTTATTTGGACTTTAGGAAATGAAGAGAAGGGCTGTAAGGCACAAATTAGATGATAGTGATCGTAATGCTGAAACTTCAAGTTGACAAATTATGAGCACCTTCGTAGAGAAAAAGTGGCCAAGAATAATGAATATTTATTGAGTCTTGGTTTGACAAACATGCAAATTGTAAATCCATTAAGTAGTATATTATTTGTTTAATAGTTTTTAATAAAAATTTATAGGCAAATGCTTTATGTATATAAGACATAATATGATATTATTTTTTGTTTTATAGGCAACAAAAAGAGTGCAAAGAAAATGTGGAGAAAAAACAAAAGGAAAGAAAAGATACAATGCCGCCATCTCATAGAAGCCACCGCTTTTGTGATTCAACAAATGCAGTTGGTGAAAACAATAGTTGTAATGATGATCATGTGTAGCCTGATATAACACATGGTGATGTGTAGCTTGATAAAGCACATGGTGATCATGTGCAGCCTGATATAACACATGGTGATGTGCAACGTTGTGGTGATCTCTTAGAACAAAGTCTAAGAGAGATTATTGAAAAACATCAGAGCATTAAAGGAACAACAAGTTTGCAGATGATTTATTCAAGATTAAAGGATGCATTGGAAGTGAAATCTACGAAGATTGGTACTCATGATCTACCTACTGATGCCACACCTAATGTGGCCAAGGAGAATGAAGTTTTGGTTAATGAAAGTCATGAAGAGAGACCACTTCCATTTGCTATGCCTCAGAGTGCACCTATTGCATCTATAACTTTTGATGGAACTAGTGGATCAACCAAAAATATTGGTAGTGGTTTAATAGAAGATGTGGATGCTTTTGTCAAAAGACAAAGATTGAGTCAAGATTTATACAAATCTACAGAGAGGAATGCAAAAGAAAGAAATTAGAAGGCAAGAAGCCATTCTTGTTTGAGGTATCGAGAGATGGTGAGTCCATTGGGCCAAATACTGCAAAGTGGGCCTCCAAGTTGGATGTAAGATGTAGGGCCCATTTGGATATTTGAAAAACAAGTTTTGTAGAGAAAGGTCCATGATCTGTGGAAAATGTTATACAAAAAGTGGAAAATGCTTTTGAGACTACTAGTGGACAAATCTCTAGAAAATATTACAAGCAAAAGATGAGAATTTTGATGAACAATTTTAGATACAATTATAGAAAAATAATCATGGAGGGAAACGAGAGGTTAGACTCCACTCTATGTCCCAAATAGTGGGAGGTATTGAAAGAAAGTATGCATTCCAAAGAATATTTGGCAAAGAGTAACAGAGGCAAGAGAGCAAGAGATAATGTGAGGACTGGATATACATTTGGCCAAGGTGGGTTGCAGGCCAAAATGGACAAATTTGGAGTAAGTGTATGGCTTTTTGGTTCAATTTACATTGTGTTATTTATTTTGATTTTTTATTGAATTGATTATATGTTGAAATTGACATTGTATTTTAGGTGTAAAATAATAATAGAAAATAATAATAGAGAAGCAGGTGTAGAAGATATTGTCAATTATATGGTAGCACTAGATGCTAGTAAATCTAAGAGTAGGATGAAGTAGAAATCTAGTTCATCAATAGAGATTTCACAGCCATCTATTACATGCCTAGTAGGATCAGCCTCTCCAGATCATGTCAACTCAAATGAAGGGTACCAACATGTACTGAATTGCATATACAGTCTCAGTCAACAAGTTTCATAGTTGGTTGCCTCTATTAACCCTATATTTTTTTCATGGAATGAGCATAAATCCATGGATTCAGATGAGGTAAGAAGCTCTTTGATCTCATTTCTTCTTGTTTGGCAATTCTGTATACAAATGCCTCTTAATATGTGGATAATTGAAATCTGAGCGTAGGAGAATCCAACCCAGTTTCTTTATTCTTGGAGTGATCCAGAAAATGTTCTTTTGGAAAAATTTATAGCTTGCATTCTTTACTTGACTATTGAATTCTTTGTATATTTTTTTGCATGATGGTTAAACCACATGCAGAGCAATTTTATCAAAGCAGCAGGAAAGCAAAAATGCCTTCATGATGTTAAGAGAGCTGCTGATATTGATAGTGATAATGATGAACTGGACAAGAATGTGTAGCACAGTCGTCATAGTTATGCTAAAGTTGAGGTAATATAATAGTTGTCAGTTATCTGTCCCAATGTTTTGTCATTCTTCATGCTTAAAATGTCCTTTTGGACAAAAAATTATAGCTTTTGCATTCTTTAAGTTGTAAGTTAATTTGTCCCAATGTTTTGTCATTAATTCTTCATGCTTAAAATGTTCTTTTTGACAAAAATTTATAGCTTTTGCATTCTTTACTTGACTTATATTAATTTTTGCATGATGATTAAACCACATGCAGAGCAATTATATGAAAGCAAAATGAAAAGAAAAAGGCCCTATCAATAGAGTTCTCTACAAAACTGTACAACTTCATGTCAATGTTGATAGTGATAATTATGATGATGAACTTGATGAGCATGCACATGATATTCATAGTAGTAGTTGTACTGAACTCGAGGTGAGTGCTATGAAACCACATGCAAGTAAGTACTATTCAAGTAAGTAATGGTTGTTTTGTTATGTAAATAAGAGTAATCATTACCTATTTGATAGAAGTTGGTTAGAATAGTAGTGAAGTGTAATTAGATAGTATACATAGATTATGGAAATAAGGGAGAACATATAACTTACATATGGAAGCTTAGAGCTTAGTTGTAATAGAGTGCATACATAGATTTTGACTATGCATTAGTGCATTGTGTTTGGGGATGTCATGGTCCTTAGTTGGGGGGACTTCATTGCCAATCCATGTCTCTTTTTGGAGTACTCCTACAGTCTAGCACTATTGTAGTCTTTCCCTCCATTTGTTTGTACCTCGCAATGGGTTAGTTTTTTTTCTCAGAGTAAAAAGTTGCTTCTTTGTTATTCAACATAATAAAAAAAAGCACATACAAAAACTGATTTGTTCCAAGACATAAGACATTACATACAGTTGTCAAAAACAATATAATGTGTGTTTTATATTTCAATATAATTTGTATTTTTTTTTGTTTTGTAGACATTTAATATTGATAAACTCCAAGAAGGGGATAAAGTTGAGGTGTTGGATCTGTTTGATGGTTCTAATGTGGACATTAGGTAGATTCACTCACTATCTATTGTACATGGAGTCAATTTGAAAGGAACAGGAGATGCAAATATAATAATTTTAAAGGTCACAAGTAACATACCCCTTGCTTATGAAGACAAAATAGATGGAGTTGTCCGTCTGAAAGAGAAAGAAGGGACCTTCACACGGTGGCCACTAAAATATTTGAAAAAAATGACATAGTTGATGTTTATCATGTACTAGATGTTGGACAGCTTGGCCCCCTACTTTATGCAATAGTTTGAATGTGTTGTTCAGGGATCTTAGTGTTTTTTGTTTGTTTTGGAGCTGTATAAGAAAAAAAAGCCATTGTAACTCAGTTTTCTTAGTCACATCACTGGAGAACACGCTTTGTAACACATTTTTCAAAGCAAAGACACATATTTAAGTCTTATGGGTTTTTTGTGTTGGCAAGAGACACTATATGGATTCATGGTTGTTGTCATTGATGGCAACAAAGGTCATCCCACATATCCACAAGTCATGGTGTGTCTCTACCGAAAGTCAGAATGAAGATTATTGTGGTCCGGTGAACAAGAACAGAGCATGTGGCAAGGTCCGACAGACAGGTCCGGATCTCTTAGAGGAAGTATCTTGGTGCAGTGCGGATCTGGGGAAGTCAAGAGGACTACCTTGAGTGGTATATTCCAAGGATTTAGCCTCCGGTGATGGACAAGGAAAAAGATATGAATAGTTGAGTACCGGATTCCTGAGTGATAGTGTGAACAGAGGAAGAACTGATTGACAGAACATCAGACTATTTGATGGATGTGTTACTGATGATGGTAAAGGTTGTGAAGGCATGAATCATGTTTGGCCGACATGATTAATGATATCTACAAGTATATGCTTGATCCGCATTACTTGATGTGCAAGGGTTCAGCTGAACAGAACAGAGTTTGTGAGAAGATAGACTGTTCCGGGTGCCGACTAGAAAGATAATGAAATCACTTGTGCGGATATATATAGGATGGATTTAGTTATGAGAAGTGAAGTTATGAGATGTGATATGCGAATAAGAGTAGAGTAGAATAGAAGCAGTAAGAAAGATCCGGTATGTGAAAGAAAAGTAGAATAAAGAGAAGAGGAAAGATGAAGTGCAGCAGATCAGTGTACTGAGCCTAACCGGAACTGAACTCTAGCATATGTAGATGCTTCCAATCAATTCAAGTATTGTATAACATTCTTTTGTAGACAGTGTGTCTCCTTGTAGGCAGTGTGCCTCCTTTGTGAGCAGTGTGCTTGGGCAGTGAGCCCTAATTGGCCAGTGCCATTTTGTAATTCCTTATTCTTCTAACAGGGAATAATCTTTGGGTTAATCACCCTGTGGTTTTCTCCCTTAACAGGGTTTCCACGTCAAAAATACTGTGTCATGTGTTTTTCATTTCATGGTAATGTTTGCTTGTTTGAATTAATGCTACATTGATTCATAAGAAAGTTTAGAAAGAAGAAATAATTAGGATAACTGATTCACCCCACCTCTCAGTTATCAACAATTGGTATCAGAGCTAGGTTCCTCCTAATAGAGCCTAACAGCTTGAGGAAGATCTGGGAGTTCAAATGGATGCATATGGTTTAAGGGAGCAACTCAAGACTGCCCTTGAGGATCTTGAATAGTCAAACTCTGAAGTCAATGAATTAAAGGAAAGACTCAAACAGTCTGATGAATTCATGAGAGAACTAAAAGACAAATTAAGTCTCTCTATGAAAAAGAGAAAGGAGCTGCTCCAGCAATTGGCAAGACAAAGTGAAGAAAGTAATGCAAATGAAGAGCTGACTGAGAAAACCAAGTTATGTGAAAAGTTATCAAAAGAAGTCATTATGGTAAGACATGAAATGGAATCAGGAGTTATAAAGTTTACTCAAGAGATTGAAGAGAAAAGAAAAACTGAAGACAATCCAAGACAATCTCTCAAAGAGAAATCAGAATATTGCCACCAGATCGATAGGATTATCAGACATCTTGAATCTGATCTTGAAGATGCTAAAGATAATGAAGAAAAACTTGAGGATCAAATTGTCTCTCTCAAAAGGGATCTTCAAACAGTAAATGAATATAAAGAGAAATTCAAGATAAGTTCTGCTCAACTTGAAGTTCTTCTTGGAAGTCAAAAGAGGGCAGATGACAAGTGTGGTTTGGGATATGAGAAAGGAGAAAGCTCCAGATCTGGTCAGAAGAATTTTGGATCAGAAAATCTAAGGAATAGGCCTAGAAGACCTCCGGTAAGACAACCTAATGCTCAAAGATATCCATCCTTCAATGGATACTACCACAGCTGCAATCACTTTGGTCACAAAGCTAATCAGTGCAGAAAGAGAATGAATTAGACTAATTCATCCTTCTCCGGACAATGCTTTAACTGTAAAAGGTATGGACATAAGTCTCATGAATGCAGAAATATGCAAATGAACAAATCATTCAATGGTAGATGCTTTACATGCAATAGAGTAGGTCATATGGCTAATCAATGCAGATCAAGAGGTTATCAGTCAAATATGCAAAGAAATGTTGTTTGTGAAATCTGTAATAGGTCTGGTCATAATGCAAAAGTCTGCAGAAGCAAGAATCAGGACAAAAGAGGTTCGGTATATAATCAGAATCAAGACAAGGGTAAACAAAAGATGAATACGGATGAAGTTAGGAATGAGATGAACAAGATTTGGGTGAAGAAAAGTTCAGAGAAGGTAGAGGTTGGATCCACACTAGACTCTGGTGCTGATATTCCTTCCAAAAATTAAGAAATGAGCTCTGGCTCAGGGGGAGACACAAAGAAAACCCTGTTCCCCCAGCCAATCAAGTGGTGCCGGATTAGGCACAAGATGCGGAGTAAAGGGTTTGTAGATATGAGTCTTGAGATGATCCAGCTAAGATTTCAGAGGTCCGCATGAAGATGTGAAGAAGTTGTGATCGATCAAGTAGAACCTGTTTCGGGAGATGCTTCGGAATGACAGAGGATTACAAAAAGGTCCGGAGAGATCCAGAAGTGTATTGTCTTATTCTGTGGATTGGACAGAGTATTTGGGATGTCCTTGTGATGCGTCATCTTGATTTGTTCATGGTTGGAAGATCCGCATGATGTTCATAGATCAGGACTGATCCGGTTCTTCAAGTCATCCAAATAAGGCAAACCGGAATAATGTAGGTCGAGCATTTATTACAATCAGATATTAGGGTTTGCGGAGCAATATAAGGGATTTCTCATTAATCACTTGTTCATTCTGCACTTAAGAAGAAATGAAAAGTGGAGCTCTACAACAAAATTCATCAAGTTTATCAAAGATCACTCACAGAAGTTATTACATCCAGAAATCAATCAAACCAACTCCGTGCAACCAAAGGCGCATAAGGTATTTTCTATTTTCAATATCTCACTGCAAATCTTTTGAAAAATGGCTACTCCGAATATAGTTAAGATCTCTGATAGACCTCACCCCACATTTAAGAAACATCCATACAAATATTTGGAGGTAGATCCCCTAGGAGCCTTCTCTAGTGTTCCGCATGGTGTATTGCATACGGAGGACATTAGGGTTTACATACATGCGAATATTGAAGAATTTGGAGAATCAAAATTGATGGATATCTATCATAAACAATTGATAGATGATTCCTTTGAGATTAAACCTCAGTATAAAGCCATCCGGGATAAGCACTTTGCACAGTGCATTCATTTCCCCTGTTTTGAAGAAGATGAATGGGTCCGGTATGTACTGAGTAGAGTGCATGACAATTTCCTATGGTTGAACAAGCCTTTTAAGATCACCAAAGATGCAATTAGGACTGTAACCGGTCTGCACTCATCCGATGGAATACCTATCCTCAACTCTGTCAAAAATTAGACAGTTAGTGAAACTGGATCAAAATTTGATAAGAGAGCTATGACAATTGAAGACATCACTGAACCGGATGTCAAATTTGCATCTATGATAATTGGTTACAAGATTTATCACTCCAGTAGGGAAAATTCAGTGCTGGGAACTGCAATTTACACAGCATATCAAATGCTAAAAGAGAATGCAGACTATGATTTGTGTGAGCTTCTTCTAAACCAACTTTTGGAAAATTTGCAGAAGATTAAGAAGGACAAGAAGAGCTCCTTCAAGTATGGTAGTTTGATCCTTTGTCTATTCTTTTATTACATGAATGAGCTTCCCGGATCCAGTGGATGGATATGGCAGAATGACAGACCAGTTGCCATCCAAATCAGAGATTATTTGCATGGACTTGGAGATGCTAAAGCAAGAAATATAGCCCTGTGGGGATATTTCAAGAACTTTCAGAGCATGATGCAAGCAAGAGAAAGAATTCCCTAGTCTCTTATTGAGAAGTACAAAGACACAGTATGTTTTATGGTAGAAACAGATCAGTGCCTAATGGAGGCAGTAGAGCCCAGGATAGTCTGGATCATGCCCATGGGGTATGAGGTTGATGAACAGATTGTGGAATTGCATGTTCAACACATGCTTAGTCAGCCCAAAGATTCAAAGGCACAAAGGTTTGGAACCTTTGAGGAGTTGAGTGTGAAGATCCATGTGGAACTCAGAGAACCTGAGATAAAGATGAAGGTGAGAAAAGAAGTAGAGCATATTGCTCAAGGCCTAGGCATCCCAAAGGAGGCACTTGATGCCAACTGGGAAAAGAGGCGAAAGGTTGAGGAAGAGAAGAAAGTGGCAGAAAAGAAAAGCAAGAAAAGTACTCCGGTGGAAACCTCAAGCCAGACCAGATCATCAAAAGGATCTACACCTGTCACAACCAAAAGCTCAAAAACATCAAAACCAGAAGGTCATACATCCGGTAAAGGAGAGAAAAGGTCTAAAATAAAAGCCACAAGGGCTTATACAAGTCAGAAAGATGAAGAGGAAACTGAATCAGATGAGGGGGTAAAGGAAATAAAGAAGCAGAAGAAGAAAGGATCCAGTAAACCCTCCACAGGCCAAGACAAGGAAGAAATGGCAGAGGAATTTGTTGAAAAGCCCACCCTGTCTCTAGAGAGTGTAATCAAATCAGTCACTGTGGATGGAAACCTTCAACCAATGGCCGAATTCTATGATGACTACAATGAGGCTGACCAAAAGATCCTGCACGAAGCCACAATCAGGTATCTGAACATATACAATAAGGCTTTCATTGAGATTATATCTCTAATTCCTAAAAGCCTAGAAAAGGAGTTAGAAATAAGAAAGAACAATGCCCAGGCAAAAGATCTTGAGATCTGGGAGCAGATAGCTATTCAACTATATCCTCAAATTGATCCCAAGACAATGAACATAATATTCAAAGATTGCAAAGATGAGTTCAGGAGTAAAGCAAGGATGAATCAACTTATGCTTGGTGAGACTGACAAGGTGGCCATGGATACAGAAGAGATCCTTTGGAAGGCCTTCAAAAGGTTTAATCTTCTTGTTGTAGAGGACTTGGGTACTGATCCCTCATCCACAAGTGTTGCAAAAGAAACTTTTGAGAAAGCAACAGATGGGCCCTGAACAAACCAACATTTCTCCTCCGGTTTCCCCTATAGTCTCCGGATCCAAAGAAGAAGAGAAATTACAGGAGAAAGAAGCAGTGGTAAAAGAAAAAGAAGTTGACAGTACCAAGGTTGTAGAGAAAGAGAAGACTCCAACAGAGAAAACCACAACTGATAGTGGTAAGAATGTAGAAGGAGAGAAAACTCCAAAGGATAGCTCCAAGACTGTAGAAGAGAAGAAACATCTATCTCCAACAAGAGACACTGCACAAACTGTCCAAAAATTTCTGAGCAAAGAAACAATAGAGATTGATGAACCAGAGCTTCTACAAGGTCCATTCAATTTTGATTCCCTCTCTCCGGTACAGACAATGAAGATAGCTTCATTTGCAAATGCTAAGGCAAATGAAAAACTCCTAAAGTCTCATATGGAAGACTGTGAGTTGATAGAAGCTGCTTCCGGAGTGCTTGAAAATATTATGCCATCGGTCTAGAAAGATCCCACAGCCTCCTCTTCTGGTAATATCAAAACCTTAGTCAGCAGTGTTGGTACACATTTTGATTCTCTAGAAAAATCAGCTGAAGAAAAGGTCCGGAAGGAGTTTTTGGATAAGAGATTCTTAGAGGTACTAGGATTAATCTCTAATGATAGGAGAAATATGAGTATTGGAATAAAGAGCTTAGAAAATGCTCTTAAGGATGGCGGTGACATTTACAAATTTTGTATCTCCTGGTCAAAAGCAACAATAGAAATTGAGAAGAAAATAAAAGAGGAACATGACAAACTACTGAGTTTGTCTCAAAGTTTTGATCCTCTCTCTTCCTCCATAGTAAATCAAGAATGTCAAACTATTGCAATCACAAATGCAATAAAGAACTTTGAGAAGGAAAGGAAGAATATAATTAACTGGATGGGAGAACTTAGAAGGATTATTATCCCTAAGTTAGAGACCATGCATGAGGCCATAAGTGATGCTAAGACTACCGCCCAAACCAATGATCCGACAGATCTTAAGAGGGCAGAAGTTTTTGTGTTTTTGTTTAGTGGTCACATTTCAATTTTGGATAGAATGAAGCAAAGTTGGGCTACAAAACTCATCCAATTGAAGACATCCTTTGCAGACATTCTTCAGTTTTTGTGAATATGTAATATACAGCCAAGTATAGTAAAATTCTTGAAAATTTTGGTGTACGGACCCTACCCTTTGCCATTGATGTCAAAGGGGGAGTGAGGAGCAGTGAAAAATGAGGAATCCAACTAAGGGGGAGCTCCAGAAAATGTATATAAAGACAGAGCATCAGCCAAGGGGGAGCATAGTGTAAACACTTAGTCATTTTTCACTAAGTGTTGCCATCAATGCCAAAGGGGGAGATTGTTGGCAAGAGACACTATATGGATTCATGGTTGTTGTCATTGATGACAACAAAGGTCATCCCACATATCCACAAGTCATGGTGTGTCTCTACCGGAAGTCAGAATGAAGATTATTGTGGTCCGGTGAACAAGAACAGAGCATGTGGCAAGGTCCCACAGACAGGTCCGGATCTCTCAGAGGAAGTATCTTGGTGCAGTGTAGATCTGGGGAAGTCAAGAGGACTACCTTGAGTGGTATATTCCAAGGATTTAGCCTCTGGTGATGGACAAGGAAAAAGATATGAATAGTTGAGTACCGGATTACTGAGTGACAGTGTGTACAGAGGAAGAACTGACTGACAGAACATCAGACTATTTTTTGGATGTGTTACTGATGATGGTAAAGGTTGTGAAGGCATGAATCATGTTTGGCTGACATGATTAATGATATCTACAAGTATATGCTTGATCCACATTACTTGATGTGCAAGGATTCAGCTGAACAGAACAGAGTTTGTGAGAAGATAGACTGTTCCAGGTGCCGACTAGAAAGATAATGAAATCACTTGTGCGGATATATATATAGGATGGATTTAGTTATGAGAAGTGAAGTTATGAGATGTGATATGCGAATAAGAGCAGAGCAGAACAGAAGCAGTAAGAAAGATCCGGTATGTGAAAGAAAAGCAGAATAAAGAGAAGAGGAAAGATGAAGTGCAGCAGATCAGTGTACTAAGCCTAACCGGAACTGAACTCTAGCATATGTAGATGCTTCCAATTAGTTCAAGTATTGTATAACATTCTTTTGTAGACAGTGTGTCTCCTTGTAGGCAGTGTGCCTCCTTTGTGAGCAGTGTGCTCAGGCAGTGAGCCCTAATTGGCCAGTGCCATTTTGTAATTCCTTATTCTTCTAACAGGGAATAATCTTTGGGTTAATCACCCCGTGGTTTTCTCCCTTAACAGGGTTTCCATGTCAAAAATACTATGTCATGTGTTTTTCATTTCATGGTAATGTTTGCTTGTTTGAATTAATGCTGCATTGATTAATAAGAAAGTTCAGAAAGAAGAAATAATTAGGATAACTGATTCACCCCCCTCTCAGTTATCAACATTTTGGACTTGATTTTATGTTGCTTTTCCTCCCTAAACATTCAACATCACTACCTTATATGCCTCTATGAAAAGATTCTAGGGTTTTTGTTGACTGTATTGAAGGAGAGAGCTTCATATATGGGACACAATCAACACTCAGTTATGAAGAATCAAGGAGCATAAATGAGAGCTTCATAAAGGAGAGAGCTTCATATATGAGATGCCATGAAGACAATCATGAAGACTCAAGGAGCATAAATGACAGTGATCAAGAGATAAAGTACACAGTTCATGCCATAGACAAAGTGAGATGAGTCTTAAGCTGCTGTGATCAAGGGTGGTGTGTTAGTTTTTGAGAAAGGAAGGGTAGTTAGAAATGCACAAAGATCAATGAGGAAGATTATAGTCATAAGGTGATGATGTTAGCATTTCATCAAGACTTTACAAGCAACCAATAAAATTTATAGAAGTCTTAAATAGTAAAAAGGATAGCCACTAATAATGCTATTATTACAAGGCATATATCTACATGGCAATATAGTTGCAGGAATATGACAGTTTCATAAACTTGACAATCTACAAATGAAAGTCTAAATTCTGTATACTTATGGGTGACTGTTCTATAATAGAGAGATAATGAGTGCATAGAGGTAAGATGTTCATGGTGAGTCGCAATGGTCAATGGTTCCTAGGGATACAGGCATAGTAAACATGGTTTCAGTGGCATGAGAAAAGGAACAGAGGACTATAGTGTTAGCATTAAAAGGCAAGTATATGAAAGTTGCAGTGCAATCATCTAGAAAACAAGTATGCATAGTTCAGTCACCACAATGAGTGAAGACCAAGGACACTAAATATGACTTCCTACCAAGTGTCTAATGTAATAGAGGCATGGTAAGTGAATGGTTTAGACTCAAAAAGAGGCTTTTGAAGATGCATTAATGAAGGAAGAATCTGATTCCATGCCCTAAGAGGACCTGATATCTTCAAACTCAATAAAAACATGTCTCATAAGCAGTGCTGATGATAGTACAAGTCACAAGAATAAATTGATGTTTCATTAAGGAAGCCTGATCCAATCCATGTTTCACATTATGAATATCCTATCATAGACCTGACTACATATGACAGTGTATTTCCTTTGGTTGCAGTCAAGAAGGACAAGTGCTAGACTGATGGGGTGGATTAGATGACCTATGACAACAATTAGGCTAGTTGAGAATCAGTTACTGACAGTTCACTTTTTGGCAAAGCATTGTAAACTTGGAGAAGTTTCTTTCTTGTCATTTCTGTGCATTGTAACTTAGATTTTCAATTTTGTGATTGAAAATAAACATTGTAATACTCTATTTCTAAGTATTTTTCAAGCAAGATAGATATTTTAGACTTGTGCAAGCTGTAAGAACACCTTTCTTTTAATAAAGTTCAACAATTTTGCCTTCTCAATGGCTATCTTTATATTGTGTGCAATTAATTGATGATTGATGTGTATTTCTGTGTTTTATGTTTAAATCCTCAAATATCAGTCAATTAAAATGACTAAATATACTACTAATTGACGTCAATTAATAATTAAATTGATGAAATATATTACCAATTGACAGAAATCATTAACATTGAATAAATATGACTAAATATACTACCAATTGACATAAATCAGTAAACAATGAATAAATATGACTAAATATACTACTAATTGACAGAAATTAGTGAACAATGAATAAATATGACTAAATATATGACTAGTGTTAAATCGGTGAATAAAAATGACTAAATATACTACCAAATTGATCAAAATGATGACTAAAATTAATGACTAAATACACTACCAATGGACATAAATTAGTGAATAAAAATGACTAAATAAGTGAACAGTTAACAACAATCAATGACTAAATTAATAACTAAATATATTAGTGAAAAAAAAATGACTAAATAAGTGACCAGATTACAATAATCAATGACTAAATCAATGACTAAATATACTGTATACACATAAAAATGGCTCGAGTCGAATTAAATAAATATTTAATATTTATTCCATTCTTATTCTTCTATCAATAAATAAATATACTAATTTATTTCATTTGGTTCACGTTCATCATATTCTTCTAATAATTAAGTATCCTAAATTCCTCTAATGTCATCTCTAATTAAATAATCCTAAATTATTTAATTATTTCCTCTAAGACAAAGTCCTATGTCTAAAATCCACATCATTCATCCAACTCATTTTCCACCTCATCATGTTGCTCCAATAATTAAATATTCTTAATATTTAACTAGTCATTTATCCTCTCAAACATGTGTCCTATATCTTCTCAACCATCAAACATGGTCAAAGACACTTGTCTCCTAATTCCTATATTCCCTCTCACATTCCAACAACCAAAGACTTCTTCCTCCATGTTCTTCTCTTGGTCTTCCACCTTTGTCTCAATGGTCCTTATGAGCATAACGACATGTGGCTTATGGTTCCATGTATTCCTCCACCTTGTCATCGTAGTAGGAACATCTTCCACCTTTATCTCCCTCATCCCAACCAATTTGATCTTGACCGTACAAGTGACAAGACTTATTATTCCACCACAGATTTTTTGACACTTGGATTGGACCCCTCCTTGGTCTATAAAAGGAATCTCCTCACCTTCATTTTCATCAATCACAAGAGCTATAGTACTTACATGTTGTAGAAATTCCATCAAGCAATCAAGTGTGCCTTTGGCCCCCATTTGCATACCATTATCATAATCTCCATTGTTGCATTACCATTTAGCTGCATATTATCTTTAGTTGCATATCATTATCCTCATCTCATCATTATCAACATCATGGCAATATCAAAATTATCATTATCTTAGTTTGAATTGTAGGAGTGTTTACATTGTACATTGACTCCATAAATTCCATTAAGCTCATTGTCATCTTGAAAAGTAAAGAAGTACAATTCTGAGAGCAATACCATTATCAACAAGATCATTGAGAAGATAGGAGACAATGGAATGCATGAGATAAATCATTTTGCAAGGTATAACTTATGTTTTCTGTATTTTTCTTAATTTCATTGGTGAATTAAATTTGAGTAGGAATTCTAGAGTATTTGTGGTATCTTATTAGGTTCTTACAGTTGCTTCAAATTATCAATCACATTTTGGTGCCCATCGTGGGGTAGGTTGCCCTAAATTTAACTTCCAAATTTGAGTTTTTGGTGTACTTACAGTCGTAACAGATCATTTCTGTGCATTCAAGTTCCAATCCTGTGCATCTATGAAGAAAATTACCAATCCTGCACATATGCCACTTTCTACTGTGCATCTGACACTTATTGCTGTGTGTATAAATTTTGTTGTGCATTTGATTAATTCTACTGCGCATCTGTTGTCTGCTCCTGCGCATCTAAATTTCTATCAAGTTTTAGTATAAGTCTTTTGATAAATTTTTATGCTAACACTTTGTTGCAACTGTCATTGATCATCAAAGAAGTGTGCTCAGACTATTGATAAATTGGTTTTGTAGGTTTAGGGCTTTGGTTTAGACATCATTTACTCTTGCATTGTTAATATAGTGGAAACTAGTTTAAAATAGGACTAATCATACAATCTTGCATACAAATCATCACCTAGTCTTAATTAGGAGGTTAATTGGAAAAACTTTGCATACATTATTGCATACAAATCATCACGTAATCTTAATTAGGAGGTTAATTGGACAAATTTTGCATACAAATCATCACATAATCTTAATTAGGAGGTTAATTGGACAAAATTTGCATACAATCTTGCATACAAATCATCACATAGTCTAAATTAGGGGGTTTAATTGGACAATCTTGCATACAATCCAAACATAGCATAAATTGGGGGAAATAAATTCATCCAATCTTGAATGCAATCATAACATAGTTTAAGTTGGAGGCTAAATTTGACTATATTTTTCTCTTTTGTTATCAATACAAAAATGGCATCTTGTGTTGTTAGATTAGTCACACTTAGCTTAATCTAGGCAGTCAATAAACAAGTGTTTGCTGTGCTTGCAAAGGTGATAGGCATATGCTCTCCCTTTGCAACATCTTGTGTGATAAAAAATCCATACTAATCTACCATTTCTTGTTTACCCTTTAGCAAGGCCTGCTTTTGGATTGTGCTTCATCCAAAAGGGACGACCTTAAGTGGAACTTTCCTTTGATCCGCTATATAAATGGGATAAAGTGAAAGCCAAGTCCTAACTAGTGTCAGCCTTGCCTTACGGTGCCAAATCAAAAAGAGGTGTACTAACACTTTGTGAAAATGATTTTTGCATTGTGTGAAGTATTTGATACTCTTAGTAGGATTGGTCAAATCGTTTAGTAGCTTGCTGCATGCTTGCAAGGCATTGGTCCCTCAAAGTTACTAAGAACCATTTGTTTTAGAGACCAAAATCCCTTTACTTGTTGATGCAGGAGGTTAGACCTTTGAAGCTACCCAACATCGTCACTATTCATGTGTAGAGACAAAAATTCCTCTTTGGGGGAATGAAACTTGGTGTGCCCGAGAAGTGTGTGCCGTGTAAGGGGGAGCAAGTGCCACCAAGTTTCTAGCTATCCACCTTGTTTAAGTGGCTAGATAAATCTAAGTTGGGATTCAACAAGTAGTATCCTTTCTTGCCTAGGATTGTACATGTCTTCAAAATTGTGTTAAACACTAAATGTCATAAACAAACATCAAATTGTACTGTTTGTTGTGTTTTCTTGCATAAAAATAGAGAAAATCATCATAATAAAAACATTAGGTTATCTTGAAAAATGTGCTAAAACAAGCAAAACTTGATAAAAAAATAGAGTTACTTGGAACAGACCTGCGCATTTGAAACTTCTTGCTGTGCATCTGACACTTCTTGCTTCACATACAAATCCTGCTGCACATCTGACACTTTTTGCTGCATATACAAATTCTATTGCACATCCAAATAACATAACTGCACATTTTGCATAGAATCAATAGAACTACACATTTGCACCTTGTTCCTATGCATCTAAAACTGCGCATCAACAACAGTGAGCTATTCCTGAGGTTTTGAGAAAAAAATAAAATTAATTTTAGATACCCATTTCTGCTTAGAATTCAGTTGAGAAGTCATTTTAACCATAAAAACACATCCCATACCCAGTTTCAAAACATTTCACTTGCATCCCATATCTAGTCTTCCAAAAAGTAAACAAAAATACATTTTCCCAAAGGTACCATTAAGATCTTCCTATTCAAACAAACAATTTGGTTAGTTTCCCTATCAGGATCCATCATCCTTCACCTAGGAACTACACTAAACATCTTGACAACGTTAGTCTACAACACTAGTGATTCCAATCATCGCTATTTGACTCACTTTAGATCAGCACTTTGATAGCTATACATCATAGCTCAAGACTATTGTTTGAACAAAGATAAAAAACAATCCTTAGAAAATCTTATCACCAATACATTCAATCCAATCTTTCACCCCAAACTACACCCTATTAAAAACATCACTTGTATCCACAAATTTCTCATCCAACTTCATTCATATCACACTTTTGTATGGTTGAAACTACGTCTCAAGCCAAAAGCAAAAAAGAAATGGATTACACAAATAGTAGTGTACACTCTTCTAGTGATGGAGAGGAAGAAATTGAGCAAGAAGAACTTGATAGATGCTTACAAGATCCAAAATTTGAAAAATTGATGGATAAGATCATAACAATGGATCCTCACATATACTTCCTCTTACTTGCACAACAAGGAGCCAAGCTATCCGTTGATTTTGACATTTCAAAATTGAGAGCAACAACCTCATCAAATGAAATAGAAGCTCCCAAGAATGAAAAGGCTAAGGATATGTCAAATCCTTTAGATACACACAGAATAAATCCAAGCCTTACAACAACAATTTGTGGACCTACATATGGGAACTTCCACAAAACATTGCTCATTAGAGGATATATCTCCATATCCTTTTGCCAAAAGCTTAGTCAGGGTACCTTTCCCTTCAAGATTCAAAGTCCCTAAATTTGACAAATATAGGGGGAACGGTGATCCACATGATCACATTAGAGAATTCAGTGCTACATGCTTAGAAGTCACCCATAATGAGACATATCTTATGCGACTCTTTCCACGCAGCCTAGGAGGTCAAGCTATGGAGTGGTTCTCACGTCTACCTCCCGAAACCAGAACATTCAATGAAGTAGTGGACAAGTTTGTTACTCACTTCTCCTACAACATTGAACATGAGATTTCAATGTTAGATCTATGCAATAACAAACAAAAGAGTGGAGAATCTTTCGCCACTTTCTTACAAAGATGGAGACAACTTGCTAGTAAATGTCCTTATCATATTCCTAAAAAGAAAATGATTGAAACATTTGTCCATAACTTGAACATAGAGCTAAGCTATCAAATACAAATCCAATGTCCCACTTCTTTTAGTAAGGTCATTGAGATGAGATTACTTATTGAGAATGCTTTGATAGCTAAAGGACAAATAAAAATCTACAAGGATGTCCCTAGTTCAAGCAACAACACAGAAAAATCAAGGTTTTGGACGAAGAACAAGCACATTGTAAATGATGGAGTTGTAGATGCAAAAAATGTGACACCAAAACAACCCTTTCTTAATCTATCAAGTCCACACAACAATGCACCTTTAAACAAGCCCACAAACAATGAATCAAGATCAACAAAACTTTCCTCCTTGCAGAAAATTTACACCATTGGGGGAATCAATTAAATCAACTCTAACATCATAACGCTTCCTATGGTAAGAGAATATGAACCCAAGTTCAAACCCTCTTGGTGGAAAGATTCTAACTTTTGTGAATTCCATAGAAGTAAAGGTCATAAAACTAACGATTGCCAACGATTGAAGAACACCATCCAAGACTTGATAGATTGAGGAGATATATTAATTGATGGACATACATCCAATGATGAACATGTGGCATTCAAGAATCCCCTCCCTAACTATGAGAAGGGAGGACCCTCTAAACAAAACAATAAAGGTGGTAACAATGCCAACTACACGAATGTATCATATGAATACATCGTCAACCATATATCTGAAAGTGACTCACATGTAAATGTGATTACTATAAATAACAAGCCTAATTGTAATGGAACCACTCGTCATGGAAAGATTACCCTCCAAGGGGCTCCACCTAAACCATCATCCGTATCCAATCAGTATAATATCCTAGACCAACTCCAAAAGACACCCACACATATATCTATTTTGGAGCTTTTGCATCTTTCACCATCCCATAAGGCTATCCTAGAAAAAGCTCGATTGGAAACCATCATGCCAAGAAATCTAGCCCAAGAGCAATTTCAAGCCATGATAGGACATCTCACTACACCCCATTTCCTATCTTTTACCAAAAAAGATGACATGTCCATTACTCAACCTTACAATGCATCTGTTCACATCAAAGCCCTCATTCATAAACATAGAATAAAATGGGTCCTTATAGATGGAGGGGTAGTTTTAAATATATGCACATTAAAATTACTCCTTGCATTGGGGTTCTCTGAGAATGCTATTGATCCAAAGGAGAAAATCACAATTAAGGCATATGATGAGGAAGAAAGAACCTCTAAAGGCACTGTTGTTTTACCAATACGAGTTGGACTGGTAGAGAAATACGTGGTTTGCCAAGTCCTTGACATGGAACTAGCCTACAATATTCTCCTTGGCCGACCTTGAATACATGGAATGAAGGCCGTACCATCCACCTATCATCAATGTATAAAATTTCCCTACAATAGCCAAGAGATTACTATCCAAGGTGATCCTGATCCATTTCAATATTGCAACACCATCAAACCAAAGCCTGAAGTTGTCATACCTACCAACGATGTAAGCTCGTCCTCTACATCCCTTGTTGACCCAAGATCAATATCTTCTACATCCAAAACCGTTGAACTAAAAGTCAAGCTCAAAGATAAAGGGATAGGAGAGTATTCCATTGAGCAAACCTTTTGTCTTGCACAACTACCCTTATCACCCAAGTCTTATGGAAAACCATCTATGAACAAACCATAGTCATTGAAGACTCCTAAAGGTCCTTTTATCAAATGGGGTAAACTATCAGATGATAGTGATGAGAAAGATGTCCTTTAATGGCTATACAAATAAGAAGATAATGAATCCAAGCCACAAGATCAAAAACCCCAATTACAAACTAAACAATATGGCCTAGGTTTTACTATCTTGCAAAGAATGGGATATGATGGTCATAGTCCCATAGGCTTGAGAAAAGAAGGTATCATGGAACCCATACAACCTTCTTCCTTATCAGCTTGAGACACTACAGTGCTAGGGTATAAAGGAAAAGACAGAGAAAAGGCTACTACCAACTTAGTGGAGCAAATTCACAAATTGCAAGAAGGAAGTGAGACAGACTCTAATGAATGGGAATGTGATAGTATTTTTGAGATATCTTGTGAAGACAAGGGCATTGATGTAGTCTAAACATACAACTCTGCAAACACATACCATGAGGGTCAAAGCTCAAGGTCTAGACTGCTAGAGTTTGATTCATAAAATATCGAGAGTGAGTCCCAAGAGGAAGGTCGGATGTCCCACTTAATAGATAATACTGAAGATAGTACTATTTTAGACCTTGTACATGTCCCACTTAAAAGAATAAAGGAGTACAAAATGGCACTTGCCAATTAGGGCTCACTACCCAAGCACACTACTCACAAGAGGCACACTGCCTACAAGAACTTATAGAAGATAATCAAGTGTTTGAACTGATGAGAAGCATTTACAAATGCAAGAGTTTAGTTCTAGTTAGGCACAATATACTGATTTGACACACTTCATCCTTTCTCTGTTCTATGTTGTTATTCAATGACATACTGGACTTGAATTGTTGTTCTCACACTTATCCCTTCTTTTCTTGACACCTTATTGCTTCACACCTTCACCACACATTTTCATGCTAGATTCCATCTGGTATATATATATATCCGCATCAAGGATTTCATCAACTTTCTAGTCGGCAACAGGAACACTCAAGATATTTGGAAGTTATTAATCTATCGGCTGAATCCATGCTTGATTTGTGATGTGTATCAAAAGCTTAAGCATAGAAGTAATTAATCATGCCAGCCAACAATGTATAATCCCACAAATTGCTTGATAAACACATTTTACTCATCTGGATTGAAGTCTGATACTCTATTGGTCAGTTCTTCCTCTGTCTGCTTTACCTGACTGGAACCCAACACTCAGATGCTCATATCTTTTCCTTGATTTAGCACTAGAGGCTAAATCTCTAGAATACAGTAGTCATGATAACCCTCTTGACTTGTCCAAGTCCACAACTTATTGAGTTACACCATCTGAGAGATCCGGACCTGATTGTCAGACCTTGTTACATACTCTGTTCTTGTTCCCCAGATCAAACATTCTTCAATCTAACTTCCGGTGAAGGCATATTATGTACTGTGGATGTGTGGGATAGACTTTTTTGCCATAAATGACAACACTTATGAAGCCACACAGTGTCTCTTGCCAACATTTCCTTTTCCTAATATCGACATCATTGTGGATTTGACGGCGGGGCATACTATGTTGTCTTTAATGGATGGATTTTCTGGCTACAATTAGATCAAAATAGCACTAGAAGATCAACACAAGACTACTTTTACATGTCCATGGGGCACACACTGCTGGAACATTGGTGCAGGAGCACCTAGTTGATTTCATGTCTCTATGAGACAATTTTGTCATTTTTGGTTTTAGTTTTGTGTCTTTGATGTAATAAGGTCATTTAAGACCATGTCATGTATGTTTGAGTCCTTGTTAGGTTGCTAGGTAGTTTGTGGGACCTAATTGTTCAATTTTGCAAATGTTGTCTTTATTGTAAAAATGCAAAATCAAGGAATGTGAAGGGTCATCAGTTGTAAATGAGAAGTTGAAGAGTTTTGTGAGAAACCCACCAAGATAGGGTTCAAAATTGAAAAGTTTATTAAGTTGTGATTGTATAGACAATCTCCACCCCACTCTGCATCAAATTGGTATCAGAGCATAGGTCTGATCTGAAGAAGAGAAAAATTAAGTTGAAAGAAGAACAAAAATGCCTCCAAAAGGGAATGCCATTGCTAGAGAATTGATTAAGTTGAAGGAGAAACAAGATAGAGATGAGAAAGAGATGAAAGAGTTGAGGGAGAGGTTTGCTGCCCTAGAAACAAGTTAGAAGAGAGGTATGGTCACAGGTGATGTGAGTGACCATGAAGAGGAAGGGGAAAAGGAATGTTCCCAAGGGTCCGAGGAAGAGATGGATCCTGATGACTTGAGGATGGAAAAACTCCTGAAAACAATCAAGGGAGATGAGCACAAGATCAAAATGGATTTACCTATGTATGGAGGAAAGATGGATAGTGAAGAACTCCTAGATTGGATAGGAGCATTGGATAACTAATTTGACTATGAAGATGTGCCAAAAGATAAAAAGGTGAATTTAGCCAAGAAAAATTGAAGGGCCATGCTTTGCTTTGGTGGGATTATGTACAAAGTGAAAGGAGGAAGAAGGGAAAGTTTGGAATCATCTCTTGGGATAGGATGGTGGCTAAACTCAAAGGTAAGTTCCTACCTGTTGATTACAATATTCAATTGTTTAAGAGGCTTCAAAATCTCAAACAAAAGGAGATGGATGTGCAAACATATACAGAGGAATTCTATAAATTGACTATAAGAGCATGTCATATAGAAGATGATAAAGAAACAGTAGCAAGATATATGAATGGGCTGAAATACAACCTCCAAGATGAATTGAACCTCACCACTCCAAGAACGGTGGAAGAGTGTTATCAATTGGCCATCGAGGCTAAAGATAAATTGAAGTGAAGGCAAGAGAAACAAGGTAGAGGAAGGAAGCCTAGAGGAAGAGGGCCATTTTCTGATACAAGGCAGTCATATGAGAGCCAAGAAGATACAAGTAAAGCCAAAGAACAAGTTGCAGATTCAAGAGGTGGATTTAGAGGTGGTAGATTAGGCTTTAGAGGCAAATTTGGTGGTCAAGGAAGAGGATCCAATGCATTCACAGGAAGGTTTTACCAATGCAACAAGTTTGGGCATCAAGCATAGCAATGCAATGAAGATCAGACCACTACTTCACATGGAGGAGAAAGAAGGGCTCAATTGGTGCAAGAAGAGGACAATGAGAGTGTAAACTCTCCATCACAACATGTTGCTCCAGAGGTAGGTGAATCACTAATGGTAAGGAGAACTCTCGTCAAAGCACCAATAGAGAAGGAGCCATCACAAAGAAGGACACTCTTCAAGACAACTTGTAAGTGCTTGGGTAAGGTATGCAAAGTTGTAATTGATTTAGGAAGTACAGATAACATGGTTTTAGTTGAGATGCTTGATAAACTCAAGTTGCCTAGGATACCACATGCTACTCCTTATAAAGTTTCTTGGTTGAATGAGGGTTAATATGTTTTGATAAATGAACAAAGTTGGGTGGAGTTTAACAAAGGAGGGTATAAGGACAGAATTTTATGTGACATATTACCTATGGATGTATGCCATTTGCTGCTAGGGAGGCCTTGGCATTTTGATAGGTATGCTATGTATGATGGGAGAAGAAATACCTATGAGATAGAAAAGGATGGAGTCTTCTATACCCCGACACCATTGAAAGAAGAGGATAAAGGACAAACTAAGGGAGTTAATGTGATGATGGTAGGTAGAAAGGAGTTCATAAAGGTAGAAGAAGAGGAGCACATGGACCTTGCAACCACTCCAAAACTTGGAAATGTTATGACAACAGACATGAAGGATGAATTGATTTTGGAAATTCAAGATTGGCTTAAGAAGTATGTTGCTATGAGGATAGGAGAAGTGTTCCATTCATTGCTTGCACAAGGGGATGGTAGTCATTCTACTTCTTTAGGACAGAGGTTGATATACTTGATCAAGCAGTAGTTATAGGGGTAACACAGCAGATGGAAGAGATGGGAGATAAAGGTGAAGATGTTAAGGAGAAATTGCAAAGAAATATGGACAAGACCAAGCATACATCTAAAATGAAGAATAAGGAGGTTCATTACAAGGAAGAAGGAGACATAGTAGCAGGTAAAGATGTAGATTTAACAACATTATTAGGTGAAGCACAAATCAAAGCTCATCCATCAAGTGAAGAGCAACATTCTCAAGTGAAGAATAAGTCAAAGCCAAAAGACAATACCTATTTCCAATTTTTGGTCCATTGGAAGGGTTTACCAGATGGAGAAAGCACTTGGAGCCTAGAGAAGGACAAGATCAAACATGAATCTACTGCCACAACACTGTCCTCAAGGGGACTTGAGTTCATTTTTCTCAGGGAGTATGGTGCAGGAGCACCTAGTTGATTTCATGCTTCTATGAGACAATTTTGTCATTTTTGGTTTTAGTTTTATGTCTTTGATGTAATAAGGTCATTTCAGACCATGTCATGTATGTTTGAGTCCTTATTAGGTTGATAGGTAGTTTGTGGGACCTAATTGTTCAATTTTGCAAATGTTGTCTTTATTGCAAAAATGCAAAATCAAGGAATGTGAAGGGTCATCAGTTGTAAATGAGAAGTTGAAGAGTTTTGTGAGAATCCCACCAAGATAGGGTTCAAAATTGAAAAGTTTGTTAAGTTGTGATTGTATAGACAACCTCCACCCTGCTTTGCATCAAACGTGATCCCATTTGGACTGAAAAATGCAGGAGAAACATACTAGAGGGAAATGACCACAATTTTCCATGATATGATGCATACCATTATGGAAGATTATGTTGATGATACTCTAGGCAAGTCACTCACACGAGAGGAATAATTACATGTTTTAGACAAGATCTTTCAAAGACTGGAACAATTCAATATTCATCTGAATCCGAAGAAGTGTGTGTCCAGAGTCACATTCAGCAAACTTTTAGGATATATAGTTTTAGCCAATGGAATCAAGGTGGATCCGGCAAAAGTGAAAGCAATCATGGACATGCCACCACCTAGAAATATCAGTCAACTAAGGTCATTGCAAGGAGAGTTACAATCTATCTGTCAGTTTATCTCACAATTAGCTGACAAATGTCATCCATTTACCCATCTACTTAAAAAAAAATTCCTTTTAGATGGGATGAGATGTGTGAACAAGCCTTTCAACTCCTGAAAGAGTATCTAATGAATCCTCCAATCTTGAAGCCACCAATCCAAGGAAAACCACTTTTGCTTTATATTTCAACTACACCAACAGCTCTAGGGGTTGTATTGGTACAACAAGACTATGAAGGAAAGGAACGTGCTATTTACTACATCTGTCAGACATTAGTAGGCTATGAGCTACAATACATGCCTATTGAATGAGCATGCCTTGCCATAGTTTTTGCATCCCAAAAACTAAGACATTATTTGCTCACACGTTCAATCAAGTTGGTAGAAAAGATAGATCCATTGAAGTATTTGCTCAGTAAGGCTACTCTGACAGGTAGATTATCAAAGTGGGTAATGATACTCAGTGAGTTTGACATAAAATATGTGGACAAAAGAGCTATAAAAGGCCAAGTGATTGTGGATTAGTTAGCAGATGCACCATTGAATGATGACAATCCATTAAGCTTTGAGTTTCCAGATGAAGCCATCTTCAACATAAAAATCCAAGCATGGAAACTCTATTTTGATGGATCTTATACTCAGTATGGGTCAGGAGCAGGCATTTTGTTGGTCACCTCAAGGAGATACAATCTTAAAATCATATAGACTACTTTTTCCCTTGTACTAACAACGTGGCAGAATATGAGGCATTGGTCATTGGTCTCAAAATGGCTATAGAATGGAAAGTTTGAGAGCTTCATGTGTACGGAGATTCACAATTAGTCATCAATCATGTAAATGATGACTATCAAACTGATGCAGAGGTAGGAGGACCAAAACTATCCTCAATAACATTAACAAATCAAAGAACTAATCCAATTTATTTTGTTAGGTTGAAGAGAACATTAATACATATTTTTCCTCCAATTTTCATGAAGATCCAAAGGTAGGGGAGAAAGTTATGACTCTTTTCCCAAAACTACAAACCCTAGGCAACGTTCAGACCTGCCCTCACCAAAATTGCAATATCTCTCACAAAACTTAATAAAATTAGACCAAACCAAAATAATTGTAAACTAGAAACACATATATTTACATCCATCTATTATATACATCAATGTGAGGCCGTACCAGGTCGTACCATGCATATTTTCAGACTATATTTTTAGAAAATTAAACTCTGCAGACCTACCCTCAATAAAAATGCCATAACTTATTCAAATCTTAATGAAATTTGATGAAACAAAAAGAAATGGAAATTAGACTCAATAATATTTCCAACCATATATGTCTTGTCCTTGTATCTATCTGTACAAAACCGTACCAAATGCTGCAACAGGACTGTTGTAGGAGAATTTTGAAAATTACAGTCACTAAAACGGTCATAACTTCCTCAATATTGCACCAAATTCGATGAGACAAAAAGGAAAGGGAGGGTGATTAAATATAATTTTATTTTAAATCAAAAATAAATATCCTCCTACCCTTATTGGGCCGTACCATGCAAGAAAACAACAAATTTCTGAAGTACAATACAGAAAAACATTACTTTTTACCATTCCATTCTCAATCTTCAATCACCTCCGAATTCTTCATGGTTACAAGGCCTTTTAAAGGAATTAAAACATGTCTCTTCAGTTCATAACTGATTTGGAGTGAACCGAGAGCCAAATGACTCTTCACCTTCCAAGTTTGCATCTTTTTTCTAATTTTACATTGACAACCTTTACATGGTTTGCAATATTTTGCATTTTTGAAACTCCTAATGACTTAAACACATAAAAATGACTTGATAAACCTCATTACAATGTGGAAGCATACAAATTTAATCAAACTCAAAGATTTGTCCAGGGCAATATTAATTTGCCAAGGTGCTCCTGCACCATACAACCAACCAGCAAAATTTTCAAGTCCCTTGTAAATGTATCTGCAACAAAAGTCTCTTTGCTCTGTCTTTATCTTCAATCTTCTCAGCTACAATCTTCCAATCTATAGAAATGGTGACCAACCAACCAACAAAACAAACTACCATCTTCACAGAGCATCCTCAGGCTCCTTCTACTCCCATCAGTGGAGTACTCTTCAGGCTGCAACATCAAGTGCTTCTTCAGGTATCCATCTCTCTCACTGCTTCACAACAAACCAACTCACCAAACCATTCATCTCACCCAACAACAGATCCTAGTGATGCACCTACCACTCTCTCCTCAGTGGTTTCTCTATGCATCCTTCTCCAGCCAAATCTCTATTGGAGAATGGTCATGACATACCTCATCTTGTCTGCCCACACACAATCTCAGAAAATATCCTTCTTGCAGCTAGATGGATAAGCAGCTGCAACCAAACAACTGAGCAACACAAAATCCAAAAGGTGTAGATTGCCTCCCTCGGAAATCTATCTACACAATCAAGATCTTCTCACTCTTCACCTGCCTTCTCAATGACAGGAAAAAAAAATACACACCACCCAAATCTTTCGCCAGCTCTGATACCAATTTGATGCAGAGGCAGGAGGACCAAAACTATCCTCAATAACATTAACAAATCAAAGAACTAATCCAATTTCTTTTGTTAGGTTGAAGAGAACATTAATACATATTTTTCCTCCAATTTCCATGAAGATCCAAAGGTAGGGGAGAAAGTTATGACTCTTTTCCCAAAACTACAAACCCTAGGCAGCGTTCAAACCTGCCCTCACCAAAATTGCAATATCTCTCACAAAACTTAATAAAATTAGACCAAACCAAAATAATTGTAAACTAGAAACACATATCTTTCCATTCATCTATTATATACATCAATGTGAGGTGTACCAGGTCGTACCATGCATATTTTCAAACTATATTTTTAGAAAATTAAACTATGCAGACCTACCCTCAATAAAAATGCCATAACTTATTCAAATCTTAATGAAATTTGATGCAACAAAAAAAAATGGAAAGTAGACTCAATAATATTTCCAACCATATATGTCTTGTCCTTGTATCTATCTATACAAAACTGTACCAAATGCTGCAACAGGACTGTTATAGGAGAATTTTGAAAATTACAGTCACTAAAACGGTCATAACTTCCTCAATATTGCACCAAATTCGATGAGACAAAAAGGAAAGGGAGGATGATTGAATATAATTTAATTTGAAATCAAAAATAAATATCCTCCTACCCTTATTGGGCCGTACCATGCAAGAAAACAACAAATTTCTGAAGTACAATACAGAAAAACATTGCTTTTTACCATTCCATTCTCAATCTTCAATCACCTCCGAATTCTTCATGGTTAAAAGGCCTTTTAAAGGCATTAAAACATGTCTCTTCAGTTCATAACTGATTTAGAGTGAACCAAGAGCCAAATGACTCTTCACCTTCCAAGTTTGCATCTTTTTTCTAATTTTACATTGACAACCTTTACATGGTTTGCAATATTTTGCATTTTTGAAACTCCTAATGACCTAAACACATAAAAATGACTTGATAAACCTCATTACAATGTGGAAGCATACAAATTTAATCAAACTCAAAGATTTGTCTAGGGCAATATTAATTTGCCAAGGTGCTCCTGCACCATACCAAAGACGAGAAGTTAATACCTTACAAGCGTATGGTAGATGACTTCAAAGAATATTTTGTTGTGATTTCCTTTGAACAAATACCCAAACTAGAGAATAAAGCTATAGACACCATGGAAACCATTGCATCACTCCTGGATATACTAAAAAATTAGTCACATTATGAGTTCTTAGTGGAGACAGTGTCTAATCTTTCTTACGATATCCCTGAAACAAGAATCATATGTCACATAGTAGGATCTGATTCCCCCTCGTGTGTAAATGTCTATATCTATCTGAAAGAGAATACATTACCACTTGGTATATCCAATAATCAATGAAGAACCTTCATTTGTCAAGCCTCTCATTATACCATAATTGTCAATACCCTTTATCATCGAGGTCTTGATGGTACTCTCCTTAGATGTATAGAAAGTGAGGAATATCAAACTGCCTTAAAGGAAGTTCACAAAGGTATTTGTGGGATGCACTCTAGTGGTCCTACCTTGGGTAAGAAACTTATGCGTATGGGATATTATTGGCCAAGTATGGAAATGAACTCTTATCATTTTGTGAAAAGGTGCAAGAAATGTTAAATTCATGGGAATCTCATACATGCACCGGCACAAGAGCTGCAACCTTTAACTATTCCTTGGCCTTTTTGTTAGTGAGGACTTGAACTTGTGGGAAAGATCCATCCTTCTTCATCTAACCACCATAAATTCATAATAACCACCACTGAGTACTTTACTAAGTGGATCGAAGCCGTGCCCTTAACCAATGCCATAGGCAAGCAAATTGCCTCATTCATCTTGAACTATATCATTTGCCGCTATGGAATTCCTTTATCCATTATCATTGATAATGATAGACCTTTTAAAAATTAGGATGTCAAAGAACTCTGTGACAAATTCCATATCCAACACCGATTCTCCACCCCGTACTATCCCCAAGGAAACGGTCAGGCAGAGGCATCTAATAAAATGATCTTGAAAATTTTAAAGAAGACTATCAATGATGCCGGCCATGATTGGCATATTCAGCTAAATCCTGCTTTGTGGGCCTATCATACCAGTATCTGCACACCCACATGTGCAACACCCTATGCCCTAGTCTATGGATCAAAATCAATCTTACCCATCAAGGTCGAGTTACCATCCTTACGAGTATCATTGAAGGGCTTAATAACTGATGAAGAGTATCAAGTTTCCAGACTTTAGGAGTTAGAGATGTTGGAGGAAAGAAGACAAAATGCCTTTAATCATCTCAAAACCTATCAACAAAGGATGTCAAGAATCTACAACCACAGGGTCAAACCCAGGGTCTTTTAAGTTGGTGACCTAGTTCTCAAGGAAAATCCTAGAAATTAGTAGGATAGGGACAAGAAAGGTAAGTTTGAACCCAAATGGCTTGGTCCTTATGTAATTATTGCCACTTATGGATCAGGTAGGTACCAGTTAGCAACATCAAAAGGTGAGTTGTTCAATGATCCCATCAATAGTATGCATCTTTGAAAGTTTTATACCTAAAAACCCCAATGCAAGGGAATAAAAAACATTAAAAAAATGGTGCAATAAAAGCAAGTGGTAAAAACCTAGAAATAGGAACTATTTGTGATAAATTGCTTCCTCCATCTTGTAGGATTTTAGTTTTTATCCATCTTTTCTTCTGCATCCATCAAGCATGCATAGCGATACTTATCATGGCTTGTTGCTCAATCACCTTTACTGCCTTATCAAATAATGTTATCCATCTAATCCTTCATCCATCTTGTCATCTATCACAACTCCATCATTAGTATCATTGTCAAACTATGCCACCTCTGAGATATCACGTAGGCAAGGCCATCATTGATGAGCCCCCGAGGCTTCCCATCCATCCATACCTCTCGTCTTACCATAATGATTACACTCCATCTGTTTCTCCATCACCAGTGTTAGTCTCCATGGTCAAACTACATCGCCTCTGAGTTATCACGTAGGTAAGGCCATCATTGATGAGCCCCCGAGGTTTCCCAACCCCTAGGTATTAGTTCCACACGGTCCACATAGTCAAACTACATTGCCTCTGCATTGTCACGTAGGCAAGGCCATCATCGATGAGCCCCTGAGGCACTAGGTTGGTCCCTTAGGGCCTGTCACATCGAGTATCCCATCCATTCAGTCCATATGTTTCATCCATAATAAGTAGATCCTTTCCTTGACTAGGGGAAAAATCCTCGACCTAGTTAAGGAATTGGATTCTTGAATGTCCCAAATCTTAGAGGATAACAAACCAGACTGCGATACTATCTCTAGACAATAAAAAAACACAACAAACCTTTTCGACAAAAACTTGATGCAAGACATTAACCTATATCAGACAACAATATGCCTAAACTATCAGGATGGTTATATCTGTTATCATGGCAAGAAAACATATCTATGGCAAGAAGATTTGATAGCTATTATAAGTTTAAGTCTTATGTCTTGATTTTCATTATCATGTTTCCTATGCTACTCGAGGATGTCCAAGACTAGAGAAGCTATGATGGGGCATCATTATTTCATTTGTTTGTTGTTTGTGGGTTATCTTTAGTAATGTGATGACTTGTCTAACGACGTGATCGACAAAAGATCATCGAGGACACTATGAGTCTAAACATGAAAGAATGCAATCCTTGTCTATTGATACATGCAAGCAATACTCAGGTCATCTCAGTTCAATTTTGACTAGATGCTTGTATTAACTTGCTAAATCAAACTCCATGTAAGAGATATTCAGGTCATCATGGTTTAATTATACCTAGATGGTTGTATTTCCTTACAACATTTTAAAAGCTCAATGATGAAAAAAGTACTTCAAAAATTTGTATACAAGATGACTAAATCTCATTTGTACATGTTAGGTTTGCATTTCATTTATAAGCATTCCATATTTATCATTTACCAAGTGGCATAAGATCCAAATCATTTCTTTCATTCATCCACATTATCCATTTATCCAAATCTTTTCTTTTATTTATCCAAATTATTCTTCTAAGTTATCTATTTGTCCAAGTCATTCTTCTGATTCATCTAAGTGTTCTTTTATTTATGATGGGTTATACTTGGCATAACAACAACAAATCATTATCATTTTTCATATTATAAGCATGTCCCACCATAAGTTCATATCATTTCAGTTCATTAGTTACATAAACATTTAGATCATGATTGTTAACAACAGTTTCATATAGTGATGTCACAAGTCAACATAGGTTTCATACATAACATTTATCAACAAAAAAATTGAAAAACATAGATAACATTGTCATAGCATTTCCACATTAGATCATCATACATAGAAAATTAAACATCATGTATTGCATTTAGGAAGTCATCAGAATATTCATTAGGTCATCATAAACTATAAGCATATAGGATCATTGCACATAATATTACACAGATATAAGTCATCATGTGAACCATAGGAGCATCATATCATAAGTATCATATACATCATAGAATCATCAAATAGAAGCATAACATCAACATCAATCATATAGATAACATCCATCCATCAGTGCATATGCATATAGTCCATTGAACTCATGTATGTATATCATCATAAAAAATAAATGTCCAAGTATACAATGATATCATGAAAGTGTATCTCGAGCAGTCAAAAATAATTTGTATAACAAACGATACAAAATGATACATGTCTCAAAGATGTCTATGCAGTATTGCTTCCAGAAGGTGCTGGCTGCTGAGGTTGAGGACCTGAAGGCCCAATCCCTGGTGGCCCTTAAGGAGGTGGTGGCCCCATAACTCCTCCACTCTCAGACAGTGTTCGCCTGGATCTACTATGTGAACTCAGATGAAAGCTACCCGCTCTCTACTCCGGGGGCATTGCCTGCTCATATAGAGATCTCCAATAGAAAATCTTCTGACCTACCCAAACCATCTCTCAAATAGTCTGTCTAGTGGGGCCTTATGTTGCAGTCTTTTGTACCTACTGAAGTAGGGCTTCTGTCCTAGTGTATCTCTAAATAGTAGTATCCCGCTCTAGTATCACAGTCCTCACATCTCCCTATAGCTAGGTAATCTGCCTATGCATCTGTCCAACCTAGCCCTGTAGCTGAGCCACCTGGGCTTGCAATGCTACCATCATCCCATCATCCTAAGCCTGTGCCTACACCTGATCCTATGCATGTACCTATGCTTGCACTTGAGGCTAAACCTGTACCTATGGTGCCCCTCAACTCTCTATCTCACTCTCCTCTGTCCTCCATCATCCCCCCATCATCTCCATCATCACCTCCACCACCTCTGCCTCCATCATCACCTCCACCACCTCCTCCACCATCATCCCCTCCACCTCATCCACCTCTGCCACCCTCCCACCTCGCTGTCACCTCCTCCTCCACCGTGGAGCATGGTCATCCTCATCCCCGTCCTCTAGTCTAGGAGACCGCTCCCAAGGTCCAGAGTATCTAGGGAAGGGATGAGCTACACAATGTGCTATATAATCCGTAGTCATCTTCGCATCCACAATGGCTTGCTACAAATCCTAGACCTGGTATGGAATCTATAAAAAATTAGCTTTGGCTTGCTCGTAAGATGCAACAGGACCCCACCATGGATAATCCTTGTGCGTCTGAGCAAATATAGTAGTACCTTGGGGCATCCCCTGGACCCTGCCAAACTGTCGATACACGCGAGAAATGATATGTTGCTCTAGAATATTGGGGGTCCTCCCTATCAACCACCGCATCTAAAAATAGAATGGTAGCTCCGCAGCATCCTCATCCTATGCCTCACAATCCAGGTAAGGCCGCCACTCAACTATGTCCACATTATCCAATGCGTGTCTCCAATACTCAAGCTTTCCTAGCTTGGATTGGGAAATGCTCTCTTGAAACATGTAAGAGTATAGTTTATCTTTGCCTCTGACTCCCATCCCTATCAGTTGTGTAATAGCTATGTCGTACTATACCCAAATCTGTAACAAGGACACGAGTTCCAATAGACAGACTAGTAGCTCCATCGTAAACAAACTGATGAAGATCATGATATAAATGTGCAAGTAGGCACACACCCTAGATGAAGTGTGTCCCCTTAGTTACTATCCTCTCCAGGGTCTTCCCCCATCCAATCACAAATCCATGTGATCTCCTGTCTGGACAGACCACACCTCCAATTAGTCCTGCTAGTATAGACGGTAGGGGCTCATAGTAATCAAGCATGTCTTCCTAGCTAATCTCTATGCCCTCAATATTTGCATTATTGAACACTCTACGACACTCCTCCAATCTCACTCCCGTCTGTCGCTCATACTCTACTAGCTCTCCCTGTATCAAAATCCACAGAATCCAATGAACATCCTCCAGTGTCACCATAATCTCTCCAGTCGGCAAGTGAAATGTGCTGTGCTCACTATGAAATCTCTCCACCAGCGCAGTCAGCATCCCCAGATCCTCTTAAATATCGGGCATAAAGAAAACATACCATAGTCCAATTGATCCAAGAACCAAGTGATCGGTCTCAGTCAAATAAGGTTGTAGCAGCTGTGTAATGGAAAATCTCTCCCGTGACATCAAAACATCATCTAGCTCCTCCTACAATCAATAACACAAGAACATTAATCAAACAATCAATTAAGCTGCCTATCTATCAAATCTATCAAACTAGTTACTTAGCTATTTCTATCAATAAACCTATCCTATCATCTCTTCTGAGATTCTATCAATTTCAAAGATGACCTATCAGTTGGACAACATCAATCAAGATGCCGACTTAATCAAATCAGCTAAGTAATTTGACCAATTAACTCATATGCACAACTCTATTTATCAAAAGCATAACTTTATGTCATATGCGTAGAAGCCCTTATCATTTATGCAAATTCAGGCATATGCGTAGAAGCCCCATTTGTGCAAATTCAGGCATATGCACAAAAGCCCCTATCATTTGTACAAATTTAGGCATATGCACTGAAGCCCTAATCAAATGCATGATTTTATTTACATGCACAGAATCCAGAGTTAAATGCACAATTTTAGACCAAATGCATAATACCATAACATATGCGCGGAACCCCTAATTGTATGCATGACTTTATCATGCATGCGTAAGACTACTTGTCATATGCAAAAATAACACAAATGCGCCAATTCATATCTTATATGCATGGAATCAGGTTACATGTGCAGACATAATTATCATATGTGTAGAAACAATCATCTTGCGTATACAAAACTGACAAGTTTGACCCTAAATTTTGACCATCATAAATGCACTTTGAGTGAAATTAAATGCATACATACCAGGGGTCTATAGTCTGCTGGCTACCTGAATCATTAGATCCTCTTGAACCCATGGTTCTCTATCAGAATCTGCTGCATCTTCGTTGACTTCTTTGCTCTACTATGCTCTAGGGCTCCCTATAATCTCTCTTCAAATGACAAGTGTGCAAATGAATAGAAAAGAGACCCCACATCCTTATTTATAGCCAAGTGAACCCTAACTAGAGGTGTTTGACCTTGCACATGTATGCCATGTTTTTCATCATTTTTTGTTCTCCATCACCTGAATTTTCAACCGTGGATCGTGTCGTCAATTCTTCTTCATCGTGAGATCGTTCGTTGTCCTTTTGCAAAAATTCACCCCAACCAATCTCCCGAGGGGGCATCCTACCATCATCAAATTGTACTAGGGGCAAATTAGGGCATGTATCATACTCAAAATTTTTATTCTTTGAAACAACGTGATAAAACACATTGTCTCAAAGAGGGGCAAAATGTATACACATAAAAATGGATTGAGTCGAATTAAATAAATATTTAATATTTATTCCATTCTTATTCTTCTATCAATAAATAAATATACTAATTTATTTATTTGGTTCAAGTTCATCATATTCTTCTAATAATTAAGCATCCTAAATTCCTCTAATGTCATCTCTAATTAAATAATCCTAAATTATTTAATTATTTCCTCTAAGACAAAGTCATATGTCTAAAATCCACATCATTTATCCAACTCATTTTCCACCTCATTGGACACCTCATCATGTTGCTCCAGTAATTAAATATTCTTAATAATTAACTAGTCATTTATCCTCTCAAACATGTGCCCTATATCTTCTCAACCATCAAACATGGTCAAAGACACTTGTCTCCTAATTCCTATATTCCCTCTCACATTCCAACAACCAAAGACTCCTTCCTCCATGTTCTTCTCTTGGTCTTCCACCTTTGTCTCAATTGTCCTTATGAGCATCATGACATGTGGCTTATGGTTCCACGTAATACTCCACCTTGTCATCATAGTAGGAACATCTTCCACCTTTATCTCCCTCATCCCAACCAATTTGATCTTGACCGTACAAGTGACAAGACTTATTATTCCAATGTGGATCTTTTGACCCTTGGATTGGACCCCTCCTTGGTCTATAAAAGGAAGCTCCTCACCTTCATTTTCATCAATCACAAGAGCTATAGTACTTACATGCTGCAGAAATTCCATCAAGTAATCACATGTGCCTTTGGCCCCCATTTGCATACCATTATCATAATCTCCATTGTTGCTTTACCATTTAGCTGCATATTATCTTTAGTTGCATATCATTATCCCCATCTCTCATTATCAACATCATGACAATATCAAAATCATCATCATTATCTTAGTTGGCATTGTAGGAGTGTTTACATTGCACATTGAATCCACAAATTCCGTTAATCTCATTGTCATCTTGAAAAGTAAAGAAGTACAATTCTGAGAGCAATATCATTATCAACAAGATCATTGAGAAGATAGGAGACAATGGAACACATGGAATAAATCAGTTTGCAAGGTATAACTTATGTTTTCTATATTTTTCTTAGTTTCATTGGTGAATTGAATTTGAGTAGGAATTCTAGATTATTTGTGGTATCTTATTAGGCTCTTACAGTTGTTTCAAATTATCAATCACATATACTACCAAATTGATCAATCAAAATAACTAATAAATGACTAAAAATAGTTTAGTCATCAATTTGGTCGCATTATAATTGACTGGCAATAAACTATTAATGGTCATGTGACCATGTTTGGTCATTTATAAGCAAGTTTTAGTAGTTTTTTAGTAATATATTGTTGTTTCTATACTAGTGCAACTTGGAGAAGTGGAATGGTGGAGCTGTCAAGTTTGGTGGTGATGAGTCAACACAAATTTGTGGAAAGGGTGCTATAACTATTGATGGGAAGAACAAGACTGAGGATGTCCTCTATGTCAAAGGGCTAAAGCATAATCTTCTTAGTTTCAGTCAGATGTGTAGTAAAGGATACAATCTTGTCTTTCATGCCAAAGGTTGTAAAATCAAGAAGGCAGGGTCCAGAAAACTAGTTGCAGAAGGTATCAAGTCATATGGTGATATCTATCATCTGAAGGAGGTAAATGGAAGAACAAGCTTATTGGCTCAATCTAGTGAGTTTTGGTTGTGGCACAAGAGAATGGGACACATCAACTTTGATAATATGGTAAATATCAACTCTATTCATGTAGTGAGAGATATGCCCAAGATAACCAAGCCTGCAAACACATTGTGCAAAGAATGTCAAATGGGAAAGAAGACAAAGAAAAGTTTCAAGAGCAAGAAGTACTCTTCTTCAATGCCATTGGAGCTGATTCATACTAATCTATGTGGCCCTACAAGTGTAAAGAGTCAACAAGGTGAAATGTATTTCATGTTACTTATTGATGATTATTCTAGAATGATTTGGGTTACTTTCCTAAGAGAAAAATTAGATGCCTTTGATAAGTTTAATGTTTTCAAAGATATGGTTGAGAATGAAATGGATACTAAGATCAAATGTTTAAGGTTTGATAGAGGAGGTGAGTTTACTTCAAATGAATTTGATAAGTTTTGTGAAGATCATGGTATTAGGAGACATCTATAAGCTCCTAGGACCCCTTAGCAAAATGGGGTAGTGGGAAGGAAGAATAGGACTGTGCAAGAGATGGATAGGGCAATGTTGAAGGATGTAGATCTACCTGACATGTACTAGAAGGAAACAGTTCATACTACTGTCTATCTAACATATAGAGTACATTTGAGGGTCAATAGTGTTAGGAATAGTAGGCAGAAGATATCAATTAAATGCAAATAAACAAAGATTGAACAGAGGAATGAAAATACATAGAAATAAAAAGTGAGATAATTTTCATGTGGTTCACCCAAAATTGGGCTACATCCACCAACAAAGAGTCCAATATTATTATCTAGCAAAATTAGAACTGATTACAACCAAGAATCTCTTGCAACTCAATACAACTGTAATATGCTACAATACAATATCAACAAAAACCCTAACCCTAAGCCTTTTCACCTTCTCCATCCATCTTTATCAAGACTTATGTCAGCTACAAAAAATAGGGTTTTATATGTTGGGCAATGAAAAATAACTTGTTGTAAGTATGTGCTTACTGGTGTTGTCATTGGTGTCAACTGTGCTCTTATTTTGATGCTTGCTTGTGTTGAGATAATTGGTTTTGGCTTAGATAAGTATTGAAAATAATGAGAAAGTGTTCTGGGTATTGAGTTCCCAAGTGCTTTTGAGAAAATTTGCTTTAATAGTGGAAATAGTGTATTGCAGAGTATCTTGGTTTGTAGAAAGACAGTAAAGTATTTTGCTTCACATTTCTTGTAGATTGAAAATCTTTGTCTATAGTTTGGAAGTTAAGATGAAGGTTGTTTGTAGTTGCTATGTTCCAAGTTTGAGCCTCTGGTATGAAGATTTGAGTGAGTTATGTTCACCAGAGTAAAAACTATTTTTATGTGCTTTCAGTGGTGACAGGGAGAATGTATTCAGCTCCGTATTTCTCCGCAATTAAGTATTACAGTCCGTGGTTCTGGAATTAAGTTTATAATGAGGATATGTGCCTTCAGTTTTAAGGGTTCATGATATGGTGGTCCGCAAGTGATCTTTCTTTTATGACAGTGGCTGATAGTAATGTTCAAGTGCTGTGGTTTGAAGAATCTTGTGGGTAAAGTGTATTGAGGTTGCGTGGATGTTCTTGGTGATTGTAATGTGCTTGTGGATGTCTCCAGATCATGTTCCTACCTTTTGATTGGTCTGCAAAGTGTAATCTAGATCATGCATGAAGCGTGTTCTCAAAAGCTTTAGTGTTAACACCAGTTTTAGCTGACTTAGTCATTTTCACTTATTGTGGTTATACTTTGGAGATTGTGATAACATGTTGTAGCATGGAAGATCGTGTTTGAGTCCCAACTAAGGCTTGGTTTGGTCTGCATCATTCTTTCTCTTCCATTAATCTATTTAGGTCTAGACCTATTCTTATGTATATGTGTTTTCCGACCTTGGAGAATGTTCCAATGGTTGATGATTGTAATGCCAACCTTGATGATTATTCAAGGGTTGAAGAATTGTATAAATACTTGTAATAGAGTCATGAAAATGTATCCAAGAGCGAAGATGTGAAGATAGTGTGAAGTTAAAAGCAGAGCAGAGCAGAGGATGTTTATAGTACTTCAATGGAATTAAACTTTGGCATGGTTTAGATGCTACCATCTCACTTCACCAAATCTTGGCAGTGAGCCACCCATCGGCAGTGATCCACCCAATGATAGTGAGCCACCCTATTGGCAGTGAGCCTCTCAATTTGCAATGAGCCCTAAGGCAATGAGCCTCTGATTTTTAGTTTTTATATAACATAATATATTGTGAGCTAACACTCACTGTGGTTTTTCCCTTATACGGTTTTCCACGTAAAAATTTGGTGTCTCTTGTGTTGATGTGCAAATGTGTTAAGTTTCTGATTTTATACTTTCATGGTTAAACTTAATAACAGTAATTAAGTGGATGATATCTTAATGATTTTGAAATATTGGTTACAACTAATTCGCCCCCCCTCTCAGTTGTCTTGCCTTGTTCAACAATTAGAATCAAAGCGAGGGTTCCTTTGTAAAGAGTCTAACATCTTGAGAAAGATTCAGGATGGTGCACAAGAAGGAATCGCCACAGTTTGATGGAACGGATTATGCTTTTTGGAAGGTATGGATGAAAAGTCATCTCATTTCTCTTGGTTATGGTGTTTGGAAAATGGTAGATACAAAATATACTATTCCTGAAAATGGTCCAAACGATGAAGATGAAATCAAACAGTATGAATTAAATGGAAAAGCTAGAGATGCTCTGTTAAATGCCTTAGCTAACACTAAGCTAGTAAAGTTTATGGATTTGGAGACTGCTCATGAAATCTGGGACAAGCTGAAAAGTTTATATGAAGGAGATGATTCTGTAAAGAGTGTCAAATTACAAAATCTGAATGCAAGGTATGAAGCCTTGAAGATGAGTGAAGATGAGAACATAACAATCTACATGCAAAAAGTTGATGAAATTGTCAATGGAATCAAGAGTCTTGGAGTAACTGTCAAGGAAGAAGAGGCTGTCATGAAGATTCTGAGATCATTACCTAAATCCTATGGTCACAAGGTATCTACAATTAAAGAACTTATGGTTGTGCAAAAGGTTACAAAGGATAAATTGCTTGGAAAAACCTACAACTTTTGAAATGAGAGTTTGGTGATGCTCTGCTGAAGACTGAGACTGCTTTCAAAGCCAACACTTTAGAAAAGACTTCAAGAGCTCAAAAATATGCTGTAGAATCTGATCATGATCTTGATGAGATTGAAGCTAACTTTGAGGACAAAATGGAAAGAGGTATTGGTAAGTTCAAAGGCAAATTACCATTCAAATGCTTTTCTTGTGGTAGGGTTGGGCATTATGCCTTTAGGTGTCTAGAGAGAATTGAAAGAGGTAGGAAGAAATTTGAAAGTAGACCTAGAGTTATGAAGAAATGTTATATGGTTAGAGATCTTGATGATGATGGTGTAATAGATGATGAATTTCATGATGCTAATACTAGTGCAAATGAATACTATTTTATTGCTATTAAAGAACTTGTGTCTACTAATCCTACTAGCTGTGTGAAGGATGAAAAGCCAGTAGAAGAGAGTGATTTGTTTGTTCAGATTGAGAAGGATAAGGATGAATGGATTATTAACTATGGATGCTCACATCACATGACCGGTTGTAAAGGGTAAAATTTGGATAGTTGAGTTTTTGGTAGTTTTGGTGTATATCCTCCTTTCACCCTTTCATTCATGGACCTAGGGTCGAGTTGCAATGTACTATCATACCCTAGGTCACTATGGGAATATAGGGAAATTTGGATTTTTATGATTTGATTGACAATTATCTTCTCTTATGCTCAATTATGCCTTAAAACCCTAATTATGCAAATATGATAGTAAACATATGAATATCAGAAAATGCTGCTACATAAAGATGTAAAATGACAAATAACTGTGCACCTATTTTTAGGGTTTAGAGGCAGAAAAATTAGGGACTAAAGAGTGGGTGCCCAAGTCCAATGCCTTGCTTTTTATCAGGATCTACAAACAAGATCTGTAACCTGTTCCTACTGTACTAAAGGTTTTCCCATCACATAACTTCAAGGACTAATGAGTTGGAACCCTAGTCCAGGGAGTTGTTTTCTTCTTTGATATGTAAATCCAGCACTTTGTTGTACCCTCCTACAACTTCACTTTGTCTGTAGCTTCAATCTGTAACCTGCAATCATGAAAACTTTGGGAGGGGATTGTAGTGTTTAGAGGCTTGCCTTAGTCAAGCACCAGAGAGACATTCAAGTCTTCCAAACATCGTTGTCAAATAAAGAGTGTGTGCCTTGGGAGGTAGAGGCAAAAACCAAATGATAAATGCTTGAAAACACAAATGAATGTTACCTTGTAGTGGAGATCTCATGGGAGGAAGAAGCTCTTCATTCCATGAGGAGATGGATGCTCAAATATACAAACACAAACACATAAACAACACAAATATGCTCTTGCAACACAATGAAAGCCTTGAATCACCTTTAGAACACAATAGCTTGCTATTAATCATCTAGTTTACAAATGAATGCCTAAACATGCTTTTATATACAACTACAAACACTACCACCAAGAATTTCATAATTCAAACTTATTGTTTCGGCATAGGACTCAAATAACAGTCACAAGCTGACACCCAAAATTTGGGACTAGCCCAAAATAGGGTAGGACTAGGGCATGGGCGCCCAAGTCCTCCCCCATATTTTGGGCGGGGTTAGGTTCAAGGGGTCCCCCTGGGTCCTATTTGCCAAGACACTTAGGGGTTTTCTCATTGAAATGTTGAAATATGATGTAATATGTCCTAAATGCACACTAAAGACCCGAGAGCTAAACCTTATGAGGGAAAAGCCCCCAAGGGGACATTTTTTGATGTTACATTTAGCCCCCACTTTAATGTATGTATAAACACAAGGTCAATACATGCATTAAAGTATGGTCAATAAACACAAGAAACACGCCAAACATGAAGAAGAGACGCCAGACACATTGAAGACAATGACAGGCATGCAAAACATAGAGAAGATAGTTATAGTCACGCAAAACATGAGAATACATTGAATGCATAGAAGACACATTAATGCATAGAAGACATGAATGATTTCTTTTCTTTTCTTTTCTTTATCTCATATATATGAAATGCAGATGCAAGTACATGAAAGTAAACAAACCTCCCATAATGCAGGATGTACTCATCGCATAGGCCTTTCAACTGCATATATGGGGTAACACACATGCAAGACATGCCAAACCTCCCAAAATGCAGGATGTACTCATCACACAGGTCTTTAAACTACATATGGGGCAACAAACATGCCACACAAAGCAAGCATGCCAAAACATACACTTTGAAGACACGGAGAAAACATGACAGATAAGCGATGGAGTGTTCCTATTTTGAGGTCCAACACCATCTTAGGCACATTAAAAGAACACACTGATGATTGGGATTCACCACAACAATCGCTGAAGACACACTTAAGGGTTGAGTTAGTCACAGAACCGCTCCCTGCCTCCACAGAGGACTTTTGAAAATGACAAGATGATGCAATCTGCTATGAGAAATACACCATCCTTGCCTCTATAGAGGGCTTAAAATAAAAAAAAAGGATATACATGATATCCCACCTCCTTAGAGGGCTTAAATGATTGATTGATTGATTGCAAACAAACTCAGAGTGTAGGATGTACTCATCGCACAAGTCTTTAAACTGCACTTGAGGACAAGCACATTGCTAACATCTACAACAGACAACTTACCTTATATATGCCCCCACCTTAAGGTGGTTGATATCATGCATCGATATCAAGCACGTTAAGGTAGGAAGAAAACACACAAGGGAACATAGACTTTTGCAAAGCCCATGCCCCTTGGAGGTGACATGTACTTTACGATCATCAAATGTTCCCACAAACACATCACTGCAAGAAACATGTTAGTGTCTACATAATCATGATAAACAACAACATCAATGCATATGATTAACTACACAAAGAGCCAAATGTTATACTATGAATTCAGAGTTTGAGGATAACCGTGGGGCTATATCACGAAGATCTCCGAATCGAGTACCACCAAGGCTAGATTCAAAGACAAACAAAGTGCGCAAAGCATCAGTATTGTTATGATTTTTAAATGAGATAAAAACATCATCAACATCACTACACGGAAAGCACGAGTTCTTCCACTAGACAAGCGTTGGATAAGATATACAACCCCATTGTCATATTAGGAACTAAGTCCAATTTTTGATTTCGCACGAAAGGGACGCTAAGTCCGCATCAATATAAATGTCTTTTTCATCATTCGCCTTCTAGTTAGAAACACTAGAGGAAGGGAAAAAATAAATAAGAGAGGAGAAACAAGTGTCTTAGGGACAGTCACGTAGGAGGGTGCCCCCAATTCACCAACCACAACACTATGTTCGTAAAACACAACACACAACGATGAAATAAGAGAGAGGCAATATAGAAGAATGATGATACAAATAGAAGAAGGTCACAACAGAGGTGGTCTCCTGGTATCCCGGACCTTACAAGAGAATCAAGGGTCATCCCAGGAGGCCTAAACAACACATATCACATTACGGGGGAAACACATCATGAGAGAGATAAAGGGTTAGAGATACTTACCTGGTAGGATCTTTGAACTAAGTATTGTCATCAAGCAAATCATCATCATCCTCCCACTCCCGAATGTTAGAGGAAAGTGGGACATAAGGTACCATAGCCCAATTTTTATCATTATTCTTTTGTTCATTCTTAAATCCTTCTTGGTTTGACTCAATGTTAGGTGGAATGTTTTCTTGTTGAAGTTATCTAATATAGTTATTCACTATCCTCTTAGGTTGTGGGGGAAACAAATTATTTTGAGTGATCTCAACATCCATCCTTGAGGGATTTAATGTGAGAGACTTCTTCTCATCCACTAGTGCTACATCCTTAGTGATATCCAAATGATTTGAATATTTAATCAAAGGAGGGACATTAAAGGTCTTCTCTTCCTTAGTGATATCCAAGGTGTGTGAATAATCAATTGAAGGAACAAGGTTGTTAGGATGATCCGTAGAGGTTTTATGCATTATGATAGGGAGAGAGTTTTTATTGTTGTTAGATGAAAGCTCATTGTCCACCCATGGAATATTATTTGTTAAGGGGAACTCTTCATTCACTAATGCTTCTTCTTGGCTAGCGAGAGTAATGGAATGGGAGAGTGGTGGTATGATGTTAAGAGTTGTATCAATTAAATCATCCTCTTGCCTTGAAGTGTCCTCATAAGGAGAAGCAACTTTGGGAGAGGGATCATAAGGTAAACCAAATTTATCATCACATGGTCTAGCAATAGTTGTCATAGTTAATATCCCATAAAGTCATCTAAGGCTTCATCTAACATCTTGAGGTCATCACTAGTGTATATATTTTTGATCAAGAATTTAGTGAGATCATCTAATATCCAAGAATATATTCCCATGATGTTTGTGAAACTATCAAAATCAGATATATAACAAAGGATTTCATATATGGAGTACATAGAGAGATCAACATCATGAATGTATGCTATTTGTTCCAAGACTTGAGGGTATTCATGAGTGAACTTGGAAAAATTATCAATGTCTATGATGTATGCAAACAAAGCTTCCAAATAAGTGCCCATGATGTATGTTTTCAAATGAGTGCCAAATCAGATTTCCAAGATTTTCAAAACTTATGCAAGAAACAAGCGTAAAAGTATGTATAAAAATGACCTAAAATGCTTGATTTTTTTGTACTTTTTCAATGTAAATATATGAAAGAAAATGTGTTGTAAGGATTTTGATAAAGGAAAACAAATAATATGTCTGATATCAGTCCAATACAACAATAAGATCCTTCACAACACACTCTTGATGCAAATCTAAGATGATGATAGGCCAAAACATAGTGAAAATACACTAAAATATGCAATTTTTTCACCAAATCTTAATGTAAAAGAGCATGAAAAAGGGTGTTGTGAGGAAAATGATGATGGAAATAAAATTATATCAGTAATAACAGCCACATAATGTCATAATATCAGTCACAACACACTTATAGTGGCATTCAAGGTCAAAACCTAGTGAAAATAAAGCAAAAATAGCAAATTTTCACGATTTTTCAATTCCAAGATCTAGCCAAAGGGGTGTTGTAAAGAATTTTAGGAGGTACAGAAAATAATATTAGTGATATCAGTCACCTACAAGAATAAAATCTATTACAACACGCTTAGGGTGCAAACTAGGCCAAACCCTAGGGCAAAAATAGCAAAAATATACAGTTTTTCACCAAATTTTTAATACAAGAAGCCAATAAAAAGGTGTTGTAAATAATTTTAGGAGGGGAAGAAGATAATACCCCTGATATTAGTCAATTAGTCCAAAAATATTCTTTACAACACACCTATAGTGCAAGTTTAGAGAGTCGATAAGGCTAAATTTAGTGAAAATGAATGTTTTTCAAGCCCTAGGTTTGAGATCTTGATGTAAAATGCTATATGAATGTTTTAAGAGATGATATATGATGAAAATTACATTCTCTTAGATCTGAAAATGATTTCCATGCTATAACATGCAAAATGTAACTGCAAATCTAATAAAAAATCAATGAAAATGCTAGTTTTTGTTGAAATTTTCTATGCCAAAAATGCAAATTTGTTCTAAAATGCAAGACTACAGCCAAATAAAAATTTGAATGAGCCTCTAAAATCAGTAGAAAATTTTGAAACAAGATTTTACCTACAAACCCTAGATTTTGGAATTACTAGGTTATATGCAAAATTCACAATTTTCAACAAAACCCTAGCAATTTTATGATGAAAATGCAATGCAAACTAATGAATTTTTGTAATTTTATGAAATTTAATTCATATATAATGCAAAAATCATAAATTTTATGAAATTCAAGTTAATTGATGCAACATACAAAACCCTAACATGCAATTTTTTTCCAATTTTTCCAAATTTTCAATTTTTTTGTAAATTTTCCAATGCAATAAGATGAATGACTATATGAATGAATGAAATTACTGTAAATCTAAAGAAAAACACTCATCAAGGTGCAAATAAGTCCAATAACATGGGTTCACCAAAATGTAAAGGGTAAAATTTGGATAGTTGAGTTTTTGGTAGTTTTGGTGTATATCCTCCTTTCACCCTTTCATTCAAGGACCTAGGGTTGAGTTGCGATGTACTATCATACCCTAGGTCACTATGAGAATGTAGGTAAATTTAGATTTTTATGATTTGATTGACAATTATCTTCTCTTATGCTCAATTATGCCTTAAAACCTTAATTATGCAAATACGACAGTAAACAAATGAATATCAGAAAATGCTGCTACAGAAAGATGTGAAACGACAAATAACTATGCACCTATTTTTGGGGTTCAGAGGTGGAAAAATTAGGGACTAAAGAGTGGGCGCCCAAGTCCAATGCTCTACTTTTTGTCTAGATCTACAAACAAGATCTACAACCTGTTCCTGTTGTACTAAAGGTTTTCCCATCACGAAACTTTGAGGACTAATGAGTGGGCACCCTAGTCCAGGGAGCTATTTTCTTCTCTGATTTGCGAATCCAACACTTTGTTGTACCCTCCTACAACTTCACTTTGTCTGTAGCTTCAATCTGTAACCTGTAATCATGAAAACTTTGGGAGGGGTTGTGGTGTTTAGAGGCTTGCCTCGGTCAAGCCCTGGAGAGACATTCAAGTCTTCCAAACACCGTTGTCAGATAGAGAGTGCATGCCTTGGGAGGTAGAGGCAAAAACCAAATGATAAATGCTTGAAAACACAAATGAATGTCACCTTGTTGTGAAGATCTCATGGGAGGAAGAAGCTCTTCATGCCATGAGGAGATGGATGCTCAAATCTGCAAACACAAACACATAGATAACACAAATCTGCTCTTGCAACACAATGAAAGCCTTGAATCACCTTTAGAACACAATAGCTTGCAAGTAATCATCTAGTTTAGAAATGAATTCCTAAACATGCTTTTATATGCAACTACAAACACTCCCGCAAAGAATTTCATAATTCAAACTTACCGTGTCGGCATAGGACCCAAATAACGGTCACAAGCCGACACTCAAAAATTGGGACTGACCCAAAATAGGATAGGACTAGGGTGTGGGTGCCCAAGTCCTCCCCCCCTATTTTGGGCAGCGTTAGGTTCAAGGGGTCCCCCTAGGTCCTATTTGCCAAGACACTTAGGGGTTTTCTCATTGGGATGTTGAAATATGATGTAATATGTCCTAAATGCACACTAAAGACTTGGGAGCTAAACCTTATGAGGGAAAAGCCCCCAAGGGGAAATTTTATGATGTTACACCGATGATAAAATTAAGTTTGTAAGTTTGGAAAAGTATGATGGAGGACTAGTTAGGTTTGGAGATAATGCAGCTGGTAAGATATGTGGAAGAGGATCTATTTATTTTGATGGCAAGCATAATACAATTGATGTTTGATATGTCAAAGGCGTAAAGCATAATATTTTAAGTGTTGGTCAGATGTGTGACAAAGGGTATGATTTGAGTTTCAATGATAGTGCATGCAAGATCATGGAAAGCTCAGGAATAGTGATTGCAACCAATAAGAAGACTAGAGGTAATATTTATCATTTGAGAGGAACTAATGATTGTTGTTTGTTGGCTCAGACAGATGAGAGTTGGTTGTGGCATAGGAGGATGTGTCATATCAATTTTGGCAATTTGGTGAAGATAAGTTCAGTGCAAGCTATGAGAGATTTGCCTAGGCTTGTGAAGCCTGCTAACACTATTTACATGGAATGTCAAATGGGCAAACAGACAAGAACAAACTTTAAGAGTAAGGAATAATTTTTTGCTAGATTGCTTGAGCTGGTGCATACAAATCTATGTGGTCCTACAAGAATTAGAAGTCTACAAGGAGATAGGTATTTTATGTTGCTTATTGATGATTATTTAAGAATGACTTGGGTTACTTTCTTAAAGGAAAAATTAGAAGCTCTAGAGAAGTTCAAGTTTTTCAAAGCGATGGTTGGAAATGAGTTAGATTTAAGGATCAAGTGCTTAAGGTTTGATAGAGGAGGAGAGTTTACATCAAATGAATTTAATGCATTCTGTGAAGAACATGGTATAATGAGACAATTGTCTACTCCTAGAATTCCTTAGTAGAATGGAGTTGTGGAAAGGAAGAACATGACACTTCAAGAGGCTGCAAGGACTATGATGAAAGAGGCAAACCTACTGGAAGTGTATTGGAGAGAAGCTATACATATAGCTGTCTACATTCAAAACATAGTTGAAGTCAAAGGTAATGGTACTAAAACTCCTTATGAATTGTGGTATGGAAGAGTTCCTACAGTGAAATACTTTAAAATTTTTGGAAGCAAATGTTATATCAGAAGAGATGAGGAGTTAGGCAAGTTTGATGTTAGATGTGATGAAGGGATTTTCCTTGGTTATTCCACTAAGAGAAAGGCCTACTGGTGCTACAATAAGAGATTGAAGAAGATTATTGAAAGTACAAATGTAAGAGTTGATGAAGATAGGGGAAGAATATTAGATATGGGAGGCTATGAATTAGATGAACTTGATACTACAAAGAATGAAGAAAAAGTTGAACAAATGGACAAAGAAGAAAAAGCTCCAGAAAAGACCCCCAGGTATGTAATGATTAATCATTCTAAGGATTAGATTATTGGTGACAAAAGCAAAGGGATATTGACAAGGAAAAGAGCTACAGAATAACATGTGAACTATTGTTTAATTTCACAGATTGAACCTAAGAATGTAAATGAGGCCTGCAAAGATGAAAGTTGGGTAAGAGCCATGGAAGAAGAGATGATGCAGATAGAGAAAAATCAAAATTGGGAATTAGTCCCTAGACCTGCTGATAAGAATGTGATTGGAACTAAATGGGCGTTCAGAAACAAGATGAATGAAAATGGAGAAGTGGTAAGAAACAAAGCAAGACTGGTATGCAAAGTATATTCCCAAGTTGAATGCATAGATTTTGAAGAGACATTCTCTCCTGTGGCAAGGATTGAAGCAATCAGAATGTTCTTGGCATTTGCAGCACACAAAGACTTCAAAGTATACCAGATGGATGTGAAGTTTGCATTCTTGAATGGAGAGTTGGAAGAAGAAGTTTACATTGAACAACCAGAAAGATTTCAGTCATTAGACCAAGGTGACATGGTATGCAGATTGAAGAAAGCCTTTTATAGCCTTAAGCAAGCCCCTAGAGCTTGGTATGCAAGACTGGACAAGTATTTGTTACAATTAGGGTTCAAAAAAGGTACTATAGATAATAATCTTTATTTCAAAATCAATGATAATCAAATTCTGATTGTTGAAGTCTTTGTTGATGATATTATCTTTGGAGGCAATGAAGGTATGTGTAAGAAATTTGTAGAGGAAATGCAAAATGAGTTTGAGATGTCTATGTTTGGTGAAATGAATTTCTTTTTAGGGCTACAGATTACTCAATCAGAAAAGAGAATTTTCATTTCTCAGTCCAAGTATGTGAAAAAATTGTTGAACAAATTTGGAATGGAGGATTCCAAACTAGTATGTACTCCCATGGTAACTGGTTGCAAGCTAAGCAAGAATGATGAATCATCTAAGACTGATCATAAAAAGTATAGATCTATGATTAGAGGACTGCTTTATCTAACCCATACCAGACTTGATATAATGCATGCAGTGTGTCTTGTGGCAAGATTTCAAGAAGATCCCAAAGAATCACATGTGATGGAAGTCAAAAGAATCATGAGGGATTTGAAAGGTACTTTAGACTATGGATTGTGGTATCCCAAAGACTCTGATTTCATTCTCTGTGCTTATATAGATGCAGATTGGGCTTGAGATGTAGATGATAGAAAGAGTACAAGTGGAGGTGCTTTCCTCTTGGGTAATAGATTGGTTTCATGGCTGAGTAAGAAGCAATTTCTTTGTCCACTGCAGAAGCAGAATATATTGCTACAACATGTTGTTGTACTCAAGTGCTTTGGATGAAGCAACCATTGAAGGATATAATAGTTGTGTATGAAGAACCAATTTCAATCTTTTGTGATAATACAAGTGCTATAAACATTTCAAAGAATCCAGTGATGCACTCAAGGACAAAGCATATATCTATAAGGTATCACTTTTTGAGAGAAAAAGTAACTGAGAATGAAGTGAAGATGGAGTATGTGTCTACAAAGGATCAGATTTTAGATATTTTCACAAAGCCTCTACCTAAGGATACTTTTGAGTATCTCAGAGGAAAGTTAGGGGTTATTACCCCTCTTGCTGTAAACTAAGATGCATGAGAAGTGCATTAGTCCAGTGGTGCCTAAAGTCTTATTCCTTGATTTGGATTGATGTTTTGAAGGCTACCTCTTAGGGGGACTAGGTGGAAGTTGCTGATATAAGTTCCTGATAAAGATAAGTATTACAGACCTGATGATAGAAGAAATTCCATCTTGATCAGAATAGTTGTTTGCAAGTATGTGTAGAAAAAGGAGAACCGATGTCCTTTGCCATTGATGTCAAAGGGAGAGAGAAAATCATCTGAAAAAATTAGGGGGAGAAAGAATTTAGAAGTGTAAAAAGAAAGGGGAGAAAGTAATCAGTACAAAATCTTGTCTTGATGGTGTTTACAATTTTTCACATCAATGTTGGCATCAATGACAAAGGGGGAGATTGTTGCAAGTATGTGCTTACTGGTGTTTTCATTGATGTCAACATATCTGTGTTGTCATTGGTGTCAACTGTACTCTTGTTTTGATGTTTTCTTGTGTTGAGATAATTGTTTTTGGTTTAGATAAGTATTGAAGATAATGAGAAAGTGTTCCTAGTATTGAGTTCCCAAGTGCTTTTGAGAAAATTTGCTTTAATAGTGGAAACAGTGTATTGCAAAGTATCTTGGTTTGTAGAAAGACAATAAAGTATTTTTCTCTACATTTCTTGTAGATTGAAAATCTTTGTTTATGGTTTGGAAGTTAAGATGATGGTTGTCTATAGTTTCTATGTTCCAAGTTTGAGCCTCTGGTATGAAGATTTGAGTGAGTTATGTTCACCAGAGTAAAAACTATTTTTATGTGCTTTTAGTGGTGACAGGGAGAATGTATTCTACTCTACATTTCTCTGCAATTAAGTATTACAGTTTGTGGTTCTGGAATTAAGTTTATAATGAGGATATGTGCCTTTAGTTTTAATGGTTCATGATATGGTGGTCCGCAAGCGATCTTTCTTTTATGACAGTGGCTGATAGTAATGTTCAAGTGATCAGGTTTGAAGAATCTTGTGGGTAAAGTGTTTTGAGGTTGTGTGGATGTTCTTGGTGATTGTAATGTGCTTGTGGATGTCTCTAGATCATGTTCCTACCTTTTGATTGGTCTGTAAAGTGTAATCCAGATCGTAGATGAAGCGTGTTCTCAAAAGCTTTAGTGTTAACACCAGTTTTAGCCAACTTGGTCATTTTCACTTACTGAGGTTATACTTTGGAGATTTTGATAGCATGTTGTAGCATGGAAGATTGTGTTTGAGTCCTAACTAAGGCTTGGTTTGGTCCACATTCATTCTTTCTCTTCCATTAATCTATTTAGGTCCAGACCTATTCTTATGTATATGTGTTTGCCAACCTTGGAGAATGTTCCAATGGTTGATGATTGTAATACCGACCTTGATGATTATTCCAAGGTTGAATAATTGTATAAATATTTGTAATAGAGTCATGAAAATGTATCCAAGAGAGAAGATGTGAAGATAGTGTGATGTTAAAAGTAGAGAAAAGTAGAGCATGTTTACAGTACTTCAATGGAACTAAACTTTAGCATGGTTTAGATTCTACCATCTTGGTTCACCAAATCTTGGCAAAGAGCCACCCATCGACAGTGAGCCACCCAATGGTAGTGAGCCACCCCATTAGCAGTGAGCCTCTCAATTTGCAGTGAGCATTTGGGAAGTGATCCCTAAGGTAGTGAGCCTCTGATTTTTTAGTTGTGATATAACATAATATATTGTGAGCTAACACTCAACGTGGTTTTTTCCTTATAGAGTTTTCCATGTAAAAATCTGGTGTCTCTTGTGGTGATGTGCAAATGTGTTAAGTTTTATATTTTATACTTTCATGGTTAAACTTAATAACAGTAATTAAGTGGATGATATCTTAATGATTTTGAAATATTGGTTACAATTGATTCACCCCCCTCTCTCAGTTATCTTGCCCTATTCAACATAACTGTCACCTGTTGTTGCCCCTAGACCCCATCGTGGGCTTTGCCCCCAGGCCCTTGTTGGGGGGGGTCACCCCCCCAGGCCCTAAAAGAGGGGCTCCACTCCCCTTCCATTCCCCCATTAATTAATTTGAGGGGAAAACATGCTGACAAAAGTGGAGAAAATTTAACCTCTGAGTCTGATTGGGATCCATATAACAACAATCTCCCACTAGGAGACTGATCAGACTCCACACCATATCATCTCCCACTTGGAGACTGATCATAACACCGTTGCCCCTATCTCTCCCATTGGAAATAAGCACCCTAGACCCTATTATTTTGAATTTATCATTGTCAAACTTGAAGCCCAACCGAAGCTGAAGAGGAGCTTAGCTTCTCCCTTATCACTGCCTTCATAAACATATCTGCTAGATTGTCATCTGTATGTATCTTTTCCAACCTTAACTATCCATCCTCCAACACTGACTAGATGAAGTGATACCTCAGCGATATGTATTTAGTCTTTGAATGCAAGGCATAATTCTTTGCAAGATGTATGGCACTCTAACTATTTGTAAATGAATAATTTTCATCCTATTTGCCCAATTCTTCCATGAAAAATTGCAGCCATATTATCTCCTTTCTTGCCTCTGTTGCAGCTACATACTCTACCTTCATGGTGGATAAAGAAATTGTTGGAAAGAGACACTATATGGATTCATGGTTGTTGTCATTGATGGCAACAAAGGTCATCCCACATATCCGCAAGTCATGATGTGTCTCTACCGGAAGTCTGAATAAAGATTGTTGTGGTCCGGTGAACAAGAACAGAGCATGTGGCAAGGTCCGACAGATTGGTCCGGATCTCTCAGAGGAAGTGTCTTGGTGTAATGTGGATTTGGGGAAGTCAAGAGGACTACCTTGAGTAGTATATTCCAAGGATTTAGCCTCTGATAATGGACAAGGAAGAAGATATGAATAGTTGAGTACCGGATTCCTGAAAGACAGTGAGAACAGAGGAAGAACTAATTGACAGAGTATCAGACTATTTTTCGGATGTGCTACTGTTGATGGTAAAGGTTAGGAAGGCATGAATCATGTTTGGCCGACATGATTAATGACATCTACAAGTATATGCTTGATCCGCATTACTTGATATGCAAGGATTTAGCTGACAGAACAGAGTTTGTGAGAAGATAGACTATTCCGGGTGCCGACTAGAAAGATAATGAAATCACTAGTGCGGATATAAATAGAGGATGGATTTTGTTGTGAGAAGGTGTGTTGTGTGATGTTATATGTGAATAAGTGCAGAGCAGAGCAGAAGTGATAAGAAAGATCTGGTATGTGAAAGGAAAGTAGAGTAAAGAGCAGAGGGAAGATGAAGTGCAGCAGATCAGTATACTGAGCCTAACCGGAACTAAACTCCAGCATATGTAGATGCTTCCAATTAGTTCAAGTATTGTATAAACATTCTTTTGTAGACAGTGTGTCTCCTTGTAGGCAGTGTGCCTCTTTGTGAGCAGTGTGCTCGGGTAGTGAGCCCTAATTGGCAAGTGCCATTTTTGTAATTCCTTATTCTTCTAACAGAGAATAATCTTTGGGTTAATCACCCCGTGGTTTTCTCCCTTAACCAGGTTTCCACGTCAAAAATACTGTGTCATGTGTTTCTCATTTCATGGTAATGTTTGTTTGTTTGATTCAATGATGCTTTGGTTAATAAGAAAGTTCAAAAGAAGAAATAATTAGGATAACTGATTCACCCCCCCTCTCAGTTATCAACAATTGGTATCAGAGCTAAGTTCCTCCTAATAGAGCCTAACAGCTTGAGGAAGATCTGGGAGTTCAAATGGATGCATATGGTTTAAGGGAGCAACTCAAGACTGCCCTTGAGGATCTTGAACAGTCAAACTCTGAAGTCAGTGAATTAAAGGAAAGACTCAAACAGGCTGATGAATTCATGAGAGAACTAAAGGACAAATTAAGTCTCTCTATGAAAAAGAGAAAGGAGCTGCTCCAACAATTGGCAAGACAAAGTGAAGAAAGCAATACAAATGAAGAATTGACTGAGAAAACCAAGTTATGTGAAAAGTTATCAAAAGAAGTCATTATGTTAAGACATGAAATGGAATCAGGAACTATAAAGTTTACTCAAGAGATTGAAGAAAAAAGAAAAGCTGAAGACAATCTAAGACAATCTCTTAAAGAGAAATCAGAAGAATGCCACCAGATGGACAGGATTATCAGACATCTTGAATCTGATCTTGAAGATGCCAAAGATAATGAAGAAAAACTTGAGGATCAAATTGTCTCTCTCAAAAGAGATCTTCAAACAACAAATGAATATAAAGAAAAAATCAAGATAAGTTCTGCCCAACTTGAAGTACTTCTTGGAAGTCCAAAGAGGATAGATGACAAGTATGGTTTGGGATATGAGAAAGGAGAAAGCTCCAGATCCGGTCAAAAGAATTTTGGATCAGAAAATCCAAGGAATAGGCCTAGAAGACCTCTGATAAGACAACCCAATGCTCAAAGATATCCATCCTTCAATGGATACTGCCACAGCTACAATCACTTTGGTCACAAAGCTAATTAGTGCAGGAAGAGAATGAATCAGACTAATTCATCCTTCTCCGGATAGTGCTTTAACTGCAAAAGGTATGGACACAAGTCTCATGAATGCAGAAATATGCAAATAAACAAATCATTCAATGGTAGATGCTTTACATGCAATAGAGTAGGTCATATGGCTAATCAATGCAGATCAAGAGGTTATCAGTCAAATATGCAAAGAAATGTTATTTGCCAAATCTGTAATAGGTCCGGTCATAATGCAAAAGTCTGCAGAAGCAAGAATCAGGACAAAAGAGGTCCGGTATTTAATCAGAATCAAGACAAGGGTAAACAAAAGATGAATGTGGATGAAGTTAGGAATCAGATGAACAAGATTTGGGTGAAGAAAAGTTTAGAGAATGTAGAGGTTGGATCCGCACCAGACTCTAGTGCTGATATTTCTTCTGGAAATTAAAAAGTGAGCTCTGGCTTAGGGGGAGACTCAAAGAAAATCCTGTTCCCCCAGCCAATCAAGTGGTGCCGGATGTGGCACAAGATGCGGAGTAAAGGGTTTAAAGATATATGTCTTGAGATGATCCAGATAAGATTTTAGAGGTCTGCATGAAGATGTAAAGAAGTTGTGATCGATCAAGTAAGACCTATTCCGGGAGATGCTCCGGAATGACAGAGGATTACAAAAGGGTCCGGAGAGATCCGGAAGTGCATTGTCTTATTCTGCGGATTGGATAGAGTGTTTTGGATATTCTTGTAATGTGTCATATGGATTTGTTCATGATTGGAAGATCCGCATGATGTTCATAGATCAGGACTGATCCGGTACTCCAAGCTATCCAGATAAGGCAAACCGGAATAATGTAGGTCGAGCATTTATTGCCATCATATATTAGGGTTTGCGGAGCAATATAAGGGATTTCTCATAAAATCACTTGCTCATTCGGCACTCAAGAAGAAGCGAAAAGTGGAGCTTTGCAAGAAGATTCATCAAGCTCACCAAAGATCTCCTGCCGAAGTCATTACATACAGAAATCAATCCAACCACTCCGTGTAATCGAAGACGCATAAGGTATTTTCCATTTTCGATATCTTGCTACAAATCTTTTGAGAAATGGCTACTCCAAATATAGTAAAAATCTCAGATAGGCCCCGACCTGAATTTAAGAAACATCCATACAAGTCATTAGAGGTAGATCCCTTAGGAGCATTCTCTAGTGTTCCTCATGGTGTTTTACACACAGAAGACGTTAGGGTTTACATACATGCAAGCATTGAGGAATTCGGGGAATTCAAATTGAGAGATCTCTATCACAAACAACTGATAGACAATGCTTTTGAGCTTAAACCAGAGTATAAGGGTATCTAGAAGAAACAGTTTGATCAATTCATTCATTTCCCCTGCTTTGAAGAAGATGAATGGGTCCGGTATGTATTGAGCAGGATGCATGACAACTTCCTATGGCTGGATAGACCTTGCAAGATCACAAAAGAGGCAATTAGGGTAGTAACTGGTCTATACTCTTCCGGAGGGATACCTATCCTCAAATCTGTCAAAAATAACATTGTAACTGAGGCCACTGGATCAAAATTTGATAAGAGGGCAATGACCATTGAAGATATTTCTGATCCGGATATCAAGTATGCATCCATGATAATATGATACAAGATCTATCACTCCAGCAGGGAGAATTCTGTATCCAAAACTGCAGTATATACTGCCTATGAAATGCTAAGGAAGAATGCAGATTATGATCTCTGTGAACTTCTCTTAAGCCAATTAATGGAAAATATACAGAAAACCAAGAAGGACAAAAAGAATTCTTTTGAGTATGGTACTCTTATATTATGTCTATTTTTCTACTTCATGAATGAGCTGCCCGGATCAAGTGGATGGGCATGGCAGAATGACAAACCTGTTGCAGTCCAGATAAGAGATTATTTACATGGGCTTAGGGATGCCAAAGCAAGAAATACAGCCCTATGGGGATACTTCAAAAACTTCCAGAGCACGATGCAAGCAAGAGAAAGAATTCCCCAGTCTCTTGTTGAAAAATACAAAGACTCAGTCTGCTTTATGGTGGATACTGATCAGTGCCTAATGGAGGCAGTGGAGCCAAGGACTGTCTGGATCATGCCCATGGGGTATGAGGTTGATGAACAGATTGTAAAACTGCATGTTCAACACATGCTTAGTCAGCCCAAAGATCCAAAGGCAGAAAAGTTTGGAACCTTTGAGGAGCTGAGTGTGAAGATCCATGTGGAACTCAGGGAACCTGAGATAAAGAGGAAAGTGAGAAAAGAAGTAGAGCATATTGCTCAAGGCCTAGGCATCCCAAAGGAGGCAGTTGATGCCAACGGGGAAAAGAGAAGAAAGGCTGAGGAAGAAAAGAAAGAGGCAGAAAAGAAAAGCAAGAAAAGTGCTCCGGTGGAAACCTCAACCCAGACCAGATCATCAAAAGGATCTACACCTGTCAGAACCAAAAGCTCAAAACCAGAAGTCCAGGCATCTGGTAAAAGATCTAAGACAAAAGCCTCAAGAGCTTATGAAAGCCAAAAGGATGAAGAGGAAACTGAGTCAGATGAGGGAGTAAAAGAAATAAAGAAGCATAAGAAGAAAGGATCTGGTAAACCCTCCACAGGCCAAGACAAGGAAGAAATGGCAGAGGTATTTGTTGAAAAGCCCACCCTGTCTCTAGAGAGTGTAATCAAGTCAGTCACGGTGGATGGAAACCTTCAACCAATGACTGAATTCTATGATGACTACAATGAGGCTGACCAAAAGATTCTGCAAGAAGCCACAGTCAAGTATCTAAACATATACAATAAGGCTTTCATTGAGATCATATCTCTAATTCCTAAAAGCCTAGAAAAGGAATTAGAAATAAGAAAGAATAATGCTCAGGCAAAAGATCTTGAGATCCGGGAGTAGATAGCTATTCAGCTATATCCTCAAATTGATCCCAAGACAATGAACATAATATTCAAAGACTGCAAAGATGAGTTCAGGAGTAAAGCAAGAATGAATCAACTCATGCTTGGTGAGACTGACAAGGTGGACATAGAGACAGAAGAGATCCTCCGGAAGGCCTTCAAAAGGTTTAATCTTCCTGTTGTAGAGGACTTAGGTGCAGAAACAACTGTGGACTTGGAATCATCTGCTCCGGAAGAAGTGCCCCTTGAACAGACTAACATCTCTCCTCCGGCTTCTCCTACAGTCTCCAGATCCCAAGAAGAAGAGAAATTACAAGCGAAAGAAGCAGCAGTAAAAGAAAAAGAGGTTGACAGCACCAAGGATGCAGAGAAAGAGAAGATTCCAACAGAGAAAACCACAACTAAAAGTGGAAAGAATGTAAAGACTCCAAAGGACAAAACTGCAGAAGAGAAGAAACATCTGTCTCTGGCAAGAGACACTGCACAAACTGTTCAAAAGTTTCTAAGCCAAGAAACAATAGAGATTGATGAACCAGAGCTTCTAAAAGGTCCATTCAACTTTGACTCCCTCTCTCCGGTACAGACAATGAAGATAGCTTCATTTGTAAATGCTAATGCAAATGAAAAACTCTTAAAGTCTCATATGGAAGACTGTGAGTTGATAGAGGCTGCTTCCAGAGTGCTTGAAAAGATTATGCCATCAGTCCAGATAGATCCGACAGCCTCCTCTTCCGGTAATCTCAAAACCTTAGTCAGCAGTGTTGATACACATTTTGATTCTCTAGAAAAATCAGTTGAAGAAAAGGTCCGGAAGGAATTTTTGGATAAAAGATTTTTAGAAGTACTAGGATTAATCTCTAATGATAGGAGAAATATGAGTATTGGAATAAAGAGCTTAGAAAATGCTCTTAAGGATGGCAGTGACATTTACAAATTTTGTATCTCCTAGTCAAAGGCAACAGTAGAAATTGATAAGAAAATAAAAGCAGAATAGGACAAACTACAAAGTTTGTCTCAAAGTTTTGATCCTCTCTCTTCCTCCATAGTAAATCAAGAATGTCAAACTATTGCAATCACAAATGCAATAAAGAACTTTGAGAAGGAAAGGAAGAATATAACTAACCGGATGGGAGAACTTAGAAGGATTATAATCCCTAAGTTAGAAACTATGCATGAGGCCATCAGTGATGCTCAGACTACTGCCCAAACAAATGATCTGACAGATCTCAAAAGGGTAGAAGCCTTTGCATTTTTGTTAAGTGGTCACATTTCAATTTTGGACAGAATGAAGCAAAGTTGGGCTACAGAACTGGTCCAATTGAAGACATCCTTTGCAGACATTCTTCAGTTTATGTGAGTATGTAAATATGCGACTATGTATAGTAAATTTTTGAAAATTTTGGTGTGCGGACCCTACCCTTTGCCATTGATGTCAAAGGGGGAGTGAGGAGCAGTGAAAAATGAGGAATCCAACTAAGGGGGAGTTCCAGAAATTGTATATAAAGTTAGAGCATCAGCCAAGGGGGAGCATAGTGTAAATACTTAGTCATTTTTCACTAAGTGTTGCCATCAATGCCAAAGGGGGAGATTGTTGGCAAGAGACACCATATGGATTGATGGTTGTTGTCATTGATGGCAACAAAGGTCATCCCACATATCCGCAAGTCATGATGTGTCTCTACCGGAAGTCTGAATAAAGATTGTTGTGGTCCGGTGAACAAGAACAGAGCATGTGGCAAGGTCTGACAGATTGGTCCGGATCTCTCAGAGGAAGTGTCTTGGTGCAATGCGGATTTGGGGAAGTCAAGAGGACTACCTTGAGTAGTATATACCAAGGATTTAGCCTCTGATAATGGACAAGGAAGAAGATATGAATAGTTGAGTACCAGATTCCTGAAAGACAGTGAGAACAGAGGAAGAACTGACTGATAGAGTATCAGACTATTTTCCGGATGTGCTACTGTTGATGGTAAAGGTTAGGAAGGCATGAATCATGTTTGGCCGACATGATTAATGACATCTACAAGTATATGCTTGATCTGCATTACTTGATATGCAAGGATTCAGCCAACAGAACAGAGTTTGTGAGAAGATAGACTATTCCGGGTGCCGACTAGAAAGATAATGAAATCACTAGTGCGGATATAAATAGAGGATGGATTTTGTTGTGAGAAGGTGTGTTGTGTGATGTTATATGTGAATAAGTGCAGAGTAGAGCAGAAGTAATAAGAAAGATCCGGTATGTGAAAGGAAAGCAGAATAAAGAGCAGAGGGAAGATGAAGTGCAGCAGATCAGTATACTGAGCCTAACCGGAACTAAACTCCAGCATATGTAGATGCTTCCAATCAGTTCAAGTATTGTATAAACATTCTTTTGTAGACAGTGTGTCTCCTTGTAGGCAGTGTGCCTCTTTGTGAGCAGTGTGCTCGGGCAGTGAGCCCTAATTGGCAAGTGCCATTTTTGTAATTCCTTATTCTTCTAACAGAGAATAATCTTTGGGTTAATCACCCCGTGGTTTTCTCCCTTAACTGGGTTTCCACGTCAAAAATACTGTGTCATGTGTTTCTCATTTCATGGTAATGTTTGTTTGTTTGATTCAATGATGCTTTGATTAATAAGAAAGTTCAAAAGAAGAAATAATTAGGATAACTGATTCACCCCCCCTCTCAGTTATCAACAGAAATCACATTTTGTAACCTTGAGATCCAACTCACCACTATCCCACCTACAGTAAAGACATAACCTGCAGTACTCTGCCTAGTATCAATACCCCCTGCCAAATCTAAGTCCACATAGCCTTTTAAATCAGTGTTAGAGCCTCCAAAACATAAATTTTTATTGGATGTACCTCTCAAATACCTAAGAATCCATTTTACTGCATTCCAATGCTCCAATTTGGGATTACTCATATACCTACTTATAACTCCTACAACATGTGCAATATTTGGTCTCATGCACACCATGGCGTACATTAAACTTCCTACAGCTAAAGCATATGGTACCTTGGACATTTTGTCTTCCTCCTTTTGTGTTTTTGGACACATTTCCTTAGTTAATTTCAAATGACTAGGCAAAGGTGTGCTGACAGCTTTTGTATTCTCCATATGGAATCTTTGAAACACCTTTTCAACATAATCAACCTAAGATAGAGTCAATTTTCTATTCTTCCTATCTCTACAAATTCTCATACCAAGGATTTGTTTCACTGCCCCCAAATCCTTCATAGCAAATGATTTTTCTAACTATTATTTTAACTCACTTATGTGATCCATTTTAGACCCCGCTACAAGAATGACATCAACATATAAACATAAAATATTGTAGCTATCATTATCCAACCTATTAAAATAAACACAGTGGTCAAAATGCACCGGCTGTAGCCTTGCCCAACTATTAAACTATCAAATTTCAAGTACCATTGTCGATGTGCTTGTTTCAATCCATATAAACTTTTCTTCAATCTGTACACCAATTTCTCTTTACCTTTGACCTCAAATCCTTGTGGCTGTTCTATATATATCTCCTCCTCCAAATAACCATGGAGAAAGGCAACTTTCACATTTAGCTGTTCCAAATGCAAATCTTCAGCAACCACAATACTTAAAACAATACAAATAGAAGTCATCTTAACAACCGGAGAAAAAATTTCATCAAAATCAATGCCCTTTTTCTATGCAAATCCTTTTACAACTAACGTAGCTTTAAATCTTTTCTTACCTCCATATTCCTCTTTCAGCCTATAAATCCATTTGTTTGGTAAAGCCTTTTTACCTAGAGGCAACTTGCATAATTCCCAAGTCTAATTTTTCATCAAGGAGTCCATTTTTTCTTCCATTGCATGATCCCACTGAACCTTTGTATCCACCTACATAGCTTCATCATACCCTTCCAGTTCACCAGCATCTATTAACAAAATAGAATATAAAGAGGGAGAAAACCTTTCAGGAGGTCTACTTATCCTTGTTGACCATCTAACATTCACTGGATTTTATGGTATATGTTGTTGCTATTGCAGAGCATGAGGAACCACTAAAACATTGTTGTATGAAGTGTCATCCAGCACCACACAATCCTTTTCTTTCTTCTCATGCTACTGCAACTGATCTTTGTACAACACCTTCTCATTGAATACAACATCCTTACTTCTCACAATTTTTAGATTCTCAAAATCCCAAAGCCTATGACCAAATTCATCAATGCCATATCCAATGAAGATACACTTTTTTGATTTTGCATCCATCTTGGTTCTATTTTCATAATCTACATGTGTAAATACTTCACATCTATAGGTTTTAAGAAAAAATAACTCACCTTCTTACCTATCCATGCTTCCTCTAGAATACCACAACCCAAAGAAACTAAAGGACCTCTATTAATTAAATATACAACGGTATTGACAGCCTCTACCCACATGTTTAAAGGCAGCCCAACATGCAATCTCATGCTCCTTGCATGCTCCATTATTGTCCTAATCATGCTCTTAGCCACTCCATTCTCCTATGGAGTCCTTGGAACCATTTTTTGCCTACAAATTCCATTAAAGGAATAATAATCCTCAAATTCTTTGCTGCAATACTCACCACCATTATCAGATCTAAGACATTTTAATCTTTTACCTGTCTCATTCTCAACCAAGCTTCTCCATTTCTTAAACATTTCAAATACTTTAGATTTCTACCTAAGGAAATAAATCCAAACCTTCCTAGTTGCATCATCTATGAATGTAACATAATACCGAGAGCCACTGAGAGAAGACACCTAAGCTGGTCCCCATACATTCGTATGCACAAAATCGAACTTTTCATCTTTCTTTTGCTTCCCATCCTTGAGAAAACTTTGTTTTGTTTTCCATAAACACAACTTTCACAGAAATCCATATTAATATATTTCAGACCTGGTAAAACTTTCTTAGAATGAAGTACCTTCATACCTTTTTCACTCATATGCCCAAGTCTGTTATGCCGTGCCGTCTCAGAACCTGCATCAACTGTTTCAGTCTCTACCTGTGAACCCACAACAACTGTTCCTAGACTTGTTTGAGTTTTTTCTGCAACGACTAAAGTAGAAGGAACAATATGACTTTTACAAAGATATAAAGTGCCTACTTTCACACCTTTTGCTACTATTAAGGCACCTCTTGTAACCTTCCAATTTTAATCATTAACAGTAACTATGCAACCTTCATCACCTAGCTGCCCTACTGAAATTAAATTCCTATTCAGCCTTGGAATGTGCTTTACCTCTTCTAGTAGCCAATTCTTCCCATTCTACAACTTAATCCTAATTCTTCCCTTTCCAACAATTTGACAGGGTTTGTTATCTCCCAAATAAACCAGCCCAAAATCCCCTTGGACATAATCAAGAAAATAACTTCTATGCAACATAGCATGAAATGAGGCCCATGAATCTAAAACCCATGAATTATCGGCATTATCTAGGGAAAGAATCAAAGTATCATCTTCAGATTTATTAATTACCACATTTGCCTCCTTATTGCCTTCTTGTTTGTCTTCTTTATTCTTTCGAGACCATCAATCTTTCTTCAGACGACCCGTTTTCCCACCATACCAACAATCCTTTCCTCTGGATTGGGACCTCTTGTCCTTTAATTTTCCTCATGAATTCCCATGACCTCCAAAACCTTTTCCTCTCTCCTTTGGTCTGCCCCTGCTTTCTGCATTCAAAACACTACCTGATGTGGATGTTCCACCTGAGCTTTTCCTACGAATTTCCTCACTTAGAATAACACCAACAACATCATTAGATTTCACCATATTCAAACTAGAAACATAGTTATTAACTACCATTACCAAACTATTCCATCTTTTAGGCAAATAACATAATATCAAGAGAGCTCTAACTTCATCAAAATTTACATTTACAGAAGTCAATTGACTGGTAATTGTGTTAAACTCATTTAAATGATTAGTAACTGATCCACCTTCTACCATTTTCATATTAAATAAATACTTCATAAGAAAAAACTTATTCAAAGCGGAAGGTTTTTTATATAACTTTGCCAATGTCTGCATCAACTCATCTATTGTCTCCACTTTTGAAATATTGAATGCCACCGATTGCACCAGGCATAAATGAATGCTTCCTAGTGCCTTTCTATCCACAAGTTCCCAATCCTCATCAATCATTGCTGCTAGTTTCTTGGCTTTCCCTTGCAATGGATTCCATAAATCCTTCTGATAGAGATAATCCTCCATATGCATCTTCCATAATTGATAGTTCTTCCCATTGAATTTATCTACCTTTAATTTACCCTCGTCTGCCATAGCTCGTATTTAACCGTGAGACTCCCACTCAACTATGAGACCTTCTTGCAGACAATAATCAAACACTACCCACTTTGATACCACTTGATAGGAATAACAGGTAGAAGATATCAATTAAATGCAGATAAACCAAGATTAAATAGAGGAATGAAAATACACAGAAATAAAAGAGTGAGAGACAATTTTAACATGGTTCACCCAAACTCAGGTTACATCCACCAATAGAGAGTCCAATATTATTATCTAGCAAAATAGAACCAATTACAACAAGCAATCTCTTGCAACTCAATACCGCTGCAATATGCTACAATACAATATCAATGAAAATCCTAACCCTAAGCCTTTTTGCCTTCTCCAACCATTTTTATCAAGATTTATGTCAATTACAAAAAATAGGGTTTTATATGTCAGCCAATGAAAAATAACTGTCTCCACCCCCAGCAACCCCTGTTGGGGGTGTTGCCCCTAGACCCCCACCGTGGGCCCTACCCCCGAGCCCCTGTCGAGGGGGTCATCCCCTGGGCCCCGCAAGAGGGGCTCTGCCCCCTTTCCAATTCCCCTGTTAATTAATTTAGGGGGAAAATGTGCCAACAAAAGTGGGGAAAATTTAACCTTCGAGTCTAATTGGGCTCCATATAACAACAAATAGCACTAAGACCCCTTATGAGCTATGGTATGGAAGACCTCCTATGTTGCAAGTATGTGAAATTGGTGTTGTCATTGATGTCAACAAGATTGTGTTGTCATTGGTATCCACTGTATCAACTAGTTGAATAGGGAGGAGGTTGGTTGAGTAGAGATAAGGTATGAGGTTGATTGAGCAGAGATAAGGTATAAGGTTGGTTAAGCAGAGATGAAGTTGTTGATATCGTATGAGCTGTTTAGTTGAGTTGCTTTGCTAAATATGATTTGGTTACCCTGAAGAGGTGCTGAAGATGTTAATAATATGTTTCTGTTGGTTGGTTTCCAAGTGCTTTTGAGAAAAATTGATTAATAAAGGAAACAATGTGTTGAAGTGGCATTTTGGCTTACAGAGTAGCATTCTGGTTTTGCTCTACATTTGCTCTATGTTGAAGATCTTTCTTTGAAGTTTGGATATGTTGTTAAGAGATGTTATACTCTAAATTTGGTGTTCTAATTCATTGTGCAGAGGAAGTTGTGTTCACCAGTGTGTGGACTGTGTTTCTGAGTTGTGCAGAGGTGTCTGGGAGAAATGTCCTTGCTCCACATTTCTCTACAAAGTGGTTTTAGGTCTTGTGGTTTTGGAATTGTGCTTATAAGGTTCATATCTTTCTTGTATTGAATAATTTCATGGTTTGGTGCTCCAGAAGTTGATTTCTAGAGATACAGTGCATGACAAAGATAATTAAGCATACTAGATAAACAAGATAAGGTTGTGAGGCAGGTGAAAGTTGTTGCGAAGGAACTTGTTGAATTTTAGGATGTTTCAGGATGTTTGTGGAATACTCTAAACTATGTTGAAGCCTTGCATGTGGTTTGCAAGTCATTTTTGGGTTTAAGGAAGCATGTACTTAAAAGTTCATTGTGTTAACATAGGTTTGGCTGACTTTGGGTGTTTACACTATTTACGAAGGTGCTTCAGTGATTGTGAAAGCATGAAGTGGCATGCGTGGATGAATTTAGGTCTGAGCTAAGATGTGTTGTGGTCTGCCTTCATTCCTTTCCACCATGGGAATGTTTAGGTCCATACCTAATTTGAATTTTCAGGGTTAAGGTAATTTGCTGACCTTGGAGAATGAGTTCAAGGTTGAAGACGCGATAAATAAGTATCAAGGGACCATGATCAAGTGTGTATGCAATGAGAATGATGTGAAAAATAATGTGGATGAATGTGTAACGCAGTACAAGCTTTTCATGTGTTAGATTATTGGATGCGGTAAGTAGAAGGTATCTACAATTCTTCAATGTGACTAGGAAAGTGTTGATGATGATGCGGTGGAATTCCCTATTGCATTGAGATAATTTTCTCCTTGTAACAATCTTCTCTATCTTCTTCTCTATTATGATAGTGAGCCTTGGCAGTGAGCCTTCCTTTTGGGTAGCGAGCCATTTGGCAATGAGCCATTATTTTTTGGTGTTGATACTACTTTATATTGTGAGCTAATCCTCACCATGGTTTTTCCCTTCTTGGGTTTTCCATGTAAATTTGGTGTTCTCTTGTGTTTGATGTTGGTTTGATTCAGTTTTTGTTATTTACTTTCATGCTTAATCATAATAGCAGTCTAAGGGTTAAATGAATCTATGTGGATCTAAATGTGTGTGAGGGTTTTGGAATTTTAAGCTACAATTGATTCACCCCTCCTCTTAGTTGTCTTGTGTATTTGACATCCTATTGTCAGATACTTTAGGATCTTTGGCAACAAATGCTATATCAGAAGAGATGAAGAAGACCTAGGAAAGTTTGATTCAAGAAGTGATGAAGGGATATTTCTTGGTTACTCAACTATAAGTAAGGCCTATAGATGCTACAACAAAAGATTAGGGAAGATGATTGAAAGTAGAAATGTCAAAGTAGATGAAGATTTGTATCAGATCTCACAAGAACCAGAGGAATCTGGATTTGATATTTTTTCATACATTGAAGAAGAAGAAGAAGAGAAAGAATAAAAGGAGCAAGAACCAATGCAGATACCCAAGACTCCAACAAAGTATTTTCAGAAGAATCATTCAACAGATTAGATCATTAGGGACAAGGATAAAGGTGTGTTAACTAGGAGAAGTCTTGCAAAAGCATATGAGCAAGTAAACTTGTGTTTATTATCAAAGGTAGAACCCAAAACCTTTGCTGATACTAGAAAAGATGATGGATGGATAAAGGCAATGGAAGAAGAACTGAATCAGATTGAGAAGAATCAGACATGGGAATTGATTCCTAGACCAACCAATAAGAATGTTATAGGAACAAAGTGGGTGTTTTGAAACAACCTAAATGAAGAAGGTGAAGTTGTGAGGAACAAAGCAAGATTGGTGTGTAAAGGATATTCACAAGTTGAAGGCATTGACTTTGAGGAGACCTATGCTCTGTTAGCCAGGATGGAGGCAATCAGGATGTTTCTTTCTTGAGCTGCTCACAATCTAACTTTAAGTTTTATTAGATGGATGTCAAGTCAGCATTTTTGAATGGTGATCTAGAGGAGGAGGTCTACATTGAGAAACTAGATGGTTTGTAGATATCAGAAGATCTAGACATGGTGTGCAGACTCAAGAAAGATTTGTATGGTCTCAAGCAAGCACCTAGAGCTTGGTATGCTAGGTTGGATAAGTACTTACTTCAGCAAGGCTTCAAGAAAGGTACTATAGATAGCAATTGTATACGTGAAAATTGATCAAAGGAAAACAAAAGATAAATGCAAATCCACACACTTTGATTAGAATGGAGTAGATGTGCACCCAAATCTACTAGCTTTGTTCTAAAAGATTGATAGATTGATATGATATATTGAAACGTTAGTTGCTCATGATTCTTGTAGCATAACTTTACTTTGTTGTGTGATGATAAATGGCTTGGTTGAGGCTAGATTTATAGATTTTTGATGTGGAGGGAAGAGGATTTGATAAGATTTGATTTTTCACTTTATTTCACAAAAGAGGAAATAAAACAAGTGAAAGATAAGATTTGAAAGAAGATAAGGGATTTGATTTTATGTTTTAAAGGAAATAAATCTTGAAAAAGAAATTGATGCATTTCTCTAATTAAATTATTAATTAGATACACATGAATTCAATTTTGGAAAGAAATCAAGAAGATGTTATTAGGATTTTATTAATTGAATAAATATTTGGTTTATTTAATTAATGTTGGATTTATATTTAATTAATTAATTAATATAATTTGTTTAATTAACATTAGAAGAAGGAAGGGATTTGATTTTTTGCTTTATTTCACAAAAGATGAAATAAAACAAGTAGAAGATAAGATTTGAAAGTGGAAAAGGATTTGATTTTTATTTGATTTAAAAGGAACTAAATCAAAAGAAGATGAGAGGATAATTGAGAGGATTATCTGATTAAATAAATTAATTAGATACACATAAGTTAAAAAAGGAAAGGAATCAAGAAGAAGATGTGATATTAATTAGATAAATATTTGATTTATTTAATTAATGTAAGATAATGATTTAATTAATTAAATATTTATAATTATTTAATTAATATTAGAATAAAGTATGGATTAATTAAATAATTGTGAGTTATTTATTTAATGTTATGAAGTGGGAAAATTAACTTAATTCAATAATTAATAATTATTTAATTAATGTGGCAGAATAAGGCATAGTGAGTGATGGTGAAATTATGGTCAATTTTAGGTGTCTACATTTTACCCCTCTTTGAGATAGTGTTGTGAAGCAACATCATTTCAAAGAAAAATAAAATATAGTGTTTGGTTGTATAGAAGAAGATGGTAGGATTAGAAATGATGATTCCCTAGTCACTTGAAGCGAAAGTGACAAGGAATGATGATGTAGGGATGGTATGCCCACTCGAGAGGATAGATGGGTTAGAAGAACATAGGTAGGCTCTCGAAATAGATGAAATAGATTGGTTAAGGAGATGGAGGAAAGATAAGGGATGGATCAAATGGATGAATGATACGTTATGTTTCATTGAGGTGAGAAACCATATAGTTTGATATAGCACTAGACATTATGCACCAAGGTATAAAGACCAGGATGACGATGTGTCTTGTGCACCTAGCGTAATACAACCTTGTCGAGACGTATGAGGAAGGAAACATAGAGAATAGTCCAAGTGCACAAAAGGTATAATGAGACCTTAGATACAAAGGTATGCAAAAAGATATTCCACCATACAAAAGATATGGATATTAGCTAGAATAATAAGGACTTGATACAAATGCAAGATAAAATGATAATACACACAAGCAAGCAAGCAAACATGCACAAATAATTCAAAAACAAACAAGGTGTTGCCCTTGTCAAGCTATAAACTGATGATTGATTGATCAAGGATTGACTAGATTGATTGAGGATAATGTTGTCATTGCAGGGAACAATATATCCTTAGAACAACATAAGGATGCGATAACGATACATCTTGTTGATGATGATTGGATAAATGATCGATTGATAGGTTTGACAACAAGGCTGGAAACAAAACCAAAGTATACTTTTGGATGATTGGCTAGATTACTCGATTGGATTGGTATGGATTAAATATGATTTGCATTTGGATTTATTGTTTGGATTTTCAAAATGTTGTATTTTTTTGGATTTTGTGGAATGTTTTGATGTTTTTGGATTTTGAAATGTTTTGATGTTTTTGGATTTTGAATTGTTTTGATATTTTTGGATTTTGAATTGTTTTTATGTATTTGGATTTTGAAATGTTTTGATGTTTTTGGATTTTGAATTGTTTTGATGTATTTGGATTTTTGGATTGTTTTGATGTTTTTGGATTTCGAAATGTCTTGATGTTGTTGGATTGTGCTTTTTTTTGGAATGTTTTGATATTTTTGGATTTTGAAATGTTTTGATGTCTTTGGATTTTGAATTATTTTGATGTATTTGGATTTTGAATTGTTTTGATGTATTTGGATTTTTGGATTGTTTTGATATTTTTGGATTTTTTGAATTGTTTTGATGTTTTTTGATTTTGGATTGTTTTGATGTTTTTTGAATTTTGGATTGTTTTGATGTTTTTGGATTTTTAATTGTTTTGATGTTTTTGGATTGTTTTGAGATGACATTGGATTACAATTTGGTTAGCCTAGATGCTAGATACCAATGACAAGAGAAAAACAAGTCTAGATGCAAATGATGGAGATGGAATTGGAAGAATGGATAAAAGGATGGGAGATAGTAAATGGGATGGAAGACTCATGATAGATAGATGGATAAAAGTATAGGTGACAGTGGATGGAATGGATGAGGTGTTTAGAAAGTGATCTCCAAAGACTATATTGCATAGGAATAACATGCCCCATTCTAGGTATAATGCTTAGGATTTTACATGACAAAGCTTATGACGATAGGATGGATTGGATTGGTTGGAAAGGATGAGGTATATCAAGAGATGTCCAAAACATATTTCAACATTTTGCCCCTATCTTTATCAATGATCAAAAAGGAGGAAAGGAGGATGTATTGGATCAAGGGGATAATTATGTGGGTATAATGGATAAGGAAGATATGATAGGAAGGATAGATAGACGGAATGCTAGGATGGGTAGATGAGACAACATGCCCCCAAGTGTAAGGTACATAGATAATCAACCTACACATGACATCTGTTTTCTAGGTTTTCATCATGGTACTTATCCAAGGCACTTGCTTGCCAAGTTTTCACCATTGGACGAATGATTTCTCTTTACTATTTTTTTTCATTTTTTTTGACTTTTTTTTGAATACTTGGATGGAATAGGTGGATAGGGACAAGGAGTCAAACATCTAGTTTCCTAAAAGGTGATAGTCCCATTTAAAGATGTATGATGCACATGGACCATGTCAAATGTCGTATGCTCAAAGATGTTGGTAGGGGATTACATGAGAGGGAGGTGGAGTAGGTGGATAATGGATCATGTATGGAAGGATTATGCAAGGATGGATGGGGAATAATGGATTATGATGTGGATTATGGATGGAAGGATAATAGATTATGATGTGGATTATGGATGGAAGGATAGTGGATTGTGATGTGGATTATGCAAAAGCATGGACCATAGGTATATGATGGGTGAGATATGTGGGATAATGGATTAAAGATAGGGAGATGGAGGTATGTGGAAATGTTGGGAAATAGAAAGGAACCAAGACCAACGGTTGCACACACTGAATTGGATTTTGAAGATTTTTATTAGAAGGAGGTGTAGGAAGTAATGGACCTATTTTCTTAGGGGATGATCAATGTAGGAATTTAGGTACGCACACAGACTTAGGATTTTTATGAGTTTTGCATTGGGATTTATAGGATAAAGTAATTTGAGATTTTTGGATGAAGTGAGATTTTTTGGGATTTTTGGGATGTGAATGCTTCATTTGACTTGATTTATTTTTGCTTAGGGACCCAAACCATTTTATTTTTGGACCTTTCTTGTGAAAGTATGGGCTTGGGTAGCCTTTTGGATAGATTTTGCTTGGACTCTTTGCATTGATGCCCTAAGGCATAAGTGTTTTTAGGACTTTTTGCTTTACGGGTAGAGGCATCCAAATTTTATTTGTGAATCCCATGGACTTGGTGGAAGCTTCATATTTGGTAGATGTGTGCATTCATGATTAGGAATGTGAGGGGATTTATGGATGGAGGGATTAAAAGTGGATTTGTGGATAAAAGGATAAGGGGATTGGATGATAGGGATATTAGGCATTGGAGGAGGGATATTAGGATTTTGATGTAGTGGAGGTAAAGTGGATGGAGGAAGGTGTATGGACACATGCTTGTGGGATTTGTAGAATGATGGGGGAGGAATGGAAACATATGTTTTGGGAGTATGATGTGGTTTATGATGGAAAGGAGTGGATTTAGAAGGCATGGAGGTAGTACCAACATCTTGAGATTGCTTTTCTTTGGGAATATAACCAAGACCATATGATTGTAGAGGGAATTTGACATGAATGGGCTTCAAAATACCTTGTTCATGAAGGCCTAAGCCTTTAACTTGATAGTTCATTTTTTGGAGTATGTGGTGGATAATGGAATGATGGGTGTTTTGGACACTAGATGCGAGCTCATTATTTGATGTAGAGGATGAGGTGGTGGATAATGGTTGTTAGTCTCCAAAGGAGGAACATTCATGGATGAAGGTCGTAAGACCAAGGGAATATGATAGTGGATTTGAAATATGGTTAGGGTGATGAAGTATTATTAGGATCTTGATTATCCTTATGCTCATTAAGATCTAATCTATTTGTTTGATCTATGTTTACTTGGGATCCAAGTGTCTCACCAAGGAAAGTGGATGTTGTTGGATCATGGATAGGATTAGGTGGAGGATGGATATGAGTAGTTTGGTTATCTTTCTCATGGATGGTTGTGAGTGATATGTTGTAAAATGTCCCCTAGGACTTTTACCTCCTAACTTTAGCTCCTGGGTCCCTTATTTTTTATCATACATGTTAGAAGTAAATCCTGAGACAAAATGCCCTGAAACCCATGTCAAAATGGACTTAGGGGACATTACAAAGCTTAAAATTGTCCTACAATTGGTCTCAGGACAAGGGTGCCCATGTCCTTGCCCTGCTCTATTTTTTGCGGGGTCCCAAATTTCAATGTCGGTAAAGTTACCGTTAGAGGCATTCCTTGACGACATCTTAATTTTAAATTATGAAATTAAAGTGGGAATGCATATATAAGCATGTTTAGGGTTTTATTTGTAAACTAGAAGATGATTATGATATTTTGGTGAACTTATGATTTTAGAACATTCAAGGCATTCATTGTGGTAGAGAAGACTTGTGTTGTTGTGTTTGTTATTGTAGATTTGGCTTCATCTTCTCAAGTTGTGAAAGATCTTCATCTATTTGCGAGCTACACCTTCGAGGTGATATCTATTTTTGCTTCAATCAATCATTTATAATTTTGTTTTTTCCTATGTCCTGCAAGGATACATTCTCTCTATCTAACAACAGTGTTGGAAGGCTTGAATGCCATTCCGGGGCTTGACTGAGACAAGCTCCTAAACACCACAACCCCCAACCCCTCTCTCATGATTGCAATTGACAGTTGTTGGATCTCAAAGAGTGGAGTTGTAGAGGACTATTATAGAGCATAAGGATTCAAGATATGATGAAAAAGGTGGGAAATAGCTTAGGAAGGGCTTGGGCACCTGCTCTTTTACCCCTCAGTTTTGTGTCATGGAGAATCTATGAAGTGGTTACAGTTAGTGAAAGAAAAGGTCCTGAAGCCCCTGAAAAAGCAACACCTTGGGCTTGGGCACCCGCTCTTTAGCCTTTGACTTTTTCATACCCCAGAACTCAAAATCTGGTATGTCTCTGATATGTGTTTAGTCTTTTCTTGTGCCAGCATTTATAAGGTTTCGTCCATTTTTTTACGATTTTGTATAATTAGGGTTTTAAGCTAAATCAGACTAAAACCAATACATTAATCAATCAATTCCAAATTTATCTATCATTAAAAATGATAAAAAACTTATAGATGAATCCTCTTGTAGAAGTTGTGATTCAACTCGGTTAAATATCCTTGAATGTGTGTAGTGAAAGGAGGATCTAGCTAAATCATTCAATCCCATCATCTCCCTTGTTCCTACATAACATTTTGATGAACTCATGTTTTTATTACATTTTGCACCTTTCTGAGTGTTGTATTTCAGATTCACATTAATTCATTCAATTGTCATCATATTGCATTTGAAAATCTACAAAAAATTGAAAATTTTAAAAAATCAAGCATCCTAGGCTTGCATTTAGACATAGTTTACACTATTTGCATTGCATTTCATCTAAATCATTTAAATCTCTGATATTTACATAAGATCTGATATAAATTATAGTAGTACATCATTCTATAATCATTTGCATTACATTTTCATGCTTTATTTGTTAGTATTTGCTTCAAATTGTGCATTTTTTATAATACCTAGTCTTTGCAATAGCTAGGGTTTGTGGTTAAAATCTTGTTTTAGATTTTACTACCCTTTTAAACACTCTTTCAAATCTGATTTTGGACTATAGTGTTGTTGTATTGTATGTATTTGCATCTTACTTTTGCATTTTAGAACATTTACATTGAAAAAAAAAAAAAAGCATTTTAGGTCATAAATAAGCATAGTTTTACATCTATTTCCTTTCATAGGTGTTGAAAATATTTTTGAAATCTGATCTTGCATTCATTTAAACACATACATACATTTCTCATTTAAAAATTTCACATCATTTGGCACTTTTTCTTGAAAACTTGCATACTTTACATTACATGGCTTCTCATTGTAACAATAATGCTAGGATTCCTCCTAGGCCTTATTTGAAAAGAAAGACTCCTGAACCTGAAATAACATTCACACCTAATGATAGAACAATGGAAGATATTGAAGGACTTCTTTATATTATAGTGAATGTAATGGAGGTTCTTGTGCATGGAACACTTATAGATCCTAATTGCATGATTAATGTGGCAACAAAAGAGTTTCTTTTCTCACATGAGTTGATACAAGAATCATATGAACCTTCAGATTTAATAATTAAAACATATATTGGGGATTTTATTCCTATTTTTGGGATGATATTCTTATTGGTTACGGTATATGATAAAGCCGTGGAACAATTATTTGATGTCATCCCTTCATCCGACCTCTTCCGCATAAAATTAGGACATCCATGGCTCAAATCCATGAAGGTTGTCCCCTCAACAATTCACAAATGCGTAAAATTCCCTTTACATGGACAAGTACACACTATTCATCATAACACATGACAACCCTTAGTTACTTAAAAGAACTTTACTCTTGATTAATTTTGGCCATGACTTGATAGAGAACCTAAGCCATGAAGAGATCAACTTTTCTTAGCATACAAATGATACAAAGCAAACTACTATCGAGAGTGGTTGGGCCTCCTATTCAAACAACAAGAGAAGAACAACCCGCATTAGAAGAACTTCCTAGAGTGAAAGGTAAAGGACTCTATGCTGAGGTTCCTCCTGTTGGGACCCAAAATAACTGTAACCCTAAACCCTAAAACATTCCTAAATCACCTAGGTCAGGGATGGTCATTCTGGGTGAGAGGAAAAGGTTCATCAACAAGTTCAGGACAATTTTGGCCAACTAATAGGAGTGGGTTTACTCCTCTGCACTTCAGGCTTAACTTAAACCTAGGAGGGATATTCCAAGGGGTATACTTGAATAGATATTAGTTTCTACACCAGATGAACAACTAAAAATGAAAGGACAACCAAACCCAACTCATCTTTTAGGCCCCAAAAGTTGTCACTGGACCTAAAACAACTGGTTGTCACTAATAACCCCTATATAGCTGATTCAACTGTGTACATATACCTGCACAAGAAAGATGGTTTTTACCCTGAACCACAGATGAAAGATTTGTTTGATTTAAAAGAGTGTTTGATCCCTTTCCAATATGGACCGGTGCCTACTCTATTGGGTAATAGAGTCATAAACAATAAAGAGGGAGGAAAGGGGAGAACCAACATCAACAGAAAACTAAAATATATTCACATACATTTCTTAGATTATATTTCACATTTTGGACATACTTAATGATCCAGAACCAAACCACAAAGACCCATTTGCAACAAAGAGATGACTCAAAACAAAGCTTGTATTGAATTTAAATGTTGTCACACATTACCAAATCTCTATTACAATCACACCAACAAATGTGGTAAAAGAAAACATACAACTACGATTATATATTCTCTTGAATCTTTACAAATGGCCATGGAGATATACCAATGCATAAAATATGCTTTACAATACATTCCTACACTGCATCAACACACAATCCTCCATTCACTACCTAGACTGGCTTGATTTGAATCCATGAAATTCTCTTGAGGCACTACAGATGAGACAATTGGCTCAGAGACCAACCCCTTTTACATCTTACATTCATGCATTTATAGCATCTGATTCTAATTGACCTAATTAGGTTACACCAAATTTCCCTAAGGGCCACATCATAAAATATCTCACCCAAAAGGGACGTTTATCTGCCAGAAATAACTACAAAAATATCTAGGATCTAGAAGCAGATGGAAGATATTTTCTACCTTAATGCACACAACTAGTTTGCTGATCTGTAACCATAAATGCAACAAATATCTGAGAAGGAAGGGGTAGCTGAGAGGTATAGCACATGCATTGATGGCAAATGAGACAAATCTCTTTAAATTTACCAAGCAAAGCTTTTACAACACTTTAAAATTTGAACCCTTGAGTCTTTGTGTCCTCATCAGCTCTAAATCCTTTGAAAAATCATCCCCTGCAATGCCGCCTAGCTAAGTTTGCACATCTTCCCACCTTCAAGATGTCTAAAAGTCCCTTTTTAATTTTAGCCATAGATGAGTCTACCTTTAAAATTAATGGCCATCACTTTTCCTTTTTTATTTCCCAGTTCTGGCCTAAAGATTCTGCTTATGTGGCAATATATTGCAGTCACGTAGTAGGAAGTGGGCCATCTCCATTTGGCTCCATGAGAGTGTGCTAAGCCCTCCACGTGGCTCTCCTTTCATAAATATTTTCGTTCTTCCTGGGAACAGGCCACATGTCCACATTTCATAGCTGCACAGAGGATCTCACCTACAGACAAGATTCCCCTGTGATGATGCACTACCATCTGATCCCTGTCGATCCCACTTCTTCACTACATTCTTTGACACCTGGCATAGTCTACTTTAGTCAATCAGGTCACTGACCATATGGCCAAAGGCCACGACATACTTTACAACTGTCACTATTTCGCAGCCCTGCAAGAGTAACATGATGTCACCTTCAATGGTCTGCGGGCTACATTTTATGCCTTAGTATCCTTTTACTGCCACCCCGCACCTCATTCCTTTGACCGCCAAGGTAGCATGATAATCCCCTTACATTTTAATCTCACTGCCATCTTGTAGACCGTTAATCATTTACCGTCGGCCCACAAACCAGAGAAAAGACTCCTACGAGACCATGGGAAACACCCTGTTCCCAACTCAAGCCCTACCACAATCCTGCATGCCAATCCTATGATCACCGCAGTAGCATGGTAATTGCTAACTTTTACTGCCAGCCCAGAGACAAGAGAAAAGACTCCCTGTGGTATAGCGGTAACAACTAGACACTTACTGCCATCCCGTGGACATTTTTTCTAAATGCCACGGTAATGCGGTGAATATTATATGCTCAGTTTAAAACTTACCACCATCTTGCATGCCTTTCTGATGATCTCTGCGGTACAACGGTGAACACATTGCTTCTCACTGCTATCCCGTGGGCTTCTTCCTTAATTGTTGTGCTAATGCGGCAATGGTTAGATCCTTACCACTGGCCTGCCACGCTTCATACAAACTATTGTAGTGTTGTGGTAAGTTGTTCAGACTACTTCTTTTACTCCTGCAAGCCCAAAGACCTTTCAACTAATGGCCGCAGTGGCACGGTAAATATGTTTCATGCTTGGGTTAAATCCTCACCGCTATCCCATGGGCTCATCAACATTGCAGTAGTGAGGTAAAAGGATTATTTCATGTTTTAGCTCCCGCCAACCCATAGGGTTTATCTAGCATATCCGCGGGGATGCGGTATTGGTTTAATATTGCAAAGATTTAGCATAACATGACAAGAAATGACTTAGTATAGATTTAGCAATGGATTTTTAGCAACAAAAGGATTAAGACAATTTTATGAAACTCTGGTTTGGGGTTTAAAGAATATGACCTTCAAAATATTTAGACCCTAACTAAGGACTCTCAGGCTATGAATAATTAGGATTTTTACCAGAGTCCCTTCAGATTAGTTATAAGCTATAGGTTCAAGTGGGAATATGAATGAGACATGAGGAGCAAAATAGGGCATTTTGGGGACTAATTTTTTAGGTGTCAACACCTCCTCCATCATCCTTACAAGGATCAGAAGGTATCCATCAAGAACAAGGCACTTCATCAAGACAAATCAGATTTGAACAAGCTTCCTCCTCTGAGATACGAAAACCTATGGACAAACATGAAACTCCTTTTGGAGATATAAGCAACAAAATGAAAAGGAATAGACAAGCAAGAGAAAGGAGGAAGAGAAGACAAGCTTTTGCCCAATGAAATGTGCCTCAACAAGAAAACATTCCACCTAACATTGAACCAAACAAAGAAAAATGTAAAGAAAAAGAGATTAAGGATAATGAAAAAAGTTGGGCTATTGTACCTTATGTACCTCTTTCCTCTAACATTTGAGATTGTGAAGATGATGATTTGCTTGTCGACAATTACTAGTTCGGTTGTGCAAATAGGTAAGTATTTCTAACCCTAGTGGTAACCTATGTTGTAGCATTATTTGATCGTTTATGTGACCTTCTCTCTTGTGTTGTGTTCCACCCGTGATGTGTTATGTGTTGTTTAGGCCTCCTTGGATGTTTAGGCCTCCTTGGATAACCCTTGATACTCTTGTAAGGTCAAGGATACTGGGAGACCACCTCTATTGTGACCATTCTTCTATTTGTATCATCATTCTTCTAGCTTGCTTCTCCTCTATTTTTTATTGTTGTGTGTTGTGTCTTAGGCACATAACATTGCGGTTGATGACCTGGGGGCATCCTTTTATGTGATTGTTCCTAAGATGCTTGTTCTCATCTCTAATTTTATTGTTTACCTTCTTCTAGTGATTCTATCTAGTTGGCAGATGATGAAAATAAACATATACTGATACGGACCACGTGTCCCTTCAGCAAGCAAAGCAAAAATGGACCTAGTCCATACATGATGATGAGGTTGATTTATACATTTCCGATGCTTGGCTAGTAGAATTACTCTGTGTGATATTTTGATGTTAACTTTGTTAGTTTTAGGACACACAACTAAGAGGGGGGGTGAATCAGTTGTGTCAAAAACTTTTCTTTTATTAACCACTTAAATCCTTCTTGTAATTTAGCAGACACCAAGATTTTAACGTGTAAAACCCTGTTAAGGGAAAAACCATGGGGTGACTAACCCAAGATTGTATTCTTTGTTAAAAGAATAAAAGCAACAAAATGGCACATGCTAATTAGGGATCACTGCTCGAGCACACTACTCACAAGAGGCCCACTGCCTACAGGAGACACACTATCTACAAAATAATAAATATTACATACCTGAACTGAAGAATAGCATCTTCACCATGCTCGAGTCAGTTCCATTAATCTCAAAACTTCTGTTCTACCTTTCACTCTTCTCCTCTCTACCACACTCTCATCTTCACCATGATGATTTTGAAATGACTTCACAACTCTTATTTATACAAGACATCGACTTTGGGATAATGATCAAAGTCGGCAAACTTTAAAGAGAAAATACACAAATACAACTTAATTTATTACAAAAGACTTCATGCGAATCACCACACTGTCGGCCACATATATCTGGGACTCAAATCTTCTTTGAGGAACATGCCATCCTTCTCATAACATCTTCAAGATCATCCGCAAGATGTGTAAATCATCCGGTCGGCCAAGGAGGAAGACCATCATCATTCGGAAGTAAATCTTCAATTACAAGCTCAATCTTCAATGCAGACCACCAACATAAACTGGACACAATCTAGAGACCCCCACAAGCTTGCCTAAATCACAAAGAACATCCACACTACTTTTGCTTGCTGAAATCATTCTCTTCTTCATCCAGAACCTCAAGAACATAGTTTGTTATCATTGTTATATTGAAATAGATGCTTGCAGACCTTCAGACCACAAACCAATTGAGTTGTCAATTCACATTGACTTCCTAAACACCCCACCAAATCTGTAGAACAAGATATTGCATTTCCAGATCTCACTAGACCTATTTGTCTCTGAACATTTGCCAGAACCGGTTTTACTAATATGGCCATAAATTCTTCAAATATTCATGTGGACCTCTCAAATATTTACTGGATCACCTTTAGACACATATTTACAAACTCTTTGATTCACATCCTCTGATCTTCATCTTAGCTAGGATCTTCACTTCATAGACCTTCACTGTCTTCACTATTCTTCTCTATTTCTGATAGGACTAATTTTCTCAATATCCTCAGCACACAACTCATCCAATCCTTGACATCAATGCAATAGGAGTATGTTGACATCAATGACAACACCAGTTAGGCCCATACTTGCAACAATCTCCCCCTTTGTCATTGATCGCAACATATGATGTGAAAAACTATTTTAACCATCAAGACAAGAACTTCTCCTTACTGACTGACATAACTCACCCTATCAACAACAACCATTCACATGTCTTCTCTTCCTTTACTGCTCCCCCTTTGATTAGCAACCATTTTTGTTTTTTTGTTGTTATATGGAGCCTAATCAGACTCAGAGGTTAAATTTTCCCCATTTTTATCAGCGCGGTTCCCCCCAAATTCGTATGGGGTCAAGGAGTAGCACCCCTTGCAGAGATTTGGGGGCAGTGCCCCAGGATGGGGTCAAGGGCCAATGCCCTTGGTGCGCTCCCTGTCGCGATATAGGGCGGGGTTGAGGGACAGCGCCCCCGAAACCTCACACGGTTTTTTATTATTTTATAAAGGCACCGGGAGTTATTTTTTATTGGCCAACATAAGAAAACCCTATTTCTGTAATAAAAAAAAAGCTTGATAAAAGCGGCTAAGGGTTAGGGTTTGTATTGATTGTATTTTAGCATTTGCAGTGGTATTGAGTTGCAGGGATTGTTGGTTGTAATTGGTTTGATTTACTGGATAATAATATTGGACTCTCTGTTTGGTGGATGTAGCCTGAGTTTGGGTGAACCACATTAAAACTTGTCTCTCGCTGTTATTATTTCTGTGTATTTCCATTCATCTGTTTAATCTTTATTTGCATTTAATTGATTTCTTCTGCCAGATAACCCTAACATTTTTCACATGTCTTCTCTCCCCTTTGACATCAATGGCAAATGGCACATACTTGTATCAATCAGAATCATACAGACTGCTCCCCCTGAGTAGCAGCTTCCTATCATCAATCCAGACCACAAGATATGACTGTGAGATCTACCAGACTGATGCACATCAGTGCACCTTAATTTAGAACCGGAGGGGTAATAACCCCTAACTTCTTCCTAAGATACTCAAAAGAGTCTTTAGGTAGATGTTTAGTAAAAATGTCTGCAATTTGATCCTTGGAGGGTACAAACTCCAATCTAACTTCATTCTTGTTCACCTTCTCTCTCAAAAAGTGAAACTTGATGGATATATGTTTTGTCTTTGAATGTAACACCAGATTCTTTGAAATGTTTATTGCACTTGAGTTATCACAAAAGATTTTGATAGGTTCCTCATACTCCACTCTGATGTCTCTTAGCATTTGCTTCATCCACAATACTTGAGTGCAACTGCCTACTGCTGCAATATATTCTGCTTCTGCAGTGGATAAAGATATTGTCTCTTGTTTCTAGCTTAGCCAAGAAACCAATCTTTTCCCTAAAAAGAATGCTCCACCACTGGTACTCTTCCGGTCATCCAAATCTCCTACCCAATCTGCATCTATATATGCATGAAGAGAAAAATCATGATCTCTAGGATACCATAGACCATACTCAACTGTTCCTTTTAGATATATGAGAATCCTCTTGATTGCCATGACATGAGATTCTCTAGGATCAGCTTGGAATCTAGCAACAAGACCAACAACATTCATAATGTCAGGTCTAGTTTGAGTAAGATACAATAGTCCTCCAATCATTGATCCGTACTTTTTCTGATCAGCCTTAGGAGAGTCATCATCTTTGATCAATTTACATCTGGTTGCCATGGGAGTATTCATTGGTTTTGAGTCTTCCATCCCAATTTTTTTCAACAATTCTTTCACATATTTGGTCTGAGATATGAAGATTCCTTTCTTTGTTTGAGTGATTTGTAGACCCAAGAAGAAATTCATTTCCCCAAACATAGACATCTCAAATTCACTTTTCATTTGATTTGCAAAAGTCTTGCACATACTATCTCTTCCTCTAAAAATAATATCATCAACAAATACTTCAACAATCAAGATATTTTCATGTTCAATCTTGAAGTACAAGTTACTGTCAGCAGTACCTTTGTTGAAACCAATCTTCAAAAGATGCTTGTCCAGTCTTTCATACTAGGATCTTGGGGCTTATTTGAGTCCACACAATGCTTTCTTCAACTTGCAGACCATATCACCATGATTAGACAATTGAAATCCGTCTGGTTGCTCAATGTATACTTCTTCTTCCAAGTCACCATTCAAGAAGGAAGACTTGACATCCATCTGATATACTTTGAAATCCTTGAAGGTAGCAAAGGCAAGAAATAATCTGACTGCTTCAATTCTTGCCACCGAAGCAAAAGTTTCTTCAAAATCAACTCCTTCTACTTGGGAATAACCCTTGCAGACCAATCTGGCTTTGTTTCTGACTACTTCACCATCTTCATTCAGTTTATTCCAGAAGACCCATTTGGTTCCAATCACATTTTTGTTTCTAGGTCTAGGAACAAGATCCCAAGTGTGATTTTTCTCAATCTGCATCAACTCTTCCTTCATTGCTTTAGTCCAGCTTTCATCATTGCACGCTTCACTTACTGTTTTTGGTTCAACTTTTGAAATCAGACAATACTTTTCTGAGTCTTGAGCAATCTTTCTTCTTGTTTGGACACCTTTGCTTTTATCACCTATGATCTGATCTTCAGAATGATTTAGTCTTATATACCTGGGAGTTTTGGGAATTTCTTGCACTTCTATTTCTTGGACAGGTTCATTCAAACTTATCTCTTCTTCCTAATTCTCCGGATTAGTTTGGGTCTAAATTTTATAAGGGACTTGAACTTCTTGGACCAAACCATTATTCTGATCATCTTCTTCATATTCATAAAACCTTGAGGGTTTTTCAATGCCTTCATCAACCTTCACATTTGTACTTTCCATAATCTTTCTCAATCTCTTGTTATAACACCGGTATGCTTTGCTTTGAGTAGAATAACCCAAGAATATTCCTTCATCACTTCTAGAATCAAATTTACCAAGGTCTTCATCTCTTTTAATGTAACATTTACTACCAAAGACTATGAAATACTTCATAGTGGGAGTGATGCCAAACCAGAGTTCATAAGGGGTCTTACCAGTATTGTTTTTGGTTTGTACTCGATTAAGAGTATAGACAGTTGTGCTTACAACTTCTCTCTAGTAGATCTCAGGAACATTTGTTTCCATCATCATGGTTCTAGATGCTTCTTGGATGGTCTGGTTCTTTCTCTCCACTACTCCATTCTGCTGTGGAGTCCTTGGAGCAGATAACTGTCTTTTTATCCCATGTTTCTCACATAATTCTATGAACTCTCCGGATGTGAATTCTCCACCTCTATCAGACTTGAGACATTTTATGTTTAATCCAGTTTCATTCTCTACCATAGCTTTGAATATTTTGAATTTCTTAAGAGCCTCAGATTTTTCTTTCAGAAAAAGTCATCCACATCATCCGGGAGTGGTCATCAATTAATAACATGAAGTATCTATCACCTTGCAAACTCCTGATTCTTGCTGGTCCACATAGATCAGTATGTACTAAGTCTAACAATCTAGTAGAAGATTTTTCCTTACTTTTGAATGTGACTCTGCTCTACTTACCCAACTGACATTCTTCGTACAAACTATTAGTGGGTTTCACCAGTCTTGGAAGATCTCTTACAGCCTTAGTATTGCTTATCTTGATGATATTACCAAAATTCACATGACACATTCTCCTATGCCACAACCAACTCTTATCAATTTGAACAAATAAACAACATTTGCTAGTGCCAACCAAGTGGAAGATGTTACCTTTTGTTTGTGTACCGGATGCAATCTCTGTACCAGAACTTTCAAAGATCTTACATTTTCCATTTTTGAAAAGGAGATCATAGCCTTTGTCCACTAACTGTCCAACACTGAGAAGATTGTGCTTCAAACCTTCAACATATAACACATCACTAGTTTTGTTCTTTCCATCAAAAGAAATAGTTCCTCTACCTCTGATTCTGCCAGCAGAATTATCACCAAATTTTACAACTCCTCCTTCATATCTTTCCAAATCTATAAACTTGTTTTTGTCACCTGTCATATGGTGTGAGCATCCACTTTCAATGACCCAATCATCCTTTTCTTCAACTTGGGCAGCCAGAGCTTTTTCTATCATTTTATGATTGGCAAATTCAGAGGACATTAGATCTTCTTCCTTGATGGCAATAAACACCTAGTTACTTCCAGATTTGTTTCCTGTCTCTGATTCATCATCTGTTACTCCATCATCATATGTTACTCCATCATCATCATCATCTTCATGAACATAGTAACACTTCTTTTGAAATCTTGATCTATTAGGGTTTGGCCTAGAAAATCTTTCCGGACACCTTGAGGCAAAATGACCAATCTTATTATAGTTAAAACATTTGAAATGCAATTTTCCTTCATACATACCGGATCCTCTTGGTAGTCTTTTTGCAATGAGGGCCTCAAGTTGTTCAACTTCTAATTCATCCTCTCCCAGATCTTTTCTTGCTTTCTCATACCAAGAAGATTTTCTTGAGGAACTTTCTCCTGGATCATATCTTTGTTTGCCTTTTGTAGAGGCACTAGATTTGAATGCAGATTCGGTCTTGGAAAGTGCATCACCAAACTTAGCTAACTCAAATGTAGATATATTACCAACCAATTGATCCCTTGTGATAGTTGTTAAGGATCTGATTTCCTTAATAGCAACAACTTTGTGTTTATAAGTAGGAGGTAAGGATCTGAGAACCTTAGCAACAATTTCATCTTCATCCAGAACTCCACCAACACATCTGATGCCACAAAAAGATCATTTACTTTTGTCATGTAAGAAGTGATATTCTCATCTTCAATCATCTTTAGGTTTTCAAAATTTCCTTTCAAACTCTGTAGTTTGGCACATTTAACATACTTGTCTCATTCATGCAGAAGTTCCAGTTTTTCCCAAATCTCATATATAATTTTTAGCTCAATAACATTAGTCACCTTTGAATCAGATAAGGCACTTAGTAGAGCTTCTTTGGCCCGAAGATTATTTTTAGCATCTCTGATTTCATCTACGGTTATCAGACCATTATGAGGAGGAACATACTTCTTTGAAGCCATGATCCAATATTGCATTCCCATACATTGCAAGTGACATTCCATATGGCTTTTCCAAAGAGTGTAATTGGTTCCATCAAACCTTAGACTATCCTTCTTGTAGGAAGGCATACTGGATCTCCTCATGCGGTTAAGCTCTTTTAGAGGAAATTAGCTCTGATACCAATTGTTAGTTTCAGGACACACAACTGAGAGGGGGGGTGAATCAGTTGTGTCAAAAACTTTTCTTTTATTAACCACTTAAATCCTTCTTGTGCAAAATAATAATAAATCAACCATGGAAACATAATGTAATAATTCAAGAGCAGAAACACATTAACACATATGACACCAAGATTTTAATGTGGAAAACCCGGTTAAGGAAAAAACCACGGGGTGACTAACCCAAGATTGTATTCTCTATTAAAAGAATAAAAGGAACAAAATGGCACATGCCAATTAGGGCTCACTGCCCGAGCACACTTCTCACAAGAGGTCCACTGCCTACAGGAGACACACTGTCTACAGAATAATAAATATTACATACTTGAACTAAAGAATAGCATCTTCACCATGCTTGAGTCAGTTCCATTTAAGATCAAAACTTCTGCTCTGTCTTTCTCTCTTCTCCTCTCTACCACACTCTCATCTTCACCAAGATGATTTTGAAATGACTTCACAACTCTTATTTATACAAGACATCGACTTTGGGATAATCATTAAAGTTGATAAAGTTTACAGAGCAAATACACAAATACAACTTAATTTATTACAAAAGACTTCATGCGAATCACCACACTGTCGGTCACATATATTTGGGACTCAAATCTTCTTTGAGGAACACGCCATCCTTCTCATAACATCTTCAAGATCATCCGCAAGATGTGTAAATCATCCGGTTAGCCAAGGAGGAAGAACATCATCATCTGGAAGTAAATCTTTAATTACGAGCTTAATCTTCAATGCGGACCACCAACACAAACTGGACACAATCTACAGAACCCCACAAGCTTGCCTGAATCACAAAGAACATCCACACTACTTCTACTTGTTGAAATCATTCTCTTCTTTATCTGGAACCTCAAGAACACAGTCTATTATCACTATCATATTGAAATAGATGCTTGCGGACCTTCAAACCACAAACCAATTGAGTTGTCAATTCACATTGACTTCCTAAACACCCCACCAAATTTGTAGAACAAGATATTGCATTTCTGGATCTCACCGGACCTATTTATCTCTGAACATCTACCAGAACCAGTTTTACTAATATGGCCATAACTTCTTCAAATCTTCGTGCGGACCTCTCAAATCTTCATGCGGACCTCTCAAATCTTTACTGGATCAGCTTTAGACACATATCTACAAACCCTTTGATTCACATCCTCTGATCTTCATCTTAGCTAGGATCTTCACTTCATAGACCTTCACTGTCTTCACTATTCTTCTTTGTTTTTGATAGGACTAATTTTCTCAATATCCTTAGCACACAACTCATCCAATCCTTGACATCAATGCAACAGGAGTATGTTGACATCAATGACAACACCGGTTAGGCCCATACTTGCAACAGACTTATCTTTTCTAACAATTCATAACAATACACCTGCTTTGCGTACTTTGTTTATCTTGAGTCCCACCTTGGTTACACTCAGTTCTGAGACTTCTGTAGTATAGCCCCATGGTTATACTTAGTTTTCGAATCCGTAGTATAACCTTGGATCTTGATTTTTTGCATTGCTTTTATTATGTGATGTTGTTTTCTTAGGAAAATATTTCTAACCTCTCTTATTGTTTATCATAGAAAATTGTGTGTTTGTGGGAACATTCAGTGATCGTGAAGCACGTCACCTTTGGGGGCATGGGATTTCTAAAAGCTCTTGTTCCCTTGTGTGTTTTCTCTCTACCTTAATGTGCTTGATATCGGTACATGATATCAACCACCTTAAGGTGGGGGCATATATAAGGTAAGCTGTCTGATGATTTTGGTACTAATGAAGCATGTTTATATGCCCTCTATGGAAGCAGGATGTTGTATGTCTAGCATGAGTGCACATCCTTATCTATATCTTGCAATCAAAAAGCCCTCTATGGAGGTGGGACATCGTACATATCCTTTTATTCAAAATCCCTCTGTGGAGGCAGGGATGGTGTATCTCTTGAGCTAGTGCATATCCTTTTTATTTCAAAAGTCCTTCGAGTAGGTGGGGTTGGATTTGAGACTATCCTCCCTTAAGCATGTCTTTGGTGGTTGTTGTAGCATAAGCCCAACCGTCAGGGGTGTTTGCAACATGTTTGAGATGGTGGGAACCTAGCAATAAGCTCCTTCCAATTGCCTTGTTTGTTGTGTTTAAGACATATAGTATGTCTCTGGCATACTATACGACGCTCGTGTTTTCTGTGTGTCTTCCATGTGTTTTCCCCTTGTGTATTTTCAAGGGTGTGGCGAAATGTCCCTCCTACACTCAGGATTTGTATGGCATGTTTTCTACCAAACATAGTCTCAAGGGTGTGGCGAAATGCCCCTCCTATGCTTTGGGTTTTGTATGGCATGCTTTCTCTCAAGTGTAGTTTCAAGGGTGTGGAAAAATGCACCTCCTACACTTTGGGATTTGTTTGGTGTGTCTTCTCTCCCATATGTAGTTTCAAGGGTGTGGCAAAATGCCCCTCCTACATTTTAGGTTGTGTGTTGCATTTTTTTACTTTCTATGCATTTATACACATGAAAATAAAAAATTATATCACTGTATTCATCATGTTTTGCATGTCTTCAATATTGTCTTCTCTATGTTTTGTGTGCCTATTACTGTCTTCATTGTGTTTGGTGTGTTTACGATGTGTTTTCTCTAATGCTTACCTGAGATTGGGGGCTAGAAATAGTTCCTCAATCTTTGTGTATGCATTAGCTTCAAGTGCCTAGCGTGTTTTCTGTGTTTTCAACCATACTTTAATGCATGTATGGGTCATAAGATCATACATACATTAAAGTGGGAGCTAAATGTTATGTCGTAAAATATCCCCCTAGGACTTTTACCTCCTAACTTTAGCTCCTAGGTCCCTTGTTTTTTTATCATTCATGTTAGAAGTTAATCCTGAGACAAAATTCCCTAAAACCCATGTCAAAATGGACTTAGGGGACATTATAGAGCTTAACCCTATCCTAAAATTGGTCCCAGGACAAGGGTACCTGTGCCCTTGCCCTGCCCTATTTTGACAGGGTCCCAAATTTCAATATCAATAAAGTTACTGTTAGAGGTGTTCCTTGCTGACATCTTAAGTTTGAATTATGAAATTAAAGTGGGAATGCATATATAAGCATGTTTAGGGTTTAATTTGTCAAGTAGAAGATGATTATGATATTTTGGTGAACTTATGATTTTAGAGCATTCAAGACATTCATTGTGGCAAAGCAGACTTGTGTTGTTGTGTTTGTTATTGCAGATTTGGCTTCATCTTCTCATGTTGTGAAAGATCTTCATCTATTTATGAGCTACACCTCTGAGGTAATATCTATTTGTGCTTCAATCAATCATTTATCAATTTGTTTTTGCCTCTATCCTACAAGGATATGCACTCTCTATCTAACAATAGTGTTGGAAGGCTTGAATGCCATTCTAGGGCTTGACTGAGGCAATCTCCTAAACACCACAACCCCCAACCCCTCTCTCATGATTGCAGGTGATAGGTGTCAGATCTTGAAGAGTGGAGTTACAAAGGACTGTTGCAGAGCATAAGGAATTAGGATTTGAAGAAAAAGGTGGGAAATATATTAGGAAGGGCTTGGGCACCTGCTCTTTTGCCCCTTAGTTTTGTGTCATGAAGAATCTCTGAAGTGGTTACTGTCAGTGACGAAAAAGGTTTTGAAGCCCCCGAAAAAGTAGCACCTTAGGCTTGGGCACTTGCTCTTTAGCCCCCAAATTTTTTGTACCCTAGAACTCAAAATATGGTATGTCTCTAGTTTGTGTTTATCCTGTCTTTTCTTGTGTGAGCATTTATCAGGTTTCATTCATTTGTTTATGATTTTGTATAATTAGGGTTTTAAGCTAAATCAGACTAAAATCAATACATTAATCAATCAATTCTAAATTTTCCTATCATTACAAGTGACAAGCAACCTGTAGATGAATCCTCTTGCAAAAGTTGTGATTTAACTCGGTTAAATGTCTTTGAATGTGTGTAGTGAAAGGAGGATGTAGCTAAATCATTCAATCCCATCATCCCCCTTTTTCCTACATAATAGTGAGATTATGGATAGGATCAATGTTCTCATAGATAGGATTAGGTGGATGATGGATAGGAGTAGTTTCGTTATCTTGCTCATGGATGGTTGTGAGATTATGGATAGAATCAATGTTCTCATGGATAGGCTCTTGGTCATAGAGAGGATTAACATGGATAATGTGAGAGTGAGCTTGGATAGGATGAACTTGGATTACTTTCTTATGGGTAGTAACTTGATCATGGATAATATCTTGATCATAAAGAGGATTATGGAGACAATGAGTGAAAGTCCTTTGATCTTGATTTGGATGAGGGATTAATGTTTCCACATGCTTTAGATTATACTCTTGACACAACTCTTGATTTTATTGAATGGAAGTGGAAGCAAAAGACTCTTGGATAAGCTTGATAGATTCTAGATGGTCAAAAACATGAGGGTAGAATGAATCTTGACTTGGACTCATGGTAGGAGACTCTTCAATAGGCTTGATGGGTTGTGGATTACATGATGAGGTTGAAGGAATGGACATGATGTTTGAAGGCTTTTGGATAGGTTCTTGAATAAGTGTTTGATGATATGGAGATGTTTGATTCCTTGCTAATAGCAATTGGATCACATCCTTCATAAGTGTATGATGGATGGGCAATATAATGGATGAATATTAATGGTGGATAGTGTTGTAGGATTAGGATTAGGATTAGGTGAAGGGATAATAGGGGTGTATGTTGTAGGCTTATGAGTAGGATTAGGTGGAGGGATAATGGTATTGGACATATTAGTATTTGAACAAGATGGAGGGGTAATGTGATTGGATGGATTAGGATTATATGGTTTTATCATGGGTAGCTCAAGCAATTGTGCTTGGACCAATTGTTGTACAGTTATCTCCCAGGGATCCTTTGGTGCATGATTGGAGGAACATGAGGATGAAGGTAATGAAGGGCTTGATGGATTAGAAGGTTGATGGACCAATGGATTATGATAGGGACTACATGGAGGTGTTGGGATAGGACTAGTAGGCTCTTGGATTGGCATTTGATTGGATGATGATGTAGGGTATGTTGCAAGTATGTGCCTAACCAGTGTTGTCATTGATGTCAACATATCAGTGTTGTCATTGGTGCCAACTGTGCTCTTGTCTTGATGATCTGTAATGAGTTAGATGCCTATGTAAGTGTTGGAAAGCCTAATATTGAGGATATTGAGAAAACTTGCTCCTCCGGTAAGAACAGTATGTTGCAGAATATCTTTATATATAGAAGAATAGTCCAATAGATTGCTCCACATTTTCTGTAGAATGAATATCTTTATCTGCGGATTGGAAGTTATTTATAGACCTGTCTAAAGATGCCATGTTCCAAGTTTGAGCTTCCAGTATGAAGATTTGAGTGAGATATGTTCACCAGAGAGAAAACTACTTTTCTTGTATGTTTGGTGGTGACAGGGAGAAAGTGTTATGCTCCGCATTCCTCCACATTGAAGTATTTTGGTCTGTTGTTCTATAGTTAAGTATAAGATGATGTTATTTGCCTTCAACTCCAATGGTTTGTGATTTGGTTGTCTGCAAGTGATCTTTTCCTTATGACAGTAGATGGTAGTGGTGTTTATGTGCTCTGATTTGAAGAATCATCTTGACAGAGTGGTTAGAAGTTGTGTGGTTGTTCCCGATGATCTCAATGTACTTGTGGATGTCTCTTGATCATGTTCCTACCCTTGGATTGGTTTGTAAAGAGAAAATTGGATCATGGATGAAGAATGTTCTTAGCAGACCTAGTGTTCTCACCAGTCTTGGCCAACTTGGTTGATTTCACTATTTACAGAGATGCCTTGAAGATTGTAAAAGCATGTTGTGGCATGAAGGATTGTGTTTGGGTCCCATCTAAGGCGTGATGTGATCAACATACATATTTACATCTTTCCCTTAGCAAAATTCTATATTAGGTCTAGACCTATTTCTATGTATGTTTTTGTAATGCCGACCTTGGAGATTGTTGCAATGGTTGATGAATGTATTGCTGACCTTGATGTACATTCCAAGGTTGATGACTTGTATAAAGACTTGTAATGTAATTGCAAAAAGTAAGGAGGTGTACGAAAATGAAGAGATAAGTGTGAAGGTGTAAAAGAGTAGAGTAGAGAAGTTATATTGTGCTTTAATGGAACTAAACCCAGGCATGGAGTAGATGCTACTAAATCAGTTCACCATCTTTTGGCAGTGAGCCACCCTTTGGCAATGAGCCGTTCTTTGTAGTGAGAAATTTGGACAGTGAGCCCTATAGGTAGTGAGCCTATGTTTTTCAGTATTGTTATAACTCATATATTTCTGTGGGCTAACACCCACTGTGGTTTTTCCCTTATAGGGTTTTCCACGTAAAAATTTGGTGTCTCCTATATTGAATTTGTGATTGTGATTAAGTCTATGGTTTCATGCTTTCTTGGTTAAATCTAATTATCAGTAATTAAGAAATTGATGATTTAATGTTTATATGAGGTTAAGTTTTTGTGACAACTGATTTACCCCCCTCTTAGTTGTCCTGTGTATTTCAACAATTGGTATCAGAGAAGGTTACTTAGAAGAAAGCCTAACAACTTGAGGAATATCTAAGATGTATTTTAAAAAGGAGGATCCATAGTTTGATGGGACAAATTATGCTCTATGGAAGGTACAAATGAAAATCCATCTTGTTTGTCTTGGTTATAAAGTGTGGAAAGTTGTAGAATCAAAATATACCATGCCTCAAAATGGTTTGTCAACTGAAGATGAAATCAAAGAATATGAGTTGAATATAAAAGCTAGAGATGCCCTATTAAGTGCTTTGTCTGACACTGAGTTAGATAAAAGTCATGGATCTAGAATCTACAAATGAGGTTTGGGAAAAGTTGAAGAAATTGTATGAAGGAGATGATTCTGTAAAAGAAGCCAAGCTACATGGCCTGAAAGCAAAATATGAGAGTTTAAAGATAAATGAAGATGAAAACATTACAACCTTCATGCAAAGGGTTGATGAACTTGTCAGTGGAATAAAAGGTATGGGAGGGACTATTGGTGATAAGGAAGTTGTGATGAAAATTCTTAGATCACTACCAAAATCCTATAGTCACAAGATAGCTGCAATTGAAGAAGTAATGACTGTAAAAACTATCGATAGAGATCAATTGCTTGGAAAGCTTACAACCTTTGAGATGAGAGAATTTGGTGATGCTCTACCAAAAGTTGAGACAACTTTTAAAGCCAGTACTTTAGAAAAGATCTCCAGAGCCGAGAAATATAAGGTGGAACCTGATGATGACTTTGATGAAATTGAAGCTAACTTTGTTGACATATTACAAAGAGGTTTCAGTAAGTTCAAAGGCAAACTACCTTTCAAATGTTTTTCATGTGGTAAAGTAGGTCATTATGCTTCTAGATGTCCTGAAAGAATTGAAAGGAATAGAAAAAGATTTGAGAACAAGTCTAGAGCTCCAAAAAAATACTACTATGTTAGAGATTTTGATGATGAAGGTGTCTACTAATCCTGCTAGCTGTGTGAAGGAAGAAAACCCAATGGAAGAAAGTGCTTTGGCTTTTCAGGTTGAGAAAGATAAGGATGAATGGATTATTGATAGTGGATGCTCACATCATGTATGACTAGTGACAAAAGTAAGTTTGTAAGTTTGGAAAAATATGATGGAGGACTGGTTAGATTTGGAGAAAATGCAACTGGTAAGATTTGTGGAAAAGGATCTATTTCATTTGATGGAAAACATAATACAAATAATTTCCTATATGTGAAGGGTTTGAAGCAAATATTTTGAGTGTTGGTCAGATGTGTGACAAAGTCTATGATCTAAGATTCAAAGACAATGGGTGTAAGATCATGGAAAGCTCCAGAACTGTGATTGCTATCGGTAAGAAGACCAGAGGTAACATCTATCAATTAAGAGGAACTAATGATTACTATTTATTAGCCCAAGAAGATGAGAGTTGGTTGTGGCATAGAATGATGTGTCATATAAACTTTGATAATCTGGTAAAGATAAGTTCAGGTCAGATTATGAGAGATTTACCAAAACTTGTGAAACCCACCAATGCCATTTGTAAGGAATGTCAATTGGGGAAACAAACAAGAACAAGTTTCAAGAGCAAAGAGCAATTTTATGCCAGTTTGTTGGATCTAGTACATAGAGATCTATGTGGTCCTACAAGGATAATAAGTCTACAAGGTGATAGGTACTTCATGTTGCTTACTGATGATTATTCTAGAATGACTTAGGTTACTTTTCTAAGAGACAAATCTGAAGCCCTAGAGAAGTTCAAATCCTTCAAGGCAATGGTTGAAAATGAAATAGAGCTAAAAATCAAATGCTCGAGGTATGATAGAGGAGGTGAGTTTACATCAAATAAATTCAACATTTTTTGTGAAGAGCAAGGAATAAAGAGATAGTTGTCTACACCTAGGACTCCTCAACAGAATGGAGTTGTGGAAAGAAAGAATAGAACAGTTCAAGAAGCTGCTAGAACAATGGTGAAGGAAGGAGGTTTGCCAAAATTCTTGTGGAAAGAAGCTATACATACTATTGTCTAAACTCAAAACAAAGTTCAAGTGAAAGGAAATGGTACTAAAACTCCCTATGAATTGTGGTATGGAAGAACTCCTATAGTAAAATATTTCAAAGTCTTTGGAAACAAATGCTATATCAGAAGAGATGAAGATCTAGGGAAATTCGATGCAAGATGTGATGAAGGAATCTTTATTGGATACTCTACCAAGAGTAACGCCTATTGGTGCTACAACAAAAGGCTGAAAAAGATTGTTGAGAGTACAAATGTGAAGGTGGATGAAGGCAAAGGAAGAACATCAGATCAAAGTGGCTATGGATCAAATGAACCTACAAATATAACATATGAAGAAAAAGCTGAACAGGAAGATAGTTAAGATGAAGAAGAAAAGGCTCTGAAAAATGCTGCTAAGACCCCTAGGTATGTAAGAATCAATCACTTTGAAGATCAAATTATTGGAGACAAAGACAAAGGAGTACTGATAAGGAAAAGAGCTATAGAAGAACAAGTGAATTACTATTTTCTCTCTACAGTTAAACTAAAAACTATGAGTGAAGCCTACAATGATGAAAATTGGGTAAAGACAATGAAGGAAGAACTAATGCATATAGAGAAGAATGAAACTTGGGAACTAGTTCCTAGACCTGCCGACAAAAATATTATTGGAACCAAATGGGTTTTTAGGAATAAGCTGAATGAAAATGGAGAAGTTGTAAGGAATAAAGCAAGGCTTGTGTGCAAAGGATATTCTCAAATTGAAGGGATAGATTTTGAAGAGACTTTTGCTCCAGTAGCTCAGATTGAAGCAATCAAAATGTTTCTAGCATTTGCAACTCACAAAGATTTCAAAGTGTATCAGATGGATGTGAAGGCTGTAATTCTGAATGGTGAGTTAGAAGAGGAAGTCTACATTGAGTAACCGGAAGGATTCCAACTATTAGATCAAAGTGATATGGTATCCAGGTTGAAGAAAGCATTGTATGGACTCAAGCAAGCTCCTAGAGCTTGGTATGCAAGGTTGGATAAGTACTTATTGCAGTTAGGATTCAGTAAAGGTACTACTATTAGTAATCTCTATTTCAAGATTAATGGTGATCAAATTTTGATTGTTGAAGTCTTTGTTGATGATATCATCTTTGGAGGTAATGAAGGTATGTGTATGAAATTTGCTGGTAAAATGCAGAAAGAGTTTGAAATGTCTATGTTTGGTGAGATGAATTTCTTTCTAGGTTTGCAAATCAATCAATCAGATAAAGGAATCTTCATATCTCGGTCCAAGTATGTGAAAGAGTTGTTGAAGAAGTTTGGGATGGAAGAATCAACCAGTATATACTCCCATGGTGACTAGATGCAAGTTGAGCAAAACTGATGAATCACCCAAGACTGGTCAGAAAAAGTATAGATCCATGATTGGAGGATTGCTTTATCTAACTCAAACCAGACTTGATATTATGCATGCAGTTTGTCTTGTTGCAAGATTTCAAGCAGATCCAAGAGAATCACATGTGATGGCAGTAAAGAGAATCTTAAGGTATTTAAAAGGCACACTAGATCATGGTTTATGGTATCCAAAAAATAATGATTTCACTCTTAGTGCTTATACAGATGTTGATTGGGCCGAAGATGTTGATGATAGGAAGAGTACAAGTGGAGGCACTTTATTTTTGGGTAATAGATTAGTTTCATGGATGAGCAAGAAATAAGATTCAATCTCTTTGTCAACTGCAGAAGCAGAGTATATTATAGCAACATGTTGTTGTACTCAAGTGTTATGGATGAAGCAGACTTTGAGGGACATAAGAGTTGTGTATGAAGATCTAGTTGCAATCTTCTGTGACAATACAAGTGCTATAAATATTTCAAAGAATCTAGTAATCGATTCAAGAACAAAGAATATATCTAGAAGGTATCACTTTCTGAGAGAAAAGGTGACAGAGAATGAAGTAAAGTTGGAATATGTGTCCACAAATGATCAGATTGTAGATATCTTCACCAAACCTCTATCTAAGGATACTTTTGAGTATCTCAGAGAAAAATTAGGGGTCATTACCCCTCCTACCCTAAACTAAGATGCATGGGAATGCATCAGTCCAGTGGCGCCCAAAGTCTCATTCTTTGATCTAGATTGATGTTTTGAGAGCTACCTCTCAGGGGGAGTAGCTAGATGAGTTCCTGATAAAGAAAGTTTAGTTGGATTAGAACAAAAGAATGCAAGTATGTTCCCTTTACCATTGATGTCAAAGGGGGAGAGAAATCATGTGAAAAACTTAGAAAAGAAAGAGTGCAGATGTGTAAGGAGAAAGGGGGAGAATCTTGTCTTGATGGTCTTTACAATTTTTCACATCATATGTTGCCATCAATAACAAAGGGGGAGATTGTTGCAAGCATGTGCCTAACTAGTGTTGTCATTGAAATCAACATATCAGTGTTTTCATTGGTGCCAACTGTGCTCTTGTCTTGATGATTGCCTGTAATAAGTTAGATGCCTATGTAAGTGTTGGAAAGCCTGATATTGAGGATATTGAGAAAATTTGCTCCTCCGTTAAGAATAGTATGTTGTAGAATATCTTTATATACGGAAGAATAGTCCAACAAATTGCTCTGCATTTCCTGTAGAATGAATATCTTTGTCTATGGATTGGAAGTTATTTATAGACCCATCTAAAGATGCCATGTTCTAAGTTTGAGTCTTCGGTATGAAGATATGAGTGAGATATGTTCACCAAAGAGAAAACTGCTTTTCCTATATGTTTGGTGGTGACAGGAAGAAAGTGTTATGCTCCGCATTGAAGTATTTTGGTCTGCGTTTCTAGAGTTAAGTCTAAGATGATGTTATGTGCCTTCAAATCCAATGGTTCATGATTTGGTGGTCCGCAAGTGATCTTTTCCTTATGAAAGTAGCTGGCAGTGGTGTTTATGTGCTCTGGTTTGAAGAATCTTCTTGACAGATTGGTTAGAAATTGTGCTGTTGTTCTTGATGATCTCAATGTGTTTATGGATGTCTCCTGATCGTGTTCCTACCCTTGGATTGGTCTGCAAAGAGAAAATTGGATCGTGGATGAAGAATGTTCTTAGCAAACCTAGTGTTCTCACCAGTCTTGGCTGACTTGGTTGATTTCACTATTTGTGGAGATGCCTTGAAGATTGCAGAGCATGTCATGGCATGAAGGATTGCATTTGGGTCCCAGCTAAGGCATGACATGATCAACATAGATCTTTACATCTTTCCCTTAGCAAAATTCTATATTAGGTCCACACCTATTTCTATGTATGTTTTTGTAATGCTGACCTTGGATATTGTTCCAATGGTTGATGAATGTATTCCCAACCTTGATGTACATTCCAAGGTTGATGACTTGTATAAAGACTTGTAATGTAATTGCAAAAAAGGAGGTGTGTGAAAATGAAGAGATACGTGCGAAGGTGTAAAAGAGAAGAGCATAGAAGTTATATTGTGCTTCAATGGAACTTAACCCATGCATGGAGTAGATGCTACTAAATCAGTTCACCATCTTTTGGTAGTGAGCCACCCTTTGGCAGTGAGTCGTTCTTTGCAGTGAGTAATTTGGGTAGTGAGCCTCTATTTTTTGGTATTGTTATAACTCATATATTTCTATGGGCTAACACCTACTGTGATTTTAACCTTATAGGGTTTTCCATATAAAAATCTGGTGTCTCCTGTGTTGAATGTGTGATTGTGATTAAGTCTATGGTTTCATGCTTTCTTGGTTAAATCTGATTATCAATAATTAAGAAATTGATGATTTGATATTTATATGAGGTTACATTTTTGTGACAACTGATTCACCCCCCTCTCAGTTGTCCTGTGTATTTCAATAGGGTACCCATAGGATGCATAAGCTAGAGTGGTGTTCCCCTTGTCAAAGGTACCATAAAGACTTAAGAACACTTGATTTTGGTGCAAAGGGTAACTTATACTTGCCTGTTCTTGTAAAAGAACTTGATAGTATTGTAAATGGGTTTGATGATGATTTGAAATGTTAGAATGAGGAGTTGGATGATCGTGGGGTGGATGTTGTTGGGTATACATGTGATAGGTTGATGTGGAATTGATGGGATATGTAGGTAGGCTAGGTTGGTATGATGATGGAGGTGACACATAAGATTGAGGTGTAATTTGTTGAGGTTGGGGTTGTGTTTGGAATTGTTGTTGTATTTGGAATTGTTGTTGTGGTTGACATTGTTGTTGTTGTGGTTGGTATTGTTGTTGTTCTATTTAGAATTGTTGTTTTTGTGGTTGGAATTGTTGTTGTTGGATTTGGAATTGTTGTTGTTGTGGTTGTGGAGGAATTTCGTAGGAAAATAGTTCTTTGGAAATGGATGGAGGTGAACATATCGATAGAGGATGGTATGGATGACCTTGATGTCCCTTGTCAGAAGATATACAATGAGGTATAGAATTGTGACTTGTGCTAGCCAATGTTGGATTGTAAGAAGTTTGTATGTCCAAGTATGGATGCATGATTTGATGATTTGGAGTTAGCATGGACATATAAGATGATGTTGTTGATGCAATAGGATTAGGAGGATCTTCGGTGATGAGATGGGCATAGAGGTTATCACGAATGATATTCTCACATTTTTCCTTAGTGATAGGATCCAATCTCTCATAGTCATGTTTACACTGTTGTATTTCGGCTTCAAGTGGACTAGGAGATGTGTATGATGGAGGTTGGTATGATAGTGACATGTGTTGGATTAACGATATATCTTGGGGATGAGATCCATATAGGTGTTTAAGTTTCTCTATGTCTACATCATCTGGGTATGATGGGGAGGGGTTGAACCTAGGCTTATTGAATATCATAACCATTTTGAAAAGTGATGTATTAGGTGAGGCTCAAGAATGGGATTATGATTAGGATGATGAGATAGATGAAACTAATTGGATTATGGATAGATTGGGATGATGATGTGAATGATTTGGAATGATGCCCCCTCAAGAGTATAGGCAGGGGTGAAAGAAATGGGTAGACCCTTGAAATGAATAGAATTGGATAATGACTATGATGAAGTGTATATGACAAGTAGGATGATTAGGGATTGGATTACGATGAAGGTGACTTGGCTTAGGATGGATGTGATGACAAGGATATTTAGGATGATGTGGAGTGTGTTTGTTGATATCTTGACTGAGACAATTGCAAACAAAAGATTTCACATGTACATGCATAGATTTGCAAAACACACATGCAAGACACAATAGCAAGTTTGACCTTGAAAATTGAATGGGGTGATTATGAAGACACTTGAAGACACATCAACAAGCCTAATGTTAGTCAAATGGGTATGGCTAATAGGTCTTAATCTAGGATGTACAAGTGGTCTAAGGATGTCCCCAATATACATGAGGTATGGGGGGCCCAATTCTGTGAAATGAAAGTGAAATAATGCCACACAGCTAGGAGAAAGGGGTAACCCACCCTTCACCTTCACTTCCCTAGGGTATATAGTTCTTGGGGGCTTAGCTCAAATGACAAAATTTCAACTTCCAAGAGGTATGTCTTTCAATTAATTCCTCACTATATATACTCTGTCAGAACACAAGAGTTGAGGTCATCCCTTGGAGTGGTGTGTCTCCAAGCAGACCTCCTAAAAAGGTGAAAAAAGCAAATCAAGTGGTGTTTTTGATCTCCAAGATCACCTTGCTGTGTGAAAGAGCATACACACACACTTGACTCACGCTCGCAATATTAATTTACCCTTAGATATTGAAATGTGTGTGTGAAGATGAATGGATTAAAGGATGCCTTTGATTCTCAAGATCACACAAAGTGCATGAGAAGAGCATACACACCCTTAATCACACTCAAATCTAGAGCAAACATTTCAAGCACAAGTTCATTTTTAAACCCAAGTCAAAATGTGATGATGAAAACACATGTTCATTTTATGCCCAAAATCAAGATATGATGATACAACAAGTGTTCGTTTTAAGCCCCAAAAGGAAGTGTGATATTGAAAACAAGTGATTTGATAAATGGAAGATGCAAAAGTTGGGTTGTGTGCACCTAGAAAGTTGGTCTTTAGATCTGATGTTGATGCAGCATCTTGAGTCTTCCTTGATTCCACCAAATAAAAAGAAGAATAAACAACTTGCAAACCTAGTTGTTAGAGTGAAAAAGGATAAATCTAGAAATTTTTGATAATGATGGACATTTATAGCCAATTGGATGGTATGATCAGATTCTATGTGAAATTCTATGTTTAAAAAAAAATTCATTAAATTTTGTTAAGAAACGCAAACGTTATAGCGATTTGAAGTTTACAAGGAAAGGTGATGTTTGACTGATAATCCTTGATAAATTTGATTATATGGGCTAAAGATACATGTATTTCCATGAAGATAGACGAACCAGCTTTCCAACGCCACCAATTTCACGAAAAATCTGATCTACCTATCAAAAGTTATGTGAAAAGAAATAGCCTATTTCGATACTAGGAGGGCAAAAGTTTGCCCCTGGTGGTCAGTTGATAGCTAAAAGGTAGTTCAAGGGTGGTCACATGCAAACAGGTTGATGGTTAAATGACAATGATAGTGACATTAACAATGAGTAATTAAAAGTTGAAAATAAATGCTACGTTTGGAAACAAAAGGTTAATATTAAATGCTAATAAACAATTAAAGTAACCACTAAAGAAAAAGTTAAACTAAATGCTAATATTAGTGTAGTTTAAAAAGTTAAACTAAAATTTAAATTAAAAGTTAAACTAAGTTGTCAGGTTAGGTTTTGTTCATGTAGGGAAGGGCAAAGGTCTGGTTGCAGGTGGCACTGGGTAGAAGGGAGTGGTGGGCAGCGGGTGCGTGGTGGAGGAGGGCAAGGAGGATAGGCAAAGAAGAGGGAAGTGGATTAAAGACAAGGAGGTGGAGCAGGGGCAAAAGACAAAGAGACAAGGCGGGGAATGGGTGGCGGTGGGGCAGGGTGTTGGGAGTGGCAGTAGTTGGCAGTTGGGGGTAGGTTGTGTGAGTGGTGGATGAGTGTCGGGGAGGGGTGTGGACGAAGGGGAATGGCTGAGGGGCATGAGAGGACGGGTGATAGGTATAGAGAGGGGTGGCGTGGGGCAAAGGGGAGTAGGAGAGGTGGTGGTGTGGGAGTGGAGGTCATGGGGAGAGAGGGTGTAGGGAGCGGTGGAGTGGTGGATGGGAGGCTGGAAGGGAGCAAGGATGAGGGTTAGGTTGAGCGGATGGGTGGGAGGTGGCAGAGCGGGGGGAGTGGCACTGTGCAGAGGGAGTGATGGGTTAGTGGTGTTAGACTTAGGGCACACAACTAAGAGGGGGGGTGAATCAGTTGTGCCAAACTTTCTCCAATTTACACACTTAAAACTTCTTGGTGATTAGCAGTATATTAAACATGAAACATAATGCATTCAAATCAAAAGCAGAAACTCATCAACACATAAGACACCAAGATTTTGACGTGGAAAACCCGGTTAAGGGAAAAACCACACGGTGATTAACCCAAGAATGTATTCTCTGTTAGAAGAATAGATAGAACAAAATGGCACATGCCAATTAGGGCTCACTGCCTACAAGAGCCACATTGTCTACAAAGAAATAAGTATCACATACATGAACTAGAGAATAGCATCTTCACCATGCTTGAATCAGTTCCATTAAAGCCCAAAAACTTTTGCTCTGCCTTTCGCTCTCTTCTTCGCTACCACACTCTCATCTCCATAAACACACTTTGGAATGACTTCACAATCCCTTATTTATACAAGGCATCGACTTAGGAACAATCATCTAAGTCGGCAAACACTTATAGATCATCCGGAAGACGTGTAATACATCTGGTCAGCCAGTCTCAGGAAGAACACCAACATCCGGTGGTTATTCATCAAATCCAAACTCTAACTTCAATGCGGACCACTAACATGAACTATACATGATCCAAAGATCACCACAACCTTTTCTGAGTCACCAAGAACATCCGCACTTTATCAGCTTACTGAAATTCTTCTCTCCTTCATCCAGAACTTCAAGAACACAGTTTGTCATCACTGTCACAAAGAAGTAGGAGCTTCCGGACCTTCAAACAATGAACCAATTGATTTGACACTTCACAAGGACTTACTCAACACTCCCTCAAATCCACAGAATGGGATAATGCATTTTCAGATCTCACCGGACCTATCTGTGTCACTCTGTCACCTCTGAACACCTGCCAAAACTGGTTCTACTTGAGTGACCATAACTTCTTCAGATCTTCATGCAGACCTCTAAAAACTTGACTGGAGCATGTCAAGACTTATATCTACAAACCCTTTAAACCACATCCTCTGATCCTCAACCTAATGTGGACTTTTACCTTCTTGTCATCACTGTTCTTCACTTTTCCTGATTGAGACTAAATTTATCAATATCCTCAGCACACAGCTCATCCAATCCTTCTCATTAATGCAACATGAGTATGTTGACATCAATGACAACACTGGTTAGACCCATACTTGCAACAATCTCCCCCTTTGTCATTGATGGCAACATATGATGTGAAAAACCATCAAGACAAGAACTTCTCCTTACTGTCACAACTCCCCCTATCAGTAACAACTATTCACATGTCTTCTCTTCCTTTACTACTCCCCCTTTGATCAGAAACCACTTGTTTTTCACATGTCTTCTCTCCCCCTTTGACATCAATGGCAAAGGGCTCATACTTGCAACTCTAATACTTCAAAATCATACCTGCTGCTCCCCCTAAGTAGCAACTCCCATCAATCTGGATCACAAGATATGACTGTGATATCCACCGGACTGATGCACCTCAGTGCACCTTAGTTCATCACCGGAGGGGTAATAACCCCTAAATTCTCCCTGAGATACTCAAAAGAGTCCTTGGAAAGAGGTTTAGTAAAGATATCTGCAATCTGATCCTTGGAAGGCACAAACTCCAGTCTGACTTCATCCTTGTTCACTTTCTCTCTCAGAAAGTGAAATTTAATAGATATATGTTGGTAGGGGAGTGGCTTTCAATGTGGGGTCAGTGCCCAAAGTGGTTGCCAGGATAACCCATTGGAAGTTTTTAATCCAGTGATAACATAATAATAAATTTAGAGGGTTGGGGTAGTTAATCACATTAATCAAGATAATGTATGCCTCACTCATGGCTCAAGTGCTCATTTAGGCTTGAGATGAAATGAGAAGAACTGAAATGGCAAATCAACTGCCTTATCCTCATGAAAGGTAAGTTAGTTCTGCATGAGTTTGTATGGGGGTTGGTGGTCGGGAGAGGCTACCAGGATAACCTGGGATGGGGGCCGGTGCCTAGGAAGACCTGCCAGGATAACCCATGACAAGCTATGTGATGACACTCCTCCCTACTGCAGGCTAGCACTCCCAAGTTGTATTTTCCTCCTTTGGTTGTGTGAGTGCCTCTGGAATTACATGTTAAGTGTGTAAGTGTTGTTTGAGTTTCTTGTGATGTTCATATTGACCAAGGTTGTATTGGAGTCACGTGTAGTCCTTGCATCTGTTAGTCTTTTATCTTTTGACACTTGTCTTTGTGGGACCTCATTGTTATCTCCTAGCATGGGGGGTGGGCCTCATGGTTCCACATGGTCGGGTGGTTGTGCTTTATTCCATTAGTTTTCTAGCATCGTGGCTCGTCTGTAAAGAAGATGTATCTCTCTTGATTCCAGTTTTGTACCTGTATCGAAGACAAACATTTGTACTATTTGTATTTAGATCTTTTGTATCAAAATAAATCCTTATGTAATTGATGTATCCTGAAAGAGAGCTTTTGTAAGATATACTATTTTGTACTTGTAATCTTAATGCAAACTTCTTGATGTATTTGGATGTCGTAATGAAAGATACTAGTTGGTGTATTTGATTAAACTATGTATGTTGTTGGTTGTTGTTATATTTCAATAATACAGCTATATAATCCCTAGAGATGTTAGTTTAACTTGTTGCTATTAGACCATGTTATGTTTTGTTATTACCACTTCTAAGGAAAAAAAAAGAATTTCGCCCTTTTTATTGCTTAGTTAAACTTATCTTTAGGGTTGCATGGTGAGGCATTACATCTCTCTTATATGTTTCCTTTTTTCTTTAGATGTACGTGTTTTCTTTCATTTCATTTTGTACAGTACAGTCAATTCCCACAACTTGTGTGGGAACTATGAACCGATTCTCTTTATGAATATAAACAGTTATTTCATACAATGATTTGTATATTGTTTCTTCTTTTGTAAATCATTCAATTGCATAAGGGAAAATTTGAAATCTATTGCATGGTACAGTTGTTTATAATCATGAGTAGATTTAGCAAATTTTGCGTACATTTCTCACTTAATAATTGGATCAACTGTAATCAATAGACCATGAAAATGAACTGAAACTCATAGCTTAGTTCTTCTTTTCCTTCTTGCTTTAAACAACCTGGCCTAAGTTCCCATTGAACCTGTCTCCTTCAAGGCATAAAACATCAGTGTTGTCCCAGCCTAACCTTATTGGGCCGAAGTGCACAATTAGGTAACAATAATATTAATATCAAAGTGAGCTTATATTGATGACTTTATATATCAATTCAATTGAATTAATATCAAAATTGAAATTGAAACTAATTTTTTATAATGAATATTTAAATTGAAATTGATATCAAATTTGATAATGATATATCAATTTTAATATGAATATTAAAATTTTGATATCAATTAAATTGATATTGATATAAAAAATGTTTAAATGAATTTATATATCAATCCAATTGAATTGATATCAAAATTGAAATTGTTATCAATTTAATTGATATTGATATCAGGTTGATATGAATATCAAATTTGATATCAATTCTTTTGATAATAATCATTCAATTTGTTTCTGTTCAATTTATATATCAATTCAATTTAGTTTATATCAAAATTGACATTCATATGAGAATTGATAATGGAGAAGGCTTGAGAATCTTGGTTACATTATTTTTAACATTGAAATAAATTTTTTGCTTCATTGAGATAAACTTGGTCCCTTTGATGCTTGGAACACATGATATTTTCTAGGTTTAGGAGATGGTTAAGGGATAACATAGTGGTGATATGATTCTTTAAAGGAGTGATTTGTAGTCCTTATTGATGAGGCACTTTTTCTTCTTGGACTTATGGATTAGGGAGATCACTATTCAAGGTTTAGGGTTTATCCTAGCCTAGGGTACAACATTTATCATTCAACATTTAAATGATTTAGCATTTGACATTTATTGTCTAGTTTTTTCATGGTTGAATGGTCAAGGCCTAGGGTTCACCACTTGGGGTTTAGTGTTCACATTCAAGGTTTAGCTTTCAAATTTAAATTTCAACATGTGATGTTTAATATTATGATTTAGTGGTTTGTGTTTAATTCTCATCATTTAACATTCAAAGTCACTTGTTTGTGGGTTTACCATAAAATTTTAGGATTTAGTGACCTTAGGATTTAATGCTCATGATTTACCATAAGTTACGCTAAATACATTTTTGTTTATGAGTATTAGTAAATACATATGATTTTTACCATTATTTAAATTTATTTATATAATGTGTAAGTGAATATTTATACAATTTATGATTATAAATTAGGATCTAGGGAACTTATGGTTTACAATTTTTAGGTTTAGAGATTATGAAAAATATAGTTCAAGTTTTATTGTTATGGTTAACCCTAAAATCTAAACCAATGATATTTTCCCTAATCCCTAAACCCTAATACCCTAAACCATATTTTTAATCCTAAAATCACTAAACCATGAATCATAATTTTTAACCCCTAAACTTACAGTTTTAGGGTTTTGAGATTAGGGAAAATACATTGGATTATAGTTTAGTGTTAATGTAACCCTAAAATGTAAACCAACTCCAATTCCCCTAATCCTTAAACCATAAAATCTAATCTTTTACCCTAGAATCACTAATCCCTAAAACCTAAATTTTAACCCTAATACATACAAGAAAACTTGAAAGGAAGTAAACATGCATTAAAAAATTCTTTCCTACCTCAAAAAATTGTTATCTATAGTAATGGATGGAGGAGGGAAATTGTGTTCTAGGGTCAAAATAAAGATACTTGTTCATGGCTTCTTAGTCGTTGCCATATAGCAATGTAAAATGGTTATGGGCATGAGAAAAAAATTACTTTTCATAAAAGACACATGTTACCAAGTAGGTGTCTATATATATATATATATATATATATATAGACACCTAAAATTGACTTGCTCCACAAACCAATTTCCTGTATCTCTACACCACCAATTATCCCTCCTATTAATTAAATAAATTCATTTTATTTAATTAATTTATCCCTAATCACCTAGCCTTAGCCATTTATCAATCCTTTGTGATCAATTAATTCATTTAATTTATCACTATACCTTATAACTATATCCTCATTGATTAAATAAATATTCTCAATATTTATTTAGTTAATTTGTCCATCTCCCTAATCCTTATTAATTAAATAAACCATACTTATTTAATTAATCTACCCTACTAATCAGTCTAAACCTAGCCTAGTTGATTAAATAGCAATTATTTAATTAGCTACCCTAGCCTACCTGTCCCCTAGACCTAAATTAATTAAGCTAAACACTTAATTAACCTTGCTTAGCCCATCCTCCCACACACCTTTGAATAAAAATCAATTTTTTATTCAAAGGGTCAAATCTTCCTTACAACTCATTTATCACCCTCTTACACATGTAAGTGTACATGTGTCCTTCAACCTTCACACCTCCACGTAAAAGTGAATTTTTAATTCACATTCCCCCATGAGTGGAATTTTTAATTTACTTGTCATATCCACTCTTCCCAAAAATGAATTTTTAATTCATTTTATCTTCAACACCTTTCCCCATATGAATTTAAAATTCAAAAATAATGAGAGCCCTCCAATCCCATTGACCTAATCTCAACCCTTGATCTATCTCACCCAACCCTCTTGTGACACTTGTCACAAGACTACAACTTCAATCCTAACCCTAACTCTCAAGCATTTCTAGCCCTTGATCTCAACTTTTAATCCTCACCCTCCATCCTTTTTCCAAAAATCTATAAATAAAACCCTCACCCAAGCCATTCACAATCACTTCTTCTTGCATCCTTACTATGTCAAAATCTCTCCAAAATCTTCTCATCCTAACACCATAATGCCAAAATCATTCTAGCCTATCTATCCTCATCTCTATCTCCATCCAAAATCCAAATCCTTTCATCTACATTTGTGTTGAAAGCAATAGAGCAATCCACATTTCTACATTCATTTACTTGGGTAAAGCTAAGGAGTTTGGGTGCAACTCCTTCCACCTTATCTTGAGTTTGTGAATCATCTTGGAAGGTATAACATTTGTTTCATTGCATTTGTTTTATGTTTTGCTTTCATTTTGATTTCCATTATATATATATATATATATATATATATATATATATATATATATATATATATATATATATATATATATATATATATATATATATATATATATATATATATATATAATAGGTATCTGTTACTAACGAATATCTACTTAGGTTTGGCTTTGAACCAATGGGTCTCTATTTCTTGAAAGTTGGTATACAAGTTTTTGGAAATAGGTACCCATTCCTTGCAGAATTTTTTGGCCCCATAATTTTTACCCACAAAGTGGACCTAGATTATCTTGTACTTACCTATCACCAGGTGGAAATGAATGAGCAACTATTCTATGAATGCCTCTAACATGACACAAAAACTGGTGAGCAACTATTGTATCAACACTTGTTACATGACCTAAAAATTGTTTAGAAAGTGCTATATACTCATTGCATGACCTGGAAGGTAATGAGAAAATTTATTTTATCAATTCCTATTGCATGGATTAGAAATTGAGGAGCCTCATATCCTCTTGAAGGTGTGTTGGAACAACATGCTAGAACACATGTTGCTAATCTACCTAAGTGTTTTCTAACATGTGTAGATACACTCTAAAGAGGAATTCCATGATCCAAGTTGATATACTAATATGCAAATAAAAATCATACATAAGGGTGGTACTTGATGTAAGCAACTTCTCTCCACTCAACTGTACCACATCTCATGGTGACACTACATCTACTATGATATATGGATCATATGTGCTAAATGTTGAATCTAATGTAGTCGATGTGCATGGACTTAACATATATATATCTACTCACATGAATAGATAATAGATGATCTACCTTATTTATAATGGTGGTCATAATTTGACATATCACATCTCTAGTTGACAAAATAACTAGCTTTGTAACCCTTGCCAAGTACAACCTTCTTGTAAGAATTGAAAGGTTTGGACCCACCAATTTCCTCTTAGTAGGTCTTGGATCATGATCTTGTTGGGAATACTAGGTGACAACACACTAGTGTGTCCCACTTTTTGGCCTAAGCGGGACACTCAAAATTAATATTTCCAGTGTTTTTCAATTTATGTCAATTATATCGAACAAATGGTCAAGAACTTAAGGATGATGTAAATTTTAGAAAAATATTTGGTTAGAAAGCTAAGATGAAACTTGATGTCATAATAGCATTTTTTGAAATCTTGTCCTAAAGTACATGAACCGAATGGAGAGCAAACTTGACATTTTTATTGTCTTGAAAACATGAATTTGGACATTCAAATTACATGTCCAACCCTTATTATTGATAAATTTGAAATTATTAAAAGACTAAGGGTTGTTTTTAATTGGTTAAAATTATAACACATAGACATTATAATGCACTCACATTATGAAAGATGCACCCAAGCATTTACGTGAGAGTGTTTTGGAGAAGTATGAGTGTTTCACCACTTTTTGGCCACCATATTTGTGCACACACCCATACCATTTAAATATGATTCCTCTTTAATGTGAAGATCCTCTATAACTATAGTCTCATTAAACAAAAATATATTGAATTATCTAGGATGAAATCCCCAAGCATCACTAGGTGGAAACTAATGACCAACTATTGTATGAACACCTATGGAATGACCTAGAAATTGGTGAGCAACTATTGTATTTACACATGTTGGCACATGACCTATAAATTGATGAGAAAGTGATATATACTTGTTGCATGACTTGGAAACTAATGAGCAAAGTTATTATACCAATTCTTACTGCATGACTTAGAAATTGAGGACCCTCATATCCTCTTAAAGGTTGTGTTGGAGCACATGTTGCTTATCTACCTAAGTGTTATCTAACATGTGTAGATACACTATTAAGAGGAATGTCGTAATCCAAGATAATATATTAATATGTATGTAACAAATGATACATGAGGATGTTACTCAATCTATGCAACTCCTCTCCACTCATCTATGCCACATCTCATGGTGACACTATATCTACTTTGATAAATGGATCATATGTGCACAATGTTAAATCTGATGTAGTCAATGTGCATGGATTCAACATATATTTTCTCACATGTTTAGATAATAGATTCTATGATCTACCTAATCTACAATGGTGGTCATAATTTGATAGATCACATCTCTAGTTGATAGAATAGTTGGCTTTACAAACCTTTCCAAGTACAACCTTCTTGGGAGCTTGAAAGGTTTGGATGCACTAACTACCTCTATTTGGTCTTGGCTCACGATTATATCAACAATACTAAGTGACAACACAATAGTGTGTCCCGCCTTTTGGACCAAGTGGGACTTTAAATTACTATTTTTAGTGTTTTTCAATTTGTGTCAATTATAGTGAAAAAATGGTCAAGAATTTAAGGATGATGTAAACCAATGAGTTGTGAAATTTTCTTAAAAGATTCAATTTGTAATTTTTGATTTTTTCAAAGAATTATTTCTATCATTTTTTTATTTTTTCAATCATTTTTCAAAATTTTCTATTATTTTTATTGAGTGACATTTTTCCATAATATACTTTCACTACAAATAAAATATTTCAACAATTTCTTAGGGTTAGATCATTAACTCCAATATTTAGAGCATGAATATTTTTTGGTAATTTTTATTGAATATTTTATTTATTATTAATTTTTGAATTGTTAACAAAAAATTTTAGACCTATATTTTTCCATATCACATTTCTCTTAGCATATATTGAAATTAATTTTTATTTCAATGAAACAAGGACATCCATGCAAAGGGTAGTGCAATTTTTAAAGATTTTTCTAACAACATTTGTTATTTTTCCTAGATCTTGATTAGAGGTCATTATTTTTTGTAATGGATCTATATTCATTATAAAATTTTAAAAAATATTAAGAAAACATAATACATATTATACTTTTTAGAAATCTAACACTAAGGGCTACATACTTGGAAAATGATATTTTCAAATGACTTCATTTATCCCTCAAAAAGTGAAGTGAAATTACTTTTTTGTTAGTATTTTGATAGGCACAAAGGAGAGTTTGAAGAGTTTGATTTAAGCATAAAGGGGTTCTATCCAAGGGGGTTCAATCTAACCCTCTTTTATTGAAACCCCTTAGATGAAATCCCTGTACGATTAACTCATTTATTTTCTAAAAAATACATGATTTTAGGCAAAGATTAGGATGTCTCACAAGTGGGAAGGAGATTTATGCTTCAACCCTACTGAGGTTTATTTGTAACCCTTTGTCTATCTTATCTAGCATGCCTTAAAGGATAGATTTATAATATATACTCATTTACAAATGTATCTTTGCATATCATTATTTACAAAATACAAAGGTAGCTGGTCATTTGTGTGTACATGTGCAATGAGTTTCCAACCACCTATGGTATATAAGAGGACCTAAAGTAGGATTCATATGCCTAGTCATGACATAACCCCTAACCCTATCCCAACTTGTGGAGTGGGGGAACATAGTATGGACATGATATGTGGAAAATACTCTCCTAACCTATGACCATGGCATAGCCCCTCTAACACTACTAGACAATGATAAATAGAAAAGGTCAATACTAGTGTCATCATAGGGATTGTATGATCATATGAGTAAACTCTAACTTGATAGATATCAATCTATCTTTATTAGGTAGGTTGGGGATGTTATGAATTGTTTGATCAATGTGTGTAAGAGAATTTGGGAGTCTTAGAGCAGTTGAATCTTTAAAATTAGGCTCATTAGGATCACCCATGGATCAAGATCTACATTAAAATAAATTTACAAACTAAATTTACATTTTAAAAATAAATAAAAATTACTTTAATTTAAATCACTTATAGTTACATAATGTACATATGAAAATACACATACTGTTGCAAGGTGTGTGCCCTTGGTCTCCTTGTGTTGTGCAGCGCATCACTTGGGTTCGTGACAAGGCTTAATTGCCTCTCGTGGATTCATTAACTCTAGTGGTTGTATCAGACATTAATAGGTTGATCTTTTGGTGCAATGGAAACTGTCTTGCTAACAATTGGTATCAGAGCAAGTTCCTTCTGATAGCCTAATAGCTTGAAGGTAGATTTTGGAAGCACACATGGCGAGAAGAAAAGGAAATAAGAGAAAAGAAAATTTGAAGCAAAATGCTGATCAACAAGCACCGATCAAATCAAATGATGAGTTGTTGCATGAAACACACCTGTCAATTAACATAAGAAGTGATGTATCTGAAAGAGAGGATAGCCTTGTGGTTGAGAATAATGACAACGAAAGGAGACATTCATATGAAGAAGAAGTTAAATATAATCTAGAGGATGATGAAGAAGTAAATCTTGAAGAAGAACTCCATTATGCTTACAAAGTGGTTGAAAATTTTCAAAAAGAAAACTCAAGACTAAAGTTATAGCTTCAAGAAGAAAAGGAATCGAAGACCAAAGCAATTTCAGCTCTTGAAGAAGCAAGAAAACTGATTATGGATTTAGAGGTACAAGTTGAAGAAGTTAAGAAAATAGAGGGAGAAGTAATAAATCAGTTAAAGATAAAAGAGGTAGATTGTGAGAGGTATGAGTTAGAGATTGTTTCCTTGAGAAAGGAACTAGAAAAGACATCCTCCATATTGAACAAGAACCTTCAATTTGAAAAGAGTATTGAGTGTTTAGATGAGATATTAAATGAGCAAATATCACCTTTTAATAAGGCACAAAAGAAGTCAAATGGAGCCCCTATCAAAAGTGAAAGAAGCAAGAAGAAGGAAGATCAATTTCCACACAAGGAAAGCACTCCTCCACAAGCCAACAAGAACAAATTCAAAATATTTTTTCATTCAGGACATCATCAAATGACCAGGTTTGAACATTCTTTTCATGGTTATTGCTATTCTTGTTATGAATTTGGTCATAGAGCAATAGACTGTTGGATGCATGCAAGAAAAGTTGATTGGAATAAAAGTTCTTATGAGTTGTCAAATAGAAGGTGTAATATCCTATGTTATAAATACAATAACTTTGGGCATAGAGCATAGTATTGTAGAAGTGGTTTAATGGAATCACCTAGATACAACCAATAGGTAGATACATTGACCAAGCAGAAGAAAGATCCTATGAAATTTTAGAGAATAAAACAAAAGACAGAGAAGGAAGACCCCGAGCTTGTGCATATTGCACAATAGGCATCACTAAATGCATAAGTAGTAGCATAAGTTTAGGGGGAGTTGATCATTGATGAATCATTTAGCCCCATGGAGAAGATAAATAGGTTATATTGCAGAAAAATGTATAGAGTCAACTATTGTTTTATTGCATTGTATGTTCAGGATGTAGGAAATGTTTTAGAGGACCTTGTTTGTTGTCCCTATGCTCTAGATCTTTGCAAAGTTGGAGGAAATGTAGAAGCCAAGATCAAACAGAGAGATTCTTCTAAGATAAAAAAATAGGGAGGTTGCTTTATTTCTTTTGCATGGCCTGGTAAAAGAGTCCAAGACAATAATATAAAGAAGAAAATAGAGATATGCAATAGTTGTGATGTTGAAAGCCTGCATAACAATGTGTATTAAGACTTCTTGATGATGATCAAAAGGTGAGAAATGTTTTATAGATTTATAATGTGACATATAAGGATTTGCAATCATGCACGCTTCTAAAATATCTTGAAACCTTGAAGAAAGTCTAGAGGAGCATTCTGAGTTTGTGATAGTCTAGCAATGTTAATGAAAATCAAGGTAAGTATTATACAAGATTGCACATACATTTAGAAAGTTTGCATACCATTAAGGATTCTACCATAGCCATGGGATACCTTGTAGATGGATCTAGTCACTCCAAAATTTTAAGAAGTGAAGGATGACTGTCACAAAGTTTGAGGTTTGCAAAGACCTTAAAATCTACATCATCTCTTGGAGTCACAGTCATTAGTCTTGCCATACATGATGAGAGTATGTAGATACAACAAGAAAGACACCCTACTAGTACAGTATAATTAGGAAGACTGTATCACCATAAAAGGTGTTGAGAATGATTGAAGATAGTTTTAGTGGCTATGACTGTCAAGAAGATCCATAATACATAGACACATCCAAAAGCAGTAGGTGCGATTGGTATCTCAGCAGTGACAGTGAGAGACAACAAATAGTGTTGTAACTAATGCAGTGATAAAGACATTGTTTGAATGACAAGGATGAGAATGGAATAATCAACTAATAAGAACTTAAATGGTAGTGCTTCAACTAAAGATGTGAAAGATCCCTGTAGACAATTGAAACTTGCAGAGCTCTTAACACTTAAACAAATATTAAAACCTAGGGGTCTAAGATAGTGATGACCAAGGAATTGGAAGAAACTTTTTGCAGGATGATCCAAGAAATGCAAAGCACAATCTTGACACAGGACAATGGACAACAGAGATAGGTTTTGAAGGCATGAGTTGCATAAATGAGAAATAAGGTATAAATCCATAAGAGAGATGAAAATGAACCTTGTTTTGGTTTTGTATCTTAAAGGTTATCATGTATATTGGTATCATGGTGAAAATCAGTGTGAGGTATCCTATAAAAGGTCTATCAAAAATATGCTAAGGATTGCAGGTCTACACATGCCACTTGAGTATGTGAAGACATTAAAGAAAGATCTTTTAGTCTTTGTTATGTTTCACATTTTTGGGTACACATTATGGTGAGTTTCAATCTAAAGTATGTTTTCAACTTTCTGTCAGAGGTCTATAAATTATAGGAACTTCCTAAATAATAACTAGCGGACCTTGTCAAGAATATCTAAAAGTCTTTCAACAATTTAGAAGGATATATCTATAAAACTGTTAGCATTATTACATAGACCATGGTGATGTTTGAGGATCTCTTATGAGTCATAAATAAGGTCTATGAAGTATCTAAAAGCCTATATGAACCATTAAAATTTGGCAAAGATAGAGTTTTCATGATGGGACAGTAGAAATAAGAGATAAGCATATTTGATAGTTATACACAAAATTCATTACAATATATAGTGAGAGGGCAAGAAAAAATTGAGCATTAACCTACATATGTTTTGAGAATGTATATTAGAATAAAACTCTAAAACTATAAGGTGGACAATCATGTGCTTTTTGTGTTGACATGCAACTAAGACAAAGTATAATAGTGAGAGAAAGTAGAGATCAGGGCAGACACACTTGTATGTCACAGAGATGTCTTCAGGACAGTATAAGGAGCAGATGAGTCGTACGGATATAAATCTTCATCAGATCTAATACATATTATTTGGACAATACTTTTCAATATATATAATTAGGCATGCCCTCCATGAAAGTAAACAAGTGACCAGCCTTAAGAATCTCATGATGATGAATCCCAGAGAGTCTTTTAGCAATGCACTTGCCATAAATGTCAAATACCTTCATAGTTGGGAAGTGAATTCTCAAGATCCATCAAACATAGTCATCATGTCTTTGTGTAAAGAATCAAAGAACTCCTTACTACACTGTTACACTCTTTCAATTGTGGTAGATAAGAATTTGTTAAGAAGTAAAGGAAGGTGAAAAGACTCACATGATGATCACCATTTAGCAACCAACGATAGAGATAGAGGAATATCACAGTCAAAGGGGGAGTTCTATAGACAGGGGGGACTTTTCAGCATAGAGGATTACTTCCTGCAGAAAAGAGGTACAATTACATCCCCTTGTCATTGATGTCAAAGGGGGAGAGTAAGAAGTAAGTTCAAGGAAAGGAAGGAAGGTTTATGTTTGTGTGTGTGTGTGTTGCCATCAATGTTTCCATCAATGACAAAGGGGGAGATTGTTGGCAATATTGTCATTGATATCAAAGGTGCTACTAGCCTACTAGAATTTGGACATGTCACTAATATGGAAGTCATTGATGATTGACTACTCTTAGGTACTTGATCATTTATCATATCATTAGAGGTTTGATGCTATATTGTTGGAAAGACTTGTTAGTGGATTGTATGGAAGTAACAAGGTCTTCAATCCTTGTCTCTGCTTGAAGAAGATAGTTCATTGTTGGTATAGTCCTTGTTACTACTGCATGGACAAGAAGACTCTTTACTACTTGGAAGGGACATTCCTTATCATCCTGATGATCATCTTCGAAGGGCGGGCTAAGTAAATGAACATGATTCATAGTTATATAAAAATGAGGAGATAACAAAATTATATTGAAGTGAAGATTATTTCTCTTTGTCGAGGATTACTAAAACAAAGGCAACCTATGTAAAAGTTTGTTAAGGATAAGTCTCTGTTTAAAAGATAGTTATATTAATGGTGGTAGTTTCTCTTGGTTGAAGTCATTCTGTAAGTTTTTATTTTGACCTCAATCCTGCTGATATGAAGAGATCTATGTGTATCAAAAAGGGGAAAACATTAGAATGCACACTTTCTAGAACGAAGGTCTAGGTATGCATATGGTTATGTAATCATTCATGAGTTATTAGCACTGCGTGAGTGTAATTGGTTCAAACTTTCGCGGCCTCACTCTTTCTTAATTATGAACCACATAAACGTTGAATACATGTGCATATGATTTGAGAAATATTTGTTCAAAGAAAATGATGTGTAGGGCTACATATATGGACTCTCAACGATAGTATGAGATGCAGACAATAATCTTGGATATGTTAGAACATGTGTGAATACACTTAGTTGAGAATGTATAAACTATTACAATTCAAATCAACCTGGGTTTTAAATGAAAATGCTTAAGGAGGCGTGTCCTGAGAGAAAGAGCAGTGGAGTTATTGGTTTGATCTGGTTTGAATTATCTATAAACTATTCCAAGAAAACAATGCATAGTGACAATGCAAAATATGCATTATTTATATAAGCAGTTAAAGAAGAATATGGGTAGTTGTCCTAGAAGAATAGTGACATATGAGCAGTATACTGTTCTTGCTGAGAATCAAGGTTTATACACTTGGCAGGGGTTTCTTCAAACAGTCCTGAATTAGTTGATGAAAAGAAGTTTAGGGGTTTATTCACTTTTTCCAGAATCAATATAAAAGAGCATGTAAAAATTCGGGGTTGGTGCCTCTTGAGGTTGGTGCCTCTTTGCTCTGAGTTGGTGCTCAAACTAGGTGTTTCGGTGTACTTGCAAGTTGATGATTGGTAGTCAAAGATCAACTTTTAACAAGTTTGGTTTGGGTATGGTTGAAAACAACAAGAGTGTTATGAACAAAGAAAAATCTGCTTCTTTTAGCAAACAATCAACTTTGGAAAAGGGAGAATCAAGTGTTGCTTCCAAGAGACCTGAAGGATTAAAGAAGGATAAGAAGACTGAAGATTTTAGATAGGAAGATGATGGTTTTATCAAGGTTCACAATCCAAATAGAAGATTCAAAAATTAGTCAGCAGAACAAACTAGGTTTTTCTATGCCTTTAATGGTTATTGCTTTTCTTGTAATCAATATGGGCACAAAGCAAGTGATTGGGGGTGTTATGAATTGTTGATCAATGTGTGTAAGGGCATTTGGGAGTCTTAGAGCAGTTGAATCTTTAAAATTAGGCTCATTAGGATCATCCATGGATCAACATCTACATTAAAATAAGTTTACAAACTAAATTTACAAACTAAATTTACATTTTAAAAATAAATAAAAATTACTTAATTTAAATCACTTACAGTTACATAATGTACATATGAAAATACACATACAAGCATACATACACATACATGTACACAGACATACATACCCATGTACATGTATATACACACACACACATGCATACACCTATACACATGCATATATAATACATAGATTTTCATACAAACATACATACATACACATTCATACCAACATACATACATATACTACATATATACACAGATACATTCATGTATGTGCATACATACTACATATATACATAACTTGGGTTTGACATATATGGTTTAGCATATACAAGCTTTTCTTGATTTAGGATTTAGTGAACATTAGGGGAAATAAGGTTTGAGTTGTTGGGAAAGGTGTGTTGTACACCTTGCATAATGATGTAGTATTGTTATTTACTTGTGGTGCATCTTAGGACGTGCATACTACACTGAGATAAGCATTCTCATGATACTTGTAAGTTGGTGCATAAAATCCTAAAGTAAAGAAGCAATGTAGGGATTTTATCCATGACTTCATCGAGCCTTTTGATAACCACAACTCATGAAAAACTCAACAATACTCAAAGCATAGTTTTAAACATTTCACTGTCACAACTAAAAATCATTACATAGTCATTTTCAAAGCATGCAACTCTCAACTGTTATCATGTCATCCTTTAAGATAAAACACAAGGGACTAAAAGTAATAATAACAGTCATGGGGGAAAACACGTGAATGAGTTCTTTTCATAACAAGACTAAGAAATAAAAGATTGATTGAAGATTAAATCATATATTTCTAACCAATGGACTTCTTGTAGAAGGAAACTCCACTCAATTGTTGCACAAACTAACCCCAACAAAAGATATTGCTTCACATTGTTGCAAGAATAAAACTAGAAGTCTAACAAGTCATAAGGGAAACACTCAAAAAAGAAAACAACCCTCTTCACCCAAACAATAATCACTATGAAGATAAAAAATGAGAACTACATGCTCTAGTTCTAGATTTATTCCTCCTAAGAATGAAAGAATATAATGAGAAACTGATAACATTTCCTCCTTTTTATTTTTAATCCTCGGTGAAATTGAAACACTTACCTCTTCCTCTTCTCCATTCACATACTCCCACCAAGGATAAGCATCCATTGGGGGTGATGGCTCATACTTGCTAGGAAAATGCATGGACAAGACCAAATAAAATCAAAACCAACTCAATCGACAATCAACCCTAGCTTCCCGAAAAGGCAAACTTTGAATTTCTTAAGGTTTATTAGTCCCTCTGCTATCCTTCATTAAGAAAAATCAATGCCACAATACCTTTCTAAACCACAAGAGAGCCTTCCTGCCAAACAACATAGATACAAAGCAAAATTAAAATCACAAGATTAAAGTTTAATATAACATAAGATTTAAAACCTTAAAAGTAGGTTCCATAGACTCCAACTTAGACTTATACCATAGTCCATTATGAAAATAAAAAAAGTGTAAAATCCTTAGTGTGAAAATATAACCAAAACAACCACCTCAACACTAACCCAAAAACCACATAATGATAAAGATGCAAACACAATCCTTAAAGTCCAAGAGTGTTTCACTCTTGTTGAGGATATCCATGCAAGACCCACCATGCAAGACCCATTTATTTGCACTATTACACTAAAAAATGAGTAATTGAGATGTAAAGCCTTGCATCATACCAACATCATAAAAATATAAAATTATGTCAGTAGTATCCACCCCAAAAAAAACAAAAAAAACAAACAAACATGTAGAATACATCAATAAACCTATATCATGAAATCAAAGCAATGAAACAAAGTACATTACTACTCATCTCTAAATCTAAATCCACTACAATTCGAATGCGCCTATCATGTTAAGTCATCTGCTATATAAAATGATAAACAACCATTTGTTTTATTCATCCAATATATAAATATATATACATAAGTCTTGACAACTCGCTTTCATATATAATTTTGACTTTAGAGGACAAATTAGAAATTTATTCAAACCTAACGTCTATATGTACACCTACAATATTAAAGCTTATTTGATTTTTAACCATATGAAAACTCAGTTTTCTTCTTTCCCACTAAAACAAATACCGAAATTCTCGGTTGCTTCCCTTAGAAGTAAACAGAGATTCCATGTCGTTACCCCGCAGACGCGGCAAAGCGTGATTCTCATATCAAATTCAGAGGTATGAGCTGTCCCTGTGCCACCGTCATTCATTCCATTTCCTCACTACAGTCCTTGTTTGGAACGTTTCAAATAGTAATAAAAACATGTCCGAAACGTCATTTTAGAATCGTTTATCAGGGTCAACATTCAACGTTTCTTATTTTAGCTTCCATGACGCGGTCATCACGCTCTGTGCCTTTGAACGGGCAACGCGTTTGCCTTTAAATTCCACCTAATTATATAGTTTCCCACACGCCTGATTAGCTGGCATAACTATATATATACAAGGCCTCCATCGAATTCATTGTTTCCATGTTACTAACATACCTTGCAAGGCTATTTGGCATATAGAGAGAAAGAAAGATCTTTTCGCCTTCCATTAAATCGTATATACAACTTTCATAGGCTAGGCAGATATTTAGAGACGATGAAGGGACTGGATGTTGAGCTGACGGTGCCGACCTGTCTGAGATGCCCCATCTCGTTGGAGCTGATGAAAGATCCTGTTACTCTCTGCACAGGCGTTACTTATGACCGCCACAACATTGAGACCTGGTTAGATGCCGGCAACAATGTCTGTCCCGTCACAAACCAGATTCTGCAAACCCACGACACAATTCCAAATCATACTCTCCGTCGGTTTATTCAGGATTGGTGTGTGGCCAACAGTGCCAGAGGAGTCCAGCGAATTCCTACGCCCAAGGCGCCTCTCGATCCCGCCTACCTCAATGCCATCCTCGCACAGATTTCGGCCGGCGAGAAGGAATCCATACGTAAGCTCACAAGACTGGGCAAGGAAAGCGATAGGAATAAAAAATGCATTGTCTCGTCAAATGCATCCGCTGTTCTCGCATCCGTTTTTGCCCAACACAGCGCAGGGGCTTTGAATAGGTCGCAAAAATCTGTAGAGATTTGCGAAGAAGCTCTGGGGGCTCTGGCTATGACTTTGCCCTCGACTTCTCAGGCTCTGGATTTGCTCGTCTTTCCCGACTCCATTTCTTGTCTTGTATGCATTCTTCGAGAAAGCAATCCGGAGGCAAAAAACAGCGCTGTTGCGCTTCTTCATGAAATGGTTTCCAAGGATAAGTACAGAGATATGATAGGAGGAACAGATGGAGTTGCGGAGGGGTTAGTGCAGCTATTGAGAGAGCCCATTTGCCCAGCGGCGACCAAAGCAACCCTTACCACCATTTACAACATTTCTTTGAGGAAAAAATACCGCAGCAAAGTTGTGGAAGCAGGCGCTGTTCCTCTTGTGGTGGAGACGCTTGTACAGGCAGAGAAGAGTATTTGTGAGAGGGCATTGTTGGCGCTGGATATCCTTTGCAATTGCTCCGAGGGCCGATTGGCTGCCTGTGGCCATGCTTTAACTGTAGCCGTGGTTGCTAAGAAAATATTGAGAGTCTCCGATCTGGCAAGCCAATTGGCTGTTTCAATTTTGTGGAATATTTGCCATAATTTCTCCAACGGTGGGGCAGTGGTGGAGGCGGTGCATGCAGGCGCCTTTGACAAGCTGTTGGTGTTAGTGCAGGTGGGATGCTCTGATAGAACAAAGGATAAAGCGACCAAGTTACTCAAACTTTTCAACGCCCATACAAATGATTTCCAATGTGCCAACACAATCCATTTAAATTATGTTAAGCGTTCTTACTAAAATCTGGTGTGATACCCAGAGAGCTATTCTGTTGACAATATTTACTGTAAATACTTAAATTCTTTTTGGGTTTCTTTTGAACCACAGGCAACCAAATTTCTGTTATTGATATGAATGTTGCAAACAGATAAAATTGCTGATTCAAGAAAATTGCGTTGAACGATTCTGAAAAAAAAACCACCCACCGGCCGAAAGTTCAAAACAAAATCTGCTAAACGTAGACTCCATATAAAATACACAGCTTGTTTGCACCCACCCGGGTCTAAATTTTTAGGTCTAAATTGCAAGTCCCGGGATTTTTATTTTCCTGGTCTAAAAAACGTATCACCAAGGTATGAAAATTTAATTGCTCAGTAGAAAGTTTATACAAGTCTTTTGTGCACGTCTGCTTGTAATCTCTAACTCATTTATTGTTGAAGAAGAAAGTATAAAAGCCTTGTGAAGGAACAGTGATGGTGGTTGACTGCTCCAAACTGTCTGCAAGTGCAACAAATCTGCCCAAAGACATGGTCCAAGCTAAATTATCCTGAGCCTTTTAAGAAACCTTGAAGTGCAACAAATCTACCCAAAGACATGGTCCAAGCTAAATTATCCTGAGCCTTTTAAGAAACCTTGAAGTGCAACAAATCTGCCCAAAGACATGGTCCAAGCTAAATTATCCTGAGCCTTTTAAGATACCTTGAAAATTTAGTTCACCTCCCTCTCAACGTTTCTATAATTACCAACAACTACTTCACCTCCAAGATAAATTATTTCATTTAGAAACATTACCAACACATCTATTTTAGTTAGAATTGATGTCAAAATTATACATTTTATGGCTCTAATTGCAAAGATATTAATGATATTAATGGGGAAAAATAATTATATGATAGAACTTAATAAGTAAATAGGAAAATTAAAAGAATGCAAAACTTTAGTTAAAAACTATAATAACTACTTCTAAGTTCAAGGTGCATGACCTAAATCTAATTTGCACTTAAATCTAATATTTATATTTATAAAAATTAGAATAAACCATCATATTGACTTAAACATCTTAAAATTTCTCCCATCAAGCATTATATTATAAGGAATTGGATATTGCTCCTCTCCATATCAATGATACTAATTAAAAAATAAGTGTTACATAATGGTTAGTATTTTCTTTATTTGTTATTATAATTAGTAAATAATATAGTTTTTTTTTATTCATGGGTAAACGCTTTTGACCGGAGCTATGAACTGGTTACAAATATCAGGTGGGCAGGGGGGAGACTAGACCTCGTGACCATCTTTACCGCAACGGAATTACTTAGCCAATCGAGCTAGGGCCCCTGCCCTAGTAAATGATATAGTTAATAATGTTAGAAGATCCAAATTATTTAATTAAGACATGTTACTATTTGAAATAGTAATTTTATTAGGGTAATTTACTTTGTTTCAAACAATTTTAGTAAAATTAAATACATTGAAATTGATAATAAGCACTTTTGACCAGCTATGCATAATATTTTGCCTAAATCTTGATAATGAACATTTGAATTGCTTTTAAAAAGATTGTAATTAATTTTTATTAATCTATTTTTACCAAAGATAGCCATGTCTTTATTTCATGTTAGACTGCTACTCCACAAAATTTAATATTATGAAAACTATGGGAAAAATAGATTTGATTAGTTGAAAGGGTAACAATTAATCCAAATATTGAAGAAACTTAAGAATAATAATATACATATTTTAAGTAATTGTTAAATGAAATAATAATGATGATAGGGAAGGGCTTATGAACTATTGAAATGTTAAGTAAGCTGAAAGTATTTTACACTACATAAAATGTTGTCTTGTTGAAATATGATCCACCATTTTAAAGATGGGAGTTTATATTTTTTATTATAAACTATAATGCAATACATGTGGATATACCAAAGAGAATAATTATGCCAATTTTTGAACAATTTATATATGATGTGTATTGTTATAGTTGTGAAAAAAAGAGAATTTTGGATATGTAAGCATAGAAATTTGACATACACAACTTGACTAGCATGATTGAATGACTAGGACTTGTAAGGTCATGGATAAGGAAGTAGATGAAGTGGTGGCCATGGTGGATGGATAATCAAATCATTTTCTGATTTTAAGTTGTTTGAGGGTGAGGTAACAATAAATAGCCAAGTGATCTTGAGGTGTTGGCTAGATTGGAAGTGGAGTTCTCAAAGTTGGAATGGTTACATGTTTGTTAATTGATCCTCTAGAATGTCAAGTTATTCAAGGAAAAGAGCAAGAAAATGATCCTTTAGAATGTTCATTTGTTCAGGGAAAAGATCAAGAGGAAGAGGAGAAACCTCTCCTTGTAGCTCTATCAAAAGGTTTTGTTGTAACCCATAATAGATCAAATATTAAACAAAGTGAATACTTGGGAAGGTTTAGAAAATGAACAAATGGAAACTTACCATGGAGACACCTCTCAAAAATCCCTACATGAGGAAAATGTAAAGTTAGTAAATATATTACCAATTTATTTTATAATGTACTATTTTGAAATAAAAAAGAATATATGGAAGAGTTTTGAACAACCATTTCTATGGATAACAAATAATCAAAGTTGATGGAAACTGAATTATTTTGTACATTAATAATACATATCTAGTATTTAGGGAACGAGCTCTCTAAAATAAATAAGGAAAATGTTTAATTTTTTTTAAAATAAAAAATTGAAAAGGGAATGGGGTGTGATTGGTTATGATAGCTTTATTATTTTATTTATTAGGATTATTTTTCATGTGAATGTTGTACTTGAATAAATGTTTGAAAGTTTAACTAATTAGCTAAAGATAGTCCATAATTTTTTCTAGGTAAGACTTAGCTATATGTAAGCAAAATGTTGTTACATGCACATTAAACATTAATTCTCAACATTGCTAGCAAACGAAATATATTTTGACCTTTTAAGGTAATGGGTGTGATTGGTTATGATAAATTCAATCTTTTATTTATTGGGATTCTTTGTTACATGAATTTTATGCTTGGATAAATGTGAGAAAGTTTAACCAATTGGCTAAAGATAGACCATAATTTTTTTATAGGTAAGACTTAGCCATATTGTAAGCCAAATGTTGTTACATGCATCAAACATTGTTAACATATGGAATATTTGTTCACTTTTTTGCTGGTGAGACTAAGGGATCAAGCTCTTGTTCAAAGTAAATTAGATGTCCAAGGTTTACTTACCATATCCCATTCAAAAGACCTAATAAGGATGGCTTCGTTAATATCAATATAAGATCATATTTTTAATCACCAATCCAAAAAAGAAAATCTTTATTAGATTATAATAAAACACCATTAAATCAAATGTAAATGTAGATAATAATAGAAAACTATCCAACCTAAGTGAGAATTACATACTACAACATTGAAGTTGAAATAATAAACCAAATATTAAAAACTATGTTGAAGTCCTCAAAGGATAACAATCTACAATAGAGGTGCATGTACCTAAATTATAAACTTAACACTAAGAAAACTCATTAAAAATACTAGAGAACCCTAAAAAAATTAGAGAACTTGTGGGATGGGGTGGGGTGGAGGAGTTTTAGAAAAGATCCTAATGGGACTTATATAGAAAGATGTCTAGGGCTCTAAGCTAAAATATTTAAATACATAATATTAAAAATTAAAAGAACAAATTTAATATAATTAAAGAAATGACCCTTATACTCCAACTGCATGAAAAATATATAGTAAATTAGAACAATAAGAAAGATTTACTTTTCGTGGTGCCTATTGTGATTGGGTATCTTTTAATGATAGATTGGAGTCAAAATGTTCCTTTCATTATCACATGGCATTGATATTTAACACACTTTTCAATGTAATATCGTATTGGACCTTTGACTAAAATAAAATAAAGAAGAGGTGTAAGATTTATCATTATAGGTTAGAGAGAATATATAATGTTTATTGTCCACAAACATTAATTAGAATCTAAAATTATAAAATATAGATATACTAATATCATACCTTGTGGTAGCGAAATGGAGTGAAATTTTGAAAAAAAGCAGAGTGAAGAAAACAAATCAGGCATGAAGAAGGCAGGAGGCACTTGCTAAAGAAAGGAGGAAAGCGCATGAGGAAAGGAGGTCTCAAACAACAGGGTAGATAATTGAAAGTTTGGGCACTCCCAAACATGGTCCGAAGAAGTGTAGAAAGAAATAGATATGAAGAAGATCCAAGATAGAGCATCCTTAGAACCATGGAGATCAATCACAAGACAATAGAATGGGCATTTTCAGAATAAAGGAATTAAAGAAAATTTCTCAAGTCAACCTTGGAAATGGTAGAATAGATAGGAGCAATGGAAGGAACAAGGGCGAAATTAAAGATGGGATCCAGATCGCTATCGTTGGAGGCAGCCTAGATTTGGAGAGGGAGGTATTAGTAAGAGATCAACAGAATTCATGTATGCAAATAAAAAAACCATGGTGCTTGGAGCAAATCTGTTGAATCCTTCTATTGATCGCATGAAGAGTCTAGGGATTATTGGTAAATGGTATGGATTCAACTTGGATTGGGAAGAATTAAAAAATTGGTGGCAGGAAAGGTGGGGCAAAGAACTAGCCCTAAAAGCCTTAGCAAATGGATTCTTCTTTATAATGTGTCCCTTCGTGAAGGTCAAAAAAGAAATACTAGAAGGAATTTGGCTCTTGGATGGATTTGGGTTTTATTTCTGTGATTGGTATGTGGGTTTCGATCCAAAGAAACACAAATTAGATCATGTCCAGAATTGGTACAGAATGCCAAATCTGCCATTAGAATTTTGGGATACAAAAATCTTGTAAGAGGTAGGGAATTACTTGGGCAAGTTTATCTGCGCGGAGGAATGGAAGGATTGAAAGGTGGAAGGCTCGTATGTTAGAATATGTTTAGAAAATTGGCCTTCTGAGTCGCCTTGGAGAGAGATAGAAATTTACATGGATTGGGGTATCCTGAAACAACCTCTTATATATGAACCAAAACCCCAAGGATATTGGGTTGGCTTGATATGATAGAGATCTTGGGATTTTTTCCAAGATGAGGGCAAAGAAAAGATAACAGAAGAAAAAATAGAGGAATTGGGAAATGACTTTGTGAAAAATGGAGAAATAGAGAGGAGAGAAAGTGATCCCTAGGAAAGACGAAATCCCCATTTGGAGGCAATAAAAACAAATTTTGGAAAGAAACCAACAGAGAATAAATCACAAAATGGAGGAGAGGATGGAGGAGTCAATGGAAGAAGGGCTGCAACACCTCCTAAGGATGGAAGAATTTGTGAATTTTACTCAGAATATTAATAACAAGATATCAAAGATAATTGCGGCAATAAAACCAAACATACAAAAGGAAGACTTTGAATCTCTACTTGAGGTGCATAGTGAGTTGGTACAAATAGCCATGGCTACAAAGGAGGGTCCAATCAGAATGACAGAGGAAGATATGGAGGAAGATTGGCTAATCCATGAGGGAAAAGGAATAGAAGAACTCGGGCTAGAGGATGAAGTCACCTCTCTGGTTCTCAAACCAGTAGAGGAAAGTAAATCACCCAAGACCATGGAATCTCTAGGTATTGGACAAAGAGAAATTGACAAAAACTCTCCAGATTGTGGAGATCACAAATCCAGGGGTCGGATTCCAAATAGGGAGAAATTGAAGTGGAACGGAGAGGCAAGTGGTCAGTTGAAATTGCATGATTTGTTGAAAGTAGGGAAGGGAGGACCCCTTCCCAAACAGTAATGAGGATTTTGTCATGGAATGTTAGGGGCATGAATGCCCCTAAAAAAAGTGCCTGTTAAGGCACAGATTGAAGATAATTCAACCAACTATATGTATGATACAGGAAACCAAGCTCGAGGAAAATGAAAATCAAAATTTTGCCAAAAATTTGAAGCAATGGAAAATGATCAGTGTCAACTCATCAAGACCTTCGAGGGGACTAATTACCTTATGGAGACCACAATCAGTTATGCTAGAAGAAATAGCTTCCAGCAAGGGGTGGATCTCCAACAAGGTAAGGAGCCTAGCCTCTAATTTGAGTTTCCTTTTAATAAATGTATATGGTCCAAATTCTTAGATTCAGAAAAAGGAGTTATGGGCTGAATTAGATCATGTATATGACAATACTGTTTGGGAATTCATAATTCTGGGAGGGGATTTCAATTCTATTCTAAGGGCAGAAGACAAATTGGGTGGGGTGGGTAGGAAGCTCCAATCCCAGAAGAATTTTGAAGACTTTGTAGACCAGAATGAACTGATTGAAATACAAATGGGTAATGGCATCTATACTTGGAATAACAAAAGGACTTGCTTCTGCAATATAGCAGAAAAATTGGACAGGTTTTTAGTAAAAGGAGATTTAAGCAATTTTCCCTATAGTTTGGAAAGCAAGATAATGGTAGTTTCTGGGTCAAACCATTACCCAATAAGTTTAGAAATAAATGGAGAAAGGAGACCAATAAGATGCCCCTTCAAATTTGAAAACATCTAGTTCAGGGACCCTACCTTTATGGACATGATAAAAGATTGGTGGATAAATTGTAACCCTGGTAGAGTGGGCTTATTCAACATTTCAACCAAGCTAAAATTCATCAAAACAAACTTGAGGCAATGGAATAAAGATCATTTTAAGAACTTCTTTGAATCCAAAAGGTAGATTGAGGCAGATATTCAAATGTTAAATGAAAAAGTCATAAAAGAAGGTATGGATAATATTTCATATAATAAGGAAAAAGAACTGATGCATAAGTTAGGAGATATCCTTGCAAAAGAAGAAATTTTTTGGTGGCAAAAGTCCTGCGAGATATGGCTCAAGGTTGGAGATTCAAATATGAAATTCTTTCACAATTCCACAAGGGTCCACAGAGAGGTTAACAAAATTTCTGCCATTAGGACAAGGGGGGAAAGGGTGACCAAGAGTCTGGAAGAAATTAGTAAAGCAGTGGTGGATTATTTTTAGGGGCTCTTGAATGAAGAAGAAGGCTCAGTCTTACAGGCCCAACAGGAATTCATCAACAACATTCCTAAGATAGTGACAGAAGAACAAAATATAATGATGAATAGCAAGTTTACAGAAGTAGAGATAAAGGAAGCTCTTTTCCAACTAGCCCCAGACAAGGCCCCTAGACTTGACGGATTCCTAGCATCCTTCTTTCAGAAGTGTTGGAAAAGATTTGACGGAGGCTTATGAAGAGTCCAGAAGGTGTGGTAAGGCTCTCAAGGAGATTAACAACACATTTATAGCTTTGTTCCCCAAGAAAGACAAACTTGAATCCTTTGAAGAATTCAGACCAATATCATTGTGCAATGTGGTATACAAAATCATGGCTAAAGCAATAGCCAATAGAGTTAAGAAAATACTCCCATACATCATAGCAGAGGAACAGACATGGTTTGTACCTGGAAGATCTATTCTGGATGGAGTAATAATAGCTCAGAAGGCCATTCACTCAGTTCAAAAGAACAAAGTTCCCTCAATGTTAATCAAACTAGATATTCGAAAAGCATATGATAAAGTAAATTGGAGGTTCCTTTTCAAAATTTTGGAGGCATTTGGTTTCAAGCAAGATTGGCTTAATTGGATCTTTGAATGGGTTTCGAGCCCAAAATTTTTAGTCCTCATCAATAGCTCACCAGAAGGTTTCTTCAACATTTCAAGGGGGTTAAGACAAGGGGATCCCCTATCCCCCTTCCTCTTTATTTTAATGGCAGATGCCCTGGGAAGATACATTGCCAAATCATGTCAGGAGGGTCAAATTTCAGGCATTCAAATCACAAGAAATATGCCAAGATTTTCTCACCAACAATTTGCTGATGATACACTATTATTCGAGGTAGCACAAGAAGGGGAGGCTATCAAATTTAGAAAGATCTTGGACTTGTACTCAAAAGTATCAGGACAAGAAGTCAGTAAAGAAAAATTTGAAGTGTTCTTTTTTAATACCTCCCCTGGAAGAGAGGAAAGAATATTGAGAATTCTGGCTTTCAGGAAAGGAATTCTACCTTGCAAATACCTTGGATTGCCTTTGGTCAAAGGACTTCTACCTAGTAACTCTTGGGACCCTCTCTTAGAAAAGGTAAGGATTAGATTAGAGGCTTGGAAGAGTAGATGGCTCTCTTGGGCAGGGAGATTGACTCTAATCAAAGTAGTTATTGTAGCAATCCCTATTTATATGATGTCATGTTTACCCCTAGCAAGCAATATCAACAAGGATCTCACTCAGAAAATGAGAAATTTATTTTGGAGAGGGTCCTCGGATCAGTTTAAATATCCTCTCATCAAGTGGAAACAAGTATGTGAACATAAGGAAAAGGATGGGGCAGGTGTAAAAAACCTTCTAAGGTAGAATCAAGCTCCTGGGGCCAAGCTGGTTTGGCTTATTCATGATAAACCAAACCTCAAATGGGTGAGTTTATTGAAGAATAAATACCTAGATGAGGAGGAAAACAACATTTTTACCTCAAGGACACTTCCAGATGGATCCAAGATTTAGAATTTCATTAAGAAAAGCAGAGGGCTGATAATGAATCATCTAACTTGGGAGATCAAGGCTAGAGGGGAAGCTATGTTCTGGGAGGATTCATGGGAAGGATTCCTAGCTTTAGCAAGAAAAGAAGAATTAGCCTTGGTTATGAACGTCACTAAGCAATTGTGGGGTGATAAGCTAAGAAACTATTTCTTTGTCCCAACAGGGGAGAGTGATAGCCCCAAATGGAAGAGTGTGCGTGGGCTAGGTTTAAGCAATAGAGAGGTAGAAAGGTTTGAAGAATTAATGACTCAACGAGTCATCAACTTTAGGAGGAGAAAGGATACTCTTAGGTGGAATGCTTTAGCTTCTAGGAAGTACTTGGTCAAAGAAGGGTATAGGGCTCTAAATGATTCAAATGAATCAATAGGATTGATCTCGACTAAACTCTGCTAGAACAAACAATGTCTCCCTAAGGCTAGCATTTTTACATGGGTGTTTGCTCAAGGAAAATACTTAACATCGGATAGATTCAGAAGGATGGGTTTTGAAGGCCTCTCGAGGTGTGTTTTATGCAAAGAGGCAGAGGAAGATGGGGACCACTTATTTCTTCATTGTTCATTTTCCTCAAGAGGTTGGAAGTGGCTTTGCAATAAGCTTAAATGGAGCACAACGCCCCCCAGGAGTCTTTTGGATTGGCTGTCTACCTGGCCTATAATGAAATAGAAAGTGATGTTTTGGGGGTCTTTGGGTTTCAGCTCCCTCCATTTTAATTTGGGAAATTTGGAAAGAACGTAACACAAGGACTTTCCAAGAAAAAGAAATGCCATGGAAGTCCCTCCTTAGTAAGGTTGAAACAAGCATAGTGGAGACAATAAATTCTAGGCTAGCAGTGTTGGGTCTTTCTCTCTGAATCCGCAAAGGGCTTGCCAGTTCCAATGCATAGGAAGATTTAGCCAACAAATACAGCAGGTTGCGTGAGCTGCCTCCCCTTCACTTCTGGTTCTGCCGCACCAAGGGGAGTATCCCTATAGCTAAAGATTTAACTTTGAATCACCCAATAGAAAGATTTAGCTTTACAATAAAGGCGGAATACTCTCATTTTTGGAGCAAGATTTGTGTGATAAATCACAAGGTTGGCAGTGTTCTTGGACCTATCTAACTGGTTAGGAATGAGAGTATGCAGGGGTCATATTTCTACTCCTACAACTAACAGGTTGAAGCTTTGAAAGGATTTGTATTTATGTTTTAGATGCAAGACAGGGGGTTTTGGATAATAACTACTACACAAGGGCAGACCAGTGCCTATCTCAGGGCAAGGAGTCAACTAGATGTATACAAGTGAATGATTTGCACTGGCATTCAAGTTTCAAGGGGTTAGATAGGTATTTTCCTTACAAACACCACCCAAGAATGAGTATTTAGCAATCTCTACTTACGAACATCCCTGCTGCCATACAATCTTCTTCATACTAAACCTAAAACAGTTTAATCCACTCCTTGAATGAAGGTCAAAAGTTAAGCATGCAATATAGAAATCTATATCCTAGAATCTAAGTAACCCTTAGCAACCAGATTCAAAAGAAGGGATGCATACAACAAATGGAGACAAACAACTAAACACATGCAAAGAAGCATTTTTCATATAAACACAACATGAAACTAAACATGTGTGCAACTTGCATTCAAATGCAACTCATAAACTCACAAAAAGAGATAGAACAACCAAGAAATGCTCTATATTCGTTATTTCCTCTAAAAAATTGCCCAAGTCTTCAACAACCAAAAAAATGAGTGACACAGTCCTCTTATACATCAAGAATGTGCACTCAGCAATCAAGTACATGGTCATCTCAAAATGCTGCCAGATACAGTGCACCATGAAAATGGCACCCAAAACATTCAATGCAGTAGAGAGACAAAGAGGAAAAAAGTAGGTGAGATTGGGAGACGTGCAGCCACCTGAAGATTTTCTCCTTTAATATGGTAGTTGGCCTGTCATTCATCGACCATGCCTCTGTAAATTTGCCATTAATGGCCAACCTACCCGCGGCCTCTGGAAATGCAACAATTTGCATGTTCAGGAACTTTTCCCACCTAGAATGCAACTGCAAATGCATAGGAAAACCCTCACTTTCTGAAAGTTTGAAACTGGTCGTTGATTTCCCCCTTCCCACTGAGATCTATGGCTTCAATTTGATCAGGCAATCCAGTCACCAGCTTTGAAAAGTCATCGGCCAATGAAAATGTGTCACGCAGGTGTCTTTTTGCTCCTTTGACTTTTCACAGCATGAAGATACATTTTACCTTTTTTGCCCTATTTTTTCCTTTAAATCCTTGCATATGTAGTTGTATATATATACAACTGACTTGGACACGTGGCAACACCTGATTGGATCACTATCGCTGAGCATTGGCCACTTCATCGGCGATCCATTGTATCTCCTTTTGCATATGAAATTATATGTACAATTGTATATACATACAATCGCCACATACAAGTGCGGACCCCAAATCTTTATAAATCAATTTGAAATCACAGTTAGGTCTGGGCCTTGTATCTAACTCCTTGTATATCACCTTGTATATTGCACATACAATGTGCAATATACAACTCGTGGACCCCAGCCACTTATCCGCCACAACAAACTTTTTTCGCGTCTAGGATTGTATGTGTGCCTTTTGTATCTTGCATTGTATATGCACATAAATACAATCGCGGGACATACAATTGCGCGGGCCCCACCAGGTTCTTGAAGAATGTTGACTTTGACCGCTCCTGCCTTGTATGTTTCTTTGTATCTTTACTTGTATGTCCGATTGTATATTGGGAACATACAATCCCAATATACAACCACAGATTTCACCTATCTCACAAATGCAACTAACTTTCTGGCCATGTCCACTTCTTGCACCTGCCTGCTTGTACATTTCATTGTATATGCCATTGTATATGCATAGATACATACAACCCAACATACAAGGAAATGCCATTGACTTTTCAACTCTGCACTTGTATGCACCTACCAGGCCTGATTTAATAACTTTTTGAAATCCGGGATTGCATGTTCTGCATTGTATATTATTTTGTATAAGTCACATACATACAACCCCCTTTGCACATATCTGTGGGCCCGACCACTGTTTTCAACCCAATTTGAATATATTTTGAGGTTCAGCATTGTATCTCACCCGTGTATATCGAATTTACAACACAATATACATGCAACTGCGAAGATACAACCACGGAATATACCAAGAATCTACGATGGAATCTTCAATGTTCATCCACATTTTCACAGCTAGAAATGCATCTGAATAGGACATACAAACCCGATATGCATGCAAAGATGCATACAACCATTTTTCCACTTTTTGAAGCTGATTTAACTCCATTTTCAAGTTTGGCCTTGTACATTTGCACTTGCACATTAGATACAAACAACCATGTACATACAAAGATACATGCATACAACTTTGAAGCCCGAAGAACTTAGAATTTTTTTTTGGGTATAAATGAAAATGCTAGTGGATGCAAATGCTTGAAACCGAAACCTAGGTGGGCACCACCATTGGCTCTGTCTTGAGGATGCATGCCTCTTGTAGGCATGGCGAGAACTCCAGATCTGTAGGACGCAGACCAGTCACTTATCCATTGGGCAACAGAGTCGAATGCCACACAAACCTACATCATAGATCACATTTTTGAAATATATTTGGTGGCCCAGGGCCACCAAAAAGGAAAAACTAGAATTTCCCTTTGTCAAATACCCTGTTTTCATCTGATTTCTTCAAATGAAGCCTCAAAATATTTAACTGCCTGCAGCACCCTACTTTGCAATTGGTTGTGCTGCTGCCCATTTCTCTTTCTTTAACAAATCTAAAACAAGCTTCATCAGCATACATTATCATCAGCTGTAGAATGTCATCATCATATGAGTCACCAATGTTGCTTGGAAAAATAACAAACTCATATGAAACAAATGAATCCACCTTAGGAATTTGCCCTTCTTAAAAAAATAAGAGCTCCTTTGTATTAAACACGCAATATTCAGGCACAAGCAACATCTCATAATCAAATTCATCTTTATAAACACTCAGATATTCATCATCATTGCTCTCAACAATTTTATCATTAATGTCCACCTAGAATGTCTCAAGAGAAGGCATAAATAGCTCAGGGTGTAACCCTATGCTAAAAGCTTCATAGTCACTCTTGCGACCAACACTATCCCTGTCTATATCAGCATGAACATCTGCAACTCACCTATTCGCATCTGAATAGTGACCCTGTTTTTCCTCTTCACCAATGCACTGATAATCAACAACAAAAGTTTCAACCTCTGCACTATAAAGGTAGTTAGAATTTTTAAGGAAACACTCATATTCAACATCCATATATATTTCATCATCTGAAAGGCTCACATATGCATCTGAATGCTGACAATCACTAACATATTCATTGTCGTCCCTTGAATCTGCATCTTCTATATTCAAAGTGAAGCTTTGCATATCCACCTTGTACAAATAATCATGAATAACTGGTATATGCCTATCACTGCAAGACACAACTTCATGTATATCTTTCATTTCATCATTTGAAATGCATTTTGCATCTGCAGGCTTCTTTTCTAGTGGCTGATAACAATCTTTGTCTTCACCATTATAGGATGTGCCCACATTTTCTACATCTTCTTCATGTTTACGCATCACATCATGACTGTACCCATTCTTTTGAAGTACATTCCCCTTTGCAAAATCATCTCTCAATGAACACACTGGGAAAGCTGAAATATATTCACTTTGAAAGCTATTTTGAAAGCTTGGAGTCATGTAACCTACTAGCATTCCATATTTCTAATTATTTTCAATATCCATAGCAAATTTGTAGGCCTGGTGAAGTGTGACTGGTTCCTTATCTCTCAATAAATAACTCATTTCTTCATCAAATGTAGCCAAATAAATTGCCAAGCACAATGCATCATTGGGTCTCATATATTCAAGAATTTGCCTGAGCAACTTAATAAATCTAAGATTAAAGTCTGGAACCAGTTCCTCATATTCCTTTTGGATATTCATGAAATGTATGATCAATGAGGCCAAATCAAATCTTTCACCAAACTGCTCTAGGAATGCAATTTCTAAATCTACCCATGAAGAAACTGAACACACAGGTAGGTCTAAAAACCAGACCCTAGCATCATCCTCTAATGACTGAACAAAGAGTCTCATTACTACATCTTCAACCTCTACCTCATAATCTTCTATCAAATTATAAAAAATTTGCAGATGTTTGTTTGTAGACTCAGAATTTAATCCACTATATTTCGGCAAACATTTTCTAATCTTAGTGGGAATAACATTTGGGTAACCATATATTCCTTTGAAATTCAGGGCTTTATATCTTTCAATAAAAAATGGTCTTTTTTGAGAGCACAACTAGGACTATTGCTCTATACTCATTATTTTTGAACCAAAAGATGGAATACCTGGAAATATGTTGTAGCTTTGATAGGTTCAATCAATAGTCACCACCTCTCATAGAGAGGACAAAATATCAACAAGGCACTTTTGTTTTCTGGATTCATCATGCTAGCAGAGCACCACATGGTTCTTCCTTTGGTCTTGCTGCAACTTCATTGGAAATTAGATTTTTCAGCCTTTAAATTATTCTACTCTAATCCCCAGTAGAGTCACCACTTTGTTGGTGACTCAGATGGGCAAAAATAACACTTTTAAATCAACTCCCCAGCTAAGTCGCCACTTTTTTGGTGACCCGGATGGGCAAAAAGATAACACCTTTAATTCAATTCCCCAGCGGAGTCGCCACTTTGTTGGGTCTTTCTCTCTGAATCAGCAAAGGGCTTTCTAGTTCCAATGCACAGGCAGATTCGGCCAACAAATATAGGAGGTTATGTGAGCTGCCTCCCCTTCACTTCTGGTTTTGTCGCACCAAGGGGGTATCCCTATAGCTAAAGATTTAACTTTGACTCACCTAATAGAAAAATTTAGCTTTACAATAAAGGCAGAATACTCTCATTTTTGGACCAAGATTTGTGTGATAAATCACAAAGTTGGCAGTGTTCTTGGACATGGGTGAGTGCAATATCATGATGGACCAAATAGTGGCAATGGAGAAAAACTTGCTGGATGAAAAGTGCTGACATTTAGACTAATATTTAGATTTGGATGGAAAGGATGTTAATATTTCTAGCTCAAATATGAATTTCCACCAAAAATACCTTAGGATTACCTCATATTTGGGCAAGTGGGAGTCCCAAAACTTGCCAAAGAAACTTGTAAAACCACCCATTTAGTGTATCCTGAAATTTTCCACAATTTCATCCTTGAAGCTAAATGACTTTTTTGTAACTAAATTTAATCAAATGAAAAGGGTTTATAGAGGAAGCTATTAAGATTCTAAAAATATAATATATGTCTCATAATAGTTTTAATAGGTAATTATTATTAATTTTCTACATACGCTATGTCTGATTTCCTGATAATATACATATTTAAAAAAATTCATAACTTTCAACATATTAATCCTTTTTTAAATCCAAAAGATGTGTCACATTTTAGGATTTATTGGGTATACATTAAAATTTAAAAATTTTGAGTTTCATATATTTTTGACCAAGTTAGGTTGGCTGGAAAATTAATTTTAAATATTTTTAAAAAGTCACAGTAAAAAATTCATAAATAATTATTTATTTACTTAAAAATTTTAAAAAAATATGTGTCACATCCGCTCATGTGTCCTTTACTTAAATCTAAATCATGGAGGAAAAATATTATCTTTTTCTCATACTTAGGTTGGCCGGAATGACACCCACTTTTTACTTTTTTTCTAAAAATTTAAGTAGTGCTTCATTGAAATATCCAATTTTCACCAAACTATTTTGAACATTTAAAAAAAAAATGTAGTAGCCCATAAACTACATCCAATTTATTACAACTTTTATTACTACCTTATTTCTATATTATGTAGATAACTCATTCAACTTTTGACACGAAGTTTCTTAAGTCTGTTTTTCACATTTACATTGCCACTTAGGGGTAGTGTTTGGCCCATCATGATCCTGCACTCACCCACATATCTAATTGGTTAGGAATGAGAGTAGCAGGGGTCCTATTTCTACTCCTACAACTAACAAGTTGAAGCTTTGAAAGGATTTGTATTTATGTTTTAGATGCAAGACAGGGAGTTTTGGATCATAACTACTACACAAGGGCAGATCAGTGCCTATCTCAGGGCAAGGAGTCAACTAGATGTATACAAGTGAATGATTTGCACTGGCATTCAAGTTTCAAGGGGTCAGATAGGTATTTGCCTTACAAACACCACCCAAGAATGAGTATTTAGCAATCTCTACTTACAAACATCCCTGCTGCCATACAATCTTCTTCATACTTAACCTAAAACACTTTAATCCACTCTTTGAATGGAGGTCAAAAGTTAAGCATGCAATGTAGAAATCTATATCCTAGAATCTAAGTAACCCTTAGCAACCAGATTCAAAAGAAGGGATGCATACAACAAATGGAGATAAATAGCTAAACACATGCAAAGAAGTATTTTTCATATAAACACAACATGAAACTGAACATGTGTGCAACCTGCATTCAAATGCAACTCATAAACTCACAAAAAGAGATAGAACAACTAAGAAATGCTCTGTATTCGTTATTTCCTCCAAAAAATTGCCCAAGTCTTCAACAACTTAAAAAATGAGTGACACAGTCCTTTTATACATCAAGAACGTGCACTCAGCAATCAAGTACATGGTCATCTCAAAATGCTGCCAGATATAGTGCACCATGAAAATGGTGCCCAAAACATTCAATGCAGCAGAGAGACAAAGAGGAAAGGAGCAGGTGAGATTGAAAGACGTGCAGCCGCTTGAAAATTTTCTCCTTTAAGATTGTAGTTGGCCTGTCATTCATCAACCATGCCTCTACAAATTTGCCATTAATGGCCAACCTACCCACGGCCTCTGGAAACGCAGCAGTTTGCGTGTTCAGGAACTTTTCCCACCTGGAATGCAGCTACGAATGCATAGGAAAACCCTCACTTTCTAAAAGTTTGAAACTGGCCATTGATTTCCCCCTTCTCGCTAAGATCTACGGCTTCAATTTGATCGGGCAATCCAATCACCAGCTTTGAAAATTCATCAGACAATGAAAACGTGCCACGTAGGTGTCTTTTTGCTCCCTTGATTTTTCACAGCGTGAAGATACATTTTACCTTTTTTGCCCTATTTTTGCCTTTAAATCCTTTCATATGCAGTTGTATATACATACAACTGACTTGGACACGTGGCAACACCTAATTAGATCACTATCACTGAGCATTGGCCTCTTCATCGATGATCCATTGTATCTCCTTTTGCATCTGAAATTGTATGTGCAATTATATATACATACAATCTCCACATACAAGTGTGGACCCCAAATCTTTATAAATCAATGTGAAATCGCAGTCGGGTCCAGGCCTTGTATCTAACTCCTTGTATATCACCTTGTATATTGCACATACAATGTACAATATACAACCTGCGGACCTTAGCCACTTATCTGCCACAACAAACTTTTCTTCGCGTCCAGGATTGTATGTGTGCCTTTTGTATCTTGCATTGTATATGCAAATATATACAATCATGGGACATACAACTGCACGGGCCCCACCAGGTTCTTGAAGAATGTTGACTTTGACCTCTCCTGCCTTGTATGCTTCTTTGTATCTTTACTTGTATGTTCGATTGTATATTGGGAACATACAATCCCAATATACAACCACGGATTTCACCTATCTCACAAATGCAACTAACTTTCTGGCCATGTCCGCTTCTTGCACCTGCCCACTTGTACATTTCATTATATATGCCATTGTATATGCGCAGATACATATAACCCAATATACAAGGAAATGCCTTTGACTTTTTAACTCTGCACTTGTATGTACCCGCCAGGCCTAATTTAATAACTTTTTGAAATCTGGGATTGCATGTTCTGCATTGTATATTCTTTTGTATAAGTCACATACATACAACCCCCTTTGCACATACCTGTGGGCCCGACCACTGTTTTCAATTTGATTTGAATATCTTTTGAGGTTCAGCATTATATCTCACCCGTTGTATATCGAATATACAACACAATATACATGCAGCTACGAAGATACAACCACAGAATATACCAGGAATCTGCAATGGAATCTTCAATGTTCATCCACATTTTCACACCCAGAAATGCATCCGAATAGCACATACAAACCCGATATGCATGCAAAGATGCATACAACCATTTTTTCCACTTTTTGAAGCTAATTTAACTCCATTTTCGGGTCCGGCCTTGTACATTTGCACTTGCACATTAGATACAAACAGTCATGTACATACAAAGATACATGCATACAACTCTGAAGGCCAAAGAACTTAGAATTTATTTTTTGGGTTTAAATGAAAATGCCAGTGGATGCAAATGCTCGAAACCCAAACCCAGGTGGGCACCACCAAGCAGAATGGGACCCGGCTCATCTCCTCTTCATAGGTTGGGATGCAAAGATGTTGGAAAAATGGAATGGGCTTGCTCTAGCTATGAAAGTGGGAGAAGGAGGACAAAGAACCCAGGGGGCAAGGAAAGTAGTTCGGTGGACTCCACTAGAGGCCGGATGGGTGAAACTGAATTTTGATGGAGCTTCCCAGGGAAACCCTGGCCGATCGGGGGTAGGGACATTATTCGGAACTCAAACGGAGAAGTGTTGGGAAAGTTGGTAGAACCCCTCAAGAATGGTACCAACAATGATGCAGAAATTTAGGCTTTAATCCTAGGAGTCAAGATGTGCAGAGAACTCAAAATCAGAAATCTTGACATAGAGGGAGACTTAATGATCATTATCAATGGATTAAGAACTAAAAGATTGACAAACTGGAGACTTCAAGACAAATTGGAACAGGCCATTTCCTTGCTGGAAGACTTCGACAGAGTCACCTTCAATCATATATTAAGGGAAGGAAACCAAGAAGTGGATAGGTTGTCAAATATTGGGGCAGATGGGATCTCAGTCAAAGAAGTCTTTAATTTAGTAGAATTGGCAACATCGTAAGCAAGGCTCGAGTGGGTGGTTGGGTAGGAGCCTTGCCATTCCATCATGGAAGGAAAGGCCGGGGTAGAGGGAGTGAGTGAGGAGATTTTGATGTGACAAGTGAGGATTTGGGGGCTATTAACCATTAACTCTTCATAATTGCCAAGTAGTAGCTTCGACAAGGAATCATTTTAAGGCAAGTTTCTGAGAGGCTTCGCTGGAATGTTAAATCAGGATTGCTTCTGAGAAGGAAGGCACTCTCTTTTCTGCATCTCCTCTCTCTGTTTGTGGTGTTAATGCCTTCGTGTTTTGTAGCAATCTTTTCAGTAGAATCCGTCCATTGCTGGGGTATGGACACCCCAATTAGGCTAGTAAGTAGGAAGAGGCAAATGGCCTTTCTCAGCCAAATCACAGAGCTAAGGATTCAGAGGATGCTTCGCAGGTCAGACAAGCTGTTGGTCGGAGTAGTGAGAATGATATTGGGTAAGAGTTTTATGGTGAACGAGGAAAGATATCGCATGGATGCTGATATCTCCTCTAGGGTTCTGTCAATGTTGCTGGAGCTAAGCATACCGAAGGTAGAGGCATAATTCATCATGAAGGGCATCTTCTTCCTTGAGCATCTGGGTGAATTGGAAAATACTTTGCAGGCTGCCAGCTTAGGTGTCGGTATTCCGAGGCCCAAAGACATGCTTCTCCTCAGTGACCCCAGAGAAGTAGTTAAGTTTTACCCTTTCATCCTTGAGCCCAAAGGCTTAGAGCTCGTGGTCTTGATGGAGCAAGCTCAGGTGGCGGTTGACTTCATTAGGAAGGTGCTCGATTTGGAGGAGGTTGAAGGCCTCCAGTGGGTTGCAGAGTTTAATTAGAAGCTGATAGAATATGATAAGTAGTGTGTCCTCTGCTCCTTTCTAGTATAGATGGTAGTTTGGATTCATTTTGATTAGCAGAAGCCCTAATCTATATAGAAAGATATAGACTTACAGTTTAGATATCCATAAAGGAATAGCAGATTAGACCCTGCATGGTCTCCTTCTTAGACATAGAAATCAATAAGTGATATGTTGATACTACACACTCAAAACTGTCAGCCAAGTCAGGGCTTTTGGAATGTATTTTTGTTTACAGTTCAATATAGCAAATTATTATTACGAATAAAAAAAAATTAGAATCTAAAATTATATGTTTATAGAATTTATATGCTATATGTTATATATAACTTTATATCTAATTAATATTAAAAATTTTCACAATGGAAATTAGAGTGCATGGTGCTAGGAAAATTGGTTGCTACCTCCATCTTTCTAAGTTAAAACTAGATGCTAATCATACTAAAATGGTAAATCTATAGTTTCTAACAAGAGAAAGGTATAATTAGTTAGAATAAAATAGGGCTCCAAATATTCTACTCAGTATTCATTGTAAATGGGTTCTAAGTTTAACCCATATAAAATTTGAATTGAAAGTAATGGGCATACTAATAATAAAACATCGTAAGCTGAAATAGTTATATAATATTTGTGTAAGAAACAAAACTTAAGTATTCCTTGTTGGGATAAATTGCCATTAACTTGCAATCCTAACCAATTCATGTGTCTCCAAAGTTCTTGGAATGTGTTCCCCAACATAGAAGAATTTTGAGAGATTGATTATATCCCTTGGCTTATTGTAATCAACTCCTAATTGATAGGGTCAAACTTGGGTGTCCACTTTTGGAGTGGGGTCCATGAAGACTTGTTGACAACTCCTTGAAGTCTATTTTGAGAGTTTGACAACTTCGAGTGAGTGGAAGTTAACTTGGGAACCCACTTTTGGTGGTGTCTTATATTTAGACTTGGAGTTTTCTTTTTTATGTACATGAGTGGATATTGTTGATACACTTTGCATGGATATAATGTTAGAGTTAACAGAGGAGTTAGAGATGTATGATGTTTCCGTGAACATGATATAGCAGTTAATAGTGGATTCAAAGATGCATGATATTTGCATGAAAATGATGTGGCCATTATCAGTGAAGTTAGAGTTGCATGTTACTTGCACGTTGTTGCATGTTGCTTATATGGACTTACATGTTGTTGCATGTCGTTTATATGAATTTGCATGTGCTTGCATGTTGTTGCATGTTACTTGCATGGACTTGCATGTTGTTGCATGTTGCTTATATAGATTTGCATGTTGTTGCATGTCACTTATATGAACTTGCATGGGCTTGCATGTTGTTGCATGTTGCTTATATGGACTTGCATGTTGTTGCATGTCACTTATATGAACTTGCATGTTCTTGCATGTTGATTGCATATTACTTGCATGGACTTGCATGTTGTTGCATGTTGCTTCTATGGAATTGCATGTTGCTTCTATGGACTTGCATGTGCTTGCATGTTGTTGCATGTCACTTGCATGTTGTTGCATGTTGCTCCTATGGAATTGCATGTGTTTACATGTTGTTGCATGTCAGTTTTGAGAGGTTGAGCTTGTAGAATACTCAAACTCTAGAAACTTGCAAGATGGTACATCTCAGTGTTTTAGATAATAGGTATCAGTTGTATATTGAATCAGGTGTTCGCATGTCACTTGCATGTATAGAACAAGGTAATTCAGAAAACATTGGGGACATCAATCTTGCATGTTGTTTGCATGAGATTGGTGTGTGTTGATCACTTCAGTTACCAGAAAGAGATTGGGCAATCTTGGATGCCCAATTTGAGGACTTTTTGTTGTTACTTTTATTTGGAAATGTATTTGATGTTGGTAAAGTTTACTTGGGCAAACTTGGGTGTCCACATCCAGGACAAGTAGTTAGCAAGAGACTTGACTTTATTTGACTTCAGTCTTCTCTATTTGGAGCGCTTGGGTTTTACATGAGGACTTGTCTCATGCTATCAATTACAATTTCTTGTAATTTGAGTTTCAATATTTCCAATTAAGAAGCTTTTGTAATTAATTAAAAGGCCCCATACATATTCTAGAGAGTTGAATTGTGAAAAGGACTTAGAAAAAAACAAGAAGCTTTTTTTTGAAGTTGTAAATAAAAAGCACAATGTATTTTCTAGAGAGCAAGATTTGAAGCTTTCATATAAAAGATTTGAACTTGTAGGAAAAATGCATTACAGGAATTACAACATAACAAGTTTACAGGTTTGAAGATTGAAGAAGATTTTGAAGTGCATCAAGGAATCAAAGGATTTTAGTATTGAATGTAATCTTTCACAAGAGATTTAATATAAGCATAAACACCTTTGGTGTGGAGTTTCTTCTCGTAGGGGTTTCTCCACATAAATACTTGTCTTCTTCTTGCAAGCTATTTTCTTCCACTACATTGATTAAATTGGATAAATACTCTAACATCTAAATTGAAAGTAATTTTTAGATTTACACATACTATTAATTTCAAATTTGAAAAAAAATTAAAGCTACATAGTTGCAGCTTTACCTTGTTCTCTCTCCCTTTTTCCAACATGTGGTATCAGAGCCAATGGTTCTAGTGAGAGAGGGATGCTTTTTTCTTAAGTGTTGGAGGTATTTTGGTTGCAAGGAAAGTTCTATGTGTTAACATTGTTTTGTAGATATGTGAGTTTGGAAGCCATGGTATTTAACTCTGAGATGTATATTGTCAAAAGAATCTTTGTTGGGCACTTGAAGCTCAAGGTTATGGATCTTTATGGAGTTGATCCTTCGATAGTGATTTGGAGCTCTATTTTGAAAATATGCATGTATTCTCTTGTTTGGTGGTTTTATTCCTTTACCTTGTGGTCATGTGCAGTGAAAGGTAGTTTATGTTGGATGGTTTCTTATGCTACCTTGATCACATGGAAAAATGCTCACTTCTTGGACTACAGTTTGGAGTGCTTATGTTGGGTTCATGGCTTCAATCCATGGTTATATGAAAGCACTAGATAATTTATCACTGGTTGTATGGAGGTTGTGGATTTGGTATTTTTATGATATGGACACTCCTAAACAACTTGGTTTCTCCTTTCTCATATTCATGCTATTTTGAATATGTAGGTTTTCACAATTTTCTTGTTTCAAAAGATCGTGGGTTTGTAGATCTGTGATATTCTATTATTTAAGATGACATATTTGATGGTTTTCATTGGTGTGAATGTTTTGATGTTTAAGTGGTTTCAGATTTATAGAGATATGGTTTTGCAGGTTTAACATGTTAATCAAAATCTACACGGTTTGTAGATATGTGGAAAATTGTGTTCAGACACTTTATCGATGGAAACAATTTCAGATTTGCAAGGCTACTTGTTGGGTTCTTATGATCTATGGTTTCTCCTTTGTGGATTTATTTGGTAAATCAGATCTAGAGTTGATTTTGGTGTTTGAGTCTTAGAAATCTACATGTTATACCTGGTTACATTTGTTCTACATGTTATTGATGTGGGGTTGAATCTATTTTTCAGTTATTAAAGGTTGAAGCACTAATCATGTTTTTCTCCTATGAGATGTTGCATGTGTGTAGATTTTGTGAATAAGTTGATGTGGGTTCTATAAATGGTAGGAATCTCCTTGGTCACCTTAATTACATTAGTATTTTTTGTATTGAGATATAAGGGTAGTTTGGAGTACCCAATTTAGTTATTTATTAGAATTTATAATAGTAAAGTTATGTTGCATGAGAAGCTTTTTTCCCTTACTGTGGAGTTTTGGTAATGATGTTGATCATGATACTATGCATAACTTGGTATCACTTTCAGTGGGAGTTTTTTGCAGTTTCATAATGTATCCTATCTTCTTTATTTCAAGATATTGGTTCTAAACTATCTTTGTTGCAGTGTTGTGAGCCATGCATAATCTTTTTAGAAGATGGATGATCTTTTGCAATGGTTGTTGGTGTCGTAAGAAGCTCTTGGATTATGCCTTTAGTTTGTAGTAAGGGTTCACTGACATTTTTGGTTCTATTGACAGAGCATGTTAGATCTTCATGTTTTGAAGAGGTGTTGACATCTTGGTTTTCCATAGAGGACTCTTGGAGTTTTTGGTGAGATGTTGAGCTTATAACTTATCAGTTTTTTATATATGATCCTTGGTTTAGAGGATGTATAACTTATTATGTCATGATGCACTCTTGATCATGAGTTAGAGGTTTTGGCATGATACAATTGCTCTTCGCAGTAAAATATGTTCATTGGAGCATATGATCTTCTTTTGAGAAGATGTTAGATCATGATGTCATGATATATTCCTCATTTTAGAGTTAGAATTTTGACAATGGTTCGGTTAGTTCTCTTTGGTTTTGAAGTATTAATCATTTTCTTGGAGCTTCATGATTGTGTAGATTGCATTTGAAGTTGGCATGGATTGATTGCTGAAAACTCATGGATACTAGAGAGATTTGGGTGAGGCTTGATATCTCTTGTACTTAGAGATATGTGTTGAAAATATTAATCATTATAAGATGTCAACAAAAGGACCGAGAAGCCTACACTTGAAAATGGATGCGAGTCCATTATAGACCTTATGAGAAGGTTGTCTTTATTATAAGCTTTTATTGCTTGGTGTTATATGCAAGGACAATTTTGTATCCCACTCTTGGTCTACTCGGCAGGTAAATGATTTAATAGGTGTTGCCCACCTGATTATTAGATGCATTCTTTATATGTATCTTGTCTTCTATTTTACACTAGTCTTGAAAAGAATTGTTAAGAAGTAGATGCACGGGTTTATGGATTTCTATTGTTCTCATTATTACTTAATCTTGAACTATCAAACTAGTTCTGAGGATTTGTTTTGGAGAGGTACAAAAATGGTTTGTGGTTTTTTGGGCTAATTCCCTTTTGTTGTGGGAATGTTTGGCTAGTTTGATCTACTTTCAGTGAGAGGTTAACATCTATTTCTACCATGCTTTCATCATGATTTGGATGCTATATGTTGATATCCTTTTCAGTTTGGGAGTGTTGAAAGAGATCTTAGTTTACACAGTTTGGCACAAGTTAGTGTGGTATAAAGACATGATATGATTTTGCAGTTTCTCTCTTTCCTGGTATATTGTCTTCTTCTTAAAGGTTATCATGTTTATGGAGTTGAGGTTTGTATTGGAGTCAAGTGTTATTTTTGTTAACAATAATTTGGTAGCTCCTAGATCTCTTTCTTCATTGGTTAAGAGGACTTGGGAGAGTTATTCAGAGATTGGTAATGAGAGATGTTTTATGCTTATCATTTTATCTAATTGAATACTATATGGTAGAGGAGTTAGCCACGTCCTCTAAGACAAGTGCTATAGGAGGATTTGTTAATTCCTTGATCTTATTTTTAGATTTGACATTACCCATGTAGTGGGAGTTCCTGGATATATATGCTCTTTATTGTCACAATATCTTCTTGGTTGTCTTAGTTTGTAGGTTATTGATGTGAAGATGAGTTTGAATGTTACATTTGTTTTGGATCTTTGTGTTTTGTAGTTTTGTGGATTAGCTACCCCTTGGATAGACAGTGGGATGACTTAGATGTCGACTGTCAATATCCATAGATTCGTTCAGTGTTACTGTAGATTTTGTTTGTTGGCCTTGTCTTTGGTTATTTGTACATTGGTATGTTGCATTGAGATGGGAGGATGGATGATTAGTAGGATTGTTTTATAGGGAGTTGATTGTAGTTTTGGGTTGGTATATTGATGGCATGGAGTTCTACCTATGACAGAACTTGTTTACCCTAGTTTTGAGGTATGGATATTTTTGATGAGCTAGCAACTTGTTGTGGTTGCTTTTCCATTTGGTATGAGGGTGTCAGACACTTGGAGTCTTATGTTATTATATGATTTGATGCTTGTGTTCATGTTGAGATTGGTGCAATTTTTAGGCACAGTTGATATGTTTCACCTTGACTTGTTTCTTGTTTATCATGGGTGACATGATGTGAGGAGTTCTTGTTTAAGATGATTATTATCATTGTTGCTTTTGTAGGTATCTTGTTGGAGCACAAAAACATGTTGAAGAATCAATGGTACATTGATGGCTAGGGATGTTTTTCCCTATGATTTAAAGTTTGATTATATCATTTAGAGTAATGGCAATGTATAATGTCAAGTGGGAGAATGTTGGGATAAGTTGCCATTAACTTGCAATCCTAACAAATTCATGTGTCTCCAAAGTTATTGGAATGTGTTCCCCAACACATAAGAACTTTGAGAGAATAATTATTGATTAATTATATCCCTTGACTTATTGTACTCAACTCCTAATTGATAGGGTCAAACTTAAGTGTCCACTTTTGGAGTGGGGTCCATGAAGACTTGTTAACAACTCCTTGAAGTCTATTTTAAGAGTTTGAAAAATTTGAGTGAGTGGGACTTAAATTGGGTACCCATTTTTGGAGGTGTCATATATTTAGACTTGGAGTTTGCTTTTTTAAGTACATGCGTGGATATTATTGATACACTTTGCATGGATATAATGTTGGAGTTAATAGAGGAGTTAGAGATGCATGATGCTTGCATGAACATGATATAGTAGTTAATAGATGCATGATATTTGCGTGAATGGGTAAGTTCATGGAAATGGGGTACAAAAAGGGGGTCAAAAGTGCCACTTTTTTTTTTTTTTTTTCCTGAAACCATTTAAATCTAAACTTGGATGAGTAATTCAAGTTGTGTACACTCAAAATTTGAAGGTATGATAAGAACAATAATTGTAGTACTCTAAATCTAGTTTTTAAACTACTAAAGATTTTAGAAAAACGTTAAAGTTAAGGGGTTGAGATGTTGAGTGCACACAGAAGTGTTCCTATTTTTATCACTAAAATATAAGATAGTGTTTGGTGTGCGCCCCCTATTTTTTTGCTACATTAGGTATTTTAAAAAAATACTTGGTGGAAATATAGCTAAGAGTGAGTACTACAAGTTGTTATATTTTTATATTTTTTATTGCTTTTTTTTTTGCCTTTTTTGATGTGGATGCATCTTGAAAATTACATCACTAAGCATGCATGTCACATAACTTGCACAAAACTAATTAAAAATATAAATTTCTTTTATTGGATGCATATAGAATGAAGTGTAAAAGAATCCTATATATATATTATTTGAATTTGGATAAGTGAGCCAAAAGTTATTAAAAAAAGTCAATACATATGTACTGAAGGAATATAGATACACTCTTCAAAGAAAATAAAAATAAATACCTTCACTTACTCAAAATATTTAAAAAATTGTATACATAGAAAGCTAAGAAGTAGCTCTTTATCTTGGTGGTGGTTTTGTAAAATTTTATTGCAAAACATGTAAACCTTATGAGGTTGAAGTTTGAATTTGAGTTGTTTTATGTAAAAAATACAAATTTAGGAGCCACAATAGATGTCCAACCCTTAGGCTTCTAAATCCAAGCCTAAATAGGAAAGGATCATATACATTTTGAATTCAAGGCATTAAAAATGCATACATGTTAAAACATGTATGATTTATGCCTTTCATAATGCAAACCTATTTTGCTGAAAAATCTCAAGGTTGGCCACTAATTTGTATCCCATTTCCATGCACTTACCCAACTATGATGTGGCAGTTAATAGTGAAGTTAGAGTTGCATGTTACTTGCATGGACTTGCATGTTGTTGCATGTCGCTTATATGAACTTGCATGTTGTTGCATGTTACTTACATGAACTTTCATGTTGTTGCATGTTGCTTATATGCACTTGCATATTGTTGCATGTCACTTATATGAACTTGCATGTTGTTGCATGTTACTTGCATGGACTTGCATGTTGTTGCATATTGTGTTGCTTCTATGGACTTGCATGTGCTTGCATGTTGTTGCATGTCACTTGCATGTGCTTACATGTTGTTGCATGTCACTTGCATGTGCTTGCATGTTGTTGCATGTTGCTCCTATAGAATTGTATGTGCTTGCATGTTGTTGCATGTCAGTTATATGATCTTGCATGTTGTTGTATGTCATTTTTGAGAGGTTGCTTGTAGAACACTCTAACTCCAAAAACTTGCAGAATGGTACATTTTAGTGTTTCAGATAATGGGTATCAATTGCATGTTGAATCATGTGTTTGCATGTCACTTGCATGTACAAAACAAGGTAATTTAGAATAACATTGGGGACATCAATCTTGCATGTTGTTTACATGAGATTGGTATGTGTTGATCACTTTAGTTAGCATAAAGAGAATGGAAAAACTTGGATGCCCAATTTGAGGACTTTCTAATGTTTCTTTTATTTAGAAATGTATTTGATGTTGGCTAAGTTTACTTGGGCAAACTTGGATGCCCACATCTAGGACAGGTAGTTAACAAGAGGCTTGACTATGTTTGACTTCAGTCTTCTCTATTTGGAGCACTTGGGTTTTACATAAGGACTTGTCTCATGTTATCAATTACAATTTATTGTAATTTGAGTTTCAAGCTTTCCAATTAAGAAGCTTTTGAATTAAGAAGCTTTTTGTAATTAATTAAAAATCCCCATACATTTTTTAGAGAGTTGAATTGTGAAAAGGACTTAGAAAAAAAGCAAGAAGCTTTTTTTAAAGTTGTAATTAAAAAGCACAATGTATTTTCTAGAGAGCAAGATTTGAAACTTTCATATAAAAGCTTTGAACTTGTAGGAAAAATGCATTACATGAATTACAGCGTAACCGGTTTACAAGTTTGAAGATTGAAGAAGCTTTTGAAGTGCATTTATAATACAATTTAGAGCCCCATGTGCATTAGAGCTCCATAGGTACATTTTGGCCAGTGGAAATTAACCCTGACCGTTAGATTATAAATTGAGATCAATGACCCAAATACAATTTTAGGATTGATGGGCATTGGAGCTCCATGGGCACATTTTAACCCACGGAATACAACCCCAACTATTAGATTATAAATAAAATCAATGATTGTGATTAAAAATTGGCAATATGGCCCTAAAGTAACCAATAATTATATAATATTATTGGTGAATTAATTTCATTTTATACTATAACTTATAAAATTTAGGTGAATCTGATCTAATTAGGTATCAAATATTGTGGTAAATTTTTTATTTTAAAAGTTTAATAAAATAAATTTTCTGGCTATTTAACCAGAACTAAAACAAAATTTTGTAAAATGTGGCGATTCAAGTTGCCTTATAGCTTGTACTATTAGCCAATTGGTGAATATTCACTTCTAAAAATCACTGGTCAATGGACATCAACTATACTAATTTACTAATTATAAGACTAAGAAATCTTCCTTAAATAGATACAATAGGCCATATATGTAGGCAAAGATTCATACTTTGTTTCCCCAAATTCATATGCAACTAAGACTCATACTACTTACATGACTATGACTAATGTTCTATTTAATGAAGAATTAATTGTAACAATAAATCTAGCATAGGAATAAAAACAAGGTGTTGAACACCTAGAATACTGAGAGGGGGGTGAATTAGTATTCTCTTGAACCATTTACCCTTCAAAAATTTAATCCATCTAGCATATACACTTGCAGTAAAGGAAAATAAGCATAAAACATACAACCACAACTCATAACACATGAACACCAGGATTTTACATGGAAAACCCAAGAAGGGAAAACCATGGTGAGGATTATCTCACAATATATAGTATCTTGACACCGAATTACAAAAGGCTCACTACTAGAGGGCTCACTGCCCAGAAGAAAGGCTCACTGCCAAAGGGCTCATTGCCCAAGGACTCATTGTCATGAAAGCAAGAGATATAAGAGGTGGCTCACTGCTAGAGTTGAACTATTATAATTGCATCTTGTTAGATTTTGTTATGAAATCACAACCCAAAATCTAGAAAGCTAAAGGCAAGCACAAACAGAAGATTGCAAAAGAGATCATATCAGAATAGTTTGAATAGATTTCTCACAAAATAGAAAACAATAGCATGAAAATTACAAAATACAAGCTAGGTAGTGAGTTTAAACATACTAGAGAGAGGGGTGGAGGTGGCAACACCAACCAATAAGAAGCAACCATCTATTAGACTAAAGATAGCAAAAGCATCTTCCCAATATAGCTAATGGATGCTCACTTGTAGGAAGGTGACACCTCATAACCTACTCACCTAATTAAACTCACTTTATTAACCTAAGCAAGCTTAATAATATGTGTAGGAAAAACCTTATGAAAAGGAATAAAAAAATTACACTAACACGCCCTTTTAAGCATAGCTTAGATGGGTGAAAAGATAGGTTCCGACAAATGAAGCCTGATGAGGTACCCATGTACAATGATATCCCCCAAAAGAGAAGAAGCCCCCCCAAAAAACAAAGGAATAGAAGCCCCCTCCCAAAGTGAAGCAAATGTGCCAATGGTGGATGCTTGGAACTCGATGGAGAAGTTGACCCATGCTCACCGAACAAAATTTCTCCCCTTGGCAAGAAACAAAACCAAAGGTGTATGAAGAATATATTCCCATTCCTAAAAGGAATATGAAGGAAGAAAGCTCAAGATGTATGAAATCACTGAAAACTGCTCATGTGTCTCCATGTCAATGCTAAAGGATGCCATGACCAAATCAGGAGAAAGTGACAAACTAGAACCAAGTGGAAACTGAAATAGAATAGGATCCAAAGATGAAGATATCTCCTCTAAAGACAAGGATGCCTCCTCCAAATGCTGCTCAATGATCTCTAAGCCAATGCCAAACTTTGAGAAATACTGATATGGATCAGGTACCATAGAAGATGCTAGTACTTTTGTAAAGGATGTCAACATGAATGATGACTGAGTCAGATGTGTGGACTCATGAATATCTATAGAAACTATCACTGTAGGAGCAAATATAGGCAAGGAAGGAACATGAGGGTCTGAATGTCCCCTCAAAACATCCGAAGAAGAATCAACTCCATTAAAGAGAAGATGAATGCAATCAATAGTGTCTCCCAAATCTATGTGGGACTCTACAAATAAGTATGAGATGTCTGGTAGTAATATGTCCCAAGCAATTGTCTCTAGAAGATCGATATGAGCCTACTACACAGAATCACTAGAAGTCATGAAAGGAGCTACACTAGACTCAGATAGAGCAACAAGTAATGAAGGAGTAGATGAGATCTCAATGCATGTCATTGGACTACATTGTTCATCCTGAAGTGATACATATGTCCACACAAGATGGATTAGTATGAACATGTGAAATATCTGCTAATGCTAGATTGCATGAAGTCTCTAAAGGAGGAGTATCAAGAGAAGTCTCTATGTCATTTGGACATTCAAGTGCTTTCCATTTGGACATTCAAGTGCTTTCCATTCATCAAGCTTCATAGCTATTTTAAAATCATATGGTAGAAAAACATCAAGTGGTTTTAAACAGTCTACAATAGGATCCTCTAGAAATGGAGACTCATCCAAGTCACCATACATCTCCCAAAGTTTGGTCCAACAAGCACGAGGGGAAGAAGCCCATGTCAATGTACTCATTGTTTTAAAGTCGACATTCAAACCAAGAAATGTTGCTACATAACCATTCCTTTGATGCCATACCATGGTTTTCTGAAATGATATCGGTTGAGGAACAAGTTCATAGAGATAGGGTGGAAAATTAATCCATTTGAAATGTTTTAGCATACCATCTCACCAAGACTTATAGTTACCTCTTTTTAGTTCAATTAATACTGGATGCTTTGTGATACCCATGTTTAATCCTTAAATTTAGTCACACATAAGACCAATTAAGAGACTAAATCCAACAAAAGTAAGAACACCAAGAGACCCCCTTAAATTACTCAATAAAGAATCCCCCCAACAAAAATGATTTGGCACTTTATAGATCAGTGCGTTTACAATGCTGGAGTTGAGTTTTCCAGGGTTTTACAATGTCCAAAATAGACCCAAATATTGAAAGTACAGAAATATCTCATAATCAGAACCTCAAAATAGCACCAATGTGTAGTGCTAAAAAAAAATCAACTTTCAGAAAAAGAATGACCTCGATCCGAGATCATATGTGAAAGTTATAGCCGTTTGAAGTTCTAAAAATTGAAATTTTCTATTAGATCTGATGAGAAAACAAATTTTTTGGAAAAATAGGATTACTTGAGCAAAAAATGGTCACACCACTATTAAGAGTATGAAATTCTACCCTTTTCCAAAAAAAAAATATTGCACTAAAAAATACCTCCGTATGACCGAGAATGGGCCTCTCAAAGTTCAGGTGGAAAACTAAAAACTGTAATGGTGAGGGGGTCTACTGTAGCTTTCCGATTTTGTTTTTGTAAAATATATAAGTAGCACACAAAACGTAACAGATACCTAAATGGTTTTTTGATTCTATGAACAAAACCTAGAAGGCATTTTTCTTTCTAATGTACAAAAGATGTGGATCTAATATAAAAAATGCTTTTAGCAACAAAAAAAGACCTCAACAACCCAAAAATGGCATGCACGGACTGAATCAACTACCTAAAATAAGAAAATGAAGCTACAACCTACAAGATTGATCAAAACATAGAAAATGCAAGCTGATTTTGAGCTCAAAAAGTCTCTAAGAAGCTTTGAAAGAACCTGCAACACAAAGCCACATATAAAACCCTCCCTAAAAACTAGTAGTTCTATCAAGTTTTTCTGATTCTCTAGGTTATCATTGGATGCAAGAGAAGCACATACTTAACTTTCAAGAGCAACCAAGATCTCAAATCCTAGATCTTATAAATGACTAACCAAAGGCATTCACCCACTTTGATACCATGTTAGATTTTATTATGAAATCACAACCCAAAATCTAGAAAGCTAAAGTCAAGCACAAAGAGAAGATTGCAAAGGAGATCATATTAGAATAGTCTAAATAGATTGCTCACAAAATAGAAAACAATAGCATGAAAATTACAAAATACAAGCTAGGTAGTGAGTTTAAATAGACTAGAGAGAGGGATGGATGGGGCAACACCAACCAATAAGAAGCAACCATCTATCAGACTAAAGATAGCAAAAGCATCTTCCCAAGATAGATAATGGATGCTCACTTTTAGGAAGGTGACACTTCATAACATACTCACCTAATTAAACTCACTTTATTAACCTAAGCAAGCTTAATAATATGTGTAGGAAAAACCTTATGAAAAGAAATAAAAAACCTACACTAACACATCTAACTTATGCAAGGAGTATAGTTCCAATGAAGCTCAAAGTACTGAACCAATATTCACCACAACACCAACAACACCTTCACAACATCACTGAGCATGGGTGCAAGAGGATTTTTCACCAATCGTCTTCTTTCACAAAATATTGAGGGTCAAAATTGACCTCTAAAATATTTTGGAAATGTAACTATAAAAATAGGACAAATTGCATTTTCTTTTGATTTTAAAAAAATACCAAATGAGATGTTGGAGCCTTGGGAATGGACATGGAAATAGATTATCATAGGATAAATCTAGAACACCAATTGGTTTGTTATGAACATCATCTAACTGCTAGATATTGGCCTCCAAATTTGACCTCCTTGGCAGATTTAACATTGTGCAGACAACTAACTTTCCCAGAACCTTCAAACTTGATGTTTCAAAAACTTGTCAAATCAGATCATAGGGAGCTGAAATTAGGTGGGCATACTTACATATGGTAGATGAACACATTTGCAAAGTTATTTGGCATGAAATTGAACAAGATTTTAGATATGATTTTCAAAGTAGGCTCTTGGGATAGATTGTACAGGTGTATTTCTGAGTGTTGCAATCAAAATTTTCATCATAGGAACCTAAAATTTTGCAAAAAGTTGAAGGAAATTTTAGGTCCCAACAAACTGCATACTTGACAAAGCTAGAGAACTTAATGCTGCTCTTGAAGATCTTGAGAGGACTAAAGGTGAAATTAGAGATCTAAAGGAAGATGTCAAGGAAGCATTTATGATTGTATCAAAAAATTGAAAGAGCAAATTAAAAAGTTTAAAGAAAACCATAAGGAAGTCAGTGAACAATTGAAGAAAGCAAATGAATCTATCAATGGTCTAAAAGTGTAAACTGAGGAAAATACAAGAATTGAGGAATGTCTTAATGCAGCGGTGAAAAGAAAATTAGAAGATTGTGCAAGGATTGAACAAGAAGTTGTGAATCTAAGATCTGATCTGGAGAAGGCGAGGATGCATGAAGACAAATTCAAGATGAGTTCTGCAAAGCTTGATGAAATAATTACAAGTCAGAAAGCTCCAAATGATAAAGAGGGTTTAGGATTTGAAAAAGGTGAAAGTTCAAAATCAGATCAAACTTCAAATAAGAGGAACAAAGGAAAGTAGATCCAGAATCAAAGGAATAAATCTAGAAGACCTCCGGTCAGACAACCAAATGCTTAAAGCTACCCATCTTTTAATGGTTTTTGTCATTCTTGCAATAAATTTGGACACAGAGCTATAGAATGTAGAAGTAGAAGGAATCAAAAGGTACCACCTTTCTCTGGTCAATGTTTTACATGCAAGAACATTGGTCATAGAGCTAGTGAGTGCAAAAGTCAAATGAGGAATGGCTATAATAAGGATCTAGAATGGTTCAATCTTTCAATGGCTACTATTATACATGCAATAGATTTGGGCATAGATCTAATCAGTGTAGATCTAGAATGAATGGAAGGAATACTGGTCAGAGGAATGTTGTATGCCACAACTGTAATAGAACTGGACACATTTCTAAGTTTTGCAGAAATAGAAACATGAAGGATAATTCAATAGAGAAGAATAAATCGGTACAAAAGGTTGATCCGGCAGAGACCAAGAAGGAAATGAATAAGATTTGGATAAAGAAGAATGTATTAGAGGTTAAAGATGATCTTGTACCAGCATCTGGTGCAGACATTTCCTCTGGAAACTAAGATTAGAGCTTTGACTTAGGGGGAGATTTAATGAAAATCTTTCCTCCTTGACAAAGGAATGGTGTTGATACCTTATCACAAAGATATGAGATGAAGGTTGACATGCTTAATCATTTGGTGAAGACTGTGGTAGAAAATCTCCTAGTGCGAATGTTTGTGGAGAATTTGAAGATGATTGTGTGTACAGTGAAAGGTTTGACACCTTTGTGAGACGAGGCATTTATGGCAAATTAAGGTCTCATAAGGAGCTGGGTTATAGTCATAAACATGAAATGAGTAAAAAAGGGGTTTCTGGAAATAAGAGGGTTTGAGAAGAGTGTTGGAAGAAGTGGGAGTGTCTAATGTGCAAGACAAGAGCAATGTGGAATCTCAGTGCATGACATGGAATGCCCTTCGAAAAGAATATCAATGGGTTAGTGGACAAAGTAAATGCATCCAACATCAAGAACATTATTCTAGAGTTGTTTGTAGTGAATCCCTTTCTCAAATGTGGAGGGCTCGCACCAAACTAAGTAAGTTGTACAATAGGGGTTTCAAAGTGAGTGGTCTTCAAGTGTCTGATTCAGGCTCTTCTTGCACAACCATTCAAATTGAAACTTAAAGTATGAGAACCAGTGAAAGACATGGTGAAAGACAATCATCTAGGAAACAGTTTCAAGAAGGGGAAATTGACAAATGAGTACAACTTTGATTGAATGCCTTTTTGCAAATCATAAGTTTGAGGGTCATCCAGTTGTGCCTGCCAAATTAAATCTTGTAGAGCAAGAAGATTAGTTAACACATGAAGCTTTCCTAGAAGATGAACTTGATCAAGAAGTTGGTTTGGATGTTTTTAAGCTAGATCCTGAGTTCTTAGAACTTGAGATGACCTATGAAAACTAAAGAAAGATATCTTTGAAGTAGAATGGGATGATGATTCAGATTTCGAGAGTGAAACTAACAATGAGAGGAGGAAGGAGGGATCAAGAAAATAATTCAAAGCTTGACTATGACAAGAAGAAAGAAAAGGGCTAGGACATTTGATTCTGAGAATGAAAGTGACAGTGATAGTGGTAGTGACAAAAGATCTTAGACACATTTGAGGATTTCTGGCAGAGGTTAGGGGTAATTGCCCCTCCCTCTTCTTACCTTGAAGATGCATAGTGATGCATCTGTCCAAGGGGAGTTCATGCCACATCTTTAACCTGGACTGATGATGGCTACCTCTCACGTGGAGCAGGTAATGGTGACTGATGATAGGGGGAGCTTGCAACAGAAAGGTTGTAGACATAGAGAATCTAAGGGAGAGATTGTTGGCCATATGTGTTGTCCTTGATGTCAACGTAGTATGTATTGATGTCATACACTGTCACAAGGTGAGAAAGATTGCTGAGGCTACCATAAAGTTTGTCAAGAGATGAGATGCTATATTCCTAAAGAAGAAGGAAAGTTCATGGTTGAATGTCACACCCTGATCAGTGCAGAGTTAAGTTTGAATTCTTGAGAAGACAAGATATGTTACTATACAGAAAATGCATGGGTTGATATAAAGAAGATTTGGCCTCCAGAAGTTGGTGCTTGTTCCTGTTTTAGGATGACTACTCTTTTGAAGACTGTTTGGAAGATTGCTCCACATTTCCATCATACTAATGTTTAACTATTGTAGTTTGGAACATTACTTTATAAAGTGTCACATTATGTATTTTCCAAGTTTCATGAGGATCTGATCACCGGAAGGTTGATTTTCTGTTGATAATCTTGTAGACAGTGTTGGTTTTTCCCAACACGGTGATGCTCCACATTTCTCTGCAGTTGCATATTCGGCCATGTAGTTCTAATGACAACTTATAATATGAAGTGACATGATATATCTAAGGTTTCAACCTCTCACTCACTCAGCATGAGAAGTTACAAGGGCTTGTATATTAGAAATTACCCAGATAGAGCAGAATGTTGAGACCTGCTAAGAGTGAAAAAAATGGTGTGTTGCCCTTTGCCATTAACGTCAAAGGTGGAGAAAGAGCAATGTGAAAAAGGAAAGAGTCAGTTGTCAGATAGAGAGAGTAAAATGTGTAAAAGAAAGAAAGAAAGGGGGAGAGTAAGAAAGAAAAGAAGTTTTGTGCAGAGTTGTGTCTTGATGGTTTTTCACATTATGTGTTGCCATCAATGACAAAGGGGGAGATTGTTTCAAGTATGTGCAGTCGGTGTTGTCATTTATGTCAACAAGCCTGTGTTGTCATTGGTGTCAACTATGCCTACTAGTTGAGCAGAGATGAGGTTGTTGTAAGTGTATGAGCTGTTTGGTTGAGTTGCTTTGTTGAAGATGATTTGGTTTCTTTGAAGAGGTGCTGAAGATGCTAAGAATATGTTTATGTTGGTTGGTTTCTAGGTGCTTTTGAGAAAATTTAATTATTAAAGGAAATAGTATGTTGAAGTGGCATTTTGGTTTATAGAGTAGTGTTCTAGTTTTACTCCTCATTTCCTCTATGTCGAAGATTTGTCTTTGTGGTTTGGATATGTTGTTTAGAGATGTTAAGAGATGTTATATTCTAAATTTGGTGTTCTGGTTCATTGTATAGAAGAAGTTGTGTTCACCAATATGAAGACTATTTTTCTGAGTGTTGCATAAGTGTCTAGTAGAAATGTCTTTGCTCCACATTTCTCCACAAAGAGGTTTTAGGTCTTGTGCTTATAAGGTTTATATCTTTCTTCTGTTGAAGTTGTTCATGGTTTGGTACTTCGGAAGTTGATTTCTAGAGATACAGTGTATGATAGAGATAGTTAAGCATATTGGATAAACATGATATAGTTGTACGACAGGTGAAAGTTGTTGCAGAGGAATTTGTTGGATTTTAGGTTGTTTTAGGATCTTCATGGAATACTCTAGATTGCATTGAAGCCTTGCATGTGGTTCACAAGTCATCTTTGAGTTTGAGGAAGCGTGTACTTCAAAGTTCATTGTGTTAACATAGGTTTGGCTGACCTTGGGTGTTTACACTAATTGCGGAGGTGCTTCGGTGATTGTAGTAGTGTGGAGTGGTGTGCTTGGATGAATTTAGGTCCAAGCTAAAGTGTGTTGTGGTCCATCTTCATTCTTTTCCACCGCAAGAAAGTTTAGGTCCAGACCTAATTTGAATTTTCTATGTTAAGGTGTGTTGCCGACCTTGGAGAATGTTCTCAAGGTTGAAGATAATATAAATAAGTGTCCAGGGATCATGATTGTGTGTGTGTATAATGTTTCCAATGGTAGCTTCCTAGGAAGAAATTTGGTATTTTTTCGGGGTGGTGACTTGGTGAACCCTAATTGGTTTTTCATAGGTGTAGTTTCAGAAAAAGGCCTAGTGAGCTACTTTGAATGTGAATATCTTGTACCTCGAGATGTGTTTTGCCAAGCCACTTGCTGTACTAAATTCTTGGTTCAAATGTCTACATGCCTGTGCATTTTCATGACTTTAGGAGATGGTTTGACCAATTTTCTAGGTCAATTCTGGAGGCTACTTGGACTGTTTTGGTCACTATGCAAATATATTAGAAAGCAGATTCTAGTGACAACAGACTTCAATTTTTCACCTTAGAAGCATATTGAGGCAGTCCCAAGTCAATTGATGATAAAATTTTGTTTCAAAATGAAAATTTTTAGTTGGGCCCACAATGGGACCCGACATGTGTCACACAATTGTTGTTGTGGGGTTGGCAATTCAAGTTGTAGAGTAGATTGAAACATTAGGGTTTGTATTGATAACAAATGTGCAATGAGTATAGGGTACATATGGTACTGCCTACAAGACCTTTGATACTTTGACAAACAAAAGTGTTGCAGTGAAGAAAATTCATCTTGGGGATGCCAAGGAAGGTGTTCATGTAACTGCCTTGCAAGAGATAAAATTATTGAAGGAGCTAAAGGATCCAAACATAATATAGCTAATAGATGCTTATCCACACAAATATTGTGTTTGAGTTTATAAAAGACTGAAACATACATATCTCTCTGGCTGATATAAAATCATATATGCATATGACATTGAAAGGACTTACTGTTTGCCATAGAAAAGGACCTCATGAACAATCCAAAGGACACTATATTATCATTAAGGAGCTAATAGAAATAGCATTGTATGCAACAAAATCATTCTTCCTTGTTCACAACTCCAATAACACCACCCTATTCTCCCTACCAAAGACCCTCCCCACCTACTCATTTGATTGCCATGTAATCTCAAATATGCTGCCCACATTTTCCCCCTCAAACCATCTCATCCGAAGCCCAATTCTGAGTATTTCTAAGAGGACTTCCTTGTCCTTAACAATACCCTATGCCCTATCCAATGATGATGACAACATATTGTTATGGGAAAATTGGTGTAAATGAATAATCAATATTATAAACCAATAATACCCAATAACTCAATGAAATATAGAAACAAAGAAATCAATCAAACAAAGAACTTCAAACCTTTGCAAACCTCTTCACTTCATGGCTTCCATTGATTGCCTATCTCAAATGATCTTGTGTATGAATATGGCCCTCAGAAGGTGCACTTCCTTGCTATTCCAAGATGTCAAGTGGGAGTGGCTATGATAGTTTATTGCAATGAAGATGAGCTTCACAACAATGGTAATAGTATGGTAACAAGTTGATCGCAAGTAAATGGAATGACTTGGGTACCAAAGGCACACTGTAATTCCTACAGAATAACAATACTAAAAGCTTGGATGATTGAAATGGAAGAATTGGATTGTATTTGTAGACTTGTGAGAGAGAAGATCAACGGTAGAGGATATTTGAGAGAATGTGTGCGAATAGAAAGAAGACAAGTGTCACACAAAAGCTGTTTTGTTTGAGTTAACTGCTTTCTTTTATAAAGATAAGATTTTTTTTCATAAATTAGAATGCTTTTTTCTAATTTAAGAGTTGTTGATTAAAAAAAAGGTTGATTGAATCAGATAACTCAACTTGTGATTTGCTTTTGCATGATTTGAGAGAAATTAAATAATAAATTATTTAATTTTGTGTACAAGAAGAAGAAGATTTATTTTTAGAAGATTTAGAAATTTTTGAGGAATTAGAAGATAAGAAAGCAAATTAAATAAATAAATTTATTTAATTGTTTGTGCATGATTTGGAAGAATAAATAAAATATTTGATTGTATTTTATTTTTAGAGATTGAGAGAATTTAAATAAATTTGATTGATTTATCTAAATTTGGAGGAATAAGTGACTTAATTAAATAATAAAGATTATTTAATTGTTTGGAAGAATTTAATTAAATAAAGGATTTTATTTAATTTTGACTTTAGGAGAGGTAATTAAATATTTTGATATTTAATTAACTTAGAGGAATATGAATCAAATAAATAAATTTGTTTATTTATTTATTGATGGAAGAATTAGAATTAAATAAATATTAAGAATATTTATTTAGACTGAGTCGTGTCATTTTTAGGTGTATACATTTTGCCCCTCTTTGATGCAATGTGTTTTATCATGTTGTTTCAAAGAATAGATTTTTATGATAATGATACATGCCCCAGTTTGCCCCTAGTACAAGTTTAACGACGGTAGGATGCCCCCTTAGGAGATTGGATGGGAAGAAGGCAGAAGGACGTGAGACGGACAATCTCACGATGAAGAAGGTGAAACACAGGTTAGGTTGAAGAAATTTGTTGAAGAAAGAGCTGAATGATACGTGATACAAGATAAAATGATAACACACACAAGAAAGCAAGCAAGTATGCACAAATGATACTATAATAAATAAGGTATTGCCCCGGTCTAGTGGTAAACCAATGATTAATCGATAATAATATACGACAGTGTTGTCATGGCGGGGAACAATAGATCCCTAGAGCAACACAAAGGCTAGTGTTGTCATTGCGGGGAATGATAGATCCCTAGAGCAACACGATAGGCATGGGAAAGATACATCCCACTGATAATTATGACTGATTGAGTTGGTTTACGACCAGACAAGGATCAAGACAACTGATTGTGATTGGATCATTTGACAAGATTGACTTGACTTGATTGGTATGGATTAAGGATGGACTTGCACTTGGATCATTGCTTGGAATAACATCTAGAACTATTGATGAGAGATACAATGATAGATAGAAATTTGATTGATAGAAGAATGACTTGACTGAAGGAATCACAAGCTTTTAATAGTAAACATTAGATACTCTGCATAGAATTTTTACTGCATGGGATATGGATGCAAAATGCAATTGGATATGGACAAGGATACAGATATGAAATGTAATTGGATACAGTATGGATATGCAATGCAATTGGATACGTTATGGAAATGGATATTTGTCATCTTGATATTGCAAGTATTTTGAAGTGCTTTGTTTCATCATTGGGCTTTTTAAAATGTTGTAAGAAAATACAAGCATCTAGGTATAATTGAATTGAGATGACCTAAGTATTGCTTACATGGATTTTGATTTAGCAAGTTAATACAAGCATCTAGGTATAATTGAACTAAGATGACCTGAGTATTTCTTGCATTTTAACAAACAAGGATTGCCCCCTTTCATGTTAGACCTTCGAAGTCCTTGATGATCTTTTGCCGATCATGTCATTAGACAAGGCTTCACATGACTAAAGTTTGATCCACAAACAACAAACAAAGAAAATAATCATGCCCCCATCATAGCATCTCTAGTGTTTGGCATCCTTGAGTAGCATAGAAAGACATGATAACAAAAATCAAGACGTTGTAACCTAACCTGATCACAACCAAAAAACATTTTTTGCATTTAGATGTGTTTTTCTTGCCATAATTTAGATAGAATCATTTCGAGTGCTTTGGGTACTTGTTTGCTTTGCTTTGGATAGGTTTATGCCTTGCGTCAAAACTTCTATTTGAAAGTGGGTTTTTGCGTGCATGCTTGGTGAAATGGATCCTAAGGGATTGACCTAGTGCCTCGGGGGCTCATTTCTAAATGGCCTTGCCTATGTGACGATGTAGAGGCAATGTAGTTCAGGACTTGGACTTAGATGCAGATGGACTAGAGGATAGACGACAAGGTATAGGACAGAAGGGAAGTGGAGCCTCGGGGGCGCATTGAAAAATGGCCTTACCTACGTGATGACGTAGAGGCAACGTAGTTCGGGGTTGACCCTATCATACTGACGACAGATGCTATGCTAGGCTGACACTATGGATAGGATACTAGATAAGACCTTAGTTGATAAGGCGACAAAAGAGATGGAGTATCAAGCCATGATAGGTTAACGTTAGGTTGTTTTGATACCATTGGGATTTTGAAATGCCTTGGGATGACACTTGGAGAAGAAATTTAGATAGCCTCAATGCTAGAATACTGACGACAAGTAAAACACCATGGATAGGTAGATGGATGGGCTACAGTGGATATGGATGGCTAGGTAGAAGGAATCAAGGTTGTGATCTCCAAGGACTATGTCGCATAAGAATATGTGCCCCATTGTAGGTAGAATACTTAGGATTTTTCATGATAGATATTATGACGATAAGAGGATGGGAGGATAATGAGGGATTTGTGTAGTTTGGAGGGACAAGGTGTGTCAAGAGGTGTCTAAAACATTTGTCAACATTCATGCCCCCAATCTTCATCAAGATAAAAAATAGAGGAATGGAAGATTAGGATGGAGAGAATAGACAGTATAGGTATGTAATGGACAGAAGGATAGGATAGGAATTAGTACGGAAGGAAATTGATAGGAGAAGAGTGATATGTCGGTGAGACAAGGTGCCCCCAAGTGTAGGTGACGTAGAAGAACAACTTACACACAAAGCCTATTTGCCAGGTTTTCATCATGGTACTTATCCAAGGCGCCTATTTACCAGATTTTCAACATTGGACAAAGGGATTTTTGTTGATTTTTTTTTTTTGGAATACTTGGATGGGAGAAGGTGGAATACGAATGAGAGAGACTCAAGTGTCTAGTTCCATGAAAGGTGATAATCCTGCTAGATGCATGTTGTCACACGGATCATGCCAAATGTCGCTATGCTCATAGATGTTGGTTAAGAATTGCATGAAAGTGAGATGGAGAAGGTAGATAGCGGATTATGGAAGGTAAGATAGTGGATGATGATGCAGATAATGCAGGACTTATGTAAAAACATGGACCATGGGAGTAGGATGGGGAAGATAGGTAGGATAATAGTGGAAGGAAGGGGAGATGGAGGTATATGGATGTGTTGTGGGATGTGTTGTGCCTTACACACACAACCCATTCAAAAATGGAGACCCCCTCTTTTGTTTTGGCTAGAGAGTCATTTGATCTTCTGATCTCCTAAGTGATTGTATGGTCAAAAGAGCATTTTTGACTTTGATGGAAAGATGATATTCAAAAATCTCTTCAAAATCTACTAGGATGAGTTGTTACTTTCCCTTTGAGGACCTTGAATTAACATTTTGCACTAAAATAGCCCTCAACCAACCTTTGCACTAATTTCCTGTCTATCCGACTTGGCGCTAAAAATTGCCTTGTTCGACCTTAGCGCTAAAAATCCATTGCTCTGACCTTAGTGTTATAACTTTGTCTGACTGACCTAGCGTTAAACCTTTAAAACTGCCTTTTGCGCTGAAAGTTGCCTTGTCCGACTTTGTGTTGATTTCCTCGCTGTCGGACTTTTGTGCTAAAAATAGCTTCATCTGACCTGCGCTAAAAACAGCGACCTTCGACCTAGTCAGACAACCCCTAAAGGTCCGTAGGTCAGACAAGCCTGATTCCTCCGCTGACTCGTGCAAACCAAATGTTTGACCTGCGTTGAAAGTTATCCTATCTGACCAAGTTAGACATGCCTGAATTCTTCGCAGGTCAGACACCTTGAAGATCCGTGCAAACTCTCCACTGACAGTTCGTACTCCTGCGCATTAATGGTGAATTAGCTGGGGTTTAAATAGGAAATTAGCGCATTTTTGCTCAGTTTAATCACGCTTTACACTTGAAATTCTGGAGCTCCTCTTGCCATCCGCTGACTTGACCTGTAAATCAAACACACGACCTACTTGCACACCAACACACCGCCATTCTTGCTAGGTAGGGTTTAAACCTTGCTATTTCAAGTTTTTACTTGCAAATGGTCAAATTTTCAAAGTTAGCCATTAGGATTTTTTTCAGAGGATGATTGATAGAATGTGGTATTTTTAGGTTAGGGTTTGATAAGTTCTGAGTCCTTTCATTTGAAACCCTAGGAGGAGGAATGGAACCATCGTGCCTTAAACAACTTAGAAAATTTAGGGATTTTGCCCTGTTGAATCCTCACATCGGATCGGCGCTAAAAAGCGATTCGACCGACCCGTGTGATGAGCTATCATTTGATCGGTCAGATACCTTAGAAGTCCGCACCGAGTGCTTAGTGCCCTTTTGTGCTAAAATCAACCTCATCCGACCAACACACTCCAAAATAGCTTTCTCCAACTTGGTCAGATGGTTTCGAAAGCCCCGCGAGCTCTGAAAACTCATTTTGCACTGAAAAGGCCTCACTCCGACCTCACGCTAGAAAATCTAGTCTTTGACTTGGTCAGATGATGCACATACCTCCGCAAGGTTAGTGCTGCCTGAAAACCCTGCCGGGAGTTTGCCTCGAACTCAGCGCTAAAAAATGCCTTGTCTGACCTGCGCTATAGTCCCTTCCAACCAACTTAGTCAGACGACGTCCAAACTAGCACAAGTCAGACCGACCTAATTTTCGTGTAGGCAAGGCCGAATTCACATCTACAGTGTTTTGCGCTAAAATGCCAACCGACTGACTTGCAAATCATCGGAGGTCAGAGGCCTCCAAATTCCATGCAATTTGGACCTCCCCAAAAACCGCGCAAGACTCAAAAGAGTGAAAGGGAGTGGAAGGTGAGGTTGGACTTGCCTGATTTCCCCGCTGAGGTTAGATGACCTCAATTTTAGCACTTTTCCTTCTGAGGGTCGGACAACCCTCAAATTAGTGCAAAACCCTTCAAATGACCAAATTTCTTGAAATTTTCAAAAGGGAAGTTGTTCGAAATGAAAAAATTAATGTTGTGATGCATTGATAATGGTATTTTTTCATAAATTTTCTTGCAGCATTAGATGTTTTATTGGATGCAGTGTTCTTTCAATTAGACTTAGATTTCTTTCAAATGCATGCTGGCTATAAATGGCAGATTTGTATTGGTTTATCTAAGCTTAAGAGTATGTTAGGAGTTTTCTCGGTATCAAGCTTATAAGGTCTGGTTATGCAGACTAAATGACTACTTGGGCCCAAGCCATGAAGTACGAGTTCAAAGGAGTACCTCCAGAAACCAAGGTCCACTCAGGATGGAGTAATGTCGGGGACATAGACCTAGGTCACATAGACCTAGATGATTTTAGACTTAGGGTCTTTGGGCCAGTTCTGACTCCCAGAGCAAGAATACTAAGAGATAGTGGACTTGGACAAGCAGCTGCCTTTCCAACTTCAGTTCAGTGTGTAGAACTAATTGCCACCTGTTCAGACAGATATGACGTAATATCCAAGCAGATCCAGACAGCAAATGGAGAGGTCCTAGTTGACTTGACCCCACCTGCTCTGGCAGAAATGTTGGACATCCCCTCGCACAAAGTTGTAACAATGCCGGACAAGCAGGGATCAAAGACCACTTTTAATAACGATGTAGAGGGATGCAGAAAGTACATAAATGACCATTGGGTCAAGAGCAAAAAGTCTGCTCTCATCAAGCTCCCCAGGGTACTGTACAGAAGCGATTTCCATGATGAAATTAGGGACATGGTAACCTTCCTAAGCAGAATCTATGAGTTACCAACTACCTCCACCTTTAAGGACTAGATGTTCGTCATAATCACTGAAATCTTGAAGGGAACTAACTTCCACTGGGCCCAAATCATTAGTGACAACATCCATGAAGCCTTCAGTAACTTCAATGAGAACAAATACTTCAAATGGACGTTCTATGTCGTCTATGCATTGGCAAGAATGAACCACTACGACGGACTATCCAAGATTGGTGAGATTGGAAACGATGAGAAGATGCAGATCAAAGTGTATGAATGTTATCCACAGCTAACCTCATCCCAATCATTGATACATTTCAAAAGGGTTAATGATGCATTCACAATGTACATAGCCAGGAGGTTACAAGGTAACACAGCGTTGAGAATTTCCACCGAGGCCATGAACGAAATAGCTAGATATGGCAGGTGGTATATCCAATTCAAGAAGTTTACATACATAAGAGTACAAGGCTTCACTGGAATGGCCTACAGGCTTCCCCACTATCTAGATGATAAGACGGTGCTTCTAGAGTTGTCGAGGCAACTAATACCGTGTGCAGGGAAACTCAAGCACCTGCATAGACCAAGTGTTCAATTCCGTATTAAATTTGGCAAAGGACTCTATGCATGTCCTTCTTTGGCATCAGCAGAACACTCAGATAAAGAGCTCCAGCTCTTGAATTTGCACTACTATAATGTAAGGGATCATTTTGATCCAAACAAAGTGATGGAAAGATTTGTAAGCAAGAAGCTCTTTCACAAGGTGCACATTGAGGACTTTTGGGCCAACTGCCCTGATGACTATGAAATCATGAAGAAGGCACATGCAAGGTTGCCTCTGGACTTCATTAAAAGGTTCCATGTAATGGCAGTTCCTGATCAATTATAAGAGGATGAAAATATTATGCTCAGAGGACCCTGGGAGGCACAATACCACCAGCCTATCCCTTTGCCCAACTGGGCAAATGCAGAGGAAAGTTCCCTAGATGTGGTTATGAGGGAACCAATCAGACTGAGCAAGACCTGGGTCAGAGCACAAGTGGTAATACTAAATGGATAGGGAATCTAGCTGACTTACACTACAATGGAATCAGACAAAGACTCTGGTGGGGAAGAAGATGAGCCCATTCTGGTAACTGATGAGGTGGAGCCAACTGAGAAATAGAAATCAGATAATGAGGAGCACACATCTCTGGCAGAGAAAGAAAAGAAGATGAAGAAGTCATTTGTAAGATCTCCTCAGCAGAAAGATCAACCTCCTTCAACCTAGACTAGAACCTCCAAGAGAAAAGATATGCCAAGTGGAGTGGGAGAAAGCTCCAAGGCTAAGAGGGTAAAAGTGAAAGAAGTTCACAAAGAGGCTGCTACAGCTAGAGATGATTCTAATCCTCCTCCAACTGCCCAAACTCTTGCACAAAGTGTCAAAATCCCTGACTCAACCTCTGCTGCCACTCTTTCTTCCATTCCTCCTTCCTCTGCTGCAACCACTTCCCCCACAACCTCTGCTTCCATCACCCAAGAATCATCTCTTGCCACCTCTCCTGCCTCTATCATCACCACCACATCATGCTCTCTGGTAGTTTCTTCTAGTGACTCTAGTAGTCCTATTTCCTCCACTCTTGCCATTTCATACCCTTCCACTACATCTACACCTTCTACTCCTCTACCATTGCCTCCTATTTCCACCATCCTTTCGCCCCCGCTTTCCTTACCTTCACTAACCTTTTCTTTATCTCTTACCATTTCTTCCTCCTTATCACCAGTCTTGACCAACCTAACCCAGGTTAGTACTCCTTCCTTCACCATCTCTTCTGCTATCCCCATTTCACAAATGCCCGCTGATTCATTGGCAGTGCCTCTATTACCTGAGATTGAGAAAGTATGTGCGGAGTTAGGATTGCAAGAATCTAAAGCAACAGTTGAGGAGGAGAAGTAGACATCAACTAAGGCAAACAATGAAAACCTCCCCGAAGCTTCAGCTCGTGTGGAAATTATTGACATATCTGATAGTCCCCTGGTTAAGGATCCAACAGAGGAAGTTTTGAAAATTGCATAGGAGAATGTAGCTGAAAATCTGAAAGGCTTGGCCCAAGAAGAAGAGAAAGAAAAAGAGAAAAGTCCAGAGAAGGATGGAGAGCAAAAACAAGGACCATCTAAAGAGTTGGCTGTGTCTGATAAACATGGCACTTCTGAGTTAAACAAATCTTCTGCTCCTGAGTGGCTGCAAGGAAGAATGGCATATCTAGAGCCTCATCTAGAAGTAATGCAGCTTGATTTAAGTGCTATCCTATCACAAGCCCAGAAGCCTCTGAAACAGAAAAAGGCTAAGATCCAATCAAGAATCTACAAAAATGAATCAGGGTCAAGAATAGCAGAAATAGCAGTCCCACCAGCCAACGCAGTAGGAGACCAAGTTAGGGCAGAAGATTATGTCCTATCTATAGTTGATTTGGGCCCAACCACTCGTGCTCAAAGAGTGGATGATTTCAAAGGATCAGTCACATCAATTTTGGAGCAATTGGATAAAGATGAAATGTCTAAGAAGGACCTAAAACAACAAAATGAAGAGCTGCAAGCGTGTCTCTAATTTTTAATGAAGCCAGTGGATGTCGGAGGAGATATTAGGACAATTCCTACTTTCTTATCCACCGATGAGATGGCTAAATTAGGCGAGGTAAGATCAAAGTCCCAGGGCGCAGAGAATTGGTTGATAAAAGTTTTTGAGATGGGATGTGAAGCCATCAGCGCCTTTGCTCAAGCTCACCAAAAATTGGTTGATTTGCACAAGAAATGGGAAGACTTGTGGGAAGAATGTGATTCATTTGATGAATATTATTCCCATATGTACCCCTAAATCAAAGGCATTAGAGAATTGCCTGCTCAAATTTTAATTATGGAGAAGATTTTGACTAGGGATAGGCTGCCAAAGGCTGTTGAATGGTACCAACAGCTACTGTTGAGAAAAGAAACATTTGAACATATAAGGGAAGCATATAAACTAGCTGATGAGGAGCTGAGATCGGTTATATATGACATCAGTGACTCCTTGAGGGACTGCAGGGAATCATCTTATGATGATTATGCCCCATTTAATGTCAAAAAATGCAAGGATAATTTGCACTAGGTAATGTTTAATGACACACTTAGCATTGAAGAATGGTTGGATAAGGCAAGTGACATCAAGGCCGAGTTTAAAGCGTTTCAAAAGGTAGGGGCCAAGATAGAAAGAATATATGGCAAATTCAACCGGGAGTTGGAAGTGTTTGATTATAGGATACATCATTTGAAGGATCCAGACCCGTCCAACATTAATCCTGCACTTGATGCCTGGTTGACTTACCGCAACAAGCTCGCTAGTGAGGACAAAATTGACATGGATAAAGAGTCTTGATGATATTTTGAATATTCTAATGATATAATCTCATCACAATTGTAATTTTGCTATATTTGGGCAACGTGTGACTCAATTTTGTCTTCTTCTTGCCACTAAAATGAGCTTTTCCACTAATTTACTGAGTTGGCTAGTCAAAATGACTAAATTCAATGTATCTGAGACTATTTTTTCATCTTTTTCATAAAAGACAAAATGAAATCTAGGAATTAATATGGGCTATTATTAATGTAATCTGGACTGTCAGTGTTGAGATAATCTCCACCGTTCATTTGAAAGCTACGATATGTTGCTTTCTATATAAAGGGCTACCATTTCCACTTTTGTAAGAGAGATTTTGATACCAAATTGTTGACTCTATGCCATTTTAGCTAATACAAAGCAAGTTTCTGCAGTAAATCTAAGAATTTGTATCTTGTGTTGATTCATTTTTTGGTTTTCATGGTTCGCATCTTACTCTCCCATAGTTAGATTAGTTGTGGTTTCATAATAGTAATGGTTTCCTAAAGTATTTGATGAACATTCTAAGTCCATACTTTTAGTTGTTTGTTGATGGTAAATAGCTATGTAAGGTTAGTCTGGGCTAGATATTTGTGCTAAAGTTTAATTGCATTTCACAAGTTAAGTTGCATCGATCAGTGGGTATTTAACAAATGTATGCAATCTGAAAATCTGTTGACCTTCATTGAAGATAGCACCGTTTTCTACAGTACTGTAACACCAATTTCAGTTTGGTAACTTAGGAAGCTGGTTCAAAGTTTTGGAATGTTTGTCTACTAAAAAAAAACGAATAACCTTAACATTGTGAATGTCACTTAGGATCCTTCTAAACCCTGCACCTTTTACATTTTCTTTTAAAAGTCACTGTTAGTTATCATATTAAGAGTTTCAGCAGCATCTTATCTTGTTTATCAGCTGAAGATCGTTATAGGGTTTATGTGTATTTGCTGCCCCAAACCTGTAGATTTGCAGATTACATGTAAGACCCCTTGTAGGCACAGCTAGAACATAACCATTGAGAGATTCCAAGCAAGTTAAGACCTAGCTATATTATCCTTGGAGTAGTCTTAGCTAGGGTAAGATACTTTTCAAGAGAGGTTTGAAACCAGCAATCACACCTACCTTGTTGTGTGCTAAAACCACCATCAATAGGATGGAAGGGAATCATGACCAGTGGTTGTACATAACATGAGAAACATTGAAGCTTATGATAGGAAGATGGTGTAGGAAGCAATGGAGATTTTTGCATAGTGGATGAATGATGTTGACATTGAGGGACCCACATAGATTGTGTATACTTATGATTTTTACTTGTCATGTGGGATGGAAGGATTGGCAACTTTTGGAGGGAAAAGGAGAAAGTGGATGGTTGGGATGCTTCATTTGACTTGGTGGCTTTTTTCTTAGGTATCCAAACCATTTTGCCTTTAGACTTCACTTGTGAAGGTATGGGATTGGGTGTATGTAGCTTGTGTGCAGCTTCTGAGATAATTACTTGATGCTTGGGTACTCACATCTTTTTTAGTTTTGCTTTGAAATGTATGGGTGTATGTAGCTTTTGAGATGGGTTTTTGTTCAATTCTTGGCTTCTATATCCTAGGTCATGAGGACTCTTAGGATTTTTGACTTTATAGGTAGAGGCATCCAGATTTTTTCTATTGAATTCCCTTGGGAAGGTGGAAGTGGGGTTGGTGGAAGCTCTTTGTTTAGACCACATGTGCATTTGTTGGCCATGATTGGGATTTTTAAAGGATTTACATATGGATGAATAAGATGTTGGAAGAAGTGATGGTAGCATGCAAGGAGGGACGTTAGGAGTTGGAAGTAGCAGAGGTAGATTGGATGGTGGAAGGTGTATGGTCACATACTTTTGGGATGTATATGATAAGGGAGGTGGAATGGCAACATATGTTTTGGGGATATGGTAGGGTTTGTGATGGGAAATGGTGGATTTAGAAGGTGTGGAGGAAGTACCAACATCTTGAGATTGTTCAGCTTGGGGTGTGTATCCAAGGCCATATGAGCGAGGAGGGACATTGACCTAGACAAGCTCCAAAATACTTTGGTCATGAAGGCCTAAGCCTTTACCTTGATAGTTCATATGTTGGAGTATGCGGTGGACAGTGGGATTATGTATAGGCGGAACACTAGACATGAGTTCCTTATTTGATGGAGAAGGTGAGATATAGGATAGTGGTTGTTGGTGTTCGAAGGAGGAACACTCATGGATGAAGGTGGTAAGACCAATAGGATATGATAGTGGATTTGCAACATGGTCGATAATGGATGGCGGAGGATTATTATTGGTTTGATCTTCTATGCTTGCTTGGGAGGCAAGTGTCTCATCAAGGAAAGTGTGTGTTGTTGGATCATGGCTAGGAGTAATGGAGGTTTCTTTCTCATGGATAGCTTCTTCATCAAATATGATATCTTGATCATAGAAAATATATAGGTTATGGAGAGGTTGGATTTGGATTTCTTCTTCATGTATGGGCATGGGATCAAGTTGCTCATGGGTAGCTTCTTCATCAAAGATGATATCTTGATCATAGAAAAGATATAGGTTATGGAGAGGTTGGATTTAGATTTCTTGATCTTGATTTAGACAAAGGTTTGATGTTTCCACATGTTCTAAAGTGTGCTCTTGACATAACTCTTGATGTGTGTGAATTGAAGTTAGGTAGAAGACTCTTGGAGAGGCTCGTGGTCAACAACATGAAGGTATGATGGACCTTGACTTTGGTTCATAGTAGGAGGGTCTTGAATAAGCTCAAGGGGTTGTGAATTACATGAAGGGGTTGTAGGATTTGACATGTTATTGGAAGAATCTTTGGTAAGGTCAAGGACCAGAATTTGGGGACATGGTTGACTCTCTGCTAGTAGCCCTTGGATCACATCCTTTGTAGGTGTATGGGTACCTAAATGAGGTAATGGATGGGTGGATTTGGAGTTCTCCATAGCTTTTCTTTTAAATAAATTTGGAAAATATCTTTCAAAAAAATCATCTGAGTAGTTTTTGGTTGTTGGATTAGAGCTTGGGGAACTTGATGTTGGTGTTGGTGTAGGACTAGTATGCCTTGGGCTATGCCTTCTAGGGGATGGTGAAGGAGGACTAGTAGACGGAGTGGTATAAGATTTCCAACTTGAGGTGGTGCTTCCCTTGTAAAAGAAAGTATGATCTTGGTTTGAGGCGTAGCTAGTACTAGCATGCTCATGTTGGGAGAAATTTGGTACAGATGGATAAGGAGATTTGCCCTATGGCGAATATTGCTTTTTGGAAGATTCAGCTTCTAAGATTGCCATCTATCATTGTATGTCTTGGAGTTCTTGAGCAATTGCTTCTAATTGGTTTGTCCTCTCCATAGAAACTGACACAAGACTAAAATGGTACCCAAAAAGGTTGAAAATTTTCTCTCAAAAGATGCAAAAAAGTTCACTGTCTTGGATGTGCAGCTACAGATGCACTAAAACAGAAGGTATATGCATAGTAAGTCGGTGCAAATGTGCAGCTCTGGTAAATGATAAATGCACAGTAACAGGCAGCAAATGCGCAGACAGTCGTAGTATATGCACATAAGGTCAAAATGAATGCGCAACTCTGTAGTGCAAGTGCGTAGCTCTGGGTTTTTGAATGATTTTACAAATTTTTTGGCACATTTTTTGGTGTTTTTGGTTTCCTGGTTGCAAGTTGGTCTTTTTTATTAATTTTTTCAATTATGGAAAGTAAGACATAGCAAACACAAAGAATATTTTCATGGTTTTTGATTTTTTTTAATAATTTTTGGACTCTTTTTGACTCAAAAGCAAGTACAAATCCTAGGCTGGCTGGGACAATATAAATTGAATTCTCACTATTTCTAGATGAGGCATCTTTGGGAGGTGATAATCTCCCTTCCCTGCACTGGCTTATAGGTGTTTTTGGCCACTAAAAATAAAGGATGATTAGTAAGTGCAACCATTCGAGTGGTTATACGTGTGACAGTGCTACTCTCTGTTATGGAGTCTCCCAGCCTGCAAAGGTTGCACCTTGAAGGGTTTTGGGGGAGGTTGGCTATCGGTATAACACAACTTCACTTGTTGTTTGAAGCTTTCGCTCCAAACACAATTTATTTATAGTGGCTTGGTAGAGCTTGGCTTTAGCTTGTTACCACTTAAGGTCATTCTCACTTGGATGGAAGGATATCCAAGGGTAGGCCTCTCTAAAAGTTTAACACATGTGAAAATGATATGTCTAGCATTTTGGTCACCCAAGAAAGGGGAGAGCATAGGCCTAGTATCATTCCCAAAAAAATGAAAGACAGTGGTTCTTTCCCCTAATTAAAATGAAAAAGACTATATGAGCTAGCTACTTGGGCACACACACAAGTTGTTAACTTTGAAAGCAAGATAGCAATGGTTCAATTTTATCCTCCTAGCATTGGGACTAGATTCAATTTGTTGATGCAACAATATCAAATTACAATCCTTCCTAGTTAGATCTAGATGTGATTTTGCATGAAGATTCAATTACTATCCTTTAAAAATACGATGTGTGTTAACAATGCAACTAGAATGTCTAAACCAGCCCCTAACCTGCAAGTGGATCAGAGAAAAATCCTGCAAGAAGTGTCAATATTATAAATCAATAATACCCAATAACTCAATGAAATATAGAAACAAAGAAATCAATCAAACAAAGAACTTCAAACCTTTGCAAACCCCTTCACTTTATGGCTTCCATTGATTGCCTATCTCAAATGATCTTGTGTATGAATATGGCCCTCAGAAGGTGCACTTCCTTGCTATTCCAAGATGTCAAGTGGGAATGGCTATGATAGTTTATTGCAATGAAGATGAGCTTCACAACAATGGTAATGGTATGGTAACAAGTTGATCGCAAGCAAATGGAATGACTTGGGTGCCAAATCTGCACTGTAATTCTTGTAGAGTAACAATACTAAAAGCTTGGATGATTGAAATGGAAGAATTGAGTTGTATTTATAGACTTGTGAGAGAGAAGATCAACGGTATAGAAATAATAAGAAGATCAACGGTAGAGGATATTTGAGAGAATGTGTGCGAATAGAAAGAAGACAAGTGTCACATAAAAGCTGTTTTGTTTGAGTTAACTACTTTCTTTTATAAAGATAAGATTTGCTTTCGTAAATTAGAATTTTTTTTCTAATTTAAGAGTTGTTGATAAAAAATAAGGTTGATTGAATCAGGTAACTCAACTTGTGATTTGCTTTTGCATGATTTGAGAGAAATTAAATAATAAAGTATTTAATTTTGTGTGCATGAAGAAGAAGATTTATTTTTAGAAGATTTGGAAGATTTTTGATGAATTAGAAGATAAGAAAGCAAAATAAATAAATAAATTTATTTAATTGTTTGTGCATGATTTGGAAGAATAAATAAAATATTTGATTGTATTTTATTTTTAGAGATTGAGAGAATTTAAATAAATTTAATTGATTTATTTAAATTTGGAGGAACAAGTGACTTAATTAAATAATAAAGATTATTTAATTGTTTGGAAGAATTTAATCAAATAAAGGATTTTATTTAATTTTGACTTTAGGAGAGGTAATTAAATATTTTGATATTTAATTAACTTAGAGGAATATGAATTGAATAAATAAATTTGTTTATTTATTTATTGATGGAAGAATTAGAATGAAATAAATATTAAGAATATTTATTTAGACCGAGTCGTGTCATTTTTAGGCGTATACACATACCACCAATCAATCAAATAGGTAATGTCACTCCTCCCACTCTAAGTGAGAATGAGTGGGGAAGTGAGCCCAAAATGCCCACTAACTTCTGATGATGAGTGGGGGAATGATCTCCAAACAAACACAATATACATAAGTATCAGTGAGGAAGACTTGAAACACACCATTAGAGAAGGTTTACCTATAGGATTGACTAAAGAGTATGAGAAGACTAAAGGTAGCTCATTGCTTGTCAGAGCGATCTTCTTAGAGTTGTATGATGAGTTGAAAGCTTGTGTTGAGAAAGCAAAAAATCCAAATACTCAATTGGGGAACCCTTAGAAACAATTTATCTTGGATGGTCCTATTAGCAGTGGAAAAAGCATTACTCTTGCGATGCTTGTTTGCTGGGCTCGCACTGAGGGTTGGTTTGCATTTTATGTTCCCAATGGCAAAGAATAGACTCATGGTGGCTTCTATTACAAGAACCTAGTTGCTTCTTCATGGGATACTCCTAGACATGCAATAACTATCCTCAGGAGATTATTAAAAAGTCATGAAAATATTCTAAAGTAGTTTCCATGCCAAATTTTTGAGCCTATAATGCTAAGAGAGGATCCTGGGATAGGAATGATGAAGGATGTAGAAACTGTAAGTCCTACTCTATTTGACTTGGTTCAAAAAAGACTAACATGTTCCCATGCTACTGGGGGGCATGGTAGAATAGGCAATAGGAGAAAAGTGAGGCCTTTTGCTGATGGGAACATCAAGTCTTTGTTCTCCACACATCCCGTGCTACCGACACATAGGGAGGAGAATGAATCTTTCTCTCCTAGAGGAGGCTTGCTGTGGCAAAGCTCCACAGAATGGCTTAAGGGAAGTGATGATGGTTTGATTGGTTTGTCAGCTCAAGGACTGGGTTCTCATTGGAAAATTTTTGTAGATGTTTAACAGGAAGATCTTGGAAGATCTACGACAATTTCTGGACCTTTTTCTAGACTTCCAAGTAGAGCTTCTCATGATGGTGACTTTGATTAGACTGCTTCGGTTGCTGAGGCATAGCTTGCACATTTGCATGATGCTTCTTTGTCTCCTCTGACTAACTCAGAAGTAGCATTAATAGAAGGCCTGTGTTCTCTCTTGGCAACTCCAAGTCTTACGAGAGTTCAAAGCATTGGGGCTCAATCTTCACAAACTTTTGAAGCTGCAGTAGGTGCATCTCTTTCAAGAAACCCAACTCTAGAAACCTCCCACATTCCCACTAGAAGCTAAGACAAGAAACCCTAAAATGGTATAATGCTGCAAAACAAAAACCTATTAGAGGGACTTTGACCTCTTAGAGTGAGCAAAATGGGAGTCCCTTCGATGTCTCGAGAAGGGTAAATCATTGGTTTGAGGAAATCATTGGGGAAATTAGATGATATCAACAAGACAAGATTCATGGTCCCTTCAATGGGCCGAAGAGTGGATACATCGAGAGGACCTAATCATATCGGAGTAACACTTTTATTGTCCCTTCGATATGCCAATGTTGATTGTAACCCTAGCACTACATAAATGAAGTGGTTGAAATGAAATGATGGAGTGAAGGAGTGAAACCATAAAGTGAAATATATGCAGCATGAATATATTTTGCACATATTTATGGGTAAATATATTCACAGGAGGATATATCAAAATTTTTTGCAAGGTGAATAAAGTGAACATTTATTTTAATCGCCTCTTGACATAAAATGAATATTTTCACCAGAATATTTTCACCAAAGGGGTTATAAGGTGGACATAATAAAACTACTATGTAAAGATTTTAAATCATAATTGAGAATGACGAAGGCAAAATATTTTTTGGAGGAATTCACCAAGTAGGTAATTATTTTACCTAAAAAATATTTTTTGTGAAAGTACATATAATGGCTAGAAAACATTTTCACCGAGGAACTCATGGAGGGGGTAATTAATTCTTACTTGAAGGTTATGTTTTTTAGATTGAGTGAAAATGCATACAAGAGGGGATGACAATAGTTATTATTGCAAAATACATTGGAAAAATTATTTTCTCGGGATGTGAAGACAAAAGGGAGATTAAATTAAATATTTGTGAAAGAGGGAAAACAAAAGTTAAATCAAATAAAAAGTCATACCGGATGAATATGAAGGGTCATGACCCTAAAATACAAAGTATTTATCAGAGATGAAAATCAAAGATTATCAACATGAAGCAACAATATCGGTAGGAGAAATAATTAGTAGATTAGGTGATAAATAGAAAACAAAGACTTCCAATATGAAGTGTAATAATTTATGAAGCTAGTCAATGGGGAAGAATATTATAACCCAATGCTCGACATTCTGGTGTTCAATTATTTGTTGATATTAATTCATACAAGTTATCTTGTTGTCTCCAGAGTAGTTTTTCTTTGTTATTTAAATTAAATATATCAAGGATGTACACTTAATTCATCATGGCACATTTGTTGCCTCTATGTGATTCTATTGATTGGTTTCTGCGAGAAGAGAATTAAATTCCTTTTAAGTGATTTCTATTTATTGGTTTTTGCCAAGAATTAAAATCCTTCAAATGAATCATCTTAATTGGCTTCCTTCTTAAGAATTAAAATCCTTTCAATTAATCATAGTAACCTGGGAAAATATCATTGGGATTTGTAAGAAGATCCTGGTAGCTTACAACTTTGCACGTTTATACAAGGTATAAACATTTGAAAAGTGCCAAATAATTCAAGTTAAGCCAAGAGGGAGGACACATCTATCATACACATCTTGTCCCCATTAGCCCAATAGGAATAGGCACTAGCCATACTTACCTCAAAACTATAATTTGTTCACACATTTGAATTACAAACATTGGGAGTAGGAGTAATTGTTAAGTTTTCATCTATCTCCCACTTACATGTCACTGTGGATAGATCCCTAAGTTCAACTAAGTCACACAACCTTTAAATCTGCATCATTATCAAGGTACACCTGCCTAGGTCTAGCAAAGCCTAAAGAGTAGGGAACCCTAACCATTTTGGTTATTTCTATTTCATTAGCCAAAAACATCACCAAAGAGCTTGGCATCCTCTTAAAGTTTACAACCTACAATTTTGAGACCTAACACAATTTTCTCTAATGTATTTAGCAACAGGAATCTCTTCCAGAGGAATAGGTAATCTTCTAGCACCCATGTGTTCAATCTCCAAGATCTTCCTTGAGTGGTTAAGCTTCTTCCAAAGGACTTTGCTCTGATACCAATTGTTGAACACCCAGAGTACTAAGAGGGGGGGTGAATTAGTATTCTCTTAAACCATTTACCCTTCAAAAATTTAATCCATCTAGCATATACACTTGCAGTAAAGGAAATTAAGCATAAAACATAAAACCACAACTCATAACACGTGAACACTAGGATTTTACGTGGAAAACTCAAGAAGGGAAAAAATATGGTGAGGATTAGCTCACAATATAAAGTAGTATCACCACCAAATTACAAAAGGCTCACTACCCAGAAGAAAGGCTCACTACCGAAGGACTCACTGTCCTAAAAGAAAGAGATAGAAGAGGTGGCTCATTGCCAAAGTTGAACTTTTATAATTGCATCTAACTTATGCAAGGAGTATAGTTCTAATGAAGCTCAAAGTACTGATCCAATATTCACCACAACACCAACACCACCTCCGCAACATCACTGAAGAATTGTAGACACCTTCTACTCACTGGATCCAGTAATCTAACACATGAAGGCTTGTACTGAACCACACATTCACCACACTTTTATTCACATCACATCCATCATACACACACATGATTATGATCCCTTGACACTTATTTATACTATCTTCAATCTTGAGAACATTCTCCAAGGTCGGCAACACACCTTAACATAGAAAATTAAAATTAGGTCTAGATCTAAACATTCCTGTGGTGGAAAGGAATGAAGGTGGACCACAACACACTTTAGGTTGGACCTAAATTCATCCAAGCATGCCACTCCATGCCACTACAATCACCGAAGCACCTCCACAATTAGTGTAAACACCCTTGAGGTCGACCAAACTTGTGTTAACACAATGAACTTTTAAGTACATGCTTCCTCAAACTCAAAGACAACTTGCAGACCACATGCAAGGCTTCAATGCAATCTATAGTATTCCATGAACATCCTGAAACAATCTAAAATCTAATAAATTCCTTCGCAACAACTTTCACCTATCGCGCAAACTTATCCTGTTTATCCATTATGCTTAACTATCTCTGTCATACACTGTATCTCTAGAAATCAACTTCTAGAGCACAAAATCATGAACAACTTCAACAAAATAAAGATATAAACCTTATAAGCACAATTCCAGAACTGCAAGACCTAAATCCTCTTTGCGGAGAAATGCAGAGCAAAGACAGTTCTCTCAGACACCTCTACAACACTCAGAAACATAGTCTTCATACTAGTGAACACAACTTCCTCTGTACAACGAACTAGAACACCAAATTTAGAATATAACATCTCTTAACATCTCTAGACAACATATCCAAACCACAAAGACAAATTTTCAACATAGAGGAAATGCGGAGTGAAACCATAAGACTACTCTGTAAACCAAAATGCCACTTCAATAAACTGTTTCCTTTAATAAATAAATTTTCTCAAAAGCACTTGGAAACCAACCAACATAAACATATTCTTAGCATCTTCAGCACCTCTTCAAAGCAACCAAATCATCTTCAACAAAGAAACTCAACCAAACAGTTCATACACTTACAACAACCTCATCTCTGCTCAACTAGTAGATATAGTTGACACCAATGACAACACAAGCTTGTTGACATCAATGCCAACACCAACTGCACATACTTGCAACACAAGGATGGCATGAATTCAAATGTATATAAAAGGATAATGACATAATTTTTATATATATATACATATATTCATGATTCATGATGCAAAATAAAGGAAATGGACTTCAATATATAGGTTGTGGGATGCATAAGTCAAGGTGAAAAGTGTCCTAGAGGGGCTAAGTTAGACATAATAATTTGATGAACTTACTCAACAAGTAGGAAAAGTGGTGTCAAGCGAACTCATATTGATGAGGAAGAGGTGGGACCTAACTACCATCAATCATGTTGGAACTTTAGTGTGCTATTCACTTGTAGAGAGTTCCTAGGTGAGAGAAGATGTGTAAACTTGTTTAATTCATGTTGATAGTGTTTGATCATAGGTTGGTAAAATGATATAGAAATATATGTAGTAAGTTGTAGTGAGTTAGATTTTATAGTTTAGCATGAAGGCTTGTCTTATTCTAGTGTAGATATGGTTGTAAAAACAAGTTATTTTGTTAAGAAATCACTACTAGATCTTTGCATGAGTAGTCACTAGAGAGTAGATGATAGTGTAGGTGCACTTGTGGAATTGTTGGAGTACATGTGGTGATGGCTAGGAGCATGTATATCTTCTAGGGGATGCTTAGAGGTACCACAAGTTGCTAGAATAAATTAGGTATGTCTCTATAACCACAAGCCATAGTTTGTGTTTAGGTGTAGTGCAGAAATATAAGTATACAATATAGGGACAGTTGCTCAACAACCATTTAAATTTATAGAAGTAGAATTATCCAATCATATGTGGTGATTATCCATGTGGAGAAGTCATGTTTGGTATTATTAGTTGACAAAACTACTTGTGCTAACTTTAGAAGATGTGGAGTTAACTCCTCTCTTTAAGAGAGACTTAAAGGAGAATCTCCCCAAGGTTTTGCATCACCAAATCTTTTTGTTGCAAGGATATCCTAGTAGTAGATGTTCAAATATTTTACAAGGGGCCTATGGGTGTGTAATTTGAAATCAAAATGAGTTTATTATGTGCATAAAAGAGCAACTTGGTAGTTTATTATGTACTAGTGTGTGTAGGAAGGGAAAAATAAAAGAAAACCTAATCTATGCCTAGTCTAGCCTACTCTAAATAGTTAAAAAGAAAACATACAATATAAATAATCTAAGAGGGAAAGAAATTAAAAGAAGAGGGAATGATAATACAAGTATGCTATCTAGAAATAACAACCATTGAATTGACATACTTCCCTACAAATACAAGAAAACTACTCAAGAAACCATTAGTCTTGGCTCAATGTGAAGGCTAGATTGATGCTATCATCTATAAAAATAAAATAGGCAACATATTACACTTGGACATGTAAGAGACAGTAAAAAAAACCACCATGAGAAATATGTAGACTGTTACCATCAATAGCATAATGAAACATGCATTTAAGCTCTAAAATATATTTACGAAGTTAGCTCATACAAGTTACAATAAATGCACTACTAGATAACAAGACTCACCCTCAAAATACACTACCTTCCTACTACTAGGATTTCACTAAAGGTGACCTCCTTTCAACTTTCTCAAACCTAGCTACTTATAACCAAACAACTACAAATAATAGAAGTTATTTATATCTAGAGACCCTGAGATACAAGATATTACAAGATACATCAATGCCATGAATTACATGTACCCCAGGTTTGGTGGTAGCATTAGTATCTAAATTCTAGAAAATTCTCAATTTGTACTATGAAAAATCTTGCACTAAATGTGTTAAAAGATTTATATAAATTTGACTTTTACAAACGATATGACATATACATAAGACTGAAATTACATAAAACCTACATCTAGACTATTCATATTCATTCTTCTTTAAAGATAAAGAAACTTAAGATTATGTGATAAAAAGTAGTTAACAATATTAATCAATCTATCTAACAACATTGATAGAAGTACATGAAACTATACACAAACATAATATTACATGAGCCACCAATGTTTATGATGAAAACCCTTATAGGATAAAACCCACAACCAAAAGATAGTCACCATTATATTATTCAAAATCCAAAGATTCAATACAACATCTCAAGTACAGAGTCTGAATCTATAGTATTACAACATACACTTATCCTATAATCAACCTTCCAATGTATGATGTCCAATGTCCACCATCCAATGACCAAACTTTTTTCTAACCTTAGCAGATTCACTTAAGAAGATACAAATAAGTTCATCATGGAATACCAAGAATCTCACAACTATATCTTGATTGTACCATGACATCAATATGAGGCATATATCACTAAATGTGATGTACCCATATGGATAATCACTATGTATATGTAGTTGCTACTACACACTAATATGTATATGTATATGTGGATGATATTTAAGTAGAGTGTTGTTGGTTTGTACATATTTTTCTATATAGCCACCACCACTAGCTCCAAACTTGCAATAGCACATACAAACATCTATCCACACTAATTTCTTGTAGTAGCTTAGAACATCCTCCTGTATATGATGAAATTTGGAATGTAAATAAGAGAATAACAATCAATAAATATGAGACTAAGAAATCATCTATAAATAGATACAATAGCCCCTATATGTAGCCAAAGATTCATACAAAATTTGTTTCCCCAAAGTCATATGCAACTGAGACTCATATTACATACATGACTATGACTATGACTATATTTAATGAATAATTAATTGTAACAACTCTAGCATAGCATGACATGAATTCAAATGTATATAAAAAGAGAATGACATAATTTCAATATATATATATATATATATATATATATATATATATATATATATATATATATATATATATATATATATATATATATATATATATATATTCATGATTCTTGATGAAAAACAAAGGAAATGGACTACAATATATAGGCTCTAGGATGCACAAGTCAAGGTTACAAGTATCCTACAGGGGCTAGAAGTTAGAAACAATAATTTGGGGAACTTACTCAACAAGTAGGAAAAACACGGTGTCAAGTGAACTCATATTGATGAGGAAGAGGTGGGACCTAACTACCATCAATCCTGTTGGAACTTTAGTGTTTTATTCACTTGTAGAGAGTTCATAGGTGAGAGAAGATGTGTCAACTTGTTTAGTTCATGTCGATAGTGTTTGATCATAGAATAGTAAAAAGCTATAGAAATCTATGTAGTAATTAGCATGAAGCCTTGTCTTAGTCTAGTGTTGATATAGTTGCAACAACAATTTATTTGGTTAAGAACTCACTACCACATCTTTGCATGAGTAGTTACTAGAGAGTGTATGATAGTGTAGGTGCACTTGTGGCATTATTGGAGTACATGTGGTGATGGATAGGAGCATGTAGATGTTCTAGGGGATGCTTAGAGGTACCACAATTTGCTAGAATAAATTAGGCATGTCTCTATAACCACAAGCCATAGTTGGTGTTTAGGTGTAGTACAGAAAGATAAGTATACAATTTAGGGAAGTTGTTCAACAACTATTTAATTTTTTAGAAGTAACATTATCCAATCATATGTGGTGATTATCCATGTGGAGAAGTCATGTTTGGTATTATTAGTTGATAAAACTACATGGGCTAACTTTAGAAGATGTGAAGTTAACTCCTCTCTTTAAAGGAGACTCAAAGGAGAATCTCCTCAAGGTTTTGCCTCACCAAATCTTTGTGTTGCAAGGATATCCTAGTACTAGATGTTTAAATATTTCACAAGGGGCCTATGGGTGCATAAGTTGAAAGAAAAATGAGTTGATTATGTGCATGAAAGAGAAAATTGGTAGTCTATTATGTACTAGTGTTTGTAGGAAGGGGAAAATAAAAGATAACTTAATCTATGCCTAGTATAGCCTACTCTAACTAGTTAAAAAGAAAACACAAAATATATGGGATCTAAGAGGGAAATAATTCAAAAGAAGAGGGAGTGGTAATACTAGTATGCTATCTAGAAATAATAACCATTGAATTGGCATACTTCCTTACAAACACAAGAAAACCAATCAAGCAACCATTAGTCTTGGCTCAATGTGAAGACTAGAGTGATGCTACCATCTATAGAAATAAAATAGGCAACATATTACACTTGGGCATCTAAGAGATAGTAAAAACAACCACCATGAAAAATGTGTAGATTGTTACCATCAATAGCTTCATGAAATATGCATTTAAGATCTGAAATATATTTACAAAGTTAGCTCATACAAGTTACAATAAATGCACTAATAGATAACAAAACTCTCCCTAAAAGTACACTACCTCCCTACCAATATGATTGCATAAAGGAGACCTCCTTTCAACATTCTCAAACCTAGATACTTATAACCAAACAACTAAAAATGATAGAAGTTAATTATATCTTGACACCCTTGAGATACATGATCATACAAGATACTTCAATGTCATGAATTACATGTACCCCAGGTTTGGTGGCAACATTAATTTCTAAATTCTAGAAAATTCTCAATTTGTGCTAAGAAAAATCTTGCACTAAATGTGTTACAAGATTTATATACATTTGACTTCTGTAAAAGATATGACACACACACACACACATGTATATACATACGTAGGAATCAAATTACATAAAACCTACATCTAGACTATTCATGTTCGTTCTTCTTTAAGTATAAAGAAACTTAAGATTATGATGCAGACATTCTCTATACCTACAAGTGAAAATCTAAACGGTCTTCCAACTCTTTGTAATCACTACTCAAAATCTCAAATAATATAACTCTCACTCATAAGGTGAGTACTTATCCTCACCATTCTTTTTCACTTTCTCACAACACTTCAATGCATTTGTTGTCAATTTCTTTTTCTTTGTCTTCTTAAATTATTATTGCATGCCTCACACTCCAACATCCACCACAACTCCTCCAATTAATACTCTAATCCTTGCAACTCCTTTTGATGGTCTTTTGTCAGCTTTTGTCTCTGTCTTTTCCTTATTTTTTCTTTCAACCTAGTTATCCTCTTTTTTCACATCATGATACAATTCCATGTTTGCATTCACAACCAAAAACTAAATACAAGATTAATCTCTAATTCTATTACTAAATTTAGAAAACCAAACACAGCTTATGTGTATGCAAAAATGTGAAAATCAAATAAGGAACAAATATAAGCACCTATTCCATACTTAAGACACATCAAGAGCAAGTAACTAAAGAAAGGAAATGAAACAATATTACCAAATAGTCCTTGTTGCCCTTGATATTTGATAAGGATTGTAATATGTTGGTTCCTCAAATAGCAGCGTAACATTACTTGAGGATTGATTGATTCTATTGATTTTGACAGTATGATGTTACCTTTGAAATGTGGATGATAATGGCTTGGTTGATCCTTGATTTATAGATAGTTGGATAATAGTATGGATGGCTAAGATTAAGATGTTAAATGGATAGTTCAAATTAAGAGGTGGAAATAGATGACTAAGATTAAGAGGTGCAGTATGAAATGGAGGGTGTAGATTAAGAGGTGGAGGATTAGGGCTTCTAGGGAATTCTTTATGTGAATGGTTAGGATTGAGAGACGTAGTATGAGATGAGTGGTGGAGATGAGAACTTAGTTTGACTTTTGGGACACTTATTTATTATTTGTGGCAAGGAGATGATGATGAGGACAAATGGAAAATAATTAATTAAATAATTCTATTATTTAATCAATTATTGGAGAAAGATGATGTGGGAGGATAAAATTAATTAAATAAATAAAATTTATTTAATTAAGGGATAGTCATGGATTAATTAAATAAATTAATTTATTTAATTAATTTGGGTATTGGAGAAAAATGATTTAATTAATTAAATAAATATAATTTATTTAGTTAATCTAGGTGATGGGAAAAATAGATTTATATTAATTAAATAAATATAATTTATTTAATTAATTTAGGTGATGGGAAAAATAGATTTAAATTAATTAAATAAATATAATTTATTTAATTAATTGGGAAATTGGATAAATATGTCACAGGGTGACATAAGGTCTTAGGAAGGTAGATGACTAGATGATGTAGAAGTTTCATAAGAACGTGGTCAATTTTAGATGTCTATAGCTGTAGTGTATTTTTGTCTCTTCACAACTTCCATTTTTTACATACAATACTTCACTATTTAACACTGATTGAGGACATATGTTTGATAGACTATTTTGGTTAGAAAACCACAATGCCCTTGGGAATAGATCGTTAGAGATACGACATACAAACCACAATTAGATAGGTCGTCCTACCACACTAAATAAATAACCCAGTATACATACCCTTGACGGTGATGAAGAGCTCCTCCTTCGCTGCATATAATATCATCTTCTCCATTCTTTTTCCTTGCCCCTTTGTAAACAGCACCTTGTTAGAATTTAGCAGTCCTCTCTCTCGCTCATCAATTGATTGAAATAGTTGTCAAATTTGATAGGAGTGCTTGCATTAAATTCATAAACTTCCTTGATCTTTCTTTAATCCTTGCAGCCTAGACACTTGTCTTTTGTGACCTTTTTTTTCACAGCTGCCGCTTCTCCTTATCTCAGTAGCTTTGGCCAGAACAGAGACTACTCCTGCGATCTACCTTTTTGGTGATGACCACCTTCAAATTTAACGCTTCTACATTTAGTTGTGATTTCCTGTCAACATTTTAACAAATACTGCGGTAGGCTATTTCAACGGCTTTCATTCATTCAGATCACCCTTTCTAATGGTTCTATCTTCAGACACAACTTCATGCAATCCCTTTAGTGACTTGGTAACTTCTGCTGCAATTTGCAAGCTTAGCGACTTTATCACAAACCCTTGATTTTCAGAAACACATCACACGGGATCACACACCAAAAATTTCCAGTAGTTTCTTTCAAATGATTCAGACTGCCTTCCAGATCAACACCCTTTTTTTGTGCCTACAGGGGACTTTATTAACGACTTCAGGTCCTTCTTATCCACGCATCTTATCTAAGGCGGCTTCAATATCGTACAATTTCAAATAGATGTAGCGCTAAAACTTTTTTTTGACAACTATTTACCAAATGTTGTGGCCTGATTCAAATCACCTCTTGATTACAACTATAACAACTGCGACAAATATTTGATTTCATCTTCTTTGCAGATCTCAACATCCCATGATTTGATTTTTGTAAGCTGCGGACATTTCTCTGTACCTGCAAGTGAAAATCCAAAGTCTTCCAACCACCCTTGGTAATCACTACTCAAAACCTCGAATAATATCAAACAGTAGGAGATAAAAGGAATTATCCCTCTCAATGTTGTTCATCAAACACCATCTAAACATAAACATTTAAACATAGATACACTAAAATCTATCATATTTACAGATACAACGAATTTACATCAGTCGGTCTATAGGAACCGACAAACTCCATTGCAGACCATCAGAGCCTCCCTATTCTCCATTCCCCAGTATTAGATCCCTTCTACTACTTTTCTACTTAGTTTTCTATCCGTCTAGAACTATATCCCCATATGCAAATAGGACTGAGAACATATATCTCCTCCTTCCCCTCAAGGTGCATGCAAACTTTAAATCTAACTCTCCAACTATGACACATACACACAACTGTTTTTAAATGTCGGAGCAGTTACAAACAATCCCATAAAATAGGAAGAACAATTAATTCGCCTCTTGATCTTGAGGAATCCGTTTGCATCAGATTATGTGATAAAAAGTGGCTAACAATATTAACCAATCTATCTAACAACATTGATAGAAGTACATGGATGTGTAGACAAACACAAGATTACATGAGACACCAATGTTTATGTTGAAAATCCTTATAGGAGAAAACCTACAACCAAAAGATGTCACCATTATATTATTCAAAATCCAAAGATTCAATACAACATGTCTCTTACAAAGTTTCAATCTACAGTATTAATACACTTATTCTATAATCAATTCTATAATCAACCTTCCAATGTATGATATCCAATGTCGACCATCCAATGACCAAACTTTTGTCTAACCTTGGCACATGTATTCATGTGAGAAGATACAAATAGGTTCATCATGGAATACCAAGAATCACACAAGTATATCTTGATCGTACTATGACATCAATACGAGACATATATCACTAAATGTGATGTATCCATGTGGATAATCACTATGTATATATAGCTGCTACCACACACTTATAACTGCTAGTTGCTTACTAAACATTGTTAGTGGGTTAACCTTAACCAGCCGGTGCATTGTAAACAACCGGCTAGTCGAAATTTGTACAGCTGCCACATGGCAGTCGACCAAGGATGTCCCTGGTTGTCGACTGTGGGGGTTGAGATATTAGGTGGATTCGACTGACATAGTTGAAAGGATTGCCGTACAGTCAGTGAGTTACAACTCACCGGCTGTTTACGTGAATCCTTGTTAGTGTGTACATATTTTCCTATATAGCCACCACTACTAGCTCCAAACTTGCAATGACATACAAACAGATGGCCATTACTAGTTGCTTGTAGTATCTTAGAACATCCTCGTAAACAATGTCACATCCTCTTACTAGTTACATCTTCCTAAACATGACCATGGCATCATTTTATAATCGATTATCAGGGTCAACATTCAATGTTTCTTATTTTAGATTCCATGACGCGGTCATCACGCTCTCATCACTGTGTGCCTTTGAACGGGCACCGCGTTTGCCTTTAAATTCCACCTAATTCAACGGTTTCCCACACGCCTGCTTAGATGGGCTTGGTATAACTATATATATACAAGGCCTCCGTCTAATTGTTTGTTTCCATGTTACCACCATACCTTGCAAGGCTATTTGGCATATACAGAGAAAGAAAAAGAGCTTCCATTAAATCGTATATACAACTTTCATAGGCTGGGCAGATATTTAGAGACAATGAAGGGACTGGATGTTGAGCTGATTGAGATGACCCATCTCGCTAGAGCTGATGAAGGATCCTGTCACTCTCTGCACCGGCATTACGTATGACCGCCACAGCATTGAGACCTGGTTAGATGCCGGCAACAATGTTTGTCCCGTCACAAACCCACTACACAATTCCAAATCACACTCTCCGTCGGTTTATTCAAGATTGGTGTGTGGCCAATAGTGGCCGAGGAATCCAACGAATTCCTACGCCCAAGGCGCCTCTCGATCCCGCCCACCTCAATGCCATCCTCGCACAGATTTCGGCCGGCGAGAAGGAATCCATACGTAAGCTCACAAGACTGGGCAAGGAAAGTGATAGGAATAAAAAATGCATTGTCTCGTCAAATGCATCCGCTGTTCTCGCATCCATTTTTTCCCAACACAGCGCAGGGGCTTTGAATCGATCACAAAAATATGTAGAGATTTGCGAAGAGGCTCTGGGGGCTCTGGCTATGACTCTGCCCTCGACTTCTCAGGCCCTGGATTTGCCTGTCTTGCCTGACGCCATTTCTTGCCTTGTATGCATTATTCGAGAAAGCAATCCGGAGGCAAAAAACAGTGTTGTTGCACTTCTTCATGAAATGGTTTCCAAGGATAAGTACAGAGATATGATAGGAGGAACAGATGGAGTGGCGGAGAGGTTAGTGCAGCTATTGAGAGAGCCCATATGTCCAGCGGTGACCAAAGCAAGCCTCACCACCATTTACAACATTTCTTTGAGGAAAAAATACCGCAGCAAAGTTGTGGAATCCCTTAAAATAAGGAAAAATTAGATTTGTTTTTGTTTGTTGGGAATGTTCCCAAACACTTTTCTACATTTCTTTTTCTGTTTGGGAAAGTTTCCCATCTTTGCTTTTAGTTTACATTTTAGTATGTTTTATGTATATATTTCAATTTCCTTTCAATAAAGAATGTTGAAGACATTTTGCAGCAAGCATATCAAATTGCTTCTCTGTCTCTCTTGTTTTAAGTTATATATTTTTTCTTCTGGTTTATTTTCTGTGTATTGTATTTGTTTTTAGTTTAATCTTTTCTAACATATGGTATCAATGTTAACAGTACACAGCTACAAATTCCTAAATTTAATGGAAAAAATTATGATTTTTAGAGTTTTTAAATGAAGATTTTGTTCAGGTCACAGGAGCTATGGTATCTTGTGCAGAATGGTTATTCAGAACTAGCAGATGCAGCAACATTAGTAGTCCTCACACAAAATGAAAGGGATTTACTACGGATAATAGGAAAAAAGATCAGAAAGCATTATTGTTCATAGTGCAGGGTCTTGATGAAACTCTCCTTCCAAGAGTTACAGCCACTTCGAAGGCCAAAGAAGCATGGGATCTCCTTGCACAATCATTTCAAGGTACAGAAAAAGTAAGAACAGTTCGCCTTCAAATGCTTAGAAAAGATTTTAAAATTTTACAAATGTCAGCTTCAAAAAGTTTAGGAGATTTCTTTACTCGTACAATGGATATAGTTAATTAGATGAAATCAAATGGTGAGGTTGTGACTAATCAGAAAATTGTTGAAAAAATTCTAAGAAGTTTGCCTGAAAAATATGATCCTGCAGTTATAGCTATTGAAGAATCAAAAGATCTAACATCTTTATCTGTAGATGAGCTTATGGGTTCATTATACACACATGAGCATAGAATAAATAAATCAACAAAGGAGCCACTTGAGAAAGCTTTAAAGAGCAAGGTATCCTTGAAAGAAAAAGAAACAACACCAGAATCATCTTCAGCGCAAAGAGGAAGAGGTAGAAATTCAAGAGGAAGAGGAGGACGTTTTCAATAAAGAGGCAGAGGTCAAAGAAGCAATAGAAGTGATGAAGAACATTGTGGTTACACTCAAGCAAGAGGTAGAGGCAGAGCAAATTTTTAGCAAAGAGGTAGAGGTTTTCAGAGGTATGATAAATCATCTATTCAATGTTATTACTGTCAAAAGTATAGACATTTTGCAGCTGAATGTAGGAAAAAGATTGCAGATGAAAGTAAACAAGAAGCCCAATATGTAAATGAAGGTGAAGGGCAGGAAGGATATGTCTTGCTAACATGCAACACAAAGGAGGAAGTAAATGATGACAAATGGTATGTTGACAGTGGATGCAGTAATCATATGACAGGACACAAAGAGATATTTCAGAATTTGGATGAGTCCATCAAATCTGAAGTCAAGATGAGAAATAATATAATTGCACCGGTCATGGGAAATGGAGGATATTAATCACAATAAGACAAGGTGAGAAAAAATATATTGGTGATGTATTTTATGTACTAGGCTTAAAGCATAACTTGTTAAGTGTTGGTCAACTTGTGCAAAAAGGCCACACTGTCAAATTTGAAAATGGTTTATGCATTATTGTTGATAGTAAAACCAAGGTGATAACCAAAATACCCATGACTGCTAATAAGATATTTTCTCTTAGTATCAGAAACAATATGCATTTAAGTTTCAGTGCTCTTGTAAAAGACACACAGTGGTTAAGGCATCTTAGGTTTGGTCATTTGAATTTTGGTGGACTAAATCTTTTGCATAAAAAGAACATGGTAACAGGTTTACCATTTATCCAAAGACCAGATGAAGAATGTGAATGTTGTATTGTTGGAAAGCACCATAGAGAACCCTTTCTAGTAAGGGATTCTTGGAGAGTTTCAGAGCCATTAGAGCTAGTTCACTCAGATCTATGTGGACCAATTGAGGCTGCTTCATTATCTGGTATGAGATATTTTTTGACATTTATTGATGACTATAGTAGGAAACTCTGGGTGTACCCTTTGAAAAATAAATTTGATACTTTCAAGAAATTCAGAGAATTTAAAGAATTAGTTGAGAAGCAAAGTGGTTATTTTCTCAAAATTTTAAGGACTGATAGGGGTGGAGAGTATATTTCACATAATTTTCATAATTATTGTATTGAAAAGGGAATAAAAAGGTAGCTAACAACAAGGTATACACCTCAGCAAAATGGTGTAGCTGAGAGAAAAAATAGAACAATTTTAAATATGAAAGCAGTTTGTTGTGCAGGTTATATTTTGAATAGATGTCTTACGAACTCAGTTTGGGGTATGACACTAGAAGAAGCATGGGGAGGATACAAACCCCGGGTAGATCATTTAAGAATTTTTGGTTGTATTGCTTATTCTCATGTTCCAGATGCACTTAGAAAGAAATTGGATGATAAGGCAGACAAATGTATCTTTGTTGGATACAGTGAAGAATCCAAGGCATACAGGTTGTACAATCCAGAGACAAAAAAATTGGTGATAAGTAGAGATGCAAATTTTCTTGAAGATCAGAAGTGGTGTTGGAAATTGGAAGAGAAATATCAACAAGTTAACATTGAAGATGAAGCTGCAAATCAAAAATAAAATTTAGTTGTTCACACAGGAGCCAGAGCCAGTAGTTGTAGCATTCAACAATCTGTATTAAGAAGAAGCTCTTCTTCATCAGAAGGTAGTCTTTCTCCATCAAGTCATAGACATGTTTCATCAAGTAGTTCTTCATCATCCACCTTAGAATCTCCAAAAAGGTGGCAGAAATCAAGGAGTTTGTCTGACATATATCAAGACACAACAAAGGTAAATGAAGATATTTGTCATTTTGCATTTTTTGCTGATAGTGATCTTGTTACATTTGAAGAAGCTATAAATGATGATAAATGGATTAAAGCTATGAATGAAGAAATTGCAGCCATAGAAAAGAATCAAACTTGGGAAATTACAGATCTCCCTGAGCATAAGAAGCCTATTGGAGTAAAGTGGGTGTATAAAACAAAGTACAATGAGCAAGGTAAAGTGAATAAATACAAGGCCAGGTTGGTAGTGAAGGGCTATAAACAAAAATCAGGTATTGATTATAATGAAGTTTTTACACCTGTTGCTAGAATGGATACTATTCGCATGATTTTAGCTCTTTTAGCACTAAAAGGTTAGAAAGTCTTTCATATGGATGTAAAATCAACATTCTTAAATGGTGTATTGGAGGAAGAAATTTACATTGAGCAACCACCTGGTTTTGAGATTAAAAGTCAGAGAGGTAAGGTGCTCAAACTAAAGAAAGCTTTGTATACCTACAGTTTGGTATGAAAGGATTGAATCATATTTTAAAAAAAATAGTTTTGAAAAATGCCCTTATGAGGTCACCTTATTCATAAAACAAAATCAGCAAGGAGATGTTATGATAGTTTGTATTTATGTTGATGATTTGCTTTATATTAGAAATAATGAAAACATGCTTAGAGAATTTTTAGTGGCAATGAAGAGTGAATTTGAGATGACTGATCTTGGTTTGTTGCACTATTATCTTGGTCTTGAAGTAACACAAAATAGTGATGGGATTTTTATTTCACAAGAAAAAATTTGTAAATGATATTTTAAAAAGGTTCAAGATGGAAAATAGCAAACCAACAATTACACCTATTGCCATGGGTGTGAAGTTGAGCAAAAATGATGAAAGCAAAAAGGTAGATTCTACTTTGTATAAAAGTTTGGTTGGAAGTTTAATGTACTTAACTGCAACAAGACCAAATATTATGTATGCAGTAAGTTTGATAAGCAGGTTCATGGAGGATCCACATGATACTCATCTACAAGCACGTAAAAGAATACTAAGGTATGTGAAAGGGACTACAAATCATGGAATATTTTATGAAAAGAAGGGTGTTTTGAGGTTAACTGGTTATACAGATAGTGCTTGGGCTAGAAATCAAGATGATAGGAAAAGTACTTTTGGGTATGCTTTTAATTTTGGGTCAGGTGTAATTTCATGGTCTTCAAAGAAGCAACCCGTTGTTGCATTGTCCTCAGCAGAAGCAGAATATGTGGCAGCCATTTCAGCGGGTTGTCAAACAGTTTGGTTACGAAGGATACTTGAAGCATTGATGCAGCCCCAAATGGAAGAAACAATTATATTTTGTGATAATCAATCAGCTATTGCACTTTCTAAAAATCCAGTCTTTCATGGAAGAAGCAAGCACATAGACATCAAATTTTATTTCATCAGAGTGCTGGTTAAAAATAATGAAATAAAACTTTATTATTGCAGGTCCAAAGATCAGGTTGCTGACATTTTGACAAAACCTTTGAAAGAAGAAGATTTCAATAGACTGAAGAATCTTTTAGGAATGAGAAGCTATCCCACAAATCAGATTTTAGGGAGGATGTTAAAATAAGGAAAAATCAGATTTGTTTTTGTTTGTTGGGAATGTTTCTCAAACACTTTTCTACATTTCTTTTTCTGTTTGGGAAAGTTTCCCATCTTTGCTTTTAGTTTACATTTTAGTATGTTTTATGTATATATTTCAATTTCCTTTCAATAAAGAATGTTGAAGACATTTTGCAGCAAGCATATCAAATTGCTTCTCTGTCTCTCTTGTTTTAAGTTATATATTTTTTCTTCTGGTTTATTTTCTGTGTACTGCATTTATTTTTAGTTTAATCTTTTCTAACAGAAGCAGGCGCTGTTCCTCTTGTGGTGGAGACTCTTGTACAAGCAGAGAAGAGCATTTGTGAGAGGGCATTGTTGGCGCTGGATATCCTTTGCAATTGCTCGGAGGGCCGATTGGCTGCCTGTGGCCATACTTTAACTGTAGCCGTGGTTGCTAGGAAAATATTGAGAGTCTCTGATCTGGCGAGCCAATTGGCAGTTTCTATTTTGTGGAATATTTGCCACAATTTCTCCGACGGTGGGGCAGTGGTGGAGGTGGTGCATGCAGGCGCCTTTGACAAACTGTTGGTTTTAGTGCAGGTGGGATGCTCTGATAGAACAAAGGATAAAGCGACCAGGTTACTCAAACTTTTCAACGCCCATACAAATGATTTCGAATGTGCCAACACAATCCATTTAAATTATGTTAAGCGTTCTTACTAAAATCTGGTGTGATACTGTACTGTAAATACTTGAGTTCTTTTTGGGGCTGTTTTTGAACCACAGCCAATCTCCTTTACCAAATTTCTGTTATTGACATGAATGTTACAAAAAGATAAAATTGCTGATTCAAGAAAATTGCTTTAAACGATTCTGAAAAAAAAAAAACCACCCACCGGCCGAAAGTTCAAAACAAAATCTGCTAAACGTACACTTCATATAAAATACACAGCTTGTTTGCACCCACCCGGGTCTAAATTTTTAGGTCTAAACTGCAAGTCCCAGGATTTTTATTTTCCTGGTCTAAATAACGTGTCATTAAGGTTTGAAAATTTAATTCCCCAGTAGAAAGTTTAGACAAGTCTTTTGTGTACTTGTATTCTCTAACTCATTTATTGTTGAAGAAGAAAGTATAAAAGCCTTGTGTTGTTGACTGCTCCAAACTTGTGTGAAGTGCAACGAATCTGCCCAGAGACAAGGTCTCCAAGCTAAATTATCCCGAGCCAAACCTGGAATATTTAGTTCGCCTCCCTATCAACGTTTCTATAATTACCAACTACTTCACCTCCAAAGATAAATTATTAGTTAGTTCCTGCCGTAGGCAGGTTACTACTGCATCCGCTAGATGCAAATTTTCAATTAATTCAACCAATCCGGAGAAAGAATTAAAATTTTTGTAGAAATTTTTTATAATTTAAATTTAATTTTTATTTTAACTAATTGTATAAATGCTATTTTTCTTTCTTCTTATTGGTTTAAATTAGAACATTAAATTAGAAACAGTAAGGAGAAAAAACAATATAAATAAAAATAATGTCATAAATATTTAATTCGTCCTCTATAATAAATGGTACTTAATAACTATTTAATTTGGTCGCAGATTTGCAGATTTTCCTATTGGCATATCTGTGAAAAAATCTTGGTGATCAATGCATATTTGGTATGATGTGAAAGGATATATACGATTCAATGCATATATCAAAAGCTTTGATAATATCAAACCACAGTTGAGCAGTGGAGATAGCGTTGAAGATAGATTTGTGCATAGTGTTGAAGATAGATAGATTATAGCGTTGAAGATAGATTTGTGCATAGTGTTGAAGATAGATAGATTTGTGCAGCAGTCTGAATATCTATCTATCTGTTGGGTTGGCTTGAGAAACATAGTATGTAAATCTTGTGTTTTTTCTGGTTTCACGTTTCTAGAAGAAAACTATGCTGTTAGTTTTATTGATTTTTTTTTTTTTTTTGGTTAAACAAATATATATTTATTCCACAAAGAGGCTGACCTACAAACCCACTTCAAAACTATTCTCAAACTACCTAATCTACAGGCCCTCCAATGCTCATAATTTCTGTTTTCCCAGAAAGTTTTGACTTGGAAATGACCTTCACTGCTTTTCTCTGAAAGCCTTATATTTTTGGCTGGGTTTTTCCAACAAAAAAAAAACGGTGAGAAAACTAGTATTTTGGCCTTTCAACAGGCCTTAAATTTGTCACAGTGCCCAACTGTATGAACAAGCACATCAATGCCTCTAAGGACATCAAGTTTGGAGGTGGGTCTTCTAGAAAACCCATAGAAAAGTTAGCGGTTTGTCCTTTAAAAGCTTTGAGCACCTTCCTGTATTAAAAACCACAGCAAACCTCTAAAGGCCCCAATTTTCCAGTTGGGTGTTCCCCAAAAACCTCCTAAAAAAGGAAAACAACTTCCTTTCTAAGAGCCTTAAATTTATCAGGCCAACAAATTGTATCAACAAACACATCAAATGGCTCAAGGCCTCAAATTTTTGGTGGGTCTCTGAAAAACATTTAACAAAAACACCAGTTTGGCATTTCAAATGCCCAAATGTTTACTAGAGGACCTAACTGTATCCACAGGCACAAGGTAAAGTAGTTTAAATCCAAATTAAGAGACTTCAAAACACTGAGTGCCAGGGTTTTAATTCTAAGAGTCTCCTGATGAGACTGTGTATGTGTATGTGTTATTGAAGCACATATGGGCGAAAGGCAAAGAAGGGATTGGCAATAGGAAGGTTAAGGAAAGTAAGCCAGATGAAGAGGAAGAAGAGGAGCTCGTTATCGAGCCAAGTGAAGAAGAATAGAAGATGGGAATAGAAACGCAACTGCCAAGCTAGTTAAAGAGTAAAAATAGCCACCAATATCTTGTATTATTCTACTTATCTTGGCTAGGACAGACGACTCCTCTTCTTTTTTTTCATCTTCTACTCTTCGTTGCCATGGACACCTCCTTGAAGTTCCTATTCTCAGACTCCTCTTCCCCGTTCTGCCATGCTTTGACAACCTATATAGTTGTTTTTAATACACTCTTAAAACTAAACCCCTAGCACTTAAATTTTTCTCTATCATTAAACTTAACTTTAGCCACTTTACCTTATCATAAATTTGGGTGGTTCCCGTCGTCTTGTCTTGCCTGCAACAACCTTCTTTTCCTCGTGAACAACCTTTTCCGTGTCTTGTTCTTCTTGCTGTTCTTTAGGGTACTTCTTTCAAATTTAGGGTTTTTGACTCTGAAAATCTTAAACTTCAAAAAACGTCCGCGAGCACAAGAAGGAAAAAAAAGAAAAATTACAGGCAGATAGACAAGATCTAACAAACAATGGAGCGATGTCGTAGAGATTTTTTCTCATTCCTGTTTCTTAATTCTGAAGATTCTTCGCGGCAGGTGGAAGAATAAGCCATAGTCATGGCCACTGTCAACGAAAAAGTAAAAAAAAACCTGCATAATGTGTAACATAATCTGTGTGCTATGAGAATTGAGATTTACATATGGTGAATGAGATTTTTAAAGGACTAGGGTTATTTATTCCAGATGAAACTAGGGTTTTTAAAGCGTCATTGCCCATAGATTGTTCTCTGCAATAATTATGATATTCTGACCTAAAAAGCTCGCCATTAGCCACAACAAATCCTAAAAACAAATCCTCATCCTTCGTTAAATAGTCGCCCTAACACCCAGGATGACTAGTCCATATCTATGCGGCATTCTACGAAACAGCTGGCCCATGCCGAGTTTTGGATCCAGAGATATATACACATTTGTCTGTTGTAGCTACCAAAAAAAATCCTTTCACCCTGATCCAACACATCTGCTGCGCATTTAACACGTGGGGCCGCTAGACTATATTCATTGTGTATATTACCAAAATAAATCCTGGGAAAAGCGGCTTCTCGCTGCAGGAACTATCCATCGATCAGAGGGCGATATTTTAATATAAGCTGACGTGTCTCAAAAACTAGTAACATCGTGATTGATCTGTTGTTAATTTACTATTTTAATGGTAGTCTTTGTCAAGGGTACAAATTAGAGTATTAGAATGGAGGTAAATATTGTGCTAGCAGCTAGTGCATCTTTTATAATAGTTAGCTTTGGTTATTTATTCAAATCAACTATCTTTCAAGTTTATAATATCCAGTCAATGTTAACGTTGCCGAAGATGCTATTTCACGAGAGTATCTAATGTTGTGCGACATAAAAATGCCAAACTTAAAAACCTCCTGGTTTAGACATATCCCGTGGCTGGTTGATTTTGTATAAATAGATACTACTGTTACTGCTCTGTAAGACTAGAAACTGCGAGCTCATGCTGCCCTTTTTAAAGCTGACATGCTTAAATTCATCTTGTACTTTCTCCAGATTTGATTAATTTGATTATACTCCAATTGCCATTCATGATGGGATTTCAAAGATTTTAGTTGGGCGTCATTGTTTCCGTACTGTTCATCTTATCTTTTTTTGATTTTACGGCGCATCTCAGTCTGTAAATGTAAATGATTCTTCATCTAATGTGAAAATCTGCATCGTAAATGGCAAGCCGAGCTCTGAATACTTCCAGCTGTTTGTGGAAGAGACAGATTTGTATAATAGCCTGGTGCTGGGCCCACTTGTGCCAATGCACATTTGGTCACCATTGCCTAAATATTTGCAGACATGGTTGTGGAATTACATTGCTGGGATTATTGTTTATTTTGTAAGTGGAGGGCTCTGGTGTTTTTATATATATTACTGGAAGCGCAATGCCTACTTGCCTGCAGGTATGCCATTTTTTAAAAATTATCTATTAAAAAAAAACCATTTCATTGGCCTAGTATCTGAATGGTAGGGTTTAGTAAGTTCGATCTCTGAGAAATAAGATTGGATCTTAGAATTCTGGTAGTTGTTTTTTTTTTGGAACTGTTTGTTTGTGTTTGTCATAGTTGGCCCAAATCTTATTAGACCAGCTCACTCACATGACAAATAAGATGCATTTTGTTGGCTTGTTTTATAAATGATGTTCATTCCAGCGAAAGGGATGAACATAATTTGGATTTTGTTCGAACCATGAATTCATTGTACAGTGGGGTTGAGTATGTAGATTTTGTTTTGTGGGAGAAGATGAATTGATTCTTTCAAAAGGCATTGTTAACTGACTTATGAGGATCCAATTTGTATTAGGTATACACATTCACATGACCCGTGAGGTAAATTGGTGATTAGTTCAGTTAACCTTTAAATTTCAGCTAAGAAGTGAGTATATCTTGTGTTCCGTTGTCATGATGCATTGCTCGTGCAACATGGTTGAGCCTATATAACTTATGAGTTATCGGGATTCAACTGCATTTTCAAGTCATTCATCATCCTCATCTTTCATGATCAGTGGTTCACAAGAAGGCATCTTTGCTTGATCATAAATGGTCGATTTAAGACCCATTGCATCTAGGTGATACTCCCACAACCTGAACTACTCAGGAGGTCACCCATCCCAGTACTATTTTGGCTCAAACACACTTAACCATAGAGTTTCCCTACAATCAAACCCACCTAAAACTTAATTTCTTCCATTTCTTTTGGGATTGGGGAAATGCTTCTTGTTAATTTTAATGTAGCTTGGATAGGTGTTCTAGTCTCGGGAGGTGATTATGAGGCTGGAAACACAACCGGAATATTTTTCTCCATACCTAGTAAATTGATTTCTCGAGAGACTTCTAGATATTAGGGTTTGTTAGAGTCCAATTAATCCTAACCATTGATTTAGATTAAATCATGGCCATTGGTTTTCAATGAGAGGATTATAAAAGGGGATCAATGGGCATTTGGAGAATACAGATCCGAGACGTATTTGCAGTGATAACAAATAAATAAATTTGCAGCAATAGCAAATTGATTTGTGGTGAGAGCAAAGGGCACAGTGATAGCGTTGGAGAGCAGCAGTGGAATTGCCGGAGAAGGAAAATATTGCCGGAGCAATTTCAGCAGGAATAATTGAGGGAAGGGAATTTACAGGAAAGAAAATTTTCAGAGCTCTACCAGTAAGAGGCAAGCAATTTTGTATCTTTTGATTTTCTGCAGTCAAATAAAATTCTTATTTGCTGACTGGTTTTCCCTTCGGGGTTTTTCCAAGGACAATTTGTCCAAAATATTGTGTTCATTTTATTTTTCTGTTTCTGTGATTTTCTGTGAAGTTGCAGCTGTGTTATTATTTAATATTTGCTGTAAATTAATTAATTTTTTCGGCAACGAAATAATCTACATAAGATAGGAAATTAATAATCAGTAGCTGCAATAGATTTTTCACATGGTATCAGAGCGGATCTGAGGGCAAAACAGGCACAGGGAGAAAGGAAAAATAAAAAATAAAAAATCTAGGGTCTATAAAACCTAGTTTGACCTCTTCAAAATTATTATTTTCTTTTGAGATGGCCTTAACAGGTTTAAGAGATCAGGACAGATTGGATGGAGCCTCAAATTTTGGTGTCTGGAAAGCCAGAATTTCTTTATTGTTGGAAGAGAATGGTATCAAGGAATATGTGACCACTGTTATACCTGTACCTATAGATGCAACACAGCTCTTAGCATATAAGAAGGAAGATGCCAAGGTGAGGAGGCTGATTCTTGACGGTGTTAAGGATCATATTGTTCCGCATATTGCAGAGTTAGATACAGCAAAGACGATGTGGGATGCCATTATAAATCTGTACCAGAATGCTACCCTTAACCGGAAGCTGATTCTCAGAGAAAAGTTAAGGAATACCCAGATGAATAAGGGAGAAGACATCACAAGTTACCTCACCAGACTTAGACTTGTCAAGGATGAATTGGCAGCTGTTGGAGACAAACCAAAGGATGATGAGCTAGTATGAATAGCCCTGAATGGGTTTACTAAGTAGTGGGATGTCTTTGTTCAAGTTATTAATGGATGAGACACCTTACTGAGTTGGGATCGACTATGGAGTGACTTCACTTAGGAGGAGCTTAGACTAAGTCTTGTCAGTGGTACTAGCAGGAATAGTCAGAAAAGTGAGGTGGAATAGGAAAATGTTGCCCTAGCAGAAAAAGGGAAAGCGAAGAAGAGGTCTGGCAAAGGATCAAATCCAAAAAGTGAGAAGAAGGACTTGTCTAAGGTCAAATGCTATGGCTATCACGAGTTCGGCCACTATGTCAGTGATTGCCCACAAAGGAAGAAAAATGAAAAGAAAGGCAAGAAGTAGGCAGCAGCTTCAACAAGTGTAGATGAGCTTTCTAGTAGAATGGAAGATGAGTTTGCACTCATAGCTTACTTAACTAGCTCAACCTCACAGGGTGTTTGGTATATAGACAGTGGGGCATCATTTCATATGACAGGAGTTAGAGAGTACTTCTCTAGCTACAAGGAGGAGGACATCAGATTCCAAATTCAGATGGGGAACAAGTCCAAGTGCGATCCAGTTGGGAGAGAGACTATTCTATTTCAGAGGGAGAATAGCAAGCCTATTTCCATTCATGATGTGTTGTATGTGCCAGGCTTGGGCATGAATCTAATTTCCGTATCTGTCCTTCAGGATAAAGGCTACAATGTACTCTTTAGAGGGGTGCATGTTTTAATCAAGCATAAGGATTGGAAATCACCCATAGCTATTGGAGTTAGGAGCGGCCGACTTTATAGGTTGCAGTTTGATACTCCTAAGGCACTAGTGAGCAATAGTAATCCTAGAGATCAAGGAGAGCTATGGCATAGGAGGATGGGCCATATACATCATGGAGCACTTAAATTGCTTCATGAGACAGTGACAGGTGTTCTAGAGGTGAGCACAGAGCATGATGATGTATGTAAGGGATGTGTATTGGGGAAGTTTGTGAAAGCAACTTTTCCAAGGAGTGACACTAGATCCAAGGGGGTTCTTGATCTAGTACATTCAGATATATGTGGACCAATGTCAATGAAGTCTCTCAGAGGATATGAGTACTTTGTTACTTTTATTGATGATTTCTCCAGGAAGACCTGGATATACTTCTTGAAGACTAAGGATGAGGTCTTCAGTCACTTCCAGGAGTTCAAAGCTCTTGTGGAGAATTCGACAGGTAGGAAGGTAAAGGTTCTTTGGTCAGACAATGGAGGCGAGTACAAAGGGAAAGAGTTCCAAGAGTTTTGTATCAGGGAAGGAATCAAGAGAGAGTGGACTGTTCTTTACAACCCACAGCAAAATGGGGTTGTTGAGAGGAAGAATCATTCTATATCGGAGGCAGCAAGGGCTATGTTGTATGACCAAGATATGCCACGTTACTTATGGGCAGAGGCATGCAGTATAGCGGTATACATACAGAACAGGGTTCCACATAAGGTATTGGGCAAGATGACACCAGAGGAGGCATTCTCAGGGAAGAAGCCAGATGTCAGTCACTTCAGGATATTTGAGAGTTTGGCATTTTGTCACATTCCAGGGCCTACACATTCCAAGTTAGATCAGACTACAGAGAGAGGGTACTTTGTGGGGTACAGCGAGACCTCAAAGGCATATCAGATATTTATTCCAGGGACCATGAGGATTATAGTCAGGCGTGATGTCAGATTCATGGAGGACAAGGCATATAGGAGGTCCAGAGATTTGCCAGTAGATGATCAGAATGAGCAGCCAATAGAAGCTCCAAGGATTGTTCAACCAGAACAGGGGCAGCGAAGCACAAGTACAGTTACTAGTACAAGCACAGGCTCAGGTGCTGAGAGTTCGCAGAGTATGGAGCAACAGATACAGCAAATCCAAGAGATGCATCAAGAAGATATGGAGTTTGATATTCCATCCTCTATAGTTGACAGGAGGAACCGTGAGGTTCAACAAACACATAAGGATACTCAAGAGTTTGTGGGAGCTCCTAGGACGAGTAGTAGTCAACGGAAACAACCAACTAGGTATAATGACTATGTGGCATTGGTTAGTCAGTTGGTAGATAGTGAGCCTTCTAGCTATCAGGAGGCTGCAGGGCAATAGGTGTGGCAAGATGTGATGGTTGAGGAATATACCTTAATAATGTAGAACGATGTGTGGGAGGTTGTGCCTAGACTGATAGATAGGGCAGTGGTTGGATCACGCTGGATCTATAAGATTAAGCATGGTGCAGATGGTAGCATCGAGAAATACAAGGCAAGGTTCGTGGCCAAGGGGTTCTCTTAGAAGGAGGGAATAGACTATGAAGAGACATTTGCTCCAGTGGCCAGGTATACTTCTATACGAGCCATAATCTCACTTGCAGCGCATATGGGATGGCAGATCCATCAAATGGATGTCAAGATGGCATTTCTTAATGGTGAATTATTAGAAGAGGTATACATAGAACAACTAGAGGGCTTTGTAGCACACAGCAATGACACCCATGTGTGCAGATTGAAGAGAGCTTTGTATGGACTCAAGCAGGCTCCCAGGGCATGGTATAAGCGCATTGATAGATACTTGCAGGGAATAGGCTTTGTGAAGAGTGAGGAGGATGCTAACCTCTACTACTTGATGGTTGGGGGTGAAGTTCTCATTCTTGTTCTATATGTGGATGACTTGTTTTTAATAGGTTCACTGGGGCTCATAGAGGAGTGCAAGAGGGACCTTGTAGCAGAGTTCGAGATGAAGGATTTGGGGCTTATGCACTACTTTCTAGGCATGGAAGTGTGGCAAACAAATGGAGAGATTTTCCTTGGACAAGGGAAATACTGCATTGAAATCTTGAAGAGGTTTGAGATGCAAGATTGCAGAGCCATGTCTACACCTATGATCACGAATTGGAAGAAGGTAGACACATCCAAGGAAAAGGATGTAGACCCCACCTTATACGGGATGTTGATTGGATCTCTCATGTATTTGGTCAACACTAGGCCAGATATATCCTTTGTAGTAAACTCTCTTAGTCAGTTCATGGTTGAGTCGAAGAGAGTGCATTGGATAGCGGCAAAGCATGTGTTACGGTATTTGCGTGGTACAATTGAGTATGGGATTAGATATGCTCGAGGTGATGGTATCAAGTTGATAGGCTATACTGATGCAGATTGGGCAGGTAGTACAGTGGACAGGAAAAGCACTTCAGGGTGCTGCTTTAGTTTGGGATCAGGAGTTGTCTCTTGGTACAGCAGGAAGCAAAAGTCTATGGCTTTGAGTTCTGCAGAAGCAGAATACATAGCAGCTAGCATGGCAACGTGTGAGGCTATATGGCTTTGGAAGTTGCTGGTAGCCTTGTTTGGTCAGAGAGTTGAGACTACCGTGATACACTATGATAATCAGAGTTGCATCAGATTATCTGAGAATCCAGTGTTTCATGATAGGTCTAAGCATATAGACATTAGGTATTATTTCATCAGGGATTGTGTATAGCGGAGGATTGTTTAGCTACAGTATATACCTATAGATCAGCAAGTAGCAGACATTTTGACAAAAGCATTGGGGAAGGCAAAATTCATCTTCTTCAGAGATAAGTTGGGTGTTATGCAGAACACCTTCCTCACTAAGAGGGAGTGTTAATTTTAATGTAGCTTGGATAGGTGTTCTAGTCTCGAGTGGTGATTACGAGGCTAGAAACACAACCGAAATATTTTTCTCCATACCTAGTAAATTGATTTCTCAAGAGACTTCTAGATATTAGGGTTTGTTAGAGTCCAATTAATCCTAGCCATTGATTTAGATTAAATCATGGCCATTGGTTTTCAATGAGAGGATTATAAAAGGGGATCAATGGGCATTTGGAGAATACAGATTCGAGAAGTATTTGCAGCGATAGCAAATAAATAAATTTGCAGCAATAGCAAATTGATTTACAGTGAGAGGAAAGGGCGCAGTGATAGCGTTGGAGAGCAGCAGTGGAATTGCCGGAGAAGGAAAATATTGCCGGAGCAATTTCAACAGGAACAATTGAGGGAAGGGAATTTACAGGAAAGAAAATTTCAGAGCTCTGCTAGTAAGAGGCAAGCAATTTTGTATCTTTTGATTTTCTGTAGTCGAATAAAATTCTTATCTGCTGACTGGTTTTCCCTTCAGGGTTTTTCCATGGACAATTTCTCTAAAATATTGTGTTCATTTTATTTTTCTATTTCTGTGATTTTCCATGAAGTTGCAGCTGTGTTATTATTTAATATTTGCTGTAAATTAATTAAATTTTTCGGCAGTGAAATAATCTACATAAGATAGGAAATTAATAATCAGTAGCTACAATAGATTTTTCACACTTCTCTGTGGCTGCATTATTAGCTGATAGATCTGGGCACAAATCTTATTTGGGCTGCACTAATGGTCATTTGTGGCTGGTTTTGCAAATGCTACTGGCTTCAGCTAAGGAATGTGCATAGTGTGCATTATGTCATGAAGATAGAATGCATTTATTGTTGGTTTGAGCATATAGAACTTCTAATTTCTGTATTTATTTTGGGAGAGGTGAGTCGATTTCTTTAAATGCATTATTAGCTTACATTAGGCCCCAAATCTCATTAGGTCTTCACACCCACATAGCCACTGAGGTGCATTCCAAGGACGGTTTTGTAATTGTTGTTCATTTCAGCTTAGGGGTGGGTATATTTTGAATTTTGTGGTTAAATAAATTGCTTCTGTAGCAGGTTTGAACATATTGTTAGAGATTAATGAATAATTGTAAGACTGTAAGTGCTAGCAGTTTACTTTGTGTTGTCAATCAATTGTTGTAGATGTGTCAACAAGAGTTGTAGAGGTGTCAGTTAGTTTGAAGTAGGTGTCATGTTAGATTCCTATTTTGTAGGGAGTTGTTGAGCTCCTCTCCTATTATAAATTTGTAATATCTTTCATGAATAATATAGATGTTGCATTTGTTCTGTTGATATTTTATTCAATATTTTTCTGTAGGAAGTGTTGTGCAGTCCTCTTTTCTCTATTCTCTACTTTTAATATTCTAAAATTGAAGATACTGTTTGCAAAAGTGCTTCCACCGCCTACTGGTTTCTATGTTGCAACTTCATCAACGGTTGAAATTGTTTTTATGTTGTTTTTATGTTTTTATTTGGGTGGAAGTTGCCGAAGAAACCCTACACTCTCTACCTCAGTTTTTATTTGCTTGCTATTCGTTTCTTCTGTCCAAGAGAAGATACATGAATATGGAGGAAAAGTGTATGCAGTGATTGAAATAAACTTTGTTAGCTGTATAAAGATTAGCCATTTGTAAAACCAAGGCGTGGCTTTGACCGGGATCTATTTACTGTCATTTCTTTCTTCAATTTGATGTTGAATCTTTGTCATTGCCAACTCTTAACTAGATTGTTCGTGGATATTTCCTATGTGCGTAGGCTAAATTTGGAGGACTGTTATTTCTTTTGTCTGTGGTCAAATGTGTATACTGTGAAGGCTAGTTCATTGAAAGGAGGAGACTAGATTAGTCAAAGTGCTGTGGCTTCTTCCATTAGATCATGACCTTGGTTGATTGTGCTTGCACTAGGGTTGCACTCACATCTGCTCTCCACTGCAATACTCTACAGTTTGCCCATCTGTTTCCCTATAATAATAGTTGGGGGTGGATGCAAGATAGCGGAAGGGCCTTGAGCACTGACTGTATAATTCAGGTTGGCATGTTGGCTGGAGTTTCAAGCTTGGTGTTCATTATGTTTGGCACGATTGGAGGATAATTTTGGGCACTCTTCTCTTGAGAAAGGGAGTGAGAGTTCTGATGGAAGGATGCCTTGCCATGTTAGTGACAGCATTTGCTGACATGATAGATGAGATGGGAACGAGATCATCAAAGCGCATTTAGAAAAGGTTGTCAGAGGAAATATGGGTTCCTCGACATGCCTCCATTTATGGTGATGGAGGAGGAGTGGTGCATGAGATCTTAGAGGAGCAATGTTGTGCTCATATGAGAGTTGGAGTTATTTTAAGTTATTCATTAAGAGGGGATGTTAGAGATTAATGAATAATTGTAAGACTGTAAGTGCTAGCAGTTTACTTTGTGTTGTCAATCAAAGGTGTTAGTTAGTTTGAGTTAGGTGTCATGTTAGATTCCTATTTTGTAGGGAGTTGTTGAGCTCCTCTCCTATTATAAATTTGTAATATCTTTCATGAATAATATAGATGTTGCATTTGTTCTGTTCATATTTTATTCAATATTTTATTACATATAGAACCTCTATAATCTTGACGAATCTAGTACAACACAAATAATTCCTTGTGACTAACTTCTTATTGGTCTATCACAGGGGGCACATGACCAATTGCCTCCTAGGACTATATTTTAAAAACCTCTAAGGGGTGTCTTCCAATAAACCTAAGGGTGTAATATAAGAATTAAGGTACCACTAACTTTTACATTACATTCTTATGGGTTGTGTACAAGCAAATGCTAATTTACAAAAGAATGAAGTAAAAAATAAGAAGTTGAATTTAGAATTATAATGATATCGTTATCTAGTTATATGATCATCACAATCAAATGGTACTAGTCCAAAACCCTTCAAAACATAGACATTACATTTCCTATGCAAAAATGCGAGAAGAAAGTGTCACAAAGGATCTATTAGAAAAATCACTTACGGGAAAGCATGAATATAAGTATTTTCAACATAGTTAAACTTATTTCTCCCATTTAGAATAACAAACCTGGAATAAAATAATTGTCGGGGATAAGAACTTGTGCATCAATAACTGATCGCTAAGGTGCTAAGTGTAAATGATAGAAGAGCAAACTAATTGCAGAAAAATAGAGTAATGAACAGAGCATAAACAAATTAGAAAGCATAAACAAACGAGACACCAGATTTATCATGGTTCACCAAATTTGGCTACATCCACACTGAGCAGAGGAATTTATTATTGCTAAAGAATGAATTTTACAATGGCTATAGCAGTATATATAATGTGTGAAACCACACCACACAAAGAATGTGAACAGTCAAGCAATTGGCGAGAAAATAATATGTCTGTTGGGCTTCATCTCCTAACAATCTCCCACTTGAAGGCCAACAGATGTTGCAACTCGCCAATCATTCCCTTGCTTTAAACTTATGGTTACTTCTTCTTAACCAGACCAAGAGAAGTCTTGGAACATTCAAACTTCTCTTTGGGAACAACCTTGGTCAAAATATCTACCGGATTGACCTTTGTGTCAATTTTTGCAACTTGTGACTTGCCCTCTTCAACCACATGACGAATGAAATGAGCATGTATGTCGATATGTTTAGAACGACACTGAGATGAATGATTGTGAGCCATAAAAATGGTGTTGCGACTATCACAAAACAAAATATAATCACTTTGTTGACATCTCAAATCACTAAACAATCGATGTAACCAAAGCATCTCCCTAGCACCTTCAGAAAGAGCCATATACTCAGCTTCGGTAGAAGAAAGAGCAACAAAATGTTGCAGCATCGAGACCCAACTAATGGGAGCTCCAACAAATATGAAAACATAGCCAGTAGTAGATCTCTGTTTATCTAAATCTCTGGCAAGATCAGAATCAGTGAAACCTTGTAGCTGTACCTTATTGCCACCAAAACATAAAGCATAATCGGAAGTACCTTTAAGATACCTTAATATTCACTTGATGGCTTCCCAACGAGGCTTACCAGGATTGCTCATGAACCTGCTCACAACTCCCACTGCATGAACAATATCAGGACTAGTGGAGACGATAGCATACATAATGCTACCAACAGCTGATGTATAAGGAATACTTTGCATGAACTCCTTATCCTCTTGTATTTTTAGACACAAATCAGAAGATAAATGAAAATGGGCAGTAAGAGGAGTAGAAAGAACCTTTGCATTAGCCATACCAAATCTATCTACAACCTTGTCAATGTATGCCTTTTGTGACAACATGATCTCCTTCTTTTGTCTATCTCTAGTGATGATCATTCCAAGAATCTTCCTGGCTGTGCCTAAGTCTTTCATAGCAAATCTCTTAGCTAATTGAGCCTTCAATTCAGAAACAATCCTCATACTAGTACTGGCTACCAACATGTCATCAATGTAGAGAAAGAGAATAACAAACTCACCATTAGGAAGTTGCTTATAATAAACACAAGGATCTGATTCACATCTTAAGAAGTTTTGCTCAATCATGAAGTGATCAAACTTGAGATATCATTGTCGCGGGGCTTGCTTGAGCCCATACAAGCTATGCTTCAACCTGCAATAAAGATGTTCCTGTCCCTATTTTTTAAATCCTTCTAGCTACTCCATGTACAACTCTTCATCAACATCACCATGTAGAAAGGTTGTCTTGACATCCAACTGATCATGATCAAGATCCCAAATTGCAACCAATCCCAAAATTGCCTGGATTGTGGTCATTCTCACAACTAGTGAGAAAATCTAATTAAAATCTATACCTATCTATTGCTCATATCCTTTGACAACCAGTCTAGTATGATAATGTTTGTTGCCCCCATCTTCCTCTTTCAATTTGTATACCCAACGATTCTTCAAGGGTCTTCGATTAGGTAGAAGAGGCACTAAATCCCAAGTGTTATTAGCCTGCAACAAACTCATTTCATCTTGCATCACCTCTTGCCATTTCAAAGAATCAATTGCCTTGCAGGCCTGTTTCTAAGTAGCTAGTTCAGGTTGATCAGAAATTAAAATTTTAGGCTCTACCTCCTCTGAATACAATAATTTATAGTCTAAAAATTTGGAAGGACGTCTCCTCTCCTGAGTAGACCTCTTTAAGTGAGGACCTTCCTATTGCAAATTACTATCCAGACTTAGTCTCTGTAGTTGATTCTAGACATCAGTTATTTGAGATTGTAAATTTTGTCCAATAACCTGAGTATGCACCTCAAAGCTCCCCTGTTCTTGCACATTTCCAATGTTCTATTTTTGCTGACTAGGACCTCCATATTCGAACCATGTAGGAGGCTGTGATGCATATACCAAAGGCAATGATTGTGTTAGAGGAATCTGCATGGTACCAATAGAGGACATATAATCATTCACAGGCTACGTATGAGTGTGGAGAGGCAACGAGTGTATTTGAGGAAGTGGCATATATGTAAGAGGAGGTTGCGTGGCATTTTGGGAGGGTAGCATAGACTGCATATGACTAGTAGCTAGTGGTCTTAGACTTTCTTCGGGAAACAATAAAGACCGCGTGGTATTTTGTGAATGCTGCGTATTACTTCCAGCTACTAAAGGTTGTGATGAGTTTACTTGAGGTAGCGTATCAACCAAAAGAGGTTGCGTATGAGTATTAGGAGGCAACGTTAGATATTGTGAGAATTGCGTTTGTGTAAGAGGAGGCAGCAATGACACCATTGAGGACTACGAGTGGGCAAATAAAGGTTGTGATTCAAATAAAGGAAGTACATTCTCATTTGGGGGAAACGATCTATCCAAAGGAGGCTGCGTTGACTCCACAGATGGCTATGTAGAATATGCAGGGGTCTGAGAGCCAATTAAAGGCTGTGTGGAGGTATGAGAAGGTAGCAAGCAAGTGGTAGGAGGCTGCATAGAAACACAAGAAGGCTGGAAACTAATAGAGGAAGTATTTCCCTATTTATACATCAAACCATATTATTTCCATTATCAAACAAATCAACTAATATGTAATCTTTTGAAGATGTATTTTCTTTTTGCAAACCTGGGAAAACTTTTTTGTTGAAGATGACATCTCTACTGCGAGTGATCTTTTTGGTGACGGGATCCCACAGCTTGAATCCATACTGATCCTTGCCATACCCAAAAAAAATACACTTCTGCAATTTGGGATCCAATTTGGATTGTTTCTCTTGGGGAATAAGAGCAAACGCTTCACATCCAAACACCCGTAGATGATTATAAGAAATACGTTTGCCCAACCACCTTTCCTCGGGAATGTCAAGATTTAATCGAGATGAATGAGCTTGATTAATGAGTTAAACCATTGTGTTGCAAGCTTCTACCTAGAACTCTTTTCCCAGTCCAGCATTGGAAAGAAAACATCATGCTTTTTCCAAAATTGTTCTATTTAAACTTTCCATAGCCTCATTTTATTGCGGTGTAAAAGGAACAATTTTGATTCTTTGAATACCATTTTCAGCACAAAAATTATCGAACTCTAGTGAACAAAATTCACCACCATTATCCATTTGCAAACATTTGATGTTATGCCCACTCTGATTTTCAACTAGAGCTTTAAAAATTCTGAATTTACTAAACACTTTAGATTTTTTATTGAGCATAAAAATCCAAACTTTCCTAGTGCTGTCATCAAGGAAAGTCATAAAATAATTAGAACCTCCAAGAGAAGTTACCTCGGTTGGCCCAAAGACATCTGAATAAACAAGCTCCAAAGGTGAGGTATTCTTCTCATGACCCATCTTCAAGAAGTTGATTCGCTTCTACTTGCCATAAAGACAATGTTGGCAAAAATCCAAATCCACAGATTTCAATCTTGGTAATTGTTCTCTTTTGATCATCACTTCAAGACCTTTCCTACTCATATGTCCAAGCCATTGGTGCCAAAGCTCAGTTTCACTGTCTGTCACTGTCATAGAAGTTCCCACTTGAGAGTCATTCTCAAAAACATATAAACTACCCTCTCTATTTCCTTTGGCAATTTTTAGGACACCTTTAGTAACCTTCCACGAATTTGGAAAGAAAGAAGTATTGCAGCCTTGCGAAAAAAGCTGGCTTATAGAAATTAGATTCTTTTTAAGTTTTGGGACATGTCTAACATCTTACAAAAGCCATTTTCTTCCATTCTTGGATTGTAGGAGAACATCACCTTTAGCAATGATTTCCAATGATTTGTTATCCCCCAAGTAAACTTTCCTGAACTGTCCTTCTTGATAATTTGAGAAGGCATCCGTACAAGAGGTGGTATGAAAAGATGCACCCGAATCTAGAACCTACAAATCTGAAGTGGTTTCACTTACAGATAAAACCAAAACACTATCATCCTTGTCATAAACAACATTAACCTCGCTATCTTTAGCCTTCTCTTGTGCCTTCTTAGAGGAATAACAATTTTTTTTGGTGTGACCAGGCTTATCACAAAACCAACAATTGTCAACTCTACCTCTAGATTTTACCACCTCTTCGTAGATTTAGATCTTCTTCTATTGTTATATTTGCCTCTATTATGAGGCCTTCCTCTACTGACAACGATTAAGGCTTCATCGGAAGATGTTTCTTGGTTCTTTCTTCGCATATCTTCGTTGAGGAGTGTAGCTACTACGTCATCAAAAACTAATTTAGTTTTGGCTGCAACCGAAGTGCTCACGACCATCACGACACCTTCCCAGCTATTGGGTAAAGAACATAGCAGCAAGATTGCTTTAATTTCATCATCTAACTTTATACCCACTGAAGTCAATTGGGTAACTAAGGTATTAAACTCATTCAGATGGTTTGACATAATTTTGCCTTCTTTCATTTTCAGGTTATAAAGTTTTAATATATTGAATACCTTATTAGATGTTGAAGCCATCTCATACATTGTAGAAAGTTTATCCCACAACTCCTTTGAAGTCTTCTCCGTTGAAACATTAAACAATACATTGCTGGACAACGAGAGGAAAATCGTAGCTCTTGCCTTCCTATCCATCTTCTCCCACTCTTCATCCATCATTGAACTTGTCTTCTTTGCTTTCTTGTTTTATCAGCAATGACTCCTTTACACCTTCCATAGACCAAAATTCTGACTGGAGAATTTCTCAATCTTCGGTTCCTCCATGACTCGAAAATCCAACACCGATTTTTGCAATTGGCTATACTGTCACCATACAACTCTAATACCAATTGTAAATGATAGAAGAGCAAACGAAGTGCATAAAAACAGAGTAATGAATAGAGCATAAACAAACGAGACACCAGATTTATCATGGTTCACCAAATTTGGATACATCCACACTGAGCAGAGGAATTTATTATTACTAAAGAATGAATTTTACAATGGCTACAATAGTATATATAATGTGTGAAACCACACCACACAAAGAATGTGAATAGTCAAGCAATTGGCAGGAAAATAATATGTCCGTTGGGCTTCATCTCCTAACACTAAGTTCACTATTTTATCCATACATAGAATGTAAGATATATTGTGGTTTGCTAGACCAGCCTTGCAGTGGGTAAAAATATTCATTGGGATAAAAAGAGGGACATTAGTGTGCCTTCTCACACAAACTGAACAATTCCCAAACCAATTACATTGCCCATAATGCATCCTCTTCCCACTACAAATGGGACCACATCTCTCAACTCTCCCCGATTTCACAGGTATGAAGTTTTAGGATCGAAAACATGTTATAAAGGTTGCAAAGCAATCCAAAGTCATAATAAAACCAAGAAAATTTACATGTGAAAGAGCTAATATAAAGAAGTATGTAATGACCCAACGTAATGAGTTATTAATTAACTTTACAATAATCATAAAATTTTCACATAGAATCATAAGCACAATACATAACACAATAAAGAAGAATGTGTCCAACTTCATTTTTTATTTTCATAATCTTGCAAATCACCCTTTTCTTCGAATCCTTTTATCAGTTAGTTGTATAATGGCATTTATATCACAAAAATGATAATCAATGTACATTTATCTATACACATGATTATTTTATCCCCATATCTATAGGTATAAGTACGCTTTCCTTAGGAGACCTTACAAAACTCAAATTTAAGAACATGCCACTAAAATCAGCAAGAATTACCACACATCAAAATGCATGTCAGGTGTTACATCACAAATGTACAACACAAATATCAAAAATAATTTAATATTCCAAAATTATTAACAAAAGCTTCACAACGATAAAATTATCAATAATCTACACCAATAAAATCATCCAAAAGTTGGAACTCAATCAATAAACAATGGCACAATTCTTGTAATAATAAAATGTAAATTGTGACAGCAAGGCTATATCTACAAAGAACATACATTCATTTGCATATGGTTGATAAAGAATCGGTGTTATCACACATCAACAACTTCAAATATCTATCAAATTAGTTGGTCATAGTTGGTTCTCCAATCTCAGAAGAGGACAACATGATGACTCTTATGTGGAGTCTTCCATAGTCATTTGAAAGTTCGATCATCTCTCTGGGCACACAAGATGATCTCAAAATCCTTAAGTGTCAACATCTATTTTAAATCAAAAGTGGCTTAGAATTGTATCTAGGCATGCTTATTAATAAACATAGGTTTAAGAGATATAAATTAAAATGTTATGATTTCAATTCGAGTTAACTGCAACTGACAGATTGACCATCCAACATTCAATCATATAATGATGCAAACAACAATAGCCATGTTTGGATTCTTTATATGTCGAATGAAAGCCATGTATTAGCTTAAACACTTAAATTTCATTATCATATGTGGTGTCCCAAATGTGCATCTAAACTATTATAAATGCCCAAGATACTCTCTTTCATCTGTAGACATCAAAATCTCCATTTATATACTTTTAGGTCATTGTAGTTTGATTGTGTGGCAAACTTCAAATTATCTCTTTCCTTTTACACTGCAAACATACACAATTTTGTTTCAAGAAACACCAATATTCTTAGCTATAATAAATTGTTATGGTGGTTAGTGGAAACTACCCGAGAAGCATTTGAAAACCATTGTTCTCTTTTTGATACTAACACTTGGAAGAAGTAAAATTCTCAATTTTACTATGATGCTCTTTTATTTAAGCAATTAAATTTGACTACAAGGGTTTTAAGCTCAAGAATTTGCAATATAAATTGGTAAGTTTTACTTGTCTGTTATTAGTTAAACACTTGTTAGAGGACCATGTGTGAGCATACATTATTTGCAAGTCTTTTATAATAGCTAATTTGTTTTCAATTAAACACTTTTTATAGGACTATGTGTGAACACACACCGTTTGTAAGTCTTTTATAAGGCAAAATTAGCTACAATTTGAAATTGAATTGTTATCTTGTGATGTGAATTAATGGAACCATCTTGTTCTTGTCTCTACTGATGTTTGTTAAGAAAATTGCAATACTTGTAATTTTCATTTTAAATATGTATAGCATCTAGGTGTTACAGGAATTAATGTAGAGATTCCTTTAAGTGTCTACAAATATATATCATCCCATGTTTCTAATAAAACCAATATTACCATGTTGATAAGAATTGTATGTGAAGAAAGGTTCTAACCCACCCCCCAAATTCTAATTGATCACCTTTTGTCCTCTGTGACATTCAAATAAGATAAATTGATTTTGTAGATTGATCTCCCTCCCCCATTTAACAATTGACTTCATTGCAACAATTTTTAGGTTATTATTAAATATCCATTGTTTAGTGTTAGCAGATGGACGCATTGTTGAATGGTATTATGTAATTTGCAAATGCCTAATCTATTGTCTATTTTTGTTCTCTTTCTTTATGCGAATTTCTATTGCCACAAATCTAAAATTTGAGGCTAGCAGTCTAGGCAAATCCTCTAAAGTTAATGAATTGTCAACTTGAGAAATTTCTATTGTTTGATATGATCACCTCATATCTTGCAATTTGATATGTTCACTTGAGTAATTTGCTTTCATCCATTTTCCCTTTCCTTTCCCTTTGAGAATAAAATAGGCGAGGGACATTTAAATGACATGAGACTGTTTCTATCACAATTTTTAGCGGTGTTGGAACAACCAATGAGTTTAGAAAATTTCTATGAACAAGTGCAATTTATCGATTGATCCTAGGTACCTTATATGATTTCATGTAACTTCTATACGTAAACATGTCTTCCATAAGCCATAACATTTTAGTCATAACTGGTGAAGATCAAAAGTTTGGGAGTAACAAATTTGCTATCAAAGATTTTATGTGCAATCAAATGGCGTTGGTATTCCTATACAAAACTTAGGTAGCTTATACAAGTAATCATGCCTTGTGTAATACTATATAAGTTTTTAGAATAAATTTTTAGCATGTTTGTCATTGAGGTCATTGACCAATTAATCTTCTCTTAATTATAAAATCTTAGCTAAGTTATTCTTGTGAAATCTGATATACATGCAATGATGAAAATGGAATTCGAAAACAACAATTGCACATTGCGAGAATTAGATTGCTAGAGATGCAAATGCCATCACCATAAATAAGTATAGTGTTTTAGAACTATTCTTTTATGGTCCTCTAATCTTTTAGAACAAGAGCTAAAATTGTGAATTTGGGTGTAGCAAACATTTCAAAACACATCGTAACAAGTGATTGACAGATTATACAAATTGGGCGGATGCGATCCTAGCAAATTCGAAATAGCCATCCACATCACTATTATTACAATTTATATAATTGTCTAGAAGATCAAAGAGATGGTTGCATCTATTAATGATGATTTCATGTTAGAATCATTCATGATTCTATTAATTAAAATGGTCATATTATTCTTATTGTTAATATTTGTCAAAAAAACTATACACTTTTGCATATTGCTTATATGCAATGTATTAGTCTTTCTGTACTTCTTTGGTACTGGCTAACTATCCTTGAATATTGATGCAAAGTCATACACCAAGAGTAAGTTGTCGAAAGTGATTCTAGCATTTGTCAATTTTTGTGTCAAGATTTCTAGAAGACCTGGTAACAAGAAAACTAATAGTGCAATTCTATTTCGGTGATAACTATACAATTTGCAAGCTTTAGAAGGGTGAGTGCGAGATGATGATGGGCCAAACAGTGGCAATGGAGAAAAAACTTGTTGGATGAAAAAGTGCTAACATTTAGACTAATATTTAGATTTGGATGGAAAGGAAGTTAATATTTCTATCTCAAATATGGATTCCCTCCAAAAATACCTTAGGATTACCTCATATTTAGGCAAGTGGGAGCCCCAAAACTTGCTAAAGAAACTTGCAAAACCATCCATTTAGTGTTATCCTGAAATTTGCACAATTTCATCCTTGAAGCTGACAGACTTTTTTGTAACTAAATTTAATTAAATGAAAAGGGTTTATAGAGGAAGCTATTAAGATTCTAAAAATATAATATACGCCTCATAATAATTTTAATTGGTAATTATTGTTAATTTCCTACATACGCTATGTCTGATTTCTTGATAGATATACATGTTGAAAAACATCCATAACTTTCAACATATTAATCATTTTTTAAATCCAAAAGATGCGTCACATTCTAGGATTTATTGGGTATACATTAAAATTTAAAATTTTTGAGTTTTATATATTTTTGACCAAGTTAGGTTGGCTAGAAAATTAATTTTTAATATTTTAAAAAAGTCACAGTAAAAAAATCATAAATAATTATTAATTTACTTATAAAATTTAAAAAATATGTGTCACATCCGTTCATGTGTCCTTTAATTAAATCCAAATCATGGAGGAAAAATATTATTTTTTTCTCATACTTAGGTTGGCCGGAATGATACCTACTTTTTACATTTTTTCTTAAAATTCTAGTAGTGCTTCATTGAAATATCTAATTTTCACCAAACTATTTTTAAAATTTTCAAAAAAAAATAGTAGCCCATAAAGTACATTCCATTTATTACAAATTTTATTACTACCTTATTTCTAGATTGTGTAGAACACTCATTTAATTTTTTCCATGAAGTTACTTAAGTCTGTTTTTCACATTTATATTGCCACTTAGGGGTAGTGTTTGGCCCATCATGATCCTGCACTCACCCAAAAACTAACTGTAATATATTTTTTTGTCTATAAATGAAATTTAAAAAAAAATCTTGATGTTGCATCTTTAGTATTTTGGCTTTGGATCTTGTTATAGGTTAGCAATGTTTAATATATTTGTTATTATATAGGAATATAGTTAAATTCAATATTAGAATATAAATAAAGAGCGCAATTTAGAAGATGTAAATAGTAAAATTATATCTATGATTATATAGGTCACAAAGCCACTTGGAAACACTTGTTAGAGGACCATGTGTGAGCGTACATTATTTGCAAGTCTTTTATAATAGCTAATTTGTAATCAGTTAAACACTTGTTACAGGGCTATGTGTGAACACACACTATTTGTAAGTCTTTAATAAGGCAAAATTAACTACAATTTGAAAATGAATTTTTATCTTGTGATGTGAATTAATGAAACCATGTTGTTCTTGTCGCTACTGATGTTTGTGAAGAAAATTGCAATACTTGTAATTTTGATTTTAAATATGTATGGCATCTAGGTCTTACAGGAATTGGACTTTAAGTGTGTTAGTGTAGAGCTAAGTTTTCACTTAGGGTTAATCACGTAGGTGGTTTTTTCCCATATCAGGTAGTTGTTCACCCGTCACATATTTTATGCCTTTAAAAGGCTTGTATACTATGTAATTTATCATCTCATATCAATATATTTTTATCTCTGGTGAAATAGCATTGTGCTTCTCATGTCTGTGAAGATTTATTTGTAGGTTGTGCTCCTGGGAGGTGGTTGACACCAACATGGTATCAGAGCCTTCAACCTACCCTTTCTTCTGCCATTGAGAGTTTTCATCAGAAGAGTTTGAGATCATCTATTTGTTGCATTTGTTTCAGCATTTGAAATTTATCAAAATTTAAAGTTGCCTTTATTCTTCTTTCTCATGTTGCTGTCGAATGCAATTGAATATCATTTGTGCAATTTTCTTCATGGGAGGCTGATTCTTAGTTTGAAGAGGCATTTTTGTGAAGCAAATTGTTGGTAGTCTTTGAGGCTTGAATTTGAGTAGTGAAGGCACAATTTTTTTTGGAGGTGTTGAAGCCCGATTTGGCACATTAGCAAGACACATATTACCTCTGCAAGGGGTGACCTTTTTGGAGAAACATTGGTTCCTATTGCGTGAGAAATTGGCACTACCCAACGCAATTTTTTTTATTGTGAAAAGTACGATTCATCTGTTGAAAGGGTGATTGGAGAAGCACATTTTTTTCTGCGAGTTTGAAAGGCATTGAATTTCTTGTTGAAGGCCAATTCTTCCTTTGGAGGCACTACAATTTTCCCAATTAGCTTCTCACCCAGTTTCTTTCTTTCTTGTCATTTTGCTGTGTGGTGGTAGGTGTGATTTGTCTCCCATTATAGGTAATATTTTTAGTTTAAGAATTATGTTGGCTACATTTTCTGAAGGATAATCTCCATTTGTTGCTGTTGCATTCAATCCCCGGATTTGGTGTCCCAGATTTGGTGTTGTTTGGCCATTTTTTTTCAAAACTTTATATTTTATAAAGTTTTCCCTAAATATTTAGGGTTCAAGTTGTTGCGCAACAGAAGTGGTGTGTGGGCCCCAAAGTTTCTTTGAAGTTGTTTTGGGAATATTTATCCCACATTCTCTAGGTGGTGGAGTCCTTATGTGTTCATATACAACTCTGTGTCCTTAACATGTGAGCAAAGGCTCATGTTGCTATGAAGGCCTCTCTCTCATGTGGATTGGTGAATGTGCTCATTTTCTTGGTGTTAGCATGGAGATCAGGCAATTGGCCCTACTATTTTTTTGCACTAAATCAGGTTTAATTCTTTTTTGGAAGTTTTTATACTTTTGAAAGCACTATCTTTGAAATTTTTTAAAGAATTTAGTTATAATGGTTTCTTTCGAGAAAGGGAACTTTAGGCAATGGAGTGATTTTATTCTCACTCATCTTAGTGAGCAAAATCTATTGCCATATTTGTATAATGAAGTTCCTATTCCAGGCACACCTTGTGAGTATATGTTTTGGAAAGGATATAGGGCTCAAGTCTTTAGAGTTATTTATGAGCATATAAATGATGATGACCTTTTAGATTCACTTGTTCGTTTTGAGTGCCCATATGCTCTTTGGACTTACATTCGAGAATCATATGGAGATCATGATACTCCACCATCTCTCGATGAATCTCTTTCCAATACCAATGTGCCTTGTTATTCTTCAGAGAAGATAAACCATGCTTGTGATCATTTGGAGGTTTTTGAGACTTTAGATGAGGTTGCAGTTACTTCGGAGGTTATTGATTCTTTGTCAGAGATAGTTGATCCACCTTCATTAATTAATTCCATCATTCCTGAACAACAAGATTATCATTGTCTTCCTGATTGGGATTCCTATTTGCTAGACATTGGTTCATTGTTATTGGAATCTCACATTTCAGACTTGGAAGACACATTTGAGGGATAAATTTTCCTATTTGTCACTCCATCTCTGTCTTTAGAGAATGTTCAAAATTAGTTTCCAGTAGTACCTTGTTTGTCACCTTCTATTGTGATTGGGCATGTTCCTGATTGGTTCGTGGCATCATCTTCCAAGGTCTTGGCGACACATGAGCAAATTTTAGAGACATTATCATCCTACATTTGGATTTCATTTGCTAATTCCTATCCAAAATGGGAAGCATACCTGCATTTGTACTTGGTTTTGTTTCTTTCAAAAGGAAGACAAGTTGTTTGTTGACATTGGCTCATGTTTTGTCTTCAGGCACTTGCCATTTTTGCAGGCGATTACACATTGTGGGAGGGATACATAGTGTCTCTCTTTCCCTCTTATGGGGGGGGGTCATTAATTGTATATACATGATGTATGTAGTCCTTGGGGGATGTAATTGAGTCCTCCATCGATGCATCATTTTGTTTTCTTTTCTCTCTTTTGGAGAGGGGTTTTTTTCCCACAGGGGTTTTCTCCTTTTCTCCGTTTGTGAGAGATTTCTTTTTTGCATTGTAAATGGGTGCCTAACATGGTTGTGTATCTAGGACTCATATAGCATCTTATTCATATTGCATAATAATCTTCCTAAGTTGCACTTAAGGGGGGGTATTAGTGTAGAGTTAAGTTTTCACTTAGGGTTAATCACGTAAGTGGTTTTTTCCTGTAACGGGTAGTTGTTCACCCATCACATATTTTATGCCTTTAAAAGGCTTGTATACTATTTAATTTATCATCTCATATCAATATATTTTCATCTCTGGTGAAATAGCATTGTGCTTCTCTCGTCTGTGAGGATTTATTTGCAGGTTATGCTCCTGGGAGGTGGTTGACACCAACAAATTGTCTACAAATATATATCATCCCATGTTTCTAATAAAACCAATATCACCATATTGATAAGAATTGTAAGTGAAGAAAGATTCATAACTCGCCCCCCAAATTCTAATTGATTACATTTTCTCGTCTGTGACCTTCAACTAAGATAAATTGATTTTACAGACTGGTCTCCCTCCCCCATTTGACAAATGACTTTGTTCCAACAATTTTTAGGTTATTATTAAATGTCCATTGTTTAGTGTTAGTAGATCGATGCATTGTTGAATGGTATTATGTAATTTGCAAATGCTCAATCTATTGTCTATTTTTATTCTCTTTCTTGATGCAAGTTTTCATTGCCACAAATCTAAAAATTAAGGCCAGCGGTTAGACAAATCCTCTAAAGTAAATGAATTGTCAACTTGAGAAATTTCTATTGTTTGATATGATCACCTGAGTAATTTACTTTCTTCCATTTTCCCTTTCCTTTCACTTTGAAAATAAAATAGGTGGGTGACATTTAAATGACATGAGACTGTTTCTGCCGTGATTTTTCCCAGTGTCAGAACAACCAATGAGTTTAGAAAATCTCTATGAACAAGTGCAATTTATCAATTGATCCTAGGTTCCTTATATGATTTCATGTAACTTCTATATGCAATCATGTCTTCCATAAGCTATAACATTTTAGTCACAACTGGTAAAGCGCAAAAGTTTGGGAGTAACAAATTTGAAATCAAAGATTTTAGGCACAATCAAATGCTGCTTGTATTCCTAGACAATACTTTGGTAGCTTATATAGGTAATCATGCCTTGTGTAATACTATATAAGTTTTTAGAATAAATCTTTAACGTGTTTGTCATTGAGGTCATTGACCAATTAATCAACCAAACTAGATAATGATTGAAACCAAAACACAAACCAACATCAGCTAAAAGTTATGTCAGTATTAGAAAGAAGGAACAAATAGACAATGAAGACATTTGGATTTTGTAAACAAATGGTATCGAATAGAACACATGATTGTGTTCTTCCAAACAAAAGTAAAGACCAATTCAAAGATTATATCATCGGACATTGTCATCCACAAACTAAAGCATAATGAACTGTTATAGGCAATGAAGTTATTGCATTTAAATTCACTATAGTCCAAAAACATGTCAAATAGTAGCTAATGTCACAAGTTCTCACAAGACAAAAAGTACATACAAAAATTCGTACCTTACCTCCCCTAGGCAAGTTTCTAACAACCATGCAAATTTTCCCATGGGTTTTGTTAACACATGGTAAATTTTACAAATGTTTTTGCCATTCTATGTTTTATATTATTTTACGAAACATTGATGAAGTCTTAAACGTAAGACTCCACAAATTCATACAAATGCATATGATATTCAGTGTCTACGGATGTCTGCATATTTACTTGGTTCTACTTATCATTTTCTATTATTTGTAGTTTTGATTATGGTTCAAATGAAATTTAAAGAAATTGAAACTTATCATTCTAAATCTACAGAAATTAAATGAATCTTCGGTCATTGGTCCACATATATCCTTGACACTGTCGTGAAGAGAAGAAAATCAAACCATATGTTCACCAGGTCATTCCACAGCTAGATATGATTGATGCAAATCTTCAAAGGAAAGAAATGAATACAACATGCACAAATTGAAATACACTTCAAGGGACGTAGCAAATCACAGTACATATCCAGAATTCATCCATAGATTACACATAATTTACGATGTAGTTGTAATCACCAGTCTTCATCTTTATTAAGCATGCAAAAGGAGTATACATTTACAATTGACCTCGAGTGTTGGCCATGACATTCAATAGTCTAAACTCGATTAAGCTTCCAATAGTTTTCAAATGGCAATCGACATCCTTATATAGAACAAGGATAGGAAACGGTTACATTGATATAATGGTTAGGATCCAATTATGATGATCCAATGGTCAGGAATGGAGGCACGTGATTGCCAGTTGGCAATCGCAACTCAAAACAATTGGCATAGGAGAATATTCCCCGCATCTTTGACTTTGTATACCCTCAGCTAGTAAACAACATACTTGGTGATATATTCTAATTTTGGTTCAAGTCTTCCATTTGTCTATAACTTTATCTAGTTATCTTTCTCTGCTTCATTATCTAGCCCTCTTCTTCTTTTGCATGATCTGCATGACTTACATAACATTATCTCCAATCTTTAAATATCTCCAATACCATGCAACAAAACATACAGATTTTAACCATTTGATAATCTTGTAGGAAATTATACATAACATCAACACTGAGAGGAGGTCCAGATATGGATATCCAGGATGTGAATATTTAGCTCTAAATATCTAGATATGACTATCTGGTCAGGATATCCCTCATAACAATGAATATTGGGCTCGAATTATGTCTACAGCAATGAGTATCAGGTCATGAACAAGATGCTTTGGATATGCAAAATATGAATATCTGGATATGATGACGTCAGCATGATGACCAGGTCAGTAATCACTGACCAGAAATATGATATTGGAATCCAAATTTGTCCTCAACAAGTCGGGATGTCCATATGGACACATGTCTCAATCTCGTAGCAACGCAGAGAATCTTTCGTGCTGACAAGATTCCCCCATGAGGGTGCACTACCGTCCGATTGGGGGCGTGGATATTGGGTGATGTCATCGTCATATTGGCTAATGTCCTAGATATTAAGTAATATTAGGGTCTTTAAATATGCTAAATATCCTCCCACATTTGAAGATGAGGGTGACGTCAGCATCTTTTACTAATATTTCAACTTGGAGCGGAAATGACATCATTGTCATATTGGCTAAGATTAGGGATCTTAGCTAATGTGATGGATATTGACACATAGATGATCCTCTTGGAGTCAGGCATATTGATGACATCATCATCATATAGGGTCTTCTTTATATCGAGTTAGGATGATGTCATCGTCATATTAAGGAAGATCAGGGATCTTAGATAATATGACGGATGTTAAGGTTCATGCCGATGCTAAATGTTTACTTTATATCCAAAGGTGATCTGCATATTAACAAATATGAGGGATATTAAGAAATATGACCTTCCTTGAATGTGCGTGGGTACTTGACGGGTAAATGCCTTCTGACGTTTAACTTTGACGTCTGCATATTAGCAAATATGTGGATATCAGGTTTCTCTTTATTAAAACATATATCAGGGATATTCCTAAATGTCATGGATATTAGGGAATGAGATGACCCTCTTGGGAATATTAGGTTTGACCAAACTTTGACCGGGCATAACTTCCTACCCTTGAGGAATTTTAGGGTGATCCAAAAGGTAAAGCTACTTAGAATTTTGTACTCTTTCACTTGATGAGGTTTGTGATGGTAGAAACTAACTTTGACATTTAACCTACCTTTGATGAAACCTATGCATGCACAGAGATGACATCCTTTTGCACCTGATACTTAACTTTTACCATACTGCCCAAAGCAGGGAAACACACAAGGAAGAAGGTAAAAGATTGGGTCCCTATTTTGCTAAGGCAAAATGGGGTGTGTTGTGTAACCACACAACAACTTGCCACCAAAGAAAACAACAAAAATTCCAATAATTCAAGAGATGAGGTCAAATAGGTACATAATGTTCCAACTCCTATCAAATATGAGCATCGTAACCTTTCTGAATGATGTCATGTTCATCAATATAACAATGTTGAGAAGGAATCAGGTGTGTGAATGTGATTCATATCCTTCATCTTGAAGATAAGTTGAAAACACTAGTGACATGTGTTAAGCTACATATTTTGGTTTAACCCCCATAGCCAACCTGGATAAAGACTTGCTACCAGTAGACCTCCATAGCCCTGACAAGGTTATCATTGCAATTCTCCCAAGTAGAGCCCTACAACTAGCAGACGTCTATAGCCCTGGTAGAGTTACTTGGATGGCCTAATTAGTCTTTTGGATATTTGATATATTTCTTTTTTCTTTTTGTATTCAATTTTCATAAAATATGATCATGTAAGCACATTTCACAAGGTGTGGGCACTTGCTGATTAGGTTGAGAATTGCAATGGTAGCAAGAGCAAATCTTTAGATTTTTCACTTAACACTACACTAGTATGTTCAACAAATCCAAGGCTATTAGGTGTATTCTATGAGGATCTCCTTGAACAAGAAAAGTTAACATTGATGAACAGGATATCACAGACCTGATCAGAGATACTTATACTGACATGGGTCACAACCTATGTAAGAACTTGTATTCATTTCTTGAATTCTAACAATTTTACTAGCTTTCTAGAGTGAAAAGGTGCCTCATGTTGCCTAACCAAAATAGGGACTCAACCACAAACAACAAACAAAACAAAATGAGAAAACAACTATATAGGCAACTAACTACAAAAGGGAAACAAAGCAAAGCAAGACAAAACCAGAGAAGAAAGGAAAGAATAGCTACCCTACCAGACTATATACAATGCACTATAAGGCAAACAAAACCCAAGATAAGGTCTACCAACACCTGTATTTGCATGCTTCATCAAATTATGTAGGAGTATCATGACATTAGTCAGGGTTCTAATCCTAGAAAATTCATCCTTGTATTCTGAGAAATATTCTTTTATTCTAAATTCACTGTATTTAACTGAATAATTCCTAATGATCAATAATTGAGGCAGCTCATCATGTTCATGATCAATCCATATACATGTCTTATCCCTTGAATCTCCATAATCAAAATAATATTTAACATCATTCACTGAGGAAAGGAAAAATATAACCTAGTGCATTTCCTAGTCTGCTGGACATGCTTGTTCATTGTCAGCTAGTCCTTCGTTTGACTTTGTGTTTTCTCTATTTGACTTCATGTCCTATGCTTCTTTTAATTGAATAATATATGGCTCCTAATGAATTATTTCATTATCCATATCCAACTCCGTTTCTTCATTCTGTATGTTCAGTTGATCCTCAAGTTTAGGAAACACCTCAATGTTCTCATCAGTTCCCTGCACATGAGTACTTAGGTGAGTATCTTCATCATTAGAACATGATGCACATAGATCTATTGTTTCTAAATCAAGTAATTGTAAGGATGAATCAACATATGATAGATAAGAATAATCCCTTGTTTCATTTTCAAAAAGGTGTTGAATTGACGTCTGATCATGCATAGCAACAGCAAATCCCTCGGTATCTTCCATATCCATGAATTGATCTTCAAATAGTTCACTTTCACCATCCAGTAGAGTATCTGGTTCAGTCGACTTGCAACAATCTTGTATTTGATCATTCAGCTTAAAGAAGTTAGATAGTAAATCAGCATTTACTTTCTTTTCTACAACTCCTTGAGTTATTGCCATAGATTTTTCTTCAGCATCTGCGTATTTCAATTCTCTTATCACTTGCTTACACTTCTTGGCCCAATCATCTTCATCAAAATTATTAGGATCAGATCTAGAGACATTTTCTGATAACAAATCTATATACTTATTCAATATATCAGATATATCAGGTCTAATTTCACATTTCTTTTATATATCATTGGATTTATCTTCCTAGTCATCTGATGACTAGAAACAAGATGTAGTTTCATCTCCAACATCTTCAAACCATACATACCTGGACTGTACTTCATTCACATGAAGTGGAGAACACTCAATCTCACCATATATTGATTCATCGAAAGGTTCTTCGATATATTCATCTCCCAGAACTGGTTCAACTGCTCCATTTTTTGGATAACACCTACCTTTTGGTGCTATATTTTCTTGTTGCTTCAGAATTCCTTCATCTTCATGCCAAAATTTAGTCTTGTATAATTTTGAGAAAGGAATCAATTCTTTCAAAGATAAATCTAACCTTGTTAGGAAAGTTAAACAATCAATTTCACCATGATATGCAGAATTGTGTATCCTGCACCCTCTAGATAAACCAAAATTAAATAAATTTTGAGGATAAAGCTATTCATTTAAAATTTCCTGAAAGAAAGAAATGTCTACTTGGAAATTGTCTTCATATGCTTCCATCGAAAATGAGACTCTATTTTCAAGTTTTTAGAATTTTGAAATTTAATGAGATCTAACATATCTTAGAATCAAACTTGAAAGCTCAGAAAATCAGCCTAATCATTGAAGTTTTGAGCTGGATCTTTGCAAAGATACAGCCAAATCCTCTCAGACAAGAGATATTTGCAGTCATTAAACTAAAATTGTAAAGTACCCTACTACTTCTGACTGAAATTTTTGCCTTAGTTTGCTTCAAACAGTCAATTCAAATTGCAAAACAATAGCCATAAACACAAGAACAATATAATGCTGAATCTTCAATGCTTGATTAACATTCAAAGATGATGATCACAAATGTTCATTAGCTGTCTTATTCTGACAAAGTGGTACTATTGCAAATTAGACCTTAATACATATATCAAAAGTGCATCAAATTACATCTAAACCCTAACCTAACAATATCAAACTTATGTAGAATGATCAATACAAAAACCCAACTCAGTTATGACTTGTAAGAACATCAAATTATGATTGATATCTCTGTATGATCTACTGATATGAATGCTAAACTGATTGTTACAACCCAGCAATGAAATTAACAACAAATTGCCTTCAAAACCCTTCTCATATGCTAAGCAATGGGTCTCTAGACTTGAGCGATGATTGTAGGAAGGTCTTCAAAGGCTGGAAAGTACTTAAATATCCTCAAAACTCTCTATCATTGGACCTGTCAGTGACTGTAGTAAAATGTTATTCACTGTAGCATGCCCAGTTTGTATCAATTCTTCTATTTAACACCTCCTTACACAATTGATGGATCATCCAATGCATCAAAAGTCTTCACCAAGCATCCAATGGCATGATATTGATCATAAAACCCCATAAATCATATGTATCAGCTAGTTGTCATGAAAATTTAGACTTTATGAAGTTACAAAAAACCTTAACAATGACTTCAAAACCCATGAGAGCTACCTTGGCTTGATTCCAACAATACCAAGGGTTCCTAAAAGATATGCAATTTCACTCCAGCATCACAATTTCAACCTACAATTCAAGCACAATTAGTGAATTCTGTATGAACTCACTTCACCAGACATATGGGGCCATCACCATACTATTCAAGGGGCCATCACCTTGAAATCAAACTAGAAAATAGAATTCTCAGCTTCAAAGAAACAAATAGAAAACATACCAAATGATTCAACAGTAGAAAATTGGAGTTTGGAATCTCTATTTAAGCTCTTCAAAGCTGGACATCCTCTTCTTTGATCAATTTTGATAGGTTTTGGAGTCCACCAATCAAAATGAAGAATCTTGAACAAATTTAAATGAAAGACATCTATGAATGCTATCATTTAAAACAATCTATAATTATTTTAAATGAATTATATCTATTTTAATCAAATGGATCAATCCCTTTACTTGTGGTGGCGACTGATTGAAAGCATAGATGTTTGGCATTTAAAAATCTTTTCAAAGCATGAAGTCATTGCTCACTATCATTTACAATCCTCTTCTTCATGGGTGACGGTTGCACTTGCAAACATTTAATAAATAATACTTGCATTTAAAATACTTCCTTCTTCATAATCAGTGGCTAGAATCATATGCAAGCATTTAAAAACATTACTAACAACCTTCCAATGCAAATCGTTCAATGGGTGAATACTTAGCCGTTGTCTTCATGGGAACCACGATCCAATGTTCCTTGACTCTTCAAACCAAACAAAACCATCTTCAAAACAACCGTTGGCATTAACCTGGACCTAAAACTCCTTGGCGAACACATCACCTTATTCATATATAAAACTCCATTTTCTAAAATTCATCAAATGAAATGAAAATACAATTTCAATATTGCAGTTTCCAATTAACCACAAACTAGTTGAGCTAACATACTAACTTTCTAAATTTCCATGTATAGAAACAAGCTCAAACTAGAAATCATTCCCTTACCAATGCATTAGCCTACGGGAATGGATGATAGGCTAATCATCAATGCCACATGCGATCACTTGGAAAGTGGGGACATGACAGTCCTCCCTTCCTGTTCACGTTCCCATGAAGCATCCTCCATTAGCAAACCTCTCCAATGCACCAAATACTCTTTGATAATCCTGCTATGCAATTTACATTCCGTCATATCCACAATACCATCAGGCTCTAATATCAACATACCCTCTTCAACAAGAGGTGGAAGATCCATGGAAGAAACCACATTCTGACCCAATGCCTTTTTGAGGCATGATACATGAAATACATTATGTATGCGACTCCTAGTTGGCAAATCCAACTCATAAGCTGCCTCACCAACTCTCCTGATGATCCTATATGGCCCATAGAATTTTGCCTTGAGATTTTCTGCACCACTTTTCTTTAAAGAACTCTGTTTATATGGCTGTAGGCGCAAGAAAACCAAGTCATCAACGTTAAATACTCTCTCAACCTGATGTCTATCTGCATATATCTTTTGCTGATTCTATGCCTGCTGAATATTATCCTTAAGAACTCTAAGGATATCCTGTGTGTCTTGCATCAACTTCTTAGCTCGAGGAGATCGACTATCATCAAATGCCAAATCAACAAAAGAAAGTGCATCATACCCATAAAGTGCTCTAAATGGAGTCATGCCAATCAACATGTAGTAGGTGGTATTGTAACAATACTCACCAAGATACAACCACTTAACCCAAGCACGCTGATGACCTGCAACATAGTTTCGAAGATAACCCTCAAGCCACTTATTAACAATCTCCGTCTGTCCATTTGTCTAAGGATGATAGCTGGTGCTTGGTGTTAATTCTATACCTGCTAATCAGAATAGCTCTCTCCAAAACATGCTAATGACCCTACTATCCTGATCACTCACAATGGTCTTTGGAAGGCCATGCAGTCGGAATAACTCTCTGAAGGATAAATCTAAAACCTGTAAAGCTGAATAATCTGTTGCAATAGGCTAGAAATGTGCATATTTTGTTAATCTATCAACAACTATATATATGCAATCCTTACCATGTACCTTCGGAAGACTTGTGATGAAATCCATCGAGATACTTTCCAACTTCTGCTCAAGAATAGGAAATGGCTAAAGTAGACCTATAGGAAACGTATGCTCAGACTTGTTCTACTGACAAGTCAAACACTCTCTAACATGATGTAAGACATCATCTTTGAGACCCTTCCAAGAGAATCTCTCATGAATCTATCTATAGGTTTTGAAAAACCCTGGATGTCCTTCTAGAGGTGTGTCATGAACGGCTCTCAATATCTGTTGTTTGAGCTTTGGATCAGGTACCAAAAATATCCTATCATCGTAATAAATTACATCATCCACCACCTTGTACCTGTCATCTTGTATAATGCCATCCATGAGCTTGCATGCTAAAGTAGATTTGGAATACTCAACTAAAAGTTGAGATTTCCAATCAGCTGAAATCTCGCTCAAGGAACAAATAGTAGGTCTCCTAGAAAGTGCATCCGCGACAATATTCTTCTTGCCCTTCACAAACTCAATATCAAAATCATATGCATGTATCTTAGAGACCCATTTTTGTTGTCTCTCATTCAAATCCTTTTGTTCCAAGAAGTATTTTAGACTATTGTGGTCGGTCCTAACTACAAACTTCGCACCTACCAAGTACTGAAGAAACTTAGCCAAAGCATGCGTAATGGCTAGCATCTCCTTGTCATAGGTAGAATATAGGTGCTCCACATCCCTCAATTTTCTACTCTCAAATGCAATGGGGTGCCTATTTTGCATCAACACAGCCCCTATACCTTCTCTTGATGCATCACACTCAGGAATAAATGACTGTGTAAAATCTAGTAGTGCTAATACTGGAGTAGTACTCATCATCTCCTTGAGCTAATCAAAAGTTGCCTGTGCACTGTCAGTCCAAATGAATGCCCCCTTCTTAGTGAGATTTGTCAATGGTGATGCCAATTCTGAAAATCCTCTAACAAATCTCCTGTAATAGCTGCAAAGACCCAAGAATCCTCTCAACTCAGTAAGGTTCCTTGGTGTAGGCCATTCCTATATCACTTTAATCTTCTCCTCCTATAGTCTAACCCCATTAGCACTGATCATATGCCCTAGATAAAGAATCTCCTCCATCCCAAAGTCACACTTAGAAGCCTTGGCATACAATGATTGTGCCTCCATGACTCCTAATACCTCATCAAAATGTCGAAGATGCTCATCCCATGTCTTACTATATATCAAAATATCATCAAAAAACACTAGCAAGAACTTACGCAACTACTTATTGAAAACATGATTCATACAAGATTGAAATGTAGAAGGTGCATTAGTAAGACCAAAGGGCATCACTAAAAACTCATAATGTCCGTAGTGGCATCTGAATGCTATCTTTGGAATGTCCTCCTCACGAACACAAATCTGATGGTAGCTTGAATGAAGATTGATCTTGGAGAAATACACGGCCTCATGTAATTCATCCAACAACTCATCGATCCTGGGTATTGGGTACCTATTCTTGATTTTCTTCTTGTTTAGTGCCCTGTAATCAATACACATCCGCATAGTTCCATCTTTCTTCTTCACCAACACCACTGAAGAAGCAAATGGACTAGATGAAGGTTGAATATGTCCCATATCAATCAACTCCTTAATAGTCTTCTCTATCTCAACCTTGAAGTGCCTAGGATGTTGATATGGTGCAATATTGATGGGCTTTGTCCCATCCTCCAACTCTATCACATGCTCAAATCCATGATCAGGTGACCTCCCTGGTGGAATATCTCCAAACACCTTAGCATGCTTATCCAATACAGATTGGATATCCACATGATACTCACCCTTTGAAGATGATTTGGAAGAAATGTTCACTTGAGCTGCCCAAGCTATGTCATCATGTTGAAAAAGAGTCTTCATACGCTTAGCTGCAACAACTCTAGGTGACCCATCTGATAAAGCTCTTAATATTATCTTCTTCCCATGATGAATGAATTCAATCTGCATCTTATTCAAGTCCTGGATATACCTGCTAATAGAATGCAACCATTGCATTCCCAATACAATATCAATCCCTAATAGACCAAGCATGTAGAAATCATTTGTCAAGGTGTAATCTCCCATATGAATGCTGAGTTGTGGTACCCTCTTTTGGTAATTCATTGTAAAACCATCAGCCACTACAACTGTGAAACCCTCAAAATCCTTTGATTGTAGACCACGCCTCATCACTAAACCCTCGTCAATGAAATTATGAGTAGCTCCACTATCCACCAAGCATGTAACTCACTGCCCATTAAGAATTCCCTTAATCCTGAATGTGTGAAACCTCGGAACTCCTGAAATAGTAGCAATAGTCACTGAATTGTTGATGTTATTTGTCTCAAGCTCTAAAGTAGGTTGATCATCCTCATGTACTGTATCAGTATCCTCATGTATCTCACTCTCATCATCATCATCTGAAAGAACCTCTATAAGATATTCCTTGCCTTTGCCTTTACACCTGTGTCCTGGTTGCCATGGTTGTTTGCAATCAAAACACAACTTCTTTCTCCTCAATTCATCACGCTCCATTGAAGTAGGACTAGATTTGATTGGCTGAAATGTCTTCTTTTGATTAGAACTTGAACCCTTACCAAAATTTTTCTTTTGGCCGTGGAATGATGTAGGGTAAGTGTCAAGATCCAAAGCAAGCTCTATAGCCTCATCCAATGTCTTAGGCTTATGAACCTTCACCAATCCTCTCATTCTATCATTCAAACCCTCTACAAATAACATAATTACTCTCCTTTCTGGCATCTCAGGAACCATAACTATAATCTTTTGAAACTCATTGATGTAAGAATCTACTTTGCCAACCTATTTCAATTGTGCCAATTCCCTATAGTAGACCTCTATGTCCTTCCTGTCAAACCTGTTAATGAGTCTACGAGTAAACTCGTCATATGAATTAATCATATCATGCCATTGTGACACAAGCCCATGATGCCACCAATCATATGCCAAACCCTGCAAATGCATAGCAGCAAAGTGTATGGCATTTTCTTCACTCATGGGTTTGAGTGTAAGAAAGGTATCAAGCTTATGAATCCATGCTCTAGCACATATCTTACCACTACCATCAAAATTAGGCAAAGGAACTTTATTCAATGCCTCTTTATACTCTTTAGATTCCTTCTTTTTAGGTTTTTGCTCCTTTTCCTTCTTGTTCTTCTCACTCCTTTGGACTATGAATTGATTGAAGTTTAGGTCTTGCCTAACATCAGGTGGAAGTATATGATATTCATCATGTGCAACCATGATATCATCCATGAGATTAACATTTACCTCCTCATCCTCTGAAGATGTTTCCTCAATCACTGGCTCAAATCTTGGACGAAGTGGTCTATCATCAGCTGTTGTGGTTACTCTACCTGTAGGAGTAGGAGTTAGAGTAGGCTCTCTATGTGAATGTCTCCTTACATCTATACCTGCATTAATATTTTCTTCATCTGCAATGCTTGTCCTTCCACTATTTACACTCCTTGACCTCGACCTCCTAGAAGCACATTCATCTTTCAAGTCACGAATTTCCTCTATGATTTGATTTGACCATTCATGCGTCTACTGTCTAAAGGCATGCATGAACTCATCCAAATTGAAACCTTCATTACCATTGTGTCTTTTAGGACTGCCATTATCACCACTACCACCTTCCTCCATATGTGGTTGTGTAGTTGTTTTAACTTCTGCTTTTTGTGCTTGTTTAGCTGATCTCCTGGTATAATATCTATGTGGACCAACTTCTCTTGGATGCATAACCCAAAGGCTGGTAGAATCATGGCTCTGATACTACTGTAAAGTACCCTACTACTTGTGACTAAATTTTTTTCCTTAGTTTGCTTCAAACAATCAATTCAAATTGCAAAACAATCGCCATAAACACAAGAACAATATAATGCCAAATCTTCAATGCTTGATTAACATTCAAAGATGATGATCACAAATGTTCATTAATTGTCTTATTCTGACAGAGTGGTACTATTGTAGATTAGACCTTAATACATATATCAAAAGTGCATCAAATTACATCCAAACACTAACCTAATAGTATCAAACTTATGTAGAATGATCAATACAAAAACCCAGCTTAGTTATGACTTGTAAGAACATCAAATTATGACTGATATCTCTGTATGATCTACTGATATGAATGTTGAACTGATTGTTACAACCCAGCAATGGAATTAACAACAAATTGCCTTCAAAACCCTTCTCATATGCTAAGCGATGGGTCTCCAGACTTGAGTGATGATTGTAGGAAGGTCTTCAAACACTGGAAAGTACTTAAATATCCTCAAAACTCTCTGTCATCAGACCTGTTAGTGACTGTAGCAAAATGTTATTCATTGTAACATGCCCAGTTTGTATCAATTCTTCAATTTAACACCTCCTTACACAATCGATGGATCATCCAATGCATCAAAAGTCTTCACCAAGCATCTAATGACATGATATTGATCATAAAACCCTATAAATCATATGTATTAGCTTGCTGACATGAAAATTCAGACTTTATGAAGTTACCAAAAACCTTAACAATGACTTCAAAACCCACGAGAGCTACCTTGGCTTGATTCCAACAATACCAGGGGTTCCTAAAAGATATGCAATTTCACTCCAACATCACAATTTCAACCTGCAATTCAAGCACAATTAGTGAATTCTATATGGGCCATCACCTTGAAATCAAACTAAAAAATAGAATTCTCAGCTTCAAAGAAACAGATAGAAAACATACCAAATGATTCAACAGTAGGAAATTGGAGTTTGGAAGCTCTATTTAAGCTCTTCAAAGCTTGACGTCCTTCTCTTTGATCAATTTTGATAGCTTTTTGAATCCACCAATCAAAATGAAGAATCTTAACAAATTTAAATGAAATACATCTATGAATGCAATCATTTAAAACAATCTTAAATTATTTTAAATGAATTATAACTATTTTAATCAAATTGATTGATCCCTTTGCTTGTGGCGGTGACTAATTGAAAGCATAGACGTTTGGTATTTAAAAATCTTTTCAAAGCATGAAGTCATTGCTCACTATCATTTACAATCCTCTTCTTTATGGGCGACGGTTGCACTTGCAAACATTTAATAAATAATACTTGCATTTAAAATACTTCCTTCTTCATAATCGGTGGCCAGAATCATATGCAAGCATTTAAAAACATTACTAACAACCTTCCAATGCAAATCACTCAATGGGTGAATAGTTAGCCGTTGTCTTCATGGGAATCACGATCCAATGTTCCTTGACTCTTCAAACCAAACAAAACCATCTTCAAAGCAATCGTTGGTATTAACCTTGACATAAAACTCCTTGGCAAACACATCACCTTATTCATATATACAACTCCATTTTCTAAAATTCATCAAATGAAATGAAAATACAATTTCAATATTGCATTTTCCAATTAACCACAAACTAGTTGAGCTAACATACCAACTTTCCAAATTTCCATGTATAGAAACAAGCTCAAACTAGAAATCATTCCCTTACCAATGCATTAGCCTATGGGAATGGATGATAGGCTAATCATCAATGCCACATGTGAAAGTGGGGACATGACAGAAATGATGAAATATTTATGTAATATTTGTAGAAAGACCAAGCTTTCAATCACAGGCCCTCCTTCTAGCACCAATTTATGTCGCGTTAGGAGTGAGGGGTGTGCAGATTGAGCAATATTGGAACAATTCTATATATGAATACCTTCAGATTCTTGGTCTGCCCTCCTTCTAGCACTAATTTATGTTGAGCATTAGAAGAGAGGGGTGTGTTGATGAAATCAATATCTTTGAATGGAGCAATGCCTTTGTTTTGCCTTCCTTCTAGTGCTAATTTGTGTTGTGTTAGGAGCGAGGGGTATGCAAATTGAGCAATATTGGAACAATGCTTTACAGGAATACCTTCAAATTCTTGGTTTTCCCTCCTTCTAGCGCCAATTCTTGTTGAGCGTTGGAAGAGAGGGACATGCTGATGAAAGCAATGTCTTTGAATGGAGCAATGCCTTTGTTCTACCCTCCTTCTAGCGCCAATGATGTTAGTCACAACAACATGAAATAAAATTTACACAATAACCTTTATTTATCTTGAAAGATATGATAAATTTAGAATGGATTTATAATCCCAAGACTTTGTGCATTAGTTCATAATGATTGACGTTACTCAGAGGTTGATGTGTGTTGTTAATTAGTTTGGGGCCTTACGTACTTCAGTAATTTCTACGAAGTTCTTTAATATTCCTTCAAATATCCTATCCTTTATGCCTGCTTTGCACAAATCTGCAATAATCCTGTTAAATCTTATATTATTAAGTTAGGATTTAAACAAATAGTCATCAATTTAACCCTAACATGGAGTAATTCACTAGAATTTATCTCTGATTTAGATTAATTCTAAAGGTATTTCCATATTTAATCAGTTCTTCTAATATTATCTCTAATTTACTTGAAATTGAACTAATCCTAACTTAATTTTGCTTCTACACCTTAAATTCTTCTAAATAATGTTCATATAAGTTAATATTTCCATGATTCGTACCATTATTTATGTGTATTTGCTTGATTTTTTCAATTCTACATGCAATTTGCTCAAATATGCATATGATATTCATGTGTCTATGGATGTTTGCATATTTAACCTATTCTGCTTATCATTTTCTATTATTTTTAGTATTGATGATAGTTCAAATGAAATTTAAAGAAATTGAAACTTAACATTCTAAATCTACTGAAATTAAATGAATCTTCAGTCATTGGTCCACATATATCCTTGACACTATCATGAAGAGAAGAAAATCAAACCATATGTTCACCAGGTCATTCCACAGCTAGATATGATTGATGTGAATCTTCAAGGGAAAGAAATGAATACAACATGCACAAATTGAAATGCACTTCAAAGGACGTAGCAAATCACAGTACATATCCAGAATTCATCCATAGATTAAGAAAAAATTATGATGTAGTTGTAATCACCAGTCTTCATCTTCATTAAGCATGCAAAAGGAGTATACATTTATAATTGACATCGAGTGTTGGCCATGACATTCAATAGTCCAAACTCGATTAAGCTTCCAATAGTTTTCAAATGGCAATCCACATCCTTATATAGAACAAGGACAGGAAACGGTTACATCAATCCAATGGTTAGGATCTAATCATGATGATCCAATGGTCAGGAATAGAGGCACGTGATTGCCAGTTGGCCATCGTAGCTAGAAACAACTAGCATAGGAGAATATTCCCTGCATCTTTGACTTCGTCTACCCTCAGTTGGTAAACAACATACTTGGTGATATATTCTAATTTTGGTTCAAGTCTTCCATTTATCTACAACTTTATCTAGTTAGCTTTCTCTAGTTCATTATCCAACCCTCGTCTTCTTTTGCATGATCTGCATGACTTGCATAACATTATCTCTAATCTTTAACCAGCTCCAATACCCTACAACAAAACATACATATTTTAATCATTTGATAATCTTGCAGGAAATTATACATAACATCAATAGTGAGAGGAGGTCCGGATATGGATATTTGGGATGTGAATGTTTGGCTCTAAATATCTGGATACGACTATCTGGTTAGGATATCCCTCATAACAATGAATATTGGGCTTGGGATACGTCTTCAGAAATGAGTATCAGGTCATGAATAGGATGCTTTGGATATGTAAAATATGAATATCCAGATATGATGACATTAGCATGACGACTAGGGTCAGTAGTCACTGACCGGAAATATGATATTAGATTCCAATTCTGTCCTTAATAAGTCAGGATGTCCATGTTGACATGTGTCTCAATCTCACAGCAGCATGGGGAATCTTTCGTGCTGACAAGATTCCCCTGTGAGCGTGCACTACTGTCCGATCAGGGGCATGGATATTGGGTGATGTCATCATCATATCAGCTAATGTCCTAGATATTAAGTAATATCAGGGACTTTAAATATGCAAAATATCCCCCACATTTGAAGATGAGGGTGACGTCATCATATTTTAGTAATATTTGAACCTGGAGCGGAAATGATGTCATCGTCATATTGGCTAAGATCAGGGATCTTAGCTATTGTGATAGATATTGAGACGTAGATGACCCTCTCAGAGTCGGGCATATTGATGATGTCATCATCATATAGGGTCTTCTTTATATCGAGTGAGGATGATGTCATCGTCATATTAAGGAAGATCAGGATCTTAGATAATATGATGGATATTAAGGCTCATGCCAATGCTAAGTGTTTACTTTATATCCGAAGGTGATCCACATATTAATGAATATGAGGGATATTAAGAAATATGACCCTCCTTGAATGTGTGCGGGTACTTGATGGGTAAATGCCTTCTGACGTTTAACTTTGACATCTGCATATTAGCAAATATGCAGATATCAGGTTTCTCTTTATTAAAACATATATCAGGGATATTCGTGAATGTCAGGGATCTTAGGGAATGAGATGACCCTCTTGGGAATATCAGGTTTGACCAAATTTTGACCAGGCATAACTTCCTACTCTTGAGGAATTTTAGGGTGATCCAAAAGGCAAAGCTACTTAGAATTTTGCACTCTTTCACTTGACGAGGTTTGTGATGGTAGAAACTAACTTTGACATTTAACCTACCTTTGATGAAGCCTATGCATGCACAGGGATGACATTCTTTTGCACCTGATACTTAACTTTTACCATACTACTCAAAGCAGGGAAACACACAAGGAAGAAGCCAAAAGATTGGGTCCCTATTTTGCTAAGGCAAAATGGGGCATGTTGTGTAACCCCACAACAGGCACAAAGACATTGATTTGGGTGCAAATTACTTGAATTGGATTGCTTGAGTTTGAAACAAGGGCACACAGATCTCTTGAAGTGTAGGAACCATTTCTTGTAATTTCAGAGTCATTTAGTTTACCCTTCGGATGCTAGAAGCCTGTCCATCATCTTCTCGGTGGAGGAAAATCTATCGATGTCTCATTATGGAGAAACAAGTGGATTTTTTTAAAACATACTTATTGATCTTGTTCTACATCTACCTAGTTCTTTCTATGACAATGTTGTTTTTCTAATTGAATGTTGTTTCTATCCTCAACAAGAGGTTTGTTTATTGTTGCTATAATTGGTAGTTGGTGCAATTCTTTTAACAATATTATACATAGGGTGGGTTGCTGCACATACATTGCTTATGTTGTATGAGAAATATGAAGACCAAGTAGATTCATATATAATTTATGATGCTTTGGATAGGAGAGTTGGTCAAACAAATTTATGAAGGTTTTTGGATTTGGTCATATATAAAGTTGTTGATAATTTATATATCAAGAGTGTGTTTAGAGCAATTTGAGATAAGGAAAGATAAGATGTTGATGTGATTTTTAAGGTTGCTAGTTCAAATCCCACCAAGTATTTTCCATATATTTCCTTCATCGAAGGATACAAGTTGTGTCAGTGGAGAAATACAGATATTTTTAGAGTCTATTTATATTTGTAGAGAAAGTTAATTTTGAGTTGAATGTATTGTAAGGTTGTCCTCATAATACATGGTTATGTTCTACAAGCCATCCATGTTACAATAGAGATTTCAATTTTACTTGTTTGTACTTTCAAAACCATTCATTTTTCATTTGATGGGGCCTTTGGAGACTCATATGCTATTGGCTAAAATGTAAAGATGTCACAATTGGAGGTTGGAGGCACTAAAGGTTGGAGGAGTCTTCATCATCTCGAGCTAGATTCTCTCTTAGAGATGGTGTCTTGTATGAGAAGCATATGTTTTTGTTTTCTTTTGTGTTTTCTTTTTTATGTTGACAAAATTAAAAGAATCCATATATTGTGAAGTTTGGTTTTTGAAGATAGGAAGGGACTTGGTTAACTCAATATGGATTATTGTCTAGATACTTTGAGAGTCTATGGATCTAGGGAATTATACCCTTTTGAGGGTCATGCGACAACTTGATGGAGCACTATGGATGTAGCTCAACATGGATTTTTGTCTAATAATTCAGGGGATCTGTGATTTAGGAGTTCAAGGAGGTGGTAATCCAAGAACTCAGGAATTCAGCTCGGTAGCTACACCCTTCCAAGGGTTATGAGGTAGCTTGATGGAGTTGCACCCAATTCAAGATTTTTTTCTTCAAAGAAAAATCTTCTCAAGAATGTGTATTTGTTTTGTGTAATCAACATGGTTTGTTATATGTTCTATTTTTGTAATGTAAACCTTAAGGGTGAGTAGTGTTGGAATATTAAGGTTTACATTAATAAAGTCACCATAGTGACTTGTGGTTTATTATTAAGTAGTTAAACAATTAGTTGTACTCCCATGAGATGATAGTTCAGGAAGTTATATTTGAAAGGCTTTATAAAATCCATTTTGGAGTGAATGTAAAATTATCTTGAATTCAATAATATAATAGTATTTAGTGTTATTATTATGCAATGATGATTTAGTCCTTTGCAGCATTCTATATGCTCTGCCATTTTCAACATAAATGTGAGAAAGTTTAACCTATTGGCTATAGATAGACCATAATTTTTTCTAGGTAAGACATGGCCATATTGTAAGCCAAATATTGTTACATGCATTAAACATTGTTAATGTAGACTCCATCTACCGCCGCCTTCAGCTTTTTTTCTAAGTTGTGGAGTGAGTAGAGTAAGCCACGTGTCAAAGCAACACAAGTTATACATAGCACAAAGACATCTTCTCGTAGTTGTGCGAGGGTGCCACATGGCGGCATAACGTGTCGACATTTTCTAAAGTAGCAGGCCTCACTTTTTTTTTGTGATATGTCTCTACACGTGACACATGTTCGTGTGGTGTATTTTCTTCCAGACACAGAGACAACACTTTTAACATATTGCACCAACTTGCCACATGTCTCGCTCGTGTTCCATTTGGCAAAAGACAGTAAATATTTATTTACCTATGCTTTAAAGGTAGTGAAGTGAGCCATGTGTTGGCAAGGCACAAGCTGAAGATTCTCTTAAGCTCGGGGAGCTTTCAAAGTGTGCCATTGATTCTTTTATTGAGAAAGTTGGTCGCAGAGTTAGCAAGGTGGTGCCATGTGTCAAAACCTCCAAAGTTCTATGCACCACGATCTTCAGCGGGGTTCCCAGTAGTTTTTATCCAAGGTAGTGGGGCAGGATAGATGGCACTACAAATGTTATAGGGACAGACGTGATTATTCAAGAAGCAGTTGTAATGGCTACCATGATGGGGTCTCATGAGAGGTTTCAGGCCAGAATCTTTTTAGTTGTAGTCTCTCTCTTCGGGGAGGGAAAATCTTCTATTATAAAAGGGGAATGATGTTATTGTAAAGGGGTTCATCACTTTTGGAAGGAAATATACTCAGTGTTCTTGACAATATTTCTTTGTAATATAATCGTAGGACCTTAGCATGTTAAGCTATTAAATAGAGGAAATCAAATACTTCAGACTGTGCATCTTCTTTCCTTTGTTTTGTGTTATTTCTGTTAATCTGCTTAATACATTGCTCTGTGTCTATTTGGAGGTTGTTATGATTATCGATTGCTATGATTCATGATTTTATGATCTCAGTTCTTATGATGCTAGTAATGCTTCAAATCATGTCTAGTACTCTTTCAAGCTTTCATAAAGTTAATAAAACCAAGATTATACTATACCATTTGGTGAATGAACTATTTTAAACTTTGATGTATCACCTTAGTTTAGATTTGTTTTATTTTCTTCTCTCTTCCCCTTTTCTTCCCCCTAGTGAGCTAACCAAAGAGTTGTCTTCTAAAACCCCAGAGGTTGTTCTGCAGAGCACATCTTAGTTCCCCATTTGCAGAACTCATCATAGCTTGTATCTCTAGGTGTTAGTTTTAGAGATCAACAGTTAACATATGGATATTTGTTAAATTTTTTGTTGGTGAGACTAGGAGATCAAGATCTCATTCAAATAAAACTAGATGTCCAAGTTGTACTTACCATATCCCATCTAAAAGACCTATTAAGGTTGGCTTCATTAATATCAATATAAGATCATATTTTGAATCATCAATCCAAAAATGAAGATATTTATTAGATTAGAATAAAACACCATTAACTCACATATAAATGTAGAGCATAATAGAAAACTATCAATCCTAAGTGAAGATCTTTATTAGATTAGAATAAAACACCATTAAATCACAATTGATATTCAAAATGGCGCTAGTGATGTGTCTGGGTGCAAATGATACCCAAAATGACATTTATGATGTACCTAGCCACAAATGATGTTCTCTACGTGCAAATGATGCTTAGAATGGTACATATGTTCTTTGGACATGAATAATGTGTCTGAGGTGTAATTGATGTGTCTGGGGTGCAATAGATGTGTTTGGGGTGCAATTGGTGTGTGTGGGGTGCATTGACATGTGTGTGGGGTGCAATTGATATCACTTGTGAATGGTTGAATGTAGAATGCCACTTGTGATGTGTAGAAGGAAAAATGACACTTATGAAGGGTATAATGACACATGTGAGTGGTTGAGTGCAGAATGGCACTTACAATTGATAGATGGGTGCTATTGATGAGAAGATTAGTGCTATTGAAGTACATAATGGTGCAATGATTGATAGATTGGTGCTTGTGATGTTCGAAATGGTACGTATGGTAGAATGACACATAGAGTGGTTGAGTGCAGAAAGGTGCTTATGATTGATAGATAGGCACTATTGATGGGTGGTTTGACACTATTGATTGATAGATTAACACTTTTGATGTTTAGGATGGCACCTATTAGGGTTTTTTGGTGATTCTGACAATTTTTTGCGATGATTGGGGATAGAGTTTAGATTGATTTGTGATAAAGTTGGAATGAAATAGATTGGTTTAGGGATGATGAGAGGTGAAATTGACTAGATTAGGGATGATTAGAATGCTTTAGGGATGGTGTGAAGTGGTTTAGGGATGATTAGGGAATGATTGGATTGATTTAGAGATAGTTTAGTGATGGCATTTGAGATGAAATGGGCTGATTTGAAAGTGATTAAGGATGAAGTTGAATTGACTTGGAGGTGATTAGGGATGATTAGGTTGGAATTTGATTGGATTAAGAAGAAATTGGGATGAAATAGGATTTAATAGGGATGACTAGAGATGAAATTAAATGGATTTAGGGATGAATTTGGTTAGATTGGGAATGATTTGGATAAATTTGGGATGAGGTGGATCAAGTTGGTAGGATTAGGATGAAGGTGGTAATGGACTAGTTGAAAACTTTGGACCTAGTTAGAAGCACCAAACTTCTGGTTAGAAGCACCAAACTTCTGATCAAAAGAACCAAGATATTGATTAGAAGCACTAGAATAACTTAGAAGCATTAAAGTATTGATCAGATGCATAATTCTAAACTTGTTTTTGGTAAGAGATCAAAAAGACACAATGGTTGATAATTTTTCAAGGTGTATAATGATGTGAAAGGATGCTAACCCCCATAGATAGCATGTGGCTTTTATAGGTATATCACATGAAAGACATGCCAAACACTTTAGAACATTCTTAGCTTTATTCAAATTAGGTGTTTTTTCATAATGTGAGCCCACACTCAATTCCTCTCAGTATTCTTACCTACTAAGAATATCTTTAAGGGATGATAGCTAGGATCCAGTGGGATACAAGCTCACCTTCACCCTTTCTTTAGAGGTTTTTACACCCTACCCAAAGAAAACATCTATCTCATCTCCGCAAGGAACATGGTGAGTAACTTCAAGTTAGATTTTGTCACCTTGCACCACACTAGATAATGGTTGATGGTCTTAAACTAGGATTTACAAGCATCTAGGGAGTCCTTGAGATACACTAGGTACAGTGAAGCATATCTCTATGAACATGATTCCAAGGAACATGCCACAAATGTCACCAACACAAGTCTTGGCAAATCAAGGGTCTTGGAGATCAATTTGCACAAGTTGTATTCACCTTTGAGGTATTATTATCAATACAATCAGGTGTTCCTCTCTTTAGCTTTAGGTGTTTTGTCTTATTTTGAGTGATTTGATAGGAATTTAATGTGTTTTGCTTTAAAACCTTTGAATTTTCTGTCTCATTTATTGAATGCAAGAACACAAAGTGCAAGTTTATTACATGTTACAGATTGTGCAAGCCATTTCATGCCTTTCTATGAAACATTTATGTTGTAAATTTGATCAGTTTGAGTTGTAAGAATAGATGTATTGGGAAGTAATTGTGAATTAGATTGTAAATTAGAGTTAAAACATTGGTGTATCACCTCCTTTAGGATAGATTTTAGTTTAGTTCAGTTTATTTAAGTATACTTCTTTCTCTTTTCTACAAAAGTATACAGATCCAAAGGGGCATTTAAAGGGAGCTGGCTCTTCCAGAGGTTCATTCTCATAAGAGACAAACACATAGTTTGAGAATGTTCCCATTTTGCACGGGATTGCCAAGCTTGTAAAGGCTTAGCATTCAGGGCACAATCCTTCATGAAAACAATTTTTGGCATGCCTGGTGGGACAGATCAGACTATTATAGTCCATAAGTTCTCATCCATTATTGATATTCAGTGTGTATATCAGCAAGATCAGCCTTTGGAGACAGTTTCTCACACACCTAGTGACACAACAGTTTCAAATATACTGATTTTAGTAGTCCAGAAGCTTAAAGATTATCAAGGATTAGGATTTAGGTGATATTGTTGGTTCTTTCTTTCATGGAATCCTTCCAATCACCTGGTGACTTTGCTGGTATGTATAAAATTTTCTAAATCAGACCTAGTTTTCTTGATTTAGGAAAATTTTTATGAAAACCTAGCTCATTTGAATGTTCTAGTATGTCAAACTATCAAGGAAATTATGTTCCTACCACTTCGTTTTGCCAAAATGTAGTCTTAGAGCCTTTTCAATATCCTTATCAGACTGAAAACGTTGCTGGTTTTATCCCAAACAGCCATGCAACAATAGTATATCAACATGCTTAGCATGCTTACCTCCCACCCACCCCTGCTCAGCCTTCTTGGCAGCCTAGCCATGCCTATAATCAGCCCCAGGAAGGATGTTTTAATCCTCACCAGTGGGTTTAACCCCCTAGCCAACTTCAAAACACTGAGTTGGGTGCCATCAATATCATGATCCTAGATTCTCAAAGCATGATCTTAGACATGTTCAAAGACACATATCAGAAATAGAAAGAAAAAATGCATATAGTATGCAACAAGAACAACATTCTTATGAGGACTATCATTATCAACATGATGATAATATGAGCGTTAGGGATATTTCTTTTTTGAATTTTCAAAAATAGTTAGATGATATTGATAGAGAGTGAGAGTACAACATGCAACAGGAAGAGCTTGCTTATCAAGTCTATCTCCAACAACAGGAGTAGAAGTCTTATGAGGCCTTCTACTATTAGCAAGAGATGGAGAAAAAGAGAAAGTATGAAGAAGAATGCCTCAATAGGTAGATTCTTATTGAGGAGGAATAAATGAGACAACTTCTGGCTCAAGCTCGTACTATGTTACCAGCTGAACCGATCCAAAAGCCTTCTCAAGATCCAAAAATTCCAAGTTTCAGAGGCTTTGATTTTGTTCAAGAGTCTATTTGCATTCAAAACTAGTCATTAGTCCTCAAATTTCAGTCATCTCAAGAGCTTGAACTAAGACATCAAAGTTTTGAACAATCATGGTTGGCTAAGTATCCTAATTATAAAATGTGAAACCTTGTTAAAGCTACTCCTTGCATACCAATCCAAGATCAGAAAGAAGAAAAATCTTTAGAATCCAAGCCAATCAAAATTCCAAGTTTTAGGAGTGCTCCTTCAGTCCAGTAACCAATTCATAGCCAAGAGTAGTCCATAATACCTAATAATGAGCTTCGTAATGAGCATATTTATTCTACTTCAATAGATGAAGGTTCTTGCAGTCCTTTTTGTGCCACCAAATTAGAAAAATTAGATGTGGAGAAAGAGGTTGTTGTTTGTACTGTGTTCCTAGCTAAATATAAGCACAAAACATGTGTGTAGAGGAGGTTGGTTCAAGCTTGACACTAAATCCTTTACATTTTGATTCATGTGAAGGAATTTCTAATGATGTGCACAAGATGAATGAAAGTAGAATAAAGAGGTTAGAAAGTGAAAATCTTTAGTTGCAAAGACAAATGGTACAAGTTCCAATGGAGAGGAAACCAAATGAAGAAGAAGATCCAATCCCTTAGTCTGATCAGTTGCCTGGTTTTGTTGACAGTGATGAAGAAAGTATATAGAAGCCCAACTTACCAGCTGACTTGGGACAGCCTGAAGATATTATAGAACATGATGTAATGCTGGTTCATGAAGGCAAGAATGAGATTGAAACCTTAATTCAGCTAGAAGAGCAAAAGGACAGTCTTGTTTTGGAGGCTAACCAACTTATTTTTCATGAAGATAAGGATGACTATTAGGTTGAATAGGTAACCAGAATAGAACTTGTGCTTCAAGACAACTGTTATAAAGCTGAAATCAGTCCTCCTATACAGAAAAGTGAAGAAGAACTGGAAGATGACATGTTTTGGGATGATGTTGAGGTATTTGTTTCACAATTGGATGACAAACAAGCACCTTTGAATAAAAAATTTCATGAGTAGCAGGAGCCAAATGTGAAAGTGACCATGTTCCTAACTGAGTCATTGGAAATAGAGCAAACCAATCAAAAAAATGATGAGACAACAATGCATGAACAACAAACTAGGAAGGAAACCTTACCTTTTGTCCTTTCAGGAGGATGTCCTATTAGACATCTAGCTCAGATCAAGTACAACAAAGCCTCACAGGTCATGCTTGCACCCAAGCATATAGTTGCAGCTGAGGAACAATAGTTTCATCTTGCCTATATACCTCAAAGAGTCAGCATGTGTGATCATTATGCTGAGGTAAGTGGACCTGTCTTCACTTTCTAAGAGATTTTGCAACAATTGATCATGAATTTGTCATTTTTCTATATTTTGTTAGCTGCTCAAAGGCATGAAAAACACCCCAGGTTGATCAAGAAAGGAAGCTATTTTGTAGATCCAGTTAATGGCTTTGTTTAGAAAACCTATTCTTTTGTTTAGATTAGGTAGGTAGGCCATTTGTTTCAGTTCAGTTTTTGTTTTCCAAGAAGTGCAGTTGCATAGTTGGCTGGCCTTGTTTTGAGGCAACATTGTTTTTGTTTTCAGTTTTGTTTTACTGCTGTTGTTTTCTAGCAGCTAGGTTTCAATAGGGTTTTCTAAGTTGTAAAGGCTAAGGATGGACTCTATTACCCAATGGATATTGTAGCAAACTGGCCTTGAGAGTTTTAGTAGGCAAAACTACCATAGAGATCGCCAAAAATGTTACCAAATTGTGCTTCCCAACCCAAGTAGGTCAGGCTGTAACAACAATTGTCTTTGCTACTTTGAAGAAGTAGAAAGGTTAGAGAGGAAGGGAGAATAAAATTCAAGTTCACACGCTAGCCTAGAAGGCCTACTATCCTGATGGAGGACCCTTCCAGGGATCATAGTACCAAGATCATGTACCAGCTCAATTAGAGATACTACATGAGCCAGATAACATGAAAGGATACTCCAGCAAGGTAGGATGTATCCTAGGATTGACAAGAGAAGTTAAAGATAATCTATGCTTTGTAGATTGTGTTGCAGTTGAGGTCATTGTTTATTCATTGCAGTTTGATACATTTCAGAAGGTACGTAAAATCTTGCTAAGTCTACTCATGATTACAAACACCTATATCATGCAATAATGTTTAGTTTATCTTTATGCAATTGATTTACAAAGAGGAGAAGTAATACACAAGTCATTGCATGAAATAATTGTTTATATTCATAGAGAAAAGTGTTTATATGATCCCACACAAGTCATGGAAATAACTGCATATGATGCAATGAATAATAACAAGTACATCTGAAATGAAAGGAAAACACATAAAAGAGAAAAGGGACCCATCATTGCCTAAATGATGAATCATGTTGATATCTGCAACATCTTCAGTTGCCCCATTGATATCTCCAAAAGGACTTGCAAGAAGAAAGAGAAATACATGTCAGAGCTCAGGGTCCATTTTCACTTCTATATGCAGTAATGTCAAAAAGTACATGCTATCTTACACATCATCTAGTCAAGAAAATAAGAGAAATAAATAGTCTTGAGTTCTAGAATCAGATATACTGATAGAAAGAAGCAGGAAGAGTTATATCATCATCAGGAAAGGCTATCAGCCTTTATGTTTTGTCTAACTAATTTGCTGAATGTGTAGATACAAGTATTTCAATGCATCATGTCTCATCAATGGTTCTATACTAGATGTCATAGCAAGATCATACAAAGGGAGTAGTCACACTAAGGAACAACCACATAGTAGTCATATAAGGACAATCAACAAATAATGACAATGGCTTAAGAATAGAAGGATATGCCTACATAGGTATTTGGGAGTGAATCTAAGACATTATCAAGATGAAGAAGGAACGAAAAAATAAAGACAAAAGGGGCAGCCTTATTGACAAAGATTTGGGGGTAACAATAGGTTTTAGGGCAGCATAAAGTGGGACAGTAATGAAGCATCTCATAGTCTCCATCAAAAGTGAGCACAATCATATAAAAAGAGTCATAGTAGTTATTGAATAATAGGGGAATAATCACCAAAAAATGACTATTATAAAGGACAACAAAGACTATTAAGGAGACAACTGAGTCTTGAGGATAATAGTCATAACAACTAGCAGTGTCTTTTATGAATGTCAAACCTACATGAAGAAGATAGGGTTAATAACTGGCATAAAGTGTGAAAAGAAATTCTTCAAGCATGAAAGGAAGATGTAGGTGTATGACTGTTACTTTAGATAAATAAGCAATCGTAGGAAGAACACCAAGAGCATGTGGAAACCATTTTAGTGACAGTGAACAAAGTTGTAGCAGTCATCAATGATGCACCATGCATTATGAAGAAACTAATAGCCATCAAAAGAACAACAAGAGAGCAATCAACAACAATAATGAATAGTTAAAGACAGTCAAGTAGACACAGTTTAAAACTTAGGTATTTATAAATGTCTATGATTGTCACGTGATATGAAGCTGGTAAAGAGATCAAAGAGGTCTTGGAACAATCATCATGGACTATTGCAAACTGAGAAAGGTTAGTCAGAAAGGTTTAGAATGTCCCCAACATTGGGAAGCCTTGCATTGAAATTGTCCTAAGAGAATATGTAGTGACTGTCACCTCTTAGAGAGTCATAATAAAAATCAGAAGATGAGTCATTAACCATACCAAGTAGCCCATAACAATAGTCACCATGACTATCACAAAGTTAGGACATCAGACTAATAAGAGAGGCCTTTGAGAGATAGCAGAGTTCCCATAAGTAACAAAGTCAGTTCATTGAATGAAGGCCTTTTCATAGTTTTTCATCATTTTTAAAGCAAGATTGTGTGAAGCACATCTGGGTGGTGTGAGGGATGTCATTATCAGGTAAAGATAAAATTCATGAGGAGCAGTCCAAGAGCCATCTGGAGAGAGAGCTTAACACTATGTGGAAGGTAGTTTTCATAAAAAATAATATAATATTATACAATGGTGTCAAGGGTCAAACATAGAAAGGTAGTTTGAATAATGATGAGAGGACCTTGACAGCCAAAGTGACATGCATCAGCAATCAAAGAATGGAGAGTCAATAGAGGAAAGGTGTAGAGAGGCCATCAAGATGCATATACAGAAACAATCATATGGATGACTACCTCATATAACTATTCTTAAATATCATCCATTGCAATAGTCAAAACTAGTTTGGGCAAATAAAATAGGACAAATATTTATCACTTTTGTTGTGAATGAGGTGTAAAAATGCTAGTTAAATATTTGATCATTAAAATGGATGATATGCAAGATGAGTGCTTTCAAATAGCCCAAATGCAGTCATCATCATGGCTACTACAACAAAGGAACATGATAGTCTTCTTTAGCTAGAAATAAGCCCATCAAACCCTTCATCAAGATTAGTGATAACATGGGAGAACAATCATTATGAGAAAAATACATTGAGCATACAATGTGATATAAAGATCTTAGTGTTGCAAAAAAATAGTCATAGAGTAACAACATACAACATTCAGCATGATAGTGTACAAGCATAGGGATCTTGGCCAATGATCACCACAGGGTTTGAATTATATTGTGAAGAATGCAAGAGACACAGTGGAAGGTCTATCTTATAGGTGTGAGGAGCAATAGTTCATATGTTTGTAACAACAGTTCATATAGAGAACAATCACACAAGCTGGTATAGACTGCAGTCAAGAATACAAAAGATAGTCCCTCAATATTATCAAAAGTTGCATCAGATTCAAGGCTCTTAATCCACCACAACAACAATCTTATTCTCATGATGTCCTTCACAGAGCTGCCCATCAAGCTTTCATGAATGAACCACAAAGAATGATTCAATACATGATATTTTAGTATGGCGTTAGCATTGACATAAACAACAATTAGTTTCAAAGATTTAATGCTGATGCTCAAACCTTGCATTCTTCCACTAATAATAATTATTTTTTGACTTTGAAAGGGGTTCTATGGGCATATGGGAATCAGATGAAGAGATGAATCAATTAAGAGTGTTAATGGTTCTATCAGAGGTCCTTCAATGACATCTAGGAGTGTAGTAGAACCTTTAATGACATAAATAAAGAGTGAGGAGGGTACAGATGCATTTTGTTGCATATGACAAGATAAGATTATGGTGGTCGTATCAACCACACAAAGGCCATGTAAGCATGAATTCCATAAGAGGATGCATTGATAATTGTTGGCATCTACAAATTGTTGTCCCCTCTGCAAAGATGAGTTGCCCACAGATGATCTTGAATATGAAGAAAGAGAGAACATAACAACAGAAATATCAAGTACATTCAACATACCAGATGAGGAAAAGCATGGCAAACTGTCAAATAAAACCCTAGTTTGTTCACCATGAACAAGAAAGTAACCCTTTCAAGTACATGGAGGGAGGCCAGAGGGATTCATATTATTATTCACAGTCAGAACCCAAACATAATTTGCCACAATAAATAGAGTTTCTACTAGCAAATGAAGAAGCAACACAAAAGGGGGAAAAAACTTACCAGAAACAACAGAGAGAACCCTCTAGAAGCTACACGAGCTCTAAACCCTCATGTAGGCAATGCTCTCCCACAGGCAGAAGAAAACAAATGAAAAGAATGAATGAAAATGATCTTCTAGGGTTTGCAAACCCTTTTGTTAAACAATGATGTTCTAGTCAAAACCCGAGAGTTAGTCTTTTTTAGGGCTTTTTATCAAATAAATCATTGCAATCAAATAGTGCTCAAGGGTCAAGACTTGGAATTGTTAATTCCTAATGATGTTGAGGAGCCCATGGAGGATAAAGGTCAAAAGGGGATTAATGATGTGTTTTGTGAGTTTTAATGTTTCCTTTTGATCTTAGAATCAAATCAAAGGAATAGTTTGATTAAGGTTAAAGGAAAGCAAGAAAATAATGAAAGTCTTTTAACTTTATTTTATGGACTTAAGACAATTTTAGGAGTTTGGAGACTTTTTGATGACCAAGGGCCGAAAAGGCTATTATTTTTGCATGGAGAGTTGTAAGGAGGTTATTTTTTGCCTTAAGGACTATTGTAGAAATGTTAAACCTCTTTTATTTTCACATAAATAGAAGACCAAAATAATGTATCTTAACACCTATTAAGTGCAATGTTCATATAAATTGCCTTAATACTTGTTAAATAATAACCTAGAGAGAGAAATAGGCATCATACAACACTTATTAAAGCAAATCACATTGATAGCATTTAATATTTCTTAAAATAGGCTATTTTTTCCCCCTAATCATGGAAAAAATAGAAGGAGGAGTTGAACTAAACTTGCAAACTCATGCAATAGGAGATGCTTTTCTATTTTTGGCTTAATGTCAAACTAAGCTATTTTTGGCATTTTTTTGGTCAAGCATCTTAGGAGGTGGAGTTCTGAGCTATTTTTGCTCATCTTGGAGCAGTTTTGGGGCCTAATTTTTAGGCTTTTCTCTTGTGCTCGCCCAACAACTTGGAGTTACTTTTTCAGACTCATTCATGCATCATTTGCAGTCCAGTTGAGTTGGAGTTCACTTCCCTTTACCTTTTTCAGATAGATTGTGTATTATAGGGAAAAAAGGTCATGCTTTTTTCTTAGTTCTTCCTTTTTCCCTTGCCTTTGCACATTGCAGAGAGAGAGAGAGAGATTCTGACTTGTAACCCAACCATTTTTTACAGTTTTATGTAGTAGCAGTAGTTTATTTCAGCATTTCATTGTTATTTTGTAGAGTATTCCTTCTATTATCAATACAATCAGGTGTTCCTCTCTTCAAATTTAGGTGTTTTGTCTCATTTTGAGTGATTTGATAGGAATTTAATGTGTTTTGCTTTAAAACCTTAGAATTTTTTATCTCATTTATTGAATGCAAGTTTATTATAGGTTACAAATTGTGCAAGTCATTTCATGCCTTTATGGGAAACATTTATGTGGTAAATTTGATTAGTTTGAGTTGTAAGAATAGATGTATTAGGAAGTAATTGTGAATCAGATTGCAAATTAGAGTTAAAACATTGGTGCATCACCCCCTTTAGGATAGATTTTAGTTCAGTTCAGTTTATTTAAGCATTCTTCTATCTCTTTTCTACAAAAGTATATAGATCCAAAGGGGCATTTAAAGGGAGATGGCTCTTTTGAAGATTCATTCTCATAGAAGACAAACCCACAGTCTAAGAATGTTCCCATGTTGCATAGGATTGCTAAGCTTGCAAAGGCTTAGCATTCAGGGTGCAATCCTTTGTGACAATAGTTTTTGGCATGCCTAGTGGGATAGATCAGATTATTATAGTCCATAAGTTCTCATCCATTGTTGATACTCGATGTGTATATCAGCAAGATCAGCCTTTGGAGGCAATATCTCACACACCTAGTGACTCTACAGTTTCAAATCTACTAATTTCAGTAGTCCAAAAGCTTAAAGATTATCAAGGATTAGGATTTAGGTGATGTTCTTGGTTCTTTCTTTCATGGAATCCTTCCAATCACTTGGCGACTTTGCTGGTATGTACAAAATTTCTAAATCAGACCTAGTTTTCTTGATTTAGGAGAACTTTTATGAAAACACAGCTCATTTGAATGTTATAGTATGTCAAGTTACCATCAAGGAAATTATGTTCCCACCCCTTCATTTTGCCAAAATGCAATCTTAGAGCCTTTTCAATATTCTTATCAGATTGAAAATGCTACTGGTTTTATCCCAAGCAACCATGCAATAGCAGTATATCAGCATGCTCAACATGCTTACCTCCCACCCACCCCTGTTCAGCCTTCTTGGTAGCCTAGTCATGCCTATAATTAGCCCCAGGAAGGATATTTTAATCCTCACCAGTAGGTTTACCCCCTAGTAAACTTCAAGACACTGAGTTGGGTGCTATCAATAGCATGATCCTAGATGTTCAAAGACAAATATTAGAAATAGCAAGAGAAAATGAATATAGTATGCAACAAGAACAATAGTCTTATGAGGATTGTCGTTATGACCATGATGATAATATGATTGTTACGGATATTACTTTTTTGAATTTTAAAAAATAGTTAGATGATATTGATAGAGAGCGAGAGTACAACATGCAACAAGAAGAGCTTGCTTATCAAGCCTATCTCCAATAGCAAGAGTAACAGTTTTATGAGGCCTTTTGCTATCAACAAGAGATGGAGGAAAAGAGAAAGTATGAAGAAGAATGCCTCAATAGGTAAATTGTTGTTGAGGAGGAACAAATGAGACAACTTCTGGCTCAAGTTCGTACTATGTTACCTTCTATTCACCGATCCAAAAGCCTTCTCAAGATCTAAAAATTTCAAGTTTCAGTGGCTCTAATTTTGTTCAAGAGCCTGTTTGCATTCAAAACCAGTCATTAGTCCTCAAATTTTAGTCATCTCAAGAGCTTGAAATGAGCCATCAAAGTTTTGAACAATCATGGTTGGCTAAGTATCCTGATTATAAATTGCCAAACCTTGTTAAAGCAACTCCTTGCATACCAATCCAAGATCAGAAAGAAGAAAAGGCTGTAGAATCTAAGCCAATCAAAATTCCAAATTCTAGGAGTGCTCCTTCAGTCCAGCAGCCAATTCATAGCCAAGAGCAGTCCATAATACCTCATAATGAGCTTAGCAATGAGCATATTTATCCTACTTCAGCAGCTGGAGGTTCTTGTAGTCATTTTTGTGCCACCAAATAAGAAAAATTAGATGTGGAGCAAGAGGTTGTTGTTGTTTGTACTATGTTCCTAGCTAAATATACATAGAAAACATGTGTAGAGGAGGTTGGTTCAATCTTGACACTAAATCCTTTACATTTTGATTCATGTGAAGGAATTTCTAATGTTGTGCACAAGATGAATGAAAATAGAATAAAGAGGTTAGAAGGTGAAAATCTTCAGTTGCAAAGACAAATGGTACAAGTTCCAATGGAGAGGAAACCAGATGAAGAAGAAGATCCAATCTCTTTATTTGATCGGCTGCCTAATTTTGTTAACAGTGATGAAGAAAGTATATAGAATCCCAACTTACCAGCTGACTTGGGACAACCTGAAGATATTATAGAACATGATGTACTGTTGGTTCATGAAAGCAAGGATGAGATTGAATCCTCAATTCAACTAGAAGAGCAAAAGGACAATCTTATTTTGGAGGCTAACCAGCTTGTTTTGCATGAAGATAAGGTTGACTATCAGGTTGAACAAGTAACCAAAACATAACCTATGCTTCAAGACAATTGTTACAAATCTGAAATTAGTCCTCCTATATAGAAATGCAAAGAAGAACGGGAAGACGACATGTTTTGGGATGATCTTGAGGTATTTGTTTCACAATTGGATGACAAACAATCACCTTTGAATGAAAAATTTCATGAGCAACAGGAGCCAAATGTGAAAGTGACCATGTTCCTAACCGAGTCACTGGAAATGGAGCAGCTCGATCAGAAAAATGATGAGACAATAGTGCATGAACAACAAACTAGGAAGGAGACCTTACCTTTTGTCCTTTCAGGAGGATGTCCTATTAGAAATCTAGCTCATATCAAGTACAACAAAGCCTCACAGGTCATGCTTGTACCTAAGCATACAGTTGCAACTAAGGAACAACAGTTTCATCTTGCCTGTATAACTGAAAGAGTCAACATGTGTGATCATTATCCTAAGATAAGTGGACTTGTCTTCACTCTCCAGGAGATTTTGTAGCAATTGATCATGAATTTGTCATTTTTCTACATTTTGTTAGCTATTCAGACATATGAAAAATACCCTAGGTTGATCAGGAAAGGAATCTATTTTGTAGATCCAGTTAATGGCTTTGTTTGGCAAACCTATTCTTTTGTTTAGATTAGGTAGGTAGGCCATTTGTTTTAGTTCAGTTTTTGTTTTCCAAGAAGTGCGGCTGCATAGTTGGCTGGCCCTATTTTGAGCTACCATTGTTTTGTTTTCAATTTTATTTTTCTATTGTTGTTTTCTAGAAGCTAGGTTTTAATAAGGTTTTTTGAGTTGTAAAGGCTAAGGATGGATTCTATTACCCAATGGATATACTAGGCAACTAGCCTTGTGAGTTTTTGCAGGCAAAACTATCGTAGAGGTCACCAAAAATGTTACCAAATTGTGCTTCCCAGCCCAATTAGGTCAGGCTGTAACAACAGTTGTCTTTGCTGCTTTGAAGAAGCAAAAAGATTAAAGAGGAAGGGAGACAAAAATCCAAGTTCACAGGATAGTCTAGAAGGCCTTATGTCTCGATGGAGGACCCTTCTAGGGATCATATGATGCAGAGTGGCACAAGGGAAGCAACACACAAAGGTTTACTCTATTGTCCTTTCCACTCACCCACCTCAACTAGCCTTCAACCAACCAACCAACCAAAGGCACATACAAGGCATATGAAGGATTTGATGTCCAGACTATTGTCCAACCCCTAAGGCTTCTCCAACACCTTAAGATAGATCAACAAACACCTTCTATGCAGTTGGTTTGATCTCCAACTTCCCAAAACTCTTCAACCTATACCTTGACTAGTAAGGCTACTAGCCCTCCAAACTAGGTTTTCTCAACAAAACATGACAAAATCCCAAAGGTCTAGGCAAACAAATGATGGAATTGAACACCTTTCAGGGGACCCTAACAAACCTCCAAATCTCCTGCTCCAACTCTACTCCAGCAATCCAGAACACCTACTAGGTCTCTAGGCCTAATTGATCAATTTAGGCTAGGTTACAAAGCAAGTGCTCAAAATTGGGTGCATAGGTCAGGGGCAAGAACTTGGAATGACTCTACCATCCCCAAACAACACAAATCCACCATTCATTCACTCATCCTCTTAGGGTTTTGTCAAATACAACAATAAATTGCATAAATTCAGTCAAATACATAGAGATATTTGACCTAGGGCATCACATTAAAAATATTAAACTGTATTTTCTCAGAAAATGCTTTTGGAATCAAGTAATATACACCCCTAGCCTACATTCCACCGAGTGGCATGAAATTTCATTGGTGGAAATGCATTCTAGGGCCAAATTTGTGGGACTGCCCTAGAAAACAGGGTTTCTAGACCAGTTTTGAAAGAAAATTCAATAACTTTTGACTCCGACCACTTCATGACCTCAAACTAGTTGCATTAGAACCCTGACTCCAAGAGATTTTAAAAAAATATCATTTGCACACATGAAAAGTCCGTACAGTCCGTACACAGCAAGAAAAATAGTGAAAACAGTCAGTTTTCTTGAATTTTGTGCCCAAATTCCATACAAAAACTTCCTCCTCCATACTGGAGTCAGATATCCACCATATTAACCCATCCAAGTTGGTTTCCAACTTCTACAACAGCATTTAACTGCCCAAAGTGGTTTTTGAACCGACCCAACACATAACACCTTTGACAACTATGGTGTTTTGCATTAACACAAGGAGGTTGATTTGTTTGGCTCATCCAATGGAGTCCAAATGATCAACAAACTCCTTCCAACATACTAAAACATTAAAACAACCAAAAAAAACTCGAAAACCAATCCTTAGACCTTCTAGGCCTAATTGGCACAACAAGGGTCCAAATGGACTAAGAAGGATTTAAGGTTTACATAGTCACCCCAAACCTCTTGACCATACAAAATGGACCAAACAATAATGGCTAAAAGCCTTATTACAAAACACATTGAACAAAAAAAAATAACTTCTCAAAATGCATCAAAATGCCTTTAGGAACCAAGGTGCTCCTAGGTGCCCTGCACCATACACCCACTGTCAAAGAGAACTCAAGTCTCTTGAGTTGGAATGCTGTCAAATGTGAAACCTGCCTTCTCAATGTCTGCCCTGCTCATCCAAGTGGCATCCTCCTGAGGTTTGTTTAGCCACTTCACCAAATAGTCATGATAGGTGTGCCTTCTAGTTTGTTTTGCAATCCTCTTGTCCAAAATGCACTCAATCTGAGTTGGAGATGAAGGAATGAGTTCCTGGAGTGTCTGATCAGTTTGATCTTCTTCAAAAATAGTCTGAGGATCAGATCCTTTATAGGGATAAAGGTCTGAAACATTAAAAATTGGAGACAAAGCAATGCCATCCGGAAGTCTGATTTTGTAGGCATTTTCTCCACATTTCTTGAGCACTTCACAAGGCCCAATCTTCTTCATAAGTAGCTTAGTGTGTTTACCTACAGGAAGCCTCTCCTTCTTCAGATGAACCATTACTAAATCACCTTCCTTGAACTGCAAATCCCTTCTTTTTCTGTCAGCAAATTGTTTATATTTCTGAGAAGTGGACAGCAATTTCTGTTGTACTTGTTCATGGACATCTTTCATGACTTGAACGAAGTCTTCAGCCAAGGCACTACTGTTTTCCAGTCCTTTAACCTCCCTTAGTTCCAAAATACCCCTTGGGTGAGTGCCATAAACAATTTGGAAAGGAGACAGGCCGGTGCTTCTATTGACAGTGTCATTGTATGAGAACTCTCCCTGAGCCAAAATTGAATCCCAACTAGCACCCTGCTCCTTGGTTAGGCATCTTAGGAGGTTGCCAAGTGACCTATTAATCACCTCTATTTGTCCATCAAACTGAGGGTGATAGGTAGATGATAAGGACAAATTTGTACCTAGTCTCTTCCACAGTGTCCTCCAGAAGTGTCCAATGAACTTGGGGTCTCTATCTGAGATTATGGACAAAGGTAAATTGTGTAACCTAACTATTTCCTTGAAGAAAAGACCTGCTATGTGTGAGGCATCATGTGTGGTTCTACATGGGATGAAGTGAGCCATTTTTGAGAACCTATCTACAACCACAAAAATGCTGTCATGTCCATTCTTTGTCCTAGGCAAACCAAGTACAAAGTCCATACTTATGGAATCCCAAGGCTTTGAAGGAATAGGTAGAGGAGTGTATAAACCTGCATTTGATGTATGCCCCTTTTCTCTTTGGCAAATTTGACAAGTTTCAACAAACTTCCTTACATCAGTTGGCAATTTTGGCCAAAAATAGTACCTCCTAACCAATTCTAGGGTCTTATCAATACCAAAGTGACCTGACATGCTGCCACAATGCTTTTCCTTTATTATATTCTCTCTAATAGATCCTCTTGGGATACACAACATGCTACCCTTGAAAAGATATCCATCTTGCAACAAAAAATCAGAAAAATCAGTATTATACCTTCCTGTCATGGCCTTGCAAGATAGGTATGGCTCTTTGAAGTCTTCATCTGCTGTATACTGATCTTTAATGGCATGAATACCTATACTTTCCAACTGAATAGTTTGCACAACAAGATTTCTCCTACTTAAGGCATCGGCTACCTTATTGGCCACTCCTTTCTTGTGTTTTATGGAGAAGGTGTATGCTTGGATGTACTCCATCCACTTGACATGTCTGTGATTCAGCTTTTGCTGCCTGTTCAAGAAGCTTAATGCATGGTTGTCAGTAAAAACTATAAATTCCTTTGGCAATAAGTAGTGTCTCCATTTCCTCAATGACTGAACCATGGCATATAACTCTAGATCATAGGTGGAGTAGTTTTGTTTTGCCTCATTTAACTTCTCACTAAAGAATGCTACAGGCCTCCCATCTTGACTTAGGACTCCTCCAACAGCCCTCTTACTTGCATCACATTCTACCACAAAGACCTTGTCAAAATTAGGTAGCACTAGGACTGGTTTTTCTGAAATTTTTTTCTTTAACAGTTCAAAGGCTTTGCTGGCCTCATTTGTCCATAAAAACACACATTTCTTGCCCCCTTTTATGGTGTCAACAAGTGGAGCACAAATGCCACTAAACCCTCTAATGAACTTTCTATAAAAGCTGCATAAACCATGGAAACTCCTTACCTCCGAGGCTGTTGTAGGTGTTGGCCAATTAAGAATGGCTGCAACCTTACTTGGATCCATTTTTAGGCTACCCTTGGAGATGACAAACCCCAAAAATATCAACTCTTCTTGTAGGAAGACACATTTGTCAAGATTGATTCTCAACTTCTCCTCTTGAAGCCTCCTGAGCACTTGATGGATATGCCTTATGTGGTCTTCCTTGCTATCACTAAAAATCAGTATATCATCCAAATATACAACAATAAACTTGTTAAGGAAAGGTTTTAGCACTTCATTCATCAATCTCATGAAGGTGCTTGGTGCATTTGACAAGCCAAAAGGCATGACAACCCATTCAAATAGTCCTTCATTGGTTTTGAAGGCGGTTTTCCACTCATCCCCTTCCCTTATCCTGATTTGGTGATAACCACTTTTTAGATCTATCTTGGTAAAATACTTAGCCCTACCCAAGCAATCCATTAAATCTTCTATTCTAGGCATTGGAAATCTATACCTGATAGTAATCTTGTTGATGGCCCTGGAATCAGTGCATAGTCTCCATGTTCCTTCCTTCTTGGGTGCAAGCACTGCAGGTACTGCACATGGGCTAATACTCCTCCTGATAAGCCCTCTATCCAACAAGTCTTGGATTTGTCTTGCCACTTCAACATTTTGCTCTGGAGTCAACTTGTAGGCTGCTTGGTTTGGTAGGGTGGATCCAGGGATGAGATCAATGCAATGACTAATCTCCCTCTTTGGTGGAAGAGCATCCTTGCCTTCATCGGCTATCACATCATGGAACCTTTCCAATAATTCTTCCACTTCCTTTGGTCCAATCCTCCCAAGAGGTTGCTGCACTTTGACCTTCTTGGGATTCACATCCTTGGGCTTGATGACTACTGCAAAACATGGCACTTTCTCTTCCTTGAGGTTAGCCAAAAACTCTTTTTCACCTACCAACATAACTGAACTAGAAATGACTTTCTCTTTGCAATCATCAATCAAAGGAGTCATTGTAAACTTTTCACCATTCTTGGACAAATGAATCACATTGTTCTTACCATCATGTTGGGCACTTGTGTCATGTTGCCAAGGCCTTCCAAGAAGAAGGTGGCATGCATCCATATCCACTATCTCACAAAGAACCTTATCATGATATTCACCTATCTTGAATTCAACCCAACATTGCTCTTTCACCACAATTTGTTGTTCCTTGGTTAGCCAAAAGACTCTATAGGGGTTAGGATGAGGCATTCTTTCCAATCCTAACTTAGTCACCATTTCATTAGAAGCCAAATTTTCAGAAGAACCTGAATCTACTATTACCTTGCACACTGTTCCTTTCACCTTGCAAGTGGTTCTGAACAAGTTGTTTCTTTGGGGCTGCTCCTTGGTGGCTGGCATGATGAGTGACCTGTTGAACATGATGCATTCTCCACTCTCAGGTGCTGTAGACTTGGAAGAGGCTGTTTGGTAACTTGTGGTACTTTGACAGTCCTCTTCTTGAAGGAGTTGTACTCTTCTTTCTTTCTGATTTGCAGCAGTGTTTCCCATCTTTTCCGGGCACCTAAAGGACTGATGTCCAATCTGATTGCAAGAGAAACACCTTCCAGTAAACACATTGGGACCTCTGCCCCCACTTCTTCCTTTGCCATTACCTCTGCCCCTAAACTGACCCTTATTAGCACTGTTTTTATCAGCCTGCCCTTGGCTGCCTTCTTGTGATCCGCCACCTTGGAATCTAGAGAAATTATCTCTGTTTTGAAATCTGCCCCTGCCCCTAAAATTCTGATTTCCTCTGCCTCTGCTGCTGCTGCCAAAATCCCCTTTTCTTCTCTGCTTATCCTCAATCCTCAGTGCCATTTGAAAACACTTATGGACTGTCTCCGGGTTAAAGAGAGTTAATTCATCTTGAATGGAGAACTTGAGGCCATTAAGATACCTTGCAAGCTTCTGTTTTTCATTCTCAGGCATCTTGGCTTTCAATGTCATCTTGTGAAACTCCTCTGTGTAGGTGCTTACGTCCATGTCCTTTTGTCTCAAGTTGTGCAACTTCTTGTTCAAGTTGACCTCATAATCCTTAGGGACAAATTGCTTCTTGATTTCAAGTACCATCTTCCTCCATGTAGAGATAGGATTCCTATCATCTTCTATCCTTTCATTTTGAATAAAATTCCACCAACTCAAGGCTGGCCCTTTCATTCTTGATTTGGCAATCTTCACTTTCTGATTTTCTGCCACTTCTTCACATTCAAAATAGTTCTCCATTGCCTCAATCCAATCAAGGCACTCCTTTGGATTCATCTTACCAGGAAACATAGGTAAGTCTGCCTTAGTGTCCTTCCTACTCAACTTTCCAAGTGCATCTAGGAATTGTCTCTCTGACATGCCTCCTTGTGGCTCTTCCATAGGCACTTCTTCTTCCTCATCTTGATCCTCTTCATCTGAATCTAAGATGACTTCTGACTTCTTCTTCTTGTCTTTGTCTTTCTTCAACTTTTCTATCTCAGCCTCCATCCTTTTGTTCTTGGCTGCTTGCTCTCTCACTATCTTTGCCAATTCGACATTTGTCACCTTTGAAGGAATTTCCTCCTCTTCTTCTCTATCTCCCATCTCTTTGATGGCTCTGATACCACCTGATGTAGAGTGGCACAAGGGAAGCAACACACAAAGGTTTACTCTATTGTCCTTTGCCCACTCACCCACTTCAACTAGCCTTCAACCAACCAACCAACCAAAGGCACATACAAGGCATATGAAGGATTTGATGTCCAGACTATTGTCCAACCCCTAAGGCTTCTCCAACACCTTAAGACAGATCAACAAACACCTTCTATGCAGTTGGTTTGATCTCCAGCTTCCCAAAACTCTTCAACCTATACCTTGACTAGTAAGGCTACTAGCCCTCCAAACTAGGTTTTCTCAACAAAACTTGACAAAATCCCAAAGGTCTAGGCAAACAAATGATGTAATTGAACACCTTTCAGGGGACCCTAACAAACCTCCAAATCTCCTTCTCCAACTCTACTCCAGCAATCTAGAACGCCTACTAGGTCTCTAGGCCTAATTGATCAATTTAGGCTAGGTTACAAAGCAAGTGCTCAAAATTGGGTGCATAGGTCAGGGGCAGGAACTTGGAATGACTCTACCATCCCCAAACAACACAAATCCACCATTCATTCACTCATCCTCTTAGGGTTTTGTCAAATACAACAATAAATTGCATAAATTCAGTCAAATACATAGAGATATTTGACCTAGGGCATCACATTAAAAATAGTAAACTGTATTTTCTTAGAAAATGCTTTTGGAATCAAGTAATATACACCCCTAGCCTACATTTCACTGAGTGGCATGAAATTTCATCGGTGGAAATGCATTCTAGGGCCAAATTTGTGGGACTGCCCTAGAAAACAGGGTTTCTAGACCAGTTTTGAAAGAAAATTCAATAACTTTTGACTCCGACCACTTCAAGACCTCAAACTAGTTGCATTGGAACCCTGACTCCAAGAGCTTTTAGAAAAATATCATTTGCACACATGAAAAGTCCGTACAGTCCGTACACAACAAGAAAAATAGCAAAAAATAGTCAGTTTTCTTGAATTTTGTGCCCAAATTCCGTACAAAAACTTCCTCCTCCATACTAGAGTCAGATATCCACCATATTAACCAATCCAAGTTGGTTTCCAACTTCTACAACAGCATTTAACTGCCCAAAGTGGTTTTTGAACCGATCCAACACATAACACCTTTGACAACTATGGTGTTTTGCATTAACACAAGGAGGTTGATTTGTTTGGCTCATCCAATGGAGTCCAAATGATCAACAAACTCCTTCCAACATACTAAAACATTAAAACAACCAAAAAAAACTCGAAAACCAATCCTTAGACCTTCTAGGCCTAATTGGCACAACAAGGGTCCAAATGGACTAAGAAGGATTTAAGGTTTATATAGTCACCCCAAACCTCTTGACCATACAAAATGGACCAAACAATAATGGCTAAAAGCCTTATTACAAAACACATTGAACAAAAAAAAATAACTTCTCAAAATGCATCAAAATGCCTTTAGGAACCAAGGTGCTCCTAGGTGCCCTGCACCATCATATTACCAAGATCATGTACCAGCTCCATTAGAGATGCTACATCAGCCAGATAACATGAAAGGATACTCCAACAAGGCAGGAGGTATCCTAGGACTGACAGGAGAAGTTAAAGCTAATCTATGCATTGCAGATTGTGTTGCAGTTGAGGTCATTGTTTATTCATTGCAATTTGATAAATTTTAGAAAGGTACATAACATCTTGCTAAGTCTACTCATGATTACAAACACCTATATCATGCAATAATGTTTAGTTTATCTTTATGCAATTGATTTACAAAGAGAAGTAATACACAAGTCATTGCATGAAATAACTATTTATATTCATAGAGAAAAGTGTTTATATGATCCCACACAAGTCATGGGAATAACTGCATATGATGAAATGCACAATAACAAGTACATCTGAAATGAAAGGAAAACACATAAAAGAGAAAAGGGACCCATCATTGCCTGAATGATGAATCTCATTGATATCTGCAACATCTTTAGTTGCTCCTTTGATATCTCCAAAAGGACATGCAAGAAGAAAGAGAAAGACATGTCAGAGCTCAAGGTCCATTTTCACTTCTATATGTAGCAATGTCAAAAAGTACCTGCTATCTTACACAACATCTAGTCAAGAAAATAAGAGAAATAAATAGTCTTCAGCTCCAGAATCAGATATACCAATAGAAAGAAGTAGGAAGAGTTATATCATCATTAGGAAAGGCTATCAGCCTTTATGTTTTGTCTAACTAGTTTGCTAAATGTGCAAATACATGTATTTCAATGCATCATGTTGTTAGAAATGAAAGCAATACTACTTCAATGGAAATTTGATTCAAGATAAATTTTAGCAATCTTTAAGTGTGCTTTAACAATGGAGATTGTAACAAAATATAAAACCCACTACAGAGAAAATGCCAAACATGAAGAACTCAACACAAGACACAATGACACAGTGTTTAATATGGAGAAAACCCTTGTGGGTAAAAAACTCCACATAAGAAAGAGGCCTAATGTTTGTATTAATCTACAAAAGATTGTACAATACAACAACACCACCAATCTCTCCTTCAGTTTTCAATCCGATAGCATTCCTGCAGCCCCTGAGTACCTAAAATATGTATTGCAGCAAAAAATACATAGAAAATACTTAAAGAAATGTTTTCCAACTCATCCCAGGTGTTCACCTTCTCTCTCCTCCAAATATACCACATGCAAGCGTCAAAATGGAACCTAAAAGCAACCTCCAAGTGTCAAAAGTTGACCCATTCAAATTTAAGTGCCCATATCCAAGAATGGCATCTTATAGCATCTTATGATGCATCACAACCGTCATAGATACCTCCAACATGCATCCTTCCCAAGATGGGAGCCTAGGGCTCAATATAGAAAATATACAACTAACATATCTGTCATATGCATCAAAAAATCTTAGAATCTTATGACAACTTACAGCTGTCATAGATTCACTTACCAAACATTATGACAATTGTCATACATGCCAAAAATAGTAGATTCTCCAAGGGGAATGCCTACCCTCATTTACCATGAGTTTTTACATTTGCCAATAGTAAATTTCACTCCGTAATTACCTCAGGTGACTCCAAAATTACCCCTGTCAGTGAAACTAGTACCTCTCCTCATGGATAATTACAAATTACAAATAATAAATGAAATAAATACAATATTGGGATTTACAAGGTTAATGGCACCTTATCTCAACATTCTTCCACTTGACATTATACATTGTAAATCAAATCATAAGAAATCAAATGAAAAATAATCATGCACTAGAAACAAGGCCCATGGCCTCTCTACACCACACGACCTTCTCTATGCTAACAAGTTTGGTCAATGAATCTGCAACATTCTCTTGAGTGTCTATCATATTCAGCTCAATGTCTCCATTTCCAACCAACTCTTGAACAAAGTGATACTAAACATCAACATGCTTAGTCGGAGCATGATACATAGGATTCTTGGCCAAATAGATAGCACTCTGGCTATCACAACCAATCTAAATGATCTTACAATCAAATCCAATACCTATACACAATCTCCTCAACTAAACTGCCTCCTTAGAGGCATGCGTAGCAATCATATACTCTACTTTTGTGGTGGACAAAGCAACTGTGGGCTGCCTCTTACTCATTCAACTCATTACACCTCCAAACAGAGTAAACATAGCCACTAGTGGACCTTCGATTGTCTAAGTCACCTACCCAATCTACATCAACAAAACCTTGTATGTCCAAAGATTTATCAGCACTATCTGTACTAGAATAAACCAAACAATGATTAGGAGTACCTACAAGATATTCAAACACCATCTTCTCATAGTTCCAATGCTGTCTACCAGGGTTAGACATAAATCTGCTCAAAACTCCCACTGCTTGGGCAATATCTGGTCTAGTGCAAACCATTGCATACATCAAACTCCCTACAACAGTAGCATATGAAAAATTAGACATATCCTCAAAATCATCCTCATTCTTTGAACACATATCTAACAAAATCTTAGTACCAATGGGTAAAGGAACTCTAACTAGGTTATAATCCTACAAACTAAACCTTTGAAAAATAGTATTCACATACTTACTTTGTGACAACCAAAGCTTTCTGTTAACTCTGCCCCTCATGATCTCCATTCCTAGAATATACCTGACAGCTCCAAGATCCTTCATATCAAATGTACTTGAAAGTCAGGCTTTAAGCTCACTGATAATACCCTTAGTATTGATGAAAAATAACATGTCATCAACATACAAAGCAATAACTAGTATAAAATCATCAATACAATGAATGCAAACACAATGATCCTCCTCACTTCTAACAAAACTCAATTTCATCACAAATGAATTAAACTTTTGATACCACATTCTGGGGGATTATTTTAAACCATAGAGAGACCTCTTTAACATGCAAACCCATTTTTCTTTTCCTTTTACCTCAAAACCTATAGGCTATTGGATATATATATTTCTTCTTCAAGATCTTCATGCGAGAACATAGTCTTAACATCCATTTGCTCAATCTCCCAATCATAAGCTGTAGCAATGGATAAGAGAAATCTAATAGAAGTCAATTTAGCAACAGGAGAGAATATCTCACCAAAATCAACTCCCTCTCTATGGGAGTAGCCCTTGGCTACCAGTCTAGCCTTGTACTTTTCCAATGACCCGTCTGCTCCAAACTTTTTCTTGAAGACCCACTTACATCCTATGGCCTTTCTTCCTTTAGGCAAACGAACAAGATCCCAGGTGTTATAAGAGTCTAAAGCCGTCATCTCCTTATGCATGACTAATTGCCAAGACTCTCTATCATCTGTAAAAATAGCTTCCTTGTAGGATCTGGGTTCATCATTAGTACTCAATAAAGCATATACACAACATAAATCTGATGGTCTATACGTATCAACTAGATTCCATTGTCTTATGGATCTCCTCAAGAGTGGAGTAAGAGACTACTCTTTCTTCTACATGATCATCTACACCAACTTCTTCTGTAACAATAGACTCATGTCTTCATCATAACTACTCGAATCTTCTTCTTCTTCACCCCCCAATCCATCATTTTGTTCTTCTTGAGATGCATCTTCCTGCTCTAAATCAAAGTGCACCTTCTTTACCTTTTCTTCTTTTTCTTTTGGCTACTCAGGTTTAGAAATAGCTCTAAGTCCCTTGAAAATAACATCTCTAGAAAAGATAATCTTGCAGGTTAGTGGATTCCAAAGCTTATAACCTTTGACATTATCACCATATCTAATGAATGTACACTTTTTAGCCTTTGGATCCATCTTAGATCACTTTTCCTTAGGTACATGAACAAAAGCCTCACAACCAAAAACCTTTAAATGTGAAACAAAAGGTTTCTTACCTATCCACACTTCATAAGGTGTCGAATCAAGAGCCTTACAAGGAGATCTATTTATCAAGTAGCAAGCAATACACACAGCCTCTGCCCAAAAGCATTTATCCAACTATTCATCACTAAGCACACTTCTGGCTCTTTCCATAATTGTTCAATTCATCCTTTATGCAACACCATTCTGTTGTGGTGTATACGGAGTTGTCTTTTGTCTAATTATACATGCATGCTTACAAAACTAATAAAATTCTTTAGAGCAATATTCCCGTCCATTGTCAGATCTTAATATTTTTATCTTTAAACCTGATTGCTTCTCTACTAAGACTTTGAATTCCTTAAACTTAGTGAAAACTTCATATTTATGTTTCATAAAATAAATCCATGTATATCTAGATACATCATAAATGAAGGTGACAAAATAACAAGATTTTCCAATAGATTCATTATCCATAGGTCCAAACACATCCGTATAAATAATTTCTAATTTCTCCTTTTCTCTATTGCTTCCTGAAGGAAATGATTTTTGTTTTATTTACCAAACACACAATGCTCACATAAATTAAAGTGCTCTTCAGAATAAGAGAAACCATCCAACGATTCTTTATTCTTAATAGTTTTTAATACATTATTGCTTGTGCGGCCTAATCTGTGGTGCCACAACATACATGTGTTTTCAGAAGCCTCAGAAACATAAGAGGCATTACAAATTATAGTGGATTCAAGATTAAACAAATTATCAAATCTCTTCCCTTTCGCTACCACCAAGTTCCCTCTCACCAATATGCAGCCATGCTTGTCAGATGTCACATGCATTCCCAAATCATTCAACTTCAAAACTAAAATTAGATGTCTAGATAATCCAAGAACATACAAAACACCAGGGAGGGTTTTAATCCTCCCATCATTGAAATACAACAATACCTTTCCTTTCTTGATAATCAGATATGAAGAGTTGTCACCAAGGTAGATATTGCCTCCATCATATTCTTCATATGTGGAGAACCATTCCTTGTGCGGGGTCATATGAAACAAGCATCCTGAGTCAACCAACCAGTGATGATTAGAAACAAAATTACATGTAGAAAGTAAAACATCTTCACCTGCATTTGAGGACTTATCCGAAGCTGATGTAGGAGCATCCCTGGTTCAAGAGCAATCTTGCATCATCCAAAAAAAACATTTGCATTTCATTTTGTTTGTAGTTCAATTTGTTTCCTTTCATTTTCCAGTACAGTTCAGGTAGTTCAGTTAGTAGCAATTTATCGATTTGGTCCACATTCTGCCATAGTTGCATTTAAGACCTTATGGAGCTAGACTTAGAATCTATATTCCCTCATCGACATCATGTTGAAATTAGGGCAGACAACTGAGAGGGGGGTGAATCAGTTGTCACAAAACTTTTATCTTTTGCTGCATTTAATCTTCTTTACCATTTTTTAAAAGATTAATGATATAACCATTAAAGCATGAATCAACAACACATGAACAGAAACATAATCAACACACATAACCCTAGGATTTTTATGTGGAAACCTGGTTAAGGAAAAAACCACAGTGGGGGTTAACCCACAAGATTTATTCTCTGTTAAAAGAATAGAAAAATGGGATGGCACTTGCCTTCAGGCACACTACCTAGAGCTCACTGCTCAAAGGAGGTTCACTACCTACAAGAACATTCACAATGTTAATACTGAAATGTTGAACTGAGAAACAACATCTTCTTCATGCAAGGTTCAGTTCCATTGAAGCGCACAACACCTCTGCTCTGCTCCCATTCACTTCCTTGCTACATCCACATCTTCACTTGCATCCCCAAATTTCCATGACTTCACAACACTTATTTATACATGTCATCGACTTTGGAATGAACATCAAAGTCAACCTTACAATTATCTATTTGGAACATTCTCCAAGATAGGTATTACAAGCAATTACAATCACAAAACTTAAAATGCTTCATGTGAACCATCACAGTATTAGCCAAACATAGCTAGGACTTGAATCTTCCTCAAACAACAAGCCACACTCCATAGAACTCTTCTTAGATCATCTGTAACATGCACCAAGCATCCGGTTGGCCAAGACTGGAAAGAACAACAACACCCAAGGAGAAATCTTCAACCACGAGCTCAATGCTCAATGAGGACCATCAACACAATAGGCACATGATCTATAGACCACCACAAGCACAATGAAATCAACAAGAATAACCGCATCACCTCAAATCACCAGAAACACTTGCATCTTCATCTAGGAACTTAAGAACACTAATTGTCATGACTGTCACAATAGAAAGATTGCTTGCAAACCTCCAAACCACAAACCACTTGACTTAAGGACACACACTAACACCCCAAACATACCTCTAGATCCGCAGACCATAATATTCCAATGCGGAGCAATCCGGACCAAGTTTCTGTCACTCTATTACTTCTAAACAACTGTAAAACCCAGTTCTATTCAAATGGCCATAACTTCACCAATCCTCCATGTGGACCTCTCAAATATTGACTAGATCAACTCCAGACAATCCTCTACACAACCCTTTGGTCTACAAACTCTGATCTTCGTCTCACTAGAAATGCTGAGCAATCTACTTTATTGAACTACACTGTCTTCACTGTCTTTGACAAAGAGATATGTTGACATCAATGACAACACATCATACACACATATTTGCAACAATATCCCCCTTGGTCATTGATGACAACATATGATGTGAAAAACTGATTCAACCATTAGGACAAGAATTTCTCCCCCTTTCTCTTATCACACCTGCAACCACTTTCTTCATTGCTCCCCCTTTCACCAGCAACTACTCACTTCCATCTAAGTTTTTCACATGACTTCTCTCCCCTTTTGACATCAATGGAAAAGGGCACATATTTGCAATCATCTCTCACCCTTTTTGTTTCTTAGACAAAGCCAAGCTAAACTCTAGAATTAACATACTGACTACTCCCCTTGAGTAGCATCCCCTCAACACCAATCTGGATCACAAGATATGATTGTGAGTTTCACCGGACTGATGCACACTAGTGCACCTTATTTCTGAATAGAAGGGGTAATCACCCCTTGCTTCCCTCTGAGATACTCAAAAGTGTCCTTAGGTAGAGGCTTAGTGAAGATATCTGCAATATGATCCTTTGAAGGAACAAACTCCAATATGACTTCATTCTCATTTACCTTCTCTCTCAAAAAGTGAAACTTGATGGATATGTGCTTTGTCTTTGAATGCAACACTGGATTCTTTGAGATGTTTATTGCACTTGAATTATCACAGAAGATTGTAACAGGCTCTTCAAACACAATTCTAATATCCTTCAACATTTGCTTCATCCATAAAAATTGAGTACAATTACTTGCTTCTGCTAATACTCTACCTCTATAGTAGATAAAGACATTGCCTCCTTTCTTCTTAACCAAGGAACCAATCTCTTTCCCAAGAAAAATGCACCACCACTAGTACTCTTCCTATCATCCACATCTCCTGCCTAATCAACATTTGTGTATGCATGAAGAGAGAAATCATCATCCTTAGGATACCATAAGCCATAATTAGATGTTCCCTTCAGATATTTGAAAATTATTTTGACTTCTACAACATGAGATTCTCTAGGATCAACTAGAAATCTAGCAACAAGGCTAACTGCATTCATAATATCAAGTCTGGTATGAGTCAGATAAAGCAGTCCTCCAATCATTGATCTATACCTTTTCTGATCTGCCTTAGGGTAATCATCTTTACTCAACTTACATCCAGTTATCATAAGAGTACTCACTGGTTTTGAATCCTCCATTCCAAACCTTTTCAACAACTCTTTCACATACTTAGACTGGGATATGAAGATGCCCTTATTTGACTAAATGATTTGTAGACCCAAGAAGAATATCATTTCACCAAGCATGGACATCTCAAATTCACTTTACATCTGATTAGGAAATTTTTTACACATGCTCTCATTTCCACCAAAGATGATATCATCAACAAATACCTTAACAATCAAGATGTGTTCATGATCAATTTTGAAATAAAGATTACTGTCAGCTGTGCCTTTGTTAAAACTTAACTTTTGTAGATACTTATCTAATCTTGCATACCAGGCTCTTGGGGCTTGTTTAAGTCCAGACAATGCTTTCCTCAACCTGTAGATCATATCTCCTTGATCAGACAATTGGAATCCTTCTCGTTGCTCAATGTAGACTTCTTCTTCCAAATATCCATTTAGTAATGCTGACTTGACATCCATTTGGTAAACTTTGAAATCTTTATAAGCAGCAAAGGCAATAAATAATCTGACTTCTTCGATTCTTTCCACCAGAGCAAAAGTTTTTTCAAAATCAATTCCCTCTACCTGAGAAAATCCTTTGCACACTAATCTTTCTTTGTTTCTCACAACTTCACCATTTTCATTCAATTTATTCCAAAAGACCCATTTAGTTCCAATTATATTTTTGTTTTCAGGTCTAGGAACAAGATCCCAAGTATGATTCTTTTCAATTTGCATTAATTCTTCTTCCATTTCTTTTACCCAACTTTCATCATTACAAGCTTCAGTCACTGATTTTGGTTCAATCTTTGAAATCAAACAATACTCCTCTTGTTCTTCAACAAATTTTCTTCGAGTTTGAACAGATTTATTTTTATCTCCTATGATATGATCTTCAAAATGATTCAACCTTACATACCTGGGAGTTTTGGGATTATCTTGAACTTCTGATTCTTGAACTTGTTCCTCAGCATTTGAATTGACTTCTTGAGTCACTGGATTCTCTGAAGCAATCTGAATTTGAGTTCGAGGATTTTCATTTTGATCATCTAATTCATATCCACAAGACTTGGAAGGTCTCTCCTTGCTTTCATCAGCCTTGACATTAGCACTTTCAACAATCCTTTTCAATCTCTTGTTAAAGCACCGGTATGCCTTGCTTTGGTTAGAATAACCCAAAAATATTCCTTCATCACATCTTGCATCAAACTTGCCTAGATCTTCATCTCTTTTGATATAGCATTCACTACCAAAAACTTTGAAGTATTTCATAGTAGGAGTATTACCAAACCACAGGTCATAAGGGGTTTTACCAGTATTACTTTTGATTTGCACCCGGTTAAGAATGTAGATATCAGTACTCACAGCCTCTCTCCAATAGACATGTGGAACATTTTCTTCCATCATCATGGTTCTAGCAGCCTCTTGAATAGTCTGGTTCTTTCTCTCTACAACTCCATTTTGTTGAGGAGTCCTAGGAGAAGATAACTCTCTTCTTATTCCATGCTTTTCACAAAATGCATTAAACTGACCGAAGGTAAGCTCTCCACCTCTATCAGATCTTAGACACTTTATCTTCACACCAATCTCATATTCCACCCTAGCCTTGAACACCTTGAATCTATCAAGAGCCTTTGATTTCTCTCTCAAGAAAGTGACCCACATCATCCAGGAGTAGTCATCAATCAGTAACATAAAGTATCTATCTCCTTGCAAACTCCTAACTCTAACAGGACCACACAAATTAGTGTGCACAAGTTCCAACAATCCACTTGAAAATTATTCTTTACTTTTGAATGTAGTTCTTCTCTGTTTGCCCAACTGGCATTCCTTACACATACTATTAGCAGGTTTTACAAGCTTTGGAAGATCTCTCACAACCTGAGTAGTACTTATCTTGACAATATTATCAAAGATTACATGACACATTCTCCTATACCATAACCAACTCTAATCAATCTAAGTAATCAAACAACTCTTACCAGTACCACTTAAACAAAAGATATTACCTCTAGTCTATGTACTAGATGCAATCTTAGTTCCGAAGCTTTCCAAAATGCTACAATTTCCATCCTTGAATCAGACATCATACCCTTTGTCAACCAACTTTCCAACACTGAGAAGATTATGCTTCAATCCTTCTACATACAAAACATCATTAGTGTTATGCTTATCATCAAGAGAGATGGATCCTATGCCATAGATTCTACCAGTTCAATTGTCTCCAAACTTCACAATTCCACCTTCATATCTTTCCATACTTACAAACTTACTTTTATCACCTGTCATGTCATGAGAACATCTGTTGTCAATCATCCATTCATCCTTTTCTTCAACCTGAGCAGCCAAGGCACTTTCCACATTCACATAGCTAGCAGATTCAGTAGGCACCGGATCTTCTTCTTTGATAGCAATGAACACCCATTCATTTCCAGAGGTACTTCCCATATCAGATTCTTCATCTGTGACTCCTTCATCATCAACTTCTTGGATATAGAAGCATTTCTTCTAAACCCTAGGTCTATTAGGGTTTGGCTTTGAAACCCTCTCTAGACATCTTGAAGAAAAATGACAAATCTTATTGCAAGCAAAACATTTGAAAGGAAACTTTCCTTCATACTTACTGGATACTCTTGGTAATCTTTTGGTAATAAGGGCTTCAAGTTCTTCAAGCTTTGATTCATCTTCTTCAAGTTCCTTCTTTGCCTTCTCATATCTGGTTAGTCTTCTTGAAGAGATTTCACTTGGATCAAATCTTTGCTTCCTAGAAACACTGGCCTTAAAAGCAGATTTTGAGTTAGCAAGAGAATCACCAAACTCACTCATTTCAAATGTTGAAAGCTTGCCAACCAACGGATCCCTTGTAACAGTTGTCACAGTCATGATCTCCTCAATAGCAGCAACTTTATGCTTGTATGAAGTGGGTAAGGATTTGAGTACCTTGGCAACAATCTCTGATTCTTCCAATATTCCACCAACACTCCTTATACTGCTCACAAGTTTATTCACCTTTTGCATATAGGAAGTGATGTTTTCATCTTCACTCATCCTCAAACATTTGTATCTACCCTTTAGCCTCTGTAGCTTAGCACATTTGACATATGCATCACCTTCATATAGAGTTTCCAATTTCTAGATTTCATGAGTGGATTTCAATTCCAAGACATTTGTCATTTCTGTATCAGTCAGGGTACTCAACAATGCTTCTTTATCTTGAATATTATATTCAGCTTCTTTCAGTTCATCTGGAGTTGAACGGCCTTTCTCCAGAGTCTTATACTCATCCTTAGTTATCAACCAATAAGGATCACCCATGCATTGCAAATAACACTCCATCTGATTCTTCCAAAGAGAGTAATTTGTTCTGTCAAATCTTAGACTGTCCTTCTTGTATGTCGACATCCTAGATCTCCTGAAGCGGTCAAGCTTCTTTGAGAGGAACTGGATCTAATACTACTTTTTGAAATTAGGGTAGACAACTAAAAGGGGGGGTGAATCTATTGTCACAAAACTTTTATCTTTTGCTGCATTTAATCTTCTTTACCACTTAATAATAGATTAATGATATAACCATGAAAGCATGAATCAACAACACATGAGTAGAAACATAATCAACACACATAACACCAGGATTTTTTCATGGAAACCCGGTTAAGGGAAAAACCACGGTGGGGGTTAACCCACAAGATTTATTCTCTGTTAAAAGAATAAAAAAATGGGAAGGCACTTGCCTTCGGGCGCACTACCCAAAGCTCAGTGCTCAAAGGAGGCTCACTGCCTACAAGAGCATTGACAATGTTAACATGGAAAGGTTGAACTGAGAAACAAGATCTTCTTCATGCAAGGTTCAGTTCCATTGAAGCACACAACACCTCTGCTCTACTCCCACTCACTTCCTCGCTACATCCACATCTTCGCTTGCATCCCCACATTTCCACAACTTCACAACACTTATTTATACATGTCATTGACTTTGGAATGAACATCAAAGTCAGCCTTACAATCATCTATCTAGTACATTCTCCAAGATAGGCATTACAAGCAATTACAATCACAAGACTTAAAATGCTTCATGCAAACCATCAAACTTTCGACCAAACATAGCTGGGACTTGAATCTTCCTTGAACAACATGCCACACTTCATAGAACTCTTCTTAGATCATCTGCAACACGCACCAAGCATCTGGTCGACCAAGACTAGAAAGAATAGCAGTACCCAAGGAGAAATCTTCAACCACGAGATCAATCCTCAATGCGGACCACCAACACAATAGGCACATGATCCAAAGACCACTACAAGCACAATGAAATCAACAAGAACAACCGCATCACCTCAAATCACTAGAAACACTTGTATCTTCATCTGGGAACTTAAGAACACTAACTGTCATTACTGTCACACTAGAAAGATTGCTTGCAGACCTCCAAACCACAAACCACTTGAGTTGAGGACACACACCAACACCCAAAACATACCTCTAGATCTACAGACCATAATATTCCAATGTGGAGCAATCTGAACCAAGTTTCTCACTCTGTTACCTTTGAACAATTGCAAAACCTAGTTCTACTCAGATGGCCATAACTTTACCAATCCTCCATGTGGAACTCTCAAATCTTGACTGGTGCAACTTCAAACAATCCTCTACACAACCCTTTGGTCCATAGACTCTGATCTTCATCTAACTAGAAATGCTAGGCAATCTACTTTACTGAACTACATTGTTTTCACTGTCTCTGACAAAGAGATATGTTGACATCAATGACAACACATCATATGCACATATTTGCAACACATCATATCCAAAATTCAGAGCATTTGGATTAAGTACCAAAAAGTTATCGCTATCAGAAGATTGTCTATTTCCTCAGAACATAGCATCTTGACAGTTTTGGACAATTAGCTAAAGGAGAAGACTTGTAGATCATTTCCCAACTTGTGGAGACTAAAGATGCATCATTCAATGATATTTGGTTCGTGGCCGACCTTCCCTAAGATCCACACATCATTCCATTCATTTGCTGAGGAATTCTATTCATTTAGGTTTGACCTATCCATGTACACACGTTACAGCTCTTCATTAGAGTTTGTGATCTTCCTTGGCTAACACAGAGGAATCTTGTGTTCCAGATATGATATATATGTTGGAATTAGACTAGACAACTAAGAGAGGAGGGTGAATCAGTTGTCACACGATATAAACTTTTTCTTCTTTTAACCTTCTTTATTATCTTACTACCAAATTAATGATATAAACATTAAAGCACAGATCAACAACATATGAGCAGAAACATAATCAACACACTTGACACCAAGATTTTGACATGGAAACCTGGTTAAGGGAAAACCCACGGTGGGGGTTAACCCACAAAGATTTGTACCCTATTAAAAGTACTTTAGAAAAATAGAAGTCACGTGCCTTCGAGTGCACTGCCCAGAGCTCACTACTCAAAAAGAGAGGCTCACTGCCTACATAATTTATTTAGAATAGAAAGAATTAACTGAGAAATAGCATCTACTTCATGCCTGGTTTAGTTTCAATGAATGCTCAAAAAATTCTACTTTGCCCCAAATTCTTCTTTACTAACTTCACACTCTATACTACTCTTGTTCCTTTTCTTCTCTACTCTGCTTCTGATCCTTTATTTGGATTTAATCTATTTTTGCTCAAGGATGGTGTTTAACAACTCTTCAACAAGTATTTATACACTTCATCAATCTTAGAATGATCAACAAGGTCGGCCAAACTTAACGTGGATCTTTACACTATCAGCCAATCATAGTTGAGACTTGAATCTTCCTCTACTAACATGCCATGCTTCATAAAATGATCTTTAGATCACCACAACACGCTAGGAACATCTGGTCGGCCAAGGCTGGGAAGAACAACAACTTCAAAGAGGAAATCTTCAATAACAAGCTCAGACTCCAATGCAGACCTCCAACATAGTAGCCACATGATCCAAAGACTTCCACAAGCACATTGAACTCACTAATAACATCCACTCTAAGCCAAATTACTAGAATCATTTGTTTCTTCCTCCGAAACCTCAAGAGCACTGTCTGCCATGACTATCAAACTAGAAGGATGGCTTGCGGACCTCCAAACCATGAACTACTGGAGTTGATGATACAAAATGACTTTCCAAACATGCCTTCAGATCTGCAGATCATAATATTTCACTGTGGAGCAATCTGGACCAACTTACTGTCACTCTGTCTCTTCTAAATACTACAAGATCTGATTCTATTCAGATGGCCATAACTTCTTCAAATCTTCATGCGGACTTCTCAATTCTTGACTGGAGCAACCTCTAACAATCCTCTATATAACCATAAGGTCCATGAACCTTGAGTCTTCATTAATTTTCTCAATATCCTCTACATTCCAGTCTCCTGAACATGCAACAAAATAAGGCACAGTTGACACCAATGACAACAAGAATATGTTGACATCAATGACAACACTGCTTAGGCACATATTTGCAACAATATAATGATGTAATATATCTATAGGAGAGAAAATAGCATAGTTATCAATTGATTCATAGTTCTTATAGTTTTGAATTCTTGATGAAAGAGCTTCAAAGCTACATCTTGTGCATATTCTGATATTTTGTAATCAGGCCCATAAGCCCTAATTGTAAGCCCGCAAGTTGCCAGCCGATCTGTATTTGAATTCTATGATATACTAAATGACTAAACTTGCATTTATTTCATATCTTTGAGTTGTTTCTGTTGTGTTTACTCTAGCTGCACGGTCTGGATAGTTCATTCTGTGAACACTCCTACCGTGACTGCACCAAGTGGTATCAGAGCAAAAGTTCAAATCTTTGGGAGTGAATTGAGTGAAATTGGTGAAGCAATTCCATAAGATCTTACTATGAACATATCGCCAATCCAAGGCATGTTACTTGTGTCATGATTGTCAATTATGAGGCAGTTGTCACCTTGTAGCCCGATCGTTGAATTGAGGCAGTTACACTTGATCCTCGGAAGAATACCACTGAGGAAAATCCCTGCTATTGGAACAATGGATGGTAGGATGGATGAGACGATAGAAATGATGAGAATTTGATTGGATACTATCAAGGAAGATAGGTGAAGAGGATTGACACCTAGACCTAATGTTGAAAGTGATGATGAAGAGGAATTTCAATCTATTGAACAAATTGGCAAAACCCTAGGAGGTGATGAAGAAGAAGAATCAAATCAAGTCAAGATGTTGCAAACTATTTCAAAGATTGGAAAGAGACCTAGAGTTGATGTATTGAATTACACTGGCAATTTGAACCCTGAAGAGTTGATTGATTAGATAAATGACATGGAAGAGTACTTTGAATATGAAGAAGTTGGAGATCAGGAGAAGGTAAAATTTGCAAAGACAAAGTTGAAAGGACATGTGGCTATATGGTGGAAGGAAGTTCAGTTGGATAGAAATAGAAGAGGAAAAGAAAAGATCACAAAATGGGATAGGATGGTGACAAAATTGAAGAATCAGTTTGTACCTGTTGATTATGAGTTGGAGCTGTTGAAGAGATTGTAAACCCTAAGACAAAAGGAGAAATCTGTGAAGGAGTATATTGAAGAATTTCATAAGATGATCATAAGGACATGACATAGTGAAGCAAGTAAGGAGAAAGTGGCTAGATACATCAATGGACTGAGATTGAACATTCAAGAACTAAGATTTGTAAGGATGCCACCTTTGGAGGAAGCATATCAGTTTGCCCTAAAAGTTGAAGAGAAGTTAAATAAGAGGCATAATCAAAAACAAAGAGGTAGAGGAGGTAAATTTTAGAGAAGTAAAACATTTTCCAGATGAGAGAGATCATTTGTGGAGAAAAACAGACAAGAGAACACATTCAAGAAAGAAGATAGAGATAATAATGCATACCAGAGAAATGATAGATATTTTTACCATAGAGGAAACCCTAGTGCATACTGGAGTGAAGGATACATAAGAGAAGGTAGAGGACCTGATAGGAGAACATTTAGAGGAACTTGTTTCAAGTGTGGAGGTGAAGGACATAGAGCATTTGAATGTAATTAGGGGAGTACAAGCAAGAGGATAGAGAACAATGGAAGAGAAGCCTATGTGGAAGACCCTATTGGATCACCTAGTTCAGTTGGTAAACCTGAGAAAGGAGAATCAATTGTGATGAGGAGAGTACTTTTTCAAGAAGAGACAAATGAGGAACCATCGCAGAGGAAAATCTTGTTCAGAACCAGATGCAAATCAGGAGGTAAATGTTGTAAAGTTGTTATTGATAGTGGTAGCTTAGATAACCTAGTTTTAGAGGAAATGGTGACTAAGCTGAAGTTGGAAAGATTGAAACACCCTAAGCCTTACCAGATAGCATGGATTCAGGATGATCATAAGGTACTGGTGAGTGAACAATGTTTGGTGAAATTTCATATTGGATCTTATCATGATGAAGTCTTGTGTGATATTATGCCTATGGATGTTTGTCATATCTTGTTGGGTAGACCTTGGTAGTATGATAGAAAAGATATACATGATGGGAGAAATAATACATACACTATAACAACAAATGGAAAGAGAATTACTTTGATTCCTTTGGAGGATGATCCTAAGAGTGAAGTATGTGGGAATGCTACAATTTGTTTGGTAGATGGCAGAAAATTTCTGGATGGTTTGAGACATGAGAATACGTGTTATGCTTTGATCCCTAAGAAACCTAAAATATTGAAGGAGGAGACTCAAGAATCACAACTGGAGGAGATAACTGAATTGTAAATAGAGTATGAAGACATCATATCAAACAATGTTCTTGAAGGATTGCAACCAATCAAGAGTATCAGTCATCACATGGATCTTATACCAGGAGCTAGTTTGCCTAACAAAGAAGCACACAAAATGACATCGACAAATAATGCAGAGCTGAATAGACAGATACAAGAGACAGATACAAGAGTTGTTGAGGAAAGGATTGATCAGAGAAAGTTTGAGTCCTTGTGTAGTACCTGTAGTGTTAGTACCTAAGAAAGATGGAGAGTGGAGAATGTGTATAGACTCTAGAGCAATAAACAAGATCACAGGTAAGTATAGATTCCTTTTACCTAGGATGGATGATATTATGGATTGTTTGAGTGGAGAAAGATATTTCACAAAGATAGGTTTGAAGAGTGGATACCATCAGATCAGAATCAGAGAAGGAGATGAATGGAAGACCGCTTTTAAGACAAGTAAAGGATTGTATGAGTGGTTAGTGATGCCTTTTGGATTGACAAATGCACCGAGTACTTTCATGAGATTGATGAATGAAGTTCTGAAGAGATTCTTGGGTAAGTTTGTTATTATATATCTAGATGACATTCTGATTTTTAGTAAGATAAAGGAGGAACATTTGTAGTACCCGAGAGAAGTTTTACAGAGACCAAGAGAGGAGAAATTGCTGATAAACATCAAGAAATGTAGTTTCATTAAGGAAGAATTGGTATATTTGGGATTTGTGATTTTTGTGGAAGGATTGAAGATGGACCCTGAGAAAGTAAGATCAATTCTTGAATGACCTACACCAGAGAGCATTGGAGAAGTTAGATCATTTCATGGATTAGCTAGTTTTTATCGCAAGTTCATCAAAAATTTTAGTTCAGTATGTAATCCTATGACAGAGACAATGAGAGGAGACAAAAAAGATTTCAAGTGGACATCAAGAGCAGGTAAAAGTTTTGAATTATTGATGCAGAAAGTGACAGAGCAGCCTATTTTGGCATTATCAGATTTCAATAAGGTATTTCAAGTAGACTGTGATGCAAGTGGAAATGCAATTGGAGTAGTGTTAAGTCAAGAAGGTAGACCTGTAGCATATTTCAGTGAGAAGTTGAATGATGCAAGGAGAAGATATTCAATTTATGATCAAGAGTTCTATGCCATAATTCAAGCCTCGAAGAAGTGGAGACATTACTTGTTACCTAAGGAGTTTGTGTTGTATATAGATCATCAAGCTTTGCAATATTTGAATAGCCAAGGTAAGTTGAATCAGAGACACATGAGATGGGTAGACTTCATGCAGAGTTATACATTTATGTTGAAGCATAGGAGTGGAAAATAAAACAAAGTTGCACATGCATTGAGTAGGAGAAGAAACTTGTTGACAGAGATGAGAGTTGAAGTGTTGGGATTTGACGAATTGAAGAACTTGTATGAGGGAGACACTGATTTTGTAGAACCTTGGAAAGCATGTAAGGGACCTGTTGTGGTAGATAGGAGTAAGTGGTTAGATTATTTCATTTAGGAAGATATGTTGTTTAGAGGAAATCAGTTATGCATACCTAGAAGTTCAATGAGAGACAATTTGATCAAGGAGAAATACAGTGGTGGATTGGCAGGACATTTTGGCATTGATAAGACAGTGTCCTTGGTGAGTGAAAACTACTTTTGGCCTCAGATACATAAGGATGTTAGGAAATTTGTTCAAATTTATAGAATTTGTCAAGTTGCAAAAGGGAGTAGTCAGAATATTAGTTTGTATAAACGTTTGACAGTACCAGAAAGACCTTGGGAAGACATAAGTATGGATTTTGTAATGGGGTTGCTGAAGACACAAAGAGGACATGATTCTATATTTGTAGTGGTAGACAGATTTTCAAAGATGGCACATTTCATACCTTGTAAGAAGACAATGGATGCAATGCATGTAGCTAACCTATTTTTCAAGGAGATTGTGAGATTGCATGGATTACCTAAGAGCATAATTTCAAACACCAGATTTCTTGGATATTTTTGGAAGACACTTTGGAAGAAGATGAAGATAGATTTGAAGTTCAGTTCAACATTTCATCCATAGAATTATGGACAGATAGAGGTAGTGACTAGGAGTTTGGGAAACTTGTTGAGATGTTCAGTTGGAGAGAAGACAGGAAGTTGGGATTTGATTCTTTCACAAGAAGAGTCTGCACACAATAATTTAGTGAATAGGAGTATTAGAAGAACACCTTTTGAGATTGTTACCAGAGTAAACCCTAGAGGAGTTGCAGAGTTGAGAGATATCAGTACAGTAGAAAAGAGAAGTACAAAAGCAAAAGAATTTGTAGATCATATGGAGACAATACATAATCAAGTGAGGAAGCATTTGGAGGAGATGAACAACAAATATAAGGGACAAGCAGATGAGAAGAGAAGACATAAGGAATTTACAGTTGGAGATGAAGTGATGGTGTACTTGAGAAAAGAAAGATTTCTAGTTGGAACATATAACAAGTTGAAGATGAAGAAGTTTGGACCTTGTAGGATACTCAAGAGCCTTGATTCATGAAATGTATATGAAGTAGAGTTACTAGAGACATTGGGTATATCACCTATTTTCAATATTGCAGACCTATACCAGTATCATGAAGCAGAGTTCAGTGACAACATTGAAGAAGACTTGAAGAAGTAGTTACCACAACAAGCACTAGAGTAGATTGAAGACATTTTGGACAATAGAGATGGATGCAGCACTAGAGGAAGACAATACAAAGAATACCTTGTGAAGTGGAAAGGCAGACTGGAAGAAGATTCATCATGGATCTCTCAGGCTGAGGTGGACCGTCTTGGTTTTCCTCTAGCCCCTGCAAAGTGAGGGACTCACTTTTTCAATAACCCCAGATGTCTGATGCAGGAGCATCCCTAGTTCAAGAGAAATCTTTCATCAACCAAAAAAAACATTTGCATTTCAGTTTGTTTGCAGTTCAGCTTGTTTCCTTTCATTTTCTAGTTTAGTTCAGGCAATTCAGTCAGTAGCAATTTCTGTATTTGGTCTGCATTATGGCATAGTTGTATTTCAGACCTTACAGAGCTAGACTTAACATCTAGATTCCCTCATTGACATCATATCTAGAATTTTGAGCATTTGGATTAAGTACCAGAAAGTTATTGTTATCAGAAGATCATCTATTTCCTCAGAACAGAGCATCCTGATAGTTTTGGACAATCAGCTAAAGGAGAAGACTTTCGGAGCATTTCCTGACTTGTGGAGCCTGAAGACACATCATTCAATGATCTTTGGTTTGTGGCTGATGTTCCCCAAGATCTGTACATCATTCCATTCATTTACGGAGGAATTCTATTCATTTAGGTCTAACCTATCCATGTACACACGTTACAGCTCTTCATTGGAGTTTTGATCTTCCTTGGCCAACGTGGAGGAATCTTATGTTTTGGATATGATGTGTAATGATGTAATAGATCTCTAGGAGAGCAGTTAGCATAGTTAGAAATTGATCCATAGTTCTTAGTTTTGAATTCTTGATGCAAGAGCTTCAAAGCTACATCTTGTGCATATTCTGATATTCTGTAATTAGGCCTGTGAGCCCTAATTGTAAGCCTATAGGTTGTCAGCTGATCTGTATTTGAATTCTATGATTTACTGAATGATTGAACCTACATTTGTTTCATATCTTTGAGTTATTTCCATTTTGTTTACTCTAGCTACATGGTCTGGATAGTTCATTCTGTGAACCCTCCTATTGTGACTGCACTAGAAGCACTCTTCTACTATTTCTTGGGGTTTCTGTACTCCTTCACATGTCCCCTTTATTGCAGTTCCATCACTTAACTCTATTCTTTTTTCTAGGAGTCTTAGACTGGCCCTTGGACTTGTCCTTAGTCCCTTTTTGATCTCCCTTTGGTCCTCTTTCCTTAGACCTTCCCTTGACACTGAGAGCATCCCCTGAACTATCCGAACTCTTCTTCCTCAATTCCTGTGACAGTAAAACTGTAACAAGGGCATCCAACTTCAGATCTGTGAGGTTAACTTAGTGATAGCAAGGATAACATTCCCCCAAGACTCAGGTAAAGAACAAATAAGAAAGATACATTTATCTTCCTCATCAACCTCAACATCTATTGAAGCAAGCTGACTCATCAACAAATTAAATGAATTTAAATGCTCTGCAACTGACTCACCCTCTTTCATTTTCAAGGAAAACAATTTTCTTTTTAAGTAAAGTTTATTTACCATTCTCTTGGCTTGATAGATCTCACCCAACTATTTCCACAACTTTTGTGCAGTCTCTTCCTTTGTGACATTCAACGGGACAGAATTTGATAGACACAAACAGATGGTTCCTTGTGCCTTCTTATCTAGTTTTGCCCACTCATCTGGAGAGAGATCATCAGGTTTCTTGTCTTTTTGAATAGCCAACCATTGGTTTCTTTCTTCCAACAAATCTTCTATTTTTCAGCTTCCACAACTCATACCCTGTTCCGTTGAGCTTCTCAATGTCCATTCGAGAGGTTGATGCAATAATGGATGCAACCATAATAACAACACAAGATCTGCATAACAAAGAAAACCAAATCTCCCACTACAACTATAGCTTCCACACTACCAGCCAAGAGTCAAAGTTGGCTAGGCTCTGATACCAAATGTTAGAAATGAAAGCAACACTACTTCAATGGAAATCTGATTCAAGATAAATTTTAGCAATCTTTAAGTGTGCTTTAACAATGGAGATTGTAACAAAATACAAAACCCACTACAGACAAAATGCCAAACATGAAGAACTCAACACAAGACATAATGACACAGTGTTTAACGTGGAGAAAACCCTTGCGGGTAAAAAACTCAACACAGGAAAGAGGCCCAATGTTTGTATTAATTTGCAAAAGATTGTATAATACAACAACACCACCAATCTCTCCTTCAGTCTTCAATCTGACAGCATTCTTGCAGCACCTGAGTACCAAAAATATGTATTGCAGAAAAAAATACATAGCAAATACTTAAAGAAATGTTTTCCAACTCATCCTAGGCGTTCACCTTCTCTCTCCTCCAAATATCCCACATGCAAGCATCAAAATGGCACCTACAAGCAACCTCCAAGTGTCGAAAGTTGACCCATTCAATGTTGGGCGCCCATATCCAAGAATGGCATCTTACAAAATCTTATGACACATCATAACCATCATAGATATCTCCAACATGCATCCTTCCTAAGATGGGCGCTTGGGGCTAAATATAGCAAATATACAACTAACATATCCGTCGTATGTGTCATAGAATCTCAGAATCTTATGACAACTTCCAACTATAATAGATTCACTTACCAAACATTATGATAGTTGTCATACATGCCAAAAATAGCATATTCCCCAAGGGGAACACCTACCCTCATTTACCATGAGTTTTTACATTTTCCAACAGTAAATGTCACTCCGTAATTACCTCTGGTGACTCTGAAATTACCCCTGTCAATGAAACTAGTACATCTCCTCATGGATAATTACAAATTACAAATAATAAGTGGAATAAATACAATATTGGGATTTACAAGGTTAATGGAACCATCTCAACACATGTGTCATCAATGGTTCTGTACTAGCTGTCGTAGGAAGATCATACAAAGGGAGCAGTCACACTAAGGAACAACCACGTAGCAGTCATATAAGGACAATAAAAAAATAATGACAATGGATTAAGAACAAAAGGATATGCCTACAGAGGTATTTGGGAGTGTGAATTTAAGACATTATCAAGATGAAGAAGGAACAACAAAATAAATACAAAAGGGGCAGTCTTATTGATAGAGGTTTGTGGGGTAACAATAGGATTCAGGGAAACATAAAGTGGGGTAGTGATGAAGCATCTCATAGTCTCCATCAAAAGTCAGCACAGTCATATAAAAAGAGTCATAATAGTCATTGAATAATAGGGGAATAATCACAAAAAAATGACTATTATAAAGGACTGTTATGTCAGAAAAAGTAACCTTGGGGGCTTTTTCCTCTTAAGGTTTAGCTCTCGGGTCCCTTAGAATGCATTTAGAGCATCTTGCATGATTTTTATGACTCCTGATGAGAAAACCCTGGGAGAGGAATTGGGCGCCTGTGCCCTAGTCTTGCCCTATTTGAGGTCAGGACCTATTTCAAAGTATCAGTTTATGACTGTTATTTAGGTCCTATGCCGAGACGGTAAGTTTGAATTACAAAATTCTTAGCGGGAACGTTTGTAGTTGCATATATAAGCATGATTAGTGATTCATTTGTAAACTAGATGGATATTGCAAACTTGTGGCTTTATGTGAAAGTGATTCAAGGCATTCATTGTGTTACAGAGCATAATTTTGTGCTGTTATTGTGTTTGTATTTGCAGATTTGGCATCCATCTCCTCATGGCGTGAAGAGCATCTTGTAGGAGTCAAGGACAACACTGAGAGGGGGGGTGAATCAGTGTTGTGTGAATTTTTAAATCTTTTTCAAAATTTAACTTGCAGAGCACAAAGGAGAGAAAGCTATCATTAATTTGTCAAGCACAAAACTAAGAATGAAGAAGGAGAACAAAACCTTATAAGAAATGTATTAACATACATACATACAGATGAAAACAATATAACACATAACACAAATTTACACGAGTGGAAAACCCTCCTGGGGTATAAAAACCACTCCAAAACTGCCTCACTGGCTTATCCTTGAAAATATCTTTACAAGCCTCACTGGCTGATGTAAGTGTCTCACTGACAAATGGTCTTACCGACCTACAAGCCTCACTGGCATTTTTCAATCAATCAGAACTCTGAATCTCATGTGCAAGAAGTGATTGCTGCTCAATCTGATTTGCACCATTCAAATCAACTCATCTTCAACATTCATTCCATCATTCCAATCCTCTGAAATTTTATTCTTAAATCATCTAATTCACCTGATCAGGGAAAACATCTCTCCTCGATTACAAATTGGTTTTTCATATTTTATACGTTCATCTGTATTCACAAAAATTTCCTCATTTATCTGCACCCTCAATAACATCATATCAAAATACATGTAGAGTCATTATATATCCTTTCACATTCAATTCTTCTCTGCTTTTTCAATCTGCCTGTTCAAATTCATCTTCTGCAAATCTTTATCTGTATTGTCTTCAACAACAATATTTTTAATCTTCCCTTGTAGAAGAAAATGAAATCTATTTTATCATCTTCAAAAAGTCTCTTCATATTCGTTTGAAGAAAATACATTTCATTCCCATCAAGATATTCTTCAACCCTGCATATTGAAACACACAAAAACCATACATACAATATTTCTGCAAAAACATTGTATATGACTTTTCATTTCAATCTCCTTCTCTGTAAATTCTTGCATTCAAACTCTTCAATAAATCTTTAATCTTCCTTGATAATAAAATCTTTATCTCCACAAATCTAATCAATGCTCTGATAAAAATTTTCATTTTCTTCAAACAAGACTCTTCATATTCTTTATACAAAAAAACTTTTCTCTGAAAAATAAACTTCAATGACAATATATCTATCTCAAAAAGAAAATCTCTTCTTTCCTTTTAATCTCCAAAAAATCTCTCTAGGTGAAAAAGAGTTTCTAAAAAAATTCTTCATAAAATGTGAACCAAAATAACCGATGCCTTGTAAAAAAACTTCATGAAAAATAGGCTTCAAAAACTATATATGAATAGAGACTTACCTATTCAAGCAACTAATGTTTCTTATAAGAAACATTCTAAAATGCATAAAGTTTATACTTTTTACAACCTTTTTATGCTCCACCAAACTCTAAACCATATCCATTTATACTATTTTGTCGACCGGTTTCACCTTAGACATCGGGCTCCACCTATTCAATGGTCTTCCATTTTAAAACCAAAAAAAACTTTATAAACTTTATCACCCGTGCCCACTCCACATTTGGCGGTGATAATTTTAAATTTAAAAAACTTGAAAGCCCGCCTAAAGACCCGGTTAATACCGTGACTTGAGGACCCTCCAAGCGGTAATAATTAAGTTGTAAACCTGCTATAATAAGTCACCTCCCAAATAGATTTAAAAGTGTATGACAGGTAGGAGGTATAGAGACTTAGAAATAAATTATGATTTAGAATAGATAATACTTCTTTAGTCATCCTTATTGCAATGTCAAAAACACCATATCAAAATGATCACCTTGCCCTCGAGCATGTCTAATGCAAATCAGTACACATTATCTAAACATCAAATTCAAGGCACCCTTGAAAAGATAAACTCTTTTGAGCCATGAGCAAAAAGATTTAATACTTCAACATATACAATTTAAGCTCCTGAGATTACCTCCATCATAATAAAAACTTAGACAATTGAAAACCTCAAATGATCTCCAAAATCATATCTCTATGAAATGATTGATCATCTCTTGCAATCAATACTACTTTGTAATGTAACCTTGAGAATGAAACAAGCCCTCTCACTAGTCTTGTAAAACTGAAGCAAGTGAACTTTGTCAAGCCAAGATCAATCATACATTGTAACATCAACATGATCAATCTGCGTAAATATGAGCATGCATGTAACCCATTTTAGCTCCTGTATGATCAACATCCTCAAACACATCACTGACATCCTGATGTAGCTCAATCTTGAGAATCTATTCAAGAAGACTTTGCACAAACACAATTGATATTCTTAAAGCAACATTTTCATAGATCAATATTATCATCAACTCAGTCTGAATGACACAACACTTTACCATACTGAACAAGCTATGATATGACAATAGAAAGAACACATGAGATGATGTCTCCTACTCAAATGTTTACTAATACCAACCCAAGATCCTGCAAGACCCTTTTGACATCAATGAGAATCTGACACTATCACATCTTCCTTCCATGAGATCTTCACTACAAGGTGATATCAATTATGTTTTCTATCATTTATCATTTGGATTTTTCCTCTATCCCGCAAGGATATGTACACTCTTTATCTAACAATAGTGTTTGGAAGACTTGAATGTCTCTTCGAGGCTTGACTGAGGCAAGCCTCTAAACACCACAACCCCCAACCCACTTTTTTGTGATTGTAGCTTACATGTTGTGAAAGAGAAAGAAGTGGAGTTGCAGGAGAGTAGTCCAGATTGTCAGAATTGTAGATCAAAGAATAAAATAGGGACCTAGACTTGGGCGCTCACTCATTAGTCCTCAGGATCCCGCAACTGTAAAATCTTTGGAACATCAAGAACAAGTTGTAGACAACATTCCTAGATCCTGACAAAAACTATGGCACTAAAATAGGGCACCCACTCATTATTCCTTGACTTTTCTACACACCGAACTTCGAAATCTGGTATGCATTTGGTTGTCAGTTGATATCTCTGTGTGCAATCATTTTTTGTAATTTGTCTGTTTGTTTACAAATTTGCAAAATTAGGGTTTAGAGCATAATTGGGATTAATTGAACAACAAATTCACAAAATTCTAATCTTCCCCTATGTTCCAAGTGATATGAGATCTTTAGTAGAGTTTCTACTCAATTGAATGTCCTTGAATGTTTAGTGGTGAAAGGAGGATCAACACAAATAATTAAAATAAATCCTCTTCACATTTTTCACACAAAACATTTGGTGAACTCATGATTTTGGACTTTTTGGCACCTTTCTGAGTGTTTTGCTTTATATTTGCATTTATTTCATTCATTCATATCATTCTTAATCTTATTGCATTTGAAAAATTACAAAAAAAATGAAAATTTTGAAAAATTTGAAGAAATTGGTATTTTTAGCTTGCATTTTCAAATAATTTGAATTAGTTGGCATTTAATTTCAATAAATTTCTATCATTATCATCAGATTTTATTTAAAATACATAAATTTTTCATTCATCATTTATTTACATTGCATTTTCATGATCAAATTGATAAAAATTGCTTGAAATTGTGTATTTTTCCATATAACCTAGTTTTGCATTAGCTAGGGTTTGTAGTCCAAATCTTGTTTTAGATTTTACTACCCTTTTCAAACACTTATTACAACATATTTATAACTATAGTGTTGCATCATAGTGGTTTCCTTGCAAAATTTCATGCCTATTATTTGAAAACCTTGCTTTTTCATTAGATTTTGCCCTTATCGTCTCTTTAGATTTGCATCACAGGCATGTTGTAAAGGATTTTTATATACTATTTGGATATTATTAGGGTTATTATCTGCTGCCTCTTCTCAAAATATTTACAACACCCTTTTTTATCGGGCCTTTGCATTAAAAATTTGTGAAAAATTGCATATTTTGGCTATATTTTCCATAGGGTTTGACTTAGATTGGCACTATAAGCATGTTGTAATGGATTTTATGGATTTAGGTGACTGATATTACTATTATAATCTACTAAACCTCATAAAATTCTTTACACAACCCCTTTAATTGGGTCTTTGCATTGAAAATTTGTGAAAAAATTACATATTTTAGTGTATTTTTACTAGGTTTTGACTTGTCATCACTCTATATTTGCCTAAAAAAGTGTGTTGTGAAGGATATTATTGCTTTATTGGACTGATATTAGATATATTACTTGTTTCACTTCAGAAATTTCTTACAACACCTTTTCTTTCACTTATTTGCATTGAAAAAGTTGAAAAAATCAAGCATTTTAGGTCATTTTCATACATAGTTTTGCACTTGTCTCTTGCATAAATCTTGAAAAGATTTTAAAAGAAAATTTTAAATTGATTTGAATACATACACACATGTCTTATAATCACAACAATAACACTAGGTTCCCTTCTAGGCCTTACATGAAAAGAAAGGTCCCCGAACCTGAAATTGTGTTTACACCTCATGATAGAACAATTGGAGACACTGAAGGACCTCTTTATATCACTATGAAAATAATGGGAAATCATGTGGATGGAACCCTTATTGATCCTAATTGCATGACTAATGTAGCAACAGAAGAGTTCCTCTATTCACATGGATTGATACAAGGCTTTTATGACCCTTCCAACAGGATGATTAAAACACATATGGGAACATTTATAAACACTTCTGGGAAGATATCTTTATTGGTTACTGTATTTAAGAAATTTGTAGAACAATTGTTTGATGTTGTCTTGTTTCTAATCTTTTTTGCATAAAACTAGGATACCCATGGTTAAAAACTATGAAAGATGTCCCTTCAACGATTCATAACTGTGTAAAATTTCCTTTGAATGGACAAGTGCATACTATCCCTTGCAATAGGTATAAACCTTTGGTTACAAGACAACACTTTACACTATATTACTTTTGGGAACAATCTAAAGTGGAACCAAAGCCATGAACGGATTTTAACTTCTTGAGCTATAGAAACTACAAAACAAAACTACTATATCAAGTCGTCAGTCCTTCTATTCAAGAAACAACAAGATGAACAACTTGCATTTGAAGAGAATCCTAGACCAAAAGGAAAAGGACCCTATGCTAAGGTTCCTCCCCCACCATCCTTATAAGGATCGGGAGGTAGTCGTCGACAACAAAATATTCCACCTAGACAAATGAGATTTGATCCTAGTGCTTTCTCCTCTAAAACACAAAAAACTATGGAAGAGCAAAACACTATCTTACAAGAGATAAGTTGTAAGACAAAAAGAAATAGACAAGCAAGAGAAAGGATGAGGAGATGACAAGCTTATGCCCAACGAAACACAACTCAACAAGAAAGTATCTCACCTAATATTGAATCAAACCATGAAGACCTTAAGAATGGACATCTTGAAAACAAGAATAAGAGTTGGGCTATGGTACCTTATGTCCCACTTTCCTCTAACATTCAGGAGTGGGAAGATGATGATGATGTGCTTGATGACAACCCTTAGTTAGGTTGTCCCTATAGGTAAGTATTTCTAACCCTTTACCTCTTGTGTTGTGTTTCCCCCATGATGAGTTATGTGTTGTTTAGGCCTCCTGGGATGACCCTTGATTCTCTTGTAAGGTCAAGGATATTGGGAGACCACCTCTATTGTAACCTTCTTCTATTTATATCATCATTCTTCTATATTGCTTCTCCTCTATTTTCACTGTTGTGTGTTGTGTCTTATGGAAATAGCATTGCGGTTGGTGACTTGGGGGCACCCTTCTACATGATTGTTCCTAATGCACTTGTTGCACCTCTATTGATATCTTGTTTCCCTTCCTCCAGTGGTTCTATCTAGCGGGCGGATGATGAAAAACTTATTATACTGATACGAACCTAGTGTCCCTTCAATGAGAAATCAATAAATGGACCAAGTCCATACATGACGATGGGGTTGATATATATTATCTGATGTTTGACTATTATAATCACTCCATATGATCTTGATGTTGTCTTATTGCACTTATAAACTGTTTAGGGGAAAATTAGATTTGTTAATATTTTAGTGTTTTGATGTTTAAATCCTCCTCTCCACTATACATTCAAGGATCTAGGGTCTAGTGGCGAGCACTATCATACCCTAGATCGCTTGTGAGATGTAGGGAAACTTGTATTAGAGAATTTAATTATCAATTTTCCTTCTCCTATGCTTAATTGACCATTAAAACCCTAATTATGCAAATACGGCAACAAATTGACGAATAACAGAAAAATCTCTTACAGACAGGAGTAAAATACCAAATCACAGAGTACCTATTTTTGTGGCTCCAAAGCGGGACAGTCAGGGACACTGGAGTGGGTGCCCTAGTCCAAGGTACTAGTTTCTTCATGGGATTCGAACCTCCTCCCGACACTGATCAACCCTGTAATTTTTGTTTCTAGAAATTTGACACTAGAGTGAGTGCCCAAGTCCTGGAAGTGCTTTGGTGTCCTACTTCTCTTTAGATCCTGAATCCTTGATGCCTGCCAATCCTTCTTGCAACTTCACTTTTCCCAAATGCAACACCTGTAACCTACAATCACAAGATTTGGTTTGGGGGTTCTGGTGTTTAGAGGCTTGCCTCAGTCAAGCCCCGAAGGATACTTAAGTCTCCGAACACTGTTGTCAGATAAAGAGTGTGTGCCCTTGTGAGGTAGAGGTAAAAACTAAAGGAATCAATGATGAAAACACAATATAATGTCACCTTGTAGTGAAGCTCTCATGGGAGGAAGATTCTCTTCATTTCATGAGGAAATTGATGCCCAAATCTGCAAATATCAACACACAAAACACACAAGTCTGCTCTTGCAACACAATCAAAGCCTTGAATCACCTTGAGAACACTTGAACATCACAATTTCCATCTAGTTTACAAATGAATGCCTAAACATGCTTTTATATGCAACTACAAGCACTCCAGCCAAGATTTCAAAACTCAAAACTTACCGTGTTGGCAAAAGGACCAAATAATAGTCATAAACTGACACTTAAATTTTGGGCCTGACCCAAAATAGGGAAGGACTAGGGTATGGGCACCCAAGTCCTTCCCCCCTATTTTGGGTAGGGTTAAGGTCAAGGGGTCCTCCTAGGTCCACTTTGCCATGAAACCTAGGCCTCATTCCATTGGGATGCCAAAATATGAATTAAGATGTCCTTAATGCATGCTAACGACGCGGGAGCTAAACCTTATGAGGGAAAAGCCCCCAAGGGGACATTTTTTGATGTTACATTTAGCCCCCACTTTAATGTATGTATAAACGCAAGGCCAATACATGCATTAAAGTAAGGTCACAAACACAACAAACACACGAAGCACAAAGAAGACACGCCAATCACATAGGAGACAGTAATAGGCATGCAAAACATGGAGAAGATAGTTATAGTCACGCAGAACACGGAGAATACAATCAATGCACAGAAGAAACATTAATGCATGGAAGACAGAAATGATATCTTTTATTTTCTTTTTCTCATATATATGAAATACAAATGCAAGTATTGGAAAGTAAAGAAACCTCCCATAATACAAGATGCACTACCTTAGGGCACAAGTCTCTATATATATATATATTGGGCAACACACACGCAAGACACGCAAAACCTCTCAAAATGTAGGAAGCACTACCTGAGGGTGCTGGTCTCTGCATATGGGGCAACAAACATGCCACACAAAATATGCACACCAAAACACACACACTTGAAGACACAGCAGGCAAGCGATGGAGTGTACCTATTTCTAGGTCCAACACCATCTCAGGCACATTACAGACACACACCGACGATTGGGCTTCACCACAACAATCACCAAAGACACGCTTAAGGGTTGAGTTAGTCACAGAACCGTATCCCACCTCTGCAGAGGACTTTTGAAAATGATAGGATGATGCAATCTGCTCTGAGAAATACACCATCCCTGCCTCCATAGAGGGCTTACATGATTGATTGATTGATTGCAAACAAAATCAGGATGCATGATGCACTCATCGCACAAGTCTTTGCACCCAAGGTTAAACACATTGCTAACATCTATAACAGACAGCTTACCTTATATATGCCCCCACCTTAAGGTGGTTGATATCAGTTATCGATATCAAGCACGTTAAGGTAGGGAGAAAACACACAAGGGAATTCTGACTTTCACAAAGCCCATGCCCCCCAGAGGTGACATGTACTTTACGATCTCCAAATGTGCCCACAGACACATCCCTGCAAGAAACATGTTAGTGTCTACAACATCATGATAAACAACAACATCAATGCATATGATTAACCACACAAAGATCCAAGGTTATACAACAAATTTAGAGTTTGAGGATAACCGTGGGGCTATATCATGAAGCTCTCCGAATCAAGTACCGCCAAGGCCAGATTCAAAGACAAACAAAGGTGCATAGAGCAATAGTATTGTTAAGGTTTGTAAATGTGATAGAAACATCATAAAATTCACTATGTGGAAAGCATGAGTGCTTCCACTAGCCAAGAGTCAGATAAAATATACAACCCCATCGTCATATTAGGAACTAATTCCATTTTTTGATTGCTCTCGAAAGGGACACTAGGTCTGCATCAGTAAACATATTTGTCGTCATCCACCCGCTAGATGGAAACACTAGAGGAAGGGAAACAATAAATAAGAGAGGAGAAACAAGTGTCTTCAGGACAGTCACGTACGAGGGTGCCCCTAGGTCACCAACCACGACGCTATGTCCGTAAGACATAACACACAATAATGAAATTAGAGAGAGACAATTTAGAAGAATGATGATACAAATAGAAGAAGGTCACAACAGAGGCAGTCTCCTGGTATCCCGGACCTTACGAGAGAATTCAAGGTCATCCCAAGAGGCCTAAACAACATATGACACATTACGGGGGAAGCACATCACGAGAGAGATAAAGGGTTAGAGATACTTACCTGTAGGGTCTTCGTATTAGATCTTGGAACTTGCAAACCTATTGGAGAGTTATTCGATCATAATTATTGCAAAATTTGAGTGGTTCTTATGAAAGTCTTGTTTGTTAACATATGATTCTTGTTCCTTAAATCCTTGATTAAATGAGACTTTTTGGTGCTTATGAGGGGGAGAACCACTATTATTTTTTACTATTGATTGTCATCTTGCTCTTTTCCATTTTTTTAGCGAGTTTTCATTGTTGAATCTTTCTATAACAGTAACGGGAATCATCCTGTACCATCTTACTCATCTGTATTGGTTGTTGTTCTTGCTTTTATAATGTATTTTGAACATCTCCTAATCCATATAAGGATAATGAAGGAGGAACCTCAACATAAATTCTATTTCTTCGTGGACGAGGTGAATTACCCACTTGTTTCTTATCCACTTCAATCATTCTGACGATACTATCATAGTCCAAGTAATCATCCTCGTCTACTTCCATTAAACCCTATTCCACCATATTGTTTTCAGTATGTTTAGGTAAAGGATTAGTGAAAATTTGTAAGTTTTGATTTAGTGGAGCAACCGACTTATTTCCATTGTCATTCATACCTGATACCTGGATGACATTTGAATCGATAAAGTCCTGTATTTCATGTTTTAGATGCATACATCGTTCAGTGTCATGTCCTTGTGTCTAATGATAATGACAAAAGGCATTAGCATCGAAGTAAGGTCCTTGTTTATTAGGATCAACAGGCTTGATTGGGGGAAGCTTCAGAATGTTATTACTCATAGCTTGGTTCATGATGGAATGATAGGACTCAGATATCAGAGTAAACTTTCTTGGTTGATATGATACTTTCTTTGGATTATTTATAGCAGACACATTCATATTTGGTCCATTAATCTTGATGAAACTCTTATTATTGTTTCTCTTAAAATTATTTTGTGATGATCCACCCGCGGATTGACCAACTTGAGTCGATGAGTTTCAGTTTTCATACTGACTAGACGAAAGTTGATAATCACGAAGGGCGGTGCATAAATGTTGAAAGGAGTTGTACTTCATCAAGAGGATCTTATCACGAATATTAGGTTGTAGATTTGTAATAAATATCTTTTGAGTATCTTCATCTTTCATCTGATATTGAATTTGTGCATAAATTCCTTGATACCGACTAGTGAATTCAGTCAACTTTTCTTTGGGACCTTGTTTGCATTGAACCAAGTCAATAAGCGTGACTTGGGGTCTGATGTTTTCTTGAAAATGTTGTAAAAATTGATCAATCAACTATGAAAATGAGTGTATTGAATTCAAAGGCAATGATCAAAACCATTCTAAAGCAGTATCTTTGAGAGATCATGGGAAAAGTTTTGCTAACAAATCCTCTTCAAAATAAAAATCACTACACATAGCTGTAAATGCTGCCACATGAATATTAGGATCACCTTTTCCACCATATTTTTCAAAGAGAGGTGTCTCAAACCTCTCAGGCATAGGAGTTCTCAAGATTGCATAAGAAAGAAGATTATGGGCATGATATGTTGGTAGACTAGGATGCGAAGAATTTGTCAAGTTTGTTACCTTTTGTTGCAAAGCAGTCATGCCCTATAAAAGTTGGTTTAGGATGGCATCATTGGGAGATGCAGTTTGTTGTGAGGAATTAGAACCAAAGTGAGGAGGTGAATGAGCTTGAGATACAATAGGTGGAGGCTGATAATATGTTAATGGTGGTTGGCCATAATGATAGGTTGAAGATGGTTGTGAGTAGGTAATAGGTGGTTGGAAATGAGTGGAATAGATGGGTGGTTGAGAACAATTATGCATAGAGGAGGTCCCTTTAGGAACCAAAATTTGATAATCAAATCCCACAACTTTGTAATTAGTACCATTAGATACTCCAATATTAGTGGTAGCATTACTTCAAGCATTTGCATTAGTTGTTAAGATAGTTGACGTAAAAGTAGATATTCCCGTAGTCGGTATAGGTGTCAAAACTTGAGTATGAGATGGTGATAGAGTGTTATTTATCACTTGTACACATTCGGTCACTGGCATAATGTTGGTTCGTACAATATGTGCTAGACCAAAAATTGCATTTACACCATCTTGTCCCTCTTTTATCAATTCTCTTATATTATGAATTGTAGGGACAACTTCCTCAGATATTCTCTCATTTTCCATAAATGATTGAAATTTAGCTAGCTCTTTATCCAATTTTTCTTTTTGCTCATCAGATACATATCCTGTTGCCTCAATAGTATTATCAGCATCATGAAAAGTTTGTTCTTCCATTGTGGTTGGAGGATGTATAATATCTTGCACAATTTGAGTTTCTCCCTTTGTAAAGAAGGTGTCCAAAGTACCAACTTCTTCAAGAGCACTAGATCCCATTAATCTTTTACTTCTCAAAGAGATATTATTTTTAGGACAGCATGTCATAAATCTTATAAAAGCATACAACACACAACACACAAACTAAGAGAACAAATCCTAGGAGAGGGATATGATTGACAACCAAAAATGCTTGGAATTTTGTACTTTTTTAATGCAAATGAATAAACCAAAGGGTAGTGTAAGGATTTCAGTAGAGGGAAGAAAGTTATATGTCTGATATCAGTCCAAAATAGAAAAAGTATCCTTCTCAACACAATCTTGATGTGATTTAAGTTAATGATAAGTCGAAATATAGTGAAAATATGTCAAAATAGGCACTTTTTTCACCAAAACTCAATGCAAACGAGCATAACAAAGGGTGTTGTGAGGAAAATGATGATGAAAAACAAATAATATCAGTAACAAAAACCTTTTGGTTCCAAAATACCCAACACAACATGCTTTTAGTGCCACTTAAGGTAGAGCCCTAGTGAAAATATAGCAAAAATGGGCTATTTTTCACGGTTTTTCAATTCCAAGACCTAGAAAAAGGGGTGTTGTAATGAATTTTAGGATGTGCAGCAAGTAAAATAAATGATATCAATCACCTCAATCCATAAAATTGATCACAACACGCTTGGAGTGCAAACTAGGTGAAACCCTAGGGCAAAAATAGTCAAAATGTGTAGTTTTTCACAAAATTTTCACTACAAGAGCTTGATAAAAGGGTGTTGTGAAGATTTTTATGAGGGGAAGAAAATTATTACCCTGATAATAGCCAATTAATGTAAAAATACCTTTCACAACATGTCTATGGTGCAAGTTTATAAAGTCGATAAGGCTAAATTTAGTGAAAATCGTTGTTTTTGAAGCCCTAGGTTTGAGATCTTGGGACAAAATGCTATGTGAATTTTTTGAAGTTTGACTTATGATAGAAATTAAATACTCAGATCTGAAAATGATTTTCAATCCTTTTTATGCAAAATGCCAATGCATGAAAATTGCTAGTTTTTGTTGAAATTTTATATGCAAAAAAGCAAATATTTTAAATCTAAATGCAAAATTACACTAAAATGCAAGACTACAGCCAAATGTTAATTTGAATGAGCCTCTAAAATCAGTAGAAAAATCTGAAAAAAATATTTTGCCTACTAACCCTAGATTTTGGAATTACTAGGTTATATGAAAATTGTCAAAATTTCTACAAAAACCTAGCAAATTAATAATGAAAATGCAATGCAAATTTCTGAATTTTTAGATTTTTCTATAGTTTATATCAGATCTGATGCAAAAATCATGAATTAGGAAAATTTAGAAAGGATTGATGCAATTTAGTAAGCCAAACAATGCAATTTTTTTTGTATTTTCCAAATTTTTCAATTTTTTTGAATTTTTCTCAATGCAATAAAATGAATAACTATATGAATGAATGAAATCAATCCAAATCTAAAGACACACACTTAGCAAGTTGCAATTTAAGTCCAAAAACATGGGTTCACCAAAATCTTTAGGGGAAAATTGGATTTGTAAATGTTTTAGTATTTTGATGTTTAAATCCTCCTCTCCACTATACATTCAAGGATCTATGGTCGAGTGGAGAGCACTATCATACCCTAGATTGCTTGTGAGATGTAGGGAAACTTGGATTAGGGAATTTAATTATCAATTTTCTTTCTCCTATGCTCAATTGACCATTAAAACCCTAATTATGCAAATATGGCAACAAATTGACGAATAACAGAAAAAGCTCTTGCAGACAAGAGTAAAATACCAAATCATAAAGTACCTATTTTTGGGGCTCTGAAGTGGGACAGTCAGGGACACTGGAGCGGGCACCCTAGTCCAAGGTACCAATTTCTTCGTGAGATCTGGACCTCCTTCCAACACTAATCAGCCCTGTAACTTCTGTTTCTAGAAATTTATCTGCAGAGGACACTAGAGTGAACGCCCAAGTCCTAGAAATGCTTCAATGTCCTGCTTCTCTTTAGATCATGAGTCCTTGATGGTTCCCAATCCTTCCTGCAACTTCACTTTTCCCAAATGCAACACCTATAACCTGCAATCACAAGATTTGCTTTCGGGGTTGTGGTGTTTAGAGGCTTGCCTCAGTCAGGCCCCGGAGGACACTTAAGTCTCCGAACACCGTTGTCAGATAAAGACTGCGTGCCCTTGTGAGGCAGAGGCAAAAACTAAAGGAATCAATTATGGAAACACAATATAATGTCACCTTATAGTGAAGCTCTCATGGGAGGAAGATGCTCTTCATTCCATAAGGAAATTGATGCCCAAATATGCAAATATCAACACACAAAACACACAAGTCTGCTCTTGCAACACAATCAAAGCCTTGAATCACCTTGAGAAGACTTGAACAATATAATTGCCATCTAGTTTACAAATGAATGCCTAAACATGCTTTTATATGCAACTACAAGCACTCCTGCCAAGATTTCAAAACTCAAAACTTACCGTGTTGGCAAAAGGACCAAATAATGGTCATAAACTGACACTTAATTTTCGGGCTTGACTCAAAATAGGGTAGGACTAGGGCGTGGCCACCCAAGTCCTCCCCCCTATTTTGGGTAGGGTTAAGGTTAAGGGGTCCTCCTAGGTCCACTTTGCCATGAAACCTAGGCCTCATTCCATCAGGATGCCAAAATATGAACTAAGATGTCCTAAATGCATGCTAAAGACCCGGGAGCTAAACCTTATGAGGGAAAAGCCCCCAAGGGGACATTTTCTGACGTTACATAAACCTTAACAATACTGCTGCTCCATGCACTTTGTTTGTCTTTGAATCTCACCTTGGTTACACTCAGTTTTGAGATTTTTGCGGTATAGCCCCACAGTTATACTCAGTCTCTGAATCCATAGAATAACCTTGGCTCTCTATGTGAATGATCATATGCATTGTTGTTTATCATGATTATATGGACGTTAACACTTTTTTTGTAGGAATGTGTTTGTGGGAACATTTGGTGATCGTAAAGTACATGTCACCTCCGGGGGGCATGGGATTTGCAAAAGCTCGTGTTCCCTTGTGTGTTTTCTTCCTACTTTAACATGCATGATATCAGTACACGATATCAACCACCTTAAGGTGGGGGCATATATAAGTTAAGCTATCTGATTTAGATGCTAGCAAAGTGTGTTTGTTCTCAAGTGCAGTTTGAAGACTAGTGGCAATGAGTCCCTCTTGCACTTTGAGATTTGTTTGTGAATCTTAAAATCTACTGCAATCATTTAAGCCCTCTATAGAGGCAAGATATTGCATATATCCTTTTTATCTTAAGCCCTCTACGGAGGCAGGGATGGTGTATTTCTCAAGGAGAGTGCACATCCTATCATTTTCAAAAAGTCTTTTTTGGAGGCAGGGAGTGGATCTGTGACTATGCTAACCCTCAAGTGTGTCTTCAGCGATTGTTGTGGTGAATCCCAATTGTTGATGTGTGCCTGTAATGTGCCTAAAATGGTGATGAACCTAGAAATAGGTACACTCCATTGCTTTTCTCCCATGTTTTCTTCTGTCTTCCATATGTGTGTGTATGGCATGTTTTTTCCCAAGCATAGTCTTAAAGACTGGTGGCGATGAGTCCCTCCTATGCTTTGGGATTTGTATGGTGTGTTTGTTCTCAAGTGCAGTCTTAAAGACTAGTGGTGATGAGTCCCTCTTCCATTCTAAGATTTGTTTTACATGTCTGTTGCCCCATATGCAATTTAAAGACCAGTGGCAATGTGTCCCTCATGTATTTTGGGTTGTGTGTTTACTTTCCTTGTACTTGCATCTGCATTTCATATATGAGAAAAAGAAAAATAAAATCATCACTGTATTCACTACACTCACTATATTCACTATGTTTTGTGTGTCTTCAATACTGTATTCTCCATGTTTAGCGTGACTGTAACTGTCTTCTCCATGTTTTATGTGACTGTTACTGTCTTCACTATGATTGGTGTGTCTTCTCCATGCTTGGCATGTTTGCTATGTTTGTTGACCTTACTTTAATGCATGTATTGGCCTTGCATTGATACATACATTAAAGTGGGGGCTAAATATTATGTCAGAAAAAAGTAACCTTGGGGGATTTTTTTCTCTTAAGGTTTAGCTCTCAGGTCCCTTAGAATGCATTTAGAGCATCTTGCATGATTTTGATGTCTCCCGATGAGAAAACCCTAAAGTTTCATGGCAATTGGGACTCAGGGAATGCACTTAACATAAATCTTGCCTAAAATAGGGGGTGAGGACTTGGGCGCCCATGCCCTAGTCCTGCCCTATTTTAGGTTAGGACCTGTTTCAAAGTGTTAGTTTATGACCGTTATTTAAGTCCTATGCCGACACGGTAAGTTTGAATTACGCAATTCTTAGTGGGAATGTTTGTAGTTACATATATAAGCATGATTAGTGATTCAATTATAAACTAGATGGACATTGCGAACTTGTGGCTTTATGTGAAAGTGATTCAAGGCATTCATTGTGTTGTAGAGCAAAATTTGTGTTGTTATTGTGTTTGTATTTGCAGATTTGGCATCCATTTTCTCATGGCATGAAGAGCATCTTCCTTCCATGAGATCTTCACTACAAGGTGATATCAATTGTGTTTTCTATCAGTTATCATTTAGATTTTGCCTCTATCCCTTAGGGATATGCACTCTTTATATGACAATGGTGTTCGGAAGACTTGAATGTCTCTCTGGGGCTTGACTAAGGCAAGCCTCTAAACACCACAACCCCCAACACACTTTTCTATGATTGCAGGTTACATGTTGCGAAAGCAAAAGAAGTGGAGTTGTAGGAGAGTAGTGCAGACTATCAAAATTGTAGATCAAAGAAGAAAATAGGGACCTGGACTTGGATGCCCACTCATTAGTCCTCCAGATCCTGCAACTATAAAATCTCTGGAATGACAAGAACAGGTTGTAGACAACATTCCCAGATCCTGACAAAAATTGTGGCACTGGACTAGGGCGCCCGCTCATTAGTCCCTGACTTTTCCATACACTAAACTTCAAAATCTGGTACGCATTTGGTTGTCATTTGATATCTCTGTGTGCGATCATTTTCTATAATTTGTCTGTTTATTTACAAATTTGTGAAATTAGGGTTTTGAGCATAATTGGGCTTAATTGAACAACAAATTCACACAATTCCAATCTTCCCCTATGTTCCAAGTGATAGGAGATCTGTAGTAGAGTTTCTACTTGATTGAATGTCCTTGAATGTTTAATGGTGAAAGGAAGATCAACAAAAATAATTAAAATCAATCCTCTTCACATTTTTCACACTAAACAAGGACAACAAAGACTGTTAAGGAGACAACTGAGTCTTGAGGATAATAGTCATAACAACCAATAGTGTCTTTTATGAATGTTAGACCTACATTAAGAAGATAGGGTTAATAATTGGCATAAAGTGTGGAAAGAAAGTCTTCAAGCATGAAAGGAAGGTGTAGGTGTATAACTGTCACTTTAGATAAATAAGCAATTGTAGTAAGAACAAGAGCATGTGGAAACTATTTAAGTGATAGTGAATAAAGTTGCAACAATTATCAATGATGCACCATGCATTATGAAGCAACTAACAACCATCAAAAGAACAACAAGAGAGCAGTCAGCAATAGTAGTGAATAGTGAAAGACAGTCAAGAAGTAGATAGTTTAAAACTCAGGTATTTATAAATGTCTATGATTGTCAGGTGATATGAAGTTGGTAAAGAGATCAAAGAGGTCTTAGAACAGTCATCATGGACTATTACAAACTGAGAAAGGTTAGTCAAAAATGTTTAGAATGTCCATAAAAATCACCTTATTACTTGTTAAATAATAACAATAGAAATATCAAGTACATTTGAAAACATACCAAAGGAGGAAAAGCATGACAAACTGTCAAATAAAACCCTAGTTTGTTCACCATGAACAAGAAAAGTAACCCTTTCAAGCACATGGAGGGAGGCTGGAGGGCTTCATATTATTATTCGTAGTCAAAATCCTAACATAATCGGCCACAATAAACAGAGTTTCTACCAGCAAATTAAGAAGCAACCGAAAGGGGGAAGAAACTTACCAGAAACAACAGAGAGAACCCTCTAGAAGCTACAAGAGTTCCAAGCCCTCATGTAGGTGGCGTTCTCCCATAGGTAGAAGCAAACAAATGGAAAGAATGAATGAAAATGAGCTTCTAGGGTTTGCAAACCCTTTTGCTAAACAATGATGCTCTAGTCAAAACTCGAGACTTAGTCTTTTTAAGGGATTTTTATCAAATAATTAATTGCAATCAAATAGTGCACAAGGGTCAAGACTTGGAATTGATAATACCTAATGATGTTGCCTAATGATGTTGAGGAGTCTGTGGAGGATAAAGAAGGTCAAAAGGGGGTTAATGATGTGTTTTATGAGTTTTAATGTTTCCTTTTGACCTTAGAATCAGATCAAAGGAATAGTTTGATTAAGGTTAAAGGAAAGCAAGAAAACAATGAAAGTCTTTTGACTTTATTTTATGGACTTAAGGCAGTTTCAGGAGTTTCGAGACTTTTTGATGACCAAGGGCTGAAAAGGCTATTTTTTTTGCATGGAGAGTTGTAAGGAGGTTATTTTTCCCTTGAGGGCTATTGTAAGAAAATTTTTAAACCTCTTTTATTTTCGCATAAATAGAAGACCAAAATAATGTATCTTAACACCTATTAAGTGCAATGTTCATATAAATTGCCTTAATACTTGTTAAATAATAACCTAGAGAGAGAAATAGGCATCATACAACACTTCTTAAAGAAAATCACATTGATTGCACTTAATATTTGTTAAAATGGGTTATTTTTTGCCCCCTAATCATGCAAAACACAGAAGGAGTTGAACTAAACTTGCAAACTCATGCAATAGGAGATGCTTTTCTATTTTTAGCTCAAGGTCAAACTGAGCTATTTTGGGTGGTTTTTTGGTCAAGCATCTTAGGAGGTGGAAATTTGAGCTATTTTTGCTCATCTTGGAGCAATTTTGGGGCATAATTTTTAGGCTTTTCTCTTGTGCTCACCCAACAACTTGGAATTGCTTTTCAAGACTCGTTCATGCATCATTTGGAGTCCAGTTGAGCTGGAGTTGACTTCCCTTTACCTTTTTGGGATAGATTTTGTATTATATAGAGAAAAAAGCTCATTCTTTTTTCTCAGTTCTTGCTTTTTCCCTTGCCTTTGCACATTGCAGAGAGAGAGATTCAAACTTGTAACTCAGCCATTTTTTATTGTTTTATGCAGTAGTAGTAGTTTATTTCAACATTTCATTGTTATTTTGTAGAATATTCCTTCTATTATCAATACAATCAGGTGTTCCTCTCTTTAGATTCATGTGTTTTGTCTCATTTTGAGTGATTTGATAGGAATTTACTGTGTTTTGCTTTAAAACCTTTGAATTTTTTCTCATTTATTGAATGCACATACACAAAGTGCAAGTTTATTATAGGTTACAGAGTGTGCAAGTTGTTTCATGCCTTTCTGTGAAACATTTATGTGGTAAATTTGATTAGTTTGAGTTGTAAGAACAAATGTATTGGGAAGTAATTGTGAATCAGATTGCAAATTAGAGTTAAAACATTGGTGCGTCACCCCCTTTAGGATAGATTTCATTTCAGTTCAGTTTATTAAAGCATTCTTCTTTCCCTTTTCTACAAAAGCATACAGATCCAAAGGGGCATTTAAAGGGAGCCAGCTCTTCCAGAGGTTCATTCTTGTAACAGACAAACCCACAGTCTGAGAATGTTCTCATGTTGCACGGGATTGCCAAGCTTGTAAAGACTTAGCATTCAGGGCACAATACTTTGTGACAACAAGTATAGCTTTCACTCTCCCCCTTTTGATATACCCCGCTAGAACGCATAGTTGAGGTCATCCTTAAGGGTGACAAAATCCCTTAACAAGCCTCCTAGAGAGGATACCGAGTGTTTTTATTCTCAAAATCACATTTCGACATAAGAGAAGAGCATATGCATTGATCTTGGGTCCTCGAGATTGAAAGTAAATAAAGCAAGTAAATAAACTAGATAGTGCTTTTTATCTCCAAGATCACCTTGTAGTCAAGGAGAGAGCATACACACTAAATAGTTCAAAAAACACGACAAAGTTCATTCCCTTAAATAAATTAAAATGTGCAACTAGATTAGTGATAAAAATAAGTCTTCGACGATGGTCCTAGACCAATTGATATTAATAGTTTGATATTTGTTCTTTAACAAGTGAAATACAAGTTGCACAAACACCTATTAGTAGTTTGATAAATCTACAAGATCAAAGAGATAGATTTTGAGATAAGTCAAATTAAATGGCACCAATAGATTCTTTATGATTTTCTATATAAATTCAAAAAAGAATCATTAAATTTTGACAAGATTTGCAATAGTTATGATCATTTTAAGTTTGATAGATTGTTCAGTTAATCAGATGCAAGCTTCTATCAATCATATGTAAGCTTATATCAATCATATGCGAGCTTTTACCAATTAGAAGCAAATTTTATCAATTAGATGTGAGCTTTTACCAATCAGATGTGAAATTTTACTAGATGCGAGCTTTTACCTATTAGATGTGAGCTTCTATCTGTCAAATGCAAATTTATGTCTATTAGATCTGAACTTCTATTTGTCATTTACAAATTTATATCTGTTAGATGCAAACTTTTGTCTATCAGATGCGAACTTCTAACTATCAGATGTGCCAAACTATTCTTGACTTTAATAGACATGTAATTAGAAAGTAAACCCTAGCAAAACAGATAAAAAACATCAATATATCTATCAAAAGCATTGTTCTATTGCTTTAGAAGTGCCATTTTGTCTATCAATAGCATCGTTTTGTACTTGTAAGCTCAAAAACCTAAAATTATTAAGAAAATTGTTAGTGTCAAGGACGTGTCTCGTCGGGCATGCCAAAATGTATATGATGAAATTTGGAATGTAAATAAGAGAATAACAATCAAAGACTCAAATCCAAAATCAGTCATAACCTCAAAGAATAATCAAGAGCATAACCTAAATCCATAATGCATAAACAATAAAAGACGTTACCATTTGATATTTATTCCTTGGTATTATAGATGTGGATTGCTCAAATATGTAGCATAAACATAGCTTGCAATGATGGATGAATGTGAATGTACTCAAAGTGCTCAATGGATGTGAAGTGCGAAGTGCTCAACAAATGCTCAAAGATCGTAGAGGGTTTATGAATGTGAAGATGGACATATTTATAACTTTCACAAGGCTTTGATCAACGGCGGAGAAAAATAAAATGAATTGACAGATGAGATAATTTAAGAAGACATGAAGAATGAGCACTATTATGTCGGAAAATATCTCCCTAGACTTTTTCCCTCCTAAGTTTAGCTCCTGGGCCCCTTGTTTTGCATCTTACATGTTCATTTTGACTCCCAGAAGAAAATGGCCTGAAACCCATGTGACATGGGGCATGAGGGGCAGATCCCAATTTTGAATAAACTCATGTGCATGATAGAAGAAAGGAAAACAAAATATTTTATTTTATTTATTTGTAAGAGAAGAAAATAAAAAAGTCAACTAAATAAATTAATTGAATTTATTTAATTGTGGAAGAAATATTAGCTAATTAAATAATCAAAATTATTTAATTATTGTGGATAAGAGGAATAGAATTAATTAATTAATTAAAAAATAGAAATTATTTAATTAATGTGGAATTGAGGATTGTATTGATGAAGTGGTGGAATAGAAGAATAAAGTTGATGAAATGTTAGATTTAATTAAATAATTTTCTAATTATTTAATTAATATTGAAAAAAGTTAAATTGATGAATGATGTGGATAGTGATATGAGAATGCACATTAGTCATTTTTAAGTGTCTACACCTCCTAAACATAACTATGTCACATCCTCCTACTTGTCACATCCTCCAGGAGAGAGGACCGAGTAGTTGAGCAACTTAAATTTACGCCTCTCAAAATCATACGTGGCAATTTCAAATCACTCCAAAAATTTTACAGTAGCTTACTTGGTAAGGCCCCTGCTTATAACTAAGGTTTCAGAGCCACGTCATCAAATATGATGCCACATCAACATACTTTTTGTTGAGGTGTCAAATAGTTCCCACAAAAGACGGTGGATCAATAACTGTACATTAAGTCATGTTTTGTTGGTACGTTGATGTGGCATCACATGATTGGTTTTTTTTTTATCTAAAGGGCACATTCCATTCAATTATTAGTACTTATAGTCAACACTAACAACCTTAAAGTCACAACTACTAGTGCTAAACTTTTAAAAATATTGGACTTTAAATACACAAATACTATCACAGTCAGGTCCTAAATTTGACAGTCGACCTTGCCTGTCAAGCAATTTTTTTATGACAGTTATCTATTCAATGGTGCCTTTAAAATACTATGACATATCTTAGTATAAGTAAATTATGTAAAAACCATATATATATATATCAGCATAATCCTATATAAATTTTGACAGTTTGTCCAAAATCTCTCCTTTTATGATACAATCCTTTAAAAATTTCGATTGTATTTTACAGCAAAAATGCCTAAATTTAGGCCCTAAGGTCTTTTCCTCTAAACATTACCATGACGTCATTTTAGAATCGATTATCAGGGTCAACATTCAACGTTTCTTATTGTAGCTTCCATGACGCGGTCATCAGGCTCTCATTGCTGGTGCGCCTTTGAACGGGCACCGCGTTTGCCTTTAAATTCCACCTATTTCTACAGTTTCCCACACGCCTAGTTAGATGAACGGCCGGCTGTTTAAGTTCTTCCATATATAACTATATATATGGAAGGTTTCCATCGAATTGTTTGTTTCCATGTTACCACCATACCTTGCAAGGCTATTTGGCATATACAGAGAAAGAAAGAGCTTCCATTAAATCGTATATACAACTTTCATAGGCTGGGCAGATATTTAGAGACAATGAAGGGACTGGATGTTGAGCTGACGGTGCCGACCTATCTGAGATGTCCGATCTCGTTGGAGCTGATGAAAGATCCTGTTACTCTCTGCACAGGCATTACTTATGACCGCCACAACATTGAGACCTGGTTAGATGCCGGCAACAATGTCTGTCCTGTCACAAACCAGATTCTGCAAACCCACGACACAATTCCAAATCATACTCTCCGTCGGTTTATTCAGGATTGGTGTGTGGCCAACAGTGGCCGAGGAGTCCAGAGAATTCCTACGCTCAAGGCGCTTCTCGATCCCGCCCACCTCAATGCCATCCTCGCACAGATTTCGACCGGCGAGAAGGAATCCATACGGAAGCTCACAAGACTGGGCAAGGAAAGCGATAGGAATAAAAAATGCATTGTCTCGTCAAATGCATCCGCTGTTCTCGCATCTGTTTTTGCCCAAAACAGCGCAGGGGCTTTGAATAGGTCGCAAAAATCTGTAGAGATTTGCGAAGAAGCTCTGGGGGCGCTGGCTATGATTTTGCCCTCGACTTCTCAGGCTCTGGATTTGCTTGTTTTGCCCGACTCCATTTCTTGCCTTGTATGCATTCTTCGAGAAAGCAATACGGAGGCAAAGAACAGCGCTGTTGTGCTTCTTCATGAAATGATTTCCAAGGATAAGTACAGAGATATGATAGGAGGAACAGATGGAGTGGCAGAGGGATTAGTGCAGCTATTGAGAGAGCCCATATGCCCAGCGGCGACCAAAGCAAGCCTCACCATCATTTACAACATTTCTTTGAGGAAAAAATACCGCAGCAAAGTTGTGGAAGCAGGCGCTGTTCCTCTTGTGGTGGAGACGCTTGTACAGGCAGAGAAGAGTATTTGTGAGAGGGCATTGTTGGCGCTGGATATCCTTTGCAATTGCTCCGAGGGCCGATTGGCTGCCTGTGGCCATGCTTTAACTGTAGCCGTGGTTGCTAAGAAAATATTGAGAGTCTCCGATCTGGCGAGCCAGTTGGCAGTTTCTATTCTGTGGAATATTTGCCAGAATTTCTCCGACGGTGGGGCAGTGGTGGAGGCGGTGCATGCAGGCGCCTTTGACAAGCTGTTGGTGTTAGTGCAGGTGGGATGCTCTGATAGAACAAAGGATAAAGCGACCAAGTTACTCAAACTTTTCAACGCCCATACAAATGATTTCCAATGTGCTAACACAATCCATTTAAATTATGTTAAGCGTTCTTACTAAAATCTGGTGTGATACCCGGAGAGCTATTCTGTTGACAATATTTACTGTAAATACTTAAATTCTTTTTGGGTTTCTTTTTGAACCAGAGGCAATTTCCTCTACCAAATTTCTGTTATTGACATGAATGATACAAAAAGATAAAATTGTTGATTCAAGAAAATTGCGTTGAACGATTCTGTTAAAAAAAAACCACCCACCGTCCGAAAGTTCAAAACAAAATCTGCTAAACGTACACTCCATATAAAATACACAGCTTGTTTGCACCCACCCGGGTCTAAATTGCAAGTCCCAGGATTTTTATTTTCCTGGTCTAAATAACGTGTCACGAAAGTTTGAAAATTTAATTGCTCACGTAGAAAGTTTATACAAGTCTTTTGTGTACGTCTGCTTGTATTCTCTAACTCTTGTTGAAGAAGAAAGTATAAAAGCCTTTGTGTTGTTGACTGCTCCAAACTGTCTGCTAGTGCAACAAATCTGCCCAAAGATATGATCCAAGCTAAATTATCCTGAGCCTTTTAAGAAACCAGGATAATTTAGTTCACCTCCCTCTCAACGTTTATATAATTACCAACTACTACTTCACCTCCAAGATAAATTATTTCATTTAGAAACATTACCAACGCATCCATTTTAGTTAGAATTGATGTAAAAATTATATATTTTATGGCTCTTATGGCTCTGATTGCAAAGATACTAAGGGGAAAAAAGTCATATGATACAACTTAATAAGGAAATAGGAAAATTAAAAGAATGCAAAACTTTAGTTAAAAACTATAATAACTACTTCTAAGTTCAAGGCACATGATCAAACTCTTAGGGAAAAAAATTATATGATAGAATTTAATAAGGAAATAAAAAAATTAAAAGAATGTAAAAATTTAGTTAAAAACTATAATAACTACTTCTAACTTCAAGCCACATAATCAAACTTTTAGGTCATGACCTAAATCTAATTTTTTTATATATAAAAATTACAATAAACCATCATATTGACCTAAACATCTTAAAATTTCTCCCATATTGCACTATATTCTAAGGAATTGGATATTGCTCCCATCCATATCAATGATACTAATAAAAAATAAGTGCTAAGTAGTGGTTAGTATTTCCTTTACTTGTTATTTTAATTAGTAAATGATATAGTTAATAATGTTGGAAGATCCAAATTACTTAATTAAGACATGTTACTATTTGAAATAGTAATTTTATTAGGGCAATTTATTTGGCTTCAAACAACTTTTTGTGCAATTAAATACATAGAAATTAATAATAAGTACTTTTGACCAACTATGCATAATATTTTGCCTAATTTTTTATAAGAGGAGATTTGAAATGTTTTTAAAAGGATTGTAATTAATTTTTGTTAATCTATTTTTACCAAAGATAGGCCATGTCTTTATTTCATGTTAGACTGCTACTCCAACCAATATGTCAAAAAATGTCTTTTTATACCTTGGTAACAAACATATAACAAATTTTAACATTATGAAAACTATGGGAAAATGGAATTGATTAGTTGAAAGGGTAACAACTAATCCAAATATTGAAGAAACTTAGGAATAATAATATACATATATTAAATAATTGTTGAATGAAATAATAATGAAGATAGTGAAGGGTTAAGGAACTACTAAAATGTTAAGAAAGCTATAAGTATTTTACACTACATAAAATATTGTGTTGTTGAAATATGATCCACCATTTTACAGCTAGGAGTATATATATTTTATTATAAATTATAATGCAATACATGTGGATATACCAAAGAGAACAATTATGCCAAGTTTTGAAGGAGGCAATTTATACAATTTAGATATGTTGTATATTGTTATAGTTTTGATGAAAAGGAGAAGTTTGGATATGTATGCATATAAATTTGACATACACAACTTGGCTAACATGGTTGAATGACTAGGACTTGTAAGGTTGGGGCTAAGGTAAAAATAGATGAAGTATTGGCCATGGTGGATGGATTTAATCGAATGGTTTTTTGGATTTTAAGTTGCTTGAGGGTGGGGTAACAATAAATATTCAAGTGATTGGGCGGTTGGCTAGATGAAATTTATGGAGTTCTCAAAGTTGGAATGGTTAAGTGTTTATTAATTGATCCTCTAAAATGTCAAATTATTCAAGGAAAAGAGCAAGAAAATGATCCTTTAGAATGTTCATTTGTTCAAGGAAAAGATCAAGAGGAAGAGGAGAAACCTCTCCTTGTAGCTCTATCAAAAGGTTTGGTTGTAACTCATAATAGATCAAATATTAAACAAAGGGAATACTTGGGAAGGTTTAGAAAATGAACAAATAGAAACTTATTGTGGAGACACCTGTCAAAAATCCCTACATAAGGAAAATGTAAAGTTAGTAAATATATTACCAATTATTTTATAATGTACTATTTTGAAATTAAAAAAGAATATATGGAAGAGTTTTGAACAACCATTTCTATGGATAACAAATAATCAAAGTTGATGGCAACTGAATTATTTTGTACATTAATAATACATATTTAGTATTTAGGGAATGAGCTCTCTACAATAAATAAGGAAAATGTTTAATTTTTTTAAAAATAAAAAATTGAAAAGGGAATGGGTGTGATTGGTTATGATAGATTTATTATTTTATTTATTAGGATTATTTTTCATGTGAATGTTGTGCTTGAATACATGTTTAAGAGTTTAACTAATTAGCTAAAGATAGTGCATAGATTTTTCTAGGTAAGACTTACCTATATTGTAAGCAAAATGTTGTTAAATGCACATTAAACATTAATTCTTAACATTATTAGCAAATGAAATATATTTTGACCTTTTTAGGTAATGGGTGTGATTGGCTATGATAAATTTAATATTTTATTTATTGGGATTCTTTGTTGCATCAATTTTGTGCTTGAATAAATTGTTGGTGTAGAAAACAAGATCATGGAATAAACAAAAAGAATATGAGTTTGTAATGAATTGACCCAATTGTATTACCAAATGAGATGAGTATAAATAAGCAAGTGTGGGTACCTGAATCTCCATGAAATGAGGATAGGACTCCTCTACATGAAGTTGTGGCAAGTAACCACCCACAAAGATAGTGTGAGGTCTCGATGCAAGTCGACACCTCTCAAAACCAACCAACTACTTTGACATGTTCAAAATAACATGCGGTAAAAAACCTAACTATGATTAAATGCAAATGTGTATGCGCCTAGGATTAAAGGTATACACCAACACCCCCTTAAGCATAACTTAGGTGAGTTTATGAAAAATGGGTCCTAGCTATAAGCCTAGTGAGGTACCCATGCACTATGAAAAAGAAAAATGAGTCCAAGCCATGAAGCTTGATAAGGTACTCAAGTACAATGCAAATTCTCTAAAATCAAAGTAAGATAGAAAACCTAGTGGGAAAAAACTATCCTCCAAAAAGAGAAATTATACAGGTGAAGAAGTACTACTTCTTTCACTAAGTACAATATAAGATTCCCCCCATAGGACAGAAAATGATAGAAGGTCTATGAGACCCCCCAAAATACATGTCCTACTACAGTGATGTTGAATAGTCGATGAAGATGTAGATCCAAGAACGTCAAACAATGTTCCTTCCCTTTGGAAGAAATGAAACCACCTAAAGATGTAAGATATCTTCCCATGCGAGAAGATGTATGTATGATCTTGAATCATGCTAAAGCTGATCTAAGGATAATGATTCCCATGATGATGCCTTTGAAGAGTGCTCAGGTGTCCCCATGTCAATGACGAAGGATGCCATAATCAAATTAGGTGCATGCGCAATAGATGAGGATGATGACGATCTAGAACCATGTGCAGGACAATGTAGAGCATGAATATCTAAAGTGGACAATGTTGATGTAGCTTCATCGAAACTATCATTGAAGAGAACAATGATGTCCTCAATTTGTGCTTCCATGTCAGCAATACGAGACTCTACAAATAGACAAGTGATGTCAAGTAGAAATCTATCCCAATCAGCAATGCTAGGAAGACTATTATCCTGTTGCAAAGAAGCACCGGAAGTTTTTGAGGAAGCGACTTTGGAATCTAATGAAGCAAAAGTAGGAGTGATGACTTCTTCTATGTCATTGGAACATTCTATTTCTATATTATGATTAGGGATGTGAGTTGTGATCAAGGAATGATCATGTGGGAATGGAGAAACATTCAAGTCTCCATATATCTCCCAAATTTTGATCCATAATGCATGTGGACAATCAATATCCATGATGGCATACAAAGCAACATCTGGTATATGTAAATTGATCGATCCAACAATGCGATCACAATGATTAAACCACTTAGCCTTTTGAGATTGTTAACCAAGTTCAGGGACAAGTCCATACAGATGGGGTATGAGATTATGGATCCTGAGATGTTTTAGGATGCCTTCACACCAGGACTTATAGTTTCCCTTGGTTAGGTTGATTACAAAAGAGTGAGTTTCATACCCCATGATTAGAACAAGTTAGATTGACTAGACAATAGAAATCAACACATTAGGCAACCCGGATTAGTTAGATCTCTAATTGAACTTTATGTAAAGAGACACTTTATAAGTTGAGTGTGTGATTTTGCTTAATTTCCCACCTTAAAGTGAAAACTTTATAAAATATTACTGATCTCGCAGAGATACAGAAGCATTAGGGTGGAATTTGTTTAGGCAACTATATTCTAGTTTTTCAGTATTTTTTCCAGTTTTGTCTACATCCTAGTAATTAGCATTTTCGGAGGCCTTTGGAGTGGAATTTGGGGTCAAGACTTTCATCAGTTGCTTTGACCAATAGTCGTAGGCAGGGCTCGACGCAACTCAATCTAGATCTTCAAGATATCTTTCCAACGAGTCCGAAATGTCTAGATTTCAACTGGCTGGCTAGAAGTTATGGCCCTACCTAGTGGGGTCCAAAATTTAGTAGTTTTTTGAAATTTTGAAAAATTTGAAAATTTGAATTTTAGTAGTTTTGTCATCTTCCAACTATCCATTTCAAATTCTATGGATAAGGTGACCTTTCACATTCTTGCTCATTGTATATATCCAACTTTTGATGCAATAAGAAATCCTCTTTGGTTACCTGCAACTTTTTACAAGTTCTGCACATTGAGCATTTTGTTATTTTCACAATACCACAGGCTCAGCGCTCAGTATTGTTATATGAATTCTCCATTAAAATTTAGATCAGTGATATCAGAGAAGTTCGCTCCTATATGTCACATCGTACACGGTCTGGTTATGCAAGGTTGGGATTGCAGACAAGAGACCCTTCAGATTACCTACCCTTGAGACGCACATGACCAAAGATGGGAGAACAAGGAGATGGATTTGACCCTTTCAAGGAGCTGGTACAAGAAGCTTTGGCAAAGCAACATGAGGATATGATGACTAAATTCTCTCAAATTCTCCAACAAAATCATCAACCAGAAGGTGCAGCTGGAGCACCATTTCATGGTCACACCCCATTCAAAGTACAAGTAAATTTTGATATTCCAAATTTTGAAGGAAAAATTAATGCAAATGTTGTTGATGATTGGCTATCAGAATTAGAGAAATATTTTTTCCGTCAAACAACTTCACAGATGTTGAAAAAATAACCTTTGCACTCCTCAAAGTTGGGGAACATGTGAAACAATCTTGGGAGAATAGACTACTAGCTAGCGATGATGGCCTTGACAGCCAAGGATTTGAAACGTTGGAGGATGACAATCCCACATGGGGAGAATTTGTGGAATACATCAAGGAGGAATACTACGCTAAAAATTCATATAAGGAGAAGTACATACAGTGGCAATTACTTCAACAAAAGAAGGACCAATCTATTCAAGATTATACAAATACATTTCATGTACTTTCTACAAAATTGGGAATCTGTGACACAGAAAAGTATCAAGTATTGAAGTATCGTAGTGGGCTTCATCGGTATATCCAGAAAGAAATGGATTTCTTACATATTGAGACCTTGGGTACCACCTTCAAATATGCAGTAAAGATAGAGGAGAAATTCAAACAAAAGGGGAAGAAGGATTATCCATCAAACAACAAATTCAAGGGTGAAGGTGGTAACAAATTTGGTAGGAAACAAACAACCAAGGACTTTTCCTCACAAACCTCATCAACAACAAATAAGGGTAAGCAAAAGATGTGGTGTGAATTCCATAAGAGCCTTGGTCATAACACTAAAGATTGTCGTGCCACGAAGACTTTGTTGGCAGAAATCTATCAAGGAGAGACGGAACAAGAGTCGCTGCCTACAAATCCTTGTGAACAAAATGATGGTGAACAAATCATTGAGGCTAACCCACATGCCATAGTTGCTACTGCCAAAGTCATGCCCTGTGAAGATGATGAACGCTTGTTCCACTCACAGATGTGGGTAAACGGAAAGGCTCTTCATTTCATTGTTGATAGTGGAAGCCAAAATAATTTGATCTCTACTGAAACTGTGAAAAGATTGAATATGCAGACAACATGACATCCATAGCCATATCATATGGGATGGGTAAGTCAGGGACAAGACATTCTGGTGAATAAACAGTGCCACTTACCTTATTCTGTCAAGCCATTCAAAGATGAAGTAATATGTGATGTGGCACCTCTGGATGTGTGTGATGTCTTGTTGGTGCACCCATACATGTACAAGCATCATGGAGTCTATGAGTCAAGGCCACGTAGCGTTACCATCAAGTTGGGAGAAAACAGGTATCGAATACCTGAAGTAAGTCTTGCAGAACCAGTATCTTTGATTACTGCAAAACAATGTAAGCATTTGATTGCTCACACTAGAAAATTTGTCCTACTAATGGTTCAACCTAAGGGGGCAAGGTCCGTTGTTGCCAGCAGTCATACCAAAGTGTCCACTACCACAGCTGAATAGAAACAGATGGAGAAAATATTGTCAACATATCAGGATGTATTCAAGTCACCAACAGGGGTACCACTACACTACCAAGTCAAGCATCAGATTGATCTAATTCCAAGGATACCATTACTAAATGGGCCAATGTACAGAAGGTCAGTTTTGGAGAATGAAGAAATCAAGTGGTAGATTCAAGAGTTGATTAAGAAAGGACACATTCACCCAAGTGATTCACCATGTGGAAGTCTAATTGTTTTGGCCAAAAAGAAGGATAGAACATGGAGACTTTGTATTGATTATCAGGTTCTCAACAAGATCACTGTGAAGAACCGATATACACTACCTCGCATTGATGATTTGCTGGACCAGCTCAGAGGGGCAAAGTTTTTCACCAAAATTAACTTGAAATCTAGATATCACCAAGTCTCAGTTAAGCCATTAGATGTGTGGAAGACTGCTTTCAAATCCAAGGAAGGATTATTTGAGTGGCTAGTCATGCCTTTTGGCTTGACCAATGCCCCTGCCACATTCATGAGATCGATGGATGATGTCCTTAGACCATTCATTGGTTCTTTCATTGTCATCTATTTAGATGACATACTCATCTTTAGTAAAACATGGGGTGACCATTTGTAGCATGTTTAGCAAGTGCCTTCAACCTTGTAACAACACAAGCTATATGCTAACAGAGATAAGCGTTCTTTTGGCATGGAGAATATTCAGTATTTGGGATACATTATGGATAGAACGGGTGTTCGTGTGGACCCTGAAAAGATACAGGTTCTCAAAGATTGGCCATCTCCCAAAAGCCTCACAGAACTTCATAGCTTCTTGGGTCTAGCCAATTTCTATCAGAGATTTGTACTTGGTTTTTCACATTTGGCATGGCCTATGAATCAGGTACTGAGGGGAGGACCAAGGGAAAAATTTTACTGGACAGAGGTACAATAGAAAGCATTCATGGAGTTGAAGAGGAGACTATGTTTTGCCCAGTACTAGCACTCCCAGATCTGCAACAATCTTTTCAAATTGAAATAGATGCTTCAGACTATGCACTAGGGGCAGTTCTCATGCAACACGGGCATCCAGGTGCCTACCACAGCAAGACTTTCTCTGACATAGTGCGTAACTATCCCTATGATAAGGAGTTGTATGCTATTGTGCAAGCCTGCAAACAATGGAAACACTACATTCTGGTGAAGGAGACTATCATTCACACATATCATAAACCTCTGCAATTTCTACAAACACAAGGGAAGCTACAAAATGATAGGCATCAAAGATGGTCTACCTACTTGCAACAATTTCATCTCAATATTTGCCACAAGAAGGGAGCTACTAACAAAGTTGCAGACTATTTGAGTAGACCTTTGATCACAGCCTTGACAGTGGTATTGGATTCTTGTGGCCACCACACAATAGATTGGCCTTAGTTGTATGGCACAGATCCTGATTTTGCTGAGATCTACAACAATCTAGTAGAGGGAAAACAAGCCACTGATTTCTACTTGAAGGATGGGATTCTCTATCACATGGGACACATATGTGTTCCAACCAAGGAGTGGCAAAAGATGATATGGGAGGCACACTACAGCTGTGTTACAGGACACTTTGGGGTGGAGAAGACTATTTCTATACTTTAGAGGTACTTTTATTGGCCCAAATTGAGACATGATGTCATTTTATACATCTGAGCTTGTACTGCTTGTACCATTGCAAAGCCCGCCAATCGTAAACAAGGATTTTATACACCTCTTCCAGTCCCTGACCAACCTTGGCATTCAGTTTCAATAGATTTCATGTCTGGACTACCTTCTACTAGACGTGGCCATGATTGTGTATATGTGGTGGTAGACAGATTTTCAAAAATGGCTGTCATAGTGGCTTGTAAGAAAGGAGTCTCTACGGAAGAAACTGCCAAGCTTTTCTTTGAGAATGTTTTGGTTCACTTTGGATTGCCAAAAACCATCATATCTGATAGGGATACTAGATTTCTTAGCAATTTTTGGTCAGCACTTTGGGCCTTGATGGACACAAAGTTGACAAAATCCACTGCCTTCCATCCCCAAACAGATGGGTAGACTGAGGTGATGAATCAGATGATCATTCACATTTTGCGGATGTACCATTCCAAACATCCTCAGACTTGGGATGAAAGCTTGCCATATGTACAACATAGTTACAATCGAGCACTACATGGTTCCATAGGGCACATTCCATTTGAGGTATGTCTTGGCTACCAACCATTGGCTCCAATTGATGTAGCATTGCCGACTATGTTGAGTGACCCATCAACACATTTAGAAAAAGAGGCAGATAGGGAAACTAAGTTTGTGGAGAAGATATGACATATTCAGCAACAAGTCCATGAGATACTACAATATAGTAATTAGAAATAGAAGGACAGACATGATCGACATTGTACACCTCATCAGTTTAAGGTTGGGGACAAGGTTTGGCTTCATATTCAGAACGAAAGACTTCAAGGGCCTCACAAGAAACTCTGCCCTATTCGATATGGTCCATACACCATCATCAAATAAGTTGGTGAAAATGCTTTTGAACTCAACCTTCCATCTTTTCTTGGACTACATCATGTTTTCAATGTTGAATTGTTGCGGCCATATTTTCCACCATTGTTGGACACTTCAGATGTTGCAGAACATATAAATTGCTCAGAGTTGAATCCAGACACTACTGCCCCTCTCAAATGTGATTAGATTACTGATGTTGTGGTGAAAACATTGAAGAAACAAAAGATTCCTCTCTATCAGGTGGTACAGGCATGACAACTTCCACATCAAGGAAAATGGTTCACTAAGGACCAAATTGAGAAGAAATTTCCTCATCTGCTACAATACACAGGTGCAATGGGGCCCATTGCCTCTCAAGGGGGAAGCAATGATCCCATAGAGATTCAAAAGCATTAGGGTGGCATTTGTTCGGAAACTATATTCTAGTTTTTTAGTATTTTTTTCCAGTTTTGTCTACATCCTAGTAATTGGCATTTTCGGAGGTGTTCGGAGTGGAATTTGGGGTCAAGAATTTCATTGGTTTCTTTGAGTGGTAGCTGTAGGTAGAGCTTGATGCAACTCAATCTATCTCTTCAGGAGATCTTTCCAACGAGTCCGAAATGTCTAGATTTCGACTAGCTGGCTAGAAGTTATAACCTTGCCTAGTGGGGTCCAAAATTTAGTAGTTTTTTGAAATTTTGAAAAATTTGAAAATTTGAATTTTAGTAGTTTTGTCACCTTCCAACTATCCATTTCAAATTCTATAGATAAGGTGACCTTTCACATTCTTTCTCATTGTATATATCCAACTTTTGATGCAATAAGAAATCCTCTTTGGTTGCCTGCAACTTTTTACAAGTTCCGCACATTGAGCATTTTGTTATTTTCACAATACCACAGGCTTAGCACTAGGTATTGTTATCTGAATTCTCCATTAAAATTTAGATCAATTACCTTGTGAAAAATGAACACACAAGACCCCCCTTAATTACGTATTCCCCCCCCCAAATTTGGCACTTTATAGGAGTGCTTTAGGTCACCCAAAAAAGAGCATAAATAGGCACTTTATAATTTTAGTTCAATTTTAAATGCTAGTTGGATTGGAGAAGAAAAAACATGTACTTTGGCAAAAAGAATCACTTGATTTCGAGTTAATTTGCAAAAGTTATTGAAGTTGCAAGATCTATGCAATTACAAAAAAATCCTTCTATGGGAAAAAAAATTCAAATTTTGAGAAAATTAATTTTCATGCAAAAATTGTGAGAGAAAAATTTTAAAAAAAAGGAGAAAAATTAAGCCCCCTTGGGCTGTGCATGACCAGGGACTAAAACCCCATGTGACCAATGGCTTAAATTTTTGAGATTGTGCCCCCTCCCCCTTGCTGACATCACCCCCTAGTTTCTTATGTTAGCTAAATAGTGCTCCTATTCACTGCATAAAACTTGATGCCCGTCACTTCTTTTTGCTTGTTGCAAATGAACCACTTCACAGGCCGATTTGGGCATCGATTGAAGAGGCGAAATAGGGGCAATGAGGGTGCTTCTGCTGTTGTTGTGAGGGCAGCTTGAAGTTGTTGAGGGATGGCATGGAGTCCATGTTGCTTCTACAATGAATGGACGATACAGAGGCATCGATTAAACTACCCTACCAAGGGCCCTTTGTGTTGCGATGGCCATAGGGTGGAGCCGCCAATGTGAGGCGAGGGTGGTGGATGTAGGTGCCACCAACTCGCCACTAACTCGGCCTTATGTGGCCTTTCGAACCTGCTAAATAATGCCCTCTGTGGGCATTGGAAACCACTGTCACCCAAGTCCTTGTAAGGGCATTCAAACACTCCAATGCAGCAAACAAACAATCAAGGTTAATAACCACAAAACCAAACAATGAAATCAAAAGAATGCCTCACACAATGAAGCACGATTCCTGTTGGATAGGGGCGACTCGCACAATAGAGAAAACACAACTTGATGCTAATCCACTATGCTTTGATCAATACCATGTAGACAACAAGATCATGGAATAAACAAAAAGCACACTAGTTTGCAATGAATCGACCCACTTGTATTACCAAATGAGACGAGTATAAATAGGCAAGTGTGGGTACCTGAATCTCCATGAAATGAGGATACCTGACTCCTTTACATGAAGTTATGGTGAGTAACCACCCACAAAGATAGTGTGAGGTGTCGATGCAAGTCGACACCTCTCAAAACCAACCAACTACTTTGACATGTTCAAAGTAACATGTGGTCAAACACCTAACTATGATTAAATGCAAATGTGTATACGCCTAGGATTAGCATCAAGCATCAAGTTGGAATATTAAGGTTTTCATTAATAATGTCACCATAGTGGCATTACATAGGTATTAAAGCACCAGGTTGCAACACTTGGTATCTTTGGGGTAAAAGCATTGGTAATGTAAACCCATTTTTGGGTCTCATCTTGGTAAGTAGAGGTAAATTTTGATTGATTAATGATACATAATTTACGTCTAGTAAATTAAATTCAACTTATATACAAATATGTTCATAGATGTAATCTTGGAATTGTAAGTTTTTGTAATATTAATTAATGATTTCTATCAAGCATGTATAATTATCACCTTAATTTGTGATGATATTGACAAACTTGAGTGTTTGGTGATGGTGTTGTGGCTGGATTGTATGGGAGTTGTTGTTGTTGCTCTGTGTGAGCTATGATTGCTTTGTGTGAGCTATGGTTGCTCTATGTGAGCTATGACACAGAACTATGGTTGCTCTGTGTGAGCTATGGTTTCTCTATGCGAGCTATGATTTCTCTGTGTGAGCTATGATTGCTTTGTGCGAGCTGTGATTCCTCTGTGTGAGCTATGGTTGCTTTGTATGAGATATTATTTTGTTTATTGTGTGAGATATTATTTTGTTTATTGGGAGCTACTATTGTATGGGATCTACTGTTGCATTAAGGGAGCTATATTTGTGGAAAAGGGAGTTATCTAAACTTTGATTATTCAAAACTATTGAATGCTCATAATTGTATAAGTTTCATAATTAACTACTTTTGTGATATATGTTGGAGTTCCATGTGGTTTGAGACCACCATATTTCCTCCTCCCCTTAAGTGGCTCATTTGAAGTCACGTAGTGATTATGATATTCAGATTTGTGAGGATATTTGAAATTTTCTAGAATAATGGAATTACTGTGTGTTGCTGGAAAAGAAAGAAAGGAAGATCTATAAAGAATCTATGGGTTGAATCGAACTTGGACAACCAAGGTAAGAAAATAATGAATTGTATTTCTGTTTGTGAATCAAATGAATGTTGAAGTTAAATGTTGAAAGAAATATGTTGTTATTGTTTGCATGTTTAAATTTGTTATGAATGATGAAATTTTATATGAGTATTATTATTATATTTCCTGAAATTGGTGTTATGATGGAAAAAAATGTTGGGAGTTGATACTATGTGAAATGATAATATTTTTGGGAGTTGATTGCTCTTGGGAGTTCATTAATGGAAGATTACTATTTTATGGGAGTCGAGAGATTATTGTTTCTGAAAGTTGATTTTGGGAGTTGTGATTAAGGGAATTAATGTTTAATGGGAGTTTGATGTTTATGGGAGTAATTGATTTTATTGTGAAAGAAAGTGAGATAAATTTATGATTCTTGAAATGGAATTGTTTATCTGTTTAATATGAAAGGTTATAGGGGTCATGCAATTAGGACCTCACAAATGGGGTCCCAACCAATGCCAACTCATTTAAACATAAAAAAAATAAAAGTAAAAAACTATTATAGCCAACATAATTAAATGAAATATAAACTATAACTATGGTCGACATATAAATATAGATACAACTATAGAAATGAAATAAATAAATAAAAACTAAAACTATAAAATAACTGTAAAATAGTTCTAAAGTAAAAAAATAACACTTAAGTAACTATTTACTTTAAAATAGTTGTTCAAATAAAAATAAACTAAACAATATAAATAAAATAAAATAATTCTTAACTAGTTTTAAAGTAAAATAAAATAACACTTAAATAAATAAAAATAGGTTTTCAAATAAAAATAAAGTAAACAACATTAATAAAATAAAATATTTTAAAATAGTTTTAAAGTGAAATGAATAACTCTTAAATAAATAAAATAACACATGATTGATATCTTTTGGCATTTTTTAGATAGATATATTTAAAAAATCTATACTAGTAACTTTTTTCTATGTAGTGTCATTTTCTTTGCACCCCACTTTCAAACTTTTAATAATGTAAATCAATTTCTTCACAACTAACTATAATTGTTAATATTAAAAAAGTGGTTTGTAATTTCTTTGACTTTGAGGGTATAGTTGCCATGTGAATGTTATTTTTTTTTAGAGTTAATGTAGAGAATAAAATTTGAATCTAATGAAAGATTTAATAAAATAATCTCTATAAAAAAATTATACACATACAGGAGGTCCTAACTAGCTTCAAGGAAGAGCATTATGTTGTTGTCCAATTAGGAAGAGAAAAACAACTCTTGTCAGGTCTTATTTGGTTCTATACTCAGAAATTAATCAGTCTTAATAAGCAAGAGCAATAAGATATTGAAGAAAAATTGTAATTTCTAGAAATATAAAAATGATGTCACATAAATAGATTCAAATTAAGCAATAAGAGAGAGAATGGAACATGGTACCAGAACATGAGATTCTTGACCTAGGATGCCAATGTGTTTTAGAGACGTTCGCGCATAGCGCTATCATCCAACTAGCAAAAAAATAATAAAGATCCTTGCTATATGATGAAATCTACGTTTGTAATCTCATCCAACCTAGATACAAAACCAAAATAAGTACCCAGTAATATAATATGTCTATAAATTGACAAATAATGTATTTAATTAAAGATAATAAAGAAATGAAATGACAAGATAAGAAGGGAGAAATGAACAAACTCTCGTATGTTCAAATCCTCTTCTTGAACCTACATAACAAAGAATAGGGAAAATAGTTGGGGTTGCTTAGGAGCTTGCCTAAGTCAAGCCCCTAATTTGATCTTTCAACCTCCATGGGTAGCAACTTTGGAAAAATAAAAATAAAAGTGTGTGCTCCTATTCCCAAAGTGTGTCTAGGAAATAACCAGTAGTGAAAAAATAAATAAAACTAGGAGTATTATCCCTAGTCTACAAGGAGAAAAAATACTCTAGTGTATGAATGGAAATAAGGGTGGTGTTCTACACCACAAGATTACCAAAATGCAAATGGCACAATATATGAAACATAAACCTAGGAATAACACTATTTATTTCCAAAGGAACAAAGTTACCAAGTCTTAAAGTAGAGGAAGAGGTTGCAATCTCATTGAGGACCAAATCTATAGAAGAACAACTTAAAATCCTTGTGAGAGAGGCTCTTCCAAGAAAAAATCACAACTATGATCCCACAAAACTGAAATAGAAGATGCTACAACACAAAGGAGCATCCAAATCTTTAGATTCTACTTGTGAGAGCTTCAACAATCAATCTTTTATAGTCTACTTGTAAATTTATTCAATACCATGAGAGATATAACCAAAAATTTAAAAATCCAAGAGAGAGGACTCATTTTTTCTCAATCATGCATTTTGCATGGAGAGTGAGAATTTGGAAGAGTCGGGTATGCTACGAGGGATGTTTCACTACCTTGTGAGCATTACCACTGACGGATTCTAGAGAGAAGGTAGGAGAATCATGTTAAAAATCTTGAACAAGATGTAAAACCCAAGAACTTTATGAGAGAGATTCTAAGCTACATAAACTAAAATGTAAAATAGAAGCAAACTAGTGATTTTGGGAGATATGCAAATGTAGATGTGACAGAATTCCATTAAGAGCTGAAAGCTTCATACAATGAATGGTAGAGTAACTAGATAATGTATTCAAGATGGAAAATACATGATAGGAGGTGAGTATAAATAGGAATTAGGGTGGGAAGAGGTGGAAAATATGACCAATGGGAAGCTTCCACCATAATAGCCTAAAATAAGCAAGTGTAACTCCTATGGAAGATGCTGACACCTTGCATCCACTCACATTAATACTTAATTAACGCTAATAAAGAATAATTATATGTGTAGGAAAAACCTAGGAATAGGAAATTAAATAACCAACTAGGAAAATCAAAACCTACACTAATAACCCTCTTAAGCATAGCTTAGGTGTGTGAAAACGTGGGTCCTGACAAATGAAGATTGATGAGGTACCCATGTACATAAAAATCCCCTAGAAGATGAAGCCTCTCATACCCCCAATAAAGCTCGTAGATGAAGATACTTGCTTTCTATGAAGGGTTTGCTAAAGATATTGACAATCTGCTTAGAAATTAGATAATAGCGAAGGTAGATGACATGGCGATGGATGACCTCCCAGATGTAGTGCATGTGGACCTTAATGTGTTTGGTCTGTTGATGATGGATTAGATTTTGTGAGATCTGAATGGCACTCTGGTTGTCAAAAAATATGACTGATGGTTGTCTGATCTAGATACCAAACTGAATGAGAAGATTCTGAAGTTAGCTGGCCTCAGTGGTGGTATTCACAGCCCCCGATACTTGGCCTCAGCAGAAGATAGAGCAATAACTGACTACTTCTTGCTTGACCAACAAACAGAACATGAACCAAGTGAGAAGTTGTAACATGAAGTAGACTTGTGATCTTAAGAATCACCTGCCCAATTTGAATCTGTGTATCCCAACAAGTCAAGATAAATGCTCATTTCATACTGAATCCCAAAACTATGAGTACCCTGAATATAGCGAAATATCCGCGTGGCTACTTTCTAGTGTAGCTCGTGGGGCTCCTGCATGAATAGAGAAACCATGCCTACAACATATGAAATCTTGGCTCTCATATGAGTCAGATAAATGAGACTCCCAACAAGTTGTTAGTACAAAGCGCCATAAACAAATGGTGAAGAACACTGAGCCTCAAGTTTGACTCCTGAAAGGAAGGGAGTCAGAGCAGGCCTACATTTAGCCATATGAAACCTCAAGAGCAAATCTAGAGCATACTTGGACTGTGTGATGGTGATCCTAGAAGCAAAATGGAAGATCTCAATCTCAAGAAAGTAATGCAACAAGCCCAAGTCTATCATCAAAAACCTATCATGAAGGGTAGTTTCGAATACCCCAATGGTGGATGAAGAACTCCCTATAATCAACAAGTTATCAACATATAGGACCAGAAATAGGAGTAAATCATCTTGTTGTAAAATGTGGACATTGGGATTAGAATGATACCAAGTGAATCCAACTATCAGAAGGAAGGAGTCTATGTTGGCATACCAAGATTGAGGAGCCTATTTGAGGCCATAGAGAGACTTTCGAAGGCGGCACAGAAGTGAAGAATCCTGAACAAATCCTTATCGCTACTCCATGTAGATATCCTCTTAAAGGTCACCATGAAGAAAGGTACTCTTCACATCCATTTGCTGTACTTCCCAATGATTGGCTACAACAATGTTCAACAAGAACAAGTCAGACGAAGTTGATTCGAGCAACTAGCACAAAAGTCTTAGAGTAGTCAATCCTAGGAACTTGGGAGAATCCTTTGGTAACCAGGTGAGCCTTATGCTTATCAACCAACCCATCTATTGCAAACTTTGTCTGATAGATCCACTTACATTGAACAAGTTTTCTTTCCTTTGGAAGAGGGACAAGATCCCAAGTGTGTTTCCTCATCAAGGAATGATACTCCTCCTGCATACATGTATCCCATTCAAGAATACCAGAAGCCTCTCGAAAGGACCGTGGATTAGAGGTAGTAGTAATGAATACATGTGGAACATCCTTGAATTGTGAATGAGTTTTTTTTGTGCCTGGTGGATCGCCAACCCAATCACCTATAGACTGCACGTTGAAGTTAGAGAATCTGGAGGAGAATCATCACCCTCTAAATGATGACTAGGCAAGGAAGGAGGTGAATCCTATGAATCACTCTCAACATCAGAAGTGGAGGTAGAAGAGTCCTCATCATTAAGAATCTACTCACGTGAATCTAATTGTTACGTCAGAAAATGTCTCCCTAGGGCATTTTCCCTCCTATGTTTAGCTCCCAGGTCCTTTAGAATGCATCTAGATCATCTTGCATATTAATGATGACTTCTGGTGAAGATACCCCTAAGTTTTATGGGAAATGGGACCTAGGGGATGTACTTATGATGAATCCTTCCTGAAATAAGGGGAGGACATGGGCGTCCACACCCTAGTCCTACCCTATTTTGGGTCAGGACCTATTTTTATGTGTCAGTTATGTACCATTATTAGGTCCTATTCTGACACCTCAAGCTTGAATTATGAATTTCTTGGTAGGAAGTTGTTTAGTTGCATATATAAGCATGTTTAGGCATTCATTTGTAAACTAGAAGATGATTATGAGCTTTTGGCATACTTATGATTTGAGATCTTTTAAAGTATTCATTGTTGTAGAGAAGTATTGTTTTGATATTGTGTTTGTTATGCAGATTTGGCTTCATCTTCTCATGATGTGAAGGATCTTCATGTTCTTGCGAGCTACACAATTGAGGTGACATTCATTTGTGTTGTCAATCATTTATCAATTGGTTTTTGCCTCTATCCCACAGAGATATGCAATCTTTATCTGACAATGGTGTTTGGAAGACTTGAATGTCTCTTCGAGGCTTGACTAAGGCAAGCCTCTAAACACCACAACCCCCAACCCAATTTTCTATGATTGTAGGTTACAAGTTTTGGAAGAGGAAAAACTGGAGTTGCAGGGAGGCATTAAAGACTGTCAAAAGTACAGAGCAAAGAAGAAAATTAGGCTTTAGACTAGGGCACCCACTCATTAGTCCTCTGAATTCTGATGTGGTGAAATCTTTGTGACAGCAGAATTATGTTATGGACATTCTTCAGAGTTCCCAATAGAAATAGGTACATTGGACTAATTTGCCCACTCCTTAGTCCCTAAATTTTCTATACACCAAACTTCAAAATATTGTATGTATTTGGTTGTCATTTGATATCTCAGTGTGCGATCATTTTCCATGATTCATCCGTTTATTTACGATTTTGTGAAATTACGGTTTTGAGCATAATTAGGCTTAATTGAACAACAAATCTACACAATTCCAATCTTCCCCTCTATTCCAAGTGACAGGAGATTTGTAGTAGAGTTCTCTACTCGATTGAATGTCCTTGAATGTTGGTGTGAAAGGAGGATTCCACATAAAACCTTGAAATTACCAAACCTCTCTTTTTCACACTAAACATTTTGGTGAACCCATGTTTTTAAGGATTTTTGCACCTTGCTGAGTGTTGTAATTCAGACTTTCATTCATTTCACTTTCATCTTATTGCATTTGAAAAATTGCAAAAAAAATTGAATTTTTTTTTTGGCATTTTTAGCTTGCATTTTGGCATAATTTGAATTAGTTTGCATTTAATTTCATTTAATTTCTATTATTTTCATTAGATATGATTTAAATTATAGAAATTCATCATTCATTAATCATTTACATTACATTTTCATGATTAAATTGTTAAAAATTACTTGAAATTGTGCATTTTTCATATAACCTAGTTCATGCATTAGCTAGGGTTTGTGGTTAAAATCTTGTTTCAAATTTTACTACTATTTTAAACACTCTTTTAGGACTGATTTCTATCTACAGTGTAAATCATCATAGTGTCTTTCTTGCAAAATTTCATGTCTAGGGTTTGAAAACCTTGCATTTTCACTAGATTTGGCCTTATCGTCTCTCTAGAATTGCATTATAAGCATGTTGTGAGGGATTTTTCTACATTATTTGACTGATATCAGGGTTATAATATACTACTCCTCCTCAAATTACTTACAACACCCTTTCTATTAGGGTTCTACATTGAAAATTGATGAAAAATTGCATATTTTAGTTGTATTTTCACTAGGTTTTGACTTGTCGTCACTCTAGAAGTGCATCATAAGCATTTTGTGAAAGATATTGCTGCATAATTGGATTGATATTAGGCATATTATTTGTTGCCCCTCTTTAAATTCTTCACAACACCTTTTTTTCACTCATTTACATTGAAAAAAGTTGAAAAATCAAACATTTTTAGGTCATATTCATACACACTTTTGCACTTGTTCTTTGCACAAGCATTGGAAATATTTTAAATCTGATCTTGCACATATTTGAAAACATAAATTTGGCATCATTTGATATCCTTTCTTGAAATTTATAATTATCTCAATTACACATTGTGCATTTCAACACCTAGGGTGTACTACTAGCTCTTATTGATGTTTTGGACATTTTATTATGGCACCTTCATGCCATTTTTCTTTGGTATCTTTGCATGCATTTATCAAGGATATTGATTTTCATATATTCTTAACTCTCGTGAGTGAACATCCTACAATATTATAAAATTTAATAGAGTTCATCTCCACGAGTAGCAATGAAAAAGATAATTGTGATAGCACTTCTCCTATGCATCTAGTCTCTACCACAGGTGATGACATAAAAAATGATTCCTCCTATGAGGATATACTAGCATAAGAGGATGAAAGCATTGACACATTCCTTAAAACCACCCTACTCTCTTTGAAAAATGAAACATTAGTGGATAAAAGGTTCCCTCTCAAGAAGGATTCTTCATGGGTAGAAAATGACTGTTCACCTAATGATCACATGGTGCATGAGGTCTCTAAGGATAATCCATTAGATCTTCCACCTTTGATTGAATGTTTGAGTACCTTGGATATCTCTAAGGAAGTGAAGACTATAGATAACTCTACTTTTGTTGCAAATTCAAATGATACCAAACTCTTTAACAAAACCTTACCTTTCTTTCATTCTAATGCTCTCCCTGGCCAAGATAAAGCATTAGTGGATGAGAAAAGGTCTCTCACATTAAATTCTTTAGGGATAAATGTTGGGCATAATCGATAAGGAAACAATGTTAATTCGATCTTCACTAATATACTTTATAGCAATAATCCTAAGATGGTTGTGCGGGGACACCTAGTGCACCTTCTTGCTTAAAATCGGTGATTATAGTTCAAGGTGCTCAACAACCACCTAGACACCCCAATCACATATACAACTATGCAAAACAAATCTCTCAAGGAAATCAAGGTGTTTAAAATGTGTTGCAACAACCACACCACAATGTTATTGCTCACACATACAACACTTGTAATAACAAGAAAAGTAAGCAAGCACCTCATGTGCCCATCTCTCTTCCATGTTCTCAACCTATTCTCCCTCCACCACCTCGTCTTACTCATAAAAGTGGTCAAGAATATGATCTTGGTGAGCAGCTTCACACTACTCCGGCTAAGATCTCTCTTTGGGATTTAATACAAACATCACCTACATACCATGGAATGCTCCAAGAAGCTTTACAAAAGGTTATTGTACCACCTAGTGCTAACCTGAATGATGTAGCGGCTCTATTAGATTGTATGAATGCGACAAAAATAGATATCCTCTTTCAACCACATGAAATACCATCAACAAAAGATGAATATGATCCACTTATGATCATTGTCACAATAAATAAAAAGTTGATAAAGCGAGTTATGATTGACAATGGTTCGGATCTTAATGTTTGTGGCATTGACCTACTACACAAAATCAAGATTTACACATCTTTAATCAAACTAGATAGGACTAGCATTCGTGGCTTTGATAATGTTGCAAAACAAATTGTGGGCACGATAACCTTACCTGTCATGGTTGGACCTGTGACATTAGATACTCTTTTTCATGTTATGCCGGGTTCTCTCTCATATAATATGATTCTAGGTAGATAATGGATTCATACCATGGGGGCAGTTCTGTCTACCCTTCATCGATCACTTAAGTTCATTTATCAAGACAAGCTCTACACCTAGAAAGCCAATCCAGAGCTGGATAATTGTTTACATATTGAAAATAAAAAATGAGTTAACAATCCTATGAGTCTAAACAACTTACAAGTTGGTTCAACAATACCTCTTGCTACAAATAATGTTGTGTAAGACCCTCAACCAATCGAATGCACTTTTTGGTGATGATTGGGTTTCATTAGATTTTAATCGTTGCGGTATAGGGGAATATAAAATTAATAGCCCTGACACATCAAAAGTAGCATCGATCTCAGCTATGCAATCTTTTGAAGGACCTAATAAACGTAAAGTCTCCCTGGTAGAAAATAAAGACAATACTCTCACTTATACTACAAATTATGAGATCTATGAAGCTTCACCATCTTCTAAGGAATTGACATCCCTCTATAGTCAAGGATTTAAAATCCTTTATAACAATTGTGCCTATATAGGTAATGGATGTGTTGTAAATCAACAAGGGATTTGAGTACCTATAGAATCCACTTCAAGACATTACTCAAGCAACATTGGACATAATCCTTTTAAAGAAAAGAAAGCCTCTCATTGTCCTAAACTCAATGTTAATGCAATTTCAACAAGACCAAAATGACATGTGAGATATCTTGGGTTGATAGACAAGAATTGTCCTCCGGGAAGCATCCCTTTGAATCAAGTAAATATTTCTCCATCTTTAAACCACACTCGTTGTAGCAAATATTATAATTTCTCTCAAGGGTGGCCTCTTCCTATATATGTATGTTCTTAACATTGGGATGAATCATGTAAGTATTTCTAACCCTTTATCGTCGTGTTGTGTTCCCCCCTAATGTGTTATGTGTTGTTTAGGCCTCCTAGGATGAGCCTTGATTCTCTTGTAAGGTCAAGGATATTGGGAGACTGCCTCTGTTGTGACCTTCTATTTGTATCATCATTCTACTATATTGCTTCTCCTCTATTTTCATTGTTGTGTGTTGTGTCTTAAGGACATAGTATTGTAGTTGGTGACTTGGGGGCACCCTCCTACGTGATTGTCCCTAAGGCACTTGTTCTCCTCTCTTGATTTATTGTTAACCTTCCTCTAGTGGTTCTATCTAGCTAGCAGATGATGAAAAACAAATAAAACTGATAAGGACCAAGTGTCCCTTCAGTGAGTAAGAAATAATGGACCTAGTAATGAAGAGTATGCAAACGAACAATGTTTTATTGATTCGGTGATTAAAGTGTAGATACATCCATGTACATATACCATGAGGGAGTTGGTTGACAGTTATATGGTTGTACGAAACTAAACCAACCAAACTATAACCAACTATTACCAATTCATGGATTGCAGCGTATAGAAGACTCGAATGGTAGATTTTTGTGTCAAGAGCATAGTGCAGGGCATGTTATACTAGAACGGTTGAAGTAGTTTTTGAAGTCAAATCACAAAGAGGAAGCACCCAAGTTGCAAGCCAAATGCATTGGAAGGAAGTTGTTTGCAGGCCTGTCAGCAAAGAGAGGTTCATTTGGTGAATTTGTAGTCATTTCATGGTAGATTAAACATATGCTCCACCCATGACATATAGACTTGAAGATGTTGAGATCTTAGGCTTTTTTTTTAAATGAAAGGCAGAATATGGCAATAAGTCTGAAGATATTTCTTTTCGGTGGAATTGCAAAATACTTTGAAGTGGAAATTTAGAGACCGATCTATCTCAGGCCCAAAAATGTGCTAGAAGATAGCCTTGGAGAGGTGGACAAGGTATTGTAGATTGAAATTTGTAGGACAGTGTGATAAGGCATTTTTTTTTGGTCACATTATTTCTTTTCCGAATATTTTTTTTGAGATGGAGATTCCATTAAACAAATACTCTGGATTTAATTTTCATACTTGGAGAATGAAAATTCAAATGCAACTAATGAATAAAAATTTATGGGGAATAGTAAGTGGAAAGGAAAAAACACCTACAGATGCAAATAAGTTATTAGATTGGAGTAGTAGAGATGATAAAGCCAAGGCTATAACTGGTCTTGCTCTTTCTGACACTGAATTGAACCACATTGATTTGGATAAATCATCAGTTGAAATTTGGGATAATCTAAATAAATTGTTTGGAGCAAAAGTTGTTAATGCAAAGTTTTCTTTAAAACTTCAATGATTTAGATTTAAGATGGAAGATGGAATAACAATGTCAAATCATATAAGTAGCTTGCAGTCTCTGATTTGACAGCTAGCAGAGGTTAAGGCTACAGTAGATGATGATGATGCTAGGGCCATCCTATTAAATAGTTTGCCTTCAAAATACAACAATGTTGTTTTTACACTCAATCAAATACCTTCACAAACTCTAGAAGGTATGATTTCTACTCTTCTAGTAGAAGAGAAGAGAACAATAGAAGATTCAGAAGATGATCCTCAGCAGAAATCATTATTCTCAAGAAGCAATTACAAGAGATTAGAGAAAATCAAATGCTTTTATTGTAATAAAAATGGTCATACAACTTGGGATTGTAGAACTCGAGCTAGTGATGTTCTTAAAGGAAAGGTCAAAAATGAAAGAAACCTTGTTTGCATTGAAGATGATAAGGATCCACCAGATATTGAGGATGAGGATCCACCAAATGGTACTATTAATTTCTATGGATACGCCCTTTAAGCAGGGTCATATTGGAGGCAGGCGGCATTAGACGATGGAGGATTTTCCATCATCTCAAGTTATCTTCTTGCTTTGAGATGATGCTTTGCATGAGAAGCATTTTTGGTTTTGGTTGTTTTGCTTTTATTTGTTGATGCTGACGAATTTGACGAATGTATGTTTTGTGAAGGATTTGTTTTGGAGATAGATTTGGGATTTGGTGTTGAGCTCAATATAGATTGTTGTCTAGCAAGATTTAAAGAGTATATGATCTTGAATTATACCCTTTCATGGTCACTAGACAATGGCAGAGATCTGTCGTATCTCTTAGGGTTCATTGTCGAATAATTCAAGACTTTGTGATTTGAGAGCTTGGGACTAAAAAGCTCAAGAACACAGCTCAAAGCTATGCCTTTCCAAGGGTAGACGAGATAGCATGATGGAGCCCCGAATGGTTCAAAATTTGTTCTTTGGGAGAAGATCTTCTATAAAATATGTATTCATAATATGTAATCAGCTTTGTTGAGTATTTTAGCATTAAGGGGGGGTACTTTGGTACTATTGCAGGAACAATGTCATAAGGGGGAGAATGTTAGCGTATTGTATTACATTGGTTAGATTGGTTATAGTTGGTTATAGTTTGGTTGGTTCAGTTTCATATAACCATATAACTGTCAACCAACTCCCTCATGGTATATGTACATGGATGTATCTACACTTTAATCACCGAATCAATAAAACATTGTTCATTTGCATACTCTTCATTATATGGTATCAGAGCACACTTTGTTCTTGTGCCTACGTGAGGCTGAGAAGTTGCCTCTCATCCTCACACAGGCACAAGAACGAAGTGTACTCTGATACCATATAATGAAGAGTATGCAAACAAACAATGTTTTATTGATTCGGTGATTAAAGTGTAGATACATCCTTGTACATATACCATGAGGGAGTTGGTTGATAGTTATATGGTTATACGAAACTGAACCAACTGAACTATAACCAACTATAACCAATCTAACCAATGTAATACAATACGCTAACACCTAGTCTATACATGATGATGGGGTTGATATTATTATCCAATGCTTGGCTAGTAGAATCACTCCGTGTGATATTTTGATGTTGTCTTATCGCACTAACAAACTATAACAATATAGCTACTCCATGCACTTTGTTTATCTTTGAATCTTGCCTCATTTACATTCGATTCCAAGAGCTTGCAGTATAGCCCCACGGTTATACTCGATTTTTGAATCCATAGTGTAACCTTGGATTTTTGATGTGGTTATTTTCATGCATTGATTTTGATCATGTGATGTGGTTATTATCTTATAGAAAGATTTCTAATCTCTTTTCTTGCAGGAATGTGTTTGTGGGAACATTTGACGATCGTAAAGTACATGTTACCTCTAGGAGCATGGGCTTTGCAAGAGCTCTTGTTCCCTTGTGTATTATCTTCCTACCTTAACGTGTTTTATATTAGTACACGATATCAACCACCTTAAGGTGGGGCATATAAAGGTAAGTTGTCTCATGATTTTGATTCTAATGAAGCATGTTTGTAAGCCCTCTGCAGAGGTGAGATGTTTTATCTCCGCACAAGTGCACATCTTTATTTCTATAATGAAATCATTAAGCCCTTTTTGGAGGCGGGATATCGTGCATATCCTTTTATTTTAAGCCCTTCTACAAAAGGTGGGGATGGTGTATTTCTCGAGGAGATTGCACAATTCTGCCATTTTCAAAAAGTCCTCTGAGCAAGCGGGGAACGGATTTGAGACTATCCTAACCCTTAAGCGTGTCTTCAGCAATTATTGTGGCGAAGCCCAATCGTTGGTGTGTGCTTGTAATGTGATTGATATGGTAGTGAACCTACCAATAGGTTTCTTTAATCACCTTGTTTGCCATGTTTTCTCCATGTCTTCCATGTGTTTTCCCCCATGTTGTAGTCTAAAGACTGGTGGCGATGAGTTCCTCCTACACTCAGGTTTTGTATGGTGTGTTTGTTCCCAAGCATAGTCTAAAGACTAGTGGCAATGAGTCCCTCCTATGATTTGGGATTTGTATGGCATGTATGTTCTCAAGTGTAGTCTAAAGATTGGTGGCAATGAGTCCCTCCTACATTCTGAGATTTATATTGCGTGTTTGTTTCCTCATATGCAGTCTAAAGACTGGTGGTGATGAGTGCCTCCTACATTATGGGTTGTGTGTTTACTTTCCTTGTACTTGCATTTGCATTCATATGGGAAAAATGGAAATGAAAAAAGAAATAATTACTGCATTCACTATATTCACTGTGTTTTGCATTTCTTCAATGTTGTCTTCTCCGTGTCTTGCGTGACTATTACTATCTTCTCCATGTTTTGCATGCCTCAATTATTGTCTTCATTGTGTTTGACATGTCTGCGGTGTGTCTTCTCTAATGTGTACTTGAGACTGGGGGCTATAAATAGTTCTCAATCTTTATGTATGCATTAGCTCCATGTGCTTGGTGTGTTTGCTATGTTTGTTGACAGTACTTTAATGCACGTATGGGCCTCATGTTCATGCATACATTAAAGTGGGGGCTAGATGTTACATCAGAAAATGTGTCCCTAGGGCATTTGCCCTCCTATGTTTAGCTCTCGGGTCCTTTAGAATTCATTTAGATCATCTTGCATGTTAATGATGACTTTCGGTGAAGAAACCCCTAAGTTTTATGGCAAATGGGACCTAGGGGATGTACTTATGATGAATCCTGCCCTATTTTAAGTCAGGACCTATTTTCATGTGTCAGGTATGTGACCGTTATTAGGTCCTATGCCGACACCTCAAGCTTGAATTATGAATTTCTTGGCAAGAAGTTGTTTAGTTGCATATATAAGCATGTTTAGGCATTCATTTGTAAACTAGAAGATGATTATGAGCTTTTGGCATACTTATGATTTGAGAGCTTTCAAAGTATTCATTGTTGCAGAGTAGTATTGTTTTGTTATTGTGTTTGTTATGCAGATTTGGCTTCATCTTCTCATGATGTGAAGGATCTTCATGTTCATGCGAGCTACACCATTGAGGTGACATTCATTTGTGTTTTCAATCATTTATCAATTGGTTTTTGGCTCTGTCCCTCAGAGATATGCACTCTTTATCTAACAATGATGTTCAGAAGACTTGAATGTCTCTCCGAAGCTTGATCAAGGCAAGCCTCTAAACACCACAACCCCCAACCTAGTTTTCTATGATTGCAGGTTACAAGTTTCAAAAGTGGAAGAAGTGGAGTTGCAAGGAGGCATTAAATACTATCGGAAGTACAGAGTAAAGAACAAATTTAGGGCTTGGACTAGGGCACCGGCTCATTAGTTCTTTGGATTTTGATGCACTGAAATATCAATGATAGCACAATTATGTTGCGGACATTCTTCAGAGTTCCTGACAGAAATAGGTACATTGGACTAATTCACTTGCTCATTAGTCCCTAACTTTTTCATACACCAATCTTTGAAATCTGGTATGTATTTGATTGTCATTTGATATCTTTGTGTGTGATCATTTTCTGTGATTCATCTATTTGTTTACGATTTTGTGAAATTAGGGTTTTGAGAATAATCAAGCGTAATTGAACAACAAATCTACATAATTCCAATCTTCCCCTCTATTCCAAGTGACAGGAGATTTGTAGTAGAGTTCTCTACTCATTTGAATGTCCTTGAATGTTGGTGTGAAAGGAGGATTCCACATAAAACCTTGAATTTACCAAACCCCTATTTTTCACACCCTAAACACTAACTCATCAAAAGATCTATCATATGGCTCGAGTGACTTGAAGGTCAATGTAGAAGGTGGAGAAGTGATAGGAGTTGAGCTTAAAGAGCCCTCCTCAAACTAGATGCTCCTCTCGATAAACAACTCATGTGTAGTAGGGCAGAGCAACTGATAACCCTTCACACCATCAAGATATCCTACAAATATGTAAGTCGTACTGTGGTGCAAGAGATCTAAAGTGAATCATGTAGTTGACCATTTCCTTCAAGGACCTATTATTTTGTTCTACCACACCACTTTGTTGGGGAGTTTATGGCAATAAATGTTGTACATCAATCCCCTCTGAAGTGAAAAACCACTCAAAATGATGGTTGACATATTCACCACCATTGTCAGTGCATAAAACTTTGATGGATTCCCTAGATTGCTTCTCTACAAAAGTTTTAAAGTCTTGAAAGTGATCAAATACCTCAAACTTTTGTTTGAGAAAGTATGTACCCAAGTATATCAAGAAAAGTCATCAATGAAAGTTAGAACAAATCTAGCCTTTATAAAAACAATTCTTCAGCAGTGATTAGCACCATAGCAGCTAAATCACCTTCCTAGGATGCTCTATCCCTCTCTACTCCAAAATAATCAAAAATTCACTCCTTTGAAGAAGTCACTCTACACCCTCATGCAATATCTCCTAAACAACAGTTTGGTGCAACTGCCTCCTATCAAACATCTCAACACACGTAAGCCTCTGCCACCTTTGCATGACCTAAATGCCTTACCAATTCCATAGGTTACCAAGACATGACACTAAGTGATGCTTGTGTCTTAAGCACAATATGTAGAACCTCATTGACCAAAACATGATCCAAGTCTCTGGTGCGAATGATGGAAGGAATAAGTTAGTGGTTGCCCCTAACCAACACTTGTAGATTTACATTGATTCTATGTCGCACCACTCTTCTAACCTTTTTGACCTTGCTTCTCGCTCTATGGCCCTAGATTCAACCTCTGATGTTCCCTCAACTTCTTATGATGAGATATTGGCATGGTGGACATTTGTTCTCACCCTGCTCAAGAACGTCTGCTTCCTAGGCCTATTATCTCCTTCTCTTCCTTTGATATCTTAACCACCATATTTGAAGGACCTCTTTACATTACCACAGATGTAAATGGGAAACCTATTAAGGGTGTCCTCATTGATCCTGTATGCCTAATCAATGTTATCAATAAGGAATTTTTGTATATTCATGAATTATATAAAGACATTTATAAGTAGTCTAATGTCTTTATACAATACCATGACATGATGTCTCAACCTACCTTGGGTTTGATCACCCTTCGTGTCTAGGTGGCACCAAAAACCATGGATGTTCATTTCTCTATCATCCCCACTTCAAATCACTTTTGCTTAAGGTTGGGCCAACAATGGTTGATTTATATGAAAGCGGTCCTCTCTCTAGTTCTGTAATGTCTAAAATTTCCTCTTGATGGTATCATACATACAATCCACATGGAAAATTTATGCCTTTATCCATGGATGGAAATTTCTCTATGGACTAATTTTGCCTAGCTTTGACTGAACTATTTTGACCTCACAACTTTATATTTATTTTATACTAGAAGTTTAAGGTGAGTCAGATATCATAGTTGTCTACTAGCCCTTCTTCTTCCTCTTCTGCAGCTACCTTCCTTGTGGTGCCTTTATCTTCAGAGGTAGCTTTTGTTCCCTCCATTTCCCCCTTGACAGATGAAGGAAAGCAGCTTGCACAGAGTGCACCTCCCCGTTCATGCACTCCTAGCCTATATCTAGTGATGTCACCTCTGATTTCTTACTCAAGACCTAGAGTTCCACCTCCCATGTAGCCTTGTGCACCGCATGCTCCTAGGACTTCTCATCATTCAATGGTTTGTTTGATTCCTCCTGCCTCCTTAGTGGCATCATAAAACTCACATTTGTTGAGAACTCCCCCTCATCCTCTAGCAATTCCATGACCCTCAATATCTACTCCCATTCCTCCTATCCCTCTTATTACATCCCATTTGAAAAAAAAACTTATTTCATCTTTTATTTCAGTAACAACTAGTTAAGAGAGAAATAATTGCGATGATTATGAAGTCACAATAGTTTAGAAAAATGAGTTTATTTAATATTTCTATTGAAAATGCAATGAAATGAATTGATATTTGAAATGTTATTTATAAAATCTGATGATTATGTGATGGGCTATCTACTCATGTGTACATGAGGTGTATGCAGGGACAGATTTTTCCACTTTAGAAGAGGAGGGAGAGCATCACTAGGGAGATGGTTATAGATTGCGAGAACTGAGTGATTAACATGCCATCGGGGAACATACATACACTCATATTAGAAGTTATAACTATTTTAAAAGTAGGTCTTATTATTTTTTTCATTGGTTGCATTAGTAATATTTTGATGATGTGATCATTTTCTTCTTGCATATGGTTGTTATAGTCATGTCAGTGAACAACGAGGTTGTGCTTGCCTCTGCTTGTTTAGTCAACTCGATAGGTCATCATATCATGTTGTTAATGTGCTCATCAAATTAATAATAAAAGCACTTGACATGCATCGTCAACGTCTATATTTGAGTATACTATTTTTTAATTCTAATTGGGTCATCCAAACATAAGTCTAGGTTCAAATTATTTACTTTCTTAAGAGTAAAAGAGCATAGAATGAAGTTTATTTTTGATGGAAGTTTATTCCCATCGACCTCTCTCCTAAATTAAAGGAGGAGTGGGGAGGAGCCGTAGCTTCGCACTCCTGATTTCAAGGCATGAGGCTGCAGTCCCTTATGAACTAAGATAAGTTTTAAAAGCAATTATTCACCACCTTGGTGGCATATATAAATACATTCATTCTCTTGTAATAGATATTGTACAAAGAGGCACGATTTTAGTTCTTCCTTTATAAGATCTTGGAAGCATTAAAAGATTAGCAGATAGTAGGTTCACTGGGGAGGGAAAAGAGAGAATCATAGCACTCTTTTGCTATTACCGAGGTACGGTTTGAGATCATATCATTTCTATATATTATTGTAATGAAAGTATTTTTTTCTTCGCCTAGATATGGGCATTATTTTGTATGCATATTAGTCTGGTTTAAGAGTAAGTTTGAGCTCAGAAAAATTGTTATGATTGACCAGTTCTCTATCCCACGCTAAGAAGCAGATTTGTCATGCATATATATTACTTTCTTTATTTCAAAGTTTGCAAAGATTAGTTCCAATTTCCATGAGCGCTTGTATGAGGCCATGGTTATGTGAAATGTATTTCAAATTTAATGTTTATTAAAACCAACTTTGGTTCTTTCATTATGCATGCCTATGTGGGTTGATGTAAGAATAATATAATGCCTGTAGAAATATTTTGAAACCACAATTCTTTGTGCCTATTTAAAGCATAAAATATCTAAGTTAAATCCTCAAAAGTGCCTATATAAGGTCGTTCAACTATGTATTAGCTGTGCTCTTAGATTTTTGCCTTCACTTGATCAATATGCTATGGGAATTTTACTTTCTCTCCAGCAAAAGAATAAGACTATTAGCTTGAATAAACTATTTATGCCTATATGAGATAGATAAATATACATATATCATTCTTAAGACAAGGCTGATAGCCTTTCAATTTGCAAAAAAAGCTATTTTTTACAAAATTTTGATACAGTATCACAAGGGAAAGTGTGAGCCAACTATGACTCAATTCTCATATGAAGCCATAAAGGATGAGAAGTATGCAATTAATGTGAAATGAAAATATTGTGTTATCTCATATTGAACCCAAGTTATCAATTATTATAAGTTCCAGTTTGGCTATGAATAGCCATGGTTTCATTAACTATTGACCAAGTTGGACGAATGGTAGTATTAAGGTCATTCGGTAAGAATTATTTTACAATCAAATGATAGTAACACTACCATTAGAGCTGAATTCCCACCCTTATGAGAAATACATAAACATAAACTTAATAATCCATAACATAGAAATAGAGATTGTGGCTAAATAAACATTATGTGTCAAAGAGTACAAGTGTTTCCATATATGTCAATTTTATAAGAGATTATGTTATAGGTTCTTTGACAAGTTGTAAGTTGAGTAATAAATCAAACTTAGGTAGTTGATCTTTGGTAGAAAGGACATAGAGGCCATAGTCAATAATGATACTATTATATGATAAAATCTTGCATATCTTTAAGAAAGAAAATCTTATTTTACTCATGAGCATGAAATCAGGACTGACTAGCCATTGAGTAGTTGAGAGGATTTCATAGACATGAGATTGCAAGGATAAAAAAAGGGGCTCAATGTATGCTTTATAAGTCACCCAAGCTCTTACCTTATAGATGCCTAAGTGGACTTGTAATGGTAGTATACTTAATTTTAACTAGACAAGTATAGGGTATAACTTATTAAACAATTTGAATTTAGTATAGGGTATACTTAATTTGAATTTATTAACATACAACTCATTTATAAAAAAATTTGGCCAAAGTAATGCAAAATCCCTACTTGCATTATCAGTTCACCGTGTCCTTGAATTGCACAAACATTCAGATGGGTTGTTCATAGCTAGAGCTAGACTAGACATTCAACCAATTGTTTTTGCTAGGATACTGCACTAGTTTTCAGATGGAATGATTAATCAACTTAATTCTCATTATCTATACCCTCATGAAGGGTAGGGCAACTTCCAATAGGAAGGTGTACGGGGGACCACCAGTCTATGGTTGGAGGAAAAGTGCCAGAGTGATGCTCTCTCTTGCAGTGGAATTGCTGAAGACTTGTGATGCAGAAAACATTGCTTCATTTGAATATTTGATTGATTATTGTAAGTCACGAGAAATGCTACCATTAAATATTATAATGAGCACTCTGATGTAATTATGAAAAGTATAACGTTGAATATTTCCTTTATGGAACAAAAAAAATATTATTGAAAAATAGCTGTTATTTACGTCATTTACTTTGAATAATAGTTTTTTATTCAGATGTGCTTGTTACACCTTTGGTGGCAAAAGAAAAGTAACCCGCATTGCAAGAATCTTCCCCTTCCTCTTCCCCTATGATCTCTCCACATTTAGTGGTTCTTTCGACCTCTCCACCTATCCCTATGGCATTGGCTGACACAGAGCCCATGATGGAAGACCCCCTGACTCCATCAATAGAGTCCTTGGCTCATAACCAATGTAATCATTTTGTGACAGATTGCAAGCATCACCATCATGTTGTAGCTTGAGTGTATGCTACTAATGTGCAGCCTCCTTTTGAGGATCCTTCTATTTTGTAGCCGCTCCCCGATCTTGTTCCTCTTGTCAACCCCTAGCTTCCTTCTTCCCCTTCTTTGTCCCTTCTATCCTTGACCCTCACCTCTATTGTTAGTGTCCCTCCTAGCACCACCCTTTTGTTTCTTCTTAAGGGGATAAATGTTATTTGCAAGCATTGAACATTGTTTTGTCTTCGAGCATTCACCATTGGAAGAGGAGATACTTCATTATGGGGGGATATATAGTCTCACTCTTTCCCTCTTAGGGGGGGGGGGTCTTTTTATTGTGTATTCATGATGGATGTAGTACTTGGGGGGTATTGATATTGAGTCCTCCTTCCATCACTCCATCACTTGTACATATTTGTTTGTTCTTTTGTCTCTTTTGGAGAGGGGTTTTTCCTATGAGTTTTTCTCCTTTACTCCATTTGTGAGAGATTATTTGTACATGGGTATCTAGCATGGCCTAGTATCCAGGACCCATCATTTCATCTCTATTTTGTCTACTTCTCTCTAAGTTGCACTTAAGGGTGGGTGTTGGTGTGAATAGGGTATTACCTAATTGGTTTCCCTTTGTACTGTGTACTGGGTACATTATCTATCTAGCTATTAGTTAGCCCTATTCACACATGTTCACATGTTAAGTTTACTTAGGATTTAATTCTAGATGTTTCTAGGTTGTCAAGTGATCTTATCCTCTAGTTGGAATCTTATCTTTTAGTTGTCGCATGTTGTAGGAGTAAGACACTTGTCATTATCCTAATGAGTCTTACATCTCAACCTTGTATTTATAAGTGAGACATATCATGTATATTATGTAACAATTTGCATTCTTTGATAGAATAGGATTATTCTCTCATTTGGTCTCCCTTGTACTTTCATGAAGTTCCTATATCTTGGGTGGATACCTTCATAGCCAAATCTTACACTAACAAGAGACTTTGAGGTTTCTCAACAAAAAGTGACTAAAATAGGGTTTTATCGAGGAATTTTTTCGGCTACAAGTGGATTCATGAAGGTGAAGTCATTGAGTGTAATAAATATAAAGTTCTTAGTGGGATTGCTTGTAACATGGTGATGAGATGTTAGATATTTGTAGAGGTAAACCATATTTTTAGTGTCATGTTTTTGTTTCAAAAATAATGGTTGGGAAGTGATGGAAATCAAGTATATGCCCACTCTATCTATAGAAATCAAGTCTGAAATAAGTCCTTAGGGTGTGGGAAAACTTGTAGAAATTTATGAGGCACCAAAAATCAATAAGATTGGATTGTGGTAGACCTAATGTGTGAACATCAAGGGAAAATCTTCTCCCATATTTTGCATAAAATTGAATTTGAAATGGTGTCTAGTTGTGTATAGAGGCATGGGCATTTCAAAATTGCACACCTAGGGTTTTAATTCAATCCCTATATCTAGGTTGATAATATTTATAAGCCTATGGAGAATTGAATTGTGTATAGAGGCATGGGCATTTCAAAATTGCACACCTAGGATTTTAATTCAATCCCTATATCTAGGTTGATAATATTTATAAGCCTATGGAGAATTGGATGTCCAATTACAACAAGTATGAAAAGTAATCTATTCACTAGAGTTTATTGCAATAAATTTATTGTAGATACAATCTTAGTAAAATTATTGATTAGGTGTAGAGGATTGGAATAATTATCAAGTGTACATGGAGATTAGGGAGACACCAATGACCTATATATACAACTTATTTTGATGAAGTTAGGGTTGGATAGATCTTTATATACTAAAAGTGACTTAATGTGTCCTCTAGTCTAGTATGTTCTAGGTGTCGATATTTTAGTCTAGACTTAATTTCTTATGTATTTAATCTATTATAAATTTGTAGAAGGTGATTGGACATTCATAGTTACTCCCCATGATCTAATTTTCTCCATAGTTGGGTAAGTGTTTTAGGGGAGAGCCTGGATATATCTCTAAAGCTACATTTGCTAGTCTATTCTTGTGTTCTAATAATTTAATTGTCATAGCAATTGTAAAACTTTCTCAAATTATTTGAGAATTCTTTTCATAATAGCATATGGAAATATCTTTTATCTATTTTGGATTGTTGAAGTACACTTGGTCATGTGAATGTTTTGGTAGATTTATCTAAATTCATTTGGAAGTAAGTGTACCTAGATTCACATAATTCTAAAATACATCACTAGTTCTTTGTTTAGTATTGACTTGTATCTTGATATTAGGATCAATATTGAATTTATGTTTGCATTATATTTTAAATCTTGACACTATCACCAATGGATTAAGGCACCAGTCTCTCAGTGTTTGATCCTTCCAAGTTTCATAATTCATTTATTATTTTTCAGTAGTTTAGTTTAGTAGTGTCCTACCAATTTAAATTATCAATTAGTCTTAAACTCTAAAATATATTATGAGAGCCTATGTGTGTTAATCATCTCTAGAGGATTATGTATTATATATTTTTTAGGGGTTATGTATGAAGTATGATTAAGTGAGTGATATTACATTTGGGGTAAAATTTTGTTTTCATCTTTAGTTGGATACATAACATATTATAATTTTCTTTTAAAATCTATTCTTAGGTCTATTATATCAATGAGCTAATATAAGGAATGCTTGCTAACAGTTTCTGGGATGCATGTACATAGGTCATAGCTAGGTTAAAAGGCCTAGTGTGTTTCATTTATCTTTAAGTTTTCTTTAAAAGACCTATACTAATTCCCTCCTTGGTCCTACAAAGTTAAAAGTTTAGAAGAGTTTCTTACTCTTGTTAGTTGGTTTACAACTACCTACACTTTAACCATGAGTTTTGCCCCTTCAATATAAACTAACATAAGTCCCTTAGCTTAGGTATTGAGTTCATTCTCTAGGATTATGGGGTTCAATTTAGAGCACCAACAAGGTGTACCATATGGGGATGCACACCACCCATATCATCCTCATTGGCATTATCCTCTCTCTCTCTCTCTCTCTCTCTCTCTCTCTCTCTCTCTCTCTCTCTCTCTCTCTCTCCTTATATGCACATTGACATGTTCTTTTCCATGCATTGTCAATGCCAACTGATAGTGTATGTGGAAATGATACATTTTGTGCATGTTACATTACTATTCTAGTGGTGCTTGCTCAAAGAAAATTGTTGGTTGTATCCTTGTTGATTTTTGTCAATGATGGAATTTTTTACCATTATAACTTGATATTCAATATCAATCCCAAAATAGTACCATGTATATGACCCTTTTAGTGATATGCCATATTGGTAAAGTTTGTCAAATTAATTATTTGAATAAGTTTTGGTTCCTACAAAGTTTTATAATAATTGAAAGTGAGTGGTTCAAGTAAGGCTATTCTACTATAGAACTTGTGGAGGAGGATACCAGTGTTGATGATGTCAATGCTATATTAAAATATGTAGAGGTACATGATTCATAACAATTGTGGTAGGGCTTTGCTAACACAAATTCACGTTATTTCCTTAAACTCCTTTACATTTATAAGATATCAACATTATTTTTATAAAATTTTATCATGCTTTATTCTTCTAATTCTTAATTTTTTATGATATAGCAACCTTTTCTTAAACACTAACTATGCAAATGCTAATATGGTATAGTAAGAAGCAACATAAAGCTTTTTTACTAACTCAATACTTATATTTAATTAAAAACCACCACATTCTCTCGGTAAGTGATCTTCATAATTTTTTAATGGGATGTGCTTCAATGTGGTGCAGGAGCACCCCTTAAAAATAAAGAATAAGTCTAATTATAGTATGTTTTACATTATGATGTAATAAGGTCCATGTGACCAATTCTTATGTTTTAAGTCAATCTAGGTTTATGTGCAAGTCAGTTAGAAGTTTGTTATGCTAGCTATCCTCTCCCAGCCACTGGGAATTGACTCTATACTACTTGTGAGGAGTAGATATATATGACCTAGCTCAGTTTGTTTTAGAGATACAGTTGCATAGGAGAAACAAAGAAATTGTGTATGGAGATTTGACAGAGTAGTGTTGTGCAGCGGGACTGTGAAGTCTGATATTTCTATGCATTCCTAAAATTGAAACAAAGAAGATCTCGTTGGTGTTATTTTGTCTAATTTCAATTTCTCTGTGTGACCAATTTTCTTGTTTTGCAATTGAGATGGAACCATTCATCCATTCCACCGGTTAATTCTCTGAATTGGTGGAATGGCCATGTACAGTAGTTTAGTTTTTCCTTTCTATTTTTCTATTTTTGCATTTCATGTTTTTGGGATCAAATTATTGCATGCTATGATCTATCCTAGCATCCTCATGTGCTAGGGCTGGAAGGATAAAGTCTAAGTTAAGATTGCCCAGAAAACAGATCAGCCCGATCTCTGTGTTTTCCATGTGAAATTTGTGAAGTTTCAAGGGTTTTGTCAAAATGTACATTTGATGGATATATAGTTTTTGTATGCAATATACAATCTGTGTGTATATCACATTTGTATCTATGTGTATATCGCTTTTGCATCCGAGGATCATTTTGTGTGTATTCGTCATTCGCATATCACTGTTGTATGTTGGAACATACAAGCAGTCAGAGGTACATTTGATACATGCAAGCGAGTCAATGGCGAGTCAAAGATACATTCACCAAAGAAAGATGGGAGATGTATCTTTTGTCTGCATATCGGGTTTGTACATTCTAAATGTACATTGAAGAAATACATTCAAGATATACAAAGTTTGTGTATATCGCTGAGGGGCATCGGGTCATACAAGTTTTGAGTATACATCTTTTGATATACACTCTGTGAGTATACTGCATTTGCATGTTTATGTGTATATGTCAAATGCATTTTGTGGTTTGTATATAGCGAATGTATATTTCAAATATACATTCAGGTGATACAAGGGAAGGTCAATGATCAGTAGATTGCGGAAGGGATATTCCAAGGGATATTCGATGAATGCATATTCAGTGTTGTACATTTTGATTGTATGTCTGAACATACATTCCGTAGATACAAGGGTTTGATACAAAGAAGTAAACGCCGGTCAAAGGAAAGAGTGTATGTTTTATCTGCATCGAGCGCTTGTACATTGGGTCGAGATACATAAGGTTACCGGCCACGGAGATAAGGGGAACCAGCGATAAGAGGTCAAAGTTTGTATGTATCATCGTGACAACAGTCATTGGGATAGCTCGGTTTGGAGAACCCGACAGACGAAGTCTTGTCGATAGGCACATAAATGAAATACTCATCGGGGTGAGATGGGTATCGAGGTGAGATGTATAGGAGGTGCCGATAGTTATTGTCAGACTAATAGGGTATATCGGTAAGACAGTTAGACAACTCTTGCCGATGAAATAAGAAATATCAAATTCCACCATTCCATTGAACGTTTCCGGCTATGGCTCTGCTTCATAGTGGTATCAGAGCTAAGGAGTATCTTCTAGGAAGATAAAGAAATACAAAATGTTAGACGAAGAAGGAACATCAGAACTTCCAGCAAAGATGACCAATGCCGAGTTGGCTGTTCTGGTTAAGAAGCAGATTGCAGAGAGCATTGCTGTAAAAGTTTAGAATCAGGTGTTGAGAAATGAGTTGGAGAAGTTGAGGGACAGAGTAGGTTTTGGTAAAGAAGAAGATAGGGATGAAGAGGAAATCCCTAGGGGGGACGAGGTAGACATTCCTACAGATCAGAGACCCTTGATTAATGCCCTCAAATCCATGGAGAGGAGAACCATGGATGTGAAACTAGATTTTCCAGTGTTTACAAGAAAGATGGATCCTAATTCGGTGATGGAGTGGATAGACTCCCTAAATAACTTCTTTGAGATAGAGGAGATACCAAAACACTAGAGGGTAAAGATAGCCCAATCAAAAATGAAAGAGGCTCCATTAACTTGGAGAATTTTATCCAAGATGACAGAGTACAAGAAGGAAAGCATAGAGTTGTTACATGGAAGAAGATGATGGCTTTAGTAAAAGAAGCCTATGTTCCATTGGATTACAACATCTAATTGCATAAGAGGAAACAAAATTTGAAGCAGAAGGAGCTAGATGTCAGCTCATATATAGAAGAATTTATGAAACTTTGTGTCAAGACAAAAGTAAAAGAGAGTGAGGAAGAAAGGGTAGCCAGATACCTTAATGGATTGAGGTTCAACATTCAGGAAGATTTGAATCTGCATAACCCAGATACAGTTCAGAAATATTTTCAGTTGGCATTGAAAGTGGAAGAGAAATTAAAGAGGAAAATAGCAAAGAGGTGGAAGAGGTCCTTTTAGAGGCAGAGGACACGAATTTGGATATTAGGGAGAATCCAGTCATGACAACAGCAAGGGAGATAATAGTCAAAACCAGAGAGGAAGTTACAATCAGCAAGAAAACTTCAGAGGCAGAAGACATTTCAGAGGAAGATCTCAGGGCAAAGTATCTATCAGATGTTATAACTGTAGTAAAGAAGGCCATATAGCCAGTAGATGTCCAGAAAAGGCAACAAGTTCAACAGGAGAAAGGAGAATGAATCTGATCCAAAAACCTGATAGCCAAAGTGCAACAAGCTCAAATGCTTTTCAAAGTGTGAATGCTCCTAACAATTATGGATATCTAGAAAGTGAAGAATCTCAGATGATGAGGAGAACAATGACTACCATGAAGGTACCTGACAGAGAACCCCCACAAAGAAAGTCTCTTTTCATAACTAATTGCAAGCAGGAGGAAAGGTATGTAAAGTTCTAATTGATTTTGGTTCTACTAAAAATTTTGTATCTGATGAAATGGTAACAAAGCTTAAGCTTTGAAGATTGCCTCACCCATCCCCATATAAGGTCTCATGGCTTACCCAAGGTCAGCAAACAGTTGTAGAAGAGTAGGCTTGGGTAGAATTTCAGATTGGATCATATAAGGACAAGTTGTTGTTTGATATTACTAAGATGGATGCTTGCCATCTTTTATTTGGGAGACCATGGCAGTATGATTTGAAGGCACGCCATGACGGTGTTAGGAACACCCATACAATCACCAAAGATGGTATGGTGATAGAGTTAGTCCCATTGACAGAGAAGAAGGAGAAACCAAAAGGAAACGAGGTGAAGGTAATGCTGACGAAAGGAAAACAGTTCATGAAAGAAGTAGTAAGAGAAGGTGTAGTTGCATATGCCCTAATTCCATGTCTGACAGTGAATAGAGGACAGCAGCAAGAAGTCAAGAAAGAGAAGAAGCAAAGGTTCATAGACCTAGCTGTCCAAGAGTTATTGGATAAGTATAAAGGCATCATCTCTGATGGAATGCCAAGATCCCTACCAGCTATAAGAGATATCAACCATTGCATAGATCTAATCCCAGGATCTACACTTCCAAACAAAGCAGCATACAAGCTAACTCTAGAACAGAATGCAGAAGTAGCAAGACAAATTGAGGAATTATTAGACATAGTCTGCTTGGTAAAAGTTTAAGCCCATGTGCAGTACCAGCTGTACTAGCACCAAAGAAAGAAGGCACTTGGAGGCTTTGCACAGATTCCAGGGCTATTAATAAGATCACAATTAGGTATAGGTTTCCAATATCTAGGATAGAGGATTTACTTGACTATTTGGGAGGTGCTAAGTATTTTACAAAAATAGATCTGAAGAGTGGTTATCATCAGATCAGAATTAGGCTAGGAAATGAATGGAAAACAACATTCAAAACCAATGAAGGGTTGTATGAATGGAAAGTTATGCCTTTTCATTTGTCTAATGCACCTAGTACTTTTATGAGATTGATGAATGAGGTTTTGAGAGAATTCATGGAAAGTTTGTCATAGTATATCTAGATGACATTCTGATTTTCAACAATACAAAGGAAGAACATCTCAGACATATAGATTTGGTTCTCAAGAGGTTACATGAAGAGCAGCTGATGATAAATTTGGACAAGTGTTTGTTCATGTAGGAGGAGATCACATATTTGGGTTTTGTCATTTCCCAAGGCAAGCTGCAAATGGATAAGGAGAAGGTAAGTGCCATATTGTCTTGGCCAACTCCAAGGACTATGAATGATGTCAGAAGTTTCCATGGGTTAGCAACCTTCTATAGAAAGTTTATAAGAGGGTTTAGTCATATTTGTGCACCCATGCTTGATACTATAAAAGGAGGACAAAAGTGCAGATTTGCTTGGACTGAGGAAGAAGATGATTCCTTTGAAACATTAAAGAAGAAGGTGGCACAGCAACCAGTCCTTGCACTTCCAGATTTTACCAAAATTTTTCAAGTCGAATGTGATGCAAGTCACATGGTAATTGGAGCAGTACTCAGCCAAGAAGGTAGACCAATTGCATTTTTCAGTGAGAAGCTCAATGATGCTAAAAAGAGGTATTCATCATACGATTTGGAAATGTATGCTTTAGTCCAGTCACTCAAGAAATGGAGGCATTACTTGATGCCAAAAGAATTCATAGTATTCATAGATAATCAGGCTCTGAGTTTCATAAACAACCAGGAAAAGTTGAACCACAGGCATATGAAATGGGTAGAAACTTTGCAAGCTTTTACTTTCACATTGAAGCACAAGAAAGGAGTAAAAAATAAGGTAGCTGATGCCTTGAGCGGGAGAGCTCTAACAGTCAACCATATCCAGTTGGAAAGTGTTGGCATTGATTCATTGAAGACCATGTATGATGATGATGAAGATTTTGGAGAGATATATCAAGTATGTACTTCTTTTGGAGATAAATATCATGCTGAGTTCTCTGAATTTCTGATCCAAGATGGATTGTTGTTCAAAGGTGGATAGTTGTGTATTCCAAGGTGTTCTATGAGGTTGAACATCATAAAAGAGAAACATTGTGGAGCTATGGCAGGACATTTTGGTTTGGATAAGACTCTTGATCTTGTTCAAAGACATTATTTTTGGCCTAAGTTACAATCTGATGTTAGAAAATTTGTAGAGACATGTGTGATATGTCAGAAAGCAAAAGGAAGATCAACTAATGCAGGTTTATATCAGCCTTTACCCATTCCTTCCAGACCATGGGAAAGCATAAGAATGGATTTTGTGTTGGGTTTACCCAGAACTAGAAAAGGATATGATAGTGTTTTTGTTGTAGTGGACAGATTCAACAAAATGGCACATTTCTTGCCATGCAAAACCACTACTGATGCTTCATATATTATAGATTTGTTTTTCAAAGAAATAGTAAGAATACATGGATTGCCATTGAGCATAGTCTCAGATAGGGATGTGAAGTTTATTGGTCATTTCTAGAGAACTTTGTGGAAGAAGCTTGGAACAAATTTGTCTTTCTCATCCGCACATCATCCTCAAACGGATGGACAGCCTGGAGTCATAAATCATTCTTTAGGGAATTTGCTCAAATGTTTGACAAGACAGCATGGAGAAAAGTGGGATACTATCCTATCTCAGGTAAATTTTTCCTATAATGATATTGTCAATAGGAGTATAGGGAAATCACCTTTTCAAATAGTGTATGGTATGCATCCACGAGGTATTTTGGAGCTGAGAGATCTACCTATAGGAGATTCTATTAGTGTAGATGGAGAAGCTTTTGCAGAAGCCATCAAAGAGGTTCATGATCAAGTAAAGACCCAGCTACAGCAAACTACCTTGAAGTATAAAGAATATGCTGATAGAAAGAAGAAAGATGTACAGTTTGATGTTGGGGATTTGGTATGGGTTCATTTGAAAAAGGAAAGACTTCCTAAAGGTGAATATACCAAACTCATGTAGAGGAAGATTGGACCATGTCAGATTTTGAAGAAATGTGGGCCAAATACTTATGAGATACAACTTCCTTCTGATCTTGGTTTATCACCTATATTCAATGTATGTGATTTAACTCCATACAAGCATAATCTAGATGAAGAATAGGAACTACTATAGGATACAGCAGCTGATGACATTCCAAAACGTGATCCACCACAGTCGCAAAAGATTTTAGACACAAGAATGATCAAGAAGACCCAGAACAAACAATATTTGGAATATTTGGTGGCTTGGCAGGGAAAACCTGATTCAGAAGCAGTGTGGATGACTGAAGAACAGATCAACCAACATGGTTCTAACCTACATACTCTCATCTCAAGTGGACTTGAGATTTCTTCTTCTGGGGAGTATGGTGCAGGAGCACCCCTTCGAAATAAAGAATAAGTCTAATTATAGTATGTTTTACATTATGATGTAATAAGGTCCATGTGACCAATTCTTATGTTTTAAGTCAATCTAGGTTTATGTGCAAGTCAGTTAGAAGTTTGTTATGCTAGTTGTCCTCTCCCAGCTGCTTGGAAGTCTCCCAGCCACTAGGAATTGACTCTGTACTACTCGTGAGGAGTAGATATATATGACCTAGCGCAATTTGTTTTAGAGATACAGTTGCATAGGAGAAATAGAGAAATTGTGTATGGAGATTTGACAGAGCAGTGTTGTACAGCAGGACTGTGAAGTCTGATATTTCTATGCATTCCTGAAATTGAAATAAAGAAGATCTCGTTGGTGTTATTTTGTCTGATTTTGATTTCTCTGTGTGACCAATTTTCTTGTTTTGCAATTGAGATGGAGCCATTCATCCATTCCACCTGTTAATTCTCTGAATCGGTGGAATGGCCATGTACAGTAGTTTAGTTTTTCCTTTCTATTTTTCTATTTTTGTATTTCATGTTTTTGGGATTGAATTATTGCATGCTATGATCTATCCTAGCATCCTCATGTGCTAGGGTTGGAAGGATAAAATCTAAGTTAAGATTGCCCAGAAAATAGATCAGCCCGATCTCTGTGTTTTTCGCGTGAAATTTGTGAAGTTTCAAGGGTTTTGTCGAAATGTACATTTGACGGATATACAGTTTTTGTATGCGACATACAATCCATGTGTATATCGCATTTGTATCTGTGCATATATCACTTTTGCACCCGAGGATCATTTCATGTGTATCTGTCATTCGCATATTGTTGTTGTATGTTGGAACATACAAGCAGTCAGAGGTACATTTGATACATGCAAGCAAGTCAACAGCGAGTCAAAGATACATTCGCCAAAGATAGATGGGAGATGTATCTTTTGTCTGCATATCGGGTTTGTACATTCTAAATGTACATTGAAGAAATACATTCAAGATATACAAAGTTTGTGTCTATCGCTGAGGGGCATCAGGTCATACAAGTTCTAAGTATACATCTTTTGATATACACTCTGTGAGTATACTACATTTGCATGTTTCTGTGTATACATCAAATGCATTTTGTGGTTTGTATATAACGAATGTATATTTCAAATATACATTCAGGTGATACAAGGGAAGGTCAACGGTCAGCGGATTGTGGAAGGGATATTCCAAGGGATATTCGATGAATGCATATTCAGTGTTGTACATTTTGATTGTATGTATGAACATACATTCCGCAGATACAAGGGTTTGATACAAAGAAGTCAACGCCGGTCAAAGGAAAGAGTGTATGTTTTATCTGCATCGAGCACTTGTATATTGGAAATATACATCGCGCTTGTACATTGGGTCGAGATACATAAGGTTACCGGCCATGGCGATAAGGGGAACCGGTGATAAGAGGTCGAAGTTTGTATGTATTGTCGTGACAACAGTCATCGGGATAGCTCGGTTTGGAGAACCCAACAGACGAAGTCTTGCCGATAGGCACATAAATGAAATACTCATCAGGGTGAGATGTATAGGAGGTGCCGATACTTATTGTCAGGCCGATAGGGTATATCGGTAAGACAGTTAGACAGCTCTTGCTGATGAAATAAGAAATATCAAATTCCACCATTCCATTGAACATTTCCGGCTGTGTCTCTGCGTCACAATGGTCCTAAGATGAATAAGGAATGGTGAATTACTATGTGAAAACTAATTATTGTGAGAGATATTCATTCTAGTGCATACTTCTGCTAGAGTAAAAGGTCAACATGGTAGAGAAATGTGCATTGCATTATCATTCACCAAAATGAATATCTAGAAGAAAATTTCTTCATGTTGAGCATTCCAACAATCTCAAGAAATAGTTTGATGTAGAAATAGAAGAAATAGTGTTGTGAATTGACATTCTAAGAGAATTATAATTTCATTTGACACCCACAATTTCATACTCACAATATTTCAAAAGGCTAGTAAATTAAATAAAATTAACTTTTTTATGATCCTTTAGACTCAAATGTATTTCAAGGAATTTAATGTGTTTGACATGTATGTTTCTATTTGATAGCATGCATTTCAATGTGTGACCCTTTCAAAATCTAGATAGGATGAAACATTTAGCAAGAAAATCTCAAGCAATAATATTATATTTTCTAGAAGGGGTTCAATTACCATTAAAATTCAAAATCATATTGAGAAAGACAATGAAGGTATGTGATAAAAAATAAAATCTTAGAAGTTTATTTAATGGCATTTCAACTATAGATTCTCAATCCTTCCTTTTTTTTTAATTGGTTTGAAATTCCAACCTTACTCTATTTGTTACAAGGTGGGTTAAGAATCTACATTATTTTTTCATAGATGTTAATTTAATCACACTTAGATGAATAATTTGAACTTACAAATCTTAGTGAATCTTTCTAGCTCAATTTCAATATGTCATATAGGTTTGAACTTGAAAATTTTTCCTATTATTTACCAATTTTATTTATCTATGTATTTACTTTTGTTCAATTTTCTCCTTTATTTATGTTTCACTATATAATTTCTCTTTCTCTACCTACTAATCTAGTATTTCCCACCCCTACACTACTTTATACTTTTATTCTTTGCACTATTGTATATTTATTTCTTACCCTTTACTAATACCCCTTGTGCTACACTATATTTATATTCCCTATATTGCTCTACATTTATTTTCCTAGCATTACTCCCTTTTCCATGCACTATACTTAGTGAATATTATTAGTTTAGGTAAGAGGAAGTATACAAAGATGGGGTCCAATGTATGATCCACCTTAAAAGCAAAGTTAACTTATTTGACATTTAAAGCAATGGGCCTACCAAATGGATATTGAAATGTATAACTTCAATTTATTTTGAGTTTTACTAAAGATGAGAAGACCACATATTGTAGATTCTTTTCTCATGCATATTTGTAGTTAAATTTTTTTCTATTAACGTATAAAATTAGAAATGTAATTTCTTGATGTAATAGAGATGCAAAAGTTTTAATTTATATTGTGGATCTTGAATGTTGTATCTCTCCTTGTGGTTTAATATTGTTAAAGGAGATTTTTGAGTGACTAAGAAAATTTGGATGTCACTGGTCTAGGATGGTCTAGGATATCAAACTTAAGGAAGGGTGTTGAATTTATAAATTTGACTTCCTCTGCTAATCCATACATGATATTAAATAAATATAACTAATCTGTAAAATAAAGTCCATATTTTAGAATAGTCTAGAATATATTTGACTTAGTGTAAAAACTATATATTCATGTGATTGCAAATATATAGAAAAAGAAAAAGGTTCTGTCTATATATATTTATAATCTTTAATTTTTGTACATTTATATCTTAAACACAAAAATCTGTTATTCTTTATATCTGCACCGCTGTTTTGTGAGAATCAGTCTCGTTTTGACAAAGTCCAGAAGTATTTTATTAGAGAACGAACACAGCGCGCCCAACATTTCCAACACAGGGTCCAAGTTAATCATTCAAAGATCAATGGAGTTGATTTATTCATCGACATTCAATTTTGTTGCTTTTTTCATCGACTATGACCAAGCAGTCCGTCTATCATCACTTGTGTGCCTTTGAACGGACCATTTCTTGTGCAGCGCGTTTACCTTTAATTTCCACATTGGCGATACCGTTCTTTCATTCTTCGCATGCCCAAGTCGATTTTCGTTGCTATATATATAGAGAGCTATGAAAACCTGAGTGAAAGTTATCCGCACAGCTCGAAACAAACATTTTAAACGAGAAATTTGGATCTGCGTATATCGAGAATGAAGGGAATGGATGTTCAGGTGACGGTGCCGAGCTATCTGAGATGCCCCATCTCTCTGGAGCTGATGAAGGACCCTGTCACTCTTTGCACTGGCCTTACTTATGATCGCCACAGCATTGAGACCTGGTTAGATGCCGGCAACAATCTCTGCCCCGTCACAAACCAACTTTTGCTTACTGACGACACAATTCCAAATCACACTCTCCGTCGAATTATTCAGGATTGGTGTGTAGCCAACAGTGGTCTAGGAGTCCAACGGATTCCCACGCCCAAGGCACCTCTCGATCCCTCCTATCTCAATGCCATCCTCGGAAAGATTTCGGCCGGCGAGAAGGAATCCATACGCAAGCTGAGGCGATTGGGCGAGGAAAGCGATAGGAATAAAAAATGCATCGCCTCCTCAAATGCATCCTCTGTTCTCGCATCCCTTTTTGCCGAACACAGCACTCAGGCTTTGAATCGGTCGCAGCAGTGTGTAGAGATTTGCGAAGAGGCTCTTGGGGCTCTGACTATGTCTTTGCCCTTGACTTCCCAGGCCTTGGATTTGCTTGCCTCGTCCGACGCCACTGTCTGCCTTATATGCAATCTCCGAGAAGGCAATCTGGAGACAAAGAACAGCGCCGTTACGATTCTTCGAGAAATGGTTTCCAAGGATAAATACAGAGACATGATAGGAAAAAGAGAAGGATTGGCAGAGGGGATGGTGCAGCTACTGAGAGAGCCTATATGCCTAGCGGCGAAAAAAGCAAGCTTGGCCATCATATACAACATTGCCGTGAGGAAAAGATACCGCAGCGAGATTGTGGAGGCGGGAGCTGTTCCTTTACTAGTGGAGATGCTTGTAGACGGAGAGCGGAGCATTTGTGAGAGGGCATTGTTGGCACTGGACATCCTTTGCCATTGCACGGAGGGACGATCCGCCGCTTCTGCGCATGCTTTAACACTACCAGTGGTTGTGAAGAAGTTGTTAAGAGTGTCTGATTCAGCCACCGAATTGGCAGTCTCTGTTTTGTGGAATATTTGCCAGAATTCATCCAACGGCGGGGCCGTGCGGGAGGCGTTGCATGCAGGCGCCTTCGACAAGTTGCTGTTGTTAGTGCAGGTGGGATGCTCTGAGGCAACCAGGGTTAAAACAACCATGTTACTCAAACTTTTCAACGCCTACAGACATGATTCGGAATGTGCACACAAACTCCATTTGCCTCATGTCAAGCGTTGCTTCTAAATTGAGTAATCTGGCGAACTCCTCGTCGAGCAAAGGAGAAATGGCGAACTCCAAAGGAGAAATTTATAGAATTTTGCCGTCACACCAAAGTCTCTCATCGTCAATAGAGTCGCTACACCAATAAAATTATCTATTGTAAATATGTACAATTTGGGGGACTTGGGACGGGTTCATTTGAAGACTGTATAATTTATCTATATACAAAATTTTCATCCTTATTAATGAATATCTAATGCATCAATTGTAACATGAGCATTCACAAATCTGTGAAAAAACAAAGCAGAAAAATACAGAACAAAAATTTTCAAAACTTACACCTCATGTAAAACCCACGGCTTATGTAAGTCCAATCCGATTATTTTTAAATTATGCAGGTGGCAAGCTACTTAATCATACATACGGATTTATTTCTTCTGTATACAATCATTTGTATTATCTAGGGTCATTCATGACGAATTGTCCACAATGTAATAATGCCTATTACACGTCTTGGATTATCATTATTTTAACACCAAAATTGATTTCGCCATTAGGCAAGACGTTTCTTATGCATTATACACCGGCTGCGTGGTTTGGGACTAGCCGATTAGATTCTATAACTACATCAAGAGGTGTTTGGCGGTGCTAAGGCAAGGACATCATGATGTGATTATGTAAGGGAAATTTTTTTTAAAAAATCTAACAAATAATTAAAATAAATAAATATTAAATAAATTAAAACTGGTATATGGGGCATAGATTGGAACACAAATAGTGGTCGGAGGTTTAAATCTTGACTTAACTATTGCATGAGTAAGGGCAGCTCATGTGGTTAAAGGTTATAGGCACATAATTAAGACTTGACAAATGGGGTCACAACTAATATCAATTCCTCTCAACCAAAAATAAAAATAAAACTATTATAACCAACATAATTAAATAAAACATAAACTATAAATATAGCCCACATATAAATATAGATAGAACTATATAAATGAAATAAATAAATAAATAATAACTAAAATTATAAAATAACTCTAAAATAGTAGTAAAGTAGAACTAAATAAAATAGTTGTTCAAATAAAAATAAAATAAACAATATAAATAAACTAAAATAATTCTTAAATAGTTTTAAAGTATAATAAAATAACACTTAAATTAATAAAATAATTTTTCAAATAAAAATAAAGTAAACAATTTTAATAAAATAAAATATTATAAAATAGTTTTAAAGTAAAATAAAATTACTTTTAAGTAAATAAAATAACTCATGATTGATATCACTTGGCATGTTTTAGATAGATATATTTAAGTTATATGTACTAGTAACTTTTGTCTGCATAGTATCATTTTCTCTACACCCCATTTTCAAACTCTTAATGATATAAACCAATTCCTCATAATTAGGAGGCACAACTAACTGTAATTGCTAGTTTTAAAGAAGTGGTTTGTAACTGCCTAGACTTTGGGCATATAGTTGTCACGTGAATGTTATTTTTTAGAGAGTTAGTATTAAACTAGGAGATTAGCATGTTGGAGTGGGGAGACTGAGGGGAGAGAAGGTTTTTAAGACCGAATAGGAAACAAAGGTGTAAAGGGTTGAAGATATGTAATGATTTAGAATGAATTATAAGGGCATAAATTAATGGTAAGTCAATTTTTTGGCTATTGGAGATGAGACTTATGTAAAGCTGTTTTTATCTATAAATATCAGATAGTGTTGTATATTTTTTGTGCATACTGTTATACCATGGATGTTTCTTCCCTATTTGTAGTCTATGTTTTGTTGAATCTTTCTTGTTCTTTTTTTCATTCTTGAATATTGAATCTTTGTATGTTGAGTTAAGGTGTTTGTACTAGTTTGGCATTAGAGCATCTTAACATGCTAGGAGTGGAGACTTCATGAGGAGGGAGTTAATAGCTTACAGGGTAGAAAGTAGGATGTGGGGAGATATGATTCAAGTTTTCCCTCAACTCAAAAAATCTTAGTAAGCCAAAGCATTAAGTGACTACAAAAAGAGACTCTATACCTAGCTATTGTTGAAGACTCATTTGAGGGGTAGAGTTTTACCCTTGCTTCTCTTTTTTACTATGAGTGGCTCCTTAATATACTTTGTGTTGGAAGAGGCTAAAGAAATGGATGGAAAGAGATCTCTAGATGTGTCAGTAAATGTTGGAGTTCTCTGTAAAAGATAAATGATTCTTGCTATTAGGATCAATATTGCATTTATGTTTGCATTATATTTTACACCTTGACACTATCACCAATGGATTAAGATGCCAGTCTCTCAGTATTTTATCCTTCCAAGTTTCATAATTCATTCATTATTTTTTAGCAGTTTAGTCTAGTAGTGTCCTACCAATTTACATAATCAGTTAGTCTTAAAGTCTACAATATATTATGAGAGCCTATGTGTGTTAATCATCTCTAGAGGATTATGTATTATATTTTTTTCAGGGGTTATGTATGAAGTATGATTAAGTGAATGATATTACATTTGGGGTAAAATTTTTTTTTCATCTTTAGTTGGATACATAACCTATTATAATTTGCTTTGTAAATATATTCTTAGGTCTATTATATCAATGAGCTAATATAAAGAATGCTTGGTAACAATTTTTGTGATGCTTGTACATAGGGTGTGGTTAGGTTGAAAGGCCTAAAGTGTTTCATTTATCTTTATTTTTTCTTTAAAAGACCTCTAGTAATTCCCTCCTTGGTCCTACAAAGTTAAAAGTTTAGAAGAGTTTCTCACTCTTGTTAGTTGGTTGACAACTACCTACACTTTAACCATGAGTTTTACCGCTTGAATATAAACTAACATAAGTCCCTTAGATTAGGTCTTGAGTTCATTCTCTAGGATTATAGGGTTCAATTTGGATCACCAACAAGGTGTACCATATGGGGATGCACACCACCCATATCATCCTCATTGGCATTATCCTCTCTCTCCTTATATGTGTGCACTGACATGTTCTTTTCCATGCATTGTCAGTGCCAATTAATAATGTATGTGGAAATGATACATGTTGTGCATGTTACATTACTATTCTAGTGGTGCTTGCTCAAAACAAATTGTTGGTCACATCCTTGTTGAATTTTGTCGACGATGGAATTTTTTAGTATTATAAAGATACTCAATATCAATCCCAAAATAGTACCATGTATATGACCCTTTTAGTGATATGCCATATTGGTAAAGTTTGTCAGCTTAATTATTTGAATGATTTTTGGTTCCTACAAATTTTGGAAATATTTGAAAGTGAGTGGTTCAAGTAAGTCTATTCTACTATAAAAATTGTAGAGGAGGATACCAATCTTGATGATGTCAATGCTATATTCAAAAATGTTGAGGTACATGATTCATAACAATGGTGTTAGGGATTTGCTAACACAAATTCACATTATTTCCTTAAATTCCTTTACATTGAAACATTTATAGGATATCAACATTTATTTTTATAAAATTTTATCATGCTTTATTCTTCTAATTCTTAATTATATATGGCAACCTTTTCTTAAACAACGTTAGCCTACTAACAAGGTAATTCAACACTAACTATGCAAATGCTAATATGGTATAGTAAGAAGCAACATAAAGCTTTATTACTAACTTAATACTTAAATATTTAATTAAAAACCACCACATTCTCTCAATTGGTAAGTGATCTTCATAATTTTTTAAATAAAGCTTTATTACTAACTTAATACTTAAATATTTAATTAAAAACCACCACATTCTCTCAATTGGTAAGTGATCTTCATAATTTTTTAAATGGATGTACTTCAATGGTCCTGAGATGAATAAGGAATGATGAATTACTTTGTGAAAACTAATTATTTTGAGAGATATTCATTTGGTGCATTCTTTTGCTAGAGTAAAAGGTCAACATGGAAGAGAAATATGTATTGCATTATCATTCACCAAAATGAATATCTAGAAGAAAATTTCTTCATGTTGAGAATTCCAACAATTTCAGGAAATAGTTTGATGTATAAATAGAAGAAATAGTGTTGTGAATTGGCATTATAAGAGAATTGGAATTTCTTTTGACACTCACAATTTCATACTCATAATATTTCAAAAGGATAGTAAATTAAATAAAATTAATTTTTTCATGATCCTTCAAACTCAAATGTATTTCAAAGAATTTAATATGTTTGAAATGTATGTTTCTATTTGATAGCATGCATTTCAATGTGTGACCAGATTTGAAAATCTATTTAGGATTAAACATTTAGCAAAAACATCTCAAGCAATCATATTATATTTTCTAGAAGGGGTTCAATTACCATTAAAATTCAAAATCATATTGAATTTGGGAATGAAGGTATGTGATAATTTTTTTTTAGAAATATCTTTTTTGGGATTTCAACTATGGATTCTCAATCCTTGCTTTTCTTTAACCTAATTAATTGGTTTCAAATTCCAACCTTACTCTATTTATTCCAAGGTCAGTTAAAAACTACATTATTTGTTCATAGATGTTAATTTAATCATACTTAGATGAATAATTTGAACTTACAAATCTTAGTGAATCTTTCTAGCTCAATTTCAATATATCACAGAGGTTTGAACTTGAGAAATTTTCCTATTATTTACCAATTTTATTTATCTTTGTATTTAGTTTTATTCATTTTTCTCCTTTATTTATGTTTCACTATATAATTTCTATTTCTCCACCTACTAATCCATTATTTCCCACCCCTACACTACTCTATACTTTACTCTATACTTTTATTCTTACACTATTGTATATTTGTTTACCCTACCCTTTACTAATACCCCTTGTTGATGCAGAGAGTAGGGTAATAGTGGATAAGGTTCACACTATAAACTTAGATCTTAATGTTTTCTTTAAGAGATTCACAAAGGTGTTTGTGAAGTCAAAGCCTACTCAAGACTATTACTGAGATAGACCTAGCCTAGGACCACTATCTAGTTTCCTCCTCATAGGCTACCCATTTCTCACCTTGGAGAGTCATTGCTCAATCCAATCTCTATGCACAATCCACCTTTTAAGGACTCACAACCTACTATCCACACCTCTACCAACAGTGTCCACATATAACTGTTAACACATACTTGTCAAGAAAACATGACTATCATGAGGTCTCTAACAAAAAGACTAATTTATGCATTCTCTAGGGCAGTGGACAGCAATTATAGTGAGACTGTTCTAGGACAGTGTTAAGATGATAGCTTATATCTTGTATCCTTAATGAACAATAAAACTAGCATCAATTCTCCTATCCACAAGGATCTTCACACCAAACACAATTTGTATCTACTAGGGACAGGACCAATGGGAAATTACTGACCAAAAGACTAAAACTCTGTACTATACAGGACTGTGGACAGTAATTACCATGTGACTATCTTGAACAGTGCCAAAAGGAGATTACTACCTTGTAGTTCTTAAGACTGACTCACACAACATTAACTCCTTAGTCCTTCCAAAGACCATGCAGGCTTAATACACATTCCAAACATCCATGAAGACTTCACAAATTTTCACAAAAAGTACAGGTCCATACTTTGTCATAGCGAATAGGGACGGCAGTCTGCTTTTTTGTGACAACAAATAGTTTTTTCTTCTAGGGAATAATTTAGATTGAGGTTAGACCAAGGAAATATATCAAGGCTCTTTCCCTGGACCAGTTGGGCTCTTACACAGGTCTGTCTCCCCATTAAACACAGAAATAATCCTTCATTTAATCAAACATCTGACTATTTTTTCTCTTCAGGCTGCTATGCACCATTGGTTTCTCAACTAGTCACTGTTTCTGACTAGTTGGAGGCATGCCACACACCATGGAGGAGGGAGAACAACCAAACAAAAATCAAGAACATGAAAACTAGTCTAATTTCCTCCATCCCACCAAGAAATGGGCGACCACCTTCAGAGGATAGAGGAAAAATAAAGCATTTTGTCTGAAACCCTAGCTATGGAGGGTTAGAAACTAGTTTGCACACAATGGGTTCAAACAAAGCAATAGAAACATTTCAAGGGCTCTAACCAAATGCAAATGAAAGGTGATTCAACCTACAACAACATTTCCCAGACCATCGATCTCTTGTTGTCCATACTAGGCCGTACAAGAAGGTTGTTTTCAACAAAAAGTAGAAAAATATAGTTTTTTCCTTTTAAAACTCCTCCTCTCCATTCATTCTTGGCATGTTTTTACAAAGTGAAGTTTATAGAAAGTTTTCTAACCTTTCTGCTTCCCATTCTATCCATACAACTGCCATGAGAGGCAGTGAAATGATGGGAAAAGCTTTTTTCTTTAAAAAAACCAAGTTTCTAAAAGGAGAAACCTATAGAATAGGCCTAAGCTAACTCCATATTGGACTAGTCAACTAAATAAACTAAGTCCTTATTACATAGCATAAAAATGGCTTTCAAAGCCTTAGGGATAACCAAAATAACATGAAGACAAACTAGTAAATAGCCAACAAAATGACTAAACTGGGGAGCTCCTGCACCATACTCCCTTAGTAGGAAGAACTCAAGTCCCTTGAGTTGCCAATTGTTGAAGTGTCATGCCATGCTTCAAGATATCTGCTTCAGTCATCCAAGTGGCCTCTGAATTAGGAAGATCCTTCCATTTCACCAAGTAGTCTTTATAGACACCTCTCCAAGTCTTCTTGACAACCTTGGAATCCAGAATGTGCTACAACTGTAAAGGTTTTCTTGGAGGCAAATCCTTGATCCAATCAGCATCTTCAACCACCACATCTGATCCACTTTCACCAGGCAATGGAGGTCTGAAAGGAAAAAGATCACAAACATTGAAAATTGGAGAGATACCAAGGCCAGCAGGTAGCTCAATCTCATATGCATTTGGCCTAAATTTGTGCAATATTTTGCATGGTCCAATCTTCTTCATTAGGAGTTTAGTTGGCTGACCCTTTGGTAACCTTTCTTTCCTCAGATATGCCATAACTAAGTCACCAACTTTGAACTGTACTTCTCTTTTCTTCAAATCTGCTTTTTCTTTGTACTTTGTGACTGATTTTTCTAGTTGCAACTTGACTTGATCATGGACTGTTTTCATGAAGGCAGCAAACTCTTCACCAAGTGCACTCCTATCCCAACCTTAGAGATCCTTCAGCTCAAGTGGCCCTCTTGGATGAAATCCATAAACTATCTCAAAAGGACTTTTACCAGTGCTCCTATTCCTTGAATCATTGTAGGCATATTCAGCCTGACTGATAACCAAGTCCCATACCAAACCATGCTACTTTGTAAGGCACCTTAGAAGGTTTCCAAGTGATCTATTAACCACCTCAGTCTGACCATCAGTTTGTGGATGGTAGGCTGATCAAAAGGACAACTATGTGCCTAGCTTCTTCCACAAGGTCCTCCAGAAGTGACCTACAAACTTAGAATCTCTGTCAGTTACAATGGACAATGGTAAACCATGTATCCTTACTACCTCTCTGAAAAATAGACCTACAACATGAGATGCATCATTTGTGCATTTACATGGCATAGAATGAGCCATCTTGCTGAACCTATCAACAATAACAAACACACTATCCACCCCTCTGGCTGTCCTGGATAACCCAAGCACAAAATCCATGCTGATACTTTCCTAAGGTCTGTTGGGAATAGGAAGGGGCTGGTATAGACCTGCATTTGAAGACACACCTTTGGCTCTTTGATAGATTGCACAACTAGCTACATATTTTCTCACATCTGATTGCACCTTTGGCCAAAAATAGAACCTTGTGACTTGTTCTAGTGTCTTGTCTAAGCCAAAATGTCCTCCTAAAGAACCATTATGCTTCTCCTTGATGATGTTGTCCCACATGGAGCACTTAGGGACACACAACAAATTGCCCTTAAACAAGAGGCCTTCCTGCAAAACAAAATCTGCATACTCTCCATGGAATGTGTTAGCCAAGTTCACACAGACATCATAAGCCTCTTTGAAATCAGAATCTTCTTTATATAGCTCCTTTAAACAGTCAATACCCATGCTTTCTAATTAGATTTCATGAATAAGAAGCAACCTCCTACTCAAAGCATCAGCCACCTTATTAGAGACACCTCTTTTGTGCTTAATTGTGAAGGTATAAACTTGTAGCTGTTCCATCCATTTAACATGTCTATGGTTCAATTTTTCTTGACTGTTAAGAAAGGTTAAAGCATGATTGTCAGTAAACACAATAAATTCTTTGGGCAGCAAATAATGTCTCCATTTCTTAAGAGCTTGCACCATTGCATAGAGTTCTAAGTCATAGGTAGAATACCTTTGCTTGGCTTCATTCAACTTTTCTGAAAAGAATGCCACTGGTTGTCCTTCTTGGTTGAGAATAGCACCAATAGCTTGCTAACTTGCATCACACTCAACAACAAACACCTTATCAAAATCAGGGAGTACTAAGGTAGGTAACTCAGCCACCTTTGTTTTCAACAACTCAAAACTATCATTAGCTTCCTTTGTCCACTGGAATCTACATTTGACTCCACCCTTGATGGTGTTGAGGATGGAAGCACTAATGTGACTGAAACCTCTGATAAACTTCCTATAGAAAGTCGCCAATCCATGGAAACTTCTCACATCTCCCACTATTTTTGGGGTAGGCCAACTGAGAATAGCCTCAACCTTAGAGGGATCCATCTTCAAACAACCATTAGAAATGACAAATCCCAGGTATACAAGTTTAGTTTTCATGAACTCAGATTTGTCTAAGTTGATCATCAACTTGTGCTCATGCAACTTCTCCAACACCTGACCAACATGCTTCACATGGTCTTCTCTTGTCCTACTGAAGATTAGTATGTCATCAAGATAAACAATAACAAATTTACTAATGAATTCAACTAATACCTCATTCATCAGGCGTATAAATGTACTTGGCGCATTACTAAGACCAAATGGCATAACAAGCCATTCATAAAGACCTTCATTGGTCTTGAAAGCAGTCTTCCATTCATCTCCTTATCTGATCCAGATTTAATGATATCCAGATTTCAAATCAATCTTTGAGTAATAGCATGATCCTCCCAGATAATCCAAAAGATCTTCAATCCTTGGCATTGGGAATCTGTACCTTATGGTGATCTTGTTTATGGCCTTGGAATCTGTGCATAGCCTCCACTTTCCATCCTTCTTAGGAGCAAGTACACTTGGAACTGCACAAGGACTTAGACTCTTTCTAATCAACCCTTTCTCCAGGAGGTCTTGAATTTGCCTTGCTACCTCTTCATTTTGTTGTGGAGTCAGCTTGTATGCAGCCTTGTTAGGCAATGTAGCACTAGGTATTAAGTCAATTTGATGACTAATATCCCTCATGGGTGGTAAGGAGTTGGGAACTTCCTCTACCACAAGGTCTTGATACTTATCTAGAAGTTGCGGTACTTCCAATGGAATCTCCTTCTGTTTTTGTTCTTGCTGATCTGATCCACTCTTGGGCTTCATGACCAAGGCATACCCTTGATTGTCATTCTCCTTCAAGATGTTTAGGAACTCATTGCCATTCACCAACATGACACTGATGTTATTTTCCTTCCCCTTGGGCTGCTCCAACATAGGATCCATCTTGAATGGTCTTCCATTCTTGGTGATGATATAAGTGTTCTTCTCACCATCATGCTGAGCTTTAACATCATACTGCCATGGGCGGCCAAGAAGCAGGTGACATGCATCCATAGGGATGATTTCACATAGCACTTTGTCCTAGTAGTCACCAATTGCAAATTCAACCCAAGTTTGTTCCTCCACCATGAAACTTTGGTTCTTGTTTAACCAAGAAATCTTGTGAGGACTGATATGAGGCAGCCTCTTCAACTTGCACTTCTCAACCATCTCAGTGGATACCACATTCTTAGTAGACTCTGAATCCACTATGATTTTGCAAAGTTTCCCATAGGCTAGGCCTTGGGTTCTAAAAAGATTCTTTCTCTGAGGGGGCTCTTGCTTCAATGGCATCTTCAACATAGCCCTTTTGATCATCATACTCTCTCCATCTAGAACAGGTGCAGCACTTCCCATTGGTGAATTCACACTTTTACAGTCATCATCTTTCACTAACTGATTTCTCTTCCCACTGTCATGAGAGTTGTTGGCTTTCCCTGGGCATTTGTTCATTGTATGACCAACTTGGTTGTAGCCATAACATCTTCCAGTGAAGAATCCTAGTCCTCTACCTCCTCCACCATTTCCACCCCTGACATTATGACTTCTCTATTCTCTGAAACCTCCTCTATGCTCTATTTCTGATTGTGTTCCTTGTTGACTATTATTTTCAGTTTTGTTGAACTGTCCACGGCCAAAATTGCCTCTTCCTCTTTGGTTTCTGCCACCTCTACCTCTGGCACTTTGTTCACCCTTCCTTCTCAGCTTTTCCTCTGCTCTAGAGGCCAATAAGAAACATTCATCCACTGTCTTTGGTAACACCAAACTTATCTCATCTTGCAGATTGTATTTTAGTCCATTCAAGTACCTAGCCACCATCCCTTTTTCATCTTCATTATGATTGGCTCTCATACTGAGTCTATGAAATTCTTCTGTGTAGGCAGCCACATCCATGTCTTTTTATCTCAGATTCTGAAATCTCCTTATGATTTGAATCTCATAGTCAGGTGGCATGAACTTGCTTCTGAGCATAGCCACCATTCTGCTCCATTTAGTGATGGGACTCTTCCCAATCTTCTCCCTCTCACTCTGCATATAGTTCCACCATACAAGTGCATAACCTCTTAGCCTTGTCTTGGCAAACTTGACCTTTTTGCTATCATTGAACTCCTTGTAATCAAAGAAGTTACACATAGCTTCTATCCAATCAGTGAGAACATCTCCATCCAACTTGCCATGAAAAGTAGGCACATCCATCTTGGGATCACCACCATCTCCATGAGCACCCTTAAGTGCATTCAAGAAGGCTTTCTGATCTGCAGACATATCCTGCTCTAAAGGATCCTCTTCTGTCTCTATTTCTTCATTTGTGTCAGAAGAACTTCCCTCTTCTTTGGTCTTGCCCTTAGACTTCTTCTCTTCCTGCAATTTTGCTTCTTACAATCTTGCTTCAACCATCTCTTCCACCAACTTCTTGATGTCATCTTGACTCATTGTCTTGGGAGGCATTGTACTAGCCTCTGTTTCAATTTCCTCTTCTGACATACACTTGCTTCCAATCAGAATATTGGCTCTGATACCAATATGATGCAGAGAGTAGGGTAATAGTGGATAAGGTTCACACTATAAACTTAGATCTCAATGTTTTCTTTAAGAGATTCACAAAGTTGTTTGTGAAGTCAAAGCCTACTCAAGACTATTACTAAGATAGACCTAGTCTAGGACCACTATCTAGTGTCCTCCTCATAGGCTACCCATTTCTTACCTTGGAGAATTACTACTCAATCCAATCTCTATGCACAATCCACCTTTTAAGGACTCACAACCTACTACCCACACCTCTACCAACAGTGTCCACATATAACTATTAACACATACTTGTCAAGAAAACATGACTATCATGAGGTCTCTGACCAAAAGACTAATTTCTGCATTCTCTAGGGTAGTGGACAGCAATTATAGTGAGACTGTTCTAGGACAGTGTTAAGATGATAGCTTATATCTTGTAGCCTTAATGAACAACAAAACTAGCATCAATTCTCCTATCCACAAGGATCTTCACACCAAACACAATTTGTATCTACCAGGGACAGGACCAATGAGAAATTACTGACCAAAAGACTAAAACTCTGTACTATACAGGACTGTGGACAGTAATTACCATGTGACTGTCTTGCAACAGTGCCAAAAGGAGACTACTACCTTGTAGTTCTTAAGACTGACTCACACAACATTAACTCCTCAGTCCTTCCAAAGACCATGCAGGCTTAATACACATTCCAAACATCCATGAAGACTTCACAACTTTTCACAAAAAGTACAGGACCATACTTTGTCACAGCGAATAGGGACAACAGTCTACTTTTTTTGTGACAGCAAATAATTTTTCCTTCTAGGGAACAATCTAGATTGAGGTTAGACCAAGGAAATATATCAAGGCTCTTGCCCTGGACTAGTTGGGCTCTTACATAGGTCTGTCTCCCCATTAAACACAGAAATCATCCTTCATTTAATCAAACATCTGACTGTTTTTCTCTTCAGGCTGCTGTCCACCGTTGGTTTCTCAACTAGTCACTGTTTCTGACTAGTTGGAGGCATGCCACACACCATGGAGGAGGGAGAACAACCAAACAAACATCAAGAACATGAAAACTAGTCTATTTTCCTCCATCCCACCAAGAAATGGGAGACCACCTTCAGAGGATAGAGGAAAAATAAAGCATTTTGTCCAAAACCCTAGCTATGGAGGGTTAGAAACCAGTTTGCACACAATGAGTTCAAACAAAGCAATAGAAACGTTTCAAGGGCTCTAACCAAATGCAAATGAAAGGTGATTCAACCTACAACAACATTTTCCAGACCATGGATCTCTTGCTGTCCGTACCAGGCCGTACAAGAAGGCTGTTTTCAACAAAAAGTAGAAAAATACAGTTTTTTCCTTCTAAAACTCCTCCTCTCCATTCATTCTTGGCATGTTTTTACAAAGTGAAGTTTATAGAAAGTTTTCTGACCTTTCCACTTCCCATTCTGTCCATACAACTGCCATGAGAGGCAGTGAAACGATGGGAAAAGCTTTTTTCTTTAAAAAAAACCAAGTTTCTAAAAGGAGAAACCTATAGAATAGGCCTAAGCTAACTCCATATTGGACTAGTCAACTAAATAAACTAAGTCCTTATTACATAGCATAAAAATGGCTTTCAAAGCCTTAGGGATAACCAAAATAACATGAAGACAAATTAGTAAGTAGCCAACAAAATGGCTAAACTGGGGAGCTCCTGCACCACTTGTGCTACACTATATTTATATTCCCTATATTGTTCTACATTTATTTTCCTAGCAAGAGTCCCTTTTCCATGAACTATACTTAGTAAATATTATTAGTTTAGGTAGGAGGAAGTATACTAAGATGTGGTTCAATGTATGCATCCACCTTAAAAGCAAAGTTAACTTATTTGACACTTAAAGCAATGGGCTTACCAAATGTATTGAAATTTGCAACTTAAATTTATTTTGAGTTTTATTAAAGATGAGAAGACCACATATTGTAGATTCTTTTCTCATGCATATATGTAGTTATAATTTCTTCTATTAATGTATAACATTAGAAATTTAATTTCTTGATGTAATAGAGATGTAAAAGTTTTAATTTATATTGTGTATCTTGAATGTTGTATCTCTCTTTGTGGTTTAATATTGTTAAAGGAGATTTTTGAGTGACTAAGAGAAATTTTGGATGTCACTGGTCTAGGATGGTCTAGGATATCAAACTTAAGGAAGGGTGTTGAAATTATAAATTTCACTTCCTCTCCTAATCCATACATGATATTAAATAATATAACTAATCTGTAAAATGAAGTCCATATTATAGAATAGTCTAGAATATATTTGATTTAGTGTAAAAACTATATATTCATGTGATGCAAATATATTAAAAAAAGAAAGGTACACAATTATATATACATTATATATAAAATTATACAAATTTTCATTTATATTTATAAGCTTTATTTTTGTACATTTATATCTTAAACACAAAAATCTGTTATTCTTTATATCTGCATCTCTATTTTGTGAACATCAGTCTCATGTTGACAAAGTCCAGCAGTATTTTATTAGAGAACGAACTCAGCGCGCCCAATATTTCCAACACAGGGTCCAAGTTAATCATTCAAAGATCAATAGAGTTGATTTATTCGTCGGCATTTAATTTAGTTGCTTTTTTCATCGACTATGACCAAGCAGTCCATCTATCATCACTTGTGTGCCTTTGAACGGACCATTTCTTGTGCAGCGCGTTTACCTTTAATTTCCACCTTGGCGATACCGTTCTTTCACTCTTCGCATGCCCGAGTCGATTTTCGTTGGTATATATATAGAGAGCAATGAAAACGAGTGAAAGCTATCCGCATAGCCCGAAACAAACATTTTAAACAACAAATTTGGGTCTACATATATCAAGAATGAAGGGAATGGGTGTTCAGGTGACGGTGCCGACCTATCTGAGATGCCCCATCTCTCTGGAGCTGATGAAAGACCCTGTCACTCTTTGCACTGGCCTTATTTATGACCGCCACAGCATTGAGACCTGGTTCGATGCCGGCAACAATCTCTGCCCCGTCACAAACACAATTCCAAATCACACTCTCCGTCGAATTATTCAGGATTGGTGTGTGGCCAACAGTGGTCTAGGAGTCCAACGAATTCCCACGCTCAAGGCGCCTCTCGATCCCTCCCACCTGAATGCCATCCTCGCAGAGATTTCTGCCGGTGAGAAGGAATCCATATGCAAGCTGGGGCGATTGGGCAAGGAAAGCGATAGGAACAAAAAATGCATCGCCTCCTCAAATGCATCCTCTGTTCTCTCATCCGTTTTTGCCGAGCACAGCGATCAGGCTTTGAATCGGTCGCAGCAGTCTGCAGAGATCAGGCTTTGAATCGGTTCTTGGGGCTCTGACTATGACATTGCCCTTGACTTCCCAGGCCTTGGATTCGCTTGCCTCTTCGGACGCCACTGCCTGCCTTGTATGCAATCTCCGAGAAGGCAATCTGGAGACAAAGGCCAGCGCTGTTACGATTCTTCGAGAAATGGTTTCCAAGGATAAATACAGAGACATGATGGGAAAAAGTGAAGGATTAGCAGAGGGGGGGATGCAGCTACTGAGAGAGCCTATACGCCTAGCGGCGAAGAAAGCAAGCCCGGCCATCATATACAACATTGCCCTGAAGAAAAAATACCGGATCAAGGTCGTGGAGGTGGGGGCTGTTCCTTTGGTGGTGGAGATGCTTGCGTTGGGATTAGTATGTCTTACCCTGTCAGTTACAATGTACAGTTTCTATTTCCAAGGAGGAGTCAAGTTTGGAAGATGCTAATAAATGTGGAGTTATGCATGTTGGCACTTTCATAATGATAAGAATGTCTTTTTTGGAGGTGCAGTTATATTTTGGTAGCTGTAGTTTTGAATGTGATAAGTTTGGTAACAATTGGCAGTTGCATGTTTGCATGTGTTGACAATTAGAATATTATTATTAGAGTGCTTCTGGATTAAACTGTGTATATTTTTGCTTCAACGTTTCGGATCATGCTCAATGATCTGAAACGTTGAAGCAAAAACATACACAGTTTAATCCAGAAGCATTCTAATATTATTCATGGACTGTGGAAAACTCATGCCTACAATTAGAATATTACCATTTTGCATGTTCAATGTTTGTGGTATCTTCCATGATGCATTTTCAGTCTTGGGTGTTGTATTTGGAAAGTGTCTAATTAATGCATTGTAAGCTCCTATATATTGGAGAGGTAGAGTATCATTTTGTTGAAGTACCATTATGCTGCTGAAATTATTCCAAATTCTTATTGTAGTTGGTGAACACCTCGAGAAGCTTAGTGTTGGTATTGTATTATAATTGTTTGTTACTGATAATACAAAATATTGTGCTTTTGGTGTGTGGGGTGTTTTTACCTAGAAAGGTTTTTCCGACGTAAATCTATGTGTTATGATGATTATTATTTTATGCATGTATTTGAATGTGTTTCTTTCACTATAACAGTTTAAGGATTTGTATGAATTTTGCTTCCTTTCAATTGGTATCAGAGCCTAGCTAGTTTTGATCCCATTTTTGGGTAGTGGGTTTTTTGTATTGATCTTTGTTTGAGTGGGAGCCTTTTGCAGAAGTATTTTAAAATCTTGTTGCAAAAAAGATGGCAAGCACATCTAGTAGAATTAAGATGAATAAGTTTAATGGCATCTTTGATGCTTTTGTCACAGCTTTGGCAACACATGCATAAGAAGATATGTGGTTAATAGACTCGAGTGCTTCTTTCCACATGACCTCGCACAGGGGTTGGTTCTCAAAGTATGAAGAGTATGATGGTGTGAAGTGTTGGCAAGAGACACATTGTAGCTTCATGATTGTTGTCATTGATGGCAACAAAGTTCATCCCACACATCTGCAGGACATGGTGTGCCTATACTGGAAGTTAGATTGAAGAGTATTGTGGTCCAGTAAGAAAGAACAGAGCATGTGGCAAGGTTCAACAGTCAGGTCCAGATCTCTCAGAGGAAGTATTTTTATAAAGTGCGGACTTGGGTAAGTCAAGAGGAGTACCTTGAATGATAGATTCCAGGGATTGAGCCTCCGGTGAAGAAAGATTGAAGAGATATGAGCATCTAAGTATTGAGGTCCTGTTTGGCAGAGCAGACAGAGGAAGAACTGACCGGCAGAGCTTCAGATATTATTCCGGATGAGATGTTGATGGTGATCAAGATTCTTAAGGTATCATTCATGATTGGTCGACTTGTTAGGTGACTTCTATAAGTATCTCTTTGATCTGCATCACTTGGTAAGCAAGGATTCAGCCGACAGACTAGAGTTTGGAAAATGTTGACTATTCTGGATGCCGACTAGAAAAAGGATGAAATCCTTTGTATGGATATATATACAAAATAGATTTCGATGAGAAGGTGTGTGTTGTGTTGTGTTAAGTGTGAAGAAAAGCAGAAGTGCAGAGGAAATCAGTAAGAAAGGTCAGGTATGTGAAAGGATAGTAGCATAAAAGAAGAGAAAGGATGAAGTGCAGTAGATTAGTACACTGAGCCTAACCAGAACTGAACTCCAGCATGTGTGGATGCTTCTCATCATTTCAAGTATCTTGTTACTCTCTTTATAACCTGTAGACAGTGAGTCTCTTGTAGGCAGTGAGCCTCTTGTGAGCAGTGTGCTCGGGCAGGGAGCCCTAATTGGCAAGTGCCATTTTGTACTTCTATTCTTCTAACAGAGAATACATTCTTGGGTTAGTCACCCCGTAGTTTTTTCCCTTAATAGGGTTTTCCATGTCAAAATCATTGTGTTATGTGTATTGACTTTGTTTCTACTTTCATGCTTATGGTTGCTTATTTGCTTTGATATTGCACTAGTTGTTAAAGAAGAACAAAAAGTTAAATTAAGTAAGATAACTGATTCACCCCCCCTCTCAGTTATCAACAATTGGTATCAGAGCCAAGTTCCTCCAAACAGAGCCTAATAGCTTGAGGAAGATCTAGGAATTAAAATGGATGTATATGGTATGAGGGAGCAACTTCAGTCTGCCCTAGATGATCTTGAGCAATCTAATTATGAAGTCAATGAATTGAAGGAAAGACTCAAACAGGCTGATGATTTCATAAATGAACTAAAAGGGAAACTAAGTCTCTCTATGAAAAAGAGAAAGGATCTACTTCAGCAATTGGCAAGTCAAAGTGAAGCAAATGATACAAATGGAGATCTAAAGGAGAAAACCAAGTTATGTGAAAAGTTATCAAAAGAGATCATTATGGTAAGACATGAAATGGAATCAGGAGTTATAAAATTTATCCAAGAAATTGAAGAGAAAAGAAAAACTTAAGATGATCTAAGACAATCTCTCAAGGAGAAATTAGAAGACTGCCACAAGATGGATAGAATAATCAGACATCTTAAATCTGATCTTGAAGATGCTAAAGATAATGAAGAAAAACTTGAGGATCAAATTGTCTCTCTTAAAAGGGATCTTCAAATAGTAAATGAATACAAAAAGAAATTCAAGATAAGTTCTACTCAACTTCAAGTTCTTCTTGAAAGCCAAAAGAGGGTAGATGATAAGTGTGGCTTGGGATATGAGAAAGGTGAAAGCTCCGGATCTGGTCAAAAGAAGTTTGGATCAAAAAATCCAAGGAATAGGCGTAGAAGACCTCCAATAAGGTAACCTAATGCTCAAAGATCTCCATCCTTCAATGGATACTACAACAATTGCAATAACTTTGGTCACAAAGCTAATCAGTGTAGAAAGAGAATAAATCAGACTAATACATCCTTCTCCAGATAGTGTTTTAACTGCAAAAGGTATGGTCACAAATCTCATGAATGCAAAAATATGCAAATGAACAATTCATTCAATGGTAGATGCTTTGCATGCAATACAATGGGTCATATGGCTAATCAATGCAGATCAAGAGGACATTAATCAAATATGCAAAGAAATGTTGTTTACCACAATTGCAATAGATCCGGTCATATTCCCAAATTTTGTAGAAGCAAGAATCAGGACAAAAGAGGTTCAGTACATCATAATTAGAATAAAGACAAGGGAAAAGGAAAAGTGAATGTGGATGAAGTTCAAAGTGAAATGAACAAGATTTAGGTGAAGAAAAGTATAGAAAATGTAGGGGATGGATCCGCACCAGAATCTGGTGCTGATATTCCTTCTGGAAATTAAAAAGTGAGCTCTGGCTCAGGGGGAGACACAAGGAAAAATATTTTTCCCCCAGCAAATTAATTGGTGCCGAAATTGGCACAAGGAAAGTTACGGATTAAAGGGTTCTTAGAGAAACATCTAAATAAACTGTGGTTAAGATATGGAAGATCCGCAAGATGTCTAGAACAAGATTGATCTGGTTCATCAAGTCATCTGAATAAGGAAAATAAGGCAAATTGGAATGACTTAAGTTGAGCATTTATTGCAACTTAGTATTAGGGTTTGCAGAGTAATATAAGGGTTTTTCTTATTAAACATTTATTCATTCTGCATTCAAGAAGAAGCAAAAAGGAGCTCTGCAACAAATTTTCTCAAGCCCATTAAAGATCATCTACAGAAGTTGATTCATCCAGCAATTGATCTGGCTCACTCTGTGAAACCTAGAAGCACCGAAGGTATTTCCTATTATTGAATATTTCTCTGTAAATCTTTTAGAAGATGGCTACACTAAATGTTGTAAAGATCACTAATAGGCCGCATCCTAAATTCAAGAAACATCCATATAAATCCCTAGAAGTTGATCCCCTAGGTGCCTTTTCAAGCATTCCGCATGGAGTTCTGCATGTAGAAGATGTTAGGGCATATATTCATGTGAATATTGAAGAATTTGGGGAATCCAAGCTTGTTGATATCTATCACAAGCATTTGATAGATGACTCATTTGAACTCAAAACTTAGTATAAAGTTATCCGGGACAAACATTTTGCACAGTGCATTCATTTCCCCTATTTTCTAGAAGATGAATGGGTCTGGTATATCTTGAGCAGAATGCATGACAACTTCATGTGGTTGAACAGGCCGTTTATGATCACTAAGGATGCCATTAGGGCAATAACTAGATTACACTCAACCGGTGGAATGCCTACTCTCAAATCTGTCAAAAACCAAATTGTAAGTGAGGCTACCAGATCGAAGTTTGATAAAAGAGCAATGACAATTAAGGATATCACAGATCCGGATATCAAGTTTGCATCAATGATAATTGGATATAAGATATATCACTCCAGCAGGGAGAATTTAGTATCCAAAATTGTTGTATATACTACTTATGAAATGTTAAGGAAGAATGCAGACTATGATCTTTGTGAGCTCCTTCTAAACCAACTTTTGAAAAATCTGTAGAAGATAAAGAAGGACAAGAACTCCTTCAAATATGGTGGCTTGATACTCTGTCTATTCTTCTACTACATGAATGAGCTACCTGGATCTAATGGGTGGATATGGCAGAATGACGGACCAGTAGCAATTCAAATTAGAGACTATCTACACGGAATTGGTGATGCCAATGCATAGAATACAGCATTCTTGGGGTACTTTAAGAACTTTCAGAACATGATGCAAGCCAGAGAGAGAATTCCCCAATCCTTAGTTGAAAAGTATAAGGATACAATCTATTTTATGGTAGAAACTGATCAGTGCCTAATGGAGGCAGTGGAGCCAAGGGTAGTCTAGATCATGCCAATGGGGTATGAAGTGCATGAGAAAATTGTAGAGTTGCATGTTCAGCACATGCTAAGTCAGCCCAAGGATCCCAAGGCAGAAAGGTTTGGAACCTTTGAAGAATTGAGTATAAAAATTCATGTGGAACTAAGACAACTGGAGATAAAGAGAAAAGTAAGAAAAGAAGTAGAGAATGTTGCTAAAAGATATGGCATCTCAAAAAAGGCACTTGATGCACATAGAGAAAAGATGGAAAGGGCAGAGAAAGAGAAGGAAGAAGCAAAAAAGGAAAGTGATCCGGTAGAAGCCCCCTCCCGGACCAGATCCTCTAAGAGGTCTGCACCTACAATTGCTAAGACCTCAAAGGCATCAAAACCGGAAGCAAAACCATCTGGTAAAGCAGAGAAAAGAACTAAGACAAAGGCCACAAGGTCTTACATCAGTCAAAAGGATGATGAAGAGACTGAGTCAGATGAGGAGGTAAGGAAAATGAGGAAAAAGAAGAAAGTATCCAATGAACCCTCTACCAGTGAAGATAAGGAGGCAGAGGCAGAAGAGTTTGTTGAAAGACCCACTCTATCCTTAGATGATGTAGTTAAAGCAGTTACTATGGATGGGAATCTGCAACCAATAACAGAATTCTATAATGCATATAATGATGCAGATAAAAAGATTCTGGAGGAAGCCACAGTTAAGTATTTGAACATATATAATAAAGCATTTATTGAAATCATCTCTCTAATTCCCAAAAGTTTAGAGAAAGAACTTGAAATGAGGAAGAACAATGCCCGAGCAAAAGATTTAGAAATCCAGGAACAAATTGCTATTCAACTTTATCCTCCATCACTCCAAAGCAAATAAACATGGTCTTTAAAGATTGCAAAGATGAATTCCGAAGCAAAGCTAGAATGAATCAGCTTATGCTTGGAGAAACTGATAAAGTGGCAAAAGAAACTGAAGAAATCCTCAGGAATGCCTATAAAAGATTCAATATTCCTGTCATAGAGGACTTAGGTGATGAAACATCTACCATGGATGACAAAGATGAATCTACTGAGATAGTGGCAGAAGAGGTAAAGGAGACAAGTAAAGAAAAAGGTAAGGACTTAGATTCCTCTTCTCTGGAAGAGGAGGTCCATGAACAAGCAAACATCTCTCCTCCGGTTTCGCCTACAGACTCCAGATCCAAAGAAAAAGAAAGAGTAGAAGAGAAGATCTGTCAAGAAGCAGAGGAGAAAGAAAAAGAAGATGATAGTGGTAAGAGTGCAGAAGGGGAGAAAACCCTGTCACCGGCAAGAGACACAACAGAAGCAGTCGAAGAATTCCTAACCAAGGAGATGATGGAATTTGATGAACCAGAACTTCTTCAAGGACCGTTCAATTTTGACTCCCTCTCCCTGGTTCAAACCATGAAGCTAGCATCCTTTACTTCAGCAAAGGCAAAAGAAAAACTTCTGAAGTCTCACATGGAAGATTGCAAGCTCATAGAAACTGCATCCGGTGTATTGGAGAAGATCATGCCATCTTTTCAGAAAGATCCCTCAGCCTCTTCATCTGGTAATCTCAAATCTCTAGTAAATAGTGTTAGTACACATTTTGAATCTCTAGAGAAATCAGCTGAGAAGTTTCGGAAAGAGTTTTTGGATAAAAGATTCTCAGAGTTACAAGGCTTTATAACCAATGATAGGAAAGTTATGGACATTGGAATAAAGACCTTAGAAAATGCTCTTAAAGATGGTGGAGATATCTATAAATTTTGTTTGTCTTGGCCTAAAGTGACCAAGGATATTGAGAAGAAAGTAAAAGAGCAAGAGGATAAACTATTAAGCTTATCTCAAAGTTTTGATCCTCTCTCATTCTCCATAATAAATCAAGAATGTAAATCTATTGCAGTCATCGATGAAATAAAGAGACTTGAGAAGGAGAAGAAAAATAGAATAAGCAGGATGGGTGAACTTAGAAGGATGATTGTCCCTAAATTAGAGGCCATGCATGAGGCCCTAACTGATGCCCAGACCACAGCCCAAACCAGTGATCCGATAGATCTTAAGAGGGCAGAAACTTTTGCATTCCTGTTGAGTGGTCACATCTCAATTTTGGACAGGATGAAGTAGAGATGGGCTGCAGAAGTTATACAGTTGAAGAATACTTTTGTAGATATATTCAAGTACATGTAAGTACAACTTGTATAGACACTTATGTGGATATGTATAATTTTTTTTTCCCTAAAATTTTTGGTGTGCAGACCCTACCCTTTGCCATTAATGTCAAAGGGGGAGTGAGGAACGGTGAAAAATGTGGAATCTAGCTAAGGGGGAGCTCCTATAAAGTGTATATTAGAAGAGAGCATCAACCAAGGGGGAGTATAGTATAACACTTAGTCATTTTTCACTAAGTGTTGCCATCAATGCTAAAGGGAGAGATTGTTGGCAAGAGACACATTGTAGTTTCATGATTGTTGTCATTGATGGCAACAAAGTTCATCCCACACATCCGCAAGACATGGTGTGCCTATATCGGAAGTTAGATTGAAGAGTATTGTGGTCCGATAAGAAAGAACAGAGCATGTGACAAGGTCTGACAGTCAGGTCTGGAACTCTCAGAGGAAGTATCTTTGTAAAGTATGAAATTGGGTAAGTCAAGGGGAGTACCTTGAATGATAGATTCTAGGGATTGAGCCTCCGGTAAAGAAAGATTGAAGAGATATGAGCATCTAAGTATTGAGGTCCTGTTTGGCAGAGTAGACAGAGGAAGAACTGAGTGGCAGAGCTTTAGACATTATTCCGGATGAGATGTTGATGGTGATCAAGATTCTTAAGGTATCATTCATGATTGGCCAACTTGTTAGGTGACTTCTATAAGTATCTCTTTGATCCGCATCACTTGGTAAGCAAGGATTCAACCGATAGACTAGAGTTTGGAAAATGCTGACTATTCCAAATGCCGACTATAAAAAGGATAAAATCCTTTGTATGGATATATATACAAAATGGATTTTGATGAGAAGGTGTGTGTTGTGTTGTGTTAAGTGCAAAGAAAAGCAGAAGTGCAGAGGGAAAGTAGTAAGAAAGGTCCGGTATGTGAAAGGATAATAGCATAAAAGAAGAGGAAGGATGAAGTGTAGTAGATCAGTATACTGAGCCTAACCAGAACTGAACTCCAGCATGTGTGGATGCTTCTCATCAGTTCAAGTATCTTGTTACTCTCTTTATAACCTGTAGACAGTGAGTCTCTTGTAGGCAGTGAGCCTCTTGTGAGCAGTGTGCTGGGGCAAGGAGCCCTAATTGGCAAGTTCCATTTTGTACTTCTTTTCTTCTAACAGAGAATACATTCTTGGGTTAGTCACCCCATGGTTTTTTCCCTTAATAGGGTTTTCCACGTTAAAATCATTGTGTTATGTGTATTGACTTTGTTTCTACTTTCATGCTTATGGTTGCTTATTTGCTTTGATATTGCACTAGTTGTTAAAGAAGAACAAAAGGTTAAATTAAGTAAGATAACTGATTCACCCCCCTCTCAGTTATCAACAGGAAGGTGTATCTGGATGACGATTCTCATCTAAAGATTGTTGGCCATGGAAGAGTCAAGATTTGATTCCCTGATGGTAGAATGAAGGGGATTGATGGTGTTCTGCATATCTCAGATTTGGCACAAAACCTTCTTTCTATGAGTAAGTTGTTTGATGCAAGTGTGCAAGTTGTTTTTTTGAGTGGAGGATGTAATATGACGAGAGGAGCTATGGTGTTGGCTAAGGGTGTTATGTTCAGAACTTTGAACACACTGGATGCATGCATTGTTCAATGCAATAGTTCTTCTGATATGCCAAAGAAATAACCTTTGGATTCTTTATCCTCACCATCAGATCTAGCAGTGAAGAAGTCTGTTGTTTGTACATTTGATGGTCATGCTTTCTAGGTACCTAAGGGTGCAAATGCTTTGGAGATGAAGCTTCCAACAAAGAAGACAATGTTATGGCACCAAAGACTCGATCACATTGGTGAGAAGGGTCTTAAAGCCCTAAAAAATAAAAGCCTTGTTGAAGGCCTTGATGATTGTAATTTTGAGTTAGACTTTTGTAAACATTATGTATATGGAAAACAAAATTGTGTTTCTTTTTATTCTAGTTCTCATAAGTCTTCTAAGGTTTTGGACTATATTCATGCAGATGTGTTTGGTCGTGTGAATGTTCCTTCATTAAGAACATCTGTATATTTTATGTCTTTCATAGATGACTACAGTAGAAGGACATTTGTTTATTTTCTCAGGAGTAAATCTGAAGTCTTTAATCAGTTTAGGGAGTTTAAGGCCTTGGTTGAAAATCAAACTAATAGAAATATTAAATGTTTCAGGACTGACAATGGTGGTGAGTTTTGTTTAGTAGAATTCGACAAGCTCTATAAGGAGCATAGGATTGAGAGACATAGGACAACTCCATACACCCCACAACAAAATAGATTTGCAGAGAGGATGGTGGAGAGGGCTAGAAGTATGCTAAGTGGTGCTGGCATTGAGTAGAAGTTCTGGGTTGAAGCTGTAGCCACTACATGTTATTTGATCAACAAATCTCCTACATCATCTCTTGTTAAAAAGACACCCATGGAGGTGTGGTTTGGTAAGAAGCTTTCGATGAGACATCTCAGAGTTTTTGGTTCTGAAGCTTATGCTCATGTTCCAAGTGTAAAGAGGTCCAAGTTGGAGAACAAGGCAGTTAAGTGTATCTTCATCGGCTATGGTGTCAGTGTGAAGGGGTACAAGCTTTGGGATCCAGTGGCTGAGAAGGTTCTCCATAGCAAAAGTGTAATATTTCAAGAGTTGAAACCTTCCACAGTTGAGCTATAGCTAGAGAAAGAGGAGAAGTAGAAGAGGAGGTAGTTCAAATTCCACTTACTCCGACAAAAGGTGAACTACGTATTCCTATTGTACCTGATGATGAGGAGAGCCCTAGCAACTCTGAAAGTTTTAAAGAAGAAGAACCTCAACCTCAGCAATTTAAGAAGTCCACACGTGTTAGGCGACCACCAGAAAGGTTTGATTATTCATCGAAAAGATTTGGTTATTCTATGTTGGATTCCAGTTGTGTTTTTACTCTGATTGCTAACACTGATGAGCCTAGGACTGTTAGAGAGGCTATGGGTATGAGTGATGCAGATTCCTGGATGAAAGCCATGGATGAAGAAATGGTTTCTTTGAAGAAAAATAGTACATGGGATCTAGTACCTTTGCCTAAAGGATGGAAATATGTTGGATGTAAATGGGTGTTCAAGAAGAAATGTGGTCCTGATGGCAGCATTGAAAAGCACAAGGCACGGTTGGTTGTGAAGGGATATTCTCAGGTGGAGGGAATTGATTTGGTGAAATATTCTCTCCTGTTACAAAGCTGACATCTATTCGGTTCCTATTATCACTTGCAGTTGCGTATGATCTAGAAGTGGAACAAATGTATGTGAAGACAACGTTCCTTCATGGTGATTGGAGGAAGAGATCTATATGTCAGAGCCAAAGCATTTTGTTGAAAGAGGTAAAGAAAATCTGGTTTGCAAGTTGAAGAAGTCTTTATATGTCTTAAGCAGTCTCCTAGAATGTGGTACTAGAAATTTGACACCTATGTGTTGTCTTTGGGATGATGTAAATCTGGCCATTATGTATATTACAAATCTGATAATGGTCACATTCTCATAATTGCATTGTACGTAGATGATATGTTGTTTTTTTGGAATGGTAAGAGTTTGAATTCAGATCTGAAGTCTCAGTTGTTAGCACAGTTTGAGATGAAGGATCTAGGTGTAGAAAAATATATTATGGGGATAAAGATCAGAAGAGATAGAGCTAGCAGAAATATTTGGTTAAGCCAGAGAAAGTATGTGAATTCAGTGTTGGAGAGATTCAGCATGGCAGCTTGCAGATAATTAGTTGTTCCGGTGATGTAAGGGATGAAGCTTTCTGTGCAGGATTGTCCAAAATCTCCTACTGAGATGGAGGACATAACTAGAGTACCATATGCGAGTGCTATTGGTAGTCTAATGTATGCGATGGTTTGTACGAGGTCCAACATTGCCCAAGCAGCGAGAGTCCTTAGTCAATATATGGCTAATCCTAGACGGCTGCATTGGGATATGGTAAAGAGAGTGTCCAAATATCTATGGGGTACTTCCAAGTATTCCCTATGTTAGCATGGTTATCCTTCTAGTTCTCAACATTCTATAAGTATTCATGGATATATGGATTCAGATTCGGTAGGCGACATTGACAGCAGAAGATCCACCAGTGGATATGTGTTCACAATGTATGGTGGTGCTATAAGTTGGATGAGTAAGCGGCAAGTTGTAGTCGCTTTGTCCATGACAGAAGCAGATTACATGACAGCTACTCATGCTTGCAAGGAAGCCATTTGGCTTAAGAGGTTGTGTTTGGATATTGGTTTTGATGCAGGACATATTACTATCTGTTGCGATAGTCAGAGTGCCATTTTCTTAGCAAAGAATCCCACTTTCCATGCTACAACAAAGTGCATTGATGTTCAGTTTCATTTTGTTCATGATATGGTGGAAGATGGAAATGTGATATTGGAGAATGTTGACACTTTGAGAAATGTTGCAAATGCACTGATGAAGCTAGTGAGCACAAAGAAGTTTAGATGGTGTGTCATTTCTAGGGGCCTTGGGGCCATGAGTAGTTGATTACATATGATTCTTGACAAGTCTTCAACAAGTGGGAGAATGTTGGGATTAGTATGTCTCAACCTGTAAAACTGATTACAATAATTCTTTTAATAGTAACTAAAGTTTACAATAAAAGGATTAGTTAATAAAATAAAAAAAATTCAAACCCTAGCTAAATTGAATTACATATTATACATAAAAGCTACAAACTTTGGATTAGTTGTTTACATATATTTTTAAAATAATAAAGTCTTAATCTATATTAAAAATAAAAGGATTAGTTAATAAAACCGAAAAAAATTCAAACCCTAGCTAAATTGAATTACATATTATACATAAAAGCTACAAACTTTGGATTAGTTGTTTACGTATATTTTTAAAATAAAAAAGTCTTAATCTATATTAAAAATAAAAGGATTAGTTAATAAAACCAAAAAAAATTCAAACTAGATAAATTGAATTACATATTATACAACACAAAGTTTTGATAAATAAATCTTTTAATAGTAACTAAAGTGTACAAAAACAAAATGAAATGCACAGATTTTTTTTTTAATATTTTACCAATTAATTTGAATTTTTAATATTGTAGCAATATGAAATGATTTATGCATACATGATTAACACCATTATTCTAGCAAATCATGAAATTCATACCTGTGATTTTTGTTATTCTTGATTTTGCCACTTCTTGTTTTTATTTTCTACTTGTAGCTTTGTAATTAGTGATTTTTTTTTTGTTGTTTTCAGAGACTTTCAAACATTTATGTTTTATATATGTTCTAATTATTAATGTTGCATTTGTCGACTATTATATTTTTTAATTTTTTTAAATTTGTTTTTCTTAACATGCTCATGCCATTTCACCTCGTGCCACTGTAGTTACGCCTCTCGGCGTAATTAATGTTGCACTTGTCGACTATTATTTTTTTAAATGTTTTTAAAGTTGTTTTTCTTAACACGCTCACACCATTTCACCCCGTGTTACCACTATAGTTACACCTCTTGGTGTAATTAGAAGAAACTTCAGAAGTAAAATTCATGAGCATATAGTGAGAATGCCAATAAAAGCAAGAAAAGATCAAAAATTGAAAACACTTCATAGATTTATATATTAATTAAAAGTTATACTTAACCAATTATTAAGTAATTTTAACAAAATGCAAATAAAAATAATAACATACCACTATGTAGTTAAACACACTCAACTATACCACAAAGAGTAGGCACACCATCTTTAAGGGTGAGCAAGAACTCTAACCCATCCAAAGGGTTCACAATAGACAAGATTGGTACAACACATCCATCATGAATCTTACACAACAAAACAAAGCACAATCACCCTAACCAAAAGGCAAAGGCACAATAATGCATGTGTCTACACCACATTAGATTGAAGAATATTTCTATTTTTCTTTTTACCTCCATTTATTTCAACTTTATCCCATTGGCAATACACTTTTTAAATGTTTTTTTTTTTTTAAAACCAGAAAAAGGTGACGAAGCACCATAGATTGAAAGAAAAGAGCTTATACATGAAGTTCAACAGTCATAAGACTAAAATAAAAATAGAAAATTACATAACAGGGCCCTGTCATGGCCAGATAAAACATGGAAAGAAAAAGAGCCAAAAAAAAAAATAGTAGTAGAGACTACCGTCAAACACGCCAAACCCCAACAAACAGCCACCACCAAAAGACCATCCCAGCCAACATACCAAGGCCCGACAACCCGTCACCACCAAAAGGCCAAACCCGCGCCGCCGAGCAAAGCAGAGCTGAGAACACCAACCTAGCCACCCCGCCAACACAAGAGAACACCAACCCACCACCCCTCAGGGAAAACTGTCACCGAGCCATGCAAGAGGACGCACCCGTAACAAAAAACATGAGGCCACCTGATCAAAACAAAGAGGACCACACACCACAGCGAGAAACATTACACCGCTGACGGAGCAGCTGGCAAATCCCGTTCGTCCAGTTCCACAGAGATCGCATTCTGGTCACCCTCTTCCCCCTCTGGCAAAGCATACAAGGGCATCCCCGGTGCCAGGTCAGAAGCATGAATTCTAAGAAACCGAACGGCTGTGAAGACATCCTTGATGCGCTCAGACCGTTTTTTGGAGAATAAAAAATAATAAGCCCGAAGCGCATCATCTATCTCCGCACTGCACAGTGATTTTAAGCTAGATTGCAAGGCCCTATAGATCATCTGCTGAGGGGGGGAATTTCGTAGGGTTGTGAGGTTGAAAAGCCCACCAATAAGGGCATCACCTTGCTCCATTTTATAATGAGACACTGCTACCTCCCATCTTTCCACTGTATAGATGTTCTTGAAGAACAAGCCTACCGCAAGGGAATGAACATAGTCACCATCCATAACAAGATCCATTAAATTGGAGAGCAGCTGCGAAACAATATCTGAGTAATTTAATACACTTTTTAAATTAAAATAACTTTCTTTATATGATATATCATTTCTACCATTTTTTTACTTTTCATATCTATTTTTATGTTTAGATCACATATGTTTAATAGAATATGTTATGTTCACTACTATCATATTCATTCTTCAAATAATATATTCATCAATTTAACAAATTCCATTCAAATATTGAAAAAAAAATTCTCACTAAAACAATATACAATGGAATTCCATTTACCTTCAAATTTTCTAATTCTAATTCCTCTCATAATACACTTTTCCAACTGAAATAACTTCATTTTCATGGTATCTCATTTGAATCATATTTTTTTATGACTATTTATATATATTTTTTAATATCACTAACATTTAATAAAATGCTCACTACTAGTACATCCATCTTCAAAATGGTATATTATAACCTTAAACAACTTTGATTTGGAAATTAAGAAAATTCAAACCCATTTAAAAATTACTTCAAATTATTGACCTAAATAATTATAAATATAATTAAGAATTCTTTATAATGTATTAAACAAACATTATAAACTAGATAGAATATTAATATTAAAATATTAATAAAAATAAAAATAAAAATAAAAATAAATTGTAAATAATTAATCTATTTGCAAGTCCTCATCAAAAAATGCATTCATCAATAGTCCTCGTGAATATATTTAAAACAATTTACTGATAATATTATCATTTACCTTTCTAAACAAGCCTTACACACCCTTTATAAATAAGATAAAATCTTAATTAAATTAAGAGTAAATTTATCTTTTAATTTTCTATTAAACATAAAAGTTAATAAAACCACCTCGTTAAGGGCTTAATAGCTAAGGAAATATTAGCATGGTCTCACTCTATATTAAATACTCTAAAATGATGAAGATGTTATAATATTATTTAGTCATTGATTATTTTTTAATTATTTATTAACATAGATATCTTAAATAAATCTATTTAAAAGACGTTTCAAAACATCTATCTATTCTCAATAATATCTCTTGATATCTTTTAGTTAGATGTATTTAAGATATCTATGCTAGTACATAATACTTTTAAAATATTTATATGATTAAATATAAATTAATCTTTTCAAAATTTAAAAATATAAAGTACATATTATTTATTTAAATATATAGGTATTAAATAAAATAGTAAGTTAAATTTTAGATTTAAGTAGAAATAAAATAATAAGTAAAACCAAAACATAGCCAACATATATTTTTAAAAAATAAAGTAAAAGTTGGTATGAGTTTTCCATAGTCTATAAAGTTGTGTATGAGTGCTTTCTTCATACATAACGACTCATGGTTGATTGATTAGGTGCCTCATATCATATGATTCTTCATAGGAAATGGTTTTCTTCATATAGAACATATGATGTTGGTGAGGTGTTCCTTGATGGCACTAGTTTGCATCAAATTGTTGGCAAAGGGAAGGTAAAACTTGTGCTTAGTAATGGAAGACTAAACTCTCTCATTGATATGTCGCATATTCTAGGACTAGAATGAAATTTAATTTTAGTTTCTAAAATGAATTATGTTGAAGTGCATGCCACATTTTACAAGAGTGATTATAGATTGGCTAGAGGGAATCTTGTTCTAGCTAAGGGATATCTATGCGGAATTCTATTTAATCTTAATGAATCTACTTATTGTAACTCAATTTATGTAGCTGAAAACTTAGATTCATGTATGTTGTGGCACCATGGGTTGGGCAACATTGGTTAAAAAGATATTATGGCCCTAGTTAATAAAAATATGGTGGTTTTTCTAGTTATTATGTGGATTTTGATTTTTGTGAGCATGATCTATGTTTAGAAAAGAAAGTAGACTAAAATTTAATTCTAGTAGCACTAGAGCAAAGATATTATTGGAGGTTATTCATATTCGTGTTTTTGGTCCTATGGATTTTTGTTCAATTAAAAATTTTCATTATTATGTTTCTTTTGTTGATGTATAATCATATTATATACTTGGCTTTATTTTATAAGGCATAATTTAAATTTCTTAGCAAGTTTAAAGATTTTAAAGTTTTTCTTGATAAATTATTAAGGTTAGATAATGGAGGGGAATATATATATATATATTAAAGATAATGCACCTGGTAAACTTTTTAACGTGACTGGCGACACTAGTGCGAGACGCCCTCTGGCCCCATGCAAATGCTTTTGCCCGGAGCAATGAACTGGTGAGGCCACAACACAGGGGACCTCATCCCCTAGCAAGAACACTTCAAACCCACGAGCTCATTGGCCCAGCGAAGGTGTAAAGCTTGTGAGCTCGTTGGCCCAACGGGGGTTTGAACTCTGGTGGCCGCCACTACAACCAAGTGACTTAACCACCAAACCATGCCCTTCTCGAAATAATGGAGGGAAATATTGTTCTAGAGAATTTGACAATTTTTGTAGGCATGCAGGTATTGTGAGATAGAAAACAAGTTTGTACACACCATAGAAAAATGGTATTATAAAGAGTATCAATGTGACATTAAATGATAAAGCTAGAATTTTGTTGAGTAGTGCGCAATTGGATTAGTGTTTTTGGGCTAAGGATGTATGTACTACTTGTTATTTTATTAATAGATCTCCATGTTTTGTTCTAGTTGATAAAACCTTATATGAAGTGTGAAAAGATAAGAAGGCATCCTTTTTGCACATTAAGTTTTTGGTTGTGAGGCTTTCATTCATGTGCCTAAATAAAAAATATCTAATTTGGATTTCAAGGCTAATAAATGTATTTTCATTAGTTATGGAAATAATGTTAATGGGAAGCTACTACTCCCTACTAACTTTGTTTTAGGGCTTCAACCCAAGGAAGCTACTACTCCATGCTAACTTTGTTTTAGGGCTACAACCCAAGGAAGCTACTACTCCTTGAAGAAAGGTTTTAGGGTCACTCCCAAGGAAGATACAACTCCCTGTTGACTTTGTTTTAGGGATACAAGCCAAGGAAGCAACTACTCCCTAAACTGAGAACAAACTCAGAAATGATTATAGCATGACAATCCTTCTACTGCCTGAAACTGACAATGAAGCTCACTCCTTTGATGATTGCACTTCTGCCTTTTCACTCTTCTTTTGATGATTGCTCCTCTACTTTGACAACTTTTACACTTTCTTCAACAATCTTCTCTATAGCTTACTGACTCACTACTTTTAGCCTTCAAGAAGTTTTGCCTTTGGATGACTACCTCTGGAAATTAGTTAGGCACATTCTTTATTTCTCCTTTGTCTCAAAAATATCTTCAAGATGAATCATGATAGGCCTTATTGCTTCTACTCTTTCTCCTTCAGTCTCACATCATAATGCATATCATATTCATATTCTGCTCTTCATACACTCATACCTCACCTAGATCAACTAGGTTTACAATACATACATGATATTACATTGATTACATTACAAGTCGGCCAATACAACAAGAATATTACAATTTACAAGTCGGCTAGAGATCACACAATCATGAAACATGTAGAGGCTAAGCCCCAACATGAACTACACGTAACTCCAAAAAGAGAAACATGCCTTGCAGATCTCAACACATGCTTAACATAGTTCTAAACATCCTTCATAAAATAACATCCATACGCTTCACAAAATTGAAATAGGTCGCCCTTAAGCAAGGAAACATGAAGCATGTAGCACATCAGTCATTACAGCCTTGGTGGTAGTCATGAATGATTAAACATTACTTGTTCTTCTTCCAAATGAGTTAGCATGACCCACACAACATCTCCAAACACTCCTTGAACTCCACACAACAACTTTGTGGTGCACATCATCAATATTTCTCAGTCGGCCTCAACAACTCTTCACAATCTGACTTGAAAACTTTGTGTGGTACTAGAAACACAAAAGATCTGCATGTGCTTCAAATTGGAGAAACACAGAGACATGTGGAATGTCCACATAAAATCATATAACTGATCTATACATTCACCACCTAGCACAAGTACTTAAGCATGTGTCTTGAGAATAATTAGTCATCCAGAACCATATGCAGTACAATGTCATTTGAAAACTGAACTTGTGGACCACCAAATCACTTGATACTGTAAATTAGCATGCATTGAACATCCTTGAACATGTCCACAAAACCGCATGGACAAATCTTCACTTCCGAAGGAATGCAGAGCATTCCAAACAACCTTCATCATTATTTTATTCTACTAGAGCATAGAATGGAACTCTGTCACTTATAACTTTCACTACGGAGGAGAAAATGATATGAAACTTTGGATTTAGCACCTTTATAGAATATTGAACTTAACTTCTAAACCACATGACCATATCTTCAAATGCGGAGGAACACATAGCATTTTACCAAGCAATCTTCCAGACAGCTTCCTACAATAGCAACCTTTGCCAGTTCATCCAAAGACCTGAACCTTCTTATGGCATCATATACTTCCTTAGGATCATTAGGATAGAGCATACAACAAGCTACAAGCCATAAAAAGCATCCTCTCAACATCAACATTAATGCTTCTAATTCTCATCTTAATATATCATTATGATATCATCTTTGTTGACCACAAACATGCTCAATACAACTTTACTTGACATTAATCAAGGCATGACATCCAACCATGAACACCAAAAATCATCACTATTATCACACCATCATAGTATATAATCATCATAAGCATCCAAGCTAAGTGGTGACATCAATGACAACCCAAACAAATTGTTGACATGAATGACAACCACACAACCACATCAATGACAACCTTAGGTAACATATGTGCAACACATATATTCTCTCCATATATGTTTCCTAAATCTCTTTCATCTCCTTCCCCTTATTCTACCTTAAAATTCATTACATACTCTTGGTTTATGCAATTATTTTAAGGTGGGGACACACTTTGCACTTTTCACATTTTCACACACCACATTGATGGTACACTCCCTGAGGCATTCACTCCTTGCAATGTTGGTAGCTTGTGGTCATAAGAAGATACACTCATGAGGACTAACCACCCTTATCAAGATTACCTAGCCATGCTAGTCCATGTAATCTTTGATACTGTATTGACATGTGAGCCACCTAGCAACATAATACTAGACAATTGTGCTCCATTTTTAGCTACTTTTTGATACTTTTTGTGAGTCACCTAGCAACATAGTTTGCTAGTTCTTGTTATTCAGAAAGGTATTGTTTGTTTCCTATCCCTCATAGTTCACTATCCCTACAACCATACTTAGCACCCTTCTAGTAACACAATGCTATAAATTCCTTCTCCATCTTCTCTTTCTCTCTTCTTGTGTGTTTTGTGTGTGCGTTTATTTGTGTATTAGATTATATGATAATTTTTTATTTTTTTTGTTTGGCATATCATATTTGATCTAATTCTCCTCATTTATAAGTTTTATATATGCTTGTTCTAAGATTTCCTTTTGTTTAGGGTTTTGTTATCTAATAATGTGGTTTTACAAGATTTCAACTAGGGCACTTGATGTCTCCACTTGAAGAACCCTCTACATCCTCTACAATATCCTTTTTAGGTAACTTTTGTGATGTTATTTATTTTATGTACTTTAGCATAGCATATCACTTAGGGTCATAAGCCCACTAAAGTGGGGGATAAATATAACATTTAAAATTGCATACCCTTGCAATTTCATGTCATATTTTTTGTTCACTTTAGTGTGCATTCCCTTAGCACATTTTAGGTTCATTTTTAGTCTTTCCTTAGCCTTTTCCCACCCACAAGTGTCATGTTTCTGCTATGTTTTAACTTTTATACTTTTTTTAATGTAATTTTATTTTAGTGTCTCATTTTCATTTCTATCCCAAGGCATTCTAAAGCGTCTGGAACTTTAGTCACCTAGACATAAGCACAATCCACAAACATCTATGCAATGTGCTAGCATATCATGACCATCTACCACCTAGTGATTATTTATGGGCATTTCATGTCACCTTTTTTCTACATGCATAATTTTTTGTAATGCCTCTATCACATCTAAATGGCTCATTTTGACTTGTCTTTCATTTTTCTTCCCTCAAACCCTTGGATTTTGAATCTTCTTGGAAACTATTATGATCTTGTAGTCTCTCTTGGCTCTCTCACATTTTTGGGTATTCTACAACATTCTTGTTTCAACTTTCTTGGAATTCTATAGAATACAAAGATGTGTTTCTTCAAGCTTTATGTGACCAATCTTCAAGTTTTTGACATCCTCATATAGTTTGTATAACCACTATCTCCTATTGGGCTCTTTCTTAGGCCTTGTTCTTGGTTGGAAAGTATTCATCTTCACTCCTTGAGGTGATTAAGTTCCATTTTCCCTCTCTTTTGTTATTCTCTTTATTTTAGTCCCCTTTTGTATACAAGCACTTTGTGGGTTTCCTCCGTTTTCCTTTCATTTCTACCATACAGTAGTTTGCTTAGCTTTCAAATAGACTATAGCTTAAACATTCATAGTTAAAAATTATCATTGCAATTGTTGTTCTTTTCTAGGTATACTTAAGATAGAGAGAACACAATTGTTTTTCTTCATTATTATCATATTGACTATCTATAGGAGTTGGAAAACCTACATAGGGGCTTGACCTGAAGGCAAGTCCCAAAAAACCCCAACATTTTCTTTTTTTCCTTGCAACACATAGGTTTTGTAGAGAATATTTTCAACTACACGTGGGTTTCATGAATTTCTTCTCCATCTTGTTCTTACGTTTATTTCTTTTGACAAAATAGACAAAATTTCTTCATTTCTAGTATATTTTATCACCTGGATATCTTTTCTATGTGTTGTTGATTTCTATGCAGGTTGGGTGTGATAATCGAGGACAGACTTTGAAGTTCCAATTTTTTATGTTGTTTAGACTATAGTGTGATGCACAAACTTCTACACAACGTGCTAGTGTCTTAGAGGTAGTCAGCTCTTTTGTTAAGATAGTGATAGATTAAAATCATCCTAACTGGGCTAATTGTTCCTACTATAGTCATTGAGATCATTTGGTAGGGAGAAGCACACTTTTCTTTACCGAATCAAATTTCATACATTACACATGTAACCATTACAACTTTGAGAACTACACTTCCTATCTAGCCAACACATCAATCACTTGGCTATTTATTATTACCTCGCCCTCAAAACACTTTAAAAAAAAAAACCATTTGATCATCCATCCACCATGGACACTACTTCATCTAATTTTACCTTAACCCTAACCTTACAAGTCCTAGTCATTCAACTTACAAACCAACTTGCTTTTACCTTTCACCATGTAGTGCTCTGGCTGTGTCATATAGATTTCTTCCTCTAAATCACCATGAAGGAAAGCAATCTTCACATCCATTTGTTCGACCTCTAGGTCATAAGCTACTACAATAGATAATAAAAACTGAATAGATTTTATTTTAGCAATAGGAGAAAAGATCTCACCGTAATCAATACCCTCAACATGAGAGTATCCCTTCATAACCAACTGTGCCTTATACTTTTCAACATTTCCATCTAAACCAATCTTTTTATTAAACACCCATTTACATCCAACATGTTTCCATCCTTCAGGCAATGGTACTAAGTCCCATGTATCATTTGTTTCAAGGGCTGTCATTTCTTCATCCATAGCTATTTTCCAAGACTGCATCATTCATACCCAAAACCTCTTGCATAGATCTCGATTGGAATGTATCAATGTTAGTACTCAAATAAAATATACACTTCCAATCATCAGGTGAATACACATACCTTTTAGGTGGTTGCCTATGCCTTGTAGACCTTCAAACAAGCTGAGGTGGAGGTTCTTCCACTTCTCCCTCCTCTTCTTCCTCTTCTAAAGATTCAGAGCTTGATGAGCTCTCCTCAACTTTTGGTCTATCTTTGGGTCTCAATTCAACTTTCTCAGGTGTAGAAGGAAGTTGAATCACATCCTTTTTCCATCCAATTTCTATATGTTGTTCTGGCTGAAAATTAACAGGAGATGATTTAGTCTCTCTAAAAATAACACTTCTAGAATAAATTACCTTATGTGCAATAAGGTCCCAAAGCTTGTATCCTTTCACACCATAGTTGTAGCTGGTCAAGATACATTTGACAGCCTTAGAATCCAACCGTGTTCTCTTCTCCTTAGGTACATGTGCATATGCCTCAACCAAAAACTCTCAGATGTCTAAGTGAAGGCTTTTTCCTTGACCACGCCTCCATTGGTGTTTTATCAACAAGCGCTGATGTAGGAGATCTATTGATCAAATAACATGCAGTGGCAATAACTTCAACCCAAAATGTTTGTTCTAGACCAGCTCCACTCAACATGCTCCTAGCCTTCTCCTTCAACATTCTGTTCATTCTTTCTACAACTCCATTTTGCTGCAAAGAATACAAAGTTGTCTTTTATCTTTTAATCTCGCAATCTATACATAATCTATCAAAATCTATAGAATAGTACTCACCACCATTGTCAATCCTGAAACATTTAATTTTCTTTCCAGTCTGAGTTTCTACCATAGCCTTGAACTCCTTAAAATGACTAAAAACTTTAGATTTACTCTTTAAAAAATATACCCATATTCTCCTACTAAAATCATCAATGGAAGTAACATAATAAACTGATTTACCAATAGAAGCAACATCAATAGGACCAAATACATCTAAATGGATTAGATCCAAGATACATGAAGACTTATGAGAAGATGAGTAAAACTAAATGTGGTTCTATTTGCCATAGATACAATGTTCACAGAAATCAAACTCTAGATTGCAATCATTCAACTCCTCAACAAGGTTCTTATATTTTCAGGGCTTTTAAACCCTTCTCTCCAATGTGGCCAAGCCTTTGGTTTCATAACATGGTCTTCTCTACGGGCAACTTTGATTTGGTAGATAGAGCACCCATGGTACCCAGAAGCCATGACCATCTGCAAAAGAGAAAGACATCTCTTTTTTTAGTGAAGTAGTTTCTGGCTTAATTTTATCAGAAGTGCTATTGCACTCAACCATGCATGCATCAAGCTGGTACAATGTACCCAATCTACTTCCTCTTGCTATAACCATAGCACCTCTCACCATTTTCACACCTGCTACAAAAAACTATACATGCACACCCGCATCTATTAGCTTGCTAACAGATAATAAATTTCTTACTAGTCCTAGGATAGCAAGACACCATCAAATCATCTAACTCTACCATCAGAAAACTTCATATGAATACTACCACGACCAACAATGTCAAGAAAATAATTATCACCCAAATACACCTTACCACCATCATAGTTTTCATACTTACTAAACTAGTTTTTGTTACGAGTCATGTGGAAAGATGCACCTGAGTCTATCAACCATGCATTATCACCTACGTGAGTGACCAAGGCCGCAATAAAGTCGTCTCCATCTTCCTTTGTAGACTTAGAATCAGAATTTTGCTTATTCATCTTCTTTTTCTTCTCTTCTTTACATTCCTTTTGGAAGTGTCTAGATTTTCTATAGTTCCAACATATTGCCTTGGACTTACCAAGGGATTTTGATCTCCCCTTATTCTTGGACTTGGAATGGCCACACTGCTTCTCATCTTTGCCTTGTTCTTTTGGTCTTCCTCGAACACTCAAAGCCTCTTTTACATCGGAGAGACCTTCCTTCTCATCTCTTCAGAGAATAGAGAACCAACAGCATCCTCCATCTTTAAAGTGACTGAAGTGCTCCCAATGGCCATGACTAGGTTGTCCTATGAGTCTAGCAACAAACACAATAAAGTTTGGCACCTTTCTTCTTCATCCATCTTAACCCCAATCGAGGTCAACCAAGTCACCAACATATTGAAATGTTTCTAGATGCTCATAAATCCATCCATCTTCTTCCATTCTCAAGGAATACAACTTCTTCCTCAACAAAATCTTATTTACTAGAGATTTAGCTTGGTATATCTCACCCAACTTCTTCCAAAGCTTCTTTGAAGTGGATTCTTTGTGGACATTTATCAGGATTGAATCTACAAGATGTAGTCTAATGAGACCTTTAGTTTTTCTATCCATTATATCATATTTTGCAGCCAAAGCTAGATCCGTAGGCATCTGGACATTTTCATCCACTGCATCCCATAGATCCTGATCAATCAATAGATCTTCCATCTCCAGCTTCCACATTTCAAAGTTTGTTCCAAAAAACTTATCTACCTCAATCCTCCCAAATGTGGTTGCCATCTAAAAAATGTCTGCAACAAGATCACAAAGTATTCTCTACACAAGCTCCCACTCAAACCTTGATTACCACAAGAAACCCAACAACCCACAACTGAAACCAAAGGTGATCAGGCTCTGATACCATGACTTGTAAGGAAGATAAAGTAGTGGAAACAACTTCCTGCACCAATCTTGAGGAAAGATATTATGTAAAACTTTAAATCTGAGCTAACAGTCATAGAAATTCTAGAAACACATTCAAAGCATGAAATAAATAGTAAAACACAAAACACCAGATATACATGGGGAAAACCCTTTTAGGTAAAAAACCCCACACTCAAAAATCGTGCTCAATTTATTCCAAATCCAACATTTCAACAAGATTACATACACTTGCAAAGCAAGATTATTACAGGAGTATCACAAATAAAGAAATCTGGAAGAATTTTGGCAACATAACAGTACCTGCAAACTCGCACACATACAAACTACTCCTCAAGCCTCTAATTTATAGACTTCTAGCTATACAAGAAACCATCTATGGTTTTACAAAACCATGTGCTTAACTTCTCAGCCAAAATTCCAGTCTAAAAATAAGCACTCACGTCCAAAATGATATCCCCTATTTTTGACCCTTACAGTTGTCATAGAATCTATCATAATACCTTTAAAAATAGTCCTTCCATGATATACTACCACGTGGGCATCTTTTAACAACTAATATTTCAATTTTCAAGGCACAGACATTTGGCAAAAGTGCCAATTAAGAATTCAAACGCCCCTACATTATTTTGGAGCTAAATAAAAACAATAACTGATTGTGGGAAAATATTAAATACAAAATAATGCTACAGGAAATATGCAAGGTTGAGACACCTCATTTCTGAACTCTTCACAAATCTCTACAGAGTGTTGTGACCGATTCAAAGCCCCTGCACTAAGTTGGGAAAAAATAGATGTGAGAACAGTAGATGTATTTGACAAGACAATGCATTTTTTATTCGTATCGCTTTCCTTGCCTAGTCTTCTAAGCTTACATATGGATTCCTTCTCATTGGCCGAAATTTGTGTGAGGATGGCATTGAGGTTGGTGGGATCGAGAGGCACCTTGGGCATAGGAATTCGCTAGACTCCTTAGCCATTATTGGCCACACACCAATCCTGAGTAGACTAATGGAGAGTGTGATTTGGAATTGTGTCGTGGGTTTGCAGAATCTAGTTTGTGATGGGACAAACATTGTTTCCAGCATCTAACCAAGTCTCAATGTTGTGGTGATCATAAGTAATGCTGCTACAGAGAATGATAGGATCCTTCATCAACTCTAGCGAATGGGGGCATCTCAGATAGGTTGGTACCATCAGCTCAACATCCACTCCCTTCATTGTCTCTAAATATCTACCCAACCCATGAAAGTTATACGATTTAATGGAAACTCTTTCTTTCTCTCGATATGCCAAATAGCCTTGCAAGGTATGGTGGTAACATGGAAACAAACGATTCGATGGAGGCCTTCTATATATAGTTATACCAGGCCCATCTAAGCAGACATGTGGGAAACTATAGAATTAGGTAGAATTTAAAGGCAAATGTGGTTCCCATTTAATGGTACACCAACAATGAGAGCATGATGACCACGTCCTAGAAGCTACAATAAGAAACATTGAATGTTGACCCTGATAATCGATTCTAAAATGACATCATGGTAATGTGCAGGATGTGATAGTTATGTTTAGAAGGTGTAGACACCTGAAAATGACTAATCCCAAATAGCATTCCATATCCCCTTCCAAAATTAATAAAATATTTTTTAATTATTTAATTAAATCTAACATTTCATCAACTAAATATTTTTTTATTCTGCTACTTGGTCAATACAATCCTCAATTTCACATTATCATCAATTTTATTCCTCTTATCTACAATAATTAAATAATTTTGATTATTTACTTAGCTAATATTTCTTCCACAATTAAATAAATTAAATTGATTTATTTAGTTGGCTTTTCTATTTTCCTCTTTTATAAATAAATAAAATCAAATATTTTGTTTATCTTCTTTCTTCTATCATGCACATGAATTAAATAAATTTATTTAATTAATTCTAAATATATCTCCTCCCTCATAAATCACTCATCATGCACATAAATTAAATAATATATTATTTAATTATATCCTCTCAAATCCATTTGCATGTCAAAAAGCAAATCAAACATTGAGTTAACTATGCTTTCAAAATCTTTATTCTTATCAATCAATTCATTAAATAGAAAAATCAATTCTTTCTGAAAATCAAATTTTAGTTTTATTAGCCATGAAAGAAATTAACTCTTTGAAACAAGCTTTTTCCATGAACACATGTTATGTGCTCATTCTTCATGTCCTCTCAAATTATGTCATCCGTTTATTCATTCTATTTTTCTCCACCATTGATCAAAGTCTTGTGAAAACTATAAATACATCCATCCTCACATTCATAAACCCTCCATGATCTTTGAACTTTGAGTGTCTATATTAAGCTTTGAGCATTCATTGAGAACTTCACACTTCACATCCATTGAGCACTTTGAGTATTCACATTCATCCATCATTGCAAGCTATGTTTATGCTACGTATTTGAGCAATCCACATCTATAATACCAAGGAATAAATATCAAGTGGTAACGTCTTTTATTGTTTATGCATTATGTATTTAGTTTATGCTCTTGATTATTCTTTGAGGTTATGATTGATTTTGGATTTGAGTCTTTGATTGTTATTCTCTTATTTACATTCCAAGTTTCATCATATATCTTGACACATCCTTGACACTAATGATTTGCTTAAGAATTTTAGGTTTTTGAGCTTACAGGTATAGAATGATTCTATTGATAGATAGAACGATGCTTCTGATCAATAGAATGATGCTTCTCATCTATAGAATGACACTTTTGATAGATCTATATTGACAATTTTGATTTGTTTTGCTAGGGTTTACTTTCTAATTGCATGTCTATTAAGTCTAGATCAGTTTAGCACATCTGATAGATAGAAGTCCACATTTAATAGATAGAAGTTTGTATATAATAGATAGAAGTTTGCATTTGATAGACAAAAATTCACATCTCATAGACAGAAGCTCGCATCTGATAGGTAAAAGCTCACATTTGATAAAATTTTGCATCTGATTGGTAAAAATTTTCTTCTGATTGATAAAAGATCACATATGATTGATAGAATCTCACATATGATTGATAGAAGCTTGCATCCGATTAACTAAGAAACCTATCAAACTTAAAATGGTCATAACTATTGCAAATCTTATCAAAATTTGACAATTTTTTTAATTATACAACAAATCATAAAGAGTCTATTGTTGCCATTTAATTTGACTTATCTCAAAATATATTTCTTTGATCTTGCAGATTTATCAAACTACTAAAAAGTGTTTGTGCAACTTGTATTTTGCTTGTCAAATAATAAATATCAGACTACTAATTAATATCATTTTGTGTAGGACGATCATCAAAGACTTATTTTTATCACTAATCTAGTTGCACACTTTAATTTTTTTAAGGGAATTAACTTTATATACCATGTTTGTTGAGCTATTTAGTGCGTATGCTCTCTTCTTGCACCGCAAGGTGATCTTAGAGATCAAAAACACCATCCATTTTATTTACTTGCTTTATTTACTTTCAATCCCAGGGACCCAAGATCAATGTGTATGCTCTTCTCTCACATTGAAAGATGACCTTAAGAATCAATAGCACTTTGTATCCTCTCTAGGAGGCATGTTAAGGGATTTCATCACCCTTAAGGATGACCTCAACCACATGTTTTGGAGGGGTATATAAAATGGGGGAGAGTGAAAGCTATACCTCAAAGGTGAACACAACTTGTCTAAATTGATTACCAACACCCTCAGTCCACTGAGACTTGTGTTGGTGACATTTGTGGCATGTTTCTTGGAATCTTGTTCATAGACACATGCCTCACTGTACCTAGTGTATCTTGAGCACTCCTTAGATGCTTGTAAATCCTAGTTTAATACCATCATAGATTTTCTAGTGTGATGTAAGATGATGGAATCTAACTTGAAGTTACTCACCATGTTCCTCGTGGAGATGAGATAGATGTTTTATTTGGGTAGGGTGTAAACACCTCCAAAGAAAGGGTAAAGGTGAGGTTGTGTCCCATTGGATCCCTAGCTATCAGCTCTTAAAGGTATTCTTAGTAGGTTTAAGAATACTGATAGGAATTGAGTGTGGGCCCACATTACAAAAACACATCTTATTTAAATAAATCTAGGAATGTTCTAAAGTGTTTGGCATGTCCTTCATGTGATATACCTATAAAGGCCACTTGATTTTATGTGGGGGTTAGTAGCCTTTTGCATCATTATACACCTTAAAAATTCATTAGTCATTGTGTCTTTTTGATCTCTTGTCAAAAACAAGTTGTCTACAAACTATTTCCACTTTTTCTGCTAGAATTATGCATCTGATAAATACTTTGGCACTTCTAAGTTATCCTGGTGCTTCTGATCAGTATCTTGGTGCTTTTGATCAGAGGTTTGGCACTTATGATCAGAAGTTTGATGCTTTTGATTAGGTCTAGAGTTTCCAACTAGTCCATTACCACCTTCACCCTAGAATCCTTCCAACTTGATCCACCTCATCCCAGGTCTATCCAAATCAGTTTTGAATCATCCCCAATCTAACCAAATTCATCGCAAATCATCCCTAATACATTTAATTTCATCTCTAGTCATCCTTATTCAATCCTATTTCATCCCAATTTCTTCCTAATACAATAAAATTACATCCTAACCATACCTAATCATCTCCAAATCAATTTAACTTCATCCCTAATCACTTTCAAATCAACCCATTTCATCTCAAATGCCATCCCTAAACTATCACTAAATAATTGTAATCATTCCCTAATCAACCCTAAACCACTTCACAACATCTCTAAATCATTCAAATTATTCCTCAATTACTCCTAATCTATTCAATTTCACCTCTCATCATCCCTAAACCAATCTATTTCATCCCAACTCCATTCCAAATCAATCTAAACTCTATCCCTAATAATTCCAAAAAATTGTCAGAAGCATCAAAAAATCTCAACAGTGCCATCCTGAACATCACAAGTACCGATATATCAATCAATAGTGCTAAACTGCCCATCAATAGCACCTATCTATCAATCATAAGCATCATTTTGCACTCAGCCACTCACATGTGCCATTTTGAACATCACAATCACCAATCTAGCAATCTTTTGCACCATTCTGTACTTCAATAGCACCAATTTGCTCATCAATAGCACCCATCTATTAGTCATAAGTACCATTCTACACTCAGCAACTCACAGGTGTCATTCTTCCCTTCACATGTGTCATATTACCGTCTACACATCACAAGCACCATTCTATATTTCATTACCTCCATTCGAAGCATCATAAGTGTCATTCTACTCCTCATTAGCTCCACTCTACACATCATAAGCACCATCTGCATTCAGCCATTCACAAGTGACATCAGTTGCACCCCAAATACATCAATTGCACTCCAGACACACCAATTGTACTCCAGACACATCATTACACCCCAGGCACATCATTTACTCCAAGAGAACATCATATGCACCATTTTGAGCATCATTTACACCTAGAGAACATCATTTACACCTAGGTACATCATAAGCACCATTCTAGGTATCATTTACACCTAGAAACATAGTTGTGTCATTATATGGAATATCATCCAGCACCACATAATCCTTTTCTTTCTTCTCATGCTGCTGCAACTAATCTTTGTAAAGCACAAAATTGTGTCACACTTTCGGCCAACTTATCAACACAAGTGAATTTAAGTATTTCTAACTAAAAATCAATCTTGGTCAAACATATGATCTTGTAAGGTTCATTCTAGCTAAGTTAGATATGTCCAAAACTTTTCCAACTAAAATTTTTGGTTAAATGCATATGCAACACCACAATGAGGCCAATTTACCAAAAAAATAAAAATATTTGAGAAATTGGATATTTGAACAACTTCTACTCGTGTAAATAATATTTAAAAAAAATATAAAAATACTCTTTTGTAGATCTATAACTTTTGTTTTCAAATATATATATATATATATATATATATATATATATATATATATATATATATATATATATATATATATATATATATATATATATATATATATATATATATATATATATATATATTAGTTTAATTATTATTTATATTTTTCTTTTTATTTTTACTAAAAGTAGGTTATCAACACAAAAAAATAGATTGATTACGATGTCAAGGAAAAATAGTAAAACTAATTAAAAAAATTGAAAAAATATGATGCACTAGATAAAAGAATCTATATCAAGATGGTATAATTTTTTTTCTATTTTAGATAAATAGTTAATATAAAAGTTGACGTTGAATGGAAACAACTATGTTTTAATACACGCACAATTTAATATTTATTAAAAATATATATATTTTATCAAAATTGGAAAAAAATATATCCATACACTAAAGTTTCAAGTTATAAATACACATAAAAAATTAAAGGAAAAAACATAAAATTTACTATATAAAGATTGATGTCTCGTGTAACTTCATTTTTCAGTATTTTATCAGCAACTAAATTATAGTATCAATTTATTAAAAACTATATTCAAATAATTTTTTATTTTTTTCAAAAAAATACAAACATAAAATATACTAAAAAAAAATATTTTATTAGTTTACATCATTTCAAAATTCAAAACATATATTTCACTTTTTAGTGATTCAAGTTGAAAAGTTAGATTAGTGGTGGTTGTTTCCTTTATAAAAGTGTGACACAAATTTGTGCTTCCTTTATAGTACTAGCACCATTCTGAGTATCAGTTGCACTCCAAAAACATCACTAGCACCACTATACACATTCACTCATAATTAGCTCTCCAATCAGTTAAAAAAAAATATGGTCAATCTTTAGCTATTGGGTTAAACTTTCTCACATTTATGTTGAAAATGGGAGAGCATATAGAATGTTGTAGAGAACTAAATCATGGTTACATAATAATAACACTGAATAATATTATATTATTGAATTCAAGATAATTTTACATTCACTCCAAGATAGCTTTTTTAAAGCCTTTCAAATATAACTTCCTAAACTATCATCTTACGAGAATACAACTAATTTTTTAACTACTTATTAATAAACTACAAGTCACTATGGTGACTTTATTAACATGTAAACTTTAATATTGCAACGCTACTCCCCCTTAAGGTTTACATTATACAAATAAAGCATATAACAAAACATGTTGATTACACAAAACAAATACACATTCTTGAGAAGATTTTTCTTTGAAGAAATAAATCCTAAATTAGGTGGAACTCCATCAAGCTGCCTCATAACCCTTGGAAGGGTGTAGCTCCCAAGCTGAATTCCCACCTCCCTGAACTCATGAATCATAGATCCCATGAATTATTGGACAACAATCCATGTTGACCTACATCCACAGTGCTCCATCAAGTTGTCTCATGGCCCTTGGAAGTGTATAATTCCCTAAATCCAGAGACTCTCAAACTATCTGGACAATAATCCATATTGAGTTCACCAAATCCCTTCCTGTATTCAAAAACCAAACTTCGCAATATATGCATTCTTTCAATTTTGTCAGCATAAAAAAGAAAGCACAAAAGAAAACAAAAACATATGCTTCTCATACAAGAAACCATCTTTGAGCGAGAAGTTGGCTCAAGATGATAAAAAAATCCTCCAACCTCTAGTGCCTCTAGCCTCCAATTGTGACCTCTTTACATTTTAGCCAATAACATATGAGTCTCCAAAGGCCCCGTCAAATGAAACATGAATGGTTGTGAAAGTACAAATAGGAAAACTTGAAATCTCTGGTGTAGCATGGATGACTTGGAGAACATAACCATGTATTATGAGGACATCCTTACAATACATTCAACTCAAAATTAACTTTCTCTACAAATATAAATAGACTCCAAAAATATTTGTATTTCTCCATTGACACAACTTGTATCCTTCGATGCAAATTTAAATATTTGAAAAATACTTGGTGGGCTTTGAACTAGCAACCTTTAAAATCATATCAACATCTTATCTTTCCTTATCTCCAATTGCTCTAAACACACTCTTGACATATAAATTATCAACAACTTTATATATGACCAAATCCAAAAACCTTCATAAAATTTTGCTGACCAACTCTCCTATCCAAAGTATCATAAATATGAATCTACTTGGTCTTCATATTTATCATACAACACAAACAATGTATGTGCAGCAACCAACCCTATGTATAATATTGTTAAAAAAATTGCACCAACTACCAACTATAGCAATAATAAATAAACCTCATGTTGAGGAAAGAAACAACATTTGATCATAAAAAAACTATTGTCATAGAAAGAACTAGGCTAATGCAGAACAAGGTCAACAAGTATGCTCCCAAAAATCCATTTGTTTCTCCACAATAAGACATTGGCAGATTTTCCTCCATCGAGTAGATGATGGACGGGCTTCTAGCATCCAAAGAGTGAACTAAATGACTCTAAAATTGTAGGAAATGGCTCCTACACTTCAAGAGATCTGTACACCCTTGCTTCAGACTCCAACAATCTAATTCAAGCAATTTACACCCAAATCAACATCTTTGCGCCCTCCTTCTCTCACGCAGCATAGCAAACAATTTTGGCTTTACACAATGATCCTTTCATCACAACAACTTGCAATGATTATATGTTAAACGCTTCATCACAACAGCCATAGATTCACACATAGGATAGGATATAATAGGCTCTAATACCATGTTGAAAATGGTAGAGCATATAGAATGATACAGAGACCTAAATCATGGTTGCATAATAATAACACTAAATAATATTATATTATTGAATTCAGGATAATTTTATATTCACTCCAAGATGGATTTTATAAATCCTTTCAAATATAACTTTGGAACTACCATCTTACAGGAATACATCTAATTGTTAAACTACTTAATAATAAACTAAAAGTCACTATGGTGACTTTATTAATGTAAAACTTAATTGTAATGCCCACTTGAGAAAAAGTTAGTAAATATCAATAAATAAGTTAATTACTTGAGAAATAATGAAAATTAATAATAAGAGAATTGGATAATATCCATTCCGTCATAACTCAATAAGCTTCAAAATACAAAATTATAGTTGTATACATCGTAAATTCACAGTTATACAGATTTGCCATATAATTCATCCATTCACAAAATGAAAAGATGCTTCCATAGTTCCATTATCTTGCATGGTTAACAAACCTATAACTACACAACTAAATGCAACATTAGTTTCACAAAGTTCATCAATAAACATATCAAATAGCAATATATTAGCAATGTCTCGGGGGCTCATGATGGACTTGCCTACGTACACGTAGCGCAGAGACTTCGTAGTTTGGGGCTAGGACTTGTAATCCCTCAATGTGGTTTCATAATTCCAACCAAGGATTCACATATAAGATTATAGCTTTGTACTTTTGCAACCCACAATATGGAGGAAAATCAATTTCCTTCTAGCTTTCCAACTAGTAACTATTAACTATTCTAAAAATTACACAAGTTGACAACAAAGGCTTACATCAGCAATGGTACACTCACTCAATTTAGATTGCCTCGATAATGGATTAGTCTTACTAGTTTCCTTGAATGAGAATTTGAAGAAAAGAAATATATATAACTTTTTAACACATTTTCAATAAAGAGAAAGTAACAACAACAAGGCAGCGATACTAACCACAACCATGCAACATTATGCGTAGATCTTACCCAATTTATTTATTCAAGAAAATTTAAATCAATCCAAGAGAAATTAACCATTAATATCAATATTAGACTAATATAATAAAATATTCATAATTAAGAAAGTAATTACCTTCTATTTTATAAAAAGATCTTTACATATAGAAACTTTTCCAAAGAACATGTGCATGTCACACATTGACTTCAACACTGATATGGAAAATATTTCATTCAACCAAACATTTATATATTTTTACATCTTTCTATCATTCACCTTAATTAACCTTCTTCTTGCTATTTGTTCACAATACTAATCATATAAAAATATTATTAGCTAAACACCTTTCCCTATACTAGAATTTTTAATGGATTCATTATTTCTAATAAGGTACTCTTTTAAAAAAAATAATAATAAAATAATATCTACCACATATTCATCTAAGAAGATTTAAAAAAATATATGAAATTCATATTCTTTTCAAACATATAAATTCTTTTATTGCATCTACCAAATGAATTTATATTCATAATTTTCTTTTTAAATACTAAAGTTTTCACTACTATGCTATAACCCAAGAGTAAATTAATTCCCTCTCACTAATATCTCGACCTTTTCACAACAATACTTAGAGTAATAGAGTCCAATTGAGAACATAAGTATATTGAATATTAAGTCTTATCATTTCACAGAGACCTTCATACTAATACTAGTCTAATCATTTTGCAGAGACTTGCATACTACTACCACTGACCTACATCAAAATATCATAAAAATATAGCTCATTCATATCACCGTTATTATGGATCCAGGCAAGAGGATGATAGTTAATACAAGCAAAGCAACGAACTTCTAGGTCGACAACATGCATCGAGGAAAATATACTAACTATTTGACGTAAAACCTGTGAGATATGTCCTCACATGGGAAGCAAAAAGGATCGGTTGTCTCGAAATCCAATTTACAATCCTTTAAAACAAATCAGCATTCTATGTTCTGACAAAGGAAATCTTATTCAAGCAACAGATATAGTAGAGCATCAAGATACTAAATAAAAGGTTCGTCTAAGAGTTAGGTGACATCATTATTCTAATATACTTTAAGTAGGAAACTTGCTAATAAAATCAAGAGTCAACTTGAACAACATAGAGAAGAGTCTATCAAGAGGCATGATTTCACAAGGATAACATTAGAATACCCATCTACACAACTCAGTCTCACAGCATTTAAAGAAGGAAAACCGTTATGAGTAAATGAATCTACTAACCACTTAGAAAGAGCTCATGTAATTGAGCAAGTGGCATGAGACTTTCATAATAGTGCAGGTTGCCATGCTGCAAGAGAAAACATTGGAGAGATACGGGTTCTTTAAGAGACTATTGGTAATGCTAAATGAAGCAATCTAAAAGAAAACATCTAGGGCTATATGTTAGATAGCAACTGTCATGGTATAATACAAGAAATATGCACAAAGAATGTAACTATTTGAAAGAGTGCCTCAAAGAAATACAACGATGGCAGAATATACACAAAAGAGATTTGTTGAAAAGGTTTTAGAGACTTCCAAGCATATGCACAATGTAGGCACCGCGCCAGAACCACAACCTTAGCCAGCGATTGCCTAAAGCAAGATAAGCTTTGGTAGTCATGCATGCAAAGCAACCGATGCATAGGCAAACAAGCTGTTTGGCAGAATGTCTCAAAGAGATGTCATCCATGAAAAGCAATGATTACAAGATGTGCACACAAAGGTTTGTTAAAAAAACTTTAGAAACTTACAGTCAAGAGTAAATTGACAAAAGAAACCCTAGCACTAAACTTTCCAACCATCCTCCTGACTGCGTCTAAAAGGCAGCTTCATCTCATGAAATACTATGATCGCAGGGTATGCTCAAAATGAATTTCTTGAACAGGTGCTAAAACTTGCTTATCAGATCATGGGTACAACATGCCTTGAGAGAAAGATTCCATCTCATGGAACTCAATAACCAATGTCTACACAACACCGCCATAAACACTATGCTCAGGATGTTAAACAAACTGAATCATCCAAAGTGACCTGCCTAATTTTTCCTCTTCCCCCTTCCCTGAGTAAATCTAGATTTTTTTTTTTTTTTAAAACCAAACAAATGACTCTTCATATGCCAATAAAGAAAATGACCACTTCTTGGCCCATAATTAGAATATAAAGAAAACTCTAGAAAATATGTAAACACATAAAGACAATGCATGATTTTCTTTTAAATTATCTAGATATTTATTTCAAATAAAAGAAAATGATTAACTATTCCCAAATAAATTTCACAATTAATAAAATAGGTTTAGGTGACCTTACATTCTTCCCCCCTAATAATAGACTTCCTCCTAGAAGTCATCAAGAGAAAAAATATTTCCTTCCTTCACATTTCCAACAAAAGTTAATAACAACCCATATTATTTCAACCTAGATTAGCTCCCTTGATCTGCAACCACAAAGTTAATAACATTCCTGATTTTCTCACCACCCAACCATAGGATCAACTTGGTCGAATCCATCCCCGAGCAATTAAAGAGAAAACTTTTCTTGATGTTCACATGAGCTGCCCTTACTTATGAAGTTGTTGAAGTCAAGATTGGAACCTCCAACCAATCTTTCATCGCTTAATTTTGGGTCTATGCCCCATGGAGGAGTTTTAATTATTTTAGTGTTTGTTTATTTTTAAATATTTGTTGGATTTTTTTTTAATTTTTCCCTTACATAATCACAACATGACAGGTGCTTGCCTTACCACCACTATAAAACACATCTTTATGTAATTATAGAATCTAAATTTCTTTCATCGTCCAACCTCTCTATCGGCTAGTTTCAAACTGGCTGTTTTTAAACATCATCCACTTCAATAGTCAAAAGTTAATTTTAACCAATAAAAAAAGGACAAATATTTACCACTTTTTGTTGTGAATGAGGTGTAAAATTGCTATTGATTGTTTGACCATAAAAGTGGATAATGTTTAAGTAGAGCCTCTCAAACAACGCAGACCATGTATAATGCATAAGAAACGTCTGGCCTAATGGCAAAATCAATTTTGGAGTTAAAATAATGATAATCCCAGACGTGTAAATAGGCATTGTTACATTGTGGACAATTCGACAAGAATGACCCTATATAATACAAATGATAGTATACAGAAGAAATAAATCCGTGTGTTACGTGTATGATTAAATAGCTTGCCATAATCGGATTGGACTCACATAAGCCGTAGGTTTTACCTGAGGTGTAAGTTTTGGAGATTTTTGTTCTGTATTTTTCTACTTTGTTTTTTCAAAGATTTGTGAATGTCCATTTTACACTTGATGTATTAGATATCTCATTAATAAAGATGAAAATTTTGTAAATAGATCAATTATATAGTCTTCAAATGAACCTGTCCCAACCCCCCCAAATTGTACGTATTTACAATAGATAATTTCTCCTTTGCTCGATGAGGAGTTCGCCAGATTACTCAATTTAGAAGCAACACTTGACATGAGGCAAATGGAGTTTCTGTGTACATTCCGAATCATGTGTGTAGGCGTTGAAAAGTTTGAGTAACATGGTTGCTTTAGCCCTGGTTGCCTCAGAGCATCCCAGCTGCACTAACAAGAGCAACTTGTCGAAGGCGCCTGCATGCAACGCCTCCCGCACGGCCCCGCCGTTGGATGAATTCTGGCAAATATTCCCCAAAACAGAGACTGCCAATTCGGTGGCTGAATCAGACACTCTTAACAACTTCTTCACAACCACCGGTAGTGTTAAAGCATGCGCAGAAGCAGCGGATCGGCCCTCCGTGCAATAGCAAAGGATGTCCAGTGCCAACAATGCCCTTTCACAAATGCTCCGATCTCCGTCTACAAGCATTTCCACCAATAAAGGAACAGCCCCCGCCCCCACGACCTTGATCCGGTATGTTTTCTTCAGGGCAATGTTGTATATGATGGCCAGGCTTGCTTTTTTCGCCGCAAGGCATATAGGCTCTCTCAGTAGCTGCACCATCCCCTCTGCCAATCCTTCTCTTTTACCTATCATGTCTCTGTATTTATCCTTGGAAACCATTTCTCGAAGAATCGTAACAGCGCTGTTCTTTGTCTCCAGATTGCCCTCTCGGAGATTGCATACAAGGCAGGCAGCGGCGTTGGACGAGGCAAGCGAATCCAAGGCCTGGGAAGTCAAGGGAAATGTCATAGTCAGAGCCCCAAGAGCCTCTTCGCAAATCTCTACACACTGCTGCGACCGATTCAAAGCCTGAGTGCTGTGCTCGGCAAAAAGGGATGCGAGAACAGAGGATGCATTTGAGGAGGCGATGCATTTTTTGTTCCTATCGCTTTCGTTGCCCAATCGCCTCAGCTTGCGTATGGATTCCTTCTCGCCGGATGAAATATGTGCGAGGATGGCATTGAGGTGGGAGGGATCGAGAGGCGCCTTGGGCGTGGGAATTCGTTGGACTCCTAGACCACTGTTGTCTACACACCAATCCTGAATAATTCGACGGAGAGTGTGATTTGGAATTGTGTCGTCAGTACGCAAAAGCTGGTTTGTGACGGGGCAGAGATTGTTGCCGGCATCTAACCAGGACTCAATGCTGTGGCGATCATAAGTAAGGCCAGTGCAAAGAGTGACAGGGTCCTTCATCAGCTCCAGAGAGATGGGGCATCTCAGATAGCTCGGTACCGTCACCTCAACATCCCTTCCCTTCATTTTTGATATACGCAGATCCAAATTTCTTGTTTTAAATGCTTGTTTCGAGCTATGCGGATAACTTTCACTCAAGTTTTCATAGCTCTCTATATATATACCAATGAAAATCGACTTGGGCATGCGAAGAGTGAAAGAACGGTATCGCCAATGTGGAAATTAAAGGTAAACGCGCTGCACAAGAAATGGTCCGTTCAAAGGCACACAAGTGATGATAGATGGACTGCTTGGTCATAGTCGATGAAAAAAGCAACTAAATTAAATGCCGACGAATAAATCAACTCCATTGATCTTTGAATGATTAACTTGGACCCTGTGTTGGAAATATCGGGCGCGCTGTGTTCGTTCTCTAATAAAATACTGCTGGACTTTGTCAAAATGAGACTGATGTTCACAAAATAGAGATGCAGATATAAAGAATAACAGATTTTGTGTTTAAGATATAAATGTACAAAAATTATATATATATAGTGTACCTTTCTCTTTCTCTATATATGTGCAGTCACATGAATATATAATTTTTACACTAAGTCAATTATATTTTAACTATTCTAAAATATGGACTTCATTTTATAGATTAGTTATATTTATTTAATATCATGTATGGATTAGGAGAGGAAGTCAAATTTATAATTTCAACACCCTTCCTTAAGTTTGATAACCTAGATCATCCTAGACTAGTGACATCCAAATTTTTTTAGTCACTCAAAAATCTCCTTTAACAATATTAAACCACGAAGAGAGATACAACATTCAAGATACACAATATAAATTAAAACTTTTGCATCTCTATTACATCAAGAAATTACTTTTCTAATTTTATACATTAATAGAAAAAATTATAACTACAAATATGCATGAGAAAAGAATCTACAATATGTGGTCTTCTCATCTTTAGTAAAACCCAAAATAAATTTAAGTTGCACATTTCAATATTCGTTTGGGACATTTGGTAGGCCCATTGCTTTTAGTGTCAAATAAGTTAACTTTACTTTTAAGGTGGATCGATACATAGAACCACATCTTAGTATACTTCCTCCTACCTAAACTAATAATATTCACTAAGTATAGTGCATGGAAAAGGGAATCATGCTAGAAAAATAAATGTAGAACAATATAGGGAATATAAATATAGTGTAGCACAAGGGGTATTAGTAAAGGGTAGGGTAAACAAATATACAATAGTGCAAAGAATAAAAGTATAGAGTAAAGTATAGAGTAGTGTAGGGGTGGGAAATAATGGATTAGTAGGTGGAGAAAGAGAAATTATATAGTGAAACATAAATAAAGGAGAAAAATGTGTTAGTGTATATATATTTCATATATCTCCTACACTTAGGCTTAAGTCTACTTAGATGTGCCTTTATACAATCTTGACACATGCCTCATTGAGGTGTCAAGGTTGTTGGGCGGTTAGGAGAGGTGTCACCAAGTTGCCTACTAACTAGCCACTCACACTAGTTTTTAGAGAGGCAACTTGCCACCACTCATAGTTGAGGAGTCCTTTCCTCAACTAACTTCCTCTCCTCACCTATATGTATTCGACTTCTCCAAGTTATTGGATGGTGGACTTCATACATTTCTTTACTCTATTATTTGCAATATTATTGTCCTTGCAATTTCATCTTCTTGTTCGTTGCTAAATTCTTCATGGTATCAAAGCGGGAGGAGATGAAATCAAGTCTGTAAGTTTGTTTTTGCATTGAAATCACCTATGTTTCTGTTTGCGCTCTCCATGTCTTTTTTTTGTACACTCCATCTGTTTTGTGGGTCTAAAAGGTGTAGTTTGCAGGAGATGGAGGCGAATCAATGAAGAAGATGCAGGCCAATTTGAAAGGCTAATGCCTAAAGTACTTTGTTCTCTTGTAAGAAAGGAGGACGGTTATCTTAAAGTCGCGACCTTCCTTAAACAACCGCCTCTATTTGGGAGAACAGGTCATAGGCCCAAAGGCAAGCCGTGTAGGCCTAAAAGGCTTGGACTAGAACTAACTTTAGCTTTATGGAGGATAAGTCCCTACTGGAAAGGCACTTTGGCCTGGCGTAGCCAAGGGTGGTAACCATGCCTAAATCTAGCACAATGATCACCACATCGCATTCTATGGGGGCCTCCTCTACAAGAAGCAAAGCATGGAGCTGTTGTTCGGCCCTTGGGCCCTAAAAATGTTCACTATTCAGCCCTTAAAAATGTTGAAACCATCAACAGTTTGGAGGTCGAACACCCAGTTCCTTGTTCCACGTGATGCCCATCAAATTTGGGGCAAGATACAAGCAAAAATTATTGTTCCCCTTATCAAAATGCAAAAAGAATAGGTGATGACAACGGGGGAGGGGGACGTCAAATTGGTTTCTTAGCCCTTGGTCACATGGCGTCTCAGGTAAACAGCTGGTAAGTTGCAACTCATCAGCTGTACGGATGAGGCGACAACTCCACTGGTCGACAACTCCAATGGACCAAAAGTATTCGACTTGTCTCCACTGTTGCTGTCGTACAAGTCATCAACTCCATATCAGCTCGACTATTGTTGCCGTACCAACGTCGACCAGCCAGTCGCTTAAAACACACTGGCTAGTTAAGATGTTCCATCACATGGAGGACTAGCCCCTAGTCGGCCAACCCAAGGAGGTTTTAAAAATAAAATTTTCCATCATATCTCTAATTTTTTGCAAATATTTTTTGTAAAAGGTGTTTTTTTCTTCTTTGTGTTTTTTTGGCATAGGTTGAAAAAATCCAAGCTTGATAACTTTTTATCAACAACTCAGTTTTGAGTGCCGCCTTTTTCAAAAGTGCTTGTTTTTTCGCCACGAATCCATTTGACATAATATCATACCAAATTATAAAGTGCTAGTTTATTCTCAAATTGATTTAGCCTAAAAGCACTAACTTTATAATGTGCCAGAATTAGGGGGAACACAATAATCAAGGGGGGTATTGTGTTTGTTTCTTTCACACTTCCTTGAGAAGTGCATGTGAGTTGTGTTTCTATTTTCACTTCCACACTTCTACTTTCTGAATTTTTGCATTTCTACAACAAATTGCAATAATCTAAAGTCTAAAGCAGGGAGTCTAATGTAACTATACAACCCCTAAAACCTTTCAACTTTCAAGATTGGAAGTTAAAAGTAATACTTGTACTCAAGAACAAAGGTCTATTTAGGGTAACTATGGGAACAGAAAAAGAACCTAATGCAGCTAAGGACAAAGAAAAGTTTGTTAATAAATGTGACCAAGCCTTTGCCTTCTTATGTTTAAACTTGTCCCCTAAATTACTATTTCATGTTGAGGCATTGAAAACACCCAATGAAGTTTGGGATACCCTCAACAAGTTATATGGGAAAGTTGATGAACTTAAGAGTCATGAGTTGTAAAATGAACTCATGGGTCTTAATCCTAGGAGTTTATCAACTCTAGAGGACTACTTCATGAAATTTAAATCCTTAAGGTTGTAATTAAAAGATTGTGGAATAGATAAGAAATAGGATCGATTAAAATTCTCTCTGTACTTTCCAAATTAGGTCTAGAATTCTCAGTATTTGTCTCAACTTTCTACTCTACCAAATGGGCTCTTGGAGCCTCATGGTCAATACCCATACTTGATAACTTTATTGTTGACCTAACAAGCAAGCAAGACAAGTTAATCCAAATGGGCACATTGAAGTCTACAAAACCTCAAGTTATAATTGCTGTGAGTGATAAACAACAAACTTCAAAAGGGAAGAAAAAGAACACTAAGAAGGACAAGGAAGATAAGAAAGAATCTAAATCTAACAACTCCAAAAATGACAACTTTTCTCAACAAGGGAAACCTACTACAAAGAAAGTTAAGTGTGCCTTTTGTAAAAAAATTGGGCATGATGAACATCAATGCATGAGGAAACAAATAGAGCACCTCTCTCATATTCTCAAAAATAATAATATAGGGCTACCTAATTCCATCAAAGCATCTTCATAAAACCAAGAAAATACTAAGGCAAAAGAGAAATCAAAAGGCAAAGCCTTAGTTGCTACAACATCTTCATCTCCATCATGGATAATTAACTCAGGTGCTTCACACCATATGGGCTCTTCATAGGTTGTTTTTTCATCCTTAGATCAATCCAATACATCCACAATCACCTTAGGTGATGATACTCCAGCTTTGGTCAAAAGGATAGGGTCTGTCGAAGTTGAAGGAGGAACATTTTCAAATGTTCTAAGTATTCCTTTACTATGAACTGATCTCCTTTTAGTGTATCAAATAACTCATCTAGGGAAGGGAATGAGAGTACATTTCTCTCCAAATTTAGTTGAGATTAGAGGATTGCAGAGCAACAAATTGGTAGATATAAAGGAGGCCAATCACCAATCTAGATTAAATACCTTGTAAGGACCCGCTTGGTCCAAACTTGAATTCTCAAAAATTTAATGTTAATGACAAGTTATATGAGATATATCAAGACTTTGATTGAGTACTTAGGAAAACTTTGGACATTATAGGCCATATGTTCAAACAGAACATTCTTAAGCCAACCTGGGCTCTTCTATCCTTTGGGCAAATACGTTCATATGGAACCAAGTCAAACAGACCTTATCGCTACATGATACAGGGTAGGACAAACAGTGGCCAAAAAGGTCTAGTGGGTAAAACAAACCAAGACTCTATCCAATCTAGGATAAGTAAACATGACAGCCTAACAGTCTAAAGAGGACAAGAATCATTATGCTCTAGCTAGAGACTTCTGACTCCCTCGAGACCAATACGGGTTCATGAGTCACTTCTTGGGTACCAGAGTCTGCCTAGGCACTATGCTAAGGATGTCAACTAGGGAATGTATAACATCAACTTGTACACACCTCAGTTTATGGCAAAGGCAGGTACAAGTAATCCACCCCAGGGATTCTTCTGAGTACTAGGAGGCTTCTTTAATTACCCAGCTAAACCTTTAAACTAGGGATCGAGATTAAAAGTTGATTATAAAAGAGTATCCTATATTCGAGGGACCTAAGTACTAGGGACATCCTTGTCATCCAGACTGGCTACATACCCTGTATCCACAGGATCAAGGCCCTCTTCGGATGTGATCATTGCGGGGATGTGAATATGTAGTTCTATCTTGCACTATGTTTTATGTAACTGTGAGTGGATACACAATTCTTCGCCAACTGCCACCCACTAAGGTGATATAGTGACAAAATTCCTAGGAAACTATTTTGCAAACACACCTCCTGGGAGTGTTTGACGTTTAAGTTTTCATGTGAGGATAGTTTACCCAGTACGCATGTTTGTCTGACGAGGTTTACCCATTGATAGTTAAAAGGGGTTTCTTATTGTGGTAATCATCCTACAAATAATTTTGATAACCTCGTCCTTTCTTTCTAGTTAATCTTTTTAGTGAGGTATCCAAGGAGATTTTCCCTTCCCGCAGATTTAACTTTGACATGTCTCTTATTACTCTTCGATGATTTAGAGGGGTGGTGCCTAGATGTCGTTATTGCAGCTATGTTAGGCGCGAGGTACTTGGTTCAACGTGACGGCTTTACCCATAAACATGACACAAAGGTACTGTAAATACTAAACACTGCGATTTGGTTGAGTTTGGATGTTTATTTACAAGGTTTACCTATCTAGTAGCAAAGGAAAAACTTGCATAACAATAGTTGCTAAATGAAAATACTTCCTTAAATCAAAATGCAGATAAAAGATTCTTGCTCATAATGAATAGAACTAAAAAAAGAGCTTAAATCAATTTCGTAAAACATATGACTAGAAAGATTCTTATATCAACTCATAAACTAGAAAAGATAAGGTAAAATTTAATCTAGGTAAAAATAAAGAATCAACATATAAAATTTTAATAATTCCTTTTTAACACATTTTCAAAAGCAATATTACTTATAATTATTGCATGTATCATAAGGACTATACCTCTCATGAGCTTTCATGATAGCATACCCTCAAAACATCCATTCTTACTATATATTTTATTCATATATTTTCCATGTAAATTCTCAGCTTTTGCAATTCATTTTACTTATACATTGTTACTAGTTTACCTTATGCTTTTATTTCCTTACATACCATTTATTATGTTATCTCTTTTTATACCATTTACATCATGATCTTGAATTAGTGTCTTTTACATCTAATTCATGAAATTCTTCCTCAACCAACTAAAATATGTACTCCAACTCTAAAATTTATAACTTTGATTCATATTTGTATATCCTATCTACAAGTAGTTCCCCTCAAAATAAAATTCATATAAACTCCAATGAGAATCTAGCATCTACATTAACATTGGACTATATGATGTAAATGATACTATCTACATAGCTGCATTAAATGTGTGGGAAAGGTTGTACATGTATAAGATTTTAGTTTAATATTATGATTAAAACTTGTAGGTTATGGATATCTTTATAAAACAAACTCATAAATTGGTATTTGGGCCTCAAGCCTCCAAATTTAGTAAGTACATATAAATCTATAAATAATCACATTTTTATATGGTATTATTTAGATACATAATCTATTCACTATGAAAAAAAGATGTCTTAGTTTGAAATATATGAAAATTAATTAATTGTAATTATTAAAATTATAACCAAATTTCAGATACAGAGATTTAGTTGGTCATGTATTTGGTGAGTTCTTAAACACTCACCATTGTAATATAGATTATATACAGAACTATGTGACTTGTTTCCTTCCCAACTGATTTAAAACAAAATTGAGATAAATTTTATAAATCGTGTGTTTAAGCTCAGTCTGATGGGACTTGGTAAATTTATGATTCCAATGCAGTATCCTATGAATTACCTATATGAACTATCTAAACATTTCCAATAATAGTATTTGAACGAATAATAGATGCTATTCTAATTTCATAAGTTGAACTTCCAGCTTCGGTGATTTTGGAATACTCAGAACTGTATGCTATTTTTGCCTAGAATAGGGTATGGACATCCTTCCAAACATAAGGAAGGGATGAATTTTTCTCATATATTATAGTTGGAAATATTCTGATAAACATGTATGCCGAATGTGGAAGCACAGGCAAGGCCAGCGAGCTGTTTGACAAAAATGACGCAAGGTAATGTGATCTCATGGAATTGTCGTGACAGTAGGGGCGTTCCAAATGGGTTTGTTCAAGAGGCCTTAGAAGCATTTACAACTGGTGAGTGTAAAGCCAGACTCCTCAACCTCTACCAGCATCCTCCATAGCTAAGCTCAGACAGAGAATGGTCATCCATTGAACCATAAGGGGTAGAGAAAGGTGTGTGAACTGTTTGACGAAATCCCTCAAAGAAAAGTTGTTCTATGGACTGCAAGATGCACCAAATTCGTTCAAAAAGGCTTTAAAGACTTTCAAGCAAATGACGTTGATAGGTGTGAAGCCAAATTAATCAACTTTTGACACCGTCCCCACTGCCTATGGCAAAGTGGGAGTTTTGGCATAGGGCAAAGACATCATAAAAAAGTAAGGAAATTAAGAAGCACGTGAGCTACTTGACAAAATTCCTTAAAGAAATGAGGTATCATGAAATGTAATAATTGTATGATACCAGAAAATCAACATGTTGTAGAGCCTTTAGAAAACCTTCAAACAAAAGCAATAGGCAAGCATCTAAGAAGACTCAACAACCTTTGCCAACATCCTCCATGCATATGCCAGAATGGAAGCTATCGAACAGGGTATGGACATACATCAAAGCATAATAGAAGGAGGAATTTTGTCAAATGTTGTAGTTGCGACTGCCCCTAGCATACATGCTTGCAGAATGTAGAAGCATAGACCAAGCACATCAATTGTTTGATAGAATGCCTCAGAGGTGTCAAACAATTTGTGTGCCTCTTCCCATAGGAGGTTCAAGGACTACGCCAATAAAAACAGTCACGCTTGCCATATTTTTTAAAAGAAAATAGAGATATTGTCCTAGCCATGGGAAAGATGGCCAGAGAAGAAAGGACATGCATGCAAGGGAAGAAATCTAGAAATAGAGAAGGATAATATAAAAAGAAGCTCAAAAGCCTTCTCTTTGGATTTGATAAAAACCCATATGAAGAGAATTGCTGAAATTTATCTTGAATCAGATTTCCATTGAAGTAGTGTTTCTTTCATTTCTAACATTTGGTATCAGAGCCTAGCCAACTTTGACTTTTAGGTGGTAGTGTGGAAGCTGTAGCTGCAATGGGAGATTTGGTTGTGTTTATTTTGTAGATCTCATGTTGTTATTATGGCTGCATCCACCATTGCATCAACCTCTTGAATAGACATTGAGAAGTTCAACGGAATGGGGTATGAGTTGTAGAAGCTGAAAATAGAATATTTGTTGGAAGAAAGAAACCAATGGTTGGCTGTTCAAAAAGAGAAGAAACCCGATGATGTCTCTCAAGATGAGTGGGATAGACTAGATAAGAAGGCACAGGGAACCATTCGGTTGTGTCTTTCAGACTCTGTCATGTTGAATGTCGCAAAGGAAGAGACTACACACAAGTTGTGGAAATGGTTGGGTGAGATCTATCAAGCCAAGAGTATGGTAAATAAACTTTATTTAAAATGAAAATTGTTTTTCATGAAAATGCGAGAAGGTCAGTCAGTTGCAGAGCACTTAAATTCTTTTAATTTGTTGGTGAGTCAGCTTGATTCAGTAGATGTTGAAGTTAGTAAGGAAGATAAATGTATCTTACTTCTTTGTTCTTTACCTGAGTCTTGGGAGAATGTTATCCTTGCTATCACTGCTAACCTTATAGATCCAAAGTTCGATGCTCTTGTTTCAGTACTACTATGATAGGAATTGAGGAAGAAGAGTTCAGATAGTTCAGGGGATGCTCTCAGTGTCAAGGGAAGATCTAAGGAAAGGGGACCAAAAGGCGATCAGAAAGAGGCTAAGGACAAGTCCAAGGGCCAGTCTAAGACTCCTGGTAAAAAGAATAGAGTTAAGTGTTGGAACTGTGGTAAAAGGGGACATGTGAAGAAGGAGTGCAGAAACCCCAAGAAATAGTGGGAGAGTGCTTCGGATAAGTCCTCAAATGCAGGTGAAGATGTTTTACTTTCTGCATGTAATGTTGTTTCTAATGAAAACTGGTTGGTTGACTCAGGATGCTCATTTCATATGACCCTGCATAAGGAATGGTTCTCTTCATATGAAGAATATGATGGAGGTAATATCTACCTTGGTGACAACTCTTCATATCCAATTGTCAGGAAAGGAAAGGTATTGTTGTGTTCCAGTGATGGGAGGGTTGAAACCCTCCCTGGTGTTTTGCATGTTCTTGGATTAGCTAGAAATCTGATTTCAGTTTCAAAGTTGAATGATTTGGGAATGCATGTGACATTTGACAAGCATGGCTGTAGATTAGTGAGAGGGAACTCGGTGGTAGCGAAGGGGAAGAGTTTCGGAAGCCTGTTCAAGCTTGAAGCCACTGTAGTTTATAATGCCTCCTATGTATCTAAGGCTAATAATGAAAATGCATGTATGTTGTGGCACTGTAGATTGGGCCACACAAGCAATAATCTATTAAAAACTATTAAGAATAAAAATTTGTTGGATAGTTTATCCTATTTTGATGAGCATTTTGATTTATGTGAGCATTGTGTGTTTGGTAAACAAAATAGAAAATCATTTCCTTCAAGAAGCAATAGAGCAAAAGAGAAGTTAGAAATTATTCATGTGGATGTGTTTGGACCTATGGATAATGAATCTATCGAAAAATCTCATTATTCTGTAACCTTCATTGATGATATATCCACATTTACATGGATTTATTTTATGAAGCATAAATCTGAAGTTTTCACTAAGTTTAAGGAATTTAAAGTCTTAGTAGAGAACCAATCAGGTTTAAAGATAAAAATATTAAGATCTAACAATGGAGGGGAATATTGCTCTAAGGAATTTGATGAGTTTTGCAAGCATACAGGTATAATCAGATAAAAGATAACTCCGTATACACCACAACAGAATGGTGTTGCAGAAAGGATGAACCAAACAATTATGGAAAGAGCTAGAAGTATGCTTAGTGATGCATAGTTGCATAAATACTTTTGGATAGAGGTTGTGTGTACTGCTTGCTACTTGATAAACAGGTCTCCTTGTAAGGATCTTGATTCAACACCTTATGAAGTGTGGACAGGTAAGAAACCTTTTGTTTCACATTTAAGGGTTTTTGGCTGTGAGGCTTTTGTTCATGTGCCTAAGAAAAATTGATCTAAGTTGGATCCAAAGGCTGAAAGGTGTACATTCATTAGATATGGTGATAATGTGAAAGGTTATAAGCTTTGGAATCCACTAACCTGTAGGATTATCTTTTCTAGAGATGTTATTTTCAGGGAACTTAGAGCTATTTCTGAACCTGAGTAGCCAAAAGAGAAAGAAAAAAAGGTAAAGAAGGTGCACTTTGATTTAGAGCAGCAATATACACCTCAGGAAGAACAAAATGATGGATTGGGGGGTGAAGAAGAAGAAGAAGAAGATTCAAGTAGTTCTGATGAAGATGAATCTGTTGTTATAGAAGAAGTTGGTGCAGATGATCATGCAAAAGAATAAGTAGAGTCTCTTACTCCACCCTTGAGGAGATCCACAAGACAACATAATTTAGTTGACAGGTATAGCCCACCAGATTTCCATTGTGTATATGCTTTATTGAGTACTAATGATGAACCTAGATCCTACAGGGTAGCTATTTCTATAGATGATAGTGAGTCTTGGTAGCTAGCCATGCAGGAGGAGATGATGGCTTTAGACTCTTGTAATACCTAGGATATTGTTCATTTGCCCAAAGGAAAAAAGGCCATAGGTTGTAAGTGGGTCTTCAAGAAGAAGTTTGGAGCAGACAAGTCATTGAAGAAGTACAAGGCTAGACTAGTAGCCAAGGGCTACTCCTAGAGAGAGGGAGTTGATTTTGGTGAGATATTCTCTTCTGTTGCTAAATTGACTTCTATTAGATTTCTCTTATCCATTTCTGCAACTTATGATTGGGAGATTGAGCAAATGGATGTTAAGACTGTATTCTTGCATGGAGATCTTGAAGAATAAATTTATATGCAACAACCTACAAGTTTTGAGGTAAAAGGAAAAGAACATTGGTTTTGCAGGTTAAAGAGGTCTCTTTATGGTCTGAAATAGTCCCCCAGAATGTGGTATCAAAAGTTTGATTCATTTATTTTGAAATTGGTTTTGTTAGAAGTGAGAAGGATCATTGTATCTACATTCATTGTGTTGTTGAGTCTATACTGGTTATTGCTTTGTATGTTGATAACATGTTGTTTTTCAGCAATACTAAAGGTATGGTCAGTGAGCTTAAAGCCCAACTTTTAGGTGCATTTGAGATGACGGATCATGGTGCTACAAGGTATATTTTGGGAATGGAGATTAGGAGGGATAGAGTTAACAGAAAGCTTTGGTTGTCACAAAGTAAGAATGTGAATACTATTGTGCAGAGGTTTAGTTTGCAGGACTGTAACCCAGTTAGAGTTCCTTTACCCATTGGTACTAAGCTTTCATTAGATATGTGTCCAAAGACTGAGGATGAATTGAGGATATGTCTAATGTGCCATATACTAGTGTTGTAGGGAGTTTGATGTATGAAGTGGTTTGCACTAGACCAGATATTGCCCAAGTAGTGGGAGTTTTGAGCAGATTTATGTCTAACCCTAGTAAACAGCGTTGGAACTATGCAAAGAGGGTATTTAAATATCTTGTAGGTACTCCCGATCATTGTTTGGTTTATTCTAGTACTGATAGTGCTAATAAATCTTTGGACATGCAGGGTTTTGTTGATGCAGATTGGGCAGGTGACTTGGATAGTCAAAGGTCCACTAGTGGCTATGTGTTTACTCTGTTTGGAGGTGCAGTGAGTTGGATGAGTAAGAGGCAACCCACATTTGCTTTGTCCACTATAGAAGCAAAGTATATGGCTACTACTCATGTCTCTAAGGAGGCAGTTTGGTTGAGGAGACTATGTACAGGTATTGGTTTTATTTGCGGGATCATTTAGATTAGTTGTGATAGCCAAAGTGCTATCTGTTTGGCCAAGAATCCCATGTATCATGCTCAGACTAAGCATGTTGATGTTCAGTATCACTTTGTTCAAGAGTTGGTTGCAAATGGAGAGATTGAGGTAAAGAAGATAGACACTCAAGAGAATGTTGCAGATTCTTTGACCAAGCCTGTGAGAATAGAGAAGTTCATGTGGTGCAGAGAGGCTATGGGCCTTGTTTCTAGTGCTTGATTATTTCATTTGTTTTCCTATGGTTGATTTACAATGTATAATGTCAAGTGGGAGAATGTTGGAATAAGGTGCCATTAACCTTGTAAATTCTAATATTGTATTTTATTCCATTTATTATTTGTTATTTGTAATTACCCATAAGGGAATGAGGTAGTCTCATTGACAGTTGTAATTTCAGAGTTATCGGCGGCAGTTATGGAGTGACTTTTACTATTGGCAAATGTAAAAACTCATGGTAAATGAGGTTAGGCATGCTCCCTTGAGGAATATACTATTTTTGGCATGTATGAGAACTATCATAATGTTTGGTGAGTGAATCTATGACAGCTACATGTTGTCATAAGATTCTGAGATTCTATGACGCATATGACGGATATGTTAGTTGTATATTTGCTATATTTATCCCAAGGTTCCTATCTTAGAAAGATACTCTTTTGTGGAATCTATGACAATTATGATGCATCATAAGATACTGTAAGAGGCTAGATTTAGTCTTAGGCACCCAATCTTTGCATGGCTATTTTTGGACAAGAGGAAGGTGCTTGTAAAATGACATTTAATGTTTGTATGTTGGGGAATCTCATGAGAGAGAAGGTTAACGCCTAAGATGAGTTAGAAATATTTCTATAAGTATTTTCCATGTATTAGTTGCTGTAATACAGATTTTAGGTACTCAGGTGCTGCCGGAATGCTGTCAGATTAAAGATTGGTGGAGAGAGTTGAAGTGTTGTTGTATTGTAAATCATTTTTAGATTAATACAAACATTGGGTCTCTTTCCTACGTCGAGCTTTTTACCTGAAAGGGTTTTCTCCACATTAAACATTATGTTATGTGTTCATATTTTTGATTTTGCATTTCTGTGAAGCATAGTTTTGTTTCTGTGTTACAATCTCCATTAATAACACACAATTAAAGATTATTGAAATTTATCTTGAATCAGATTTCCATTGAAGTAGTCTTGCTTTCATTTCTAACAAGTATCCTAGAGAAATCACTCAAAATTTAGCATGTGTTCCCAAGACAGTGAGAAGAATTAGAATTTGATAAATAAAATTATCAATCTAGTGAAGGAAAAGGCTAAGGTTGGGCTAAAATGATCCATAAAATATGCTAAAAGAGTGGACACTAAATTAAACCCAAAATATAGTGTGAAATTGCGACAGTATACAATTTTTAAAACATTACATTTTGCCTCCACATTAGCGAGTTGATGACACTAGGTGATAAGCTTCACTAAAGTACATAAATGAAATGTAGAAAGTAAATTACACGGAAAATGATACTCCAAAAAGATATTGTAGAGGACATAATAAATTCTTCATGTAGAGAAACCATGCCCCAGGTTGGGAACCTACAAAACAAGTATGTTAGACAATAAAAACTTGCAAGACAATAGTGTTAGAAAACATAAACCTACAACACTAGAATAATGTTTATTGGTGTATAAACACTTATACTAAGTCATTTATACTAACCTAATCATAGTTAGGTGCATTCCACATGTCAACTTTGACCATATCAAAGTAGTTAGCCATTTTGTAGATGTGTCGACTCTATTGACACCTCTCGCTATTCTCTAGTATAGTTGAGCTATTCATTTGGATGGTTAGTTGCCACCTATCCCTATTTTAAGGAGAGTCGGGTATCCAACTTCTCCTATTTATATCTGCATATTTGTTAATACATTTGTTCATTCACTTGCAATCTCATGCTTGTTGTATCTCCACGATCTCGGTAATTTCTACATGGTATCAGAGCTGGTGTGGTTATCCTTAATTTGTTTTTCTCATTGTATGAATCACTCCTGGAATGTTGAAGCAAATTTATAAGGCACCATTTTGTTTTCTTACTTTTTTACCTTCTAACTGTGTTATTGTTGACACAAAAGGCATCCTTTTGTGTGATGCCACAACAAGGTATTCGAAGGCTTTGAAATGCCCTTTGTAGGGCTCGATAGAGGGAAAATTTATGGGCTCACAAAGGCCCAAGTCAAGGAGTTGCATACACCTCTTAGAGGCTTGTTTTAGCTTCATATTATGCCCTTAACAGGATGTTCGACACCTCACAAGAGGTCACTCAATGGTGCATTGGCAGTACCATATAGAGGTGCCCAAAGTAGCCATATGAATCAGCGCCCTCGGTAGTCCAAGCTGCCTCCCATGTAGGCCATTGAAGGCCCCCATACACCAAGGCTGAGCCCATCCCTATTGTAGACACTTGCAGGCATTGTGAAGCGACCATATCGACCTATTTAATATCCATATCGGACCGTCCAAGCACTCATGACATAGCCAGGGAAGAGTCAACCATTCACATCACCCTGTCATTCCTCCACAACGCCCTCCATGCATGGTATCTCTGCCATGATTGTGAGTTAGAGCACCTTCATAAAGGTGTCAAAAGTGGCAGTCAAAGGCCCATGTTTTGGCAGAGGTTTTGACTGCGACGAGTGTCAAAATAAACTCCCAGCCCTTGGTCAAATGGGTAAATAAGCTCTTGGTCATGCTCTACCAAAGGGGACTGGACTTTTACCTCTCCACAAGTTTTTTTCCATTAAAAATTGTATGCAATTTTTTTTTCCAAGCACATTGGAAAAATTTTCCAGAAGGTGTATTTTTTTTGTGAATGCAAAATTTTTTAAAGGGCCATAATTTTTGCAAAACAACTTGAAATCGAGTCATTCTTTTTGCAAAAGTGGTTTTTTCATCCCTAATCTAACTAACTTGATATCACACTACAATTATAAAAGTGCCCGATTAGGCTATTTTAGGGTGACTATGTGCACTTCTTCTCTTCATTGCACCATTTGGGAGGGAAAAATAAACTAAGGGGGCAATTCACTCAAAGATGTAATATGATCTGTAAATGCACTAAACTATAAAGTGCCACTTTTAGGGGTGCTGTCAAGGAAGAAGAGTGTTCAAAAACACTCAAACTAAAGTACCACTTTAACTTTGAAAACTGAGCATTACGAAGTCTTCACCACTCAAAAGGGTAAAAAGGGGAAATACAATGCCACCATCAAAAATAGAACTTAATAGATGGGTCCTTAGTTCAGTTGTGGATGATCACATGTCACCTTTCTTTGAATTATTTGTGAGAATCAAAACTTGCAATACTTACAAAATACTAATGGATGGTGTCTATCATGATGTTCTTGGCAAAGGGACTGTAAAATTGGGAAATGGCTTTGTACATAATGTATATTACATTCCTCATTTATTAAAAATTTACCTCTTAGTGTATGCTCTCATAGATTCTAAGAAGATAGTTGAGTTCACAGCAACATCATCCCTCATTCGAGAATCTAAAGATCAGAAACTTGTTGCAATGGGCAAAGTTTGTCACTTTAACTATGCTTTCATCTTTTCACATTTTTCTAGTGAAGTAGATAATCAAGAAGCAACTTCAAAGCTAAGTATCAACTCATGGATCAGCTCAGTTGGTTTGATATAGTAGGATGATTGAACTCCACTAGCATGTTTTGTAAATACACTCATATAGTGTCATGTAATTGAAAGTGTAAAGGGAATTGGGAAATTGTATTCACACTGATCTATAAAGTGTAATGAGGGGGTTGTAACAATCACAACTTGAATCACACAGATTCTTATCTCATTTGTATGTGCCAATGCACATCCTTGTCTTCAGTTGTTCAAAATATTTCTTGGACCTACATCCTGGTCTTTATCCTTGATCACTACCATCTTCAATTATTTTGCTCAATTCTCTTGGGAACAAGGGAATGGTAGAATTTACTACTATCACATGCTTAAGGAGATTCTCATATCTACAGTGCAGTCTACATCAAGATCATCATCTTCTAGGGGAGCTATCTAAGCATTTCTTTCTTCTTCTTTGTTTTCTCTCTTTTTAGAGGAAATTTTTTTCACACAGGGTTTTCTTTCTTTCTCCAGTTTCTGAGAGATGCATTTTGTAAATGGGTACCTAATCAGGCACATAGCCGGGACCCATCCTTCATAAACTCACCTAAGCTATGCTTAAGGGAGGGTGTTGGTGTATAAACACTTATCCTAAGTCGTTTATATTAACTTAATCATAGTTAGGCACATTCCACATGTCAACTTTGACCATATCAAAGTAGTTAGCCGTTTTGTAGATGTGTTGACTCTATTGACACCTCTCACTATTCTCTAGGATAGTTGAGCTATTCATTTGGATGGTTAGTTGCCACCTATCCCTGTTTTAAGGAGAGTCGGGTATCCAACTTCTCCTATTTATATCTGCATATTTGTTAATACATTTGTTCGTTTTCACTTGCAATCTTGTGCTTGTTGTATCTCCACAATCTTGGTAGTTTCTACATAAAAACACATAAACCTACATCATACATGTTAGAAAGAAAGAAACAATATATGGACCACACAAGGGAAGAAGGAACATCATAAAAAAACAAAGAAAATTTTTGGGTCAACATGAAAGAGACATAGACATGTGATAGTTGTCTCAATACTTTGCATCATCCCCAAAATATAGTGAAAAAAGAGAGAGAACAAATATAGAGGAATTCTTATGCGATGGGAAGAATGTAATGAGCCGATTAATTTCTTTAGAGAGAGAATATAAAAAAATGCATACAAATAGAAAGGGGAGGAATTAATACAAATGATAATATGTGATAAATTCTAGCTTATTCTATCATTAGGGGTCATGAGAGAAAATGCATGATTCAAGGACTAGCTTGCTTTGTTGCTAGGAATCATGAGAAGAAAATGAAGAGAAACAAGGATTTTCTAGTGTTGTGTTGCTAAAAAGGATGCTATGTATGGTTTAAAGTCTAGCATTATACTACTAGAAACCATACAATACTTTCATGAATCACAAGCACTAGCAAGGTGAATTGCTAGGTGATCCACAAAATGTATGAAAAATAGCTTAAAAATATACCACATAGCCTAGTAATGTGTTTCTTAGGGCTCACATGTAGATGTAATATTAGAGATTAAGTGTACTAGCATGTTGTGTTGGATAGGTAATCTTGATAAGGATGGCTAATCCAAGCAAGTGTATCTACATGGGACCACAAGCTACTAACACCATAGGGAGCATACCCATAATGTGAGAATGATAGATGAACCCATAATGTGAGAATGATAGATGAATACCTTAAGAGGCATACCAACAATGTAAAAATATGGTAGATGTATGCCCTCCTTAAAATAATGGCATAGATGAAGTGTATGCAATTGATTGTAGGCAACTGAAAGTGATGCAAGAGCATCTAGTGGTGAAGGGCAATCTTGCATTAATGATGATTTTATTTTCTATTCTTTTCAATTTTGGTATTTTTGGATACCCAATTTCTTGAGTAATGATGTAGAACCTTCATTTTTTTCCAACTTGCTAAAAATAGCAAACTGCTATTTTTAGAAAGTTTGTATTTGAGCATGTATGGAAGCAGAAATTTACTCAAAGCTTCAAAATTGAAAAATATAACCTTTGGTGAAGGAATTGGCCAAAGACCACTTATGGGCTAAAAGATATAAAGTTTTTGTTTAATTAAAAACCCCTCAAAAAGTTTCAAAGTCAAATATGAGGCACTTAGAGGCCCCATATGGCCCCGAAAATGGGCAAAATTAGAAGAGAAGATTCAAAGGATGTAGATCACTTCACTATATTTTCAATACATCAAACAGTTCATCAATTAGACACCCAAATCAAAAGTTTTGGCTCCCAGAAGTTGACCTATTTTTGGAGTGAGTTACAAATTTTGAAATTTTGGCTAGAAGGTGCCAAAAGGGGCTATTTATGGCCATTTTTTGGGAATCCTTTGGGTAGTAGAGAAAGGGGGAAAAGTTGAGAGTTAGGATTTAAAGGATGGAAAATAGAAACCCTAGCAGATTTGAAGCTACAAAAGGTAGAAGGTTCCAGGAACTAGAGGAAAGAAGTTGTAATGTATTGCAACCTATTGAGGCTTCATCCTCTATTTTGATTCCAATTTCTGTAATGTAATGTGTGGTTCAAATCAAAAGAACATTCATATTTTTTGTGTGCAATTTGTGTTATTGTGTGTTCTAGGATTGACTCCCTCGTCAAGTGGTATCAAAGCAGTAGTTCCTGAGTGTGTAGACAGATCACCAACTGTGAGACAATTTACACTAGGACCTAAGGTGTGGGTTTGCTGTAGAACTCAAAAAATGCCTCCACGAAGGAAACATGGTGGTGCTAGGAGAAATTCTTTGACAGAAGAGGGTTTTAGAGCCCTACAAAGGCAAATCGATGAATTGCAAGAGGAGTTGTAAAGAGGGTTTGAGCCAAGAATAAGAAAAGAAAGCAAAGATGAAGCTGAAGATGAAGAGATATTCGAGGAAGAACAAGATGTTTTGGGAGATCCTGCACAAGTTAGGTTTTTGAGGGCCACTTCAAAGATTGGAAAGAGGCCTAGGATTGAAGTTTCTACCTATTCTAGGGATTTGAATCTGGAAGAGCTTATTGATTGGATAAATGATATGGAGGAATATTTCAAGTATGAAGATATGGAGTATCCAGAATGGGTCAAGTTTGCAAAATGAAGTTGAAGGGCCATGCCAGTATTTGGTGGAAAGAGGTCCATTTAGAGAGAAATAGAAGAGGAAAAGGAAAGATTACCAGATGGGATTAGATGATGGACAAACTAAAGAAATAGTTCATTCCTATGGACTATGAATTGGAGTTGCTGAAGATGTTGTAAGGATTGAAATAGGTAAAAAGTCTATTAAGGAGTATACATAAGAGTTTTATAAGATTATTATTAGAACAGGCCATGCAAAGGCCAACAAGGAGAAGGTAGCCCATTATATCATAGGGTTGAGGTTGAGTATCCAAGAGGAGCTGAGCCTTGTTAGAATGACCACCATAGAAGATGTGTACCAGTTTTCCTTGAAGGTGGAAAAGAGGCTGAATATAATATTTGAAAGAAAACAAGGAGGAAGAGGTCATGGAAGAAGGACTGGTGGAAGATCCTATGGAAGCTAAAATGAAGATCAAAGGAAAAGTGAAGAAGCAGATACCAATCAAAATTAGAAAGGAGATAATACCTACTTCCCTTGTGACTAAAATAATGGTGAGAAAAGAGGAAGAGGAAGACTTGGATAGGGACCCGAAAGAGGAGGTTTCTAAGGAACCTGTTTCCAGTGTGGAGAAGAAGGACATCAAGCCTATGAGTGTCCCCAACATCAAGGAAGAACAAATAGAAGACCTGAAGATAATGTATGAGTTACACATGTAGATGAAGATGCACAGTCAGAGCATTTTGAAGATGCTGAAAGGGGAGAAACCCTAGTTGTCAAAAAAACCTTGTTAAATAAGGAAAAAGAACTAGATCAGAGGAAGAGTTTATTCTGCACAAAGTACAAGTGTGAATGTAAGTATTGTGATATTATTATTGACAATGGAAGCACTGATAATCTTGTCTCAAAGAAAATGGTTAACAATTTGAGGTTGACATGTAGAAGGCATCCACATCCATATCAGATTGCCTACTTGCAGAAGGACCATAAAGATTTGGTCAATGAGTAGTGTCTAGTCAAGTTCAATATTGGAGACTACCATGATGCGATGTTGTGTGACATCATACCAATGGATGCATGCCATATGCTATTTGGAAGGACATGCTAGTATGATAGGTGAGCTATCCATGATGGCCATGCAAACATTTATTCCTTGACAAAGGATGGAGTTCTTCATAAGTTTAAGCCCTTGAAGGAGGTGGAAGAAAAGGTATGTAGTACTACTAGAATTCGCTTGGTGGAAGGAAAGAATTTTTTAGATGGTATAAAGCATTAGCGTCATTGATTTGTGTTGATTCCTAATATCAGCTAGGAGAAATGTGAAGATGTACCAAAAGAAGTATCAATTTTTTTGGAAGTATTTCAGGATATTGTCTCTGATAATGTACCAAATGGTTTACCATTGGTGAAGAAGACAAGTCACCAAATGGATTTGATACCAGGAGCCAATTTTCCAAATAAGGAAGCCCATAGAATGACTCCTCCAAAGAATGAAGAGCTAAACAAACAAGTTCATGAGATGTTAAGGAAAGAATGATAAAAGGAAAGGAATGATAAGGGAGAGCCTAAGTCCATGTTTGATACCTGCAGTTCTAGTACCAAAGAAAGATGGAGAGTGGAGAATGTGTACAGATTCTTGAGCCATCAACAAGATCACGATCAAGTACATATTTCCATTGCCCAGAATGGATGAACTAATGGATTGTCTAAGTCGAGCCAAGTACTTTACAAAGATTGATCTAAAGAGTGGATATCACCAGATCTAAATCAAAGAAGAAGATGAATGGAACACAACCTTCAAGACTAAGGAGGGCTTGTATGAATGGTTAGTCATGCCATTTGGGCTAACCAATGCATCGAGCACATTTATGCGACTCATGAACAAGGTACTAAAATTTTTTTTGGGTAAATTTGTCATTGTTTATTTAGATGATATTTTGATTTTCAATAAGACTTTGGAGGAGCACATGATGTATGCTCAAAAAGTTTTCAAGAAGATGAGGGAATTTAATTTGATTAATATGAAGAAATTTAGTTTCATGAAGAAGGTGTTGGTGTACTTGGGATTTTTTATCTCAGCTGAGGGTCTTAAAATGGATCTAGAGAAGGTGAGGGCTATCATTGAATGACCTACACCAAGGAGTGTTATAGAGGTACGATCCTTTCATGGTTTGGCAAGATTTTATAGAAAATTTATCAAGAATTTTAGTAGCATTTGTGCACCCCTAACTAAGAAAATGAGAGGGGATAGAAATGAATTTAAATAGACTATAGGAACAACCAAGAGTTTTGATACATTGAAGCAAAATTTTGTAGGGCAACCAATTTTGGCACTTCTAGATTTTAATAAAGTATTTCAGGTAGATTGCAATGTTAGTGGTAGTGTTGTAGGAGTTGTTTTGAGCCAAGAAAAATTATTATGTTTATGATTAGGAGTTTTATGCTATACTTCAGGATTTGAAGAAATGGAGACATTATTTGTTTCTAAAAGAGTTTGTTTTATATAGTGATCATTAGGCTTTGCACTATCTTAATAGTCAAGGAAAGTTAAATCAGAGGCACTTAAAATGGATTAAGTTTTTGCAGAGTTATACTTTTGTTTTGAAACACAGGAGTGGGAAGTCGAACAGAGTTGCATATACCAAGTAAGAAGGTAAAATTTGTTGACAAAGATGAAGATAGAGGTTGTTGGGTATAAAGAACTCAAGAATTTGTACCTTGAAGATCCAAACTTTGTAGAAGCCTCTAGAAAGCTTGTTTGGATCTTGTTACCCTAGATAGGACAAGATGGTGTGCTTTTTAGAGGAAGCCAGTTTTACATTCTGAGGAGTTCTATGAGAGAGAACCTAATTAAGGAGAAACATAGTGGAGGGTTGCCGTGATGCTTTGGTTGAGATAAGACCATTTCTCTTGTTAGTGTGAATTATTACTAGCCACAGTTGCACCAGGATGTGAAGAAATTTGTCCAAAGTTACAGAGTATGCCAAATGGCCAAAGGAGTGAGTCAGAATACTGGGCTATATCAACCATTCCCTATACTAGAGGGGCCATTGGAGGATATCAACATGGACTTTGTTCTTGGTTTACCGAGGACATAGAGAGGGTATGATTCAATATTTGTAGTGGTAGATAGATTTTCAAAGATGGCACATTTCATTCTATGTTAGAAAACTAGTGATGCTATTCACATTGCAGAGTTGTTTTTCAGAGAGGTGGTTAGACTACATGTTCTACCAAGGAGTATAGTTTTAGATAGAGATACCAAGTTTGTTGGGTATTTCTGGAGGACCTTTATGGAAGAAGTTGAAAACTAAGTGGAAGTTCAATTCTGTACATCATCCACAGACTGATGGATGGATAAAGGTAGTGAATCAAAGTTTGGGAAACCTGTTGAGATGCTTAGTAGGATATAAGCCCAAGGGATGGGACTTGATATTACCACAGGCAGAGTTTGCATATAAAAATTCTATCAACAAAAGTATTGGTAAATCCCCATTCTAAATTGTATATGAGAGTAGTCAGAGAAATGCTTTTGAGCTGAGAAAGATAGATAAAGGAGAGAAGAGTAGTGTCAATGTTGAAGTCTTTGTAGAGCACCTAAAGAGATTGCATGAATAGGTACAACACATTAATAAAATGAATTCTTAGTACAAGGTTAAAGCAAATTAGAAGTGAAAGTTTAAGGAATTTAAGGTTGGTGATGAAGTACTACCAAGTGTTTTCCACTTCTTTTTAAACCACCACTTTGATGGTTAAGAGAAAAATGGAGAAGTATATATGAATTGGGTCCTATCCCTTTGTCATTTTATTATTGCCAATAATAATTCAACATGTCTCCTAATTTCATTAATATGAAGACATGAAGTATTTATAGTAATCTACTAACTAGATCAATGGGACCCACCACCTTTGTCTCTAATGAGATGTGGTTGCAATCTATTCACTCTTCATAGTACATGTCCATCTAAGTTAGCCACGTACCTCTTGCAGATTGAATATGTGGCCCACCATATTACCATAAAACCTATGCAAACCTTTACTTTCAAATGAAAATGTGAGCATACTTTATATTAAAATAAGGGCCCTAGATGATCCCACCACATTTGTTCAAGGATACCTAAGACTCCTCCATTGGTCCACATAACATAAAAATGCATGAATCCTCAATATATTCACACTTCAACCAATGAGGTCAAGAGAAACTAGGCCAAGTATATATTAAAAACTAACCTTTCCCTTTATTACTACCTTAATCCTCTTAAATACCTATATATATGATGACCTAGGTTGATAATTGAAGATCAATAGCCATGGGTTAATGCCATTGTTTAAAATTATAAGCCTTTCCTTTAGTTGTTTTATGTAATGTTCTCAACCATAAAATATGCAAATGTTTTCATATAGATGAAATACTTTTAATATGTTTTAATTCAAAATATACATAGAAACACCTATTTGTTAGAGCAAACCATCCAGGAACATCTGCAAACCAAGAGAAACGCCTTCACGAATGAGAGAAGCAACACAAGGAGAAGCTATTTTACTAGGAGTGAAGAATATACATTGAGCATGAGATATATTACAATGTACAAACCCAGATATAAATAATCAGGTGAAAATGAGGTACAGGAACAACCAACCCCAACTACCTCAACAATAAAAATAATATTAGCCTAAGTAAAAACTTAAGCCTACTCTAACACCCCCCTTAAGTGCAACTTCTAGGGAGATTATTATCCAGTATGAGGTGCAAAATGGGTCTCGACAACAAGGCCATGTTAGGTACCCATGTACAACTACAATGTAATGAAATGTAATCTCTCACAACTGGAGAAAAGGAGAAAAACCCTGTGGTAGAAAACTCCTCTCTAAAAGAGAGAAAATAAAACTAGATGATGCATGGAGGATTTGCTAGTATCGCCCAAGGACTACATACATCATGCATATACAATCAAGAATCCCCCATAGGAAGGAAAAAGAGAGGCATGATATCCCCCCCATAATGAAGAAGCTCCAATGTCGATGAAGTATGCCTGGAAACAAAAGATGATCCAATGCCTACAAGCAACACCTCTCCCCTTAGGAAGAAACAAGTCCACTAAATGATGTAGAAGCCACTCCATGTCCAACTGAAGGAAGGAGGAGGGAACTCTCCAAATATAAATCTCTGAAGACTGAGTAGGAGTCTCCAAGCATGAATAATCCACCACATAATCACGATAAAAAATAACCAAGAAATGTGACAAATCAAGTGAAAGAGAACACTTATCAATGTCAATCTCCAAAGAAGATGTAGATGTATCAATAGCCATGTTGGAACTGTCATCAAAGAGGAGAGAAATGCTCTCAAGTATGTCTCCCAAATCTGCAAGATGAGACTCCACAAATAAATCTAAAATTCCTGCCAATTACTCATCCAATAAAGCAAGATCTGAGAAACTCTGATCAAACTAAGAAAAGCCTTTAGGAAGATGAATGAAGTCCCAGGTATGATTCTTCATTAAAAAAGAATACTCCTCAATCATAGCACTTTCTCATTCCAGAACACCTGAAGCATCTAAAAACTTCTAAGGCTCAGTAGAAACTACATGACTCAAAAGACTCATACCTGAAGTTTGGGAATGAGTGCAGTGTGTAGCTGTGGGATCAGTTGCAAGAGAACCAACATCCTCAAGAAGTGTATAAGTCCATAACGGTCTTGTGGGTGCAGGTGGAGGAGAAGATGGAGAAATGTCAACAATGAGATCAATACCATCATCAAGAACATCATCATCATCTACAAGAAGCAAAACATCTAAAGAAGAAGTGGGAAGAAGAGAAGAAGGGACTTGTGATGGAGAATCTTTCAGAGTGAAAGACTCATAAAAATGAACATCGTGACAAAAATGTACCTCTTGAGTGACAGGATCAAACAACCACATCCTCATAATAGCCAACAAAAATGAACCGCTGACTTTTCTTCTCTATTGCTTTGCATCTCCCATCTGGAATGAATGTCCATGCATCACCACCAAATACTCTAAAAAAGGACACCTTGGGATTGACATGAGACCAAGCCTCCTCGGGATTCATGTTCTGCACTACCTTGTAAGGCATACAGTTCTAAATGTAGTTGGCACAATTGACAACCTCTACCCAAAATGCTAGATCCATGGATCAAGACTGAAGCATACAATTGGCCATCTCCCGTAAGGTTCTATTCTTCCACTTAGCCACACCATTCTGCTGAGGAGTGTATGGCACTGTGTGCTGATGAATACCTCAAGCACGATAAAAATCCTAAAATGCCTGATTGCAGACATATTCTTTGCCATTATTTGTATGAATCTTCTGAAGGGAGTGCCCAAACTGCTTCTCCATAAATGCAAGGAAGGTCATGAAAATTTGAAGAACCTCATCCTTGTACTTCAAAAAGTACACCCATGTGCGTCAAGAGAAGTCATCAATAAAGGTGAGCACATACTTACCCCCTAAAAATGAAGGAGTTGGGAATGGCATAAGGTCACTATGCACCAACTCAAGGAGTGTCGAAGCACATGTGTCCATACCCTTTAGAAAAGGATCCCTATGATGTTTTGTAATGTCCCCTTTTGGGACAACACAAATTTTTCTTTGTCTTGACTTAATCCTACAATTAGATTCAGATCTTTATATAAATGTAAGTATATCTCTGACATATCTTCCTCTTTCTTGTTATGCTCAGATATTAAAATTAGAAATCTGTATATCTTTTCTTGTATTCTCTTCTTGCTGTTGTAATTATATATTAGAATTATCTTCAATATTATTTAGAAAATATCTTGCTTTGCTGCTTAATAGAACTCTATTTCCTGTTCTTTTGTTGTGTATCTTAGATGATGCTAATAGGATGATCATAAGATCCAATTATTCAAGGAGATTGATGAATTCCCCCCTTCAACGCTGCTCCTCTTTCTCCATAAATAAAATCTTTCCTTATGATAGAAGGGCATCCCTGTAAGTAAGGTGGTGACTCTTCAATGAGTCATAACCCAAGCGCTGCCCAATCAATAATTGTTATCACTCTATAGTAATCGTTGTTTGTATAAGAGTATTATTGTCTTCGATCAATCCTTTAAAATCTTATATTGTTGGTAATTGCCGCTAAACTCCCTTAGAATATAATTGTTGACTATGTTAGTGGTAATCGCTGTGTTGTTATGTCATTCGTATCTTTATACTATGGATTAGTTCTTTGCCTTTACTGAGGCTAACAAAAATGGGGATATGACAGGCCTCCCCTCTCAAGATTGCTTGTCCTCAAGCAATGACAACAATTTCTTTCATTACCTTGCACCTTTTAATGTCTACTTCCTGATGTGTGGAGACAAAATCATGGTTTTGGGTTTAGATTGAACATGCTTTAGTGAAGAGATATTGATTGTGATTCCATGAAAGAGAACTTGTGATAATGAAGGGATGCAAGTATCATAGATTAAGAAGATTTGAGAGTATTGAGATTCCAAGTTGCATCTTGATCTTTGGTTACAAGATTCGGTCTTATATGTTATTGACCTCAAAATCGAGAAGAGTCATGTTCTTGACTATATGATGGATTAAAGAAGATTTGGTAAGCTTGAATAGCGATGTGCTTGATGAAATATAAGTGTCATAGATGAAGAATGATCCTGAGAGTTTGTGGGTTATGGGCCCATAATATGACTTAGTATCGGTATTATGTTACATAAATCAAGAGAAGAATTCAAAGAGATTTTGAGAAGAAATGAATTTGGTTCATGGGTCTTTGTGATTAATGAAATTAACTTTTTATGTTCTATACTTCTCTAATGTCTCTTTGAAGGATATACTGATTTTTCCTAGGTCTCAGGGTGGATAAACCATTCCTCACTAGTCTCCATGTGGCGCATGCCATTCATATGGAGTGTCATAGTCCTTATGTGGCGCATGCCATTCATATAAGGTCCTTTCGATCTAATGTGGCGCATGCCATTCATAATAGATTGCCATTTATTCTTACCTTACGTGGCGCATGCCATTCATATAAGGTACCTTTGATCTAACGTGGCCCATGCGATTCATGATAGATCACCTCGGACTCATGTGGCGCATGCCATTCATATGAAGTCTGCCATTTGTTCTTACCTTATGTGGCACATGCCATTCATATAAGGTCCTTTCGATCTAATGTGGTGCATGCCAATCATAATAGTTCACTTCGAACTCATGGGGCGCATGCCATTCATATGAAGTTCACTATTCTCATGATTGCCTTCTCTACATATTCCATGCTAGGAGAGTGAGATTACTAAGGTGTCCTAGTAGCACTCCCTAAGCCCAGAGGCATTACCCTTCCTACTGAAGGTAGAAAGCCTTTGGCCCATGTGGGTTCATTACGTCCCCCCCCCCCCGAGTGGCGTACCTAGAAGAGGGCCCTCGCACTGTTTCCTTTGTTTCTTCTTCTCCATCATAGCGAAGGAATATGTAGAATAGTGTAATCAAAAATCACATTATTATTTACTTACAAATATATGTAACATATCATACTCCCATATGAGTATCCTCTTTCTTATTTTCTATTATGCTTCCCTTGATATTTTTCTTTTGGGTGTTTGGTCCTTGGATCAATTTTCTTTCCTTCTTTTACTTGCACTTATTTCATTCTCCTCTTGTATGTCTGAGTTTGATAAGACTTCTATAATATGCACTTGAGCTCGTTTTCGACATTTATGCCCTGGTTCCCATACTTCCTTGCATTTGTAACATATCCTTTCCTCTCTTCCACAAATATGCCCTTTCTTCCATTCTTTCTTACAATCAAAACAAAGGCCCTTTTTTCTAAGCTCTTCTCAGTCATGGTAAGAAAGATATGGTTTTTCATGTTCGTCTTCCCTTCTGAAAGGTTTACCCTTTGAAGTAAAGTCTTTGGGAAAACTCTCCTTTTGTAGAGAGGGTTTGCTTTGCTCTAATTGTGTTGCAATTTCTATTGCATCATCAAGTGTAGTGGGTCTTAGTGCTCCCACTAGTCCCCTTAGCTTCTCATCTAATCCTTGAATGAATAAGAAAGTGAGTCTTTGATTTTCCATTCTGGGGACTCGCAGGGCTATTTTCTCAAATTCATTGACATATTCATCTACTGTTCCTCTTTTTCTTAATAGGGTTAGATCCTTGAAGTCTTGTTGGGGATGTCTCCTATCAAATTTCTTAAGAAATCTTTTAGAAAATTCTTCATAAGATGTAATGTTTTCATGACCCAAGGTGTGCTTCCCATGATGTCACCAATCGTAGGCCAAGCCTTCTAGATGTAGGATGGCGAATTGATGGGTATCTCTTTCCATCATGGGATTAAGAAGAAAATAGTCATTTAGTTTTTGCAACCATGCGTGAGGTGACAACTTATGTGTTCCATCAAAATGAGGTAAATTGACTTTGTTGGCTTTTTGCTTCAAGTCCTTGTTAGCGGTTCTTTTCTCTCTTCTTGTTAACTCATTCCTTTTTGAATTGCTATATTCGGTAAAGGACACCATTCTTCTTAGTTCAGGTTCTAAGTTGGTATAATCTCTCATCATGTCTTCCGTGCTCATGCTTTGGGGGGTATCATTTTCCATTCTTGGATTTTCTTCACTTGGTAGGAAGGATTGTAGTGGAATCCTTGAACTTGACAGAGTTGCTATTTTCAGCTTGATTAGAAGCTGCTTCCTTCCCATTAGTTGTTTGTGCCTTTAAAGTTTCCATGTCATTTCTCAAGGTTTGCATAGTTTGCAAAAGAGCTTGAGTAGCTTGATTTTGATCATTCAAATTCCTTGTGGTTGCTTCAATGAAGGCTCTCAATTCATTGTTCATCTTTACTTGGCTGCTTCTTGGCCTTCTATATGTTTGCATACAGTATCCTCATAGGTTGGCAGGATGTAGCTCTGATACCACTTGTAATGTCCCCTTTTGGGACAACACAAATTTTTCTTTGTCTTGACTTAATCCTACAATTAGATTCAGATCTCTATATAAATGTAAGTACATTTCTGATATATCTTCCTCTTTCTTGTTATGCTCAGATATTAAAATCAGAAATCTGTATATCTTTTCTTGTATTCTCTTCTTGGTGTTGTAATTATATATCAGAATTATCTTCAATATTATTTAGAAAATATCTTGCTTTGCTGCTTAATAGAACTATATTTCCTATTCTTTTGTTATGTATCTTAGATGATGCTGATAGGATGATCATAAGATTCGATTATTCAAGGAGATTGATGAATTCCCCCCCTCAACGTTGCTCCTCTTTCTCCATAAATAAACTTTTTCCTTATGATAGAAGGGCATCCCTGTAAGTAAGGTGGTGGCTCTTCAATGAGTCATAACCTAAGCGCTACCCAATCAATAATTGTTATCACTCTATAGTAATCATTGTTTGTATAAGAGTATTATTGTCTTCGATCAATCCTTTAAAGTCTTATATTGTTGGTAATTGCCGCTAAACTCCCTTAGAATATAATTGTTGACTATGTTAGTGGTAATCGCTGCATTGTTATGTCATTCGTATCTTTATACTATGGATTAGTTCTTTGCCTTTACTGAGGCTAACAAAAATGGGTATATCACATGTTTTCCAAGAGCACAACCTTGAGAAACTCTATTTGAACAAGAGATCTTAGGTAGGCCAATCACCAAATTCTATGTGCTCATCTGATGAAGATATCTATAATTTAGGTGCCCAAACCATTCATGCCAAAGCTTTCTCACAGAATTTGCATGAGCAATAAAGGATGATCCTAATGAAAACTCAAATCCATCAAACCTATACAAATGGGCCACATCATCAACTATCCCTATAGAAACAACCTTCTCAAGATTATGCAACTCTTGAATAGTCACATCAGTGGGAGAAAACTCAACTACCTTCCCATCACCATGATGACAAATCTGATAGACAAAAAGCAGACTCTGTAAAATTTTAGGAACAAAAAGAACATCATCAATGCAACCATCTTACATCTTAATTGAGCCTGTTCCTAAAACTGGAATCTGTGAAGAGCTCCCAACTGTAGTATGAGAAGTACTACAAGAGGAAATAGAATCAAGAAGATCCTTAGCATGAGTCATATGATGTGAAGCACCAGAATCAAGAATCCAACTGTTACTTGTAGGGGATGAAGCCCTTGTTGTGAGAGCTTGCCCTTTTCCCAAGGAAGAAGACTTAGGCATGGCAATATTGTGCTTCCTCATAGCTTCCTCCAATGCTACTAACCTCTCAAAACAATGTGCATCATTATGCCTTGACTTTCCACAAAAGTAACAATTTTCCTTCTTCTTCTTAGACTTAGAGGATGACTCCCCAGAGTTAGAAGGAGGAGGAGGAGGATTAGTCTTCTAATCATCCTTCACCTTAGGTTTGGAGGGAGGCTCACCACCTATAGACAAATCTATCTTGGGATTCTTCTTGTTCTTACCCTTGCCCTTAGAAGATTGAACCATCAAAGCATGACTCTTAGGAAGAGCATCCATTTGAATCAACTTGGCTTGCTCCCTAGTCAATCAATCACATAATTCCTCAAATGAAGGCATCTTATGATCTTCTCCCATAGCATCCATGGTATAATAGAAGGTAGAGGCAAACACTTGAAAAGTTCCTCTCAGCTTATACAAGATCAAGAAAATACACTCCTTATCATATTTGGCATGATCACATCCATTCAATTGTGACAAAATCAACTTGAACCAGGCAAGGAAGTCCTGAATAGTAGGAAAGGCATCTGGAGAGAGAGAAAGAGAAAGGTGAGATTGGCTTCAAGTTGCAAGATCTTGAACTAATTGACCTTACCATACAACTCAACAATCTTATCCCACACTTCTTTAGGTGTCTTACACTCTGCAATGTGAAACAACAAATTATCAGACACATGGAGACCTATGAGTCCTCTAGTCTCATCCATTTTGTTTCTATGAATAAATTTCTGAAATGGTTTTGTGAACTCAGGCTGATTGGCATCTAACATTTGCCAAAGACCCCTAGATTGCAACAACTATGATATTTTGAGCTTCCATGTGTGATAGTTGTGTGGAGTGAGCAATTCAATCCTTGGGTCTGACATGATAAACAAAGGAACAGAAAGGACCAAAATCTAGTAGACACCCCCCCAGAATGAATAAATTTGTAACTTCCAATCACCAAATTTGCCAAGTAACTATAATAGAAGTAACCGAAACAAATTGCAACTTCAAGCTACTTAATATGTCCAAAAATGGAAAAAAATTTAGAAAATACCTCAGTCACAGAAAAGTTCGTCGAAGCAACTTCCCAACGATATCTTGTTTGTCAAAAATGGGCTCCGTTTGCAAACGTTGTGCAAGTTTGAAAAAAATGCCTATTTTAGGCTCTTCTGGAATCCATAGAAGCTCCCAGTCGCTCCATATGACCACAAAATATGAAGAGGCAAAAAAAATGGGCCTCTTGGGCCAAAATGTGGCAGGTGACCCGCACCACGTAGATGCCGCTTCACCACAAGGCGCAAGGCCCAATCACCAAGGTTCCTCCACGCGAGAAAGGTTGTCCACGGCGTCGTGAGGCATGCTCACGGTTTAAGTGTGAGAGAATAGGCTATGTCAATCGCCAAAACACATACTGCACCATCAACGTGGGATTAAGATCCCTACAGAATGCTCAAGACTGCACCCTGGGCCCGCCTAGAATCTTTGCATAGTAGATGAAAACCCTAAATAAATATTTTCCTGGACTATATAAATGCTAAAGTCATCGACGACCAGACAAAAAGAGGAGTGTCTACGTTGGCAGGCCTGCTTCAGAGGCGTGAGAAAGAGAAGGCGATGATCTTCAGGTTGAGGGATGTGGTCGGGGCAACGAAACAGAGGCGTTTGTGGTGCCTCCCTCTCTGCGCTTGATGAACTCCATGACCCAGGGATACTACGGCCCAGATCTATAGGTTACACGCCTTGTGTGCAGTGTATGCACTGGAGGGAAGTAGAATGTGAGGTACAGCCTCCTTTTCCACACTTTCTCACAGATTGAGCCTTTCAGCAGGGCTCTTTCCCCTTTGGCGTCACCGTTGGGCTTTAGAGTTTGGCCTTATGGCCTGTGTGAGCTCTTTCCAATCCGTCCCTCCTTGAAGGCATAAAACGACCACCAGCTTGGCTTCTTCTCCACTAACTGATGCAGGCTTACACACGGGATCTCAAAATCTCTGATGAAAACTCAATGAGTAGAAAGGGGCTGTAGTCATAGTTGCTCTGATACCATGTTAGAGAAAAGCATCTAGGATCATCTCCAAACCAAGAGAAAAACCTTCACCAATGAGAGAAGAAACACAAGGAGAAGCTATTTCACCAGGAGTGAAGAATATACATTGGGCATGTGAGATATATTACAATGTACAAACCCAGATATAAATAGCCTGGTGAAAATGAGGTACGGGAACAACCAACCCCAACTATCTCAACGGAAAAAATAATATTAGTCCAAGTAAAAACTTAAGCCTACTCTAACACTATTAAAAACTCCACACAAATTTATGCCAAAATCCTAAAACATATAATGTTGATTTTTCATAAACTATGTCATAAAAGCATTCAAAGTTTGCATACATAACTTAGCATAACTTCACAAAAATATTAGAGCTCTTTTTTATTACTCATAGAAATTAATGATATATATCAAAAATTACAACAATATAGATAATATTAAGAACTGAAAATTATATAGAGAATGTTGTAGCTCCCAACTCCAAAATCTTGTAATAACAAATTGTGCAAATACAATTCATGTATGAGATTTACCTCAAGAAATCAAATGGGTTTTGTCCTCTTCTCTCTAATAATCCAAGGGGTTTCATCCTCAAATCCTGCAAATGAACACAAGTACTCAAGTTGTGAAGAAAATTGATAAACTAGAATAATATACAAATTGGTGAGGTTGTTTGACTTAAATAAATCTTGGGGAAAAAATTACAACATCAAAATATGCTCAAAAATATCAAAACTAATAAAAATTTTAAATATCCCCCCTCCACCTAAGTCCACTCTATGAGTTGTCATAACCTCCCATAATTCTCAATTATTTTTAGGGAGTAAAGGTGTTCCTCTTGCAAACACTTATAATTGTCATAAATTTTTCATAAATAATTATGAATATGATCCTCCATAACCAATTTGTAAGTCCCCCACTAAGTTATTTTCATAAAATATTCCTTCCATGAAAATAATTTCCACTTTGTCATAAAATCCAACTCGTAACTCCCTAATAATGAGGTACCATAGAAACTAACATAAACCCATCATAAAGGAGATGCCAAAAGATTTACGAGTTACATTTTCCCTTGTCCATGAATTCTCATGCCCCTCCTTGGGAAATTACTCAAAAATAATAATATTTTATTAATTACTTGGCCACTTTTTATCAAAATTGAGAAATAATAATTAAATTTGAGACCAAGGATAATAAATACTTCCCTAAAAATTCCCCCTTATCCCACAAGAAATATGTCTTACAGATTGGCTTAAGGTCCAAAAATTATATTAATTAGAAAGGGGACATTACATTTTGTTATTTCCAATAAGAAATGAATACATTGATCTAAGGCAACAGTGCCAACTTTGCTCTAGAACTCCAAGTTTCATTTGACTACATGATTTTCAACTCTATTTGAGACAACTTTTTCTTTATTCATGGTTGTGTTTTCTATTTTATTCAGGAGGTGTGGTTAGTCTAGAGCATAAATTTTGTTTTTTAATGTCCTTATCTTGGAGCATAGGCTTAGCACTTCCTATGGTATGCCTTCCACAAGATAGCTAAATACTTACATGTAGTAGAAAAAACTTTGAGAATTCATATCTTTATTGTATACTAATTAACTTTGATTTTCTTGTCAATTAGATTATCTTTGAGAATAGAATTTGTTGTAGCCTATCTTGCAATATTGCTTTATTTGTTTTGAGTTTCCATTACAAAGATCTTTTTGAAATTTCTTTAAGTGCTAAAATATATACCTTATTTGAAACACCTTTAGCTGCAAGCTAATGCACTTGATCCACTTACATTTCATAGCCTATATGGTGATGCAAAAACTTGATTCTTCAAATATTGGAAATTGCTTTGATCTAAAAAAGTTAAATGTTATTGTAAATTAGATAATTGACTAGTCTTTTTCTCCCACTTTGTCATACATCAACATTTCTTACATGAACATATGTCAATTTGTAGTTTGTCATTGTTGTATTCAACACCTTTCAAAACTTTTGATTAGTAAATTTGCCTAAGAAATGCATCATATTCCAATTGCCATAAAATGTTATTAAACTAAAATATGGCATTACCACTAAAAGATTTATAGATCTACAATTCTCAATTAAAAGTCTTGTGTGAGGTGGTTCATGAATATATATTTCTAATTTAGGATGTGGGAGACAAAAAAATCATATGGTGTTTTTCTCCTTTCTTGACATTGATATTGTTCATCTTATCACGTTATCTACTGTTTTGGGACCTCATACTTATTTCTCTTGTATGGTTGTTGGAAAATGTCAATATTTAGATGAGCTTGGTTCATATCAACAAATTAGGAGTAGGAACAACTAAATACTCAACAAATTATTCCATTCAATTGAAATTTCTTTATTTTTACTATGTAAACCTTGCATGCATAAATACTCGGCAAGATAGTTTTATATTGTATTGCTTAAATAAGAGGACCTATATGCAATAGCATATTATATTATAATAGAAAGACATTAAAATACTTATAGTGTACGGAAAATGCCAAAAATGTTGTGCATACATTTATATATTTGTAAGATTTTGTAAGATTATTCATATAATAATAAGAAATAAATATTATTGGTATATACTTGAATACAAGTCTATGCAAAATAGAAAAACACATTTGTGTTGTATGTGGTTAACAAAATATGATAAAGATAAAATATGGAAATAGGCATTATTATTATATAATTATTATAATTATGGTTAATAAAAATATGATAAAGATAAAATATGGAAATAGGCATTATTATTATATAATTATTATAATTATATAATATTATATAATAAAATTTATTATTTGTATAATAGGGTATGCATATAAATATATAAAAAAGGAGTTTATAATATTTTAAGGTGGTTTTAAAAAAGATAAATATATCTATGTAGGTATAACTTACAATGTAATAATAGAGTAAATAAATTAATACACGTAATATATTATAGGTATTTTCTTTATAATAATAGTCTAAATAAATTTATAGGTTAAGAATAGAAACAAATAAATAAATTATTTTTAAGTCTAACTTATTTATGAAGGAAAATGAAATAGTTCTTAAGTAAAACAAAGAGAGTGATGTGCACACCCACCAAATTGACTAAGTGAACACTGAAATAGACATCTTCTCACTCAAACTAAATTTGACTTTATTTACCTAAGTTACACTTAAGTTAAATTTTAACATTATTTTTACACTAATAATATGTAAGTGAATAAGTGTCAAGTATCTACCATTCTTTCAAAATAATGGCATAAATGGTCCTTATGGTAATATTCTATTTAGTAATTGATGTGGCACATATAAATAAAAATTGGATGTCTCTATAAGACAAGAAATTTTCCATTAGTAATAATTTGAGAGGTATTTCACTTGCCATACATAAATAAAAATGAGAGCAGCTACATGTAAGTAAAATAACAAGATTTCTACCACTAATAATCTAAGTTGTAAATATGTCATTTCACTGGTTATAGACACCCACAAACTTTGTTTTTAGGTATTGTATTAACAAAGCTAGGAAGGGTAGGTGCCTGAATCACATATCAATCATTTCATGCATGGACACCCATCTCCATTTGAGTTCCCCCTTTTTTCCATGTTGAATGTTACCACATACATGGTCTTATCCTTGGAATTGGACTATGTATGCAATTGCATCCTTAACATTTGAAAACAATTTTTTCTATTTTGACTCTTTCTTTTCTAGCCCACTTCAAATTCAAAACCCTATCCACACACAAATTGTCACTAACAACCAAATTCAATCTTAATAAATAAAGGATAAATGGAAGTGAATTGAAGAACCACACAACAAGCACTTAGGCTACACACACCATGTAGAAGCAACAACAACCACACATATTAGACATCTCCATAGATGAAACTTCTATTATTGTAGTGATGCACACTCACCTTGCACTTAGGCCTCACTTTGTAGAGATCCTAAAGCAACCTCAATACTCCTATTGAATCAAATTTAGAGATTTTATTGAGGCAAATCCTCAAACATGCCTAAGGCACTATTTTATCCCCAAATAACCATTTTAGTGTAGACACAATTTTAAAGAGTTGGAAAGATTATTGTAGGAGTTGTAGAGAATACTACCAATACTTCAATAAATGTACAAAAAAACCACCACAACCATGCTAGATGCAACCATGATGAATAGACATTATCATAGCTATATATAAAGTACCACGAAAATATCATAAATGTGTACAAAGTTTTAATTGAAATATGTGTACGATGAATTTATGTTAGTGAGACTCTGCTACTCAACCCTAAAATAAATATGCATAAACATGTGTACATTGTTTTTATTATTCTAATAAATCACATTATAGGATTGTCCTTTATTGCAAATTGTACCTAAAGCACACATTTCTACCTTTAAAGTACAATACACAAATAATATTTGTTATATATGAAAACTAGTACTATACTTATCAGTTTAAAGCATTTAAAATGCACAAAATATAGTGCACATATCTATTATTAAATGAGAATTATGATGATGTATAATGTGTTTTAGACCAAACTAAGAGTACAATCATACTATGTATATAGATAATGCAATTCATTCTTAATCTTTAAATATCTATAAATGGTATAACTTTATGTTATGCTACTATAAATGATATTTACACAATTATTATTTTAACTCTCATTAAAAATAGTGCAATTAATCAAATGACTACAAATAGTTAATACTAATAGTCAAGACCTAAGTAATAATTGTAGGTTCTTTAAATAGTACTTCCATAGTTAGAAAAATTGTGCTAATCTACACAAGGTCTTCCATGTATTGTTTATTGTGTAATTGGACACTTAGTTTAAAATACAACATCAATTATTATATTCACATGAAATCCCTTTTAATATACTATACATATATTTGCACTTTAATAGTATTGCTTTCCAATGTGTAGAATATTTTATAAGTAGGCATACAAGAAAACTCATGACAATCTTCTTGCATGATCTACTAACAAAATGTATATTGAGATAAATTTTGCATCTATGTCAAGTGGCACGTAATTCACAATTCATTCGAGAGAGGTTGGAGTGCATTCCATGGACCTTAGAATGCGTGTACATAGTCCCGTACAATTTTGGGGTTGAATTAATAATGTAAACAATACATCGTGGGCGAGTCAGTATAAAAGACTAGATACTACAAATGACTACATATTTAACAAATAATAAATCAGCCATGCAGCATGTATAAGGCTTGTCACGTGCATAACTTTAAATATTCTTTTTCTGGGGTGGAGTCCCGCAGAAGTCGTGGGTTTTATATTAGGTTAAATTTTGGAGATTTTTGGTTTGCCTTAGTCTCCTCACACGTTTTCCGAACCTACTAGTTTTTATCGATTGTAATGCATTAGGCATTTCATTAACAAGTATAGAAATTTTGCAGATAGATCAATTGTATACTATTCGAAAGAACCCCCAAAAATTGTACATATTTACATTAGATAGTTTCTCCATTGCTCGATGAGAAGGTCGCCACATCACTTAATTTAGAAGGAACGCTTCACATGATGCAAATGGAGTGTCTCTGCACATTCGCAATCATGTCTGTAGGCATTGAAAAGTTTGAGTAACTTGGTTGATTTATCTCTCATTTGGTCAGAGCATCCCAGCTGCACTAACAACAGCAACTTGTCAAAGGCACCTGCATGCAACGCCTCTTGCACGGCCCACTCGTCGGAGGAATTCTGGCAAATATTCCACAAAACAGAGACTGCCAATTCGGTAGCTAAATCAGACACTCTCAACATCTTCTTAACAAGCACTGGTAGAGTTGAAGCATGCGCACAAGCAGCGGATCGGCCCTCCGTGCAATAGCAAAGGATGTCCAGTGCCAACAATGCCCTCTCACAAATGCTCCGATCTCCGTCTACAAGAATCTCCACCAATAAAGGAACAGCCCCCGCCTCCACGACCTTGATCCGGTATTTTTTCTTCAGGGCAATGTTGTATATGATGGCCAGGCTTGATTTTGTCGAGGCTGGGCATATGGGCTCTCTCAGAAGCTGCACCAAACCCTCTGCCAATCCTTCTCTTTTTCCTACCATGTCTCTGTATTTATCCTTTGAAACCATTTCCCGAAGAATTGTAACAGCGCTGTTCTTTGCCTCGGGATTGCCCTCTCGGAGATTGCATACAAGACAAGCAATGGCATCGGACAAGGAAAGGGAATCCAGGGCCTGGGAAGTCAAGGGCAAAGTCATAGTCAGAGCCCCCAAAGCCTCTTCGCAAATCTCTACAGACTGCTGCGACCGATTCAAATCCTGAGCACTGTGCTTGGCGAAAACGGATGCGAGAACAGAGGATGCATTTGAGGAGGCGATGCATTTTTTATTCCTATCGTTTTCCCTGCCCAATCGCCTCAGCTTGCGTATGGATTCCTTGTCGCCGGACGAAATCTGTGCGAGAATTGCATTGAGGTGGGCGGGATCGAGAGGTGCCTTGGGCGTAGAAATTCGTTGGACTCCTCGGGCGCTGTTGGCCACACACCAATCCTGAATAATTCGACGGAGAGTGTGATTTGGAATTGTGTCATGAGTATGCAGAATCTGGTTTGTGACGGGGCAGACATTGTTGCCGGCATCTAACCAGGTCTCAATACTGTGGCGATCGTAAGTAAGGCCGGTGCAGAGAGTGACAGGATCCTTCATTAGCTCCACCGAGATAGGGCATCTGAGATAGCTCGGCACTGTCACCTCAATATCTATTCCCTTCATTCTCAGTGTACTGAAATCCAAATTCCTTGTTTAAAATATTTGTTTCGAGCTGTGCGGATACCTTTCACTCAAGTTTTCACAGCTCTCTAAATATATACCAACGAAAACTGAGTTGGGCGTGAGAAGAAACGGCCGTTCAAAGGCACGGGAGTCATGATAGACTAACGACTGGGTCATAGTCGACGAATAAATCAACTCCATTGAACGTTCAATGTTTGACCTGGACCCTCACGCGCCAATTCGGTTTAAATTTGAGCTGGGTTCTTTGCACCACTCGGCGCGTTAGGTCCTCTATTCTACATTTATCTTTCGCCCTCTATTGAGCTGGTTTACAATCCTGGTAAACTATTAATGTTGAGAACATTCTAAACTTTCCATGTATTGTATCAAGGAACGCCCTATGGCCGTATTTGGTCATTTTAGTTGTAAAATATAATTAGCAATCACACCTTAGTGTGCAATAGGTACACCAAGATAGCATGTAGATAAAAGTAATGAGTAATTTCTTGAGAAGAGAGCATACAGTTTTGTTGATGGTGAATGGTTGTTGTCCATCCATGAATAGAATTGAAAGAATGTAGTGATATGTGTTGTTGAGACATTTATGAAAAGACAAAATCAGTGGCCATCATGGGATTACAAAACTGAGCTTAACTGTATAAACACAGTGGCAAGAAGTGTTATGTTATGTGATAGACTTGGGGCTATGGTCAAGCATTGTAATGGAAAACCCTACATTAAAGATTAGTCTATGGTACTTTTACAATGTAAAAAGTGGAGCTTGGTAGGAATTCACACTTTTACAAAAATAGAGAGAGATAAATAAAAGACTCTCTCTCTCTCTCTCTCTCTCTCTCTATATATATATATATATATATATATATATATAATCTCTATCTCTCTTTCTCTATTCTTCTTTCAATTTCCCTCTAAATCTATCTCTCTCTACCTTTGTCTCTATCCCTATCACTCTCTCCCCATCTCTCTCTCTCTCACTCTCACTTGTCTCCCCTTCTCTCTCTTACTCTTCCTCTCTATGATGACTAGATTTTTTCATCATCAGTGTCTATCAATGGATCTGGAGATGTACAATGCAAATTCCATAGATGCTAGCTATTTGAAATTCTTTCCCAATGGGTTGCAATATCTTGATCTAAAGAACCAATATCATTGTGAATGTTTATGAATGGCTGGTCTATTAACAGTTCACTCCAACAGAATGCTTGAAAACATTGATCATCTACTATTGGGATGGTGGTGAAACAAGGGGAGACTTGAACAATAGAAGGTGTTAAGTGTTTTTTCCATTTGTTGGACATCTTAGATGCTACAAATGTCCATTTTTGAGACACTTCAATAAGCTTGGAGATGGGATTTTGCTATTGTTAGAGATAGCTACACTTTAGTGTGCAATGGGTACACTAAAGAGGTCTTAAAGGTGAATTATTAGGTCCTTAAGCAAATGACATGTTTCACTAATATATTAAGGTTTACTTTGTTAGCGTATTGTATTACATTGGTTAGATTGGTTATAGTTCAGTTGGTTTAGTTTCGTATAACCATATAACCGTCAACCAACTCCCTCATAGTATATGTACATGGATGTATTTGTACTTTAATCACCGAATCAATAAAACATTGTTCATTTGCATACCCTTCATTATATGGTATCAAAGCAGTCTTGTGTGATGTGAAGTGTTTGAAAGGTTTTGCATCTGTTTGTGTGTTGAAATTTGCAGACCAATGAAGGATACTGTTCACCGTTTGGAGGAGGCCCATCATCTCTTTATTGTCAATTTGATGTTTCTTATAAATTGAGAGAGGTGAGAGCAAAGCGATCTGAAGAAAAGGCATTGAATGACAGCGTTTGGCGAAGGAAGGAGCACCAAATATATGAACCATCTAAACTGTTGTTTCACGTTTGAATCAAGCAGTTGGCGTGAGTTGAAGAAGCCAATGAGGGAGGATGAATTAGAATGAAGTGTGGCACTGCAGCAACAAACTCATCTAGTCGTCTAATCAGAGGAGAAATTGTTGGGCTCGACATCGAGCACAGAGGAGAAAGCATGCTTCGAACAACCACATATTGATCTTTTGTTGGTTGTTGTTGTGGCCACAAACAACATCTTCACAGTTCACACCTGCACGATATTTTGCCACGAGTTTTCCTTGATGTATCTGTGACTGTAAAAATGATGTGAGAGGGTGTTGTGGTTAATGTGCATCACTTATGAATATTGGCACTGTTATTTCCTTATGTTGCTGCGTTGAATTTTTTGAATGGCCTTTCAAAAAGAATGGAAAGTCTGAAGATATTGGAAAATACTTTGAAGCGGCATGTAGACTGGGAAATTTAGAGACCGATCTGGAGATGAATAAATTGTGGTGTGAAGACATTGAAGGTTGTATTTCAAGCCGTGAGAAATCATAGGTTGAACTAAAGATTGAACAAGCATATCCTCCATTGTAGAAGATTGAATCACTTTGGACGGTTCTCAAATTGTGAGTTCATAGAAAAGGCATATTAGGGTTTCATATTATTGTTTGTCATGTCTTTTATATTGTTTGGGTAAAAACTAAGGAAGATAATGTTTGGATGCAAAGTTTAAAATGAAGGTCTTTCATTGGAGATAAAAGAATTTATTACTTTTGATAATAGAAGTGATAAAGTTAGTGTGTTGTTTAAATGGAGAAATAAGGACATTATTGGAATCTATTTGGAGAGATTTATTGAATCGGACACCCAATCTTTTGTTTTTCATTATAGCCACACATATTACATGGCTACTTCATATAAATCTTGTATGCTCAAGAATGATTGTGCTTTCGGGACTATGCATGCTACGCTTGATAGAGCTTCTGAAGGTATGAATGCACATATGTCAAAGATCACTTATGCTTTCAAGGACATCTTTTCTATTCCTGAGGAGGCCTCCAAAGACTTATCCAAGACATCAATTGGTTAAAGTATAACATGGGTCATATTGGAGGTAGGCGGAATTGGAGGATGGAGGATTTTCCATTATCTCAAGTTAGCTTCTTGCTTTGAGATGATGCTTTGCATGAGAAGCATTTTTGGTTTTGGTTTTTTTTCTTTTCTTTGTTGATGCTAACAGATTTGAAGAATGTATGTTTTGTGAAGATTTTATTTTGGAGACAGGTTTGGGATTTGGTGTTGAGCTCAATATGGATTGTTGTCTAGCAAGCTTCAAAGAGCATATGATCAAGAATTATACCCTTTCGCAGTCACTGGACAATGGTAGAGATCTGTCGTATCTCTTAGGGTTCATTGTCGAATAATTCTAGACTCTGTGATTTGAGAGCTTGGGACTAAAGAGCTCAAGAACACAGCTCGAAGCTGCGCCTTTCCAAGGGTAGACAAGACAACATGATGGAGCCCCGCTTGGTTCAGGATTTGTTCTTTGGGAGAAGATCTTCTATAAAATATGTATTCATATTATGTAATCAGCTTTATTGAGTATTTTAGTGTTAAGGGGGGTACCTTGGTACTATTGCAAGAACAATGTAATAAAAGGGGGAATGTTAGCATATTGTATTACATTGGCTAGATTGTTTATAGTTGGTTATAGTTCGATTGGTTCAGTTTCATATAACCATATAACTGTCAACCAACTCCCTCATAGTATATGTACATGGATGTATCTGCACTTTAATCACCGAATCAATAAAACATTGTTCATTTGCATACTCTTCATTATACTTTTTGTGTTGGGACTCTTACTTAGAAGGGTTTTCCCATGTGTGTGTGTATATATATATGTCATCTTATCTTCTCTATCTCCTTCACTTATTCTTCTATGTTTAATTAAGGTTACATTTGTTTTAGGTCAACAAAATTTATTACTTTCCATTGCTCCTAATTGAGGAATAAGCATTTTAAAACCAACATTTGATATCAAAGCTTTGTTTTGATTTATCCCATGAAGGAAGGGATACATTTCTCATTTTGCTTTCATTTTTTTTATATAGGTAAATGAAAACATTACAACTAAATTTCTTTAAATTTGTTCAATGAAGGCATATTGAAGAATATATTAAATTGTTCATGATGGGATTGACAATAGTTGAATAATATAATTGTTTACTATTTATAATATATCATAAATATTTTAGTCATGTTGAATTTAAAAGTGATTTAATGTTATAATAAATATCCTTAATACCAATTTTTTATCTAATTTACAATCTTTCTCTCTCAAGCCACAAAGGACCTCTAAATGCATTTTGTATCAAGAAGGGACTATTTTTAAATCATCTAGTTCATAAATGGGCTTGGATTTTGTTTTCTAGGGAGATTAAAAAAATCTTTTTGCTACTGTCCAAATCAAATTTGTTTAAGTTATTAGTTACCATGTTAAGAATTGATGAAATTATAGTGGACATATAATGTTCTATCAAACATATGTAATTTAGAAATAAAAATAAATTATAGATTGATATTTCTGGATTTAACTGTGTGCTTGTTTTTTTCCTCAATGTTTCAGATCATACTCCTTGATCCATCCTCAGGAGTGAGCAAGAGAAGTGAAAAAGTGTGTAAATTGCAGACAGAGCAGACTAAATAGAGGGATGGGTCAGCGCGGCAACCGAGAGACTAAAAGGAGGAAACAATTAAAAATCATTGCAAATAAAAAGCAACATGCAACACAAAAAATGAAAGAAGGTTGAATTTAAAGAAAGAAGTAAATATAAAAACCAAAAGTAAAACAGAGGAGAACAAGAAGAAAGATGAAAGGAAATAAATGAAAGTGATAAAAATTAAAAAGGAAGAACAACGAAAAACCAAACAAAAACAAGAAATAAACAAACAAAAAGACACCGGAGGAGAATAAACATGACTAAGAAAATAAATAATGAATGAGGAATAAAAAGAACATGGAGTAAAAACAAACAAATTCAAAAAATCAAACACAATTACAAGAAAAAACCCTAGCAAAGAAAAGGAAATAAAAGACAAAAGAGAACAAATGTGTGTCTAAGAGTGTGAGTGTAAGAACAAAAGAACACCCAGGAAAGGGAATAATGAGCCCATGACCACAGGAAGGAGAGAAGAAAAAAGAGAACGAGCGAAAAGAAAAAGGACGTGAAAGGCAAGCCAAATGGAAGAAAGAACGATAAAAGACTGAAAAAGGGGGGAACACGCGTGAGGAACCAATAAGGCAATAAACCCCAAACAAACAGAAACCAACACATGAAAGCCCTAAATTATAGGTACACCACAAATTAAAGACTACCCCGAACAAAAATAAAACCGAGGACAAGGTAGGCGGAAACTAAGCAACTGGGGCAAGACCAGGATCAAGAGACAAATAGCTCAGGACAAAAGACTTGAATGGGGAAAGAAGGAAGGAGAGGATGACTAGGGGAAGACCAAGGTCGGAAGGAAGGAAGGAAGGGGAGGAGGAGGAATGAGGATCAAATAGGAAGAAGCCTAGACGAAAACTAGGGGGAAAAAGAAAAAGAGAGTGGGGAAAAATGAGGCTAGAGGAAGGGGGAGAGAACCGAAGAAGGGACATAAGGGGAAACGAAGAAGAAGGGACAAAGGGGGGAGGAAGGAGATCAAGAGCGGTTAGAACAATTTCGGATAAAGTCATAAAAATATGAGTAAAGTGTCATATTATAAAAATGAAGTTATTTTAGTTGAAAAATGTATACCAAAAGGATTGAAATTAAAATATTTAGAGCTTAAAAGGAGGATAAAAGTATTCTCCATTACAAGGTGGTGTAGAAAGTACATTTTTATGCCCTTGTCTTTTGGTTGAAGATGTTTGTCTTTTTTCATTATAGGACTTTCAAGATAGGTGGGTAGGCCTCGATTCTCCCTTTGATGAATCCTTTGAATGTATTGTTCCTCACCTAAAAATTAATTTGTCCCCTTTTAGTGTGGTTGATTTACTTAACTAAATGGTAGCTTATTAATCCCTACCTTTGTAGCAAACTATAGTATTTTAGCTTTTGATCCCAGGGGTTGCAAGAGGGTTTGTCTGCAAATCCTCCATGCACCTTCCACTAGGTTTCTCTTCCTACTGAGAAATCCTTCGAATTCCTTATTCTTTTTTGTTGCTTTCGATGGCATGTGTTTGATCTTGTTTTGATTATAGTAGCCATTATTTTTTTATTGTTTTCTTTTTCAAAATTTTAAACTCCTACTTTGGCCTTTCTCTCCCTCCTCGTTGCATCATCTTGGTGTTAGCCCAGGGGATTGGTGGATGGGCGTAAGTGAGGGAAGTACAGGGCGATGGAAGGCTTTTATTTCTGCCTGCAGTGCATTTAGTGCCCATGGAGGAAAACTCAGGTGGGCAAGCCCAAGTAGTTAAGGAACAGTTAAAATCATTCAAGGAAGTAGTGAATGCAAATTATGCCAAAATTGTGCCCAAAAATGCAGTCTTCGTGGTCATGGATAATGTCAGAAGGCGAAGGAGGCGAAGCCCTGGGACAAAGACAAGGTGAGCCTCTTTTGCTAGCAAGAAAGGTTTATTTAAAACCTAATGAAGAACTAGAAAAAGTTGTTAAAAATGAAGAAGTAAGGTTAATGAATGTAGTAGTTTTTTTACTTGTGTTAATATGGAAAAACTATTGTCTAGAAAATTCTTTGATAACTGGTTGATTATAGTGTGGGCAAAAAAATTGGGCATTCACTACTCATTCTATCGTATGATCCAACATAGAATTTTTGTAATTTTCTTTAAATCACATAGTATGCAGAAAAGAGTGATTGAGAAAGCCTACTGGAACCTTGGGCTGGCTCTCTTCAAGGCATTTCCTTGGAAGCCAAATACCTCACATAAAGAAATTCAATTTTGTTCAGTACCAAGGTGGATACTTCTAAAGGATGTTCCGGTCCAGTTCTAGAATTTTCTACCTCAAATTTTTGAATCCTTTGGGGAAATCTTAAAATTTGATGAAACAAGAGCCACCTTACCCCATCTCGATGTGAGAATGTTGGTATCCTTTGATACAGGGGTACAAATTCCAGAACTTTTAGAAATTAACTAGGAGGAAAAGAAATTTCAGTGTGAGTTAAAAAGAATGGGTGGGCTCAATTCATGTTTCCTGTGTAAACAGGATGGGCATAAAAAAAAACTACCCAGTCCTCAATAGGAATTTAAACAAGGGCAAGATGGGGGTTGCATAAAATAACATTGAAGAAAAGGGGTTGGAATCTGGGGATGGTGTGTCTGCACCCTCGCCCCAGAGGATAAGAATGTGGGTCATCCAACAAATGTTGAGAAAGTCATGAAAAACAAGATTTCAACCCCTAATATAGGCCCGAGTGTCAAGTCATCATTAGTAGAAGAGGCCATGAATGGGTCTATGTCTATTGATGATGGCTTGGACTCAGAGGCTATAGAGGAAGATCATCTAGATGGAGATGATTCAGAAAGCACCCAAGATGGAACCTTCAGCTCCTTGTCTTTGGAGAAAAGGGATTCTGAGGGGTGGATGGAAGAAGACCCGACACTTGTATCACAAATTGTAGATACTCAAATGCAATGTAATAATAACCCTAATACCCTGAGGGATAGTGCCCCTCCCAAATTAGTTCCTGAGGATAATCATGGTGGCATTCCTCTGGGATACACCTCTGATAATGGCTTTATCTTGGTGAGGAAAAAGAATGCACAACAGCTTGCACTAGACAAAATAAGAGAAGTTGCAGAGCAAAGGAATAAACTTGACCAACTTAAGGAGGATTTTTTGAAAAGAAGAGAGGCAGATCCCTTTGGACTAGAGCAGAGCATCCTCAAACAAGGCATAATGAAAGCTAAGGGTGAAGATAAAAAAAGAAAGAAAATGAGTAGAACCATCAGTAACATCAAGCCTGGTACGAAGGGAAAAGATGACTCTATCCAAAAGTATCTGTTGGATAACAAAAATCAGTAAATTGATCCTCCACCCCTTCAATTTCTAGAGTAATGAAATCCATTCACTATTGTAGTTGGAATGTAAGGGGTCTAGAGTCCCCTAATAGGAAATATGTATTGAGAAACTTTTGTAATAAGAACAAAGATATGGATGTGTTGTTTATTCAAGAAGTCAAGGCCGCGGGTTTCACCTTAGAAAACACTTTGAGATTTGCATGGAAAGATTCAATTGCCTTTACATCAAGACATGAGAAAGGCAGAGGGGGGAATGCTATTCTGTTAAGAAGAAAACTAGAAAAATATCTTAAATAATTTGGTCATTCTCCCTGCAACAGGAGTGTATGGATTACTTTGAATATTGGGGGGGTGGACATTGGGCTATGCTCAATCTATGCCCCCAATGACTATTTGAATAGAACTGAATTATGGAAATGGTTAACCTCAGATCTCCCCAAGGTCTCCTGGATCTTTGGAGGAGACTTTAACATGATTGAATATTCAGAGGATAAAAAAGGTGGAAACCCTCTAGAATGGAGGGGGAATGAGAAGTTCTTTTGGCTAAGATTTAAAAAATCATTCAATCTAGCAGACCCACTAGAAGGGGGGAAAACAAGTAGTAAAGGCATTTGGTTCTCTTGGTCAAATTGTCAGAAATCAAACAAAAGAATATATAGTAGGCTTGATAGATTCTATTTGGATAAGGACTACTTCTCTGTCATCCACAGAAGAGACACAAACAAAACACAAGTCATCCCAAACCCTCTATCTGACCACCACCCCATTAAAACTATAGTGTCAATCAAGGAGCAAAAACAAACCATAAGAACTCTAAAGGGATCCTTGTTTAAACTGAAATGTGAATTACTAAAGGATGAAGATTGCAATGAAGGAATCAAAACAATCAGAAACATATGCAAATTTTAAGTATGGAGGCCAAGGACAGATATATTATTGGTCCAGACTCACTGAAGCTTGTAAAGTTGTTTTCCAAATTTTTGGTAAAAAATATGCCTTAGACAGAAAGAAAGAAGAGCTCTTATTGCAGGAAAAATTCCTCCTGGTTGAAGAAAAACTACAAGATAGGTCCCAAAGGATGAATTGCTTAATATCAAATTGGGATAAGTAAAGCATAAGCTAAGGAAAATACAAATAAGGAAAGCACAAGGAGCTAGGGTTAGAGATAAACTTAATTGGTTGCAAGATGGTGACAAAGGTACTGAGTATTTCTTTAATTTGTTGAAGCAAAAAAATATAAAAGAAAATATTTAGTTAATAGTGGAAATGGAGTCAGCCTGAACTCTCAAGAGCAAATAATGGAAGGAGGGTCCAGTGAGGGACTGTCTAACCTTGCAGCCTTTCCCAAACAACTAACAGCATGATTAATCAGAGATGCAATAGAAGTAAATAGATAACAACAAAAAGAAAAGATATTCATCAGCACATGACACAAGATATATCCTAGGAAAACCCTAACAGGGAAAAACCCAGCCTTCAAAGCTCATTCTTCTTATATTGTCACTTCAAATCAAATTACACATGCCTCAAGGGCTTTACCAATGCTAGGTTACAGTCCAGGGATTACAAAACATTCAAATAACAATGTTCTTTCATGATCTCTTCCTTCTACATCTCAATTCTCTGCTCTGCAACACACTCGGCTTCCTTCTCTGCCTTTACTCTATTCTGCTATTTAACCAGATCATCATAACTTAGAATCTTGCTTCACATCATCATGTCATCGATCCCTTCTCTAGAATCAACCCTTTACCTCTTATTTATATCATCTGTAACCTTACAAATCATCACCATGTTGACCTAATTGTAAAGGCTAGTTTATGTAACGTGTTCTTGGATAGGTCAGACTTAATCATCTTACAATCCTCTTCGAATGAATAAAATGATGTGCAGACCTATTGGGAAGGCCAGCCATGACCCAAAGAACATTGAAGAATAAGTCATTAGGATCCGCAAGTCGGTCAGTGTTCTAAATCTTTCTCCTTCAGCTGATTAAACTTCTCTATACCCGGTTGGCTCTGTTCTTCAAGACAGTCAATTTTTAGATAGCAATATCTTTCTGGTACAGATGCACGGACCTATGGATTCAAGATATGATGTAACTGACTATGTCTAGATGTTAAATCCAAATCCTCAGCTTCTCATGTTCAAAATATGGTATCTCCCAATTCACTGTCTCAATACTTTGTCTTCACTGTCAACTGTCTCAGCTATCTTGAATTCTTCTGGATGCTCCTGCATCAAGAAGGTATTATGAAATTTTTTTTAAGGAAAATGATAGTAGGGAAGGATGTAGGGAGGCTCAAGAACTATGAACTAAATTGACCCCTGACATGAGTAAGAAGCTAGAACAAAAATTCACTAAGGAAGAAATAAAAAATGCAATCAAATCTATGAGCAATGATAAGTCCCCCGGGGATGATGGGCTACTAGTAGAATTTTACAAGTCCAATATTGATTGGATAGTTGATGACCTCCTTGAGCTTTACAATGAAGCAATAGAGAAAGGGACCTAAGGAAAAGATATAAATAAGGGCATAATAAAGCTTCTTACAAAAGAAGGAGATAGGGCAGAAATGAAGAATTGGAGACCCATAATGCTCTTAAATGTCTCATATAAAATTATTACAAAAGTATTAGCTCTGAGACTCAGAAATATTCTCCCAGAAATAATTAGTCCAACTCAAACTAGCTTTATTAAGGGAAGATACATTCTTGAAAACCTTATAACAAGTTGGGAAGCCCTTCAATGGGCTAAGGACTCCAAACAAAATGCAGGTATACTATTATTGGACTTTGAGAAAGCTTATGACTGAGTGGAGTGGTCCTTTATCTTTAAGATTCTCAGAGCTATTAGTTTGCCTGAATTCTTTAACAAGATGGCTATGATGCTCAATTTGGATGCTACAGCTCAGGTGGAAGTGAATGGGGAACTCTCTGCTCCATTTATGATGGGAATGTCAATCAGTCAGGGTTGTCCCCTTGCCCCCTCCCTTTTTGTAATTTCCTCAGAGGACCTTCATTACATTTTGAGATCAGATGCAGTGGAAGGCAAAATTGAAGGTATTATATTGCCCAATGGGGATAGGCTTTTGAATGTTCAGTTTGCAGATGATACTGCCCTCTTTCCAAGAGCAGAGAAAAAAGAGATAGAAAACCTAGAGAAAAGACTTGATATTTTCTGCTTAGCCTTGAGGGCAAATCTCTTTCTCCAAATCCATCTTTTTGACTTGGGATGATACTATTCCTAATTAGATCATGAAGGACAAATGGCAGTGGGGAGGACCATCAATGCAAGTTAGATTTCTTGGTATCCTCTTTATTGTTTTCCCCTCTCAATGCAATGTGGCATTGGCTCTTTACCAAGATTGAAAAAAGTTAAAAATATGGAGCAGAATGCATTTTTCCTTAGCTGGGAGAACACAGGTCTGTCAAAAAATCCTCTTTGCATACACTATCTTCAATTCATCTATGTGGTTGTTTGCTAACTACCAGTTCGATGTCATACATAAATTGATCAAAAACCTCTTTTGGTCAAATGGTAAAGGAAAACCAAAAAAGCATCTTGTAAAGTGGGATTAGTGTTGTGTTAGTAAAGATCTAGGTGGCTTGGGTCTTAAAAACCTGCAAATCCAAGGAGTGGCCCTAGCCACTAAATGGATCACCAATGCCTTGATAGGGAGGAACCTTGGAAAGTTCTGGTCAAACATAATATTGATATTACTACTCCTTCGAAAAAGAAAGACTAGGGCAAGATTGGCTTTTATGATGCCTTGTTAAGGGAGTCTCACTCTAAGCCAGGGGGATCTGTAGTTTTTAGAAGTATTTGGAAGGCTTGGGAAATGGTGAAACCTTTTATTTTGGACAGAAAAGCTATTATTTGGAATAAAGGAGTCATTTGGGGACAAAGATCAATATGGCGGAATGCCATACACAAGAATAAACCATTAGCATTGCTGCAAGGTTGCTCAGCAAGAAAATGCAATGAAAAAGGCTTCTCCAAATTAATAGATCTATTTGATCAAGGAATGCCGAAAGACTAGAAGCAAATTGAATGTCAGTTTCAGTTAAATACCAAATTTTATAGAACCTTGTCCACCATTCATAAGGCAATGCTAAGTAAACTAGATAACAAGATTGCAGTAATAGGGGAAGAGAGATTCAGAGACTTGAAATGGAAAGATGGCACTCCTTTTGTTCAGATAAAGCCAAAGTTCATCTACAAAATGATGACAAAGTCGCAAGACATTCTCCATCATATCAACCTTAATTGAGCTGACACCATAACCAACAAAGAACTCATTAGAACCTTTAGGTTGCTGTGGTCTAAAAGTCTAGAACTAGAAAACCCTTCCTTTAAATGGTTGTTACTACTCAACAAATTGAATCTAGGAACTAAGGCTGTGATTTGTCCATTAAGCATTATATCTGAGTCTATGTCTCATATTTTCTTTGAATTCTTATATGCCAAATATGTCTAGTCTTTTTTTATGGATAATGTTGAAAAATGGAGTCCTTTAGTCATTGTGATTAAGAAAGAAATATTAAGTGGTGTAGTAAATGGTTTGAATGTCAAAGCTAACTATTTTTGGTTTGTCATGTCATCTGAAATTTTATGGTTCCTGTGGAAAAAAAGGAATGAAGAAAGATTTCTTGGCAAGGAAAAAGGACTCACTAGGATTCTTTGGGATCTCACAACTTTTAACTTCTTTGAACAGGTTACGGTAACTATGGAGATCTCCCTTGGCAAATTCAAAGAACTAGTTGAAATAGGTGGAATGTTCTATAAAGATGATATCAAAGAAACAGACTTTTGTACAGGAAGCCCCAAGAAATTTGATGAGAAGTTCTTTAATTCTTACACAGATTTCCAAAATCTATACAGTAAATTGAAAAAATGGAGAAAGAAGAAAGTGAGCTATTCAAACAAATGGAAATGTCAGGTCAAAATTACAGCCTCAACATAGAGCAACTCGGAATCTCACCCAAAATTGGGGCTATTCCAGGTTTAGATTCATATGACAATAGTGATAATAGGTTGCACATATGGGACAAAGAAAATGAGTGGCATGAAGACCCAAGGATGGAATTTAGGAAAGTTGAGATGGAAGAGTCCAGACATGGAACTAAACTTGATGACAGTCAGGGTATGTATTACCAATATATGGAAGCAACAAGAGGTTCACAGGTAGTAGATCAAACCAGACCATCAATGGAGGATTTCATGAATGAGGAATTCAGAGGCAGTGAAGAGGGACATCTCTCTCAAGTGAATACCTACAAGGTCAAAAACACAGAAATCTCTCATGCTAAAAACTAAGACAAAAAGAAAATCAAGGGATTCAATAGTAGCAAGTGGACTTAAGAGTTAGTTATATAAGCAGTCAATAGAAGTGCATTTTCTTTTCAAATATATACTCTAGTTTTTGTCATGTAAAACTTTTTGTATGTATTAGGAAAAAAGTAGTTTTTGGATTGATGTATGAAGCAGTTTTTTGTTGTGGTATCTCTAGCCACTAAGATGTATTACTTGGTTAATTTTTGAATAATATTAGTGCTTGATTCTCAATCCAAAACTATAATATTTTGTTGTTTACATTATTTTGTATCATGAGTAGGGTGAGAAATTAAACTCTAGATTAATGTAACTAGTTAATTTTTCCTTCAGTTAAGAAATTTTATTGTATGGATTTCTTGATTGGTTTGAAGTATGTTCTCCAAACCATTGGGGTTTAAAAAATTACTAGAATTAAATAATAAATACTTGTCTTAGACTTCGCTGGATGAAGAGGAGGCTTGTCAACACATTTAAGACAAAGTGGTTGGTTGTGCCCTATCGTGTCAAGCCACATAACTTTCACCATGAAACGGGGAAGTTTTTTCATCCTTTACTCTATTACAAACATGAGATCTACATTATTGACCATTGATATAGGATTAATGGGTCCAAACTACTCAATTTCATTAGCATGTGCAATAGCAAACTACTATTTCTTAACAACTACAAACCATATTAATTGAGGTGAAGCAAACATTATACTTTTAGGTGACACATAAGCTACAATTGTTCTAAATTAGGAGTTGATGGGTTTAGCCTTCATAGGTCCCTCTCACAAAGCTCCTTAGATAGCTTCAAGACCATGGGAAAAAGAGGGTGACAAGTTTTTCATGGGTTAAGACACTAGTGTGCTAGTGAGCTTAAATATGTGACATGTCCACTTTATTAAATAAAATTATAATTATTCTAATTTTAAGTAAACTTCAAATATATAAAAACTAATAATATTATTGTTTTTATTGATTAAACTTATTTAAACAATTGAATCTTTCAGGAAAAAAAATTCTAGACTACATATATATGCATTACTTACCTCAATCACATCTAAATGTTTTGCTGCATTTTTATTAACCTTCTGAATTAAGGGAGAGGGGCCAGCAGCTGCCCACCCTAACTTCACACACGTCAAGCTCATAGCTAGAGATATTGGATTTCGACAATTTTTTTTGGGTTTCTCTGTATGCGACCGAAGAGGTTAAAGTTATTCTTTCAGCTTCTGGGCACTTATACAGTTCCCTGTAGGACATGTTATGTGCACATGAAAAAGTGTCATTTCAACATGTCACCCCATACATGTGCAACGATGTGCCACTAACCGCTCGCCATCACATTTGTGCACTTGTCTTAATTTCATTGGTTAATTTATTGGAGTTGTGAACATGTATTGGTGCATTTGTGAACATGTACAAATGTTGTGAACATGTATTAGTGCATTTGTGTTAATTTATTAGGTTGGTATTTTACATGTATTAGTTCTTTTTAAAATTTTAACTGGGGACTCAAATGATTAAAAACATAACGGTTATTGGGGCATGGGTGGCAACTGGGCCCTCTCCCTTAGAAAATAACTCATGCTTCAAAATTTCCAAACTAAATTACTAAACTCTAAAAATGGCGTGCACTCATTTCCAATTAAAAATGTATTTGTCCTTAATCATATGGATTTACATTTGCATTCAATAATTGGGCATAACTTAAAATATTCTTTTCGTGGGAAGAGACCGCGGGTTTTAAATTAGGTTTGAAGTTCGGAGATTTCTGGTCTATACTTTTTGCCCTACTTTTCTCCACATTTTCCAAACCTCCTGGTTTTTATCCATTGTAATGCATTAGGAATCTCATTAATAAGTATGGAAATTTTGCAGATAGATCAATTGTATTGTCTTCAAAAGAACCCCCAAAATTGTACATACTTACATTAGATAGTTTCTCCATTGCTCGATGAGAAGGAGGTCGCAAGATTACTTAATTTAGAAGGAACGCATTGATGTGGGTGGGATCGAGAGGTGCCTTGGGCGTAGAAATTCGTTGAACTCCTCGGGCGCTGTTGGCCACACACCAATCCTGAATAATTCGACGGAGAGTGTGATTTGGAATTGTGTCGTGAGTATGCAGAATCTGGTTTGTGACGGGGCAGAGATTGTTGCCAGCATCTAACCAGGTCTCAATGCAGTGGCAATCGTAAGGAAGGCCGGTGCAGAGAGTGACAGGATCCTTCATCAACTCTAACGAGATGGGGCATCTCAGATAGCTCAGCACTGTCACCTCAATATCCATTCCCTTCATCCTCAATATCCATTCCCTTCATTCTCAGGGAAGAGCTTAACCAGCTGGTCCATTGTAAACGCCCTGTTGGTCGCCATCTGTACGGCATGTACGATTCAGTCGAAACGGAGTCAACTACATGTACGATTCGGATGGTTTGGTCGACTGTTCTGCCCGTCCGTACAGCCGGTGAGTTACAACTCACCGGCTGTTTACGGTGGGCGCATTCTCAGTGTACTGAAATCCAAATTCCTTGTTTAAAATGTTTGTTTCGAGCTGTGCGGATACCTTTCACTCAAGTTTTCATAACTCTCTCTTGTTAGTGATTGTAGCTGTGGGAGTCATTTTATAAAATAAAAGTAATGCAAGCACCAGTCGGCCCTAGCAACAAGTTCACCAATTTGGTATATATAGGAGATAGAATCTCCTTATTTGCATATATTCAAGACAATTCCAACATAATTAATTCAGAGCAGAAGCAGGTTCCCCCTTTTCTGGAGTAGCAGATCTAAAGGAGAAGCATCATTCTTATTGTTTATACAAGGGAATTACACTATTTTCAGGTGCAGATTTATTGTGTAAGATTCTGCCCTTCTAGGGCTTGATTGTGAGTGCCTGCACTTATTATTCTGATATATAAGAGAATATCTTGCTGGGATTTTCTCCCTCAAGCAGGAGGGTTTTCCCAGGATATATGTTGTGTTCTATTGTTTGTGTGTTGTTGCATTTCTACTTATTGCATTTCTGATCTTAAAACTAACATGGTATAAGAGCCAGGTTTAAGCTAGGAGCCCCAAGCACACGAGAGGTGTGGCTTAAGGGGGGGTGTTGGTGTTGGAAATAAGCCACACTCGGACCAATGATGGACTGGTCCAAGAGGGGCCAGTAGCTCAGTGGTAGAGCACTCCAGCAGCGTATGGAAGGTCCTAGGTTTGAGTCCTAGCTGGTCCATGTCTCAACATGGTATCAGAGCCAGGCCCAGGCTAGGAGCCCTAAGCACATGAGAGGTGTGGCTTAAGGGGGGGTGTTGGTGTTGGAAATAAGCCACACCTGGACCGACGATGGACTGGTCCAAGAGGGGCCAGTAGCTCAGTGGTAGAGCACTCCAGTAGCGTATGGAAGGTCCTAGGTTCGAGTCCTAGCTGGTCCATGTCTCAGCATGGTATCAGAGTGGGTCTAAGAAAAGATCTGATCAGATTTGTTTAAGTAGTCAAGTCAACTTTTCATCTAAGGCAGATCTTGAAGGCAAAGTATTGCATATCTAAGGTTGCAAATTATTTTAGACCTAAGGGCAGAATCTTTGTAGGAGAATTTGTGCAGAAAAAGAAGATGGTGAACGGTGTCAAGGTAGAAGATAGGCTTGATGGAGCCTCAAACTTCAACTCTTGGAAACCCATGGTACTCATTGCATTAGAGGAAAATGATCTTCTTGATTTCATGGAAAGTAATATGCCTGAGCCTTCTGATGATACTGAGAAAATCCAGTGGAAGCAAAAAAGGCATGAAGGCTAGAAAGATCATGATAGACTCTATGATGAATCACCTAGTACCGATCATCTCCAAGTTGAAGTCAGCTAAAGAAATGTTTGATACTCTAAAAGGATTGTATGAGATCAACAATACCAGCAGAGCCCTTGCTTTGAGACATCAGCTTCACCATGTAAAAATGGATAAAGAATATTCAGTTATCTCTTTCTTTATGAAGATCGCTGATTTAAGAGATCGGTTGAGCGCTATTGGGGACATAATTGCAGACAGAGATCTTGTTATGTTGGCACTAAATGGTCTCCCCCAATCTTGGGAGCCCTTTATCCAAAGCATCAGTGGGAGATCTAAGTTGCCCAAGTTTGATCATCTTCGAGCTGATTGTATTCAAGAAGAGTCCAGGTTGGTAGCAAGAGGAATTGAGCGAAACTATCATGATGTAGAAAACCAAGTTCTTGCTACACATACTTCTAGAGAAAGAGGAAAAGGAAGAAAGAGGAATAGAGATAGAGAATCAGATTTTGCCCCAGAACCAAAGAAGAAGAAGGATCTCTCTCATATTTAGTGTTTCAAGTGTGACAAGTATGGTCACTTCGCTCGAGATTGCAAATTAAGGTCTATTCAACTTGTTTCTACTGCGGAAATTGCCATGGGGACATCTCAGAAGGAGCGAAGCTCTAAAGTCAATTCAGAAGTTTTCTTTTTCTAAAGTCGATCAGTTTCTTTGAAGAGGAGGAATTAACATTCAGAGGGAGTCTGACAAACTATCAGAGGCAACCTTGGATGAGGAGGTCAGGAGGTTGATGTTAGTTCTTGGAACTTCAGAGGGAGTCACATCATCATGAAGGTTCCTTGTAGTGTATATTTCTCTGAGACAGAGAAATATGAGGTGAAAGCCCTTGTAGTGTATATTTCTCTGAGACGGAGAAATATGAGGTGAAAGCCCTTGTAGTGTATATTTCTCTGAGACAGAGAAATATGAAGTGAAAGCCCTTGTAGTGTATATTTCTCTGAGACGGAGAAATATGAGGTGAAAGCCCTTGTAGTTTATATTTCTCTGAGATGGAGAAATATGAGGTGAAAGCCCTTGTAGTGTATGTTTCTCTGAGACAGAGAAACATGAGTTGTAAGCCCTTTTCCATCTCTGAGACGGAGATGTGATTCTTTCCACACATGGGAGTAGCCATGGTGGACGTCATGTTGAGTGCCTCCATGACGATATCACGTTGAATGATTCCGTGATGAATACTTTTTCTCAAATGGGTGTAGTCATTGATGATGTCATGTTGAGAGACTCCATGACATGAATATCTGGAAAAATACCTCCCTAGCTAAGAGGGAGTGTTAGTGATTGTAGCTGCGGGAGTCATTTTATAAAATAAAAGTAATGCAAGCACCAGTCAGCCCTAGCAACAGGTTCACCAATTTGGTATATATAGGAGATAGAATCTCTTTATTTGCATATATTCAAGACAATTCCAACACAATTAATTCAGAGCAAAAGTAGGTTCTCCCTTTTCTGGAGCAGCAGATCTAAAGGAGAAGCATCATTCTTATTGTTTATACAAGGGAATTACACTATTTTCAGGTGTAGATTTATTGTGTAAGATTCTACCCTTCTAGGGCTTGATTGTGAGTGCCTGCACTTATTTTTCTAATATATAAGAGAATATCTTGCTGGGTTTTTCTCCCTCAAGCAGGAGGGTTTTCCCAGGATATATGCTGTGTTCTATTGTTTGTGTGTTGTTGCATTTCTGCTTATTGAATTTCTGATCTTAAAACTAACATCTCTAAATATATACCAATGAAAACTGACTCAGGCGTGAGAAGAAACGGTCGTTCAAAGGCATGTAAGTCATGATAGGCCAACGACTGGGTCATTAAACGTTGACGAATAATTCAACTCCATTGAACGTTGAATGTTTGCCTTGGACTCTCTAGCGCCAGTTCGGTTTAAATTTGAGTTGGGGTCTTTGCGCCCGTGGGCCTACATTTCTCTTTGGCCTAAGAGCAATTAGAGTTGGTTTAGAATCCGGGTAACCAATTAAAGAACATTTTAAGCTTTCTTTCCATATTCTATAAGGGTTTAAATTTGATGGCCTTATAGTCATATTTGAACATTTTAGTTGTAAAATAAAATTATAGTTCTAGGAAGGTTGTAGCACTTGGAAGGGGAGATTTTGGGTAGTATATATATAAGTATGTCTTAGTATTTGAAAGGTAAATTTTGAATATAGATAACCGTCACCAAAATATGGTTGATAGCAGGGTCGCCTATCAAATTAAGGCCTTGATTGTATCACATTAAATACATTCTATGTTGTCATCATTTACAAGGCTTTATCATATTTAAAGTGTAGATAAAGAGATAGAATATGGACTTTCCAAATTGGAAAGTATATTCATGGTCAATCTATTATTATATGTACTTAACAATTAGAGTAATAAATTTTTCAATTTAATTTTGTAAAGAGAAAGAAGTTTGATAAAGTTGTATAATAGAAGTAGTGCATATATGATCTAAAATAATAATAGAAAAATACAAAGAAAAAATAATATATAGTATTTTTAGCTTGGAAAACCATTTCAGGATAGAAACTCAACACAGTAAAATCTTCATTATTGCATAAAACTTAACCATTCACAAATACAATAATGGATCTCTTACCCAACCCTTTCTCATATGCTAATTTTACACATTGTATGGATTATGCAAAAATATTGCATAGATACTTTTCATAGACAAAAATAGCAATACCCAAAATAACACCCAATTTTTTTTAAAAACTGCTAGCACATTGTTTGATCCAGGCACTAGATGATATTGCCCGAATTGACTATAAAACATGTAAATTATACAACACTTATCCAACATTCTCCCACTTGTTGAATAATTTATATAGGGAGGCACACTTTTGGACTGTCAATTGTTGAGAGTAGCAATGCACATTAATTTTCTGTACTATTAAAATTTCTCAGCACTCACAACTTTTGTCAATGAATTAGCAATACTCTCTTTAGTATCAACCCTTTTCAATAGTACTCATTTTCCTTCAACCATTTCTCATACAAAATGGCATTGTACACTAATATGATTTGACTAAGTATGATAAGTAGGATTCTTAGCCAACCATATTGCACTCTAACTATCATAGTCAATCCTTACAACCTTTTATAATAGATTAACTATTGAGTACAAACTTTGTAATCATATTATTTCCTGACATGCATGAGTTTTTTTCATGTACTCTGCCTCTTTTATAGATAAGACAATTACTTCATGCCTCTTACTCATCTAGCTCATTGCTCCTCCAAAAATATTGAAAACATGACCACTGGTAGGTCTTCAACAATCAAGATCTTCAATCCATTCAGAGTCCACAAAACCTTGTAGATTCAAAATTTTATTTTCACCAACTCTTCCTTGGTAGTAGATTGCATAATCTAAGATGTCACACAAATATCTAAAAACAATTATATGGCAGTCCAATGTTCTTTACCTAGTTTGGACATATATCTACTCAAAACTCCCATTGCATGTGCAATGTGAAGTCTATTACAAGACATTACATACATGAGGCTACCAACATCACTAGCATAAGGAACCTGACATATTTAATCAATTTTCTCTTCTATTTTAGGACATTATTTGATAGATAATTATTTATTAATAGGAAATAGAGTACTCACTAGTTTTTTTCATGCATCCTAAATATATACAAAATTATCTCAATAGTTTCCTTTGATGTAATCATACTTCCCTATTTATATGATCCATTTTAGTTTCAATGCCCAAAATAAAGTTTGTGTTGGCATAATAGTCACAATGATATTACATTGTTACCTAAATAAATGTTAGTTTATAAGTTAGGTTTTGGGAAGTTACTTTCCCGTAAGAGGTTATATACGGGAATAACAAGGCTTTAAAAAGCCAATGTACTGCATTGTAAAATTATCCAAAAGACAATAATATATTATTCTATAGTTTTTATTTTACTGTGCAAAGATGGTTTTACCAGATTCTTGCTCACCCATTTTAATATGGTATCAGAGCATTGTTGATTCATGTGCCTGTGTGTTGAGATTGTGTTGTCAAGAATATTTTTAATTAGATGATGGTAGATTTGGAAGAAGATTTTCACTGGAATTGAATAGGGCTTGAAGATCCTCTATTTCATGAAGCTTTCTGGGTGTAAGGCGTGGAGCAAAGGCATGAATAATATGAAAGAGACATTTTATTTATCTATTGGTATGTTGTTTTGATAACAGTTCAGTAAAAATTTGATATCTTTTTGGTTTCTCAAAAAAATTTCAACATTCAAAATGTTTCAGAAAATAGAAGAATAGGAGCATAAAACTCAAAAACATTTTAAAGAATTTGACAATATTTCATGAGCAGTTTAAAGCACAAGTTTGGCATCTGAATCTGCTAAATTTAACTAAGTTGTGCCATTGTTTTTAAAATCATGGAGTGTTGAATTTTGATGCTGGCCGCTACAATTTTCAAAATTAAACATTTTTTTTTTAATTTATTGTTGCATTAACTATTTTCAAGCATTAAACATTCCTCTAAAGTGTTGAAGATTTGATGAGGCATTTGTCAAAGGCATCTGGCATTCATTCTGAGGCATTTTGAAAGACTACATAGGGAGTTAAAACAAGTTTATTTACATGAATGCCAAGCACAGAAGTTTGGTGAAAATAGCTAAAGTGTCTACCCATATGAAAGAATGAAACAACATCTGGTGAATACTATTATTGCAATATATAGAAGATATTCCTCGGGTGAGTTTAAAAATTGACTGAAATTTATTAATGTTATGCTTTATGAAATGTGAGTCAATGTGAAAAAGGAAAAGATGTGTTGATGGGTAAAAGACATACGTGAGAAGTAAAAGAAGCATTTATAATTTTATGTTTCATGAAGTTTAAAACAAACTTTAAAAAGTTTTCACCTAGAGTAAAATAATTTTGTTTGGAGAAAGTTAAAAAGTTTTAAGGAAGAAATTTACAATTTCTTTTGGAGAAAAGTTTTTAAAAAGGAGACATAAGTATTAAGGAAAGGGTATTTAAAATTTTTACTTTTGAGGAATTAGGAGAAATAAGGGGAAGTATTTAAAAAGATTAATTTGGAGGTAAATTTAACTTTTGTGGTAAGATAAGGTTTTAACATTTGAAAATAGCCACACATTATGTTTGTTGTTCCGATGCCATCCATGCTATCATTGATAGAAATTTGAGAGACTTGCATGCTTGTGCTATTAAAGAGACTAAAGCAAATGGATAGGGTATAAGCATGTCATATTGGAGGTAGGCGGCATCGGAGGATGGAGGATTTTCCATCATCTCAAGTTAGCTTCTCGCATTGAGATGATGTTTTGCATGAGAAGCATTTTTGGTTTTGGTTGTTTTGCTTTTCTTTGTTGATGCTGACAGATTTGAAGAATGTATGTTTTGTGAAGATTTTGTTTTAGAGACAGGTTTGGGATTTGGTGTTGAGCTCAATATGGATTGTTGTCTAGCAAGCTTCCAAGAGGATATGATCAAGAATTATACCCTTTCACGGTCACTAGACAATGGCAGAGATCTGTTGTATCTCTTAAGGTTCATTGTTGAATAATTCTCGACTCTGTGATTTGAGAGCTTGGGACTAAAGAGGTCAAGAACACAGCTTGAAGCTACACCTTTCTGAGGGTAGATGAGACAGCATGATGGAGCCCCGCTTGGTTTAGGATTTGTTCTTTAGGAGAAGATCTTCTATAAAATATGTATTCATATTATGTAATCAATTGTGTTGAGTATTTTAGCATTCAGGGGGGGTCCCTTGGTACTATTGTAGGAACAATGTAATAAAGGGGGAATGTTGGCATAATAGTCATAATGGTATTACATTGTTACCTAAATAAATGTTAGTTTATGAGTTAGGTTTTGGGAAGTTGCTTTCCCGTAAGAAGTTATATACGGGAATAACAAGGCTTTAAAAAGCCAATGTACTGCATTGTAAAATTTCCAAAAGATAATAATATATTATTCTATAGTTTTTATTTTATTGTGCAAAGATGGTTTGACCAGATGTATTCTTGCTCACCCATTTTAATAGTTTGTAACACTAAGATATTTCATGCCAAACTATGATGATAACCAAGACTTAGTTAAACTAACAAATTTCTTACTATTACCAATTAATAGCATATCATCCATGTATAAAACAATGATAACAAAAGCTCTACTTTATTTTTTATGAATATTCCTATTATAATTTATATTTAAAATAAAAATAGCACAATATTCAAAAAAAAAGTTTTGGGTGGTAAAAATGCACACCCTCAAAGTCTATCAGGACCAAGTCCATAACATAGATGACAATAAACATAAAAGGGTCAAGCCCAAAAAGCATCTAAGAAGCTAAAGCAATGCCATTAGAGGGCAGATCTTGCTCATCATGTTTACTTCCCCAAACATCTCCAGGGGTGGTGTCATCTATCAACTCCTAGCTAGAGAGACCACCTTCATCTTCAGGGTTGTCCTCATTAGGCTACTAGGCACGAACAAGAGAGATGGAAAGTTACAAATGAGGAGGGTAAAAGCACAAAGTTGTGTCACACTTTTATAAAGGAAATGACCAACGTTGATCCAACTTTTAAACTTGAATCACTAAAAAGTGATATATATGTTTTGAATTTTGAAATGATGTAAACTAATAAAATATTTAATTTTTAGTATATTTTATGTTTGTATTTTTTGAAAAAATTTTAAAAATTATTTGAATATAGTTTTTAATAAATTGACACCATAATTTAGTTGCTAATAAAATGCTAAAAAATTAATTTACATGAGACGTCAATCTTTACGTATTAAATTTTTTTTTCTTTCAAATTTTTTGTGTGTATTTATAACTTGAAACTTTAGTGCATGGATATATATTTTTTGAATTTTGATAAAAATATATTTTTAAATAAATAATAAAATGTGCATGTATTATAACGTAGTTGTTTCCATTCGACGTCAACTTTTATATTAACTATTTATCTAAAATAGAAAAAAGTTATACCATCTTGATATAGATTCTTTTATCTAGTGCAACATATTTTTTTCAATTTTTTTAATAAGTTTTACTATTTTTCCTTGACATGGTAATCGACCTAATATTTTGTGTTGATAACCTACTTTTAGTAAAAATAGAAAAGAAAATATAAATAATAATTGAACTATTAAAATATATATATTTTTTAAAACTAAAGTTATAGATCTACAAAAGGGTATTTTTATATTTTTTTAAAAATATTATTTACATGACTAGAAGTTGTTGGAATATCAAGTTTTTCAAATAATTTGACTTTTTTGGTAAATTGGCCTCATAGTGGTGCTACATATGCATTTAGCCAACAATTTTAGTTGGAAAAGTTGTGAACATATCTAACTTAGCTAGAATGAATCTTACAAGATCATATGTTTGACCAAAATTAATTTTTAGTTAGAAATACTTAAATTCACTTGTGCTGATAAGTCAGTGGAAAGTGTGACACAGCTTTGTACTTTTACCTAGGAAAATTGTCAAAACTAGGCCAACTAGCTCCCCCACGCCCCTAAGAAGAAGTTGAGGGTTACCTGGAGGGCTAGGGCAAACCATGAGCAGCAGAGTTGTGAGAATTCTGAGGCTGAGCCCCACAAGAGTGGGAGCCATGGTCTCATCTAGTAGACTAATTGTGCATACACTAACAACCTCTCGAAGAAGAGGAAGAATCCAGTGGCACCCTGGAAATAGCATAGGGGCATTTCCCCAATGATCTAAAAGCTCCTAAAGGTGGGTAACCTCTAGTGCAACTTTACTATCTTGCACCTGGATCTGCATTAAAACATTAGAACAAATCACAGCTTTAGTGTAGAGATAAAAATAACATCAACTATGCAATTGACCAACATAGAAACAATTTTGTCTTTCCAAATACTGAAGAGAATCTCCACCCCATGCTAGATCTAGGTGTTCTTAAGTGGGAAATAAGGCCAATCTCCCAGCAAAACTATATTCCATGAGAAAGGGGTTGGAACGTAGGCCTGAAGAAGTCATGAATTTAGTTGTAGGGTTCTTGAGCCCTAGGACTATAACGTCAAAAAATGTCCCCTTGGGGGCTTTTCCCTCATAAGGTTTAGCTCCCAAGTCTTTAAAGTGCATTTAGGACATTGTAGTTCATAGTTTAGCATCCCAATGGAATGAGACCTAAGTCCCATGGCAACTAGGACCTAGGAGGACCCCTTGAGTTGTACCCTACCTAAAATAGGGGGGAGGACTTGGGCACCCGTGCCCTAGTCTTGTCCTATTTTAGGTCAGCCACAATTTGCAGGTGTCGGTTAGTGACCGTTATTAGATCCCTTTGCTAACACGGTAAGTTTGAATTTCAAATATCTTTGCGAGAGTACTTGTAGATGCATATATAAGCATGTGTAGGAATTCATTTGTAAACTAGATTGTTATTGTGAACATTTGGCATCCTAAGGTGATTCAAGGCTTTCTATTGTGTTGCAAGAGTAGACTTGTATGTTTTGTATGTTGATATTTGCATATTTGAGTATCAATTCCTTCATGGCATGAAGAGCATCTTCCTCCATGAAAGCTTCACTACAAGGTGACATAATATTGTGCTTTTATTATTGTTTCCTTTAGTTTTTGGCCTCTGCCTCACAAGGGCATGCTCTCTTCATCTGACAATGGTGTTCGGAGACTTAAGTGTCATTCGGAGTTTGACTAAGGCAAACCTCTAAACACCACAATCCCCAAACCAAGTCTTGTGATTGCAGGTTTTAGGTGTCACATTTGGGAAAAGTGGAGTTGCAGGAAGAATGGGAAGACATCATGGATTCAGGATTTAAAGAAAAGATGGATAAAAGAGCACTTTTAGGACTAGGGCACTCTCTCTAGTGTCCTCCATAGACTATTTTCAAGAAACAGAAGTTACAGGGCTTATCAGTGTCTGAAGGAGGTCCAGATTCCCTGAAAAAGTAGGTACCTTGGACTTGGGCGCCCGCTCCAGTGTCCCTGACTATTCCACTTCGGAACCCTAAAAATAGGTACTCTATAATCCTACATTTTACTCCCATCTATAAGAGGTTTTTTTGTAATTCATTAATTTGTTGTCGTATTTGCATAATTAGGGTTTTAATGGTCAGTTGGACATAGGAGAAGTAAAAATTGATAAGTAATTCCCTAATCCAAGTTTCCCTACATCTAAAAGTGACTCTAGAGTATGATAGTACTTTCCATTCAACCCTAGATCCTTCAATGTATAGTGGAGAGGTAGATTTTAACATCTAAACCACAAACGATTAAAGAATCTAATTTTCCACTAAATATTTTGGTGAATGTGTGTCTTTGAACTTAAATTTCAACTTTTTGAGTGTTTGTCTATAGATTTTGTGTGATTTCATTCATTCATTTGGTCATTTACCTTATTGCATTGCATTAAGAAAACTTCAAAAGACTTCAAAAATTAAAAAAATACAAAAAAATTGCATTGTTGGGCTTACTAAATTATGTCAATTCTTCCTAAATTTTCTTAATTCATGATTTTTGCATCAGATCTGATATAAACTATAGAAAAATACAAAAATTCAAGATCTTGCATTGCATTTTCATCATTTAATTGCTAGGGTTTTGTAGAAATTTTGTCAATTTTATAACCTAGTAATTCCAAAATCTAGGGTTTGTAGGCAAAATCTTTTATCAAATTTTTATATTAATTTTAGAGGATCATTCAAATTTTCATTTGGATTAAGTCTTGTATTTTAGTGTGATTTTGGATTTAAAATTAATTTGTTTGCATTTTTGCATTGAAAATTTCAACAAAAAACTAGCAATTTTGGTGTCTTTTCATTTAATTTGCATGGGAATTTAGCATGATTAATCTTGAAAATTATTTTCAGATCTGAGAGTATTTAATTTTCATCATAAATCAGACATTAAATCATTCAAATAGCTTTTTGTCCCAAGATCTAAAACCTAGGGCTTCAAAAACAATAATTTTCACTAAAAACGACCTTATCGACTCTCCAAACTTGCACTACAAGTGTGTTGTGAAAGATATTTTCACAATAATTTTTTGTTATTAGGGTAATAATTTATTCCCCTCATAAAAAGATTCACAACACCCTTTTTATGGGCTCTTGTAGTGAAAAATTGGCGAAAAACTACACATTTTGACATTTTTTGCCCTAGCGTTTGACCTAGTTTGCACCCCAAGCATGTTGTGATCAGTTTTATAGATTGAGGTGACTGATATTATTGGTATTATTCTCTTTCCCTCCTAAAATTCATTACAACACCCCTTTTCCTAGGTCTTGGAGTTGAAAAACTTTGAAAAAATTGCATATTTTGCTATATTTCACCCGGGTTTGACCTTGAATTTCACTAAAACCGTGTTGTGTTGGATATTTTGGCACCAAGTGGCTGTTATTTCTGATATTATTTTCTTTCCATCATCATTTTCCTCACAACACCCTTTGTTATGCTCTTTTGCATTGAATTTTGGTGAAAAAAGTGCCTATTTTGACATATTTTTGCTACACTTCGACTTAGCATTATCTTGGATTTGAATCAAGAGTGTGTTGAGAGTGATTACACTACTATTTTGGACTGATATCAGACATATAACTTGCTTCTCTTGACTGAAATCCTCATAGCATCCTTGTTTCATTCATTCGCATTTGAAAGGCATCGAAAAATCAATCATTTTGTCTATTTTTTCTCTTACATTTTGCACCAACTTGGAAAAGCTTTCAAAATCTGATTTGGAATTATTTTGAGCATAAAATCATGGCCTCTAATCATAATAGCAACAATAGGTTCCCTCCTAGACCTTACATGAAAAGAAAGGCTCTTGAACCTGAAATTGTATTCACTCCTCATGATAGAACAATCGATGATTCTGAAGGACCTCTTTACATCACCGTGCAAATAATGGGAAATAATGTGGAGGGAACTCTGATTGATCCTAATTGCATGACTAATTTTGCCACTAAAAAATTCCCTTTTCGAATCAATTAATACAAGGCCGTTATAGCCCTTCACACTTGATGATTAAGACACATACAGGAGCTTTAAAGAAACCACTGGGTAAGATATCATTAATAGTAACTATATTTGAGAAGCATGTTGAGAAATGGTTTGATATTACTCCCGATTCTGATTCCTTTGACATTAAACTTGGAATCCCTTGGTTAAAGGTCATGAAAGCAGTCCCTTCAACTATTTATAAATGTGTTAAATTTCCCTTGAACGAACAAGTGCATACCATTCATCAAAACACATACAAACCTTCAATTACACAACAACACTTCACATTGGATTACTTTTGTAAAAAACATACTAGCAACAAATTAGAGCTACGAATGGACTTTACATTTTTGAGCTATAGAAATTACAAGGCAAAACTATTACATCTAGTACCTAGTCTTCCTACACAGGAAATGACAAAAGAGAAACAACCCGCATGTGAAGAGAACTTTAGACCAAAAGGACAAGGTCCCTATGCTGAGGTTCCTCCCTGAAAATCCTTACGAGGATCAGGAGATTGTTGTCAACAACAAAGTGTCCCACTACAACAAATGAGGTTTGATCCCGATGCTTCATCTTCTAATGTGTATAAACCTATAAAAGAGAATAGCCCTATCTTAGCAAAGATAAGTGGTAAAACAAAATGAAATTTAAAGACAAGAGAAAGAAGGAGAAGAAGACAAGAATATGCCATAAACCTTTCCTCTCAACAAGAAAACATCGATCCTAACATTCAACCAAACAAAGACAATCCTAACAATGAACAACATGATGAACGAGATATGAATATGGCTATGGTACCTTATGTCCCACTATCCTCCATCATTAGGAAATGGGATGATGATGACGATGATTTACTTATAGACAATTTCTAGCCCAGAAGGGGCCCTACAGGTAAGTATCTCTAACCCTTTATCTCTCTCGTGATGTGCTTCCCCTGTGATGTGTTATATGTTGTTTAGGCCTCCTAGGATGACCTTGGATTCTCCCGCAAGGTTCAGGATACTAGGAGATAGCGTTTGTTGTGACCTTCTATTTGTATCATCATTCTTCCATATTGCCTCTCTCTCTGATTTCATTTTTGTGCGTTGTGTCTTACGGATATAGCGTCATGGTTGGTGACTTGGGGGCACCCTCCTATGTGACTATCCCTAAGACACTTGTTTTCTGCTCTCTTACTTATTGTTTCCCTTCCTCTAGTGTTTCCTTCTAGCGGGAGGATGACGACAAACATTTATACTGATGCGGACCTAGTGTCCCTTTCGAGAGCAATCAAAAAATGGACTATAGTTCCTAATATGATGATGGGGTTGTATATTTTATCTGACTCTTGGCTAGTGGAAGCACTCGTGCTTTCCAAGTAGTGAATGTTATGATATTTCTATCACATTTACAAACCTTAACAATACTGCTGCTCTATGCACCTTTGTTTGCCTTTGAATCTAGCCTTGGCGGTACTCGATTCGGAGAGCTTCGTGATATATAGCCCCTGGTTATCCTTGAACTCCAAATTTGTTGTATAACCTTAGCTCTTTGTGTGGTTAATCATATGCATTGATGTTGTTGTTTATCATTATGTTGTATACACTAACATGTTTCTTGCAGGGATGTGTTTGTGGGAACATTTGGTGATCTCAAAGTACATGTCACCTCTGGTGGGCATGGGCTTTGCAAAAGTCAGTGTTCCCTTATGTGTTTTCTTCCTACCTTAACATTCTTGATATCGATAACTAATATCAACCACCTTAAGGTGGGGGCATATAAGGTAAGTTGTCTGTTATAGATGTTAGCAATGTGTTTGACCTCAAATGCAGTGACCTGTGCCTAAGTAGTGCATCGTGCATCCTGAGTTTGTTTGCAATCAATCAATCAATCATGTAAGCCCCCTGTAGAGGCGGGATATCGAGCATATCCTTTTTCTTAAGCCCTCTACAGAGGCGGGGATGGTGTATTTCTTAGAGCAGATTGCATCATCTTGTCATTTTCAAAAGTCCTCTGCAGAGGTAGGGAGCGGTTCTATGACTAACTCAACGCTTAAGCGTGTCTTTAGCATTGTTGCGGCAAAGCGTAATCGTCGGTGTGTGCCTGTAATGTGCTTGAGATGGCGATGAGCCTAGAAATAGGGAACACACCATCACTTGTCTACTATGTTTTCTCTGTGTCTTTAAGTGTGTGTTTTGGCATGCTTGTTTTGTATGGTGTGTTTGTTGCCCCATATGCAGTGACAGTGCTCTTGGGGAGTGCTTCGTGTATTTTGGGAGGTTTTGCGTGTCTTGCGTATGTGTTGTCCCATATACAGAGACATGCACCCTTAAGTGGTGCATCGTGTATTATGGGAGGTTTGTTTACTTTCTAATACTTGCATTTGCATTTCATATATATGAGAAAAAGAAAAGAAAAGATATGATTTTTGTCTTCCATGCATTAATGTGTCTTCTATGCATTAACTATCTTCTCTGTGTTCTACGTGATTGTAACTATCTTCTCTATGTTTTGTGTCCCTATTACTGTCTTCTCTGCAATTGGCGTGTCTTCTCCATGCTTGGTGTGTTTGTTGTGTTTGTGACCTTACTTTAATGAATGTATGGACCTCGTGTTCATACATACATTAAAGTGGGGGTAAATGTAACTTCAAAAAATGTCCCCTTAGGGGCTTTTCCCTCATAAGGTTTAGCTCTCAGGTCTTTAGAGTGCATTTAGGACATTGTAGTTCATATTTTAGCATCCCGATGGAATGAGACCTAAGTCCCATGGCAAATAGGACTTAGGAGGACCCCTTGAGCTGCACCCTGCCTAAAATAAAGGGGGAGGACTTGGGTGCCCGTGCCCTAATCCTGCCCTATTTTAAGTCAGCTCTAATTTGTGGGTGTCGATTAGTGACCGTTATTAGGTCCCTTTGCCGACACAGTAAGTTTGAATTTCAAATATCTTGGCGAGAGTGCTTGTAAATGCATATATAAGCATGTGTGGGCATTCATTTGTAAACTAGATTTTTATTGTGAAGATTTGACATCCTAAGCTGATTCAAGGCTTTCTATTGTGTTGCAAGAACAAACTTGTATGTTTTGTGTGTTGATATTTGCATATTTGAGTATTAATTCCTTCATGGCATGAAGAGCATCTTCCTCCATGAAAGCTTCACTACAAGGTGACATAATATTGTGCTTTTACTATTGTTTCCTTTGGTTTTGGCCTCTGCCTCAAAAGGGCATGCTCTCTTCATCTGACAATGGTGTTCAGAGACTTAAGTGTCATCTGGGGTTTGACTGAGGCAAACCTCTAAACACCACAATCCCCAAACCAAGTCTTGTGATTGCAGGTTTCAGGTGTCATATCTGAGAAAAGTGGAGTTGTAGGAAGACTGGGAAGACATCGGGGATTCAAGATTTAAAGAAAAGATGGACAAAAGATCACTTTTGGGACTAGGGCACTTGCTCTAGTGTCCTCCACAGACTGTTTTTAGGAAACAGAAGTTACAGGGCTGATCAATGTCTGAATGAGGTCCAGATTCCCCAAAAAGTAGGTACCTTGGACTTGGGCACCCACTCCAGTGTCCCCAACTGTTCCACTTCAGAACCCTAAAAATAGGTACTCTATAATCCTACATTTTACTCCCATCTGTAAGAGGTTTTTCCATAATTCATTAATTTGTTGTTGTATTTGCATAAATAGGGTTTTAGTGGTTAATTGGACATAGGAGAAGGAAAAATTGATAATTAATTCCCTAATCCAAGTTTCCCTACATTTGAAAGTGACTCTAGGGTATGATAGTGCTTGCCATTCGACCCTAGATCCTTCAATGTATAGTGGAGAGGTAGATTTTAACATCTAAACCACAAATGATTAAAGAATCCAATTTTCTACTAAACAGGGACAAAACCAAAAAAAATGCTTAAGGTTCTCAAGTTGTCCATAGAAAAGATAATGAGGGCAGGGAATTCCCATATAAACAAGCTGGGCCCCCATTGGGAGACCCTCGTAAATAATACACCAAGTGAAATCAGCCAACTTGGTCTCCAACATGGATGACCAAATGCACTAGAACTGACGATGCCATGTTGCAAGAGAGAATTGAAGTTGCTAACGAAGGTTAAGCTACTCCACCATGGGCACATGTGGAGAAAACCACAAATAGCCTTTGCAAGGTTTGTAATTCTGAAAAGGGGTATCTGTGTACTACTTCCAATCCATCCAGTAGGGTTTGAGAGATCAAAACCCAATCTTATGCAACATCTGAGGGGGAATAGAATCAATAATAGCTTGAAAAGTCTCTTATTCATGATTGGCAAGTGTAAATTTAAGCTTGAACTTAGGCCATGGAAAAAGTTCTTAGTGACCCTATGAATAAGGTCGAGCAACACATGCACTTCACATTTAAAAAGCACAGAGCATGAATCTAAGGTAATTTGACCAGGGGTCGGCCTTGAGAACTGAGAAGAGGAGACCACCAAATGGATTGTTGATTAATGGATAAACCATTACGAAAATCATCATCCGCCCATCAAAGCCATGGCTTGATAACTTCCCAAGCTCTCCAAATACTTTTGATGACAAAATTACCTTGGATAATAACTGGCCCTCACATTTTAAGAAGGGTGCCCAAATCTAAACCTTTCCAGGTATGGTGAGTGGAAGGGACACTAGTGTTAATGCAATTTCAAACAAGAATTTTCTAGGCTTCATTACCTTTAAGAGCCCTAATAATTCATTTGGCACAAAGGGCAATGTCCTACCAATGATAGAAATTATACGAAGCCCCCTAGCTTCACGGGGTAGGCAACAAAATTCCCAAGCCACACAATGGAATCCTTAATGCCCATCACTGGAGGCCCAAAGAAAATCTCTGAGGAGTTTCTTAATCTTAGCGTAGGAATCCTTGGAAGGGACACAACAAGAGGAATAGTAAACATGCGTGGCTGAAAGAATTTTAGAACAAATTTGAAACCTACCAGCCAACAAAAGAGGCTTGGTTATCCAATACTGAAGCTTTTTCTTAATTCTAGCAATCATAGCCTACCAAACCTTAGTGGAAGAGGCCTAGAAGGAAAAAAAATCCCCATGAATGTAGAAACCTCCCCATGGTCAATCCATTTCCACCCAAAAGAACTAGACTAGCCAGGTTTGGGAAGGAAGGATTGGTGATAGTACTGAGTCTTTTGCACCTAACAAAAAATGTCCAGGCAGTGAAGAGCGTATTTGAAATGATCGATGATCGTACCTTTCAGTTGGTTGATGATTACATTGTTGTTTTTATTCTCTTTTAGAGTCACTAAGTTGTTGAGATGTTCATGCATGAATTCTCATCATATTTGCATGTTGTCAATTTTGTAATTCTAATTCATCAACTGTTAATTTAGCCCTATGTTCGACACTTCTTTCTCTATCACTATCATTTCATTGTTTTCTTTGTTCTTCTCTTTTTGCATCTATCATTTGTTGTTGTTGTCATCTTTGATGTTCCCTTTGATAATCTCTTTGATATTGTCTTTGTTGCTCCTCACTTTCAAAATTTAACCTTGGTTGAGTCATACCTACATAATCAACGTCAATATTAATAATTAAAGATGGCGATGCTCTAAGATGGATTAAAATAACACAATATAATTCTAAAAATACAATAATATACCCTAAAAAATAGTTATTAAAAATAATAGTAAAAAATATACATATTCATCTTCATCGTCTTCTCAAATCGTGCACCCTTTTTGGCCATATGTCGTTCCTTGTCTAACTCAACTTCATTTGTCTTTTACTTTTTCAATTTCATTGCTATAATATTAATATTTGTATATTATATATGAAAATTTAATTATAAGATATTAAACAAGTTCGATCCATATATATATGGTCAATCAAATTATCCCCAACACCCCAACCCACCCTACCCTACCCTATCGTGTCCAAAAACATAAAGATAACCCTTAAATAATCTAAATAAATTTATATTATTATAATACCTTACATTAATATATATTATATATGTAATCCTCTATATATAAATATACTGGAAAAAAAAGATAACTCTTAAGTGAGTAAAATAAATTTATATTATTATAATACATTACATTAATATAAATTATATATATAACTATGAAGTAATTAAAATAACTCTTTAAGTAAATAAAATTAACTCATGTGTCAATGGGCCCTTGGTCTATTGGTGAAGTTGATTGGCTCCAAATGAGCACACCAGGGATCAAGTCTTGCTGAGTGCAAGGCCCTGACATCATAAGGGATGAGGTCGGGATCGTGCCCCGGGCGAATTTGGCGGAATGGATACCCCTCAGTCCTTGGCTCTTAGCTGAAAAGGTGTGCTCGCAGGCTTCGTGCCCCTGCTGGGCCCCTCCATCCAAAAAAAAAATTAACTCATGATTGACATCTCTAATTAAAATGTAAAACTCCAACTACGACATAACTTGGCAACAAATATTACTTGTCAAACTCATTATTAATAATTAAAATATAAAACTCCAACTAATGATTTTTATTATTATTTTCTTATAGAAATAATAATTGTTCACATCACTTAGAGTCTAGGGCTTAAATTTGATGGTCGTATGGCTGTATTTAGACATTTTTGCCATAAAATATAATCAGCATTTTAAAAAGATTGTACATGAAAAGAGAGATTTTGGACAAATTGTCAAAATTTATATAGAATTATGATTATATATATATATATACTAAAGTGTGCCATTGTATTTTAAGGCCACCTTTGAATGGATAACTGTCATAAGAAATTTAGATGACAGGCAGGGTCGACCGTCAAATTTAGGCCCTGGTTAGACAAATGACTACACATTTAAGAGATAATAAATCAGTACGAATAATTAAAAAATTATTGCTTTTCACGTGCATAAACTCAAAATATTCTCTTCGTGCGAAGAGACCGCGGGTTTTATATTAGGTTTAAAGTTCGGAGATATTTGGTCACTACTTTTTGCCTTAGTTTTCTCCCACGTTTTCCAAACCTCCTGGTTTTTATCAATTGTAATGCATTAAGAATCTCATTAATAAGTACGGAAATTTTGCAGATAGATCAATTGTATAGTCTTCAAAAGAATCCCCCAAAGAACTCCCCAAATTGTACATATTTACATTAGATAGTTTCTCCTTGCTGGATGACGAGGTCGCCAGATTACTTAATTTAGAAGGAACGCTTGACATGATGCAAATGGAGTGTCTTTGCACATTCCCAATCATCTGTGTATGCGTTGAAAAGTCTGAGTAACTTGGTCGATTTATCCCTCGTTTGCTCAGAGCATCCCACCTGCACTAACAACAGCAACTTGTTGAAGGCACCTGCGTGCAACGCCTCCTGCACGGCCCCCTCGTCCGAGGAATTCTGGCAAATATTCCACAAAACAGAGACTGCCAATTCGGTGGATAAATCAGATACTCTCAATATCTTCTTAACAAGCACTGGTAGAGTTAAAGCATGCGCAGAAGCAGCGGATCGGCCCTCTGTGCAATGGCAAAGGATGTCCAGCGCCAACAATGCCCTCTCACAAATGCTCCGATCTCCGTCTACAAGCATCTCCACCACCAGAGGAACAGCCCCCATCTCCACGACCTTGCTCCGGTATTTTTTCTTCAGGGCGATGTTGTATACGATGGCCAGGCTTGATTTTGTAGCGGCTGGGCATATGGGCTCTCTCAGAAGCTGCACCAAACCCTCTGCCAATCCTTCTCTTTTTCCTATCACGTCTCTGTATTTATCCTTGGAAACCATTTCCCGAAGAATTGTAACAGCGCTGTTCTTTACCTCGGGATTGCCCTCTCGGAGATTGCATACAAGACAAGCAATGCCATCGGACAAGGAAAGCGAATCCAGGGCCTGGGAAGTCAAGGGCAAAGTCATAGTCAGAGCCCCCAAAGCCTCTTCGCAAATCTCTACAGACTCTTGCGACCGATTCAAACCCTGATCGCAGTGCTTGGCGAAAACGGCTGCTAGAACAGAGGATGCATTTGAGGAGGCGATGCATTTTTTATTCCTATCGCTTTCCCTGCCCAATCGCCTCAGCTTGCATATGGATTCCTTCTCGCCGGACGAAATCTGTGCGAGAATTGCATTGAGGTGGGCGGGATCGAGAGGTGCCTTGGGCGTAGGAATTCGTTGGACTCCTCGGGCGCTGTTGGCCACACACCAATCCTGAATAATTCGACGGAGAGTGTGATTTGGAATTGTGTCGTGAGTATGCAGAATCTGGTTTGTGACGGGGCAGACATTGTTGCCGGCATCTAACCAGGTCTCAATGCTGTGGCGATCGTAAGTAAGGCCGGTGCAGAGAGTGACAGGATCCTTCATCAACTCCAACGAGATCGGGCATCTCAGATAGCTCGGCACTGTCACCTCAACATCCATTCCCTTCATTCTCGATATACTCAAATCCAAATCCCTTGTTTAAAATGTTTGTTTCGAGCTGTGCGGATACCTTTCACTCAAGTTTTCATAGCTCTCTAAATATATACCAACAAAAACTGACTCGGGCGTGAGAAGAAACGGCCGTTCAAAGGCACGGGAGTCATGATAGGCTAACGACTGGCTCATAGTCGACGAGTAAATCAACTCCATTGAACGTTGAATGTTTGACCTGGACCCTCACGCGCCAATTCGGTTCAAATTTGAGCTGGGTTCTTTGCACCCCTCGGCGCATTTAAGTCCTCTATTCTACATTTATCTTTGGCCTATGAGCAAATAGAGCTGGTTTACAATCCTCGTAAACAATTAATACAAGATGTTGAGAATATTCTAAACTTTCCATGTATTGTATCAAGGAAGGCCCTATGGCCGTATTTGATCACTTTAATTGTAAAATATAATTAGCAATCACACCTTAGTGTGCAATAGGTACGCTGAGATAGCGTGTAGATAAAAGTAATGAGTAATTTCTTGAGAAGAGAGCATACAGTTTTGTTGATGGTGAATGGTTGTTGTCTATCCATGAATAGAATTGAAAGAATGTAGTGATATGTGTTGTTGAGACATTTCTAAAAACACAAAATCAGTGGCCATCATGGGATTACAAAACTAAGCTTAACTGTATAAACATAGTGGCAAGAAGTATTATGTTATGTGATAGACTTGGGGCTATGGTCAAGCATTGTAATGGAAAATCCTACATTAGAGATTAGTCTATGGTGCTTTTACAATGTAAAAAGTGGAGCTTGGTATGAATTCACACTTTTACAAAAAATAGAGAGAGTGACTCTCTCTCTCTCTCTCTCTCTCTCTCTCTCTCTCTCTCTCTCTCTCTCTCTCTCTATATATATATATATATATATAATCTCTATCTCTCTTTCTCTATTCTTCTTTGTCTATCAATCTCCCTATCTCTCTCTCTCACTTTGTCTCTTACTCTTCCTCTCTATGATGACTAGATTTTTTTATCATCAGTGTTTGCTAATGGATCTGGAGATGTACAATGCAAATTCCATAGATGGTAGTTGTTTGAGATTCTTTCCCAATGGGTTGTAATATCTTGCTCTAATGAACCAATATCATTGTGAATGTTTATGAATGGCCCTGGTATAGCAATAGTTCACTCCAACATAATGCTTGAAAACATTGATCATCTACTGTTGGAATGGTGGTGAAACAAGGGGAGACTCGAACGATAGAATGTGTTAAGTGTTTTTTTCCATTTGTTGGACTTCTGAGATGCTACAAATGTCCATTTTTGAGACACTTCAATAAGTTTGGAGACAGGATGTTGCTATTGTTAGAGATAGCTACACTTTAGTGTGCAATGGGTACACTAAAGAGGTCTTAAAGGTGAATTATTAGGTCCTTAAGCAAATGACGTGTTTCACTAATATATTAAGGTTTACTTTTGGTGTTGGGTCTCTTACTCAGAAGGGTTTTCCCATGTATATATGTCATCTTATCTTCTCTATCTCCTTCACTTGTTCTTCTATGTTTAATTAAGGGTACATTTTTTTAGGTCAAAATTTATTACTTTCCATTGCTACTAATTGAGGAATAAACATTTTAAAACCATCATTTAGTATCAAAGCTTTGTTTCGATTTATCCCATGAAGGAAGGTGTTACATCCCTCCTTTTGAAAACAATGATGCTATTTACTTTCTTTCAAATTTCAGTAAATTACTATGTTGTGAACGACTTGAAAACTAAAAATTTATCTTACAAAGTTGTTTTAAGAAATTGCGGAATCTATTGATTACGATCAAGTGATATGTAGACTAAAAGTCTTTATATTAAATGCAATGATGTTCGAATATGTTATATTTATATCATAGATGCTTTGACCACAAAAATTGTATGCGAGTTTTGTTGATGCAGGAACAGGTGGACCGTGTTCGACGGAAGAGAAAGTATTTCGAGAGGGAGTATAGACTCTGGAAATTAACCACGGGTGTTTGCCACTGAGATCGCCAAACAGATAGATAAATCTGTGAACCAACAAGTAAGTCTTGTTTGTCGGTTTGGGTAGTATAATTGATGTCGTCGACAAAGGATAAAGTAAACATCCTAGTCGAAAGTCGTCTTGTAGAATCTTGGAGTCGTCTATGGCGTCATAAGTTCCTAATAGTAAGTCGACGTATTTGAGATGTTTAATATTTACGTCTAGAAGTATTTATTGAGTCCTCTTGTGGCGAGATTGCAAATCTTGTCTCGAAGTTGAAATTGCGAGAAGTTGGCCTTGTGCGTCTAACGTTGTTAGAACTTGTTGGCGTTACGATCAATCCGTCACGATTGACGTAAAACGCGTCGAACCCGTGAATTTCTTCTATTCTGGTAGATCGACGAATGTCGAATAGATGCCATAGCGTGAAATAATTCATTTTAGTTGTCGTTTAAACATAAGTCTCTTCCTTCAACTTTGACCGCGAGTTGTTATTAATCTGACCTTAAGTTTCTAAGTAAAATGGTCTTTGTCCTCTCTCCATCTCGACCCCAACGATGCTCAAACCGTTTCGTAACCTTCGCCGTGACGAGCTTTAGCTCTTCAATTAAATATTTAGCTAGTCTTGGAAGGTTGATGCTTTTGTCCTAGTTAAGTCGAGCAGTTATGTTCTTCGGCAAGCTTCATCACCGAAGGGACTTAATCTTTCTTATGGTCGTAATAAGTAATGAGGTCGGTTAAACTTCTTGTGATCATGTTAAGTGAAGTAGGTAGAAGATTGTTATGTCGACTCAAGTACTTGAGAGTGTGACGATTGTGTGTTTGTAAAAGAATCCTCTTCTTCGTAGACTTTAGTAAATGAAGCGTTGGCGGTTAAGTTCGGTGTAATGGCTATATTTTGGGATTGCCATCATCAAGACAGCGAAAGGCATCAGTTACTACGATGGTGGGAAACTTTAATTAAATCACCGTTGGGTCGGAGGTTTTCCGGCGTGGGACGTTCGATATATGAGTGGAAGTCCTTGAGAGAAGGAAAATCATTAATGAAAGATCCTTTATCTCGTGTAGAAGAGAGAGGGAGTGTAAGTTAGAGGCCGTCGTGGCTCTGCAGAAGGGAGATTTCGACGGTGGAGATGGGCGTAAGATCTGCGAAACGTGGGGAAGTTAACAGTCGGCCGAACAGGAGGAATAAGGGGCTATTTCGCGGTATATGGGGGGAAGTTAAAACTGTTTCGGGAGTTGTGGACGGAGGGCAGTTAGGACTGCGAAGTAAGAAGAGTATTTTGCATGTGGTGAGGTCGTTTTTAGAGGGAGCGAATGATGGGAATTGGGCAGTGAAGAGGAGCACGAGTGAGGATTGGAGGGGGCAGAGGCTCGCGTGGCCGTGGTTTTATCTGATGTTTGCGAATAGAATCCTGCAGCAGAGTTCGTGATTTGTGCATGGCTTGTATTTGGCCGCTTGGTAGAGACTTTGGAGAAAGGAGCACGGGAGAGAAATTGAGTGGTAAGGCCGTGTGAGATAGTATTTGCGAAGGGAAGGAAAGAGGTCATGCTTTTAGGAAAAGGCAGTAAGAGTTGAGAAGGAAGGAGGAGTGAGAACTGTGTTGTGATTAAGATATAGAACGGGGTTGTGAGTAAGAAAGAGAACTGTGTCTTGAGTAAGAGAGTATAAACTGTGTTGTGAGGAAGAGATAGAACTGTGTTGTGAGTGAGAGTTTAAACTGTGCTGTGAGGAACGAAAAGATCAGTGAGAGTTTAAACTGCGGAGAGAGAAGCGAAATGGAGTAAGAATTGAGACTGTGTAGTGAGGAGTAAAAAGGTAGTAAGGGTTTAGAACTGTGCAGTGAAGAAACGAGAGGCAGAGAGCCCTCGGTGTGAAAGAACACTCCAGCAATCTCCATTTTTAATAACAGGTTCTTTTTCTTTACCAATTGTCTCAGTTTTTGAAACAGTAAGGAAGAGAGTTTCATAGTTATGGAAGATAATTATGTTTAAAGATGAGTAGAATAGAATCATAACACAAGTTTAATATGATTTCAGCGTGCGGTTAAAACCTTGAAATAGCTTTATTGCTGTGTAGAACATGTGATAAACTCAGAAACTAATGTATGCGGTCACATTACTGTGTTTTAAGATTAGAAAACTCTGAAAAAGAAGTGTTACTGTCTTCTAGGAAATGTAAACTCTGAAACTGTAGTTGTTCTTGTCATAAATGACGATGTATAGTAGAAGAACGCTGCTCACTAAAGTATATGCATTTAGGAATGAATTTGTCTGGATGCAAGACGTAATTTACCTTCTGTGAACGATAAACAATGACGTAAGATAGAAGAATTGCCTTTAGGTCTATGTTATGAACATAAAACTGCCTTGGAGGTTTTGAACGATGCTCCACGTGCATGTTATGCAGGAGTCAAACCGTAGTTAGTAAGCATGTTCGACTTATAGCTGGAAAATGCATTTGTAAACAGCCGATGTCTTATCCGTTTAATATCTTTATCTACATTTGTAAGATTCCCAAACCTTTTAGATTTATTTACAGCTCTCAGCTATTTTAAACTTGTGAAACTAATGACTCAGAAAGAGGAGTAGGAAGATAAAAGTGTTGGTAATGTTTAGGAAACCGTCTTGGATTCTGAAATTATCAATTTGAGCTGAAAACCTGCATGTGAGTCAAGATTGTGAAGATGTTAGAATCACTTAACCTTGTAGACCATTTGAGTCTAGAACCCTAGAATTTCGGGATAACGGAAAATGATTTAGATACTTGTGTATGTTGTGTTAACATGGGAACCAAGTAAATAGATTTGAAACCACTTAGGAGTGGACGTGTCTAAATAATATTTTTCAGGATAATGGGATTGTGAAAGTCCGAATTCGAGATTAGAATAATATTACGCAATGCGCTATTATAGGGGGATACCCTAAGCCTTGAGGTCATCAAGGTCGGCAAAATGAGTTTAAACTATACAAATAGGAAACTGTAGGATTTCGACCAGTTCAAGTCGAGTAGGGTGGGTGAACCAAGTTCATGCGTTTATAAAACGCTAATTAAATACGAATCCTTTGGCCAAGGTGGTGTACTATCCTGAAGTACATCGAACATTCACCGTAACTGGATGGCGTTTCTTGTGGAGGGTCGTGCATGACTAGAGGGTATCTAGGGATCTGCACGATAACAAGACACGTAGGTTACAACACCAGAGCTCAGATGGCAAACACCTAAGGTTATCCTAAGTCTATCCTCTTGAGTAGGGTAGGGCCACTTCCGGTTAGGAAGGAGTGCGGGAGACCGATGGTCTGTGGTTGGAGGTTAAGCTCCTTGAAGATACTTTCTCTTCCAAATACTGAGGAATTGCCGAGTCTTAAACATGAAAAGGTTGACAATCGAGATGCATGATAATGGTATGTTTCCGATATTTGTTATTTCAAAAAAATTTTATTTGTTAGGAAAACAAAGTATTTTATGAATATCATTTCTTTCAGTCTTTATGAGAATGCATTCATGTTTATGATAAATTGAAAAATGTTGTAATGGTTTAGAGATGAGAAACTTTTGTATTTGATTACTATGTTTAAAAAAAAAAAATTACCGTCGTGAAAATTTAGTTACTTCTTGTCATTTTGGTTTTGGTTGTTACATATGGTATCAGAGCCAAGTTAGACACTAGGGCTGATGAGTCCACTAACCTAATTAGGAAATCATCATTATGCGGGTAGCTAATGATTTGGTTTATTGTGCCAGGATGGCATACACCAAGAGAACCGCAAGAAAATCCTTCGCGGGTAAGAAGCGTTATCTGCAAGCAAAGCAGAAACGACTTGCGACGGTCAAGACCATAGAGAAAACCAATGACGAGAATGACATTTGGCTTGATGATGTGGAAACATTAGCCAATGCAATGTCATGACTTAAGCGAGTTAGGAGAGAACTCCTAGAGGGAGCAGAGATGGCGATTCGAACCATGATCGACCGTTGTTCCTGGATTGAAACTGATAGTGTACCTGAGATTGTACCTAGTACTATACCCATGATCACTAGAGATCCTCGTGTAGTGCCTAGAGCTGAGATTATTGAGATATCTTCTGATAGTGAGTCTGAGGGGTATACACCTCGTGATTATGTGTCGGACAATGAATCCGAAGGATACACTCCACTAGATAACATTATGTAGAAACATGAGATTTGTCTATCTCTAATGATGTTGAAACAATTTTGCAAAATAAATAAAGACAAAATTTTGGTTTGAGATCAATTATGAATATGATCAAATGTTGTGTTCTTTTGATGGTGTTTAAATTAATAAGCGAAAAACTGATTAGTATATGTTTAAACAGGTGTGAAACTAATCTAGCATGGACCAATCAGGGTTTAACGAGGGGGAGGATCGGGAAGGTCGTAACTCTCAGGAAAATTCCACTGACAAGTTGGATAGGATCCTCAACATGCTCACTGAAACCAAGGAAAGATTGAACAAACTAGAGAGGAAAATAGATGAAACTGGTAACACAGAGGATGGAAACGAGAACTCACACTTCACAAGCAAGAGTAAACATTGGGAAAATGGCACGTCAAGTGAACATCATGATGACAGTGAAGCCCAAAGAAGAACCAAGGATTTAAACTTGCTTTAGAGTTATCAAAGGATATGAAGAAGGTTAATCCTCCAAAGTTCGATGGAACAAAAACTGGAGATGCAGCTGAAGCATGGTTGACAGAGATGGAGAAATATTTTGAGATTAGAAACTACTCTGAGGTTACTAAAGCCGTGTGGGGAGCCTATCAGCTGTCTGGGGAAGCATCCACTTGGTGGATGAATAAGAAAATGGAGTTGGAACTAAGTCCCTTGAAGGTGACATGGGACGAGTTCGTGGAACTATTCTGTAAACAGTGGTTACCACAGTTGTATTTTGATCAGAAGTTAACGGACTTCCAGAACCTCAGGCAAGGTGAATTATCTATGATTGAGTATGCAGAAAAATTCACTAGGCTACTAAAGTATGTACCCCAATATCAAAAGGACGAAAGGTTCCGAATCAGAAAGTTCATCATGGGACTCAACCCTCAGATCGGTGGTGAAGTGGAGGTGCATGGTCCAAGCACAATGGATCAAGTTTATGAAAAGGCAATAAAATAGGAGCAGAAGATTAAGTCTATCTCCGCTTACCGTGATAAGAAACGCAAGAAGTTTGACAAGAACTACAATGATCAGTCTTTTAAAAGGAAAAATAATAAGGGATTTGGAAACAGGAGGTTTGATAGGGGAAGTCGAAAGAATCAAGGAGGATTTGGTAATGACCGCAGGGGTGAAGATTTTAAGAGAAATGCAAATTTTAAGAAGAATGGTGATTCTGCAAGTAGGCCATCTGAGAAGCGAGGACCTATAGGAGGATGTTTCTCTTGTGGAGGAGATCATTATGCCAACCGTTGCCCCAACAAGAAGCCGAATGGGAGGCCCAGGAACATGGAGCTTCCTTCACAACAGGAAGCCTTTCAGCAAAGGATTCATGCCGCTCTCGACAATCGGCAAGCAAAGTATCAGATCACTCCTATTGAGATGACAGGTACCTTATTTGGAGTTCCTGTTTCTATTTTATTTGATACGGGTGCAACAGAAAATTTTGTGTCACCTAGAGTTCTAAGTAAGTTTTCTAGAAAAGATGGCTTTATGTCCAAACCTTGGACAGTAGAGTATGCCAATAATTCAAAGGCTCAGGTAGAGCAATGTTTGTTCGAAGCTAGGATTGATGTTTCTAACTTCACCACTGAGGCCAATTTGTACGTAGCGCCTTTAGGGTCCTACGATGTCATCCTAGGAATGAACTGGTTATGGAAACATCGAGCCAAAGTAGATTGTTTTCATAAAACCATCGAGTGTCTGGATGAGATGGGCAAAACTGTAAATCTTCAAGGAATTCAGCGGGAAATAAAGGTTAGATCCATTTCTTCAAAACAGTTAAAGCGGGCTAGACGAAAGGGGTGTCAACTTTTTGCAATTAAGATGGACCTAGTAGAAGAAACCCCGGAGAAGCAATCTTTTGAGGAAAGATATCCATTTCTGTGCAATTTCAGGGACGTATTTCCCGAAGAGTTACCTGGCTTGCCTCTGAAGAGAACATTTGACTTTGGTATAGATATTAAACCAGGATCGGAGCCAATCTCTAAAGCTCCGTATCGTATGACTACCACTGAGCTTATGGAATTAAAAGCTCAGTTGCAGGAGCTTTTGTCTAAGAATTTGATTAGGCCAAGCGTATCACCGTGGGGAGCGCCGGTTATCTTTATCAAAAAGAAAGATGGAACTCTCAGGCTGTGCATAGACTATAGGATGCTTAATAAGGCAACCATAAAGAACAAGTATCCCTTGCCATGAATTGATGATCTATTTGACCAAATGCGTGGCGCATCAGTCTTTTCCAAGATAGATCTGAGATCCGGATACCATCAGTTAAGGTTAAAAGAGGAAGACATCCCCAAAACAGCTTTTAGAACAAGATATGGTCATTATGAGTTCACGGTGTTACCATTTGGATTGACCAACGCACCTGCTGCCTTCATGAATCTCATGAATAGTGTATTCAGAGATTGTCTCGATAAGTTTGTACTAGTCTTCATTGACGATATTCTGATCTATTCCAAGGATGAAGAGGAGCATGCACGACATCTTCAAATAGTGTTGCAACGATTAAGAGAGCATAGGCTGTATGCGAAACTCTCCAAGTGCACTTTCTTTCAGAAAGAGGTACAGTATTTAGGGCACATTATATCAGCCGATGGGATATCAGTTGATCCGGCCAAAATAAAAGCTATTATGGAATGGCCTGAACCTACCAATGTGTCAGAGGTACGAAGTTTCATGGGATTGGCAGGGTATTACAGGAAATTTGTGCTGAACTTCTCAAGCATTGCTAGTCCTATCACCTCCTTGCAGAGAAAAGGAAAAAGGTTTGTTTGGACGGTTGAATGTAAAAAGGCATTTGATTTGTTAAAAGAAAAATTAACAACCGCTCCAATTTTGAAAGTTCCTGATCCAGAGGGTGAGTTTGAGGTTGTCACTGATGCCTCGGGTGAAGGATTGGGAGGTGTGCTTATGCAAGATGGCAGGGTGGTAGCCTATGAGTCAAGGAAGCTAAAAAATTATGAGCAGAACTACGCTCCTCATGACCTAGAGATGGCAGCAGTGGTTCACGCCCTTCAGATGTGGCGACATTACTTGTTGGGAAGGACTTTTATTTTAAAATTTGATCACCAAAGCCTTCGCTACATATTCACACAACCTAATCTCAATGCAAGGCAAAAGAGATGGCTGGAACTCATATCAGATTATGACTTTGAAATTTCTTATATCAAGGGCAAGGAAAACCGAGTAGCAGATGCCTTAAGTAGAAGAAGGCACATAGCCTCTATAATCTCCATACATGCTAACTTTAAAGATTTAGTATTGCAAAACTTATCTGGGGATGAGTATTATGAACAAGTGAAACAGGCTCTGCACCTAAACCCTAAGGACCCAAGATATGACGGATTCAGTTTTCAATCCGATGGTTTGCTGAGATTCAAGGGAAGAATTTATGTCCCTAATTCAGAGGAACTTAGAAACCTTGTGTGGAAGGAAGTTCACTGTGCTCCTTACTCTGGACACCCTGGTGTAACAAAACTGTTAGCTGATGTCAAGCAGTTATATTTCTGGAAAGGAATGAAAAGCGATGCTACAAGGTTTGTAGCTAGTTGTTTGGAGTGTCAGAGAGTGAAGGCAGAACACCAACATCCTGCTGGGTTGTTGTACCCACACGATATTCCGGAATGGAAATGGCAAGTTATTAGTATGGATTTTGTCCAAGGGTTGCCAATGTCTAAGAATAGGCATGATGCAATAATGGTTGTTGTGGATAAACTAACCAAGGTTGCACATTTCATACCGGGAAATTTGACAGATGGAGCACACCTGTTGGCTCGAAAATTTGTGCAAGAAATTTTCAGATTGCATGGGGTACCTGAAAAGATAATATCTGATAGAGATGCTCGGATAACTTCACGATTTTGGCAAACCTTATTTTCTGCATTAGGGACTAAGCTGAATGTAAGTACTGCATATCATCCCGAAACTGATGGTCAAACAGAAAGAGTGAATCAAGTTTTAGAAGACCTTTTAAGAATGTATTGCATGGATCAGCAGTATAGATGGGAGGAATATTTACCTCTTGTCGAGTTTGCCTATAACAACTCCTATCATTCTGCCATTAAGATGGCGCCATTTGAAGCATTATATGGAAGGAAATGTAGAACTCATATAAGCTGGGATAAGCTGGAAGATAGGATAAGCATTGGACCTGAAATGCTTGCTGATATGGAAGAAAAAGTTAAAGTGATTAGGAAGAGGTTGGCAGAAGCCAATGACAGGCAAAAGAGTTACGCTGATCGCAAGCGAGTGCCTAGACACTTCTCTGTTGGCGAGAAGGTGCTTTTGCGGGTGAAACCCCAAAAGAGTTCTATTAAGTTTGGTAAATCTTCAAAATTGGCTCCTCGTTATGTCAGACCTTTCGAAGTTCTTGAAATCTTTAATCCGGTTGCCTACAAAGTTGCTCTACCTCCAGCCTTGTCTAAGATGCATAATGTTTTTCATGTTTCGTATTTAAAGAAATATTTTGTAGGTAATAACCACATCCTTAACTGGAATTCCTTACAGATGCAAGAACCCGGGGTGCTTGTGATCGAGCCACTCAAGGTGCTCGAAATGCGTAAACTTCGTTTACGTAATCGAGAAGTTTTGCAATGCAAAATACAGTGGGACCAATATGGTGAGGATAGCGCCACTTGGGAAGACTACAAAGACATTTTTCAAAGATTTCCAAAACTATTTAAAGACATTAATGTTGCTTTATAGAAAGTTTGTTTTAAGTTTAATTTTTGCTTCATAAACTTAATCATCGGGGACGATGATTTTTAAAGGGGAAGGATATGTTACATCCCTCCTTTTGAAAACAATGATGCTATTTACTTTCTTTCAAATTTCAGTAAATTACTATGTTGTGAATGACTTGAAAACTGAAAATTTATCTTACAAAGTTGTTTTATGAAATTGCGGAATCTATTGATTATGATCAAGTGATATGTAGACTAAAAGTCTTTATATTAAATGCAATGATGTTCGAATATGTTATATTTAGATCATAGATGCTTTGACCACAAAAATTGTATGCGAGTTTTGTTGATGCAGGAACAGGTGGACCGTGTTCGACGGAAGAGAAAGTATCTTCAAGAGGGAGTATAGACTCTGGAAATTAACCACGGGTGTTTGCCACTGAGATCGCCAAACAAATAGATAAATCTGTGAACCAACAAGTAAGTCTTGTTTGTCGGTTTGGGTAGTATAATTGATGTCGTCGACAAAGGATAAAGTAAACATCCTAGTCGAAAGTCGTCTTGTAGAATCTTGGAGTCGTCTATGGCGTCGTAAGTTCCTAATAGTAAGTCGACGTATTTGAGATGTTTAATATTTACGTCTAGAAGTATTTATTGAGTCCTCTTGTGGCGAGATTGCAAATCTTGTCTCAAAGTTGAAATTGCGAGAAGTTGGCCTTGTGCGTCTAACGTTGTTAGAACTTGTTGGCGTTACGATCAATCCGTCACAATTGACGTAAAACGCGTCGAACCCGTGAATTTCTTCTATTCTGGTAGATCGACGAATGTCGAATAGATGCCATAGCGTGAAATAATTCATTTTAGTTGTCGTTTAAACATAAGTCTCTTCCTTCAACTTTGACCGCGAGTTGTTATTAATCTGACCTTGAGTTTCTAAGTAAAATGGTCTTTGTCCTCTCTCCATCTCGACCCCAACGATGCTCAAACCATTTCGTAACCTTCGCCGTGACGAGCTTTAGCTCTTCAATTAAATATTTAGCTATTCTTGGAAGGTTGATGCTTTTGTCCTAGTTAAGTCGAGCAGTTATGTTCTTCGGCAAGCTTCATCACCGAAGGGACTTAATCTTTCTTATGGTCGTAATAAGTAATGAGGTCGGTTAAACTTCTTGTGATCATGTTAAGTGAAGTAGGTAGAAGATTGTTATGTCGACTCAAGTACTTGAGAGTGTGACGATTGTGTGTTTGTAAAAGAATCCTCTTCTTCGTAGACTTTAGTAAATGAAGCGTTGGTGGTTAAGTTCGGTGTAATGGCTATATTTTGGGATTGCCATCATCAAGACAGCGAAAGGCATCAGTTACTACGATGGTGGGAAACTTTAATTAAATCACCGTTGGGTCAGAGGTTTTCCGGCGTGGGACGTTCGATATATGAGTGGAAGTCCTTGAGAGAAGGAAAATCATTAATGAAATATCCATTATCTCGCGTAGAAGAGAGAGGGAGTGTAAGTTAGAGGCCGTCGTGGCTCTGCAGAAGGGAGATTTCGACGGTGGAGATGGGCGTAAGATCTGTGAAACGTGGGGAAGTTAACAGTCGGCTGAACAGGAGGAATAAGGGGCTATTTCACGGTATATGGGGGGAAGTTAAAATTGTTTTGGGAGTTGTGGACGGAGGGCAGTTAGGACTGCGAAGTAAGAAGAGTATTTTGCATGTGGTGAGGTCGTTTTTAGAGGGAGCGAATGGTGGGAATTGGGCAGTGAAGAGGAGCATGAGTGAGGATTGGAGGGGGCAGAGGCTCGCGTGGCCGTGGTTTTATCTGATGTTTGCGAATAGAATCCTGTAGCAGAGTTCATGATTTGTGCATGGCTTGTATTTGTTCGTGAAAGGAGCACGGGAGAGAAATTGAGTGGTAAGGCAGTGTGAGATAGTATTTGTGAAGGGAAGGAAAGAGGTCGTGCTTTTAGGAAAAGGCAGTAAGAGTTGAGAAGGAAGGAGGAGTGAGAACTGTGTTGTGATTAAGATATAGAACGGGGTTGTGAGTAAGAAAGAGAACTGTGTCTTGAGTAAGAGAGTATAAACTGTGTTGTGAGGAAGAGATAGAACTGTGTTGTGAGTGAGAGTTTAAACTGTGCTGTGAGGAACGAAAAGATCAGTGAGAGTTTAAACTGCAGAGAGAGAAGCGAAATGGAGTAAGAATTGAGACTATGTAGTGAGGAGTAAAAAGGCAGTAAGGGTTTAGAACTATGCAGTGAAGAAACGAGAGGCAGAGAGCCCTCGGTGTGAAAGAACACTCCAGCAATCTCCATTTTTAATAACAGGTTCTTTTTCTTTACCAATTGTCTCATTTTTTGAAACATAAGGAAGAGAGTTTCATAGTTATGGAAGATAATTACATTTAAAGATGAGTAGAATAGAATCATAACGCAAGTTTAATACGATTTCAGCGTGCGGTTAAAACCTTGAAATAGCTTTATTGCTGTGTAGAACATGTGATAAACTCAGAAACTAATGTATGCGGTCACATTACTGTGTTTTAAGATTAGAAAACTCTGAAAAAGAAGTGTTACTGTCTTCTAGGAAATGTAAACTCTGAAACTGTAGTTGTTCTCGTCATAAATGACGATGTATAGCAGAAGAACGCTGCTCACTAAAGTATATGCATTTAGGAATGAATTTGTCTGGATGCAAGACGTAATTTACCTTCTGTGAACGATAAACAATGACGTAAGATAGAAGAATTGCCTTTAGGTCTATGTTATGAACATAAAACTGCCTTGGAGGTTTTGAACGATGCTCCACGTGCATGTTATGCAGGAGTCAAACCGTAGTTAGTAAGCATGTTCGACTTATAGCCGGAAAATGCATTTGTAAACGGCCGATGTCTTATCCGTTTAATATCTTTTTCTACATTTGTAAGATTCCCAAACCTTTTAGATTTATTTACAGCTCTCAGCTATTTTAAACTTGTGAAACTAATGACTCGGAAAGAGGAGTAGGAAGATAAAAGTGTTGGTAATGTTTAGGAAACTGTCTTGGATTTCAAAATTATCAATTTGAGCTGAAAACCTGCATGTGAGTCAAGATTGCGAAGATGTTAGAATCACTTAACCTTGTAGACCATTTGAGTCTAGAACCCTAGAATTTTGGGATAACAGAAAATGATTTAGATACTTGTGTATGTTGTGTTAACATGGGAACCAAGTAAACAGATTTGAAACCACTTAGGAGTGGATGTGTCTAAATAATATTTTTCAGGATAATGGGATTGTGAAAGTCCGAATTCGAGATTAGAATAATATTGCGCAATGCGCTATTATAGGGGGATACCCTAAGCCTTGAGGTCATCAAGGTCGGCAAAATGAGTTCAAACTATACAAATAGGAAACTGTAGGATTTCGACCAGTTCAAGTCGAGTAGGGTGGGTGAACCAAGTTCATGCGTTTATAAAACGCTAATTAAATACGAATCCTTTGGCCAAGGTGGTGTACTATCCTCAAGTACATCGAACGTTCACCGTAACTGGATGGCGTTTCTTGTGGAGGGTCGTGCATGACTAGAGGGTATCTAGGGATCTGCACGATAACAAGACACGTAGGTTACAACACCAGAGCTCAGATGGCAAACACCTAAGGTTATCCTAAGTCTATCCTCTTGAGTAGGGTAGGGCCACTTCCGGTTAGGAAGGAGTGCGGGAGACTGACGGTCTGTGGTTGGAGGTTAAGCTCCTTGAAGATACTTTCTCTTCCAAATACTGAGGAATTGCCGAGTCTTGAACGTGAAAAGGTTGACAATCGAGATGCATGATAATGGTATGTTTCCGATATTTGTTATTTCAAGAAAATTTTATTTGTTAGGAAAACAAAGTATTTTATGAATATCATTTCTTTCAGTCTTTATGAGAATGTATTCATGTTTATGATAAATTGAAAATTGTTGTAATGGTTTAGAGATGAGAAACTTTTGTATTTGATTACTATGTTTAAAAAAAAAAAAAATTACTGTCGTGAAAATTTAGTTACTTCTTGTCATTTTGGTTTTGGTTGTTATAGAAGGGATAATGGAGAAATATCCTAATAGAATGTTTTATTGATATAAAATGCAGGATACAATCCAAGTATAAATATTATGTGGGAAAACTACCGGTAACATAACTACCGGTCCAGTTATATGAAATCGATCATAAGATCATAACTACCAGTAAGTAACATTAGGTAACAATGTAATACACTAACATTCCCCCCTTATTACATTGTTCCTGCAATAGTACTAAGGGACCCCCTGAATGCTTACATACTCAATAAAGCCGATTACATAATATGAACACATATTTTATAGAAGATCTTCTCCCAAAGAACAAATCCTGAACCAAGTGAGGCTCCATCATGCTGTCTCGTCTACTCTCGGAAAGGCATAGCTTCGAGATGTGTTCTTGAGCTCTTTAGTCCCTAACTCTCAAATCACAGAGTCTTGAATTATTCGACAATAATCCCTAAGAGATATGACAGCTCTCTATCATTGTCTAGTGACCGCGAAAGGGTATAATTCTTGATCATATACTCTGAAGCTCACTGGACAACAATCCATATTGAGCTCAACACCAAATCCCAAACCTGTCTCCAAAATAAAATCTTCATAAAACATACATTCTTCAAATCTGTCAGCATCAACAAAGAAAAGCGAAACAACCAAAAACAAAAATGCTTCTCATGCAAAGCATCATCTCAAAGCGAGAAGCTAACTTGAGATGATGGAAAATCCTCCATCCTCTGATGCCACTAGCCTCCAATTTGACCCTGCTACACTTTATGTCACATTAATATCTTTGATAGCACAAGCATGTGAGTGTTTAAAGGCCTCGGAAGCACAAGCAACATTTGTTATATGTGTAGCCATGATTAAAAAATGGTGATATCAATTTCAACCAATAATGGACCCTCAACCTTATAACTCCAAAACATGTAATTCCAACTTTAACAAAAACATCTTACTTATTTCTCCTTATTAAAAACCCCTTATACCTATTTATCATTTATTTCACCATAATTCCCTTATTTCTCCAACAAACAAACCTTATTTCACTTTATACCAATGTACTTCAACACTTCAATACATACTTTTTCCTAATTGATCGCTTCCAACTTGAAACAACGAGGACAGGCTAATTGTCCTTTCTTTACTCATGATTCCTGCTATGCTACATGACTAGAAAATTTGACAAAATCTTGAACAATGTCTTTAACAGCAATATGAATGTCAACAACGCCCACTACTGGTATGATAATGCCTTAATCATATTCAAGGATCTAATTTGCAGGCAGCATACATTAATAGCAAAAGTCACTATAACAATCTTTCAAACAACAAAATTTCAATGAATTTTGTATCGCAACGCCTCCTCCTGATTGTATCAAACTAAAGACATTCTTACAGAAAATCCAGATGGATCAATTGATATATGCCTCCTCCTATTCCCTACTAGCAAATAACATAAGCCAACATTCAGTGTAACCCTATCCCTAATCCTTATACCCTCGACACTCTACTTTAACCCTAATCTCTCAACCCTCAACCCTATCCCAAAACCCTCAACCCTCGAATCTCAATGTACTCAACCCTGAACGTTAATCCCTAATCCCTCAACCCTTAACTCTGATCCCTCGACCCTCAACCCTATCCTTAAACCCTTAACCCTAAAACCTCAACCCTTGACACTCAACATCAAACCCTAATCCCTCAACCCTTAACTCTAATCCCTCAACCCTAAACCCTATCCCTAAACCCTCAACACTATACCTTAAACCCTAATCCCTAAACCCTATCCCTAAGCCCTAATCCGTTAACCCTCAACCCTAATCCATCAAACCTCAACCCTAATCCCTCATCCCTAAACCCTAAACACTATCCCTATTCCTAAACCCTCAAGGGGCTCGATACTATCCCTCAACCCTTAATCCTTAAAACATGAACCCTAAAACCTATCCCTACACCCTCGACACTTGACACTATATCTTAAACCCTAATCCCTTAACCCTCATCCCTAAAGCCTCAACCCAAAATCCTTAAACCTTTAACCCTAAACCCTATCCCTAATCCCTCTACCCTCGACACTCTACTTTAACCCTAATCCCTTGACCATCAACCCTATCCCTCAACCCTCAACCCTCAACCCTCAACCCTCAACTCTCAACATTAAACCCTAATCCCTCAAACCTAAACTCTATGCCTAAACCATCAACCCTCAACACTATACCTTAAACCCTAATCCCTATCCCTCAACCCTTAACCCTTAAAACTTAAACCCTATCCCTACAACCTCAACACTTGACACTATGTCTTAAGCCTTAAACCCTCATCCCTAAAGCCTCAACCCTCAATCCTTAAAGCTTCAACCCTAAACCCTATCCCTAATCCCTCTACCCTCGACACTCTAACCCTAACCTTGACATTAAAGGCGAATCCGTCAACCCTAAACCCTAATTCATCAACCCTAAACCCTCAACCCTCAACACTATACCTTAAACCGTAATCCATCAACCCTACAACCTAATCCCTCAATGCTCAATGCTAAACACTATCAATAAACCCTCAACCCTCGACACTATACCTTAAACCCTAATCCCTCAACTCTCAACCCTAATCCCTCATCCCTAAACCCTAAATGCTATCCCTATTCCTAAACCCTCAACCCTCGACACTATACCTTAAACCCTAATTCCTTATCCCTAAACCCTAAACCCTATCCCTCAACCCTTAACCCTTAAAACTTAAACCCTAAAACCTATCCATAAACCCTCGACGCTCAACACTATATTTTAAACCCCAATCCCTTAACCCTCAACCCTAAAGCCTCAACCCTCAATCGTTAAACCTTCAACCCTAAACCCTATCCCTAATCCCTCTACCCTCAACACTCTACTTTAACCCTAATCCCTTGACCATCAACCCTATCCCTAAACCCTCAACCCTCAACTCTCAACATTAAACCCTAATCCGTCAACCCAAAACCCTAATCCTAAACCCTCAACCCTTAACAATATTCCTTAAACCCTAATCAATCAACCCTAAACCATAATCCCTCAACCCTAAACCCTATCCCTAAACCCTCAACCCTCAACACTATTCCTTAAACCATAATCCCTCAACTCTAAACCCTAATCCCTCAACCCTAAACCGTAAACCCTATCCTTAAACACTCAACCCTCAGCAATTTATACGTTAAACCTTAATCCCTCAACCCTCAACCCTCAACCCTAATCCCTTGTCCCGAAACCCTAAATGCTATCCCTATTCCTAAACCCTCAACCTAAGACGCTATACCTTAAACCCTAATCCCTTACCCCTAAACCTTAAACCCTATCCCTCAACCCTTAACCCTTAAACCTTAAACCCTAAAACCTATCCCTAAACTCTCAACCCTATACCCTAAATAATAGACTTAAGCCCTAATACCTCAATCATCAACCCTATACCTTAAACCTGAAGCCTACACCCTCAAACCCTCATCCCTAGACCATATAACCTCACCCTTATATCCTAAACCTTGAATATTTTGCCTCAACCTTATACTTAAATTAAACCTAAACCATACGTGCTCTCAACCCAAGTCACCCTATGCCTTATATACCCTTAATCCATATCGTAAACCCTAAAACCTAATCCCCGCGCCTTACACATTTAATCTTATACACTCAACAACCTAAATATTAACCCTCAACTGTAACCCTCAACCCTCTACCCTCTACCTATTACTTAAGCCCTAATCCCTCAACCCTCAAAACACCTACATACATACACTAAACCCAAAACACTTACATACATACACTAATCCTTATATACACTAAACCCAAAACACTTACATACATGCATACATAAAAACATACATACATACAAATATGCATACATACAAGCATTCATACATGTACAAACATACAAGCATGCATACATACCTACAAGAATAGATATAAACATCCATGAAACATACTTATGAAATTTGAACATATCTCATTCAAAGGAAGACATAACACGAGCAAACATGCAAAAAAGCAAAAAATAACAACATAACACGCTCGCGTTATAACGTGCTCGTGTTATGTTGTGCTTTGAGAATCCCAAGCCTTGGGCTTGGGATTTGCTTTGGATTTCCAACCCAAAGGCTTGGAGTGCCTTTTTAACATCCACAAACATGTTTTTGCAGATTCTTCAAGATTTCACATAATTTTGTTCGTGCCAACCCTCAGATTTGCACGTGTTTCAAGGTCAAACAAATCAAACACCTGGGTAATGTTAGGTTTCTCTTAGCTATTTAACAATGTAATTTTTTTCACATTTTGACAATGTTAAGCCTTCCATCTTTAATTTCTTTTGTTTGTGTCCGGTTTTGGGCAAAAACCACTATTTGGTCTTTTTTTATTTGTAAATTAACCATTTATTGAAATTTCAAAAAAATTACATATTTAGAAACTAGACTCCATTCTACACATATTAAAAAAAAAGAAAAAATAGTTTTCAATTAGTTTTCAAAATTTATAGGGGTAGCACGGCCAAAATTCTATTTTTTAGGATGTGTCCACTTTAAAAATTAGTCAAAAATCAAATATTCATCAAAAAATTATCAAAAAAATCAAGCATAAACTACATGCTGTTAGCTAATTTCTCACTGAAGTGATTTTAAAAATACCAAATAAAAGTTAACCTTTTGAAGGAGCCACAAAACATGCTATGTTATGTTTTTTTGGCAGAAACTACACCAATTTCTATGGCTCCCTCTTTTGAACCCCTTGATCTATACCATTTTAAAAAAAAATTAGTAGTCTAGAAAGTAGACTCGGAGCACTATGAACATTGTTTTGATTGCATCTCCAAATTTTGAGTGTACCTATGCTCAATTTCTCATCCAAGGCCAGCATTTCCTGGTTTTAGAAAAAAACTGGCCACTTAAGACCCCTTTTTGGCCCCCCATCTTCTTGCACTTACCCTGAAGTATTTTCTCAAAATCATTGGGGTTTAAAAAATTACTAGAATTCAATAATAAATACTTGTCTTGTCTTGGACTTTGCAATCGATGAAGAGGAGGCTTGTCAACACATTTCAGACAAAGTGGTTGGTTGTGCCCTATCATGTTAAGCCACATAACTTTCACCATGAAACAGGGGAGTTTTTTCATCCTTTATTATGAACATGAGATCTACATTAACAAGTATAGAAATTTCATTAACAAGTATAGAAATTGAAGTATTTTTGGTTCATACTGTTTGCCTTAGTCTTCTCACGCGTTTTCCAAACCTACTAGTTTTTATAGATTGTAATGCATTGGGCATTTCATTAACAAGTACAAAAATTTTGTAGATAGATCAATTGTATAATATTCGAAAGAGTCCCCAGAAAATTGTACATATTTACATTAGATAGTTTCTACATTTCTCGATGAGAAGGTCGCTAGATCACTTAATTTAGAAGGAACACTTGACATGATGCAAATGGAGTGTTAGTTTTAAGTCAGAAATGCAATAAGTAGAAATACAACAACACACGAACAATAGAACACATCATATATCCTGGGAAAACCCTCCTGCTTGAGGGAGAAAAACCCAACAAGATATTCTTTTAGATATCAGAATAATAAGTGCAGAAATGGCACTCACAATCAAGCCCTAGAAGGGCAGAATCTTACACAATAAATCTGCACCTGAAAATAGTGTAATTCCCTTATATAAATAATAAGATACTTCTTCTTGTATCTGCTACTTAGATGGCAAACCTGCTGCTGAATAAGTCTACTTAGAATTGAATCAAATGCCCAAAAGAAGAGATTCAATCTCTTATAAATACCAAACTGGGTGAATATCTCCCTGGCCGACCAACAGTAGGTTATCTTCCTTTTAGAAAAAATCCTCACACAACTATAAAACACTAACACTCCCTCTTAGCTAGGGAGGTATTTTTTTTTCCAAATATCCATGTCATGGAGTCTCTCAACATGACACCCTCAATGGCTACACCCATTTATGGACAAGTGTTCATCATGGAATCACTCAATGTGATATCGTCATGGAGTCACTCAACATGACGTCTACCATGGCTACTCCCATGTGTGGAAAGGAACATGTGCACAAGTGCCCATCACGGAGTCACTCAACGTGATGTCGTCATGGAGTCACTCAACGTGATGTCGTCATGGAGTCTCTCAACATGATGTCCACCATGGCTACTCCCATGTGTGGATAAACACAAGTACACAAGATTCATCACAGAGTCTCTCAACGTGATTTTATCATGGAGTCTCTCAACATGGCATCCACCATGGCTACTCCCATGTGTGGAAGGAAACACATGTACAAGTGTTCATCACGGAATCTCTCAATGTGATATCGTCATGGAGTCTCTCAACATGATGTCCACCATGGCTACTCCCATGTGTGGAAAGAAACACAAGTACAAGGGTACATCATGGAGTCTCTCAACATGACGTCCCATCTTAGTCTCAGAGATGAACAAGGGCTTGCACCTCATATTTCTCTATCTCAGAGAAATATACACTACAAGGGCTTTCACCTCATATTTCTCCATCTCAGAGAAATATACACTACAATGGCTTTCACCTCATATTTCTCCGTCTTAGAGAAATATATACTACAAGGGCTTTCACCTCATATTTCCTTGTCTCAGAGAAATATACATTACAAGGGCTTTCACCTCATATTTCTCCATCTCAGAGAAATATACACTACAAGGAACCTTCATGATGATGTGACTCCCTCTAAAGCTCCAAGTACTAACATCAACCTCCTGACCTCCTCGTCCAAGGTTACCTCTGTTGGTTTGTCAGACTCCCTCTAAATGTTAATTCCTCCTCTTCAAAGAAACTGATCGACTTTAGAAAAAGAAACCTTATGATTCAACTTTAAAGCTTGGTTCCTTCTGAGATGTCCCCATGGCAATTTCTGTAGTAGAAACAAGTTGAGTAGACCTTAATTTGCAATCTCGAGCAAAGTGACCATATTTGTCACACCTGAAACACTGAATGTGAGAGAGATCTTTCTTCTTCTTCGGTTCTGGGGCAGAATTTGATTCTCTGTCTCTATTCCTCTTTCTTCCTTTTCCTCTTTCTCTAGAAGTATGTGTAGCAAGAACTTGATTTTCTACATCATGATAGTTTCGTTCAATTCCTCTTGCTGCCAACCTAGACTCTTCTTGAATACAATCAGCTCGAAGACGATCAAACTTGGGCAACTTAGATCTCCCACTGATGCTTTTGATAAAGGGCTCCCAAGATTGGGGAAGACCATTTAGTACAAACATAACAAGATCTATGTCTGCAATTATGACCCCAATAGTGCTCAACTGATCTCTTAGATCAGCGATCTTCATAAAGAATGAGATAACTAAATCTTCTTTATCCATTTTTACATGGTGAAGCTGTTGTCTCAAAGCAAGGGCTCTGTTAGTATTGTTGGTCTCATATAATCCTTTTAGAGTATCAAACATTTCTTTAACTAACTTCAACTTGGAGATGATCGGTACTAGGTGATTCATCATAGAGTCTATCATGATCTTTCTAGCCTTTGTGCCCCTTTTTCTTCCACTGGATTTTCTCAGTATCATCGGAAGGCTCAGGTATATTACTTTCCACGAAATCAAGAAGATCATTCTCCTCTAATGCAATGAGTACCTTGGGTTTCCAAGAGTTGAAGTTTGAGGCTCCATCAAGCCTATCTTCTACCTTGACACCGTTCACCATCTTCTTTTTCTGCACAAATTCTCCTTCAAAGATCTACCCTTAGGTCTGAAATAATTTGCAACCTTAGATCTGCAATACTTTGCCTTCAAGATCTGCCCTAGATGAAAAGTTGACTACTTAAACAAATCTAATTAGATCTTTTCTTAGACCCGCTCTAATACCATGTTAGTTTTAAGATCAGAAATGCAATAAGCAGAAATACAACAACACACGAACAATAGAACACAACATATATCCTGAGAAAACCCTCCTACTTGAGGGAGAAAAACCCAGTAAGATATTCTCTTATATATCAGAATAATAAGTGCAGAAATGGCACTCACAATCAATAATAAGATACTTCTTCTTGGATCTACTACTTCAGATGGCGAACGTGCTGTTGAATAAGTCTTCTTAGAATTGAATCGAATGTCTAAAAGAAGAGATTCAATCTCTTATAAATACCAAACTGGGCGAATATCTTCCTAGCCGGCCAGCAGTAGGTTATCTTCCTTTTAGAAAAAATCCTCACGCAGCTATAAAACACTAACACTCTGCACATTCGCAATCATGTCTGTAGGCGTTGAAAAGTTTGAGTAACTTGGTTGATTTATCTCTAGTTTGGTCAGAGCATCCCAGCTGCACTAACAACAGCAACTTGTCGAAGGCACGTGCATGCAACGCCTCCTGCACGGCCCACCCGTCGGAGGAATTCTGGCAAATATTCCACAAAACAGAGACTGCCAATTCGGTAGCTAAATCAGACACTCTCAACATCTTCTTAACAACCACTGGTAGAGTTAAAGAATGCGCAGAAGCAGCGGATCAGCCCTCTGTGCAATGGCAAAGGGTGTCCAGTGCCAACAATGCCCTTTCACAAATGCTCCGATCTCCGTCTACAAGCATCTCCACCACCAAAGGAACAGCCCCAACCTGGACGATCTTGCTCCGGTATTTTCTCTTCAGGGCAATGTTGTATATGATGGCCAGGCTTGACTTTGTCGCGGCTGGGCATATGGGCTCTCTCAGAAGCTGTACCAAACCCTCTGCCAATCCTTCTCTTTTTTCTAGCATGTTTCTGTATTTATCCTTGGAATCCATTTCCCGAAGAATTGTAACAGCGCTGTTCTTTGCCTCGGGATTGCCTTCTCGGAGATTGCGTACAAGACAAGCAATGGCCTCGGACAAGGCAAGCGAGTCGAGGGCCTGGGAAGTCAAGGGCAAAGTCATTGAAACCCTGAGCGTTGTGCTTAGTGAAAACGGATGCGAGAACAGAGGATGCATTTGACGAGGCGATGCATTTTTTATTCCTATCGCTTTCCCTGCCCAATCACCTCAGCTTGCGTATGGATTCCTTGTCGCCGGACGAAATCTGTGCGAGAATTGCATTGAGGTGGGCGGGATCGAGAGGTGCCTTGGGTGTAGAAATTCGTTGGACTCCTCGGGCGGTGTTGGCCACACACCAATCCTGAATAATTCGACGGAGAGTGTGATTTGGAATTGTGTCGTGAGTATGCAGAATCTGGTTTGTGATGGGGCAGACATTGTTGCCGGCATCTAACCAGGTCTCGATGCTGTGGCGATCGTAAGTAATGCCCGTGCAAAGAGTGACAGGATCCTTCATCAGCTCCAGCGTGATGGGGCATCTCAAGTAGCTCGGCACTGTCACCTCAATATCCATTCCCTTCATTCTCGATATACTCAAATCCAAATTCCTCGTTTAAAATGTTTGTTTCGAGCTGTACGGATACCTTTCACTCAAGTTTTCATAGCTCTCTCTATATATACCAGCGAAAACCGAGTTGGGCGTGAGAAGAGTGAAAGAACTGCAGAAGAAACGGCCGTTCAAAGGCGCGCAAGTAATGATAGGCTAACGACTTGGTCATAGTCGACGAATAAATCAACTCCTTGAACGTTGAATGTTTGACAAACTTTGCATATATGGTTATTTTTAAATATCATCTACTTTAAAGTTAAAAGTCAATTTTGGCTAATTAAAATACGATAAATATTTACCACATTCTAGTATAGATGTTGTGTAAAATTGTTATTGACTATTTGACCATTGAACCACATGATAAGTAAAGTGTTTGTGCATTAAGTTCTCTATTCTACATTTATTTTTGGCCTAAGGGTAGATAGAGTTGTTTTAAAATCCTTGTAAAGAATTAATGCAAGATGTTGAGAACATTCTAAACTTTCCACATATTGTATGAGGGTATAAATTTGATGGCCCTATGGTTGTATTTGATCATTTTAGTTGTAAAATACAATTATAGTTTTAGGAAGACTATACCACTTGAAAGAGGAGATTTCAAGCAGACCATCAAAATTATATATATATATATATATATATATATATATATATATATATATATATATATATATATATATATATATATATTCTCCATCTTTTTTCCTAAAATAAAGTAAGCCTTGGTATTTGAAAGACATACTTCAAATAGATAACCATCACAAAAAAAATGTTTGACAGGTGTGGTCAATAGTCAAGCTCAAGTCTTGATTGTATCTCATTAAAGACAATCGAACTCAGGCCTTCATAGGAGTCATTCCCACCAAGAGTCACATTAGAAATACAAAGAGTCATTTTGACCCCCTCTTCATATTTCTAAATATTACAATATTTTACAATGAAATATACAACTCATTACTCTTCACACTTTGCAAAAGAAACATCAATTTGTCTTAGATGAGGATTGCTTCTATTGACATGCCAAGAATTTGCTAATTGTGCTTCCTACCGACATTCGCCCTGCTCAGGCATAGTTCACCATCTTTTGGGTCCCAATAGGTGTGCTCGCACTCAAACCCTTCACAGAAGATCAAGGTCGGTCGACGATGCAACCCCCAAGAGGGGTTCACCAGTCAGCTTCCTTGCGCCTCACTGGTTTCCCAACCTACTGACTCATTAGGACCATCAAAGTTGACAAATCTGACATCCACTTGAATTTTTTTTTCAACAATTAGATCATGCAAGTCTACTTGTAATTAGTTACTTTCTTCTCAAACTCCTCACAAGAGATCCATATGTGCACATTAATATGGAAATAAAAGAAGTATCAAAATTTCCACTGCTTGGTGACTTTGCCTTTAAAAAATTTCATTGGTGCCATCTTCATCATCAATCTCTCCCCCATCAATGCCCAATTCACTCCTACCGTTCTCCTATTCAAAAACATCTCGCTCGAACTCCTGCTCATTTCCCCACTCTCCCTAGTAATGAGGACTCCTTGGTGTGAGATGGCCATGATAGTGGCATGATCATTGTAAGTTCAGTGTATCATCAATTCTTTAGAATGAATGAGGCTCACTCTCCCTTCCCTGAGGATAAGATTTAGCTATGCAAGTGTCTACCTGAGGCTTGTGACTTTTTATGGATTATGGTTAATAGGCATGCTCTTACCTATGATAGGCAAAGAGACTTGGGAAATTGGGTCCCTCCCATTGTGTTCTATGTAGAAAGAGGAGGAGACCAATAATCATCTTCTTGTGCATGGCATTGGTTCCTAGATAGATGAGGGTTGTATTGGGCTATTTCGCCTAACATCTCATGTCTCATGGTTGGTTGGTATTTGAAAATCCATAGTTAAGTGTTGAAGTTAATTCGGGATTTCTTTCTAGCTATGGTCATCTAGAATATTTGGTTAGAAAGGTATAAAAGGATTTTTTAGGATAGAGAAGCAGCAATGGAAAGGATTTGGGATAATGTTGAATCTATTATATTGGAGTTAGGCGATTCCTATAGGTGTGATGACTAGTTATTGCAAAGAAGGAGAAGAGTTGGGCTAATGCTTGGCCCTAGTTTTGATTGCTAGATAGCTCTATGATTAGAAAGAAGAAGTCGGTCATTCCTTGTATTTGGATATGTCTCAACTTTGGTTGGGTTAAATTCAATTTTGATGGGGTTGTCGAAGGTAATCTCAGTAGGGTAGGGGGTGCTTTTAGAGATAAAGAGGGCACACCCTTGGGTATTATTGTCTTTGATTTCGATGTGGATACCAATAACATAGTTGAGGCTAGGGCTTTGTTGTAGGGATTACTATTGCCAGAGATAAAGGATGGAAGAAGCTTTGGGTGGAAGGGGATTCCAAGCTAGTTACTAGAGCTATGAATGGAGGGAAAACTCATAGTTGGATGTTGGATTTGATCCTCTCAGAGGCCAACATGGTGGTGGCCTTATTCAATGAGATTTCATTCAATCATATTGGGCATAAAAGGGAATGTTTTTGCCAATGGGGTAGCCAATAAGGGTGTTGCTTTGAGAGTGAAGGAGGGAAAAGCTAAGGTGTGCTAGTGGGAGCATTTTCCTTAGGAGGCTTTGATACGTTTGCATGGAGATCTTAGTGGATAGTCACTTGGTAATAGGTTGGATAGGTGATAGTAGGAATTAATTATCATGATGGTGTTTTCTTGTGTGGGACCAGAAACTTTAGTGTTTTGGTCTTTTCATGTTTATGAATTAGTAAGGTGGAAGCATGTTTTGAGTTGGCTACCATAGGCATTTTTCTATCATTGTCATTATTTGTTTCATTGATAGATGGCCTCTCTAGAGGGTTTGAATACTATGCTTGGTAATATGGGTGAGAGGAATAAGGGAAAGGAAAAGTTTTTTGAGAAGAATCTGAAGTAGAGGAAACATCGAGTCTCTGGTGAAGAGATGATAATAGACTTAATAGTGTCTGTTGAGAAGCAAATTAAATATTTAGATCTTCGGCATTAGGTAATTAGAATTCAAGAACTCACGAAAGATATGGGCATGGCTCCAAGTGTGGGGATTTTCTCCACCATGGCCAAACTCCTAGTTGACCTTGGCCACACTTAAGGGAGGTGGAATGTTTTTGATGTGGCTCAAACATTGTCCTGCACCTCCTTGCTTTCAAATGTGGCAAGTTCATACCTATTACATGATGACATTGAAGATGTGGTGCACCATGTGGAGGTTTGTTTCATCTATGTCCTTGATCATTTATAGGCTTCTATGAAACAACAATTGTGTTTGTAGAGGACATAAGAATTGGCTAAGGGTTTTAAGGTGATGCTTCCTATAGAAGTTATTCCAGCATTTTATGATTTCTATGACAGTGAGGGCTTTAAGGATGTGGAATTTATGGCTCCAATGGGTATGTCTATGCCTTGCATGAAATGTATTGTTTCTTCTAGGGTGGCTTGGGGTCTATGTAATTTACCCTAGTCCCCATTACAAACTTTATTTATTCTCTTGTTTCTCAATTTCGCAGGTTAGTTATAGACTATTATAAATGCTTTCATATATTATTTTTGGGTGGGTGTGGTTTTGTTGTTATGGTCCTTCAGCTTCCTTCTAGGCAGGTGATATGAAGTTTTTTGTTTGTTTAATCAACAACTTGTCAGTCAAGTAGGTAGGTAGATGGTATTAGTTTTTAATGAATATGGACTTGGCTATTTTTGCCAGCATCTGGGTGGTTTTTCCCTTTTTTTTCATTTAAAAAAACTAAACTAAATGGAAAATAATATGGGTATACAAATTTCACCATCACATTATTATATTTTTTCATCTTAACTAGTGTTTGTAGTCATCTTTTTGTTTATTATCATGAAGATTTTCTTAAGTGGATATGCAAATTTCACCATTACAATATTATGTTTTTCATCATAAACTATTTGAACTAATCTTTTGTTTATTTTCATGAGTATTTTATTAAGTCCTTCAAGGGATGAAACAATCTCTTCAAACTAATTCTAGTGAAAATCTTACCTGTTGCTATATAGACACACACACACACTTACACACTTCACTATAAATATCCTCTTAATGAAGGTTATATCTCTATATGTTAGATTGATTTCACAAGTGTAATCAAGGCTTTAAGAACAATTGTTCTATTCACTACACATAATACAAATTAAGTTGGTCAAATCTTAAATCTCAAAATTTAAAATAAACTCTTATGAATTTAGTAAATAAGAGTTATTTTTGTATAACCCATGCATGCAATGCAAGCTATACTACACACAACATAATTAACTTCAGAAGTACCCTCTTAATGTGTTGTATATAACAGTTGTTTTATCATGCCCATATGGCCATATTAAATGAGGCTCTAGAACTATTGTCATTTCCCTTACACATAATGGAAATTATGTTGGTCAAATCTTGAATCTAAATTATAGATAATGTCACATCTCATTTTTGGACTTTAGTATAAATTAGATCATTGGACATTTTTAATATGACTATTTTACTATGAGTGATTCCACATGTGTGAAAGTAATTACCACAATGTTGTAAATGCATGATTTTTAAAGTTGATTTAATAATTGAATAGTATTGGTACGATCATGGATGTACATTTTATTTTGCTTCAGCTACGATTTTGGGGAACTAACCTATTAGTGAAAATCTAAGTGTGACTGAGTGTAGGGGAAATGTTGAAGGCGAGAACATGGTTGAGGTAGAGATGTTCTAGCCACCTAGCAAGAACTGATGGGATGGATAAACTTGATGCATGCACACACTCACGTAGTTTCATGTCATATTGCATCTTTGAGTGGCCTTACTATGCATCGCTATGTGGTTGCTAGTCTTATTTGAGAATTTTATATAGTGAATGAATGTGATTGATGCTTAATAGTTAGATAAACATGTGATTCCGTTGTTACAATATGTTCATTTGAATGCATAAGTTAGTCATGAAATTAGAATTTCTTTCGACTTTAGATTTAATGAAAATTATATGAGTTGTTTTCAATTGATTTATTCGTAATTATTAAAAGTGTTTATTGAATATATATATATATATATATATATATATATATATATATATATATATATATATATATATATATATATATACTATTGCTTAAAAACAATATTCATGTTAGACTTAAAATAAATATGTTTTATTAAAGATAAATATATCATATTATTTAAATATAAATAATAAAGGTGTTTTTTTTGTTATATATATATATATATATATATATATATATATATATATATATATATATTATGTACTCTAGTTTGAAAATAATATCTTTGATTGTTTTTAAAAATAAAAATATATTATCAAGGATGGAAATACATATAAATTCAGAAGTATCCTAACTTAATCTAAATTTTATAATAAATCTTGGCATGCAAATTTAAAAACAGTCGTGTTAAATGGAGTTGCATTAAAAAGCATAAGTTGTAGTATCTTGGCACCCACATAAATGATAGTTAACTGAAAGAGAAAACCTAAGATCTAAAAATAAAAGCACCAAGATTAGACGAGATATTCATTAAAAAAAAGGGAAGCAAGGTAAAAAAAGGAAAGATCAATTATTAGTAATCAAAAAAGAAGAAAGGGAGATCTATGATCAACGACCAAAAGGGTGGAAAAGAAGGAAAAAGCATTGGAAAGCAGAAATCGATCTATAAAGAAGAGCATGGACAACCAGGTATTTTTCCTCTTTTGAATTATACTTGATAAAGATTGTAAGGTGTATTTGGTGCTTGATTCTGTTTTTGTGTTATGGCCTGCATAGTTCCTTTAACCTGTAAAACGATTTACTATTCTTTAATGTTTATGGCTTATTCTTTAAAGTTATTGGCCTATTCTCAAATCTTATCGGCCTATTTTCCTTAACAACATGTAGGTAGAGGAAGTCTTAAACATTGAATCTGCCTGTTAATGTTTATATCGACCTTCTTCCTCTTAACCGGCGTATCTCTCTTTTTATTTCTATTTTTATAAATATCTATTTGTATTTCCACTTTTAAACTGCTAGTGTATGTATTTGTATTAGCCTCTTGCAAATGATTTGGCCTGCCTCTTTCTTTTGGACTGTATATTATTATTCTACCCTACGTTTTGGATTGCACATTACTCTCTAAACTACACATTACTCTCTAAATTGGTATCATCCTATGATGAAAAAAAGATCGAGCAACTTCAAAATGCTAACGTAATACTTCTTCTATTTTCCTGTTTGTATGGAACTGACAATAGTTGACTTTGTGAGCAGTATGATAGTGTTTGAACCAATTAAAGATACATGTAGTATAGATGTCCATAAACTTGCTTTTGTTGTCCTTCCTTTTTGAATTCCTATCGCAGTAGCTTGTTGTCTTTTGTAGCAGATTTTATTGCCTTTCTGTAGCAAATTTTACTACCTTTTTGTAGCATATTTTATTGCCTTTTTGTAGAAGATTTTACTGCCTTTCTATAGAAGATTTTATTGTATTCCTGTAGTTATAGCAGTTCTTGTAGCAGATTGTCTCCTATAGCAAACTATGTTCCTATAAAGTTGCAATCTTTATTCCTGTAGCTACTTTCTCTAGATTCCTATAGCTATTTTGTGATCACCTATGTGACTGTTACAACAATCTTACCTTGCAATCTTAAAGATGCTTGACTGATTAATTACAATACCAGACTTGTCCTTTATGTTTTAAAATCTGTGATTATATACAAGTAAATAAGCATGTTCTAGTGGTTTATGCCTTTAAGATTAGGGCTTTAGTATTCACTTGCAAAAGTTTGTTCAATCTTAGGGAACGAATCTCCCTTTAAATGATGACTTGTTTATTATGCCCAACTTATATAAATTGCTAGAAAGTATGATTCTTCTTAAATCCCTGTTGCAAACTTAATTGAGTGGAATTATAAACATGCTTGCAGTTATATGATAAAAGATCTAGATTTATATGGTAAGATTATGAATGAAATATGGATTAAGAATATAACCAAATTTTTGCTTTATGTATGTATCTAGAAAGATTAAATGTAACTTTTTGTTAGAAATATTGCGTGAATGTAATTTTGTTGATTGAGTAAAAGTAAAGAAAGTGTAGTTGTATTTAGGAAAAAGTATGTTCATTTGAGGTAATTAAGAATGGAATGAGTTAAGTTATCTTCAATTTATGTCTTATTTATGCATCTTGAATAAACATATGCTTAAAGCCTTTTCATTAGAATTATTGCTTGAAAGTGAATTTATTATGATTGTGCAAAATAAAATAGTTAGTTTTCTTTGAAAAGAAACTAGATTATCTCTTATGTGTGTTTGGGGTTACTTTCTGGGCTAGGATGTTGAATGTGGAATATCAAAGACAGCTTTTCCTCTTTTTGGGATTTGACCTTAAACTATTTTATATGCTTGGCCAAGCTAGGGATTCATTGAAATAGATAAAAAATTGTCTAGCAAAACTTTATTTATATATATCTCTACCACATCCTATTGTGAGACAATTTGCATATCATTATTTAGATTTGCACATTGGACTTCAGGTTGCATCGGGTGTTCCCTCCTTTAGTTGTTTCCAGGTTACTAGACGTTTCATGTAGGGCTGGGTTTCCTTCGTGTTATGAAGGGATCCGGGGAAGTGTAATTGCTTCATGGTTGGGCAGAAAAGCACCTGAGCCATGTTCCTTTCTCTCAGCTTGCGGATGACCATGTGGGTTGGTGGTGGCTGGAGAGTGTGATTGATTTATTATTGTACTTGATTATTGTACCTTGTTGGATGATTTATGGTAAGAAAGACAAATGGACATGTATATTCTTTATAGTGCTAATGCCTAGATTAAGCACGTGATTTGTAAGATTTAATGATATTGATTAATGTTTATGAGATCTATCTTTTTACTTGAGTTGATGTAAATAAGTGGATTGTTTACTTCAGTAACTTTTGTTATGCAATGTGGATTTCACATTTGGTGATATATTAATATCAGAGCATAGTTCCAACATTGGGAGCTTTGGGGTGTGTGAACATTGCTTGGTTTGATCAAGCATGTGTGGGTCCTTGTGTGATGGCATGATGTGAGTAACATGTGCCTTCTTTTGTTATGTCTTCATTGCATGTGTGTGGTGAGGGATACATTAATTTTAATTTAGTCAACAATTGTTTAGGATTCCTAAGTTGGAAAAAAAAAATTAAATCCTTCAATGTTATTTTTTCATTGATTAGTTAGTTATTTAGTTAATAGTTTATCAACAAAAAATAGGTTAGGTTTTTCAACTTAGTCAACAATTGTTTAGGAATCTTGAGTTGGAAAACAAAAAAAATGAAATCCTTCAATGTTATTTTTTGTTCATTGATTAGGTGGTGGTTTATGAAACAAATGTAGGTTAAAAAATACAATATCTTTTAAATTACAAAAGAATTATTATTGTATGTTTTTGTTTAGTTGATAGTTTATCAACAATAAGTAGGTTAAGTAGGTTGGGCTTTTTAACCTAGTCAACAATTGTTTAGGATTCTTGAGTTTTTCAACTTAGTCAACAATTGTTTATGACTCCTGAGGTGGAAAACAAAAAACTTCAAAACATTTGATATTGTTTTTTATTCATTTGACTAGTTGATTATTTTTGAAAGAAATGCAAGTTAAAAACATAGGATGTGTTTTGCAATCTGCAAAAGTATTATTTAAAATTCCTCGAGAGTAAAATAGACAATTTGTTGTTTTACTAAATGTTTATCTATTTAGTTAATTTCAAATATAGGTTTAAAATATATTTTTCAGGATTCCTAAACCATAAAAAAAGATAACATTTTGTGTTTAGTTCATGTTTTCTTGTTTAGTTGATCATTTATAAAAAAAATGAGGTTAAAAAATACAATATATGTTTTAATTTAATCAACATTTGTTTAATATTCATGAGTTGTAAAAAAATGTTAACATGGTGATTAATTGGTCATTTATAAAAAAATAAGGTTGGCACACACAATTTTTTATTTTACTAAAGATTAGTTTAGTTCATTGTTCAGCTTACAAAAAGGGAGGTTAAAAAACACAGTGTTCTATTGAATCAACACTAGTTACCATTTTTTCATCAAATTTTCTTTACAATTCCCAAATTGTGAAGAAAAGAATTTGTTTTGTTTTAAGTATTTTAAAATCTCTAATTCATCACTTCATTGTTAGGAAAACTACAAGTTGAATAACACCTTGTGTTATTCACCTTACAAAGCTCTTGTTTAGGATCCACAAATAATAAATAAGATAGTTTGTTCCCACTCCAAGCTTATGATTTATATATTACACAAATATGAGGCCACCCAATTGAGGACTATTTATATTATGTAACTAAAATTTTCCTTATTTAGACGATTCAAAATCTATGATTCCTTAAAACATTAAAATCTAGGTTATTTAGTTCATTTATTGAACATTACCCTATTTACCATTCTTAATGGAAATCATATATATTATAGTAGGGTGTTTGAATTTTTTAGGTATTGTTTTCTTTATTTAGTTGATTCAAATTTTCATGTCTCTTGTTGATTTCTCAAATAAAAATGTAGGTTGCAAAACACACACCAACACATATTTAAAAGGATCAAGGGTCTAAAACATCATGAAAACTAAAAATAATGAAGAGATAAATAACCATTCTATTTACATAAAAAAATTACAAAGAATATAGAGGAAAAGAATAATTCACTTGAACTAATTATCTTCAAATCTTTTTCTATTCCAAAGTCTATTCCAAAAGACTAGAGATGTTGCCCCAACTTGAACATGTTGTGATTCTCTTTAAAAAAACCTCCAAAACAACGATGATTCTCTTAAAAAATACTTGTAAACTCTTTTTGGCTCCTTTGTTCATTTGTAAGCTTTTGTTTCATGCAAATACAGGGCATAGGTGGTTGCAAAAGTCAGTTTTAATTTGCAAGCAAGAGTCGTGTCATCATTCATTAACGTAAAAAGGAAAAAGGTGGCGGATGTATCAAATAGGAACCTATAGCAAAGGTCACATAAATGAAATGTGAAAATGGTGGTAGAGATATTCAATAGCAAGCAACAATGTCTATTAACTTACTATTTGATATATCCACCACCATTCATACTTTTCTCTATTTTTTATTCCTAAAATGAAAAATAGATTTTTTAATTACTGTGATTGTATCTTTGAAAAATTGACAATTTTTTTGGAGTGTACATAATAATTGTAGTAATTTTATTTGTGTTTTTATTTAGAAATAATGATTGGATTAAAAATTAGCAAGTCATTTAGTTGTTTCAATTTAAAACTTTTCTTAGAATTTAATTTATTCATTATGTTGAATAAAAATTAAATTTAGTTATATTCATTTTTATTTTTATCGATTTAGTCTAACATACTTAATGATGAGGAACATTTCTCTTAAACCTATAAAAGTTAAACTAGCCTTATTAATTATTATGCTGATATCTCAACACTATTCTTATTAGTAAATCTTTTCTTCACTTGAAATGTTTTTCTTAGCATTAAAATTCAAATACAAAAAGGTAAAACCATTATGATACCAAGTGCATTCTTTCAAAAGAAGATGCATAATATATCTAAAAATAGTTAAATATATAAAGTAACTCAATTATTATTAAGTACTTTTATTTTTAAAATAATATTTTTATTATATAAATTGTATGTTGGTGAATGAAAATGGTAATATGTAATATTAATGTAACAATATCAAGGGAAAATGTTGGCAAATAATTTACATATATCAATTCTATAACTAGTATAGATATCTTTCTAAAAAAATGTTGAGAGATATCAATTTGAAGTTATTTTATTTACTTCACATTAGAACCATTTCATCTACTACATATGTTTTTTATTCAACATGGGTAAACGCTTTTGACCCTTCACATTAGAAGAAGTTATTTTATTTACTTCACATTAGAACCATTTCATCTACTACATACTTTTTTTATTCAACATGGGTAAACGCTTTTGACCCTTCACATTAGAACCATTTATAAACACTTTTGACCGAGCTATGAACTGAGTACAATATCAGGTGGGTGGGGGGAGACTGGACCTCATGACCTCCTGCCTACCACAGGAAGCTCTCGCCAATCAAGCTAGGCCCCTTGCCCTTTATCTACTACATACTTAATTACTTAATTGTTTAAGGTTTATATCTTTCCCATCAAATTAATTAACAAATCAAATTTAAACTTTTTATTGATTAAATTGCACTACTACATTTTTTTATATAAATTAAGATTCAAACCTAAAACATGTATTTTGGTTGAAATTATTTCTCACATTACACAAAAAAATTATAGTCCTTTTCTTTCATTTATTAATACAAAGTAATGTTCCATTTTCTATTTTTTTTAGAAAGTTATAGAATTTATAAAAAAATAGGATAATAATATATTTATTTTATTACATTATTCTAATATTATAATATTTTTATATAGAATTATATTATATTTTATAATATTTGACTTAATAATTTTCTTCTTAGAATAAATATTTGTTGTATAGACAAATTGGATTATCTACTACATACTTTTTTTATTCAACATGGGTAAATGATTGGAGCTATGAACAAAGTACAATATCAGGAGGGCGGGGGAGAGACTAGACCTCATGACCTCGTGCCTACCATAGGAAGCTCTCGCCAATCAAGCCAGACCCCCTACCCTTTATTTACTAGACATACTTAATTACTTAATTATTTAAGGTTTTTATCTTTCCATCAAATTAGTTAACAAATCAAATTTAAACTTTTTATTGATTAAATTGCACTACTACATTTTTTATATAAATTAAGATTCAAACCTAAAACATGTATAAAATTTTGGTTGAAATTATTTCTCACAATACACAAAAAATATTACAGCGATTTTCTTTCATTTAATAATACAAAGTAATGTTCCATTTTCTAACATTTTTTTAGAAAATTACAGCCCTTTTCTTTCATTTAATATAGACAAAGTAATGTTTTTATTTTCTAATAGTTTTTTGAGCTCAACCCTATGTCAATCAATTTCTCAACTATAATTAACAATATTTGACTTTCTAACAATTTTTTTGAGTTTTATTTTACTTTTTTGCTACACTTTGAAAATGAGAAGAATGATGATTATCTAAAGTTGTCTATTGATAGAACGTTTCTTATTTTGGATTTATATTATATATACTACTAAATATTAATAATTTGACATATAAATGGCTGTCAATTTTAAGGTAAAAGGTAATAGTTTTTTTTAACACACTCATGCCATTACACTCCACCCCTTGCTGCCATTGTAGAATGCCTCTCGGCATTAATTAGGGTTAGGGTTAGGATTAATATTATTGTTAAGGCTAGGGTTGGGTTAGAATTAGGTTAGGGTTAGTATTAGAACTAGCATATTTATATTTTAAAAAATATATCTATAGTATGCCAAGAGATATCCTTCTTGAGGCGCCTATTCCACCTATGTGTGGTAAATTGATTAAAAAAATAGGCAAGAAGGATATCTCTCGACTAGTTAGATATATTTTTTAAAATATAAATATGCTAGTATTTGACAAAAATACTTACTATATGTCGGTAGGCGTTAGTATACCCATACATATAAGGCATGTCTAGTATGGAGCTTAGCCTTCCCCTACAATTTTGGTGTTTCGATAATACAATGATCACATTTGACAGATAATAAATCAGAATGTATAATTAAAAATTATGGGTTTGTCACGTGCATAACTTAAAATATTCTTTTTGTGGGGTAGAGTCTGTCCCGCATGAGTCGTGGGTTTTATATTAGCCTTTAGGTTTAAATTTTGGAGATTTTTGGTCTATACTTTTTGCCTTAGTTTTCTCACACGTTTTCCAAATCTCCTGCTTCGATCGATTGTAATGCACTAGGAATCTAATTAATAAGTATGAAAATTTTGCAGATAGATCAATTGTATCGTCTTCAAAAGAATGCCCAAAAAATTATACATATATACATTAGATGCTTTCTCCATTGCTCGATGAGGAGAAGGTCGCGAGATTACTTAATTTAGAAGGAACGCTTGACATGATGCAAATGAAGTGTGTCTGCACAATCCCAATCACGTGTGTAGGCGTTGAAAAGTTTGAGTAACTTGGTTGATTTATCCCTCATTTGCTCAGAGCATCCCAGCTGCACTAACAACAGCAACTTGTTAAAGCCACCTGCATGAAACGCCTCCCGCGCGGCCCACCCGTCGGAGGAATGCTGGCAAATATTCCACAAAACAGAGACTGCCAATTCGGTAGCTAAATCAGACACTCTCAACATCTTCTTAACAACCACTGGTAGAGTTAAAGAATGCGCAGAAGCGGCGGATCTGCCCTCTGTGCAATGGCAAAGGATGTCCAGCGCCAACAATGCCCTCTCACAAATGCTCCGATCTCCGTCTACAAGCATCTCCACCACCAAAGGAACAGCCCCCACCTCCACGACCTTGATCCGGTATCTTTTCGTCAGGGCAATGTTGTATATGATGGCCAAGCTTGATTTTGTCGTGGCTGGGCATATGGGCTCTCTCAGAAGCTCCACCAAACCCTCTGCCAATCCTTCTCTTTTTCCTACCATGTCTTTGTATTTATCCTTGGAAACCATTTCCCGAAGAATTGTAACGGCGCTGTTCTTTGCATCGGGATTGCCCTCTCGGAGATTGCATACGAGACAAGCAATGGCATCGGACAAGGAAAGCGAATCCAGGGCCTGAGAAGTCAAGGGCAAAGTCATAGTCAGAGCCCCCAAAGCCTCTTCGCAAATCTCTACACACTGTTGCGACCGATTCAAACCCTGAGCGCTGTGCTTGGCGAAAACGGATGCGAGAACAGAGGATGCATTTGACGAGGCGATGCATTTTTTATTCCTATCGCTTTCCCTGCCCAATAGCCTCAGCTTGCGTATGGATTCCTTCTCGCCGGACGAAATCTGTGCGAGAATTGCATTGAGGTGGGCGGGTTCAAGAGGTGCCTTGGGCGTAGGAATTCGTTCGATTCCTCGCCCGCTGTTGGCCACACACCAATCCTGAATAATTCGACGGAGAGTGTGATTTGGAATTGTGTCGTGAGTATGCAGAATCTGGTTTGTGACGGGGCAGACATTGTTGCCGGCATCTAACCAGGTCTCGATGCTGTGGCGATCGTAAGTAATGCCGGTGCAGAGAGTGACAGGATCCTTCATTAGCTCCAACGAAATGGGGCATCTCAGATAGCTCGGCACTGTCACCTCAACATCCATTCCCTTCATTCTCAGTGTACTCAAATCCAAATTCCTTGTTTCGAGCTGTGCGGATACCTTCCACTAAAGCTTTCATAGCTCTCTATATATATACCAACGAATACTCACTCGGGCGTGAGAAGAGTGAAATAACTACACAAGAAACGGCCGTTCAAAGGCACGCGAGTAAAGATAGGCTAACGACTCGGTCATAGACTCATAGTCGACGAATAAATCAACTCCGTTGAACGTTGAATGTTTTGAGTAGGACCTTTCTAAATTCTATTCTTAAATATCATCCACTTCAACAGTCAAAAGTCAATTTTGGTTCGTTAAAATAGAAAAATATTTACCATGTTTTAGTTTGGATGAGGTGTAAAATTGCTATTGACTATTTGACCATTGAACCAAATGATGTTTAAGTAGAGTGTAGGTGCATTTATCTTTAGCCTAAGAGAAGATAGAATTGGTTTAGAATCCTTGTAAACATTTAATGCAAGATGTTGAGAACATTTAAAACTTTCCATATATTCTATTAGGGCCTAAATTTGATGTTCCTATGGCGATATTTGATCAATTTTAATTGTAAAATACAATTACAGTTTTAGGAAGATTATATCACTTGAAAGTGGAGATTTTAGGTAGACCATAAATTTTTTTATTTGATTATATATATACATAAAATTCTTTTTCTAAAATAAAGTAAGCATAGGTATTTGAAAGACAAACTTCAAATAGATAACCATTACAAAAAAAATATGCTTGACAAGCAAGGTTGATCATCAAATTCAAGCCATGATTGTATCTTATTACAGACATTCTATGTTGGCCCCACCTACAAGACTACCATTTTTAAAGCGTAGATAAAAAGATAGAATATGGACTTTCCAACTTGGAAAGTATATTCATGGTCAATCTATTATTATACCTACTTAACAATTATAGTAATGAATTTTTTAATTTAACTTTTGTAGAGAGAAAGAAGTTAAACTTGTATAATAGAAGTGCATATATGATCTGAAATAATAATAGAATAAATAGAAAGCCAAGATAATACACAATGTTTTTGTTGGCAAGAGACACTGTGTGGCTTCATAAGTGTTGTCATTGATGGCAACAAAGTCTATCCCACACATCCGCAGTACATAGTATGCCTATACTGGAAGTCAGATTGAAGATTGTTTTGGTTTGGTGAACAAGAACAGAGTATGTAACAAGGTCCGACAATCAGGTACGGATCTCTCAGATGATGTAACTCAGTAAGTTGCGGACTTGGACAAGTCAAGAGGGGTATCATGAGTACTGTATTCCAAAGATTTAGCCTCCGGTGACAAAGCAAGAAAAAGATATGAGCATCTGAGTGTTGGGTTCTAGTCAGGCAGAGCAGATAGAGGAAGAACTGACCGGCAGAGTATCAAACTTCAATCCAGATGAGTAAAAAGTGTTGATCAAGCAATTTGTGGGATTATACATTGTTGGCCGACATGATTAATGACTTTTATGCCTATGTTTTTGATATGCATCACAAATCAAGCATGGATTCAGCCGACAGATTAATAACTTGCAATGTTCTTGTTGCTGACTAGAAAGTTGATGAAAATCCTTGATGCGGATATATATACCAGACAGATTCCAGCATGTAATTGTGTGTGGTGAATATGTGAAAAAATAATGTGCGAAGAAAAGCAGGGATAAGTGTGAGAACAACAATTCAAGTCCGGTATGTGATTGAATAACAACATTGAATACAAGAAGAATGAAGTGCATCAAATCATTATATTGTGCCTAACCAGAACTGAACTCCTGCATTTGTAGATGCTTCTCATCAGTTCAAACACTTGATTATCTTATGTAAGTTCTGTAGACAGTGAGTCTCTTGTAGGTAATGTGCCTCTTGTGAGCAGTGTGCTCGGGCAGTGAGCCCTAATTGGCAAGTGCCATTTGTACTCCTTATTCTTTTAACAGAGAATACAATCTTGGGTTAGTCACCCTGTGGTTTTTCCCTTAACAGGGTTTCCACGTAAAAATCCTTGTGTAATGTGTTGATTTCATTTTTTAGTTCTTGTGATTATATCTTCTTCCATGTTTTGATAGAGCACTAAATGTTAAACTAAGAAAAGAAAGCAAGAAAGATAAAAAGTTATAAAATAACTGATTCACCCCCCCTCTCAGTTATTTGCATTATTCCAACAATTGGTATCAGAGCAAGGTTCCTCTGAACAAAGTCTAACAGCTTGAGGAAGATCCGAGAATCTCAATGGATGTATATGGTATGAAGGAACAACTTCAGTCTTCCCTAGATGATCTTGATCAATCTCACTCTGAAGTCAATAATTTGATAGAAAGACTCAAACAAGTTGATGATTTCATAAATGAGCTAAAAGAAAAACTTAGTATCTCTGTGAAAAAGAGAAAGTAACTACTTCAAAAATTAGCCAATCAGAGTGAAATCAATGATACTAATGAAGATCTGAATGAGAAAAATAAGCTCTGTGAGAAGCTATCAAAAGAAGTCATTATGGTAAGGCATGAAATGGAATCAGGGGTTATGAGATTCGCCTAAGAAATTGAAGAAAAAATGAAAGATTGAAGATAATCTAAAATAATCCCTCAAGGAGAAAATAGAGGATTGCCATAAAATGGACAGAATAATCAGGCATCTTGAATTTGATCTTGAAGAATCTAGAGAAAATGAAGAACAACTTGAGAATTAGATAGACACTCTTAAACAAGATCTTCAAACTACAAATTAAAACAAAGAAAAATTAAAGATAAGCTCAGCACAACTTGAAGTTCTTCTTAAAAGCCAAAAGAGGGTAGATGATAAGCATGGCTTGGGATATGAGAAAGGTGAAAGCTCTAGATCCGGTTAGAAGAACTTTGGATCAAGAAATCAAATAAATAGGCCTAGAAGACCTCCGGTAAGGAAACCAAATGCCCAAATATATCCATCCTTCAATGGATACTGCTTCAATTGCAACAATTTCGGTCATAAAGTAACTCAGTGCAGGAGGAGAATGAATCTGAATAATCCATCCTTCTTCGGACAATGTTTTAATTGCAAAAGGTATGGTCACAAATCTCATGAATGCAGAAATATGCAAATAAATAATTCATTCAATGGTAGATGCTTTTCATGCAATAGAATGGGACATATGGCTAATCAATGCAAATCAAGAGGATATCAATCAAATAAGCAAAGAAATGTTGTATGTTACAATTGCAATAGATCCGGTCATATTGCCAAATTCTGCAGAAGCAGAAATTAGGATAGAAAAGGTCCAGTGGAACATGATCAGAAACAAGATAAGGACAAACGTAAAGTGAATGCGAATGAAGTTCAAAAGGAGATGAGCAAGATTTGGGTAAAGAAGAGTACAAAAAATATTGGGGATGGATCCACACTGGAATCTAGTGCTGATATTCCTTTCAGAAACTAAAATGGTGAGATCTAGCTCAGGGCGAGTCACAGAGAAAAATAATTTCCCCCAGCCAGTCAGCTAGTGCCTAAATTCGGCACATTGAGTAAACATCTAACGCTACAGATTAAAGGGTTCTCAGAAAAACCTCCAAATAACCTTCAGTCAAAATGTGAAAGATCCGCATGGAGTTTCGCAAGAGTTATAACTGCTCAAGTTAATCTGGTTCCGACAGCTATCCAGTAAAGTAGAATTTCACAGACAGCTCTGGTATGATTTCGAATTGAAATGCTTTGATCTGTGGACCCATGGCATGATTTAAGAAAACAAGATATGTTGTCAATCCTCACTGACAATGATTCTAAGTTTAGCGTAGTGATTCAAGAAGATCTCTCTCAAAATAGGGCAACCGGATAACTTAAGTTGTGCATTTATTACAAAAGGAAATTAGGGTTTGTGCAAGGATAAAAGGGTTCTTTCACTCATTATTTACACACTTGCACTCATGAAGAAGAAAAGAGGAGCTCTCAAAGAAGACTCTACAATTCAATCAAGTTCAACTAAAAATCAAATTCAACCAGGGATTTGTTCTGACTCCTGCTTCAAACCCTAAAGCATGAAAAGGTCCTTCCATTCTGAAAATCTCTCTTTGAATCTCTTGCAAAATGGCTATTCCAATGGTTGTCAGTATTTCTGATAGGCCGAGACCTAAATTCAAGAAACACCCTTACAAATCTCTAGAAGTTGATCCCTTGGATGCATTTTCTAGCATTCTGCATGGAGTATTGCATGTAGAAGATGTTAGGGTTTATATCCATGCAAACATTGAAGAATTTGGAGACTCAAAATTGATGGATAATTATCACAAACAACTAATAGATGAGAATTTTGAACTCAAACCTCAATTCAAGGCCCTCTGAGACAAACACTTCAGACATTGCATACATTTTCCATGTTTTGCAGAAGATGATTGGGTCCGGTATGTTCTAAGTAGGATGCATGACAATTTTATGTGGCTAATGAGGCCATTCAAGATCACTAAAGATGCCATAAGGTCAGTGACTGGACTGCATTCATCTGGTGGGGTACCCACACTTAAATCTGTGAAGGAACCAAATGGTAACTGAAGCCATCGGATCAAAGTTTGACCAAAGAGCAATGATTATAGATGACATCACAGATCCAGATGTCAAGTTTGCTTCAATGATAATCGGCTACAAAATCTACCATTCGAGTAGGGAGAATTTTGTGTCCGGTACAACACTCTATGTTGCATATTAGATGTTGAGGGAAGATGCAGATTATGATCTGTGTGAGGTTTTTCCAAATCAACTGTTGGAAAACTTGCAAAAGATCAAAAAGGATAAGAAGAATTCCTTTAAATATGGTTGTCTAATACTGTGTCTGTTCTTCTATTATATGAATGAGCTACTTGGATCAAATGGTTGGGTTTGGCAAAATGATAAATCGGTTACAATTCAGATCAGAGATTACATGTATGAACTTGGTGATGCTCAAGCCCAAAACATAGCCCTCTAGGGTTACTTTAAGAATTTTTAAAGCATGATGCAAGCCAGAGAGAGAATACCACAGTCCATAGTTGAGAAATACAAGGACATAGTTTGCTTTATGGTTGACACTGATCAATGCCTAATTGAGGCAATTGAGGCAAGAACTGTGTGGATAATGCCTATGGGATATGAGGTCGATGAAAAAATCTTGGAGCTACATATTCAACACCTGTTGAGCCAGCCTAAGGACCCTAAAGTAGAAAGGTTTGGCACCTTTCAAGAGCTAAGTATAAAAATACATGTTGAGTTAAGACAACCAGAGATGAAGAGGAAAGTAAGAAGGGAAGTTGAAGAAATTGCCAAAAGATTTGGCTTATCAAAGGAGGCTATAGATGCAAATAGAGAGGAGGAGAAGATTCAAGGAAAAGAGGATAAGGGAAAAGAAGAAGAACAAGAAGAAAAGACTAATGATGACTCTTCTGATATTTCAAAGAAGTCTCAATCTCTAGCAAGAGACACTACAAAGACAGTGAAGAACTTCTTAAGCAAAGAAATGATGGAGTTGGATGAACCTGAGCTATTTCAAGGACCACTAAATTTTGACTCTCTCTCCCCGGTTCAGCCAATGAAAATAGCATCTTTTGCTCAAGCCAAAGCAAAAGAAAAACTCTTGAAATCTCACATGGAGGACTGTGAACTATTGGAGATTGCATCAGGATGCTGGAGAAGATCATGCCATCCTATCAAAAGGATCCTTTAGCCTCACGATCTGGTAACTTGAAAAACTTAGTAAATTCTATTAACACTCATTTTGAATCTCTAGAGAAATCAGCAGAAGCAAAGGTCCGGAAGGAGTTTCTAGGAAAAAGATACACTGAGGTACAAGGACTTATTGCAAATGATAGGAGGACTCTAGATATTGGAATAAAGAGCCTTAAAAATTCTCTCAAAGACGGTGGGGACCTATTCAAATTTTGTCTGACTTGGCCTAAAGTGACAAAAGATATTGAGGAGAAAGTAAAAGAACAAGAAGAAAAACTGTCAAGCCTAGTTCAGAATTTTGACCCTCTTTCCTCCTCTCTTATGAATCAAGAATGCTAGGTTATTGTTATAATAAATGAAATAAAAGGATTGGGAAAAGAAAAGAAGAACATAATGACTAGAATGGGTGAACTCAGAGGGATAATTATCCCTAAGCTAGAGGCAATGCATGAGGCCTTGATAGATGCTCAGACCACAGCCCGGACCCATGATCTAGCAGATTTAAGAAGGGCAGAAGCATATGCATTTTTGTTGAGTGGTCACATCTCCATTTTGGATAGGATGAAGAGCAGTTGGGCCACAAAGTTTGTATAGCTGAAGACTACTTTGGTGGATATACTTAAGTATATGTAAGTATAACATATGATTTATATATACTTATGCAGCCATGTATAAAATAATTTTTGCAAAATTTTGGTATACGGATACTGCCCTTTGCCATTGATGTCAAAGGGGGAGTGAAGAGTAGTGAAAAATATGGAATCCAGCTAAGGGGGAGCTTCGGTAAAATAATGCAAAAGATAGAGCATCAGCCAAGGGGGAGTTATTGCGACACTTAGCCATTTTTCACTAAGTGTTGCCATCAATGCCAAAGGGGGAGATTGTTGGCAAGAGACACTATGTAGCTTCATAAGTGTTGTCATTGATGGTAACAAAGTCTATCCCACACATCCACAATACATAGTATGCCTATACCAGAAGTCAGATTGAAGATTGTTTTGGTTCAGTGAACAAGAACAGAGTATGTAACAAGGTCTGACAATCAGGTCTGGATCTCTTAGATGGTGTAACTCAGTAAGTTGTGGACTTGGACAAGTCAAGAGGGGTATCATGAGTACTGTATTCCAAAGATTTAGCCTCCGGTGACAAAGCAAGAAAAAGATATGAGCATTTGAGTGTTGGGTTCTAGTCAGGCAGAGCAGACAGGAAGAACTGACCGGCAAAGTATCAGACTTCAATCCGGATGACTAAAAGGTGTTGATCAAGCAATTTGTGGGATTATACATTGTTGGCTGACATGATTAATGACTTCTATGCCTATGTTTTTGATACGCATCACAAATCAAGCATGGATTCAACCGACAGATTAATAACTTGCAGTGTTCTTGTTGCCAACTAGAAAGTTGATGAAAATCCTTGATGCGGATATATATACCAGAGAAATTCTAGCATGTAAGTGTGTGTGGTGAATATGTGAAGAAATAATGTGTGAAGAAAAGTAGGGATAAGTGTGAGAACATCAATTCAAGTCCGGTATGTGATTGAATAACAACATTGAACAGAAAAAGAAAGAAGTGCATCAGATCAATATATTTTGCCTAATTGGAACTGAACTCTTGTATTTGTAGATGCTTCTCATTAGTTTAAACACTTGATTATCTTCTGTAAGTTCTATAGATAGTGAGTCTCTTGTAGGCAGTGTGCCTCTTGTGAGCAGTGTACTCGGGCAGTGAGCCCTAATTGGCAAGTACCATTTGTACTCCTTATTCTTTTAACAGAGAATACAATCTTGGGTTAGTCACCCCATGTTTTTTCTCTTAATAGGGTTTCCACGTAAAAATCCTTGTGTTATGTGTTGATTTCATTTTTCAATTCTTGTGATTGTCTTTGCTTCCATGTTTTGATAGAGCACTAAATGTTAAAATAAGAAAAGAAAGCAAGAAAGATAAAAGTTATAAAATAACTGATTCACCCCCCCCCCTCTCAGTTATTTGCATTGTTCCAACAATTTTTACCTAAAAAAAACCCTTTCAAGTTAAAAACTTAGCACAATAAAAATCTTCATTATTTCATAAAGATCAACCATTCACAAATACAATAATGGATCTCTTACCAACCCTTTCACATGTGTAGATATTAATAAGCACATTCAAAGCAATTTTACACATTGCATGAATTATATAAAAATATTGCATGGATACTTTTTCACAGGCAAAAATAGTTAAACCCAAAAGCGTACCGAATATTTTTTTCTAAAAAAATGCTATTAATTTTTTTGATCCACACATTAGATGATATTGTCCCACTTGACTACAAAATATCTAAAGTATACAACACTTACCCAACATTCTCTTGTGACTTGTTGGATACTTTACATAGAGGGCCACACTTCTAGAGTGTCAATTGTTGAGAGCAACCATGCCCATTAATTTTATATAATAACTAAATTTCTCAACATTTAAGACTTTTGTCAATGAATCAACAACATTTTCTTTAGTATCAACTTTTTCCAATAGTACCTATTTTCCTTCAACCATTTCTCTCACAAAATGGTACTATACACCAATATGCTTTAACCAAGTATGATAAGCAATATTCTTAGCCAAACATATTGTACTTTAACTATCATAGTCAATCCTTACTACCTTTTGTAATGAATTAACTATCGAGCACAACCTTTGTAGCCACATTGTTTCCTTACATGCATAAGTCATTACCATGTACTCTACTCTTTTGTAGATAAGACGACTAATACCTGCCTCTTACTCATCTAGCTCATTGCTCCTCCAAAAAGATTGAGAACATAACCACTAGTAGATCTTCAACAATCAAGATCTCCAATCCAATCAAAATCCACAAAACCTTGTAGATTCAAAGTTTTATTTTCACCATCTCTTCTTTAGTAGTAGATTGCATAAAATATGGTGCTATGCAAATATCTAAAAATTCTATAGTAATGAGTAGAGTGCTTCTGGATTAAACTGTACATATGTTTTTTCTTCAACGTTTCAGATCATGCTCAATGATCCATCATCAGGAAGAGGACAATGTGAGAATTGGATAGCAAACTGGACCTTATAAAGGAATTCAAGAGGAAGATAAGACAAGGAATGCAATACGAAGGGTAGAAGGGGATGTGTAAGAAGGAAAAACATAAAAACTGGGAATAAAATTATAAGCATATCCACAAGTATGAGCATGAAATAAAAGCATATATATATATATATATATATATATATATATATATATATATATATATATATATATATATATATATATATAAGAGAGAGAGAGAGAGAGAGAGAGAGAGAGAGAGAGAGAGAGAGAGAACGAAAAACCTACGAAATATGCATAAAAGAGAAAATAGAACAAAAGATGAATAAAATAAATTTAAAAAGGGGTGAATCCACACAAGCACATGCAAGAGCATAAATTAAACTATATATATTAAAAAAGGAAATAGAGGAAATAAACCAAAAGGAGGGGATGTGTAAGAAATAAATAAAATAAGGAATAAAAATACATATGGAAATATAGAAAAATGACAATATACAAATCGGGACTAAATTAGGAGTAAATAAAATAAGGAATAAAAATACATATTATAAGCAAATAAAGAAAATTTACAATATACAAATTGGGACTAAATAAGGATTAAATAGAATAAGGAATAAACATACATATTAAAAATAAAGAAAAATGACAATATACACATTGGGACTAAGTAAGAAATGAATAAAATAAGGAATAAAAATACATATTATATGCAAATAAAGAAAAATGACAATATACCTCTTTTCTATATGCAAATATAGAAAAATGACGATATACAAATTGGGACTAAATAGGGAATAAATAAAATCAGGAATAAAAATATATATAATATGCAAATAAAGAGAATTGACAATATACAAATTGGAACTAAGTAAGAAATAACTAAAATAAGGAATAAAATACATATTAAAAATAATTGTATACCCACATAAGCATTGGTGAATTTTCCATATGCAAATATATTTATACACTATATACAAATTGGGACTAAAAGTAAACATTATATATATATATATATATATATATATATATATATATATATATATATATATATATTTATTTAATGTTTATTTCTGATTTGTATATAGTGCATGAATATATTAGTATATAGAATATTCAATAATGCTTATATATAAACCAAAGGACAAAAAAATATTAACATATAAATATCCAAACCATGCATACTAGTAAGAGATATACATAAAGATACATACTAACAAGCTATGCAAAAATACAACATACACAAATAAATAGACAAGAAATATATACTAGGCAAAAATAAACTAAACACCAAAAATTACCAAACTATACAATATAAAACTAAACAAACACATAAAAATACGTAGAAGCAAATTATGTGCAAGGATGTGCAAAGGTATAACAAGATAGAAAGAGAGTTTGTAAGTATGTAAGCAAGTATTTAAGAAAGAATATATGTATGAATCCATTTATGCATGTGGAAGAAATGAGTGGATAGCACAAAGAAAGGAGAAGACAAAGCACCAAGAAACAAGAGAGACGAGAAAAAAGACAAGACAAGAGAAGGAGAGGAGGGGGAAGAGGGTGGGAGGACAACAACTAAAGGTGGATGGTGGCACGGGGTCAGATGAAGAGAAAGGACAAGATATGATGCAGGAGCATCCAGGGTGTAAGAGCAATCTTGCATCAACCAAAAAATAATAATAATAATAAAATGTGTTGTTTCTTTTCAATAAGGGCTAAATTTGGTAGGGTTACTATTTTTAGTAAGTTTCCATTTGTGCACGGTTGGATACAAAATCTTACACGGACCTCCAAAATGGTGAATTGAAACTAATGGTGAAGAAATCACTTCAATATCATTTGTCATTTGTGAGATATTAAAATTTCAAATTCCAAAAATCCTATTGAAATATTCAAAGTCAAATTTGAGGCACTTAGAGGCTCCGGATGGGCCCGAAATTTGGTGGGGAACTTAAGTAGTCCATCATCTTTTCGAGAGCTTTCCGAAAAGGTATTATAATTGAAAATCCAACAGTCGGATCGAAAGTTATGGTCCCGCGAAGTTGACCTATTTTTGGAGGTAGATACAAATTTTGAAATTAAGCCGGTGGTCACCAAAAAGGGCTATATATAACCATTTTTGGGAACCCTTAGGGTAGTAGAGTTAAGGGGGAAGGTGTAGAGTCAAAAAAGGTGGGAAATTAGAAACCCTAGTTGAATTGGGAATTCTAGAAGGCTGAAGATTCCAGAGTTTTGAGAGAGGGAGCTGTAATGTACTACAGCCTGCAGGGGATTCATCCTCTGATTGTATTTGAGCTTCTGTAATATAATGTTTTTCCCATATTAATAAAATATCATTCTATTTTCTATGTGCAATTTCTGTTATTGTGTGTTTTATGATTTACCCCCTTCATCAAGTGGTATTAGAGCAAGGGTTCCTGAGTGTGTAGATAGATCGTCGACCGTGAGCTAGTTTACACCAGGACCTGAGGTTGGGGGTTTGCTCCATAGATCAAGATGCCTCCATTAAGAAACCATGGTGCGAGGAATGCTTTGATGGAAGAGGGTTTTAGAGCCCTGCAAAGACAAATCAATGCATTGCAAGAGGAGCTGCGAAGAGGGTTTGAGCTGAGAAGGAGAGAGGAAAGCGAAGATGAAGCTAAAGAAGAGCTATTTGAGGAAGAACAAGAAGCTGCGGGAGATCCTACAGAAGTTAGGTTGTTGAGAGCCATTTCAAAGATCAGAAAGAGGCCTAGGATCGAAGTTTCTACCTATTCTGGAGATTTGAATCCAGAACAACTTATTGATTGGATCAATGATATGGAGGAGTATTTTGAGTATGACGATGTGGAAGACCCTGAATGGGTCAAGTTTGCAAAGACAAAGTTGAAGGGCCACGCCAGTATTTGGTGGAAGGAGGCTTAGTTAGAGAGAAATAGAAGATGAAAAGCAAAGATTACCAGATGGGATCGGATGGTGGAGAAATTGAAGAAGTAGTTCATCCCTATGGACTATGAGATGGAGTTGCTGAAGAAGTTGCAAGGATTGAAGCAAGGTAACAGTCTGTTAAGGAGTATACAGAAGATTTTTATAAGATCACTATCAAGACAAGCCATGGAGAGGCCAACAAGGAGAAGGTGGCCCATTACATTAATGGGTTGAGGCCAAGTATTCAAGAAGAGTTGAGCCTGGTCAGAATGACCACCATAGAAGATGCGTACCAATTTTCCCTGAAGGTGGAAGAGAAGCTGAATAAGAGATTTGAAAGCAAGCAAAGGGGAAGAGGTCAAGGCAGAAGGATTGGCAGAAGACCCTATGCAGGCCGAAATGAAGATCCAAAGAAAAGTGAAGAAGCTGGAACCAGTCAAAATCAGAGAGGAGATAATACCTACCGCCCTCGTGACCAGAGTAATGGTGAGCAAAGAGTAAGAGGAAGAGGTAGACCTGGGCAAGGACCTAGAAGATGAGGTTTTAGAGGAACATGTTTCCAATGTGGAGAAGAATGGCATCAAGCATACGAGTGTCCGCAACATCAAGGAAGGATGAATAGAAGACCTGAAGGTAATGCACGAGTTGCACATGTGGATGAAAATGCACAGTCTGAGCGCTCTGAAGATGTAGAAAGGGGAGAAACCCTAGTTGTCAGAAGAACTTTGTTGAATGAGGAGAAAGAACCCAATTAGAGGAAGAGTTTATTCCGCACAAGGTGCAAATGTGAAGGTAAGTGTTGTGATATTATTATTGATAGTGGAAACACTGATAATCTTGTTTCAGAGGAGATGGTTGACAAGTTGAAGTTGACAAGAAGAAAGCATCCGCATCCATATCAGATTGCATGGTTGCAGAAGGACCATAGAGCTTTGATCAATGAATAGTGTTTAGTGAAGTTGAAGATTGGTGACTACCATGATGAGGTGTTATGTGACATCATACTGATGGATGCATGTCATATGTTATTAGGGAGCCGTGGTAGTATGATAGGAGCGCTGTCCATGATGGCCGTGCAAACACATACTCCCTAACAAAGGATGGAGTCCGTCATAAGTTGAAGCCCTTGAAGGAGGTGGAAGAAAAGGTATGTAGTACTACCAGAATTTGCTTGGTAGATGGTAGAAAGTTTTTGGAGGGTATGAAGCATGAGTGTCATTGCTTTGCATTGATTCCTAAGATTAGTCAAGAGAAATGTGAAGATGTACCAACAAAAGTCTCAGAAATGTTGGAAGAATTTCAAGATATTGTCTCTGATAATGTACCAGAAGGTTTACCACCAGTGAGGAAGATAAGTCATCAAATGGATTTGATACTAGGAGCTAGTTTTCCAAATAAGGCAGCCCACAGAATGACTCCAGCAGAGAATGAAGAGTTGAAAAGACAAGTTCACGAGCTGTTAAGGAAGGGATTGATAATCGAGAGCCTAAGTCCATGTGCGGTACCTGTAGTACTAGCACCAAAGAAAGATGGAGAGTGGAGGATGCATAGAGATTCCCGAGCCATCACCAAGATCACAATCAAGTACAGATTTCCATTGCCAAGAATGGATGACATAATGGATTGTTTGAGTGGAGCCAAGTACTTCACGAAGATTGATCTGAAGAGTGGGTATCACCATATTTAAATCAAAGAAGGAGATGAATGGAAGACAGCCTTCAAAACAAAGGAGGGTTTGTATGAGTGGTTAGTCATGCCATTTGGGCTAACCAATGCACCAAGCACATTCATGCGGCTCATGAACGAGGTACTGAACGAATTTTTGGGAAGTTTTGTTATTGTTTATTTAGACGACATTTTGATTTTCAGTAAGACTTGGGATGAGAATTTGATGTATATCAGAAGAGTTTTAGAGAAGCTGAGGGAGGATAAGTTGTTGATCAATCTGAAGAAATGTAGTTTTGCAAAGGAGTTAGTATACCTGGGATTTGTTGTCTCAGAGGAAGGTCTTAAGATGGACCCAGAGAAGGTGAGGGCTATCATTGAATGGCCTACGCCAAGGAGTGCTTTTGAGGTAAGATCTTTTCATGGTTTGGCAAGTTTTTACAGAAAGTTTATCAGGAATTTCAATAGTATTTGTGCACCCCTAATTGAGACAATGAGAGGGGATAGAAAAGAGTTTAGATGGACTAAAAGAGCAGACAAGAGCTTTGATACATTGAAGCAGAAAGTCGTAGAACAACCTGTGTTGGCACTTCCAGATTTCAATAAGGTATTTCAGGTAGATTGTGATGCTAGTGGTAGTGGTATAGGAGCTGATCTAAGTCAAGAAGGTAAGCCCATTGCCTATTTTGGTGAGAAGCTTAATGATGCCAAGAAAAAGTATTCTGTTTATGATCAAGAGTTTTATGCAATAGTCCAGGCTTTGAAGAAATGGAGACATTATTTGTTGCCAAAAGAGTTTGTTTTATATACTGATCATCAGGCTTTGCAGTATCTTAATAGTCAAGGAAAGTTAAATCGAAGGCACTTAAAATGGGTTGAGTTTTTGCAGAGTTATACTTTTGTTTTGAAGCACAGGAGTGGGAAGTCCAACAGGGTTGCAGATGCCTTGAGCAGAAGGAAAAATTTGTTGACAAAAATGAAGATAGAGGTTGTTGGGTTTGATGAACTCAAAATTTTGTATCCTGAAGATCTAGATTTTGCAGAGGCTTGGAAAGTTTGTTTGGAACCTGTTACTTTGGACAGGACAAAATGGTTGGATTACATAATCTAAGATGGCATGTTGTTTAGAGGAAGCCAGTTGTGCATTCTGAGGATTTCTATGAGAGAGAACCTGATTAAGGAGAAGCATAGTGGAGGATTAGCTGGACACTTTGGTCGAGATAAGACTATTGGTATTGTTGGTGAACATTATTACTGGCCAAAATTGCAGCAAGATGTGAGAAAATTTGTGTAGAGTTGTAGAGTGTGTCAGATGGCAAAAGGAACAAGTAAGAATACAGGGCTATATCAGCCATTACCTATACCAGAGAAGCCATGGGATGATATTAGTATGGATTTTGTTCTTGGTTTACCAAGGACACAGAGAGGGCATGATTCCATTTTTGTGGTGGTGGATAGATTCTCAAAGATGGCCCATTTTATTCCTTGCAAGAAGACTAATGATGCTATTCACATTGCAGAGTTATTTTTCAGGGAGGTGGTGAGACTACATGGTCTACCTAAGAGCATAGTTTCAGATCAAGATACCAAGTTTGTTGGTTATTTCTAGAGGACATTGTGGAAGAAGTTGAAGACAGATTTAAAGTTTAGTTCTGCACACCATCCACAGACTGATGGACAAACAAAAGTGGTGAATAGGAGTTTGGGTAATCTGCTACGATATTTAGTAGGAGATAAGCCCAAGGGATGGGATTTGATTTTACCATAGGCAGAATTTGCTTACAACAATTTTGTCAATAGGAGCACAGGTAAATCTCCATTCCAGGTTGTGTATGGGAGTAGCCCAAGAACTGCTTCCGAATTGAGGAGGATGGATAAGGGCAAGAAGAGTAGTGCTGAAGCTAAAAATTTTGCTGAGCACATGAAGAATTTGCACGAAGAGGTGAGAAAGCATATCCATAAGATGAATTCTCAGTATAAGGCTAAGGCCGATTAGAAGAGGAGGCATAAGGAGTTTCAAGAGGGTGATGAAGTCATGGTTCACTTGAGAAAAGAAAGATTTCTAGTTGGTACATATAATAAGCTAAAGATGAGGAAATTTGGACCATGTAGAATCTTGAAGAAGCACGATTCAGGAAATGCATTTGAGGTAGAGTTGCCTGATGACATCAATATTTCACCAGTGTTCAACATTTCAGATCTGACAGAGTATCATGATGATGGACTTGATAAAGGAACATAGTGGGACATTCCAGCATCTACTTCAGAGAAGGAGGAGATAGAGGGCATTCTGGATAGCCGTGTGGGTAAGAGTACAAGAAACAGGCAGTATACAGAATACTTGGTGAAATGGAAAGGAAGGCATGTTGAAGATTCATCATGGTTATCTGAGACTGAGGTTAATCATTTTGGTTTCCCTCTAACACATGAGAAGTGACAGGGTCACTTTTCAAATTACCCCAAGTGTCTGATGTAGGAGCATCCAGGGTGTAAGAGCAATCTTGCATCAACCAAAATAATAATAATAATAATAATAAAATGTGTTGTTTCTTTTCAATAAGGGCTAAATTTGGCAGGGTTACTATTTTTAGTAAGTTTGCATTTGTGCACGGTTGGATACAAAATCTTACACAGACCTCCAGAATGGTGAATTGAAGCTAATGGTGAAGAAATCACTTCAATATCATTTGCCATTTGTGAGATATTAAAATTTCAAATTCTAAAAATCCTATTGAAATATTCAAAGTCAAATTTGAGGCATTTAGAGGCTTTGGATGGGCCCGAAATTTGGTGGGAAACCCAAATTGTCCATTGTCTTTTTGAGAGCTCTCCGAAAAGGTATTATAATTGAAAATCCAACGGTCAAATTGAAAGTTATGGCCCCGTGAAGTTGACCTATTTTTGGAGGGAGATGCAAATTTTGAAATTAAGCTGGTGGTCACCAAAAAGGGCTATATATAACCATTTTTGGGAACCCTTAGGGTAGTAGAGTTAAGGGGGAAGGTGTAGAGTCAAGAAAGGTGGGAAATTAGAAACCCTAGTTGAATTGGGAATTACAAAAGACTGAAGATTCTAGAGTTTTGAGAGAGGGAACTATAATGTATTGCAGCCTACAGGGGATTCATCCTCTGATTGTATTGGAGCTTCTGTAATGTAATGTTTTTCCCATATTAATAAAATATCATTCTATTTTCTGTGTGCAATTTCTGTTATTGTGTGTTTTATGATTTACCCTCTTCATCAAGATAAGAGACGAAGAGGAGGGGGGGAAAAGAGGTAGAGGAGAGGAGGGTGGGAGGACAACACCAAAAGGGGGATGGTGTACACGGGGCTAGCAGAATCATGAAGGATTAGGGTGCAACTGGAGGGAGTTCAATAAGGGCTACTAGGTTGGGCTAAGTTGCCAACCTTCATCACGATTGAGGTTGGAGGGGTGACTTTTAATGAGGATCGCTTCTTGGAGTTTCCTCTTGAAAAAACAATCTTCCTTCACTAAGACTTGGGTATGCTCAAGACAAATGTGGTGTTTGGTAGAGAATGAGTGCTCAGCTAAGGCAGATTTAGAGATGCGATCATGCCTGATGTCTGCCTCATGCTCCTTGATCCTAGTGCTAATGGATCGACCTGTTTCTCCAATGTATGGAGTCCCACAGGAGCAGACAATCTTATAGACCCCAGAGTCGATAAGATTATTTCTAGGGTCTTTGATGGAAGGGGTGAAATTTCTAAGGGTGGAGATGGGTTTGAAAGTACAACGGAGGCCCTTCTTGCAGAGGATTCTAGAAATTTTATTAGAGAGGCCCTCTATGTATGGGAGGGTAGCAACCCAAGTATCGCTTGGGGCATCAACCTTAGGCTTGGGGTGAACTCTACTTTTGGCAAGTTTAAAGGCATGGGAGATACACTTATGGCGATACCCATTAATTTTGAACACTTGGGATAAGTGGGAGAGCTCAAGGTCAATGTATTCATCATCACAAATGCAATAAGCACGAGTCGCTAGTGTCTTTAGGACACCATCTTTTTGGAAAGGATGGTGGTGAGAGGAAGCATGGAGGTAAAGATCAGTGTGGGTGAAATTTCTATAGATAGTGCGAGCAAGGGAACCATCCTTCCTAATGATTGGGACGTCCAAAAAAGGAAGACTATTGTTAGTCTCAAGATCTTTAGTGAATTGAATGCAATCCACTAAATTGTTATGGTGAGAGTGGAAAAGCTCCAAATTATCAAGGCCATGAGGGCAACATATGTTGGTGTCATCAACATAACATTTCCACCATCTGGGCTTGAGAGGGAAGGAGTTGAGGGCTAACTCCTCAAAGTGCTCCATATAGAGGTTGGCAACAATAAGGGATAAAGGAGAACCCATGGCAACTCCGTCAGATTGCTCATAGACAACATCCTGGAAGGTAAAGAAGGTGGACCAAAGGCAAACGTCAACTAGAGAAGCTAGCTCATCATAAGTTTTATGTTTGATAAGTTTCATAGAGTCATACACAGGGACTTTAGTGAATAAGGACACCACATCAAAGCTAACCAAGATCTCATGCTCTTCCACCTTCTTGTCATGGATGAAATCAACAAAGTGGGCAGTCTTTTATGAAGGTATCTGATTTAGCCACCAGGAGAGAGATCAACTTGGCAAGGAAGGCGACCAACTTGTAGGTAGGGGACTGTGTGGTGTCAATAATGCGTCTAAGAGGTATGCCCAACTTGTGGATTTTGGGAGCACCATAGATACACGGAGTGAGTTCCTTATTGGGAAGGAGACATTTCTTGGTAAGGTCATCAAATGAGAAAAGGGTAATAGCATGCCTAACTTTTTTGAGGACCTTAGAGATGAGGTTGTGAGGAAGGACTTTGTAACTCCCACTAGATGCCAGGTGGTCAAGTATCTTGGTGATGTAGTCCTGTCTCTCAAGGATGACGGTGGCATTCCCTTTATCAGCTTTGGTTATGACAATGTCATTATTTCATGTGAGTTCTTTAAAGGCATTGAACTCATCTTTGGGAACATTCCAAAGTGGTTGTTTGGCATGCCTTAGAGCCACCGTACAATCCTACCTGATCTCGTTAGTGATGGGGACGGGAAGAGAACGAATGGCATTTTCAATTTTGATCAAGAAATCAACTTTAGGGATGGACAACAGTGTGACAACAAAATCGAAGCCTCTTTTTAGGAAGTTAATGGCCAGAGGGTTGATGTGATGATTGGACAGGTTTAGGATGAGTTTGTCCTCCAAATTTTTAATGATATTGGGGGACCAAACTATGGCATTAAATTTGGACTGAATAGCAATATCAACATTGACACAGACGGTGGGAGAAAGTGAAGAGGACCGGACTACAATAGTGTTGGTAGAAGGCGAGTCAATCAAGAACAGGGAGAGAAGGTTGGAGTGGTCCATGTGGATGGGATAGGCCATGGAAGAGAGATAGGGAGAGGTGGGCAAGGAGGAATTATCCTCTATCCTGCTCCGAGTAGTTATGACACTTGCCGTATCACTAAAGGAAGAGTTAAGAGGATAGGGTTGGATGTGATCTGCTATGAGAGTGATGACTACATCATCACTAAAGGATGAGTAAAGAAGATTGGGTCCTCTTCCTGATGATGGATCATTGAGCATGATCCGAAACGTTGAAGCAAAAACATACACAGTTTAATCCAGAAGCACTCTACTCATTATTCATGGACTGTGGAAAACTCATTCCTACTAATTCTATGGTAGTCTAATGATTGTTTCCTAGTTTGAACATATATCTACTCATAACTCCCATTGCATGTGCAATGCCAAGTCTATTACAAACCATTACATACATGAGGCTTCCAACAACACTAGCATAAGGAACTTAACATATTTCCTCAATTTTCTTAGTTATTTTAGGACACTATTCAATAGATATAATTCTTTATTAATAGGAAATAGAGTACTCACTAGTTTATTGTCCTGCATCCTAAATATTTGTAAAATTATCTCGACATATTTCCCATAGTTTGCTATTTACATGATCCCTTTTAATATCCATGCCAAAAATGAAATTTTTAGCGCCAAGATCTTTCATGTTAAACTATGATGATAACTAAGACTTAGCTAAACTCATTAGTTTCTTATTGTTACCAATTAACATGTCATCCACATACAAAATAATGATAACCAAATTTTTACTTGTTTAGAATACACACACGGTAAACTTTGCTCTGGTTGAGCCCAAGTCCCAAAACATACTTATCAAATTTTTTATTCCACATCCTTCGTGATTGCTTCAAGCAATAAAGGAACATTTTAGTCTACACTCTACATCCTCCTTACCTTTCACATTATAACATTCTAGTTTTGTCATGTAGATTTCTTCCTCAAGGTCACCATGCAAAAATGTTGTCCTTACATCCATATGTTCAATTTCAAGATAAAGAACAATAGCTAACAAAAATATAATTTATGTTAGTTTAGTAACAAGAGAAAAGATTTCCCCAAAATCAATTTAATCTACCTAAATAATCCCTTTTCCACTAAGCAATCTTTATACTTCTCTATTTTTTCTTGTTACGTTGGAAAATGTCCCCTTAGGGGCTTTTCCATCTTAAGGTTTAGCTCCCGGGTCCTGTTTATGCATTTAGAGCATTTTTCATGGTAATTTGACATCCCGATGAGAAAACCCTAAAGTTTCATGGCAAATGGGACCTAGGGGATGCACTTGACATGATTCTTGCCTAAAATAGGGGGAGGACTTAGGTGCCCGTGCCCTAGTCCTGCTCTATTTTAGGTCAGGCCTAATTTTTAAGTGTTAGTTTATGACCATTATTTAGGTCCTATGCCGACACGGTAAGTTTCAATTACAAAATTGTTGGCAGGAATGTTTGTAGTTGCATATATAAGTATGTTTATGCATTCATTTGTAAACTAGATGGCAATTTTGATTCAAGAGCTTATGTGAAAGTGATTCAAGGCATTCATTGTGTGTTGCAGAGCAAAACTTCTGTTGTTATTGTGTTTGTATTTATAGATTTGGCATCCATCTCCTCATGGCATGAAGAGCATCTTCCTTCCATGAGATCTTCACTACAAGGTGATATCAATTATGTTTTCAATCATTTATCATTTGGATTTTGCCTCTATCCCGCAAGAATATGCACTCTTTATCTGACAATGGTGTTTGGAAGACTTGAATGTCTCTCTGAGGCTTGACTGAGGCAAGCCTCTAAACACCACAACCCCCAACCCATTTTTTTGTGATTGCAGATTATAGGTTGTAGGAGTAGCAAAACTGGAGTTATAGGAGAGTAGTGCATATTGTCAGAATTGCAAATCAGAAGAGAAAATAGGGACTTGGACTCGAGCACCCACTCATTAGTCTAAGCCAGATCCTGCAATTGAAGAATCTTCAAAAAAATAGTAATAGGTTGCAGATAAGATTCCCAGATCCTGACAGAAATGGTGGCACTAGACTAGGGTGCCCACTCATTAGCCCCTAAATTTTATGTTCTCTAAACTTCAAAATCTGATACGCATTTGATTGTCATGTGATATCTCTATGTGTGAGCATTTTCTGTGATTTGTCTATTTGCTTCCGAATTTGCATAATTAGTGTTTTGAGCATAAGTGGACTTAATTGAATAGCTAAATCACACAATTCCAATTTTCCCCTATATTTTGAGTTACTGAAGGCCTGTAGTAGACTTCCTACTCAGTTGAAGTCCTTGAATGTTTAGAGGTGAAATGAGGATTCATACAAACTAGCAAAATAAACACAAAAGTCCTCTTCATCAATTTTCACCTTTAACATTTTGGTGAACCTATGTTTTTAATGAATTTTGCACCCTTCCAAGTGTTGTGCTTCATATTTATATTCATTTCATTCATTCATATCATTGTTCATCTTATTGCATTTAAAAAATTATTAAAAAATTGAAAAAATTAGCATGTTTAGCTTGCATTTTCATATAATTTGAATTAGTTTGCATTTAATTTTAATAAATTTCTATCACTATTATTAGATATAATTTAAAATACATAAATTCTTCATTCATCATTCATTTCGATTGCATTTTCATGCTTAAATTAATAAAAATTGCTTGAAATTGTGCATTTTTCCATATAACCTAGTTTTGCATTAGCTTGGGTTTGTAGTCAAAATCTTATTTCAGATTTTACTACCCTTTTAAAACACTTATTAGGATTGATTTCTAACTATAGTGTTGCATCATAGGGGTTTTCTTGCAAAATTTCATGCCTAGGGTTTGAAAACCTCGATTTTTCACTAGATTTTGGCCTTATTGTCTCTCTAGATTTGCACCATAGGCATGTTGTAAAGAATTTTTCTACACCAATTGGCTGTTATCAGGGTTATTATCAAATTATTTACAAGACCTTTTTATTGGGCTCTTACAGTGGAAATTTGATGAAAATTTACATATTTTAGCTATATTTTCCCTAGGGTTTAACCTTGAGTTGCACTATAAGCATGTTGTGATGGATTTTTTGGCATTAGGTGGCTATTATTACTATTATAATTTTCTATCCATCATAATTTTCCTCACAACACCCTTTGTCATACTCTTTTGCATTGAAATTTGGTGAAAATTTGCATATTTTGGCTATATTTGCCCTAAGGTTTGACCTATATTTACATTCCAAGTGTGTTGTGAAAGATTTTATGGCTTTAGGTGGCTGATATTACTAATATAATCTGCTACACCTCCTAAAATCCTTTGCATTGAAAAGTTGTAAAAAATTGCATATTTTAGTGCTTATCATCATCCTAAATTTGCATCAAAAGTGTGTTGTGAAGGATATTATTTCTTTATTTGACTGATATCAGATATATTACTTGCTACACTTGATCAATTTCCTTACAACACTCTTTCTTTTACTTATTTGCATTGAAAAAAGTTGAAAAAACCAAGCATTTTTGGGATCTTAAACATATCCTGCTCCTAGGGTTTGTTCTATTAGTTTGTGCATTCTATATTGCATGCTCTTGCATGAACCTTATGATCCGCTACCCTAATAGAAACATTCCTTTAAAAAGAAGCAGAAGACTCATGGGATCTAGTGCCTTTGAAGAAAATGATATTCAGACCTCTGAAAATCCATTGAATACCTTCTTTACAAAAGGCGAGACGCAAATTTTGCAAGATATTATACCTCATACAACCACTATGGAAGATCAAGTGTTTCATGATGTCGATGACACTATTGAGGTGGTCACACATGTACCTGATGAGAAAATAAACAAACTTGATAAAGAGTTAGCCAATTTTCAAGCATTTGTTGAAATAGAAAGAATAGCGAAAGAAGTTGTCCCTGTGATTCACCACGTAAGAGAATTGATAAAGGACAAGATAGAATTCATGTTATCTAAGGTTTAACACACATTGTACACAATAATGTCATGATGATGACTGAATGTATGAATGGTATTAAAAACATGTCGTCACCGTCTCATACGCAAGTATCAGCACGTATATCAACTACTAGAATATCTACATTCACATCGACAATTTTAACAACTAATTCAAATTCTTGTAGTAATGCTACCACTGGTATTGGAGTATCTAATGGAACTAGTTCACAAAATTACAAAGCTGTGGGATTTAATTATCAGAATTTGGTTTCTAAGGGGACCTCTTCTATGAATAATTGTTCTCAACCACCTATCCATTCCACTCATTCTCAGCTAGCTATTACCTATTCACAACCACTTTCCACCTATCACTATGTCCAACCACAATTGAACTATTCATAGCCTTTGCTTATCACTACTTAGGCTCAATCACCTCCTCACTTTAGTTCTAATTCCTCACAGCAAATCGCATCTCCCAATGATTCCATATTAAACCAACTTCTGCAGGGCATGACTACTTTACAACAAAAGGTGACAAATTTGACAAATTCTTCACAACCTAATATACCAACTTATCATGCCCGTAATCCTCTATCTTACGCAATTTTGAGAACTCCAATGCCTGAGAGGTTTGAGAACCCTCTCTTTGAAAACTATGGTGGAAAAGGTGATCCTAATACTCATGTGGTAGCATTCACGGCTATGTGTAGTGATTTCTACTTTGAAGAGGACTTGTTAGAAAAAAAATTCCCACGATCTCTCAAAGATACTGCTTTAGAATGGTTTTGCTCTTTACCTCTGAATTCAATACACTCCCCTTCGCAGTTGGTGGATCAATTTTTACAACATTTTCAAGCAAATATTGGACCTCAAGTTTCTTCAAGATTGATTTAGTTCATTGCAAGAAAGGTTTGAAAGAGAAGTTAACCGAGTTTATTAGTCGGTATCAATCTCTCTATGCACAAATTCAATATTAGATGAAAGACGAGGATGTTCAGAAGGTGTTTATTACAAATCTACAACCTAACATCCGTGATAAGATTCTCTTAATGAAGTATAACTCCTTTCAACATTTATGCACCACCCTTCATGATTATCAACTTTCGTCTAGTCAGTATGAAAACCAAAACTCATCGGCTCAAGTTGGTCAATCCATGGGTGAACCATCACAAAAGAACCTTAAGAAGAACAATAATAGGAGTTTCATCAAGATTAATGGACCAAATTTGAATAACTTTTCTCAAGTGTCTGCTATCACTAATACGAAGAAGGCACCGTATCAGAAAATAAAGTTTACTCTGATATCTGAGTCTTATCATTTTATCATGAATCAAGTATGAGTAATAATCTTATGAAGCTTCCGCCGCTTAAGTCTTTGGATTCTAACAAACCTCAAGGACCTTAATTCAATGCTAATGCCTTTTGTCATTATGATCAGACACAAGGACATGATACTGAACGATGTATGCGTCTTAAGCATGAAATACAAGACCTCATTGACTCGAATGTGATGCAAGTATCAGGTGTGAATGACAATGGAAATAAGTCAGTTGCTCTGCCAAATCAAAATTTACAAATCTTTACTAATCCTTTCCCTAAGCATATTGATAACAATATGATGGAACAGGGGTTAGTGGAAGTAGATGATGAGGATTATTTGGAATACGATGACATCGTGGGTATAATAGAAGTGGATAAGGAAAAGTAGGATAACCCACCTTGTCCACACAGAAAAGGAATCTATGCTGAGGTTCCTCCTCTGTTATCTGTAAAAGGATTGAGAGATAACCAAAATGCATCAGAAAAACAAATGGAACAACTGATACAAACAACTATAACAGAGTAAAAGAGTGAGATAGTACAAGATGACTCTTGTCACTATGGTAGACGAATTCAACAACAAAAGTTAGCTAAAAATCAGAAAAGAGTAAGATGATTATCATCAGTTGGAAATAATAGTGGTTCTCCTCCTTATAAGAAACAAAGGGTATCGCATACACTAGAATCTGAGAAACAAGCATTACATGGATTTTCTGACAATAGACAAGACTCCCATACGAACCACTCGACCTTCACACAAAACTTGATTGAGTACCTCTCCAAGAGGTTCACAAGTTCTAAAAATTAGTACAACGGTACTACTAGGTAAGTATCTCTAACCCTTTATCTCTCATGATGTGTTTCCCCCATGATGTGTTATGTGTTGTGTAGGCCTCCTAGGATGGTCCTTGACACTCTTGTAAGGCCCAGGATACCAGGAGACTGCCTCTGTTGTGACGCTTCTTCTATTTGTATCATCATTTTTCTATATTGCTTCTCCTCTATTTTCATTGTTGTGTGTTGTGTCTTACGGACATAGCATTGCGGTTGGTGACTTGGGGGCACCCTCCTATGTGACTATCACTAAGGCACTTGTTTCTCCTCTCTTGATTTAGTTTCCCTTCCTCTAGTGATTCTACCTAGTGGGTGGATGACAAAAAACATATTATACTAATGTAGACCTAGCGTCCCTTTAGTGAGAAATAAAAAATTGGACTTAGTTCCTATATGATGATGGGGTTCATATATATTATCTGACGCTTGGCTAGTAGAATCACTCTATGCACTTTGTCGTGTGATTTTGATGGTGTCTTATCAAACTTACAAAACATAAGAATACTGCTTCTCCATGCACTTTATCTATCTTGAATCTTGCATTATGCATTGTTGTTTATCATGATTATATGGACACTAACACTTTTCTTGCAGGGATGTGTTTGTGGAAACATTTGGTGATTGTAAGGTACATGTCACCTCTGGGGGGCATGGGATTTGGGAGAGCTCGTGTTCCCTTGTGTGTTTTCTACCTACCTTAACGTGCTTCATATCGGTACCTAGTATAAACCACCTTAAGGTGGGGGCATATATAAGGTTAGCTGTCTATTTTAGATGTTAGCAATGTGCTAGTTCTCAGGTATAGTCTTAAAGACTGGTGGCGATGAGTCCCTCCTGCACTCTGAGATTTGTTTGCAATAATTTAAGCCCTCATTGCGAGGTGGGGATAACGCATCCATTTTCTATCTTAAGCCCTCATCGTGAGGTGGGGATGGTGTATTTCTCGTGGAGAGTGCACATCCTGTCATTTTCAAAAAGTCCTCATCGTGAGGCAGGGAGCAATTCTGTGACTAACTCAACCCTTAAGTGTGTCTTTGGTGATTGTTGTGGCGCAGCCCAATCATCGGTGTGTGCTTATAATGTGCCTAAGATGATGTTGAACCTAGAAATAGGAACACTCTATTGCTTGTCTGTTGTGTTTTCTCTGTGTCTTCCAAGTGTGTGTGTATTATGTGTTTGTTCCCAAGCATAGTCTTAAAGACCGGTGGCGATGAGTCCCTCCTATGCTTTGGGGTTTGTATGGCATGCTTGATTTGTTTTGCATGTCTGTTGCCCCATATGTAGTCTTAAAGACTGGTGGCAATGAGTGCCTCCTGCATTATGGGTGGTGTGTTTACTTTCCTTGTACTTGCATTTGCATTTCATATATGAAAATGAAAAAGAAAAAGAAAAATCATCGCTGTCTTCATTGCATTCACTATATTCTCTATGTTTTGTGTGTCTTCAATGCTGTATTCTCCATGTTCTACATGATTGTAACTATTTTCTCCATATTTTGTGTGCCTATTACTGTCTTCATTGTGATTGGCGTGTCTTCTCCATATTTGGCATGTTTGCTATGTTTGTTGACCATACTTTAATGCATGTATTGGCCTTGTGTTTATACATACATTAAAGTGGGGGCTAAATGTTACATTGGAAAATGTCCCCTTGGGGGCTTTTCCATCTTAAGGTTTAGTTCCTAAGTCATGTTTATGCATTTAGAACATTTTTCATGTTAATTTGACATCCCGATGAGAAAACCCTGAAGTTTCATGGCAAATGGGACCTAGGGGGTGCACTTGACATGATCCCTGCCTAAAATAGGGGGGAGGACTTGGGCGCCTATGTCCTAGTCCTACTCTATTTTAGGTCAGGTCTAATTTTTAAGTTTTAGTTTATGACCGTTATTTAGGTCCTATGCTGACATGGTAAGTTTCAATTATGAAATTCTTGGTGGGAATGTTTGTAGTTGCATATATAAGCATGTTTAGGCATTCATTTGTAAACTAGATGGCAATTTTGATTCAAGGCATTCATTATGTGTTGTAGAGTAGAATTTGTGTTGTTATTGTGTTTGTATTTGTAGATTTGGCATCCATCTCCTCATGGCATGAAGAGCATCTTCCTTCCATGAGATCTTCACTACAAGGTGATATCAATTATGTTTTCAATCATTTATCATTTGGATTTTACCTCTATCCTGCAAGGATACGCACTCTTTATCTGACAACAGTGTTTAGAAGACTTGAATGTCTCTCCAGGGCTTGACTGAGGCAAGCCTCTAAACACCACAACCCCCAACCCATTTTTCTGTGATTGCAGGAGCAGGAAAAGTGGAGTTATAGGAGAGTAGTGTAGACTGTCAGAATTGCAGATTAGAAGAGAAAATAGAGACCTGGACTTGGGTGCCCACTCATTAGCCCTCCAGATCCCACAACTAAAGAATCTCCAAAACAACAGGAATAGGTTGCAGACAAGATTCCCAGATCCTGATAGAAATGGTGGCACTGGACTAGGGGGTAAGTGCAAAAAGATGGGGGGCCAAAAAGTGGCCAAAAAATTTTCAAAAAAATTTAAGTCATAACGCGAGCGCGTTATAACGCGCTCGCATTATGGCTTGGCAATGACAAGCCTTAGGCTTGTCATTACCGAGCCATAATGCGAGCGCGTTATAACATTCTATAAATTAAAAAAAAAGCAGTCATTTCATTTCATTCTGAATTTCTCCTCCGCCCGCGGCTTCAAAACCCTCAAAAACGCGCTCGTGTTCTACAAAATGCCAATCAACACAAAAGGCTTGTCGATTCATCGCCAAAATGCCGCTGCGACGTCGAGCACGCCAAAGGGGTGAGTTATCTTTGTTTTTTTGTTTGAATTTCTTCCTAAATAGGTAGGTTTTTGTTGATTTTTGATGTATATTTCGTTAATTGTAGGGAATGTTAATGCACCTCCTCCTCCTCCTCCTCCTCAAAATCCACAAAATCCTGAGGAGGAAATACCTACAGAACAACAACCTCCTCCATTTATTCCTCGACATGCCCCTGGAACACAAGATAATATAATGGGGGAAATTGAAAACAACAAAAAATAAATTGAAGATATAATTGCAAGGTTGAAAGATCCTTCCACTTCAACCTTGCATAGGTCCACGCTTGCCGAATCTCTTGAGTCTATGTTATCAAATATAAATTCAATTAGCAAGCAAATAACTAGTTGGACCGATAAAAAGAGAGAGTTTAGAGATTACTATGCAGATAAATTGTCATACCAAGATGTCAAAAAATTACAAATTACAAAAGTAGACTTGTGTTCAATTTTTACAAACCCACAAACAAATCAACCTCCACCTATTACATGCAAGAAGTTCCCTATCCATTGGTGCAACAACCAAGCGATAAGGGACAATTTCAGGCAGAGGTGGTGGATGGTTTTTGACCATCCTCCATGCAATAACAATGAGGTCCCGCAATACTTTTTGAGGAAACTCTACTGCGAGTTTGTCCTTAATAAAGTGCCAAACTATTTTGATATGAGGGACTTCTAGGGTAGAGGTGGGAGCTCAGCACAGGATAGACCAGGGGCACGTCTTGACCCACAGCGGGTAGTGAGATGAGTAATCAGCAGACCAGCCCACGAGCATGTTTCTATCCCTTCCATTGTGAAGGAGAGTGTTGAGGTCGATACACTGAGGTCAATTAGTGCCTTGACCCAGAGCATCATAGAGCATGCCGATCCTGCAACACAGAGTGGGTTGGGAGATAGTGCGAGGAGTAGGGTCCCACCGCATACTTGCCAGGCTTGCGGGTCAGCCTGTGGTTATGACCCCATGGACAGCTAGGACGCAGGTGCACATGCTACATCTGCAGCTGAGCAGATGGTGATGACAGATACCCTCCTGAGTGAGACTTTTGGCCTTGATACTCAGGTAAATATTAGCAAGTTTATTGAATTTAATTTATTAAATTTCATTTTTGAAATACAAGATTAACTAATTTAAATTGATGATTTTAATAAAATTTCAGGGTCATAGCGTCAATGCAGTTTTCAGTGGTTCTCCACCTACATTTTTCACTAGATCATCTACTGTCGAGGTATGTAACTAGTAAACAATTATAAATATTACATGTGAATAGCATCGTTATATGAATGGTATTCTAATTTCTGATTTTGGATGTTGAATAGGTTAACACTGTAGATTTTATGGCAACACCTGCCAGCGATGGTGGACTTCAAAGCTTTACGGAGGTAATAAAATAAATAGTTTAATGAATGAATTGTACTTACTAAATTTTTGTATGTGATTTGTGTGTTTTATTGTGTGTACTTCCATGTTTAGATGAACGTGTGTGTATGTTAGGATCCATGATTTGCATCACTATTATAGTTTTCGTAATTGAATAATGTTGTTTTATTTCTAGATGATGCAGGCTGCGGATACACCTCCCCATGTTCATAGGGCAATGGAGCAGGGTGTGGCCTCTGCGATTCATAGCTCTATGGCATTGACAGGGGTATGAGGCAGATTAGTAAATTTCAATTTACATTCATTGTTATAGTTGTCTATTTTTGAAAAATTAAAAGATTATTGATTTGAAGTTTAATTTCTATCTGGATGGTTTCTATAGGACATGACATCACCAGGGCCTATTTCTGCTACTGAGGCAAGTGAGGAGACAGATTATATGTTAGCGGTAAGTGATTATTTTGTTAAATGTTTCATTTTTTTATAACATGTAATTTCTATATATTAATGTCTATACTTTTTTTTGTAACAGGTAAAGGTGCAAGAAGAACTAAATAGGAGGAGTAGCCCTCAGGTTCGTAGTAGACCACCCACATGCATGTCTCCATCCCCTAGAAGATCAAAGGCTGCTCGTGATTTATTCTCTTCACCAGCCAGAGGGGAATGACTTTTTATTGTGTTCCTCTGTTGTATGCCTATATGGCATTTGTGGACATATATTTTGTATTGTACATAGTTGACATTGTATGCCTATATGGCATTCTTGTAAGCCTATATGGCTATTTTGTATATATGTTATACTTATATCAACAGATATTAATGTATGCGTATATGGATATTTGGTTAATACAAATCTTTTTTATTGATGGCGTCCATACTTGCATTATAAATCCACTTTTGAATGGAAATTTGTAGATGGCTACTTCAAATATTTAAAGTCTGATTGTATTACATAGGATGTTTGCATTTTCTTTGATAGGCTTGATAGGCCATGGATTACATGATGGTGTTTGATGGAAAAGTATGGTACTAGAAGACTCTAGTTCATTCTTAATAGGCTTGTGATTGATAATATCTTTGCATGATTGCACTTGATCTTGGATCATGGGCATGTTGTTAGGATTCTGATTGCATTGTGATGTTTGATGGATAGGCATGGTGTAAGTGTAAGATACCCAACTAGTTCTACGAAAATTTTTCCTTACTTAAACACTTTTACTTGCTAACAATTCATCAACTACTTCAATAACATAAAGATATACATCAAGATAACTATTTGAATGAAACAACATTAGAGTTGGGTACTTGTCTTGTTACTTGATTCAATCAACTTGCAATGTCTTATTACATGGAAAATGCTTTCAATAGCATGAAGTACAACTCATTCAATGGAAATACAAGGACAGGCCTTGAAGCCTTGATGTTACAATGTCTTCCTTACTTGAGAAACATTTGAAGATTTGGAATGTTCAACTCATCACCTCACAAGGTAGGTGCATATTTGAAGGATTTACAGGTTTTTCTAACTTGGGTGCCAAGTTGAGGTGACCTCCTCCTGAAGTTGCGCCTTGTCAACATTAGGTGCCAATTAGAGTTTATGGATGCTCTGGATTGTTTCCAAGAGTAGGCACCAAAACATCATCATTATGAAAGTGTTTTAAATGCTAGGCGCCCAAATGAGCCCTCTGGAGTCTAGCCGCTCCTTTCATGCATTCTGTGTTCTAGGCGCCAATTGAAAGGAGTGGAGAACAGGGCAAGTGCCTTCCAAACTAGGTGTTTCCTTGAGGTGACAAGGACTTAGAAAGTGCGCCTAAGGTGAGCGCCTTGAGTGAAAAGGTTTAACAAACATCTTTGAACCCCCTTTCAAGGTTAGGCGCATTCTGGAGGTGGAAACAAGTAGAAGGTGCGCCTTAGCTTCCTTTGTCAATTCTTTCAAGTCTTTGTTGATTAGGAAGGTGGAATGCTTCATTGTAGAATGAGCGCCTATCTTCTAATGTCCAAACTACTTCTTCTGGCTCACTCTGTGGCTAGGTACCAGAGCTAAACTGTTCACACAAGGGAGTGCGCCTAGACTCACTTGATGTTTTCTTACTACGTCAACCCCTGGAAGATGTTCCAAGGTGTTCCCTTTTACAAGCACCTAACCTCCCAAGTTCCTTCATGTGCTATTCCTTGAAGGCACCAAAACTGAGCTCCAGTGCCATGGGATTGTGCCTAACATCTTTGAAGAGTTTCTAAGCCTGTTGCAAGTTGATATTGCAAACTCATCTTCTAGGTGCAACAGGAGCTTTCCAAAGGAGTTTCCAAGTTTTAGACGCCAAGCGAGGTCATGGGTGAATGGAACTGCGCCTTAGGAGATGACTGGATCCTAAGCGTCAGTCTGGAGTTACAGTGGAATTGATATGCGCCTCAACTAGCTTAGGCACCCATTTGAAGTGATTCCTTTAACACTTCTCTGTCAATCTCAACTGCAAGGATGATCTCCTAATCCAATTTTGATCCTCTGGAGATGCAAATAGCTTTTCATTTCACTAGGCGCCATCAATGATGATCATCAACCAAAGCACATTTCAAAGGTGAGATAGGCAAGTGAGGCGCCAAACTAGTCCTTAAGACTTATCTCCTTCTATCAAGTCAATTTCAACTATGTGAGAGAGTTCTATTCTAGGCGCAAAATGGAATCAATTGGTGCATCTTACAAAGCTCCCAATTCTAGGTGCCAGAGCCAAAGAGTTTTTCCCAACACATGCACCTGGGCTAGGAATTCACCTAAGAGACATCACTTAGCTTTAAAACTTTCAATCTATAGCCATCTGGGCTAGGCGCTCCAATGGAGGATCCTTGAACTCATGCATTGGCGCCTTCTAGTTCTAAGCACCCATTTTGGATGATTCATCCTGATACTAGCGCCCAAAATGACTAGACTCTCTTCATCATCCAATTCACTTAGAAGACTCAAGTTGGAGACTTAGTTGTCTATCCATGTTCTCCAGAAGATTCATTGTACCTCTATGCACTTAGGCGCCCTAGTTGATGTGATTAAAGTGCTTCAAAGCTCCATGATTCTTGGTTAGGCACACATTTGACATTGAGCAAGCAAGAAAGTGCGCCTTGACTCTAGGAGTCCTGCCTTAGTCAAGTTTAGCATCCAGACTTAACTAATTTCAAGTTTCTAACTTTGTTCCTGCAAAAAACAAAAGTTAAGTTAGTCAAAAACTAATTCATTCCCTCATTATTTCGAATTAGCCTCCGGGAATGAGGAATAGGCTAACTCATTCTTCATTTGATGATCAGGCCGGAAACGGGGACATGACAGTAAGATACCCAACTAGTTCTACGAAAATTTTTCCTTAAACAATTTTACTTGCTATCAATTCATCAACTACTTCAACAACACAAAGATATACATCAAAGATAACTACTTGAATGAATCAACCTTAGAGTTGGGTACTTGTCTAGTTATTTGACTCAATCAACTTGCAATGTCTTATTACATGGATAATGCTTTCAATAGCATGAAGTTACAACTTATTCAATGGAGATACAAAAGAAAGGCCTTGAAGCCTTGATGTTTACAATGGCGTCTACACTTGATCAACTCAATCAAACTCAATGATGTCAACTGAATGTCAACACCTCACAATATCACAAGGGAGCATCACCTTTCTTATTGCATGGATGAACGTCATAGTTGCAAGACTCTTAGGGTTAGGCGCCAACTGAAGGTAGTAGAGACCAGACTAGGCGCCATCCTAAGCTGGGCACTTCCTTGAGGTGGTAGAGACATGGATGAACATCTAGTGGGGTTTGATGACTCTATATTGACACTCAAATTCACTTAGGTGCAATATTAGTGTTCTTCTAACTAGGCGCCAGATAGGAGGATTCTCAGGGGTTTTGGCGCCTAGGTTACAACTTGTCAATTTCTCAAAGAATCTTTGAAACACTTGACTTCCAAGGATTATCATCTTAAGAGTAGATGATGATGACATGAAGTAGAGATCTCTCTAGGACTGGATGAAGCCTTGCTTGATGATAAGATGAAGATGAAGTGATCCTTCATGACGACCCTTGGAGTGACCCTCTTGGAGTTGTGGACTTTGAAACTTTGAAGATTGAGAGATCTTGAAACTCGGATGGATGAATGTCTATCATTGATGAAGTACACTTGCAAGATATTCCTCGGAGAACTTGAATGGATAGATGCCTTGAAATTTCAACATGACGTTAGTGATGAAGAGTATTGACATGTTGGACTTGATGTGACCTTGCTGAAGGCGCATTTTCTTTCTTAGCATGATCATCCCAAACCAAGGCGCCAACTTGGAAAACCCTGTGAAGGCGCCACTATCTAGAATTTCTTCCAAGGTGTTAAAACTTGACATCTTTTCTTCTCTAGGTACTATCTCCTTCAAGGCGCTCCTTAAAATCATTGGAAGTGCTCAAGACTTACCTTAGTCCAAAGTGCCACAATCCATTCCTTAAAGCACAAAGAATTCTCAAAGGCGCCCCTATTTACCTCTAAGCACTCAAATATCATTTAGATTCAAGGTGCACATTTAGCTCTAAAACGCAAATTTCCATCATCAACCCATCAAGGTGCATCATCTTCCCTTTGTATCCCCTTCAAGGCGTAGACATTCACTTCTTCACACTCAAACTCACTCTCTGGCACCAGAATAGGTGTATAACTTCAAATAAGGCGCTAATCTTAGGTTTCTAAGTACTTAGTTTGATCTTAAGGCTATCCTTCCTCTAAGCACTCTCTTCAACTTCCTCACTAAAGGCCCTCTGTAAGTTTGGGCGCATTTCATCCCAAGGCACTTCAACATCATCCAAGGCGCAAATTCACTCTCCAAGACAAGGTGCAAAAAACCCTATCCTAAGGTGCTCAAATCTTGCTTCTAGACCTAGGCACACAAACATGAGATTGTGACTTCAATCATCATTCTTGGTTAAGGCACACAAACTCTCATTCAAGGTGCATATCTTTCTCCAACAAGGCACATATATTCCTCCAACAAGGCGCATATTCAATTCTAGGGCACTCTATCTTGGATTAAATCATGGTATCTCCTCAACAAGGCGCTCCAAACCATACCAAGGTGCTAAAACACTTAATGCAAGTTCTTCAAGTACTTATCCAACTTGATTCCTCCAACACAGGGTGCTCAATCTACTTTCTCAAACTTTCAACTCAAATCCTCACCTTATATTCTCCAAGGCAAAAAGGTGCAATTTGATTGAAGGCGCTAAAACTACTAGGCGCACTTATCTCCCTGAACTTACCTCTCTTCTTCCCTAGGCGCCAGAAACACCTCTTTATCTCAACTAGGCACTTATCTTCTCTAAGCGCACATGGTCTTCAAGGCGCATTTCATTCATCAAGGCACCTATCTCTAACAATCTCAACACTCAAAGGGACTCAAAACTCATCTGGACACCATCACTTCCCTAAAGGCGCAAAATTGGTGTAGATACATTCCATTTATTAAGGATCATTCTGGCGCCCAAATCTTGTCAAAGCAAAGGATAAATAGGTTCTCTCTAAGGCGCACTCCAGGGTTTGATCTTGCAAGACTTCTCACGTCAAAATTTTGACCAAGACACTCAAGGCACTAGTCTTTATCATCTAACCCTACAGTGCACTTACTCATTATGATATACTCCTCAACTTTGTATTCAACCTTGCCCAAGGCGCATATTCACTATAAGGCATTCTCACTTTGTCAAGGCTCAGAGGGCTTCAACTTGCTAAAGGGTAGAGGTCTAGGCACATATCTGACTTGAAGCTCAAGGCGCTCCAACCCTCTTGCTCTAGAATTCCTTCTAGGCACTAAGTGACTCCTCCAATTCCTTGAAAACATTTGAAGTGTTTTACCTTCTCAAGGTGCTCCTTCGAACTTGACTCCAAGGTGTTATAATCTCAAAGCTGCTGACATCATCTCAACCAAAGGCGCTCAATGATTTATCCCATATCTAGGCGCTAAAACACTTAATCAACCAAGTCATTCAAGGCACCATTCAGTAAACTCATCTTCCATGATATTCCTATCAAGGCGCATATCACTTCTCTCATGGGCTTTAGGCGCTCAGTTGAGTGTTTCAATACTACTTAGGTGCCAAATTTATTTTAATGCACCAAACACAAAGAGCTTTCAAACACTGGGCGCTCACAAAGAGTCTTCCAACCTTGGGTGCTAAATTAGGTCTTTGCAACTATCCAAGGCGCATATCTTCGTTTGAACAACTTATGGTGCCAAGACAACTTCTCATTAGGGCTCTCAAAACACTTGTGTTTACATTTGAAGTGCTTTACCTTCTTAAGGTGCTCCAGACTAACCTGACTCCAAGGCGCTCCATCATCATCCTTAAGGCGCTAAAAACATCATCTCCACTCTAGGCAAAAACATCATCCAACTCCTTAAGGCACTTCACTGTCAAAGTCTGAAGGCGCTCTACCTAGGACCATGCCTAGCATAAATAGGACCATGCCTAGCGTAAATGTACCCATTCAGATGCGTTGGAATAGTCAGTTTGGTCACGTCAGGAGCAGGACGAAAGTTACACCCCTTTGCAACTTTACACTGCCTCCTTCTGACGATTTTTGGGGTAGCAGAAAACCTTTCACCACGGGCAAATGCCTCAGAGCTATAAAAAACTGAGAGAGGTTATTGTAGAGACACTCTATGTGACTGCGTTGCCTCAGACGGAATGTTTCTAAGTGACATAGTTTTCGAGTAACATCTCGTCAAAGATTGCTGCCTTTTTGCACTGTGGACTCTTCAGGGATATCGTCGGTACAATGTAGCTCCGACTGTTTTGACATGTTTGGGTGAAAAATAGGACCATGCCTAGCATAAATATACCCATTCAGACACGTTGGAACAATCAGTTTGGTCGCATCAGGAGCAGGACGAAAGTTACACCCCTTTGCAACTTTACACTGCCTCCTTCTGACGATTTTTGGGGCAGCAGAAAACCTTTCACCATGGGCAAATGCCTCAGAGCTATAAAAAACTGAGAGAGGTTATCGTAGAGGCACTCTACGTGATCGCGTTACCTCAGACAAAATGTTTCTAAGTGACATGGTTTTCGAGTAACATCTTGTCAAAGATTGCTACATTTTTGCACTTTAGACTCTTCAGGGATATCGTCGGTACAATGTAGCTCTGACTGTTTTGACATGTTTGGGTGAAAAATAGGACCATGCCTAGTGTAAATGTACCCATTCAGATGCATTGGAATAGTCAGTTTGGTCGCATCAGGAGCAGGACGAAAGTTACACCCCTTTGCAACTTTACACTACCTCCTTCTGACGATTTTTGGGGCAGCAGAAAACCTTTCACCATGGGCAAATGCCTCAGAGCTATAAAAAACTGAGAGAGGTTATTGTAGAGGCACTCTACGTGATCACGTTGCCTTAGACAGAATGTTTCTAAGTGACACGGTTTTTGAGTAACATCTCATCAAAGATTGCTGCTTTTTTGCACTTTGGACTCTTCAGGGATATCGTCGGTACAATGTAGCTCCGACTGTTTTGACATGTTTGGGTGAAAAATAGGACCATACCTAGTGTAAATGTACCCATTCGGACGCGTTGGAATAGTCAGTTTGGTCACATCAGGAGCAGGACAAAAGTTACACCCCTTTGCAACTTTACACTGCCTCCTTCTGACAATTTTTGGGGCAGCAGAAAACCTTTCACCACGGGCAAATGCCTCAGAGCTATAAAAAATTGAGAGAGGTTATTGTAGAGGCACTCTACGTGATCGCATTGCCTTAGACAGAATGTTTCTAAGTGACACGGTTTTTGAGTAACATCTCATCAAAGATTGCTGCCTTTTTGCACTTTGGACTCTTCAGGGATATCGTCGGTACAATGTAGCTCCGACTGTTTAGACATGTTTGGGTAAAAAATAGGACCATGCCTAGCGTAAATGTACCCATCCGGACGCGTTGGAACAGTCAGTTTGGTCACATCACGAGCAGGACACCAAAAATGCAAAAGTTGCTTTGTGCAACTTGACAACATTGACACTTTTTTGCAACATGACTCAAAGACTCAAACTGACCCCAAATGACTCAAAGTAACTTAAAATCACCTTGATTTGGTGCCCAATGTACATTATAGAGGTCAAGGCGCTCCTTGTCATTCAAACATCTTAGATGAGCGCATAGGAAAGGAAAAAGCTCTAAGTTTCATCATCATGAGCGCCTAATATCAAGAGACTTTAATGGCTCAAACCTTAGCATGGAGTCCTAAGGTGCATTTCATGTGTCCTTTCATCCAGTTTGGCGCCCTTATGTAGATTTTTCAACTTGATTTGGTGCCCTATATGTGAAGGAAGATCTAAAGGCATGAAAGTGGATGTCATAATGCAAGAGTTTGGATCATCAAAATTGAAAGAAATAAGTCTATTAAGCTTGGGCGCCCTTGGTCTTCTTTTCATTCATTTGAGCGCCTTGGGAGAATGGTATATAGGTCATTATCATGATTGGGTGCCTTGGATCCAGAGTGTTGGAGAGATCATCAAATGGTGTCTAGTAGGGTGAGTTATGAGTTTGGTCGCATCAGGAGCAGGACACCAAAAATGCATAACATGATGATGTAAAAATGTGTACATATGTGTAAAAATGCAGGAGGAAATAAAAAAAGACAAACCTTACAAATTAATGTGCATACTTACAACTCAATGTAACATAACTTTACAAAATCAATGTGAATACTTACAAATTAATCCAATGAACCATCCAGGTCTGCTCTACTCTTTATTGTGTCAAGTATTGCTTGATGGTCAGACTCACGCACCTTCCACAATATTTTGTTCAAAGGTCTACCCTGATACTTTATCAAATAAACATTGGATGCCACGACAAGGTTCGAGTAATGAAGAATCTTCCGATGCATGTCAAAGTCCTGAAATAGCCAAATATTAACACTCTTATGTGGGTACCTTCTAAGCCATGTTCCAGTAATAACCACTAATCCTATAGGGTATTCGATGTTTTCTCCATCTGTAACAGGGGCATATGCGTGCCCTACATTGATATGTGTAGCAAATTAGATGAAATTAGTCAACATTACAAAAACACTACAAAGTAAGATGACATTACCTGGTTGAACTAGATGAAATTAGATGCATATACGTGCCCTATATTACCTAGTTGAACTAAATCTGATATGTGGTCAAAGTCAACTGATGATTCCATCTGTGTTAGTTCCAGTGTCGTCGGGGGTCGATACGTGTCAAGTGGGCTAAGATAACTTAACTGCCATTCGTCAACCCACTCCTTTGACTCGCACTCATCCTAGACTTGAATTGTACAGGAAGAACAAAAGCATGACATCTTTCATGTATGGATACTCCATGAACCTGCAATTGAGCTTCTGAAAGAGTGCATCTCATTTGATCCTGTCAGTGTACAACAATCCTCATATGGTGCAATGTTAGTATCATCTATCAACCAAAAAAATCTATGAACTAAAGACTTACCTTCATTACCTAGACCCATGGAAGCATTACACCACTCGACAATCGATTTTGCATCTGTCAACTTTGCATTGTCTTTATACTTTAACTCTTCTCGTGCTATGGCTCTTTTGATACATACTCCTGCACCATCATGCTCCCCCTTTCCATGCCCAGCCTCACAAAAGTTCCACATATGTTGAATACCTGTAAAATTATGCCTCCTACTCAGCCAATAGAAATTCTGCGAGTTCTTGAATTGTGACGCACAATTATCTGACCATATGATATGCTGACTGAACGATATGCCCCTTCTAGCCAAATCATTGTAGAACACCTGAAAGCAACCTTGCACGAACTCCGTAGAATGCGTGCGATCATCACTAATATAGAAATTATACTCCCTTATGATCTTTCTGTCATCCTCTGTACTATCATTCGCATGAATGAATGCGATGTGCACAAATATAGAAACCTGTGTGGAGTTGTAATATTGTGATTGCACCTCACGCTGTGGCTGTAGACTGTAGTTCTCTGCAAAGTCAATGACTGAAACAATGCTACCAACCGGAAATGTGTCCTTGCATAACTTGAATTGCAAGTCCAACCATTGAGCTCTATGGGCATGTCTTGCATACTCATACACTATGCTGTCACGAAATATAGGCATAAACTGATACACTGGAATCTTTTCAATAACTAATTCACACCTCTTTGCTTCTTTACCATCTTTTGTATTGTATGCCACTGTTTTATACTTGCCAAACTCTACTAGTTCGTTTCCAACCGCATGTGTTATTTCCATATGTTCACATATTGGCAAATGTTGCAAGCCACCGCAACGATGACATGTGCCATCCAAGCATAATTTCTTGTAGAATATTTGACCTTCCTCTCTTTCACATAAAATTCTTGATATGAAGTCTCTTGAAGATGTTGGTGGGGCACATATGGCACAACCCTGCAAATCATTGTTAGTATGCATATCTAAACATATAGACCTATAAGCATCAAAATGGTTAGAAAATTCAATATGTAATCTACAACAACAAGTAGTGTGTGTGTGATTTATCTTAACATAGAAATGTTTTAGCATTTCAAAATATCTTTGACAAATTTTAATTTGAGGATACTTCTCTAGAAATTTACCATAAAACTGTGTTTGAGTCTCATCCAAAAAATGCTTTGGATGTGGCTCGCGGTTCTAACTACCGATTCTCCTTCTTACCACATCCCTTTGATTCGGAGATACCCTTGTGTAATTCTTCCAAAAGTCTTCAATTAGTGATCTCAATGCTTCAACAATTGGTTTATCTTTTCGTGGTAGTCTCCCTGAGAACGCCCATAATTCATTGGCATTAGTGTCCTCAATTCTTTGGTGTCTTCCAACGGCTCTTGATAAAGTTTTCCTATTAATTCTCAATTCTTGACTTGTCTTTCTAATGAGACTAGCTTTCCTTGTTTGACTACTTACTATAGTTGATGTAATCACACGCCGTGTTGCATTACTATCTTTTGTGCGTGAGGTGTTACCCACACTCTCATACGCACTCATTAGATTCTTGACAATAGATTTTTCACTTGAAGCCTCTGATGTTCTCAACCCAAGAATCTTCATGATAGACCTATACTTTATACTTCGCATCATTTCAATGAATAGTTGACATCTTGCAGTCTCATTTAACTTTTCAAAGAACAATCTCCAAATCTTATTAGCATATCTTCTATAAGTGCGTTTTGGAAGCTTACCTTCCATTGGCTGCAAAATATTCTCATCAATATCAATCAAATACTTTGGCTTTCTGTGTAAAATTCTAGGTGGTGTCAAGTTAGGTAAATTCATCTCAACATTAAGAATTTCATCAATATTTAAATGAGATGGGTTAGATGGCATACCTTCGATCGAAGATGGAATAGATGACATACCTTGAGGTTGAGGTGGGAACGATGGTGTACCTCCTTCATCACATGTGAGTGATGATGTACTCTCAACTTGAGATGTGGTAGATGGTGTCCCTACATGTTGACTTGCGGTAAAGGATGTGTCTCCAACTATGGTATTCAAATCTCTCGTACCAAGAAGTTTTTGCATTCGTTCTCTTTGTGCCGCCAATACCATATCTCTTTGTGATGGTTGTGGTTCCTCTTCAATTGGTATGTCTTCATTTATCGTGTCCAATTTCCTCTTCTCACGAAGTTCCCTCATAGCCATTGCTTTCTTTGCATTCTTAGCTTCTATCTCTTCCTGTGTTGGTTTAATTCTTGATCATTTCCTCGGCATGACGGAGAATTTGTTTGTAGCATGATAAAGAGACCAATATTAGTTCCTAAGAAATGAATACATGATAATAGTGGGATTGTATTTTTTTATGTTGTAAGGATTTATTCTTGTATAGTTTGACATCATGGTATGAACTAAGGTTTGTTTATTACACATAATTATTAAAGAGCCCATGTGTAGAAAATATACATGGCATCATGTGAGATTGTAGGTTGCTTTCTTGATTGGGAATGTGTCTATTTTAAACATGTATGATAAAGCATGATAAAGTAATTCAATCCGAAATAAGGAAAATGTAAAGAACATGCATGTAAAGACTTGACATACCTAAATAATGAAGATTTGAATGGAGAGAGTACCTAATTATGTAGTGTTTTTATCTTCTTGCATCAAACTCCTCAACAATTTGAGTTTTTCACCACTTGCTTCCTTTTCAATGTTAAATTCTTAAAATTGAATCACAATTAACATTGCAACACTACAAAAATTGAAACTTGAATAGATATATATCAAACTTGGTGTGAAAACTATGTTATTTCCTCCTTTTCAAGTTGGCAAAGCAAAAAAGGTGGTGGAAAGATCATGCAAAGGTGGTACAATGTGTCAAATGTGCATGTGAACTTCCCAATAGCATGAAAGCACTTCTTTTTTGTCAGAGCACGCGCAGAATCAATAAGAAAATAGAGCATGTGGGCCTGGATCACGGGGGTAACCACTTTTTTACCGTTTCAATAGAACTACAAAATGTGAGCGCGTTATAACGCACTCGCACTATAACGCGCTCGCGTTTTATCCTACTATAGATTCATCACATCCTTTGCATTGATCACATCTTTTTCTTGCAAGGGCTTGCCAGATGCTCCACCATATGATAGGTATAACAATGAAGGGGCAAGCCCTCATAATCAAGTTCGTGATAGAAAATGCCCTCAACCCTCAACGTCAAATCCTAATCCCTAAACCCTCAACTCTGATCCCTCGACCCTCAACCCTCAATGTCAAATCCTAATCCCTCAACCCTATCCCTAAATCCTCAACCCTCAACGTCAAATCCTAATCCCCCAACCCTCAACCCTATCCCTAAACCCTCAACCCTCAACGTCAAATCCTAATCTGTCATCCCTCAACCTCAAATCCTAATCCGTCAACCCTAATCCATCATCCCTCAACTCTAATCCCTCATCCCTAAACCCTAAATGCTATCCCTAATCCTACACCCTCAACAGACTCGATACTATACCTTAAACTCTAATCCCTTATCCCTAAACCCTCCAACCCTATCCCTAATCCTTACAACCCTCAACCCTAATCCCTCAACCCTTAACTCTGATCCATCAACCCTCAACACTATACCTTAAACCCTAATCCCTTCAACCTCAACCCTATCCCTAAACCCTTGACCCTCGAACCTCAACCCTCAACCCTCGACGTCAAACCCTAATCCCTCAACCCTTAACTCTGATCTCTCATCTCTCAACCCTAACCCTAAACCCTAAACCCTAATCCCTTATCCCTAAACCCTCCAACCCTATCCCTAATCCTTATGCCCTCCACACTCAACTTTAACCCTAATTCCTCGACCCTCAACCCTATCCCTAAACCCTTGACCTTTGAACCTCAACCCTCAACCCTCAACATCAAACCCTAATCCCTCAACCCTTAACTCTGATCCCTTGACCTTCAACCCTAACCCTAAACCCTAAACCCTCAACGTTAAATTCTAATCCCTCAACCCTTCACTCTAATCCCTCAACCATAAACCCTATCCCTAAACCCTCAACACTATACCTTAAACCCTAATCCCTCAACCCTAACCCTAAACCTTGTCCCTAAACCCTAATGCCTCAACCCTCAACCCTAATCTATCATCCGTCATCCCTCAACTCTAATCCCTCATTCCTAAATCCTAAACACTATCCCTATTCCTAGACCCTCAACAGGCTCGATACTATACCTTAAACCCTAATCCCTCTACCCTCGACACTCTTATTTAACCCTAATCCCTTGACCATTAACCCTATCCCTCAACCTCAACCCTCAACCCTCAACTCTCAACATTAAACCCTAATTCATCAACCCTAAACCTTAATCCCTCAAACCTAAACCCTATCCCTAAACCATCAACCCTCAACACTATACCTTAAACCCTAATCCCTCAACCCTCAACCCTAAACCTTATCCCTAAACCCTAATCCCTCAACCCTCAACCCTAATCCATCATCCCTCAACTCTAATCCCTTATCCCTAAACCCTAAATGCTATCCCTATTCCTAAACCCTCAACATACTCGATACTATACCTTAAACTCTAATCCCTTATCCCTAAACCCTCCAACCCTATCCCTAATCCTTATGCCCTCCACAATCAACTTTAACCCTAATTCCTCGACCCTCAACCCTATCCCTAAACCCTTGACCCTTGAACCTCAACCCTCAACCCTCAACATCAAACCCTAATTCCTCAACCCTTAACTCTGATCCCTCGACCTTCAACCCTAACAGTAAACCCTAAACCCTCAACGTCAAATTCTAATCCCTCAACCCTTCACTCTAATCCCTCAACCCTAAACCCTATCCCTAAACCCTCAACACTATACCTTAAACCCTAATCCCTCAACCCTAACCCTAAACGTTGTCCCTAAACCCTAATGCCTCAACCCTCAACCCTAATCTGTCATCCATCATCCCTCAACTCTAATCCCTCATTCCTAAATCCTAAACGCTATCCCTATTCCTAGACCCTCAACAGGCTCGATACTATACCTTAAACCCTAATCCCTCTACCCTCGACACTCTTATTTAACCCTAATCCCTTGACCATTAACCCTATCCCTCAACCTCAACCCTCAACCCTCAACCCTCAACCCTCAACCCTCAACTCTCAACATTAAACCCTAATTCATCAACCCTAAACCCTAATCCCTCAAACCTAAACCCTATCCCTAAACCATCAACCCTCAACACTATACCTTAAACCCTAATCCCTCAACCCTCAACCCTAAACCTTATCCCTAAACCCTAATCCCTCAACCCTCAACCCTAATCCATCATCCCTCAATTCTAATCCCTTATCCCTAAACCCTAAATGTTATCACTATTCCTAAACCCTCAACAGACTCGATACTATACCTTAAACTCTAATCCCTTATCCCTAAACCCTCCAACCCTATCCCTAATCCTTATACCCTCCACACTCTACTTTAACCCTAATTCCTCGACCCTCAACCCTATCCCTAAACCCTTGACCCTTGAACCTCAACCCTCAACCCTCAACATCAAACCCTAATCCCTCAACCCTTAACTCTGATCCCTCGACCTTCAACCCTAACCCTAAACCCTAAACCCTCAACGTCAAATTCTAATCCCTCAACCCTTCACTCTAATCCCTCAACCCTAAACCCTATCCCTAAACCCTCAACACTATACCTTAAACCCTAATCCCTCAACCCTAACCCTAAACCTTGTCCCTAAACCCTAATGCCTCAACCCTCAACCCTAATCTATCATCCGTCATCCCTCAACTCTAATCCCTCATTCCTAAATCCTAAACGCTATCCCTATTCCTAGACCCTCAACAGGCTTGATACTATACCTTAAACCCTAATCCCTCTACCCTCGACACTCTTATTTAACCCTAATCCCTTGACCATTAACCCTATCCCTCAACCTCAACCCTCAACTCTCAACATTAAACCCTATTTCATCAACCCTAAACCCTAATCCCTCAAACCTAAACCCTATCCCTAAACCATCAACCCTCAACACTATACCTTAAACCCTAATCCCTCAACTCTCAACCCTAAACCTTATCCCTAAACCCTAATCCCTCAACCCTCAACCCTAATCCATCATCTCTCAACTCTAATCCCTTATCCCTAAACCCTAAATGCTATCCCTATTCCTAAACCCTTAACAAACTCAATACTATACCTTAAACTCTAATCCCTTATCCCTAAACCCTCCAACCCTATCCCTAATCCTTACACCCTCCACACTCTACTTTAACCCTAATCCCTTTAACCTCAACCCTATCCCTAAACCCTTGACCCTCGAACCTCAACCCTCAACCCTCGACGTCAAACCCTATTCCCTCAACCCTTAACTCTGATCCCTCATCTCTCAACCCTAACCCTAAACCCTAAACTCTCAACCCTCAACATCAAATCCTAATCCCTAAACCCTAAACCCTCAACACTATACCTTAAACCCTAATCCCTCAGCCCTCAACCCTAAACCTTATCCCTAAACCCTAATCCCTCAACCCTCAACCCTAATCCGTCATCCCTCAACTCTAATCCCTCATCCCTAAACTGTAAATGCTATCCCTATTCCTACACCCTCAACAAAATTGATACTATACCTTAAACCCTAATCCCTTATCCCTAAACGCTCAAACCCTATCCCTAATCCTTATACCCTCCACACTCTACTTTAACCCTAATTCCTCAACCCTCAACCCTATCCCTAAACCCTTGACCCTCGAACCTCAACCCTCAACCCTCAACATCAAACCCTAATCCCTCAACCCTTAACTCTGATCCCTCGACCCTCAACACTATACCTTAAACCCTAATCCCTATCCCTCAACCCTTAACCCTTAAAACTTAAACCCTATCCCTACACCCTCAACACTTGACACTATATCTTAAGCCTTAAACCCTCATCCCTAAATCCTCAACCCTCAATCCTTAAACCTTCAACCCTAAACCCTATCCCTAATCCCTCTACCCTCGACACTCTAACCCTAACCTCGACATTAAATGCTAATCCGTCAACCCTAAACCCTAATCCTAAACCCTCAACCCTCAACCCTCAACACTATACCTTAAACCCTAATCCCTCAACCCTCAACCCTAAACCTTATCCCTAAACCCTAATCCCTCAACCCTCAACCCTAATCCATCATCCCTCAACTATAATCCCTCATCCCTAATCCCTAAATGCTATCCCTATTCCTAAACCCTCAACAGACTCGATACTATACGTTAAACCCTAATCCCTAATCCCTAAACCCTCCAACCCTATCCCTAATCCTTACACCCTCCACACTCTACTTTAACCCTAATCCCTCGACCCTAAACCCTATCCCTAAACCCTTGACCCTTGAACCTCAACCCTCAACCCTCAATGTCAAACCCTAATCCCTCAACCCTTAACTTTGATCCCTCGACCCTCAACCCTATCCCTAAACCCTAAACCGTAATCTGTCATCCCTCATCCCTAAACCTTAAACACTATCCCTATTCCTAGACCCTCAACAGGCTCAATAGTATACCTTAAATGCTAATCCCTTATCCCTAAACCCTCCAACTCTATCCCTCATCCCTTAACCCTCATGATTAATAGCCTTAAACGTAAAAAAATTTGAGTGGGACATAACGCGAGCGCGTTATAACGCGCTCGCGTTATGTAAAACATGACAAAAGACAGACATGCGGGAAAGAAAAATGCAAGGCAAAACATAACACGAGCGCGTTATTATTTATTGCTTTGGTAATCCCAAGCCTTGGGCTTGGGATTTGCTTTGGATTTCCAACCCAAAGGCTTGGAGTGCCTTATGAACAGTCACAGACGTGTTTTTCTATATTCTTCAAAGTTTCACATAATTTCGTTCGTGCTAACCCTCAAATTTGCACGTGTTTCAAGGTTGAAAAAATCAAACACATGGGTAATGTTAGGCTTTCTCTTAGCTATTTGACGATGTGATTTTTTTCACATTTTAACAATGTTAAGCCTTTCATCTTTAATTTCTTTTGTTTGTGTGTCTGTTTTTAGGCAAAAACCACTGTTTGGTCTTTTTTTCATTGTAAAATAACTATTCATTCAAATTTCAAAAAAATTACATATTTAGAAACTAGACTCCATTCTACAAATATTAAAAAAATAAAAAAATAATTTTCAATTAGTTTTCAAAATTTATAGGGGTAGCATGGCCAAAATTCTATTTTTTAGGATGTGTCCACTTTAAAAATTAGTAAAAAATCAAATATTCATCAAAAAATTATTAGAAAAATCAGGCATAAACTACATGCTATTAGCTAATTTCTCACCAAAGCGATTTTAAAAATACCAAAAAAAAGTTGACCTTTTGAGGGAGCCACAAAACATGCTATGTTATGTTTTTTTGACAGAAACAACACCAATTTCTGTGGCTCCCTCTTTTGAACCCCTTAATCTATGCCATTTTCAAAACAAAATAGTAGTTTAGAAAGTAGACTCGGAGCACTACGAACATTGTTTTGGTTGCATCTCCAAATTTTGAGTGTAACTATGCTCAATTTCTCATCCAAGGCCAGTATTTCCTGATTTCAGAAAAAAAAGTGGCCTCTTAAGACCCCTTTTTGGCCCCCCATCTTCCTGCACTTACCCTAGGGCACCTGCTCATTAGTCCCTGACTTTTCCATTCTCTGAACTTCAAAATCTGGTATGCATTTGATATCTCTGTGTGCGAGCATTTTCTGTGATTTGTCCATTTGCTTCCAAATTTGCATAATTAGGGTTTTGAGCATAAGTGGACTTAATTGAATAGCTAAATCACACAATTCTAATTTCCCTCATATTCTGAGTGACCGAAGGCTTGTAGTAGACTTCCTACTTGGCTGATGTCCTTGAATGTTTAGAGGTGATAGGAGGATTCATACAAACTAGCAAAATAAACACAAAAATCCTCTTCATCAATTTTCACCTTAAACAGTTCTTTAAATGCATTATATTTTTGTTTAAACAACCATTTACAACCAATAGTTTTCTTCCAAGAGGCAATTTTGCCAATTTCTAAGTTTGATTTTTATTTAAGGACTCTGTTTCTTCCTCCATGGCCTCATCCCAAAACTCTTATTCATTTGATCTCAAAGTGTCTCCTTAACAATCTTGGGATGATCTTCTCAAAAGTGGACTTTCTAGTTTAGCATCATCTGATTCTACATTCTCTGATTCCACGTACTCTTCTACTAACTCACACTCTAATTCATATTATGCAGTTACTTCTAATCCAAACATAGATCTTTCCCCTTCTAATATAACATGAAATTGTTCAATTTCTTCATTTGGTTGTATTTCCTATTTTATAACACTCTTACCTTCTTTGAAAATTGCATTATGACTTAGATATTCCATTTCTTTGTGTTTATGGGTTTCACAACTTATATCCTTTAACACTAGTACTATATCCCATAAATATACACTTCATTGATTGATAGTCTAGATTAGTCATTTTTTCTTTGGGAATATACATATAAAGCATCAAAACCAAAAAACTTATGTTTGATAGAGGGTTTCTTACCAATTTGTGCTTATTGTAGATTTTTATCCAACAAAGCTAAGGTGTGTGATCTATTGATAAGATAATAGGTAGTTAAATTAATACTTCTATCTAGAATTTTCTATCCAAACCTACACCACTAAGCATGCTTTGATCCTTAACCATTAGATTTCTATTCACCCTTTCTACAAATCCATTCTATTGTGGTGTATAGGGAGTGGTCTTCTACCTTTTGATTCCACAATTATTGTATAACTACTTGATTCATTCTTTTAAGTAATACTCTACACTATTATCACTTCTCAAGACCTTTATTTTGTTTTCTATCTAATTTCCTACCAGAACCTTAAACTCTTTAAATTGATTGAAAACATCAAATTTATTCCAAATAAAATATACCTAGGTCTTAATTGAGAAGTCATCAATAAAGCTAGCATAGTACATAGATTTTCCAAGGAATGGAACCTTTGCAAGTCTAAGGCATTACTATGCATTAAATGCAAAATCCCTTCCAATCTTCTAGAACTATTTGGAAATTTACATGAGTCTACTTACCAAATATGCAATGCTTACACAAATCAAAATCTAACGGACAATCAAAAATTCCTTCAATGATACCTTTTATTTTTAAAGATTTAAGACCTTTCTCTTTAATATGTCATACTTGTTGATACCATAGCATTTCCTTCTCTATAAGAAGAGTAGAAGCTTGATCTATAATATTATTTACCTAAGGAATAGTAGAAATATTGCACCCACCATTTACAATGCTTGCCTCAAGTTTGAGAAACATTCTTAAATAGAATCCTTTTGCTAACACCATAGAACCATTAACTATTTTGTAGCTATCCATAATAAATACCATTTACACACCTACATCATTCATTTTACTTATCAAAATCATATATATAGCCAAACCTGAAATATGTAGAACACTAGAAATGCTTTTACTTCTTCCATCTATGAGTCTTAGCTTGACTCTTCATCAACTTGCAATCTGATATGTTGAATTGTCTCCTGAGAATACTTCACCTCCATTGATTTTCTCATAATCATTGAACCCCTCCTTTGGGGGATTCATATGGAATGAAGCACGTATGTCAATCAACAATACATCATGGAATTCATATGAGCACGAAGTAGCCAAGAAAAAATCACCCAAGTCTTTTGTGGAGGTCTTGATTCTATAAAAGGGGAACCATCAAATGACTTATCATTTTCAACCATTTTAGATATGCAAACCCTCTTATAATGCCCTATTTTACCATAGTTCTTTAACATTTTCCTTGACTTTTATGTGGAGCACTAGATTTACATCTGGACTTTGATCTCTTATCCCCTAATTTTTTGTCACTTGAATTCATTTTATTTCCTTATAAACCAATAATATAATAATATACAATCTAAAAAAATAATATAATAACTAGAAAGCAAAGATAATACATAGTATTTTCACTTGGAAAAACCCTTTCAAGGAAAAACCTAGCATGATAAAAGTCTTCGCTATTGTATAAAACTCAACCAATCACAAATACTATAATGAATCTCATACCCAATCCTTTCAGATGTGCAAATATTAATAGGAAAACAAAAATAGTTTTACACATTGCATGGATCATGAAAAAATATTGCATGGATATTTTTTCATGAGTGAAAATTGAAAAACCCAAAATAGAACCCAAAATTCTTTTCTTCTAAGAAAATATACATTTTCTAAACTAGACACTAGATGTTATTGTACCACTTGAATACAAAACATAAAAAGTATACAATTCACTTATCCAACAAATGAATTTAATAGAATTAACTTAGATTTAATTTGTGGTTATGCATGGGTTGGAATTTGTGGTATCGGAGGAGTTAGTCGGAGAGGGCCACTAGCATTTCCATAGATGGGGCTAAAATATTTAAGGCTAGATGTGTGGGGGAGGAGGTGATGCTCACTTTCCTTAATAAGGACAAAGACCCTACTAGATTACACTCAATCTACTTCAAGAGTACCCTCAAATTTCCATTGGATGAGATTTCCCCCTGCATCATGAGGTATATTACCCTAGACGGGTGCTTCAAATTTATTTATTCATACCATTTTTTCTTATTAAACCACTTTAGGAGAAAGAAGTTAGTGTCTTCTCTATCCTACCTATTGTTAGCTTTGGAATTGTCCATGAAGGATTACAAGAAGCGCCTATTGAGCTATCCCTACAATAAGGGTTAATTTTTTCGATAGTTAACCATGTGAGACAAAGGAATCCCACTATTGCTTGACCTAATTACAAGAAGGTTAATAAGAACAAGAAAGTGATGGATTAAACATAATCCACCTTTGAGGAATCATATGATAAGGATGTGAGTAGCTGGGATAAAATTGGATCTGATTCCGGGTCAGAGTTAGATTCATAGAATTCCAAGGATTATGACTCTCTAATAAAGGACATTTCTATTGGTAGTGGAGGTGTGAGGGATAACAAGAGGAAAAGGGCTGAACCCCCTATAGGGATGAAGAGTGTTGAAAGGCTCCATGTTCTTTAGAAGGATAGTGAAGCTCCCCGTACCCAAGATAATGGGAAAGGTACATCCTTTCTGTAACCTATTATTAGTGAACTTTTCCTTAACATTGAGAATCCATGTGCCTCGATCCCAAAGGACTTCATACTCCCTTGGCCTAATGCCATGTCACTATGGGAGTTATCTGATGATGTGTATTATATCTGCTAGGTCAAAATGTTATGATCCTGCACCAGACTTTTGAGATACAACACAACTTCATCAAATGGTTCTATATTAAGATAATCAAGACTAATGCAAAAATGGATATTATGGTTAAGAGGTATAGAGGGGAGAACTAGATATCAATTGAAGAGGAAAAGAAGATATTCCAAATTGGGGAAATTGTTTCCTAGGTGAACAAGTTAATGGATGACTTCTCCAACCAGAAGGAAAGGACTTGGTGCAGGAACTTTCGGAGGTCATAACTTTTGACTCGGAGGTCCGTTGGAACTAAAATTTGGTGGGTAGATGCATCTTGAAGAGTTTAATAAAAAAACCCATGAAATTGGTAAATTCAGTAGGTCATCGTTTTGACACTTTCTTGGGACTTTATTCAATCATCTAGGGCCTCAAAATGAGGTTTTAATGTTTTTTCGAGATTTTTTCAATTTTTTTTCTAAATATTTTCCTAGATTTACTTGCAATTAGATTAGAAAGTTGACGATTAGTCATTTTTTAGTAAGTTTCAAACATTTGGAAACTTTCATGGTCATACGGATAAGGATACGAAGTAACCAAAAATGACAATTTTAGAAAGTTGTGAAAATCTGCCAAAAATGGTAATTTTTGTTTTTTGTATAAATTGGATATTTATCTTTAGTTGTAGCAGGATGGGATGGAATGAGAAGAAATTTAAAAATATAGTCCTGAGTTTTATGGGTTTTCTTTTGTAATAATAGAGTTGAATTTTATATTGTGAAGTTTGGTTACATCATCTAGTATCAGCGTGGGAAGATCGCTAGGAGAGGAAGAGGAAGAGCAGGTAATGCCCATATGCATAGGGATATACATGATCTACAAAGACAAATGCAAGAACTTGTAGGTATGCTGGCCAATCAAGGATTGAGACCACAAAGAGATTATTCTGATGAAGAAATAGCCAGGGAGATGAAGATCGACATGTAGGAGCTAAAGAGGAAGCACAATTAGAGCACCTGGCTTTTGAAGAAAGGATGCTCAGACCATTAGAGGAAAAAAATGATGGGATTAAAATTGAAGTTTCTAAGTACGCAGGTAGTCTCAAACCAGAGGAGTTGATAGATTGGTTGAACGAAATGGGGAAATTCATTAAATGGAAGACTATGACAGAGGAAAAGAAGGTGAAGTTTGCATGCACTAAGTTAAAGGGTCATGCAATGATCTAGTGGGATCATTTGCAAAATGAAAGAACTAGAAAGGGAAAGGATAAAATGAAGACTTGGAGCAAAATGGAGAAGAAGCTGAAAGAGAAATTTTTGCCGTAGACTATGCACAAACTCTTTTCTGTAGATTTCAAAATTTGAAACAAAACTTATCTACTGTGCAAGACTATACAAATGAATTTTACAAGTTGTCCATTCATGTGGAGCATCAAGAAACTGATGAATAGATGGATGCAAGGTATGTAAATGGTCTAAAATTCACTATTCAAGATGAATTAAGCATGCATAGGGTTAACAATATGGATGACGCATACCAATTAGCTTTGCAGAAGAAAACTAAAGTAGACAATATCTTCAAAGGAATAGAGGAGCAAGGAGAGGGACATCATCTCCCTTGCGAGGTGGTCTAAATTTTAGTCAGGGAGAATCATCCCAAGGAACAAAGAAATTAGAAGATATCCAACAAGATCCTCAAATTCAACAAAGAGGAAGAGGATTTCAGAGGGGCAGAGGTTATGGTGGTGGTAGAGGATGGGTAGGCCCATGAAAACCTTTCATTTGTTATAGGTGTGGTGAAGAGGGTCACAGGGCATTTGACTGCCCAAACTATCACATGCAAGAAAGGAAACAAGGAGAACAACCTAGGTTTAACTTGGCTCAAGCTGAGGATGAAGGAGAAGGGTTAGAATTAGAGGTTCCACTAGATGTGGGTGAGCATCTCATGATGAGAAGAGCAATGGTGATTCCAGAAAAGGAGCAAATACAAGGTTGTGATGATTCTTGGCTTCGAACCAATATTTTTCAAACCAGATGCACCTCAAGAGGAAAGGTATGCCAAGTTATTATTGATAGTGGCAGTTGTGAACATATGGTTTCTAGAGAAATGGTAGATAAACTGAATCTACACTATGAAAAACATCCCCATCCTTATCGTATTGCATGGTTCAAAAAGGGAAATGAAGTCACTGTTGATAAGAGGTGTTTAATTAAGTTTTCAATAGGAAAGACTTATAAGGATGAAATATGGTGTGATTTCATTCCAATGGATGCATGCCATGTGTTGTTGGGAAGGTCGTGGCAATATGATAGGAAGGTAATGCATGATGGAACAAAAAAAAATACATGTTTTGGAAAGAAGGTTCCAAAGTGATTTTATTGCCTCTTAAGGATGAAAGGAAGGTTGAGAGTATGTTGTCCACAAGAGAACTTATGAAGGAAATGAAGGTGACAGGGTTCTATTATGCACTAGTAGTGAAAAAAGAAGATGATGAGGAAATACCAGTACTAGCAAAAGTAGCAAAACTACTTGAAGAATATGCTGATGTTATGCCAAATGAGTTACCTAATGGTTTACCACCAAAGAGAGATATTCAGCACCACATTGATTCGATCCTAGGAGCATCCCTACCTAATCAAGTAGCTTACAGAATGAGCCCTACCCACCATGCAGAACTCAATAGACAAATGACAGACCTCATAAGCAAAGGTACGGTGAGGCAGAGTATGAGCCCATATGTTTTACCTGTACTATTAACTCCAAAGAAGGATGGCACATGGAGGATGTGCACAGATAGTAGGACAATCAATAAAATCACCATCAAATATCTGTTCCCCATCCCTCGTTTGGACGACATGATGGATGTGCTTGCAAGGGCTAAATACTTCAACAAAATTGATCTACGTAGCGGTTATCACCAAATCCGGATTCGAGAGGGGGATGAATGGAAAACAACATTCAAGACTAGGGATGGATTATATGAGTGGATGGTTATGCTATTTGGGTTATCTAATGCACCCAACACCTTCATGAGGCTAATGAATACTATACTGTGTCCTTATATTGGTAAGTTTGTGGTGGTTTACTTTGATGATATTTTGGTTTTTAGCAAGAGCAAAGAGGAGCACCTGCAACATTTGAGGATCGTACTAGATGTGTTGAGAAAAGAGAAACTCTATGCAAACTTAAAGAAGTGCATATTCATGCAAGAAAGTTTGGTCTTCCTAAGCTTTGTCATCTCCGCAGATGGTATCAAAATGGATACAGAAAAGGTCAGGGCAATTCTAGAGTGGCCTAGTACAAGGAGCATAATAGAGGTAAGAATTTTTCATGGGTTATCCACATTCTATCAAAAACTCATTCAAAATTTTAGCAGTATTGTAGCACCCATAAAAGATTGCACCAAAGGAAGGGATTTTGTGTGGACCAAGGAAGCTGAGGAAGCTTTTATGTTTCTGAAGAAGGTGATAGAAGCTCCTATTTTAGCATTACCTGATTTTGATAAGGTATTTGAAGTGGATTGTGATGCCTCATATGTGGGCATTGGAGTTGTACTTAGCCAAGAAGGAAAACCCATAGCCTTCTTTAGTGAAAAGTTGAATGAGGTAAGGAAGAACTATTCAACTTATGCTATAAAATGTTATGTAATTGTACAAGCATTGAGACATTGGAGGCACTACCTAGTGCCAAAGGAGTTTGTGTTGTTTGCAGACCATATTGCCTTGAAATACTTGAAAACACAAAAAGAATTGAATAGTAGACATGCAAAATGGGTTTCTTTCTTACAAGGCTACAACTGTGTTCTCAAGCACAAGTCAGGAGAATATAACTAGGTTGCAGATGCTTTAAGTAGGCATGTCACACTATTGACAACAATGGAAAATGAGGTGATTGGTTTTGATGACATCAAAGATCTATATGAATCTGACAATGATTTTTGGGAGATTGTGGAACAGTTAAAAACCCCGGTAGTGGGCAGCATGGGCCACATTCAAGGTGAATATCTTATGCAAGATGATTATCTCTTTAAAGGAAAGCAATTATGTATTCCAGTTTGGTCCATGAGAGAGAATATTATGAGAGAGCTTCATTGTAGTGGGTTGGGTGGACATTTTGGCAAGGATAAGACCATAGGTCTGGAAGAAGATAAGTACTATTGGCCAAAGATGAAAAGAGACATAACAACATATGTGACAAGGTGTTGAACTTGTCAGATGGTTAAAGGACATTCACAAAATACGGGGTTGTATATGCCATTACCAGTACCTACTGAACCATGGACTGATTTAGGTATGGACTTTGTGTTAGGGCTACCGAACACACAAGGTAATGATTCCATCTTGGTTGTTGTTGATAGGTTCTCTAAGATGGCTCATTTTATTGCCTGCAAGAAAACTAGTGATGCAACTAGGGTGGCAGAATTATTTTTTAAAGAAATTGTTTGATTGCATGGTGTTCCACAAACTATCACATCTGATAGGGATACCAAGTTTCTTAGTCAATTTTGGAGGACCCTATGGAAAAAGATGGGAACCAAGCTCCAGTTCAACAGTGCTTATCACACCCAAACAGATGGGCAGATAGAGGTTGTAAATCCAAGTTTGGGAAACTTGCTAAGATGCATCATTAGAGAGAAACCTAGATAGTGGGACTTGGCCTTACCACAAGCTGAATTTTCCTATAACAATTCAGTCAATTGATTTATAGGTAAATCACCATTTCACATTGTTTATGGTAGGAATCCTAAGGGTGTTTTAGATTTGGTGCAGCTACCAATTAGAGACAGGATTAGTGATGATGGAGAAGTGTGTGTAGAACATATTCAACAATTACAGAAAGAGGTAAGGTAGAAGCTCCAAGAGAGTAATGAAAAGTATAAAACTACAGTAGATGCTAGTAGAAGACATCTAGTATTCAATGAAGGTGACTTAGTCATGGTTTATTTAAGAAGAGAGAGGTTTCCCACCGAAACTTACAACAAGCTGAAATATAAGAAAATTGGCCCTTGCAGAATTACAAAAAAAAATCAATGACAATGCTTATGAGATCGATTTACTAGAGTAGTTAGACATTTCTCCTGTGTTTAATGTTTTGATTTATATGCTTTTCATGGTGACATTCCTGATGAAGAAGGTGAGGCTAAAGCAGATTGGAAACAATAGGTTACGAGAAAGAAAAGGGTAAAGATTGCATAGATTCTGGACAAGAAGACAATAGACACTCGACAGGGTCAATACAATAAGTTTCTGGTACAGTGGGAAGGTCTAACACAAGCAGATAATACATGGATTCCAGAATGGGAAGTGAATAAGCTAGATCTAGACAAGTGGCACAAGTTCCAGGAAAACAACTTGTAGGAGTTGCATTTTTTTCAACTAGAGGAGAATGATGCAGGAACTTTCGGAGGTCATAACTTTTGACCCGAAGGTCCGTTGGAGCTGAAATTTGGTGGGTAGATGCATCTTGAAGAGTTTAATAAAAAACCCACTGAATTGGCAAATTTGGTAGGTCGCCATTTTGAAACTTTTTCGGGACCTTATTCGATCATCTAGGGCCCCAAAATGAGGTTTTAATGTTTTTTTCGAGATTTTTCAAGTTGTTTTTTCTAAATATTTTCCTAGATTTACTTGCAATTAGATTAGAAAGTTGACAATTAGTCATTTTTTAGTAAGTTTCAAATATTTGGAAACTTTCATGGTCATACGGATAAGGATGTGAAGTTACCAAAAATGGCAATTTTAGAAAGTTGTGAAAATCTGCCAAAAATGGTAATTTCCATTTTTTGTATAAATTGGATATTTATCTTAAGTTGTAGTAGGATGGGATGGAATGAGAAGAAATTTGAAAAAATAGTTCTGAGTTTTATGGATATTATTTTATAATAATAGAGTTGAATTTTATATTGTGAAGTTTGGTTACATCATCTGGTATCAGAGTGGGAAGATGGCTGGGAGAGGAATGGGAAGTGTAGGTAATGCCCCGATGCATAGGGATATACATGATCTACAAAGACAAATGCAAGAACTTGTAGGTATGCTAGCCAATCAAGGATTGAGAGCACAAAGAGATGATTCTGATGAAGAAATAGGCCAGGGAGATGAAGATTGACATGTAGGAGTTGAAGAGGAAGCACAATTAGAGCACCTAACTTTTGAAGAAAGGATGCTCAGAGCATTAAAGGGAAAAAATTATAGGATTAAAATTGAAGTTTCTGAGTATGTAGGTAGTCTCAAACCAGAGGAGTTGATAGATTGGTTGAACAAAATGGGGAAATTCTTTGAAAGGAAGACTATGACAGAGAAAACGAAGGTGAAGTTTGCATGCACTGAGTTAAAGGGTCATGCAATGATCTGGTGGGATCATCTACAAAAGGAAAGAACTAGAAAGGGAAAGGATAAAATGAAGACTTAGAGCAAAATGGAGAAGAAGCTGAAAGAGAAATTTTTGCCTTTAGACTATGCGCAAACTCTTTTCCATAGATTTCAAATTTTGAAACAAAACTTATCTACTGTGCAAGACTATATAAATGAATTTTACAAGTTGTCCATTCATGTGGAGCATCAAGAAATGATGAACAGATGGTTGCAAGGTACATAAATGGTCTAAAATTCACTATTCAAGATGAATCGAGCATGCACAGGGTTAACATATGGAAGATGCATACCAATTAGTTTTAAAGGAAGAAGAAAAACAAAGTAGACAATATTTTCAAAGGAATAGAGGAACAAGGAGAGGGACATCATCTCCCTTGTGAGGTGGTCTGAATTTTAGTCGAGGAGAATCATCCCAAGGGATAGAGAAATCAGAAGATATTCGAAAGATCCTCAAAGTCAACAAAGAGGAAGAGGATTTTAGAGGGGCAAAGGTTATAGTGGGGGCAGAGGATGGGAAGGCCCACAAAAACCTTTTATTTGTTATAGGTGTGGTGAAGAGGGTCACAGGGCATTTGACTGCCCAAACTATCACATGCAAGAAAGGAAACAATGAGAACAACCCAGGTTGAACTTGGCTCAAGCTGAGGATGAAGGAGAAGGGGCAAAATTAGAGGTCCACCAGGTGTGGGTGAGAATCTCATGATGAGAAGAGCAATGGTGATTCCAGAAAAGGAGCAAATACAAGGTTGTGATGATTTTTGGCTTCGAACCAATATTTTTCAAACCAAGTGCACCTAAGGAGGAAAGGTATGCCAAGTTATTATTGATAGTGGTAGTTGTGAAAATGTGGTTTCTAGAGAAATGGTAGATAAACTGAATCTACACTGTGAAAAACATCCCCATCCTTATCGTATTGCATGGTTCAAAAAGAGAAATGAAGTCACTATTGATAAGAGGTGTTTAATTAAGTTTTCAATAGGAAAGACTTATAAGGATGAAATATGGTGCGATGTCATTCGAACGGATGCATGCCATGTGTTGTTGGGAAGGTTGTGGCAATACGATAGGAAGTTAATGCATGATGGAAAAAAAATACATACACATTTTTGGAAAGAATGTTCCAAAGTGATTTTATTGCCTCTTAAGGATGAAAGGAAGGTTGAGAGTATGTTTTCAACAAGAGAACTTATGAAGGAAATGAAGGTGATAGGGTTATGTTATGTACTAGTAGTAAAAAAAGAAGATGATGAGGAAATAGCAGTACCAGTAGAAGTAGGAAAACTACTTGAAGAATATGTTGATGTTGTGCCAAATGAGTTACCTAATGGTCTACCACCAAAGAGAGATATTCAACACCGCATTGATTTGATACTAGGAGCATCCCTACCTAATCAAGCAGCTTATAGAATGACCCCCACCCACCATGCAGAACTCAATAGACATGTGACAGACCTCATAAGAAAAGGTGCGGTGAGGGAGAGTATAAGCCCATGTGCTTTACCTGCACTATTAAATCCAAAGAAGGATGACACGTGGAGGATCTGCACAGATAGTAGGGAAATCAATAAAATCACCATCAAATATCAGTTCCCCATCCCTCATTTGGATGACATGATGGATGTGCTTGCAGGGGCTAAATACTTCAACAAAAATGATCTACGTAGTGGTTATCACCAGATCCAGATTCAAGAGGGGGATGAATGGAAAACAACACTCAAGACTAGGGATGCATTATATGAGTGGATGGTTATGCTATTTGGGTTATCTAATGCACCCAACACCTTCATGAGACTAATGAATACTATACTACGTCCTTATATTAGTAACTTTGTGGTGGTTTACTTTGATGATATTTTGGTTTTTAGAAAGAGCAAAGAGGAGTTCCTGCAACACTTGAGGATTGTATTAGATGTGTTGAGAAAAGAGAAACTCTATGCAAACTTAAAGAAGTGTAGATTCATGCAAGAAAGTTTGGTCTTCCTAGGCTTTGTCATCTCTGCAAATGGTATCAAAATGGATACAGAAAAGGTCAGGGCAATTCTAGAGTGGCCTAGTCCAAGGAGCATAACAGAGGTAAGAAGTTTTCATGGGTTATCCACATTCTATCAAAAATTCATTTGAACTTTCAGCAGTATTGTAGCACCCATAACAGATTGCACCAAAGGAAGGGATTTTGTGTGGACCAAGGAAGCTAAGGAAGCTTTTAAGTTTCTGAAGAAGAAGGTGATAGAAGCTCCTATTTTAGCATTACCAGATTTTGATAAGGTATTTGAAGTGGATTGTGATGCCTCACATGTGGGCATTGGAGCTGTACTTAGCCAAGAAGGTAAACCCATAGCCTTCTTTAGTGAAAAGTTAAATGAGGTAAGGAAGAACTATTCAACTTATGATTTAGAATTTTATGCAATTGTACAAGCATTGAGACATTGGAGGCACTACCTAGTGCCAAAGGAGTTTGTGTTGTTTACAAACCATATTGCCTTGAAATACTTAAACACACAAAAAAAATTGAATAGTAGGCATGCAAAATTGGTTTCTTTCTTACAAGTCTACAACTCTGTTCTCAAGCACAAGTCAGGAAAACAAAACCAGGTTGCATATGCTTTAAGTAGGCATGTCACACTATTGACAACAATGGAAAATTAAGTGATTGGTTTTGATGCCATAAAAGATCTATATGAATCTGATAATGATTTTTGGGAGATTGTGGAACAGTTGAAACCCCTAGTAGTGGGCAGCATGGGCCAAATTCAAGGTGAATAACTTATGCAAGATACTTATCTCTTTAAAGGAAAGCAATTATGTATTCTAGTTGGGTCCATGAGAGAAAATATTATAAGAGAGCTTCATAGCAGTGGGTTGGGTGGACATTTTGGCAAGGATAAGACCATAGATCTGGTAGAAGATAAGTACTACTAGCCAAAGATGAAAAGAGACATAACAAGATATGTGACAAGGTGTGGAATTTGTCAGATGGCTAAAGGACATTCACAAAACATGGGGTTGTATATGCCATACCAATACCTACTGAACCATGGATTGATTTAAGTATGATTTTGTGTTAGGGCTTCCAAACACACAATGAGGTAATGATTCCATCTTTGTTGTTGTTGATAGGTTCTCTAAGATGGCTCATTTTATTGCCTGCAAGAAAACTAGTGATGCAACTAGGGTGGCAGAATTATTTTTTAAAGAAATTGTTTGATTGCATATTGCTCCACAAACTATCACATCTGATAGGGATGCCAAGTTTCTTTGTCATTTTTGGAGGACCCTATGGAAAAATATGGGAACCAAGCTCTAGTTAAGCAATTCTTATCACCCCCAAATAGATGGGCAGACAGAGGTTGTAAATCCAAGTTTGGGAAACCTGCTAAGATGCATCATTGGAGAGAAACCCAGACAATGGGACTTGGCCTTACCATAAGCTGAATTTTCCTATAACAGTTCAGTCAATCTATCTATAGGTAAATCACCATTTCACATTGTTTATGGTAGGAATCCTAAGGGTGTTTTAGATTTGGTGTAGCTACCAATTGGAGATAGGATTAGTGATGATGGAGAAGCGTATGCAGAACATATTCAACAACTACAGAAAGAGGTGAGGCAGAAGCTCCAAGAAATTAATGAAAAGTATAAAACTATAGTAGATGCTAGTAGAAGACATCTAGTATTCAATGAAGGTGACTTAGTCTAGTTTATCTAAGAAGAGAGAGGTTTCCCACTAGAACTTACAACAAGTTGAAATACAAGAAAATTGGCCCTTGCAGAATTACAAAAAAAATCAATGACAATGCTTATGAGGTAGATTTACCAGAGCAGTTAGACATTTCTCCTGTGTTTAATGTTTTTGATTTATATGCTTTTCATGGTGACATTCCTGATGAAGAAGGTGAGGCTGAAGTAGATTGGAAACAATAGGTTCCAAGAAAGAAAAGGGAAAAGATTGCACGGATTCTAGACAAGAAGACAATAGACATTTGACAGGGTCAATACAAGTTTTTGGTATAGTGGGAAGGTCTAACACAAGAAGATAAAACATGGATTCCAAAATGGGAATTAAAGAAGCTAGATCTAGACAAGTGGCACAAGTTCTAGGAAAACAACTTGCAGGAGCTGCATTTTTTTCAACCAGAGGAGAATGATGCAGGAACTTCTAGAGGTCATAACTTTTGACCCGGAAGTTCGTTGGAGCTGAAATTTGGTGGGTAGATGCATCTTGAAGAGCTTAATAAAAAAACTCACACAATTGGTAAATTTAGTAGGTCACCATTTTAAAACTTTTTCGGGACCTTATTCGATCATCTAGGGCCTCAAAATGAGGTTTTAATGTTTTTTTCGAGATTTTTTGAGTTGTTTTTTCTAAATATTTTCCTAGATTTACTTGCAATTAAATTAGAAAGTTGATGATTAGTCATTTTTTAGTAAGTTTCAAATATTTGGAAACTTTCATGGTCGTACAGATAAGGATGCGAAGTTACCAAAAATGACAATTTTAGAAAGTTGAGAAAACCTGCCAAAAATGGTAATTTTTATTTTTTGTATAAATTGGATATTTATCTTTAGTTGTAGCAAGATGGGATGGAATGAGAAGAAATTTAAAAAAATAGCTTTGAGTTTTATGGGTATTCTTTTGTAATAATAGAGATGAATTTTATATTGTGAAGTTCGGTTACATCAAATGTGTTGTAAGAAATGTATATGAAAGGGTAGGACAATCAAGATGCTAGATTAGAGGCTATTTAATAGGACATCAAAAGAGTTAAAGATAAAATTAATAAGATCATCAAGACAAATGAAATGGAGATTAAAAGTACCAATGAAAAATGAAAAATATGAATAACAGTTTTGTTCTTGTAGAGAAGGCCAAAGAAGTGCAGGTCCTAGTACCAAGACTAGAAGCACAAGAAAGAAGCATGATGGGAGGCTAAATAAAATCCTCATGATATTCAAAAGCTAGATGATAACTTCCTCCAAGTTGATTTGGAAGTGGTTGATACACTTAATAAGTTTTAGTCTACTATTTGATTTCTCTATTGTTGTTTTGTGTTTTGTTTCTTTTTGGCTATGGTTTAGTTGTGTATGAGTTGATGTTTGACTATTGTAAAGTGTTTCTAGGGTCTCTTCAAAACTTGATCTTTATGCCTTTAGTCAAAACTTATTTTTAATTTATAAAGTACAAGATTATTTGTTTTAGTAACTTCCATACCTTCTATTATATACTTTTTATACACTAAATTAAAACTATCATGACTTTAAAGAGTATAAGCCATAACTGTATTAATGAAACAAAGCATTAAAACAAATTAAAGCTCATAAACATCTAATAGAAAACTCACAAAAACAACAAATCTCTAATAAGAATTTTATCTAAAATCTTCTAATTATGCATGCAAAAAATCCTTGAAATCACTTATATTTAAATAAAAGAAACTATTGCTCCCCCTTCAATCTATCTTAATTCAAAATAGTTAATTACCCAACTAAAAACCATTTAAAAAACATAACATTTAATGAGAAAATTTTATGTTTAATTTTATTTTCAAATATAATATGAAAATCTATTTAAAGTATAAAGGAACACAATAAAATATAATTTATTTAAGTTAACGTATAATGGAATTAATCTAACATTTCCAAAGGGTGGAGGATGTCCAAGATATAACTTTCCACACTTAGTACACTTAAGTATGGAATGCAAATATGTATGTTGCTAGTGTTAGAAGGAACAAATCCTAGCACATAAATATTAGTGTTGGAAAGTAAGGATATTTTTATAGCCTCCATTGGGGCAAATAGGTATTTAATTTTGGATGTGGATATAACACCTAGTGAAGGTTAATATAGAAGATATAACTTTCCACAGGGTGGAGGATGTCCAAGATATAACTTTCCAAAGGGTGGAGGATGTCCAAGATATAACTTTCCACACTTAGTACACTTAAGTATGGAATGCAAATATGTATGTTGCTAGTGTTAGAAGGAACAAATCCTAGCACATAAATATTAGTGTTGGAAAGTAAGGATATTTTTATAGCCTCCATTGGGGCAAATAGGTATTTAATTTTGGATGTGGATATAACACCTAGTGAAGGTTAATATATAAGATATTTAAATAGTCCTATAGACACTTAAACTTTATAGAAATTCTTATCTACAAAAATAAATGTTTACCCTACATAGATGCTTGTTTGTGAAAAAAATGCCTATCTATAGAAACACTCAAGTATCCCTACAATCACTCAAATAGGAAGATAGAGGCACCCATCCATGAACAATAGCCTATAGATGGAATATTTTGATAAAAATCTATAAATAATAATGTGATAGTTGCACAAAAGATATGATTTGATGAATTTTTTGCATTATAACATTGTGTAAAATCCTACCCATGTCAACAAATTGAGATTTAGATTTGCTAAAAGTGCTAAAAATGGAGTTTTTGATGTCTTGTTACAAAGATGGTTGTTCATGCCACACAAAAACTTGTCCATGAGGTATATGCTCATTTGTGATCAAGGGTAGAAAAATGAGATTTTAGGTTCTAGAAAAGATGGCTAGGCTACATAAAGGATGGGTTAGATAGCCATATAAGTGATAAGGATGAAAGACCCTTGCTAAAACACCTAATTTCAGCCTAAAATGATGATTAGGAACCCAAAAACAAAGAGATTAGGATTTTGAAAAATATGCTCCTAGGCTTATTTACAAAGGCACTTGTTTATCCCTATAGGCACCCAAGTAGGTGTAGATGTGTTTGTCTATTAACAGGATACAAAAATGACATGGAGGTGCTTAGAAAGGTCATGGAGGTGCTTGAATAGGCCTATAAATACTCGTTTGGACCCTACAAGCTCAAGAATGACTTAAAACAATAAAAAGATGATTAGATAAGGGACATGGGGTCCCACCAGGCATGCCAAAATGTATTACATAAGAAAATGAACATAAAGAAACAAACTAAACTATGTTATCCTATTTAATTCATAATCTAATGCAACCTCTAATTGAGAAAATAAGGAATGCATAACACAAATGAAGTTAACTAATTAACTACAAATACAAACCTTGTTATTTGGATGTGCTCCTTGATGTTGGATTTGTGATTTCTCCTCAAACTAGTAGAATAACTTTGAATTACATGGAGTCTTATAAAAGTTTCTTGAGTTGAGTTGAATTTATATATTTTTGGATGGGTGATTGGAGGGTGGAGATTTATTTGGAAGATTAATGGCTCATAGTGGTTGAGAGAATTGGGTTGATGAGAGGCCACCAAGTGGAATGATTGGATTGGAGGACAAGTAGAATCTTTGGATTGAGGGGAGATCAATGGTGGAGGATGGTCTTAGAAGAAGGGGATGGTGAGGATTGAAAGAGGACCAAAAGGACCTTTTAGAGGGATGTGCAAGGTACTTAACCATACCCTTGTAAGAGGAGCCATGTGATCTGTACAAGAACCCATGCCTTTGTACATTTTGAAGAATGTGAGGGTTTTGAATGGATTAATCATGGATTTGGAATGTGCAAGTGAGGGGTTAATTTAGTTAATTAGTTTTAACCAACTTAATGAAAAGTGGACAAAATAAGGAATTAAATAAGTAGGAATATTATTTGATGAGGAAGGGGAACTTAGATAAATAAATAATTAGATTTATTTATCTAAGTTTGGACTATAGAAGAATGATGATAAATTATTAATTGATGATTTATGCTAGGAAGAGGTACAAATAAATGTTAGAAATGAAGGTAAACAACTATCAATGGAAAAATGATTACAACTGTAATATAGATATTTAACTGTCCAGAACCAAAATGGAGATGGTATGAAATCAACACAACGAAATAACAAAACAAAAGATCAAACACATAACATAGTATTTACATGGAGAAACCATTTCAGGAAAAAAATCTACACAACAAGATATGCACCAATTTGTATTAAATTCAATAGAGTTTACAATACAACACTAACAATCTCCTCTTTGCTCTTCAATCCTACAGTGCCTATAATACTCTTCATAGCTGTAATACAATGCCCTCTTTAAAAGAGTGTTGCCTTCTAGGGAAAGAAACCCTAACATAACCTCTACTGTCAGATCTATGACCTAATGATGAACGGTCTAGATTAACTATGAAATTACAATATTTTCTAAGGCAATTTTCAAAAATAATTCTCTTCAGAGGCACTAATGTTGAAATTGTTTCCTAGGTTAAAAAGCTAATTGATGACTTCTCCAACCAAAAGGAAAGGACTGATGTGTTGTAAGAAATGTATATGAAAGGGTAGGACAATCAAGTTACTAGATTAGAGGCTATTCAATATGACATCACAAAAGTTAAAGAGAAAATTAATAAGATCATCAAGAACATTGAAATGGAGATTAAAAGTATCAATAAAAAATGAAAAAGATGAAAACCAATTTTGTTGTTGTAGAGAAGGCCAAAGAAGATGCAGGTCCTAGTACCAAGACTAGAAGCACAAGAAAGAAACATGATGGGAGGCTAAGGAAAATTCCCAAGATATTCAAAAGCTAGATGATAGCTTCCTCCAAGTTGATTTGGAAGTGGTTGATACACTTAATAAGTTGTAGTCTACTATTTTTTTCTCTATTGTTGTTGTTTTGTGTTTTGTTTCTTTTTTGCTATGGTTTATTTGTGTCTTAGTTGATGTTTGACTATTGTAAAGGGTTTCTAGGGCCTCTTCAAAACCTAATCTTTACCCCTTTAGTCAAAAGATTATTTTCAATTGATAAAGTACAAGATTATTTGTTTTAGTGATTTCCATACTTTCTATTATCTACTTTTTACACACTAAATTGAAACTATCATGACTTTAAAAAGTATAAGCAATAACTATATTAATGAAACAAAGCATAAGTAAAGATCATAAACATCTAATAGAAAACTCACAAAAACAACAAAGCTCTAATAAGATTTTTATTTAAAATCTTCTAATTATGTATGCAAAAATTGTAAATTGACAAATAAAAAAACCTTGAACTCACTTATATTTAAATAAAAGAAACTATTGCCCCCCTTCAATCTATCTTAATTCAAAATAGTTAATCACCCAACTAAAAACCATTTCAAAAATATGACATTTAATGAGAAAATTTTAAGATTAATTTAATTTTCAAATATAATGTTACAATCTCTTTAAAATATTAAGGAACACAATAAAATATAATTTATTTAAGTTAATGTATAATGAAATTACTCTTGCTTGTATTTGTATAGGTACTAATATGGGTGATGATATTAATTTAAATTTAGCAATCTAACATTTCCAAAGGGTGGAGGATGTCCAAGATATAACTTTCCACACTTAGTACACTTATGTATTTCATGCAAATATGTATGTTGCTAGCGTTAGAAGGAACAAATCCTAGCACATAAATATTAGTGTTGGAAAGTAAGGATATTTTTATAGCCTCCATTAGGACAAACAACTATTTAATTTTGGATCTAGATATAACACCAAGTGAAGGTTTATATGGAAGATATTTAAATAGTCCTATGTATAGACACTTAAACTTTATAGAAATGCTTATCTCCAAAAATAAATGTTTACCCTACACAGATGCTTGTTTGTGAAAAAAATGCTTGCCTATAGAAACACTCAAGTATCCCTACAAGCACTCAAATATGAAGATAGAAGCACCCATCCATGAACAATAGCCTATAGATGGAATATTTTGAGAAAAATCTATAAATAATAATGTGATATTTACACAAAATATATAATTTGATGAAAGTTTAGCATCATAACACCCTGTAAAAGCCTACCCATGTCAAGAAATTGAGAGTTAAATTTGCTAAAATTTCTAAAAATTGAGTTTTTGATGTCTTGTTACAAAGTTGTGTGTTCATGCTTCATGCCACACAAACACTTGTCCATGACGTAAATGCTCATTCGTGATCAAGGGTAGAAAAATGAGATTTTAGGTTGTAGAAAAGATGGCTAGGCTATAATAAGGATGAGTTAGATTTCTATAAAACTGATAAGGATGAAAAACCCTTGCAAAAACACCTAACTTCAGCCTAAAATGATGATTAGGAACCCAAAAACAAAGAGACTAGGATTTTGAAACATAAACTCCTAGGCTTAGTTACAAAGGCACTTGTTTATCCCTATAGGAATCCAAGTAGGTATAGAGGTGTTTGTCTATGAAAAAAGACATAAAAATGGCATGGAGGTGCTTGAATAGGCCTATAGATGCTCATCCGGACCCTACATGCTGAAGAATGACTTAAAAAAATAAAAAGATGATGAGATATGGGAAATGGGGTCCCACCAGGCATGCCAAAATGTATTACATAAGAAAATAAACATAAAGAAACTAAACTATGTTATCGTATTTAATTCATAATATAATGCAACCTCTAATTGAGAAAATAAGGAATGCATAACATAAATGAAGTTAACTAATTAACTACAAATGCAAACCTTGCTATTTGGATGTGCTCCTTGATGTTTGATGTGTGATTTATTCTTAAAATAGTAGAATAACTTTGCATTACATGGAGTCTTATGAAAATGGCTTGAGTTGAGTTGAATTTATATATTTTTGGATGGGTGATTGGATGGTGGAGATTTATTTGGAAGATCAATGGCTCATATTGGTTGAGAGAATTGGGTTGATGGGACACTATCAAGTGGCATGATTGGATTGGAGAACAAGTAGAATCTTTGGATTGAGGGGAGATCAATGGTGGCTGATGGTCTTGGAAGAAGGGGATGGTGTAGATTGAAAGAGGACCAAAAGGACCTTTTAGAGGGATGTGCAAGGTACTTAACCATACCCTTGTAAGAGGAACCATGTGATTTGTACAAGGACCTATGCATTTGTACATTTTGAAGAATGTGAGGGGTTTGAATGGATTAATCATGGATTTGGAATGTGCAAGTGAGGGATTAAGTCAATTAATTAATTTTAACCAACTTAATGAAAAGTGGACAAAATAGGGAATTAAATAAGTAGGAATATTATTTGATGAGGAACGGGGACTTAGATAAATAAATAATTAGATTTATTTAAGGTTGGACTATATAAGAATGATGATAAATTATTAATTAATGATTTATGTTAGGAAGAGGTACAAATAAATGTTAGAAATGAAGGTAAACAACTATCAATGGAAAACTGATTACAAATGCAATAGATATTTAACTATGTAGAACCAAAATTGAGATAGTATGAAATCAACACAACAAAATAAGAGAAGAAAAGATCAAACACATAACATAGTATTTAGATGGAGAAACCCTTTTAGGAAAAAACTCCACACAAGAAGAGATGCACCAGTCTGTATTAACTTCAATATAGTTTACAATACAACACTAACAATCTCCTCTTTACTCTTCAATCCTGCAATGCCTATAATACTCTTCACAGCCGTAATACAATGCCCTCTTTAAAAGAGTGTTTCCTTCTAGGGCCAAAAACCCTAACATAACCTCTAGCGTCAGATCTACAACATAATGATGAATGGTCTAGATTGACTATGAAATTACAATATTTTCCAAGGCAATTTTCTAAAAAATTCTCTTCCGGGGCGATGCCTCCAAATCCCCACCAAGGGGGGCTAGGAAGTTGTCGCCATCCCCTTAGACCCCTTGGCAATAGTAGTTGGGGGGGGGGGAAGTCCCCCCACACCCCCAGTCGGGTACAAGGATCCAAAGTGCGATTGAAACAAGATTGCTACTTGGTGAATAATTCATCCCTTATGAATGATTTACAAACAATATTAGGAGTAATTAAATACATAGGATTTACAAGGTTGATGGCACCTTAATCCTAACAATAAATACTGGTGAAAAGTGCATGAATAGTGATTTTATTAATTAAATAATAAAATATTATTTAATCAATATTGGGATGAGAATTGAATAATTAATCAAATAAGTATGAATTTATTCAATTAATTATAGAGGAAGTGGTCAAGTGATATCCTAATTATGGATGAATAGTGATGGGATGATGAGTGGACATTTTTAGGTGTCTACATTTATATATTTAAGAAGATTTACTAAAAATAGGTCATTAGAACAAAAATATAAGGTTGATTGTCTTCTTAGGAAAAAATACTAAAGTGTATTAAAAAATTTGAAATAAATATGATGCACTAAATGAGAGACTTTATATCAAGACAATAGAGTCATTTTCTATTTTGGATAAATAATTAAGACAAAAAGTGGTGCCTTGTTGAAACAATTATGTTTTTAGGATGCAACTTTCAAGTTATATATATATATATATATATATATATATATATATATATATATATATATATATATATATATATATATATATTGAAATGGAAAATAATAATCCATACACTAAAGTTTTAGCTAATAAATGCAAAAAAAAAGTATTGATGGAAAAACAATTATTGTATAAAAAGTTGTGTCTGCTTAACCTCACTTTTTAGCATTTTATTAGCAATTAAATTATAGTGTCAATTTTATAAAAATATATATTCAAATAATTTTTTTATATACAAACATAAAATACACTCAAACTTTACATTTCATTAGTTTACATTATTGCAAAAATCAAAACATATATGTCACTTTCTATTGATTCAAGTTTAAAAATTAGATCAATGTTGGCTATATCCTTTATAAAAGTGGGAAATAGCTTTGAACTTTCACCCAACGACCAACCAAGACAACCGTTAATGTAGCTCTAGAATGAACTTCCTCACCACATGTTAGCATTAAGGGGGGAATGTTAGGAATTAGTGCATATTATAGTTTAATATTTGTGTGTGAAATAATAAATAACAAGTGCCACGTAGTTACCTACCTTGTAGTGTTGTAATTATAATATGTGTTTTAGTTGTAATTATAGTTGTGTTTTAATTTTAATTTTTTAATTGATTAGGTAAACTTCAAATTTACTTTTTGTCAAACCAACAAAATCGTTATTATTTTTAGTTATAATATTAATAATAATATTAATTATATTATTAATATTTATTATAACACTTCATATATTACCTTAATTGATATTATAGTATTATAATATAGTATAATATTAATTGATATAATATTTGACTTAATTTTCTTCTTAGAATAAATATTTGTTGTATAAATAAATTAGATTCCAATAATGTTAAACAAATAATTTTTTTAAAGCCAATATAAATATTATAACAAAATTGTAATATTTATAGTATAATTTATTAAAAAAAAAATTGTTTAAATATTAATGAAATAGTATAATTAATTATTTATTGATAATAAACAATATTTATATTATAAATATGATAATAATATATTTATATTATTACATTATTCTAATATTATAATATTTTTATATAGTATTATATTATATTTTTGTTTTTTATTATATTGTTAAATTATATTATATATATGTTTATGCTTATTATTATATTATTATAATATTATAATATCAATCAAGATAATATGTGAAGAAGTGTTAATAATGGATATTAATAATATTATTAATATTATAACTATAAATAATAACGATTTTGTACCTTTGACAAAAAGTAATTTTGAAGTTTAGGTAATAAAGTAAAAAATTAAATTCTAAAAAACTAATGATTTTTCACTCTTAGAATTATTGCCACTTGTGGGAGGTAAGATTAGTGTTCATAATTTGTTTACTTGCCACATCCTCCCCTCAAACCAAATTTCTTTCCACATTTATAGGTGTTTGTTGCACTCACCAACAATCTGCAGAGAAGAGGTCATTTTTTTGAGCCAATCACAATAGAGATAAATCATTTTTCAATGATTTTTTGTTAAAATTTTATCATCTTGACATAGGAAAAGTTCAAATTTATATCAAATTTGCCCGACAAGAAAAATAATCCCTTGTCTTGATTGGTTTACTATTAATAGATTAATAACAAGATAAGCCTCAGCAGATGCAATAGTACTGCCAAAGGCAAGTACTAATAAATTAACATGTTAATGTTAATTTATTAAATAGGTATTAGTATTTAATAATGTTAATTTTATGTCAATTGTTGGGTAGTTTAGGTAGTTGGAAAGTTGAAAGACTTTATAAAGCTATTTGAAATGTAATAATTAGAATATTGAAGATGTCCAATTGGTCAATGTGTTTGAGACTTTAGCTATACTTTATATATTATTTTTAATAGTGCCTTAGGTGTGAGGCAAATAAAAAATTCTCACATTATGTTTAGATTCTTCTTTATCAAGAACCACAAGCATTTCAAAATTAGGTTTTAAGGATGATACAAAAGGTTGCTCACTTTGCATACCATTTTCTTACTTTTGTGCTTGTGAGGTCCCTTCATTAGCTCAAATACAAATCTCAACTCATTCTCCCATGATATTTTTTCTCTCTTGAAACCAAAACCTATTTGAAAGGGAAGGCCCTTGCTAATACCAATTTTAAAGGGAAAATATAACAATAAAGAACATTACCACATAACCCCATGAGAGATAAAAATGCAAATAAATTTAAACATGATAACTAGAATCCACCATGCCAAAAGAATAGAAAATAATACCACAAGGTGACACAAAATATACCTTAGAAAACCCTTAAGAGAGAAAAACCCAGCCTCCAAAAGCATCCATACTATATGTATTATTCAACAATAAAACATTACAACACACTTATAGAGTCTCATGAATACTTTTGAAACATCAAGCTCCTCTAATGCATCCTCCATGTGTCCAAGCATGTAACCACACATCCCATGCCATGCTTCACATATGTCGTCACAAGAGAAACTCAATACAATGATAGCCCCCTCAACCAACCAACCCAAACCACTAACCATGCGTTTGATTTTATAGACTCAAGATCACACAAATATAACTTGTGGTATTGGGAAAACCATGTGTCAAAACCATGAGTACACAAAACCATTGACCCCTTATTTAATTATTGATACTAAGTTTTCACTTTATGGTACTAAGTTTTCCAAATATTAATTAATTATTATATGTCTCCCACACATAAATTAACTAAACCAATGTTACATACAACTTTACAAGTGGACCCAAATAAATATTTAATCTGGCTAAACATATCTACTAAGATGCACCACAAAAAAATGTTTATTTTTACATTATTAAAATATTCTATTTTTATGAAAGGTGTACAACACACCCTTTTCCAAACACAATCCTTGGGCTATCACTTCCCATATCCATTAAGCTAAGGGCCTCTACATATAATTGCCCCCAAAATTTTCAAGATTAAACCCTTTACAAGAGCATACACAATGGGTAACATGCTTTAGTACACTCTAATCCCAAAAATATTGAATGAACATGGGCATAGCACATAAAAAATAAAAAAATATATAAAACACAAAAAGAAGAATGTTAAAATAACAAACAAAAGCCCCTAATTTAGCACAAAACTAAGATAGACAAACACACATGGGACCAAGAAAATACATGTGGAACAAATCATAACAAAAAGAAAGAAAAAATGACAATGAATGATGACTATTCATCTTCCACACTAGAGCTTTCTTTCCTTGCCTTTGTATTTTGAAAAGGACTTAGTGTCATAATAAATATTCTTCATACCAATTCCATATATAATTTACAAATTTTTCTCGAATAGGCCATAAGGGATCCCTAATTGCATTTTATATCATGAAGGCTAACTTTTAGAAGAACTATTTTCTAAATGGGCTTGGAGTACATTTTATTAAATTCAAAATAAAAAGTATTTTTGGTAATCTCCAAATCAAATTTGTTCAATTCATAATATATTGTGTCAACAATGGATGTGATAGTAGAGGACATATCATGATCTATCAAACATATGTGATTTAGAAATAACAATAGATATAAAAGTAATAAAAATATTATTTGAAGAATGTTATTTCATAGAAATGAAGTTAAATTTTAGTTGAAAGGGTATATTCTAAGGGACTAAAATTAAAATATTTAGAGGTAAAAAGGAGAATAGAAGTTTTCTCTATCCCATGATGGAGTATACATTGGGACTATTATGACTCCACTTTTTGGTTGGGGGTGTTTGTGCTTTTTTTAATCTTGGACTTCTACCATAGGTGGGTGGTCCTCTATTCTTTGTCTAATGATTTTTTTGAATGGGTTGTTCCTTTATCACAAGACCACTTTTTTAATTTTAATTTCATTTAAATATATCATATTTACCAAACAAATATATAGCAATTTAAAAGAAGACTATTTAACAATCTATGAACTCATGTGATACACCATAGCCTTACTCTATGAATACTTAATGTTGATCTTGTATTTTTCTTACTTTTGTCACCACTCCCCCTATACATGTATGAATCTTATGAATCTTGTTAGTACCTATCATGGAAGATTCTATAGTGTTCAAAATGCAAGCTTTTTCAATTAGTTTGTCAAGTATAAACCAATTATACGCTTGAATTGTTTTTATCAATATAGTTTAGAATATCTTAAAAATTTTGATTGGTTGTTCAATTCTTCCTCTTTTTGCAACCTTTACATGAATTGATGCACAAATTTATTACAAACTTGACTTTTGATATTGCATTCATTTCATATTATCTACCAAAAATAATGTTTAGAAAGCTACCACAATAAAAAGTTGTTATAAAATTTTTGCACTATGCTATATTGCCTATTGATATTTAAATTAATCTCTAATTTATGATCCAGACCTTTCTATATGAATTTTGAAGTGACATGACAGAACAAAAATAACACTATCCCTCAACATTACTTTAATGTTAAAAAGTCATGAGTACTATAGAATCCCTTTTCCATACTTACATGTCTACAAGAATGAAAAATTGTTGGGATACATGATAGTCTCCTCCTTTACTCATTGTTTGTTACCCATTTCTTGTTCACAAGCCAAATTGTATAGAACTAGGCCTCCCACAACCACACTTCTATCTAATTCACCAATCAATGTTAATAATCCTTTATGTTAGGGTTAGCTGACAGAAGATATCAATTAAATGCAAATAAAGATTAAACAGAGGAATAAAAATACACAAAAATAATAACAGCGAGACAAGTTTTAACATGGTTCACCCAAACTTGGGCTACATCCACCAAATAGAGAGTCCAATATTATTATCCAGTAAATCAAATCGATTACAACCAATAATCCCTGCAACTCAATACCACTACAAAATGCTACAATACATCAACAGAAACCCTAACCCTTATCCATTTTTATCAAGCCTTATGTCGGTTACAAAATAGGGTTTTTTTTATGTCGGCCAATGAAAAATAACTCTCGGTGCCTTAATAAAATAATAAAAAACTGTGTGAGGTTTCAGGGGCATTGCCTCTGAGCCCCCACGGGGGTGCTGCCTCTCGACCCTGCCCTGTATCATGATAGGGAGTGTGCCAGGGGCGCTACCCCCAAACCCACACAAGGGGCACTGCCCCTTGACCCTGTAGGAATTTGGGGAGAAACTGCACTGATAAAACTAGGGTTAATTTAACCTCCAAGTCTGATTAGGCTCCATCTAACAGCAATCTCCCACTTGGAGACTGATCAAACTCTACACCATATCATCTCCCACTTGGAGACTGATCATAACACCGGTGACCCCATAGCTCCCACTGGAAATAAGCACCCTAGACTCTGCTATTCTAATTTTTTATTTTCAGTCTTGAAGACCAACCGAAGTTGAAGAGGAGCTCAGCTTCTCCCTTATCAAGTGGCCTTTGTAAACATATCCGTTGGATTTTCATCTATATGTATCTGTTCTAGCCTTAATTGTCCATCATCCAACACCAACCGAATGAAGTGATACCTCAACTGTATGTGTTTAGTCTTTGAATGCAAGGTAGAATTTTTTGCAAGATGTATGGCAGTCTAACTGTCCCTAAACAAATAATTGTTAGCCTGTTGTTTTCCCAATTCTTCCATGAAAGATTGTAGCCATATCATCTCCTTGTTTGCTTCTATTACAGCTACATACTCTGCCTCCGTGGTGGATAAAACAACCACCTTTTGCAACCTAGAAATCCAACTCACCGTCGTCTTGCCTACAGTAAAGACATAACCTATAGTACTCCAACTGGTATCAATATCCCCTGCTAAATCTAAGTCTACATTTAACCTACTAAATCAATATTAGAACCCCCAAAACATAAGTGTTTATTGGATGTACCTCTCAAATATCTGAGAATCCATTTTACTGCATTCCAATGCTTCAATCCGAGATGAATCATATACCTACTTATGACTCCTACAGCATGTGCAATATCCGGTGTCATGCATACCATGGCATACATTAAACTTCCTACAACTGAAGCATATGGTACCTTGGACATTTTTTCTTCCTCCTCTTGTGTCTTTGGACACATCTCCTTAGTCAATTTTAAATGACTAGGCAAAGGTGTGCTGACAGCTTTTGCATTCTCCATATGGAATCTCTGTAACACCTTTTCAACATAATCAGCCTGAGATAGAGTCAATTTTCTATTCTTCCTATCTCTGTAAATTTTCATACCAAGGATTTATTTTGTTGCCCCCAAATCTTTCATAGCAAATGACTGTACTAACTGCTGTTTTAACTCTCTTATGTGATCCATGTTAGACCCCGCTACAAGCATGTCATCAACATATAAACATAAAATAATGTAGCCGTCATTATCCAACCTCTTAAAATAAACACAATGGTCAGAACTATACCAACTGTTGCCTTGCTCAGCCATAAAACTATCAAATTTCAAATACCATTACCAAGGTGCTTGTTTCAGGCCATAGAAACTCTTCTTCAATCTACACACCAAATCCTTGGGGCTATTCCATGTATATTTCCTCCTCTAAATCACCATGGAGAAAGGCAATTTTCACATCTAGTTGTTCCAAATGCAAATCTTCAGCAGCCACAATACTTAAAATAGTACAGATAGAAGTCATCTTGACAACCGAAGAAAATATCTCATCAAAATCAATGTCTTTTTTCTGTGCAAATCCTGTTACAACTAACCTGGCTTTAAATCTTTTCTTACCTCCACCTTCCTCTTTTAGCCTATAAACTCATTTGTTTGGTAAAGCCTTTTTACCTGCAGGTAACTTACATAATTCCCAAGTCTAATTTTTCAGCAAGGAGTCCATTTCTTCTTTCATTGCAAGCTACCAATGAACCTTTGTAGCTACCTGCATAGCTTCATCATACCCTTCAGGTTCACCAGCATCTGTTAACAAAATAGAATACAAAGAGGGAGAAAACTTTTCAGGAGGTCTACTTAGCCTTGTTGACCGTCTAACATTCACTGAAGTTTGTGGTATTTTTGGTTGCTGTTGCGGAGCATGAGTAACCACTGGAACATCACTATTTGGAGTATCATCCAGCACCACATAATCCTTTTCTTTCTTCTCATGCTGCTGCAACTGATCTTTGTACAACACCTTCTCATTGAATACAACATCCCTATTTCTCACAATTTTTTGATTTTTAAAATCCTAAAGCCTATAACCAAATTCATCAATGCCATATCCAACAAAGGTACATTTTTTTGATTTTGCATCTAGCTTGGTTTTATTTTTAGAATCTACATGTGAAAATGCTTCACATCCGAAGGTTTTGAGAAAAGAATAACTCACCTTCTTACCTGTCCATGCTTCCTCTAGAATACCACAGCCTAAAGGAACTGAAGGACCTCTATTAATTAAATATACAGTGGTGTTGACAACCTCTGCCCACATGTTTAAGGCAGCCTGGCATGCAATCTCATGGTCCTTACATGCTCCATTATTGTCATATTCATGTGTTCAGCCACTCCATTCTCCTGTGGAGTCCTTGGAACTATTTTCTGCCTACGAATTCTATTAAAGGAACAATAATCCTCACATTCTTTGCTGCAATACTCACCACCATTATCAGATCTGAGACATTTTAATTTTTTACCATCTCATTCTCAACAAAGGTTCTCCATTTCTTAAATGTTTCAAATACATCAGATTTCTTCCTAAGAAAATAAATCCATACCTTCCTAGTTGCATCATCTATGAATGTAATATAATATCGAGAGCCACCAAGAGAAGATACCTAAGCCAGTCCCCATACATCTGTATGCACAAGCTCCAACTTTTTATCTTTCTTTTTCTTCCCATCCTTGAGAAAATTAACTCTCTTTTGTTTACCATACACACAACTTTCACAGAAATCCATATTAATACATTTCAGACCTAGTAAAACTTTCTTAGAATGAAGTACCTTCATACCTTTTTCACTCATATGCCCAAGTCTGTTATGCCACAGTGTTGTCTCAGAACTTGTAGCAACTATTTTAGTCTCTTCCTGCGAACCTGCAGCAACTGTTCCTAAACCTATTTATTTTTTCTCTACAATAGCTAAAGTAGAAGGAATAGTATAACTTGTACAAAGATATAAGGTACCTACTTTCACATCTTTTGCTACTATTAAGGCACCTTTTGAAACCTTCCAATTTTTTCAGTAAATGTAACAATGCAACCTTCTTCAGCTAGTTGTCCTGCTGAAATTAAATTTCTACTGACCCTTGGAACATGCCTTACCTCTTGTAGTAGCCAATGATTCCTATTCTGCAACTTAATCTTAATTCTTCCCTTTCCAACAATCTGACAGGGTTCATTATCTCCCAAATAAACCAGCCCCAAATCCCCTTGGACATAATAAAAAAATAACTTCTATGGAGCGTAGCATGAAATGAGGCCCTTGAATCTAAAACCCATGAATCATTAGCATTATCTAGGGAAAGAATCAAAGCATCATCTTCAGATTTATTACTTACCACATTTGCCTCCTTATTTCCTTCTTGTCTATCTCCTTCTTTATTCTTCTAAGACCATCAATCTTTCTTCAAATGACCTAGTTTCCCACAGTACCAGCAATCCTTTTGTCCTCTGGATTGCGATCTCTTGTCCTTTGATTTTTGATGCAGGGACTTCCGGAGGTCATAACTTTTGACTCGGATGTGAGTTTTCTATGAAATTTTATAGGTGGATGCATTATGAGGTGGCCAGTGGTTTCCCAACCTACCCTAGTCAGTTCAACCTCGTCTTGGCAATTTTAGAAGGCTTCAAACTTTCATCTTGGCCCTCAAAATGACAATTTAGTATTTTTTTCTAGTTTTTTAAAGGTTGCTTTTTTTAATAACTCAAAACTCATGTTTCAAATTTAGGATGTTAGTTGGCTTTTTGTCCTACCTTAGCTTTAGGAAGTTTTTGGAAAAATTGGATTCTCAAGATATGATTGTAAAATTACCTAAAATGGCAAAAATCTAACAATTGTCGAAATCTACCAAAAAAGGTAATTTTTTGGCTTTTTTTGTTTTCTTGGATATAAGAGAGTTTTCTCTCATTGTAGCAGCAGAGTTGATGAATAGAAATTTTTTCTATGTTCCAGTCTTCAAATCTTTGGCTCTCACATAATTAATGGCAAAATTGTATTGAGTGTATGTTGTGTGCTACATCATATGGTATCAGAGCAGGAAGATGGCTGGGAGAGGAAGAGGAAGAGGCAGTCTTGCCCAGATGCATAGAGAAATACAAAATCTACAAAGGCAAATAGCAAAACTTACAACACAGATGGAAAACCAAAGGCTAGGTAGAGGAGGAGATGAATTTGATGAAAAGATAGGTCAAGGAGGTACAAATCAAGATACAAAACATGAAAAAGAAGAATTAGAAGGCATGAGTTTTGAAGAGAGGATGCTCAAGGCCTTAGAAAGGAAAAATGAAGGGATCACGGTAGATGTTTCAGATTATGCAGGTAGTCTTAAACCAGAGGAGTTGATAGACTGGTTGAATGACATGAAATTTTTTTTTGAATGGAAATCCATGACAGAGGAAAAGAAGGTGAAATTCGTATGCACCACATTAAAGGGTCATGCAATGATTTGGTGGGATCATCTTCAAAAGGAACGAACAAGGAAAGATAGGGATAAGATTAGGACATGGAATAAAATGGAGAAGAAGTTGAGAGAAATTTTTTTTCCCATAGATTATGCACAAACCCTTTTTCATAGGTTTCAAAATTTAAAGCAGAACCTCTCTTCTATGCAAGATTATACAAATGAGTTTTATATGCTATATATATGTATAGAGCATCAAAAAATTGATGAACAGATGGCTGTTAGATATGTGAATGGCCTGAAATTCTCTATTCAAGATGAATTGAGCATGCATCGACTCAACAGTATGGAAGAGGCTTACCAATTGGCTCTAAAGGCTGAAGAAAAATAAAACAGATAGTACCATCAGAGGAATAGAGGAGGAAGAAGGGGTACATTAACCCTATTTTGAGGAGGTTCAAATTATGGCAGGGGACAGTCATCCCATGGATTGGAAAAACAAGTAGACACTCGACAAGATCCTTCGAATCAAGAACGAGGAAGGGGATTCCAAAGAGGTAGAGGTTATGGTAGTGGTAGAGGATGGGAAAACCAGAAAAGGCCTTTCACTTGTTTCAGATGTGGAGAAGAAGGTCATAGGGCATTTGAATGCTTAAATTATAACATGCAAGAAAGAAATCAAGGAGGACAACCTAGGGTGAACCTGATTCAAACGCAGCATGAAGTGGAAGGGATGAAACTAGAGGTTCCACCAGATGCGGGAGAAAGTCTCATGATCAGAAGAGCAGTGGTGATTCCAGAGAAGGAGAAAACACAAGCCAAAAGCTCTGATGATTCATGGCTTCAAACCAATATCTTTACAACCAGATGCACTTTAGGTGGCAAGGTATGTCAAGTTATTGTTGATGGAGGTAGTTGTGAAAATATGGTTTCTAAAGAAATGGTAGAAAAATTGAATTTACACTGTGAAAAACATCCTCATTTGTACCGCATTGCATGGTTTAAAAAGGGAAATGAAGTCACTGTTGATAAAAGATTCCTAATTAAGTTTAGCATAGGGAAGATCTATCAGGATGAGATATGGTGTGATGTTGTCCCAATGGATGCCTGTCATGTGTTATTGGGAAGGCCATGGTAGTATGATAGAAAAGTTATGCATGATGGAGAGAAAAACACATACACCTTTTGGAAAGATGGCTCTAAGGTGATTTTATTGCCTCTCAAAGATGAAGGAAAAGGTGAGACCATGTCTGAAAGAAATCTTGTTAAAGAAATGAAGGTGACAAGGTGTTGCTATGCATTAGTAGTGAAAAAAGGTGAAGAGGAAGACATTTCAGTTCCCCCAGAAGTAGCAGAGCTATTGGAAGAATTTGTTGATGTTTTACCTGATGAATTGCCTGATGGTCTACCACCAAAGAGAGATATTCAGCATCATATTGATTTGATTCAAGGAGTAAGTCTACCCAACCAAGTAGCTTATAGGATGAATCCAACATAACATGTAGAGATGAATAAGCAAGTAACAAAACTCATAAGGTGTGGTGAGAGAGAGCATGAGCCCATGTGTTGTACCTACATTGTTGACCCCAAAAAAATAGAACATGGAGGATGTGCACTGATAGCAGAGCAATTAATAAGATTACCATCAAGTATCAGTTTCCTATACCTTGTATGAAGGACATGATGGATGTCCTTACAGGGGCCAAATATTTTAGCAAGATCGACCTACGAAGTGGCTACCACCAAATCTGGATCTGAGAAGGGGATGAGTGGAAGACAACCTTTAAGATTGGAGACGGATTATATGAGTGGATGGTTATGCCATTCGGGTTATCAAATGCACCTAGCACATTTATGATATTGATGAACACTATACTACGACCTTACATTGGTAAGTTTGTGGTAGTTTAGTTTGATGATATTTTTGTATTTAGTAATAGCAAAGAAGAGCACCTACAACACTTGAGGATCATCTTTGGTGTGTTAAGGAAGGAGAAGCTCTATGCCAATTTGAAGAAGTGTAGGTTCATGCAGGACAGTTTGGTTTTTTTAGGCTTTGTCATTTCTAAAGATGGTGTCAAAATGGATTCAGAAAAGGTCACAAAAATTTTAGAATGGCCTAGTCCAAGCAGCATCACAGAGGTAAAAAGTTTTCATGGCTTGGCCACTTTCTATCGAAAGTTCATTCAAAATCTCAGTAGTATTGTAGATCCTATAACAGATTGCACCAAAGGAAGGGAGTTTGTATGGACCAAGGATGCTGAGGAAAGCTTTAAGTACTTGAAGCAAAAGGTCACAGAAGCACCTATACTTGCATTGCCAAATTTTGATAAGGTATTTGAAGTAGAATGTGATGCCTCCCATGTGGGAATAAGTGTTGTGCTTAGCCAAGCTGGAAAACCTATAGCTTTCTTTAGTGAAAAGTTGAATGATGTGAGAAATAATTATTCTACTTATAATTTGGAATTTTATGCAATTGTTCAAGCATTGAGGCATTGGAGACATTATCTAGTTCCCCAGGAGTTTGTATTGTTTACAGATCATATTACACTGAGATACTTGAACACACAGAAAAAGTTGAATAGTAGGCATGCCAAGTGGGTCTCTTTCTTGCAGGGTTACAATTTTGTGTTGAAGCATAAATCTGGAAAACAAAATTAGGTTGCAGATGCATTAAGTAGGCATGTTGCACTTTTGACCACAATGGAAACTGAGGTGATTGGTTTTGATGCCATCAAAAATTTGTATGAGTCTGATGATGATTTTTGGGAGATTGTGGAACAATTGAAGGCACGGTAGCTAGAAACTTGGATCACTTTAGGGGTGAATATTTTATGCAAGATGGGTATCTATTTAAAGGAAAACAACTATGCATACCAGCTGGCTCTATGAGGGAAAACATTATCAGAGAATTTCATAGTAGTGGGTTAGTTGGACATTTTGGCAAGGACAAGACAATAGCCTTGATAGAAGATAAATATTATTGGCCAAAGATGAAAAGGGATATAACTATGTAACAAGGTGTAGAATTTGCCAAGTGGCTAAGGGACATTCATAGAATATAGGGTTGTATATGCCATTACCAGTACCAATTGCACCATGGACAGATTTGAGCATGGACTTTGTGTTGGGACTTCCACATACTCAATGAGGTAATGACTCCATTTTTGTAGTTGTTGATAGGTTCTCCAATATGGTTCATTTTATTGCCTGTAAGAAAACTAATGATGCAATGAGGGTAGTAGAGTTATTTTTTTCAGAAGTTGTTCAACTACATGGTGTTCCAAAGACTATTACCTCTGATAGGGATACCAAATTCCTCAGTCATTTCTAGAGGACTTTATGGAAGAAGATGGGGACTAAGTTATAGTTTAGTAGTGCTTATCATCCTCAAACTGATGGGCAAATAGTCAATCAAAGTCTGGGAAATTTGTTGAGGTGTATTGTTGGAGAAAAGCCAAAACAATGGAACGTGACATTACCCCAAGCTTAATTTGCCTATAATAGTTCTGTTAACAGATCAACGGGAAGGTCCCTTTTCTAGATTGTGTATGGCAGGAATCCTTAGGGTGTTCTAGATTTGGTATAGCTACCAATGAAAGATAGGGTCAGTGATGATGGGGAAGCATTTGTAGAACACCTTCAATAGTTGCAGAAAGAAGTGAGACAGAAGTTGCAGGACAGTAATGAGAGGTACAAGAATATAGTGGATACTAGTAGGTGACATCAGACATTTAGTGAAGGTGACTTAGTTATGGTATATTTGAGAAAAGAGTGGTTTCCTATTAGAATATACCACAAGTTGAAGTACAGGAAAATTGGTCCTTGCAAAATTACAAAGAAGATCAATGATAATGCATATGAGGTCAGTTTACCAGATGATCTTGATATTTCTCCTATGTTTAATATTTCTGATTTATATGCATTCCATGGTGAGGATGATGCTGAACATAGTCAACCAGAAGTGGCATGGCACCACCACATTCCCCATAAGAAGGAAAAGATTGCACAGGTTCTTGATAAGAACACTATCTACACTCGGCAAGGGCATTACAACAAGTATTTAGTACAGTGGGAAGGATTGCCACCAACAGATAGCACGTGGATTATAGAGTGGGAAGTACAGAGGTTAGATCCAGTCAAATGGTAGCAATTTGAAGACACTCACTTGCAAGAGCTGTGTTCTTTTCAACTACAGGGGAATGATGCAGGGACTTCCGAAGGTCATAACTTTTGACTCGGATGTGGGTTTTCTACGAAATTTTACAAGTGGATGTGTTATGAGGTGGCCAGTGGTTTCCCAACCTACCCTAGTTGATTGCACCTCATCTTGGCACTTTTTTGAGGCTTGAAACTTTCATCTAGGCCCTCAAAATGGCAATTTAGTGTTTTTTCTAGTTTTTTAAAAGTTACTTTTTTCAATAACTCAAAACTCATGTTTCAAATTTAGGATGTTAGTTGGCTTTTCATCCTACCTTATCTTTAAGAAGTTTTTAGAAAAAAATGGGATTCTCAAGATATGATTGTAAAATTACCTAAAATGGCAAAATCTGACAATTGTCAAAATCTGCCAAAAAAGGTAATTTTTTGTTTTTTTGTTTTCTTGGATATAAGAGAGTTTTCTCTCATTGTAGTAGTAGAGTTGATGAATAGAAGTTTTTTTTATGTTCCAGTCTTCAAATCTTTGGCTCTCACATGATTAATGGCAAAATTGTATTGAGTGTATGTTGTGTGCTGCATCAATTTTCCTTGTGACTTCCCATGACCTCCAGAACCTTTTCCTCTCTCCTTTGATCTACCCTTTCTTTCTGCATTCAAAACACTACCTGATGTGGACCCTCCTAAGCTTTTCCGTCGCATTTCTTCGCTAAGGATAATACCAACAACATCATCAAATTTTAAAGTGTTTGAACCAAAGATAGAGTTACAACCATTACCAAGCTATTCCATCTTTTTGGCAAAGAACATAAAACTAAGAGAGCCCTCACCTCTTCATCAAATTTCACTTTTACAGAAGTTAACTGACTGACAATCGTATTGAACTCATTTAAATGATCTGTCATAGATCCAACTTCAATCATTTTCAAGTTAAACAAATGCTTCATGAGAAATACCTTATTTGAGGCTGAGGGTTTTTCATACAATTTAGCCAAATCTTTCATCAGTGCATTTGTTGTCTTCGCTTCTATTATATTGAATGCCACAGATGGTGCTAGGCACAATCGAATGGTTCCCAGTGCCTTTCTATTCAGAAGTTCCCAATCCTCATCCGTCATTCCTATAGGTTTCTTGGATACTCCTTCCAATGGCCTCCACAAATCCTTCTGATATAGATAATCCTCCATCTGTATCTTCCATAACTGTTAGTTCTGCCCATTGAATTTATCTACCTTTAATTTACCCTTGTCCGCCATTGATCCCACTCAACCATGAGATCTTCCTGCAGATGATAATCAAGCACAACCCACTCTGATACCACTTGTTAGGGTTAGCCAACAGAAGATATCAATTAAATGCAAATAAAGATTAAATAGAGGAATGAAAATACACAGAAATAATAACAGCAAGAGACAAGTTTTAACATGGTTCACCCAAACTTGGGCTACATCCACCAAACAGAGAGTCCAATATTATTATCCAATAAATCAAACCGATTACAACTAGCAATCCCTGCAACTCAATACCATTGCAAAATGCTACAATACATCAACGGAAACCCTAACCCTTAGCTTCTTTTATCAAGCCTTATGTCGATTACAAAATAGGGTTTTTTTAATGTCAGCCAATGAAAAATAACTCCCGATGCCTTAATAAAATAATAAAAAGCCGTGTGAGGTTTCATGGGCATTGCCCTCAAGCCCCCACGGGGGTGCTGTCCCTCGACCCCACCTTGTATCGCGATAGGGAGCACGCCAGGGGCGCTGTCCCTTGACCTTGTAGGAATTTGGGGGGAAACTTCGCCAATAAAAGTGGGGTTAATTTAACCTCTGAGTCTGATTAGGCTCCATATAACAACACTTTATGCATGACAGTTGCATATAATGACTCTTAACTAATATAAAACATAACCTAATATATAAAAATTATAAATTAATTATTAATTTATATCTTTTTATTTATATATTTAAAATTATTTTATTATATTAGTAAATACAATTAGATTAATATTACTAATAATTAATATATAAATATAGCATTTAAAAATATATAAGATATTTAAATATTTAAATCATACCTTTTTAATTATGTTTTATTGTTAAATTTGAATATTTTTTTGTTGTCCATTATCTTGATCATTAACACCAATTAATATAAAGACAATACAACATATGAATCAATTCACAATTCAAAAAAATCCCCTTTGCTAATTGATTTAAATGATGTTCTTTTGATATTTTACTTGGTGAAATCTAGGTTTATAAAACCCTCACTATAGAAACTTTTGGTCCATGGTCTATAATCCAACCACAGTAAAAAATCAAACTTATAAAATTTTACTCACATTTATTATAGCAATGTGCCATTATCTAATCTCATTTCAACATTTTTGTAAAAATATAACTATGAATAATTCAAATTGTCTATGATAAATGACACACAATTCTATTTATTGCACTACTTATACCTTCCAATAGCCTCTAACTTCTACCTCAAATACAATTTCAACTATCAAATCACTAGTAAGAATTGAATGCATGGATCCAAAATATGCTTCTAGAGTTCACATAATTCTAGGTAGATTTTGGGGTGTGCTCAAGTGGATGGGTCACTTGGTTCTCATGATGGAGACTAAGGTTCAAATCCCCCAAGAGCATGTTACCCTGAATGGTGTGTTGAATGTATATCTTAGCATTGTTGTTTCATGTTTAAACAAACATATTATAATTCTCATTTATAATATCAAATAATCAATCTACAAAAAAAAGTTATAATACAATTTAGTTTACATAATTATAAAAAAAAATATAAAATTGCAAGGGCAATCTCAAAAAAAGGGGGGGACTTGTTGAATGTATATCTAAGTATTGTTGTTTAATGTTTAAACAAACTTATTCTAATTTTCATTTATAATAGCAAATAATCAATCTACAAAGAAAAAGTTATAATACAAATTAGTTTACATAATTATAAAAAATAATATAAAATCATAAGGGCAATCTCAAAATAAAAGGGGGCTTGTTGAATGTATATCTTAGCATTATTGTTTCATGTTTAAACAAACATATTCTATTTCTCATTTATAATAGCAAATAATCAATCTACAAAGAAAAATTTATAATACAAATTAGTTTATATAATTATAAAAAATATATAAAATCGCAAGGGCAATCTCAAAAATAAAAGAGGGCTTTTGATCGACGTGATCCTATACCGCCCACTTTTTAAAAATTTAACTATTAATTTTATTTTATTTTGATGGAGGGTTTTATATCAAGCCCAGATTATTTTTGCTACCTAATATGGGGGGCATGATTCTAAGCTAATATCTCTTTGGTTGAGAGCTAAGGACTAAGGGATATCCATTCTGCCAAAGTAACTTACGGCAGCTCATCCCTTATTATTGCACCTTACTGAGATTTAAAACTAAGGTGAATGGCATAATCAAAGAACATACCATCACTTTCACCAATTTTGTTCAACCAATTGAACTACAGTATACTTTTAATATTAAACTTTTTATAAAAAAATTATTGGTAAAACTTAAATTATCTTTTTGCATGGTGGAGTCGGAGGCAAAGAACAGCGCTGTTTTATATGTGTAAATTTTGGAGATATTTGGTCTGTGCTTTTCGCCTTTGTTTTCTCCCACGTTTCCGAACCTCCTGGTTTTATCGATTGTAATGCACCAGGCATCTCATTAATAAGGACGGAAATTTTGCTAATAGATAAGTTGTATAGCCAGTCTTGAAAAGAGCCCCCAAAAAATTGCACATATATTTACATTAGTTAGTTAGAAGGAACGCTTGACATGTTGCAAATGGAGTGTCTCTGCACATTCCCAATCATGTGTGTAAGCGTTGAAAAGTTTGAGTAGCTTGGTTGATTTATCCCTCGTTTGCTCAGAGCGTCCCAGCTGCACTAACAGCAGCAACTTGTCAAAGGCGCCGGAATGCAACGCCTCCCACATGGCCCCCTCATCCGAGGCATTCTGGCAAATATTCCACAAAACAGAAACTGCCAATTCAGTGGCTGAATCAGATACTCTCAACATCTTCTTAACAACCACTGGTAGAGTTAAAGCATGCGCAGAAGCAGCCGATCGGCCCTCCGTGCAACAGCAAAGGATGTCCAGTACCAACAATGCCCTTTCACAAATACTCCGATCTCCGTCTACAAGCATCTCCACCACGAAAGGAACAGCCCCGTCCTCCACGACCTTGCTCCGGTATTTTTTCTTCAGGGCAATGTTGTATATGATGGCCAGGCTTGACTTTGTCGCGGCTGGGCATATGGGCTCTCTCAGAAGCTGCACCAACCCCTCTGCCAATCCTTCTCTTTTTCCTACCATGTCTCTGTATTTATCCTTGGAAACCATTTCCCGAAGAATTGTAACAGCGCTGTTCTTTGCCTCGGGATTGCCCTCTTGCCCTCTCTGAGATTGCATACAAGACAAGCAATGGCATCGGGCAAGGCAAGTGAATCGAGGACCTGGGAAGTCAAGGGCAAAGTCATAGTCAGAGCCCCCAGAGCCTCTTCGCAAATCTCTACAGACTGTTGCGACCGAATCAAAGCCTGAGCGCTGTGCTTGGCAAAAACGGATGCGAGAACAGAGAATGCATTTGAGGAGGCGATGCATTTTTTATTCCTATCGCTTTCCCTGCCCAATCGCCTCAGCTTACGTATGGATTCCTTGTCGCCGGACGAAATCTGTGCGAGAATTGCATTGAGGTGGGCGGGATCGAGAGGTTCCTTGGGCGTAGGAATTCGTTCGACTCCTCGGTCGCTGTTAGCCACGCACCAATCCTGAATAATTCGACGGAGAGTATGATTTGGGATTGTGTCGTGAGTATGCAGTTAATCTGGTTTGTGATGGGGCAGAGATTGTTGGCAGCATCTAACCAGGTCTCAATGCTGTGGCGATCGTAAGTAATGCCCGTGCAGAGAGTGACAGGATCCTTCATTAGCTCCAGTGTGATGGGGCATCTCAGATAGCTCGGCACCTTCACCGCATCATCCATTCCCTTCATTCTCTCTATACCCAAATCCAAATTCTTTGTTTAATATGTTTCTTTCGAGCCGTGAGGATATCTTTCCCTCAAGTTTTCGTAGCTCTCTATATATATACCAACGAAAATTGAAAGAACGGTATCGCCAAAGTGGAACTCAAAAGGTAAACGTACTGCACAAGAAACGCGGGCCTTCAAAGGCAGGCAAGCAATGCTAAGCGAACGACTGTGTCAGAAGCGATGAACAAAGCAACTACATTGAACGTCGACGATTAAATCAACTCCATTGAACGTTGATTGTTTGACTCGGAAAGTAAGGGAGAGGACTGTGTCCATGTTCCAATAGTGGCCATGGTGCAATGCACGTAACCTCAATTAAATATCTGAAAAGAATAGTAGATGTGAAATAATATACTAGTAAAAATTTAATAAGGAACCAATACATGTGCACATATACGTGTGTAAAAATACAATTGACATGTCACATCAAATAAACAACTAATATATGGTGATACATAAGGCAATCATAAGGTAAGGTGATCGATAATAGGTGCCTTGGTGCATATGTTTCGATCTAACCTTTTTTTATTTGTTTTTGGACAACTCGGCAAAGATGTAGCTAATTAGACTACATCGTTGATACCCAAAATCCCAAACAATAGTTTTAAGCACTTAAGTCATATATGAAGAAACCCAATTTTTTTTGTAAAAATCTAATGTACCATTTAACAACTTAGGGTGCACGAAGTTAGGGTGGGTGAGTATTGGGTCCTCTCCTCTATATCCGTAATTAATTATCATAATATTTTTCAATCTAAATTCTATAAACTTAATATAATTTATTTATTTTTAAGATTATATACTTTTCCTATTGTTTTTTTATTTTTTTAGATTAATTGTAGCAATTTTTTTTTATTATTTTCTATACTTTTCAAAGATTATATACTTTTCCCATGTATTAAATTAAAACTATCACACCTTTAAAAGGTGTAAGAGATCATTATTCTAGTGAAACAAAGCATGAAATTTTAAAAATATCATAAACATTTAGCAACAAACTCAAAAAGTTTAAGAGATAATTATGCTAATAAAACAAAGCATAAAATTTTAAAAAAATCATAAACATTGAGTAACAATTTCAAAAATATTAAAGATTTAATAAGGATAAAGATAAATTCCTATCCAAAATCTTCCTATATGTACAAAAATACAAGTAAATTGCTAGAATATAAAAAATTGACCTCTCTCATATTCTTCAAAAAATATTGTTAAAAAAATTCTAAAATAATTAAAATTTGGGAAAAAAGACACATCTTAAAATAAAAATAGTAAAATATATTACTTTAATGTTAATATTATTGTATACTTAATGTAAATTCAAAGTAAAATAGTTATATTTTGTCATTTTAAAATTTATATCAAGAAAATTAAATCAAGGTCCATGATAAAACTTATATTTTTATGATTTATGTAAATGTAATAAAAGAACAAGGTTGTTTTCTATTGGTTTATAAAAATATTATGCACTAGTGATCCCATAAGTTCTTATAAATCTTAGGAGAGATGCACCATAGAAAATATGAAATTATTATGGTTAATAGGATATGACATTATCATTATTGTTAACCCTATTGTAGAATATTCCATCTTTTTGGCAGTTCTCCACTAATCAAATACATCACTAATCAAATACATCGAAGTATGTTCCTCAGGTATTGGTAAATTGCATATACATGTTGTTCTAGTGTTGTTGTTATTGGGGTCATGTTAGGTGAAACCTTGAACCATTATGTGATTTTTTTCAATATACCGAGATATTAGGTTTTCTATCATATCTAATGGTAAGATATTTGGAGGATGGGGGTTTACATTAGGATTTTGATGTGGATTACTATCAATTAATTTCTCAAGGTTAGGATCAAACTTTGACTTGAATTTTACTTGTATAAATGATTATATAAAAAAAATAGTGAAAAACCATTAGGATCAAAGTTTGACCTAAATTTTACCTATATAAATGATTATACAATATTGAAAAATGAAAAACTAAAAATTAAAACAACAAATAACTAAAATGGAAATAAACTAAAAATATTCCTAGATACAAAGAGAAATGATTGAGATGATTATGAATAAGGATTGCATAAGTTGTATTAATCTCTCAAGTAAATGAATATCAATTTTAGAGATATGTATCTTTTTTAGACTTTAAAAATTGTTTTGAGAGGAGAAAAGAAAATTGGTTGTTGATTTATATTTAATGACATAAATAATGACTATAAATTAAGAAAAAATATTATTCTTAAATTAAATAGAGTTTACATAGAAAATGGCACAAATCATTACTTTAGTTTGTCTTTAAATTGATAACCATTTGGCTATTATAATTGACAAAATTTGATGAATTTTGATTTTTTAAAATTTTAGTAGCCCCTAAAGCCAAAAAGGTGGGACACTTTATTATGTTGAAACCAAAATATTAAAATAGTAGTGAATATATCTTATATAATATAATATATTCTTTTGCAACTACAATAATTCTCTCTAATTCATTTGCATAAAGACCACACTATCTAGGTAAAAGTAATCAACCATGTTCAACTCCAACAATGTTTGTAATGCTCCAACTAAATTACATTAGGACATTAGAAAACAAAACATGGGCTAACATTTTTTTGAGATACAATTGCAACCTAAACATGTTACATTGCATGTTCATGCACCAACGATGTCACAACAAAAGGCATTGCCACACTTGAGCACACAACAATGATGCACAACACATAAGTACACAAGTGGAAGAATTCACAACCATCATGAGATGATATCATCATGATGAATGATAGGAAATTTATAAGATCTCACCCTATACTAAAAAATAGGCACATGACATTCATCATCAAGACACACAAAAGGAAGAAAATTGATGTAAAGAGATACATAATACTAATGAGAACTACATAAGCATTAAATTACCCTTCAATTAATTTAAATCAAGAGAATATAACATATTAATTTGAGTTTACATCAATCAAAACAATCACATTTACTTTCATGAGTGGTTGATCACTAGGGAGGTCCCACAGGTCACCTAGTTTATACAAGAGACTATTCAAACACACTCTAGAGCATAAGCACTACTCAAACATCACATAAAGACCTAATTCCAATCCAATGGAGTGAAAATCTAGGGCCCAAGGAACAAGTTCCATTTACGAATGTTTTTCAAAAAAAGTTGTTTACTACTAATTGTTGCACATTCACCTCTTTTAGACACATTCAACCATTTTAATGGTTTTATCTTCACCGTAATAGATACACATTCACCCCACTGGAAAATGTGTATTCACTACCTATGGAAATTGGTGAACTACATTAGAGAGAGTGCAAGAAAAGGGAAATCAACTTTGTTTCATCCAATTTTTCACACAAGACATGAGGAATTATTAACCTAAGGGTTGTTTATAATTTAAATCCTACAACATTTTATCAATAATAATAGCCACTCCTAGCCCCAAGCATCTTATCATTCCTAAAAGATCTATGAATACCAAAATTCACATTTGTCTCTTAGGAGGGAAACATAGGGTTTTCTCTCACACATACGATTCCCTCCCAAGCCATTTCACTACCCTTCGATTAAACATAACCTCACAGAATCATTCCACATAATGATATACAAATTATAATTTCTCACCTTTCCAACCTTTTTGAAAAACACATAAATCTCTCATGACCTCAACTAATGGAGTCTAATGAAGTTTTTTTTTTCAAATTGAAAAATCAAGCCTACAATCACAACAATCATTTTGCTTCCTTCCCACATGCACAAAATTCCATATAAGCCCCCTTTACTTTTTATACACACCATTCATTCCATGAACCTTTCCACTCCTTTACAAGCACATAATACATTGAAATCAATTCTTTTCTTTGCATACACCAAAAGAAAACATAAAAGATTTATATCTTTGCATACATAATATACAAGCAATTAATCATTCTTTCACATAGTTACTTTATCGATCTCTGTATTTTCTCTGCTTTCTCTTATCTTAGTTTTAGTTAATAGTATTTAATCATTTCATTTGCATTTGCAAGAAAGGGATATAGCCCGAATATTCTTGCTCTTCTAGATCGGATAGAAGAAATATATACATCTTTGGTGGCTAGTATCCTAATGAGTAATGGGTTGTTCTAATTAAATAAAGTTTAGGTTAGAATTACTTTTTCCATAGCACATTTTGGTGAACCTGATGTGTTTGAAACATTTGAAAAATGCAAAACAGAGCATTGTTTTTCTTCTTCTAAAATAAAAACTACTCTTTCTCATCCCTCAAAAAAAATATTTTTCTTCCAAACTTCAAATCTTAGAGTACTTGTGTGTTGTAGAGCTCTTAGTGGTTTGTGAGCTTCATGACCTAGTGCTCTAATTTAGAATTTACCATTCATAGAAGTTTAAGATTACTTATGGCTTCCCATGCTCTTGGTATCTCCAACTCCACGTAGCCAGAAACTGACATCTTTAACTTCTCAATGGGAAGCTCTAGAGTTTAATCACCTATTTTCTCTTTCTCTAACACCCCTACAATTATTGGGCCACAATATTTTAGAGAGGTTCTCGATATAGACATGCCCATAACTCATGTCCCCAAGCCCAAATCTAGATATTAGGCAATCACTTGGCTGACTTTCAGGATTTTTTGGGTTCAAATTACCTAGTTGGTGAGGTTGTCCCTGTCATAGAGAACCTCTAAAAGTTTTTGAATAGTGATTCACATGGTGTGGATATTCTACATAGTCTAGAGCTTATATTGTGAACATCAATGTTCCATCGCTATCTAGTTGTACAGAAACCATCAATGAATCGCATTCAAATACATCGTGAGCTCAACTATCAGTACCCATACCGAGTCTTACTTCTATATCAACATTCACTTCTTCCCAAATTTCTACAAGAGTCACTCAATCAATAAATCCCAATAAAAAATCTATTAGAATGGGTGAGAACCCTATAAATCAATATGGGTTTATTCCCCCTAATTCTTTATTATCATTTACTTTTCCTGGAGCTAACCCTAGAATTTCTTAGCCACCCAACAACACCACTATTCCACCTGTTACCTAAACTCAATCCACTCATACCACATACCCTGTTATCACCCAACTCCTTCAAAATATAAACTCTTTGCAACAACAAATACCCTGGAATCTCATGAGGGTATAGGAGTCATGTCATGTGATGATGTTCTGCTTTCACCCTCTAGCACTCTAAACAACCTGCTATAAACCTTACAACATCCCTCTTCATTTCTTTCCAGAAATATAATGGTTTCACATTGGCTAGCAATTTCGTCACTCCGGGATGTCCCTAATAGGGTGCAAAATGAACTTGTTTCCACATGATATTCCTTAACTCCTTGGAGTTTAGAATATGTATATCCTTCCTCTAAATCTTAATAGTCCATCTAGTTCAAAGTGGAATCCATCATACCTCAAATCTTAAAGATTGTCCAAGAGAGATAGCTTAACCTTCTCATAATATTCATCTCCCTTGGACTTTTGCAACACTTAACTCTTAAAATTAGAATGAATAGAGATCATCGAGGAGATATGTCTCCTTTGACATCTAGGCATCTGCTACTCAATTTTCCTTTCCTTTAATGTAATTGATCTCAAAATCATAGTCCGATATCAGTTCTAACCATCTCCTATAACAAGCATTAAGATGGGGTTGGGTAAACAAACATTTTAGACCTTGATGGTTTATCCTTAACTCGAAGGATTTCTTGAGAAAATAATGCTACCACATTTGTAGTGCATGTACAACTGTTGCTAACTCAAGATCATGTGAAGCATAATTCTTCTCATGTCTTTAGTTTCCTAGACTCATAAGTGATAACTCGCCCTTCTTGCATAAGTACACCACCCAATCATTCTCCTGAGGCATCAGTGATGACCACAAACTGGCCTTCTAGGTTAGGTATTTTAGAATTGGTGTCGTAGTTAACTTCTCTTTTAGTTGAATAAATGTCTCCTAACATTTTTTTGAATAAACACACTTTTTACCTTTCCTTTGCAAAGAAGTAATAGGGTAGGCAATCTTTGTAAAGTTAGCCACAAACTTTTTGTAATATCCTACTAAACCCATGAAACTATGGACTTCATGCACATTTTTTGATGTAGGTCACTCTAGAATGGATTTGATCTTCACTGGATCTACTGTAATTCCCTCTGCTAAGATTATATGAACCAGGTACTATACTTCCTTTTGGAAGAAAGTATACTTTGAGAGCTTACCATAAATTTTATCCTCTCTTAGACATTGAAGAATGATCCACAAATGCTGAAGATGTTCTTCCTCATTCTTTGAATAAATTAGAATATCGTCTAAAACATAAGAACAAACTTATCCAAGAAGTCTCTAAATATGTTGTTCATTAAATTCATGAATGTTGTAGGTGCATTCGTCAGTCCAAAAGGTAGAACTATGAATTCATAATGTCCATATCTAGTTCTAAAGGTTGTTTAATGGATATCTTCATCTCTCAACCTTAATTGGTGGTATCTAGATTGTAGATCAATCTTCGAGAACACAACTACCCCACGCATTTGATTGAAGAGATCATCAATATGTGGTAATGGATGCTTATTCTTTATCATTGCTTTATTAAGCATATGATAGTCTATACACAAACGTAGTGTGCCATCCTTATTTTTAACGAAGATTACTGGTGCTCCCCAAGGTGAAACATTGGGCCTTATCAATCCTTTAGCTAACAACTCTTGCAATTGAGCCTTTAACTCCATCAACTCTATTGTGGTCATTCAATAAGGAGCTTTGGATATGGATTCTGATCCTGGAATATATCTATGGAAAATTCAAAGGCTCTCTTAGGTGGTAATCCAGGTAATTTGTCTGGAAATACATCCTCAAAATCCTGTAAGAAAGGGTACTTCTCTATATCTTATCTTTTGTGATCTATAGATTCACCTTCTTCCATTACTTGGAGTTTCTAAGATTCATAATACATTAAGTCATCTTGAAAAATGGACTCTTTGTAATCATCAATTTTCTCCATTTTGATTGCAAAAAGTTGACACCCTTTTTGATTGGCTCTCTTCAGCTATGCCACATATATTTGCCTTAGCTTGACCTCTCTAGAAGTACCTTGTAGGAAAACTATGTTTCCAAGGTTGTCTAGGCATTCTACTATTTTTGCAAAATAGTCTAATTTAGCCCTATGCCTCCACAACCAGTTTATTCCTAGAATGACATCATAAGATCCCAAGGGGGCTACATATAGATTTACTTCAGTCAAAAATCTTGAGAGCTCAACCTTAGCTTCAAACAAACACTTCTCTACCTGAGCCCTTGTCTAGTTAGCATACTCTACTGACCATGATTTTTCCATATAACCAGCTTTTCTAGATATTTTATCTAATACTTTTGGTGAAATAAAGCATTCAATTGCACCAGTATCTATTATTAAAACTGAAATCAAGACACCAAACAAAATACCTGTAGTTTCAACTAGAGTAATCTGATACTTCGTTTATCGATTATCCAGTGTTGCATGGATTCTCTACTGGAAAGCTACCTACTATGATGGTAAGGGATTTCCTCACGGTTGCATCCCTTGTGTCTTTTTAGGACACTAATTACCATAGTGGCCACCTCCACATGAAAAACATCCTCGAGGAGGTCCTCGTTTATCATAAGGCTTTCCTAAGTTATCTCCATTCTTCTTGGGGTTGTTGTTGCTATTTTTCTTGTCACCTCTGGACTCATTTTGATTATTTTGGGTTCCCTTATCACCCTTCTTTCTGAAGTTCTTCTTGCCACTCTTTTTCTTGAATGTTTGGGAAGATTGTGACTAGTTGTACTTGTTGCAATTCTTTTCCCAGTAAGCAAATATGAACTTCAGCTTCTATTCTTGCTTAATGAATTTTTCATAGACTTGGTCCATAGTAGTGGGGCCATGAACATCTACCTCACCTCCTATTTGGGCATTTAACCCCATGATGAACTTCTGTATACAGAAACTTTCATCTTGCTGGTATAGAGGAACATACTTAAGGAGACGAGTAAACTTCTCCCAATACTCATTTACGGATGAGTCACCTTGTCTCAAGTTCTAAAAATCTATGAGTTTCTGATTAAAATACAATTGTGGCAACCATCTTTGCCTGAAGAGTTCTACAAACTTATCCCATGTTAGACTCAATAAACTCAATCCCACTTCCATCTTTTTATTCATCCACCAAGTGGATGCTTATCTAGATAATTGATATGTTCCCAATACCGCCTTGGTTATTTATGAATAGTTCCTAATTTCAAAGTGTTTTTCTATTTTGGTGAGCCATGCCTCCAGGGCATCTCCGCTCACTGTCCCATCGAATTTAGGGGGTGTGACTTTCTTCATGTCCCTAGACAATTCAAGAGCCAAATGGTTCCTCTTTTCCTTATCTGTTCTTGACTCCAAAATATTTTTCCCATCCTCAATCTGGGTGGTTCATTCATGACAATTTTCTTCCTCACCTTCATGAGTTGCTTCTTTCTCAGGTCTACTCTAACCTCTGACCTCTTGCTCTAGATTACCGATCCTTCTCTTGTTTCATTGAGCATTTTAAGAATCTAGTCCAATTTTGCATTAGAGGTGCCAAAAGGTTGCCCTACCTCTTGACTACCCCCAAGATTGGTTTTGGTTCGAACCATGCTGAGATCCTACTTCTCCTAAAGTTTTCATGTTAAGCATTTAATTATTTTTTCATATAATTGAATTCATTCATAAACATAAATCTTTTCTCATTTATACAATCTTTTAAACAAGAAAGGGAAATTTTTGCCAAAATTCTAAAATTGTATTATAACATCTGCGGATTACATAGTATCCTCATTTATTAGAAATTTGTCATCTCATAACTTCATGTCACTGTCAGAAAGGAGAATCTCTTCAGTTTCATCCTCATCCTCAAGGACTACCATACTAGGCTTGGAAGATGGATGTACTCCTAGGTATTCATCCACAACTTCCTAACTACTAATAGGGGTACTAGAACCACATCCTAATGGTAAGTCCCTATGCAAAGAAGGTTTGATTGGTTCATCTTTAGAGATAGGAACAATGGACTTAGTTGCTTTGTCCTTCTTCTCCTTCTCCTACTTGATACGCTTAAGAGCATTAGCAAAGGTCTTAAAGTTAGTTTACCATGCTCCTTCAATGTAACTAACATTGTCTAGCATTTTCACTTTTGAGGCTTGATCCTTCTTAGCCTTTAAGTAATTTTCATTTCCTATTACCTTCTTCCTTGGGGTTTGTCTTTTTCTTACCACTCTGGCAAAAGAACACTCAAACATTAGCAACTATTAATGTTTGAAGAAAAATTTTATGCAGTGAACTCATAGGTACATGTATTAAACCTAGTTGCTCTGATACCATATGTAACAAGATTTCCCATAACACCAAGATTACACATAGGATTTACTAGTAAAGTAAATAAGCATGGTAAACATGAGATAAGTTTTCTTTTTATTTTATTTAGAATACATATAACATTTGCATAATCTTAAGCAAAAGAATATCATTTCAGAATATTCCATTCTTAAAATTACAACTTATTCCAAAGTTAGAATCATAGTGAAATCTTTCACCTATCATTTACAAATATTTTGCTCTTATAAATAATTTTACATAAATACATAAAGAATACTGCATTTGGAATCTTGACATTTGTAACTCAAGTCTCAGCTTGTCTTCTACTTGGGAGAGAGAGTATCACCTGAGGTTTTATCTCCAACCATAGACTGGCGGTCCCCCGCACACCTTCCTTCTTGGAAGTGGCCCTACCCTTCATGAAGAGTATAGAAATAAGAAACTGACAGGTTTTTCCATCTAAGTTCTAGTGTTGTGTCCTACGTAACTCAATCGACCATACAACTCTAGATCCTTCTAGCTAAGTATGATTATTCTGATTGGTCACGCCATCTAGACACTGTGAACTAACTAATGCATGCAGAGACTGATGCATTACTTTGGCCAAAGGTTCAATATAAATAAACCTTTGCAATGAACGTAGTCATGAGTTCACACACCTCTAACTTGACTTGGAAACTATCTCATCCTATAGTGAATATATTTCGACTTAACACTAGTCATAGGGTAACTTGGCTAAGTTTCTCCCTTAGTCCACATGACTTAGAATTTAATTCTAATTTCTAGATCACAATACTAAGAATGGTTTTTAAAATGAGGACTTTGACTTTCAAGAAGCCTCTTTTTGCAATCTTGCAATATTAGATCTATGACTTCCTATCACTCTACATTGATAATTCATAAGTTTATAATCTTGGGTTTGAAGTCTAATATCGACTTAGCATATAACATTTATCAAAAGTTTCTTTCTTCTCTTAGGTATTCATCTTGGTCTAAGGATTTTCAATTAATCCTTCTTGACTATATTGACATTAGTTTTAATCGACCACATACCCATTTGGAGAATCTTAGGTTTACTAAGCATATTTGGGTTATTCTTTAGAGGCTATCTTCTCTGACCCATCACTCAAAATAACATTTATACTTCTGCTTTCAGAAGACATGAGGAATATCATATCATAGTAATAACTCTTAGTCTACTTGAGACTATAAAGCTCTAAACAACTTCTCTTTTTCACAATATAAAGAGTATGGTTTTCTATTTCTCTTATAGTAAAACTATACTAAGTTACATAACTTGGATACCATGAATATAGTTGATATCAACAATAGAAGAAAAGTTAATAAGAATGATGACTTATTTATTGAGCTATCAAGAGAGCTTCCATTCACTATCTTTGAATAATGTAAAGGTATACATCTGTGCACACTATCTTGTATGCAAGACTCAAACATGCACAATTAGTATATTACATGAGAGCTACATCGTTGTGTAACAATGATAGTAATATCATTCAGGTTTTACTTATGAAATAAAAAGAAGCCTGTTGTTAAATCTTTAGTGATGGGTGCAACTAGATGGCACACAAAGGATTACAACTTCTAATCAATAACCATGTATCTTCAGCCATGTTCTCAAGTGGCTCGATAGCTATAGTTGACTGGCACAACAACACCATTTGGACTGTTGTTGATACACAACAAACATGTGAATCATAACACAAGTGATACTCATATCTATGGTTATTTTATTAACAATATAGGTAATGTACATAGGATAGTTCATTCCAAAGAATAACATGGTTTTTAACCAATTATCAGATAGATTATCAATCTTTTCCTTTCACAGAGTAGTATGAATAATAATTATCTTCGATTCTAATATATATACAAAAAGATAAATGATAGAGATGTCAGTCTAATAACCTTGGCCTCATACTTGTTAGCTTACTGCTATAGGAATATGTAAAAGATGTCGGTTCTAACAATTTTATTTCTGCCAATGACATGCACAGAAGTATTGGTTCGAGATATCAAGTTTAGACATTATCTCATACTAAGTTATCAACTCAAATGTAATAGAGAAGTATGTATTAACAAAATAATACTATGTATTAATGGTCTGAGAGAAGTATTTAAGGATTTTGAATGTGAAAAGAACCTATTTATAATCAAATGATATCCTTCTCAAACGTGGTGCCTCTGCAACCAACTCGAATCACCTTTCTTGTTGTATTCAACTCCCTTCTCCCAACTTGCTACAGTCTCCCTTTTCTCTTCTAACTCCTTCAAGATAGATCCTGTAGTTGGCATAGAGAGAGAGAGAGACCGATGACCTTTCTGTCCTAAAACCTAGCCCACTATCCCACTCATAGGCATGTAAAAACTAGTAAGGTGGCATGACTTACCACTCTTTGTAAGTGGTGGTGTGCTCCTCCTAAATCTTCAAATTGGTTATGGAGTTGAGCCTCGACTACTTTGGGAGTGGTTTACAAAGAAATAAAGAATTCTATAATATATTTCTATAACCCGAGAACAATGAAAGAATCAAAACTTTAAAACAACAACGACATAGACATATATATATGTGTGTGTGTGTGTATGTATGTATGTATGTATGTATGTATTAAAAGAACATCATATTATCTATTTATAGAAAGTATACTCTCATTGCTAAAACATTTGATGTGATACGAGATTGGGGTCGAGGTATTCTCCCCCTTCTCTATCTTGTTTAAATGTCATTTAAGACAAACATATCATGCTATGATCCCCATCGGGAGTTCAAACAATAAAAATAGCTTAACTATTATCAACTATTTCTTGTCGATGGTAGCATACAGACCTAACTTAGTTTTCCTCAAAACTTAAGGTTAATGAACCTTGTCGACAAATCGACAACTGTCAGGTCGAAACTCAATTTTTGACTGAGTCAGTCACAACTTACCTTGATCAACTAGGTTTAAAAGGCACATAATCTAGGTGCCAATAACCTATCTTTTCCAATGTCTATCCACTTCTCTTGGATGATGCTCTCCCTCCCTTCTTGGAGGTTGGTAATCTATTCCCTGGTTACAACTCATCGACACCAAATTGTGATCAGTGTATCATTAGTAAATTCTTAATCATCATAAATAGATAATCTCAATAACATATAATCACATTTAAATTCAAAGCATTTAATCACAATTCATGAAATCATTGATTTTTCCTGATATTTGTCTAAACATCAAATCATTCATCCATGCAAGTTTATCCACTAATTACATAAAAGTAAAAAATAAAGTATAGTTAAAATTTAGGGTGTGACATATCAACCCCCATAAGATTCATCATCCTCGATGATCTAATGTGTCCAAAAGTATAACATGATAAAGCTTTTTTTGTTCAATCAGAAAAGCTTAAAATAGATGAGGAAATTTCTAGTGAAATTCATGATAATTTTCCCAGGTAGCATTATCTTCTGCATATTGGTCCCACTGCACCTTGCATTGAGTATCTTCCTTGTTACGCAAGTGGAGCTTGCGTACTTCGAGCACTTCGATAAGCTCAATCATGATTAGTTTAGTTCATTGCACAACTTACAAAAAGGGAGGTTGAAAAACACGATGTTCTATTGAATCAACACTAGTTGCCATTTTTTCATCAAATTTTCTTTACAATTCCCAAATTGTGATGAAAATAATTTGTTCTATTTTAAATATTTTAAAATCTCTAATTCATGACTTCATTGTTAGAAAAACTACAAGTTGAATAGCACATTGTGTTATTCACCTTATAGAGCTCTTGTTTAGGATCCACAAATAATAAATAAGATAGTTTGTTCCCTTTCCAAGCTTATGATTTATATATTACACAAATATGAGCCAATTGAGGACTATTTATATTATGTAACCAATTTTTCCCTTATTTAGTTGATTCAAAATCTACGGTTCCTTAAAACATTAAAATCTAGGTTATTTAATTCATTAGTTGAACATTACCCTATTTACCATTCTTAATGGAAATCATATATATTATATTAGGGTGTCTGAATTTTTTAGGTATTGTTTTCTCTATTTAGTTGATTCAAATTTTCATGTCTCTTATTGATTGTTCAAATAAAAAAGTAGGTTGCAATACACACACCAACACATATTTAAAAGCATCAAGGGTCTAAAACATCATGAAAACAAAAAATAATGAAGAGATAATTAACCATTCTATTTATGTAAAACATTACAAAGAATATAGAGGAAAAGAATAATGCACTTGAACTAATTATCTTCAAATCTTTTTTTTATTCCAAAACCTATTCCAAAACACTAGAGATGTTGCCCCAACTTGCACATGTTGTGATTCTCTTTAAAAACACCTCCAAAATAGCTGTGATTCTCTTCATAAACACTTGCAATTCATTTCAAAAATACTTGTAAAATTTTTTTTTGGCTCCTTTGTTCATTTGTAAGCTTTTATTTCATGCAAATACAGGGCATAGGTGGTTGCAAAAATCCATTTTAATTTGCAAGCAAGCAGTCATGTCGTTGTTCATTAACGTAAAAAGGAAAAAAGTGACAAATGTATCAAATAGGAATCTATAGCAAAGGCCACGTAAGCAAAATGTGAAAATGATGGTAGAAATATTCAATAGCAAGCAAGGACTTGCTATTTGATAAATCCACCACCATTCATACTTTTTTCTATTTTGTATATCTTGAAAAATTGACATAATATTTGAAAAAAATACTTTTTGTATATCGATAGGCGTTAGTATGCCCATACGTGTGAGGCATGCCCGTAGGTATGTCTAGTATGCAGCTTAGCCTTCGCCTACAATTTTGGTGTTGAAATAAAGGCTCAGCGTGTACCTTCATGTAAACAGTAGATTGTGGACAACTTAGTATAAATGTCTCTAGATAATACAAATGATTACACATTTGACTGATAATAAATGAGAATGTATAATTAAAAATTATGGGTTTGTCACATGTATAACTTAAAATATTCTTTTTGTGGGGTGGAGTCTGTCCCGCATGAGTCGTGGGTTTTATATTAGGTTTAAATTTTGGAGATTTTTGGTCTATACTTTTTGCCTTAGTTTTCTCACACATTTTCCAAACCTTCTGGTTTCAATTGATTGTAATGCACTACGAATCTCATTAATAAGTATGAAAATTTTGCAGATAGATCAATTGTATTGTCTTCAAAAGAATGCCCAAATAATTGTACATATATACATTAGATAGTTTCTCCATTGCTCGATAAGGAGGAGGTCGCGAGATTACTTAATTTAGAAGGAACACTTGACATGATGCAAATGAAGTGTTGAGACATGGACCAGCTAGGACTCAAACCTAGGACCTTCCATACACTGTTGGAGTGCTCTACCACTGAGCTACTAGCCCCTCTTGGACCAATCCATCATTGGTCCGGGTGTGGCTTATTTTAAACACCAACACCCCCCCCTTAGCCACACCTCTCGTGTGCTTGGGGCTCCTAGCCTAGGCCTGGCTCTGATACCATGTTGAGACATGGACCAGCTAGGACTCGAACCTAGGACCTTCCATTCGCTGCCGGAGTGCTCTACCACTGAGCTACTGGCCCCTCTTGGACCAATCCATCGTCGGTCCGGGTGTGGCTTATTTCCAACACCAACACCCCCCCTTAAGCCTCACCTCTCGTGTGTTTGGGGCTCCTAGCCTGGGCCTAGCTCTGATACCAAGTTGAGACATGGACCAGCTAGGACTCGAACCTCGGACCTTCCATACACTGCTGGAGTGCTCTACCACTAAGCTACTGGCCCCTCTTGGACCAATCCATCATTGGTTCGAATGTGGCTTATTTCCAACACCAACAGCCTGCACATTCCCAATCATGTGTGTAGGCGTTGAAAAGTTTGAGTAACTTAGTTGATTTATCCCTCATTTGCTCAGAGCATCTCAACTGCACTAACAACAGCAACTTGTTAAAGCCACCTGCATGAAACGCCTCCCGCACGGCCCACCCGTCGGAGCAATTCTGGCAAATATTCCACAAAACAGAGACTGCCAATTCGGTAGCTAAATCAGACACTCTCAACATCTTCTTAACAACCACTGGTAGAGCTAAAGAATGCGCAGAAGTGGCAGATCGGCCCTCTGTGCAATGGCAAAGGATGTCTAGCGCCAACAATGCCCTTTCACAAATGCTCTGATCTCCATCTACAAGCATCTCCACCACCAAAGGAACAACCCCCACCTCCACGACCTTGATCCGGTATCTTTTCGTCAGGGCAATGTTGTATATGATGGCCAAGCTTGATTTTGTCGTGGCTGGGCATATGGGCTCTCTCAGAAGCTCCACCAAACCCTCTGCCAATCCTTCTCTTTGCATCGAGATTGCCCTCTCGGAGATTGCATACAAGACAAGCAATGGCATCGGACAAGGAAAGTGAAACCAGGGCCTGAGAAGTCAAGGGCAAAGTCATAGTCAGAGCACCCAAAGCCTCTTCGCAAATCTCTACACACTGTTGCGACTGATTCAAACCCTGAGCGTTGTGCTCGGTGAAAACGGATGCGAGAACAGGGGATACATTTGACGAGGTGATGCAGTTTTTATTCCTATCGCTTTCCCTACCCAATCGCCTCAGCTTGCGTATGGATTCCTTGTCGCTGGACGAAATCTGTGTGAGAATTGCATTGAGGTGGGCGGGATCGAGAGGTGCCTTGGGTGTAGAAATTCGTTGGACTCCTCGGGCGCTGTTGGCCACGCACCAATCCTGAATAATTTGACGGAGAGTGTGATTTGGGATTGTGTCGTGAGTCTGCAGAATTTGGTTTGTGACAGGGCAGACATTGTGTTGGTTTAAAAAACACAGAATAGAATTAAAGGAGATTGCAGAGAAAGAACAGAAACAAAAATACAACTCATAAGATAAACACACATAGAAGTTTTAAAGTGGTTCACCAGGGAATCTGGCTATGTCCACTATACAAAGGGAAAATCTCTTATATTAATTCTCTGTTTTTACATATGCATCCAGTATATACAGACACTCTCCAAAGCAAACTTACAATCTTCATCAAGCTTCTCTTCTCAAAGAAGATTCAAACAACTTAGCTATTCCCGTGGAAGAAATTGGCAAAAAATAAGAAGCTGCGGTTACATCAGAACTGTCTCTACAGTCTTACACCAACCAAACTCTGATATTCTCTGGCCAGCCATTACAAAAGTAACTTGGCTTCACACGTAGCCAACAATCTTCCACTCAAAGACAAGTTATGCCGGAAAGAGAGATGCCTAGAGAAATCCCCTACATTTCTACTCCTATCATTACATCAACCCCAACGAAGATTTTAGCTTCGCCAATTTCTGTTCAAAAAAGCTCCGGATGAATCTCCTCCATAGCACATTGGTTTTAATAACCTCCAAAACATGGGCACACTTATTCAATGTCACCATCTTAGTCGGATAAATTATTCCTGCAGCCATAAAATCATCATAACTGCTTGAAGTAGCATTGTATCCGTATTTGGAATTCTTGTTGGAAAGAACCTTTTCAACCACAACACTTCCATTTACTCCAGTATTCTTTGCAATTAATTTCACAGGGTAACTCAAACCATTTTGAAACTCCACGCCAGCTTTCTCTAGACGAGTTTCTTTATTTGGTCTAAGTCTTTCCTGCTGTGCTTTCTGTTGTTCCTCTTCAGTTAAGCCCATCTGACCTCTAAGGCCTCCAATTATAATCAGGGCATTTCCACAGGCCTTAAATGCAAGGCCCCAACCATTTGTTGAATTTGCTCTCACAGGTAATCCTCCCAACACATTTCATGAATTGTTTTCCTTATTATATTTTTTGATTTCATTCTTTGAATACTCTACAGCATAAAGCTGATCCTTCACTACTGCAACCAAGGGCGGTGCAAGAAACAGAAGAATGTCTTCAAATGTCCCGGAAGGAAAACTGAGATCATCGTCAAGATACATAGGCTTCACTGGCAAACCAGAAGAATGCATTCCCGAGTGGTCAGTCACACAAACATTTTCTTCAATGGAAGTAATCACCCTGCCATCTTTCCCTTGGGCACATCCACCTTATTAAGTAAATTACAATCTTTAAAATTTCCCATATCTCCAGTCTTTTCAATTTCTTTATCTGCACCAGACCAGTCTCCCACATTTCCTCGATGGGTACTGATTTATGGCCTTATTTCTTCAGTTTCCATCACTTCATTACAGAGAAACTCTAAAATTGTTAGCTTCATAGACACTGGTGTAGTGTAGTACTCTCGATCACAAAGCTTCAGGCAACCAAGTTTTTGGCCAAAAATTTTACTAAAACCTTGACTTAGTAGGTATTCAACCAAATAGATAGGCCATGTTATCCTGTCTAGGAAATTCCAATCCAAGTGCCTGAGACATTAGATCGCAATGGCTGCAGTAGGACCCTCGTCAAGGACAATAAATTCAAGATGCCGGCATAATTTCTGAAGAAGTGCAAGATGAACATGGTCCATAAGAGAATTAGCTTCTTCACAATTCAACACTCCAACAAAATCTTGCAGGCTGAAAGGGCTCAAAAATAAGAGCTTGCTAAAACTCCTCAAAATAGTATACACATAAAAGAGCCCGGGCACGGATTCCTCAAGCACAAGCAAATCCCCTGAGGATGAAGGCAGCGGGAGTTTGTCCACCATATCGGCGCTCCTCCCTTCACTGTCATCATCCATCTTTCAGTGCTTTTGCTTCCTCCTATCATATTCAAATGCTTTGGCAGCCATAACCATACGATCCGCTAGAAAATTGATGGTTACTACTTCATCTCCATCAAGAATGGGCCTCTTCAATGACTTCCCTAGGGAATAGGCCTCATCAAGTGACTGCTTCCCAAAATGCCCTGGTGAAAACGCAGTCCATACATGGTGTCTAGGATGGGGTTTGCCCTCTATGTCATCAGCATCGTCATGGACAAAAGATGCCGCACAGCTATTAGCAAAGAGCCCAAACAGATGGCCGGTGCCTTCCCCACCGACGGTAAGATCATCAAGCTCTGGAAACACTTGAGATTTGAGGCCAACCCCAGAAACCTTTGCACTGACCTCAGACATACAAACCATGGGCTCACATTTCATGAGATTTCGCTCTATGTCGACCCAAACAATGTCCGTGAAATTTACACCTCCCAGCGACCTTTCTTGTGAAGCACCATCTTGCACGACTTGGGTATTACCATAGGCTGCGCTAGACTTTGACCTCCAGAGGGCTCCGCCATGACAATATCTTCACCGACCTCCTCATCCAGGGTTTGAACTGGGATCTCCACCTGCACATCTTTTTCCTCATGAATGTTCAGACCCTGCTTCAACATCTTATGAACGCTAGAAGCGAAGGTATTTGGATCATCAAGGCAGAAGGTAGAAGTGAGAGAAACCATTTCATAGAGGAGCAATACCAGGTCCTTTACAAACTTACCACTCTTATCTGCCTCTGCCTTCTTCCGCAACTCCGCCATGATGGATTTCCTGTGTTGTGCATCACCTGTGCGTTCAAGAAGTGCTCTAAGCTCAATTTTAAGATCTAAAAACTCTTCAGCCAAATCCTCCTTATTTTTCTAGCCATCCCACCAATGTACACAGCGTTTCATTTTATCTTTCACATCAACATCTATTGCTGTTGTATCCTCTGTTTCCTTCAGCCTCTGTAGGCTCTTCAATTCTTTTGGCATGTCAAAATCCTCACCTCTCAAATCTTGCAGAGGCCTTTCCCACACATGCCTTGCCTGGGCAGTGCTCTAGGAATCAGGATCAACATCACCCATAAGAACTTCAGTGGTAAGATCATCATCCAAATAGACAGGAGATTCATCTACTTTCATTGGCACAATTTCATCTAGCTCCGTGTCTCTGTCCACAATAGTCACCATAGCTCCCACTTCATCAAAACTCACTCCAGAGCCACATGACCAAGACATGAGAGCTAGAGCCCAATCATCCAAGATTGCTACATCCATTTTCTTGGAAATTCTTCACTATTTCCAAAACAACTTTTTTACCATAGCTCTGATACCATTTGTTGGTTTAAAAAACACAGAACAGAATTAAAGGAGATTGCAGAGAAAGAACAGAAACAAAAATACAACTTAGAAGATAAACACACACAGAAGTTTTAAAGTGGTTCACCAGGGGATCTAGCTACATCCACTATACAAAGGGAAAATCTCTTATATTAATTCTCTATTTTTACATATGCATCCAGCATATACAGACACTCTCCAAAGCAAACTTACAATCTTCATCAAGCTCCTCTTCTCAAAGAAGATACAAACAACTTAGCTATTCTTGTGGAAGAAACTGGCAAAAAACAAGAAGCTGCAGTTACATCAGAACTGTCTCTACAGTCTTACACCAACCAAACTCTGATATTCTCTGGCCAGCCGTTACAAAAGTAACTTGGCTTCACACATAGCCAACACATTGTTGCCAGCATATAACCAGGTCTCAATGCTGTGGTGATCGTAAGTAATACCCATGCAGAGAGTGACAGGATCGTTCATCAACTCTAGCATGATCGGGCATCTTAGATAGCTCAACACCATCACCTCAACATCCATTCCCTTCATTCTCTCTATACCCAAATCCAAATTCCTTATTGAAAATGTTTGTTTGGAGCTATGTGGATACCTTTCACTCATGTTTTCATAGCTCTCTAGATATATACACTAGCGAAAACTGAGTTGGGTGTGAGAAGAGTGAAAGAACTGCAGAAGAAACAGCCATTCAAAGGCGCGCAAGTAATGATAGGCTAACGACTTGGTCATAGTCGACGAATAAATCAACTCCTTGAACTTTGAATGTTTGACAAACTTTGCACTCTTGGGTATATGGTCATTTAAGTCAATTTTGGCGAATGAAAATAGGATAAATATTTACCACATTTTAGTATAGATGAGGTGTAAAATTGCTATTGACTATTTGACCATTGAACCATTAAGTATTTGTGCATTAGGTCCTCTATTCTACATTTATCTTTGGCCTAAGGGTAGATAGAGTTGTTTTAGCATCCTTGTAAACAATTAATGCAAGATGTTGGGAACATTCTAAACGTTTCATGTATTGTATGAGGGCCTAAATTTGATAGCCCTATGGTCGTATTTGATCATTTTAGTTGTAAAATACAATTATAGTTTTAGGAAGACTATATCACTTGAAAGAGGACATATCAGGTAGACCATCAAAGCTCTATATGATTATTCTCTTATATATACATATATATATTCTCTAATTTTTTCCCTAAAATAAAGTAAGCCTTTGTATTTGAAAGGCATACTTCTAATAGATAACCATCACATAGACCTATTTCCATCTAGAATTCCCTCACATTTCATGTTTTCATTCCAGAAATTTGAGACATTGACTTACGCTTACCCTAATAACATATCCTTCTTTCAGATCTTATCAAATCACTTGTATGCCTCACTTCACTTAAATTCACCTTAACAAAATTGGCAACTCATTTTTATAGAGAGCTGAAAGATTATGCAATGGTTAGCTCCCCCTGAACCCATGCTTTTTCTTAATCTAGTATGAAATCCTCTGCATGAGGCACATGCAAAGGTTCTTCCATTTTTTCATTGTCTTGATTTTGCTTCCTTCTCCATATTTTTGTAATCTTCTTCTACTTGTTCATGGTATCCTTCATCTTCTTGTGCTGGTTAGGCGAACTCACAAAACTACACTTTTACAAAATATTGAACTTTATGCCCAAAGTTGTTGCATTTGTAGCATATAACATTCTACACTGGAGGTGAAAATGAGTTTTTGCCCATATGACCATTTCTTTTTGTCTTAGTTCTACAATCCATAGCCTTATGACCAAACCTACTGCATGAATAACAATAACCATAAAAGAATTGAGAGTACCTTGTTATAGCAGATTGTCTTGTAGGAGGACCCCTAAATCTCTTATTCAGGTCACTGGCCTTTATGAAGCCATCATATAACTTCTGCTTCTCAACTTCAGTCTTCTTAGAGATTTCAGGGTAGGGTTCTTTCTTCTTCATCTCATACATGTCTTCAGATATATCTGTTTTTGAATTCTGAACTTTCTCAAATCCAAGACTGCCCTTATTCTTAAGTGGTCTTTGATTGTTGATTATCTCATCAAGGATTTTTGTGCTTTTCTTAAGTTTTCGATCTTTTCTATATGATCCTTTGCTTTCTCCAGTTCCTTCCTCTAGGAGACAATTTCATCTTCAAGTCTGGAGCATTCATCTGATTTGGCATTGAGCTTAGCATTTAGGCAATCCGTGACTCTTTTACCTTCTTCAATTTGAACTTTCATGTTGTCAATTGCTTCTTCTGATTCTTCAAGTATAACCTTATATTCTCCATTCTCCTTCCTTGCTGCTCTCAGATTATTTAGAGTAGAAATGAGTTATCCTTCAAGATCAACTTCATGTATTCTTCTTCATCAATGGTTATAATGTCTTCATCATCCTCCATAGGGTTCTTACCATTATACAAAACTTCATTTTCCATAAGTAGGGCTACTTCTCTTTCACTTTTAGATGTACAATGATTGCCTTTATATATGTTATGTAGTTTTTTCTAGATATCTTTTGCAGATTTGCAATGCACTATTCTGACAAATTCAAACTTTGTCAAAACACATATAATTGTATAAGAAGAGAATGATCCTTCTTGACTTGCCATGTGTTCCAATCCAAGATCTACCTCCAACTGTTAGATTGCATCAAGGAACCTTGATCTAATACCAATTGTTGAACACACAAAAGTACTGAGAGGGGGGTGAATTAGTACATATTCAAATTATTTCCTTTTAAATGCACCCAATCCAAACTGAATATTTAAACCAAATGAATCATAAAAGTACATACACACATGACACCAAATTTACATGGAAACCCAAGATGGGAAAAACCATGGTGCACAAGTTGCTTGGATCTACTATCCAAATCCAACCTCAGAAATAAAAAGTACACAATAAGTTTTATGTAGATTAACCCAAAGGAGAGACAAATCCCCTATTCTATGAACACCAACTCAATTTAAGCTTCAACTCCTTGATACAAAGTTGTATGGGCTCCAACCCAAAGGAAGCGATAACTCCCTAATACAAAGTTTTATGGGCTCCAGCCCAAAGGAAGCAACAACTCTCTGAAGAGCTACAACTCTTACAAAATAAGGCTCCAACCTCTATTCTGAAACATTCAACTGATTTTGATTGCTCAATTTCCTCTACAACATCAATTATGCTAAAGATTTGACATCCTTGACATATTCTCAATGACTTAACACTTCTGCACTATCCTCTCTACGAACATCTTGATCATTTTGACTAATTCTGTTACCTCAAAAACCTTTGCAACATTCATTCTGGTATAGGTTATGCATTATTTCTTACATAGCTACTTATCTCACTTTGGATCATATACTTGACATTTTTCATGCTCACACACACTTGTAGTAATCTTCTTACCTTCATAAATACCCTCCACATGTCTTCAAAACTTCATCTTTTCGGCCTAAAGATAACGTGTATCATGAAACATGTAACTAACCAAACTTGTCAACTTTCAAATTATCTATGGTAATGTAGGAATGAAATCTTATTATGTGGTTCATATAAAGAGGTATACTAGCCCTATTTTACCTCCTCCTAAACTTTCCTATGTTAGCGCACGCTACCATACACATGGAACAATCACTCAAGTATGCCATGTCAGCTTCGCAACTACTTATCCTTTCGTACATTAGCTCCAGACCCTATGCGATACTAGAGAAATGAGATATCATCAAGCGGTTCATCCCACGAACACTATATGACTTGCAAAACTTTCTCATGCATTCATCTCTCTAGTTCATGCTTTTGTTTGCTGGCGTGAGCAATCAAGCTTTGATGCTAGTATCCTTTACACTATCTAGTCACATTGTCTTAACTTATAACACTGAAAAACACACTTGCAGTACTTTGTATCCTTTGAAACCTAAACATGTCATTCATGTACCTTTGCTTTATATAATCTCCAAACCACCAAATCATATATGTAGATGTGGTGAAATGCAGTGGCTTTCTATTTTGTCTTTGATGACTTTTTCACAGGAACATGACTTTTTCTCACTCTGCTAACTCTGAAAAACTTTGTGGTAACTTTTATGCTCTGAAACTTGGATCATGCATACCTCATAGCCATATTTAAAGCTAACCTCCAAGCCACGAGGCCATATCTTCATCTGCAGTAGAATACGCTACAATCTCTTGTGCTTCTGTAGTACAATTCCTTGTGTATTTAATAGTTTGATAACTTAGACAATTTCCTTCATATATAATGCAATTCTTAAATTCACCAAGAGACTGAAAGGAAGCAAGGTATGCAGAAACACTTCCTACATTGATCTATTGAGGAAAAAATTATGCAAATGTTAACTTTTACAGTTACAGATTAAGATGCACATTAACAGAAAGGTAATAATAGCATCCAAATGCAAATACAAAACTCACAACACAAGTTATTCTACTCTAAATTTGATATTGACACAATTATTATTTTAACTCTCATTAAAAATAATGCAAGTAATCAAATGACTACAAATAGTTAATACTAATAGTCAAGACCTAAATAATAATTGTATGTTTTTTAAATAGTACTTCCATAGTTAGAAAAAATGTTCTAATCTACACAAGGTCTTCCATGTGTTGTTTATTGTGTAATTGGACACTTAGTTTAAAATACAACATCAACTATTATATCCACATGAAATCCCTTTTAAATATACTATACATACATTTCACTTTAATATTATTGCTTTCCAATGTGTAGAATATTTTATAAGCAAGCATACAATCAAACTCATGACAATCTTCTTGCATTGTTGAAAATGAAGGTAGAACTGTTGCTATGAACTTTAAAATTTTGTATATGCAAAGCTGAAATAAAGATTAATTTGTAACAATTAATGAATAATTGATTTGCACATTCAATCCAATGTAGAAGAGAGACTAAAAGAGAAGAAACTTGCAAAGTATTTATGTGGAGAAACCCTTTCGGGAAAAAACTCCACACTCAAAGATGTTTCTTGCTTGATTTAAATCTCTTTGGAAAAGATTACATTCAATACTGAAATTCCTCTAAGTCCTTGATGCACTTCAAAAGCTTCTTCAATCTTCAAACATATAAAAAACTTCAAAAGCTTCTTGCTTTTTTATTCAAAAGATTCTTGCTTTTTTCTTCAAAAGCTTCTTGTTTTTTTTTATTCTAAGTCAAAAAAGATTCTTGTTTTTTTCCTTCTAAGTCTTTTCAAAGAAAACTTTTGTTTGTCTCTTCTAAGTCTTTTTCCTCAAAATCAACTCTCTGGAAAATGTATCCAGGGTTTTTAATTAAATCAAAAAGCTTCTTTTATTTCAAAAGCTTCTTAATTCAAAAGCTTGAAACTCAAATTATAATAAATTACAATTGATAACATAGCTTCCAAAGCTCACGCAAAAATCAATTATAAATTACAATTGATAACATAGCTTCCAAAGCTCATGCAAAAACCAAGCTCACTTAAATTGAGAATACTGAACTCAAACAAAGTCCAAACTTTGAGTTAACTACCCCTTCATGATGTGTACACACAACTATGCCAAAATTAGCTTTGCCAACATCAAACATATTTCCAAATAAAAGCAACAACTGAAAGTCTCAAGATTGGGTGCTCAAGTTAGCCCAATTTATTTCAGTCAACTGAAGTGATCAACACACACCAATTCTCACGCAACAACTTGCACAATTGACGTCCCTAATGTTATTCTGAATTACATTGTTCTATACATGCAAGTGCCATGCAAACACTGGATTCAACATGCAACTGATACCCATTACATGAAACACTGAGATGTACCATCCTACAACTTTTCTGGAGTTGGAGTGTTCTACAAGTAATATCTTAAAACTGACATGCAATGAACATGCAAGCATTTGCATCAACATGCAACTGATACCTATTACCTGAAACACTGAGATGTACCATCCTGCAAGTTTCTAGAGTTGGAGAGTTCTAAAAGTAATCTCACAAAACTGACATACAACTACATGCAAGGCCATACAAATCCATAGGAATGACATGCAAGTGGCATGCATCAACATGCAAGGTCATCCAAGTCCATAGGAATGACATGCAACAACATGCAAGCACAAACAAGTGACATACAAAAACATGCAAGTGACATGCAACAACATGCAAGGTCATACAAGTCCATAGGAGTGACATGCAACAACATGCAAACACATGCAAGTGACATTCAACAACATACAAGTCCATATGAGCAACATGAAACAACATGCATCAACATGCAACAATGTGCAAGTACATGCAAGTAACATGCAACAACATGCATCAACATGCAAGTACATGCAAGCTACATGCAAAAAACATGTGAGTCCATGCAAGCGATTCTGACCACATGCAAGCAATATCTAAATCATGCATCTCTAACACTGTAGTTAACTCCAACATTATATCCATGCAAGTGTCTCAACATTATCCACTCATGTACATAAAAAAGCACAACTCTAAGTCTAAATATAAGTCCCCATCAAAAGGGGACACCCAAGTTTAACTCCCACTCACTAGGAGTTATCAAACTCTCAAAATAGACTTAGAAGAAGTCAACAAAGTCTTCATGGCCCCCACTCTAAAAATGGATGCCCAAGTTTGAACTTATCAATTAGGAATTGATTGTAAAAGTCAAAGTGATATAATTAATAAATAATTAATCTCTCAAAGTCTTTATGTGTTGGGGAACACATTCCAAGAACTTTGGAGACACATGAATTGGTTAGGATTGCAAGTTAATGGCAACTTATCCCAACATTCTCCCACTTGACATTATACATTGCAATAACTCTAAATGATATAATCAAACTTTAAATCACAGGGAAAAACATCCCTAGCCATCAATGTACCATTGATTCTTCAACATACTTTTGTGCTCCAATAAGATACTTGTAAAAGAAACCATGATAACCATCATCTCAAACAAGAATTACTCACATCATATCACCCATGATAAACAAGAAACAAGCCAACATGAAACATATCAACTGTCATTGAAATCTGCACCAATCTCAACATGAACACAAGCATCAAATCATATGATAATATAAAACTTTGAGTGTCTGCCACACTCATACCAAATGGAAAAAGCAACCATAGCAAGTTGCTAGCTCATCCAAAATATCCATACCTCAAAAAACCAAGGTAAACCAAACTGTCATAGGTAGAACTTCATGTCATCATCATACCAAGCCAAAACTGCAATCAAGTCCCTATAAAACAATCCTGCTAATCATCCATCCTCCCATCTCAATGCAACATACCAATGTACAAATGACCAAAGACAAGGTCCACAAACAAGATCTACAATAACACTGAATGGATCTATGGATATTGACAGTCCACATCCAAGTCTTAAATGCAACCAATGGGTAAAGACAGCCCACTAAGCCTGCACAACTCATAGATCCAAATAGTGAAACATGTAAATTCCTCTTCACATCAATAACCTATAACTAAGACAACCAAGAAGATATCATGACAATAAAGAGCATATAGATCCAAGAACTCCCACTGCATGGGTAATGTCAAATCTAAAAATAAGATCAAGGCATTTACAAATCCTCCTATAGCACTTCTCTTAGAGGATGTGGCTAATTCCTCTACCATATAGTGTTAAAACATATAATGATAGGCATAAAACATCTCTCTTTACCAATCTCTAAATAACTCTCCCAAGTCTTCTTAACCAATGAAGAAAGAGATCAAGGAGTTACCAAATTATTGTTAACAACAATAACAATTGACTCCAATGCAAACCTCAACTCCATAAACATGAGAACCATCAAGAAGAATAAAATATACCAAGAAAAAGAGAAACTGCAAAATCATACCATGTCTTTATACCACACTAACTTGTGCCAAACTATGTAAAGTAAGATCACTTTCAACACTCCCAAACTGAAAAGGTATCAACATCTAACATCCAAATTATGATGAAAGCATGGCAGCAATAGATGTTAACCTCTCACTGAAAGTAGATCAAACTAGCCAAACATTCCCACAATAAAGGGAATTAGCCCAAAAACTACAAACCATTTCTATACCTCTCCAAAACAAATCCTCAGAACTAGTTCCATAGCTCAAGATCAAATAATAATGAGAACAATAGAAATCCATTAACCCATGCATTTACTTCTCAAAAATCCTTTTCAAGACTAGTGTAAAAGAGAAGATAAGATACCTATAAAGAATGCATCTAATAATTAGGTGGGCAACACCTATTAGATCATTTACCTGCCGAGTAAACTAAGAGTGGGATACGAGATTGTCCTTGCATATAACACTAAGCAATAAAATCTTATAATAAAGACAACCTTCTCATAAGGTCTATAATGGACTCACATCCATTTCCAAGTGTAGGCTTCTCAGTTATTTTTGTTGACATCTCATAATGAGATATCTTTCCAACACATATCTCTAAGTTCAAGAGATATAAAGCGTCACCTAAGTCTCTCTAGTATCCATGAGTTTTTAGCAATCAATCGATGCCAACTTCAAATGGAATCTGCACAATCATGAAGCTCTAAGAAGATAATTAATTCTTCAAAACTAAAGAGAACTAACCAAGCCATTGTCAAAATTCTAACTCTAGAATCAAGAATATATCATGACATCATGATCTAACATCTTCTTCAAAGAAGATCATATGCTCCAATGAACATATTTCACTCCCAAGAGCACATGTATTATGTGAAAAAGGTCTAACTCATGATCAAGAGTGCATCATGACCTAATACTATACTTCCTTTAAAACAAGAATCATATATCAAAAATTGATAAGTTATAAACTCAACACCTCACCAAAAACTCCAAGAGTCCTCCATGGAAAACCAAGATGTCAACACCTCTTCAAAAAACATGAAGATCTAGCATCCTCTATCAATAGAACCTAAATTGTCAATGAACCCTTACTGCAAACTAAAGACATAATCCAAGAGCTTCTTATGACACCAACAACCATGCAAAAGATTATCCATCTTCTAATCAAAGATTTTACATGGCTCACAACAACAATTTAGTACCAGTATCTTTAAACAAAGAAGATAGAACACATTATGTAACTGCAAAACTCCCACTTAAAGTGATACCAAGTTATGCATGGTATCATGATCAACATCATTACCAAAACTCCACTAAAAGTGAAAAACTCTTCTTATGCAACATAACTTTATTGCTATAGATTCCAATGAATAACTAAATCAGGTACTCCAAATTACCCTTTTGTCTCAATACAAAAACTACCAATGTAATTAAGGTGACCAAGAAGAGGCCTACCAAATAGAACCATCATCAACTTATTCACAATATCTGCACACATGCAACATCTCATAGGAGAAAAGTACATGATCGGTGCTTCAACCTTTAATAACTAAAAAATAGATTCAACCCCGCATCAGTAACATGTAAAATAAATGAAACCAAGTATAATATGTCGATTTCCAAGACTCAAACACCAGAATCAACTCTAGATCTAATTGCCAAATAAATCCACATAGGAGAAACCGTAGATCATAAGAACCCAACAAGGAGCTTTGTAAATCTGAAATTGTTTCCATCTAGAAAGTGTCTGAACACAATTTTTTCACAAATCTACAAACCATAAATTTTGGTTAACATGTAAAACCTGCAAAACCATTTCTCTGTAAGTCTAAAACCACTTAAACATCCAAACATTCACACCAATGAACACCATCAAATATGTCATCTAAAATAATGGAATATCACACATCTACAATCCCATAATCTTTTGAAACAAGAAAACTGTGAAAACCTACATATTCAAAATAACATGAATATGAGAAAGGAGAAACCAGGTTGTTTAGGAGTGTCCATATCATAAAAAATACCAACTCCACAACCTCCATACAACCAGTGATAAACCATCCAGTGCTTTCATGTAACAATGGATTGAAACCATGAACCCAACATAAGCACTCCAAACTGTAGTCCAAGAAATGAGTGTTTTTCCATGTGATTAAGGTACCAGAAGTACCCATCCAACATAAACACCCTTTCATTGCACATGACCACAAGGTAAAGGAATAAAACCTCCAAACGAGAGAATATACACATATTGTCAAAATGGAGCTTCAAATCACTGTCATAGGATCAACTCCATAAAGATACATAACCTTGAGCCTCAAGTGCCCAACAAAGATTATTTTGACAATATCCATCTCAGAGGTAATACAGTGGCTTCCAAACTCACAGATCTGCAAAACCTATAAAACAAAGCTCACACTGCAGCCAAAAAAACCTTCAACAATTTAAGAGAAAAACATCCCTCACTCTACGCAACTGTTAGCTCTGATACCAAATGTTGAAAATGAAGGTAGAACTGCTGCTATAAACTTTAAAATTTTGTATATGCAAAGCTGAAATAAAGATTAATCTATAGCAATTAATGAATAATTGATTTGCACATTCAATCCAATGTAGAAGAGAAGAGAATAAAATAGAAGAAGCTTGCAAAGTATTTTACATGGAGAAACCCTTTCGGGAAAAAACTCCGCACTCAAAGATGTTGCCTGCTTGATTTAAATCTCCTTGGAAAAGATTACATTCAATACTGAAATTCCTCTAAGTCCTTGATGCACTTCAAAAGTTTCTTCAATCTTCAAACTTGTAAAAAACTTCAAAACTTTCTTGCTTTTTTATTCAAAAGCTACTTGCTTTTTTCTTCAAAAGATTCTTTCTTTTTTATTCCAAGTCAAAAAATCTTCTTGCTTTTTTTCTTCTAAGTCTTTTCAAAAAAAACTTTTGCTTTTTTCTTCTAAGTCTTTTTCCTCAAAATCAACTCTCTGGAAAATGTATGGGGTTTTCACTTAAATCAAAAAGCTTCTTTTAAGTCAAAATCTTGAAACTCAAATTATAATAAATTTCAATTGATAACATAGATTCCAAAGCTCATGCAAAAATCAATTATAAATTACAATTGATAACATAGCTTCCAAAGCTCATGCAAAAATCAAGCTCACTTAAATTGAGAAGATTGAACTCAAACAAAGTCCAAACTTTGAGTTAACTACCCCTTCATGATGTGTGCACACAAGTATGCCAAAATTAGCTTTGTCAACATCAAACATATTTCCAAATAAAAGCAATAACTGAAAGTCCCAAGATTGGGTGCTCAAGTTAGCCCAAACTATTTCAGTCAACTGAAGTGATCAACACACACCAATTCTCATGCAACAACTTGCACAACTGATGTCCCCAATGTTATTCTAAATTACCTTGTTCTCTACATGCAAGTGCCATGCAAACATTGGATTCAACATGCAATTGATACCCATTACCTGAAACATTATAGATGTACCATCCTGCAACTTTCTAGAGTTGGAGTGTTCTACAAGTAATATCTTAAAACTGACATGCAAGCATTTGCATCAACATACAACTGACACCCATTACCTGAAACACTGAGATGTACCATCCTACAAGTTTCTAGAGTTGGAGTGTTCTGCAAGTAATCTCACAAAACTGACATGCAACTACATGCAAGGTCATATAATTAACATGCAAGAACATGCAAGGTCATACAAGTCCATAGGAATGACATGCAAGCATATGCAAAAATATGCAAGCACATGCAAGTGACATGCAACAACATCCAAAGTCATACAAGTCCATAGGAGTGGCATGCAACAACATGCAAGCACATGCAAGTGACATGCAACAACATGCAAGTCTATATCAGCAACATGCAAGTCCATATGAACAACATGCAACAACATGCAAGTACATGCAACAACAAGCAACAACATGCAAGTACATGCAAGCTACATGCAAAAACATGTAAGTCATGTTGTTAGATGGAGCTTAATCATACTCGAAGGTTAAATTTACCCCACTTTTATCAGTGTGGTTTGCCCCCAAATTGTTTAACGGGGTCAATGGGCAACGCCCCTTGCAGGGATTTGGGGTAGTGCCCCTGGCGCGCTCCCTATTGTGATATAGGGTGGGGTCAAGGGGTAGCACCCTCGCAAGGGCTCGGGGACAGCGCCCCCAAAACCTCCAATAAATTTATATTATTTTATAAAGGCATCGAGAGTTATTTTTCTATTCGCTGACATAAAAAATTCCTATTTTGTAACTGACATAAGGCTTGATAAAAGTAGCTAATGGTTAGGGTTTCTAATGATGTATTGTATCATTTTTGTAGTGGTATTGAGTTGCAGGGATTGTTGGTTGTAATCGGTTTGATTTACTAGATAATAATATTGGACTCTCTGTAGGTAGATGTAGCCCAAGTTTGGGTGAACCAAGTTAAAACTTGTCTCTCGTTGTTATTATTTCTGTGTATTTTCATTCGTCTGTTTAATCTTTATTTGCATTTAATTGATATACTCTGCCAGCTAACCCTGACAAGTCCATGGAAGCTATTCTAACCACATGCAAGTAATATCCAAATCATGCATCACTAACATTGTAGTTAACTCCAACATTATATCCATGCAAGGTGTCTCAACATTATCCACTCATGTACATAAAAAAGCACAACTCCAAGTCTAAATATAAGTCCCCATCAAAAGGGGACACCCAAGTTTAACTCCCACTCACTAAGAGTTATCATACTCTCAAAATAGACTTAGGAGAAGTCAACAAAGTCTTTGTTGCCCCCACTCTAAAAATGGATGCCCAAGTTTGAACTTATCAATTAGGAATTGATTGCAAAATTCAAAGTGATATAATTAATAAATAATTAATCTCTCAAAGTCTTTATGTGTTGGGGAACACATTCCAAGAACTTTGGAGACACATGAATTGGTTAGGATTGCAAGGTAATGGCAACTTATCCCAACATTCTCCCACTTGACATTATACATTGTAATAACTCTAAATGATATAATCAAACTTTAAATCACAGGGAAAAACATCCCTAGCCATCAATGTACCATTGATTCTTCAACATACTTTTGTGCTCCAACAAGATACTTGTAAAAGCAACCATGATAACCATTATCTCAAACAAGAACTCCTCACATCATATCACCCATGATAAACAAGAAATGTAAGCCAAGGTGAAACATATCAATTGTCACCAAAACCTGCACCAATCTCAACATGAACATAAGCATCAAATCATATGATAACATAAGACTTTGAGTGTCCACCACACTCATACCAAAAGGAAAAAGAAACCACAACAAGTTGCTAGCTCATCCAAAATATCGATACCTCAAAAAACCAAGGTAAACCAAACCATCATAGGTAGAACTTCATGCCATCAACATACCAACCCAAAACTACACTCAAGTCCCTGTAAAACAATCCTTCTAATCATCCATCCTCCCATCTCAATGCAACATACAAATGTACAAATGACCAAAGACAAGGTCAACAAACAAACTCTGCAATAACACTGAATGGATCTGTGGATATTGACAGTCCACATCTAAGTCTTCAATGCAACCAATGGGTAAAGACATCCCACTAAACCTGCACAACTCATATATCCAAATAGTGAAACATGCAAATTCATCTTCACATCAATAACCTGCAAACTGAGACAACCAAGAAGATATCATGACAATAAAGAGCATATAGATCCAAGAACTCCCACTGCATGGGTTATGTCAAATCTGAAAATAAGATCAAGATATTTACAAATCCTCCTATAGCACTTCTCTTAGAGGATGTGGCTAACTCCTCTACCATATAGTGTCAAAACATATAATGATAGGCATAAAACATCTCTCTTTACCAATCTCTGAATAACCCTCCCAAGTCCTCTTAACCAATGAAGAAAGAGATCAAGGAGTTACCATATTATTGTTAACAACAATAACAATTGACTCCAATGCAAACCTTAACTCTATAAACATGAGAACCTTCAAGAAGAAGAAAATATACAAGGAAAAAAAGAAACTACAAAATCATACCTTGTCTTTATACCACACTAACTTGTGCCAAACTGTGTAAAGTAAGATCTCTTTCAACACTCCCAAACTGAAAAGGTATCAACATCGAACATCCTAATTATGATGAAAGCATGGCAGCAATAGATGTTAACCTCTCACTAAAAGTAGATCAAACTAGCCAAACATTCCCACAGGGAATTAGCCCAAAAACCATAAACCATTTCTGTACCTCTCCAAAACAAATCCTCAGAACTAGTTCCATAGCTCAAGATCAAATAATAATGAAAACACTAGAAATCCATTAACCCATGCATCTACTTCTCAACAATCCTTATCAAGACTAGTGTAAAAGAGAAGACAAGATACATATAAAGAATGCATCTAATAATCAGGTGGGCAACACCTATTAGATCATTTACCTGCTGAGTAGACCAAGAGTGGGATACGAGATTGTCCTTGCATATAACACCAAGCAATAAAATCTTATAATAAAAACAACCTTCTCATAAGGTTTATAATGGACTCACATCCATTTCCAAGTGTAGGATTCTCAGTCCTTTTTGTTGACATCTCATAATGAGAAATCTTTCCAACACATATCTCGAAGTTCAAGAGATATAAAGCCTCACCCAAGTCTCTCTAGTATCCATGAGTTTTTAGCAATCAATCGATGCCAACTTCAAATGTAATCTGCACAATCATGAAGCTCCAAGCAAATCATTAATACTTCAAAACCAAAGAGAACTAACAAAACCATTGTCAAAATTTCAACTCTAGAATCAAGATTATATAATGACATCATGATCTAACATCTTCTTAAAAGAAGATCATATGCTCCAATGAACATATCTTGCTCCCAAGAGCACCTGTATTATGCCAAAATGGTCTATCTCATGATCAAGAGTGCATCATGACATAATACTATGTCCTATAAAACAAGGATCGTATATCAAAAACTGATAAGTTATAAACTCAACACCTCACCAAAAACTCCAAGAGTCCTCCACAGAAAATCGAGATCTCAACACCTCTTCAAAAAACATGAAGATCTAGTATCCTCTATCAATAGAACCTAAATTGTCAATGAACCCATACTGCAAACTAAAGACATAATCCAAGAGCTTCTTATGACACCAACAACCATTGCAAAAGATCATCCATCTTCTAATCAAATATTTTACATGGCTCACAACAACAGTTTGGTATCAATATCTTTAAACAAAGAAGATAGAACACATTATGTAACTGCAAAACTCCCACCGAAAGTGATACCAAGTTATGCATGGTATCATGATCAACATAATTACCAAAATAACACTGAAAGTGAAAAATACTTCTTATGCAACATAACTTTACTGCTATAGATTCCAATGAATAACTAAATCAAGTACTCCAAATTACCCTTTTGTCTCAATACAAAAAATACCAATGTAATTAAGGTGACCAAGAAGAGGCCTACCAAATAGAACCCTCATCATCTTATTTACAATATCTGCACACATGCAACATCTCATAGGAGAAAAGTACATGATCAATGCTTCAACCTTTAATAACTGAAAAATAGATTCAACCCCACATCAGTAACATGTAAAACAAATGAAACCAGGTATAACATGTAGATTTCCAAGACTCAAACACCATATTCAACTCGAGATCTAATTTTCCAAATAAATCCACATAGGAGAAACCATAGATCATAAGAGCCCAACAAGCAGCCTTGCAAATCTAAAATTATTTCCATCCAGAAAGTGTCTAAACACAATTTTTTTCATAGATCTACAAACCACAGATTTTGGTTAACATGTAAGACCTGTAAAACTATATCTCTGTAAATCTGAAACCACTTAAACATCCAAACATTCACACCAATGAACACCATCAAATATGTCATCTAAAATAATGGAATATCACACATCTACAAACCCACAATCTTTTGAAACAAGAAAACTGTGAAAACCTGCATATTCAAAATAATATGAATATGAGAAAGGAGAAACCAGGTTGTTCAGGAGTGTCCATATCATAAAAAAATACCAACTCCACAACCTCCATACAACCAGTGATAAATCATCCAGTGCTTTCATGTAACCATGGACTGAAACCATGAACCCAACATAAGCACTCCAAACTGTAGTCCAAGAAATGAGTGTTTTTCCATGTCATTAAGGTACCAGGAGTACCCATCCAACATAAACACTCTTTCATTGCACATGACCACAAGGTAAAGGAATGAAACCTCCAAACAAGAGAATATACACATATTGTCAAAATGGAGCTCCAAATCACTATCATAGGATCTGCTCCATAAAGATACATAACCTTGAGCCTCAAGTGCCCAACAAAGATTATTTTGACAATATCCATCTGAGAGGTAAATACAATGGCTTCCAAACTCACTGATCTGCAAAACCTACAAAACAAACCTCACACTACAACCAGAAAACCTTCAACAATTTAAGAGAAAAGCATCCCTCACTCTACACAACCGTTAGCTCTGATACCAAATGTTGAAAATGAAGGTAGAATTGTTGCTATAAACTTTAAAATTTTGTATATACAAATATAAAATAATGATTAATCTGTAAGAATTAATGAATAATTGATTTGCACATTCAATCCAATGTAGAAGAGAAGAGAATACAAGAGAAGAAGCTTGCAAAGTATTTACGTGGAGAAACCCTTTCGGGAAAAAACTCCACACTCAAAGATGTTTCCCACTTGTATTAAATCTCTTTGGAAAAGATTACATTCAATACTAAAATTCCTCTAAGTCCTTGATGCACTTCAAAAGCTTCTTCAATCTTCAAACCTGTAAAAAACTTCAAAAGCTTCTTGCTTTTTTATTCAAAAGCTACTTGCTTTTTTCTTCAAAAGCTTCTTGCTTTTTTATTCTAAGTCAATATAGCTTCTTGCTTTTTTTTCTTCTAAGTCTTTTCAAAAAAAACTTTTGCTTTTTTACTTCTAAGTCTTTTTCCTCAAAATCAACTCTCTAGAAAATATATGGGGTTTTCAATTAAATAAAAAAGCTTCTTTTAATTCAAAAGCTTCTTAATTCAAAAGTTTGAAACTTAAATTATAATAAATTAGAATTGATAACATAGATTCCAAAGTTCATGCAAAAAACAAGCTCACTTATTTCTAAATTACCTTGTTCTATACATGCAAGTGCCATGCAAACACTGGATTCAATCCTGCAACTTTCTGGAGTTGGAGTGTTCTGTAAGTAATATCTTAAAACTGATATGCAATAGACATGCAAGCATTTGCAACAACATGCAACTGATACCCATTACCTGAAACACTGAGATGTACCATCCTGCAAGTTTCTGGAGTTGGACTCTTCTGCAAGTAATCTCACAATACTAACATGCAACTACATGCAATGTCATATAACTGACATGCAAGAACATGCAATGTCATATAAGTCCATAGGAATGACATGCAACAACATGCAAGCACATGCAAGTGACATGAAACAACATGCAAGGTCATACAAGTCCATAGGAATGACATGCAACACCATGCAAGCACATTCAAGTGACACGCAAAAACATGCAAGCACATGCAAGGCCATACAAGTCCATAGGAGTGACATACATCAATGTGCAAGCACATGCAAGTGGCATGCAACAACATGCAAGCACATGCAAGTGACATGCAACAACATGCAAATCCATATGAGCAACATGCAAATCCATATGAGCAACATGCAACAACATGCATCAACATGCAGCAACATGCAAGTACATGCAAGTAACATGCAACAACATGCAACAATATGCAAGTACATGCAAACTACATGCAAAAAAATATGTAAGTCCATGCAAGCTATTATGACCACATGCAATTAATATCCAAATCATGCATCTCTAACACTATAGTTAACTCCAACACTATATCCATGTAAGGTGTCTCAACATTATCCACTCATGTACATAAAAAAACACAACTTCAAGTCTAAATATAAGTCCCCATCAAAAGGGGACACCCAAGTTTAGCTCCCACTCACTAGGAGTTATCAAACTCTCAAAATAGACTTAGGAGAAGTCAACAAAATCTTCATGGCCCCCACTCTAAAAATGGATGCCCAGTTTGAACTTATCAATTAGGAATTGATTGCAAAAGTCAAAGTGATATAATTAATAAATAATTAATCTCTCAAAGTCTTTATGTGTTGGGGAACACATTCCAAGAATTTTGGAGACACATGAATTGGTTAGGATTGCAAGTTAATGGCAACTTTTCCCAACATACATGAGCTAGCAACAAAATGCATATTGAGCTAAATTTTGCATCTTATTTGAATTGTAGTTCAAATATGCCTAGGTATGTCAAGAGGTGTAATTCACAATAATAGCCTAGAATTAGACATGATATCATAGTGAATGTGTATTGTAAGATATTACCATTGTTGGAATAGCCAAGGATACTCTATAAATTGATCTACTCTCACAATATGGAAATCAACAATACAAAATAAGAAATCAATGATATTGATGAACCTAATTGACCATAAACTTATATTGATCTCACTTACAAATTTACTTGAGAATGACTCATTATATATGCATGGAATAGGCAATCCACCTTGCACATGGATTGACAAGTGCCCCGTGATATGACACAAACAAGTAGACAAGTCTCCTATAAGGTATCAATCTTTGGATCACTTGGAATGTGTAAACCAACAACCTTATGTGACAAGTACTGGATGACTACAAAGTGCCTTTTGATGTGAGATTTCTTCCAACCTCAAGAGGTATGCACATGAGGTTTACCAAACAACTAGGTAACCTCTAACCTTTAAAAAGTTGCACATTTAAAGTTAGACAAGATGTTGTTTAAGCTCATCAACCTAAGTACACTTAAGCTATAGTGAATAGATAAATTATTCACTCTAACACCCCGCCTTAAGTGATACTTGGGGAGATCACAAAAGCGCAAAAGACACATAAATATGGGTCTTGGCTGAAGAATTTGCATATTCAATAAGACAAATGCTGATCACAAATTTTGAAATGGATTATTAGGCAAAAGAGCTAGAATACATATAGGAGAGGAAGGTAATTATTAGTTGAGAGAAAGACTCCACAACTAAGAGTGGTCATCAAGTTGACTCCCTACAAACTAGCGTGAGTGGCTAGTTTAGTGGGAGACTTGATGACTCCTCAACTAACCTCCTAACAACCTTGACATGTGTCAAGATTCTAAAAAGACTCACCTAAGTAGGCTTATGCCTATGTGTATAATATATATGAAATACATATACACTAACACCCCTCCTTCAGCATAGCTTAGGTGGGCACAAATGAAATGGGTCCTAACTACAAAACCTGGTGAGGTACCCATGAACAATGCAAGTATGAAATTAGGTCTCGGCAACTAGGCTTGATGAGGTACCCAAGTACAATGCAATCTCTCATAAATGGAGAAAGGTAGAAAACCTTGTGGGAAAAAACTAGCCTCCAAAAGAGAGAAATTATACATGTGAAGACGTACTACTTCTTTCACTAAGTATAATATAGGATTCCCCCCATATGAGAGAAAATAAGAGAAGGTCTAGGAGACCCCCATAGTACATGTCCTACTGTAGTGATGTTGGATAGTCAATAAAGGATGCAAATGTAGATCGAAGAATGTCAAACAATGTTCCTTCCCTTGGGAAGAAATGAAATCACCTAAAGATGCAGGATATCTTCCCATGCAAGAAGATGTATGTATGATCTTGAATCATTTTGAAGATGATCCAAGGATGATGGTGCCCATTGTGATGTCTTCGAAGAATGCTCAAATGTCCCCATGTCGATGTCGAAGGATGCCATAATAAAATTAGGTGCATGCCCAATAGATGAGGATGATGATGATCTAGAACCATGTGTAGGATGATGTAGAGCATGAGTATCCAAAGAGGATAATAGAGATGCAGCTTCCTCAAAACTATCATCGAAGAGAACACTGATGTCCTCAATGTGTGCTTCCATGTCAGCAATGTGGGACTCTACAAACAGACAAGTGATGTCAGGTAGAAATATGTCCCAAATTGCAATGCTAGGAAGAATGATATTATGTGGCAAAGAAGCAAAGGGAGCTTTTGAAGAAACACTGGAATTTGATGAAGCAATAGTAGGAGTGATGAATTCTTCTATGTCAATGGAACATTCTATTTATGTATCATGATTAGGGATGTGAGTTGTGATCAAAGCAGGATCATGTTGAAATGGAGAAATATTGGAGTCTCCATATATCTCTCAAATTTTGATCCATAATGCATGTGGACAGTCAATATCCATGATGGCATACAAAGCATCATCTAGAATATGTAAACTGATCAATCCAACAATGTCATAACAATGGTTAAACCACTTAGCCTTCTAAGATTGTTTACCAAGTTCAGGGACAAGTCCATACAGATGGGGTATGAGATTATGGATCTTGAGATGTTTCAAGATGCCTTCAAGCCAAGGCTTATAGTTTCTCTTGTTTAGGTTGATTATAGAAGAGTGAGTTTCATATCCCATGATTTTAGAATAGGTTAATTCCTTTAGACAATAAGAAATCAACACATTAGGCAACCCTCTTGATTAGGTGACCCCCCCAGTTTTGGCACTTTATAACTTAGTGCATTTTACAATGCAAGTAGGTCTAATGTGTGGGAAATAAAAAAACATTAACATTTGTAAAAGATGGTGCTCAATTTCAAGCTACTGAGAAAAAGTTATTACATAATTAATTTCCCATAAATGACCTAGTTTAATGCATTTACACTGCAAAGCAAAAAAATGCCCATGGATGAGAAAAAGCCTAGTCATCTAACCACTTGTTAGAGTCAGCAAGGAAAGAAGATTACAATAGTTTTATATGTGAGGGGGAATTGGCCTCCAGCCAACCTGGGCATCACCCTTCATCTTCATCCCACAAAGATACAAGGGTTAAAAAAACATCAACTTTCACAAAGTATTTCTCTCAAGGAAATTTCCCCCCAAATTTGCATGTCTTTTCTTAATGCTATAATATATAAAAGGAAACAAATAGGTATGTTTTTTTTAAACTTAGGGCAAAAAATCAAAAGATGGAATGGGAGATTTAGGGAAAAATCCCCAAACAACATAGAGAGGCCACTAAGACTAAACAAGGGCGGCCAATATTTACAAGTAGAAAGCCCAAATAGGGGCAGGGTGAGGGCATGACAGGGCATCTAAGAAGGTGCCTATTTTCAATGTGTAGGAAAGGGTCGAACAGAGGAAATGGTAGTGCTTGAAGAGGCAATGGTGTCTGAGAATGCTCCTTCAATGTGCAGATCTCCACCCTTCTAAATGCCTCTCCTCCTTAGAGCTCACCTAGCCCAAACCCTCCTTCATTGCTGGCCAAACAAAGCAAGTGAATTAATTTTCTTCAGGGGCGTTGACTTTTGTATGGACTGCAATCTGTGCAAGTGTAGAAACAACGTGGAAAAACATGAGAGCTCTTCTCCAGACTCATCTCCCTTAAGGCTATCTTTGCCTTCTAAATCGTGTGCACCTTAGGTGGATGAAACACTAATGGCACTAGGAAAGCTGAACCGACTAGTGATTTTAAAGTATCATGCAAAGAAATACTTTCTGCTCGATGCAAATGCAAAAGACAAAGGATTGTTGCTCACATTTCAAGACACTACAGGAAAAGAATGGCAGTTTTGGTACTTGTACTGGAGTAGCAACTAGAGCTACGTGCTCACCAAGGGGTGGAGTTGCTTCATCTGAGAAATGAAACTCCACATAGGGGACATCATTTTCATTTCCTTCCACCCTTCCACAGAGCCACCACCGATGCCCAAAATGACTTAGAGGAATTCAAACACCTCTCCAAATAGGTTCAAAATAGAGGCCAATCCTTGTTGGATGCTACACAGAACAATGTCGAAACTACGCCTTCTATGAATATGGTTTGACTCCAAAAATGAACTAGAAAACAAACTTAGCTTGCTCTGATACCATGAAGAATTTGTAGAATTAATAAGACGAATGTTGATAACAAAGTTTGAAGTGGACTATTAGGAAAAAGAGCGAATACATATAGGAGAGGAAGGTAGTTATTAGTTGAGAGAAAGACTCCACAACTAAGAGTGGTCCTCAAGTTGACTCCCTACAAACTAACATGAGTGGCTAGTTTAGTGGGAGACTTGATGACTCCTCAATTAACCTCCTAAAAAATTTGGCATGTGTCAAGATTGTAAAAGGACTCACCTAAGTCTAGGCTTATGCCTATGTGTATAATATATATGAAATATATATATAAACTAACACCAGCTACTAGGCCATGTTAGGTACAACATATGGCCTTGCTAGCCCACATGGCTTCAATCTTGGCCCAAGCTGACCTCTTCAACAAGCACCTAGACTCTTCATTTGGCACTATTCATTTGTCTCTATTTTCCACACAAGATGACATCTCCAATCTAGTAGAGTTTGAAGACTTCTCCATTCATTTGATTAAAGTCACTATTTTGTTTGACGCTGACAGCTTCCTAGTGGCAATTTGTGGTTATTAAAACCACCAAACCGCCAACAAGTTCGGATAGTGACGAAGACTCCTTTGGGTCATCATTTTCATACCAATAGCTTTCATCTAAAGCTAGTGGTCGTGGCTCTTCACAAAATTTAGATCTCCATTATACATTCACACCAAGTCAAAATGGTCATGTCCAAATCTCTTCCTCTATGCTAGCACACCAATCTTCTCGATATTAGAAGTTGATGTGGCCAAGGTAAGAGCAATATATGAAGAATACAATGGTGATGCAATATCGTAGAAGCTGTCATCGAATAGAAGATGAATTTCCTCAATGGTGTCTCCCAAATCTGTGATGTGCGACTCTATCAAAAGACACAAAATGTCGAGTAGATATGCATCCCAATGTGGCATATTTGGAAAGACAATAACCATATATCTTGGTGCATAGAATCACTGGAAGCCATGGAAATATCAACTCTAGATTTAGATGGAGCAATAGGTAATGATGGTGTAGATGGGATGTCAATGTAAGTCATATGATTACAATGTATGTATACCCAACTGATGATGTGTCACAAGATGGCTTAGCGAGATGAGATTTTTTTGCAAGTGCTTTATAATGATCAATAGAAATTTGATATGCATGAAGAAGTTGTCTTAGTTCATCAATTTGATGAGGATGACATTCTTCTGTTGTATGTCATTCTATCCCACAATATCCATATTTGATTTTTTATTTATTATGAGGTTTATTGAGATTACTTGAATGGAAGGGAGTATGCAAGTCATCCACAACAATATACATGATTAAATTGAAGTAATATCTAAGCAGAAATGAAATTTTTACCCCCCAAAAAAGATTATGACCAGTTTAGAAGACCCCCAGAAAGATCAGTAAGCACAAAGAATAAAACCTTCAACAAGTGAAAAATGAAGCACAATTTAAGCATATCTATCATATACAATGAGAGTGTGTAAAATACAAAGAGAAGCCTTACATAAATAAGAAAGGAGGAGGTAGGAAAGTAGGATTGAACTATTGACTACTCTTACAAGCATGCAACACTTGTCTAACTCACTTGACATGTGTGAGGGCAAGTGGCAAGCCAAAATGAAAGAGGTGTCTCATATGTGTGCGTACACATGTCGAAATGAGACAAACTCCTAAAAGGCTAAGTAAACTTAAGCCTATGTGCACGAATAGGTCAAACCTTCAAAGAGGTGATATCTATTTACTAGTTAGATAATGACACTATTTACACTAATACCCTCCTTTAAGTGTAACTTAGGTAGAAGCTATACAAAGATGAAGATGGGTCCTGGCTACTAGACCATGTTAGGTACCCATGTACAAATTAATTTCTCATCAAGTGGAGTAAAGGAGAAAACCCCGTGGGAACAAAACTCCTATCCAAAAAGAGAAACAAAATGCATGAAAAGGAAACAAGTGAAGAAGGAGGACTTATATCACTAACCCCCTAGGATAACTTCTATCACATGTGTACAATTTAGATATCCCCCGTAGGAGAGAAAATTTGAGAAGGTCAATGTGACCCCCTAGAAAATGTGAAGTAATGAACTCCATGCGAGGAAATGGGTCCTCCCAAAACTGATATGAGAAGACTAACCATGTAGCCTCCTCTCAAAATACCTCTCTTGTAGTGTGTGTAGAATCTCAACACTGGATGCTGAAGACGATCCACAAACACTAAACCACATTTCTCCCCTTAGGAAGAATTTGAACCATAGAAGTGTGTAAGTGATCTTCCCATTCCAAACAAGAACATACATGAAATATGAAGGTCCCTAAATTATGCACATGATCCAAAGACACAGATGATGCCCATGATGTCTTTGAAGGATGCTCAAGGATCTTCAAGCCAATGTTGACATGTGAGAAATGTTGAGATTCATGTACAGGGACCATAGATGTATAGTGATAGCTAGACCTAGAAGAATCTAGTACTACTGCAGAGGATATCAAAATACATGATGTTGGAGTTGAAGATGTGGACTCATAAATATCTGCATAATCTGTCACTAAAGAAGCTAATGTGAGCAAGGTAAGAGCAATATCTTAAGAAGACAATGGTGATGCAACTTTGTAGAAGCTGTCATCGAATAAAAGATGAATGTCCTCAATGGTTTCTCCCAAATCTATGATGCGAGACTCTATGAAAAGACATGAAATGTCTGGTAGATATGCATCCCAATGTGGTGGATTTAGAAAGACGATGACCATATCCTAGTGCATAGAATCGCTGGAAGCCAAGGAGATATCAACTCTGGATTTAGATGGAGCAATAGGTGTTGATGGTGTAGATGGGAGATTATCAATTTAAGTCATTTGACTACAATGTACATACCTAACTAATCTTGTCTCACAAGATGGCTTAGCGAGATAGGATTTATTTGCAAGTGCTTTATAATGGACAATAGAAATTTGATATGCATGAAGAAGTTGTTTTCTTAGTTCATCAATTTGATGATGATGACATTCTTCTATTGTATGTCCTTTTATCCCACAATATCCACATTTTATTTTCCATTTATTACGAGGTTTATTGAGAATACTCGAATGGAAGGGAGTATGTGAGTAATCCACAACAATATACATGATCAAATTGAAGCAATATCTAAGTAGAAATGAAAATCCCCCCCAGAAAAGATTATGATTGGTTTACAAGCCCCCCCCAGAAAGATATGCAAGAGAAAAATTACAATTTGTGCAAGTTTGATAGCCAAATCATTCGATTATAACACATGAAGATTTTTACAAATTTTTGAAAAATGGCTATCCAAAACTGAATTTTACTTGCACTGATGAATTCCATGTGAAATTCTGAGCAACTTCAAAAAAAACTTTTGTGAAATTTTGATGTTGTGGGCGAAAGTTATGCCCTATCAAAAATTGTGATTACAATGGGGTTCAAGGATTAAAACTCATCAAAAAAGGAAAAAACAATTTACTATGACTTCGCTAAAGTGAAGTACATAGAAATACCTTTTCATTAAATATAATTTTATGAAAATTTGACTCTGTACGAGAAAGTTAGAGAAAAATGAAAAAAATGCCTATGTTAGGCACTTTCAAAGGCCCCTCGCAGTCTCCGTCCAACATAAAAGATCACTTTCTGGCAATTTTGAGGTTAGAATAGTTTTCAAATTTGTTGTTAAGTTTACAAATTTAAGTTAACATTAAATGTTAACGTAACAATAAGTTTTGAGGGTTACAATGAAGTTAACATAAAATAGTACAAAGAACCTCAAAATGCTAACTAACCACTATGTAACAACAAAAGGTGATCAAGAGGTCATAGTAAAGTAGAAAACGTCGACATGAAGTTTCAACAAACCCAAGCTTTATCAAACGGTAACAACTAAATGGCAAAATACGACATTGAAACTAACATCATAGTAAGAAAGTTGTTTGAAATCACATAACATCCGAAGTCACCTGTGATCGCCTGCAAACCAAAAGGAATGACCAGAGACAAGCCGAATATAAAAGCCTTGACCTTGTTCACATATGTTGTGACTTGCTGAAGCTTGACAGCGACCAAGAGAGACTTGCCTATAAACAGGGCATATAAATATTTGACCTACAAGAGAAATTGCAAACCTTGACTGAAATCAGGGCACGAAAGTCAGCTGGAGCTATAATGAGGCCGGTTGTGGCTGGATTTGAGTATGCACGCCTGATTTTGAGGCCGAAGGAGAGTTGGCAGGGGCCGAAATAAAGACTGAAAGGGCTGACAAGACTTGAGTAGCGACTGATTTGCAAGCCTAAATGGGCGAGCAGGGGCCTGGTGAGTTGGACAAAGAGTCCAGATGCAGAAGAGTAGTGTGCTAGCGCAAAGGAAGAGATTTGAACATGACCACTTTGACTTGGTGTGAATGTATAATGGTGATCCAAATTCTGTGAAGAGCCATGACCACTGGCTTTGGTTGAAGCCTGTTGGTATGAAAATGACAACCCAAAGGAGTCTTCGTCGCTATCCAAAATCGTTGGCAGTTTGGTGGTTTTAATAACCATGACTTGCAACTAGGAAGCCATCAGCTTCAAACAAAATGGTGACCTTAATAGGAAGAATGGAGAAGTCTTCGACCTCGACTAGATTAGAGATGTCGGCCTGTGTGGCGAATAGAGGCAAATGAACGGTGCCGAATGAAGAGTCTATGTTGGTTGAGGAGGTCAGCTTGGCCGGAGATTGAAGCCGTGTGGGCCAGCAAGGCCGTATATTGTAACCAATGGGGCATGAGAGCATTCGTGGCCAGTTGAAACAACAGTGCAAATCACAATCAGATTTGGAACGCCCAAAATACAAAATGGCCGAGGCAAAAGGCATACGGAGACCCATGCACAATAAAATGACTTCCAAAGAGGCTGAACAATGGAGTCTTCTTAAAGAAGGTGCTCCACATACTAATAGGAAGGTGCCGAGGTAGCTGAGATCTGGGGGTGGCCATAGAGGTCAAGCCCAAAATGAGATTTGATGCCCTGAAATGGGCCAAAACAGAGAGGATCGAGCTGGAAGGGGGCCCAACCAGAGTAAAATAATCTGCAAATGAACCAGTCGACCCAAAACTAGGTCCAGACTATTGTAGAAAAAATACTCATGTTGCTTTTGGGAGGGGTGGGATATTCCCAGGAGATGGGATGAGATTGGTTAGGAATATCCTAAACCATACGTTTACCCTTTTCTTTAGTAACATACAAGTTAGGGGACAAGTCTCCCTGAACAAGGGGATCCTCAAGGGGATCACCAAATGTCACCTTCTTTTGTTTCATGCTAGCTAAGGGTGGGGTGGAAATCTCATCAGAGTCCTTAACAGGGGTAGGGTCTGTCGAGGAAGAGGGTTTAGATAGCTTGGGTTTCTTGGTGGAATGTAGGTCAGTAGGGAGGTGCTCAACGAGGGATGGATTATAAATCCTGAGTTTGAAAGCCAAAGCTGGAGTGGGGGCCAATTCAAACTTATAAATGACATAGATAAGCCCCTGGTGGAGTGGAATGGTTTTTTCACCAACCAGAACCTTCTAGACCAACTCCTCCAAAGAGGTGAAGAGCCTATACAGAAAATTTATAGTATCATTCAGGCGAAAATGCTTCAGTAATGGAAAGAGATAGGCATGAAAACGTTTGAAACACCTTCTAGGGTAACATACCTCATCAGGACTTCCACAACTCTCTTCCACACCCTCGGGAGATCATCTCTACAATACCCATTCTGTAATTATTGTTTATAAACAAATTATATATATATAGGCATATCCATCACTATATGTTCATCCTATGTATTAACTTAAAGATTATATAATAGTTTTATATTTCATAGATTATTATTATAAATATTCTATTATTTTTTAAATGGGCCAAAACAGAGAGGATCAGGCTAGAAGGGGGCCCAACCAGGGTAAAATAATCTGCAAATGAACCAGTCGACCCAAAACTAGGTCTAGACTATTGTAGAAAAAAATGTCCAAAGGTTGATTTGGAACAACGCAGAGGCCGAATAGGCCACCAATCTACAAAAAACTATGAAATTGACCAAAAAATACAAAAATTGTAGAGGCCTTAGTGCCTCTACAAAAAAAATCTCATTTTTTTTACAATAATTCAAAAAAAAAAACAAATTTCCATTAGTTGCAGGGGGCAAAAATTGTCCTTTGCTATTTTTTTTTAAATTTTTGGTAAAAATTCCATACGGTACGGATTTGGAGGCTATACAAACTTAGGGGGTAAATGTTTTTTGAAAATTTTGATTTTACTAAAAAACATTGTTTGAAGGGTCATCTTGACTATCTCAGGCCTTCTGAACTCAATGACACAATCCGTTTGGATCCACGATGCTCTGATGATAGGGCTAAGTGCTGGAATCACAGATTCGGGAAGGAATGTGCAAGCATGACTTTGATACCATGTTGGAATAGCCAAGGATACTTTGCAACTTGATCTACACTCTCACAATATAGAAGTCAACAATATGAGATATGAAATTGATGATATTGATGAACCTAATTGAGCATAAACTTATATTGATCTCACTTACAAATTTACATGAAAATGCCTCATTATATAGGCATGGAAGAGGCAATCCACCTTGCATGTGGATTGACAAGTGCCCCGTGATGTGGCACAAACAAGTGAACAAATTTTCTATAAGGTGTCAACATTTGGATCACTTGGAATGTGCAAACCAAGAACCTTGTGTGACAAGTATTGGATGAAGTACAAATTGCCTTTTGAGGTGAGATGTAAAGTCTTCCAACTTCAAAAGGTATGCACATGAGGTTTACCAGACAACTAGGTAACTTCTAAAAGGTTGCACATTCAGTTAGACAAGATATTGTCTAACCTCATCAACCTAAGTACACTTAAGCTATACTGAATAGATAAATTATTCATTCTAACAACCATGTCCTGCGTTTTAAAACTTGCAAACATTTTGTAATCATACTAGAATCACTACAACATACAACTTATATGAAACCGTCTTTATTGTCCAATGTTATCAACATGCAATTTCAAAGACATTGATATTTATAGTCATTTGTGTTTGTTGAAAATGATCCAAGCTTGTGATAATAGTATATAGGAGTAAATGTGTTGGCATTTGATAGAATATAAATAAAATATGATACATGACGTAGACGATACTAATGCATAGACAATGCCATAAAACATTACAAATTGAATCTAAAACACATTTTTTTTTGTCTCTAAGGTGCATTGCTAAAATGCTCAGTATTATGTGGGAAAACATGGTAAGATTGTTAGTTTAGAGAATTTAAAATGCACATGAGATAGATATCAATCGTGGAAGGCAACTTGGCATTGTTTTAGATAGATTTATTTTCTTGATTGTTCTTGTCTATTACTTTCAAAATAAACCTTCACATGATAAATTTAACATGTTCAAATTTTAGTAACATGGTTTCCAAATGACACATACAAACACAAAAAGAAAACATTTTTGTGAACAAACAAATTCAACATTTTGATTTTCTAGTAAGAAAACACATATATGATCATGCATATTAAGCATTATTGTTAAATTTGAATTGAAGTTATAGAAATACTTCTTGGAGCTTGCTATAAACCTCTAAATGAACATAGTCTCCTTTCAAACAACATATTGTTAAGCTTGAATGCAATCAATAAACTGATTGTACTATCAAGCTATGGACATTGTTATTTTGCTTTTAATAAATGTTGCAATAGAGCACTTTTAACACGTAAATTGAGAAAAAAATAGACTACAAACTACAAAAAGGTATCTCTTGTTTTTTGCAAAGCTAAAACATTGACTAAAGCATAATCTAGTTGATTTTATAGAAATGTGATGATATCAAAAAATGCATTGAAGTTCTAGAAAGAGTTATTGGACATTGTTATAAAGCTACAAATGATCATCTTTTCCTTTCAAATGGCACATTGTTGAGCTTGAATCCAATGAACAAAATCAACACTATCAACTCATGGACATTGTTATTTTCCTTTCATTTATCATTGCAACTAAGTACTTTTAATACATGAACTAAGAACAAAAGACTTTGCAAATTGCACAAAAGGCATCTCTTGTTTGTTGGAAATCCAAGACACTAGCTAAAGAAAAATCTATTTGGTTTTAAATCAACACTACATTGTTCTTTGCAAAAATGTCTACAATGCTTAGCTTAATAGCTAGATGCAAGAAGCATTACAAATACAATAAAAAAATTGTGAACACAATTGATTATACAACACCCCTTGTTCTTGTTGGAGCAAGTACTCATATGTTCTCTCTGAATTGGATTTGAATTTTAGTCATTGGGCTTCACTAGTTGTATTGCTAATAGACATTGCAACTTGATTATTATGTTCTGAACTTACCCAACTCAAATACAAATATGGTTTCTTTTTCCAAGACATCCATTCTTTTATCTAGTTTTTGTATGGATCACTCAACAAGGGATGCACATTCAAAGCTAATAATGCCTTTTATCTATCTCTAACTAGAAAGGACCTTACAGACCTATGGATTGAATCAAAACTAAATTTAACTCAAAATTATATTTCATTCAAATGTGGTGTTAAAACATAAATCGTTTAACTCCAAATTAAACGATAAATTTAACTCCAATTATATTTCATTCAAATACCCTATTAAAACATAACTATAAATGCAATACTCTTGCCCAAATCGGAACGTTGTGATAGTGTACAAACAGTAACTTGCAACCCTAACCATTCAAAACCCTTACTACAATCCCATCTTCTAACTATCTCCTTAAAAGCCTGCTCCGAAGTTCCAGCCCTTGGCAAGAACTGTTGCTGCTTCGTAGCCGTTATTTAATAAGGCCCTGCTGAGAAATAAATTAAGTTTTTCATGGTGAGCTTGAAAATAATTGAATAATTTTTATTTTTAGTTTTTATTGTATGCAATTTATCATAAATATTCTGTGCATTTCTAAAGTGGAGCCAAATTGATTCGAGAGAGGTTGGAGTGCATTCCATAGCGCTTGGAATGCGTGTACACAGTCGCGTTGAATTAATAATGTAAACAATACAATGTGGGCAAGTCAGAATAAAAGACTAGATAATACAAATGACTACATATTTAACAAATAATAAATCAGCATGTATAAGGGTTGTCACGTCCATAACTTTAAATATTCTTTTTGTGGGGTGGAGTCGCACAAGTCGTGGGTTTTATATTAGGTTTAAATTTTGGATATTTTTGGTTTATACTGTTTGCCTTAGTCTTCTCACACGTTTTCCGAACCTACTAGTTTTTATCGATTGTAATGCATTAGGCATTCCGTTAACAAGTACAGAAATTTTGCAATAGATCAATTGTATAGTATTCGAAAGAACCCCCAGAAAATTGTACATATTTACATTAGATAGTTTCTCCATTGCTCGATGAGGAGGAGGTCGCCAGATTACTTAATTTAGAAGTAACGCTTGACATGATGCAAATGGAGTGTCTCTGCACATTCGCAATCATGTCTGTATGCGTTGAAAAGTTTGAGTAACTTGGTTGATTTATCTTTCATTTGCTCAGAGCATCCCAGCTGCACTAATAACAGCAACTTGTCAAAGGCACCTGCATGCAACGCCTCTTGCACGGCCCACTCGTCGGAGGAATTCTGGCAAATATTCCACAAAACAGAGACTGCCAATTCGGTAGCTAAATCAGACACTCTCAACATCTTCTTAACAACCACTGGTAGAGTCAAAGCATGCGCACAAGCAGCGGATCGGCCCTCCGTGCAATAGCAAAGGATGTCCAGTGCCAACAATGCCCTCTCACAAATGCTCCGATCTCCGTCTACAAGAATCTCCACCAATAAAGGAACAGCCCCCGCCTCCACGACCTTGATCCGGTATGTTTTCTTCACGGCAATGTTGTATATGATAGCCAGGCTTGATTTTGTCGCGGCTGGGCATATGGGCTCTCTCAGAAGCTGCACCAAACCCTCTGCCAATCCATCTCTTTTTCCTACCATGTCTCTGTATTTATCCTTTGAAACCATTTCCCGAAGAATTGTAACCGCGCTGTTCTTTGCCTCGGGATTGCCCTCTCGGAGATTGCATACAAGACAAGCAATGGCATCGGACAAGGAAAGGGAATCCAGGGCCTGGGAAGTCAAGGGCAAAGTCATAGTCAGAGCCCCCAAAGCCTCTTCGCAAATCTCTACAGACTGCTGCGACCGATTCAAACCCTGAGCACTGTGCTTGGCGAAAACGGATGCGAGAACAGAGGATGTATTTGAGGAGGCGATGCATTTTTTATTCCTATCGTTTTCCCTGCCCAATCGCCTCAGCTTGCGTATGGATTCCTTGTCGCCGGACGAAATCTGTGCGAGAATTGCATTGAGGTGGGCGGGATCGAGAGGTGCCTTGGGCGTAGAAATTCGTTGGACTCCTCGGGCGCTGTTGGCCACACACCAATCCTGAATAATTCGACGGAGAGTGTGATTTGGAATTGTGTCGTGAGTATGCAGAATCTGGTTTGTGACGGGGCAGATATTGTTGCCGGCATCTAACCAGGTTTCAATGCTGTGGCGATCGTAAGTAAGGCCGGTGCAGAGAGTGACAGGATCCTTCATCAACTCCAACGAAATGGGGCATCTCAGATAGCTGGGGACTGTCACCTCAATATCCATTCCCTTCATTCTCGATGTACTCAAATCTAAATTCCTTGTTTGAAATGTTTGTTTCGAGCTGTGCGGATACCTTTTACTCCAGTTTTCATAGCTCTCTCTATATATATACCAACGAAAACTGAATTGGGCGTGAGAAGAAACGGCCGTTCAAACGCGCGCAAGTCATGAGAGGCTAATGACTGGGTCATAGTCGACGAATAAATCAACTGCTTTGAACGTTGAATGTTTGACTTGGACCCTCCAGCGCCAATTCAGTTTAAATTTGAGCTGGGGTCTTTGCACATGTGGGCCTACATTTATCTATGGCCTAATAGCAAGTAGAGTTAGTTTAGAATCCTCGTAAACAATGAATCTAAGATGTTAGAGAACATTCTTTAAGCCTTATTTCCCTCAATTGTACCAGGGTCTAAATTTGATGGCTCTATCGTCGTATTTGATCATTTTAGTTGTAAAATAAAATTATTGTTTTAGCACTTGAAAAGGGAAATTGTTTGTGTGTGTGTTTTGATAGATAAGTGCTGTCAAGGTGGGAGCTCCCATATATTCAAAGTTCAATAGGCTAAGCTAACATTGTTTTTAGCTCCCATAAAAGTGCATTAGACCTTTGAAGGATTGCATTACAATTTAGATTTGAGATGTTAATACCAATTTTGGAGTGTGATCGCAAATTCATCTTATGGATCATAGTATCTTTTTTGGATATATCTTTCTTTTTCTTTTGCACCACTTTCCATTCGGAGGAAGGAAAATAAGACTAATCATTTATTGTAGACATGCATCCCCCCCTCCCCCCACCACCATGAATTGTGCCTTTGACAAAATTTGAAGGGACTACCATTTGTGATTTCTCTCTTTGTACAGGGGATAATGTCTCTTCCACAACTGAAGAAGATTTCTTTGGTGTTAATGCTGGCTCTTTGGGATGTTCAAAATTTTGATTAAGTGAAGAGGGAGAAAGAGGATTCTCCAAAGGTCCATCCACAGTGAAATGTTGTGGAAGGGCATCTTTCCACCATGTAGCATGATCACCTGAGTTGTGCTTGGAGTTCAGGCATTCAACAACGATGTGTCCTATTGCATAACACCAGCAACACCAAAAGGGTAATCCTTCAGAGTCTAATGTCTGAGACCAACTTTGCTTAGCAATTTTGAAAGCGATGTCTATGGGTAGAACCTTTGAAGTGTCAAGATCAACAAGAATGTATGCAAAAGTTGTATGTGTGAAATCTGAAGTGTCATGGTCAATCGCCAAGAAGTGCTACGAGAATTGCTAATAGCCTCAAAACATACATCGAACTAGAATTGGAATAGGAGGTTTGGCAAACAAATCCACATAGGTTTAACTTTAAAAGACTTGGAGGAGGGATTAAAGTCAGGATGCCATGGTTTGATCATGATTACATTTTGGCCCCAAATCTAGTGTTTTCCACAGAGTATAGCATTGTGATCCCTCTCACAATCATAAACAACAATAAAGAACCCATGGGTGTAGGGTTAGATTTCAACGTTACCTTTCAAGAGTGGCTACCAAGCATCATAAATCCATTTGTGTAGGTTTGGGAGAGTAGGCCACAAGCCATTGAATCTGTTGATTAAACCATGTGCCACGTGAAAAGTACTTCACTTTATAGGCTTTATTTAAAATTCCCTCCTTGAAAACTAGGATAGGAGACTCTAAGGTAGTCTGTGGAGGTGAGGGATGGGAAGCCCAATCAGATGTCATCATAGCATGTTTGTTGTCTGGAAAAGTGTTATGAAATCTTGTTTTGGGTCGTGATCCGTGAGCAGGAGTCCCAAGATCCTAAGTAGGGCTTGAAATTCTATCCCTCAAAGTAGAAACCCTTAGCATAGGAGGATCCAGTAGCGCAAGGAAATTTGACAGTGATATCATATATATATATATATGGGCAAGTGCACCAAGTTGGGATACAAAAAAGTGGCCAAATCAGTAATTTTGGCAGTAACACATTTGCAAAACATGAGTGTGTTTTGTGTTCTATAAAATGTGATCATGTTTTGTAAAACATAAAACATGATTGTGTTTTTTAGAACATAAAATGCTTATGTAAAACATGATTTTTTTAAAATTACAAAGTTTGATTTAGATATTTGGTTGGACTTTTAACTTTAGTCACACTCAATTGATATTATTGTTTTCACTAAATTGTAAATGATTTTGTTTAAAATTATAAAGTTTGATGTAGATCTTTATTATTATTACTTAGAAATGTTTAAAAATTATGTATATTGTTTCATTATATAGTCAACAAAGTGTTAAAAAAACAAAGCACTAGATAGAGAGAGGGAGAGATAAATAGATAGAGAGATAGAGAGGGGGAGAGAGACAAGGAGAGATAGAAAGATAGAGGGGGGAAAGATAGGGAGAGATAGAGAGAGAGGGGGGGAGACAAAAAGATATAGAGAGAGGGGAGGAGATTGAGAGATATAGATAAAGAGGGGGGATATATATATATATATATATATATATATATATATATAGAGAGAGAGAGAGAGAGAGAGAGAGAGATTTCAATATAGAGAGATGGATGATAGAGACATTGAGAGATAGAGGGAGAGTAGATCGAGATATAGTGAGGGGGAGAGAGAGGGGGAGAGATAGAGAGAGGGAGAGAGAGGAGGGGAGATCAAGCAATATTGTATATATAGAGAGAGAGGGGGGTGGAGATTGAGATATATAAATAGAGAGAGGGAGATATAGAGAGAGATAGCTATAGAGAGGAGGAAGATTGAGAGAGAGAGAAGATATATATATATATATATATATATAAAGAGAGATAGAGATAGAGAGAGGGAGAGGGAGAAATAGAGAAAAAGAGAGGGAGACATAGATAGATAGAGAAGAAGAGTGAGAGGGAGAGAGAGGGAGAGATAGAGAGATATAGAGAGGGAGAGAAAGGGGGAGATAGAGAGATATAGGGAGGGGGAGAGAGAGGGGGAGATAGAAAGAGATCTAGATGGAGAGATAAAGTTAGAGAGAGTAGATAGAGAAATAGAGTGGGAGAGGGAGAGAGAGATAGAAAGATAGAGATAGAGAGATAGGAGATAGATAAATAGAGAGAGAGAGAGAGAGAGTTAAATAAGCCTTTACAAAAAGTGCTTCAAAATTTGGAAATTTATACTAAGTCTTATTTAACTCTCTCTATCTCTATCTCTTCCTCTCTCTATCTCTCTCTCTATCCCTCTATCAATCTCTCCTCTCTCCCTCTCTCTCTCTCTCTCTCTCTCTCTCTCTCTCTCTCTCTCTCTCTCTCTCTCTCTCTCTCTCCATATCCCTCAAACTCCCCCTCTCTTCCACTCTATATATATCCATCAACCCCCCCTCTATCTCCCCTCTCTATACATATCTCTCTATCTCTCCCCATCTCTCTCTCTACTTTCCCTCTATCTCTTAGTGTCTCTATCTTCCATCTCTCTGTACTAGTCCCTCTCTATCTCTCCCTCCATCCCTCTCTCTATCTATCCCTCTTTCCCTCTCTATCTCTCCCTCCATCCCTTTCTCTCTCTATCTCTCCCTCCATCCCTCTCTTTCTATCTTTCCCTTTATCTATATCTCCTAATCTCCCCCCTCTCTCACCCACTCTCTATCTCTATATATCTTTGTCTCCCTCTCTGTTTTCCCACCTCTCTCTTCAAGGATCCTAGCTTCAAGGATCTTGGTCTATTGGACCATGGTGGATATGACTCTTGAGGTAGCATCTCCTATGTTTTGTATTTCTCCATTATGAGTTGGGTTTTGTTTAATAAGTGAGGGTTGAGTATCTTTGTTGGTTCTTTCCTCAAGGAAGCTTTCTAGTACCCCTTGGCATGCTTCAACTCATTCATGTTGATACGCTATATAGGGAGCCTCTCATGTTGTACAAGATTCTTCTAGGTCTTTCTCTAAGACTCTCACCTCATTGTTAATTCAAGTGGTAGTGTCTTTGTAGTTTGTGATGGGATGACCATAATGGTGGATTTTTTATCATATGAGCACTTGAGTTCTCTACTTTGATGTAGGTTTAGTTGAATCATAGTATCTTGGTTCCAAACTAGGTTATCAGAAGTGATGAAGTTATGCGGTCATTGTTGTCCACCATTCAAGTTAGCATCTTTATAATTTAGTACCTATTTGAGATAGGTGCTAATGGATTGGGAAGGATGTTCCAGTTGAATGAAGGAGTGATAGCTAGGCCTAAGGGACCTTGTCCCTATTGTGTTATTGGTCTAGACATATTAAAGGGTACCATAAGTACCACAAAAAATGGGAAGACAAGGTGGGTGAAAGGTGGAAGAAAGAAAATGAGAGGGCTTTTCCACAAGGATTTCCCTTTCATGTTAGTTTAAGAAAAATATGTGATATTCTAAATCATGTCATCACAAAAACTAAATGAGGTGGAGGGTAAGTGCAAGAAGATGATTTCATTTTTTGGCCAAAAAGTGGAAGTGTTTTTCTTGTTTTTCAAATTTTGTCGTACTTGGAGTGATAATTTGAAGCATTTGCACATAAAATATTAAGATGGTGTAAATATAAGAAATGTAGGATTTTGTTTCTAGTTTTCAAATATGTAATTTTTTCTAATACCCAGATGATGCAAGTTGGTTTTTTATTGGATGCACAAAAAGTGGCTTTTTAAAAGTCCCCTATTTTTTGCAAAAGCATGCATGTGTAAGGCCAACATATAATTTGACCTAAATTAATGTATTTTTATAATTCCTTTTGCGGAAAGATTCTTAGGATGTTGAATTTTGGTCAGGATATTTTTTTGTAATTTTTTTATAAATATTCTTTTTTATTAATTTTTTAATGGCCCTAATTAGTGTTTTTTAAAACCCCTTGTGTACGGCCAACGTAATTTGAGTTAAACTAATCAATTCACTAAAAACAAATTTCATCATGTAGAGAATGATGTCTAGTTTGGTCAGACATAACTTTTTTTTCAAGAAACTTTCAAAATCAAAAGTTATTAAAAAAAATAGTAACCTATGTTATTTCAAGTTTATGAGTTAGTTTGTTTAGAAAATAAATAATAAATAGAAAATTATGTTCAATAGAAAAATAAATTACATATTTGAAAACTAGACTTTGAGATCTATAATGGGTTTTAATTTCATTAAAATATTCTAAAAAAAAGTTGTTAGCCATAGTGGTGAAACTAGTTTTTTCTCTTGTTGTTTTCATGGTCTCCTAATTGCAGGTCCAAAGCTAAGGCAGGTTCAAAATTTTAAATTTTTAGAAACGGGTGCCCGTTATAAATGGGTGCCCGTTATAAACGGGTACCTATTTTAAAGATAATGGGTACCCGTTTCTAAAAAATAAAAAAATTAGCAATAGGCATGTTAAAAAAAAAACTTTTTGAAAACAAGTACCCATTTCAAAAAAAAAAAATTTATTTTTATATGCATATGGCTATTTTTTTAATTTTTTTGAAAAAAGGTACCCGTTTTGCTTCGGGTACCTGATCCTAAATGGGTACCCGTTCCAAGCGGCATTTTTCATCCACAAGAGACTTCCATGAAATGTATACTCATCTTTGTTCTTTCACCCTGGACTCACAACAGAACATGCAATATGTGCTACACCCTTGTTGATGGCATGGATTAAATTACTCCTGCTCTTCCAAAACAAATCTAGCTAAGCAAAAGAGAATTTGACTAATCACTTTCTTCTCATGGCAAGAGGATCTCATAGATGGTATTGATATGGTTGGGTGGAGTGGAGGTCATGTCACCAAGTCCACTCACTTCATGTACTTTAAAACATGATAGGGTCACCCATGTCAGGGTTTGGGTCACATCTTTTGCCCAGGTCAATCGCTTGACTAACCGTACATCTTAACATGGGTTGCACAAGTGACCTAGAGGTCTCCCAAGCGCCCCTACAACTTAAGGTAGGAAATAGGGTTCTTCAGAAAGTGGTAAGGTTATGGAGGCCAAGAGGATGGAAAACATATTAGGGATGTTGACAAGATGATAGTAAAACTTCCATCAAGGAAAAAAAGGATATGAGAAAAAATTAACACACCACATGGGTCATACATTGGATTGCCAAATCATCATCAAACATGTGATATCAACCCATGTAATTTTGGGTGCTTACAGACCCATGCTTCAAACTTACCTTGCTAAGATATATGGAATAAATTATTAAAGGTCCATCTAGAAAGATTATAGCTAACTAACCAAAGTGAGAAGAAAAAGTGTTTTGATAAAGGTGTTCTTTGATAATATCATCACATGTGATTCAAAGTCATGTGTAGTAGAAATACCAAACCAAATATGATGAGTATTTGCATCTTGGGCCAAGCCTTGGATGAACTTTGGAAATCTTGATGCCATAATGGTTTTCAAATCTTCCTATCCATTATCCTACTATAATAATTATTGCTAGGAAGAATGCCCATGTTGTGCCAATTCCACCTAGAAGGTAACAAGCTACTCCTATAGCACATCCTTAGACAATACTCAAGGCTCTAGGTAGGAGAGCAAGAGAAACTTGCAATTTATTGTGGGCCCAAACAATAGATTCAATAAGTTCTTGCCAATATCCATGACCATTAAATAGGAACATTATCATTAGGTGAAGGTTGATCTTATTCTAGTCTATCCATTCGAGGGTTTTCTAACTTTCCTATGCCTAGACTCATAAGTTCACATTCTTCAACATAAACTAGGTTAGCATTTTTACTCTTTTATCCTTGGTTTTGCATGAAACTACTATTTATATTGCATGCCTTGCTTGAATTTGATAGAAATTGGTTAAGTGTTCATAATTTATCAGGATGGATGGTATGTACAAGTAAGCCCTAGGGTTTTTGTTTTTAATTTTTGTATTTTTATTGATTTCTTTTGCTATGTGATATCTTTCAAATAAGGGTATACATGTTCAGTTTTGGATCCTAGGTTAAGTCCTCACGATTTAATTTTTACCTAGGTCTTAGGTCAGTAGATGTTTACAGAAGAAATTCGGTATACAAGATGTGTCCTTTAGAGTTACAAAACCCTCTTGCCTTAAGATTCAAAAAACCCTAACAGTCAAATCCCCTGAGGAAGAAAAATCACTTATGCCGGACTTCTGGGTCCTAGAGGATTTATCCACTAGGTGCCCAGATATCCTCTTTATCCAATAGATCCCCTTTAACTGATTGAGACTTATACTATCTACCTTTTGTGGGCATTTTTTAGGTTAGTGGATTTATCCACTAGGGGTTGTTTTCTCCATTCATCCTGTGCAGATGGTTAAGCCTGCTTTATCGCATTTGACTACCAAAGGACCATTTGCGAGGATTTGACCGAATGGTGGATATATCTGGTAGGGGTTTTTCCCTGCTTGTCTAGTAGAAGCCACTTTGCTCGCATATCCAGTACCCCATCAAATACCTACTTCGAATACAAGTATGCTTTGTTGCACTAAAACCACTTGCTACAGGATATATATCCTGTAGAGACCAAAACTCTTGCTTTATCATGTTGGGGCCCAAAGACCCGCTTTATCCGGTCTAGGCCTCTAGACCCGCTTTGAGTGTAAATGACCCATTATATCCTGCATAAGTCAAATCACCCGCTTTGAGCTACTTACTTTGCATAATCCAGTTAATTCAAATGACTTATCTCTTGTGATTGATGTGAAGATTCAATTTGATGATATTTCATACTTATATCCTGTATGAGGTAAAATGCCTGCTTTTTGTTACAATTTGGTTATATTTGATGTCTAAATTATGAATGCCATATGCTAGGAATTAATGCAAAATGTTTTGTTCCAATAATTCAAATGAAATTATAACCAAGTTGATAGATTAGACATGTTGAGATGATATTCATTAAGGTAATGAAATGCAAGATAGATGTCTTCAAGAGATACCATCATGAAGTACGAGTTTAAAGGAGTTCCCCCTATCTCAAAGATTACTTCAAATCGGAGCAACATCGTGGATACAAACATAGGTCATGTGGACCTAGAGGATTTCAAGTTACAAGTATTTGGTGGCAATCCTACCTTTCATCCATCAATCATCCATCATTCATCCACTCCATTTCCATCTCATGTAATCCTCTACCAACGTCCATGTGCATCATAACACTTGGCATGATCCATGTGTGACAACTATCCACCATGGGACACTACTACCTTGTTTTGGAAATAGACGCTCGAGTCCCCATCTTCCTCCTACCTCTTTATCCATCCCATCCAAATTTCCCACAAAAAACAAAAAAAAATTAAAGAGAAATAATTTGTCCAATTGTGAAAACCACTCCTTATGGCACCTTGGGCAAGTACCATGATGAAAACCCCTTGTCGGTGTCATGCATAATCTTTTTTCCCTCCATTTGTGTCTTACACTTGGGGGAAAGTTGTCTTAAATCTATCTCTTCCATCCTCTTCTATCATCCTCATCTATTATATCCATCTACCTATCCCATTTACCCAAACCATCCTCCTTTCTTCCTATTGATCTTGATAAGGACAGGGGCAAAATGTTGAAAAATGCTTTGGAGATCTCTTGATATATCCAATCTTTTACCAACCAATCCTATCACCCTACCATTAAAAGCATTGTAGTGCAAAATCCTAAGTATAATATCTAGAATGGGGCATGCTATTCCTATGCGACATAGTCCTTGGAGATAACATCCTCAACCCATCCATCCCATCCACTATTTCCAATCCTTTTGTCCATCCATATAATCCCTGTTTCATCCTTGCCCCTTAGACCTGGTTTTCCCTTGTCATTGGTATTTAGCATCTAGGCTATCCAACTGCACTCAAATGTCACCATCTCCTTGAATCACATCAAAACATTCCAAAAAATGCCAAAATCCAAACAAATCAAAATATTTAAAAAATATCACATCTCAAAAAAATCCAAGAAATAAATCCAAATGCAAGCCATCCTTAATCCATACCAATCTAGTTAAGCAATCTAGCCAAATTATCCAATCACATCCTTGGTTTTGTTCCAACCTTGTTGTCAACTCAATCAATCAATCAATCATCAATCATCATCAATCGGATATATCATTCCCGCATCCTTGTGTTGATCTATGGATATATCGTTCCCCACAATGACAACACTATCTTAATCAATCAATAAATCATTGGTTTATAGCTTGACAAGGCAATATCTTGTTTATGATTTAATCATTTGTGCATTCTTTCTTGCTTGCTTGTGTGCATTATCATTTTATCTTGCATTTGTTTCAATTCCTTGCAACATATTGCTACAATGACATCATGGCCTTCCATATTATGGTGCCCAAATGCATATGTGTGCTTGTGACCTTTTTTTCTTTTTTGAGTCATTCCTTTCATGCATGCGACACATCATCACCCTGGTCTTTATACCTTGGTGCATAATGTTTAGTGCTATAACAAACTATATTGTTGTTCACTTAATGTAGCATAACATATCATTCATCCATTTATACATCCTCTCCCTTATCAATCCTCCACTTTCCTCTACCAATTAGCTTCATCCATTTTGAGAGCATACCCATGTTCTTCCAACCCACCTATCCTCTTGAGGGGGCATCCCAACCATCATTCCTCCTCGTCACTCCTTCAACTAGTTGGGGCATCCTTTTGCATCTTTTTCCCTTCATCCATACCTTATCCTGTTTGAAATGATGTTACTTATCTTAGTCACAACATTATCTCAAAGAAGGGCAAAATGTAGACAACTAAAATTGACCATGTCCTCATAACCCTTCGACATCCCCTAGACATTCATCTTGCAACACATTATCCCTTAATCCCTTTCCCAAATTAATTAAATAAATTATATTTATTTATTGAATCCATTTCCTCCCTCACCTAAATTAAATTTAATTAATCCATTTATCCCTCTTAGCCAAAATTAATTAAATAAATTTTATTTATTTTGATTAATCTATCCCCCCATTATCCCCTATCCAATAATTAATTAAATAATTTAATTATTTAATTTAACTATTGAGAGTCACATGACTAGCTTGTCCTCATCTTCATCCACTTGCCACAATCAATAAATGTATGTCCCAAAAGTCAAACCAAGTTTTCATCCTAGCCACTCATCTCATACTACATCTCTCAATCCTAGCCATTCACATAAAGAATGCCCTAGAAGCCCTAATCCTCCACCTCTTAATCTACACCCTACATTTCATAGAGCACCTCTTAATCTCAACCATCTATTAAACCTCTTAATCCTAGCCCTTCATCCTATCAATCAAGCATATATAAATCAAGCCTCAACCATTCCATTAGCATATCCACATTTTGAAGGTAACCGTATGCTATCAAAATCGTCATATATCCATCATCTTTATCTAATGTTATGCTTCTAGTTTGAGCAACCAACATATTATAATCACTATCAAATATCAAGGACAATAAGGACTCATTTGGTGATATTGTTTCATTTCCATTTTATAGTTACTTGCTCTTGATGTGTCTTAAGTATGGAATAGATATTTGCTTGTATTGTTTCCTTATGTCATTCTATTTTTTTGGAGACAACTTCTACTTTCAATAGACAAATTAAGAGAAAATGTGATATGTGGCTCATTGCTTGAGTCATTCACCCCATGGAAAAACTTGATATTGGAGTCATAATGAAATATCTAATTGTATATAATGACTACCACAATTGATGGGTTTCCTAAATATCACCCTAACAGTGAAGCGGCATTGGCAACCCCTTTTTTAAAACCTTCATACTCTTTCTTTTGTTGTGTCTTTGTTCCTTTTGTCTTTGAGACCATATGAACACTAATAGCTATAAGAAAATTACTATGACATTAATTAAATACCACATAAATTGAATATTTGAAAAAACATTCAAGGCGTTAGATAGAAATGTTGAGTACATTTTTGTTGTATGGTCATTATAATCAACAATATTATTTATTCTATGACTGTTGTAGATTAATTTAGTGTCTACATTGTCAAGCAAACCTTTACTCTTTATGAAATAATCAATTCCATGAAGAGGGATTGTTGCACAAATGTCAACCACCTCATTTTTATCACCACTTAAGGAGACCAATCTATATCCTCATAGAAGAAATGAGGCTTCTCATCTCCTTTATCTTGGAGCTTGAGATTGATCAAAATGTCCCATTTAGTCTTTCCTACCATTCTATAGAAAATTAAGTCAAATACATTGTTAGAGCCAAGATCTGCTGCAAGCATTCATCTACGGGAGAGCAATACAAAGCCAAGAGAGAATAATAATGCAACTATTGGAGAAATGCATTAAACAACCTATGAAAAATACATGCAAAGGAGTGAGTATTAATAGGCAAGGTGAATGGGGTGAGGTGTCAATCCAAAATATTCCAAAATAGGAAGGTGGAGTAACTTTCCATATGGAGAATTGACAACTCACACACAGACACCCACTTACATAAATGTAGCCTATTAAATAGCTCACAATTATTAACTACCTAGGCAAGCTTAAAACAAGAAAAATAAAAGGATAATAAAATCCTACACTAACACCCCCCTTAAGTGCAACTTAGGGAGATGTAAAGATGGGTTCTGGTGAATAAAGCCATGTCAGGTACCCATATACTATGATTGTTTCTACTGCAAAGAATTACTAGAAGCATTCGAAGAAGCAACCCTGAATTACTAGAAGCTCATGAAGATGACCTGATGCATAGAATCACTAGAAGCCAATGATGATGCAACACCGAACTCTGATGTAGCAACATGTGATAGAAGGATTAAAAATGATCTACTGCACATGACTGTTGAAGAAGAACTGTGTTGTACTGGAAAACCCCACTGAAGATCAGGATCAAAGAGGTTGGTAACATAAGGTTCCAATGATCTCAAAAATACTGAACAGATTATGAAGGTTGCCTCTAGGGTGAAACCAAGGAAGCATAAGCACAAGTACAAATAGTTTGATATCCTCATTATGCTACAGAAAGTGCAAGAGAGACCAAAAATAGATTATTACTGATAAATCAAGCCTATCAAAGCAAATAGAACCTTTCCAGGAGGTAGCATGTCCAAGATATCCAACAGAAGCCATAAAATCGACAAACTACTTAAAAGATATCTGGGGCCGAATCTAAAAAAAGTACATAGGTGACTGTGTAAATCTCTCTGATATCTTTCCAATGCCTTATCATTTTTGAAAAATAGAGATTCTACGCACAAGAACAGAGCTCTGAAGCCAGAAATGATGCCTTGACTTCAAAAAGAAAAAATAGGTTTCAAATAGAAAAATCTGGGAAAAAGACTAGAATTACTGGATAGTGCTTAGAACCAGCTTTCCAACGCTTTTTTGTTTGCCAATTTTCAAGTCCATATGCTCAAGTTATGGCCTCTAGAAGAAAACTATTTTTTTAGGCCTACACATGAGTGTGGCATGGAAATCGAGGCAGAATTAGAGATTGAGGCGGCATGGAAATCGAGGCAGACATAAATCTAGCGACATGGAAATCGAGGCAAATTCAAAAAAAATGGTACGCAAATTGAGGCAGCGCAAAAATTAAAATATGCTTAGAAAAGAAATGGCACAAAAATCGAGGCAGCTGTACAGATTTTTCTGCACAAAAAATCAAACCCCAAAAAAATGCCCAAAAATTTTTCTATCACCAAAAATAGAGTGCCTTATATGAAAATAGGGGTTTTGACACCTTCTAAGTGTAACCGTGAGGTCTGTTTTTCTCTAGGATGCACATATTATCTGCTCATAGCTAACACCCTCTCTGATTTAAGAAGAAACTAACAGATCTAGAGCTCTGATACCATGTTAGAGCCAATATCTACGGGAGAGCAATACAAAGCCAAGAGAGAATAATAAGGCAAATATTAGAGAAATGCATTAAACAACCCATGAAAAATACATGCAAAGGAGTGAGTATTTATAGGTAAGGTGAGTGGGGTCAGGTGTCAATCCAAAATATTCCAAAATTGGAAGGTGGATAACTTTCCATATGGAGAATTGACAACTCACACACATACACCCACTTACATAAATGTAGCCTATTAAATAGCTCACAATTATTAACTACCTAAGCAATCTTAAAACAAGAAAAATAAAAGGATAATAAAATCCTACACTAACATACATATGTAAAATGAAAACATATAATCAACCATCAAATATATGCATTATGTATTTCAACCTATAAGAGTATTGTATAAGATTCCTAGATATTAAAAAATAATTTGTTGTTTTACTAAATCTCTCACTATTTAGTTGATTGAAAATTTGTTGATTTTTCATAAAAGAAATGCAAGTTGAAAAACACAATGTATTTTGAACCTACAATATTATTTTGTTTTTCAGTTAGCTGATTATTTGTCAATAAAAAGAAAGTTAGGTTTTTAATTTAGTCAACAATTGCTTAGGATTCCTAAGTTGGAAAACAAAAAATTTTAAATCCTTCAATGTTTTTTTTTTCATTGATTAGTTAGTTATTTAGTTGATAGTTTATCAACAAAAAATAGGTTAGGATTTTCAAGTTAGTCAACAAATTTGTTTAGGAATCCTGAGTTGAAAAAAAAAAATTGAAATCCTTCAATGTTGTTTTTTGTTCATTGATTAGGTGGTGGTTTATGAAACAAATGTAGGTTAAAAAATACAATATATTTCAACTTACAAAAGAATTATTATTGTAATGTATTTGTTTAGTTGATAGTTTATCAATAATAAGTAGGTTGGGCTTTCCAACCTACTCAACAGTTGTTTAGGATTCTTGAGTTTGAAAACAAAAATATTGAAATCCTTAGATGTTTTTTATTGATTGATTAGTCAATTATTTATGAAAGAAATAAAAGTTGAAAAACACAATGTGTTTTCAACTTGCAAAATTATTGTGTTTCTAGTTTAGTTCATCATTTATCAACAACAAAAAAGGTTGGCCTTTTCAACTTAGTCAACAATTATTTAGGATTCTTGAGATGGAAAATAAAAAATAAAATATTACAATGTTATTTTATGTTCATTGATTAGTTGATTGTTCATGAAAGAAATGTAGGTTAAAAGAAAGTATGTTTTTTAACATGCAAAAGTATTTTTTAAGCTTTTGGTTTAGCTAACCATTTATCAAAAAAAATTAAGTTAGGTTTTTCAACTTAATCAACAAATGTTTAGGAGTCCTCAAATGGAAAAAATTAAAATTAAAATCCGTCAGTGTTGTTTTTTGTTCATTTGATTAGTTGATTGTTCATGAAATAAATATAGATTGAAAAATAGTGTGTTTTTCAACATGCAGAAGTTTTGTAGTATTCTTTAATTTTTTGGTTTAGTTGATTGTTTATCAACAAAAATTAAGTTGAGTTTTTCAACTTAGTCAACAATTGTTTATGACTCCTGAGGTGGAAAACAAAAAAATTCAAAACCTTTGATATTATTTTTTATTCATTTGACTAGTTGATTATTTTTGAAACAAATGCAAGTTAAAAAACATTATGTGTTTTGCAAACTACAAAAGTATTTTTAAAATTCCTAGAAAGTAAAATAGACAATTTGTTGTTTTACTAAATGTTTATCTATTTAGTTAATTTCAAATATAGGTTTAAAAAATATTTATTAGGATTCCTAAACCATAAAAAAAGATAATATTTTGTGTTTAGTTCATGTTTTCTTGTTTAGTTGATCATTTATCAAAAAATGAGGTTAAAAAATACACTCTATGTTTTAATTTAATCAACGTTTGTTTAATATTCATTAGTTGTAAAATAAAATGTTAACATGGTGATTAATTGATCATTTATCAAAAAAATAAGGTTGACAAACACACAATATTTTTATTTTACTAGAGATTAGTTTAGTTCATTGTTCAACTTACAAAAAGGGAGGTTAAAAACACTGTGTTTTTTTGAATCAACACTGGTTGCCATTTTTCATCAAATTTTCTTTACAATGCCCAAATTGTGAAGAAAGAATTTGTTCTGTTTTAAATATTTTAAAATCTCTAATTCATCACTTCATTGTTAGAAAAACTACAAGATGATTCACCTTACAGAGCTCTTGTTTAGGATCCACAAATAATAAATAAGATAGTATGTTCCCTTTCCAAACTTATGATTTATATATTACACAAATATGAGGCCGCCCAATTGAGGACTATTTATATTATGTAACTAAAATTTTCCTTATTTAGTTGATTCAAAACCTACAATGAACCTTAAAACATTAAAATCTAGGTTATTTAGTTCATTAGTTGAACATTACCCTATTTACCATTCTTAATGGAAATCATATATATTATAGTAAGGTGTCTTCATTTTTTAGGTATTGTTTTCTCTATTTAGTTGATTCAAATTTTCATGTCTCTTGTTGATTGCTCAAATAAAAATGTAGGTTGAAAAACACACACCAACACATATTTAAAAGCATCAAGGGTCTAAAACATCATGAAAACTAAAAATAATGAAGCGATAATTAACCATTCTATTTATGTAAAAAATTACAAAGAATATAGAGGAAAAGAATAATGCACTTGAACTAATTATATTCAAATCTTTTTCTATTCCAAAACACTAGAGATGTAGCCCCAACTTGCACGTGTTGTGATTCTCTTTAAAAACACCTCTGTGATTCTCTTCATAAACACTTGCAATTCACTTCAAAATTACTTGTAAATTTTTTTTGGCTCCTTTGTTCATTTGTAATCTTTTGTTTCATGCAAATACAGGGTATAGGTGGTTGCGAAAATCCGTTTTAATTTGCAAGAAAGTAGTCTTGTCATCATTCATTAACATAAAAAGGAAAAAGGTGGTGGATGTATCAAATAGGAACCTACAGCAAAGGCTACATAAGCAAACTGTGGAAATGGTGGCAGAGATATTCAATAGCAAGCAACGACGTCTATTGACTTGCTATTTGGTATATCCACCACCATTCATATTTTTCTCTATTTTTTATTCCTAAAATGAAAAATAGATTTTTTTAATTAATGTGATTGTATCTTGAAAATTTGACAATTTTTTTGGAGCCTTCGTAATAATTTTAGTAATTTTATTTGTGTTTCTATTTAGAAATAATGATTGGATTAAAAATTAGCAAGTCATTTAATTGTTTCAATTTAAGACTTTTCTTACAATTTAATTTATTCATTATGTACAAGGAAAATTAAATTTAGTTATATTCATTTTTATTTTAATTGATTTAGTCTAACATACTTAATGATGAGGAATATTTCTCTTAAACCTATAAAAGTTAAACTAGCCTTATTAATTATTATGCCGATATCTCAACACTATTCTTATTAGTAAATATTTTCTTCACTTGAAATGTTTTTCTTAGCATTAAAATTCAAATACAAAAAGGTAAAACTATTATGATACCAGGTGCATTTTTTCAAAAGGAGATGCATGATATATCTAAAAATAGTTAAATATATAAAGTAACTCATTTATTACAGATTAGTATTTCTGGATTTAACTGTGTGTGTGTTTTTTCCTCAATCCAGAAATACTAATCTATAATCATTATGGACTGTGGAAATATGATGTCTATCATTAACTCATTTATTATTGAGTAGTTTTATTTTAAAAATAATATTTTAATTATATAAATTGTATGTTGGTGAGTGAAAATGGTAATATATAATATTAAAATAATAATATCAAGGGAAAATGTTGGTAAATAATTTACATATATCAATTCTATAATTAGGGTTAGGGTTAGGATTAAAATTATTGTTAAGGTTAGGGTTGGGTTAGAATTAGGTTAGGGTTAGTATTAGAACTAGCATATTTATATTTTTAAAAAAATATCTAAAGTACACTAAAAGATATCCTTCTCGAGGCTCCTATTCCACCTATGTGTGGTAAATTGATTAAAAAAATAGGCCAGAAAGATATCTCTCGACGTACTTTAGATATATTTTTAAAAATATAAATATGCTAGTATCTAACAAAAATACGTTTAGTATCCTCATATGTGTGAGGCATGTCTAGTATGGAGCTTAGCCTTTGCCTACAATTTTGATGTTGAATTAAAGGCATAGCGTGTACGTTCATCTAAATAGTAGATTGTGGACAACTCAGTATAAATGTCTCTAGATAATACTAGCAATTGCACATAAATGTGCAATGGGCATGCCGATAGATATTTCTAAGTAGTGTTGTTTTTTTAGAAGGTGAAGACCAATAATAGGAAAGTGATGAGGCCCTATACTACAATATCTGAAACAAACAATTGCTAGAAAGTATGCACAACAAAATTTACATGAGGATGCAATTTAGGGGGTGAGAAAAACAACACAATATACATGATTTGGAGTGGACAACTATAAAGCACATAAATAGACAACACTACTATGGAACCGAGGCTTCAAGATCCTTGAGACATGCTTCATCCCTTTTCAAGATGCAATATGTATTCTAATTTGACATATTTTTTTTATTTGTTAATTTAATTAAGAATTTGATGGGCACAAATATAGACCTTATATTATTAAATAATTAACTGAACTATAAATATAGAAGAATGAATACAAGTTCAAAAACAAATGGTTGCTAGGAAAGTAACTTGTGTAAATTTATATGACGATGAAATTTGTGGGCTAAGAAAAGCAATACAAAAGACACATTTAGTAGTAGAGCACTAACGAGCACATGAATAGATATGACTACAATACCATATTCCCTTTTAATATTTCACTATGAAAATCATCATCAAAAGTAGTGAAGTCAACATTGAAAAGAAAAAGAGGATTATCCAGATAGCAGTAACTTGGTTCATGATCAAACTCACACCTGCCAAGCAAGTCGAGTTCATCAAAACCATTGTCAGCTCCCAGGTATAGGGAACAAAGAAGTTGCCACTGTTCATTCGTGTCCACATTCAATGCATCTATTTCACCAAGGGGGTCGTCATCATCAGAGAAGGATGAACAATCTAGATTTCTACGAGAAGCATGCCATACATTGTAAGTCCCTTGTAGTCTCTCCCACTTCTCCACAATCTCATCTACAGAGGAGCCAATGTGATCTGCAGTGGAATGGAATTCTTTATACAAAAGAAGCTCACTCCAACAAAAAGAAAAAAAAGCTTCAAAACCCCTAGTAGGAATGTTTTTGAAGTAAGGCTTTACTTGTACTATTATAGGGACAAATTAATATTAGCCATGTTTCATGCTTGTTTTATGGTTAAAAATTCTATAAAAAATAAAAACTATTAGTAGTGCTTACTAGCCTAAAAAAATTAATGAAAATACTAAAGAATAACACATTATTGACTTTCATCCCCTCTGTATGTGTTAAAAAATTAGTTCTTTTGGTAATTAATCCCCCTTGTTTATTAATCCTATATCATAATTAATGTGTGTACAATAGTGAATGAAATGCAACATATGGTAAATTTTTTGTAAGTTTTATTGACCATAGTCACCAAGAAACACAAGTTCACAAACAAGCACCCACACCTCTCAGAGACGATATTTAAATGTAACATAGTTGTATTCATATAACTACCGTAGCCTATTTCAAAATGAAGTCCTATTCTTGTCTCCCATTTCTCCACTATAATTCGGACTTAGGGACCCTATGTAAAGTTTCCAAACCTGTTGTTTCTTGTGGCAAAAAGAAACCTTCTTTCCCCATTTTAGATTCTCAAATTGGAATACACATTGCATCTTGAAAAGGACTAATGAAATTTAATCTAGAGCACCATGTGTTTGATGTCAACTCTTTTGGACCTTAAGACTTGAGCTTCCATCGCTTGTGAAAATTCTCGACAATCTCCTTCGAAATAAAATTCTAGGCCCATGGGCACCTCCAATAATGAAATAAACTTGCCACCACAAACCTGAGACTGCTAGTTAGCCATGACATATATAAGAGCCTCATTCCACCAAAAAACATGCAATACATCACTAGACCAAAAAAGTCTTGATAAACTTCAATAATGTAAAGTTTGGGTCCATGGACATCAAAACCTTCAAGACTTGAAACATAATTTTAATAAGTGAAATCTAGAAGGTTTTTTACATTTAGTAGTCACTTGTCTGATTTCTTCCAAACCCTTTCTACTGTCAAGTCCACAATTGTAAGGTGTTGCTCAAGTCAATCGAGATATGACATGTGGCTTGGTAGTGACAATGATTGTGGCAAGAGTAGACATGAAGCAATCTCTATCAATTGCTATTGGTCCTTTGGCCAATGTGTAAGGCTCCCTAGACACAAGGAAGCAAATGCAATTGATTGATTAAATGAGTTTAGGTTTGCTATTGTCAACAAATTCATGGCTTTAAAATCTCAAACACAAATTTAATATAAACTTTGACCTAAGATGCTTTCAAGTTTCTCCACTGAATCTCTTTGAACCTTCAAATTTATTATTTAATCCTTTGAACTCATACAAATATCAAGATATTATTCATAGTGACTATAGTTGTTCATTGTCAACATAGTCAACCAAGATTTGAATATTTGCATTTGTCATTGCCTTTTCAACATAACAATACTAAAAATTGGTTATCATTATTAAAATGTGTGCATCAAAGCCACTAAGCATTAGAGTATTGAAATCAAGGAATGAAGACCCTCTACAATGTTTAAACTTTTCACCATATCCCCTTTTAATATTTCAATATGAAAATTATCATCAAAAGTAGTGAAGTCAACAATGAAAAGAAAAAGAGGATTATCCAGATACCATTGAATGCTCAAATTTAAAAATCATGTGCCGAAAGTTTAAAATCAAATTTAGGTCCAAGCCAACTCAATCCCAACTATTTGTTCCTTGTCAACTTAAGTGCAAAATATTCAAATTTGCATGTTGAGGGTTGTATAACAGAACAAACTCAAAACCATTTTACACAACCAACAACTAGAACCCAAGAGTACTTGGCAAGCATCATTTATATCACAGTGTATAGCATTGGAGCCTTCTACAAATTATAATTTATTTGCATTTTTACTTGTATGTTTTCAATCTTATTCAAAATTATTAAATCAAGCCAAGGGCTTGACTAAAATGAAATTTGGGAACCTAGTCACCTTTTCTTAATAGAGTAGGTTCCAATGGTGTCAACCCCACTATTTTAAAATCTATCAAAGATGAACAAGATTTGAAGGACCCAAAGTGCAAAGATTAAGGCCACAATATAAGTTTAGAACCACATATACATGATTAAAATTGGAAGCGTGGAGATGAGACCTAGTGGGGCGAGACTATACTAGAATAGCTCACATATCATTTCTCAATCTCTCTAAACTTCATAGTCACAAGTTTGAAATAAAAAATAAAATTAAATCATGTTATATACATTAAAACATATCATTCAATAGCCATAGACTAAAAACCCTTATTGATTATATCAATTTTAAACATATTTAAATAATATGTTGAGACCCAACTATGTTTTGATTTTTTAATTAACTTAGATAAAAATATCTTAAATTCATACATAGAACATTACAATTTACCCTTTGCGTCCACTATAATTATGCTTCTTCACATAAAAAGCAATTCTTTTTATTTCTTTTTAATATTATTATAGAGGAATAGAACATACATATAAAAATTAAATTTTAAATTAATTAGAATGAATTGAAACAGATAATCGGAAATAATAAGTAGAAATGAAAAGGTAAGAGAGACCTTTTATTCAATGTATTTCAACTGCACACAAGGGTCCAATCCTTCTTGAAATCACGTACTGTACGCATATTTGTCCTCTACAATTTTTGACGGTGTATGTAAAAGCTATGACGACAAGAGGAATTTTAAAAGCTTCTCAGAGATATGACCAACGTTCTTCCATGAAATGGAAGACGGAGGGCAGGCCAAAAAAATAGACTGTTACCACTTTTAGATCTACAAGGAAATGAGCTTACCATTTGGCTTGGCTAGAAATTAAAGAAAAAAAGGCATTGCCAACACAAACAACCCCAAAAACCCGCCATAGTTAATATTTATGCTTATTATGAATAAATATAAATGTCAGTTTGTACATACAAATTGATACAAATGACTGTGCAGTCTTAACAATTCATCTTACACAATTGAGCAAGTTTTAATCAACCATCAAGAATTTTTTAATTGGAATTATAGATTATATTGATATACCCACATTTAGATTTCTTCACAGTCTCACAAAATACAAAGAACCCACTGCAATTCAGATTGAGACTGAATTCTAAGCACGATCTGCACAACATTCTTTAAAGTTAACACAATAATCTTACCACTCAAACATATACCCAAACTATTAACTAAGTTGCGGGAAAATTAAACCCTAAGAGAATTAAAAAATGAACTTTAAACCCTGGTAAGGGGCTACTAAAAAATGAATATTATATACTGACTTTATATATTAGCAATTAAATGCAAACTTTATATGTCAGTTTTATATGTTCACAATATATTGTGACTTTGAAAAGTCACTTACAAAGCTCCAAGACAATTTGCCCAAGACCCCTTCTTCACAAAACTCTGTTAGTTATTCTAACAACTAGCTGTGAATGTGGCATAAAATGTCAAATCTACAACTAATATTAGATGCTATTGTAACAATAGTTGTCACATAAATGTTACAGCAACCTGTTAACAACAAATGCTAGATGCTAAAGTTACATAAAACATGACTAACATCAAGTGTTGCCACTAAGTAAAAGACTTCTAGCGGTTATGCCAAACATCAAATTTTATCGTTTGTGGTAACTAAATTAACAATCTAACAGAAAATGGAGGCGCTTTTGGCTGGGTATGAAGTGGAAGCCTCCAAAAGTAATCAAAGAAACAAAGTGAGACCACAAAGCTTCAACTTGGAGAAGCAAACTTAAACACAACCATGAAGAATATTTCAGCGTCCACAAATCACTGCAAAAAATCCTCAACCGCCCGTGGATGAGCACCAGATAGAGACCGATCAAAGCAGAGCGCCAAGAACAAGTCCAAATAGGACTGGTGGTCATTGAAGACTCCTGAGCGGTGGGCAAACAGTTGGGAGCGTGACAACTTGTGGAGTGAAGGCTTAGGCTGCAAAGTAAATGGCGAGCAGATTATTTGTGGAGACCGCGTAGAAGCCACTGCGAATGACCTCGACCTCCTTCAACTCACATATAGGGAAGGATGTTCGTGTATTGAAACTTGCAACAAATGTCGATGTCGATGGCCAAAAGACGGCCAAGAAACTTCAAGAAACAACGAGCAAGTGTCAAATATTAATTGCATGATGAAACCAACAACCTGCGATAAACAAGCTGTCGACCTCAAACTTTGCAGAGACCAGGAGCATCATATGAAGATTAAACGACTTGCAGATAGAATTTGCCCAAGCCTCAAGGTATAAGCAGCAAGGATGATGGCATTGAATATCAACGGTTTTAATGACTGCGACCAATGAATGCAATACTCTAGTGTGGACTGTCGACTAAGTTGACCTGCTACGTACAATAAAGATCCTTCAACAAAACCAACGACGACCAACTTGGAAATAGGGGAGAGGACCCAATAGTGGTGCACCCTAATTTCACGCCTCTCAAAATCATATGTGGCAATTTCGAATCACTCCAAAATTTTTACAGTAGTTTATTTGGCAACGCCCCTACTTATAACTAAGGTTTCAGGGCCACATCATCAAATATGATGCCACATCAACATGCTTTTTGTTGAAGTGTCAAATACTTCCCAAAAAAAAATGTTGGACCAATAAGTGTGCATTAAGTCATGTTTTGTTGGTGAGCTGATGTGGCATCACATGATTGGTTGCTTTTAAAATTTAAAGGGCACATTTCATTCAATTATTAGTACTTATAGTAACTCTAACAACCTTAAAATCACAACTATTAGTACTAAACTTTAAAAATATTGGGCCTTAAATGCACATATACTAGTACTAAACTTAAAATATTGGACCTTAAATGCACATATACTGTCTCAGCCATTGGAACTATCTCACCTACTGGGTCTTTTCCCCTAAGCCACGAACCTTGGAGAAAGATCTTAACAGACAAGATTCAAATGACATAAAAAACATCTACAAAAAATGAGGAATGCTGGTCTAGAACTTGAATGCAGACCGAAAGTAGGAACAACACAATGTCTGTGCCGTTTGCGATGAGGCAGAGGTCTTCAAAACCTGCGAGAAGAAGCTTGAAACCGCTGGAGATGAGAGCCAATGAAAACAACGAGAAGCGTCAGACTCATTAAGGGCACAAGAGAATGAAGGGAGCACGCAATCGTAGATGGCAGAAGATCGCCGGCCGAGATGAATGTCGTACAACAATCTCCACCGCTTTCCATTAATGCCCACAGGCGCTGGCAGAGGCCATCAATATCGGTGCAAAACCAACGGGCAAGATGACGGCAATGGTCGTCCTGTACCCGCTGGACAACCTGGTCCCTTCGATGCTGTCATCCGTGCATACCGAGTTCGACTCCTTTCGGAGTTAACGCCTATCGGCGTAATAAATGACCATACATTTCACAGATAGTAAATCAGAATGTATAATTAAAAATTATGGGTTTGTCACGTGCATAACTTAAAATATTCTTTTTGCGGTCTTTTTGTGGGGTGGAGTCTGTCCCGCATGAGTCGTGGGTTTTATATTAGATTTAAATTTTGGAAATTTTTGGTCTTCACTTTTTGCCTTAGTTTCCTGACACGTTTTCCAAACCTCCTGGTTTCGATCGATTGTAATGCTCTAGGAATCTCATTAATTAAGTACGGAAATTTTGCAGATAGATCAATTGTATGTATTATCTTTAAAAAAAAACCCCAAAAATCGTACATATTTACATTAGATTGTTTCTCCATTGCTCGATGAGGTGTTGGTCGCCAGATTACTTAATTTAGAAGGAACGTTAGTTTCTCCATTGCTCGATGAGGTGTTGGTCGCCAGATTACTTAATTTAGAAGGAACGCTTGACATGATGCAAATGAAGTGTGTCTACACATTCCCAATCATGTGTGTAGGCGTTGAAAAGTTTGAGTAACTTAGTTGATTTATCCCTCATTTGCTCAGAGCATCCCAGCTGCACTAACAACAGCAACTTGTTAAAGCCACCTGCATGCAACGCCTCCCGCACGGCCCACCCGTCGGAGGAATTCTGGCAAATATTCCACAAAACGGAGACTGCCAATTCGGTAGCTAAATCAGACACTCTCAACATCTTCTTAACAACCACTGGTAGAGTTAAAGAATGCGCAGAAGCAGCGGATCGGCCCTCTGTGCAATGGCAAAGGATGTCCAGCGCCAACAATGCCCTTTCACAAATGCTCCGATCTCCGTCTACAAGAATCTCCACCAATAAAGGAACAGCCCCCACCTCCACGACCTTGATCCGGTATCTTTTCGTCAGGGCAATGTTGTATATGATGGCCAAGCTTGATTTTGTCGCGGCTGGGCATATGGGCTCTCTCAGAAGCTCCACCAAACCCTGTGCCAATCCTTCTCTTTTTCCTACCATGTCTCTGTATTTATCGTTGGAAACCATTTCCCGAAGAATTGTAACGGCGCTGTTCTTTGCATCGGGATTGCCCTCTCGGAGATTGCATACGAGACAAGCAATGGCATCGGACAAGGAAAGCGAATCCAGGGCCTGAGAAGTCAAGGACAAAGTCATAGTCAGAGCCCCCAGAGCCTCTTCGCAAATCTCTACACACTGTTGCGACCGATTCAAACCCTGACCGCTGTGCTTGGCGAAAACGGATGCGAGAACAGAGGATGCATTTGACGAGGCGATGCATTTTTTATTCCTATCGCTTTCCCTGCCCAATCGCCTCAGCTTGCGTATGGATTCCTTGTCGCCGGACGAAATCTCTGCGAGAATTGCATTGAGATGGGCGAGATCGAGAGGTGCCTTGGCCGTCGGAATTCGTTGGACTCCTCGGGCGCTGTTGGCCACACACCAATCCTGAATAATTCGACGGAGAGTGTGATTTGGAATTGTGTCGTGAGTATGCAGAATCTGGTTTGTGACGGGGCAGATATTGTTGCCGGCATCTAACCAGGTCTCGATGCTGTGGCGATCGTAAGTAATGCCCGTGCAGAGAGTGACAGGATCCTTCATTAGCTCCAACGAGATGGGGCATCTCAGATAGCTCGGCACTGTCACCTCAATATCTATTCCCTTCATTCTCAGTGTACTCAAATCCAAATTCCTTCTTGTTTAAAATGTTTGTTTCGAGCTGTGCGGATACCTTCCACTAAAGTTTTCATAGCTCTCTGTATATATACCAACGAATACTCACTCGGGCGTGAGAAGAGTGAAATAACTACACAAGAAACGGCCGTTTAAAGGCACGCGAGTAAAGATAGGCTAACGACTCGGTCATAGACTCATAGTCGACGAATAAATCAACTCCGTTGAAAGTTGAATGTTTTGACTTGCACCTTTCTAAATTCTATTCGTAAATATCATTCACTTCAACATTCAAAAGTCAATTTTGGTTAGTTAAAATACAAAAAATATTTACCATGTTTTAATTTGGATGAGGTGTAAAATTGCTATTGACTATTTCACCATTGAACCAAATGATGTTTAAGTAGAGTATAGGTGCATTTATCTTTGGCCTAAGAGAAGATAGAATTGGTTTAGAATCCTTGTAAACATTTAATGCAAGATGTTGAGAACATTCAAAACTTTCCATATATTCTATTAGGGCCTAAATTTGATGTTCCTATGGCAGTATTTGATCAATTTTAATTGTAAAATACAATTATAGTTTTAAGACGATTTTATCACTTGAAAGTGGAGATTTTAGGTAGACCATCAAAAAATTTATTTGATATATATATATAATTCTTTTCTAAAATAAAGTAAGCCTTGGTATTTCAAAGCCAAACTTCAAATAGATAACCATTACAAAAAAAAATATGCTTGACAAGCAAGGTTGATCGTCAAATTCAAGCCATGATTGTCTCTCATTAGAGACATTCTATGTTGGCCCTGTTGATAACTGAGAGGGGGGGTGAATCAGTTATCCTAATTATTTCTTATTTTTGAACTTCCTTATTAATCAATGCAGCATTAATTCAAACAAGCAAACATTACCATGAAATGAAAAACACATGACACAGTATTTTGACGTGGAAACCCTGTTAAGGGAGAAAACCACGGAGTGATTAACCCAAAGATTATTCTCTGTTAGAAGAATAAGGAATTACAAAATGGCACTTGCCAATTAGGGCTCACTGCCCGAGCACACTGCTCACAAAGGAGGCACACTGCCTACAAGGAGACACACTGTCTACAAAAGAATGTTGTACAATACTTGAACTGATTGGAAGCATCCACATATGCTGGAGTTCAGTTCCGGTTAGGCTCAGTTCACTGATCTGCTGCACTTCATCTTTCTCTTCTCTTTATTCTGCTTTCCTTTCACATACCGGATCTTTCTTACTGCTTCAGTTCTACTCTGCTCTTATTCGCATATCACATCTCTTTTCCTCACTACTCATAACTAAATCCATCCTATATATATATCCGCACAAGAGATTTCATTATCTTTCTAGTCAGCACCCGGAACAATCTATCTTCTCACAAACTCTGTTCTATCGGCTGAATCCTTGCACATCAAGTAATGCGGATCAAGCATATACTTGTAGATATCATTAATCATGTCGGCCAAACATGATTCATACCTTCACAACCTTTACCATCATTAGTAACACATCTAAAAAATAATCTGATGTTCTGTCAGTCAGTTCTTCCTCTGTTCACACTGTCACTCAGGAATCTGGTACTCAACTATTCATATCTTTTTCCTTGTCCATCACTGGAGGCTAAATCCTTGGAATATACCACTCAAGGTAGTCCTCTTGACTTCCCCAGATCCGCACTACACCAAGATACTTCCTCTGAGAGATCCGACCCTGTCTGTCGGACCTTGCCACATGCTCTGTTCTTGTTCACCGGACCACAATAATCTTCATTCTGACTTTCGGTAGAGACACACCATGACTTGCGGATATGTGGGATGACCTTTGTTGCCATCAATGACAACAACCATGAATCCATATAGTGTCTCTTGCCAACAATCTCCCCCTTTGGCATTGATGGCAACACTTAGTGAAAAATGACTAAGTGTTTACACTATGCTCCCCCCTGGCTGATGCTCTGTCTTTATATACATTTTTCGGAGCTCCCCCTTAGTTGGATTCCTCATTTTTCACTGCTCCTCACTCCCCCTTTGACATCAATGGCAAAGGGTAGGGTCTGCATACCAAAATTTTTAGGAATTTTACTAAACTTGGCTGTATATTACATATTCATAAAAACTGAAGAATGTTTGCAAAGGATGTCTTCAATTGGATGAGTTTTGTAGCCCAACTTTGCTTCATTCTATCCAAAATTGAAATGTGACCACTCAACAAAAATGCAAAAGCTTCTGCCCTCTTAAGATCTGTCGAATCATTGGTTTGGGCGGTAGTCTTAGCATCACTTATGGCCTCATGCATGGTCTCTAACTTAGGGATAATCATCCTTCTAAGTTCTCCCATCTGGTTAATTATATTCTTCCTTTCCTTTTCAAAGTTCTTTATTGCATTTGTGATTGCAATAGTTTGACATTCTTGATTTACTATGGAGGAAGAGAGAGGATCAAAACTTTGAGACAAACTCAGTAGTTTGTCCTGTTCCTCTTTTATTTTCTTCTCAATTTCTACTGTTACTTTTGACCAGGAGATACAAAATTTGTAAATGTCACCGCCATCCTTAAGAGCATTTTCTAAGCTCTTTATTCCAATACTCATATTTCTCCTATCATTAGAGATTAATCCTAGTACCTCTGAGAATCTCTTATCCAAAAACTCCTTTTGGACCTTTTCTTCAGCTGATTTTTCTAGAGAATCAAAATGTGTACCAACACTGCTAACTAAGGTTTTGAGATTACCGGAAGAGGAGGCTGTGGGATCTTTCTGGACCGATGGCATAATCTTTTCAAGCACTCCGAAAGCAACTTCTATCAACTCACAGTCTTCCATATGAGACTTTAGGAGTTTTTTATTTGCCTTAGCATTTGCAAATGAAGCTATCTTCATTGTCTGTACCGGAGAGAGGGAATCAAAATTGAATGGACCTTGTAGAAGCTCCGGTTCATCAATCTCTATTGTTTCTTTGCTCAGAAATTTTTGGACAGTTTGTGCAGTGTCTCTTGCTGGAGACAGATGTTTCTTCTCTTCTGCAGTCTTGGAGCTATCCTTTGGAGTTTTCTCTCCTTCTACATTCTTACTACTATCAGTTGTGGTTTTCTCTGTTGGAGTCTTCTCTTTCTCTGTAACTTTGGTACTGTCAACTTCTTTTTCTTTTACCGCTGCTTCTTTCTTCTATAATTTCTCTTCTTCTTTGGATCCGGAGACTGTAGGGGAAATCGAAGGAGAAATGTTGGTTTGTTCAGGGCCCATCTCTTACGTTGCTTTTTCAGAAGTTTCTTCTGCAACACTTGTGGATGAGGGATCAGTACCCAAGTCCTCTACAACAGGAAGATTAAACCTTTTGAAGGCCTTCCGGACGATCTCTTCTGTATCCATGGCCACCTTGTCGGTCTCACCAAGCATGAGTTGATTCATCCTTGCTTTACTCCTGAACTCATCTTTGCAGTCTTTGAATATTATGTTCATTGTCTTGGGATCAATTTGAGGATATAGATGAATAGCTATCTGCTCCCGGATCTCAAGATCTTTTGCCTGGGCATTGTTCTTTCTTATTTCTAACTCCTTTTCTAGGCTTTTAGGAATTAGAGATATAATCTCAATGAAAGCCTTATTGTATATGTTCAGATACCTGATTGTGGCTTCCTGCAAGATCTTTTGGTCAGCCTCATTGTAGTCATCATAGAATTCGGCCATTGGTTGAAGGTTTCCATCCATAGTGACTGATTTGATTACACTCTCTAGAGACAGGGTGGGCTTTTCAACAAATTCCTCTGCCATTTCTTCCTTGTCTTGGCTTGTGGAGGGTTTACCGGATCCTTTCTTCTTCTGCTTCTTTATTTCCTTTACCCCCTCATCTGATTCAGTTTCCTCTTCATCTTTCTGACTTGTATAAGCCCTTATGGCTTTTATTTTAGACCTTTTCTCTCCTTTACCGGATGTTTGACCTTCTGGTTTTGATGTTTTTGAGCTTTTGGTTGTGACAGGTGTAGATCCTTTTGATGATCTAGTCTGAGTTGAGGTTTCCACTGGAGTACCTTTCTTGCTTTTCTTTTCTGCTTCTTTCTTCTCTTCCTCAGCCTTTCGCCTCTTTTCCCGGTTGGCATCAAGTGCCTCCTTTGGGATGCCTAGGCCTTGAGCAATATACTCTACTTCTTTTCTCACCTTCCTCTTTATCTCAGGTTCTCTGAGTTCCACATGGATCTTCACACTCAGCTCCTCAAAGGTTCCAAACCTTTCTGCCTTTGGATCTTTGGGCTGACTAAGCATGTGTTAAACATGCAGTTCCACAATCTGTTCATCAACCTCATACCCCATGGGCATGATCCAGACTGTCCTTGGCTCTACTGCCTCCATTAGGCACTGATCTATTTCTACCATAAAGCATACTGTGTCTTTGTACTTCTCAATAAGAGACTGGGGAATTCTTTCTCTTGCTTGCATCATGCTCTGAAAGTTCTTGAAATATCCCCACAGGGCTATATTTCTTACTTTAGCATCTCCAAGTCCATGCAAATAATCTCTGATTTGGATGGCAACTGGTCTGTCATTCTGCCATATCCATCCACTGGATCTGGGAAGCTCATTCATGTAATAAAAGAATAGACAAAGGATCAAACTACCATACTTGAAGGAGTTCTTCTTGTCCTTCTTAATCTTCTGCAGATTTTCCAAAAGTTGGTTTAGAAGAAGCTCACACAAATCATAGTCTGCATTCTCTTTTAGCATTTGATAAGCTGTGTAAATTACAGTTCCCGGTACTGAATTTTCCCTACTGGAGTGATAAATCTTGTAACCAATTATCATAGATGCAAATTTGACATCTGGTTCAGTGATGTCTTCAATTGTCATAGCTCTCTTATCAAATTTTGATCTGGTTGCATCACTAACTGTCTGATTTTTGACATACTTCAGGATAGGTGTTCCACCGGATGAGTGCAAACCGGTTACAACCCTAATTGCATCTTTGGTGATCTTAAAAGGCTTGTTCAACCATAGGAAATTGTCATGCACTCTACTCAGTACATACCGGACCCATTCATCTTCTTCAAAACAGGGGAAATGAATGCACTGTGCAAAGTGCTTATCCCGGATGGCTTTAAACTGAGGTTTAATCTCAAGGGATGTAATGTCCCCTTCCTAGGTGATTTTCATGATGAGTAATTTAGCCTTTAACTCCCGAAGGCTAATTGACGAAATAAGGGAGATATTATTAAATTAATTATTTTATAAGGTTATTACTTAATTTGAAATCAAAAGGTAACCTTATATTTAATTAATTTAATATAGTGACTTAAAATACACATTAGATCATTAAAGTCACTAAAATAAAATAATAGGATTTTTCTAGAAGCCTCTTGAAAGTGTGATTAAAAAAGTATAAAGGAAGGGGCAAGGTAAGCTTCCAGGCATCCGATTATTGACATTTATATTTGATGAGTTTTGTGGAGCCAAGGGTTTCTGCATATTTGGTCTTTGGGAACGGAAACTCCCATAGATTAGCATAACTGAGGTGGTGAAATATCTTCCGAAGGGTTGCAAATTGGAAGGGATACTTCAGTCCTTTCATTTGTGCTTAAATCTGTAGTGTTAACAGGGGTTTAGAGGTATCAATTTTGCATATCAGAAGTTTTCCTATTGGTTGCTACAGTGATTTGCTACAGTAGCGCTACAGTGATGCTACAGTGTGCGCTACAGTGATTTGCTATAGTGCGCGCTACAGTGTTTTGCTACAGTACGCTACAGTGTTGCTACAGTGCCGTGAACAGTAACGCTACAGTACGGGGCAGCTAGGAGAGGGTTTCAATTTGGCTTTGGAAGGGACTCCTTTCCTTGGTTGATGAGAAGGCTGGGTGCTACACTTGAGAGGCACGATTGGGGCTTGAGAGGGATGTTTATGAGCTGTTTTGAGGCTGCCATTCCTTCATCTTCGTCATCGATTCACAGCAACTTACATTTCCAGGTTCTTTCATGAGTTAGCATCTTTATATCAGCATTGTTTCATAGTTGTCATTTTAGGAGTTGCATAAAATTGTAGAGCCAAGAGTCTTGGCCATTCATATCAGCATTGTATTAGACAATATATTTCAATAAAGGAGTGATAAGTTGTAGGCCATCTATTTGATGTAATGTGCATATTAATATCCATCATGATTAGCATAATAGTATGCATGCCAAGTGTTTGACAAAATGTCAATTGGCTATAGGTGTGCATTTCATGTCTAATTTTTATGTATATGCATCAAAAATACCAAAAGAGAAGTCATATATGTATTTAGATTAATGTTTAGACATTATAGTTTGGATTTATGAGCATTTAGAATATTCAGCTATCATTATCAAGCAAAAATATCAGACTGAAAACACAGACCAGCAAGCATTGGGTTTACATCAGAAGTGTTTGACAATATTCCTTGAGGTTCAAATCAGCAAAATAAGGTCTGAAATAGCAAGGGATATTACAGTGGTATCAGAGCGGTTTCCTGCCATCCTTTGGGTTTGAAATTGGCTCATTAAATGCAACAAAGTGATAGGGACAAGAGGTATACAGCTAGAGAAGAAAGGAAGCAAAAACAGTGGTCACAACCACTTGAACAGAACACTTTATCAGCCACTTCAGCAGCAAAACAGCGAGAGGTTGGTTCATCTGGCACTATGGGTGAAAGAGGTGAAGGTAGCCCTATCAGAAACAGGGAAAGAAATGATGAAGAACAGGAAACACGTGAACTCTTTAGACAAATGGCTGCAGGGCAGCAGCAGGTGGCAGATGCTATGTGGGCACTTACTACAATGATACAACAAATGAACCCTCAGAGAAGACGAAACTATGAATCGGATGATAATAGGAGTGTGGTTGGGACACCTAGAGCACAAGCATCTTCTCACATGGCAGATAGGCCTACACGTCCTACTTTTTTGAGGAATGAACAGGAAGAGGAAAATGCAGAAGAAGAAGGAGAAGAGATGTTTGCAGATACTCTTATGGTAGCTAATGATGAATGGGAGTTGTTGACACCACAGGTCAGGGAACGCATGAGCTTTGATAGGTTTGTGAGTCAAAGAAGAGAACACTACAGGAGAAAGCAAGAAAAGAGACCAAGAAATCAAAATAATGATTTGATGTATGTCGCCAGCAGAGTTACATTGCCCATGTTTGATGGTAGTGGGAAGGTCACGGCACAGGCTTGGATTCATAAGCTAGACACCCTCTTGACTCTTAGACCCATGACAGAAAGGGATGCAATAAAATATGCTACTTTTCACTTGGAGGGTGCAGCCCACGATTGGTGGTATCATGGATTAGAGACATTGCATCATAATAGTATCACTTCATATCAGGAGTTTGTTGATAGATTGGTGGAACGCTTTGATAAGAGGGATCTAGAGACATATTTTAGAGACTTGGCGCAACTTAAGCAGACTGGGAGTTTGGAGAGTTACATTAGTGCATTTCAGAAATTATCAGTCATGGTCTCCAATATATCTGAAAGGAGATTGGTTGTGCTATTCATGGAGGGCTTATTGGAACCGTTAAGAGGATGGATAAAGGCTTTTGATCCTTCGACACTACAGGAGGCAATGAGAAAAGTTAGGAGTATGGAACTTGCAGCCCCTCAAACTAAGTACTCATCTAAGGGATCTTCTTCTTACCGGGACAACAAGACATTTCCCAAGAAAAAAGAAATTTCAGACTCAAAGGGAAAATCAGCAGCACCATTAGATCGTGAGACATTTAATGACTTGAGAAGGAAAAAGTTGTATTTTTATTGCAAAGGTCCCTATGATGCAAACCATGACTGTCCTTTAAGACCTAAGGGCAAAGCAAATAGGATTATGTGGGCATTCTATGAAGATTCTGAGTCGGACCAGCAATCTGATCAAGAGGAATCTAATGAAGAAAAACCTGATGATGAGACAGATAAGCATGAAATTGAGGCTGAAAATGTTGAAGAAGCAAATTTTCAAGAAGCACGCCTTACTAGCATACAGCAAGAGGGCTCATTCAGGATGCGTGGGGTTTTAGCCGGACAGAAGATCATTACCTTGCTTGATACAGGTGACACGCATAACTTCATTGATGCTAGGTTGGTTGATAGGCGTAGAATTCAGACAGAGGAATTTGAGGGCATAAGAGTAAAAGTTGTTGATGGATATACTCTTAAGTGTGACAGGATGATTCCAGGTCTTCCCATGCGATTGAATAACTTTGAGTTTAAGGCAGATTTTTTATGTGGTAAACATGGGAGAAACCGACATGGTTTTAGGAATGAAATGGCTTCATGATATTGGGGAGTTTACCATTAACCTTAGGGAAATGGAGATGAGGTTTAAAGTGGATGGGAAGACTCATGTGCTAAAAGCCATCAGGGATACTAGCTGCAGGATGATATCTTTCAGAAAAATGGAGAGACTTATGCGCCATGACATGGTTGAGTGGGCAGCAGGGTGTATTCTAATGCCAACACAGGAAGAGAAACAAAAACCAGCCTATCACCCGGATATACAGGAGTTGAGGATCAAGCACTCCAAGGTTTTCAGTGATATTCCACCAGGTAGGCCTCCAGACAGAGGGATTGAGCACATAATAGAATTGGAGGAGGGTGCTAAACCTGTGATGATCACTCCTTACAGACACCCCAAGCGGCTAAAAGATGAGATTGAAAAAACAATTAAGGAGCTGCTAGCTATGGGGCACATTAGGCCAAGTAAATCACCTTTTGCTTCAGCAGTAGTCTTGGTCAAGAAAAAGGATGGTACCCTTCGGATGTGCATCGATTACAGGGTGTTGAATAAGAGGACAATTAAGAACAGGTACCCTATTCCTCGTATTGACGAGTTGATCGATGAGCTTCATGGTGCTCGCTATTTCTCGAAAATAGATTTGAGATCAGGTTATCACCAAATCAGGGTCAGAGAGCAGGACATCGAGAAGACAGCATTTAGGTGCCATTGTGGACATTTTGAGTTTGTGGTTATGCCATTTGGACTAACCAATGCTCCTGCTACGTTTCAGTCCACTATGAACAGGGTTTTTCAATCACAACTGAGAAAGTTTGTATTAGTCTTCTTTGATGACATTTTGGTGTACAGCGGAACTTGGGAAGAGCATATCGCCCATTTGGATACAGTATTGGGAATTCTTAGCAGGGAGTCCTTGTACGCCAAAGAATCCAAATGTGATCTGGGCATGACAGAGTTGCTATACTTAGGCCATATCATCAGTGCAGAAGGTGTGCGTATGGACCCTGACAAAGTCAGAGCTATTATTGAGTGGCCTACACCTGAGAATCTTACTCAGCTTAGGGGATTTTTGGGTTTGTGTGGCTTCTACCGCAGATTTGTCAGTGGATATTCACGACATGTAGCACCACTTACAGATTTAATGAAGAAAGGGGCATTTGTTTGGACACCTGAAGCACATGAATGTTTTGAGAAATTTAAACAGTTGATGACTACTTGCCCAGTTCTAGCCTTGCCAGATTTTACTAGACCCTTTGAGCTACAGTGTGATGCTTCGGGTGAGGGGATTGGTGCAGTTCTTATGCAGGACAAACATCCGATAGCTTTTGAGAGCAGGAAGTTACGGGGTCCAGAGAGGAGCTACAGTATTTATGATAAGGAGATGTTGGCCATTATGCATGCATTGGCCAAATTCAGGCAATACCTTGTGGGCAGCAAGTTTTGCATTAAGACAGACCATAACAGCTTGAGGCATTTCCTAGGACAGCGAGATCTTAACGATCGTCAGTAGAAGTGGGTGAGTAAATTGCAATCATATGACTTTGACATTACTTATGTCAAGGAACTCAAAACGTAGTTGCTGATGCTTTGTCTCGCCGTCCCCATTTGAGCTCTATGGTGGAGATTTCAGAGGATTGGAGACGCTTGATTGTCGCAGAGTATGCCAAAGACTCATGGGCTTCTAGCATAATTGAGGGGACAGTTCAGGATGACAGGTACTCAGTTGTAAATGATCTTATCATTTACAAAGGTAGGATATTCTTAACCCCAGGATCAGAAATGAAGAACACAGTGATGAGGTATTTTCATGATACACCTATGGCAGGGCACCCGAGGTACTTCAAGACTTATAGATAGGTTCGAGAGCGCTTTACTTGGAAAGGTCTCAAAACAGATGTTCTTTGATATGTCAGAGAGTGTCCTATTTGCCAGCAGAATAAACAGGAACATACATACCCTGCAGGTTTACTTCAGCCACTTCCGATTCCTGATAGGAAGTGGGAGTGTTTATCCATGGATTTTATTACCGGTTTGCTGAAAACCCAGGGACGAGATTGTATCTATGTGGTTGTTGATCGATTAACAAAATATGCTCATTTCTTTCCAATCACAGCTACATACTCAGCTGCACAGGTAGCAGAACTCTTCTTCTGTGAGATTTTCAGGTTGCATGGGTTACCTCAGAGCATTGTTAGTGACAGGGATAGTCGGTTCTTGAGTCATTTTTGGCAGGAGTTATTTAGACTATGTGGGACAGAGCTTACCCCAAGTACCAGCTACCATCCACAGACGGATGGCCAGACAGAAATTGTGAATAAGTGGGTGGAAGGATATCTCAGGAATTACATTGCAGGGCAACAGAAGGGTTGGGTTAAGTGGATATACCTTTGTGAGTACTGTTACAATACCACTTACCATCTCTCGATTCAGATGACACCATTTATGGCCTTGTATGGTTATGAAGCACCCAGTTTCCTTGACTTGTTGATGAGTGACAGTAGAGTGCCTAGTGCAGGAGATATGTTACAGGAGAACCAGGATATTATGAGAGCTCTTCGAGAAAATATCCAAAAGGCACAGAATCAGCAGAAATAGTATGCTGATCAGAAGAGAGTTGAGCAGTCATTTGAGGTTGGGGATATGGTGTATTTGATGTTACAGCCCTATCGACAATCCACTCTCAAGAAGAGTGGTGCAGAGAAGCTCAAGCCGCGTTATTATGGCCCTTTCAGGATTATCCGACGAGTTGGTGATGTGGCTTATGAGTTAGAATTACCGGCAGATAGCAGAGTACACAATGTTTTCCATGTGTCACGCCTCAAGAAGGCATTAGGTCATCGCGTGGTTCCTTCTGCTACCTTACCACCCTTGGATGATGAGGGGAAGTTGATTCTGGTGCCTGAGGCTGTTTTGGATGTTAGGGAGAGGCAGTTACGGAGACGGGTCATCAGAGAGTATTTGATCAAATGGAGGATTTACTGGTTGAGGATGCCACTTGGGAAGGCGAGGAGATACTTCAGCATCCAGAGTTGAGATTGCTTGGGGACAAGCAATTTCAGGAGGGGCAGACTATAATGTCCCCTTCCTAGGTGATTTTCATGATAAGTAATTTAGCCTTTAACTCCCGAAGGCTAATTGACGAAATAAGGGAGATATTATTAAATTAATTATTTTATAAGGTTATTACTTAATTTGAAATCAAAAGGTAACCTTATATTTAATTAATTTAATATAGTGACTTAAAATACACATTAGATCATTAAAGTCACTAAAATAAAATAATAGGATTTTTCTAGAAGCCTCTTGAAAGTGTGATTAAAAAAGTATAAAGGAAGGGGCAAGGTAAGCTTCCAGGCATCCGATTATTGACATTTACATTTGATGAGTTTTGTGGAGCCAAGGGTTTCTGCATATTTGGTCTTTGGGAATGGAAACTCCCATAGATTAGCATAACTGAGGTGGTGAAATATCCTCCGAAGGGTTGCAAATTGGAAGGGATACTTCAGTCCTTTCATTTGTGCTTAAATCTGCAGTGTTAACAGGGGTTTGGAGGTATCAATTTTGCATATCAGAAGTTTTCCTATTGGTTGCTCCAGTAGCGCTACAGTGACGCTACAGTGTGCACTACAGTGATTTGCTACAGTGCGCGCTACAGTGTTTTGCTACAGTACGCTACAGTGTTGCTATAGTGCTGTGAACAGTAACGCTACAGTACGGGGCAGCTAGGAGAGGGTTTCAATTTGGCTTTGGAAGGGACTTCTTTTCTTGGTTGATGAGAAGGCTGGGTGCTACACTTGAGAGGCACGATTGGGGCTTGAGAGGGATGTTTATGAGCTGTTTTGAGGCTGCCATTCCTTCATCTTCATCATCGATTCACAGCAACTTACATTTCTAGGTTCTTTCATGAGTTAGCATCTTTATATCAGCATTGTTTCATAGTTGTCATTTTAGGAGTTGCATAAAATTGTAGAGCCAAGAGTCTTGGCCATTCATATCAGCATTGTATTAGATAATATATCTCAATAAAGGAGTGATAAGTTGTAGGCCATCTATTTGATGTAATGTGCATATTAATATCCATCATGATTAGCATAATAGTATGCATGCCAAGTGTTTGACAAAATGTCAATTGGCTGTAGGTGTGCATTTCATGTCTAATTTTTATGTATATGCATCAAAAATACCAAAAGAGAAGTCATATATGTATTTAGATTAATGCTTAGACATTATAGTTTAGATTTATGAGCATTTAGAATATTCAGCTATCATTATCAAGCAAAAATATCAGACTGAAAACACAGACCAGCAAGCATTCGGTTTACATCAGAAGTGTTTGACAATATTCCTTGAGGTTCAAATCAGTAAAATAAGGTCTGAAATAGCAAGGGATATTACAAGGGAATCGTCTATCAACTGTTTGTGATAGATATCCATCAATTTTGATTCTCCAAAGTCTTTAATTTAGCATGTATGTAAACCCTCATGTCCTCCGTATGCAATACACCATGCGGAACACTAGAGAAGGCTCCTAGAGGATCTACCTCCAAAGATTTGTATGGATGTTTCTTGAATGTGGGGCGAGGACTATCAGAGATCTTAACTATATTTAGAGTAGCAATTTTTCAAAAGATTTGCAACGAGATATTGAAAACAGAAAATACCTTATGCGCCTTTGGTTACACGGAGTTGGTTTGATTGATTTGTGGATGTAATAACTTCTGTGAGTGATCTTCGATAAGCTTGATGAATTTTGTTGCAGAGCTCCACTTTTTGTTTCTTCTTGAGTGCAGAATGAACAAGTGATTAATGAGAAATCCCTTATATTGCTCCGTAAACCCTAATATCTGATTGCAATAAATGCTCGACCTATATTATTCTGATTTGCCTTATTCAGATGACTTGAAGAACAGGATCAATCCTGATCTATGAACATCATGCTGATCTTCCAACCGTGAACAAATCAAGATGACACATCACAAGGACATCCCAAATACTCTGTCCAATCTGTAGAATAAGACAATGCACTTCCGGATCTCTCCAGACCCTTTTGTAATCCTCTGTCATTCTGGAGCATCTCCCAGAATAGGTTCTACATGATCGATCACAACTTCTTCACATCTTCATGCGGACCTCTGAAATCTTAGCTCGATCATCTCAAGACTCATATCTACAAACCCTTTACTCCGCACCTTGTGCCTAATCCGGCACCACTTGATTGGCTGGGGGAACAAGGTTTTCTTTGTGTCTCCCCCTGAGCCAAAGCTCATTTCTTAATTTCCAGAAGGAATATCAGCACCAGAGTCTGGTGTGGATCCAACCTCTACCTTCTCTAAACTTTTCTTCACCCAAATCTTGTTCATCTCATTCCTAACTTCATCCGCATTCATCTTTTGTTTACCCTTGTCTTGATTCTGATTATATATCGGACCTCTTTTGTCCTGATTCTTGCTTCTGCAGACTTTTGCATTATGACCGGACCTATTACAAATTTGGCAAACAACATTTCTTTGCATATTTGACTGATAACCTCTTGATCTGCATTAATTAGCCATATGACCTACTCTATTGCATGTAAAGCATCTACCATTGAATGATTTGTTCATTTGCATATTTCTGCATTCATGAGACTTATGTCCATACCTTTTGCAGTTAAAGCATTGTCCGGAGAAGGATGAATTAGTCTGATTCATTCTCTTTCTGCACTGATTAGCTTTGTGACCAAAGTGATTGTAGCTATGGCAGTATCCATTGAAGGATGGATATCTTTGAGCATTGGGCTGTCTTACCGGAGGTCTTCTAGGCTTGTTCCTTGGATTTTCTGATCCAAAATTCTTCTGACCGGATCCAGAGCTTTCTCCTTTCTCATATCCCAAACCACACTTGTCATCTGCCCTCTTTTGACTTCCAAGAAGAACTTCAAGTTGAGCAGAACTTATCTTGAATTTCTCTTTATATTCATTTGCTGTTTGAAGATCCCTTTTGAGAGAGACAATTTGATCCTCAAGTTTTTCTTCATTATCTTTAGCATCTTCAAGATCAGATTCAAGATGTCTGATAATCCTATCCATCTAGTGGCAATCTTCTGATTTCTCTTTGAGAGATTGTCTTAGATTGTCTTCAGTTTTTCTTTTCTCTTCAATCTCTTGAGTAAACTTTATAACTCCTAATTCCATTTCATGTCTTACCATAATGACTTCTTTTGATAACTTTTCACATAACTTGGTTTTCTTAGTCAGCTCTTCATTTGCATTACTTTCTTCACTTTGTCTTGCCAATTGCTGGAGCAGCTCCTTTCTCTTTTTCATAGAGAGACTTAATTTGTCTTTTAGTTCTCTCATGAATTCATCAGCCTATTTGAGTCTTTCCTTTAATTCATTGACTTTAGAGTTTGACTGTTCAAGATCCTCAAGGGCAGTCTTGAGTTGCTCCCTTAAACCATATGCATCCATTTGAACTCCCAGATCTTCCTCAAGTTGTTAGGCTCTATTAGGAGGAACCTAGCTCTGATACCAATTGTTGATAACTAAGAAGGGGGGCTGAATCAGTTATCCTAATTATTTCTTCTTTCTGAACTTCCTTATTAATCAATGCAGCATTAATTCAAACAAGCAAACATTACCATGAAATGAAAAACACATGACATAGTATTTTTGACGTGGAAACCCTGTTAAGGGAGAAAACCACAGGGTGATTAACCCAAAGATTATTCTTTGTTAGAAGAATACGGAATTACAAAATGGCACTTGCCAATTAGGGCTCACTACCCGAGCACATTGCTCACAAAGGAGGCACACTGCCTATAAGGAGACACACTGTCTACAAAAGAATGTTGTACAATACTTGAACTAATTGGAAGCATCCACATATGCTAGAGTTTAGTTCCGGTTAGGCTCAGTACACTGATCTGTTGCACTTCATCTTTCTCTTCTCTTTATTCTGCTTTCCTTTCACATATCGGATCTTTCTTACTACTTTAGTTCTACTCTGCTCTTATTCGCATATCACATCTCTTTTCCTTACTACTCATAACTAAATCCATCCTATATATATATCCGCACAAGAGATTTCATTATCTTTCTAGTCGGCACCCGGAACAGTCTATCTTCTCACAAACTCTGTTCTGTCGGCTGAATCCTTGCACATCAAGTAATGCGGATCAAGCATATACTTGTAGATATCATTAATCATGTTGGCCAAACATGATTCACGCCTTCACAACCTTTACCATCATCAGTAACACATCCAGAAAATAGTCTAATGTTCTGTCAGTCAGTTCTTCCTCTGTTCACACTGTCACTCAGGAATCCGGTACTCAATTATTCATATCTTTTTCCTTGTCCATCACTGGAGGCTAAATCCTTGGAATATACCACTCAAGGTAGTCCTCTTGACTTCCCCAGATCCACACTGCACCAAGATACTTCCTCTGAGAGATCTGGACCTGTCTGTCGGACCTTGCCACATGCTCTGTTCTTGTTCACCGGACCACAATAATCTTCATTCTGACTTCCGGTAGAGACACACCATGACTTGCGGATATGTGGGATGACTTTTGTTGCCATCAATGACAACAACCATGAATCCATATAGTGTCTCTTGCCAACAGGCCCCACCTACAAGACTACCATTTTTAAAGCATAGATAAAAAGATAGAATATGGACTTTCCAACTTGGAAAGTATATTCATGAAGGAGGGGATTAACTGGAAATTAGAGTAATGAATTTTTCAATTTAAATTTTGTAGAGAGAAAGAAGTTAAACTTGTATAATAGAAGTAGTGCATATACGATCTGAAATAATAATAGAATAAATAGAAAGCCAAGATAATACACAATGTTTTTACCTAAAAAAACCCTTTCAAGTTAAAAACTTAGCACAATAAAAATCTTTATTATTTCATAAAGATCAACCATTCACAAATACAATAATGAATCTCTTACCCAGTCCTTTTACATGTATAGATATTAATAAGCGTGCATTCAAAGCAGTTTTACACATTGCATGAATTATATAAAAATACTGCATGGATACTTTTTCACGGGCAAAAATAGTTAAACATAAAAGAGCACCGAATATTTTTTTCTAAAAAAATGCTATTAAATTTTTTGATCCACACACTAGATGATATTGTCCCACTTGACTAAAAAATATGTAAAGTATACAATACTTACCCAACATTCTCTTGTGACTTGTTGAATACTTTACATAGAGGGCCACACTTCTAGAGTGTCAGTTGTTGAGAGCAACCGTGCCCATTAATTTTATATAGTAACTAAATTTCTCAGCATTCACGACTTTGATCAATGAATTGATAACAACATTTTCTTTAGTATCAACTTTTTCCAATAGTACCTATTTTCCTTCAACCATTTCTCTTACAAAATGGTACTATACACCAATATGCTTTAACCAAGTATGATAAGAAATATTCTTAGCCAAACATATTGCACTTTAACTATCATAGTCAATCCTTACTACCTTTTGTAATGAATTAACTATCGAGCACAACCTTTGTAGCCACATTGTTTCCTTACATACATAAGTCACTACCATGTACTCTACCTCTTTTGTAGATAAAACAACCACTACCTGCCTCTTACTCATCTAGCTCATTGCTCCTCCAAAAAGATTAAGAACATAACCACTAGTAGATTTTTAACAATCAAGATATCCAATCCAATCAAAATCCACAAAATCTTGCAGATACAGAGTTTTATTTTCACCATCTCTTCTTTAGTAGTAGATTGCATAATATAAGGTGCTATTTAAATATCTAAAAATTCTATGGTAGTCCAATGTTTGTTTCCTAGTTTGGACATATCTACTTAGAACTCCCACTACACGTGCAATGCCAAGTCTATTACAAACCATTACATACATGAGGCTTCCAACAACACTAGCATAAGGAACTTAACATATTTCCTCAATTTTCTCAGTTATTTTAGGACACTATTCAATAGATATATTTTTTTATTAATAGGAAATATAGTACTCACTAGTTTATTGTCCTACATCCTAAATATTTGCAAAATTATCTCAACATATTTCCCATAGTTTCCTATTTACATGATCCCTTTTAATATCCATGCAAAAAATAAAATTTTTAGCACCAAGATCTTCCATGTCAAACTATGATGATAACTAAGACTTAGCTAAACTAATCAATTTCTTATTGTTACCAATTAACATGTCATCCACATACAAAATAATGATAACAAAATTTTTACTTGTTTAGAATGCACGCACGAATAAACTTTGCTCTAGTTGAGCCCAAGTCCCAAAACATACTTGTCAACTTTTTGATTCGACATCCTTGGTGATTGCTTCAAGACATAAAGGAACATTTTATCCTACACTCTAAGTCCTCCTTACCTTTCACATTATAACATTCTAGTTTTGTCATGTAGATTTCTTCCTTAAGGTCACCATGCAAAAATGTTGTCTTTACATCCATATGTTCAATTTCAAGATAAAAAACAATAGCAATAACAATAGCTAACAAAAATATAATTTACGTTAGTTTAGTAACAAGAGAAAAGATTTCCCCAAAATCAATTCCATCTACCTAAAATAATCCCTTTTCCACTAAGCAATCTTTAAACTTCTCCATTTTTTCTTTAAATGCATTATTTTTTTTTTAAAACAACCATTTACAACCAATAGTTTTCTTCCAAGAGGCAATTTTACCAAGTCCCAAGTTTGATTTTTACTTAAGGACTCTATTTCTTCCTCCATGGCCTCATCCCAAAACTCTTATTCATTTGATCTCAAAGTGTCTCCTAAGTGATCTTCTCAAAAGTGGACTTTCTAGTTTAGCATCCTCGGATTCTACATTCTCTAATTCCACATACTCTTCTACTAACTCACACTCTAATTCATCTTATGTAATTACTTCTAATTCAAACATAGATCTTTCCCCTTCTGATATAACATGAAATTTTTCAATTTCTTCATTTGGTTGTATTTCCTATTTTATAACACTCTTACCTTCTTTAAAAATTACATTATGACTTAGATATTCCATTTCTTTGTGTTTATGGGTTTCACAACTTATATCCTTTAACACTAGTACTATATCCCATAAATATAGACTTCGTTGATTGATAGTCTAGCTTAGTCATTTTTCTTTGGGAATAAATATATAAGCATCACAACCAAAAACCTTTAAATGTTTGATAGAGGGTTTCTTACCAATTTGTGCTTCTTGTAGATTTTTATCCAACAAAGATAAGGTGAGTGATCTATTGATAAGATAATAGGTACTTAAATTACTACTTCTATATAGAATTTTCTATCCAAACCTACACCACTAAGCATGCTTTGATCCTTAACCATTAGATTGCTATTCACCCTTTCTACAAATCCATTCTATTGTGGTGTATAGGGAGTGGTCTTCTACCTTTTTATTCCACATTTCTTGTATAGCTACTTGAATTCTTTTAAGTAATACTCTACACTATTATCACTTCTCAAGACCTTTATTTTATTTTCTATCTAATTTCCTACCAGAGCCTTAAACTCATTAAATTGATTGAAAACATAAAATTTATCCAAATAAAATATACCTAGGTCTTTCTTGAGAAGTCATCAATAAAAGTAGCATAGTACATAGATTTTCCAAGGGATGGAACCTTTGCAAGTTCAAATGCATTACTATGCATTAAATGCAAAATCCCTTCCAATCTTGTACCACTATTTGGAAATTTACATGAGTCTACTTACCAAATATGCAATGCTCACACAAATCAAAATCTAAGGGACAACAATGAAAGTGGTTGTGCTTGAATGGAAAAGGCCATAAGGTTCTCACGATGGAGATACAAGTTCGAATCCCCAAGTAACATGTGGTTTCTATGTGGCTTCTAAGTTGATTAAGTTGGTTAAGTGGATATGTTGATGGGGAGGAGGTCCCCCTTGTGACCTCCAACGCTTACAGAACAAAAAAATCTAAGGGACAATAAAAAATTCCTTCAATGATACCTTTTATTTTTAAAGATTTAAGACCTTTCTCTTTATATGTCATATTTGTTGATACATAACATTGCCTTCTCTATAAGAAGATTAGAAGCTTGATCTATGATATTATTTACCTAAGGAATAGTAGAAGTATTGTACCCACCATTTACAATGCTTGCCTCAAGTTTGAGAAACATTCTTAAATAGACTCCTTTTGCTAACAGCATAGAACCATTAACCATTTTGTAGCTATCCATAATAAATACCATTTGCACACCTACATCATTCATTTTACTTACCAAAATCATAATTATAGCCAAACCTGAAATGTGTAGAACACTAGGAAGGCTTTTACTTCTTCCATCTATGAGTTTTAGCTTGACTCTTCATCAACTTGGAATCTGATATGTTGAATCGTCTCCTGAGAATACTTCACCTCCATTGATTTTCTCATAATCAATGAACCCCTCCTTTGGGGGATTCATATTGAATGAAGCACCTAAGTCAATCAACAATACATCATGGCATTCATATGAGCATGAAGTAGCCAAGAACAAATCACCCAAGTCTTCTATGGAGGTCTTTGATTCTATAAAAGGGGAACCATCAAATGACTTACCATTTTCAACCATTTTAGATATGCAGACCCTCTTATAATGCCATGTTTTACCATAGTTCCAACATTTTCATTGACTTTTATAAGGAGCACTAGATTTACCTCTGGACTTTGATCTCTTATCCCCTAATCTTTTGTCACTTGAATTCATTTTATTTCCTTATAAACCAATAATTTAAACATATACAATTTAAAACAATAATATAATAACTAGAAACAAAGACAATGCATAGTATTTTCACATGGAAAAACCCTTTCAAGAAAAAACCTAGCATGATAAAAGTCTTCGCTATTGCATAAAACTCAACCAATCACAAATACTATAACGAATCTCATACCCAATCCTTTCAGATGTGTAAATATTAATAGGAAAATAAAAATAGTTTTACACATTGCATGGATCATGCAAAAATATTGCAAGGATATTTTTTCATGAGTGAAAATTGAAAAACCCATAATAAGACCCAAAATTCTTTTCTTCTAAAAAAATATGCATTTTCTTAACTAGACACTAGATGTTATTGTACCACTTGAATACAAGACATAAAAAGTATACAAGTCACTTATCTAACAAATAAATTTAAAGAATTAACTTATATTTAATTTGTGGTTATGCATGGGTTGGAATTTGTGGTCTTGGAGGAGTTAGTGGCAGAGGCCACTAGCCTTTCCATAGATGGGGCTAAAATATTTAAGGCTAGATGTGTGGGGGAGGTGGTGATGTCCACTTTCCTTAATAAGGACAAAGACCCTACTAGATTGCACTCAATCTACTCCAAGAGTACCCTCAAATTACCATTGGATGAGATTTCCCTCTGCATCATGAGGTATATTACCCTAGACGGGTGCTTCAAATTTATTTATTCATACCATTTTTTCTTATTAAACCACTTTAGGAGAAAGAAGAAGTTAGTGTCTTTTCTATTCTACCTATTGTCACCTTTGGAATTGTCCATGAAGGATTGCAAGAAGCACCTATTGAACTATCCCTACAATAAGGGTTAATTTTGTTGATAGTTAACCATGTGAGACAAAGGAATCCCACTATTGCTTGACCTACTTACAAGAAGGTTAATAAGAACAAGAAAGTGATGGATTAAAAATACTCCACTTTCGAGGAGTCATATGAGAAGGATGTGAATAGCTGGGATAAAATTAGATCTGATTCCGGGTCAGAGTTAGATTCATAGGATTCCAAGAATTACAACTCTCAGATAAAGGACATTTCTATTGGTAGTGAAGGTGCAATGGATAACAAGAGGAAAAGGGATGAACCCCTATAGCAGTGAAGAGTGTTGAAAGGCCCAATGTTCTTTAGAAGGATAGTGAAGCTCCCCGTACCCAAGACAAGGGGAAAGGTAAATCCTTTCCATAACCTGTTGTTGGTGAAATTTTCCCTAACATTGAGAATCCATGTTCCTCAATCCCAAAGGACTTCATACTCCCTTGACCTAATACCATGTCACTATGGGAGTTAGTTGATGATGTGTATTATATCTGGTGGGTCAAAATGTTATGATCCTACACCAAACTTTTGAGATACAACACAACCTCATCAAATGGTTCCATATATTGAGATAATCAGGACTAATACAAAAATAGATATTATGGTTAAGAGGTATAAAGGGGAGAACTAGATATCGATTGAAGAGGACAAGAAGATATTCCAAATTTGGGAAATTGTTTCCTAGGTGAACAAGCTAATGGATGACTTCTCCAGCCAAAAGGAAAGGACTGATGTGTTGTAAGAAATATAAATGAAAGGGTAGGACAATCAAGATACTAGATTAGAGGCTATTGAATAGGACATCAAAAGAGTTAAAGAGAAAATTAATAAGATCATCAAGACCAATGAAATTGAGATTAAAAGTACCAATGAAAAATGAAAAATATGAATACTAGTTTTGTTGTTTTAGAGAAGACCAAAGAAGATGCAGGTCCTAGTACCAAGACTAGAAGCACAAGAAAGAAACATGATGGGTGGATAAGGAAAATCCTCATGATATTCAAAAGCTAGATGATAGCTTCCTCCAAGTTGATTTGGAAGTGGTTGATACACTTAATAAGTTGTAGTCTACTATTTGATTTCTCTATTGTTGTTGTTTTGTATTTTGTTTCTTTTCAATGGCTATGGTTTAGTTGTGTCTTAGTTGATGTTTGACTATTGTAAAGATTTTCTAGGGCCTCTTCAAAACCTGATCTTACCCCTTTAGTCAAAAACTTATTTTTAATGTATAAAGTACAAGATTATTTGTTTTAGTGATTTCCATACTTTCTATTATCTACTTTTTACACACTAAATTGAAACTATCATGACTTTAAAAAGTATAAGCAATAACTATATTAATGAAACAAAGAATTAAAACAAATTAAAGCTCATAAACATCTAATAGAAAACTCACAAAAACAACAAAGCTTTAATAATAATTTTATCTAAAATCTTCTAATTATGTATGCAAAAATTGTGAATTGACAAATTAAAAAACTTTGAACTCACTTATATTTAAATAAAAGCAACTATTGCTCCTCCTTCAATCTATCTTAATTCAAAATAGTTAATCACCCAACTAAAAACCATTTCATATATATAACATTTAATGAGAAAATTTTAAATGTTTAATTTTATTTCGAAATATAATATTAAAATCTATTTAAAGTATTAAGGAACATAATAAAATATAATTTATTTAAGTTAATGTATAATGGAATTACTCTTGCTTGTATTTGTATAGGTACTAAGATGGGTGATGATATTAATTTAAATTTAGAAATCTAATATTTCCAAAGGGTGGAGGATGTCCAAGATATAACTTTCCACACTTAGCACACTTTTAAGTATGGCATGCAAATATGTATGTTGCTAGTGTTAGAAGGAACAAATCCTAGAACATAAATATTTGTGTTGGAAAGTAAGGATATTTTTATAGCCTCCATTGGGGCAAATAGGTATTTGATTTTGGATGTGGATATAACACCAAGTGAAGGTTAATATGGAAGATATTTAAATAGTCCTATAGACACTTAAACTTTATAAAAATGCTTATATACAAAAATAAATGTTTACCCTACACAGATGCTTGTTTGCGAAAAAAATGCTTGTCTATAGAAACACTCAACTATCCGTACAAGCACTCAAATAGGAAGATAGAGGCACCCATCCATGAACAATAGCCTATAGATGGAATATTTTGATAAAATTCTATAAATAATAATGTGATATTTGCACAAAAGATATGATTTGATGAAATTTTAGCATTATAACACCGTGTAAAAGCCTAACCATGTCAAGAAATTGAGATTTAGTTTTTCTAAAAGTGCTAAAAATGGATTTTTTGATGTCTTGTTACAAAGATGCTTGTTCATGCCACACAGACACTTGTCCATGACGTAAATTCTCATTCATGATCAAGGGTAGAAAAATGAGATTTTAGGTTGTAGAAAAGATGGCTAGGCTACAAAAAGGATGGGTTAGATTGCTATAAAAGTGATAATGATGAAAGACCCTTGCAAAAACACCTAATTTCAGCCTAAAATGATGATTAGGAACCCAAAAACAAAGAGACTAGGAGTTTGAAAAATAGGCTCCCAGGCTTAGTTACAAAGGCACTTGTTTATCCCTATAGGCACTCAAGTAGGTATAGAGGTGTTTGTCTATTAAAAGGACACAAAAATGACATGCAGATGCTTAGAAAGGCCATGAAGGTGCTTGAATAGGCTTGTAGATACTCGTTCAGACCCTACAAGCTCAAGAATAACTTAAAACAATAAAAAGATGATTAGATAAGGGACATGGGTTCCCAACAGGCATGCCAAAATGTATTACATAAGAAAATGAACATAAAGAAACAAACTAATCTATGTTATCCTATTTAATTCATAATCTAATGCAACCTCTAATTGAGAAATAAGGAATTCATAACAGAAATGAAGTTAACTAATTAACTACAAATACAAACCTTGCTATTTGGATGTGCTCCTTGATGTTGGATGTGTGATTTCTCCTCAAACTAGTAGAATAACTTTGCATTACATGGAGTCTTATAAAAGTTTCTTGAGTTGAGTTGAATTTATATATTTTTGGATGGGTGATTGGAGGGTGGAAATTTATTTAGAAGATCATTGGCTCATATTGGTTGAGAGAATTGGGTTCATGGGAGGCCACCAAGTGGAATGACTAGATTGGAGGACAAGTAGAATCTTTGGATTGAGGGGAGATCAATGGTGGAGGATGGTCTTGGAAGAAGTGGATGGTGAGGATTGAAAGAGGACCAAAAGGACCTTTTAGAGGGATGTGCAAGGTACTTAACCATACCCTTGTAAGAGGAACCATGTGATTTGTACAAGGACCCATGCCTTTGTACATTTTGAAGAATGTGAGGGGTTTGAATGGATTAATCATTTATTTGGAATTTGCAAGTGAGGGATTGAGTCAATTAATCAATTTTAACCAACTTAATGAAAAGTGGACAAAATAGCAAATTAAATAAGTAGGAATATTATTTGATGAGGAACGGGAACTTAGATAAATAAATAATTAGATTTATTTATGTAAGGTTGGACTATAGTAGAATGATGATAAATTATTAATTAATTATTTATGCTAGGAATAGGTACAAATAAATGTTAGAAATGAAGGTAAACAACAATCAATTGAAAACTGATTACAACTATAATATAGATATTTAACTGTGGAGAACCAAAATGGAGATGGTATGAAATCAACACAACGAAATAACAAAACAAAAGATCAAACACATAGTATTTATATGGAGAAACCCTTTCAAGAAAAAACTCCACACAAGAAGAGATGCACCAGTTTGTATTAACTTCAATTGAGTTTACAATACAACACTAACAATCTCCTCTTTGGTCCTCAATCCTGCAATGCCTGTAATACTCTTCATAGCCATCATACAATGCCCTCTTTAAAAGAGTGTTGCCTTCTAGTGCCAAAAAGCCTAACATAACCTCTACCGTCAGATCTACAATATAATGATGAATGGTTCAAATTGACTATGAAATTACAATATTTTCCAAGGCAAATTTCTAAAAACTTCTCTTCGGGGGCGTTGCCCACGAATCCCTGCCAAGGGGGCTAGGAAGTTGTCGTCGTCCCCCTAGACCCCCTAGTAACAATAGTGAGGGGGCAAGCCCCCCCCCACATCCCTAGTCGGGTACAAGGATCCAAAGTGCGGCTAAAACAAGATTGCTACTTGGTGAATACTTCATCCCTTATGAATGATTTACATACAATATTAGGAGTAATTAAATACATAGGATTTACAAGGTTGATGGCACCTTAATCCTAACAATAAATAGTGGTGAATAGTGCATGAATAGTTATTTTATTAATTAAATAATAAAATATTATTTAATCAATATTGGGGTGAGAATTGAATAATTAATCAAATAAATATGAAGTTATTCAATTAATTATAGAGGAAGTGGTCAAGTGATATCCTAATTATGGATGAATAGTGATGAGATGATAAGTGAATGTTTTTAGGTGTCTACATTTATATTTTTTAAAATATTTACTAAAAATAGGTCTTTAGCACAAAAATATAAGGTTGATTGTCTTCTTAGGAAAAAATACTAAAGTTTATTAAAAAATTGAAATAATTATGATGCACTAAATGAGAGACTTTATATCAAGACAATAGAGTCATTTTCTATTTTGGATAAATAATTAAGACAAAAAGTGGTGTCTCGTTGAAACAATTATGTTTTTAGTATGTAACTTTTAAGATATATATATATATATATATATAGAAATGGAAAATAATAATCCATACACTAAAGTTTTAGCTAATAAATGCAAAAAAAAGCATTGAAGGAAAAACAATTATTGTATAAAAAGCGTTGTCCTACTTAACCTCATTTTTAGCATTTTATTAGCAACTAAATTATAGTGTCAATTTTATAAAAAAATATATTCAAATAAGTTTTTAAATACAAACATAAAATACACTAAAAATTTACATTTCATTAGTTTACATTATTGCAAAAATCAAAACATATATGTCACTTTCTATTAATTCAAGTTTAAAAATTAGATTACTATTGGCTATTTCCTTTATAAAAGCAGGAAACAACTTTGAACTTTCACCCATTGACCAACCAAGACAACCGTTAATGTAGCTCTTGAATGAACTTCCTCACCACATGTTAGCATTAAGGGGGGAATGTTAGGATTAGTGCATAATATAGTTTAATATTTGTGTGTGAAATAATAAATAATGAATTAACATGTTAATGTTAATTTATTAAATAGGTATTAGTATTTAATAATGTTAATTTTATGTTAGTTGTTGGGTAGTTTAGGTAGTTGGAAAGTTGAAAGGCTTTATAAAGCCATTTGAAATGTAATAATTTCAAAATATTGAAGATGTCCAATTGGTTAATGTGTTTGAGCCTTTAGCTATACTTTATATATTATTTTTAATAGTGCCTTAGGTGTGAGACAAACAAAAAAATTTCACATTATGTTTAGATTCTTCTTTATCAAGAACCACAAGCATTTCAAAATTAGGTTTTAAGGATGATACAAAAGGTTGCTCACTTTGCATACCATTTTCTTACTTTTGTGCTTGTGAGGTCCCTTCATTACCTCAAATATAAATCTCAACTCATTCTCACATGATATTTTTTCTCTTTAAACCAAAACCTATTTAAAAGATAAGGCCCTCAATAATACCAATTTGAAAGGGAAAATATAACAATAAAGAACATTTCCACATAATCCCATGAGAGATAAAAATGCAAATAAATATTAACTGGATAATAAATAGAATCCACCATGACAAAAGAATAGAAAATAATACCACAAGGTGACACAAAATATACCCTGGAAAACCCTTAAGAGAGAAAAACCCAGCCTCCAAAAGTATCCATACTATATGTATTATTCAGCAATAAAACATTACAACACACTTACAGAGTCTCATGAATACTTTTGAAACATCAAGCTCCTCTAATGCATCCTCCATGTGTCCAAGCATGTAACAACACATCCCATGCCATGCTTCACATATGTAGTCACAAGAGAAACTCAATACAATGATAGCCCCCTCAACCAGCCAACCCAAACCACTAACCATGTGTTTGATTTTATAGACTCAAGCTCACACAATTATAACTTGTGGTATTGGGAATACCATGTGTCAAAACCATGAGTACACAAAACCATTGACCCCCTTATTTAATTATTAATACTAAGTTTTCACTTTATGGTACTAAGTTTTCTAAATATTAATTAATTATTATATGTCTCCCACACAAAATAACTAACCCAATGTTACATACAACTTTACAAGTGGACCCAAATAAATATTTAATGTGGCTAAACACATCCCCTAAGATGCACCACAAAAAAATGTTTATTTTTACATAATTAAAATATTCTATTTTATGAAAGGTGTACAACACACCCTTTTCCGAACACAATCCTTGGGCTATCACATCCCATATCCATTAAGCCAAGGGCCTCTACATATAATTGCTCCCAATGTTTTCAAGATTGAACCCTTTGCAAGGGCATACACAATGGGTAGCATTCTTTAGTACACTCTAATCCCAAAAATGTTGAATGAACATAGGCATAACACATAACAAAATAAAAAATATATGAAACACAAAAAGAAGAATGTTAAAATAACCAACAAAACCCCCTAATCTATCACAAAACTAAGATATACAAACACAAATGGGACCAAGAAAATACATGTGGAACAAATCATAATAAAAAGCAAGAAAAACAACATTGAATGACAACTATTCATCTTCCACACTAGAGCTTTCTTTCCTTGCCTTTGTATTTCTAAAATGACTTGGTGTCATAATAAATATTCTTAGTACCAATTCCATATATAATTTACATTTTTTTCTCAAATAGGTCATAAGGGATCGCTAATTGCATTTTATAATATCATGAAGGCTAACTTTTAGAAGAACTATTTTTTAAATGGGCTTGAAGTGCATTTTGTTTTTGCAAAATAAAAAGTATTTTCGGTAATCTCCAAATCAAATTTGTTCAATTCATAATATATTGTGTCAACAATGGATGTGATAGTAGAGGACATATCATGATCTATCAAACATATGTGATTTAGAAATAACAATAGATATAAAAGTCATAAAAATATTATTTGAAGAATGTTATTTTATAGAAATGAAGTTAAATTTTAGTTGAAAGGGTATATTCTAAAGGACTAAAATTAAAATATTTAGAGGTAAAAAGGAGAATAGAAGTTTTCTCTATCCCATGATGGAGTATACATTGGCACTATTATGACTCCACTTTTTGGTTAGGGGTGTTTGTGCTTTTTTTAATCTTGGACTTCTATAATAGGTGGGTGGTCCTCTATTCTTTGTTTAATGAATTTTTTGAGTGGGTTGTTCCTTTATCACAAGACCACTTTTTTAATTTTAATTTTATTTAAATATAACATACTTACCAAACAAATATATAGAAATTTAAAAGAAGACTATTTAACAATCTATGAACTCATGTGATACACTATAGGCTTACTCTCTGAATACTTAATGTTGATCTTGTATTTTTCTTACTTTTGTCACCACTCCCCCTATACATGTATGAATCTTGTTAGTACCTACCATGGAAGATACTATAGTGTTCAAAATGCAAGATTTTTCAATTAGTTTGTCAAGTATAAACCAATTATATGCTTGAATTTTTTTTATCAATATAGTTTAGAATATTTTAAAATTTTTGATTAGTTGTTCAATTCATCCTCTTTTTGCAACCTTTACACGAAATGATGCACAAATTTATTGCAAACTTGACTTTTGATATTGCATTCATTTCATATTATCTACCAAAAATAATGTTTGGAAAGCTACCACAATAAAAAGTTATAAAATTCTTGTACTATGCTATATTGCCTATTGATATTTAAATTAATCTCTAATTTATGATCTAGACCTTTCTAAATGAATTTTGAAGCGACATGACAGAACAAAAATAACACTATCCCTCAATAGTACTTTAATGTTAAAAAATCATGAGTACTCCAAAATCCCTTTTACATACTTACATGTCTACAAGAATGAAAAATTGTTGGAATACATGATAGTCTCCTCCTTTATTCATCATTTGTTACCCATTTCTTGTTCACAAGTCAAATTGTATAGAACTAGACCTCCCACACCCACACTTCTATCTAATTCACCAATCAATGTTAATAATCATTTATGCATGACAGTTGCATACAATAACTCTTCACTAATATAAAAAAAAACCTAATATATAAAAATTATAAATTAATTATTAATTTATATCTTTTTATTTATGTATTTAAAATTATTTTATTATATTAGTAAATACAATTAGATTAATATTACTAATAATTAATATATAAATATAGCATTAAAAATATATAAGATATTTAAATATTTAAATCATACATTTTTTAATCATGTTTTATTGTTAAATTTGAATATTTTTTGGTTGTCCATTATCTTGATCATTAACACCAATTAATATAAAGACAATACAACATATGGATCAATTCACATTTCAAAAAAAATCCCCTTTGCTAATTGATTTAAATGATGTTCTTTTGATATTTTACTTGGTGAAATCTAAGTTTATAAAACCCTCACTATAGAAACTTTTGGTCCATGATCTATAATCCAACCACAGTAAAAAAATCAAACTTATAAAATTCTACTCACATTTATTATGGGTAAGTGCAGGAAGATGGGGGGCCAAAAAGGGGGTCTTAAGTGGCCACTTTTTTTTTCTGAAATCAGGAAATACTGGCCTTGGATGAGAAATTGAGCATAGTTACACTCAAAATTTGGAGATGCAACCAAAACAATGTTCGTAGTGCTCCGAGTCTACTTTCTAAATTATATTTTGTTTTGAAAATGGCATAGATTAAGGGATTCAAAAGAGGGAGCCACAGAAATTGGTGTTGTTTCTGTCAAAAAAACATAACATAGCATGTTTTGTGGCTCCCTCAAAAGGTCAACTTTTTTTTGGTATTTTTAAAATCGTTTCGGTGAGAAATTAGCTAATGGCATGTAGTTTATGTCCGATTTTTCTGATAATTTTTTGATGAATATTTGATTTTTTACTAATTTTCAAAGTGGACACATCCTAAACAACAAAATTTTGGCCGTGCTACCCCTATAAATTTTGAAAACTAATTGAAAATTATTTTTTTATTTTTTTAATATTTGTAGAATGGAGTCTAGTTTCTAAATATGTAATTTTTTTGAAATTTGAATGAATAGTTATTTTACAATGAAAAAAAGACCAAACAGTGGTTTTTGCCTAAAAACAGACACACAAACAAAAGAAATTAAAGATGAAAGGCTTAACATTGTTAAAATGTGAAAAAAATCACATCGTCAAATAGCTAAGAGAAAGCCTAACATTACCCATGTGTTCGATTTGTTTGACCTTGAAACACATGCAAATCTGAGGGTTAGCACGAACGAAATTATGTGAAATTTTGAAGAATATAGAAAAACATGTCTATGACTGTTCATAAGGCACTCCAAGCCTTTGGGTTGGAAATCCAAAGCAAATCCCAAGCCCAAGGCTTGGGATTCCCAAAGCAAGACATAACGCGAGCACGTTATAACGCGCTCGCGTTATGTTTTGCTTTGCATTTTTCCTTTTCCGCAAGTCTGTTGTTTGTCATGTTTGACATAACGCGAGCGCATTATAACGCGCTCGCTTTATGTTCCCCTTAATTTTTTTTATGTTCAAGGCTATTAATCATGAGGGTTAAGGGATAACAGATAGGGTTGGAGGGTTTAGGGATAATGGATTAGCGTTTAAGGTATAGTATCGAGCCCGTTGAGGGTCTAGGAATAGGGATAGCGTTTAGGGTTTAGGGATGAGGGATTAGAGTTGAGGGATGACAGATTAGGGTTGAGGGTTTAGGGTTTAGGGTTTAGGGATACAGTTGAGGGTCGAGGGATCAGAGTTAAGGGTTAAGGGATTAGGGTTTCACATTGAGGGTTGAGGGTTGAGGTTCAAGGGTCAAGGGTTTAGGGTCGCGGGATTAAGGTTAAAGTAGAGTGTGGAGGGTGTAAGGATTAGGGATAGGGTTGGAGGGTTAGGGATAAGGGATTAGGGTTTAAGGTATAGTATCAAGTCTGTTGAGGGTTTAGGAATAGGGATAGCATTTAGGGTTTAGGGATGAGGGATTAGAGTTGAGGGATGATGGATTAGGGTTGAGGGTTGAGGGATTAGGGTTTAGGGATAAGGTTTAGGGTTGAGGGTTGAGGGATTAGGGTTTAAGGTATAGTGTTGAGGGTTGAGGGTTTAGGATTAGGGTTTAGGGTTGACAGATTAGCATTTAATGTCAAGGTTAGGGTTAGAGTGTCAAGGGTAGAGGGATTAGGGATAGGGTTTAGGGTTGAAGGTTTAAGGATTAAGGGTTGAGGCTTTAGGGATGAGGGTTTAAGGCTTAAGATATAGTGTCAAGTGTTGAGGGTGTAGGGATAGGGTTTAAGTTTTAAGGTTTAAGGGTTGAGGGATAGGGATTAGGGTTTAAGGTATAGTGTTGAGGGTCGAGGGATCAGAGTTAAGGGTTGAGGGATTAGGGTTTGATGTTGAGGGTTGAGGGTTGAGGTTCGAGGGTCAAGGGTTTAGGGATAGGGTTGAGGGTCGAGGAATTAGGGTTAAAGTAGAGTGTGGAGGGTATAAGGATTAGTGATAGGGTTGGAGGGTTTAGGGATAAGGGATTAGGGTTTAAGGTATAGTATCGATTCTGTTGAGGTTGTAGGAATAGGGGTAGCATTTAGGGTTTAGGTATGAGGGATTAGAGTTGAGGGATGATGGATTAGGGTTGAGGGTTTAGGGATAAGGTTTAGGGTTGAGGGCTGAGGGATTAGGGTTCAAGGTATAGTGTTGAGGGTTTAGGGATAGGGTTTAGGGTTGAGGGATTAGAGTGAAGGGTTGAGGGATTAGGATTTGACGTTGAGGGTTTAGGGTTTAGGGTTTAGGGTTAGGGTTGAGAGATGAGGGATTAGAGTTAAGGGTTGAGGGATTAGGGTTTGACGTCGAGGGTTGAGGGTTGAGGTTCGAGGGTCAAGGGTTTAGGGATAGGGTTGAGGTTCAAGGGATTAGGGTTAAAGTAGAGTGTGGAGGGTGTAAGGATTAGGGATAGGGTTGGAGGGTTTAGGGATAAGGGATTAGAGTTTAAGGTATAGTATCGAGTCTGTTGAGGGTTTAGGAATAGGGATAGCATTTAGGGTTTAGGGATGAGGGATTAGAGTTGAGGGATGATGGATTAGGGTTGAGGGTTGAGGGATTAGGGTTTAGGGATAAGGTTTAGGGTTGAGGGTTGAGGGATTAGGGTTTAAGGTATAGTGTTGAGGGTTGAGGGTTTAGGATTAGGGTTTAGGGTTGACGGATTAGCATTTAATGTCGAGGTTAGGGTTAGAGTGTCGAGGGTAGAGGGATTAGGGATAGGGTTTAGGGTTGAAGGTTTAAGGATTAAGGGTTGAGGCTTTAGGGATGAGGGTTTAAGGCTTAAGATATAGTGTCAAGTGTTGAGGGTGTAGGGATAGGGTTTAAGTTTTAAGGGTTAAGGGTTGAGGGATAAGGATTAGGGTTTAAGGTATAGTGTTGAGGGTTGATGGTTTAAGGATAGGGTTTAGGTTTGAGGGATTAGGGATTAGGGTTGATGAATTAGGGTTTAATGTTGAGAGTTGAGGGTTGAGGGTTGAGGTTGAGGGATAGGGTTAATGGTCAAGGGATTATGGTTAAATAAGAGTGTCGAGGGTAGAGGGATTAGGGTTTAAGGTATAGTATCGAGCCTGTTGAGGGTCTAGGAATAGGGATAGCGTTTAGGGTTTAGGGATGAGGGATTAGAGTTGAGGGATGACAGATGACAGATTAGGGTTGAGGGTTGAGGGATTAGGGTTTAGGTACAAGGTTTAGGGTTAGGGTTGAGGGATTAGGGTTAAAGGTATAGTGTTGAGGGTTTAGGGATAGGGTTTAGGGTTGAGGGATTAGAGTGAAGGGTTGAGGGATTAGAATTTGACGTTGAGGGTTGAGGGTTTAGGGTTGAGGGATTAGGGTTTGACATTAAGGGTTGAGGGTTGAGGTTCGAGGGTCAAGGGTTTAGGGATAGGGTTGAGGGTCGAGGAATTAGGGTTAAAGTAGAGTGTGGAGGGTATAAGGATTAGGGATAGGGTTGGAGGGTTTAGGGATAAGGGATTAGAGTTTAAGGTATAGTATCGAGTCTGTTGAGGGTTTAGGAATAGGGATAGCATTTAGGGTTTAGGGATGAGGGATTAGAGTTGAGGGATGATGGATTAGGGTTGAGGGTTGAGGGATTAGGGTTTAGGGATAAGGTTTAGGGTTGAGGGTTGAGGGATTAGGGTTTAAGGTATAGTGTTGAGGGTTGAGGGTTTAGGATTAGGGTTTAGGGTTGACAGATTAGCATTTAATGTTGAGGTTAGGGTTAGAGTGTTGAGGGTAGAGGGATTAGGGATAGGGTTTAGGGTTGAAGGTTTAAGGATTGAGGGTTGAGGCTTTAGGGATGAGGGTTTAAGGCTTAAGATATAGTATCAAGTGTTGAGGGTGTAGGGATAGGGTCTAAGTTTTAAGGGTTAAGGGTTGAGGGATAGGGATTAGGGTTTAAGGTATAGTGTTGAGGGTTGATGGTTTAGGGATAGGGTTTAGGTTTGAGGGATTAGGGTTTAGGGTTGATGAATTAGGGTTTAATGTTGAGAGTTGAGGGTTGAGGGTTGAGGGTTGAGGGTTGAGGTTGAGGGATAGAGTTAATGGTCAAGGGATTAGGGTTAAATAAGAGTGTCGAGCATAGAGGGATTAGGGTTTAAGGTATAGTATCGAGCCTGTTGAGGGTCTAGGAATAGGGATAGTGTTTAGGGTTTAGGGATGAGGGATTAGAGTTGAGGGATGACGGATGACAGATTAGGGTTGAGGGTTGAGGGATTAGGGTTTAGGGACAAGGTTTAGGGTTAGGGTTGAGGGATTAGGGTTTAAGGTATAGTGTTGAGGGTTTAGGGATAGGGTTTAGGGTTGAGGAATTAGAGTAAAGGGTTGAGGGATTAGAATTTGACGTTGAGGGTTGAGGGTTTAGGGTTGAGGGTTTAGGGATAGGGTTGAGGGTCAAGGGATTAGAGTTAAGGGTTGAGGGATTAGGGTTTGACGTTGAGGGTTGAGGTTCGAGGGTCAAGGATTAAGGGATAGGGTTGAGGGTTGAGGAATTAAGGTTAAAGTAGAGTGTGGAGGGTATAAGGATTAGGGATAGGGTTGGAGGGTTTAGGGATAAGGGATTAGAGATTAAGGTATAGTATCGAGTCTGTTGAGGGTTTAGGAATAGGGATAGCATTTAGGGTTTAGGGATGAGGGATTAGAGTTGAGGGATGATGGATTAGGGTTGTGGGATTAGGGTTTAGGGATAAGGTTTAGCGTTGAGGGTTGAGGGATTAGGGTTTAGGGTATAGTGTTGGGGGTTGAGGGTTTAGGATTAGGGTTTAGGGTTGACGGATTAGCATTTAATGTCGAGGTTAGGGTTAGAGTATCGAGGGTAGAGGGATTAGGGATAGGGTTTAGGGTTGAAGGTTTAAGGATTGAGGGTTGAGGCTTTAGGGATGAGGGTTTAAGGCTTAAGATATAGTGTCAAGTGTTGAGGGTGTAGGGATAGGGTTTAAGTTTTAAGGGTTAAGGGTTGAGGGATAGGGATTAGGGTTTAAGGTATAGTGTTGAGGGTCGAGGGATCAGAGTTAAGGGTTGAGGGATTAGGGTTTGACGTTGAGGGTTGAGGGTTGAGGTTTGAGGGTCAAGGGTTTAGGGATAGGGTTGAGGGTCGAGGAATTACGGTTAAAGTAGAGTGTGGAGGGTATAAGGATTAGGGATAGGGTTGGAGGGTTTAGGGATAAGGGATTAGGGTTTAAGGTATAGTATCGAGTCTGTTGAGGGTGTAGGAATAGGGATAGCATTTAGGGTTTAGGGATGACGGATTAGAGTTGAGGGATGACGGATTAGGGTTGAGGGTTGAGGGATTAGGGTTTAGGGATAAGGTTTAGGGTTGAGGGCTGAGGGATTAGGGTTTAAGGTATAGTGTTGAGGGTTTAGGGATAGGGTTTAGGGTTGAGGGATTAGAGTGAAGGGTTGAGGGATTAGGATTTGACGTTGAGGGTTGAGGGTTTAGGGTTTAGGGTTAGGGTTGAGAGATGAGGGATCAGAGTTAAGGGTTGAGGGATTAGGGTTTGACGTTGAGGGTTGAGGGTTGAGGTTTGAGGGTCAAGGGTTTAGGGATAGGGTTGAGGTTCAAGGGATTAGGGTTAAAGTAGAGTGTGGAGGGTGTAAAGATTAGGGATAGGGTTGGAGGGTTTAGGGATAAGGGATTAGAGTTTAAGGTATAGTATCGAGTCTGTTGAGGGTGTAGGATTAGGGATAGCATTTAGGGTTTAGGGATTAGAGTTGAGGGATGATGGATTAGGGTTGAGGGATTAGGATTTGACATTGAGAGTTGAGGGTTTAGGGATAGGGTTGAGGATTGAGGGATTAGAGTGAAGGGTTGAGGGTTTAGGGATCGGGTTGAGGGTTGAGGGATTAGAGTGAAGGGTTGAGGGATTAGAATTTGATGTTGAGGGTTGAGGGTCGAGGGATCAGAGTTAATGGTTGAGGGATTAGGGTTTGACGTTGAGGGTTGAGGGCATTTTCTATCAAGAACTTGATTATGAGGGCTTGCCCCTTCATTGTTATGCCTATCATATGGTGGAGCATCTAGCAAGCTCTTGCAGGAAAGAGATGTGATCAATGCAAAGGATGTGATGAATCTATAGCAGGACAAAATGCGAGCGCGTTATAATGCGCTCGCGTTTTGTCTTTCTATTGAAATGGTAAAAAAGTGGTTACCCCCGTGATCCAGGTCCACATGCTCTATTTTCTTACAGATTCTGTGAAAGAAGTGTTTTCATGCTGTTGGGAAGTTCACATGCACATTTGACACATTGTACCACCTTTGCATGATCTTTCCACCACCTTTTCTGCTTTGCCAACTTGAGAAGGAGGAAATAACATAGTTTTCACACCAAGTTTGATATATATCTATTCAAGTTTCAATTTTTGTAGTGTTGCAATGTTAATTGTGATTCAATTTTAGGAATTTAACATTATAGATTGGTTAATAGTATTGTTGTTAGTAATGATATTTGAGTGTTATTCAATTTAACATTGAAAAGTAAGCAAGTGGTGAAAAACTCAAATTGTTGAGGAGTTTGATGCAAGAAGATAAAAACACTACATAATTGGGTACTCACTCCATTCAAATCTTCATTTTTTAGGTATGTCAAGTCTTTACATGCATGTTCTTTACATTTTCCTTATTTCGGATTGAATTACTTTATCATGCTTTATCATACATGTTTAAAATAGACACATTCCCAATCAAGAAAGCAGCCTGCAATCTCACATGATGCCATGTATATTTTCTACACTAGGGCTCTTTAATAATTATGTGTAATAAACAAACCTTAACATACCATGATGTCAAACTATACAAGAATAAATCCTTACAACATAAAAACTCCCACTATTATCTTGTATTCATTTCTTAGGAACTAATATTGGTCTTTTTATCATGCTACAGATAAATTCTCTGTCATGCCAAGGAAACAATCAAGAATTAAACCAACACAGGAAGAGATAGAGGCTAAGAATGCAAAGAAAGAAGTGGCTATGAGGGAACTTCGTGAGAAGAGGAAATTGGACACGATAAATGAAGACATACCAATTGAAGAGGAACCACAACCATCACAAAGAGATATGGTATTGGCGGCACAAAGAGAACGAATGCAAAAACTTCATGGTACGAGAGATTTGAATACCATAGTTGGAGACACGTCCTTTACCGCAAGTCAACATGTAGGGACACCATCTACCGCATCTCAAGTTGAGAGTACATAATCACTCACATGTGATGAAAGAGGTACGCCATCGTTCCCACCTCAACCTCAAGGTATGTCATCTATTCCATCTTCGATCAAAGGTATGCCATCTAACCCATCTCATTTAAATATTGATAAAATTCCTAATGTTGAGATGAATTTACCTAACTTGACACCACCTAGAATTTTGCATAGAAAGCCAAAGTATTTGATTGATATTAACGAGAATATTTTGCAGCCAATGGAAGGTAAGATTCCAAAACGTACTTGTAGAAGATATGCTAATAAGATTTGGAGATTGTTCTTTGAAAAGTTAAATGAGACTGCAAGATGTCAACTATTCATTGAAATGATGCGATGTATAAAGTATAGGTCTATCATGAAGATTCTTGGGTTGAGAACATCAGAGGCTTCAAGTGAAAAATCTATTGTCAAGAATCTAATGAGTGCATATGAGAGTGTGGGTAACACCTCATGCACAAAAGATAGTAATGCAACATGGCGTGTGATTACATCGACTATAGTAAGTAGTCAAATGAGGAAAGCTCGTCTCATTAGAAAGACAAGTCAAGAATTGAGAATTAATAGGAAAACTTTATCAAGAGCCGTTGGAAGATGCCAAAGAATTGAGGACACTAATGCCAATGAATTATGGGCGTTCTCAGGGAGACTACCACAAAAAGATAAACCAATTGTTGAAGTATTGAGATCACTAATTGAAGACTTTTAGAAGAATTACACAAGGGTATCTCTGAATCATCGTTGCGGTGGCTTGCAACATTTGCCAATGTGTGAACATATGGAAATAACACATGCAGTTGGAAACGAACTAGTAGAGTTTGGCAAGTATAAAATAGTGGCATACAATACAAAAGATTGTAAAGAAGCAAAGAGGTGTGAATTAGTTATTGAAAAGATTCCAGTGTATCAGTTTATGCCTATATTTCGTGACAGCATAGTGTATGAGTATGCAAGACATACCCATAGAGCTCGATGGTTGGACTTGCAATTCAAGTTATGCAAGGACACATTTCCAGTTGGTAGCATTGTTTCAGTCATCGACTTTGCAGAGAACTACAGTCTACAGCCACAGTGTGAGGTGCAATAACAATATTACAACTCCACACAGGTTTCTATATTTGTGCACATCGCATTCATTCATGCGAATGATAGTACAGAGGATGACAGAAAGATCATAAGGGAGCATAATTTCTATATTAGTGATGATCGCATGCATTCTACGGAGTTCGTGCAAGGTTGCTTTCAGGTGTTCTACAATGATTTGGCTAGAAGGGACATATTGTTCAGTCAACATATCATATGGTCGGATAACTGTGCGTCACAATTCAAGAACTCACAAAATTTCTATTAGCTGAGTAGGAGGCATAATTTTACAGGTATTCAACATATGTGGAACTTTTCTGAGGCTGGGCATGGAAAGGGGGAGCATGATGGTGTAGGAGCATGTATCAAAAGAGCCATAGCATGAGAAGAGTTAAAGTATAAAGACAATGCAAAGTTGACAGATGTAAAATCAATTGTCGAGTGGTGTAATGCTTCCATGGGTCCAGGTAATGAAGGTAAGTCTTTAGTTTGTAGATTTTTTTGGTTGATAGATGATACTAACATTGCACCATATGAGGATTGTTGTACACTGATAGGATCAAATGAGATGCACTCTTTCAGAAGCTCAATTGCAGGTTCATGGAGTATCCATACACGAAAGATGTCATGCTTTTGTTCTTCCTGTACAATTCAAGTCTGGGATGAGTGCGAGTCAAAGGAGTGGGTTGACGAATGGTAGTTAAGTTATCTTAGCCCACTTGACACGTATCGACCCCCGACGGCACTGGAACTAACACAGATGGAATCATCAGTTGACTTTGACCACATATCAGATTTAGTTCAACTAGGTAATATAGGGCACGTATATGCATCTAATTTCATCTAGTTCAACCAGGTAATGTCATCTTACTTTGTAGTGTTTTTGTAATGTTGACTAATTTCATCTAATTTGCTACACATATCAATGTAGGGCACATATATGCAGTTATTGCAGATGAAAATAATGAAGAGGGAACAGATTATTACTTATGTCATTGTGTTGAGGCCAAAAAGAAATTGGAGGCCCCTGTTACAGATGGAGAAAACATCGAATACCCTACAGGATCAGTGGTTATTATTGGAACATGGCTTAGAAGGTACCCACATAAGAGTGTTAATATTTGGCTATTTCAAGATTTTGACATGCATCAGAAGATTCTTCATTACTCAAACCTTGTCGTGGCATCCAATGTTCATTTGATAAAGTATCGGGGTAGACCTTTGAACAAAATATTGTGGAAGGTGCGTGAGTCTGACCATGAAGCAATACTTGACACAATAAAGAGTAGAGCAGACCCGGATGGTTCATTGTATTAATTTGTAATATTCACATTGATTTTGTAAAGTTATGTTACATTGAGTTGTAAGTATGCACATTAATTTGTAAGGTTTGTCTTTTTTTTATTTCCTCCGGCATTTTTACACATATGTACACATTTTTACATCATCATGTTATGCATTTTTAGTGTCTTGCTCCTGATGCGACCAAACTCATAACTCACCCTACTTCCTTTAGACACCATTTGATGATCTCTCCAACACTCTAGATCCAGGGCGTCCAATCATGATGATGACCTATAAATCATTCTCCCAAGGTGCTCATAATGAATGAAAAGAAGACCAAGGGCGCCCAAGCTTAATAGACTTGTTTCTTTCAATTTTGAGGATCCAAACTCTTGTAATATGACATCCACTTTCATGCCTTTAGATCTTCCTTCACATACAGGGTGCCAAATCAAGTTGAAAAATCTACATAAGGGTGCCAAACTGGATGAAAGGAGACATGAAATGTGCCTTAGGACTCCATGCTAAGGTTTGAGCCATTAAAGTCTCTTGATATTAGGCACTCATGATGATGAAACTTAGAGCTTTTTCCTTTCCTATGCACTCATCTAAGATGTTTGAATGATAAGGAGCACCTCGACCTCTATAATGTACATTGGGCAGTGTAAAGTTGCAAAGGGGTGTAACTTTTGTCCTGCTCCTGATGCGACCAAACTGATTATTCCAACGCATCCAGATGGGTACATTTACGCTAGGCATTATCCTATTTTTCACCCAAACATGTCGAAACAGTCCGAGCTACATTGTACCCACGATATCCCTAAAGAGTCCAAAGTGCAAAAAGGCAGCAATCTTTGACGAGATGTTACTCAAAAACCATGTCACTTAGAAATATTTTGTCTAAGGCAACACGATCATGTAGAGTGCCTCTACAATAACCTCTCTCAATTTTTTATATCTCTAAGGCATTTGCCCGTGGTGAAAGGTTTTCTGCTGCCCCAAAAATCGTCAGAAGGAGGCAGTGTAAAGTTGCAAAGGGGTGTAACTTTCGTCCTGCTCCTGATGCAACCAAACTAACTATTCCAACACGTCTAAATAGGTACATTTACACTAGGCATGGTCCTATTTTTCACCCAAACATGTCGAAACAGTCTGAGCTACATTGTACCGATGATATCCCTAAAGAGTCCAAAGTGCAAAAAGGTAGCAATCTTTGATGAGATGTTACTCAAAAATCATGTCAATTACAAACATTGCGTCTAAGGCAACGCGATCACGTAGAGTGCCTCTACAATAACCTCTCTCAGTTTTTTATATCTCTGAGGCATTTGCCCATGGTGAAAGGTTTTCTGCTGCCCCAAAAATCATCAGAAGGAGGTAGTGTAAAGTTGCAAAGGGGTGTAACTTTTGTCCTGCTCCTGATGCAACCAAACTGACTATTCCAACATGTCCGGATGGGTACATTTACGCTAGGCATTGTCTTTTTTTTCACCCAAACATGTCGAAACAGTTCAAGCTACATTGTACCCACAATATCCCTAAAGAGTCTAAAGTGCAAAAGGGCAGCAATCTTTGTCAAGATGTTACTCAAAAACTGTGTCACTTAGAAACATTTTGTCTAAGGCAACACGATCACATAGAGTGCCTCTACAATAACCTCTATCAGTTTTTTATATCTCTGAGGCATTTTCCCGTGGTGAAAGGTTTTCTGCTACCCCAAAAATCGTCAGAAGGAGGTAGTGTAAAGTTGCAAAGGGGTGTAACTTTCATCCTGCTCCTGATGCGACCAAACTGACTATTCCAACGCGTCTGAATGGATACATTTACGCTAGGCATGGTCCTATTTTTCACTCAAACATGTCGAAATAGTCTGAGCTACATTGTACCGATGATATCCCTAAAGAGTCTAAAGTGCAAAAATGCAGCAATCTTTGACAAGATGTTACTTGAAAACCGTGTCACTTACAAACATTCTGTCTAAGGCAATGCGATCAAGTAGAGTGCCTCTACAATAACCTCTCTCAATTTTTTATATATCTGAGGCATTTGCCCGTGGTGAAAGGTTTTCTGCTGCCCCAAAAATCGTCAGAAGGAGGCAGTGTAAAGTTGCAAAGGGGTGTAACTTTCGTCCTGCTCCTGATGCGACCAAAATGACTATTCCAACGTGTCTAAATGGGTACATTTATGCTAGGCATGGTCCTATTTTTCACCCAAACATGTCGAAACAGTCTGAGCAACATTGTACCGATGATATCCCTGAAGAGTCCAAAGTGTAAAAAGGTAGAAATATTTGATGAGATGTTACTCAAAAACCATGTCACTTACAAACATTCCATCTAAGGCAACGCGATCATGTAGAGTGCCTCTACAATAACCTCTCTCAGTTTTTTATATCTCTAAGACACTTGCCCGTGGTGAAAGGTTTTCTGCTACCCCAAAAATCGTCAGAAGGAGGCAGTGTATTAAGTCAGGATGAAAGCCTATTCACTCTAGGTGCCTGTTGTGACCAAATCACACATTGCGCCAGAGAATCCCAAACATGTGCCTTGAACAAGTGATGCTACAAGTGGTGAACAAAATGGGCGCCTTGAAGAATTCAGCCCTCCAAGACATCTTGCAATTGCCTAAAAGTCCAAAATTTACATAAGTGAGTTAAGGCGCCATTTTCCATCTCCAAAGCCTCCTTTGAGCGCCTTAACATGGAGTGAATGTTTTAGTCTATGAAAGATTGCGCCTAAATAATATAACAACCCCTTGAGTCACTAGGATGAATTAAGTTAACAAAATGAACTTCATTGAGGGAGGCGCACTTGTGCATCTAGACAACTCCAGTTTAGCGCTTGAGAAAAAGCATGTTTAGAGACACCCCTTGAATGAACCCTCTAGAACCAATAACTATAGCTCAAGATCCATAACCATGAGAAGATAAAGCATTAAAAAAATTCATCTAAAGGATGGGAAATACCTCTTAAATGATAGTCTACCGAGTAGACCAAGAGTGGGGAATGAGAATGCTCCTTGAAGATATACCAAGACACAATGACTCTCTCCAATAAGAATCTTCTCTAGGTCCATAATTAACTCATGCCCATATCCAAGTGAAAGTCTCCTTGGTCTTCCTGCTAAAACCTCTAAAGGGTAACCATCTCAACAAGTGTCTCTAATCCCAAGAGAACTCTAGCCTCACCCAAGTCTCGAAGTATGTATGAGAATCTACAACCAATCAATCCATGTTAAGCTCCAAATGCAACACCACATTATCATGAAGCTCCCAAGCACATGACCAATGTACTCAATACCAAGAGAACCAACAAGACCACTGTCAAAACTCCAACTACAAAATTAGGTATCCAAACATGACATCATGATCTAACATCTCCTCCTAGAAGATCACATGCACCAATACAGACATCCTAGTCTCAAGAGAACTTGTATCATGCTAATACTCTAATCTAGAATCAAGAGTCCACTAAGACACACTACCAAACACCTCTAAACCAAGGATCAACATCTACAACCACATGAAGATAACCATCTCCTAAAAATAGTAGCCAAGATGTCAAAGCATTCTCACTACAAATAATAATCATAATCCAAGAGTTTGTCCATTACACCCAACCACTATATAAGATCATCCATCACTAGGTGACGAATACACATCACTATCAAAGCTCCCACTAAACCATGATATGAACTACACATGGCATTGTGATAACCATCTCCTAAATGAAGATCACCATGGTCCACACACACTCAACTATAATACTAATAACTCCAAAGTAGAACCAAGATCTCCAATCTAAGAAGATAAACCATCATTACTGTCAAAAGCTCACACTAAACTATGCAACTAAGATATCCATGACATCATGATAAACATGCTACAAGTCCCAATAACCAACTATCCAATCATTCTCATCATCCATCCTCTCATCCCAATGCAACATACCAATGCGCAAATGAGCATAGACAAGGAAAAATAACAAAGTCTACATCAACACTGCATCAATCCCATGGATATAGGCAATATGCATTCAAGTCATCCCACTACAATCAATGAGGTGTGCATCCCAAAAAAATGCATAACTTGTAGATCCCAACCATTGAAAACATGTAAAATCATCATCACATTAGTAACTTCCAAACTGAGATATCAAATAATATAACTTATAGACTTCACCAAATCAATCATAGATTCAACTTTCCAAACAAGTTTACAAATGAGTAACCATAGACAAGGAACTAATCAAGCATCTAAGAGATAAGAACAATGTGCTAAAAGTAAACCACAACACCACCTGTAATCATGAATCAAACATCATAACCCATACCTATCAACTACAAACATGGTCAAGTCTTGCCAATGCTCAAATGTACCTACATATCCATGACACCATAATTATCATCATTGCTATACCTATGCTCAAATCCCACTGAAACAAGACTCCTAGTCTCACCATGTATCAACCATGTCCTCAAACCAGAATATTGCTGAGCCCATAGAGATTGATACACCCACTTCAATAGAATAGGCAATTAATGTACCTAATGTGTCTTCATTTAATAAACTAGTAAACATCATTTGCATCCATACTTAAACCAATCTTATTGTTGTGTTTGATGTGTCCTCTTTCAAACAACCATTTAACAAAATTTGAGTCCAAACAATAAACATTTACAACCATAAACATCTCAAAGTCCAAAATCCAAACATTCTATCATCCTTAATCATTTCCATCATAGACCCTTGGTTTGAAAAAATTATTATGCAAGATAAAAACCCTATGCCTATTACCTTGTACGAGGCTCATGCAAAACCCAAAATCACAATCAAAATAGGTCCTCAAACCATGCATCCTTTAAATGAGATCTTTTATCCAAATCAATCAAAAAATCCCTTTGACAATGATGATGATGATAGTCTTGTAGATCAAGATGATATCAAGATGACAATAGCATTAACTATGAGATCATTACATGCAAACTTTCCATAAATCTTCATCTCCCACTCATGAACATGCAAGAATATTTCAAACAAGAAATGACTAGCACTAGCTATCATGCCAATCCTAAATACACATCTAATGGTCATCCTTATGGTACCTTTGGTAAGGGAAGAACCACTTTAGCCCAAGGTCCTCATATTCAATTCATATCTCCAATCCCAACCGCATGTGAGAACTATTTATCCTATGTATCCTATTCAAATCCTCCATCTCATAATCCTTACATTCCAACTTATCCCATCAATCCAAACCCACTACATCCAAATCATCCTTTTTAGATTTCCTCCAAGGACTTCTAGTGGAGGAAAAATCTCAAACTAGAAATCACAAATTCATTTAGTGTACCTCTCCCAAGCCTATCCAAAAGTCACATAGCACCATGCCTATCCATCAAACACCACAATGCAATCAAAATCCTAACAACATGCCCATGATCCAAGATCAAGTGCAATCATGCAAAGATATTATCAATCACAAGCCTATTAAGAATGAACTAGAGTCTTCTAGTACCATACTTTTCCATCAAACACCATCATTTAATCCATGGCCTATCAAGCCTATCAAAGAAAATGCAAACATCCTATGTAATACAATTGGTCTTTAAATAATTGAAGTAGCCATCTACAAATATCCATTCAAACGTGGATTTATAATGCAAGTATGGACGCCATCAATAAAAAAGATTTGTATTAACCAAATATCCATATAGGCATACATCAATATCTATTGATATAAGTATAACATATATACAAAATAGCCATATAGGCTTACAAGAATACCATATAGGCATACAATGTCAACTATGTACAATACAAAATATATGTCCACAAATGCCATATATGCATACAACAAAGGAACACAATCAAAAGTCATTCCCCTTTGGCTGGTGAAGAGAATAAATCATGAGTAGCCTTTGATCTTCTAGGGGATGGAGACGCGCATGTGGGTGGTCTACTATGAACCTGAGGGCTACTCCTATTTAGGTCTTCCTGCATCTTTACTTGTTACAATAAAAAGTATAGACATTAATATATAGAAATTACATGTTATAAAAAATAAAATATTTAACAAAATAATCACTTACCACTAACATATAATCTGTCTCCTCGCTTGCCTCAATAGCAAGAATAGGCCCTGGTGATGTCATGTCCTATAGAAACCATCTAGATAGAAATTAAACTTCAAATCAATAATCTTTTGATTTTTCAAAAATAGACAACTATAACAATGATTGTAAATTAAAATTTACTAATCTGCCTCATACCCCTGTCAATGCCATGGAGCTATGAATCGCAGAGGCCACACCTTGCTCCATTGCCCTATGAACATGGGGAGGTGTCTCCGCAGCCTGCATCATCTGGAAATAAAACAACATTATTCAATTACGAACACTATAATAGTGATGCAAATCATGGCTCCTAATATACACACATGTTCATCTAAACATGGAAGTACACACAATAAAGCACACAAATCACATACACAAATTTAGTAAGTACAATTCATTCATTAAACTATTTATTTTATTACCTCCATAAAGCTTTGAAGTCCACCACCATTGGCAGGTGTTGCCATGAAATCTACATTATTAACCTATTCAACATCCAAAATCAGAAATTAGAATACCATTCATATAACGATGCTATTCACATGTAATATTTATAATTGTTTACTAGTTACATACCTCGACAGTAGATGATCTACTGAAAAATGCAGGTGGAGAACCACTGAAAATTGCATCGACGCTATGACCCTAAAAATTCATTAAAATCATCAATTTAAATTAGTTAATCTTGTATTTCAAAAATGAAATTTAATAAATTAAATTCAATAAAATTGCTAATATTTACCTGAGTATCAAGGCCGAAAGTCTCACTCAGGAGGGTATCTGTCATCACCATCTACTCAGCTGCAGATGTAGCCTGTGCACCTGCGTCCTGACTGTCCATGGGGTCATAACCACAGGCTAACCCGCAAGCCTAGCAAGTATGCGGTGGGACCCTACTCCTCGCACTATCTCCCAACCCACTATGTGTTGCAAGACTGCCATGCTCTATGATGCTCTGGGTCAAGGCACTAATCGACTGAAGTGTATCGACCTCAACACTCTCCTTCGCAATGGAAGGGATAGAAACATGCTCGTGGGCTGGTCTGCTGATTACTCGTCTCACTACCCGCTGTGGGTCAAGATGTGCCCCTGGTCTATCTTGTGCTGACCCCCCACCTTTACCCTGGAAGTCCCGCATATCAAAATAGTTTGGCACTTTATTGAGGACAAACTCGGAGTAGAGTTTCCTCAAAAAGTATTGCAGGACCTCATTATTATTGCATGGAGGATGGTCGAAAACCATCCACCACCTCTGCCCAAAATTGTCCCTTATCGCTTGGTTGTTGCACCAATGGATAGGGAACCTCTTGCATGTAATGGGTGGAGATTGATTTGTTTGTGGGTTTGTGAAAATTGAACACAAGTCAAATTTTGTAATTTGTAATTTTTTGACATCTTGGTATGACAACTTGTCTGCATAGTAATCTCTAAACTCTCTCTTTTTATCTGTCCAACTAGTTATTTGCTTGCTAATTGAATCTACATTTGATAACATAGACTCAAGAGATTCGGCAAGCGTGGACCTATGTAAGGTTGAAGTGGAAGGATCTTTCAACCTTGCAATTATATCTTCAATTTCCTTTTTGTTGTTTTCAATTTGCCCCATTATATTTTCTTGTGTTCCAGGGGCATGTCGAGGAATGAATGGAGGAGGTTGTTGTTCTGCAGGTATTTCCTCCTCAGGATTTTATGGATTTTGAGGAGGAGGAGGAGGAGGTGCATTAACATTTCCTAACAATTAACGAAATATACATAAAAAATCAACAAAAACCTACCTATTTAGAAACAAATTCAAACAAAAAAATAAATATAACTCACCCCTTTGGCGTGCTCGACGTCGTGGCGGCATTTTGGCGATGAATTGATAAACTTTTTGTGTTGAATAGTGTTTTACAAAATGCGAGCGCACTTTCAAGGGTTTCCACGCCAGGGGTTGAGAGGAGAAAACAGAAAAAAATGAGATTGGAAACCTTTTTTTATTTATAGAAAGTTATAACACGAGCGCATTATAACGCGCTTGTGTTATGGCTTAATTTTTTTTGAAATTAATTTGGCCACTTTTTGGCCCCCCATCTTCTTGCACTTACCCTTATAACAATGTGCTATTATCTAGTCTCATTTCAACATTTTTGTAAAAAAATAACTATGAATAATTCAAATTGTCTATGATTAATGACACATAATTCTATATATTGCACTACTTATACCTTCCAATAGCCTCTAACTTCTACCTCAAATACAATTCAACTATCAAACTAGTATACCTATATTTAAAAATATATCTAGAGTATACCGAGAGATATCTTCTTGAGGGGCCTATTCTACCTATATGTGGCAAATTAATTAAAAAAAATTAAAGATATTTGTGAAGTAATATATATAAAATGCACACCTATATTAAGCTTTTATTACACTTTTTATTCGAGAAATTGATTAAAAGCGCAACATGTAAGACATTAATTTAATTAATATAATTATATCTTGAGAGTAAGGCTATCCCTAACTCTAATTCTAACCCTAACCCTAATTCTAACCGTAATTATATCCCTAACGATAACCCCAATTTTATCCCTAACCCTTACTCTATTACTAATTCCAACCCTAATCCCAACCTTAACTCTAACCATAGTTCTATATATAGATATAAACATAACTAACCTTTCTTGTTTTATTGTAACTATAACCCTAACCCTAACATTTAGGCTAATACTAACCCTAATTCTAACCCCAACCCTAACCCTAATTCTAACACTAATTCTAATTGTAATCCTAACCCTAATTCAAACTGTAATTGTAACCCTAACCCTAAATCTAATTATAATTCTAATCTTGAGATATCCAAGTTTATAACCCTAACCCTAACCTTAATTTTAACAGTAATCCTAACCCTAACTCTAATTATAACCCTAACAATAACCCTAAATATATCCCTAAACTTAATTTTAACCCTAACCCTAACCCTAATTGTAACCCTAATTTTAACCCTAACTCTAGTCCTAAATGTAACCATAACCCTAATACTATCCCTAACCCTAACCTTAATCCTAACCCTAATTCTAACCCTAACCCTCGCCCCAATACTAACCCTAACCCTAACTCTAATTGTAACCCTAATTTTAACCCCTAACTCTAATCCTACATTTAAATTGTAATTCTAACTATAACTTTAATCCTAACACTAATGCTAACCCTAACTCTAATTCTTACCCTAATGATAACCCTAATTCTAACCCTAACTCTCACCCCAATACTAACCCTAATTGTAATCTTAATTTTAAGTCATAACTCTAATCCTAAATGTAATCATAATCCTAAATGTAATACTAATCCTAGCTCTAATTCTAACCCTAACCCTGATTTTAACCTAAGCGCTAAGCCTAACCCTAATTATAAAACTAATTCTAACAATAACTCTAATTCTCTTCCTAATTCTATCCTTAACCCCAACCCTAAATCTAACAAAAGTTGTAACCCTAATTTTGGACCTAATTGTAATACTAACTATAACCCTAATGCTCATTTTAAACCTTAACCGCAAACCTATTTGTAACCTAATTTTAGGGACCCTATATTAGTAGGGTAAAGTCTTTATATTCTATCTTGTGAAGTAAAAGTAATAGATCTTGTGGCTGGATTAGATCTATTGCTATCTAGTTTTATTGCATCATTTACTTTACATATGTCATTGTAATTAGCATAGATTAACGTATACATTGATATTTGGTTGGACCCTTCTAAACCCTGGATCTGTCATTTACTTCTATGTCTTTTGCTAAATTCTAGATCTCTTAGATTTCTTTTTTGTGTACTAGTGCCCTCCATAGAGTGCTTTTTAATCAACATACACCTTGTGGAAACCCTTGATTGTCTACTTATTTTTTCTTAGCCCCATCCTGCGGCTTTTCAAAAGTCATTCAAGTTTTTGTAACTACAATTTACATAATAGATCATGGGACCACAAAGCTATAGCTACAGTTTAATGCAAGTTTGATGTGCACACAAGGTGAATCAGGGGTAAGCAAATCAGATTTATGGCCCTACAATTTCCTTCTCAAGGGTAGACCTTCTATCTAAAGTGTAGACCTTCGAAAGTTAATTTTGACTAGAAATCCTCTACATTCACAAGCCTAGTTGTAGCATTAGAACCAGACAGTTGAGCAAGGTGAAGTCCACTTTTTAGAAAATCTTCAAATAAACAATATAAATTTGTTCCTTGTATCTATGACCCCCTAAAGAGAACAAATAAATTCCACCATCACAAAAAGGAAAGGATTCCTTGATTAAACACCATGAAGTAACTACCTTATAATTATAATCTTGACATACCAAATATTTGTTCACTTCAATATAAAAAGAAAACAAAATGTTGTTTCCATGAGAGTAAAAAATCAATAACATAATAAATATAATCCATGTTTAAAATGATTCAACCACCATAATAAATATCTATTTTCTTGTTAATGAGAATGTGCACTCAAGCTCAAGTCACATCAATTAATATAAGCTTTATAAGAAATGATAACATCACATGTAAGATACAAATATATTCAAGTCCCAATTAGAAGGAGCAACATTATAATAAGTAATGCTCTGTCCATTGCTGGTTGTAACTTGAAAAGATAGAGACTGCCCCTTAAGATTGGTTGTGCATTGCCAGTTTTGTCCCCAATTCCAAGCTAAAGGAAACCAATCAGTATTAGAACCTTTTACCTTCACATCCACATCATCCCCATTTCCACCCACATTTGTTATCAGGGTCAGATAAAAGTAATAGTTGCCATTGATGGTAAACCTGACCCCTCCTTCCTTCATACATGGAACTTTGCACAAGAGTGAACTCAAAAACATATATTTATTAAACCCATGTCAATAATAATAACTTTAGAAATAGCTTTACCTTCTATATTTGACAGGCACAATCCCTACCTTCCAAATGAACACCATCATGTGCTGCCACTGTAGGACCCTATATGCATTTTTGGTAGAACCAAGTGTTTCCTTGAAGTGGCAACCAAAGGAATGTCAACTCTGTAGTCAGAGTTCTGTAAAAGAATCACATCAACTATCATAGGCTCCAGCAAGCTTAGCCTCCCTGGCTCCATTTTCTCAAGAACATAAATTTTAACCACTCAATTCACAAACCAACTACAATCACTTTGTAGGCTCGTACATCCTTAAGATTTTCCACAGGGTATCTACAAAGTGTTACTCAAGCATGTCTGTAAAGTATTGAATGCACAATATAGGTACAAAACCCTCTAATTTGTTTGGCTTCTCATTTAAGACCAAGAATGCAATCATGATGCAGCCCATGTATGGGGTCAGTGTCCCAAGGAAACAGTAGACAAAATATTTTCTATACAATTAAACAGTAGACAAGATCTTCTCTGTACAATTAAACAATCCTAAACGTCTATATTTCCCCCCTAAAAAAATCCAGTGACTATTGTTGGGGTAAAATGTGGTTTAATCAATTGAATAATAACAAACCCAAACATCAATAGAATAATAAAATCAAGAAAGATTGAATGAAGCTAAGCACTGAATAACACAGTGCAAACCTTCCTTGAATCAAAGCTTCTATTGTTTGCCTATTAAAACTCTCCTTGCTGATATGAAGTAGGCCCTCAGAGAGTGCACTCTTTCTGCTGTGTTGTAGGATGTCAGTAGTAAACGGCTAAGATGATAGATAATGCTGTGAAGTAGAGCTTCAAAGCAAAGGGTGATCTCAAGTAGATTGTATTGGGGGTGCCAAAGGCACGCAGGTAGAATTCTGCAGAGTAACAATACAAATAACCTGGATGAATAGAATGGAGGGATGAAGCTTCTTTTATAGACTCAGAAGAATGAGAATCAACGGTTGAGAGGAGATATGAAGATCAATGGCTGAGAATGGTTGAGGAATGTGCAACTAGTAGAAATATGACAAGTGTCCCACCTCCATCATGAAAGAGGGAATTTGACAAAATTGATTGGAGAGTTAACTCCTTTAACTGATCAGTTAATAGACTTGATTAGTCAGTTGGAAGAATGGATTATGTAATTGACTGAATTGATTGAGGGATTAACTCAATTGACTAGTTAGTTAACACTTTTGATTGATTAGTTAACTAACTTTGATTAGAGAAGAAATAGGACATGTGGGTGAGGGATAATTAGGTAATTAAATATTTAATATATTTAATTACATGTGCAACATGGTGAAGTGGACAAGGTGAGGTGGAAAAGTGAGGTGTACGGGTGAGGTGGATTTTTGAAATTAGAACTTAGGATAGAGGAATTTATGATTAATTAAATAATGTAGGATTATTTAATTATGTGAGATATTAGAAGAATTTAGGGAATTTAATTAAATAAATTGATTTTATTTAATTATGGAATAGTGAACTAATTAAATAAATTTAGAATATTTATTTAATTGATAGAAGAATGGAATAAATATTTAGAATATTTATTTAGAATGAATCATGTCATTTTTAGGTGTATACATTTTGCCCCTCTTTGATGCAATGCAGTTTACAGCGTTGCTTCAAAGAAATCGATAGTCTGACAGTGATACATGCCCCAGTTTGCCCCTGGTACAAGTTTAATGATGATAGGATGCCCCCTTAGGAGATTGGACGGGAAGAAGGCAGGAGGCGTGAGACGGACAATCTCACGAAGACGAAGGGAAGCTAGGTTAGAATGAAGAAATCGATTGAAGAAAGAGTCGAATGATACGTGATGCAAGATGGAATGATGACACACACAAGCAAGCAAGCAAGTATGCACAAATGACATAAGAACAAATAAGGTATTGCCCCTATCAAGTGGTAAACCAACGATATACTAATAATGATATACAACAATGTTGTCATGGTGGGGAATGATATATTCCTAGACCAACACGACAGGCGTGTTGTCATGGCAGGGAATGATAGATCCATAGAGCAACATGAAGGATAGTGCTTGGTTTCAAGAAATGAAGCATGTCGTGTAAGATGCGTGTGTTGGTCTGATTTTGACAATGTTACATCCTGTATAAGACAATTGATTGATTAACTGATCAAGTTGGTTTACAACCAGACAAGGATCAAGACCATTGATTGTGATTGGATCATTTGTGCAAGATTGACTTGACTTGATTGGTATGGATTAAGGATGGACCTACATTTGGATCATTTCTCAGGTTGACTGAAATTGAGAAGAATGGACCACAACAATAGATGGAATACTGATTGATAGAAGAATGACTCGATAGAAGGACTCACAAGCTTTTATTTGTATTGATACTCTGCATTGTTTGAATCTTTTATTGCACGGGATATGGATGTATGGATGTATAATGAATGCTTTGCTTTTGACATCTTGACGGTGCAAGTATTTTTGAGTGCTTTATTTCATCATTGGGCTCTTTTGAAATGTTGTAAGCTAATACAAGCATCGAGGTATAATTAAACCAAGATGACCTGAGTACAACTTACATGGATTTTGATTTAGAAAGTTAATACAAGCATCTAATCAAATTTGAATCTAGATGACCTGAGTATTCCTTGCATGTTTTAACAAACAAGGATTGCTCTCGTTCATGTTAGACCTTTGATGTCCTTGATGATCTTTTGCTGATCATGTCCTTAGACAAGGTGTTACATTACTAAAGCGGAATCCATAGATAGCAAACAAAGAAAATGATCATGCCCCCATCATAGCCTCTCTATCTTTTGGCATCGTTGAGTAGCATAGAAAAGACATGATAACAAAATCAAGACTCTGTAACTTAACCATGATTTCAAACCCACAAAACATTCTTGCATTTAAATGTGTTTATTTCTTGCTGTAATTTGAGTAAAATCATTTAGAAGGCCTTGGGTATTTTGCTCTGTGTTTGAATAGGTTAAGGTACATAAAGTCAGGATTCTTGCTTGGAGCGCGGGTTCTGCTTGCACCTGCTTGCTTGGTGAGAAGATTTTCTTGCAATCCTTATTGGTGAGATGGACCCTAAGGGACTGACCTAGTGCCTCAGGGGTGCATTGCTAAATGGCCTTGCCTACGTGACGACGCAGAGGCAACGTAGTTCGGGGTAAACCCTAACGGACCTAAGACCTAGGTGAGGGAAAGTGGAGATTGACCCAGCTGGATGGAAGGACAAGATATGGAACGGATGGGACAATGGAAAGCCTCGGGGGTGCATTGGGATAATGGCCTTGCCTACGTGACGACGCAGAGGCAACGTAGTTCATGGACTTGGATCATGGAAACTGGTGAGAGACACTATGTTAGGCTCACACTGAAGAGACGGTATGGGATAGAACCTTGGTTGTCAAGGTTGCAAAGAGGGAGAGTTATCAAGCCATGATAGGTAACTACCAGGTGTTTATTATGGGATAGATATGGGTCGAATGAGATATGAGTGAAGCAAGAAATGGACTCGAGGTGACTGGACTCTTAGAGATGGAGAAGGCGGTTTATCACAAGTAACGCCTGTTCGCTAGGTTTTCATCAGTTGTTTTTATTTGCACGAGAAGCTAGAAAGTAAACATGATGCCTGTTTGCCAGGTTTTCATCATGATACCTATCCAAGGTGCCTATTTACCAGGTTTTCACCAAAGGATGATTTTTTTGTATGCTTTCTATTTTTCTGATTTTTTTTTTGTATTTTCTCTTTTCAACTTTTTTTTTTTTTGTGTTGTTGCGCCCCCTTGCATTGGGGTTCTCCTAGGTATAGAACCGGTGAAGGTGCATGCTATTGATTGGATCAACGAACAGCTCACCCTTTGATGTTGCCAACTGATATGCCCCTGATCCGTAAGCTGCTACAATCACATAGGGCCTAAGCCAGTTTGGTTCGAACTTGCCCTTCTTTTCTCTGTCTTGTTGATTGTGAGGATTTTCTTTGAGAACGAGGTCCCCAACCTTAAAGTATCTTGGGCGAACTTTGTGTTTATAGCTTCTTGACATCATCTGTTGATATGCTTTGAGATGATCAAAGGCTTTTTGTTACCTTTCTTCTAGCAACTCTAGTTCCTGTACCCTGGAGACTCTGTATTCTTTGTCTGATATGAGACCTTTCAATGACACCCTGAGAGATGGTAGTTCGACCTCAATGGGGAGGATGGCTTCTGAACCATAGACAAGGGCATAGGGTGTAGCACCTGTGGGAGTGTGTATACTGGTTATGTAGGCCCACAGAGTGGGATTGAGTTGGACATGCCAATCACGGCCAGCATCATTGACAGTCTTCTTTAGGATTTTCAGAATGGTTTTATTCGATGCCTTAGCTTGGCCGTTACCTTGGGGGTAGTATGGAGTGGAGAAACGATGTTGGATTTTGAAACTCTCACAGAGTTCTTGGACATCCTAATTTTTGAATGGTCTTCCATTATTCATGATAATAGATGAAGGAATGCCATATCTATAGATAATGTAATTCAGAATGAAAGAGGAAATTTGCTTGCCTGTGACGGTGGTTAGGGGAACGACCTCAATCCACTTTGTGAAATACTCAGTGGCGGTTATGATGAATTTGTGGCTGTTGGAAGAGGGTGGATGAATCTTTCCCACAAGGTCAAGTCCCCATTGGCAAAAGGGCCAGGGTGTCATTAAAGGTCTCAACTCTTGAGCAGGTGCATGGATTAGGTTCCCGTGTATTTGGTACTGTTTGCACTTTTTGACGAACTGATATGAATCCATTTCCATGTTTGGCCAATAATAACCCAAATGCATGAGTTTCTTGGCTAAGAAAGGACCGCTGGAGTGTGTTCCGCAGATCCCTTCGTGTACGTCTTGCAAGGCAGTTATGGATTCTTCTTGTTCTAAACAACGGAGCAAAGTACCATCCAGACCACGTCGGTAAAGGGTATCAGCTATGATGGTGTAGCGAAAGGTTTGTCGTATGAAAGTTCACTTTTGGTTGGAAGAGAGGTCAGGTGGGAGAACATTGTCCTTGAGGTAAGTGTAAGTCTTACCGTACCAAGGTGAATCAAATCCAACTAGGAGGCATATTGAATGGGTCTCAGGAAGATCATAAGCTGGTTGTCGAATAGTTTCTACCAAGAACTCGTACCGTGACTCATTTTCAGGTATTTCCAGAAGAGAGGCTATGGTAGCCATTGCATCTGCCACCTTATTCTCAATCCTAGGTATTTGCTCGAAGGAGATGGTCCCGAAGTGTTCTTTGAAGTCGTCAACCATTCGTTTGTAGGGGATGAGCTTTTCATCTTTTGTTTGGTACTCATCGTTGGCCTGATTGATTATAAGCTGAGAATCACCATAGACATGCAGTTCTTGGATTTTCCATTCTTTTGCCATCTTGAGACTGATTACCAAGGCCTCATACTCCATGACATTATTGGTGCATGGAAATAACAAATGGTAGGACTTCAAAATTGTGTCTCCTTGAGGATTTATAAACACGATACCTGCCCCCGATCCATGGTTTGTATAAGACCCGTCAAAGTAGAGTTTCCAAGAAGATGTTGACACATTGAATAAGGATTCGTCTGGAAATTCAAACTGCATGGGCTTGCTATCTTGTAATGGTGCATCTACTAGTTGGTCAGCTATGAATTGTCCCTTGATGGCTTTTCTGTCCACATATTCGATGTCATACTCACTGAGAAGCATTACCCACTTTGCTAGGCGACCTGTGAGAGCTGCTTTGTTGAGGAGATATTTCAATGGGTCTATCTTTGCAATGAGTTTAACAGGATGTGCAAGCATGTAATGTCAGAGTTTTTGTGAAGCAAAAACTACCGCGAGACATGATCTTTCTACTTGTGAGTATTGCAACTCATAGCCCACTAAGGTTCGACTAATGTAGTATACAGCGCTTTCCTTGTTCTCGTAATCTTGCTGCACTAGAAGAGCTCCAAGAGCTATAGGTGTAGCAGATATGTAGAGAATTAGAGGTTTTCCTTGGATCGGAGGCATGAGAATGGGTGGATTCATAAGGTACTCCTTTAGCTTGTTGAATGCCTCTTCACACCGCTCATCCCACCTAAATGGAATGTTCTTATGCAGGAGATGGCTGAAAGGTTGGCACTTGTCTGCCAGCTGTGATATGAATCTGCAGATGGCCTGCAGCTTGCTCTGTAGGGATCTCAACTGAGTTAGAGTCTTGGGCGGTGGCATGTCCATTATAGCTTTGACCTTGGCAGGGTCTACCTCTATTCTGTTTGCCGACACGATGAAGCCTAGCAGCTTGCCTGACGTTACCCCAAACACACATTTCTTTGGGTTTAGTTTGACTTGGAATTGGTCCAATCTTTGAAAGACTTTTTCTAGCACATCCAGGTGTGAGTCTCTTGTGAGAGATTTTGCTAGGATGTCATCGACATAGTCCTCCATTGTTACATGCATCATGTCATGAAATATAGTTGTCATCGCTCGCTGATATGCAGCACCTGCATTTTTTAGCCCAAATGGCATGACATTCCAGCAAAAGGTACCCCATGGGCAAGTAAAAGTTGTCTTGTGTTGGTCCTCTGGTGCTATTTTGATTTGATTATACCCTGAGAATCCGTCCATGAGTGATAGCATTGTATGTCTTGCAGTTAGGTCGACTATGATATCGATGTTTGGCAATGGAAAATCATCCTTGCGGCATGCTTTGTTTAAGTCTCAAAAATCATTGCATAGTCAAACTCGGCCATCTAGTTTAGACATTGGCACAATGTTGGATATCCATTCTAGGTAATCTATGGCTCTGATGAACCCCACATCCAGCAATTTCTTGAGTTCTTTGACCAAACGTGCTATGTGAGGATGCATCTTTCTCAGCTTCTACTTTACTGGTTTTACTCCTGGATCCAATGGTAGGTGATGTAGAATTAAGTTTTGGTCTAAACCTGGCATGTCTGCATATGACCAAGCAAAGCTGCCTCTCTCCTTCTTGAAGAACGGTACAAACCTGGTCTTTTCTGGTGGTGTAAGAGATTTGGCAAAGTGGATAATCTTGGGTTGTTCTTCTGTTCCAATATTCACGGGCTTTGTCAGTTCCACAACAATCTGTGACCTTTCCTGGTACATATCACTAGGGAGAGTGTCAATCTTTCCATCGTCAGGTGCCACAGTTGGGTTTTCACCTTTGGATGCATCCTTTCTTTTTACTGTTTTGGGATCTGACACTGCCGCAAGGCGGTTTTCACTGTCAGATCCATTTTTGATCTTGATATTTTTGTGACTGGAAGGCTTGGCACCCTCCCCAAAGTAAGCCACGATATTCAATTCAATAGCAAAACCAGCTTTATGATCTCCCTTGGGTAAGTGGTCCCTAAGTTCCATATAATCAATGTAAGCATCATCGTTTTGGAACATATCTAGTTGGGGAGTTCCTTGCAGATCCCAGTCAATAAGCTCAGGGTGCAAGAGGGGAAGGGAGTCGGATGATAGACCTGATTCATTGATGGTGTGAATGGAAATGTTAGGAGCATTGGCAGGGGTAGTGTTCAGGGTGGTACTTTCCTCCAAGTTGTTTATTGCAATGGAATTTAAACTTTCCTTGAAAGCCATAATCTCAGGGATGGGCAAATCAGACTCCAGTGGTCTGTTCCATTGTGTTTGTCCCTCACGGTAGGGGCTAAGAGTTTGGATGGTGTCGACCTCTTTGTCATCGTAGGAGTGCTCTGTTAGCTCATCCCACTCATACTTATTTGAATCTGCGTCGCTGTCCACTTGGAGTGTTTGGATTGTTTCTACAAGGCAAGCATTTTCCTTAGCCTTGCCCTTGCCTTTGTATCCTAGGCCACTTATGTTTCTAGCTGATGAGGATGAAGAAGGTTGAATAGGTTCAATGATTCCTTCTTTTCTGAGGCCGATGGGGCCTTGTCCTTCGTACCCCATCTTGTGTAGAATAGTCTCACCTCGCTCGTAGAGTTCTGTTGGGAGGCTAGGCAGATCTTGCGTTATGTTCTCTTCTTCAGCATAAAGCCATTGTAGGAGATCTCTCTCCTCTGTTTCATCAGATAAGGTCCCCCATTTTACAAAGGGAGTTGTGGGGGCTACGGGAGGAGAAGATGACTTTGGAAAATGTTTGGGTTGGCCAAAAGAGTGAGGAGACAAAGGCATCTTGGCAAGATTGAGGTTGTGCTCAATGGAGTATTCTCCCACTCCAGTTTCTTTTATGGTAATCTTCTGTGCTTTAGGTCTTGAGGAGGAAGCTTCAGCGGTATGGTCATGTTGCGGGGTAGGGGAAATGTATGGTCTATTGTTGGGTATGACACACTCGAGTTTTGTATAGAAAGAATTGTAGTGTTGGTAGGGGTCAGGGTCACCTTGAATGGTGATTTGCTTGCCATTGTGTGGGAATTTAATGCATTGATGATAGGTTGATGGGACAGCCTTCATGGCGTGAATCCATGGTCTCCTGAGTAGGATATTATAAGTGAGTTCTCGATCAAGGACTTGACACACCACATCTTTTATTACTGGTCCCACTTGAATGGGTAGGACAACTGTTCCCTTTGTGGTTCTTTCTTCCTCGTCATATGCTTTGATGGTAATTTTCCTCCTTGGATCAACTGCTTGTTCAGAGAACCCCAGTGCAAGGACTAGCTTTAATGTGCAAATATTTAAACTGGCACCTCCATCAATGAGGACCCTCTTGATGCAATGTTTGTGGATGAAGGCGACGATATGTAAAAGGGTGTTATGGGGTTGAGATACAGAGAGGTCATCTTGCTCGGTAAATGATATGGTGTTAGAGGAGGTCAGATTACCTACCATGGTCTGAAACTTCTCTTAGGCCAAATTAGTGGGGACAGTGGTTTCCACTAAGGCTTTTTCTAGGATCTCTTTATGGGACGAGGATAGACGCAACAACTCCAAGATAGAAATGTGGGCTGGAGTTTTCTATAATTGGTCTATGCCATTATACTGGCGAAAGTTGGATGGAGACGGTGACGACCTTGGAGGGGTAGTATTGAGCGTGACTTTACCACTGCGGGTAATTATAGTACAACTAGTTCTGTTAGGTCCTGATTGTTGGTTAGGTGAGATGACATTGATTTGCGGGAATTGCTCAGAAATGCAATTTATGGTATAGTCAAATGGCACACTTGCATAGTTGGCATTACTAGTCCCACTGTTCTGATTTGGCCGGTTACGATTATTGGTGTTGTTGTTGTTGTTATTGTAGCTGTTGTTGTTGTTGTTGTTGTTTTTGTTGTTGTTGTTGTTATATGGCCTGTTGTGATTCAGAAGTGGATCCCTGTAGGCCACATGAGATTTATTGGAGGTATGCTGTTGTGTCCCTCCCTGGTTCTGATCTAGTACATCTTGTATGACATTTTTGAGGCGAATGCAGTTGTTAGTTGTATGCCCCCTTCCTCGATGATATTCACAATAGTCTGTGTCCTTCAAGTAGGGAGGTTTGATTATAGGCTCGTAATCACTTGTTGGCGGTAGAGAAATTTCGTTGTTAGCCAACAACTTCCTTAGTGTAGACTCTTAAGACTCACCCAATGGTGTGAATTTTCTCCTTGGATTTGAACTGAACCAAGGTCTGGGCTCCCGAGAGGGTGGTTTGTTGAGTGTACCATTGTTTGTTTCTCCTTTGAGAGTGAATATGGGTTGTTGCTTGGGAGCTACCGCCTTGGCATCCACTACCCCATCGTTGACCACATTCTTGTTCTTGGTCCAAAACTTTGATTTATCTGTTGTGTAATTGGAGGTAGGTGTGTCCTTGTATAGCTTGATAGCTCCTTTAGTGATCATAGCCTTTTTGATGAATAAGCCCATTTCAATGACTTTTGAGAATGATGTAGGGCATTGTATCTGTATTTGATAGCTATGATCAGTGTTTAGGTTATGGACAAACATCTCCAATAGCTGCTTCTCAGGCATATCATAAGAACACTTACTAGCTAGTTGGCTCCATCGTTGTAAGAAGGTGGTGAATGACTCACCACTCTTTTGTTTGGTATTGCATAGATCTAGCATAGATACCTCGTGTTTGATGTTGTAAGAGAAGTGCGTAATAAATTTGTTGACAAGTTCATCAAAAGTTTTGATTCCTGGTGGGAGACGTGAGAACCACTCCATAGCTTAACCACCTAAAGATCTTAGGAATAGTCTCATCAAGTAGGTCTCGTTGTGAGCTACTTCTAAACATGCTGCATTGAATTCCCTAATATGATCTCTAGGGTCTCCCTTCCCTTTGTATTTGTCAAACTTTGGAACTCCAAACTGATAGGGGAATGGTTTCATGACCAAATTTTTGTCAAAGCGGTATGGTGCTATATCTTCCAAGGAGTAGTTCTTGGTACTTGTACCTATCTTAAGGTCTGATATTTGTTGTGTGAGGCTCTCGAGTTGTTTTCTCATTTCTTCCATAGGAGCATTTTGATCTACGGGTCTCTTTCCTCTATCATTTGCATGCGGGACTGTGTCATTTGTACCCCTCTCATGATTATTGTCTACATTTTCCATGATTGTACTTATATCAAAGTCTGCGGGGAGTTTAATTTTGAGACTAGCAAGATGATGGAAGTATTTATGAGGGTCTTCAAGGAGCACCTTCTCTATTAGGCGTTGGAATTTTCTATCTTGGATGTGCGCTTCATATTCTTCATGATAAATTTCTTCGTCACTATCATGTGGTGTGATGATGTGATTGGATGAGCCGGCCATTTCTATTTGCTTTTTGTACTGAGATCGAGTAAGAACCATGCAAGGTGACGTGGGATGGAATGGACTAGGATTAGAAATTTTGGCAAGGTGCCGACTGAGACTGTTGTGAATAGGATACCTAAAACAAGGTTTTGAACAAAGGATTCTCTCGCTCAATGACTTCAAGTAAGATGGTTGACACAAGATGATAGCCACTAGTAAGGGTACTCGATACCTGTCTTACTGTATAGGGACTAGTCATTCAACAAGACTACTAGCAAAGGTACTGTGACCTACTAGGCTTACGTGAATTCACTAATGATACGAAAAAGGGACCCATGTTGAACCGGTATGGAATAGACTGACTTACACTTTGACAGGAGGTGAATAGGTGATTGACGGAAGAGAGACACTTTGGGTGAAATGGATGAAGACTGACTACAAGGCTAAATCTGATCTCAGAAAGTGAAGCTAGGCTGAAATGGGTGCTCCAAACAGGTAAAAATATTTCCTCAAAAATAGTGCAAGTGCTCACTGTCGTGTATGCACAGAAACAAATGCGCAGCAGAAATGAATATATGCACAGAAAGTTGAAGTATATGCACAACATTGGTAAAGTATAAATGCGCAGTAACAGTGTGCATATGCGCAGCAAGTCTACACGTATGCATAGCAAGTTGACACAAATGCGTAGCAGAAATAGGTATATGTGCAGCTCTAGTTTTTTTGGCAAAATTTTGGAGTTTTCTATTGCTTTTGGTATTTTTGGCTGGAAAAAGGCCTTCTTGTCTGATTTTATGAATTAACAGCAAGAAAACACAACAAGCACAAAGAATATTTTATAGTTTTTCATTGTTTTTGTGGTTTTTTTGACTCTATTTAGGAACAAAAGCAAGCACAAAGATCCTAGGCTAGAAATGGATTACAAGGGTTCTTGGCCACTAGAACAAGGGGTTTTTAATGCGGGCAACCGTTCAAGTGGTTACACATGCAACGGCACTACTCTCCGTTGTGGAGTCTCCCAGCCTCAAAGGGTTGCGCCTTAGAGGGTTTTGGGGGAGGTTGGCCGTCGGTGTAACATAGCAGCACTTGTTGCAGGAAGTTTTCACCTCAAGCACTTTTATTTTAAGTGGATTGGTAGGGCTTGGCTTCTAGCCTATTTCCACTCAAGGTCGTTCCCACTTGGACAAGCGTGCATCCAAGGGCAGGCCCCTCTTAAAGGTTAAACAAATGGAATAACAAGTCTAGCACTCTGATCACCCAGTAAAGGGGAGAGCATAAGCCTATTGTCATTCGTCAAGCACAGAAGACACTGATTAATCCAACCTATTTAAAAGTAGAAAAACTAAATGGGCTAATCTACTTGGACAAGCACAGAACTTTGAAGTGATTTTAGCAAGATAGCATTGGTTCAGTTTTAACCCCAGAAATCAATGGTGAGTTCAGTTTTAATCCTCGTAGCACGAAATAGTTAACTTTGAAGTTTTGGTCCAATGAGATAGCAGTAGTTCAATTTTAACCCAGAAATCAATGGTGAGTTTAGTTTTAATCCTTGTAGCACGAAATAGTTAACATTAAAGTTTTTTTGGTCCAACGAGATAGCAGTAGTTCGATTTTAACCCAAAAATTAGTGGTGAGTTCAATTTCAATCCCAGCTAGCAATAACTTGGAAAATGTTGCTATGCAAGAAAATAAATGATCCAGTTACTTCTTTCCTAATTCTATCTAGGTGAGGATTTGAATGAATATCAGTTTTACTATCTTTTAGAAAGTGAAGTGTGAACTATTTAAATGCAACTATATGGAACTAAACCCGAACCTATCCTGCAAAACAGCTCCAGAGAACACCTGCGAAAAGGTTAGCGTTAGCAAATTTTCCTAGAAAAGTACTAAAACCATTGTTTATTACAGATGCACAGCTTCAGTGACTAAATGCGTAGAGATAGTCAACAGAAGCGCAGCAAGAACAAATATGTAGTAACAATGCACAAACACATAGTAATAATGAACAGACGCACAGGAATGACAAATGCGCAGTAATAGTGCACACATGCACAATAAGAAGTCACATATGCGCAGGAATGACAAATGCACAGTAACAGTGCACACATGCGCAATAAGAAGTCACAAATGCGCAGGAATAATGGATGCGCCATAGAAATAGATATATGTGCTGCAAAAATGTTCAAATGTGCTGAAGTAGCCTGTGCATGACCTGTACGAAACCTGCCTTAAAAAAAAAGCTCAGATTTTGATGAGATAAAGGGGCAAAGGCCCCACGGTGGGCGCCAAAAATGTTGGGGTAAAATTTGGTTTAATCAATTGAATAATAACAAACCCAAACATCAATAGAATAATGAAATCAAGAAAGATTGAATGAAGTGAAGCAATGAATAACACAGTGCAAACCTTCCTTGAATCAAAGCTTCTATTGTTTGCCTATTAAAACCGTCCTTACTGATATGAAGTAGGCCCTCAGAGAGTGCACTCTTTCTGTTGTGTTGTAGGATGTCAGTAGTAAATGGCTAAGATGATAGATAATGCTGTGAAGTAGAGCTTTAAAGCAAAGGGTGATCTCAAGTAGATTGTATTGGGGGTGCGCACAGGTAGAATTCTGCAGAGTAACAATACAAATAACCTAGATGAATAGAATGGAGGGATGAAGCTTCTTTTATAGACTCAGAAGAATGAGAATCAACGATTGAGAGGAGATATGAAGATCAATGGCTGAGAATGGTTGAGGAATGTGCAACCAGTAGAAATATGACAAGTGTCCCACCTCCATCATGAAATAGGGGATTTGACAAAATTGATTGGAGAGTTAACTCCTTTAACTGATCAGTTAATAGACTTGATTAGTCAATTGGAAGAATGGATTATGGAATTGACTGAATTGATTGAGGGATTAACTCAATTGACTAGTTAGTTAACACTTTTGATTGATTAGTTAACTAACTTTGATTAGAGAAGAAATAGGACATGTGGGTGAGGGATAATTAGGTAATTAAATATTTAATATATTTAATTACATGTGCAACATGGTGAGGTGGACAAGGTGAGGTGGAAAAGTGAGGTGTATGGGTGAGGTGGATTTTTGAAATTAGAACTTAAGATAGAGGAATTTATGATTAATTAAATAATGTAGGATTATTTAATTATGTGAGATATTAGAAGAATTTAGGGAATTTAATTAAATAAATTGATTTTATTTAATTATGGAATAGTGAACCGATTAAATAAATTTAGAATATTTATTTAATTGATAGAAAAATGGAATAAATATTTAGAATATTTATTTAGAATGAATCGTGTCATTTTTAGGTGTATACAACTATATAGGTAACAAATTCAAGCCCTCCCGTGTGTATAAGTCTTAGAGAAAACTATTAAAATATGGTAGGATAAAATGCAAATAGTTACACCATTATTGTACAGCAATATTAAAACATAAAATTATATATTATTGTCTTCGGATGTTTTTCACATTGCATTACATTGGCTTTATAAAAGCCTCTTCCCTTTAACTATTTGATAACTACCTACATAACCTCCATACGGGAATGTAACTCCCACAAACTAACAAACCAACTATTGCTTTATTTACTAACATTTATTTAATATGCATAAACTAACCTATAAATGCAAATTTAACAATGTAATACCATTGTTACTATGACTATTATGCCAACATTCCCCCCCTTATTACATTGTTCCTGCAATAGTACCAAGGGACCCCCCCTGAATGCTAATATACTTAACAAAATTGATTACATAATATGAATACATATTTTATAGAAGATCTTCTCCCAAAGAACAAATCCTAAACTAAGCAAGGCTCCATCATGCTATCTCGTCTACCCTTAAAAAGGTGTAGCTTCGAGCTATATTCTTAAGCTCTTTAGTCCCAAACTCTCAAATCACAGTGTCTTGAATTATTCGACAACAATCCCTAAGAGATATGACATATCTCTATTATTGTCTAGTGACCGCGAAAGGGTATAATTCTTGATCATATACTCTGAAGTTCGCTGGACAACAATCCATATTGAGATCAACACCAAATCCCAAACCTGTCTCCAAAACAAAATCTTCACAAAACATACATTCTTCAAATTCGTCAGCATCAACAAAGAAGAGAAAAACAACCAAAACCAAAAACGCTTCTCATGCAAAGCATCATCTCAAAGCGAGAAGCTAACTTGAGATAATGGAAAATCCTCCATCCTCTGATGCTGCCTTCCTCCAATTTGGCCTTGTTACACTTTATCCGTTCAATGTCATGTTAATCTCTCTGATAACACAAGCATGTGAGTCTTTGAAGGCCCCATTATGTGTAACAAAGATGGCACCGAAAGTCCATGCTTAAGTAAATATGATTAAAAAGTCCATTTTAAGGTATTGGACCCACCTAATATTGTACCTTTACTTAAAAAATATCTCCAATATTACAAGTTATTTTATTCACCAACTAAAATAACTAAATAGATCTATTATGCTCGAAAATGTATTGATAATCAATCAAAGTGAAATAAGAGCCATAATCATATTTTAAACTCATGACCTTTTGTAATCGCCACTCAAAGCTTTCACCAGTTTCACCAACTCGCCTATTTACCATACTTAATTTTCCAAATGTTGAATGCCTTTATTATTCCCAAGCTTGTTTTCAACTCCCTCACTCACAAATTCAAAATAGAAACTTTTCCTAATCGAACTATTAAATAAATTGTTCTCAACAATAGAAAAGCAATGTTAATGAAGAACTCACCGGCAACATTTAGCTTTTACTGAGAATGGAAGTAATAAAAACATCTAATAAAAACACAATTCTTACTCAAATAAATCAGAGTCGGAGACTGCATCGAGAGGAGACTCACGTCTTCTATATGATGCAATAATAATAGTTTCTGAGACTCTGTTTCATTCTTTCATATCACCAAAAATTTAACAACAAACTTCTATGTTTCACATACATGTAAATAAACCTCTTTCACAGCAAGGAGAGTAATGTATTTGCCTTTACAGGTCTGTACGGCCAGCAAACACCAATTTCATCAACCACATGATCTACGAAGAAATTCACATCTCCATATGCACGCAGAAAAATCTTCCAAACACCTTTGATTCCTCCAAATTTTCACACCGCTCGCAACATTTAATGTCCTTCGTTTTGTAACACACCTCTCTATAAATCTACACGCCTTTCAATGTGTTCAAAACTTCACCTTCCTGTGCTTACTTGCTCTCCTTGTCATTACCAATCTCATCCAAGAAAAATAGGCTATATTTAAAAAAATAATAATGGAAAATAGGAAACAATCTATGCAGCCACATGCTATTTTAACCATCATGTAAAAACACCAAAAACCAAGGATAAAAATCATTTAAAACGACCATTCTAGTGACTGCAAAAACCTTGCACGATTTTCTTCATGCTTGTTGCACAAGCACAAGAACATATATTGCTCTGATACCATATTGAAATATGGTAGGACAAAATGTAGATAGTTACACCATTATTGCACAGCAATATTAAAATATAAAATAATATATTATTATCTTTGGATGTTTTTCACATTGCATTACATTGGCTTTATAAAAGCCTCTTCCCTTTAACTATTTGATAACTACTTACATAACCTCCATACGGGAATGTAACTCCCACAAACTAACAAACTAACTATTGCTTTATTTACTAACATTTATTTAATATGTATAAAATAACCTATAAATGTAAATTTAACAATGTAATATCATTGTTACTATGATTATGCCAACAAAAACAAGGGCTTCAAATTTTCCAAAAAATAATTTGTTGAAACCCCAACTCTTTGTTTTCCTGGACAAATAGCATAATCCTTTTAAAGAAACGGTTCATAGACATCAAAATCCAAGCTGCTCTAGAGCCTTCCAGCACCCCTCCCTCCCCAAAAAAATCTCTACTAAGAAAAAATATTGTTTATTTAAAAATCAATTCAATGTGAAATTACTAATAGATTTATGGATGATGGTTGCAGATACTTTTAGGCTTTCCATTGCGTTCAAAGAAACCTACCTCCTAAGAATTGTGAGTGCTGCCATGAACACCCAACTATTTTTCAAAATAGCAGAGCACAATTTCATAGTGGTGGTGGCGAATGCCTCCTACACAAAACCTTACTCAATAGATGTTTTAGTGATAGCTCCAGGCTAGACCACATCTATCCTTCTCATGGCCATTAGGGAAGTAGGACGATACTACATGGCAGCAAGAGCCTATTCCAGTTCAAATGTAGTAACTTTGATAACACCACAACTGCTGCAATTTTAGAATACAAGGATATATCTCCAAATTTTCTATCTCCAATTTCCCAGATCTTTCATTCTACAATGATACCTCTGTAGCAAATTCATTCAGAAATAGTCTCAGAAGCCTTTCTTCAAGAGACTACCCATAAGATGTGCCATTAATAATTAACGAGGATTTGATCTCCACAATAGGATAAGGATTGAACCCTTGTCCCCTAGGCCAAACCTGTAGAGGTCCTAATGGCGGACGATTTACTGCAAGCATGAATAACATATCATTTCTTCTGCCCACCATTTCAATCCTTGAATCTTACTACTCTAGCATTAATGGTGTATTCACAATGGACTTCCTAGATAGTCCTCCCATAAATTTTGATTATACTACTATTACACTTTTTATTGCGCCTCAAAAAGACATTAATTTAACTAATATATAATTATATCGTATAACATTATCAAATATAATAATATTATATTTATATTATTACATTATTATAATATTATAATATTATAATAATATTATATATTATTATATTATATATAATATAATATAATTATATATTATTTTTATAAACCCTAACTATTTTATAGTACTCATTATTAAAAACCCTAATTGTTTTAAATCAAATTATATAGCATAACATTATTAAATATAATAATATTATATTTATTATTACATTATTATAATAAAACATTAATTAAATTAATATATAATTATATCAGATAGCATTATTAAATATAATAATATTATATTTATATTATTATATTATTATAATATTATTACATTATTATAGAGAATATTTATAATAATAAATATAGTAATAATATTGGTGTTTACAGGATAGTTGTGCATTTTCCTTCCCAGCAGGCTTGGCGTGGTTGGTTAAGACAATCGGCATGGACACCCTGATAATTCTAGAAAGCTCGAATAGACAACTGGCTTTCTTGGGGGAGGTGACAGAAAAGTGGTTAGGGCTGATCTTTAAATCGATGCACGGCCTAATCCTCCATGCTCTAAAGATGGTGTTGGGAGAGGGATTCCTATGGTCCTTTCATAGGTATAGGGTAAACACGGATGTGGCCGCCATGTTTCTTGTGTCAGTGCTAGAGGCAAGTGAGACAAAGGACATGGCGAGGCAACTCTACAAGAAATTGGTTCAGGGGAAATTCCTGGGTGGCTTGGAGGATGTGTTGGCGAACTATGAGGTGGGGAGGGGGATTCCTTTGCCTGGTGATTACTATGTTCTGCGCTGGCAAGGCCAACCACTAGAGAGGTTCCCTCTAGTTTTCTCAAGCGACCCAACTTCTCTTCCAAGGTTTCGATCGGCAACGGTGTGAGGAATTAAGTTCCACAAACAAATTTTGGAGTCGATCCTAGAGGACGGCACGAGCTGGTTGCAGGATTTTATTGTGGAAGAAGGGCTAGCGGATGCGGAAGGCTCTTCCAACTAGGGGAGACCGAGAATCTATGCCCGTTGAGCTCGTGTGCCCTGTTTTGAAGTGGTAATGTTATTAGGTGTTAGGTTTGGTCTGGTCTGGTCCGGTTGGGTGGTCAGGTTTTATTCTGGGTTGGCACTGTCTCAATGTTTTGTATAAATGTGGGTGATAAATCCAGTAGGGGTTAGGGTGGTGTGGCACCATTTTGTTCTTGGTTGCCTGCTAGTTCTTTTTTGGTTGGGGATGAATTTGTACAGGGTGACTGTTTATGATCCCCTGGTCCTATGTAATGTTCATACTTTTATTATAATACAAGGGTGCAACCCCTTAGCTACTTTGAATTGATCAAATATATATATATACAATAAAGAAAATTATTTAATTATAATTATTTATTATAATTAACTGCCAGATTTTATTTACCATTAAACGTTCATTAATTATTTACCATTAAACATTCATTAAATTAGTTATTTACACAATAGTTTTATTTTACTTTATGACAGGTTAGTAGACGTCAATTTAAATCTGGGCCATAAAAATGTACACACATCTGCTTTGACTGTATAACACCTCTCGGCGTAATCACTTGTAAGAATTGAATGCATGGATCCAAAATATGCTTCTAGAGTTCACATAATTCTAGGTAGATTTTGGGGTGTGCTTAAGTGGATGGGTACTTGGTTCTCATGATGGAGACTAAGGTTGAAATCCCCCTCAGAGCACGTTACCGCTAAATGGTGTGTTGAATGTATATCTTAGTATAGAAAAAGTTATAATACAAATTAGTTTACATAATTATAAAAAAATATATAAAATTGCAAGGGCAATCTCAAAAATAAAAGAGGGATTTTGATCGACGTGATCCTATAATGCCCACTTTTTAAAAATTTAACTATATAATTTTATTGTATTTTGATGGAGGGTTTTATATCAAGCCCAGATTATTTTTGCTACCTAATATGGGGACATGATTCTAACCTAATACCTCTTTGGTTGAGAGTTAAGGACTAAGGCATATCCATTCTGCCAAAGTAACTTAGGGCAGCTCATCTCTTATTCTTGCACCTTCCTGATATTTAAAACCAGGGTGGGTGGTATAATCAAAGAGCATACCATCACTTTCACCAATTGTATTCAACCAATTAAACTACAATATACTTTTAATATTAAACTTTTTATAAAAAAAATTATGGGTAAAACTTTAATTATCCTTTTGCATGGTGGAGTCGGAGGCAAAGAACAGCGCTGTTTTATATGTGTAAATTTTGGAGATATTTGGTCTGTGCTTTTCGCCTTTGTTTTCTCCGACGTTTCCGAACCTCCCGGTGTTATCGATTGTAATGCACCAGGCATCTCATTAATAAGGATGGAAATTTTGCTAATAGATAAGTTGTATAGGCAGTCTTGATAACAGCCCCCCCAAAAAATTGCACATATATTTACATTAGTTAGTTAGAAGGAACGCTTGACATGTTGCAAATGGAGTGTCTCCGCACATTCCCAATCATGTGTGTAAGCGTTGAAAAGTTTGAGTAACTTGGTTGATTTATCCCTCGTTTGCTCGGAGCATCCCAACTGCACTAACAACAGCAACTTGTCAAAGGCGCCTGCATGCAACGCCTCCCACACGGGCCCCCCGTCCGAGGAATTCTGGCAAATATTCCACAAAAGAGAAACTGCCAATTCAGTGGCTGAATCAGATACTCTCAACATCTTCTTAACAACCACTGGTAGAGTTAAAGCATGCGCAGAAGCAGCCGATCGGCCCTCCGTGCAATAGCAAAGGATGTCCAATGCCAACAATGCCCTTTCACAAATGCTCCGATCTCCGTCTACAAGCATCTCCACCACCAAAGGAACAGCCCCCACCTCCACAACCTTGCTCCGGTATTTTTTCTTCAGAGCAATGTTGTATATGATGGCCAGGCTTGATTTTGTCGCGGCTGGGCATATGGGCTCTCTCAGAAGCTGCACCAACCCCTCTGCCAATCCTTCTCTTTTTCCTATCATGTCTCTGTATTTATCCTTGGAAACCATTTCCCGAAGAATTGTAACAGCGCTGTTCTTTGCCTCGGGATTGCCCTCTCGGAGATTGCAGACAAGACAAGCAATGGCATCGGACAAGGCAAGCGAATCCAGGGCCTGGGAAGTCAAGGGCAAAGTCATAGTCAGAGCCCCCAAAGCTTCTTCACAAATCTCTACAGACTGCTGCGACCGACTCAAACCCTGAGCGCAGTGCTTGGCAAAAACGGATGCGAGAACAGAGGATGCATTTGAGGAGGCGATGCATTTTTTATTCCTATCGCTTTCCCTGCCCAATTGCCTCAGCTTGCGTATGGATTCCTTGTCGCCGGACGAAATCTTTGCGAGAATTGCATTGAGGTGGGCGGGATCCAGAGGTGCCTTGGGCGTAGGAATTCGTTCGACTCCTCGGTCGCTGTTAGCCACGCACCAATCCTGAATAATTCGACGGAGAGTGTGATTTGGAATTGTGTCGTGAGTATGCAGAATCTGGTTTGTGATGGGGCAGAGATTGTTGGCAGCATCCAACCAGGTCTCAATGCTGTGGCGATCGTAAGTAATGCCGGTGCAGAGAGTGACAGGATCCTTCATCAACTCCAGTGTGATGGGGCATCTCAGATAGCTCGGCACCGTCACCTCAACATCCATTCCCTTCATTCTCTCTATACCCAAATCCAAATTCTTTGTTTAAAATGTTTCTTTCGAGCCGTGAGGATATCTTTCCCTCAAGTTTTCGTAGCTCTCTATATATATACCAACGAAAATTGAAAGAACGGTATCGCCAAAGTGGAACTCAAAAGGTAAACGTACTGCCCAAGAAACGCGGGCCTTCAAAGGCACGCAAGCAATGCTAAGCGAACGACTGTGTCAGAAGCGATGAACAAAGCAACTACATTGAACGTCGACGATTAAATCAACTCCATTGAACGTTGAATGTTTGACTTGGAAAGTAGGGTTGAGGACCGTGTCCATGTTCCAATAGCCGCCATGGTGCAATGTACCTAACCTCAATTAAATATTTGAAAAGAATAGTAGATGTAAAATAATATACTAGTAAAAGTTTAATAAGGAAGAGATACATGTGCACATATACGTTTATAATAATACACTTGTCACATCAAAGAAACAACCAATATATGGTGATACATAAGGCAATCATAAGGTGATCAATAATAGGTGCCTTGGAGCATATGTTTCGATCTAACTTTTTTTAGGTGTTTTTGGGCAACTCGGCGAAGATGTAGCTAATTAGGCTACATCGTTGATACCCAAAATCCCAAACAATCGCTTTAAGTTCTTAAGTCATATATGAAGAAACCTAAAATTTTTTGTAAAAATCTAAATTACCATTTAAGAGCTTAGGGTGCACAAAATTAGGGTAGGTGAGTACTGGGTCCTCTCCCCTATATCCGTAATCAATTATCATAATATTTTTCAATCTAAATTTTATAAACTTAATATAATTAATTTACTTTTAAGATTATATACTTTTCCTATTGTTTTCTATTTTTTTAGATTAATTCTAACAATTTTTTTATTGTTTTCTATAATCTTCAAAGATTATATACTTTTCACATGTATTAAATTAGAACTATCACACTTTAAAAAGTGTAAGAGATAATTATTCTAATGAAACAAAGTATAAGATTTTAAAAAAATCATAAACATTTAGTAACAAACTCAAAAAGTTTAAGAGATAATTATGCTAATAAAACAAAGCATAAAATTTTTAAAAAATGATAAACATTTAGTAACAATTTCAAAAAATGATAATAAGATGGCGTTGTGGAGAGCAGGGGGGAGTTTTATTAGAGGTCGCGGCTTGCATGGTTGCAGGCCGACTTTGCATGCTTGTGGGTGGGAGTTATTTGTTATGCTAGAGTTGTTTAAAGTTCGGGTGGGGGTATTTAGTGTGCTCGGGGTTTTTGTTTTTTGTTTCGATGTGCTCCTTTTTGCTGCTCAGGTGGGTTTGGTGCAGTGTTGCAGGGAGATATAAGGGTGTGGTTTTGTTTTTTCTCTTGGCAGTGGATCCAAGGGAAGCATCTGGGGTTAAATCTCCTTTGGATTTTCGCACAACTTTTGGAGTGAAATCTTCGTCTCCATCAAAGAGGGTTGTTGAGAATAATTTGCTATACAATGATTTGGGGGTGGGAGGGTTTACTTCATCTGGAGGCCCCTGAATCCCAAAGATTAATGGTTGCCTGGAAAGAAGTAAGGATAGGTCGGTTCTAGTGATTCAACCAGAATCAATCGCAGAAGATGTTGAGTATTTTTCTAAACATGCCTTGATATGCAAATTCATGGGAATGCGTGTATTGCTCTAACTTTTGGAGAAGTGGGCTCAGCAGACTTGGATTCTGGAGGGCAAAATAGAAATAATGTTGCTGGCAAATAGTTATTTTATGGTTGTTTTCAATTGTATGGCTAATCGCAATAGAGTTTTCAAGGGTGGGCCTTATTTCCAGAACCAGATTGGTTTATTCATTAAGCCATGGCACACTGGTTTTAATCCCTCGGAGGAGCTCCCGAATCGTGTTCTAGTGTGGGTGTGTTTCCCTCAGTTTCCAGTGGAGTATTGAAGCAATGACATCCTACAAATGGTAGCTTTGCTTCTGGGCAAACAAGTGGGTCCTTCTCAGCAAACACAGGATAGAAAGGTAATGACATTTGTGTTGAGATTGATTTGAGTAACCCTCTTCTAGACTCTTTGGTAATTCATGTGGGTATGTCATCTTGGATGCAACAACTTGATTATGAGACTCTGCCTTTCGGTTGTTGTCTGTGTCATGAATATGGTCATTTGCAGCATAGATGTCCCATGACAAAATCTTTTGAGTTTCAAACTACTCAACCTCATTGCAACCCTCCTAAGGTTGACAAAGGAAAGGCTCCCATTCCTGGCGATGTTGTAGGTATAGAGGGTTTCATTCCTATTAAGGCTCGTAATAGGAATCGTTGGCAAAAGAGGGCTTTTAAGGAGCGACAGGACAGGGACACTTTTAATAGATTTGATGTGTTGGATGACCTCAGCCAGCAGGAGGTGAATCTGGGTATGATGGCTCTAGATCAAGGCATCTTGGAGATGGTTCAGGAGGGCAATATTTCTGAAAATCTTCAGAATACACAGGATGTTGGTGCTTCGCAAATGGACACTGATCTTAGTCTAGTGGATTCAGTGATGCCTGAGGCCCTCGTTGTTATGGAGAAGAATGGGGGGAGATCTCCCTTTCATTGGAGAAGTTGGGGTCCAACTCAAAAAAAGGAAACAAGCCTTCTCCTTCTTTGGGGCTTCACCAAGAAAACCTCAAAAAAAGAGGCTATAGAGAAGGCTTCCAAGGCTGGGAGAAAGGACTTAGAGAAAATCAAGATGATGGGGGAGACATTGGTAGAGTCAAGATCTGTTAAGACTCTTGACTCTTATTTTTCCAACCCTTAGAAATGATCATCCTTTCATGGAATGTTAGGGGCTTGAACAATGGCCCTCGATAAAAAGTTGTTCAAGATTTGGTGAGAAATCATTCTCTTGATGTGTTATTCATATAGGAAACTAAGTTGTCTGTAGAGAATATGTGTGGTTTGGTACCTAAACTTTGGGGCAGGGGTCAATGCCAATGCATTGGAGCCCAAGGTAATGCAGGGGGTGTGGCTTGCTTATGGAATCCACTAAAGATTCACCCTCTTTGGTGGATGTCCTGTAAGTCTTCTATTTCAGCGGTTGCTTCGAGCCTAGAAATGGGGGAAACAGTTCTCCTATCCAACATATATGCGCCTATTGATTTGCCTAGTAAGCAGCGCTTGTGGTCTCACATCTGATTTATTCAAACTTTGTTCCTCTTTATCCTTGGATTATAGCAGGTGATTCAATGCCATTACTGATTTAGATGAAAAGAGGGGTGGAACTTTGAGGTTGGAGCCCTCTACTTTTATTTTTTGTAATAATATTTCTACCTTGAATCTTGTTGACATTAAGGCTAGTAATGGTCAGTTTACTTGGAACAATACAAGATTGGGGGAGGATTGTATTGTTGAGAGGCTTGATAGGTTCCTAGTCTCTTGTTTCTGGATTGGTGGTTCTTGGTCTACTTGTTTAGAGATTCTAGATTTGAGGGGTTCAGACCATTGGCCTATTAAATTATCTACATCTTCGGCTCGGATTGCTCGGTCTCCCTCTTTTAAGTTTTAGCTTATGTGGTTGTGGGATCCCTCTCTACAAGTGCATGTTGTTGAATGGTGGCATTTGGGTAGACATGCTTATGGCACCATTATGTATTCTTTTGCTAAGTAGAGGTACAGTATGTCAAGTACCAGCTCAAAAGGTGGAACAAGCAGTGTTTCGATAACATTTTCCATGCGAAGCTTGTTGCTCAGGCTAGTTTGGATGCTATCACCCATGAGATTAGGGAGTTTGGCCTTTCTGAGGATTGTCTCAAGGAGGATGCAAGGGCTTTAAAATCTATAGAGGAGTGCAAGCTATGTGAGGAGATTTATTGGAAACAGAAGGGTCAGGTTGAGTGGTTACAGGAAGGGGACAAAAGCACTACCTTCTTTTTCAACTCTGTGAAGGCTAGAAGACATGGTAATTTGATCCCCTTTCTTGTGAATGAAAGGGTGAGCATTTAACCTCTTTAAGTGATATATCCAGAGAAGCTTCGCAATTCTTTGCCTCCTTGTTTAGGGAGGACTCTCAGGATGTGGTGGCTAAAGAAAATCTTGTTTTGTCTTGTATCCCTTTTTTGGTTATTGTGCAAATGAATGAGCACCTCTTGGGAAATATTTCTCTAGAGGAACTAGAGGCTACTATCTTTCAGATGAAGAAAGGGAAAGCTCCTGGTCCTAATGGCTTTCAAATTGAATTCTTTTAGGAATTCTGGGAAATTATAAATCTGGACTTATTAGAGGTGGTTCATGAATCTCAAAGGAACAAGCAGATGCTGAGGTCTCTTAACTCTACATTTTTGGCTCTTATCCCCAAATGTGAGGGAGCAGATCGGCTAAGTTTGTTTCAGCCTATCTCTCTTTACAATGTAGTTTATAAAATTCTTTCCAAGCTAATGGCTGAGATGTTGAAGTGGTGGCTCAATAAGCTTATTTTTGAGGAACAGGGTGGCTTTATGGCAGATAGACAAATATTGGATGGTGTGGTCATAGCCACTGAAACTATTCACTCCATGGCAACCTCTAAAGAAAAAGCTATGTTCATCAAGCTAGATATGGATAAGGCTTATGATAGAGTTAAGTGGTCTTTCTTGCACAAAGTTCTCATTGTTTTTGGTTTTGTTGAGGAGTGGGTTATGTGGGTGATAAGTTGTGTCACGACCAATTCTTTTTCTATTTTGATTAATGGTCAGCCATCTTCCTTATTTGGGGCTTCTAGGGGCCTTCGTCAAGGGGACCCTCTTTCTCCTTATTTACTCATTCTTTTGGTAGAAGGTTTGGGGAGAGTGATTAAGAGCAATGTGATGCTAGGTCTTATCCAAGGTTGGGTTTGGGGTAATGGTTTACCTCCTCAGTCACACCTGTAATTTGTAGATGATACAGCTTTGATGGGCATGGCCAAGGTCAAAGAGGCCACTAATTTGCACAAGGCTTTGGATATTTATCTGGTTGTGTCAAGATAGATGATTAATGAGGATAAATGGGTATGTGCAGGATCATGATGGGCCAAACTATACCTCTAAGTGGCAATGAAAATACAAAAAATCAGACTTTATCAAGTTCATGTGAAATTTTGAATGGATTATCTATACAATTTGAAAAAGATGTAAGAATGAAATTTGTAGAGAATTGAATCTAGTTTATAGGCTACTAATTTTTATTTTTTTTAAAACTAAATTTACTTAGTGAAAATTGAATATTTCAATGAATAGCTATTAAATTTTTCATAAAAAAATAAAAAGTGGGTGTCTGTCCAGCCAACCTAACTATGAGTAAAAATATATATATATTTTTGAAACTTTTAAAATAAGTAGAGGACTTATGTCCGGATGTGATGCGTATTTATTTGAAATTTTTTTCTAATAAAATAATTAGTTATGATTTTTTTACTGTGACTTTTTTTAAAAAATAAAAAGTAATTTTCCAGCCAACCTAACTTGATAAAAAAAATCAAAATTCAATTTTTTTTTAACCTATAGCCAGAAAAGCATAGAGTGTGATGCAGGTTTCGAATCTCAAAAAGGTGAAATGGTTTCAAAGTTATGGATGTTTTTCAATCAGTGTGTCCATCAGGATTTCAGAGACACAGTATATTGAAAATTATTAATAATTATTTAATAAAATGATAACCAAATAAATCTTATATTTTTAGAAAGCTAACAATTTTTTCTATAAACCCTTTTCGTTTTATCAATTTTGCATTAAAAAAAAGTCGTCAGCACGAAGGGTGAAGTTCGAAGAAGAGACTGAAACATTAAAACACGTTACAATCCATAAAAAGTCAATAATCAAAATGGATATCTGTCTTTCTTTGTAACAAAGCAAGACGGATATCAGTTTTGCTTCGGTAAAAGCAACTCAAAATGGATATCCGTTCTGAAAACGGATATCCGTTTCGTTGATCTATGAAAAATTTTGTACCATTGGTTTTGGATGAAAAGAAGCAACATATTTTGTACCATTGGTATTGTTTCACCGAAGATACAATCCATGGGTATATCGTTTATGTATACGTGGACATTTTGTGTATATCCTGCTATCGTTTATCGTGGTTGTAAATGGTGAATGTACATGTCAAAGGAAACAAAGGTTGACCGGCCATATCGGGAAAATTGGGAAAAGATACATTAGTCGACTGGTTATAACAAGTCATGTTGTGTATAGGCTAAATCAAAGACATCAGACTGACAATAGTTATCGGAGAGACAAAGTTCCATTGAGCCGACAACATTGATCTCACCGATCAAGACATATCGGGGTGACAATCATTAAGTGTCACCGATGGGTTATTTATCGGCACATCGGAAGAACGGTTGAGAACTACACCGATGAGAGGGAGTCACACCGACAGAAGGAACATCAGAAAGAGATGGACTCTCAGAGGCGAGAAGAAAAGTGTCACTGATAGAGGCGGTCTGGCCAATGGTGTAGTTCAGTGTTTATTGTTTCGGTGTGAGATACGATATCAGAAATCGAAGAGAATGTCTGACCGATGTAGAAGTCTTACTGATGACTAATGGATGGTAAACACATTGGGGAGAGTTATAATGTCAGAATGCAAGTAAAAAGTCTCACCGAGGGTATTGGTCTTACCGATAGACAAGGGTGGTGAATCTCACATCGGAGTGTGTATATCAGAGAACAACGGAGGAGTCACACCGACAGCATAAGCCTGAGCGATGGATTCTACACATCGGCGAGAGGTCCCACATCGGGCTAACAAATTTGAAGGTTACCGATAATGATAAGTCTGGCCGACAATATAGAAAGGAAGAACATGTGAAGCATAGTTCGATGAGACATTAGAAATGTCTTGCTGATAGTAAAGAAAGAGTGTATTTCGGTCTCGCTTGGACCTTAGGAAGGATATTTTAAAAGCTATTTGAGCAATTGGTGGGTTAATGGGTATTTTACACCCTATTTGTAAGCTTTTGTTGTGTTGCTCTGCATCACTTGTCTACAACATACAAAGTTTACCTTTCTCACCCATACCTTCAGTATATAAAGGACATTAATAGGGAATTTTTAATTTCCACTCAATCAGTGCAGTCTAGGAGAGGATAGATTGTCTAAAGTTGTGATCTATTTCCATTTACACTTGCCATAACTACAAATGCTTAGTGTTTATTCTCAACCCCGGTATATGAATAAAATGTGACCTATTGTTCTAATAGGCCTATAGGAACAAAGAGGTGATAAAACCTTTAATTTTAAATATGACATGGTTTTGATAACTTCCCATATTGGTAAGGTCTTGGATGACAATCCTTTGATGCACCAAATTATAATAGGTGTTATGATAGTCCTTGGTATCTTTTCATTTCTTTCTTGAATGGCCTGTAAATAAGACATAAGACATATTAGGTCCTTCATAAATAAGAATTCTCATACATTACATTTAAACTTAAACTCCCTAAACATCCATCAATCCATCCATTAATATCAAAATGCCATGAATATCCTATGATCAACCATTCTAATTCCTAGGATAGTCATATATTGCAATTTTGCTTCTCTATACTAAAATAGCCCAAGGAATATCTAACCTTGAATTTGTATTTTAACAATCTAATGTCCTTACTAATAACATTGAGCCTTCTTTTGGGACAACATTTTTGCCTTTAGAAGCTCCTCATTTGATGATAGCCTAAAATCAAATAATGGCTTATATCTAGAGCTTTATTAAGTTGATACCTAGGTGGATTAGTGTGTAAACATTGAAATTAGATGGTAATTCACAAGTTTATTGAATAATACAATGAATCCCTAGTCTAGAATCCAAATGTACATAATAAAACAGATATCTATTTTGTAGTAGCCATATGGACATTGCAAGTGTCCGTTGCAAAGAATTGGGCTTTTCCAAAATGGATATCTGTTTTGAAAATAGATATCTGTTTCCAAAACAGATATCCATTTTCAAAATGGATATCTATTTTGTAAAAGTAGAAAAAAGACAAAAGGAATATTGTTGGGCCTGACTTCCGCAACTAGAGACCCTCTGCTGTCAAAATACTTGTGATTTCTGGCTATGACAGTGAAAGGAATATTTTTGTGCACTTTTGGAGACACAATTTTCTTGTTACAATCATAAGGGTGATATTTTTGTTCCCCTAATGGGGAGCAACAGTCGTCGTAAAGCAAAAAGGAGGAGGAAAGTTACATTGGAGGAAATTGAAGCAATTAGGAAAAAAGATAGGGAAGGAAGAGGATTGGAAGGGTGGGTTTGGCGGATGCTCATCAAGGTGAATCTTCTTCTTTACCATCTAATGACATGCAAATTGAAGATGTTAATTTTGATTATAATGAAATGTTAGATAAGAATGAAATTCACAATGATATTGCAAATGAAAATATTGAAAAATGTTATGAAACACCTATTCATAATAGCAATACCATGGACAAAGAAGAAGAAGAAAAATGAAGACGTGCACTTGAAGAAAGTGGATATGAACATCATGATGTTGAAATTGTACTCCATAATCCATTTGTTGATAAAATTGATGAGATTGATAACATGGATGAAACAAGAACAATCAATGTATCTCCAAATTTCATAAGAAGAGAGGACATTTGTCAAGAAGAGAATAACCGTGATGAAATTGGAAAACACCCAAAAACCCCAAAATGGTTACTTGAAATTGATGAGAACATAATGGAAAAACTTGAAGGCAAGAGGTCATCACGAACGGTTTGGTTGTGGGCTACAAAACTCTTCAATGAATACTTTGAGAAGAAAACATTAACCGAACAATGCCAACTTTTTGTGCAATTATTAAAGATGTACAAAATGAGACCTTTACTAAAGAAATTAAAGATTCAGTTAAACAAAGTGTCTGATCGGAATAAAATTATTGTAAGAAGCCTTTTCAATGCACTCAATCCTATTGGAAAGACTAGCAAGGAGAAAGATAAAAGAGCTTCCCGTAGAGTAATAACAACCTCAATAGTAAGCAAACAATTAAGAAATGCTCGATTAATGAGGCAAACTTGTGTTGACTTAAGATTGAATCGTAAAACATTATCAAAAGCACTAGCATTAAGATCAAGGCTAGATAGTCATGTTGCCAATGATACTTGGGCTTTCAGTGGTAGGCTTCCACGAGTTGACAAGAAGCTAATTGATAGCACAAAGGAAGAAATTGAACGATTTTGGCACACTAACTCTAGGGTATCACTGAATGCAAAAGATGTTGTAAAGTTAAGAATTGGTGATAAAGACCGCACACCACATCCTAAACATTACTTGGAATGTAGCCAAACAACATTGTACAAACAATATTGTGAAACTCGCCCAGGTATGACAATCTCACAAAGAGCATTTGAATCTCTTAAGCCATTTTATTGTGTTCCTCTTAAAGTTCGTAATACATGTTGTTGCAAATACCATATAGAATTTTCTATGTACCATGAATTATTATGCAATATTCATTCTACTTTGCACACTAACAAAATGTTACAGGAGTGTGGTGCAATTCAACTACCAAAGTCATCTAGGGACATATTGGATTTATTTCTATGTATTAGAGATGATGGTTGCATGTTCTACAAGAATGATTGTTTAAATGAAAAGTGTTTACAATGTGGTGGGTTATCAAAGTTTGTATCATGTTTTCATGAGGGCAACGAGCATGATTTTGGAAAGAGAATGGTTGAGAAAAAGAGATATGAGACAGTGAAATACAATTTGAAAAGTGGAGGTGAAGGTTCTAGATGTGAGTTGATTGTAAGAGAGGTAAGTATTGCTGATTTTATTGATGATTTTAAGAAAAATCTTTTCTACAAGTATGTCAGACATAGCCACAGGTCTCGATGGTTAGATCAACAGTTCAGGATGTGTAAAGACTCTTTCCCAATTGGAACTATTGTCTCTGTAGTTGATTTTGCAGAAAACTATACATTGCAACCCCAAAATGAAGTTCAATCCCAGTACTACAATTCTATTCAGATTGCTATTTTTGTTCACATCACATACAGACATGCCCCTGAGAGTACAGAAGAGAACAGGAAGATTGTCAGAGAATACCATTTTTACATGAGTGATGATCGATCTCATTCAGCAGAGTTTGTGCAATATTGTTTTCAACAATTTTATGGGTTCTTGCAAGAAAAAGATATTAGAATAGATCAACATCTCATTTGGTCAGATAATTGCACTGGTCAATTCAAGAATGCTCGTAATTTCTATTGGTTGAGCAAAATGCATGTAGAGAAGGGTATACCTCATATTTGGAATTTTTTTGAAGCCGAGCATGGAAAAGGTGAACATGATGGAGTAGGTGCATGCGTGAAGAGAGCTCTTTTTAAAGAACAACTAAAGATTAGAGGTGGTGCTACATTCAGTGATGCAGATTCCATTGTTAAGTGGTGTAACTATGCATTGTCACGAGGAGTGGCTCTTGATTCTGAAGTGCGCAGGTTCTTTTGGTTGGTTGATGATGGGATAGCGATAGAGAAATTGGAATTTTAGAGAATCAATGAATCATCAAAGATGCATTCATTTCAAAGCTCAAATGCAAGTACATGACTATTTGGACACGAGAATTAGCTTGTTTTTGTCAGAGTTGTATTAAATGTGATTGGAACAATTGTGCGTCAAGTGAGTGGGTAGATGCATGGATTCCACAATATTTAATCCCTTTATATGAAGGTCAATCATCTTCCGTCAATGACATGGAGAGCTCATTTGACTATGAATATCTTTTAGACCTTGTACAGCCAGGTCATGTTTATGCAGTTGTTACACCACATGGAAATGAAGAGAGGTTAGACTATTGGTTGGCACGATGTGTATAGGGAAAACAAAAGCTAACACAACCTATGACAGATGATGATGGGTTCACATATCCTACAGGATCAGTTGTTATTGCTGGGACTTAGTTACGAACATATATGGTTAAAAAGAATGGCACCCCAGCCTTTGAAGACTTTGAGAAGCATAAAACCATATTGATGTATTCTCACCTAGTTGTAGCAACAAATGTCAAGTTACTAAAGCATCATGGAAAACCAAAATCAAAAGAACTATGGACAATTAGTAATGCTGATCATGAAGCAATATTGGATACTTTGAAGGTAAGAGATGACCCCTCAGGTACACTTGACTAGCATTTAAACTTCCAGATGGACAGGTATGACATTTTTTATCTTAACTTGTTCTTGTTTTTTCTATTTTTTAGAATTGTTTTATTAAAAATCTTGTTACTTTAACTATAATGCATGCTTTTGACTATACAGGACTGCGAATAAAGTTATTTTACATGGCATTGTAGATTATTTTGCATGGCATCGTAAATTATTTTGTATGGCATTGTAGGTTATTTTGACTATACTCGAGGTATGATTTTTAGTTCTCATTTGTATTTCTTAGTATTGCACATTTGTACCTTTTTCTACATAAGACATTCCATGAGATGACATGTATTTGATGTCTTTTGCCAAATAGTTCATGTGCCTTGTCTATGCTTTCACATATTACATACATGTGTCACATGGCAATTGCAACTACAACATCTGACAAAATTCTCATTTCTTTAAGGTATTCCACCAAACAATTCATGTGCCTTGCCTATGCTTCCTTACATTGCATTCTTATAAAAGTCCTATAACAGTCATAATTAATCTTCATACTAATCTTGATAGTAATCTTGCCATCATTGTATTCCATGAGATGACAGTCCTATAACAGTCCTATACATGTCTACTAGGATAGTTTTAACTACAACAGTCCTACAACAGTCCTAAAATAGTACTACAACAGTCCTGTAATAAGCGCAGCATTTAATGTACATATTTATGATATTCATGTTTCTTTTAAATCTGCTTGTTCATGCTTCTCACAGGACGTCACCTCCCCTACCCATCTAGCTCTATAGAAGAAGAGAGACAACAAATGATCAAAAGGGATCACCAATTGGTGGTAAGTGATTGATTACTTATGTCATGTTATATATTTTGAATATTAAATTCTATATTAATGTGCATGTTGTTTGATTGTATTAATAGGTGGAAATTCAAAAATCTCTATCGAGGAGGTCTAGTCAATGAGCGATAGAAGATGAGTCACTGACTGGTTCACCATCTTCATGGCCTAGCAAGAGCCATAGATTATTTGATAGCAATCCATAGGAGATTTGATTTTGGGACATTTTGTTACATATGTGTATTTGGCTTTGTAAACATACTTTTGTATGTTATCGATGTATATCATTGTATATACCCATATGGTTTTATTTGTACATGCCTATATGGCTTGATATATACACTATACATTATTTTCATGACATTATGTGCATATATGTATATATAAGATCCTAATTTGGCACAAGTAGGGAGAATGCTTGCACAGGTTATGGAATTTGGTTTTAAACATTCCAATTGTATTTGCTTCAAAGTTTCTAAAGCCTTTTCAAAAAATCCATTTTGTGCATATCTTGCAATCATTGCATTCCATGAGATAGCATCTCTTTGAGGTGTCATGCCAAACTGTTCACATGCCTTGTCTATGCTTCCACACTTTGGATTTACACCTGCCAATTGCATTTTCTTAACATTTCCTTTCAACCCTTATCAAAAATTATGTTTTGTGCACATATTGCAATTATTGCATTCCTTCATTTACAACACATGATTAAATAAGAAGATGCATATTTACAACACTTAAGACCTTCATGAAATAATACATTGGTTTCTTGATATTCAATCATGCATTGGAGATCTTCAAAGTGTTAAATATGTTTGAAGTGATGAAGAAACTTGTTATTATGATGTATTTCAACTCCAAACTTCCACCTAGAAATGAAGGCGCTCATCCTTTATCAAACTAACCTAAAAGTGTGCCTTGGTACTTAGGGCACTAGATTATGATTGATCAACCTAAAATGTACGCCTAAGGCTAGATAGTGAATTGGAAGGATAAAATGCATCATCAAAGGAGTTTATAGTTATTGAAGGCATCAAATGATGACTTGGGCGCACATCTACCTCTCTACACCATATGTGACTAGTGCCAATTATTGAATAAACAACCTAGAATGAGTGCCTTACTATTTGAGGTGCTAGTTCATGCTTTTAGAACACCAAAAGTGTGCCTCGATGTTGAGGCGCTAGCTCTTGCTCAAGCAACCTTGAAAGTGCGCTTTCACAAGGAGGTTAAAATGTATTATCAAAGGATTAAGTTGAATCAAGGAATCATCATTGAAGACAAGTAAAACATGACTGTGAATGAGGCACACTTTTCATCATCTCTAACCTCACAATTGCACCTTCCATTGGAAGCTCATATTGTGCCTAAAGGAATGGTACTGAGATATCATCCATGTCAATGATTGAGAATGTGTCAACTGGAACAATATTTTTTGTTCTGCTCATTGTGGGGTCGAACGGACTGCGCCAACGCGTCGGGGTGGGTGGGTAAATGCTAGGGGAGGTCTCATTTTGTGCACCAAGCATCCCAGTCATTCCGGGCAAGAGGCTACCGGCAAAGTCCCTTAAGATTCCTGAGACCAAAAAATTGCCAAACTTTGACCAGACAGTTCTCAGAATTCATGACAGTTGGGAATGTTCTATTTGGACCTACAGGTGCACATGACATCCTTCCACAATAACCTCTCTCATTTTTGGTCAACTCCATTCTGTTTGACCGTGCCGAAATCAAACGCATTGTTGCAAAATGCTTCAATTTGATGCAGTGGAAAGGTGCTAGGTGCGACATTTTTCAGTCCATAGCTTGTGGGGTCGAACGGACTGCGCCAACGCGTCAGGGTGGGCAGGTAAATGCTAGTGGAGGTCTCACTTTGTGCGCCAAGATCCCAGTCATTCCGGGCAAGAGGCTACCGAAAAAGTCTGTTAAGATCCCTGAGACCAAAAAACTACCAAACTTTGACGGGGCAGTTCTTAGAATTCATGATAGTTGGGATTGTTCTATTTAGACCTACAGGTGCACATGGCATCCGTCCACAATAACCTCTCTCATTTTTGGTCAACTCCATTCCGTTTGACCGTGCCGAAATCAAACGCATTGTTGCAAAATGCTTCAATTTGATGCAGTGGAAAGGTGCTAGGTGCGACATTTTTCATTCCATAGCTCATGGGGTCGAACAGACTGCGCCAACATGTTGGGATGGGCAGGTAAATGCTAGTGGAGGTCTCGTTTTGTGCGCCAAGCGTCCCAGTCATTCTGGGCAAGAGGCTACCGGCAAAGTCCCTTAAGATCCCTGAGACCAAAAAACTGCCAAACTTTGACGAAGCAGTTCTCAAAATTTGCGATAATTGGGATTGCTCTGTTTGGACCTATAGGTGCACGTGGCATCCGTCCACAATAACCTCTCTCATTTCTGGTCAACTCCATTCCGTTTGACTGTGCCAAAATCAAACGCATTGTTGCAAAATGCTTCAATTTGATGCAGTGGAAAGGTGCTAGGTGCGACATTTTTCATTCCATAGCTCGTGGGGTCGAACGGACTGCGCCAACGCGTCAGGGTGGGTGGGTAAATGCTAGTGGAGGTCTCGTTTTGTGCGCCAAGTGTCCCAGTCATTCCAAGTAAGAGGCTACCGGCAAAGTCCCTTAAGATCCCTGAGACCAAAAAACTACCAAACTTTGACAGAGCAGTTCTCAGAATTCATGACAATTGGGAATGTTCTATTTGGACCTACAGGTGCATGTGGCGTCCGTCCACAATAACCTCTCTCGTTTTTGGTCAACTCCATTCCGTTTGACCGTGCCGAAATCAAACGCATTGTTGTAAAATGCTTCAATTTGATGGAGTGGAAAGGTGCTAGGTGTGACATTTTTCATTCCATAGCTCGTGGGGTCGAACGGACTGTGCCAACGCGTCGGGGTGGACGGATAAATGCCATTGGAGGTTTCCTTTCATGCGCCAAACGTCCCAGTCGTTTCGAGCCGTAAGCTACCGACAAAGTCAAAAGTTGCTAGGATTGAAATTTTGCATTCCACAGGTCCTGGGGCCGAACGGTTTGCACCAAAACGTCGGGGTGGGCGAGTAAATGCTAGGGGAGACTTTGCCGGTAGCTTACAGCTCAGAAGGACTGGGATGCTTTGCACACAAAACGAGACCTCCCCTAGCATTTACTCACCCACCCCGACGTGTTGGCGCAAACTGTTCAGCCACAGGACCTGTGGAATGCAAAATTTTAATCCTAGCAACTTTTGACTTTGCCGGTAGCTTACAGCTTAGAAGGACTGGGATGCTTTGCACACAAAACAAGACCTCCCCTAGCATTTACTCGCCAACCCCAACGTGTTGGAGCAAACCGTTCGGCCCCAGGACCTGTGGAATGCAAAATTTCAATCCTAGCAACTTTTGACTTTGTCGGTAGCTTACAGCGCGGAACGACTGGGACACTTGGCGCACGAAACAAGACCTCCACTAGCATTTACCCGCCCACCCCAACGCGTTGGCACAGTCCGTTTGACCCCACGAGCTATGGAATGAAAAATGTTGCACCTAGCACCTTTTCACTGCATCAAATTGAAGCATTTTGCAACAATGCGTTTGATTTCAGCACGGTCAAACGGAATGGAGTTGACCAAAAATGAGAGAGGTTATTGTGGACGGATGTCACGTACACCTATAGGTCCAAATAGAACATTCCCAACTGTCATGAATTCTGAGAACTTCCCCGTCAAAGTTTGGCAGTTTTTTGGTCTCAGGGATCTTAAGGGACTTTGTCGGTAGCCTCTTGCCCGAAATGACTGGGACGCTTGGTGCACAAAACAAGACCTCCACTAGCATTTCCTTGCCCACCTCGATGCGTTGGCATAGTCTGTTTGACCCCACGAGCTATGGAATGAAAAATGTTGCACCTAGCACCTTTCCACTGCATCAAATTGAAGCATTTTGCAACAATGCGTTTGATTTCGGCATGGTCAAATGGAATGGAGTTGACCAAAAATGAGAGAGGTTATTGTGGATAGATGCCACGTACACCTGTAGGTCAAAACAGAACATTCCCAACTATCACAAATTTTGAGAACTGCCCCGTCAAAGTTTGGCATTTTTTGGTCTCAGGGATCTTAAGGGACTTTGCCGGTAGCCTCTTGCCCGGAATGACTGGGACGCTTGGCGCACAAAATGAGACCTCCACTAGCATTTACCCACCCACCCTGACGCGTTGGCGCAGTCTGTTCGACCCCACGAGCTATGGAATGAAAAATGTCGCACCTAGCACCTTTCCACTGCATCAAATTGAAGCATTTTGCAACAATGCGTTTGATTTCGGCACGGTCAAACAGAATGGAGTTGACCAAAAATGAGAGAGGTTATTGTGGACAGATGCCACATGCACCTATAGGTCTAAACAGAACATTCCCAACTATCACAAATTCCAAGAACTGCCCCGTCAAAGTTTGGCAGTTTTTTGGTCTCAGGAATCTTAAGGGACTTTACCGGTAGCCTCTTGCCCGGAATGACTGGGATGCTTGGCGCATAAAATGAGACCTCCACTAGCATTTACCCACCCACCCTGATGCGTTGGCGCAGTCCATTCGACCCCATGAGCTATGGAATGAAAAATGTCACACCTAGCACCTTTCCACTACATCAAATTGAAGCATTTTGCAACAATGCGTTTGATTTCGGCACGGTCAAACGGAATGGAGTTGACCAAAAATGAGAGAGGTTATTGTGGAAGGATACCACATGCACCTGTAGGTCCAAACAGAACATCCCAACTGTCACGAATTCTGAGAACTACCCTGTCAAAGTTTGGCAGTTTTTTGGTCTCAAGGATCTTAAGGGACTTTGCCGGTAGCCTCTCGCCTGGAATGACTGGGATGCTTGGCGCACAAAATGAGACCTCCACTAGCATTTACTCGCCCACCCCAACGCGTTGACGCAGTCCGTTCGACCCCACGAGCTATGGAATGAAAAATGTCGCACCTAGCATCTTTCCACTGCATCAAATTGAAGCATTTCTCAACAATGCGTTTAATTTCGGCACGGTCAAATGGAATGGAGTTGACCAAAAATGAGAGAGGTTATTGTGGAAGGATGTCACATGCACTTGTAGGTCCAAACAGAACAATCCCAACTATCACGAATTATGAGAACTGCTCTGTCAAAGTTTGGCAGTTTTTTGGTCTCAGGGATCTTAAGGGACTTTGCTGGTAGCCTCTTGCCTGGAATGACTGGGACACTTGGTGCACAAAATGATACCTCCACTAGCATTTACCCACCCACCCTGACGCATTGGTGCAGTCCGTTTGACCACACGCTATGGAATGAAAAATGTCGCACCTAGCACCTTTCCATTGCATCAAATTGAAGCATTTTGCAACAATGCGTTTGATTTCGGCACAGTCAAATGGAATGGAGTTGACCAAAAATGAGAGAGGTTATTGTGGAAGGATGTCACATGCACCTGTAGGTCCAAACAAAACATTCCCAACTATCATGAATTCTAGGAACTACCCGGTCAAAGTTTGGTAATCTTTTGGTCTCAGGGATCTTAAGGGACTTTGCCGGTAGCCTCTTGCCTGGAATGACTGGGATGCTTGGCACACAAAATGAGACCTCCCCTAGCATTTACCCACCCACCCCGACACGTTGGCACACTCCATCCAACCCCACGATGAGCAGAACAAAAAATATGGCACCTGGCAAGGTTTTTGCTCTTACGATCTTAAGTGACTTTGCTCTTACGGAACAATGTATCGGCAAAGACCCTAGTTTTCATAAGAGGAGACATGTGATTTTAAGAGGTTTTTGGGAATGTGACTTTAGCCTTCCACTCCTTATCTAATGACGAGTTTATTCTCAGAGTTTGATGGCTTTTATGAGCATATACACGATGTTGTTTTAGGATAGTTATAAACCCTAATGCAACTTATAAACCCTCTTTGCATAGTAATTTCATGAATGATTGTCTTGTAGGATTTACATACATACATACATACATACATACATACATATATATATGATCTCGTAGGCATCTAAGTCTCATACACAAATTGCAATAGTTGTAGAGCCAACCTCCTATCAACGAGAGTTGAATAATAGTAAATAGAGAGCTTCTCGGCCATAAATGGGATTTGCATACACACACACACCCAACTGAAATAGTATCCTTATTGGCCTTATTGGCACCTCCCCCCAAGATGTAAGTTTTTTATGTTTATAATGTGCCCCCAGTGTCCTTGACATAGAGTTTCTTGACATTAATTTCATTCAAACATGTCTTCAATTCATCTTCAAAATGTTTTCAATACATCTCCAATGCCTTTTCCACGAAGGTTTATGCATATTTATACATGATTTGAGGGAAACCAATAGTCTCCAACTGACTCTTGAGTACTTGACTATTCATCTTCCATACTTTTGCATTTTTTTTACATTTTTCATATGACAACTTTGACATATTTACAAAATTTGACAAGATGAAGACTAAATACATGATGAAATGGTTTATCATGACCTTATTTGATTAGGGCATATATAAGGAATTTTTTCATATTGATTCTATTGATCTAAAACCATTCTCTTGATCTAAAACCATTCTCAATGCTACACATATCATCAATGGACTAAAGAACTATCATCATAATGTATGGCATCATGGGAAGTATCATGACTTGCACATAAGGAATTTAAATTATATTGTATATCAAGTTGTATATACATTAAAATCTAGTCCATAATGGTAGACATATACAAAAATTTGGCAAATATGCCAACTCAAAATATTTTTTACAAAATGTGGCTTATGCCATGTCTCAAAATCTATATACAATCTACATGCCAAATAGCTACATCAAATACTACAAGTCCACTTGACCCTCAATCTATGATGGATCCTCAATCTTTGATGGATCCTGAAAAAGTGTCCTCTTTGTACCAAAATGTCTAGTAATTGATGGAGGTGAAGTTTCCTGCATTAACAAGTCAAAACACAAATTTGATTAATCTCTTCAATGGTAAATAAAAATAAGTTAAAGTTAGTAAATAGATTCTTATCTACTACAATTAAGAACTTTCATTTATTAACATACATCTAAATCACTACAATCAACTATAAGACCGCTAGATAAACTATCAATTATTTAGAAAAATTCAATTCAATTACCTCGACTCTATGTTGTTGTTCGGACAATCGTTATGCAAATGATTTTCTCTTAAGATGATCAGGTGTCCTAGTGAAGCATGATGGCAAAGGTGGCACATCACTCACATTCTCAATGGACTACATAAAGGCAAAGTAACATTGAAATAAATTAATATATAATTATTAAACAAAATAGGAAATGCACTACACAAAAACTTATCTACTAGAAAACAAGCACATACCACCATCGAGGCCTCCTGCATCAATTAAGAAGGACAAGAATGTAAGACTCTAAATGACTATAATCAAATATTTAAGTTTTCTAAATTATCAATTAAAGTACAATTCAATCAAATTACCTCCACCCTTTGTTGGCATTGAGAAAGTTGTTCTGCAAATGATAGTCCCTTGGGTCGATCGGGAGTTTGAGAAAAGACTATTGGCAAAGATGCCACATCATTCACATTTTTGATTGACTATAAAATAAAATTAACATCAAGATATAAATTAATATATAATTACTCACAAATAAATAAATGCATAAAAAAAAAGTTGATGTGTACAACAAATTATACCGACAAGTCCAAGCCAAATTGGATGGCAAACAAAGTTCCATGATGAACTTCTGTCAACTCCTCCTCTGTCATCAACTGTTATCCCACTTAGATACATTAGTACTAATAAAGTTGTTTATATATTCAAATGGAATAGACCATAAAATTTAACTTTAAATTTTACCTGCATAAAAGATTGCTCATGCATTTCTCCTTCTCTATTGTTTACTGATCCGGTAGCTTCTACTCTTGTCCCTGACCCCTCAGCTTGAGTTCTGGACCCCATTGCCTCATCTCGTGAATGGAGATCATACTCTGATGTATTCAACGGTGGCTCACTACTCTCCATAATAGGACCCAAGCATAAATGATTGCAAAAAATGCAATGATGGGGCACACATACATGTCTAGACGACGACGGTCTAGTAGTACCAGGTGATCCAATATCATCACCTTCATCATGTGCTTGTGCAAACTGAGATGTCTGTATAATCAAATGCTCAGTCAAAGAGTGTATGGCACTAAGGCCCTGTTGTGTTGCATTTGCAACAAGGTCTGGGTGTTGCATTGGGGGTGGAGAAGGGATAGCATGAGGGGGAATATAGGGACCTTGTACTTGTCTAATTGCCCCAAGTCTATCTTGAGGCATTCCTCTGCCCACTCCTTGAAACTCTCTAAAATCAAAATAATTAACATGTTGACCCATGACGAACTCTGCATAGAGTTTACGGAGGAAATACAAAGGCACATCTAAATTGTTGTTGGGTGGTTTATCAAAAACCATCCACCAACGATCCCAAAAGTTTTGACTAATGCCCTCATGAATACACCATTTGATTGAAAATTTGGGCTTACGGACATCAACATGCAATCTAGTTTTAGGATTGACAAAGTGTTGGGCTAACATAGTTTTTGTAATCTCTAAATCTTTGACTTTCTCATATGACAAACCGTTAGCATATTCGGCCTTCTTGGCTTCTTGCCATTGCCTAAATGATTCGTGTTGGGTTGACAAGGTTTGAATATGATTAATGATTCCCTCTAAATCTGATGTCATTATAGACAATCGAGGGTGGCGGCGATACATTTCTATGATCCTACTTATATGATCAATATTTCTTTGAGTATTCTCTTCTATTGTTGGAGGGGGAGGGTTTGGTGGTGAAGGGTTTGGGTTTTCATTTTGTGCATCCATTTTACCTAATTAAATTATAAAACATACCCACTTAGCATAAAAACCAAAAAAATTGCTTGAATATACAAAACAAACAAAAAAAATGCACGAAATCTTACCTCTTTGGATCGGATATCTGTTCCTCAGCTCTGATATCCGTTCTTTGAAGATGAGACAGCATTTTGCAAGCCGCGGGTTTGCAAAAATGCAGTCTTTTTTTGCTTTTTATGATCTCCAAAATGGATATCCGTTTTGGAAACGGATATCCATTTTCTTTTTCCCTATTGTATTCATTATTTTTTATTTTAGCATTTTAGTATTTTTAGCATTTTAAGTATTTAGGCATTTTAGCTATAAAATACAAGCAAATTTATAAAGGATTATGATGATATTTAGGCATTTTAGCTATAAAATACAAGCAAATTTATAAAGGATTATGATGATATTTAGGCATTTTAGCTATAAAATACTATCAAAATTTATATAGGATTATGATGATATAAATATTTGATTTTTATATGATTTACTTATACTAAGGTATATCATAGTATTTTAAAGGCACTTTTGAATAGATACAGGAGAGAGGTAGATACAGGAGAGAGGTAGATGTGGGTTAGGGGTTAGGGGTTAGGGCCATTATTTAGGGTTTACGGATTTAGAGAGAGAGACTACTTTTGACATTCAACCGTAAACCCTAAATAATGCCCCTAAACCCAAGTAACCCTAAATAATTCTTCCAAATACTAAACCCTAACCCCTAAACAATAAACCCTAAATAATTCCCCTAAGCCCTAAACCCTAAACCTGAGAAAGGGAGTCCTAGTTTTCTTGTTTCCATTTGCTTCGTCGATAAGGGAGAGGAAAGATAGAGGGAAGAGATAGGATATATAGGAATGATAGGGGAATGACTGGGATGCATGATTAAACCTAACCCCTAACCCCTATTTCCTAACCCCTAATCCCTAAACTTGAGAAACCATAAACCCCTAAATCCTAAACACTAAACCCAAGAAACCCTAAACCTCTATCTCTCTATCTCCCTATCTCACTATCTCCCCATCACTATCATTCCTCTACCTCTCAATCTCTCTCCCTATGCTTTAGCCATGTCCCTTACTCTATATCTCCCTATTGGTCCTCTCTCTAAACACTAAACCCTAAACCTCTAAACCTTAACCCCTAAACCCTAAACGTGAGCAACCCTAAACTCTATCTCCTATCTCTCCCTTATCTCCCTATCTCTATCGTCCTTCTACCTCTCAATCCTTCTCCCTATTTCTCTAGACATATCGCTCAATCTCTATCTCCCTATCTCTCCCCTTTGTCACCTCTATCTCTCCCTATCTATCTCCTCTCTCTTTCTATCTAGCTATCTCCAAAACTGAGAAACCCTAAACCCAAGTACACCCTAAATCCAATCAACTCTAAACCTATATCTCCCTATCTCTCCCCTATCTCTATCATCCCTCTACCTCTCTTGATCTCTCTCCCTATGTCCCTGGCCATGTGCCTCACTCTCTATCTCCTTATCTCTCTCCTCCATCTCCTCTCTCTATCTCCCTATAATTCCTCTCTCTATAAACCCTAAATCCAAAACCCTAAACCTCTAAACCTAACCCCTAACTCCTAAACAATTTAAATCCTAAACCCTAACCCCTGACCCCTAAACCTAAAAAACCCTAAACCCCTAAACCTTAAACCCCAAACCCCTAAACCCTAAACCCATGTAACCCTAAACCACTATCTCCCTATCTCTCCCCTATCTCCCTACCACCTGTGTCCCTCTACCTCTTAATCTCTCTCCCTATGTCTCTAGCCATGTCCCTCACTCTCTATCTCCCTATCTCTCCCCTCAGACTCCTCTATATCTCCCTATCATTCCTCTCTCTCTATAAACCCTAAATCCAAAACCCTAAACCTCTAAACCTAACCCCTAACCCCTAAATAATAAATCCTAAACCCTATATTATAATGCCCCTAAACCCTAACCCCTAACCCCTAAACCCTAAACCCAAGTAACCATAAACCACTATCTCCCTATCTCTCCCCTATCTCCTTATCACCTTTGTCCCTCTACCTCTCAATCTCTCTCCCTATGTCTCTTGCCATGTCCCTCACTCTTTATATCCCTATCTCTCCCCTCAGACTCCTCTATATCTCCCTATTGGTCCTTTATCTCTCTCTAAACCCTAAACCCTAAACCTTTAAACCTTAACCCCTAACCCCAAAACCATAAACCCTAAACCCTAAATAATGCCCCTAAACCCAAGCAACCCTAAACCTCTATCTCCCTATCTCTATCATCCCTCTACCTCTCAATCTCTCTCTCTCTATGTCTTTGGACATGTCTCTCACTCTCTATCTCCTATCTCTCCCCTTTATCTCCTCTATCTCTCCCAAACTCAATCAGTCCCCTCTCTCTATCTCTCTTTAAACTGTAAACCCTAAACCCCTAAACCTGAGCAACCCTAAACCTCTAAACCCTAAATAATTCCCCTAACCAACCTCTAAACCACTTCTCTATATAGGTGCAACTAATACCACTTTTTCATTGTTTTCCACATTTAATTATATTCTTTTCCATTTTCCAAGTCCTACATGTGTCCAAGTTGTATTGTTTGTCAAGTTTTTAGTCTAATTCTTAGTCCCAACTCTCATGGTTATTAAAATGTTAGTATATTATAGTTAGATTTATCCTTCAGTAACATTAATTTACACATTGTTGCACAAACAACCACACTAAAACATAACCTTACCTAATTAAGTTTAACCTTTTAAAAGTTTCTTTCATAAATGGCAAGCTTAACAGATCCAACTAGTTCAATGTTCTTATAGTCCATGCTTACCCTTCCAAGAGAGTTCATGCCATGTTAACTTTGCATTATGTCCTAACATATCACATGAAGGACATCATCATCACAAGGAATAACAATGTCATGAAGGATTAATGAAGGTGTAGCTTCACCACATAAAGTATCATTCATAATTTTATCACTAGAGGGTAAGGGTATATCATGTGTATCCTTCTCAAACCATGTATCATGAATCAAATCATATGAAGGATTGCGTAAAGCAATTTTGGGCATGAAATCCAAAACACCCCAAAACACAACCCCTGCTGCCCCACCATTCCTATCCCCGAAATATTGGAACATAGTCTAGAAAAGTGATTATTTCACCTAATGAACAAAATTGAATATTTTATTATTGATTATTTGAGTAATTCATTAGTGATGATTCTTAGTGTTTAACAAATCCTTATGGATCAATGTGTAAAGAAGCTACCAATGTTAATTTGCCCTCCTCCTTCACTAGAAACGGTCTTTAAGGAGGTTCATATATTGATGGGAGATCCAAGATTTAAGAGGTGTATTTTCAAAAAGAGTAAAAAGCCTCCCCTCTTACCCCATCATGATTTCCTTCACTCTTAGTCAGTTTCTCTTCTCCATCCTCCCCTCTTACCCCTCCCCTCTCTTTCCTGACCCGATCTTGTTAGCTCCCCTCTCCCTTCTCCTATCTTTGTCCTTTTTTCCCCTCTTTACCGGTTCTTGCCCCCGCCCCCCCTCTGTCCCCTCCTTGTCCCCTTTTGTGGGATTGAGTCTTTGCCCCTCCTCTTTTGCCCTCATCTTATCCCCTTTTCCTCTCCCCCCCTAGGCTCCTCTCCCCCCTTTCCCTTTGCTCCTTGTCCTCCCTCCTCTTTACCCTCCTTGGCCCATTCTCACCTTTTTATTTCTCATACTCTTGTCCCCTAGCTTAACCTCCCGTCTCCAACCTCTGGATCTCATTGCCCCCTTCTCCCTCCTCTTTAATTTCTAGGTTTTTAACCGTATCCTTCATTTCTTGTTGCCCCCTGGTGCTCTGTTTATGGCTTGGAGTTTGTTGTGAATATATATTTATATATATTATTTGGTCGTTGTAGCTTGTCTTCCCTTTTATGATTTACTCTTCTCTCTTATGCTTTCTCCCAGTTAGTTTCTTTCCTCCTTTGGATAGTTATTGGCTTACCTTTCTTTTTGTTAGCCCCCCCTCCTTTGCCTTCGTAGTTCACCCCTCTCTCTCTTTTAACTTGGAGCCCTCTGTTGTTCTTTATATGTAGCTTTTCCCAATCTATCCCTCACATTTTAACCTCTTCGGTTGTCCCCCCCTTTTTTATTATTTATTTAATTATTTAATTATCTTATCTCTTTCATCCTCGGTTTGTTCTTTATGGTTGATTGTATTATAGTTATTCCTCTTTTTGCTTCCTTCTAATTTGTGGCCTTGCTCCTTTGTTTGCTTTTTTAATTTTCTTTGCTTGGGTCTTCCTCTCATCCTAGTTAGTCTTTCTTTGTTTGTTTTGTCTTAGTGTGTCTAGATGTCCCTCACTTCACTAGGTTTGATAGGCAGCTATCCTTCTCCCTTAATTGATCTTGGTTTCTGCCTCACATCTCTCTCACTCCTTTTAAGTGGTCTTAAGTCTGCATACTGTCATTCATGTTCTCTCTTCTCTTGCTTGCTATCTTTCTCCTGATGATGAATCACTGTGTGTGATTCAAAATGTTGATGAAAATAATAATACACAGTCAAATCCAGAAGCATTTCAAACTCAACATCATGGACTGTGGAAAATTGAAGACTACCAGTAAAAAGCCTTTTTCCTAAATTTTTTTCGAAAACGGATATCCGTTTTGGAAACGGATATCCATTTTGGTTTGGTATCCAAACCAAAACAGATATCCATTTCAAAGTCAAACTTTGCCAAGTTGCGAATTTGGCTAAGTAAAAATGCGATTTTTTTCCTATTGCCACTGTTTGGCCCGCGATGATCCTGCACATACCCAAATCATCCATGTTCTTCTTTAATACTCTGAGGATCATTTAGCAGAGGATTTCTCATATTTTAAGGTTTTAGATTGGTTCTTTGCCTTTGACTTATCTCGGCATTCCTATCTCTTCTGGTACCCTTCCTAGGGGATAATGGCAAAATATTCTTGACAAGTTTCATGCAAAGGTGAACCACTGGACTCACTGATGGCTTTCTTTCACCGGTTAGGTTCAGCTTCTTAAGTCAGTGGTGCAAGCTCTCCCCAACTATAGGTGTATGCTTCGAGTGGCTCATGTTGGTTTTATTAAGGATTTGGATTCTCTGGCTAGGAAATTTTTATGGGCTGGTAGCTTGTCATCTTCTAAGTGGAGGCTTGTGAAGTGGGATATTGTTTGTAGTCTGAAGCAGTTTGGTGGCCTTGGGTTGCGGCTTTCAACATTGACTGGGTTGGAGTTGTCTGCCAAGTTCTATTAGAGATGGTGTTTGGAATAAAATCTTGTCTGGGCTAGGATTATATCCCACAAATATCTAAGTGGGATACTGAAGGAGTAGATTCCTCAGTATCCACTTGTGGGGAAAGGATCTATGATTTGGGAAACGCTTAAGAAAGGAGCTAATTTGATCAAGGAGGGTTTGTTTTGGATATGCAATAGGGAATCTAAGGCACTCTTTTGGTTTGAGTCTTGGGATGGGTTCTCCCCTATTATGAGCATGTATCCTAATTTATAAGCTCTTTGTTAGTGCTTCTTGGAGGCTGGTTGTTCTAGGGTGATTGATTTTAAGACTTCTTACCACTGTGGGCAGATGGAGATGTCTAGGTGGAAAGCTCCTAGTGAATGGCCAATGGCTGGTTTGGAGGAGGATTGTGTTAAGCTTCATAATATTCTGGTAAGAAGATAGTGCAGCTCTCTTCAGAATAATATTCTAGCTTGGAGTCTAGATCCTAAGGGAGTTTTCATGGTGGCTAGTGGGTATCAGGAGTTGGTTGCTCCTAAGTATGGAGGGTTAGAAGTTCCTTGGTAGAAAAATGTTTGGAATAAGTTCTCTTGGCCTAAGTGTAATTACTTTCTGTGGACCTTAGCTTGGAACAGATGTTTGACTTGGGAAAACCTTCAAAAGTGGGGATTCTAGGGCCCTTCAGTTTGTGTTCTTTGTGGGGGTAGTGAAGAGGTTTCTTCCCACTTGTTCTTTTGTTGTCCTTTTTCAATGCTTATCTAGCACTTTTGGTAGGGTATTTGGAAACACCCTTGTGTTCATGCATCCTCTCTTGTTGAATTCTAAAACAATTTAGGGAGACCACCTACATAGGCCTCTCTCCTCTATATTGTGTGGTGCATTAGCCCTGCCTTCATCCTTTGGCAAATCTGGTTGGAAAGGAATCATAGGATTTTTCATGGGGAGAAGTTGATGATTCAACAGGTTTGGCAGAGAATTGGGGGTATGATCTAGGAGACTGTGGAAGCTAAATGTTATGTGGTTTTTCCTTTGGAAAGGAATGATGATGAGATTGTAAATAGATTGGGTCTGTAGGGTCTGACCTCTGACTCCTTTTGTGCTCGAATCTAGGTAGGTGTACTAAAATGAAGGTGTAGAGGGTTGGGAGATGGTTTCCTCCTCCAGTGGGTGTTTTCAAGATCAACACAGATGGATCGTCTAGGGGTAATCATGGGCCTGTGGGGATTGGTGGAGCTAGAAGAGACTATTCTGGCTCTATTATTTTCCTTTTCTCCATTCACAAAGGGTAGCAATCCAACAATCTTATGGAGGGGTTGGCGATTCTTGGGGCTATTGAGCATGCCTGTGCTCTGGGTTGGCATAGGATTATCTTTGAATCAGACTCTCATATCATTGTTAATCTTAAGAATGTGCAAAATTTGGAAGGGGTTAAATTTTGGCAACTTGCTTCGGTTGTTTGGAATATTTTGCAGCTTTGTTCCATGTTGGAGGTGGTGTCCTTTTCCCACATCCCTCGGGAATGGAATAGGGTTGCTGACTGTCTAGCCAAGTGGGCTTCTGAGCATGCTGGGGACTGGTAGATTGAGGGATAGGAGCAATTATCCCTGATTATTTCCATGCTTTAGAGTTGATTATTTCGGAGGACATGGCTAGTTGAGGTGTGTTGGTGTTGGTTTTGTGGTGGTTTTGTGTCTTGGCTAGACAACTTGGTGGTCCTACTTTTCTTGGGAGCCTTTATGGTCCCTAATTTCTTTGTACTGTTGATTTCCTGATTTCAATAAAGTTTTTACCCTCTTTTCTCAAAAAAAAGTAACAATTCCAAAAATAATAAAGATTTAATAAGGATAAAGATAAAGTCCTATCTAAAATCTTCCTATGTGTACAAAAATACAAGTAAATTGCTAGAATATAAAAAAGTGACCTCTCTTATATTCTTCAAAAAATATTATTAAAAAAATTCTAAAATAATTAAAATTTGGGAAAAAAGATACATCTTAAAATAAAAATAGTAAAACATATTACTTTAATGTTAATATTATTATTGTATACTTAATGTAAATTCAAAGTAAAATAGTTATACTTTGCCATTTTAAAATTTAAATCAAGATAATTAAATCAAGGTCCAAGATAAAACCTATATTTTTATTATTTATGTAAGTGTCCTAAAAGAACAAGGTTGTTTTCTATTGGTTTATAAAAATATTATGCACTAGTGATCTTGTAATGTCCCTTTTTGGGTTTGCCCTAAATCTCACCCTAGAATTACAAATTTAACATAGTTAGGGTTGTAACTTACCAATTGAATGTTTGAAGCAAGATAAGCCTAACTTAGGTCATGTAAACATGTTAGTTATCAACAGATAAGTAGACATATAATCCAATGATGTTTGTAATATTCCTTACCTAAATTGCCCTAGAAATTCAAATGCCACAAGTTAGGTTTAGGGTTTATGATTTACCACATAGAATATCTTTAAATTACATAATTCTTGGACTTTGAATTCTGCAGACATAACATAGGAAAAACATATACAAAATATATACATATATACATCTTTAATCATTAGGGTTAGACAAGATTACATTGCCTTCGAATTCATAAACAATATCAATATAGAGAGATTATATATTCATTACCATGCAACTAACTCAATTTGTTTACAAAATTTAGTCATAGAAGAGGGTTGTACAGGGAGGCATGGCAAGGTGCCTTCAGTCAACAACTCTCCCTTTAAGTAGTCCCCTCACCATTCTTCTTTGACTGGTGAACTTGATTTGTCAATAAACCCTCAACATGGAGATTAGGAGGAGATTTTTTCCCTTGGGTGCTCTTAGTCGTTCTCTCCCTTTCACAAGATAGTAGAGTGCCCTACTAGCTATTCTCTCCCTACCTATCAATGTAAAGGGTGCCTTTAGCTATTCTCTCCCATAGTACATATTTCCTCATCCATGTTGATAGTTTATTACAATATTTTATGTATTTTTATATATGATAATGATATTCCATAAGTAAAGATAATTGACAGTCAATAATGATCTGACGTGATGTTTCTTATTTTATTTTTGCATGTATATTCAATAATGATTCTTATTGAACTTCTAGTTCACTTCTAGATTTGCAATGTATCCCTTTGATGTCTATAATAGTCTATATGACTGAATATATATAACTCTGTAGATGAAATTTGAATGTCTAATGTTATATTAAATAACCAATGATCCATGCCCTTATGTCTTCTCATTCCTTCCTTCCTTATATATCCTTGTGTTTCTCATGAATGGAGGTGATGTTTCTGTATAGACATAACCATTTATAAAGAGTCAGCACCACTTCTAATATGGAACACAACTTTTTGTTAGTCACTAACAATATGAGTCGTTGCCTATTTGTTAATATTGTCTTATAATCTTAAATATATGGTAACTGCTAGATATGGTAATTGCTTTACTTAAAAATGATTTGCCTTTATCATAACTACTACCTTTTCATTAATACTAATTAGATCGCTCTCTTTTATCCTTGATCGCTGCCTCATATACTTTATGTATATCATTCCAAATCGCAGCTTTTATAACTCCTCTTAAATTGCATATATTAGTATATAATAAACAACATGTCATATGTTATATAAATAAGACATTTTTTCTTTAATGGAACCATCCTTTGATTATACTTAATTATTATCACTGCACATATACTCATCCTCCAGTTCGTATGCTTTTTAGAATATTAAATAGAACATAGTCGATGTATTTCAATAAGACACTTTTGTCTTATATGAATTTCATTATGGGAGGTTGGCCTTTCTAAAATTCTTTCATAACATATTTCAAACTGCATCCATCATCCTTTGTTTTATGAAGTGTTGCAATGTAATAGTTTCTTTTATGAAATCTTCCATAGTCGGCCCATAGAGGAGGGGATATTACAGCCCTCCCCACTCAATTTTGCTTGTCCTCAAGTAATCACTAACTAGGATTATGAACCATCCTTGTAGATTTGTTTCTCGTGAGGTCATCAACTTTTGTGATAGCAAGCGATGATTATTTTGGTTTTGTTTGACTCTATGTCCTTGGAGAGTAGTTGTTAGTATACTTGACTCAACTTGACTACCAATAAGGTTAATACCACCCTATAACGTACGAGGACAATTTATTATCCAATAGTCTTCTTATTGTTTCCCAATAACTCTCAACAACAAAACCAAGAGTTGGAAATTGGCAAGACTTGTTACTTAAGACAAGTTTTCTCTCATTTCATCATCCTAAGGATCCTAGGCAATGATACAAACTCTTCATTGCCCCTTGTTGAAGTCTAAGCTCATGATGGATTGCCGGAATGTTGTGAATATCAAGATCCCATCCCTTTGTGTGAAATCACTTTTGCTTTCATGTAAGGGACCTAGATGTTTGAATGACAACTTCCTTTAGAAAAAGTATGTTTCATTTTGTGTAAACAAAGTTTACGATAAGTTTGTTTCTAATGAGGAGCTTATAGTGTTTTTGAATTTCTTAACCTAGTCAAACATTTGTTATACCCACAGGTAATTAATATTTAAATACAAATTTATGGGATTGATCAAGTCAATAAAATGAAAGATGTACAATAGTTTAGCAATCCTAGTTAGCAATAGGAGGACTTAAATTTATAGGTTTACCCTAATATCCAATTATTATTTCATCTTCTAATTAAATTGGAGGTTATCACTCTTCTTTGACATATCTCCATGTTTGGTACTAAATTTATTTTCATATCTTGGGAAAGTATCCTATTTGTTTAAATAATATCAATATATCCCAAGGTTTGATAGGTGAGAATGATCCTGAGATTTGTGGGTTATGGGTCCATAATATAACTTAGCATAGGCTTATGTAACAATTTTGTCTATATATACCAAATTTATCTAAGGTACCTACATGCCTAATACTAATGTCCTTGATCTTTATAAATGTGGGGTTACTTTGATCAAGAAAAAGAACTTAGGAAGAGACTCCTGGAAGGAATGATCTAATATAAAAGTGAATTTGGTTCACTAGACCAATTTTGGAGGTTGATCTGGATGTATCGCCTTTGTTTCTATGAGTGTGGGATAGATCATGTGTTATGGATTTGATTAAGCATTATGATTTTGTACAAAATGAATAGAACAAATGTGTTCCTACCTTAAAGAAGCTTTATGTATATATCTTACAATAGATTTCCAATATTTATCTTACGATCTCTCAAAAATTCAAATTTGTAGGTTCTTAAAGAATTAAGTCGTCTTCATTACATTCTCTCAAAATATTGTTTTGGCAAATTAGAATTTGGTTGAATTTAGGTTTTTATTACTATTTCTAATTCCAAATAGGCATGCTCATAAAAATTCACTCTACGGTTTCAAATGGGGTGTTATGGGTAAATCATTGTGGATTATTTTGGAATATTAATGTTAATTTTTAGCTTTTTAAGAGATTAACCATCCTAGGTCAAGATGATACCTCAGTATACTTGTCTCAAAGTTTGAAAGTAAGATAATCTTAATCCATCTTTGTATATTTAGGTATGCTTAAGTTTTCATAACAACTAGTGATGACAATGTGAGTTTCTATTTGAGAATTGAAAGTTAAAGTTATTGTAGACACCCAAAATCGAACCTTCGTATCATTTATCAATTCTTCGTATCATTTATCGATTTGTCGCATTATTCACCACTGCATATGTTGATTTTGTCTAGCACACTTGTATCAATTATCTATCTTCTTCTAAATCATCCACTTCTATCATTAATTAAATAAATTATATTTATTTAATTAATTTCATCTATTTTCATTAGCTTTATTCTTCTATTTTCTATCTATAATTAAATAATCTTTAATTATTTAATTATCCCATTATTCTTCTAAAATTAAATAAATTTAGAAAATTTATTTAATTTGACCTTTTCAAACAAATAAAATTAATGTTTTATTTATTTATCTTCTCATCATGCATATAAATTAAATAAATTTATTTAATTAATTTATATTTATTCTTCCAATTTTCTAAATTTAACTTTTTCCTCCATCATTTAAAAAATAAATTAAATGAATTTATTTGTTTAATTTATTTTTATCTTATCATTTTCCTCTTTAATCACTTTCTTCTATATGTACAAGTCGGCCTTGTCCTTAGTATGTCAAAAACTAAATACAAAAAATGATTTAATTAGTTTAAAAATAAAATTATCCTTGTCATCCAACTCTTAAAATAGAAAAGCATTCTATTTTTAAGAAAATCAATCTTATCTTCATCAACAAAACCAACTAAATCATTTAATAAAAGTTTTTCCTATGGACACACATGCCTTGTACACATTAATCCTTACCTCTTGAATTATCTCAACCATCCATTCCACCACTTTTTCTGCACCGTTGATCAATCTTAGTTGAGAGCTATATATACACCCTCTCATTTCATTCCAAACATCCCACTCTCTTTAGCATCCAGATTATCACCTTATGCATATTGCATCTATTGAGCATCCATTAAGCACTTTGAGCATATCATCTATCATCATGGCAACTTTGGCAACTATGGTTGCTCACTTTTGAGAAGCAGTCCACATTCAACCAAGGAATCAATCTAGGTGACATTGTTCTTTGATTTGCTTTCATTTTGTGTCATTTAGATAGATTTCTTGAAGGTGGTAGGATTGGGTTTTTGTTGTAAGGCTTGATCTTGTTAACCTGATTTTTCTTGCTCCACATTCTGGCATGCCTGGTGGGACCCACGCCCTTGATTGATTTTTCATTGAAAAGTCATTTTTTTGAAGTCTAAGTATGGAATAGTGCAATTGATTTGTAGAAAATCGTATTCAGTCTGTGAAAAATTGCCTTTAAACAACTATGCGTCACTTACGGTCTGTACAAAATTGCCTTTGAATGGCTCTACATCGCCTATGGTCTGCGTCTGATCGCCTATGGTTTGTCAGGAGTCGCCTCTAGTTGTATTAGGGTTTTACTGATATATTTTTCTTTGCATGGTTTTTCTTTGATCTTAGTTGTGTTTGATTTGGGTTGCAAGCTAGTTTATTTGCTAACCCTAATTGTTTCTTATCCTCAAGATGGTTTATTTGGGGTTGAGTTTATCTTTTGACCTAATCATATCACATTATTGGATCTTTTGTTATAACATCAGAAAATGTCCCCTTGGGGGCTTTTCCCTCATAAGGTTTAGCTCCCAGGTCTTTAGACTACATTTAGGACATTTTAGATCATATTTTAGCATCTCGATGGAATGAGACCTAAGTCCCATGGCAAATAGGACCTAGGAGGACCCCTTGAGTTGTACCCTACCTAAACTAGGGGGGAGGACTTGGGTACCCGTGCCCTAGTCTTGCCCTATTTTAGGGCAGCCTCAATTTGCAGGTGTCAGTTAGTGGCCATTATTGGGCCCCTTTGCCGACACAGTAAGTTTGAATTTCAAATATCTTGGCGAGAGTGCTTGTAGATGCATATATAAGCAAGTGTAGGCATTCATTTGTAAACTAGATTATTATGGTGAACTCTAGGCATTCTCAAGGTGATTCAAGGCTTTCTATTATGTTGCAAGAGCAGACTTGTGTGTTTTGTGCATTGATATTTGCATATTTGAGTATCAATTCCTTCATGGCATGAAGAGCATCTTCCTCCATGAAAGATTCACTACAAGGTGACATAATATTGTGTTTTTTATTATTGTTTCCTTTGGTTTTTGCCTCTTCCTCACAAGGGCATGCCCTCTTTGGCTGACAATGGTGTTTGAAGACTTAAGTGTCCTTTGGGGTTTGACTGAGGCAAACCTCTAAACACCACAACCCCCAAACCAAGTCTTGTGATTGCAGGTTACAGGTGTCGCATCCAGGAAAAGTGGAGTTGCAGGAAGACTAGGAAGACATCAAGGATTCAGAATCTGAAGGAAAGTCAGACAAAAGAGCACTTCTAGGACTAGGGCACTCACTCTAGTGTCCTCCGTAGACTAATTTCTAAAAACAGAAGTTACAGGGCTGATCAGTGTCCGAAGGAGGTCTAGATTCCCTGAAAAAGTAGGTACCTTGGACTTGGACGCCCACTCCAGTGTCCCCGACTGTTTCACTTCAGAACCCCAAAAATAGGTATTCTGTAATTTGGTATTTTACTCCCGTCTGCAAGAGATTTTTCTGTAATTCATTAATTTGTTGTCGTATTTGCTTAATTAGGGTTTTAATGGTCAATTGAGCATAAGAGAAGGAAAAATTGATAATTAATTCCCTAATTCAAGCTTCCCCTCATTTTCAAGTGACCTAGGGTATGATAGTGCTCGCCACTTGACCCTAGATCCTTCAATGTTAGGGTGAAAGGAGGATTTAACATCTAAACCACAAAAGATCAACAAATCTAATTTTACCCCAAACATTTTGGTGAACCCGTGTCTTTGAACTTAAATTTCAACTTACTGAGTGTTTGTCTATAGATTTGGTGTGATTTCCTTCATTCATTTGGTCATTTACCTTATTGCATTGAGAAAATTTCAAGAAAATTGAAAAATTGGAAAAATACAAAAAAATTGCATTGTTGGGCTTACTAAATCGTGTCAATTCTTTTTAATTTTTCCTAATTCATGATTTTTGCATCAGATATGATATAAATTATAGAAAAATAAAAAAATTCAAGATCTTGCATTGCATTTTCATCATTTAATTGCTAGGGTTTTGTGGAAATTTTGTCAATTTTTAGATGACCTAGTAATTCCAAAATCTAGGGTTTGTAGGCAAAATCTTTTTATCATATTTTTCTACCAATTTTTGGGGCTCATTCAAATTTTAATTTGCCTGTAGCCTTGTATTTTAGTGTGAATTTGCATTTAAATTTAAATTATTTGCATTTTTGCATTGAAAATTTCAATAAAAACTAACAATTTTGGGGCAATTTCATTAAATTTGCATGGGAATTTTGCATAATTAAGCTTGAAAATAATTTTCAGATCTTAGAGTATGTAATTTCCATAAAAAATCAGACTTCAAATCATTCTCATAACATTTGTTCCAAAATTTCAAACCTAGGGCCTCAAAAACGATAATTTTCACTAAAATTGGCCTTATCGACTTCATAAACTTGCACTACAAGTGTGTTGTGAAAGATATTTTTTCTCTAATTTTATGTTATCAGGGTAATAATTTTCTTCCCCTCATAAAAATCTTCACAACACCCTTTTTACGGGCTCTTGTAGTGAAAATCGGCGAAAAACTACACATTTTGGCTATTTTGGCCCTAGCGTTTGACCTAGTTTACACTCCAAGCGTATTGTGATTAGTTTTATGGATTGAGGTGACTGATATTATTGGTATTATTCTTTTTCCCTCCTTAAATTCATTATAACACCCCTTTTTCTAGGTCTTGGAGTTGAAAAACCGTGAAAAAATTGCATATTTTGCTATATTTCACTAGGGTTTGACCTTAAATTGCACTAAAATCATGTTGTGTTTGGTATTTTGGCACAAATTAGTTTTTATTACTGATATTATTTTATTTCCATCATCATTTTCCTCACAAGACCCTTTGTTATGCTCTTTTGCATTGAATTTTGGTGAAAAAAGTGCCTATTTGGACATATTTTCACTATAATTGACTTGGCATTATCTTAAATTTGCATCAAGATTGTGTTGAGAGTGAACTTATTTCTGTTTTGGACTGATATTATACATATAACTTGCTTCCCTTGACTTAAATCCTCATAGAAGCCCTTGTTTCATTCATTTGCATTGAAAAGTATCAAAAAATCAAGCGTTTTAGCATAAATTTCGCATTAATGGATTTTCCTAATGGTACAAATTTAGAAGATCTATATGAATACATTGTGAATTATGATAATTTTTGTAAATTCACTAACAAATATCCTCAAGTCTTGCATCAAATAGCATACATCTATGGCATTGACATAACCAACACTGCTCCTTGTGATATCCTTCGATCAATAGCTTACTTCGATAACTTTTGTGAGACTATAGACATTTTCCCTTCAATCATGGAGAATCTAAAAAATTTTATAGCTGAAAACCACCATGGGGAAAGTAGTGATGATAACTTTACTCCCACTCTCCCTTTGTTTCATGATGATGTAATGAAAATCCTTTCTGAGACCTATGAAAAGGAAATAGCAATGGGTGAGTTATCAAACAAAGAGACTTGTCCCAACATAACCCCACTTGGTGAGGATACATTGGCACAAGAAAAAGATATCATCAATACATTCCTCCACACCTCTCTGCCATCTCTTCCCACTCTCCCTAATCAGGATGAAGCTCTGGATGATGCAGATTCTCTTTGTGACCATTTACTTGGTTTACCACTAGATGTTCAAGAACTTCTCAATTACATGCTAAATCAGAAAACAGATCAAGAACCATCACATACTTTGGAAAGCAATGAAATCCTACATGTTGTGGAAGAACAAGTTATCCCTCTGATTCAAGCCATTCCAATACCCTATATAAGGACTGAAATGGGTATCTTTCGGATGCCTCCACAAGCTCATTTAAATGGCATTTCAAATGCTCCTATAGCTAACATAGACAATGGCAACATTCCCTCTAAACCATCATTAAGAGAAACCTTTCTTACATGGTTACCCTCACAAACTCATGAACATATGGAAGAGAGAAGAAGTGATAACACCTTAACCATTAAAATAAAGATCAAGATTCATGATACCCGCTAGCCCGACAGGGGCCCTCCAAGAAAGTATCTATAAATTTTTATTTCTATCGTAATATGCTTCCCCCGTGATGTGTTATGTGTTGTTTAGGCCTCCTGGGATGACCTTGGATTCTCCCGTAAGGTTCAGGATACCAGGAGACTGCCTCTGTTGTGACCTTCTTCTATTTGTATCATCATTCTTCTAATTGCCTCTCTGATTTCATTGTTGTGTGTTGTGTCTGACGGACATAGCATCATGGTTGGTGACTTGGGGACACCCTCCTACATGACTGTCTCTAAGACACTTGTTTCTCCTCTCTTATTTTCCCTTCCTCTAGTGTTTCCACCTAGCGGGCGGATAATGACGAACATTTATACTGATGTGGACCTAGTGTCCCTTTCAAGAGCAATAAAAAATTGGACTTAGTTCCTAATATGACGATGGGGTTGTATATCTTATCTGATGCTTGGCTAGTGGAAGCATTCGTGCTTTCTGCGTAGTGAATTTTATGATGTTTCTGTTGCATTTACAAACCTTAACAATCCTACTACTCCATGCACCTTTGTTTTCCTTTGAATTTAGCCTTGGTGGTACTCGATAAGGAGAGCTTTGTGATATAGCCCCTGGTTATCCTCAAACTAGATGAATTCGTTGTATAACCTTGGCTCTTTGTGTGGTTAATCATATGTATTGATGTTGTTGTTTATCATGATTTTGTAGACACTAACATGTTTCTTGCAGGGATGTGTTTGTGGGAACATTTGACGATCGTAAAGTACATGTCACCTCCGGGGGGCATGGGCTTTGTGAAAGTCAATGTTCCCTTGTGTGTTTTCTTCCTACCTTAACATGATTGATATCGATAACTGATATCAACCACCTTAAGGTGGGGGCATATAAGGTAAGTTGTCTGTTATAGATGTTAGCAATGTGTTTGACCTCAGATGCATAGACCTATGCCAGAGTAGTGCATCGTGCATCTTGAGTTTGTTTGCAATCAATCAATCAATCATATAAGCCCTCTATGGAGGCAGGATATCGAGCATATCCTTTTTCTTAAGCCCTCTGCGGAGGAGGGGATGGTGTATTTCTCGAATCAGATTGCATCATCTTGTCATTTTCAAAAGTCCTTTGCGGAGGTGGGGAGCGGTTCTGTGACTAACTCAACCCTTAAGCGTGTCTTCGGTGATTGTTGTGGCAAAGCCCAATCATCGGTGTGTGCCTGTAATGTGCCTAAGATGGTGATGAGCCTAGAAATAGGGAACACACCATCTCTTGTCTGCTGTGTTTTCTCTATGTCTTCAGGTGTGTGTGTTTTGGCATGCTTGTTTTGTATGGCGTGTTTGTTGCCCCATATGTAGTGACCAGTGCTCTTGGGGAGTGCTTCATGCATTTTGGGAGGTTTTGTGTGTCTTGTGTGTGTGTTGCCCCCTATACAGAGACCTGCGCCCTTAAGTGGTGCATCATGTATTATGGGAGGTTTGTTTACTTTCCAGTACTTGCATTTTGTATTTCATATATATGAGAAAAAGAAAAGAAAAGATATCATTTCTGTCTTCCATGCATTAATGTGTCTTCAATGCATTAACTGTCTGCTCTGTGTTATGCATGACTGTAACTATTTTCTCCGGGCTTGGTGTGTTTGTTGTGTTTGTGACCTTAATTTAATGCATGTATGGGCCTCGTGTTCATACATACATTAAAGTGGGGGCTAAATGTAACGTCAAAAAATGTCCCCTTGGGGGCTTTTCCCTCATAAGGTTTAGCTCCCAGGTCTTTATAGTGTATTTAGGACATTTTAGATCATATTTTAGCATCCTGATGGAATGAGACCTAAGTCCCATGGCAAATAGGACCTAGGAGGACCCCTTGAGCTGTACCCTGCCTAAAATAGGGGGGGAGGACTTGGGTACCCGTGCCCTAGTCCTGCCCTATTTTCGGGTAGCCTCAATTTGCAGGTGTCGGTTAGTGACCGTTATTGGGCCCCTTTGCTGACACAGTAAGTTTGAATTTCAAATATCTTGGCGGGAGTGCTTGTAGATGCATATATAAGCAAGTGTAGGCATTCATTTGTAAACTAGATTGTTATGGTGAACTCTAGGCATTCTCAAGGTGATTCAAGGCTTTCTATTATGTTGCAAGAGCAGACTTGTGTGTTTTGTGCATTGATATTTGCAAATTTGAGCATCAATTCCTTCATGGCATGAAGAGCATCTTCCTCCATGAAAGCTTCACTACAAGGTGACATAATATTGTGCTTTTATTATTGTTTCCTTTAGTTTTTGGCCTCTGCCTCACAAGGGCATGCCCTCTTTGGCTGACAACGATGTTCGGAGACTTAAGTGTCCTCCAGGGTTTGACTGAGGCAAACCTCTAAACACCACAACTCCCAAACCAAGTCTTGTGATTGCAGGTTATAGGTGTCGCGTCCAGGAAAAGTGGAGTTGCAGGAAGACTAGGAAGACATCAGGGATTTAGGATTTGAAGGAAAGTTAGACCAAAGAGCACTTCTAGGACTAGGGCGCTCACTCTAGTGTCCTTCGCAGACTGATTCCTGAAAATAGAAGTTACAAGGCTAATCAGTGTCTAAAGGAAGTCTAGATTCCTTAAAAAAGTAGGTACCTTGGACTTGGGTGCCCGCTCCAGTGTCCTCGACTATTCCACTTCGGAACCCCGAAAATAGGTATTCTATAATTTGGTATTCTACTCCCGTCTACATGAGGTTTTTCTGTAATTCATTAATTTGTTGTCGTATTTGCTTAATTAGGGTTTTAATGGTCAATTGACCATAGGAGAAGGAAAAATTGATAATTAATTCCCTAATTCAAGCTTCCCCTCATTTGCAAGTGACCTAGGATATGATAGTGCTCTCCACTCGACCCTAGATCCTTCAATGTTAGGGTGAAAGGAGGATTTTAACATCTAAACCACAAAAGATCAACAGATCCAATTTTACCCCAAACACTTGTGTTTTGGCCGTAGTGTACAGATTTGATTCAATAGATCCATCTTTTTTGGGTTATCAAGGACTTATATATCTATTCTATGATCATTTGTTTGACTTTGTTATTTGAGTTTTGCAGGTTAGTGACAGTTGAATGCCTCTAGATGATAGAAAATTGCTTCTGCACAATGCCTAATCACCTTTGAATCACCCAAGATCGCCTCTGGCTCACACAACGTTGCTTTTGCATAGCCCAGGATTGCTTATGATCGACATAACATCACCTTTGGTAAAAATCAAGTCACTTTTTTATTCTCTATCAATCGCTTTTGCATTCTATTTCATCACCTTTGGTCTGAACTATTGCAAGCTTGGTTTCTTTGAAGTTAACATCTATTGGTGCATCTTTTTATCGATTGTCAAAGAAAGATGGATTTGAAACTACTAACAAATCTATTGTAGGTCGATCGGTCAAAGATTTACCTTGTTTGCACTAATCTAGGAACATTTCATTTGGTTCTTAAAATGAACTTGTTTATTTTTCTTATTTGCTTTGATTGCTTTCTTGTTGTGTTTGTTGCATTTACATATCTTGCATTAGTAGACTAAGCTAATAAAAAAAGTATCCTCTACCAGGTTGCCTATCAAATGGATCTTGGGTGCAAGAGAAGTTGTTATTATCTTTAGAGAGGCCTCCCTTGGTGGGAAAAGAGGTACTCACCCCAAGGGGATGACCTCAAGTGGTACTTTCATTTGGTCTACTATATAAAAAAGGATAAGGTGAAAGCCAAGTCTAACCAGTATTAGCGCTTACCATACAGTGCTAGTTTGAATGGAGGTGTACCTTGTGTATATGAGACTCTTAGTAGGACTGGTTAAAGCTTTAAGTGGCTTTCTAGACACTCATAACGTGTCGGTCCCCTGAATCATTACTAAACACCTTTAGATTAGAAGCCCACCCCTTTTTTGACCTTGTGGTAGTTTGTTCAAGGCTAGAGGAAACATAATCCTCTTTAGATTCTCACCATATGGCTCCCTTGAGATGAAATAGAAACCCCTAGCTTAGCATAAGCTACTTGTATCTTTCCAAGGAGAGGGTGATTGGGTCATCCTTCCAGTCCTGGAGGCCCCTACTTGTCCTCTCTTGCAAAGACAAAAGTGTACACACCCACTTTAGGTGTCCCTATACTTGAGTCGAAGGAGATTCCAAGTTGTGAGCTTGACAAGCTATCATTCACCTTGACCTTAGGTAGAGTAAGCATTTGTGTTCAAGTGTTTTCGATTTGTGATAAGACCCATGGAAATCTTGGCCTTGAGGGGCTGTTGAACATACATATTTATGCCAAATCAGTCAAACATCAGCCATTGTGTCTTTACTATTTGTTCTCTTGCTAATTACCTATCAAAAATAACTCACTGTCACTAAAACTCACCTTTGCACAGTCCATCCATACCTTTGCATCATATCCAGTCACCTTTGAATGACAAAAAATTGCCTCTAAGTCATCTTGAATCACCTCTGATCATCATACAATCACCTTTGAGTTATCCAGAGTCACCTTTGCACCATTCCCAGATCACCTTTGAGCTGTAGAAAATCACCTCTGATCAACAGAATCATGCCTTTGGGTTATCCTGAGTCACCTTTGAGCTATCTTGACTTGCCTTTGGTTGGCACAGCCTCACCTATGGAAATCTACATACTCTCTCCATTTATCCAGTCCAAAACCCCATTCTAATTAGTCATTAGCCTTGTCATCAGTTTTCCAGACAATACACTGATCATCTACAACCAGCACTCATCTTATTCAGCCTGATCACATCATATTTTGGACTCTTTGAGCCCTTGAATCCTCTTGAGACTCTAAAACAACCACCAATATCAGTCAATCAATGAAATCAAAATCATCCTTGATCATCCTTTGGCTTTGTTCACTATCTATCATTTGATCATATCACAGCAATCCTTTTATCCAGCTTAAGAGAATGGTTCCTTTTGAGTTGGGCTATATCACCATCATCAATCAATTTGGTCTACCCTTGAGTTCATGAGTCTATCTCTTGGGAGATAACCTTATCCAATCAAGCCAATCCAAATCAATCCAATCAATCAATTAATCAATCATCAATCAATCCATCCCATCCAAATCAATCAGCAATCCAATCAATTTATCAAGCCAATCATCAATCAATCAAAAAACTAATCAATCCAAGAGTCTCAACTTTATCACACAAATCCAACAATCTTATCCACCATCAATCTATGCATCAAACTAGGAGTCAATATAAGGCAACTATGGAGGCTAGCCTAAAAGAATTTTAATCTATGCCTCTCAAGGATGCCTCAAAATTCACGACTCGAATGAATACTAATATCTTTGTATCCAAAGGCTATATTGTCAGACCTTCATCATCAACTCAAATGCCACAATATCATTTGGCTCAACCTACCTATGAAAAATCTCAAGGTGATCTAGAGGAGCTAGAAGACTCTGACGCTTTACAAACCATAAATAGGCTCTTAAAGTCCAATCATGATAGATTTCTCTTACAATTAATTCAAGGAGGAGCCAAAATGCCAAGTGACTTTGACATATCCACAATCAGAAAATAAGATCCAATCAATGATATTGTTGTTGCTAGGGAAACCCATAAGGCTATTACTACCATGTCCACCAAACCCACAACATCTACACACAACATCCAGACACCACCTTTGACTAATCAATCTACCCATCCACTCCATGCATCCTCTACATCTATGGAAACAAGCCAACCAAATGTTCCCACATCAATAGAGCCTTTGTTAACACCATCTTACATGATCAACCCGCATGTGTCACAAGCACCTCAAGTCTCTAATAAAAGTGTGCCACATGTTGACTCATCTCATGCATCACATCCCACTCCATCTTCTTCCATGAATATAACTCCTCCGCAAGTGACACAAGCACCTCATGTTTCTAATCAAAGTGTGTCACATGTTGAACCATCCCAAGCATCTAATGTGTCTTCCCATCTCAATACATCATCTATGAATCTTCCTCAAACATCGTATGTGCTATCTAATCCTAACACATCGTTTATCGACCAACCTTTCAGATCATAAGCACATTCCAATTCTAATGTATCATATGTTGATCAGCTCCTTTCACTTGGAGCACAACAATCCAACCCTCACACATCCTATGCCAATCCACCTCCCATGTCCCAAGTTCCACCAACCTCCAACCAACATATGTCCTACATCAACCCATCCTTTGGTTCACATGCTATACAAACCCAAAATGTTAACCCATCACCAAACTCATACACATTCCCATGATTTGATAACCAAGGCCAAAACACATATACCCTGCCATATAATACATTACAACAACATCCTCCAAATCAACCTCCGGTGTACTGGATATCTCATCCAAGTCATCAAAATTCCATGCAGTAACAACAACCGTCTACATCTAATTTTGAGCAGTGATTTAATCAGTTACAACAACAAGTTGCAGATATGAGTATGAGCCAAACAAAGAAGACATTTTCCTTTGAGGAAGTATGCCCATATCCTTTTGATAAGTCACTTCAGATGATACCTTTTCCTCCACATTTTGAGGTACCACAATTTGAGAAATACAAAGGAAAAGGTTATACAAATGACCATCTTAGAGCATTTTATGTAGCTTGTCTTGATGTTGCATATAACGACACATATCTTCTACATCTATTTCCTTGTAGTCTTGGGGGACAAGCTATGGAATGCTTTTCTCACCTACCTCTAGGCATCAAGTCTTTCAAAGAGTTGGTAGGAAAATTTGCATCACACTTTGCTTTCAATATAGAAAATGAGATATCCATGAACGATCTTGTCAACAACAAACAACAAAATGGGGAAACCTTCTCATCTTTCATCCAATGATGGAGAAATATCGTAGTAAGCTCCCATGGCAGATTCCTGAGAAACAACAAGTCAACATCTTTGTCCAAAATCTCCATCCCGAACTATCATTTCAATTGCAACTGCAAAGTTCCACTACTTTTGATGAAATCATATCCAAGGGAACCAACATTGAAAAAGATTTAATTGCCAAAGGTCTAATTAAGATTTTTAAGGAAACAAAAGACAATGGACAATCTTCAAGTGATAAATCCTGCTTTTGGAACAAGAACAAAAATGTTGACAATGATGGCATTGTTGATACAAAGAATATTCAAACCATAAAGGCTCCCCTCCATATACAAGTGGCATCCAAGGGCACACCCTTTGTTCCAAAAGGCCAAGCTAAAACAAATCCATCACCTAGATGTCAATTCACTCCTTTGGGAGAGCCTATGAAATCTATCTTCAAAAATCTAGTACAATCAAGCACGATCACGCTACCTGAAGCTCAACCATATGAAGAACCACAGTTTAAACCTAATTTGTATAAAGACAACAAATACTGTGACTATCATAGAGTGAAAGGACAACACAGCTGGTTGTATGAAATTGAAACATTTGATTCGGAATCTTATTGATCAAGGATAAATCATTGTTGATCCACCAAAATAGACAACAAATTATGACCTTGATGCTTTCAAGAATCCACTTCCACTACATGATAAAGCAAGTGCCTCTAATATAGGGAAGAATGTCCATTATACCTATGAGTCTACCATTGGACGTATCGAACAAGCTCGTATATCTACCATTACCATAAGAGGAAAAGAACCCAATTGTGTCATTACCACCTGTCAAGGCCGTGTTACTATCCAAGTAGCACCACCTACCATACGCCAAAACTCTGGATACAATATCCTTGACCATCTAGGTAAGACATCCTACTCATATTTCCATTTTGGAATTATTGCGTATATCACCTTCCCATAAAGTTATCTTAGATAAAGCTTTACAAGAGTCGTCGATACCCAATGATATTGATACTACACAATTCCAAGCCATGGTAGCAAGTATTGCATCACCTTATCATTTGACTTTCTCTGACAAAGACCTTTATCATCTGATCCATCCCACAATGATACTCTCCATATCGAAGTCTACATAAACCAACGCCAAGTCAAATGAATACTAATAGATGGTGGAGTTGGGTTAAATATATGTTCTATAAAGCTTATAAAACAACTAGGATATTCTAAGGATCACATTGACACTACCAAAAGCATAACTATCAAAGCATATGATGATACAGAGAGAGAATCTGAAGGAATTATTCATATACCTATCAGGGTTGGTCCTGTTACTACTGATACCCATTGTCAAGTCTTAGACATTGAATTTCCTTACAACATTATCCTTGGCCATCCTTGGATACACGCTATGAAAGAAGTTCCATCCACATATCATCAATGTCTGAAATTTCCCTACAATGGTGTTGAAATCACAATCCCTACTGATCCTAATCCATTTGGGTTTTGTCAAGCCTTGCAAGCCAAATATCAAAATCCTAATCACATACCTATCAATGTTGAAGCCCATCCATCTGCATCCTATGTTGATCCATCTGATTTGAATAAGCCTTCATCCAGTAAACCCATCCCTAATATTGATGTTCAATACAAAGAGAAAGGACTTGGTGAATATGGTCTACAAGAATCTTTTTATGTAGGAGCCTTGCCCTTATCACCTAAATCCTATAATCAACCATCAGTATCCAAAGCTACCCCATTCAAATCTACTATCACTATTCTTCCAACTGTGTTCATCCAATCAAGAATGTTAGAGGATGAACCTATTGATGACATCTCCTCTTGGATTTTTTTGATGAAAATGATTAAGTCACTTTAGAAGTGGAACGCTATAACAATGGATTTTGGATCATCAAGAACATGGGTTACAAAGGACAAGGACGTCTAGGACCACACGGACAAAGACCTATTGAACCTATCATTGTCACCAAGAAGTTCAATAAGCAAGGTTTAGGGTACGGTAAGGAGGTTCTTCCTTCCTCAGACATTGAGTGTATTCTCGATAAGGTAGCCAAAGCTTTTCCTGCAAAAGAGACCTCTAATCAGGATACCATTGATGATTCCTCTTTCAACATAATGGAACTATTCCAAGACCTATCCAACTTTATGTTATCATCCACCTCCTTTACCTCTCAGCCTAAATCACTTGACCTTCAACTCGTATATCCTGACCTTGTTGATTGGGACCAACAGGGGGCACCTATTCTGGACACATTTTAGAATGATGAAGCCATAGCAGTGTTCATGGGCTTAAGAAATTAGGGCATACCATGTTGGGAGATCACAAAGTGGGCTTCATGATTGACCTATCTCAGTTAGCATACTTTGGTTGAGGTGTCAAATCCTTCAGTCACAAAAGTGAAATAAATAAAATCAAAAAAGGAAGGTCACTAGGTGAAAACCAAAAGGTGCCTCTTGACTGTGAAAAAGTAAAAATAAAGGATGTATCTGAGGATGCAAACCTCTCTGAGGCACCTGAGGATGGAGGATTTGACCTTCCTTTGACCACTGAATATTAAGAACGGTCACCCTTGTTGGTGGAGAAATCTTAAGAGATCAATCTAGGTACAACACAGAATCCCAAGATCACATTTCTAGTGGCATCACTTCAGATTAGGAAAGAACAAATTTCACTGCCTTCTTCATGAAAAGATCAATCAACTTCATGTGGACTTATACAAATATGTCGGGGTTGGATCCCTCACTTGTGGTACATCATCTAGCAGTATTTCCAAATGTAAAACCTATCAGACAAAAGCTATAGAAAATGCATCCTCAAATAGCACTCTTGGTCAAAGTAGAACTTCAGAAACTGTTGGATGCTAAGTTCATACAGCCTATTGATTATCCTAAATGGGTTTCAAATCTAGTACTAGTATCCAAAGTCATTGGGGCATCCGCGTTTGCACCAATTTCAGAGATCTCAACAAAGCCTGCCCTAAAGATGATTTTCCACTTCCAAGCATAGATATCATTGTTGATCTTACAGTAGGACATGAAATGTTATCACTAATGAATGGATTTTCTAGCTACAATCAAATCCTAATCACTCTCGAAGATCAACATAAAGCATCTTTCATATGCCCATGGGGTAGTTACTATTGACAAGTAATGCCTTTTGGTCTTAAGAATGTAGGAGCTACATATCAATGATCCATGACTGTTATCTTCCATGATCTTTTTCATACCATAATGGAAGATTATATTGATGATATCTTCGGCAAATCAAAAACTAGAGAAGGTCATCTAAAAGTACTAGAACAGATCTTTGACAAACTTGAAAAGTATCAAGTGAGATTAAATCCTAAGAAATGTGTATTTGGGGTGACTTTTGGAAAGCTATTGGGTTACATCGTATCTCGAAGAGGCATAGAAGTTGATCCAGATAAGGTAAAAGCTATAGTTAACATGCCTCCATCATCGAATTTGAAACAACATTGTAGTCTTTAAGGCAAATTACAATCTATCTGTAGGTTCATTTCACAACTAGAAGATAAATGTCATCCTTTTCAACACCTGCTTTGAAAGGGAGAACCTTTTAAATGGGATGATAAGTGCCAACAAGCTTTTGATCAAATAAAGAAATATCTAGCTACACCTCCCGTACAGGTACCTCCTATGCCTGATCGACCATTACTACTATACATTTCTTCAACAACAGCAGCTCTAGGTGTCCTTTTAGCTCAACATGATGACTCAGGGAAAGAACAGGCTATCTACTATATCAGTAAAACTCTCGTCAGCTATGAGTTAATTATTCATCCATGGAAAAAGCATGTTTAGCTGTAGTGTTTGCTTTCCAAAAGTTGTGGCACTATATGTTGAACCAAAGAATGAGGAGCTCATATCTAAATTTGATACACTCAAGTATCTTTTGTCCAAAGTAGTACTCACAGGCAGATTAGAAAAATGGATAATGATTCTCAATGAATTTGACATAGAATATGTTGATCCGAAAGCCATAAAGGGACAAGTGATTGCTGATCAACTAGCAAAAGAACCAATGACAGATATTCATCCTATCCGTCCTGAGTTTCCTGATGAAGAGTTAATCAATCCATATCCTTCAATAGTTTGGCAGGTGTACTTTGACAGTTCATATACACAACATGGATATGGAGCTAGAATATTATTCATCACCCCTCAAGGTGATTGTATACCTAAATCATACAGGATTGCCTTCCCTTGCACCAATAACATTGTTGAATATGAAGCCTTGATTACCAGATTATGCATGGTTGTATAATGGGATATCAGATAGCTACAAGTTTTTGGAGATTCTCAGCTGGTCATCAACACAAGTTTTGGATGAATATCAAACAAAAGATGAAAAACTCCTCCCATACAAGTTGATGGTAGATGACTTCAAGAAATACTTTTCCAAAATCACATTTGAACATATCCCTATGATAAAAAACAAAGTAGTAGATGCTATGGCTACAATCAATTCTCTTCTAGATATGCCCACCAACACATAGAGATGTAAGTTTCTAGTCGAACAACTTTTGGTTCTAGCTTTTGAAGTCTCACAATCTGAGCTTATATGTGAAATTGTTGGTCCCAATTCTCCATGGTATGAGGATATATACGAGTATCTCCGCAATGGTACTTTTCCATTTCAATTATCCAACACACAACGCAAAACTTTATCCATCGATCCGAGTCTCATTACACCATCATTGGAGAAACCCTATACCGTAAGAGTCTTGATGGTATCCTTCTTAGGTGTCTTGACTTGGAAGAACCTAAAGTTTCTTTACGTGAGGTACACATAGGTGTATGTGGTTCACATTCTGGCAGCCCTAGCCTTACTAAGAAACTCTTGAGAGCTGGATACTACTGGCCAACCATGGAGCAAGATGCACAACAATTTGCTAAGAGATGTCTACAATGTCAGCAACATGGGGATTTGATACATGCTCCAACACATGAGCTACAACTTGTCACTACTCCTTGGCCTTTCTCGTAGTGGGGACTCGACCTCATAGAAAAGATTCATCCACCCTCATCCAATGGCCACAAATTCATCATTACCACCATTGAGTACTTTACAATGTGGGTTGAAGCTATACCAATGACCTATATCACGATGTTAAAAGTGTTGCATAAAAAGGTAGTATAGACAACTTTAAGATTTCTTAAAAAGATATGTGAATGAGATGCTGAATTTCCTATTGAAATACACATTGTGTAATTGTAAAAGTATGATTTTTCAAATCAAGGATGTGAAATGATGCAAGATTTTCAAATGAGTATTGATAAATATGCAACAAATCAATGTAAGATCTAATTTGGATAATCAACAAGATACAAATGCTCAAAGCTATGGGTTTACCAAAATCTTAAGTATGAAAAAGGAGAATGATGACAACTAGAACACAAACTATATCAAACCCTTTCCCATATAACATTCAAGGACAAGACCGAGCCAAATCACTACCAAATGGAGGAGGACTTAGCTATAGATCTTGTACTCATGTATGTTATAGATGGATCAGATTTAATGTAGTCTTTTTTATCAAACTCTAGGTTAACAATGCATGAAACCCTAGTTCTACAATGATCTACTTATAATGGAGAAAGTATAAAAGATATCCAGAAACTAATTGCATAGGGATGATCAAAGAGATGATAAAACCTATCTCCCAAAAGCAGAGGTGTCGGAGGACCAAGGTGGGACCGCCTAGGTCCTAACTAAAGGAATCTTCCAAAGGTCTAAAATAGAAAGTTGTTGTAAATGATGTCCTAATGCCAGATCTAAGCCCTGAAAAGGCAAGAGGACATGGGCGGTACTGCCCAAGTCCCTAGTGCGTGAATTCTCTAAAATTGTTTCCAGATCCTGAAACCCTAAACTATAACCAATCTTCTTGTAGCTTTGTATTTTCCAGATCTCACTCCTGTAACCTAAACACAAGAAGATAAGAAGGGGTTTGGGGGTTGTGTTATTTACGGACTTGCCTCAGTTAAATCCTAGGATAGCATTCAAGCTTCCCAACACCATTGATTGATAAAGAGTGCACTCCCTCATGGGGACAGAGGCTGAAAACAATGATAATGAGATGATTCAAATGATGATAAACAAACAATGATATCACCTATGTGATGAACCCTTAGAATGATGAAGATCCTTCAACTCCTAAGGAAGAATAGATGATAGCTCCATATCTGTAATAACACACAATAACAATAAACAAATCTACTCTAGAATCACAATGAATGCTCTTGTTTGCTTCGCTTCAAGATCTCAAGTTATGCTTTTTCCAACCTTTTCAACCTAGTTACAAATGAATCCAAAAACACCAAAAGAGTCAACAAGAAGAAACCTTCTGAAAGGTCCCATGCCGACATGTATTTAGATTAGACTAGACCTAAAATGGGGGACATGGGTGGTACTGTCCAGGTCCATCAGCCCTTTTTGGGTTAGGGGTAAGGTAAGTGAACGGGACCATATTACAATTTTACTTGGGTGTCAGGAAATTTTGTGTTGGGATAAACATTTTTAATGTATAATGTGATCATGGGGACCTAGGAGCTAAACAAGGAGATAAAAAGACATGTGGACACTTTTTACTCCATAATAACAATTATTCAGTAGTCTAGTGTTGATCAAGTAGAGAGGAAAAGAAGGTGAACCCACCACCCTCACCACACATGTTCCACATGACACTCATTGATAAGCCACCACACCATAGTGGAAGCCATGTTGATAGAACTCAAACCTAGAACTACTAAAGGCAACATGTGGGAAACGATAGAAGATCAATGATGAATTCAAAAGATTGAATATGACTAAAGTGTAAGGTAATTAATATGAATTTTGGCTCTTAGGTCTCTTAAGAGACTTTGTGGGAAGCATGTAGCTCAAAAGGATTGGAACACTTGAGGAACAAAATGAGCCTCCTCTAACCTTCACTAACCCACCTTGACATGTTGGTCCAGTTGGTTTGGCCCCACAAAGTGAAGAATGCAAAATATGGCTCTTGGCAACATTACATTGAATGTCACTAAGACATTTTGCAAGAATGCATATGATGTTGGCATATGCAGTTGTTTGGACTTAATAAAATTTTGAGAGAGGTTATTATGGAGGGACTTGATTTCCAGCTATTGGTTGAAACAAAACATTTGTAGGTGCCACAAACTCTGAGAACAACTCTATTAAAATTTGGCATTTTTTGGATCTTAAGTCTCTTAAGATATTTTGATGGAACCCTGTAGCTTGGAACAATTGGCACACTTGGGGAATGAAATAAGGCCTCCTCTAGAATTCAACCACCCACCCTGATGTGTTGGCATAGTCAGTTCAGCCCCATGAGGTGAAGAATGTAAAATATGGCTCTTGGCAACATTACATTGAATGCCATTGAGGCATTTTGAAAGAGTGCATATGATGTTGGCATAAGCGAACGATTTGGAGTTGACAAAAACTAAGAGAGGTTATTATGGAGGGACTCGATGTCTAGCTATAGGTTGAAATGAAACATTTGTAGGTGCCACATACTCTAAAAACAACTCTATTAAATTTTGATAATTTGTGGCTCCTAGGTCTCTTAAGAGACTTTACTAGAACCCTCTAGATTGGAAGGATTGGCACACTTGGGGAATGAAAAGAGGCCTCCTCTAGCATTCACCCACCCACCTAGACATGTTAGCATAGTCGGTTCAACCCCATGAGATGAAGAACGTAAAATATGGCTCTTGGTAACCTTACACTAAATGCCACTGAGGCATTTTGTAAGAATGCATATGATGTTGGCATAGGAAAACTATTTGGAGTTGAAAAAACCAAGAGAGGTTATTGTGGAGGGACTCGAGATCTAGTTGTAGGTCAAAACAAAATATTTATAGGTTCCATGGACTCTGAGAACTACTCTATCAAAGTTTGGCAATTTTTGGCTCCTAAGTCTCTTAAGAGCCTTTGCTAGAACCCTATAGCCTAGAAGGATTGGAACACAAGTAGGGAATGAAATGAGGCCTCCTCTAGTATTCACCCACCCACCCTAACATGTTGGCACTGTTGATTCAACCCCATGAGGTGAAGAACGTAAAATATGGCTCTTGGCAACATTACATGGAAAGTATAATGGTATCAAACTTGTCCATTCCAAAGGGTACAAGAGAGATTGGATACAGGGGGATTCCCTAAACATAATTCAATGCCTAAAAGATGTTGAAACTCCTAGTTGGAATATATAGATTCTTATTAAGAACTCGATCACCTTGATTAATTCCTTTCTTATTTCACATATCTACTGTGAGGGAAACAGAGTTGCTGACGTCCTTGCCAACAAAGAGATTAATATCTATGATATCACATTATGGGAAATGTACTCCGATTTACCTATTGAAGCTCAATCCATAATATCTCCTGAGAGCCAGCAAGGATGATTTTATTGTTTTAATGAAGGGGTTCAATTGATGATTACCGTCAAAGGAGTCACATGCTTTCTGGGTGCTCCGAGCACTTCTTAATATTTTTTGGTTTTTGTTTAATATTCTATAGATTACTAAGAGTTGGGCATTAAATAGAGATAAAGCTATTGTGTTAGATATGGGAGGTGATAGGAATCATGTGGAGATCCTATCCAGTGATGGGGTCTGCAGGAAGCCACATGTTTGGAAGGTGATGGAGGAAGGGGGCCTTGTCCCCTATATGGATAAATTGCATGGATCTGATCCAATGACTACTGATTTATTTTTCAAGGGTTGGAGAAACAAAATGATTAAAGTTTATGGTATGGAGGTTGAGATGATCAATGAGGACCTAATTGCTCAAATTACTAGTCTCTCAGCTTCTAGTAGGAAGGTGTTTAAAGATCTCAAGGCAGGAAAAGAAGCCTTCAAGTTATTCTTCAAAGGGAAGGAGAGAAACTAGTTGGTGAAGTTTCAATCTAGTGGTTATGAGTGCAAGTTGATTAAACCCATCTGGGTAGAGGTGGCTGAATTTCTTATGAGATACATTTTCTTGGAAGGTAGGTTTACTATCATTTATAGTTACCATTTCACACTTTTAAACCATTTTCCTCATAAAATGGTTGTTTCCTTTCCCTTATACTTGTTATCTTCTATGGATTTTGCCATCAATGAAAATAGGAGGAAACCCAAGCTCCCCATTCTTCATAAGGGGTTGATTCTTTTAATTATGGAATTTGTTAAGTCCCAATCTCCTAGCATGGAAATAAGGCATAGTTCTCAGAAGAAAGGTAAAACCCCCATTTTGGACTATATTGAACTACTGAATGTGCTATCGGGGGAGAAGAATGATTCTGAGTGGGTGGAGGAGGAGGATTCGGTGGGAGTCTTTTCTAATCTCTGGTCCTCTTAGGTAGAGGAGGCTAAGAAGTACAGGAAAAGAAAGAGAAGTGGGGGAAGAGTATTCCCAAGAAATAGAGTATTGAGGAGAGGGGTTCCTAGTCTACTAATTTTCACTCGAGTGAGTAGAGTGAGAAAGATAAGAGGAAGGAGGTGGAGTCCCAGAAAAGGAGTGGTAAAGATAAGTTGGGTACCTTGAGCCAAAATACTAGTGGGGAGGCTAATGGGGAGCATGCTGATGGGAATAATAAGGGTAAGAGTAAGGTGAGTGGTTAGGAGGGTGGACGGGAAGCCCAAGGGTAAGCCTAAGAATACCGAGGGCTTTGTCACTGAAGAGTCAAGAATTGGTTTGTCCTTCCCTTTGATTCCTGACCCCACTTGTAATTTACCTGAGGATTTCTCTTTCTTGTTATCTAAGGCTACTAATAGAGAGGAGATTTCTGAGGTTTTAGGTTTGGTCAGGGATGTTGTGGCCAGTAAACATTGTATGACCAAGTGGTTCTTCATTGAGATTAATAGAATCAATATTAAGTTGAGTGCTTTACAGGAAAAAAATGGGAAGTAGAGTGGACATTGATGATAGCTTGATTGAAAAATTCAACTAAACTGGGATGCTATTCCGAAGGTGGGCCAGATTGAAAAGGATCTGGGGAAGTTTAGTCAAAACTTTGAAGCTCGCATTGCTGTGTTGGAGAGAAAGTTGAAAGAGATTAAACAAAACCTAGAGAGGGTGGTGGAGATCAGTAAATGCACTATCCATAATAGTGCGGAAGGTATCAGGATCCTTACTGACAAGCTGAAGGAACTCCAAGAGGAGCAGATCATGGGTAAGGATATTCAAAAGGAAACTGGGGACAAGGATCAAATGAATGCTGGTAAAGGAAAATAGGGTAAGAATACTGAGAAGGGAGGGCCGAGCACTCGCACTTAGGGGAGTAAGAAAAAAACTTTTGAAGCTGAAAAAGATGAGTTGTTGGGCTTTGTGAAATTGCATGGGGAATTTTATAAGCAAGAACTGGAAGCACCTGAGACTTTAAAGAATTTGTGATTGTGTTGGTGTTTTTCTATGGGTTTCATGTTTGTTTTTTGCTTCTTGTTTGTTGGTTGTCAATTAATCTTGTTTAAATCTATTGGGCAGTAGTTTGTAATAGGGTTTTAGGGCCCCTTCAAAACCTGTTTTACCCCTTTAATCAAAAAAATTACACAAAAAGCCATTGAGGCATTTTGCAAGAATGCATATAATGTTGGTATAAGAAAAATGTTTGGAGGTGAAAAAACTGAGAGTTTATTGTGGAGGGACTCGATATCTAGCTGTAGGTTGAAATGAAACATTAATAGGTGTCATGGACTCCAAGAACAACTATGTCAAAGTTTGGTAGTTTTTGTCTCGTAGGTCTCTTAAGAGACTTTGTCGAAACCATGTAGCTTAGAAGGATTGGCACATTGGGGAATGAAAGGAGCCCCCTCTAGCATTCACCCACCTATCTTGACATGTTGGAGTAGTTAGTTTAGCCCCACAAGATGAAGAATGTAAAATATGGCTCCTGGCAACACTACACTAAATGCCACTAATGCATTTTGCAAGAATGCATATGATGTTGGCATAGGAAAACTATTTAGATTTGAAAAAAACTAAGATATATTATTATGGAGGGACTTGATGTCTAGTTGTAGGTGAAAATAGAACATTCATAGGTGCCACAGACTTTGAGAACTACTCCATCAAAGTCTGATAGTTTTTGGCTCTTAGGTCTCTTAAGAGACTTTGTTGGAACCCTATAGCCTGGAAGGATTGACACACTTAGGGAATGAAATGAGGCCTCCTCTAGTATTCACCCACCCACCATAATGTGTTGGTGCTATCCATTTGGCCCCACTACATGAGGAACATAAAATATGGCTCTTGGCAATATTACACTAAACACAAATGATGCATTTTGCAAGAATGCATCCATTCTTGGCACGGTCAAACCATTTCAAGTTGATAGAAACTAAGAGAGTTTTATGGAGGGAATCAACGTCTAGCTATAGGTTGAAACCAAATATTGATAGGTGCCATGGACTCTGAGAACTACTTCATCAAAGTTTGACAGTTTTTGGCTCTTAGGTCTCTTAAGAGGCTTTGTCAGAACCCTATATCCTAGAAGGATTAGCACACTTGCGAAATGAAACAAAGCCTCCCCTAGTATTCACCCACCCACCTGATGTGTTGGTGTAGTCAGTTCAGCCCTAAGAGGTGAGGAACACAAAATATGGCTCTTGGCAACATTATGTTGAACATAAATGATGCATTTTGCAAGAATGCATCCATTATTGGCATGGTCAAAGCATTCTGAGTTGATAGAAACTAAGAAAGGTTATTGTGGAGGGAATCGACGTACAACTGTAGGTTAAAAAAAACATCCATAAGTACCATAGATTCTAAGAACTACTCTATCAAAGTCTAGTAGTGGCTCTAAAGTCTTTTAAGAGACTGTATCCATTGATAGAACAGAATCACAATTACTTTCTCTGATACTCAATATCGACAGCACATACTTAGTCAGACTTTCTAACCAATTAAGCTTGGTCCCTTTTCTATGCATACCTCTACAAGCTACACTGATAGGAACCCTTCTAGGGATAGGAATTGATCCTGAATAAACTACAATCAGACTAAGGACCCATACCCCACTTAAGCTTTGCAACATTCATACTTCCCTATATATTGTCACATTAGATTCATAATCCTAATCCTTCCTAGCCAGATGACAGGGACTACCATCACATAGAATAACAACTCCAACTAGCTCTTTCATTACACAAGGAAGATAATAGTTTCAACAATGAATAAAACACAACACTTTATTTATGCGACTTGTAAAAGGCAGTTACAATCTTCACCTAGATTTCTCTCTGTTCTATTTCACCTACCCAACATTACAAAAACCTATTGACCTCTAATAATTGGCCTATCTTATGTGTCGTTGATCTCTATGTCTTCTGCCTCTACGTGCCCGTTCTTCTAGGTTATGACTCCCCTATTCTCTCTCTCTGTCAGCTGTCACTTATCAGCCTGTCAATTCGTCCTGTCAAAAAAATTTCTCCTTCTGGCCTTGACTGTTCTTTCTAGCTGCCACCTTGACTTCTTTCTTGACGGCCTACTCTCTTTGCATGATTCCTTTACTTGGTTTGGCCTTCTCTATCTTTCCGATCGCTCACGACAACCTCTCTTTTTTTTGTCTCATCTCAGAATAATCTTCTTCTATTCCTCTGAGTTTCTTGCATCAAATATTGGCCTTTGGTCTCCCTCCTACATCGGCCTCCTCCTCCATTCTCTGCTCGTTGCCCAACTATTCTTAATCCCTTCGGCCTATCTTCATGGCCTGACAAAAAATGGCTTCTTCCCATCTACTCTCCTTACCATTCGATTTTGTCTACAACATAACTATTCGGCATTCACTTGGCCTCGGCCTGCTCGTTTCCTTCTGTCGATCCTATCTAGAAAGGATGGCGATGACCAAAAATAGCTCTGCAACTGGCTTTTTCTATCGATCCTCTACTGTCCCCTTAGATATTCCTTCTTGTTGTCTGTATTCTAACCATCACTAAAAATTATTTTCTTGCTTTGTCCAACTGTCATTAAACTGCCTACTAGAGATCCTTTCGACTTCCTCCAAATTCTTGTAACGATCTTCAGCTGAATGACAAATGTCACAGCCAAAAATAAAAAATAACTGATGATAGATTTTAATGTTGGGAATTAAGGTGTCTCAACCTTGGTAATTTCTTGCATTATTTATGTTTGTATTTATTAATTCATTGCTTATGTTGTAAATAAGTTGTAAATTCCATATTGTCATGTTGTGGGATGTGGCATGGTGATGTGTCATCCTACATGGAAGATGACAACTTGTAATTTTGTCCTCACATGAGGAGATAGGCATCCCACTTAGTGGTAGGAGAATTTTTCCATGTGTTGGTATCTTGGATGTTGTGTAAGGGAATGTTGACCGAAACAGTTATGACAGATTCCTATGACAAAGTTATGACATGTAAGAGTTAGAAATAGAAGCTTGTAAGACAGGTGAAGACATGTGTCATGAAGCATCTTTGAAAAAGACATATTTGGGCACCCCAAGGTGGACTATGACATGTTGTAAGAGAATATGCTATTTATAGCCTGTGTATGATAGATTCTCTTATAGTTGTAAGTTGTAACCGCTATGAGAGATTCTATGACAGTCGTAAGTGTCGTAAGAGCATCTGCCATAGCCCATTTTAGAAATAGGTGACCTCTTTGGGATGGGAATTGTGGACAAGTGTCAGGCACATTATACAATGTTGACTAAGTGTCCTTAGGCGTGGGTTTTGGGCCATAAGGCCAAGTTGGACTCCCATCTCAAGATAGGACCAATTATGCCTTGTATATTCTATATAAATAGGTGCTTGGAGGAGGAAATAAATTACAGGTTTTACAAGTACTGTTATGTTGCCAGATTGACTCCAGACATGAGTGTCAAAGACCATTGAAGCTTGCATTGCAAGTGTATTATAAACCTTATTCAATTTTGATAATACATTGTGCAGGTTTCTGAGTGTGGGGTTTTTCACCTGATAAGGGTTTTCCCCACCGTATATCTTTGTCTCTCTTCTTATGTCTTCTTTCTGGTTCATGTGTATTGCTGCAATATCTCGTTTACATGTTTCATATTACTATTATTGTAAGGTTTAAATTGAATTTGTATAGCTCTCCCCTCATTAGATTAGTGTAGAAAGCGATTTCCGCACACCTAGCTTCCTTTCAGTTGGTATCAGAGCTTGATCACCTTTGGTCCTAGTTGTTGGGTAGGGGTTTTTTGAGCTGATCTTAAGTTGAGTGGGAGTCTGTGCAGAGTATTCTGAATCTTATTACAGCAAGGAGATGGCAAGCACATCCAGAAGGATAGAGGTGGAGAAATTCAATGGCACTAATTTCAAGCTGTGGAAGCTCAAGATGGAAGACATGCTTGTAGACCGAGTCCTTTGGGAAACTATCAGCGGCACTAAACTAGCTGCAATGTCACAAGCTGATTAGAATCTCAAGGATCGGAAGGCTAAGGGTCTCATAAGACTTAGTCTTTTTTATTCTGTTATGTTAAATGTCCATGAGGAGGCTACTGCAAACTTGCTTTGGAATAAGTTGGGAGATGTGTATCAAGCCAAATCCCTGGTTAACAAACGTTTTATGAGAAAGAAGTTGTATTCTCTTCGAATGGAGGATGGAGGATCCGTTGCCAATCATATGAATGCTTTCAACATGCTGGTTGCACAATTAACATTCATTGGTGTGAAGATGGAGGAGGAGGATTGTTGTATGACCTTGCTTTTTTCTTTGCTGGACTCATGGGATCATCTTGTCATGGCTATTGGAAGCACCACATCCACATCCAAAATGGATGAAGTGGTATCTTCACTGTTATCCAAAGAGATGCAGAGAAAGTCTTCTGAGGCAGCCAAAGAGGCTCTTGCGGTTCATGGAAGACCTAAGGAGAAAGGGAAAAAGAAGGACAAGAAAGCTGAGAAGGGTAGATCCAAATCCCATGGGAGATCCAAATCCCATGGGAGATCTAAATCTCTTGGAAAGTCCAAGGCTCTCTATTGGAACTGTGGTAAATCTAGGCATTTTTGAAAGGAATGCAAAGAGGAAAAGAAAAAGAAGAAGAAGAACCTAGATTCAAATTCTGACAAGTCACAAGATGATGGTGATGCTTTCATCGTAGCCCTGGCAACCCATGCATCTGATGATGTGTGACTGATTGACTTTGGTGCATCATTCCACATGACCTCACATCGAGACTGTTTTACCAAGTATGAGGAGTTCGATGGTGGAAAGGTGTATCTAGGTGATGACTCTCATCTGAAGATTGTTGGTCATGGAAGAGTCTCTATTTGATTCCCTGATGGACGAGTGAAGGGGATCTCTAGGGTTATGCACATCCCAGGCTTAGCATGGAACCTGCTTTCTATAAGTATGTTGAATAATACAGGTGTGCAGGTTGTCTTTTTGAAAGAAGGATGCAAGATGACTAGAGGAGCTATGGTGCTTGCTAAGGGTACCAGGAGAGGTACTGTGTTTCAGCTGGAGGCATGCATTTACAATGCAATAGTTCTTCTGACTCAAGGAAGATGGCAACAGTCACTTCATCCCTACCATCTGAACGAGCAGTGAAGAAATCTATTGTATCTAGTCCTAATGGTTGTAACCGTGCATTGGAAGTTAAGCTTCCTGCTGAAAAGACAATGTTATGGCATAAGAGATTTGGCCACATTGGTGAGAAGGGTCTGCGTACCCTGAAAAATAAAAACCTTGTTGAGGGGTTAGATGATTGTAATCTTGAGTTCTACTTTTGCAAACATTGCATATATGGAAAACAAAATCAGGTTCAGTTTTATTCGAGTTCTCACAAGTCTTCTGGTGTGTTGGACCTTATTCATTCTGATGTGTTTGGTCCTGTTAATGTTCCTTCATTATCAAAATCTGTATATTTTGTATCTTTCATAGATGATTACAGTAGAAGGACATGGATTTATTTTCTCAGAAGAAAATTTGAAGTCTATAGTAAGTTTAAGGAGTTCAAGGCCTTTGCTGAAAATTAGACTGGTAAAAAGATTAAATGTTTGAGAAATGACAACAATGGTGAGTTCTGTTCTATAGAATTTGATAAATATTGCAAGGAACTTGGGATTGAAAGACATAAGACAACTCCATACACCCCGCAGCAAAATGGAGTTGTAGAGAGGATGAACAAAACACTGATGGAGAAGGCTAGGAGTATGCTTAGTGGAGCTGGCCTAGAACAAAAGTTTTGAGCTGAAGCTATTGCCACTACTTGCTATCTTGTAAATAGATCTCCTACTTCAGCTCTTGTTGGAAAGACACCCATGGAGGTGTGGTCTAGTAGAAAGCCTTCAATAAGGCATCTTCGTGTTTATGGTTGTGAGGCATATGTACATGTGCCTAGGGAGAAGCAATCAAAATTGGAGAACAAGACTATTAAGTGTATCTTCATTGGCTATGGTGTCGGTGTGAAAGGACACAAGATTCAGGACATTATGGCTGAAAAAGTGTTGTATAGCAGAAGTGTCATCTTTAGAGAGCTTACACCTTCTTCCATTGTTTTATAGCTAGAAGAAAAAGAAAAGAAAGAGGATGTTGTTCAGTTTCCTCCTACCCCTGAGAAGACTGAACAGGAAGACAATGTTGGACCTGATGATGAGGAGAGCTCTTGCAGCTCTGAAAGCTCAGATGAAGAAGCTAAACCTCAACCTCAGCTCTTGAGGCGGTCTACACGGATAAGAAAGCAACCTGAAAGGTTTGGTTTTACATTGCTTGATTCTAGTTGTGCTTTTGCTTTGCTTACTAATAGTGATGAACCTAGAACTGTATCAGAGGCTATGGACATGAAAGATGCAGGTTCCTGGAAGGAGGCCATGGAGGATGAAATGGCTTCTTTGGAAAAGAATCAAACTTGGGAATTGGTGCCTTTGCCTCCTGGACGGAAACCCATTGGATGCAAATGGGTGTTCAAGAAGAAATTTGGTGCAGATGGCAGTGTCGAGAAGTATAAGGCTAGATTGGTTGCGAAGGGGTATTCACAAGTGGAGGGTATAGATTATGGTGAGATCTTCTCTCCCGTTGCAATGCTGACATCCATTCGATTCTTGTTGTCTCTTGCAGCAACTTATGACTTAGAGGTAGAACAGATGGATGTGAAGACAACTTTCCTTCATGGTGATTTGGAGGAAGAAATCTACATGTCACAGCCAGAGCATTACATGGTGAAAGGTAAAGAAAATTTGGTTTGCAAGTTAAAGAAGTCTTTGTATGGTTTGAAGCAGTCTCTTAGGTGGTATCTAAAGTTTGATGCCTTTGTGTTGTCAATTAGATTTGTGAGATCAAAATCAGATCACTGTGTGTATTTTAAGTTTGATGGTGATCGTATTCTCATTGTTGCATTGTATGTTGATGATATGTTGCTCATTGGGAAGGGTAAGAATATGATTTCTGATTTCAAATCTCAGTTGTCAGCACAGTTTGAAATGAAAGATTTAGGGACAGCTAGGTACATTCTAGGAATGGAAATCAGAAGAGATAGAACCAACAAAAAACTTTGGTTAACCCAGAGTAAGTATGTGAAGATCGTGTTGGATAGGTTCAGCATGGCAGATTGTAGACCATTGTGTGTTCCTATTTCTTTGGGGACAAAGTTGTATGTTGAGGATTGTCCAAAATCTCCTAGTGAGGTGGAGGACATGAGCAGAGTACCTTATGTTAGTGTTGTTGGCAGTTTGATGTATGCTATGGTCTGCACAAGACCAGACATTGCCCAAGTAGTGGGAGTCATTAGTCAATTTATAGCTAATCTTGGACGGGTTCATTGGGATGCAATTAAGTGTTCATATATTTGAGGGGTACTTCCAAGTATTCCATATGCTATCATGGTAATGTTATAGGACCCCTGCATTCTGTTGATATTCGTGGTTTGTGGATTTAGATTGGGTGGGTGACATTGACAGCAGGAGATCCACCAGTGCTTATGTGTTTACACTGTTTGGTGGTGCTATTAGTTGGATGAGTAAGCAACAACATGTGGTTGCTTTGTCCACGACAGAAGCTGAGTACATGTCAGAAGCTCATGCTTGTAAGGAAGCCATTTGGCTTAAGATATTGTGTTTAGATATTAGTGTTGATGCAGGTCAGATTATGATCAGTTGTGATAGTCAGAGTGTGATTTGCCTTGCGAAGAATCCAACTTTCCATGCCAGAACAAAGCCTATTGATGTTCAATTTCACTTCGTGTGAGACATGGTAGAGGATGGGAAGGTAAATTTAGAAAAGGTAGATACTTTGAAGAATGTTGTAGATGCATTGATGAAGCCAGTGAGCACAGAGAAGTTCAGATGGTGTTCGGAGTCTATGGGCCTCTTGGCCTATAGCAGTTAAATCCTGTTATTCTATTGGCTCTTACAAAGTGTTCAAAAAGTGGGAGAATGTTGGGAATTAAGGTGTCTCAACCTTGGTAATTCCTTGCATTATTTATGTTTGTATTTATTAATTCATTGCCTATGTTGTAAATAAGTTGTAAATTCTATATTGTCATGTTGTGGGATGTGGCACAGTGATGTGTCATCCTACATGGAAGATGACAACTTGTAATTTTGTCCTCACATGAGGAGATAGGCATCCCACTTAATGGTAGGAGAATTCTGCCATGTGTCAACATCTTGGATGTTGTGTAAGGGAATGTTGACTGAAACAGTTATGATAGATTCCTATGACGAAGTTATGACATGTAAGAGTCAGAAATAGAAGTTTGTAAGACAGGTGAAGACATGTATCATGAAGCATCTTTGAAAAAGGCATATTTGGGCTCCCCAAGGTGGACTATGACATGTTGTAAGAGAATATGCTATTTATAGCCTGTGTATGATAGATTCTCTTACAGCTGTAAGTTGTAACCGCTATGACAGATTCTATGACGGTCGTAAGTGTCGTAGAGCATCTGTCATAGCCCATTTTGGAAATAGGCAACCTCTTTGGGATGGGAGCTATGGCCAAGTGTTAGGCACATTCTACAATGTTGACCAAGTGTCTTTAGGCATGGGTTTTGGTCCATGAGGCCAATTTGGACGCCCATCTCAAGATAGCACCAATTCTGTCTTGTATATTCTATATAAAGAGGTGCTTGGAGGAGGAAATGAATTACAGGTTTTATAGGTACCATTATGTTGCTGGAATGACTCCAGACACGAGTGTCGAAGACCATTGAAGCTTGCATTACAAGTGTATTGTAAACCTTATTCAGTTTTGATAATACATTGTGCAGGTTTCTGAGTGTGGGGTTTTTCACTCGATAAGGGTTTTCCCCACCATATATCTTTGTCTCTCTTCTTCTGTCTTCTTTTTGGTTCATGTGTATTGCTGCAATATCTTGTTTACATGTTTCATATTTCTATTATTGTAAGGATTAAATTGAATTTGTATAGCTCTCCCCTCATTAGATTAGTGTAGGAAGCAATTTTCACACACCTAGCTTCCTTTCAATTAAATGCCTTTCTCGAACCAAGTTTTTGTCACTCGGGCAATAGGAGCTTCATTGCTACATTAGTGCAACAGTAATTTCCTTCCAATACTTGCTTGTGTCCAGTGATAGGAGCTCACCTAGAATAATAGAAGTCTAGGAATTCTACACTTATTAACGATGACAAAGCAAACAAAACCAAAAACATCAAAGAGCAAATAAAACCAAAACATCAAAGAGCAAATAAAACCAAAATTATAATAGCTCGATGTCCCTGCATCATCCATCTAGTGTAGCCTAAAAAAACTAGGAGGATTGGCCATGGGAAAGACATCTCCCCTAGAATTCACCCAGCCACCCCGACATGTTGGCGCTGTCAATTTGGTCCTAGGAGGTACGAAATTCAAAATTTTACTCCTAGCACCTTTCCACTAGATGAAACTAATGTATTTTGGAACATTATGTTCCTTTCCACCATAGACAAACAAAATTGATTTAGCAAAAAATGAGGTAGGTATTTTTAGGTGGACCTGACATCAACTTATATATGCAAACACATTCCTAGGTGCCACGGTTTGAGAGAAGAGTTGGTCCAAAGTCTAGCACCTTTTTGTCTTAAGGGTCTTAAGAGACCGTTTCCATCCATTCTAGCTTAGAATGACTAGGAGGCTTGGCCACTAAAAAAAATACATCCCGTAACATTCACCCACCCACCCCAATATGTTGGCATTGTTGATTCAATCCTAGGAGGTGCATAATGCAAAATTTCATTCCTAACACCTTTCTATTGGATGAAACTAAAGCATCTTAAAACATTGCATTCCTTTCCACCACAGGAAAATGAAATTAATTTAGCAAAAATTGAGGTAGGTATTTTTAGGTGGACCTAACATCCAACTATACATGAAAGCAACACATTCCTAGGTGCCACAGTCTAAAAGAACAGTTGGTCCAAAGTCTGGTACTTTTGTTGTCTTAATGTTCTTAAGAGACTGTTTCCATCCAATGTAGCTGAGAATGACCAAGAGGCTTGGCCATCAAAAAGATAAATTTACCCACCCACCCTGACGTGTTGGCACTATCATTTTGGTCCTAGAAGGTGCAGAATGCAAAATTTCACTCCTTACACCTTTCCACTGGATGAAACTGAAGCATTTTGGAACATTGTGTTCCTTGCCACCACAGAAAAATGAAATTGGTTTAGCAAAATGTAAGTTTTATCTTAAAGGAGTTACTATATGTGAAACGTGGGCATCTAAGTTTAATAATGGCTTATGACAAGTGTAAGAGCATCTTCTATTATTAGTGCCTTACATGTTGTAAGGAATCAACTATTATTGGATTGTCTTTGCATAACATCTTATGACAACATGCAAGAAGGTGTAAGAGGCTATTTTTAGTCTATTGCTAACTATTCCCAAGGTGGGTGTTGGGATTTTCATATCTTGGGTTCCATATGTTTATAAGAGGGTTATGACAATTCTAAAATACCAATAATAGCCAATTGACCTGATTCCCCAAATATGGCATTGGATTTTTTCCATGCTGGGTGCCACATTCTATGTGCTCTTTTGCAGCTTGTATTTTCTACTTAATAGAAGCTTGAGGAGTTTAGAGTATGAGTTGAAAGTTCACAAGTACATAGGTGTAGTTAGATTGGATGCAAGATTGAAGGAAGTGAATATATTGTAATCTTTTTTAAAAGACAATTTACAACTTGGCCTCTTTTCTAGTGGATTTTTTACTTGAAAGGGTTTTCTCTGGACATAAACACTATGTTGTTCAAGATTCTTATGTGTTTGATGATTTCCTTTCCTTGTTATTGATTTTACATGCTTTACTCTCCATTTGGCATTTTACAGATTAAATTTTAGTTTTGTAATATAATCTTAGATTTATATATTGTAGTGGTTTGCCTTCATTTCTAACATAGTTTTGTTATTAATTAGTGCCCTTCTACTTTCTTTTTGATAGGTTTAAACTAGTAAGAGCTTGCATTAGACAGACCTTGATAGACCTAGAAAGCTATAGGTTTCCATCAATCTTTAGTCATTGGTCATTCAAGGAAGACCTAGCCTTCTTGTAACTAGCCATCCATTTTTAGACCTAGTTGCCACTTTGGTAGATTTGCTTTCAATTTCACTAGCAACTCTAGAATGTAGTTCCCAATGACTTTCATAATGAGACCAAATTAATCCAAGTGCGCCTTAACCCTCTATTTTCGATTTTTCCACAATGTAGCATAGCATTTACTTAGTTTTCAAGTCTTGATTGCATTGGTTAGTTTAATTTCAATTACCATTTGGTCACATTATCTATCCCAACTTATTTAGTGGTCTTTAATCAAGGTTTGGCTTGTTGTAGATGACCATAGGTTACATATAGTTTGCATTGCATATTTCTTACCTAGACATAACTTTAGTTTGTATCTAGTTTACACATTGCCCACACAACCACACCTAGGTAAATTTAGAAAAAAATTACCTTTTTCTATGTTACAACAACATAAATCAATTTATATTGTTTATAGGTAAAAACCCTCCTTGTAACTGTCATTTGGGGCATTGTGGGAGAGAACATGCAACTCCTAGCATTGATACTAAAGATGATCAACTATCATTAATCATAATGATAAAAGTGATGTACATTAGCAAGCTCTTCTCTTGTCATATTAACAAAGTGCATGATTCACATTTTGTGGCTTTCACTTCCAAGACATGGGGTCTAAAGTCTATAAACCAAACTCAAGGGTTTATTGTATAATGCAGACTCTAGCTACCGCAATGCATGATCAACTCATTAATAGACTAGACTACGATGTTGTATATAAAACTCTATTGAATGATAATTTCTTTGTGTAAGCAATTGTTGAGCATCCTATCATTGCTGATTGCAAGGTTGGTCAGGGCGTTCATACCTACGTATTCTCAATTGTATAGGTTATGTAAGTGCTTTGAAAATTCAAAGCTCCCCTCATATTGGTTGGGGGAAAAGACCCAATAGGTGAGATAGTTCCAATGACTGAGAAAGTATATGTGCATTTAAGGCCCAATATTTTTTAAGTTTAGTACTAGTATATGTGCATTTAAGGCCCAATATTTTTAAAGTTTAGTACTAGTAGTTGTGACTTTAAGATTGTTAGTGTTACTATAAGTACTAATAATTGAATGAAATGTGCCCTTTAAATTTAAAAAGCAACCAATCATGTGATGCCACATCAGCGCACCAACAAAACATGACTTAATGCACACCTATTGGTCCACCTTTTTTTGGGGGGAACTATTTGACACCTCAACAAAAAGCACGCTGATGTGGCATCATATTTGATGATGTGGCCCTGAAACCTTAGTTATAAGTAGGGACATTACCAAGTAAACTACTATAAAATTTTTGGAGTGATTCGAAATTGCCACGTATGATTTTGAGAGGCGTGAAATTAGGGTGCACCGCTACTGGCTCCTCTCCCCTACCCAATTTATCAAATTATGATTCCAGCTAATCTCAAATCCTCTAATAGTGCCCTTCCCCTTAAGCATTTGTGATATAGAAATTTGCACGCCATCTCATACATTTCAGGACCTGATATTTATAACAAAAGTAGGGGAAAAGTTGATAGGTACAAGTATGAAGTTTCTTCTATTTGATCAAACCCGAAAAAAGCAATTATGGAATCAAGACATCATACATCGGCAAATATTTATGGCGGCTACTCCGAAACCATGGAGCTGGTGTGGAATCCGAATAGCCGTATAAGTCAAGTCTGGCCTATTGGAAAAAACAGTATTGATGTGGAATGAACAGTTCCGCGAGTACATTCATGTCAACATTATAATGCCAGATCTGTTATAGGCAATACATTGTGGACAACTCGACATCTAAGAAACAATAAATCAGTACGTATAATTAAAAACTATTGGCTTGTCAAGTGCATAACTTAAAATATCTTTTTGCATGATGGAGTGGAAGTTCCTAGCTTGGAATTTGACGGTCACCCCGCCCTGTCATATAAATTTTTTATGACGGTTTAGTCTTTTAAGTACCTTTTAATTGACGTTTTAAGAAAACTATAAATTGTTAAAAAAATGTTGAGTAAATTTTTTATATTGAAAGAATGCATGTTACAAAAAAGCAGTTTAAAGACTGAAAAAGAGCAATCAACAACACAGTTATAAACAAAACTACAAATAGCAAGAGCAACAACTCCCAACCATTTCAACAACTGAAAAGATGAAAGTGCCATAAAAAAAAATTACAGCCACCTGCTGTCATTTCAAGGTAGAATGCCTTTTTTTGTGGACACTGAATGCTATCAAAAGGGGCATAAAGGCATATAAATTCATATCTATAGGGTACATTGAAGTCGTAAAAAAATCAGTAATTATAATTTGAAGAGAAACACGAAGAATTTCTTTTTTCTTGAACCAAACACTCCAATGCAATTCCCACTTGCAAATTGCAATCATTCAAATGAATTTTCGAAAAGATTGAAAACAATAAGTTTCACAAAATATTATCTGTACCTTAAGAGCATCCCATCCACTCCACAAACCAACTTGCCCTCCTTTTGAACTCTCAGAGAACTTTCAATCACTACACTGTTATTAGGACTTGACTTGTCAAGTTGTATCACTACTGAGAACATTTCTAATTTGACTTAACGTAGGCATCTTGTTGCACTGATAGAAAAGTGACCTTGGTGAATTGAATGACAATAGAGGAAGTAGGAGCAATTCTTTTTACCCCTGTAATTGTAAATTAGCTCTTAATTACAACTCTTCTTAATCTTGTAATTGTAATTTACAAAGTTGTACTTATTCCATATATAATAAAAAATGAATAACATATTAAAAAACTTATATACAAAACAAATATTTATTTCTAAATTGATCTTTAAAAATAAAAACAATAAATAACAAGTATAGACAAAGCAAAGACTTGTTTCTAAATTGATTTTTAAAATTTATTAAAAAATTATTGAAAATATTCTAATTACGCCAAGAGGTTCTACAATCACAACACGAGTGGAGTTGAAGATAGAGGTTCATAATAAAATGCCACAATAAATACACCACTAAACACCACTCTCAAAGATGCTTTTGTTATTTTAAACCAAAATGCGAATATTCTCGTTGCAAATAATTTATAAATGTGAAGAATAAGAAATATATTTAATGGGAAATGAAATGCTTGCATTCTGGCTGCCACTAATTTATAAAAAATAAAAAAATAAAAACCAAAAACCAAAAAAAAAATGGAAGATATCTCTCGACTAGAGTAGATATATTTTTTAAGTATAAATATACTAGTTTAATATATATTTCTATATCAATTTAAAAAAATTTCAAGATAAAGATTCAAGATAAACATTGTAAAAGAAAATATCATTTATATTGTTATAATAATTATTTTAAAATAATATATATTATAAATAAGAATATTATAAAGTGTCATATATGTAAAAATTTAAGAAGTCAAGTTATACGGTATAATAAATTTTAAAACTAGCACTTGCACCCATAGGAGGTTCAAGGAATACGCTGAATTTGGGAGAGTTTAGAAAATTTCTCTGCGTGAATTGTTTTTACGGTGTGAGACAATTCCGAGCACTATAATGCTCACATATAGAAGTTTATAAACTAATTACTAGCACTTGCACCCATAGGAGGTTCAAGGGATACGCCGATAGGAACAACCCACGAGTATATAAAATTTTCAGGCGTTTTTTTTACCGCGTGAGACAATCCCGAGCACTATAATGCTCACATATAAAAGCCTATCGGCTAATAAAATACCCTCTAAAATGCAAAAACACTCAAATAGCCCATCAAATTATAGGCGTGATTGAACACACAGAAGTCGTGGGAGTTATATGAGGCGTAAACTTTGGAGACTTTTGATCTGTACTTTTCGCCTTTATTTTCTCACATGTTTCCGAAACTCCTGGTTTTTATCGACTGTAATGCATTAGGCATCTCATTAATAAGGATGAAAATTTCGCTAATAGATCAACTGCATAGTCTTTTAAAGAGCCGCAAAAAAAATTGTACATATTTACATTAGAAAGTTTCTCGATTGCTCGATGAGGAGGAGGTCGCCAGATTACTTAATCTAGAAGGAACGCTTGACATGATGCAAATGGAGTGTCTCTGCACATTCCCAATCACGTGTGTAGGCGTTGAAAAGCTTGAGTAACTTGATTGATTTATTTCTTGTTTCCTCAGAACATCCCACCTGCACTAACAAGAGCAACTTGTCAAAGGCGCCTGCATACAACGCTTCCCACACGGTCCCCTCATCCGAGGAATTCTGGCAAATATTCCACAAAAAAGAGATTGCCGATTCGGTTGCCGATTCGGAGATTCTCAACATCTTCTTAACAACCACCGGTAGAGATAAAGCATGAGCAGAAGCAGCCGATCGGCCCTCCGTGCAACGACAAAGGATGTCCAGCGCCAACATTGCTATTTCACAAATGCTGCGCTCTCCGTCTACAAGCAGCTCCACCACCAAAGGAACAGCCCCGGCCTCCACGAGCTCGCTCCGGTATCTTTTCCCCAGGGCAAGCTGGTATATCATGGCCAGGCTTGATTTTGTCGCCGCTGTGCGTATGGGCTCTCTCAGTAGCTGCACTAACCCTTCTGCCAATCCTTCTCTTTTTCCAATCATGTCTCTGTATTTATCCTTGGAAACCATTTCTAAAAGAAGCACAACGGCGCTGTTCTTTGCCTCCGGATTGCCCAATCTGAGATTCCATACAAGGCAAACGATGGCGTCGGGCAAGGCAAGCAAATCTAGGGCTTGGGAATTCAAGGGCAAAGTCATAGTCAGAGCCCCCAGAACCTCTTCACAAATCTCTATAGACTGTTGCGACTGATTGAAACCCTGAGCGCTGTGTTCGGCAAAAACGGCTGCGAGAACAGAGGATGCATTTGAGGAGGCAATGCATTTTTTGTTCCTATCGCTTTCCTTGCCCAGTCTCCTCAGCTTGCGTACGGATTCCTTCACGCCGGCAGAAATCTCTGCGAGAATTGCATTGAGGTGGGCGAGATCGAGAGGTGCCTTGGGCGTAGGAATTCGTTCGACTCCTCGGCCGCTGTTGTCGACACACCATTCCTGAATAATTCGACGGAGAGTGTGATTTGGAATTGTGTCGTGAGTATGCAGAATCTGGTTTGTGATGGGGCAGACATTGTTGCCGGCATCTAACCAGGTCTCAATGCTGTGGCGATCGTAAGTAATGCCCGTGCAAAGAGTGACAGGATCCTTCATCAGCTCCAGCGTGATGGGGCATCTCAGGTAGCTCGGCACTGTCACCTCAACGTCCATTCCCTACCCAATTCCAAATTCCTTGTTCAAAATGTTTGTTTCCAGCCGTGCGCTGCGGATAACTTTCATTCAAGTTTTCATGGTGCGCTCTCTTAAGCCCCCCCTCTCCCTATATATATATACCAACCACAAAAGACTCGGGTGTGACAAGTGTGAACAAGAAATGGCCCGTTCAAACACTCCCAAATAATGATAGCGTAACGACTGGATCGTCGTCGATGAATAAAACAATTACCTTGAACGTTGAATATTTGACTTGGACCCTAGACCACCAATTCAGTTCAAATTTGACAGCCAATGGAATTTTTTAGAAGACTGTTTGCGGTTTAATCACTTTGGGCAAGTCTGATGATAAAGATCTTCCTTCTATCCATGTTCTATCCATGTTGCATCAGCTGTTTGGATCAGCTGCACTGCTTAGTTGATATGTTTAAGCTTGGTTTTATTTTTTGTCTTTGTTTTGGACTTGGTCCTACTTAAATTTTGTGGATGTGTGTCTCTTTACCATCGACTTTTTGCTCCTAATATTGTTTTAGTCAATAAAAAATAAAATAAAACTTATTCATCTAATAAAAAATTGACAGCTTCTAATTTTATATATACACCTATTACATTTGCACACAGGTGTATGTGTAACAACCTGAAAACGGTGATGGTTAAATTTTAGAAGACTTGTTAAGTGGAAATTTTAAACTGTTTTATTGAAAACGTCTAAACTACCGTCAATTATTTACTTTCTATTAAAATCTCGGTGACCCTTCGCGTAAGTTGTTTTGAAGTACTTTTCCATTTGAAGCGTTTCAAACAACGACCGCCACTGGCGAGAGTCCAGCTCGTACTATTTGAATCAAAGTTTGCCGCGTCGTGTGGGTTAAGACCTTGAAAACTCAGCTTGGTTTTATAGGTACGATCAGATAGATCATTTAGTGAGAAAAAACAAAAGTGAGTTTGTACGCGGTTAAAACGAAGTCGGAAAACTTAGATCAACGTACTCGCAACTTGCGCCCTCGGAAAAACTCGGTTATGTTGGGTTAACGTGTCTCGGACGAAAGCTTAAAATAACAGTTTCAAATTTTCAGACTAAGACGTGCCAGCACAGTCAAAATGCCATAAACAAACCCAGTTGTTGACAGGGAACTAACCAAGAACTAACACGGTATGAACAGTACTAAAAGTTAGAAGAATATACAGTCACGGGATTTTTGACAATCATAACAGTACTAAGTAAAGCCATCTTATGTTGGTGTAATGACTAAACTTGCAGATCCATGTGAAACGCATTCTGGTGTAAAGTGGGTTACATGACTAAACTTGCATATCCATGTGAAACGCATTCTGGTGTAAAGTGGGTTATTTTTTTTTTATTGAGTAGGAGGTATTTTTCTTAGTGTCACAAATTATGATATTTATATTAAGATTTAATTGTGGCTCACATAAACTTATCTTTCATGAGAATAAATGGTTCACTTAGCATTCTCATCTAGGTGATGCTCACAAAGGTGAAGCATTGAGACTTCTGGGGAGGTTACCCATCCCAATACTACTCTGAAGCACGCTTAACAATGGGGTAGCGAACTAAGTGTGCTTGATCTTGAGGGAAACTCTATGGTTAAGTGTCCTTGAGTTGGAGTAGTATTGAGATGGGTAAAACTTCCAAAAAGTTTCAATGCTTCACCTCTATGAGCATCACCTAGATACAAGGAGTGCTAAGTGGACCATTCATTCTCATGAGAGACTAGTTCGCATGAACCACTACTCATGAAAGGCTATTCTTAAATATCATCCACTTCAATAGTCAAAGGTTAATTTGGACCAATAAAAATAAGACAAATATTTACCACTTTTTGTTGTGAATAAGGTGTAAAATTGCTATTGAGTATTTGACCATTGAAGTGGATGATATTTAAGTAGAGTGCTCATGAAATATAGGTCAATGAGTTTGACTCAAAAACTATGCGATTGAACCATAATATAAATATCATAATTGAGTTATTTTTTATTTATTATTTATGTCCATTTATACTTATTTTTATATATGTGATTTTATTTATTCTTATTCTCACTATTATTTTTGTTTTTATATCCAAATATTCATTCCCCACATTGATATTAGCATTCTATCAATTCTGTGTCATGTAGAATTGACTCAAAATTTGCATGTTTGCTACATCTCACCTATTTTATTCCTATGATGAGCCAACTTGATGCATGTTTGTGCGATACTTCCAATGTCTTAGTATTTAAAGGCCTTTAATGTGCATTCATTATCATCGATTATTCATTGAAAATTATATGCATTACAAGAACATTGTTCTAAGATTTCTTCACTTTGGAGCACTAAAAGGAACCTAATTCTACCTCTAATTATTTTCTAGGAAATTTGTAGGACTAAAGAGTGTTGTCTTCAATCATTTTACGATCATAAGGTCAATCCAATAAAGGGCATCAACCAAGGAGAACTTGGCCTTGTGATCTAGTGATTCCCCAAGGTATAAATTTAAATATCATAAATCCTTTATAGTTAGTGAATGGAAGAGGATCTAACAAATTCGAGAATAGAAGTTTGTATTGTGCTAGAGATCATATCTACACAATGCTTCAGAATCCATAGTCGTGAAATCAACCTAGGACCAATTGTAGTTTTACAAAAATAAAAAAACAATGAAAATATATCCAAATTCTCATTTTTTTACATAAGCAAGTAGAATTTGCACGTCACATCAGGTTATCTTCATCATTGAATATTCTAAGAGCTAAGTACCCATATCCCTATGCATTTATTTTTTTAGAATAACATTAGTTTACATTCTTTATCATACTCTAATGCCATTTACTTTAATCTAAGGTAATTTATACTGAGTTAATCACATTTATTTAATTATCTTAAAGTAACATTAGGGAAATATTATCTTAAAGTAACATTGAGAAAGAAATGTGGAATGTAGGGAATGCCCTGTTCAAAGTCTTCCAATGGTCTCCTGTGGCTTCGATGCGTGATATTAAATTTTGTTCTGTCCCTCGTTGGCTTCTTATTAAAAATGTTCCTCTACAACTCTGGGTTTTTCTCCCCAAGCTCTTGGAATCTTTGGGGAAGGTTTTGAAAGTGGAAGATGCAAAAATTTCTTTATCGCATATGGATGCTAGGGTCCTTGTGTCCCTAAAGATTGGAATAAATGTCCCTGACTGCATTTAGGTCAATCTTGAGAATCAAGTTGTAGAGTGTTCGGTTGTAGCCCTTGGGGGTCTAAACTCGTGTTTTCTGTGTAAAACAGACGTGCATCAAAGGAAAAACTGCCCTCTCTTAAAAAAGAAGAATTTTAATGGTAATTTGTTTGAGTCTAGTGACTCTTCCAAAGGAAACTCTATTGCTCTGGAGGTGGCAGGAGGTGGGCATCGAGCTGTCTCGGCTACTAAGGCTAAGGAGCCCAAGAATGTGGTGGCCGAGCCGGCTCTGTGCCCTCAGCCTTTCCAACCTTCTGCCGAGCAATTGGATGGGGCCTTGAGAGAAGTAAGGAATAGTCTGGAAAAGTTAGCCATTGATGATATTGTTTCAAAAGATGTGTCTATTGAAGCCTCAGATGTGGGAGAAGTTTCTCCCTTCCCATCTCTAGTGGTTAGTCTGTAGAATATGGTTTTTGGGGAGGCCAGTGTAACTAAAGTGTCCAATTCTCCTCTTGTCCTCCCTGTTCCCCTTGGGGCTTCCACTGATGTTGGTCCTTCTCCTCATGTCAAGCCCCTCAATGAAGAGCAAAAGGTTGTTTGGGATCTGGCTCTGGCGGGGGGTGGGTTAGCCCAATCTCTAAAAGCTTGGCTGAGGCTTCTATTGGAGCTTCTCCTGGCTTTGTAGAAAAAGGTTTTTCTTTAAATGGAGGTGGAGCCCCTGTGGCTATCCCTAAAAAAAAGAATGCTCAGCAACTTGTGATGATGAAATATAGAGAAGAATTATTAGCAAAAAAAATGCAAGATCTTGTACAAGAAATTGGGCTTCCCTCCCAATCAGAGGCCCCCCTTAAAGAGATGGAAGGGGAAGAGATTGAATGTTGCCCCAAGGAGATTGGGGAAAGGAAGAAGAGGAAGTATGTGAAAAGGAAAGGAGTAGAATGCAAAAGAGTGAAGGGGGGAATCTTCCCAAATGTTTTGACAAGATGGGTGTCTCCAAGGAATTGGCATAATAATTGTTGATCGGGTGATAAAGCTACAATTTATCATGAAATTCATTAGCTAGAATGTAAGGGGATTGGAATCTCCAGACAAGAAGTATTCTGTAAGGGATCTAGTAAATAAGAATAAGGGCCTAGACTTCCTATTGTTGCAAGAATTGAAAGCCACAGATTTCCAACTCGATAATGTGCTTAGATTTATATGGAAAGACTCTTTTAAAATTCATACTAAGCATAGAAAAGGCAAAGGTAGTTCTATTATTCTCATCAGTCCTTGTTGGGTATAGTTCCTTACTCAATCAGGTTTCTCTCCTTGCAATAGGGTTGTTTGGGCTTTCTTTGAAAAAAATGGTGAAAAATTTAGTATTTATTCCTTATATGCCTCTAATAATCATAGAGAAAGGGGCTTGTTGTGGGAATGGCTATCCATTCATCTCCCTAAGATCCCATGGATTGTGATAGGGGATTTCAACATGGTGGAAAATAGAGAAGATAAGGCCGGAGGCGTTAATGTAGGTTGAAAAGGAAATGAGAAGTATTTTTGGATCAACTTCAAAAAATCTCTTAAGTTAGTTGATCCCCTGGAAAGGACCAAGAGTAGAAGCTATGGAATTTGGTATACTTGTTGTAATTCCCAAGCAGGTATAGAAGGATTTACTATAGGCTCGACAGAATGTATGTTAATAAAGAATTTTTTCAATTCAAGAACTCACTTGGAGATAATGTGGTTAAGGTCTTACCAGGTACACTTTCTGACCATCACCCAATTTGTGCAAACATTTCCTTGATTAGACTTAATTTGGGTTCCATACCCAGAGTGGTGAGCCCTTTCAAACTAAATACAAGGCTGCTTGATAACGAGGACTATTTGCAAGGCATTTTGTCAGTTAGAGCTATCATGAAGGTAGTTCATGCCCAGAATAGTTCCATCAGCTTTTAGACCAATTTCATTAAGGCATGTCAAGAAATATTCCAAATCTGTGGAAAGAAAGTAGCAATGGAAAGGAGGAAGGAGGAGAGGGACCTCCAGAGGATGTATACTAACTATGAATTAAAGTTGTAGGATGCTCCATTTGATAAGGATGTAAACTCAACTTTGAACACTACCAAACATAAGGTTAGGATATTTGAAACTTTAAGAGCCCAAAGTGCTAAACACAGGGCAAAGTTGAATTGGATACAAAGAGGGGACAAAGGCTCTAAATATTTTTTTAATCTCTTGAAAAGCAAGTTTAGGAAAGAGCATATTGAGTCTATTCAAGTGTGGATGATATCAAATCTCTTTTTAAAATTTTTTATGAGAACCTATTCAAATCTGAAGATAATAATGATGATTGTGCAGAGGCTCAGGTTTTATGCTCCCTTGTTTGTCCTAAGAGAATTGATTTGGATATGGCAGAGAGGTTGAAACAAAGTGTATCCAAAGAATAAATAAAAAATGCTATTGTCCATGAGTGATGGGAAGTCGCCTGGAATTGATGGGCTTCTTGTAGAATTTTATAAATCAAACATTGATTGGGTTGTCAGTGATTTGTTTGAAGTGTATCAGGAGGCTATATGTAATGGCTCTCTGGGTAAGGATATCAACAGAGGAGTTATCAAACTATTGCCCAAAGGGGGTGAAAAATCTAATCTGAGGAACTGGAGGCCTATAACGCTTCTTATAAAATAAAAGACAAAGTGTTGGCAGGGAGACTAGTTGATATCTTACCTGCAATAATTAATCCAACCCAAAAAAGATTTATAAAAGGAAGATACATACTTGAAAACCTCCTCACTAGTTGGGAAGCCACTCATTGGACCAAGGAATATGGGCAGAATGCATGGATGTTACTCTTAGATTTTGAAAAAGCTTATGATAGGGTAGAATGGTCTTTTATAATCTGCATTCTTAAAACCTTTGGCTTTCCTCAGGAGTTTCTAAACATGGTAAAAATCCTTTTTAAAGATGCCTCGACATAGGTTGAAGTTAATGGGGAATTGTCCTCTTCTTTTTTGGAGAGATCTATTAGCAAGGCTGCCCTCTAGCTCCTGCATTATTTGTAATTGCTTGAGAAGCTATGTTCTACTTGTTGAGAATTGATAAGATTCCTGGGAGATTTATTGGAATTTGCCTCTCAGATGGTAACTCCTTGCTCAATATGCAGTTTTCTGATGACACTACCCTGTATCCAATTCTAGATAGAGAAAATGTAGATAACCTTAAGCTTAGACTGAAGGTGTTTTGTGCTACCTCAGGTGCAAAGGTCTCCTTGAAAAAAATTGTTTTGCTTGGTTGGACTGATTCCCCTCCTGAATGGCTAGGAGGGGATGAATGGCAGTGGGGGGGCCCTAAAAAGATTGTCAGATTTCTTGGTATCCCCTTTGCTCTAGAGCCCTCCCTCAAGTAGATGTGGGGTTGGCTTTTTTCTAAAATAGAAGTCAAGCTTAACAGCTGGAATAAGCAGGCTCTTTCTCTTGCTAGCAGATTTCAAGTTTGTCAAAAAATCCTCTCAGCCTACACTATTTATTATGCCTCAATGTGGCTTTTCTCCAATTTACAGACTGAAAGCATTCAAAAAGTTATCAGGTCATTTCTATGGTTAGATGGTAAAGGGAATGGCAAAAAACATCAAGTTAAGTGGAAATGGTGTTGCTCTAGCAGGGATCATGGTGGGCTAGGTTTGAAAGATTTGAAGTTGCATGGGATTGCTTTAGTGGAAAAATGGATTGTTAATTCACTGGAGGGCTCTGAGCCTTGGAAAGTTCTAATAAGGAACAATATCAAACTAGCCTCTCCTAAAGTTGCTCTGAACTGGAAAAATTTGCATCCTCTAGACCTTCTGTTTGGAAATTTCAGAGTGAAGCCTTTTGGCTCTGTGATTTTTGAATCCATTTGGAGGGCCTAAGAATTCTATAAACACCTTGTGGTTGCTAATGGCAGTGTTGAAATGGTGAGGCATTAGGGTTTTCACAACTCCATTTGCTGGTCCCTTAGTTAGAAAGAAAGGCCCTTGGCTATTATCCAAGGTTGTTCTAGGCGCAAATGACATAAATTGGTTATAGTCTCCTTTGAAGATGTTTTTAGTCCCACTGGTATGAAAAGTTGGGAGTTGTTGAAAGAGGAATATGGGGTAAAAGACTCTCAGAAGAGAACTTATTCTATGTTATTGACTGTCTCCTTAGTCATTCCTACCCAGTCAAGCTTTTCGGGTGTGCAAGAATGGGTGAGCAGGCTTAGATGGAAAGATGGAGGAATGTTATCAGGTTGTGTGGCTAAAAGAATATACAGACTACTCAGTGATTCTGAGGAGATATTTGAACATTGTACTAAGAAGTGGGACTGTGGTCTTAGTAGTCCTGACTTTAGGGTCTGCTTTTTATCTTTTTTGTCTAAACACTTGGAACCAAAAAAGGGTTGTTTTAGATGGCTGTTAGGTTTGAAGAAATTGCCATTAGAATTTAATAAGGCTACCTGTAGGCTGTGTAATGTTATTGAATGTTGTGACCATATCTTCCTTGACTGTCCTTTTCTTGTTCAAGTTTGGAACATGTTTCTTAGTAGCTTTCCCAATTGGTTTTTGTCTGAATTCAAATATAAAGGGATTATTTTTGGTTATCTGCCTAGTCTTAAAGCTAAGCACAAATTTTTTTGGTTAGTATTGACTACTGAAATATTGTGGGCATTGTGGAAAAAGAGGAATGAAGATCATTTTTAGGGCAAACCTAGAATCCTTACTGAGTCTAATAGTAGACTCACTCATTTTGATATCTTCTTGCAGGTAGCAGTCTCTGTGGAAGTTCAAATGGATAATCTTTCCATGGGGACAGACAAAGGGCTTTCATTCTCACAAGGTTCTGATTCTTCTCTCTCTCATTTGAAACAATTGGATATAGATAGTGTATACACCTAAAATTGGCTCATCTTGAATTAAATAAATATTTTATATTTATCTTAATTCTTATTTTCTTCTGTCAATTAAATAAATATTCTAAGTTTATTTGATTGATTCATTATCCCATAATTAAATAAAATTATTTTATTTAATTAAATTCCCTAAGTTCCCCTAATGTCTCACATAATTAAATAATCCTACATTATTTAATTAATTCCCAAATTACTCTTTCCTAAGTCTTAATTTCATAAATCCACCTCATCTTTCCACCTCACCTTTTCCACCTCACCATGTTGCACATGTAATTGAATATTTTAAATATTTAATTAGCTAATATTCCCTCACCCACATGTCCTATTTATCCTCTAGTCAAAATCAGTTAACTCATCAATCAAATATGTTAACTAATTAATCATTTGAGTTCACTGATCAATCAATTCAGTCAACTCCCCAATCAATTCACTTAACTGATTGGTTCATTCTGTTAACTGATCAATCAATTCAGTCAACTCCCCAATCAATTCACTTAACTGATTGGTCAATTCTGTTAACTCTTCAATCAATTGTGTTAACTCCCCTGTTGCATGATGGAGCTTGGACACTTGTCCTCTTTCTATTCGCGCACATTCCTCAACCATTCTCAACCTTTGATCTTCTTACTTCTTCTCAATCGTTGATCTGCTCTCACGTATTTCTATAAATGCAACCCTCTTCTTCTTCATTTGATATCCATCATTTGAGCAAACTTATGCTGCAGAAACACAAGCGCGCCTTTGGCACCCCCATCTCCATATCATCTATCATCCATTGCTAGTGTGTTGAAGCTCATCTTCAATCACACAACATATCTCAGTCATTCCATTCTTGTCACCTTCAACAAGCAAGGGAGCAATCGCTTCTGAGGGCTTCATCAACATCAAGGTCAAGGAGAGAGGCGAACTATGGAAGACGCAAGGTGAAAGAGGTTGTAAGTATCATTGTTTATTTAATTTCCTTTTCTCCTTCAAATTTCATAGATGTATTGGGTTTATTATTCTTAATAGATTAATCCACATTTTACCTAAACATTTTGGCGCCCACTGTGATCTAACCCATCTTGTTTCAGAATGTTTTGTTGAGTGTGTTTTGTCACAAGCTTCAAGTGCGTTTTGTTACCAATTTGGACATCAACTGTCATACACGACCTCTTATGCTCAATCGGACCTCACTGATGAGCTCGGGAGGCCTCACAGGTGAAAAATAACATATCATTTGCCTACTTTTGATTACTGAAAAAAAAAAAAAAATTTACACTATTTTAAAATAAAAAATAAAAAAAATTAGATAGCGTTTACATTAAGTTTATTTTCTGTTATTTAGCTAAAAAAAAAAAAACAGAAAATTTCAAAAAAAAAAAACACACAGAATACTTTTTTTTTAAGCTTTTGTGTTATAAAAAAAAATATAAAATTAAAATTAAAAAAAAATTGTAGGGCCTGCACACAGGCTCCCCCGCCCAAACCCTCCCCCAGTCGCGCGCCACCCCTAACCCCTCTGCCTCCCCCCCCCTTTCCCCACGCTCCCCTCTGCCTCTCCCCGATCCCTCCACCCCCACCCCTTGCGCTCCCCTTCCCCCTCCCTCTGCACTCCCCGACACCCCCGACACCCCCGCTCCTAGCCCTCCCGACACCCCTCCCCCCTCCTGCACGCAGCCCCCGCTTCCTACACACGCTCCGCTACACCCCCCTCCCGTAGCCCTTTCCCCGTCTGCCTGCAGATCCGTCGCCTCCCACGCCTCCACAGCCGCCGCACCTCCACAGCCTCTGCGTCGTCCCTCTTGTGGCCACCTCCCCACCACCCCTGTAAGCCGCCCAGCCACCACCACTACCCAACCATTGACACCCTGCACATACAGCACAAACAAATTAAAAAAAAACAAAAATAATTATAAAACAAAACAAAAAATTTTAGGGTTAGGGTAGATTTTTTCTTTTTAATATTATAATTTAATTTTCTTTCAATTTTAATATTAGAAATCTTTTTTTCTTTTATTTTCTTTTTAAAAAAAAAAATTAAAAAAAAAACAAATGTTAAATGAAGGTAAAATAGGCATTTTTTTTTCTTTTTAGCATAACTTTTTGCAGGAGTATCAGATTTTTGTAAAATTACAGTCGTTGGAAAGCTGATTCAACAAATTTCATAGTGGTGGAGGTATTTTTAGCTTATTTGATCAATTTCATAAGGTATAATCAGTCAAACTTCCTATTTGTTTGAAAATTTCAAACAATCATAACTTTGGCATTATTTATCGAATTTTCATGAATTTTTTTTAAAACAGCATAGAATTTCGTGTAGATTCTGATTTTAATATCTATTTTGCTGTCAAAAATTATATTTTCATAAATTTTTTTAGATTATGTGTTTTTCACTTAACCATTTGATTTACAAACTTCTTGATTCAATTTTTGTTTTTGTGGACTACAAGGGAAAATCAAGAGACTACTCGTCTAGTTTGGTGCAAAACGTCCACTGAAGACAATCATTTTTCACTAAGTGTTGAATAAAACTGATTTAGACATTCTCATGCAACTTGCATACAATTTTCATCTAGTTCTAATTAGGATGGAGTAACCCATTGTTCATACAACTTGCATACAATTCTCATCTAGTTCTAATTAGGAAGGAGTAACTCATTGTTCATGCAACTTGCATACAATTCTCATCTAGTTCTAATTAGGAAGGAGTAACCCATTGTTCATGCAACTTGCATACAATTTTCATCTAGTTCTAATTAGGAAGGAGTAACCTATTGTTCATGCAACTTGCATACAAATTTTCATCTAGTTCTAATTAGGAAGGAGTAACCCATTGTTCATGCAACTTGCATACAATTTTAATCCAACTCTAATTAGGAAAGTAAAAACATGTATGTCAATCTCACATAGTTTCTAATTAGGAGGGTGATAACTAAATTATTGCTATATTGGTTTCATTGATCATTGCTATATGGCTATCTCTTTCAGTTAAGAATATTGCTATCTTGCAAAGGAAAGAATCATTGCTATCTCCTAATCACTTCAAAGTTAACAACTGTGTGAGTGCACAAGTAGAGTAGCCTATTTAGTTTTTCTAATTTTAACTAGGTTGGATTAACCAGTGTATTCTGTGCTTGCAAATGATAATAGGCTTATGCTCTCCCCTCAACTAGGTGACCAAAGTGCCAGACTTGTTATTCTATTTGTTTAACCTTTAGGGGGGCCTGCCCTTAGATGCACGCTTGTCCAAGTAGGAACGACCCTGAGTGGTAATAGGCTAAAGCCAAGCCCTACCAAGCCACTTAAAATGAATTGTGCTTGAGGTGAAAACCTCCTGCAACGAGTGCTGCTGTGTTACACCAACGGCCAACCTCCCCCAAAACCCTCATAGGCGTAACCCTTTGAGGCTGGGAGACTCCATAATGGAGAGTAGTGCTGCCGCATGTGTAACCACTCGAACGGTTGCCCTAACTAAGAACCAATTGTGTAGTAAGCTAAAAACCCCTATTTGTTGATGCAAAGGGCAGAGCCCTTGAAGCGGCCTTGATTCAAGTGACTCTTAGTAGAGGTAGCAGGGACAATCCTAAGGTTCGGTGGGGGTACGAGCCTATAGAAACCTGGATCTGGTATGCGTGAGAAGTGAGTGCCGTGGAGGGGAGCCGGTGCTACCAGATCCTGGAGCTACACACTTTGAGTGGCACAGCTAGAGGATTCAACAAATATTGTCCTATCCAGCCTAGGTTGTACTTGTCTTTGAGTCAAAAAGAGCCTAAAAATACAAAAAAATAAGAAAAGATAAAAATCATGAAAAACTTCTGTGTTTGTTGTGTTTTTGCCATAATTGAACATCAGAATTCCCACAAACACCAAGTTTTCAAACCAAAAAAAATAGGAAAATCTTGAAAAACCAAACCAGAGAGTAAACTAGTATCTTCCAAGAGCAAAATTTTTCAACATTTTTCAAAACCTTTTCAATTCTATTTCAATTTCCAAAAATCTGATTAAGACCTTGCAAATCAACCATTTTTCCTTCTTTTCCGCACCATAGCTGCTTGTTCATCCAAAAATCTCACCAAATTCTTCCAAGATTCCAACAAAATTATAGCCAAGTTGTTCTTGATCAAAATCAAACCTCAAGCAAAACCTAGTGAGTCTCCAATATCAAGGATTACTTATCCTTTCCTCTCAGAACTCCACTAGGGGGGGTGCAAGACTAGTCAACATCAAGTATACGGATTTCTAACATCCTTACTTTGACTATCGCTTTTGTATACCCCACTTTGTTTGACACCAACTAGATCTACGAAGAACCTTGCTAAAACCTTGTCTCATTCTAGCACCTTGCTCAAATTTTCCAATCTTACTCCATCCCATTTCTTTACCACCCTTGCATGGTCTTAACTAGGTTACAAAAACAAAAACAGTTAGAAATGGCTGAGAAAATGATTCCAAATGCTCACAAAAATGAAGAAGAAATTTCTATGGACGAGATCCTTCACACGCAGCATGACCCAAAATTTCAACGCCTATTAGAAGGGGTGCTTGCCCAAGACCCAACAAAATTCTTTTTACATCTAGCAAGTCTAGGAGTCAAACTCCCTAAGGATTATGATGTGGAGGCTCTCAAAGAAACTGACGAAGAAAGAATCCCTAAAGGAAGTAGACATGATGAAATACCCACGGATATGAGCAAAGCAACAATTGACTCCTTAGATGCCCTAAGTCTAATGAACCAAAAGTATGAAGATCTCCAACAACAAATTTTAGACATGAAAATGGGAGCATCAACTAAACATTACACCCTAGAGGATATTTCACCATATCTTTTTGATAGGGCCTTGGTCATGATACCTTTCCGCTCAAAATTTGAGGTGCCTAAGTTTAACAAATATCGAGGAAAGGGGGACCCAAGGGATCACATCAAAGAATTCAATGCTGCTTGTCTCGAGGTCGCACATAACGACACCTACCTTATGCGACTCTTCCCACGAAGCTTAGGTGGGCAAGCCATGGAATGGTTCTCTAGACTGCCACCTGGTATTAAAACTTTCAATGAGCTTGTAGATAAATTTGTCACCCACTTCTCTTACAATATTGAGCACGACACCTCAATATTGGATCTTTGTAACACCAAACAGAAAGGTGGAGAATCTTTCACCGCCTTCTTACAGAGATGGAGACAATTGGCAAGCAAGTGCCCACACCAAATGCCAGAGAAACAGATGCTATAAACGTTCGTCCACAATCTACAAATGGACCTAAGCTACCAAATCCAAATCCAATGTCCTACTTCTTTTAGCAAGGTCATTGAGATGGGCCTCATCATAGAAAAAGCCCTAATCGCAAAAGGTCAAATCAAGCTCTATAAAGACTCTCCCAATACCAACACCAACAATGACAAACCTAGATTCTGGACTAAAAACAAGAACATTGTGAATGACGGGGTGGTGGATGCCAAAAATGTGACACCTAAGCAACCAATTTTCAACCTATCAACACCTCAAAATAACCCCCCACAAAACAAACCAAGAAATACCGAATCTAGGTTTACCAACTTTCAGCCTAGGAGAAAGTTCACACCCTTGGATGAGTCACTAGAAACTACCCTACGGAAGCTAATCGCCAACAATATCATAACGCTTCCCTCAGCATGAGAGTACGAACCAAAGGTCAAACCCCATTGGTGGAATGACAACAACTTCTGCGAATATCACTGAAACAGGGGGCACAAGACAAATGATTGTATTGCACTCAAGCATATAATCCAAGACTTAATAGAGCAAAACAAAATATCTGTTAACAGACAATCTCACGGACATACCTCCAACAACGATCATCAAGCATTCAAGGATCCTCTTCCTAACTACGAACAGGGAGGACCTTCCAACAGAAACAACGGTGGCTCTAACAACGCAAACTACACAAATGTCGGCTTCGACTATGTTGTTAACCATATCTCAGAAGGTGACTCACACCTCAATTTGATCACTATCAACAAAGATCCAGATTGCAATGTTCCTACCTGTAGTAACAGGGTCACCCTTAGAGGAGCTTTTGCTCCTCCGTCTAGTCAATACAGTATCGTGGACCAACTCCACAAAACACCTGCACACATCTCCATGTTGGAACTTCTACGTCTGTCTCCTTCTCATAGGTCCATACTTGACAAAGCCTTAGCAGAAGCCTCCATTCCCACGAACCTAACTGAAGAGCAATTCCAAACTATGGTCGGTCACATCACCTCACCGCACTCCCTATCATTCACTGAGAAGGATGATATGTCTATCACTCAACCCCATAACGCCTCCCTTCATATTGAAGCTTTCATACATAAACACAAGATCAAAAGAGTCCTAATCGATGGAGGGGCTAATTTGAATATCTGCACATTGAAGCTAATCCTTACATTGGGGTTTTCAGAGAAGGCTATTGATTTGAAAAGAAAAATCACCATCAAAGCCTATGATGAGGAAGAAAGAACGTCCAAAGGAATTGTTACCCTACCGATCAGAGTAAGCCCTGTGGTAAAAGATGTAGCTTGTCAGGTCCTCGACATGGAGCTAGCATACAACATCCTTCTTGGATGACCATGGATACACGCTTTGAAAGAAGTACCTTCTACATACCATCAACGTATCAAGTTCCCTCATGAAGGTCAAGAGATCACCATCCAAGGTGACCCTAACCCCTATCAATACTGCAATTTCATTCAACCCAAACTAGAAGTGGTGATCCCCACCAACCGTGCTTCTGCTACCTCTTCATCTCGTATTGATCCAGCTTCACTTGCTTCCTCTTCACAAGCTCCACAACCTAGCCTTCGACTCACATAAAAAGGCTTGGGTGAATACACGCTCTCTCAATCCCTATGCTTAGCACAACTACCTCTATCTCCTAGATCCCACGGGAGACCTATTCTGCCAACACCCAAAGCTGAAAGAACCACCAAAGGTCCATTTGTTAAATGGAGAAGCCTAGAAGATGAGAGTGATGAAAAGGATGTATTACAGTGGCTATACAAAGATGAAGGTAGTTCCTCAACACAACATGACCATCACACTATACCTACGGAACAATATGGTCAAGGCTTTCAAATGCTACAGAGAATGGGGTATGAAGGACACGGTCCACTTGGTTCAAGAAAGGATGGCATCACTGAACCCATCCAACCTCATACCTTAACAGTCTAAGACACTATAGGGCTAGGGTACACTAGAGCACCAAGAAATAATAGAACCAACAAGAACAAAGGCAAACAACCAGAAGCATCTACTAGCAATCTGGTGGAACACATTTAGAGAATGCAAATGGGGAGTGAAACTGATTCTAACGAGTATGAATGGGATAGTCTCTCTGAGATGTCTTGCGATGAAAAGGATATTGATGTTGTCCACGAGTACGAACCGACCCATGCCAACAAGAGACAAGGTCTAAGGGATAGACCGCTAGAATCTGACCCGCATAGCAACAATAGTGAAAATCGTGAGGAAGGAATGATACCCCCCTTGACGGATCCACTAGTAGAGAGTACCATTGCAGAATTTGTCTGAGCCTTTAATAATTCTATCCTAACCATCAATGCTAGTGAACTAGACCTACATGATGATCCCTTACCTTTGGTCCACCCTGAACTCATAGATTGGGACCTCGACGGCACCACCCCTAAACTAGACACCTTTGAAAATGACGAAGCCATCATCGATTACCTTGAGCTTAGAGATCACATACCTGCAGGAGACCACAGAGCTGGCTATGCTATTGAACTCAATGAGAAGGCCTATTTTGGAGAGAGTGCCAAGCCTTTCAGTCATAAAAATATCAAAATAAAAGAATGATCTAATGGTGAAAACTGCTCCGCGATAGTGTTAGATCCTCAAAATAGTAAAAATAAAGATGCATCCACCGGTGAAAACCTCTCTGAGGCACCGAAGGATGGAAGGCTTGACCCTCTCCCCAATCTTACACATCAGGAGAGATCATCAATCTTGATAGAACTGACAGAACCAATCAACGTCAGCACAGGTGATGAGCCCAGAATGATCCACATGGCAAAAGCTCTAATAGAGCACGAAAAACTAGCATTTACAGATTTCTTCAAGAGAAAACAAATCAACTTTGCATGGACATACGCTGACATGCCAGGGCTAGATCCAAATCTTATCATGCATCATTTATCTCTAGCTCCAGGAGCTAAACCGGTCAAACAAAAACTCAGAAAGATGCATCCACATGTAGCCCTCATGGTAAAAGAGGAACTAAAGAAGCTGTTAGACATCAGTTTTATCAGGCCTATAGATTATCCTGAATGGATTTCAAATATAGTACCAGTGGCTAAACCGGATGGTAGGGTCAGAATATGCAATGATTTCAGGGACTTAAACAAAGCCTGTTTGAAAGATGACTTCCCCTTGCCCAACATAGACATGATTGTCGATCTCACAGCAGGACACACTATGCTTTCACTCATGGATGGTTTCTCGGGCTATAACCAAATAAAGATTGCTCCCGAAGACTAACACAAAACTACATTCACATGTCCTTGGGGCACCTACTGTTGGTGTGTTATGCCGTTTGGTCTGAAAAATGCAGGGGCAACATATCAGAGAGCCATGACAACAATCTTCCACGACATGATGCACACCATAATGGAAGACTACGTCGATGACATTCTGGCAAAATCACTTACAAGAGAAGGACATCTAGCAGTATTAGACAAGATCTTCAATAGGTTGGAACAGTTCAATGTGTGCCTTAATCCAAAGAAGTGTGTATTCGGGGTTACATCAGGTAAATTACTGGGCTATATAGTGTCTACAAATGGTATTGAAGTTGATCCAGCTAAGGTGAAAGCCATCATGGAGATGCCACCTCCTAAGAATCTGACTCAGTTAAGATCCCTACAAGGAAAATTACAATCCATTAGAAGGTTCATTTCTCAACTAGCAGACAAGTGCCACCCATTCTCTCACCTTCTACATAAGAATGACCCCTTCAAATGGAACGAGTCATGTGAACAGGCATTCCAATAGCTCAAAGAATACCTTATGAAGCCACCAGTATTAATGCCGCCAATTCAGGGCAAGCCTCTGCTATTTTATATCTCAGCTACACCAACAGCCCTAGGAGCTCTCGTTGCACAACAAAACTATGATGGGAAAGAACAGGCAATCTATTATATCAGCCAAACACTTGTTGGGTATGAACTGCAATACACGCCCATCGAAAGAGCATGTCTAGCTGTAGTCTTCGCCTCATAAAAATGGAGACATTACATGCTATCACACTGTCAAACTGATAGCAAAGATTGATCCACTGAAATACTTGCTCAACAATGTTGCCTTAATTGGTAGATTATCAAAATGGGTCATGCTTCTCAGTGAGTTTGACATTGAATATATAGATAGGAAAGTGATAAAAGGACAAGTGCTTGCAGATCAACTGGCAGAGGCACCTCTCACAGATAATAGCCCCTTGAGATTTGAATTTCTAGACAAATCTATCTTCCACATCAATACTGCAACCTGAAAAATGTACTTTGACGGCTCATACACTCAGCATGGATTGGGGGCAGGTATCTTATTGATCACACCTAATGGCAACACTATACCTAAATCATACAGACTACTCTTTCCCTGCACTAACAACGTGGTAGAGTACGAAGCCCTGGTCATTGGTATCAAGCTAGCAGTGGAATGGAACATCAAAGAACTTCAGGTATATGGCGACTCACAGCTGGTCATCAACCAAGTAAATGACGACTACCAAACGAAAGATGAGAAATTGATCCCTTATAAATGGATGGTAGATGACTTCAAAGAATATTTTGTCAAAATCTCTTTTGAGCAGATACCACAGATAGAGAACAAAGCTGTAGACACAATGGCAATGATCGCATCTCTCCTTGATATTTCAGACAATCAATCACGCTATGAGTTCTTGGTAGAGCTAGTATCCTGTCCTACATATGACACCCCGGAATCCCATATCATTTGCCACATTGTTGGAGCTGATTCCCCTCTCTACAGAAAAATATTTGCCTATCTTAAAGAGAATACCCTCCTGCCCAATCTCTCTAGTAACCAAAAAAGAACCTTTATCCATCAGGCATCTCGGTATGCCATCATCGCCAATACCCTATATCGCAGAGGTCTCAATGGTACTCTCCTTAGGTGTCTTGATAGCGAGGAATATCAAACCGCCCTAAGCGAAATACATGACGGTATATGCGGGACTCACTCTAGTGGCCCTACCCTAGCCAAGAAACTCATACGCATGGGGTACTATTGGCCAACTATGGAACAAGATTCCTATCATTTTGTGAAAAAGTGCAAGAAGTGCCAAGTCCATGGGAACCTGATACATTCACCAGCATAGGAGCTGCAGCCATTAACAACTCCTTGGCCTTTTTGTCAGTGGGGACTTGACTTAGTAGGCAAGATCCATCCTCCCTCATCCAGCGGCCATAAATTCATAATCACTGCCATAGAGTACTTCACAAAGTGGATTGAAGCCGTACCCTTAGCCAATATCACAGGAAAGTAGATTGCCTCATTTATCCTGAACTATATCATTTGTCGCTATGGTGTCCCTTCATCCATTATCACGGATAATGGACGACCCTTTAAAAATCAAGATATCAGGGAACTATGCGACAAATTCCATATCCAGCACCGCTTTTCAACTCCATACTACCCACAAGGTAACGGCCAAGCTGAGACATCAAATAAAACCATTCTAAAAATCCTAAAGAAGACTGTCAATGATGCTGGTCGTGATTGGCATGTCCAACTAAATCCCGTGCTATGGGCCTACCGCACAAGCATCTGCACACCCATAGGTGCAACACCATACTCCCTAGTCTATGGATCTGAAGCTATCTTGCCCATTGAAGTCGAGATCCCATCCTTGTGAGTTTCATTAAAAGGCCTCATATTAGATGAAGAATACAGAGTAACAAGACTCCAAGAGCTAGAACTGCTCGAAGAGAGAAGGCAACATGCCTTTAACCATCTAAAAGCATATCAGCAGCGCATGTCCAGAAGTTACAATCATAGGGTAAAGCCCTGGGTCTTCCAGGTTGGTGATCTAGTTCTAAGAGAAAATCCCAGAAATCAGCAAGACAGAGAAAAGAAAGGAAAATTTGAACCCAACTGGTTAGGGCCCTATGTCGTCATTGCAGCTTATGGATCGGGGGCATATCAATTGGCTACATCTGAAGGTGAACTATTCGATGATCCTATCAATAGCATGCATCTTCGCAAGTTCTATACCTGAAAACCCCAATGTAAGGGAGTCCTGAAAAAATCAAAAAAATTTGAAAAAGTGATAAAAAATAGAACAAAAAAATCAAAAAAATAGAAAAATAACAAAAAAATCATCCTACGGTGAAAACCTGGCAAACAGGCACTGAGGATAGGTACCATGGTGAAAACCTGGCAAATAGGCATCATGTGTACTTTTAGTTTTCATGCAAATAAAAGTAGTGGTGAAAACCTGGTAAACAGGTGCTATCTACGACAAACCACTTCATCTGTTCCAACTTCATATCTCTTGTGTCCATCGTATCATTCATCTTGAACCAGTCCTTTGAACCGTTGTCAAACTACGTTGCCTCTGAGTTATCACGTAGGCAAGGCCATTCTTAACGCGCCCCCGAGGCTCCTCTTCGCTCCGCTCCACTGTCCCATCTGTCCCGTATCTAGTTCGTCTGTCTCTCTGAGTCTGCACCACTTCCTATCGCCTAGGTCTTAGGTCCATCAGGGTTCACCCCGAACTATGTTGCCTCTGCGTCGTCACGTAGGCAAGGCCATTTAGCAATGAGCCCCTGAGGCACTAGGTCAGTCCCTTAGGGTCCGTCTCTCCATATTTGTTCATCTTATCGCACATAACAAGTTAATCCTTGTCTAATCTGGGGGCAACTCCTCGACCTGGTTACGGATTTGGATTCTTGAATGCCACCTTTCTAAGAGGATACCAATAAAGGATTGTGATATTTTCACTAGACAAGCAAGTGCAACAAAAAACAAGGTACTCAAAATCAAAGTTCTTGACGCGAAACAACAACCTGTCCTCAACAAAGCAGAGCACCATACCAAAACACTCGAACAGATTCTATATCAATTATGGCAAAATACACACCTAATGCAAGAATGTTTTGTGAACAGGTTAATTTACAAAGTCTTGGATTTTTGCCATTATGTCTTCCTAGGCTACTCAAGGATGCCAAAAGCTAGAGATGCTATGATGGGGGCATAATCATTTTCTTTGTTTGCTGCTTGTGGATTAAACTTTAGTAATGTGACGACTTTTGTCTAACGACGTGATCAACAAAAGATCATCGAGGACTACGGAGGTCTGAATCATGAAAAAGGGCAATCCTTGTCTGTTGACACGCAAGAAGTACTTAGGTCATCTAGATTCAAGTTTGACTAGATGCTTGTATCAACTTGCTATAACAAAATCCATGTAAGGAATACTCAGGTCATCTCGGTCTACTTATACCTAGATGCTTGTATGTTCTTACAACATTTCATAAAGCGAAAAATACCAAAAAATGCCCAATGATGAAAGCAAAAGACGTACAAAATCAAGATGACAATCCACATCCATTCCATATCCATATCCATAATGTATTTAATTACATCTCATAGCCATATCCATATCTCATGCAATAAAATTCTATGTAGCATATCAATGTTTACAAATAACGGCTTGTGATTTCTTCTATCGAGTCATTCTTCTATCAATCACATTTCTATCTGTCTTCATATCTCTCATCAACAGTTCTAGCTGTCAATCCGAGCAGTGATCAAACTACAAATTTATCCTCAATCCATACCAATCGAGTCAAGCCAATCTTGTCGAATTATCCATTCGCAATCAATGGTCTTGATCTTAATCTTGTCATAAACCATATCAATCAGTCATAACTATCCTTCGTGTTGCTCTAGGTATATATCGTTCCCCACCATGACAACACTGTCGTATATGGTTATCATATCAAATGTCTTAGACAAGATGTTGCATTGTCGAAACCAGACCCAGAGTCTTATACGACATGTTTCATTCCTGGAACCAGACATCATCGATCTATATCCTTGGTTTACCGCTCGACAGGGGGCAATACCTTATTTGTTCTTGTATCATTTGTGCATACTTGCTTGCGTGTGTTATCACTCTATCTTGCCTCACATATCATTTGGCTCTTTCTTCACCCATTTTTCTTCACATCTAAACTTCTTCATCGTGAGATTGTCTGTCTCACGCCTTCTGCAGTCTCCCCGTCCAATCTCCCGAGGGGGCATCTTGTCATCAAACTTGTACCAGGGGCAAACTGGGGCATGTATCATTGTCAGAAAAATTCTTATTCTTTGAAACAACGTGATAAGACACATTGCTTCAAAGAGGGGCAAAATGTATACACCTAAAATTGGCTCATCTTGAATTAAATAAATATTTTATATTTATCTTAATTCTTATTTCTTCTGTCAATTAAATAAATATTCTAAGTTTATTTGATTGATTCATTATCCCATAATTAAATAAAATTATTTTATTTAATTAAATTCCCTAAGTTCCTCTAATGTCTCACATAATTAAATAATCCTACATTATTTAATTAATTCCCAAATTACTCTATCCTAAGTCCTAATTACATAAATCCACCTCATCTTTCCACTCACCTTTTCCACCTCACCATGTTGCACATGTAATTAAATATTTTAAATATTTAATTAGCTAATATTCCCTCACCCACATGTCCTATTTATCCTCTAGTCAAAATCAGTTAACTCATCAATCAAATATGTTAACTAATTAATCATTCGAGTTCATTGATCAATCAATTCAGTCAACTCCCCAATCAATTCACTTAACTGACTGGTTCATTCTATTAACTGATCAATCAATTCAGTCAACTCCCCAATCAATTCACTTAACTAATTGGTCAATTCTATTAACTCTTCAATCAATTGTGTTAACTCCCCTGTTGCATGATGGAGCTTGGACACTTGTCCTCTTTCTATTCGCGCACATTCCTCAACCATTCTCAACCTTTGATCTTCTTACTTCTTCTCAACCATTGATCTACTCTCACGTATTTCTATAAATGCAACCCTCTTCTTCATTTGATATCCATCGTTTGAGCAAACTTATGCTACAAAAACACAAGCGCGCCTTTGGCACCCCCATCTTCATAAGCACTTCATATCATCCATCACACATTTGTGTTTGAAGCTCATCTTCAAATACAAGCAAAGTATCATAGCTGTTTTGTCCTTGTCATCTTCAACAAGCAAGGGAGCATATGCTTCTGAGGGCTTCATCATCAAGATCAAGAACAGATAGGCGAACTATGGAAGACGCAAGGTGAAAGTGGTTGTAAGTATCATTGCTTGTTTATTTAATCTCCTTTTCTCCTTTAGATTTCATAGATGTATTGGGTTTATTATTCTTAATAGATTAATCCACATTTTACCCTCACAGGTAGAGCTATCAATCCTTCGAATCCAGGATGGAAGATTTGATGCTACAATTCAAAGGCATGCATTTGTGTGAAGCTGTCCATTCTCAAGAAGTGATGCCTCTTGACTCAATCATTCTACCCATTGTTCTTTATGATTTTGAAGAAGCCAAGATATGTATTGACGGACATGGAGTGGGCCATGATGCTCCTGAACCAGATTGTTATACCCCAGGAAGTGAGGCTATAAGGGTTGTTCCAGTTTCTCGCAGGGCAGGAGATTAATATCTAAAGAACTACTTATTTAGTTAGCTATATTCTTTTTGTTAAGGCAGGTTTCATATTTCAAGCTTTGTAACATGTAATTATTCTATTCTACTCTTGGATTGTAGACTGTAGATTGGAATTAGTGGCCACCTTGGCCACACCAGTTGTAACGAAACCTATATATTTTTGATAAATTGATTAGACTATCATCAATCCAAAAAAAAAATTATTTTCCTTTACTTTTTTTGGTGAACTTGTGAGATCTTACACCACCCTAGGGTTTTGCTTTGGGGCTTATGCTTCTTTTAGGGTTTTGAAATCTATAATTCTCTAATTAATACATATTACTTTTATATTTTTAGATTATGATTTGATTTTCCTTCAAATTTATGCTTTACTATTATATCTGTATTTAGGGTTTGTGGCTTATTAATAGTTCATCTTTCATGACCCTACCCACCCTTTAGATTTGCCTCTAGGGTTTAATTTTTAGATCTTTTTCTTTTCTTATTTATAATTCTTCTTCTCAAATATCATTAGGTTTTGGATCCACCCAAGTTATTTGTTTATCATTGATATTTTTGAACACATATATACTAAGAGGGAGCTTGATTCAGTATATATCACTTTTTAATTCAATTCTACTTCAAAATCTTTACCGCATCAATCATATTATGCAACCATAAACATGTTCACACATTCACACAAGAGACCATAACACCAAATTTTATGTGGAATCCCAAGAAGGGGAAAACCATGGTGAGCTAATTACTTGGATCTACTATCCAAATCCAGCCTCACAAATAAAATGAAGCATTACGATGAGTTTTATGGGAACCAACCTAAAGGAAGCACCAACTCCCTGATACAAAGTTTTATGGGCTCCAACCCAAAGGAAGCACCAACTCCCTAATACAAATTTTTATGGGCTCCAACCCAAAGGAAGCACCAACTCCCTATTTAAGTCATACAACTCTTACAACACTAACAAGATGAGGCACCAACCTCTTCACCAAAGCACTTGACTGATTCTTATCACCAGTTCAATCACCTCTACAACATCATCTCCTTTAACTCTTTGATATTGAATTATTCAGATAACCTCAACACCTCTGCTCTATCATCTTTGCTATCTTCAAAACTCAAAAACACTTTCACAATACTCTAATGTCTCTGTTATGAATCATGCATCATAGCCTCCAGAGTTACTTCTCAATTTCTAAATCTCTCACCTTTTTCATACACTCTCATCCTACTTGAACAATCTTCTATCCTTCATATATATCCTCCACAAGCCTTCTAAACATCATTTTTTTTAGCCTAAATGTAACATGTACCATGAAATGTGTAATCAGCCTTGCTTGTTATCTCCCAAATCATCTATGGTAATGTAGGAGTGAAATCTCACTATGCGGTTCATACCAAGATGTCTACTGAACCCAATTTACTTTCTCCCAAGCTTTCCTACTGGTGCACACTTCCATACACAAGGTGCAATCACTCAGATATACCATGTCGACACTGTAAACACTTATCCTTTCATACATTAGCTCCAGACCCTATGCAATACCAAAGAAGAGAGATATCATCATGCAAATCAAGCCACAGATAGTATATGAATTGCAAAACCTTCTCATACATTCCTCTATCTAGCTCATGCTTCTTCTTGTTGGCGCATGCAATCAAACACTAATGTCGGTATCCCTTACATAGTCTAGTCATACTATCTTAACTTAGAACAATGAAAAACACACTTACGGTACTTTGTATCCTTTGAAAACTGAATATGTCATTCTTCTACCTTTGTTTTACATACTTTCCAAACTGCCAAATCCTACATGCATATGTGACAACTTTGAATTTCATACCTGATAACCTTACACATGAACATGACTTGTTCTTACTCTGCTAACTCTGAAAAACTTTGCGGTAATTTTAATGCTCTAAAACTTTGATCATGCATACCTCATAGTTGTCTGTATCTATCCTTTAGGTCATGAGGCCATATCTTCATTTACGGTAGAATGTGGTACAATCTCCTGTGCATCTGGCACTTACAACAACTTGAATTTTTCACTAATAGTTTCCTTCAACAACTCTTTTCACCAAAAGACAAGAGATCACAACACCTTCATATCAACATACCAGTATTGACAACATTCCTTCATATCATCATGCAATGCTTTTCAAAAATGCAACAAGCATATCAACACTTTGACAACCTTCACTTATTTATGAACTTCAGAAGATAAGGTACAATTGTATACAAATGATATTGATCCAACAACATGCTCATGTCTTTCATCACCATATATTTCACATCACAACTCCTCTAATCATCACTCCTTTGGCATCCACCTTTGAAATCAATGTCAACATATGCAACAATCTCTCCCTTTGTCATTGATGGCAACACTAACTTGATATACAAATTTGTCTTCTCCTTTGACATCAAGAGAAAAGGACCAGTGGTCTTCCTCTGTAACGGAAAAACATACAAGCTCCCCCTATTTATACAATTCTTGTCATCCTTTATAGTTTCTTTGTCTACCTGCTCCCCCTAAGAGGTAGCCACCATCAATCTAGGGATAATAAATATACCTTGAATTGCTCCTCCTAGATAGTTGCATCAACTGTGCATCTAGTTAGAAAAGGGAGGGGCAACAACCCCTAACTACTGCCAGAGATATTCAAAAGTGTATTTAGGAAGAGGTTTTATAGAGATGTCTGCAATTTGATCCTTTGTAGGTACATACTCCAACTTTACCTCTTGGTCAAGAACCTTCTCTATAAAGAAGTGATACTTGATGGATATATGCTTGGTTCTAGAGTGCATCACTGGATTCTTTGAAATATTGATGGCACTTGTATTGTCACATAGGATAGGAATGGGCTCATCATGCATTACCTTGATATCCTTTCATGTTTTCTGCATCCACAACACTTGAGTGCAACAGGATACTGCATCTATGTATTCTTCTTTTGCTATAGATAATGAAACTAAATCTTGTTTCTTACTAAACCATGAAACCAATCGGTCACCTAAAAAGAAGGCTCCACCATTGACTAGTACTTCTCTTATCATCAATGCTACCAGCCCAATCTGCATTAGTGTATGCTATAAGGGAGAATTCATTACCTTTTTGATACCATAGTCTATAATCTAGAGTGCCCTTTAAATATCCAAAGATTATTTTGACTACCTTCACATGTTTTTCTTTTGGATCATCTTGAAACCTTGCAACCATACAAATAGCTTGCATAATATCATGCCTTGATGTTGTTAAGTATAGTAGTCCCCCAATCATAGGCCTATACAGAGTTTGATCAATCTATGGTGACTCATCTTATTTACTTAGATGGTAACCTATTACCATACCTGTGTACTCACTAGTTTACAATCTTCCATACCCAACTTTTTCAACATTTCCTTGACATACTTTTCTTGTGAGATAAAGATACATTTATCTGATTAAGTGATTTGAAGTCTAAGAAAGAATGATAGCTCACCTATCATAGACATTTCAAATTCCTTCTACATCTCTTCTGCAAACTTCTTACACATTTCATCATTGCCACCAAAGATAATATCATCAACATATACTAAGTATACTAAATTAATATGTGCTCATTCTCAATTTTGATATATAGATTACTATATGTTGTACCTTTCTTGAAGCCTTGCTAGAGTAAATACTTATCCAACCTTGCATACCAAGCCATAGGGGCTTGTTTAAGACCATATAGTGCCTTCCTCAGTCTACACACCAAATTTTGATCTTCGGATAGCTAAAATCCCTCAAGTTTCTCAATGCAGACTTCTTCTTCTAAATTGCCATTCAAAAAGGCTGACTTGACATCCATTGGATAAACTTTGAAGTCTTTGTGGACTGCAAATGCAAGAAACATTCTGATTACTTCCAACCTTGCTATAGGAGCAAAGGTTTCTTCAAAATTTGTACCTTCCACTTGTGTATAACCCTTGCAGACTAGTCTTGCCTTGTTTATAACAACTTGTCTCTCTTCATTTAGTTTGTTTCTAAACACCCATTTTGCGCCTATCACATTTTTTTCTGCAGGTCTTGGCACTAATTCCCAAGCCTAATTTTTTCGTATCTGATTGAGTTCTTCTTCCATAGCCTTGATACATCCTTCATCCTTACTAGCATCAACAAAAGTTTTAGATTTCATCTTAGACAACAGGGAGAAGTTTACATATTCATTTGTCCTTGCAAATATTCTTCTAGTCTGTACTCCATTCTTGTCTCCAATTATCTGATCTTCTGAGTAGTTCTTTTGAACATACTTAGCAGGAGTCTTGGTGGCCTTCTCTTGTGTTTCTTCCTTTTCTTCAACTTTTTCCTCTTCTTCTCTACAAGAAGATTCATCTGAACAATAGTCTTCTTTAACATATGTAGGTGGTTGTATATCTTCGTCAACCCTTACATTAATACTTTCAACAACCTTTTGTAGTCTATTGTTGAAGCACTTGTATTCCTTGCTTCTAGATGAATAGCCAAGGAAGATACATTCATCTAATCTTGAGTCAAATTTTCCTAGATTATCATCATCTCTCCCAATATAGAACTTGCTTCCAAACACCATGAGATGTTTGACTTAAATAGGTCTACTTTTCCATAGCTCATAAGGAGTCTTGGTGTTGTTTGCCCTTAGTTGTCCTTTATTGAGAATGTAGACTACAATGTGAACTAGCTCTTTCCAGTACTTGTCAGGAAGACTTGCATCATTGAGCATAGTTATTTCCATCTCTTGAACTATTCTATTTTTCCTTTCAATGACTCCATTTTATTGAGGAGTTCTTGCAGCAGATAGGTGCCTCCTTATTCCATGTTTTTCACAGTATTCCTCAAACTCATCTGATGTGAATTCACCACCTCTATCAAACCTTAAGCACTTGATTCTAGAATTCATTTCATTTTCAACCATAGACTTGAAAATCTTAAACCTATTAAAAGCTTATGATTTCTCTTTCAAAAATGTAACCCATGTCATCCTAGAGTAATCATCAATAAGCAACATGAAATACCTCTCACCTTGGAGACTCCTCATTTTGGTAGGACCACACAGATCAATATGAATCAGTTCCAATGGCTTTGTAGAAGAATACTCCTTTGTCTTGAACCTTGTCCTTGTCTACTTTCCAATCTGACCACTTTACACAAAGTACTTGCCGGCTTGGCAATTTTTGGCATGTCTCTTACTTCATGTATGTAGCTGATTTTCACAAGATTGTCAAGATTGATGTGTCCCATCCTTTTGTACCACAACCAATAGTCATGTGTCTATCTTAGAAGACAATTCCTTCCATTGACACCACTTAGGTTGTACATATTACTCTATGTTCTACTAGCTTCTGCCACTAGTTTACTAGTATTTGCTTTTCTAATTTCATATCCTTGTGCATGAAATATGAGATTGTATCCTTTGCTGCAAATCTGACTTACATTGAGAATATTGTGCTTAAGACCTTCTACATATAGAACATCTATTGTTTTAAATCTTCCATCAATATTTATGGTTCCCTTTCCACAAATTTTTGCAGTTGTATTATCTCCAAACTTGACTGATCCACCAGTCCACTTTACAAGACTAATGAATTTTCTCTTATCACCTATCATGTGGCTAGAACATCCACTGTCTATCATCCAAGGGTTTGTTTTCCCTTGGACATGAAATGATGTTTGAAAAATCATTGTATTTTCCACTTCATTTATTTCCTCTCTCTTGGATGTAGCAGTATCCTTGTCTTGCTTATCAATATCTGTCATCTGAGTTTCTAACTTTGCTAATCCACTTCCACAATATCTTGTTATGTGTGCAAAATTGTTGTAGATATGACATATCACATTGAATTCTACTAGAGAAGCAAGAGGATTCCTACTTACAAGATTTCTTCTATTCATTCTAGACTTGCACTCCATAGCCTTATTGTAGATAAAACAATAACCAAAAATGCATGATTGAACCTATTTATGAAGATCTACCTTGCATGGAAAGGTCTTCCATATCTTCTTCTTTGAGCATAAAAGGAATGAATTTTGCTTCTTTAATATCATCCAGATTTCCAAGCCCTTTTCCAAAGTTGATATTTTTGTCCAGTTGATCATATACTTTCTCCAATTCTCTTATGAACTTGAAGAGATTTCTTCCTCAAGTTTTGAGCATTCATTTGTCTTGGCTTCAATTTGGGGTTTGTTTCTTTGTTCTCTTTTCTTACATAATTCAAGTCTTCAAGAATATAAATAAGTTCACCTTCAAGATCAACTTCACAATCTTCTTCCTCAATAGTCTTGTCAGAAATGTCAGAGACTTCCATAACCATGAATAGGGATTCTTCTCTTTCATCATCTGTTGAGTAGTGATCTACTTCTTCTGAAGAGTTGTCATCTTCTTTGGAAAGGATATTCCTTTTGAAGTTGTTCCTTTTGAAATCCTTGCTGCTATTTTCATTTTCTCCTCCAAAAGGACATTTAGATGCATAGTGACCAATCTTTCCACATTTAAAACATTTGAAAGGTAACTCACCTTATACTTGCCTAAACCCTTTTTTAGCTTTCTCACAAAATTTACTTCTTCTTTTGTAGACTCACTGTGTGGACCAAATGTTCCTTCTTTATTTGTAGCTTTGAAAGTAGCTTCCCTTTTGGATGTATCTTTGACTTCATTTCTCATCTCATAGGCAGTGAGGGACCTGCTTTCACTTGGATTTGCACCCTGTGTTGGAGCATGTAGCTTCAACAATCCAGTGAAACATGGGAGTGATTTCTAGGTGTGGGACCCTACAAAGGAAATCAAACCTCCAGAGAAGGCTAGTTCCTCCTTCTGAATATGAAATTCAAAGTAGACTAAGACTAAACCTAATATATCACTGCTAGAGAAAAGGGGAAGAAGGAGAAACTGAAAGAGGAAAAATGATACACCAAGTTTGAATGTTTGACCCTCAGATCAACTATATATGCACAGAATAATCACAAATAATAGACAATCATACACAATTCATAAACAATCTGCAGAGGTAAAGAAACTGATTGAAATTGAAAAGGAAAGAAGCATTCATAGATGAAGGCTCAAACATAAATATTACACAGAATAGGGAAAATGAATGCAAAGGTAAAAATCTTATTTTTTATTATCAAGGAGGCATAGTTAGAACTGATACAAGATGTGGTTTTTTAGACCAACAACCAATAATAAAACATCTGATTTCATGCTTATATATAATTTTACATTGAGGTGCAATCACCTACTACCATAAATTTACCCCATGGACCTGTCAAAAGATATTTCTACAAAGGGAATGTCTGGATACATCTATTTTGCTTTGATATAAATGTAGAAAATATCTTCCCTAAAGTAGCTAAGAAACAAATATCTGCATTAAAAAAACATCTAAGTCATCCACCTACAACAAAAAATGCAAAATGACCATCTCCAACTAGAGCTAAATGTCAAACCTTCAAATTTTGGCTTGTATTTTGTCTTATCGGCAAAATTTCTTCTTTGTAAATCATCATCAACCTTTGGATTCCTCTTTTTCCCTTGCTTTTGAAGATTACAGAAGTTGTTGGAGGTCAGGCCTAAGGCCTTCCACCTTACACCTTCCCAGAGTTCAAGGAAGAAGAAAGAAAGTTTGAGCTCTGCACTTGTCTAAAGACTTAGCCATTTTTTGAAGGTTTCGACAGAAGTTAGGCCTCGAGCCTTCCATCTTCTGCCTTCCAAAAGGAAGAAGGAAGAAAGAGGAAGGTCTGACCCCTAGCGCCTGAAACACTTAGAGAAGTTTTAAACTCGGCGGACATTGTCATTGTTGAAAAGCGCAAGACAACTGAAAGGGGGGGTGAATTAGTTATAACCAAAACTTCAAAACCATCAACACATCAACCACTTAATTATTGTTATTGTAATTTAACCATGAAAATATGAAAAAAAAACTTAAACACATTCACATATTTAACACATAAGACACTAGATTTTTACCTGGAAAACCCAATAAGGGAAAAACCATGGTGAGCTCACAATATAAAAGATATATCAAAATTTACAATAAGGCTCACTGCTAGTGTGGCTCACTGCCAAAATGCTCACTGCAAAAGAAGTGGCTCACTGCCAATGGGGTGGCTCACTGCCTATGGTTGGCTCACTATTAGAGTTGCTGAACTAAGATAGTAGCATCTACATTATGCCAAGGTTCAGTTCCATTGAAGCACAATAATTTTCCTCTTATTCACTTCACACTTATCTTCGCATGTTCACATTCTCATTCTACATTCACAAATTCATTTCATGTATTTATACAATTCATCAATCTTGGAATGAACATCAAGGTCGGCATTACAATCATCAACCTTGGAATGAACATCAAGGTCAGCATTACAATCATCAACCTTTGGAAAAATCTCCAAGGTTGGCATACATACATATTTAGCCAATATTCAAATTAGGTTTGGTCTTAAATAGATTGAGGGAGAAGAGAAATGAATGCGGACCATGCCAAGACTTAGCTGGGACTCAAATGCAATTTTCCATGCAACAACATGCTTTACAAATTTTGAAGCACAACCGCAAGTAGTGAGAACAACCAGGTCGGCCAAGTCTGGAGTTAACACTAAGAATTTTAGGAACACGCTTCATGCATGATCCAGATTATACTTTGTGGACCAATCAAAAGGTAGGAACATGATCTAGAGACTCACACAAGCACCTTACAATCACTAGGAACATCCGCACAACCTATAAACACTTTATCCATAAGATTCTTCAAACCAGAGCACTTGAACATTACTGTTGGCCACTATCATAAAGGAAAGATCAGTTGTGGAGCACCAAATCACGAACCATTTGACCTGAAGGCACATAACATCATTGTAAACTTAATTCCAAAATTACAGACTATGAAACTTAAATGCGAAGAAATGTGGAGCAGAATACATTCTCCCTATCATCATTAAATACATAGAAAAATAATTTTTACTCTGGTGAACACAACTTGCTCAAATCTTCACACTGGAGGCTCAAACTTGAAACATAGCATCTACAGACATTCCTTAACATTACTTCCAATCTGCAGACTATTTAGGGTAAAATTGGATTTTGTTGATCTTTTATTGTTAGATGTAAAAACTCTCCTTTCCACTAAACATTGAAGGATCTAGGGTCGAGTGGCAAGCACTATCATGCCCTAGGTCACTTGCAAATGTAGGGAAACTTGGATTAGGGAATTAATTATAAATTTTTCCTTCTCTTATGTCTGATTAACCATTAAAACCCTAATTATGCAAATATGACAACAAATTGATGAATAATGGAAAAAGCTCTTGCAGATGGGAGTAAAATAACAAATCACAAAATACCTGTTTTCAAGGTTTTGAGGCGGACCAGTCAGGGACTAAGGTGCGGACACCCAAGTCCAAAGTACCTACTTTTTTGAGGAATCTAGACCTCCTTCCAACACTGATCAGCCCTGTAACTTCTGTTTCCTGAGATCTATCTGCGGAGGACACTCTTGTGAGCACCCAAGTCCTGGAAGTTCTCTTTTGTCTAACTTTTCTTCAGATCCTAAATTCCTGATGCCTGCCAAGCCTTCCTGCAACCCCACTTTTTCTAGATGTGACACTTGTAACCTGCAATCACAAGACTTGGTTTGGGGGTTGTGGTGTTTAGAGGCTTGCCTCAGTCAAGCCCTGGAGGACACTTAAGTCTCCGAACATCGTTGTCAGACAAAGAGTGTGTGCCCATGTGAGGCAGAGGCAAAAACCAAAGGAATCAATGATGAAAACACAATATTATGTCACATTGTAGTGAAGCTCTCATGGAGGAAGATGCCCTTCATGCCATGAGGAAATTGATGCTCAAATCTGCAAATATCAACACACAAAACATACAAGTCTGCTCTTGCAACACAATAGAAGCCTTGAATCACCTTGAGAATGCCTAGAGTTCACAATGATCATCTAGTTTACAAATGAATGCCTAAGCATGCTTATATATGCACCTACAAGCATTCCCGCCAAGATTTTAAAAATCAAACTTTACCATGTCGGCAAAAGAACCAACTAACGGTCATAAACTGACACCCAGAAATTAGGGCTGCCCCAAAATAGGTTAGGACTAGGGCGTGGGCGCCCAAGTCCTCCCCCCTATTTTGGGAAAGGTACAACTCAAGGGGTCCTCCTAGGTCCCATTTGTCATGTTACCTAGGGCTCATTCCATTGGGATGCTAAATTATGAACTAAAGTGTCCTAAATGCATGTGAAAGACTCGAGAGCTAAACCTTATGAGGGAAAAGCCCCCAAGGGGACATTTTCTAATGTTACATTTAGCCCCCACTTTAATGTATGTATAAATGCGAGGCCAATACATGCATTAAAGTAAGGTCACAAACACAACAAACACACCAAGAATGGAGAAGACACGCCAATCATATAGAAGACAATAGCAGGCACACAAAACATGGAGAAGACAGTTACAGTCACGTAGAACACAAGGAATATAGTGAATGCAAAGAAGACACATTAATGCATGGAAGATAGAAATGATATCTTTTCTTTTCTTTTTCTCATATATATGAAATGCAAATGCAAGTACAGGAAAATAAACAAACCTCCCATAATATAGGATGCACTACCCTAAGGTGCAAGTCTTTGTATATATGGGGCAACACACATGTAAGACATGTAAAACCTCCCAAAATGCAGGACTGCATATGGGGCAATAGAAATGCCAAACAAAGCAAGAACACCAAACACACACAGTTTGAAGACATGGAAAAAACTCGGCAGACAAGCGATGGAGTGTACCTATTTCTAGGTCCAACACCATCTCAGGCACATTCCAGGCACACACTAATGATTGGGCTTCGCCACAACAATCGCTAAAGACATGCTTAAGAGTAAGTTAGTCACAGAACCACTCCTCGCCTCCGTAGAGGACTTTTGAAAATGTAACCCCACCCGCATCACGGAGACACCTTACAGTGAAAAGGAAGCACGGCATACCACCCCACCCGTGTCACAGAGATGCCTTATGGTGAAAAGAAGGTATGAGCTCAAAAGTATATAGCCCTACCTGCATCACGGAGATGCCTTACGGTGAAAATGAGGTATACGTAATAAATTTTAAAATAAATTGATTGATTCCAAACAAATTCAAGATGCAGGAAGTACTCATCGCACTAGCCTACACCTGAGGACACACACATTGCTAACATCTATAACAGACAACTTACCTTATATATGTCCCCACATTAAGGTGGTTGATATTATGAAACAATATCAAGCATGTTAAGGTAGGAAAAAAACACACTAGGGAACACTGACTTTTGCAAAGCCCATGCCCCCCGGAGGTGACATGTGCTTTACGATCGCCAAATGTTCCCATAAACACATCCTTGCAAGAAACATGTTGTGTATATGGAAAATCGATCTATTCTAAACTAAATAAAACCAAAGAACCCAATAACATAAAGAAAACGAATTTAAATAAAAGCCATGACAAATAATCAATGCAATAAAGACTTTTACCGAAATTTGTGTTGTTTCCTTTGGATTGAATGTAGAATTGCTCAATGAAATTGCAAAGCCATAGCTGCAACAAGCAAGTGTAGTGCTCAAGAGATCAATGTCAAAAGATTGTTATAGTGCTCAATCGACGCGTTGTGTATGCTCAAAGCTCTGTTAAGTGTGCCTGAGAATACGATCGAAGAGAGAGAGAGGTAATGAAGGAGATGAGGGGGGTTTATATAGATTTCAAGGAAAATCGATCAACAGTCCAGATAATTCAGAAGAATCAACGGAGGAGATGAGTTGAGGAACGTGCAACGAATGAGAAGAAGACAAGTGTCTTGCTTTCTTTTGCATGAGAGGAGTTATCAAGAATAGAAGAATGAGTTAACTGAAGAGATAAATCAATTAAAAGAATAAAGCAATCAGTTGAGTGATTTAAAACAAGAAGAAGGGATTTGCATGAGAAAAGAAGATATTTTGCTTTATTAAATATAGAAATATTTAATTGATGAGTAAGAAAGCTTGAGTTATTTTAAAGATAACTCAAATTAGAAGAAAAAGCAATTTAAATAAATAATTGATTTATTTAAATTTAGAGAAGATATTTTGGAAGAAATAATTAAATAATTTAGAATTATTTAATTTAGAAGATTTAAAAGCAAATTAAATAAATAAATTTATTTAATTGTTGTGCATGATTTTGGAAGAACAAATTTGATTTAATTAAATAATTAAGAATTATTTAATTTTAGATAAGAGGGAATTTGTTGAATTAATTAAATAATTAGATTTATTTAATTAATGTAGATGTGAATTTTGGAAGGTGACAATGATTTAATTAAATAATTAAAAATTATTTAATTGTGGAAGAATAATAGAGGAATTTAATTTAATTAATTAAATAACAGGGATTTATTTAATTAATGTTGAATTTAGGAGATTTAGAAGAATTTGATGATAATTAATTAAATAATTAGATTATTTAATTAACGTTTGCAATGCAAGTGATTAGACAGATAACGGAATGCAAGTGATTTGACGACACGGTCATTTTAGGGTGTCTACATTTTGCCCCTCTTTGATGCAATGCAGCATGTAGCGTTGCGTCAAAGAAAATTAATTGTTGAAGATGTGATACAATTTTTTTGATGCCCCAGTGTAGGTAGTTGCCCCAGCATAGTTAGTGTAGGGTGCCCCCTCGAGAGGAAAGACAGGGAAGTGACAAAAGAACTGTGTTGATGCTCGACTAGAAGATTTGTTGGAGACAGATAAGGTTGGGTTGATGATAGATAGAAGAAAGTGGAGATAGAAGAGAACATAAGAGAAAGACTGTTGATCGATCCTTGCTGGAAAACTATATAAGGCCATGGATGAATGGATGGGTAGATGGATGAGCTTGTTGCAATGGTTTCACATTTGTTTATAAAGAGCCATCCTTATTTTTGATATAGCACGTGGATAGTTTGCCACCAAGGTATAAAAGACCAAGGTGCTGTAATATCCGAGTGCGTGGACGTTGACTCTGCAAGCAAGCGGTTTGAACTTAGATCCCCTTAGACATAATATAACCTTGTTGGAACATGTGAATGAGCCATAGTCTTGAACATAAAATAAACTTCAATACATGTAAATGCAAGAAGAGTATTAATATGTAAGATGCTAGGTCCTAACACACACAAGATAAATAGAATGCTAAGAAAGATACTAAAGATCATTCCTCAAACATGGCACACAGAAAGCAATGACGATGCCCCCAATCCGTACTGCATCGCAACATACCAAGATTATAGATAAATCAAGGTAGCTTTGAATAGGTATAGGAATAGGGAACAAAAGATAAACCATAACACAAATTGACTGACTTACAAAGTAAACATACAGCCAACATATTCTCTTGCCAAAGAGGTTGCTCAGGATAGATTGGATAGGAAAGATAACAGCCTTATCGTAGGAAATCTGTGTCCGTTAAAGGGTGCTATCTACCTAAAAAGACAATGTCTCACTTGCAGGAAATGCCACATGTTGCAGGAGACGCGTGTGTTGGTCTCAACAATGGAACACTTCGTAGAAGACAAGCTTGTTGATCTAGGGCTTGGTTAAGCGGTACTTAGCTGATGTTGGCAATCGGTATGCAGGATAGTAGATGACTCTGGAAGTAGGCCTCGTTGCTTCAAGTTTGTTAAGGACTTTTGCTTTGAAAGGATGTGCTAGCTTGCTGCTTGAGTTAGTCAAGTCGAGGCGAATGGATTTTGACAAATGGAAGACTAGAAGGATGGAATGCTAATGGATTGGGATGGGTGGATAATGATGGATCGTGTGTGCCTGAGTACTAGATACATCCTTCGTATTCCAGACTGCCTACATACCCTGTATCCACGGGATCAAGGCACACTTACGATGGAAGATGAACGTGATAAATATGTAGTTCTGGATAGAGTGATGAATGGGTCAAGGTGAAAGGAGGGGATCTTATGTACCTGAGTACTGGAAACATCCTTCATATTCCAGACTGCCTACATACCCATATCTATGGGATCAAGGTATCTTAAGATTGAGAAGAGATGATATGTAGTTCTGGTTAGTGTGATGATGTGGGAAGAGAGCGGAGAAGAGGTGATCTTATGTACCTGAGTACTGGAAACGTCCTTCGTATTCCAGACTGCCTACATACCCATGTCCATGGGATCAAGGTACCTTAAGATTGAAAAGATGATATGTAGTTCTGGTTAGAGTGATGATGTAGAAAAAGTGTTGAGAAGATAACAGCCTTATCGTAGGAACTCTGTGTCCGTTAAAGGGTGTTACCTGTGGAAATGAGACAAGATTGAAGTATGCGCTGCGAACCACGAACAAGGAACCAATCCTAGACCGACGCTAAGGAAAGAGTTGCCCCCATTCTGGTAGAGGAAACTGTAGGGGTGACCGCCGAAGAAGACACCAAAAGACTTGACCTAGGACAAGACAGTGTTAACTGTAGACACAGATCAAGACGTGGGATGACGATGATGGACATTGACAAATTTCCAAGCTATACTAGATAGGGAGATGGAAATGCAGACAAATTCAATGGTTTTATTATGGATGGATGGATGAAGCAGGTTGCGAACTGGACAAGGAGTGGACAGGACTCGATAGACGATGGATGCTGACTCTACACATAGCGCCTGTTTGCCAGGTTTTCACTATGGTACTTATCCAAGGCGCCTGTTTGCCAGGTTTTCACCAGAGGACGGATGTTTTTGTATTTTTGTATTTTTGATTTTTTTGATTTTTTTGATTTTTGCTTTTTTATTTTTGGATTTTTTATTTTTGATTTTTTGTGGGAATACTCTGAGGATCAGGCATAGAACTTCTTGAGATGGACACTGTTAAGTGGCTCATCTAGAGGAATGCTGTCAGGTGTAGCTAAAGTATAAGCTCCCGAGCCATATGCTGCTGTGACAATGAAGGGACCTAACCAGTTAGGCTCAAACTTGCCCTTCTTCTCTCGATCTGCTTGATTTCTCTGATTCTCCTTTAGTACAAGATCACCAACTTGAAACTGTCTTTCTTTGATCTTTTTGTTGTAATTACGCCGAAGGCGGTTTTGATAGACATGGAGATGATTAAGTGCGGCAAGGCGCCTCTCATCTAGTAGTTCAAGCTCAGCTAATCTCGAAGTGCGATACTCATCTCCGCCGATCAGGTCCTGCATGGATACTCTGAGGGATGGGATCTCGACCTCTATAGGTAGGATGGCTTCAGAGCCAAAGACCAAGGCATATGGTGTGGCACCAGTTGGTGTTCTGATACTAGTGCGGTAGGCCCATAGGGCGGGATTGAGTTGCAAGTGCCAATCACGACCAGCTTCATTGACTGTTTTCTTGAGGATTTTGAGAATGGTTTTATTGGAAGCCTCAGCTTGGCCGTTACTCTGTGGATAGTAGGGAGTTGAAAAGCGATGTTGGATATTGTACTGTATGCATAAGGCACGGACATCTTGGTTCTTGAATGGTCTCCCATTATCAGTGACAATGGCTTGGGGAATACCATACCGGCATATGAGGTAGTTTAGGATAAACTTGGCTATTTGTTTACCGGTGATATAGGTCATAGGAATGGCTTCCACCCACTTCGTGAAATACTCAGTGGCGGTAATGATAAACTTGTGGCCATTTGAGGAGGAAGGGTGAATTTGTCCTACGAGGTCGAGACCCCATTGAGAAAAAGGCCATGGAGTTGTCACAGGTTGTAACTCATGAGCGGGTGCGTGAATCAAATCTCCATGTTGCTGACATTGTAGACACTGCTTAGCAAATTGTGCAGCATCTTGCTCTATTGTAGGCCAGTAATAACCTGTTCTGAGTATCTTCTTAGCAAGATTAGGACCAGTAGAATGTGCGCCACAAACACCTTCGTGTATGTCTCGTAAGGTAGCTTCGGCTTCTTCCGCGTTAAGACATCGTAAGAGGATACCATCGAGACTCCGGCGATATAGTGTATCACCCAGAATGATGTAACGAGAGGATCGACGGATAAAGGTTTTGCGTTGGGTGGATGATAGGTCAGGGGGAAAGGTATTGTTCTTGAGGTATTCATAGATATCTTCGTACCATGGGGAATTGGGACCAACAAGTTCGCAGATGATTTCAGTAACAGGAACATCGATGGCTGGTATCAACAATTGCTCAATCAAGAATTCACATTTCTGTGTATTTGCAGGCATATCAATTAGTGACCCTACAGAAGCCATAGAATCTGCAGCTTTATTATGCTCTCTTGGAATTTGCTCAAATGTGATGCTAGAAAAATGTGGTTTGTAGGCATCCACTAGTTGTTTGTAGGGGACCAACTTTTCATCCTTTGTTTGGTATTCATCTGTGACTTGGCGGATGACTAGCTGTGAGTCTCCATATACTTGTAATTCTGTGATGTCCCATTGAACTGCTGTATTGAGACCTATGAGGAGTGCTTCATACTCGGCTATGTTGTTGGTGCAAGGGAATGCTAGCCGATATGACTTTGGAATGTAGTCATTCTGAGGTGTAACAAATAAGATGCCAGCTCCTGATCCATGCTGTGTGTAAGAACCGTCAAAGTATAACTTCCACATTATGGAGGTGGAAAGAGTGAATAGATGCTCATCAGGAAAGTCTGCTACCATAGGATGTGTATCTTTCATAGGTGCTTCTGCTAGTTGATCTGCGAGGGCTTGTCCTTTGATTGCTTTACGATCTATGTACTCAATGTCGAACTCACTAAGGATCATAACCCATTTAGCCAGTCTGCCTGTGAGAGCTGCTTTTGCTAATAGATATTTCAAGGGATCAATCTTGGCTATCAGGTTTGTGTGTTGGTTCAGCATGTAATGTCGCAACTTTTGGGAGGCGAACACTACTACTAAACAAGCCCTTTCCATTGGTGAATAATTGAGCTCGTATCCCACCAAGGTTCTACTGATGTAATAAATTGCATGCTCCTTTCCTGTGTCATCATTTTGTGCTAGCAGAGCCCCTAGGGTTGAGTTTGTAGTGGAGATGTACAATATCAAGGGTTTGTCCGCCACTGGTGGAACCAATACAGGAGGTGTAGCTAGATACTCTTTAAGTTGATCAAACGCTGCTTGACACTTGTTGTCCCATCGAAACGAAACATCCTTTCAGAGCAAGTGCTGAAAGGGTTGACATTTATCTGCTAGCTGTGATATGAAACGCCTGATGGACTGTAACCTTCCTTGGAGGCTCCTTAATGCTTTAAGGTTCTTTGGTGGAGGCATCTCCACTATAGCCTTTACTTTTGCTGGATCTACTTTGATGCCCCTACGAGATACTATGTATCCCAACAGCTTCCCTGATGTGACACCGAAGACACACTTCTTAGGATTGAGTCTTAATTGGTATTTTTCAAGCCTGTCGAAGATCTGTCCTAGGACCTGTATATGTTCTGCTCTAGAAGATTTAGCCAATATATCATCCACATAGTCTTCCATGATGTGATGAAATAGGTCGTGGAAGATCACTGTCATAGCTCGCTGATAGGTTGCTCCTGCATTCTTCAGACCAAACGGCATAACACACCAACAGTAATTGCCCCAAGGACATGTAAAGGTTGTTTTGTGTTGATCCTCCTCAGCTATTCTAATCTGGTTGTAGCCTGAGAATCCATCCATAAGAGAAAGCATCTCGTGACCTGCTGTCAAGTCCACTATAATGTCAATGTTTGGTAGTGGAAAATCATCTTTGGGACATGCCTTATTGAGATCTCTGAAATCATTACACATGCGGATGCGCCCATTAGGTTTAGACACAGGTACAATGTTTGAGACCCAATCTGAATAGTCAATAGGTCGTATGAACTTTGCGTCTAATAGCTTTTGTACCTCCACCTTCACTAAGAGAGCTATCTGTGGGTGCATTTTTCTCAATTTCTGCTTGACTGGTTTCACCTTGGGATCAACTGTGAGATAATGAACTACCAGCTTAGGGTCTAGCCCTGGCATATCTGCATAGGTCCATGCAAAGTTGATGGTTCGTTGCAAGAAGAAGTTGTTAAGATTTCTGTGCTCTGTATCAGATAATGATGCTGCTAGAAATGTTGTCTTTGGATTCTGTTCTGTACCTAGGTTGATCTCTGTAGAATCTTCCACTAGTAGAGCTGATTTCTCTTGATACTTAGAAGGTAAGGGAAGGTCAAATCCTCCATCCTCAGGTGCCACAGTTGGGTTTTCACCTTTGGATACGTCCTTTATTTTTACTATTTTATGATCAGGAGGTGCCACAGTGTGGTTTTCACCTAGAGATCTTTCTTTATTTGCACTTTTGTGACTAGAGGATTTGGCATTCTCACCAAAGTAAGCCGTGGGCTCTAGTTCCATTACAAAACCTGCCTTGTGATCACCAAGAGGGATACCTTCCCGAAGTCCCATAAACTCAGCTAAAGCTTCGTCATTCTGAAAGACATCTATAACGGGGGCCCCTTGTTGGTCCCAATCGATAAGTTCAGGGTAGACAAGCGTGACATTCTGGGTGCTGGTGGTGGAAGTTAAGGATATGGAGGATAGTGTAAAAATGGAGGATTCTACGAATAGATTGGTTATGTGGAGGGAAGAGTCATCGATGATATCCTCTGTAGATGTCGAATTGGCGGGAAAATTGTCAGCTACCTCATCGAGGATATACTCGATGTCCGAGGCGCGTGGTACCTTCTTACCAAATCCTAATCCTTTCCTGTCTAGCTTCTTTGTTACCACAATGGGCTCCATAGTGCCTTGATTCTGTTTCCCAAGGCCACCTTTGCCTTTATAGCCCATGTTTTTCACTATCCTTAAGCCATTGCCATACTGCTTGACTGGTATCGTGACTGGTTCTTTCTCCTTGTAGAGCCAAGAAGAGATGTCCTCAATAGTTTCCTCTTCCAATAACCGTCCATGTTGGAATTGGGTTAGGAATGTTGGGGGAGGAATAGCTGCTTTTTTGGTAACTTTAGCAATGGGTGGCTTGCCGTAAGATTTTGGAGATAAAGGCATCCGCCCTACACAACAAGATTCAGAGATATCATAAGAGCCAAAGCCTATATCTCGGACACGAGCTGTGATTTTGGGGAGGGGTGTAGGCTCACTGGTAGAGGCTTGTGTGAGAGTTTCAGGATCAACATAGAGAGGGGACTCAAGGGCTTTGTCATTTTTAGGCACTTGGTTGCAATTCTTATAACTTCCTTGCAAGACACGGCAAAATTCAAAAGGATTAGGGTCTCCTGGGATGGTGATCTCCGTACCATTGTATGTGAACTTTAGGGACTGATGGTACGTGGAGGGAACAGCTTTCATTGCATGGATCCATGGGCGGCCAAGAATAATGTTGTAAGGCAGCTCAATATCAAGAACTTGACACCTGGTTTCAAGCATAACGGGGCCCAGCTGTATAGGCAAGTGAATAACACCTTCTGAACGGCGTTCTGCATCATCATACCCCTTGATTGTAATACTATGATCAGTGTTGATGTGATCCTCAGAGTATCCCAATTGCTTTAGTAACTTTAAAGAACAGATGTTGAGACCAGCACCACCATCTATGAGGATGCGTTTGATTTTGCGCTTATGGATGAGCACTTCAATATGGAGGGCATCGTTGTGACAAGGATCATGGGAGGGAAGGTCTTTCTCAGAGAAGACCACATTGTAAGACGAAGCAATATTACCCACTATAGCTTGGAAATCTGCAACTGCTATGTTGTTAGGAACAGAGGACTCTTGAAGGGCTTTTTCTAGCACTACTCGATGTGCAGGTGATGACCGTAGAAGGTCCAAAATAGAGATCTGTGCTGGTGTTCTCCCTAGATGTTCGACAAGATTATAATCAGACTGAACTGGAAGTCTAGGTGTAGGTGCACGAATGGTGACATGACCTCGACAAGTAGTAACAGCACAGTCTATAGATTTGCCTTTAATGGTGAGGGTAGACACGCGACTCTCTTCAAAACGACCTACAATGGAATCGAAGGACGTGGAAGCGTGATTGATACCTTTACCTCTATCCTGAGGAGGAGGTGGACCATGATGAGGGAATGGTTCCTTGTACATATCGAGATCCTTGTTCGTGTGTTGCGCTGGTGATTCATTCTCAAAGGTGATTTGATTACCGTCGATGAGGTTTTGGATGAGGTGCTTAAGATTCATGCAAGATGCGGTTCGATGACCTTTGCTCCTATGGAACTCACAATACTCATTGTCTCTATAACGTGTAGTTTTGTAGATAGGTTCTCCATAAGGAGGAGCATCAGGTAAGGTTATGAGCCTTTTCTGCAAAGCTTGCTGTAAGACCGATTCTATGGGCACTCCCAAAGGAGTAAATTGACGTCGCGGAGGGTAATCTTGTTGAGGCCGCTCTTGTTGTCGTTGATGTTGGTTGGGATAAGGCTGCCTTTGTTGCTGCTGTTGTTGGGGTGGAGCTTGACTTGGTTTAGAGAGTTGTAGCGGTGTTTGCAACATTTGGACATGCTTAGTATCGACCACCCCATCGTTGACCACGTTTTTGTTCTTGTTCCAATATTTGGGTTTATCGTTCGATTGTTGATGAGAAGAGCTATCTTTCGTCTCTTTAAAGATTTTGACCACACCTTTAGCAATGAGGGCCTTCTCAATGTTGATGCCCTTGTATGTGATTTCATCGAAGGTTGTAGCACTAAGGATTTGCAAATGGAAACCTAACTCTTGGTTGAGGTTCTGTACAAATATGCTAACAAGCTGTTTCTCTGGAATCTTGAAAGGGAATTTACTAGCCATTTGTCTCCATCGTTGGAGGAAAGAAATGAAAGTTTCACCATTTTTCTATTTATTGTTGCATAGGTCCATCATGGAAATCTCATGCTCTGCGTTGTAAGAGAAATGGGTGGCAAACTTCTCTGCTAGCTCGTTGAAAGACTTGATACCCGTAGGTAAGTGTGAGAACCATTCTATTGCTTGTCCTCCAAGACTGTGAGGAAAAAGACGCATAAGATATGTGTCGTTGTGAGAGACCTCAAAGCAAGCAAGATAGAATTCCCTAAGATGGTCTTTTGGGTCACCTTTTCCTTTGTACTTATCAAACTTTGGAATAGTGAAATTTTGAGGAAAAGGGATCATTGGTAATGACCGATCAAAAGGATAAGGGCACACTTCCTCCAAAGAGAAGGTCTTTTTGGTGTGGCCAAACGTAAGATCAGATAGCTGTTGTTGCACCTCCGCAATCTTTAGTTCCATAGTCGTGGGAGGGGTTGGTAACATCTCCTGTTGTCCAAAAAGTGGTTGGTGTTGCCCATATGGAAGATTATAATGTGAGCCATGCACAGTGGTATTGTAAGGGTCGTAAGATTGATTGGGATTGTATGGATTGTATGATTGGTTCAGATTGGGTTGGAATTGGGGGTTTTGATTAGGCAGAGGTGGAGGTGGTGCTAGGTAAGAATGTTGGCTCTGCGATGGTTGAAGAAACGTATTGGGGGGAGGAAAGCTAAAGTGCGTTTGATTTGGTTGTGATGGTGGCACATAGCTTTGGGAAACCTGATGTTGGAAATGTTGAGAGTGGCTAGGCAATGTATGAAAGAAGTTGAGCGTGGATGAACGTTGTGGAGGAGGAACATAGGTAGAAGTGATTTGCGATGGTGGGGGCTGATTGAAGGTGAGAGTAGAAGAATGTTGTGGTTGAGGGACATAGGTAGAAGTGATTTGCGACGGTTGGGGTTGCTTGAGGATGAGAGTAGAAGAATGTTGTGGTTGGGGCTGCGTGACTCCAATTGGTTGAGAGACATGCAGGTGTGATGATATAGGAGGTGGCATTTGTTGAGACCCTTGTTGCATGGCTACATACGTGTTCCCCAGATTGTAATTGGGTGGGAAACCTACGCGTGATGGGGTAACCAAGATTCCACTTGCGCTTGGGGTGGACACTTTAGGAGGCGGTTGCACATTCGATCGAGCTAAGGTGGCTTGCTTAGCTAACTCTGCTTGCCGTTGGAGAGTTTCTTGTTGGTTTTGATAGATCTCCATAGGAGTCAAAAGTGGTGATATGGGCCTCTCCCCTGTTGGATTTTGAAAAAGGGGATTCCTATACTGCGAACCTTGAGTAGGTAAGGGCGTAGTTGCCGTGGACATGGTTTGCACTGCTTGTATGGTTTCTTGGGTCTTGGTGCTCTCCTTGAGAGTGGACACATCAAAATCTGGAGGTAACTTGGCACCTTGCTTTGCAAGCAAGCGAAAGAAATGATCCTGGTTCTCACTAAGGATTTTATCAAAGGCAGCTATAGCTCTAGGATCTTGTATAAATTCATCAAGATCTTGCCCATCTTCTTGAGAGGATTGACCTATTTCAAAGTGTCGCTCTTCTTGAGATGGGGTTTGATCTACGATATAACCTTGTGGGACAAAATCCGGAGGCAAGCCTGTGGTATACTGTGGTGCATTTAGCAAAGGGGTTCTATCCTCATGAGGATTGCTTGGTTTATCTATGTGCGGCATGTTTGGAGAGCTGATTGGTTTTGCCGCGGGTGTATTAGGAGTCACCTTGGGAGTAATGTTGAGACGACCTGATTGTGGTGTGCGAGGGGGTGACTTGTGCTTCTTAGGGACAACTTGCCTAGACTTCATAGTTTGCTGTAGCCTAGTGGTGACCATGGGGTATGTTTAGGACACAATGTAATGCTGGGAATCTATGAGATGCTTTAAAGAAACAGACAAACTTTGATGCACAAAGTACTGGACCAAAGGCGCTATACTGTTTGACCAGAGGTGCAGGACTGTGCTACCAAAAGCGTGCTACTATGGGCCAGAGGTGATGGACTGAGCTACCAATAGCGAGTTACTGCTATGTCAAAGGCGAGCTACAGTGACCAAAAGCGAGCTACTGTTATACCGAGGGCGCTGAAGTAGAGTTTTGCCAGAGGCAGGTTACTGCTTGACCAAAGGCGATCTACTGTATTACCAAAGGCGAGCTGCTGTAATACCAGGGGCGCTGAAGTAGTGTCGGATGTTTTTCAAAGGCAAGATTTTTCTATTTCTGATTGGATTGGTTTGGCAAGAGAAAACACAGCAAACAAGTGGTCAAAAAAGGCACAAGGACTGACACAACAGATAGTGTATGTTCAAGGCTCCAAACAAGCCCAATGTTTCCACAGGTCAAATACAGTTGCAATCAATAACAAGCACTTTTTATCCCTAGAGACAAGGTTTCATTGCAGTAGATCAGCTCACAGCTTAATACTCCGTCGATAAAAATATCATTCCATAAAGGTGTCAGATATTTAGTATCTTTGCGAGAGACGATAGGTAGGGATATCTCACCCTCCCCTTGGAAAGCTCAAGTAGGTCACAAGAGCTTTATGTCCGAGGGAATACTATCTCTTCTCAAGGGAGCCAATGGTGAGTATCTTAAGGGTTTAAATCGATTTCCCTTGCACTGATGATTACCGCAATGTTCGGAGGTAGGTCGGGTAGTCTCTATCTAAATTGGTTCTTAGTGACTTTGAGGGACCAACGCCTTATGAGCAATGCGACAAGCTACTAAAAGCTTTAACCAATCCTACTAAGAGTTTCAAACACTTCGCTCAATGTGAAAATCGTTTCCACAAAGGGCTAGTACACCTCTTTTCAGTTTGGCATCACAAGGTAAGGCTGACGTCGGTTAGGACTTGGCTTTCGCCTTATCCCTTTTATATAGCGGTTCAAAGGAAAACTCCGCTTAGGGTCGTCCCTTTTGGATGAAACGCAATCCAAAAGCAGGCCCTTCTAAAGGAAGTACAAAAAATGTAAAATCAAGCACGTCACACAAAGGTTCAATTGTCCCGTTATAAGAAAAATAAGGTGCAACTAAGCTATGCACACACACGATTGTAGTTGTAAATTGTCCCTTATGAAATGAAGTGTTTGGCATTCATGTCCATTGTCCTTTAGAAAATTGAGGTGTTTGTTCATACATGTCCATTGTCCCTTAAGAAAAGCAGTATGTTCCTAAGACTTAGATTGCAAGAAAAGATTTGTTCAATTATCCTTTTAAGCATGCAATGTGTTTCTAAGACTTAGTGAGATAGATCAAGAGGTCTTCAATGCTCATCCTGCATGAACATGTTAAAAACACCTATTTGCTCTGTATGAGTAATAAGAAGCTACAACAAGTGATATTAGGTCCACACAAACTCAAAAGTTAGCAAGTGCTTGAAGTCAGAGATTGAGAATAGGCCAATGAGTGGTCTTAAAAAATAGATCTCAGAAAATCTTTGAAAAAATATTACCACTATGTAGAGGACAGAAAAATACCAACTTTCAAAAAAAACATCACCTGAATCCGAGTCCGTTTGTGAAAGTTATGAAGCTTGAAAAGTCAAAAAACTGTGACGAGACAAAGACAGCAGTGAGAAAATCAATTTTCTGAAAAATCAGAGAATCTTGAGAAAAAAACCAATTTCATCATGATGTAGATCATGAAATTTTAGCCTATTTCAAAAAAAAAAGCACTGAAATACGTGTCCGTATGACCAAGATAATGAGGTTTGAAAATCGCCTATTCATTTAAAAAGCTCATTGAAGAGGGGTCTGTCTTAGCCCCCTGTGACTGGCTCCTGGTCACTGATGTGACCTGCTGCTGGGCTGAAGGTGCTTTATTTTTTTTCAAAAAATAAAAAGAAAAAAGAAAAAAGATTCTCTTTACTTTGTTTTACTTTTTAAAAGAAATAAAAACTAAAAACACTTCATTTTTTATTTGTTTTATTTGTTTTTTTTTTTTTTGGTTTTTGTTTTTGCTTTTTTATTTTTGGATTTTTTTTGCTTTTTCTTTTTGCCTCTTTTTTTTTTTTTTTTTTGAATTTTTTTTGAAAAAAGAATTTTTTTTTTTTTTTTTTTTACCGTACCTCACAGTGATTGTATGGCCTCGGGTGCGTGCCAGAGGTGAAAAAATTTTACCTTCACCGAAATAGGTTAAATTTTATATTTTTCTTCGTCCCTCGACCCTTCCGAACACAACCGTGACCTCCGTTTTTGCCCAGCAAGCTTCCTTTAATTTTTTTTTTTTTCGAATCTCTCCAAAAAAAGAGTTAAAAAACCTGTGAAATCAAACTAAAAATTCCACAAATTTGATATTAAATCAGGACCAATGGGTCCCACCGGGCGTGCCAGAATGTGTATATGGAAAAATGGATTAAATCTAAACTAAATAAAACCAAAGAACCCAATAACATAAAGAAAACGAATTTAAATAAAAGCCATGACAAATAATCAATGCAATAAAGACTTTTACCGAAATTTGTGTTGTTTCCTTTGGATTGAATGTAGAATTGCTCAATGAAATTGCAAAGCCATAGCTGCAACAAGCAAGTGTAGTGCTCAAGAGATCAATGTCAAAAGATTGTTATAGTGCTCAATCGACGCGTTGTGTATGCTCAAAGCTCTGTTAAGTGTGCCTGAGAATACGATCGAAGAGAGAGAGAGGTAATGAAGGAGATGAGGGGGGTTTATATAGATTTCAAGGAAAATCGATCAACAGTCCAGATAATTCAGAAGAATCAACGGAGGAGATGAGTTGAGGAATGTGCAACGAATGAGAAGAAGACAAGTGTCTTGCTTTCTTTTGCATGAGAGGAGTTATCAAGAATAGAAGAATGAGTTAACTGAAGAGATAAATCAATTAAAAGAATAAAGCAATCAGTTGAGTGATTTAAAACAAGAAGAAGGGATTTGCATGAGAAAAGAAGATATTTTGCTTTATTAAATATAGAAATATTTAATTGATGAGTAAGAAAGCTTGAGTTATTTTAAAGATAACTCAAATTAGAAGAAAAAGCAATTTAAATAAATAATTGATTTATTTAAATTTAGAGAAGATATTTTGGAAGAAATAATTAAATAATTTAGAATTATTTAATTTAGAAGATTTAAAAGCAAATTAAATAAATAAATTTATTTAATTGTTGTGCATGATTTTGGAAGAACAAATTTGATTTAATTAAATAATTAAGAATTATTTAATTTTAGATAAGAGGGAATTTGTTGAATTAATTAAATAATTAGATTTATTTAATTAATGTAGATGTGAATTTTGGAAGGTGACAATGATTTAATTAAATAATTAAAAATTATTTAATTGTGGAAGAATAATAGAGGAATTTAATTTAATTAATTAAATAACAGGGATTTATTTAATTAATGTTGAATTTAGGAGATTTAGAAGAATTTGATGATAATTAATTAAATAATTAGATTATTTAATTAACGTTTGCAATGCAAGTGATTAGACAGATAACGGAATGCAAGTGATTTGACGACACGGTCATTTTAGGGTGTCTACACATGTTAGTGTCTACAACATCATGATAAACAACAACATCAATGCATATGATTAATCACACAAACAGCCAAGGTTATACAATGAATTCAGAGTTTGAGGATAACTGTGAGGCTATATCACGAAGCTCTCCGAATTGAGTACCACCAAGGCCAGATTCAAAGGCAAACAAAGGTGCATAGAGCAACAGTATTGTTAAGGTTTGTAAATACGATAGAAACATCATAAGATTCACTATGTGGAAAGCATGAGTGCTTCCACTAGCCAAGCATTAGATAAAATATACAACCCCATCGTCATATTAGGAACTAAGTCCATTTTTTTGATTGCTCTCGAAAGGGACACTAGGTCTGCATTAGTATAAATGTTTGTCATCATCCACCCGCTAGGTGGAAACACTAGAGGAAGGGAAATAATAAATAAGAGACGAGAAACAAGTGTCTTAGGGACAATCACGTAGGAGGGTGCCCCCAAGTCACCAATCGCGACGCTATGTCTGTAAGACACAACACACAATGATAAAATTAGAGAGATAAGCAATATAGAAGAATGATGATACAAAGAGAAGAAAGGTCACAATAGAGGCAGTCTCTTGCTATCTTGAACCTTATGGGAGAATCTGAGGTCATCCCAGGACGCATAAACAACATATAACACATCACGGGGGAAGCACATCACAAGAGAAAGATAAAGGGTTAGAGATACTTACCTGTTAGCACCATTATTAAGAACAAACATATCTGTCATATTATTTTGATATTGTTGAATTAACAATAAGTTTAGGACGATGAGAAGCTTTCTTTTCTTTAAAAGGATTATATCCAATGCTGCTTGATTAATGTGTTGAAGTGGATTCTATAGGTACTCGAATTCCTTGTTGATTTACACCACATCCCTTACCTACATAGTTGTTATGTTTATACAAAATTTGAAATCCATGACCATATAGAGAATCCAGTTCCTTAGAGGAAGGTGAAGCCTCATAGGTATCATAATTTGTAGTATAAGTTAGAGTATTGTCTTTATTTTCTACCAAGGGGACTTTAGGTTTTTTAAGTGCTTGAAAAGATTGCTTAGGTGGTATTGATGCCACTTTTGACTTGTCAAGGCTGTTAATTTTATATTCCCCCATACTACAAGGATTAAAATCTAATGGGCCCCAATCATCACCAAAGAGTGCATTCTATGTTCTAGAGTCTTGTATAACATTATCTATTGATGAATCTATTGGAAACAAGGCAGATAGCTGAGAGGGGGGGGGGGTGAATCAGTTATCTTAAATATCTTAACTTTCTTTTCTTCTTTAATATTAGTGCAACATCAAAACATACGAGCATACATAATCATGAGAGCAGAAATAAAATTAACACACATAACACAAGGATTTTTACTTGGAAAACCCTGTTGAGGGAAAAACCATGGGGTGACTAATCCAAGATTGTATTCTCTGTTAAAAGAATAAGAAGTACAAAATGGCACTTGCCAATTAGGGCTCAGTACCCGAGCACACTGCTCACAAGAGGCACACTACCTACAAGAGACTCACTGTCTACAAAGTTCACAGAAGGTAACTAGGTATTTGAATGGATGAGAGGCATCGACATATGCTGAGGTTTAGTTTCAGTTAGGCTCAATATACTGATCTACTGCACTTCATTCTTCCTCTGCTTTAGTGCTGCTGTCCTATTACATACCGGACTTGTATTACTGCTTCCACACTTATCTCTACTTTTGCTCGCACATTACCATATGACACACACACCTTCATACCAAAATCCATCCAGTATATATATCCGCACCAAGGATTTTAATATCTTTCTAGTCGGCAACCGAAATACTCAAGATATTTACAAAACACTAATCTGTCAGCTGAATCCATGCTTAATATGTGATGCATATCAAAAACATAGACATAGAAGTCATCAATCATGTTGGCCAACCATGTTTGACCCCTCAAATAGCTGGATCACCATCGATTTCTCATCCGGATAAAAGTCTGATGCTCTACCGGTCAGTTCTTCCTCAGTCTACTCTGCCTGTCAGGAACCCAACACTTAGATGCTCATATCTTTTCACTCATTCATCACCGGAGGCTCAATCTCTGGAATATAGTAGACATGATACTCCTATTAACTTGCCCAAGTCCACACTTTGCTGAGTTACACCCTCTGAGAGATCCGGACCTGATTGTCAGACCTTGCTGCATGCTCTGTTCTTGTTCACCGAACCAGAACTTCTTCAATCTGACTTCTGGTATAGGCATACTAAGCTTTACGGATGTGTGGGATAGACTTTGTTTCCATCAATGACAATAATCATGAAGCCACACAGTGTCTCTTGCCAACAATCTCCCCCTTTGGCATTGATGGCAACACTTAGTGAAAAATGACTAAGTGTCGTAACAAACTCCCCCTTGGCTGATGCTCTGTCTTATGTACACTTTTACCAGAGCTCCCTCTTAGCTGGATTCCCCATTTTTCACTACTCCTCATTCCCCCTTTGACATCAATGGCAAAGGGTGGAATCCGCACACCAAAATTTTCAAAAATGTACCTATACATAGCCGCATAAGTAGATATACATGTTATACTTACATATACTTAAGTATATCTGCAAAGGTGGTCTTCAACTGTACAAATTCTGTCACTCAACTCTACTTCATCCTGTCCAAAATTGAAATGTGGCCACTTGACAAAAATGTAAAAGCTTCTCCCCTTCTTAAGTCTGCTAGATCACTGGTCTGGGCTGTGGTCTGAGCATCAGTTAAGGCCTCATGCATGGCTTCTAACTTGGGGATAATTATCCCTCTTAGTTCACTCATCCTGCTTATTATATTCTTCCTTTCCTTTTCAAGCCTCTTTATTTCATTTATAATGGCGATAGCCTGGTACTCTTGATTCATTATAGATGTGGTGAGGGGATCCAAATTCTGAGATAAACTTGACAGTTTATCTTCTTGTTCTTTTACCTTCTTTTCAATATCCTCTGTCACTAAATACCATTTTTAAGAGAATTTTCTAGGCTCTTTATGCCAATATCTAGGGTCCTCCTATCATTAGTTATGAGTCCTTGCACTTTAGTGAATCTCTTTCCCAAAAATTCTTTCTAAACTTTCTCTTCTGCCGATTTCTCCAAAGAATCAAAATGGGTGCTAACAGAATTAACCAGAGATTTCAAGTTACCAGATGGAGAGGCCGAAGGATCCTTTTGGAAGGATGGTATGATCTTCTCTAGCACACCAGATGCAATCTCTATTAGCTCACAGTCTTCCATGTGAGACTTCAGAAGCTTTTCTTTTGCTTTAGCTTGATCAAAGGATTCTACCTTCATTGTTTGGACCGGAGAGAGGGAATCACAGTTTAGAGGTCCTTGAAATAGCTCCGATTCATCTAACTCCATCATCTCTTTGGTCAAGAAATTCTTTACTACTTCTGCAGTGTCTCTTGCTGAAGACTGAGTCTTCTTTCCTTTTGCAACCTCAGAGGTGTCATCAGGAATCTTCTCTGTTTGTTCTTCTTCTCTTCCCTTTACCTCTTCTTCTTGACTCAATTTCTCCTCTTTTCTTTCTTCTTTTTCAATTTCTGAGTCTGCAGGGAGATCCGGAGGAGAGATGTTAACTTCTTCATGGACTTCCTCTTTTGGAACAGAGGAATCCAAGTCCTTAGACTTTTCTTCATCTAACTCTTTTGATTCTTCTACAATTTTCTCAGTAGATTTTTCTTTTGATGTACTTAATCCTTCAACATCCATGGTAGAAGGTTCTTCATCTATTTCCTCTATAACAAAAAGATTGAATCTCTTGAAGGCATTCAGGAGGATGTCTTATGTTTCTTTTGCCACCTGATTAGTCTCTCCAAGCATGAGTTTGTTCATTCTTTCTTTGCTCCAGAACTCATCCTTGCAGTCCTTAAAGATCATTGTCATTTGTTTTGGAGTAATGGAAGGATAGAGCTGAATTGTAATCTGTTCCTGGATCTCTAAATCCTTTTCCTTGGCATTCTCTTTTCTGAGTTCAAGTACCTTCTCTAGACTTTTGGGAATTAGAGAAATGATTTCAATGAATGCTTTATTATAAATGTTTAGGTACCTGACTGTAGCATCTTCCAAGATCTATTTGTTAGTGTCACTATACTCATCATAAAATTTTGTCATTGGTTGCAGATTCCCATCCACAGTGATTGCCTTGATGACATCATCAATAGAGAGAGTAGGCCTTTCAACAAATTCTTCTGCCTTTTCTTCTTTTTTTTCCCGACAGAGGATTCCACAGATGTTTTCTTTTTCTTCTTTATTTTCTTAACCTCCTCATCAGTCTTTGCCTCTTCATCACCCTTTTGGCTTATGTAGGACCTTGTATCCTTGGTTTTTGTTCTCTTTTCTCCCTTTCTGGATGTCTTGGCTTTCGGTTTGGAGGATTTTGAGCTCTTAGAGGTGGTAGGTGCAGAACTCTTTAAGGATCTAGTTCGAGAGGGGGCTTGCACTGGAACACTTTGTTTTTTTGCTTCTTGTTTCTCTTTCTCTACTCTTTCTACTTTCTCTTTGTTTGCATCAACTACCTCCTTTGATATGCCACATTTCTTGGCAATTTCCTCTACTTCCCTTCTCACTTTTCTTTTCATCTTTGGTTGTCTCAGTTCAACATATATTTTTACACTTAATTCTTGATAGGTTCCAAATATTTCTGCCTCAAGGTCCTTAGGCTGACTCAGCAAGTGTTGAACATGCAGCTCCAGGATCTTCTCATCTACCTCATAGCCCATTAGCATTATCCATACTATTCTAGGCTCAACTGCCTCCATTAGGCATTGATCAGTGTCTACCATGAAGCATACTGTATCCCTATATTTTTCAACTATTGTTTGAGGAATTCTTTCTTTGGCCCGCATCATACCTTGGAAGTTCTTAAATATCCCCAGAGTGCTATACTTTAAGCCTTGGCATCACCAAGCCTATACATGTAGTCTCTAATTTGTATAGCAATTGGTCTGTCATTTTTCCATACCCACCCACTTGATCCGGGTAGCTCATTCATATAGTAAAAGAATAAACACAGTATTAGCCCACCATACTTAAATGAGTTCTTCTTATCCTTCTTTATTTTTTGCAAGTTTTCTAATAGTTGGTTCAGAAGAAGATCACATAGGTCATAGTCAACATTTTCCCTCAGCATCTGATATACAGTATATATTGTAGTTTCGGACACAAAATTCTCCTTGCTGGAGTGATAGATTTTATAACCAATTATCATAGAGGCAAATTTGATATCTGGATTTGTGATGTCTTCTATTGTCATTGTTCTCTTGTCAAACTTTGATGCGGTAGCCTCACTTATTGTCTGGTTCTTGACAGATTTGAGAGTAGGCAACCTGCCGAATGAGTGCAATCTAGTTACTGCCCTAATGGCATCTTTTGTTATCTTGAATGGCCTCATCAACCACATGAAGTTGTCATGTATTCTGCTAAGAACATACTGGACCCATTCATCTTCTGTAAAATAGGGAAAGTGGATGCAATGTCCAAAATGCTTATCTCGGATGGCCTTGTATTGAGGTTTAAGTTCAAATGTTTCATCTATTAATTGTTTATGATAGATATCCATTAGCTTGGATTCCCCAAATTCTTTAATATTTGCATGTATGTATACCCTCACATCTTCTACGTGCAGAACCCCATGTAGAATGCTAGAGAAGGCACCTAAGGGATCAACTTCTAGGGATTTGTAGGGGTGTTTCTTAAACTTTGGCCGCAGCCTATCAGTGATATTAACAACATTTGGAGTAGCCATCTTTGTAAAAGATTCAGAGAGAGATTCGAAAATGGAAATACCTTTTTACGCTTCTAGGGTTCACAATATGAGCCAGAAAAGATCGCTGGTTGAATCAGATTCTGTGGCTAATCTCTGAGAGGGTTGAAACAATCTTGATGCAGAGCTCTTCCTTTCTTTTTCTTGAATGCAAATGTGCAAATGATGAATAAAAGAACCCTTTTATCTCTACGCAAACCCTAATATCCTATTGCAATAAATGTACAACTTAAGTTATTTTGGTTGCCTTGTTCTTCCTTGTTCTAAGAGAGATCTTTCTGAATCACTAAGATGTACTTATAATTATTTTTAGTGAAAATTGACAATGTATCTCCTTTCCTCCAATCATGTCATTTATCCGCAGAACAAGATATTTCAATTTTGAATCATACCAGATCTTAACTGTGAAAATCCTTCTTTTACTGGATGGCTGTCAAACTAGATCAATCTTGGATGATTAAACTCTTGAAAACTCCTTGTGGATCTTTCATATTTTTACCAAGGGTTATATAGTTATTTCTCTAAGAACCCTTCAATCCGCCCTTCAATCCGCAACATTCCATTGACTGGCTAGGGGAATTTATTTTTCCTTTGTGACTCCCCCTGAGCCAGAGCTCATCTATTTAGTTTCTGGAAGGAATATCAGCACCAGATTCTGGTGCAGATCCATCCCCAACATTTTATGTACTTCTCTTCACCAAAATCTTGTTCATCTCCCTTTGAACTTCATCTGCATTTACTTTGCCTTTTCCTTTGTCTTGATTTTGGTTATGATGCATCGGATCCTTTTTATCTTGATTTTTACTTTTGCAAAATTTGGCAAGATGACCAGATCTATTGCAATTGTAACAAACAACATTTCTTTACATTTTTGACTGATATCCTCTTGATCTGCACTGATTAGCCATATGTCCCATTCTATTGCATGCAAAGCATCTACCATTGAATGAATTGTTAACTTGCATATTTCTGCATTCATGAGATTTGTGACCATACCTTTTGTAGCTGAAATGCTATCTGAAGAAGGATGAATTAGTCTGATTCATTCTTCTTCTACACTAATTTTCTATATGATCAAAGTTGTTGCAATTATAGCAGTATCCATTGAAGGTTGGATATCTTTGAGCATTTGGTTGCCTTACCAGAGATCTTCTAGGCATGTTTATTTGATTTCCTGAACCAGAGTTCTTCTGACTGGATCTGGAGCTTTCACCTTTCTCATAACCCAAACCACACTTGTCATCTACCCTCTTTTGGCTTTCAAGAAGAACTTCAAGTTGAGATAAGCTTATCTTGAATTTCTCTTTGTATTCATTTGATGTTTGAAGATCTTGTTTAAGAGTGTCTATCTGATTCTCAAGTTATTCTTCACTATCTCTAGCTTCTTCAAGATTAGATTCTAGATGCCTGATTATTCTGTCCATTTTGTGGCAGTCCTCCAACTTCTCCTTAAGAGATTGTTTTAGATTATCTTCAATTTTTCTTTTCTCTTCAATTTCTTGGGTGTATTTCATAACTCCTGATTCCATTTCATGCCTTACCATAATGACGTCTTTTGATAGCTTCTCACATAGCTTGTTTTTCTCATTTAGATCTTCATTAGTATCATTGGCTTCACTTTGACTTGCTAACTATTGAAGAAGTTCCTTTCTCATTTTCACAGAGATACTCAATTTTTCTTTTAGCTCATTTATGAAATCATCAGCTTGTTTGAGTCTTTCTCTCAAGTTATTGAACTCAGAATGAGATTGCTCAAGATCATCTAGGGCAGACTGAAGTTGTTCCTTCATACCATACATGTCCATTGAGATTCCAGATCTTCCTCAATCTGTTAGGCTCTGTTTAGAGGAACTTGGCTCTGATACCAATTGTTGGAAACAAGGTAGATAATTGAGAGGGGGTGAATCAGTTATCTTAAATATCTTAACTTTCTTTTCTTCTTTAATATTAGTGCAGCATCAAAACATAAGAGCATACATAATCATGAGACCAGAAATAAAATTAACACACATAACACAAGGATTTTTACGTGGAAAACCCTGTTAAGGGAAAAACCACGGGGTGACTAGCCCAAGATTGTATTCTCTATTAAAAGAATAAGAAGTACAAAATGGCACTTGCCAATTAGGGCTTACTGCCCAAGCACACTGCTCACAAGAGGCACACTGCCTACAAGAGACTCACTGTCTACAAAGTTCATAGAAGGTAACCAGGTATTTGAATTGATGAGAGGCATCCACATATGTTGAGGTTCAGTTCCAGTTAGGCTCAATATACTGATCTACTGCACTTCATTCTTCCTATGCTTTAGTGTTGCTATCTTGTTACATACCAGACTTGTATTACTGCTTCCACACTTATCTCTACCTTTTCTCACACATTACCATATGACAAACACACCTTCATACTGAAATTCATCTGGTATATATATCCGTACCAAGGATTTCAACATCTTTCTACTCGGCAACTGGAATACTCAAGATATTTACAAAACACTGATATGTCAGTTGAATCCATGCTTAATATGTGATGCGTATCAAAAACATAGACATAGAAGTCATCAATCATGTCGGCCAACCATGTATGATCCCTTAAATAGCTTGATCACCATCAATTTCTCATCTGGATAAAAGTCTGATGCTCTACCGGTCAGTTCTTCCTCAGTCTACTCTGCTTGTCAGGAACCCAACACTTAGATGCTCATATCTTTTCACTCATTCATCACTGGAGGCTCAATCTCTGGAATATAGTAGACATGATAATCCTATTAACTTGCCCAAGTTTGTACTTTGCTGAGTTACACCCTCTGAGAGATCTAGACTTGATTGTCAGACCTTGCTGCATACTCTGTTCTTGTTCACCGGACCAGAACTTCTTCAATCTGACTTTTGGTATAGGCATACTAAGCTCTGCAGATGTGTGGGATGGACTTTGTTGTCATCAATGACAACAATCATGAAGCCACACAGTGTCTCTTGCCAATAGAATCATCTCATGAATTGTTTAAACTCACATGATTGTAAACTAGTTTTTGATTTTCAATGTGTGAGTAGTTATCTGATTCAGGATCGACATGAATAGTATGAAGTTTACCTTTGAATATAAATTTGATTAAACGATACAAGGTGGAAGGAATTGCCCCCAACACATGAATCCAAGGTCTACCAAGAATCATGTTGTAAGATAAAGAACAAGGAATGACATGAATCAGGTTGGGCACAAGCACAGGTCCTATTTATAGGTAGAGTTATAGTACCCACAGATTGTCATCCAACATTATCAAAGCCATGAATGCTAATGCCATTTGGTGTGATTTGTGATGTGTCAACCTTGATTTTGTCTAGTAGGTCAATGCTACAAACATTAAGAGTTGATCCATTGTCAATCATAACTCATTTTACCAACATTCTATTTATTATGACAGAGATCATAAGTGGATCATATTGGTTTTGAACTTCAATTGACGGTAATTCCTGTGGCTAAAAGAGAATATCTATTTTTTTCACATGCATACTATCCAATATGGCTGCTACATCATTAGGCTTAGCAGTAGATGGGACAATCACCTTTTGTAAAGCTTCTTGTAGCATTCCATGGTATGTAGGCGATGTTTGTATTAAATCCCAAAGAGAGATCTTAGCCGGAGTAGCGCGAAGCTGTTTGACAAGATCATACTCTTGACCACTTTTATGAGTAAGATGAGGTGGTTAAGGGAGCATAGGTTGAGAACATGGAAGAGAGACATGCACATGCGGTGCTTGGTTACTTTTCTTGTTATTACGAGTGTTGTATGCATGAGCAATCACATTATGTTGTGGTTGTTGTAACGCATTTTGAACACCTTGAACCATAATCATTGGTTTTAAGCAAGAGGGTGCACTAAGTGCCCCCCTCGGACAATCATTTTAGGAATATTGCTATGAAGTCCATTAATGATTATTGAATTAACATTGTTTTCCTCTTAATTGTACCCAATATCCATCCCCAAAGGATTTAATGTGAGAGACCTTTTATCATCCACTAATGCTACATCTTGGCCAGGGAGAGCAGTGGGATGAGAGGAAGGTACATCATCACTATCATCATCATACTCTGTGGTGGAAAAGGGCTTTTCCCTCTCATCTTTCTCATGAGTATTCCTAGAGATGAATTCAGTTAAATCTTCTAATATCAAAGGGTATGCTCCTATGAATAGTGTGAAGCTATTAAAATCATGTGTATAACAAATTAATTGCAGCTCATATGTAGAACATATAGAAGCATCAATACCACTTGCAGAAGCTATGTGCTCTAGAACATGAGGATTCTCATTAGTGAAATTTTCAAAATCTAGGATATACTCATGCAAAGATTTCAGAGATGAATAACATGAAGATGCCATAATGAGATGTAAAATTATATTTAAATTTTTTTCAAATTTGATGCAAAAGACAAGTGTAAAACTATATGCCAAAATGACTTAAAATGCTTGATTTTTTGTACTGTTTCAATGCAAATGAATGAACCAAAGGGTGCTGCAAGGATTTAAGTCAAGGGAATCAATTTATATGTATGATATCAGTCCAAAATAGAAAAATATCACTCTCAACACACTCTTGATGCAATTTCAAGTTGATGCCAAGTCAAAATATAGTGAAAATATGTCAAAATAGACACCTTTTTACCAAAATTCAATGCAAAAGAGCATAACAAAGGGTGCTGTGAGGAAAATTATGCTGGACATAAAATAATATCAGTAATAATAGCAACTTGATATAAAAATACCCAACACAACATGCTTTTAGTGTCACTTAAGGTAAAACCCTAGTGAAAATATAACAAAATATGCATTTTTTCACAGTTTTTCAATTCCAAGACCTAGCAAAGGAGGTGTTGTAAATAATTTTAGGAGGTACAGAAAAGAATATCAATAATATCAGTCACCTCAATCCATAAAATTGATCACAACATGCTTGGAATGCAAACTAGGTTAAACCCTAGGGCCAAATAGCCAAAATGTGTAGTTTTTTGCAAAATTTTCACTACAAGAGCCCGATAAAAGGGTGTTGTGAATATTTTTATGAGGGGAATAAAATGATTATCCTGATAATAGAAAAATAATGCCAAAATACCTTTCACAACACACCTATGGTGCAAGTTTATAAACTCGATAAGGCCAATTTTAGTGAAAATTATTGTTTTTGAAGCCCTAGGTTTGAGATCTTGGGACAAAATTCTATGTGAATTATTTGAAGTCTGATTTATGATGAAATTGAATTACTCTCAGATCTAAAAATTATTTTCAATCCTTAACATGCAAAATGCCCATGCAAATTTAATGAAAATGCATCAAAATTGCTAGTTTTGTTGAAATTTTCTATGTAAAAATGCAAATATTTTAAATCTAAATGCAAATTCACACTAAAATGCAAGACTACAGTCAAAATTTTTTTTTAATGAGCTTGTAAAATTAGTAGAAAAATCTGATAAAAGATTTTGCCTACAAACCCTAGATTTTAGAATTACTAGGTTATATAAAATTGTCAAAATTTCCACAAAACCCTAGCAATTAAATGATGAAAATGCAAGGTAAATTTATGATTTTTTATATTTTTCTATATTTTATATCAGATCTAATGTAAAAATCATGAATTAGGAAAATTTGGGAAGAATTGATGCAATTTAGTAAGCCAAACAATGCAATTTTTTTTTGTATTTTTCCAATTTTTCAATTTTTTTGAATTTTTCTTAATGTAATAAAATAAATGACCAAATGAATGAATGAAATTAATCCAAATCTGAATAAAAACAATCAACAAGTTGTAATTTAAGTCTAAAAACATGGGTTCACCAAAATGTTTAGGGTAAAATTGGATTTTGTTGATCTTTTATTGTTAGATGTAAAAACCCTCCTTTCCACTAAACATTGAAGGATCTAGGGTCAAGTGGCGAGCAACATCATACCATATGTCACTTGCAGATGTAGGGAAACTTGGATTAAGGAATTAATTATCAATTTTTTCTTCTCTTATGTCTGATTAACCATTAAAACCCTAATTATGCAAATACGACAACAAATGGATGAATAACAGAAAAAGCTCTTGCAGACAGGAGTAAAATAACAAATAACAGAATACATGATTTTGGGGTTCCAAGACAGAATAGTCAAGGACTACAGTGCAGGCACCCAACTCCAAGGTACCTACTTTTTCAGGGAATCTGGACCTCCTTCCGACACTGATCAGCCCTATAAAGTATGTTTCCCGAGATCTGTCTGCGAAGGAGACTGTTGCAAGCACCCAAGTCCTAGAAGTGCTCCTTTGTCTGACTTTTCTTCAGATCCTGAATCCCTAATGCCTTCCAAGCCTTCTTGCAACTCCACTTTTTCCAGATGCAACACCTATAACTTGCAATCACAAGACTTGGTTTGGGGGTTGTGGTGTTTAGAGGCTTGCCTCAGTCAAGCTTCAGAGGACACTTAAGTCTCCAAACACCGTTGTCATACAAAGAGTGCATGCCCTTGTGAGGCAGAGGCAAAAACCAAAGGAATCAATGATGAAAATACAATATTATGTCACCTTGTAGTGAAGCTCTCATGTAGGAAGATGCCCTTCATGCCATGAGGAAATTGATGCTCAAATCTACAAATATCAACACACAAAATATACAAGTCTGCTCTTGTAACAAAATAGAAGCCTTGAATCACCTTGAGAATGCCTAGAGTTCACAATGATCATCTAGTTTACAAATGAATGCCTAAGCATGCTTATATATGCACCTACAAGCATTCCTGTCAAGATTTTAAAAATCAAACTTTACCGTGTCGGCAAAAGAACCAACTAATGGTCATAAACTAACACCTGAAAATTAGGGCTACCCCAAAATAGGGTAGGACTAGGGCACGGGCGCCCAAGTCCTCCCCCCTATTTTGGGTAGGGTACAGCTCAAGGGGTCCTCCTAGGTCCCATTTGTCATGTTACTTAGGGCTCATTCCATTGGGATGCTAAATTATGAACTAAAGTGTCCTAAATGCATGTGAAAGACCTGGGAGCTAAACCTTATGAGGGAAAAGCCCCCAAGGGGACATTTTTTGACGTTACACAGACAAAAATATTCAATCTACAAGAAATGTGGAGCAAAAGACTACACTGTTTTGATAGATAAAACAATTTTGCACTTGAACTAATTCCTCAAATACTTATTCAAATAACTTCCTTAGGTGTTGACATCAATGACAACACTTACTACTCATTCTTGCAACAATCTCCCCCTTTGTCATTAATGGCAACACATGATGTGAAAAACCATCAAGACATATAATCTTTCTTTGCTTGTTTGCTTCCCCTTACTCGATGCTTTCTCTGTCTGCAATTTTCTTCTTAGGTTTTTCACATGAACTCTCTCCCTTTGACATCAATAGAAAAGAGTGCCAAACATTTTCTTTCTTTTTACTGCATAGTTCCCCCTATCATCAACACTACAACACTTACTGCTCTTGATTAGAATCTTGTATTAGCAACATTTACCAGCTCCCCCTGAGAGGTAGCCTATAGAACATCAATCCAGATCAAAGAATGAGACTTTGAGCACCACTGGACTGATGCATTCCTTATGCATCTTAGTTTAGAGGAGGGGTAATAATCCCTAACTTCTCCTTGAGATACTCAAAAGTATCCTTAGGTAGAGGCTTAGTGAAAATATCTGCAATTTGATCCTTTGTAGACACATACTCCATCTTTACTTCATTCTTTGTTACCTTTTCTTTCAGAAAGTGATACTTTATAGATATATGCTTTGTTCTTGAGTGCATCACTGGATTTTTTGAAATGTTTATAAAACTTGTATTGTCACAAAAGATTGAAATGGGTTCTTCATACACAACTCTTATATCCTTCAATGTTTGCTTCATCCAAAGCACTTGAGTACAACAACATGTTGTAGAAATATATTCTGCTTCTGCAGTAGACAAAGAAACTGATTCTTGTGTCTAGCTCAGCCATGAAACTAGTCTATTACCCAAGAGGAAAGCACCTCCACTTGTACTTTTTCTGTCATCAGCATCTCCAGCCCAATTTGCATCTGTATAAGCACTAAGAGTGAAATCAGTATCTTTGGGATACCATAATCCATAGTTTGAAGTGCCTTTCAAATACCTCATGATCCTCTTGACTGCCATCACATGATCCTCTTGGTATCTTCTTGAAATCTTGCCTCAAGACAGACTGCATGCATTATGTCAGGTCCGGTATGGGTTAGATATAGCAGTCCTCCAATCATAGACCTATACTTTTTCTAATCAGTCTTAGGTGATTCATCATTCTTGCTTAGCTTACAACCAATTACCATAGGAGTACATACTAGCTTAGAGTCCTCCATTCCAAACTTCTTCAACAATTCTTTCACATACTTGGACTGAGAAATGAAAATTTCTTTTTCTGATTGAGTAATTTGCAGTCCTAGAAAGAAATTCATTTCACCAAACATAGACATCTCAAATTCTTTTTGCATTTCCTCTACAAATCTCTTACGCATACCTTCATTGCCTCCAAAGATAATATCATAAAAAAAGACTACAACAATCAAAATTTGATCATCATTGATTTTGAAATAGAGATTAATGTTAGCAGTACCTTTATTGAACCCTAATTGCAACAAATACTTGTCTAATCTTGCATACTAGGCTCTAGGAGCTTGCTTAAGTCCATAAAAGGCTTTCTTCAATCTGCACACAATGTCACCTTGGTCTGATGACTAAAATCCTTCAGGTTGTTCAATGTAAACCTCTTCTTCCATCTCTCCATTCAAGAATGCAGACTTCACATCCATCTAGTACACTTTGAAATCTTTGTGTACTGCAAATGCCAGGAACATTCTTATTGCTTCAATCCTTGCCACAGGAGCAAAAGTCTCTTCAAAATCTATGCCTTCAACATGAGAATATCGTTTGCATACCAATCTTGCTTTTTTTCTTACTATTGCATTTTCATTCATCTTTTTTCTGAACACCCATTTAGTTCCAATCACATTCTTATTAGCAAGTCTATGAACCAATTCCCAAGTTTGATTTTTCTCTATCTAAATCAGCTTAGGTCTTTCATAGCTTTTACCCAACTTTCATCTTTGCAGACCTCATTTACAATCTTAGGTTCAATCTATGAAAGTAAATAGTAGTTCACCTGTTCCTCTGCAACTCTTTTCCTTATCAATACCCTTTGCTTTTGTCACCAATGATTTGATCTTCAGAATGATTAATCCTTACATACCTGGGAGTCTTAATAGTACTTTCTAGAGCTTTTTCTTCTTCAACTGGATTGTGCTTTTGTTTCACCTTTTCTTTATTGATTGTAACTGTAGGTTCATCTGATTCATAGCCACTCAGATCTGATGTTATGTCCTTTTTTCCATCAACCTTCACATTAGCACTTTCAATGACTTTCTTCAATCTCTTATTGTAGCACTGGTAGGCCTTACTCTTAGTAGAGTATCCAAGAAAAACTCCTTCATCACACCTAACATCAAACTCACCTAATTCTTCATCTCTTCTGATATAACATTTGCTTCCAAAAACTTTGAAATATTTCACTGTGGGAACTCTTCCATACCACAATTCATAAGGAGTTTTAGTACCATTACCTTTGACTTGGACTTTATTTTGAATGAAGACAGCAGTGTGCATATCTTCTCTCTAATGCATTTCAGGTAGGTTAGCCTCCATCATCATTAACTTAGCAGCCTCTTGAATTGTTCTGTTCTTTCTTCCAACAACTCCATTCTGCTTAGGAGTCCTAGGAGTAGACAACTGCCTCTTTATCCCATGCTCTTCACAGAAAATGTTGAATTCAATTGATGTGAACTCACCTCCTCTAACAGACCTTAAGCATTTGATCCTCAATTCTAACTCATTTTCAACCATTGCCTTGAAAGCTTTGAACTTGTCTAGGGCTTCTGATTTCTTTTTTAGAAAAGTGACCCATGTCATTCTAGAATAATCATCAATAAGAAACATAAAGTACATGTATCCTTGCAGACTTCTTGTTCTTATAGGACCACATAGATCTATATGCACCATCTCATGCAATCTAGTAGAAAATTATTCTTTGCTCTTGAAACTTGTCCTTGTCTGTTTTCCTAGTTGGCATTCCTTGCAAATAGTATTAGTAGGCTTCACCGGCTTGGGCAAATATCTCATAGATTTTATTGAACTTATCTTCACCGAGTTATCAAAATTAATATGACACATCCTTTTATGCCATAGCCAACTTTCATCTGTCTGAGCCAGTAAACAACAATTATCAATTCCCCTCAAGTGATAAACGTTACCTTTGGTCTTCTTACCAGTTGCAATGACTGTTCTAGAGCTTTCCATGGTCTTACATCCATTATCCTTGAAACTTAGATCATATCCTTTTTCACACATCTAGCCGACACTTAAAAGATTATGCTTTAAACCCTTCACATATTAAAAATCATCTGTGTTATGCTTACCATCAAAAGAAATAGATCCTCTTCCATAAATTTTACTAGAAGCATTATTTCCAAACCTAACCAGTCCCCCATCATACTTTTCAAAGCTTACAAACTTACTTTTAACACCAGTCATGTGATGTGAGCATCCACTGTCAATAATCCATTCATCCTTATCTTTCTCAACCTGGATAGACAAAGCACTTTCTTCCACTAGTTTTGCTTCCTTCACATAGCTAGCAGGATTAGTAGACTCAGATTCTTCTTTAATAACAATAAACAAGCATTCATTTGCACTGGTACTATTATCATTAGACTCATCATCTATTACACCATCATCATTAAGATATCTAACCTAATAGCATTTCTTCATAACTCTAGGTCTACTTTCAAATTTCTTCTTACCTCTCTCAATTCTCTCCGGACACCTGGAGGCATAGTGACCAATCTTACCACAAGAGAAGCATTTGAATGGTAATTTACTTTGAACTTACCAGTACCTCTTTGCATTCTATCCACAAAGTTGGCTTCAATTTCATCTAGATCATCATCAGATTCCACAACATATTTTTGAAATCTTGAAGTTTTTCCTGAAGTGTTGGATTTGAAAGTAGTCTTAATCTTTGGTAGAGCAATGACCTAAGAATATTTAGCACAACCTCATCCTCATTAATAGTTCCTCCAAGGCCTTTGATTCCATTGACAATTTCATCAATTCTCTGCATGTAGATATTTATGTTTTCATCTTCACTCATCTTCATGACTTCATACCTCGCCTTCAAGTTTTGTAATTTGGTACTTTATAGAATCATCTCCTTCATACAAACTTTTCAACTTTTCCCAGATCTCATGGGTAGTCTCCAAATCCATAAATTTCACCAACATAGTGTTAGATAAGGCATTTAAGAGAGCATCTCTAGCTTTTCCATTTAATTCATACTATTTGACTTCATCTTCATCTGATGGACCATTTTTAGGAATAGTATACTTTTTCTCTGTTATCTTCCAAAAATTATAGCCAAGAGAAATAAGATGACTTTTCATCTGTACCTTCTAGAGAGCATAATTCATTCCATCAAACTATGTTGACTCCTTCCTGTGCGCCATCTCAGATCTACCTCAAGCTATTAGGCTATTTATTGAGGAACCCTCGCTTTGATACCAATTGTTGAAAAGCGCAAGACAACTGAGAGGGGGGGTGAATCAGTTGTAACCAAAAATTCAAAACCATCAACACATCAACCACTTAATTACTATTATTGTAATTTAACCATGAAAGCATAAAAAAAGAACTTAAACATATTCACATATTCAACACATGAGACACCAGATTTTTATGTGGAAAACCCAACAAGGGAAAAACCATGTTGAGTGTTAGCTCACAATTTAAAAGATATATCAAAATTTACAACAAGGCTCACTGTTGGAGGCTCACTGCCAATGTGGCTCACTGCCAATGGGGTGGCTCACTGGCTGTGGTTGGCTCACTGCTAGAGTTGGTGAACTGAGATAGTAGCATCTACATTATGCCAAGGTTCAATTCCATTGAAGCACAATAATTTTCCTCTACTCTGCTTTACTTATTCACTTCGCACTTATCTTCTCATCTTCACATTCTCATTCTACATTCATGACTTCATTTCATGTATTTATACAATTCATCAACCTTGGAATGAACATCAAGGTCGACATTACAATCATCAACCTTTGGAACAATCTCCAAGGTCGGCATACATGCATATTTAGCCAATATTCAAATTAGGTCTAGTCTTAAACAGATTGAGGGAGAAGAGAAATGAATGTGGACCATGCCAAGCCTTAGCTAGATCTAAAATGTAATTTTCCATGCAACAACACACTTTACAAACTTTGAAGCACAATCGCAAGTAGTGAGAACAACCAGGTCGGCCAAGACTGGAGTTAACACTAAGACTTTTAGGAACACACTTTATGCACAATCTGGATTATACTTTATGGACCAATCAAAAGGTAGGAAAATGATATAGAGACTCCCACAAGCATGTTACAATCACCATGAACATCCGCACAACCTCTAAACACTTTATCCATAAGATTCTTCAAATTGGAGCACTTGAACATTACTGTCGGTCACTATCATAAAGGAAAGATCACTTGCAGAGCACCAAATCACAAACCATTTGAGATGAAGGCACATAACATCATCACAAACTTAATTCCAGAACTACAAACTAAAACTTAAATGCAGAGAAATATGGAGCAGAATCCATTCTCCCTGTCACCATTAAATACACATAAAAATAGTTTTTACTCTGGTGAATAGAACTTGCTCAAATCCTCACACTAGAGGCTCAAACTTGAAACATAGCATCTACAGACATCCCTTAACATTACTTCCAATCCGCAGACAAAAACATTCAATCTACAAGAAATGCGGAGCAAAACACTACAATGTTCTGATAGATAAAGTAATTATGCACTTGAACTAATTCCTCAAATACTTGTTCAAACTTATTCAAATAACATCCTTAAGTGTTGACATCAATGACAACACTTACTGCTCATTCTTGCAACAGCCACGTGGTAGCATTTCACATTAGCGTACCCTACATCTTATCTCATTTTGTTGATACCATGCGGTGAACTTTACCTTGGAACATTTGCAAACGATGGAGATTAGGCCTCGGGCCTTCCATCTTAGGGCTTCTAAAAGAAAAGAAGAGGGAAGAAGAAACCTCCAAAGTCCACCACTTGAAACACTTAGAAATATTTCCAAAGGGAAAGAACCAAAGCCTAGACTTCAGGCCTTCCGCCTGACACCTTCCAAAAAGAAGAAGGGAAAAGAAAGAACTCTCAACCTCCTGTGTCTGACATACTTAGGCAAACTACAAAGGAAACAAGGTGAATTTTAGATCCAATTAGGATGGCATGATGAAGGAGAGAACTCTGAACTCTGAAAATGCTAAAAACACAAGGAGAACTTGAGATTTTGGGACTTAGTTGATTAGGGGGGTTTTTCCTTGCATTTCTAAAGGGGAAAACACTTAGAGATTTTATGGGTTTGGGCTATTTGCCTAGGGAGAAAAATAGGAAAATTTTTTGGTGACCTCTCAAGGGTGTTTGCCTATTAAACAAAAGGGAACTAGTGGCCTTAAGCATTCATTGGGCATAAATTCAAAAGGGCTGAAGCATACTGGGAACAACTGAAACCCTGCCTCAAAACAACACCAAAGAAAAGGAAACCATGCCTGCATTCTCCTAATGAGAGTGCAGCCTATGCAATTAGCACTGAGGGAAAAGGTAAACTAAAACAAACCTATCCTAAACCTAAACTAACAACAAGGAAATGACCTCAAACAAATCGAATAACATGTTCTTAAAAGTAACTTCCCTTTCTTAACAATTTACAATGCTTCACATATTGGTGGACAGTTAACATGAGGTGGGGAAGGGATGGACATACAACCAGGTAGTGAGATGCTTCCCCAAGGACAAAGAAAAACTCACCTATCCACTTGCATTGATTGGAAATGTAGTTGCCTAGAAATGGATAAATAGGATGATCTAGCTGTTTTTGATGCTCAACCTCATGCTTTGATGTAATCATGATAGGTAGGGACTCCTTCTCATATATATCTAAGTGGGCTAGATGCCTGATAGGGCATCCCCTTGAAATGGTATGCAAGCCATCACTGTTGCATTCATGTTCATGCTCTGATCCCATAACCTTCTGCTGGTCTGAATGCTCTGGCATATTAATTGGAGGAATGACTACCTCCTCCATCTTCTCAAACTGCTCATGATTTGCCTCACTAAGAGGAGCTGATTTATTATCTAGATTTGAGCAAAAACCATCAAGTACATCCCATAAATTGGCCTCCTCCAAGTCCTCTGCATTCCTTAGTACAGGGCTGCTCATATGCTCCTCCTCATGCTTTGGGACCTCATTGTCGTACTTGGCCTCAACTTGCAACACTTTAATATTATTTTCATTGCCCTCATTTTACTTCAAAACTACTGTCATCTATTTGTTCTCTTCAAATTCAATGAGACTGTGTAGTTCATGAAACAAAGTGGTGTCATCAACCTCTAGAGCAATCTCCACAACAACCTCATCCTTTGGCTGCAACTCCACTGGATTCTACTCAAGTTTTCTCTATAGTTGAAGGCTCTCCCCATGCAATCTTTGCATTATATCCTTGTTTTATTGATTAGATGTGTGAGAAAAAGCTTCAAAAGAACCAAAAGTCAATGGATTCAACCCCTTATTTGAATCAAAATTACTCACAAGTGTAAGAGATTCAAACAATCCCACTGCTATGAGCATAGGAACAACAAATTGTTCCTCATTAGTTTCTTTCTCTTCCACCTCCACCTTTGGCTCATCCAACTAACTAGCCCAATAGATGATAGGTCCACCTTTGAAAATTGAAATAGTATCAGGCACAAGAGATAACATGGAACAACGACTGGAAGGCTTCTTGAGAGGGTTGTTCCCGAGGAATAATAGGATGAATTTGTGTAAGAATAGGCTCCTGTAAAGGTTAAGGGCCTCTGAAACTTGGGCTTTTTAAATTGGAGGCTATTTTTTCTACAGGATGAACCTAGGTAGGAGGGAGGGGATGCTTTATTGTAAGTTGATTTGTAGTGGTAGAAAGGGGGGGTCTAAAATTGAGAAAAGAGAGCACATAATGAGTCACTTGCCTCATCTATGCTTCTTGAGCTATAATCCACATAGCAAGGTTTTTTGACAAACCCTTTCTTGTGCCTCTTGTTGTTGTTGCTGAAGATGGGCCTAATAAGCAAGCTCCTCTTGCTATTGGTCATTCTCTATTATTTCTTGAAACTCATCGCACTCTCTTTGGTAGCCTTGCAATTGGAAGGTTAGATAGATACAGGTGTGAAGTATGTATGATCCTAATTTTAGAGTATGAAAATTACTGTAGAACTTTCCAGAGATAGTAGAGTGAAGTTAGTGGTACAGTGGTGTTGCAATCATAAAGAGTCAAAGGAATGCTCCACATTTCACTGTATTTGAAGATGTGATCTTGCATCTAGGAGGATAGTTAGATATAGATGAGGGGTATGTTATATTCAAGTTTCAAATGATAATATGTACCGCAGAGGTTCTTCAGAGTCAACAGAGCAAGGAAAAATCATGTTGTAAGAGGGAGAAAGTAAAAGCCCCTACATTTCACCCCTACATTTCACCGCAATACAATATTTGGCTTTGTTGTTTGGAAGATATGTTCAGATTGTCTGTATGTTTTCTCATTTCAATTTTCTAGTATTAAGGAGTATTGTAAGTCTATTTTTCAATGTTATATATCAAGACTATGTAATCAAAGTTTGCAAGGATATTAGCTTCAGTGTTTGCACCATCATGGAGTAGCATGAAATGATAAAAGGAGTGTATGGGAATGCTTTTTCAAGTCATATAATGTTTGAGAAGTGATTTGCATGATGTTATATTGTTTCTATAGTACCACCTTAGGTCTAAAGCTAATACTTGTATGGATAAGTGTTTGTGAAGTCGACATGATACGTTTTGGTGAATGTGCCATGTGTGTGGAAGTGTGCACCAGAAAGAAAGCTTAGGAGAATGCAAAATAGCTCTTGGTTATCAATTGGTTTGAACTGCTTTATGGAATTTGATTCATACGTTACCACAAATGTTTTGGGAGCTGACTTGTGGTCATTGCATGTTTCATGTTACACGCTTCATCTTGGTTGACAAAAGAGAAAGTTTTGAACAATTGCGGAGGATATAAATGAAAGATCAAGTTTGTTACAAAATGTATGAATGTGAGAGTGTGTGAGGATGTATGTGTGAGTGTGTGTGTGTGTGTGGAAATGTGTTGAAGATAGTAGAGGTCTTTGAGAAGAGGAGTTGAAGTTTTATGTCAGTGTGAAGAGTGTTGATGCCACGGAGCTAATTAATCAATAGAATTATGTCAAGTGTCTTGTAAGTGTTGTAGAAATTTAGGGAGTTGTAGCTTCCTTTGGTTGAAGCCATAAAAATTGTGATTTAGGGAGTTGTAGCTTCCTTTGGGTTCTAGCCCATAAAACTTGTTGTAAATCTATTTTATTATTTGTGAGGCTGGATTTGGATAGTAGATCCAAGAAGCTTTCTCATTGTGGTTTTTCCCTCCTAGGTTTTTCCTCATAAATATGGTGCTATGGTCATGTGGTTGTGTGATTGTGATTTGATTTGCTTAATTTGGTTCATTATCTTTTTAAGGCAATAGAAAGTTTTGTTGATAAAGTTGAATTGGATTAAGTTTTGGCATATATTGATTCACCCCCCCTCTCAGTATATCAAAGTGTTCTAACAAGTCCCATTGTTTCATTAGATTTTTTACAGTAGAAAGCTACAACAAAAGGATGCAAATCTAGGTGACACTAGTAATAAATGTAATATCCAAGATATATCATGTGATAATAGTCATGTCATTAACTATACTACTAGTGTAAAGTAATTATGATAATAAATTCCCAACAGTGAAAATATCTCAAAAATATTAGCATAACACCTATCACTATTAAAAAATTATGTGTCATCATTGATAAGGGCAATGATGTGTTGATAACTACGAGGGGGGGTGAATCAGTTATCTTAATTATCTTTACTTTCTGTTCTTCTTTAACAACTAGTGCAACATCAAAACAAATAAGCATCCATGACCATGAAAGTAGAAACAAAATCAATACACATAACACAATGATTTTGACGTGGAAAACCCTGTTAAGGGAAAAAACCACGGGGTGACTAACCCAAGATTGTATTCTCTGTTAAAAGAATAGAAGTACAAAAGGGACTTGCCAATTAGGGCTCACTACCCGAGCACACTACTCACAAGAGGCTCACTGCCTACAAGTTATAAAGAAAGAAACAAGATACTTGAACTGATGAGAAGCATCCACATATGCTGAGGTTCAGTTCCGGTTAGGCTCAATACATTGATCTATTGCACTTCATTCTTCCTCTTCTTTGGTGCTGCTATCCTGTCACATACCGGACCTGTATTACTACTTCTACACTACTCTCTTCTTTTGTTCGCACTTCACAATACACCACACACACCTTCATACTGAAATCAATTGGGTATATATATCCGCATCAATGATTTCAATCATCTTTCTAGTCGGCATCTAGAGAACTCAAGATATTTCCAAACTTTGGTCTGTCAGCTGAATCCATGCTTACTAAGTGATGTATATCAAAGAGATGCTTATAGAAGTCATCAATCATGTTGGCCAATCATGAATGATACCTCAAGAAACTTGATCACCATCAATATCTCATCCGGATTAAGGTTTGAAGCTCTGTCGGTCAGTTCTTCCTCAATTTACTTTGCCAAACAGGAACCCAACACTTAGGTGCTTATATCTTTTCATTCTATCATCACCGGAGGCTCAAACTATAGAATATATTAGTCATGGTACTCCTCTTGAATTCCCCAAGTCTGCACTTTAGAAAGATACTTCCTTTGAGAGATCCGGACCTAATTGTCAGACCTTGCTGCATGCTCTGTTCTTGGTCACCAGACCAAAATACTCTTCAATCTAACTTCCGGTAGAGACACACCATGTCCTGTGGATGTGTGGGATGGACTTTTTTTCCATCAATGACAACACTCATGAAGCCACATAGTGTCTCTTGCCAACAATCTCCCCCTTTGGCATTGATGGCAACATTAGTGAAAAATGACTAAGTGTTACACTATACTCCCCCTTGGCTGATGCTCTGTTCTAATGTACACTTTTTCGGAGCTCCCCCTTAGCTAGATTCCACATTTTTCACTGGTCCTCACTCCCCCTTTGACAATGGCAAAGGGTAGGATCCGTAAACCAAAATTTCCAAAAAAAAATTTAACTATACTTAGCCGCATAAGTATATATACAAGTTATACTTACATATACTTAAGTATATCTGAAAAAGTATTCTTTAACTGTACAACTTCTGTCACCCAACTCTACTTCATTCTATCCAAAATTGAGATCTAACCACTCAATAGGAATGCAAAAGCTTCTACCTTCTTAAGATCTGTTGGATCACTGGTCCGGGTTGTTGCCTAAGCATCAGTTAGGGCCTCATGCATGGCCTCTAACTTAGGGATAATGATCCCTCTAAGTTCACTTAACCTGTTTATTCTATTTTTCTTCTCCTTCTCAAGCTTCTTTATTTCATTTATGACTGCAATAGTCTAGCACTCTTGATTTATTATGGAGGAGGTAAGAGGATCAAAATTCTGGGATAAACTTGACAGTTTATCCTCTTGTTCTTTCACTTTATTCTCAATATCCATTGTCACTTTAGACCAGGATAAACAAAATTTATATATTTCTCTGCCATGTTTAAGAGCACTTTCTTAGCTCTTTATCCTAATATCCATAACTCTCCTATCATTTGTCAGTAGACCCTGTACCTCAGAGAGTCTTTTTCCCAAAAAATCTTTCTGGACTTTATCTTCAGCTGACTTTTCCAAAGAATCAAAATGTGTGCTAATTGAATTGACAAGAGATTTTAAGTTACCAAATGAAGAGGCCAAAAGATCCTTCTGGAAGGATGGCATGATTTTCTCCAAAGCACCGGATGCAATTTCTATTAGCTCACAGTCTTCCATTTGAGACTTCAAAAGTTTTTCTTTTGCCTTTGCATGGGCAAAGGATTCTATCTTCATAGTCTGAACCGGGGAGAGGCAATCAAAATTGAATGGTCCTTGAAGTAGCTCTGGTTCATCTAATTCCATCATTTATTTTGTCAAGAAGTCTTTGACTGCTTCTGCAGTGTCTCTTTCCAGAGACAGAGTTTTCTTCCCTTCTGCAGTCTCAGCACTGTCACTTGTGGTCTTCTCTGTTTGACCTTCTTCTCTTTCCTTCACCTCTTCTTCTTGACTGATTTCTCTTCTGTTCTTTCTTCTCCTCTAGATCCGGAGTCTGTTGGGGAAACTGGAGGAGAGATGTTTGCTTCTTCAAGGACTTCCTCTTCCGGAGCAGAGGAATCTAAGTCCTTAGCTTTCTCTTCACTTGTCTCCTTTGCCTCTTCTGCCACTATCTCAGTAGATTCTCCTTTGTCATCCATGGTAGAGGGTTCATCACCTAAGTCCTCTATAATAGGAAGATTGAATCTTTTAAAAGCATTCCAGAGAATATCTTCTATTTCTTTTGCCACTTTGTCAGTTTCTCTGAGCATAAGCTGATTCATTCTAGCTTTTCTCCAGAACTCATCCTTGCAATCTTTGAAGATCATATGCATTTGTTTCGGAGTGATTGAAGGATAGAGATGAATAGCTATCTGTTCCCAGATCTCAAGATCCTTTGCCTTAGTGTTGTTCTTCCTTATTTCTAGTTCCTTCTCTAGGATTTTGGGAATTAGAGATATGATTTTAATAAATGCCTTATTATAGATATTCAGATACCTGATTATAGCTTCTTGCAAGATCTTTTGGTCAATTTCATTATATTCATCACAGAACTCAATCATTGGTTTTAGGTTCCCATCCACAGTGACTGATTTGATGATATCATCAATGCAGAAAGTAGGTTTTTCAACAAATTCCTTTGCCTTCTCTTCTTTGCCTTGACTGGTAGAGGGTTCACCAGATGTTTTCTTCTTCTTCTTCTTCATTTTCTTGACCTCCTCATCTAACTCAGTCTCTTCATCATCCTTTTGACTGGCATAAGACCTTGTGGCCTTTGTCTTAGTTCTTTTCTCTCCCTTTTTGGATGTTCTGACTTCTGGTTTTGATGCTTTCTGGCTCTTAGAGGTGGCAGGTGCAGAGATCTTGGAGGATCTGGTCCGGGAAGGGGCTTGCACCGAATCACTTTTCTTTTCTACATCTTGTTTCTCTTTCTCTGCCCTTTCCATCTTCTCTCTGTTGGATTCAACTGCCTCCTTTGAAATTCCATGTCTCTTGGCAAATTCTTCTACTTCTCTTCTCACTTTTCTCTTGATTTCAGGCTGTCTTAGTTCAACATGAACTTTTACACTCAACACTTGGAAGGTTCCAAACCTTTCTGCCTTAGGGTCCTTGGGTTGACTCAACAGGTGTTGGATGTGTAGCTCTAGGATTTTCTCATCAACCTCATACCCCATTAACATGATCCACACTATTCTAGGTTCCACTGCCTCCATCAGGCATTGATCAGTGTCCACCATAAAGCAAACTGTATCCTTGTACTTCTCAACCAATGATTGAGGGATTCTTTCTCTGGCTTGCTTCATACTCTGAAAGTTCTTGAAGTAGCCCCAGAGTGCTGTATCCTATGCCTTGGCATCACCAAGCCGATACAAATAATCCCTAATTTGTATGGCAATAGGTCTGTCATTTTACCATATCTAGCCACTGGATCTAGGTAGCTCATTCATTTAATAGAAGAATAGATAGAGTATCAAGCCACCGTATTTGAAAGAGTTCTTCTTATCATTCTTTATCTTCTGCAGATTCTCCAAAAGTTGGTTCAGAAGGAGCTCACAAAGATCATAGTCAGCATTCTTTCTTAACATTTCATAAGTAGTATATACAATAGTTTCAGATACAGAATTCTCCCTGCTGGAGTGATATATCTTATAGCCAATTATCATAGATGCAAACTTGATATCCGGATCAGTGATATCTTCTATAGTCATTTCTCTCTTGTCAAATTTTGATCTGGTAGCCTCACTCACAATTTGGTTTTTGACAGATTTGAGAGTAGGCAACCCACCGGATGAGTGCAATCTGGTTACCGCCCTAATGGCATCTTTAGTGATCTTAAATGGCCTATTCAACCACATGAAGTTGTCATTCACTCTGCTCAAAACATACCGGACCCATTCATCTTCTGCAAAACAGGGGAAATGGATGTAATGTCCAAAATGTTTGTCCCGGATAGCCTTGTACTGAGGTTTGAGTTCAAATGAATCATCTATTAACTGCTTGTGGTAGATATCCACCAGCTTGGATTCCCCAAATTCTTCAATGTTCACATGAATGTATGCCCTAACATCTTCTACATGCAAAACCCCATGCGGAATGCTAGAAAATGCGCCTAGGGGATCAACTTCTAAGGATTTGTAGGGATGTTTCTTGAATTTAGGGCACGACCTATATTAGATCTTCACAACATTTAGAGTGACCATCTTTCAAAAGATTTAGAGAGAGGTTTTCAAGAGCAAAAAATACCTTTTACTCTTCTAGGGTTCACGATATGAACCAGATCGGATTGCTGGGAGAATCAACTTCTGTAGTTGATCTTTGAGAAGTTTTGAGGCAATTTGCTTCAGATCTCCTTTTCTTCTTCTTGAATGCAAATGTGCAAATGATGAACAAGAGGACCCTTATATTTCTGCGCAAACACTAATTTCACATTGTAATAATTGCACAACTTAAGTTATTCCGGTTCCTGAGAGATTTTTCCAGATCACTGAGATGTACTTAAAGTTATTCTCGGTGAATATTAGCAATCTATCTACCTTTCTCCAATCATTCCATTTATCCGCAGATCAAGATACCTCAAATTTGAATCATACCAGATCTAACTGTGAAATCCTATTCTTACTGGATGACTGTTAAACCAAATTAATTTCAGATGATTAACTTCTTCAAATTCCTTGCGGATCTTTCATAACTTTCCCAAGGGTTATTTAGATGTTTCTCTGAGAGCCCTTTTAATCCGTAACCTTCCATGTGCCAATTTCAAGCACTAATTGACTGGCTAGGGGAAATTGTTTTCTTTTGTGATCCCCCTGAGCCAGAGCTCATCTATCTAGTTTCTGGAAGTAATATTAGCACCATATTCCGGTACAGATCCATCCTCAACATTTTCTGTACTCCTCTTTACCCAAATCTTGTTCATCTCCCTCTGAATTTCATCCGCATTCATTTTTCCTTTTCCTTTGTCTTGGTTTTGATTATGATGCACCGAACCCTTTTTGTCCTGATTCTTACTTTTGCAGAATTTGGCAATATGACCGAATCTATTGTAATTGTAGCAAACAATATTTCTTTGCATATTTGACTGATATCCTCTTGATCTACACTGATTAGCCATATGTCCCATTCTATTGCATGTAAAGCACCTACCATTGAATGAATTATTCATTTGCCTATTTCTGCACTCATGAGATTTGTGACCATACCTTTTGCATTTAAAACACTGTCCGGAGAAGGATGAATTAGTCTGATTCATTCTTCTTCTGCACTGATTTGCTTTATGACCAAAGTTATTGCAGTTGTGGCAGTATGCATTGAAGGATGGATATCTTTGAGCGTTAGGTTGCCTTACTGGAGCTCTTCTAGGCCTGTTCCTTAGATTTCCTGATCCAGAGTTCTTCTAACCACATCTAGAACTTTCACCTTTCTCATACCCCAAGCCTTGCTTGTCACCTACCCTCTTTTGGCTTTCAAGAAGAACTTCAAGTTGAGCAGAGCTTATCTTGAATTTCTCTTTGTATTCATTTGTTGTTTGAAGATCCCTTTTAAGAGTGTCAATCTGATTCTCAAGTTGTTCTTCATTATCTCTAGCTTCTTTAAGGTTGGATTCCAAATGCTTAATTATTCTATCCATTTTGTGGCAGTCTTCTGACTTCTCCTTGAGAGATTGTTTTAGATTATCTTCAGTCTTTCTTTTCTCTTCAATTTCTTGGGTAAATTTCATAACCCCTGATTCCATTACATGTCTTACCATGATGACCTCTTTTGATAGCTTCTCACATAATTTGTTCTTCTCATTCAGATCTTCATTAGAATCATTGGCTTCACCTTGACTTGCTAATTGCTGAAGAAGTTCCTTTCTCTTTTTCATAGAGATGCTTAGTTTCTCCTTTAGTTCATTTATGAAATCATCAGCTTGTTTGAGTCTTTCTCTTAAGTTATTGACTTTAAAGTGAGATTGCTCAAGATCATCTAAGGCAGACTGAAGTTGTTCCCTCATACCATACATATCCATTGAAATTCCTAGATCTTCCTCAAGCTGTTAGGCTCTGTTTGGAGGAACCTAGCTCTGATACCAATTGTTGATAACTGAGAGGGGGGGTGAATTAGTTATCTTAATTATCTTTACTTTCTGTTCTTCTTTAATAACTAGTGCAACATCAAAACAAATAAGCATCCATGACCATGAAAGAAGAAACAAAATCAATACACATAACACAATGATTTTGATGTGGAAAACCCTGTTAAGGGAAAAAACCACGGGGTGACTAACCCAAGATTGTATTCTCTATTAAAAGAATAGAAGTACAAAAGGCACTTGCCAATTAGGGCTCACTGCCTAAGCACACTGCTCACAAGAGGCTCACTGCCTACAAGAGACTCACTGTCTACAAGTTATAAAGAAAGTAACAAGATACTTGAACTGATGAGAAGCATCCACATATGCTGAGGTTCAGTTCCAATTAGGCTCAATACACTGATCTACTACACTTCATTCTTCCTCTTCTTTGGTGCTACTGTCCTGTCACATACCAGACCTATATTATTGCTTCCACACTGCTCTCTGCTTTTGTTCACACTTCACAATACACCACACACACCTTCATACCGAAATCAATTGGGTATATATATTTGCATCAATGATTTCAATCATCTTTCTATTGATAACTGAGAGGGGGGAGGTGAATCAGTTATCTTAATTACTTCCACTTTTTGATCTTCCTTAACAATTAATGCAACATTAAATCATATAAGCAAACATAACCATGAAATGGAAATAACATCAATACACATGATGCAATGATTTTGACGTGGAAAACCCTGTTAAGGGAAAAAACCATAGGGTGATTAACCCAAGACTGTATTCTTTGTTAAAAGAATGAGATAGTAGAAAATGGCACTTGCCAATTAGGGCTCACTACCTGAGCACACTGCTCACAAGAAGGTCACTGCCTACAATAGTTTATACAAGGAAACTAGATACTTGAACTGATGAGAAGCATCCACATATGCTGAGGTTCAGTTCTGGTTAGGTTCAATATACTGATTTGCTGCACTTCATTCTTCCTCTACTTGGTGCTGCTGTCTTGTCACATCAGATCTGCCCTACTATTTCCACACTGCTCTTCTACTTTTATTCATACCTTTTTACACACACACCTTCATGCCGAAATCAATCTGGTATATATATCCACACCAAAGATTTCATCCACTTTCTAGTTAGCATCCAGAATACTTACTATTTTCCCAAACTCTTAGTCTGTCGGCTGAATTCTTGCTTATCAAGTGATGCGTATCAAAGAGATGCTTATAGAAGTCATCAATCATGTCGGCCAATCATGAATGATACCTTAGCAAGCTTGATCACCATCAATATCTCATCTAGATCAAGGTCTGATGCTCTGCCGATCAGTTCTTCTTCTATTTACTCTACCAAACAGAAACCCAGTACTTATGTGCTTATATCTCTTCATTCTTTCATCACCAGAGGCTCAATCCATAGAATCTATTATTCAATGTGCTCCTCTTGACTTTCCCAAGTCCGTACTTTACATAGATACTTCCTTTGAGAGATCCGAACCTGATTGTTGGACCTTGCTGCATACTCTGTTCTTGGTCACCGGACCAAGTTACTCTACAATATGACTTCCGGTATCGACACACCATGTCCTGCGGATGGGTGGGATGAACTTTGTTTCCATCAATGACAACACTCATGAAGCTACAATGTGTCTCTTGCCAACAATCTCCCCCTTTGGCATTGATGGCAACACTTAGTGAAAAATGACTGTCATACTATACTCCCCCTTGGCTAATGCTCTGTTCTTATGTACATTTTCTGGAGCTCCCCCTTAACTGGATTCCTCATTTTTCACTGCTCCTCACTCCCACTTTGACATCAATGGCAAAGGGTGGGGTCTGCACACCAAAATTTTCAAAACTCAATCTATCGCATAAGTATATTATCCAGTTATACTTTACATATACTTTAGTATATCTGAAAAGTATTCTTCAATTGTACAACTTCTGTTTCCCAGCTCAGCTTCATCCTGTCCAAAATTGAGATGTGACCACTCAACAGGAATGTAAAAGCTTCTGCCCTCTTCAGATCTGTCGGATCACTTGTCGGGGCTATGGTTTGAGCATCATTTAAGGCTTCATGCATGGCCTCTAACTTAGGGATAATTATCCCTCTAAGCTCACTCAACCTACTTATTCTATTTTTCTTCTCCTTCTCAAGCTTCTTAATTTCATTCAAGACTGCAATAGTCTAACATTCTTGATTTATTATGGAAGTGGTAAGAGGATCAAAATTCTGAGATAGTCTTGTTAGTTTATCCTCCTGTTCTTTCACTTTCTTCTCAATCTCCACTGTTACTTTGGACCATGATAGACAAAATTTATACATTTCCCTGCCATCTTTAAGAGCATTTTCTAAGCTCTTTATCCCTATATCCATATTTCTCCTATCATTGGTTATTAGTCCTTCTACTTCAGAGAATCTCTTTTCCACAAACTCCTTTCAGACTTTATCTTCTGCTGACTTCTCTAAGGAATCAAAATGTGTGCTAACACTATTTACTAGAGATTTGAGATTACCAGATGAAGAGGCTGAGGGATCCTTCTAAAAAGATGGCATGATCTTCTCCAATACACCGGATGCAGTTTCTATGAGCTTGCAGTCTTCCATGTGAGACTTCAGAAGTTTTTCTTTTGCCTTTGCTGAAGTAAAGGATGCTAGCTTCATGGTTTGAACCGGGGAGAGGGAGTCAAAATTAAACGGTCCTTGAAGAAGTTCGAGTTCATCAAATTCCATCATCTCCTTGGTTAAGAATTCTTTGACTGCTTTTGCTATGTCTCTTGCCGGTGATAGGGTTTTGTCCCCTTTTGCAGCGTTACCACTATCATCTGTGGTCTTTTCTGTTGGAGTTTTCTCTCCTTCTGCACCCTTATTACTGTCATCTTCTTTTTCCTTCTCCTCTGCTTCTTGACTGATCTTCTCTTCTACTCTTTCTTCTTCTTTAGATCTAGAGTCAGCAGTGGAAACCAGAGGAGAGGTGTTTTCTTGTTCATGGATCTCCTCTTCCGGAGCAGAGAATCCTAAGTCCTTATCTTTCTCTTCACCTGTCTCCTTTACCTCTTCTGCTACAGTCTCAGTAGATTCTTCTTTGTTATCCATTCCCGAAGGATCATTACCTAAATCCTCTATAATAGGAATATTGAATCTTTTATAGGCATTCTGGAGGATTTCTTCTATTTATTTTGCCACTTTATCAGTTTCTCCAAGCATGGGCTGATTCATTCTAGCCTTACTCCAGAACTCATCCTTGCAATCTTTGAAGATCATATCCATTTGTTTCAGAGTAATTGAAGGATAGAGCTGAATAGCTATCTGTTCTCTAATCTCTAAGTCCTTAGCCTTGGCAGTTTCTTTTCTCATTTCAAGTTCCTTTTCTAAACTTTTAGGAATTAGAGAAATTATTTCAATAAATGCTTTATTGTATATGTTTAAGTACTTAACTATGGCTTCCTCCAAGATCTTTCTATTTGCATCATTGTATGCATCATAGAATTCTGTTATTGGTTGCAAGTTCCCATCCACAGTAACTACTTTAACTACATCATCTAAGGACAAAGTGGGCCTTTCAATAAAATCTTCTACCTCTACCTCCTTGTCTTCACTGGATACTTTCTTCTTCTTCTTCATCTTCTTGATCTCTTCATCAGATTCTGTCTCTTCTTCATCCTTCTGACTGATATAAGACTTTGTTGCCTTTGTCTTTGTTCTCTTTTCTCCTTTACCGGATGATTTTGCTTCTGGTTTTGATGCTTTTGAGCTCTTAGTAGTGGCAGATGTAGAGCTCTTAGAGGATCTGGTCCAGGAGGAGGCTTCTACCAGAGCACTTTCTTTTTTTGCCTCTTCCTTTTCTTTTTTTGTCCTTTCCATCTTTTCTCTATGTGCATCAAGTGCCTCTTTTGAGATGCCATATCTTTTGGTAACATTCTCTAATTCTTTTCTCACTTTTCTCTTCATCTCTGGTTGTCTTAGTTCCACATGAATCTTTATACTCAATTCTTCAAAGGTTCCAAACCTTTCTGCCTTGGGATCCTTGGGCTGACTTAGTATGTGCTGAACATGCAGCTCTACAATTTTCTCATCCACTTCATACCCCATTGGCATGATCCATACTGTTCTTGGCTCCATAGCCTCCATTAGGTACTGATCAGTTTCTACCATGAAGCACACTGTATCTTTGTACTTCTCAACTAGAGATTGGGGGATTATTTCTCTAGCTTGCATCATGCATTGGAAGTTTTTGAAGTAGCCCCATAGCACCATGTTTTGTGCCTTGGCATCACCAAGCACATGCAAGTAATCTCTGATCTAAATTGCAACCAGTCTGTTATTTTGCCATACCCATCCATTGGATCCGGGTAGCTCATTCATGTAGTAAAAGAATAGGCAGAGTATCAAACCACCGTATTTGAAGGAATTCTTCTTATCCTTCTTTATCTTCTACAGATTCTCCAAAAGTTGGTTCAGAAGGAGCTCACAAAGATCATAGTCTGCATTCTTCCTTAACATTTCATAAGCAGTATATACAGCAGTTCTAGATACTGAATTCTCCCTGCTAGAGTGATATATCTTATATCTAATTATCATTGATGCAAACTTGATATCCGGATCTGTGATATCCTCAATTCTCATTGCTCTTTTATCAAATTTTGATCCTGTAGCCTCACTTACAATTTGGTTTTTGACAGATTTAAGAGTAGGCATCCCACCGGTTGAGTGTAATCTGGTTACTGCCCTAATGGCATCCTTAGTTATCTTAAACGACCTGTTCAACCATATGAAGTTATCATGCATTCTGCTCAAAATATACCAAACCCATTCATCTTCCAGAAAATAGGGGAAATGAATGTATTGTGCAAAATGTTTGTCTCGGATAGCCTTATACTGAGGTTTGAGATCAAAAGAATCATCTATTAATTAATTGTGATAGATATTTGATAGCTTGGATTCTCCAAACTCTTCAATGTTCGCATGAATGTATGCCCTAACGTCTTCAACATACAAAAGCCCATGCAGAATGCTGGAAAATGCGCCTAAAGGATCCACTTCTAGAGATTTGTAGGGATGTTTCTTAAATTTAGGGCACGGCCTATCAGAAATCTTCACAACATTCGAAGTAGTTATCTTTAAAGATTCAGAGAAAGAACAGAAAGTACCTCTTACGCCTTTTAGGGTTCACGGAATGAGCCGAAGAGATCACCAGCTGATTTGAATTCTGTGAATGATCCTTGAGAGGGATGAGGCAAGTTTGTTTGCAGAGCTCTTCTTGTATATTTCACTAATGCAAATGTGCAAATGAAGAGTAAACAAACCCTTTTATCACTGAGCAAACCCTAATTTCACATTGCAATAAATGCGCAACTCAAGTCATTCCGGTTGCCTTGTTCTCCTTGTTCTGAGAAAGATCTTTTTCTGGATCACTGAGATATGCTTTGAATTATACTTGGTGATTATTGACAATCTATCTTTCTTTCATCAATCATTTAATCTATCTGCAGATCAAGATTCCTCAATTTTGAATCAAACCGGATCTAACTGCAAAGACCTACTTCTTATAGGATGACTATAAAATTGGATCTATCTTGGAAGATTAGACTCTTCAAACCTTCTTGTAGATCTTTCATATCTTTACCAAACCTTCTTTATATGTTTCTCTGAGAATCCTTTAATCCGCAACCTTTTATGTGCCAATTTTGGGCACCTAATGACTGGCTGGGGGAAAATGTTTTTCTTTTGTTACTCCCCCTGAGCCAGAGCTCATCTATTTAGTTTTCGGAAGGAATATCAGCACCAGATTCTGGTACGGATCCATCCTCGACATTTTCTGTACACCTCTTTACCCAAATCTTGTTCATCTCTCGTTGAATTTCATCCGCATTCATTTTTCCTTTTCCTTTGTCTTGGTTTTGATTATGATGTACCGGACCCTTATTGTTCTGATTCTTACTTTTGCAGAATTTGGCAATATGACTAGATCTATTGCAATTGTAGCAGACAACATTTCTTTGAATATTTGACTGATATCCTCTTGATCTACACTGATTAGCCATATGTCCCATTATGTTGCATGTAAAGCATCTTCTATTGAATGAATTGTTTATTTGCATATTTCTACACTCATTAGATTTGTGACCATACCTTTTGTAATTGAAACACTGTCCGGAGAAGGATGAATTAGTCTGGTTCATTCTTCTTCTGCATTGATTTGCTTTATGACCAAAATTATTGCAGTTGTGGCAGTATCCATTGAAGGATGGATATCTTTGAGCACTGGGTTGCCTTACCAGAGGTCTTCTAGGCCTATTTCTTGGATTTTTTGATCTGGAGTTCTTCTGACCAGATCCAGAGCTTTCACCTTTCTCATACCCCAAGCCTTGCATGTCATCTACCCTCTTTTGGATTTGAAGAAGAACTTCAAGTTGGGCAGAGCTTATCTTGAATTTCTCTTTGTATTCATTTGTTGTTTGAAGATCCTTTTTAATAGTGTCAATCTAATTCTCAAGTTGTTCTTCATTATCCCTAGCTTCTTCAAGATCAGATTCAAGATGCTTGATTATTCTATCCATTTTGTGGCAGTCTTCTAATTTCTCTTTGAGAGATTGTCTTAGATCATCTTCAGTTTTCCTTTTCTCTTCTATTTCTTGGGTAAATTTCATAACTCCTGATTCCATTTCATGTCTTACCATAATGACCTCTTTTGATAATTTTTCACAACTTGGTTTTCTCCTTCAGATCTTCATTTGTATCATTGTCTTCACCTTGACTTGCCAATTGCTGAAGTAGATCCTTTCTCTTTTTCATAGAGATACTCAGTTTCCCTTTTAGTTCATTTATGAAATCATCAGCCTGTTTGAGTCTTTTCTTCAATTCATTGACTTTAGAGTTAGATTGCTCAAGATCATCTAGGGCAGACTGAAGTTGTTCCCTCATACCATACATATCCATTTGAATTACCAGATCTTCCTCAAGCTATTAGGCTCTATTTGGAGGAACTTAGCTCTGATACCAATTGTTGATAACTGAGAGGGGGGGTGAATCAGTTATCTTAATTACTTCAACTTTCTGATCTTCCTTAACAATTAATGCAAAATTAAATCATATAAGCAAACATAACCATGAAATGGAAATAACATCAATACACATGACACAATGATTTTGACGTGGAAAACCCTGTTAAGGGAAAAAACCACGGGGTGATTAACCCAAGATTGTATTCTCTGTTAAAAGAATGAGATAGTAGAAAATGGCACTTGCCAATTAGGGCTCACTGCCCGAGCACACTGCTCACAAGAGGCTCACTGCCTACAATAGTTTATACAAGGAAATTAGATACTTGAACTGATGAGAAGCATCCACATATGCTAAGGTTCAGTTCCAGTTAGGTTCAATATACTGATTTGCTGTACTTCATTCTTCCTCTACTTGGTGCTGCTGTCTTGTCACATATCAGATCTACCCTACTATTTCCACACTGCTCTTCTACTTTTATTCATACCTTTTTACACACACACCTTCATATCGAAATCAATTTGGTATATATATTCACACCAAAGATTTCATCCACTTTCTAGTCAGCATCCAGAATACTTACTATTTTCCCAAACTCTTGGTTTGTCAGCTGAATTCTTACTTATCAAGTGATGCGTATCAAAGAGATGCTTATAGAAGTCATCAATCATGTTGGCCAATCATGAATGATACCTTAGCAAGCTTGATCACCATCAATATCTCATCCGGATCAAGGTCTGATGCTCTATCGATCAGTTCTTCCTCTATTTACTCTACCAAATAGAAACCCAGTACTTAGGTGCTTATATCTCTTCATTCTTTCATCACCAGAGGCTCAATCCTTGGAATCTATCATTCAAGGTGCTCCTCTTGACTTTCCCAAGTCCATACTTTACATAGATACTTCCTTTGAGAGATCCAGACCTAATTGTCAAACCTTGCTGCATACTCTGTTCTTGGTCACCGGACCAAGTTACTCTACAATCTGACTTCCGGTATCGATACACCATGTCCTATGGATGGGTGGGATGAACTTTGTTGCCATCAATGACAACACTCATGAAGCTACAATGTGTCTCTTGCCAACAGTTTCTAGTCGGCATTCGAAGAACTCAAGATATTTCCAAACTCTGGTCTGTCGGCTGAATCCATGCTTACTAAGTGATGCGTATCAAAGAGATGCTTATAGAAGTCATCAATCATGTCACCCAATCATGAATGATACCTCAAGAAACTTGATCACCATCAATATCTCATCTGGATTAAGGTCTGAAGCTCTACCGGTCAGTTCTTCCTCAGTTTACTCTACCAAACAGGAACCCAACACTCAGGTGCTTATATCTTTTCATTCTATCATCACCGAAGGCTCAAACTCTAGAATATATTAGTCATGGTACTCCTCTTAACTTCCCCAAGTCTACACTTTACAAAGATACTTCCTCTGAGAGATCCAGACCTAATTGTTAGACCTTGCTGCATGCTCTGTTCTTGGTCACCAGACCAAAATACTCTTCAATCTGACTTCCGGTAGAGACACACCATGTCCTGCAGATGTGTGGGATGGACTTTGTTTCCATAAATGACAACACTCATGAAGCCACATAGTGTCTCTTGCCAACATGATGATCAAGAACAAGGTTTACATGACCAATAACATGTGAAAGGTAAAACGATTCTCAACTATAAATAGGAGGGTGAATACTAAAAAGTAACTTTCATTGTTTCAAGAACCATTGAGTAACAACCCTCTAGAGTTCATTTAGGATTTGATTATTGTTATGTTGTAGAAATTTTGGATTTCCTATATGGTGTTGAAATTTTTATTTCACACGTGATTTGATAATGGATTCTATTGAGTTTTTATCATATTTTTAGTTTTTTATATTGTTGATGGTCTAAATGTCCTTTCACAACAAATTTTCCACATAGGGCCACAATGCATGGAAAGCCTCTCAAACATGGGAATAGTCTATGAATCAATATTTAAGATTGAAAAGTCAATTCCATGTTCATTTAGAATAAGCCTATCTAAAGAAAAGAGGAAATAAAGAGGGATGCTCAAATAAATAGCAAGAAGACAAAGGATTATGTTGATAAATATCCTTTTGTAACCTACTAGTGCTTTGTAACTCATGAAATAAAATTAGATAGAAATGAAGTAAACACAAAGTAAGTTGGCCCACATATGACATGTCTAGAATCTAGAGCCACTCCCTTGTCAATGGCCAAGTTGGAGTGACTAGTGGAATAGTGCTCTCAAATGTACCTCTCAAATTTGTGTGTGCCATCTAGCTCGATTATGTCACTTCTCATATAAATTCATCATTTTGGAGCTCTATCATGCCACCATGACTCTTCAAGCCCAACCCTTTGATATTACTCTACAACTATGTGTTGCCAAATTCCATCAATAGAAATAAATTACTGATAATTACTCTACCAAAGGAGCTCAAATTAAAACTCATCTTCACTGGCTTAAAATTGGGGACAAAGTTTCTAAAGAATTTTTCCATTGCTTGCATGCTTGTCACACTTTCTATGCTATCAAAAAAATTGAGGAATGCCAACATATTTTGATGGATATTCATGTTAGATCACTAAGGCCTTTGTGCACCATTATGAGTAGTTTTTCAGAGCTCAATAGGGTTCTCTTAAAAGAGCCACTACTTTGCAATGATTTTTGAGTGTGGTCCCTTGTTAAGTTACACATTCTTAGAGATATTTTTTGGAGTAGCTCCTTACGCTAGAGGATCTCCAATAGCTATTATTTCTATGGCTAATGATAAGGCTCTAGACATTGATGGATTCCCACATGAATTATGTAAATATTTATGGGATTTGGTTGGTAAAGATCTTCACAAAATATACCTTGAAGCCTTTCATTCCAATTCATTAGGTAATATTATTAACAAAGGAAATATAAAATTCATACCTAAGTTTGGAGATCTAGAAGATATTTATGATTAGATGTCAATCACTCTACTCAATGTCTCCTATAAATCATTATTAATTTACTTACTCTCAAGCTATTCCACATGCTCCCTTTGATTGTTTGTCCTAAGAAAATTATCTTCATCAAATCTAGGTACATTAATGACAACGTTACTATTGTTTGGGAAGGAATGGAATGGGATAGGTGTTCTCAATAACAAGCCTTTTTTATGAATATTGAATTTACTAAATCCTATGATCATATTGAGTGGCCTTTCATCCTTGCTATGATCCAAGCTTTAAGATTTGGTCCTCAATTTGTGTAATCTATCCAAATGCTCATTTTTTATGCCTCTGATTGAATTACCATTAATTCCCATCAATTCCCATCAATTCAATGATTCTAGGATTTTTCATTCAATCTACTAGGGGCTACCCCTAAGCTCCTACTCTATATGTGCTTGTTGCAAAAGGCTTTGGATATCTCTTAGTGAATGTTATTTCTAATAACCTAGTTAAAGGTATGTCTTTGCTTGCTTCTTTAACCTAATTAATCAATGGTTATGTTGACACCTGTTTAGGTTTTTAGGGTTTTAAATTTATTCCCTTTAAAGTTTTCTTAATTTTCCTTCAAAACCCTAAGACCTGCGGTCATATATCTCCTATATCTTCTAATTTATTGTTGATCATTTGTCCTAGGTTGCCGGTTGCATGTTATAACACCGAGCCTTCAAAATAGTGAAATGACCAGCCCCGAGTCCTAGTGCCCACCTTTTATTGTCCACTGAAATGTCTTACCCTTCGTAAAGTTTCCAATCTTAAGTCTTTATAGGGCTTGAAAGTGCCACATGGCAGTATGTTGCATGCCTGCAGACCATTGTAGGTGATGTCATAATCCCTACTGCGCAATTGCAAAGTAAGGACACCTGTAAAGTGTGTCGTGGCCTTCTGGCCATATGATCGTTAACTTGGATGAATGATGCAGATCGTACTAAGTGTCACAGAACAAAGGAAGGAAGTGGGTCGATGAAAGGATCCAATGGTTGCACAATGGCGCAGAAGAATCATGTTAGAAGGAAAGATTCAACACGGGGCTACGAGATGCTGCCACATGGATGGTTCCCAAATGAAAGAAAAAGGATACAAAGAGGAGGGCCATGTGGAAGGCTTAGCTCGTTTTTGGGGAGCCAAAAAGAGAGTGGCTCATTTGTTCCTTCCCGATCCTGGAATGGCACCACGTGTCGAGGATGCTGGGGCCTATGACCGTAATATCTATGATTCTGAAATGATGAACAAGATGCTACCAAGTGCTAAGAAAATAAACAAAGCAGTGGGACTGTAGCCTATGAAGATCTAACTGCAGCATATAGTCACAGAAGAATCTTGTAAGAGGCAGAGATCCCTTGCGCGGCTGCGAGATGCAGCCACATGTCTAGTTGCCAGAGAGAATCAAAAGGCTTATATGTGAACAGATACAAGGAGGCTTTTGCATACTCATGCAAAGGTAAAAAAGAGATGGCCCACCCTCTAGTGTACGAATGTAATTTTGTGACACGTGGTAGTCTTAGATACCAATGTGTATGTTGACTATTGAGACCACTTGATTGGCACATTTTCATTGGCCAACAGAATTTTCAATGGTGTCAACTGGATTTCCAAAGCTTTCTAAGCTGTCGATCCTTAAAGAAATTTCATCTATAGCTCATATTCAAATGAAACTATTTGGCATCCTGACGGTGGGAAATGTGCAGGTTCAATTGGGAAAGGCATTCAAAGGTCATATTTCAAAGATTTCCAAACGTTATGAGGCACAAAATCAAAGGGGACACAGAGGGGATGATGATTTAATGTATAAAGGGAATTTGTTGGGTAAATTTAAAATTTTTTTTTGTCTAATGTGCTTCCACTAAAGAATTTAATCTTCTCAACTACCCCCTTCCAGATATTTGTTCTGTCAACTGCTCACATTGAAGAAGGACAAATTATCCCCCATCTAGCCAGGTCTCTAGATATTTTCTATAGTTAATTCTTGCAAATAGTTGTCCCTCCTAGCCAAGATATTTTCTGACATGGCCCATAGGAGCAAATTTATTGTAACCTAGATTAGGTCAAGTGGAATCATAGGCTATATATGCATAAATGTAAGATGTAAAGGGGGTTGGTCTTTTGGGTATTTTTTAGGCAGTCAAGTGTAGAGATCTCTAGGGTTTCAAATAGTAGAAAAGCTCCAGTTCTCTAGTAGTGAGGACACAGGTTATGAAAGGTTTATCATATTGATTACAACTATTAGTGTATGAACTTCTCCTTCTTCTTATGTAATCTCTCAAGGAAAATTTGAATTTCTTTTAGGATTTCCTCTTGCCACACTTCGTGGTATGATTGTAACCATTGATCAGATGAACGAACAAATTCTTAAAACATTACATGCCATGTGATGATCTATTTTATGGTTGTAGATGATTGATTGTATCTTGATGACAGATTACTAAGCATATTCTCTATTGTTTGTTATTTCTTCTTGCATATGAATATCTAGAAAGTTCATGTTTCATTTCTCTTGTTGTTCTCTTCCTTCTATTGAACTGTGGACTCCGTAACCCAATTTATTAGGCATCGGTCTGAAGTTTTCCATGATCACCCACACTCTTAAAAGATTAAAACAAATTTATCATGTGTAAAGAAAGTAATTAATTTGTATGTCTTGCAAACAAGATTACCTACACCTTCCATTGTCAATGGGAGTGCCCTCTTATCAGCTATATATGGGTTATTAGCGACAACCAATTATTTTAGGTCCAGTGACCATCTTTGGGGCCTAGAAGGTAGTTTGGGTTTGGTTGTCCTGTTATTTTTAGTTGTTCATGTAGCTTGAACCTAATACCTATTCAGGTATCTCCTAGGAATATCCCTCATGAGTCTAAGCTAAGCTCAAAGTGTAGAGGAGTTAACCCACTCCTATAGGTTGCCCAAAATTACCTTGAACTTGTTGATAAACCTCTTCCATTAATCTAGAATGACTATCCCTAGCTTAGATGATTTGGGAATGTTTTAGGGTTTAAAGTTGTAGTTATTTTAGGAGTCAACATCTTTCTGGCACTATTGCCAAGGAATGAATTAAAGGATTTGAAAATCTTTGCAATAGTCACTGAAGAAGAAGTTCTTCCCATTAGGCAAGTGGCGACTCTATCAAGTAAGAAACCTAGAAAATCAATTTTGAAGAATATTGAAATGGATAGAGAAAGAAATGAAGGACAACTTGAACATGGCGAGTCCTCTAGTAGTACAGGAAATAGAAGGGGTAGATATAAGTAAAGAAGACTTGGTAAGGTAGCCTCAAGGAATACTCAAGATAGTGCATTTGTTGGCCTTAGAAGTCAATATTAGTATACTTCTGAGGACTCTACTGATAATATACTCAGAACAAGTTGGAGAATGAACATTGATGGATATGATGTCTAGAGAAATGAAAATGTTGTTGGTAGAGGAAGTAGGGATAGATCTAATGAGCCCTACTTGAGGATGTATAGGATGCCCCATGATAATGAAGAAGCATATCAAAATATCAGGCATCCTACTTCCCCCATAAGGACAGTTGAAAGCCAGCATGATACTGCCCCAAATGAGGGTGAGCAGCAGCAACAACTTGATGATGAGGAAAGAGAAAGAAGAATCCATGATGATCTGGATTTGCTTGATCATATCAGGAATAGACAGAGAGAGGTGCAGGCCTTGATTGACCAACAACAAGCTCAACTTGCTCAACAGACTCAGGCAAATCAAAATATTCAACACCAAGGCCATATACCTCAACAACAACATCAACAATATAATCTACAGGACCCTAACTTTTAGGCCAATCCCAGACAATGATAAAGGGGACAACAGGGTGTGAATAATGCCCATGTTCAAGATATGCAAAATTAGCCACTATAAAATCAAATGAATTAGCAACATGGCAATATTCAAAATATTAGGCCTCCATTCAGAAGACAAGTGCAAAAGTTTCTTCCACAAATAAAACCATTAGGAGCTGAAAGGTACAAACAACTTGACTTTATTGGCATACCTAATTTTCCTAATCCCATTCCAACTAAGATTAGAGGGAAAATTCCTAGGTTTCAAGGTAATAATGTAATCATTGGTGAGGAACATTTGAGACACTTCATCAATGTCACAAATGAGTATGAGATTGAGGATGAGGATGTGATGATGAAGCTATTTATGCGTTCATTGGAAGAAAGCACCAAAGAATGGTACAAGGTACTCCTTGATAATAGTATTGACTAATGGGAGGAGTTCATAATAGTGTTTAGACTGCAATATGGGGATAGGATTGACTCCAAGTTTGCCATCCATGAGCTCACAACAATCAAGAAAGGAATGAATGAAACTATTGTTGACTTTAATGGTAGATTCATTATGACAATGAGAAAAGTGCCACCTCAGATGAGACCTAATGAATCCATGTGTTTAGTTTTATACTGTGGTGCCTTTGATTCTAAGATTGGTTATTGTTTAAGGGATAAGAGTCCTCAAACACTAAGTGAAGCTTATGCTATCACCATCAACATTGAAAGTAACATGAGAGCCTCTGGTAAACATGTTAAGAGATCTGATATAAAAATTTCTCAGCTAGATAGGGCAACTTCTAGCAAGCCCCTCACTACTGAAGACAAAGTGGATAAACTCATGGGAGTAATGAAAAACCTATCTTACAAAGTTGCTCGAAATGACAAAGGGTTACCACCTCAAGGTGCTCCAACACATTTCAATGAAGGTCAAAGACTGCATAACATACCTTACAATATAGATTGGTCTAAGAGACCACAACAAAATAACAGACAAGCTTATCCTAGGCATGTTAGCTTCAAACAACCTGAGAGGGATACCCCTAATCCATTAAGTAAGGATCAAGTAAATTTTAAAGATGATACTCTTTGGTGCCAAGTATGTTTCCTTCCCATGACCCAAAAAACTGTGTAGTTGCTCATTCAATGAGTAGAGTTGAGGAATTCCCTAATGAAGAGGGTGGAGCTCAGTATTTGAAGAGGAGATAAATCAGTTTGACACCCAGGGATTTGGGCAGATGGGTCATGATATAAATTATGACAGTTATAAGGATGATGATCATATTTTCCAATATGATCATAATGAAGTTTAGAAGAGATATCACTTGCCATCTCATGATTTTGAGCACTTGAGGGGTCTCATGTAAAAGAAGCACAAACAATCCAGACCTTCTAAGAAGGATGTAAAAGCTCTCATTGATGCTGCCATCTTGTAAGTTCAAGGGGGCTATCAGTTGAGAAATAGGCAAGTGCCAATGCAGAGCTCTCCTGTTGCTAGGCCAAGATATGATACATTGGATGATGGCAAGAAAAGGCAAAAGGAGGATGCCAGAGAAAAGAGAAATACTATTCTGATGAAGACTGTGCTTAAAAAGAGGAAGCTTTTAGTGTAGCCTATAACAACAAAACAAAAATATGTACAAAAGAACCCAACATCAAAAGGTGCAACTGGTTACCTCACCTACTCTAGGGATCCATTATCTGAAAGATTACAATAAACATGATCAGCCTCAAGTCCAAAAGGAATCAAAAAAGGAGAAAGATAAGAAAAAGGAAAAAGGTAAGGATATCTCATCCTCCCAAGTAATACCTTATATTCCTTCTACAAATGATGTACTATTTCATCTGATACTCCTTTGCCAAAATATCTCCCTATTGACATGGCTTAAGTATTTAGCCAAATTAAAATTTTTGTGCCAATAGTGGAACTCCTTAGGATCCCTAAGCATAGGGATAGAGCATGGTCTCTTAGTACTACCACAGAAGCACAAAAACAACTTGTTGTTGAACCCAATAATGATGAGACCGTAGAAGTATATCTGGGATCAACTATTGTTAACAGAAAGATAGGAGTTGACCCCTTTTTTACCACATTGATTATAAATGGATGGTTATTACACAACTACATGCTTGACTCTAGTGCTTCTAGTAATGTTATGCCATTGTCTATAATGAATAATTTGGGATTGAAAGTGTCCAAGTCTTTTAGCAAGTGTTTTGCTATGGACTCTAGAGAGGTAAATGTGATTGGTCTTGTCAAGGATGTTGAGGTCAAATTAGCTGCATATCTTGAAAAAACATTTTTGATGGACAAAACCATAGTAGATTGCCCATCCAAATGGGGCATGCTGCTATTAAGAAAATGGGCAGCCTCTATGGGTGGAAGTATTTAGATGGATCTCTCATATTCCACTATTCTAGTATAGAGTGTAGAGGTAAAGTTGCATTGGGAATAGAAGGTAGAAAATGAACACATAGAAGATAGATACAAAATAGAGGATGATCATGCAAATTTCTTTGATACTAAAATTGATCACTTTATGGCATGTTGCAGTGATAATAATCCTAATTTGGAGGCTTTACCTTCTAACCTCATTACTCCTATTTATGATACAACTGATTTGTGGACATTATATTTTGATGGTGCATATTTAAGGGAAGGTTCAGGTGTTGGTATTGTCCTGATAGCACCTAATGGTGATCAGGTTGGCAAGTCTTTTAGACTTGAATTTTAGTGCACCAACAATGTGGCTATATATGAGGTACTATTGTTGGGCTTAAATATTTCCCATAAACATGGAATCACATGTTTGAGAATATTTGGTGATTCAGAATTGATTGTGCAACAAATTAGAAAGATATTTGCTGCCAAAGAAAAAAGACTGAGAGGGTACCAAAATGTAGTCTGGGACATAATGGAATTGTTTGATGCCATTGGCATTGAATGGACTGAAAGAACAAAAAATGAAGGAGCGGTCTCCCTTGCTATCATTGGTTCAAAATTTGACTCTCAAATGAATTTTCCCCATGGCCAATATATTGTGGAGATACTCACAAGGCCAACAATTCCTGATAACATCTATAGTTGGCAGGTTTTCAATGACACCAATCAAAGTTTCAATTTTATGAATTGCATGGATGAATTTGAAAATCAGTTGATTGATTGGCAGCCAATGATGTAAGTTACAGATGGTAAGGAAACTCTGTTTGGTACTGAGGTTGTGTAATTAAAGACAAATACTATTCCAAAAGGGCTGGTAGCATTAGAAAGAGTATTTGACAACTCAAACCGATGGAAGAGTAAAAGTAAACCTGTTATAGAAGATAATGTTGAAGGTGTAAACCTTGGAACTAGGGAGGCACCTAGAATGGTTTACATTGGGAAGAGATTGAAGCCTCAAGAGAAGCAGATGCTGATTGCTCTGCTTATAAAATTTAAGAAGTGTTTTGCATGGTCCTACGATGAGCTTAAAGATTATAGGGAGGACTTGTTTCAGCATACCATTCCCCTTGAACCTGATGCAAAACCATTTATGCAAAACCAGAGGCCTATAAATCCTACCATTACTCCCAAGATGCAAAAGGAAATGTTAAAGATGAAAGATGGAGGCATTATAAAACTTATCAGACATTCTGAGTGGGTATCCAACCTTGTCCCTTTAAGAAAGAAGAATGGGGAAATTAGGTTGTGAGGATTTTAGAAATTTGAACATCAAGTTCCTCAAAGATAACTACCCTCTCCCAAGCATGGACTATTTATTATAGAGGGACGTTGTTGGTTTAGAGCTAATGTCAATGATGGATGGATTCTCTAGATATAACCAGGTGTTGGTTAAGGAGTCTAAACAACACAAAACAACATTCACCACTCCTTGGGGGGCCTATGTATACCTAAGAATGCCATTTGGTTTGAAGAATGTTGGGTCAACATTTGAGCAAGATATGGATGTAGCTTTTGTTGGTCTCATTGATGAGATCATGGTGGTTTATCAAGATGACCTGACAACATTTTCCAAAGAAAGGGGTGAGCACTTCAAGCATCTTGAAGTAATTTTCTAGAGATGCTTAGACTATGGGATTTCTTTGAATCCTAAAAATGTCAGTTTGGAGTTGAAGAGGGCAAGTTACTAGGGCACATTATGTCAAAAGATGGGGTAAGGATTGATCTAGAATGAGTCAAGGCTATATATTTCATTCCCCAACCCAAAATAGTTAAAGGAATATAATCTTTTTTCAAGAAAATCAATTTTTATAGGAGGTTTATTCCTAATTTTTCTGAAAAGACTAAGGCCATTTCTAAAATGCTCAAGAAAGCGAAATCTATTATATGGGAGAAACAACCATCTAAATCATTCAAAGATATCAATGAAGCTATGAAGGAGGCACCTGTACTAATAAGTCTAGATTATTCTAAGCCCCTTTAGTTATTTTCCTTTGCTTCTTTTTATACTATTGCTGTTGTTTTACTTCAAAAGATTAAAGATGGATTTGAACAACCTATAGGCTTCTTTAGAAAGTCTTTACAAGCTATTGAATTGAATTATTCCATAATGGAGAAGCATGCCTATGCATTGGTTAAGGCCATAAAGAATTCTAGATCTTACTTCATAGGTACCAAGATCATAGCATATGTGCCAAACACAACTGTGAAGGATATTTTCATACAATAGGAAGTTTCAGTTAGGAGGTACAAATGGATCAACAGGATCCAAGAATATAACATGGATATACAAATTACCAAACTGGTTAGAGGTTAGGGTTTAGCTAAGTTAATGGCAAATACCAACTTAGAGGCAGTTGAGATAAATGAAGTAAATGTTTCTCAAATTGTTGATGTGTGTGCTTTGATAGATGACCCATGGTATAGGGATATTATCTTTTATCTAGTCAACATGCATTACCCCCAGGCATGACTGTAACTTAGCAAAGGACACTTAAACCAAGGTATGTCTTAATCCAAGGTATTTTAATGTGGAGAATTCATGAGGGATTATTGTTAAAATGTCTAAATCAACAACAGTATGAGGAAGTTATTGATGAATATCACCGAGGAGTTTGTGGTGGACATTTTTATGCTAAAACCATAGCACATAAGATCATTAGAGCAGACTTTTGGTAGCCTAATCTCTTCAAAGATGTTTCAAAACAAATTATAAAGTGTGATTCCTATCAAAGATTTGTAGGTAAGTTGAAGTTTCAAGGTGCCCTTCCCCTTATGACTGTCACTATTGAAGCACCCTTTCAGCAATGGGGCATTGATTTCATAGGGGAGATCCAAGAGAGATCAAGAAATGAATACATGTGGATATTGGTGGCAACTGATTACTTTACTAAGTGGGTTGAGGCTATTCCAACTCACAATGCCATGTCCAAGGTAGTAATTGAGTTCTTGTTGAAAAATTTAATAACTAGATTTGTGATGCAGGAGCATCCCTGGTTTAAGAGCAATCTTACATCAACCAAAAACATTTGTATTTCAATTTGTTTGTAGTTTGTTTCTTTTCATTTTCCAGTTCAATTCAGGCAGTTCAGTCAGAAGCAGTTTCAACTTTTGGTCCAGTTTTGGCATTTCACCCCTTACAGATCTAGACTTAGCATCTACATTTATTTATCTACATCATATCCAAAATTCATAGCATTTGGATCAGTTATTGAAAATATATCACTATTAGAAGGTCAACTATTTTCTCAGAACAAAGCATCTTGACAGTCTCAGACAATCAACTGAAGGAGAAGGCTTGCAGATCATTCCTTGTCTTGCGGATCTTAATGACACATCATTAAATGATCTTTGGTTCATGGCTAACCTTCTCCAGAGGTTCGCACATTATTCCATTCATTTGATGAAGTGTTCTATGCATTTAGGTCTGACCTATCTGTGAACATGTTACAACTCTTCATTGGAGTTTGTGACCTTCCTTGGCTGATGCAGAGGAATCCTTTGGTCTGGAAATGATATATAATAATGTAATAGATCCTTAGGAAAGTGGCCAATCAATTTCTCATGATTTAGAAGATTGATAGTTAGATTTTGCATGAAGGAGCTTCAAAGCTTTATCCTGTGCATGTATGTAATCAGGCTTGTGATCCTTAATTGTAAGCCTGCATGTTGTTGGCCAATTTGTATTTGAATTCTTTGATATACTAAATGACTAAATCTGCACTTGCTTTATTGCTTTGAGTTATTACCATTGTGTTTACTCTTGTTGCACGGTCTGAATAGTTCATTCAGTGAACTCTCCTACCATGACTGCACCAAGTGGTATCAGAGCAAAAGTTTGAATCTTTGGGAGAGAATTGAGCGAAGTTGGTGAGGGAATTCTATAAGATCTTGCTATGGATAGATCACCAAATTGAGGTAGGTTACTTGTATTGCAACGTATCACCAATTGTGAGGTAGTTGTCACCTTGTAGCCCGATCACCGAACCTGAGGTAGTTTGCACTTGATCCTAGGAAGAATGTTGTCGAGGAGAGTTGTTGCTATTGGAACAATGGATGGTAGAATAGATGAGATGATGGAAATGATGAAAACAATGCAAATTTGATTAGATGTTGTTGAAGAGGATAGGTGAAGAGGATTGACACTGAGACCTAATGTTGAAAGTGATGAGGAAGAAGAATTTCAATCTGCTGAACAAACTGGTGAAACCCTAGGAGGTGAAGAAGAAGAAGAATCAAATCAAGTAAAGATGTTGAGAGCTATTTCAAAGATTGGAAAGAGACCTAGAGTTGATGTGCCAAACTATACTGCTAATTTGAATCCTGAAGAATTGATTGACTAGATAAATGACATGGAAGAATATTTTGAATATGAGGAAATTAAAGATCCAGAGAAGGTGAAGTTTGCAAAGACAAACTTGAAAGGACATGCTGCTATATGGTGGAAAGAAGTTTAGTTGGAAAGAAATAGAAGAGGAAAAGAAAAGATCACAAAATGGGATAGGATGGTGACAAAGTTAAAGAATTAGTTTATACCTGCTAACTATGAGTTGGAACTATTGAAGAGATTGAAAAACCTAAGACAAAAGGAGAAATCTGTGAAGGAGTACACTAAAGAATTTCATAAAATGATCATAAATATAGGGCATAGTGAAGAAAACAAGGAGAAAGTGGCTAGATATATCAATGGACTGAGATTGAACATTCAAGAAGAACTAAGCTTGGTAAGGATGACATCTTTGGAAGAAGCATATCAGTTTGCCCTGAAAGTTGAAGAGAAGTTGAATAAGAGACATGATCAGAGACAGAGAGGTAGAGGAGGTAAATTTTAGAGAGGTAGGACATTTTCTGGAGGAGATAAATCATATCTGGAGCAGAACAAGTTTGACAGCCTGTTGAGGAAGGATGACAGAGATAACAATGCTTACCGAAGAGATGACATAAATTTTTATCAGAGAGGAAACCCTAGCACATACTAGAATGAAGGATATAAAAGAGAAGGAAGAGGATTTGATAAGAGAACATTTAGAGGTACTTGATTCAAGTGTGGAGGTGAAGGGCATAGAGCATTTGAATGTAATTAGGGTAGTATAAGTAAGAGGACATAAAATAGAGGAAGAGCAGCCTATGTGGAAGAAGAACCTATTGAATCACCTAGTTCAGTTGGCAAACCTGAGAAAGGAGAATCACTTGTGATGAGGAGAGCACTATTTCAAGTAGAGACAAATGAGGAACCACTACAGAGGAAAAGCTTGTTCAGAACTAGATGCAAATTAGGGGGTAAGTGTTGTAAAGTTGTAATTGATAGTGGTAGTTTAGATAACCTAGTTTCAGAGGAGATGGTGACTAAGCTGAAGTTGGAAAGATTGAAACACCCTAAGTCCTATCAGATAGCATGGATTCAGGATGATCATAAGGTACTGGTGAGTGAACAATGTTTGGTAAAATTTCATATTGGATCTTATCATGATGAAGTCTTGTGTGATATTATGCCTATGGATGCTTGTCATATCTTGTTGGGTAGACCTTAGCAGTATGATAGAAGGCTATACATGATGGGAGAAAGAATACATATACTATAACAACAAATGGAAAGAAAATTACTTTGATTCCTTTGGAAGATGATCCTAAAGATGTGGTATGTGGAAATGCTAGAATCTATTTGGTAGATGGAAGGAAATTTCTGGATGGTTTGAGACATGAGAACATGTGTTATGCCTTGATTCCTAAGAAGCCTGAAGCATTGAAGAAGGAGACTGAAGAATCACAACTAGAGGAGATAAAGGAGTTGCTAACAGAATATGAAGACATCATATCAGATAATGTACCTGAAGGATTGCCACCTATAAGGAGTATCAGTCATCACATGGATCTTATACTAGGAGCAAGTTTGCCTAACAAAGCAGCACACCGAATGACACCGACAAAGAATGAAGAATTAAATAGACAGATAGAAGAGTTGTTGAGGATAGGTTTTATCAGAGAAAGCTTGAGTCCTTGTGTAGTACCTACAGTGTTGGCACCTAAGAAGGATGGAGAATGGAGAATGTGTACTAATTCTAGAGTAATAAACAAGATCATAGTTAAGTATAGATTTCCTTTACCTAGGATGGATGATATCATGGATTGTTTGAGTGGAGCAAGATATTTCACAAAGATAGATTTGAAGAGTGGATACCATCAGATCAGAATTAGAGAAGGTGATGAATGGAAGACTACTTTTAAGACAAATGAAGGACTATATGAGTGGTTAGTGATGCCTTTTGGATTGACTAATGCACCAAGTACTTTCATGAGATTGATGAATGAAGTTCTAAAGAAATTCTTGGGCAAGTTTGTGATTGTATACTTGGATGATATTCTAATTTTCAATAAGACAAAAGAGGAACATTCGTGGCATATTAGACAAGTGTTGCAGAGACTGAGAGAAGAGAAATTACTAATAAACATCAAGAAGTGTAGTTTCATGAAAGAGGAGTTGGTATATTTGGAATTGGTGATTTCTGTGGAAGGATTAAAGATGGACCCTGAGAAAGTGAAAGTAATTGTTGAATGGCCTACATCAGAGAGCATTGGAGAGGTTAGATCATTTCATGGATTGGGTAGTTTCTACCGGAAGTTAATAAAAAATTTTAGTTCAATTTGTAACCCTATGATAGAAATAATGAGAGGTGACAGAAAGGATTTCAAGTGGACATCAGGAGAAGATAAAGTTTTTGAGTTGTTGAAGCAGAAAGTGACAGAGCAACCTATTTTGGCATTCCCAGATTTCAACAAGGTATTTCAAGTTGATTGTGATGCAAGGAAAAGATATTTAGTTTATGATCAAGAGTTTTATGCCATAATTCAAGCCTTGAAGAAGTGGAGACATTATTTGTTGCCTAAGGAGTTTGTGTTGTATACAGATCATCAAGCTTTGCAGTATTTGAACAGTCAAGGTAAGTTGAATCAGAGACATATGATTTGTGTAGAGTTCATGTAGAGTTATACTTTTGTGTTGAAGAAAAGGAGTGGAAAATCAAACAAAGTTGCTAATGCATTGAGTAGAAGAAGAAACTTGCTAACAAAAATGAGAGTTGAAGTATTAGGTTTTGATGAATTAAAGAACATGTATGAGGGAGACACTAATTTTGCAAAACCTTGGAAAGCATGTAAGGAACCTGTTGTGATAGATAGGAGTAAGTGGTTGGATTATTTCATTCAAGAAGATATGTTATTCAAACGAAGTCAGTTATGCATACCTAGAAGTTCAATGAGAGATAATTTGATCAAGGAGAAGCATAGTGGTGGATTGGCAACACATTTTGGCATTGATAAGACAGTGGCCTTGGTGAGTGAAAACTACTTTTGGCCTCATATACATAAGGATGTTCAGAGATTTGTGCAGAGTTGTAGAGTTTGTCAAGTTGCAAAAGGGAGTAGTCATAATACTGGATTGTATAAACCTTTGACAGTACCATATAGACCTTGGGAAGACATAAGTATGGATAAATTGTAATGGGATTACCTAAGACACAGAGAGGACATGATTTGAAATATTTGTAGTGGTGGATAGATTTTCAAAGATGGCTCATTTCATACCTTGTAAGAAGACAACTGATGCAGTGCATGTAGCTGACCTATTTTTCAAGGAGATTGTGAGATTGCATGGATTACCTAAGAGTATAGTTTTAGAAAGAGATACAAAGTTTTTTGGATATTTTTGGAAGGCACTTTGGAAGAAGATGAAGATAGATTTGAAGTTTAGTTCAACTTTTCATCCATAGACTGATGGATAGACAGAGGTTGTAAATAGGAGTTTGGGAAACTTGTTGAGATGCTTGGTTGGAGAGAAAGCTGGAAGTTGGGATTTGATTCTTTCACAAGCAGAGTTTGCATACAATAATTTAGTGAATAGGAGTACCAGAAGAACACCTTTTGAGATTGTGACTGAAATGAATCCTAAAGGAGTTATAGAATTGAGAGACATCAGTATAGAGGAAAAGAGGAGTGCATAAGCAGAAGAATTTGTAGATCACATGAAAATAGTACATGATCAAGTAAAGAAGCATTTGGAGAACATGAATAGTAAGGACAAAGAGAAGGCTAATGAGAAGAGAAGACAAAAGGAATTCAAAGTTGGACATGAAGTGATGGTATATCTGAGAAAAGAAAGATTTCTAGTTGGGACATATAACAAGTTAAAGATGAAGAAGTTTGGACCTTGTATGATACTTAGGAAATTTGATTTCAAAAATGCATATGAAGTGGAGTTACCAGAGACATTGGGTATATCACCTATTTTCAACATTGCAAACCTTTATTAGTATCATGAAGTAGAGTTCAGTGACAACATGGAAGAAGACTTGAAGAAGCAATTACCACAACAAGCATCGGAGCAAATAGAAGACATCTTGGATAGTAGAGTTGGACGCAGCACTAGAGGAAGACAATACAAAGAATATCTTGTGAAGTGGAAAGGCAAACTAGAAGAGGATTCATCTTGGATTTCTTGGGCTGAGGTGGACCATCTTGGTTCTCCCTAGCACCAACAAAGTGAGGGAATCACTTTTTCAATAACCCTAGATGTTTGATGCAGGAGCATCCCCGGTTCAAAAGCAATCTTGCATCAACCAAAAACATTTACATTTCAGTTTGTTCGCAGTTTGTTTCTTTTCATTTTCCAGTTCAGTTCAAGCAGTTCAGTTAGAAGTAGTTTCAGCTTTTGGTTTGGTTTTGGCATTTCACCCCTTGTAGATCTAGACTTAGCATCTAAATTTATTCATCTACATCATATCCATAATTTAGAGCATTTGGATTAGTTACCAGAAAGATATTGCTATCAGAAGATCAACTATTTTCTCAGAACACAGCATCCTGACAGTCTCAGACAATCAGCTGAAGGAGAAGGCTTGCAGATCATTCCTTGTCTTATGGATCTTAATGACACATCATTAAATGATCTTTGGTTCATGGTCAACCTTCCCCAAAGGTCCACATGTTATTCCATTCATTGAGGAAGTGTTCTATGCATTTAGGCCTGACCTATCTGTGAACACGTTACAACTCTTCATTGGAGTTTGTGACCTTCCTTGGCTAACGCATAGGAATCCTTTGGTCTGGAAATGATATATAATGATGTAATAGATCCTTAGGAAAGTAGATAATCAAGTTCTCATGATTTAGAAGATTAATAGTTGGATTTTGTGCAAAGGAGCTTCAAAGTTTTATCTTGCGCATGTATGTAATCAGGCCTGTGAACCCTAATTATAAGCCCGCATGTTGCTAACCAATCTATATTTGAATTCTTTGATATACTGAATGACTGAATATGCACTTGCTTTATTTCTTTGAGTTGTTTCCATTGTGTTTACTCTTACTACACGGTTCAGATAGTTCATTCTGTGAACCCTCCTACCATGACTGCACTAATTTGGTGTGCCATCCTGAATTATTACAGATAATTCTATGTGTTTTAGATCTCAGGACATTGCAAATATGTGTTCCAAGCATGGGATAAGTCTGATTCATTCATCACCATATCATCCATAAAGTAATGGACAAGTTGAGTCCACTAACAAGAGCCTCATGAAAATTTTAAGGACTTTGGATGAGAACAAGAAAAGGTGGGATGACAAGCTAAAATATGTAGTTTGGGCTGATAGGATCACATATAAATGTGCTATAGGCAAGAGTCCTTTTGAGTTAGTATATGGGAAGGAGGCAAAAATGCCAATGTCACTAGAGTTACCTGTGTATCAATTACTGCAACAAATAAAAGAAGATGGAAATGACGCTATGACACTCAGAATGCATGAGTTAACAGAGCTGGATGAGATCAGAAGGATGGCATATGATAAAACCTGCTAAGGTAGCAAGAGGTACAACATCTGTTCAACAAAAGAATAATTAAAAGATGTTTATAGATTGGTGGTTTGGTTCTTCTCTAGAATGCCAAATCAGAGGACAAGGGTAACCATGGTAAATTTGAGCCACTGTGGTTAGGCCCATATCAAATTGATAAAAGGGCCAGTGAGGACACCTTTTATGTCAGCAACATGCAAGGAGAATTGCTAGAACTACCTATTCATGGGCAGTATTGAAATATTACTTCTCATGGGTAATGATTTTCCTTAAAATTTTGTGATAAAACCTTGTTATATTTGGTATTTTTTGAATTCAATTAGTCATGACAAAATTTCTAGTCTTGATGGTGTTTTGTTTTTATTCTTGTGTCATTGTTTTGGTCTGCTCGGAGATACTGGATTCTCGTTGTGTCACTGCCTAGAACACATCCCCAACTGGAGCCAGTGTTGACACATGTTTAGGTTCTTAGGGTTTTAAATTTATTCCCTTTAAGGTTTTCTTAATTTTCTTTCAAAACCCTAAGACATGCAGTCATATATCTACTATATCTTCTAATATGATGTTGACTGTTTGTCCTAGGTTTCTAGTTGTATAAGTTATAACACCGAGCCTTCAAAACTGGGAAATGACTGGCCCCGAGTCCTAGTGCCCACCTTTTATTTCCCATTGAAATGTCTTACCCTTCGTAAAGTTTTAAATCTTAAGTCTTTATAGGGCCTAAAAGTGCCATGTGGTAGTAGGTTGCATGTGTGCAGAGCATTGTAGGTGACGTCATAATCCCTATTGTGTGACTGTGAAGTAAGGACACCTATAAAGTGTGTCATGGCCTTCTAGCCATATGATCATTGACTTGGATGAATGATGCAGATTGTGCCAAGTGTCATGGAATAAAGGAAGGAAGTGGGTCAATGAAAGGATCCAATGACTGTGCAATGGCATAGAAGAATCCTGTCAGAAGGAAAGATTCAGCATGTGACCACGAGATGCTGCCACATGGTGAGTTCCCCAGATGAAAGAAAGGACACCTATAAAGTGTGTCATGGCCTTCTGGCCATATGATCGTTGACTTGGCTGAATGATGCAGATTGTGCCAAGTGTCACGAAATAAAGGAAGGAAGTGGGTCAATGAAAAGATCTAATGACTGTGCAATGGCATAGAAGAATCCTGTTAGAAGGAAAGATTCAGCACGCGACCGCAAGATGCTGCCACATGGTGAGTTCCCCAAATGAAAGAAAAAGGCTACAAAGAGGAGGGCCACGTGGAAGGCTTATCTCATTTTTGGGGATCCAAAAAGAGAGTGGCTCATTTGCTCCTACCCAACCCTAGAATGACACCACGTGTCAAGGGTGCTCAGGCCTATGATCGTAATTATGCTGAAGGTGTTCCCTTTGTGAGAGAGAGGACTGTCTTTGAAAATCAACGATTGAGAGTCTTGTAGAAGGATGCAAGACGATTGAACGCATCCTGTCCATCTGTTGTCAGGGAAACTTTTCTGCTCGCCAGTTTGTAATATAGATGCTTGTGCAAGTCAATAGTAAAATCTATGGGAAATCTACAGGAGGCAACTAGGCCCTGTAATCCCTTGGGCTTTTTTTGCACTTTTTAAAACAAAATTTACACTAGAAAGAATAGTTCGCTTTGTGTTGACCACGTGACTCCGTAAGTTTAAAGGCTGACATGGTTGATTATTAAAAATGACCATTATTAAATGTCATATTGGATAAATGTATAATTGCTCTGTGAAATGATATTTGTTAAAAAATATTGTAATTGTTCAATTTATATGCATAATTAGTTTTCTACACTGTATTGCCTTCTTCAATTACATAATAAACTTTGTCAATCTATACCTAAAATAAATAAAAAACAATCGTACATTGCAAAAGGGTATGAGTCATCTTCTAGATATCTCAGTTGACAATAGTTTTGATGTATAATAGTTTTTATGTTTCATAAATTAACTATATTTCTATTGTAGGGTGTTTAAATTACACAAATGTATACTTTTAGCAACTAATTTATGTGGTAATTATTTTTAGGGCAAGTGCAGTAAATTGTGTGGTTTAATTTTCTGCAGAGAGTGGAAGATCTTAAACCCTAATGAACTTAAAAAAGGAAGTGGAAACAACAAAAACCCCTATTTCTATCTTAGTTATGAGAGGATTTAAATATTTTTACACTATAAATTTAAAGACTTTTACACTATAAATATATCTAGATATGTCTGTATGTTCATAAAAATGAATAGTTATCCCTTTGTAAAGCTATAAGAGCACTATAATGCTCACATATAAAAGTCTATTGGCTAATTATTAACATTATATTTGAGTATATATACTAAGAATTACTATATATCTTAAGTTTTAATTTGGTAGGGGAAGGTCAAATCCTCCATCCTTAGGTGATGCAATTTGGTTTTCACCTTTGGATACATCCTTTGTTTTTACTATTTTGTGATCAGGAGGTACCATAGTGTGGTTTTCACCTAGAGATCTTTCTTTATTTTTACTTTTGCAACTGGAGGATTTGGCATTCTCACCAAAACAAGCTGTTGGATCTAGTTCCATTACAAAACCAACTTTGTGATCGCCAAGGGGGATACCATCCCAGAGTCCCATAAACTTAGCTATAGCTTCGTCATTTTGAAATACATCTAGAACAGGGGACCCTTGTTGGTCCCAATCAATAAGTTCAGGGTAGATAAGTGTTGAAATTTGGGTACTTGTGGTTGATGTTACAGATACCGATGATAGCATGAATACAGAGGATTCTGTAAATAGGTCTGCTATATGGATGGAAGAGTCATCGATGATATCCTCATTAGATGTTGAATCAGCGAGAGAAGTTTCTGCCACCTTGTCGAGGATACCCTCGATGTCCAAGGCGCGTGGTACCTTTCTACAAAATCCTAACCCCTTCTTGTCTAGTTGCTTCATCACAATAATGGGTTCCATTGTTCCTTGATTCTGTTTCCCAAGGCCACCTTTATCTTTGTAGCCCATGTTTTTGACTATCCTTAAGCCATTGCCATATTGCTTAACTGGTATAGTGACTGGTTCTTTCTCCTTGTAGAGCCAAGAAGAGATGTCTTCAATAGTTTCCTTTGCCAATAATTTTCCTTCTTGGAATTGAGTTAGGGATGCTAGGGGAGGAATAGCTACTTTTTTAGTTACTTTGGCAATGGGCGGTTGGCCATAGGATTTAGGGGATAGAGGCATCTGCCCTACACAACAAGATTTTAAGATGTCATAAGTTCCAAAGCCTATATCACAGATGTGAGCTTTGATTTTAGTAATAGGTTGAGGAGTAGGTTCACTTGCAGAGGCCTTTGTTAGGTTTTTAGGGTTGACATACAGTGGGGATTCAAGGGCTTTGTCATTATTTGGCACTTGGTTGCAATTCTTATAACTGCCTTGCAAGACATGGCAGAATTCAAAAGGATTGGGGTCTCCTAGGATAGTGATCTCCATACCATTAAATGGGAACTTGAGAGACTGATGGTACATTGAGGGAACAACTTTCATGGCATGGATCCATGGGTGTCCTAGGTTAATGTTGTAAGGTAATTCAATGTCTAGGACTTGGCATTTGGTTTCAAGCATGACTGGGCCTACATGTATAGTAAAGTGGATAACACCTTTTGACCGGTGTTCAGCATCATCATATCCCTTGATTGTAATACTTTGATCAATGTTGACTTGATCCTTAGAGTATCCCAATTGTTTAAGTAACTTTAGATAACAGATATTGAGACCAGTACCAACATCTATAATTATGCGTTTGATCTTGCGTTTATGAATGAGAACCTTAACGTGAAGGGCATCATTGTAACATGGATCATGGGATGGGAGGTCCTTTTTAGAAAAGACCACATTGTAGGGTGAGGCAATGTTACCTATTATAGCTTGGAAATCTGTGACCACTATGTTGTTAGGAACCGAAGACTCTTGTAGGGCTTTTTCTAGCACAGCTTTATGTGCAGGTGACGACTGTAGAAGATCCAAAATAGAGATCTGCGCAGGGGTTTTCCCTAGATGTTTGACAAGATTATAATTAGATTGGGTTGGCAGATTTGGTGTTGCACCATGAATGGTGACATGACCCTGACAAGTTGTAACGACGCAATCCGTAGATTTGCCTTTGATTGTGAGGGTAGATACATGACTCTCTTCAAAATGACTGACAATGGAGTCATAGGAAGTGGAAGCTTTGTTAACACATTTACCTTTATCCGGAGGAGGACCTTGACCATGGTTAGGGAATGGTTCCTTGTACATGTTGAGATCCTTGTTGGTGTGTTGAGTTGGTGGTTCATCCTCAAAAGAGATTAGGTTGCCCTTGATAAGATTTTGAATTAAGTGTTTGAGTTTCATGCATGACGTAGTTCTCTGTCCTTTGCTCCTATGGAAGTCACAATATTCATTGTCTCTGTACTATGCGGTTTTGTAAACAGGTTCACCATATGGGGGAGGATCTGGTAAGGTGATGATTCCCTTATGTAAAAGTTTTTGTAGAACAATTTCAATAGGCTCTCCTAAAGGAGTGAATTGATGCCGTAGAGGGTAATCTTGTTGAGGCCGCTCTTGTGGTCGTCATTGTTGTCTTTGTTGTTGTTGTTGTTGAGGTGGGGGTTGATTTAGTTTGGAGAGTTGAAGAGGTGTTTGCAGTGTTTGGACATGTCTAGAATTGACCACACCATCATTGACCATGTTTTTATTTTTGTTCCAAAACTTGGGTTTATCATTTGTTTGGTGTTGAGGAGCATTGTCTTTGGTTTCTTTAAAGATTTTGACCGCACCCTTAGCAATGAGGGCCTTTTCAATGTTGATTCCCTTGCAGGTAATTTCATCGAAGGTTGTAGCACTAAGGATTTGCAAATGGAAACCTAATTCATGGTTAAGGTTCGGCACAAATATGCTAACAAGCTGCTTTTCAGGTATCTTGAATGGGAATTTGCTAGCCATTTGTCCCCATCTTTGAAGGAAAGAAATGAAAGTTTTCCCATTTTTCTGTTTATTGTTGCATAGGTCAGTCATGGAGATCTCATGTTCTGTGTTGTAAGAGAAATGGGTGGCAAATTTCTCTACAAGCTCGTTAAAAGATTTAATGCCCATGGGTAGGTACGAGAACCATTTGATAGCTTGACCTCCAAGACTGTGAGGAAAGAGACGCATAAGATATGTGTCGTTATGTGAGACCTCAAAGCAAGCAAGATAGAATTCTCTAAGATTGTCTTTTGGGTCTCCTTTTCCTTTGTATTTATCAAATTTGGGAATAGTGAAATTGTGAGGAAAAGGGATCATGGGTAATGACTGATTAAATGGATAAGGACAAACTTCTTCTAAAGAGGTCTTCTTGGTGTGGCCAAATGTAAGATTAGATAACTATTGTTGAACCTCCGCAAGTTTTAGCTCCATAGTTGTGGGAGGGGTTGGAAACATCTCATATTGTCCTAGCAGTGGTTGTTGTTGCCCATATGGAAGATTGTAGTTGAAGCCATGGGCATTGGTGCTATAAGGGTCGTATGATTGGTTGGGGTTATATGTGTTGTATGTTGGGTTTAGATTGGGTTGGAGTTGGGTGTTTTGATTTTGGGGAGGTGGGGTGGTGATAGGTAAGAATGTAGGCTTTGTGATGGTTGTTGATAAGAGTTTGATGGAGGAAAGCTAAAGTTTGGTGGGTTTGGTTGCGGTGGTGGAACATAGCTTTGGGAAGTTTGGTTTTGGGAATGTTGAGGGTGGTTAGAAAATGTGTTGAAGAAGGTTAGTGTTGATGAATGTTGTGGTGGAGGGACATAAGCAGATGTGTTTTGTGATGGTGGAGGTTGATTGGGGAATGTGTTGAAAAAGGTTGATGAACGTTGTGGCAGGGGGACATAAGTAGATGTGTTTTGTGATGGTGGAGGTTGATTGGATTTGTGTGGTTGAAGGATACGAAGGGTAGATGAGATTGGTGGGGGTGTTTGTTGAGACCCTTGTTACATGGCTACATAAGTGTTCCCCAGATTAGAATTTTTTGGGAAGCCTTCGCGTGATGGGGTAGCCAATGTTCCACTTGCGATTGGTGTGGCCATTTTAGGAGGGTTTTGCATGTTTGATTTTGCTAGAGCGGCTTGTCTTGCTAGTTCTACTTGATGATGTAGAGTCTCTTGTTGGTGTTTGTAGATCTCCATAGGAGTCAGGAGCGGTGATATGGGTCTCTCTATCATTGGATTTTGATAAAGGGGATTCTCATAGTGTGTAATTGTTCTCCCTTGTGCATTTTGTTCGTGTAAGGGTGTGGTCACAGTTGACATGGTTTGGACTGCCATTATAGTGTCTTGAGTTTTGTTAGGCTTGCTAAGATTTGATAGATCAAAACCTTTGGGTAATTTGGCTCCTTTCTCTACTAGCAAATGAAAGAAATGATCTTGGTTCTCACTAAGGATTTTGTCAAAGGTAGCCATGGCTCTAGGATCTTGTATGATTTCATCAAGGTCTTGTCCATTTTCTTGAGAGGATTAACCTATTTCAAAGTGTCGCTCTTCTTGAGATGGGACTTGACCTATGGTATAACCAGGTGTAGCAAAATCATGAGGCATCCCGGTAGTGAATTGAGTTACATCAATCAACGGGACATTACCTTCTTGAAGATTGTTGGGTTGGTCATGTTGTGGCATGTTTTGAGAGTTGGTTGATTTTTCCATTGGTGTTTTTAGAGTAACCTTGGGATTCATGTTGGATTGGCTTGGTTGAGGCGTACGAGGAGGTGATTTGCACTTCCTTGGGGTGATTTGCTTAGACTTCATAGTTTGCTAGAGTCTAGTGGTTACCATGGGAGACACTAGGACAATACGTTGTTCTTTGCTAGGGTTTTAGTTGTATTTTTGGGAAATGACAGTTTTGATGCATAGTTTACTAGACCAAAGGTGCTGTACTATTTGACCAAAGGCGCAGGACTGTGTTACCAAAGGCATTGGACTGAGTTGCCAAAGGCAAGGTGCTGCTATACCAAAGGTGAGCTACTATTAGGCCAAAAGCAAGCTATTGTTATACCAGGGGCACTGAAGTAGGTTTACCAGAGGTGAGGTACTATTATACCAAAGGCGAGCTACTATAATACCAAAGGCGAGCTATTGTTATACCAAAGGCGCTGAAGTAATGTCAGTGATGTTTATAAGGCAAATTTTGATAGATTTGGATATGATTTTGATTGGATTTGCTTTGGCAAGAGAAAACACAGCAAACAAAGTGGCAAAAAAGGACTGACACAACAAATAGTGTATGTTCAAGGCTCAAAAAAAGCCCAATGTTTCCACGGGTATAAGATAATTGCAAACAATATCAAGCACTTTTTATCCCTAGAGACACGGTTTCATTGCAGTAGATCAGCTCATGACTTAATACTCCGTCGACCAAATGTCATTCCATAAAGGTGTCAAACATTTGTATCTTTGCGAGAGACGATAGATAGGGATATCTCACCCTCCCCTCAGAAATCTCAAGTAGGTCACAAGAGATTTATGGCTGAGGGAATACTATCTCTTCTCAAGGGAGCCAATGGTGAGTATCTTGAGGGCTTAAATCAATTCCCCTTGCACTGATGATTACCACAACGTTTAGAGGTGGATCGGGTAGTCACTATCTAGATTGGTTCTTAGTAACTTTGAGGGACCAACACCTTATGAGCAATGTGATAAGCTACTAAAAGCTTTAACCAATCCTACTAAGAGTATCAAACACTTCGCTCAATGTGAAAATCATTTCCACAAAGAGCTAGTACACCTCTTTTCAGTTTGGCACCACAAGGTAAGGCTGACATCGGTTAGGACTTAGCTTTCACCTTATCCCTCTTATATAGCGGTTCAAAGGAAAACTTCGCTTAGGGTTGTCCCTTTTGGATGAAGCGCAATCCAAAAGTAGGCCCTTCTAAAGGAATAACTGAAATGTAAGAGCAAGCATGTCAAATAGAGGTTCAATTGTCCCCTTACAAGAAAAATAAGGTGCAACTAAATTAGGCACACACACGGTTGTAGTTGTCAATTGTCTCTTATAAAATTGAAGTGTTTGGCATTCATGTCCTTTGTCCCTTAGAAAATTGAAGTGTTTTTGCATTCATGTCTGTTGTCCCTTAAGAAAGCGATATGTTCCTAAGACTTAGATTGCCAAAAATGATTTGTTCAATTGTCCCTTAAGAAAGCAATATGTTTCTAAGACTTAGTACAATCGATTGAGTTTCTTCAACGCTTGTCCTGCATGAACATGTTAGGGAAACCCATTTGCTCTGTGTGAGTGATAAGAAGCTGCAACAAGTCGATTAGTTCCACCAACTCATAAGTTAGAAAAATATAAAACAATATGACCAAAAGCACTTTACTCTCTTACCAGAGGTGACTTACTATATCCCTGAAGGCGCTGTATTGGATTACCAGAGGTGAGTTGTTGCAGAACCAGAAGTGATGCACTGTACTACCAGACGCGCTATATTGTGCTACCAAAAGCGCAGTGTTGTGTTACCAAAAGCGCTTTATTGTTCCAGATCTAAAAAAAGTTGTATTTTGTCAAAAAAAATTATGTCAAAAGATGATTTCATATTTGTTTTGTAAATCTGGGATGTATGGTTGATAGGATCTATACCCTGGAATTAAAAAAACCACTCAATGGTGTTGTAAAAAGATGGGTTAACTCAAAAAAGTGTAAATACTCCTAAATATGCCAGCTTAGGAAGTGAACCAGATAATTGAAAGACAAATAAATCAGCTTGCCAATCTATAAATGATAGATATGTGAGTAAAAACCCTGTAAATCACAAAACAAGATCATAAACTCTAATTTGCCAAAAGCACTGCTATGCCAACTGCGTTATACTATGTTACCGATAGCGTGCTACTGTGCTACCAGAGGTGCTACAGTATTGCCCAAAGGTGCTATACTGTGCCAGCAAAAGTGCTTTACTATGTTGTCAATAGCATTTTTCTGTGTCTTTTTGCGCTGTTCTATACTGTACTTAAAAAAATCAATTTCTCAAAGAAAAAGAAGGATTAGTGGGTCCCACTGGGCATGCCAGAATGTGCATGAGGAAAATTGAGAGGTCGAATGATAAAATCAAAACTATGATAATAACCAAATCAATAACCCATAACATAAAGAGATCTATCTAAATAAAAAACCTTGATTAATGAATAAATCAACTAAAACAAGAAAGCTTTTACCAGATTATATTGTTCTCTTTTGTCGAATGTGGATTGCTCAAATATCCTGTGAAACCATGTTTGCAACAAGAAAGTATAGGTGCTCAAAGTGCTCAAGAAGATTAATGTCAAAAGATCGTAAAGTGCTCGATGATGCGATGTATGATCAAAGCGCTATAAAGGATGCCTGATGATAAGTGATCGAAGATGATTTGTGAAAGAGATGAGGGAGGTTTATATAGGTTTCAATAGAGATTGATCAATGGTTCAGATAATTTAGAAGAATCAACGGAGGAGATAAAACTAATAACCATGATGAATGTGCACATGACATGTGTCAATCCATAAGGATATTTTTATTAAGATATGATGAAAACAAGATTGATTGAATAGATAACTCAACTTGTAATTTTGCCTTTTTTAGAGTTCTAAAAATAAGACTGATTGTGCACATGAGTTAATAAGATATTTTAAGAGGAATTGAAAGATAACTAAAATTAAATAAATAAATTTATTTAATTGATTGTGCATGATAGAAGAATGTAAATATTATAAATAAAATATTTGATTTTAGTTATTTTTAGAGGTTTGAGATAATTTAAATAAGTTTGCATGATTTATTTAAATTTGGAAGAGTAGTTGACTTAATTAAATAATGTAGAATTATTTAATTATAGATAAGAGGGAATTTGATGAATGAATTAAATTATTGGATTTATTTAATTAATGTGGACTTGAAATTTGGAAAGAGGATAATGATTTAATTAAATAATAAAAATTAATTCATTTTGGAAGAATAAAAAATGAATTTAATTAAATTAATTAAATAAAGAGGATTTATTTTATTAATGTCAATTTTTTGGAGTTTTGAAAGAATTTAATGAAATTGATGAAATTAATTAAATAATTAGATTATTTAATTAATGTTGAAATGCAGGTGATTTGGAAGAATTGATTAAAACACAAGTGAAGTGATGACATGGTCATTTTAGGGTGTCTACAATTGTTACTCTATGAATTTTCAAACTTCTTAAATGAATCTCCATTTTAGTTTTCAACTCATGATAGTTATATGGTATGAGTAGAGGAAGTTTGTGTGAATCCATGATGCAAGAGTACAAAAAAAAACACAAGTACAACCCCCTGTTACTCAATCAAAGAGATCAACCCCCCAAAATGAATGATTGTGGCACTTTATACTTAGTGCGATTTACAATTGTCCTCAAAGGACCAAATTTGGGAAAACAAGAAAATCTCTTAAAAATGAGATCCAAGGGAGATTACAATTTCTCACAATGATTGATCATAGCAAACAGATCCCTTCAAAACAAGTTTCACTTCCTCAAGTGTCAAAAATTCCAAGTTATCACACAAAAGCCAAAAAATTAACAAATGGAATAAAATGAACCTGGAGCTGATCTGAGAAAAGTGTATGAATGCATTTGACGAGCTCGTGAATACCTTTTCGATGCTGCAAGAATCATGAAAATCAGAGATCGTGGCAGAAAGTTGTGAGCTCAGAAGCTGAAAATGAAGATCTATCTTCAAACTACTGTAGCAGTCACCTGTAATAGAATATTAGAAAACTATTGATGCCATTATGAAGTGCTCTCTATCATCTTTCCAACGATATCTTGTTTGCCTGATTTGGCCTCCGTGGCCAAAAGTTATGCAAAAGAGAAAAAAAGCTCTTGTTTAGGGCTTTGAGGAGCAAAAATGGCCCCCTGGTGCTGATGTCACTCACAAAATATTCTCTTCAGTGCTAGAATATTCTCTGCAGGAAGGGGAAAAAAAACTCCATTGGTGCAAAAACACCTATTTTAAAATTAACTCTAATATTTTAAAATTAACTCTAACATAGACCGCATCAATCAACTCTAACATCTCTCACAATAATTAGTCTTCCAAATATAATTGAAATTTTAAAATCTTATAGTATTAATAATTATATATTTTTAGTTCTATAAAATATAATTAAACTATAAATAACTATAAATATTTAATATTTAATATGTTTAATCTAAATATACAACTTTAAAATATTCAATTTGATATGGTATATAATATTATTTTATAATATTGTATTTGAAGTTGTAAGGTTTCATTTATAAATATACAATATATAAATATAAATTAAATATAGTTAAAATATAAATAAATATATAATATGTTTAATCTAAATATACAATTTTATAATATTCAATTTGATATGGTATATAATATTGTATTTGAAGTTGTAAGGTTTCATTTTTAAATATACAATGTATAAATATAATTGAAATTTTAAAATCTTATAGTATTAATAATTATATATTTTTAGTTCTATAAAATAAATAAATTATTTATAAATTATCCATTATTACTTCATAAAAGTCAAATTTATGTTTTTATATTTGGTTTTTATTTTGTATGGCGAGAGTATTTATTCAATAGGAAATTTAAATCCATGGCTGCTTGAATGAGAAAAGATGTAGTCTTATAATTGATTTATTTCTGACTAATTTAATGCAACCATGGACCTATAGGGAAAGAGGAAATAGATGATGTGAACTATACATTAAACATAAACCTAATCAATTTGTGGATGAAATGGATTTGTTGAGATTATTTTTTACTTATCTCTTTTATTTCAGTTCCAAATGGTAGTAACATCTAGGATCCCTCCACAGGCTAATCCCTCCTTTACAGTTTCCAAAACAATAAACTCCACCCAATATAATTATAATTGTTACTTTTTTATTTAAATTAAATATTTTATTTTAATTTATAAATAAAATAATGCTAGAGTTACAAATAAATTTATCTCCTTTTCTACCTATATATTCTTATTTATGCACTCTTCTCAGGAAATGGCTGAACCCGTACATGTCGATGATACCATTGAAATCTCTAGCACAAATACAAGCAAAATCATAGTGAACCCTTCAAACCGTTGGATGCCCCAACCATGCAAGTTGAATCATGTTCATCAGTTAACAAACTAGAAGACTTTCAAAGTGATGTCTAATGTCTTTCTATGATTGTGACATCAAGTTGCCATGATATTGTACACAAGTCAAAAAAATGTGTGTGAGACGACACCTTTTGTAGAAACACTGGATGTTGAAACATTATATGACACCTCAAGTCAACATTCCATGATACCTTTGCTAAGATGGAAGGCCTCTGCATTTTCCTTAGGGAACTATACTATGATAATTACTATGGAGAAGATGCAACCCCTGATATCATTCGCTTGTTTGAGATGTACTTGTGAAACATGTGACAAGTCTTATATCTTTTTGAAATATAGCCTTTTAATACATATATATGTAAATCTATAATATGAGTGTTACTATGGAGATAATGCAACCCCCAATAACATTTGCTCATTTGAGCTTTACTTGCCAAATGCATGCATAAGTATTATACCTATTTTTGCAATGTTGCTTGTTTACACGAATATATGTAAGTGGTCTCCAAACTAGAAAAGAATGCCTTTTGAATCCTATGATGTGACATTCAAATACCTGTCAATGTAACTAGACCATGAAATAAATAAAAAAGCTTCAAGTTTTAAAGGACATATTATATGTTTGCCTACCAACATGCAATTGAGTAAATTTGAACTCTTCACCTAATAATAAGTGGATACCTATTTTTGTTAAAATTGGACACATTGTTACACATATTTTGAATTTGTTCGATTCATTTTTACTTGTATCTATACACTGATAGAGATATATTAGATCACTATAATGTTGTACCCTACACTGCTTGTGAAATATTAGATCGCTATAATTTTGTACTCAAACTATTTCAATATAGCCAAATCTCATAAAAGACACGTATGTTTCCAATGTAATCTTGTATTTTAATACCTTTGTTTTACATTTTTTTAAATATATACCATAAATATACAATCATAATTTTCAAATTGATTTTGTCTATCAACTTGCTTCTAACTTGATTGTCATCACCCAATCTACGAACTAGGTCACATAACAAATATTGAACATAACATATATAATTCATTACAAATAGTGATAAATATAATTAAATTATAGACCTTCTATAAAATAACAAGATATTTTTTATATTTCAATTATATCTATCAATATGTATTAATATATTATATTATTACTATATTGTGATGTCTATATTTTAGGTCGGCTTGATGGATTTATCTTGGACATAAAAAAAAGATACATAATCATTTGAAACAACATGAAATACTTCAATCCAATAAATCATACGAATCATAATCCACTTCCCAATGAATCCTTTAAATGACTGGTCAAATTTTCTGATCACAAAAACCTCTTTTAGCAGACCTCTTTTTGTATGTTGGTATAAACTTTAATGCTCTAAATGCTTTAAATATCTACCAACAAGGAAATAATATAAAATCTTCAAAACAATATAACTTTTTTGTCAACCTATTTTGTTTTGAAACAAGCTTTATTTATTTTTGTGCCTAACTTTCCTAGTCCATATTATTCGCAGGCCAATTGCTTCCTGTCAAATTTAACTTCATGACAACAATGTTAACTACAAACACCATAGACAACATACTTGAAGGAATGGATAGTCTAAAACCTTGTTACAAGTTACATTTGTAGACTCCATCCATCAATAACGCTTTGCAAATGTCAAATACCACCTACAACTCTTGAATGGTATGCACACACACCATGCTATACTTCCAAAGTAGTTCAACTATCTTGTTACAGAAGAGGCCCTAGCCAAAGGCTCAATTATTCATGTTGGACATTACACTTGCAATATGTTCCACAAATTCACGTATGCCCACACATTCAAGGTTTAGTTATAGTGCTCTATCTGGTTGATTTACAACTTATTAAATTATTGATTTTCCTTCTGTTGCACGGCTATCATAATTACTAAGTTTGATCAAATCTCAAATAGTGAAACAATAGTTGGAAATCTAGTACCTCTCCTCCAAGCTTCGGCGTACGTCCCACAAAGTAGCTCCAAACAAATATCGGCCCCTTATGGATCTAAACAATGTTCACTCCAAGAAGGCAGCAAAGTTGAAGCCCAACAAAAGATTGGCCTTTTTCTAACAATTCTAATTCTAAAATTAACTACATACCATATAGGCAATGGTCCATTGAGGGTAGGGCCTTGACAAAAACTCCAATCCATGAATTCCAAAATGTTGGTCATGATGGTAAAGTTTTTGGCTTCGATTTCATAGACAAAGCAGGAACTAAAATACATATAACTTGCTTCAATGAACTTGTTGATGAGTTCTATGATGTTGTTCAAAATAATGCCCTCTACCTCATCTCAAATGGTCTTATAAAAGTGGCCAACACAAAATACAGTAGCTCCACAAACCCTTTTGAGGTATTCCTACACAGCTCATCAACAATAACTCCTTCCACATGCATAGACTCTAGCATACCCACTCATAGTTACCATATAAAGAGCATAGATACACTAGAGTTAATGAATATTAATTCCCTTGTTGATGTCATTGGTTTACTTTTATCTATCTCCCCTACATCAACCATACGTAAAAGAGATGGGACTGAAACAATTAAGTGTACTGCTACAATCATAGACATGTCAAGTTGTAGCATAGATGTTACACTATGGGGTCGCCATTGCCAAATTGAAGGGAAACAAATCTCAAGAATGTACCTACAACTAGACCCCCCCATTCTTCTTGTGAAATCTGGTCGTATTACCTCATGGCATGGAAAATCAATCGATACTATCTTCCCAACTGCAATTCTAATCAATCCAGACTTGTTAGAAGCCTCAACATTGAAGGCATGGTATTCCACTTTAGAGCTTCTCCAGCCTCTACTTTCCTTGTTGAATAACCCTCTAACCCCCCACAAATTTGCAAAGCCTATTGATATTTCAGAGATTGTAACTACAAGTTTTGCAGAGAAAAATAATATTTGTGTAAAAGCCACTATCTCCAAACTCCACTTGGACAACTTCTATTACCTTGCTTTCCCCTTGTTGTTTGAGAATAAGAAATGTAAGAAGAAAGTTGTTCAAATTTCCACCAATAATTTTCGTTGCCCAAAGTGTTCTACTAATCTCTTAGCATGTGATTTTTGCTACATGCTTAAAATGGACTTACAAGACGGCACTGGTGAGCTTCTTAAGGTGATTGCATTTGAAGGACCAGCAAATGCTTTGTTGGGTGTTGGTGCAAAAGAGTTTTAGCTTCTACTAGTAGAGCTTGACAGTGCCAAACAAATTTTAGATAGTGTTGTTGGTTGCCAATTCCTGCTTAATCTTTCTATCAAGATGAATTCATTTTCTGGACAAGAAACACAAAGCATTGTTGTTACAACCATTTAGCTCAATTAAAACATGCACTAAACTCTTTTTGTGTATAATAACATATGGATTTGTATGGCTCCTCTGATGTTATGTACCTCAAATGCTGTGAAGCTCACTTCTAAGTATTTTATGTTTCCTTTTTACAAAGATGGGTAGCTTCATATAAACATATAGGGATATGTTCCCCCATTTTTTCTATATGCATGGTTAGTTTCTACACTATATTACCTTCTTCAATTGTCTATAATGATTCTAAAGTTCTCTTCAAAGGAACACAATTGCCATTATGTTTTTTACTTTGTTGTTGGTTGATTATATTTGTACACATTAATGTTAATTGCCATGTTCAAATATTTCTTGCGCATACTTTAATATCTTCAATTCTCATGCTTCAAAATGTGATATATATATATATATATATAGATATTTACATGTGCATGATGTATAGACAATTCAAAGTGCTTTAATCTTCAAGATTCCCTACAATGGAAGTAGAAGATGCAAGGATGCTAGCAAAACGAACCCGTAGAAATGAAATGTAACATATACAATATCACGCAAGGAAAACTAATATTAACAAAAGAAGATGACAAAACAAACACATCCTTGAGAATGAAGCCTCGACATCAACACTCTCTCCTTCCAACAACACCCCACACCTTCAAACACTTGCCCCTCAGACACAATATGGCATGCACCCCACCCCATCTACCCAGCTTTGTCCTCCTCTATGTTTCCCAAAAAATTATTACACTGCTAGAGAAAATTTTAGGTCAAAATTGGATAGCCTCTCAAAAATGTCAACATTCTTAGTTTACATGGAAAAATATCCAGGCAATCAAATGGAGTCCCTACTTGTTATAAATGCATATCAGAAAAAATGGCATCTCTTCTCAAAGTGGAACAACATGGACCCTGGTGATCAACCTGCATATTTACAAAAACTAAGTCAAATCGAGGAGATGTTGATAGCAAGAGTTAGCCCAGTTCTTCAAGTAACATATGCACGGGGGGCAAATGAAATATAGTGGTCATACTATCTGCTTTCCATAGGATATTTCTAGCATTGCAACCTCCTTGCCTAGACATATATATGAACTATATATCATTATAGTAAACAAACAAAATGTTGAACAACAAAAGTATAGCTTCTATGTTAGTAGGTCACGTGTTCATGAGGTATTGACATATAAGCTCCAAAATGATCCTACAAAGATGTGTAGGTGAATGAGCATGCATTGTCATCTTTTCTCCATGAATCCACTGATATTTCATAGCTTATATATGCAACAACTTCTAATCCTATTCCCACAAATCTAGAGTCACTACAAGAAAATATTGATGAGGCTAAAACTATTGAAAGTACAACTTAATTTGTAGCAAACCTACCACCGACACATAGAGATATGGAAGAAGTGTGAGCCTACCTACAACTAGGGAATGGATGACAAGCTCCTTCTATAGAATGGCCTCCCATTTCTTCATCGCCAATAAATGAGTACACCACTAAAGGCTTGTTTGCAATGGCATTCCCCACTCTCTTTCCAACTAGAACAACCACATTCAAGCAACAACTCATGAAATATGTTAAGCTACATGAATATGCTCTTCATCTACTAAGAAATAATGATAATAGATTTGGCCAGCACTGGCACTTCAAATATTTCCTTCTCAACATAAATCATGTGCCATTGCAGCCAAACCACATCATCAATATTTGTCAACAAACAGGTAAATGATATGCTACCGACAACAATTGCTGACCTCCACCAAAGATTGAAGGACCTGCTCGATGAAAGGCTCGCCGATAAGATCATGCGCTTTAGCTCAACACTTTGTGGCACATGACCATTTTGGAATAAATGTAGATGGGAGCTTTCTGACATGGTCATTCAAATTATCTACCCAACACTCTTCTTCACCTTCAGTGCAGTAGATACAAAATAGCCTAACTTACATTGTATTATGCCGACTACCATGCCTATGGATCCTTGAGAAGCTTCTAGGTGGAGGCTGCAAAATATAGTTTGCAATCCACACCTTGTTGCACTCTACATGCACCATAGATTTACAACATTTCATGAAGAGGTCTTGGAGAAACTACTTGGTGCAAGTGACTATTGGTACAGGTATAAGCCTTCCACTTACCGAAATCAATTACTTCTTTTTTTCCTCATTTCTTGCTGACAATCTCTCTAATCTAGGTATGAGTGGAAACATAGAGGATCTACACATATTAATGGTTTCCTCTGGATCTAAGAAGCACTTGACATTGGAAAATGGCAATGGAACAACATTCAATTTGTACAAAGAACAATTGACTATATTGATAGATATGTGTCTACCTAGAACCCATGCAGTCTTCAAATCAGGAACCAAAATTTCCATCAAAATATCTTGGATAACCCTTGCTTGATGGACACAAGAATGATAATAGCAACCAACCCTTCCACCAATTACAATGAATTGGTCAATCGTGTGCAACGCCATACAAAATGTACCCAACCAACATGCTTGCGGAGGAAGGAGGCATCTCTTGTGTGTCATTATAAAGCCCCTTGGAACTTACAAGAGAGATCAAGGCTTTCAATTGCTGAGAATGGCCAGCCTAAACACACTCCTGCCCACAATGATGACCTCTTGAATCTTCACAACCCATATATCCTTTCTATATGGAGAGCCAATGTAGATTGCCAACCTATTCTTTCAACCAATGCAGTGCTAAAATATATTGTAAAATATGCAGCAAAAGATGAGCACTAGTCTAAAACATACCACAATATGATGACTCACATTTCAACCAATTCTGAATTTGATAAGCCAACACTAGTAGATTTGCATAAAATTCTATCTGAGAGCCTTATAGATCGTGACATTGGTGCCAAGGAGACTTTCCACCTTTTGCAAAAACTACCCCTCTCCATATCTAACAGACCATTTGTTTGTTTGAATGTTAGCCAAAAACATTTCTAACGTGTTGCAATCTCAAACACATCCACCATCCCCTCCCCTACCTTCATTGACTCATACATGGGACAAACTATAGAGTTGGATGCATTGTCATTGATTGAAATGACACATAAATGGACCTTCAAAGCATCACGCAAGAACTACAAATGGAGAGAGTGTTCCACATCGACCATTGTATAAGTAATCCTGTGCTTCACTGCCATCCCAACAAAAGATGATAGGTGTTTTGAAGCATTCTGCTGGAGTGAACTACTACTCTACCACCCATTTCATAGCATTCATGATGATATTGGAATATTAGCACTATAGATTATTGCAAACTAGGAAAGATTCTCATACAACTTCCATCCATGGGATGTGCATCACACACCAACTGATCCACTATCAGATACTAATGATGATGGTCCTTCAACTGATGAAGATGGTGTGGAAGATAAAAATCTTGATGAATGGCAGGTCTTGTCTAACCTGCATCCAAGCATATCATTTCAGTTAGACAACCTTGACATGCTTGGTTGTTGTGGCATTGACCTAAACCATGATTGGACAACTCCAACCTTCAATCTAGTACTAAAAGCTACAACTATTGATTTCATTGACTCTTATCGGCCAACCTTTCAAGTCCAACATGTTCTTGATCAAGAAGCACAAAGAAACCTCTCTATCCAACAATAGGAAGCATACAATATTATTCTATCACACCTCTCTGCCAGTGGTTTGCAGCCACCACTAAAAATAATTGTTCAAGGAACTACAGGAACTCGAAAGTTGCATTTGATCTCAAGCATCAAATTCACACTCATGGGAGTAGCTCTTCCTGGTCAATCACCATTGCTACTTCTCGCACCAACTGGTGTTGAATCTTTCAACATTTAAGCCTCTACAATTCATTCTGCACTCCGCATACCGATTTGAGAAATGAACCCCTACAAGGACAAGCACTTGCTACATTCTAGGAGAGCATGTAATTCATTCATTACATTCTAATAGATGAGATGAGCTTCATTGGCCCAAAGTTGATACAAAGAATTGACATAAGGTTGCGTGAAGCATTCCCTAGCCACAATCATATCCCATTTGGGGGATGCTCAATCATTCTCTTTGGTGACCTTGGCCAGCTCCCACCAGTCAAAGACATACCCATGTATGCTTCAAACTCCTATGGAGGAACACTATGGTGAAGCTTCACCACAGTGATTACATTGACCAAGATATTTTGGCAAATCAGTGATGATCTAGGTATACAGGTGGCCTTCCATTCAATTCTCTCAAATATAAGAAATGCAGAGCCTAAGTTGAAGATTAGCATGTTCTCATGGCACGTTCAAATTCCTCACTCACCTCTACGAAGAAGGAACCTTTTCTATCCTCCATACATTTATTTCCAACAAATTGTAATGTCAGAAAATGTCCCCTTGGGGGTTTTTCCCTCATAAGGTTTAGCTCCTGGGTCTTTAGAGTGCATTTAGGACATTTTAGTTCATATTTTAACATCCTGATGGAATGAGACCTATGTCCCATGGCAAATAGGGCCTAGGTGGACCCCTTGAGCCATACCCTACCTAAAATAGAGGGGAGGACTTGGGCACCCGCGCCCTAGTCCTACCCTATTTTAGAATAACCTCAATTTTTGGGCGTCGGTTAGTGATCCTTATTAGGTCCCTTTGCCAACACGGTAAGTTTGAATTTCAAATATCTTGGTGGGAGTGCTTGTAGATGCATATAGAAATATATGTATGCATTCATTTGTAGACTAGATTTCATTTAGATAGCAAGTGTGATGTTCACGTGTTCTCAAGGTGATTCAAGGCTTCTATTGTGTTGCAAGAGCAGACTTGTATGTTTTGTGTGTTGATATTTGCTGATTTGAGCCTCAATCTCCTCATGGCATGAAGAGCATCTTCCTCCATGAGAGCTTCACTACAAGGTGACATATCATTGTGTTTTTATTATTGATTCCTTTTGTTTTGGCCTCTGCCTCACAAGAGCACACCCTCTTTATCTAACAACGGTGTTCAGAGACTTAAGTGTCCTCCGGGGTTTGACTGAGGCAAACCTCTAAACACCACAACCCCCAAACCAAGTCTTGTGATTGCAGGTTATAGGTGTCGCATCCTGGAAAAGTGGAGTTGCAGGAAGGCTGGGAAGACATCAGGGATTCAGGATCTAAAGAAAATTTAGACAAAGGAGCACTTTCGAGACTAGGGCACTCTCTCCAGTGTCCTCCATAGACAGATTCCAAAAAATAGAAGTTTCAGGGCTGATCAATGTCTGAAGGAGGTCTAGATTCCCTGAAAAAGCAGGTACCTTGGACTTGGGTGCCCGCTCCAGTGTCCCCGACTGTTCTGCTTCAGAACCCCAAAAATAGGCATTCTGTAATTTAGTATTTTACTCCTGTCTATAAGAGCTTTTTCCATAATTCTTTAATTGGTTGTTGTATTTGCATAATTAGGGTTTTAATGGTCAATTGAGCATAGGAAAAGGAAAAATTGATTATTAATTCCCTAATCCAAGTTTCCCTACATCTAAAAGTGACTCTAGGGTATGATAGTGCTTGTCATTCGACCCTAGATCCTTCAATGTATAGTGGAGAGGCAGATTTAAACACCTAAACAACAAAAGATTAACGAATCCAATTTTCCACTAAACACAAATGAATTGGTTTCACTACATAATAAATATATGTTGTAATCATTAGCAATGCCAATTTCCTTGTCCAATGTGAAGCAACTTAAAGGGGCAACATGCCCAAATCCAGACAATGAACAAATTGAAGCTAAGATTCTCTTGAATGCTGGCCATGAAGTTATACTATGATCTAATTTGTGGGTAAAAATAGGCCTTGTGAATGGTGCATTAGGCAAGGTGAAAGCAATTGTATACAAGGATGTTGATAAATCGCCGCAACTTCCTTTGTTTGTTGTTGTTCAATTTAAAAATTATATAGGCCCAGTTTGGGATCACAATAATGCAATTAATGTGCCCATTGCACCGTTGAGCTGTGGTGGTCATCACCAGATCCTGTTGAAAATGGCATGTGCCTTAACAATACATAAATCTCAAGGCCTTACACTTCCATGGGCAACAATTGACATTGGCAACATTGATCGTCAGGGACTGACATTCACAACTATTTCTATAGTTTGTAACCTTGCCTATCTTCGAATATGCCTAATCTTCATGTTCCAAAGATATGCACACATGCAACATAACCTATACATTAATCTTCACTAACAAGAAGAGGAGCACTTGTCAGTGCTCTAGCATACACACTCTTGACTGCATGGACATGAAAAATAACATGAACAAAAGGTTAGTTCACAAACTTCCATTATTTTCCTAGGTTCAATTAAAGAAACATTGATTAACAATTTGTATATATATTCCATTTTTGTCAATACCATATAATATCCTCGAAGCATTCATTTTTAAGTGTAATTCATAAAATTTAGCCTATATTGGACATGATATTCAGATCGACGTTCCTTTGCTAGGCATGTAATATATATCTTTTCATGAAATCTCATATTGTACTTTAAATAACTATCATTTTTTTGGCTCAATTTGTTTTTTGTTTGCATCTCATGGTTCTAGTTACTCTGAACATACAATAAAATCAAAAAAATGCTTAACACAGTTTGCTTTTGAAAGGAAACTAGGTGTGCGAAAATCACTTCCTACACTAATCTAATGAGGAGAGATGAGTGCAAATTCTTTTTAACCTTTACAATTATAGAATGTTTAACACAACAATGGAGATATTGCAACAATACACAACACAAGAATGTAAGATAGAAGAAGAGAGAGAGAAGATATAACGTGGGGAAAACCCTTATCAGGTGAAAAACCCCACACTCCAAAACCTGCACAATGTATTATGAAAATTGTAATGGTTTACAATATAATTGCAATACAAGCTCTCAAGAGTCTTCAAAACTCATATATAGAGATAATCCAGCAGCATAACAATACCTGTCAATCACAAACTACATCTCCTCTCAAAGCACCTATTTTTAAAGAAGTTACAAGGCAAAAATGAGCCTATCTTGAGATGGGCATCCAACATGGCCTCATGGCCCAAAATCCATGCCTAGGGACACTTGTCCAACACTGTAGGGTGTTCATGACACTTGTCATATCACCCCATCCCAAAGGGGTCACCTATTCCCAAGTTGGGCTATGACAGATACTCTTACGACTATCATAGAATCTATCATAACTGTCATATCTTATAGTTGTAAGAGAATCTATCATACATAGGCTAAAAATAGCATATTCTCTTACAACATGTCATAACCCTCCTTGGGGCACTCAAAGATGCCTTCTTCCAAGATGCCTTGTGACACATGTCTTCACCTGTCATAGAACATTCCATTTTTGACTCTTACATGTCATAGATTTTGTCATAGGAATCTGTCATAACCATTTCGGTCAAGATTCACTTACACACTAGTCAATATGTTGACACATGGAAGAAAAACTCTACCACACAAAGGGGATGCCTATCTCCACATTGAGTGAGTTGACCATCCTAGTCATCTTACAAGTGGAGTGACAAGTCACCATGCCACTTCACACTAAATGACAAAATAGGATGTACAACAAAATTACAACATAGGCTAAATAAATAAATACATTACAAATAATAAATGTAAGGAATTACCAAGGTTGAGACACCTTAATTTCTAGCATTCTCCCACTTGTCGAACACCTTGTAAGATCCAATGGAAATAACAAGATTTAACTGCTATAGGCCGAGAGGCCGATAGACTCGAAACACCATCTGAACTTCTCTATGCCCACTAGTTTCGTCAATGCATTCGCAACATTCTTCAAAGTGTCTACCTTCTCCAAATTTACCTTCCCATCCTCTACCATGTCTTGTACGAAGTGAAATAGTACATCAATATGCTTTGTTCTGGCATGGAAAGTTGGATTCTTTGCTAGGCAAATCGCACTCTGATTGTCACAACAAATTGTGATCTATCCTGCATCAACACCAATATCTAAACACAATCTCTTAAGCCAAATGACTTCCTTACAAGCATGAGTTTCTGCCATATACTTAGCTTCTGTCATGGACAAAGCAACCATAGGTTGTCACTTACTCATCCAACTAATTGCACCACCGAACATAGTGAACACATAAGCACTAGTGGATCTCCTGCTATCAATGTCACCTACCCAATTAGAATCCATGAATCCACGAATACAATATGGAATACTCAGAAGTACCCCTCAAATATCTAAACACTCTCTTAACTGCATCCCAATGTACCTGTCTAGGATTAGCCATAAATCGACTAAGGACTCCCACTGCTTTGGCAATGTTTGGTCTTGTGCAGACCATAACATACATCAAACTGCCAACAACACTAGCATAAGGTACTCTGCTCATGTACTCCACCTCACTAGGAGATTTTGGACAATCATTAACAGACAACTTTGTCCACAAAGAAACAGTAACACACAATGGTCTACAATCTTCCATGCTGAACCTATCCAACATGGTCTTCACATACTTACTTTGGCTTAACCAAAGTTTTATGTTAGCTCTGTCTCTTCTGATTTCCAGTCCCAGAATGTACCTAGCTACCCCTAGATTTTTCATCTCAAACTGTGCTGACAACTGAGACTTCAAATCAGAAAGCATATTCTTACCATTCCCAATTAACAACATATCATCAACATGCAATGCAATAATGAGAATGTGTTTAATGTCAAATTTATAATACACACAATGATTTGATTTTGATCTTAGAAATCCAACCGACAACACAAAGGCATCAAACTTCAAGTACCACATCCTAGGAGACTGCTTCAAATCATACAAAGACTTTTTCAACATGCAAACCAAATTTTCTTTACCTTTCTCTATGTAATGCTCTGGCTGTGACATGTAAATCTCTTCCTCTAAATCACCATGAAGGAATGATGTCTTCACATCCATCTACTCCACCTCTAAGTCATAAGCTATTGCAAGAGATAATAGGAACCGAATAGATGTCAACTTTGCAACAGGAGAGAAAATTTCACCATAATCAATTCCCTCCACTTTTGAATACCCCTTTGCAACCAGTCTGGCTTTGTACTTTTCAACACTGCCATCTGCACTGAATTTCTTCTTGAACACCCATTTGCATCCAATAGGTTTCCATCCTTCAGGAAAAGGCACCAAGTCCCATGTTTTATTCTTTTCCAAAGAAGCCATCTCATCTTCCATGGCCTCCTTCCAAGAACCTGTATCTTTCATGCCCATAGCCTCTGTCACAGTTCTAGGCTCATTAGTGTTAGTAAGCAAGGAAAAAGCACAACTAGAATCAAGCAATGAATAACCAAACCTATCAGGTTGCTTCTTTGTTCATGTAGACCTCCTCAATGGCTGAGGTTGAGGTTTTGCTTCTTCTTCTAAACTTTCAGAGCTACTAGAGCTCTCCTCATCATCAAGTCTCACAGGGTCTGTCAGTTTAGTCTTCTCATGGGTAGAAGGAAACTGAACCACATCCTCTTTCTTTTTTGTTTCTTCTAGCTGTAGAACAATGAGAGAAGATGTTAGCTCTTTGAAAATAACACTTTTGCTATACAACACTTTTTCAGCCACAGGATCCCAAAGCTTGTATCCTTTCACATTGACACCATATCTAATGAAAATACACTTAACAACCTTATTCTCCAATTTAGACTGTTTCTCCCTAGGCACATGTGCATATGCCTCACAACCAAAAACATGCAGATGTCTAACTAAAGGCTTCTTACTAGACCTCACCTCCATAGGTGTCTTACCAACAAGAGCTGATGTAGGAGACCTGTTTACCAGGTAGCAAGTAATGGCTACAACTTCAACCTAGAAATTTTGTTCGAGGCTTCCTCCACTAAGCATACTCCTAGCCCTCTCCATCAGTGTCTTGTTCATCCTCTCTGCAACTCCATTTTGTTGTGGGGTGTATGGAGTTGTCTTATGTCTTTCAATCCCTTGCTCTTTATAGAACTTATCAAACTTTGCCAAACAAAACTCACCACTGTTATTAGTTCTCAAACACTTAATCTTTTACTAGTCTGATTCTCAACAAAATATTTAAACTCTTTGAATCGACTAAAGACTTTACTCTTGCTTCTAAGAAAATAAATCCATTTCCTTCAACTGTAATAATCTATAAAAGATATAAAATATACAGATTTGGAATTCGAAGGAACACTAGTAGGACCAAACACATCAAAATGAATAAAGTCCAACACACCAGAAGACTTGTGAGAACTAGAGTAAAATTGAACATGGTTTTGCTTTCCATATATACAATGTTCGCAACAGTCAAACTCATCATTACAATCATTTAACCCCTCAACGAGGCTTTTATTTTTTAGGATTCTAAGACCCCTCTCACCAATGTGGCCAAATCTCATATACCATAACATTGTCTTTTCAGTAGGAAGCTTAACTTCTAAAGCATGAGCACCCTTGGGTACACAAGACACACTACCATCAAAATTTGTTACAACAAATTTGTTCACTGCTTGTTTAGATGGTGGGGATGAAGTGACTGTAGCTCTTTTCTTCGAGTTAGAAGAACTATTGCACTGTGAAGTGCATGCCTCCAACTAAAATAGAGTACCTCTCTGAGTACCCTTCGCAAGCACCATAAATCCTCTAGTCATCTTGCATCCATCCTTCGAAAAGACAACTTGCACACCTGCATCATTCAACATACTTACAGAAAGTAGGTTTCATGCCAAGCCTGGGATGTGCATAACCCCAATGATCCCTTTCACTTGTCCATCAGGGAATCAAATTGAGACTCTTCTACAACCAATAATCTTCAGATGAGAATCATCACCCAAGTACACTCTTCCACCATCAAACTCTTCATACTTCATGAACCAGCTTCGATGTGAGGTCATGTGGAATGATGCACCAGAATCTATCAACCATACATCATCAGATGCATGGGTGGCCAGGGCTGTGACGAAGGCATCACCATCATCTTGTGACTTGTCAAAATCTGAATCTGGGGCATTATTCTTCTTCTTTTTCTTTTCCTCTTTGCATTCCTTTCAGAAATGCCTAGTTTTTCCATAGTTCCAACAAAGATCCTTGGATTTTCCAGGATATTTGGATCTCCCACGAGATTTGGATCTACCCTTCTCATCTTTCTTGTCCTTCTTTTTCCCTTTCTCCTTGGGTCTTCCACGAACCGCAAGAGCCTCTTTGGATGCCTTAGAAGACTTTCTTTGCATCTCTTCAGGTAAAAACAAAGATATCACTTCATTCATTTTGAAAGTGGATGTGGTGCTCCCAATAGCCATAATAAGATGATCTCACGAGTCTGACAAAGAACAAAGCAAGGTCATACAACGATCCTCCTCCTCCATCTTCACACCAATGGATGTCAATTGTGCAACTAACATGTTGAAAGCATTCAAGTGATCTACAAGAGACCCTCCATCCTCCATCCTTAGAGAATACAACTTCTTTCTCAGAAAAAGCTTGTTCACTAGGGATTTGGCTTGATAAACATCTCCCAACTTCTTCCAAAGGTCTTTCATGGTCTTCTTCTCATGGACATTTAACAGGACAAAATTAGCTAGATTGAGTCTTATGAGACCCTTAGCCTTCCGATCTTTGAGATCTCAATCAACTTGTGCCATTGTGGTTGGTTTTACACCAGATACGGTTTCCCATAGGTCTCGATCAACAAGCATGTCTTCCATCTTAAGTTTCCATAACTCAAAATTTATGCCATTGAATTTCTCCACCTCTAATCTTCCGGATGTGCCTGCCATCTCCTTCCTACAAAAAGATTACAAAATACTCTACACAAATCTCCCACTCAACCTAAGATTAGCTCAAAAAACCCCTACCCAACAACTAGGACCAAAGGTGATCAAGCTCTGATACCAACTGAAAGGAAGCTAGGTGTGCAGAAATCACTTCCTACACTAATCTAATGAGGAGAGATGAGTGCAAATTCTTTTTAAACTTTACAATTATAGAATGTTTAACACAAAAATGGAGATATTGTAGAAATACACAACACAAGAATGTAAGACAGAAGAAGAGAGAGACAAGATATAACATAGGGAAAACCCTTATCGGGTGAAAAACCCCACATTCCAAAACTTGCACAATGTATTATCAAAACTGTAATGGTTTACAATACACTTGCAATGCAAGCTCTCAGAAGTCTTCGACACTCATATCTGAAGACAATCTAACAGCATAAAAGTACCTATCAATCACATACTACATCTCCTCTCAAAGCACTTGTTTTTAAAGAAGTTACAAGGCAAAAATGAGCCTATCTTGAGATAGACATCCAACATGGCCTCATGGCCCAAAATCCATGCCTAGGGACACTTGTCCAACACTGCAGGGTGTTCATGACACTTGTCATATCACCCCATCCCAAAGAGGTTTCCTATTCCCAAGTTGGGCTATGATAGATACTCTTACGACTGTCATATAATCCGTCATAACTATCATATCTTACAGCTATAAGAGAATCTGTCATACACAGGTTTAAAATAGCATATTCTCTTACAACATGTCATAACCCTCCTTGGAGCACTCAAAGATGCCTTCTTCCAAGATGCCTTGTGACACATGTCTTCACCTGTCATAGAACATTCCATTTTTGACTCTTACGTGTCATAGATTCTATCATAGGAATCTGTCATAACCGTTTTGGTCAAGATTCACTTACACACTAGTCAAGATGTCGTCACATGGCAGAAAACCTCTACCACACAAAGGGGACACCTATCTTCACATGGAGTGAGTTGACCATCCTAGTCATCTTACAAGTAGAGTGACAACTCACCATGCCACTTCACACTAAATGACAAAATAAGATGTGCAACAAAATTACAACATAGGTTAAATAAATAAATACATTACAAATAATAAATGCAAGGAATTACCAAGGTTGAGACACCTTAATTCCCAACAGATTTTGTTTGCATATTTCAATTCAGAAGCATGCAAGACCTCATATGAAACAGATGTAAACTTAGGCAAGGTGTCTTTTCTCCTAAACATACAAATTATAAAGAGACCTCATATGAAATAAATGTAAACATTTAAAATGTAGCAAGTCTGTGTGTGCAAGTTTGTGTGATAATTTTCTAATTTATAATGTCCAAACTTAAAAAATCATACCTTTTCCAGAATACAAATGGAATATATTGAGTACTCATTAAAACAAGTCTCATTTGTTAATTGGCACATATTTGATATTAAAACAATAGTTAATTCATAAATCATAGGCATTAAATTTTCCTTGTGTCTACTTCCATTGACATTTGAGGGACTAAGAAATATGTTTTTGTTTGTATGCAACATTTGCAAATAACAACACAAAAGTACAACTAAAAATCATGATGTTTTCCAAGTTATTTACTAACATTTAAATGGTAAATTTAACATTGGTAATCCTGAGAAAACAACTATTCTCTACAGAAGATGCATTCACATGCCAAGATGATGTCCAAGCATGTGTTAACAACAAAAACCCATTATGCTTGCAACTTTGTTACCAATCACAACCCAATGCACTTCCTAATAAATAAGATATTCATATTGGTGTTCCTCCACTCCCTAGTGTTAGTATGTGGCGACTAATCATGCAAATATTGTACACTCGTAACGTATCCTTGCCAGGGTTCAGGGCTGGGTTGGGCCCTAAGTGGGGGTTCAAGAGCGGAAGCCCCCAAGAAGTAGGGGTTCGGGGGCGCATCCCTCAAAAAAAAATTTCCCCTTTTTTGCACATTTGTGGTCAGTTGTTAATTTTTGTTAACTGACAAATGAAAAATGACTTTGTAAAACCCTAATTCTAGAAGCTTCAGAAAAGCTTGATATAAGTGGTTGGGATGTATGTTGTAATGTGGTATTCACAAGATTGTAATATGTTTTGCAATAGATAATAAAATCATTAGATGGTTGAGTTTCTATGGATGTAGCCCATTTTAGGTGAACCACGTTAAATTTCTATGTTGATCTCTTTTGTGTTGTTCTTCATTGTTATATTTGGGTTATTTAATCTATATATAATTATTAATGTTAATTTCTCTGATCTACCTGAACCCTAACAACTAGTATCAGAGTGGGTTGTGTTTGATTATCGTCTGCAAGAAGGTCTCATGGCTAAGTGGGAGTCTCACGGTTAAGTGGGAGCAATGGCAGACGAGGGTATATTGAAGGTAGATAAATTCAATGGGCAGAACTATCAGTTATGGAAGATGCAAATGGAGGATTATCTATATTAGAAGGATTTATGGAGGTCATTGGAAGGAAAAGCCAGGAAACAAACAATAATGACTGATGAAGATTGCGAACTTCTGCATAGAAAGGCACTGGGAACCATTCGGTTGTGCCTAGAACCATCTGTGGCGTTCAATATAATAGAAGCGAAGACAACAGATGAACTAATGAAAGATTTGGCTGAATTGTATGAAAAACTATCAGCCTCAAATAAGGTATTTCTCATGTGAAGCATTTGTTTAATCTAAAAATGATTGAAGGTGGATCTGTGTTAGATCATTTAAATGAGTTTAATACAATTACCAGTCAGTTAACTTCTGTAAAAGTGAAATTTGATGAAGAGGTGAGGGCTCTCTTGGTTTTATGTTCTTTTCCAAAAAGCTAGAATAGATTGGTAATGGTTGTAAGTAAATATGTCTCTGGTTTAAATACTTTAAAATTTGATGAGGTTGTTCGCATTATCCTTAGCGAGGAAATGCGATGGAAAAGCATAGGTGAGAGTTCAACATTGGGTAATGCTTTGACTATAGAGAACATGTGAAGAACAAGGGAGAGAGGAAAAAGCCCAACAAATCATGGGAAGTCACAAGGGAATTCAAAGAAAGACATCTAAATCCAGAGGAAGAATGGATTGCTAGCATTGTGGAAAGCTAGGACACTTAAAGAAGGATTGTTGGTCGCGAAAGGCCAAACAAGGAGATGAAGAGCATGATGATAGTAAGGAAGTTAATGTTGCAAGTAATAAATTACAGGATGCTTTAATTCAGTGTTTAGATAATGCTAATGATTCTTAGGTAATAGATTTAGGTGCTTCATTTCATGCCACACCCCATAGGAAATATTTTGTAGATTATGTTCAAGGTGATTTTGGATAGGTATATTTAGGTGATGATGAACCCTTTTAGATTGTTGGAAAAGGAAAGATAAAAATCAAGTTGCAAAATAGAAATGAATGGTTGCTATAGGAGGTAAGGCATGTTTCAAATTTGAGAAGAAATTTAATCTCTGTAGGACAACTGGGTAGTGAAGGCTACATAGTTACCTTTTCAGACAAAGTCTGGAAGGTCACTAAAGGTGCATTAGTAGTAGCTAAAGGTGAAAAGGTAGGTACATTATATTTGTGTGTTGGTAATACTTATTCTACCTTAGCTACTATAGAAACAATTGCTACTGAGATAGTTATAGCACTTGCTACAAGGACAGCAACAGAATTGTGGCACCATAGACTTGGGCACATGAGTGAGAAAGGGATGAAGATCCTTCACTCCAGAAAGTTGCTATCAAGTCTGAAGTAGAGTGACTTGGAGTTCTGTGAAAATTGTGTTTATGGAAAACATAAAAGAGTCTCATTTCTCAAAGTTGGGAAATAGAAGAAGAGTGAGAAATTAGAGCTTGTGCATTCAAATGTATAGGGACCATCTCAGGTACCTTCTCTTGGTGGCTCTTGCTATTATGTTACTTTTATTGATGATGCAACTAGGAAAAAATGGGTGTATTCCTAAAACAAAAATTAGAAATATTTAAAACTTTTAAAAGGTGGAAAGCTTTGGTTGAGAATGAGACATGAAAAAGGTTGAAGTTTCTTAGATCTGATAATGGAGGTGAGTATTGCAGCAGAGAATTTGAAAATTACTGTTCATATAATGGAATCCGTAGGTAGAAAATGGTTCCTAGAACCCCACAAGAAAATGGTGTGTCTGAGAGGAGGAATAGGACCATTATGGAGTGTGCAAGGAGCATGAGATTGCATCCTGGACTACCCTTACACTTTTGGGTAGATGTTGTACATACTGTTGTTTATTTAATAAATAGGGGACCTTCAAATCCTTTGGATGGTGGCATTCTAGAGGAGGCATGGACGGGTAAAAAGGTAAACTATTCATTTCTAAAAACCTTTGGTTGTGAAACTTTTGTCCATGTTCATATTGAAAATAGAACCAAGCTTGAGGCTATGTCTAAAAAATGTACCTTCATTGGATATGGAGTAGATGAATTTTGTTATCGGTTATGGGATTATGAAAATTATAAAATCATTAGTAGCAGAGATACATTATATTCAATGAGAAGGTCATGTATAAGGATTAGTTGTAGCAAGAGAATCATGAACATGCCAAAAAGGAATATGTGGTGCTGGATGAGATTCTAGAAAATAAAATGCTAGTGGTACATAATGCTCAACAACAACAAGTTATCCCATAGACTCCTGAAAGTGTTAGACGTTCTACAAGGATAACTAGACCTATAGAAAGATTTTCTCCATCATTATATTCTATATTATTAACTAATTCTGGTGAACCTGAAGGTTATGAAGAAGCAATGCAGAAAGATACCAAAAAGTAGTGGGAGCTAGGCATGAAAGAGGAAATGGATTCCTTGTTGTAGAATCAGACATGGGACTTAGTCAAATTGCTTGCAAGTAAAAGAGCATTGCCAAATAAATGGGTTTACAAGTTGAAGGAAGAAGATGGAGGCAAGAAAAGATATAAGGCCAGACTCGTGTTAAAAGGTTTTGCATAGAAAAAAGGTATAGATTTTGATGAAATATTTTATCTGGTTGTAAAGATGACTTCTATTAGAACTATTCTAAGTCTTGTGGCTGCAAAAGACTTGCATCTTGAACAACTAGATGTGAAAACAACATTTCTCCATGGGGATTTGGAAGAGAAAATATACATGTAGCAACCGCAGGGATATGAGGTCAAGGGTAAGAAGGAATTTGTGTGTAGGTTAAAGAAGAGTTTGTATGGCCTGAAACAAACACCTTGGCAATGGTATTTGAAATTTGATAGTTTTATAGCTGAACAAGGTTACAAAAGATGTCATTCTAATTATTGTGTTTATTTTAAGAAATTGGGTAATGGCAGCTATATTATCCTGTTGCTTTATGTTGATGACATGCTTGTTGCCAAGTCCAACATGTAGCATATTAATGAACTTAAGTAGAAATTAGCAAATTCATTTGCTATGAAGGATTTAGGTGCAACAAAACAAATCCTTGGTATAAGGATCACACGGGATAGGACAAATAGAAAATTATTTTTGTCTCAAAGTGAGTATGTAGAGAAGGTATTGAAAAGGTTTAACAAGAAGAATGCAAAAGTAGTTAGTACACCTTTGCCTATTCATATTAAGTTGACTAAGGAGATGTGTCCAAAGACACAAGAGGAGGAAGACAAAATGTCTAAGATACCATATGCATCAGCAGTTGGTAGCTTGATGTATGCAATGGTATGTACAAGGCCAGATATTACACATGCAGTGGGAGTTGTGAGAATGTATATGAGCAATCCGAGAATGGAACATTGGAATGCGGTAAAATGGATTTTCTGATATTTGAGAGGTACTACTTCAAAGAAACTATGTTTTGGAGGAACAAATTCTTCTCTATTTAAGGATATGTTGACTCTGATTTGGTAGGTGATATTGATAGCAGGAGGAATACTACAGGGTATGTTTTTACTATAAGAGGTACTGTAGTCAGTTGGATTTCAAGGCTGCAAAAGGTTGTTGCACTTTCAACCACTGAAGCTGAGTATGTTGCTGCTACAGAAACTAGCAAGTAGATGATTTGGTTACAATGTTTTCTAGAGGAATTGGGGCAATAACAAGAAGATAGCCCTTTGTACATTGATAGCCAGTGTGCCATTAATCTTGCTAAGAATTCAGCTCTGCATTCATAAACTAAGCACATACAACTTAGATACCACTTCATCCAGTCAGTTTTGGAGGATGGATAGTTGAAGCTAGAGAAAATTCACACAAGTGAGAATCTTGCAGATATGTTCATAAAGGTGGTTACATGGGAGAAATTGATTTCCTCATTAGTTTATGTTGGCCTTAATGATTGATAATGGTGGACATAAGAAACCAACTAGGCCTATAATCTAGTGGGAGCTTCAAGTGCAGCGGTGTTGTCCAAGATCAGTCTCCAAGTGGGAGATTGTTTAGTGTGGAGTCTGATTAGTCTCCAAGTGGGAGATTGTTCATATGTGGGAGATTGTTCATATGTGGTGACTGATCATGAAAATAGTACACTCATAACCTATCCTTGTCAGGGTTCAGGGCCAGGTCAGGCCTCGAGTAGGGGTTCAGGGGTATAGTCCCTGAAAAAAACAAATTCCACTTTTTTTACAGGTTCATGGTCCATTGTTAATTTTTGTTAACTAACAAATGAAAAATGACTTTGTAAAACCCTAATTCTAGAACCTTCCAAAAAGCTTGATATAAGCAGTTGGGATGTATGTTGTGATGTGGTATTCATGAGATTGTAATATGTTTTGCACTGGATAATAAAATCATTGGATGGCTGAGTTTCTATGGATGTAGCCCATTTTGGGTGAACCATGTTAAATTTCTGTGTTGATCTCTTTTGTGTTGTTCTTCATTGTTATATTTGGGTTATTTAATCTACATATAATTGTTAATGTTTATTGCTCTGATCTGCCTGAACCCTAACATTTAGTGTGTCCAATCTTGTTCGCTCCAAAAATAGAGCGAACCATTTTCAAAGTGGCACAAGAATCAATAGTGAACAAACTTTTATTCCTACAATTTGAGATTCCATAAGGGGAGCCACAAAGCTCGCCAAGTCACCTCTTACCTGCCATTGTTGGCTTTTGTGGTCCTTATGATCCAAAAGCTATAGGTCATGTTATAGCTTGTGCTCTGTATATTCGTTTATGTAATCTTAGCAATTTATTATTGTAATAATTGTAAGTAGTTAGTAAGAGGTTTGGATAGTTGGTAGGTTCTTGATTGGTTATTCATAACAATGAGAATCTTTATTAAATACATTGTAATCAAAGTACAATCCATCCTCGAATGTGTAATAAAAATAATATTATAGCCTATGTATTCATATTCATCTCTGATATTATGTAAGTGAATTTTTCTATTATTTGTGCACTTTGGTTTCTACAAGTGGTATCAACGCTTCAAGATAACCATAATGGAAAGTAATTGAAGCATTTGGATATTGGAGTTTCTTTTGTTGGTTTTGCTTAGATTGACTCAAAATCCGAAATAAAATTTGTTTTCACTTTGGCTTTGCCTTTCTTCTGCAAAAATCAGCATCAATACTTGGTCGTATCAGATCTACTAGCAAGAACAATAATAACTTGAGAAATTTATTAGAAGTGGCATCTATGTGTATCTTTCCTCTTTCATTGATTACTTAGTTTTTATGCAAACTTTTTCTACCTATTATAGTGATCATCATGTGTTAAGAAGCTAAAAGAAAATATGACCAACAAAATCTACCTGACCAATAGCACTTTTATTGATGCCATCTCTTTAAAATAAACACCAATAGCAGTTGTTGGTTTGTCAAATTTTAAAAAGTTAACACATCCAAGATACAGGTATTCATACCTAAAAAAGCTTTTTAATTGTCTGATGATAAGGACCGTATTTAGCACTCCCGCTTGTGAAAATAAGACCATTCACTGCTCAAAATTTTTGGTAAAGCACAAAAACCATGTAAACTTAAAACCTGATACTACAAGAAAAGATTCAAAATATTAAATATCCTATGTTGCATGTTTTAAAAGATCAAATTTGATGGGAAACATATTATTAGTTTGAACATTTATACCAAAGACAAGTTCATTAGTGTAATATATTAACCTGAAGTTTGTGCATCCCTACCCAACAGTGACGCCATAATCATAACATTCACATTAATGTTTATTAACATGAAATCTAGATTGAGATATCAAAACTAAGTTACAGGTGGGGTTTGGATATGGTTATGGGTACAAGAGTTTTCCTTTAGACCTAAGAATGGTACAGCCTACGTGTATCCATACAAAAAATAATAAAAATATAAAAAATATAGAAAAATAAACAAAATTAACCATAATATCAATGTTTTACCATTTATGTATAAAATAAAAATAAAAGATAACAAAAAGATGCAAATAATTGATGATTCAAAAATATTTGCATGGCAGCATTTCAACATACCAAATTTATCCAAGAGGTAGTTTTTGCAGTTCTTATGCTAGAATCATGTCTTCTAGATTTATACTAGAAAAATATTATGCATGAAATCAATGTCTTTTTGAAAAAAAGTTGATATTTTTAGCAGAAAGAAAAGTTGTATTCTAGAAAAATGAAGGATCTAAAGCTCTAGAAGGTTCTACAAGAAATTAAGGATAGATTTGACATAGCTTTATCTTGAATTCATGCAAATAATATATTTGTGGTCAGATTTTAATCATCCAAATTGAGGCTAATTGTTTTTGATAAGATAAGTGGCAAAAAAGGGTGCCGATCCCATAACAAAACAGCCACCAAGGGCTCACCAAAACTCAAATAGTTCAGAAGAAACCATTAAAGTTAAGCAACCTAGCTAAAGACAACATAACAGTGTATAGAGCAAAAGAGAAATAGGATGCCATAGAGAAAGCAGACCGACAACAAACTGACAGCAGACCAACCCCCAGCCACCAACGACTAATTGGACATCTTGTCCCAGTCATCAACAAAGAACTGGAGCATGTCCTCATACTTCATCATCTTCCTGCCCATTTTCTCTGGGTCTTTCGAACCCTTCTTCTAGAGAGCCAACAGAGTCGTGGCAGACCTGTTCATGACCCTGGCAGAGAACTTGGCCAGGGTATTAAACTTCTGTTCTAGATGGGTCATCCTATCATCCAGTGTCTCTTTAGCCTTGCCCTTGTTATTTTTAGTACCTTTCTTCTTCTTACTAGTCACTTTAATCTTCTCCTCAGTGCTATCAATATCTGAGCCTTGCACATTAAAATTTGAGAAGTTGTTGGGACCTTCTTCACCAGCATCCAACACCTCAATCTTGTTGCCTTTGTTAATAGAAATATCACCACCCATTTGCTCAGTCTCCTCAACCACAATGTCCATGTTGATATTAGCCCCAGACTCTGAACCCTGGAGCTCCTTAGAGTCCATCTTGGTGCCCTCTTCAGAGTTACCCTCTCCCTGCAAATCCTTCTCAACCTCAGAATTCTTCCCCTCCAGCTGGTCCTTTTCCTGCATAATCACAACCTCCTCCTTCTCAAACACATACGCTTTCCCCTTGGCCAAGGATGCCAACTTAGCAGCCAACCTAGATGACTATCTGGTAGTTGGGTAGCGCATTTTGCTTTTAGTGGGGGTATAAGCCTCCTCTTTAGTGCTGTCAGAGTCCTCATTATCTTCCTCAGTATTGACTTCTTCAACCATCGGGGTAGCTTTCAAGGTCCTAATCTCACGAGCAGTTTCAAATCCTTCTTCCATGCCTCCCCTTTTCTTCTTACTGAGTAGGGAAGGGTTATCATAACTAATTTTTCTTTTTGTTGGGGTAGCAGCAGGAGACGTGGGGGTGAGATCCTTAGTGGTGGGTTCAGGACTATTAGTCATCTTGGATTTTTTCTTATCAGGTTTTAAAGATTTTGCATAAGAATCTGGGCTAACTTTCATTATGATGATCAGGCCTTCCCTAACCAAAGTGTTATGGGGTTCAATCCTGATAGGAGTAGGAGCTTTTGGTGGGCACAAAGCAAGGTGAAACTTGTACAGTCTCATGATGAGACCTTGGTGCATCAGAATTTGAGGTTTATTGGGATCGAGGGCGTGCTGTTCTTTGGCAACCACAATGGAGGACTCCAGGGAGGAAAGCAAGTCAAAGGGGAAGCTGATATGTTTACTCCTCCTAAAGTGGTTAAGTAGAGAAAAATGATAGTGGAAGAATCTCCTAAACCTTCCTTCCAGGGTAAAATATTTCATAATTAAGTAACATACCTTGTCCTAAGGCAGAGGAAGAAGCTGGAAGTCAAAACCCCCTTGCAGACTATTCAACACCTCATTTTTGTTAAGAAAAAGCTTCATGCCATCAGGGTCAGAAACCTTACTCTTCCTAGGGTGCTTCTTCCCGTCCATGGGTAGGCCAGTAGCCATATCAATCACCTCTTTAGAGACCTCAAACTCCACATTGCCCACCTTAGCCCTCTTGCCATTGTAAGCCTACAGAAATTGAACAGAGAGACTCTCATCGTAGCCCTAGAGGCATTCTAGGTAGGAGGTGATCCTGCCCTCCTGACAAATATGCCATATCATCTCATTGTTCCTAAATTCCTCACATGTCTCCAGTCCAGTCCGAGACCTATCTCCCCCCATGATACTATCGAACAAGTAAGCAATACAGTCGATTATCAGAACAAACCTAGCGCTGAGAGCCGTCTTAGTGTAATTCTTGACAGGTTTGTTGTTAATGACTATAGAGATAAAAGAGATTAATCTAAGGGTAATAATGATACCATCTTTTCCCACACCTAAGGTGGCATACTTGCTAAAAAAATCTAGACGGGTACATTTACTCCTTTTCATATCATCATTATTAAGCTTCATAATATCATCAATAAATCTTAACATGGGCTTTCCCAAGCTATGAAGCTGGGTTTTCACGTGGCTCAGTGTGTGAATGGTTTCCTCAAGCTGCCAACTCACCTTGTTATCAATGTTGTTGTTGTTGCATTGACAAGGCCCCTCAATGTCAAGCTGGCACTTGCTCATCATGTCATCCTCCAACTTGTGCTCACTGTCTAGCTGTCTAAAGCTCCTAGAACTTCGGTGGTCCCATCCTTTCTCCCTAACTTTAGATCTCATGAGGAACCAGGAGTTGGGCTTAACTCCTCTTTAATGAGGTTTTAAATCAGGCGCGGGAGAGTCTTTTCATTTCTCCAACAACACCACGTGTCCATTCCTTGCCCTAAATTTTCCATTGCGTCAGCCACTTTATTTCCCTCCCGATACACATGATCGATGGACATCTAGTTGAAGTCGACCAATAAGCAGATGATGTCTTCAACTAAGCTCTTCAACTTCCATCCACTATTAGACCTTCTCATAGTCGCATCAATAATTAACTTAAAATATCCTTCCACTTGGAGGTTGTCTATACCCAAAGTGTGGGCTATCTTAAGACCTTTAAGGAGAGCCAGACCTTTTGCCATATTATTAGACTGCTGCCCAATTCCCCCAACGTAAGTAGCAATGGGGGTTCCATGGAAATCCCTAAAAATACCACCCCATTGGTAGACCCAGATATCTTTTTCTCTGCACCATCAAAATTAAGTTTGATCCACCCTTTGGGTGGTTGTCTCCAGTGAGTGCTAAGCCTGGCCATCTTGTTAGAGGTATCCACTTTGCTCATATCCTCCTTCATCTGCCAATTCTTGGCAATTTGAATTTCAATAGTAGTAGGGGGATGCTCAGCCACTCGTATCAAGCTGGAAGAGGTGTTTTCCGTAACCACCCTGCAAAAAGACAAGAAAGCCTCATCAGAATTACGGGTACTTTCTCTGAAAATATGATTGCTTCTCTCTTTCCACACACTCCAACCCAGGTACAGGGGGATATGCCTCCATAGATCATTTATTTTGGGATGAGAGAAAGGAGAGGACCAACTCAAAGCAAAGTCCTTCAAATTATCCTAGAAAATCCACTCCAGATTGAGCTTTTGTAGTGTTTTTCCCGATATTTATTTAGAGAACTCACAGTGAAGAAACAAATGATGTAAGGATTCTTGCTCTTGATAGAAAAGCACACATCTGTTAACCAATTGAAGCCCCCTTTTATTAAGGTTATCAATGGAAAGGACTCTATTGTGTGTCACTGCCCACCAGAAGAAGTTAACTTTGGGTAATAACTTCCTGTTCTAGACTTTTTTCCAGTTCAGATTCGGTTGACCCCTATTAGATAGCATATGGTAAGTTGACTTGATAGTGAACTTACCTTTTTGATCTTGACCCCACAACATCTCATCCTCTCTTTGAAACACCAGAATTCTACAATTTTCTAGCTCCTACTAAAGAGACTGATAATCTTGCAACTCATTATGGTTGGTATAGCACTTCGATAAGTTCTTCCATTTTCTTTGTCTATGGGAATGACTGGTCAGATAGTTACTTACCTTGGTGCCAAAATAGCTCACCGCTCTAGCCCTCAAATAATTGCTTCCTTTCCCCAGGGGTTCCTTCCTCAGCCAGTTGTCCTCCAAGAACCTAATTTTATCCCCTTACCCAGGTTCCATTTGATGCCTTGTGAGAGGGAGTTCCTACTTTTAGACACTTTATTCCAGATGGTTGATCCTTTGGGAAGGGATTCCCTTAACAGAAGTTGGGAATTGGAGTCCCCCTGTAGGTATTTGGCTTTCCTGATATGAGTCCATTCCTTCTCTTCCTTTAGGAATATCCACCCTATTTTGGTCAGCAAGGCTCTATTCATACTTTGGGATTTTCTTATCCCCAGACCCCCATTAGCCTTAGGTTGACAGATAGTATCCCAACCAACCAGTGAGATCCTTTTCTTTTCCTCCACACCAGTCTAGAGGAATGTTCTTTGGATCCTTTCTAATTTCTCCACCATATACCTGGGAAATTTGAACAACGAGAGAAAATAGGTAGGGATGCCTTGAAGGGAAGCTTTCAGTAGTTGAAATTTTCCAGCTTGGCTAAGGAGCTTTCTTTTCCAGCCTTCCATTTTCTTATTAATACGTGTTGGTGTGAACACAATTCAGACATGTTAAGTTGACTTAGTGAGTATTCTAGATGTCTAATTAAGTCTAGTTGTGTGTTGAGTTGTTGATAGTTGGAGTGAGTTGTATTATCCTCCACATGTGCAATTAGTTATCATCCTCTAATTGACACATGTTGTAGGAATATCTCCACCTTTCACTCCACCCTTCTAGCTCTCACCTTGCCTTTATAAGAAAGGCTCACTCATTGTATTTCATACAGCTTCATATGATCTTTGTATAGATTCTTGCTCCATTGTTTTAGCATCTTCTCTTGTCATCTTTGTCTATAAGGTTGCCTTGATTGCAGGTGATCCTGGCTTGCTGAGTCACATTGACTCTTACATGGTATCAGAGCCTGATCTGTAATTTACTTCCCTCATTGGATGGCAGCAATGTCATAGGAGCATCCTGGAGCAAATCCGACATCACGGTTGCGATCAGGAGGCCCAAATCAGTATAGATCGGCTGCTCATTCACTGAATTTCATCATTAAAAAAAAAGGCAAATTTTTTTTGCCCTTGGTCCCTTGGCAAAATCTGTACGGCCGGCTTCATCTCTATGTAGTCTGCGGACGTAAGAGTACCTCTTTGTGTCAGCATCATCATCAGATCTGCGCAGGTGTCGTATCAATAATAAACTGACAGGTAAATAAAAATTTGTTGGTTAATTTGATAGTCTGCTGGTTTTAATTATTTTTTGCAGACCATTTTAAATCAAAGGGTACCAATAGGTACAAAGACCTGTCGGCCCTTGTCCTTGGATCTGCAAAGGCCTTTGTGCCCCGTGTTGAGTATAGAAGGGCAGCAAACCCTTAAATACGGGTTGAGGGGAGTGGCCTTTGGCCCCCTGACCTCTGTGTAATATGACCTTCTTTATTTATATTCGCAGATCTTATAAGCTTCCAGCGGATCTACAAATAGAGTCGACAGCATTTGAAAGCCGACACCTTTGACAATCTGTTTAAATCTTTGGTCACATTTATTCAACAGTTTTTATCGGTGGTCATATTAACTACTCATTAGTGGCTTTCTCCGTAGTGCAAACAAATAACCGGTGACTAGCAATAAAATCAACGAAGTCCCTCGACCACCATCCATCGGGAGTTTTTTGATCGGCATATTCCTTCCATGGGGAGATCTCAGCGGTTTCATACCTTAAACTGGTGGTTTTTAGATTCACTTCCTGGTAGTTTGTTCAAGATCCTAGTGGTCTTCCAAATAGCAGTCGACCATTCAGCATCAATAATTGTCTGGCATCTTGCATGTCTCCTCGGCGGTCTTCACACCCGGTCAACTTTTTCGTTGTCAGCATTCACATTTTTGTGGCGACCACTACCAATTGGTAGTCTTCAGATTCCACATCGATATCAAGTGACCATTCACATCGACCAAACTGGGTGGTCTGCAGCAATCATCGACCAAACCTTTGACGGTAATCGATCCGCCTTTGGCGGTCACATAATCAGCGGTTGATCTTGCAATACCTGACATATACCATTGACCATATACAAAACATCAGCGACCATTCTATTTAGTAGTCATTCTATAACCGGTGGTTTCCATTTCATCGTCGGCATCTATATGTGGTGGGGTTACCTCTGTAGGTCTTACACTGCGGATTTTTTCGGCATCCCTTACAAGATCCGTTCATTCAACTGTTCGCAAATCTTGGAAATAAGTCTTCGTCAATCGTTTATACACAGTGACCAAACCCTAATCCTTATACCCGATGGTTAATGAATTATACTAGCAGTCAACACCAGTCAAAAGAAACCCTCAGCGAATAATTCCAAGTATTCGACAGTCTTTGTCATCGAAGCCTTCAACGGCGGATCTCGATGATCCTTTACAAAAATTTTGTTGACCATAAACAATTCACAGGTCTGTAGGCGGTCTTCCCTCAGCTATTGTTAGCAGGGAGCCTTAAGGCTCGGGTCCTCGTGGCCATACCCCTATGTGGCTTGAAAGGTGATTTTCCTTAGACATCAATTTTTTCCCAAAACTGGTGTTTTTTTCCCTGACGGGGGTTTTTTCCAAACTGGCAGTTTTGTGTTTTCTCACTGACAACTTTTTTTCCCATAGTGATTTTGCAGCCAAAACAACAGTTTTTCTTTCTGCCAGAATATTCCGTCAGGGGGCCCTGTTTTGCCCCTCAAAGCCCTAAAGTAGGGCTTTTTTTCTTTTTTGCACAACTTTTTCCCACGGTGACGAAATTGGGAAAACAAGATATCGACAGAAATCTGACAAAGAGCTCTTCATAGTGGTGTCAGAATGTTTTCCAGATTTTGCTGTTTGATAGCATTTATTGTAGGTTGAAGAAAAATCTTCCTTTTTGGCTCCTGAGCTCATAACATTTTGCCACGATCTCCATTTTTTGTGATTCAAGTGGAATTGGAAAGGTATTCAGGAGCTCTACACAACCATCCATGCGCTTTTCTCAATTTTTGCTCCAAGTACATTTTATTCAATTTGTTGATTTTTTGGCATTTGATTAATAACTTGGGCATTTTGATACTTGAGAAGGTGAAATTTGTTTTGAGAGGATTTGTTTGCTGTAATGCATTATTGTGAGTGATTGTAACCTCACTAGGATCTCTTTTTTAAGAGATTTTGTTCTTTTCCCAATTTTGGTCCTTTGAGGACACTTGTAAATCACACTAAGTATAAAGTGCCACAAACAAATTAGGGGGGCTCTCTTACATAGTAAAGGGGTGTTGTTGTGTTGTTGTCTTTCTTTTTCATCATGGATGTGCCTCAATTTCCACTTTTAACTCCATATAATTATATTGAATGGAAGAAAAACATGGAGTTTGTGTTGTATAAACAAAAGTTACATAGAATAACTTTAGGCATAGATCTAGAACCCACAGGTGCTACTAAGAGAAGAAAATGGTTAGACAAAAGAGATGAGGCTTTTGGCACACTTTGTCTTGCTATTTCTCCAGATCTGAGATTTCATGTTGAGTCTTGTACAACACCAAATGAGATATGGACAACACTAGACAATCTATTTGGCAAGCAAGATAAAATAAGAAGGTTCAAATTAGAGAATGAGCTAATTGTACTTAATCCTCAATATTTTGATCAAATTGAAGACTTCTTCACCAAGTTTAAGTCTCTCAGGTTGCAAATCAAACAAAGTGGTCTTGAGAAAGAAGATGAACAATTGATTCTATCTATTCTTGCAAAATTGGGTCCTGCATATTCAGTTTATGTTTCTACCTTTTATGCTACAATGGATGCTTTTGGTAGTAAGTTTACAATGCCTTCACTTGAGGAGTTTGCTGCACAACTCACAAGGGAACAAGCCAAGCTACTACACATGGGCACATTGAAGTCTCCTAGAAAATAGGCTCTAGTTGCAACACAAAGCACAAAAGATCCTAAGGCTTCAAATAATAAGGGAAAGAAACAAAAGGATTCAAAGTCTAATGAGCAAGAGAAAGAATCAAAGAAAACCCCCAAATCTTCTTCCAAAGAGGAGTCCAATAAGAAGAAGAAGCCAAAATGTTCTTATTGTAAGAAATTGGCTCATGATGAGACTAAGTGTTATGAGAAAAAGTTTGAAGAGATGTCACAACTTCTTCAAAAACATAACATTGAGTATTTTCCATCAACAATAGTTTTACCCAAGTCTTCTTCTTCGCCACCATCTACATCTATAGGGACAACATGATTTGCAAATGGGTCATACAAAGGAAAATGACATGCATTCTTTTCTTCTAGAAGTCTATAGTCAGAGAGATGGCTTCTTGATTCAAGAGCTTCTCATCATATGGCATCTTCACAGGGGATGTTCTCTTCATTTCAGTCATGTACTCCACCACCTATTTTGATGGGTAATAATACATACATGCATGCAACTAGAAAAGGAAATATTGATGTTGGTCAGAATACATTTAACAATGTGTTGTGTGTAGCTTCCTTGACAACCAATCTCCTTTCCATCTACTAGATTACTCATTGTGGTGTAGGGAAGATAGTTGAGTTCACTCCTGATTTTGTGATCATATGGGACTTGGAGAGCAGAGATATCATTGTAGTTGGAAAGGCTGATCATGCATCTTGCCTTTATACTTTCTCCCATTTTGTTTCTGATGATGATGTAGATCCATTGATTGATATTCACACTCATGCATCAAGTGTGAATCATGTTTCTAAGGAGAAGTTTGGTCACTTAAACCTTGGTGTTCTTGCATCTACTTCGATTCTTGAGACTAGTTTTGAGCTTCCTCCTTCTCCTGCTTCTTCAGAGATTGGCATTGACATAGCTTCATCCACTTCAGTTGAGCAGGATATTATTTGTCTTCTAGATACAGGTTTTTGGGATGAGTACTTGACAGGTATTGCAGACTTGTTTTGTGAGTCCTATCTTGATGACTTGGAGGATATCATTGATGACATTCATCTCCTCTTTGAAGGAGTTGAATCTTCTACTTTGGATGAGCAGGCACCTTCTCCTCTTCACTTGTTATAGTTTGACATTGAGTTGGAGTGTCTTGACCATCATTCGGAGGATACTTTGTCTTTGGAGATTGATGATCTTGAGTTTTCATCTTGTCTTGGATTGTCAAATTCTTTGATTGGGCATGCAGCACGTGCTTATGTGACATCTTTTGGTTGTGACATATGGATACTTGAGCAGTTTTTAGAGACAACATACATCATGAGGTTTTTTCCCTCATACCTTGAGATGGAGTTTCTTCATTAGCCTTTGGACCTATTTCTTCCTAAGGAGAATAATGTTGTTTGCAGGCTTTGGATTCTCTTCAGCATTCTTCTTCAGGCATTCACCATCAGCATAGGAGCTACTTCATTGTGGGGGGGACCTATAGTATCACACTTGCTCTCCTATGGGGGGGTACTTGATTGTATATATGTGTTGGATATAGTTCTTGGGGGGTCTTGAGTCCTCCTTCCATCACATCTTTCATTTGTTTTCTGCATTCTCACTTTTGGAGAGTAGTTTTGTCCCATGAGGTTTTCTCCTTTTCTCCACTTGAGCTTTGTTGTACATGGGTACCTAACATGGCCTAGTAGTTGGGACCCATCCATCATTTTATCTTTGTTTTTAGTTAGCTACTCCCTAAGTTGCACCTAAGGGGGGGTGTTGGTGTGAACACATAATTCACACATGTTAAGTTGACTTAGTGAGTATTCTAGATGTCTAGTTGAGTCTAGTTGTGTGTTGAGTTGTTGATAGTTGGAGTGAGTTGTATTATCCTCCACATGTGAAATTAGTTATCATCCTCTAATTGACACATGTTGTAGGAATATCTCCACCTTTCACTCCACCCTTCTAGCTCTCACCTTGCCTTTATAAGCAAGGCTCACTCATTGTATTTCATATAGCTTCATATGAAGTTTGTATAGATTCTTGCTCCATTGTTTTAGCATCTTCTCTTGTCATCTTTGTGTGGACAGTTGTCTTGATTGCAAGTGATCCTAGCTTGCTGAGTCACATTGACTCTTACAATACGTTCCAAGACTATGTTCCAGTAGGACTAGGTCACATCTTTGATTGTGAGCGGCAGGCCGAGGTAGGTAGCCTTAAGTGTAGCCTAATTGCATTGGAGAATGTTTCTAATCTTGACTTGTAGATCCCCATTAGTGTTAAAGAAAAACACATTTCTCTTTTCATATTTAATGCATTGTCCTGAAATCTCAGCATACGTGTTGAGCAGATTTTTCCATCTCTTGGCCTCCACCACCGAAGTTGCCCTGAACAACATGGTGTCATCCACAAACTATTGGACAACCGACAGACCCAAGGTGGACGTTGCTTTAACACCTGAAAGGGATCATCTGTCCAGGTGGGATAGGATATTTCTTTCCAAGACCTTAGCTAGCATAATAAACAAGTAGGGGGACAGAGGATCCCCCTACCTTAAACCCCTTCCTGCCTCAAAAAACCCCCGTGGTGAGCCATTGACCAACACTAAGTATTTAACAGTGGTGTCACACTCCTTTATTAGCTTGAGAATTTTGTCACTGAAGCCCATCTTACTGAGAACCTTGAATAGGAATTCCCAAGACACTATATCATAAGCTTTAGATATATCCAACTTAAGGGCCATGCTCGGGCTATTATTTCTATCCATAGAGTGAATGATCTCATGGGTCAAGATGGCCGCATCTAGAATCTGTCTCCCAAGGACAAAGCCTTTCTAGCTGTCAGATATGAGCTTATCCAGGAGAGGCTGAATTCTAAGGACCAACACTTTTGTGATGAGTTTATAAATGGTGTTACACAGACTAATGGGCCAGAAGTCAGCCATGACTTCTGTGATGGTTTTCTTAGGGATCAATGCAATGAACGTAGCATTGATCTGCATTAGAAACTTCCCCGTTCTAAAGAAGTCTTTGACAGCACTTGTAACATCATAACCAACTATATCCCAGAATTGCTAAAAGAAAGCCGGGGGGAACCCGTCCAACCTAGGAGCTTACCCATCCAACCTAGGAGCTTTGAAGGCCCCCATCGAGAAAACCATGACTCTGACCTCTTCATCCTTAATAGGCTTCATCAGGTCCACATTACTGTCCTCGATAAGAATTTGAGGGATGCACTCCAGAAGGAATTTTTTTTTAGCATTATCAACTTTGATGTTTTGCTCAGCCAGGAAGTTTCTGAAGTAATCAGAGGCCAATCTTCCAAGGTTCCCATCATCCGTCACCTCGATATTCTACTCATTTAGGAGTTTGGTAATGCTATTCCTCTTCCTGTGTTTCATGGCCGATTGGTGGAAGAAAGTCATGTTTCTGTCTCCCTCTTTCAGCCATTGAACCCTAGATTTCTACTTCTAGAAGATTTCTTCCTTACTGGTAATGTCCTTTAGTTTTCTAACTAAATCTTCCACCGTATTCTATAAGCTTTCACTCCCATCACCCATGGCCATTTTTCCTTGGAACTCAAGCAGTTTCTCCGAGAGATGATTCTTGGACTTCATCACATTACCAAAGTAGAACTTATTCCAACCTTTGACTTTGTTTTTAATGTGAACCAATTTTTGCGTGAGCCTATACATCAAAGACCCATGGATCTAAACTTTCCACCAGTTAGAAATAAAATTTTTAAAGTCCAGGTGGGAGGCCCACATTATTTTATACCTGAACAGGAAAGGGGCCTTATTGTTCTTCTCAGTCCAGTCTAGAAGCAGGGCATTATGATTAGAAATGGTACGTGGGAGGGCAGGCAGGAAGGTGTACTGTATATTTCCCCAGTTCGAAGACATGACACTCTATCTAACTTAACCTGAATCAACTGTTCCCCCAATCTTCTGTTGATCCAAGAGAACTATTGATTAGTGACTTCTAGGTCCATTAGACTCGTATGGCCCAAAAAATTAGTAAGATCCAGCATGTTGTCAGAGAAATCCTCATTACCCCCAGATTTTTTCAAGGGGTAGAGTGGGGTGTTGAAGTCTCCCCCAACAATCCACAGAGTTCTGCTGTCCTCATTGATTTTGGATCTTAGCCCATCCCACAGCTCTTTTCTGGCTCTTTTGGTGTTAGGAGCATATATGTTGAGCATCTTCCAGATTTTGTTCATTTTACAGATGATTTCCACAGTATTTTTGCAGTGCAAGCAATAAATTTCTGAGGCTTTGTGCTTATTCCACATAGTAACTAGATCCCCAGAAGCACCAGTCAAGGGGATGATGATGAAATCTTCCATGGGCTAGATGTTATTAGCAATTTTTCTAAAGTTTTCTTTAGTCATTTTCACTTCTTGGAGAAGGATGAAATCTATTTTATTTTCATAAATACAGCTCTTTATCATGAGCTATTTTTGTGGGTTGTTGAGCCCTCTCACATTCTAGTACAGGAGCACCTAGAAAATCCTGTTTTCTTTTGTAATAAGGTCTATTTGACCAATGCATTTTCATTTCAGTTTGTCTCTAGGTCTTTCAGGACCTAGAACCCATTTTGTAAGTCCAAAGTGACTTAAAACACACATTTACATTATATTGTAATCACATAGTGCCAAAACAGGACAGTAGGACAGTTTGAAGTAGTTTTGGATCGGTTGGTCTCCCAACTGTTTGCATCGGTTGGTTTTCCAACTACTGGCATGTTGAGTTGATAACAACCCGAGGAAGGAACTATCTGAGGAGGAGGAAAAGTGTGTGAGTGTGATTGTGTATTGTTCTAAGGAGAAATAAAACTATTATGTTCCGTCAATTTGATTTTCGCTCCTTGTAACTGCAATTTGTATAACTGTAGATTTCTATTCTTTTTGTGCTTTCCATTGTTGCAGTATGTCGGCATGAAGCATTCCACTGGCACGATTTCTATCGAAATCAGTGGAATGGCTTCATTGTACAAGTATTTGTTTTTGTGTTCAACGGTGCAGAGGATCCAGACATAATGTTTTGCACAGTAGGTTGACCTAGCATCTCCATGTGCTAGGGTTTGGTTGAAGAGGAAGAAAGTAAGTTGTGCATCGGTGAGTTGCTGGGACTCACAACAAGTCCGTTGAAGTCGAGCAGTCTCATTGAGGGAATTGGTCCATCAGTACATCGGCTAGAATTTGTAAGTGCTCGCCGATGAGAAGAGTCTCACTGAAGACAAATGCCATCAACATATCATAAGCACATCAAAGGAGTTTACCGATAAAGTCACGCCCAACAAGCGTTGAAGCCGTCATGGTTAAGACGAGGGGAACTTAACCATCATCGAGGCATTGGTTGAAGGATAGAAGACTTTGCCGATAGAAGTAAGTCTCACCGATGATGAAGAGTTGATTGACTCAGTGTGAGTCCTGTTGTATCTCGCCGAAGATAAATTTAGTTGAGCTATCAGTGTAAGGTAGAACAATGGTAAGACTTGAGAAAGCCATACTGATCCTTGTTGTCTGATGACTAGGATGTATCGGTAGCTCATTTATTAAGTCTTGCCATTTGTGAGAAAAGCAGGACTTGTTTTGAGTTTTCACTGTGCACTCCCCATCATATTGGTATCAGAGTGAGTTTTGAAGATCACTCAGGTGGTGTGGTCTTGGTGTATGTCAGACAACAAAAGTGAAGTAGAGGCTGACACGATGCCTCCTAAAATCATGTCACAAGATGCAATGAAGAAACTGATTGAAGCGATGTTTGAGTCCAAGCTTGAGGAGTTGAAAAGAACCCAGGGTAAGGATAGGGAAGATGAAAGTGACAGCGATGAAGGAGCTATAGAGATTGATGAAACCAATAAGAGGATAAAGAAGATACCAGTAGACTAGAGGGCATTTTGTAAATGGTTTGAAGTTAGTCAATAGGGACACCATAGATGGGTTACCTATGTATAGTGGAAGTATGGAAGCTGAAGAGGTGATTGACTGGATTGAGGCATTGAACAATCATTTCGAATACAAAGAAGTCCTTGATGATAAGAGGGTTAAGTTGGCAAAGGCAAGATTGAAGGGGTCTGATCTTGCATGGTGGAATTATGAGTAAGGAGAGAGAGTCAAGGAGGGGAAGACTATGATAACCTCCTAGGAAAGGATGAAGACCAAAATGAAGGCACAATTCTTACCCCTGGACTATAATGTGCAGATGTATAAGAAATTGTAGAACCTCAGACAGAGAGACCTTGATGTGAATGCATACACACAAGAGTTTCATAAACTCAGTCTTAGATCAAAGAGACAAGAAGAAGAGTCAGAGAAGGTGGCAAGGTATTTGAATGGCCTAAGGATGAACATCCAAGATGAGATCAACATCACCAGAAACAGTGAACAAGTGTTTCCAAATGGCCTTAAGGGATGAAGAGAAGATAAAGAGAAAGAGTGAGCAGAATAATAGAGGTAAAGGAGGAAGAAGTTTCAGAGGTAGAGGCAGTTTTGGAGGAAGAAGTCCTAACCAGAGGCCTAGTGGTGAGTCTAACCAAGAAAAGCAAGCTGGAGACTCAAGTAGTAGAGGAGGCTACTGAGGAAGAAGGCCTAATGGAAGGGGTGGGACAAATGGATCATGTAGAGGATCTAAGTTCTCCAATATGAGATGTTATAGCTACAATCAAATAGGGTACCCAGCATACAAGTGTCCAGAGAAGGCCTCAACTTCTCATGGCGGTGAGAAGAGAACCACTTTGATTTAAGAAGATGCAAGGAGTGTGACATCTCTTGAAGTGAATCTAACATCAGAGATGGGAGAAAATCTGATGGTCAAGAGGATGCTACTCAAGGAACCAGTGCAGACTGAACCGTCTCAAAGAAGGGCTTTGTTTAGAATCAACTACAAGATCCAAGGTAAGGTTTGTAAAGTTATTATTGACTTTGGTTCTATTGATAATATTATATCTTTGGAAGCAGTGAATAAGTTGAATCTAGAAAAGATACCCCATAGCAGCCCATATAAAATCAGTTGGTTGAATAAGGGGCAGCACATACTCATCAATGAACAAGCATGGGTATAATTTAGTATTGGGGGGTATAGAGATAAAATCTTGTGTGACATCCTTCCAATGGATGCTTACCATCTTTTGTTAGGCAGACCATGGCAGTTTGACAGAAAGGCTCATCATGATGGAGAAAAGAATGCTTACTCATTCCAAAAGGATGGTGTGACTTATAGGATACAGTCATTGGTAGAAGATGATCCATAGCATATAGGTTCTAGTTTAATGATGGTAGGAGAAAAAAAATCCATGGACACATTAAAGGAAGGTGGTGGAGTAGGTTTTTCTTTGATTGTGAAACCTAAGGGGGAAAGAGAGGAACGTGTGAGGGAAGTAGGACCCAAGGAGGTCAAAGATCTGCTTGAAGTTACAAAGGAGTAATTGCAACAGACATACCTGATTCCTTGCCACCTATCAGAGATATTAGCCACCAGATAGACCTCATACCAGGAGCAGTACTTCCTAATAAGGCAACATATAAAATGATCCCTCAGCAGAATGAAGAGATAGAAAATCAGATTTAAGAACTCCTAAACAAAGGGCTGATAAGGAAGAGCCTTAGCCCATGTGTAGTACCTACTATTTTAGCCCCAAAGAAGGATGGGAAATGGAGGCTTTGTACTGATTCTAGGGCCATAAATAGGATAACCATCAGGTATATGTTTCCTATTCCTAGAATAGAAGATCTAATGGATTGTTTGGGAGGGGCTACTTATTTCTCCAAGATAGACTTAAAGAGTGGGTATCACCAAATACAAATAAGAGAGGGGGATGAGTGGAAGACATCATTCAAAACCAATGAAGGGTTGTATGAGTGGCTTGTGATGCCTTTTGGTCTTTCAAATGCCCCTAGTACCTTTATGAGACTAATGAATGAGGTGTTGCAGGAATTCATAGGGAAATTTGTGGTAGTCTACCTTGATGATATCTTGGTGTTTAGTAAGAGCAGGGAAGAACATTTGAAACATTTGGAGATAGTCTTGAAGAGGCTACAAGATCAGAAGTTAATGATAAACTTGGAAAAGTGTGACTTCATGAAACAAGAATTGGTTTACCTAGGCTTTGTCATCTCTAAGGGTGATTTGAAAATGGATTCTTCTAAGATAGAAGCTATTTTGAATTGGTCTACACCTAGGACAGTAGGAGAGGTCAAAAGTTTTCATGGTTTGGCCACATTTTATAGTAAATTCATTAGGAACTACAATGATACTTGTGCACCTATGTTAGAGACCATCAAGGGTGGAGGTAAGGTGAAGTTTGTGTGGACAAAAGAGGCAAATCAAAGTTTTGAAAGTCTGAAGTAGAAAGTTGTCGAGTATCCTGTCTTAGTACTTCCTGATTTCAATAAGGTCTTCACCATTGAATTTGATGCAAGTGGGCTAGCCATAGGGGCAGTGTTGAGCCAAGAAGGCAAACTAGTAGCCTTTTTTAGTGAAAAATTGAATGAAGCTAAGAGGAAGTACTCCTCTTATGATTTAGAGTTGTATGCCATGGTACTAGCTCTGAAAAAATGGAGGCACTACTTGCTTCCTAAAGAATTTATTATATACACTGACAATCATGCTCTTAGTTTTTTGAATGGACATGAAAAGCTTAGTCATAGACACATGAAGTGGGTGGAAAGTCTTCAAGCATACACCTTCATCATCAAACATAAGAAGGGGATAACCAATAAGGTTGTTGATGCTTTAAGCAGAAGGGTGTTGATAGTACAAGAAGTGTAGTTACAAAGCATGGGTGTTGAGGCACTCAAAGGATTGTATGAAGAGGACCAAGATTTCAAGGAGATTTACAAGGTATGCAATGAGTTTTCCAATGCTTTCCACAATGAATTTTTAGATTATACATTGCAGGATGGACTTTTGTTTAAAGGGAGTCAACTATGTATCCCTAAGTGTTCAATGAGGGATAATATAGTGAAGGAGAAACATAGTGGTGGTTTAGGAGGACATTTTGGGCTTAATAAGACCTTAGATCTAGTAAGAAGATTTTACTTTTGGCTAAGGATACAATCTAATATCAGAAGATTTTAGTTCATCCTATCATCCTCAGACTGATGGCCAAACTAAGGTTGTGAATAGGTCATTAGGCAATCTACTGAGATGTTTGACAAGAGAACATGGAGGTAGTTGGGATGTGGTACTCCCACAAGCAAAATATGCCTATAATGATTCCACAAACAGAAGTATAGGTCTAAGTCCTTTGGAAGTTGTCTATGGTAGTCATCCTAGAGGAATTTTTGAATTGAGAGATGTTCAAGGGTTGGACAAAAGAAGTGAACATGCTGATACATTTGCAGAGGCTATGAAAGAGATCCATCAACAAGTCAGAGATACTCTACACAAGAATAGTCAGAAGATCAAGGCTAGAGTGGATCAAAGAAGGAGGGATGTCTAGTACCAAATAGGAGATATGGTCATGGTTCATCTCAACAAGAATAGACTACCCAAGGGAAGCCACAACAAGTTGATGATGAGAAAAATTGAACCTTGTAAGATTTTAGAGAAATATGGTCCTAATGCTTACAAAATTGAACTCCCTGATGATATTGCTATTTCCCCTATATTCAATGTTGCTAATCTAACATTATATAGGAGTCTTGATACAAGAGAAGGTACAATAGATTTTGTCCAAGACAATGCAGAGTGGGTGCATCATTTACCACCTAAGGAACAACCTAAGATGGAGTGCATCTTGGATAGCAGGACAACCAAGAAGACAAGAAATCAGACCTATTTTGAGCACTTAGTCAAATGGCAAGGACTTCTAGACTCAGAAGCCACATGGATGCTGGAAGAAGACATCAAAAAGTAGGGTGATGATTTGCAGTAGTCAGTCTCTAAGAGGACTTGAGACAACTTTCACTCGGGGAGTATGGTGCAAGAGCACCTAGAAAATCCTATTTTCTTTTGTAATAAGGTCTATTTGACCAATGCATTTTCATTTCAGTTTGTCTCTAGGTCTTTCAGGACCTAGAACCCATTTTGTATGTCCAAAGTGACTTAAAACACACATTTGTCATATTGTAATCACATAGTGCCAAAACAGGACAGTAGGATAGTTTGAAGCAGTTTTGGATCGGTTGGTCTCCCAACTATTTGCATTGGTTGGTTTTCCAACTGCTGGCAGGTTGAGTTGATAACAACCCGAGGAAGGAACTATCTACGGAGGAGGAGAAGTGTGTGAGTGTGATTGTGTATTGTTCTAAGGAGAAATAAAACTATTCTGTTTCGTTAATTTGATTTCTGCTCCCTGTAACTACAATCTGTATAACTTTAGATTTCTATTCTTTCTGTGCTTTCCATTGTTGCAGTATGTCGACATGAATCATTCCACTGGCATGATTTCTATCGAAATCAGTGGAATGGCTTCATTGTACAAGTATTTGTTTTTGTTTCTTGTTTTGTTTTTATGTTCGATAGTGCAGAGGATCTAGACAGAATGTTTTGCATAGTAGGTTGACCTAGCATCTCCATGTGCTAGGGTTTGGTTCAAGAGGAAGAAAGTAAGTTGTGCATCGGCGAGTCGCTGGGACTCACAACAAGTCCGCTAAAGTCAAGTAGTCTCACTAAGGGAATTGGCCCATCGGCGCATCGGCCAGAATTTGTAAGTGCTCACCGACGAGAAGAGTCTCACCAAAGACAAATGCCATCGGCATATCGGAAGCACATCAAAGGAGTTTACCAATAAAGTCATGCCCAACAGGCATTGAAGCCATCACGGTTAAGACGAGGGGAACTTAACCGTCATTAGGGCATCGGTTGAAGGATAGAAGACTTCACCGATAGAAGTAAGTCTCGCCGATGATGAAGAATTGATTGACTCGGTGTGAGTCCTATTGTATCTCGCCGAAGATAAATTTAGTTGAGCTATTGGTGTAAGGTAGAACAATGGTAAGAATTGAGAAAGTCATACTGATCCTTGTTGTCTGATGACCAGGATGTATCGGCAGCTAATTTGTTAAGTCTTTCCATCTGTGAGAAAAGTGGGACCCATTTTATGTTTTCACTGTGCACTCCCCATCACATTCCAAGTGATAATCTTCATTTACAAGATTTTCTGGAGAGGGCCTCCAGTGTGCTTTGTCTCCCATAAGCGATCTCCTTGGCTACTTCACTAGATCTAGTTTCTCTCTGTGAAGGCCTCCCCACTTTACCTTCAGTTCCCACATCGGCTGTTTTCTTGTTATGACCTTTCCCTTTCCTTTTGGGGGTTATCCAACCACTTTGGTTATTGGTGCTGGCCCCTGGGAATAGAACTTTGTCAGGAGAGGTGAAGGCCTTCTCAGTGACTTCCTTGTCTCTCACAAGCGGACCTAACTCCAATGAGGGCCCTAGAACTTCTACCCAATCCTGGACAACCCTTAGGTCTCCGGAGTCTCGATCCTCTGTCTCCTGGATAGGGGAGCACGTTGTGGGAGCAGGGATTTCTCCTTCTTCCGTAGCATCCGAATCCAAGGGGATCTCCATAGACTACTCCTAGCCACCACCAATAATCTTTAGCCTTAGCTCATCCAGGGACAAAGGTGGGAAAGGAGCAGGAATCTCCATAGACTGAAGATTCTACTCCTAAACACCAACCAGACCTTGAGGTTTGATAGGAGACCTCATAAGATTTATCAGATCTTCTTTAAACGGGTATTCATCTGCAAGGTTTTCTACTTCCAGGCACTATTTTTCAATAGTACTTGCAGTTTTTTTGCACTCACTGATTAGGTGCCCCTTTTTTCTACATTTTTGGCAATAGACAGTGGAATTTTCATACAATATTTGTTGTTCCCAGCTACCATATTTTGACTTTAGCTTGACCGTATTAGGAAAGTCTTATGAATGTCAACATTAACACAGAATCGAGCAAAAACCAACTTGGTTTTATTTCTGGTGGTACTATCCATGGTTATGAAGCGGTTGAAGAAGTTGCCAATCCATGTGAATATTTCCTCATCCCAGTACTCCAGGGGAAGACCAGGAAGTTTGACCCACACCGAGGTTGATCTGCTAAGCTCCATTGCAGCATCAAAGCCTAGCTTCCAACGGACTAAATTAAGGTTATGCTTCCCGTACAACCAAGGTCCCCCTGCCAAGATAGAAACTAAATCCTCCTTGGCCGTAAACTTGAATAGGAAGAGGTTGCCCGACATTGCACTTGTTACACACTACCTTTGAGGTGCCATCTAGCAGTAACCCAACGTCTAACCATATCAATGTTGGGTCTGAGTGCTTGGAACTTACCAACTAGGGATAGTTCCAAGGAGGAGGTTATCTTGTCCATCATTCTATCTGGGATCTAGAAATCTGTTCCTTCCTAAAGTTCTGGCAGTGCCTGGTCCACCAAATCTTCCTCAAGCCTACTAGACTTCTCTAGCAGGGTTTGTTTCCAATCCTTGGGGTCTAAGCCCAAGATAGGGGAGAGGTCTCTTTAGTACTAACTAAGGCTGTACTGACATTAGCAGGGAGCTCCTGCAGGCCCAAAGGGGGGGCAGGCACCCCCTGGGCTGATGACCTCCATGACTATAGCAAGTTCAATCACTAGTCAGAGTGGGAAAGTTGCAGAGTGAAAAGGTGAAGATATGTTGTCAACCCTCATAGACAATGATTTTAAGATCCACGCAGTGATTTAAATGTTTTCTTGATTGCTTTTGATATATGCATTAGCTAATGATGTATAATTGTTGAAAACTTTGTAATTGCCTACATGTTAGGCATATAATCTTTTTAAATGTCTTCTTTGATAAAAATAGAAGACTCCAGATTATATTTAAACAAAGAAAAAAATAATTTTACTGTTAGGAGTAGATTCTCACATTCAAAGTCTAATTGTTCAGTTCTGGTTTCACAATTTTCAAATTTAGGTGCTCAGTTTTTCCATCCATAATAGCAGATCTGTGTTAATAATATAATAGGGAATAGTACAAAAATACTTATACTTGTTAAACTACAATATATGACTGGAACATAATATTTATGTCAATGAGTTCCAAATCATACCCAAACTGGTCGAAAAAGAATTTGAAAAGTACATCTACATTGAACTGATTGTAGTGGAAAGAACAACCCATAAATTATAGATGGTCTGAATGTGCTTGAATATACTCCTAAAATTACAAGACTACAGAGTTAGAAACACTTTACAGTGCATGTTCATGTATTAGAAAAAACTTTGAATAAGTTATCTTCATTTGACAGATGATTCTTTAATGGTGCTAAAGATAAGGCTTACTACAACTGACTTACTTTATAGATAAGTCCAACTAAAGGATCTAAGGACTTGTTTGAATAATTTGTTTTGTTCAAATTTTAATATTTGATTGCCTTGTGGTTATAATTTTAATTTACTTTGCTTAGAGATATTAACATGTGCATGGCGTCTCTTAGTACAAAGAAAAAATAGACTTTTGAATATCAAAGTGCTTTGTAAAAATTGAGATATGTATCAATGAAACTTCATAAAAAATTCGCAAGCATTTATTCTTGGGTCACACTATTTTATTTTTCACACCATACCATACATCTAACATGAGTGATGATGATAAGTGAATGGATTATGTTCGAGTTGGAGTCATTTGGCATACCTCCGAAGAATTGTCATAACCGTAAAAAAAAATTCTAGCTATTAACATGGTTTTGAAGATAACAGCCTCTAGATAAAGTTGTTTTAAAAAGAAGTTGAGGAATAATAGAGGTTGCTATGTCATACCTTCAATCCATCCATATAATTTTGCCCTACATAGTTTAGACAGTTTTTGAGGAATTATAGAGGCTGGTGTTCTTTTTTGTTTTTTATAAGTTACCTAACCAACCTCTAATTTTTTCTGTTTCAATATAATCAACCAAAAGAAATAATGTAGAAAATATGAAAAGTTTTTTATTTTAGATATTTAAATATTGCAGCACAATCTAATATTTAAATTCAACAATATTTAAATAGTGTGCAATATTCAAATTCTTTCATAATGTTCAAAGTCGGAGCATCTTCTTGCAGGCATGGATAATCAACCTTGTTTGAGCAGAAAATTAGGATTCAGAATTTAGGGGCACGTAAGGAAAATGCTGCAAATATTTTCCTTTTATATTCCTATGATGACGACTTGACTATAAAAAAAATCATACTAATACTACTACTGATTCTGTAAATTTAAATGTGTAGGGAAATATAAGTTCAAATGCTAGGGAGGATCATGATAATTATTACTGTAATGTGCTACATTCATATGTTCATCTTTTTTGTGGGCAAAATTATCATTTAACCTTATTATTGTATGGTTGGCAAGTTGCATTATCTTATGACTTCTAGATATTTCTCCTCTTTAAAAAGAAAAAAAAATTGTTACCTTTGGTGAGATTATTTATATTGTGAATCAGTATATATGAGCACGAGTAGTCTGTCTCTTCTACACTCGATGCTAAACAATATTGGAATATTCATAGTACAAAAAAATGAAATTGAAAACCACTCACCCTTGTTTAATGTTTCTGCGGACCCTCTGTTTATGTACTTTTCTATAAAAATTTTGTTACATTTTCATAGATTGTTCATAATGTTTCTCAGCCTTAAATACATTTGATGTCATACCCTATTATGTCATATTAGTTCGCATTCCCTTTTGTGTCATCCCCGCCAATCAAAATATATTTTATTTTAGTATGTTTGAATACTTTATAAGTTCAGAATGGTTCTTCCTAACCATCCAATTTATGACTCTTCAACATTCCACGACGTACCCATTGCACACTATAGTGTAATTGCTAGTTTTATCTTATAGGAATGGACATGAAGAATGATTACCTAGCCATGATTTCAATATTTTTTAATAATATTTTAAAATTAAATTCAAAATAGGTATTTCAAATACATGGTTAAAAAAAATATAAAAATACCAAATACAAAAAAATTAGAAATAAAAAGGGCTATAAAAATGTCACAAAATTGGGTATTTCATATATGAGGTAGAAATATAAATAAAAGTGTTATTTAGTACCTAAGTGATAGGGCTTAAGCTTATATAGTGAATCTCCCATAGTGACAACAAGTGTCTTGCTTCATCTACACTTTACAATAGTGAATTTCATTCCACTTGTGCATGGAATGATCCCACAATAGAGTGTCCCACTTTTTAGATTAAGTGGACACTCAAATCAACATTTTTAACTAAATCATTTTTTATACTTTATAGTATTTTTAATGAGACATATTATGCATAACACAATTTGTTTTAGAAATAGGGTGAGTAAGTCTAATTTTTTTTTGCAAAACCAAAGTTAGTTGTACTTAAGGTTAAATTTTGAAGCACTTCTATAGAATAGTAATACTTAGATGATAGAAAAAATTAGTTGTTTTAAAAATTTTGATACCTAAAAAAATGTTTTCCAAATTTTTTTTATGATGTTAAAACTTAGAATTTGTTTTTTTATATATAATGTTTTATTAAATATATTTTAGATTAATTATTTAGTAAAATTAAAATATAAATCTCAAACCATATTACATTATAACTATTACATATAAACCTTGACTCGTATGGACATGAACAAAGAAATATTACATCAACACTTGGTGGTAGTAAGTGTGAGCAGTGAAACTTTATAGTTTAGACTGGGGATGTTTGAGATTGTGATGTATCCTCAAATATTCATCATCTAATTCTTTCTAGATTTTTAATAACTTATTGTAGTTGAGTCCAAATTTTCTTGCAACACTTAAAATTCTTAGTGTACTATTGGGTAAGGCTATTCTTAAACATTATCCACTTCAATAATTAAAGCTAAACTTTGGCCAATAAAAATAGGTTAAATATTTACCATTATTTGGTGTAGATGAGATGTAAAATTGCTATTGAATGTCTAACCATTAAACTAAATAATATTTATGTAGAGTGGTTTGGTAACAAGTGGAACAATGATCTTTTTGATATTGCAAATTATGGAAGTTGAATGCATGTCTTGGTATAAATATATATATTTTTTTATTGTAATATTATATAATTATGGGAAAAAGTATAATTTTAGAGAGTCACGTTGTTGGGAAGTTTAAACAAACAAATATCTACGTTTTCTTCATGTTTAGACACACAAATTTCATGGTAAACTTTGTAATCTTAACTTATGGAGAAGTGTTGCACTATGTAAGTGTACTAATATTTTTAGTTGTTGCTCGTTGGTTTTTAATGGACAAAGCAATTTGCAATGAACTAGGAAAGCTACTAGGCTGAAACATGTGATTTATTCTTTTAAAGTAAGAAGTTGACTATTTCTAATAATTATTTTATTTAGGTTATATAAATAATTATATTAGTTAAAAAAAATATCACTAAATAAGTTGATTTTTAAGACAAGTCACTTCCAATATGTTATGAGTCAAATTTGTTAAAGTACAATAACTATATTATTATCATGATGGTCATCAACTAATGTTGGGATTTCAGCTTATTTTTGGTAATATTTTAGTCATAAAATGTAAAATACATCTATTTATTTTACATGCTTTTCTTAATGACAAACAATTCAACTTTTAACAACAATATTTTCCATTTTGAAATAAGATGACTATTTAATATTTTTAGATGTGAATGAGGTGATTGGTGGAATGATAAAGGTCATTTGAGAAAACAAGGAGCTAACAGATTTTTACCAAAAAATAGCTCAAGTTCTACTATTGTGAATTTTTCTATGATGTCTTTATGGTACATTTTTTTTAATCTATGTTTCATGTGATACTATGTAATGACCTCAACAAATTTTAATATAAAATATTTACCACCACCAAAGTCACATGAGGATGAGGTGAGAGCATACAGTGAGTAAATATTATTATTCAACACTTTCTAATCACGAAGATCCCATGAGGGCAAGATGAGAGCATACGGTGGATGAATAATAATATTTATATGTATTACTCAAATAGTAACATTCAAACGGTGTTAAAAATAATTTGAAATGGGTTATGTTGCTCCCCTTCCCACTCACAACCTTTTCACCCCTACACACAACCCTATTCTTGGATCACCTCAAGTCCTTCCTCCTATCACGTAGATAGATTTTGGTGTTCTTCAAGCATGGTTATGTGTGGCCTTTATGTTGTTGGTGGCATTTACTCTGGCTCTTCCCCCTATGTACTCCTGCCTAGCCCTAACGTCCAGGCCTCTTCTAGATCCCCTCAACACTCTCTTGCATCTACTGATTGCTTTAGTGGATTTTTTGCCACTCTCTACCCCCATTGGTGTTGGGACTGGTGCTAATACCTTGACCTCCTACCTTGTTGCTAAGAATTGTCATGTTGCTTCTAGGTTTGGCATGGATAATGTGCAGGTGCTCACAATGATCAGCATTTTAGTTAGCGTGGATCCTCTTGATGCAAATGGTGCTATAACTCCACTTGTTGTGTGGAGGCATGCATGTGGTTCCCCTTCCTATGTGGCCATGGTAGGTTTGAGGGCCTTGCTCATCCTCCTCTGCATGACAAGGCTTGACCTCTGCCCTACTCACAAGTCCCCTATTGTGGTTTGTGGACAAGAGATTGTGAATAATGAAGAGTTGTATAGTCATCGTGGCATTCTTGGCAGACTCAACAACTTGTGGCCCTCTCTCCCTAACTTGAACAAATGGGTTTTGGATTCATAGCTACCTCTTATCAAGGGTAAGATCGAGATCTATCCTTGTGCTTAAGGCTTCTTCATTGCGACATTTGATTTCATGGACGATAGGGATTTGGTGTTGGATGGCACATTATGGTTGTGGGGCGAGCACTCTCTCTCTCTCTCACTCAAGCCATTGTCCTCTTTGTTCAACCCCTTTCTGAACCTCTCAATATCAAGTTGGTCTAGGTAAGGCTTCTCAATATTCTTCTCTAGGTTTAGGAAGAATCATGTTATGAAGCCATTGGTAATGTCATTTATCATTTTTGAAGATGGACTCTACAACCTTCACTATGGTTCTCTCCATGTATACACAGATTTTGGTGGACATTGATATCTTAAAGGATCTCCATGGGAAGATTGTTCTGTTGTAGATGATGCTTTGCCATCAGTCACTTGTCTTTTGCTTTTTCCTGGTCTCACCACAAGGCAAGCATGACTTCATGGTGGTAGAATGCCCACATTGACCACTTGACAAATAATGGTTCCAACTCTTAGGATGACATTTCTCTTTCAGTTGAAATGTCTTCTCAAGATATTGGGGGGTCATCCCACAATAATGGGTTACACTTTTTGGCCAAACTTGACATTGGAATCAACATTTTGAACTAAATCTTGACTTTCTGACACCTATAGTTGCTAAACCATTAGGGATTTGAAGATGATGTGAACTAGTGATTTGTGAGATTTTGTTTGTAGACTCTAAATATATATTTTTAAAAAAATTGGAGTTAAATTGTAAAAATTTTTGCATCTCCTTTGATAACTAGTTTTAATAGTAAACAACATTTTTTTAAAGTGATGTGTATTCCGTAGCACATAACTTTTTTCTACAAAGGATAAAATTCTGATTCTTTTGAATTTAGATTGGTAACACCGATATATAGGGCATGCATTTAGTTTCATAATGTTTTGTTGAATATTTTTTTTAATTAAGTTTTGAAGTCAAACCAATTATAATTTAGACATAGGTATATTCCGTAAAACATAACTTTTTCTGTATGTATCGAAATTCAATGTTTTTTTTCTTGAAACAAGGACATCAATACCTAGGGCATAGATATTTTTTAGAATTTTTTTCACTAATTTACTAATTTTCCATGTGTGTAGAATAGAGAACTTGATGTTCGGTGAAAAACCTACATTCACAAGAAATAAAAAATAAATATAATAATCAAATTAAATATATTTAAAATTATACTTTTTGGGAAGCTTATAATAAGGACTACATACTTACAAAACATAAATTTCAAATGAATTCATTTGATCCCGCAAAAGGTAAATCAAAAGTGGTTTTTTATCAACATTTTGATAGGTGTAGAGGAGACTCCATTATATGTATGGTCTAAAACTAGCAGGGTTCTATCCAAGGGGGTTTGAATCTAAGGAGGTTTGATCAAAACCTCTTCAATTAAAATAATTTAAATGGAACCTTTCAAGGCTTAAATCATTTTATTTTTGAAAAAATGTGTGATTTCAGCAAAAATTGGGATGTCCCAGAAAGTGTAACCCATTATTGTGGCTGTACCCTGGGTCTTCTCTCCCATCTCCTTAGCAGTGAGTCACATTCCTAAGGGGGCTTCCTTGGTGGTTAGTGTATCTTAGGTGTTTTCCTCAACTCCTACTGAGGCCTCTTCTTTTGTCCCAATGCAAGTTGCTTCCTCCACGGCTCATGATGGGAATCCTACTCCTGTTAAGGATGAAAAAGGGAATGAATGGAGGAGACAATGCATACATACTAAATCAAACCCTCTTCCACAATAACATTCAAGGACAAGATCAAGCTATTAATCACAACCAAAGAGAGGTGGACTTAGCTACAGATCTTGTGCTCTTGTTTTCTATGGAAAGATAAGATTTAATTAGGCCTTTTATCAAACCCTAGGTCAATCAATACACAAAACCCTAGATTTGTAAAGATATGATCATAACATGAGACATAGAGTAGATATTCAAAAAATAATTTCACAAGAGTGATCAAAGAGATGTCAGAATTTGTGTCTCAGAAGCTAGAAAGTCAGAGGACTACAGGGTGGGCGCCCAAGTCTAGAAAGTCCGAATCTTCAAAAACTTAGAACTGGAGAAATGTCACAGAGAGTGTCCTGATGTCGGATTCAATGTCTGTTTGAGCAGGACTTCAGGGTGCATGCCTAAGTCTTCCGCAGAGAAATATTCACAAAATGATTTTGGATCCTAAAACCATTTCCCTTACACAACCTTCCTATACCTTCACTTCTTCAAACTTTGCACCTATAACCTAGTTCCCAATTGTCATGGGTTTTAGGGGATTTTGCATCGGGATGAATATTTTGCATATATAATGTAATCATGGGGACCTAGGAGCTAAACTAGGAGGTAAAAAGGCATATGTCCACTTTTTACTCCATAATATTTAGCCCCCACTTTAATGAGTGTACATGATCTTATAATTCAGTACATGCATTAAAGTACAGTCGAAGCATAGCAAACACATCAAACACAAGAATGAAGACACACCCTAAGTTTGAAGGACTATTTATAACCCCCAAGATTAGGCAAACATAAGAAAATACTTGACAGTCATGCAAGACACAATGAATACAGTAAGGAAGTACGCAATACATAGAGAAGAAGGTGAAGCATGCAATACATGGATAAGACATGAATACAGTCACACAATACACAAAGAAGACATGATACACTCACACAATACACAGAGAAGACATGATTTAAACAATCATATAAATAATCCTAACTACACACAGTGTGGAGGGAGCTCATCGCTATGTGACTTTAGACCACACAAAAACATGCAAAACACATGGTGTGGAGAGAGCTCATTGCTACACACCTTTAGACCACGCATAAACACGTAAAATATGCAAGGAAGACACATAAAACACATAGAAGACACATGAAATACATGAGCATCATATAGTATGTCATCGACACACTAAATGTCTTATACACAACAAACACAGGTGATAGGAAGGAGCTCATCATTACACTCCACTATCTAAGACACACCAAAAACACCTGATGGTTGAGCTACACTACGACAATCACCAAATACACGCTTAAGGGTGAATAACTCAAGATCCAAGCCCACCACACGATGAGGACTTTGTAAAAGGATGTGCAACTACTCAAGGGAAGACACAATCCTACCTTTTGCGAAAGGGATTTTAAAATACAACCCCACCCATATCCATAGATGCCTTATGGTGAAAAGGAAGCATGTGCTCAAAGTATACAACCCCACCTGCATCACAGAGATGCCTTACAATGAAAAGGAGGTATACAAAAAATAAAGTACACAACCCCACCGGCATCATGGAGACACCTTACGATGAAAAGGAAGCATACACAAACATGCTTTATCAGTATCTAAAATATCCAAGCAGTTACCATGATATATGCCCCCACCTTAAAGTGGTTGATCTCGCTTGTTGGTATCAAACACATTTAAGGTAAAGTGAAAATATGCAAGGGAACAAGAGATTTCACAAAGCCCATGCCCCCAAAGGTGACATATGCTTGTAATCACCAAATGTTCCCACAAACACATCAATATCATTTGCTAACATAATCAACAACATATAATCTTTGGTTAGAAAATCTATTCTAAGATAACAACCAAATCAACTAACATATTGCTTGATAGACTGAGGCTACACTTACAGGTTCAGAATTGAGTATAGACATGAGGTTATACATCAGGTATCTCAGAACCAAGTGTAGCTACAAGGTGAGATACAAAACAATCCAAAGTGCATAGAAGCAGATTTAGAGTATTGCAAAGGTGTGTTACAACAAATTTCACAATATGATACATCACAACATGGAGTGATTCTACTAGTCAAGCGTTAGTAACATATCAACCCCATCTTCATATATGGATTGGGTCCATTTTTGTTTTCTTGTTATAGGGATGCATGGTCCTTATCAGTATTTATGTGTTTTCGTCATCCACCAACTAGTAGAGCCACTGAAGAATGAAAACACTAAAAATGAGAGAGGAGGCAAAGGTGACTTAGTTTTAAAATGTGGGAAGATGCCCCCAAGACATCCTCCACAATGCTATGCCCCCAAAGAACCACACACAAAATTACAATAAGAGAGAGGAGAGTAGAAGAATGGAGACACAAATAGAATAATTGTCACAATAGAGGTGGTCTCCTTGTATCCTTGACCTTATAACAATATCAAGGGTCATCTAAGGAGGTCTAAACAACATTTAACACAACACGGGGGAACAAAACACTACATATAAGAGGAGGCCACCTATGAGATCCACTCAAAGAGGTGCTACATCAAAGGTGGGTAAAAGGATGAGAAATAAGTTTACCTATTATCTTTTATCTTGATTTTTATATTTACTGTTAAGGCTTGGTCCTTTTTTCTTCCTTCCCTTTGAATCATGTTATCCGTATTTTCCAATATTTGTGAAGAGGAAGCTATAGGATGTGATATTGAAGAGTTTCTCTCTTGAAGGTTCTCTCTTGCTATATGTAAGGATGGTGGAGGAGAAACCTTAAAAATTCCCATTTCTATCAGTTGAGGTGGTGTTGGAGCACCTTGAACCTTAGGAATGACACTTTGAGTAAGTTCAACATCCCTTCCCAAAGGTTGTAATTTAGGACAACTTTTCATGTTCTTTGCATCCTTAGCGATATCCAAGGTAGTTAATTTTTCAAGCAGGTAAGCAATCCATAGTATGAGTCTCATTTAGAAGACTGTTGAGAACCATTTTAAGAGTAGTACATGAACATTCATTATCAACTGATTGAGGAATCTGTTCAAGAGGAGATTCTTCATCCTCAAATGCTTCACCTTGGCTAGGGAGAGTATTGGAATGAAGAGATGGTAGGGTGATGTTAAGGAATGTACCAATGATTTCTTCTTCTTGCTCCAAAATTTCCTCATAAGTGGGGACTATTTTGGGAGAGGAGTCCAAATTATTGGATGAGGCAGACAAGGCTATATCAGCTTCATGTGTCTTAGATATGATATCCATGTGAAATGTAGTAGAAGTCATAGGAGGATCATCAACATCACTTTCTTCATTATTATCTATGAATGTGGTGAGATCTTCTAATATCAACGGATATATTCCCATGAGATTTATGAAGCTGTCAAAATCAGATATATAACAAAGAATTTCATATGTGGAACACATAGAAATGTCAATGCCATATATGTGTGCTATTTGATTTAAGACATGAAGATGCCTATTGGTAAATTTAGAGAATTTTTCAAAGTCTATAATGTATGTAAAAATAAATCTTCCAAAGATGAATAACAAAAAACATCCATAATGAGAGCTTTGCACACCAAATCACTAGTTTGAGGAAATCAGATTTTTGAAAATAAAAAACACACTAATTTCACTACAAACAAAGTGGGTATCATGTGAAGAGTGCTGTAGAACAAGGCAATGTAAATGATTTTAAGATTTTGCACAAAGAAGTGTGAGAAAGAAGCTAAAGTTCTTATTGTTTTTTATTGCTGTAAGTGGAAAAACAAGGTGCCAATTGTTGGAAACAAGGCAGATAACTGAGAGGGGGGGTGAATCAGTTATCTTAAATATCTTAACTTTCTTTTCTTCTTTAATATTAATGCAACATCAAAACATAAGAGCATACATAATCATGAGAGCAGAAATAAAATCAATACACATAACACAAGGATTTTTACGTGGAAAACCATGTTAAGGGAAAAACCACGAGATGACTAACCCAAGATTGTATTCTCTATTAAAAAAATAAGAAGTACAAAATGGAACTTGCCAATTAGGGCTCACTACCCGAGCACACTGCTCACAAGAGGCACACTGCCTACAAGAGACTCACTATTTATAAGGTATATAGAAAGTAACCAGGGGTTTGAACTGATGAGATGTATCCACATATGTTAAGGTTTGGTTTTGGTTAGGCTTAATATACAGATCTAATGCACTTCATTCTTCCTCTGCTCTAATGTTGTTGTTCTATCACATACCGGACTTGTATTGATGCTTCCACACTTCTCTCTACCTTTCCTCGCACACTCTATTAACACACACACCACTTCATACTGAAATCAATCTAGTATATATATCCACATCAAGGATTTCAACATCTTTCTAGTTAGCAATTGGAATACTTAAGATATTTACAAAACACAGATCTGTCGGCTGAATCCATGCTTAATATGTGATGTGTATTAAAGACATAGACATAGAAGTCATCATTCATGTCCACCAACCATGTATGATCTCTGAAATAGCTTGACCACCATCAATTTCTCATCCGGATTAAAGTATGATGCTCTGCCGGTCAGTTCTTCCTCAGTCTACTCTGCCTGTTAGGAACCCAACACTTAGGTGCTCATATCTTTTCACTCTTTCATCACCGGAGGCTCAATCTCTGGAATGTAGTAGTCATGGTACTCCTCTTGACTTGTCCAAGTCTGCAACTTGCTGAGTTACACCATCTGAGAGATTTGAACCTGATTGTTGGACCTTGTTGCATGCTCTGTTCTTGTTCACCAGACCAAAACACTCTTCAATCTGACTTCTGGTATAGGCATACTATGTGCTGTGGATGTGTGGGATAGACTTTGTTGCCATCAATGACAACACTCATGAAGCCACACAGTGTCTCTTTCCAGCAATCTCCCCCTTTGGCATTGATGGCAACACTTAGTGAAAAATGACTAAGTGTCGTAGCAAACTCCCCCTTAGCTGATGCTCTGTCTTATGTACACTTTTACCGGAGCTCCCCTTAGCTGGATTCCACATTTTTCACTACTCCTCACTCCCCCTTTGACACCAATGGCAAAGGGTGGAATCCACATACCAAAATTTGTAAAAATCAACCTATACATAGCCGCATAAGTATATATACATGTTATACTTACATATACTTAAGTATATCCGCAAAAGTGGTATTCAACTAGACAAATTATGTTTCCCAACTCTGCTTCATCCTGTCCAAAATTGAGATGTGACCACTCAACAAAAATGCAAGAGCTTCTGCCCTTCTCAAGTCTACTAGATCACTGGTCCGGGTTGTGGTCTGAGTATCAGTTAAGGCCTCATGCATTGCCTCCAACTTAGGGATAATTATCCCTCTTAGTTCACTCATCCTACTTATTGTATTCTTCTTCTCCTTTTCAAGCCTCTTTATTTCATTTATAGTGGAAATAGCTTGGCACTCTTGATTCATTATGGATGAGGTGAGAGGATCAAAATTCTGAGATAAACTTGATAGTTTACTCTCTTGTTCTTCCATCTTCTTTGTAATATCGTCTGTCACAGAGGACCAAGATAGACAAAATTTATACATTTCTCTGCCATCTTTAAGAGCATTTTCTAGGCTCTTTATCCCAATATCCAGGGTTCTCCTATCATTATCTATGAGTCCCTATACTTCATAGAATCTCTTTCCCAAAAAATCTTTCCAGACCTTTTCTTCTACCGATTTCTCTAAGGAATCAAAATGAGTGTTGACAGAGTTTATCAGAGATATAAGGTTACCAGATGGAGAGGCCAAAGGATCCTTTTGGAAGGATGGCATGATCTTCTCCAACATTCTTGAGGCAATCTCTCTTAGCTCACAATCTTCCATGTGAGACTTCAGAAGCTTTTCTTTTGCCTTAGCTTGGGCAAAGGATGCTATCTTCATTGTCTGGACCGGAGAGAGGGAGTCAAAATTGGGTGGTCCTTGAAATAATTCTGGTTCATCTATTTCTATCATTTCTTTGTTTAAGAAGCTCTTTACTGCCTCTGTAGTGTCTCTTGCTGGAGACTGAGTCTTCTTTCCTTTGTCAACCTCAGAACTGTCATAAGGGATCTTCTCTGTATGTTCTTCTTCTCTTCCCTTTACCTCCTCTTCTTGACTCAATTTTTCTTCTTTTCTTCCTTCTCCTTCAGTTCTTCAGTTGGCAGGGGGATCTGGAGTAGAGATGTTAACTTCTTCATGGACTTCCTCTTCCAGAATAGAGGAATCCAAGTCCTTAGACTTTTCTTTAGCTATCTCTTTTAACTCTTTTATATTTTTCTCAGTAGATTCTTCTTTTGATGCACTTAATCCTTCAACATCCATAGTAGAGGGTTCTTCATCTATTTCCTCTATAATAGGAAGATTTAATTTCTTGAAGGCATTCTGGCAGATGTCTTCTATTTCTTTTGCCACCTTATCAGTCTCTCCAAGCATAAGTTTGTTCATTCTGGCTTTGCTCTGGAACTCATCCTTGCAGTCCTTAAAGATCATGGTCATTTGTTTTGGAGTAATGGAAGGATAGAGCTGAATTGCAATCTATTCCCAGATCTCTAAATCCTTTTCCTTGGCATTCTCTTTTCTGAGTTTAAGTACCTTCTCTAGACTTTTGGGAATTAGAGAAATGATTTTAATGAATGCTTTATTATAAATGTTAAGGTACTTAACTGTAGCTTCCTCCAAAATTCTTTTGTCAGTATCACTGTAATCATCATAAAATTTAGTGATTGGTTGTAGATTCCTGTCCACTGTGACTGCCTTGATGATATCATCAATAGAAAGAGTGGGCCTTCAACAAATTCTTCTGTCTCTTCTTCTTTATTTTTGCCGGCAGAGGATTCCCCAGAATTTTTCCTTCTCTTCTTCATTTTCTTAACCTCCTCATCAGTCTCTATTTCTTCATCATCCTTTTGGCTTATGTATGACCTTGTGGCCTTTGTCTTTGTTCTCTTCTCTCCCTTTCTGGATGTCTTGGCTTCTGGTTTTGAGGCTTTTGGGCTCTTAGAAGTGGTAGGTGCAAAGCTCTTGGAGGATCTAGTCTGGGAGGAGGCTTGTACCAGAACACTTTCCTTTTCTGCTTCTTGTTTCTCTTTCTCACCTCTTTCTATTTTCTCTCTATTTGCATCAACTGCCTCCTTTGATATGCCATATCTTTTGGCAACTTCCTCAACTTCCCTTCTCACTTTTCTTTTCATCTCTGGTTGTCTCAGTTCAACATGTATTTTCACACTTAATTCTTGAAAGGTTCCAAACCTTTCTGCCTCAACGTCCTTAGACTAACTCAGCAGGTGTTGGACATGCAGCTCCAAGATTTTCTCATCTACCTCATAGCCCATTGGCATAATCCAGACTGTTCTGGGCTCCACTACCTCCATTAGGCATTGATTAGTGTCTACCATGAAACACACTGTATCCTTGTATTTTTTGACTATAGATTGGGGGATTCTTTCTCTAGCATACATCATACATTGGAAGTTCTTGAAGTATCCCCAGAGTGTTGTACTTTGAGCCTTGGCATCACCAAGGCCATACATATAATCTCTAATTTGTATGGCAATCGGTCTGTCATTTTGCCATACCCAACCACTTGATCTGGGTAGCTCATTCATATAGTAAAAGAATAAACACAGTATTAGACCACCATACTTGAATGAGTTCTTTTTGTCCTTCTTGATCTTTTGCAAGTTTTCTAATAGTTGGTTCAGGAGAGGCTCGCATAGATCATAATCTGCATTTTCCCTTAGCATCTGATATGCAGTATATATTGCAGTTCCAGACACAAAGTTCTCCCTGCTAGAATGATATATTTTATAGCCAATTATCATAGAGGCAAATTTGATATCCGGATCTATGATATCTTCTATTGTTGTGGCCCTTTTGTCAAACTTAGATCTGGTAGCCTCACTTACTATCTGGTTCTTGACAGATTTGAGTACAGGTAACCCACCAGATGAGTGCAATCTAGTTACTACCCTAATTGCATCTTTTGTTATCTTGAATGGCCTCATCAACCACATGAATTTGTCATGTATTCTGCTAAGAACATACAGGACCCATTCATCTTCTGCAAAATAGGGAAAGTGGATGCAATGTCCAAAATGCTTATCCCAGAGGGCCTATTATTGAGGTTTAAGTTCAAACGTTTCATCTATTAATTGTTTATGATAGATATCCATCAGCTTGGATTCCCCAAATTCCTTAATATTTGCATGTATGTATACCCTAACATCTTCTACGTGCAGAACCCCATGCGGAATGCTAGAGAAGGCACCTAAGGGATCAACTTCTAGGGATTTGTAGGGGTGTTTCTTAAACATTGGGCATGGCCTATCAGGGATCTTAACAATATTTGGAGTAGTCATCTTGCAAAAGATTCAGAGAGAGATATTTAAGAATAGAAATACCTTTTTATGCTTCTAGGGTTCACAATATGAGCCAGAAAAGATCACTGGTTGAATTGGATTCTGCGGTTGATCTTTGAGAGGGCTGAAACAATCTTGTTGCAGAGCTCTTCCTTTCTTCTTCTTGAATGCAAATGTGCAAATGATGAATAAAAGAACCCTTTTATCTCTGTGCAAACCCTAATTTCTTGTTGCAATAAATGCACAACTTAAGTCATTCCGGTTGCCTTGTTATGATCTTGTTCTAAGAGAGATCTTTCTGAATCACTAAGATGCACTTAGAATTATTTTTAGTGATAATTGACAGTGTATCTTCTTTCCTCCAATCACACCATTTATCCGCAGATCAAGATATTTCAATTTTGAATCATACTAGATGTAACTGTGAAAATCCTGTTTTACCGGATGGCTGTCAAACTGGATCAAAACTCCACCATCTTGTTTATTAAACTCTTCAAAACTTCTTACGGATCTTTCATATTTTTACCAAGGTTATTTAGATATTTCTCTAAGTACCCTTTAATCTGCAACATTCCATGTGCCAAATTTAGGCACCAATTGACTGGCTGGGGGAATTTATTTTTCCTTTGTGACTCCCCCTGAGCCAGAGCTCATCTATTTAGTTTCCAGAAGGAATATCAGCACCAGATTCTGGTGCAGATCCATCCCAAACATTTTATATACTTCTCTTCACCCAAATCTTGTTCATCTCCCTTTGAAATTCATCTGCATTTACTTTGCCTTTTCCCTTGTCTTGATTTTGATTATGATGCATCAGACCCCTTTTATCCTAATTTTTACTTCTGCAGAATTTGGCAAGATGACCGGATCTATTACAATTGTACAAACAACATTTCTTTATATTTTTTACTGATATCCTCTTGATCTGCATTGATTAGCCATATGTCCCATTCTATTGCATGCAAAGCATCTACCATTGAATGAATTGTTAACTTGCATATTTCTACATTCATGAGATTTGTGACCATACCTTTTGCAGCTGAAACACTGTCCGGAGAAGGATGAATTAGTCTGATTCATTCTTCTTCTGTACTGATTTGCTTTATGACCAAAGTTGTTGCAATTGTAGTAGTATCCATTGAAGGTTGGATATCTTTGAGCATTTGGTTGCCTTACTGGAGGTCTTCTAGGCCTGTTTCTTTGATTTCCTGAACCAGAGTTCTCCTGACTAGATCCAGAGCTTTCACCTTTCTCATAACCCAAGACATGCTTGTCATCTACCCTCTTTTGGCTTTCAAGAAGAACTTCAAGTTGAGCAGAGCTTATCTTGAATTTCTCTTTGTATTCATTTGTTGTTTGAAAATCCCTTTTAAGAGTGTCTATCTGATTCTCAAGTTGTTCTTCATTATCTCTAGCTTCTTCAAGATCAGATTCTAGATGCCTGATTATTCTATCCATTTTGTGGCAGTCTTTTGACTTCTCCTTGAGAGATTATTTTAGATTATGTTCAATTTTTCTTTTCTCTTCAATTTCTTGGGTGAATCTCATAACCCCTAATTCCATTTCATGTCTTACCATAATGACCTCTTTTGATAGCTTCTCACATAACTTTTTTTTCTCATTCAAATCTTTATTAGTATCATCGGCTTCACATTGACTTGCTAATTGTTGAAGTAGTTCCTTTCTCTTTTTCACAGAGATACTCAGTTTTTCTTTTATCTCATTTATGAAATCATCAGCTTGTTTGAGTCTTTCTCTCAAGTTATTGACTTCAGAGTGAGATTGCTCAAGATCATCTAGGGCAGACTGAAGTTGTTCCTTCGTACCATACATATCCATTGAGATTTAGATCTTCCTCAAGCTGTTAGGCTCTATGTACAGGAATTGGCTCTGATACCAATTGTTGGAAACAAGGTAGATAACTGAGAGGGGGGGTGAATCCGTTATCATAAATATCTTAACTTTCTTTTCTTCTTTAATATTAATGCAGCATCAAAACATAAGAGCATACATAATCATGAGAGCAGAAATAAAATCAATACACATAACACAAGAATTTTTACGTTGAAAACCCTGTTAAGGGAAAAACCACGGGGTGACTAACCCAAGATTGTATTCTCTGTTAAAAGAATAAGAAGTACAAAATGGCACTTGCCAATTAGAGCTCACTACCCGAGCACACTGCTCACAAGAGGCACATTGCCTACAAGAGACTTACTATCTACAAGGCATATAGAAAGTAACCAAGTGTTTGAACTGATGAGAGGCATCCACATATGCTGAGGTTTAGTTCGGGTTAGGCTCAATATACAGATCTAATGCACTTCATTCTTCCTCTGCTCTAATGCTGTTGTTCTGTCACATACCAGACTTGTATTGCTACTTCCACACTTCTCTCTACCTTTCCTTGCACACTCTATTAAAACACACACCACTTCATACCAAAATCCATCTGGTATATATATCCACATCAAGGATTTCAACATCTTTCTAGTTGCCAATTGGAATACTTAAGATATTTACAAAACACGGATCTGTCGGCTAAATCCATGCTTAATATGTGATGCGTATCAAAGACATAGACATTGAATTCATCATTCATGTTGGCCAACCATGTATGATCTCTCAAATAGCTTGACCACCATCAATTTCTCATCCAGATTAAAGTCTGATGCTCTGTCGGTCAATTCTTCCTCAGTCTACTCTGCCTGTTAGGAACCCAACACTTAGGTGCTCATATCTTTTCACTCTTTCATCACCGAAGGCTCAATCTCTAGAATGTAGCAATCATGGTACTCCTCTTGACTTGTCCAAGTTTGCAACTTACTGAGTTACACCATCTGAGAGATCCGGACTTGATTGTTGGACCTTGCTGCATGCTCTGTTCTTGTTCACCAGACCAAAACACTCTTCAATTTGACTTCCGGTATATGCATACTATGTGTTGCGGATGTGTGGGATAGACTTTGTTGCCATCAATGGAAACAGTCATGAAGCCACACAATGTCTCTTACCAACACCAATCCCATTACAAAATAGCCTAGTGGGCGCACAACATAGACAATAGAGTCTAGGGCAGAAACACTAAACCAATAGAAAAAGAAAATAACCGAGAACAACAGACTGACAACCAACGACTAATAGATCAACCACCAAAAAACAATAGAGAGAGAAACACTAAGGGCTAGTTGAATAACTATCCCAGTCTTCAGTGAGGAATTGATACAACTCCTCATGGTCCTTCATCTTCTTGTTCTCGATGCCATGTTTATTGAGTTCCAATTCTTGTAGGACAATCAACGTGGTTGCTGATCTATTCATAACTTTAGACGCGAACCTGGCAAGGATTTTAAAATTTCTCTCTAGTTTCATAAATCTATTGTTCAAGGCTTCAATCATAGGTCCCTCCCTGGTGCTAGCTAGTTTCACCATATTTGGTGTCCTAGTTATCCTCCTTCTACTTAGAAGATTTTTCATTCTTAGAATCAGGAATATTCAATTCTAAAAACAAGCTAGGTCTATCATCACCACCCATCTCCATATTCCCCGTCTCATCCACCTTCCTAGCATTAACCTCACTGTCTATGTTCTCTTCCTTCTTCCCCAAGTCGCTAGAAACTACATTCTCTTTCAATGAGGAGGTAGGTTTTGCGGCCAGCCTACTAGACCTCCTATTCAAGGGCATTCTAACTTTACCATGAGGCACAAGGTTCTCCTTGTCTTGATTTTCCTCCTTGTCTTCCTCCTCCCCACCATAAATCTCCACTCCTTACCTTTCTCCATCTTATGCCCCTCCTTCCTAAGAAGCTCACCCACATTAATTAATTTACACACCTCCTCCTTCCCCTCCTTGGATTTCTTCTGCAGATTATCACCCTTGTTTTCCATGACCACAAGCTTCCTTTTGGTGGATTTTAAACCAGCTTTGGGACTGCCAACAATGCTAGTATCAACTTGGCCCAGGGGGTGACAAATCACAATGGGGGTTTTCATAGAGCTATTTTTGGGGTTGGGTTTCTTTTTGGAAGTAGAAACCCTAGTGTCTTTTGGAGTCTCCAACAATTTTTTGGGGGTGAGTTCAGTAATAACCACACCATGGCTATGGTCTTTGGTTAGTTTAGGGGCGGTAGGGTAGCTATCAACACAGGTGGTCATGATTTGTTTAGGCGGGAATAAAGCTAGATGGAACTTGTACATCTGATATATAAGGCCTTGGTGTAGGGGTATAAAGGTTTCTCAAGGTTAAGGGCATGCAATTCATTCATCGCCAAGACTGAGGCCACTAGCGAGGAGAGAAGGTAGAAAGGGAAACTGATTAATTGATTCCTCTTAAAGTGATTTAACAACACAAAATGGTAATGGTAAAAGCAGTAGAACCTACCTTCCAAGGTAAAGTACTTCATCAACATGTAGCAGACATCATCCCACGATTTGGGCAATCTTTCATGGTTGAACCCACCTTGAAGGTTGTACAGATCCTCTTCCTTTTAAAGGAAGAGAGCCATGCCCTCAATATTAGAAACCTTGCTCTAGCGCTTCTGTTTCACCCATTCAATGGTCATGCACATAGCTAAGCTGATGGATTCCTTAGTTATCTCAAAATTGACACCACCAACCTGCACCCTTCTGTTATCCCATGACACCATGTACTACTTTGACAAATTTTCATCGTACCCTTAAAGACATTCAAGGTAAGGAGCCATCCCCCTCCCACAACAAATATGCCACAAAGTTACATTTTCCTAACTCCTCACGTGATAAAGGTTTTGTTGTAGTTCTTTCCCCTCATCTTCACAAAGTTGCTAAAGATTTACAGAGTTAAAGAGGTTTGGTTCACAAAGTTGAGAAACTTAGCAATGCGTAGAGTGAAAGAGGACTGAATGTGAACTATGTAACTCTATAAAAGTTTGATCTTGATATTGGCAAGTGACTAGCTAAGTAAATCTCAAAGTTGGAGACCTTCTCTATCACCCTTCCGCCTTATGATTTCATCATGCCATAATTTTTCCCTATGTGAACTAAAAGCAATGTACTCAACATGATGGGTGATATCAAAGCAATCATTAAGGTAAGCCTTCTGCTGGGTTAAATATCTTTGCCTTGTCATCTTCCTGACAATGTGATTGGCCACGTTCTTGTGACGTTGGATTGTCCTAGTCATATTGTTGACATGTCTTTGAGTCATCCCACGATGATTAGTCCTAGTCATCTTGTTGACCTATCTTTGAGTCATTCCATGATGAGTCATCACTTGGTGGCATATACAACACGTGCAAACAAGGGTAGAATTCAAATTAGCATGATTGAAACACATGACAAAGAATGGGAAATTAATTTATTTCCTTTAGGAGGGTTTGAACATGTTTAGGAAGGCTTTCCACCTTCCTCCAACACCTCCAGCTATTGAGGTTTTATCCAAGGTTGGCCATGTTGTCGGCCACCTTGTTACCCTCTTTGTAGGTGTATCCTATATCTTTATCTCTAAACCCCATCAAAAGGCTAGTTATGTCACCAGTTATGTCCTTGAGCTTCTAACCAGTGTTAGCCCTACCCAAGACATCATCGATAATGATTTTTGAATCCCCTTCAATTTGAATTTTGTCTATACTCAAGGTAAGGGAAAATTTAAGGCCCCACAATAAAGCAAGACCCTCAGCCACATTGTTAGATTGTTTTCCTATCCCTCCAACATAAGCGGTAATCAAAAGCCCATTGTTACTCCTGATAATTCCCCCTTCACTGGCCATACCTATGCCACTCTTGGCTACACCATCAAAATTAAGCTTAACCCAGTCTTTAGGGGGGTTTCTAGGAAGTGCTTTATCAAGATAGTCTCTTGGAGTTGTCAAAGGTAGGTATGTCTAAGGATAAACCCAAATCCTTGGCCACTTGCATCTCAAATTGGGTCAGGGGGTCTTTGGCAGTGTTTATCTCACTTTTGGAAGTGTTTTTAGACACCAATTTGCTAAAAGAGAAGAAGACCTCCATAGGGATTTTGATAGAGTCCCTAAAGATTCTATTATTTCTCTTTTTCCAGATGCTCCATCCCAGGTGTGGGGGAATTTATGTCCATAGTTTCCTAATTCTTGGATGTCTAAAGGGGGCATTCCAGCTCTCCATAAATTGAGTGAGTCTTTCACTTATCATCCAGTCAAGACCAAGCTTGCCCAAAATCATACTCCAAATCTCTTTAGTGTAATCACAGTGTAGGATCAAGTGGGGCATGGACTCTTCTTCCTTATGGAAAAGCACACACCAATTAACCAATTGAAGGCCCCTTTTCTTAAGATTATCAATGGTCAAGATTTTGTGGTGTGTCGTAGACCATTAGAAGAAATTGATTTTGGAGTCAAATTATTGTTCCAGACCTTCTACTAGTATATGTTGAGTTGACCATTGTTAGACAATAGATTGTAAGCAGTCTTAACTGAGAAGATACCCCAATTGTCCTATGCTCATAACATTTCATCATGCATGGGAAACATAGGAATAATGTAATTACTCAACTCAAGTTGTAAGGAGCTAACCACCTAATCACCCAAATTGTTTTTAGTCCAACAATCAACAATACTTTTCTACTGTCTTCTACCACGAGAGTGGTCTATATAATTAATAACCTTCTCCCCAAAGAAATTGGTAGCTCTATGAAAAAGACTATCATTTCCTTGGTTGGACAGAGGTTTCTCTTGAAGCCAAGTGTCTTCCTAGAACCTGATCTTATCCCCCTTGCCAAGCTTCCACTTCATTCCTTGAGAGAGGATGATCCTGGTTTTAAGCATTTTGTTCCAGATAATGGAACCTTTGGAAAGATTTTGAAGCTCCAGGAAGCCAACTCTCTCCCCATTGTGTAGATACTTCACTCACATTATCTAACCCTAGTCTTTTTTATCCTTCAAAAAACACCACACCAACTTTGCCAGTAGTGCTTTGTTCATCAATTGGATCTTTCTGATGCCCAGTCCCCCTTGGGACTTAGGGAGGCAGACTGTGTCTGAGTTGATGAGGGAAATTCTCTTCTTTGCTTCAACCCCCATCTAGAGGAAAATTCTTTGGTTTTTTTCAAATTTCTCCAGTATGTATCTAGGCATTTTTAAACAAAGTGAGAAAGTAGGTGGGGATACCTCAAAGGGAAGCCTTCAGGAGTTGGTACTTAGTTGCTTGACTCAGCAGCTTACCCTTCCAACGTTCCAACTTCTTTTGGATTCTCCTTTGAAGAATATTCCAGTAAGAATGGGTCACTTCCTTGATGGTGAGGGGGAGTCCAAGGTAAGTAGCTGGTAAAGCAGCCTCATTACAATTGAGAATAGCTTTAATCTTCCCTTGAAGGTCATGTTTAGTGTTGAAGAAGAAGACATTGCTCTTATCATAATTAATGCATTGCCCAAAGGCCCTAGCATAGTCATTGAGTAGTTGTTTCCACTTTTTGGCTTCCACCACTAAGGTAGCTCCGAGCAACATAACGCCATCCACAAACTGATGTATGGCTGAGGGGTCCACAATAGAGCCAGCTCTAATCCCTTTTAGATCTTGTCTTCTTAGAAGGTTCAATATATTTCTCCCCAAAACCTCAGCCATGATAATGAACAAATAGGGGGCTAAGGGATCCCCCTATCTAATTCCCCTGCTAGAGTTGAAATACCCCTAGGGATACCATTGACCAGGGCCAAATACTTGATCGTGGTCACACATTCACTTATGAGTTTAATCATGTTGTCATGGAACCCAAACTTCCTTAGAACTTTGAATAAGAAATCGCAAGAGATTATGTCATAGGATTTTGAGATATCTAGTTTAAGAGCCATACTTGGGATGTTAATCATGTCCATAGAGTGAACTAACTCGTGAGTGGAGATGACAGCATCAACAATCTATCTTTCAAGGATGAAACCTTTCTGATAGCCAGTTATGAGACCACCCAAGAAGGATTGTAATTTGCTGGCTAGTCATGACACGCAACACACGTGTCATGTCCACATTTGTCATGTGGTCATGACACAAAATATCAAAAAGCTTTTCTGCATGTCCCTAGAAACCCCCTCGCACGCGTCAGCGTGCTTGGTGGCAATACACCTAAGGCGTAAACATGTCAATCATATTCAAGAAAGTATGCCTACCTGTGCAATCCCCTGTGTGATGATGGCTAACTAGGGGGTCATGTGACGCGATGAGCATCGCTACTAGGGTTAGAATCAGTTTAATTCAAAACCCTAAGTTTCCTAGGTGGGTGAAATGATTTCGACTAGATCGAATCAAACCCTAACTCTAATGCATAACAAAATTGAATATAATAATGCATCCAATGATATGATGGTCGCATGACGAAATGGAGTGATTAAATGAAAGTCACAAAAATGACAAAAATAAAACCCTAAAATCTAGGAAAAATTTGACAACATAACACGTTTTTAATAAATGAAATAAGTATTTTAAAAAGGAAATCCCCAAGAAGTATTTAATGCAAAAATTAAAATAATTAAATATAAGGATAAAATAAATTTCCAAGGTTAATTAAATTGAACCACTCAACAAAATTATAAAATTTGAATTAAAATAAACGACCAAATTAAAACTCAATACTTAAGACCATTAATAAATATAATCTCGACAATTACATTTATTAATTAACTCAAGTTAAAATAATTAAAAAGAGGATAAATTTAAATATCCCCTTTGGGATAAAATCGATTAAAATACAATTAAATTCAATAAAGAGATTTCCCAACACATTAAATTTAAACAAACAAGATAATTAAAATGAATGCCTAAAATAAATAACTTACAAAGGGATAAAGCATCCCATTTAAAATAAAAACAACCCCTTTCCACTAATTAAATTCCACATGGAATTAAAATCCAAACCCCAAAATAATATTAAATCAACTAAAATCAAACACAAGGAAAGTCAAATAAATCAAAAGACTTGAAAAGCAAAAGAGAGGGAAATAAGAATTCCCGTGCACATGGTTAAATGGGGAAAATAATTAAAATGTATTTTTAATTTTCCACCTCATTTCCAACTCATCCCTAATCTATTATTATAATAGTTTTCTCAAGGAATGCCCTAATCTTATCTTATTATTTCCTTAAGGCAAATAACCGTAACATCTCTATCTTATTCTTTTTCCTTTTCTCTTCTCCTCTTTGCTTTGTTTTTCTCTTTTCTTTTCTTCTTGCCTCCATTTTTGTTGTAGGTTGAAGGTTTGTTGAGGAGGCTACCATGATGGGATCCTCTCACAGAGGTATATTTTGCAATATACCTATATATTCGTTTTGACGTTGCAATGAAAGGGGCAATGGGCGGCGGCCATGGCCGCCATCCATTGCCTAAAAACTCTTTTTTTTACTTAAAACCTAAACATTCGAAACCCACAGGTTTGCCCAACAGATTTTTATGACACATTTCATTTCTTTTAAAATAGTTTAATAATATATATTTAAATATATACATATGTATATATATATGTACATATATATATATATATATATATACACAGTGATGTATACATATACTGCCTATTTCCAAATACACAGTGAGGGTAAAATGCATCAAAATTCTAGACTTACATATATGGTTAATATATATATATATATATATATATATATATATATGTTCACACACTCTCAAAATAAAATAATAGAACCAGATTGTATTATAACAATGACCAGATTTGAAAACTTTTAAGTACCAATAATATATCTTTTTTTTTCTTGAAATGAAAAGACTAGATTTACTTTTCTTTTTTTTTTTGCAACAATAAACAATAAAACTAACTATCTATTTCTTGCCTTTTTGACAGCATATAAAATGAAGCATAATACTATTCTTTTGTTATAATAGTAAATGTACAATCTTATTTTTGCATTTTTCTATGAGCATAAAATAAAATTTGTACAACAATTTCTTGTATTTCTAAAGCCCATTTCAAAGGGACTACATCAGCATTTTATCTTCTTTCTTTATAAATATAAAATGACAATAAAATTTCTTTTATCAAACTTACAACCAACACAAAGGCACAAACAACAAGTTAAGAAACATTTATTTCTTTGAAGTACATAACAACAATCTATATATTCTTTGGCAATTTTCTATAACCACATAAACACAATAACATAGCATAATGAACATCCTTTTGAATACCATAAAGTGTAAATCACATTTAAATTTTCTTTCAACACCAAATACAATAAGGAGTACAAACTTTACAACTCCAACATTAAGGTCTCCAAGGCCATGGCTCACAAATAGCCAACCGAAATAAGGCAAATGAGATAACAATGAACTTCTCCAAACTCCACTCCTCCAATAAAAACCTGAAATAATGCAAACACCAAAATGGGGGACCAAGGCCATGCAAATCATCCTCCTCCCTACCATAGACCCATTAGTGGGTCACCCCCGAGCTAGGGAGGTAGAAATCACACGGTTTCACAAACACACCACAATAAAGAACACAAAAACAACTCAACAATCACCCAAGGATTTGTACATAACAAAAACTCATGAAAATGAGTTTGGAGGGGGTAGGGGAGTGGACCCCTCAACTCAAGAGGTCACCCCAAGAACTCCAAAAATCACAAAGTCTCAAGGCCTCAAGCCATAGCAAAATTATATATATCTCCATAAATCTCAAAACCATCATGGCACTCTTGCCATCCAAATTTCTCCCAAACACCATGGAATGCCCTCAAGGCTATACGTAGACTAACAACGAGAGGTGACCTCGAGGAGGTTCACTCTCCCCCACCCCATACGAGTTGAGCCTTAGCTCCAAATGGAGGTGCTCTTACCAACACCCAAACCCACTCAAAAATGAAAACACCAAACATAAATTTCCAACACATACACAAAAATAAAACATGCATAGGGAAATGGCCATTGCCATGGAGCTTACCTTCAAAAACCCTACAATGGAAGCACGTTTGAAGAAGAGCTCCAAGCTTCTCCAAGTCTCCAAGCCTCCAAAATTTCTCCAACACTCCCAAAACCTCCAAGAATAGAAAGAAATTTCCAAAAAAAGAACCCCCAACTCCTCTCCAAGAGGAGATAAAATAGGCCTTCAAAATTGGCCTTGAGGAATGAGAAGGTGACACTTGTCACCTTCTTCTTCCTCATCCCATGCCACTTTCAAGGGAGAAGGAGTGTGAGGGTGACAAGTGTCACCCTCCAATCCATTCAAACCCTCACCTTTTCCACTTGTACTCTCACACATGTGTGAGAGACCAAGGGGATAGGTGGCAACTCCACTTGTACTCTCACACATGTATTCTTCAAGAGAGTCATCTCCCTCCAAGATGCTCTCACACGTGTGTGAGAGTCTTGGAGGGAGATCCCACACACTTGGGGGTCTTGGAGACCTCCCAAGTCTTCTTGGTGAAGGGATCCCAAAACATTGGGAAGGGAGATGGGTCTTTCCCAAAGCATGACTCATCTCCCACCCTTAGCCATTTTCAAAATTCGTCACATCTACTAAAACCTAGTTTAGAGTGACTATAAGTGAGTTACCCTAGGGTTTAGTAAGTCCAAATGGACCCTAGACCCTAGGGTTACCACCTAAGGTAAGTTTGGGACACTAATACACACCTAGGGAGGTATAAAATCACTTTTAAATGGCCCATAAATAAAAATAACACCAAATGGTGTAAATCAAATATAAATATACAACACATGATATAAATCAATTTAAGAAGGGTGAACTAGGCTAAATAAATAAATCAAGCATGCATGAAAGCATCAACCGATCAAACGTAATCCTCATCCCTCTTGGGAATGGATCGGTTTTATAGGGAATTACATATGTGTGAAAACTACCTCCAATTTCCCGTGGCTTGGGAATATGACCTGTGCAACTAGATCAAGCGGTCAATCACATCATGGATAATCATAGCCGAAGCAACATAAATTAAAGTCATGTCATTGCATATAACATTAATCATTCACATCATAATTAAAATTTAAATTGCATTTCCTATTTAATATCACATAATCTTCATCAAATAATAAATCCACATAATGAACCTGTAATCACATCAATAATCATCTTCAAATATATCTCACATGTCTAACATCATCATAACATCAAAATATGATCTAATCAAATCACCACACGTCTAATCAATGATAATCCAAAAATCAGGAGATATAGTCTAAATTTGCATAATGAAAACAATAGTCTCTAAATGTCTGATAATTTCACCAACTATAATGTAAAACGATCAAAAAATAGGGAGGTGAAAATAATCAGCCTCACACTTGTGATGATCTTATAGATAGTATTGTAGAGGCTAATAGGGCGATAATCATCCATAGTCTCAGTAGTTAGCTTCTTGGGGATCAAGGAAATAAAATTAGTGTTAATTTGCTTGAGGATCTTACCTTTCTGAAGAAGTCTCTGACAACAACCATAACATCAAACCCCACAATATTGTAGAAGTCTTGGAAGAAGGTTGGAGGAACCCATCCAAACCAGGGGCTTTGAATGCCCCCATGGAGAAGACAACAACCCTCAATTCCTCTTTGGGAATCGGCTTCAATAAAGAACAATTGTCTTCATCCAATAGTAGGGAAGGTATACTGTCCAATAGCATTTCACCCTTGTCTAGGTGGGAATTATCAAGTTCTTTTGGAGAGGAAATTTTTGAAGTAGGTAGAGGCAAGCTGAGCAATCTCCTCATCTGAGTTGACTTCTTTATTGTTCTCATCTAGTAGCTCCTAGTTATTCTATTCCTTTTCATATGCTTCATAGTTGATTAGAGGAAGAAGGAAGTGTTTCTATCTCCTACAGTTAGCCATTGGACTATGGATTTTTGCTTCCAAAATACTTCTTCCCTTTTCATCAACTCCCTCCATTCTTTCAGAAGGGTATCTTCCCGATTGAAATTGGCCTTTCTTATCTTCCTTGGCTATCTTATCTTGGATGTCTAGAAGGATGTCAAAGATGTGTTTCTTTTGGGTCATGACATTTCCAAAGCAAAACTTTGTTCCAGCCTTTGACCTTTTGTTTGATATGAAGCAATTTTTGGGTAAGTCTAAACATAGGGGAACCCTATATAGTGATACTCCACCAATTGGCAATGCAATTTTTGAAATCGAGGTGAGAAGCCCACATAATCTTGTATCTAAAAGGAAGAGGGCCTTTGGGAGCTCATTCCCACCATCTAAATAACAGGGGGTTATGGTCAGAGATAATACAAGGCAAAGCTGTCAAATTAGAGTGTTGCATGATGTCCCAGTTGGAAGATATCAAGAATCTATCAAGCTTCACCTAAATCAGTTGATCTCCCTATCTCCTGTTGGTCCAAGATAAAAGTTGGTTATTAACATCCATATCCATTAACCTAGTTTGATTAAGGAAGTTAACAAGGTCAGCCATGCTGTCAAAGTAGTCTATAATGCCCCTACATTTTTCAAGGGGAATAGGGGGTATTGAAGTCGCCAACCAACATCCAATTGGTTTTTTTCTTGGCATTCAGTCTAGGGGTCAGTTCATCCCAAAGATCACTCCTAGCATTCCTAGTGTTGGGTGCATAAATGTTTATCATTTTCTAGACTTTCTTGTTGAGTGTGGACTTCACTTCAAGACTATTCCTTACTATGGGAGCAATAATAGCTAGTAAGGTGATGTTTATTCCACATGGTAACCAGACCTATAGAAGCTCCAAAGGAAGGGTTGACGAGGTAATCCATTGTGGGCCATAGTTTTCTAGCAACTTCTTTGAAACTTTCTTTAGAAAATTGGAGGAGAATATCTAGTTTGTTTTTGTAAATGTAGTTTTTGACTAAAAACTATTTTTGAGGATTGTTTAGTCTCCTCACATTCCAGAAGAGGAACTTCATTTATGGCCTCACCTAAAGTGAGCCTCTAGGGTACTTTGTCTCCCATTAGCTATTTCCTTGGTAGCTTCCCTCTGCCTAGTTTCCCTCTACGAGGGTCTTCCATCCTTACCATTTGTTCCCACATTTGATAATTTTTTAAAATGGTCTTTGCCCTTCCTCTTGGGTGTCACCCATCCCTCCTAGTTACTTTACAAGGAGCTAGGTCTGGCCCAAGGGGTTAAAACCCTAGGTGAAGACAACTCCACTCCTTTCTCTTTTTCTTCACCTTCTAAGACAACAGAAGGGTCATGAAGGACTATTTAGGGTAAAATTAGGATTGCTTAATGTTTTAGTTGTTAGATGTTTGAATCCTCCTTTCACCTTTAACATTCAAGGACCTAGGGTCGAGTGGCAATACACTATCATACCCTAGGTCATTGTGAGATGTAGGGAAACTTGGATTAGGGTGTTTAATTATCAATTTTCCTTCTCTTATGCTTAATTGACCATTAAAACCCTAATTTCGCAAATACAACTGTAAACGGAAGAATAACAAAAAAAGCTCTTGCAGAGGGAAGTAAAATATCAAATCATAGAGTACCTATTTTTGGGGCTATGAGGTGGAAAAGTCAGGGACACAGGAGCGGGCACCCAAGTCCAAGGCCCTAGTTTCTGTCAGGATCTGGAAACTCAGTTTGCAACTCTTTCCTGCTGTTCTAGAGATTTTTGTGTCATGGAAGTTGGAGGACTAATGAATGGGTGCCCAAGTCCAGGGTGCTATTTTTCCTTCTATTCTATAATTCTGACACTTCAAGATGCCTTCCTGCAACTTCACTTTGTCTAGCTCCTCAACCTGTAACTTGCAACCATGAAAACTTTGGGAGGGGGTTGTGGTGTTTAGAGGCTTGCCTCAGTCAAGCCCCAGAGGACTCCTAATTCTCCAAACACTGTTGTCAAATAGAGAGTGCATGCCTAGGGAGGTAGAGGCAAAAACCAAAGGAAATAATGATCAAAAACACAATATAATGTCACCTTGTAGTGAAGATATCATGGGAGGAAGATGCTCTTCATTCCATGATGAAATGGATGCTCAAATCTGCAAACACAAACACATAGACAACATAATTCTACTCTTGCAACACAATGAAAGCCTTGAATCACCTTGAGAACACATGAACATCACAATTGCCATCTAGTTTCTAAATGAATGCCTAAAAATTCTTTTATATGCAACTACAAACATTCCCGCCAAGATTTCATGAATTCAAACTTACCGTGTCGGCCTAGGGACCAAATAACAGTCATAAACTGACACTTAAAATTTTGGCCTAGCCTAAAATAGGGTAGGACTAGGGCATGGGTGCCCAAGTCCTCCCCCCTATTTTGGGCAGGGTTAAGCTCAAGGGGTCCTCCTAGGTCCCATTTGTCATGATACCTAGGGCTCATTCCATCAGGATGCCAAATTATGATGCAAGATGTCCTAAATGCATACTAAAGACCCAGAAGCTAAACCTTATGAGGGAAAAGCCCCCAAGGGGACATTTTTCGACGTTACATATAGCCCCCACTTTAATGTATGTATAAACGTGAGGCCAATATATGCATTAAAGTATGGTCATAAACATAGTAAACACACCAAGAACAGAGAAAACATGCCAATCACATAGAAGACAGTAACAAAGATGCAAAACATGGAGAAGATAGTTACAATCATTCAAAACATGGAGAATATAGTAAATGCATAGAAGACACATTAATGCATGGAAGACAGAGATGATTTCTTTTCTTTTCTTTTTCTCATATATATGAAATGTAAATGCAAGTATAGGAAAATAAACAAACCTCCCATAATATAGGATGCACTCATCATGTAGGTCTTTAAACTACATAAATGGGGCAACACACATGGAAGACACGTAAAACCTCCCAAAAATGTAGAATTTTCTCATCGTATTGCATATGGGGCAACAAACACACCACACAAAGCGAGCACGCCAAACACACATAGTTGAAGACACAGAGAAAACACGGTAGATAAGCAATAAAGTATACCTATTTCCAAGTTCAACACCATCTCAGGCACATTACAGGCACACACCAACGATTGGGATTCGCCACAACAATTGCCGAAGACACACTTAAGGGTTGAGTTAGTCATAGAACCGCTCCTTGCCTTCACAGAGGACTTTTGAAAATGACAAGATGATGAAATTTGCTCTGAGAAATACACCATCCCCACCTCCACAGAGGGATTAAGATAAAAAAAGGATATATGCGGTATCCCACCTCTGCAGAGGGCTTAAATGATTGATTGATTGATTGATTGCAAAAAAAATTAGAGTGTAGGATGTGCTCATCTACACCTGAGGACAAGCACATTGCTAACATCTACAACATATAGCTTACCTTATATATTCCCCCACCTTAAGGTGGTTGATATCAGGTATCGATATCAAGCATGTTAAGGTAGGAAGAAAATACACAAGGGAACACAAGCTCTCACAAAGCCCATGCCCCCCAAAGGTGACATGTACTTCACGATCACCAAATGTTCCCACAAACACATCCCTGCAAGAAACATGCTAGTGTCTACAAAATCATGATAAACAACAACATCAATGCATATGATTAATCACAAAAAGAGCCAAGATTATACCACAAATTTGGAGTTCGAGGATAACTGTGGGGCTATATCAAGAAGCTCTCCGGATTGAGTACCACAAAGGCCAGATTCAAAGAAAAACAAAGGTGCATAGAGCAGTATTATTGTTAAGGTTTGTAAATGAGATAGAAGCATCATCATAGTCACTACGTGGAAAGCACGAGTGCTTCAACTAGCCAAGCGTCGGATAAGATATACAACCCCATCATCATATTAGGAACTAAGTCCATTTTTTGATTGCTCTCGAAAGGGAAACTAGGTCTGCATCAGTATAAATGGTTTTCATCCTCTGCCCGCTAGATAGAAACACTAGAGGAAGGGAAACAATAAATAAGAGAGGAGAAACGAGTGTCTTAGGGATAGTCATGTAGGATGGTGCCCCCAAGTCACCAACCGCAATGCTATGTCCGTACGACATAACACACAACAATGAAATTAGAGAGAGAGGCAATATAGAAGAATGATGATACAAATAGAAGAAGGTCACAACAGAGGTAGTCTCCTAGTATCCTAGACCTTACGGGAGAATCAGGGGTCATCCCAGGAGGCCTAAACAACACATAACACATCACGGGGGAAGCACATCACAAGAGATAAAGGGTTAGAGATACTTACCTGTAGGGTACCATCGTTAAGAATATACATGTTTGGGATATCTGTCATGTTGTTTTGATCTTGTTGAATTAACATTAAGTGTGGAACAATGAGAAGCTTTCTTTTCTTTAAAAGGATTATATCTAATGCCGCTTGAGTAATGTGTTGAAGTGGATTCTATAGGTACTCGAATCCCTTGTTGATTTAGACCACATCCCATACCTTCATATTCACAGTTGTTATAAAGGATTTTAAATCCTCGACCATAAAGGGATGTCATTTCCTTAGAAGATGGTGAAGCCTCATAGGTGTCATAATTTGTAGTATAAGTGAGAGTATTGTTTTTATTTTCTACCAAGGGGACTTTAGGTTTCTTAGGTGCTTAAAAAGATTGTTTAGGTGAGATTGATGTTCTTTTTTGATGTGTCAAGGCTATTAATTTTGTATTCTCCTATATTGCAAGGATTAAAATCCAATGGGCCCCAATCATCACCAAAGAGTGCATTCGATGTTCTAGAGTCTTGCATAACATTATTCATTAATGAATCACCTCACAAGTTATTTAAGCTTATATGGTTGTGAACTGGTTTTTGCTTTTCAATATGTAAATAGTTATCTAGTTTAGGATCAGTATGAATAGTATGAAGTTTACCTTTGAATATAAATTTGATTGAACGATGCAGGGTGGAAGGAATTGCCCCCAATGCATGAATCCAAGGTCTACCAAGAATCATGTTGTAAGATAAAGAACAAGGCATGACATGAATCAGGGTAGGCACCATCATAGGTCCTAACTGTATAAGTAGAGTTATAGTGCCCATGGTTTATCGTCCAACATTATCAAATCCATGAATGCTAGTGCTGTCTGGTTTGATTTGTGATGTGTCAGCTTTAATCTTATGTAATAAGTCAATGCCACAAACATTAAGAGTTGATCCATTATCAATCATAACTCTCTTAACCAAAGATTTGTTTATTGTGATGAAGATAACAAGAGGATCATATTGGTTTTGAACTTTGACTGATGGTAATTCATGTGGTTGAAAGAGAATATTTGTTTTTGTCGCATGCATACTATATAATGCGGTTGCTACATCATTAGGCTTTGCAGTAGGTGGCACCATCGCCTTTTGTAAAGCTTCTTGGAGCATTCCATGGTATATATGTGATGTTTGTATTAAATCCCAAAGAGAGATCTTAGCCAAAGTAGCACAAAGCTATTTGACAAGATCATACTCTTGACCACTTTTATGAGTAAGGCGAGGTGATGGAGGGAGCATAGGTTGAGAACATGGAAGAGAGATAGGCACATGTGGTGCTTTCTTACTTTGCTTGTTATTACGGGTGTTGTATGTGTGAGCTATCACATTGTGGTGTAGTTTTTGTAACACATTTTGAACACCTTGGCTCAGTTGAGAAATTTGTTGTGCATTAATATAGATGTAATTCGGGGGTCAACCTTGAACAATAATTACTGGCTTTAAACAATAGGGTGCACTAGGTGCCCCTCAGATAATGATCTAAGGAATATTTCTACAAGGTCTATTAATGATAATTGAATTAACATTGTTTCCCTCTTGATTGTACCCAACATCCATCCCTAAAGGATTTAATGTGAGAGACCTTTTCTCATCCACTAATGCTACATCTTGGCTAGGGAGAGCATTGGCATGAGAGGAAGGTATCGTACCATTAGTCAGACTAGAGCTATCCATAGTCTTCTCATCAAAGGCTCTTGAGTTTTTAATCAAAGGTGGAAGGTCTAATGGATTATCCATAGAGGTCTCATGCACCAAATGATCTTTAGGTGAATAGTCTTTCTCTACCCATGAAGAATCCTTCTTGAGAGGGAGCCCTTTATCCACTAATGTTTCATTTTCCAAATAGAGTAGGGTAATGTTTAGGAATGTGTCAATGATTTCATCCTCTTGTGCCCATATATCCTCATAGGAAGAATCATTTTCTATGTCATCATCATATATTTTAGCTATTAGATCCAAAGCATTAAGAGAACTTTCACTCTCATCATTCTTAATGTGTTTCATCAAATCTTCCACTACCCAAGGGTATGTATTCATGAGAGGTGAACTTGTCAAAATCAGATATATAGTCAAGGATTTCAAATGAATATCATTTAAATATATCCTTGTGATACATAGCTTGTAAGTAAGTGAGCACATGAGGATTAATATTAAGAAATTTGTAGAAACTCTCGAAGTTTTTGATACATGCATGTAAAGATACCAAAGAGAAATGAGATGAATATGCCATAATTAAATGTATTGTAACATCAATTCAAAATCGTATTTTTAAAGCTTTTGAAAAGTATGAAAAAAACAAATGCAAAACTATATACAGAAATGACCTAAAATGCTTGATTACTTTTTTCAATGCAAATGAATGAAACAAAGGTGTTGTAAGGATTTTGATCAGGTGAACCAATTTATATGTCTGATATCCATCCAATACAGAAATAATATCCTTCACAACACACTCTTGTGCAAATCTAAGATGACGATAAGTCAAAATACAATGAAAATATGTCAAAATATGCAATTTTTTTAGCAAATCTCGATACAAAGGAGCATGAAAAAGGGTTTTTTGAGGAAAATGATGATGGAAATCAATTTATATCAGTAATAATAGCCAATTAATGTCAAAATATTTGTCACAACATGCTTTCAATGCCACTTAAGGTCAAATCCTAGTGAAAATATAGCAAAAATTGGCTATTTTTCATGGTTTTTCAACTCCAAGGCCTAAACAAAGGGGTGTTGTAATTAATTTTAGGAGGTAAATAAAATAAAAGAAATGAAATAAGTCACCTCAATACATAAAATTTGTCACAACACACTTGGAGTGCAAACTAGGCCAAACCCTAGGGCAAAAATAGCAAAAATGTGTAGTTTTTCACCAAATTTTCAATACAAGAGGCCAATAAAAAGGTGTGGTGGAGATTTTTAGGATGGGAATAAAATAATTACCCTAATAAAAACCAATTAGTGTGAAATAATCTTCACAACACGCCTATGGTGCAAATTTAGAGAGTCGATAAGGCCAAATCTAGTGAAAATCGATGTTTTTCAAGCCCTAGGTTTGAGATCTTGACACAAAATGATATATGAATGTTTTTAAGTATGATTTGTGATTAAAATTAAGTGTACTCAGATCTAAAACTAAATTCCAAGCTCTAATATTCCAAATGCAAGTGCAAATATAATGAAATGCATGAAAATTGCTAGTTTTTTGTTGAAATTTTCTATGCAAAAATGCAAATATTTGAAATCTAAATGCAAATTTACACTAAAATGCAAGAATAAAGCCAAATTATAATTTTAATGAGCTTCTAAAATAAGTATAAAAATCTGAAAGAAGATTTTGCATACTAACCCTAGATTTTGGAATTACTAGGTTATATGAAAATTGTCAAAATTTCTACAAAACCCTAGAAATTAAATGATGAAAATGCAATGTAAACTATTAAATTTTTGTAATTTTCTGTAGTTTATATCAGATCTGATGCAAAAATCATAAATTAGGGAAATTTTGAAAGAATTGATGCACATTAGTAAGCCTAACAATGCAATTTTTTTGAATTTTTTTCAAAATTTTCATTTTAAAAAAAAAATTTCTTAATGCAATAAGGTGAATAACTATATGAATCAATGAAATAAATCCAAATATGAAGAAAAATACTTAGAAAGTTGCAATTAAGTCCAAAAACATGGGTTCACCAAAATGTTTAGGATAAAATTGGGATTGCTTAATGTTTTAGTTGTTAGATGTTTGAATCCTCCTTTCACCCTTAACATTCAAGGACCTAGGGTCGAGTGGCAATGCACTATCATACCCTAGGTCATTGTGAGATTTAGAAACTTGGATTAGGGTGTTTAATTATCAATTTTCCTTCTCTTATTCTCAATTGACCATTAAAACCCTAATTTCACAAATAGGACTGTAAACGGAAGAATAACAGAAAAAGCTCTTGCAGAGGGAAGTAAAATATCAAATCACAAGGTACCTATTTTCATGCCTCTGAGGTAGAAAATTCAGGGACATAGGAGCGGGCATCCAAGTCCAAGGCCCTAGTTTTTGTCAGGATCTGGAAATGCAGTCTGCAACTCTTTCCTGTTGTTCCAGAGATTTTCCCGTCACGAAAGTTGGAGGACTAATGAGTGGGCGCCCAAGTCCAGGGTGATATTTTTCCTTCTATTCTACAATTCTAACACTTCAAGATGCCTTCTTGCAACTTCACTTTGTCTAGGTGCTCAACCTATAACCTGTAACCATGAAAACTTTGGGAGGGGGTTGTGGTATTTAGAGGCTTGCCTCAGTCAAGCCCTATAGGACATTTAAGTCTCCGAACACCATTGTCAGATAGAGAGTGTGTGCCTAGGGAGGAAAAGGCAAAAACTAAAGGAAATAATGATTACAAACACAATATAATGTCACCTGGTAGTGAAGATCTCATGGGAGGAAGATGCTCTTCATTCCATGATGAAATGGATGCTCAAATCTGCAAACACAAACACATAGACAACACAATTCTAAACTTGCAACACAATGAAAGCCTTGAATCACCTTGAGAACACATGAACATCACAATTGCCATCTAGTTTCTAAAGAATGACTAAACATGCTTTTATATGCAACTACAAACATTCTGACCAAGATTTCATAAATTCAAACTTACCATGTCAGCCTAGGGACCAAATAATGGTCATAAACTGACACTTAAAATTTGGGCCTGACCCAAAATAGGGCAGAACTAGGGCATGGGCACCCAAGTCCTCCCCCCTATTTTGGGAAGGGTTAAGCTCAAGGGGTCCTCGTAGGTCACATTTGTCATGATACCTAGGGCTCATTCCATCAGGATGCCAAATTATGATGCAAGATGTCCTAAATGCATACTAAAAACTCAGGAGCTAAACCTTATGAGGGAAAAGCCCCCAAGGGGACATTTTCCAACGTTACAAGGACAAGCTCAAACAATTGCTCCCTGCAGTAGATAGCTCCCTTTGAGGGGTGTTGTTGTTTTTAGTTTTAGGGGATTGGACTTGGATCTCCCCTTCTTTCTCTTTTAGACCTATAGTATTTTCCTTAGGTTTGTTGTTTAGAAGCTCTACCAACTATTGTTCAATCAATGGAGAGGTCCTTTCTCTGGTCCTTTCAGGTTCTATTTGTTTGGACAGGGATCTAATGATGTTTAGGATATCATCTTTGAAGGGATACTCCTTTGTATCAACCTCCTCCTCTCTAATCTCTTTAGGTTTTTTTTTTTTAGGAGGTTGCATTCATTGATTAGGTGGCCTTTCTTTGAACAATTTTGATAGAAAGTAGTGGTGTTTTCATAGACCAATTGTTGCTCCCAACTTCCTTATTTGGATGTTATATTGATTGATTTAGGAAGGGTCTTATTAATATTTACACTGACAAGAAAGAGGGCAAAAACTAACCTCATTTTGTTCTTTGTGGTATTATCCAACGCTATGAATCTACCAAATGAGTTTCCTATCTAGGTGAAGGTTTCTACATCCCAATACTCCAGCAGTAGTTCTAGTAATCTCACCCAAACCGGGGCTGACTTGCTTAGTTCCATGGCCACATCAAAACCTAGTTTCTAGTGCCCTAAACACAAGTTGTGTTTACCATACTATCAAGGGCCTCTGGCCAAAATCACTATAAGGTCCTCCTTAGCAATGAACTTGAACAAAAATAGGCCTCCAAATATAGAACTAGTCACAACACTTCCCTTCAGGTGCCATCTGGAAGATACCCATCTCCTAACCATGTCTATATTTGGTCTTAGAGAATATAACTTACCAATTAGAGATATCTCCATGGATGAGACTATCTTTTCCATCATGAGGTCTAGGATTTGAAGATCCATTCCTTTCTCTAACTCTGAAATCATAGGGATAGCAGAGTCTTCTCTATTTCATTTATCTTCCCCAAGTAAGGCATTTTTCTAGGCCTAAGGACCTAAATCCAAGGTTGGAATCTCATGCTCTGAAGTACTGCCCAAGGTAGTACTTACCGTAGCAGGTTCCATCAAAGGGCCTAATGAGGGGGCAGGCCCCCCCTAAGATGACAAAATCCATGAGATAAGCAGGTTCAAATTAAGTTCAAGCGGAAAGTTGCAGAGTGCTTTCAAAGTTGCAAAATTTACTTCTCCAATTCAATTGTTAAAGTTCTTATTGTTGAAATACATAATGTGTAATTGAAAAATTGTGATCTTTGAGATAAAAGATGTGAAATGATGCAATATTTCAATGCAAAATTAGATTTGAATGAATGTTTATGATAGCAGCAAAATCTGAAATAAGATTTTGACTACAAACCCTAGCTTTGTAAATGACTAGGTTATAGGAAAAAATGTAAATTTTCAACCAAACCCTGGCAAATGAGATCTTCAAATGCAAGATGTACTATCATAAAATGATGATTTTCTATAATGTGGATCAAAACTGATCTGTAAATATCATAAAATCAAATGTTTCAATGATATGCAATGAAAATAATGCAAAACTATACCTTTATGCAAGAATAGAATGCTTATTTGTTTCCACTTTTTCAAATTTATGCAAGATTTTTCAATGAAAAATGACAATTATGCTATGAATGAATGCAAGATTTGAATTCAACACTCAGCAAGATGCAAATTCTTGATGCTATGGGTTCACCAAAATTTTAAGGATGAAAAAGGGGATGAATGGAGGAGACAATCCAGCACATACATACTAAATCAAATCCTCTTCCACAATAACATTCAAGGACAAGACTGAGCTAAAATCACAACCAAAGAGAGGTGGACTCAACTACAAATATTATGCTCTTGTTCGCTATGGAAAGATAAGATTTAATCAGGCCTTTTAACAAACCTTAGGTCAATCATACACAAAACCCTAGATTTGTAAAGACCTGATCATAACAGGAGATACAGAGCAGATATTCAGAAACTAATTACATAAGAGTGATCAGAGAGATGTCAGAACCTATGTCCTAGAAGTTGGAAAGTTGAAGGACCACAGGGTGAGCATCCAAGTCTAGAAAGTCTGAATCTTCATAAACTCATAATTGGAGAAATGTCATAGAGAATGTCCCAATGTCAGATTCAATGCTTGTTTGATTAGGAGGACTTTGGGGTAGGTACCAAAGTCTTTTACAGAGAAATATTCGCAAACTACTTTCAGATCTCGAAACCCTTTCCCTTACACAACCTTCATGTACCTTCACTTCTTCAGACTTCACACCTATAACCTACACACACGAAGAAAAGGGGTTTAGGGGTTATGGTGTTTAGGGATTTGGATCAGTTAAATCTTGGGATAGCATTCAAGCTCCCAACATTGTTGTTAGAGAGAGTGCATGCCCTAGCAGGGTAGAGGCTAAAGATGAACCAATGATGATAGAATGATTCAAATAAAAATGATATCACCTCAGAGGTGAAGCCCTTAGGAGAATGAAGATCCTTCAACTCATAAGGAGATGGATGATGATTCCAAATTTGTAACTCCTAAGACATTGACAGCTTCTTTGTTTCTTATGGCTCCTTCTAGTAGTCTATCTCCCTCTCTGCGGGAGCTATCTCACATGATGGAAATGGTAGAGGACTCCTCTCTCCTCTTCCCTCACTTTGAGGATTTAGGATTTATCTTGGATGATTGTCCATAGATGGTGGAGAGGTCTTCCCAAATCTATATTTTCTTCCCAACTAAAATTAAGGGTGTATGGTTTGAAAGATTAGGGTCCAACCTTGTGTAGGTTGCTAACCCTTTTTTTAATATTTGTGTTATGTTAGAGTGTTGTTTATCAACAAGTTGTTTTGATGTTTGCTTCATGTGGTCCCTTTGTTGGGACCCATTATGCCTTAGCCTTTTGGCTTTTTTATGGGTGGGTCCCTTATTAACCCTTTCATCTAATAAAAAACAATGCCCAAAAATGTAGCAATTGATTGCATGAAAAATATAAATATTTTATAGATAAATAAATATATTCAAATATGAGCCACTATAATATCATCAAATAGATAATATATAAAAATGAATCAAATATGTTATTACAATATATTGTTGCTCCAAATACTTGAATATTTGCTATAAAATAAAATAAAATTTTCAACATAAATACAACCTCTAAATGAAATTACCCTCAAAAAACCAAAGGGGTTTCATTCTTTGATCTCCTAATCTAAGGGTTTTCATCCTTGAATTAATAATTTAACACAAGGTTCAAGCTAAGACAAAAAATATATGAAAATGGCAATCATCTCAAAGGCAATCAAGCACCTCAATATATAGCACCAATAGGGCACAAGTTCCAATGCCCTATTTTCTGTCTCAAAGATAGAAATTAAAATATTAATGAGACTATTTCCTCAAAGTAGCCCACTTTGTCATGAATACTAACTTGTAACTCCTCATTAATGAGTTGTCATAGAATCTATCATAAAAAAGTTACCAAGTGTCCCAAGGATTATAACACTTCTCTCTAGAAATTAACACCTCATAAGCTATTATTTTATTTGTTGATTCTATTTCCCCAAACCCTAGCCCCTTTATTAAAATATTTTTATATCTTTATTAGGAAAATAAGGATGGGGCTCCAATAAGCTAATTAATTAAAAATATACATTACAAGTCTACCCTTCCCAAAATCGCTTGCCCAAAAGCAATGCAAAGTTGAGTGCTCAAGAATCTTTGATTCTTTTCATGTAATATCTTTTGCAGGTATGTTCCTCCAAAAAAACAAGTATTATATAACTACTCTATTCCTCAGCTTCTTCACACATCAATCAATGATAGATTTTGGCACCAAAATGATCTTCCCTTCATCATCTAAGGGTGGCAAATCAATTGACAATGTAATGCATTGTCCAAGTGCCCTTTTTCTCAGAAAAACACATGGAAATCATTATGAATTCTATTGTCTACTGGTAATTCCAACTCATAAGCTACTTCACCAACCCTTCTCACAACTTTATAAGGTCCATAGAAATAAGGTTTGAGATTTGCAATGGACCACATCTCTTAATGGAAGTATACATATAAGGAAATATAGGCGTAGAAAAACCATGTCTCTAGCCTCAAATGACCTTTCAATGTGGTGTTGATCTACATAATACTTATGTTGATTTTGAGAATGTTATAGGTGATTTTTGAGAGACCAAGCAAAATATCTTGCCTATGCCCTACCAAGTCACTAGATGTTGGTAGTCTATTATCAATGAACACCAAATCTATGAAGGTTAGTGCATCATATCCATACAAATCCATAAAAGGATACATTCCAATGGATATGTGATGGATAATATTGTAAAAATATTCTCCAAGGTGCAACCACTTGATCCATGCTACCTACTAGTCTATGATAAAATTTCTTAAATATCCTTCAACTCACTTATTCACTGTTTCTATCTGTCCATCTATCTATGGGTGATAACTGGTACTAGGAGTGAGCTCAATAGTAGTCAAAAGAAATAATGTCTACTATAAGGAGCTAAGAAATCTACTATCCCTATCACTAATAATATTCTTAGGCAATCCATGTAGCCTAAGTATTTTTTTAAAAATAAATCAACTATCTGGTGTGTTGTGAATCCTAAATAGATGACAAAGAAGAGTGAAATAATAACTAATCTATCCACTACAACATAAATGCAATCCTTTCCATTTACATTTGGATTGCCTACAATGAAATCCATGGATACACTTTTCCATTTCTAGTTGACAATAGGCAATGGTTGTAGCAAACCTACAAGAAAAATATGCTCTACTTTATTTTGTTGGCAAGTTGTTCATTATGTGACATATTTAAGTGCATCTTCCTTAAGCCCCTTCTAGAAGAACCTTTCTCTTATTTGCTTGTAAGTCTTGTAGAATCCTGGGTGTCTTACAATAGGTGCATCATGCAATACTTTCAATATATTTTCCTTCATTTTAGATTCAAGTACTAGGAAGATTCTATCATTATACAAAATGAGACTATCTACCACTAAATACATGTCATCCTTGTTAGGTTAGGTTTTTTATTTTCCTTTATATTTGGGGGTTATTCTTTTTCCTACATATATTATTAAGTTTTCTTAGGATATTAAACATGGTAATAATGAGGATACATGGCTTCTTCCATGAGTGATGCATGTGTAAATCCCACCTATTCTTGGGTAGTTGGAGTTACTCCCTCTCTTGGATGTATTAACCACCTCTCATAACCATTTGTTTGTCTTCTTATAAGTAGGTGTAACCATTAATTTGGCATATTCTAAGTAGGTGTAACTCCCACTTATTTTTGTTAGTTAGAGTTACTCCTCTTATTGGTATTATTTACCTCTCTTATTTCTGTATATGCAACATTCTTCTCTCATATCTAATGATCAAATGGAGAGAGTGTTTTCTTTATGCTATTTCATAGATCTCTTGCATTTGTTAGATTCTAACTCTTTTGCTATTTTTATTCTAGGGTCATCTATATAAATAGTTTCATTTGGTTTATTTCTTGAATCGGTATTTAGTAGTTTCTTTCTTATATGTAGAATCTAACATGGTATCAGATCCATTGTGTTGAGAATAGACCAATAAATTATCTAATTGTGAGAGATAGTGAGTTTAGTAATTTTGGCATGAGTTAATTTTGACACACTATGCAACATTTTTGGTTGCACCATTGTGTTCAAATGGCTCAAGAAAGTTAGGATTGGCTTTATTTTTCTTGAGTCAAACTCTAAGAAGATAATCAAAAATTAGGTTTTCTCTATGTTTGTTTGAATGAAGTTTACAAGTAGCACATTTGTCAAGGCATTTTGATGTAAAATGGTCCCTAGTATTGCATCCAGATGATGTCAAAATCTATAAATCAATATAAAATTTATTAATTTTCAAATTCTTGGTTCGAAGGAGTTTGAATTTTTTTACCCTAGAACTATACATTTGTATGGCCATACTATTGTATGGTATTAATGTCATATATGTGTGCAGTAGCCATAACATTGGTAGAAAATTTAGTAGTTCCTCCAAATCTAGAAGTTTCTCTAAATCTGGCAACCTTCTAAAATTAGTTAGCAAAATTTGCTAAATTTGTAAAAGTTGAACCTAAATTTAGAAACACTACTAAATTGTCCTTTGGAAAAGGTTGCACCATTGACACTTTATGTTTTGAGGCTCAACTTGAAATGGACATAATATATATGAATTCCTTCAAGAAGGCGCTAAGGTGTGGGATCCTCTCATTACCCCAAAGAGAAAATTCAAGAAGAATGAAGAGGAGCTAAAGTAGGTGAAGCAAACCATTAAGGAAATAAAGGTGAAAATAAAGATGTTTTAGGGCCAAGTATCCATGGTGTCTGACAAGACAAACAAGATAGAAGAAATCTAGGCCCAAGATGTAAATAAGCACATCACAGAGGCTTAGATAGAACTTGCCAAAACCAAATTGGACCTAGCTATGGTAAAGGGAGAAAGTGTCACAAAACAAGCCACCATTGACTTCCTTAGGAAGCAAGTAGAGGACCAGAAAGCACAAGTAGATCAGAAGCAAGTGACCTCCAATGTCTTAGCAATAAAATTGGGGGCCATCAAGAAAAATTTAACTTCCTAGGATAGTCATCTCTCCATGCTCTGATCCTAAAGAGATACATAGAAACAAACAATCAAAGGCCTCACCAAGAAGAGCAATGACTTGGAGCAAAAGATGGAAGAGGTGAAAGATGAAATCAAATAGCTCTAGACTAAGATCAAAGAGCTAAAATTGTATGTGGGATCTGTAGAGCTCATCTATGCCCTCCATCAAGCATACTAGAGAGAGATTAAACAATTTTCTAATACCTTCACACAGGCATTGAATTTAATTCAAGATTTCCATTTACTAGTACAAAAGGAGATTGATATTATGCATCCTACCCTCATGCTTGTACTCAGTGATGCTCATGTTGCATCACACGCCTATATAGTGCCAATTCTCTAAAGCTGATCACTATCGAAACCCAATGTAGACTCACCACTATGCCTAATAGATAAATGATGTCCTAGATAAGGACATGATGATGTAGGAATGCAGGGTATAGTTGGAAATTGTGGCATTGTTGTCCTATTTTTCCTTAGGCCAAAATAGCTCAAGGATCCCCTGAATTCTGCAAAGATGTAAAATTGCCTTCAAATATGTTGTAGACCTGTTATATGTTTTGCCTTGTAAAGTTCTCCCAAAAATACTAAGTGTTTTCCTTTGAAAATTTGCATTATCAGCAAACTCGTCTGTTTTGAACCATCCAATTTTCTGATAGGTGAACTTGCCAATAATGAATGAAGGGAAAGAAGAAGTGCAAGAGGGTTGTTTTGTTGGCAAGTCGGGTAGTTCACGAACTTGTTAGTTCACCAATCAGGAAGTTTGCTGATTGGCCAAGGAAGCAAGGCAAAGAGAGAAGAAAGCTAAGTGTTGGTCGACAAGCAGAAAAGTTCACTAACTAAAATTTTTTTCGACTCAGAGGTTCACCAATTTTTATGTTTGTCGATCGGCAAGTTTGTTGATAGGAAAACTCACTTACAAATGAGAGAAAACAAGGATTTTCGGTGGGAGGAATAGTTCATGAACCGAATGGTTTGCTGATCCTCAGGTTCACTGATTGGTGAAGTGGCCAATAAAGAAAGAAGCCAAGGTTCACCAAGGCTTGATCTCACTTAAAAATACAGTGCAGGTTCGTTGAGACTAAAAGGGTCCGATATAAAAGTAAAAATCAACCAAGGTAAAATGATTTACAAGGGATGAGAAAGGTGTCAAAACAAAATTTAAAACAAACACTTTTGAAGTGTTGTAAAAGCTTCTAAAGGGAACAATTTTCTAGGTGCCCTAAAATCATGCCTCCACAAGTGATGCCATTGTTGTAGATTGAGGTTATCATAGGTAGCTAGAATAGTGCAAATCCTCAATGTGTAGGTACTAGGAGATGAATGTAGTGGATGGAGTGTATTAGTCTTTGCAATCCCAGGCCAAATCAATGTACCATAGGATATGGGCATCCCTTTAAATCATGCAGATCTCTACCATGGGATGAATTTATTGCGGCATGGACATGTTGAAGTTTCTTGTTGACCACTTTTCCTAGCGTACAGGGTTGCACAATGATTTGACAAAGTTATATAGGCATGTTAAGATGTGTTTTTTAGAGGTTGGTTGGTCGCTATGTCTTTATCTAGGTTAAAGAACTTGATGTTTGATCATGGCCTCATGATATTTCCTAGAATTGTATGAATCTGATGGATTGTGTCCTCTCATGGACCTCTCTTTTCTTCATTTCCAGTTCAACTATGAAGGGACAATTGTCTTTCTGTGTCTTTTCTAATCTGTATTGAGATTTTCATCCTTTGTAATGGATTTTTAGCCTTCATGATCAGTATAAACTACTAATATTTGCCTCTCTCTTTATTTATGCAATGTGTTTATTTGAAAGTTGCATACTTATACTGTGGATGAATCATCCCTCTTTAGTTGTAGTTTTCTTTTTGAACATCTATTAGAGTTTCACGAGTCTCTATGAGCTTCTTTTGTTTAGAGATCATTGTTGTGTTATATCAGGTCCAACCAAACAAACTAAATCTGGTGTACCACCCTTTTAATTGTTGTTTCTCCTTCTTTCCCTCTTCCCTAGTGATCAGTAACATTAGATTTAGCTAAATTCTCTAGACCTTAAGTCCAAAAAGATGAACCAACCTTCTATGGAGGTTTGATCTCATCTGAAAGATCCCACACCTTGAGATCAATCTCATTTTGTCATTGGAATGCTTGAACTCAATTCAAGAAAGGCACAATTCCAAGTGATAATAGTTTTTGGCACACTCAGTGGGACTAGTTTGATGAGATATTTTATCATCCACTGAAGAGTTTTGGTGTGCTCTTCAATGTATCTTGTCATTCAAGGTAGTCTCTCCAACACCATGGTGACTCTGTTGATCAAATCTATTAATGAAAGTAGCCCAAGTGCTTAAATCTTCATCAAACGTCAGAGTTTGGTGATGCTCTTGGTCTTTTCCAACCTTCAAGGTTCTCAAATCACCTGGAGACTCTCTTATGGTATGTACCCAATATTTCAATGTAGACCTATTATCCCTGTTCCAAAAGAATATTTTGATGCATCTCTATTTTTTAATGCTTTAGTATGTCAAGCTATTAGGAAATTCATGGCATTTTCCCTCCATCAAGAATGGGCTTCCATATTCCCATCACAGCTTTCACACCACTATCATGGCTCTGCCAAGAAATAAAACCTTTGTGGCCTTCACTGGTGGAAGCCCTCTCAATCTTGCACAATATGATGACATCCTAGTTTCAGTTCTAAAGGCCATTCCCTTTTTCACTAGTGAGAATCCCACTACTATTGTCGAGCACATCCAAGATCTTGCCAATGTATGCTCTGTTCACAATGTTACCCAAAACAATGTCACTATATGGTTCCTTTCTTCTTCGTTGTGTTAGAAAGCATAGAGTAGCTGAGAGGGGGGGTGAATTAGTTAACTATTAAAACATTAAACCCTCAAAGCAATTCCACACATCAATGTCTTATTATGCATTAATAGAATGTAAACATATGAAACATCAATGCAAACACATCCAAACACATAAGAACACCATATTTACGTGGAAAACCCTATAAGGGAAACCCACAGTGAGTATTAGATCACAATATATATGAATACCAACACCAAAAAATCAATAGGCTCACTACCAAGGGCTCACTGCCCAGAAGAAAGGCTCACTTCTAAGGGCTCACTACCTAGAAGAGAGAAGAAAGAAGAAATCTATTACAAAGAGATTCACTATCTCAAAGCAATAGGAGAAATCCACCACTAACACCCTTTTCCATCCACAACCTTTGGCTCACTACCTCCAGCAGCCTCTGGTACACTGAAATGTAGACACCTTCTACTCACTGCATTCTAGAGTCATAGGCTTTTAAACTTGTACACAATTCACTGCCCTTGATTCACATTCGCATCATATTCTCTACATTGTTCTATTCAACTTCACCTTGCATTTATACCATCTATAACCAAGACCTATCTCAATTAGGTCAGTCCTAATGAAGTGTGTGCATTACACACATGCAACATTATTTAGGTCGGCACTAAACACTTCTACAGTGGAAAGAAGTGAAAGTGGACAATATCAAGGGATAACCAGGACTCAAATTTGTATCATCAAGCTGCTTATCACATCTACAATCCACAAGGGACCTCCACAAATAGTGTTAGCATGCCAGGTTAGCCAATCTTGAGCTAACGATCACATCCACTCTTCTTCAAGTCCAAAAACATCATGCGGACCAGAGAGACACTCCAAAGCATTCACATACCTTCCTAGAATACTCATTATCATCAAAAACCTCTACAACACTACTGCAACCATCTAAATCAAAGAACATCTTCATTATTCACATCATGACACACTGTTACTGATCACCAACATAAGAACTAAACTTGCAGAGCATCCCAACTTCAAAGGAAGGTGGATACAAATAATATAAGTACACTCCTAGATTTGCAAGACAGGAAAGCACAATGTGAAGAAATGCTAAGCATTCTTATTTCTCCCAGACACCTTTTGACAGGTTGTCATTAAATCCTAACACTTTAGTTAAAATATGCCAATTATGTCGACTGGGTAGTGTCCAAGGCTATCTACAATAGGGAATGGATTCAGACATCTCAACTTAGCAATCATTTTTTGAATTTTTAAGAAAACTTTTAATAGAATAAATCTAAACTAGAAAGCATACAATTCTTAATCTATAAAGCATTCAAAACTAATCCTAAAAAGCATACAAACTCTAAACTAGAAAGCAACATACCAATTTCTAACTAAAGATTCAAAAGAAACAAATTAATCTAAGAAAATAGGGAACTTTCTTAAATATAGAATTGCATTATCAACTATAACGAATTTTTGTATTAAGTAGGAGCTCTAAAAATTATAGCAGAACACATAGAACTTGACAGAAATAACTAAGACACAATATCCTGCAAGGTCACACAATACTTATTCTATCATAACACCATTCAACAGAAGTCTAAACTAATATAAAAGATTCACATAACAGAGTTTAAACAATACAGATTCACAACATTTAAAATACTTATCTATTCCTATATCCTTTGAGTGACCATTTCTCCAAAGATCTTTTACTACTTCAAATCACATTCATCATCTTACCAACTCCAAAATCCCATTCATATCCTCATTACTCAAAATAAGACTACTTAGAATAGAACTTGATTGTCTTTTTAATAGCATAATAGAACATAACATATCGGCTAAACATCACTTCCACATTGTATATGATAACATAACACATCTATTTTTAGGAATTACCCATAATCTATACTACCAAAATCCTACATTTCAGGTGGTGCATTAATGTCACTGAAGAAGTATTCAACAAAAAAATAAACTTTAACTAAACTAGTTGTATGTTAAATTCAACATATTAAAGGCTCCGAGTGGAGCCATGAAATGTCTTAAGTGTTTCCAACAGAAAATAAAAGAAACTACCAATAAATTCCATGATCATGTATTCCTAGATTTTCGGTGCCCTAGGATTCTAGCGTTGCTGAATTCAGTTTCCTTTAAGTCTATTCCTTCCGCTAGGCTATACATAAAAACCTGCATAAATACACAGACCTTTACACATGATCATGTCAACATTAGTGGAAAACTTCAATCAATTGGAAAACAAGGATTGTATATCATTCTATCAAAAGTAAATAAATATTGCTTATAAAATTAATAAATTAGCATGGTTTGGGTGATTAGGTAATGTAGCTAGGGAAAATCAGATTTAGTGTCAAAAACAACAAACTAACTAAAAACCCTAACTATGAACCATGAAGTACAAAACTAGAATGAAAACAAAAATAGAAATGCAAAGCAAACTGAATCCATGCTAGGTTTGATTGATCTCCATGGCTCTTCTCAATCTTGCATGAGAATGCATGATGTTGAAGGGTTGTTGATTGCTCACAACTACAACATAACGATAAGATGAAATATGATAGAGGAAAATATATAGGTGAAGATGAGAAGATTAGAGGAATTTTGGCATAGTAAGGATATTGGAAGAAGATGGATCCCAAATGGCCTGTGTGAGGCTAGATTTATAGGATGGGGCTGATTTGATTCGATGGCCAAGATTAAAAGTCAAATGTGTGATGTGTATGGCTAAGATTAAAAGTTGATTTTAGTGCCTATGACACACATTAAGTGGGTTATGACATGAGGCTAAAATTAGGATGTGAGAAAATAAGTGGGATTCTTTTATTTATTTTGGAGAGAAAGATGCCTATGACACACAATAAGTGGGGCTAAGAATAGGATGTGAGGGGAATCTCATAATTTAAATAACAAAATTGTTTAAATTATGTGTGCATGAGAAGAGTTGTAGTCATGTGACACATGTCATAATGAGGGATTTGATTTAATATTTAATTTAAATTGTTTGTGGGACATGTGAAGAGGAATTAATTAAATAAATGGGATTTATTTAATTAATTAGAAAGGTGATTAAATGGGATTTATAAGTTGGATTATGCAAGGACCTAGGACAAAACATATTGTTGCAAGGCATGGACAATTTTAAGTGTCTATAGGTAACACAGAAAGTGTTATATGGTTCATTATAGAAATGAGGCTATTTATACCTCATCACCCTCCCCTCTCTAAGGTTGAGCAGGTCCTCTTTCGCTCTGCTGACAATGGGCCCTATGCCTCTCTGCTTCCCTCTTCCTATTTAGTTCATCATACATTGAGCTGAGGTCATAGATGTCCCCTTCTTCCTCATCCTGATGATCAAGATATTTGAGAAAGCCCTTATGTAATTTTATCCTCATCTTCCATGCATGTGGATCTTTGGGGTCCTACACTGCAATTACCAAAACTACAGGCAGGGGCTGAAGGAGCAAGGGAGGTCTATACCTCATGCCTACCCACTTGGTTTTAATCTATTCTAGAATTTCTGTCAAGGCCTTTGCTCTCTTGTAGGACCATCTGAGATTGGTTGGAGATATCATCTCCCTTCTCTTTAGGTACATTGGCAAGGGGGTATATCACTTGTCATAGGCATTCCATGCCCTTTCTATCAAATTTGGCCCATTAATATTAATATTTTCAAAATAAATTCTTAAACTTTCATTGTATTTCTCTTTCATAGCTTCATAATTTTTAGTCCTTTTGAATTGAGTTTTGAAGGCAGAGGGCTTATGGTGTGGATGTCTCATATGGAGTCCCACAATTCTTTCTACCAGAAGATATTCTCTGGTTCTATTCTGCCAATTGAGTTGATTTTGCATATTAGACATGAAAGGTTTGAGTTGTAATTCTCCTACAAAGAGATTAATGAAGAAATCACTGTATTTTTCCAACAACAAATTATGCACAAAAAATTCACATAGCAAATTCTACTGAGTAGGGGGTGATTCTTTGAATGTTTCCAAGAACTATTTGTCATCTGGATCATGAGGCAAATTGCAGGAAATTCAAAGGAGTTTCCATCTTAGTAGTTGTTCATTAAGGAACATAGAATATAACCTGGATGGTTTCTGACAAGCTAGCAATAATTCTCCTATTTTACATGCAACTATTTTAGCTTGATATAGTCTATCATAAGATTCCTGCAGCAACACTAATTCCTTTTTAAGTCAAGCATTTTCTTCTCCATCTTATCTTAGAAAATAACATCTTTATGTCCATTCTGTCAGCATGGGAGGAATGTGTACTTGGGACCATTCCATTTTCATTGGTTTAGTCTATACTTCCTTTGACTCCATGACTAGTTTAGCATTTATTTCTTGCAATTCTTATTCCAATTCACCAACTTGACTAAGGGTTGCATTAAGTTACTGTCTCTACTTTTCTTGTCTTTCCATAAAATTCTAAAGAAACACTTCAAAATTATCAGACAGATTCTTGATTTGTTCATCCTTTGTAGATAGGTTAGTTAAATGTTCCTTGTCTCTTTCCTCAAAATGTTTCAATTGGGACTGCAATTCTTTAATGAGCTTATCTTTTTGTTCTAGTTTGGTCCCAATATTTCCCATTTCATGATCACTCTAGTGTAGGAGTTCTATTTAGGTATCAATTTCTTTCTTTTGTACAGTAATTCTCTTATCATTCTGTTACAGTTTATCCTTTAGTTGAACAATTTCCTCCCTCAACTCTTTCAACTCTATTTCTATTTGACCATGCTTCTTATTTTCCACATATGTTGAAATGGGTGAGTTAAGAATCTATGTATCGTGACCAAATAGATGTTCTTCATCATTTCCCTCTACATGGCCTTGTTCTATGTTATCTACATTACCTAGTGAGGGTGACTGTTCATTTTGTACCTAGCTATTGCACTCTCATTTTCATCTAATGATTGTTTAGTCATTGAATTTATGTCCATGGAATCCTATTCTAGAGCTTCAGTTTCTTTAATAAGTATAAAGTTTAGGTTCTATTCATCTCTTTTATCCTGTTCCTTCTCAGATGGGTGAGTTTCTTCTTTAGTATCATGACAGTAATGTTTTTCTAGAGTTTCATTTTCACTTGGCTTATTGCACTGCCTCTTCTTTTTTAGAATAGGCGGTTGATCACATGCGGTAGAACAACTTAAATCCATAGCTAACCTTTTTCTCCTTCTTGGAGGAGGGGATCTTTGAAGTTTTTCTTCCAGCCTCTATTCCCTTTTTCTGGGTAAGCTTTCTGGTTCATTCTTGGAAGCAACATATTCCATATTTTCTTGTTTTTCAGGAGTCTTCAAAATATTATGTGACCTAGGGTGTTCATCAGTATCTAAAGGGTTTTGTACAAGTTTTGTTACTTCACCTTCAGGGTCCCCTCTATGAGGCTGAGGTTCAGGGGAAGGCTCCCTAGGGTTTTTTGCCAATATTCCTGATGATTCTCCCTTTTGAAAGTGCCCTATGGGTGTTGGGGTTTCAAATTTCCTAAGAAATCTTTGCCATTTCTCATCTATTTTTTGTCTTTTTAAGCACCTGGTATTTACAAATTAATGAGATAAGGCCATGATGTTTTAATGGTCTAGACCCAATTTTATATCTCTCAATCATGTGAACTAGGGAAGCATGTAGGAAAGTGGGAAGATTAATTCTTAACTCAGGGTTTCAGTGTTGTGGTGTAAATGAGTGAGTAGGCGAAAAGGGGGACCTATGATGATAGCACAATGGCCATCATAGGTAAAGTAATTTATAATCCACGCAACTGTTGTTCTCCAAGGTTCTACTATTGACATTCTCTAAAACCCTCTGTTTTTCCCTCTGGTACTTACAACTAGCAATGGTTGTGGTTCCCCTTCCCTTAAAAAAAGTTCTAGCATCTTTTGATAGGAAATATTGGTTGTTTTTGCTAAATTTACTCCTTCATTTTTAATCCCAGATAAATTGGAAATGATTTGGGCACTTACCTTAAATTTCCTTACTTGTACAATAGAGTGCCCGTCTCAAAAATTTTCTACAAACTCATTCACCAGCCCCGCATTGTGCCCTTTGAATTTCTTCATAAAATCCAGCCACCCTACTTTTTGAAATAGCTTTGAAATATTGTGTAGGGCCAACAACTTCTCTATAGAACTAGGCCCCAACTTCCTTTTTTCTCCCATATTAGTTTCTCTGATAACTTCTTATTGAATTTTGTACTAAATGTTATGAGAATAAAGGTGACTAATTATTTAAGTTGTCTGAACTAAAGAATTACTATGAAACTCAATTTTACGACAAACTGTGGTGATATTAAAACTATCAAATGAGCTGGCGGTGATGTGATATCCATCAACTCAACAAGTGAACTGAGACTTGTGCTTATTATTACCATGCATGGTATGGAGTTAATGTATTTTCATATGCCTTAGTTAAAGTACAATTTGCATAGATTGCTAATTTTAGAAAAATGGAAAAATATGTGCCAATTTATTAAATTTTATTTACAATATATTGCTTAATTAAGAAAGAACATGTATGTACCTTGTGTCCTGAATTGATTTGAAATTCACCTCACTTTTGCTGTTGTAATGACTGCATAGATGATTTCATTAAATTTATTTATGCAAAACTTGGATGGGATGGCAAAAAGGTTTGGATGGATTTATTAATGATAATGACGAAGTGGTTGGGAGTGTTTTATTTATTATGATGCTAAATGGTCATAATAATTTCATTTATTATGACATGAGGTGGTGATATAAGGAATGAGTCTTTAATGAATGCTTTGGTACGGAAGAGTTTGGTGGTGGAAATGGGCATGCTTTTGAAAATTCTGGAGTATTTGCAAAGGAGTCACAAGTTCTAGATCATCAAAAGTAGATTCTCATGGGATGAATATAACAAAAACATAGGAACAAAATTCTAGAGTATTACAGTTGGGTATTGACAGAGTGAGGATACAAAGTTCCAGAGCATCACTGAAAGATTTTGTAGGGACGTGGGAAAAATATTTCAGAGCATCGCTGGAAGATGCCACCAGAACATGGGAACAAAGTTCTGGAGAATCATTGAAACATGCCACTAGAACGCAAGAAGAAAGTTCCACAGCATCGTTGAGAGATGCCATTGGAATGCGGTCCCGAACAAAGTTCCAGAGCATCGCCGAGAGATGTCATTGGAACATGGGAACAAAGTTTTGGAGAATCACTAAAAGATGCTATCGGAATGGAAGAACAAAGTTTCAAAGCATCATTGAAAGATGCCACCAGAATGCGGAAGCAAAGTTCTGGAGCATCGTTGAAAGATGCCGCTGGAATGCGGGAACAAAGTTCTAGAGCATCACTGAATGATGTTGTTGGAATGCAGGAACAAAGTTCCAAAGCATCTTTGAAATATGCTAACAAAACTTTTGAATAGGTAGGAATGAAGTTCTGGAGTTCCGGTGAAGATACCACCAAAGCTTTGTACTTATCTGAAGATAAAGTCCTGTAAAACAATAATAAAATTTAGACAAGTAACTAAAATAGAGATACAATAAATTGAATAAAATGCTCCAAAATGAACACACATACACATTGGTTTTTTTTTACTCAAAGTTTTATACTTCCTCTGCCAAGGCAGAGTCAATGCATTGGTTCTCTCCTTTTATCTCTACCATTCTTGTAAATTCTTCTTTGTTAATAGGTTTGTGCTAGATCCACAATCAATGATCATTGACTAGGAGTGTTCGAGTGTCACCATCGATGGGTTTAACCTGCATTGCTCCATTTGAAAATACTTCAAAAATCTCATATGGACCCAGCTAATGAGTTCTTAGTTTACCTTTTTGATCTTTATATCTGGAGTCAAATAGCAATACCCAATCCCCTCTATGGAACTCTTTTGCTTTTATATGTTTTTCATGCCAAGCCTTTTGTTGCTGTTGGACCAACTCAATCTAGTGAATATCTTCCAAATGTAGTTCATCTAGTTCACTAAGTTGTAGGAGTCTTTCAACTTGGGCTTGATCAAGGTCCAAGCCCACTTCCATTGTTGTTCTGAGCGTTTGTAGTTCAAATTCAATGGGTAGAAGAGGTTTCTTCCCAAAGACTAATTCATAGGGAGTGAAATCGATGGTTGATTTCCAGGTTGTATTATAGGTCCAAACTGCCTCATGCAATTTCTGAGCCCCAGTTCCTCCTCCCTGATGAAACTATTTTTGTCAGGATATTTTCAAGATCTCTATTAGTGACTTCAACTTGACCATTTGCTTGTGGGTGATAGGGAGATGACTTCTTATGGCTTACTTGGAAATGATTAGTAAATGCCAACAAAACTTTAGACATAAAGTGGGGTCCTTGATCTGTGACAATTGATCTAGGGGCTCCAAATTTGAGGAAGATCTTGTTATAAAGGAAATCTACAACTTGTTCTTCCCTAGCAACTTTCAGTGCTTGGACTTCTACCCATTTAGTCAAGTAGTCAGTACATGCTAGAATGTATTCTTTACCCTATGAAGGAGGATCTATGGGACCTATGAAGTCTATCCCCCATTTTTCAAAAGGTTCAAAAACCACTTGTGGCTGTAGAGGCATCTCACTAGATGTAGTAGGTCTCCCTACTCATTGACATTCATCACAGTGGTGAACATATTTTTTTACATATTTATGCATGGAGGGCCAATAATATCCCGCACCTAAGATTTTGTGAGATGTCCTTTTTACTGAATAATGACCACTGGAGAGAACATAATGGCAGGGTCTGAGTATACTGTATGTTTCATCTGATCTAATGCAATGGTGTAAAACCATATCAGGTCCACTCCTAAATAGCATACTGTAGATTAGGTAAACAAATGAGGTAGAAACACAAACTAAATGCATAAAACACAAAGTTATACCTTCACAAATGTAGACCCAATCTCATCAAGGGAGAGGAACCTTGCACCCAAAACAAGCTCCTAAGACATGATTATCCCTAGACAAGTGATTCAAATGTGAAATGCTAACTAAATTTGCAACTCACTAAAGACTAGCTCAATTGATATTTTAGCATAATAACTTTGCATAAAAACTTGGATCCCAAAATGGGTGGAGAGAGGTTATATTTATAAATTTTTGGAAGGGATTTTGATCCAAGGGTGGAGATTGGGAAGATCAATGGTGGAGGATAAAAGTGATGTGGAGGGCCTAGATTTAATCTTGGAGGAATGGAGGGCTATGAATAAAAGTAAATCTTTTATTCATTTTGGGAAAAGGGGTTATTAAATGAGTATGGGTGTGAGGGATTATTTTTGAATTAAAGATTCATATGGGGAATGTAAAATAAATTAAAAATTGATTTGGGGATAAGTGGAGATAAATGAGGTATGGGGGTGTAAGGGGAATTAATTATGATGTGGGATGTTTTAAAATAAAAAATTGACTTAGGTGGAATTATTTCAAAGTCAATTTTTTATTTGGAGGGTGTGGGGAAGGGTGTTAAACTAGGTTTGACCACCCAAATGAGAGGTTAGGATTAATTAAACATAGGTTTTATTTAATTAATCCTAGGGCTAAGATGAGGTAGGCTAGGGTAGGCAATTAAATAATAGCTATTTAATTGTCTAAGGTAGGGATAGGTCAATTAGTAGACTGAATTAATTAGTTAAACATGGTTTAACTAATTAATTGGATTTAGTGAAAAGGGGGAAATTGATTAAATAACTATTGCATATTTATTAAATCAATTGGCTAAGGTTGGGACTATTGAATTAATGAAATTAATTCATTTTTGAGGATAAAATGATGGAAAAAATGGGTGATGAAGGGATAATAAATTAAATAAAAATTTAATTAATTAATTAGAAGGGAAAATGATAGTTTAGGGATGTCAGAGTCGGCTTGATTGTAAGAGACATTTTTAGGTGTCTACCCATACCATTGATCCATTTGAATTGGGCACTTTCCTTAATAAGTCGTTTCTTTTGTTTTGATGTAAAATCTAGTGGAAATTTAGAGGTGGCTAGATAATTGGCAATGTCTGCAAACTAGGGTGTTTTAATGGAGATGGCGAATAAGTTTTCATCTAGAAATTTATCTTGGATAGGGGCACAATCTCCATTTTCTTGTTTGATTCAGGATAAAAAGTCTGCAACTACATTGAACTTTTCAGGTTTACAACAATGGTTACATTGAATTCTTGGAGAAGTAATAACCATCTAATTACTCTCCAATTTGTTACAAGTTTGTTCATTATGTATTTAATAGTTGAATGGCTTGTGAACACAATTACCTTATACCCTGTAATGTAATGTTGAAATTTATTAATTACATGAACTACAGCTAGGAATTCTTTCTCCGTAGTGGTGTAATTCTGTTAAGTGGGAGTCAATTTTTGTTGATGAAATATATGGCATACTTCCCTCCATTCTCATCTTCCTGACCCAAGACTGCTCCAATAGCATCATTGGAAGCATCTACATAAATATGGAAGGGAAGGTTCCATTTAGGTCCATGTAGAACTAGAGCATAAATGAGTTTTTCTTTAATGCTATCAAATGTTGTTTGGCATTCTATTGTCCAAAAAAAATCCACATCCTTTTGAAGAAGGGAGAACATAGGGGCTGGAATTTTACTGAAGTTTTCTATGAACTTGCAGTAATATCTAGCATGTCCTAAGAAACTTCTGACAGTAGTTTGGTTCTTTGGAGTCTCTAGTTGTTGTATCACTTCAATTTTCTTAGAATCTACCTTTATCCCTTTAGCTGAGATGTGGTGTGCTAACACTATACCTTGTTTTACCATTATTAAACACTTTTCATGACTTAGGGATAACTGATGGTCTTCACATCATTGCAAAACTTTATCCAATTTTTTAAGGGCTTCATCAAAAGTGGAACCATATACTATAAAGTCATCCATATAAACTTCTACACAATCATTTACAAGTTCAGCAAAGATGGCCATAATAGCTCTTTGGAATGTCGTAGGAGCATTACATAGTCCAAAGGGAAGATCTCAATAAGAGAATGTTCCCCACAGACAGGTAAAAGTTGTTTTGTCCTGGTCCTTTGCTGCCACTTGTATTTCGTTATATCCACTAAATCCATCTAGGAATGAGAAATACTTTCTTCCTGCTAAATTATCCAAGACTTGGTCTATGAAGGGTAGTGGAAAGTAGTCTCTATAGGTTGCCTTATTGATTTCTCTATAATCGATGCACACCCTCCATTTTTCTTTGGTACTAATACTACCAAAGGTGAAACCCATTTGTTGTCATAGATAGGATAGATGAGCCCTACTTGTAGGAGTTTTCCAATTTCCATTTTCACAATATCTTTGAGAGTAGGATTAAGTCTACGTTGTGGTTGATGAACAAGTCTAACATCTTCAATATAGATGTGATGAGTACAAACACTCGGATGTATTCCTCTCATGTTTGTGTAATCCCAAACAAAAGATTTGGATCTGTTCACCAATACATCAAATAGCTTGAGCTCATCTACTTCTGTTAACTAGCTATTAATATTTAAGCATTTTCCTAGTAGCAACATAATAGTTTTGGTTCTTGGGTAATTAGAGGTGACAGTATGAACTTCTCTTTTTAACGTGTTGAGAGGACATCTATGTGGTATAATATTGTGGAATCTAGCAATATCTTCAAAGAAGTGATCAATTTTTGAATGATGTTAGCCAGAGGACAAGGTAATGCTAGGAAGGTGTAATTGTTGTCATAACTGTGCTCAATATTATTGGTGTGAATTGGATGTCCTAGAATTTCCTCAACTATTACAATTTCTTCATCACTTGAATCTATGGTAACACCTTGCATATCATTTTCCAATTCATCTTCTAGTTCTTCACCATGTTGCTTGATAACTACCATAGCAATTGAGGCTAGATTTTCTTGTTTGTCAAAATAATTTGCTTCATCAACCCAAACTTGTTTATGTACAACAGGTTGAGTAGGGGGATACAAGGACAAGTATCTTCTATTGAGGCCATTGGAAATGGTCATACCTCCTACTCTGCAGTCAATTTTGGCTACAACCATTACTAATCATGGTCTGCCTAATATCAATGGATAACTATCCTTATGTGTGTGGGACTGGATTACTTGGAAATCTATTGGATATTCCCAATTGTCAACCTTGACAGGGATATTTTCCAAGACACCTTTGGGAACAACTATAGACTAGTTTGCCATTTACACTATGGTGGTTATGGGACATAAGTTAGTAAGTCCTAGTTTTTCCATAATGTCCACAATCATGACGTTGATGGATGCTCCTAAGTCCACAAGTGCATTGGGTATTTATACATTATTAATTGTCACCGTTATGAGTGGGCTACCTGGGTCACCATATTTTGGAGCTGAAATTTCTCCAATCAGAAGGTTGGGTAAGTATCCATTGATTTGAACTATGTTAATTTGTTTCTTTTTCCTCCTTGGTGTTTTTATCCACAATTGTTTGACTAGTTGGTTAAGTTCAAGAATTTCTTTAATTGCTTGTAATAATGGAATCTCGATATGGAGTCATTTAATTTCCTATACTAAAGTAGTTTTAGTTGGCAGGGGTATTTTTGGAGGGTTTTTTTAGGAGGGTATCTTTAAGATATTCTAGAAAAGGTGCTTGAGATCCCTTTTTCAAGGTGGAATCCTTCTCCATAATATTTGATGGATGTTTGACAACTTCCTCTTGAGCTAGCTCTGAAGCTTGAAGTAAAGATAATTGAGGAGATATCAAGGCAAGCTTCTCTTGGTTATTTCCTTTGGTAGGTTCTTCATCTTGGTCTTCAAGGATCTCAACAATGGTGGGTTGTTGGAGTGTTTTCCCTGATTTCAACTGCAAGTTTCCACAATAGATAGTGTTAACTCCAGCCATGTTTTCTTTCTCAATTGAATACACTAGTGCAGTTTGGTGGGTATTCTTTGGATTAGCAATAGGTTACAATAGTAGTTGCAGTTGATTGACCTACTCATTTTGTTGAGTGTTTTGGGGAGCTGTCAAGAGGTTCTGTTGTGGATTTGGCATCTACCTTGGACCATGATTGAATTGGTTTGGAGGTTGATTCCATTATGAGGCAAGATTCTGAGGGTACCATTGTTGTTGAGTCTGATTTGACCATTGAGGGTTTCCTCAAGACTGATTGGCCCATTCAAGTGGTCCCCAAGGATAAGGTCCCCAATTAGGTAGGGTTGGAGGCCAAGGTGCTTCCCATTGAGTGTTATTCCAATTATTCAAAGGATGCCAAGATGAATTTGAATTCTAGCCATAGGAGAAATTTCCTCCTAGTCTTTGGCCCATGTAATTGACCTCCTCCTCAGTGTGAGATGATGTTTTTTGGTATTTTTAATCACATTTAGTATCTCACACTGATCAGTGGCGTGACTCTTCTCACAGATTTGACAACTGTCTGCTTTGTCTAAAGGACATTCCCTTAACAAATGTTTGTTTGGACACCTAGGGAAGTAGATGGATAAGGTTTTAGGATTACGTGTTTTGGCATGTATTCCATCCAAGGTGGTGCTTAACTGAACAAGGATATCAGTTTTCAAATTTGGTATTTCCTCTCACACTATACCAATTTCATTTGAGCCTCTTAATAGACTAGACATACTGATTCATCTGTGAGTCTGAGAGAAATTTCTACATAACTCAGCAATATCATTGAGTTCAAGTTGGGACACATCTCCTTTTCCCATCATGTCTAGGCTTCTCCTAGCATCCTCATCAAGCCCTTTGAGAAAAATGGTCTTTAGAATTTTTGGCCTCATTATCTCTTCCCCACATCATTTGGTTAAGAAGATAAACCTATCCAAGTAATCTTCTAGGCTCTCATCTTCTTTTTTCCTTGAACAATTCCTCTTTCCTATCATTGACTCTATAGTAGCTCTAATATTTGTCTAAAAAGATAGTCTCCATTTCATCCCACATGGTTATTGATCCTGAGACCAATCCCACAAACCATCACATTGTAGAATCTCTCAAAGTAGAGGTAAATAATTTTAGTTTCTGATTATCTATTTTGTAGTCATATGTCTAACACAAAACTTTAAACTCAAAAAGGTATTGGTGTGGGTCTTCAGAATACAATCCTCTGAAGGTTGGTAAGATGGAAGGTGAAATGTTTTCATAGGTGAATCATCATTTACATTGAGAGTAATAGGATAGGTAAATGTTCAAGCTACTCTCCATGGGTTTGGGTTATAACCATCTACATGATTTGCTCTCCTTCGATTGAAAGGATCTTTGTTGTTATCAACCATGATGTTGAAAGGAATTCTTTCCACCTCGAAGGTTTGGTTTGATGGATGAGTATCCGATGTATGTTGGGAAATCTCAGGTTGATGCTGATTGATTAGTTCGTAACAAATTTCTTCAACTAAGACTTCTACCTCTCTATTTGTTGTTGGAACTACTACTAGAGGGTTTTTGGTATGAATCTTTCATGTGGACCTCATTTCCTAACCATGCAAAAAAAGAAGTTTGACAACTATTTTTGTTCTTACTAACAAGATATATCCAAGTATTCTCCTATTAACACTAAAAAAGAGGTTCCCGGCAATGGCACCAAAAAGTAATAGGTTGTCATTAAATCCTAACACTTTAGTTAAAATATGTCAATTATGTCGACCGGGTAGTGTCCAAGGTTGTCTGCAATAGGGAATGGATTCAGACATTTCAACTTAGTAATAGTTATTTAAGAAAACTTTTAACAAAATAAATCTAAACTAGAAAGCATACAATTCTTAATCTATAAAGCATTCAGAACTTATCCTAAAAAGCATACAAATTCTAAACTAGAAAGAAACATACCAATTTCTAGCTAAAGATTCAAAAGAAACAAATTAATCTAAGAAAACAAGGAACTTTTTTAAATATAGAATTGCATTATCAACTATAACAAATTTTAGTATTGAGCAAGAGCTCCAGATATTATAGAAAAACACACAGAACTTGACAAAAATAACTAAGACACAATATCCTGTAGGGTCACACAATACTTATTTTGTCATAACACCATTCAACAGAAGTGTAAACTAATATAAAGCATTCACAGAACATAGTTTAAATAATACAGATTCACAAAATTTAAAATACTTATCTATTGCTATATCCTTCGAGTGGCCAGCTCTCTAGAGATCTTCTACTACTTCAAATCACATTCATCATCTTAACATCTCCAAAATCCCATTCGCATCCTCATTACTCAAAATAGGACTACTCAGAACATAACTTGATTGTCTTTTTCATGACATAACAGAACATAACATATCAACTGAACATCACTTCCACATTATATATCATAACATAACACATATCTATTTTTAGGAATTACCCATAATCTATACTACCAAAATCCTAGATTTCAGGTGGCGCATTAATGCCACTAAAGAAGTCTTCAATAAAAAAATAGACTTTAACTAAACTAGTTGTCTATTAAATTCAACATATTATAGGCTCTGAGTGGAGGCATGAAATGTCTTAAGTGTTTCCAACAGAAAATAAAAGAAACTGTCAATAAAGTCCATAATCATGTATTTCTAGATTGTGAGTGCCCCAAGATTCTGGCGTTACTGACTTCAGTTGCCTTTAAGTCTATTCCTTCTGCTAGGCTATACATAAAAACCTGCATAAATACACAAACCTTTACACATGATCATGTCAACATTAGTGGAAAACTTCAATCAATTGGCAAACAAGAATTGTACATCATTCTGTCAAAAAAAATAAATATTTCTTATAAAATTAATAAATTGGCATGGTTTGGGTGATTAGGTAACACAGAAAGGGTTATATGGTTCATTATAGAAATGAGATTATTTATACCTCATCACCTTTCTTCATAGTCAAATATTCTGTCAGACACATCTTCTACTTTCGCACGATCCAAAACTTGAAAATCTGGATATAATACCTTTGAACACTTCTAATCAATACTTCCAACTGCACATGCATATCTTCAATTAAGAAGAAATGTGGAGCATAATATTGAGGGTACCTTTATCATATTGCACACCGTTTTTATCATTTTTTCTCAAAAGCACTTGGAAACCAAGTGAATCATCTATTGGGAGTTGATATCAATGACAACACCAACAAGTTTCTAACAATCTCCCCGTTTGTCATTGATGGCAACACCAACTCTTTGAAAAACCATCAAGACCTAAAACATCTCTTACTCACCCTAACAGAAACAATTCTTACTTTTCACACACCTCTCTGCACAATAGTTTTTCAATCACTTTGACTCTCTCTCCCCCTTTGACATCAATATGAAAGGGCAACAACACCAACAAGTATTTGCTTCATCTCTATTGCTCTCACGTTTTTGCACTCTCCCCCTTAAGATCATAGGATGTGCTCCATCTGACTATACCAACCAATAGTATCTCTACCTACTCCCCCTGAGAGGTAGCCTTCAACATCAGTCAAGGGCCATAAAAATGTAACTTTAAGTGCTTCCTGGATAAATGCATATACTTATGCATCTAGTTAAGAGAAAGCAGGGCAATAACCACTAAATTATGCTAGAGATACTCAGAAGCATCCTTAGGGAGAGCCATTTGTAAAAATGTTTGCAACTTGATCCTTGATAGGTACATACTCCAACTTAACTTCATTCTCTGCAACTTTTTCTCTTAAAAAGTGATACCGGATTGAAATATGCTTTATCCTTGAATGCATCACCAGATTTTTTGAAATGTTGATAGCACTTGTATTGTGGCATAGGATAGGAATAGGTTCATCATAAAGACACTTTGATATACTTCAATGTCTGCTTCATCCATAACACCTATGTGCAGCAAGATACTGCTGCAATAAATTCTACCTCTGCAGTAGATAATGACACTGAGTCCCACTTTTTACTTAACCATGAGACAAGTCTTCTTCCTAGAAAGAAAGCATCACCACTTGTACTTATTTTGTCATCTGTACATCCTGCCCAATCTACATTTGTATATGCACTTAGAGAATCACATACTTTAGTAGTAAAGAGGATATTTAGATACCTGAAAGGCACTCTGGAGTTCGGCCAATGGTATCCCATGGATACTGAAATCTAGCCACAAGATAGACTACATGCACAATATCCAATCTGGTAGTAGTTAGGTATAACATGTAAGGAAAGCAGAGGTGCGGAAAACAACTTTCCTAATGTTAATTCCCAAGGGACAGTGTAGACAGGTCACTTTTCAAACTAAATAACTCAGATAAGTACATGAGACAAACCAAAAATAGACAATATTCAGAACACAGACATCAGTTTTACGTGGGAAAACCCTTTCGGGTAAAAAAACCACCACCACAATAGAAGCTATCTTTATTATAGTAAACTGAAGGCTTACAATAAAGATACGCAGCTCTTTTGTTCAGGTATCAATTCTATAACAATTATACAAAATAGTTTATTGCATCTGCACATCTACAGAATAAACTGTATAATTAGAATAGTTTCATCGATCTCTTCACATTCGACGAGCTCACCAAAACTATATATATACCACAGTCTTCAAGAGTAGGAAACCATTTTCACTTCTGCCCTAACTGCCATTTCAACTTACTCTGCACTGCTGTCCCAACTGTTGTGTAACTGCTGTCTGACAGTTTACATATTCGTGGGAAACATTAGTCCCACATGCAGCAGCTATCGAGCATAGCAATAATATATATACACGTTCAAATGAGTAATGACTGTCGACACATATGCCGACAAAACCAATGACTTTACCATTCACCGACGATCGGAAGGACACTTAGCAGTCAGAAAGATATCTCTTAATATCGCCGATGACAATTTTCTTACCAATGTCCAAAACCTTCAATCTCCGTCGGTTGAACCTGTGGAACCATCGGTTGAACCATTGAACCGATAAACAGTTCAATGAAGGAGTTCAACGAACCATCGAACCATCGGTTGAACCATTAAACTTGTGGAACCATCGGTTGAACCATTGAACCGATAAATAGTTCAATGAAGGAGTTCAAACTTTCATCAAAGAATAGCGATTGAACCAATGAACCTGATGAACCATTGAACCCGACGAATAGTTCAATAAAATAGTTCAACGAAGCAGTTCAACCTTTCATCAAAGAATAGCGATTGAACCAATGAACCCGATGAACCATTGAACCCGACAAACAGTTCAATAAAACAGTTCAACGAAGCAGTTCAACCTTTCATCAAAGAATAGCGATTGAACCAATGAACCTGATGAACCATTGAACCCGACAGATAGTTCAACAAAATAGTTCAACGAGTCAGTTCGACGAACAATGAACCCAATGAACAGTTCAAACTTTGCTGATGAAAGATAAACAAAAAACATGAAGATATGAAGTTCCAAGCAGTAACTTGAGACACAAATTCTCTTCAATCTCCCACTTGTCGAAGAGATTACTGCTACCTCTTAGTCCTCATTCGATTATTGAGAACTATGGGCCTAAAGACCCATTTCATCTAAACACCATTTGAACTTGGCCGTGCTCACTGGTTTAGTTAAGGCATTAGCGACATTTTCCAAAGTGTCAACCTTTTCTAGCTTCACCTTCCTGTCTTCCACCATATCACAAACAAAGTGATATTGGACATCAATATGTTTTGTCCTAGCATGAAATGTAGGATTCTTTGCCAAACATATGGCACTTTGACTGTCACAGTGAATTTGTATTTGCCCTGCATTAAAACCAACATCAGAACACAACCTCTTCAACCAAATGGCTTCTTGGCATGCACGAGTAGCTGCCATGTACTCTGCCTCTGTTGTGGACAAAGTGACTACAGCCTGTCGCTTGCTCATCCAACTGATGGCACCACCATGTAACATGAATACGTATCCACTGGTGGATCTCCTACTGTTAATATCCCCTACCCAATCAGAATCAACATATCCCTGAATACTGATAGATTTCTTAGACCCTTTTGAGTTTCCATGATAGCAAATAGCATAGTCAGAAGTTCCCTTCAAATACCTCATAACTCTTTTCACAGCATCCCAATGTGATTTGCCTGGATTCACCATAAACCAGCTCAAAACTCCCATTGCTTGGGCAATGTCTGGTCTGGTATAGACCATTGCATACATTAAACTGCCAACAGCACTTGCATAAGGTACTTTCTTCATGTCATCAATTTCATTTGAAGATTCTGGACAATCTTCAACAGATAATTTCATTCCCTGCAAAACTGGAACAACTAATTGTTTAGAATCAGACATATGAAACTTATCAAGAACATTGGTAATATACTTCCTCTGGCTGATCCAAATTTTTCTCTTAGATCTGTCCCTTTTGATCTCCATTCCCAGAATGTACTTTGCTGCCCCCAGATTTTTCATTTCAAATTTCAAGGACAACTGAGATTTTAATTCTGAGATCATCCCCTTACCATTGCCAATGAACAACATATCATCCACATATAGTGTAATTATAAGAATCCAATCACCTTTAGTTTTATAATAGACACAATGATCAGATTTAGATCTCACATACCCCAAGGATAAAACATACATATCAAACTTTTGATACCACATTCTGGGGGACTGTTTCAAACCATAAAGAGACTTCTTAAGTTTACATACCAGATGTTCTTTACCTTTTTCCACAAAATGCTCTGGCTGGGACATATAAATTTCTTCTTCAAGGTCTCCATGAAGAAACGCTGTTGTCACATCCATCTGCTCAATTTCAAAATCATATGCTGCTGCAAGTGACAATAGAAATCTAATGGATGTCAACTTAGCTACAGGAGAAAAGATTTCTCCATAATCAATATCTTCCTTTTGGGAATACCCCTTAGCAACCAGTCTTGCCTTGTACTTATCAATACTACCATCTAGACCATATTTCTTCTTAAATACCCACTTATAGCCTACAGGTTTTCTTCCTTCAAGCAAGGGAACCAGATCCCAGGTTCCATTCTTCTCCAATGATGTCATTTCACTATCCATGGCTTCCAACCAAGAATCTGAATCAGGTAAACTAATAGCTTCTTTCACAGTCCTAGGTTCATCAGTATCAGTAAGTAAAGCATAGGCACAAGTTGAATCAAGTACTGAAAATCCATACCTATCTGGTTGTCTTCTTTCACGTGTAGATCTCCTCAAAGGTTGAGGTGCAGGGTCAAGTTCTTGCTCTGGATCAGAATCTTCGGAGCTACTTGAACTCTTATCTGAACCATCTACACTTGGTGCTTGTTGTTCCTCTTTTACAGGGGTCAGAGGAATATTCACAACACTCTTATCTTTCTTTTCTTCTGTCTTTTCCGGCTAAGGATCAATAACCAATGGTTTCAACTCTCTAAAAATTACATTCCTACTGTAGATTACCTTTTTAGTTTCAGGATTCCAAAGCTTGTACCCTTTAATACCAACTCCATAGCCAACAAAGATACATTTAACTGCCTTGTTATCCAACTTAGATCTTTTAACTTCAGGAATATGAGCATATGCCTCATAGCCAAAGACTCGAATATGTCTTAGAGAGGGCTTCTTACCAGACCATGCTTCCATAGGTGTCTTATCAACCAATGCTGAAGTGGGAGAACGATTCATCAAGTAACAAGCTGTAGCAACTGCCTCAGCCCAGAACTTCTGTTCAAGACCAACATAACTCAACATACTTCTTGCTTTCTCCATCAACGATCGATTTAACGTTTTAGCAACTCCATTCTGTTGTAGAGTATAAAGTGTAGTTTTATGCCTTTTAATTCCATGGTCTACACAATACTTATCAAAATCCGCATTGCAATATTCACCACCGTTATCTATTCTCAAGCATTTTAGTTTTCTACCAGTCTAATTTTCCACAAGAGTTTTAAATTCTTTAAATCTACTGAACACTTTTGATTTATTTTTCAAAAAATATACAAATGCCCTTCTCAAATAATCATCAATAAACGATACGTAGTATCTTGACTTAGATAAAGAAGAACATCAACTGGACCAAAAACATCAGAATGCACATAGTCCAGAACACCAGAAGATTTATGAGAACTAGAGTAAAATGAAATACTATTTTGCTTTCCATATATACAATGTTCACAGAAATCGAACTCCAGATTACAATCAATCAGCCCATCTACCAGGTTTTTATTTTTCAAGGTTTTTAAACCTTTTTCACCTATGTGACCAAGTCTATGATGCCAGAGCATTGTTTTCTTTGCAGGAAGTTTAACTTCCATAGAATTTGCATCATGTGTTACAATAGTAGCTTTTCCAGATTTTACAGAGACACTATTACAGTACACTGGTTTAGCATCTAACCTATACAGAGTTCCAATGCGTTCACCCTTTGCTAGAACAATAGAACCTCTAGTCATCTTACAGCCACCATTCACAAAAGTAACTTGCACTCCAACATCATTAAGCTTACTAATAGAAAGTAAATTTTGAGCCAGACCTGGTATATGAAGAACTCCATTCATTCCCTTTATTCTACCATCCAGGAACTGGATTTTGACTCGACCTCGGCCAACAATTTCTAGCATTGAATCACTAGCCAGGAACACCTTTCCACCAGCATAGGGTTCATACTTAGTGAACCACTCTCTATGAGATGTCATATGAAAAGATGCTCCTGAATCAATTAGCCAAACATCTTCAGAAGCAGGTGTTGCCAGAGTAGCAGTGAAAGCATCAGCATCACTATATGAAGACTCAGAGTCAGAGAAGTTCTTCTTCTTCTTTTTCTCCTCTTTGCAGTCTTTCTTGACATGACCTTTCTGCCCACAATTCCAGCACTTCACCTTGGACTTCTTACCAGGAGATTTTGATTTCCCCTCTGATTTGGACTTAGACTTCTTATCCTTCTTCTTGCCTCTTTCCTTTGATCTACCATGAACTGACAGAGCCTCTTTGGCCATTCCAGAAGACTTCCTTCACATCTCTTCAGACAACAAAGACGCAACAATAGTTTCCTGTGAAAACGTAGTTGTTGTACTTCCAATAGCCATCACCAGATGGTCCCATGAGTCAGGTAAGGAACATAACAGAAGCATACAACGATCCTCCTCTTCTATTTTTACACCTATAGATGTCAACTGAGCAACAATCGTATTGAATGCACTCAGATGTTCTGCTACAGATGCACCTTCATCCATCTTCAGAGAATACAATTTCTTTCTGAGGAAAAGTTTATTTACCAAGGACTTGCCCTGATAAATATTATTCAACTTCTTCCACAAATCACTTGCAGACTTCTCCTCATGGATGTTCAATAGAACAGAGTCAGATAAACTCAATCTTATCAGTCCTTTGGCTTTTCTGCATATCAGATCCCAATCTTCTTGCTTCATGCCTGTAGGTTGAACTCCAGACACAGCAACCCAAAGATCTCTATAGACTAACATGTCTTCAACTTTAAGTTTCCACAACTCAAAGTTTGTGCCATTGAATTTCTCAATGTCTATTTTGTCTGATGTACTTGCCATCTTTATTTAATTTAAAAATAACACTCTACAGAACTCCCACACAATAGAATTAACACAAAAAACCCAAACTACCGACAAGGATAACACAACGGGCCAGGCTCTGATACCACTTGTAAGGAAAGCAGAGGTGCGGAAAATAGCTTCCCTAATGTTAATTCCCAGGGGACAGTGTAGACAGGTCACTTTTCAAACTAAATAACTTAGATAAGTACATGAGACAAACCAAAAATAGACAATATTTAGAACACAGACATCAGTTTTACGTGGGAAAACCCTTTCGGGTAAAAAACCCACCACCACAATAGAAGCTATCTTTATTACAGTAAACTGAAGGCTTACAATAAAGATACCCAGCTCTTTTGTTCAGGTATCAATTCTATAACAATTATACAAAACAGTTTATTGCATCTGCACATCTACAGAATAAATTGTATAATTAGAATAGTTTCATCGATCTCTTCACATTTGACGAGCTCACCAAAATTGTATATATACCACAGTCTTCAAGAGCAGGAAACTGTTTTCACTTCTGCCCTAACTGCCATTTCAACTTACTTTGCACCGCTGTCCCAACTGTTACATAACTGCTGTCTGACAGTTTACATATTTGTGGGAAACATTAGTCCCACATACAACAGCTATCAGGCATAGCAGTAATATATATACACGTTCAAATGAGTAATGACTGTCAGCACATATGCCGACAAAACCAACGACTTTACCATTCGCCGACCATCGGAAGGACACTTAGCAGTCAGAAAGATATCTCTTAATATCACCGATGACAATTTTCTTACCAATGTCCAAAACCTTCAATTTCCGTCGGTTGAACCTGTGGAACCATCGGTTGAACCATTGAACTGATAAACAGTTCAACGAAGGAGTTCAATGAACCATCGAACCATCAGTTGAACCATTGAACTTGTGGAACCATCGGTTGAACCATTGAACCGATAAATAGTTCAACGAAGGAGTTCAACGAAGCAGTTCAAACTTTCATCAAAGAATAGCGATTGAACCAACAAACCTGATGAACCATTGAACCCAACGAACAGTTCAATAAAATAGTTCAACGAAGCAGTTCAACCTTTCATCAAAGAATAGCGATTGAACCAATGAACCCGATGAACCATTGAACCTGACAAATAGTTCAATAAAATAGTTCAACGAAGCAGTTCAACCTTTCATCAAAGAATAGCGATTGAACCAATGAACCTGATGAACCATTGAACCCGACAGACAGTTCAACAAAACAGTTCAACGAGTCAGTTCGACGAATAATGAACCCAATGAACAGTTCAAACTTTGCTGATGAAAGATAAACAAAAAACACGAAGATATGAAGTTCCAAGCAATAACTTGAGACACAAATTCTCTTCATAACAATCCACCAATCATTGATTTGTATTTTCTCTGATCAGCCTTAGGAGATTCATCATATTTGCTTAACTTACAACTAGTAGTCATGGGAGTACATACTAGTTTGGAGTCTTCCATTCCAAACTTCTTCAACATTTCCATAGCATATTTTGACTGTGAAATGAAAATACCCTTTTAGATTGACTAATTTGTAACCCAAGGAAGAAATTCATTTCCCCACACATTGACATTTCAAATTCCTTCTGCATTTCTTCTAAAAATATTTTGCACATACCTTCATTTCCTCCAAATATTATATTATCTACATACACTTCTACATTTAGGATTTGATCTTCTTCAACTTTGAAGTACAAATTGCTATTTGTAGTGCCCTTTTTGAATCCTTGTTGTAGTAGGTACCTATCCAACCTGGTATACCAAGCTCTAGGAGCCTCTTTGAGTCCATACAATGCCTTCTTCAATCTACAGACCATATTTGGATCATCTAATAACTGAAAGCCTCCTGGTTTCTCAATATATACTTCCTCTTCTAACTCTCCATTCATGAATACATATTTCACATCCATCTAATAAACTTTAAAGTCCTTATGAGCTGCAAAGGGCAAGAATAATCTAATGGCCTCCAATATTGCCACTGGAGAAAATGTTTCCTTATAATCTATTCCTTCCACTTGTGAGTAGCCTTTATACACCAGCATGGCTTTATTTCTGACCACTTCCTCATTCTCATTCAATTTGTTCTAGAAGACCCATTTAGTTCCTATCACATTCTTGTTTGCAAGTCTTGGGACAACTTCCCAAGTTTGATTCTTCTCAATCTACATCAATTCCTCTTCCATAGCCTTGATCCAGTGCTCATTTTTGCATGCTTCAGTCACTGTCTTGGATTTTATTTAAGATAATAAGCACACATTTACTTGTTCATCTACTATAGAAATACTTCTCCTTGTTAACACACCTTTGTTCTTATCTCCAATGATTTGATCTTCAGAATGGTTCTTCTGTACATACTTCTGAGTCTTGGGAATCTTCTCGAGAGCATCCTCTTCATCTACTTGCTTCTCCTTTTCCTTTTCTTCCTCTCTTTCTACTTCTCTACAATGATTCTCATCTGATTCATATCCTCCTAATAACACTAAACTTTGGTATGGTTCTTCATCCACTTTGACATTTGCACTTTCCACTAATCTCTTCAATCTCTTATTGTAGCACCTGTATGCCTTTATCTTTGTAGAATATCAAGGAAAATTCCTTTATCCAATCTTGTATCAAACTTTCCCAAGTTCTCTTAATCTCTCCTAATGTAGCATTTACTTCCAAACACTCTAAAGTATATTACAGAAGTTCTTCAATACCATAGTTCATATGGAGTCTTTGAACTGTTGACCCTAGTTTGCACCCTATTTTCTTTATAAACTGCATTGTGGATGGCTTCTCTCCAATAGATATCTGGTAAATTTTCTTCTTTCATCACTATACTTACTACTTCCTGAATAGTCCTATTCTTCCTTTCCACAACTCCATTCTGTTGAGGAGTCCTAGGTGCTGACAAATGCCTCTTTATTCCATGATCTTCACAAAAGCAATTAAACTCATTAGAGGTGAACTCACCACCTTTGTTAGACCTCAAACACTTGACTTTCATATCAAATTCATTTTCAAACATAGCCTTAAAATCTTTAAACTTATCTAGAGCTTCTAATTTTTCTTTGAGAAAAGTTACCCAAGTCATTCTAGAGAAATCATCAATCAACAACATGAAATACCTATCACCTTGAAAACTTCCTACTCTTGTAGGTCCTCATAGATTTGTATGCACTAACTCTAGAGGTCAAGTGGTAGAATATTCATTGATCTTAAAATTCTTCCTTGTTTTCTTCCCAATCTGACATTCCTTGCAGGTTGTATTGATAGGCTTTGTAATCCTTGGCAAATCCCTCACAACTTGAGCAGAGTTGATCTTCACTAAATTGTCAAAATTGAGGTGACACATTCTTATGTGCCATAGCTAACTTTCATTAATTTGAGTCATAAGGCACACACCTTTAGCACCTTTGATTTGATATATTTTCTTTTCTTCTTGTTCCTGTAGCAATCAGAGTTGTAGAGTCTTTCTTTTCTAATTTCAGAACCACCATCCTGAAACACAAGATTATATCCTTTGCTGTACATTTGTCCCACACTTAGAAGATTGTTCCAGAGGCCCTTGACATACAAGATATCATCTGTATTGTGCTTTCCATCAAAATTGATCGAACCTTTTTCACATATCTTAGCAGATGCATCATCTCCAAACTTAACAAATCCTCCATCAAACTTTTCAAGCTTCACAAACTTATTCTTATCACTTGTCATATGATTTGAACACCCACTATCAATTAACCAGAGATCTTCCTCCTCTCTTGCATGGAAGGCAGTGACCAATGCTCCTTCAATGTGGTGCCCTATCTTTGGAGCAATATTCTTAATACATCTTCTAGGATTAGTAGAATTAGTTCCAACATTCAAAGCCATGAACATGCATTCATTACCATCATCATCTAGATAGTCAAACTCATCATCAGATATGCTATCACCTTCTTTAACATAATAACTTTTCTTGAATGATTTACCTTTGTTCTCCTTATATTTGTCATTAGAAATTTTGATTGGAGGGTGCTGCCACAATAATGGGTTACACTTTCTAGGACATCCTGATTTTTGCTAAAATCACATAATTTTAGAAAATATAATGATTTAAGCCTTGAAAGGTTCCATTTAAAGGATTTTAATTGAAGAGGGTTTGATCAAACCCCCTTGGATAGAACCCTGCTAGTTTTAAACCATACCTATAATGGAGTCTCCTCTACACCTATCAAAATGCTGATAAAGAACCAATTTTGATTTATCTTTTGAGGGATCAAATGAATTCATTTAAAATTTATGCTTTGTAAGTATGTAGTCCTTATTATAAGCTTCCCAAAAAATATAATTTTAAATATGTTTAATTTGATTATTATATTTATTTTTTATTTCTTGTGAATGTATGTTTTTCATCGAACATCAAGTTCTCTATTCTACACACATGGAAAATTAGTAAATTATAGAAACAAAATTCTAAAATATATATATGCACTAGGTATTGATGTCCTTGTTTCAACAAAAGAAAAAAATTTGAATTTTGATACATATAGAAAAAGTTATGTTTTATGGAATACACCTATGTCTAAATTATAATTGGTTTGATTTCAAAAAATTAATTAAAATATATATATTCAACAAAATATTATGAAATTAAATGCATACACTATATATCAGTGTTACCAATTTAAATTAAAAAGAATCAAAATTTTATCCTTTGTAGAAACAAAGTTATGTGCTACAGAATACACATCACTTTAAAAAATGTTGTTTACTATTAAAACCCAGTTATCAAAGGAGATGCAAAAAAAATTACAATTTAACTCCAATTTTTTTTAAAAATATATTTAGAATCTACAAACAAATCTCACAAATCACTAGTTCACATCATCTTCAAATTCCTAATGGTTTAGCGGCTATAGGTGTCAGAACGTGAAGATTTAGTTCAAAATATTGATTTCAATGTCAAGTTTGGCCAAAAAGTGTAACCCATTATTGTGGGATGACCCTGGATATTTAGAAGCATAATGACGTATCTTTCCACAGCTAAAACATTTGAAAGGTAACTTACCTTTGTATTTTCCAAAGCCCTTTTTCAACCTACTCACAAAATTTGCTTCCACTTCATCAAAGTCATCTGAATCAGATTCAACATTCTTTTCTGTCTTTCTAGCCTTAAAAACAATTTCTTTTCTTGCATCATCTTGACCAAATTCTCTTATCTCAAAAGTAATTAGAGTACCAAACATTTGATCCCTAGAGTACTTATCCAAATCTTGTTTTTATTCAATAGTAGAAACCTTAGCACTATAATATTTTAGAAGAGTTCTTAGTACCTTATTTACCACTTCACCTTCCTCAAGATTCCCACCAAGACCATTGATGGAACTGACAACTTCATCTACTCTCTAGATGTAGCCTGTAATATTTTAACTCTCTGCCATCCTTAGGGTTTCAAACTTGGCCTTCAACATCTGCATCTTTGCTTTCTTGACCTTTTCATCTCCTTCATAGGTACTTACCAACTTCTTCCAGATCTCATGAGCAGTTTTGCAGCCCATTACCTTCAATGGTTCTAAATTAGAAAGACTATTCAAAAGAGCACTCCTTGCCTTGTCATTGTTCTCATATTATTTAATCTCATCTTCATCCTTTGAATAATTAGGAGGTATAAAATACTTTTTGTCAACTATCTTCCATAAGTTGTATCCTAGTGAGATAATAAAGCTTTCCATCCTGGTCTTCCAAAAAGAAAAGTTTGTTCCATCAAATACTGGAACCTCCAAACCTTTCCTATGCACCATCTGGGTCTACCCCAAGATGTTAAGCTTCTTCAGGGAACTTGGCTCTGATACCAATTGTTAGAAAGCACAGGGCAACTAAGAGGAGGGGTGAATCAGTTGAGTGTTAAAACATTAAACCCTCAAAGCAATTCCACACATCAATCTCTTATTATGCATTAATAGAATGTAAACATATGAAGCATCAATGCAAACACATCCAAACACATAAGAACACCGGATTTACGTGGAAAACCCTATAAGGGAAAAACCATGGTGAGGATTAGCTCACAATTATATGAATAACAACACTGGAAATAAATAGGCTCACTGCCAAGGGCTCACTACCCAGAAGAAAGGCTCACTGCCAGAGAAAGGCTCACTGTCAAGGGCTCACTGCCTTGAAGAGAGAAGAAAGAAGAAATCTGTTATAGAGGGATTCACCATCTCAAATAAATAGGATAAGTCCATCACTGACACCCTTTTCCATCCGCAACCTGTCTCACTACCTCCAGTAACTTCTAGCACATTGAAATGTAGATACCTTCTGCTCACTGTATTCCAAAATCATAGGATTTTAAGCTCACACACAATTCATTTCCCTTGATTCACATTCACATCATCTTCTCTACATTTCTCTATTCAACTTCATCTTCCATTTATACCATCTATAACCAAGACCTATCTCAATTAGGTTGGTCCTAATGAAGTGTGTGCATTACAAACATGCATCATTACTTAGGTCAGAACTAAACACTTTTGCGGGGAAAGAAGTGAAAGTGGACCATATCAAGGGATAACCAGGACTCAAATTTGTATCATCAAGCTACTTATCACATCCACAATCCATGAGGTACCTCCGCAAATAGTGTTACCATGCCAGATCGACCAATCTTGAGCTAACGATCACATCCATGCTTCTTCAAGTCCAAAAGCATTATGCGAACCAGAGAGAGACACTCCAAATTATTCACACACCTTCCCAGAATACTCATCATCATCAAGAACTTCTACAACACTGTCACAACCATCTGAACAAAAGAATGTCTTCATTATGCACATCAGGACACATTGTTACTGATCACCAATGCAAGAACTAAACTTGCGGAGCATCCCAACACTAGAAACTTTAAATCAAGGTGGATACAAATAATATAACCACACTCCTGGATCCACAAGATAGGAAAGCATGATGAGAAGAAATGTGGAGCATTCTCATTTCTCCCAGACACCTTTCTTCACAATCAAATATTGTGTCAGACATCTTCTACTTCCACACAATCCAGAACTTGAAACTCTGGATGTAATACCTTTGAACACTTATGATCAATACTTCCAGACTGCAAAGGCATATCTTCAATTAAGAAGAAATGTGGAGCATAATACTGAGGGTGCCTCCATCATAATATGCACCCTTTTTATCAAATTTTATCAAAAGCACTTGGAAACCAAGTGAATCATCTACTGGGAGTTGACATCAATGACAACACCAGCAAGTTTCTAACACTTTGAAAGGAAAATCTCTTCAGTGGTACAAGGGGTTACTAGTAAACTCTATTCATGAATGGGATGAGTTAGGCGATAGGCTCTCATAGTGTTTTGAAGATAATGGTAATCATTTGTCCCTGATAGAGCAATTGGCCACTATTAAAAGGGCTCCTTATGAATTCATGGTGGATTTTAATTTTAAGTTTCAAAAGACTTGGTATAGAATCTGACCATTGGTGAGACCTTCCCCTAATGTTGCCTTCTTGTATTATTTGAGATCTTTGAATAATGATATCATTCTCATGATCCAGTCTCTAGGAAGGGATGTGCTACATGATGCCTATGAGGTAGCTATTAGGGTAGACAATTGTTTTATTCTAGTTGGAAAGATTGCTCCCAGGCCTCCAATGCCGTTATTTTGAGAAGCCCCAGTCATTCATCCAATTATGGCACCAATTCCTACATCTAATGGGCCATACCAAGCTTCCAATCATCGTTATCAGCCTAACGAGCAACCTTGTTAGGGGAGCACTCAAAGACAAAATCAACTGAGCTATGTTAGGCCCCTAAACTCCATAAACTCAGCTATTGCAAGTACATCAAGAGTACTTGTTCCAATTCAGAACAACCTAGTGATGAGTCTAGTTTATGACTCAATTTTGTTAAACTTCATTATCCACTTGTTGTAGTTATCTTGGACTTTGGTACTTTAATCCTGATCTTTTTATGTCATTGCCTCAAAGCTATAACTTGTTGAGAGTAGGTCATTTCTCATATTCTTTTGTGACAAAGACATGCTATATGAACCATCTATGTTAATTTTACATATGGTTAATGAATATTACTCAAAGGTAGTTATGGCTATGCAATTAGTGTGTGTACTAATATTGTTATGCAGATATAATTGGCATCCATAAAGTAGAGGAAGATTCTGCTGGTTGGTCACTTACCATAAAAAGTCAAACATGGTGATCATTCAAATGTCAAATGGATGGAAGACAACCGCCTTGTAACTAATCTTAAATACTTGTTGAGAAAATTTAGGAGTTACTGTTATGCTAGATCTGCGTTAAAGCAACTCGCTTGACCAGATTCCCCGCATGCGTAACCTCCTTTCCACTTTCTATGTTTTCCATAATGAGGCATCCTCCTATTCTGTTGGAGTTGACTGCCTTGCTAGGTAGCTAGTTTTGTAGTTTTCCTCCTATAAATAAGACTCTGATGCTCCTTCTGAGGGGTTGTTGATTATTCAGAGATTGTACTTGCATTATCCAATTTTCAGTAATACAGTTATAATGTTCAGTTGTGCTCATCTTTTCCAATGAATAAAATGAAGTTGTAAGTTCACATTTCTGAGTTTACATTTGTCTTAGGCAATACTCATCCAAGGGGGCCCACTTGGTGAGAATTCCACCCTCTAGTTTAGTTACATTTTTTGTTAAGCATTTAGTTAAATCTGGCATTGAATGTTCCTGCAGCCACTAGAATTCTATTATGTGTCTGTTCCTGCAGCCAAAGTAGATAGAGTAGTTTCCTATTTGTTTGCCCAGACTTTTACTTTATGTCATGTACTTGATCTTAGAATAACTGTTGGTTGATGTTTAGTATTCCTATTATTTCCTTTCTAGCGGTTTATCTTCAGCATTATGGCTTTCTTAGCTATAGAATGAACGTGGTTACTTTGGAAGTTCTTAGTGCACATACCGTGCTGACCCATTTCAAGTTCACATCCCTAGGTTGACAAGTGAAATGTATCTCCATAGTGATTAAGATAGCTATTCAGGTTAGATGTCTAATCTCTGAGTTACAACTTTAAGAGCTCAGTTGTTAAATCATTATAAGAGACCAACATTTTTGGCATTGTTGTCAGGGATGGTGTCAAACTAAGAATATCTTTGGAGTCATCTTTAGTATTATTCCTTGCAGTTTTTCCCTTAAAACATGTTTTTAGTCAGAAAGAAACCATTTACAACCCAGCAATAGTTTTTGTGTGAGAAGTGGTTGATACTGAGTATATTGCATGCATAGAGGTAGGAGAAGAGATGCTTTAGGGAGATGCCTTCCTAATGATTCAACTTACCTATCAGAAGAAGCAGAAGTAAATCCTTTCCTTGATGCATTCCCTAATTTGAATAGTTCTGAAATATCCTCTGAAGAATGGGATACCCCAAACCTAGTTGAAAATCCATTTGCCTTGATAATAGGTCAAGTGGTCATGGCTGCCCAAAACGTACCTAATCAACCAACGTTTCCATTTCTGATTGCTCATCAAAATGAAGTGGATAATCTCAAGAACATACCTGCTTCATCTCTCCCCAAGTTCTATGGACTTGCAACAGAGGACCCAGACACCTTCTTGTTTGAATTTGATATCCTCTGTAGAAGATATAACTACACTACTGATGCTCATAAACTTAAGTTGTTTCCTACTACCATGAAAGAGGCTGCATTAAGGTGGTTTATGAGTCTAAGTGGTGATGTTGTCAATACCTGGGAAGAAATGAAAGATAAATTTCTTGAGAAATATAAAGACTACTGTAAGAATGGGGATATGAGAGGAAATGATGTTTTTAGAATGCAGTAGAAAGAAGATGAAAGTTTGGAGGATTACATCTCAAGGTTGTTGTTTTGTTTACAAAAGTCTCCCCATCATGTACTCATTGAGGACTCTCAGAAATTTCTCTTCCTCAGGGGAATAAGTGAGCATTGCACGGATGATGTAGAGCTATAGTAGTAGTTGATGAAATTCACACAATGAATCTAGATTCCAAAGCTTCCTTCAAGAGTTTTATAAGGTAATGTGATATAAGCCTACACAAGGCTACTCAGGAGATTGACCTAGTCTAGGACCACACCCTAGTGTCCACCACATAGGCTACTCAACACTCACTTTGGGGAGTCACTGCTCAACCCAACCTATATGCACAATACACCTTCAAAAGCTCACAACCTACCACCAACTGCTCTACAAATCAGGATCTTCATACTACCACTAGCATGCACCTGTCAAAGACTTGACTAACATGAGGTCTCTGACCTAAAGTCTAAGTTCTATACCTACAAAGACAGAGGACATCAAACTGTAGTTTGACTGTCCTAAAAAAATAGTGTTTAAGGAAGGCTTAAACCTTGTAGCCCAAGAGAATGATTAACCCAACAATAACTACTCAAAACCCCAAATGACCATCACACCTAATTACATATCCAAATACCCATTATGAGCATGTACTCCTCCACCAACATGCAGACCCGTACTATACCACTGGCGTTCCAAAACAACAGACTGTCTTTTTTAATGAAGAGGCCTAATTTGGAGGCTTTTCAAAGGAAATGCATCAAATGTGGTCTCTCAGAATCAAACAAGCATCTTCACAAGTCTACCTTCATCCATAAACATCAAATTCACCCTTCAATTGGTCATGGGTTTGAGTGTTTTTCTAAACTTCACTGTTTTCCACCATTGATAGCTAACTAGTCATTGTAGAGACTAGATAGAGTCATGCCAGACAGCTTGGAGAGAAGCATGCAACCTTCAAAACCATAAAAAAACATGAAACCTAGCCTACCTTCCTCCATCCTACTAAAAATGGGTGAAATCTTTCAGAGTACAGAGGAGAAATTCCTCATTTTGGGCACAAACCCTAGTTTGGAGGGTTTCAAAACAATTTTTACAAAATGAGTTGATTCTCCCTTCAACAGAAATGTCAAGAGCCCTAACTATATGCAAAAGAAAGGTGATTCAAAATGCTAACACATTTTCTAGACCTTGGACCCCTTGCTATCCATACCAGGCCGTACAGAATGACTGTCTCTTGCAGAACGCAAAAAATCACTATTTTTTCAATCCAAAAAGCTTCTCTTCCCATTCTTGTCGACATGTTTATACAATATTTTGTTTATAGCAAGTTTTAACAACCTTTCCTCTTCTCTTCCAATCGTACAACTGCCCACCAAGGGTAGTGAAATGTTGGAACTTGCCTTTTCACCAGAAACATTAAGTTTCAAAAAGGAAAATACCTAGAAAATAGGCCTTAACTAACACTATAATGGACTAGGCAATCAAAATGTACTAAGTCCTTATTACAAAACATGAGAATGGATTTCAAAGCCTTAGAGAGAACAAAATAACAAGACAACAAAACATGACATAGCCAAAAATGACTAAAACTGGGAGCTCCTGCACCATACTCCCCCTGTAGGAAGAACTCAAGTCCCTTGAGTTGCCAATTGTTGAAGTGTCATGCCATGCTTCAAGATATCTGCTTTAGTCATCCAAGTGGCCTCTGAGTTAGGAAGATCTTTCCATTTCACCAACTAGTCTTTGTAGACACCTCTCCTAGTCTTCATGACAACTTTGGAATCCAGAATGCATTCCAACTGTAAAGGTTTGCTTGAAGGCAAATCCTTGATCCAATCAGCATCTTCAGCCACCACATCTGATCCACTTTCACCAAGCAATGGAGGTCTAAAAGAAAAAAGATCACAAACATTGAAAATTAGAGAGATACCAAGGCTGGATGGTAAATCAATCTCATATGTATTTGGACCGAATTTGTGCACTATTTTGCATGGCCCAATCTTCTTCATCAAGAGTTTAGTTGGCTAACCTTTTAGAAATCTTTCTTTCCTCAGATATGCCATAACTAAGTCACCAACTTTGAATTGCACTTCTCTTTTCTTCAAATCTGCCCTTTCCTTGTACTTTGTAACTATTTTTTCTAATTGCAACTTGACTTGATCATGGACTGTTTTCATGGAGGCAACAAACTCTTCACCAAGTCCACTCCTTCTATCCCATCCTTGGAGATCCTTCAGTTCAAGTGGCCCCCTTGGGTGAAAACCATAAACTATCTCAAAAGGACTTTTACCAGTGCTTCTATTCCTTGAATCATTGTAGGCATATTCAGCCTAACTGATAACCAAGTCCCATGACAAACCATGTTGTTTTGTAAGGCATCTTAGAAGGTTTCCAAGTGATCTATTAACCACCTCAATCTGACCATCAGTTTGTGGATGGTAGGCTGATGAAAAGGACAATTGTGTGCCCAACTTCTTCCACAAGGTCCTCCAGAAGTGACCTACAAACTTAGAATCCCTATCAGTTACAATGGACAATGGAAAACCATGAATTCTTACTACCTCTCTGAAAAATAGACCTGCAACATGAGATGCATCATTGGTGCATTTACATGGCACAAAATGAGCCATCTTGCTAAACCTATCAACAATAACAAACACACTATCCACCCCTCTGGTTGTCCTGGGTAACCCAAGCACAAAATCCATGCTGATACTTTCCCAAGGTCTGTTGGGAATGGGAAGGGGCTGGTATAGACCTGCATTTGAAGACACACCCTTGTCCCTTTGACAGATTGCACAACTAGCTACATACTTCCTCACATCTAATTGTACCTTTGGCCAAAAATAGAACCTTGTGACTTGTTCTAGTGTCTTGTCTAAGCCAAAATGTCCTCCTAAAGAACCATTATGCTTCTCCTTGATGATGTTGTCCCTCATGGAACACTTAGGGATACACAACAAATTGCCCTTAAACAAGAGGCCTTCCTGCAAAACAAAATCTGCATACTCTCCATGGAATGTGTTAGCCAAGTTCACACAAACATCATAAGCCTCTTTGAAATCTGAATCTTCTTTATACAACACCTTTAAACTATCAATGCCCATGCTTTCTAACTGAATTTCATGAACAATAAGCAGCCTCCTATTTAATGCATCAGCCACCTTGTTAGAAACACCTTTTTTGTGCTTAATTGTGAAGGTATAGACTTGTAGTTGTTCCATCCATTTAACATGCCTATGGTTCAATTTTTCTTGACTATTTAGAAAGCTTAAAGCATGATTATTAGTAAACACAATAAACTCTTTGGGCAGCAAATAATGTCTCCATTTCTTAAGAGCTTGCACCATTGCATAGAGTTCTAAGTCATAGGTAGAATACCTTTGCTTGGCTTCATTTAACTTTTCTGAGAAGAATGCCACTGGATGTCCTTCTTGGCTAAGAACAACACCAATAGCTTACTGACTTGCATCACACTCAACAACAAATACCTTATCAAAATCAAGGAGTAATAAGGTAGGTAACTCAACCACCTTTGTTTTCAACAACTCAAAACTATCATCAGCTTCCTTTGTCCATTGGAATCTACATTTGACTCCACCCTTGATGGTGTTGAGGATGGGAGCACTAATGTGACTGAAACCTTTGATAAACTTCCTATAGAAAGTCGCCAATCCATGGAAACTTCTCACATCTCCCACTATTTTTGGGGTAGGCCAACTGAGAATAGCCTTAACCTTAGAGGGATCCATCTTCAAATAACCATTAGAAATGACAAATCTAAGGTATACAAGTTTAGTTTTCATGAACTCACATTTGTCTAAGTTGATCATCAACTTGTGCTCATGTAGCTTCTCCAACACCTGACCAACATGCTTCACATGCTCTTCTCTTGTCCTGCTAAAGATTAGTATGTCATCAAGATAAACAATAACAAATTTACCAATGAATTCAACTAATACCTCATTCATCAAGCGCATAAATGTACTTGGAGCATTGCTAAGACCAAATGGCATAACAAGCCATTCATAAAGACCCTCATTGGTCTTGAAAGCAGTCTTCCATTCATCTCCCTGTCTAATCCAGATTTGATGATATCCAGATTTCAAATCTATCTTTGAATAATAGCATGATCCTCCAAGATAATCCAGAAGATCTTCAATCCTTGGCATTGGGAACCTGTACCTTATGGTGATCTTGTTGATGGCCCTGGAATCTATGCATAGCCTCCACTTTCCATCCTTCTTAGGAGAAAGTACACTTGGAACTGCACAAGGACTTAAACTCTTCCTAATCAGCCCTTTCTCCAAGAGATCTTGAGTTTGCCTTGCCATTTCTTCATTTTGTTGTGGTGTCAACTTATAGATAGCCTTGTTAGGCAATGTAGCACTAGGTATTAAGTCAATCTGATGACTTATGTCCCTCATGGATTGTAAGGAGTTAGGAACTTCCTCTACCACAAGATCTTGATACTTGTCTAGAAGTTGCTGCACTTCTAATGGAATCTGCTTCTGTTTTTGTTCTTGTTGATCTGATCCACTCTTGGGCTTCATGACCAAGGCATACCCTTGGGTATCCTTCTCCTTCAAGAGGTTTAAAAACTCTTTGCCATTCACCACCATGACACTGCTGTCATTTTTCTTCCCCCCGGGCTGCTCCAACATAGGATCCATCTTGAATGGTCTTCCATTCTTGGTGGTGACATAAGTATTCTTCTCACCATCATGTTGTTCTTTGACATCATATTGCCATGGGTGGCCAAGAAGCAGATGACATGCATCCATAGGGATGATTTCACATAGCACTTTGTCCTTGTAGTCACCAATTGCAAATTCAACCCAAGTTTGTTCTTCCACCATGAAACTCTGGTTCTTGTTCAACCAAGAAATCTTGTGAGGACTGATATGAGGTAGCCTCTTCAACTTGTATTTCTCAACCATCTCAGTGGATACCACATTCTCAGTAGATCCTGAATCCACTATGATCTTGCAAAGTTTTCCATAGGCTAGGCCTTGGGTTCTAAAAAGATTCTTTCTCTGAGGGGGCTCTTGTTTTAATGGTATCTTCAACATAGACCTCTTAATCATCATACTTTCTCCTTCTAGAATAGGTGCAACACTTCCCATTGGTGAATTTACACTCTCACAATCATCATCCTTTACCAACTAATTTCTCTTTCCACTGTCATGAGAGCTGCTGGCTTTCCCTGGGCATTTGTTCATTGTATGGCCAACTTGGTTGCTACCATAACACCTTCCAGTGAAGACTCCTGGTCCTGTACCTCCACCATTTCTGCCCCTACCATTAGGACTTCTCCAACCTCTGAAGCCTCCTCTATTCTCTATTTCTGATTGTGTTTCTTGCTGACTATTATTTTTAGTTTTGTTGGAGTGTCCACAGCCAAAACTGCCTCTTCCTCTTTGGTTTCTGCCTCCTCTTCCCCTGGCACTTTGTTCACCCTTCCTTCTCAGCTTTTCCTCTACTCTAGAGGCCAATAAGAAGCATTCATCCGCTATTTTTGGTATCACTAAACTGATCTCATCTTGCAGATTGTATTTCAGACCATTTAGGTACCTAGCCACCATCCCTTTTTCATCTTCATTATGATTGGCCCTCATACTGAGTCTATGAAATTCTTCTGTGTAGGCAGCCACATCCATGTCTTTTTGTCTCAAATTCTAAAATCTCCTTATGATTTGAATCTCATAGTCAGGTGGCATGAACTTGCTTCTGAGCATAGCCACCATTCTACTCCATTTAGTAATGGGACTCTTCCCAATCTTCTCCCTCTCACTTTGCATGTAGTTCCAGCACACAAGTGTAGAACCTCTTAGCCTTGTCTTGGCAAAATTAACCTTTTTGCTGTCATTGAACTCCTTGTAATCAAAGAAGTTGCACATAGCTTCTATCCAATCGGTGAGAGCATCTCCATCCAACTTGCCATGAAAGGTAGGCACATCCATCTTGGGATCACCACTGTCTCCATGAGCACCCTTAAGTGTATTCAAGAAAGCTTTCTGATCTACAGACATGTCCTACTCTTGAGAACTCTCTTCTACCTCTACTTCTTCATTTGTGTCAAAAGAACTTCCCTCTTCTTTGGTCTTGCCTTTAGACTTCTTTTCTTCTTGCAATCTTGCTTCTTGCAATATTGCTTCAACCATCTCTTCCACCAATTTCTTGATGGCATCTTGACTCATTGTCTTGGGAGGCATTGTACTAGCCTCTGTTTCAATCTCCTTGTCTGACATACACTACTTCCAATCAGATATTGGCTCTGATACCAATATGATGCAGAGCTATAGTAGTAGTTGATGAAATTCACACAATGAATCTAGATTCCAAAGCTTCCTTCAAGAGTTTTATAAGGTAATGTGATATAAGCCTACACAAGGCTACTTAGGAGATTGACCTAGCCTAGGACCACACCCTAGTGTCCACCACACAGGCTACTCAACACTCACTTTGGGAAGTCACTGCTCAACCCAACCTATATGCACAATACACCTTCAAAAGCTCACAACCTACCACCAACTGCTTTACAAATCAGGCTCTTCATACTACCACCTGCATGCACCTGTCAAAGACTTGACTAACATGAGGTCTCTGACCCAAAGTCTAAGTTCTATACCTACAAAGATAGAGGACAGCAAACTATGGTTTGACTGTCCTAAAAAAATAGTGTTTAAGGAAGGCTTAAACCTTGTAGCCCAAGAGAATGATTAACCCAACAATAACTACTCAAAACCCCAAATGACCATCACACTTAATTACATATCCAAATACCCATTATGAGCATGTACTCCTCCATCAACATGCAGACCCGTACTGTACCACTGGCATTCCAAAACAACAGACTGACTTTTTCAATGAAGAGGCCTAATTTGGAGGCTTTTCAAAGGAAATGCATCAAATGTAGTCTCTCAGAATCAAACAAGCATCTTCACAAGTCTACCTTCATCCATAAACATCAAATTCACCCTTCAATTGGTCATGGGTTTGAGTGTTTTTCTGAACTTCACTGTTTTCCACCATTGATAGCTAACTAGTCATTGTAGAGACTAGATAGAGTCATGCCAGACACCTTGGAGAGAAGCATGCAACCTTCAAAACCATAAAAAAACATGAAACCTAGCCTACCTTCCTCCATCCTACTAAAAATGGGTGAAATCTTTCAGAGGACAGAGGAGAAATTCCTCATTTTGGGCACAAACCCTAGTTTGGAGGGTTTCAAAACAATTTTTAGAAAATGAGTTGATTCTCCCTTCAACAGAAATGTCAAGAGCCCTAACTATATGCAAAAGAAAGGTGATTCAAAATTCTAACACATTTTCCAGACCTTGGACCCCTTGCTATACATACCAGGCCGTACAGAATGACTGTCTCTTGCAGAATGCAGAAAATCACTATTTTTTCAATCCAAAAAGCTTCTCTTCCCATTCTTGTCGGCATGTTTATACAATATTTTGTTTATAGAAAGTTTTAACAACCTTTCCTCTTCTCTTCCAACCGTACAACTGCCCACCAAGGGCAGTGAAACGTTGGAACTTGCCTTTTCACCAGAAACATTAAGTTTCAAAAAGGAAAATACCTAGAAAATAGGCCTTAACTAACACTATAATGGACTAGTCAATCAAAATGGACTAAGTCCTTATTACAAAACATGAGAATGGCTTTCAAAGCCTTAGAGAGAACAAAATAACAAGACAACAAAACATAACATAGCCAAAAATGACTAAAACTGGGAGCTCCTGCACCAACGGATGCCTTGGATTTAATGGGAGGAAGAGATATTACCCAAGTCTCTAGGGATGATATTAAGAAGTTGTGCCAGAATTATTCCAGAGCAGCCATGAAGAAAGGAAGAGGTTATCATTCCCTTATGGGCAAAACCTCTACCAATGGAGTTTCAAGGATGGAGATAAGCCAATTGCTATCTGATTTTAAGCAAGATATTATAAATAATATGGCCACCCATTTGGACACACTCCAAGCAAAGAAGAAGCATGAAGAGGCTGAGGCAATGTTGGCTAAATATTGTCCTCATTGCAGACAAAGAAGAGGGACTGCAGATGCAAGCTGGTAGCTAACCTTGACAGCAAGCAGATTCCACCTGAGTTCAAGCCAATACAAGGTGAAGAGGATCAAATCTTCTATGTTGCACAAAGGAGGCCATGGGCTCCAAGACAAGGTATGTCACCAGATCCATTATCATATGCTGGACCACATTTTAATACTTATGCATTTGGTAACCAATGGAAACAACCATTTCCATCTAGTTATGGAGGATATCCACCTCAGCCTTGGAACAACCCTCAAAATACTTGGCTAAATTACCAAAACCCCGCACCCCAGTGGCAGCAGCCTCCGGGGAATTGGTAGTCACCTCCAAGAAATTGGCAGTAAATATCTCAATGGAGAGGAGGACATCAATGGCCAAATCAGACCACTAATTACATGCAGTCACCTCCTCAGCCCCAACAGCCTACTATAATGCCTCCACCTGTTGGCTCCAATTTAAATACACCTAAACCTACTCAGTTGCCATCTCAACCCTCACCTAACCCAAATAATAGACCACAGCAACAACTAGTATATTCTGCTGATCCAAATCAATTCCCTACATATGCTGTGAATGTAAGTGATATACATCTACGTTCAGGAACTATCTTGGTAGCTCCTTTAAGACCCATTATTACTGAGATTTCTGAGGAAGAAGTGGAACATAACAAAACCATCAAATGTACCTGAAAATCTTAAACCAATGACAGTCAAACTGACTCCCCAAGAACCACCATTTCCACAAAGGTTAGAAACTATGAAACAAAAGGTAGTAGAAGAGGAACCCACCTTTGATATTCTAGAGCAGTTGAAACATGTATGTGTCAAGATCCCTCTATTTCAAGCCATAAAAGATGTTCATATATATGGCAAAGCAATTAAAGAAGCATGCCTTAAGAAGCCAGGCAGAAAAAGGAAAGACCCCACTATGTTTCATGTGGTGGGACAGTTGGCTGACATCATGCTTGGAAAAGTGACTATTCCCAAATATAATGATCTAGGAAGTCCTGTGGTAGGAGTTGTTATAAATGGAATCCAAATCAGAAATGCTCTGATTGATCTTGGAGTAGCCATAAATGTAATGACAAAGGATATCCTGCAGCAACTGAATATTGCAACCATGCGACCAACTCCTATTGTCTTGCAGCTTGCTGATAGCTCTACTGTTAAATTTGATGGGATATTCGAGGATCTTGTGGTATCCCTGGACTCATGGGAATATCTAGCTGATTTCATGATACTTTCTCCTAAAGCTACATTGGGAGGATACCCCATCATTTTGGAAAGTCTGTGGTTAGCCACAACAGATGCTTATATTGGGTGCTGGTAAGGAGACATGACCATCTCTGATGGGAGAAGCACTAAAACACTTGTTCTTTACCCACCTGCACAACCATCTCATGATATGGATAATCCTGTTTGGCCTCATGTTGGTGAAGAGGCGGAGGAAGCTAATTCTGTGGAGCAGCTTATGATGATAGGCAGAAGTTCTTTCCTGTAGCTTCAAGGAGAGGAGGAGGTGTTGTCTAATATAATTCAAAATCATTGTGAAGTAGAGGAAGCATCATCCTCTCATTCTGTTGATCCAACGAGGATACTTGTTCCAATTTTTCTTGCAGCATTAGGTATGTTACATACATTGCTTCCACAAGAAATTAAGGTACCTATCATTAATGAAGTAACTATGGTTGACTTCACAACTCAAGTGGAAATTTTAGAAGAAAGATATCTCAATATTAATAGCAACTTGACTCATGCACAATAGCTGTCCTTGACAAATTTGTTAAAGAAACAAAAAAATACTTTTGCATGGGATTATCATGACATGAAAGGATTGGATCCTACATTATGTACCCATAGGATTTACATAAAAGAAGATTGCACACCAGTAAGACTACCACAAAGGAGAACCAACCCTGCTCTAAGAGAAATTGTCAAAGAGGAATTACATAAGCTATTAGATGCAGGATTTATCTACCCAATCTCAGATAGCCAACGGGTGTCTCCTCTGGTTCTTGTACCCAAGAAGGGAGGAAAATGGAGAGTCTGTATTGATTATAGACAATTAAATTCTACCACCAAAAAGGATCATTTTCCCCTTCCTTTCATAGACCAAGTATTGGACTCACTTGCAGGAAAGCAGTACTTTTCCTTTTTGGATGGATTCGGTGGTTACAATCAGATTCAGATTACACCTGAAGATCAAGAAAAAACAACATTTACCTATCCTTGGGGGACATATGCCTACTCAGTACTTCCATTTGGCTTATGCAATGCACCTGCAACTTTCCAAAGAGCAGTCACTAGCATATTTTCTGATATCTCACATGATTGTATGGAAATCTATATGGATGATTTCACTACTTATGGTGCTACTTTTGAAGTAACAAACTTAGGCAAGGTGTTGGAAAGATGTGAAGACCACAACTTATCCTTAAACAATGCAAAGTGCTTCATGATGATGTAGGAAGGTGTAGTACTTGGCCACTATATTTCTCCAAAAGGAATATAGGTAGACCCAACAAAGATTGAAGTCATCATCAATATGCCCATTCCTGCAAAGAAAAGGGATGTCAGAAGCTTCTTGGGTCATGCAGGGTATTATAGACATTTCATCAAAGATTTCAAAAAAATGGCATCCCCATTCTATACTCTTCTTACAAAAGATGCTGAATTTCAGTGGAATGAAGACTGTGATAAAGCATTTTCTAATTTAAAGGTAGCCTTAACCCATGCTCCTATACTTAAAGGCCCCAATTGGGAACTTCCTTTCCACATTCATACTGATGCATCAGATTATGCCATAGGAGCAGTTTTAGGCCAGAAAAAAGGAGTCATTGAGCATGCTATTTATTTTATTAGCAAAAACTTACAGGGTGCTAAGTTTAACTATACAGTAACATAGAAGGAAATGCTAGCAGTCAACTATGCATAATAAATTTAGGTACTACATAACCGGTTATCAAATCTTTGTGCACACAGATCATGCAGCCATTAGGTATCTCATGAACAAACCTCTCATAGCTGGTCGATTAGCAAGATGGGTGTTGTTAATGCAGGAATTTGACATCACTATTATGGATAAGCCAGGGAAGGCCATGTGGTTGCAGACTTTCTTTCAAGAATGACTACATTAGAGGATAACCAAGTCATTGACGACTCTTTTCCTGATGAACATTTGTTTTCACTCACTATGAAAACACCTTGGTATGCTGACACAACCAATTACCTAGTAACAGGAAGAGTCCCTCCTCACTTCTCTCCTAAGGAAAGAAGGGTACTCATTGAAAAATCTTTTCCTTTTTCATGGATTGCTGGATGTTTGTTCTACACTAGACCAGACAATTTCATGAGGAGATGTGTGAGAGAAGATGAAACATATGACATTTTGCATGCCTGTCACAATGAACCTTGTGGAGGACATTTTGCAGCAAAGCGAACAACAATGAATATTTTGAATGCAGGTTATTACTGGCCTACACTATACAAGGATGTAGCAAGATATACCAAGAAATGTGATAGTTGTCAAAGGATGGGACAACCAACAAAATCTGATGAGATCCCCCTTTATCCCTAGCTTGTGATTACTCCATTTGATAAGTGGGGATTAGATTTTGTAGGACCCATTGATCCTCCATCTAATGGTAAATCATATATCTTAGTATGCACTGATTATGTAACTAAATGGGTACAAGTTAAGGCCATGAAACATGCAAGAGATAGTAAGGTTGTAGAATTTCTCTATGAGGAAATCTTTACACAGTATGGAGTTCCTAAAGAATTAGTGATTGATCAAGGAGCTCAATTCACCTCAACTCTAGTTGCAACACTAGTACAGGAAATACAACATAAGGCACAAGAAATCTACTCCTTATCACCCTCAGGCTAATGGCCAAGTTGAGGTGACTAACAGAGAAATAGAAGCCATTTTGACCAAAATTGTGGTTGTCCATAGGAAGGATTGGGCAAATAGGCTGCTAGAAGCTGTCTGGGCCTATAGGACAACATGGAAAATAACTACTGGTTTTACTCCTTTTGAGTTACTGTAAGGCAAAACAACCATGATGCCTATTGAATTTGAACATAAAACTCTTCGAACTGCACTTGACTTGGGGATGGATCTATCTAAGGCACAAAAAGAAAGAATCATGCAGCTCAATGCTTTGGATGAGATGAGAAAAGTAGCTTTACATCATACAGAAGTGGTGCAGAATCACAGAATAATGTGGCATGAAAAATACATCAAAGATAAGAAATTTCAGCTTGGTGACTGGGCTTTGCTTTATGACTCAAGGTATCAAGATAATGCAGGAAAATTACAGACAAGGTGGCTAGGACCATATGAGGTTGTTGAAGTTTTTTCCAATGGTGCTATTCAACTTACTACTATTGACCCTGTCAGATTTAAGCTATTAGTCAATGGTCATCGACTTAGGTTATATCCCAAGCTAGCCTCCAAAGAAGAATTCGTCAACAATTCACTCAACATGCAACTCCTGAACTTCCTGCAACCAAAGGTAGTGAACCTAGTGTCCCTCCTTCTGGCTAACCAAGGTACGACACTTGTCATAATAAAGACTTCCACATTTGTGGGAGTCCACTCTTTCACTTCTTCGCCCATCCACCCACCCATATCCATTCTTCTCTCTTCCATCACGTGTATTGATTACACTTCATCCCATTTCACTTCATCCCACTCCACTTTCATTCACTACTCAATAAATTCTTAAGCATTAACTGCTACTTTCTCAATGATTTTTGCAACCGATCTTCCACAAATCAAGGTACGCACACTTTAATAATTCTCTCTTAATTATCTTGTGGTTCATTCAATTAATTATTGTACATTAATATCGATATTTCTCATAGCATGTCATTATTCCCTTCCTTGTCCTATCATGCATCACCATTCCACATATGTGGACACATGCCCAAATTTAGGTAGGGGAGGGAGTGTTAATATGATGTCCACATGTCAGTCCATCCATATACTTTATGCCAGCATGTCAGTAAAGTTTTAAAATTGAATAATTTGAATTCTGAGTGAGGTGATGGCTCACAAGTGTGAGATGACAGCCTTCATCGATCATTCATTACTGCTTGTACCACCCTTGTATTGCGTTCCCAAGAAAAGAAGACAAAAAGGAAAATACAGATAACATGAGTTATTGAAAATTTAACAGGGTTGTAGGAAGGTGAAGTTAGTTTTCAAACTTTTTGTAAAAAAAAAAAAAACTTTGCAGTGCGATTGTTTTTAAGCAGCTAAGTCAATGGGAGGAGGATTAGTTCAGAATGAACCCACAGTTCATGATTTATTGTTGTAGGATGCACTTAGCCAGGCCGAATTTAGAAATTGTGGATGGATGGACTATTTCTTGAAGCTAAATGGTTTTGATGAAAATGTTGTGTTAGAATTTGCTCAGACATTGTCTGATGCTAAAGCCATGGTAAGAGGGTTGGAGGTGTTGGCTATTGAGGAAAGAATTACAGAAGTTACAGGTCTACCTATTCATGGCAAAGATTACCCTGTTGCCAGAGATGCTAGGTCAGCTAGGGGCAGATTTACAGAACCTGGTGATCCTCAATTGACTATAGACAAGCAGGGAGCTGAAAGAACCTCTCTGCCTGAGCCATGGAAATAGGTAGCTGTCCATGTGGTGAAGTACATTACTTGTGAAGGTCATTTGTCGAACCTTCATTCTATGCATTTCAAATTGATGAATCATATGAGGCATGGGAGAAGAATGAATGTGCCAAATGTGCTATACCACCTTCTCTCAATCATGGCCATCGAGACCCAAAAAGGTAGGCCTAATTCTGTCTCTCACCATTGTTTGATCAAATTGCTAGTTGAAAAGTCTCTGCATGATGTGTCTGATATGACTTGGGAGGAATTTATGAATATTGATCAAATAAGACCAAGTCATTTGTGACTTGTGGTTGTGCCGCAACATCATAGAACTAGGAGAAGGGTGTGTTCTATTGAAGCTACTCTGGGAACTTCAACTTCTAGTGCAAACCCTCCTGCAATAAAACAAGCTATTGAGATTAGCTCTTTTGAAGCAGAGAATGCAGACAAAGAAATTTCTTCAGATTCTGACAATGAGGATATTCATCTTAGTAGTTTAATTCAAACTAGGGCACAGAGGAGAAGGGTAGAAATAAAGAAGGATAAAACTAAAAAGCAAACCGCAGAAAGGAAGGTGTTGTGCTATAGGAAATGGAAGGCTGACACTGTTCTTCCTATAGCTGAAGAGAAACATGAGAGTCCTAGTAAATCAAGACCTACTGAGCTTGCCTCCGGTGCGTCTACGCAGACAAGCCCTAGGGTTGAAGAAATGACAGCTGAGGATATAGAGGCCCCAATGGGGCATGTGAATGATGTAGAAAAAGACATAATTGAGGAAGCAACAGATGTAACTCTGGCAGACCTTGCCGCCGCTACTGAGCTTATTGAGAAATAGGAACATGAAGATAAACATGAGTTCCTGTAGCAAGACACCCTGCAGCCAGAATTAGCTGAGCAATCAGAAACCCTGCAGCCTATGCTATATGAAGGTCAACCATCTGTACCAAGAAAGCCTTTGGTAGGAATACACAAACCTCCTAATTTTTCAATGCACATGGTAGCCATGAATTTGTGGAATGAGATGCAGAGGAGAGAAGAAGAATGGAAGAAGGAGAAACACAGATTAATGGATGAAATTCAAAAGAAGGATGAAGAGATTAAAGACAAGAATGCAAAAATTGCAACTTTAAAAGAGAGAGTGGGTAAATGGCAGCTTTGATGCCTCAGGTATTAGAATGCAGGAGTCCCTCGAGAGTCTATGCTCTACATTTAAAGGAAAGATACCTCTCTTTTAAGTTAGCAAAGATTGTTTCTGGTTTGAACCCTTCCATTGAATCTCCTCTTGAATTTTTCAATGCTTATAGGATTGCTCCTCCAGAAATAAAGAATTTGTTGTGTGAATTCTATTTACATAATTTTGCTGTGTCCCAAGAACATGACTGGAACCCCTTGTTGTATGTTGGGGATGTTCAATTGAGGGCATTTATGTCTTGGATGCAAAATGAGATTAGTTGGGGATAATAGTTTAGGGCTTATAAGCAATTAGAATTTAGCACTCCATTGCCCATTAGAGCTGAATCTGGAAATCTAGGAAGCATTTTCAATGATTGGCATAGGATGCTTTATAGACCAAGCTATGGTAGCAGAATCCTACCTGAGAGAGAAGCAACTTATAGAGAATATGAGAAGATTGCACACAAAATTGGAGAATATGTGAAGGGACATTTGACACAAAGGTGGAATAGTTTATCTGATGAGCTAAAACAAGCAGAGCCTCACTCTCTACAGAATTATGTTGCAACATGTAAAAGAGTGGATAGATATATATAGATTGGGAGGACAAAGGGGCAATTCTGGCTTCCCTTAATCTTTCAACCACCTATCCTATTGTGGCCTGTGCCAAATTATAGATTTTACTAGTATGATATTGCTGAAGATAGACAAAGATGGAATAGGTTGGATAGGCAGCAAGTGTTCTATTGGGATCCTAACTCACGCACCAGAGAAACTAATATAGGACAACTGGTAGTTGCTAATTTCAGGGCATTAACCAAGCAAAAGAACAACCCTTCCTCTGCTAGAGGACCAGCAAAGTCTTAGGTTGGGGAGAGTGATGAGTCTAGTTTATGACTCAATTTTGTTAAACTTTATTATCCACTTGTTGTAGTTATCTTAGACTTTGGTACTTTAATCCTAATCTTTTTATGTCATTGCCTCAAAGCTATAACTTGTTGAGCATAGGCCATTTCTTATATTCTTTATGACAAAGACATGCTATATGAACTATCTATGTTAATTTTACATATGGTTAATGAATATTACTCCAAGGTAGTTATGGATGCGCAATTATTGTGTGTACTAATATTGTTATGCAGATATAATCAGCATCCATAAAGTAGAGGAAGATTCTATTGGTTGGTCGCTTACCATAAAAAGTCAAACATGGTGATCATTCAAATGTCAAATGGAGGGAAGACAAATGCCTTGTAACTAATCTTAAATACTTGTTGAGCAAATTTAGGAGTTACTGTTATGCTAGATCTGCATTAAAGCAACTCGCTTGACCAGATTCCTCACCTGCATAACCTCCTTTCCACTTTCTATGTTTTCCATAATGAGGCATCCTCCTATTCTGTTGGAGTTAACCACCTTGCTAGGTAGCTAGTTTTGTAGTTTTCCTTCTATAAATAATACTCTGATGCTCCTTCTGAGGGGTTGTTGATTATTCAGAGATTGTACTTGCATTATCCAATTTTTAGTAATACAGTTATAATGTTCAGTTGTACTCATCTTTTCCAATGAATAAAATGAAGTTGTAAGTTCACATTTCTGAGTTTACATTTGTCTTAGGCAATACTCATCCAAGGGGGCCCACTTGGTGAGAATTCCACCCTCTAGTTTAGTTACATTTTCTGTTAAGCATTTAGTGAAATCTGGCATTGAATGTTCCTGCAGCCACTAGAATTCTATTTTGTGTCTGTTCCTGTAGCCAAAGAAGATAGAGTAGTTTCCTATTTGTTTGCCCAGACTTTTACTTTCTGTCATGTACTTGATCTTAGAATAGTTGTTGGTTGATGTTCAACATTCTTGTTATTTCCTTTCTAGCAGTTTATCTTCAGCATTATGTCTTTCTTAGCTATAGAATGAATGTGGCTACTTTGGAAGTTCTTAGTACACATACCGTGCTGACCCATTTCAAGTTCATGTCCCTGGGTTGATAAGTGAAATGCATCTCCATAGTGATTAAGATAGCTATTCAGGTTAGATGTCTAATCTCTGAGTTACAGCTTTAAGAGCTCAGTTGTTAAATCATTGTAAGAGACCAACACCTAGCTCAGGGTTATGAGTGGTACCATCCATCCAATCAGTATCATAGCCAAAACATAGGCCAAAATAGAGAATTTGATCAAGCCTTGATGGTCCAAAATCTGTCAGCAGTTCTAAAACAATATATTGGACCTAGTTAGCAGGCTATGGGAGGACAAATGCAAATACAAGTTGAATTTGTGTTTTTGAATTAGCAAGAGCATGAAGGTAATCTAATTTTGAGGAAGGAAGTATTTGAAGAAAAGGAATTACAACAACATGAGGGCATTGAAAATGATGGCAAGTTGCTAGCACATGGGGCCAAAAATGACAGTGAAGTTCCAACTCATGAAGAAGAGCATATAAGCAGCCCTATATTGAAGAGTGTAGAGGACTTAGAGGAGACCCATTTCTGGGATGAGCTTGGTGTTTTCTACTCAAAATTGGATAGTAAATCAATTCATTTTAGTGAGGCAAAGCATGAGCAATTTGAGTAGATTGAGGAGGCAATAATTCCTCCAATTGATATGCAGAAGCTAGACCATTCAAACCAGAAAGAGGTTATAAAATTAGAGCATGAACATGAATGCAACAATGATGAATTGCATGCTATTTCAAGGTGATGCCCTATAAGGCATCTGGCCCAGCTTGAGATAGACAAAGAAGAGTCACCACTTGTCATGCTAACCTTTGAGCATGAAGTTGAGTATCAAAATGAGTAGGATTGACCCATTTATCCACTTCTTAGCAGTTGCATTTCCAATCAGTTCAAGTGGGTAAGTGAGTGTGTTTCTATTCTTGGGGAAGTGTTTCACCAATTTGTTATATGCCAACTCCTTCCCCAACTCCTGTTAACTGCCCACAAGCATGTGAAACATTGTAAATTGTTAAGAAAGGGCAATTATTTTACAAAACCAATTAATGGCTTTGTTTGAGGTCATTTCCTTGTTGTTAGTTTAGGTTTAGGATAGGTCTCTTTTGTGTAGTTTTCCTTTCCTCCAAGTTCTCTTGCATAGGCTACATCCCCATTAGGAGGTTTGTTTGCCTTGTATGTTTTGTATGTTCTATTTTTTTATTTTTATTTTATCAATGGAGGCATCTTTAGTTTTGTGTTCATCTAGCCCATCCCTGTTTAAGATATGTTGCAGTACCCTTTGACTTTGTGCCCAGTTGATTGTTAAGGCCACTGGATTCTTGTGTTTAGCAGGCAAACATCCTTGCATAGTTGTCAAAATGTTGTCCTATTTTTCCCTAGGCCAAAATAGTCCAAGGATCCCCTGAATTCTATAAAGATGTTGTAAAATTGCCTTCAAGTATGTTGTAGACCTTTATATGTTTTGCCTTGTAAAGTTCTCCCAAAAAATACTAAGTATTTTCCTTTGAAAATTTGTATTATTAGTGAACTTGGTTGTTCATGAACCCTCCAATTCGTTGATTGACAAGTTTGCCAATAGACAAACTCATCAATAATGAACAAGTGCAAGAGGGTTTTTTTGTCGGTAGGTTAGGCAGTTCACGAACCTGTTGGTTTGCCAACTGAGAAGTTCATCAATTGGCCAAGTCACTGACAAGGAAGCAAGGAAAAGAAAGAAGAAAGCTAAGTGTTTATCAAAAAGTAGAAAAGTTTGCTAACTAAAAGTTTGTTGAATCAGAGGTTCACCAATTTTAAAGTTTTTCAATTGGCAAGTTCACAGATAGGCAAACTCACTGACAAATGAGAGCAAACAAGGCTTTTTGATGGGAGGAATAGTTCACAAACTAAATGGTTTGTCGATCCTTAGGTTCATCGATAGGTGAAGTGGCCAATAAATAAAGAATCCAAGGTTCGCCAAGGCTTGATCGCACCAAAAAGAACAAGATAGGTTCGTCAACATTGAAAGGGTCCAATATAAAAGTAAAAATTGACCAAGGTAAAATGATTTACAAGGGATGAGAAAGGCACCAAAACAAAATTTAAAACAAACAATTTTGAAGTGTTGTAAAAGCTTCTAAAGGGTGGGATTTTCTAGGTGCCCTAAAATCACACCTCCACAAGTGACATCAGTATTGCAGGTTGAGGTCATTGTAGGTATCTAAAATAGCAGATCTTCAATGTGTAGGCACTACTAAATGAATGTAGTGGATGGAGTGTATGAGTCTCTGCAGGTCCATGCCAAATTAATATACCACAGGATATGGGCATTCCTCTAAATCATGTAGATCGCTGCCATGGGATTGATTTATTGCGGCATGGGTGCTCTGAGGTTTCTTGTTGACTACTTTTCCTAGCGTATAGGGTTGTACAATGATTTGAAAAAGTTATATAAGCATGTTAAGATATATTTTTTAGAGGTTGGTTGGTCGCTAGGTCCTTATCCTGGTTGAATCATTTAATGTGTGATCATAGCCTCATGATATTTCCTAGAATTGTATGAATTTGATGGATTGTGTCCTCTTCTGGACCTCTCTTGTCTTCATTTATAGTTCAACGATGAAGGGAAGGTTGTCATTATGTGACTTTTCTTATTTGTATTGATCTTTTCTTCCTTTGTAATAGATTTTTTAATATAAACTACTGATATTTGCCTCTCTCTTTATTTATGCACTGTGTTTATTTGAAAGCTACACACTTATACTATGGATGAATCATCCCTCTTTAGTTGTAATTTTATATTTGAACATCTATTAGAGTTTCACAAGTTTCTGTGAGCTTCTTTTGTTTTGAGATCATTGTTGTGTTACATCAGGTCCAACCAAACAAACTAAATCTGGTGTATCACCCTTTTAATTTCAATTTATCCTTCTTCCCTTTTTCCCTAGTGATCAGTAACATTAGATTTAGTTAAATTCTCTGGACCTTAAATCCAAAAAGAGGAACCAACCTTCTCTGGAGGTTTGATCTCATCTGCAAGGTCCCACACCTTGAGATCAATCCTATTGTGTCATTGGAACACCTGAACACAATTTAGGCAAGGTACAATTCCAAGTGATAACAGACACAATCGATGGAAAACATCTAGGCCCATATGTAGATCCTCATTAAATATGACTTCCATCTCTGGTGGACTCAAACAACAAGGTGCTCTCTCTGAGCACATTCCAAGAGAGAGTTAAGAGAAAAGTATTAAATGAATTTGAGCTATATGGATTGTCCCCTACATCAACAATGGATGAGATGTTGGCTACAATAAAGCCAACTACTAAATTGGGGCATTGGTACAAGATGCCAGCTCACAGTTGCAACAAATTTCTTATGAACATACACTAGAGCTAGAGTGAAGATATAGGATTTTGTTGAAGATAAACCTACCCAAAGATGAGGACTAGGGAATCTCATGGCTTCTCTAAGCCATCTTTGAAGGGGCATGTATCTTCCTTGAATTTAAAAAATAAAATAAAATTAGTAGTTTAGATGGTGACTCTATGCCCAATGGATCAACTTTTGGGTTCCTCTTCTTCTGCCAATAAAAGAACCCCTAAGAGTCACAAAGATTGTAGTGGATTATTCACTATAGGCATCAAATCTATCCCACCTTACATTTTGATCAATAAGAATGCCTCCCAATATTGGGGGGACATCTTGCTCTTAATAATTTTGTATTAAATGATATGTCTTAACGTAGTTCTAGTATTTCTCTAAGTCCCAATGAACATGCACCACTAGATTCTCCAAGCTAGATCTAATATGATGATTCATAGGAATTTCATACAAATCAAACAAAACTTTCATTGAAAGGCATCGACATTGCTAGATGTGGCATGACAATTGTTTGAAAAGGTAATAATGCTTTATACATATGTATTAATGGGCTCCACTTACTTTATCGGTTGTTAAGTTATGAATGTAGGGTCATAGCTAGTTTTGTTTATTGAGATATTTATTTGACAATATAATATGATTAAAAGATGAACATTAAACATTAACCATTTAATATTATTTTTTCTTTTTAGATTATGGAATGTTAATAAACATGAATTATTGATTATGTGGAAAAGTATTGTAATAAGTTAAGTAACTCAAATAATTGTTCTTAATTGTTATTATGGGGAAAATGTATACTCTCTATTATTTTGGTTTTATTTTCAAGAAATATGAAGAGTTTCAAGAGAAATCTCTATTAAAAGAAAAGAAAGAGAGTTATTTGATATGCTGGAGAAAAGAGGGCAGAGTTGTAAATAATTGAAACAGATTCATGGAAAGATGAACCTGAGAGCTAGAGGGAAGAGGCAGCAAAATGGATTTGAATCTGAGAAAAGAGGTAAGAAATATGTTGTTTATGTTAATGTTTTTTTCTCAAATTAATAGTGGATTTAATATGATTTAATATGATAATAACATCAATCTCTATGTGAGCCTTGCTTTGTGTGAGCCATGCTATATGTGAGCCATGCTCTGTGTGAGCCATTTATTTGCTCTGTGTGAGCCTTGCTCTATGTGAGCCATTAATTTGCTCTGTGAGAGCTTATGGATAAAATTGCAACTCTGTGTGAGCTAGTGATTGCTCGGGGGTGGTTGGGAGAAAAGTTATTTAGTTGATTTTAATTTGTGATTTACATAGTTTTATTTATGAATAATATGCTTGGGTAGATCTGGTCGATTTTTATTTTATACAGGAAATAAGAAAATTTCCAGCCAAAGAATGATCAACTATAATTTAAAGGAGGTATATCTAGTTAAATGTCCTTTTCGATTAAACAATAAGTTGTGACATTGATTTTATTGCAGCAGAAGAAATCTTTATTGCAATCAGGAAAGATTGAAGGAAAATTTTAGTTTAGAATCAATTCACAAGTAATGGAATTTCTTCCTTGATTTGTAGAATAAAATGAGTTGTTTACACGAAGAATCATCAATCTATGATTGTTGTAAAATGAGCTAATTATCCTCATTATTAAATGTTGGGCATATGGGTATTACTTTCAAATTATTCATGGATAAGATAAGTTTTCCTTATTGTTGGATAACCTATGAATTTTAATAATCTGCAACTTGATTTATGTGTATTAGTTTAAAGGAAGACATGAAATAATGTACACGCAGATGAGGAGTATTAAAATGACAGAAGAGGATTCATTTCAGAAGATAATGATTTCTAGATCAGTGCGGTGCTAAGATAGATGTTGTAGTGGCGTTACTTTCAAAACTGCGGCAATAGAAGTTATGCAACATTTCAATCTTGTAACGTCTACTTGGTAATAGTATTTATAACGTAAATCTGTTTCAAAATTTAATTTGTACATTTTAGTTTAGGGATGAGTATCTTTAGAAACTTCAAATCATTCTAAACCCTAAATATATGTTTGTATTGCCGCTCAGAATACAAGTAACCATTCATTATAAAATGTTGTAATCATACCCAACTTTGTTGAGTCGCGGCCTTACATAGTTGTTATCATGGAATATCAATGTAGTTACAGTTTTGTTTTGAATAAAATCATAGATTAGGATTTTTTGATACTATGATATTTATAACTAGAATCATTAATACACTAACGTAGAAGTATAAAGTAAGGTTAAGATTTTAGTTGCTAAGAAGATTTATTTATTTCAAAACCATAGAAGTATATCTCTGGTGCCGCAGAATATAATTTGTTTTCCTATCGAAATGAATAGAGTGGGGAGTTCTAATTATCGAAAAATGATTATAGTTAGACTCTGCAACTTTAATAAGGGTTTTCATTCTTTAAAATGTAATGGGTAGTCATTAGTTAGCATATTGCATTCGGTCAATATGAGTATGTTTTTGCCACTATACGAGAATGACAATTTTATTGTATAGGATATAGTTCTGTAGTTTTAAGAATCATGTATTTTGATATCTAGTTTCAATGCAAATGCTTTTAGGAGTAAGATCTAAGTTGGCTCGAATATATTTCAAAAGTCAGTTACGACATTCAATGTGTATGGTTGAGATGAACAAAGAATAGTTCTGGTGAAGGTGAGAAATCTCATTAATAAATTTATAGTAGAGAAATTGTGTTACTAGAAAACATTAGTATTATACTAGCTTCCTTTAAGTAAAAATACTTATAAATGATTTAAGATTGTAATAAGATTTTACGATTATAAGTTGTGAATACGATATTTTATTGTTATTTTTTAACTCTATTTTACTTGTTATTTGACTTTTCTGATCAGTTGAAAGAAGATTTGAATTCTTAGCTCAATTATAATCCTACAGATCTGTTATTTTTTTTATCATAGTAAGTAATATTTACTTTATTTAATCATATTAATTTATTCAAATTGAGTTTTATTTATATCTTTTTGGAGAAGGCATTACATAGGTATCGGAGCACCAGGTTGCTACACTGGGAGATTTGGGCTAAAAGTGATAGCGTTGTAAAACTCATTTTGTTGATCATAAAAAAAACATGTCTTCAAATAAATCTGGAGAGCTAATGAATCATGGACCACAAATACTTCAGGCCCTACAAAATCTGATAAATGTGATCCAAGAAAGGTTACCTGAACCAAACTAGCATCATACTAAAGGACAACATTCTGTGTCTCGGGAAAGAAGTAGGAGTCCTCGCCGCAGTGGAGTAGATCATGTAGAGGAAGGGGAATTAGGACATTACTCACCACCTCTTCGTAGCACTCAAGTAGTAAAGGAGGCTTTTGTGGATATTGACAAGCTTATACGAAATTTTCTTTGGTTATAGCTGTAGCATTTTTCTAGGTCTACTGATGGAGCAGAGGCTGAATCCTGGTTAATAAGCCTTGAGAAAAACTTTGCATTGAAAACCTATTAAAGCAACCTTAAGGCCAGGTTGGCTATTCATCTGCTTAAGGATAGTGCAGATACCTGGTGGCGACAGGAGGAGAGAAAAATACATTTAACTGCTAAAAATATCACTTGGGAAGTTTTCATAGAGATCTTCAAAAAGAGATACATTTTAGAGCATTTCTAGAAACAAAAGATTGCTGAATTTCATGATCTCCACTAAAGAGGAATGACTATAGCACAATATGAGAATAAATTTTTTGAGTTGTCTCAGTATGTAGACTATATTCAAGATGAGAAGCTAATGGTAAACTATTTCATTAAAGGACTAAATCACAATATTGTAGGTCCAGTTCAGTTGTATGAGCCCACCACTATGAAATAGGTAGCAAAGAAAGCACTTATTGCAGAAGAAATCCAACCGAGACATCATGATCATCAATGAAATTCATTTCAACATCATAACCGCAACTAGTCTTGTTCTTTTAGGAGTGGAAATAGATCTACTTCCTATTCTTCCAAACCAGCCTAGTCACAACAAAATTAGAAAGCTAAGTCATCACAAGAAGGTTCAGTCAGGTCATGGAAAAATCCAACTCAGAGAAGGGATTAGAGAAACCAGTCACAGTATAATGAATCAGCCCATACTCAGCAGAATACTCGAGGAAATCAGGCTAGTACTGGTAGGTCAGTTTTTCAGTCTAATCTGAGCTGCTCTTGTTTCAATTGCAGTGGTAAGGGGCACTTTGCACGAGATTGTTTGTAGAACAAAGCAGTTTCAAGAGTTTAGTAGTTAGTAGCTTCAGAACCTATAGTGGGTGATGTTGGAAAATCTCATCGAGTTTTTGCAGCAATTGAAAATTGGCAAGCTGATCATCAAGCATTTGTCATATAGGTGCCTGAAAAAATTGGTAAGGTTACTGTTTCAGTTCTTTTTGATTTAGAAGCAACATATTATTTTATTTCCCCATATGTAGTGGAGAAGTGTGGGCTTGTGGTTGCTAAGCCAAATGTAAATTGGGATGTGGAGTTAGCTTCTGGAGCTAGGATGCTAGATAATTCTCTAGTTAGAGATTGTTAGTTAGAGCTTAGCTCTCTTTCTACCAAAAAAGATTTTAGGGTGATACCTTTGGAGTCTTATGACATAATTTTAGGTGTGAATTGGATGAATAGTCATGAAGCAAAACTAGATTGTGACACAAGTCTGTAGAGTGTTTAGACGATCTGGGCAATAAGGTAGTTGTTTCTAGAATTAAAAGACCAATGTCTCTTAGGATGATTTAAGCAATGCAGCTCAAGCGATGTATGATAAAAGGATGTCAATTCTTTTCTATTTCCATTAGTGATCGGTTAGAGGAGAAGCCTGACACTTAATTAGATGATCATCCCATTCTTCGTGAGTTTGCAGATGTGTTTCCCCCTCAGTTTTCTGGTATGCCACCTAAAAGGGAGATTGATTTTGACATAGACTTAGTTCCTAGAGCACAACCAATTTCTAAGGATCCCTATAGAATGACCACACAAGAATTGCAAGAACTTAAGTTACAGTTATAGGAATTGTTAGAAAAAGGTCATATCTGTCCCAGTGTATCTCTATGGGGTGCACTTATGATTTTTGTTAAAAAGAAGGATGGAACTCTTTAGCTTTGCATAGATTATAGACAGCTTAAGAAGCTTACTATCAAGAATCGATATCCTTTTCCAAGGATAGATGACATATTTGATCAGATTCAAGGAGCGAAGATTTTCTCTAAGATAGATCTTAAATCCGGATATCACCAATTGAGAATCGTTGAAGCTGAAATACATAAGACAATATTTCGCACTAGATATGGTCATTATGAGTTTATTATTGTTCCTTTTGGTTTGACTAATGCATTAGTAGTTTTTATGAGTCTGATGAATGGCATCTTCCGAACTTTCTTCGGTCAGTTTCTGATAATCATTTCTGATGATATATTGATCTATTCTCGCACTATGGAGGAGCATAAGGAGCATTTGCAATAGGTGTTGCAGTGTTTACAGGAAAATCAATTGTATGAAAATATTGCTAAGTGTGAAATTTTTCCAAATAGAGATCCAATATCTAGGGCATATTATTTCAGGTGATGGAATCTCCATAGATCCTTCCAAAATTTAGGCTATTCTGGAATAGCCTACTCCAACTAATTTAGCTGAGGTCAGGAGTTTCATGGGCAGGGCAAGAAATTTGTCTAGTCTGAACAGTGTGAAAAATCTTTTTCAAATTATAAAAGAGAAGCTTACTAATGCACCCATCTTAGCTATTCCAGATCCTACCGGTGATTTTGTTGTTTGTACTGATGTATCTATTGAAGGTATTGGAGTTGTTCTCATGTAGGAAGGGCATGTTATAGCTTTCAAGTCTTGTAAATTGAGGAATCATGAGGTTAATTACCTAACGCATGATTTGGAGCTGGAAACAGTGGTTCATGCTTTGACTAAATGGTGACATTTTGTTCTTGGGCGTAGTTTTGAGTTGCACTCTGATCATTGGAGTTTACAGTATATCTTTTCTCAGCCTAATCTAAATGCTAGGTAGCGTAGGTGGATGGAATTTTTGTGTGAATATGATTTTGAGATCCATTACATCAAAGGGAAAGAGAATGTGGTAGTCGATGCTCTCAGTAGGCAATGTCATGAGTTGTTAGCTTTGACTATTAAGATAGATCTCAAAGAATGTATTTTTTATGGTTACTACCTCAAGATGCCTTGTCCTATGAGATTATTCAGTTCCAGAGACCTCTGAAAGATAAGTTTGAAGGATTTTCTATGGATGCTGATGGATTACTTTGACATCGTGGATGTATACATGTTCCTTCATTGGGAGATCTTAGAGGTTTGATTATGACCAAGGCTCATCGAGCACCTTTTTATTGGGATATTTATCTGACAATATAATATGATTAAAAGATGAACATTAAACATTTAATATTATTTTTTCTTTTTAGATTATGGAATGTTAATAAACATGAATTATTGATTATGTGGAAAAGTATTGTAATAAGTTAAGTAACTCAAATAATTGGTCTTAATTGTTATTATGGGGAAAATGTATAGTCTCTATTATTTTGGTTTTATTTTCATGAAATATGAAGAGTTTCAAGAGAAAGCTCTATTAAAAGAAAAGAAAGAGAGTTCTTTGATATGATGGAGAAAAGAGGTAAGAAATCTATTGTTTATGTTAATGTTTTTTTTCTCAGATTAATAGTGGATTTAATATGATACTAACATCAAGCTCTATGTGAGCCTTGCTTTGTTTGAGCCACTTATTTGCTCTGTGTGAGCCATTTATTTGCTCTATGTGAGCCATTTATTTTCTTTGTGCTAGTTAGCCTTGCTTTGTGTGAGCCACTTATTTGCTCTCTGTGAGCCATGCTCTGTGTGAGCCATTTATTTACTCTGTGTGAGCTTATGGATAAAATTGCAGCTCTGTGTGAGCTAGTGATTGCTTGGGGGTGGTTGAGAAGAAAGTTATTTGGTTGATTTTAATTTGTGATTTACATACTTTTATTTATGAATAATTTGCCTTGGGTAGATCTGGTCAATTTTTTTTATATAGGAAATAAGAAAATTTCCAGCCAAAGAATGATCAGCTGTAATTTAAAGGAGGTATATCTGGTTAAATGTCCTTTTTGATTAAATAATAAGTTGTGACATTGTATGCAGTCATGGTTGGAGGGTTCACATAATGAACTTTCTAGACCATGCAGCAAGAGTAAACACAATAGAAACAACTCAAAGATGTGGAACAAATGCATATTCAGTATATCATAGAATTCAAATATAGATCGACTGGGAACATGCAGGCTTATAGTTAGGGCTCACAGGCCTGATTATAGAATATCAGAATATGCACTAGATATAGCTTTGAAGCTCCTTCGCAAAGAATCCAAACTATCAACTACCACTATGTGAATCACTGCCTTCCTAGGGATCTATTACATCATTATATATCATCTTAGGATCATAAGGTTCCTCCACATTGGCCAAGGAAGATTACAAACTTCGATAAAGAGTTGTAATGTGTGTACATGGGTAGGTCAGACCTAAATGCATAGAACACCTCCGCAAATGAATGGAATGAAGTGTGGATCTCAGGGAAGGTCGGCCACAAACCAAACAACACTGAGTGATGTCCAATTAGGCTTCATAGATCAAGGAATGCTCCATAAGTTTTCTCCTTTAGTTGGTTGTCTGAGACTGTCAGGATGCTCTGCTATGAGAAAATAGTCGATCTTCTGATAGCGATAATTTTCAGTACCTTAACCAATTGCTATGAATTCTGGATATGATTTAGATAAGCATATCTATATCCGAAGTCTAGCTTCGTAAGGTGTGAAATGCAATTGCGGTAGAATGTGGACCAAAATACAAAAACTGCTATTAACTAAACTGCTTGAACTGGATTGGAAAATGAAAAGAAACAAACTGAACTGCAAGCAAGCTAAAATGAAAATATTTTTGGTTGATGTGCAAGATTGCTCTTGAACTAGGGATGTTCTCGCATCAGACATCTGGGGTTATTGAAAAAGTGAGTCCCTCACTTTGTTGGGGCTAGAGGAAAGCCAAGATGGTCCACCTCAGCCTGAGAAATCCATGATGAATCTTCTTTTGGTCTAGTTTTCCACTTCACAAGGTATTCATTGTATTACCTTCCAAAATGTCTTCAATCTGCTCCAGTGCTTGTTGTGGTAACTGGTTCTTCAAGTCTTCTTCAAGGCTGTTACTGTACTCTGCTTCATGATACTGATATAGGTCTGTAATGTTGAAAATAGGTAATATGCCCAATGTCTCTGGTAGTTCCACTTCATATACATTTCCTGAATCAAATTTCCTAAGTATCCTACAAGATCTAAATGTCTTCATCCTCAACCTGTTATATGTTCCAACTTGAAATCTTTCTTTTCTCAAGTATACCATCACTTCATCTCCAATTGTAAATTCCTTATTGTTGGAAACAAGGCAAATATCTAAGAGGGGGGGTGAATCAGTTATCTCAAAATTTCCTTAACTTTGTTTTCTTTTTGTATCTTAATAATCAGTGTTGCATCAAAACATGAAAGCATGTGTAATCATAAGAACAAAAATAAAATCAACACACATAACACAAGGATTTTTATGTGGAAACCCTGTTAAGGGAAAAACCACAAGGTGACTAACCCAAGATTGTATTCTCTATTAAAAGAATAAAGGAGTACAAAATGGCACTTTCCAATTAGGGCTCACTGCCTGAGCACACTACTTACAAGAGGCACACTGCCTACAAGAGACTCACTATCTACAGAACTTACAAAAGATAATCAAGTGTTTGAATTGATGGGAAGCATCTACAAATGCAAGAGTTTAGTTTCAGTTAGGCACAATACACTGATCTGATGCACTTCATCCTTCCTCTGTTTAATGTTGTTGCTCTGTCACATACCAGACTTGAATTGCTGCTCTCACACTTATCCCTGCTTTTTTTCACACTTTATTTCATCACTTGTTCACAACACACACCTACATACTGGAATCCATTTGGTATATATATCCGCATCAAGGATTCTCATCAACTTTCTAGTTGGCAAGAAGAACACTCAAGATATTTGCAAGTTACTGATCTGTCGGCTGAATCCATGCTTGATTTGTGATGCGTATCAAAAACATAAGCATAGAAGTCATTAATCATGTCATTCAACAATGTAGAATCCCACATATTGCTTGATCAACACCTTTTACTCATCTGGATTGAAGTCTGATACTCTGTTAGTCAGTTCTTCCTCTGTCTGCTCTACCTGACTGGAACCCAACACTCAGATGCTTATATCTTTTCTTTGATTTATCACCGGAGGCTAAATCTCTGGAGTACAATAGTCATGGTACCCCTCTTGACTTTCCCAAGTCTACAACTTACTGACTTACACCATTTGAGAGATCTGGACTTGATTGTCAGACCTTGTTACATACTCTGTTCTTGTTCATTGGATCAAAACATTCTTCAATCTGACTTCCGGTGAAGGCATATTGTGTACTGCGGATGTGTGGGATAGACTTTGTTGCCATCAATGACAACTCTTATGAAGCCACACAGTGTCTCTTGCCAACAATCTCCCCCTTTGGCATTGATGGTAACACTTAGTGAAAAATGGCTAAGTGTCGCAGTAACTCCCCCTTGGCTAATTCTCTGTCTTTTACACTATTTTACTAGAGCTCCCCCTTAGCTCGATTCCACATTTTTCACTACTCCTCACTCCCCCTTTGACATCAATGGCAAAGGGCATAATCTACATACCAAAATTTGTAAAAAATGTCCTATATATGGCTACATAAGTATATATATGTTATACTTACATATACTTAAGTATATCCGCAAAAGTAGTCTTCAGCTGTACAAACTCTGTGGCCTAGCTTTGCTTCATCCTATCCAAAATGGAGATGTGACCACTCAACAAAAATGCATATGCTTCTGCCCTTCTTAAATCTGCCAGATCACTGGTCCGGGCTATGATCTGAACATCTGTCAAGGCCTCATGCATTGCCTCTAGCTTAGGGATAATTATCCCTCTGAATTCACCCATTCTATTTATTATGTTCTTCTTTTCTTTGTCCAACCTCTTTATTTCATTTATGATGACAATAGCCTGGCATTCTTGATTCATTAAAGAGGTAGTAAGGGAATCAAAATTCTGAGATAAACTTGATAGTTTTCCTTCTTGTTCTTTCACTTTCTTCTCAATGTCCTTTGTCACTTTGGGCCAAGATAAACAAAATTTGTATGTCCCCACCATCTTTAAGAGCATTTTCAAGGCTCTTTATTCCAATGTCTAGGGTCCTCCTATCATTAGCAATTAGTCCTTGCACTTCAGTGAATCTTTTTCCTAGAAACTCCTTCCAGACCTTTGCTTCTGCTGATTTCTCTAGAGATTCAAAATGAGTGCTAACAGAATTTACCAAAGTTTTCAAGTTACCGAATGGTGAGGCTGAAGGATCCTTTTGGAAGGATGACATGATCTTCTCCAGCATCTCGGATGCAATCTCCAATAGTTCACAATCCTCCATGTGGGATTTTAGGAGTTTTTCTTTTTATTTGGCTTGAGCAAAAGATGCTATTTGCATTGTCTGAACCGGAGAGAGTCAAAATTTAGTGGTCCTTGAAATAGCTCAGGTTCATCTATCTCCATCATTTCTCTATTTAATAATTTCTTCATTGCCTCTACAGTGTCTCTTGCCAGTGATTGAGTCTTCTTTTCTTTTGGGATATCAGAACATTCATCATTAGTCTTTTTTGTGTGTTCTTCTTCTTTTCCCTTAACCTCTTCTTCTTGAATCACCTTCTCCTCTCTTCTACCTTCTCCTTCATCTTCAGAGTCTGGAATGTTTGCAGTGGGATCCGAAGGAGAGATGTCACCTATGTTTACTGCTTCATGAACTTCCTCTTCCAGAACAGAGGAATTTAAGTCCTCAGACTCCTCTTCATCTATTTTCTTTGATCCTTCTATATCCTTGTCAGAAGATTCTTCATTGATTACATTTAATCCTTCAACATCCATGGTAGAAGGTTCTTCAACTATTTCTTCTACAATAGGAAGATTGAATCTCTTTAAGGCATTCCGGAGGATGTCTTTTGTTTCACTTGCTACTTGGTCAGTTTCTCCAAGCATAAGTTTATTCATTCTTGCCTTTACTCCGGAACTCATCCTTACAGTCCTTGAAAATCATGTCCATTTGTTTTGTAGTGATAGAAAGATAAAGATGAATTGCTATTTGTTCCCAAATCTCTAAGTCTTTTGCCTTTACATTCTCCTTTCTCAGTTCAATTACTTTTTCTAGACTTTTAGGAATTAAGGATATAATTTCAATGAAAGCTTTATTGTAAATGTTCAGGTACCTGACAGTAGCTTCTTCCAAAATTCTCTTGTTAGTATCACTGTATTCATCATAGAACTCTATTACTGGCTGAAGGTTCCCATCCACAGTAACTGCCCTGATGAAGTCATCAATGGAAAGAGTGGGCTTTTCAACAAATTCCTCTGCCTTTTCTTCCTCATTTTTACTAGCAGAGAATTTCCCGGATGTTTTCTTCTTCTTCATTTTCTTGATTTCCTCATCAGATTCTATTTCTTCATCATCTTTAACACTTGTATATGACCTTGTGGCTTTGGTCTTTGTCCTATTTTCTCCTTTTCCGGATGTCTTGACTTCCGGTTTGGAAGCCTTTGAGCTTTTAGGAGTGACAGGTGCAAATCTCTTGGAAGATCTAGTTCAGGAGGAAGCTTGTACCGGAATGTCTCCTTTCTTTGCTTCTTGTTTTTCTTTCTCAGCCTTCTCCATTTTTTCTCTATTTGCATCCATAGCCTCCTTTGATAGGCCAAATCTTTTGGCAATTTCTTCAAATTCCCTTCTTACTTTCCTCTTTATCTCCGACTGTCTTAACTCAACATGTATTTTTACACTTAGCTCTTGAAAGGTTCCAAACCTTTCTGCTTTAGTGTCCTTGGGTTGGCTTAGCAGATGTTGAATATGAAGCTCCAAGATTTTTTCATCGACTTCATATCCCATAGGCATTATCCACATAGTCCTTGGCTCAACCACCTCCATTAGGCATTGGTCAGTGTCAACCATGAATCACACTGTGTCCTTGTATTTCTCAACTATGGATTGAGGTATTCTCTCTTTGGCTTGCATCATGCTTTGGAAGTTCTTAAAGTAACCCCAGAGGGCTGTGTTTTGAGCTTGAGCATCACCAAGTCCATACATATAATCTCTAATATGGATAGCAATCGGTTTATCATTTTTCCAAACCCAACCACTTGATCCAGGTAGCTCATTCATATAATAGAAGAATAGACACAGTATTAGACAACCATATTTAAAGGAATTCTTCTTATCCTTTTTGATCTTCTGTAGGTTTTCCAATAGTTGATTTAGAAGTTCACACAGGTCATAATCTGCATCTTCCCTCAACATCTGATATGCTGCATAGATTGTTGTGCCAGACATAGAATTCTCCTTGCTCAAATGATAGATTTTGTAGCTGATTATCATTGAGGCAAACTTGACATCTGGATCTATGATGTCATCTATGGTCATTTCTCTTTTGTCAAATTTAGATCCGGTGGCTTCAGTTACTGTCTAGTTCTTCACAGATTTAAGTGCAGGTAACCCACCAGATGAATGCAGTCTAGTCACTGCCCTGATGACATCTTTAGTTATCTTGAAGGGCCTCATTAGCCACATGAAATTATCATGCATCCTGCTTAGGACATACCAAACCCAATCATCTTCTGCAAAACATGGAAAATATATGCAATGTCTGAAGTGTTTATCCCGGAGGGCCTTGAATTCAGGTTTAAGTTTAAAATTTTCATCTATTAGCTGTTTGTGATAAATATCCATCAATTTTGAGTCTCCAAATTCTTTAATGTTGGCATGGATATAAACCCTAACATCTTCTACATGCAATACTCCATGCGGAATGCTAGAAAATGCGCCCAAAGGATCAACTTCTAGAGATTTATAGGGGTGTTTCTCGAATTTAGGTCACGGCCTATCAGAGATCTTAACAACCATTGGAGTAGCCATTTTGCAAGAGATTTAGAGAGAGATTTTTAGAATAGAAGTACCTTTTCATGCTTTTAGGGTTTGAAACAGGAGCCGAAACAAATCACTGGTTGAATTCATTTTTCAGTTGATCTTATAGAATCTTTGTTGCAAGGCTCTTCTTTTCTTCTTCGCGAGTGCAAGTGTGCAAATAATGAGTGAAAGAACCCTTTTATCCTCACGCAAACCCTAATTTCCTTTTGTAATAAATGCACAACTTAAGTTATCTGATTACCCTGATTTGAGAGAGATCTTCTCGAATCACTGCGCTGAACTTAGAATCATTGTCAGTGAGGATTGACAATGTATCTTCTTTTCTTCAATCATGCCATGGGTCTGCAGATCAAAGAATTTCAATTCTGAATCATACTAGATCTATTTATGAAATTCTGCTTTGCCAGATAGCTGTCAGAACTAGATTAACTTGAGCAGTTATAAGTCTTACAAAACTCCATGCAGATCTTTCACATTTTGACTGAAGATTATTTGGAGGTTTTTTTTAGAACCCTTTAATCCACAGTGTCAAATGTTTACTCAATGTGCTGAATTTAGGCACTAGCTGACTGGCTGGGGGAAATTATTTTTCTTTATGACTCCCTTGAGCCAGAGCCCACCTTTAGTTTCCAAAAGGAATATCAACACCGGATTCTGGTGCGGATCCATCCACAATATTCTTTGTACTCTTCTTTACCCAAATCTTGCTCATCTCCTTTTGAACTTCATCCGCATTCACTTTACCTTTTCCCTTATCTTGTTTCTGATTATGTTGCACTAGACCTTTTCTATCCTGATTTCTACTTCTGCAAAATTTGGCAATGTGACCGGATCTATTGCAATTGTAACAGACAATATTTCTTTTCTTATTTGATTGATATCCTCTTGATCTGCATTGATTAGCCATATGTCCCATTCTATTACATGCAAAGCATCTACCATTGAATGAATTGTTTATTTGCATATTTCTACATTCATGAGATTTGTGACCATACCTTTTGCAATTAAAACATTGGCCGGAGAAGGATGGATTATTTTGATTCATTCTCCTCCTATACTGAGTTGCTCTATGACCGAAATTGTTGCAATTAAAGCAGTATCCATTGAAGGATGGATATCTTTGGGCATGTGGTTGCCTTACCAGAGGTCTTCTAGGCCTGTTTCTTTGATTTCCTGATCCAAAGTTCTTATGACCGAATCCAGAGCTTTCACCTTTCTCATATCCCAAGCCATGCTTATGATCTACCCTCTTTTGGCTTTCAAGAAGAACTTCAAGTTGGGCTGAGCTTATCTTGAATTTGTCTTTGTATTCATTTGTTGTTTGAAGATCTTGTTTAAGAGTGTCTATCTAATTCTCGAGTTGTTCCTCATTGTCTCTAGCCTCTTCAAGATCATATTCAAGATGCCTGATTATTCTATCCATTTTGTGGCAGTCCTTTGTTTTCTCCTTGAGGGATTGTTTTAGATTATCTTCAATTTTCCTTTTTTCTTCAATTTTTTGGGTTAATCTCATAACCCCTGATTCCATTTCATGCCTTACCATAATGACTTCTTTTGACAGCTTCTCACATAGCTTATTTTTCTCATCCAGATTTTCATTAGTATCATTGACTTCACTCTGATTGGCTAATTTTTGAAGTAGTTCCTTTCTCTTTTTCACAAAGATACTAAGTTTTTCTTTTAGCTCATTTATGAAATCATCAGCTTATTTGAGTCTTTCTCTAAAATTATTGACTTCAGAGTGAGATTGTTCAAGATCATCTAGGGCAGACTGAAGTTGTTCCTTCATACCATATACATCCATTGAGATTCCTAGATCTTCCTCAAGCTATTAGGCGTTGTTCAGAGGAACTTGGCTCTGATACCAATTGTTGGAAACAAGGCAGATAACTGAGAGGGGGGGTGAGTCAATTATCTCAAAATTTCCTTAACTTCTTTTTCTTTTTGTATCTTAATAATCAGTATTGCATCAAATCATGAAAGCATGTGTAATCATAAGAACAAAAATAAAATCAACACACATAACACAAGAATTTTTACATGGAAACCCTGTTAAGGGAAAAACCATGAGGTGACTAACCCAAGATTGTATTCTCTATTAAAAGAATAAAGGAGTACAAATGGCACTTGCCAATTAGGGCTCACTGCCCAAGCACACTGCTCACAAGAGGCACACTACCTATAAGAAACTCACTGTCTACATAACTTACAGAAGATAGTCAAGTGTTTGAACTGATGAGAAGCATCTACAAATGCAAGAGTTCAGTTCTAGTTAGGCACAATACACTAATCTGATGCACTTCATCCTTCCTCTATTTAATGTTATTGCTCTGTCACATATTGGACTTGAATTGCTACTCTCACACTTATCCCTACTTTTCTTCGCACTTTATTTTGTCACTTGTTCACCACACACACCTACATACTGGAATCCATCTAGTATATATATCTGCATTAAAGATTCTCATCAACTTTCTAGTCGGCAACAAGAACACTCAAGATATTTGTAAGTTACTGATCTGTCAGCTAAATCCATGCTTGATTTGTGATGCGTATCAAAAACATAGGCATAGAAGTCATTAATCATGTTGGCCAACAATGTAGAATCCCACATATTACTTGATCAACACCTTTTACTCATCTAGATTGAAGTCTGATACTCTATCGGTCAGTTCTTCCTCTGTCTGCTCTACCTGAATGGAACCCAACACTCAGATGCTCATATATTTTCCTTGATTTATCACCAGAGGCTAAATCTCTGGAGTACAGTAGTCATGGTACCCCTCTTGACTTTCCCAAGTCCGTAACTTACTGAGTTACACCATATGAGAGATCCGGACTTGATTGTCGGACCTTGTTACATACTCTGTTCTTATTCATCAGATCAAAACATTCTTCAATCTGACTTCTGGTGAAGGCATATTATGTACTACGGATGTGTGGGATAGACTTTGTTGCTATCAATGACAACACTTATGAAGCCACACAGTGTCTCTTGCCAACACTTATGTCTTCTCTTCTCATCTACCTACTCCTTATATTTGCTATTCATATCTTCCAAATGCTTTTTCACCTGATTATGCACTATTTCCATATGTCCTACAAATTCTTCTGCTTCTACACTTCTCTTCTCTTCTAAACTGAGATCTCTCAATTTTGCAACTCCTCTAGGATTTACTCTGATAACAATCTCAAAAGGTATTCTTCTAGTACTCTTATTCACTGAATTATTGTATGTAAACTCTGCTTGTGAAAGAATCAAATCCCAACTTCTTGCTTTCTTCCCAACCAAATATCTCAACAAGTTTCCTAAACTCCTATTCACTACCTCTGTCTGTACATCAGTATGTGGATGAAAAGTTGAACCGAACTTCAAATCTATCTTCATCTTTTTTCCAAAGTGTCTTCCAAAAGTATCCAAGAAATCTGGTATCTAGATATATGAAATTATGCTCTTTGGTAATCCATGCAATCTCACAATCTCCTTGAAAAATAGGTCAGCTACATGCATGGCATCAGTTGTCTTCTTACAAGGTATGAAATGTGCCATCTTTGAAAATTTATCTACCACTACAAATATTGAATCATGCCCTCTCTATGTCTTTGGCAATCCCATTACAAAATCCATGCTTATGTCTTCCCAAGGTCTCTCTGGTACTGTTAAAGGTTTATACAATCCAGTATTTTGACTACTCCCTTTTGCAACTTGACAAACTCTAAAAATTTGCACAAATTTCCTTACATCTTTATGTATCTGAGGCCAAAAGTAATTTTCACTCACCAAAGCTACTATCTTATCAATGCCAAAATGTCTGGCCAATCCACCACTATGCTTCTCCTTGATCAAATTTTCTTTCATTGAACTTCTAGGTATGCACAACTGATTTCCTCTAAACAACATATATTCCTGAATGAAATAGTCCAACCACTTACTCCTATCTGTCACAACAGGTTCCTTACATGATTTCCAAGGTTCTACAAAAATAGTGTCTCCCTCATACATGTTCTTCAATTCATCAAATCCTATCACTTCAATTCTCATCTCTATTTGATTTTTCACTCCTATGCTTCAACACAAATGTATAACTCTACATGAACTCTACCCATCTCATATGTCTCTGATTCAACTTACCTTGACTATTCAAATATTGCAAAGCTTGATGATCTGTATACAACACAAACTCCTTAGGAAACAAGTAATGTCTCCACTTCTTCAAGGCTTGTATGATGGCATAGAACTCTTGATCATAAACTAAATATTTTTTCCTTGCATCATTCAACTTCTCACTGAAATATGCTATAGGTTTACCTTCTTGACTTAATACTGCTCTAATTGCATTTCTACTTGCATCACAATCAACTTGAAATACCTTATTGAAATCCGGTAGTGCCAAAATAGGTTTCTCAGTCACTTTCTGCTTCAACAATTCAAAACTTTTATCTACTCTTGATGTCCACTTAAAGTCTTTTCTTTCACCTCTCATTGACTCTGTCATAAGGTTACAAACTGAACTGAAATTTCTGATGAACTTCCGATAGAAACTAGTTAATCCATGAAATGATTTAACCTCTCCAATGCTCTCCAGTGTAGGCCATGCAACACTTGCTCTTACCTTCTCAAGATCCATCTTCAATCCTTCCACAGAAATCACAAATCCTAAATATACTAGTTCTTCCTTCATGAAACTACACTTCTTGATATTTATCAGCAATTTCTCTTCTCTCAACCTCTGCAATACTTGTCTCAGATGTTGCAAATTCTCCTCTTTTGTCTTACTAAAAATCAGAATGTCATCCAGGTATACAATAACAAACTTACCCAAGAATTTCTTCAAAACTTCATTTGTCAATCTCATGAAAGTACTCGGTGCATTTGTCAATCCAAAAGGCATCACTAATCAGTCAGACAATCCTTCATTTGTCTTAAAAGCAATCTTCCATTCATCTCCTTCTCTAATTCTGATTTGATGGTATCCACTCTTCAAATCTATCCTTGTAAATATCTTGCTCCACTCAAACAATCCATGATATCATCCATCCTAGGTAAAGGAAATCTATACTTAACTGTGATCTTGTTTATTTCTCTTGAGTCTGTACACATTCTCCACTCTCCATCTTTCTTAGGTGCCAACACTGCAGGTACTACACAAGGACTCAAACTTTCTCTAATCAAAGTTTTCCTCAACAATTCTTGTATCTACCTATTCAATTCCTCATTCTTTGCCAGTGTCATTCTATGTGCTACCTTATTAGGAAAACTAGCTCCTGGAATAAGATCCATGTGATGACTGATACTCCTGATTGGTCGTAATCCTTTAGGTATATTATCTAATATGATGTCTTCATACTCTGTCAGCAACTCTATTATTTCTTTCGATTGTGATTCTCCAGTCTCCTTCTTCACTATTGCAAGCTTCTAAGGAATCAAAGCATAACACATATTCTGATGTCTCAAACCATCCAGAAAATTTCTTCCATCTACCAAACAGATTCTAGCATTTCCACATACTTCACTCTTAGGGTCATCTTCTAAAGGAATCAAAGTAATTCTCTTTCCATTTGTTGTTATAGCATATGTAATCTATCTCCCATCATGTATAGCTTTTCTATCATACTGCCAAGGTCTACCCAACAAGATATGACAAACATCCATAGGCATAATATCACACAAGACTTCATCATGATAAGATCTAATATGAAATTTTACCAAACATTGTTCACTCACTAGTACCTTATGATCATCCTGAATCCATGTTATTTGGTAGGGTTTAGGGTGTTTCAATATTTACAACTTTAGCTTAGTCACCATCTCCTCTAAAACTAGGTTATCTAAACTACCACTATCAATCACAACTTTACAACACTTACCTCCTAATTTGCATCTAGTTCTGAACAAACTTTTCCTCTACGGTGGTTCCTCATTTGTTTCTACTTGAAATAGTACTCTCCTCATCACAAGTGATTCTCCTTTCTCTAGTTTACCAACTAAACTAGGTGATCCAATAGGTTCTTCTTCCACATAGGTTGCTCTTCCACTATTCTATGTCTTCTTGTACTACCTTGATTACATTTGAATGCTCTATGTCCTTCACCTCCACACTTGAAACAAGTACCTTTGAATGTTCTATTATCAAATCCTCTTCCCTCTCTTCTGTATCCTTCATTTCGATATGCACTAGGGTTTCCTCTCTGATAAGAACTTTTGTCATCTCTCTGGTAAGCATTATTATCTCTGTCATCCTTCTTAAATAGGTTGTCAAGTTTGTTCTGCTCCACAAATGATCTATCTCCTCTGAAAAATGTTCTTCCCCTCTAAAATTTACTTCATCTTCCTTTCTGTCTTAGATCATGCCTTTTATTTAGCTTCTCTTCAACCTTCAGGACAAACTAATATGCTTCTTCCAAATATGTCATCCTTACCAAGCTTAGTTCTTCTTGAATGCTCAATCTCAGTCCATTGATGTATCTAGCCACTTTCTCCTTGCTTGCTTCACTATGTCCTATTCTTATAATCATCTTATAAAATTCTTTGGTGTACTCCTTCATAGATTTCTCCTTTTGTCTCAAGTTTTGCAATCTTTTTGACAGTTCCAACTCATAGTCAGCAGGTATAAACTGATTTTTCAATTTTGTCACCATCCTATCCCACTTTGTAATCTTTTCTTTTCCTCTTCTATTTCTATCCAACTAAACTTCTTTCCACCATATAACAACATGTCCTTTCAATTTTATCTTTGCAAATTTCACCTTCTCCGGATCTTCAACTTCCTCATATTCAAAGTATTCTTCTATGTCATTTATCTAGTCAATCAATTCTCTGGGGTTCAAATTACAAGTATAGTTCAGCACATCAACTCTAGGTCTCTTTCCAATCTTTGAAATAGCTCCTAACATCTTTACTTGATCTGATTCTTCTTCATCACCTCCTAGGGTTTCGCCAATTTGTTCAACAAACTAAAATTCTTCTTCATAATCACTTTCAACATTAGGTCTCGGTGTCAATCCTCTTCACCTAGCTTCTTCAACAGTATCCACATGAATTCGCATCATTTTCATTATCTCCATCATCTCATCCATTCTACCAGCCATTGTTCCAACAGCAACAACTCTCCTTGGCGGCATTCTTCCTAGGCTCAAGTACAAACTACCTCAAGTTCAGTGATTGGGCTAGAAGGTGACAACTGCCTTACAATCGGCAATCAATTGCAACACAAGTAACCTACGTCAATTCAGCAATCTGTCCACAAGAAGACCTTACAGAATTCCTTCGCCAACTTTTCTCAATTCGCTCCCAAAGATTCAAACTTTCACTTTGATACCACTTGGTGTAGTCATGATAGGAGGGTTCACAGAATGAACTATCCAGGTCGTGCAACAAGAGTAAACATAACAGAAATAACTTAAAGATATGAAACAAATACATATTCAATCATTCAGCCTATAATAGAATTCAAATACAATCTGACCGGCATCCTGCGGGCTTACAATTAGGGCTCACAGGCCTGATTACAGAATATGCACAAGATATAGCATTGAAGTCCCCTCGTGAAGGAGCCAAACTATATATCTTCTAAATCATGAGAACTATGCTAACTACTTTCCTAGGGATATATTACATGCTTATATATCATCTCTGGTATAAAAGATTCCTCTGTGTTGGCCAAGGAAGGTCATAAACTCCAATGAAGAGTTGTAACGTGTGTACACAGACTTATGATCTTCTATTGAGAAATGTAGATCATGACATCATGATGATTTCCTTTATTATGTACTGATCATGTAGGGGTATCTTTGGTAGTGATTTGAGGTGGTCTTCTAGAGTTGAGTATAGTGATCATTTTTCCATGGGGAGCTTCTGGATATTGTAATGTTGCAATTAGAGTTTAGTTGGCATGTGATTGTTGGTTGGGTACTTTTTAATGCTTAACATATTTGGGTGAGGTTGGAGATCTCTAGAAAATTAGAGATCAAGTGTTGAAATGAGTCTTTTGATGAGATTTCAATAGAAAGACCAAGAAGATTACACTTGGAGTTGGACATGAGTTTAGCATAGACTTGATGAGGAGATTATTTGTAGAGAGAGCTAGTATGATTTAGAGCATCTCAGGAGGAATAATCTCATACCCCACTCTCTATAAGGTCCACTTAGTAGGGAATGATTAGTGTGATTTAGAGATCTTAGGAAGAATATTCTCATAACCCCACTCTCTATAAGGTCCAATCAATAGAGAATGATCTAATAGGTAATGTACAGTGTTTTAGATGCATTTTGTTTTGTTCTTTATTTCTCATGTGAATGAGTCTTGGATTGTGAATGCCAATTTTGAGGACTAGTTTGAGACGTGCATGGCATGGTTCTATTTTCCTTTGTTTCCTTATGTGTATATGTCATTTATGAGGACATGTTTAAGGAGTATAGTGGATGGTCAATGGCTTTAGGCACATTCCCTAGTTGTGGGAATGATTGTTAATTTGATGTTCCTTTAGTTTGAGAATCTTACATCATTTTGGATTTTTTGATCTATTGTCATGTTTAATCTTGGGGTTGAATGATTAGGCATTGAGATAGCTTTTGTACATGGGGATTTGGAAGGGGGTCTACTTTCACAACTAGAGCACTTAACAGTGTTGGCAGAAGAACATGGGGTGATTTGCAAGATTTTTCTCTATAGTTTGGTGTTTATCTTATAGGTTCAATTCATTCTAGAGTTGTGATTTGTGAAGAGCTAATCATACCACTAGGTTTTTTGAACATGTTGGTAATCATTTATTGTTATTGCCCTTTATTGTTTTTTAATAACAATATTGATGATTGGGGCTCTTTAATATCAGTTTTCTATATAATGTGAAGAACCTAGGAGAGTTGAGCTTTCTTGGTGTGAAGATCATGGGAAATGGAGAGTAAACAAAAAACTTTGGGTTAGCTAGAGAAAGTATGCTAACTTAGTTTTTATTGGTTCAATTTGCATGTTTATATATTAGTGTGTGTTCTTCAACACTAGATGGTTTGGAAAACATGAACCATGTTCTTTATATAAGTGTTATTGGTAGATTTTTGTATGTTGTGATCAACACCAAACCAAACATCACCCAAGAAGTGGGAGTCCTAGGGAGGTATATGTGTCAATATGTTAGCTACCAAGGAAGACAAACTTGTGTAGGACAATGTGTATACAAGGACTTGAGTTTTTAGATTGGGTTGGATATGTGGACAATAAGAGGTCTACCAGTGGGCATGTGTTTACCCTATTTTGTGGCACTGTGATTAGTTGAATATATGAGTGACAAGTTGTGGTCATTGTTCTAACTATAGAGGTAGAGTACATGGTAGTTACTCATGCCTATTTTGGAAGAGTGTTTAGCTTTAGTGATTGTGTTTAAATATCGAGTTGAAGTAGGATATCATGATGTTCCTATGTGACAATTAGTATGTTTGCTTGGTTAGGGATCTTGTCTTTCATTTGATGGTAAGATGGAGGATGAGAGGTTTTTTGATCGAGATGGTCCAATCACCTTGGTTGTTGTTGTAGTTGCTTTGATGGAGCCCACGGGCATAGTGGAGTTTAGTTGATGTATCATGGTTGTGTTCTTCTCAACCTTTAGTGGCTAGTTCACTTTTAATTTTTTATTTTTCTTTTGCAAGGTATACAACAATTAGGAGAATATTAGGATCATGTGTCATACACCTTACACTAATAATGCTCAAATTTATTACTTAATTTGTATTAATTATACACCCACATAGAAAAGAGTGTCCACTTTATAGTTTGTATTTTACAAGTTGCAAGTAGCACTTAGTGTCATGGAAGTTACTAAAGCAACTATGACATTTGTAAGGTGTGAAAGGGACTTTGAAAAAGAACATGAAAAGAGGGAGTTAAGTGTGAACTAGAAAATTAAGGAGAATTTATTGTTGTTGCATGAGAGCATCTTTCTACAAGGTGGATAAGTCCAAGATTTTGTGCCTAAACTTGCCCCTGGTTTCAACACATGGATATAAAAACCACTTATGGTTTTTACTTTTGAGCTTGACTATATATTGAATTCTTAAGATATGTAGTATTTGACGCACTTGTATTTGCAAGGGTTATGCTACCAGATTTTCTTCACAACTGATCTCTTGTTGCTCATGGCTATGACATTGCAATATTGCTATGGGTGTGTGGCTAAGATGCTAGAGGATTGCTCACATGTTGTAAAGCATGTGCTTGAGATGGAGGATGTGTTGTCAGATTAACTTCAAAAGTCAGTGATGTTCTCCTCTTTTTCCTAATAAAGCATTGATACTTTATAAATGTATTGTAATTATCTTGTTACTAACTAACACATTAGGTATGCTTTGGAGGTTGGATTTTTCCTTAAAAAAAATTAGGTATATCTTGTGTTACATATTTTCTCTTTTGATATTGTTTTGGATATAAACTTACTATCTACTTCCAATTTTTGCTTTATGGACAAATTTTCATTTTACTTATTATCATAACTTTACCTATGAAATGATTTGATCTAGTGATGGCGATGTTACATTCCTTACACAAAAGTGATCATAACTTTACTTATGAAGTGATTTGATCTAGTGATATTACATTCCTTACACAAAAATAACGTAAGTCAAGTCTATACCCACAAATCTAATTCAAAGTCACATATGAAAATTCTAAAAATTATGACCAAATCTCTAAAAAATAAAATTTTAAAAAAAATCAAAGTACATAAAAACAAACCCAAAACCCAAGTCATAAAGATAAAGAACACGGGTCGGATGGCTATACAATTTGTATAATGTACTTATTAATCCTAAATATAGGATGTTCTCCCCTAGCATTCTTTCTCCCATATGATATGGGAAGTAAAAAGATCCTTATCTTTTCCTTTACCCGATAAAGCAAAAGAGAAACCAACCATTAGTGCCAAATTTGGATCTTACTGGTGAAATGAGGACATTTTAATAACAATGCAGCAATGGGGAGGTTGAACATTATGCAATCAATTTGGCTTAGGCTGGCTTAAACATGCCTAAAATAAGACAATGTAAATGTTCTTAAACCAATTTCTGACCCGTCTTCAATTTTTGTCTTGAATGTTGCTCTCATGCAACCCTCATAACGTTCTTTTTGTTGGAAATAATCTATATTTGGACCGACAATGGACTGACCACAAAGGGCTAGTAGCTCAGTTGGTAGAGCACTCCAACATGCAAATGGAAAGTCTTAGGTTCAACTCTTAGTTGGTCCATGAAAAGTTTAGCATGGTATCAGAGCTAGGCTAGGAGCCCCAAACACCTAAAGTGTGGCTTAAGGGGTGTTGGAAATAATCCACACTTAGATAGACGATGGACTGGCCACAAAGGGCTAGTAGCTCAGTTGATAGAGCACTCCAACATGCAAATGAAAGGTCCTAGGTTCAACTCCTAGATAGTCCATGTAGCTCAGTTGATAGAGCACTCCAACATGCAAATAAAAGGTCCTAGGTTCAACTCCTAGACTATCCATGAAAAGTTTAACACAGGTCTGTGAACTATGTTCTATAAAAAGTGGATGATATTTAAGAAGAGCCATGTTCCAACTACCCATATAGCTTATATTTCACCAATGGTGAACTATTTTTCTAAGAAATCTCAGGAAAAGTCATGAGAAAGCCATTGGATAGGCATGTCTAGTATTTTAGAGTGAGAACCTTTTTTAGTATATACATATATAAAATTAATATGTATGTTTAGTGTGAGCTCCTTTTTGTGGGTCGAGAGGTATGTGGGTTCACCGACCACTGTCTCAATGTCATAATGAATATACTCTAAACAAACAAATTTCTAAGTAGAGCTAGAAACATGAAATAGGGGAACAGGGTTACAGATTGAATTAATTTGAATGCATTTGTAATGTGAAACTATTTGTGAATTCACAAAATCAAAGCTCTATGTTGACGTCAGCCCTTAAGGAGTGCTGAGTGACATAACAGTATAACAACATTCACAACTGAGGCAGTAGTGGGAACCAGATTTTTCTGAATTCTAAATGAATGAGGACATATACATAATCATGGAACCTGATTTTTTTAATTTAAAATGAAGAAGACATGCAGGCTTAGAATTTGACAGTCACCCTTGTTTGTCATATGAAATTTTCATGATGGTTTCCTCATTTAACTCTTTTAAAATATAAATTGTAGGAAAAATTAATATATCAAAATTAATAAAAATAAAAATTTATTTAAATTTTCTAAGTAATTTATTTAATATTTAAAAATATTTTATTATTTATAGTTTAAATTAATATTTTTATTTTTTTAAAATAAGTATATTTAAAAAAATTTACATTTAGAAATTATGCATGTATTTAGATTTTTCAAAATTTTAAATAAATAAAGTGCAATTATATATATATTAAATTAAAAAAAATTAAATTTTAAAATAAATAATGCAGATTTTCAAATTTTGATTTAAAAAACAAATACTTATCTAATCAAATCAAATTATTATTTAAAATGTATATTTATTATATAACAAGTACTTTTTATTGGTAATTAATGTCTTAAACTTTTATAGATTTTGATCTTCATACCTAATCCGTGACAAACAAAAAAATATAAAAAGAATTTTGATTTGTTTGTATTTCTTCATATAAAAAGAATATTGATTTGTATGTATTTCTTCAATGGCCCATCCTTATTATTAGTATACATTCAATAATCAGAAAAAATAAAAATTATGCACTCCGATTTTTAATATTTTTAAACAAATAAAATGCAACACTCTTGATAATTATATATTCAGTCTTAAAACACAAAAAAAATTGTATACAATAATGTAGTTTATGAAATAAATAAATGAATGGATGCATAGTTCAACTTGGTTTAGCATTAACATATAAAACAAAATTATTATACTAGCATACCTATATTTAAAAAATATATCTAAAGTATGACGAGAGATATCCTTCTCGAGGCACTTATTCCACCTATGTGAAATAAATTGATTAAAAAATAGGCGAGAAAGATATCTTTGGGCGTACTTTATAATATAATATTATGATATAGATTAAATATATTATTATAATATAATATATAATAATATTATTATATAATATATTATTATAATTATAATATAATAATTAAAAATATATATTATATTATATTAGGGTTAGGGTTAGTGTTCAAGTTAGAATTAGGGTTTTATTTAGGGTTATGCTTAAAATCAGGGTTAGAATAAAGTTTTGGTCTAATTAGGGTTATATAGTTGTGTTTATAAATCTAGTTACATTTAATGTCTTGTTCATGTACCAAATAATGGTTAAGGTTAGTCTTAGGTTTAGAGTTAGGATTTGAATGAAGGTATGGTAAGTGTGATCTTACGGTTATGGTTAGAATTAGGGTTAGATTTAGAAATAGGGTTTCGGTTAAGCTAAGAGTCAAGGTTAGATTAGAATTAGGATTAGATTGATAATTAGGGTAATGCTTAAAATTAGGGTTACAATAAGGTTTTAATCTATTTAAGTTATAGTTGTGAAAAAATTATTTTTTAATTTATAATTTTTGGAAATTCATTAAATATAGAATATTGTAGTGCTTGGATTCATATTAATTATACGTGGAGAAAGCTTTTGGGGGAAAACAACACCAACAAAGAGCACCAAGTATATATTCATGTGTATAAATAGCATTTTAGATATACAAGATATTATTTTTATGCCCTATTGTACAATGCTTTGGTCTACTCCATTTGCTCTGTTCTACTTTGCTTTGTTTTCTCTACTCTACACTGCTATGTTGAGTTTGTTCTACTCTGTTATGCTCTTCTCTATTTTCTTTGCTCTACTTTGCTCTACTATGCTCTACTCTATTCAGTTTGCTCTACTTTTCTCTGCTCTGCTCTATTGAGTTTTCTCTACTATGCTCTACTCTACTCTATTCTACTCTGCTCTGTTATACTATACTCTACTCTATTCTACTATGTTATTCTCTGCTCTACTCTTCTATGCTATGTTCTTCTCTACTTTGCTCTATTCTACTATACTCTAATTTGTTCTACCCTACTCTACTCTACTTTGCTCTACTATGTTCTACTCTACTCTATTCTACTATACTCTGCTTTCTTCTACTTTGCTTTGCTCTCTTCTGCTCTGCTCTAGTCTGCTCTAGTCTGCTCTACTCTACTTTGCTCCACTATGTTGTTTTCTAATAATTTTATCTTTTCTCTTACCAAGTTGTTTTCCCTTTTTCATTTTTTCATAACGATCATATGTAAATGGTGGAATTATTTTTTTAATTGTTTTAGTTTTGGAAGAAAAAATGTTTTGAATCTTGTTTTAAAATAAATAAATAACAACTTATATTTTCAAATATATGTTAAAAATTAACTTTTGAAAACAAATTAAATCTAGAATAACTCTTAATTTAATAAAATTCTATGGTAAAATCAATTAAACTCTTAATTGAAAATAACTCTATAATAAAATTAATTAACACTAAGATAAGAAATAACATTACAAAACATAAGTATAAGATTATGTTATATAATTTTATTTCATTTATTATTTTATCGAAGTTTTGGTAACAACTTACCTTAAAAAACAAAATTATGTTATATGAAATTAAATTAGGCTATAATTTTGGAGGTGGTAGAGCACTAATCTTAGAAAATTTTTAAAACTTGTCAAATGGCATATAAAACATACTTCTACAATATTCTAATTAAAATAATTTAAATAGAAAATTAATCCACCACTTTATTTGAAATAATTGAAATATAAAAGAAATAATAAAACTAAATAATATCATAAAATTATTTTTTATTTTTTAAATGTGCATAAGTAATTAAAACTAACAAATTAAATGTAAATTTAAATAGCATTTTTTTATAAATATTTTAAATATAATGAGACATAAGTGAAGTTTTTTTTTAAAATAAATAAAATACAACTTAGATAATTTTAAGAAAAATACATTGAGGACTTAAATGCAGTCCTATAAAAAGAGATTGTGACTCACCATTTAAAAAAGACATTCTAACAATAGAATTGAACAACTAAAACATAGGATTTATTGGGCACTTAAAATAGAAAAGTATATTATGTTACTAAAGAAAAGAAGTGATCAAGAGTTTAAAATGATAGAGGGATCTTTCAAGAAATAAATTAATAGATATTTGTGTTCTAAAACTGAGGAACATTATGAAATACATGCATAAATTATTTTCTTGATTTATATATAAAATTATTTATTTGATTAAACTCTATTTTTAATATATTATATAATTATATAATAAACACAATGTATTTGATTAAAAATATTGGCTTGAGCAATTCCATTTTTAAAAAAATATATTTTTAAATAATATATATGTATTAAAATAATCTTAGATTTTGATTTTTAAATTTAAGTTAACATCATATAAAATTAAATTAGGCTATAATTTAGGAGGTGGTAGAATCTTAGATTTTTTATTTTTAAATTTAAGTTAACATAATATAAATTTAAATTAGGCTATAATTTATGAGGTGGTAGAGTACTAATTTTAGAAAAATATTAAAACTTGCCAAATGACAAAAGACATATAAAAAAGCAATCCCTTACTAAAAACTAACCTAATAATTTAATTATGCACTGCATAAATTTAAAAAAAACATGATCATATTTTGAAATGTAGAGGAAAGAAGCCATAGTCCACCTTCATGCTTGTGAGGTAATTTCTCTTGTTTGTTTTTATTTGGTTTGCAATCTTAGTTTATTTTATTGTATGATAAATCTAGAGGAGACTTTGTCATAGTCCACCTTCATGCCTATTCACAAAATCAAAGCCTTATATTTAAAAAATATAGCATACCTATATTTAAAAAAATATCTAAAGTAGGCTGAGAGATATATCCATAAAGAGTTAGAGCCAAAATTAGGGTTATAATTATGATTAGTTTAGAGTTAGGATTATAATGAAGGTAAGGATTAGAATTAGGGTTTTATTTAGGGTTATGCTTAATATCAGGGTTAGAATAAAGTTTTAATCTAATTAGGGTTATAGTTGTGTTTATAAATCTAGTTACATTTAATGTTTTGTTCATGTACCAAATAATGGTTAAAGTTAGTGTTAGGTTTAGAGTTAGGATTTGAATGAAGGTAAGGTTTAGAATTAGGGTTTTGTTTAGGTATTGAGTTAGGGTTGGGCTTATAAATAGGGATAGATATAGTGTTAGTCTTATAAAACAATGGTAAGTGTGATCTTCCGATGGTTAGAATTAGGGTTAGATTTAGAAATAGGGATTCGGTTAAGCTAAGAGTCAAGGTTAGATTAGAATTAGGATTAGATTGAGAATTAGGGTTAGATTTAGAAATAGGGTTTTGGTTAAGCTAAGAGTCAAGGTTAGATTAGAATTAGGATTAGATTGAGGGTTAGGGTGATAATTAGGGTAATGCATAAAATTAGGGTTACAATAAGGTTAGGCATGCGAGAAAGGAAAGAAAAATAAAAGCATCCAGAGAAAGAAAGCAAAATATCTTTTGTTTTATTTTATTGTCTGTGTTTAAACTTAGGATAAGTTTAAGGTTTCTACAACTAATATCTTAACCTTTCATAAGTGATATCTAAATATTTATATTCTTAAATTTAAAATAAAATAAAATAAATTATTGTATGCAAAAATTTAATAAATCAAATTTAACACAAATTAATAATTTTATTGTTTTATTCTAAATAACCATCCATCGTTGCATTGCATTTTATTTTATTTTATAACTACCCAAGTTTTTTTATTTTTCTATCCATTTGGCTTCATGAATTTATTTTTTATATTTTATCTCCGATTCGTACTATAACTGCCCAAATTTTTCTATTTTTGTATCCATTTGGCTTCCAGAATTTATTTATTTATACATTTTATGAGTGTAGAAATGCCTCTTGTGTAATTATTTAAATAAGCCAAATATTTTAAAAATTAGTTAAGTAAAAATTTGATTCGATAAATAAATAAATAGATACATTTAAAAAAAAAAAAAAAAACAAATAAAAAATTGATTGCATTACTTTCAAGTTATAGTGTAGTCTTTTCTAATTATTTCTTTATAATTGTAAATATGAAGAAAATAAAAGTACAATTGTAAAAAAATAAGAACAATGGTTATCTTTAAAGGTTACACGTAAAGTAAAACTTTAAATTTATTATTACAATTAAAACTAAGTTAAGAATTAATAAGTTATTCCTTAAAGTTTTTAGTTTTCATATGATTTTAAAGGTGCAATTATGTATCAATTTTCATCTTCTTGCTGATAGATAAAGGAATAATATTATACAAAAAAAATAATACAATTTTTAACAAAAAAATACAATTTATTATATTCATATTTCTAAATTAATATATTTATATAAAATTATAAAAGTTATATTTTTGTTGGCCTCATATTCTCACCGGCATGTTTTATCTCTTATCAAACTAAGATTTACTCCTGGTGAATAAACCCATTGTTTTCATTAACACGTTATCATTGGCCCACGGATACTTCTGCCAAACTCTTAACACCACCAATCAAGCATTAAACATGAGGTGTTATTTCCTATCGATTGATCGGATGATATCGTTAGTTTCTTAAATGATGATGATACCCGAAACGGCTTTGAAAGATGACACCTCAACATCATTTAGCAAAGCATAACTCAGATGTTATGCTAAGTAACCGCCAAGCATCCACTCTCTCCCGAGGCTCAATATTCAGCATGTGAGGAAATGGTTATACAGACTGGTGGCAAAGGCTTTCCAAGTCTTTATTTAGGAGTGGTTATGGGACTCCACAACCATCACCAGCATCTCCATGTAGCTTATGCAAAGATGAGAGCTTTTGAAGCAGGATGAACAATGGATCTGTTGAGAAAGATTTAGAATCTTTCAAGTAAGTACAATCGTCAGGTGTTCGAACGTGAGATTGATATTTTAAGAGAAGTACGACATCCGCATTTGGTCAAGGTTGTGGGAGCCTGTTTCGAGCGAGGTTGTGTAATGTGTAAATATAAGTCAAACAAATGCCTAGCAGACCACCTAAGCTCTAGAAAAGCCCATCGGCCACTCCCTTGGCACGCCAGAATTCGCATCGTCGCAGAAATTTGCTCCGCATTACAATATCTGCACAGTTTTAAACTAGATCCCATCATTCACCACAATCTCAAGCCCAGAAATATACTCCTTGACAAAAATTATATGAGCAAAATAAGCAACTTCGAACTGGCTCGTCTTCTACCGCATGATTTACTCTCAGAATTGGAGCCAAAAGGCACATTTTGTTACATGGATCCAGAATATCTTACAAGCGGCAAATACTCAACCAAATCTGATGTTTACAACCTGGGAATTGTCATTCTTTAGCCACTCACTGGGAGACCGGCTTGGGGACCGATAGAGGAGGTGGAACGTGCTCTAGAATGTGTGAAATTGGAGCAGATTTTGGATCCTTCAGCCGGTGATTGGCCAGTTGTGCAGGCTACTCAACTGGCTTATCTTCCCTTGCATTGCACATGTCGGGTAAGAAAGAAGAGGCTGGACCTTGAACCGACTGTGATGAATAGGTTGAATCAGCTTCGAAACACTGTCGTCCTTGCTTCAAACATCGGTCATGTTCCTGGTATCTTCCTCTGTCCCATATTCAAGGAGGTTATGCGGGATCCTTATGTTGCTGAAGACAGCTTCACATACGAAAAGGAGGCGATACAAGGATGGTTTTGTTGGTTCTAGGGCATACAACTGAGAGGGGGGGGTGAATCAGTTGTATAAAACTTCTTCTTCTTTCAAACACTTGATTCTTTGTTGTTTAGTTAGCAGCATATCAAATAATCATCCATGAAAGCATAATACATAAACACAAGAGCAGATAAGCATCAACACATTGGACACCAAGATTTTGACGTGGAAAACCCGGTTAAGGGAAAAACCACGGGGTAATTAACCCAAGAATTATTCTCTGTTAGAAGAATAAAGAAAAATGAATGGCACATGCCAATGAGGGCTCACTGCCCGAGCACACTGCTCACAAAGAGGCCCACTGCCTACAAGGAGACACACTGTCTACAAAGTGATAAAAATCACAGTCTTGAACTGGAGAATGACATCTCTACCATGTCCGGATCAGTTCCAATTAAGCTCAAAAACCTCTGCTCTGCCTTTCGCACCTTTCTTCGCTATGCCACACTCATCCACACACCACACTTTGAAATGAACTCACAAACCGTTATTTATACAAGACATCGACTTAGGAACAAACATCTAAGTCGGCAAACAACCACGAGAGTATCCGCAAGATGAATAACACATCCGGTCGGCCACCACAAGAACATTCGCAGGATGAACAGCTCATCCGGTCGGCTAAACAGAGCAAGAACTTCTTCCGGAAGAATAACTTCAATTCCAGGCTCTACTATCAATGCGGATCAACAACACATCCTCAACACGATCCAGAAAACTTCACAAGCCTGTCTGAAAGACCGGATACATCCGCACGTCCTATACTTGCTGGAATCTCTTGTCTTCCTCATCCGGAACTTCAAGAACACAGTCTGTCGCCACTGTAGAAGGTACTTCCGGACCTTCAAATCATATATTATTAATGCGGACCAACAACACAACCTCAACATGATCCAAGAACCTTCAGAAGCCTGTCTGAATGACCAGGTACGTCCGCATTTCATTTTCTTACTGAAATCTCTTATCCTCCTTATCCGGAACTTCAAGAACACTGTCTGTTGCTACTGTCATAATGCAAGAGGTACTTCTGGACCTCCAAATCATACAAAACTCGAGTTGGCATATCACAAGGATATTTCGAACACTCTTTCCAATCTGCAGATTAGGATTGTACAATTCCGGACCTCACCGGACCTTTCTGTGATCCTCTGTCACCTCTAAACACTTGCCGGAACCGGTTCCACACAGACAGCCATAACTTCTTCAGGTCTTCATGCGGACCTCTGAAATCTTGGCTGAAGCATCTCAAGACTCATATCTGTAAACCCTTTAATCCGCATCCTCCGGTTCTCAACCTATCCAATATATTTGCCTTCTTCTCATCACTATTCTTCACTGTTCCTGACTGAGGCTAATTTTCTCAATATCCTCAACACACAGCTCATCCAATCCTTCTTGTCAATGTAATATGATTATGTTGACATCAATGACAACACAGGTTCACCTCATACTTGCAACAATCTCCCCCTTTGTCATTGATGGCAACATATGATGTCAAAAACCATCAAGACAAGGACTTCTCCTTTCTGTCACAGCTCCCCCTATCAACAACAACTTTTCACATGTCTTCTCTTCCTTTATTGCTCCCCCTTTGATCATTAACCACTTGTTTTTCACATATCTTCTCTCCCCCTTTGACATCAATGGCAAAGGGCTCATACTTGCAATTCTAATACATCAGAATCATACCAGCTGCTCCCCCATAGTAGCAGCTCCCCATCATCAATCCGGATCACAAGATATGACTGTGATATCCACCGGACTGATGCACATCAGTGCATCTTAGTTCATCACCAGAGGGGCCATGACCCCTAACTTCTCCCGGAGATATTCAAAAGAGTCCTTGGGAAGAGGTTTTGTAAAGATATCTGCAATCTGATCCTTGGAGGGAACATACTCCAATCTGACTTCTTCCTTGTTTACTTGTTCTCTCAAAAAGTGAAATTTGATAGATATGTGCTTAGTCTTAGAATGCAATACCGGATTCTTGGAGATATTAATTGCACTTGAATTATCACAGAAAATTGTGATAGGCTCCTCATATTCAACTTTGATGTCTCTTAGCATCTACTTCATCCATAAGATTTGAGTGCAACTACCTGCTGCTGCAATGTATTCTGCTTCAGTTGTAGACAGAGATATTGCATCTTGTTTCTTGCTTAGCCAAGAAACCAATCTCTTCCCCAAAAAGAATGCTCCACCACTAGTGCTCTTCCGGTCATCCACATCTCCTGCCCAATCTGCATCTGTGTAAGCATGAAGAGAGAAGTCCGGATCTCTAGGGTACCATAGACCATACTCCACTGTTCCTTTCAAGTACCTAAAAATTCTTTTGATTGCCATAACATGAGATTCTCTAGGATCAGCCTGGAATCTTGCCACAAGACCAACAACCTGCATTATATCTAGTCTAGTTTGAGTGAGATACAACAATCCACCAATCATTGATCTATACTTTGTCTGATCTGCCTTTGGAGAGTCATCATCTTTGCTTAACTTACATCCAGTTGCCATAGGAGTGTTCATAGGCTTTGAGTCTTCCATACCAAATTTCTTTAACAATTCTTTCACATATTTGGTCTGAGAAATGAAGATCCCTTCTTTTGTTTGAGTAATTTGTAGACCCAAGAAGAAATTCATTTCACCAAGCATAGACATTTCAAACTCACTTTTCATCTGATTTGCAAAAGTTTTGCACATACTATCTCTTCCTCCAAAAATGATATCATCCACAAATACTTCAACAATTAAAATATTTTCATGATCAATTTTGAAATATAAGTTACTATCAGCAGTACCTTTGTTGAATCCAATCTGCACAAGATGCTTATCCAACCTTTCATACCATGCTCTTGGGGCTTGCTTCAATCCATACAAGGCTTTCTTCAACTTGCAGACCATATCATCATTATCAGACAATTGAAAACCATCCGGTTGTTCAATGTAGACTTCTTCTTCCAGATCACCATTTAGGAAGGCAGACTTGACATCCATCTGATATACCTTGAAGTCTTTGAAGGCAGCAAATGCAAGAAGTAATCTGACTGCTTCAATTCTTGCCACCGGAGCAAAAGTCTCTTCAAAGTCAATTCCTTCTATTTGAGAGTAGCCTTTGCAGACCAATCTAGCTTTGTTTCTGATTACTTCACCGGCTTCATTTAGTTTGTTCTGGAAGACCCACTTGGTTCCAATTACATTCCTGTCTCTAGGTCTGGGAACAAGATCCCAAGTATGATTTTTCTCAATTTGCATCAATTCATCTTCCATTGCTTTGGTCCAGTTTTCATCATTGCAGGCTTCATTTATTGTTTTAGGTTCAATCTTTGAAATCAGACAACATTCATTCTGATTTTGAGCAACATTCCTTCTAGTTTGTACACCTTTGCTTCTGTCACCTATGATTTGATCTTCAGAGTGGTTCAGTTTTACATACCTTAGAATTTTGGGAGTATCCTGCACTACTGCTTCTTGATCAGGCTCATTCAGACCTATCTCTTCTTCCTGATTTACCGGATCAGGCTGACTCTGTCTCACCAGAGAGGATTGAGGTCCTTGAATACTGTCTTGGTCATCTTCATCAAACTCATAAAATCTTGAAGGCTTCTCAATTCCTTCATCAACCTTTACATTGGTGCTTTCTATCATTTTCCTCAATCTCTTATTGTAACACCGGTATGCTTTGCTTTGAGTGGAGTAACCCAAGAAAATTCCTTCATCACTTCTAACATCAAACTTTCCTAGATCTTCATCTCTTTTAATATAACACTTGCTACCAAATACTCTGAAATATTTCACAGTAGGAGTGATGCCAAACCAGAGTTCATAGGGGGTCTTACCGGTGTTGTTTATGATTTGAACTCGATTGAGAGTGTAGACTGCAGTGCTGATAGCTTCCTTCCAAAACATTTGAGGAACATTTGCTTCCAACATCATTGTCCTGGCAGCTTCCTGGATGGTCCGGTTCTTTCTCTCAACTACTCCATTCTGCTGTGGAGTCCTAGGAGCAGACAACTGTCTCCTTATACCCTGCTTCTCATAAAAGTCAATGAACTCACCAGATGTAAATTCACCACCTCTATCAGACCTTAGACACTTTAGTTTCAATCCGGTTTGATTCTCTACCATAGCTTTGAAGATTTTGAACTTCTCAAATGCTTCTGATTTTTCTTTTAGAAAGGTAACCCACATCATCCTGGAATGATCATCAATTAACAACATGAAATATCTATCACCTTGCAGACTCTTGATTCTTGTCGGACCACAGAGATCAGTATGTACTAATTCCAACAATCCGATAGAAGACTGATCTTTGCTTTTGAAAGAGACTCTGCTTTGTTTACCTAGCTGGCATTCTTTGCACAAACTATTTGTAGGTTTCATCAATTTTGGAAGATCTCTTACAGCCTGAGTATTGCTTATCTTGATGATGTTATCAAAATTTACATGACACATTCTTCTATGCCATAACCAACTCTGATCAATTTGAGCAAACAAACAACTTTTGTTTGAACCAACCAGATGAAAGATATTACCTTTTGTCTGAGTACCGGATGCAATTTCAGTTCCGGAGCTTGTAAAGATTCTGCATTTTCCATTCTTGAACCGGAGATCATAACCCTTGTCCAATAACTGACCAACACTGAGAAGATTGTGCTTTAATCCTTCAACATATAGTACGTTACCTGTTTTGCTTTTTCCATCAAAGGAGATAGTTCCCCTGCCTCTGATTCTGCCAGCTGAATTGTCACCAAACTTTACCATTCCTCCTTCATACCTTTCCAAATTCAGGAACTTATTCTTGTCACCAGTCATATGGTGAGAGCATCCACTGTCAATAACCCAATCATCCTTTTCTTCCACTTGAGCAGCCAAGGCTTTTTCAACAACTTTGTGATTGACAGATTCAGAGAGTATTGAATCTTCTTCCTTGATGGCTATAAACACCCACTCATTTCCGGATTTGCTTCCTAGTTCTGATTCATCATCTGTTACTCCTTCATTGTCATCTTCTTCATGAACATAATAGCAATTCTTTTGAAACCTTTGTCTGTGAGTATTAGATCTTGCAGATCTCTCCGGACATCTTGAAGCAAAATGACCAATCTTATTGCAGTTGAAACACTTAAAGGGTAGTTTTCCTTCATACTTACCGGATCCTCTTGGCAGTCTCTTTGCAATGAGGGCTTCAAGTTGAGCTGTTTCTGTTTCTTCTTCTTCCATGTCTCTTCTTGCTTGATCATACCATGACATTTTCCTTGATGAGTTTTCACCCGGATCAAATCTCTGTTTGCCTTTCACATAGGCACTGACTTTGAAAGCAGATTCAGTCTTGGGAGGATCATCTCCAAACTCAGTCATTTCAAATGCAGCTAGTTTGCTAGCCAGTTGTTCTCTTGTGACAGTTGTGTGGGCTCTGAATTCATCAATGGCAGCAACCTTGATTTTGTAGGCAGCAGGAAGGGATCTTAAGATTTTGCAGACAATCTCATTTTCATCTAAAGTTCCACCAGCATTTCTGATTCCACATACCAGCTCATTCACTCTTGGCATAAAGGTGGTGATGTTTTCATCATCTCTCATTTTCAATCTTTCAAATTTCCCTTTCAGACTTTGCAACCTTGCACTTTTGACAAACTCATCTCCTTCATACAGAAGTTCCAGTTTAGTCAGGATCTCATATGCAGTTGGTAGGTCAATAACATTCGAGAGATCTGAGTCATTCAATGCGCTTAGAAGAGCTTCCTTGGTCCGCAGATTGTTTTCAGCTTCTGTGATTTCATTCAGAGTTGTCGGACCACCTTGTGGAGGTACATATGGTTTTGAAACCATAGCCAAGTATGCTTTTCCCATACATTCCAGGTGACATTTCATGCGACCTTTCCAGAGAGTGAAGTTGGTTCCATCGAACTTCAGACTATCCTTCTTGTATGACGACATCCTGGATCACCTCAAGCGGTTAAGCTCCTATCAGAGGAACTTGGCTCTGATACCAATTGTTGGTTCTAGGGCATACAACTGAGAGGGGGGGGTGAATAAGTTGTATAAAACTTCTTCTTCTTTCAAACACTTGATTCTTTGTTGTTTAGTTAGCAGCATATCAAATAATCATCCATGAAAGCATAATACATAAACACAAGAGCAGATAAGCATCAACACATTGAACACCAAGATTTTGACGTGGAAAACCCGGTTAAGGGAAAAACCACGGGGTGATTAACCCAAGAATTATTCTCTGTTAGAAGAATAAAGAAAAATGAATGGCACATGCCAATGAGGGCTCACTGCCCGAGCACACTGCTCACAAAGAGGCCCACTGCCTACAAGGAGACACACTGTCTACAAAGTGATAAAAATCACAGTCTTGAACTGGAGAATGACATCTCTACCATGTCCGGATCAGTTCCAATTAAGCTCAAAAACCTCTGCTCTGCCTTTCGCACCTTTCTTCGCTATGCCACACTCATCCACACACCACACTTTGAAATGAACTCACAAACTATTATTTATACAAGACATCGACTTAGGAACAAACATCTAAGTCGGCAAACAACCACGAGAGTATCCGCAAGATGAATAACACATCCGGTCGGCCACCACAAGAACATTCGCAGGATGAACAGCTCATCCGGTCGGCTAAACAGAGCAAGAACTTCTTCCGGAAGAATAACTTCAATTCCGGGCTCTACTATCAATGCGGATCAACAACACATCCTCAACACGATCCAGAAAACTTCACAAGCCTGTCTGAAAGACCGGATACATCCGCACGTCCTATACTTGCTGGAATCTCTTATCTTCCTCATCCGGAACTTCAAGAACACAGTCTGTCGCCACTGTAGAAGGTACTTCCGGACCTTCAAATCATATATTATTAATGCGGACCAACAACACAACCTCAACATGATCCAAGAACCTTTAGAAGCCTGTCTGAATGACCAGGTACGTCCGCATTTCATTTTCTTACTGAAATCTCTTATCCTCCTTATCCGGAACTTCAAGAACACTGTCTGTTGCTACTGTCATAATGCAAGAGGTACTTCCGGACCTCTAAATCATACAAAACTCGAGTTGGCATATCACAAGGATATTTCAAACACTCTTTCCAATCCGCAGATTAGGATTGTACAATTCCGGACCTCACCGGACCTTTCTGTGATCCTCTGTCACCTCTAAACACTTGCCGGAACCGGTTCCACACAGACAGCCATAACTTCTTCAGGTCTTCATGCGGACCTCTGAAATCTTGGCTGAAGCATCTCAAGACTCATATCTGTAAACCCTTTAATCCGCATCCTCTGGTTCTCAACCTATCCAATATATTTGCCTTCTTCTCATCACTGTTCTTCACTGTTCCTGACTGAGGCTAATTTTCTCAATATCCTCAACACACAGCTCATCCAATCCTTCTTGTCAATGTAATATGATTATGTTGACATCAATGACAACATAGGTTCACCTCATACTTGCAACAGGTTTGATTGCAGAAAAGACACATCATCCATGACAAACAAGAAACTTGTGTAGAAGAATTTGATCCTAAACTTCTCTTTGAGGTCAGCCATTCGACAATGCCAAGAAAAAGGCGATCTCTACTAAATTCAAAATATCTTGGCATTTGGTTTTCCCCATGAGTAATTCCATTTTATTAGGTTGAAAGCCTTCCTTATGTGATCAGTACATGATGAATTATGTAGATGAAGGGCTCTTGGTTCCTCCTAACTCTTTCTTACAAAGTAGTTGTTCCAAGTGCCTAAGCAAGGTAGTTGTTCTAAGTGACTAGCTTTGTGAAAGAAACTTAGTTATTCAAAATTAGGGCATTTATGAAGGTAGTTAAGTCAAGTAGTTATTAAAAAGTGGTTGAGGTAGTTACCCTAAGTGGTTACTAACCTCACCTATAAATATATCATTGTGATTCAATCAAGGGGGTTCCACTTTTTCACATGACAGTGTATGAAAGACTCGAATAGTGTTATTCAAGTTTGAAAGCAATAAAGAAATGTTTTGAATGTGTGTTCAACTTGATTTCATGTGTTGTTATTGGTATTCGTATGTTTCATCAATAATGATCATGTGCTTTCCTTTCAAAGTTGCATTGTGAGAAAGATATTTCGCATCAAGTTTTGGTATCTCTACTTGGATGCATGGAACTTAAATTCATAAGTTTAACTCTTATTTAATCATTAGTGTTTGTTATTTCTTTGTTTTTGTTCTTATAATTCCAGAAAATCCAAATACCCCTATCATACGAGGGAGCTGCCCCTCTTAAATGCAGAGAGGAATTGACAAGACCTGCGATTCTTCAACTGTTGTGAGCAGGTTGTTGCTAATAAAAAGGGCAAATAGAGTTACTCACGAAGATTATTTTCAAGCAACAAATCTGTTTACCAACAGATTTTTTGTGACTCTACTGGGGAATGAGCTGAAGCGTTGGTGCCTTTTTATTCCTCTAGAATATACAAGTATCTCCCCAGAAAGGAAGATTGGCGACTCTATCTGAAAGAGGAATCCTAGAAGATGGTTTGGTATCGAAGAACCCAGATTCATAACATGCAACTTCCTGAATCGGACAGTGATAGTGATGATGAAGATTATCCTTCTCCTACATCCTCTGCTCAACAAAATCAAGTTCTTGATGACCCTAAGCAAGTAGAGTTTTTGAAGAATTTCTATGGTGGCATGCAACTCAATTCTAACCAGATTCATCCTTCTTTGCTTCAAACATTACAGAAGATTGAACAAAACGATGGGAAGGAGACTCATTTTCTTGCTCGTGATCAAAACTCCATATCAGAAGAGATTCATGCACTAGAAGATAAAAGAAATTATACTGAAATACATCATTTGCATGATGAGGACAGCAATGAAGAGGCAAAGACTTTTCCTACAAATGAACCTGTATTGAAGGAAGTCTTTGAAAGAGACTCATCAGAACACGCGTGTCCACTTAAGGAAGACCAAGAAGAAGAAGTGATGGAGACAGAAGAAGAAGATTGTATGGAAACATGCAATAAAGAAGAAGAAATCTTTCCAGACGATGACATGTTTTCAGTTTCTTTGAAGAATGTCACTCCTCTTATGACAACTTGCTCCGGTTCGACAACTATATCTTCCGTGGAAGGTTCCCATGACATGGTTAATGTTCAAGGGAATGCAGAAGAAATTTTGGACCAAAGTGTAAACAAAGAAGATGAAGAAGAGTTGCAAAGTGTTCTCTTGACATGCATGCAATCTAACCAAGAGGAGAATGATCATGAAATAGTACCACAAGATCTCTTTCATGAAGTTTACATCACAAACTGGTGTCTCAATACTCCTGAAGATGATTTTCTTTGTGAAGAAGATGTCATCCTCTCTCCTTTATCACCTGTTAAAGAAGAAGTCTTCCATAAACCAGAAAACAAGGATCTTGAAAGAGAAGTAAATAATTCCAAGACTTCCATGCAGCCCAAGCTTCAAGAAAATGATGAAGAAGAGAAGAATAAAGATGAATCTCATATAGTTTTTGTTCCAAACTGGTGTCTCAATACTTCTGATGATGACTTTCTATATGGAAAAGATATTCCTACATCACCAATCGTTGAAGTGGAAAGATATGTTGATGATATCAGAGGTATAACGTCTATTGGACAACCTTGTACTACTATAACCAATGGAGAGGCAACCATAAGTGAACCCTTACAAATATCTTCCTTAGCTTATGAAATGGAAACCTTTACTTTTGACCTTTACTTTTGAAGATATTGATAGAGTTTCAATTAGTGGTATAGTTAATACAAAAGACAAAGATCAACTTCAAAATGAAGATGAATCATCAAGCATTCACTCTTTATCATACATGCAATTGGAGTATGAAATTTTCAGATTTCATGAAAAGATCCATGGAGAAGAATCACCGAGTCCAGAGAATACTGAGCAGGTCTTATTGAAAGCTCAATCTTTGTCTTCTGGAGCATTTAAAGTTCAAAGCAATCCTCTTTTCAAATCTTTAGATAAAAAAGACACCCCTATTTTAGAGGATAGTTGTGGGAGTCGTGCCAACAATGAAGCAAGGAATGAAGTAATGGATGATCCAATGACGGAATTCAATAAAGTTAACTTTTATGATGTTTATATCCCAAGTTGGTGCTTGAAAAGTTTAGACAATGATTCCCTCTATAGCCAAAGTGTCTACTTTAATCCTTTATTTGTGAACGAGTGCATTTCCACAAATGTTTCTCAAGTTGATATTCAAAAGCATGATTCAATGAGTGTGTCTACATGGATTTCTTCACATCACAAATTGTATGAAGGTTGTCCAATTCGTGGGATTATTTGTTGCAAACCAAATTATCGGAAAGATCTTCAGACAAAGGATATTGGTGTGCTCGGCATGATGCTAGAAGATATGTCTGAAGCTACACAGACCAACACCAATTCAATTTGGAAGGATTCAAATGCTTATGACGAGAAATGGTTGTTTGGTGTATGATTCAAGGAGTCCTCACATTTCATGTATTTCATTTTTCGTATCATTCTAAAATGTCTACTGAGTCTACAGGTGCCTCATCTGTGCACCTCTCTTTTTCGTACAGGTGCCTATTTTTCCCAACCTATCAATGGTTTCACATGATCATCCTGAAGTAGTCTGAGGTAGGAATCACCTACCATGTAAATAGGTTACTTAGGAGTTTTTGTTGTGTCTATCTTGTTTCAGTTTCTGTTAGTTTTTGTCATTTGCCTCGTCTCTATGGGTCCTCTGTCATTTGTCGTTTTGTCTCTTTGGGTATCCTTGTTCTCCTGAACATCATGTTATATCCTAACTCTATTTGCCCAATGGATTTAAGGCACTGTTCATTTCCAGATGATTCTAGGTTCATTCTGCGTCCACAAGGTCCTTGTCCCCAGATAGAGCCAGTTGTTGGCCTCATATTCTCACAGGCATGTTTTATCTCTTATCAAACTAAGATTTACTCCCAGTGAATAAACCCGTTGTTTTCATTAACACGTTATCATTGGCCCATGGATACTTCTGCCAAACTCTTAACACCGCCAATCAATCATTAAACATGAGGTGTTATTTCCTATCGATTGATCGGATGATATCGTTAGTTTCTTAAATGACGATGATACCCGAAACGGCTTTGAAAGATGACACCTCAACATCATTTAGCGAAGCATAACTCAGACATTATGCTAAGTAACCACCAAGCATCCACTCTCTCCCGAGGCGCAATATTCGGCATGTGAGGAAACGGTTATACAGACTGGTGGCAAAGGCTTTCCAAGTCTTTATTTAGGAGTAGTTATAGGACTCGACAACCATCACCAGCATCTCCATGTAGCTTATGCAAAGATGAGAGCTTTTGAAGCGGGATGAACAATGGATCTGTTGAGAAAGATTTAGAATCTTTCAAGTAAATACAATCGTCAGGAGTTCGAACGTGAGATTGATATTTTAAGAGAAGTACGACATCCGCATTTGGTCAAGGTTGTGGGAGCCTGTTTCGAGCGAGGTTGTGTAATGTGTAAATATAAGTCAAACGAATGCCTAGCAGATCACCTAAGCTCCAGAAAAGCCCGTTGGCCACTCCCTTGGCATGCCAGAATTCGCATCGTCGCAGAAATTTGCTCCGTATTACAATATCTGCACAGTTTTAAACCAGATCCCATCGTTCACTGCAATCTCAAGCCCAGAAATATACTCCTTGACGAAAATTATATGAGCAAAATAAGTAACTTCGAACTGGCTCGTCTTCTACCGTATGATTTACTCTCAGAATCGGAGCCAAAAGGCACATTTTGTTACATGGATCCAGAATATCTTACAAGCGGCAAATACTCAACCAAATCTGATGTTTACAACCTGGGAATTGTCATTCTTTAGCCGCTCACCGGGAGACTGACTTGGGGACCGATAGAGGAGGTGGAACGTGCTCTAGAATGTGTGAAATTGGAGCAGATTTTGGATTCTTCAGTCGGTGATTGGCCAGTTGTGCAGGCTACTCAACTGGCTTATCTTGCCTTGCATTGCACATGTCGGGTAAGAAAGAAGAGGCTGGACCTTGAACCGACTGTGATGAATAGATTGAATCAGCTTCAAAACACTGCCGTCCTTGCTTCAAACGTCGGTAATGTTCCCGGTATCTTCCTCTGTCTCATATTCAAGGAGGTTATGCAGGATCCTTATGTTGCTGAAGACAGCTTCACATACGAAAAGGAGGTGATACAAGGATGGTTCGATTGCGGAAAAGACACATCGTCCATGACAAACAAGAAACTTGTGTAGAAGAATTTGATCCTAAACTTCTCTCTGAGGTCAGCCATTCGACAGTGCCAAGAAAAAGGCGATCTCTACTAAATTCAAAATATCTTGGCATTTGGTTTTCCCCGTGAGTAATTCCATTTTATTAGGTTGAAAGCCTTCCTTATGTGATCAGTACATGATGAATTATGTAGATGAAGGGCTCTTGGTTCCTCCTAACTCTTTCTTACAAAGTAGTTGTTTCAAGTGCCTAAGCAAAGTAGTTGTTCTAAGTGACTAGCTTTGTGAAAGAAAATTAGATATTCAAAATTAGGGCATTTATGAAGGTAGTTAAGTCAAGTAGTTATTAAAAAGTGGTTGAGGTAGTTACCCTAAGTGGTTACTAACCTCACCTATAAATATATCATTGTGATTCAATCAAGGGGGTTCCACTTTTTCACATGACAGTGTATGAAAGACTCGAATAGTGTTATTCAAGTTTGAAAGCAATAAAGAAACATTTTGAATGTGTGTTCAACTCGATTTCATGTGTTGTTATTGGTATTCGTATGTTTCATCAATAATGATCATGCGCTTTCCTTTCAAAGTTGCATTGTGAGAAAGATATTTCACATCAAGTTTTGGTATCTCTACTTGGATGCATGGAACTTAAATTCATAAGTTTAACTCTTATTTAATCATTAGTGTTTGTTATTTTTTTTTTTGTTCTTATAATTCCAAAAAATCCAAATACCCCTATCATACGAGGGAGCTGCCCTTCTTAAACACAGAGAGGAATCGACAAGACCTGCGATTCTTCAACTGTTGTGAGCAGGTTGTTGCTAATAAAAAGGACAAATAGAGTTACTCACGAAGATTATTTTCAAGCAACAAATCTGTTTACCAACAATTTTCTATAATTTAAAGTGTCATATCTACAATTATATAAAATTTGAAGTTGTAAAATTTATATAAGAATCATCCACTTTGACTGGCCAATAAAATTAAAATAAACATTTTGAATAATATTTAATATTTAAATAGAGTAATCTAATACCATGCCTCTATGTTCGATGGAAGGACAACGTATAGCCAGTCTCAATTAATCTGTTGAAGAATTATTATAAACGAATAATCCAGGACGGACGTGAATATTGAGAGATAACAAAGTTCCAGTTTCATTCTCATCTGTTACACGATCGATGCCATGACGCGTAGAATGGTATCGCTGCAAAAGAAAATCCGTCACTTCTTTAACTAGGTATTATCGAAAGACAGCGTTTCGATAAGACCGCTAAAATTGTCCAACGGCCAGATCTTTTCCAACCGACGTTGTGAATCGTTGCTAACGAAAGGCAGATCCCTTCCTCTCATACAAGGAACGCCGTCGGCTTAATAAAATAAAAATGACCGGGTTTATGAAACATAAAGAATCAAAGGTACCTTTTAGGGCAGTACCCAAACAAATTTGGGTTTGCCCTCAGACTGTCCCACGTTCATGTCTTCTGCTCACTGTAACGTGTCAGCAGACGTGCTCCACGAGGCCTAAATTGGTCACCAGCTTGCAATATGAAGTCCGAGGCTTATAAATTCCTACCCACATGCTGAATCCTATAATACCCACTTCCAAAAATCTCAATACCCACTTCAATTTGAACTTCGAAACTAGAATTTTGAATCAAAAATTGCAGAAAAATCTCTGTAACAAGTTCATTTGATTCACACAAAAATGGGTTCTCTATCTGCCTCAACTGAGTTGACCCCCCTGCTAACCCATTTGGATGTGAAGGTGGAGAAGCCTGAGATTGTTGTGCCTGCTGAACCCACTGAGGAGTGTGCCCTCTTTCTGTCAAACATTGATCAGACAGTTTCTTACTTTATAGACAGCGTGTTTTTTTACCCACCCAATAGAGGAAGTGGGGGGGAGGGTGTTGATATTGTGGGTAAGCTGAAAGATGCTCTTGGGAAGGTGCTGGTGCCCTACCATTTCATGGCAGGGAGATTAATGCTGAATGCAGAGAAGGGGAGGATGGAGATTAACTGTAATAGGGCTGGGGCACTGTTTGCAGCTGCTTCATGTGACCTGACTCTATCTGACCTGGGGGATGTTACATTCCCCAATCCTGCTTTCAGGAGCCTCGTTCTCCAAGCCAGCAATGCCAGAAAGTTTGGGGACACCCCTCTGCTCATGATGCAGGTAATTGTGTTATATGAGTATTTAATAGGTACTTATTTAAATATTATCTATTTCAATGGTCAATAGCAATTTTACACCTCATTAATAATAAAAAAAAGTGTTAAATATTTATCCTACTTTTATTGGCTAAAAATAACTTTTAACTGTTAAAATAGATGATATGTAAAAACTGAAGTTGCATTAACTTTCAATTCATCTAGGCTGTACTGTCAAATGAGACCTTAGTAACCTAGGAGTTTATGTTTGGATTGCTCAATTCTATGTAATTAAGTTTTGGATTATGGTGCTGAAAGTGAGATGATTATATTTTCAAAAACGGGATAATGGGCATTGCAGTGGTGCGTTTTCTTTGCGTAAACCTTTTTATCATGATGCAACTTGTCTATTCTTTCATACCATTTGTCATTCTTGCAATTGATGGGAATTTTTAAACAGACCAAGTTTCTATCCCAGAATATGCTTATAGCTTGTGAGCTGCGCTCCGGCTTAGCTACTTGCCCATTTTATGACAGCACTTTCAGATTCTACGCCGAACACCAGAAGACTGTGATACTATGTCTAAATTTTTTGGATGGGCTCCTGTATAAATCCAAGATCTGCTCTGGGGCCTAGGGTTACGAGTTAATCTATCACTGAGTTACCCATCTAATGATATAAATTTTAAACCTCTTTAGAAATGTGGCTTGTAATCTCGTAGTACTGACATGAAACATGTACCATAGTTATTTCAGTGATGCCCATCTTTCTTGTCAGCTTTAATCTATCAATTTGGTTTAGGCCCGCTTAAACACACCTAAAATAAGACAATTGAAATGTTCTTAAACCGATTTCTGACCCATCTTCAATTTCAGTTTCGAATGATGCTTTCATCCAGCCCTCTGTTATTTGTATGGGAATCTGTATGCGACTGTTCCTCTGTCAAGAGCGTTCTGTATATCCTCTCTTAAGTTTAATTATGTGGACAGGTATTCTATAATCACAGCCTGGTGGAGATGAGAGCATACTTATTATATAATATATATTCAGTTAAATATCAATAAAATCTATAAGATTTGATTTGATTTTTTTTTAAATCAAAATTTTAAAATATGTATTGTTTGTTTAATTTTTTTTTTTAATTTGATATATATATATATATATATATATATAATTTTATTTATTTAAAATTTTGAAAATCTAAATATATGCATAATTTCTAAATATGAATTTTTTTAATATACTTATTTAAAAAAAATAAAAATATCACTTTAAATTAGAAATAATAAAATATTTTTAAATACTAAAAAAATTACTCAGAAAATTTAAATAAATTTAAATTTTTATTAATTTTTTCTTACTATTTATATTTTAAAAGCAGTTAAATGAGGAAACCATCATGAAATTTTCATATGACAAACAAGGGTGACTTCCAAGCCTGCATATCTTCTTCATTTTAAATTAAAAAAATCAGGTTCCATGACTGTGTATATGTCCTCATTCATTTTGAATTCAATAAAATCTAGTTCCCACTGCCGCCTCAGTTGTGAATGCTGTTACACTGTTCTGTCATTCGGCACTCCTCAGGGACTGACGTCAACAGAGGGCTTTGATTTTGTGAATTCACAAACAGTTTCACATTACCAATGCATTCAAATTGATTCAATCTGTAAGTCTATACCCCCATTTCTTGTTTCCAGCTCTAATTAGAAATCTGTTTGGTTAGAGTATATTCATTATGACATTCAGACAGTGAACGGTGAGCCCCACATACCTCTCGCCCCACAAAAAGGAGTTCACACTAAACATACATATTAATTGTATATACGTGAAAAACATTCTCACCCTAAAAATATCAGACATGCCTGTCCAATGGCTCTGTCATGATTTTGACTGAGATTTCAAAAAAAATAGTTCACCGTTGTTGACAGGTGAAGGGGTAATTGGGTTTTTCTTAAATATCATCTATTTCAAAAGGGAAAGGTCAATTTTAGCCACTGTTCTAACACTCTATTTTAATATCATCCACTTCAATGGTCAAAAGTAAGTAACAATTTTACACTTTATAATAAAAAGTGGTAAATATTTGTCCTATTAGTCAAAATTTGACCTCTCAACGTTGAAGTGGATGATATTTAAGAAGAGCCTTTTATTGGTAATTAATGTCTTAAACTTTTATAGATTTTGATCTTTCATACCTAATCCATGATAACAAAAAAAATATGAAAAGTATTCTGATTTGTATGTATTTCTTCAATGACCCATCCTTACTATTAGTATACATTCAACAATCAGAAAAAATAAAAAACTATACACTCAGATTTTTAATATTTTTAAACAAATAAAATGCAACACTCTTGATAATTATAAATTCAGTCTTAATATTTTTATCTGGTTCAGTGTTTGGTTTATTCTTCAGAAATTTATTTGTATAAAGTAATGGAGTTTATTAAATAAACAAAGATTCCCCAACTTCCTTCGTAGCAAAATAAATAAATAAATCAATGTATAGTTCAACTTGGTTTAACAGCTCAACCTTTTAAAAATAAGAAATAAATGAATGAATCCATGCATAGTTCAACTTGGTTTAGCAGCTCAACACTTTTAAAGACAAGAAATTACACTGATTAAATGATACCAAAGAGTAGCATTAACATATAAAACAAAATTATTATATTATTTAAATAAGCCAAATATTTTTAAAATTTGTTAAATAAAAATTTGATTGGATAAATACATAAATATATATATAGGGTTAAAAAAATAAAATTAACAAATAAATAAAAAATTGATTGCATTACTTATACGTTATAGTCTAGTCTTTTCTAGGTGGGGGCCTTGGCTCCATTGACTAAGTATTAGGTAAGGAGGTAAACAAAAATGAAAAACAATGGTTATTTTTAAAGATTACAGGTAAAATAAAACTTTAAATTTATTATTACAATTAAAAGTAAGTTCAGAATTAATAAGTTAATTCATTAAAATTTTTAATTTTCATATAATTTTAAAGGTGCAATTCTATGTCAATTTTCATCTTCCAAAAAATATTATAACAAAAAAACTAATTTTTTTTTTTTAAATACAATTTATTTATTCATATTTCTAAATTAATATATTTATATAATAAATTTTTTTTAATAGAAATTATATTTTTATAATTTAAAGTGTCATATCTACACTGAACTAAAATTTATAAAAAAACAAATGTAAGACCATCAAATTCGAGGTCTGCATATATATACAGTATGTTTGATGTAGGGACAACATTAGCCAGGGTCAATTATTGTAAACGAGTAATCCAGGATGAACGTGAATATTGAGAGATGACTATTACTCGTTTCATTCTCATCTGTTCCACCATCGATGCGGTGACGCCTAGAATGTTACCACTCTACCTAGTACCAACCTACTCAGATCTCAGCTGCAGAAGAAAATCCGTCAGTTCTTTTTTAACTATGTATTATCGAAAATGTAATATTTCGATAAGACTGCTAAAATTGTGGAACGACCAGATCTTTTCCAACCGACGTTGTGAACCGTTGATAACGAAAGGCAGATCCCTTTCTCTCATAGAAGGAACGCAGTCGGCGTAATAAAATAAAGATGACTGGGTTTATGAAACATAAAGAATCGAAGGTACGTTTTAGGGCAGTACCCAAACAAATTTACGTTTGCCCTGAGATTGTCCCAGACTGTCCCACAATGCCTATGTTCATGTCAGCTGACGTCCTCCACGCGGCCTAAATTGGCAACCAGCTTGCACTGAGAAGTCCGAGGCTTATGAGTTCATACCCACATGCTGAATCCTTATAACCACTTCCAAAAATCTCAATACCCACTTCACTTTGAACTTTGAAACTAGAATTTTGAGTCAAAAATTGCAGAAAAATCCCTCTAACAAGTTTATTTGATTCACACAAAAATGGGTTCTCTATCTGCAACAACTGAGTTGGCCCCCCTGCTAACCCATTTGGATGTGAAGGTGGAGGAACCTGAGATGGTTGTGCCTGCTGAACCCACTGAGGAGTGTGCCCTCTTTCTGTCAAACATTGATCAGACAGTTGCTTACGTTGTAGACACTGTGTATTTTACCCACCCAATAGAGGAAATGAGGAGGAGACTGTTGATATTGTGGGTAAGCTCAAAGATGCTCTTGGAAAGCTGCTGGTGCCTTACCATTTCATGGCAGGGAGACTGATGCTGAATGCAGAGAAGGGGAGGCTGGAGATTAACTGTAATAGGGCTGGGGCGTTGTTTGTAGCTGCTTCATGTGACCTGACTCTGTCTGACCTGGGGGATGTTAATACCCCAATCCTGCTTTCAAGAGCTTCGTTCTCCAAGACAGCAATGCCAAAAAGTTTGGGGACACCCCTCTGTTAAACAATAAAAATGGCAGATAAACAAAATAAAATCAGAGATTCAAAAACAAAAACACAACTCAAAGATAAACAAGAAGGAAGAACAGAGTTTTTAACGTGGTTCACCGTGAAGGCTACATCCACAAACAAGCAGGGCAATATATTATTCACTATTTCTCCAATTCATTACAATACACAAAAGCATGCTTTATAGGCCTTCAGCAGCTTACTCTATTTTCAATCTCTGTTACAATACATTATTATTCTGGCACCACTCAGCCAACGCCCAGCCAAGAATAGCAAATGAATCATAATAAATGCCCCACAGAGGAGCGCTCCCATTCCACAAACATGCCTAGAATAGACATTCATAAAAAATAGGTGTCAGTTATGTCTGATTGGGCTTCACCGCTCAACAATCTCCCACTTGAAGTCCAATACAATGATATCCCCTGCGATTCCATTCCTATCGTCACTTTGAAAACAAGCCCGCATTGCAAGACTTCAACCTCTATAAAATCTGTTCAAGGACACTCCGTATAAGTCTTTTGCAAGCTTCCCAATCAATCGCAACACCTTCCTTTTGCAAGATTTTTCCCATTGCTTTCTTCTCTTTCTTCACCTCTGTCAAGAACTGATCCAAACCAAATGGATCTGCTTCCTCTGTATCAATGTTCTTCTTACCAATCAAAGGACTTGCAGAGACAACCTCATTTGCCTTAGAGTCCTCAGAATCATACTTCTCATTCAGAATCAAAGAACCATCCATCACATCCTCCAGCCACTACGTCCCAACACTGTAATTCTCAGCCTCCCAATGCTGCAATTCTCAGCCAAAAACTTGAGCGCCTCCTCTAGCAGATTCACCACATTCAAGTAACCCCAACTCAAAAAACCCATTAAGGGCTTCCACCTTTGTGCTATCGGCTTGGAATTTCTCCTCCTCTACACCAACAGACTCCATGTCCACAGTTCCATCATTCTGGGCATCACTATTTGGTGCAGTCACGCATAAAATGAACTGTCCAGGCTGTACAGCAAGAGTAAACACAATGGAAACAACTCAAAGATATGAAACAAATACAGATTCAGTCATTTAGCCTATAATAGAATTCAAATACAATCTACTTGGCATCATGCGGGCTTACAATTAGGGCTCACAGGCCTGATTACAGAATATTGGAATATGCACAAGATATAGCATTGAAGTCCCCTCACGAAGGAGCCAAACTAGCTATCTTCTAAATCATGAGAACTATGCTAACTGCTTTCCTAAGGATCTATTACATCCTTATATATCATCTCCGGTACAAAAGATTCCTCCAGGTCGGCCAAGGAAGGTCACAAACTCCAATGAAGAGTTGTAACCTGTGTACACGGATAGGTCAGACCTAATCATGTAGAACACCTTCACAAATGAATGGAATGATGTGCGTATCTCGGGGAAGGTTGGCCACGAACCAAAGATCATTAAATGATGTGTCATGAAGCTCCACAAGTCTTCTCCTTTAGCTGATTATCAGAGACTGTCAGAATGCTCTGTTCTGAGAAAATAACTGATCTTCTGATAGCGATAACTTTTCGGTACTTAATCCAAATACTCTAAATTCTGGATATGATGTAGATGAATGAATCTAGGTGCGAAGTCCAGCTCCGCACAATGTGAAATGCAACTGCGTTTGAATGCGGACCAAAATACAGAAACTGCTACTGACTGAACTGCCTGAACTGAACTGAAAAATGAAAGTAAAAGTACTGAAATGCAAATATTTTTGGTTGATGCAATATTGCTCTTGAACCAGGGATGCTCCTACATCAGACATCCGAAGTTATTGAAAAAGTGAGTCCCTCACTTTGCTGGGGCTCGGGGAGAACCAAGACGGTCAACCTCAGCCTGAGAAATCCATGATGAATCTTCTTCCGGTCTACCTTTCCAATTCACCAGATATTCTTTGTATTGTCTTCCTCTAGTGTTGCGTCCATCTCTGCTATCCAAAATTGGTGCAGGAGCACCTCAAAAATTATTTTTTCATTTGTAATAAGGTCTATTTGACCAATGCATTTTCATTTCAGTTTGTAGCTAGGTCTATTTTGTAAGTCCCAAGTGACTTAAGGGACATTTGTCAAGTTGTAATCGCATAATGCTAAAAATAGAAATAATGCCAAAAATAGGTAGTAGTGTTTCCCAGCCACTTGGATTGTTCTCCCAGCCGCTTGGAGTCAGTGTGGTACTACTCAGGGCGAGTTGTTAAATGCCCAGAGGAATGAACTGAATGAGTATTGTAACCAGATCAAATGTAATTGTACTGTGCTCAGGAGAAATAAAGCAATTCGGTTATGTCCATTTGATTTCTGTTCCTTACAACTGTAAATCGTATAACTGTAGATTTCCATTCATTTTGTATATTCCATTGTCGCGTTTGTCATCGTGAAGCATTCCACTGGTGAGATTTCCGTCGAAATCAGTGGAATGGCTTCGTTGTATGAATATTTGTTTTGCTCTTTGTTTTGTTTTTCCTGTTCGGCGGTGCAGAGGATCCTGGTAGGAGGTTTCGCGTAGTAAGAATGACCTAGCATCTCCATGTGCTAGGGTTCACAGGAAGTAGACTGTGCGACGGCGTGTTGGTGCATCGGCCAAGGGTTTCAAGTGTTCACCGACGGAACGAGTCTCATCAAAGGCAAATGCCTTCGGCGCATTGGAAGGAGGATGAGGAACTTGGCCGATGGAGCTGAATCAGTGGCTCCTTTGACTGCGAGGAATTAGGGCTTCGGTCTGTGGTTATCTGCTATGCACTCCCCATCATATTGGTATCAAAGCAAGGAAAAAGATTTAGGCAGCAAGGCAAATTAAGGACTTGCAAGAGTGTTGGCGTTTGGGTGCTGACTGTGAATGTTTATGTCAGACAAGGAAAGCGAGACAGAGGTGGAGAGGATGCCTCCCAAAAGTATGTCATAGGATGCCATTAAGAAGTTGATTGAGGAGATGCTTGCATCCAAGTTGGGAGAATTCAAGCAGTCCAAAGGCAAAGATAGGGAAGATGAAAGTGACAGCGATGAAGGCGATATAGAAATTGGGGAAACCAGTAAAAAGACAGAGGAGATACCAGCAGACCAGAGGGCATTTTTAAATGCATTGAAGTCAGTCAATAGGGACACCATAGATGGGTTACCTATGTATAGTGGAAGTATGGAAACTGAAGAGGTGATTGATTGGATTGAGGCATTGAACAATCATTTCGAATACAGGAAGTCCCTGATGATAAGAGGGTTAAGTTGGCAAAGACAAGGTTGCAGGGATCTACTCTTGCATGGTGGAATTATGTACAAGGAGAGAGAGTTAAGGAGGGGAAGAACATGATAACCTCCTGGGAAAGGATGAAGACCAAACTTAAGGCATAGTTCTTGCCCCTGGACTATGATGTGGAGATGTATAAGAAGCTGCAGAACCTCAGGCAGAGAGAGCTTGATGTGAATGCATACACACAAGAGTTTCATAAACTTAGTCTTAGATCAAAGAGACAAGAAGAAGAGTCAGAGAAGGTGGCCAGGTATTTGAATGGCCTAAGGATGAACATTCAAGATGAGATCAGCATCTTAGCACCAGACACAATGAACAAGTGTTTCCAGATGGCCTTAAGGGCTGAAGAGAAGATAAAGAGGAAGAGTGAGCAGAACAATAGAGGTAGAGGTGGAAGGAATTTCAGAGGCAGAGGTAGTTTTGGAGGAAGAAGTCCTAACCAGAGGCCTAGTGGTGAGTCTGGCCAAGAAGAGCAAATTGGGGACTCAAGTAGCAGGGGAGGCTACTGAGGAAGAAGGCCTAATGGAAGAGATGTGACAAATGGATCAGGTAGAGGATCCAAATTCTCCAATATGAGATGTTATAACTGCAATCAGATAGTGCACACGGCATACAAGTGTTCAGAGAAGGCCTCAACTTCTCATGGTGGTGAGAAGAGAACCACTTTGATTCAAGAAGATGCAAGGAGTGTGACATCTCCTGAAGTGAATTTAGCATCAAAAGTGGGAGAAAATCTGATGATCAAGAGGACGATAGACATTAAATTTCCACAGTCCATAATGTTTGAAGTTCAGTATTTCAGGATTAAATTGTGTGCAAGTTTTTCCCTCAACGTTTCGGATCACACTCCATGATCCATCATCGGGAGAAGTAGCAAGAGAAGAACAATAGAATGAGTAAATTTATAGACTAAGACAACTAAATAGATGAGGAAGTAACGCGAGAACCAAGACAACTAGTACCAAAGAAATAATAAAAGCACTATTTTATTCTAACTTGAAAAACAATAAAGCAAAATCTAAGGCCTCAAAAATGAAAAAAGGTACATAACAAGAAACAAGATAAGAGAAACCGAGACCTCATCAAAAAATAAAAGATTGGAACGTGTCAAAGAAATAAAATAATAAAGGAAGAAAAGAAGAGACCTATAAAATGGAAATATATATCTAGACTCTGCCTACAAAGAGCACAATCTCTAAGTGACACTAGATAAAAAACCAAAGAGGGCAAGGCATCAACTAAACCAACCTAAACATCCAAACGAACAGGAACTAAGAAAAACATTAACTATATACCCAAAGCTAGATAAACATTCAATTACAAAAGAAAAAAGGAGTGACACAAAGCACATACACCCACACATACTCACATACCCACACATACATGTATATATATGTCAATATGTGTGTATAAAACAAAGAAGGAGAACACGACAGTAAAGTAAAAAGAGGAGAAAAAACAAATAATTAAAAAAGGACAAGTAAGATGTGAAAAATAAATAAATATGACTAGAAATGAATATATATAAAAATAAGAAATGAGCACAATGACTGCATATGCATGCAAAAATAAGAAGGGACAAGGAGAGACATGTGAAAGGAAGACACGAGAGGAAAGAAAGAAAAAGGTGAAGAAAAGAAAAGAATCTAACAGGTCTATCTGAACAAGAAGGAGAGAGAGGTGAAGGAGGACTAAAAACTAACAAGTCAACATAAACAAAGACCACAACATAAGGAATGGTGAATGGAAGAAACTAAAAATGAAGAACCATGTCGACACCTATGAACAAAGGGGGGGAGAAAAAAAGAGGAGAGGAAAAGAGGAGAGTTGGCGAGGCAAGACACCGGGGAAAGGAAGGTAAGATAGACCTGTTAGATTCTTTTCTTTTCTTCACCTTTTTCTTTCTTTCCTCTCATGTCTTCCTTTCACATGTCTCTCCTTGTCCCTTCTTATTTTTGCATGCATATGCAGTCATTATGCTTATTTCTTATTTTTATATATATTCATTTCTAGTCATATTTATTTATTTTTCACATCTTACTTGTCCTTTTTTAATTATTTGTTTTTTCTCCTCTTTTTACTTTACTGTCGTGTTCTCCTTCTTTGTTTTATACACACATATTGACATATATATACATGTATGTGTGGGTATGTGAGTATGTGTGGGTGTATGTGCTTTGTGTCACTCCTTTTTTCTTTTGTAATTGAATGTTTATCTAGCTTTGGGTATATAGTTAATGTTTTTCTTAGTTCCTGTTCATTTGGATGTTTAGGTTGGTTTAGTTGATGCCTTGCCCTCTTTGGTTTTTTATCTAGTGTCACTTAGAGATTGTGCTCTTTGTAGGCAGAGTCTAGATATATATTTCCATTTTGATAGGTCTCTTCTTTTCTTCCTTTATTATTTTATTTCTTTGACACGTTCCAATCTTTTATTTTTTGATGAGGTCTCGGTTTCTCTTATCTTGTTTCTTGTTATGTACCTTTTTTCATTTTTGAGGCCTTAGATTTTGCTTTATTATTTTTCAAGTTAGAATAAAATAGTGCTTTTATTATTTCTTTGGTACTAGTTGTCTTGGTTCTCGCGTTACTTCCTCATCTATTTAGTTGTCTTAGTCTGCAAATTTACTCATTCTATTGTTCTTCTCTTGCTACTTCTCCTGATGATGGATCATGGAGTGTGATCCGAAACGTTGAGGGAAAAACTTGCACACAATTTAATCCTGAAATACTGAACTTCAAAGATCAAGAGGACGCTGCTCAAGGAACTAGTGTAGACAGAACCATCACAAAGAAGGGCTTTATTTAGAATCAACTGCAAGACCCAAGGTAAAGTTTGCAAAGTTATTATTGACTCTGGTTCAACGGATAATATCATATCTTTGGAAGTAGTAAATAAGTTGAATCTGGAAAAGATACCCCATAGCAGTCCATATAAAGTTAGTTGGTTGAATAAGGGGCAGCACATACTCATCAATGAACAAGCATGTGTAGAATTCAATATTGGGGGGTATAGAGACAAGATTTTGTGTGACATCCTTCCTATGGATGCTTGCCATCTTTTATTAGGTAGACCATGGCAATTTGACATAAAGGCTCAGCATGATGGATAAAAGAATGCTTACTCATTTCAAAAGGATGGTATGACTTATAGGATACAGTCATTGTTAGGAGAGGATCCACATCATGTAGGGTCTAGTGTAATGCTGGTAGGAGAAAAAGAATTCATGGACACATTACAAGAAGGTGATGGAGTAGGTTTTTCTTTGATTGTGAAGCCTAAGGGGGAAAAGAAGGAAAGTGTGAGGGACGTTGGGCCTAAAGATGTCAGAGATTTGCTTGAGAGTTACAAAGGAGTGATTGTAAAGGATATACCTGATTCCCTATCACTAATCAGAGACATTAGCCATCAGATAGATCTCATACCCGGAGCAGTACTTCCTAATAAGGCAACATATAAAATGACCCCTCAGCAGAATGAGGAGATAGACAGACAGGTTCAAGAACTTTTAGACAAGGGGTTAATAAGAAAGAGTTTGAGTCCATGTGTAGTCCCCACCATTTTAGCACCAAGAAAGATGGGAAATGGAGACTGTGTACTAATTACAAGGCAATAAATAGGATAACCATTAGATATAGGTTTGCTATTCCTAGAATAGAAGATCTAATGGATTGTTTGGGAGGTGCTACCTATTTCTCTAAGATAGATTTGAAGAGTGGGTATCATCAGATAAGGATAAGAGAAGGGGATGAGTGGAAGACAACTTTCAAGACCAATGAAGGGTTGTATGAGTGGCTTGTGATGTTGTTTGGTCTTTCAAACACCCCTAGCACTTTTATGAGGCTGATGAATGAGGTGTTGCAGGAATTCATAGGGAAATTCGTGGTAGTCTACCTTGATGATATCTTGGTATTCATTAAGAGAAAGGAAGAGCACTTGAAACATTTGGAGATAGCCTTGAAGAGGCTGCAAGATTAGAAGTTACTGATAAACTTGGAAAAGTGTGACTTCATGAAACAAGAATTGGTGTATCTAGGTTTTGTCATCTCTAAGGGTGATTTGAAAATGGATCCTTCCAAGGTAGAAGCTATTTTGAATTGGCCTATACCCAGGACAGTAGGATAGGTCAGAAGTTTCCATGGTTTGGCCACATTTTACAAGAAATTCATTAAGAACTACAGTGACATCTGTGCACCTATGTTGGAGACCATCAAGGGTGGAGGTAAGATGAAGTTTGTGTGGATGAGAGAAGCAGATAGGAGCTTTGAGCGTCTGAAATAGAAAGTTGCTAAATTCCCTGTTTTAGTGTTACCTGATTTTAATAAGGTTTTTACCATTGAATGTGATGCCAGTGGGTTGGCCATAGGAGCAGTGTTGAGCCAAGAAGGCAGACCAGTAGCCTTCTTCAGTGAAAAGTTAAATGAAGCCAAGAGGGAATACTCCTCTTATGATTTAGAGTTGTATGCTATGGTACAAGCTTTGAAAAAATGGAGGCACTACTTGCTTCCTAAGGAATTTATTGTATACACTAATAATCATTCTCTCATTTTTTTGAATGGATAGGAAAAGTTTAGTCATCAGCACATGAAATGGGTAGAAAGTCTTCAAGCATACACCTTCATCATCAAACATAAGAAGGGGATAACCAATAAGGTTGCTGATGCTCTAAGCAGAAGGGTGTTAACAGTGCAAGAAGTGCGGCTACAAAGTATGGGTGTTGAGTCACTCAAAGGATTGTATGGAGAGGACCAAGATTTTAAGGAAATTTACAGGGTATGCAGTGAGTTTTCCAGTACTTTTCACAGTGATTTCTCATATTACACATTGCAGGATGGCTTTTTGTTTAAGGGAAGTCAACTATGTATCCCTAAGCGTTCAATGAGGGATAATATAGTGAAGGAAAAACATAGTGGTAGTTTAGGAGGACATTTTGGGCTCAATAAGACCTTAGATCTTGTCTGAAGGTTTTACTTTTGGCCAAGGATGCAATCTGATATCAGAAAGTTTGTTGAGAGTTGTATGATTTGCTAGAGAACAAAGGGAGTCTCAACCAATGCAGAACTATACCAACCTTTGCCCATACGAAACAGACCTTGGGAAAGTTTGAGTATGGATTTTGTGATGGGGTTGCCCAAGACAAGGATAGGTTATGAAAGTGTGTTTGTTGTGGTAGATAGATTCAACAAAATGGCACACTTTATTCCTTGTAAGACCACCAATGATGCTAGTTACATTGCAGGTTTGTTCTTTAAAGAAATTGTCATGATTCATGGGTTACCTTTGAGTATTGTATCTAACAGAGACAGCAAATTTGTGGGACATTTCTGGAGAACCTTGTGGAAAAGATTGGGTACCAATTTGTCTTTTAGTTCAGCCTATCATCCTCAGACTGATGGTCAAACTAAGGTTGTCAATAGGTTATTAGGCAATCTCCTGAGATGTTTGACAAGAGAACATGGCAGTAGTTGGGATGTGGTACTCCCACAAGTAGACTATGCCTATAATGATTCTACAAACATAAGTACGGGTTTAAGTCCTTTTGAAGTTGTTTATGGTAGTCATCCTAGAGGAATTTTTGAATTACGAGATGTTCAAGGGTTGGACAAAAGGAGTGGACATGCTAATACATTTGCAGAGGCTAAGAAGGAGATTCATCAACAAGTCAGAGATACTCTACATAGGAATAGTCAGAAGATCAAGGTTACCGTGGATCAAAGAAGAAGGGATGTGTAGTACTAAATTGGAGATATCATCATGGTTCATCTCAACAAGAACAAACTACCCACAGGAAAACACAGCAAGTTGATGATGCAGAAAATTGGACCTTGTCAGATTCTAGAGAAATATGGTTCTAATGCTTACAAAATTGAACTCCTTGATGACATTGCTATTTCACCTATATTCAATGCTTCTGATCTAACATTATATAGGAGTCCTGATACAGGAGAAGTTATAGCAGATTTTGTCCAAGATAATGCAGAGTGGGTGAAGTCTTTACCACCCAAGGAACCACTGAAGATGGAGTGTATCTTGGATAGCGGGATAGCCAAGAAGACCAGAAATCAGACATATTTTGAGCACTTGGTCAAATGGCAAGGACATCGAAATGCAAGGTGGTGATTTGCAAGGATGCTGGAAGAAGACATCGAAATGCAAGGTGGTGATTTGCAACAGTTAATCTCTAAGAGGAATTGAGACAATTTTCACCCAGGGAGTATGGTGCAGGAGCACCTCAAAAATCATGTTTTCATTTGTAATAAGGTCTATTTGACCAATGCATTTTCATTTCAGTTTGTAGCTAGGTCTATTTTGTAAGTCCCAAGTGACTTAGGGGACATTTGTCAAGTTCTAATCACGTAATGCTAAAAATAGCAATAATGCCAAAAATAGGCAGTAGTGTTTCCCAGCCGCTTGGAGTCAGTGTGGTACTACTCAGGGTGAGTTGTTAAATGCCCAGAGGAATGAACTTAATGAGTATTGTAACCAGATCAAATGTAATTGTACTGTGCTCAGGATAAATAAAGCAATTCAGTTCTGTCCATTCAATTTCTGTTCCTTACAATTGTAAACGTGTAACTATAGATTTCCATTCATTTTGTATATTCCATTGTCGCGTTTATCGTCATGAAGCATTCCACTGGTGAGATTTCTGTCAAAATCACTGGAATGGCTTCGTTGTATGAATATTTGTTTTGCTCTTTGTTTTGTTTTTCCTGTTCGGCGGTGCAGAGGATCCTGGTAGGAGGTTTCACGCAGTAAGAACAACCTAGCATCTCCATGCGCTAGGGTTCACAGGAAATAGACTGTGCGATGGCATGTTGGTGCATCGACCAAGGGTTTCGAGTGTTCACCGACGGAACGAGTCTCATCAAAGGCAAATGCCTTCGGCGTATTGGAAGGAGGATGAGGAACTTGGCTGATGGAGCTGAATCAGTGGCTCCTTTGACTGCAAGGAATTAGGGCTTTAGTCTGTGGTTGTCTGCTATGCACTCCCCATCAAAAATGCCTTTAATCTACTTTGGTGCTTTGTGTGGTAACTGCTTCTTCATGTCTTCTTCCATGTTGTCATTGAACTCTGCTTCATGATACTGATAAAGGTCTGCAATGTTGAAAATAGGTGATATGCCCAATATCTCCGATAACTCCACTTCATATGCATTTCCTAAATCAAATTTCCTGAGTATCTTACAAGGTCCAAACTTCTTCATCTTCAATTTGTTATATGTCCCAAATGGAAATCTTTTTTTTCTCAAGTACACCATCACTTCATCTCTGATTTCAAATTCCTTATGTCTTCTCTTCTCATTTGCCTTTTCCTTATACTTACTATTCATATCCTCCAAATGCTTCTTCACTTGATTATGCATTGTCTTCATGTGATCTGCAAATTCCTTTGCTTTTGCACTTCTCTTTTCTTCCATACCAATGTTTCTCAATTCAGCAACTCCTCTAGGATTTATTCCGGTAACAATCTCAAACGATGTTGTTCTGGTACTCCTATTTACTGAATTATTGTATGCAAACTCTGCTTGTGAAATAATCAAATCCCAACTTCCAGCTTTCTCTCCAGCCAAGCATTTCAACAAGTTTCCCAAACTCCTATTTACTACCTCTGTATGTCCATCAGTCTGTGGATGAAAAATGAACTAAACTTTAGATCTATATTCATCTTCTTCCAAAGTGTCTTCCAAAAGTATCCAAGAAATCCGGTGTCTCTGTCTAAAATTATACTCTTAGGTAATCCATGTAATCTCACAATCTCCTTGAAAAATAGGTCTACTACATGCACTGCATCAGTTGTCTTCTTACAAGGTATGAAATGAGTCATCTTCAAAAATTTGTCAATCACTACAAATATTGAATCATGTCCTCTTTGTGTCTTCAACAATCCCATTACAAAGTACATGCTTATGTCTTCCCAAGGTCTCTTAGGTACTGCCAAAGGTTTATACAATCTAGTATTTTGACTAATCCCTTTTGCAACTTGACAAACTCTACAACTCTGCACAAATTTCCTAACATCTTTATGTATCTGAGGCCAAAAGTAGTTTTCACTTACCAAAGCCACTGTCTTATCAATGCCAAAATGTCTTGCCAATCCTCCACTGTGTTTCTCCTTGATCAAATTATCTCTCATTGAACTCTTAGGTACGCATAACTGACTTCCTCTAAACAACATATCTTCTTGAATGAAATAATCCAACCACTTACTCCTATCTATCACAATAAGTTCCTTACATGCTTCCCAAGGTTCTGCAAAATCAGTGTCTCTCGCATACATGTTCTTCAATTCATCAAAACTCAACACTTTAATTCTCATTTCTGTCAACAAGTTTCTTCTTCTACTCAACGCATCAGCAACTTTGTTTGATTTTTCACTCCTATGCTTCAACACAAAAGTGTAACTTTGCATGAACTCTACCCATCTCATATGTCTCTGATTCAACTTTCCTTGACTGTTCAAATATTGCAAAGCTTGATTATCTATATATAGTACAAACTCCTTAGGCAACAAGTAATGTCTCCACTTCTTCAAGGCTTGAATTATGGCATAGAACTCTTGATCATAAATTGAATATCTTCTCCTTGCATCATTCAACTTCTCACTAAAATATGTTACAGGTCTACCTTTTTGACTTAATACTGCTCTAATCATATTTCCACTTGCATCACAATTGACTTGAAATACCTTATTGAAATCCGGTAATGCTAAAATATGTTGCTCTATCACTTTCTGCTTCAACAGTTCAAAACTTTTATCTTCTCTTGATGTCCACTTAAAGTCTTTCCCATCAACTCTCATTGTCTCTGTCATAGGATTACTTACTGAACTAAAATTTCTGATGAACTTCCAGTAGAAACTAGCCAATCCATGAAATGATCTAACCTCTCCAATGCTCTCTAGTGTAGGTGATTCAACAATTGCTCTTACTTTCTTAGGGTCCATCTTCAATCCTTCCACAGAAATCACAAATCCTAAATATACCAACTCTTCGTTCATGAAACTACACTTCTTGATGTTTATCAACAATTTCTCTTCTCTCAACCTCTACAAAATTTGTCTAATATGCTACAAATGATCCTCTTTTGTCTTACTGAAAATCAGAATATCATCCAAGTATACAATCACAAACTTACCCAAGAATTTCTTCAAGACTTCATTCATCAATCTCATGAAAGTACTCGGTGCATTTGTCAATCCAAAAGGCATCACTAACCACTCATACAATCCTTCATTTGTCTTAAAAGCAGTCTTCTATTCATCTCCTTCTCTGATTCTGATCTGATGGTATCCACTCTTCAAGTCTATCTTTGTGAAATATCTTGCTCCACTCAAACAATCCATGATATCATCCATAGTTGAAAAACTCAGACTCGGCAAAAACTCGGCAGACCCAAAAATTTTAAAAACTCAGGACTCACCAAAAACTCGGGGAAAAACTCAGCAATAACTCGGAAAACATAATTTTTTTAAATATATTCTTAAAAAACACACATTTCTGAAATTGTAGAATGCATTGCTGATTTCTTTCATATATAAATCAAAATTAAGAGTTTAATACATATCATAGACAAAAAAAAGAGTTCAACCTTCGAATACATATGAAATTTCAATTTGATAATACATATCATAGACCAAAACAAGAGTTCCATTATCACTAGAAGATATAAATCATAAATTTCTTCTACGACTAAAGCTCAAAAGAGTTTTGTTTCTCTTTGTGGGTGGTGTGGAAGTGGCTGCTATAGCTGGGGTATCCTCAACAAGATCCTCATCTATAGGATCAAGCAGTACATGTGAGGAACCCGCCCATGATGGCACATCAATATCATCATTTGACTCTATCTCTGAATCCTCATATGTTGCAACATTCGCTTGCCATTTAGCTATATTCCTCTCCATAACAGCTATATCATCATCATCATGTGATGGATCAACATCAACATCCTCAGCAATCTAATCTGAATATGGATCAATGTCGTCAAGGTCCAATGTCTGATATGAGTCCTGGCCTTCTACCTTCTTCTCATGTAACCGAAGGTTGTACCACACATAAACAAGGTCATTCAAGCACTTTTGAGTCAACCTGTTGCACTTTTTTTTGTGAATGGCCTAAAAAACACTCCAGTTGCACTCACAACCGGATGCACTACAAAGTTGGGATAAAATCTGGATGGCTATCTTTTCAAGATTAGGTGTTGAGGCACTATAATCTTCCCACCATAAATCTGCAAGGATAACATTTATAATTTTGTAAGGATTTTAGTAAACTTAAAAATTAAAATAAATAGTAAATGAAAAATAAACATATGTTTTTTACCTGGTTGCAGAGTGGATCTCCTACGAATGGTATCTCTTGAAGAAAAAAAAGGTACATCTGCATTCTTATAGGCCTATAACTCATCGAGTATGATGTCTTGAAGGTTATCATCAAAGACCAACCTCTCCATGCATGTGTTCAGGCCAAGCTTAACCTCTACATCTGCTTTGAATGAAGAGGAGAAGAAAAATACGGGGTTCAAATAGTAACCAGTGGCATGAATATGTTGGTGGAGTTGTCAACTCCACCTCCAATCAATAATGCACCATATGGGTTCATATTTTGTTTTATTTGACCCATACAAATGTTGAATGGCCTCTTTGTCCTTATCCATGGCCTCATCTAGATACCCCATGGGCTTTTGATCCCCATCCACTAATTGTAGAACCCTAACCAATAGTTCTAACACCTAAATCAATAGTGGATGAAAATAAAATTAAAGAATTATAGTAATTGAAATTCAACAAATATAAATATAATTTTTTACAAAATCCACAAATTTTAACATTAGCAAATAATAAAAAAAAAATTAGTGTTTGAAAACTTACCTTGATGATCTTTTCCATGGCTTTTTCCATGTCACCATCATAAACTGCCTTCACGACCCTCTTTGCTTCTGGCTTCCTATGATAAGGACTCTCCAACCACCTTTTAGCCACAAACATGCGCCTAAGGTGGGGCAATAATGCTGCTATACTCTGCAAGGTAAGGAAATTAGTGGTAAAGCGTGTGACTCCTGATTGTGTGAGCTCCTTGCCACCAGTGTACTCTCTTATAAGATTTAGGACCCATGTGTGGTTGTAGATGTATTTTGTGATATTTCTTGTCTCTTCAACCACATTCTTCACCCAGCTTATTTTTCCAATGTCCTCAAGAAGAAGGTCAATGTAGTGGGCAACACAAGGGCTCCATAAAATGGTTGGATGCCTCACCTCTAGAAGTCTACCGACTGCCACATATGTAGCTGCATTGTCAGACACTATTTGGATGACATGTTCCACTCCCACCTCCATCACCACCTCATCCAACATGTTGTACAAGGTTTCTGTATTTTTTATTTGATTGGAGGCATCAACTGACTTTAAAAAGACTAGTTGCCCCACTGAAGCCACTAAAAAATTGATGAGAGTCCTGTTCCTGGCATTTGTCCATCCGTCAGATAAAATAGTGTAGCCTTTTCTTTCCCAAACTTTCCTCTGATCCTATACTAGTAGATGTGTGTGTTCAACCTCCTCCTGCAACAATGGGCCACTCAACTCATGATGACTTGGGGCCTTGAACCCCTTACCTGCCACAATCAATGTAGTGACCAAGTGCTCCCAATAAGGACTCGAAGCGACATTGAAGGGAATATTGTTGTAGTACAAAAATTGGGCACATGCCAACTTCACCGAACGATGCACCTCTCTATTCCATGTATTTGCAAGACCATCCAATGAAGGTTGCACACCAGGAGTGTTTCGAGGAATAAAAAAGCTTTCAAGCCCTTTGCATGATCATTGTATTCGTGGCCCAATGGAAGGCGTAGAAGAGGCCTCTACACTTACACCTCTATAATCTGACCTTGTAGAACTCAAATCTCGGTTTGGAGCTGCCATTGCCTCTGCTGCTCTCTTTTTAGCTTCTTTCTTTCATTCATAATCCATAAGGAGGACGTGTGCCTCCCTCTGAGCCTCCAGAAAAACTTTTTCACATATCTCAACATCATTGCAAGGGACCTGTGCAAGGTGGTATTTAAGTCAATTAACGCCTCTGGACATATGTTTAATGCAATGGTTACAAATGACATCTCCTCGCTTTGGACCTAGTGTCCCATGTTTTCAGCAAAGGTCCTTAGGTTTGCCACTAGTTCTTCTACCTCCAGTTCCACTTGCAAATGCCATAAGTTATAACCTATTACCTATCAAAAAAGAGACAGCAAAAAAGGTTCAATTAAAAATTTAATTATGACAATAACACAGTTGCTATATTTTGACATTTTTGCTATAAGAAACAAACGAGATTCAAAATTATAAAAAGACTGTATAATATGAAAGGAGAGATTTTAGACTGTATTATAATTTATTTATAAAATATGTGTATTATTTATAAAATTTTGACAGTAATTTCCTATATATTATTAAATGACTGGTCACTGTATTATAAAAAATCAAAATTTTAAAATGACTATATTATATGAAAGAAGAGTTTTTGGATGAATTGTTAAAATTTATATAGGATTATGATGATTTTAATTTTTTATTTTTGTAGTCAATGACTAATAAAAAAATTGAAATTTTAAAAAGACCATATCATATGAAAGGAGAGATTTTGGACGAACTGTCAAAATTTATATAAATTTTGACAGTTCATCCAAAATCTCTTTTTTCATATGATAGTCATTTTTAAATTTTTAAATTTATAAATTTATAATCAATCCAAATTTCTAAAGTGTAACAGTTCATCCAAAATCTCTCCAAAATTTGGACAGTTCATCCAAAATCTCTCAATTCATATGATACAGTCTTTTTAAAATTTCATTTTTAAATTTTTTCAACAGTTCGTCCAAAATCTTACCTTTGCCCTTCAATTTCGCCTCTGAATGAGAAGATTTCTCCTATAAATGAGAAGATTTCACCTCTAAATCGCACCGCTGGGAGGGTTTCGCTAAGTTCACAAAATGAAAACTTTGCGATTTAGGGTTTTTCATTTTATGTCTTTTAAGTGTTTAAAATTTAATATTTTTTATGTGCTACTTTTGGAGGATCGACTCCCATTTTTTGGTGATTTTTTGCTGAAAACCTCGCCGCGAGTTTTTTCAAAAACTCGGGCCGAGTTTTGTAGAGAAAAACTCGCCCCAGGATTTGCCTCACGAGTAATCGTGGGTCAGATGATTTTTTAGCGAGTTTTTCTACTATGATATCATCCATCCTAGGTAAAGGAAATCTATACTTAACTATGATCTTATTTATTGCTCTAGAGTCAGTACACATTCTCCATTATCCATCTTTCTGAGGTGCTAACACTACAGGTATGCACAAGGACTCAAACTTTCTCTAATCAAACCTTTCCTCAACAACTCTTGTATCTGTCTATTTAACTCTTCATTCTCTGTCGGTGTCATTTGGTGTGCTGCTTTGTTAGGCAAAATTGCTCAAGGTATAAGATCCATGTGATGACTGATACTCCTTATAGGTGGCAATCCTTCAGGCATGTTATCTGATATGATGTCTTCATACTCTGTTAGCAACTCTTTTATCTCCTCCGGTTGTTCTCCTCCAATCTCCTTCTTCAATGTTTCAGGCTTCTTAGGAATCAAAGCATAACACATATTCTCATGTCTCAAACCATCTAGAAAATTTCTTCCATCTACCAAACAGATTCTAGCATTTCCACATACTTCACTCTTAGGGTCATCTTCTAAAGGAATCAAGGTAATTCTGTTTCCATTTGCTGTTATAGTGTATGTATTCTTTCTCCCATCATGTAGAGCTTTTCTATCATACTGTCAAGGTCTACCCAACAAGATATGACAAACATCCATAGGCTTAATATTACATAAGACTTCATCATGATAAGATCCAATATAAAATTTTACCAAACATTGTTCACTCACCAGTACCTTATGATCATCCTAAATCCATGCTATTTGGTAGTGTTTAGGGTGTTTCAATCTTTCCAATTTTAGCTTAGTCACCATCTCCTCTGAAACTAAGTTATCTGAACTACCACTATCAATCACAACTTTACAACACTTACCTCCTAATTTGCATCTGGTTCTGAACAATTTTTTTGTCTATGGTGGTTCCTCATTTGTTTCTACTTGAAATAGTGCTCTCCTCATCACAAGTGATTCTCCTTTCTCTAGTTTACCAACTGAACTGGGCGATCTAATAGGTTCTTCTTCCACATAGGCTACTCTTCCACTATTCTTTGTCTTCTTACTTGTACTACCTTGATTACATTCGAATGCTCTATGTCCTTCACCTCCACACTTAAAACAAGTACCTCTGAATGTTCTCTTATCAAATCCTCTTCCCTCTCTTCGGTATCCTTCATTCCGGTATGCACTAGGGTTTCCTCTCCAGTAAGAACTTCTATCATCTCTCTGGTAAGTATTATTATCTCTATCATCCTTCTTGAATGGGTTGGCAGGCTTGTTCTGCTCCTCAAATGATCTCTCCTCTGAAAAATGTTCTTCCTCTCTAAAATTTACTTCCTCTTCCTTTTTGTCTTGGATCATGCCTTTTAATCAACTTCTCTTCAACCTTCAGGGCAAACTAATATGCTTCTTCCAAAGATGTTATCCTTACTAAGCTTAGTTCTTCTTGAATGCTCAATCTCAGTCCATTGATGTATCTAGCCACTTTTTCCTTGTTTACTTTACTATGTCTTATCCTTATAATCATCTTATGAAATTCTTCAGTGTACTCCTCCATAGATTTCTCCTTTTGTCTTAGGTTTTGCAATCTTTTCAACAGTTCCAACTCATAGTCAGTAGGTATAAACTGATTCTTCAATTTTGTCACCATCCTATCCCACTTCGTAATCTTTTCTTTTCCTCTTCTATTTCTATCCAACTGAACTTCTTTCCACTATATAGTAGCATGTCCTTTCAATTTTGTCTTTACAAATTTCACCTTCTCTGGATCTTCAACTTCCTCATATTCAAAGTATTCTTCTATGTCATTTATCCAGTCAATCAATTCTTCAGGGTTCAAATTACTAGTATAGTTCGGCACATCAACTCTAGGTCTCTTTCCAATCTTTGAAATAGCTCGTAACATCTTTACTTGATCTGATTCTTCTTCTTCATCACCTCCTAGGGTTTCGCCAATTTTTTCAACAGACTGAAATTCTTCTTCATCATCACTTTCAACATTAGGTCTTGGTGGCAATCCTCTTCGCCTATCTTCTTCAACAGCATCCAAATGAATTTGCATTGTTTTCATCATCTCCATCATCTCATCCATTCTACCAACCATTATTCCAATAGCAACAACTCTCCTCGATGGCATTCTTCCTAGGAGCAAGTGCAAACTACCTCAAGTTTGGCGATTGGGCTACAAGGTGACAACTGCCTCACAATTGGTGATCAGTTGTGACACAAGTAACCTGCCTCAATTTGGCGATTTATCCACAGCAAGATCTTATGGAATTCCTTCACCAACTTCACTCAATTCACTCCCAAAGATTTAAACTTTCGCTCTGATACCACTTGGTGTAGTCATGGTAGGAGGGTTCACAAAATGAACTGTCCAGGTCGTGCAGCAAGAGTAAACACAATGGAAACAACTCAAAGATATGAAACAAATACAGATTCAATCATTCAGCCTATAATAGAATTCAAATACAATTTGGCCAGCATCATGCCGGCTTATAATTAGGGCTCACATGCCTAATTATAGAATATCAGAATATGCACAAGATATAGCATTGAAGTCCCCTCGTGAAGGAGCCAAACTATCTGTCTTCTAAATCATGAGAACTATGCTAACTGCTTTCCTAGGGATCTATTATATCCTTATATATTATCTTCAGTACAAAAGATTCCTCCGTGTCGGCCAAGGAAGGTCACAAACTCCAATGAAGAGCTGTAATGTGTGTACACAGATAGGTCGGACCTAATCATATAGAACACCTTCGCAAATGAATGGAATGATGTGCGGATATCGGGGAAGGTTAGACATGAACCAAAGATCAATGAATGATGTGTCATTAAGCTCCACAAGTCGAGGAATGCTCCGCAAGTATTCTCCTTTAGCTAATTATCAGAGACTGCTAGGATGCTCTGTTATAAGAAAACAAATGATCTTCTAATAGCGATAACTTTTCGGTACTTAATCCAAATGCTCTGAATTCTAGATATGATGCAGATGAATGAATCTAGGTGCTTAGTTCAACTCCGTAAGATGTGAAATGCAACTACGGTAGAATGTGGACCAAAATACAGAAACTGCTACTGATTGAACTGTCTAAATTGAACTGAAAAATGAAAGTAAACAAACTGAAATGCAAATGTTTTTGGTTGATGCAAGATTGCTCTTAAACCAGGGATGCTCCTGCATCACTATTCTCAAACAAAGCGGTCTCTTCCACCACCTTCCCAAGGCCAACATCATCAGACTCGTCATTACCACTATCCTCAAGCCCAACACCAATCTTATCCAAAACACTTCCATTGCCCATGTCAACAGCCTTGCCATCAATTTCATCTGCCCCAAGTTCTTTGGCATCAATCTACTCATCATCATCTAACTGATCCCCAAAACTTTCATTGTCAAACATACTAAGAAAATCATTAATAATAGAATCAGTTTCAGCATCTAATTGATCCAAAAAACTTTTCTGGACAGTCCATATTTCACACAATGACGAATCATGGCCATTGAACCTTTGAATCTTTCCTTCTTCAATCGACATTGCTCCTACTCAAACTCGAATCTCTCCTGCCAAACAATCAAGCACAACCAGCTCTGATACCAATTGTTAAACAATAAAAATGACAGATTTAAAAACAAAAACACAACTCAAAGACAAACAAGAAGGAAGAACAGAGTTTTTAACGTGGTTCACCATAAAGGCTACATCTACAAACAAGCAGGGCAATATATTATTCACTATTTCTCCAATTCATTACAATACATAGCAGCATGCTTTATAGGCCTTCAGCAGCTTACTCTATTTTCAATCTCCGTTACAATATATTTATTATTCTGTGACCACTCAGCCAACACCCAGCCAAGAATAGCAAAGGAATCATAATAAATGCCTGATAGAGGAGCGTTCCCATTCCACAAACAGGCCTAGAATACGCGTTCATAAAAATGAGGTGTCAGTTATGTCTGATTAGGCTTCACCGCTCAACATCCTCTGCTCATGATGCAGGTAATTGTGTTATATGAGCACTTAATAGGAAGTTGCATTAGCTTTCAATCCATCTACGCTATACTTTCAAGTAAGACCTTAGTGACCTAGGAGTTTATGTTTAATGGATTGCTCAATTCTATATAATTAAGTTTTGGAATATGGTGCTGAAAGTGAGATGATTGTATTTTCATAAACCAGATAATGGGCATTGCAGTGGTGCGTTTTCTTTGCCTAAACCTTTTTATCATGATGCAACTTGTCTATTCTTTCATACCATTTGCCATTCTTGCAATTGATGGAATTTTTTACACAGAACAAGTTTCTATCCCAGAATATGCTTATAGCTTGTGCGCTGCGATCCCGCTTAGCTACTTGCCCATTTTATGACAGCACTTTCAGATTCCACGCTGAACACCAGAAGACTGTGATACTATGTCTAAAATTTTTGGATAGGCTCCTGTATAAATCCAAGATCTGCTCTGGCGCCTGGGGTTACGGATTAATCTATCACTGAGTTGCCCATTTAATGATATAGCTTTTAAACCTCTTCAGAAATGTGGCTTGTAATCTCGTGGTACTGATATGAAACATGTACCATGCTTATTTCAGTGATGCCCATCTTTCTTTTCAGCTTTAATCTATCTTATATGGTGGTGTCAAGTTTGAGTTTAAATAATGTAATAACCCCGAGCACTTTTTCAGGGCTACCAAAACAAAGCAAAGTCCTTCTGGTTGGGCTAGCGTTTGTTACAAGGAGTTGCCATTGGAACAGTTTGTCTGATTATATTCAAATGCACTTAGTATTCGAGATGCATCCTGTTTCTATTTTGTGGGAAACAGATAATCAGACTGATTTGTCATAGTATAGTTCAAGGAATGTCCATGGTTACCCCAACCTTGAGTTTTAATAGTGTAAGATCATTAACTACTTCAAAGCTATCAACACAATCAAAATCTTTCTGTAAAATCCTGCCGCAGACTCCTCAGATCAAATACTTGGAACCAGTGGTGTTAATTGGGCTGAATGGCAATTACAAATAGTTGGCACGCTCTTACAAATCAACTAAAGGTATTTTAGGGGGTTCTGTTTACTTTTGAACAAAAGAGGAACGATTGCTTGATTATGTTAATCTGGGTTAAGTGTTTGAAATGTTTAATTCTGTTTTGTTGGGTAACAGGTAACTACATTCAAATGTGGTAGCATAGTGCTGGGAATGTCTATGAACCATTCATTATTTGATGGGTTTGGCGCTGTGGAATTCATGATGAACTTCTCGTCTGTAGCACGGGGTCAGGGATTGATCACTTACCCAGTTCCTGACAGGACATGTCTGAAAGCCAGGGATATTCCAGATATCAAATATGAGCATTTGGAGTGCATGAAATTAAGTGACATCGCAGAAGAGATGAGGAGTACCTTCACAACTGCAGATGTAGCAAACTCAGACGCCTGCAGTATTTCTCTTCCACCTGGTGACAGCTATAAAGTGTTCCCTTTCACAATAGACATGATCGAGAGACTAAAGAAGAAGGCCATGGATGATAGTAATCTAAAGAAATGCTCTTCATTTGATGCCATTGCAGCTCTAGTATGGCAGGCTCGAACCAAGGCCATTGATATGCCTTCTGATCAGCCTTCTAAGATGCTTTTTGCTGTGGACATTCGTTCAAGAATGGATCCTCCATTGCCAAAGGGCTTTGCAGGTATGTATATACTATATACATTGTAGGTTCTATAATAATAACATTTTTTTAATATATGTTTTACAGTGAATTGTCTTCATGGATAATTGCAAGCAAGTAGAAATCAATATATTGCATAATTGTTAGCCAAGTTGGAATTACTTGCTAAGTAAACCGATGACTGCTAATAATCATCTACAATTGCAATTTTGAGGGATAAAAATCCATGATCTGTTCTTTTTCCCATTAAGCATCCTGCTTGAGACCAAGGTGACCAATGGAATCTTCACCCCATCACTTCCAATCATGACCAAGGACATTTGGGATGAGCCTGGCAGTGCCATGTTTTTCTGTCTGAAACAAATATTATGAACCCTTAAGGACTCTTTGCAGGGTTAGGATGCGGTTTTGTTCTAGAAAAAGGCCTTCTTCTTTGGGGTAAAAGTAAATGTCGATGCAGACTCCAGAACCTGTAAAGGATTTGAGCTGTAAAACCTTTATTTTATATTTAGATCGACATATAATTGATAATTTTCATACCATTTCCATTGGCAATCTGGTCTACTGAATTGTTATTGTTACCTTGTTTTAGGTTTCAAACAAGCAATCCTTCTTGAGCCTCTCCCTTTCCCTTAATTCTTTATGATGTTTTAGGGCACTCTTCATCCTTAAGCCACTTAAATGCCCCAGCTCTGGATTTCAACTTTGCAGACAAGTGTGATATTTTTGGCCCTGGTTTATCCATTATTGTAATCTTAAATTGACTGGATAAATTGTAGGTGTGATTTCAGAATATGATTTCCAATTTTGCCATTCATACCCAATTTGAAGTATTGGCTAACCAATTAACAAGCTGATCATCGTTGGCACCAAGTTTACTTATCCAGATGCAGAAGACTAATATCAAATGCCCAAATGACTTGGAATTTAGATCTAAAACTTGTGGTTTTGTATTCCATCAATTTAAAACTACCAAGCCGATTGCTCATCACGCAATTCAATATTTTAATTTCTGGAAGCACCTAATTAATCTATCAAGGCTTAAATTATAATACTCCATAAGGTTTGTTCTAATGATGGAACTCTTGAATTGAATTTTTTGTTCTATATATCAAGTTAGTGTTGCCACCATGATTAACTTTCCATATTTGGTTTAATTGTTTGCTGGATTTTGATTCAGGCAATGCTGTTTTCTGCGCATATTGCATTGAACCAGCAGGTGCAGTGAAAGAGAAGCCACTATCCTTTTGTGTGGAAAAAGTTCAGGAAGGCATATCCAGAGTCACAAACGATTATGTTCGGTCATCCATGGATTTCTGTGAGACTTACAAATCAATTCCAGCACTATTAGGTGGCATTATTCTATCTGCATGGTGGAAAATCCCATTTTTTCTTGTTGATTTTGGATTTGGAAAGCCTATCTATGCAGGACCCATTATGAATGCCCTGGTGGAGTTTCCCTTGCTACTCTCCAACGGAAAACAAGATGGTGGTCTCAACCTCTACATTGCTCTACAAAATCACCAGCTGGAGAAATTTGAGCAAATTGTCTATGATTTTTAACCTTTAACCCAGTTTGGTGTTAACCCAGTTCCACCAAACTGTAGTTTTGAAATATATTCAATGTTTGGGTACTCCTAGGAAACAGCAGCGGTGCATAGGACAGTCTTAAATGTTTTGTTTATAGGGTTTTTCAAGATATTTTGAAGTATTGCAGAATAACATGACTTAGTAGTCTTATGCAGGGTCATCTCAACCTATATATTGTAATGAAAGTTCCTCCACTCTTGTAATTTGGTTGTACACTCTAAGAGGTTTCTTTTGTAATACATGTTTCATTGTAACCCATTCTTTGGAGGAGAGAAAGTGGCAGAAGATTAACTCTAGTTCCTTCATCTATGATGATGCATTTAATAGTAATCTCTTGGACTTGAATTTGTAGGTAAAGGGGAGACCCTCCCTTTTGGGACATGTCGTCATCTAATAATTTTGCAAGATTGAAAGCTAAGATGCAATGTTCTTCTTGAACATGACGTGCTACTTCTAAGAATTCTAGAAAGTCTTTTTGGTGGGTAGGTGATTTTTTGAGTAGGTGTACATCATTTATGTGAAAGTGGTCTCGGTGACATGGTCTGGCTGGTCTGATCTTTGGATGATGTACACTTCTTGAGGTTGGTCTAACTCCACATGACTTAAGGCATTTTGGTCAGGAGTGTTTCAAGGTTTGTGCATTGGTTTATCTTTTTTTTAAGATTGGAGGAAGGTCATGAACTTTTGACATTGCTCATTGGAGAAATTTGAAATGGCTTTATTGAAAGCATGACAAGTCTCTGTTTCATGTCCATTGGTATTGTGAAAAAGCAATAGGTGATGGGTTCATAGGGAGCGTGATACACCTCTAGACGTTTTGTTTGCAATCTTTGTTAAGGTCCTTGATTGTTTATGTGGTTTCTGATAGTGTTGATGTTTTTCTTTGGATATTGACTATCTATTACAGCCCTAAAAAGCATGCCTTCCTAGTTGTTGCTCTTTTGAGTTGTCAATCCTCCATTTGGACTATAATTTTTTTCACCCACTATCAATGGCAGCTTGGTCAATTTACAACACACTCTCTAGTGCTTCCTCATAAGACTTTTAAGGTAGTTTTTGGACTTCCTCTCGGGTGCCCATATTAAGGGCATGCAAGAAGAGGTCACATAGTTCTTTGTGGTCCATATCTGGGGCACTTGTCGATGAATAGAGAACTTGTCTCTATCATGTGATGAAATGTGCCATCAATTCATTCATGTCTTGTTTCATTGTTAGGAATTCATGTATTCCAGTCTTAATGAGTTTGTTCATGTCAAAAGCCATGACAAACTCACCTATGAGTTGGTGGAAGAAGTGGATTGAAGCTTTGGGCAAGTGATAGTACCAATGTAATGCAATCCCTTCAAGTGTCTTTAGGAATATTCTCATCACAACTCCATCCCAAGGGAGGAGTTCTCTTATAGAAGTGGTATACGCCTTGATGTGTGAATTGGGATCTCCTTCACCTTTAAATTTTGGCAAGTCTGGGAGGGGTCTTGGTAGAATCACGTTACGGATTGTGTGGTCTAAAGGTTCTTTTAGGTATTCTAAGTAAGTCCCTAAGAATGCATTCTAAGATTGTGTGATTGAGAGTATCAACCCTGTTGGTGGAGTTTGTTGGATTTGTGCTTGATATCCTGGAATAGTGGGTTAAGTGGCCTAATATTTCTACATTGGATGGGCTCCACTTGGAAAAGTATAATTGCTTCCATTGCATGAATAGAAGCTTAGATAAGGGGGGTTTTGATATGCCCTCTAGTTTGGTTCGATTCTCATGTTGTGCAAATTTTCATTCAACTTAATTCTCTTATCTTGTGGAGGTTGCTCTACTTCTACCTAGGGTCCTAATCTGTTGGACCAACGTTGCTATGAGATATGTGGGAGTAGTTGTCCCTATTCTTTGTGCCTCACCACATAGGTTTCCGAGATTTGTTCCAACCATTTTTTCTCTTGAAGTGTTTTATCTTTGTTCTTCTTGGCAAGCAACATGTAAGGCCTCTCAAGCCTCCCTAGCCTCTTGCAAGTGTTTTTCTAAGAATGATACCTAATTATCTAGGAATGTTGTTGTGTCACTTGTCGAGGGTTGATGATCTATCGGTGGATTTTTGATCGCACAAGCATTCTAGGTGCTCTAGAGTAAGCTAGTTGGATGATTGTTCCTTGTTCCCATGTGGGATTGTTGAACGTGAGAGAACGATGAGGTTCTCTCCTATCATTTTTGTAGTATGAGTCTTCATAGTCAAAGCAGTTTGTTATAGGTGCCAAAGACTTAGACATGGCAGTACCTATCTAAAGATGACATATTTGGTTCCTTTGAAGGAACAATTCCTTGATTTTCTCCTAATTCTATCATATTCAAGGGTGTCATAGACACCACAGAATAAATGGAATGAATGATAGAGATGGTGAGAGCGAAGACAAAGATAAAAACAAAAATGGTGGAAGGTAGGATGGATGGAAAAGTGAGAAAGCTCAACCAAAAAGGCTTTTTCTCTTCATGTCGAGTTCACCAAAATATGTACTCCTTAAAACGTTACTCAAGAACAAAAGTGAATGATTTAGACTTGATACAACACATGAACCTTGTCCTTGCTAAAGGATACCTCCAAGTCACTCTCGCTTTGATGGAAAAAGCCATTCGAGTGAAGGTGTAACCTAGGGGTGGTTCTATTCGTGTGGAAGAAGAATGTTGCAGAGAGTGGTTGGATGGTCTTGGGGCCTAGTCTATGTCAATGTTTGTTCTGTAATGGAGATAACCCTATGACCCAAAGGGTCACTAGTTGTCAATCTCCTATTTGGATTCCTTAAGTTCCAATGCCTAGATGGATGTTGATTTTGTTCATTAATGAATACAGAATGATGTAACCTTTCTTCATTAGCCTGACTGACTTGTATTTTTTTTCTTGTTGTTTGACCCTAAGGGTGAGTTCTTATTCTTCTAGCATATGTTGAGTGTGTTGTGGTATCAAATGTATTAACTCTATTTCCTCAAGGATAGCTCTAACCCACTCACCTCTAATTTTTGGGCACATTCATATGCTTCGATAAGAGAGAGTTAACTAAAGTTGACCAAGCATTGAACTTTTGTTTAACTTTGACTTTGTGATGTGACCAAAGGAGTTCTATGACTCGACCTTGTGATGACATTAAGGAGTTTTTTACTATGTTTTCAAATTGACCTTGTGATGAAATCGAGGGTTTTGTACATTTTCTTTGTTTTGATTTTCTCTTTTCCTAATGTTTTTGGATTTTGATGTATGCAAACTCAATGAATGCAAAACAATTTTTTTGTTCTTTTTCCAAATGAATAATAAAATGATTTAATTGACTATGAATGCAAATCTAACTATGTTTTTGTTGTTTTTGAGATCAATTTTGGAAAGCAACATAACAAACTAATCTAATGCAATAAGGAAATTTAATCTATGAAATAAAATAATAATTTATCTAATGCAATGAAAGGAAACTACACTAGCAATGCATAACCTATCAAGAGTAGAGCAACAAAGTATTGCTTTCCTTAAGAGCAACTCAATTAGCTTAAGCTAATTACTACGAAAGCATTTAAAGAACCTATTTCAAATCTGGTGCATGAGATTTGTACTATCCTCAAAAATCCTTGTATGTGGCAACCTCTTTCTCGTCTGTAGCAATGGGGTCTTCCTCTTGGTGACAGGGACAAAGGGAGCAATTGATTTGAAATTACTAGAGCTTTGAGAGCTAAAATTAAGAAAACTTGTAGAGATATGAGTGCTATGTATGCACTATGTGAGTACAATGGGTATGTCTTGGGAGAAAATTGAGAGCATATCAATGCTATAGAAGCTTTCAAAATCTTGTAAAACTACCATAAACATGAAAGAAAAGGCACACAAGTCTTTTAATGAGCATCAAGATGCTAGTGGAGAGAAAAAGCAAAGCTTATCAAATGACTATAACAATGAATTTACCTCTCTTATTACTTATGGGAGGGTTTATTTATAGTTTTGAAGAGCTCACAAGAGGTGGGATTGATTAAGAAGTTAACTCCTTTAATTGAAGAGTTAACATGCTTGATTGATCAAAGAAATCAATTGATTAGACAGTGAACTAAGCTTGATAGCTTATCACTCATGGAGGAAGGAGAGTTAGCATGAGAAGAAGGTGAGATAAAAATAGATCAATGGGAAATAATTATGGATTATTGGGGATGAAGAATGGGCTAATAATAAACTAGGCTCAGTTAGGGTTGAAATTGCATGCAAACTGGGGCAAAATGGATCTTTTTAGGGGTGAAATTGAAGAGTAACAAGTGCATGAAAACACAACAAGGTCACCAAGGGGTCACCCATTTTACCAATAGGGTCACCGATGGGGGATTTGGAACTCAAAGGGCGTGACACAAAAAATAGAGGTCATGGGAGTGATTTGAAGGGCTAAAGATGATCTTGGTAGGCTAGAGATGCCGTTTGGATTTTGAAACTAACCAAACTAATTCATATGAGTGGATCCCCTAGTTTACCAGTAAGGTCACCCATGGTGGATTCAAGATCCTCCCCGGGGGATTCAAAAATCAAAGGGAGCGACCCAGAAAGGAGGAAATGGTATTGAAAATGATGGTTGGAAATGGTCTGGGAGGTCAATTGGAAGTCTTTAGAGGGTTGAAACAGGTGAAATGGGTTTAGGGAATATAAATTTCCTATGTTAAGACGCTGGTAGACCATGTCAACAAGGCCAAAAAGTGAAAAAGAAGAAATGTCAACAAAGGTTAGTGAAGAATGAATAGGACCTTGAAGGGTTAGCTAGGTGATAGGGGAAGAAAGAAAGAGGTGAAGAAACTCCATCCACATGTTTCCAAGAGGAAAATTGTTGAGAGGTTGTATTTACATGTTTACATGTACATGTTTATGATTACAACTCATCATTGGATCATTGTGTAGGCTCATGTGCGATTTTAGTGCATATACTATTGTTGTCAGTTCATGATCTGGAAAAATAATTGAAGTACTTTGTTCATACTATACTTTACTAAATAAAGGTGTGCAATTACTATATTAGAAATGGATACCCATTATGTAAACATATATCTATTAGTAATGGATATCTAGTATATAAATGTATATTTGATCATATAAACATACTGGATATTTGCTTTTAGAAGATATAGGTTATATTTAAATCCCCCCAGTACACTTTTGCCTTGGTTTTAGTCTTGGAAATCTGACCCTAAGCCTTGGACCAATAAGTACAATGTCATGGTAGGATCTATTAGTAATACTGACTTTGCAATATGGCTAACAATTTTATTTCCAATATTTGTTGCAAAATTAAAACCATTATATATGAGAATGTCTAGTTTTCAAATTTGTATTTCTTTATTGTTTAACCTAATTTTCTATTTATTTATTAATTTTTAAACACAAAGTCTTATAAACTTGAAATGACATATATTTCTATTTTTAGTAACTTTTGATTTTTTTTTTTTAAATATGTGTGATCAATCTAAACATTGTTCTCTCCACACTAAAAAATGATTACAATTATTTTAGGTCGAATTGTGTGGTCCATACATGAGGGCTTTTAGATCTGTACCTAAATCCCACTAAATAATTAATAAAAAAAAATATATTTGCTAAAAAATTACAAAAAAAATATCCAAACCAAACTTCAACATCATATGCATCTATTCATAAAAGTATTTTAAAAAATAATTTCAATTACTACTTTTTATGTGGGTTGCACACATACATGGGTTGTACTACCTTTTATGGTAAGTGAAAAGATGGGTCCTAGCAAATGAATCTTGATGAGGTACCCATGTACATAAACATCCCCCCAAAGAGAAGAAGTCTCCCCCCCCCCCCGCCCCCCCCCCGCAAGAAGAGAGAGAATACCGCCCCCCCCCCCCCCCAAAAAAAAAAAAAAAAAATAGAGAGAAGAAGACTAGCCAAAATGCTAAAAGTAATATGTGTTTACAAAATAGGAACAAAAACTACACATGTAGAGCTAAAAAAAACCAACTTTTAATAAATGACAGTAAAAAAAGAGCTTGTTTGTGAAAGTTATTAGCATTTTAAGTTCTAAAAAAGCATGACTAAACAACAAAATCTTTGAGAAAACTTAAATTCTAAAAAGTGGGAGAATCAAATCTAAAAATAAATACACCATTACAAAGAGCGTGTAATACTACTCCACTTTAAAAAATGCTCAAAAAATGCCTCCATATGAGCAATTTATGGTCGTTTGAAGTTGGCCCTCAAAATATAAAATCTCAATGGTGCAACCTTGTCCAAAGGATAATTTAGTAATGTTGCTAAATTTAGAATACTTTGCCATAGTAAATTCACCAACTAATTTTAGAAGGTCACTAGATTTAGAGAAACTTCTAGATTTAGAGGAACTGCTAACTTTCCCACCAAAGCCATGGTTGTTGCACACACATATGATTGTATTGTCATAAAATGATACAATCATACATATGAATAATGATAGGCTAAAAAAATTCAAACTCGTTCAGACCATGAATTAAAAAATTGTCAACTTTTATACTGATTTATAGGTTTTGACATATTTCTAAGGTTGCAATGGCAAGGACCATTTTACACCAAAATTCCTTAAAAAATATGCAACTTGAAAAATTCAATCAGACAAACATAGAGAAAACCCATTTGTTGATTAGTTTCTTAGAGTTTGATTAGAGCAAAATTAAAGTCAATCCTAACTTTCTTGAGTCTTTTAGACATAATGTTGCAACCAAAAACATTGCATGTGGTGTGCCAAAATTAACCCATGCCCAAATGACTAAACTCACTATCTCTTACAATCAAGCAATTGATTGGTCTATTCTCAACACAATGTCTCTGATACCATGTTAGATTCTACACATAAACAAAAGCAAGAAACTATCCAAGACCTATACAATAAATAAACCAAATGAAACTATTTACACAAATGATCCTAGAATCAAAATATAGTTAGAATCTAACAAATAAAAGAGATTTGTGAAATAACATAAAGAAAACACTCTCCATTTGATCATTAGATATGAGAGAATAATGTTGAATATATAGCAATAAGATAGGTAAATACAATCAATAAGAGGAGTACCTCCAACTACCATTGAAAATAGGTGGGAGTTATACGTACTTGGAATATGTCAAATTAATGGTTACACCTATCTAGACGAAGACAAACAAATGGTTATGAGAGGTGGCCAATACATCCAAGAGAGGGAGTAACTCCAACTACAAAAAATAGGTGGGAGTTACACACGTGTCACTCATAGAAGAAGCCATGTATCCTTATAATTACCATGTCTAATATCCAACACAAGCTTAATAATATATATAGGAAAAAGAAACCCTCAAATATAAAGGAAAATAAAAAACCTATACTAACATGGATGGCATGTATTTAGTGACCTAGATGGTCACATTATGTATAAGGATAGAATATTTCTAGTGCTTGAATCTAAAATGAAGGAGAATATTTTAAAAGCATTGCATGATGCACCTATGACAAGACACCTAGGAATCTACAAGACTTATAGGCAAATAAGAGAAAGGTTCTTTTGGAAGGGCATTAAGGAAGATTTACTCAAACATATCACATAATGCACAACTTTCCAACAAAATAAATTAGAACATTTTTTTCCTATAGGTTTGCTACAACCATTGCATGTTCTCAACTAGAAATGGGAGATATCCATGGATTTCATCACAAGCCTTCCAAAAGTAAATGGCAAGGATTACATTTATGTTGTACTAGATAGATTAATTAAGTTTGGACACTCCTTTGTCATTCCTTTAGGATTTAGAGCACATCAAGTAGCTAATTTATTTTTGAAGAAATATTTAGGCTACATGGTTTGTCTAAGAATATTGTAAATGACAAGGATATTAGATTTCTTAGCTCCTTTTAGTAGGAGCTAATTCTTTTGACTGATATCGAGCTCACTCCTAGTACCAATTATCACCCACAAATAGATGGACAAATAGAAATAGTGAATAAGTAGGTTGAAAGATATTTAAGAAATTATGTCATAGACTAGCAGGTAGCATGGATCAAGTTGTTGTTGTTGGAATCAGACCGGACAAGTGAGAGGGGGGGGTGAATCAGTTGTCCCACAATTTTAACCTTTTCTGACTTTAATCTTCTTTCACAAGTTACAAACAGATTAATGATGTAAACATTAAAGCGTGAATCAACAACACATGAGCAGAAACAAAATGAACACACTTGACACCAAGATTTTTAACGTGGAAACCTGGTTAAGGAAACACCATGGTGGGGGTTAACCCACAAGATTCGTACCCTATTAAAAGTACTTGAAAGAAATGGGAAGGCACTTGCCTTTGGGCGCACTGCCTAGAGCTCACTGCTCAAAGAGGCTCCCTACTTATAGGAATTTGTTTAATACAGAAAAATTTAACTGAGAAATAGCATCTTCATCATGCCTAGTTCAGTCTCATTAAAATCTCACAAAAAATTTTTGCTCTACCCCCAAACACTTCTTCACTATCTCTTCATCCTTTACTACTCTTGTTCTTCTTCTTCTCCTCTCTTTTGTTCTGTCTCTATACCTTTCTTATGATTTTATCATTTTCACACAAGGACCACTTTCCACAACTCATCAACAAGTATTTATATGCTTCATCAACCTTGGAATGAACAACAAGGTCAGCTTGACTTAATGTGGATCACTATACTGTCGACCAAACATGGCTGGGGCTTAAATCTTCCTCAAACAATACGCCATGCTCTAGAGAATTTCTCTAAGATCATCCGCAACACACTTGAATCATCCGGTCGGCCAAGACTGGGAAAAACAACAACATCAAGGAAGAAATCTTCAACAACAAGCTCAGTCTTCAATGCGGACCTCCAACACAACAGGCACATGATCGAGAGACCTCCACAAGCACATTGAATTCAGCAATAATATCCGTTCTACTCCAAATCAATAGAATCACTTGTATCTTCATCTGGTACATTAAGAACACTATCTGCCATGACTGTCACACTAGAAAGATTGCTTGTGGACCTCCAAACTACGAACCATTTGAGTTGATGACACACACTAACTTCCCAAACATGTCTCTATATCCATAGATCATAGTGTTTCATTTGTGGAGCAATCCAGACCAATTTCCTATCACTCTGTCTCTTCTGAATACTGCAAAACCTGGTTCTACTCAGATGGCCATAACTTCTTCAAATCTTTATGTGGACCTCTCAAATATTAACTGGAGCTACTTCATACAATCCTCTACATAGCTATATGGTCTGCGTACTTAGATCTTCATTAATTTTCTCAATATCCTCAACATTTCAGTCTTCTAACCAGGCAATAAACTAGGATATAGTTGACATCAATGGCAACAAGGATATGTTGACATCAATGACAACACCACTTAGGCACCTATTTGCAATAGTTGCACCTTGGAGAATATTTATATAATACTAACCATCACTTATCCATTGGTATGACTCCTTTTACAGCTCTGTATGGATGTGATGCACTAACTTTCATATAGTTGGGTTTCATTGACAATAGGCTACTAATATCTAGTGACTTGGTAGGCCATAACCAAGATATTTTGAGGTCACTCAAGGATCACATGTAGTAGGAACAAAATCAACAAAAAAATTATGCAGATCAACACCACATTGATGTTGGAAATTAAGGTGTCTCAACTTTGGTAATCCTAGTGCATTGGTTATTTGATTATTTATTTATTTAATTGCCTATGTTGTAATTTAAGTTGCACATCCTATTTTGTCATTTAGTGTGAAGTGGCATGATGTGTTGTCACTCCACTTGGAATGTGACTAGGATGGTCAACTTATCCCATGTGGATATAGGTGTCCCATATTGTGGTAGAGGTTTTCTGCCATTTGTTGGCATCTTCTGTAGTGTGTAAGGAGTTATGATGCGTAAGTGTTATGATTGATTCCTATGACAGATTCTATGACACGTAAGCGTCAAGAATAGAAGATTCTATGATAGGTGAAGACATGTGTCGAAGAGCATCTTTGAGGAAGGCATCTTTGGGTGCCCAAGGTGGGTTATGACATGTTGTAAGAGGAATATGCTATTTTAGGCAGTTATGATAGATTCTCTTACACCTGTAAAAGTTGTCATGTATACGGATTCTATGACAGTTGTAAGGTGCATAAGAGCATATGTCATATCCTATCTTGGGACTAGGCACCCACATTGGGATGGGGTGTTGTGACAAGTGTAAAATCCATGTTGTAATGTTGGACAAGTGTCCTTATGCATGGGTTTTGGGCCATGAGGCCAAGATGGACTCCCATCTCTAGAAGGTTCCTATTTTGCCTTGTAAACTCTATAAAAACATGTGCTTGGATGGGAGATACATAGTGTTATTGATAGCTACTGTTATGCTACTAGAATATCTCTAGATACGAGTGTTAAAGACTCCTGGAAGACTTGCATTGCAAGTGTGTTATAAACATTCTTTATTTTGATAATACATCGTGCAGGTTTTGGAGTGTGGGGTTTTTCTCCCAAAAGGGTTTTCCCCATGTTATCTCTCTCTCTCTCTCTCTCTCTCTCTCTCTCTCTCTCTCTCTCTCTCTCTCTCTCTCTCTCTCTCCTATCTACATTCTCTCTCTGTGTGTATTGCTGCAATATCTCTGTTGTTGTGTTAACATCACTGTAATTGTAAAGGTTAAAAAGAATTTGCATACATCTCCCCTCATTATATTAGTGTAGGAAGCATTTTCCTCACACCTTGCTTCCTTTTAGTTGGTATCAGAGCTTGATCACCTTTGGTCCTAGTAGTTGGGTAGGGGTTTTTTGAGCTAATTATAGATTGAGTGGGAGTCTGTGCGGAGTATTCTATAATCTTGTTGCAGGAAGGAGATGGCAGGTACATCTGAAAGAGTAGAGGTGGAGAAGTTTAATGACACTAATTTCGAGTTGTGGAAACTTAAAATGGAAGACATGCTTGTTGATAGAGACCTATGGGAAACCATTTTTGGTGTAAAACTAGTAGCAATGTCTGAAAATGATTGGGATCTCAAGGATCGGAAGGCTAAGGGTCTTGTGAGACTCTATCTAACTGACTCTGTCTTGTTAAATGTCCACGAGGAGAAGACTGTGAAAGACTTTTGGAAGAAACTGAGAGATGTTTATCAGGCCAAGTCCTTGGTGAACAAGCTATTCCTGAGGAAGAACCTATATTCTGTGAGGATGGAGGATGGAGGGTCCATTGCAGATCACCTAAATTCCTTTAACATGCTAGTTGCATAGTTGACATCCGTTCATGTGAAGATGGAGGAGGAGGATCTCATTGTATGACCTTGCTTTGTTCTTTGCCAGACTCATGGGATCATCTTGTAATGGCCATCAGGAGTACCGCATCCAATTTCAAAATGGATGAAGTGATGTCTTTGTTGTTATCTAAAGAGATGCAGAGAAAATCATCTGAGTCAGCCAAAGAGGCTCTTGCGGTTCGTGGAAGACCCAAGGTGAAAGGGAAGAAAAAGAAGGACAAGAAAGATGATAAGGGCAGATCCAAATCCTATGGGAGATCCAAATCTCCTAGAAATTCCAAGGTACTTTGTTGGAACTATGATAAATCTGGCCATTTCTGAAAGGAATGCAAAGAAGAGAAAAAAGAATGTCTCAAATTTAGATTCTAACAAGTCATAAGATGATGGTGATGCTTTCATCATAGCCTTGGCCACCCATGCATATGATGATGTGTGTTTGATTGATTCTGGTGCCTCTTTTCACATGACCTCGCATCGAGACTGGTTTACAAAGTATGAAGAGTTCGATGGTGGAATAGTGTACCTTGGTGACAATTCTCATATGAAGATTGTTGGCCGTGGAAGAGTCTCAATTATCTGATTTCCTAATGGATGAGTGAAGGGGATCTCTAGGGTTATGCACATCATAGATTTAGCATGAAACCTACTCTCTGTAAGTAAATTGAATGATGCAGGTGTGCAGGTTGTCTTCTCTAGTGGAGGATGCATGATGACTAGAGGTGCTATGGTGCTTGCAAAGAGTACTCGGAGAGGTACCCTATTTTAGCTGGATGCATGCACTACATAGTGTAATAGTACTTCTATTTCAAGGAAAAGAGCTTCAGTCACTTCATATTTACCATTGGAACCAGCATCTAAAAGATGTATTGCTTCCACTTCTAATGGTAGTGCATTTTGGGTACCTAAGGGTGCTCATGCTTTGGAAATGAAACTTCCAATTGAGAAGACAATGTTATGGGATAAGAGACTTGGCCACATTGGAGAGAAGGGTCTTAGAGCCCTAAAAAATAAAAACTTCATTGAGGGGTTAAATGATTGTAATCTCGAGTTTGAATTTTGCAAACATTGTATATATGGAAAGTAAAACCATGTTCAGTTTTACTCTAGTTCTCATAAGTCTTCTGGTGTGTTGGATCTTATTGATTATGATGTGTTTGGTGATGTGAATGTTCCTTCAATCTCTAAATCTGTATATTTTGTTTCATTCATTGATGACTATAGTAGAAGGGCATGGGTTTATTTTCTCAGAAGTAAATCTAGAGTCTTTAGTCGATTCAAAGAGTTTAAAGCTTTTGTTGAGAATTAGACTGGTAAAAAGATTAAGTGTTTGAGAACTAATAACGGTGGTGAGTTTTGTTTTGCAGAGTTTGATAAGTTCTACAAAGAACATGGGATTAAAAGACATAAGACAACTCAATACACACCTCAACAAAATGGATTTGCAGAGAGGATGAATAGGATGTTGATGGAGAGGGCTAGGAGTATGCTTAGTGATGCTAGCCTTGAACAGAAGTTTTGGGCTGAAGTAGTAGCCACTTCTTGCTACCTGGTAAACAAGTCTCCTACATCAGCTCTTGTTGATAAGACACCCATGGAGGTGTGGTCTGGTAAGAAGCCCTCATTAAGACATCTTCATGTTTTTGGTTGTGAGTCATATGCTCATATGCCTAGGGAGAAGAGGTCAAAATTGCAGAACAAGGCTATCAAAAGTGTATCTTCATTGGCTATGGTTTTGGTGTGAAAGGGTACAAGCTTTGGGATCCTATGGCTAAGAAAGTGTTGTATAGCAGAAGTGTTATTTTTAGAGAGCTAACACCTTCTCCTATTGTTCTATAGCCAGAAGAAAAAGAAAAGAAAGAAGATGTGGTTTAGTTTCCTTCTACCCCTAAGAAGACTAAACTGAAAGACCCTGTGAGAACTGATGATGAGGAGAGCAGAACCTCAAACTCAGTCTTTGAGGAGGTCAACACGAAAAAGGAAGCAACCTGATAGGTTTGGTTATTCATTGCTAGATTCTAGTTGTGCTTTTGCCTTGATTACTAACACTGATGAGCCTAGAACTATGACAGAGGCTATGGGCATGAAAGATGTAGGTTCCTGGAAGGAGGCCATGGAAGATGACATGGCTTCTTTGGAGAAGAATAAAACTTGAAACATGGTACCTTTACCTAAAGGACGGAAACCTGTTGGCTGTAAATGGGTGTTCAAAAAGAAATTTGAAGCAGATGGCAGTGTTGAGAAGTACAAGGCTAGATTGGTTGCAAAGGGGTATTCACAAGTGGAGGGAATTGATTATGGTGAAATTTTCTCTCCCATTGTAAAGCTGACTTCCATTCAGTTCCTATTATCTCTTTCAGCAACTTATGACTTAGAAGTGGAGTAGATGGGTGTGAAGACAACATTCCTTCATGGTGACTTGGAGGAAGAGATTTACATGTCATAGCCAGAACATTACATAGAAAAAGGTAAAGAAAATTTGGTTTACAAGTTAAAGAAGTCTCTGTATGGTTTGAAGCAATCTCCTAGGATGTGGTACCTAAAATTTGATGCCTTTGTGTTGTCCATTAGATTTCTGAGGTCAAAATCATATCATTGTGTGTATTACAAGTTTGACAATGATCGTATTCTCATTATTGCATTGTATGTTGATGATATGTTGTTAATTGGGAATGGTAAGAATATGATTTCTAATTTGAAGTCTTAGTTGTCAGCACAGTTTTAGATGAAAAACTTAGGAGTAGCTAGGTACATTCTGGGAATGGAAATCAAGAGAGAGAGAAAATAGGAAAATTTGGTTAAGCTAGAGTAAGTATGTGAAGACCGTGTTGGAGAGATTCAGCATGGCAGATTACAGACCATTGTGTGTTCCTTTTTGGGGGGGCCAAGTTATCTGTTAATGATTGTCCAAAATCTCCTTCTGAGGTGGAGGACATGAGAAGAGTACCTTATGCTAGTGTTGTTGGTAGCTTGATGTATGCTATGGTCTATACTAGACTAGACATTGCCCAAGCAGTGGGAGTCCTTAGTTGGTTTATGGCTAATCTTGGATGGGTACATTGGGATGCATTGAAGAGAGTATTTAGATATTTGCAGGGTACTTCTGAGTATTCCCTCTGTTATCATGGTCATCCTACAGGACCTTTGCATTCTGTGAGTATCCGTGGATATGTGGATCCTGATTGGCTGGGTGACATTGACAGCAGGTGATTCACCAGTGCTTATGTGTTTACTGTGTTCGGTGCTGAAATTAGTTGGATGAGTAAGCGGCAACCTGTGGTCGCTTTGTCCATGACAGAAGCAGAGTATATGATAGCTACTCATGCCTGTAAGGAGGTCATTTGGCTTAAGAGATTATGTACAAATATTGGTGTTGATGCAGGAGAGATTACTATCTGTTGTGACAGTCAGAGTGTGATTTTTTTAGCAAAGAATCCAACTTTCCATGCCAGAACAAAGCATATTGATGTATAATTTCATTTTGTGCGAGACATGCTAGAGGATGGGAAGGTGATATTGGAGAAGATAGACACTTTGAAGAATATTGCAGATGCATTGACAAAACCAGTGGGCATAGACAAGTTCATATGGTGTTCGGAGACTATGGGCCTCTCGGCTTATAGCAGTTAAATCATGTTATTTCTATTGGCTCTTACAAGGTGTTCAACAAGTGGGAGAATGTTGGGAATTAAGGTGTCTCAACCTTGATAATTTCTAGCATTGGTTATTTGATTATTTATTTATTTAATTTCCTATGTTGTAATTTATGTTGCACATCCTATTTTGTCATTTAGTGTGAAGTGGCATGATGTGTTGTCACTCCACTTGGAATGTGACTAGGATGGTCAACTCATCCCATGTGAATATAGGCATCCCATATTGTGGTAGAGGTTTTCTGCCTTGTGTTGGCATCTTGTGTAGTGTGTAAGGATTTATGACACATATAAGTGTTATGATGTATTCCTATGACAGATTCTATGATGCATAAGAGTCAATAATAGAAAATTCTATGATAGGTGAAGACATGTGTTGAAGAGCATCTTTGAGGAAGGCATCTTTGGGCTCCCAAGGTGGGTTATGACATGTAAGAGGAATATACTATTTTTAGGCAGTTATGATAGATTCTCTTACATATGTACAAGAGCTGTTATGTATGACAGATTCTATGACAGTTGTAAGGTGCGTAAGAGCATCTGTCATAGCCTATCTTGGGACTAGGTGCCCACATTGGGATGGGGTGTTGTGACAAGTATAAAATCTATGTTGTAATGTTGGACAAGTGTCCTTAGGCATGGGTTTTGGGCCATGAGGCCAAGATGGATGCCCATCTCTAGAAGGTTCCTATTTTTCTTTGTAAACTCTATAAAAATAGGTGCTTGGATGGGAGATGCATAGTGTTATTGACATGTACTGTTATGCTGCTGGAATATCTCTAGATACAAGTGTCGAAGACTCCTGGAAGACTTGCATTGCAAGTGTGTTGTAAACATTCTTTGTTTTGATAATACATTGTGTAGGTTTTGGAGTGTGGGGTTTTTCTCCCGAAAGGGTTTTCTCCACGTTATATCTTGCCTCTCTCTCTTCTATCTACATTCTCTCTCTGTGTGTATTGTTGCAATATCTTTGTTGTTGTGTTAACATCATTGTAATTGTAAAGGTTAAAAATAATTTGCATACATCTCCCCTCATTAGATTAGTGTAAGAAGCATTTTCTGTACACCTTGCTTCCTTTCAATTGAGAGGTCATTTGAGGCTAGAGACATGGTTTTTCTATGCATGTAGCCTTATAGGAAAGCTTCCATTAAGCTACGTGGCCCGTTGAAAAGCTTGAACCTTACTTCTATAGATCTTATAGAGTTGTGAGAAGGGTTGGTGAAGTTGCTTATGAGTTGGAATTACTAGTATATTGTAGAATTGATAATGTTTTCTATATTTTTTTGTCTCAAAAGGGCACTTGGGCAATGTATTACATTCTCAATTGATTTTCTACCCTTGGATGATGGAGGGAAGATCATTTTGGTGCCAGAAGCTATCATTGATACATGAATGAAGAAGTTGAGGAATAGAATAGTCATAGAATACTTGGTTTGTTGGAGCAAAATTTTTGAGCACTCAACTTTGCATTTCTTGTGGGCAAGCAATTTTGGCAAGGATAGACTTATAATGTCCCTTTTTAATTAATTAGCTTATGTGAGCCCTATCCTCATTTTTCAGAATAAGGATATTGGTTTGGGGAAATACAATTAACAAATAAAATAATAGCTTATGGAGGTGTTTATTTCTAGAGAGAGGTGTTATAATCCTTAGGACACTTGGCAACTTCTTTTATTGCAGATTCTATGACAACTCATTAATGAGGAGTTACAAGTTAGTATTCATGAAAAGGTGGGCTATTTTGAGGAAAGAATCTCATTAATATTTTAATTGTTATCTTTGAGAGTGAAAATTGGGCATTGGAACGTATGCCCTATTGCTACTATATATTGAGGTGTTTAATTGCCTTTGAGACCATTGTCATTTTTGGTATAATTTTTGTCTTAGTTTGAACCTTGTGTTTAATTATTAATTCAAGGATGAAAACTCTTGGATTTGGAGATCAAAGGATAAAATCCCTTTAGTTTCTTGAGGGCAATCTCATTTAGAGGTTGTATTTGTCCTAAAAGTTTTGTTTTATTTTTTAGCAAATATTTATATTTGGAGTAGCAACATATTGTAATAACATATTTGATTCATTTTTATATGTTGTCTATTTGATGATATTCTGCATATTTGAATATATTTATTTAGCTCTAGGATATTTGTATTTTTATTTAAATTTTTCATATAAAAATTCATTATTTATCCATCATATGCTTTCATCTCACCCTCAATGGATCTTGGTGATTAAAAAGTGTTGAATAATAATATTTACTCACCATATGCTCTAACCTCACCCCTGTGGGACCTTGGTGACCTTGGTGGTAAATATTTTATACTAAAATTTGTTGAGGTCGTTACATAATGTCACATGAAACTTAGATTAAAAAATGTACCATAAAGACATTAGAGAAAAAATTCTTTTTGAAATGACCAAGATTGCATCTCAGTATCCATAGACCTTAAAAACAAAACAAAGTAGAAAATTAGTAAAAATAAGATAGTGTGGAGTTTTTAACCCTATGTGAAGCTAAGAAAGCCTCCACTTAAGAACTAAATGTTTTAAATTTTTTAATCAAAAAGAGGTAGATTTGAAATCATAACCTTCTACAATCAAGTAGCAGATCTTACCATTCTACAATCACCTCATTCACAACTATAAATGTTAAATAATCATCTTATTTAAAATAGAAAAAAAGGTTGTTAACTGTCGTTAAAATTGGCATTTTATGGCTAAAATGGTGCCAAAAATAAGCTGAAGTCTGTAACATTAGTTGAGATCTTGCCATTCTACAATCACCTCATTCACAACTATAAATGTTAAATAATCATCTTATTTAAAAGAGAAAAAAAGTTGTTAACTGTCGTTAAAATTGGCATTTTATGGCTAAAATGGTGCCAAAAATGAGCTAAAGTCTCCAACATTAGTTGATACCCAGCTAACTATCATGGTAGGAGTTAAAAACAATAAATCACACGTTTCAGCCTGGTCACTTTACTAGTTCATTGCAAATTGCTTTGTCCATTAAAAGCGAACGAGCAACGAATAAAATATTAGTGCACTCACATAGTGCGGCACTTCTCCATAAGTTAAGCTTACAAAGTCTACCATGAAATTTGTGTGGCTAAACATGGAGAAAACGCAGAGATTTGTTCCTTTGAAACTTCCTTAACAACGTGATTCTCTCAAATTCTACTTTTGCCCAATTAAAAATATATACCAAGACGTACAACTACTTTCCATAATTTGCAATACCAAGAAGATCAGTGTTTCACCTATTACTGTTGATGATCTTTTGTGTTTGGCTGATTTTAACGAGCAGATGTACCACTCAGGACCATCAACTGTTACCAAATAGTGCACCAACAATTTTAAGTGTTATCAAGAAAATTTGGATTTAATTACAATAGGTTATCTCATTTTATTTTTTATGAAAATGCGGGCTTATCTATTAATTATAAGGTAAAAATATAACACTTTCACAAAAAATAGTTTGGGTGGTATAAAGGCACACCCCAAAAGCAAGTCATATGAGCCTAAGCCAGAAAATTGTATCAAAGGGTACACACCCATAAAAACATAACAGAAATTATAAAAACATAAAATAATAAAGAATTAAACAACCAAAGCGAATCCAGAGTTACAATGGCGGACGGCACAAAACCCCAGAAGCCCCAAATTATAATGAATGCTGAGAAGAAATTGGGCGATTTTGTTGCAGAGAAGAAAAGGGTTAAAGAGCAGTTGAAGCAGGTGGAGCTTCAATTGTATGACATGGAAAGTTCATTCTTGGCGGACAGTAGCTCAGAAAATTTACTGTTCAATTGGCCATCATTGCCCACAGATTTTAATGAAGATGGAAGAAGAATATTTTCTCTGTCTAGTTATAAGGAGAGAGTAGAGGATGCGGCCAGTCGCCTGTCTTGTGAGCAAGGATTGCAAGCTCAGCAAACTAATTCTCCACTGTGTAAAGGAAAAGAGACGAGCCCCCCAAAAGAAGAGGAAGGCCTCCCAAATTAAACACTGCCACTTTGTAAGAAAATTTAGGGTCTTTTTTTTTTAAAAAAATTTCAAAATTTCAAAATTTATTTATTGTTATTATTATTGCTGCACCAGCACTTTTATTTTTTATATGATGATGAAGGCTTTTGACTTTATATTATTATTAGATTAATTTTTATTTAGATAAAATTTAGAAAAAATTATTTCTAATATTTTATTAGACTAAAATTGGTTAATATAAGTTATATTTGTACATACAAAGTCGTTAGGGTTCAAATTCCCTTTGGGTCAAAGAGCTTGTAGTCTTTGGGCTTTTACTGGGTTAACGTGCTGGTAGGATCTGGTCCTTCACTGGTTCATAGTTTTGTGGCCTCAGTAGTTAATAGCTTTGTGACCTCACCGTCATAGTTCATCAGTTCAATGATTTTAAAAAAAAAATGAGAAACTATAAAATTAAAAATATAGCTGACATAATTAAATAAGGAAATAAAACATCTAAATATAAAACAAAACAAATATATATTTTTATTTTACTTCTTTTGTCCATAATAAAAATAAAAATTATATATATATATATATATATGAAAAATAAAAATAATATATATAATATTTACTACACTTTTTTATATAAAAATAACAAATAAATTACAGAAATAATCAATGATGGATTTTCAAAAGTAACTCTTTAAACAATGTAAATAAAATAAAATAATTCTCAATTAAAAATAAAAATTTATGTATCTCTCAAAGGGTTGTAGTTCAACTGGTTCAGCACAATTGATGAGATGATGATATGTTGATTATGCCATCCACCAAGATTCATAGGTTAGACCCACATGACTTTAAGTTTAAGGAGGAGATCACCTACTTCTAATTCATTAGCGAAGACTTTAGTATAATATATACCCATACATAATAAATAAAATTATTTATAAATATGAATTTATAGGAATAATTTTTTTAAAACTTAAGAATTCACTTATTTAGAAATCATATTAATAAACTAAGAATCATAATTCAAAATTTTATTAGATATTTTTGAGGAAATTAGAATTTAAATGTTTAAAATAAAAATCCAATATTTTAGTTAATTGAACTCAACTCCCTCAACATTTTTAAAATTTTGTTTAATTAAATTAATTTAATTTTTTATAAAATATAATATAATTATAAATATTTAGATAATATTTTATATTATGATAATATAAATATATTTTCAATTTCTTAAAATATAATATAATTGTAAATATGTTTAGTATTTTTCTACATTTATTATAATATAGTCATGTTAGGAAGAAGTGTTTTTTTATTGGAAATATTTGTTCTTATTCATCTAAAATAATAAGCTTTGTTTTATCAACATGTGTCCAAATAACTTTTGTGTTCACGAAGTTATGAAAATATTTGAATTTTCATATTCTCAAATTAATTTGAGTTTTTTGTTTTTATGATCTTGCAGCTATTTTCAAGGTTACGGGAAATATGGATAAAAGAAAAAGGAAGACAATCCAAGGGGATCAAGATCTAAAAAGAAAATTAGGATTATTGTGATAATTGTTTGAGAGCATGTTGTTTAATAGTTAATATTATAAAAGGAATTTAATTGGTTTTCTTTTTATTATTTTAGAAATTAGGGTGTGAAAAGATTTTAGCAATCAACCAAAAAATTTGGTTCATTTTTTTTTATGAATTTAATATATATTTGTTTGCCCTTGAAATAAATTGTATAAATAGTAATGGTGAAATTTGTATATTTATGTTGTTTTTATTTAGTTTTGTATTTATTTTGGTGGGATGTTAGTAATATAATTATATATTGATAGACAATATACTCTTGTGTCAAGTTTGGTTCATGGCTTGATCTTTATTCATACTCTACTATGTATATTTCCATACATTCCTTATTTATTGCACTTTATCCTCTTTTTGTTTGTACTTATTCCTATGTATCTGTCACTTACACATCATTTGTTTATGCATCTATTCCTATGCATTCACTCCCTACCACAAGATTTGCACTTTGATATGAATGGTCATTCTCGAGTCACTCAAGATCAATCTCAAGGAGCTCAAGATTGACCCCAAGTTTAAAATTTTAAACTAAAATTCTGAGGTTCCCACTCCTTCTTGCTAGTTGTTATGAGCCAACCTAACATGTTTACACAACCTCATAGTACTATGTACTTTTACTTATTTAAGACATAATCTATAATTAATTCTAAGAATGGTGTCTTTAATAATTTACTTTAAACTATAAAGTCAATCCAAAAAGGGGCTTGACCTAGGTTAACATGATCCTTGCAATTTGGCAACTTCCCCAAAGGTATTTTTGAATATTGTCTTTCCTTATAAGCATTCAAATACCAAAAATTAGGTCGAATTAGTTTCAAGTAACCGTATTCTACGAAGTTGATCCTATGAGTTATAGATCAAGCCCATGACAAATATCATTTCTATGTATGCTTTGGGTTGAACCAAAGAGGCTTAGGATCGATCCACATCAAATTTTGAGCTTGTTCCATTAATCGCATTCATTAGTTAAAAAGTATTAAATTTCTATACTTGAATGATTAGATTCTATGTGGCATTGACTTTAATTCTTCATCGTTGTTCCCGAAGCTAAGTGCCTTGTCTATTTTCATTTTATTTCTAAAAATAGAAAATCATATTTTCATTTAATTTCTAAAAAGAGCAGATCATATTAAATTTCTAAAAAATTATCAAAGCATGCATAGTTAGGACTGCAATTCAAATAGCAACCATGTCAACACACTCCAGAACTTCACTAGTTCCTAGGTAGAAGTATAATAGCTACAAATCTTCACTAGTTCCTAACTTTTGTAAAAGATTTCTAGGTTCACATCTACAACTCATCAACAAACACGTGCATCACCATGCCACAACCTATGTGCAACTTGTCCCATTTTCTTTGTTGGCGCCTTGAGGTATTTTTCTAACATAACAAGGACACTTTTCTATAAGAAGGGTGAAGGATTTGGATATAAACATTGATTTTTCGTGTAAACATCTATAAGAGTTGCTATAGAATGCTCTATATCGTGCAAGATTTAGCTATCTAGAGGTAGCCACCCAAGATCTAGGAGCTTCAATGAAAACACAAGATAGACCCAACATGAAAGAATAATTCTATTCTATCAAAGAATGCAAATACATAATATGAACATCAATATGAATTTATAATGAGAAGCCCTTCGTTATATAGGCCAAGGTGAAACCATGGACAACATAATATTATGACAAGTATTTAATCTTATGACTTGAGACATAGAGATAACTGTCTTTAGTGTACCCTAAGTATTCCCTAAGTAAACTTAACTGGACAAGTATGAATAAGACCTAATGTGGAACCAGTTAGGTAAGATACTCCATTCACACCAACACCCCCCTTAAGTACAACTTAGGAAGAATATGAAAACATACAAAGATGTAAAGATGCAAAGATGGGTCCCAGATACAAGTCCATGTTAGGTACCCATGTACAAATAATCTCTCACAAACAGAGAAAAGAAGAAAAACCCATAGGTAAAAACCCCTCTACAAAAGAGAGAAAACATAAGATGCTCTCCAAAAGTATGAGAAAGAAAAACCCCATGTGAGAAAAAAGTCCCCCCCCCCATAAGAGAGAAGGGAGACCATGTAGCCCACCCTCAATGTAGAATCTCTTGCACTGATGGTAGATGCTCAAGAATGAATGTTGAAGATGATTCAAGAGTGTCAAACATTCCTTCCCTTAGGAAGAAACAAAGCCAAGGATTTATGCAGGATGTCTTCCCATTCTTGAAAGGAATACAAGGGACAAAAAATCAAGATATATGATATCTCATAACTCTGTCTAAGTGTCACCATGTTGATGCCGAAAGGTGCCACAATCAAATCAAGTGTCTTAGGCCAAACTAAAGAAAGTGATAATCCAACACCTAGTGGAAGCAGATGTAGAACTGAATGCTACTCAAGAATCTCCAACCCAATGCCATGTTGCAAGTATGAGGTTATCCAGTGTTGTCATTGATGTCAACATACTCATATTGCATTGACAAGAAGGATTTGATGAGCTGTGTACTGAGGATATTGAGAAAATTAGTCTCAGTCAGGAACAGTGAAGAACAGTGATGAGAAGAAGGTAAATGTACTGTATAGGATGAGAACCGGAGGATGTGGATTAAAGGGTTAGTAGATATGAGTCTTGAGATGCTACAGTTAAGATTTCAGAGGTCCGCATGCAGATCTGAAAGAGTTGTGGCTACCGGTATAGAACCGGGTCCGGCAAGTATCCAGAGGTGACAGAGGATCACAAAAAGGTCCGGTGAGGTCCGGAATTGTATTATCCTAATCTGCGGATTGGAAGGAGTGTTTGGGATGTCCTTGTGATGTATCATCCTGATTTGTGTATGATTTGGAGGTCCGGAAGTACCTCCTGCATTATGACAGTGGCGACAGACTGTGTTCTTAAAAGTTCCGGATGAGGAAGACAAGAGATCCCAGTAAGCAGAGGAAGTGCGGATGTATCCGGACATTCAGACAGGCTTGTGAAGGTTCTTGGATCATGTTTAGGTTGTGTTGTTGGTCCGCATTGATGGTAGAGCCCGGAATTGAAGTTATTCTTCCGGATGAAGTTCTTGCTCTGTGTAGCCGACCGGATGAGTTGTTCATCCTGCGAATGTTCTTGTGATGGCCGACCGGATGTGTTATTCATCTTGCGGATACTCCTATGGTTGTTTGCCGACTTAGATGCTTGTTCCTAAGTCGATGTCTTGTATAAATAATGATTTGTGAGTTCATTTCAGTGTGTGGTGTGAGGATGAGTATGATATAGCGAAGAAAGGTGCGAAAGGCAGAGCAGAGATTGTTGGGCTTAATTGGAACTGATCCGGACATGGTAGAGATGTCATTCTCCAGTTCAAGACTGTGATTTTTATCACTTTGTAGACAGTGTGTCTCCTTGTAGGCAGTGGGCCTCTTTGTGAGCAGTGTGCTCGGGCAGTGAGCCCTTATTGGCATGTGCCATTCATTTTTCCTTATTCTTCTAACAGAGAATAATTCTTGGGTTAATCACCCCGTGGTTTTTCCCTTAACCGGGTTTTCCACGTCAAAATCTTGGTGTTCAATGTGTTGATGCTTATCTGCTCTTGCGTTTATGTATTGTGCTTCCATGAATGATTATTTGATATGCTGCTAACTAACAACAGAGAATTAAGTGTTTGAATTAGAAGAAGTTCTATACAACTGATTCACCCCCCCCCTCTCAGTTGTATGTCCTAGATCCAACAATTGGTATCAGAGCTAAGTTCCTCTGACAAGAGCTTAACCGCTTGAGGAGATCCAGGATGTCGTCATACAAGAAGGATAGTCTGAAGTTCGATGGAACCAACTTCACTCTCTGGAAAGGTCGCATGAAGTGTCATTTGGAATGTATGGGAAAAGCATACTTGGCTATGATTTCCAAACCATATATACCCCCACAAGGTGGTCCGACAACTCCAGATGAAACCACAGAAGCTGAAAACAATCTGCGAACCAAGGAAGCTCTTCTAAGCGCATTGAATGACTCAGATCTCTCGAATGTCATTGACCTACCAACTGCATATGAGATCCTAACTAAACTGGAACTTCTGTATGAAGGAGATGAGTTTGTCAAAAGTGCAAGGTTGCAAAGTCTGAAAGGGAAATTTGAAAGATTGAAAATGAGAGATGATGAAAACATTACTACCTTTATGCCAAGAGTAAATGAGCTGGTATGTGGAATCAGAAATGCTGGTGGAACTCTAGATGAAAATGAGATTGTCTGCAAAATCCTAAGATCCCTTCCTGCTGCCTACAAAATCAAAGTTGCTGCCATTGATGAATTCAGAGCCCACACAACTGTCACAAGAGAACAACTGGCTGGCAAACTAGCTGCATTTGAAATGACCGAGTTTGGAGATGATCCTCCCAAGACTGAATCTGCTTTCAAAGCCAGTGCCTATGTGAAAGGCAAACAGAGATTTGATCCGGGTGAAAACTCATCAAGGAAAATGTCATGGTATGATCAAGCAAGAAGAGACATGGAAGAAGAAGAAGCAGAAACAGCTCAACTTGAAGCCCTCATTGCAAAGAGACTGCCAAGAGGATCCGGTAAGTATGAAGGAAAACTACCCTTTAAGTGTTTTAACTGCAATAAGATTGGTCATTTTGCCTCAAGATGTCCGGAGAGATCTGCAAGATCTAATACTCACAGACAAAGGTTTCAAAAGAATTGCTATTATGTTCATGAAGAAGATGACAATGAAGGAGTAACAGATGATGAATCAGATCCAGGAAGCAAATCCGGAAATGAGTGGGTGTTTATAGCCATCAAGGAAGAAGATTCCTTGCTCTCTGAATCTGTCAATCACAAAGTTGTTGAAAAAGCCTTGGCTGCTCAAGTGGAAGAAAAGGATGATTGGGTTATTGACAGTGGATGTTCTCACCATATGACTGGTGACAAGAATAAGTTCTTAGACTTGGAAAGATATGAAGGAGGAATGGTAAAGTTTGGTGACAATTCTGCTGGTAGAATCAGAGGTAGGGGAACTATTTCCTTTGATGGTAAGAGCAAAACAGGTAATGTACTGTATGTTGAAGGATTGAAGCACAATCTTCTCAGTGTTGGTCAGTTAGTGGACAAAGGCTATGATCTCCGGTTCAAGAATGGAAAATGCAGAATCTTTACAAGCTCCGGAACTGAAATTGCATCCGGTACTCAGACAAGAGGTAACATCTTTCATCTGGTTGGTTCAAATAAAAGTTGTTTGTTTGTTCAAATTGATCAGAGTTGGTTATGGCATAGAAGAATGTGTCATATAAATTTTGATAACATCATCAAGATAAGCAATACTCAGGCTGTGAGAGATCTTCCAAAGTTGATAAAACCTACAAATAGTGTGTGTAAAGAATGTCAGTTAGGCAAACAAAGCAGAGTCTCTTTTAAAAGCAAAGATCAGTCTTCTACCGGATTATTGGAATTAGTACATACTGATCTATGTGGTCCGACAAGAATCAAGAGTCTGCAAGGTGATAGATATTTCATGTTGTTAATTGATGATCATTCCCGGATGATGTGGGTTACCTTTCTAAAAGAAAAATCAGAAGCCTTTGAGAAGTTCAAAATCTTCAAAGCTATGGTGGAGAATCAAACCGGATTGAAACTAAAGTGTCTAAGGTCTGATAGAGGTGGTGAATTTACATCTGGTGAATTCATTGACTTTTGTGAGAAACAGGGTATAAGGAGACAGTTGTCTGCTCCTAAGACTCCACAGCAGAATGGAGTAGTTGAGAGAAAGAACCGGACCATCCAGGAAGCTGCTAGGACAATGATGTTGGAAGCAAATGTTCCTCAAATGTTTTGGAAAGAAGCTATCAGCACTGCAGTCTACACTCTCAATCGAGTTCAAATCAGAAACAACACCGGTAAGACCCTCTATGAACTCTGGTTTGGCATCACTCCTACTGTGAAATATTTCAGAGTATTTGGTAGCAAGTGTTATATTAAAAGAGATGAAGATCTAGGAAAGTTTGATGCTAGAAGTGATGAAGGAATTTTCTTGGGCTACTCCACTCAAAGCAAAGCATACCGATGTTACAATAAGAGATTGAGGAAGATGATAGAAAGCACCAATGTGAAGGTTGATGAAGGAATCGAGAAGCCTTCAAGATTTTATGAGTTTGATGAAGATGACCAAGACAGTGTTCAAGGACCTCAATCCTCTCCGGTGAGACAGAGTCAGCCTGATCCGGTAAATCAGGAAGAAGAGTTAGATTTGAATGAGGCTGATCAAGAAACAGCAGTGCTGGATACTCCCAAAATTCCAAGGTATGTAAGACTGAATCACTCTGAAGATTAGATCATAGGTGACAGAAGCAAAGGTGTACAAACTAGAAGGAATATTGCTCAAGATCAGAATGAATGTTGTCTGATTTCAAAGATTGAACCTAAAACAATAAATGAAGCCTGCAATGATGAAAACTGGACCAAAGCAATGGAAGATGAACTGATGCAAATTGAGAAAAATCATACTTGGGATCTTGTTCCCAGACCTAGAGACAGGAATGTAATTGGAACCAAGTGGGTCTTCCGGAACAAACTAAATGAAGCTGGTGAAGTAATCAGAAACAAAGCTAGATTGGTCTGCAAAGGCTACTCCCAAATAGAAGGAATTGACTTTGAAGAGACTTTTGCTCCGGTAGCAAGAATTGAAGCAGTCAGATTACTTCTTGCATTTGCTGCCTTCAAAGACTTCAAGGTATATCAGATGGATGTCAAGTCTGCCTTCCTAAATGGTGATCTGGAAGAAGAAGTCTACATTGAACAACCGGATGGATTTCAATTGTCTGATAATAATGATATGGTTTGCAAGTTGAAGAAAGCCTTGTATGGATTGAAGCAAGCCCCAAGAGCATGGTATGAAAGGTTGGATAAGCATCTTGTGCAGATTGGATTCAACAAAGGTACTGCTGACAGCAACTTATATTTCAAAATTGATCATGAGAACATTCTGATTGTTGAAGTGTTTGTGGATGATATCATTTTTGGAGGAAGAGATAGTATGTGTAAAACTTTTGCAAATCAGATGAAAAGTGAGTTTGAAATGTCTATGCTTGGTGAAATGAATTTCTTCTTGGGTCTGCAAATTACTCAAACAAAAGAAGGGATCTTCATTTCTCAGACCAAATATGCGAAAGAACTGTTAAAGAAATTTGGTATGGAAGACTCAAAGCCTATGAACACTCCTATGGCAACCGGATGTAAGTTAAGCAAAGATGATGATTCTCCAAAAGCAGATCAGACAAAGTATAGATCAATGATTGGTGGATTGTTGTATCTCACTCAAACTAGACCAGATATAATGCAAGCTGTTGGTCTTGTGGCAAGATTCCAGGCTGATCCTAGAGAATCTCATGTTATGGCAATCAAAAGAATTTTCAGATACTTGAAAGGGACAGTTGAGTATGGTCTATGGTATCCTAGAGATCCGGATTTCTCTCTTCATGCTTACACAGATGCAGATTGGGCAGGAGATGTGGATGACCGGAAGAGCACTAGTGGTGGAGCATTCTTTTTGGGAAAGAGATTGGTTTCTTGGCTAAGCAAGAAACAAGATGTAATATCTCTGTCTACAACTGAAGCAGAATACATTGCAGCAGCAGGTAGTTGCACTCAAATCTTGTGGATGAAGCAGATGCTAAGAGACATCAAAGTTGAATATGAGGAGCCTATTACAATTTTCTGTGATAATTCAAGTGCAATTAATATTTCCAAGAATCCGGTATTGCATTCTAAGACTAAGCACATATCTATCAAATTTCACTTTTTGAGAGAACAAGTAAACAAGGAAGAAGTCAGATTGGAGTATGTTCCCTCCAAGGATCAGATTGCAGATATCTTTACAAAACCTCTTCCCAAGGACTCTTTTGAATATCTCCGGGAGAAGTTAGGGGTCATGGCCCCTCCGGTAATGAACTAAGATGCACTGTTGTGCATCAGTCCGGTGGCTATCACAGTCATATCTTGTGATCCGGACTAATGGGGAGCTGCAACTAAGGGGGAGCAGCTGGTATGATTCTGATGTATAAGAATTGCAAGTATGAGCCCTTTGCCATTGATGTCAAAGGGGGAGAGAAGACATGTGAAAAACAAATGGTTGATGATCAAAGGGGGAGCAGTAAAGGAAGAGAAGACATATGAAAAGATGAAGTTCTTGTCTTAATGGTTTTTCACATCATATGTTGCCATCAATGACAAAGGGGGAGATTGTTGCAAGTATGAGGTTATCCAGTGTTGTCATTGATGTCAACATACTCATATTGCATTGACAAGAAGGATTTGATGAGCTGTGTACTGAGGATATTGAGAAAATTAGTCTCAGTCAGGAACAGTGAAGAACAGTGATGAGAAGAAGGTAAATGTACTGTATAGGATGAGAACCGGAGGATGCGGATTAAAGGGTTAGTAGATATGAGTCTTGAGATGCTACAGTTAAGATTTCAGAGGTCCGTATGCAGATCTGAAGGAGTTGTGGCTACCGGTATAGAACCGGGTCCGGCAAGTATCCGGAGGTGACAGAGGATCACAAAAAGGTCCGGTGAGGTCCGGAATTGTATTATCCTAATCTGCGGATTGGAAGGAGTGTTTGGGATGTCCTTGTGATGTATCATCCTGATTTGTGTATGATTTGGAGGTCCGGAAGTACCTCCTGCATTATGACAGTGGCGACAGACTGTGTTCTTAAAAGTTTCGGATGAGGAAGACAAGAGATCCCAGTAAGCAGAGGAAGTGCGGATGTATCCGGACATTCAGACAGGCTTGTGAAGGTTCTTGGATCATGTTTAGGTTGTGTTGTTGGTCCGCATTGATGGTAGAGCCCGGAATTGAAGTTATTCTTCCGGATGAAGTTCTTGCTCTGTGTAGCCGACCGGATGAGTTGTTCATCCTGCGAATGTTCTTGTGATGGCCGACCGGATGTGTTATTCATCTTGCGGATACTCCTATGGTTGTTTGCCGACTTAGATGCTTGTTCCTAAGTCGATGTCTTGTATAAATAATGATTTGTGAGTTCATTTCAGTGTGTGGTGTGAGGATGAGTATGATATAGCGAAGAAAGGTGCGAAAGGCAGAGCAGAGATTGTTGGGCTTAATTGGAACTGATCCGGACATGGTAGAGATGTCATTCTCCAGTTCAAGACTGTGATTTTTATCACTTTGTAGACAGTGTGTCTCCTTGTAGGCAGTGGGCCTCTTTGTGAGCAGTGTGCTCGGGCAGTGAGCCCTTATTGGCATGTGCCATTCATTTTTCCTTATTCTTCTAACAGAGAATAATTCTTGGGTTAATCACCCCGTGGTTTTTCCCTTAACCGGGTTTTCCACGTCAAAATCTTGGTGTTCAATGTGTTGATGCTTATCTGCTCTTGCGTTTATGTATTGTGCTTCCATGAATGATTATTTGATATGCTGCTAACTAACAACAGAGAATTAAGTGTTTGAATTAGAAGAAGTTCTATACAACTGATTCACCCCCCCCCTCTCAGTTGTATGTCCTAGATCCAACATGCCAAACTATGATATGTGAATAGGTGAAGAAATAACAAGAGGGTCTAAATTTTCCCTCATCACATCCAAAGAAGATGATGAAACTCCATATGAGATAACATCAAAGAGGAGATGAATGTCCTCAATAGTGTCCTCTAAATAAAAAATGTGAGACTCCAAAAATAAGGATGATATGTCTGATAAATAAGAATCCCAATGAGGTGGATTAGGAGGACTGATATGAACTTGCTACAAAGGATCATTGGAAACCATGGATGAAACAACACTAGATTCAAATGGAGCAATAGGTGATGGAGAAGATGGAGATGAGATCTCAATGCATGTCATTTGACTACATTTCTCATCCTTAAATGATGTATCCACATAAGATGTCCTATACCATGTAAGAGCTGCTATAAAATGCTCTATACCATGTAATATTTGGCTATGGAGGTAGTCACCCAATATCTAGGAGCTTCAATGAAAGAACAAGAGAGGCCCAACATGAAAGAATAATTATATTCTATCAAAGGATGCAAATACACAATATGTACATCAATATCAAATTATAATGATAAGCCCTTGGTTACATAGGCCAAGGTGAAACATAAAACAATATAAAGATAATGGCAAGTGTCTAAATCTTATGACTTGAAACATAAAGAGATAACTATCCTTAGTGTACCCTAAGTATTCCCTAAGTAAACTTAACTAGAAAAGTGTGAATAGGACCTAGTATGGAACCAATTAGGTAATATACTTGTTCACACCAACAACATCAATTAAGTTCTTCATAACACACACTAGACACAATGGAGACCATTTCTCTACAAAAAAGGGTGATGATTTGTGCATAATTTCGTGCAACTCACATTCCTAAGAATCAACACAACATAAGATCATCTCATGTCACAATCTTCCCTTGTGCACACAACACAATGCTAAGATGCTTTGTGCATAGATGAGGCACTGGCATAATGGGTTTGTGCACATTTGTACAAGCATCATTTCCAACAACTCAATACAAGAAAGGCATGCACACACTCTCCAATCACTTTGTGCAACTTCAATAATGCATTTCAACTTTGACAACAACATTGCCAGCTACTGCATTAACCCCCTTGCATCATGCAAAACCTAAATGTGAGCAACACATGCACCTGCACCAATTAGTTCAGCTCCATACACATCTAACACATGTATGTATCTACTCCATGTGATCTTCCTAGCCAACTAGCACTGTATGAATTTGATATCTAGCACAACCCTGGCACATGGGAAATGCACCATACATGCTTGACACTTGTCAACATATTGTGGATGGATTAGTTGACAACTTATTGTATAACTACATCTCACTATACATTTTTTAAACTAGTGTATCGACCAATAAGCCCAATCACATCATTTGGTCTGGTTTAGTTGTATTCTAGAGTGTTTGGCAAATCAAGCATACACATTTTCCTTGCTTGCTCATGAGTGTGTATGCTAAAATATGAAACAAAGTGAAAAACAATGCATCAAAACAAAGGACCTATTTCATATCTAACAACACTTTAGATTAAGCAAATGGTTAACAAAAATCAATGAAAACTTGGAAAGCTCTCAGCAACACCAACCTTTGTTGTACCAAATGGTGGTTCTTCTCAAAGGATTTTTATTGCTCATATTGAATGTTGATTGCTCACACCTACAACATAACTTTGTATTCTAGATCTTATTTTAAATGGCTTGGGTGTGGTTGAATTTATAGATTGAGAAGATTAAAGATCAATGGATGAGATTGATTTTAGATATCAATGGCTAGGGATGCTTGAGAGCATTGCATGCATGCAAAGTGTAAGATTTCATGGATAATCATGGCTTAGATTATCCAAGTGATTAGCTAGTTAACTAATTGATTGTTTTAGTCAACTAAATTGATTAATTATTAACTAATTTTGATTGAGAGTCAACTAATGATTGGATAGGAAAATGAGAATTAAATAAATAAATAAGTCATATTTATTTAATTTTTGGAATGAGAGTAATTAACTTAATCAAATAAATATTGGTTGGAATATAGAGGATTGATTGATTAATTAAATAAATTGTCTTGTCTCCCGATAAGGGGTGAAATCTACGTCGGTTAGAGAAAGAAGGGTGATAAGGTGGAGAGGTACACAAAATGATTGCATGTAATGTTTGTTGAGTGACCACGTCTGGTGATCAAATCAATTAATGAGATGTGAAAGAGGTATTGATGAGATATTAGGGTTCGTAGAGGAGGATTCTAGAGGTATCCTTAAACATGTCTATTTATTCTCTCCTGCACAATAGGAATATTGCGAGTAACATCAGAAAATGTCCCCTTGGGGTTTTTCCCTCTTTAGGTTTAGCTCTCGGGTCTTTTATGTGAATTTAGGACATTTTACATCATATTTTAACATCCCGATGAGAAAACCCCTTAGTGTCTTGACAAATAGGACCTAGGGGGACTACTTGAGATAACCCTTGCCCAAAATAAGGGGAGGACTTGGGCACTCGCTATTGGGGTCCTATGCTGACATGGTAAGTTTGAATTACAAAATTCTTAACGGGAGTGTTTGTAGTTGTATATAAAAACATGTTTAGGCATTCATTTGTAAACTAGATTATGCTCATGTGATTTTGGCATCCTAAAGGTGATTCAACACTTTCAATGTGTTGCAAGAGCAGATTTGTGTGGTCTATGTGTTTGTGTTTGCAAATTTGAGCATCCATTTCCTCATGGAATGAAGAGCATCTTCCTCCCATGAAATCTTCACTACAGGGTGACACTTATTGTTTTTGTGATCATTATTCGTTTGGTTTTTGCCTCTGCCTCCCTAGGCACACACTCTCTATCTAACAAAGGTGTTTGAAAAAATTAAGTGTCCTTTCGGGGCTTGACTGAGGCAAGCTCCTAAACACCACAACCCCCTCCCAAAGTTTTATTATTGTAGGTTACAGGTTGATGATGTAGATAAAGTGAAGTTGCAAGAGGGTATATTGGAGTGTCAGAATTGCATATCAAAGAAGAAAAGAGCACCCTAGACTTGGGTGCCTGCTCATCAGTCCTTGAAGTTTTGTTACAGAAAAACCTTTGGTGTAGTAGGAACAGGTTGCAGATCTTGTCCACAAATCCTGACAAAAAGTAGGGCACTAGACTTGGGCACCCACTCTTTTGTCCCTGACTTTTCCACCTCTGAACCCTGAAAATAGGTGTACAGTCATTTGTAATTTTACAGCTTTCTATAGAGGCATTTTTTGTTATTAATCTGTTTATTGTGGTATTTGCATAATTAGGGTTTTGATGGACAATTAAGCATAGGAGAAGGACAATTGATAATCAAATGCCCTAATCTAAGTTTTCCCTACATTTGTAACTAACCAAGGACATGATAGTTCTCTGCCACTTGATCCAAGGGTCCTTGAATGTAAAAGGTGAAAGGAGGATTTAAACACTAAACTAAACAAATCTAATTTTCACCTAAACATTTTGGTGAACCTGTGTTTTTGGACTTAATTGCAAATTTTTGAGTGTTTGTCTTCAGATTTGTGTTTATTTCATTCATTCATGTAGTCATTCATCTTATTGCATTGAGAAAATTCAAAAAAATTAAAAATTTTGAAAAATTTAAAAAAAAATTACATTTTAGGGTTACTAATTTAGATCAATTCATTCTAATTTTTCCTAATTTATGATTTTTTCATCAGATCTGATATAAAATACATAAAATTACAAAAATAAAATAATTTGCATTGCATTTACATCATTAATTGCTAGGGTTTTGTAGAAATTTTGACAATTTTCATATAACTTAGTAATTCCAAAATCTAGGGTTAGTAGGCAAAATCTTGTTTCAGATTTTTATACTGATTTTAGAGACTCATTCAAATTTTCATTTGGCTTTAGTCTTGCATTTTAGTGTAAATTTGCATTTAGATTTCAAATATTTGTATTTTTTCATAGAAAATTTCAACAAAAAACTAACAATTTTCATGCATTTTCATTAGATTTGCACTTGCATTTTGCATCTTAGAGATTGGAATTCATTTTAAGATATTATTATATTTAATTTTCATCATAAATCAGATTTTAAAACATTCATATAGCATTTTGTGTCAAGATCTCAAACCTAGGGCTTGAAAAACATCGATTTTCACTAGATTTAGCCTTATTGACTCTCTAAATTTCCACCATAGGTGTGTTGTAAAGAGTATTTTTACACTAATTGGTTTTTATCATGGTAATTTATCTTTTCCCCTCCTAAAAATCTTCACAACACCCTTTTATCGGGCTCTTGTATTGAAAATTTGGTGAAAAATTGCCTATTTTTGTTATTTTGCCCTAGGGTTTGGCCTAGTTTGCACTCCAAGTGTGTTGTAACCAATTTTATGGATTGAGGTGACTAATATAATTTCTATTATTTTCTTCACCTCCTAAAATTATTTACAACACACCTTTAGCTAGGTCTTGGAAGTGAAAAATCGTGAAAAATTACCTATTTTTGCTACATTTTCACTAGGGTTTGACCTTAAGTGGCACTACAAATGTGTTGTGATGAATATTTTGGAATTAAGTGGCTGTAATTACTGATATAATTTTATTTCCATCATAATTTTCTTCACAACACCCTTTGTCATGCTCTTTTCCATCGAGATTTGGCGAAAAAATTGCATATTTTCACTATATTTTAACTTGTCGTCATCTTAGATTTGCATCAAGAGTGTGTTGTGAAGGATATTATTGATGTTTTGGACTAATATAAGACATATAATTTTATTCCCTTGATCAAAATCCTTACAACACCCTTTGTTTCATTCATTTGCATTGAAAAAGTACAAAAAAATCAAGCATTTTTAGGCTATTTTTGCATATAGTTTGCACTTGTCTTTTGCACCAATTTTGAAAACCTTTTAAAATCTGATTTTGCATTTATTTGAGCATATAAAAATGGCCTCTAATCACAACAATAACAATGGGTTCCCTCCTAGGCCTTACATGAAAAGAAAGGCCATTGAACCTAAAATTGTGTTTACACCTCAAGATAGAACAATTGGAGACTCTGAAGGGCCTCTTTACATCACTATGAAAATAATGGGAAACCATGCGGAAGGAACTCATATTGATCTTAATTGTATGACTAATGTTTCCACTAAAGAGTTCCTCTTTTCACATCAATTAATGCAAGGTTCTTATGACCCTTCGAACATGATGATCAAGACACATACGGGAACCTTTGAAAAACCTTTGGGTAAGATATCATTGTTGGTAACTATATTTGAGAAACATGTTGAACAATGGTTTGATGTTACCCCTACTTATGATACCTTTGAAATCAAACTTGGAATCCATTGGTTAAAGGCTATGAAAGCTGTCCATTCAACTATCTATAAGTGTGTAAAATTTTCTTTGAATGGACAAGTGCATGTCATTCCTTGAAATACATACAAGCCTTTAAGTACACAACAACACTTTAAATTGGATTACTTTTGGAACAAATCTAAACAATAACCGGAGTTACGAATAGAATTTACCTTTTTGATCTATAGAAACTACAAAGCAAAACTTTTACACCCAATGCCCGGTCCTTCTATGCAAGAAATGACAAAAGATAAAAAACCCTCATGTGAAGAGAACCTTAGACTAAAAGGACAAGGTCCCTATGCTAAGGTTCCTCCCCTGAAATCTTTACAAGGATTGGGAGGTCATTGTCGACAACAAAATATTTCACCGCGACAAATGAGATTTGATCCCAATGCTTCATCTTCTAAATTGCACAAACCTATGAAAGAGAAAAGCCCTATCTTACAAGAGATAAGTGGTAAAATAAAATCAAATAGAAAATCAAGAGAAAGAAGAAGAAGAAGACAAGATTATGCCATAAACCTTGCCTCTCAACAAGAAAACATTGATCTTAATATTGAAACAAATAAACATGATCCTAACAATGAATAACATGATGAGCAAGACATGAATTGGGCTATGGTACCTTATGTCCCACTTTCCTCTAACATTAGGGAGTGGGAGGATGACAATGATGTGCTTGATGATACCAGCTAGCCCGGCGGTCCCTACAGGTAAGTCTCTAACCCTTTATCTCTTTGGTGATGTGCCTCCCCTGTGATGTGTTATATGTTGTTTAGGCCTCCTGAGATGACCCCTAATTCTCTTGTAAGGTCTGGGATACCAAGAGACCGCCTCTATTGTGACCTTTGATTTGTATAATCATTCTTCTGTATTGCCTCTCTCTAATTTCATCATTGTGTGTTGTGTCTTATGGACATAGCGTTGCGGTTGGTGACTTGGGGGAACCCTCCTACATGACTGTCCCTAAGACACTTGTTTCTCCTCTCTGATTTATTGTTTCCCTTCATCTAGTGTTTCTATCTAGCGGGCGGATGACGACAAACATTTATATTGATGCGGACCTAGTGTCTCTTGAGAGAAATAAAAAAATGGACTTAGTTCCTAATATGAAGATGGGGTTGTATATTTTATCTAACACTTGGCTAGTGGAAGCACTTGTGCTTTCTGCATAGTGATTATGATGATGTTTTTATCTCATTTATGAACCTTAATAATACTACTGCTCTGTGCACCTTTGTTTGTCTTTGAATCTAGTCTTGGTGGTATTCGATTCGGAGAGCTTCGTGATATAGCCCCACGGTTATCCTCAAACTCTAAATTCGTATAACCTTGGCTCTTTGTGTGGTCAATCATTTGCATTAATGTTATTATTTATCATGATTTTGTAAACACTAACATGTTTCTTGCAGGGATGTGTTTATGGGAACATTTGGTGATCATGAAGTACATGTCACCTCTTGGGGGCATGGGCTTTGCGAGAGCTTGTGTTCCCTTGTGTGTTTTCTTCCTACCTTAACATGCTTGATATCGATTCCTGATATCAACCACCTTAAGGTGGGGGCATATATAAGGTAAGTTGTCTATTGTAGATGTTAGCTATGTGCTTGTCCTCAAATGCAATTTAAAGACTATCTCGATGAGTGCTTCATGTATCCTAAGTTTGTTTGCAATCAATCAATCAATCATGTAAGCCCTCTACAGAGGCGAGATATCAAGCATATCCTTTATCTTAAGCCCTCTGCAGAGGTAGGGATGGTGTATTTCTCAGAGCAGATTACATCATCCTGTCATTTTTAAAAGTCCTCTGCAGAGGTGGGGAGCGGTTCTGTGACAAACTCAACCCTTAAGCATGTCTTCGGTGATTGTTGTGGTGAAGCCCAATCATCGATGTGTGCTTGAAATGTGCCTGAGATGGTGTTAAACCTATAAATAGAGACACTCCATCGCTTGTCTGTCGTGTTTTCTCCGTGTCTTCAAGTGTGTGTGTTTGGCATGTCTATTGCCCCATATGCAGTCTAAGGACTAACTCGATGAGTGCTTCTTGCATTCTGGGAGGTTTTGTGTGTCTTGCATGTGTGTTGCCCCATATATGCAGTTTAAATACCAGTGCGATGAGTGCTTCCTGCATTATGGGAGGTTTGTTTACTTTCCAGTACTTGCATATGAATTTCATATATATGAGAAAAAGAAAAGAAAAGAATCATGCCTATCTTCCATGCATTTGATGTCTTCTCCATGTTCTATGTGATTGTAACTATCTTCTCTGTGTTTTATGTGCTTATTATTGTCTTTAATGTGATTGGCGTGTCTTCTCCATGCTTGGCATGTTTGTTGTGTTTGTGACTGTACTTTAATGCATGTATTGGCCTTGTGTTTATACATACATTAAAGTGGGGGCTAAATGTAATGTCAAAAAATGTCCCCTTGGGGGCTTTTGCCTCTTTAGGTTTAGCTCTCGGGTCTTTTGTGTGCATTTAGGACATTTTACATCATATTTCAACATCTCGATTACAAATAGGACCTAGGGGGACTACTTGAGATAACCCCTACCCAAAATAGGGGGGAGTACTTGGACACCCGCGCCCTAGTCCTGCCCTATTTTAGGGCAGTCCCAATTTTTGGGTGTCAGCTTATGACTGTTATTTGGGTCCTATGCCAACACGGTAAGTTTGAATTATGAAATTCTTGGCGAGAGTGTTTGTAATTGTATATAAAAGCATGTTTAGGCATTCATTTGTAAACTAGATTATGTTCATGTGATTTTGGCATCCCAAAGGTGATTCAAGGCTTTCATTGTGTTGCAAGAGCAGATTTGTGTGGTCTATGTGTTTGTGTTTGCAGCATTCATTTCCTCATGGAATGAAGAGCATCTTCCTCCCATGAGATCTTCACTACAAGGTGACATTTATTGTGTTTGTGATCATTATTCATTTGGTTTTTGCCTCTGTCTCCCTAGGCATGCACTCTCTATATGACAAAGGTGTTTGGAAGACTTAAGTGTCCTTTTGGGGCTTGAATGAGGCAAGCTCCTAAACACCACAACCCCCTCCCAAAGTTTTATGATTGCAGGTTACAAGTTGATGATGCAGACAAAGTGAATTTGCAGAAGGGCATATTGGAGTGTCAGAATTGCAGATTAGAGAAGAAATGAGCACCCTGGACTTAGGCACCTACTCATTAGTCCTCAAAGTTTTGTGACAGAAAAACCTTTGGTGCAGTAGGAACAGGTTGCAGATCTTACCCGCAGATCCTGACAAAAAGTAGGGCACTGGACTTGGGCGCCCGCTCTTTCGTCCCCAACATTTCTGCCTCGGAACCCTGAAAATAGGTGCATAGTCATTTGTAATTTTACAGCTTTCTATAGAGGCATTTTCTGTTATTCATTTGTTTATTGCCGTATTTGCATAATTAGGGTTTTGATGGATAATTAAGCATAGGAGAAGGAAAATTGATAATCAAATGCCCTAATCCAATTTTTCCCTACATTTGTAAGTGACCAAGGACCTGATAGTGCTCTGCCACTTGATCCGAGGGTCCTTGAATGTAAAAGGTGAAAGGACGATTTAAAAACTAAACTAAACAAATCCAATTTTCACCTAAACATTGGGTAATGGTCCGAGTGTTGAGGTGGCTGGTGGCGATGGTGTCTGTAGTGGGGAAAAGGCATGTTGGTGGTCAGATATTTTTTTAGGAGGATAAGGGTCAAGTGCGTGTGACAAGCGAAGGAAGAGGAAAATAAGGGTGTATGGGGAGGAGATAGTAGGGGATTTCATGCCTTTTGTGGAGAAGGAAATTGATAATTCGTGTTTGCGATGATGGTGGTGAGGATGTGGAGGGTTGCCAAGGACATCAACAGATTACCTAAAACTAGGTTGAGATAGACTATGGCTAAGTTTTTACTGGATCCTGGCTACACCATGGGTTAGTTGAATTCCTTCGATGGTGCGTAGTCATTGGCCTGTGCTTCCATAATGCAACAATAGCTAGTTATTTTCTCCTACATGATGGTGTGATGGAGGTGGATAATCATATGGACATGTTTCATGATTGTCTGCTAGATAACCTACATGGTATTAAGTAGTGGAAAGCTTGTCTTCAAAATGTGGTGGAAGCACTGGCGAAATGATTACAAGTGGCGCTGTCAGTGGATACCTTTCCTATGAATACTAACGATTGTACGGGTAGGGTGGCATAACCTAATGTGGAGGAGCTAAATGTTGTGGTGCTAATGGAAGGTAATGAAGTCAATGAAAATTGTAAGCTTAATTTTGTGGGGAAGGGACTTGCATAATTTGCCCCTGCCCCTCTAGTAATAACATTTAGTTGTGTAGAAGAAAGTAGACTTAAGTTAGTTGATAGGGTTCTATTGAACATAGTATGAAAGTATATAGTATGTTAGTTTTTGAAATGAATAGAAGAAAGCTTGTTGCAACAAAGGAATGGCTCTAGTTTTTTTCTCAGTTCCTAGACCTAAACCAGGGTTTACTTAACAAAAAAAATTGTCTTGATTTATTTTTTTGATATAAAACCTAGTTGTAAGTCCAGGAACTATGCAAAAAAGGGTATACACCTAGAGTCCATATGTTCTAACACATATTAATAGAAGCTAACATATGCTTGTTGAAGGAACAAACTGTATCATCCCGCCCATAAGCTACCCCTAAAAAGAAACTAACCCAGCAACCTCAACCAAACCAACATAAACCTATCAAGTATCTAACATAACAAAACAAATCAGGGGTGGGATTACACAGGCTTACCCCTGAGAGGATTATCACTACAGTTTCCACACCCTACTTTATTATTTCATTTCATGGTGTTATGTAAAAAAAGAGGGTTTGTTGAATGAGGTTGATAGTTTAACTAGATCCTCCTTTCACTACATACATTCAAGGACATTAAACTGAGTTGAATCACAACTTTTGCAAGAGGACTTAGCTACAAGTTTGGTGTCACTTGGAATGACAAGGAAATTTTGAATTTGTTGACTAATTTGTTAAACCTTAGTTCGATTAGGCGTAAAACCATAATTATGCAAAATTGTAAACAAATGGATGGAACCCAACAAATGATCACACAAGAAGGCACTAAATGCAGATTAGATACATACTAGATTTTGGATTTCAAAAGACAAAAAGTTTGGGGACAAAAGAGAGAGTGCCCTTATCCAATGTGGTACTTTTTCTAAGGGTTTTGAAGTAAAATCTACTTCAGACTGCAACATGCTCAAAGATTCTTGACACTACAAAATTGGAGGACAAAAGAGCAGGCGCCCTTGTCCAATCAGGGATATTTTTTGGTGTTTTCTTCAAATCTAGAATCTTCCTGCTCTACTCTGATCTCTTGCAACTCCTCTCTACAAGATCTGACATGTATAACTTGCAATCACAAGAGAGGGGTTAGGGGTTGTGGTGTTTAGGAGCTTGCCTCGGTCAAGCCCCAGAATGGAATCCAAGCCTTCCAACACCGTTGTTAGATGGAGTGTGTGTCCATGGTGGACAAAGGCAAAATAAAATGATATGATAAATTGATTGAAACACAAAATAGATGTCACCTCAAAAATGAAGCTCTCATGGGGAGATGAAGATCTTTCACGCCATGAGGAGATGGATTGATGAAGACAAATCTGCAACAAACAAGTACAAACACAACACAATACTACTCTACAACACAATGAAAGCCTTGAGCATCCTTAGCACAAGATCACAAATTCATATTATCCATCTCGGTGTAAAATGAAGTCCTAAACATGTTTATACTTGCATTCCTGCTAAACATTCATGATTCAAATTGAATAGGCTGACAAAGTGAAACCTTTTAACGGTCACTTTCCAGACATTTAAAATTTGGGTCCTGACAAAATAGGTCTGGACTAGGGCATGGGCACCCTTGTCCAATGTCCTATTTTGGGACTTTCTTAAGCTTAAGAGTGTCCCCTAAGTCCCATTTGTCATGGGTTTCGAGGGATTTTGCTTTGAAATTCATTTTTAACATGCATGATTAAATCTAAAGGACCCGGGAGCTAAACTTAGGAGGTAAAAGTCCTAGGGGGACATTTTACAACATAACACATGGTGACCTCCTAAATAACATCCTCGTTTGAATCACATCCACAAGATAAATTGCTACTCTATCCAACATCATCATGATGTCAAACTGTCGTGCTCGAATGTCATGCATATGACTCATGACTACCTCCATGAATCCTTCCACCTACTTTGAATTGTTCAATAAGTCATCATGAATAAGAATGGAGTTGGCCACAACGGAGAGCATTGATGTCATTGAGATTGTCTGCACATCCCTTAAAAGATTCCATCTACCTCTCGTATGTCCAGGTTCTAAAATCAAATTAGCCATGGATGAATGAATGTTAAGCTTAGGCTCACCATCAATCTTCTTAGAAACCTCTATAATCCTTGTTATCTAGCTCCTATGGGAGGGATTCCTTTAATCTCTTTGTCCACATAATTAAAAAACTTTAAGCAGTTGCTTCCCTAGAGATTCACCTCTTTCTTCCCCACTTCCCTTCACCTCCTTTCTATTTTTTCTCCTCCACCACCATCTTTCCCCCCACTGAGGCACTCATAGCATGCCTCAACAACTATTTTCAAGGGCTACGCAGGGGAGCATTCCTCCCCCATCTCACCTTCCTATCACCAAGTACACCACTAGCCACAACCTTCTCTCCGCTCGATGCCATTACTCTAGGATTACCAACTCGCTGAGAATTAAATGATGGAATGAAAGACAACAAAGCAAACATTACATCCCACAATACTAGCTTTCACATCGCCAACTCCACTTCCACAATGAGCCTAGCTTCTAATAATACCTATGTCAACCTCATTGAATCTCAATGTCCTTCCCAAATAAATTCACCTTCTTCATTTATCTCCTCATGATCACCTTCTGTCTGGCCCCTTATCGGGTGGGTGCTCCTTTGTCTTGATTTATTTAATTACTATTGGAAGAATAGTTAATTTATTAATTAAATAATTAAAAATTACTTAATTAATGTTTATAGACAAATTAGAATGATTAATTAAATAAATAGTATTTATTGAATTAATATTGGAGGAATATTTAGGTGATGACATGGAATAATGAAAATGTTGTGAGATGATTTCAAGTGTCAACATTGTGCCCCTCTTTGAGATGGTGTTGCAACAACATTTCAAAGAAAAAATATAGTGATTGGAAAGAGATGCCCCAGTCACACAGGGGAATGACAAGGAGGAATGGTGTAGGGATGATGATGCCCCCTTGAGAGGATTAGTAGGTTTGAAGAACATGGGTATGCTCTTGAAATGGATGAAGAAGAGGTGAGGGAGGATAGGATGAGGATAGAATATTGGATGAAGGCTTTGAATATAATGGATAGAAGTGTTATAGGAGAAATGGATTAGGATGAGAAGATAAGGTGAAAATGGGGATTGGAATGGATGGGTCGGTTGAATGAGAAGTCTTTTTAGGTGGGTGAGCAATCATGGTGTTTGATATAGCACTGGACATTATGCATCAAGGTATAAAGACTAGGTGACGATATGTCTTGTGCATAAAGTACTAACTCAAAAAAGGGTTGCAAGTGAGCATATGTCATATGGTGCTATGATATGGAAGATCATGATTTCATTGTGGCAATATGCTACAAGGACTAATGCAAATGCAAACAAACATGCACAAATGATCACAAAGACAAACAAGAGTTGTTGCCCCTATCAAGTTGAAAACTAATGATTGGTGATGAAGATATTGTTGTTGATGTGAAATAATATATCTCAAAAATAATGTGAGGATTGGGAACAATATCCCAATGATGATTTGATTATAGATGATCAATGTTTAAAGAAAGGCTAGGAACAAAACTAAGGTATGCTTTTGGAAGATTTACTTAGATTGCTTGGCATGATTTGTGTGGATTAGGATTTCTTGCACTTGGATTGGACTCCTTTGTGATTGCTTGGGATCAATGCATTGACATGCTTTTGGGTAGCCTTTTGCTTAGAACCAATGACAAGGGAAAACCAAGTCTAGGGGAAAGGATGAAAGGAGGATTGGATGGAAGGATTAAAGGATTGTCAATAGTGGGTAAGAGGGATGGGGGATGCATGGTAGATGGATGGAGGGGTGTAGGATGTGTTCTCCAAGGACTACATCACATAGGAATAACATGCCCCACTCTAGATATTCCACTCAAGACAGTACATTGCAATGATTGTGATGATATATGGTAGGATTAGTTGTAAAGGATTGGGTAGATCAAGAGATGTCCAAATCATGTTTCAACATTATCACATGTCCTTATCAAGGTTGAAAGTGGGAAGAGATGATGGATTGAGTGCAATGGGATAAATATGTGGATACAATGGATGGGTAGGATAAGATGGGAGTGATAGGATAGGAGTGATAGGATGAGAAAGGCTTGCCCCCAATTGTAGGGTACTCATAGATGACATATTTATGCATGACACCCGAGAACAAGTTTTCATAATGGTACTTGTCCAAGGCACCACAAGAATGGTATAATGTGAAATTTTTGAATTATATGTAAGACTAAGTAATGGTATCTAACTAGAATCAATTTCTAAACAATTACATGAGAGTCTTAATAGTAATTTTTGGAGCTCTTTCTTCTTCAACTTGATTGTCCTTTTGTTCCACATTTTCTTTATTGATTGTAACAGCATGTTCATCTAATTCAAAACCACTCAGATCTATTGTTATTTCCTTATCTTCATCAACCTTCACATTACCACTTTCAATGAATGTCTTCAATCTCTTATTGTAGCACTGGTAGGCCTTACTCTTAGTAGAGTATCCAAGGAAAATTCCTTCATCACACCTAGCATCAAACTCGCCTAATTTTTCATCTCTTCTGATATAACATTTGCTTCCAAAAATTTTGAAATATTTCACTGTGGGGACTCTTCCATACCACAATTCATAAGGAGTTTTCGTACCATTACCTTGGACTTGGACTCTATTTTGAATGTAGATAACAGTGTGTATAGCTTCTCTCCAATACATTTTAGGTAGGTTAGCCTCCATCATCATTGACCTAGCAACCTCTTGAACTGTCCTGTTCTTTCTTTCAACAACTCCATTATACTCAGGAGTCCTAGGAGTAGACAACTGCCTCTTTATCCCATGGTCTTCACAGAAAATCTTGAATTCATTTGATGTGAACTCACCTCCTCTATTATACCTTAAGCATTTGATTCTCAATTCTAACTCATTTTCAACCATTACCTTGAAATCTTTAAACTTGTCTAGGGCTTCTGATTTCTCTTTTAGAAAAGTGACCCATGTCATTCTAGAATAATCATCAATAAGAAACATAAAGTACCTGTCTCCTTGCAAACTTCTTGTTCTTATAGGACCACACAAATTTGTATGCACCATCTCAAGCAATCCAATAGAAAATTGTTCTTTGCTCTTGAAACTTGTCCTTGCCTGTTTTCTCAGTTGGCATTCCTTGCAAATAGTATTAGCAGGCTTCACCAGCTTGGGCAAATCTCTTATATCTTGTACTGAGTTTATCTTTACCAAGTTATCAAAATTAATATGACACATCCTTCTATGCCATAGCCAACATTCATCTGTCTAAGCCAACAAACAACAATTATCAGTTCCCCTCAAGTGATAAACATTACCTTTGGTCTTGTTACCAGTTGCAATGACTGTTCTAGAGCTTTCCATGATTTTGCATCCATTATCCTTGAAACTTAGATCATATCCTTTTTTACATATCTAGCCAACACTTAAAAGATTATGCTTTAAACACTTCACATATAAAACATCATCTATGTTATGCTTACCATCAAAAGAAATAGATCATCTTCCATAAGGGTAAGTGTAAGAAGATAGGGGGCCAAAAAGGGGTCTTAAGTGGCCACTTTTTTTTTGAAATCAGGAAATGCTAGCCTTGGATGAGAAATTGAGCATAGTTACACTCAAAATTTGGAGATGCAACCAAAACAATGTTCATAGTGCTCCGAGTCTACTTTGTAAACTACTAATTTTTTTTGAAAATGGTATAGATTAAGGGGTTCAAAAGAGGAAGCCATAGAAATTGGTGTTGTTTCTGTCAAAAAAACATAACATGGCATGTTTTGTGGCTCCCTCAAAAGGTTAACTTTTTTTTGGTATTTTTCAAATCGCTTCAACGAGAAATTAGATAATAGCATGCAGTCTATGCCCAATTTTTTTGATAATTTTTTGATGAATATTTAATTTTTTACTAATTTTCAAAGTGTACACATCCTAAAAAATAGAATTTTGGCCATGCTACCCCTATAAATTTTGAAAACTAATTGAAAATCATTTTTTTTAATATGTATAGAATGGAGTCTAGTTTCTAAATATGTATTTTTTTTTAAATTTCAATGAATGGTTAATTTACAATGAAAAAAAGACCAAACAATGGTTTTTGTCCAAAACCAGACACACAAACAAAAGAAATTAAAGATGAAAGGCTTAACATTGTCAAAATGTGAAAACAATTACATCGTTAAATAGCTAAGAAAAAGCCTAACATTACCCAGGTGGTTGATTTGTTTGACCTTGAAACACGTGCAGATTTGAGGGTTAGCACGAACAAAATTATGTGAAATCTTGTAGAATTTGCAAAAACACATCTGTGGATGTTGAAAAGGCACTCCAAGCCTTTGGGTTGGAAATCCAAAACAAATCCCAAGCCTAAGGCTTGGGATTCCCAAAGCACATTATAACGCGAGCGCGTTATGTTGTGCTTTGTTCCTTTTTGCATGTTTGCTGGTGTTTTCCCAGTTTGACATAACGCGAGCGTGTTATAATGTGCTCGCGTTATGTCTTCCTTTGAATGAGTTATGTTCAAGTTTCATAAGTATGTTTCATGGATGTTTATATCTATGCTTGTAGGTATGTATGCATGTACATGTATGCATGCTTATATGTATGTACATGTATGCATACTTGTATGTATATACATGTATGCATGTTTGTATGTATGCATGTATGTAAGTGTTTTGGGTTTAGTGTATATAAGGACCTAAGCCTGTATAGTTTTGAGGGTTGATGTTTGAGGGATTAGGGCTTAAGTAATAGGTAGAGGGTAGAGGGTAGAGATTAGAGGGTTGAGGGTTAATATTCAGGTTGTTGAGTGTATAAGATTAAGAGTGTAAGGCATGGGGATTAGGGTTTAGAATATTGGGTTTAGGGTTTACGATATGGATTGAGGGTATATAAGGCATAGGATGACTTGGGTTGAGAGCACGTATGGTTAGGTTTAATTTAAGTATAGGGTTGAGGCACAATATTTGAGGTTTAGGATATAAGGGTGAGGTTATATGGTCTAGGGGTGAGGTTATATGGTGTAGGCTTCAGGGTTTAAGGTATAGGGTTGATGATTGAGCGATTAGGGCTTAAGTATATTATTGAGGGTTTAGGGATAGGTTTTAGAGTTTAAGGTTTAAGGGTTAAGGGTTGAGGGATAGGGTTTAAGGTTTAGGGGTAAGGGGTAAGGGATTAGGGTTTAAGGTATAGTGTCTTAACTTGAGGGTTTAGGAATAGGGATATCATTTAGGGTTTAGGGATGAGGGATTAGAGTTAAGGATTGAGGGTTGAGGGATTAAGGTTTAAGGTATAACTTGTTGAGGGTTGAGTGTTTAGGGATAGGGTTTAGGGTTTAGGATTGAGGGATTAGGGTTTAGAGTTGAGGGATTAGGGTTTAAGGAATAGTGTTGAGGGTTGAGGGTTTAGGGATAGGGTTTAGGGTTGAGGGATTAGGGTTTAGGGTTGATGGATTAGGGTTTAAGGAATAGTGTTGATGGTTGAGGGTTTAGGGTTGAGAGATTAGGGTTTAGGGTTGATGGATTAGGGTTTGATGTTGAGAGTTGAGGGTTGAGGGTTTAGGGATAGGGTTGATGGTTAAAGGATTAGGGTTAAATTAGAGTGTTGAGGGTAGAGGGATTAGGATAGGGTTTAGGGTTGAAGGTTTAATAATTGAGGGTTGAGGCTTTAGGGCTGAGGGTTAAGGGATTGAGGTTTAAGATATAGTGTTGATGTCAAGGGTTTAAGGATAGGTTTTAGGGTTTAATTTTTAAGGGTTGAGGGATAGGGTTTAGGGTTTAGGGATAAGGGATTAGGGTTTAAGGTATAGTGTCAAGGGTTGAGGGTTTAGGAATAGGGATAGCGTTTAGGGTTTAGGGATGAGGGATTAGGGTTGAGGGTTGAGGGATTAGGGTTTAAGGTATAGTGTCCAGGGTTGAAGGTTTAGTGAAAGGGTTTAGGGTTGACGGTTGAGGGATTAGGTTTTAGGGTTGATGGATTAGGGTTTAAGGTATAGTGTTGAGGGTTGAGGCTTTAGGGATAGGGTTTAGGTTTGAGGGATTAGGGTTTAGGGTTGATGGATTAGCATTTAATGTTGAGAGTTAAGGGTTGAGGCTTGAGGGTTTAGGGATAGGGTTGATGGTCAAGGGGTTAGGGTTAGAGTGTCAAGGGTAGAGGGATTAGGGATAGGGTTTAGGGTTGAAGGTTTAAGGATTGAGGGTTAAGGCTTTAGGGATGAGGGTTTAAGGCTAAAGATATAGTGTCGAGTGTTGAGGGTATAGGGATAGGGTTTAAGTTTTAACGGTTAAGGGTTGAGGGATAGGGATTAGGGTTTAAGGTATAGTGTTAAGGGTTGAGGGTTTAGGGATAGGGTTTAGGTTTGAGGGATTAGGGTTTAGGGTTGACGGATTAGGGTTTAATGTTGAGAGTTGAGGGTTAAGAGTTTAGGGATAGGGTTGATGATTAAGGGGTTAGGGTTATAGTGTCGAGGGTAAAGGGATTAGGGATAGGGTTTAGGGTTGAAGGTTTAAGGATTGAGGGTTGAGGCTTTAGGGATGAGGGTTTAAGGCTTAAGATATAGTGTCGAGTGTTGAGGGTCTAGGGATAAGGTTTAAGTTTTAAGGGTTAAGGGTTGAGGGATAGGGATTAGGGTTTAAGGTATAGTGTTGAGGGTTGAGGGTTTAGGGATAGGATTTAGGTTTGAGGGATTAGGGTTTAGGGTTGACATATTAGGGTTTAATGTTGAGAGTTGAGGGTTGAGGGTTGAGGGTTTAGGGATAAATTTGATGGTCAAGGGGTTAGGGTTAGAGTGTCAAGGGTAGAGGGATTAGGGATAAGGTTTAGGGTTGAAGGTTTAAGGATTGAGGGTTGAGGCTTTAGGGATTAGGGTTTAAGGCTTAAGATATAGTGTCGAGTGTTGAGGGTGTAGGGATAGGGATTAGGGTTTAAGGTATAGTTTTGAGGGTTGAGGGTTTAGGGATAGGGTTGATGGTAAAGGGGTTAGGGTTAGAGTGTCGAGGGTAGAGGGATTAGGGATAGGGTTTAGGGTGTAAAGTTTAAGGATTGAGGGTTGAGGCTTTAGGGATGAGGGTTTAAGGCTTAAGATATAGTGTCGAGTGTTGAGGGTATAGGGATAGGGTTTAAGTTTTAAGGGTTAAGGGTTGAGGGATAGGGATTAGGGTTTAGGGTATAGTGTTGAGGGTTGAGGGTTTAGGGATATGGTTTAGGTTTGAGGGATTAGGGTTTAGGGTTGATGGATTAGGGTTTAATGTTGAGAGTTAAGGGTTGAGGGTTGAGCATTGAGGGTTGAGGGTTTAGGGATAGGGTTGATGGTCAAGGGATTAGGGTTAAAGTAGAGTGTCGAGGGTAGAGGGATTAGGGATAGGGTTGAAGGTTGAAGGTTTAAGGATTTAGGGTTGAGGCTTTAGGGATGAGGGTTAAGGGATTAGGGTTTAAGATATAGTGTCGAGTCTCGAGGGTGTAGGGATAGGTTTTAGGGTTCAAGTTTTAAGGGTTAAGGGTTGAGGGATAGTATAGAGCCCATTGAGGGTTTAGGAATAGGGATAGCATTTAGGGTTTAGAGATGAGGGATTAGGGTTGAGGGTTGAGGGATTAGGGTTTAGGGATAGGGTTAGGATTTAGGGTTGAGGGATTAGGGTTTAAGGTATAGTGTTGAGGGTTTAGGGATAGGGTTTAGGGTTGAGGGATTAGAGTTAAGGGTTGAGGGATTAGGGTTTGACGTTGAGGGTTGAGGGTTGAGAGTTGAGGGTTTAGGGATAGGGTTGAGGGTCAAGGGATTAGAGTTAAGGGTTGAGGGATTAGGGTTTGACATTGAGGGTTGAGGGTTGAGGTTCGAGGGTCGAGGGTTTAGGGATAGGGTTGAGGGTTGAGGGTTGAGGTTCGAGGGTTAAAGTAGAGTGTCAAGGGTATAAGGATTAGGGATAAGGTTGGAGGGTTTAAGGATAAGGGATTAAGGTTTAAGGTATAGTATTGAGCCCGTTGAGGGTTTAGGAATAGGGATAGCATTTAGGGTTTAGGGATGAGGGATTAGGGTTGAGGATTGAGGGATTAGGGTTGAGGGTTGAGGCATTAGGGTTGAGGGATAAGATTTAGGGTTTAGGGTTGAGGGATTAGGGTTTAAGGTATAATGATGAGGGTTTAGGGATAGGGTTTAGGGTTGAGGGATTAGAGTTAAGGGTTGAGGAATTAGGGTTTGACATTGAGGGTTGAGGGTTGAGGGTTTAGGGATAGGGTTGAGGGTCGAGGGATTAGAGTTAAGGGTTGAGGGATTAGGGTTTGACATTGAGGGTTGAGGGTTTAGGGATAGGGTTGAGGGTTGAGGGATTAGGGTTAAAGTAGAGTTTCGAGGGTATAAGGATTAGGGGAAGGGTTGGAGGGTTTAGGGATAAGGGATTAGGGTTTAAGGTATAGTATTGATCTCATTGAGGGTTTAGGAATAGGGATAGTGTTTAGGATTTAGAGATGAGGGATTAGGGTTGAGGGTTGAGGGATTAGGGTTAAGGGTTGAGGGATTAGGGTGTAAGGTATAGTATTAAGCCTGTTGAGGGTTTAGGAATAGGGATAGTGTTTAGGGTTTATGATTTAAGGTTTAAGGGTTGAGGGTTGAGGCTTTAGGGTTTAGGATTAAGTGAGACCTAGATGGCTAAGGATGGATGGAGAGGTAGACAAGGAGCGACTGAGAGACATAGAGAGGGGAGAGGTAGAGAGGTGAGGGGGAGAGATAAGTGAGATATAGAGAGGTGAGAGATAGAACATGAGCTAATGGAACTAGAGGTGAGATATTGTAAAGGTGCTATTGAAGGTGAGATAGGCACAAATATTTATGGATCAATCTATAGTAGGACAAAACATGAGCGCATTATAATGCGCTTGTGTTTTGTCTTGATGAGACCAAACTGACTATTCCAACATGTTTGCATGGGTACATTTACGCTAGGTATGGTCCTATTTTACACCCAAACATGTCGAAACAATCTGAGCTACATTGTACCGATGATATCCCTGAAGAGTCCAAAGTGCAAAAAGGTAACAATCTTTGACAAGATGTTACTCAAAACTGTGTCACTTAGAAACATTATGTCTAAGGTAATGTGATCATGTAGGGTTCCTCTACAATAACCTCTCTTAGTTTTTTATATCTCTGATGTGTTTGCCCATGGTGAAAAGTTTTTTGCTGCCCCAAAAATTGTTAGAAGGAGGTAGTGTAAAGTTACAAAGGGGTGTAACTTTAGTCCTACTCCTAATATGACCAAATTGACTATTCCAATGCATCTAGATGGGTACATTTACGCTAGGCATGGTCCTATTTTTCATCCAAATATGCTGAAATAGTTTGAGCTACATTGTACCGATGATATCCCTGAAGAGTCCAAAGTGCAAAAAGGTAGAAATCTTTGACGAGATGTTACTTGAAAACTGTGTCACTTAGAAATATTCTATTTGATAAAACATGATCATGTAGAGTCTCTCTACAATAACCTCTCTCAGTTTTTTATATCTCTAAGGCGTTTGCCCATGGTGAAAGGTTTTCTGCTGCCCCAAAAATCATCAAAAGGAGGTAGTGTAAAGTTGCAAAGGGGTGTAACTTTCATCCTACTCCTGATGTGACCAAAATTGACTATTCCAACGCATCTTGATGGGTATATTTACGCTAGGCATGGTCCTATTTTTCACCCAAACATGCCGAAACAGTCTAAGCTACATTGTACCGATGATATCCCTGAAGAGTCCAAAGTGCAAAAAGGTAACAATCTTTGACGAGATGTTACTTGAAAACTATGTCACTTAAAAATATTTGTTTGATGAAACACAATCATGTAGAGTCTCTCTACAATAACCTCTCTCAATTTTTTATATCTCTAAGGTGTTTACCCGTGGTGAAAGGTTTTCTACTGCCCCAAAAATAGTCAAAAGGAGGTAGTGTAAAGTTGCAAAGGGGTGTAACTTTCATCCTTCTCCTGATGTGACCAAACTGATTATTCCAATGCATCTAGATGGGTACATTTACACTAGGCATGGTCTTGTTTTTCACCCAAACATGTCAAAATAGTCCGAGCTACATTGTACCGATGATATCCCTGAAGAGTCCAAAGTGCAAAAAGGTAGTAATCTTTGATGAGATGTTACTTGAAAGATGTGTCACTTAGAAACATTCCATCTAAGGAAAAATGATCATGTAGAGTCCCTCTACAATAACCTCTCTTAGTTTTTTATATCTCTGAGGTGTTTCCCGTGATAAAAGGTTTTCTGCTGCCCCAAAAATTGTCAGGAGGCAGTGTAAAGTTGCAAAGGGGTGTAACTTTCATCCTTCTCTTGATGCAACCAAACTGACAATTCCAACACATTGTGATGGGTACATTTAGGCTAGGCATGGTCCTTTTTTACATCCAAACATGCCGAAACAGTCCAAGCTACATTGTACCGGCGATATCCCTGAAGAGTCCAAAGTGCAAAAAGGTAGCAATCTTTAACGAGCTATTACTCAAAAACTGTGTCACTTAGATACATTTTGTCTGAGGCAATGTGATCATGTAGGATCCCTCTATAATAACCTATTTTAGTTTTTTATATCTCTAAGGCATTTGCCTATGGTGAAAGGTTTTCTGCTGCCCCAAAAATCGTTAGAAGTAGGCAGTGTAAAGTTGCAAAGGGGTGTAACTTTTGTTCTTCTCCTTGTGTGGTGAAAATGATAGTTCCAACACATCTAGATGGGTACGTTTAAGCTAGGCATGGTCCTGTTTTGCACTCAAACATGCTGAAACAGTCTGAGCTACATTGTACCGGTGATATCCCTGAAGAGTCCAAAGTGTAAAAATGCAACAATCTTTGATGAGCTATTACTCAGAAAATATATCACTTAAATACATTTCATATGAGGAAACACAATCACGTAGGGTTCCTCTACAATAACCTCTCTTAATTTTTTATATTTTTGAGGCATTTGTCCATGGTGAAAGGTTTTCTGCTGCCCTAAAATCATCAAAAGGAGGCATTGTAAAGTTGTAAAGGGGTGTAACTTTTGTTCTTCTCCTCATACAGCCAAAATGATAATTCCAACACGTCTGGATGGGTACATTTAGGTTATACATGGTCTTGTTTCGTACCCAAACATGTTGAAATAGTCTGAGCTACAAACACTAACTAGTCTTCAATCTTCAAACACTACAAATACCATGATATCCTGCATAAAGTTGTCTTTTAGCCTTTTATAAAGGCATGCCCATCAAAGTCAACCACATAGAGATGATTGTTTGTATTCCAAATTCCTTTTAAATACTGACCTTCCAATCTTTTTTCCCGCCCTCATATCAATTAAATATGACCTTCGATTATGATATGGTGCTCGAGCTTATGAGAGTTTACCAGAGATGTCGATTGAGTTAGGTTGAAGGGTCGGTGAACTAATGATGTAAAGAGCCTTTAGTAGGTTTATTTAAGTGATAGTAACTTCTGATTATAAGTCAATATTAAATTAAAACAAAAGTGCACTTTACACACGACAGGCAATTAAGGGTTTTAAAGTCTTAAGAAAAGTAGATTCTTTTTAGGGTTTAATGCCCAATATGTAAACCCTAACTATCCATAAGATTGTGATTATGAAAGATTGTTTCTTCTCTAACTTCTTATTGCATGAACAAAACCACATCCACCATGAATATGAACCTTGCATCATATCAACCTTCCAAGATAGACCTTATCATGAAAACCATATTCACAACAAAACCTTGCATGAACAAAATCACATCCACCATGAACATGAACCTTACATCATATGAACCATGTTTGTCTTGTGCAACATCAACATGAATTGAGAGACCTTATCATGAAAACTATATTCACAACATCATGCACCTCATGACCATTATTTACCTTGAATCACTGTATCACCTTATCAACATGGCATCAACCTTGACATCAATGACAAACAACCTTGACCCTTTGACTTGAATGACAACCTTGAACGTTGATTGTTGATTACTTATGGAAGCCTATAGCCCCAATGTTATGTTGCATACTAAAATTAGGTAAGACTCAATGCAATCTCATAACCTCACCTTATCTGCAAGAGGAATTACATTTAATAACCACAATGGTCATTAGGTGCTCATAAGCATATGATTTTGACTATCTTATTCAAAACAACAAACATACTCTTTGCATCCCAATATGGTATAATAACAAGAAATCAAGAAATATTTTCAATTGACTAACTCATAAAGAATATGGATCAACATACTCATTTGAATTTTTTTAATTGAGCAACTCATAAAGAATATGAATATTTTCTGTTCAACATGATGATTCATTTTTATTTTAAATACAACTTTTATCTTTTAGTTCCAAAATGAGGTTTAGGTGATACTTGAATAACAATAGCTAGCTTATTGGATCAACAAACATCCTATGTAATACAATTGGACTTTAAATATTTGAAGTAACCATCTACAAATATCCATTCAAATGTGGAATTATAATGGAAGTATGGACAGCATCAATAAAAAATATTTGTATTAACCAAATATCCATATAGGCATACATCAATATCTATCGATATAAGTATAACATATATACAAAATAACCATATAAGCTTACAAGAATGCCATATAGACATACAATGTCAACTATATGCAATACAAAATATATGTCCACAAATGCCATATAGGCATACAACAAAGGAACACAATAAAAAGTCATTCCCCTCTGGCTGGTGAAGAGAATAGATCACAAGTAGCCTTTGATCTTCTAGGGGATGGAGACGTGTATGTGGGTGGTCTACTATGAACCCAAGGGCTACTCCTCCTATTTAGTTGTTCGTGCATCTATAGTTGTCACAATAAAAAGTATAGACATTAATATATAGAAGTTACGTGTTATAAAAAATGAAACATTTAACAAAATAATCACTTACCGCTACCGTATAATCTGTCTCCTCACTTGCCTAAGTAGCAGGATTAGGCTATGGTGATGTCATGTCCTATAGAAACCATCCAGATAGAAATTAAACTTCAAATCAATAATCTTTTGATTTTTCAAAAATAAATAGCTATAACAATGAATGTAAATTGAAAGTTACTAATCTGCCTCATACCCACGTTAATGGCATGGAGCTATGAATCATAGAGGACACACCATGCTCCATTGCCCTATGAACATCGGGAGGTGTCTCCGCAGCTTGTATTATCTGGAAATAAAACAACATTATTCAATTACGAAAACTATAATAGTGATGCAAATCATGGCTTCTAACATACACACACATTCACCTAAACATGGAAGTACACACAATAAAGCACACAAGTCACATACAAAAATCTAGTAAGTACAATTCATTCATTAAACTATTTATTTTATTACCTCCATGAAGCTTTGAAGTCCACCACCACTAGCAGGTGTTGCCATGAAATCTTCAATATTAAGCTAGTCAACATCCAAAACCAGATATTAGAATACCATTCATATAACAATGCTATTCACATGTAATATTTATAATTGTTTATTAGTTACATACCCTGATAGTAGATGATGTAGTGTAATATGTAGGTGGAGAACCACTAAAAATTGCATCAACGCTATGACCCTGAAATTTCATTAAAATCATCAAACTAAATTAGTTAATCTTGCATTTCAAAAAGAAAATTTAATAAATTAAATTCAATGAACTTGCTAAGATTTACCTCAGTATCAAGCCTGAAAGTCTCACTCAGGAGGTCATCTGTCATCACCATCTGCTCAGTTGCAGATGTAGCATGTGCACCTATGTCATGACTATTCGTGGGGTCATAACCACATGCTGACCCACAAGTCTGACAAGTATGGGGTGGAACCGTACTCGAACTCTCCCCCGGCCCATGCTGTGCTATAGGACTAACATGCTGTAAGATGCTCTGGGTCAAGGCACTAATGGACTGAAGTGTCTTGACCTCAACACTCTCCTTCACAATGGAAGGATAGAAACATGCTCATGGGCCAGTCTAGCGAGTGCTTGTCTCGCTAGCTGTTGTGGGTCAACACGTGCCCCTAGTCTATCTTGTGTTGACCCCCTACCTCTACCATGGAACTCCCGCATATCAAAATAATTTGGCTCTTTATTTTTGACAAAATCGCAGTAGAGTTTCCTCAAAAATATTGTGGGACCTCATTATTGTTGCATGGAAGATGGTTAAAAACCATCCACCACCTCTGCGCAAAATTGTCCCATATCGCTTGGATGTTACACCAATGGATAGGGAACCTCTTGCATGTAAGGGGTAGAGATTCATTTTTTCATGGGTCTGTGAAAATAGAACACAAGTCAAGTTTTGTAATTTGTTCCTTTTTAACTTGATCATATGACAACTTGTTAGCATAATACTCTCTAAATTCTCTCCTCTTTTTTGTCCAACTAGTGATTTGCTTGCTTATTGAATCTACATTTGATAACATAGATTCAAGGGATTGAGAAAGCGTGGATCTATGCAAGGTTGAAGTTACAGGTTCTTTCAACCTTGCAATTATATCTTCAATTTCTTTTTTATTGTTTTCAATTTTCCCCATTAGATTTTCTTGTGTTCCAAGGGCATGTCGAGGAATGGATGGAGGAGTTTGCTATTCAGGTTGTTCTTCGGCAGGTATTTCCTCTTCAGGATTTTATGGATTTTGAGGAGGAGGAGGAAGAGGAGGTGATTAACATTTCCTGACAATTATAGAAATTTACCTCAAAAATCAACTCAAACCTACCTATTTAGAAGCAAATTCAAACAAAAAAAAATAAAACTCACTCCTTTGGCCTGCTCAACATTGTGGCAGCATTTTGGTGATGAATCAGTGAGATTTTGGTGTCAAATTAGGTCTTCAAAAATGCGAGTGTGCTCCTTAGGTTTTGTAGGCCACGAGTGTATAGAAAAAAAGAAATCAAATGAGTAGAATTTATATATATATATATAATTAAAAATAACGTATGTCGAATTAGGTCTTCAAAAATGCGAGCACACTCCTTAGGGTTTGTAGGCCGTGGGTGTAGAGAAAAAAAGAAATCAAATGAGCAGAATTTTTATATATATATATATATAATTAAACATAACGCGCTCGTGTTATAACACGAGCACGTTATGGTTTGGTTTTTCCAAGCCTTAGGCTCGTCATTACCAAACCATGGCACGAGCGTGTTATAACGCACTCACATTATGTCTTAACTTTTTTTGAAAAACTTTTGGCCACTTTTTGGCCCCCCAACTTTTTGCACTTACCCATAAATCTTACCAGCTACATTATCTCTAAACCTAACCAATCCCCCATCATACTTTTCAAAGATTACAAACTTACTTTTATCACCAGTCATGTGATGTGAGCATCCACTATCAATAATCCATTCATCCTTGTCTTTCTCAACCTGGATAGACAAAGCACTTTCTTCCACTAGTTTTTCTTGGACTTCACATAGCTAGTAGGATTAGTAGACTCAGTTTCTTCTTTAATAGAAATAAACAAGAATTCATTTGCACTAGTACTATTATCATCAGACTCATTATCTGTTACACCATCATCATCAAGATCTCTAACATAATATCATTTCTTTATAACTCTAGGTCTACTTTCAAACTTCTTACCTCTCTCAATTCTCTCTGGACACCTGGAGGCATAGTGACCAATCTTACCACAAAAGAAGCATTTGAATGGTAATTTGCCTTTGAACTTACCGGTGCCTCTTTACATTCTATCCACAAAGTTGGCTTCAATCTCATCTAGATCATCATCAGATTCCACAACATATTTTTGAAATCTTGAAGTTTTTTTTGAAGTGTTGGCTTTGAAAGCAATCTTAGTCTTTTGCAGAGTATCACCAAATTCTCTCATTTCAAAAGTTGTAATTTTCTCAAACAACTGATCGTTTGAAATTTTTTGTACACTCATAACCTCTTTAATTGATGCCACCTTGTGACTATAGGATTTAAGAAATGACCGCACAACCTCATCTTTATTAATAGTTCCTCCAAGACCTTTGATTCCATTGACAATTTCATCAATTCTCTGCATGCAGATACTTATGTTTTCATCTTCACTCATCTTCAAGACTTCATACCTCACCTTCAGGTTTTGTAATTTGGCACTCTTTGTAGAATCATCTCCTTCATATATACTTTTCAACTTTCCCAGATGTCATGAGCAGTCTCCAAATCCATAACTTTCACCAACTCAGTGTTAGATAAGGCATTAATAGAACATCTCTAGATTTTCCATTTAATTCATATTGTTTGACTTCATCTTCATCTAATGGACCATTTTTAGGAATAGAATATTTTTTCTCTGTTATCTTCCAAACATTATAGCCAAGAGAAATATGATGACTTTTCATCAGTACCTTCCAGAGAGTATAATTTGTTCCATCAAACTGCGGTGACTCCTTCCTATGTACCATCTTGGATCTACCTCAAGATGTTAGGTTGTTTACCAAGGAACCCTCGCTCTGATAGCAATTTTTGAAAATCGTAATACAACTGAGAGAGGGGTGAATTACTTGTAACCAAAACTTCAAAACCATCAACAGATCAACCACTTAATTACTGTTATTGTAATTTAACCATGAAAGCATGAAAACATAACTTAAACACATTCACATATTCATCACATGAGACACCAAATTTTTACATGGAAAACCCAATAAGGGAAAACCACGGTGAGTGTTAGCTCACAATATAAAAAATATATCAAAATTTACAACAAGGCTCACTGCAAAAGAAGTGGCTCACTGCCAATGGGGTGGCTCATTGCCTGTGGTTGGCTCACTGCTAGAGTTGGTGAACTGAGATATTATGCCAAGGTTTAGTTCCATTGAAGCACAATAATTTTCCTCTAGTCTTCTTTACTTATTCACTTCACACTTATCTTCACATCTTTTCATTCTCATTCTACATTCATGACTTCATTTCATGTATTTATACAATTCATAAACCTTTGAATGAATATTAAGGTCAGCATTACAATCATCAACCTTTGGAACAATCTCCAAGGTCGGCATACATACATATTTAGCCAATATTAAAATTAGGTCTCGTCTTAAATGGATTGAGGGAGAAGAGAAATGAATGCAGGCCATGCCAAGCCTTAGCTGGGACTCAAATGCAATTTTCTATGAAACAACATGCTTTACAAACTTCGAAGCACAACCGCAAGTAGTGAGAACAACTAGGTCGGCCAAGATTGGAGTTAACACTAAGACTTTTAGGAACACGCTTCATGCATGATCTAGATTATACTTTTCTAACCAATCAAAAGGTGTACAATCTAGAGACTCCCACAAGTACGTTACAATCACTAGGAACATCCACACAACCTCTAAACACTTTATCCATAAGATTCTTCAAACCGGAGCACTTGAACATTACTGTCGGCCACTATCATAAAGGAAAGATCACTTGTGGAACACCAAAGAACAAACCATTTGAGTTGAAGACACATAACATCATCACAAACTTAATTCCAGAACCACAGAATGAAACTTAAATGCAGAGAAATGTGGAGCAGAATACATTCTCCTTGTCACCATTATATACACAAAAAAATAGTTTTTACTCTAGTGAACATAACTTGCTCAAATCTTCACACTAGAGGCTCAAACTTGAAACATAGCATCTACAGACATCCCTTAACATTACTTCCAATCTGTAAACAAAAATATTCAATCTGCAAGAAATGCAGAGCAAAATACTGCACTGTTCTAATAGATAAAGCAATTTTGCACTTGAACTAATTCCTCAAATACTTGTTCAAACTTATTCAAATAACTTACTTAGGTGTTGACATCAATGACAACACTTACTGCTCATTCTTGCAATAGCTATGTGGTAGTATTTCGCATCAGCACGCCCTGCATCTTATCTCATTTTGTTGACGCCATGCGGTGCACTTCACCTTGGAACATTTGCAAACAATGGGGATTGGGCCTCGGGCCTTCCATCTTTGGGCTTCCAAAATAAAAGAAGAGGGAAGAAGAAACCTCCAAAGTCCACCACTCAAAACACTTAGAACTATTTCCAAAGGGAAAGAACCAGATCCTGGACTTTGGACCTTCCACTTGACACCTTCCAAAAAGAAGGGGGGAAAAGAAGGAACTCTCGACCTCCAGCATCTGACGTACTTAGGCAAACTACAAAGGAAACAAGGTGGAGTTTAGAGCCAATTAGGATGGCATGATGAAGGAGAGAACACTGAAACTCTGAAAATGCTAAAAACACAAGGAGAACTCAAGATTTTTGGGACTTAGTCGATTTGGGGGGTTTTCCCTTGCATTTCTACTGAAGGGGAAAACACTTAGAGATTTTATGGGTTTGACCTATTTGGTTGGGGAACAAAATAGGAAAACATTTTGGTGACCTCTCAAGGGTGTTTACCTATTAAACAAAAGGGAACCAATGGCCTTAAGCATTCATTGGGCATAAATTCAAAAGGGTTGAAGCATACTAGGAACAACCGAAACCTTGCCTCAAAACAACACCAAAGAAAAGGAAACAAGGTTTGCATTCTCCTAGTGAGAGTGTAGTCTATGAAACAACACTTAGGGAAAAGGAAAACTAAAATAGAAACAAGCCTATCCTAAACCTAAACTAACAACAAGGAAATGACCTCAAACAAAGCCATTAATAGGTTCTTGAAAGTAACTTCCCTTTCTTAATAATTTACAATGCTTCACATACTAGTGGACAGTTAACATGACGTGGGGAAGGGATGAACATACAACCAAGTAGTGAGATGCTTCCCCAAGGACAAAGAAAAACTCACCTATCCACTTGCATTGATTAGAAATGTAGTTGCCTAGAAATGGATAAATAGGCTGATCTAACCCTTTCTTATACTCAACCTCATGCTTTGATGTAATCATGACAGGTAGGGACTCCTTCTCATATATATCTAACTAGGCTAGATGCCTGATAGGGCATCCCCTTGAAATGGTATGCAAGCCATCACTGTTGAATTCATGTTCATGCTCTGATCCTGTGATGCAGGAGCATCCAGTGGTGTAAGGGCAATCCTGCATCACCCAAAAAGAAGTTAATTCAAAATCATTGTAGTTGTTTTCATTTCTTTGCATAATTAGTATTTTTGGTTCCATAATATCCTGAATAATGATGTAGGACTTTTAGTTTTTCTAAAACTACTAAAAATAGCAAACTACCAGTTTTGGAAAATTTACCTACCATTTTAGGAAAGTTTGCATTTGGGCACAGATTGAAGTGAAAACTTGCATAAAGCTTCATAATAGAAATATAAGACCTTTGGCGAAGGAATCAGGTAAAGATCATTTATGAGCTGAAAGATATTAAAGTTTTTATTTTCTGAAAAGCCCCTGAAAATTTTTGAAATGAAATATGAGGCACTAAAACATCCCATAACATCTCAAAAATTTTATGGAAATCCATTTACAGATTTCTATCATGATAGTTCACATCGCAAGGTTTCTGGTGGTTAAAACGGTTTGTCAATCGAACACCCGGATCAAAAGTTATGCTTCCCGGAAGTTGACCTACTTTTGGAGGGAGTTACAAATTTCAAAATTTAGCTGGAAGCCACTAAAAAGTGCTATTTATGACTATTTTGGGAACCTTGGGCAGTGGTAGAGTTAAGGGGGAAAGTGTAGAGTCAAGAATAGGTGGGAAAACAAAAACCCTAGCTAATTTGGGGTTTACAGAAGGCAGATGATTCCAGAGTCTGGAGATAGGAAGTTGTAATGTGATGCAGCCTATAGAGGATTCACCCTCTAATTGTATTTGAGATTCTGTAATGTAATATTTTGCCCATATCAATAAAATATCATTCTATTTTCTATGTGAAATTTATATTGTTCTATGTTTTGTGATTTACCCCCTTCATCAAGTGGTATCAAAGTAAGGGTTCTTGAGTGTGTAGATAGATCGCCAACTGTGAGGCAATTTGCACCAGTACCTGAGGTTGTGGGTTTGCTATGGAGATCAAGATGCCTCCACAAAGAAATTGTATTAGGAGGAATACTTTGATGGAAGAGGGTTTTAGAGCCCTGCAAAGGCAAATCAATGCATTGCAAGAGGAGTTACGAAGAGGGTTTGAGCCAAGAACAAGAGAAGAAAGTGAAGATGAAGTTGAAGAAGAGCTATCTAAGGAAGAAAAAGAAGTTGTAGGAGATCCTATAGAAGTTAGGTTATTGAGGGCCATTTTGAAGATCAGAAAGAAGCCCAGGATCAAAGTCTCTAGATATTCTAGAGATTTGAATCCAGAATAGCTTATTGATTGGATCAATGACATGGAGGAGTATTTTGAGTATGAAGATGTGGAGGACCCAGATCGGGTCAAGTTTGCAAAAAAAAAGTTGAAGGGCCATGCCAATATTTGGTTGAAGGAGGTCCAGTTAGAGAGAAATAGAAGAGAAAAATGAAAGATCACTAGATGGGATCGGATGGAGAAGCTGAAGAAGCAATTCATTCCTGTAGACTATGAGATGGAGTTGCTGAAGAAGCTGCAAGGACTAAAGCAAGGTAACAAGTCTGTTAAGGAGTATACAGAAGAGTTTTATAAGATTACTATCAGGATAGGCCATGCAGAGGCCAATAAGGAGAAGGTAGCCCATTACATTAATGGGTTGAGGCCAAGTATTCAAGAGGAGCTGAGCCTGGTCAGAATGACCACCATAGAAGATGCGTACCAGTTTTCCCTGAAGGTGGAAGAGAAGCTAAATAAAAGATTTGATAGCAAGCAAAGGGGAAGAGGTCAAGGCGGGAGGACTGGTGGAAGACACTATGGAGGCCGTACTGAAGATCCAAAGAAAAGTGAAGAAGCTGGCACCAGTCAAAATTAGAGAGGGGATAATACCTACCATCCTCATGACCAGAACAATGGTGAGCAAAGAGGAAGAGGAAGAAGTCGACTTGGACAAGGACCTAGAAGAGGAGGTTTCAAAGGAACCTGTTTCCAATGTGGAGAAGAAGGGCATTGAGCATACGAGTGTCTGCAACATCAAGAAAGCACAAATAGAAGACCTGAAGGTAATGCACGAGTTGCACATGTAGATGAAGATGCACAATCTGAGCATTCTAAAGATGCTGAAATGGGAGAAACCCTAGTTGTCAAAAGAACTTTGTTGAATGAGGAGAAAGAACCCAATCAGAGGAAGAGCTTATTCCATACAAGGAGCAAATGTGAAGGTAAGTGTTGTGATATTATTATTGATAGTGGACGCACAGACAATCTTGTTTCAGAGGAAATGGTTGACAAGAAGAAAGCATCCACATCCATATCAGATTGCATAGTTGTAGAAGAACCATAGATCTTTGGTCAATGAGAAGTGTTTAGTGAAGTTCAAGATTGGGGACTACCATGATGAGGTGTTGTGTGATATCATACCGATGGATGCATGCCATATGTTGTTGGGGAGGCTGTGGCAGTATGATAGGAGCACTGTCCATGATGGCATGCAAACACATATTCCCTAACAAAGGATGGAGTTCATCAAAATTTGGAGCCCTTGAAGAAGGTGGAAGAAAAGGTTTGTAGTACTTCCAGAATTTACTTGGTAGATGGTAGGAAATTTTTGGAGGGAATGAAACATGAGTGTCATTGCTTTGCATTGATTCCTAAGATTAGTCAAGAGAAATGTGAAGATGTACCTGCAGAAGTTTCAGATATGTTGGAAGAATTTCAAGACATTATCTCTGATAATGTACTAGAAGGTTTACCACTAGTGAGGAAGATAAGTCATCAAATGGATTTGATACCAAGAGCTAGTTTGCTAAATAAGGCAGCCCACAGAATGACCCCTGCAAAGAGTGAAGAGCTAAACAGACAAGTTCAAGAGCTGTTAAGGAAGGGGCTGATAAGAGAGATCATAAGTCCATGTGCAGTACCTATAGTACTAGCACCAAAGAAGGATGGAGAGTGGAGATTGTGTATAGATTCTTGAGCCATTAACAAGATCACGATCAAGTACAGATTTCCATTACCCAAAATGGATGACATAATGGATTGTTTGAGTGGAGCCAAGTACTTCACGAAGATTGACCTAAAGAGTGGGTATTGTTGATAACTGAGAGGGGGGGGTGAATCAGTTATCCTAATTATTTCTCTTTCTGAACTTTCTTATTAATTAATGCAGCATTGAATCAAACACAAAAACATTACCATGAAATAAGAAACACATGACACAGTATTTTTGACGTGGAAACCCTGTTAAGGGAGAAAACCATGGGGTGATTAACCCAAAAATTATTCTCTGTTAGAAGAATAGGAAATTACAAAATGGCACTTGCCAATTAGGGCTCACTGCCCGAGCACACTGCTCACAAGAGGCCCACTGCCTATAAGAAGACACACTGTCTACAAAGTGATAAGAATCACAGTCTTGAACTGATTGGAAGCATCTGCATATGCTGGAGTTCAGTTCCGGTTAGGCTCAGTACACTGATTTGCTGCACTTCATCTTTCCTCTGTTCTTTATTCTGCTATCCTTTCACATACCGGATCTTTCTTGCTACTTCTGCTCTGTTCTGGACTTATTCGCATGTATGTTCCTTCATTCTCACCCTTCACAACTAAATCCATCCTCTATATATATCCGCACAAGTAATTTCATCACCTTTCTAGTCGGCATCCGGAACAGTCTAGTTTCTTACAAACTTTGTTCTGTCGGCTGAATCCTTGCTCACCAAGCAATGCGGATCAAGCATATACTTGTAGATATCATTAATCATGTCGGCTAAACATGATTCATGCCTTCACAACCTTTATCATCAACAGTAACACATCCGGAAAGTAGTCTGATACTCTGTCAGTCAGTTCTTCCTCTGTTTTCACAGTCTCTCAGGAATCCGGTACTCAACTATTCATATTTTTTTCTTTGTCCATCACCGGAGGCTAAATCCTTGGAATATACCACTCAAGGTAGTCCTCTTGACTTCCCCAAATCTGCACTGCACCAAGACACTTCCTCTAAGAGATCTGGATCAATCTGTCGGACCTTGCCACATGCTCTGTTCTTGTTCACCGGACCACAACAATCTTTATTCTGACTTCCGGTAGAGACACATCATGACTTGCGGATATGTGGGATGACCTTTGTTGCCATCAATGACAACAACCATGAATCCATATAGTGTCTCTTGCCAACAATCTCCCCCTTTGGCATTGATGGCAACACTTAGTGAAAAATGACTAAGTGTTTACACTATGCTCCCCCTTTGCTGATGCTCTGTCTTTATATACAATTTCCGGAACTCCCCCTTAGTTGGATTCCTCATTTTTCACTGCTCCTCACTCCCCCTTTGACATCAATGGCAAAGGGTAGGGTCCGCACACCAAAATTTTCAAAAATTTTCTATACATAGCCGCATATTTACATACTCACATATACTGAAGAATGTCTGCAAAGGATGTCTGCAATTGGATCATTTCTGTAGCCCAACTTTGCTTCATTCTATCCAAAATTGAAATGTGACCACTCAACAAAAATGCAAAAGCTTCTGCCCGCTTGAGATCTGTCGGATCATTTGTTTGGGCGGTGGTCTGAGCATCACTGATGGCCTCATGCATAGTTTCCAACTTAGGGATTATAATCCTTCTAAGTTCTCCCATCCGGTTAGTGATATTCTTCCTTTCCTTCTCAAGATTCTTTATTTCATTCAAGACTGCAATAGTCTGACATTCTTGATTTATTATGGAGGAAGAGAGAGGATCAAAACTTTGAGATAAGCTTTGTAGCTTGTCCTGTTCCTCTTTTATTTTCTTATCAATTGCTGCTGTTGCCTTTGACCAGGATATACAAAATTTGTAAATGTCACCACCATCCTTAAGAGCATTCTCTAAGCTCTTTATTCCAATACTCACAATCTTCCTATCTTTAGAGATTAATTCTAATACTTCTGAAAATCTTTTATCCAAAAATTCCTTCCGGACCTTTTCTTCAGCAGATTTTTCTAGAGATTCAAAATGTGTACTAACACTGCTGACTAAGGTTTTGAGATTACCGGAAGAGGAGGCTGTGGGATCCTTTTGAAAGGATGGCATGATCTTTTCTAGCACTCCAGATGCTACCTCCATAAGCTCACAGTCTTTCATGTGAGATTTCAGCAGCTTCTCTTTGACTTTCTCATTTGCAAATGAGGCTATTTTCATTGTTTGCACCGGTGACAAAGAGTCAAAATCTAATGGTCCTTTTAGTAGGTCCGGTTCATCAATTTCTACAGTGGCTTTGCTCAAAAATTGTTGAACAGTTTGTGCAGTGTCTCTTGCCAGAGACAGATGTTTCTTTTCTTCTGCAGTCTGGGAACTGTCAACCTCTTTATCTTTCACCCCTGCTTCCTTCTCCTGTAATTTCTCTTCTTCTTTGGATCCGGAGACTGTAGGGGAAACCGGAGGAGAGATGTTTGTTTGTTCAGGGCCCACTTCTTCCGGAACAGATGATTCCAAATCCGCAGCTGTTTCTGCACCTAAGTCCTCTACAACAGGAAGATTGAACCTTTTGAAGGCCTTTCGGAGGATCTCTTCTGTCTCTTGGGCCACTTTGTCAGTCTCACCAAGCATGAGTTGATTCATCCTGGCTTTACTTCTGAACTCATCTTTGCAGTCTTTGAAGATAATGTTCATTGTCTTGGGATCAATTTGAGGATATAGCTGAATAGCTATCTGCTCCCGGATCTCAAGATCTTTTGCATGAGCATTATTCTTTCTTATTTCTAATTCCTTTTCTAGGCTTTTAGGAATAAGAGATATGATCTCAATGAAAGCCTTATTGTATATGTTCAGATATTTGACTGTGGCTTCCTGTAGAATCTTTTGGTCAGCCTCATTGTAGTCATCATAAAATTCAGTCATTGGTTGAGGGTTTCCATCTACCGTGACCGACTTGATTACACTCTCTAGAGACAGAGTGGGCTTTTCAACAGATACCTCTGCCATTTCATCCTTGTCTTGGCCTGTGGATGGTTTACCGGATCCTTTCTTCTTCTGCTTCTTTATTTCTTTTACTCCCTCATCTGACTCTGTTTCCTCTTCATCCTGTTGGCTTTCATAAGCCCTTGTGGCTTTTGTCTTGGATCTTTTACCGGATGCCTGGACTTCCGGTTTTGAACTTTTGGTTGTGGGAGGTGCAGATCTTTTTGATGATCTGGTCCGGGTGGGAGTTTCAACCGGAACACTTTCTTTACTTTTCTCTTCTTCCTCAGCCTTCCTCCTCTTTTCCCGGCTGGCATCAAGTGCCTCTTTTGAGATGCCTAGGCCTTGAGCAATATGCTCAACTTCTTTTCTTACCTTCCTCTTTATCTCCGGTTCCCTGAGTTCTACATGTAACTTTACACTCAGTTCCTCAAAGGTTCCAAACCTTTCTGCCTTAGGATCTTTGGGCTGGCTTAGCATGTGTTGAACATGCAACTCTACTATCTGTTCATCCACTTCATACCCCATGGGCATGATCCAGATAGTCCTTGGCTCCACTGCCTCCATCAGACACTGATCTATTTCTACCATGAAGCATACTGTGTCTTTGTACTTTTCAACAAGGGATTGGGGTATTCTTTCTCTTGCATGCATCATACTTTGGAAGTTCTTGAAGTATCCCCATAGAGCTGTATTTCTTGCTTTTGCATCCCCAAGTCCATGCAAATAGTCTCTGATTTGGATGGCAACCGGTCTGTCATTCTGCCATATCCATCCACTGGATCCGGGAAGCTCATTCATGTAGTAAAAGAAGAGACAAAGGATCAGATTGCCATACTTGAAGGAGTTTTTCTTGTCCTTCTTAATCTTCTGCAGATTTTCAAAGAGTTGGTTTACTAGAAGCTCACACAAGTCATAGTCTGCATTCTCCTTTAACATCTGATAAGCTGTGTAGATTGCAGTTCCCGGTACTGAATTTTCCCTACTGGAGTGATAGATTTTGTAACCAATTATCATAGCTGCAAATTTGACATCCGGTTCAGTGATGTCATCAACTGTCATAGCTCTCTTGTCAAACTTGGATCCGGTTGCATCACTGACTGTCTGATTTTTGACAGATTTGAGAACAGGTAATCCACCAGATGAGTGCAGACCGGTTACAGCCCTAATTGCATCCTTGGTGATCTTGAAGGGCTTGTTCAACCATAGGAAGTTGTCATGTACTCTACTTAGTACATACCGGACCCATTCATCTTCTTCAAAACAGGGGAAATGAATGCACTGTGCAAAGTGTTTGTCCCAGATGGCTTTATACTGAGGTTTGATCTCAAAGGAGTCATCTATCAATTGTTTGTGATAGATATCCATCAGTTTTGATTCTCCAATGTCTTCAAGATTTGCATGGATGTAAACCCTAATATCTTCCGTATGCAATACACCATGAGGAACACTAGAGAAGGCTCCTAGTGGATCTACCTCCAATGATTTGTAAGGATGTTTCTTGAATGTGGGGCGAGGTCTATCAGAGATCTTAACTATATTTGGAGTAGCCATTCTTCAAAGATTTGCAGTGAGATAATGAAAAATGGAGAATACCTTATGCACCTTCGGTTTGCACGGAGTGGTTGGATTGATTTCTTTATGCAATGACTTCGGCAGGAGATCCTTGGTGTGCTTGATGAATCTTGTTGCAGAGCTCCACTTTTCGCTTCTTCTTGAGTGCAGAATGAGCAAATGACTTTTGAGAAATCCCTTATATTGCTCCGCAAACCCTAATATCTGTCTGCAATAAATGCTTCACCTACATTATTCCGGTTTGCCTTGTCTGGATAGCTTGGAGTATCCCGGATTAGTCCTGATCTGTGAATATCATCCGGATCTTTCAATCATGAATAAATCGAGGTAACATATTACAAGAACATCCCAAACACTCTGTCCAATCCGCAGAATAAGATAGTGCACTTCCGGATCTCTCCGGACCTTTTTGTAATCCTTTGTCATACCGGAGCATCTCCCTGAACAGGTCTTACTTGATTGATCACAGCTTCTTCATAACTCCATGCGGACCTTTGAAATCTTATCTGGATCATCTCAAGACTTATATATTTAAACCCTTTACTCTACATCTTGTGCCACATCCGGCACCACTTGATTGGCTGGGGGAACAGGATTTTCTTTGAGTCTCCCCCTGAGCCAGAGCTCACCTTTTAATTTCTGGAAGAAATATCAGCACCAGAGTCTGGTGCGGATCCAACCTCTACATTCTCTGAACTTTTCTTCACCCAAATCTTGCTCATCTGATTCCTAACTTCATCCGCATTCATCTTTTGTTTACCCTTGTCTTGATTCTGATTATACACCAGACCTCTTTTGTCCTGATTCTTGCTTCTGCAGACTTTAGCATTATGACCGGACCTATTGTAGATTTGGCAAATAACATTTCTTTGCATATCTAACTGATATCCTCTTGATCTGCATTGATTAGCCATATGACCTACTCTATTGCATGTAAAGCATCTACCTTTGAATGATTTGTTTACTTGCATAATTCTGCATTCATGAGATTTGTGTCCATACCTTTTGCAGTTGAAGCACTGTCCGGAGAAGGATGAATTAATCTGATTCATTCTCTTTCTGCACTGATTAGCTTTGTGACCAAAGTGGTTGCAGCTGTGGCTGTATCCATTGAAAGATGGATATCTTTGAGCATTTGGCTGTCTTACCGGAGGTCTTCTAGGCCTGCTCCTTGGATTTTCTGATCCAAGATTCTTTTGACCGGATCCAGAGCTTTCTCCTTTCTCATATCCCAAACCATACTTGTCATCTGTCCTCTTTTGACTTCCAAGAAGAACTTCAAGTTGAGCAGAACTTATCTTGAATTTCTCTTTATATTCATTTGCTGTTTGAAGGTCTCTTTTGAGAGAGGCAATTTGATCCTCAAGTTTTTCTTCATTATCTTTGGCATCTTCAAGATCAGATTCAAGATGTCTGATAATCCTATCCATCTGGTGGCATTCTTCTGATTTTTCTTTAAGAGATTGTCTTAGATTGTCTTCAGCCTTTCTTTTTTCTTCAATCTCTTGAGTAAACTTTATAGTTCCTGATTCCATTTCATGTCTTAACATGATGACTTCTTTTGATAACTTTTCACATAACTTGGTTTGCTCAGTCAATTCTTCATTTGTATTGCTTTCTTCACTTTGTCTTGCCAACTGTTGGAGCAGCTCCTTTCTCTTTTTCATAGAGAGACTTAATTTGTCTTTTAATTCTCTCATGAATTCATCAGCCTGTTTGAGTCTTTCTTTTAATTCAATGACTTCAGAATTTGACTGTTCAAGATCCTCAAGGGCAGTCTTGAGTTGCTCCCTTAAACCATATGCATCCATTTGAATTTCCAGATCTTCCTCAAGCTGTTAGGCTCTATTAGGAGGAACTTAGCTCTGATACCAATTGTTGATAACTGAGAGGGGGGGGTGAATCAGTTATCCTAATTATTTCTCTTTCTGAACTTTCTTATTAATTAATGCAGCATTGAATCAAACACAAAAACATTACCATGAAATAAGAAACACATGACACAGTATTTTTGATGTGGAAACCCTGTTAAGGGAGAAAACCACGGGGTGATTAACCCAAAAATTATTCTCTGTTAGAAGAATAGGAAATTACAAAATGGCACTTGCCAATTAGGGCTCACTGCCTGAGCACACTGCTCACAAGAGGCCCACTGCCTACAAGAAGACACACTGTCTACAAAGTGATAAGAATCACAGTCTTGAACTGATTGGAAGCATCTGCATATGCTGGAGTTCAGTTCCGGTTAGGCTCAGTACACTGATCTGCTGCACTTCATCTTTCCTCTGTTCTTTATTCTGCTATCCTTTCACATACCGGATCTTTCTTGCTACTTCTGCTCTATTCTGGACTTATTCGCATGTATGTTCCTTCATTCTCACCCTTCACAACTAAATCCATCCTCTATATATATCCGCACAAGTAATTTCATCACCTTTCTAGTCGGCATCCGGAACAGTCTAGTTTCTTACAAACTTTGTTCTGTCGGCTGAATCCTTGCTCACAAAGCAATGTGGATCAAGCATATACTTGTAGATATCATTAATCATGTCGGCCAAACATGATTCATGCCTTCACAACCTTTATCATCAACAGTAACACATCCGGAAAGTAGTCTGATACTCTGTCAGTCAGTTCTTCCTCTGTTTTCACAGTCTCTCAGGAATCCGGTACTCAACTATTCATATTTTTTTCTTTGTCCATCACCGGAGGCTAAATCCTTGGAATATACCACTCAAGGTAGTCCTCTTGACTTCCCCAAATCCGCACTGTACCAAGACACTTCCTCTGAGAGATCCGGATCAATCTGTCGGACCTTGCCACATGCTCTGTTCTTGTTCACCGGACCACAACAATCTTTATTCTGACTTCCAGTAGAGACACATCATGACTTGCGGATATGTGGGATGACCTTTGTTGCCATCAATGACAACAACCATGAATCCATATAGTGTCTCTTGCCAACAGGTATCACTAGATCCATATCAAAGAAGGAGATGAGTGGAAGATAACCTTCAAGAAAAAGGAGGGTTTGTATGAGTGGTTAGTCATGCCCTTTGGGCTAACCAATGCATTGAGCACGTTCATACGGCTCATGAATGAGGTATTGAAAGAATTTTTGGGAAATTTTTTTATTGTTTATTTAGATGATATTTTGATTTTTAGTAAGACTTGGGATGAGCATCCGATGCATATCATAAGAGTTTTAGAGAATCTGAGGGAGGAGAAGTTGCTGATTAATCTGAAGAAATGTAGTTTTGTAAATAAGGAGTTGGTATACCTAGGATTTGTTGTCTCAAAAGAAGGTCTTAAGATGGACCCAGAGAAGGTGAGAGCTATCCTTGAATGGCCTACACCAAGGAGTGCCACAGAGGTACGATCTTTTCATGGTTTGGCAAGTTTTTACAGAAAGTTTATTAAAACTTTTAGTAGCATTTGTACACCCCTAACTGAGACAATGAGAGGGGATAGAAAAGAGTTTAAATGGACTAAAGGAGTAGAAAAAAGCTTTGATACATTGAAGAAAAAAGTCATAAACCTGTTTTGGCACTTCCAGATTTCAATAAGGTATTTCAGGTAGATTGTGATGCTAGTGGTAGTGCTATAGGAGCTATTTTGAGTCAAGAAGGTAAGCCCATTGCCTATTTTAGTGAGACGCTTAATGATGCCAAGAAAAAGTATTCCATTTATGTTCAAGAATTTTATGCTATAGTTCAAGCTTTGAAGAAATAGAGACATTATCTGTTGCCAAAAGAGTTTGTTTTGTATACTGATCATTAGGCTTTATAGTATCTTAATAGTCCAGGAAAGTTGAATCAAAGGCACTTAAAATGGGTTGAGCTTTTGCAGAGTTATACTTTTTTTTTAAGCACAGGAGTGGGAAGTCTAACAGAGTTGCAGATGGCTTGAGAAGAAGGCAAAATTTGTTGATAGAAATGAAGATAGAGGTTGTTGGGTTTGATGAGCTCAAAAGTTTGTATCCTGAAGATCTAGATTTTACAGAGGCTTGGAAAACTTGTCTGGAGCTTGTTACTTTGGACAGGACAAAATGGTTGGATTTCATAATCCAAGATGGCATGTTGTTTAAAGGAATCTAATTGTCCATTCTGAGGAGTTCCATATGAGAGAACCTAATAAGGGAGAAGCATAGTGGAGGATTGGCTGGACACTTTGGTCGAGATAAGACTATTTCTATTGTTGGTGAGAATTATTATTGGCCACAGTTGCAGCAAGATGTGAGGAAATTTGTGTAGAGTTGCAGAATGTGTCAGATGGCAAAAAGAACAAGTCAAAATACAGGGCTATATCAGCCATTACCTGTATTGGAGAAGCCATGGGATGATATTAGTATGGATTTTGTTCTTGGTTTACCAAGGACATAGAGAGGTAATGATTCCATTTTTCTGGTGGTGGACAGATTCTCAAAGATGGCACATTTTATTCCTTGCAAGAAGACTAATGATGTTGTTCATATTGCACGGTTATTTTTTAGGGAGGTGGTGAGATTACACGGTCTACCAAAGAGCATAGTTTCAGATCGAGATACCAAGTTTATTGGTTATTTTTGGAGGACATTGTGGAAGAAGTTGAAGACAGATTTGAAGTTCAGTTCTGTACACCATCCATAGACTGATGGATAGACTGAAGTGGTGAATAGGAGTTTAGGTAACCTGCTATGATGCTTAGTAGGAGATAAGCCCAAGGGATGGGATTTGATTTTACCATAGGCAAAATTTTCTTACAACAATTCTATCAATAGGAGTACTGGTAAATCACCATTCTAGATTGTATATGGAAATAGCCCAAGAAATGCTTCTGAGTTAAGGAAGCTGGACAAAGTAGAAAAGATAAGTGTCGACGCTGAAGACTTTGCAGAACATCTGAAGAATTTGCATGAAGAGGTGAGAAATAAGATTAATAAGATGAATATTCAGTACAAGGCTAAGGCAAATCAGAAGAGGAGACTTGAGAAAAGAAAGGTTCCCAATTGGAACATACAATAAGCTAAAAATGAAGAAATTTGGACCATGCAGAATTTTGAAGAAACATGATTCAAGAAATGCATATGAGGTGGAACTGCCAAGTGGGATCAACATTTCCCCTATTTTCAACATTGTTGATTTATCAGAATATCATGAAGGTGGAACATATGATGGACCAATAGAAGAATAGTGGAGTATTCTGGCATCTACTTCAATGGAGGAGATAGAAGAGATCTTGGATAGCCATGTGGGAAGAAGTACCTGGAACAAGAAATATGTAGAATATCTGGTGAAATGGAAAGGAAGGTCTCCTGAAGATTCTTCTTGGTTATCTAAGGTAGAGGTTGACCATTTAGGTTTTCCTCAAACAAACACCTGAGACGTGACAGGGTCACTTCTCAAATTACCTTGGGTGTCTAATGCAGGAGAATCCAATGGTGTAAGGGCAATCTTGCATCACCCAAAAAGAAGTTAATTCAAAATTATTGTAGTTGTTTTCATTTCTTTCCATAATTAGTGTTTCTGGTTCCATAATATCCTGAATAATGATGTAGGACTTTCAGTTTTTCCAAAACTGCTAAAAATAGCAAACTAGTAGTTTTGGAAAGTTTACCTGCCATTTTAGGAAAGTTTGCATTTGAGCATGGATTGAAGTGAAAAATTACAAAAGATTCATAACAAAAATATAAAACCTTTGGTGAAGGAATCAAGCAAAGATCATTTGTGAGCTGAAAGATATTAAAGTTTCTATTTTCTGAAAAGCCCCTAAAAATTTTTGAAACAAGATATGAGGCACTAAAACATCCCATAACATCTCAAAAAGTTGACAAAAATCTGTTTATGGATTCTTGGCGTGATAGTTCACATCGTGAGCTTTCCAGTGCTTAAAACGGTTCGTCAATCGAACACCCAGATCAAAAGTTATGCTTCCTAGAAGTTGACCTACTTTTGGAGGGAGTTAATAATTTTGAAATTTAGCTGGAAGCTGCTAAAAAGTGCTATTTATGACTATTTTGGGAACCCTGGGTGGTAGTAGAGTTAAGGGGGAAAGTGTAGAGTCAAGAATAGGTGGGAAAATAGAAAACCTAGTTGATTTGGGGTTTACAGAAGGTAGATGATTCCAGAGTCTAGAGATAGGAAGTTGTAATGTGATGCAGCCTGTAGAGGATTCACCCTCTGATTGTATTTAAGCTTCTATAATGTAATGTTTTGCCCATATCAATAAAAGATCATTCTATTTTCTATATGCAATTTCTATTGTTCTATGTTTTGTGATTTACCCCCTTCATCATCCTGTAACCTTCTGCTAGTCTGAATGCTCTGGCATATTAATTGGAGGAATGACTGCCTTCTCCATCTTCTCAAACTACTCATGATTTGCCTCACTAAGAGGAGCTAATTTATTATCCAGATTTGAGTAGAAAACATCAAGCTCATCCCATAAATGGGCCTCCTTCATGTCCTCTGCATTCCTTAGTATAGGGCTACTCATATGCTCCTCCTCATTCTTTGGGACTTCATTGTCGTACTTGACCTCAACCTGTAACACTTTGCTATTATTTTCACTGCTCTCATGTTGCTTCAAAACTACTAGCATCCATCTGTCCTCTTCAAATTCAATGAGATTGAGTAGTTTGTGAAACAAAGTGGTGTCATCAACCTTTAGAGCAATCTCCACAACAACCTCATCCTTAATGCCCTCATCCTTTGACTGCAACTCCACTGGATTCTGCTCAAGTTTTCTCTACAGTTGAAGGCTCTCCCCATGCAATCTTTGCATTCTATCCTTGTTTTCTTGATCAGATGCATGAGAAAAAGCTTCAAAAGAACTAAAATTCAATGTATTCAACCCCTTATTTGAATCAAAATTACTCACAGGTGTAAGAGATTCAAACAATCTCACCGCTATGAGCATAGGAACAATAAATTGTTCCTCATTAGTTTCTTTCTCTTCCACCTCCACCTTTGACTCATCCCACTAACTAGCTCGACAGAAGAAAGGTCCACCTTTGAAAATTGAAATAGTATCAAGGCACGAGAGATAATATGGAACAAGGATTGGAAGGGCTTCTTGAGAGGGTTGTTCCTAAGGAATAATAAGATGAATTTGTGTAGGAGCAGGCTCCCGTGAATGTTGAGGGCCTCTGAAACTTGGGATTTTGAAATTGGAGGCTATTTCTGCTATAGGATGAACCTAGGTAGGAGGGAGGGGATGCTCTGTTGTAAGATGATTTGTAGTAGTAGAAAAGGGGGGTCTAAAATTCAAAAAAGAGGGCACAGAATGAGTCACTTGCCTCATCTATGCTTCTTGAGCTATAATCCGCATATCAAGGTTTTCTTGACAAACCCTTTCTTGTGCCTCATGTTGTTGTTGTTGAAGATGGGCCTAATAAGTAAGCTCCACTTACTATTGGTCTTACTCTATTATTTCTTGAAACTCATCATACTCCCTTTGGTAGCCTTGCAGTTGGAAGGTTAGATAGATATAGGTGTGAAGTATGCATGATCTTAATTTTAGAGTATGAAAGTTACTGTAGAACTTTCCAGAGATAGGAGAGTGAAGTAAGTGGTATAGTGGTGTTACAACTAGAAAGAGTTAGAGGAATGCTCCACATTTCTCTGTATTTGAAGATGTGATCTTGCAGCTAGGAGGATAGTTATATATAGATGAGAGGTATGTTATATTCAAGTTTCAAATGATAATATGTAACACAGAGGTTCTTCAGAGTTAGCAAAGCAAGGAAAAATCATGTTGTAAGAGGGAGAAAGTAAAAGCCACCATATTTCACCGCAATACAATATTTGGCTTTGTTGTTTGGAAGACATGTTCAGATTGTCTATATGTTTGCTAATTTCAAGTTTCTGGTATTGAGGAGTACCGCAAGTCTATTTTTCAATGTTATATATCAAGACTGTGTAATCAAGGTTTGCAAGGATACTGGCATCAGTGTTTGATTGTCTCCACCATCATCATAGTAGCATGAAATGATAAAAAGGAGTGTATGGGAATGCTTTTGCAAGTCATATAATGTTTGAGAAGTGATATGCATGATGTTATCTTGTTTCTCTAATACCACCTTAGGTCTGAAGCTAATGCTTGGATGGATAAGTGTCTGTGAAGTCGACATGTTACGTTTTGGTGAATGTGCCATGAATGTGGAAGTGTGCACCAGAAAGAAAGCTTATGAGAATGTAAAACAACTCCTGGTTATCACTTGGTTTGAACCGCTTTATGGAATTTGATTCCTACATTACCACAAATGTTTTGGGAGCTGACTTGTGGTCATTATACGTTTCATGTTACATGCTTCATCTTGGCTAATAAAGGAGAAAGTTTTGAAGAGTTGCGGAGGATATAAATGAAAGATCAAGTTTGTTGTAAAATGTATGAGTGTGTGAGAGTGTGCAAGGATGTATGTGTGAGTGTGTGAGTGTGAGTGTGAGTGTGTGTGTGTGTGTGTGTGTGAGGAAGTGTGTTGAAGATAGAAGAGGTGTTTGAGCAGAGGAGTTGAAGTTTTATGTCAGTGTGAAGAGTGTTGATGCCGCGGAGGTGATTAATCAGTAGAATTCTGTCAAGTGTTTTGTTCAAAGGTTGTAGCCTCTTCTTGTAAGTGTTGTAGCACTTTAGGGAGTTGTAGCTTCCTTTTGGTTCTAGCCCATTAAACTTGTTGTAAATCTATTTTATTATTTGTGAGGCTGGATTTAGATAGTAGATCCAAGAATCTTGCTCATTGTGGTTTTTCCCTTCTAGGTTTTTCCACATAAATCTGATACTATGGTCATGTGGTTGTGTGATTGTGATTTGATTTGCTTAATTTGTTTCATTATCTTTTTAAGGCAGTAGAAACTTTTGTTGATAAAGTTGAATTGGATTAAGTTTTGGCATATACTGATTCACCCCCCTCTTAGTTTATCAAAGTGTTCTAACAAGTCCCATTATTTCATTGGATTTGTTGTAGTAGAAAGCTACAACCAAAGGGTGAAAATCTAGGTGACACAAGTAATCAATGTAATACCAAGATATATCATGTGATAATAGTCATGTCATTAATTATACTACTAGTGTAAATTAATTATGATAATAAATTCCCAATGGCGAAAATATCTCAAAAATATTATCATAACACCTATCACTATTAAAAAAATGTGTGTCATCATTGATAAGGGCAATGATGATCAAGAACAAGGAACACATGACCAATAACATGTGAAAGGTAAAATGATGCTCAACTATAAATAGGAGGGTGAATACTAAAAAGTAACTTTCATTGTTTCAAGAACCATTGAGTAACAACCCTCTAGAGTTCATTCAGGGTTTGATTATTGTTATGTTGTAGAAATTTTAGATTTCCTATATGGTGTTGAAATTTTTATTTCACACATGATTTGATAATGGGTTGTATTGAGTTTTTATCATATTTTTAGTTTTTTATGTTGTTGATGTCCTAAATGTCCTTTCACAACAAATTTTCCACATAGGGCCACAATGCATGGAAAGCCTCACAGACATGGGAATAGTCTATGAGTCAATATTTAAGATTGAAAGGTCAATTCATTGTTCATTTAGCATAAGCCTATCTAAAGAAAAGAGGAAATAAAGAGGGATGCTCAAATAAATAGCAACAAGACAAAGGATTATGTTAATAGATATCCTTTTGTAACCTACTAGTGCTTTGTAACTCATGAAATAAAATTAGATATAAATGAAGTAAACACAAAATAAGTTGGCCCACATATGACATGTCTAGAATCTAGAGCCACTCCCTTGTCAATGGCCAAGTTGGATTTGTTAGGGTTAGCTGGCAGAAGATATCAATTAAATGCAAATAAAGATTAAACAGAGGAATAGAAATACATAGAAATAATAACAGTGAGAGACAAGTTTTAACGTGGTTCACCCAAACTCAGGCTACATCCACCAAACAGAGAGTCCAATATTATTATCCAGTAAATCAAACTGATTACAACCAACAATCCCTGCAACTCAATACCGCTGCAAAATGCTACAATACATCAATCGAAACCCTAACCCTTAGCCGCTTTTATCAAACTTTTTGTCAAAATTTGGGGGGAAACCGCACCGATAAAAGTGGGGAAAAATTAACCTCTGAGTATGATTAGGATCCATATACCAGCAATCTCCCACTTGGAGACTGATTAGACTCCACAACATATCATCTCCCACTTGGAGACTGATCATGACACCACTAACCCTATAGCTCCCACTGGAAATAAGTACCCTAGACTTTGTTGTTCTATTTTTGTTGGTGTCAGTCTTGAAGACCAACCAAAACTGAAGAGGAGCTCATCTTCTCCCTTGTCACTGCTTTTGTAAACATATCCGCTAGATTTTCATTTGTATGTATATTTTCCAGCCTTAACTGTCCATCATCTAACACTGATTGAATGAAGTGATACCTCAACTGTATGTGTTTGGTCTTTGAATGCAAGGCAGAATTCTTGGCAAGATGTATGGCACTCTGACTATCTGTAAACAAATAACTATTAGCCTGTTGGTTGCCCAATTTTACCATGAAAGAGTTCAGCCATATCATCTCCTTGCTTGCCTCTGTTGCAGCTAATACTCTACCTCTGTGGTGGATAAAGCAACCACCTTTTGCAATCGTGAGATCCAACTCACTAATCTCCCACCTACAGTAAAGACATAACCTATAGTACTCCACCTGGTATCAATATCCCCTGCCAAATATGAGTCTACATAACCTGCTAAATCTCTATTAGAGCCCCCAAAACATAAGTGTTTATTGGATGTACCTCTTAAATATTTGAGAATCTATTTTACTGCATTCCAATGCTCCAATCCAGGATGACTCATATACCTGCTTATGGCTCCTACAACATGTGCAATATCCGGTCTCGTGCATACCATGGCATACATTAAACTTCCTACAGCTGAAGCATATGGTACCTTGGACATTTTTTCTTCATCCTCTTGTGTCTTTGGACACATCTCCTTAGCCAATTTCAAATGACTAGGCAAAGGTGTACTGACAGCTTTTGCATTCTCCATATGGAATCTCTGCAACACCTTTTCAACATAATGAGCCTGAGATAGAGTCAATTTTTTGTTCTTCCTATCTCTACAAATTTTAATACCAAGGATTTGTTTTGCTGCCTCCAAATCCTTCATATCAAATGATTGTGCTAACTATTGTTTTAACTCTCTTATGTGATCCATGTTAGACCCAACTACAAGTATGTCATCAACATATAAACATAAAATAATGTAGTTGTCATTATCCAACCTCTTAAAATAAACACAATGGTCAGAATTACACCGGTTGTAGCCTTTTTCAGCCATAAAACTATCAAATTTCAAATACCATTGCCGAGGTGCTTGTTTTAGGCCATACAAACTCTTCTTCAATCTGCACATCAGTTTCTCCTTACCTTTGACCTCAAATACTTGGGTTTGTTCCATGTATATCTCCTCCTCCAAATCACCATGGAGAAAGGCAATTTTCACATCTAGTTGTTCCAAATGCAAATCTTCAGCAGCCACAATACTTAAAATAGTACGAATAGAAGTCATCTTGACAACTGGAGAAAATATCTCATCAAAATCAATGCCCTTTTTCTATACAAATCCTTTTACAACTAACCTAGCTTTAAATCTTTTCTTACCTCCATCTTCCTCTTTCAACCGATAAACCCATTTGTTTGGTAAAGCCTTTTTACGTGCAGGCAACTTACATAATTCTCAAGTCTGATTTTTCAGCAAGGAGTCCATTTCTTCTTTCATTGCAGGCTCCCATTGAACCTATGTATCCACCTGCATAGCTTCATCATACCCTTCTGGTTCACCAGCATCTATTAACAAAATAGAATACAAAGAAGGAGAAAACCTTTCAGGAGGTCTACTTATCCTTGTTGACTGTCTAACATTCACCAGAGTTTGTTGTATTTCTTGTTGCTATTGTGGAGCATGAGGAACCACTGGAACATTGCTATTTGGAGTATCATCCAGCACCACATAATCCTTTTCTTTCTTCTCATGCTACTACAACTGATCTTTGTACAACACCTCATTGAATACAACATCCCTGTTTCTCACAATTTTTTGATTTTCAAAATCCCAAAGCCTATAACCAAATTCATCAATTCCATATCCAATGAAGGTACACTTTTTTGATTTTGCATCCATCTTGGTTCTATTTTCAGAATCTACATGTGCAAATGCTTCACATATGAAGGTTTTGAGAAAATAATAACTCGCCTTCTTACCTATCCATGCTTCCTCTGGAATACCACAACCTAAAGGAACTAAAGGACCTCTATTAATTAAATATATAGGAGTGTTGATAGCCTCTGCCCACATATTTAAAGGCAGCCCATCATGCAATCTCATGGTCCTTGCACACCCCATTATTGTCCTATTCATGCGTTCAGCCACTCCATTCTCCTATGGAGTCCCTAGAACCATTTTCTACCTACGAATTCCATTAAAGGAACAATAATCCTCAAATTCTTTGCTGCAATACTCACCACCATTATCAGATCTGAGACATTTTAATCTTTTACCTGTCTCATTCTCAACCAAGCTTCTCCATTTCTTAAATGTTTCAAATACATCAGATTTTTGCCTAAGGAAATAAATCCATACCTTCCTAGAGCCACCGAGAGAAGATACCTGAGCTGGTCCCCATACATCTGTATGCACAAGCTCCAACTTTTCATCTTTCTTTTGCTTCCCATCTCTGAGAAAACTAACTCTCTTTTGTTTGCCATACACACAACTTTCACAGAAATCCATATTAATACATTTCAGACTTGCTAAAACTTTCTTAGAATGAAGTACCTTGATACCTTTTTCACTAATATGTCGAAGTCTATTGTACCACAGTGTTGTCTCAGAACCTACAACAATTGTTTTAGTCTCTTCCTATGAACCTACAGCAACTGTTCCTAAACCTGTTTATTTTTTCTCTGCAATAGCTAAAGTAGAAGGAATAATATGACCTGTACAAAGATATAAGGTGCCTACTTTCACACCTTTTGCTACTACTAAGGCACCTTTTGAAACCTTCCAATTTTCATCAGTAAATGTAATAATGCAACCTTCTTCAGCTAGCTGCCCTATTGAAATTAAATTCCTACTGAGCCTTGGAACATGCCTTACCTCTTGTAGTAGCCAATGATTCTCATTCTGTAACTTAATCTTAATTCTTCTCTTTCCAACAATTTGACAGGGTTCGTTATCTCCCAAATAAACCAGCCAAAAATCCACTTAGACATAATCAAGAAAATAACTTCTATGGGGCGTAGCATGAAATGAGGCCCTTGAATCTAAAACCCATGAATCATCAACATTATCTAGGGAAAGAATCAAAGCATCATCTTCAGATTTATTACTTACCACATTTGCCTCCTTATTACCTTCTTGTTTGTCTCCTTTATTTTTATGAGACCAGCAATCTTTCTTCAGATGACCTAGTTTCCCACAGTACCAGCAATCCTTCTGTCCTCTGGTTTAGGACCTCTTATCCTTTGATTTTCCTCATGACTTCCCATGACCTCTAGAACCTTTTCCTCTCTCCTTTGATCTGCCCCTGCTTTATGCATTCAAAACACTGCCTGATGTGGATCCACCTGAGCTTTTCCTACGAATTTCCTCACTCAGAATAACACCAACAACATCATCAAATTTTAGGGTATTTGAACCAGAAACAGAGTTACTAACTGCCATTACCAAACTATTCTAGCTTTCAGGCAATGAACATAATATCAAGAGAGCTCTAACTTCTTCATCAAATTTTACATTTACAGAAGTCAATTGATTGACAATCGTATTAAATTCATTTAAATGATCTGTCATAGATCCACCTTCAACCATTTTCAAGTTAAACAAATGCTTCATGAGAACTACCTTATTTGAGGCTGAGGGTTTTTCATACAATTTATCCAAAGCTTTCATCAGACCATCTGTTGTCTTCGCTTTCATTATATTGAATGGCACTGATGGTGCCAGGCACAACCGAATGGTTCCCAGTGTCTTTCTGTCAAGAAGATTCCAATCCTCATCAGTCATTGTTGCTAATTTTTTGGCTACTCCTTCCAACGGCATCCATAAATCCTTTTGATAGAGGTAATCCTCCATCTGCATCTTCCATAACTAATAGCTCTGCCCATTGAATTTATCAACCTTCAATTTACCCTCGTCCGCCATTGCTCCCACTTAACTATGACACTCCCACTCAACCGTGAGACATTCCTAAAGATGATAATTGAACACAACCCACTCTGATACCACTTGTTAGGGTTAGCTGATAGAAGATATCAATTAAATGCAAATAAAGATTAAACAGAGGAATAGAGATACACAAAAATAATAACATCGAGAGACAAGTTTTAATGTTGTTCACCCAAACTCGAGCTACATCCACCAAATAGAGAGTCCAATATTATTATCCAGTAAATCAAACTAATTACAACCAGCAATCCCTACAACTTAATACTGCTGCAAAATGCTACAATACATCAATCGAAACCCTAACCCTTAGCCGCTTTTATCAAGCTTTTTGTTGGTTACAAAAATAGGGTTTTCTTATGTCAGCCAATGAAAAATAACTCGCATTGCCCCTTGACCCCGTCTTGGGGAGGCTTCCCCCAAACCCTCGCAAGGGGTGCTACCCCTTGACCCTGTAGGAATTTCAGGGGAAAGCGCATCGATAAAAGTGGGGAAGAATTAACCTCTGAGTCCAATTAGGCTCCATATAACAATAGGATTGACTGGTGGAATAGTTCTCTCAAATGTACCTCTCAAATTTATGTGTGCCATCTATCTTGATTATGTCACTTCTCATATAAATCCATCACTTTGGAACTCTATCATGCCACCATTGCTCTTCAATCCCAACCCTTTGATATTACTCTACAACTATGTGTTGCCGAATTCTATCAATAGAAATAAATTACTAATAATCACTCTACCAAAGGAGCTCAAATTAAAACCCATCTTCACTGGCTTAAAATTGGGGACAAAGTTTCTAAAGATTTTTTCCATTGCTTGCATGCTTTCACATTTCCTATGCTATCAAAAAAATAAAGGAATGCCAACATATTTTGATGGATATTCATGTTAGATCACTAAGGCCTTTGTGCACCATTATGAGTAGTTTTTCAAAGCTCAATAGGGTTCTCTTAAAAGAGCCACTACTTTGCAATGATTTTTGAGTGTGGTCCCTTGTTAAGTTACACATTCTTAGAGAGATTTTTGGGAGTAGCTCCTTATGCTAGAGGATCTCCAGTAGCTATTATTTCTATGGATAATGATAAGGTTCTAGAAATTGATGGCTTCCCACATGAATTATATAAATATTTATGGGATTTGATTGGTAAAGATCTTCACAAAATATACCTTGAAGCCTTTTATTCCAATTCATTAGGTAATATTATTAACAAAGGAATTATCAAATTCATACCTAAGTTTGGAGATCTAGAAGATATTTATAATTAGATGTCAATCACTCTACTTAATATCTCCTATAAAATCATTATTAATTATCTTACTCTCAAGCTATTCCACAAGCTCCCTTTGATTGTTTGTCCTAAGAAAAATTTAGCTTCATCAAATCTAGGTACATTAGTGACAATGTTACTATTGTTTGGGAAGGAATGGAATGGGATAAGTGTTCTCAATAGCAAGCCTTTTTTATGAATATTGAATTTACTAAATCCTATGATCACATTGAGTGGCCTTTCATCCTTCCTATGCTCCAAGATTTAAGATTTGGTCCTCAATTTGTGTAATCTATCCAAATGCTCATTTTTTATGCCTCTGATTGAATTACCATTAATTCCCATAAATTCAATGATTTTAGGATTTTTCATTCAATCTACTAGGGGGTACCCCTAGGCTTCTACTCTATATGTGCTTGTTGCAAAAGGCTTTGGATATCTCTTGGTGAATGCTATTTCTAATAACCTAGTTAAAGGTATGTCTTTGCTTGCTTCTTTAACCTAATTAACCAATGGTTATGTTGAAACATGTTTAGGTTCTTAGGGTTTTAAATTTATTCCCTTTAAAGTTTTCTTAATTTTCCTCCAAAACCCTAAGACATGCGGGCATATATCTACTATATCTTCTAATCTGCTATCGATCATTTGTCCTAGGTGTTAGCACTCATTTTGACCTGGGGCTGATTTGTCATGATCAGGAGGTTTCTTCATCTGAAGCCTTCATCTTCTTGCCCAATTTTTCTAAGTGTTGGACCTCCTCAGCGTTTTTCAGCTGCAGCATCATATTTTTCTGAGGAGGAGGTCATCATCATCATCTTGTCTTCGATGATGATCTTCATCAGCATGTTCTTCGTTGACTTGTTTTTCTCATCGTCATCATCATATTTCAACTGTCGGGTGATGTTTGCTTATTATCCTGATAATACTGGTGAGCTACAGTGCGCCCTCAGTTGCTTGCGGGGGTGATTTTTCAAGTATCCGGTGATTTTCCGAATATCACCTTGCTCAAACATGATGACGATGTTGCCCCGATATCTTGAGGGGGTTATTCTCTAAGTTGTCGACCTGACTTGTTTTCTCCTAAGGGTCGTCATCATCATGATATTTCCAGTTATCATCCTGCTGCTTGCGGAGGTCATCATATTTTCTGCCTTCATGATATTTCGCCGGGGTGATATTTTATCATCGGGTGATCTTGGTTAATATCATCCTGATGATGTTGTTGAAGAGTTCTAAGTGCGACCCGATATTCACTAGGTTCATCATATTTTGAACGTCAGGATGATCTTGGTCAATATCATCCTGATGATGTTGCATCACTTCTTGTTCGTTGTTTTGACATCCTGATGATGCTGACGTCATCCTTATATATCAGGGTGATATTTGTTTCTCTGCCTGTCTGCATCATGATATTTTCGAAGGAAGGGGTGATATTTTCATATCACCCGGATATATGTATGTTTTGTTCGAGCATCATGATGATGCTGATATCAAGGAGATATCCGCCTGCTGGCTTCGCGCATTATCTCCGGGGGGTGATCTTTTCAAGCAGCATCATCATATTCAGTTATCGCCCCGATCTTATAGTGGAGCTACAGTGCAACCTGATGTTTGAACATCAGGAGGATATTTCCAAATATCCAGTTGTCTTCCGAATATCATGATGATGTTAATATGATGATGACGTCATCAAGGTCCGCGGGGGTCATATTTCTGAACAACTGATCATCTTGAAGAGACCCCCTGATATTTGCAAACATGATGATGACGTCATCCGGATATGAGGAGGTGCGCAGTAGGCAGATATGATGATGACGTCAGCAGTATATGATGATGACGTCATCAGGATGTTCATCGGCCAAGACTTATGTTGTAAGCTCAGCAGGAGGATGTTCCTCCGAAGGATCAAGTTGTGCCGATTATCATGAAGGTTATATTTCAAATATCATGATGACGTCAGGGTGATATTTCGAACAACAGGATATCATGCTGCTGGAAGATGATGATGATGAGGTCTATACTAGTGTCATCAGGAGCAAAAGCACCGACATGATATATGCTCATGACCTAGTATATAAAGTGTTATTGAGGTCATCGCGCGGTGCATGTGGGATATTGATATCCTACATTTTCAAATATCATGATGATGAATCTCGGCGGGAAATGGTTGCGATTGCAGATTTGATGATCTTCCCAAGGCCGCGGGTTGGTGCGCCATTAATGGCGATTGTTGCAGAGGTATGGGCGATGGCGTGGGTCGATCTTGTACCCGACTGAAGATGTACATCAGCGGATGGTGGCGCAGGGCTCGAGAAATCTTCCTGTCTCCTCCCCTACCTGCTGCATTCAAGTTTGGGCACCAATCCGGTTGTGTTTGAGCGCCATTTTCATGATACTGTGTATCTGGCAAAATTTTGGTCAACCATGTAATTAATTGCTGAGCACCTACCTGGCTGTTATAAGCAGGTTGTGTTGCTCATTTGAAAGGTTGTTGAAAGTTGATGATTTTGGCTCTGTAATGCATAACAAGCTGATCTGGTTGCTCTGTACAGCTTACCTGTGAGTTTATGTATCTCTTGTTGTTTGTTTTTGGCATGAACCCACTGATTTCATGATTGAACTTATATGAGAAATGCTGTTTAGCATGTGTTGTGTTAATTCTGTCTCCAGTATTGCATGTATCTTTCTTCTGAGTCTGGATGTTTGGTAATATTTAGATTCTAGAGCATAGAATTCCTATGTTGACTGTCTGATCTTCTAACTTCTACTCAAGGGGTAGATTAAACTATTTTCAGGTTGAACATTGGGAAGGGTATACTGCAGTAGGGATACCATAAGTAGAGATAACCTAACACTTTGTATTGGGAGATGCCTGTAAGGCAGGTATCACACATATCCCCTTGAAATCCAGTTTTAGTTGTTCATGCTGATCATTCACAGGTGTATGTCTACTGACTCCAGGCCCTGGATAGGCACCAATCATGCTTTGTTTTGTATTATAACCATATCCTGCTTTGCATCCACACTTAAACTCCAAAGCAAAATCTAAAACCAACATTAGGACATTAGAGTTAGTTTTAGGAACCTCAGTCCTCTGTCTACAACTGCTAATAGGCCCAAAGCTAGCCCCTTTGCTCTTATCATTCAGTTTTGGTCTACTTACAGGAGGACTCATCTGCTTTCTGTCAGCATCCCAGCCTTGCATGCATATCCTCATGGATGTTGAGTAGGGAATACCCCCTAGGTCTTGCAGAGCCTGAAGAAGAAGAGGAGATAAAATATAGAGTCTATCTCCTATACTGTTGACCCCCTGGCCCAGAGATCCTGTTGATCACTGATGGCTACCTTGTAGGGAAATCTGGGAATAAGCATCCAGTCTGGGAAAAAGTCAACACTAGGTTTCCGGTTGCATAAGTTATAATACTGAGCCTTCAAAACTATGAAATGACCAGCCCTGAGTCCTAGTACCCACCTTTTATTGCCTGTTGAAATGTCTTACCCCTTGTAATGTTTTAAATCTTAAGTCTTTATAGGGCCTAAAAGTGCCACGTGGTAGTATGTCACATGCCCACAGACCATTGTAGGTGGTGTCATAATCCCTACTGCGTAACTACAAAGTAAGGACACCTATAAAGTGTGTTGTAGCCTTCTAGCCATATAATCATTGACTTGGCTGAATGATACAGATCGTGCCAAGTGTCATGAAATAAAGGAAGGAAGTGGGTTGATGAAAGGATCCAACGACCATGCAATGGCGTAGAAGAATCCTATTAGAAAGAAAGATTCAGTGCGCGGCCATGAGATGCTACCACATGGTTGGTTCCCTAGATGAAAGAAAAAAGATATGAAAAGGAGGGCCACGTGGAAGGCTTAGCTCATTTTTGAGGAGCCAAAAAGAGAGTGGCTCATTTGCTCCTGTCCAACTCTGGAATGGTGCCACGTGTCAAGGATGCTTAGGCCTATGACCATAATATCTATCATTCTGAAATGATGAACAGAATGTTGTCAAGTGCTAAGAAAACAAACGAAGTAGTGGGACTGCAACCTATGAAGATCTAACGGTAGCGTGCAGTCGTAGAAGAATCTTGTAAGAGGCAAAGATCTCTTGTGCGACTGCAAGATGCAGCCACGTGTCTAGTTCCTAGAGAGAATCAGAAGGATTATATGTGAATGGATATGAGGAGGCTTTTGCGTACTCATGCAAAGGTAAATAAGAGATGGCCCACCCTCCAGTGTGCGACTATGATTTTGTGACACATGGCAGTCTTCGGTACCAATGTGTATGTTGACTGTTGAGACCAATTGATTGGCACATTTTCATTGGCCAGTGGACTTTTCAATGGTGTTGACTAGATTTTCAAATCTTTCTAAGCCATTGATCCTAAAGGTAATTTCATCTATGTCTCATATTCAAATGAAACTATTTGGCATCCTGATAGTGGGAAATGTGCAGGTTCAATTGGCAAAGGCATTCAAAGGTTGGATTCCAAAGATTTCCAAAGGTGATGAGGTACAGAATCAAACAGGACACAGAGGGGATGATGATTTAATGTATTGGGTAAATTTAAAAATATTTTTGTCTAATGTATTGTCACTAAATAATTTAATCTTCTCAACTACCCCCTTCCAGATATTTGTTTCGTTAGCTACTCGCATTGAAGAAGGACAAATTATTCCCCGTCTGCCCAGGTCTCCAGATATTTTCTGTAGTTAATTCTTGCAGATAGTCATCCCTCCTAGCCAAGATATTTTCTGACTTTTGAATACGTGTAGAATGGAGTCTAGTTTCTAAAAATGTACCTTATTTCAAATTTCAATGAACGGTAAAAAAAATTCAAAAATACTAGACACTAGTTTTTGACAAAAAATGGATACATTGACAAAATAAATTAAAGATGAAACCCTTAACGTACTCAAAATGTGAAAAATATTATATGGTTAGATAGCTAATAGAGAGCTTAAGATTATGGTGGTATTTTTTTTTACTTTTCATTGGAAAAAGTGCCATCCTGATGGGGAGCATGCTCCAGATTATCTCAAAATTTTTCTAAAAACTAGAAAAAATACATCTAAGCATGTTCAGTATAACGCAAGAGGGTTATAATGCACTCGCATTATGGATTTCACATAATACAAGTGCATTATAATGCACTCCCATTATGCTAAGCAAAATTGGCTTTACACATGCCAATTGTATTTGCTTGTTTGTTTCTAAAGCCTTTTCAATAAATCCATTTTTTGCATATCTTGCAATCATTGCATTCCATTACAGAACATCTCTTTGAGGTGTTATGTCAGTCAATTGACATGTCTTGTCTATGCTTCCACACTTTACATACATGTCTACAAGGGTAGCTGCACTTCCTATCGTCTCTCTCATTCTCTACTTCCCTCCCCTCTCTATCTCCTACCCTCTCTCTGAGTCTCTGCTTCCCTCACCTCTCTACCTCCTACCCTCTCTCTGAGTCTCTACTTCCCTCCCCTCTCTACCTCCTACCTTCTCTCTCACTCTCTTCTTCCCTCCTCTCTCTACCTTCTACCCTCTCTCTCACTCTCTATTTCCCTCTCCTGTTTACCTCATACCCTCTTTCTGAGTCTCTGCTTCCCTTGCCTCTCTACCTCCTACCTTCTCTCTCACTTTGTTCTCCTCCCTCTCTACCTTCTACCCTCTCTCACACTCTCTACTTCACTCCCCTCTCTACCTCCTACCCTCTCTCTCAGTCTTTGCTTCCCTTCCCTCTCTACTTCCTAACCTCTCTCTCACTCTCTTCTTCCTTCCCCTATCTACCTCCTACCCTCTCACACTCTCTACTTCTCTCCTATCTCTACCTCCTACCCTCTCTCTCTCACTCTCTACTTATCTCCCCTCTCTACATCTCCACATCATTCTTCCCATCCAATGAAATTTCATAAATTATCTTGTTTACATTTCATCATCCAAATTTATATCCTCATCCCTCTTTGCATGGACCCTAGTTTTCTTGTTTCCATGTTCTTTGTCAACAAGGAAGAGGAGAGGGAGGAGGAGGGAGAGAGGATGGAGATAGAGGGGCAAGAGAGGGGAGAGATAGGGTGATAAGGAGAGAGAGAGAGTCCTATTTTTCTTGTTTTGGAGAGAGAGAGAGAGAGGGTTGGTCGGGTTTATGAGTTTAGGGCTGCTTAAATTTAGGGTTTAGGGGAATTATTTAGGATTTAGGGGTTTAGGGTTGCTTGGGTTTATGGTTTAGGGGTTAGGATTTTGGAACATTATAATTTAGGGTTTTGGGAGAGAGAGATGTTTAGGGTTGCTCAGGTTTAGAGGCATTGTTTAGGGTTTATGAGTTTCTAGGGTTTCTCAAGTTTAGGGTTTAGGGGTTAGGGTTAAAGGGAATTATTTTATAATTTCCCTCCAATCCTCCTAATCCTAACCCATTAGTCCACCCATCTCCTAATCCATCAATCGATATCATCCATCCACCAAATAACTCAGCATCTAATCCACCATCACACATTCTAAGCTCTAATCCATCAACCCATGAACCCTTGAAAAGTTTTCTCCAAAAACTCTTTACAAAATCCAAAAATAAAAGCAAAGATATGGAGCCATCCAAATCCACTGATCTAATTTCATCCCCCTCTAACACTCCCAATCCCAATACATCCCCTCCTATATCTATTCACTCGATCCTAATCCTAACCCCACAACATCTTCCATCATTGTCCATCAACTATATGCATATCCTAGTCCATCAACCCATGAATCCATGAAGGATGTCACCCAAGGACTATTGGCAAGGAATCTTAGAAAAACATCATGTACTCAAATTCCTATCCTTGAGTAGGTAACAAAGAACCTCCTATAACATTAGAAAATGTCCCTTTGGTGGCTTTTCCCTCATAAGGTTTAGCTCTCGAGTCTTTTGCATGCATTTAGGACATCTTGCATCATAATTTGGCATCTCGATGGAATGAACCCTAGGTATCTTGGAAAATAGGGCCTAGGGGGACCCCTTGAGCTTAACCCTACCCAAAATAGGGGTGAGGACTTGGGCATCCGCACCCTAGTCCTGCCCTATTTTGGGTCAGGCCTAAATTTTAAGTGTCGTTTTATGACTGTTATTTGGTCCCTAAGCCGACACGGTAAGTTTGAATTTATGAAATCTTGGTGGGAGTGAATGTAGTTGCATATAAAAGTATGTTTAGGCATTCATTTAGAAACTAGATGATTACTGGCAAGTTATTGTGTTCTCAAGGTGATTCAAGGCTTTCATTGTGTTGCAAGAGCAGATTTGTGTGGTTTGTGTTTGTGTTTACAGATTTGAGCATCCATTTCTTCAGGGAATGAAAAGCATCTTCCTCCCATGAGATCTTCACTACAAGGAGACATTATATTGTGTTTTCATCATCATTTCCTTTGGCTTTTACCTCTTCCTCACAAGGGCACACACTCTCTATCTAACAATGGTGTTTGGAGACTTAAGTGTCCTCCAGGGCTTGACCGAGGCAGGCCTCTAAACACCACAACCCCCTCCCAAAGTTTTCATGGTTACAAGTTACAAGTTGAGAAGATGGACAAAGTGAAGTTGTAGGAAGGCATCTTAAAGTGTCAAAATTGCAAAATAGAAGGAAAAATAGCACCCTGGACTTGGGCACCTACTCATTAGTCCTCCAATTGTTGTGACAGGAAAATCTCTGGAAGAACAGGGAAGAGTTACAGACCGAGTTTCTAGATCATGACAAAAACTAGGGCCTTGGACTTGGGCACCTGCTCCTGTGTCCTTGAATTTTCTACCTCAAAGCCCCAAAAATAGGTACTCTATGATTTGATAATTTTCTTCCCTCTGCAAGAGCTTTTGTTGTTACTCTTTCGTTTACAGTTGTATTTGTGAAATTAGGGTTTTAATGGTTAATTGAGCATAAGAGAAGGAAAATTGTCAATTAAACACCCTAATCCAAGCTTCCCTACATCTCACAGTGACCTAGGGTATGATAGTACATTGCCACTCGACCCTAGGTCCTTCAATATTAAGGGTGAAAGGAGGATTCAAACATCTAAACACTAAACATTAAGTAATCCCAATTTTACCCTAAACATTTTGGTGAACCCATGTTTTTGGAGTTAAATTGCAACTTTCTGAGTGTGTGTCTTAATATTTGGATTGATTTCATTCATTCATATAATCTTTCATCTTATTGCATTGAGAAAATTACAAAAAAATAGAAAAAATTGTAAAAATTTGAAAACCCTAGCTTGCATTTTCATACAAATTACTAAATTGCATCAAGTCTTTCTAAATTTCCCTAATTAATTATTTTTGCATCAGATCTGATATAAACTATATAAAAATGCAAAAATTCAATAATTTGCATTGCATTTTCATCATTAATTTGCTAGGCTTTTGTAGAAATTTTGACAATTTTCATATAAACTAGTAATTCCAAAATCTAGGGTTAGTAGGCAAAATCTTATTTCATATTTTTCTACTGATTTTAGAGGCTTATTAAAATTATAATTTGGATGTAGTCTTTCTTTTTAGTGTAAATTTTCATTTAGATTTAAAATATTTGCATTTTTGCATAGAAAAGTTAAACAAAAAACTAGTAATTTTCATGCATTTTCATTAGATTTGCATTGGCATTTTGCATATTAAATCTTGGAAATCATTTTAAGATCTGAGAGTATTTAATTTTCATCATAATTTAGACTTCAAAAAATTCATATAGCATTTTTTGTCAAGATCTCAAACCTAGGGCTTGAAAAACATTGATTTTCACTAGATTTGGCCTCATCGACTCTCTAAATTTGCACCATAGGCATGTTGTGAAGGGTATTTTTGAATTAATTGGATTTTATTAGGGTAATAATTTTCTTCCCCTCCTAAAAAAACTTCACAACACCTTTTTAACGGGCTCTTGTATTGAAAATTTGGTGGAAAACTACACATTTTTGCTATTTTTGCCCTAGGGTTTGGCCTAGTTTGCACTCCAAGTGTGTTGTGACAATTTTTATGGATTTAAGTGACTGATATAATTGATTTATCTGCTTCAACTCCTAAAATGCATTACAAAACCCCTTTTTCTAGGTCTTGGAGTTGAAAAACTATGAAAAATAGCCTATTTTTACTATATTTTCACTAGGGTTTGACCTTAAGTGGCACTGAAAGCATGTTGTGCCAGATATATTGACATTAAGTGGCTGTTATCACTGATATAATTTTATTTCCATCATCATTTTCCTCACAACACCCTTTTTCATGCTCCTTTGTATCGAGATTTGGTGAAAATTTTGCATATTTTGACATATTTTCACTATATTTTGACTTATCATCACCTTAGATTCACATCAAGAGTGTGTTGTGAAGGATCTTATTTCTATTCTAGACTTATATTAGACATATAATTTTCTTCCCTTGATAAAAAAATCCTTATAACACCTTTTATTCCATTCATTTGCATTGAAAAAGTACAAAAAATCAAGCATCTTAGGCCATTTTTGCATATAACCTTGCACTTGTCTTTTGTATCAAATTTGAAAAGCTTTTAAATTATGATTTTACATTGAAAACAATGCAATGGCACCTTCATGCCATTTTTCTATGGCATCCCTACATGCATTTATCAAAGATCTTGATTTTGACAAATTCCTAATCCTCATGAGTGAACATCCTATGATATTAGAAGATTTAACCAAATTCATCTCTAGGAACACTCATGAGAAAGATGAGAGTGAAAAGCCTTTTTCCACCATAGAGTATGATGATGATGATGTACCTTCCTCTCACCCCATTTCTCTCCCTGGCCAAGATGTAGCATTAGTGGATGAGTTCAGGTCTCTCACATTAAATACTTTAGGGATGGATGTTGGCTACAATCAAGACGGAAACATTGTTAATTCAATATTGATTAATAAAATTTGTAGCACTATTCCTAAGATGATTGTCTAAGGGGCACCTAGTACACCCTCTTTCTTAAAACTAGTGATTACTATTCAAGGTCAACCTCCCGATTACATCTATAAATATGTACAACAAATTGCTCAACCAAGTCAAGGTGTTCAAAATGTGCTATAGCAACCACACCACAATGTGATTACTCACACATACAACACCTGTAATAACAAGCAGAGTAAGAAAGCATCACATGTGCCTATCTGTCTTCCATGTTCTCAACCTATGCTCCCTCCATCACCTCGTCTTACTCATAAAGGTGGTCAAGAGTATGATCTTGTCAAACAACTTTGTGCTACTCTGGCTAAGATCTCTCTTTGGGATTTAATACAAACATTTCCTACATACCATGGAATGCTCCAAGAAGCTTTACAAAAGGTGATTGTGCCACCTACTGTAAAGTCTAATGATGTAGCAGTCGTATTAGGTAGTATGCATGCGACAAAAATAGATATCCTCTTTCAACCACATGAATTAACGTCAATTGAAGTTCAAAACCAATACGGTCCTCTCATTATCTTTCTCACAATAAACAAATCATTGGTTAAGAGAGTGATGATTGATAATGGATCATCTCTTAATTTTGTAGCATTGACTTATTACATAAGATTAAAGTTGACACATCACTAATCAAACCAGAGAGCAGTAGCATTCATGGCTTTGATAATGTTGGATGACAAACCATGGGAATTATAACTCTACCTATACAGGTAGGACCTATGATTGTGCCTACCCGTATTCATGTCATGCCTTGTTCTTTATCTTACAACATGATTTTTGGTAGACCTTGGATTCATGCATTGGGGGCAGTCCCTTCCACCCTACATTGTTCAATCAAATTTATATTCAAAGGTAAACTTCATACTGATCCTGAACCAGATAACTGTTTAGATATTGAAAAACAAAAAATAATTTACAACCATATGAGCTTAAACAATTTGCGAGGTGATCCATCAATGAATAATGTTATGCAAGACTCTAGAACATCGAATGCACTCTTTGGTGATGATTGGGGACCATTGGATTTTAATCCTTGCATTATAGGAGAATATAAAATTAATAGCCTTGACACATCAAAAGCATCATCAATCTCACCTAAGCAATCTTTTGAAGCGCCTAAGAAACCTAAAGTCCCCTTGGTAGAAAATAAAAATAGTACTCTCACTTATACCACAAATTACGACACCTATGAGGCTTCACCATCTTCTAAGGAAATGACATCCCTTTATGGTTGAGGATTTAAAATCCTTTATAACAATTATGAATATGAAGCTAAGGGATGTGGTGTAAATAAATAAGGGATTTGAGTACCTATAGAATCTGCTTCAACACATTACTCAAGTGGCATTGGATATAATCCTTTTAAAGAAAAAAAAGCTTCCCATCATCCCACACTTAATGTTAATTCAACAAGATCAAAACAACATGACATATATCCTAGACATGTATATTCTTAATGATGGTACCCTACAGGTAAGTATCTCTAACCCTTTCTCTCTCTCATGATGTGCTTCCCCCGTGATGTGTTATGTGTTTTTTAGGCCTCCTAGGATGACCCCTAATTCTCCTATAAGGTCCGGGATACCACGAGACCGCCTTTGTTGTGACCTTCTATTTGTATCATCATTCTTCTATGTTGCCTCTCTCTCTGATTTCATCATTGTGTGTTGTGTCTTATGGACATAGCGTTGTGCTTGGTGACACTAGGGGCACCCTCCTACGTTATTGTCCCTAAGTCACTTGTTTCTCCTCTCTTATTTATTTTTTACCTTCTTCTAGTGTTTCTATCTAGCGGGCGGATGACGAAAAACATTTATACTGATGTAGACCTAGTGTCCCTTTCGAGAGCAATCAAAAAAATGGACTTAGTTCCTAATATGATGATGGGGTTGTAATAAATTATCAACGCTTGGCTAGTAGAAGCACTTGTGCTTTCTTCGTAGTGATTTTGATGGTATGCTATCTCATTTACAAACCTTAACAATATTGCTGCTCTATGCACCTTTTTTGTCTTTGAATCTAGCCTTGGTGGTACTCGATTCAGAGAGCTTCATGATATAGCCCCATGGTTATCCTCAAACTCCAAATTCATTGTATAACCTTGGCTCTTTGTGTGGTTAACCATATGCATTGATGTTGTTGTTTATCATGATGTTGTAGACACTAACATGTTTCTTCTAGGGATGTGTTTGTGGGAACATTTGGCAATCGTAAATTACATGTCACCTCTAGGGGGCATGGGCTTTGCGAGAGCTTGTGTTCCCTTGTGTGTTTTCTTCCTACCTTAACATGCTTGATATTGATACCTGATATCAACCACCTTAAGGTGGGGGCATATATAAGGTAAGCTATCTGTTGTAGATGTTAGCAATGTGCTTGTCCTCAAGTGCCATTTGTGTGATGAGTACATCCTGCACTCTGAATTTGTTTGAAACCAATTAATCAATCAATCATGTAAGCCCTCTGCAGAGGTAGGATATCATGTATATCCTTTTTATCTTAAGCCCTCTGCGGAGCCAGGGATGGTGTATTTCTCAGAGCAGATTGCATCATCCTGTCATTTTCAAAAGACCTCTACAGAGGCGGGGAGCAGTTCTGTGACTAATTCAACTCTTAAGAGTGTTTTTGCCAATTTTTGTGAAGCCCAATCATCAGTGTGTGCCTGTAATGTGCCTAAGATGGGGTTGTACCTAGAAATAGGTACAGTCCATCGCTTATCTGCCATGTTTTTTCTGTGTCTTCAGAGTGTGTGTGTTTGGTGTGCTTTCTTTGTGTGGCATGTTTATTGCCCCATATGCAGTACAATGAGTACATCCTTCATTTTTGGGAGGTTTTGCATGTCTTGCATGCATGTTGCCCCATATATGCAGTTTAAAGACTTGTGTGATGAGTGCATCATACATTATGGGAGGTTTGTTTACTTTCAAGTACTTGCATCTGCATTTCATATATATGAGAAAAAGAAAAGAAAAGAATCATGTCTGTCTTCCATGCATTAATGTGTCTTCTATGCATTTACTGTATTCTCCGTGTTTTACGTGAGTGTAACTGTCTTCTCTATGTTTTGTATGCCTATTACTGTCTTCCATGTGATTGGCATATCTTCTCCATGCTTGGTGTGTTTTCTGTGTTTGTTGATCGTACTTTAATGCATGTATTGGCCTTGCATTTATACATACATTAAAGTGGGGGATAAATGTAACATCAAAAAATGTCCCCTTGGGGATTTTTCCCTCATAAGGTTTAGCTCCTGGGTCTTTTGCATGCATTTAGGACATCTTGCATCATAATTTGGCATCCCGGTGGAATGAACCCTAGGTATCTTGGCAAATAGGGCCTTGGGGAACCCCTTGAGCTTAAACCTACCCAAAATAGGGGGAGGACTTGGGCGCCTGTGCCCTAGTCCTGCCCTATTTTGGGTTAGGCCCAAATTTTATGTGTTGGTTTATGACTATTATTTGATCCCTAGGCTGACAAGATAAGTTTGAATTTACAAAATCTTGGTGGGAGTGTTTGTAGTTGCATATAAAAGCATGTTTAGGCATTCATTTAGAAACTAGATGAGTACTCATAAGCTATTGTGTTCTCAAGGTGATTCAAGGCTTTCATTGTGTTGCAAGAGTAGATTTGTGTGGTTTATGTGTTTGTGTTTGCAGATTTGAGCATCCATTTCCTCATGGAATGAAGAGCATCTTCCTCCCATGAGATCTTCACTACAAGGTGACATTATATTGTGTTTTCATCATCATTTCCTTTGGTTTTTTCCCTTGTCTCACAAGGGCACACACTCTCTATTTGACAATGATGTTCAGAGACTTAAGTGTCCTCAGGGGCTTGACTGAGGCAAGCCTCTAAACACCACAACCCCCTCCCAAAGTTTTCATGGTTGCAAGTTACAGGTTGAGAAGATGGACAAAGTGAAGTTGTAGGAAGGCATCTTGAAGTGTCAAAATTGTAGAACAAAAGGATAGATAGCACCTTGGACTTGGGTGCCTGCCCATTAGTCCTCCAACTGCCGTGATGGGAAAATCTCTGGAACAACAGGGAAGAGTTGCAGACCAAATTTTTAGATCATGAGAAAAACTAGGGCCTTGGACTTGGGTGTATGCTCCTGTGTCCCTAACGTTTCCACCTCGGAGCCCCAAAAATAGGTACTCTGTGATTTGATATTTTGCTTCCCTTTACAAGAGGTTTTGCTGTTACTCTTCTGTTTATAGTCATATTTGTGAAATTAGGGTTTTAATAGTTAATTAAGCATAAGAGAAGGAAAATTATCAATTAAATACCCTAATCTAAGCTTCTCTACATCTCACAATGACCTAGGGTATGATAGTGCATTGCCACTCGACCCTAGGTCCTTGAATGTTAAGGGTGAAAGGAGGATTCAAATATCTAAAATTAAACATTAAGTAATCCCAATTTTACCCTAAATACCTCCTAATAACATGTCTACCACTCCAACACCATCATCCACTCCTATGTCTATCCATTTCATTGAAGAGTCTCCTACCATAAGTCCAAGTCAAACCCCATCAAGTAGCCATGTTGTCAAACATCCATAGATTATTGATCCCATCGAAGAACCCATCAAATCCATCTAAGAAACCCAATAGCTATGTTAAGAGCCTAGTCCAAAGCATGTGGAAACACCAACCACCCATCATAATCAAAATCAAAACATCACATCTAATCCCATGCCTCCAATCCCTTACCATCTCATGGTCAACCCATCTACATCAATCCCATCATTGATCCTCCAACATCTCCCAGTGAACCCCCATCACCACCTCTTACTCCCCAATCCAATGAATATTGATGCATCCCCACTTACCCTATCCATATCTAATATCATGCTATCCATTCTTATCCTCCCTATGATCAAGATATTATCTATGATCAAGATCTTATCCATGAGCAAGTAACCCACATCACTCATATCCATCATCCCATTAGCCCTATCCATCATTGCACTAGTCCTATTCATTATTCATCAATATCCCATGATGAGACACATTGGTTTGGGCAAGAAAACATAGATAATCAAACAAATAACTTGGATCCTATCAAATAGTTCATCCATTAGAGGATAATGATAATCAAGATCCAAGAATTCTACATCCATTTCCCATTGATCCTCCATCATCCCCTAGATCAAACTATATGTTTAGGGGTTTAGCTTGGTTGCTCGAGTTCAGGGTTTAGGGGTCAGGGGCATTATTTGATGTTTATGAGTTTAGGGTTGCTCAAGTTTAGGTTTTAGGGTTTAGGGGTTTAGGGATGCTCAAGTCTAGGGTTCAGGGTTTAAGGGTTATGGCTTAGGGTTGCTCGTGTTTAGGGTTTATGGGTTAGGGTTTAGGGTTTATGGATTTAGGGTTGCTCTCTCTATTGATCCCCTCTCTCTAACTATACCATTCTATATCTCCCTCCCTCATTGTCTCACTCCCCCTCTCTATCACTCTCTCAATCCCTCTACCTCAAATCTATCTCCCTATGTCTCTGTCCACATCTCTTGATCTCTTTCCCTATCTCTATCTCTCCACATAGATCCCTATCTCTTAATCTATCCCTCTTTACCTCTCTCTCTCCCTCCCTCTCTATGTCTCTCCTGCTCTCTATCTTTCTCCCCATCCCTCTACCTCTTGAAATGTCTCTCCAGGTATGTCTTTGGACATCTCTCCATCTCTTTCCCTATCTCTATCTCTCACCATAACCCTATCTCTTAATATATCCCTCTCTACCTCTCTCTGTATTTCCCTATCCATCTCTCCCTCACTCTTTATCTCCCTAAATCTCCCCTCTCTATATATCTATCTCTATCTCCCTCTTTATCTATCTTTCTCCTTCTATCTAGACCCCTTTGTCTATCTCAATTCTCCTCTCTCCCCCTCCCTGTCTCTATCTCCACCTATCCCTCTCTATCTCTCTATTTACGCCTCTTTCTATATTTTTTCCTTTCTCTAACTCTATCTCTATCTCTCCATATCTTTCCATGTCCCCCCTCTCTATCTCTCCACATCTCCCTCTCTCTATTTGTCTCTATTTATCCCTCTCTCCCTCCCCTTTTCTATGTCACCCTCACTCTCTATATACATCCCTTTCTATCTATCTATTTTCTTCCTTTATCTCTTTATTTATCTATCCTCCCTCTATCTAAATATATGTAGCTCTCTATATCTATATCTCTCTCCCTCACATTCTAAGGGGTCGATAGAGAGAGGGAGAGGGATATAGAGAAAGAGAGACAGATAGAGTTGTAGAGAGGGAGGATAGAGAAATCTTAATCTTTTTATGCTTCTCTATCTATCTCTATCTCTATAACATTGAGAAGGTTATGATTGTAGGGTGCATGAAGCTTATTATTTTTATGCTTCCCAAAACATGCTCATGTTATGGGAAGCAAAACAAATGGGCAAAAAGCATGTGGGATCCATGATTCAGACCCCACATGCCTGTTATTCCTACTTTTCATGTAGTATATCAGACAAAAAAAATCTTTTGCATGTTCTTTGACATATTAACAATCATTTTTTGATCAATCCACCATCTTTTTTTGTTTTTTAAAGTAGAATAACTAATTTTGCATTTTTTTGGAGAAAATTTGATTATTTAAACATAAAGTTTCATGTTTCATGTGTGATATTGTTTCAATGCTAATTACCATTGATATATAGATTGAATTTGATGATAGATGTTTGTTTTTTCCATAAATTTCACTAATCCTATTCTAGAGTTATATAAAATTCATAATCAGACTTGTGAAAAAGAAGAATTTGAGGATTTTGAAGCCAAAATTTGGAGAATTGGTCAAATCCAATATCAAAGTCTAAGGTATGTTCTTTATATCCATTTTAATTCAATTATATATGTTCTTATGTTCTTTATGTCTTTAGCTCATGATGCAATAGCGAGTTCTTCACCAAGCGTCTTGCAATTGCTACCATAGCAACTATTGGTTGTAATAAATCTCCATGTCATAGCACAATGTCCAACCTATATCTCATCATTATATTCTTCTTCCTTATCATCTTCTCATCATTATATTTTTCTTTAATAACCTATCTCACCATTTATCCTTCAATGATCTTGTGATTGCTAGGTTGTAATGCACCAATTTACTTATGAAACTCCTAGGGCTTGATCATTCTTATTTTGGACTACTATTCAAACAATGTCATGTATGATATTCCTAAGGTTACAATGACTATCCTATACATTTATGATTCGTAGAAAACCCCTCCTTTGTACACATTGACAAGATATATCATATTATCTTCATACCTGATTTGATCCATTCTTATTGACGATTATGATAGTCCTAGTTGTGTTGATAGTCCATTTAAGGTGCTTGACAATTCTAATATGTATATAAGATCAGTCATTTTCATCATGTTGTCATCTCTTACCTTGTGAATAGGGTAGTGAGATCCTATTGCATATTTTGTTCATATCTGACCCTAATAATCCTTATACATAATGTCACATAGCACATGGGTATCATTGTCATAATAGTTAAGAGATGTTTTAGGATTGATTATTATTTTGTTGATAAGAATGTCCTTTAACTATCCAAACATTTAGTGCCTATAACAATCCTAGGTGTTCTCAATAAATTATATCCTTGTTTAGATATCTCACATCAACTTTTCCAAATTTGACACTCATATTACTCTTCATCTTACTCTCCTAAGAGTAATCTCTTTATTTTCCTTTTTGTTCCTCATAAGAGTAACCACCTCCAATCTCCACCATCTTCATTCAATGTCATTAACTCTCCCTAATATTGGTACAAGAAGTAGTTTGATAAGTAAATACTAATTCACTACCCAAACATTTAGTGCCTATAACAGTCCTAAGTTTGTACCAAACAACATTTCATCCTACACAACTCCCTTTATGACAATGCCTCCAATGATTATGACAATGTAGCTCATAATTGACAACAAATATCCTTCACCAACTTGGAATCCAAGGTTATAATGAGAGTCCAACATAATTAAGATGATCTCAACAAGATATATATGGTTATGCACTTAATATTCTTCTTGACATAACAACACCACATCATCTTATATCAATAATCAATGACATCTACATGCACGAGACAGCACACCAATCCACTAAGTGTTTGATCCAACACTCCATCCATGTCTAGAATATGGGCCCTCAAATAACTCTCCAAAATATGTGATACCAACCCCTTATGTGGCAAGCAATGTGAACAAACAAAGATTTCTGAATCATACCTCATGCCATTGTTCCTTCATTACACAACTAATGCAACACCTACATGTTCCTCCTACATCCACATCAATAACCAACACTTCCACTACCACCTCTTCATCTTCATGACCCATTCTTATTTGGTTGCTTCTACTTTACTAGCAACCATGTACTCTTGAAGCATAAAATACCAAACTCCTCATTGTCAATCTTGCAACCTATCTTTCTCCACATTAGAACTCTCATTATGCTACCTTTTTTGCATGTGTGTGCGCAACACCATAACTCCTCTTCATGATCCCTTGGCCACCTTGCAAGATTGCCTCTTATTCTAGGTCCTCAAAATATTATGGTTTAGGACTTGACTTGTAATCATGAAACAAAACTCTGCCCTAAATTTCTACACCTTATCATTCCTAGAAAACCCCTCCTTTACACCAAGTGACCAGATATCAAATTATCTTCATACCTTGTTTGATGTTTCTATTGACTATCATGATAGTCCTAGTTGTGTTGATAGTCCATTTTGTTGGCAAGAGACATTGCTACGCATGACAGGTGTTGTCATTGATGGCAACTAAGTCTATCTTACACATCTGCATTACATAATTTATTCATATTGGAAGTCAGAGTGAAGATTTGTCTAAGTCTGGGTAGTCAGAAACAAAGCATGTGACAAGGTCCAATATCTTGGTCCAGATCTCTTCAGTAGTAAATACAGTGTGCTATAGATATGAGGGAGTGATAAGGATTGTCAGGACTATCTAAATCCATAAATTTAGCCTCTAGTGATGAAGGATTCAAAAGTTATAAGCATCTGAGTATCAGGTTCTAGTTAGTCAGTACAGTCAGAAGAAGAACAGGCTGACCTAGTATTTGATTGTGGTCCTGATGAAGAAAAGTTGTTGGTTAAGCAATTTGTGATAATCAGTGGTATTGGCCGACATGATTGATGATTTGAGAACACAATTTTTTGGTCCATGTTGTTGTTTGTACGTGGATTCATCCGACAGAGTAGAGTTCTTAATAAATGTTCTAAGTTTTCTTGAAGTTAACTATAGTTGATTGAATTTCTTGATGTAGATATATAGCCGATGGATTCGAGTGTTTTGTAGTGTGATTGTGATGTGGTGATGGAGTAAGTGCGAAAAAGGCAGAAAGAAGTACGAAGGTGAAGATCTTAGCTCAAATCATGGAAGAGTAGTGAAGTAGGGTAGAAAGAGATGAAGTGTATAAAGTTAGTGTATTGTGCATAACCAGAACTGAATTTTTGCATTGGTAGATGCCATTTTTCAAATCAAACATTTCAGTGAACTCTTGTAACTAATTTTGTAGGCAGTGAACCTCTCGGAGCAGTGAGCTCTAGGCAGTGCACCCTAAAGGCATGTGCCTTCCCCATTTGTAATACTTTTAATAGAGTAAAATTTCTTGTGGGTTAACCCCCACCATGGTTTTTCCCTTAAACGAGTTTCCACGTAAAAATCCTAGTGTTATGTGTGTTGATTATGTTTTTGCTCATATGTTGTTGATTTATGTTTTCATGGTTACATCATTAATTTTTTAATAAGTGGTAAAGAAGAATTAATTGTAGAAAGTATTAAAAGTTTTGAGACAACTAATTCACCCCACCCCCTCTCAGGTGTCTGCCCTAATTTCAATAATTGGTATTTAACGACTTGAGGAAGATCTCAGAAGGTATTACAATGGATCCATACAACCTCAATGAACAACTTCAACTTGCTTTGGAAGATCTTAGTCAGTCCAGATCTAAAGTTAAAGAACTAAAAGAGAACATTAAAGATGCTGATGATTTCATTAACACCTTAAAAAGTCAACTAAGCAAATCTAATTAAAAGAGGAGGGAGCTACTTCATCAATTAGTAGATCAGAATGAAGACAATGGCATGTATGAAGCTCTAAAGGAGAAAGCAAAGGAATGTGAGAAGTTGGCAAAAGAGATTGTTGTCCTAAAACATGAAATGGAATCCGGAGTAATGAAGCTAACCAAGGAAATTGAGGAAAGGAAGAAAAATGAAGAAAACCTGAATCAGAGTTTGAAAGAAAGAATATAAGAATGTTGCTGATTGGATAGAATAATTGGCCACTTAGAATTAGACCTACAAGAAACCAGGGAAAATGAAGAAGAACTTGAGAGGCAAATTGTTATTCTCAAACATGACCTAGAATATGCAAATGAATATAAAGAGAAATTCAAGATAAGCTCAACTAAACTTGAGGTGCTGCTTGAAATTCAGAAGAAGGCAGATGATAAGCATGGTCTGGGATATGAGAAAGGTGAAAGCTCTAGATCTGGTCAAAGAAATTTTGAATCAAGGAATCAGAGAAATAGACCTAGAAGACCTCTGGTAAGACAACTTAATTCTCAAAGGTATCCATCTTTCAATGGCAATTGTTTCAAATGCAATAAGTATGGTCATAGAGCTAATCAATGTAGAAGTCAAGTAAATCAAAATGCATCATCTTTCTTCGGTCAATGCTTTAATTGCAAAAGGATAGGTCATAAGGCTGAGGAATGCAAAAATGGATCAAGGAATCCTCCTAAGAACAAACAAGTGTTTAATGGAAGATGTTTTACTTGTAATAAGTTTGGGCATATTGCAATGGAATGTAGATCTAAACCTGCTCCAACATGTAATTGTTAGAAAAAGAAGATTGTTTGTTTCAACTACAACCAATCTGGACACATTGCTAAATTTTGCAGAAGCAAAAAGGAAAACCCATAGGTAGACAAAAGAAAAACAGAGAAGAAGATGGACAAAGGCAAGGGAAAAGTTGATATGAATGAGATCCAGAATGAAATGAGCAAGACATGGGTCAAGAAAGGTGTAATGAACAATGGTGATGGGTCCGCACCGAAATCTGGTGCTGGTAATTCCTCTAGGAACTAAATTAGGAGCTCTGGCTCAGGGGGAACTACATTGAAAATCTAATTCCCCCTCCTAGTAAGTGGGTGCCTGAATCTGGCACGATGGATGAAGATAGAGAAGCTTATTGTAGATCTGTTGAAGCAAATTTCAAAAGAAAAGAAGCAAATGTGATTGATTGTGGAGCAATTGAAGATTGACTGCATGCATAAATAATATAACCAGATGTATTAAGGTAGAGCATTTATTACAATGATGAATTAGGTTTTGCGGAGCATAAAAAGTCATTCATTCAAGCATTTGAATCACTTTGCATTTGAAGAGAACAAGGAGAAGAGCATTTGATCTGAAATTCTAGATATTTGAAGTGTGAAGAACAAATTCGACCGCTAACCCTAATTCCATGAAGAAAAGGTATTTTTCTGCAAAGATTTTAACTTATGATCTTTTGCAATGGCTACGCCATTGGTTGTTGATATTACTGAAAGGCCCTGACCTAAATTCAAGAAGTATCCACACAAATCAGTAGAAGTTGACCCATTAGGTGTCTTTTCAAATGTTCCATATGGTGTATTACATGTTGAAGATATTAGGGCCTATATTCATGCTAGCATAGATGAATTTGGGGACTCAAGGTTTGTAGATTTGTTCAAGAATCATCTAAGGAATGAAATTCATGGTCTTAAACCTGAGTATAAGGCATTGAATGATAAGCATTTCATTTAGATTATAGGGTTTCCATCCTTCGATGAAGATGAGTGGGTCTGGTATGTGCTGAGCCGAATGCATGATGAATTTATGTGGCTAATGAAACCTTTCAAGATCACCAAGGATGCCATCAAGGCAGTGATATGGCTAAACTCATCCAGTGGACTGCTAATGTTGAAATCAGTAAAGAATCAAACTATAACTAATGCTACCGGATCAAGGTTTGACAAAAGGGCAATGACTATAAATGACATCACTAATCTGGATGTCAAATTTGCTTCAATGGTGATTGGATATAAGATTTATCATTCTAGAAGGGAAAATTATGTATCTAGTATAGCTATCTATGCATCTTATTAGATGTTGAGAGAGAATGTTGATTATGACTTGTGTGAGTTGCTACAGAACCAACTGATGGAAAATTTGAATAAGGTTAAGAAGGATAAAAAGAATACCTTCAAATATGGTACACTAGTCTTGTGTTTGTTCTTCTATTTCATAAATGAGTTACCTGATAAGAAAAGCATGTGTTGCACCAATGATAAACATGTGGCCATATAGATAAGAGAGCACTTGAATAGTATTGGAGACTCCAATGCCCAAAGGATTGCTCTTTGGGGATTTTTCAAGAATGTTTAGAACATGATGCATTCAAGGGAAAGAATTCCTACATCTGTGGTTCAAAAATATAAGGATACAGTCTATTTTATGGTGGATAAAGATCAATGTCTAATGGAAGTTGTTGAACCAAGAACAGTATGGATCATGCCCATGGGGTATGAGATTGATGAGCAAGTATTGGATATGTATGCTCAACACCTTTTGAGAAAGACATAGTTGAAAGATTTGGGACATATGAGGAGCTAAGTGTGAAACTGCTAAGTGTGAAGTGCTCCAGTAGAATCCTCCTCCACATCAAGGACTACTAGGAGCTCTACTACTGCCCTTGTTCCCCCAAAACTTGCCAAACCTAAGAAACTGAAAGGCAAATCATCCAGAAATGAAGGGAAAAGGGCGAAAACTAAGGCCTCCCGGACATATAAAAGCATGAAAAATGATGAAGAAGAAACTGATTTTGATGTTGAGATCAAAGAGTTGAAGGCCTCAGGTACAAAAGTAGTGAAGGTATCTAAGGAGAAGCCCTCCGGAAGCAAAATGGCAAGCAAGAGGCAAAAGACTGAAATATATGTTGAAAATCCTACTCTTTCTGTGGATGACATCATCAAATCAGTCACTGTAGATGGGAACTTAAGGCCAATGACTGAATTTTATGATGATTATAGTGATGCTGATAAGAAGATTCTAGAGGAAGCAACAGTCAAATATCTGAATATCTACAAAAAGGCTTTAATTAAAATAACTTCTGAAATCCCAAAAAGTCTTGCAAATATTCTAGAGTTAAGAAAAGAAAATGTAAAAAGTAAAGACATTGAGCTTAGGGAGCATGTGCTGATAAAATTGTGCCCTCAAATTACTCCAGATCAAATGAACATGATATTCAAGGAAGTGAAAGATGACTTCAGGAGTAAGAAAAGAATGAATAAAATCATGCTTGGTGAAACCGATGAGATAGTCAAAGATACTTAGAAGATTCTTCTGAGTGCATTGAAAAGGCATAATCTTCCCATTGTTGAAGAAAAGATTGATGATGGGATTGATTCCTCAATTCCAGATGTTGAAGAATTGGAGATCAATGAGTAGCAAACTAAGATAGATGACTCCTCTATTCCGGAAGAGGAAGCAATCAACAAAGAAGGTACATAGATGAATGTTGAAATAGATGCTCAAACTAAAGATGATTCATTGAAGAATAAAGAGCATGAAACAGAAGAAGCTAAGGACCAAAAAGTAGAAAAGGCCAAGGACAAAAATGAAAAAGAAGAGATTGCAAAGGTTGATGAAGAGCCCAAGTAGGACAATCCAGTTGATAGTACTAATAAGGATCAAATAGATAGATCAACATCTTGGGTAAGAGACACTGCAAAAGCAGTGAAAGAAATTTTGGAAAATGATAAACTAGTTGCAAAAGAGTTGAAAGGTCCAATCAATTTGGATAGTCTTTCACCAATTCAGAAGATAAAATGGGCCTCTCTCGCACAAGCTAAGGCCAGAGAAGATATTTTGAAGTCTCACATAGAAGACAGTGAACTACTTAGTCTAGCATCATGGATTTTGGAGACAATCATGCCAACATACTAGAAGGACTCATCAGCATCCCCCTCCGGTCAGTTAAAGAACTTGATAAACTCTATAAGTACTCATTTTGAATCTCTTGAAAAGTCTCCAAAGGTCAAGGTTTAAAATGAATTCAATGGTAAAATATTTGATGCTCTAAAAGGGATGATCAGAGTAGATAGAATTCTACTGGATACTGGTGTAAAGAGGATTCAAAATGCTCTTACAAAAGGAGGAAATGTATATAAATTTTTCTTATCTTGTCCTAAAGTTATAGAGGATATTAAAGATAAAATAAAAGAGTCTAAACAAAAACTATCAAGTGTATCCAAATCTTTTGATCCTTTGACAACATCAGTGGCAAGCAAGGAGTGTCAGGCAATCAGCTGGATTGAGGAAATAAATAAATTGACAAAAGAAAAGGAGAGCATTGAGGCAAGGATGAGTGAGCTCCAAGGACTAATTTTCCCCAAAATGGAAGCAATGTTCAATGCTTTGACTGAAACCCAAGCTGCTTCTCAGACAAGTGACCCCACTGATCTGCAGAAGGCAAAGTCACAAGCATTTCTATTCAGTGGCCACATCTTAATTTTGAACAGTATGAAGAAGAGTTGGGATAGTGAGTTGGCACTATTGAAAAACATTTTTGGTGATATACTTAAGCTTATGCAAATAAGACTTAAGGATTGTTTGTACATATGCGGCTTGGTATTGTTGGTTAATAGATTTGTCACTCCTAATTTATACTCTTCACCCATAAGAATGACAAATGAACCAATAGTTGAGACACTTGCAATGGATAATTGCAAGTGCTTTCTGCTTATTTTACAAGGTGCAGCTACCTTCAAAAGTTGTACAATGACTGAAATCAAGTTATGCTTTTGACCAGAAAGCAATAAACGCTAACTACCACTCACCCATAGCCATGAAAGTGAATGCAAAAGATTGATTCAAGATGAAGTGAATGTAAATAAATGATGCAAAGTCCATTTACCCAACACCCACAAATAATACCTGAGAAAGAAATAAACAACAAATTCCCTTTCAATTAATGAATAAAAATAAACATTCACACAATCTGGTTTAACAGGACATGCACTGGAAAATAATTGCAAAGACTTAAAATCTATTCGCAAGTAAAAGAAAACATGAACACACACAAATCACAAATGTCTCCTTTGTTTTCCCCAATACAAAATAAGAGTTCAAAGCCTCCATATCCATATACAACAAAACTGTGCAAAAAGATAAACCCAGCTGCTCCCTTGTTCCCGAATAGCCAAAAGAAAAAGATCCTTTCCATGATAATAAACAACATATTTATAAGTTTCCCCCAGGGAACTCTTTAGTCTCCAAAACTACCTCTTGAAAAGTAATGAAAATTCACCTCTCCTCATCCTGTCGAATAACTGCTTCTTGAAAAAATCCCTTTATTCTTATTCGTAACTGATTCTTGAAATAAAGATTCCAAGTTTTTTCTCTTTCGGAAATAGTCCCTTGAAACTCTTTTGAAATGACCTTTTACTTTTCTTTTTGAAAACAACTCAAAGGTCACTTATATAATTCAAAATACAGGCAAATCAAGCCAATTCAAAATGACTTGATTGCACTATTATGAATGCAAAGTCCTGTAAGGAAAGTTGTTTCGAAAGGTAACACTCCAGCCATGTCATTCCTCAAACTGCATCAGCTAATAGTGTAGACCTGGGACACTCTACCTTGGCAAAGCTATCTGTTTTGAAAACTCAAACTTCTCTATTCTAAGACCAAAATTTTCATATATGAGAGGCAAAATAAGATTCATAACAGCCTTACAATTGCAAATCCATTTCCATACCTTTCATTATTTCCTCACAAAGTATCATCAATATCCATTATTACCATTCTTCATAGCTAATGTTGCACAGATTCAGTGATGATTTCATAGATGTCATCAGCCTCATACCTTTCCTAATAGACATGTTCATGACTTCATTTATTTTTGCATGCTTGTTTTCTTGTGGTGCAAGCTAGAATCACACTGGCAGAGAATGTGGCTTATGAGAATTTGACGTTGCAAAACTGACAGTATATCCCTAAAATTTCAATCAAATCCATTTTGTGTATATACACTTCTATAATACCAAGGACTTTCCTTTGTATGCATGTCAAATCTTCGAGTCTGACAACATTTCTATTTTGGAGTGCCTTTATTGTGTTACAACTACAACTGTGTTTGCTTGAAATTTTCTAAGGCTTTTTCAACAATTCCATTTTGTGATCATTTACAATATTCCCTGCACTTGCGGCCTCCAATATTATCACCATTTAGACTCCCTCTGATCAGTTTGTAAGCTCCATGCTTTGACATTTTAGTGCTAGCTGATTGCAGCAATAATTGGAACTATAGTATATCAAAATCTGATGCATTGAGAGCACACCAACGAAGATGATATGATCTGGCTTGATTCTCACCTCTTACATTTAATCAGATATTTGAAGGGTCTTCGCAGCCTACCCACATTCATTTTCTAGAACACAATGCATTGTTACTCATATAGCAACCGAGATGTTTGCTTCAATAAAACAAAACCATACTTGGAGCCATTAATCATGCCTGAAACGCCCATTACACTCCTCATTATTTGTGTCTGAGGTTACATAATTTGAAGATGCTATCATAGTCTTAATCATCATTTTACACGCCTATCTGTTGATTCTAGAGTTTACCAACTAGTGAGCAGATGGGATCAATTTTATTTGTATGATTGAATGCTATGACAACATCTCCACCAAAGAGGTAAAGAGAGCCTTTCCATAGTGTATATTATTTAATCATCATTGTTCAAGAGATCACGTTCCTCTTTGAGGCATGATGTCGAACAATTTCATATGTCTTGTCCATGCTTTCAAAAAATTGTAAGCATATCCATTTTATGCATATTCTCCATTGGTGGGTGCCCATAGCTTTCCTCCAAAGTTCTCAGCTTGGCATGAACTCGAAGAACACTATCAAATGTTGTGGAATATGGCGATTTGTCCAGGGATCACTGTAATTCGGAGCTTGAACCAACAATCCCGAAGGCTTATCAATGCTAAGATCTCAATACCATCGGTGCCAAATTGTTAGGAATTAAGGTGTCTCAAGCTTAGTAATTCCTTACATTGTTAATATTTGTATTTATTATTTAATTGCCTATGTTGTAAATATTTGTAAATTTCATATTGTCATATTGTGGGATGTGGCACGGTGATGTGTCAATCCTACATGGTATATGACAACTTGTAATTTTGTCCTCACATTTTCCCATGTGTCAGCATCTTCCATGTTGTGTAAAGGAATGTTTGATTGAAATGGTTATAACGGATTCCTATGATGAATCTATGACATGTAAGAGTCAAAAATAGAAGGTTGTAAGACAGGTGAAGACATGTGTCATGAAGCATCTTTGAAAAAGGCATATTTGAGTGCCCCAAGGTGGACTATGACATGTTGTAAGAGAATATGTTATTAATAGCTTGTCTATGATAGATTCTCTTTTAGCTGTAAGTTGTAACCACTATGATAAATTCTATGATGGTCGTAACTATCGTAAGAGCATCTGTCATAGCCCATTTTTGAAATTGGTGACCCCTTTGGGATGGGAGTTGTGGACAAGTGTCAGCCACATTATACAATGTTGACCAAGTGCCCTTAGGCATGGGTTTTGGGCCATGATGCCAAGTTGGACACCCATTCCAAGAAAGGTCCAGTATTGCCTTGTATATTCTATATAAACAGGTGCTTGGAGGGAGAGTTGTATCACAAGTTCTACAAGTATTATTATGCTACCGGTTTGACTCCAGACACGAGTGTCAAAGACCATTGAATCTTGCATTGCAAGTGTATTGTAAGCATATTTTCATATTTGTTAATACATTGTGCAGGTTTCTGAGTGTGGGGTTTTTCACCCGATAAGGGTTTTCCCACCATAAATCTTTGTCTCTCTTCTTCTATCTACTTTCTGGTTCTTTTGTTTTACTACAATATCTCATGTTAATGGTTTAAAATTACTATAATAGTTAGGATAATATTGAATTTTCATAGCCCTCTCCTCATTAGATTAGTGTAGGAAGCGATTTCTGCACACCTAGCTTCCTTTCAGTTGGTATTAGAGCTTGATCACCTTTGGTCCTAGTTGTTGGGTAGGGGTTTTTTGAGCTAATCTTAGGTTGAGTGGGAGTCTGAATAGAGTATTCTATATCGTATTTCAGCAAGGAGATTGCAAGCACATCCAGAAGATTTGAAGTGGAGAAATTCAATGGCACTAATTTCGAGCTGTGGAAACTCAAGATGGAAGACATGCTTGTAGACCGAGACCTTTGGGAAAGTGTTAATGGAAATAAATCAGCTGCAATGTTACAAGATGAGTGGGATCTCAAGGATTAGAAGGCTAAGAGTCTCATAAGACTTAGTCTTGTTGATTCTGTTCTGTTAAATGTCCATGAGGAAACTACTACAAAACTACTTTGGTTGAAGTTGGGGGATGTGTTTCAAGCCAAATCCCTAGTTAATAAAATTTTCCTGAGAAAGAAGTTGTATTCTCTTCGAATGGAGGATGGAGGATCTATCGCTGAACATATGAATAATTTTAACATGCTAGTTGCACAATTGACATCTATTGGTGTGAAGATGGAGGAGGGGGATCGATGTATGACCCTGCTTTGTTCTCTGCCAGACTCATGGGGTCATCTTGTCATGGTTATTAGAAGCACCACATCCAAATTCAAAATGGAAGAAGTGGTTTCTTCACTGTTGTCTGAAGAGATGCGGAGAAAGTCTTCTGAGACAGCTAAAGAGGCCCTTGCAATTCATAGAAGACCCAAGGAGAAAGGGAAGAAGAAGGATAAGAAAGCTAAGAAGGGTAGATCCAAATCCTGTGGGAGATCCAAATCTCCTGGAAAGTCCAAGGCTCTTTGTCAGAACTATGGTAAAATCAAGCATTTCTAAAAGGAATTCAAAGAGGAGAAGAAAATGAAGAAGAAAGCTCCTGATTTAGATTCTAACAAGTCACAAGATGATGGTGATGCTTTCATCGCAGCCCTAGCAACCCATGCATCTGACGATGTGTGGCTAATAGACTCTAGTGCATCATTCCACATGACCTCACATCGAGACTGGTTCACTAAGTATGAGGAGTTTGATGGTGGAAAGGTGTATCTGGGTGACTACTCTCATCTGAAGATTGTTGGTTGTGGGAGAGTCTCTATCTGATTTCCTAATGGTTGAGTGAAGGGGATCTCTGGGGTTATGCACATCCCAGGCTTAGCACGGAACCTACTTTCTGTAAGCAGTTTGAATGATGCAGGTGTGTAGGTTATTTTTTCGAAAGAAGGATGCAAGATGACTAGAGGAGCTATGGTGCTTGCTAAGGGTACTAGGAGAGGTACTCTGTTTCAGCTGGAGGCATGCATTTCACAATGCAATAGTTCTTCTGACTCAAGGAAGAGGGCAGCAGTCACTTCATCCCCACCATCTAAATGAGCATTGGAAGTTAAACTTCCTACTGAAAAGACAATGTTATGGCATAAGAGATTTGGCCACATTGGTGAGAAGGGTCTGCGTACCCTAAAAAATAAGAACCTCATTGAGGGGTTAGAAGATTGTCATCTTGAGTTTGACTTTTGCGAACATTAGATTTATGGAAAATAAAACTATGTTCAGTTTTACTCAAGTTCTCATAAGTCTTCTAGTGTGTTGGACCTTATTCATTCTGATGTGTTTGATCCTTTTAATATTCCTTCATTATTAAAGTATGTATATTTTGTATCTTTTATAGATGATTACAATAGAAGGACATGGATTTATTTTCTCAGAAGAAAATTTGAAGTCTATAGCAAGTTTAAGGAGTTTAGGACCTTTGCTGAAAATTAGATTGGTAAAAAGATTAAATGTTTGAGAACTGACAATGGTAGTGAGTTCTGTTCTACAAAATTCGATAAATATTGCAAGGAAATTGGGATTGAAAGACATAAGACAACTCCATACACTCCGTAGCAAAATGGAGTTGCAGAGAGGATGAACATGACACTGATGGAGAAGGCTAGGAGTATGCTTAGTGGATCTGGCCTAGAACAAAAGTTTTGGGTTGAAGCTGTTAACACTACCTGCTATCTGGTAAATAGATCTCCTACATCATCTCTTGTTGGTAAGACACCCATGGAGGTGTGGTCTGGAAGAAATCCTTCAATAAGGCATCTTCATGTTGTTGGTTGTGAGGCATATGCACATGTGCCTAGGGAGAAGCGATCAAAGCTGGAGAACAAGGTTGTTAAGCGTATCTTAATTAGCTATGGTGTCAGTGTGAAAGGATACAAGGTTTGGGACCCTGTGGCTGAAAAAGTGTTGTATAACAGAAGTGTCATCTTCAGAGAGTTACACCTCCTTCCACTATTTTACAACCAGAAGAAAAAGTAAAGAAAGAGGATGTTGTTCAATTTCCTGCTACCCCTGAGAAGACTGAACAGAAAGACAATGTTGGATCTGATGATAAGGAGAGCTCTGACATCTCTAAAAGCTTAGATGAAGAAGTTGAACCTCAACCTCAACCATTGAGGAGGTCTACACAGATAAGAAAGTGACCTGAAAGGTTTGGTTTTACATTGCTTGATTCTAGTTGTGCTTATGCTTTAATCACTAACAATGATGAACCTAGAACTATGTTAGAGGCTTTGGATATGAAAGATATAGGTTCCTAGAAGGAGGCCATGGAGGAATAAATGGCTTCTTTGGAAAAGAATCAAACTTGGGACTTGGTGCCTTTGCCTCCTGGATGGAAACCCATTGGATGCAAATGGGTGTTCAAGAAGAAAATTGGTGTAGATGGAAATTTTGAGAGAAGTATAAGGCCAGATTAATTGTGAAGGGGTATTCACAAGTGGAGGGTATAGATTATGGTGAGATCTTCTCTTCCATTGCAAAGCTGACATCTATTTGATTCATGTTGTCTCTCGCAGCAGCTTATGACATGGAGGTAGAACAGATGGATGTGAAGACAACTTTCCTTCATGGTGATTTGGAGGAAGAAAGCTACATGTCATATTCAGAGCATTACATGGTGAAAGGTAAAGAAAATTTGGTTTGCAAACTTAAGAAGTCTTTGTATGGTTTAAAGCAATCCCCTTGGAGATGGTACTTGAAGTTTGATGCCTTTGTGTTGTCAATTGGATTTGTGAGATCAAAATCAGATCACTGTGTGTACTTTAAGTTTGATGGTGATTGTATTCTCATTGTTGCATTGTATGTTGATGATATGTTGCTCATTGGGAAGGGTAAGAATATGATTTCTGATTTTAAATCTCAGTTGTCAGCACAATTTGAAATGAAAGATTTAGGGGCAGCCAGGTACATTCTAGGAATGGAAATCTGAAGAGATAGAACCAACAAAAAACATTAGTTAAGACAGAGTAAGTATGTGAAGACTGTGTTGGATAGGTTCAGCATGGTAGATTGTAGACCATTGTGTGTTCCTATTTTTTTGGGGACAAAGTTATCTATTGAGGATTGTCCAAAATCTCCTAGTGAGGTGGAGGACATGATCAAAATACCTTATGCTAGTGTTGTTGGTAGTTTGATGTATGCTATGGTCTGCACAAGACCAGACATTGTCCAAGCAGTGGGAGTCCTTAATCGATTTATGGCTAATCCTGGATGGGTTCCTTGGGATGCAATTAAGTGAGTGTTCAAATATTTGAGGGGTACTTCTGAGTATTCCATTTGATATCATGGTAATGTTATAGGACCTCCGCATTCCATTGACATTTGTGGATTTGTGGATTCAATAAAAGACAAACTATTGTTGCTTTGTCCATGACAGAAGCTGAGTATATGGTAGCAACTCATGCTTGTAAGGAAGCCATTTGGCTTAAGAGATTGTGTTCAGATATTGGTGTTGATGCAGGTCAGATAAAGATCAGTTGTGACAGTCAGAGTGCGATTTGCCTTTTCCAATAGTATATCTAGCTCTTATATGTATTGTAGAACTATTTTCACTAAGCACATGCAGGAAGCTAACTGAAATGTTCATCTGTAACAATGCGCGCTATTATATTTATGTAGATAAACTGAGTACAAGACTGTATTACAAACATAGCTGATGACAGTCAGCTTGTTATTGACATTACAGGACTTTTGACTCAAGACTAAACTCTTTATCTAAAACCTCTAGACTAGACTTTCTTCTCTTAGAACTCTCTCTGCGTATCAACCGTTGCTGAATGCAGGTGGCCCTGGCAACCTTTTATAGGGAAGCGAGAGCAAATCTTTTAACCCCTACAGCATAATTCATTTCAGATCTGTCCACAAGAAGATGACATGAAGCAAACCTTATCCGGAGAGCATCCCAAAAGGTGGGACCCAATTACTCGTGAACAAGATAAGGTCGAACCGACTGACAACAACAGGACATTCCTTTTCAACCCAAGAGGAATAACTTGGCCTTTCAGTGAGGTGGAAAGGTAACCCCTTTACAACGTGGTAGGGTCCACGTCTTATCTTTAGTCACGCGGAGATAAGATTCCACGATAAGTGACATGCCCACTTATTAGCCTAGGACCCAGTACTATGGGAATCATCATCGTCATCTCGACCCCATGCGCATTCTCCACAAAAAGCTTTGCCTGGGTGGTGACATGTTCGGTTAGGCGGTGGAGGAACCCTTGGGTCGTCCTCAGAATGGTCCTCGCAGTTGTAACAGGTTTGAGTTGAGGCATGTGGGATACACCCTGTCATTAACTGAGGAGTGCCTTCTTTCCATATGATACTCATTACCTTCAGTTTATACGGGCCGTAGATACCCCGAGTCATGGAAAGTGGTGTTGCTTCATTCATGCGATAGGTTTTTACATGAATCCAAATGGGAACCTGATGTGCATAAAAATATCTTAATCTATTTTTTACGGTCCAATGTTCAAAGACCGACTCAGGTCCACAAGGTCCATAGTGTTGAGCCAAATACCTGTTCAAGGTATTATCTTCTGCTGAATTAAAGGTGAGGCAGAAAATACAACCTGTGTAAGCTGTTGTATTGGTGAAGTTTAAATTCTCCGCAGGAGGATAAGGTCCTGAAAACAAATCTCTGATGAGATCTTTGCCTTCCTCGAAATTCAGCCATTCTTCAGGTTTTCCTATGGCCGGATTATTGAATTGAACTGGTAAACTGAAATCCCCGCACCAGTTGTTAAGTACATGTCCAATGTCTGGATCTACTGGTTCCGCTTCTGCACTAAAATGGAAGAAAGGGGTTTCAGACCATAACCCTGGTGATGAAAGCAACATCTTGGCCTTCAGCATTTTGTAACGATCATAGAGAAAATCGTTTGCCATTCTGAAATTATGAAGTTCCCTTCTTGGAAAGGGATTGGTACTCCACTCCATTCGACTGAGCTCATGCCATCTTTGTTCTCTTATTCGGATCTGCATGACTCTGAACCTTCCTTTTACCTGCCTGCTGACTCCATCAGATTGCTCTGGTTCTTGATGTCCTTCACGTGACACAAAATCAGCTACAATGTTTTCAGCTCCGTCCACATCACGTTTCAATGGCAGATTACAGGTTAAGGACCTTTGAAACTTCTTTAGATCCTTGGTGATGATGGTCGTGGCAAAGAGCTCCTTGATCTGCTTGATTTCTTCTGTTCTTTCTTGGAACTGCTTGTGAAGCCAAACCTGATTTACAGGTTTCTTTCTCTTTTCTTCCGCTTCAATTCTTGAAAAGGAAGTGGGATGATGAATCCTAGGCAGCTGATATAGGCCTTTGAAGGTCAGGAAATCCTGATCTACAATAAAGGGCTGCCATTCACTTAATGTATTGCTTCCTATGACTCCGTCATAATCCTCAACTTCATAATGAACAAATAAAGTTTGTTGAGGTTTTTCTTCAAAACCTAGTTGGATAGGAGCAACACAGAATAATCTACTGAAAGATTTTTCATTATTTCCGAAGGTAATATCTGTTTTACCTTCTCTCCATGCATCTTCTGGGAATGCATTTTTACGAGCAATGTTGAGATCCGCACCAGTGTCTATTAAGAAAGAAAGTGGATAGGCCTGAATACCTGGAAATTTAATCAGCAGTACGGCTCCTGGGCAATGCGTTGTAGCTTTCGAGGCACGAAGATATGCCTTCTTTTCTTGCATTCCGCTGAACTTTCCTTTACTGCTTTGGCCTTGATATACTGGTGTGTCGTCTTGGACTGGAATGACTTCCCTTATGGGACTTCCTTCAAAAGCTTCGGTTTCTAGATACTGCATCGGATCTTCTAGAATCCAACTTTCCATGCCAAAACAAAGCACATTAATGTTCAGTTTCACTTCGTACGAGATATGGTAGAGGATGGGAAGGTAAATTTGGAGAAGGTAGATACTTTGAAGAATTGTTGCAGATGCATTGATGAAGCCAGTGAGCACAGAAAAGTTCAGATGGTGTTCAGAGTCTATGGGCCTCTCTGCCTATAGTAGTTAAATCATGTTATTCTATTGGCTCTTACAAGGTGTTCGACAAGTGGGAGAATGTTGGGAATTAAGGTTTCTCAGCCTTGGTAATTCCTTACATTGTTAATATTTGTATTTATTATTTAATTGCATATGTTGTAAATATTTGCAAATTCTATATTGTCATATTGTGGGATGTGGCACGGTGATGTGTCAATCCTACATGGAATATGACAACTTGTAATTTTGTCCTCACAAGAGGAGATAGGCATCCCACTTTATGGTAGGAGTATTTTTCCATGTGTCGGCATCTTCCATGTTGTGTAAGGGAATGTTTGCCCAAAATGGTTATGACGAATTCCTATGATGAATCTATGACATGTAAGAGTTGAAAATAAAAGGTTGTAAGACAGATGAAGACATGTATCATGAATCATCTTTGAAAAAGGCATATTTGGATGCCCCAAGGTGGACTATCATGTTGTAAGAGAATATGCTATTTGTAGCCTGTGTATGACAGATTCTCTTACAGCTGTAAGTTGTAACTACTATGACAGATTCTATGACGATCGTAATTATCGTAAGAGCATCTGTCATAGCCCATTTTAGAAATTGGTGACCCCTTTGGGATGGAATCTATGGCAAGTGTTAGGCACATTCTACAATGTTGACCAAGTGTCCTTAGGCATGGGTTTTGGGCCATGAGGCCAAGTTGGACGCCCATTCCAAGAAAGGTCCAATATTGCCTTGTATATTCTATATAAATAGATGCTTGGAGAGAGAGTTGTATCATAGGTTCTATAGGTACTGTTATGCTGCCAGTTTGACTCCAGACATAAGTGTCAAAGACCATTGAAGCTTACATTGCAAGTGTATTGTAAACATATTTTTAGATTTGTTAATACATTGTGCATGTTTCTGAGTGTGGGGTTTTTCACCCGATAAGGGTTTTCCCCATCGTAAATCTTTCTCTCTTCTTCTATCTACTTTCTAGTTCTCATATTTTGCTACAATATCTCATGTTAATGGTTTAACATTTCTATAATAGTTAGGATAAAATTGAATTTGCACAGCCCTCTCCTCATTAGATTAGTGTAGGAAGTGATTTTTGCACACCTAGCTTCCTTTCACAGATCTCTAAATGGACCAATCAATTGAATTTCATTGTGATCATTGTATGAGATGACATCTCTCCAAGGCTTGCTATCATATGCCTTATGTGTATGCTATATCATGATACTGACAATGTATTTAAATTTCCATCATTTTACAAATGCTAATTGTATGTGCTTTTTCAGTTTCCAAAGTCTATTTCAACCAATCCATACACCTATATGTTAACCAAAGTATTTTGAACTATTTGTTTTGACAAAGTGTTTGTCCCATAAAAAATCATGTTTCCATTCCTTATGAAGTGGATTCATGCAACTATATGTTTCAAGATTTTCCTAGAGCTTCTCGTTGAGGGTAGAGAAATGTTGACACTTGTTTATCTAAGATGGGAGCTTTCGATATTCCATAAAAGCTTTGCTAGTCCCGCTTCTATATATGAGGACAACTAATCAACTTGGCTACCAGATATGATGCCATTCAACACATTCTTCTCACACATATCTTGCAATGTTGACCATTCGGAAACGCTAGAAATCTCAATCATAAAACAAGTTGGCACAACGGTGTTTTCTTGAACTATTGAACTCATAAAGAGTTCAAAAACTTTGAAAACCTCTGACGTAAAGAGAGTCAGATAGTCAGCCAAGATATGAACTTTTAAATTGATGTCAGAGGTGTATAAGGTTCTTGAACTCACATAACCCCTGACGACAATAAAGAGTTTGCTATTCATAAAGCTTTAGCACATCACATATAACTTTTGGGGCCACTAAAATTTATGACCATAGTAAAGTCATTTATCCTTCACCATAAGCAAATAAATTCATCCAACATTAATGCATTTATTTACCCTTCTGACTATATTAAACTCTATAAGGCTCCGTTAAAGTTTAGTCTCAAACTTGGGGCTTAGGATGAAAAACTTCATAACTTTTGCATGCTAGCTCCTTTTATCACAAAATTTAGATAGGATGAAGAATAGGCTGCTCTAAGAAAAACCTAGAATTCCTTTAACTTCCAGCAATTGGGATGTCAGATTTTTGTTCTGTTTGTGGATCATAGATGAGAAAATATGAGGCTAGAAATTTCTTCAAACTGGAAGGTGTTTTGGCATAAGAACTAGGCATAATGTACAAAATGAAGTCAGGATGAGGCCCATAAAAGGAATTTTTACCAGCTTGTAAATATTTTTAAATTTAATTATTTTCGTAAACTAGCAGGTCTAGGGGTGTATATGAGGATGCACTAAATTTTGAAAAATTTTGAGTTCAAAATTTGAGGCAACAACGGGCTCTGATTGGGGATGAGGACTGCAAAGGACGAAGCAAGGAACTTAGCATCCCAAGTATAGACTAGTACATGAATCCAAGGGGCATTAGAGTTAAATAGCATAGGGGGAAAAGGAGCTAGAGCAAGCCAAAAATGGGACAAAACAAAAAAGGAAACAATTACAAAAACTCCTAGTATGTACATGGTCATGAAGACCCTACCTCAGATGGCTCCAGAATGATCATGTAAATCCATTAACCGGCTGGGATAAATAGCTGCCTATGCAAAAAAAGGTTGGATGGGTGAATAGTTCACAAGCAACCAGTTGCTAACTGGCAACCACCATGATCAGACTGATAAAAATGACTTCACATAAAAACCCTCTGGATGTGTCTTGATGCCCCAAAAGCCATTTCTCATCATACACTTCTCCTATTTGACGACTCATTTCAACATTGTCTAGCACATAACCACCAACATCCGCCTGTATGAACTCATGCATAACATCAAAGGGCACTTGATTTTGTAAGCAAGGAGAAATCAGCCCCCTAATTGGGCATCCCACACAAAAAACAATGAGATAAAGACCCTTCTGTGTTATTAAATGTGGAAGTAACTACATTATTTAAAAATTTTGGGCCCCAATTTGTAGAATCATCTTCCTCTATAGTAGACAGATTAATATCCCAATCCTAAAAATAACCAGTTGAGTCACTAGAAGAACTATCATTAGCCGTATGTGTCTTATACAAAACTAGTAGTGGATGAGGCTGAAAATCTACATTGCAAATAATATTTTCAAGTGGTTGAAAATCATCCCCAACTGAAACAATATCCTCTTTTTGTGTAGGATCAGATTCGGCAGTTTCATGACTCACCAAATCACACTCATTTACCACTTGCAAATCAGATATGATGACCTCTTCTCCACATAGAAATTCATCACTACTTGCGTTAAGACACCAATTTGGAATGTATATAATATGAGGCTCAACACATTCAGTTGTTTGATCACTTTCATCAAAACTATCATGGCTACTCATAGCATCATCTTTCATTTCTTGTTCAAAAATTTTAGTATCCAAATTTTTAAAATGAAAAGATTCAAATGTAAAATCATTCCTGACCTCTTCTTGTAGCCATACCTCCATATCATCTTGCTCAGAAAAAGTAAAGGCCTCATATTCAACTTGCATGCACTCCAGAGAGAGGATATTCAATACCTCATCCTTATGTTGTGTAGCCTCAAGTTTCTCCTCGTCACTGGAAAAAGTAAATGATTCCATTTCTGCAATCAACAAGGAAGCCAAAGCTATACCATTTTCATTATCCTCTTTATAACTAGCATAATGGAAGGATTGTTCATTTTCTGCACCACCTGAGGAGTTTTTTGGTTCAACATTATCTTCATCATAATAAAAATAAAAGGCTTCAATTCTTCTGTCTGTATGAGGTTTAACCTCTGCAACATTTACTTTATCTCTACCAAAGTGTTTTGAATAAAAAACAGAGAGATTAAAAATTTCAGCAGAAGGGGACTGTGTAGTTTGGAAACATACAAGATGAAAACTTTGTTTATACATGATAGACTCTTTCACAGGCGTATTACTTAAATTACCCACAACCTGATTTGTTCTTCATAAGTCACTTAATATCAAATCATCTTCTATCTTCATAGCTTCTTGTTGTGCAATTTTAATATTATTTACTTTATTCCTTTTCAACTCAAACTGGACATCAGGATGCAAAGAGGAAATAAAAGTACAAAGTTGAAGCTGTTCACTTGGTTGAATGGAATCTAGAATCTTTTTGAGCAGTCGTTTAAATCTATCAACAAAATCTCTGATAGATTTAGCTTCTTGCTTTCGAATATTGAAAAATTGACACAGCAAAGCAGCTTCATCAACAGGACCCTTATATCTTCCCAAGAACTTCTTCTTCAATGAATCCCAACTAGTAATACATTTATCCTCCAAATAGTGAAACCAATATGTTGCAGGTGCAACAAGAGATTCAATAAACAACCTGACAAAAACATCTTCTTCACTTACCCCCAAAATGTCGCATGCAACTATGAATGCCAGAATGTGTTCTTTAGCATCTTGAGAGCCTTCTCCACTAAACTTTGGAAAATGTTTTTATGATCCTTCAGGTAGAGGGGACAACTGAGACAAAAAGAAAGGTCCAAAGTGATTTCCCCATGGCTGATGAGAAACCAAAGCCATCATGCAAATCTAAAAAATGAATCAGCAGGAGTCTTTCCTAGAACCAAACGCCTTTGAATAATCTCCACTTCATAGAGCCGCTAGCCTCCGTCCTCGGGGAGGCACCTTCAAATTTCTGGGAAAACAATAGCACTGATCTTTCAATTTCGGATCCCCAGTGGAGTCGCCAAAAATCTGTTGGTTAATAGATTTGTCGCTTCTAATTTATACTTTTCACCCACAAGAATGACAAATGAACCAATAGTTGAGACACTTGTAATGGATAACTGCAAGTGCTCTCTTCTTATTTTACAAGGCACAGCTACCTTCGAAAGTTGTGCAATAAATGAAATCTAGGTATGCTTTTGACCAGAAAGCAATAAAGGCTAACTAACACCCACCCATAGCCATGAAAGAGAATGCAAAAGATTGATTCAAGATGAAGTGATTGTAAATAAATGATGCAAAGTCCATTTACCCAACACCCACAAATAATACCGAGGAAAGAAATAAACAACAGATTCCCTTTCAATTAATGAATAAAAATAAACATTCACACAATCTAGTTTAATAGGACATGCACTGGAAAATAATTGCAAAGACTTAAAATTCATTTGCAATTAAAAGAAAACATCAACACATACATAGATCACAAATGTCTCCTTTATTTTCCCCAATACAAAATAAGATTTCAAAGCCTCCATATCCTTGTACAATAAAACTATGCAGAAAGACAAACCCAGTTGCTCCCCTTTTCTCGAATAGCTAGAAGAAAAAGATCCTTTCCATGATAATAAACAACATATTTATAAGTTTCCCCCAGGGAACTCTTTAGTCTCCAAAACTCCCTCTTGAAAAGTAATGAAAATTCACCTCTCCTCATCCTGTGAATAACTGCTTCTTGAAAAAATCCCTTTATTCTTATTCCTAACCGATTCTTGAAATAAAGATTCCAAGTTTTTTCTCTTCCGGAAATAGTCCCTTGAAACTCTTTTGAAATGACCTTTTACTTTTCTTTTTGAAAACAACTCAAAGGTTGCTTATATAATTCAAAATACAGGCAAATCAAGCCAATTCAAAATGACTCGATTGCACTATTATGAATGCAAAGTCCTGTAAGGAAAGTTGTTTCGAAAGGTAACACTCCAGCCATGTCATTCCAAAAACTACATCAACTAATAGTGTAGATCCGGGACACTCTGCCATGGCAAAGCTATCTGTTTCAAAAACTCAAACTTCTCTATTCTAAGACCAAAATTTTCATATATGAGAGGCAAAATAAGATTCATAACAGCCTTACAATTGCAAATCCATTTCCATGACTTTCATTGTTTCCTGGCAAAGTATCATCAATATCCATTATTACCATTCTTCATAGCTAATGTTGCACAGTTTCGGTGATGATTTCACAGATGTCATCAGTCTCGCACCTCTCCTAACGGACATGTTCATGACTTTATTTATTTTTGCATGCTTGTTTTCCTATGGTGTAAGATGGAATCACGTTGGCAGAGAACGTGGCTTATGAGAATTTGACGTTGCAAAACTGATAGTATATCCTTGAAATTTCGATCAAATCCATTTTGTGTATATACACTTCTATAATACCACGACCTTTCCTTTGCATGCACGCCAAATCTTCAAGTCTGACAACATTTCTATTTTGGAGTGCCTTTACTATGTTGCAACTGCAACTGTGTTTGCTTGAAATTTTCTTAGGCTTTTTCAACAATTCTATTTTGTTATCATCTACAATATTCTATGCACTCGCGGCCTCCAATATTATCACCATTTAGACTCTCCCTGATCAGTTTGTAAGCTCCATGCTTTGACATTTTGGTGCTAGTTGGTTGCAGCAATAATTGGAAATATAGTATCTCAAAATCTGGTGCATTGAGAGCACACCAATGAAGATGATATGATCTGGCTTGATTCTCGCCTCTTACATTTAATCATATATTCGAAGGGTCTTCGCAGCCTGCCCACATTCATTTTCTAGACCACGATGCATTGTTATTCATATAGTAACCGAGATGTTTGCTTCATTAAAACAAAACCATACTTGGAGCCATTAATCATGCCCGAAACTCCCATTATGCTCCTCATTTTTTGTGTCTAAGGTCACATAATCGGAAGATGTTATCATAGTCTTAATCATCATTTTGCACACCTATCTATTAATTCTGGAGTTTACCAACTAGTGAGCAGATGGTATCAATTTTATTTGTATGATTGAATGCTGCAACAACATCTCCACCAAAGAGGAAAAGAGAGCCTTTCCATATTGTATATTCTGCAATCATCATTGTTCAAGAGATCACGTTCCTCTTTGAGGCATGCCGTTTCATATGTCTTGTCCATGCTTTCAAAAAATTGTGAGCATATCCATTTTATGCATATTCTCCATTGGTGGGTTCCCATAGCCTTGCTCCAAAGTTCTCAACTTGGCATGAACTCAAAGAACACTATCAAACATTGTGGAATATGGCAGTTTGTCTAGGGATCACTGTAATTCACAGCTTGAACCAATGATCCCAGAGGCTCATTAATGCGAAGATCTCAATACCATCGGTGCCGGATCTCTAAATGGACCAATCAATTAAATTTCCCTCTGATTATTTCACGAGATGACATCTCTCCAAGGCTTGCTATCATATGCCTTCTGTGTATGCTATATCCTGATACCGACAATGTATTTGGAGTTCCATCATTTTACAAATGCTAACTGTATGTGCTTTTTAAGTTTCCAAAGTCTATTTCAACCAATCCATACACCTATATGTTAACCAGAGTATTTTGAACTATTTGTTTTGACAGAGTGTTTGTCCCATAAAAACTCGTGTTTCCATTCCTTATGAAGTGGATTCATGCAACTGTATGTTTTGAGATTTTCCTAGAGCTTTTCTAGTCCTACTTCTATATATGAGGACAACTAATCAACTTGGCTACCGGATATGATGCCATTCAACACATTCTTCTCACACATATCTTTCAATGTCGACCATTCAAAAACCCTAGAAATCTCGATCATAAAGCAAGTTGGCACAACAATGTTTTCTTGAACTATTGAACTCATAAAGAGTTCAAAAACTTTGAAAACCTCCAACGTAAAGAGAGTCGGATAGTCAGCCAAGATATGAACTTTTGAATTGATGTTGGAGGTGTATAAGGTTCTTGAACTCACATAACCCCGACAACAATAAAGAGTTTGCTATTCATAAAGCTTTAGCACATCACATATAAACTTTTGGGGCCACTAAAATTTATGACCATAGTAAAGTCATTTATCCTTCACCATGAGCAAATAAATTCATCCAACATTAATGCATTTATTTACTCTGCTGACTATATTAAACTCTATAAGGCTCCGTTAAAGCTTAGTCTCAAACTTGGGGCTTAGGATGAAAAACTTCATAACTTTTGCATGCTAGCTCCTTTTATCACAAAATTTAAACAAGATGAAGAATAGGCTGCTCTGAGAAAAACCTAGAATTCATTTAACTTCCAGCAACCGGGATGTCAAATTTTTGTTTTGTTTGCGGATCACAGATGAGAAAATATGAGGCAAGAAATTTCTTCAAACTGGAAGGTGTTTTGGCATAAGAACTGGGCATAATGTATAGAATGAAGTCAAGATGAGGCCCATAAAAGGAATTTTTACCAGCTTGCAAAGATTTTTAAATTTAATTATTTTCATAAACTGGCAGGTCTAGGGGTGTATACGAGGATGCACTAAATTTTGAAAAATTTTGAGTTCAAAATTTGAGGCAACAGGTATATAGATTTTTTGTGTAAATTCTAGTTTACGAATCCCACTCTTTTCCATTGATGTCAAAGGGGGAGTGAAGAGCAGTGAAAAATGAGGAATCCAGCAAAGGGGGGGCACTAGAAAACAATGAAAAATATAAGTGTACATAGTAAGGGGGGGTTGTTCTGACACTTTGTCATTTTTCACTAAGTGTTGCCATCAATGCCAAAGGGGGAGATTGTTGGCAAGAGACACTGCTACACATGACAGGTGTTGTCATTGATGGCAACCAAGTCTATCTTACACATCTGCATTACATACTTTGTTCATACCGGAAGTCAGAGTGAAGATTTGTCTAAGTCCAGGTAGTCAGAAATAGAGCATGTGATAGGGTCCAGTATCTTGGTCTAGATCTCTCTGGTGGTAAATCACAATGTGCTGCAGATCTAAGGGAGTGATAAGGATTGTCAAGACTATCTAAATCCAAAAATTTAGCCTCTGGTGATGAAGGATTCAAAAGTTATAAGCATCTGAGTATCAGGTTCTAGTTAGTCAATACAGTCAGAAAAAGAACAGGTCAACCTAGTATTTGATCTTGGTCCGAATGAAGAAAAGTTGTTGGTTAAGTAATTTGTGATAATCAGTGGTATTGGCCAACATGATTGATGATTTGAGAACACAAGTTTTTGGTCTACATTGTTGTTTGTGCATGGATTCAGCTGACAGAGTAGAGTTCTTAATAAATGTTCTAATTTTTCTTGAAGCTGACTACAGTTGATTGAATTTCTTGATGTGGATATATATAGCCGATGGATTTGAGTGTTTTGTAGTGTGATTGAGATGTGGTGATGGAGTAAAAAAGGCAGAAAGAAGTGCGAAGGTGATCTTAGTTCAGATCATGGCAAAGTAGTGAAGTAGGGTAGAAAGAGATGAAGTGTATAAAGTCAGTGTATTGTGCATAGCTGGAGCTGAATTTCTGCATTGGTAGATGCCATTTTTCAGTTCAAACATTTCAATGAACTCTTGTAACTCATTTTGTAGGCAGTGAGCCTCTTAGAGCAGTGAGCTCTGGGCAGTGCACCCTGAAGGCATGTGGCTTCCCCATTTGTAATACTTTTAACAGAGTATAATTTCTTGTGGGTTAACCCCTACCATGGTTTTTCCCTTAACCAAGTTTCCATGTAAAAATCCCGGTGTTATGTGTGTTGATGATGTTTCTACTCATATGTTGTTGATTTATGTTTTTATGGTTACATCATTAATTTGTTAATAAGTGATAAAGAAGAATTAATTGAAGCAAGTATTAAAAGTTTTGAGACAATTGATTCACCCCCCTCCTCTCAATTGTCTGCCCTAATTTCAACACATTTAAGGTGCTTGATAATTCTAATTTGTATATATAATCAGTTCAATCATGGCCTCCACATAACAGCACCAAATCATGTTACTAAGAAGATTTTCCTTCAAGTCTTTCATATGGAAAATTGGTTACCATATGACTGTTATGCCTAACAGTACAGTCATTAGTGACTATCCATATTATGCTAGGGTCATATTTTAGGTTGCTAGGCATATTTTAGATTCAATTGCAAGTGTATATAGGACCTTCTTGATTGGTGGAAGGTCAAGAGGCATGTGTTACATTGATGTTATCCTAAGTTAGGTATATTTTAGAAGGTTAACTGACATTTTGGAGGTAGTTCCTAGATGCCTTAGATTATTAGGATCAGATTCATTAGTTATAAGCCCTTACATTATGGTAGTCCCATTATATTACATTTGCATCAGTTCTTAGTCCCTTACATGACATGGATGACATCTAAATAGGCATTGGCACCCCTTAAGATGGGTTTGAAAACATTTGCATTTGACTTTTTTACCTTTATTGTTTGGGGATTGTTCATACACCTAACTCATGGTCCTCTCATCACAAGAACAGTCTTGATAGCTGAATTAGTATGCAAAATACCATGTAGACTGCCCTAGAAGACTGTCACAAATAAATCAACAATAGGAGTATCATAAGTTTAGAGGCATCTATGGCATCATTTCCATCTTGGAAGAATGCCATGCCCAGCTAGTTATAAGGTATGTGAAGGTGGTTTGAAGCTTGAAAACAATCATCACAACATCTACCATGGTCCAAGAAGGTAAACTCCATGCCCAATTTGAAACTACTCGCAAAGGGATTCATTCAAGTCATGATTTTTGTCTTCACAGGTCTTCCTCTAGACTTTGGGACAATGGTTATAACTTTTTTCATGGGTCAAGAAAATGAACTACGGATTGATTTTTTAGAATTTATGAACCTTATGCATGTCTAGGATAATCTGAGCATCATAAAAAATGACTTTTATCAAACCTACAACAGCCATGAACATGAAGAACAAGTGGCTGATTTGGTTGAGAAAATGGGTATAAATCAAGCTAGTCTTTCACCACAAGGGGAGGTGCATGATATTTGTGCATTTGGATGAGTTCAAAAGTATTTTAGAGACCTCCATGATACTTCCCTAGCCTAGGAAATTCTCACACATGAACATAAGCAAGAATTAGGGGAGTTTTCTCGTTATCTTGATGTTGTCAATTCAAGGAATTTGAGTGCTTTTTGGGATAGTTTTTTGGTCTATCATGTCTTTTAATGATTTTTTTCCTATTTATGATGAATTTGATCATGGTCTATCATATCTTAATAAACAAGGACAGTGATAAATTTCATGAAATTGGAGCTCCTAAAGTGATGAAAATCACCAAACATGATAACTTATTTTGTATTTTTTCATTGTGACCATTATTCATTGTCATTATAAAGGTTCTAATTATCATTGTCTTATTCATCATTCTTGTATAAATCATCATCATGCCAAGGAAATGAGCAAAGAATCTAACACCAGAAGAGTGTGAAGCTGAGAATGAGAGGAAAAGAGAAAGAATGAGGCAAATTCAGGAAAGTAAGAAATTGTCAACCATACAAGAAGACATTCCACCATTGCCAATTGAAGAGGAACATGACACATCTAATGAATCTAAGAGAGAGATGAAATTAGTGGCACAAAGGGAATGAATGCAAAACCTCCATGCAATGAGGAAAGTGAATCTCCAAGTTGGAGGCACTCCATCGTCCATAGGTCAAGTTGAAGGAACACCATCATTATCTTCTCAAATTAGAGACACTCCATCTTTCACATGTGAAGTAGAAGTTACATCTTCATTTTCTTCTCAAGTTGGTGGCATGCCATCATTCACATGTCAAGTTGAAGGTACATCATTTTCATCTTTTTCACCTCTAATTGAAGGTACATCATCTATCCCATCTTAAGTAAATATTGAAGAAATTCCTAATATTGAGTCAACTTTACCAATTAAAATGTGTCCTAGAATTTTGCATAGGGAGCCTATGTTTTTAATCAATATTGATGAGAATTTATTGAAGCCCATGTAAGATAATATTCCCATGTGTACTTGCCAAAGATATGTGAATAAGATATGGAAATTATTCTTTGAGAATTTAAATGAAATTGGAAGATGTCAACTATTTGTTGAATTGATGAGAAGTCTAAAATTTAGGCCCACTATGAAGATTCTTGGCCTAAGAACATTGAATGCCTCAAGTGGAAAAACAATTGTCAAGAATCTAATGAGTGCATATGAGAGTGTGGGTTCCACCTCACGCACCAAGGATAGTAATGTCACACGACGTATCATTACATCAACAATAGTAAGCCAACAAACAAAGAAAGTTCACCTCATTAGAAAGACAAGTCAAGCATTGAAAATAAGTAGAAAAACTCTAATGAGAGCCATTGGAAAACATGAAAGAGTTGAGGACCCAAACACTAATGAATTGTGGGCATTCTCTAGGAGACTCCCACAGAAACACAAAGTTGTTGTTGAATCTTTGAGATCACTAATTGAAGACTTTTAGAAGAATTACACAAGGGTATCTCTGAATCAAAGGGATGTAGTAAGAAGGAGAATTGGTAGTTGAAACCATGAACCACATCCAAAGTATTTTTTGGTAAATTTCTAGAGATGTATCCTCAAATTAAAATTTATCAAATATATTTTTAAATGCTAAAACATTTCTATGTCAAAATAAATTACGCACATTTACCCACCCACCCTGATGTGTTGGAGCAATCCGTTCGGCCCCATGAGCTATGGAATGCAAAATGTCACTCCTAGCACCTTTCTATTGCCTGAAACTGAAGCCTTCTTGATTGTGTACGATGGTAGGGTTTGGACAGATGGAAATTTGTTGTTGAAATTCACATCTTGATGGTATTGTGGCCAAGATCTCCTCATATGACATGACAAGATCTATTCCATAACCTTGTTGTGCTATAACCTTGATTATTATGATTAGAAGCATGGAAACAAACCCTATAAGAAATAAAGCAATGATTAGATCTCAATATGATCATGAGATACCCAAGCATCTGTATTAGTCTAAATTATAAAACCTCTTCAAATAAAGATTGATTTGAGGGTTTGGTGAGTTGCCATTGGCACCCAAACCCTAGGTCTTCATTAGAAATCCTTGAATGTTAATTATTTCCATTATGCTTCTTTCTTATTAATTCTTACTAATTAGGGTAATCATATACAAATATATAGTATCTCATGTATTCTTACAAAATGCATATGGGAATTTTATCAAATGTTGTAGTTGCATTGAATGATGCCTCAAAAAAAAGTGGTCTATTGGACTTTTGAAAAATGTTGTAGTTGCAACAACCCTAGAAGACATGTATGCAAAATGCAGAAGCATAGACAAGGTGAATAAATTGTTTGATATGATACCTCAAAGAAATGTGATCTCATGGAATGGTATGGTTGCAGGATATGCAAATAATGGATTTGTCGCTAAGGCTTTAGAAACTTTCAAGCAAAACCAATTGTTGGGTGTAAAGCTAAAACCCACAACCTTTGACTACATCCTCTCTGCTAGTGCCAAACTAAGATCTTTGGAACATAGTACATGGACATCCATCAAATCATAAAGTATATGGGAATTTTTTAAGATGTTGTAGTTGCAACTATCATAGGGGATATGTATGCAAAATGTGGAAGCATAGAGAAGGCAAGTCGGTAGTTTGATATGATGCCTTAAAGAAATGGAATCTCATGGAATGCCATGATTGTAGGATATGCACAAAATGGTTTTGTTGATAAGGCTTTAGAAACCTTAAAGAAAAATAAATTAGTGGGTGTAAATCCAAATTCCACACTGCATCCTCTCTACCTATACCAAAGTGGGATCTTGATGCAGAGGAAGGACCTTGTTTAGGAAAACAACACAAAATGACAAAGTGTTCTTACACCATCTTCATTTATGCTCCTAAGTGTACCTCTATAGGACCCTAACATTGAACTCTTTTTAGACTCTTGATCCAATAGACCTTGGGACAATGTACTTGTCATGGGGCAGGCTTGACTTGCTGTTTAAATGATCATAACAACTCCTATGTGATGACTCAACAATGCAACAATTCATGGGCTTACAACTCTTACACCCTAAGATTGTGAAATCAGTCCTCTTGGGACAGTCATGCCTTAACTTGTGTCAACCCTTCGAAGATGTTCAAGACTTATGGTTCATGGTCTATAGGACCTCTCTCTCCATCCACCTATCATTTCTCATGACAAACAAACAAAAACTAGGCTCTAACACATCAAATCTTCCTTGTTTCTGTTGTCCACAGTCTGATACATCCAAATAATAGACCTACTATTGGTCCAAGGCATGTGTAAACCTCCACTTGAGCCCCTGCACACTTGGAATATGATAAATTACATCTATACAGACCTTTCCACCCATTGTGGAGATTTTCCACCAGTGGAAGGCCAAGTTATAGAATTATTTTGCTCACTGGTTACCCTAGGTAGGGCTTCGACCAGTTTTGAAAGAAATTACAATAACTTTCTAAACACTTGATGAAAATGGATGAAACTAGAAGCAAATGAAAGTATATTCACATGCCAACACAACACAATTGATTTTAGACAGTCATGTGGACTATACAGTCTGTACAAAGTGAAAGAATAGGTCTGCAATGTTAGAAATACATGTCTTTCTTATAATTAGATAGCTATTACCCCCTAATCTATGATCTATAAATCTAGCACAACATGTGTGGTTTCTCGTGTACAAAAAATCTCAACTTATTATAAAATTGGTTCTTCTTTTGAATACAAATCCTAGGAACAATTCAGGTGCCAACAAAGATTGAAATTAACTCTTTCCTACTCATCCCAATTACTATAAGACTACAAGAACATTCAAACCATACACCAAAGAAAGCACTAAAATCCATTTGCCAACATGCTAGTGAATGAGCATTGAATGTGACCACATAAAGAAAATCATACTATTCTTCAACAAAGACCATCTCCTTGGTCCAAAAATTCAAAAGACCTAGAAAGCACATCTCAATGCACATTTAGATGAATAGACACACTTCCAACTTTATTGAGCCAAGTCAAAATAGAAAATTCATTCCTCAAAAGAAAGCCAGTCATATAATAAGAAAGTTTCATATATCCTTCCCAAGTAATTGATGAAGGACTCAATTCAATGGTGCCATTACAAATGCTAAGAGAGAAGGAAAGGCAAAGACAAAACATGTTTGGGTAGGTAATAAGTAACATCTTGGTCAATATCAAGCAACACTATGACGTTGCAAGGTGACACTATTTGAATCAAGTTAAGCATGACTGTCTACAATACAAGCTATGCCTTTATGAAAAAAGGTTAAAATCTTTCATTGAGTGATATTTAAAATGCATACAAGTCACATGCATACCAACTATCAGCCTAATCCATATTGTCTTATTTCTCACAACAGTCCACTCCCATCACTTAAAACTAATTCCACTAATTATGAACTTTGAAATATGACTTTTGATATTGTGTACATGACTAAATGGACAATTAAAGACCTAATGCTATTCCCTATGGGAGCCATTTCATGACTTTATTCTTTCACAATATAGGTTGACATAATTTCCACTTCTTAGACAAAAGTTTAATTGGTATGTTATTGTCACCAATGCTATGGTTAACAAATACCCTTTTCCTAGTGATGCTGTCTTGCAACACCCCACCCCACCCCTACACCCTTATCCCCACCAAAACAAGTCAACCAAACTTCATTGTGGAGTTATCTTGCATCAAAGAATAAAGGATGTAGGAATTTTGTCAAATGTCCTAGTTGTAAGTACCCTACAAGAAATGTATGCAAAGTGTGGAAGCATATACAATGAACATTCAAACTATTTGACATGATGCCTCAAAGAAATGTTGTCTCATGGAATGCAATGATTGCAAGATATGCATGAAATGGATTTGTTGAAAAGACTTTAGAAACTTTTGAACAAGTAAATGCAATTGGCACATGTAAAGCCAAATTCCACAACCTTTGCCAACATCCTCCCTATTTGTACACCAAAATATAATGTTTGGAACAATGCATGGACAACCATCAAAGCATAAAGGATATAGGAAATTTATCACATGCTGCAATTGTAGTTGCCCTTGTAGACATGTATGCAAAGTGTGAAAGCATAGACAAGGCACGTGAACTGTTTGGCATTATGCCCCAAAGAAATGTCACCTCATGAAGGCACATGAATTGTATGGAAAGTGTGGAAGCATAGACAAGGTGCATGAACTATTTGAAATGATGCCTCAAAGAAATGTACAATCCCACAGAATGCAATGATTGCAAGATATGCACAAAATAGATTATTTGAAAATGATTTATAAACTTTCAAGCAAATGCAATTGGCATGTGTAAAACCAAATTCTTGTAATGATAATTGATCATCATATTAAATATTTAATATAAGTTGTCATATACATAATGTCATGAACATAACATCTAGTTTATATACAAAGCCATATAGGCATGTCCAAACAAAGCCATCCAGTCATATATTCAAAAATATACATTGGTAGTTCATACAAAAGTATGTATACAAAGCCATCTAGGCATAAAAAAAATGTCCCAAAAACTAATTTCCTATGGACTTTAATGAAATAATCGGTGGCCCTTGCTTGACTGTGAAGATGTAGAGCCAATCAGTGACTCATCCTCTCTCTGTCATCGAGTAGACCTCTTCGATAGAAGTTCATCTAGCTCCACCTGTTAATACAATAAAACAATATATGTACATTAATATAGAAAATGTATGAAATATATAACATCACATATGTAATCGATCACTTACCACCACCTGATGATCACTCTCCATCTTGTCTCCAGCTTCTTTATCCGTAGTTGGACGGGCTAGAGTTGTGACCTCCTGTGAGAAGCATCAAGAAGCAAAATTGATTAAACATAAATATCATTTATGTACATCACAAGACACGAGATAAAATAAGAAATACAAAATTATGACATTTCCATGTTATTGGCTCATACCTCGGTCAAAGGATTTGAAGACATTATGGCTCCATCAATGCCTACCTATGTTGACTCACAAAGATGAGGAGGAGTCTCCATATTCAGCATCTAAGAATCAAGTTCAAGATTATTTGACCAAAATAAATACATAACATTATTTTAAAAATGCATAATGATTAGAAATGGTTAAATTTACCTCTATATAAGTGGTGGATTTGCGTCTAGGGGACTAAGGAAACTGTGGAGGTGCCGGTGACTATTGAAATCATCAAATTGTCACAAACTAATATTACTATTGACATATCTACAATAATTACAATCATGTGATAAATTACATATCTACTGACATGACCTCCTCTCATAACCCACCAGTGGATGGCTAATGGAGGTAGATGTTGGATCTAGGGCATACAACTGAGAGGGGGGGGGGTGAATCAGTTGTATAGAACTTCTTTTCATTCAAACACTTAATTCTCTGTTGTTAGTTAGCAGCATATCAAATAATCATCCATGGAAGCATAATACATAAACACAAGAGCAGATAAGCATCAACACATTGAACACCAAGATTTTGACGTGGAAAACCCGGTTAAGGGAAAAACCACGGGGTGATTAACCCAAGAATTATTCTCTGTTAGAAGAATAAAGAAAAATGAATGGCACATGCCAATAAGGGCTCACTGCCCGAGCACACTGCTCACAAAGAGGCCCACTGCCTACCAGGAGACACACTGTCTACAAAGTGATGAAAATCACAGTCTTGAACTGGAGAATGACATCTCTACCATGTCCGGATCAGTTCCAATTAAGCCCAACATCTCTGCTCTGCCCTTCGCACATTTCTTCGCTATGCCACACTCATCCACACACCACACCTTGAAATGAACTCACAAACCGTTATTTATACAAGACATCGACTTAGGAACAAACATCTAAGTCGGCAAACAACCATAGGAGTATCCGCAAGATGAATAACACATCCGGTCGGCCATCACAAGAACATTCGCAGGATGAACAACTCATCCGGTCGGCTAAACAGAGCAAGAACTTCATCCGGAAGAATAACTTCAATTCCGGGCTCTACCATCAATGCGGACCAACAACACAACCTAAACATGATCCAAGAACCTTCACAAGCCTGTCTTAATGTCCGAATACATCCGCACTTCCTCTACTTACTGGGATCTCTTGTCTTCCTCATCCGGAACTTCAAGAACACAGTCTGTCGCCACTGTCATAATGCAAGAGGTACTTCCGGACCTCCAAATCATACACAAATCAGGATGACACATCACAAGGACATCCCAAACACTCAGTCCAATCCGCAGATTAGGATGATACAATTCCGGACCTCACCGGACCTTTTTGTGATCCTCTGTCACCTTTGGATACTTGCCGGACCCGGTTCTATACCGGCAGCCACAACTCCTTCAGATCTTCATGCGGACCTCTGAAATCTTAACTGTAGCATCTCAAGACTCATATCTACTAACCCTTTAATCCGCATCCTCCGGTTCTCATCCTATACAGTACATTTACCTTCTTCTCATCACTGTTCTTCACTGTTCCTGACTGAGGCTAATTTTCTCAATATCCTCAGCACACAGCTCATCAAATCCTTCTTGTCAATGCAATATGAGTATGTTGACATCAATGACAACACTGGATAACCTCATACTTGCAACAATCTCCCCCTTTGTCATTGATGGCAACATATGATGTGAAAAACTATTAAGACAAGAACTTCAACTTTTCATATGTCTTCTCTTCCTTTACTGCTCCCCCTTTGATCATCAACCACTTGTTTTTCACATGTCTTCTCTCCCCCTTTGACATCAATGGCAAAGGGCTCATACTTGCAATTCTCATACATCAGAATCATACCAGCTGCTCCCCCTTAGTTGCAGCTCCCCATTAGTCTGGATCACAAGATATGACTGTGATAGCCACCGGACTGATGCACATCAGTGCATCTTAGTTCATCACCGGAGGGGCCATGACCGCTAACTTCTCCCGGAGATATTCAAAAGAGTCTTTGGGAAGAGGTTTTGTAAAGATATCTGCAATCTGATCCTTGGAGGGAACATACTCCAATATGACTTCTTCCTTGTTTACTTGTTCTCTTAAAAAGTGAAATTTGATAGATATGTGCTTAGTCTTAGAATGCAATACTGGATTCTTATAAATATTAATTGCACTTGAATTATCACAGAAAATTGTGATAGGCTCCTCATATTCAACTTTGATGTCTCTTAGCATCTGCTTCATCCATAAGATTTGAGTGCAACTACCTGCTGCTGCAATGTATTCTGCTTCAGTTGTAGACAGAGATATTGCATCGTGTTTCTTGCTTAGCCAAGAAACCAATCTCTTCCCCAAAAAGAATGCTCCACCACTAGTGCTCTTCCGGTCATCCACATCTCCTGCCCAATCTGCATCTATGTAAGCATGAAGAGAAAAATCCAGATCTCTAGGATACCATAGACCATACTCAACTGTTCCTTTCAAGTATCTAAAAATTCTTTTGATTGCCATAACATGAGATTCTCTAGGATCAGCCTGGAATCTTGCCACAAGACCAACAGCCTGCATTATATCTGGTCTAGTTTGAGTGAGATACAACAATCCACCAATCATTGATCTATACTTTGTCTGATCTACCTTTGGAGAATCATCATCTTTGCTTAACTTACATCCGGTTGCCATAGGAGTGTTCATAGGCTTTGAGTCTTCCATACCAAATTTCTTTAACAATTCTTTCACATATTTGGTCTGAGAAATGAAGATCCCTTCTTTTGTTTGAGTAATTTGCAGACCCAAGAAGAAATTCATTTCACCAAGCATAGACATTTCAAACTCACTTTTCATCTGATTTGCAAAAGTTTTGCACATACTATCTCTTCCTCCAAAAATGATATCATCCACAAACACTTCAACAATCAGAATGTTTTCATGATCAATTTTGAAATATAAGTTACTGTCAGTAGTACCTTTGTTGAATCCAATCTGCACAAGATGCTTATCCAACCTTTCATACCATGCTCTTGGGGCTTGCTTCAATCCATACAAAGCTTTCTTCAACTTGCAGACCATATCATTATTATCAGACAATTGAAATCCATCCGGTTGTTCAATGTAGACTTCTTCTTCCAGATCACCATTTAGGAAGGCAGACTTGACATCCATCTGATATACCTTGAAGTCTTTGAAGGCAGCAAATGCAAGAAGTAATCTGACTGCTTCAATTCTTGCTACCGGAGCAAAAGTCTCTTCAAAGTCAATTCCTTCTATTTGAGAGTAGCCTTTGCAGACCAATCTAGCTTTGTTTCTGATTACTTCACCAGCTTCATTTAGTTTGTTCCGGAAGACCCACTTGGTTCCAATTACATTCCTGTCTCTAGGTCTGGGAACAAGATCCCAAGTATGATTTTTCTCAATTTGCATCAATTCATCTTCCATTGCTTTGGTCCAGTTTTCATCATTGTAGGCTTCATTTATTGTTTTAGGTTCAATCTTTGAAATCAGACAACATTCATTCTGATTTTGAGCAATATTCCTTCTAGTTTGTACACCTTTGCTTCTGTCACCTATGATCTGATCTTCAGAGTGATTCAGTCTTACATACCTTGGAATTTTGGGAGTATCCAGCACTGCTGTTTCTTGATCAGGCTCATGCAAACCTATCTCTTCTTCCTGATTTACCGGATCAGGCTGACTCTGTCTCACCGAAGAGGATTCAGGTCCTTGAACACTGTCTTGGTCATCTTCATCAAACTCATAAAATCTTGAAGGCTTCTCAATTCCTTCATCAACCTTTACATTGGTGCTTTCTATCATCTTCCTCAATCTCTTATTGTAACACCGGTATGCTTTGCTTTGAGTGGAGTAGCCCAAGAAAATTCCTTCATCACTTCTAGCATCAAACTTTCCTAGATCTTCATCTCTTTTAATATAACACTTGCTACCAAATACTCTGAAATATTTCACAGTAGGAGTGATGCCAAACCAGAGTTCATAGGGGGTCTTACCGGTGTTGTTTCTGATTTGAACTCGATTGAGAGTGTAGACTGCAGTGCTGATAGCTTCTTTCCAAAACATTTGAGGAACATTTGCTTCCAACATCATTGTCCTAGCAGCTTCCTGGATGGTCCGGTTCTTTCTCTCAACTACTCCATTCTGCTGTGGAGTCTTAGGAGCAGACAACTGTCTCCTTATACCCTGTTTCTCACAAAAGTCAATGAATTCACCAGATGTAAATTCACCACCTCTATCAGACCTTAGACACTTTAGTTTCAATCCGGTTTGATTCTCCACCATAGCTTTGAAGATTTTGAACTTCTCAAAAGCTTCTGATTTTTCTTTTAGAAAGGTAACCCACATCATCCGGGAATGATCATCAATTAACAACATGAAATATCTATCACCTTGCAGACTCTTGATTCTTGTCAGACCACATAGATCAGTATGTACTAATTCCAACAATCCGGTAGAAGACTGATCTTTGCTTTTGAAAGAGACTCTGCTTTGTTTACCTAACTGACATTCTTTACACACACTGTTTGTAGGTTTCATCAACTTTGGAAGATCTCTCACAGCCTGAGTATTGCTTATCTTGATGATGTTATCAAAATTTACATGACACATTCTTCTATGCCATAACCAACTCTGATCAATTTGAACAAACAAACAACTTTTATTTGAACCAACCAGATGAAAGATGTTACCTCTTGTCTGAGTACCGGATGCAATTTCAGTTCCGGAGCTTGTAAAGATTCTGCATTTTCCATTCTTGAACCGGAGATCATAGCCTTTGTCCACTAACTGACCAACACTGAGAAGATTGTGCTTCAATCCTTCAACATACAGTACATTTCCTGTTTTGCTCTTACCATCAAAGGAAATAGTTCCCCTACCTCTGATTCTGCCAGCAGAATTGTCACCAAACTTTACCATTCCTCCTTCATATCTTTCCAAGTCTAAGAACTTATTCTTGTCACCAGTCATATGGTGAGAACATCCACTGTCAATAACCCAATCATCCTTTTCTTCCACTTGAGCAGCCAAGGCTTTTTCAACAACTTTGTGATTGACAGATTCAGAGAGCATGGAGTCTTCTTCCTTGATGGCTATAAACACCCACTCATTTCTGGATTTGCTTCCTAGTTCTGATTCATCATCTGTTACTCCTTCATTGTCATCTTCTTCATGAACATAATAGCAATTCTTTTGAAACCTTTGTCTGTGAGTATTAGATCTTGCAGATCTCTCCGGACATCTTGAGGCAAAATGACCAATCTTATTGCAGTTGAAACACTTAAAGGGTAGTTTTCCTTCATACTTACCGGATCCTCTTGGCAGTCTTTTTGCAATGAGGGCTTCAAGTTGAGCTGTTTCTGCTTCTTCTTCTTCCATGTCTTTTCTTGCTTGATCATACCATGACATTTTCCTTGATGAGTTTTCACCCGGATCAAATCTCTGTTTGCCTTTCACATAGGCACTGGCTTTGAAAGCAGATTCAGTCTTGGGTGGATCATCTCCAAACTCGGTCATTTCAAATGCAGCTAGTTTGCCAGCCAGTTGTTCTCTTGTGACAGTTGTGTGGGCTCTAAATTCATCAATGGCAGCAACTTTGATTTTGTAGGCAGCAGGAAGGGATCTTAGGATTTTGCAGACAATCTCATTTTCATCTAAAGTTCCACCAGCATTTCTGATTCCACATACCAGCTCATTTACTCTTGGCATAAAGGTAGTGATGTTTTCATCATCTCTCATTTTCAATCTTTCAAATTTCCCTTTCAGACTTTGCAGCCTTGCACTTTTGACAAACTCATCTCCTTCATACAGAAGTTCCAGTTTAGTTAGGATCTCATATGCAGTGGGTAGGTCAATGACATTTGAGAGATCTGAGTCATTCAATGCACTTAGAAGAGCTTCCTTGGTCCGCAGATTGTTTTCAGCTTCTGTGATTTCATTCAGAGTTGTCGGACCACCTTGTGGGGGTATATATGGTTTAGAGATCATAGCCAAGTATGCTTTTCCCATACATTCCAAATGACACTTCATGCGACCTTTCCAGAGAGTAAAGTTGGTTCCATCGAACTTCGGACTATCCTTCTTGTATGACGACATCCTGGATCTCCTCAAGCGGTTAAGCTCCTATCAGAGGAACTTGGCTCTGATACCAATTGTTGGATCTAGGGCATACAACTGAGAGGGGGGGGTGAATCAGTTGTATAGAACTTCTTTTCATTCAAACACTTAATTCTCTGTTGTTAGTTAGCAGCATATCAAATAATCATCCATGGAAGCATAATACATAAACACAAGAGCAGATAAGCATCAACACATTGAACACCAAGATTTTGACGTGGAAAACCCGGTTAAGGGAAAAACCACGGGGTGATTAACCCAAGAATTATTCTCTGTTAGAAGAATAAAGAAAAATGAATGGCACATGCCAATAAGGGCTCACTGCCCGAGCACACTGCTCACAAAGAGGCCCACTGCCTACAAGGAGACACACTGTCTACAAAGTGATGAAAATCACAGTCTTGAACTGGAGAATGACATCTCTACCATGTCCGGATCAGTTCCAATTAAGCCCAACATCTCTGCTCTGCCCTTCGCACGTTTCTTCGCTATGCCACACTCATCCACACACCACACCTTGAAATGAACTCACAAACCGTTATTTATACAAGACATCGACTTAGGAACAAACATCTAAGTCGGCAAACAACCATAGGAGTATCCGCAAGATGAATAACACATCCGGTCGGCCATCACAAGAACATTCGCAGGATGAATAACTCATCCGGTCGGCTAAACAGAGCAAGAACTTCATCCGGAAGAATAACTTCAATTCCGGGCTCTACCATCAATGCGGACCAACAACACAACCTAAACATGATCCAAGAACCTTCACAAGCCTGTCTTAATGTCCGGATACATCCGCACTTCCTCTACTTACTGGGATCTCTTGTCTTCCTCATCCGGAACTTCAAGAACACAGTCTGTCGCCACTGTCATAATGCAAGAGGTACTTCCGGACCTCCAAATCATACACAAATCAGGATGACACATCACAAGGACATCCCAAACACTCAGTCCAATCCGCAGATTAGGATGATACAATTCCAGACCTCACCGGACCTTTTCGTGATCCTCTGTCACCTCTGGATACTTGCCGGACCCGGTTCTATACCGGCAGCCACAACTCCTTCAGATCTTCATGCGGACCTCTGAAATCTTAACTGTAGCATCTCAAGACTCATATCTACTAACCCTTTAATCCGCATCCTCCGGTTCTCATCCTATACAGTACATTTACCTTCTTCTCATCACTATTCTTCACTGTTCCTGACTGAGGCTAATTTTCTCAATATCCTCAGCACACAGCTCATCAAATCCTTCTTGTCAATGCAATATGAGTATGTTGACATCAATGACAACACTGGATAACCTCATACTTGCAACAGTAGAATGAAGACTCTGACCCTAGAATTTCATTCTGCAAAAAATTACATACATTTGAATTATAATATAGATAATCATATAAAATCAATTACAAATTTGAAATAATAATATATTAAATCAAGATGAAACTTGTAATAAATTACCTGAGAGTCAATACGAAATGTATGCTGTAAGAGATTGTCAGTGAGAACAATCTCATCCACTATGGATGCCTCCATCAATGGATGTTGCTCCTGTGTCACAACATCCTGTTGAGAGTCTTGTCGTGCGTCCTACGTCCCATAATCACATAGCTTCCCACATGAACTACACAAATGTGGGGACACATGACGCCTACTACTCTCACCCTCACCAGCCTAGGTAAGATCATCAGTATGCTATGATAGAGATTGGGTGAGAGTAGTCAATGAATGTAATGTCTCCACCTCAAAACTCTCCTTCAAAGTTGAAGGGAGTGACCTATGTACTGGCCTCAAGAAGGGTACAGGCACATGGTTTTAATCTCACTAAGCCCCCTCTCAATCTTGGGTAGAGCCACCACCTCTACCATGGAACTCACGAATGTCAAAATAATTGGGAATCTTATTGAGGACGAACTCACAATGGAGTTTCCTCAAGAAATATTGTGGTACCTCATCATTGTTGCATGGGTGCTCATGGAAGACCATATACCATCTATCCCAAAAGTTTTGGGATATTTCTTCATTCCTACACCAATGAATAGGAAATCGTTTGCAACTTTCTTCTAATCTTTGGCCAGTTTTGGGATTAATAAAGTGTGCACATAATTAAGATTTTGTAATTTTTGCATTCTTGACTTGTTCATATGACAACTTGTCAACATAATATTGCCGAGACCTCTCCCTATAGTCTTGTAATTCAATGATTTGTTTTGTCACCGAATCGGTGTGGGAAATAATATCCTCTAGTGACTTTACAAGTGCCCTCCTATGATCAGTGCTTGCACTTGGATTGTTTAGCATTTGAATAACAATTTGAAGATGTTTCTTGTTTTCTTCTATTATCCGTAGGTAGTTTTCTTGACTATCCCTTACACTGTGAAGACGTGAAGGTGGGTTTTGAGGGTTTGGAGGGTTTTGGGGGTTGTTTTCACTCTCCTCAGTTGGATTTGGGTTTTCTCTTGCCCTAATAACTATAAATGCAATATAAAAACAAATCAAACATTGTAAACTCAAAAATTCTTCTCAAAGTAACAAAAATCAGTCAAATCCTACCTTCTTCCTGTGCTAGACCCTCCAAATTTGCTTGATGATGTCTTTGGCGGTGAGGTGGCATCATGAATTTGTCATTTTCTCTCTTACACTCTCTTAGAGAGGCTTCCCTTCAACACAATTGCGCTTTGAACTGTGTTTTTTTGCTGCTAAACTCTCAATGGTTGCGGCTATATGAGGAGAAATGGCTTTTTTTTTCTTTTTAAGCAAACCAAAATGTGAGCACGTTATAACATGGTCATGTTTTTTTTTACTTTTAGACCAAAAAGTCCCATGGTGGTGACATTTTGGTCCCCCATCTCTTTGCATATACCCCTAGAGTAGTTTGTCTTATGGATGCTTCTATTTTTAGTTTGGCATCTCTCTACTTTTTCTTTCCTTTGATCCTTCTAAGTAGTTCTTCTATAAAAAAAAATCATTAGTTCTTCTATTGAGTATGAGTTAGTTGAGATAAGGCACAACATGGCTTCTAAGATTTTTTCCTTGTTGTATGCGGTAGTGGTGGGATATGTTTTGGCTACCTTATGTGGTTTTCCTTTCTTAAACATTGATTTGAATAAGTGATGGGCTTGAGGACCACTTTCAATGCTATGTGGAATATAACCATATCATTTCCATGCTCTCGCAATAAAGCTAGAAAACTCCCAAAAAAATCTGAAAAGATAGAAACTATCAATGAAGCCAAAACTACATTTCTTACATATTACATCTAAATGAACTTAGGAATAACTTATTTTTGTTTTGACTCCTTGATTGCTTCTTCCTCCATTTCCTTATTTTTGTTTTGACTCCTTGATCACTTCTTCCTCTATTTCCTTCTTTTGACCTTGATTGGTTTTTCTTTGTATCTATTGTCTTACTTGTTTTATCTCCTCTTAGACTTGTTCTTGTCCCAATTTATCTTCTTCAAAAACTTCATTACCTATCTATTATACCAAGTCTAGCCTTACCTTAGATTTATTTCTCCTAATCCTCTATGGTGGGTCTTCTTATGTGATAATTTGCAATAAGGCCTTTGTTGTTGATTTGATGGGTGAGTTAGGTGGTGAAGGTGCTTTCGTTTTCAATCTCTATCTATTTTCTCTTTCTTCTAGATACATTTCCATTCTCCACAATCTCCTTTTCCTTACTCCTAATCTCATACTGTGGTTATTTCTTTTGTAGTTCCTTTGCATTCAATGTCTCCTTTGTTCTTGAATCTCTAATCTCAAATTGCAAGGAATCTTATGTTATCCCAATACTTGAAGAAGTTAGTCCCGTTGACCTTATAGGTGTTTTATCTTCATTCTCTTTTTCTTTCCCCATTTTTGGAGCATCTACAATATTGATCACAATTGGTTTAGCTAGAGTTTCTATTTCTATAGTGTTTTTTTTATGTTTCAGATTTTTGTTTATGTTGCCATGCCATGTCTCTTTCTTCCATATCTCTCCCATCACAGTATTATCTCCATGTCCCAAATCTAGATAGATTAGGATCTTTGGGATAGTTTAGCAAATAGATCACACTCCTTTTAGGTTTCTGGGATAGTTCATCAAAATATATGAATGTTATAAAAGGCCAGAGAAAAGGTCCTTTAGGTTTTGCTTATAAATACTCATAATACATTGTATCCAACTTGGCATAGATCTCCTATGTTTGTGGGTGTGATCTATCTCTTTCACACAAAATGAGCTGATACCAAAAAAAATCCGATTTCACCATTTTCCAATTAATATATTTTTAATTTGTGTTTTGTATAAGCACATATAAAAAGTAACACTCCTTTTGCCATAATTAGGAATGGATGGCTAGCTTGAGTTTCGATCATGGGAAAATATCAGTTTATTTTCTATGAAAGATACATCACACCCTCAAACATGTCTCTTTCACACAAAATGAGATGACACCGAAAAAAATCACATTTCACCATTTTCCAATTAATATATTTTTAATTTGTGTTTTTTATAAGCACATATCAAAAGTAACACTCCTTTTGCCATACGTAGGAATGGATGGCTAGCTTGAGTTTTGATCATGGGAAAATATCAACTCATTTTTTGTGAAAGATACATCACACCCACAAACACAGGAGATCTATGCCAAGTTGGATACAATGTGTTATGAGATGAAGGCATGAGGGTATCTGCCAAATTCAAGACATGTACTGATTAATGTGGAAGAGGAGGAAAATAAATTATTCTTATGCCACCATAGTGAGAAGCTGGCAATAGCTTTTGGATTGTTAAATACACCCACAAGAACTACTATCAGAGTCATCAAGAATCTTAGAGTATGCATTGACTGTGAAGGAGAATGAAATTGACATTAAATTTGAATACATTCCTAACAAATTCATGGGCAGTGAATATCTAATTTGTATGTCCATGCTGTCTTATTTCTAATATAAAGACTGCAATATTATTGTAGACATGTTTCAATCCCCAACAGATAGGAGAATGAAATTGACATTAATTAATTCCTAACAAATTCACAGGCAGTGATTATCTGATTTGTATGTCCTATGCTATCTTATTTCTAATATAGAGACAATATTTGTTGTAGACATACCTAATTTTCACACTATAACCAAGTTTATCTCCAAGATTGTTGGAAGACTAATAGTTGTGAGAGATGCAAACTGGTTCCATCATTCTAAACAAGGATAATGTTCTTGCAAAGATTACTGGTGATGTAAAGTGAAATAATCTATAAACATAGGATTGCACATTAACACATTGTAGTGTGTTATACCTATAGTGATAAGAAGGGATCAAGTTTTATGTGTCATACCAACCCTCCAACAATTCCAATTTCAATCATTTTCTTAACAAATGCAGGCTTTAAATAACAAGAATGTATTTAATATAGGCAAAACCAAAAATCAAGTGTTGCAGACACCATCAAGGTTAAGTAAATGAATATAGCACCCCCCACCTTAAGAAAAGCAAAGGGGTAACACAAATCTGTAGAAGCTTAAAGAATAAAGATAAATAAATTGAAAAAAAGAAGTGTTACAAGAAAGAAAGGAAAAGTGTGTCACCCCCTTTGCTATCATGTATGTGAATCTGTATTTGGTTGTAGAAGTTAAAAAAATGGTAAGTCTAAAGAAAGGAGCATGGAAAAGTCATTGTTGTTTGAGCAGAAAATTAGGATTCATAATTTAGGGGCACATAAGGAAAATGCTATAAATATTTTCCTTTTATATTCCTCAACTTGGCTTCCATCATATAGGGGTTGGGATCAACGTCATAAAAACATATAAAACCATTTACATTTATACAACCAATGGCTATGTGTTGATCTAACTTGCCACCTCCTGGCATCCATGCACACCTATGCACAAACACGTAGCATTTATAGAATGCATAATATATGTCCTAGAAGGTGATTTATAAGATACAAGTTGTCCAATACATAGAAAGTCTACAAATGTCCCTTTAATCTTTAATGGATACGGTAGAACTAAAGTTGTTCTTTGGTTAGAACTCAATAAATTATCTATGCTAATGCTATTTCATTTAATCTGTGTTAAAGTATATATTTTAAAAAAAAATTGTGCTAATATAATTTTAGATATTGTTGTCTTTGTTAAAATAAAATCTGGTAAATTTGCTTGTGTTAATGCAATACAATTATATTTAATAGTGTTAATGCAAATTCAACCAAATTTATTTATGTTAAAGTAAATTTAGGTAAACTTATTTGTATTAAGTAAATTCTGTGGACTGATCCAAACAACTGTACGGGGATTTATCAGAGTCAAGAATTGGACTACTTTTATTTTGCCATTAGGCAAAACCAAATTGTTCATGTCTTGGTTGCAAATTGAATTGAGTGAGGTCTGTCTTGAAGTATATTCATCTAAATTTGTTTGTTTCAGGGCAAGTTGAATTCAATTTATTTGCATTAAGGTGAAATTTGTTAACTTTGTATGTTGATCATTTTAAAGAACTGCATTTGAATTTATTGGTCAGAACTTAATACATAGAAAGTCTACAAATAGAACTAAGCCATTTATTAATGATTTTTGTTATTAATAGGAGCAGCAATCAGTCCAAGAAGAATTTAATTTTGAAATAGCATATTGAAGCTAAAAGCATAGATCCTATAAATAGGCAATTCAAAAGGGCTGAAATAAGTTTGTTGTGAGATCATGAGTAAACCTCTATTTTCCATTTCTCATTGGTTCTTCACATTCTCTCCTTCCTTTTATTTAGCAACAATGTTCCTCTCCAGTCAAACATCTGATTTCAACAACTTTTTCACATTTTCAGATAGAATCTCCATCATGCTTCAGGGGACTGCATGATTTGTCAAACAAAAAACCATAACACAGCCATTGGGGTGGGCTTGTTTTAAGGCTTTCTGCATTTGACGTTATATCATAAATATTACTTGTACTGTTATGTCCATATAAGTTAATATTTATTTATTTCAATTAATATCTTTCTCATAATATATAGTGTTTAAGTTATATTATTTATATCATAAATATTATAAATATAATTATTTTTCATATCCATAAGATTTATTAAAAAGCTATATTTATAAATTATAAAAATGATTTATATTTATGGATATAGTTTAAATATAAATAAAAATTACATTTAGATAAACGCAATGCAAAAGGGTCCTCATAATTCTTTTATATTTGGCATTGTTATTATAAATAAGTATTTGATTATATTAGGGATAAAAGGATTTGTGAACCACAATTTCATAATGCATGATATATAAGAGAACTTAGCACTCATTCTCTTAAAGTGGAAATAAATAATTAAATAGGCTAGGATAAACTAAATTTATAATAGGCATATATTATTTGAAGGATATTTGACTTTTCCCTCACATGTATATATTTAATAATGTGACCATGAGAGTACAATAAATATCATTATTTGGAAATTAAATATATCATAGTATATAATAAGAAGTGGATCTGTGAGTACAATAAAATACCATTGTTTGGAAAATAAATATATGGATGTAGTTTTTTTTATTGTTGAAGATAATTTATATGTTTTAGTATGAGTAGTACATTAGAAGACATGGCAGTGTTTTAAATTATTGCCAAATTGTAAAAGACTCCTAAATTTTCTCAATATCCCCTTTATCCACTATCCTAACCTTAAGTTTACACTTTGGGATGGTTAAATTAGCATACCCATGCTATTTCCATTTAGTTTTGGGCCCATTTTTTATTTAATGACTTAAATATAATTATATATCAACAAGTGGCGCACTATTGTGTTAAGTTTGGCTCATGACCCAATACTTATCCTATCCATTTCACAATTATTTACACATATTTCTATGCATTTGACCTTATCCCTACTTTACACACAATCCCATATATTTTTCATTTACACATCATTTATTACTTGATCCCTTCTTATGACTGTAGGTATAACACACTACAATGTGCTAATGTGCAAGCCTATGTTTACAGATTGTTTCACTTTACATCACCAGTAATCTCTGCAAGAACATTGTCCTTGTTTGGAATGATGGAACCAGTTTGCATCTCTCACAATAATTAGTCTTCCAAATATTATTGAAATTTTAAAATCTTATAGTATTAATAATTATATATTTTTAGTTCTATAAAATATAATTAAATTATAAATAAATATAAATATTAAATATCTAATATGTTTAATTTAAATATATAATTTTAAAATATTCAATTTGATATGGTATATAATATTGTATTTGAAGTTGTAAGGTTTCATTTTAAAATATACATTATATAAATATAAATTAAATATAAATAAATATAAATATTAAATATATAATATGTTTAATCTAAATATACAGTTTTATAATATTCAATTGTATATGGTATATAATATTGTATTTGAAGTTGTAAGGTTTCATTTTTAAATATACAATGTATAAATATAATTGAAATTTAAAAATCTTATAGTATTAATAATTATATATTTTTAGATCTATAAAATAAATAAATTATTTATAAATTATCCATTATTACTTCATAAAAGTCAAATTTATGTTTTATTATTTATTTTTTATTTTGTAAACTAAAGGCTAATATATTTGGTGAGAGAATTTATTCAATAGAAAATTTAAATCCATGTCTACTTGAATGAGAAAAGATGCAGTCTTATAATTGATTTATTTCTGACTGATTTAATGCAACCATGGACCTATAGGGCAAGAAGAAATAGATGATGTGAACTATACAGTAAACATAAACCTAATCAATTTGTGGATGAAATGGATTTGTTGAGATTATTTTTTACTTATCCCTTTTATTTCAATTCCAAATGGCAATAACACCTAAGATTCCTCCATGGGCTAATCCCTCCTTTACAATTTCCAAAAAAATAAACTCCACCCAATATAATTATAATTGTTACACTTTTTTTATTTAAATTAAATATTTTGTTTTAATTGACAAATAAAATAATGCTAGAGTTACAAATAAATTTATCTCCTTTTCTACTTATATATTCTTATTTATGCACTCTTCTTAGGAAATGGTTGAACCCATACATGTCAATGATACCATTGAAATCTCTAGCACAAATACAAGCAAAAGCGTAGTGAACCCCTTCAAACCATTGGATGTCCCAACCATGCAAGTTGAATCATGTCCATCAGTCAACAAACCAGAAGACTTTCAAAGTGATGTCCAACATCTTGTTGTGATTGTGACGTCAAGATGCCATGATATTGTACACAAGTCAAAAATTGTGTGTGAGACGACACCTTTTGTAGAAACATTGGATGTTGAAACATTATATGACACCTTGTCAACATTCCATGATACCTTTGCTAAGATGGAAGGCCTCTGCACTTTCCTTAGGGAACTATACTATGATAAATAATATGGAGGAGATACAACCCCCGATATCATTCGTTCATTTGAGATGTACTTGCAAAATAAGTGAGAACTACTATATCTTTTTGAAATGTATCCTTTTAATACATACATACATACGTACATACATACATACATACATACATACATACATACATACATACATACATACATACATACATACATACATACATACATACATACATACATACATACATACATATATATATATATATATATATATATATATATATATATATATATATATATATATATATAATATGGGTGTTACTATGGAGATAATGCAACCCCCGATAACATTTGCTCATTTGAGCTTTACTTGCCAAATGCATGCACAAGTATTATACCTATTTTTGTAATGTTGCTTATTTACATGAATATATGTAAGTGGTCTCCAAACTAGAAAAGAATGCCTTTTGAATCCTACGATGTGACATTTGAATACCTGTTAATGTAACTGCACCATGAAATAAATAAAAAAAGATTCAAGTTTTAAAGGACATATTATATGTTTGCCTACCAACATGCAATTGAGTAAATTTGAACTCTTCACCTAATAATAAGTGGATGCCTATTTTTGTTAAAATTGGACATATTGTTGCACATATTTTGAATTTGTTCAATTCATTTTTACTTGTATCTATACACTGATTGTGATATATTAGATCCCTATAATTTTGTACCCAATTCAAACTATTTCAATAGAGCCAAATCTCATAAAAGACATGTATGTTTCCAATGTAATCTTGTATTTTAATAACTTTGTTTTACATTTTTTAAATATATACCATAAATATACAATCATAATTTTTAAATTGATTTTGTCTATCAACTTGCTTCTAACTTTATTGTCATCACCCAATCTATGAACTAGGTCACATAACAAATATTGAACATAATGTATATAATTCATTACAAATAGTGATAAATATAATTAAAGTATAGACCTTCTATAAAATAACAAGATATTTTTTATATTTTAATTATATCTATCAATATGTATTAGTAAATTACATTATTACTATACTGTGATGTCTAGATTTTAGGTCGGCTCGATGGATTTATCTTGGACATTAAAAAAAAAGATGCATAATCATTTGAAATAACATGAAATACTTCAATCCAATAAATCATACGAATCATACTCCACTTCCTAGTGATTCCTTTAAATGACTGGTCAAATTTGCTGATCACAAAAACCTCTTTTAACAGACCTCTTTTTGTATGTTGGTATAAACTTTAATTCTCTAAATGCTTTAAATATCTACCAACAAGGCAATAATATAAAATATTCAAAACAATACAACTTTTTTTGTCAACCTATTTTGTTTTGAAACAAGCTTTATTTATTTTTGTGCGTAACTTTCCTAGTCCATATTACTCCCAGGCCAATTACTTCCTGTCAAATTTAACTTCATGACAACAATGTTAACTACAAACACCATAGCTAACATACTTGTAGCCATGGATAGTCTAAACCCCTGTTTAAAAGTTACATCTATAGACTCCATCCATCAGGAATGCTCTGCAAATGTCAAATACTGCCTACAACTCTCCAATGGTATGCACGTACACCATGCTATACTTCCAGAGCAGTTCAACCATCTTATTACAGAAGAAGCCCTAACCAAAGGCTCAATTATTCATCTTGGAGATTACACTTGCAATATGTTCCACAAATTCACGTATGCCCACACATTCAAGGTTTAGTTATAGTGCTCTATCTAGTTTATTTACAACTTCTTATTAAATTATTGATTTTCCTTTTATTGCAGGGATATCATAATTACTAAGTTTGATCTAATCTCAAATAGTGAAACAATAGTTGGAACTCTAGTACCTCTCCTCCAAGCTCTCGCGTACCTACCACAAAGTAGCTCCAAACAAATATCAACCCCTTATGGATCTGAAGAATGTTCACTCCAAGAAGGTAGCAGAGTTGAAGCCCAACAAAATATTGGCCCTTTTCTAACAATGCCAATTCTAAAATTGACTACATACCATAGGCAATGGTCCATCGAGGGTAGGGCCTTGACCAAAACTCCAATACATGAATTCCAAAATGTTGGTCATGACGGTAAAGTTTTTGGCTTCAATTTCATAGACAAAGCAGGAACTGAAATACATATAACTTGCTTTAATGAACTTGTTGATGAGTTCTATGATGTTGTTCAAACTAATGCCCTCTACCTCATCTCAAATGGTCATATAAAAGTGGCCAACACAAAATATATTAGCTCCACAAACCCTTTCGAGATATTCCTGCATAGCTCATCAACAATAACTCCTTCCACATGCATAGACTCTAGCATACCCACTCATAGTTACCATATAAAGAGCATAGATACACTAGAGTCAATGCCTATTAATTCCCTTGTTGATGTCATTGGTTTACTTTTATCTATCTCCGCTACATCAACCATACATAAAAGAGATGGGACCGAAACAATTAAGTGTACTACTACAATCATAGACATGTCAAGTTGTAGCATAGATGTTGTACAATATGGGGTTGCCATTGCCAAATTGAAGGGAAACAAATCTCAGGAATGTGCCTACAGCCACACCCCCCATTCTTCTTGTCAAATCTATTTGTATTACCTCATGGCATGGAAAATCAATTGACATTATCTTCCCAACTGCAATTCTAATCAATCCAGACTTTTTAGAAGTCTCAACATTGAAGGCATGGCATTCCACTTTAGAGCTTCTCGAGCCTCTACTTTCCTTGTCGAATAACCCTCTCACCCCCCACAAATTTGCAAAGCCTATTGATATTTCAAAGATTTTAACAAGGTTTGTAGAGAAAAATAATGTTTGTGTAAATGCCACTATCACCAAACTCCACTTGGACAACTTCTATTACCTTTCTTACCCCTTGTTGGTTAAGAATAAGAAATGTAAGAAGAAAGTTGTTCAAATTTCCACCAATAATTTTCAATGCCCAAAGTGTTCTACTAATCTCTTAGCATGTGATTTTAGCTACATGCTTAAAATGGACTTATAGGACGACACTAGTGAGCTTCTTAAGGTGACTACATTTGAAGGACCAGCAAATGCTTTGTTGGGTGTTGGTGTAGAAGATTTTCAGCTTCTACTAGTAGGGCCTGATGATGCCAAACAAATTTTAGATAGTGTTGTTAGTTGCTAATTCCTGGTTAATCTTTCTATTAAAATGAATTCATTTTCTGGACAAGAAACACAAAGCATTGTTACTACAGCTATTCAGCTCAATTAAAACATGCGCTAAACTCTTTTTGTGTACAATAACATATGGATTTGTATGGCTCCTTTGATGTTATGTACCTCAAATGCTGTGAAGCTCACTTCTAACTATTATATGTTTCCTTTTTACAAAGATGGGTAGCTTCATATAAACATATATAGGGATATGTTCCCCTATTTTTTCTATATGCATGGTTAGTTTCTACATTGTATTGCCTTATTCAATTGTCTATAATGATTGTAAAGTTCTCTTCAAAGAAACATAATTGTCATTATGTTTTTTACTTTGTTGTTGGTTGATTATATTTGTACACACTAATGTTAATTGCCATGTTAAAATATTTCTTGCACATACTTTAATATCTTCAATTCTCATAATTCAAAGTCCTTTAATCTTCAAGATTCCCTACAATGGAAGTAGAAGATGCAAGGATGCTAGAAAAATGAACCCATAGAAATGAAATGCAACGTATACAATATCACACAAGGAAAACTAATATTAACAAAAGAAGACGACAAAACAAACACATCCTTGAGAATGAAGCCTTGGCATCAATACTCTCTCCTTCCAACAACACCCCGCACCTTCAAACACTTGCCCCTTAGTCACAATATGGCATGCACCCCACCCCATCTACCCAGCTTTGTCCTCCTATATGTTTCCCATAAAATTATTACACTGCTAGAGAAAATTTTAGGTCAAAATTGGATAGCCTCTCAAAAATGTCAACATGCTTAGTTTGCATGGAAAAATATCCAAGCATTAAAACTAGGCAATCAAATGGAGTCCCTGCTTGTTATAGATGCATATAAAAAAAGACCATCGCTTCTCAAAGTGGAACAACATGGACCTTAGTGATCAACTTGCTTGTTTGCAAAAACTAAATCAAATCAAGGAGATGTTGATAGCAAGAGTTAGCCCAGTTCTTCAAGTAACGTATGCATGTGGAGGCAACTAAAATATAGTGGTCATACTATCTTCTTTCCACAAGATATTTCTAGCATTACAGCCTCCTTGCCTAGACGTATAGATGAACTAGATATCATTATAGTAAACAAACAAAATGCTGAACAAAAGTATATCTTCTATGTTAGTAGGTAACATGTTCATGAGGCATTGACATATAAGCTCCAAATGATCCATACTACAAAGATGTCCAGGTGAATGAGCATGCGTTGTCATCTTTGTCCCATGAATCCACTAAGATTTCAAAACCTATATATGCAACAACTTCTAATCCTATTCCCACAAATCTAGAGTCATTGCAAGAAGATATTGATGAGGCTAAAACTAAATTGAAAGTACAACTTCATTTGTAGCAAACCTACCACTGGAACGTATAGAGATGGAAGAAGTGCGAGCATACCTACAACTAGGGAATGGACGACAAGCTCCTGCTATAGAATGGCATCCCATTTCTTCATTGCCAATAAATGAGTACACCACAGAAGGCTTGTTTGCAATGGCATTCCCCACTCTGTTTCCAACTGGCACAGCCACATTCAAGCAACAACGCATGAAAGAAGTTAATCTACATGAATATGCTCTTCATCTACTAAGATATCACGATAATAGATTTGGCCAGCACCCGCGCTTTAGATATTTCCTTCTCAACATAATCATGCGCCATCACATCCAAACCACAACATCAGTATTTGTCAACAAATAGGTAAATGATACGCTATCGACAACAATTGTTGACCTCCACCAAAGATTGAAGGACTTGCCTGATGAAAGGCTCACCGATCAACTCATGCACTTTAGCTCAACACTTCGTGGCACACAACCATTTTGGAATAAATGTAGAGGGGAACTTTATGACATGGTCATTCAAATTGGCTACCAAACACTCTTCTTCACCTTAAGTGTAGTAGATAAAAAATGGCCTGACTTGCATTGCATTATGCTGATTACCATACCTATGGATCCTTTAGAGGCCTCTAGGTGGAGGGTGCAAAATATAGTTTGAATCCACACCTTGTTGCACTCTACATGCACCATAGATTTACAACATTTCGTGAAGAGGTCTTGGAGAAACTACTTGGTGCAAGTCACTACTGGTATAGGTATAAGCCTCCCACTTACCGAAATCACTTCTTTTTTTCCTTATTTCTTGCTAACAATCTCTCTAATCTAGGTATGAATGGCAACATCAAGGATCTGCACATATTCATGGTTTCCTCTGACTCCAAGAAGCATCTGACATTAGAAAATTGCAATGGAACAACCTTCAATCTATACAAAGAACAATTGACTGTATTGATAGATATGTCTCTGCCTAGAACACACGCAGTCTTCAAATCAAGAACCAAAATTTCCATCGAAATATCCTGGATGACCCTTGCTTGATGGACACATGAATGATAATAGCAACCAACCCTTCCACCGATTACAATGAATTGGTCAATCATGTGCAATGCCATATAAAATGTACCCAACTAACATGCTTGTGGAGGAAAGGGGTATCTCTTATGTGTCGTTATAAAGCCCCTTGGAACTTGCAAGAGAGATCAAATCTTTCAATTGTTGAGAATGGCCAGCTTAAACAGACCCCTGCCTGCAATGATGACTACTTGAATCTTCACAATCCATATATCCTTTCTATATGGAGAGCCAATGTAGATTGCCAACCTATTCTTTGAACCAATGCAATGCTAAAATATATTACAAAATATGCAACAAAAGTTGAGCACCAATCTAAAACATACCACAATATGATGACTAGCATTTCAACCAATTTCAACTCTAATAAGCCAGTACCAGTAGATTTTCGTAAAATGATATCTGAAAGCCTTGTAGATCGTGACATTGGTGCCCAGGAGACTTGCCACCTTTTGCAAAAAACTACCCCTCTTCATATCTAGAAAACCATTTGTTTGTTTGAATGTTATCCAAAAACATTTCCAACATGTTGTAATCTGAAACACATCCACCACCCCCTTCCCTAACTTCATTGACTCATACATGGCACGACCTATAGAGCTGGATGCATTGTCATTGATTGAAATGACACAAAAATGGACCTTCAAAGTATCACGCAAGAAATACAAATGGAGAGAGTATTCCACATCAGCTATTGTTCAAGTAATCCTATGCTTCACTGCCATCCCAGCAAAAGATGACATATGTTTTGAAGAGTTCTGCTAGAGTGAACTATGTTGGATTATCTTGAGAACAACATTCCAGTAAGAGGGGGTCACTTCCTTGATAGTGAAGGGGAGTCCAAGGTAAGTAGACGTCAAAACAACCTCATTACAATTGAGAATAGCTTTAATCTTCCCTTGAAGGTCATGTTTAGTGTTGAAGAAAAAGATATTGCTCTTATCATAATTAATGCATTGCCTAGAAGCCCTAGCATAGTCATTGAGCAGTTGTTTCCACTTTTTGGATTCCACCACTGAGACAACTGCAAACAACATAGTGTCATCCATAAACTACTATATGACTGAGGGGTCCATAATAGAGGAAACTATAACCACTTTTATATCATGTCTGCTCATAAGGTTTAATATATTTATCCCCAAAGCATTAGCCATGATAATAAACAAATAGGGGGATAAAGGATCCCCCTGTATAATTTCCCTGCCAGAGTTGAAATACCCCTGGGGGATACTAACGAGGGTCATTACAGTCCTCATCATTTAATTTTAATAAATATCAATCCAAGGCAATGTCCATGGCTGTATGCAAAAGGGAAGAGGAATGACTTACATGGCAATCTTTTCTACAAAAGGGAATTGACAACAATTGCATGAAACAAACTAGGGTTTAACTATGCTAAAAAAGACAACTTAATGTAAGGAAAGCAATAACTTGAGCAGCTAATCTGATTTTGGAATAAAGGAATTTCATAATAGAAAAATAAGTTAATCTATGGAAAGCAAAACTGGAATAGCTAAAGGAGTTCTAAATAAATGATTTGCATAACAGTAAAGCAACTAAACAAAATAAGAAATGTAGTCTCTTCCCTTCGGTTGGAGTGGGCCCTTGCTCCACCTCTAGAGAGAGACTAATCAATTCTAGCAATCGACAAATTGGTAGAACTTATTTTATTCAAAACCCTTCAAGATCAAGAGTACATGCTACTAGAAAAAAAATAGAGTTCTTTCCTTCAATTAATTATTTTACAACTTACTTCTCTATTCTACACTATAGTTCTCTATATATAAATATGGTTATTAAATTATAATTAAGAGTCTCTCTAGAGTAGAGAACTTATTCATGCAACTAACTAAACTTATTTATCTAGTTAACTAAACTTATTCATTTAGTTAACTGATTATACAACTGTTGATTACAAGGAAGACATGCAATATCTTTTAGAAAGACATGCAACACTAAATGTGTATTCTTTTGTTAGGAACCCGTGTTTAACCCTTCTCTTTACTTTGTTAGTATATTGTTGTTGGACGCATATGCTTTGGAAGTCATCCCATGAGTATATTGTATTATCCCACATTCATGGGAAGTAATAATTTTTTACATTAGACTTAGTATATAAGTACGTGTTGATGCCAGTGAAGGCATCCACAAATTTATTGTATTAAGTTTGCTCAAAGGAGGTTGCCCCCTCGAAGTGGCCTGCGATCAATAAATTCCTTCTGTGTTTCTACTATTTCTATTATTTCGTGCATTTTTTATTATAATGTTGTAGGAGGTTCCTCTCATCTGGTATCAGAGCACTTTCTTGGGCTTGCTGGGTGGAATTTCTGCCAAATTTTTTTTCCGTAGTGGCCTCCAGGCACTGTGATTATTGCAGTTGTTCTTTTTTTGCATCTGAATTGTTCATTTCAATTGTAGGTTTGGATCAGGGAATAATCCCTATCCGCTTAACTGTGGGAAGTGCCTGGGCATAGCCCTAAAACTCATTGTGAGGAGTACCACATGAACCTTGAAGTAGCTGGCCCATTGAGAGGACCTACCAGTGAAAAGGGCAACGACCCCTACCTGATTGACTAGTTCCCATCCGTGACGTAAACCAAGAGCTATCATTTGTGGCAAAGCCGTTATCAGTTTTACCCGAGTCATGGAGTGAGGGGTATTGCCCCAATCGCAAGTCGTTAGATAGCATTGGTAACCGAGTGAATCCCTTGAACCTTTAGGAAGCCAAACATACTTGGGGCCCATATCTATTGATAGCCAACAAATCATAGATTGAATCCATCCAGAGTAGTTGGCAGATAGTTCCAGAGAAAAAAAAATTCTATTTTTTGCCATATCTTCCTTGATTTAGCTTTGTTTCCTCTCAAAATTCACTAGAACCCTTGGAATTTCATTCTGCATATTTCCTTCCTTGAGGACCCTATCCCAAATTCCACTTATCGAAGCCAGAAATCCCACATTTGTCTATTTTCAAGGTTTGTCATAACTTCTTTGATTCTCACCCAATCGCCTTCAACTTTTGCCATAGTGTTCATTTCCTATTTCTGCTCCTTTGTCCCTCTTGGACAAATTTTCCCATTCTTTCACCCCGCTTCTGAAATCCCCATTTTTTACTTCCCTATCCCTCAAAAAGTGTCCAAAACCTAGTCAAACCACAATTACCCATCAGAGTTTTTCCCAAATCCAAATTTTCCTTTACTAAAAAAGTTTCTATTTTTGTTTTTCTACCCATTACCCCCAAAAACAAATCTCCTGGTTATGGTTGTCACCCATGCAGGAGCAAAAGAAATGGAGGATGAACTTGCAACCCTCAAGACCAAACTCCAATATCTAGATGAAAAAATTCTTGGCCTCAATCCTCAGCATTCGGCCATGAACAATAGATGGTAGCTAGAGTCATCTATAAACACTGGGTTCTCTTCTTCCAGCAATTTTCATGGGCCAAAGCTTGATTTTCCTTGCTTTAATGGTGATGATCCGACTAGATGGATATACCAGGCAGAACAATATTTTAGTCTGCATATTACTTTTGATGTCAACAAAGTCCCACTTGTATCCTTTCATTTGGAACATGAAGCCCTTCAATGGTTCCGTTGGTACATCAAAGCTCATGAAGAGCCAAAATGGACAGATTTTTTTAAACTCATTTTGCAACGATTTGGCCCTAGTGCTTTTGATGACTTCACAGGAGCACTCACTAAACTTCACCAAACTGGCACTGTGAGAGAATATCAGACAGAATTTGAAAATCTAGCCAATCACACAGAGGGATTGTCTGATGAATTCTTCAGGAGTTGTTTTGTTAGTGGTCTGAAGGATGAAATCCAATCTGAGGTTAAAATGTTCTATCCCAGCACAATGATGGAAGCCCTAGGGTTGGCTAAGTTGGTGGAGGACAAGATCATAGCTCAACAGTGCTCCAAATCTACTTTTGTTCCATTCAAAAATGTGGTTTCCCAAAGACCTCCAATCACGCTAGCTCCTAGAACAACTCCTATCAAACATTTGACTAAAGCAGAGATGTGAGCATGTAGAGAAAAAGGGCTTTGTTATAATTGTGATGAGAAATTCACTTGGGGACATAGATGTGTTGAGGAAAAGTTCTATCTCTTGGATGTGGATTATCCACCTATAACTAAAGTTTATGAAGATGCTTAGGATACAATAGATGATCAGGTCAAAACTCAACAATAGCCTATTGACCCTACTTCTTAGGAAGACCACCCAGAGATCTCTCTCCATGCTTTAGCAAGAGTCACCACCCCACAAACCATGTGGGTCAAGGATTACTTCAAGAAGCTCCCTCTTACAATATTCATTGATTCTGGTAGCACTCATAACTTCATTGACCCTCAGATCGTGAAACAAGCTGATTCTTTTGTCCATCCTTGCTCCATATTTTAAGTCATGATTGCCAATGGGGGCACATTACCTTGTAAAGGGAAGTGTCGCAATGTGCGTATCTCTATTGGAGATTATAACCTGCACTCTGACATGTTTTCCTTTCCCTTAGACAAATGTGATGTGGTTTTGGATGCTCAATGGTTACGCACACTTGGACCCATCTTATTGGATTTTGCTAAACTTTGGATTCAATTTTTAGACAATGGGAAAAAACACACATTGAAGGGCTTACAACCAGGGTCTTTCAGCATCATCAGTTGACATCGCATGGAAAAGTTTCTTAAGAATAATTCACATGGTGTCATTGCTCAGCTCCATTCCATTCAGATGCAACCATCAACGGTCTCCACTACTCCTTCAGAGCTACAACGAATTTTGGATAGGTATGCATGTGTCTTTGCCAAATCGGTGGGATTGCCACCTTCTGTTGGATTTAAGATAGACAATTGAGAGGGGTGGTGAATCAGTTGTTACCAAAATTCTATTCTTTATATACTTTAAAGCTTCTTCTATTTCAATAGCATATCAGAGATTCAATCATGAGGCACAATGCATGAGTTTAAGAGCATAATCAAATTCAGCACATACAACACAGATTTTTACGTGGAAAACCTGGTTAAGGGAAAAACCACAAGGTGACTAACCCAAGATTGTATTCTCTATTAAAAGAATAAGAAGAATGAAATGGCACTTGCCAATTAGGGCTCACTGCCCGAGCACACTACTCATAAGAGGCCCATTGCCTATAGGAGACACACTGTCTACAGAATAATATAAATATTACATACTTGAACTGGAGATCAACATCTTCACTATGCTTGAGTCAGTTCCATTTAAGATCAACACCTCTGCTCTACTTTTCTTTCTTCTTCCTTACCACCTTCTCATCGTTGCAAGGATACTTTTGAATGACTTTGCAATTCTTATTTATACAAGACATCGACTTTGGAATGATCATCAAAGTCAGCATTGTTGCAAGTATGGGCCTAACCGGTGTTGACATTGATGTCAACATACTCCTTTTGCATTGATGATAAGGATTGGATGAGCTGTATGCTGAGGATATTGACAAAATTAGTTCTAATCAGGAATAGAGAAGAACAGTGAAGACAGTGAGCTAAAGATCCTAGCTAAGATAAAGATCAGAAGATGCGGTTCAAAGGGTTTGTAGATATGTGTCTTAAGGTGATCTAGTAAAGATTTCAGAGGTCCGTATGAAGATCTGAAGAAGTTGTGGCCGCTCAAGTAAAACTGGTTCTGGCAGATGTTCAGAGGTGACAGAGTGATACAGATAGGTCTGGTGAGATCTAGAAATGCATTATCCTACTCTGTGGATTTGGTGGAGTGTTTAGGAAGTCCTTGTGAAGTGTCAACTTGATTGGTTCATGGTCTGGAGGTCCGCAAGCACCTATTACTTTGTGACAATGATGACAGACTATGTTCTTGAGGTTTCGGATGAAGGATAGAAGGATTTCAGTAAGCAGATATAGTGTGGATGTTCTTGGTGATTCAGGCTAGCTTGTGGAGGTCTTTAGATCATGTCCAGTTCATATTGGTGGTCCACATTGAAGTTTGAGCTTGTAACTGAAGGATTATTTTCAAATGATGGTGTTCTTCCTAAGTCTAGTTGACCAGATGAGTTACACATCCTGCAAATGATCTTGAAGATGTTATTTGAAGATTGGCATGTTCCTAGAAGAAGATTGAAGTCTCAAATCTGTGTGGCTGACAGTGTGTTGTTCCACATGAAGTCTTTTGTTATTAGTCATGTTATATTCATGTATTTGCTCTGTAATGTTTGCTGACTTAGATGATCATTCCTAAGTCAATGTCTTGTATAAATAAGGAATTGTAGAGTCATTTCAAAGCACATCTTGTGAAGATGAGAGTGTGGTAGTGAGGAGGAGAGTGAAAGGCAGAGCAGAAGTAATGGACTTAAATTGAACTGACTCAAGCATGGTGAAGATGCTATTCTTTAGTTCAAGTAGGTGATGCTAATTATTCTGTAGACAGTGTGCCTCTTGCAGACAGTGGGCCTCTTGTGAGCAGTGTGCTCAGGCAGTGAGCCCTAATTGGCATGTGCCATTTTGTTCTTTTTATTCTTCTAATAGAGAATACATTCTTGGGTTAGTTAGCTCGTGGTTTTTCCCTTAACTAGGTTTTTCACGTCAAAATCTTGGTGTCTCATGTGTTAATGTGTTTCTGCTCTTGATTTAATGCATTGTGTTTCCATGATTGATGTATTATTATGCTACTGAATTACAAAGTGGATTTAAGTGTTTAATTGGAAGAAAGTTTTGGACAACTAATTCACCCCCCTCTCAGTTGTCTACCTTGAATCTAACAATTGGTATCAGAGCTAAGTTCCTCTAAAAGAGCTTAACCGCTTGAGGAGATCTAGGATGTCGTCCTACAAGAAGGATAGTCTGAAGTTTGAAGGAACCAATTTTAATCTCTGGAAAAGTCACATGAAATGTCACTTGTAATGTATGGGAATGTAGTATTGGACCATGGCTACAACAAAGTATACTCCTCCACAGAATGGTCTGAAAACCGCAACTAAAATCACAGATGCTAAAAACAATCTACGAACTAAAGAAGCCCTTCTAAGTGCCTTGTCTGATTCAGAGCTTTCAAATGTTGTTGACCTACAAACTATTTTTGAGATTTGGGAAAAACTGGAACTTCTGCATGAAGGAGACAAGTTTGTTAAATGTGTAAGGCTACAGAGTCTGAAAGGGAAATTTGAAAATCTAAAGATGAGAGAAGATGAAAATATCACTACTTTTATGCCAAGAGTAAATGAGCTTGTCTATGGCATTAGATGTGCTGGTGGAGTCTTGGATGAAGATGATATTGTTGGCAAAGTTCTCAGATCCCTTCCTGCTTCTTATAAAATCAATGTTGCTGCCATTGAAGAATTCAAAGCCCATTCAAGTGTCACAAGAGATCAATTGGTTGGTAAATCGGTTGCATTTGAATTGACCGAGTTTGGAGATGGCCCCCCAAGATTGAATCTGCATTCAAATCCAGTGCCTCTATAAAAGGTAAACAAATGTTTGATCTGGGAGAGAACTCTTCAAGGAAACTATCATGGTATGAAAAAGAAAGAAAAGACCTGGAAGAAGAAGAAGCAGAAACTACTCAACTTGAAGCCCTTATTGCAAAAAGACTGGTAAGAGGATCCGGTAAGTATGAAGGGAAATTGCCTTTTAAGTGTTTCAACTGCAATAAGATTGGTCATTTTGCCTCAAGGTGTTCGGAAAGATTTTCAAGGCCAAATCCTAACAAATCAAGGTTCCAAAAGAATTCTTACTATGTTCATGAAGATGATGATAATGGAGTAACAGATGATGAATCAAAATCAAGAAACAAATCTAGAAGTGATTGGGTGTTTATTTCCATCAAGGAAGAAGATCCAATGCCTTTTGAATCTGTCAATCATAAAGTTATAGAAAGAGCTATGGCTGCCCAAGTTGAAGAAAAGGATGATTGGGTCATTGACAGTGGATGCTCTCACCATATGACAGGTGACAAAGATAAGTTCATAGATTTGGAAAGGTATGAAGGAGGAGTGGTAAAGTTTGGTGATAATTTTGTTGGTAGAATCAGAGGTAGAGGAACTATTTCTTTTGATGGAAAGAACAAAACTGGTAATATACTGTATGTTGAAGGATTGAAGCACAATCTTCTCAGTGTTGGACAGTTGGTGGACAAAGGCTATGATTTCTGATTCAAGAATGGAAAATGCAAGATCTTTGAAAGTTCCAGAACAGAGATTGCATCCGGTACTCAAACAAAAGGTAATATCTTCCATTTAGTTGGTACTGGTAAAAGTTGTCTATTTGTGCAAATTGATCAGAGTTGGTTATGGCATAGAAGGATGTGTCATGTGAATTTTGATAATATCATCAAGATAAGTAACACTCGGGCTATAAGAGGTCTTCCAAAATTGGTGAAACCTACAAACAGTTTGTACAAAGAATGTCAGTTGGGTAAACAAAGCAAAGTCTCATTCAAAAGCAAGGAACAATCTTCTACCAGATTATTTGACTTAGTTCATACTGATTTATGTGGTCCGACAAGAATCAGAAGTGTGCAAGGTGATAGATACTTCATGCTATTAATTGATGACTACTCTCGGATGATGTGGGTTACTTTTCTGAAAGAGAAATTAGAATCTCTTGAGAAATTCAAAATATTCAAGGCTATGGTAGAGAATGAAACTAGATTAAAATTAAAATGTCCAAGGTCTGATAGAGGTGGAGAATTCACATTTGGTGAATTCATAGAATTCTATGAGAAATATGGAATAAAAAGATAGTTGTCTGCTCCTAGGACTCCACAGCAGAATGGAGTAGTGGAGAGAAAGAACCAGACCATCCAGGAAGCATCTAGGACCATGATGATGGAAGCAAATGTTCCTTAGATCTAGTGGAGAGAAGTTGTCAGCACTGCAGTATATACTCTCAATCAAGTACAAATTAGAAGCAATACTGATAAGACTCCTTATGAACTTTGGTTTGGCATCACTCCTACTGTGAGGTATTTCAGATTTTTTGGTAGCAAATGTTACATTAAGAGATATGAAGATTTAGGCAAATTTGATGCTAGAAGTGATGAAGGAATTTTCTTGGGATATTCTACTCAAACCAAAGCATACCAGTGTTATAACAAGATACTGAGAAAGATTATAGAAAGTACAAATGTGAAGGTTGATGAAGGAATTGAAAAACCCTCAAGGTTTTATGAATATGATGAAGATGATCAGAATGGTGTTCTGATTCAAGGAGCCCGAGTCCCTTCTGAAATTTAGATTCAAACTAATCCGGTAAATCAGGAAGAAGAGATGAGTTTTAATGAGCCTAATCAAGAATCAGAAGTGCAAGAAACTCCCAAAGTTCCTAGGTATGTAAGACTGAACCACTCTGAAGATCAGATCATAGGTGATAAAAGAAAAGGTGTACAAACAAGAAGGAGGATTGCTCAAGATTCAGAAGAGTATTGTCTAATTTCAAAGATTGAACCTAAGACAGTGAATGAAGCTTGCAATGATGAAAAATGGACTAAAGCAATGGAGGAAGAGCTGATGCAAATTGAGAAAATCACACTTCGGATCTTGTTCCCAGACCTAGAAACAAGAATGTGATTGGAACCAAATGGGTCTTTCGGAACAAACTGAATGAAGTTGGTGAAGTAATCAGAAATAAAGCCAGATTGGTCTGCAAGGGTTACTCTCAAATAGAAGGAGTTGATTTTGAAGAAACCTTTGCTTCGATGGAAAGAATTGAAGCAGTCAGATTATTTCTTGCTTTAGCAGCTTTCAAGGATTTCAAAGTATATCAGATGGATGTCAAGTCTACCTTCCTAAATGGTGACTTGGAAGAAGTATACATTGAGCAACCAGATGGATTTCAATTGTCTGATCATGGTGATATGGTCTGCAAGTTGAAGAAAGCACTCTATGGACTGAAGCAAGCCCCAAGATCCTAGTATAAAAGATTGGATAAGCATCTTTTGAAGATTGGTTTTAACAAAGGTACTGCTGACAATAATTTGTATTTCAAAATTGATCATGAAAACATCTTGATTGTTGAAGTGTTTGTTGATGATATCATTTTTGCCAAGTGTTTGTTGTTTTTGAGGTTTGAAACTCGCCGGCAAACCTCAGTATTGAACCTCGCCATTGAACCATCAAGTTGAACCGGTTCATCGGTTCAACCAGTTCACAGGGTGATGTTTGTGTTGTCGACGGAGTTGGTTTCGGCGTTGAACTCGTCGGTTGAACCTCTCATTTGAACCATCCGCTTGAACCCTTTTCTCAAAGGTTCAATGGTTCAACAGTTCAGAGCTTTGTGATTTTGGTCTTACCGACTGAGGATGTGTTTTGTTTATTGGCATCAGAGTGACTTGTACATCAGGTTGATGGTGGAATGTTGGGCCAACAGTGGATGTTTGGCCGATGAGATGCCATCAGCGAGACTATTATGATCAATGGAAGAGCTTTTTGTTGCTCCGATGGTCTTTGTCTCGGCGACAAGGGGTGTGGAGCTGGCATCGGGATGACGGAGAAGATTGTCTTAGCGACAGCAAGACCATCAGAGAGAATGGTGCTATCGGCGAGGGCATTTTGTGGTTCACCGATGCCTTTGGTCATACCGATGGAGGAGGAAGGTGGACTGGTAACCGCTAACGGGGTGCGAGCTGGTCATCGGAGAGACTCATACTATCGGTGGGAGTGTGGAGAGCCAACCCGATGGTCTTTCTCTGGGGATGAAGGGAATGTGGAGTTTGCGGTCGGCGAGACCATTGAGATCAGTGAGGGAGATTTGTGCTTAGCCGATGGTTCTTCTCTGGCCGATGTGGAAGTTGAAGGCTTTCGAGAGGTGTAGCAATCAGCCAGACTATTGATGTCGGGGTGAGTTCCGTGGGGTTGGCCGATGGCTTAGGTCTGGGCGATGGGCTTTTAGCAAAGGCTTGTGCGTCGAGCGCGGCAAAAGTGCTCGACACTTGGTATGTATGCGACCATGCTTATAAAGTAATGGAAGGCTCTCCGTGCCATGCATGTGGGATTAATTTCCCTACATTTTTGAACATGCGGTGAAGTGCGTTTTGGCAGAAAATCCTTTTTTGAATGCTGCGATGGTTTTCTTGGTGGTTGCGGGTAGTTGAGCCATCAATGGCGATAGTGTAGGGGTATGGGCGACGGGACAAGCGGTCAAGTTGCCCCATTATGGATGAAGACTCCCGGATAGGTGGCGCAGGGCTCTAGGCAACCCTTGTCTACTCTCTTGTCTGTTGCAGCAATAACTTCTGAGCGCCATTCCTTCTAAGGACTGTATTTGGTGGATTTTTAGAGAAAACATGTAATTAATTGCTAGAGGTACACTTTCTGGCCGATATAGGCAGACTGTGTTACCATTTTTGTTGTTGTTGATAGTTGAACATTTTTGGCTCTGTAATGCAATACAGCTGATTTGGTTGCTCTGTGCAGCAAAACTTGTGAGTTTATGTATCTTCTGTTGTATGTTTTTGCATGAATCCATTGATTTCATGGTTAATCTTATATGAATAATGCTATGTTTGCATGTGTTGTGCTAATTCTGTCTCCAGTGTTGCATGTATCTTTCTTCTGAGTCTAGGTATTCAAGGAATGTCTGAGATTCTAGAACATGGAATTCCTGTGTTGAATGTTTGATCTCTTAACTTCTGCTCAAGGGGTAGATTAAATTGTTCTCAGACTGAATATTGGGAAGGGTATACTGCAATAGGGATACCATAAGTATAGATAGCTTAACACTCTGTATTTGGAGATATCTGTAAGGCAGATATCACACGTGTCTCCTTGAAATCCAATTTTAGTTGTTCATGTTGATCATTCACAAGTGTATGTCTACTGACTCCAAGCCCTGGATAGGCACCAATCTAGCTTTGTGTTTGTGTTATATACCATGTCAAACTTTGCATTTAAATATAAAATCAAAATCAAACACTAAAACAACCATTAGGATAGTAGAATTAGTTTTAGGATCCAAGTCCTCTATCTACAACTGCAAATAGGCCCAAATCTAGCCCCTTTGTTCTTATCTTATAGTTTTGGTCTACTTACAGGAGGACTTATCTGCTTTCTGTCAGCATCGCAGCCTTTGTATGCATATCCTCATGGATGTTGAGTAGGGAATACCCCCTAGGTTTTGCAGAGCCTGAAGAAGAAGAAGAGATAAAATATAGAGTCTATCTCCTATACTATTGGCCCCTGGCCCAGAGATCTTGTTGATCATTGATGGCTACCTTGTAGGGAATTCTGGAAATAAGCATCCAGTCTGGGAAAAAACTAATAGAAATTGGCGACTCTGCCAGGGAATTTGTGAAAGAACCCTAATTTACAAAAGAAAATAGTTCCTAGTAATAGGTGGCGACTCCGAAGTAATCTCCCAACCTGTCAAAGTAAAATTTATATGCAGGGGAGAAGATCCCAACAAAATCCTTTATTTGAAGAGTTACTAGTAACAAGAAGAATGATGTATAGAAGAAAGGGAGCTGTCTCAGTCAGTCATGAGGGTTCCCCCAAGAAAAATGATGATATGCAGGATAACCCTAGGCCATCAGGACAGCATGTGCCTTACTTTTCAAATGCAGATGCTGATATTCAAGGTGCATATGAGAGGCAATAGGGTGGTAGTGTGAGAATGAGGTCAGAGGTGTTCCAAGAACGCCCATTTCTAGACCCTAATGAAAGGTTTGAAGAGGCAGAGTCTCTGAGGGATGATGAAGATGATGACCAGAATGGTATGAGACCATCTACCTCCATGCCTAAAGAAGAACAGTCAGCTGAAGAAATCAAAAATCTGAGAGCAGAACTAGAGTATCTACAAGCCATGAAAATCAGAGATGACATGAGGCAGAAAGTGGAAGCTTTAAGGACTGCCCAAAATGATTCAATTCCTACCCTTGAGAATGCAAATGTGCAGAGACATCAGCAAAAAAATGAAGTGCAACATCAGCATAATGATCAAAGACAAAATGTGAATGATGCTAGGATACCACTGAACAATGTAAAAACTAGAATGAAAATAGAAACATCAATGTTAATCAGTTTGACAGACAGCCCATGCAGCTAGATAGATTCAGACAGCTAGTATTTGATGGTATTCTTGGGTATCCTAACCCCATTGACAAGCATCTAAGGCTGCAAGTGCCTAAATTTTCAGGAAACAATGCTATGTCAGGAGAAGATCATCTAAAGGCTTTTCAAAATGTCATGGATTGTTTTGAGGTTGAACATGAGGATGTTTTCATGAAGTCATTCATGCAATCTTTAGTAGATGAGGCAAGAGAATGGTACAAGAATCTGCCTGACCAGAGTATTTCATCATGGGATGATTTTAAAAGGGTGTTCAAGGAGCAATATGGTGACAAAACTGACCCTAGCTTTTTTGTAAATGAGTTTACCAGTATCACTAAAGGGTCAAATGAGCAAGTTGCAGATTTTAATGCAAGATTTACTAAAGTGTTGAACAAATTGCCACATCACATGAGGCCAAATGAACCAATGTGCATAATATTGTATATCAATGCTTTTGATGCAAAAACTGCATATGGATTAAGAGATAAAGGTCCTGCTACTCTCAGGGATGCTTTCAGAGTTGCAGTGAATATTGAGAACAATAGAAAAGCATCAGGCAAGACAAATAGAAGGGATGATGTGAAAATTCTGTAGAATCTAAACAAGCCTTAGAACACTCAAGGTAATACATCTGCCCCTGAAGATAAGATAGACAAATTGGCAAATGTTGTTAAGGACCTAAGCTATAGACTAGCTAGAAGTGAAAAAGGGATAGGTCCTGATAGGCAAGTTTACCAAAGACAAGAAAAGAGGCCATCATTGCATGATATGCCTTATAATGCCAACTGGCATAATGGTAAGCCTGTATTTCCACATAACAACACAAATCAAAGAGCTCAACATGTCAAAGAAACTCCTGATCCTCTAAAGAAAGCTATAAGTATTGTTGATGATACTCCATGGTGTATAATTTGTCAGATGCCACATTCACAGTCACAGTGTATGATTGCTCAGTCCTTGTATGATAATGCTGCATCTTGTAATGAATGCAATGAGCCATATTATGCGCAAGATGATGATGTTAATATGATTTCCATAAGCAATGGATACCCTCTTTATGATACTGATGAGAGTACAGATAATGGAATTTAGGCCTGTCAACAGGATTCTTATGATGAAGATAATGGAGAAAGCTATGTGTATGCTCAGAGCTCACACAATTTTTTGAGTAACTTACAACGACCTTCTAATGAGGAAATTAGGGCCCTCACAGCTACAGCAGTGGCCCAAGTCAAGAGTAACTACAATCTCAGAGGTAAAACTCAGATAAGCAGCCCACATCAGCCAGAAGGTGTTTCTGCAGATCAGCCAGTGCATGGTCATAGGGGGATTGAACCACAAAAAAGGTAGTGGGGTAATAATAAACAGAATTTTAGACATAGAACAGGTCATGAATCTCAAGGACCAGAAAATAGAATCCCCTAGGCTGAAGATCAAAGTAAAGGTTCCCAAGACAAGAATGATGATCAAGGAACTATGAAAATGAAAGCTAAATCAGTTCAGGGTAAGAATAAGACCGTGGAGCAAGCTACAACTATTATACAAAATTATGCTCCATTTGATATAGCTCAAGTCCTCTCCCAGGTAAAAGTCTCTGTTCCACTTATGGAACTGATAAAAGTTAAAGAAATCAAGAATAGGACAGTATCCCTAATTTCAGGAGTACCTTGCCAAGCTAAGCAGAATGTTCAGATCCAGGGTGAGAAACATGTCATATGTAATGAAGAAGATGAAGCTCCTGAGGTCTATTTAGGAGTCACTATGACAAAGTGCCCTTCACAAGTGGAACCATTTTATGTATCCCTGGTTATAAATGGAAAGATAATCAGAAATTGTATGCTTGACTCTGGAGCATCTACAAATATCATGCCTTTAGCCATCATGCAACAAGCTGGATTGAAAATTGACAAGGCATTTGGGAAATGTTATGCTATGGATGCCAGAGAGGTACCAGTTATTAGAATCATGAAGGATGTAGATTTCAAACTGGCAGCATTTCCTGAAAAGAGATATAAAATGAATATAACATTGGTTGACATCAAGCCACAGTATGGTATGTTGTTGTAAAAAAGATGGGCAGCACTAATTGGTGGAAGTATGCAGCTGGACCTGTCATATGCCATGATTCCAATGAATGGCAGGGATGTTAAGTTAATCAGAGAACAAAGATCATCAGAGACAGTGGAAGACCAAGAAGCAGAGGAACAGATATGCTTTGTAAACATTGACTGTGATAACTTCAAGGTTGTCTCAGATGATAGAGAAGATAAAGAGAAAAATGTCTGCATTAAAGAGCTGGACCAGCAAGGTTTATGGACCATGTATTTTGATGGAGCTTGTGCAAAAGAAGGCTCTGGAGCTGGAGTTGTTTTCCTGTCCCCAAATGGTAAGCTCCTCAAATTCTCTTTCTTGCTGAGGTTTGTTTGCACAAACAACATTGCAGAATATGAGGCTTTACTCTTAGGCCTAAATATAGCTCTCAAACATGGAATCAAAATGCTAAGAGTATTTGGGGATTCTGAGTTGATTGTATCCCAAATTAGAGATAGGTATGCTTCAAAAAACAAAAGATTGAAACAATACAAGCATGCTGTTTGGGATACCATTGAACTATTTGATGCATTTTCAATAGGCTGGGTAGAGAGATCAAAGAATGTTATGGCTGATTTCTTAGCTAATGTTGCAATAAGGCCAGATGACATCATTCTGTCAGATGTTACAAATGTGGAAGTTAAAATCAGGCTTGTAGTACCAGAAAATATATGCAGTTGGCAAGTGTTTAATGATGATAGGGACTTGTTAAAATTTTTGCACTGCATAGATGAATATGAGAATCAAGAAATTGATTTCCAAGCTTTTGTAGAAACTATAGATGGAAAAGAAACTCTTGTGGGGAAAGAGATAATTCAATTGAAGACTAATAAGATCCCTAGAGGGTTAGTAGCTTTGGAAAGAGCTTTTGACTGTAGAGACCAATTGGTCACAAAGACATCTCCCACAAACAAGGAAGATTTAGAAGAGATAAATTTGGGGACATCTCAGGCCCCTAAGAAGGTATACATTGGTAAGCAGCTCAAACCACACATTAGGAGTATGCTGATTGCATTACTGAAAAGGTATAAACATGTTTTTGCTTGGTCATATGAGGACCTAAAAGCCTATAGGGAAGATCTATTCCAGCATGAGAACCCATTGAAGCCTGGAGCTAAGCCATTTGGACAAAGGCAAAGACCTATTAATCCTACCTTAGCTCCAAAGATGCAAGAAGAACTGAAAAAGCTTAGGGAAGCTGGAATAATTAAGCCAATCAGACATTCAACTTGGGTGTCTAACCTTGTCCTAGTAAGAAAAAAGAATGGTGATATTAGGCTTTGTGTTGACTTCAGGAACTTGAATGTATCATCTTTAAAGGATAATTATCCACTACCTAATATGGAAGCTATGTTGCAAAAAGTGACTGGTTGTGAACTCTTGTCCATGATGGATGGATTTTCAGGTTATAATCAGGTGAAGGTAAAGGAATCAGAACAGTATAAGACTGCCTTCACCACTCCATAGGGAACTTATGTATATGTTAGAATGCCATTTGGGCTAACAAATGCAGTTGCTACATTTCAAAGAGCAATGAATGTTGCTTTTACAGGGTTGATTGATTCAATCCTGGCTGTATATCAAGATGACCTGACTGCCTTTTCAAAGAAAGAAGATCAGCATTGTTTGCATCTAGAGCAGATTTTCATAAGAGCACTGGAATATGGCATTTCTTTAAATCCAAAGAAGTGTGCCTTTGGGGTAGTTGAAGGAAAACTCCTAGGGCACATTGTTTCCAAGGATGGAGTTAGGATAGATCCAGAGAGAGTAGCTGCTATTGACAGAATTCAAATGCCAAAGACTATGAAAGGAGTTCAGTCCTTCTTTGGACAGATAAATTTTGTTAGGAGATTTGTTCCCAACTTTGCAGAAACCACAAGGAACATTTCTAAGGTGATGAAGAAGGATGCAACTATCCACTGGGAAAGTGAAGCACTTGAATCATTCCAAAACACCAAAGAGGCAATCAAGATGGCCCCTGTTCTTAAATCTCTTGATTTTTCTAGGCCATTCCAAGTGTTTTCATTTGCTTCCTTTCACACTGTTGCTGCATGTTTGCTACAAAAAAATGAGGATGGATTTGAGCAACCCATAGCTTTCTTCAGTATGTCCTTGCAGGCTTTTGAGTTGAAATATGATATTATGGAAAAACAGGCATATGCACTAGTCAGAGCCATCAAAAGTTTCAGACCATACCTAGTAGGATCACATATAATTGCATATGTACCCCATGCAGCAGTCAAAGACATATTCACTCAACAGGAGGTGACTAGAAGAAGGTACAGATGGATAAACAAATTGCAGGAGTTCAATATGGAGATACAAATTACCAAGTTGGTAAGAGGACAAGGATTAGCCAAGATGATGGCACAGTCAAACTTGGAAGCATGCCAAGTCAATGTAGTCTAAAATGAGAATGTAAATGTATCAAGATCTGAATGGTACAAGGATATTATATACTACTTGCAAAATCTGAATTGTCCTTCCCATTTCAGTGACAGTCAAAAGAGGACTTTAAAGTTACATCCAATCAGGTGTGTTGTTGTTCAAGGTGAGCTATACTGGAAAAACCCTAATGGTGTGCTGCTGATGTGTGTGGATGAAGATGTAGCTAACAATGTTTTGAATGACATGCATAAGGGATTGTGTGGTGGACATTATACTGCCCAAACAACAGCTCATAAGATTCTCAGAGCAGGATATTGGTGGCCCACTCTCTTTTCAGATGCACAAAGGTTAGTGAGGAAGTGTGACCCTTGCCAAAGATTTTTAGGAAAATTGAGATATGATGGTGCTCTACCCCTCAGAACTGTAACTGTGGATGCTCCATTTCAGCAATGGGGAATTGACTTCATAGGGGAAATTGCAGACAAGTCAAGTGGGGGACATAGTTGGATTTTGGTGGCAACTGATTACTTTACCAAATGGATTGAGGCCATTCCAACTAAGAGAGCTACAAGTAAGGTGGTGACGGATTTCATACTGGAAAATGTTATCATCAGGTTTGGAGTACCATTCAAGATAGTCACTGATAATGCTATGTGCTTCAGATCAAGTGAATTTGTTGATTTTTGCAACAGGTATGGGATAAATCTATCATATGCATCACCATACCACCTACAAGGAAATGGTCAAGCAGAATCAAGCAATAAAAGTATCATGAAAATTATCAAGAGGATACTGGACAAGAACAAGAGAGCTTGGGACTCAAAATTAAAGTTAGCAATATGGGCTGACAGGGTGACAGTAAAAAAGGCTATTGGGATGTCACCCTTTGAGCTAGTATATGGTGCATCAGCCAGATTGCCTATAAACAATCTCCTACCAGTTTACAAATTTATCCAAGATAATGATGAGGAGATTGAAGACTCCATGACAGAAAGAGTGAACCAGCTGGTTGCATTGGATGAGAATAGAAAGAAAGCACACCAGATCATTCTCAAGAGACAACAAGATGTGAAATATCTGTTTGATAGGAGAGCTACTAAAAGGAAGTTTCAAATCAATGATCTGGTGCTCATCTGGAATGCAAAAAATTAGGACAAGGGTAAACATGGTAAGTTTGAACCCTTATGGATGGGCCCATATCAAATTTGCAGCACTCATGGGGGGGACTCTTATTTCCTCCAGGCCCTAGATGGTGAAGCTTTGGAATTTCCTGTGCATGGTCAATTCCTCAAGTTTTACTGTGCATGATGGCCCATCTCTATGCACATGTGTAAAATATGTATATATTGTAAATGTTCTGTACAGTTCGTGCCTTTTCTTGGTTTTTGCCTGGTCTGCCCGGAGATCTGGTTCTTGCTACAATTTTGCACCTACACGTCCCCATTCGGAGCCAGTGTTGGCACTCATTTTGGTCTAGAATTGAACGCGGATGTTGGAGGGTTTTTTTTTTGAGCCCTAAGTCTTCTTGTTCATCGGAGTAATTGTCATCGGCGAAAGTTTTTGTTTGAAGTGCTCCGATTGTGTCTTCGAACTTTCGGTTTGAACTTGAACCCTTTTCTCAAAGGTTCAACCCGATGGTTCAAGGTTCAATGGTTCGAAGCTTTGTGATTTTGGTCTCGGCCTAAGTTTTTTGAGTATCGGGTCGACTTTGAGTTGCTTGGCCGACAGTCAAGTGTTTTGCCGATGGAGTATTGTTTTTGAGGTTTGAACCTCGCCGGCGAACCTCAGTATTGAACCTCGCCATTGAACCATCAAGTTGAACCAGTTCATCGGTTCAACCAGTTCACGGGGTGACGTTTGTGTTGCCGACAGAGTTGGTTTCGGTGTTGAACTTCTCGGTTGAACCTCTCATTTGAACCATCCGCTTGAACCCTTTTCTCAAAGGTTCAATGGTTCAACAGTTCAGAGCTTTGTGATTTTGGTCTTACCGACTGAGGATGTGTTTTGTTTATTAGCATCGGAGTGACTTGTACATCAGGTTGATGGTGGAATGTTGGGCCGACAGTGGATGTTTGGCTGATGAGATGCCATCGGCGAGACTATTGTGATCGGCGGAAGAGCTTTTTGTTTCTCCGATGGTCTTTATCTTAGCGACAAGGGGTGTGGAGCTGGCATCGAGGTGACAGGGAAGATTGTCTTGGCAACAGCAAGACCATCGAAGAGAATGGTGCTATCGGTGAGGGCATTTTGTGGTTCATCGATGGCTTTGGTCATACTAATGGAGGAGGAAGGTGGACTGGTAACCGCTAACGGGGTGCGAGCTGGTCATCGAAGAGACTCATACTATCGGTGGGAGTGTGGAGAGCCAACCCGATGCTCTTTCTTTGGCCGATGAAGGGAATGTGGAGTTTGCGGTTGGCGAGACCATTGAGATCGGCGAGGGAGATTTGTGCTTGGCTGATGGTTCTTCTCTGGCCGATGTGGAAGTTGAAGGCTTTCGGGAGGTGTAGCGATTGGCCAGACTATTGATGTCGAGGTGAGTTCCATGGGGTTGGCCGATGGCTTAGGTCTGGGCAATGGGCTTTTAGCGAAGGCTTGTGCGTCGAGCACGGCAAAAGTGCTCGACACTTGGTATGTATGAGACCATGCTTATAAAGTAATGGAAGGCTCTCTGTGCCATGCATGTGGGATTAATTTCCCTGCATTTTCTAACCTGCGGTGAAGCGCGTTTTGGCGGGAAATCCTTTTTTGAACGCTGCGATGGTTTTCTTGGTGGTTGCGGGTAGTTGAGCCATCAATGGCGACAGTGCAAGGGTATGGGCGACGGGACAAGCGATCAAGTTGCCCCATTATGGATGAAGACTCCCGGATAGGTGGCGCAGGGCTCGAGGCCACCCTTGTCTACTCTCTTATCTGTTGCAGCAATAACTTCTGAGCGCCATTCCTTCTAAGGACTGTATCTGGTGGATTTTTAGAGAAAACATGTAATTAATTGCTAGAGGTACACTTTCTGGCCGATATAGGCAGACTGTGTTACCATTTTTGTTGTTGTTGATAGTTGAACATTTTTGGCTTTGTAATGTAATACAACTGATTTGGTTGCTCTATGCAGCAAAACTTGTGAGTTTATGTATCTTCTGTTGTATGTTTTTGCATGAATCCACTGATTTCATGGTTAATCTTATATGAATAATGCTATGTTTGCATGTGTTGTGCTAATTCTGTCTCCAGTGTTGCATGTATCTTTCTTCTAAGTCTAGGTATTCAAGGAATGTCTGAGATTCTAGAACATAGAATTCCTGTGTTGAATGTTTGATCTCTTAACTTCTACTCAAGGGGTAGATTAAATTGTTCTCAGATTGAATATTGGGAAGGGTATACTGCAATAGGGATGCCATAAGTATAGATAGCTTAACACTCTGTATTGGGAGATATTTGTAAGGCAGATATCACACATGTCCCCCTGAAATCCAGTTTTAGTTGTTCATGTTGATCATTCACAGGTGTATGTCTACTAACTCCAAGCCCTGGATAGGCACCAATCTAGCTTTGTGTTTGTGTTATATACCATGTCCAGCTTTGCATTCAAATATAAAATCAAAATCAAACACTAAAACAACCATTAGGACAGTAGAATTAGTTTTAGGATCCAAGTCCTCTGTCTACGACTGCAAATAGGCCCAAATCTAGCCCCTTTGTTCTTATCTTATAGTTTTGGTCTACTTATAGGAGGACTTATCTGCTTTTTGTCAGTATCCTAGCCTTTGTATGCATATCCTCATGGATGTTGAGTAGGGAATACCCCCCTAGGTTTTGCAGAGCCTGAAGAAGAAGAGGAGATAAAATATAGAGTCTATCTCCTATACTGTTGGCCCCTGGCCTAGAGATCCTGTTGATCATTGATGGCTACCTTGTAGGGAATTCTGGGAATAATAATCCAGTCTGGGAAAAAACCAACAGGTCTTGTTGCTAGATTTCAAGCTGATCCTAGAGAATCTCATGTCATGGCAATCAAGAGGATTTTTAGATATCTAAAAGGGACAGTTGAGTATGGATTGTGGTATCCCAGAGATCATGATTTTTCTCTTCATGCTTATACAGATGCGGATTGGACAGGAGATGTGGATGACCGAAAGAGTACCAGTGGTGGAGCATTCTTTTTAGGGAAGAGATTGGTTTCTTGGCTAATCAAGAAATAAGAGGCAATATCTCTGTCCACAGCTGAAGCAGAATATATTGCAGCAATAGGTAGCTGCACTCAAGTTTTGTTGATGAAGCAGATGCTAAGAGACATCAGAGTGGAGTATGAGGAACCTATCACAATCTTCTATGATAATTCAAGTGCAATAAATATATCTAAGAATCCAGTGTTGCATTCAAAGACTAAGAATATATCCATCAAGTTTCACTTTTTGAGAGAACAAGTGAACAAGAATGAAGTCAGATTGGAGTTTGTGCCTTCTAAGGATCAGATTGCAGATATCTTTACTAAACCTCTACCTAAGGACTCTTTTGAATATCTCAGCGAGAAGTTAGGGGTTATTACCCCTCCGGTGATGAACTAAGGTGCACTGATGTGCATCAGTCTGGTGGATATCACATTCATATCTTGTGGTCCAGATTGATGATGGGGAGCTGCTACTCAGAGGAAGCAGCTGGTATGATTCTAAAGTGTTAGAGTTGCAAGTATGTGCCCTTTGCTATTGATGTCAAAGGGGAGAGAAGACATGTGAAAAACAAGTAGTTGCTGATCAAAGGGGGAGCAGTAAAGGAAGCGAAGTCATGTGAATGGTTGTTGATGATAGAGGGAGCTGTGTCAGTAAAGGAAAGTTCTTTTCTTGATGGTTAAAATAGTTTTTCACATCATATGTTGCCATCAATGACAAAGGGGGAGATTGTTGCAAGTATGGGCCTAACCAGTGTTATCATTGATGTCAACATACTCCTATTGCATTGCTGATAAGGATTGGATGAGCTGTATGCTGAGGATATTGAGAAAATTAGTTCTAATCAGGAACAAAGAAGAACAGTGAAGACAGTAAGCTAAAGATCCTAGCTAAGATAAAGATCAGAAGATGTGGTTCAAAGGGTTTGTAGATATGTGTCTTAAGGTGATCCAGTAAAGATTTCAGAGGTCCACATGAAGATCTGAAGAAGTTGTGGCTGCTCAAGTAAAACTAGTTCTAGCAGATGTATAGAGGTGACAGAGTGATACAGATAGGTCCGGTGAGATCCAGAAATGCATTATCCCATTCTACGGATTTGGTGGAGTGTTTAGGAAGTCCTTGTGAAGTGTCAACTCGAATCGTTTGTTGTCTGGAGGTCTACAAGCACCTATTCCTTTGTGATAGTGATGACAGATTGTGTTTTTGAGGTTCTGGATGAAGGAGAGAAGGATTTAAGTGTGGATGTTCTTGGTGATTCAGGCTAGCTTGTGGAGGTCTTTGGATCGTGTCCAGTTCATGTTGGTGGTCTGCATTGAAGTTTGAGCTCACCACTGAAGGATTACTTCCGGATGATAGTGTTCTTCCTAAGTCTGGCCGACCAGATGATTTACTCATCTTGTAGATGATCTTGAAGATGTTATGTGAAGATTGGCGTGTTCCTAGAAGAAGATTGAAGTCTCAGATCTGTGTGGCCGATAGTGTGTTGTTTCACGTGAAGTATTTTTTTATTAGTCATGTTATATTCATGTATTTGCTCTGTAATGTTTGCCAACTTAGATGATCATTCTTAAGTTGATGTCTTGTATAAATAAGGAATTGTAGAGTCATTTCAAAGTGCATCTTGTGAAGATGAGAGTGTGGTAGCGAGGAGGAGAGTGAAAGGTAGAGCAAAAGTATTGGGCTTAAATGGAACTGACTCAAGCATGGTGAAGATACTATTCTTCAGTTCAAGTAGGTGATACTCATTATTTTGTAGATAGTGTGTCTCTTGTAGGCAGTGGGCCTCTTGTGAGCAGTGTGCTCAGGCAGTGAGCCCTAATTGGCATGTGCCATTTTGTTCTTTCTATTCTTCTAATAGAGAATATATTCTTGGGTTAGTCACCCCATGGTTTTTCCCTTAACCAAGTTTTCCATGTCAAAATCTTGGTGTCTCATGTGTTAATGTGTTTCTGCTCTTGATTTAATACATTGTGTTTCCATGATTGATTTATTATTATGCTGTTGAATTACAAAGTGGATTTAAGTGTTTAATTGGAAGAAAGTTTTGGACAACTGATTCACCCCCCCTCTCAGTTGTCTTCCTTGAATCTAACAGGCATAACATTCACTTATTTTATTGCAGAGAAAATATAAAAATATAACTTGACCTATTACAAAACCTTCATGTGTACTACTACACTATCAGCTACCCATAGCTAGGACTTCAATCTTCTTTGTAGAACACGCCAGGCTTCACAAAACATCTTCAAGATCATCTGCAATATGTGCAAGACACCTGGTTAGCCAAGATTAGGAAGAATACCATCACTGGAAGGTAAATCTTCAATTACGACCTCTATCTTCAATGCGGACTGCCAACACAAACTGGACACAATCTAGAGACCCCCACAAGCTTGCTTGAATCACCAAGAACATCCTCACCACTTCTGCTTACTGTAATCATTCACATCTTCATCTGGAACCTTAAGAACATAATCGCTCATCTTTGTCATATTAGAAATATTTCTTGTGGAGCTCCAAACCATGAACCAATTGAGTTATAAATTCACATTAGCCTTCCAAACATGCCACCAGATCCACAGAACATGATGTTGTATTTCTGGATCTCACCAGACCTATTTGAGTCACTATGTCACCTCTGAATAGTTACCAGAACTAGTTTTACTCTTATGGCCATAACTCCTTCACAATTTCATTTGGACCTCTTAGGTCTTGACTCGATCACCTTTAGACACATATCTACAGACCCTTTGATGCACATTCCCTGATCTTCATCTAGCTGTTTTCTTTACTTCAGAGAGCTTCACTATCTTCACTGATCTTCTCTATTTATGAGAGATAAAAAAATTTCTCAATATCCTCAGCATACAACTCATCCAATCCTTGACATCAATGTAATAGGAGTATGTTGACATCAATGACAACACCAGTTAGGCCCATACTTGCAACAATCTCCCCCTTTATCATTGATGGCAACATATAATGTGAAAAACTATTTTAACCATCAAGACAAGAACTTCTCCTTACTGACTAACATAGCTCCCCCTATCAACAACAACCATTCACATGTCTTCTCTTCCTTTACTACTCCCCCTTTGATCAATAACCAATATTGTTTTTCACATGTCTTCTCTCCCCCTTTGACATCAATGGCAAAGGGCACATACTTGCAACCACTTCTCACTCTTTAGAGTTATACTGACTACGTCCCCTGAGTAGCAGCCTCCTAACATCAATCCAGACCACAAGATATGACTGTGAGATCCACTGGATTGATGCACATTAGTGCACCTTAATTCAGAACTGGAGAGGTAATAACCCCTAACTTCTCTCTGAGATACTCAAAAGAGTCCTTAGGTAGAGGTTTAGTAAAAATGTCTGCAATCTGATTCTTTGAGGGCACAAACTCCAATCTGACTTTATTCTTGTTCACCTGCTCTCTCAAAAAGTGAAACTTGATGGATATATGTTTTGTCTTTGAATGTAACATTGGATTTTTTGATATATTTATTACACTTGAGTTATGATAGAAGATTGTGATAGGTTTCTCATACTCTACTTTGATATCTCATAGCATTTGCTTCATCCACAATACTTGAGAGCAACTACATACTGCTGTAATATATTCTACTTCTGCAGTGGACAGAGATATTGCCTCTTGTTTCTTACTTGGCCAAGAAACTAATCTTTTTCCCAAAAAGAATGCACCACCACTGGTACTCTTCCGGTCATCCATATCTCCTACCCAATTAGCATCTGTGTATGCATGAAGAGAGAAGTCATGATCCTTAGGATACCATAATCCATACTCAACTATTCCCTTTAGATATTTGAGAATTCTCTTGATTGCCATGACATGAGACTCTCTAAAATCAACTTGGAATCTGGTAACAAGACCAACAACATTGATAATATCAGGTCTAGTTTGAGTGAGATAGAGCAGTCCTCCAATCATTGACCTATACTTTTTCTGATTAGCCTTAGGGGATTCATCATCTTTACTTAGCTTACATCCAGTTGCCATGGGAGTATTCATTGCCTTTGAGTCTTCCATCCTAAATTTCTTCAACAATTATTTCACATACTTGGTTTGTGATATGAAGATTCCTTTCTTTGTTTGAGTGATTTGCAGGCCTAAGAAGAAATTCATTTCCCCAAACACAGACATCTCAAATTCACTTTGCATTTGATTTGCAAAGGTTTTGCACATACTATCTTTCCCTCCAAAAATGATATCATCAACAAATACTTCAGAAATCAAGATACTTTCATGATCAATCTTAAAATATAGATTACTGTTAGCAGTGCCTTTGTTGAAACCAATCTTCAAAAGATATTTGTCCAATCTTTCATACTAGGCTCTTAGAGCTTGTTTGAGTCCATACAATGATTTCTTCAACTGGCAGACCATATCACCATGATCAGACAATTGGAATCCATCTGGTTGCTCAATGTATACCTCTTCTTCCAAATCACCATTCAGGAAGGCAGACTTGACATCCATCTGATATACTTTGAAATCCTTGAAGGTAGCAAAGGCAAGAAATAATCTGACTGCTTTAATTCTTGCCACCGAAGTAAAAGTTTCTTCAAAGTCAATTCCTTCTACTTGAGAATAACCCTTATAGATAAATCTGGCTTTGTTTCTTACTACTTCACCTTTTTCATTTAGTTTATTATAGAAGACCCACTTAGTACCAATCACATTTTTGTCCTTAGGTCTGGGGACAAGATCCCAAGTGTTATTCTTTTCAATCTGAATCAATTCTTCCTCCATTGCTTTAGCCCAACTTTCATCATTGCAAGCTTCACTTATTATTTTTGGTTTAATTTTTTAAATCAAACAATACTTCACTAAAACTTGAGCAATATTTTTTCTTGTTTGAACACCTTTGCTTCTGTCTCCTATAATATGATCTTCAGAATGATTCAGTCTTACATACCTAGGAGTTTTGGGAATTTCTTGCACTTCTAATTCTTGGACAGGTTCATCCAAACTTGTCTCTTCTTCTGGATTCTCTGGATTAGTCTGAATCTATACTATAGTTGGAGCTTTTTCTTCTTGTACTGAGACATCATTTTGATCATTTGCTCCATACTCATAAAACCTTGAGGGATTTTCTATGCCTTCATCAACCTTCACATTTGTACTTTCTACAATCTTTCTCAATCTCTTTTTATAACACCGGTATGCTTTGCTTTGAGTGGAATGTCCCAAGAATATTCCTTCATCACTTCTAGCATCAAACTTCCCAAGGTTTTCATCTCTTTTGATGTAGCATTTACTACCAAAGTCTCTAAAACACTTTATAGTAGGAGTGATACCAAATCAAAGTTCATAAGGAGTCTTACCAGTATTACCTCTAATTTGTACCCGATTAAGAGTGTAGACAACAGTGCTCATAGCTTCTCTCCAATAGATCTGAGGAACATTTTCTTCCATCATCATGGTCCTAGAAGCTTCCTAGATGGTTCGGTTCTTTCTCTCCACTACTCCATTCTGCTGTGGAGTCCTCGGAGCAGATAATTGTCTCTTGATCCCATGCTTCTCAAAAAATGTTATGAACTCATCGGATGTGAATTCTCCACCTCTATCAGACCTGAGGCATTCTATGTTTATGCCAGTTTCATTTTCTACCATAGCTTTAAATATTTTGAACTTCTCAAGTGCTTCAGATTTCTCTTTTAAGGTCACCCACATCATCTGGGAGTGGTCATCAATTAGCAACATAAAGTACCTATCTCCTTGCAAACTCTTGACTCTTGCTGGACCACAGAGATCAGTTTGCACCAAGTCTAACAATCTGATTGAAGATTGTTCCTTACTTTTGAGTGTGACTCTACTCTGCTTACCTAACTGACATTGTTTGCACAAACTGTTAGCAGGTTTCATTAATCTTGGAAGATCTCTTGCAGCCTGAGTGTTTCTTATCTTAATGATATTATCAAAATTCACTTGGCACATTCTCCTATGCCACAACCAACTCTGATCAATTTGAACAAATAAGCAACTTTTTTCAGTACCAACTAATTGGAAGATGTTACCTTTTGTATGTGTACCAGATGCAAACTCAATTCTAGAGATTTCAAAGATCTTGCATTTTCTATTTTTGAAATAGAGATCATAGCCTTTGTCCACCAAGTGTCCAACAATAAGAAGATTATGCTTCAGATCTTCAACATACAGAACATCACTGGTTTTGTTCTTTCCATCAAAAGAGATGCTTCCTCTGCCTCTAATTGTGCCAGCAAAATTATCTCCAAACTTTACAACTCCACCTTCATATCTTTCCAAGCTTAAGAACTTACTCTTGTCGCCAGTCATATGGTGAGAGAATCCACTTTCAATAACCCATTCATCTTTTTCTTTCACCTGGGTAGCCAAAGCACGTTCTATCATCTTATGATTGGCAGATTCAATAGGCATTGGATCTTCTTCTTTGATGGTAATAAACACCCAGTCACTTCTAGATTTGATTCCTATCTCAAATTCATCATCTATTAATCCTTCATCATCATCTTCTTGAACATAGTAACACTTTTTCTGAAACCTTGATCTATTAAGGTTTAGCTTTGAAAACCTTTCCAGACATCTTGAGGCAAAATGACCAATCTTATTGTAGGCAAAGCATTTAAAAGGTAATTTTCCTCCATACTTACCAGATCCTCTTGGTAGTCTCTTTGCAATGAGGGCCTCAAGTTGTTTAGCTTCTAATTCATCCTCTTCCATATATTTTCTTTCTTTCTCATGCCAAGTTGATTTTCTTGAGGAACTTTCTCCTAGATCATATCTATGTTTGCCTTTTATACAGGCACTAGCTTTGAATGCAGATTCAGTCTTGGGAAGTGCATCACCAAACTCAGCTAACTCAAATACAGATATCTTACCAACCAATTGATCCCTTGTGATAGTTGTCAAAGATTTGATTTCCTCAATGGCAGCAACTTTGTGTTTATATGTAGGGGGTAAAAATCTGAGAACTTTAGCAACAATTTCATCTTCATCTAGTACTCCACTAGGACATTTGATGCCACAAACAAGCTCATTTACTTTTGTCATATAAGAAGTGATATTCTCATCTTCACTCATCTTTAAGTTTTTAAACTTTCCTTTCAGACTTTGCAGCTTGGCACACTTAACATATTTGTCTCCTTCATATAGATTTTTAAGTTTTATCCAAATTTGATAAGGAGTCTTCAATCCCATAACATTTGTCAGCTCTGAATCGGACAAGGCACTCAGTAGGGCTTCTTTAGCTCAAAGATTATTTTCTGCATCTCTGACTTCATCTATAGTTGTTGGGTCATTCCTTGGGGGAACATATTTAGTTGAGGTTATGTTCCAATACTGATATCCCATACATTGTATATGACATTCCATGTGACTTTTCTAGGTAGTGAAGTTTGATCCATCAAACCTTGGACTATCCTTCTTGTAGGTTGACATTCTGGATCTCCTCAAGCGGTTAAACTTCTTCTAGAGGAACTTGGCTCTGATACCAATTGTTGGATTTAAGACATACAATTGAGAGGGGGGGTGAATCAGTTGTTACCAAAATTATGTTCTTTATATACTTTAAATCTTCTTCTATTTCAATGGCATATCAAAGATTCAATCATGAGGCACAATGCATGAATTTAAGAGCATAAACAAATTCAACACATACAACACAAAGATTTTTACGTGGAAAACCCAGTTAAGGGAAAAACCATGGGGTGACTAACCCAAGATTGTATTCTCTATTAAAAGAATAAGAAGAATGAAATGGCACTTGCCAATTAGGGCTCACTACCCAAGCACACTGCTCATAAGAAGCCCACTGCCTATAGGAGACACACTGTCTATAGAATAATATAAATATTACATACTTGAACTAGAGATCAACATCTTCACTATGCTTGAGTCAGTTTCATTTAAGCTCAACACCTCTGCTTTGCTTTTCTTTCTTCTTCCTTACCACCTTCTCATCGCTGCAAGGATACTTTCGAATGACTTTGCAATTCTTATTTATACAAGACATCAACTTTGGAATGATCATCAAAGTCAGCATAACATTCACTTATTTTATTACAGAACAAATACAAAAATACAACTTGACTTATTACAAAAGCTTCATGCGTACTACTACACTGTCGGCTACCCATAGTTGGGACTTCAATCTTCTTTGTGGAACATGCCAGGCTTCACAAAACATCTTCAAGATCATCCACAATATGTGCAAGACATCCAGTCGGCCAAGATTAGGAAGAACACTATCACTGGAAGGTAAATCTTCAATTACGAGATCTATCTTCAATGCGGACTGGCAACACAAACTAGACACAATCTAGAGACCCCCACAAGCTTTCTTGAATCACCAAGAACATTCACATCTTCATCCGGAACCTTAAAAACACAATTGCTCATCTCTGTCATATTAGAAAGATTACTTGTGGACCTCCAAACCACAAACCAATTGAGTTGTCAATTCACGTTAGCCTTCCAAACATGCCACTAGATCCGTAGAACATGATGTATTTCTAGATCTCACCGGACCTATTTGAGTCACTCTGTCACCTCTGAATAGTTGTCAGAACCAGTTTTACTCTTATGGCCATAACTCCTTCACAATTTCATACGGACCTCTCAAATCTTGACTAGATCACCTTTAGACACATATCTACAGACCCTTTGATGTGCATTCTCTTATCTTCATCTAGCTAGGATCTTTACTTCAGAGAGCTTCACTATATTTACTGATCTTCTCTATTTATGATAGGACTAATTTTCTCAATATCCTCAGCATACAACTCATCCAATCCTTGACATTAATGCAACAGGAGTATGTTGACATCAATGACAACACCAGTTAGGCCCATACTTGCAACACCTTCATGACCAGAGGATCACCGTATTCAGCTCCTTCCTAGAAGCATTCCTCCCAACATTAGGCCCTACCGCTACCTATTTCGTCAAAAGATAGAGATTGAGATGGTCGTTCGAGACTTACTGAAGCAAGGTATTATTCACCCTAGTACCAGTTCCTTTTCTTTACTAGTTCTTCTTGTCCAGAAGAAAGATGGGTCATGGTGCCTCTGCATTGACTTCCGAGCACTTAATCACATCACAATCAAGGATAAGTTTCTGATTCCTATTGTTGATGAGCTTCATGATGCTCATTTTTTCTCCAAGTTGGATCTTCATTCTGGGTATCACCAAATTTGGGTTCATGAGGATGATATCCCTAAAATAGCTTTCTGCATGCATGATGGCCACTATGAGTTTTTGGTCATGCTCGTTAGCCTCATTAATGCTCCTTCAACATTCCAGGCATTGATGAATAAAATATTCTAGCCCTACCTATAAAAATTCATTCTGGTCTTCTTCGATGATATCTTCATCTATAGTAAAACATGGGCTGAGCATCTCCAACATTTGGATCTTGTACTGCAACTTCTCTCTAATCATCATCTCTGTGCAAAATAGTCTGAATGTGTTTTTGGCCAGGAAGAAGTGGAGTATCTCGGGCATATTGTTTTAGCCCAAGGGGTTTGAGTGGATCCTGCAAAAATAGATGCCATAAAAAATTGGCCGCATCCTTAGAAACTCAAGAGCCTCTGTGGTTTTTTGGGACTGACTGGCTTCTATCACAAGTTTGTCAAGGATTACGGGAAGATTGTAGCTCCATTAACAACTATGTTGAAAAAGGATGCTTTTCAATGGACACATGTTGTTGCATGTGCATTTAAAAACCTGAAACAAGCTATGTGTACTACACCTGTTCTAGCTATGCCAGATTTTTCCAGACCTTCACTATTGAGAGTGATGCTTGCGGCAATGGACTTGGTGTTGTTCTCCTTCAATATGAACATCCCATTGTATTCACCAGCAAAGCCCTTTTTGGTAAGAATTTAGTACTCTCTACATATGAGAAGGAAATGATGGCTATTTTGCATGCAGTATAGAAGTGATGGCCATACCTACTAGGGAATCATTTCAGCATCAAGACTGATCACCAGAGTCTAAAATATTTCCTGGAACAACGGGTCTCCTCCCTCGCACAATAGAAATGGGTTAGCAAACTCATGAGTTATTACTATGAGATCACTTACAAGAAGGGTAAGGACATTATTATGGTGGATGGTCTTTCTCACACATTTTATGACCAAGCTTCTTTTCAGCTATTTCTATGCCTATTCTAAATTGGTTGGAATCTGTCTAGCAGGGCTATGTCAATGACTCTTCATTATTGCAAATCATCCAACAGTTGGCCAATAACCCTTCTGCTATACCGCATTACTCTTGGGATGGTGCTTCTCTGAGATACAAGGGTTGTTTGGTGCTTCCCCAGAGCACAGATCTTCAACAAGTTGTCTGCTATGAATTCCATGCTTCTCCATAAACTTATGAGCGGGCATGGCGTAACTTATTTTGGAAGGGAATGAAAGAGCAATTCAATAGATGGTGGTTGAATGTGATCCCTGCCAATGCAACAAGGGTGAAACAACACTCCTTCCTGGATTGCTCAAACCCTTACCCATCCCTACATGGATTTGGATAGATATTTCTATGGATTTCATTAAAGGGCTCCCTAAATCTGGAGGGTAGATAGTGATCTTGGTTGTGGTTGATCACCTCTCCAAATATAGTCATTTTTATGCCCTCGGCCATCCCTATACCACCTTCTCAGTCACACAAATTTTCATGGACCAAATCTTCTATCTTCATGGCATCCCTTCTTCCATTGTTTCAGATCGTGATGCAACTTTCACCAATCATTTTTGGACAGAACTATTTTGACACACTGACACCAAACTGAAGATGAGTTCAGGGTATCACCCATAAATAGATGGTCAGACTGAAATTATCAACAAATGTTTGGAAACTTATCTTCGTTGCTTCACCTCAGAACAACAGCATCAGTGGGCAAAGTGGCTCCCTCTTGTTGAATGGCGGTACAATACCTCCTACCACACTGCATCTAAAATGACCCCATATGAAGCAATCTATGGTTAGGCACCAGCAGTGCTCCTTCCATACACCCCTAGCAATTCACCAGTTCAGGCAGTTGACATGGTTCTCTAAACCTGAGATTACATTCTTTGCATCTTGCATGACAATCTTCACATGGCAAGAAATCAAATGAAACAACAAGCTGATCAGAACCATTCTGAGTGCACTTTTCAAGTAGGTGATATGGTTTTTCTTCATCTACAGACATACAAGTAATCATCCCTGAAAGTCAAAGGGCGTCATAAGCTGGATCCAAAGTTGTATGAGCCATATAAGGTTCTTTAGAAGATTGGGTTAGTTGCTTATAAATTGGAGCTTCCTCCTTCTTCCCACGTTCATCCAGTCTTTCATGTCTCTTGTCTGAATAAAGTTCTTGGCACCAACATCAGAGCACAAACTATTTTACCAGAATAGGATAACGAAGGATCCATCATTTTGGAGCCAAAGGCAATCCTCGACAGGTGCACTCATCAACTTCAGTCTCGATCCATCATAGAGGTATTAATTCAGTGGCACAGAATGCAACTAGAGGATGCTACATGGGAACCACTCCTTCAAATTCAGCAACAATTTCCACATCTTAAGCTTTGAGGACAAAACTTTTCTAAGAGTGAGGGGATGTTAGGAACCCATGTTTAACCCTTCTCTTTACTTTGTTAGTATATTGTTGTTGGATGCATATGCTTTGTAAGTCGTCCCGTGAGTATATTATATTATCCCACATTCATGGGAAGTAATAGTTGTTTAATTTAGACTTAGTATATAAGTACATGTTGTTGCCAATGAAGGCATCCACAAATTTATTGTATTGAGCTTTCTCAAAGGAGGTTGCCCCCTCGAAGTGGTCTGTGATCAATAAATTCCTTCTGTGTTTCTGCTATTTCTATTATTTCATGCATTTTTCATTATATTGTTGCAAGAGGTTCCTCTCATCTTTGCATGGAATAATTACTCTTTATTTGGATCCATTAATTTAGGAGTAATTATAGTCAATCTATCCTTCAAAAAATCTTGGAGTGTGTGTTGGTAGATTGGAAGAATCCACAACAACTTCACAAAGTATTTCTTGAACATCTCTGGAGTTGTTAGAATAGTCATCTTCTATAATTAATTACTCATTTCTTAATAGATATCCTCAAATTCTTTCTGGGTTTTGTTTCCCTCACTTTTATCTTTCTAGATCATTTTGAATTTTTGAATTTCATTAATAAATGAGAGAGATATCATGGTTTTACTCAAACTTCATTTTCTAACTTTTTCTCTGGCACTTTATAATAGTCAATTTTTGTCATTAACCATTTATTCATTTTAATGAATCTCCTCGAAACACCTTCATGGATCTGTTCCTCTCTCTTTGAGCTTTCAAGATCATTTTGAAATTCTAATTTTCATTAAGAAATGAGTGAGATATTGTAGTTTTACTGAAACTACATTTTTGACTTTTGGATCTCCAACGCTCTGCATCTCTGGAGCTCCAACTTGGCATATAATAGACTTTCTCTTCACTTTAATGATAAAATAGCTGCTGATATAGAAGTGAACATGTAATATCAAGATAAACTCATCCATGGCATTGATTGTTTGATTTAGGCAAATTTATTTTATACTTAGCTAAAAATCTTCTAACACATACTCAAGTCCACTTCAAAACTGATTTAATGAAGAGAAAATATATGCTTTTATTTGACAAAATATGAGATACTTTATGGTCTCATCATCTCCCCCACAGTTAAGAGGTTGCAGGTCCTCCTGCACTCCATAATCATCTTTTTGAGCTGACCTCTTTGTTTTTATTCCAATTGCTCTGGAGATGCTTTATAGTTGTTGTTCTGGTATTCTCTGGAGTAGTTGTTCTAATGATCTTTGGAGTTGTCATTTTGATAATATTTGGAGCTTATACCCTATTGTGCATCTTCAAAGTGGATACCCTATTGTGCATCTTTGAAGATGTTCTACTGATCACTGAAGCTGGTGTTCTACTAATCTCTGGAGCTAATACTCTGCTGATCTCTGGAGCTATTGTTCTATTGATCTCCAGAGCTAATACATTGCTATCCATCTCTGGAGCTAATACTTTGATGATCTCTAGAGCTATCATTCTGCTGATCTCCAGAGCTGATACCTTGTTGTCCATCTCTAGAGCTAATACTCTGCTGATCTCTGGAGCTATTGTTCTACTGATCTCTAGAGTTGATGTTTTGATGACTTCCAGAGCTGCTGTTTTGTTGATCTCCCAAGATGATACTCTATTGTGCATCTTAGGAGATATTGTTTAGTTGATCTCCGGAGATGTTTTTAGCTGAGTCCATCTTATCCTTCCATGTGACCATCATGCACCAATTTGTTCTCCACCTTTTTAGCCCATGTTTTGCATGATGCACGCAAAGAGGTCTTCAACTTTTGAGAGCTGTAATAGGATCCTTTATGCTGAATAACAATTGCATCAACCTTATTTTTCTAAAATTTTGAAAACCTTCATTGAAAATTAGTGCTTCTCAAGAACATTAGAACATAACAATATTTTAGAGAAAAACAACTCCCAAAGAATAAACCAAGCATCATCCTACATTATGCTTTCAATTAAGTTACAAATCTTTAAATTACATAAAATCCACTTTAAGGCTAATGAATAAAGAGGGGGAAAAGGGTGTTACTTTTAGGTTTTCATGAGAAAAATAATGGCCCCATAATCTCCCCCCCACTTAAGTTCTTGCATGACCTTTTACAAGCTACTTTCTTTTTTTTCTCCATATAAGTTTTTTATATAGAGATGAGAATTTAAAACACATATATCTCCTTAACCATTGATGTTGTGTAAAACTAGAGAGAGGTTTTTCATCATATAGTCAAGAAGAACAAAAACCTCTTTTAGAATATGATTTGGATCATTTTAAAAATTTGGTCAATTTTTTAGGCTTTATGCTGCTGAAAATTTCAAATAGGAATATATTTTTGATGGTTGCTACTATGTAAAAATAGAGAGAGGTTTTTCATCATATGGTTAAGAAGAACAAAAACCTCTTTCAAAATTTGATTTAGAACATTTTGAAACTTTGGTCAATTTTTTAGGCTTTATGCTGCTGAAAATTTCAAATGGAAATATCTTTTTAATGGCTACTGTTGTGTAAAAATGGAGAGAGGTTTTTCATCATATGGCTGAGAGAAACAAAAACCTCTCTTATATTTTCATTTGAAGTTTTGTAGCTTTCTCTAGAGCTAATTTGGCCGCTTCTTAATGTGAATGATTGTGAATGATTGGAAGATACAGATTGGTGGCTATTTTAGGGATTTGGGTCAAAAGTGGATTTTTGTAACTTAACATTTATAACTAAAAAAATAGAAGAATAGGATAAATACCTCAGGTTGCTTCTTTGTTGTCATTTCTTCCATGTTATTGAAGTTCTACTACTGGAACTAGAGCCCAAATTTGTTGTTATATGGAGCCTAATCAGACTCGGAGGTTAAATTTCCCCCACTTTTATCAACATGATTTCCCCCCAAATTATTTAATGGGGGTTTGGGGGTAGCGCCCCCAAGATGGGGTCAAAGGGAAGTGCCCCTTGCAGGTTCTAGGGGCGTCGGGAGTTATTTTTTCTACTCGCTGACATAAAAAAAACCCTATTTTGTAATCGACATAAGTCTTGATAAAAATGGCTAAGGGTTAGGCTTTATGTTGATATTGTATTGTAGCATTTGCAGCAATATTGAGTTGCAAGGATTGCTGGTTGTAATCAGTTTGATTTGCTGGAAAATAATATTGGACTCTCTGTTGGTGGATGTAGCCCGAGTTTGGGTGAACCACGTTAAAAATTATCTCTCGCTGTTATTATTTCTGTGTATTTTTCATTCCTCTGTTTAATCTTTATTTGCATTTAATTGATATCTTTTGCATGCAATTCCTAACTGTATACACCTAAAAATGACACGACTCTAACTAAATAAATATTTTAAATATTTATTTCATTTTAAATTCCTTTATCAATAAATAAATAAATCAATTTATTTATTTGATTCATATTTCTCCAAAAAATTAAATAAAATCATTTATTTAATTAAATCATCCAAATTCTTTTAAAAGTCATTCTAAATTAAATAATACCAAATTATTTAATTAATTCTTCTCATTGTCCATATTTAAATAAATCCAAATATTTATTTAAATTGTCTATTTCCTCCAAAATTGAATTAATACCAAAAACAATTCAATTAATCCATGTGCACATATAATTAAATATTTTAAATATTTAATTAGTTAGTATTCTCTCACCCACATGTCCTATTTCTCCTCCAGTTATGATTAGTTAACTAATCAATCAAATCTATTAATTAATTGGTCATCTGAGTTCACTGTTTAATCATCTCAGTTAACTCCCCAATCAGCCCACTTATCTCTCCAATCAATTCTATCAATTGTTCAATCATCTCAATTAACTCTTCAATCTATTTTGTCCCCTGATGAATGAAGGAGCAGGACACTTGTCCTCTCCCTATTTGCGCACATCCTCTCAAATTTCCTCAAACATTGATCTTCTTATTCATTCTATGTCGTTGATCTTCTTTCTCACAAATCTATAAATACACCCCTATTCCTCCATTTGAATCATCCAAGCTTTTTATAAACTTACTCTGCAGGAATTACAGCGTGCCTTTGGCACAAATCACTCCATAGCTTGAGATCAATTATCACCATCATCACCATTATCATTGCATTGTGAAGATCCTCTTCATTTGCAAAACCTATCAACAACCATTCTCCATTGTCATCTTGGAAAAAAGCAAGGAAGTACACTTTCTGAGGGCTCTATTCATATACGAGATCAATTCGAGATAGGCAACCAATGGAAGTCATGAAATAGAAAGGTTTGCAAAGTATTGTGTTTTGTATGTTTGATCTTATTTATTTCAATTTCATTGAGATTATTGGATTAGTGATAGTTTAATACTATTAACCACATTTTCTGATGACATTTTTGGCACCCATAGTGGCGCCCTTGCCCCAATTTAACTTCAAAATTGAGTTTTTGTGTTAGAATCCATACACAGGACATTTTTGTGCATCCACTCACTTTTGCAGTGTACCCACTCACTGATACTCCGCATCTATCAAACCTGTGCATCTACTCTCTATTCTGGTGCATTTATTCATTGTTCCAGCGCATATGTCAAATCTACACATTTATTCACTGTTCCGACGCATTTATCTTCTGTTACGGTGCGTCTGTCTAATCTGCACATTTATCTATCTAATCTATGCATTTATTCTCTATAGTTGCGCATACATCCTCTGTAGCTGCGCATCTATATCTGTGCATACATTCACTATATCTGCGCATTCATTCTACTAGGGTTTTTGGCTATTTCTTAGGAAATTTCTAATGCTAACATCATTTGTAGGAATATTCTCATATCTACCTTACAGGTTAAGAGCTAGTTAGGCATATAGTTGCATGGTTAACTCTCATCTAGATCTAAATAGCAAAGGAAGTAATTGAACTTGTTCATGCAAATTTCACTTAGATTCTAAATAGGAGGGAAGTAATTTGTCCTTGTTGCATCACAACTTGGACATAGTCCCAACTAGGGGGATTAAAATTGAACAATTGCTTTCAAAAATCTTTTTCAAAGTTAACAAACCTCGTGTACCCAAATAGAGTAACTCATTTAGTTTTTCTCTTTTTAACTAGGAGGAAAGAATCAGTGTTTTCCGTGATTTTGGAATGATGATAGGACTATGTTCTCCCCTTAACTAGGTGAACAAAATGCCATAATCATCATTTTGCATGTGTTTCCTTTAGAGAGGCATGCCCTTGGAATTCCTTCCTTCCAAGTGGGATGACCTTAAGTGGTAACGAGCTAACTCTAATCTCTTCTGATCCACTATAAATAAACTGTGTTTGAGGTGAAAGCTTCAAGCAACAAGTGCGGATTAGTTATACCGATAACCAACCTCCCCATAAACCCCACAAGGCGCAACCCTTGCAGGCTGGGAGACTCCATAATGGAGAATAGTGCTGCCACACGTATAACCACTCGAATGGTTGCCCTTACTACATATCCATTGTTTGTAGAAGCCAAAATCCCCTATTTAGTGACAGAGGAGGAAAACATTCTCCAGACTTGTCCAATGTCATACACTCATTTAGTGTAGAGATAGGAAAGTTCAACTCTTCAGAGGAACTATATCTTGGTATGCGTGAGAAGTGAGTGTCATGGAGGGGATTCAGTGTTACCAAGCTATTAGTTGTCTGCCTTTATACAAGTGGCTGGTGTAAAACCCAAGTTGGAACTCATTGAATACTGTCCTTGCCTACCTTAGGACTGTGCTTACATTGCAAAAAAAAATCAAACAATCATGAAAATATTCTTTGTGTGTGATGTGTCTTTCTTGCCATAATCAAAGAAACAAATCAAAAAAGAGCAACATTCAAACAAAGAACCCAAAAACATTGAAAAACTTGCCTTTACCAAGTCAGAAGTAGTCAAAACCAGTAAAAATTAAGAAAAACAGATAGATCTGCACATTTGTGTCATCCTACTGTGCTTTTGCTTCACCCTACTGCACATCTGCTTTCTATCGCACATTTACTCATTTTTGTTGCGCATTTACTCCGTTCTGCTACACATCTACTTTTCACTAGACATGTGCTTTTGTTTCCTAAAGTTATGCATTTACACTCTATTCTGGCATATCCGCTTTTCACCAGATATGCACTTTTGTTTCCTATTATTGTGCATATACTCTCTATTCTTGCGCATCTGTCATAGTGAGCACTTCCATATAGTTTGTTAGAAAAACACCTACCTTTTTAGACACCCATTTCAGTCATGTATCAGTTTTTGAAATCAAATTAACCATGCAGTCACTTCTCCCATTCATTTCCATAGCGTACCCTCTTTTCCATCAATCACCTCATCAAAAATTTCACAAAACTTCCCAAGAATAACATCAAACTATCCAAACTAGGTTACAACAAGCCAATTTTTTATCATATCAGACTAAAACATCACTAGTAAGTCTCCACTATCAGGATCTATCATCCTTCTCTCTTAGAACTTCACTAGTTTATTTTTGTGCAAAACTAGTCTCTACCAAGTAATCAGATTCCAATAATCCTTACTTTTGGCTACCATTTTGTTTCGACAATCTTGTTTGACACCATTGATCAAAGAGAACCCTTGTTTAAATCTTATCACCACCAGTATCCTCTTCACTACAACCTTCAAACACATCTTACCAAAGCATCCAATTTCACTCCACTCCATTCCAAATCACATTGCATGGTACTAACTAGAACACGGAAGAAGAAACAAATTGAAATGGCTGAAACATTCGACAAAATTTTATCCCATCATGACAGTGACGAGGAGATATCTCACGAGGACTTACAAGAAGCTCTCCAGGACAAAAAAAATCAACAAATGATGGAAAAAGTACTCCACCAATACCCTACAAAGTTCTTTCTCCACCTAGCAAGCTAAGGAGTTAAGCTCTCCCCTGACTTTGACGTCACAACATTGAAAGAAACCGAAGAGGAAAGAACTCATGAAGATAGCACATGTGAGGATAGAACCCTTGGCATAGACAAAGGCAAGAAAACTATAACTCAACCACACCTTTAGACATGTTGACAAAACAATTTCAAACCCTACAACAACAATTAGTAGACCTCCAAATAGGGACGTCCACTAAACACCATTTTTTGGAGGAAATCTCACCATATGCCTTCGATAAGAGCTTGAACATGATCCCCTTTCCCCTTAGATTTGAAGTCCCAAAATTTGACAAGTATAGAGGAAAGGGTGACCCTAGAGACCATATCAGAGAATTCAGCGCCACATGTCTAGAGCTTGCTCACAATGAAACTTTTCTTATGAGACTCTTCCCTAGATCTCTAGGTGGGCAAGCCATGGAGTGGTTCTCTCAAATTCCCCCAGGGATTAGTACCTTTGATGAGTTAGTGAACAAATTTGTAACACATTTTTCATATAATATCGAACATGAGGTATCCATGCTTGACCTTTACAACACAAAACAAAAGAGTGGTGAATCTTTCTCTACTTTCTTAAAAAGGTGGTAGCAACTAGCGAGAAAATGTCCTCATCATATATTAGAAAAACAAATGCTTGAAATGCTTATTAATAACCTCAATTTTGATATAAGCTATCAAATTCAGATCCAATGCCCTACCTCATTCACAAAAGTCATTAAGATGGGGTTATTCATCAAAAAATCTATGATCACGAAAGGACAAATAAAATTGTTCAACCACACTCCTAACTCAAACTATACCATGGATAAGTCAAAATTCTAGACCAAAAATAAGAACATCATCAACGATGGAGTGGTTGATGCTAAAGTAGCGGCTCCTAAGCAACCAATTTTTAATCTCAAAAGAGCATCAAACAACACAACACCAAGAAAACCTTTGTCAAACGAATCAAGACAATGGTACAACTTTCCTCCTAGACAAAAATTTACACCATTGGGGGAGTCATATGAGTCCGCTTTGAGAAAGTTCTTGGCAAACAATGAGATCACCCTTCCCACTGCAAGCGACTATGAACCTTAAGTCAAACCTCCTTGGTGGAAGGATACCAATTTCTGTGAATACCATAGAGGCAAAGGCCATACAACTAATGATTGTATTCACTTGAAAAATGTCATACAAGACTTGCTATACCAAAATCATGTAGGCACAAAAGATCATCCCTATAACGAATCACATGTGGCATTCAAGGATCCACTCCTTAACCATGACAGGCAAAACCCTCATAACAACAACAATAACAACTAGCAAAATCACAATAACAGAAATAATGATGCTAACTACAAGAATGTGCTCTTTGATTACACTGTTAATTGCATACCAGAGCATATCCCACAAATCAATGTGCTCACATTTAACAAATAATTAGATTCCAACACCAAATCTGATTGCAATATCACCACCCACAGCGGGAAAGTCACCTTGCACACACTCCCTCCAAGGTCATCATCCTCACCATCCCCCCAACACAAGTACAATGTCATTGACCAACTATGAAAGACTCCAACCCATATATCCATATTAGAGTTGTTGCGTCTATTGCCATCCCACAAAGAGATTCTTGATAAAACCCTAGTAGAAACCATTGTGCCCACCATCTTGGCCCAAGAGAAATTTCAAGCCATGGTAGGTCATCTTACGTCACCTAACATCCTATCATTCACTGAATTGGATGATCTATCCGTATCTCAACCCCATAACACATCATTACATATTGAAGCCTTCATTAATAAACATCGCATCAAAAGGGTTCTCATTGATGGAGGAGTAGGTTTGAACATTTGCATGCTTAAATTGATCCTTACATTGGGGTAATCAAAAACTGTAGTGGATCCAAGAAAGAAGATCACAATAAAGGCCTATGATGAAGAAGAACAGAGAACCAAAGGAACTATGGTGTTACCATTAAGAATTGGACAAGTGGTGATAGAAGTTGTTTGCCAAGTCCTTAACAGGGAGCTCACATACAACATTCTCCTAGGTAGACCTTGGATACATGCCATGAAAGTTGTGCCTTCCACATATTATCAGTGTATCAAGTTCCCTCACAATAGCTAAGAGATCACCACCCAAGGTGACCCTGATCCTTTTCAACACTGTAACACTATCCAATCAAAGCTAGATTTCAACATCCCTAATAATAGAGATTCCACATCTTCCACCTCCTAGCATGATCCTAGCTCCCAAGCTTCCACATCCAAGGCCAAAGAGTAGAAGGTCAAGATCAAAGAAATAGGGGTAGGAGAGTATTCCATCGAGCATACCCTTTGCGTAGCCAAAATGCTTTTATCTCTGAAGTCCTTTGGGCGACCTACACCCTTCCAAAAACCATCTGCTCCTCCTGAACCTCCCAAAGCTCCCTTTGTCAAATGGAGCACCCTCTTAGATGAGAGCAAGGAAAGAGACATTCTGTAATGGCTCTACATAGCAGAAGATGACACACCACAAGACAAACAACCAAAGCTCCCAACATAAATCTATGGGCATGGTCAATCTATCTTACACATAATGGGCTATGAAGGACAGGGTCCCATTGGCCTAAGAAAAGAAGGAATAACTAAACCCATTCAACCCTCTTCCTCCTCATCGGCCCAAGACACAAGAGGGCTAGGATACAAAGACAATAGCAAAGGCAAAGCTAAGGCTACTACTTGTTTTGTGGAATAGATCCATAACCTCCAAGAGGATAGTGATATAGATTCTAACGAGTATGAATGGGATGACCTTTCAGAAAATTCCTATGAAGAGAAAGGAATCAATACCATTCGCACCTATAGCCCCTACTGTGACGGACAAAATCTAAGTCCTAGACCAGTAGAGTGTGATTTGCCCATTCTGGAGAGAACTTATGAGGAAGGTCAGAGTTCCCACAAGATAAACAATCTTGAGGAGAGTACCATCACAGATCTTGTTCCTATCACTCCCAATCCAGATCATATATCCATCCTTACCATCACACCCACTGAATTAGATCAACCTATTGATCCCCTCCCCCTGGTACATCCTGAGCTTATCGATTAGGATCTACAAGGAACCCCCCAACTAGACATGTTCCAGAACGACGATGCCTACATTGATTACATGGAACTAAGAGACCACCTATCTGTCAGAGATCAAAAAGTTGGCTTTGCCACAAAACTCAATACTATAGCTTATTTTGGAGAGGGTGTCAATCCTTCCAATCACAAAAATATAAAAATCAAACATGGATCTGATGGTGAAAACTGCTCTACGGCAATGTCAGATCCTAAAAAAGTAAAAATAAAGGAAGCATCTGATGGTGAAAACCTCTCTAAGGAACCAGATGATGGAAGGCTTGACACTCTCCCCAACGACATGTATCAAGAGAAGTCACAAATTGTTGTAGAACCTACAGAACCTATTGACATTGGCACAGAAGGTAACCCAAAGATCATACACTTTACCAAGTCTCTAACTTCACTGGAAAAGACAAAATTTGTTCCCTTCTTCAAAAAGAAACAAGTCAACATTGCTTGGTCCTATGCAGATATGCCTGGGTTAGATCTAGACATGATCTTGCATCATCTACCACTAGATCCTGGAATTAAACCTATTAAACAAAAACTTAGGAAAATGCATCCACATATCGCATTGCTAGTCAAGGAAGAACTAAAGAAACTACTAGATGTAGGGTTCATCAGAGAAATCAATTATCCGGAGTGGGTATCAAACATTATACTAGTATCAAAACTAGATGGAAGAGTCAGGTTGTGTAATGACTTCTGAGATCTCAACAAGGCTTGTTGCAAAGATGATTTCCCATTGCCCAACATTGACATCATCGTAGACTTGGTAGCTGGACACACTATGCTCTCTCTTATGGATGGTTTCTTCGGATACAACCAAATCATAATAGCACCAGAAGATCAGCATAAGATGGCATTCACATGTCCATTGGGAACCTTCTGCTGGAACATCATGTCATTTGGGTTGAAGAATGCAGGAGCCACATACCAAAGAGCAATGACTACTATCTTCCATGACATGATGCATGTAACCATGGAAGACTATGTAGATGACATCCTTGCCAAGTCACTTACAAGGGAATCTCACTTAGATGTCCTAGAGAAAATCTTTTAGCAGCTAGAACACTTCAAGGTCCAATTTATTGTTATATGGAGCCTAATCAGACTCAAAGGTTAATTTTTCCCCACTTTTATTGGTGCAGTTTTCCCCCAAATTCCTATAGGTTCAAGGGGCAGCGCCCCCAAGACGGGGTCATAGGGAAGCAGATGCCTCACATAGAGAACAAAGTAGCAACTTTTTTCTCTATGTGAGGAATCTGCTTTGTTCTCTATGAGGAGGAAGAGGGTTGAATGGGTTCAGTTATTCCTTCTTTTCTTAGGTTGATGGGACCCTGTCCTTCATAGCGCATTATGTGTAAGATAGATTGACCACGCCCATAGATTTATGTTGGGAACTTTGGTTGTTTGTCTTGTGGTGTGTCATCTTCTACTATGTAGAGCCATTATAGAATGTCTCTTTCCTCGCTCTCATCTGAGAGGGTGCCCCATTTGACAAAGGGAGCTTTGGGAGGTTCAGGAGGACCAGATGGTTTTTGATAGGGTGTAGGTCACCCAAAGGACTTTGGAGATAAAAGCATTTTAGGTACACAAAGGGTATGCTCGATGGAATACTCTCCTACCCCTATTTCTTTGATCTTGACCTTCTACTCTTTGGCCTTGGATGTGGAAGCTTGGGAGCCAAGATCATGCTAGGAGGTGGAAGATGTGGAATCTCTATTATTAGGGATGTTGAAATCTAGCTTTGATTGGATAGTGTTACAGTGTTGAAAAGGATCAGGGTCACCTTGGATGGTGATCTCTTAGCCATTGTGAGGGAACTTGATACACTGATGATATGTGGAAGGTACAACTTTCATGGCATGTATCCAAGGTCTACCTAGGAGAATGTTGTATGTGAGCTCCTTGTCAAGGACTTGGCAAACAACTTATATTACCACTGGTCCAATTCTTAATGGTAACACCATAGTTCCTTTGGTTGTCCATTCTTCTTCATCATAGGCCTTTATTGTGATCTTCTTTCTTGGATCCACTATAGTTTTCAAGTACCCCAATGTAAGGATCAATGAGAACCCTTTTGATGCGATGTTTATTAATGAAGGCTTCAATATGTAATGATGTATTATGGGGTTGAGATATGGATAGATCATCCTATTCAGTGAATGATAGGATGTTAGGTGATGTAATATGACCTACCATGGCTTGAAATTTCTCTTGGGCCAAGTTGGTGGGCACAGTGGTTTCTACTAGGGTTTTATCAAGAATCTCTCTGTGGGATGGCGATAGACGCAACAACTCTAATATGGATATATGGGTTGGAGTCTTTCATAGTTGGTCAATGACATTGTACTTGTGTTGGGGGGATGGTGAGGATGATGACCTTGGAGGGAGTGTATGCAAGGTGACTTTCCCGCTGTGGGTGGTGATATTGCAATCAGATTTGGTGTTGGAATCTAATTATTTGTTAAATGTGAGCACATTGATTTGTGGGATATGCTCTGGTATGTAATTAACAGTGTAATCAAAGAGCACATTCTTGTAGTTAGCATCATTATTTCTGTTATTGTGATTTTGCTAGTTGTTATTGTTGTTGTTATGAGGGTTTTGCCTGTCATGGTTAAGGAGCAGATCCTTGAATGCCACATGTGATTCGTTATAGGGATGATCTTTTGTGCCTACATGATTTTGGTCTACCAAGTCTTGTATGACATTTTTCAAGTGAATACAGCCATTAGTTTATTGGCCTTTGCCTCTATGGTATTCACTAAAATTAGTATCCTTCCACCAAGGAGGTTTGACTTGAGGTTCATAGTCGCTTGCAGTGGGAAGTGTGATCTCATTGTTTGCCAACAACTTTCTCAAAGAAGACTCATATGACTCCCCCAATGGTGTAAATTTTTGTCTAGGAGGAAAGTTGTACCATTGTCTTGATTCGTTTGATGAAGGTTTGCTTGGTGTTGCGTTGTTTGATGCTCTTTTGAGATTAAAAATTGGTTGCTTAGGAGTCACTACTTTAGCATCAACCACTCCATCGTTGATGATGTTCTTATTTTTGGTCCAGAATTTTGACTTGTCTGTGGTATAGTTTGAGTTAGGAGTGTGTTTGAACAATTTTATTTATCCTTTCGTGATCATAGCTTTTTTGATAAATAACCCCATCTCAATGACTTTTGTGAATGAGGTAGGGCATTGGATCTGAATTTGATAGCTTATATCAGAATTGAAGTTATGAATAAACATTTCAAGCATTTGTTTTTCTAATATATGATGAGGACATTTGCTGGCTAGTTGCCACCACCTTTTTAAGAAATTAGTGAAAGATTCACCACTCTTTTGTTTTGTGTTGCAAAGGTCAAGCATGGATACCTCATGTTCGATATTATACGAAAAATGTGTTACAAATTTTTTCACTAACTTATCAAAGGTACTGATACCTGGGGGAAGTCGAGAGAACCACTCCATGGCTTTCCCACCTAGAGATCTAGGGAAGAGTCTTATAAGAAAAGTTTCATTGTGAGCAACCTCTAAACATGCTGCGCTGAATTCTTTGATATGGTCTCTAGGGTCACCCTTTCCTCTATACTTGTCAAATTTTGGGACTTCAAATCTAAGGGGAAAGGGGATCATGTTCAAGCTCTTATTGAAGGGATATGGCGAGATTTCCTCCAATGAATAGTGTTTAGTGGACGTCCCTATTTGGAGGTCTGCTAATTGTTGTTGTAGGGTTTGAACTTGTTTTGTCAACATGTCTAAAGGTGTGGTTGAGTTTATGGTTTTCTTGCCTTTGTCTATGCCAAGGGTTCTGTCCTCACATGTGCCGTCTTCATGAGTTCTTTCCTCTTCAGTTTCTTTCAATGTTGTGATGTCAAAGTCAGGGGGAGCTTAACTCCTTGGCTTGCTAGGTCAAGAAAGAACTTTGTAGGGTCTTGGTGGAGTACTTTGTCCATCATTTGTTACTTTGTGACTCATTCTCTTCTATATCAAGAAGCAAGACGATGGCTGCCATGGCATCTGTTGCTTTGTTCTCTATGTGAGGAATCTGTTATTATTTTTGTGTATTTCTATTCCTCTATTTAATCTTTATTTGCATTTAATTGATATCTTCTGCCGGCTAACCCTAACATGATTGAATCTAAAAAAGTGTGTGTTTGGAGTCACCTCTGGCAAACTCTTGGGTTTCATAGTATCAGCCAATGGGATTGAGATAGATCTTGCAAATGTAAAAGCTATCATGGAGATGCCACCACCAAGGAACATCACCCAACTGCGGTCTTTACAAGGCAAATTAAAGGCAATCTGTTGGTTTATCTCACAACTGGAGGACCAATGTCAACCTTTCACTCATCTCTTGCATAAGAACATTCCATTTAGGTGGGATGAGAAGTGTGAAGAAGGATTTCACAAATTGAAGGAGTATCTCATGAATCCACCTATCTTAATGCCACCTATCCAAGGCAAGCCACTATATCTTTACATATCTGCAACACCAATAGCTCTTGGAGCCCTTTAACATAATAGGACTATGAAGGCAAAGAACAAACAATTTACTACATCAATTACACATTGGTGGGGTGTGAATTACAATATTCTCAAATCAAAAAATCTTGTCTTGCTGTGGGTTTTACTTCCCAAAAACTACGCCATTACATGCGTGCACATACCGTTAAGCTAATTGTAAAGATCGATCCACTCAAATACTTGTTAAGCAAAGCAGTTCTAATAGGCTGCCTAGCAAAATGGGTAATGCTACTAAGTGAGTATGACATAGAATATGTGGAAAGGAAAGCTATCAAAGGTCAAGTCATCGCAGATCAGTTGCAAAGGCACCATTACAAGATACTACTCCAATGACATTCGAGTTTCCTGATGAATTAATTTTTAGTATCAAAACACATTCATGGAAGCTCTACTTTGATGGATCTTACACAAACCATGGATTAGGGGTAGGAATCTTATTGGTCACTCCTCAAGGTGACATAATACCTAAGTCTTATTGTCTACTTTTTCCTTGCACAAACAACATAGCAGAGTATGAGGCCTTAGTCATTGGTCTTAAGACAGTAGTAGAGTGGAAAGTGAAAGAGCTACATGTCTATGGAGATTCCCAACTCGTCATCAATCAAGTCAATGATGAATATTAGATAAAAGATGACAAGCTAATACCATACAAGCGTATGGTAGATGACTTTAAAGGATACTTTGTGATAATCTCCTTTGAGCAGATTCCTCACATAGAGAACAAAGTAGTAGATGCCATGGTAACCATCATCTCACTTCTCGATATAGCAGAGAATGAGTCACATTTTGAGTTCTTGGTGGAGCCAGTCGCACAACTAGCTTATGATATCCCTGAAACACAATTCATTTGCCTCCTAGTAGGATCTGATTCACTCTCATATGGTAAAATTTACACTTACCTCAAGGATAACACCTTACCAGCTAACTTATCTAACAACCAACGCCGAACCTTATTCGCCAAACATCTTGTTATACCATTATCTCTACCACTGAGCTCTAGATGGTACTCTACTCAGATGTCTTAAATGTGAAGAATGTCAAACTACCATATGAGAAGTACACGAAGGAATTTATGGAACACACTCTAGTGGTCCTACCTTAGCTAAGAAACTCATGTGGTTGGGATACTATTGGTTGAACATGGAGATAGATTCGTATCATTTTGTAAAGAAATGCAAGTAGTGTCAGATTCATGGTAACCTCATCCATGCACCAACTTAGGAACTGCAAGCTTTAATGACACCTTAACCCTTTTGTTAGTGGGGACTTGACCTTGTAGGAAAAATCAATCCTCCATCATCCAATAGCCACAAGTTCATCATAACTGCCACTGAGTATTTTACCAAGTAGATTGAAGCCGTTCCACTCACCAATGTCACAGGCAAGCAAATTGCCTCTTTCATCCTTAATTACCTCATTTGTCGATACATCATTCCCTCATCCATAGTCACAGATAATGGAAGACCCTTCAAAAACTAGGATGTCCAAGAGCTCTATGCCAAATTCCAAATCCAACACTGCTTCTCCACCCTATACTACCCACAAGGCAACGGTCAGGCAGAGGCATCCAACAAAACCATTTTGAAAATCCTCAAGAAAATTATCAATGACACCGGCCATGATTGGCATATGCAACTAAACTCTGCTCTATGGGCTTATCAAACTAGCATACACACTCCCATAGGTGCCACCCCATATGCCCTTGTCTATGGTTCCCAAGCTATTTTGCCCATTGAGGTGGAGTTACCATCTTTGAGGGTGTTGTTAAAAGGTCTTACCACTGATGAGGACTACAGAATTTTCAGACTACAAGAGTTAGAATTATTGGAGGAGAAACGACAAAATGCTTTCAACCATCTCAAATCCTACCAACAAAGAATGTCATGAAGCTATAACCACAGAGTCCGTCCAATGGTGTTTAATGTTGGTGATCTAGTGCTCAAAGAAAATCCCCGCAATTAGCTTGGTCCTTATGTAATCATTGCTACCTATGGATCAAGAGTGTACCAGTTAGCTACATCAGAAGGTGATTTGTTTGATGACCCAATCAATAGTATGCATCTTCACCGGTTCTATACCTAGAGAACCCCAATGTAAGGAGGGGCAAAAAAAAAGCAAAAAAATCAAAAAATTAAAAAAAATAGAAAAAAAATCAAAAAATGGAAAAATAACAAAAGAATCATCCTCTGGTGAAAACCTAGTAAACATGCACCTTGGATAGATACCATGATGAAAACCTTGCAAATAGGCATCATGTGTATTTCAAAAATGTTGCAATAAAAGAAAAGTAGTTAAAACCTGGCAATCAGGCGCTCTTTGCAAGGAGAACCGCTTCCTCCATCTTTGGGAAACCATCACCTTGCATCCATTCTTCCTACCATCATCCATCATCCAATTGTATCTATTTTGCAAAACTGCCTAACAATAACCTATCATGGCTTGATACTCTATCAACATTATCACCTTACAACCTAAGGTTTATCCACTAACCTATCCATAATGTCATCTTGTCATAGTGTCCATCATCAGTATCTAGTCATCTTGAACTGCGTTGCCTCTGCATCAGCACGTAGGCAAGGCCATCATTGATGGGTCCCCGAGGCTACCCATCCATTCTATACGTTATCACCCATCCTCTAGTCCATCCACACCCATTTCCTGTCATCTAGGTCTTAGGTCCACAAAGTTCACCCCAAACTACGTTGCCTCTATGTCATCATGTAGGCAAGGCCATTTATCAATGAGCTCCTGAGGCACTAGGTCAGTCCCTCGTCCCATCAAGTCTACCATAAGCATCTTGCAGTCTTTCATCCATAATAAATCGACTCTTTACCTAACTGGAGGCACGTCCTTGACCTGGTTACGGAGTTCGATTCTACAATGCCACATGTTCTAAGAGGATACCAATAAGGATTGTGATACCTTTCACTAGACATGCACGCACAACAAAGCACACTTCCAAGCAAAAAAACATTTTGACGCAAGATATCAACCTATCCAAAGAAAAGCAAGCAAAGGCCTAAACACTCAAAATGATTTCATCTAAATTATGGAAAGAAGACACATCTAATGCAAGAAAGTTTTGTTTTGATTGTTAGTGCCTAAAATCTTAACCTTTTATTATCATGTTTCCTATGCTACTCAAGGATGCCTAAAAGCTAGGGATGCTATGATGAGGGCATGATTATTTTATTTGTTTGTTGCTTGTGGATTTAACTTTAGTAATGTGAAGCCTTGTCTAACGAAATGATCAACATAATGATCATCGAGGACATCAGAGGTCTAAACATGAAATAAGTGTAATCATTGTATGTTGATACGCAAGGAATACTCAGGTCAGCTAGATTCAATTTTGACTAGATGCTTGTATTAACTTGCTAAATCAAAATTCATGTAAGCAATACTCAGGTCATCATGGCTTAATTATACCTCGATGCTTGTATTTTCTTACAACATTTTAAAACACTAAAAAAAAAATGCCCAATGATGAAATGAAGCACTTCAAAATACTTGCAATATCAAGATGACAAATATCCGCATCCATAACGTATCCAATTACATTTCATATACCATCCATATATAAAGATTTTGCCCAAATAAAAGCAAAAATGTTATCATAAAATGTAGTTAATAGTATTAAACTATTAATAATCAAGTTATCTCAATGAAATTGAAATAAATAAGATCAAACACAAAGAGAACAATACCTTTCCAACCTTTCTATTTCGTGGCTTCCATTTGTCGCCTATCTCGAATTGATCTCATGTATGAATAGAGCCCTCAGAAGGTGCATTTCCTTGCTTTTTTCCAAGATGACAATAGAGAATGACTATTGATAGGTTTTTCAATGAAGAGGATCTTCACAATGCAATGATAATGGTGATAATGGTAGCAATTGATCTCAAGCTATGGAGTGATTGTACCAAAGGTGTGCTGTGATTCCTGAAGAGTAAGTTTATAAAAAGCTTGGATGATTCAAATGGAGGAATAGGGGTTGTATTTATAGATTTGTGAGAAAGAAGATCAATGGTGTAGAATGAATAAGAACATCAACGGTTGAGAAAATTTGAGAGCATGTGGGCGAATAGGGAGAAGACAAGTGTCCTTCTCCTTCATGCAACAAGGTAGTTAAAATAATAGATTGAAGAGTTAACTAAAATGATTGACCAGTTAACAAAATTGACTGGAGAGATAAGTGGGCTGATTGGGGAGTTGACTGAGATGATTAAATAGTGAAATCAGATGACTCATTAGTTAACATATTTGATTGATGAGTTAACTAATCTGACTAGAGGAGAAATAGGACATGCGGGTGAGGGGATATTAGCTAATTAAATATTGATATATTTAATTACATGTGCACATGGATTAATTGAATTATTTTTTGTATTAATTCAATTTTGGAGGAAATAGATAATTTAAATAAATATTTAGATTTATTTAAATATAGAGAATGAGAAGAATTAATTAAATAATTTGGTATTATTTAATTTAGAATGAATTCAGAAGAATTTGGATGACTTAATTAAAGAAATGATTTTATTTAAATTTTTTAGAGAAATATGAATCAAATAAATAAATGGATTTATTTATTTATTGATAGAGGAATTTAAAATGAAATAAATATTTAAAATATTTATTTAGCTAGAGTCGTGTCATTTTTAGGTGTATACATTTTGCCCCTCTTTGATGCAATGTGTTTTATCACATTGTTTCAAAGAATAAAAATTTCTGCGATTTGATAATGATACATGCCCCAGTTTTCCCCTGGTACAAGTTTAACGATGGTAGAATGACCCCTTAGGAGATTGGAGGGGAAGAAGATTTGGAGGGCGTGAGATAGACAATCTTATGATGAGAGAGGTTTAAGAGCTAGGTTAGGGTGAAGAAATTGGTTGACACGGAACAAAAATAGGATGAAGAAAGAGCTGAATGATACGTGATGCAAGATAAAATGATAACACACACAAGAAAGTAAGTAAGTATGCACAAATGATACAAGAACAAACAAGGTATTGCCCATGTCCAACTGTAAACCAATGATTAATCGATAATGATTGACGATAGTGTTGTCATTGCGGGGAACGATATAGCCCTAGATCAACACGATAGGCACAGGAAAGATATATACCACTGATAATTATGATTGATTGAGTTGGTTTACGACAAGATTAGGATCAAGACTACCGATTGCAATTGGATAATTTGACAAGATTAACTTTACTCGATTGGTATAGATTAAGGATGGACTTGCATTTGGATCATTGCTTGGATTGATTAGACAAGGATGAATGGATCACGTGGATAATTGGAAGATACAATTTGGATAGGCTGCCAGAAAGGATTTGGATCTTAAGGCACTTGGAAAAGGTTTATTATGGAATGAAATGCAATTTAATATGCATGGATGTGGATTTTGTCATCTTCAGATATGCAAGTATTTTAAAGCACTTGATTCATCATTGGGCATTTATTATGTTGTAATAAAATACAAGCATCTAGGTATAATTAAACCATGATGACCTGAGTATTACTTACATGGATTTTGACTTAGCAAGTTAATACAAGCATCTAGGTATAATTGAACCAAGATGACCTGAGTATTTCTTGCATATCAATAGACAAGGATTACACCTATTTCATGTTTAGACCTGTGATGTCCTTGATGATCATTGTGTTGATCATGTCTTTAGACAAGGCTTCACATTACTAAAGATAAACCCACAAGCAGCAAACAAATAAAATAATCATGCCTCCATCATAGCATCTCTAGTTTTTAGGCATCCTTGAGTAGCATAGGAAACATGATAACAAAAAATTAAGATTTTAGGCACAACCAATCAAAACAAAACTTTCTTGCATTAGATGTGTCTTCTTGCCATAATTTAGATAAGATCATTTTGAGTGTTTAGGCACTTGTTTTCTTTATTTTGGATAGGTTGATGTCTTGCGTCAAAATTTTTGTTTGGAAGCGGGCTTTGTTGCGCATGTGTGTCTAGTGAAAGGTATCACAATCCTTATTGGTACCTTCTTAGAACATGTGGCATTGCAGAACCCAACTCCATAACTAGGTCGAGGACTTGCCCCTAGTCAGGTAAAGGATCAATTTATTATCGGTGAAAGACCATGAGATGCTAATGGCTCGATGGGACAAACCCTAAGGGACTGACCTAGTGCCTCAGGGGCTCATTGATAAATGGCCTTTCCTATGTTGCCTCTGTGTCATCACGTAGGCAAGGCCATCATTTATGGGCTTCCGAGGCTACCCATCCTTTCCATACCTTATCACTCATCCGCTAGTCCATCTACATCCATACCAATTCCCATCGCCTAGGTCCTAGGTCTGCATAGTTCACCCTGAACTACGTTGCCTCTGCGTCGTCATGTTACCTATCCTAAATTTTTCAACATACGTACCAGGGGTACTACCTCTGATGCCTACCTGAATCGTCAAACCCGCTCGAAACGATGCTCCTCAACCAGAATATCCATCTCTCCACTAACTTCTCTGGCTCCTACGCTCTGCAAAACTCCAAGTATCTCTCATAAAAGGACAAGTGTGCAAATGACTAGGATTGTGGACCCAACTTCTATATATAGACATGCAACCCTAACTAGCTATGTGGTGACCTTGCCTACTCTCCATACCCTTTTTCCTCTATTTTCTTCACCCTAACCTAACTGTTCACCCTATCTCATCGTGAGATTGTCCGTCTCACGCCCTCAAAATTTTCTTCCCATCCAATCTCTCGAGGGGGCATCCTATCATCATAAACCTATACCAGGGGCAAACTGGGGCATGTATCCTTATCAGAAAATTTAACTTTCTTTGAAACAACATGATAAAACACATTGCATCAAAGAGGGGCAAAATGTATACACCTAAAAATGACATGACTCTAACTAAATAAATATTTGAAATATTTATTTCAATTTAAATTCCTCTATCAATAAATAAATAAATCAATTTATTTATTTGATTCATATTTCTCCAAAAAATTAAATAAAATCATTTATTTAATTAAATCATCCAAATTCTTCTAAAAATCATTCTAAATTAAATAATACCAAATTATTTAATTAATTCTTCTCATTCTCTATATTTAAATAAATCCAAATATTTATTTAATATGTCTATTTCCTCCAAAATTGAATTAATACCAAAAACAATTCAATTAATCCACGTGCACATGTAATTAAATATTTTAAATATTTAATTAGCTAGTATTCTCTCACCCACATGTCCTATTTCTCCTCCAGTCATGATTAGTTAACTCATCAATCAAATATGTTAACTAATTGGTCATCTGAGTTCATTGTTCAATCATCTCAGTCAACTCCCCAATCAGTCCACTTATCTCTCCAATCAATTCTGTCAATTGTTCAATCATCTCAGTTAACTCAATCTATTCTGTTAACTCCCCTGATGCATGAAGGAGAAGGACACTTGTCCTCTCCCTATTTGCGCACATCCTCTCAAATTTCTTCAACCATTGATCTTCTTATTCATTCTACACCATTGATCTTGTTTCTCACAAATCTATAAATACAACCCCTATTCCTCCATTTGAATCATCCAAGCTTTTTATAAACTTACTTTGTAGGAATCACAGCACACCTTTGGCACAAATCACTCCATAGCTTGAGATCAATTATCACCATAACCACCATTATCATTGCATTGTGAAGATCCTCTTCATTTGCAAAACCTATCAACAGCTATTCTCCATTGTCATCTTGGAAAAAAACAAGGAAGTGTGCTTTCTAAGGGCTCCATTCATATACGAGATCAATTCGAGATAGGCAACCAATGGAAATTATGAAATAGAAAGGTTTGCAAGGTATTGTGTTCTTTGTGTTTGATCTTATTTATTTCAATTTCATTGAGATTATTGGATTATTGATAGTTTAATACTATTAACCACATTTTTTTATAACACTAACAAGTGGTATCAGAGCAGGTTGTGTTTGATTATCGTCTATAGGAAAGTATCATGGTTAAGTAGGAGCAATGGTGGACAAGGGTAAATTGAAGGTAGATAAATGCAATGGAAAAAACTATTAGTTATGGAAGATGTAGATGGAGGATTATCTCTATCAAAAGGATTTATTGAGGCTGTTGGAAGAAATAGCCAAAAAACTGGCAGCAATGACTGATGAGGATTGGGAATTTCTAGACAAAAAGGCACTGGGAATCATTTAGTTGTGCTTGGCACCATCTGTGGCATTCAATATAACAGAAGCGAAGACAACAAATGAACTAATGAAATCTTTGGCTAAATTGTATGAAAAACCCTCAACCTCAAATAAGGTATTTCTCATGAAGCATTTGTTTAATCTAAAAATGATTGAAGGTGGATCTGTGGCAAATCATTTAAATAAGTTTAATACGATTACCAGTCAGTTAACTTTTGTAAAATTAAAATTTGATGAAGAGGTGAGGGCTCTCTTAGTTTTATGTTCTTTGCCAGAAAGATGGAATAGCTTGGTAATGGTTGTAAGTAACTCTATCTTTAGTTCAAATACTTTGAAATTTGATGATGTTGTTGGTGTTATCCTTAGCAAGGAAATGCGATGGAAAAGCTTAGGAGGGTCAACATCAGGTAGTGTTTTGAATATAGAAAGTAGGGGCAGATCAAAGGAGAGGAAAAGGTTCTGGAGGTCATGGGAAGTCACAAGGAAAATCAGAGGACAAGAGGTCCCAATCCAACGGACAAAAGGATTGTTGGTACTGTGGGAAACTAGGTCATCTGAAGAAAGATTGCTGGTCTCGGAAGAATAAAGGAGACAAACAAGGAAATAAGGAGGCAAATGTGGTAAGTAATAAATCTAAAGATAATGCTTTGATTCTTTCCCTAGATAATGCTAATGATTCATGGGTTTTAGATTTAGGGGCCTCATTTCATGCTACACCCCATAGAAGTTATTTTCTTGATTATGTCCAAGCAGATTTTTGGCTGGTTTATTTGAGAGATAACGAACCTTGTTAGATTGTTGGAAAGGGAAGAATTAAGATTAAGTTGCAAAATAGGAATCATTGGCTACTACAAGAGGTAAGGCACATTCCAAGGTTAAGTAGGAATTTAATTTCAGCAGGGCAGCTAGGTGATGAAGGTTGCACAGTTACTTTTAATGATAAAGTTTGGAAGGTTTCAAGAGGTGCCTTAATAGTAGACAAAGGTGTGAAAGTAGGCACCTTATATCTTTGTACAGGTCATACTGTTCCTTCTACTTTAGTTGCTGTAGAGAAAAAACAAACAGGTTCAAGAATAGTTACTATGGGTTCACAGGAAGAGACAGAAATAGTTGCTACAGGCTTTGAGACAACACTATGGCATAATAGACTTGGGCATATGAGTGAAAAAGGTATGAAGGTACTTCATTCTAAGAAAGTTTTACCAAGTTTGAAATGTATTAATATGGATTTCTATGAAAGTTGTGTGTATGGCAAACAAAAGAGAGTTAGTTTTCTCAAGGATGGGAAGAAAAAGAAAGATGAAAAGTTGGAGCTTGTGCATACAAATTTATGGGGACTAGCTTAGGTATCTTCCTTCGGTGGCTGTCGGTATTATGTTACACTCATAGATGATGCAACTAGGAAGGTTTGGATTTATTTTCTTAGGCCAAAATCTGATGTATTTGAAACATTTAAGAAATGGAGAAGCTTGGTTGAGATTAAGATGGGTAAAAGATTAAAATGTATTAGATCTAATAATGGTGGTGAGCATTACGGCAAAACATTTGAAGATTATTGTTCCTTCAATGGAATTCATAGGCAGAAAATGGTTTCAGGGACTCCACAAGAAAATGGAGTCACTGAGCGCATGAATAGGACAATAATCGAGCATGCAAGGAGCATGAGATTACATGATGGGATGCCTTTAAACATGTCGACAGAGGTTGTCAATACCATTGTATATTTGATTAATAGAGGTCCTTCAGTTCCTTTGGGCTGTGGTATTCTAGAGGAAGCATGGACATGTAAGAAGGTGAGTTATTCTTTTCTCAAAACCTTCAGATGTGAAGCATTTACACATGTAGATTCTAAAAATAGAACCAAACTAGATGCAAAATTAAAAAAGTGTATCTTCATTGGATATGACATTGATGAATTTGGTTATAGGCTTTGGGATGTTGAAAATCTAAAAATTGTGAGAAGCAGGGATGTTGTATTCAATGAGAAGGTGTTGTACAAATATTAGTTGCAATGGCATGAGAAGAAAGAAAAGGATTATGTGGTGCTAGATGATACTCCAAATAATGATGTTCCAGTGGTTCCTCATGCTTCGCAATAGCAACAAGAAATACCACAAATTCTAGTGAATGTTAGATGATCAACAAGGTTAAATAGACCTCCTGAAAGGTTTTCTCCTTCTATATATTATATTTTGTTAACAGATGCTGGTGAACTAGAAGGGTATGATGAAGCTATGCAGGTGGATACAAAGGTTCCGTGGGAGCTTGCAATGAAAGAAGAAATGGACTCCTTGCTAAAAAATTAGACTTGGGAATTATGTAAGTTGCCTACAGGTAAAAAGGCTTTACCAAACAAATGGGTTTACAGGTTGAAAGAGGAAGATGGAGGTAATAAAATATTTAAAGACAGGCTAGTTGTAAAAGGATTTGCATAGAAAAAAGATATTGATTTTGATGAGATTTTTTCTCTGATTGTTAAGATGACTTCTATTCGTACTGTTTTAAGTATTGTGGTTGCTGAAGATTTGCATTTGGAACAACTAGATATAAAAACTACCTTTCTCCATGGTGATTTGGAGGAGGAGATATATATGGAACAGCCACAAGGATTTGAGGTCAAAGGTAAGGAGAAATTAGTGTGCAGATTGAAGAAGAGTTTATATGGCTTGAAATAAGCACCTCGACAATGCTATTTGAAATTTGATAGTTTTATGGCTGAGCAAGGCTATAGTCAGTGTAATTCCAACCATTGTGTTTATTTTAAGAGGTTAGATAATGACATCTACATTATTTTATGTTTATATGTTGATGACATGCTTGTAGCAGGGTCTAACATGGATCACATAAGAGAGTTAAAATAGTAATTAGCACAATCATTTGCTATGAAGGATATGGGAGCAGCAAAATAAATCCTTGGTATGAAAATTTGTAGAGATAGGAAGAACAAAAAATTGACTCTATCTCAGGATGGTTATGTTAAAAAGGTGTTGCAGAAATTCCATATGGAGAATGCAAAAGTTGTCAGAACACCTTTGCCTAGTCATTAGAAATTGACTAAGGAGATGTGTCCTAAGACACAAGAGGAGGAAAAAAATTGTCCAAGGTACCATATGATTTAGCTGTAGGAAGTCTAATGTATGCCATGGTATGCATGAGACCGGTTATTGCACATGTTGTAGGAGTCGTAAGCAGGTACATGAGTAATCCCAGATTGGAGCATTGGAATGCAGTAAAATGGACTCTCAGATATTGGAGAGGTACATCCACTAAACACTTATGTTTTGGGGGCTCTAATACTGATTTAGCAGGGTATGTCGACTCAGATTTGGTAGGGTATATTGATACTAGGTGGAGTACTATAGGTTATGTCTTTACTGTAGGTGGGACAATGATGAGTTGGATCTCTAGGTTGCAAAAGGTGGTTTCTCTATCAACCATGGAGGCAGAGTATGTAGCTACAACAGAGGCAAGCAAGGAAATGATATGGCTGCAATATTTCATGGAAGAATTGGGAAAATAATAGGCTAACAATGATTTGTTTACAGATAATTAGAGTTCCATACATCTTGCAAAGAATTATGTCTTGCATTCAAAGACCAAACACATATAGCTAATGTATCACTTCAACTGGTCAGTGTTGGATGATGGACAGTTATAGCTGGAAAAGATACATATAGATGAAAATCTACCAGATATGTTTACGAAGGTAGTGACAAGGGAGAACCTGAGCTCCTCTTTAGCTTTGGTTGGTCTTCAAAACTAAAAATAATAAAATCAGAATAGCAGGGTCCAAGGTGTTTATTTTTAGTGGGAGCTACAAGGTCAGTGGTGTTATGATCAGTCTCCAAGTGGGAGATGATATGTTGTGGAGTCTGATCAGTCTCCAAGTGGGAGATTGTTGTTATATGGAGCCTAATCAGACTCGGAGGTTAAATTTCCCCCACTTTTATCTGCAAGGTTTCCCCCCAAACTATTTAATGGGGGTTTGGAGGCGTGCCCCTTGCAGGGTCCAAGGAGCAGTGCCCTCGAAACCTCAAATGACTTTTATTATTTTATAAAGCTTTCAGGAGTTATTTTTTCTATTGGCCGACATAAAAAAACCCTATTTTGTAACTGACATAAGTCTTGACAAAAATGGCTAAGGGTTAGGGTTTCTGTTGATAGTGTATTGTAGCATTTGCAGCAGTATTAAGTTACAAGGATTGATGGTTATAATTGGTTTGATTTGCTGGATAATAATATTGGACTCTTTGTTGGTGGATGTAGCTCGAGTTTGGGTGAACCACGTTAAAAATTATCTCTCATTGTTATTATTTCTATGTATTTTTCATTCCTCTATTTAATCTTTATTTGCATTTAATTGATATCTTCTGCATCCAATTCCTAACAAAATTTTCAACAACCAATCATCCAGGATGCCTTCAAATGCCAAAAGATCTGTAAGAGTTCTTGGAAGCAACAACTTGTATAGAAAAAGAATGTGTAAAGCACTTATTTGCAAAAAGAAACCTACCCTAACCTACTCTACTTACTGATGTAGAGATAGGTTACACAAAACCATTAACTGGTTGTGGAAAATAACTTCCTTTTCGCAAGATATAGATCCATGCATTTAACTTTTTGAGAGAAAAGGAAAACCATGAGAAGATGATGACTGAAATTTTGAACTTTGATGCTTAACCCTCCTTTGAAATAACATTCTTCTCCATAATTTTTGATTATAGTGCATGCATGGGCTGATTGGAGAGATCTTACAACCCTTCCTTACATTTTGGTGTATGCATGATTAGAAGCAACTCTTTGTTGTTCATGGGTTAATTGGAGAGATCTTGAAACCCTTCCTTATATTCTGGTACATGCATGATTAGAGGCAGCTCCTTGTTGTTCTTTAAATATCTGATTAGGCAACCCTCTTTAGACTTTGAAGACATCCAAATAATACTCTGCCATACAAGCTCCACCAGTGGAGACAAGATTTCTTAATTATACTGGTTATCTATTGCAAGCAATAGGGCATCAATGTGTCCTAAAATGGATTTTTCATTGTTAGACATTATTGGACATTGGATTCATGGTCATCCAGTTGAATAGGTTGTACAAAGGCTAAAATTACAGAACAATAAGGTTTTTCAACTTCTTTGCATGCAACAACCTTAACATTTGGATCTATTGTTTTGGTGGGGTTTTGGCATACAGATCTCTCTTGAAGAACTTCTTTTATCCACCTAGAATTCAAAACAATAAACCTAAAAAGATTGCCAAACTAATTTTCCCCTCTTTTTGACCTACTGTCACTAGATCAAAAATAACTCCCTAATGACACCTATCCCTAGAAATGATGCCAAAAATGATAAGGGTCTTTGCAGTCCTCATCATTTAATTTTAATAAATATCAATCCAAGGCAATTTCCATGGTTATATGCAAAAGGGAAGAGGAATAACTTGCATGGCAATCTTTTCTACAAAAGGGAATTGACAACAATTGCATGAAACAAACTAGGGTTTAACTCTGCTGAAAAAGACAACTTAATGTAAAGAAAGCAATAACTTGAGCAGCTAATCTAATTCTGGAATAAAGGAATTGCATAATAGAAAAATAACTTAATCTATGGAAAGCAAAATTGGAATAGCTAAAGGAATTCTAAATAAATAATCTGCATAACAGCAAAGCAACTAAACAAACTAAGAAATGTAGTCTCTACCCTTCAGTTGGAGTGGGCCCTTGCTCCACCTCTAGAGAGAGACTAATCAATTCCAACAATCAACAAATTGGTAGAACAACTTTTATTCAAAACCCTTCAAGATCAAGAGTACATGCTGCTGGAAAAAAAATAGAGTTCTTCTTTGCTTCAATTATTTCTTTTACAACTTCCTTCTCTATTCTATGCCATAGTTCTCTACATATAACTATGGTTATTAAATTCTAATTGAGAGTCTCTCTAGAGTAGAGAACTTATTCATGCATCTAACTAAACTTATTTATCTAGTTAACTAAACTTATTCATTCAGTTAACTAATTATGTAACTGTTGATTACAAGGAAGACATGCAATATCTTTTAGAAATACATGCAACACTAAATGTGTTTTCTTTGCATGGAATAATTACTCTTTAGTTGGATCCATTAATTTAGGAGTAATTATAGTCAATCTATCCTTCAAAAAATCTCAGAGTGTGTGTTGGTAGATTGGAAGAATCCGCAACAACTTCACAAAGTATTTCTAGAAAATCTCTGGAGTTGTTAGAATAGTCATCTTCTATCATTAACTGCTTAGTTTTTAATAGATCTCCTCAAATGCTTTTTGGGTTTTGTTCCCCTCACTTTTATCTTTCCAAATCATTTTGAATTTCTGAATTTCATTAATAAATCAGAGAGATATCATGGTTTTACTGAAACTTCTTTTTTTGACTTTTTCTCTGGCACTCTGTAATAGTCAATTTCTATCATTAACTATTTATTCATTTTAATGAATCTCCTCAAAATGCCTTTAGAGATCTATTCCTCTCTCTTTGAGATTTCAGGGTCATTTTGAAATTCTAATTTTCATTAAGAAATGAGTTTACTGAAACTACATTTTTGACTTCTGCATCTCTGGTGCTTTGCATCTCCGATGCTCTACATCTTTGGAATTTTGCATCTACAGAGCTCCAGCTTGGCATAAAATAAACTTTCTCTTCACTTTACTGATAAAATAGTTGATATTGAGGTGAACATGTAATATCAAGATAAACTCATGCATGGCATTAATTGTTCCATTTAGTCAAGTTTATTTTATATTTAACTAAAAATCTTCTAACACATAGTCAAGTCCACTCAAAACTGATTTAATGAAGAGAAAATATATGCTTTTATTTGACAAAATATGAGACACTTCATGGTCTCATCAGATACCATTGACCAAGACCAAATACTTGACTGTGGTCACATATTCACTTATGAGTTTAATCATGTTGTCTTGGAACCCAAACTTCCTTAGAAAATTAAATAAGAAATCCCAAGAGATTCTATCATAGGATTTTGAGATAGCTAGTTTAAGAGCCATACTTGGGATGTTAATCATGTCCATAGAGTGAACTAACTCATGAGTGGAGATGGCAGCATCAACAATCTATCTTATGGATATGAAACCTTTTTGACAGCCAGTTATGAGACCATCCAAGAAGGATTGTAATCTATTGACCAAGATCTTTGTGATGATCTTATAGATAGTATTGTATAGGCTGATACAGCAATAATTAGCCATAGTCTCAGTAGTTAGCTTCTTGGGGATCAAGGCAATAAAAGTAATGTTAATTTTCTTGAGGATCTTACCCATTCTGAAGAAGTCTCTGACAACAACCATAACATCAAACCCCACAATGTCCCAAAAGTCTTGGAAGAAGGCTGGGGGGAACACATATGAACTAGGGGCTTTGAATACCCCCATGGAGAAGACAACAACCCTCAATTCCTATTTGGTAACCAGCTTCAATAAAGCATAATTGTCTTCATCCATGAGTAGGGAAGGTATACTGTCCAACAAGATTTCACCCATGTCTAGGTGGGAATTATCAAGTTCTTTTGGAGATTGAAGTAGGTAGAGGCATGGTAACCAATCTCCTCATCTAAGTTGACTTCTTTATTGTTCTCATCCAGTAGCTTAGTTATTATGTTCCTTTTCATATGCTTCATAGTTGACTAGTGAAAGAAGGAAGCATTTCTATCTCCTTCAGTTAGCCATTGGACTCTAGATTTCTGCTTCCAAAATACTTCTTCCATTTTCATCAACTCCCTCCATTCTTTGAGAAGGGTATCTTTCTGATTGAAATTGGTCTCTCTTATCTCCCTTGTCTATCTTATCTTGGATGTCTAGAAGGTTGTCAAAGATGTGTTTCTTTTGGGTCATGACATTTCCAAAGTAGAACTTGTTCTAGCCTTTGACCTTCTGTTTGATATGAAGCAATGTTTAGTTGGCAATGCAATCTTTGAAATTGGGGTTAGAAGCCAACATAATCTTGTATCTGAAAGAAAAAGAGCCTTTGGGAGCTCCTTCCCACCATGTGAATAATAGGGGGTTATGGTTAGAGATGATCCGGGGTAGAGCTGTCAAATTATAGTGTTGCATGATGTCCTAGTTGGAAGATATCAAGAATTTGTCAAGCTTCACCTAAATCAATTAATCTCCCTTTCTCTTGTTGGTCCAAGAGAAGAGTTGCTTATTAATATCCTTATCCATTAACCTAATCTGATTAAGGAAGTCAACAAGGTCAGCCATGCTATCAGAGTAGTCTATAATTCCCTCTAACTTTTCCAAGGGGAATAGGGGGTATTGAAGTAACCATCCAACATCCAATTGGTTTTTTTCTCAACATTCAGTGTTAGCTCATCCCAAATCTCTCTCCTAGCATTCCTAGTGTTGGGTACATAGATGTTTATTAGTTTCCAAACTTTTTTGTTGAGCGTGAACTTCACTTCAAGACTATTCCTTACTGTGGGAGCAATAATAGCTAGTGAGGTGATGTTTATTCCACATGGTAACCAGACCTCCAGAAGCTCCAAAGGAAGGGTTGATGAGGTAATCCGTTGTGGGCAATAGTTTTCTAATAACTTCTTTGAAACTTTCTTCAGAAATTTTAACTTCTTGGAGGAGAATATCCAATTTGTTTTCATAAATTTAGTTTTTGACTAAAAACTACTTTTGAGGACTGTTTAGTCTCCTCACATTCTAGGAGAGGAACTTCATTTATGGCCTCACCTGGAGTGAGCCTCCAGGGTACTTTGTCTCTCATTATCTATTTCCTTGGTATCTTCCCTTTATTTGGTTTCCCTCTGCGAGGGTCTTCCAGCTTTACCATCCATCCCCACATCTGCTATTTTTTTCAAATGGCCTTTGCCCTTCCTCTTGGGTGTCACCCATGCCTCCTGATTACTCCACAAGGAGCTAGGTCTTGCCCTAGGGGTTAAAACTCTAGGTGAATACAACTCCACTCCTTACCCTCTTTCTTCACCTTCTAGGACAACATAAGTGTTGTGAAGGACAAGCTTAGATGATTGCTCCCCTACATCAGCTAGCTCCCTTTGAGGGGTGTTGTTGTTTTTAGTTTTAGGGGATTGGTCCTGGATCTCCCCTTCTTCTTTCTCTTTTGAACCTACAGTATTTTCTTTAGGTTTGTTGTTCAAAAGCTCTACCAACTATTGTTCAATCACTAGAGAGATCCTTTCCCTGGTGTTTTCAGGTTCTGTTTGTTTGGATGAGGATCTAATGATGTTCAAGATATCATCTTTGAAGGGATACTCATCCATATCAACCTCCTCCTCTCTAACCTCTTTAGGTTTTTTGTTTTTTAGGAGGTTGCATTCATTGATCAGGTGGCCTTTCTTGGAACAATTTTGATAGAAAGTAGTGGTGTTTTCGTAGACCAGTTGCTACTGCCAGCTTCCATATTTGGATGTTATATTGATTGAGTTAGGAAGGGTCTTATTAATATTTACACTGACACAAAAGAGGGAAAAAACTAACCTCATTTTGTTCTTGGTGGTATTGTCCAACGTTATGAATCTGCCAAATGTGTTTCCTATCCAAGTGAAGATTTGCTCATCCCAATACTCTAGTGGCAATTCTGGTAATCTCACCCAAACTAGGGCTGACTTGCTTAGTTCCATGTCCGCATCAAAACCTAGTTTCTAGTGCGCTAAACACAAGTTGTTTTTACCATACAGTCAAGGGCCTCCAACCAAAATCACTATAAGATCCTCCTTAGCTATGAACTTGAACAAAAATAGGCCTCTAGACATAGAACTAGTCGTGACACTTCCCTTCAAGTGCCATCTGGAAGATACCCATCTCCTAACCATGTCTATATTTGGTCTTAGAGAATAGAACTTACCAACTAGAGATAGCTCCATGGATAAGACTATCTTTGATTCCATCATGAGGTCTAGGATTTGAAGATCCATTCCTTTCTCTAACTCTGAAAGCACAAGGACAACAAAGTCTTCTCTATTCCATTCGTCTTCCCCAAGTAGGGCATTTTTCTAGGCCTGAGGACCTAAATCTGAGGTTGGAATCTCGTACTCTGAAGTACTACTTGATGTAGTACTTACTATAGTAGGTTCCATAAAAGGGCCCAATGAGGGGACATGGCTCCTCTAAGATGATAGAATCCATGACCTAAGCAAGTTCAAATCAAGTTCAAGCAGGAAAGTTGTAGAATGCTTTCAAAATTGTGAAATTTACTTCTCCAATTCATTTGTTAAAGTTCTTATTGTTGAAATACATAATGTGTAATTGAAAAATTGTGATCTTTGAGATAAAATATGAGAAATGATGCAACATTTCAAAGAAAAATCAGATTTCAATGAATGTTTATGATAGAAACAAAATCTTAAATAAGATTTTGACTACAAACCCTAGCTTTGTAAATGACTAGGTTATAGGAAAAAATGTAAATTTTTAACCAAACCCTAGAAAATGAGATCTTCAAATGCAAGATGTAATATCATAAAATGATAAATTGTTGTAATGTGGATTAGAACTAATGTAAATATCAAAAAATCAAATGTTACAATGATATGCAATGAAAATAATGCAAAACTATGCCTTTATGCAAGCCTAGAATGCTCTTTTTTCCACTTTTTCAAATTTATGCAAGATTTTTCAATGAATAATGACAATTATGCCATGAATGAATGCAAGATCTGAATTCAACACTCAGCAAGATGCAAATTCTCAATGCTATGGGTTCACCAAAATTTTAAGGATGAAAAAGGGGATGAATGGAGGACACAATGCATACATACTAAATCAAACCCTCTTCCACAATAACATTCAAGGACAAGACTGAGCTAAAATCACAACCAAAGAGAGGTGAAATCAACTAAAAATCTTATGCTATTGTTTTCTATCAAAAGATAAGATTTAATCAGGCCTTTTAATAAACCCTAGGTCAATCAATAAACAAAACCATAGATTTGTAAAGATTTGATCATAACAGGAGATACGGAGCAGATATTTAGAAACTAATTTCACAAGAGTGATCAGAGAGTTGTTAGAACTTGTGTCCTAGAAGTTGGAAAGTCGAAGGACTACAGGATGAGCACCCAAGTCTAGAAAGTCTGAATCTTCAGAAACTCATAACTAGACAAATGTCATGGAGAGTGTCCTAATGTTGGATTCAATGCATGTTTGAGCAGGACTTTGGGGTGGGTTCTTAAGTCTTTTGTAGAGGAATACTCGCAAACTACTTTCAGATCCCTAAACCTTTTCCCTTACACAACCTTCCTATACCTTCACTTCTTCAGACTTCACACCTATAACCTATACACAAGAAGAAAAGGGGTTTGGGGGTTGTGGTGTTTAGGGATTTGCCTCAGTAAAATCCTGGGATAGCATTCAAGCTTCCCAACATTGTTGTTAGAGAGAGTGCATGTCCTAGCAGGGCAGAGGCTAGATATGAACCAATGATAGAATGATTCAAATAAAAATGATATCACCTTAGAGGTGAATCCTTTAGGAGAATGAAGATCCTTCAACTCATAAGGAGATGTATGATGATTCCAAATTTGTAACTCCTAAGACATTGACAGCTTCTTTGTGGCTTGTGGCTATTTCTGGTAATCTGTCTCCCTCTCTACGAGAACTATCTCACATGATGGCAATGGTAAGTGACTCATCTCTCCTCTCCCCTCACTCTGAGTATTTAGGATGTAGCTTGGATGATTGTCCAAAGATGGTGGAGAGGTCTTCCCAAATTTATATCTGCTTCCCAACTAAAATTTAGGGTGTATGGTTTGAAAGGTTAGGGTCCAGCCTTATGTAGGTTGCTAACCCTTTGTTTACTATTTGTGTTATCTTAGAGTGTTGTTTATCAGCAAGTTTTGTTGATGTTTGTTTCACGTGGTCCCCTTGTTGGGACCCATTATGCCTTAGCCTTTTGGCTTTTGTATGGGTGGGGTCCCTTGTTAACCCTTTCATCTAATAAAAAACAATGCCCAAAAATGTAACAATTGATTGCATGAAAATTATAAACATAATATAGGTAAATAAATATATTCAAATATGAGCTACTGGGATATCATCAAATAGATAATATATAAAAAATGAATCAAATATGTTATTACAATATTTGTTGCTCCAAATACTTGAATATTTGCTATAAAATAAAATAAAATTTTAAACATTATTACAACCTCTAAATTAGATTACCCTCAACAAACCAAAGGGGTTTCATTCTTTGATCTCCTAATCCAAGGGTTTTCATCCTTGAATTAATAATTTAACACAAGGTTCAAGCTAAGACAAAAATTATATGAAAATGGTAATCATCTCAAAGGAAATCAAGCACCTCAATATATAGCACCAATAGGGCACAAGTTCCAATGCCCTATTTTCCCTCTCAAAGATAGAAATTAAAATATTAATGAGATTTTTTCGTTAAAATAGCCCACTTTGTCATGGATACTAACTTGTAACTCCTCATTAATGAGTTGTCATAGAATCTATCATTAAAAAGCTACCAAGTGTCCCAAGGATTATAACACTTCTCTCTAGAAATCAACACCTCATAGGCTATTATTTTATTTGTTGATTCTATTTCCCCAAACGCTAGCCCCTTTATTAAGATATTTTTATATATTTATTAGGAAAATAAGGATAGGGCTCCAATAATCTAATTAATTAAAAAATACATTACAAGTCTACCCTTCCCAAAATCGCTTGTCCAAAAGCAATGCAAAGTTGAGTGCTCAAGAATCTTTGATTCTTCTCATGTAATATCTTTTGTAGGTACGGTCCTCCAAAAAAACAAGTATTATATGACTATTCTATTCCTCCACTTCTTCACACATGTATCAATGATATCTTTTGGCAACAAAATGATCTTCCCTTCATCATCTAAGGGTGGCAAAGCAATTGACAATGTAATACATTGTCCGAGCGCCCTTTTTTCTCAGAAAAACATATGGAAATCATTATGAATTCTATTTTCTACTAGTAATTCCAACTCATAATCAACTTCACCAACCCTTCTCACAACTTTATAAGCTCCATAGAAATAAGGTTTGAAATTTACAATGGGCCACATCTCTTAATGGAAGTATACCTATAAGGAAATATAGGCATAGAAAAACCATGTCTCTAGCCTCAAATGAACTTTCAATGTGATGTTGATCTACATAATACTTCTTTTGATTTTGAGCATGTTATAGGTGATTGTTGAGTGACCAAGCAAAATATCTTGCCTATGCCCTATGAAGTCACTAGATATTGGTAGTCTATTATCAATGAACACCAAATCTATGAATTGTTAGTGCATCATATCCATACAAATCTATAAAAGGAGTCATACCAATGGATATGTGATGGATAGTATTGTAAAAATATTTTCCAAGGTGCAACGACTTGATCCTGCTACCTACTAGTCTATGATAAAATTTCTTAAATATCCTTCAACCCACTTATTTGTTGTTTCTATTTGTCCATCTATCTATGGGTGATGACTAGTATTATTATTGAGATAAGTACTAGTCAAAAGAAATAACGTCTACTATAAGGAGCTAAGGAATCTACTATCCCTATCACTGACAATATTCTTAGGTAATCCATATAGCCTAAGTATTTTTTTAAAATAAATCAACTATCCGATGTGCTCTAAATCCTAAATAGATGACAAAGAAGAGTGAACACTTAGCTAATCTATCCACTACAACATAAATGCAATCCTTTCCATTTACCCTTGGAAGGCCTACAATGAAATCCATGGATACACTTTCCTATTTCTAGTTGACAATAGGCAATGGTTGTAGCAAACCTACAAGAAAAATATGCTCTAGTTTATTTTGTTGGCAAGTTGTTCATTATGTGATGTATTTAGGTGCATCTTCCTTAAGGCCCTTCTAGAAGAACCTTTCTCTTATTTGCTTGTAAGTCTTGTAGAATCCTGGATGTCCTACAATAGGTGCATCATGCAATGCTTTCAATATATTTTCCTTCATTTTAGATTCAAGCACTAGGAAGATTCTATCCTTAAACAAAATGAGACTATCTACCACTAAATACACATCATCCTTGTTAGTTTAGGTTTTTTATTTTCTTTTATATTTGGGTGTTATTCTTTTTCCTATATATTATTAAGTTTTCTTAGGATATTAGACATAGTAATTATGAGGATACATGGCTTCTTCCATGAGTTACATGTGTAACTCCCACTTATTATTGGGTAGTTGGAGTTACCCCCTCTCTTGGATGTATTAACCACCTCTCATAACCATTTGTTTGTCTTCTTCTAAGTAGGTGTAACCATTAATTTGGCATATTCTAAGTAGGTGTAACTCTTGTTGAAATGTACCAAAAAACTGAGAGAGGGGAGTGAATAAGTTGTCTTCAAAACTTTGATCACTTATGAACATTAACACATCAAACACGCGTTCACTATTATTCAGATTTAATCATGAAAGAATGAAATAAGAAATTCAACACAACAACATTATCAACACATGAGACACCAAGTTTTTTGTGTGGAAAACCCTAAAAGGGAAAAACCATGGTGGGTGTTAGCCCATAGAAATATATGTATGTTATAACAAAACCAAAAATGGAGGCGCACTACCTTAGGGCTCACTACCCAATATGCTCACTGCAAATGTTGAGGCTCACTACCAATATCAGCTCACTGCCAAGGGGTGGCTCACTACCAAGGGTTGGCTCATTGCCAAGGATTAGTGAACTGATTTGATAGCATCTACTCCATGCCTGGGTTCAGTTCCATTGAAGAATAATAAAACTCCTCTGCTATGTTCTTCTTACAGCTTCACACTTATCTTTCCATGTTCGCACAAGGACATCTTTTTTGCAACTACATTACATGTTTTTATACAACTCATCAACCTTGGAATGTACATCAAGGTCAGCATTACATTCATCAACCATTGGAGCAATCTCCAAGGACAGCATTACAAAAATACATAGAAATAGGTCTGGACCTAAACAAGATTAGCTAAGGGAAAGATGTATGTAGATCATGTTACACCTTAGCTGGGACTCAAATGCAATCTTCCATGCCACAACAAACTTCCACAATCTTCAATGCATCTCCGCAAGTAGCAAAAACAACTAGGTCATCCAAGACTACTGTTAACATTAAATCTTCTAAGAACAATCTTCTTCTATGATGTAAATTTCTCTTTGCGGACCAATCCAAATGTAGGAACACGATCAAGAGACATCCAAAAGCACATTGTAACCACCAGGAACAACCGCACAATCTCTAACCACTCTGTCAAGAAGATTCTTCAAACCAGAGCACATAAACAACACTGCCAGCTATTGTCATAAGGAAAAGATCGCTTGTGGACCACCAAATCATGAACCATTGGAGTTGAAGGCACTTATCATTATTACAAACTTTATTCTTGAACTGTAGACTAAAATACCTAACTGCAGAGTAAAGCGGAGCATAATACATTCCCCTGTCATCGCCAACTATACAGAAAAAAGAAGATTTCACTCTGGTGAACATATCTCACTCAAATCTTCATACCAGAGGCTCAAACTTGGAACATAGCATCTTTAGACATGTATCTTAATAACTTTTAATCCACAGACAAGAATATTCATTCTATAGGAAATGTGGAACAATTTACTGAACTATGAACTATTGTATTAGACATACTTATTATCTTCAACACTTAACTTATTACAAGAAAGCATCAAAACAAGAGTACAATTGACACCAATGACAACACTAGTTAAGCACATACTTGCAACAATCTCCCCCTTTGTCATTGATGGCAATATATGATGTGAAAAACTGTAATGACCATCAAGACAAGATACTCCTTTCTTTTTACACATCTGCACTCTTTCTCCCCCTGAGTTTTTCACATGATTTCTCTCCCCCTTTGACATCAATGGCAAAGGGCACATACTTGTACTGTACTACTCTAATCAAATTACTCTTTTATGAATACTGTAACACTTGTTGCTCTTTGTCAGGAACACTTGCTACTCCCCCTGAGAGGTATCTCTCAAAGCATCAATCCAAATCAAAGAATGAGGCTTTGGACACCACTAGACTGATGCATTCTTATGCATCTTAGTTCAAAGGAGGTGTAATAACCCCTAACTTTTCTCTGAGATACTCAAAGGTATCATTAGGCAGAGGCTTAGTGAAAATATCTGTAATCTAATCCTTTATGGACACATATTCCATTTTTACTTCATTCTCGGTCACCTTCTCTCTCAAAAATTGATACCTTATTGATATGTGCTTTATTCTTGAGTGCATCACTGGATTCTTTGAAATGTTTATGGAACTTGTATTGTCACAAAAAATTGTAACTAGATCTTCATACACAACTCTCATATCCTTCAAAGTCTGCTTCATCCACAACACTTGAGTGCAACAACATGCTATTGCAATATACTCTTCTTCTACAGTAGACAAGGAGATCAAATCTTGTTTCTTATTCAGCTATGAAACCAATCTATTACCTAAGAAGAAAGCACATCCACTTGTACTTTTTCTATCATCAACATCTTTGGCCCAATTTGCATCTGTATAAGCACTAAGAGTGAAATCATTGTCCTTTGGATACCATAAGCCATGATCTGATGTGCCTTTCAAATATCTCAGAATTCTCTTGACTGCCATCACATGTGATTCTCTAGGATCTTCTTGAAATTTTTCCACAAGACATACTACATGCATTATATCATGTCTGCTTTGAGTTAGAGAAAGTAATCCTCCAATCATAGATCTGTACCTTTTCTGATCAGTCTTAGGTGATTCATCAGTTTTGTTTAATTTGCAACCAGTCACCATGGGAGTGCATACGGGTTTGGAGTCCTCCATCCCAAACTTCTTCAACAACTCTTTCACATACTTAGACTAAGAAATGAAGATTCCTTTATTTGATTGAGTAATTTGCAGACCTAGAAAGAAATTCATTTAACGAAACATAGACATCTCAAATTCATTTTGTATTTCTCCTGTAAAATTCATGCACATACCTTCATTTCCTCTAAAGATAATGTCATCAAGAAAGACTGGAACAATCAGGATTTGATTATCATTGATTTTGAAATAGAGATTTCTATTAGCAGTGCCTTTACTAAACCCTAATTGCAACAATTATTTGTCTAACCTTGCATACCAGGCTCTGGGGGCTTGCTTTAGTCCATACAATGCCTTCTTCAGTCTACACACCATATCACCTTGTTTTGATAACTGAAACCCTTTCGGTTGTTCAATGTAGACTTCTTCTTCTAACTCACCATTCAAGAATACGGACTTCATATCCATCTAGTACACTTTGAAATCTTTGTGAGCTGCAAATGCAAAAAATATTCTGATTGCTTCAATACTAGCCACTGGAGCAAAATTTTCTTCAAAATCTATTCCTTCAATTTGAGAATGTCCTTTGCACACAAGCCTTGCTTTGTTTCTTACAATTTCTCCAATTTCATTCAGATTATTCTTGAAGACCCATTTAGCTCCAATGACATTTTTATTAGCAGGTCTAGGAACCAATTCCCAAGTTTGATTCTTCTCAATCTGCATCAGTTCTTCTTCCATGGCTTTTACCCAATTTTCATCATTGCAAGCTTCATTTATAGTTTTTGGTTCAACTTTTGAAAGCAAAAAGTAATTCACTTGTTCTTATGCAGCTCTTTTTCTTATCAGCACACCCTTGTTTTTGTCACCTATAATCTAATCTTTAGAATGATTAATCCTTACATACCTAGGAGTCTTAACAACATTTTTCGGAGCCTCTTCTTCATCGTGGCTATCTTCTTGCTCAAATTTTTATTCATTTTCTATAATCATACATTCATATGGTTCATAGAAACTCAAATCTGATATTCTTTCCTTGCCTTCATCCACCTTCACATTAGCACTCTCAACAATCTTATTTAGTCTCTTATTGTAGCATCGGTAGGCCTTACTCTTGGTAGAGTAACCAAGAAAAATTCCTTCATCACATCTAGCATCAAACTTGCCTAGTTCTTCATCTCTTCTGATATAACATTTTCTTCCAAAAACTTTGAAATACTTCACTATAGAAATTCCATACCATAATTCAAAAGGAGTTTTAGAGTTATTACCTTTGACTTAAACTTTGTTTAGGATGTACACAGCAGTATGTATGGCTTCTCTCTAGTATACTTCCGGTAAGTCAGCTTCCTTTAACATAGTCCTGGCAACTTTTTGAGCTGTCCTATTTTTTCTTTCAACAACTCCATTCTATTGAGTCATGCAGAAAACTATCCCTTTATCCCTTGTTCTTCACAAAAAATATTTAATTCATTTGATGTGAACTCACCTCCTCTGCCAGACCTTAAGCATTTGATCCTCAATTCTAACTCATTCTCAACCATTTCTTTGAAAACTTTGAACTTGTCTAGATCTTCATATTTTTCTTTTAGAAAAGTGACCCAAGTTATTCTAGAATAGTCATCAATAACAAACATAAAGTACCTGTCACCTTGCAGACTTCTTGTTCTTGTGGGACCACAAAACTTTGTATGTACTAGCTCCAGCAATCCACCAGAGAATTGTTCTTTGCTTTTGAAACTTGTTTTTGTTTGTTTCCCAAATTGACACTCCTTGCAGATGGTGTTGGCATACTTCACAAGTTTAGGTAGATCTCTTACAGCCTGTGCAGAACTTATCTTCACCAAATTCTCAAAATTGATATGACACATCCTTCTATGCCATAGCCAACTCTCATATGTTTGAGCCAATAAACAATAATCATTAGTTCCTCTTAATTGGTAAATGTTACCTCTGGTCTTCTTACTAGTAGAAATCACTGTTCCAGAGCTTTCCATGATCTTGAACCCATTGTCTTTTAATCTTAGATCATAACCTTTTGTCACACATCTGACCAACACTCAAAAGATTATGCTTCAAACCCTTCACATATAGGACATTATCAGTATTGTGCTTTCCATAAAAAGAAATAGATCCTTTTCCACAAATCTTACCAGTTGCATTATCTCCAAACCTAACCAGTCCTCCATCATACTTTTCCAAACTCACAAACTTACTTTTGTCACTAGTCATGTGATGAGAGCATCCACTGTCAATAATCTATTCATCCTTATCTTTCTCAACCTAAATAGCCAAAGCACTTTCTTCCATTGGTTTTTCTTCCTTCACACAACTAGTAGAATTAGTAGATACAAGTTCTTCTTTAATTGCAATAAACAAGCACTCATTTGCACTAGTACTAGTATCATTAGATTCATCATATGTCACACCTTCATCATCAAGATCTCTAACATAGTAGCATTTCTTTGGAACCCTAGGTCTACTCTCAAATCTTTTTCTATTTCTTTCAATTCTCTCAGGACATCTAGAAGCATAGTGACCAATCTTAGCACATGAAAAGCATTTGAAAGGTAATTTACCTTTGAACTTACCAGAACGTCTCTACAATCTGTCAACAAAGTTTGCTTCAATTTCATCAAGATCATCATCAAGTTCCGCCTTGTACTTTTCAGCTCTAGAGATCTTCTCTAAGGTATTGGCTTTGAAAGTAGTCTCAATCTTTGGTACAACATCACCAAGCTCTCTCATCTCAAAAGTTGTAACCTTCCCTAGGAACTAATCCTTGGTGACATCTTTCACAATCATTATTTCTTCAATTATATCTACATTATGACTATAGGATTTAGGTAATGACCTAATAATTTTCATCACAACTTCCTTCTCTTCAATAGTTCCTCCCATACCTTTTATTCCATTGATAATTTCATCAACTTTTTGCATGTAGGCTGTTATGTTTTCATCTTCGCTCATCTTTAAACCCTCATATTTCACTTTCAGACCCTGTAATTTGGCTTTTTTAATAGACTCATCTCCTTCATAGAGATTTTTTAGCTTTTCCCAAACTTTATTAGCTATTTCCAAATCCATGACTTTTATCAACTCAATGTCTGACAAGGCACTTAATAGAGCATCTCTGGCTTTTATGTTTAACTCATATTCTTTGATTTCATCTTTAGTTTACAAACCATTCTGAGGCAAGGTATACTTTATCCCTATTGCTTTCCACACTTTATAACCAAGACAAAGGAGGTGTCTTTTCATTCGTACCTTCCAAAGAGCATAATTGATTCCATCAAACTGCAAGGCATCCTTTCTATAAGACATCCTAGATCTTCCTCAAGCGGTTAAGCTTTCTTCTAAGGAACCTGCTCTAATACCAATTCTTGAAATGTACTAGACAACTAAGAGGGGGGGTGAATCAGTTGTCTTCAAAACTTTGATCACTTATGAACATTAACACATCAAATACTTGTTCACTGTTATTCAGATTTAATCATGAAAGCATGAAATAAGAAATTCAACACATCAGCATTATCAACACATGAGACACCAAGTTTTTTACGTGGAAAACCCTAAAAGGGAAAAACCATGGTGGGTGTTAGCCCACAGAAATATATATAGGTTATAACAATATCGAAAAATAGAGGCTCACTGCCCAATATGATCACTTTAAATGTTGAGGCTCACTGCCAAGATTGGCTCACTACCAAGGGGTGGCTCAGTGCCAAGGGTTAGCTCACTGCCAAGGATTGGTGAACTGATTTGATAGCATCTACTCCATGCTTGGGTTCAATTCCATTGAAGCACAGTAAAACTTCTCTACTCTATTCTTCTTACACCTTTGCACTTATCTTTCCATTTTTACACAACATCTTTTTTGCAACTACATTACATGTTTTTATACAACTCATCAACCTTGGAATGTACATCAAGGTCAGCATTCATTCATCAACCATTGGAGCAATCTCCAAGGTTAGTATTACAAACATACATAGAAATAGGTCTAGACCTAAACAAGATTAGCTAAGGGAAAGATGTATGTGGCTCACATTACACCTTAGTTGGAACTCAAAAGCAATCTTCCACGCCACAACACACTTCCATAATCTTCAATGCATCTCTGCAAGTAGTGAAAACAACTAGGTCAACCAAGACTAGTGTTAACATTAAGTCTTCTAGAACAGTCTTCTTCTATGATCCAAAATTCTCTTTGCAAACCAATTCAAATGTAGGAACACAATCAGGAGACATCAACAAGCACATTGTAATCACTAGGAACAACTGCACAATCTCTAACCACTCTGTCAAGAAGATTCTTCAAATCGGAGCACATAAACAACACTGCCAGCTACTGTCATAAGGAAAAGTCTCTTGCGGACCACCAAATCATGAACCATTGGAGTTGAAGGCACTTATCATTATTACAAACTTTATTCCAAAATTGTAGACTAAAATACCTAACTATGGAGAAATGCAAAGCATAATATATTCTCCCTGTCACCACCAACTATACAAAAAAAGTAGATTTCACTCTGGTGAACATATCTCACTCAAATCTTCATACGAGAGGCTCAAACTTGGAACATAGCATCTTCAGACATGTATCTTAATAAATTCCAATCCACAGACAAGAATATTCATTCTACAGGAAATGTGGAGCAATCTACTGAACTGTTCTATTGTATCAGAAATACTTATTATCTTTAACACTTAACTTATTACAAGAAAGCATCAAAACAAGAGTATAGTTGACACCAATGACAACATAGATATGATGACATCAATGACAACACTGGTTAGGCAGATACTTGCAACAACTCCCACTTATTTTTGTTAGTTGGAGTTACTCCTCTTATTGGTTTTATTTACCTCTCTTATTTCTATATATGCAAAATTCTTCTCTCGTATCTAATGATCAAATGGAGAGAGAGTTTTCTTTATGATATTTCACAAATCTCTTGCATTTGTTAGATTCTAACTCTTTTGATATTTTGATTCTAGGGTCATCTATATAAATAGTTTCATTTGGTTTATTTCTTGAATGGGTATTCAATAGTTTCTTTCTTATCTGTAGAATCTAACATGGTATCAGATCCATTGTGTTGATAATAGACCAATAAATTATCTAATTGTGAGAGATAGTGAGTTTAGTAATTTGGGCATGGGTAAATTTTGACACACTATGAAACATTTTTGGTTGCACCATTGTGTTCAAATGACTCAAGAAAGTTAGGATTGGCTTTATTTTTCTTGAGTCAAACTATAAGAAGATAATCAACAATTAGGTTTTCTCTATGTTTTTTTGAATGAATTTTACAAGTAGCACATTTTTCAAGGCATTTTGATGCAAAATGGTCCCTAGTATTGCATCCAGACGATGTCAAAATCTAAATTTAATAATTTTCAAATTCATGGTCCGAAGGAGTTTGAATTTTTTTACCCTATAACTATACATTTGTATGGCCATACTATTGTATAGTATTAAAGTCATACATGTGTGCAGTAGCCATAACTTTGGTGGAAAATTTAGTAGTTCCTCCAAATCTAGAAGTTTCTCTAAATCTAGCAACCTTCTAAAATTAGTTAGCAAAATTTGCTAAATTTGTAAAAGTTTCCTAAATTTAGAAACACTACTAAATTGTCCTTTGGAAAAGGTTGCACCATTGACACTTTATTTTTTGAGGCTCAACTTGAAACAGACATAACATCTATGAATTCCTTCAAGAAGGCACTAAGTTCTGGGCTCCTCTCTCATTACCCCAAAGAGAAAATTCAAGAAGAATGAAGAGGAGCTAAAGTAGGTGAAGAAAACCATTAAGGAAAAAAAGGTGAAAATAAAGATACTTTAGGGCCAAGTATCCATGGTTTCTGACAAGACAAACAAGACGGAAGAAATCTAGGTCAAAGATGCAAAGAAGCACATCACAAAGGCTTAGATAGAACTTGCCAAAACCAAATTGGACTTAGTTGTGGTAAAGGGAGGAAGTGTCAGAAAACAAGCCACCATTGACTTCCATAGCAAGCAAGTAGAGGACTAGAAAGCACAAGTAGATCATAAGCAAGTGACCTCCAATGTCTTAGCAATGAAATTGGGGGCCATCAAGAAAAAGTTAACTACCTGGGATAGTCATCTCTCCATGCTTCAATCCTAAAGAGATACATAGAAAGAGATAATCAAGGGCCTCACCAAGAAGAGAACTGACTTGGAGAAAAATATGGAAGAGGTTAAAGATGAAATCGAACAGCTCTAGACCAAGATCAAAGAGATAAAATTATGTGTGGGATCCCTAGAGCTCATCTATGACCTCCATCAAGCATACTAGAGATCTAGATTAAACAATTTTCCACTACCTTAACATAGGCATTGAATTTCATTCAAGCTCTCCATCCACTAGTACAAAAGGAGATTGATACTATGCATCCTACCCTCATGCTTGTGCTTAATGATGCTCATGTTGCATCAAATGGCTATATAGTGCCAATTCTCTAAAGCTGATCACTATTGAAATCCAAAGTAGACTCACCACTATGCCCAATAGATAAATGATGTCCTAGATAAGGACATGATGATGTAGGAATGCAAGGTATAGTTGGGAATTGTGGCATTGTTGTCCTATTTTCCCTAGGCAAAAATAGCTCAAGGATCCCATAAATTCTGTAAAGATGTTGTAAAATTGCCTTCAAATATGTTGCAGACCTGTTATATGTTTTTTCTTGTAAAGTTCTCCCAAAAATATGAAGTGTTTTCCTTTGAAAATTTGCATTATCAGCAAACTTGTATGTTCGTGAACCATCCAATTTGTTGATAGGTGAACTCGATAATAATGAATGAAGGGAAAGAACAAGTAGAAGAGAGTTATTTTGTTGGCAGGTCAGGCAGTTCACAAACCTGTCAGTTCACTAACTGGGAAGTTTGCCTATTGGCCAAGGAAGAAAGGCAAAGAAAGAAGAAAGCTAAGTGTTGGTTAGCAAGTAGAAAAGTTCACTAACTAAAAATTTACTAAGAGGTTCACCAATTTTAAAGTTCGCATATCAGCAAGTTTGCCGATGGGAAAACTCACTGACAAATGAGAGTGAACAAGGCTTTTTAGCAAGAGGAATAGTTCATGAATCGAATGGTTCACCGATCCTCAGGTTCACTGTTGGGTGAAGTGGCTAATTAAGAAAGAAGCCAAGGTTCACCAAGGCTTGATCTCACTAAAAAACACAGTGCAGGCTCATCAACACTGAAAGGGCTTGATATAAAAGTACAAATCAACCAAGGTAAAATGATTTACAAGGGATGAGAAAGGTGCCAAAACAAACTTTAAAACACACTTTTGAAGTGTTGTAAAAGCTTCTAAAGTGCACAATTTTTTGGGTGCCCTAAAATCATGCCTCCACAAGTGACACCATTATTGCAGGTTGAGGTTATGGTAGGTAACTAGAATAGTGTAGATCCTCATTGTGTAGGTACCAAGAGATGAATGTAGTGGATGGAGTGTATTAGACTTTTCAATCCCGGGCTAAAACAATGTACCATAGGATATGGGCATCCCTCTAAATCATGCAGATCTCTGCCATGGGATGAATTTATTGCAGCATGGGTGCACTAAGGTTTCTTGTTGACCACTTTTCCTAGCATCTAGGGTTGCACAGTGATTTGACAAAGTTATATAAGCATGTTAAGATGTGTTACTTAGAGGTTGGGGTCGCTATGCCCTTATCTAGGCTAAAACACTTGATGTTTGATCATAGCCTCATGATATTTCCTAGAACTACATGAATCTAATGGATTGTGTCTTATCCTAGACCTCTCTTTTCTTTATTTCTAGTTCAACTATGAAGGGAAGGTTGTCTTTCTATGTCTTTTCTGATTCGTATGAGATTTTCTTCCTTTGTAATGGATTTTTAGCCTTCATGATCAATATAAACCACCGATATTTGCCCCCCTCTTTATTTATGCACTGTGTTTATTTGAAAGCTGCATACTTATACTATGGATGAATCATTCCTCTTTAGTTGCAGTTTTCCTTTTGAACCTATATTAGAGTTTTACAAGTCTATGCGAGCTTCTTCTATTTTGAGATCATTGTTGTGTTATATCAGGTCCAACCAAACAAACTAAATCTGGCGTACCACCCTTTTAATTTTAGTTTCTCCTTCTTCCCCTTTTCCCTGGTGATTAGTAACATTAGATTTGGTTAAATTATCTAAACCTTAAGTCCAGAAAGATGAACCAGCCTTCTCTGGAGGTTTGATCTCATCCGCAAGGTCCCACACCTTAAGATCAATCCCATTGTGTCATTGGAATGCCTAGACCCAGTTCAAGCAAGGCACAATTCCAAGTGATAATAGTTTTTTGGCATGCTTGGTGGGACTAGTTTGATGAGATTTATCATCTATTGAAGAGTTTTAGTGTGCTCTTTAGTGCATCTTGTCATTCAGGGTAGTCTCTCCAACACCATGGTGACTCTGTTGATCAAATCTATTGATGAAAGTAGCCCAAGTGCTTAAATCTTCATCAAAGGTTAGAGTTTGGTGATGCTCTTAGTCTTTTCCAACCTTCAAGGTTCTTAAATCACCTGGAGACTCTCTTCTGGTATGTACCCAATCTTTCAAAGAAGACCTGTTATCCCTATTCCAAAAGAATATTTTGATGCATCTTTTTTTTTCAATTCTCTAGTATGTCAAGCTATTATGGAATTCATGGCCTTTTCCCTCCATCAAGAATAGGATTCCATATACCCATCATAACTTTCACATCACTATCATGGCTCTGCCAAGAAATAGAACCTTTGTGGCCTTCACTAGTGGAAGCCCTCTCGACCTTGCACAATATGATGACATCCTAGTTTCAGTTCCAAAGGCCATTCCCTTTTTCACTAGCAACAATCCCACTACTACTGCCGAGCACATCCAAGATCTTGCCAATGTATGCTTTGTTCACAATGTTACCCAAAACAATGTCACTATAAAGCTCATTGCTTCTTCCTTGTGTTAGAAAGCATAAAGAAACTAAGAGGACGGGTGAATTAGTTGATTGTCAAAACATTAAACCCTCAAAGAAATTCCACACATCAATCTCTTATTATGCATTAATAGAATGTAAACATATGAAGCATTAATGCAAACACATCCAAACACATAAGAACACCAAATTTACATGGAAAACCCTATAAGGGAAAAACCATAGTGAGGATTAGCTCACAATATATATGAATAACAACACCAAAAAATCTATAGGCTCACTTCCCAAAAGAAAGGTTCGCTACCAGAGAAAGGCTCACTGCCAAGGGCTCATTGCCTAGAAGAGAGAAGAAAGAAGAAATCTATTACAAAGAGATTCACTATCTCAAAGCAATAGGAGAAATCCACCACTGACACCCTTTTCCATCCACAACCTTTGGCTCACTACCTCCAACAACTTCTAGCACACTAAAATGTAGACACCTTTTGCTCACTACATTCCAGAGTCATAGGCTTTTAAACTTGCACACAATTCACTGCCCTTGATTCACATTCACATCATTTTCTCTACACTGCTCTATTCAACTTCATCTTGAATTTATACCATCTATAACCAAGACCTATCTCAATTAGGTTAGTCCTAAGGAAGTGTGTGCATTACACACATGCAACATTACTTAGGTTGGCACTAAACACTTCCATAGTGGAAAGAAGTGAAAGTGGACCATATCAAGGGATAATCAAGACTCAAATTTGTATCATCGAGCTGCTTATCACATCCACAATCCACAAGGTACCTCCGCAAATAGTGTTAGCATGCCAGGTCAGCCAATCCTGAGCTAACGATCACATCCATGCTTCTTCAAGTCTAAAAACATTATGTAAACTAGAGAGAGACACTCCAAAGCATTCACACACCTTCCTAGAATACTCATCATCATCAAAAACTACTACAACACTACCACAATTGTCTGAATCAAAGACTGTCTTCATTATAAACATCAAGACACACTGTTACTGATCACCAACACAAGAACTAAACTTGTGGAGCATCCCAACACTGAAAAATTAAAAGGAAGGTTGATACAAATAATATAAGCACACTCCTAGATCCACAAGACAAGAAAGCACAATGTGGAGAAATGCAGAGAAATGTAGAGAATTATCATTTCTCCTAGACACCTTTTGACAGGCTGTCATTAAATCCTAACACTTTAGTTAAAATATGTCAATTATGTCAACCGGGTAGTGTCCGAGGTTGTCTGCAATAGGGAATGGATTCAAACATCTCAACTTAGCAATAGTTTTCTAAATTTTTAAGAAAAATTTTAACATAATAAATCTAAACCAGAAAGCATACAATTCTTAATCTATAAAGCATTTGGAACTTATCCTAAAAAGCATACAAACTCTAAACTAGAAAGAAACATACCAATTTCTAACTAAAGATTCAAAACAAACAAATTAATCTAAGAAAACAGTGAACATTCTTAAATATAGAATTGCATTATCAACTGTAACGAATTTCTGTATTGATCAGGAGCTCTGAAAATTATAGCAGAACACAAAACTTGACATAAATAACTAAGACACAATATCCTGCAAGGTCACACAATATGTATTCTATCATAAGACCATTGAACTGAAGTCTAAACTAATATAAAATATTCACAAAATAGAGTTTAAACAATACAAATTCACAACATTTAAAATATTATCTATTCCTATATCCTTTGAGTGGCTAGCTCTCCAGAGATCTTCTACTACTTCAAATCACATTCATCATCTTACTAGCTCCAAAATCCCATTCGTATACTCCTTACTCAAAATAGGATTACTCATAACATAACTTTATTATCTTTTTCATAGCATAATAGAACATAACATATCCACTGAACATCACTTCCACATTGTATATCAAAACAAATCACATATCTATTTTTAGGAATTACCCATAATCTATACTACCAAAATCCTAGACTTCAGGTGGCGTATTGATGCCATTGAAGAAGTCTTCAACAAAAAAATAGACTTTAACTAAACTAGTTGTATGTTAAATTCAACATATTAAAGGCTCCGAGTGGATCCATGAAATGTCTTAAGTGTTTCCAATAGAAAATAAAAGAAACTGCCAGTAAAGTCCACAATCATGTATTCCTAGATTTCTAGTGCCCCAGGATTCTGGTGTTGCTGGCTTCAATTGCCTTTAAGTCCATTCCTTCCACTAGGCTATACATAAAAACCTACATAAATACATAGACCTTTACACACGATCATGTCAACATTAGTGGAAAACTTCAATCTGTTGGGAAACAAGGATTGTACATCATTCTATCAAAAGTAAACAAATATTGCTGATAAAATTAATAAATTGGCATGGTTTGGGTGATTAGGTAACACAGAAAGGGACATTATATGGTTCATTATAGAAATGAGGTTATTTATACCTCATCACCCTCCCCTTTCTAAGGTTGAGAAGGTCCTCCTACTCTCTGCTGACAATGGGCCCTCTGCCTCTCTGCTTCCCTCTTCCTGTTTAATTCATCATACATTGAGATGAGGTCATAAATGTCCCCTGCTTCCTCATCCTAATGATCAAGATATTTGAGAAATCCCTTATGTAATTTTATCCTCATCTCCCATGCATGTACAGATCTCTGGGGTCCTGCTCTACAGTTACCAAAATTATAGGCGAGGGCTGAAGGAGCAAGGGAGGTCTATACCTCATGCCTACCCACTTGGTTTTAATCTGTTGTAGAATTTATTTCAAGGCCTCTGCTCTCCTAGTAGGACCATCTGAGATAGGTTGGAAAAATCATCTCCCTTCTCTTTAGGTACATTGGCAAGGGGGTATATCATTCCTCATGGGCATTCTATGCCCTTTCTATCAAATTTGGCCCATTAATCTTAAAATCTTTAAAATAAATTCTTAACTTTCATTATATTTCTCTTTCATAGCTTCATACTTTTTAAACCTTCTGAATTGAGTTTTGAAGGCAAAGGGCTTATGGTGTGGATGTCTCATATAGAGTTCCATAGTTCTTTCTGCCTAAAGATATTCTCTAGTTCTATCCTGCCAATTGAGCTGATTTTGCATATTAGACATGAAATCTCTGAGTTGTACTTCTCCTACAAAGAGATTAATGAAGAAATCACTATAGTTTTCCAACATCAAATTATGCACAAAAAATTCACATAGCAAATTCTGCTAAGCAGGGGATGATTCTTTGAATATTTCCAGGAACTATTTGTCATCTGGATCATGAGGCAAATTACAGGAAATTTGAAGGAGTTTACATCTTAGCAGTTGTTCATTAAGGAACATAGAATATAACCTAGATGGTTTCTGACAAGCGAGCAATAATCCTCCTATTTTACATGCATCTATTTTAGCTTGATATAGTCTATCATAATATTCGTTCAACAACACTAATTCATTTTTAAGTCAAGCATTTTCTTCTCCATCTTGTCTTAGAAAATAACATCTTTCCATCCATTTTGTTAGCATGGTAGGAATGTGTACTTGGAACCATTCTATTTTTGTTGGTTTATTCTATACTTCCTTTGACTCCATGACTAGTTTAGCATTTATTTCTTGCAATCCTTGTTCCAATTCACCAACTTGACTAAGGGTTGCATTAAGTTCATGTCTCTGCTTTTCCTGTCTTTCCATAAAAGTATGAAGAAACACTTCAAAATTATTAGACAAATTCTTGATTTGTTCATCCTCTATAGATAGGTTTGTTAAATGTTCCTTGTCTCTTTCCTCAAAAAGTTTCAATTGGGACTACAATTATTCAATGAGCTTATCTTTTTTTTCTAGTTTGGTCCCAAGATTTCCTATTTCATGATCCCTCTACTACAGGAGTTCTGTTTGGGTATTAATTTCTTTCTTTTGTATAGTAATTTGCTTATAATTTTGTTGCAATTTATCCTTTAGTTGAAGAATTTCCTCCCTCAACTCTTTCAACTCTATTTCTATTTGATTATGCTTCTTATTTTCCACATCTATTGAAATGGGTGAGTTAGGAATCACTATATCATGACCAGATACATGTTCTTCATCATTTCCCTCTATAGGGCCTTGTTCTATGTTATCTATATTACCCAGTAAGGGTGTTCATTTGGTACCTAGATATTACTGGCTCATTTTCAATCTAATGATTGTTTAGTCATTGAATTTATGTCCACATAATCCTATTCGAGAGCTTCAATTTCTTCAATAAGTATAAATTTTAGGTTATATTCATCTCTTTTATCCAGTTCCTTCTCAGATGGGTGAGTTTCTTCTTCAGTATCATGAATGTAATGTTTTTCTAGAGTTTCATTTTCACTTGGCTACTTGCCTCGCCTCTTCTTTTTCAGAATAGGCAGTTGATCACATGTGGTAGAACAACTCAAATCCATAGCTAACCTTTTGCTCCTTCTTGGGGGAGGGGGTCTTTGCAATTTTTCTTTCAAGCTCTATTCCCTTTTTCTAGGTAAGATTTATGGTTCATTCTTGGAAGCAACATATTCCACATTTTCTTGCTTTTCTAGAGTCTCCAGAATGTTATGTGGCCTAGGGTGTTCATCATTATCTGAAGGGTTTTGTACAAGTTTTGGCGCTTCACCTTCGAGGTCCCCTCTATGAGGCTGAGGTTCAAGGGAAGGCTCCTTAGGGTTTTCTACCGCTATTCCTAAAGATTCTCCCTTTTTAAAGTGCCCTATGGGTGCTGGGGTTTCAAATTTCCTAAGAAATCTTTGCCATTTCTCATCTATTTTTCTCTTTTTTAGTAGCTGGTATTCACAGATTAATGAGATGAGGCCATGATGTTTTAATGGCCTAGACCCAATTTTATATCTCTCAATCATGTGAACTAGGAAATCATGCAGGAAAGCGGGAAGATTAATTCTTAACTCAAGGTTTTCAGCGTCGTGGCACAAATGAGTGAGTAGGTGAAAAAGGGGACCTACAACAATAGCACACTAGACATCATAGGTAAAGTATTTTATAATGCATGCAACTTTTGTTCTCCAAGGTTCTACTATTGACATTATTTTAAACCTTTTTTTTCCCTCAGGTACTTAAAATTAGCAATGGTTGGGTTTCCCCTTCCCTTAAGAAAATTTCTATCATCTTTTGATAGGAAATATTGGTTGTTTCTGTTAAGTTTACCCCTTCATTTTTAATACTAGACAAATTGGAAATGATCTAGGCACTTACCTTAAATTTCCTTCCTCGTACAATAGAGTGCCTGTCTGAGAAATTCTCTAGAAACTCATTCACCAGCTCCGCATTGCCCTTCAAATTTCTTCATAAAATCTAGCCACCCTATGTTTTGAAATAGCTCTGAAATATTGTGTAGGGCCAATAGCCTCTCTGCAGAACTAGGCTCCAACTTCCTTTTTTCCCCCATATTGTTGGGATAAGGTGCTATTAACCTTGTAAATCCCATTATTGTATTATTCCATTTATTATTTGTAATTACCCATAAGGGATGTACAAGTTTCACCGGTAGCAGTAAAAATTATTTACTGTCCACGGTAATTACAGAGTTACTGCACGATAAGTCCCAGAGTTACCGGCAGTAGTTACGGGATGTCATTTACTATCGTAAATGGTAATTGGTCAAAATGGGGTGCACATGTGGAGGAATAATCTATTTTTAGTGTTATGATGCACGTCATAGATGTTGTAAGAAGGTGTAAGAGATTCTATGTAAGTTGTCATAAGAATCTATGACACTAATAATAGCATATGACGCATCATAAGATGTTGTAAGTGGCTATTTTTGGCCCCAAGGGGTTCAAGCTTGCATGGGCACATTTTTCCAAGTGTAGGATGCATGTATTACAGCATTTATGACCCCATAAGAGCCTATTCTTGGCCATGGACGCCCAAGGTTGTATTGTTGACTCTTGACAAGTGTTATGGGCTTGTAAGAAGTCCTTTAATGTCTTGAGGTTGTGTAAATTCTATAAAAAACCATAGCATAGTAGATGAGAGAAATATAACAGTTTACAGGTACCTAGGTTCTGCCGGAGTGAAGGTTGAAGGACAGAGGAAGTGAATGTATTTGTAATCTCCTTTTGTGAAGATAATACAACTTGACCTCTTTTCTTGGTGGAGTTTTTTACCCGCAAGGGTTTTCTCCACGTTAAACACTTGTGTTATGTGCTTCATTCTACTTCTGGTATATTTTTGTATTGTGGGTTTATGTTTTGTTACAATCTCCATTAATAACACACAATTAAAGTTTTCTGAAATTTATCTTGAATCAGATTTCCATTGAAGTAGTGTTGCTTTCATTTCTAATATTTGGTATCAGAGCCTGGCCAGCGTTGACTCTTGGGTGGTAGTGTGGAAACTATAGCTGCAGTGGGAGATTTGGTTGCATTTGTTTTGCAGATCTTGTGTTGTTATTATGGCTGCATCCACCGTTGCATCAACCTCTCGAAAGGACATTGAGAAGTTCAATGGAACAGGGTATGAGTTGTGGAAGCTGAAAATGGAAGATATGTTGGAAGAAAGAAACCAATGGTTGGCTGTCCAAAAAGAGAAGAAACATAATGATGTCTCTCAAGATGAGTGGGATAGACTGGATAAGAAGGCACGGGGAACCATCCAGTTGTGTCTTTCAGACTCTATCCTGTTGAATGTTGCAAAGGAAGAGACTATATACAAGTTGTGGAAATGATTGGGTGAGATCTATCAAGCCAAGAGTATGGTAAATAAACTTTATTTAAAAATAAAATTGTTTTCCATGAAAATGTGAGAAGGTGAATTAGTTGCAGAACATTTAAATTCTTTTAATTTGTTAGTGAGTCACCTTGATTTAGTAGATGTTGAGGTTAGTGAAGAAGATAAATGTATCTTCCTTCTATGTTCTTTACCTGAGTCTTGGGAGAATGTTATCCTTGCTATCACTGCTAACCTTGTAGATCCGAAGTTGGATGCTCTTGTTTAAGTGATGCTGTCACAAGAATTGAGGAAGAAGAGTTTAGATAGTTCAGGGGATGCTCTCTGTGTCAGGGGAAGGTCTAAGGAAAGGGGACCTAAAGGAGATCAGAAAGGGGCTAAGGAGAAGTCCAAGGGCGGTCTAAGACTCCTGGTAAAAAGAATAGAGTTAAGTGTTGGAACTGTGGTAAAAGGGGACATGTGAAGGAGTGCAAAATCCCAAGAAACAGTGGGAGAGTGCTTTAGATAAGTCCTCGAATGCAGGTGAAGAAGTTTTACTTTCTACATTTAATCTTGTTTCTAATGATCACTAGTTGGTTGACTCAGGATGCTCATTTCATATGACCCTGCATAAGGAATGGTTCTCCACATATGAAGAATATGATGGAGGTAATATCTACTTTGGTGACAACTCTACATATCCAATATTTGGGAAAGGAAAGGTATCGTTGTGTTTAAGTGATGGGAGGATTAAAACTCTCCCTGGTGTTTTTCATGTTCCTAGATTAGGTAGAAATCTGATTTAGTTTCAAAGTTGAATGATTTGGGAATGCATGTGACATTTGACAACCGTGGCTGCAGATTGGTGAGAGGGAACTTGGTGGTAGTGAAAGGGAAGAGATTCAGGAATTTGTTTAAGCTTGAAGCCACTACAGTTTGTAATGCCTCCTATGTATCTGAGGCCACTACTGAAAATACATGTATGTTGTGGCACCATAGATTGGGCCACACAAGTAATAATGTATTGAAAACTATTAAGAATAAAAATTTGTTGGATGGTTTCTCTTATTCTGATGAGCACTTTGATTTCTGTGAGTATTGTGTGTTTGGTAAACAAAACAAAAAATTAATTCCTTCAGGAAGCAATAGAGCAAAAGAGAAATTATAAATTATTCATACGGATGTGTTTGGACCTATGGATAATGAATCTATTGGAAAATCTCATTATTTTGTAACCTTCATTGATGATGTATCCAAATTTACATGGATTTATTTTATGAAGCATAAATATGAAGTTTTCACTAAGTTTAAGGAATTCAAAGTCTTGGTAGAGAACCAATTAGGTTTAAAGATAAATATATTAAGATCTGACAATGGAGGGGAATATTGCTCTAAGGAATTTGATGAGTTTTGCAAGCATGCAGGTATAATCAGACAAAAGACAACTTCATATACACCACAATAGAATGGTGTTGCAGAAAGGATGAACCGAACAATTATGGAAAGAGCTAGAAGTATGCTTAATGATGGACAATTGGATAAATGCTTTTGGGCAGAGGTTGTGTGTACTGCTTGCTACTTGATAAATAGATCTCCTTGTAAGGCTCTTGATTCGACACCTTATAAAGTGTGGACAGGTAAGAAACCTTTTGTTTCACATTTAAGGGTTTTTGGTTGTGAGGCTTTTATTCATGTGCCTAAGGAAAAGCGATCTAAGTTAGATCCAAAGGCTGAAAAGTGTTCATTCATTGGATATGGTGATAATGTGAAAGGTTATAAGATTTGGAATCCACTAACCCGCAGGATTATCTTTTCTAGAGATGTTATTTTCAGGGAACTTAGAGCTATTTTTGAACCTGAGTAGCCAAAAGAAAAAGATGAAAAGATAAAGAAGGTGCACTTTGGTTTAGAGTAGCAAGATGCACCTCAGGAAGAATAGAATGATGGATTGGGGGAGAAGAAGAAGAAGAAGAAGATTTGAGTAGTTCTGATGAAGATGAATCTATTGTGATAGAAGAAGTTGGTGCAGATGATCATGCAAAAGAACAAGTAGAGTCTCTTACTCCACCCTTGAGGAGATCCATAAGACAACAAAATTCAGTTGACAGGTATAGCCCACCAGATTTTTGTTGTGTATATGCTTTATTGAGTACTAACGATGAACCTAGATCCTACAGGGAAGCTATTTCTGTAAATGATAGTGAGTCTTGGCAGCTAGCCATGCAGGAGGAGATGATAGATTTAGACTCTAATAACACCTGGGATCTTGTTCGTTTTCCCAAAGGAAGAAAGACCATAGGATGTAAGTGGGTCTTCAAAAAGAAATTTGGAGCAGACGGGTCATTGGAGAAGTACAAGGCTAGACTGGTAGCCAAGGGCTACTTCCAGAGAGAGGGAGTTGATTTTGATGAGGTATTCTCTCCTGTTGCTAAATTGACTTCTATTAGATTTCTCTTATCCATTGCTGCAGCTTATGATTGGGAGATTGAACAAATGGATGTTAAGACTACATTCTTGCATGGAGATCTTGAAGAAGAAATTTATATGCAATAGCCTACAGGTTTTGAGGTAAAAGGAAAAGAACATTGGGTTTGCAGGTTAAAGAGGTCTCTTTATGTCTGAAACATTCCCCCAGAATGTGGTATCAAAAGTTTGATTTATTTGTTTTGAAATTGGGTTTTGTTAGAAGTGAAGAGGATCATTGTGTTGATGATTCTATAGTGGTTATTGCTTTGTATGTTGATGACATGTTTTTCAGTAATACTAAGGGTATGGTCAGTGAGCTTAAATCCCAACTTTCAGATGCATTTGAGATAAAGGATCTTGGTGCTGCAAGGTATATTTTGGGAATGGAGATTAGGAGGGACAAAGTTAATAGAAAGCTTTGGTTGTCACAAAGTAAGTATGTGAATGCTATTGTGCAGAGGTTTAGTTTGTAGGACTGTAACCCAGTTAGAGTTCCTTTACCCATTGGTACTAAGCTTTCATTAGATATGTGTCCAAAGATTGAGGATGATCTTGACAATATGTCTAATGTGCCATATGCTAGTGTTGTAGGGAGTTTGATGTATGCAATGGTTTACACTAGACAAGATATTGCCCAAGCAATGGGAGTTTTGAGCAGATTTATGTCTAACCCTGGTAGACAGCATTGGAACTATGCGAAGAGGGTGTTTAAAAATCTTGTAGGTACTCTTGATCATTGTTTGGTTTATTCTGGTACTAATAGTGCTGATAAATCTTTGGACATACAAGGTTTTGTTGATGCAGATTGGGCAGGTGACTTGGATAGTCGAAGGTCCACTAGTGGCTATGTGTTTACTCTATTTGGAGGTGCAGTGAGTTGGATGAGTAAGAGGTAGCCCATAGTTGCTTTGTCCACCATAGAAGTAGAGTATATGGCTGCAACTTATGTCTCTAAGGAGGCAATTTGGTTGAGGAGACTATGTACAGGGATTGGTTTTGATTGCAGGAATATTCAGATTGGTTGTGATAGCCAGAGTGCTACTTGTTTGGATAAGAATCCCATGTATCATGCTCGAACTAAGGATGTTGATGTTTAGTATCACTTTGTTCAAGAGTTGGTTGCAAATGGAGAGATTGAGTTGAAGAAGATAGACACTTAGGAGAATGTTGCAGATTCATTGACCAAGCCTGTGAGCACAGAGAAGTTCGTGTGGTGCAGAGAGGCCATGGGCCTTGTTTCTAGTGCCTGATTATTTTTCATTTGATTTCCTATGGGTTGATTTACAATGTATAATGTCAAGTGGGAGAATGTTGGGATAAGGTGCCATTAACCTTGTAAATCTCATTATTGTATTATTCTATTTATTATTTGTAATTACCCATAAGGGATGTACAAGTTTCACTGGCAACGGTAAAAATTATTTACTGTCCGCGGTAATTACGGAGTTACTGCACGGTAAGTCTCAGAGTTACCGGCGGTAGTTACAACATGTCATTTACTATGGTAAATGGTAATTGGTCAAAGTGGGGTGCACATGTGGAGGAATAAATTATTTTTAGTGTTATGATGCACGTCATAGATGTTGTAAGAAGGTGTAAGAGATTCTATGACAACTGTAAGTTGTCATAAGAATCTATGACACTAATAATAGCATATGATGTGTCATAAGATGTTGTAAGTGGCTATTTTTGGCCCCAAGGCATTCAAGCTTGCATGGGCACATTTTTCCAAGTGTAGGATGCATGTATGACAACATTTATGACCTTGTAAGAGCCTATTATTGGCCATGGACACCCAAGGTTGTATTGTTGACTCTTGACAAGTGTTATGGGCTTGTAAGAAGTCATTTAATGTCTTGAGGTTGTGTAAATTCTATAAAAAACCATACCATAGTAGATGAGATAAATATAATAGTTTACATGTACCCAGGTTCTACTGGAGTGAAGGTTGAAGGACAGAGGAAGTGAATGTATTTGTAATCTCCTTTTGTGAAGATAATATAACTTGGCCTCTTTTCTTGGTGGAGTTTTTTACCTGCAAGGGTTTTCTCCATGTTAAACACTTGTGTTATGTGCTTCATTCTGCTTTTGGTATATTTTTGTATTGTGGGTTTATGTTTTGTTACAATCTCCATTAATAACACACAGTTAAAATTTTCTAAAATTTATCTCGAATCAAATTTCCATTGAAGTAGTGTTGCTTTCATTTCTAACACATATTAGTTTCTATGATAACTTCTATTTAATTCTATACTAATTGTTATGAGAACAAAGGTGGCTAACTGTTTAAGCTGTCTAAATTGAAGAATTACTATGAAACTCAATTTTACAGAAAACTGTGTCGATATTAAAACTATAAAGTGAGATAGCAGTGATGTGATATCCGTCAAATCAACAAGTGAACCAGGACTCATGCTTATTATTACCGTGCATGTTATGGAGTTAATGTACTGTCATATCCCTTAGTTAAAGTACAGCTTGCACATATTACTAATTTTGGAAAAATGGAAAAATATGTGCCAATTTATTAAATTTTATTTACAATATATTTCTCAATTAAGAAAGAACATGTATGTACCTTATGTCCTAAATTGATTTGAAATTTGCCTCACTTTTGCTGACATAATGACTGCATAGATGATTTCATTAAATTTATTTATGTAAAACTTGGATGGGATGGCAAAATGGTTCAGATGGATTTATAATGATAATGACGAAGTGGCTGGGAATGTTTTATTTATTATGATGGCAAATGGTCATAATAATTTCATTTATTATGATAGGGGGTGGCGACATAAGGAATGAGTCTTTAATGAATGCTTTGGTAAGGAAGAGATTGATGGTGGAAATGGGCATGCTTTTGAAAATTCTAGAGTATTTGCAAAGGAGTCACAAGTTCTAGAGCATTGAAAGTAGATGCTCTTGAGATTAATATAACAGAAACACAGGAACAAAATTCTAGAGTATTACAGATGGGTACTGCTAGAGTGAGGATACAAAGTTCCATAGCATCGCTAAAAGATGCCATTAAGACATGGGAACAAAGTTTTGGAGCATCACTGGAAAATGCTTCCAAAACATGGGAACAAAGTTCCAGAGCATCATTGAAAGATGCTGCCAGAAAGTGGGAACAAAGTTTCAAAGCATCGCTGAGAGATGTCACCAAAATGAAAGAACAAAGTTCTAGAACATCGTTGAGAGATACCATCAGAACATGGGAACAAAGTTCTGGAGCATCATTGAAAGATACCTCCAGAATATAGGAACAAAGTTTTGAAGCATCGCTAAAGATGCCACCGAAATGCAGGATCAAAGTTCTAGAGCATTGCTGAAAGATGATGTCAGAACATGGGAACAAAATTCTGGAGCATCACTGAAAGATGTCACCGGAATGCAGGAACAATGTTCCAGAGTATCACTGAAAGATGCTAATGAAACTTTTGAATAAGTAGGAATGAAGTTCCAGAGCTCCGGTGAAGATGCTACCAAAACTTTGTACTTATCCAAAGATAAAGTCTTGCAAAACAATAATAAAATTTAGACAAGTAACTAAAATAGAGATAGAATAACTTGAATAAAATGCTCCAAAATGAACACACATACACATTGGTTTTTTTTTACTCAAAATTTTATATACTTCCTCTGCTAAGGCAGAGTCAATGCATTGGTTCTCTCCTTTCATCTCTACCATTCTTGTAAATTATTCTTTGTTAATAGGTTTGTGGTAGATCCGCAATCGATGACCATTGACTAGGAGTGTTCAAGTGTCACCATTAATGGGTTTAAACTGCACTGCTCCATTTGGAAATACTTCAAAAATCCCATATGGGCCCAGCCAATGAGTTCTCAATTTACCTTTTTGATATTTATAACTGGAGTCAAATAGCAATTCCCAATCCCTGCTATGGAACACTTATACTTTTATATGTTTGTCATCCCAAGCCTTTCATTGTTGTTGGACCAACTTAGTCTAGTGAATGGCTTCTAGACGTAGTTCATCTAGTTCACTAAGTTGTAGGACTCTTTCAACCTGGGCTCGATCAAGGTCTAAGCCCACTTCCATTATTGTTCTGAGTGTTTGTAGTTTGAATTCAATGGATAGAAAAGGTTTCTTCCCAAAGACTAATTCATAGGGAGTGAGAGCGGTGGTTGATTTCTAGGTTGTGTTATAGGCCAAGACTACCTCATGCAATTTCCTAGCCCATTCCCTCCTCCCTGAAGAAACTATTTTTTTTCAGGATGTTTTCAAGCTCTCTATTAGTGACTTCAACTTGACTATTTTCTTGTGGGTGATAAGGAGACGACTTCTTATGGCTTACTTGGAAATGGTCAATAAATGCCAACAAAACTTTAGACATAAACTGGGATCCCTGATTTGTGACAACTGATCTAGGGGCTCCAAATTTGAGGAAGGTCTTGTTATAAAGGAAATCTATAACTTGTTCTTCCCTAGCAACTTTCAGTGCTTGGACTTCTACCCATTTAGTCAGGTAGTTAGTATAGACTAGAATGTATTCTTTACCCTGTGAAGGAGGATCTATGGGACTTATGAAGTCTAGCCCCTATTTTTCAAAAGGCTCAAAAACCACCTATGGTTGTAGAGGCATCTCTCTAGATGTGGTAGGTCTCCCTAGTCATTGGCATTCATCACAGTGCCAAATATATTTTTTTACATTTTATGCATGGAGGGCCAATAATATCCTACACCTAAGATTTTGTGAGACATCCTTTTTGCTGAACAATGACCACCAGAGGGATCATCATGGTAGGCTCTGAGTATGCTATATGTTTCATCTAATCTAACGCAACTATGTAAAGCCAAATCAGGTCCACTCTTGAATAGCATATCGTTGATCCATTTGAATTGGGCACTCTCCCTAATGAGTCATTTCTTTTGTTTTGATGTAAAATCTGGTGGAAATTCAGAGGTGGATAGATAATTGGTGATGTCTGCAAACCAGGGTATTTTAATGGAGATGGTGAGTAAGTTTTCATCTGGAAATTCATCTTGGACAGGGGCATAATCTCCATTGTATTATTTGATTCAAGATAAAAAAATCTGTAACTACATTGAACTTTTTGGGTTTATCAATGATGGTTACATTGAATTCTTGGAGAAGTAATAACCATCTGATTACTCTCCCATTTACTTCAGGTTTGTTCATTAGCTATTTAATAGTTGAATGGTCTATGAACATAGTTACCCTATACCCTGTAATGTAATGTCAAATTTTATTGATTACATGAACCACCACTAGGAATTCTTTCTCCATAGTGGTGTAATTTCGTTTAGTAGGAGTCAAATTTTTGCTGATGAAATATATGAAATACTTCCCTCCATTCTCATCTTCCTGACCCAAGACTGCTCCAATGGCATCATTGGAAGCATCTACATAAATATGGAAGGGAAGGTTCTAGTCTGGTCCACGTAGAACTGGAGCAGAAATGAATTTTTATTTAATGATATCAAATGATGTTTGGCATTCTATTGTCCAGACAAAATCCACATCCTTTTGAAGAAGGGAGAACATAGGGGCTACAAATTTATTAAAGTTTTCTATGAACCTTCAATAATATCTGGCATGTCCTAAGATACTTCTGACATCAGTTTTGTTCTTTGGAGTCTCTAGTTGTTGTATCACTTCAATTTTCTTAGGATCTACCTTTATCCCTTCAGCTAAGATGTGGTGTCCCAACACTATACCCCGTTCTATAATTATTAGACACTTTTCATGACTCAGAGATAACTAATGGTCTTCACATCGTTGCAAAACTTTATCCATGTTTTTAAGGGCTTCATCAAAAGCGGAACCATATGTTAGCTGTTGTTGCACCAAAAGATTGACCTGTTAATGCCCAATACAACCACTTGACTTAACAAGCACGAGAGGTAGTTAAGCCCTTGTCGCAAACCACTGCAGTGCAGCCCTAAACAAGGAGACCAAGGGCCACACCTTGCAACAATCCCCCCAACACAAGTGCAAGGTTTGAACCCGTTACCTCAGCTCTGATACCAATTGTTAGTTGTCGTTGCACCAAAAGATCAACCTGTTAATGCCTGATACAACCACTTGACTTAACAAGCATGGGAGGTGGTTAAGCCCTTGTCGTAAACCACTGCAACACAATGCTGAACAAGGAGACTAAGGGCCACACCTTGCAACACATATACTGTAAAGTCATCCATATAAACTTCTACACAATCATTTACAAGTTCAACAAAGATGGCCATAACAACTCTCTAGAATGTCGTAGGAGCATTACATAGTCCAAAGGGAAGAACTTGATATGTGAACGTTCCCCATAGACAGGTAAAAGTTATTTTGTCTTGGTCCTCTGTTGCCACTTGTATCTAGTTATATCCACTGAATCCATCTAGGAATGAGAAATACTTTCTTCCTGCTAAATTATCCAAGACCTGGTCTATGAAGGATAGTGGAAAGTAGTCTTTATAGTTTGCTTATTGAGTTCTCTATAATCGACGCACACCCTCCATTTCCCATTTTTCTTTGGTACTACTACCAAAGGAAAAACCTATTTGTTGTCATAGATAGGATAGATGAACCCTACTTGTAAGAGTTTTTCGATTTCTATTTTGACAATATCTTTGAGAGTAGGATTGAGTCTATGTTGTGGTTGATGAACATGTCTAACATCTTCAGTATAGATGTGATGAGTACAAACCCTCAGATGTATTCCTCTCATGTCTATGTAATCCCAAGCAAAAGCTTTGGATCTACTCACCAAAACATCAAATAGCTTGAGCTCATCTACTTCTGTTAACCAACTATTAATATTTAAGGTTTTTTTGGTAGTAACATAATAGTTTTGGTTCCTGGGTAATTAGAGGTGAAAGTATGAACTTCTCTTGTTAACATGTTGAGAGGATAGCTATGTGGTATAATCTCATGGAATCTAGCAATATCTTCGAAGAAGTGATCAGTTTTTGGAATGATGTTAGCCAAAGGACAAGGTAATGTTGTGAAGGAGGTGTAATTGCCATCATAACTATGCTCGATATCATTGGTGTGAATTAGATGTCCTAGAATTTCCTAAACTTCTATAGTTTCTTCATCACTTGAATCTATGGTAACACCTTGCATATTGTTTTTCAATTCATCTTCTTGTTCATCACCGTGTTGCTTGATAACTACCATAGAAAGTGAGGCTAGATTTTCTTGTTTGTCAAAACAATTTGCTTCATCAACCCAAACTTGTTTATGCACAACAGGTTGAGCAAGGGGATACAAGGAGAAGTGTTTTCTATTGAGGCCATTGGAGATGGTCATCCCTCCTACTTTGCAGTCAATTTTGGTTGCAACCATTGCTAACCATGGTCTGCCTAATATCAATGGATAATTGTCCTTAGGTGTGTGCAACTAGATTATTGGGAAATCTACTGGATATTCCCAATTGTCAACCTTGACAGGGACATTTTAAAGGACACCTTTGGGAACAACTATAGACTGGTTTTCCATTTGCAATATGGTGGTTGTGGGATGTAAGTCAATAAGTCCTAGCTTTTCCATAATGTCCACAGTCATGACGTTGATGGTTTCTCCTAAGTATACAAGTGCATTGGGTATTGCTACATTATTAATTGTCATCATTATGAGTGGGTTACCTAGGTCACTATATTTTGGAGCTAAGATTTATCTAGTCAAAAGGTTGGCTAAATATCAATTGATTTGAACTATGTCAATTTGTTTCTTTTTCCTCCCTAGTGTTTTTATGCACAATTGTTTGACTAGTTGGTTAAGTTCATGAATTTCTTTAATTGCTTGTAATAATGGAAACTTGATATGGAGTTGTTTAATTTCTTGTACTAAAGTAGTTTTAGTTGGCAGGGGTATTTTTGGAGGGTTTTTCAGTAGGGTCTCTTTAAGACATTCTGGAAAAGCTGCTTGAGATCTCTTTTTCAAGATGGAGTCCTCCAGAATATCTGATGGATGTTTGACAACTTCCTCTTGAGGTGGCTCTAAAACTTGAGGTAAAGATAATTGAGCTAATGTTAGGGTAGGCTTCTCTTGGTTATTTCCTTTGGTAGGTTCTTCATCTTGGTCTTCAAGGATCTCAACAATGGTGGGTTGTTGGAGTGTTTTTCCTGATTTCAACTGCAAGTTTCCACAATAGATGGCATTAACTCCAGCCATGTTTTCCTACTTAGTTGAATACACTAGTGTAGTTTGACAAGTATTATTTGGATTAGCAATAGGTTGTACTGGTAGTTGTGTTTGATTGACCTACTCATTTTGTTGAGTGTTTTGGGGAGCTATCAGGAGGTTCTATTATGGATTTGGTATCTGCCTTGTACCATGATAGAATTGGTTTGGAGGTTGACTCCATTGTGGGGCAGGATTTTGAGTGTACCATTGTTGTTGAGTCTGATTTGACCATTAAGGGTTTCCCCAAGATTGATTCGCCCACTCAAGTGGTCCCCAAGGATAAGGTCCCTAATTAGGCAGGGCTAGAGGCCAAGGTGTCGCCCATTGAGTGTTATTCCAATTATTTGAAGGATGCCAAAATTAATTTGAATTCTAGCCATAGGAGAAATTTTATCCTGGTCTTTGGCCCATGTAATTGACCTCCTCCTTAGTGTGAGATGACTTTTTCTTGGTATTTTTAATCATATTTAGTTTCTCACACTGATTAGTGGTGTGATTCTTCTCACAGATTTGACAATTGTCTACTTTGTCTAAAGGACATTCCCTTAATAGATGTTTGTTTTGACACCTAGGGTAGTAGATGGATAAGGTTTTAGGATTATGTGTTTTGGCCTGTATCCCATCCAAGGTGGTGTTTAACTAAACAAGGATATCAGTTTTCAAATTTTCTATTTCCTCTTGTAGTTTACCAATTTTATTTGAGCCTCTCAATAGACTAAACTTATGGATTCCTCCGTGAGTCCAGGATAAATTTCTACATAACTTAGCAATATCACTGAGTTTAAGCTGGGACACATCTCCTTTTCCCATTAAATCTAAGCTTCTTCTAGCATCCTCATCAAGCCCTTTGAGAAATATGGTCTTTAGAATTTTTGGGCTCATTGTCTCTTCCCCACATCATTTGGTTAAGAAGATAAACCTATCTAGGTAATCTTCTAAGCTCTCATCTTCTTTTTGCCTTAGCTTGAACAATTCCTCTTTCCTATCACTGACTCTACAGTAGCTCTGATATTTGTCTAAAAAGATAGTCTCCATTTCATCTTGTTGGTTAACAGTTTTGTCACTGAAAAAACACCCTGATTCGCCCAATATGCAGCGACAAAAGAAACCAACAAATGGAGTAATTGTTGAGAGTGCAACAATTATCCTCTGCATTTGAGAGGGGCAGTTCCCTCGTATGATTTTTAATTGATTTTTTTGGGTATGATTTTAACCGGAAAGCAGGAAAGGAAAACTAATATATGCACATAAACATGATATAGATACGATGGACGAGCATAGAATAAACAAAATGTAAATTGGATGACGCATAGATCATCCATGAATGATAACCAGGAAAGAATGAGTTGTAGGTCCTCTTAAGAAATGACTTAACTAGAATTCATAGATTGCACAGTAAATGCATTCACAATTTGATATACATAAGCTACATTAAAGGATGATTGCAAAGACTCAAAGGAAATATACAATCAAAGAAATATAGGAAAACACACATATTTGAGAATGTCTCTTTATTCCCCTAATGTAAAATATAAGCTCATAGACTCAATATCTTCTGTACAGCAAAATGTGTCTTGAGGAAAAACTAAATGCTCCTATCTTCCCTAGGTGAATAACTAAATGGAAAAGATCCCCTAGCCTTCACAGAGGCTCCTGGATGAAAAATAACAAAAAGATACTCCATAATGAAAAATACATCAGTTATATAGACCTCTCGGCTAGAAGATCAAAGGCCATTCTCCACATGGAAAACCAAAAGGCATTCCCTCTCTCCAATTACTAAAATCACCAAAATATTATAGAACACGAAGAGTTATCGATTACTCTAAGCATTTCATTTTGTCTATTTGTCTCAATTAAAAGATCTACCCATTAAATATAAACATTCATAGTCTTTTTTATACACTTTCCATACCACTGTCATCTGGATTTCTTTGAGTTGGCTTGTATTCATCAATCAACTCCATAGTTTTAGACCTTCAAAGTTCTAAATATCCCAAATGGGAAAAACTCTATCTAATATAACCTGACCAACCTTCTTCAATTGATGGATCACATATTGCACTGACATATGCAAAGATACAACTTTATATGTAATCTAAAAAATAGTCAGATATACTGAGGAAGTGAGCTAGATTCCTTTTCCAGGTAGCACTATTCCCATTTCATAACATTCATACACAATAACTAAACTCCTTCTACCTCGGCCTCTGATGTGGAATGGATAGCACTCTATTTGATTCATCTTGTATCTCTTTGGAAATTTTATTATTGCAAACACCATTATGCAGGCTGCACTACTCATCATGGCTAGCAATGGAGTAGTTAATTCCAATATAGTGAGGCTCAGAGTCATAAATACCAGTGCAATCTAATCTTTCAAGTTTTGACAATCCCTCCAGAATAGATTCTCAGACTCCTCGCATCATGCAATTCCTAAAGTTTTCTGGTAGTACACATTTTGTATCCATGTCTACAAGAACATTTCCAACTAAAATGTCTGACAAAAATCCTTCCTCCATTGTCTTTTGATAGACGTCCATAGATTGATCCAGATCTCTCATCTCCATGCTCAAAGACTCTAGGAGGATCTAACTTCAAACCACTTAGTACTTGCTATGAAGATTTCAAGAATCAATTCAACGAAAACACTGAAGCTTAATGAACATAGCACTCAAATTGCATTGACAAGCCGACAAATGTTTTTCCCTGAGCATGCATCTGTTATTTTTGTGGGGGTGTATATATTGCCCATGGGTAGGAGGATGATGATGAAGGTCAAAAAAATTGCTACCAACTGCATTTGCATGAACTTTTCTAAAGTCTTTTCAATAAATCCATTTTGTGCATATCTGGGCCATTCTTGGCATGGCATTATGGAAGATAACTTTGAAACAGCTGGTTGTATTTGCATGGAAATTTCTAAAGCTACTTCAACATAACAGTTTTGTGCATATTCCATGATCATTGCATGAGATAATGCTACCACATTCGTATGCATGTTTGCCAAACTATTGTAACTATAGATTTTTACTGAGATATCCTTGCTAATCTTAGCATGGTCATGGCTTTGTAGGAATTTGAGGTGGCATTACAACTGATAGAAAACTTCAAGCTTTTTCAATGAATCCATTGTGTAAATATCCTACAATTTCTACCTTCTGAATTGAGGTGTTTCATCAAAACTTTTGATTAAATAATTGTCTTTTCACCCACATTAGTCACAAATTTCCTTTCCTTTTTTTTAATAGTTCCACATATTATATGCAATGCAGAGTCATTTCGACCATAATATCTAGAAATAAATCTCTACCGACATCACTCATAGAGCTACTGGTGGGATCGATCAAGTTTTGCATTACACTTGACGATTGCATCCATGCTTTCACACTTCAAATGCACACATATCTATCCAAGATTTTCTATCTACAAGGTTCGACAACACTACATTTGCATGGGAATTTCTAAATCTATTTCAATAGATTCATTTTGTACATATTTTGAGATCATTAATATGCTTCATGAATAACACCCCTTTTGAAAGATCTCAACGTTACCCAGGCAAGAGGATGCTGGTAAATTGACAAAAATATCATATTAGATGCTCCCATTATGGCGTGCACAAGAAAGATGCTTATCCATACTCTAATTTTGGTGAGGGCAGAGAAGTTGATGGAGAATGTGAAGGAGGATGGCATTACATCTGCTTGAAAACCTTGAGGCTTTTTTGCCAAATCCATCTGTATAAATCCTGCAAAATTTGTATTTCATGAGCTGGTGTTGGCAACAGAGTGTGAGAAAATGTAGATGAGTTCTCTTCATTTTGGCGCAGCCAATAAGATGCTACTAGAAGTCATGGTAGAGGCATTACCCACTGATGGCATATACTTGAAAGTTTTTAAATCCATTTTGTGTATATCTTACAATCTTGATAAGAGAACATTACTTTCTTTAAAATATACCGACTATTCTCCTTAATACAGCAGCACCTTATTGGTGCTAATTTTTCTAAACTGGGCTTGAGCAGAGAATATGAGCAGAGGTTCAGGATTGACGTGACACTAGCCAATAAAGTTTGGCACCTCTCTAGCTAAACCAACTGAAGCATATCTATATCTTTATCGACTAAGAAAAGCTTGCATGCTTTGTTCACACACATTTCAAGCTATAATATCTGCTTTGTAGATATATCTTGCAACTATATTGCTTCTCTGTGATAACATTACTTTGATATACTTTGTTAAATTGGTGTCCTTGCTCCTTTATCCGCGGGCTTCACAGTGAAATGGAGATAAAGCATTTGTGATTGAGAGTTAGTCGGTGGTCCATAGAGAAATACATCCTTTAGCTATGCAATTCCATGACTTTCAAATGGTTCTTGATGTTTAATTGGAAATTCAATAACCTCTCTGATCTCCTTGGTTTGTTGATCAAAACCTCCATTCATATCATAAGTAGAATTTGGTACTTTTTCAACCTTCTTCAGATTCACCATAAAAAAAGTTGCTGCTATAACTCCAAGTGCTATCATATGTAATTAACCAGTATGGTCCATCTCCCAATCTATGCATTTTCATCATAATCCACATGTCTCTTTATTTCTCATATACCAAGTCGAGGCTCGTAGGATGCTTAGAATTTCAACTTTGTATGATAGACAAAGCTACTTCTATGCCTTTGCTACACATTGTTGTCATCTATTTTAAGGGTTTGGTCTAGCAGAATAAATCTTAGAGATAGACCTTCACATATAGTATAGAATCCCAACTATGTCTTTGAACACCTTGCATTAGAGAAATCAATCTAGTTTCACTGTGATGACATTTAAATTGTGCTTTAACAATTTTGTGGGAGTCATTTTTTATTGAAAAAAATTTCTCTGCATTAGATGAGCTAATGTTGTGAGTGAAATGATTCTTGAATATTTCAAAAACCCATTCAACAAGTCCACTTTGATCATCATAGAATAGTTGAAAACTTTGAGGGGCAACATACAACATTGATAATTTGTAACATCCAAGTTCTAAAAACATAGTCAAACTAGAAAAATTATCATAGAGTAATTCAACAAGATAAAAATGAGATAGAGAATTTTTTTTCTTTTATTTAACTCATAAACAAATATCAATAATTACAAGTTTTTTCCTTTACAGAGAACAATACATCATGAAGTCTTTCTCAAAGACAAAGTTTACAATGTAAATCAATTACATAGACAATTTGGAATAAATATTGTTGTTGAATATCTAACATCTTTATCACAAGTCCTGGCATATCTTCTGCTTGGAGAGAGAGCATCTTTCCAGTGATTTACCTCCATCCATAGACCGGTGATCTCCCACACATCTTCCACATAGGAAGTGGCCCTACCCTTCACGAGGGATATAGACCAAAGGTGACCAGTGGTAATTTTCCTATCCCAAGTACATAGTGTTGTATCCTACACCTATCCATCAATCATACAACCCTTGATACCCTCTAGCTAAGTATGATTTCTGATAGATTGTGCATTCTAGATACAATGAACCGACAATGCATGCAGAAGACACTTGCATTACTTTGGCCAAAGCTTTAATATCAATAACGCTCATAATGAACTTGGTCGTTGTGTTCACCCACACCTACTCGACTTGGATACTGTCGTATTCTCGTAGTTTATTCATACTGACAATGTTTACGTAAATAGTCTAATCACCAAGCCATGATATTGGCTTCCTTGACAAGGATAAGTTTAAATATCATAACTATCATAAGAGAAATCAATCCAGTTTCACTGTGATGACATTTAAATTGTGCTTTAACAATTTTGTGGGAGCCATTTTTATTGAAAAAGATTTCTCTACACTAGATGAGCTGATGTTGTGAGTGGAATGCTTCTTGAATATTTCAAAAACCCATTCAACAGGTCCACTTTGCTCATCATAGAATAGTTGAAAACTTTGAGGGGCAACATACAACATTGATAATTTGTAACATCCAATTTCTAAAAATATAGTAAAACTGGAAAAATTACCATAGATTAATTCAACAAGATAAAAATGAGATAGAGAATTTTTTTTCTTTTATTTAACTCATAAACAAATATCAATAATTACAAGTTTTTTCCTTTATAAAGAACAATACATCATGAAGTCTTTCTCAAAGACAAAGTTTACAATGTAAATCAATTACATAGACAATTTGGAATAAATACTACTGCTGAATATCTAACATCTTTATCACAAGTCCTGGCATATCTTCTACTTGGAGAGAAAGTATCTTTCCAGTGATTTACCTCCATCCACAGACTAGCTATCTCCCACACATCTTCCACATAGGAAGTGGTCCTACCCTTCACGAGGGATATAGACCAAAGGTGACCAATGGTAATTTGCCTATCCTGAGTACATAGTGTTGTATCCTACACCTATCCATCAATCATACAACCCTAGATACCCTCTAGCTAAGTATGATTTCTGATATATTGTGCATTCCAAATACAGTGAACCGATAATGCATGCAAAAGACACTTGCATTACTTTGGCCAAAGCTTTAATATCAATAACGCTCATAATGAACATGGTCATTGTGTTCACCCACCCCTACTCGACTTGGATACTATCATATTCTCGTAGTTTATTCATACTGACAATATTTACATAAATAGTCTAATCACTGAGCCATGATATTGGCTTCCTTGACAAGGATAAGTTTAAATATCATAACTATCTAGCTGGTTCATAATTGTTCTTAGGGTTAACCTATTACCCTTTGAAAATACAATTTCACTAAATAATCATATAACAACCCTAGGAGATTTAGGTTCTTATTTGACTAATGGTTTAACTCATCCATGGTTAGAAAAAATTTAACTCTTGCAAAGATAATAACTCCTATTTCAAGAACATAAATACTATTCAAATCACTTCTAGGTGATTCCATTACCTTCACTTCTCATATACTCATAAAGGAATTCTATGTAAAGTTTGTAGACATTGTCTTTCGACATAAAATAGGTATACTATAAATCTATACTCACCAAGATTATTTGTATAGATAATATAGAAGATCTTGCGACATTTAGTAAATTTTCTAAACTATCCTTAGTTAATCGATAACTCGATAGGTTTACCATAATTTGCATAAGTCACTTAGACTCTAGTTTCTATTGGTAAGGAATCATTCTTGACCATGTATTTAACCAAGAATGGCTTCAAAAGATATTATTTTCTATTTGATATTCAAGACCACACTACTCACAGTTTGGTAAGTTTTCCCTTAATAATTAGCCTCTACTAATTCTTACAAATTACTTTTCAAGACTAACTTATATCTACATAGTTGGTTGTCCTCAAAAAGAGACTCAATCAAGTATGAGACTAGTTCACTAGTTTCATGTAATAACTACGTTATTCTTCGTGAAATAGATACAAATAGAATCATTTGGTTCCTAAACTCGTATTATGACAATCATTATAGTTTTATACAAAGGCACGGGGTCGGCCTAATTAAATCATTAGATAGATTACATTATCAACATAAGAATCGGCCTTACCAGGCTACATCGACTCCCAAGATTTAAACTAAAATAGAATAACAGTTATACAATGACTCACTACACCCTCCATATACAGTTGACTCATCTCATCAAACTACATCGATACTGAGAAGAGAGACACAATCAAGTCATCTTCATCGAAACATTTACAGTATAAACTTGAGGATTATCAAAAGGAAAATGGACGATTGTCCAAGACAAGAATACATTAAATCTTTCATTGTTTTCTAGATGCATAGAAATTCAAAAGCATTTACCTGAAGTGGCACTTTACATAGCAAGGATGGCAGATTGAATACACTGCAATCTTCCTAAGAATCATTCTTCACTGCGCACAGTCCCTCTTCTATCCTCAGTTACCAGACTCTACCCTCCCAGAATCCAATGACTATCAAAGTCATGGTTACTTAAGAGCTCCAAACTGACTCATTAATGAGTCGTGCCACTAAGCGCTCCACTCAAGATAGTTAGAAACTCATTCATAACAATGGTTTTTAGTCTCTAATGAAGACTCAACCGCCAGTTATAAAGGTGTAATTGACACCACATGTCAATCTTTGCAAAATTTGTTGAGATGAGTGAGTGAATGTGGCTAGTTATACGCCACTCCTCAGCAATGAGGCCACCAACTCAATAATAGAAAGAGAGCAATCAAACTCTTAAAGAGTAGTTCGATCCATCATGGTTTAACATTAAAGGCTCTCCTCAATAGATGCCTATGACTGCATAATTTAAAATCATAGTAATTAATCATGAGGTATTACCTCATTCGACTCATAAACATATTATATTTGATTATATCAAATATTATTTTCATATCATTATCTCTATTTGATTATTATGATATAATCAATAAAATAATAATACTAAATAGAGGATTACAAAAAATGTGATCAGGTTGAGCTAGTCTCCCCATCACGTTTTGTTGACAAAAACACGTTATCTTAACTTGACGATAAAGTCTTAACGTTAAGAATCTATTATAACACTACAAGTGACTTAATAATAATAAGACAACTATTTTATGACAATAATGTTGTAATATTTACGTTAAATGTAAATAGTCACAATTCATACACAAACAATGTCGTTAACGTTATCAACAACTAAGATGACTTACTATGACTTAAAAAGATTGTATAATATCGACTACCTGTCAATTTGGTTCAAAAGTAATACAATGAGACAAGGCTTACCTCTTACGACACATTGGTTCATGTTTTCGTTAAACACTTATACTCGATTTGGCAAATAAACCACTCGTAACCCAAGGTTTATATCTCTCTCCTCGAAAGATACTCTCTCTCTCTCTTCTCTGAGAGTCATCTGAGAATATGTATTCCTGTTTCAACTTGTAACCAAACAATATATGATTAGTGCATCATTATTTAAATAATTCAAATAATAAATCAAATCTCATAATGCAATTATTAAATCGATAATAATATAATCTTTTCTATAATTTCATAAATGACATTCAATATAATCCATGTCTTTCCTTGTCATTAATCTAATCATCATAATAAATTTACTTATGTCCAAGTAAAAGTAGAAAGTATAGCAAGGCAAAAATTGGGGATGTAACATATCCTTCCCCTAAAGATTCATCGTCCCCGATGATATAAAGTATCAAAAAGTAACTAAAAAGCAAGTTCATTATTTTCAACTGATAATAACATTAAATAAATGAGGAAACTTTTGATAGAATTTATGATAATCCTCCCATGTAGCATTTTCCTCAGCATATTGGTCCTATTGGACCTTGCATTGCAAGACCTCCCTGTTACGCAAGCGAGCTTGAGCATTTCTAACACCTTGAGTGGCTCGATCGTGACCACCCCTGGATCCTGCATCTGTAAAGAATTCCAATTCAAAATATGGTTATCACCTACAACATATTTCTTCAAATAAGACGCATGAAAAACATTGTGCATTCTAGAAAGGACCGATGGTAGAGCAATTTTGTAGGCAACCAGATTGACTACTTCAAGCACTTCAAAGGGTCCCACATATCAAGGGGCTAGCTTAGAAGACTTCCCAAACTTAATAGAACTTTTCTAAGGTTTGACCCTCAAAAGAACTTTTTCTCCAACAGAGAATTGCCTTGGAACACGCTTTGCATCCGCATAGCTCTTTTGCCTATCATTGGCTTATGCCAATCTTTTTCTGATCATCTTAACTTTCTCTTCCATTTCAGCTAGCATTTCTAGTCTGACGCTAATCCTATCTTCTATCTTATCCCAACTTATAGGAGTTCAACATCTTCTTCCATACAATGCTTCAAATGGTGCCATCTTAATAACAGAATGATAGCAACTGTTATAAGAAAATTCCACAAGCGGTAAGTATTCTTCCCACTTATATTGTTGATCCATGCAATACATTCGCAACAAGCCTTCCAAGACTTGGTTAACTCTCTCAGTTTGCCCACCGGTTTCAGGATGGTAAGTTGTACTCACGTTGAGTTTAGTCCCTAGCGCAGAAATCTGAGATAATCTTTTTCAGGGAAACCATGTAATCTAAACACTTCTTGTACAAATTTGCAAGCTAACACAGGTACTCCATCAGTCAAATTCCCTAGTATAAAATGAGCTACCTTTGTGAGTTTATCAACCACAACTAAAATGGCATCATGTCTATTCCTTGACATAGGAAGACCTTGAATAAAATCCATGCTAATAACTTGCCATTTCCACTCTAGCACATCATGTGGGTACAACAATCCTGCAGGGTGTTGATGCTTTGCTTTTACCCTCTGACATTCTAAACAGCTTGCCACAAATCTTACAGCATCATTCTTCATTCCTTTCTAGAAATAAAGAGGTTTAACATCCACTAGGAGTTTGGTCACTCCTGGATGTCCCGAATATGGTGCAATATGAACTTCTTTCCATACTAAATCCCTTAAGCCATCTGAATCAGGAACATACATTCTACCCTTGTACCTCAATAGTCCATCAGGCTCTATTAGAAAAACATCATACCTTGGATCTCTAGGATTATTTTCTAGAGCCTGCTTAACCTACTCATAATACTCATCACCAAACAAATTTTGTAACACCAAATCCTTGAAATTTCCAAAAATAGAAATAATAGAAGCTATGTGTATTCTATGACTCAAAGTATCAGCTACTCTATTATCTTTTCCTTTGATATAATATATCTCAAAGTCATAGTCAAATATCAATTCTAACCATCTCCTTTGTCGAGCATTCAAGTGCGGTTGAGAGAAAATATACTTGAGACTTTGATGGTCTGACTTAAGTACAAAAGTCTTCCCCAACAAATAGTGTCTCCACATCTGCAACGCATGAGTTACTGTTGCTAATTCTAGATCATGTGGTGCATAATTCTTCTCATAGGATTTCAATTTCCTTGATCATATGCTATAACTCTTCCATCTTGCATAAGCACTCCTCCTAATCCTTCTCCCAAGGCATTTGTAATTACCTCAAATTGTCTTTCGGGGTTAGGAACTTTCAAGATTGGAGTTGTAGTTAACTTTTCCTTTAAGAGATCAAATGCATCCTAACATTTGTCTGTCCATTCAAATCTCTTTCCTTTCCTCTGAAGGGAAGTGATTGGACTAGTAATACTAGAGAAGTTTAGAACAAACTTTCTATTATAGCCAACCAGGCCCATGAAACTATGCACCTCATGCACATTAGTTGGTACAGGCCAATCCAGAATAGCTGTGATTTTTGCAAGATCAACAGATATTCCATCAGCAGAAATAATATGACCTATATATTGAATCTCCTTCTGAAAGAATGTACACTTTGATAGTTTTCCATATAACTTATGTTCTCTTAACCTTTGCAGTACTATTTGCAGGTGTCGTTGATGTTCTTCTTCATTCTTCAAATAAATGAGTATATCATCTAGAAAGACTAAAACAAACTTGTCCAAACAATCTCTTATTATACTATTCATGAGATTCATGAATGCAGTAGGTGCATTTGTCAAACCAAATGGCAACACCATGAACTCATAGTGCCCATATCTGGTTCTAAAAGTTGTCTGATGAATATCTTCATCCTTCAGTCTTAACTGATGATATCCTGATCACAAATCAATATTTGAAAACACAGAAGATTCACGCATCTGATCAAAAATATCATCAATACGTGGCAAAGGATATTTGTTCTTTACAGTTGCTTTATTAAGCATACGATAATCTATACACAATCATAGGGTTCCATCCTTCTTCTTAACAAAAATAACCAGAGCACCCCAAGGTGAAACACTAGGTCTGATCAAACCTTTTGCCAACAATTCTTGTAATTGTGCTTTCAATTCCATTAACTCTGTAGTTGTCATATGGTAGGGTGCTTTTGATATAGGCTCAGATCCTAGTTTAATATCAATTGCAAAATCAAGAACCCTCTTGGAAGGCAATCCTAGAAGTTCTTCAAGGAACACATCCTAAAATTCCCAAAGAAAAGGATACTTTTCTCCAAAAGATGAACTAGGGTTTTCTATCCCTTCCTCCACTTGTTCCATTTTGACTACAAACAATTAACAACCTTTCTGTCTAACCCTTTTCAATTGCTTGGCAGAGATAGGTCTGATTCTAACTTCTCTTATAATCCCTTGGAATTGGGTTTGATTTCCAAAATCATCTAAGCATTCAACTATTTTTGAAAAATAGTCAACCTTAGCTCTATGCTTCCATAACCAACTCATTTCTAGGATTACATCATAGAAACCTAGGGGAGCTACATACAGGTTTACTTCAGTTGAGAAACTAGGGAGGTCAATTTTGGCTTCAAACAAACATTGCTCTACCTGAGCCTTAGATTGGTTAGCATATTCTAAAGATCAAGGTTTAGACATGTATCCATCTTTTCTAGGAAAGTTATTCAAAATTCTAGGAGAAACAAAATTTTTAGTGGCTCTTGTATCAATCAAAACAGATATAGGGACTCCAAACAAAGTACCTATCATCTCAATAGGTGTGATTTGATACTCTGCTTGACGATTGTTGAGCGTTGCATGTATTCTTTGCTGGAATGCTTCCTGTTGAGTAGGTAGTGCAGTACCTCTTTGTTGACCATTTTGATTCTTGTTAGGGAAACAATTTGCATAATGGTCACCCCCACAAGTAAAGCATCCTCCAATGGGTCATTTCTTGTCTAAAGTCTTCCCATTATTATTCAAGATTCTTCGAGATTCATCAAAATGACTACGAATGTCATGAGTAATCCTTAAGATAACCCTATTCACACTAACCAAGGAGTACTTAATAATTATTTCCTTTTTCATCTTGCAGTACTCTCTATGTCTCTTCAAATGCTCCCGAGACTCAACCAAAGAGCAATAATTATGAAGTCTTTATTTCTAGTATCTTCCATCAGTTCCGAGAGATCCTTGACCTTAAATCGTATAATACAAAAAAAATTGCATATCAATATTAGAACAATGTTGTTTGATGATATGACAATTCAAAATCCTCACCCTATCATTATTTAGCATATTAATTTGTATTTTGAGCTTCATTTAAAATGACTTCTTGTAAACTATGAGGCAAATCAACTAAGGAAGAAGTGGACCAACTTCCAACCATGTTGAGACCTAGGTTGGCAAGTTTGTCCGCAACCTGGTTGCCTTCTCTAAAAACATGTTGAACCAAGATATAAGGAATATTAGATATAACATTTTTAATGTCCTCTAGATAATCCCTTAGCATCCAAGGGGTGTTCTCAGACCTAGTTACTAGGTCTAGAACCACTTTAGAATATCCGTCAATGACAACTTGTTTGAACCCGTAGGACTAAATTTTATGTATACCCCACCACAAAGCATAGGTTTCAACCATGTTATTAGAATAAATACCAATTGATTTAGCATAACACTTAATTGTATTTCCTTTATCATTCCTTATGATTCCTTCCACTGATGAAGCTCTAGGATTACCTTTAGAACAGACATCAAAATTTAGTTTGATCCACTCTGATTGTGGTCGTCTCCATCTGTGTATTTCCTTATGTAGTCTTTTTGATAATCCATATTATTAAGGTTTTGAGTGATGCCCCACTGCTTTCTAAATTTTATTTCATGCTTTGAAGGAGGAGATTTAGTTTTCTCAAATTTGGCCATATTAATACTCTCTTGTATGGCACCCACAATAGAGTGAAAGAGTTGATCTATATCAGTCATAGAATTTCTAAATACCCTGTTATTCCTTTCCTTCCATATCCCCCAGACAATATGCAGAGGAGTCTACTTCCATAATTCCCTTAGGACCGGGTGCATGAAAGGGGGAGCCTTAAACCAAAGGGGTAGGAAGGAGTCCAAACCTTTAGGCATAACCCACTCTAAATCAAATTTAGAAAAGACTTGACCCCATATATGTCTTGCCAAAGGACAATGTAACAACAAATGGTTTATGGATTCTCCTTCTTGACAACATAAAATACATCTATTTGGAAATTGATACCCTCTCTTTTGAAGATTATCCAGAGTTAAGATTTTGTAATGGTTTGCAACCCACTAGAAATTATTGATTTTGGGAATCATTCTGTGATTCCATATCATTTTCCAGTCTTTGTTAATAAGAGGAACATCATGAAGCAATAGAGAATAAGCAGTAGCAACAGAGAAATTTCCAGAGACTTAAGGTTTCCAAATCAACTCATCTTCCTTATCATGTCTGCAGAATCTGCAATCCCCCCAAAAATCATAAAATTGGCTAATAATAATATTTGCTACATTACCAAAAAGGAGATTGAAGTCCTTCCAATGAGTTTTCCCATCTTGGAATGATAGGTACGCTTCTAGTTTGTCTCCAAATAAATTAAGGCAATCTTCTTTGAGGACTGTAAAAGTTGTATGACCTAACAAAGGAAGGTTGTGCTTCCACACATCTTCCCAAAATTTAATCTTTTGGCCATTCCTGACTCTCCACCTAATACCCATAGAGAGCACTCTTTTAATTTTTAGAAACCCATTCCATATGACAGATCCTACAAGAAAAGAACTATTGTGAATGAAGTTGTGGGTTTCATCACCACTAAAGTATTTGGCTCTTACTACATGAACCTAGTCTTCATCCTCTTTCATAATAGCCCATCCAACTTTTATCATCAGAGATTTGTTAAATTCTCTTATTTTTCTGATGCCTAATCCTCCTTTTTCTTTAGTTGAGCAAACAATGTCCCAATTGATAAGAGCCAATATCTTTCTTTCCTCTACTCATGTCCATAAAAATCTTTTTGGATTTCCTCAATTTTCTTAGCTATAAAGGCTAGGATTTTGAACAAGGAGAGATAGTACATAGGGATGTTTTGAAGCGAGGCTTTTAGAAGTTGATACTTCCCATCTTGTCTTAACAACTTGCCTTTCCACCCATCCAATTTCTTTTGGACTCTTTCCACAATTCTAAACTAGTAGGCATTAGAAAGTTTTTTTGTAGCTAAAGGGAGCCCTAGGTAGGTATCAGGGAAGGAAGCCTTGGAGCAGCCCAAAATGTTGACAATTTCATCCTGTAAAATCTCTATAGTATTAAAGAAATAGACTTTGCTTTTATCATAACTGATATGTTGCCCTAAGACTTTAGCATAATTATTAAGTAGACTCTTCCATTCCTTAGCTTCTTTAACAGAAGATGAATGAAATAATATGGTATCATCAACAAACTACTGGTGCGAAGAAGGGGCCTAGAAGAAGCTGGTTTAATACCCTTCATTTTTTTTTCACATGCCAATCTAGAAATATTCCTTCTAAGAACTCTTGCCACAATGATGAAGAGGTACAGAGAGACGGTCTCCATGTCTCAATCCCCTGCCACTAAGGAACAACTCTCTAGGAGAGCCATTCACCATAATAGAATATCTAGGAGAAGTAACACACTCTATTATCATTTGAAGGAATTTTCCTTGAAACCCAAACTTTTTTAAAACAACTATCAAGAAGGAACAAGAGAATCTATCATAAGCCTTAGAGATATCTATTGTGCCTCATACAAACACCCTATTTCCAAAATAGGGACCCCATCTTTTGAATTTGATCTAGAGTGTCAAGTAGATTTTTCACCTCCTAAGTGGTCAAGTGGTCAAAGTGCATTTTGGCCATGTTTGAATGATGATGTTGAAAATCATTGCAAGAATTTGCTAAGTTAGATCTTTGTATCTCTTCTGATGGCTTTGAATAGCCCTTTTGTGCTAAATTGCTCCCCAATCAACCTTTGCGTTGATTTTCCTCCCAACTGACTTTGCATTAAAACCCTTCATGACCAACTTTGGCGCTAGTTTCCCTCCCAATGGACTTTTGCGCTTAAATCAATTGTCTCTGACTTGCGCTATATTATTCAATCACTGACTAAGAGGATACCAAAATTCCCACAAGTCCAAATCACCTCAAAGTCCCACAAACAACATAACATTGAGTATGTGGTCGTAGCGTTAAAAAGACCTTTCATCGACCAAGTTTGTCACATCCAATTTCCTTGCCAAGTCAGAGCGAATGAAAAGTCACGCGAAAACCCTAATCTGTCAATTGACACTGCGTACGTCGTGCATTAATGGCAATTTGACCAGAGGCAATAAAAGGTTAACCCGCATTGTTTAAATTATTTTCTGCATTTTGATAAAGATTTTGGAGAGCCCCTTTGCAACCCATCGAGCATTTTTTGTCGTCATTGCCCTCGAGTTCAATCCAGTGACTGCTTCCTACCTATGCAACCTGAACGCATTTTTTGCAACTAACTAGGTAGGGTTCCACCTCACCTCTTTAAGCTTTTACTGTGTGTGGTTAGGGTTTCATTCAAGTACATTTTCTTTCTGAGCAATGTATTTAGGGTTTCAGCTAGGGTTTTATGCATAAATTGTTTGTTTCTCCCTCGAAGCCTAGTTTGAACTTCTTGAAAACATAATTGGATTGCCATGGGCTAAATAGAACAACTTAACCAGGCTTGGTCATATGTTGGACAAATTCAAACCTTTTTATAAACTAGAGAATCATCTGGTCTTTGTGCCAAACTTGGGTTCGACCAACCTGTAAACATTTCAGCTCATCCAGCAGGTCGGTGGCCATAAAAACCCACGTTGTGCTTTAAAACCCATTTAACACTGAAAACATTGACATCCAACCTAGATAGCTTTTGCCATGTTAACTAATTAGATTGGTGGGACCTTAAAACCCCACAAAATTTGGAAAGCTACTTAGTGCTAAAAACCTTTTGTGCTGACCTTGCACTAAAAGACTCCGTCTCTGACTTGGTCAGACACCTAGAATATCTCCGCAAGTCGGTGACATCCAAAATCCCACTAGAGACAAGAAAAATGACACCGTGCCACAATCAATCCCATCTGACCTTGCACTAAAACATGCTTTTTTTGACTCAGTCAATTGACCTCAAATCTCGTGCAGGTCTGACAAAGCTAAATTCTACACAAGTGTAGTAAAAGTGATCTCAATAGCCTTGCGCTAAAATCTGACCAACCAACTAAACAACCAATGAAAGGTCAGTGACCTTCAAAATTTGTGCAAGTCAATAATGTCCAAAACCCACGCGAAAGAAAGAAAACATATAAACACTGATAGATCCTTGGGTCAGACAAGCCCATTTTTCCCACTGAGGTCGGTGGACCTCAATTTTAGTGCTTTTCTACCTACAGGTCGGTTAACCCTAAAATTAGCGCAAATAATACAAAATGACTGTGTTTTAAGATTTTTCAAAGGGGAAATGTCAAGAATGATGTAGTTAATGTTGTAAAATGTAGATAATGATGTTTTTCATGCTTCCAATGAGATGTCTTGCAACATTAACTATTTTTTTTGCATGCGTTAATGATGAATTGCTATGAAGTAGGTGCAATGATAATAACTGTTAGATTTGTGATTCTTTAAAAGGGCATATCAATAGAGTTAGCAAATTCATTAAAATTTATCTCAAACTTAGGAGTTTATGGAAAATTCTTAAGGTATCAAACTTATAAGGTCCAGTCCTGCAAATTAGATGACTGCCTGAGCTCAAACCATGAAGTAGAATTCAAGGGCATCCCTCCAAAGACTAAGATTTATTCTAGGTGGAGTGATGTAGGAGACACTGATCTAGGTCACATAGACTTAGATGACTTCAGATTGAGAATCTTTGGCCCAAATCTAACTCCTAGGACCAAAACACTCAAAGACAGTGGTATATCATAGGTTGTTGCTTTCCCCACCTCAGTGCAGTGTGCAAAATTGATAGTAACATGTGCAGATAGATATGATATCATGACAAGGACAATCCAAACTACTAATTGGGATATCTTGGCTAATTTAAGCCCACCCTTTCTGGCTGAGACCTTTGATATTCCATGGTGCACAGTTATGACCATGCCAGACAAACAAGGATCAGAGGAGACTTACAACAAAGATGTGGATGGATGTAGGAAACACATGAATGATCATTGGGCCAAAAGCAGAAGGTCTGTCCTCAAAAAGTTTCCCCAATTGCTATATAGAAGTGATTTCCATGATGAGATTAGAGATTTGGTAACCTTTCTAAGCATAATATATGGATTACATATAGCCTCCACTTTTGAGGGGTGAATGTTGGTTATCATAATTGAGATACTGAAAGGGACTAAGTTTCACTAGTCCCAAATCCTTAGTGACAACATTCATGAGGCCTTTAGTAAATTCAAAGAGACGAGATACTTTAGATTGACATCTTATGTTGTCTATGCATTAGCAAGGAGAAATCACTATGTTGGGTTGTCTAAGATTGAAGAAATTCAAAATGATGAGAAAACCCAAGTAAAAGTATATGAGTGTTACCCGCAACTAACCTCATCTCAATCTTTGATACACTTTAAAAGGGTAAATGATGCTTTTATAGTGTATATAGCCAGATTGTTGCAAGGTAATACAGCCTTGAGGATTTCTACTAAAGCAATGAATGAAGTAACTAGATATGGTAGATGGTATATTCAATTTGAAAAGTTCACATATCTAAGAGTACAAGGCTTCACTGGGATGTCTTATAGACTTCCCAGATATCCTAATGATAAAATAGTGCTTCTAGAATTGACTAGATAGTTGATACCTTGTGTTGAGAAAATTAAGCACTTACACAGAACCAATGTTCAGTTTCCTATTAGGTTTGGTAAGGGGAATTATGCATGCCCTTCCTTGTCATCAGCAAAACATTCTGACAAGGAACTCTAGCTTCTTAACTTACACTACTACAATGCAAGGGATCATTTTGATCCAAATAAGGTAATGGAAAGATTCGTAAGTAAGAAATTGTTTCATAAGATATATATTGAAGACTTTTAGGCTAACTGCATGGACAACTATGAAGTTATGAAGAAGGCTCATTCAAGGATGTCTCTAGCCTTCATCAGGAAGTTCCACATTATTGCAATGCCAGATCAGTTAGAAGATGATGATAATGTTATGGTCAGAGTAGCTTAGGAAGCTCAATATTGTCAACCCATCCCATTACCGAATTGGGCTAATGTAGAGGAAAGCTCTTTAGATACCATAATGAAAGGACCAATTAGATTGAGAAAGGCCTAGGTAAGAGGTCAGGTAACTACTTTGGAGAGACAAGGAGTACAACTTACCTATACTGCATTAGAATCAGATGACTCCGGAGGTTAGGAGGATGAACCAATGAATGTCGCAGATGAGGCAGAGCCAATTGAGAAGTAGAAGTCAGATAACGAAGAACATATATCTTTGGCAAAAAAAGCAAAGAAAGTTAAGAAGCCATTTGCAAGGCCTTATTCAAAGAAAAACCAGTCTCCTTCCACCAGGATAAGGGCCTCCAACAAAAGAGATATGCCAAGTGGCCATGGGGAAGGTTCTAAGACCAAGAAAGTTAGGGTGAAGGAGGTAACTAAAGAGGATGCTGAAACACAAGAAGATACTAATCTGCCAACCTCCCCATCTCCTGTTACTCCAAGTGTAAGCATGGCTGCCTCAACCTTTGTAGCTTCTACTACTACTGCACCCACTTCACCCATGACCTCAGCTGCCATTCTCCAAGAAACATCCCCTACTACCACTTCTCTTACCTCCACCATTTCAACTATTTCTTGCTCATTGGCAATATCTTCCAATGCCCCTAGCAGTCCTATTTCCTCCACTGCTACCACTTCATGTCCTTCTACTACTACTACACCTACACCTTCCACTTCTTCCACTCAATTATCCACCCCCATAGCATTACCTCCTATTTCCACCATCCTTTCACCTTCTCTTCCTCTACCTTCACTACCTTTTCCTTCACCCCTTGTCATCTCTTCTACCTTGTCAGCAATATTGGCTAATCCAATGCAAACGAACGTGCCTACACCACCCATATCTTCTGCACTTCCTATTTCACAAATGCCTGTAGATTCAACCTCTTTGACCATACCTCTGCTACCCAGAATTGAGAAAGTATGTACAGAATTGGATTTGTAGGAGCCTGAGACAGAATTATTACCTGGGGTAGAGAATGATGTATTGATGGAAGTAATTAATGAAGCTTCAAATGAACCTCTAACTGAGACAACCAATGTTGAAATCATTGATATATCCAACAGCCCTCCAGAGAAAGGTCAAACGGAGGAAGTTTTCAAGGAAGCCCAAGAGAATATAATGATAAATTGGAGAAGCCTGGATGATAAGGAAAAAAAGAAAAAGAGGAAATGAGTACAGATAAAGTTGAAGAACCAAAGCGAGAGCAAGAACCACTTCAAGAACTAGCTATAACTAATGATGGTAAAGCCGCTTAATTGAACAAATCTTCAGCACCCAAATGGTTGCAAAGCAGAGTGGCATATCCTGAGCCACAAGTAGAGATAATGCAGCTGGATTTGAGCACTATCTTGCCACAAGCCTAGAGGCCTAAGAAGCAAAAGAAGGCAAAGATACAGTCAAGAATCTATAAGGATGATTCTTTAAAGGATTGCCTAGAAACATCCTATGATGACTATGCCCCTTATGATATCGAGAAGTGTAAAAGCAAATTACATAAGGTAAATTTTGAAAGTACCAAGCTTAGTATGGAAGATAGGTTGGATAAGGTAAGTGACCTCAGAGCTGAATTCAAAGCATTCCACAAGGTTGGTGCAGAGATAGAAAAGATATACAGCAAATTTAGTTGAGAACTAGAGATGTTCAATTATCGGGTCAATCATTTGAAGAATCCAGATCCCTCGGAGATCAATCCTGCGCTCAAGGCATGGCTAACCTACCGCAATAAGCTAGCTGATGAAGACAAAATTAATTTAGATGAAGAGTCTTCATATTATTTTGAATAGTTTAAGAATATAATCCCATCATAATTGTAAATTGTTGTATTCAGGGCAGCATGTGACTCTAGTTTGTCTTTTCTATGCATTAAAAATGTTCTTTTCTATTAACATATTAAGTTGGCTAGTCAAATTGACTAGATTCAATGTATCTGGAGCCTATTTTTCGTCTTTTTCATAAAAGACAAAGTGTAATCTGGGAATTGATATGAGTTGTTACAAATGCATTTATTGATGTAATCTGGACCGTCAGTGTTGAGTTAATCTCCATCGTTCATTTGAAAACTTAGTATGCTGCTTTCCTATCTAAAGGGCTGCCATTTCTATTGTTTGTAAGAGAGATTTTGATACCGAATTGTTGACACTGCCATTTGAAGTAATGCAAAGCAAATTTCTGCAATTATCTTGAGAATTTATATCTTGTATTGGCTCATTTTAGTTTTCATGGTTCGCTTCTTGCTCTCCCATAGTTAGTTAGTTGTGCGTTATAATGTCCATGGTTTGTTGAAAGTATTTGATGAATGCCCTAGTCCATACTTTTGGTTATTTACTGATGGTAAATAGCTGTGTAAAGTTAGTCTGGACTTATCAGTTGTGCTTAGTTCAATTACATTTTGTGAGTTAAATTACGCCAATCATTCAGTATTTAATGAATGAATGTAATCTAAAAATCTCTAGATTTCCATTGAAGATCGCACCATTTTATGCAATATTGTAACACCCATTTTAGTTTGGTAACTCAGAAAGTTGGTTAAGTTTCAGGGCATTTGTCTACTTAAAGTAAAATATATGCATTGTGAAAGCCGCTTAGGATTCCTCTAAAACCCTATACCTTTTGCATTTTCTTTAAAAAACCTTGGTTAGATTAGGAATTTCAGCAGCATTTTACATTGTTTGTCAGCTAAAATCTTGAAGGGTTTATATGTATTTGTTATTCCAACTTGAAGATCTATAGATTGCATGTAAGACCCCTTATAGGCATAGCTAGAACATACCAATTGAGAGATTCCAAGCAAGCTAAGACCTAGCTATTTTATCCTTGGAGTAGTCTTACCTAGGGTAGGATACTTTTCAAGAAAGGTGTGAAACCAGCAATCGCACCTACGTTGTTGTGTGCTAAAACACACATCAACAAAATTGGCACTAGAAGGAGGGTAGACAAAGAACTATTTCCCTCTACTAAAAAATTAGGAATTCTGGGGACTAGACAGAGGCATACTAGATCCAGCTCAACTGGAGAAGAGTTGTTGTCTTTGACAGAATTCAGATGCGCAAGAAGGGATCAAGGGATACCAAGGGCACCCAGAGCTTAGTTAGCCCCAAGGAATGATGTCGCACCACCAATCATGGCCTTTTTCGCAGCAAACAATCAATCCCTATTCTGATTCAATGACTACCATGACATGCCAAAGAACCCCAACAAGTTCTATTCCAAGTTCAGGGTGAATGACCTAGACAGAACTGTAGATGAGCACATTAAAATCTTTGAAAGTAACATGTTTATGCTACAGGTATAGTATGAAGATGTGATATGCCAACTGTTTCCCTATTCCTTATAAGATGAAGCATATTATTGGTTTGCTAACCTTCCTGCAGCATCCATAAAATCATGGAGGGGTTTGAAAAGTGTGTTTCTGGATAGGTTTCGAATGCCTACTACCCTAGCTAATCTCCACCGATCTTTTGTAGAAATCCATCGAGGTGAAGGAGAGATGATAAGTTCCTTTAACAACAGATTTCAAAAAGCTTTGAGTCATTTGCAAGATCCTTACACTGTAGGACAGGCTATTGCCTTGCCTATTTACTATGCTACCCTATACAAACTTAGCTCTATGTTCACAAGGAGAGTTGACCCTATTCCTACTATTTTGGCTCAAGCATATTCCACAGCTGTCACTGTAAGTATCCAACTAGGACAGACAGCCTCTAGTCCACTAAATCATATGGGGCCCGTAGCCATGCCTAATCAAATATCTATGATAAATGAGGCCTTGGCCAACCATACTCCTATGATGAATCTGATTCCAAACCCAGCTGTGACACAAGCTTTAGTAATCCATCCAGGCAACCCAGTAGCTGAAATGTCTCCAGCATAAATGCCTTTCTTATAATCTTCAGAGGTAGCCAAAGCAAAAGAGGACAGAGATAATATCAAAGAATTGGTTGAGCAGATGAAGAAGCTTACTGCCGAAGTTACCCACCTCAAGAACTAGAATGCTATCTGCAGCAAAGGGGATATAATCAGCAATATTTCTAGAACTAAAGTCAGTCCCAATTTCAAAACCAAAACCAATACCAAAACCAGAATTTTCAATAGTGATCAAACTAATTCTAGAACACCAGACCAAACAATGGAGGGGTACCATCACCCTTGGAGAACTAGAACAATGATACCAGACCTCCTAGTCATGTGATGTTAGCTGAAGCAGCTTTGTGTACTTGGTGCAGACTACACAATTCGAATGCCCATTCTGAACTAGACTGCCCAAAATTTTAGATTGCATCTAGTATCTTCCAGATGGAAATTCAGAACTTTGAAACTTAGGAGACCCTGCCAATAGGGTATGAAATCATTCCTTCTTAGAGGTATGACACTGCTCTAGTACTTGATAGTTATACATTCCCATTTCAAGATGATAACTAGCCTAAGGAAGAAGAGTCTGAAGAAGTCAATTCTTATCAGTAGTATAATAAGACTCCTTATAACCTAAGAAGTAGCAAGCCTAAAGGTCCTTTCACAACCTCCATCCCTCCAAATAGCTATTAGATTCCACCAGACCCAAAAGCTTCTAATAACCCTGAACCCCCAAGAGTCACGCATCAACCAGTATATCAAGGGGCTATTGCTGAAGGTTCACAATGGTCTGACATAGTAAAAATATGGCAACATGTTGCTGAGGAACTCAAGAAAATGAAGGTTAGTCTTTCTGTATATGAGTTACTTAAAATACCTGAGGTTAGGACATCTTTCTTCCAAGATATGGGTGTTGGAACCAAAATTGACTATGTACAAAAAGAAAATGTCACCAAGGATAATGTTGACAAAGGGAAAGAAAGAGTACATGTGACTAATGTGGAACAAAAGATGACATTGTATAAAGACAAGAGGGAAAGTCCTCCTTTCCTCTTAACACTCAGGATATTCAATAGAAACCTTCATAACTGTTTAGTAGATTCTGGTGCTTCCACGAATGTAATGCCATTATCAGTCTGTAAAGCACTTGGTCTCACTCCAGCCAAGTCTTCTAGAAAGGTGACACAATTAGATAAGACTGAAGTGAATGTAGTAGGTAAGTTGAATAGGATACACATGCAGCTCGCTTCTGATCCAAGGGTACAACAATATATAGATATTCAAGTAGTGGACATTCTGGATCAATATGGTATGCTTTTGAGTAGAGACTGGTCTAGAACTTTGAATGGTTACATGGCAACTGACTTTTCTCATATGTGGCTACCATGGAAAGGATTGGCTAACCAGATACGTATTGAAAGAGGACCCAAGATGAAACATATGATTGCGGAGTACAACCAACCCAATGAGATTTTATTTTTAGAAGTTGATTTGGGAGTTTATCTTCCAAATGTCAATCGGATAGAGGAGATTCTTATGCTGAGTTGCCTTAGATTTCCTGATCCTCCACTTACAGAAAAACTAGAAAGTACAGAAGCATACATTCAATCAGATTCAGGAGACTCTTCAGAAGAAGACGAACCAGGGATATTCAAAGGATTCCATGATTTTGTAGCCAAATTCGTAAAGGATCAAACTGTTGTTGGAAAGTAGATTCAAATGGAGGAGTTATTACTGCCCAATTGGTGCCACATACATGATACATCACATTCTGAATTTACTTGCTAGCTGTGTCAAGAGACAGTAAAATAAGTGCAAAGACAATTGAAAATCCCCATAGTTCGGAAGGGGGTACTAGTTGTTGAAAAGGAGGAACCAGAGCCTCTGCTTGATAAGAAGAAATCAGTAAAACAAAATGATAATAGAAAAGATTTTTTCCTATGGACCTTAAGATTTGATGGATCAAGATGCAGAAAAGGGTTCAGAGCAGGGGTCGAACTAATCAGTCCTACTGGGAGCTCGTATTTGGCATTGCATAGGCTGTAATTTCCATGCACAAACAACGTAACTGAGTATGAAGAATTGGTGCAAGAATTGTTGCTAGCACTACAGAAGAAGGTCAGAATTATCCAGGTCTTCGATGATTCTAAATTAGTGGTAAAACAAGTAAGAAAGCAGTACTCATGTAATGATAAGAGGTTGAATCGGTATAGAAATAGAGTCTGGGATCTGATAGAATGCTTTGATCATTTTAACATCCAATTGATCCCGAGGAGATAGAACCATGATTCAGATGCTCTAACTTAGACAACAAGTACATTAGAGCTGACATCCATGACAGGATTAAAGAAATTTTCTATTTAATTTTCACTACCCCATCTGTACCTGATAATGTTACAATTTTTCAAGTCTTTGAAGATGATCAGCACATAATTAACTTCCTTACTTCATATGATGTTTTCACTGCTCAGTTAATAGATGAGGAAGAGATGGAACCTACTGAAATGGATTTAGAAGGGGTACTAAACTTGAAAACAAATATGATTCCACGGGGAATGGTAGAATTGGAAAGATTGTTTGATACGGATAATTTAGGAACCCAAAGGAAAGAAGGAGAATCTCCAGGGGGCAAGTGTGACTCATTTAACTTGGGAATGGAAGAAAATGTTAAGAATGTATTCATTGGGAAAGCTAGTACTGAAGAAGAAAAGACAGGAATCATACATGCATTAAGAGATTACCATGAGGTTATAGCCTGGAGCTATGAAGATCTGAAGACATATGATACCTCAATCATCACGCACACCATCCCGTTGAAGCTAGAAGCAAAGCCATTTAGACAAAGACAATGTCCAGTGAATGCATTACTAGAACCACTAATTTTCAAAGAAGTTCAAAAGTTGTTATCAGTAAGGATAATATTTCCTGTCAGACATTCCACATGGGTAGCAAATTTAGTTCCAGTCTGAAAGAAAAACGGAGAAATCAGGCTTTGTGTTGATTTTTTAAACTTAAATAGAGCATCTAAAAAGGATAATTACCCACTGGCCTCATTGGATGAAGTATTACAGATTGTTAATGGATCCCAGATGATGTCCTTCTTGGATGGGTATTTTGGTTATAACCAAGTGATGGTCGATTATGAAGACAGGTTGAAGACATCTTTCACATGCAAATGGGGCATCTATGCATATCATCACATGCCATTTGGTTCAATAAATGCTAGTGCCACTTTTCAACATGCAATGGATGTTGCTTTCAAGGGATTAGTTCAAAAATATATTATTATCTACATGGACGACCTCACAGTGTTCTCAAAGAGGATAGAAGATCATGTGGCAAATTTAAGGAAGGTGTTTCAGCGATGCAAAGATTATGGTATATCACTCAATCCTAAGAAGTGTATCTTTGGAGTGACTAAAAGGAAGTTGTTGGGACATGTGATATCTAAGCAAGGGATATCTATCGACCTAGATCGAATCCAAGCAATACTCAAAATACCTCCCCCAGCCATTAAGAAGGAGCTTAGGTCATATTTTGGTAAGATCAAATTTGTGCGTAAATTCATCACAGGTTTTGCTGAGATTGTTCAACCTCTTAATGCAATGCTGAAAAAGGATGCTAAAATGGATTGGACTCCAGAAGCCAAGGTTGCCTTTGCAGAAATTAAACAAGCTATAGCCAATGCACCTGTCTTGGTAAGTCCCGATTACACTTTGCCATTTCAAATTTACTCATTTGCTTTTGAGCATACTTCTACTGCAATGTTGACGTAGAAGAGATTAGTTGATTATGAAAGGCCCATCTCTTTCATGAGTACTCTGTTAAAAGATGCAAAGTTGAGATATCCAAATGTGGAAAAACAAGCATATGCTCTGGTAAAGGCAGTCAAGAAGTTCCGTCACTACATCTTAAGAAGTCAAGTAATTGCCATAGTCTCAGATGCAATAGTTAAAGCATTATTGATGCAAAGTGAATTAGGAGAAAGGAGAGGGAAATGGGTCACCATCCTACAAGAGTTTGATATAGATATTCAACCCATGAAATTGGTAAGAGGTCAGGCTCTAACTAGAACAATGGCTGAAGTAGGACCAGGTTTAGTATCCCAGTAGTACCTGTTAGAAGATGTTTCAAAAGATGAATGGTACAGAGATATCATATTTTATCTACTTAATCAACGATGTCCACCACAACTGAATTTGGTTCAAAGGAGAGCACTCAGACTAAAAAGTAGCAGCTATATGATAAAAGGATCAGTTCTTTACAAGAAGAATCACACTCACATGCAAGAACTTCTCATATATGCCAGACCATTGCGTACAGAGAGCAACATGCTACCATGCCCTTGCATCCAGTAGTGGAGGTATGACCACTTGCTCAATGGGGCCTTGACTTTATCGGTATGATCAATCCTCCCTCCTTTGTAGGCCACAGGTATATTCTGACCACCACTGATTACTACACCTGATGGTCTGAGGCAATAGCTTGTAAAGAGGTAGTTATTGAATTTGTTGAAAAACATATTATCACTAGATTCAATTGTCCATTTTCTTTAGTGTGTGATAACGGCCTTGCCTTTTCGTCATTGCATTTTTCTAACTAGGCATTTGATTATGGGATCACTCTCAAGTTCTCATCTAACTACTATCCACAAGGGAATGGGGTAGTTGAATCAACGAACAAAAATCTACTCGAAGTCATTAAGAAACTATTAGACAAAAATCCTAGAGATTGGCATACTCATCTTAAATTTGCCTTATGGGCTGATAGAATCTGACACAAAGCTGCCTTGGGCACATCACCTTATCACCTAGTCTATCAGGTTGAGCCTATCTTTCCCATCCATTTGAGGATTCACGTACTACAATTGATGCAGGAGTAGCTTGAAACTAATGATCAATTGTCCTCCAGGTTAGCCCAGTTGCTGTACCTTGAAGAGAAACGTGACACTACTATAGAAAACTTTGCTAAACATCAGGGAGTAGTAAAATGATGGTTCGACAAAAGAGCCAAGGTCAAAGCCTTCCGTATTTCTGATTTGATCCTATATTGGGATAAGGCACATGAGAAGAAAGCAGAACATGGTAAGTTTGATAAACTTTGGTTAGGTCCATATCAGATCTATGAGATCCTTGGAGACAACACGTATTGACTTGAGAGCCTTACTGGTGAGGAGCTCCTGTTGCCTGTCAATGGCTAGTTCCTAAAGCACTATTTCTAGGCCTGAGAGGCAGTCATGCCTTGTCTTAGTGTACATAGTTAGGGGTTTGTTCACTTTGGTTAGAGTAGGTTTCCTCTAGTTTTGTTTTCTTTCCTTTGCTTTCCGTAGTTGTTAGATGCTTTGCTTAGGTTAGTTGTCCTTTTGGTTTCTCTTTCACTTGCTACACTTGCTTTTGTGCAGGGTCTTTATGTCAGGAAGTGGTGGCAGTTGTGCGGACCTGCAAATACTTCTTCATCGGATGAATAATCTTGAGTTTTCTTTGAGAAGCCAAGGTTTGGCCTAAATCCCGCTGTGGTTTCCATTGTTATGCTAAGGGGTATGATGCCTGTTCATAGAAAATGAGTCATTAGTTGGTGCAACTGTAGTATTTTCTAACCATATATCTCTCACACTTTAAATGATCCTAAAGTAGCTAAGCAAGTCTAAGTGATCTTGTGTCAAGTGAAAATGTTGACTCATTATTCTACCACATGCACTATCAATCGAGAAAGAAGGCGGGTGACACTAAGTGTCGCTAGCCTATATTGGGTGAAAATAAAAGGTGTTTTTCAAAACCAAACCCATTACAGTGCACTTAAAAGAGACTACCAATTGAAAATTCTCACAAGAGGTACTATCCAGAAATAATTATCATCAATTACCATTATGTCACAAGTATTACCAAAAGATCTGCCATTTATTTTTCTCAAGGCTCATCACATCCCAAACATTTGAGCATTTCTTGGTGGTAGAATGGTCTCAACTTCCTAGCTTGTCGCAAAGGATTTTGGATGAACTTAGTTGCCAAAGGATGGGAATGAATATAATCGCACACACCTAGGTTTTCAAGATGTGGATGGCTACACTAGTTGGTGATCTTGGATTCTTTGATAGGGTATCCTACTTTTTCATTTAATATGTGGGGAACACAAAGATTCTGGGTTCAAACTAAAAGTTTATCATCAAAATGCTCAGGAGCATTTCCCAGCAGAGTCACCATTTGTTGTGCCTCACGCACACGCCCCATTTCCAAAATAGGGACCCCTCTTTTAAATTTGATCTAGAGTATCAAGTGGATTTTTCAGCTCCTAAGTGGTCAAGTGGTCAAAGTGCATTTTGGCCATGTTTGAATGATGATGTTGAAAATCATTTCAAGAATTTGCTAAGTTAGATCTTTGTATCTCTTCCGATGGCTTTGAATAGCCATTTTGCGCTAAATTGATCCCAACCGACCTTTGCACTGATTTGCCTCCCAACGGACTTTGCGTTAAAACCCTTCATCACCGACTCTGGCACTAGTTTCCCTCTCGATGGACTTTTGCACTTAAATCAATTGTCTCTGACTTGCACTGTATTGTTCAATCAATGACTAAGTCAGAGGATACCAAAATTCTTGCAAGTCTGAAGGGCCTCAAAGTCCCGCAAATGGAATAACATTGAGTCTGTGGTCGCAGCATTAAAAAGACCTTTCGTCGACCAAGTCTGTCACATCCAATTTCCCCGCCAAGTCGGAGCGAATGAAAAGTTGCATGAAAACCCTAATCTGTTGACTGACATTGCGTACGTCATGCATTAATGGAGATTTGGCCAAAGGCAATAAAAGGTTAACCCATATTGTTTAAATCATTTTCTGCATTTTAATAAAGATTTTGGAGAGACCCTTTGCAACCTGTCGAGCATTTTTTGCCGCCGTTGCCATCGAGTTTGATCCAGCGACCACTTCCTGCCTGTGCAACCTGAACGCATTTTCTGTAACTAACCAGGTAGGGTTCCACCTCACCTCTTTGAGCTTTTACTGTGTGTTGTTAGGGTTTCATTCAAGTACATTTTCTTTCTGAGCAATGCATTTGGGGTTTCAGCTAGGGTTTTATGCATAAATTGTTTTTTTCTCCCTCGAAACCTAGTTTGAACTTCTCCTTGAAAACATAATTGGATTGCCATGGGCTAAATAGAACAACTTAACTAGGCTTGGCCATAGTTTGGACAAATTTGAACCTTTTTATAAAATAGAGAATCATCTAGTCTTTGCGCTAAACTTGGGTCCAACCGACCTGTAAACATTTTAGCTCATCCAGTCAGTCGGTGGCCATAAAAACCCGTGCTGCACTTTAAAACCCATTTAGTGTTGAAAATGTTGACATCTGACCTACATAGCTTTTGCCATATTAACTAATTAGATTGGTGGGACCTTAAAACCCTAAAAACTTTGGAAAGCTACTTAGCGCTAAAAACCTTTTGTGCCAACCTTGCGCTAAAAGACTCCATCTCTGACTTGGTCGAACACCTAGAATATCTCCGTAAGTCGGTGACATCCAAAATCCCACTGGAGACAATAAAAATGGCTCCACGCCACAATTAATCCCATCCAACCTTACACTGAAACACACCTTCACTGACTCAATTGGTTGACCTCAAATCTCACGCAAGTCTGTCAAATCTAAATTCCGTGCAAGTGTAGTAAAAGTGATCTCAATAGCCTTGCGCTAAAATCTGACCGACCAACTAAACAACCAATGAAAGGTCGGTGACCTTCAAAACTCGTGTAAGTTGGTAATGTCCAAAACCCACGCAAAAGCAAGAAAACATATAAACACTAATAGAACCTTGGGTTGGACGAGCCCATTTTTCCCGCTGAGGTCAGTGGACCTCAATTTTAGCGCTTTTCTACCTATAGGTCGGTTGACCCTAAAACTAGCGTAAATAATACAAAATGACTGTGTTTTAAGTTTTTTCAAAGGGGAAATGTCAAGAATGATGTAGTTAATGTTGTAAAACATAGATAATGATGTTTTTCATGCTTCCAATGAGATGTCTTGCAACATTAAATATTTTTTTTGCATGCATTAATGATGAATTGCTATGAAGTAGGTGCAATGATAATAACTGTTAGATTTGTGATTCTTTAAAAGGGCATATCAGTAGAGTTAGTAGATTCATTAAAATTCATCTCAAACTTAGGAGTTTGTGGAAAATTCTTAAGGTATCAAACTTATAAGGTCCAGTCCTGTAGATTAGATGACTGCCTAAGCTCAAACCATGAAGTATGAATTCAAGGGCATCCCTCCAAAGACTAAGATTCATTCTGGGTGGAGTGATGTAGGAGACATAGATCTAGGTCACATAGACTTAGATGACTTCAGAATGAGAATCTTTGGCTCAAATCTAACTCCTAGGGCCAAAACACTCAAAGACAGTGGTATATCATAGGTTGTTACCTTCCCCACCTCAGTGCAGTGTGCAGAATTGATAGTAACATGTGCAGATAGATATGATATCATGACAAGGACAATCCAAACTACTAATTGGGATATCTTGGCTGATTTAAGCCTACCCTTTATGGCTGAGACCTTTGATATTCCATGGCGCATAGTTATGACCATGCCAGACAAACAAGGATCAGAGGAGACTTACAACAAAGATGTGGATGGATGCAGGAAACACATGAACGATCATTGGGCCAAAAGTAGAAGGTCTGTCCTCAGAAACTTTCCCCAATTGCTATATAGAAATGATTTTCATGATGAGATTAGAGATTTAGTAACCTTTCTAAGTAGAATATATGGATTACCTACAACCTCCACTTTTGAGGGGTGGATGTTTGTTATCATAATTGACATACTGAAAGGGACTAAGTTTCACTGGTCCCAAATCCTTAGTGAAAACATTCATGAGGCCTTCAGCAACTTCAAAGAGAAGAGATACTTTAGATGGACATCTTATGTTGTCTATGCATTAGCAAGGAGAAATCACTATGTTGGGTTGTCTAAGATTGGAGAAGTTGGAAATGATGAGAAAACCCAAGTAAAAGTATATGAGTGTTACCCACAGATAACCTTGTTGCAATTTTTGATACACTTTAAAAGGGTAAATGATGTTTTTACAATGTATATAGCCAGATTGCTGCAAGGTAATACAGCCTTGAGGATTTCTACTGAAGCAATGAATGAAGTAACCAGATATGGTAGATGGTATATTCAATTTGAAAAGTTCACATATCTAAGAGTACAAGGCTTCATTGGGATGGCTTATAGACTTCCCAGATATCCTGATGACAAAACAGTGCTTCTAGAATTGTCTAGACAGTTGATACCTTGTGCTAAGAAACCTAACCACTTACACAGAACCAATGTTCAATTTCCTATCAGGTTTGGTAAGGGGAATTATGCATACCCTTCCTTGGCTTCAGAAGAACATTCTGACAAGGAACTCCAGCTTCTTAACTTACACTACTACAATGCAAGGGATCATTTCGATCCAAATAAGGTAATGGAAAGATTCGTAAGTAAGAAATTGTTTCATAAGATACATATTGAAGACTTTTGGGACAACTGCATGGACGACTATGAAGTTATGAAGAAGGCCTTCATCAGGAAGTTCCACATTATTGCAGTGATAGATCAGTTAGAGGATGATGATAATGTTATGGTCAGAGGAGCTTTGGAAGATTAATATCGTCAACCCATCCCATTACTGAATTGGGCTAATGTAGAGGAAATCTCTTTAGATACCATAATGAAAGGACCAATCAGATTGAGCAAGGCCTAGGTAAGAGGTTAGGTAACTTCTTTGGAGAGACAAGGAGTAAGCTTACCTATACTACATTAGCATCAGATAAGGACTCCGGGGGTGAGGAGGATGAACCAATGAATGTCGCAGATGAGGTAGAGCTAGTTGAGAAGTAGAAGTCAAATAATGAAGAATATATATCTTTGGCAAAAAAAGTAAAGAAAGTTAAGAATCCATCTACAAGGCCTTCTTCAAAGAAAGACTAGCCTCCTTCCACCAGGACAAGGGCCTCCAAGAAAAGAGATATGCCAAGTGGCCCTGGGGAAGGTTCTAAGACCAAGAAAGTTAGGGTGAAGGAGGTAACTAAGGAGGATGTTGCAACACAAGAAGATACTAATCTATCAACCTCCCCATCTCCTACTACTTGGAGTATAAGCATGGCTACCTCAACCTCTGCAGCTTCTACTACTGTTGCACCCACGACCTCAGCTACCAGTGTCTAAGAAACATCCCCTGCTACCACCTCTCTTACCTCTGCCTTTTCAACTATTTCCTACTCATTGGCAATATCTCCCAATGGCCCTAGTGGTCCTATTTCCTCCACTGCTTCCACTTCATGTCCTTTGTCTACTACTACACCTACACCTTCTACTTCTTCTACTAAATTATCCACCCCCGCAGCATTACCTCCTATTTCCACCATCCTTTCACCTTCTCTTCCTCTACCTTCACTACCTTTTCCTTCACCCCTTGTCATCTCTTCTACCTTGTCAGCAATATTGGCTAATCTAATGCAAACCAACATGCCTACACCACACATATCTTCTACAGTTCCTATTTCACAAATGCCCACAGATTCAACCTCTTTGGCCATACCTCTGCTGCCCAGAATTGAGAAAGTATGTGTAGAATTGGGTTTGTACGAGCCTGGGGCAGAATTATTACCTTGGGTAGAGAAAGATGTATTGATGGAAGTAAGTAATGAAGCTTCAAATGAACCTCTGACTGAGATCACCAATGTGTAAATCATTGATATATCTGACAACCCTCCAGAGAAAGGTCAAACGGAGGAAGTTTTCAAGGCAGCCCAAGAGAATATAATGATATATTGGAGAAGCCTGGCTGATAAGGAAAAAAAGGAAAAAGATGAAATGAGTATAGATAAAGATGAAGAACCAAAGCAAGAGCAAAAACCACTTGACTGAGCAAGGCCTAGGTAAGAGGTTAGGTAACTGCTTTGGAGAGACAAGGAGTAGAGCTTACCTATACTACATTAGCATCAGATAAGGACTCCGGGGGTGAGGAGGATGAACCAATGAATGTCGCAGATGAGGTAGAGCTAGTTGAGAAGTAGAAGTCAAATAATGAAGAATATATATCTTTGGCAAAAAAATTAAAGAAAGTTAAGAATCCATCTACAAGGCCTTCTTCAAAGAAAGACTAGCCTCCTTCCACCAGGACAAGGGCCTCCAAGAAAAGAGATATGCCAAGTGGCCCTGGGGAAGGTTCTAAGACCAAGAAAGTTAGGGTGAAGGAGGTAACTAAGGAGGATGCTGCAACACAAGAAGATACTAATCTATCAACCTCCCCATCTCCTACTACTTGGAGTGTAAGCATGGCTACCTCAACCTCTGCAGCTTCTACTACTGTTGCACCCACGACCTCAGCTACCAGTGTCTAAGAAACATCCCCTGCTACCACCTCTCTTACCTCTGCCTTTTCAACTATTTCCTACTCATTGGCAATATCTCCCAATGGCCCTAGTGGTCTTATTTCCTCCACTGCTTCCACTTCATGTCCTTTGTCTACTACTACACCTACACCTTCTACTTCTTCCACTCAATTATCCACCCCCGCAGCATTACCTCCTATTTCCACCATCCTTTCACCTTCTCTTCCTCTACCTTCACTACCTTTTCCTTCACCCCTTGTCATCTCTTCTACCTTGTCAGAAATATTGCCTAATCTAATGCAAACCAACATGCCTACACCACACATATCTTCTACAGTTCCTATTTCACAAATGCCCGCAGATTCAACCTCTTTGGCCATACCTCTGCTGCCCAGAATTGAGAAAGTATGTGCAGAATTGGGTTTGTACGAGCCTGGGGCAGAATTATTACCTGGGGTAGAGAAAAATGTATTGATGGAAGTAAGTAATGAAGCTTCAAATGAACCTCTGACTGAGATAGCCAATGTGTAAATCATTGATATATCTGACAACCCTCTAGAGAAAGGTCAAATGGAGGAAGTTTTCAAGGCAGCCCAAGAGAATATAATGATATATTGGAGAAGCCTGGCTGATAAGGAAAAAAAGGAAAAAGATGAAATGAGTATAGATAAAGATGAAGAACCAGAGCAAGAGCAAAAACCACTTGAATGAGCAAGGCCTAGGTAAGAGGTTAGGTAACTGCTTTAGAGAGACAAGGAGTAGAGCTTACCTATACTACATTAGCATCAGATAAGGACTCCGAGGGTGAGGAGGATGAACCAATGAATGTCGCAGATGAGGTAGAGCTAGTTGAGAAGTAGAAGTCAAATAATGAAGAATATATATCTTTGGCAAAAAAAGTAAAGAAAGTTAAGAATCCATCTACAAGGCCTTCTTCAAAGAAAGACTAGCCTCCTTCCACCAGGACAAGGGCCTCCAAGAAAAGAGATATGCCAAGTGGCCCTGGGGAAGGTTCTAAGACCAAGAAAGTTAGGGTGAAGGAGGTAACTAAGGAGGATGCTGCAACACAAGAAGATACTAATCTATCAACCTCCCCATCTCCTACTACTTGGAGTGTAAGCATGGCTACCTCAACCTCTGCAGCTTCTACTACTGTTGCACCCACGACCTCAGCTACCAGTGTCTAAGAAACATCCCCTGCTACCACCTCTCTTACCTCTACCTTTTCAACTATTTCCTACTCATTGGTAATATCTCCCAATGCCCCTAGTGGTTCTATTTCCTCCCTGCTTCCACTTCATGTCCTTTGTCTACTACTACACCTACACCTTCTACTTCTTCCACTCAATTATCCACCCTCGCAGCATTACCTCCTATTGCCACCATCCTTTCACCTTCTCTTCCTCTACCTTCACTACCTTTTCCTTCACCCCTTGTCATCTCTTCTACCTTGTCAGCAATATTGGCTAATCTAATGCAAACCAACATGCCTACACCACACATATCTTCTACAGTTCCTATTTCACAAATGCCCGCAGATTCAACCTCTTTGGCCATACCTCTGCTGCCCAGAATTGAGAAAGTATGTGCAGAATTAGGTTTGTACGAGCCTGGGGCAGAATTATTACCTAGGGTAGAGAAAGATGTATTGATGGAAGTAAGTAATGAAGCTTCAAATGAACCTCTGACTGAGATAGCCAATGTGTAAATCATTGATATATCTGACAACCCTCCAGAGAAAGGTCAAACGGAGGAAGTTTTCAAGGCAGCCCAAGAGAATATAATGATATATTGGAGAAGCCTGGCTAATAAGGGAAAAAAAAGGAAAAAGATGAAATGAGTATAGATAAAGATGAAGAACTAGAGAAAGAACAAAAACCACTTGAATAACTAGCTATAACTAATGATGCTAAAGCCACTGAATTGAACAAATCTTCAGCACCCGAATGGTTACAAAGTAGAGTGGCATATCCTAAGCCACAAGTAGAGATAATGCAGCTGGATTTGAGCATTATTTTGTCACAAGCCCAGAGGCCCAAGAAGCAAAAGAAGGCAAAGATACAGTCAAGAATCTATAAGGATGAATCAAGATCCAGAATTGTAGAGATAGTTGTCCCGCCAATAGATGTAGCCAAAGAACAAGTCAGGGCAGAAGATTATGTAATCTCCATAGTTGATTTGGGACCTGCCACTCGTGCTCAAAGAGTGGATGACTTTAAAGGATTGGTTACATCAATTTTGGAACAATTAGACAAAGATGAGATGTCCAAGAAGGAGTTAAAATAGAAAAATGAAGAACTCTGCACTTGTCTCTAGTTTCTGGTCAAGCCAGTTGATGCGGGAGGAGATATAAGGACAATGCCCACTTTCCTGTCTACTGATGAAATGGAAAGACTAGGTGAGGTAATGTCCAAATCCCAAGGTACTGAAAAATGGTTGTTTAGAGTTTTTGAAATGGGATGCAGGACTATCGATGCCTCTGCTCAAGTGCACAAGAAGCTAGTTGAGCTTAATAAAAAATGGAAAGATCTATGCGAAGAATGTGACTCCTTTGATGAATATTACTCTCATATGTTTCCATGGATAAAGAGCATCAAGGATCTGCCTGCCTAGACTCTGGTAGTAGAAAATATTCTAACTGGGAACAAGTTGTCCAAAGCCATTGAATGATATCAACAACTACTTTTGAGGAAAGAAACTTTTGAAAACATAAATGAAGCATATAAGCTAGTAGATGAGGAGCTGCGGTCAATTATATACGATATCAATGATTCTTTAATGGATTGCCTAGAAATATCCTATGATGACTATGCCCCTTAGGATATCAAGAAGTGTAAAGGCAAATTACATAAGTTAATTTTTTGAAAGTACCGAGCTTAGTATGGAAGATAGGTTGGATAAGGTAAGTGACCTCAAAGCTGAATTCAAAGCATTCCACAAGGCTGGTGCAGAGATAGAAAAGATATACAATAGATTTAGCTAGGAACTGGAGATGTTCAATTATTGGGTCAATCATTTGAAGAATCTAGATCCCTTGGAGATCAATCCTGCGCTCGAGGCATGGCTAACTTACCATAATAGGTTGTTTGATGAAGACAAAATTAATTTAGATGAAGAGTCTTGATATTATTTTGAATATTTTAAGAATATAATCCAATCATAATTGTAAATAGCTATATTTGGGGCAGCATGTGACTCTATTTTGTCTTTTCTATTCTTTAAAAATGTTCTTTTCTTATAACATATTAAGTTGGCTAGTCAAATTGACTAGATTCAATGTATCTGGAGGCTATTTTTCGTCTTTTTCATAAAAGACAAAGTGTAATCCAGGAATTGATATGAGATGTTACAAATGCATTTATTGATGTAATCTGGACCGTTGGTGTTGATTTAATCTCCACCATTCATTTGAAAACTCGGTATGCTGCTTTCCTATCTAAAGGGCTGCCATTTCTATTGTTTGTAAGAGAGATTTTGATACCGAATTGTTGACACTCTGCCATTTGAAGTAATGCAAAGAAAATTTCTGCAATTATCTTGAGAATTTGTATCTTGTATTGGCTCATTTTGGTTTTCATGGTTCGCTTCTTGCTCTCCCATAGTTAGTTAGTTGTGCTTTATAATGTTCATGGTTTTCTAAAAGTATTTGATGAATGCCCTAGTCCATACTTTTGGTTATTTGCTGATGGTAAATAGCTGTGTAAAGTTAGTATAGACTTATTAGTTGTGCTTAGTTCAATTGCATTTCATGAGTTAAATTGTGCCAGTCATTGGGTGTTTAATGGATGAATGTAATCTGAAAATCTCTAGATTTCCATTGAAGATAACACCATTTTTTGTAGTGCTGTAACACCCATTTTATTTTGGTAACTCAAAAAGCTGGTTAAGTTTCAGGGCATTTGTCTACTTAAAGTAAAATCTATGCATTGTGAAAGATACTTAGGATTCCTCTAAAACCCTATACCTTTTGCATTTTCTTTAAAAAACCTTGGTTAGATTAGGAATTTCAGCAGCATTTTACATTGTTTATCAGCTGAAATCTTGAAGGGTTTATATGTATTTGTTATTCCAACTTGAAGATCTATAGATTGCATGTAAGACCCCTTGTAGGCACAACTAGAACATACCAATTGAGAGATTCCAAGCAAGCTAAGACCTAGCTATATTATCCTTGGAGTAGTCTTACCTAGGGTAGGATACTTTTCAAGAGAGGTGTGAAACCAGCAATCACACTTGCATTGTTGCGTGCTAAAACACACATCAACAATATCCAGCTTTAGGACCATCCCTTCCTTTTTACCTTGATCCATTGAATGCAGTATCTCATGAGTAGTGATAACTGCATCCATAATTTTTCTCTCAAGGACAGACCCTTTCTGATTTGATCAAATAATATTCTTTAACAGAGGTTTAATTCTGTTAACTAAAAGTTTGGAAAAAATCTTGTATATAGTGTTGCACAAGCTAATAGGCCTAAAGTCACCAAAAGAGATAGTCTCACCCTTCTTAAGCACAAGCACAATGAAGGTAGAGTTAAATTGCTTTAAAAGCCTTCTAGATTTAAAGAAATCCCTCGCAGCAATAGTAACATCTTTGCCAACAATATCCCAAAATTCTTGATAGAAAGCTGGAAGGAAACCATTAGGGCTAGGAGCTTTAAAAGCACCAAAGGAGAAAACCATAGTTTTTACCTCTTCATCAATAATAATTTTGTCCACAGAATCATTCTTAGAATCAGAAATAACTTGAGGAATAACATCTAGGAGTTCAAATAGACCGTCTTCTTCATCCTGATTACATTGCAATATCTTATTGAAAACATTACAGGTAGCAATACCAATCTAGTCATCTTCAGTCACAACATTACCATTTTCTCCCTGAATTTGGTTTATAATCTTACAGAGCCTATGTTTTAAACTAGATTGATGAAAAAACTTGGTATTTCTATCCCCTTCTTTTAGCCATTGAATTCTTGACTTTTGTTTCTAGAAAGTTTCCTCCCTCAAATGGAGTTTATGCCACTCATCTCTAACTATTCTCTCTTGCTGACATAGTTCCACATCACAAATACCTTCAGCCATCTTATCCTACATTTCTTTAAGGTTTGAAGAAATAATCTCCTTTTGTTTGAAGATATCTCCAAATGAATACTTATTCCAACCCTTAACACTTTGCTTAACATTTTTTTATTTTTTGAGCTAAACAAAACATAGTCGTACCTTTAAAAGGTTTACTTCACCACTGTTCAACAAGCTCTCTGAACCATGGATGAGAGGCCCACATAATCTCATACCTAAAAGGGTATGCCATCTTCTTCTTCTGAGTAATCCAATTTATAGCAATGAGATTATGGTTTGATCCTATTCTAGGGAGAGCCTTACATTTTAAAAGAGGAAGGATATTCCAAGAACTAGAGATAAGCACCCTGTCAAGTTTAACTTGAATAAGATTACTACCCATTCTTTTGTTTGACCAGGTAAAGCGAGTTCCCTCAATCTCCATATCCGTAAGGCGTAAGCAAGTGAGAAAACCTACGAAGTCTCCCATGCTATCTAAACAGTCTTCCAGACCCCCCAGTTTCTTAGAAGGATAAAGGGGTGTATTGAAATCCCCTGCTAACATCCAATGAGAATTAGGAGCAACAAAAAAAGAAGAAATAATAGAATTCCAAAGGATTTTCTTTTCAAGTATGGTATTAGGGGCATAAAAATTTATCATATTCCACCTTTCATCTCCTTTGTTATTTTTGAACTGGATACAAATAAATCTTTTGTGTATAATAAGAACCTTACCAACCAAAACTGATGGATTTCAGATGATAACAAGACCACCAGAAGTCCCTTGAGAAGTACTTATACTAGAATCAACCCCAAGCCAAATATATTTTATGGAGTCACACAAATTAGCTTCATTCATTTTGGTTTCTTGAAGCAAAAGAATATCAATTTTATGATCCAAGATGCAACTTTTAACTAAAAAATTTTTGTGAGGACTTTTAAGCCCCCTAATATTCCAAGAAATGATCTTCATAGAAAACTAGACAAAATCATCAAAAAAGAACCTCTTACCTATTGCTTGAACCCTAAACCAGGGTTACTTCTTTGATTTCCTGGTCACTAAGAGGTTCTCCAGGGTAGTTTGTCTACCCAGAACAACCTCTTTACCTGCTTCTCTAGATCTGGTCTCTCTTTGGGTAGGTCTACCTATTAGATTCAGGGCAGACAACTGAGAGGGTGGGTGAATCAATTGTCCAAAACTTCCTTTCAATCAAACACTTAAATCCACTTTGTAATTCAACAGCATACTTAATTAATCATGGAAACACAATGCATCAAATCAAAAACACATTAACACATGAGACACCAAGATTTTGACGTAGAAAACCCGGTTAAGGGAAAAACCACGAGGTGACTAACCCAAGTATGTATTCTCGGTTAGAAGAATAGAAAGAACAAAATGGCACATGCCAATTAGGGCTCACTGCCCGAGCACACTGCTCACAAGAGGCTCACTACCTACAAGAGACACATTATCTATAGAAGAATAAATATCACATACTTGAACTAAAGAATAGCATCTTCATCATGCTTGAGTCAGTTCCATTTAAGCCCAAAACCTTTGCTCTACCTTTTGCTCTTCTCCTCTCTACCACACTCTCATCTCCACAAGATGCCTTTGAAAAACTTTCCAATCCCTTATTTATACAAGACATCAACTTAGGAATAATCATCTAAATCAGCAAACATCTACAAGAACATCCACAGGTTGTGTAACTCATTCAGTCGGCAGACTTAGGAAGAACACCATCATTCAGAAGTAATTCTTCAATTGCGAGCTCAAACTCCAATGCGGACCACCAACATGAACTAGACATGATCCAAAGATCTCCACAAGCTTTCCTGAATCACCAAGAACATCCACACTACATCTTCTTACTAAAATCCTTCTCTCCTTCATCTGGAACCTCAAGAACATAGTCTATCATCACTGTCACAAATGAAATAGATGCTTGTGGACCTCCAGACCATGAACCAATCGAGTTGAAACTTCTTAAGGACTTCCTAAACACTCCACCAAATCTGCAAAATAGGATAATGCATTTCCAGATCTCACCAGACCTATCTGTATCACTCTGCCACCTCTAAACACCTGCTGGAACTAGTTTTACTTGAGAAGCCACAACTTCTTCAGATCTTCATGCGGACCTCTAAAATCTTTACTGGAACACCTTAAGACACATATCTACAAACCCTTTGAACCGTATCCTCTGATCCTCATCTTAACTAGGAATTTTACCTTATTGTCTTCACTGTTCTTCATTGTTCCTGATATGACCAATTTTCTCAATATCCTCAGCAAACAGTTCATCCAATCCTTATCATTAATGCAATAGCAGTATGTTGACATCAATGACAACACTGGTTAAGCCCATACTTGCAACAAACTCCCACTTTGTCATTGATGGCAACATATGATGTGAAAAACTATTTTAACCATCAAGACAAGAACTTTCCTTTACTGACACAAGTCCCCCTATCACCAACAACCATTCACAAGTCTTCTCTTCCTTTACTGCTCCCCCTTTGATCAGCAACCACTTGTTTTTCACATGTATTTTCTCCCCCTTTGACATCAATGGCAAAGGGCACATACTTGCAACATTAACACTTCAAAATCATACCAGCTGCTCCCCCTGAGTAGGGGAGCAGCAGCTTCCCATCATCAATCTAGACCACAAGATATGACTATGATATCCACCAGACTGATGCACATCAGTGCACCTTAGTTCATCATCGGAGGGGCAATAACCCCTAACTTCTCCCTAAGATACTCAAAAGAGTCCTTAGGTAGAGGTTTAGTAAAGATGTTTGCAATCTAATCCTTGGAAGGCACAAACTCCAATCTAACTTCATTCTTGTTTACTTGCTCTCTCAAAAAGTGAAAATTGATGGATATATGTTTGGTCTTTGAATGCAACACCAGATTCTTTGAAATATTTATTGCACTTGAATTATCACAGAAGATTGTGATAGGTTCTTCATACTCCACTCCCGTGTCTCTAAGCATTTGCTTCCTCCACAAGACTTGAGTACAACTACCTGCTACTACAATATATTTTGCTTCTGCAGTGGACAGAGATATTGCCTCTTGTTTCTTGCTCAACCAAGAAACCAATCTCTTTCCTAAAAAGAATGCTCCACCACTGGTACTCTTCTAATCATCTACATCTCCTGCCCAATCTGCATCTGTATATGCATGAAGAGAGAAATCATGATCTCTGGGATACCACAATCCATACTCAACTGTTCCTTTTAGATATCTAAAAATCCTCTTGATTGCCATGACATGAGATTCTTTGGGATTAGCTTGAAATCTAGCAACAAGACCAATAGCATTCATAATGTTAGGTCTAGTTTGAGTGACATACAACAATCCTCCAATCATTGACCTGTACTTTTTCTGATCAGCCTTAGGAGAGTCATCATCTTTACTCAATTTACATCTGGTTGCCATGGGAGTACTCATTGGTTTTGAGTCTTCCATCCCAAATTTTTTTAACAATTCTTTCACATATTTGGTCTAAGAAATGAAGATTCCTTTCTTAGTTTGAATGATTTACAAACCCAAGAAGAAATTCATTTCCCCAAGCATGGACATCTCAAACTCACCTCTCATTTGATTTGCAAAATTTTTGCACATGCTATCTCTTCCTCCAAAAATGATATCATCAACAAACACTTCAACAATTAAGATATTTTCATGATCAGTTTTTAAATATAAATTACTGTCAGCAGTACCTTTGTTGAAACCAATCTTCAAAAGATGCTTATCTAATCTTTCATACCAGGCTCTTGGGGCTTGCTTCAGTCCATATAGTGCTTTCTTCAACTTGTAGACCATATCACCATGATCAGACAATTGAAATCCATCTGGTTGTTCAATGTATACTTCTTCTTCCAAGTCTCTATTCAGAAAGGTAGACTTGACATCCATCTGATATACTTTGAAGTCCTTAAAGGTAGCAAAAGCAAGAAATAACCTGACTGCGTCAATTCTTGCTACCGGAGAAAAAGTTTCTTCAAAATCAACTCCTTCTATTTGAGAGTAACCCTTGTAGACTAATCTGGCTTTATTTTTGATTACTTCACCAACTTCATTCAGTTTGTTCCAGAAGACCCATTTGGTTCCAATCACATTCTTGTTTCTAGGGCTGGGAACAAGATCCCAAGTGTGATTTTTCTCAATTTGCATCAGCTCTTCCTCCATTGCTTTAGTCCAGTTTTCATCATTGCAAGCTTCATTCATTGTCTTAGGTTCAGTCTTTGAAATCAGACAATACTCTTCTGAATCTTGAGCAATCCTTCTTCCTGTTTGAACACCTTTGATTTTATCACCTATGATCTGATCTTCATAGTGGTTCAGTCTTACATACCTAGGAACTTTGGGAGTTTCTTACACTTCTGATTCTTGATCAGGCTCATTAAAACTCATCTCTTCTTGATTTACCGGATCAGTTTGAATCTAAATTTCAAAAGGAACTTGGGCTCCTTGAGTCAAAACACCATTATGATCATCTTCATCATATTCATAAAACTTTGAGGGTTTTTCAATTCCTTCATCAACCTTCACATTAGTACTTTCTATAATCTTTCTCAGTTTCTTGTTATAACACCGATATGTTTTGCTTTGAGTAGAGTAACCTAAGAATATTCCTTCATCACTTCTAGCATCAAACTTGCCTAGATCTTCATCTCTTTTAATATAACATTTTCTACCAAAGACTCTAAAATACCTCACAGTAGGAGTGATGCCAAACCAAAGTTCATAAGGAGTCTTACCAGTATTGCTTCTGATTTGTACTCGATTGAGAGTATAGACTGCAGTGCTGACAACTTCTCTCCAATATATTTGATGAACATTTTCTTCCATCATCATTGTCCTAGATGCTTCTTGGATGGTCCAGTTCTTTCTTTCCACTACTCCATTCTGCTATGGAGTCCTAGGAGCAGACAATTGTCTTCTGATTCTATGCTTCTCATAGAATTCTGTGAAATCACCGGATGTGAATTCACCACCTCTATCAGACCTCAGACATTTTATGTTCAATCCGGTTTCATTCTCAACCATAGCCTTGAATATTTTGAATTTCTCAAGAGCTTTTGATTTCTCTTTCAGAAAAGTTACCCACATCATCTAGGAGTAGTCATTAATTAATAACATGAAGTATCTATCACCTTGCACACTTTTGATTCTTGTCAGACCACATAAATCAGTATGAACTAAGTCTAATAATCTGATAGAAGATGGTTCCTTGCTTTTGAACGAGACTCTACTTTGTTTACCCAACTGGCATTCCTTGCACAAACTATTTATAGGTTTCACCAATTTTGGAAGATCTCTTATAGCCTGAGTATTGCTTATCTTGATGATATTATCAAAATTCACATGACACATCCTCCTATGCCATAACCAACTCTGATCAATTTGCACAAATAGACAACTTTTACCAATACCAACTAAATGGAAGATGTTACCTTTTGTTTGGGTACCGGATGCAATCTATGTTCCGAAACTCTCAAAGATCTTGCATTTTCCATTCTTGAATTTGAGATCATAGCCTTTGTCCACCAACTATCCAACACTGAGAAGATTGTGCTTCAATCCTTCAACATACAGTACATTACCGGTTTTGTTCTTTCCATCAAAGGAAATAGTTCCTCTACCTTTGATTCTACCAGTAGAATTATCACCAAACTTTACCACTCCTCCTTCATACCTTTCCAAATCTATGAACTTATTTTTGTTACCTGTCATATGGTGAGAGCATCCACTGTTAATGACCCAATCATCCTTTTCTTCAACTTGGGCAGCTAGAGCTTTTTCTACAACTTTATGATTGACAGATTCAGAGGGTATTGGTTCTTCTTCCTTGATGGCAATAAACACCCAATCACTTCTAGATTTGTTTCCTATCTCTGATTCATCATCTGTTACTCCTTCATTATCATCTTCTTCATGAACATAGTAACAATTCTTTTGGAACCTTGATCTGTTAGGATTTGGCCTTGAAAATCTTTCTGGACATCTTGAGGCAAAATGACCAATCTTATTGCAGTTAAAACACTTAAAAGGTAATTTTCCTTCATACTTACCGGATCCTCTTGGCAGTCTTTTGGCAATAAGGGCTTCAAGTTGAGCAGTTTCTGCTTCTTCTTCTTCCAGGTCTTTTCTTATTTTTTCATACCATGATAGTTTCTTGAAGAGTTCTCTCCTAGATCAAACCTTTGTTTACCTTTTTAGAGGCATTGGCTTTAAATGCAGATTCAGTCTTGGGGGGGTCATCTCCAAACTCGGTCAATTCAAATGTAGCCAATTTACCAACCAATTGATCTCTTGTGACAGTTGTATGGGCTTTGAATTCTTCAATGGTAGCAACCTTGATTTTATAAGAGGTAGGAAGGGATCTGAGAACTTTTCCAACAATCTCATCTTCATCCAAGACTCCACCAGTACACCTAATCCCACAAACAAGCTCATTTACTCTTGGCATAAAAGTAGTGATATTTTTATCTTCTCTCATCTTTAGATTTTCAAATTTTCCTTTCAGACTTTGTAGCCTTGCACATTTAACATACTTGTCTCCTTCATGCAGAGTTTCTAATTTTTCCCAAATCTCAAAGGTAGTTTGTAGGTCAACAACATTTGAAATCTCTGAATCAGACAAGGCACTTAGAAGAGCTTCTTTAGTCCGCAGATTGTTTTCAGCATCTGTGATTTCACTTGGGGATTTTGGGCCACCCTATGGAGGAGTATACTTCGTTGAAGCCATGTTCTAGTACTTCATTCCCATACATTGCAAGTGACATTTCATGCGACTTTTCTAGAGATTAAAATTAGTTCCTTCAAACTTCAGACTATCCTTCTTGTAGGATGACATCCTAGATCTCCTCAAGCGATTAAGCCCTTTTAGAGGAACTTAGCCCTGATACCAATTGTTAGATTCAGGGCAAACAACTGAAAGGGGGGGTGAATCAGTTGTCCAAAACTTCCTTTCAATCAAACACTTAAATCCACTTTGTAATTCAGCAGCATAATTAATTAATCATGGAAACACAATGCATCAAATCAAAAACACATTAACACATGAGACACCAAGATTTTGACGTGGAAAACCCGGTTAAGGGAAAAACCATGGGGTGACTAACCAAAGTATGTATTCTCTATTAGAAGAATAGAAAGAACAAAATGGCACGTGCCAATTAGGGCTCACTGCCCAAGCACACTGCTCACAAGAGGCTCACTGCCTACAAGAGACACATTGTCTATAGAAGAATAAGTATCACATACTTGAACTGAAGAATAGCATCTTCATCATGCTTGAGTCAGTTCCATTTAAGCCCAAAACCTTTGCTTTGCCTTTCGTTCTTCTCCTCTCTACCACACTCTCATCTCCACAAGATGCCTTTGAAAGACTTTCCAATCCCTTATTTATACAAGACATCAACTTAGGAATAATCATCTAAGTCGGCAAACATCTACAAGAACATCCGCAAGATGTGTAACTCATCCGGTCAGCCAAACTTAGGAAGAACACCATCATTCAGAAGTAATTCTTCAATTGTGAGCTCAAACTCCAATGTGGACCACCAACACGAACTGGACATGATCCAAAGATCTCCACAAGCTTTCCTGAATCACCAAGAACATCCACACTACATCTTCTTACTGAAATCCTTCTCTCCTTCATCTGGAACCTCAAGAACACAGTCTATCATCACTGTCACAAAGAAATAGATGCTTACGGACCTCCAGACCATGAACCAATCGAGTTGACACTTCTTAAGGACTTCCTAAACACTCCACCAAATCCACAAAATAGGATAATGCAATTCCAGATCTCACCGGACCTATCTGTATCACTCTGTCACCTCTGAATACCTGCCGAAACCAGTTTTACTTGAGCAGACACAACTTCTTCAGATCTTCATGTGGACCTCTGAAATCTTTATTGGAACACCTTAAGACACATATCTACAAACCCTTTGAACTGTATCCTCTGATCCTCATATTAACTAGGACTTTTACCTTACTGTCTTCACTGTTCTTCATTGTTCCTGATATGACCAATTTTCTCAATATCCTCAGCAAACAGTTCATCCAATCCTTATCATTAATGCAACAGGAGTATGTTGACATCAATGACAACACTGGTTAAGCCCATACTTGCAACACTACCTTTCTTATTCTCATTCCCCACATCATCTTTCTTCATAGAATTATTCTTCCTACCTTTTCCTACAGGAGTCCATTCTTCCTCCACAATCTCTAGAACAACCTTAGGAATAACATTATTCTCCTCCTTCCCTACAACAATTTTTTTTGCATGGACCTCCATCTCTATTTCTTCTTCCTCTCTGAGAGGTTGGATATCACCATCCATCTTAAATTCTATATCATGATCCTGAATATCAGTTGGAACAGAGATGAGCTGGTGGGAAATCTTAAGAGATTCTCCATTAGCCTTTTCAGAATGATCTTTTGAGATGCTTTTCTTTTCAGGTTGTTCTTCAGATATGTTGTTTTGTAGTTGTGTTTTCTTTGAGGTGCAGTCCTTAGTCTAATTCAAAGTTTCAAAATCTTTAGAAACATCCATACTATGATCTGGAGTTTCACCTTCAGATGGCAACCTTTCTTTATCTTTAGATTCCACTCTCGTAACAATAGGTTTTTTACATTTATCTATGAAATGCCCAAAAAACCCACAGTTCTGACAAAAAGGGCTAGAATTCTCATACTCGATAGGTTTCACCCATTTTCCATATCTTGAGTATAGGGTTATTTTAGTAGGCAAAATTGCATGCAAGGCAACATTAACACAAACCCGAGCAAAAAGAGTCTAGATTTTTGGGTTGTTACCTTATCAATAGCCAAGAACTGGCCAAAAGAGTTGACAATACTTTGGAGGATCCTTGGAGTCCAAAATTCCAAAGGTAAATTAGGGAGCCTAATCTAGGTTGGTGCAACTACACACAGATCTGTCGTTAGATCAAATCTAGGTTTCCATTTGCACAAAGCAAGATTATTGCATTGCGCTTTGTCAAAAAAGCATGGGCCATTCATGATAATCATAATCAGATCTTCCTTCAAAGAGAATGTAAAAAGAAACAAACCTCCTGCCATGGCACAAGTTGTAATTAAAGCTTTAATATTCCAATTTTCTTTCACCCATTTACACACCATATCCACATTTGGTCTATAAGCAAAAAACATCCCACCAACGTATTCTGCATGCTTAAAACAACTTATTCCATCATAGAATCCAACAAATTTAGAGCAATACCCTCTTTAGATTTTTCCAATAAAAATGCCTCTAACTGAATAAAGTTAAGAGAAGGATTACCCAAAACCTTATCAACCCAAGATGTTGTTTCTTTGTCATGTTTAGGCTCAGAAAAGGACAAACCTGACCCATGTGACAAATTTGTCCCATCAAAAGTTAACTTTTTTGAAATACCTATCTCATCAGGCCTACAATCCAATGTGCTAAATCCATTAAACAAAGGGGGAGCAACTTGTTACAAGTATGAGCAGTAAGTGTTGTCATTTATGTCAACACATAAGGTCAGCATCAAAGGAATTGGTTGAGAAGTTAGTACTATTACAGAACTACTCTATCTACTAGAACAACATAGTGTTTTGCTCCGCATATCTTATAGATTGAATATATTTGTCTGCAGTTTGGAAGTTATGTTAAGGGATGTCTGTAGTTTCTATGTTTCAAGTTTGAGCCTCAGGTATGAAGATTTGAGTGAGTTCTGTTCACTAGAGTAAATACTATTTTTCTGAGTGTTAAATGGTGGTAGGGAGAATGTATTCTGCTCCGTATTTCTCTGCATTTAAGTTTTAGAGTCTGCAGTTTTGGAATTAAGTTTGCAATGATGTTATGTGCCTTTAGTTCAAATGGTTCATGATTTGGCATTCCACAAGCGATCTTTCCTTCATGACAATGGCCAACAGTAATATTCAAGTGCTCTGATTTGAAGAATCTTATGGATGAAGTGATTAGAGGCTGTACAAATGTTCTTGGTGATTGTAACATGCTTGTGGATGTCTCTAGATCACGTTCCTACCTTTTGATTGGTCCGCAAATTGTAATTTGGATCGTGCATGAAGCATGTTCCTAAATGTCTTAGTGCTAACACTAGTTTTGGCCGACTTTGTTGTTTTCACTACTTGCAGTTATGATTTGGAGATTGTGGAAGCATGTTGCTATGTGGAAGATTGCATTTGAGTCCTAGCTAAGGACTGGTGTGATCCACATTCATTCTTTTCCTCCACAAATCTGTTTAGGTCCAGACCTATTCTAATGTATGTATGTATGTAATGCCAACCTTGGAGAATGTTCCATTGGTTGATGATTGTAACGCTGACCTTAATGCATATTCCAAGGTTGATGAACTATATAAATACATGTAATTAAGTCATGGATAATTGATGTGTGTGTGAAGATGCAAAGATAAGTGTGAAGTGAAAAAGTAGAGCAGAGCAGAGGAGATTTATTGTGCTTCAATGGAACTGAACTCTAGCATGGTGTAGATGCTACTATCTCAGTTCACCAACTCTGGTAGTGAGCCACCCCATTGGCAATGAGCATTCTGTGCAATGAGCCTCTGATTTTTGGTATTGTTATTACATATTATATTGTGAGCTAACACTCACCATGGTTTTTCCCTTATTGGGTTTTCCACGTAAAAATTCTAGTGTTTCATGTGTTGAATGTGTGAATGTGTTTAAGTTTTGATTTCATGCTTTCATGATTAAATCACAATAACAGAGATTAAGTGGTTGATGTGTTGATGGTTTTAAAGTTTTGGTTACAACTGATTCACCCCCCTGTTGGTGATTGTTTTGATGCAATCATAACAATAAGTTAAAATTCACATATAATGAACTGAAACTATACTTGAAAGATAAGAAGGAATCATTTAAGATTCAACTAATCCCAAGTCTACAATGGTTCAGTTGGTCAAGTTCAGTTGGTCAATGTGAAGCTGTAATGTTCAAGGGGTCTAACGTAGTCTAGAGTTTCTTTGTGGTTTACTGGACTAAGATTATGCAAAAGATCATGAGGTATGTCAATACTTTTCATTCCTTTGCATAAAAGTGTTACTGTGCTGTAGGTTTTAGATGTTTTCTTGGATTATTACAGCTTTCTCCTTCATATATTTATGAAAACTATCTATCTTAAACTTTGTTATGCATGTTTCTGCAAATTTGAGACAATTTCGTTTAGATTCCTATGTTCTCAGCTAAATATTTAGATGGGTTGGGAAAAGTTAGAAAGATCTATTCTATACCGCATTTACTCTACCGAAGGATCTAATTGTTCTATTATGCACTATGTAAATACCACAGTAATTTGATCAAATCCACAGTAAAAACCTTAAATGCAAGTTCTGAGCATTTTTACAAACATACATTTAAAATTGCAAGCTCTCAAAGATAATATTTCAAAACACAAAGAAAAGCAGGAGAACACTCAGAAGATAGATACAGAACTCCAGATTCTATTGTATTAGAAACAAACAGTCATACATGATTTACAATGTTGGAATGACTCTTAGTTTCATTGATCAAACTACAAAGAACTTACAAGCTTTACAGATACAGTAAGGAGGCCAGACATTCCACGCATACCTTACTGCAGACAAACAAGCGACCTCCTTCTTCTACTTCTAGACTAAACTAAGCTAACTTGCTGTGTGCTTCTAAAAAAAATCCCTATTGTAAAGTATTACAGTGTAGAGAGGCACAATATAAAGATTTTCTGATTGTCCTCACTACAGCAAAAATTAACTAAACCCCTGGTTCAAACCCCTAGTTACAGCAATAAATACAGATGAACCAGTTCTTCAAAATATCTCTGAGTAGTGTCAAATCTGGGTGAAATATTGCCCCTTCTGAGAAGCTCTGGCGGCTCAGCAATAACTTTGTTTATCCACTGCAGTAATGTTCTCAGCTGCAACCTTGTCCTTCATTCGAATGGCCTTGACTTCTTCGCACTTCATTTTTATCTTCCTGCTCCTAAGATCAGATTTTCTTCCTTCATGATGTCACTGTGTTGAAGTTCCAGCTGCTTCCCCAACTGCAAGCCTGCAAGACAAGACAAGCAATAAGTATCAAATTATCAAATAAACAGCAAGAAATTAAAATACTGTTTAAATCCGGGTGACTGTGCAAAATATGCAGGAATTAGGTCCAAAATTAGCAAAAAACGCGTTTGAAATGCATACAAACTGCTCAAAACGATCGGGTCAACCATCGCTGACCAGGAAAATGTACCACAGGTGCCCAAAAATTGTTTAAAATTCCTATCGCTATGCATTTCCCGCCCATCGGCGTGATAATTGCCATCGGCGCGTCAAAAAATACATTGGCCGATCATCGCTATTTGGCCGATGGCCTTTCTCTTCTGTTTATCTCTTTGTTTTCTTCCATCGGCGTGTCTCGTATTATCGGCAGGACAAAAAACCCTTCTGCCGATTACTATGGTTTGGCCGATGGCCCCTTGCTTCGTTTATCCTTTCATCGGCGTGAGCTATGCTGATATAGTTTTTCAGCCTGTATTTCTTCCTTATCGGCGTGAGATTCGCCATCGGCGAACTCCATATCTCCTTCTACCGATGCCCTTCGTTATACCGATGTGCCTTTTCGTCGGCCTGACTCTTGCCGACGATCCCTTCGTCTATCGCCCTGACCTTGCCCATTGGTAAAGGTCCTAAACCCTACTTTGACTACCGCTGTCTGGCCGAAATGGCCCCCCTAAACCTAAGCTTTCCCTTATCTATCGGCGTGACCAATGATATCAGTGAAACCACTTAAAACTTCACCGATGGCCATTCTCCCGCCGATACCCTTTGTTACCCTCGATCGGCGCAAGCCTTGCCGACACCGCTCTTCTTATGTTCCATCGATGTGAGACGGTGCATCGGCAAACTCTAAATGCCTTGCTCCGATCGCCCCTATCATTTCCTCTATCGGCCCAACTTTGCCCATCGGCAAAGGAACTTCGACCACCGCCGATAACTACTGTCGTGCCGAAAGCCCTTTGTTTTGAACTCGAACCCTTGAACCTTGAACGTGGTTCAATACAAAGGTTCAACGCAATGGTTTAAAGACACATTTCAATGCAAGGACCTACATTACAACCCATTTAAAAAAACCTTGAACCACTGAACCCCGCCAAAGAGTTCAAGCGAGAGGTTCAAACCTGTAAAAACAACATGCCAATGAATAATAATGGCGACCAAAGTGTTCGATGTATTTTTCTGCAAAACAATCAAATGTATCATACAGAGTGGAACCTAGACAAAATTGCCCATGACCTGGAACTACTAAGTATGAACCTTTTTAAAATTTAAAACGAATGCGAACAAAAAAAAAGGGGCGAACAACTGACTGTTTATCATGCAAAACCTGATAGTACATTTCACCTAAATGATCATAACTTGCAAAATATGATGAATTTTAAGACGGTTCAAAAAGCAACCCTGGCTCATTTTTCACAAGGAATCCAACCATATTATGCAATGGTACTAAAAATGCAATTTTTCTATATTTTTAACGAGGTTTGCAAACTTGACTCTCTTTTCCCTTACCACCAAGCAGAGCAAAACAAGCAGAAGCAAGAAAAGCAAAGCAACAGCAGGGGTCCTCATTTTGCAAAGGAGCAAAATGGGGCGTGTTGTGAACATCACAACAACTAGCAACCAAACAAAACAATTAAATTTAGAGTGTTCGAGAAAACTAGATGAAATGAACTCATAACCTCCAACTATCCCTCCTGCAAATTGCTATTCAGCTTGAGACTTAAGGCATTCAATAAGGGTGCATGAATTTTCATTTTCAGTTTAATTGTGTGCACGTGATTAATTATCCTCATCTTGAAGATTGGTTGAACAAACCAGTGACTGACATTAGCCTACGTAGGTGAGGATATTCCCTCATAGCTGACCAGATAGAGCCTTGCTGCCAGCGAGCGTCCATAGCCCTGGCAAGGTTATCGTTACAATTCTCCTAAGTAGAGCCCCACTGCCAGCGAACGTCTATAGCCCCGGTAGAGTTACTTAGATGGCTTAATCTAGATTTTCAGTATAATCCACTTTATTTATTTATTTATTTATTTTCTAATTTTGAAAGACTTCATAAGATATAGCAATTTGTAACTTCATGATGCAAGGAGTGAACACTTGCTGAAAATAAGCTGAGAATTGTAATGGTAGCAAGGGTAACCTCTAATTTTCACCTAATATCTACACTGGTAGGTTCAACAAACCCAAGGATTTTAGGTGTGTCATCGTGAGAAACTTGCTTCGAATTCTCAATCACATTTATTGAATACAAAACTTCAGAAGATAAACAACTCTCTACATCGTGACAGTGACAAGTTATGTGTAAATTGCAAATGATTAACTTGAATATCCTAAATTTTATACTGTTTTGAATGGTTGCTAGTTTTGCTCCTTAATACTCTAAAGTAAAATAAAGATCCCTACTGAGGAGACAAAAAACCAACCAAACACACAGGCTGTACAAAAACAAAAAGCAGAAAAACTGTACAAACAGGCTATACAAAAGAAAAAGGAAACAAACAGAAGACAGACCAAAAAGAACTATACAAACAACAAACCAAAAAAGAAAATAGAAAAAGAAGAAGTGTACATTACTTATAGTAGTTTACACCAAAATGGACAGCCCACGACCTCAGGCCTGGAAGTAGTGTTTCAAATGTTGGCCATTAACTGGTAATGGCACATCTTCTCCAGTTAAGGTCTTAAGTCTGAATGTGTTATCTCCTATTATTTCTGAGACTTGTAATGGACCCAGCCATAATTTATCAAACTTTCCATGGCCTCCTTTCTTTTCATGTGCTTTGTCCCAGCACAACACTAAGTCTGATATCCTAAATGTTTTGACTCTTGCCCTTTTATCAAACCATCCCTTGACAACCGCTTGGTGTTTAGCAAACTTCTTGATGGCTTGACCTCTTTTCTCCTCTAGTTGCAACATTTGCACTATTCTGGCTTCCCTATGGTTATCGAAGCCTAGATACTCATTGGCAAACTTCCAGGTTGGTATTCTGAGATTTACTGGAAGTATGGGATCAGTCCCATAAACTAAATGATAAGGCGTGCTACCTAAAGCTGTTTTAAACTTGGTCCTATCTACCCATAATGCATATCTTAACAGGGTATTCCACTCTCTAGGATTCTTCACAATTAACTTCTTGATTATGTCTAATAAAATTTTATTCGTTGATTCAGCCAGTCCATTACCTTGAGGGTAATAATTTGAAGAAAACCTTAAAATGATCCCGTATTCAAATGCCCATTTAGAAAATTTTAAAGAAGAGAAAGCAGGGCCGTTATCACATACCAATGAATAGGGGGTTCCAAACCTGGTGATGATGTTTTCTTCAAGAAACTTGATAACTACCTCAGTTGTGGAAAATTTGCAGCAGGTGGCCTCAGTCCACCTTGTATAGTAGTCTGTTACCGTCAGTATAAATTTGTGTCCTGCAGAAGATGGGGGATTGATGACTCCAATAAAATCTAAGCCCCACTATGCAAACAGTCTGGATTCAATCACAGGTTGTAGTGGATTGGCCTGGTTTCTCCCTTTATCTGCTGCAGTCTGACAGATGTGGCAACTTTTGATGTGACTCTTGGTGTCTTTGAACATCGTGGGCCAGTAATAGCTCGCCCTCAGTATTTTGTGTGTTGTAGCTAGATGGGAACCATGGCCGGTTCCATACTTGTCATGTAGTTCTGTCAACACTTTATCAGCTTCAGCTCTATTTATGCATCTCAGATAAATTCCATCATGGTTCTTCCTTAATAGAAGACCTCCTTGCACCATATAATTTTGTGCCTTAATCCTCAAAGCTCTCCTCTGAGAAGCCTTCATCAAGAAGGTGTTTAGATCATCATACCAGCCTGATGCGCTCTGGGAATTCAATACATATTGCTGTTTTATCAAATCAGGATTTGTATTTGCTATCATCTGCACCAACGCCTGCCTCTGACCAGCTTCATGGGAATGATTTCCATGTCGAATTCTTGCAGCGTGGTGATCCACTTGGCTCTTTTTTCTCTAGGCTCGTTCTGCATCAGCAACATTTTTACTGCTGCGTCTGGCACTATGGCTTTGATTTGGCTGTGCAGAATGTAGTGTCTGAACTTTTTCACCGCCTTTACTAATGCGAACGCTTGCCTCTCGATGTCTAGATACCTTAGCTGTGCATCCTTCAGAGGCGCGCTCATAAATGCTATGGGCCTCTCTTCATTGTTTTCACCTTTCTGTGTCAAGGCAGCCGCGACTGAATGAGAAGATGCGAAGGAGTAGATGTAAAACGGGCTTGTGTAGTCTGGACTGGCCAATACAGGGGAATCAGCAATTGCCTTCTTGATATCTTCAAACGCGGCTCTGGCCACTGGCGTCCATTCCATCTGTGCATCCTTCTTCAACATGGCATTTAACGGCTGCACAATCTCTGCAAAACCTGTTATAAACTTCCGAACAAAGTTAATTTTGCCAAAAAATGATTTCAATTCTTTCCTATTGTTTGGTATTTGCAAACTTTTTATGGATTCTATTCTATCCGGATCAATTGAAATTCCACCTTCAGAAATGACATGGCCTAATAATTTACCTTCGGTTACGCCAAATATACATTTCTTAGGATTAAGGGAAATCCCATACCTTTCACATCGCTTGAGTATTTTCCTGAGGTCCTCAACGTGAGTGGATGCATCCTTGGAATACATAGTTAAATCATCCATATACACCACAATGCACTTACCTGATAATCCACGGAATGCAATGTCCATGGCTCTCTGAAAGTGGCACCTGCATTGATCAGACCAAACGGCATTCTTCTATACGCATAATTTCCCCATTTACAAGTGAAAGTGGTTTTTAATCTATCTTCTCTATCAATTAAGACCTGGTTATAACCTGAAAAACCATCTAAAAAAGACATCATCTTTGCGCCATTTATTGCTTGCAGCACTTCATCTATTGGGGGCAGAGGATAATTATCCTTTTCAGATGCTTTGTTTAAATTTCTAAAGTCTACGCATAACCTGATGTCTCCATTTTTCTTCCTTACTGGTACTAAGTTAGCTACCCAAACAGAATGCCTGACTGGGAAAATTATTCCAGCAGACAGCAATTTTTTAACTTCTTCAAAGATTAGAGGCTCTAGAATGGCATTCACAGGCCTCTGTTTCTGCCTAAATGGTTTGACTTCTTTTCTCAAAGGTATTACGTGAGTTATGATGGACTCATCAAATGTTTTCAAGTCTTTATAAGTCCATGCAATGACATGTTTATATTCTTTCAGAATGTCTAAAACCTCTTTTCTAATTTTTTCAGAGCAAGCTTTCCCAATTAGTATATTTTGTGGATTTTGCTCTGTTCCTAAGTTATGTAAATCACACTTACCCCCTTCTATTTTGGGCAAGTCCTTTTGTCTCATTACTCCATCGAAATCAAAGATGTGTTCTAATTCAATCACTCCTTTTGGTAAGAAGTTGCTCTTCAAGTTGACTATATCCTCTTCGTCCCATGTTACTTCAGGCCTTTCTTGTTCATCAATGATTTGAGCCTCGAATGCCTCATTACAAGTCAGAAAATCAATAATTTGTTGGTCCCCTCCAAATACCTGAAAGTGTGTAACGTTGTCTGGTATACTGGGCACGTTAACTAGCTCAACAGCAAATCGTATCAATCCTGACAGTGTCAATGGTTCTAATGTACTAGCAGCAACTGCTAGCGCATCTGGCCTGTGGTTCAGCTCTCTGGGGATGTGCTCTATGTTAAAAGCATCAAACGAATCTGTTAAACCCCATACTCTATGTCTGTAACTAATCATTTTCTTGTAATTGCAGGTATATAGTTTCCTCACTTGTCTGACTACTAATTCAGAGTCTGAAAATACTCTGATGGTTTTCACCCTTTTCTTGATGGCCATTTCATATTCAACAATATTGTTAGTGCAGGAAAATTGTAATCTGTACGCTGCCATATGTGATTTACCTTGAGGATCTATGAGTTCAACACCTGCACCTGCGCCTTGTTTTGATTTAGACCCATCACATTTTAACGTCCACATGCCATCTTTATTTTTCTGACCTTTTATCTTAGCATGCATTGTCTCTTTTATTGTTTGTGGGGTGTTGTCTTGTTTATTCATGGATTTTTCTGTTTGGTTAACTTGCATATGTGTGTTTTTAGTTTGTAACTCAGAAAGACAACTACTCTCGTCTCTTATTTCTTTTCCTAAATCTAGAATCAAGGCATCTATATTATCCTGAACATATTTCGGTGTTGGATCAAAATTCTCATTTTCCTCTTGTAACTCTACCTTCCCTATGCATTTTTTGTATTCATATTCAATGATGTCTTTGCATATTTCACAACTCTCCTCAGAATGTTGCCTATCATGGACTCTACACCTGTTTTTATACAATTTACATTGGACCGGCAGATTGTGTTTAACGCACTCTTCCACCTCCAGTCTAATGGCATAACCAAATTTGTCTATTGCATTGTTTTCTTCATCTGAAGAATTTCCATCAGACTCAATGAATAATGCTGTCCTATTGCTGACACATTTTTTTCTAATGTTTAACATCATGATCTCTTCAATCTGCACCCCATGGTTGGTAATTCTATAGACACCCGGTTCAACAGCAGCATATAATATTTCATTAGTTCGATTATACTCTGTTATCATATATTTCATTCTGGGCTCTGCCTCTATTCTGATCTGGTTTGGGACACCTCTCCAAGGTAACCACATGTGTGAAAAGTCAGTGGCCATATATCTGTTTAATGTCTTGGACCAATCCCTACTCAGCAACATTCCATAATTTACAGGTATATCCACTACTTGAATATCAATGATTTGGCTTACCCTAGGGTCTGAGGCTAATTGCATTTGAATGTTCATGAGTTCTCCTATCACGCCAACCTCAGTCTTATCTAGTTGTGTGACAACCTTGGCAGATTTGGTGGGGGTCAGCCTGAGAGTTTTACATATTCCTAAGGGCATTACATTGGCCGAGGCACCAGAATCTACCATGCAATTGTGTATATTCTTCCCACACAATCTAACAGTTAACAAGAAAGGGGGAATATCCCTCTTATCCGTATGTATTACTACATTTGTGTTGGAAGGCTGCTCAACTTTCTTACTTTTCTCTTTAGGTGGTGAATCACTATTAGGAACAGTTATATCAGCAGACATCTCGTTCATCATGGACGTATCCAGGGATTTCATAAAAGCTTTTCTGATCCCTGGGGTCTTCAATAATTCATTTAGGGGTATACTGACCTTAATTTTCTTTATTTCTTCTGACAAGTAACTCATTAATCTTGTTGTCTCTATTACTTCAGTTTTACTTGTTTGATCCTTTTGTACTGCTGTTCCACTATTCGTGTGCTGACTAGCTTTAAGTTTGGCAGGATTGTTGCTAGCATTCTGATCTGGGGGTGTATTGATGTTATTCAGAGGAACGGATGTGGTAAAAGGTCCTCCCGGCCTAGGGTTGTTCCTCAAATTGTAAGTGTGGCTTTTATTTATCTGTTGAAAGGCCTGCACCTCCTCTATTTCATTTAATATCTCGTTTTCAGATTCAAAGGGAAACTGAAAAGCATTTAACACAAAGGCCGATTTAGGATAAAGATTCTCACAACAGTATGGTTCATCTTCTAGCAATTCATCCTCTTTCTCTTCTGCAGTTGCAAAGGTAAACGTTTCTAAGACTAATGTTGTGTCATATCCTGAGGGTACTACTTCATTACCCTTGGGAATGAGAAATTCAGAGGTAGGAGGCTGCACATCTATGTTGAAAATGCTGGCTGCTAAGTGGAACTGTGGACAGTCGTGCTCAGCATGGGCATTTGTATTGTGAAATCTGCACCAATTTTTGGGTGCTGTACTGGCCATTTGTATGCCAGCCGTTTGTTTTGCATCATGATTATCTATATTCTCAAAAGGAGAAGCTAGAGTACCGTTGTTGGGCCCAGTGTTCCATGTCTTGGGTGGCCTAGGTTGATTCTGATTTCTGTTATTATTGCCCTAGGTCCTATTATCTATCGCTGGCCCTCTATTTTGCATTGGTTGCCCCTGATTGGGGCCTTGATGCTGATTATAGTTTTGGTTTTGATTGTACTACTAATTTTGGTTGAAACTATAATTATGATTTTGGCCCTGGTTGTGATTTTGATGTTGACTGTAGTTTTGGTTGCCCCTTCCATAGAGGCCCTCGTTTCTTAGTTGTGTCACTTTGGTGGTCAACCTTTTCAAATGTGCAGTGATCTCTTTGATTTCTTCCCTATCCTCTTGTGCTTTTGCCACAGTTGTATCCCTAGGAGGTTGGAAGAAAGGCTGACCATTGCTTTGACTGTTACTGGAAGTACTAGCCGTGTAAGGAGTTATAGCTTGAATTGGGGTAGGACTATACACAGGTGTGTAAAGAGGAACCGGATTTAATAGTGGAGTGTGCTGGATAGGGGCTCCATTCCATGGTTGTGCCTGATTCTGCACCCCAAAATTTCCTCCATTAACAAATGGGCTATAAGTTGTATGCCTCATCTCTTGGTTTACTGAGGCTGCCTCTTTATAGGCTTTAGATATTGAATCTATGGCAAGTTTTCTTTTGACAAACATGGCAGTTAAAGGATCCAAGGCAGCATAGTACATAGCCAACAAGGGATCATCATTTATGGTATAAGGGGCCACCAGCCTAGAATGGGCCTTTTGAAACCTGTCGTTGAAATTATCAATCAGCTCTCCCTCACCTCATTTTATAGCAGCCAATTTATGATACAAAGCGCAAGGGTCAATGGGTCCCCTAAATCTTGACAGAAATGCTTCTTCCATAAGTGGCCAGGAAGAAATGTAACCGTTGGGTAAGTTTACATACCAGCTAGAGGCTTGTTCATTAAAGGTGTAGGGAAACAATCTACACACCATATCCTCGTGCTCTAACCTAGCTCTAAAACATGCTTCCTTGAATATTCTAATATGATCTTCTCAATCCTGATGCAACTAGTATTTGGGACATATCTTCTCCGGATTTTTGGGCATATCATGATAATCGTTGAAGAATATGGGAGAATTGACATCGAAAAAAGCTATCGCAGGTGTTTGAGCTTGACTTGAACTTGTAGGAATACCTGGATTGATTGGAGGATTAGGATTTACAGGAGGATTGGGACCCCCAGGAGTGCCTGAACCAAGATTTAAAGACCTGAACAGTGATCTGTCAGGACTCACAATACTACGGATGTTGAAAGGTGACCCAGGAGGTGTTCCAGATGAACTTCCAGCTTGCGATATTTTTGGATTCCAAATTAAAGGGTTTCTACTTTACCTTGTATCAGGTAGTTGTACAAATATATCTCCTGAACTGGATCTAGACCTAGTCACTCTATCACTATTTTTAGCCAGTTTGAAATAAACCCTAACTCAGGAAGGCCCTCCTTCTAGCGCCAGAAAACTGTTGGTGATTGTTTTGATGCAATCATAACAATAAGTTAAAATTCACATATAATGAACTGAAACTATACTTGAAAGATAAGAAGGAATCATTTAAGATTCAACTAATCCCAAGTCTACAATGGTTCGGTTGGTCAAGTTCAGTTGGTCAATGTGAAGCTGTAATGTTCAAGGGGTCTTACGTAGTCTAGAGTTTCTTTGTGGTTTATTGGACTAAGATTATGCAAAAGATCATGAGGTATGTCAATACTTTTCATTCCTTTGCATAAAAGTGTTACTGTGCTGCAGGTTTTAGATGTTTTCTTGGATTATTGCAGCTTTCTCCTTCATATATTTATGAAAACTGTCTATCTTAAACTTTGTTATGCATGTTTCTTCAAATTTGAGACAATTTCCTTTAGATTCCTACATTCTCAGCTAAATATTTAGATGGGTTGGGAAAAGTTAGAAAGATCTATTCTATACCGTATTTACTCTACCGAAGGATCTAATTGTTCTGTTATGCACTATGTAAATACCACAGTAATTTGATCAAATCCACAGTAAAAACCTTAAATGCAAGTTCTGAGCATTTTCACAAACATACATTTAAAATTGTAAGCTCTCAAAGATAATATTTCAAAACACAAAGAAAAGCAGGAGAACACTCAGAAGATAGATGCAGAACTCCAGATTCTATTGTATTAGAAACAAACAGTCATACATGATTTACAATGTTGGAATGACTCTTAGTTTCATTGATTAAACTACAAAGAACTTACAAGCTTTACAGATACAGTAAGGAGGCCAGACATTCCACGCACACCTTACTGCAGACAAACAGGTGACCTCCTTCTTCTACTTCTAGACTAAACTAAGCTAACTTGCTGTGTGCTTCTAAAAAAAATCCCTGTTGTAAAGTATTACAGTGTAGAGAGGCACAATATAAAGACTTTCTGATTGTCCTCACTACAGCAAAAATTAACTAAACCCCTGGTTCAAACCCCTAGTTACAGTAATAAATACAGATGAACCAGTTCTTCAAAATATCTCTGAGTAGTGTCAAATCTGGGCGAAATATTGCCCCTTCTGAGAAGCTCTAGTGGCTCAGCAATAACTTTGTTTATCCGCTACAGTAATGTTCTTAGCTGCAACCTTGTCCTTCATTGTAATGGCCTTGACTTCTTCGCACTTCATTTTTATCTTCCTGCTCCTGAGATCAGATTTTCTTCCTTCATGATGTCACTGTGTTGAAGTTCCAGCTGCTTCCCCAACTGCAAGCCTGCAAGACAAGACAAGCAATAAGTATCAAATTATCAAATAAACAGCAAGAAATTAAAATACTATTTAAATCCGGGTGACTGTGTAAAATATGCAGGAATCGGGTCCAAAATTAGCAAAAACCGTGTTCAAAATGCATACAGACTGCTCAAAATGATCGGGTCAACCATTGCTGACCAGGAAAATGTACCACAGGTGCCCAAAAATTGTTTAAAATTCCTATCGCTATGCATTTCCCGCCCATCAACATGATAATTGCCATCGGCGCGTCAAAAAATACATTGGCCGATCATCGCTATTTGGCCGATGGCCTTTCTCTTCTGTTTATCTCTTTGTTTTCTTCCATCGGCGTGTCTCGTATTATCGGCAGGACAAAAAACCCTTCTGCTGATTACTATGGTTTGGCCGATGGCCCCTTGCTTTGTTTATCCTTTCATCGGCATGAGCTATGCCGATATAGTCTTTCGGCCTGTATTTCTTCCTTATCGGCGTGAGATTCGCCATCGGCGAACTCCATATCTCCTTCTGCCGATGCCCTTCGTTATACCGATGTGCCTTTTCGTCGGCCTGACTCCTGCCGACAATCCCTTCGTCTATCGCCCTGACCTTGCCCATCAGCAAAGGTCCTAAACCCTACTCCGACTACCGCTGTCTAGCCGAAATGGCCCCCCTAAACCTAAGCTTTCCCTTATCTATCGGTGTGACCAATGATATCGGTGAAGCCACTTAAAACTTCACCGATGGCCATTCTCCCGCCGATACCCTTTGTTACCCTCGATCGGCGCAAGCCTTGCCGACACCGCTCTTCTTATGTTCCATCGGTGTGAGACGGTGCATCGGCAAACTCTAAATGCCTTGCTCCAATCGCCCCTATCATACCGATAGCCCCCGTATCCTTATCATTTCCTCTATCGGCCCAACTTTGCCCATCGGCAAAGGAACTTCGACCACCGCCGATAACTACTGTCATGTCGAAAGCCCTTTGTTTTGAACTCGAACCCTTGAACCTTGAACGTGGTTCAATACAAAGGTTCAACGCAATGGTTCAAAGACACATTTCGATGCAAGGACCTACATTACAACCCATTTAAAAAAACCTTGAACCACTGAACCCCGCCAAAGAGTTCAAGCGAGAGGTTCAGACCTGTAAAAACAACATGCCAATGAATAATAATGGCGACCAAAGTGTTCGATGTATTTTTTTGCAAAACAATCAAATGTATCATATAGAGTGGAACCCAGACAAAATTGCCCACGACCTGGAACTACTAAGTATGAACCTTTTCGAAATTTAAAACGAATGCCAACAAAAAAAAGGGGCAAACAACTGACTGTTTATCATGCAAAACCTGATAGTACATTTCACCTAAATGATCATAACTTGCAAAATATGATGAATTTTAAGACGGTTCAAAAAGCAACCCTGGCTCATTTTTAGAAGGAATCCAACCATATTATGCAATGGTACTGAAAATGCAATTTTTCTATATTTTTAATGAGGTTTGCAAACTTGACTCTCTTTTCCCTTACCACCAAGCAGAGCAAAACAAGCAGAAGCAAGAAAAGCAAAGCAACAGCAGGGGTCCTCATTTTGCAAAGGAGAAAAATAAGGTGTGTTGTGAACATCACAACACCCCCCTCTCAGTTGTCTTGCACATTTCAACACAACCCTGTTCCCCAAAGCCACATCCACCATGCAAGAATTGCCTCAAGCACCATACACAACAGATCTCACCAAAGCCACATCCAGCATGCAAGAACCGCTTCTAAATGACTTTCCAATGGATTATTAAGGCCATTGGATTCTTGTGTTTAGCAGGCAAACACCCTTGCATAGTCACCAAAATGTTGTCCTATATTTCCCTAGGTCAAAATAGCCCAAGGATCCCTTCAATTCTACAGAGATGTTGTAACTTCAAATATGTTGCAGACCTATTATATGTTTTGCCTTGTAAATTTCTCCCAAAAAATACTAAGTATTTTCCTTTGAAAATTTGTATTATTGGCGAACTCGCTTGTTCACAAACCATCCAATTCGTCGATTGACAAGTTTGTCGATAGGCAAACTCGCTAATAATGCATGAAGGGAAAGAACAAGTGCAAGAGGGTTTTTGTCGATAGGTTAGGTAGTTCACAAGCCTGTCAGTTTTCTAACCAAGAAGTTCATCGATTGGCCAAGTCGCTAACAAGGAAGCAAGGAAAAGAAAGAAGAAAGCTAAGTGTTTATCGGCAAGTGGAAAAGTTTGCTAACTAAAAGTTTGTCAACTCAGAGGTTCACCAATTTTAAAGTTTTTCAATTGGCAAGTTCACCGATAGGCAAACTCACCAGCAAATGGGAGAAAACAAGGCTTTTAGGTGGGAGGAATAGTTCACAAACCGAATGGTTCACCAATCCTCAGGTTCATTGATGAGTGAAGTGGCCAATAAATAAAGAATCTAGGGTTCACCAAGGCCTAATCTTGCCAAAAAGAATAGTGTAGGTTTGTTGACACTGAAAGAGCCCAATATAAAAGTAAAAATTGACCAAGGTAAAATGATTTACAAGAAATGAGAAAGGCACCAAAACAAAATTTAAAACAAACAATTTTGAAGTGTTGTAAAAGCTTCTAAAGGGTGCAATTTTCTGGATGCCCTAAAATCACGCCTCCACAAGTGACGCCTATATTGCAGGTTGAGGTCATTGTAGGTATCTGGAATAGTGCAGATCTTTAATATGTAGGTACTAGGAAATGAATGCAATGGATGGAGTGTATGAATCTCTGCAGGCCCAAGCCAAATCAACGTACCATAGGATATGGGCATCCCTCTAAATAGTGCAGATCTCTGCCATGGGATAGATTTATTGCAGCATGGGTGCCCTAAGATTTTTAGTTGACCACTTTTCCTAGCATCCAGGATTGCACAATGATTTGACAAAGTTATATAAGCATGTTAAGATGTATTTTTTAGAGGTTGGTTGGTCATTGGGTCCTTATCCAGGCTGAATCATTTAATGTGTGATCATAGCCTCATGATATTTCCTAGAACTGTATAAATCTAATGGACTGTGTCCTCTCTGGGATCTCTCTTGTCTTCATTTCCAGTTCAACTATGAAGGGAAGTTTGTCATTATATGACTTTTCTGATTTGTATTGAGTTTTTCTTCCTTTGTAATAGATTTTTTAATATAAACTACTGATATTTGCCTCTCTCTATTTTTGCACTGTGTTTATTTGAAAGCTACACATTTATACTATGGATGAATCATCCCTCTTTAGTTGTAGTTTTATATTTGAACCTCTACTAGAGTTTCACAAGTTTGTGTAAGCTTCTTTTATTTTGAGATCATTGTTGTGTTATATCAGGGCCAACCAAATGAACTAAATCTGGTGTATCACCCTTTTAATTTCACTTTATCCTTCTTCCCCTTTTCCCTGGTGATCAGTAACATTAGATTTAGCTAAATTCTCTTGACCTTAAGTCCAAAAAGAGGAACCAACCTTCTTTGGAGGTTTGATCTCATCTGCAAGGTCCCACACCTTGAGATCAATCCCATTGTGTCATTGGAACACCTAAACCTAATTCAAGCAAGGTGCAATTCCAAGTGATAACAGGCACAATCGATGGAAAAGATCTAGGCCCATATGTAGATCCTCATAAAATATGGACTTCCATCTCTGGTGGACTCAAACGACAAGGTGCTCTATCCGAGCACATTAGAAGAGAGAATCAAGAGAAAAGTATGAGATGAATTTGAGCTATATGGATTGTCCCCTACATCAACAATGGAAGAGATGTTGGCTACAATAAAGCCAACTACTGACTTGGGGACATTGGTGCAAGATGCCATCTCACAGTTGCAACAAATTTCTTATGAACATACACTAGAGTTGGAGTGAAGATATAGGATTTTGTTGAAGATAAACCTACCCAAAGACAAGGACTAGGGAATCTCATGGATTCTCTAATCCATATTTGAAGGGACATGTATCTTATTTGAATTTTAAAAAAAAAATGAAAATTAGTAGTTTAGATGGTGACTCTATGCCCAATGGATCAACTTCTAGGTTCCTCTTCTTTTGCCAATGAAAGAACCCTTAAGAGCCACCAAGATTGTAGTGGATTATTCACTATAGGCATCAAATCTATCCCATCTTACATTTTGATCAATAAGAATGCCCCGTAATATTGGGGACATCTCGCTCTTAATAATTTTGTATTAAATGAAATGTCTTAATGTAGTTCTAGTATTTCTCTAAGTCCCAATGAACATGCACCACCAGATTCTTCAAGCTAGATCTAATAGGATGATTCATAGGACTTTCATACAAATCAAACAAAACTTTCATTGAAAGGCATCGACATCGGGAAATGTGGCATGGCAATTGTTTGAAAAGGTAATAATGCTTTATACATATGTATTAATGGGCTCCACTTACTTTATCGGTTGTTAAGTTATGAACTAACTAGAGCCATATGGTGCACTCTCAGGGATTCCAAGAAATACAAAGAAAGAACTTTTCCAAAGTTAGTGCAGACCATTGATCTACCACCAACAATTCATCTACCGGTCCACAGGATGTGTAGCCATTTCTTAACAAAGCTGATCCATCTTGCATCTTAGCAACATAGTTTTAACACCCATGACTTCCTTGTATCATCCTAATTCTACAATTCTAGAATAGCAAATGCAGGCCATGTCACATCCATAATTTAGATTATCCATAAGGCCAGACCCATGCATTGAAAGCTAGCAACTGTCAACACTCAACAAGGAAGTTTCATTGACTAAAGTCATGATAGTGTAGTACTGGGATGTGGACTTCATGAATCATGTACCATAGGACCTTGTAGCTATGGCCAACCACAAAAAGGAACCATTAAAGCAATAAAATGTGTAGAGAGGTATTTTCCTCTATTGATTTCAAATTGAAATGTAATTTTGGGTAGGAAAAACTATTGTGGGTTGGGTAGTCTTCTCTATAAATACCGATCTGGATGTCCATTCATAAGTTATATGACAATTTCTATAGCTAAGCTATTGAGCCTAATGTAGGAGTTGATTCTAATTTTGGCACAAATGTGCTTTTGAGCCTAATGTGTTATCTCCATCTCTCTTTGTTGCTACACAGGAGACCTCTATGTATGTTTCTGGAGGAGTTGTATTTATGTAATGGTTGAATGATCAATGAACTTAATAAGAAGAAAGTTATTGTCTCAATGATTCTCGCCCTTGTCTTTGCTCACCTTTAACTATTATGTGCATATTCCTTTATGTCAAGATTATTACATCGTGTGCTATTAAGCTCTACTTTGGTGGTAAAGATTATATCTATCAAGCATGAACCTTTGTTATGATTTATTTTGTTTTTGCAATCTCTATCCTTTTTCAACCCCCCCACACAATATCTCTAGGCTTTGCTAAGGATAGATAGGTAGCCGACCATCTAATCCCAAAGATTGTCTTGTAAAACCCACCCATATTAGTAGCTTACACTACTACCTACAAGGCTTTTCATGTTCTTAGTCCTACTTGGCACATTAGCCCTTGAAAAAGGCCTTTAGATCAAACAAGTACCATGGTGTTTTGTAATTGCATGGATAGATACATGTCTTGCATGTGTGGATTCATTAGTTACATGTTGGTGCATAGTTTAGATATATGTTGTACTATAGATGTGTGCATGGGGTGCATCACTTGTATCTTGTTGCATATTGTAGATCCATTGTGTTTTGGAGCTACATGGGTGGATTCATTACTTGCATGTTGTAGATTCATGAAATTTGGGTCTGCATGAATTTGCATGTTATAGATTCATGGAGTTTTAATGTGAATGCATGTTGTAGATTCATATAGATTTGAGTTTACATGTAAATGCATGTAGGGTATTCATGGAGATTTGAGTTTGAGTGTGAATGCATGTTGTAGATTCATGGATTTTTGAGTTTGTATGTGAATGCATGTTGTAAATTCATAGATATTTGGGTTTGAGTGTGAATTCATGTTATAGATTCATGGAGTTTTGAGTTTGTATGTGAATGTATGTTGTAAATTTATGGATATTTGGGTTTGAGTGTGAATGCATGTTGTAGATTCACGGAGTTTTGAGATTGTATGTGAATGCATGTTGTAAATTCATGGATATTTGGGTTTGCATCTTACAAAATTGTGATAGTTCAACATTTGGAATATGGATCTGGTAATTATAAATTTTTAGGTATTTTAGATGTGTTGATGAATTCAAATTTGCATGTATGGTTTTGTAAGTTTTACATTTAAAACTAAAATATGTAGATCTATAGAAGAATGTTACTCAGTGTAATTCCAAAGAGTTGTTTAGATGCAAGACATGTTGTAGATTTGTATGCATGTTTATTGCATGGTTAGAGGAGATTGGTTGCAACTTTCACAGTGGAGGAGTGTTTGTACATGATCAGTCACTCAACATTTTTGGGATGGTTCTTGTTGAGTTCTTGTACTGGATTGGCACTAGTTTGAAGTCAAGAGATTCTTATAGTGGATATCTCTTTGTAGTTCTATATTGATGAACTTTAACAACAAATGTGTTTTAGAGCTTGTGTTTTTGTAGGTGACTTCATTAACTATGACTTCATTAGTTTTAAATTTGATAGGTGGGACTTTGTCAGTTATGAATTTGTTAGCATTATACATCTTCAACTTTTGGGATGAACTTAGTCAAGAGGAACTTCAACAATTTAAGAACATGTTTGATTGTGACAAATTATCAAGTCATAGTTTTGAGATGGTGGTTCTACTTTTTATTTTGGGAGCTCTTAGTGTTGTAATTGAGTTCTTTGATTATGTTAAGGTCACATGTGATCTTCAAATTTTAGGAGATGTGTGTTTAATAATGATGTCATGAGAAGCTATTGTGTGCACAATCTAGAGTTTTAGAATGGCATGATTGTATTTGAAAGTTTGTCATAGGTTCATTATGATTCCATAGGCAACTCTAGATCATTTTTAGTGGGAGATTTGGTAGTGATGTGTTATTGTGTCATGATGGACTTTGGATCACATTTTATGGTTTTAGCATGATAAGGAGGCTCTTAGGAGAAGATTAGAATCATTTGGAGACTTATGATCTTCTATTGAGAAATGTAGATCATGAAATCATGATGAGTTCCTTGATTATGTATTGATCATGTAGAGGTAGCTTTGGTAGTGATTTGAGGTGGTCTTCTAGAGTTGAGTATGGTGATCATTTTTCCATGGGGAGCTTTTGGATATTTTAATGTTGCAATTAGAGTTTAGTTGGCATGTGATGGTTGGTTGGGTACTTTTTAATGCTTAACATATTTGGGTGAGGTTGGAGATCTCTAGCAAATTAGAGATCAAGTGTTGAAACAAGTCTTTTGATGAGGTTTCAATAGAAAGACCAAGAAGCTTACACTTGGAGTTGGACATGAGTTTAGAATAGACTTGATGAGGAGATTATTTGTAGAGAGAGATAGTATGATTTAGAGCATCTTAGAAGGAATAATCTCATACCCCACTCTCTATAAGGTCCACTCAGTAGGGAATGATTAGTGTGATTTAGAGCATCTCAGGAAGAATAATCTCATAACCCCACTCTCTATAAGGTCCAATCAACAAAGAATGATCTAATAGGTAATGTCCAATTTTTTATATGCATTTTTTTTGTTCTTTATTTCTCATGTGAATGAGTCTTGGATTGTGAATGCTAATTTTGAGGATTGGTTTGAGACATGCATGGCATGGTTTTATTTTCCTTTGTTTCCTTATGTGTATAAGTCATTTAGGAGGACATGTTTAAGGAGTATAGTGGATGGTCAATGGCTTTGGGCATATTCCCTAGTTGTGGGAATGATTGTTAGTTTGATGTTCCTTTAGTTTGAGAATCTTACATCATTTTGGATTTTTTGATCTATTGTCATGTTTAATCTTGGGGTTGAATGATTAGACGTTGACATAGATTTTCTATATGGGGATTTGGAAGAAGGTCTACTTTCACAACTAGAGCACTTAGTAGAGTTGGCAGAAGAACATGGGGTGATTTGCAAGATTTTTCTCTATAGTTTGGTGTTTATCTTATAGGTTCATTTAATTTTAGAGTTGTGATTTGTGAAGAGCTAATCATATTGATAGGTTGTCATGAGGTCCTAGCACTTTATTTGAAAAATACATCAATTATGTCAACCGGGTAGTGTCCAAAGGTTGTATGCAATAGGGGATGTTTTCGCCATCTTTCTTAGTAAGACTTTAAATTTTTTTGAATTGGTTAAAAACATAAATTAAACTAAAAAGCATGAAATTATCTAAGCTAGAAAGCATTCAAATTCCTATTCTATAAAGCATGAAAACTATCTAAGAATCAACACTTGCAGTTTAACTATGAAATTTAAACAAAGGCAACTAACTAATAATGACTAACTATTAATTGAAAGTACACCTAACATCTTTTAATCAACAACTAACAACAGTTTTATGAACAAAGTAGATGCTCTAGAAATTCTAAGTAAATAGAAACTCAGAGATCAGTAACTTAAAAACACAACCTACAGGAACACACAATAGTACTAAACACATAATAACATTTATCTAATCATAACATGCATAGAACATAACTTAACAACATTTAACAATGAAAATACTTATCTACTATACGAGATCCCTCGAGTGGCCAACTCTTGGGCATTCCTACTAATAGCTCAAAATCACATATAGTACTTTTGTAGCTTTAAAGTAAATCCATTCATAACACTTCCATTACTTAGAACAAATTACTCAGAACAATTTGATGATATTCATTCATTCATTCATATCATAAAAGTGTAACAACACATAGAACATAACCGAACCGTATTCAAAATAACATTATAACAACATATCCTTGTTTCCAGCAGCTATACATATATACTGCTCTACTACAAAATCCTAATCTACAGATGGCGAGAAAAATACCATTAAAAAAGTCTAAAGAAGAATTACAACTAACTGATGTTCATGAAATAAAACATAATAAAGGCTCTAAGTGGAGCCATAAAGTCTCAAATAGTCTTAACAGAAATTAACATAATGTTTTTATAAAGTCTTCCACTATGCATGCCTAAATTTCTGGCACCCAAACTTCTAGCGCTCTAACTTCAACCGCTTGAAGTCCACTCCTCTCATAGGCCATGCATAAATCCTACACAATTACTCAAAGTTTATACCATTATATCAACATTAGTTAGCTAATTCCAATCACTTTGAGAAATAAAGATTTATACATCATTTTATACAAAGTAGACAATTATTACTTCTAAAAATAAATAAATTGGCATGGCTGAGGTGGTTGGCAAGAACAAAAAGGGGTATTTAGCTCATCATAAGAATGAGGTTGTTTGTACCTCATCGTCCTCCCCTTCCTAAGCCTGAGTAGGTCCTCCTGCTCTCTGTTGAGTCCTCTGCCTCTTTGCATCGCTTTTCCTATTCAATTCATCATATTTTGAGCTAAGATCATACATGTCTTATGTCTCTTCATCCAAATGATCAGGGTGTTTAAGAAAACCTTTGTTGTATTTAACCCTTATCTACCACTTATATAATTCTCCAAGATTTTGGTTGGCAGTGATCAAAACTGCAGGGGGTGGCTGAAGGAGCAATGGAGGTCTGTATCGTATCCCTATCCACTTGGTCTTGAGTTGTGATATTTATATTTATACCTCAACCCTTCTGTAGGACCACCTTAGGTTGGTAGGGGAGATCATCTCCCTTTGTTTGAGATACATAGGGAGGGGAGTGTACCACTCCTCACAAACACTCTATGCCCTTTCAATTAATTATGGCCCATGAACTTTGAAATTTTCAAAGCAAATCTAGATATTGTCATTATATTTATTCTTCATGGCTTCATAGCTTTTAATCCTTCAAAATTGAGCCTTGAAGGCAAAGGGCTTCCAATTAGGATATCTCATTTGGAGTCCCACAATTCTCTCAGCTTGCAAATATTCCCTAGTTTTCTCCTGCCATTGGATTTGATTCTACATATTAGACATGAATGCTCTAAATTGTACCTCCCCAACAAAAAGGTTGGTAAAGAAATCACTATGTTTTTCTAAAAACAAATTATGTATGAAAAATTCACACAACAGATTTTGTTGAACAAGGATTGCCTCTTTGAACGCTTCCAAGAATTGTTTATCATTTGGGTCATGGGGTAAATTGCAAGAGATCCTCAAAAGCTTCCCTCTTAACAACTATTCATTTAGAAACATGGAATATAATTAGGATGGCTTTCTACAGGCTAGTAACAATTCTCCAATCTGACATGCATCAGTTTTAGCCTGATAGAGTTTATCATATGATTCTTTTAATAACACTATTTCTTACTTAAGTTTGGCATTTTCTGCCCCTGCTTGTCTCAAGAAATAGAATCTCTCCATCCATTTGGTCAACATTGGAGGAATGTGGATTTGAAACCATTCCATCTTAGTTGGCTTAGTTTGCACTTCTTTTGATTCTATCATTGGTTTCACATTTGTTTACTGCAAATCCTGCTCTAGTTCAACAGTTCTTCTCAAAGTTGCATTGAGTTCAAGTGTTTGATGTTCCTATTTTTCTATAAATGCTTGAAGAGATTGTACTAGATGATCAGTTAAATTCTTAATCTATTTATCTTTTTCAAATAAACTAGCCAAACATTCTTTATCTTTCTCATCAATTTGTTTCACTTGGAACTGTAACTCTCCAATAGTTTTATCCTTTTGTTCTAATTGAGTCCCTAAAGCTGTGATTTCTTGATCCTTTCTCATCAAAAGTTTAGCTTGTGTGTTTATTTCCTATTGTTGCTTGTTTATCTATTCCTCTTTTTGATGTAGTTTTTCTTTTAACTGAATAATCTTTGTCTTCATCTCTTCTAATTTTGTTTTTATGTGATCATTTTTTCCAATTTCTGTATCAATGGAAGGGGGAAGATAGAGATCTCTACATTACTGTCAATCACATGTTCTACATTATTTACTTCCAGTGGACTTTGTTCTCTATCATCGGCAACCAGGAGAGACAATTCTTCACTTGGGGGGACTGTATTAATTTCCTATGTTTCCAAGGGCTGTTGTGAAGGGGAAAGGGGTTCAACAGACTCATCCTCAACAAGTATATAATTTGGTAATTGTGCTCCCATTTCTCTTTGTCTTGCTTCAAATGGGACATCCTCCTTTTCACTTGATTGGGGTATGTTTCCACATAGTTGGGCCACATTCTCATTTGATTAGGCTACAGTTTCATGAAATTCCCTCTCTTGTCTTTTCTTTTTAGGAACATGCGGCTAATCACAAGTCGTAGCACAACTAAATTATGTAGCCAATCATTTAGTTCTCCTTAAAGGAGGAGGTCTTTGCAATTTCACTTTTGGCCTCTTTTCCTTTTTGTGGGGCTAAGTATTCTTATCTTCAAAATTCACTAAATCCACATTTTCTTGTTTCTCTGGAGTTTTTGGTACATTTTGTGGTTTAGTCTCTCCTGCGAATCTGAAAGGTTTGATGGATTTTCTGATGCTTCACCATTAGGAGCTCTTCTAGCATCTTGAGGAATAGAGGAATCTTGAGGCACAGGGGAGTCTTGAGGCACAAGGGAATCTTGAAGCATAGGGGAAGGTTCTTTTACATTTTGATCCGTCATTCTAGATGACTTGCCTTCTTCAAAATGTCTTAAGGGTTCAGGGTTTTCAAATTTTTGAAGAAATTTCTTCCATTTTTCTTCTGATTTTCTTTTCTTCAGGAAATGATGTTTACAAATTAGATGAATAAGACCATGATGTTTCAATGGGCTTAAACCAATTTTAAACCTCTCTATCATGTTGACAATGGAATCACTGAGGAAAACAGGGAAGTTAACCCTTAATTCAGGGTTTTCAGTGCCATGGCATAAGTGAGTGAGTAACCAGAAGGGGGGGTGACTATGGTGGTACTTTGTCCCTCACATTGTAAAGTATTTCATAATCCAGACAACTGTTGTTCTCCACGGCTCTGCAATGGACATTCTCTGAAACCCCTTATTTTGCCCACGGGTATTCACAACTAACAGAGGATGAGGTTCTCCCTCCCTTATGAAGAGTTCTATCATTCTTTGATAAGAAATGTTTGTTGCTTCTGTTAAATTTACACCTTCATTTTTAATGCCAGACAAATTAGAAATGATTCGAGGGCTTACCTTAAACTTCTTGCCACGTACTATCAGCTGCCCATTTGAGAAGTTTTCTACAAATTCCTTGACCAGCTGTGTGTTATGCCCCTCAAATTTATTCATAAACTCAAGCCAACCTATCCTTTGAAATAGCTCAAAAATACTATTCAATGCCAACAATTTCTATGGGGAAGTTGGTTCTAATTTACGCTTAGCCCCACCCATTATGTTTCTGATTTGTAATTCTACTAAGTGTCTACTAAATTTGTGGCACTACAACAGTGGAAAACTATTTTAACAAAGTTGTTATGCAAACTAAAGGGAATGCAATCTTATAACCACCCATACTTTGACAATACTAATGGGACACAGATTAATTTAAGCATTTGGCTTCACTGCATTTGAATCATTATTTTGCATGGGATAGAGTGCATGAGTTGCCACCTCTCCAGTGAAGGTACAGTCTGCACAATTTACTAAATTTGGAAAGGAAGGTGGAATGTGTCAAATCATTTATTTTTATCCACAATAATATACCTACTTAAAATAAAGATGTACATACCTTATGTCTCATCATTGATTTGAAAGTCGCTTTCCCTATGCTAATGTAATAGCATCATGGGTGGTGGTGTAATTAAATTCAAATGGAATGGTGGAGGGTGGTAATGAATGTATTATGAATAAAGATGGGATGGCGAATAAGGGTTCTAACTATTATGAAAAAAAGTGGTCACAATAATTTTTTATTTATTATGGCAGCATCGAGCGTGAATTTCGATAGTGGTAGAAAAGAATTAGTGATGGTCATGGGTATGTTGTTGGGATTGTCAGAGCATTTGCAAAAAAGGGAAATCACAAAATTTTGGAGCATCACTGAAAGATGTGACCGGGACAAAAGAATGAAATTTCAGAGCATCGCTGAAAGATGCGAACAGGACAAATAATGAAATTCTGGAGCATCGCTAGAAGATGCAGCTGGGACAAAGAATAAAATTCTAGAGCATCACTAAAAGGTGTAGTTAGAATGCAGGAACAAAGTTTTGGAGCATCGTTGAAAGATGCAGCCAAAATGCAGGAACAACGTTCTGCAGCTCGTTAAAAGATGTAGCCAGAATGTGGGAACAAAGTTCCAGAGCATCACTAAAAGATGCATCCAGAATGCAGGAACAAAGTTCTAGAGCATTATTGAAAGATGCAGCTAGAATGTAGGAATAAAGTTTCAGAGCATCGTTGAAAGATGCATCTAGAATGCGGGAACAAAGTTTCAGTGCATCGCTGAAAGATGCAGCTAGAATGCAGGAATAAAGTTTCGGAGTATTACTAAAAGATGTAGATGGAATGCAGGAACAAAGTTCCGGAGCATTGCTGAAAGATGCAGCCGGAATGAAGGAACAAAGTTCTGGAGCATTACTAAAAGATGTAGCTAGAATACAGGTGGAATGGAACATGATGACACACTTTTAGACTTAACACGTTCTGAAGCATCGCTGAAAGATGCGCCGAAATGCAAGAACAATAGGGGAATGGAACCAATTGAATAGATAAGTTCTGGAGCATTGTTGCAAGGCATTCTCTTTAAAAATGAAATCTCTCAAAAATAGAAATAAAATTTAGACAAGTCCAAAAAGAATGGTAATACAATAAAAATCCTCTAAAGTGATGGTACAGGAGCACCTGATGGACTTTATGCCTCCATGAGGCCATTTTGTAAATATTTTCTTTATGTTGTGTTTTGAGTCTTTTTTCATGTAATAAGGTCATAATAGACCATTTGTGATGTAATTGGAGTCATTTGAGTCATTAGGGATCAAACTTGTAAAAAAATGTCAAATTGTCAAAAAGTGCATTAAAGTTGCAACCTTGATTAGGAAGTTAGTTGTGGGTGGTTGGTAGTTTTAAATTGATTGGGAAAGAATAAATACATTTTTTCAACATGAATCCCAAGGGGAGAGAAGGTTGGAGGAGGTTGGAGAAGGTGGGTGGTTACATTCTGAAGTGATATCAATAAAAGACATCCTTGTTTCTGCATTTCTAAATGTTAAATTGTTGTTTCAGAGTTTGGTGTGGATTTATATGGCTTGTATATGACTGAATGTCATATGGCTGGAAATATTATTGAGTCTACTTTCCATTTCTTTTTGTTGCATCAAATTGCATTAAGATTTGAATAAGTTATGGCATTTTTATTGAGGGTAGGTCTATAGAGTTTAATTTTCTAAAAATACAATCTGAAAACATGCATGGTACGGCCTAGTAAGGCCTCACATTGATGCATATAATAGAAGGATGGAAATATATGTTTTCTAGTTTACAATGTTTTTGGTTGCATGTAATTTAATTATTTTTTGAATGAGTTATGTCATTTTTGGTGAAAGTAGTTCTGTAATAATCCTAGGGTTTGCACAAGAACAATTAAGTTTTGAACTTTGCCTTCCAAAGTAACCATATCCCATTTCAAGATATGTTATAGAAGGACTTAATGGGTATCCAAATCCATTTTTAGATCATGGGTTTGAGTTTTATTCTAAAAATTATGTCAAAAATACCTTATTTGCTGCTCTCATCAAAGCATAGTAGAAGTTTGTGAGAAAAAGTCATTTGTTTGAAGTGTGTTTATTTAGGTGAATCCTCCATGCACTGGATCAATTGGTATCAGAGCCCAAAAAGATCTAGGCAAGGAATTTTTTGGATTTTGTGTGTTGTCTTTGTGCAGGTTGAAGAGAGAACTTGGTTGCCAAAAGACTAGGTAGAGGAAAAAAGAAGAGACCTAGGTGAGGCAAAGACAAGGAGAAGCAAGGAGAGACTTGCTTGAGGAAATATGGATTTGTTTAGAAGGTATTTGCAGGCTAGGCGTTCACAAAAGAAGAAGCAAGAGAAGAAAAGGGAAAGTGAGAAGATGAAAAGAGAGGAAAAAGAGATGAGAAAGAAGGAAAAGGAAAGGGCAAGACAAATGAAGTTTGAACAAGAGATAAGAGAGATAAGGCAAGCGTTGGAAAGAATGAACAAAAGTATGGAACTTGACATGCAAAGAATAATGGAACTTGAGGAGAGAGCATGGCAAGAACAAAGTTGGCATTTATCATCAAGAAAGAAGGTTAGGTGGCCTATTAATAGGATTGTTCAAAGAAGAAAAAGACAAGCAAGGACAATAGCAATAGAAGAGGTAAGCAATGAAATGGTAAGTACACCTATGATTATTTTGACATCTAGCATTAAAAAAGTTCAAGAGGACAAGGTAGACATAGTTGTGGATGAGTCTTTATACCATATGCAGTGGTTTGAATCAAATGAGCAAAATGAATAAGTAGAGAAGGTTGTTGAGGTTGCTGATAAATTTGATATTGATACTCAAGTTGCTAATGATAAGGTTGTTGGTGTTGATAGTCATGATCAAGTTGTTGTTGATAATGAAATTGCTAATAAGGATGTTTCATATTTGTTTGCTAATGAGGTTTTTGAAAATTTTCCAGAGTATGTTGCAAGTTACACTAATGGTGAATATGATGTCATGTGGTGTTCCAATGATGAGGATGAATACAAAGATAAAGCTACTGAGGTATATGCACAAGAAATAGAGTTTTGGAGCCTTGAAGTTGAGAGGATGCTGAATAGGAGATGGCATAAGAAAAAAAATAGGAAGAAGGATACATGGACAGTTGCAAAGAAGAAAGAAAAATTGTAGAAGAATTGGAAGACTAGGAAGGAGCAGACCAACATTCAATGGGACTTAAATTTTCTTTTCTCTGGGAGTATGGTGCAGGAGCACCTGATGGACTTTATACCTCCATGAGGCCATTTTGTAAATATTTGCTTTATGTTGTGTTTTGAGTCTTTTGTCATGTAATAAGGTCATAATAGACCATTTGTGATGTAATTGGAGTCATTTGAGTCATTAGGGATCAAACTTGTAAAAAAATGTCAAATTGTCAAAAAGTGCATTAAAGTTGCAACATTGATTAGGAAGTTAGTTGTGGGTGGTTGGTAGTTTTAAATTGATTGGTAAAACATAAATATATGTTTTCAACATGAATCCCAAGGGAGGAGAAGGTTGGAGGAGGTTGGAGGAGGTTGGAGAAGGTGGGTGATTACATTTTGAAGTGATATCAATAAAAGACATCCTTGTTTCTGCATTTCTGAATGTTAAATTGTTGTTTCAGAGTTTGGTACAAAATTGTATGGCTTGTATATGACCTGAATGTGGTATGGCTAGAAATATTATTGAGTCTACTTTCTATTTTTTTTTATGCATCAAATTTCATTAAAATTTGAATAAGTTATGGCATTTTTATTGAGGGTAGGTCTGCAAAGTTTAATTTTCTAAAAATGCAGTCTGAAAATATGCATGGTACGGCTTGGTATGGCCTCACATTGATGTATATAATAGATGGATGGAAATATATGTGTTTCTAGTTTACAATTAATTTAGTTTCATGGAATTTTATTAGTTTTTGAGTGAGTTATGTCATTTTTGGTGAAAGCAGTTCTGTAACAATCCTAGGGTTTGCACAGGGAAAATCAAGTTTTGAACCTTTCCTTCCAAAGTAACCATATCCCATTTCAAGATATGTTATAGAAGGGTGTAATGGGTATCCAAATCAGTTTTTAGATTATGGGTTTGAGTTTTATTCTAAAAATTATGTCAACATTACCTTATTTGTTGCTCTCATCAAAGCATAGTGGAAGTTTGTGAGAAAAAGTCATTTGTTTGAAGTGTGTTTATTTAGGTGAATCCTCTATGCACTGCATCATTATAAGTACATACACATACAAGATTTTTTTTTTCTTTTTTTTTGTTACTTAGAATTATAATGGCTCTACTATAGCAAAGTCAATGCATTGGGTTTCCCCTTGCATTTTTACCATTCTCGTAAATTCTTCTTTGTTGATAGGTTTGTGGTAGATTCGTAAGCGATGACCGTTGACTAAAAGAGTTTGAGTGTCACCATCAATAGGTTTGAGCTGCACTGCTTCATTTGGAAATACTTCAGAAATTTCATATGGACCTAGCCAATGAGTCCCTAGTTTTCCTTTTTGATCTTTATATTAAGAGTCAAATAACAATGCCCAATCTCCATTGTGGAACTCTCTTTCTTTTATGTGTTTATCATGTCAAGCCTTCCGTTGTTGTTGCACTAGCTCAATCTGTTGGATAGCTTCTAGGCGGAGTTCATCTAATTCACTAAGCTATAAGACTCTTTCTACCTGAGCTTGGTCGAGCTCTAAGCCTAACTCCATTATCGTTCTAAGAGTTTGAAGTTCAAATTCAATGGGTAGAAGAGGTTTCTTCCCAAAGACTAACTCCTAAGGAGTAAGACTAGTGGTGGATTTCCAAGTTGTATTATAGGCCCAAATAGCTTCAGGCAATTTTCTGGCCCAGTTTCTTCTTCCCAATGAAACTATTTTTGTCAAGATATTTTCAAGTTCCCTGTTAATGAGTTCTACCTGACCATTTTCTTGAGGGTGATAAGGTGACAAATTTTTATGGCTTACCTGGAAATGATCAATAAAGGCTAGCAAAACTTTTGACATGAACTAGGGTCCCTGATTTGCAACAATTGATCTAGGGGCTCCAAATCTAAGAAAAATCATGTTATACATGAAGTCAACAACTTGTTCCTCCCTAACAACTCTCAGGGCTTGGACTTCTACCCACTTAGTCAAATAGTTAGTACAAACCAAAATGTATTCTTTGCCCTATGAAGGAGTGGGACCGATAAAATCCAATCCCCACTTTTCAAATGGTTTGCACACTACCTGCGGTTGCAGAGGTATTTCATTGGATGTTGTGGGTCTTCCTGCCCGTTGGCATTTATCACAATGGCAAACATAGTTTTTCACATCTTTATGCATTGAGGGCTAGTAATACCTCGTACCTAGGATTTTATGGGAAGCTCTCTTGGCAGAGCAATGACCTCCAGATGGGTCATCATGGTAGGCTCTAAGTATACTGTATGTTTCGTCTGATTTGACGCAACATCATAAAACCAGATCAGGGCCACATCAAAATAGCATTCCATTAATCTATTTAAACTGAGCACTTTCCCAAATAAGGCATTTCTTTTGTTTTATCATAAATTTTGGTGGGAACTCAAAAGTAGCTAGATAGTTGGTGATGTTTGCAAACCATGGAGTTTTAATGGAGATGGCAAATAGATTTTCGTCTAGGAATTCATCTTGTACAGGAGCATAATCTCCATTGTCTTGTTTGATCCAGGATAAGAAATCTGCTACTACATTGAACCTCCCAGGTTTGTCAATGATGGTTACATTGAATTCTTGGAGAAGCAATAACCACCTGATTATTCTTCCATTTACTATAGGTTTGTTCATTAAGTACTTGATAGATGAATGGTCTGTGAACATAGTTACTTTGTACCTTGTGATATAATGTCAGAATTTATTGATTGCATGCACCACAACTAAGAACTCTTTCTTCGTAGTGGTATAGTTTCATTCAATGGGATTCAAATTTTTAATAATGAAATAGATGGAATATTTTCCTCCATTCTCATCTTCTTGACCTAAAACTACTCCAATGGCATCATTGGAAGCATCTGCATTTAAATATGAAAAGGAAGGTTCCAATTAGGTTCATGTAGGATAGGAGCAGAGATGGGTTTCTCCTTAATGATTTCAAATGATGTTTGACATTCTGCAATCTAGACAAAATCTATCTTTTTGGAGAAGGAAGAACATGGGGGATGCAATCTTGTTGAAGTTTTCTATGAATCTTTGGTAGTATCCGGCATGTCCTAAGAAACTTTTGACATCAAATTGGTTCTTTGGAGTCTCTATTTGTTGTATCAACTTAATTTTCTTGGGACACCACATCTCAGCTGAAGGGATAAAAGTGGATCCTAAGAAAATTGAGGTGATACAACAACTAGAGACTCCAAAGAACCAAACTGATGTCAGAAGTTTCTTAGGACATGCCGAATACCACCGAAGATTCATAGAAAACTTTAGCAAGATTGCAGCCCCCATGTTCTCCCTTCTCTAAAAAGACATAGATTTTGTCTGGACAACAGAATGCCAAACATCATTTGAAATCATTAAGGAGAAACTCATCTCTACTCCTATCCTACGTGGACCTAACTGGAACCTTCCTTTCCATATTTATGCAGATGCTTCCAATGATGCCATTGGACCAATTTTAGGTCAAGAAGATGAGAATGGAGGAAAATATGCCATATATCTTAGGGATAGCTAGTGGTCCTCACATCGCTTCAATACCTTGTCTAGATTTTTAAGACCTTCATCAAAACTGGAACCATACACTATGAAGTTGTCCATGTAGACTTCCACACAATCATTTACTAGTTCAACAAATATGGCCAGAACGGCTCTCTAAAATGTTGTTGGAGCGTTACATAGCCCAAAAGGAAGGACTCAATATGCGAATGTTCCCCAGGGGAAAGTAAAATTTGTTTTGTCCTGGTCTTCCACTGCTACTTGTATTTGGTTATATCCACTGAATCCGTCCAAGAATGAGAAATACTTCCTTCTAGCCAAATTATTTAAGACTTGGTCTATGAAAGGTAAAGGGAAGTAATCTCTATAGGTAGCTTTGTTGAGCTCTCTATAATCAATGCACACTCTCCACTTCCCATTTTTCTTTGGAACAACTACCAAAGGTGAAACCCATTTACTGTCAGAGATGGGATAGATGAATCCTACTTGTAGGAGTTTCTCAATCTTTGTTTTAACAATATCCTTGAGTGTAGGGTTGAGTCTTCATTGTGGTAGATGAACAGGTCTAACATCTTCAGTATAGATGTGATGGGTACAAACACTCAGGTGTATTCCTCTCATGTATGTATAATCCCAAGAAAAACCTTTGGATCTATTTACCAAAACATTAAACAATTTGATCTCATCTAACTCTATCAACCAACTGTTAATATTTAAAGTTTTTCTAGGTAGTAACATGATAGTTTTGGTTCTAGGATAGTTGGAAGTGACAGTTGTTGGTCTCTCAGATTTGCACCCTTGTTGAGTTGTAAAACTTGACAATCTGGAGAAACATGGGATCTTTCCAGGTCTGTGGGTCACCTGAGTTGGAAAGAACCTCTAGAGAAGGCTGGCTTCCTCATTCTAAGCCTAATGCTTAGAGAAAACTATCTAAACCTAGTGCTAATGCTTGCGGGGGAAAAGGGTTAGAAGGAAACTAAAATAAAAGGGGTGATACACTAGATTTAGTGAGCAATAGTAATTTTGGAAGAGAGACACAACAATGATCTCAATCATGAAGGGAGTTCACAAAGACTTATAGGGCTGATTGAGGCTTCGATATGAAGATCTAACCTATAGAGGAGCCATTTTACTCATAGAATAGATTATGACTTCAAGTAAAACACAGAAATCGAGACATAAGAGAGGCAATAAATCATGCATATATTGATCATGAAGGTCAGAAACCATTACAATAAAAAAAGTAACTAGTAGCAGGAAAAGACACAGTATATCTAATCACATTCATTGGTGGATAAACAGGAAGACAGCAGAGGCCAGATTCAGACACAGTGAGTCACATTCACATACCTTGCAATTACACTAAGAGGTCTGACTACAGAAAAATCAGTAGCATAATAGCCCAAAATAAAACCATTCTTTCTATTTAATGTGGCTACATTGTATTTTATAGGTCAAGTTCTTGCGCAGAAGGCATTGAAGTCACTCCATAGGATCTGAGGTCATCAATGCAAGAACGAGGGCGTAAAGACAGGGGCATGGTGAAAGGACAGGAACCATGTCGTTGGTAGGTCTACAACCTGAGAAATGGATGCCCATACGCAAAAAAGAGCAAAACATGAAGTGAGGAGCACAAAAGTCATTGCAGGCCTCGAGGATATCTACTAGCGAGCTAGAGGAACTGATGTGCATTGAAGAATTTAACCATCCACCATGAATGCACCCACAAAGCTCACCAACCGGAGTTACTGTGAAAATATCAGCCTCCGCACATGCCAAATCAGTCGCTAAGACATCCTATCGGCTGAGCATGCAAATCTAGATCATATTTTGAAAGTGAGAAAATTCCCCTCAAAAGCCCGCCAGATGAAAGAGGAGGCAAAAATAAGCACTTTTACCTTTTGAAGCATGTTGAAATTTGCCAGAGTGAGGGAGATATCCACAGTCAAAGTTGCGGTCAACTGAACCCTGCACTTGTATATCACTTTGCATATGACATTGTATATGAATTTTACACTACTAGGTTCATTTTACACATTTATGCAATTTCTTTCCTTTCACCTTTTACATATTCAACTTTTGTATATGCGATTGTATGTGCCTTTGAATTGGCCTTTGGATCGGCCTTAACACGTGTCATCATCTGATTGGCCGCTAAACTGAACCTGGGACCCATCGCTAAACATTTGCATCTTTATCGGCCATCGGAGAGACCTTGAACTGAGCCACTGATAAGGCATGTCTCACCGAAAATCCTTTGTATGTGACTTTGTATATGAGATACAATCGCATGTACATACAACTATGGAACTCAATGGATTATCAACCAAAATGGAACTTTAGAACAGGTCCGGCCTTGTATCTTTTCTTTTTTTCGCATATCGGCATATACATGCACTTCAACATACAACTGCGGACCCCACCGCTGAGTTTGCCAAATTTAATTTCCCAGTCGGGTCCGCATTGTATATCCATGTTGTATCTAACTCTTGTATATGCAATTGCATATAGAATTGTATATGGGATGATACAATCGCATATACATACAATAGGCGGACCCTAACTTGAAATCCGCCACATTTGATTCTTCATTCGCGTCCAAATTGTATGCATCTCCTTTTGCATCACCTTTTGTATATCGCATATACAATGTTAATATACAAACAAAACTGCATACAATCACTTGTACATACAAACATTGCATCTGACCTTTGCATGTGACCTTGTATCTGCCCTTTGTATCTGTAAATATACAATGCGAACATACATACAAAGATGTATACAACCACATCTGCCTTTCTAAACCAAATTGTATATTCTTTCGGGTCCGAGATTGTATCTCAGGATTGTATGTGCCATTGTATATAAGATTGTATGTACAAAGATACAATCGCATATACATACAAAAAATAATGGACACACCTTTTGTATCTCCCCCTTGTATATTGCCTTGTATATGCGTTTTCCTTTGTATATACAATTGTATATGTGATTGTATATGTGATACAACAGATATACATACAACGATACATACAATTGTATGTACATACAAAAATGACTAAGTATAAAACTGAGAATTATCTACAATGGAAGGCACCTGAGGATAAAAGATTTCTGGGTTTTTCTGGGTTTTCTGCAAGGATTCTCAAGGTGAGATTTTGGGGAAAATTTGCAAGGTATGGCATGGGAAAATGTAGGATTTAAGACCTTCCTCTTTCTATTTAGACTTTCTCTGATCAGATTTCTTTGATAGAAAGAGGGGGACAAGAAAAATTTTGGGGCTAGGCAAAAATATGACAACATTTTGATGACCTCTCAAGGATGTTTGTTTGCTAAACAAATTAATCAGTGGCCTTATACATCCATTGGGCATGGAGTCAAAAGAGACTGCAACAAGAACAGAGGAGTTGGAACATTGAGCAAGCTACCAAGCCAAAACAAAAAACAACAAGCAAGCATGTATCTTCTAATGAGAATACAACAAAGTGCAAGGGCACTTATTGAAAGGAAACCTAAAACTGAAATAAAACCTACTCTAATCTTAAACTAACCAGTCAGAGGTGAACTTAAACAAAGCCATTAATTGGTTCTTGAAAGTAACTACCCTTAACAATTTACAATGTTTCTCATGCATGTGGGCAGTTAATAAGAGGCGAGGGGGGATGGGCATATGACAAATTGATAAAAACACCCCCCACAAAATGGAGATAAACTCACCTATCCACCTGGACTGATTGCTGATGTTGCTAACTTGTGGTGAATAAATAAGCTGATCCCACTCATTTTGATGCTCAACTTCATGCTTAAAGGTAAGCATGACAAGTGGTGACTCCTCTTGATGTGTCTCCAGCTGGGCTAGATACCTGATTGGGCATCCCCTTGAAGTGACATGCAAATCATCATGGTTGATCTCATGTCTCTGTTCTAATTCTTTCTCTTCTTGTTGGTCTAAATACTCTAGCTCTTGTATCTCAATTAGAGATATGGTTGTCTCCACCTCATGAACAAGATGCTCATGATTTCTTGACTTAGGCTCAGAAAATGAGCCATGCACATGCTCAAAAGAGAAGACCTCCCCACCAAGAAGCTGATATCCCTACTGGATAATAAAGAACAAATCTATAATTTGCTCTTGCCCATGTTTAGTCTCCTCAGTATTTTCAATAAAGCATGCAAGCTCCTCAAGCATATCAGCATCATCAACCTATGCATCATCTAGCATAGGGCAACATGCTTTCCCTTCTTTATGGTTTGGAACCTCACTATCGTGCTCAGCCTCAACCTGCAACAACCCGCCATCACTTTCACAGTCCCCATGTTGCATATCCACTACCAGCTGCTCATCCTCCTCATCTTCATCATAACCAAGTAGCTCATGAAGCAAGGAAGCATCATCCACCTCTAGAGTGACCTTAGCAACTTTTTCTTCTTCCTTATTTTGAATTGGTATGAGAGGATTGGCCTTTACAAGGTTTGGTATTTTGTAACCAGGATCCTTGGTCCAAGAAGGCTGCCATGGTAGAGAAGTTTGAGGCTCCTTCATAGATTCACTTTGGTTAGAAAGAATGGTTTTATTTTGGGTTGTTATGCTGCCGATTTTTCTATAGTCAGACCTCTTAGTGTAATTGCAGGGTATAGGAATGTGACTCACTGTGCCTAAATCTGGCCTCTATTGTCTTCCTGTTTATCCACCAATGAATGTGATTAGCTATACTGTGTCTTTTCCTGCTACTGGTTATTTTTTTTATTGTAATGATTTCTGACCTTCATGATCAATATATGCATGATTTCTTGCCTCTCTTATGCCCTGATTTCTGTGTTTTACTTGAAGTCATAATCTATTATGTGAGTAAAATGGCTCCTCTATAGGTTAGATCTTCATATAGAAGCCTCAATCATCCCTATAAGTCTGTGTGAACTCCCTTCATGATTGAGATCATTGTTGTGTCTCTCTTCCAAAATTACTATTGCTCACTAAATCTGGTGTATCACCCCTTTCATTTCAATTTCCTTCTAACCCTTTTCCCCTGCAATCATTAGCACTAGGTTTAGATAGTTTTCTCTAAGCATTAGGCTTAGAATGAGGAAGCCGGCCTTCTCCGGAGGTTCTTTCCAACTCAAGTGACCCATAGACGTGGAAAGATCCCATGTTTCTCTAGATTGCCAAGTTTTACAACTCAGCAAGGGTACAAATCTAAGAGACAATAGTTTTTGGCATGCTCAGTGGGACAAGTTTGATGAACTTCTCATCAAAGTACTAAGAGATTTGGTGTTTCTCCTAGTATTATCAGCCTGTAGAGGCAATATTCAAACACCCGACGACTCTACAAGTGAAGAATCGGCTAATTTCAGCAGCCCAAGTACAAGCAACTAATGAGGTTGGTGCTACTTGTTAGTTTTCTACCATTTGAAACTATTTTCTTAGCACCTGGTGACTCTATTTGGTGTTATAACTCATTTCTAAGTGTCTCAAAGCCCTGTTGCCTGTATTCATTCCTAATTTGTTATCTAGACTTGCCTATGTTTCATGTTTTACTCTTGCAATGTCTAGTTATCAGTACTATGATGGTTTTTCACCTCCATTCCATGAACATCATGCATGTATACCCTCTTACCAATCATATCACACAGAACAGCTTGCTAGTTTTATTCCAAATGACCCTGTAACAGCAGATTACCAACAGTCCTATCATGTTTTTCACCCTCCCATCCCCGCTCAACCTCAATATCAACTGATATATGATCAAGTTCAACCCCAAGAAGAGGTTTTTGATGCCAAACAACATGATTATTCACACAATTAGCCTCAAAAACACCCTTACCAGAATGTGTTGGATCTGATCCAAAAGTTTGACTGTGTTTTGAGGGATTTGAGCCAAAAGCTTGAACAGATGAAGATCAGTGATATTGGTAAGGAGTCCTCACACATGTATTGGATGTTGGTTGAAATTGAGAAGCAAAAAGAGATTACCTTGTAGCAGCAAGAGTTGGCTGAGCAATCTGCTATTTATAATCAAGAGTGGGTGACAAAAAGAATACAGTTTGAAAGAAATCTTGAAGGAGAGATAGTTGCTAAAAAGGAGCAAATGAAGTTTTTGTCTGCTCAGGTGCAAAGTAGTCGAGCTTACTCAGATTACCAATCCCAAAAAGGGTGTGAAACCTAAGCAGCCCTTCCTATTCCTAGCTTCAAACAAATCCATCCTTCAAACCAAAGTGAATCTATGAAGGAGCCTCAAACTTCTCTACCATGGCAGCCTTCTTGGACCAAGCATCTTGGTTACAAAATACCAAACCTTGTAAAGGCCAATCCTCTCATACCAATTCAAAATAAGGAAGAAGAAAAAGTTGCTAAGGTCACTCTAGAGGTGGATGATGCTACCTTGCTTCATGAGCTACCTAGTTATGATGAAGATGAGGAGGATGAGCAGCTGGTAGTGGATATGCAACAACATGGGGACTGTGAAAATGATGGCAGGTTGTTGCAGGTTGAGGCTAAGCATGATAGTGAGGTTCCAAACCATAAAGAAGGGCAAGCATGTTTCCCTATGCTAGATGATGCAGAGGCTGATGATGTTGATATGCTTGAGGAGCTTCCATGCTTTATTGAAAATACTGAGGAGACTAAACATGGGCAAGAGCAAATTGCATATTTGATCTTTATTATCCAGCAGGGATATCAGCTTCTTGGTGGGGAGGTCTTCTCTTTTGAGCATGTGCATGGCTCATTTTCTGAGCCTAAGTCAAGAAATCATGAGCATCTTGTTCATGAGGTGGAGACAACCATATCTCTAATTGAGATACAAGAGCTAGAGTATTCAGACTAGCAAGAAGGGAAAGAATCAGAACAGAGACATGAGATCAACCATGATGATTTGCATGTCACTTCAAGGGGATGCCTAATCAGGCATCTAGTCCAGCTGGAGACACATCAAGAGGAGTCACCACTTATCATGCTTACTGTAGAGTAAATTACTCTACATTTTGTTTCAGTTGCAGTGTATCAGTGCGGCTGTGCGGGTTTTGGTTTTATTTCTGTGGGTTTCAGTTTTGGCCGCGAAGTTGATAGTAAGGGTTTCTTTTTGCCTAAGTCCTAGAGTTAAGCAGAAAGTGTCGTGTGTCTCTTGTAATGTCTACGGAGCGTGACACGTGTCGACATCCGCAGGTTCTTCCTTTTGTTTCATTGTTAAGTAAAGACTGTGGTGGGCCCCGGTGAGTTTCTAAAGTTAAGCGGAGAGTGCCAAGTGTCATCATCCGCATGAATCTAAATGAGTCCCAAATGTTTCTATAGTGTTTCTAAAGCAAGGCGGAGTTCGCCATGTGTCATTTTCTGTAGGACTCTCAAAAGGTATCTAAAGTTTCTCAAGGTTGAGCAGAAGTCACCACGTATCACTTGGTAACTGCACGGAAGGTGCCATCTATCCCTGTCCCCTTTTGAAGCTACTCGGGCAAGAAGTGTTGTGGGTCCCATATTCAGTAAGTGATAAGAGTTTCGAGGCAGCGGACTGTGACAGATGTCGTAGGCGGAGCACTCCTAATATAAAGACACGGTAAAGAGTATGATGTTGCGGACGTTGCCACGTATCTATTTGCAAGTACCGCGGATGCTGCCAAGTGTCATTTTCTAGTGCCTCCGAAAGAATAAGATAGTTTTCAAGTGAGGCACGTGGATGCTGCCATCTGTCTCAAGGGTTTTTATTTCTAAATGTTGCGGAAGCTGCCATGTATATATTTCAATTGCAACGGAGGCTGCCATGTGCTAAGTTCCTATTTTTCTGGAAAGATGAAGGAGTTTCAAGTAAAGAGTGTGGACTATGTTATTTGCCTTAGGGTTTATAGTTGCAAAGACTAGCGGAAGCTGGCAAGTGTCCTCGCCTATTTCACAGGAAGGAGCGTTACATGTATCTGTTTCAGCCAATGAACTTGCAGAGAAGCTAACCGTTTTAGATCCGAAAGATATTTTCTGTCAGACACTTCCAGTTAAGTTTCAGTTCGGTTAAATTGTTGGGATTTGATCGTGTGGGCAATCTTGAGCCAGTCCTGTGCTATAAATATGGGATCCAGATTGCAGATTCAGGGACATAGAGTTTTCTGCATATAGATTGTTATCAGAGATTTACGAGAAGTTTTTTTGAGACTTTCTTGCTGTGGCCAGTAATATCATTTGCCTTTGTTCTATTTTCTTGATTCAAAAAGTTTGTATAACTGTGCATGTATCAGTGCCTTTTATGTGACTAGAAAGTTAATAAGAAGACTGAGTTCTGTGCCTTTGCTGATATTTTCTGTGTCATTGCAAAATCGTCTAAGTTGTGAGCCTTTGATTCTATTTGTTTTCATCTTTTACATTGATCATGTATTGTTTTCTCTTTAATGTAATTGAATCCTAAAGATAGCTTCACTGTGCTTAGTATTAAGGAACGAATCATACTCAGGCGCATCGCCATAGTTAAATTTTCTTTCATTGCATTTGTGATTCCGTTTAATTTCTATCCCTTTTTCCCAAAATACATTTGAGATAAGGAAGAGCCAGCTTCTTTAAAATTTGGAGGTTGTTTCAGGTTGCAAGTCCCATATTCCTGAAACTTCCCATGTTGGTGTTAGAATCAGCGCAATTTTAAGCATCAACAGTTTTTGGCACACCCGGTGGGACCATTCTTGAAGTTTCTGACAAGACTGTATGAACCAGAGAGCTACAAGAAGTCAGAGCTGTGGACATGTAACAAGAGCTCAATCTGCTATGAACCCAGGTATTCTTTTACCACCATTGATAACTAATTCAAGAAGAAGGGTCAATCAGTTTACAGCAACACCAAGAGTAAACATGGGAGCACCTATAGCCCCAAGGAATTATGCGAATTGGAACACTGGCAGTGCTTTGATTCTCCCAGTACCACCAGCCACTTGGGATCCTATTCTAGCAAATGCCCTAAAGGCTCTACCCAAATTCAGTGGGGAGGATTTCAAAACACTTGAAGAGCATCTACAGGATGTGTCTGATGTCTGTGTAATACATGTGATCACTCAGCAGAATGTGGCTATAAGATTGTTAGCAGCTTCTTTTAAGGGGAAGGCTCTCGACTGGTACAGATCTTTGACCCCAAATACAATATCTACATGGGATCAGCTTAGATATTCTTTCTTTGCAAGATTTAAAGAAAAGGGTGATAAATCTTCTTTGTTACAACAATTGATTACTATCAAAAGGGCACCACAAGAAGCAATGACTGATTTCAATTCAAGATTTCAAAAGACTTGGGAAAGAATTCCTGCTACAGCAAGACCATTACCAGGTATGGCTATAGTATTTTATCTTAAAGCCCTAAATTCAGATATATCAGTAATGATTCAGTCACTTGGAGGTCAGACTCTGCCAGAAGCCTATGACTATGTAGTTAGAGCTGAAAATAATTTAATAGATGCTGGAAAGTTGCCCCCAAGGCCTCCCATGCCCATGTTTCCAGAGATTACCTTACCTTTGCCCCAAGAATCCCCTAATCCCATAGCCCCACCTGTGTCTATGTATTCGTTTCCCCAACAACCTACTAAAGCTGCTATCCCTGTCCAGTCATCTAAGATGGATGATGTCAAGAACATCTTAAGGACATTTTCTAATGAGATAATTAACCTAAAAAGATAGCAAAATCCTTATCCTAAGCCCCAATATCAAGGTTACCAAGGGAGTAGACCTCCCTTTCAGCCAAATCAGTATCAAGGTCCTCAAAGGCAGGCTAACCCTCAACCATCCAACCAGTTAGTCACAGTCCCTACACCTTTATAGACTATTTCTCCTAATCCAAATAGAGAGATTGTCCCAGGGTAGAATAATTATGTAGATGGCACCAATGCCTAGTGTTTCCCTTGTAATAATACTCATATGCCCAGAGACTGTCCCAGGGGTGATCTACAGCAAAAGATAGCAGAGCAAAGAAGAGTGGATGGACAATTTGCAAATACTTTTGACACTCAACCCTACCAATCTCCTAGTATGCAAAATTCAGTCCTGGTGGCTCAGATGCAAGGGATGTCCTTATAGCAAGAAGAAGAAATAGCCCCTGAGCATGCTTTGTTTTCATGGATTGAAGATGAAGAGTCAGTATTCTTGAATGAAGCATCTACTTCCAAGAAGCCATTAGTACAATCAGATTACTACACCAGAGCCAAGAGAAGGATGATGGAACAACCTGAAATCACAAATAATGAAATAATGGGGATCCCTCCATTTCAAGGTCATCAAAACACAGCTGCTAGATAAGAAATACCTCAGCCAGTGCAAAACCAAGTAGTTTCTGGACAAGTTTAGGAAAAAGCAAGGTACCCTTATTATCCAAGAACCCAAACACTAGGACCTGTGAATGTGGTGGATCAGCTGAAGAGGACCCCAGCACATGTGTCAATATAGGACATGTTAGCTATTCCTGAGCAAAAGACATTGTTGCAAGAAGCTCTGCAGGGCCAAGCAGTGCCTAAACATACTGGTACCAAAGGAGGACCTGTTGATAAAAAAAAGATCAAAGACACTGTTCCTCTGCAGACAACAACCCTTTTGAACAATGCACCAGAGGTAAGCAAATCCAAACCAGAGCCTTTCTATTTGACTTTGATAGTTGGGAAGAAACTATTACATAATGCAATGATAGACTCAGGGGCTAGTACTACAGTAATGCCTAAACAAATAGTAGATGCTTTAAAGATAAAGTATGAGCCTCTTACTAGAGGAGTTATGCACCTGGATGGGAAATCGGTGCAAACAATAGGGAAAATTAAACAACTCCCATTGCAATTGTATACTTGCCCTAATATAGTTGTGATCAGGATGTGGTAGTCATAGATATTCCTCCTGTTTTTGGTTTATGTCTATCCAGAGATTTTACAGCCAAGATAGGAGGTTATATGTCACTTGATTGGTCTCACCTCATCCTAAAAACCAAATATGGTACAAAAATGAAAATACTATCTGAGGCATTATCTAAGGATCACATCACAAATGAACCAACCCCAAAATTAGAGGCAGCTCATGCTATGCTGAATAAAGAAGAAAGGGTCTTTGTTGAAGAGTTAGGTGACTGGATTGAACATGACCAAGAGGAGGAAAATAATCAGTTGTTGACTATGATGCAAAGTGACCCATATGGAAATTATGACTCTACTGGTCTGGGCACTTATGTCATATTTGATGAAGACCATGAAATCCCAAATGTTTTGAGGGAAGAAACACCACAGACTCAAGAATCTGAAAAGGACTCAAAAATTTAGACTCTAAATTTTGATGGGGCTAGAAGTAAGAATGGTGTTGGAGCAGGAATTTGTCTTGTTGCTCCAAATGGTGAGAAAATTTTAAGAGCTATCCGTTTCCAATTTGCCTGTACTAATAATGATGTTGAGTATGAATCCTTAGTGCATGGGCTCATGTTAGCCAAGAAAAAGGGAGTAAAGAATCTGATAGTGAAAGGAGATTTAGAACTAGTGGTGAAACAAATTAGAGAAAAAGCAGTAGCCAAAAATGTAAGGATGAGATCCTATATACATAGAATTTGGGACTTAATAGATGATTTTGAAGCTTTCAATATTGAAGTAGTTCCTAGAACCCAAAATTCTGAAGCAGATAGGATGGCATAGATTGGCTCACAGTTTGACCCAGCAACTGATCTATTAGTCAACAATGAGTCAGTCAAAGTTATAGTAAGGCCAACTATCCCAGACAATGATGAAAATTGGCAAGTCTTTGAAAATGATCTTCAGGTACTCTCATTTTTGCAACAGTCAGGGGAGTTTGCTGATCAATTGCAACCCAAAATTGAAGAAGCATATGGAGACCAAATTATTCAATTAAAGACCAATAGGCTTCCCAAAGGCTTCATTACTTTAGAAAACCTATTTGATCCAGAAGATGTAAGCCTAGAGAAAAAGAGTTTTCAAGCAAATAAAGCAGATTATTCTGAGATACAAGTGAGTGAAGGGAGAAAACTAAAGATTGGAAATTCCACAACCCAACAGGAAAGGGAAAGACTAATTGACTTGTGTGAAAGATATGACAGAGTAATAGCCTGGACCTATGAAGACCTCCATGGCTATAATAGAGACATCATTCAGCACACCATAGAACTGACTGAAGGATCTAAGCCAATCAAACAAAAGCAGAGGCCAATGAATCCAAGGATTGAACCTCTAATGGTGGATGAGTTGCAGAAACTCTTAGAATCTAAAATAATTTTTCCAATCAAACACTCAACTTGGGTATCCAATCTAGTACCAGTCAGAAAAAAGAATGGTGACATAAGGCTCTGTGTGGATTTCAGAGACCTAAACAGGGTGTCTCTGAAAGATCACTATCCCCTATCTTCTATGGAACAAATTTTATAGACTGTGGCTGGATCAGAGAGATTTTCCTTGCTAGATAGTTTCTCTAGATACAATCAGATTTGGTTGGCTGATGAAGACCAACACAAGATTGCATTTACTACCAAATGGGGAATGTTTGCATATGCCAAGATGCCATTTGGCCTGTCAAATGCTGGAGCCACTTTTCAAAGAGCAATGGATGTAGCATTTGGAGAACTCATAAATAAAATCATTTTGATTTATCTTGATGATCTCACTATTTTTTCTAAGAATGTTGTTGATCATTTTGATCATTTGGAATCTATTTTTAAGAAGTGTCAAGAGTTTGGAATATCCTTGAATCCCAAGAAGTGCATCTTTGCAGTACCTCAAGGCAAACTACTGGGACATATAGTGTCAAAAGATGGAGTCTCTATTGATCCAGAAAGAGTCACTGCTATAGTAAACTTGTCTCTGCCTGTAATTAAGAAAGCAGTCCAGTCCTTCTTAGGAAAGATAAATTTTGTCAGTCGTTTCATATCAGATTTTGCAGGCCTAATAAGACCAATGACACTTCTGCTAAAGAAAGACCTGGTGTTCAAATGGACTACGGAAGGGAGACAAGCTTTTGAAGAGGTCAAGAAAGCAATTTCAATAGCCCCAGTACTTAGGAACCTAGACTTCTCTAAGTCTTTTATAATGTATGTCTATGGAGGAGAGTTCAGTGTTGCTGCTGTCCTAACACAGAAAGATGATCAACAAGAAGGAGAACACCCAATAGCCTTTTTCTCTAGAACACTCAGGGAATATGAAGCCAGATATAATTTTGTAGAGAAACAGGCATATGCTATGGTAAAATCCCTTAAAAAATTCAGACACATGGTCACGGGAAATAAGATTCTGATTCTAGTAGCTCATCCGAGTGTTAGAGAATACATCATGGAAGGAGAGATCACTGAGAAAAGAGCAAATTGGATAACAAACATTCTTGAATATGATGTGGAAGTCAGACCAACTAAACTTGTCAGAGGCAAGGGACTGTGCCAATACATGGCCCAAGACATGGAGAAAATGATAATTAAAGAAACATAAAAAGAAAATGTATTGAGGATACAAGAAATTGATCAGAACTCCTGGGTCACGAACAGAATCTAGTTTATGAAACATGGGATTTTCCCAAAAGAGCTCTCTTAGGACAAGAGGAGATACTATAGGCAGCAAGGGGTCCATTTTGTTTTAATTGACCAAGTTCTTTTCAGAAGAAATACTGATGGTATACTCCTAAGATGTATAGAGAAAGATGAGGCTCAAAGAATACTACATGAAATGCACCATGGAGTCTCAGGTGGACATTTTTCTACAAGAACCACAGCTATAAAGATAAGTCAGACAGGTTACTTCTGGCCCACTTTATTTACAGACTGTTATCAACTGGTCAAAGAGTACCAATCTTGTCAGTATTATGTGGGGAAGAGAAGGAATGCAGCAATGCCCCTTAGTCCTATAATTGTTGATGAACCCTTTGCTCAATGGGGTCTAGACTTCATTGGAATGATCAATCCAGTTTCAAGTATGGGACACAAATTACTTTACCAGATGGAGCGAGGCAGTACCACTAAAGGAAGCAACGGAAAAGGTGATCCTAGATTTTCTGGAAGGTATCACTGCTCATTTTGGGCCCCCTCGTACCATAATTTCAGATAATGCTAAGGCATTTTTGGGGACAAAATTATCTGATTTTGCACTAAAATATGGAATCTATCTGAAAACTTCCTCAAATTATTGTCCTCAGGGTAATGGTTTGGCAGAATCAACCAACAAGAACCTAATTAGACTTATTAAGAGAATAGGGGTTGATCATCACAAAGAGTGGCACAAAGTGCTTAATATAGCACTGTGGGCTGATAGAATTACACCTAAACAAGTGACAAAAATGTCCCCGTATGAATTGGTCTATGGCAAGCCTGTTGTGATGCCCCTAAGCTTGGAAATTCCTGCTCTCCAGTTATTAAAACAGATTGAGATTGAAGAGAATGGCCCCATGCAGGTCAGACTTGCTGAGCTCCTGGAGGTTCAAGAAAAAAGGGAAAGAGCACATGAGTCATTAATGGAACACCAAAAAATAATCAAAGAATCTTCGATAAAAGGACTTCAAACCCCCATTTTGAAATAGGCTCAGTTGTTTTGAAGTGGGATGAGAGATCCTCCAAGCCAGGTCGACACAGTAAATTCGAGTCATTATGGAACGGCCCCTTCAAGATTCATTCCTGTAAGCAATAGAATTCATTTGAGCTTGAAACGATGGAGGGAGAACCTATGGAGATTCCTGTAAATGGGATCTACTTAAAGCATTTCAATTAGACAATCTCCCCTGTGTATTATAGTTAGTTAGTTTCCCTTTCATTGTTGCTTTGTTTTCCCACTCTTTCTTTTAAATAAGTGTTATATGAACACGTGGCCACGGCTCAAGTCTCTTCAATTTTTGAAACCCTCACATTCACTAAATCTTTTTCCGATCCCCAAAATTCCCCAAGGTACCACCATATGCAGCCACTTTTATGACGTGTCTGACACTATGTCCCATACAAATTTCGTAAGATTTACAAACGGTTTTCTAGCTTTAATGCCATTTATGAGACTTAATGTCTCATTAAATACCACAATATTTAGAGTTAAGGCTAAACTGTGTCTCATTTGTTTCCACTTCTGCTAAGAAAGTCCCTGTTGCTCGTGAATTCCTAGCGAAACCTGATTAGTAAGAGTGTCTTCCCTGTTGCAAAGCTTTCATCCTTGTTACAATAAGTTCACTAGTTCCCAATATAGACACAGATATGGCAGAGGCACAATCTTCACAACAGGGGCTTGGGATTTACGATTCCATTGATAAGCTTCTCACCAGCAAATCATATGCTTCGGCCCCTGCACAACCCTTAAGGACCTATCCAAGGACTAGGATCCCCGAGGTTGGTTATGCGGTCGACCCAGCTAAGGTGAAGGATTTCGTAGACGGTATCGTGGACCCAACCCTTCAAAAGCCTGGCAAAGCTTTGCAAGAAGAGGCACACCAAAGATGTATCCAGAAGGCCAAGGCTAGACAATCTGAAACATTCAGAATGAGGATATGGACCTCTCAATTGGCACAATTTATTGTCCCAAGTGTACATTTATGCCCTGACTTGATTGAGATGTGCGCAGAATTGTTTCATGCGCCCTCAAGCACCATACAAAAGGGTCCCTTCATGGTGCAAATTACACCAAAGGCTATCAGGGACATGTTGGCCCTATACCATGACAAGACAACCACATTTCCCACCATTGCCAAAATGCAGAAAACATGGGCAAACGTTAATAATCAATTGAGGTTTCTCAATCCAAAGTTGCAGCTGGGAGATGAAAACACCCAAATGCCAGTGCTACCAACAGGAAGGGCACAATTCACTCAGGCTAGCCAGGAAGCATTGTCTATGATGGCATTTATCTTTGAAATGAAGGAGGACATTACTGTATATGACTAGCAAATTGCCATTTTGTTTAGATTAAAGACTGTGGACAAGTCTCAGGAGTTTCAGCTGGACTTCTCAGAGCAGATTGCCTTTTCAATGGCCGACCAACTCACCCACTTTAAATCTAAAGGGGTTTTCAGGTATTCTTCTTATTTGTTTCACCTCATGTTATATCAAAACCCTGCCATCTTTTCGCAATACATGCATCTGAATATGTATGACCCAAGTTTCGGTCATAATAGGACCATTCTTGTGTCCGCATGGACACATGTCTTATCCGAAGCATCTGATCCCTATGAATTTTGGGAACTTTTTGTTGCCCCTGCTTTTTGCCACCTAAGCCTCGAGTCTGTAGAAAATAGGTTAACACCAAGCATCAAAGGCCTCATGGCAAATTGCCCTATTCCCTGTGACTATTTCTTTGGGTCCCATCACACCATCATTAGGGTCCATGGTTTTAATGGAGAGCCAATGTTGCTACCTAAGATTTTGACTCCTAGGTTAGCTTTTCTAGAGGTCACCCGGCAAGTGTCTGTGGTTGACAATGACTATGGCACTAAAAAGAAGAAAAAGAAAATGTATGATATCCCGTGGGTAAGAAAAAACATGGCCCTACAGGTCAGGGATGCTGAGCACTTGTTGCTAAGGAAACTAGCCGTCTTGGGCTTCTTTCTTATAGAAGATAAATGGAAATATGACCCAAGCAGTTTCATAACATTATGGGTTAAAGACAACAAGGTCGGTGCCAAAATTGTGCATGAGGGTTGTCCCTTTTGGGAAGATAGAAGAAACCCTAAGGAGGATACTCCTGATTTGTATGTAGAACTGACAGATTTACCTTTTGAGGGGCCCAGGCCATGGGAAATATTTTATAATAAACAAAAGGTCTATGACCCTAAGCTCAGAATGGGCACTGGATTGAAGAAAAATTTATTAAAGGACAGGGAATGGAAGTTAGATAAAATAGAAGCCTATTGGAAATATAGGCAAGAAATTTCTGAGACAACTCACTCTTTTGGCAAGGTTGACACAGATGAAAAATGGGAGTCCATTTGGGACGAGTGGCATCCCTCTCCAGTCTCTAGCCCTGATACAAGCAAATTTCAAACACAGGGTGGAGAGTCAGAAGGGGAGGCAGAATCAACTCATACAATGCAGGCCATAGGACAAGCTTCATCAACAGTTGCTCCTATTTCCCCATGGCCCCAATCTCTCAGTGCCATAGAAAAACAAAAGAATGTGGCATCCTCACCACCCAGAGCTTCTCCAGTGGTTTCAGCCATTGGGGTTTCCAGTTTTGTGCAATTACCACTAGCAGCAGTGGTAAACGTTGAAGAGAAGGAAGCACAACAAGAAGAAGAGAGGCCAAGGAAACATAAGAAGCTGAAACTTCAGCCTGATTCAAATGAGGAGGTAGAGCCTTCACAGCAACAACCACCGAGTACATCTATTGCTCCTCAAGTACGTGCTACTTCTCCTTCTTCTTCCCAATCTTTTTCTTCTTCTATAGGGGTGGTAATCCCAAATGTCCAAACATCATTAGCCCCTACCACCTCTGCTGTGCCAATTTCCCAATTTACCCCACCTATTACTACTCAGGCCATGTCATCACAAGCCACATCATTGCCTCCCTTTTCCCCCTCTTTTCCAAAGAGAATACCTCCCCAGATTCCCCCTAGCCAGCATTTGGCTATTCCCTATGGTTTGCCACAAGGTCATCCTTTTGCGGGAGGGTATATTGTCTCTCCCCCTACCTTCCAAGCTCAAGCAGACACTGCTAAGAAGGCTAGGGAAGCTAGGATGGATAAAAAGAGGAAGAAAGATAATAAAGCTCTGGCTGTACCACATATGAGGTCACTCTTTGACCCAATCCAGCAACAGCTAACTGTGACTCATTTGTCACCTAATGTAGTCAGGCCAAACGAGCAGATACAGCCTCAGGATTATATAATGAGTGCAGTGGCTATGGATATGTCACTTTTTAGGCCACAGGACAGGGTTGAGCTGCTGAATGAAACCACTTTTGTTGTAGCTACTGATTATTTGAAAGTATCAAAGAAGTTGCAGAAGGTGGAGGCTGATTTAGCTCAAGAAAAGGCACATTGTGGCAACCTTGCTGCAAAGCTTAAATCCAAAAATGATGAAATAGAGAATCTCAATCAACAGTTGCAAAATAATGTTTCTTGTTAGATTCATCAGGCTACACAAAGCCAAAATGCTTCTTTGAAAGAAGAGCTAGTACAAGTGAAGGCTGCAGTGATAGCCCTAAGGCAGGAAAAGGCCACACTACAGAAAAAATATCAGGAAAACCTGCAACAAGTCACATAGTTCCAGCAGAAGCTGCTGAATGAACAAAACAATGTTGCTGCCATACAGGCCCAACTTCAAGCCAAGCAACAAACATCAAAACAGTTGACACTTGAGTTGGCTAATAGGCCAAAGAATGCAGGAGTTCTGAAATTGGTCAGGGAGCTATATGTATCAGTGTGGAAAAGGATCTCTGAGGAGATTACTTAGCTCAGACCCTCTCTAACTTTCCTGCTAAATGCGCAGCAATTGTGTGAAAAGGTGGAGACTTCAGTTCAAGCCACCCTGTCCACTATTTCCTTGAGAGTTTCAAATTCTCAACTGCTGCTGAAGAAGCTGTATGACACAACTAATGAAACATTATCAACAGCAGGGATTAGTGATAGAATGATTGCTGCAAAAAGGGTGAATGAAGTCCTCAGTTGTAACTCTATTGCAATTAATTGCAAAGAGCTCCTAGATGTGGTCAAGGAGGGAGTAAAAGACATGAAGAAGCATATTGAAGATCTGGTGCATTTGGGACTTCCCTCTCCTTTTCCTAATAGTAACACTGTGCTGATGATTGATGAAATCAAGCCTTTGCTATTAGCCAGACAAAATGATCAGTCAGTTTTCCAAGGTTTGACAGATTCTTCATCAGTGCAAGAGGTAGAAGCCGTATTAATACCCATGGCCCAGCTCGAGTTCCAACTGAAGGCTACGATTTATGTTTTGCAGAGGTTTTCACACAGAGACATCATCAACCTTGATTTGGCTTTCCAAGATCTACAAAATAAGCAGGGCCTATCTGATGCTGAATGGTCTGTTTATCAGACGGCTTTACAGAATCTCTACTTTTTGCTGTATTTTATACACATTCTTTTCTATATTCTTTGGATTCTTTTTGAGCGGGCTCAAAATTCCTCGAGGTCGCCAAGAACTGTAGAGTAAATTACTCTACATTTTGTTTCAGTTGCAGTGTATCAGCGCGGCTGCGCAGGTTCTGGTTTTATTTCTGCGGGTTTCAGTTTTGGCTGCGAAGATAGACAGTAAGGGTTTCTTTTTGCCTAAGTTTTGCCTAAGTCCCAGAGTTAAGAGGAAAGTGCGGTGTGTCTCTTGTAATGTCTGCGGAGCGTGACATGTGTCGACATCTGCAGGTTCTTCCTTTTGTTTCATTGTTAAGTAAAGACTGTGGTGGGCCCCGGTGAGTTTTTAAAGTTAAGCGGAGCATGCCAAGTGTCATCGTCCACGTGAATCTAAATGAGTCCCAAATGTTTCTATAGTGTTTCTAAAGAAAGGCAGAGTCCGCCATGTGTCATTTTCTGCAGGACTCTCAAAAGGTATCTAAAGTTTCTCAAGGTTGAGTGGAAGTCGCCACATATCACTTGGTAACTACATGGAAGGCGCCATCTGTCCCTGTCCCCTTTTGAAGCTGCTCGGGCAAGAAGTGTTGTGGGTCCTATTTTCGGTAAGTGATAAGAGTTTCGAGGTAGCGGACTGTGACAGATGTCACAGGTGGAGCACTCCCAATATAAAGACATAGTAAAGAGTATGATGTTGCGGACGTTGCCACGTATCTATTTGCAAGTACCGCGGACGCTGCCAAGTGTCATTTTTTGGTGCCTCCTGAAGAATGAGACAGTTTTCAAGTGAGGCACATGGATGCTGCCATCTGTCTCAAGGGTTTTTGTTTCTAAATATTGCGGAAGCCGCCATACATATATGTTTCAATTGCAGCAGAGGCTGCCACGTGCTAAGTTCCTATTTTTCCAGAAAGATGAAGGAGTTTCAAGTAAAGAGTGCGGACTATGTTATTTGTCTTAGGGTTTATAGTCGCAAAGACTAGTGGAAGCTACCAAGTGTCCTCACCTGTTTCACAGGAAGGAGTGTTATGTGTATCTGTTTCAGCCAATGAACTTGCAGAGAAGCTAACTGTTTCAGATCTGAAAGATATTTTTTGTCAGACACTTCTAGTTAAGTTTCAGTTCGGTTAGACCGTTGGGATTTGATCCTATGGGCAATCTTGAGCCAGTCCTGTGCTATAAATATGGGATCTAGATCGTAGATTCAGGGACAGAGTTTTTTGCATGTAGATTGTTATCAGAGATTTATGAGAAGTTTTTTTAAGACTTTCTTGCTGTGGCCAGTAATATCATTTGCCTTTGTTCTATTTTCTTGATTCAGAAAGTTTGTATAATTGTGCATGTATCAGTGCCTTTTATGTGACTGGAAAGTTAATAAGAAGACTGAATTCTGTGCCTTTGCTGATATTTTCTGTTTCATTGCAAAATTGTCTAAGTTGTGAGCCTTTGATTCTATTTGTTTTCATCTTTTACATTGATCATGCATTGTTTTCTCTTTAATGTAATTGAATCCTAAAGATAGCTTCACTGTGCTTAGTATTAAGGAACGAATCATACTCAGGTGCATCGCCATAGTTAAATTTTCTTTCATTGCATTTGTGATTCCGTTCAATTTCTATCCCTTTTTCCCAAAATACATTTGAGATAAGGAAGAGCCAGCTTCTTTAAAATCTGGAGGTTGTTTCAGGTTGCAAGTCCTATATTCCTAAAACTTCCCATGTTGGTGTTAGAATCAGCGCAATTTTAAGCATCAACACTTACCTCTAAACATGAAGTTGAGCATCAAAATGGGTGGGATCAACCTATTTATTCACCACAAGTTAGTAACATCAACAATCAGTCCAGGTGGATAGGTGAGTTTATCTCCATTTTGTGGAGGGTGTTTTATCAATTTGTCATATGCCCATCCCCCCCTCGCCTCTTATTAACTACCCACATGCATGAGAAACATTGTAAATTGTTAAGGAAGGGCATTTACTTTCAAGAACCAGTTAATGGCTTTGTTTAAGGTCACCTCTGACTGGTTAGTTTAAGATTAGAGTAGGTTTTATTTCAGTTTTAGGTTTCCTTTCAATAAGTGCCCTTGCACTTTTCTATATTCTCATTAGGAGATACATGCTTGCTTGTTGTTTTTTGTTTTGGCTTGGTAGCTTGCTCAATGTTCCAGCTCCTTTGTTCTTGTTGCGGTCTCTTTTGACTCCATGCCCAATGGATGTATAAGGCCACTGATCAATTTGTTTAGCAGGCAAACATCCTTGAGAGGTCACCAAAATATTGTCATATTTTTGCCTAGCCCCAAAAATTTTCCTGTCCCCCTCTTTCTATCAAAGAAATCCGATCAGAGAAAGCCTAAATAGAAAGAGGAAGGTTTTAAATCCTACATTTTCCCATGTCATGCCTTGCAAAATTTCTCCAAAATCTCACCTTGAGAATCCTTGCAGAAAACCCAGAAAAACCCATAAATCTTTTGTCCTCAGGTGCCTTCCATTGCAAATAATTCTCAGTTTTATACTTAGTCATTTTTGTATGCATATACAATTGTATGTATCGTTGTATGTATATCTATTGTATCGCATATACAATCGTATATACAAAGGAAGACACATATACAAGGCAATATACAAGGGGGAGATACAAAAGGTGTGTCCATTGTTTTTGGTATGTATATGCGATTGTATCTTTGTACATACAATCTTATATACAATGGCATATACAATCCTGAGATACAATCCTAGACCTGAAAGAATATGCAATTTGGTTTAGAAAGGAAGATACAGTTGTATGCATCTTTGTATGTATGTTTGCATTGTATATTTGCAGATACAAGGTCACATGCAAAGGTCAGATGCAATGTTTGTATGTACAAGTGATTGTATGCAGTTTTGTTTGTATATTCACATTGTATATGCGATATACAAAAGGTGATGCAAAAGGAGATGCATACAATCTGGACGTGAATGAAGAATCAAATGTGGCGGATTTCAAGTTGGGGTCCGCCTATTGTCTGTATATGCGATTGTATCATCCCATATACAATTCTATATGCAATTGCATATACAAGAGTTAGATACAACATGGATATACAATGTGGACCCAACTCGAAAATTAAATTTGACAAACTCAACGGTGGGGTCTGCAGTTGTATGTTGAAGTGCATGTATGTGCCGATATGCAAAAAAAAGAAAAGATCCATTTTGGTTGATAATCCATTGAGTTCCACAGTTGTATGTACATGTGATTGTATCTCATATACAATCACATATACAAAGTCACATACAAAGGATTTTCAGCGAGATATGCCTTATCAGTGGCTCAGTTTGAGGTCTCTTCGATGGTCGATAAAGATGCAAATGTTCAACGATGGGTCCCAGGTTCAGTTTAGTGGCCAATCAGATGATGACATGTGTCAAGGCCGATCTAAAGGCCAATCCAAAGGCCAATTCAAAGGCACATACAATCGCATATACAAAAGTTGAATATGCAAAAGGCAAAAGGAAAGAAATTGCATAAATACATAAAGTGAACATAGCAGTGTAAAATGCATATCAATTGCATATGCAAAGAAATATACAAGTGTAGGGTTCAGTTGACCGCAACTTTGACCATGGATATCTCCCTCACTCTGGTGAATTTCAACATGCTTCAAAAGGCAAAAGTGCTTATTTTTGCCTCCTCTTTCATCTGGTGGGCTTTTGAGGTGAATTTTCTCACTTTCAAAATATGATCTAGATTTGCATGCTCGGCCGATATGGCGTCTCAACAACCAATTTGGCATGTGCGGAGGCTGATATTTTCACAATAACTCTGGTTGGTGAGCTTTTTGGGTGCATTCATGGTGGATGGTCAAATTCTTCAATGCACATCAGTTCCTTTGGCTTGCTGGTAGATATCCTCAAGGCCTGCAATGACTTTTGTGCTCCTCACTTTATGTTTTGCCCTTTTTTGCATATGGGCAACCATTTTTTAGGTTGCAGACCTGCCAGCGACATGGTTCTTGTCCTTTCACCATGCCCCTATCTTTGCACCCTCGTTCCTACATTGATGACCTCAGATCTTGTGGAGTGACTTCAATGCCTTTTGCGCAAGAACATGACCTATAAAATACAATGTAGCCACATTAAATAGAAAGAATGGTTTTATTTTGGGTTGTTATGCTGCCGATTTTTCTGTAGTCAGACCTCTTAGTGTAATTGCAGGGTATGGGAATGTGACTCACTGTGCCTGAATCTAGCCTCTGTTGTCTTCCTATTTATCCACCAATGAATGTGATTAGCTATACTGTGTCTTTTCCTGCTACTAGTTATTTTTTTTATTGTAATGGTTTCTGACCTTCATGATCAATATATGCATGATTTCTTGCCTCTCTTATGTCCTGATTTCTGTGTTTTACTTGAAGTCATAATCTATTCTGAGTAAAATGGCTCCTCTATAGGTTAGATCTTCATATCGAAGCCTCAATCAGCCCTATAAGTTTGTGTGAACTCCCTTCATGATTGAGATCATTGTTGTGTCTCTCTTCCAGAATTACTATTGCTCACTAAATCTGGTGTATCACCCCTTTCATTTCAGTTTCTTTCTAACCCTTTTCCCCTACAAGCATTAGCACTAGGTTTAGATAGTTTTCTCTAATCATTAGGCTTAGAATGAGGAAGTCGGCCTTCTCCGGAGGTTCTTTCCAACTCAGGTGACCCACAGACTTGGAAAGATCCCATGTTTCTCCAAATTGCCAAGTTTTACAACTCAACAAGGGTGCAAATCTGAGAGACAACAACAATATGAACTTCTCTTGTCAAAGTATTGAGAGGGCAGTTGTGTAGTATAGTTTTGTGAAATTTGGCAATATCGTCAAAGAAGTGACCTATTATCGGAATGATATTAGCTAGAGGATAAGGTAATGTTGGAAAGTTTGTGTAATCATGTTCGGTGCCATCGGTATGAATCGGTTGTCCTAAAATCTCTTCTACTTCCAAAATTTCTTCATCACTTGAGCCTATGGTAAGACTTTGAATGTTGTTTTCCAGTTCATCTTCCAACTCTTCACCATGTTGTTTAATAACTACCATAGCAAGTGAGGCTAGATTCTCTTGTTTATCAGAACCATTTGGTTCATCAATCCAAAATTGGTTATGCTCAGCAAGTTGAGTAGGGGGATATAGGAATAACTATTTGCTATTGGCACCATGTGAGATCCAATCATTCCTCTTGCTCTACAATCAATCTTAGCTGCAATGCAATGGTTGTGGGACATAAGTCAATGAGCCCTAGTTTTTCCATGACATCCACTATCATGACATTAATGGTTGATCCCAAGTCCATGAGTGCATTAGGTATTGCTACCTTGTTGATTATTACTATTATGAGTGGACTTCCTGGGTCACCATATTTTGGGGTTAAGGTTTTTCCAACCAGAAGGTCAGCTAGGCATCCATTGATATGCATAGTATTAATTTGTTTCAGTTTCCTTCCTGGAGTTTTTATGCACAATTGTTTAACTAGCTGGCTTAGTTTGAGAATTTCTTTAATCGCCTGTAACAAGGGAATCTCAATGTGGATTTGTTTAATTTATTGGATTAAAGCGATTTCAGTGGATACAGTCATTTCTAGAGGTTTACTCAAAGGAGTTGCCTTGAAGCATCAGGAAAGGGTTCTTGAGATCTTTTTTTCATAGTGGAATCTTCCTTAAAAAGATCTATTGGATGCTGGACAACTTCTTCTTGAGAATGTTGGACAATTTCTTCTTGAGGTAACTTGAAAGGTCTAGGTGAAGATTGTGGAAGAGGCTTGTCTTGATTACTTAATAGGCTTTATTTGAATGTATGGAAGGTCTCTCAGTCCCTTCAATAGGTTTTTTATTTGGTTCATCAAGGATCTCAACTATTGTCAGTTGTTGAAGTGTTTTTCTTGACCTCAACTGCAGGTTTCCACAATAGATAGCATTTACTCCATCCATGTTCTCCTATTCCGTGGAATACACTGGTGTGGTTTGACGATTATTCTTTGGGTTAGGGACAGGTTGTACTAGAAGTAGTGGTTGCTTAACTTGTTCATTTTGTTGAGGGTTTTGGGGAGCTGTCAAAAGGTTCTGTTGTGGATTAGGCATCCTCCTTGGTCCATGATAGAACTGGTTTGGAGCTTGATTCCATTGCGCCATCAAATTTTGAGGATACCAAATTTGTTGTTGAGTCTGGTTTGGCCATTCAGGGTTTCCCTAGGACTGGTTCACCCACTCAGGTGGTCCCCAAGGGTAAGGTCCCCAATTAGGTGGTGCATGAGGCCAAGGTGCCTTCCATTGATTATTATTCCAATTATTTGGAGGTCACCAAGAAGGATTTGAATTCTGGCCATAAGAGAAATTCCCTCTAGGTGTTTGATTTACAAAATTAATCTCATCCTTAGTGTGAGATGACCTTAGAATTTTTTATTGCATTTAGGATCTCACATTGATCAGTGGCATGACTCTTCTCACAGATTTGGCAAATGTCAGTTTTGTCCAGAGGACATTCTCTTAGTAGATGTTTGTTTTGACACCTAGGACAGTAGATGGATAAGGTTTCAGGATTATGTGTTTTGGCCTATATTCCATCCAGAGTGGTGTTTAACTGAACAAGAATGTCAGTTTTTAAGTTTGCTATTTCGTCGCGCAGTTTACCTATTTCATTTGAACCTCTTAAAAGACTAGATTTACAGATACCTCCATGAGTACAGGAGAAATTCTGGCATAACTCAACGATATCATTGAGTTCAAGTTGGGACACATCTCCCTTTCCCATTAAGTCTAGACTTCTTCTAGCATCCTCGTCAAGTCCTTTGAGAAATATGGTCTTTAGGATTTATGGGCTTATGGCTTCTTCACCACATCGTTTGGTTAGGAAGATGAACCTATCAAGATAATCTTCCAGGCTCTCATATTCTTTTTTCTTGAGTTTGAACAATTCCTTTTTCCTATGACTAACTCTGTAGTAACTCTGGTATTTGTCTAAAAAGATGATCTCCATGTCATCCCACATGGTTATTGACCCTAAAACTAATCTCATGAACCAACACATTGCAGCATCTCTCAGAGTGGAGGGAAAGAGTTTAATTTTTTTATTGTCATTTTTGTAGTCATAAGTCTAACACAGGACTTTAAACTTGAAGAGGAACTAGTCAGGATTTTTAGAGGATAATCCTCTAAAAGTTGATAAAATGGAGGGTGAAATGTTTTTCATGGGTGCATCATCATCTTCATTGAGAGCAATATGATAAGTAAATGTCTGTGCTTCCCTTCTTGGGTTATCACCATCTCCTTGGTTTGCTCTCCCATCTCCATTGTTTGCTCTTCGGCCATTGAAAGGGTCATTATTGTTATTATCAACCATGATGTTAAAAGGAATGTTCTCTTCAAAGATTGGTTTTATTGGTTGAATGATCTCCTCTTCAAAGGTCGAGTCTAATGGTTGAACTTCTGGGGTATTTTGGGAGGTCTCAAGTTGATCTTGCTCGATCAATTCATAACTAAGTTCTTCAGCTGAGACTTTTACCTCCCTATTTATGGTTGGAACTATTATTGGGGGGTTCTTGGTATGAATCTTTAATGCGGATCTCATTTCCTGACCATGCAGAAAAAGAAGTCTGACAATTATATTTTTTTTTCTAAAAGAGGTATCCAAGCAACTCCTATTAACACTTAGAAAAGAATCATGTCCCCAGCAATGGCGCCAAAAAGTGACAGGTTGTCGTGAGGTCCTAGTACTTTATTTGAAAAATACATCAATTATGTCAACCGGGTAGTGTCCAAAGGTTGTATGCAACAGGGGATGTTTTGGCCATCTCTCTTAGGAAGATTTTCTAAATTTTTGAATTGGTTGAAAACAAAAATTAAACTAAAAAGCATGAAATCATCTAAGCTAGAAAGCATTCAAATTCCTATTCTATAAAGCATGAAAACTATCTAAGAATCAACACTTGCAATTTAACTAGATGAAATTTAAACAAAGGCGACTAACTACTAATGACTAACTATTCATTGAAAGTACATCTAACATCTTTTAATCAACAACTAACACCAATTTCATGAACAGAGTGGATGCTCCAAAAATTTGCAGTAAACAGAAACTCAAAGATCAGTAACTTAAAAACACAACCTACAGGAACACACAACAGTACTAAACACAGAATAGCATTTATCTAATCATAATATGCATAGAAAAAAAATAACAACATAGAACATAACTTAACAACATTTAACAATAAAAATACTTATCTACTCTATGAGATCCCTCGAGTGGCCAGCTCTTGGGTGTTCCTACTAATAGCTCAGAATCACATATAGTACCTTTGCAGCTTCAAAGTAAATTCATTCATAACACTTCCATTACTCAGAACAATCTGATGATACTCATTCATTCATTCATATCATAAAAGTGTAATAACACATAACATAACCCAATAGTATTCAGAATAACATTATAACAACATATCCTTGTTTCCAACAACTACACATATATACTGCTCTACTTCAAAAGACTAATCTGCAGATGGTGGGAAAAATACCATTGAAAAAGTCTAAAACAAAATTACAACTAACTGATGTTCATGACATAAAACATAATAAAGGCTTTGAGTGGAGCCGTAAAGTCTCAAATAGTCTTAACAGAAATTAACAAAATGTTTTTAAAAAGTCTTCCACTATGTACACTTAAATTTCTAACGCCCAAACTTTCGGTACTCTGACTTCAACCACTTGAAGTCCACTCCTCTCATAGGCCATGCATAAATTAGGACTGCACAATTACTCAAAGTCTATACCAATATCAACATTAGTTAGTTAATTTCAATCATTTTGAGAAATAAAGATTTATACATTATTTTATAAAAAGTGGACAATCATTGCTTCTAAAAAATAAATAAATTGGAATGGCTAAGGTGGTTGGCAAGAACAAAAAGGGGTATTTTGCTCATCATAAGAATGAGGTTGTTTGCACCTCATCACATACCACTAGGTTTTTGAACATGTTGGTAATCATTTACTGTTATTGCCCTTTATTATTTTTTAATAACAATATCAATGATTAGGGCTCTTTAATATTTGAGAGTAACCTCCCGCAACAATATAATGAAAAATGCACGAAATAACATAAATAGCAGAAACACAGAAGGAATTTATTGATCGCAGGCCACTTTGAGGGGGCAACCTCCTTTGAGCAAGCTTAATACAAGAAATTCATGGATGCCTTCATTGGCCTTAACACGTACTTATATACTAAGTCTAATCTAAACAACTATTACTCCCCATGAATGTGGGATAATACAATATACTCACAAGATGACTTACAAAGCATATGCATCCAACATCAATATACTAACAAAGTAAAGAGAAGGGTTAAACATGGGTTCCTAACATCCCCTCCCTCTTAGAAAGCTTTGTCCTCAAAGCTTAAGATGTGGAAATTGTTGCTGAATCTGGAGTGGTTCCCATGTAGCATCCTCTAGTTGCATTCTGTGCCACTGAATTAATACCTCTATGATGGATCAAGAGCGAAGCTGACGAGTGCGCCTGTCAAGGATTGCGTCCAACTCCAAAATGATGGATCCTTCATTATCCAGTTCTGGTAAAACAATTTGTACTCTAATGTTGGTGCCAAGAACTTTCTTTAGACAAGAGACATGAAATACCGGATGAACGTGGGAAGAAGGAGGAAGCTCCAATTTATAAGCAACTGACCCAATCTTTTGAAGAACCTTATATGGCCCATAGAACTTTGGAGCCAGCTTATGACGCCCTTTGAGTTTCAGGGATGATTGCTTGTATGGCTATAGACGAAGAAAAACCATATCACCTACTTGAAAAGTGTGCTCAGAATGGTGTTGATCGGCTTGTTGTTTCATTCAATTTCTTGCCATGTGAAGATTGTCCTACAAAATGCGAAGAATCTGATCTTGGGTTCAGAGAACCGTGTCTACTGCCTGAACTGGTGAACTACTAGGGGTGTATGGAAGGAGCACTGGTAGTGCCTGACCATAGACTGCTTCATATGGAGTCATTTTAGATGTAGTGTGGTAGGAGGTATTGTACCACCATTCAGCGAGAGGGAGCCACTTTGCCCACTGATGCTGTTGTTCTGACGTGAAGAAACAAAGATAAATTTCCAAACATTTGTTGATAATTTTAGTCTGACCATCTGTTTGTGGGTGATACCCTGAACTCATCTTCAGTTTGGTGCCAGTGTGTCAAAATAGTTCTGTCCAAAAATGACTGGTGAAAGTTGCATCATGATCTGAGACAATGGAAGAAGGGATTCCATGAAGATGAAAGATCTAGTCCATGAAAATTTGTGCGACTGAGGAAGCAGTATAGGGATGGCTAAGGGCACAAAAATGACTATATTTAGAGAGGCGATCAACTACAACCAAGGTCACTGTTTTCCCTCCAGATTTAGGGAGCCTCTTAATGAAATCCATAGAAATACTTGTCCAAATCTGTGTAGGGATGGGCAAGGGTTTGAGCAATCCAGGAAGGAGTGTCGTTTCACTCTTGTTGCGCTGGCAAGTATCACATTCAGCCACCATCTATTGAATTGCCCTTTTCATTCCCTTCCAAAAGAAGTTGCGTCGTGCCTTCTCATAAGTTTTGAGGAACCCAGAGTGCCCTGTAGATGGAGAAGCATGGAGTTCATAGAAGATAGCTTGTTGAAGATCTGTGCTTTAGGGAAGGACCAGACGACCCTTATATCTCAGAGAAGCACCATCTTAAGAGTAATGTGGTACAGTAGAAGGCTTATTGGCCAATTGCTGGATGATTTGAGATAATGAAGAGTCATTGACATAGCCCCACTGGACAGATTCCAACTAATTTGGAATAGGCATAGAAATAGATGAAAAAGAAGCTTGGTCATCAAATGTGCAAGAAAGAGCATCTGCCACAATATTGTCCTTACCCTTCTTGTAAGTGATCTCATAGTCATAACCGATGAGTTTGCTAACCCATTTTTTTTGTGTTAGAGAGGAGACCCATTGTTCCAAGAAATGTTTCAGACTCTGGTGACCAGTCTTGATGCAGAAATGATTCCCTAGTAGGTATGGCTGCCACTTCTGTATTGCATGCAAAATAGCCATCATTTCCTTCTCATATGTAGAGAGTACTAAATTCTTATCAGAAAGGGCTTTGCTGGTGAACACAATGGGATGTTCATCTTGAAGGAGAACAACACCAAGTCCATTTCTGTAAGCATCACTCTCAATAGTGAAGGTCTTGGAAAAATCTGGCATAGCTAGAATAGGTGTAGTACACATAGCTTGTTTCAGTTTTTCAAATGCACACTCAGTAGCATGTCTCCATGTAAAATCATCCTTTTTTAACATAGTTGTTAATGGAGCTGCAATCTTCCCGTAATCCTTGACAAACTTGTGATAGTAGCCAGTCAGTCCCAATAAACCATGGAGGCTCTTGAGTGTCTGAGGATGCGGCCAATTTTTCATAGCTTCTATTTTGGCAGGATCCACTCGAACCCCTTGGGCTGAAACAATATGCCCAAGATACTCTACTTCCTCTTGGCCAAAAACACATTTAGACTATTTTGCACATAGATGATGATCAGAGAGAAGTTGCAGTACAAGATCTAGATGATGGAGATGCTCAGCCCATGTTTTACTATAGATGAGGATATCATCAAAGAAGACCAGAATGAATTTTTGCAAGTAGGGCCAGAATATTTTATTAATCAATGCCTGGAATGTTGAAGGAGCATTAGTGAGGCCAAAGGGCATGACCAAAAACCCATAGTGGCCATCATGTGTGCGGAAAGTTGTTTTAGGGATATCATCCTCATGAACCTAAATTTGGTGATACCCAGAATAAAGATCCAACTTGGAGGAAAAAATGAGTGCTATGAAGCTCATCAACAACAGGAATTAGAAAATTATCCTTGATTGTGATGTGATTAAGTGCTTAGAAGTCAATGTAGAGGCGCCATGACCCATCTTTTTTCTGGACAAGAAGAATTGGTGAAGAAAAGGAACTGGTACTAGGGTGAATAATACCTTGCTTCAGTAAGTCCCAAATGAGCATCTCAATCTCTGTCTTTTGGTGAAATGGGTAGCGGTAGGGCCTGATGTTGGGAGGAATGCTTCAAGGAAGGAGCTGAATATGGTGGTCCTCTGGTTGTGAAGGTGGCAATCCCACTGGTTCAACAAAGACACATGCATATCTATCCAAAATTTGTTGTAGATCTGAAGGAGTAGTGGAGACCGTGGATGGTTGCATCTGAATGGAGTGGAGCTGAGCAATGACACCATGTGAATTCTTCTTAAGGAGTTTTTCCATGCGATGTGAATTGATGATGCTGAGAGACCTTGGTTGTAAGCCCTTCAATGTGTGTTTTTGTCCATTGTCTAAAAACTGCATCCAAAGTTTAGCAAAATCCCATAAGATGGGTCCAAGTGTACGTAACCATTGAGCATCCAAAACCACATCACATCCACCTAAGGGCAAGGCAAACATGTGATGCAGAGTAACTTTGAATGGGGAAAGATAGACGAACTAGACAAGGTTCTACTTCACCTACAAGCCCAAAAACGAAGACCTTTATGCAAAAGTGGGAACAGTAGAAGGAAACTCCAGTATGATCATGGAAAGGTTGTATTGGGGTACCAAATGACTCATCCCACCCATTGGTTAAGGCAGATCACTCCCGGAACATGCACTTGCTTCACAAATCCTCTAAATGGCTTATCTCCCTAGAAAAAGAGAACAGTCCTCTTATCTTTTTGCACAGACCTTCAAATGTCAACCTAAGACATGAATTGGATACCCATTATGCCTCCCCACAGTATACTCTAAGATGGGTATAGGCTACTTTGGAAAATGTGCTCTAAAAATGGACTGGTAATTCTGCTACAAGGGTTCAAACTCAGAAATATCACTGCGAAATGCCACGAACAGTCATACATAACTTCCACACAACACAAAATGAGGTCAATCTCTTTGGTCAGATTGTAGATAACATAGTTACAGACATTTTTTCCAAATTACATAAAGATCCAACGGTGGAAACAAAAGTTATGGCATTTTTCCCAAAACAGGTTACTCTAAATCAGGGTTTGACAGTCTACACGAAAAATGCAATATCTTGAGCAAAACGAAACCAAAATGCATGAAACCAAAAGGAAATGGAGGGTGATTGATAGGACTATCACTTACAACCAATTTGGCACTAGTCCTTGTCCGTACAGGTCCGTACAACTACAGGAAACAGTCAATTTCTGTTGAAATACATGAAAACAATGTTTTCTCTATTGATCAAAACCTACTAATCAACCACCCACACCTTATTTGGATGTTACAAGGCCTTAATAAAGGCATTCCTCATTTGTCTCTTCAGTTTCCACTTCCTTCCAATGAATTGGAACAAGGTGACCCTTCACCTTCCTCATTTTACATTTTTGAAAGATACATTTTTAGGGATTTTCTATTTTGTATGACAACTTGTCATAAGACTTAAACATTAGACCCCTCCTAGGATCTTAACACATGAAAGATGACTTGATGGACCTCAATACAATATTAAATCATTACAAATTTAACCAAAAATTAAAGATTTGTCTAGGACAACTTTGATTTGCCAAGGTGCTCCTACACCAACATGTCGGAGCATAGGTTATAATCTCCAATAGAGATACACACATTGTGACACTTCCCCTTGCAAGGTAACGTGCCCCCATTGGCAATCATGACTTCAAAGCTGGAGCAAGAATGGACAAAACAATCAGCCTGTTTGGCGACTCGAGGGCCAATGAAGTTATGAGTGCTACCATGACCAATGAGTATTGTAAGAGGGAGCTTCTTGAAGTAACCCTTGACCTGCATGGTTTGTGGGGTGGTGACTCCTGCTAAAGCATGGAGAGAGATCTATGGGTGGTCTTCCTGAGAAGTAGGGTCAACAGGCGGCTATTGAGTTTCGACTTTATCAGCTACTGTATCCTGAGCATCTTCATAAACTTCAGTTGCAGGCGGAGAATCCACATCCAAGAGATAGAGCTTTTGCTCAACACATCTATGTCCCAAGTGAATTTCTCATCACAATTAAATAACAAAGCCCTTTTTCTCTACGTGCCCGCATCTCTGCTTCAGTCAAATGCTTGATAGGAGTTGTTCGAGGAGCTGGTGTGATTGGAGGTCTTTGGGAAACCATGTTTCTGAATGGAACAAAATTGGATTTAGAGTGCTGTTGAGCTATGATCTTGTACTTTGCCAACTTAGCCAACCCTAGGGCTTCCATCATTGTGTTGGGATGGAACCTTTTAACCTTAGATTAGATTGCATCCTTCAAAGCACTGACAAAACAACTCCTGAAGAATTTATCAGACAATCCCTCTGTGTGATTGGCTAGTTTCTCAAATTTTGTCTAATATTCTCTCACAGTGCCAGTTTGGTGAAGTTTAGTGAGTGCTCCTATGAAGTCATCAAAAGCACTAGGGCCAAATCATTACAAAATGAGTTTGTAAAAATCTGTCCATTTTGGCTCTTCATGAGCCTTGATGTACCAATGAAACCACTAAAGGGCATCATGTTCCAAATGAAAGGATGTAAGTGGGACTTTGTTGACATCAAAAATATTATGCAGACTAAAATATTGTTCAGCCCAGTATATCCATCCAGTTGGATCATCACCATTGAAACGAGGAAAACCAAGCTTCGGCCCATGAAAATTGTTGGAAGAAGAGAACCCAGTGTTTGCAGAAGACTCTGGATGCCATCTATTGTTCATGGTTGAATGCTGAAGATTGAGGTCAAGAAATTTTTCATCTAGATCTTGGAGTTTGGTCTTGAGGGCTGCAAGTTCATCCTCCATGTTTTTTGCTCCTGTGCGGGTGACAACCATAACCAGGAGATTTTTTTTTTCTGGAAGCGATCTACAAACGGCTCTGGACAGATTCAATCTACGATTTTTCAGCTGGCAATAGATATGGACCCCAGGTATGTTCAGCTTCCTAAAGGTTTAGGGGATTCACTCGGATACCAATGTTATCTAACGACTTGCGTATTGGGGCAGTACCCCTCACTCCATGGCTCACGTAAAACTAGTAACCTCTTTGCCACAAATGACAGCTCTTGGTTTACATCACAGATAGGAACTAGTCAATCAGGCAGGGGCCGTTGCCCTTTTCTCTGGCAAGTCCTCTCAATGGGCCAGCTACTTCGGGCTTCCTATGGTACTCCTCACAATGAGTTTTAGGGCTATGCCCAAGCACTTCCCACAGTTAAGTAGATAGGGATTATTCCCTGATCCAAACTTTCAATTAAAATGAACAATACAGATGTAAAGAAAAAAGAACTACTGCAATAATCACAGTGCCTGGAGGCCACTGTGAAAAAAAAAATGGCAGAAATTCCACCTAGCGAGCCCAAGAAAGTGCTCTGATACCAGATGAGAGGAACCTCCTACAACAATATAATGAAAAAAGCACAAAATAACAGAAATAACAGAAACACAGAAGGAATTTATTGATTGTAGGCTGCTTCGAGGGGGCAACCTCCTTTGAGCAAGCTCAATACAATAAATTCGTGGATGCCTTCATTAGCCTCAACACGTACTTATATACTAAGTCTAATCTAAACAACTATTACTCCCCATGAATGTGGGAGAATACAATATACTCACGGGACGACTTACAAAGCATATGCATCCAACATCAATATACTAACAAAGTAAAGAGAAGGGTTAAACACGGGTTCCTAACAATATTAGTTTTCTATATGATGTGAAGAACCTAGGAGAGCTGAGCTTTCTTGGTGTGAAGATCATGCGAAATGGAGAGTAAACAAAAAACTTTGGGTTAGCTAGAGAAAGTATGCTAACTTAGTTTTGTATTGGTTCAATTTGCATGTTTATATATTAGTGTGTGTTCTTCAACACTAGATGTTTTTAAGAACATGAACCATGTTCTTTATATAAGTGTTATTGGTAGATTTTTTTTATGTTGTGATCAACACCAAACCAAACATCACCCAAGCAGTGGGAGTCCTAGGGAGGTATATGTGTCAATAGATTGTGGCATAGGGGCCTTTAGGTTTTTTGCATGTCTCTATGTTAGCTACCAAGGAAGACAAACTTGTGTAGGACAATGTGTATACAAGGACTTGAGTTTTTAGATTGGGTTGGATATGTGGATAATAGGAGGTCTACCAGTGGGTATGTGTTTATCCTATTTTGTGGAACTGTCATTAGTTGTGGTCATTGTTCTAATTATAGAGGTAGAGTACATGGTAGTTACTCATGCCTATTTTGGAGGAGTGTTTAGCTTTAGTGATTGTGTTCAAATATCGAGTTGAAGTAGGATATCATGATGTTCCTATGTGACAATTAGTGTGTTTGCTTGGTTAGGGAACTTGTCTTTCATTTGATGCTAGGATGGAGGATGAGAGGTTTTTTGATCAAAATGGTCCAATCACCTTGGTTGTTGTTGTAGTTGCTTTGATGGAACCCACGAGCATAGTGGAGTTTAGTTGATGTATCATGGTTGTGTTCTTCTCAACCTTTAGTGGCTAGTTCACTTTTAATTTTTTATTTTTCTCTTGCAAGGCATACAACAATTAGGAGAATATTAGGATCATGTGCCATGTACACCTTACACTCCTAGTGCTCAAATTTATTATTTAATTTGTATTAATTATACACCCATACAAGAAAAGGGTGTGCCACTTTGTAGTTTGTATTTTACAAGTTGTAAGTAACACTTAGTGTCATGGAAGTTGCTAAAGCAACTATGACATTTGTAAGGTGTGAAAGAGACTTTGAAAAAGAACATGAAAAGAGGGAGTTAAGTGTGAACTAGAAAATTAAGGAGAATTTATTGTTATTACATGAGAGCATCTTTCTACAAGGTGGATAAGTCCAAGATTTTGTGGCTTCATTTGGGTGCCTAAACTTGCCCCTGGTTTGAACACGTGGATATAAAAACCACTTATGGTTTTTACTTTTGAGCTTGGCTATATATTGAATGCTTAAGATAAGTAGTATTTGATGCACTTGTATTTGTAAGGGTTATGCTACCAGATTTTCTCCACAACTGATCTCTTGTTGCTCATGGCTATGACATTGCAATATTGCTATGGTTGTATGGCTAAGATGCTACAAGATTGCTCACATGTTGTAAAGCATGTGCTTGAGATGGAGGATATGTTGTCATATTGACTTCAAAAGTCAGTGATGTTCTCCTCTTTTTTCCTAATAAAGCATTGATACTTTATAAATGTATTGTAATTATCTTGTTACTAACACATTAGGTATGCTTGGGAGGTTGGATTTTTCCTAAAAAAAATTAGGTATATCTTTTGTTACATGTTTTCTCTTTTGATATTGTTGTGGATATAAACTTACTTGCATCTCTTCTCTCATAGGGTTAATCTAGGAACTATCTACTTCCAATTTTTGCTTTATGGATAAATTTTCCTTTTACTTATTATCATAACTTTACCTATGAAGTGATTTGATCTAGTGATGGCGATGTTACATTCCTTACACAAAAGTGATCATAACTTTACCTATGAAGTGATTTGATCTAGTGATGGCAATGTTACATTCCTTACACAAAAGTGATCATAACTTTACCTATGAAGTGATTTGATCTAGTGATGTTACATTCCTTACACAAAAATAATGTAAGTCAAGTCTATACCCACAAAGCTAATTCAAAGTCACATATGAAAATTCTAAAAATCATGACCAAATCTCTAAAAAAAATTAAAAAAAAATTAAAGTACATAAAAACAAACCCAAAACCCAAATCATAAAGATAAAGAACACGAGTTGGATGGCTATACAATTTGTATAACGTACTTATTAATCCTAAATATAGGATGTTCTCCCCAGCATTCTTTCTCCCATATGATATGGGAAGTAAAATATCCTTATCTTTTCCTTTACCCAATAAAGCAAAAGAGAAACTAGCCACTAGTGCCAAATTTAGATCTTACTGGTGAAATGAGGGCATTTTAATAACAATGCAGTAATGGGGAGGTTGAATGTTTATTGAATCAATTTGGCTTAGGCTAGCTTAAACATACCTAAAATAAGACAATGCAAATGTTCTTAAACCAATTTCTGACCCATCTTCAATTTCAATCTCGAATGATGCTTTCATGCAGCCCTCTGTTATTTGTATGCGATGGTTCTTCTTGTTGGAAATAATCCACACCTGGACCAATGATGGACTGGCCACAAAGGCCTAGTATCTTAGTTGGTAGAGCACTCCAACATGGAAATGGAAGGTCCTAGGTTCAACTCTTAGTTGGTCCATGAAAAGTTTAACATGGTCTCAGAGCCAGGCTAATCTAGTCTCAAGCACCTAAAGTGTGGCATAAGGGGGGTATTGGAAATAAATTTTAACATGGTATCAAAGTCAGGCTAGGAGCCCCAAGCACCTAAAGTGTGGCTTAAGGGGGAGTTTTGGAAGTAATCCACACTTAGACAAACGATGGACTAGCCACAAAGGGTTAGTAGCTCAGTAGGAGCCCCAAGCACCTAAAGTGTGGCTTAAGGGGGGTGTTGGGAATAAAGTTTAACATGGTATCAAAGCCAGGCTAGGAGCCCCAAGCACCTAAAGTGTGGCTTAAGGGGGGTGTTGGGAATAAAGTTTAACATGGTATCAAAGCCAGGCTAGGAGCCCCAAGCACCTAAAGTGTGGCTTAAGGGGGGGTGTTGGAAATAATCCACACTTAGACAAACGATGGACTAGCCACAAAGGGTTAGTAGCTCAATTGATAGAGCACTCCAACATGCAAATGGAAGGTCCTATGTGATAGAACTTAGATCACTGAGAGAATGCTAATCACAAATGGAGCAAACAAGAGCAAATGACACGAAAGATGATTAATTACATAATCACATAATCGGTAATGAATTATGAACAAGTGTGGTGTACAAATAGTGTTGAGAGTTTGAGTTAATGGGAGTCAATCCCATAACTTAAGGAGATCTCAAGTAGATGTGGCAAGCTAAATGGAGTGAGAGAGTTTGAAGGACTCTTCCTAACTGCCACACACCCAGCTAAGGTGTCTTATGCCATGTGGGGAATATACACATAATTACTTATTTAAATATAAGTAATAGTGTTAATATTCCTACACTAACACCCCCCCTTAAGCACAGCTTAGGTGGGCACAATAAGGATGGGTCCCGGCAACTAGGCCTAATCAGGTACCCATGTACAAAAGCATCTCTCATAAAGTGGAGAAAGAAAAAAAACCTATGGGAAAAAAACTTTCCTCCAAACGAGAGAAACAAAGAAAGTGTATTGGACACGATACAACTAGAAGTGATAATCCTGCAATTCTTGCAAGATCCATGTGTGGAATGCAATTGCATGTCATATGGCTACAATTCAAATCCAATGTGAAGCCCTGTTTTGAAGATTATGTGGAAGATTTCTGTGAAGCAACTCTAAAATCTGTAGAAGCAAATGATCTGATATCAATCTTCTGCTGTGATGAATCTCTGGAGGTCCTCTAAGAATTAACTCTGGATGCACATGTAGCATTAGGTGATAGTGATGTAGTGGAAATGTTCTTGACACAGCTCAATGGAAGTGTATTTGACATATCTCAATAGAATGTGGGAAAAATGTTGAAAAATGATGAAGTAGTAGTTGAAGTGATCTTGACATATCTCTATGGAAGTGCACTTGGCACAACTCGGAAATGCACTTGACACAACTCTATGAACCCCCCATAATTCAATATTTTTATTCCAAATTAGTTGTGGCACTTTATAAATTAGTGCATGAATAACCCCCATAACTGAAAAAATGGAAAGAAAGTGCAGAAGTGTTCTAGACACGACTCAATGAAGTGCTCTTGACATGATTATATGGAAGTGCTCTTTGGCACAACTCTAAAATGTTCAAGGCACATTCTATACACCCCCCGGATTCAGGATTAGGTGACTCCCCAGATTTGTGGCACTTTATAACTTAGTGCGTTATTACAATATAAATAGTTTAGATGCGTGGGAAATGTGAAAATATTCACTTTTGCAAAAAACGGTGCTCAATTTCGAGCTACTGAGCAAAAGTTATCACAAAAACAAGTTCCCGCAAAATAGACCTATTTTAATAAACCGGCACTAATTAGCAAAAAAATGCCCATGGCCGGAGGGAAACTAGCCTTCCAACGACTCGTTGGATTCGACAAAGAATGAAGAATACAATGGTTTAATTTTGTGAGGGGGAATTGGCCCCCTGCCAACTCGGGCCTCACCCTTCATCTTCAAGAGATGAAGATACAAGGTTTACATAACCAGTAATTCCTTAAAATTAAATTTGCCCAATTTTTGAAATTCCCTACCCAAATTTTACATTTATATTTTCTTAATACATTATATTTGTAGTATTAAGAAGAATAAACATTAAGAATTTGAAATGCCTTTGAAATAAAAACAAATTAAGGCAAAATGGTCAAGATCTCACACCCCAACAGATTAGGGCAAAATTTTATGCTATGGAATGGTGGCCAGGAAAGGGGCGAACAGTAAAAGCCAAAAAAAATGCAGGGAATGGCGCGGCATTGGGGCAGAGTGCCATCCTTCGCAGGCCTGGGCACCACCTCCTGAACAATTCCCTTGCGTGGGCATGACTTTGCTAGGCCGTGGGTCGGCCCTAATTGCGTGAGTTGGAGCTCTCCCGTGCCAAAAAGTGAGTCGTGGCCTCTGTGGATGAAACGGCTTTTGGAGATGAAACAATAACCCTCTGGAGATTTTGACGCTGCAAGAAATGGTGACTTGTACTTTGAAAGGTTGCGGCAAAAACAGAGAAAGAGTGCCGATCTTCAAATCTTTGAAATGACTGGCCTTCCTTTCTACGCTGTAGGTCGACTATGCCCAAAATACAGACAGTGCCCAAAATAGGACCGAAAGGACCATCGATTGGGGCCGGCGTGCTTGTAGAGATCTTGAAACTGGGTCACGAAATGAGGTGAGCGGTGGTACAGGGTCCAAACGCCGCTATAAGGAGAATGAAGCCAAATAACCAGTGAAACCCACAGCCAAAGAGGCAGAATGTCACTAGCTTTCAAGGCTTTGAGCAGACTTCCAAAACATGAATTAGGAATCTCAATTAAACTTATGTCATGTGGGGAGTATACACATAATTACTTATTTAAATATAAGTATTAGTGTTAATATTCCTACACTAATACTATGTTCAATTCCTAACTAGTCCATGAAAATTTTAACACCTTTGGGAACTGCGTTCTATAAAAAGTGGTAAATATTTGTCTTATTTTTATTGGCTAAAATTGACCTTTCACATTGAAGTAGATGATATTTAAGAAGAACCCGGTTCTAACTACCCATGTAACTCATAGTTCACCTGTCAACAATGGTGAACTATTTTTCTAGAAAATCGCAAGCAAAGTCATGACAGCCATTGGACAGGCATGTCTGTTATTCTAGGGTGAGAACGTTTTTTATGTATACATATATATAATTAATATGTATGTCTAGTGTGAGCTCCTTTTTGTGGGGCGAGAGGTATGTGGGCTCACCAATCACTGTTTGAATGTCATAATGAATATACTCTAAACAAACAAATTTCTAAGTAGAGCTGGAAACATGAAATGAGGAACAGGCTTACAGATTGAATTAATTTGAATGCATTGGTAATGTGAAACTGTTTGTGAATTCACAAAATCAAAGCCCTCTGTTGACGTCAGCCCCTGAGGAGTGCTGAGTGACAGATCATTATAACAACATTCACAACTGACGCAGCAGTGGGAACCAGATTTTTTTTAATTCAAAATCAATGAGGACATATACAGAGTCATGGAACCATTTTTTTAATTTAAAATGAAAAAGACATGCAGTTTTGGAATTTGAAAGTCACCCTTGTTTGTTATATGAAAATTTCATGATGGTGTGGTCATTTAATTCTTTTAAAATATAAATTGTAGGAAAAAATTAATATATCAAAATTAATAAAAATAAAAAATTATTTAAATTTTCTAAGTAATTTAATTAGTATTTAAAAATATTTTATTATTTATAATTTAAAATTAATGTTTTTGTTTGAATTCTGGTGTCCCCCACTACAATCGAATGACTTAACCACTAAACCATACCCTTATCAACATTTTTTAGTGCAATTATATATATGAATTAAATTTTAAAAAATTAATTTTTAAAATAAATAATGCAGATTTTCAAATTTTGATTTAGAAGAAAAATACTAATCTAATCAAATCAAATCTTATAGATTTTATTAATATTTAACTGTATATATATTATATAACAAGTACTTTTTATTGGTAATTAATGTCTTACACTTCTATAGATTTTGATCTACATACCTAATCCATGACAAACAAAAAAATATAAAAAGAATTTTGATTGTATGTATTTCTTCATATAAAAAGAATGCTGATTTGTATGTATTTCTTCAATGGCCCATCCTTATTATTAGTATATCTTCAACAATCAGAAAAAATAAAAACTATGCACTCAGATTTTTAATATTTTTAAACAAATAAAATGCATTAAGTTTTAAAACATGTTCTTTTACCTGGTTCGGTGTTTGGTTTAGTTTTCAAAAAAAAAAAATTGTATACAGTAATGGAGTATATGAAATAAACAAAGATTCTCCAGTGTTTCATAGCAAAATAAATAAATGAATCAATGTATAGTTCAACTTGGTTTAGCAACTCAACACTTTTAAAAAACAAGAAATAAATGAATGAATGGATGCATAATTCAACTTGGTTTAGCAACTCAACACTTTTAAAGACATGAAATTACACTGTTAAATGAGACCAAGGAGTAGCATTAACATATAAAACAAAATTATTATATTATTTAAATAAGCCAAATATTTTAGAAATTAGTTAAATAAAAATTTGATTAGATAAATAAATAAATATATACAATTAAAAAAATAAAATTAAAAAACAAATAAAAAATTGATTGCATTACTTATAAGTTATAGTGTAGTATTTTCTAATTATTTCTTTATAATTGTAAATATGAAGAAAATAAAAGTAGAATTGGAAAAAAAAATTGAAGAACAATAGTTATCTTTAAAGGTTACACCTAAAACAAAACTTTAAATTTATTATTACAATTAAAAGTAAGTTATGAATTAGTAGGTTTTTCCTTAAAGTTTTTAGTTTTCATGTGATTTTAGAGGTATAATTCTATATCAATTTTCATCTTCTTGCTATACAAAAAAACTTTATACAATTTTCATATTCATATTTCTAAATTAATATATTTATATAAAAAATATTATATCTTAAATATTTTATAAAAGTTATATTTTCTCTTGTTCTATATTTTTCTGGTGATGAATGATGGAGTATGATCTTGAGAGAAAAACACAATTAAATTCTGAAACACTAATCTATTATATTTTCTATAATTTAAAGTGTCATATCTACAATTATATAAAATTTGAAGTTGTAAAATTTATTAAAAAAACTATTTAAGACGGCTATTCTTAAATATCATCCACTTCAACAGTCAAAGGTCAATTTTGGCCAATAAAAATAGGAGAAATATTTACCACTTTTTGTTATAAATAAGTTGTAAAATTGCTATTGACTAAGGGAGAGGGGCCCCAATAACCACTATGTTTCTAACCACTTGACCCCCAATTAAATTTTTAAAAAGAACCAATACATGTAAAATACCAACCACATAAATTAACACAAATGCACCAATACATGTTCACAAATGCACCAATACATTTGTGAATTAACCAATGAAATTAAGACAAGTGTACAAATGTGATGGCGAGCGGTTACCGGCACATCGGTGCGGATGTATCCTATAGAGAAATGTATAAGTGCCCAGAAGCCAAAATAATAGCTTTAAACTCTTCGGGGAAAAATCCAAAAAAATCGTCGAAATGTCTAACTATATGCTTGACGCATTCAAAGTTAGGGTGGGCGGCTACTGGGCCCTCTCCTTTATTTCACCATTGAAATGGATGATATTTAAATAAAATTGCTATAAAATATGAACAACATATAGCCAGGGTCAATTATTGTATTGAAGAATATAAACGAATAATCCAAGACGGACGTGAATATTGAGAGGTAACAAAGTTCCAGTTTCATCATCTTTACACGATCGATGCCATGACGCCTAGAATGGTATCGCTCTACCTAGAATGTACCAACCTACTCAAATCATAGCTGCAAAAGAAAATCCGTCATTTCTTTAACTACCTAGGTATTATCGAAAGACGGCGTTTCGATAAGACTGCTAAAATTGTCCAACGGCCAGATCTTTTCCAACCGACGTTGTGAATCGTTAATAACGAAAGGCAGATCCCTTCCTCTCATACAAGGAACGCCGTCCGCGTAATAACATAAAGATGACCGGGTTTATGAAACATAAAGAATCAAAGGTGCCTTTTAGGGCAGTACCCAAACAAATTTGGGTTTGCCCTGAGACTGTCCCACATTCATGTCTTCGGCTCACAGTAACGTGTCAGCAGACGTGCTCCACGAGGTCTAAATTGGCCACCAGCTTGCAATGAAAAGTCCGAGGCTTATAAATTCCTACCCACATGCTGAATCCTATAATACCCACTTCCAAAAATCTCAATACCCACTTCAATTTGAACTTTGAAACTAGAATTTTGAATCAAAAATTGCAGAAAAATCCCTGTAACAAGTTCATTTGATTCACACAAAAATGGGTTCTCTATCTGCCTCAGCTGAGTTGACCCCCCTGATAACCCATTTGGATGTGAAGGTGGAGGAGCCTGAGATTGTTGTGCCTGCTGAACCCACTGAGGAGTGTGCCCTCTTTCTGTCAAACATTGATCAGATAGTTTCTTACGTTATAGACAGCGTGTTTTTTTACCCACCCAATAGAGGAAGTGAGGAGGAGGGTGTTGATATTGTGGGTAAGCTGAAAGATGCTCTTGGGAAGGTGCTGGTGCCCTACCATTTCATGGCAGGGAGATTAATGCTGAATGCAGAGAAGGGGAGGATGGAGATTAACTGTAATAGGGCTGGGGCACTGTTTGCAGCTGCTTCATGTGACCTGACTCTGTCTGACCTGGGGAATGTTGCATACCCCAATCCTGCTTTCAGGAGCCTCGTTCTCCAAACCAACAGTGCCAGAAAGTTTGGGGACATCCCTCTGCTCATGATGCAGGTAATTGTGTTATATGAACACTTAATTAATAGGCACTTTATTTAAATATCATCCACTTCAATGGTCAAACTATCAATAGCAATTTTACACCTTATTAACAATAAAAAGTGTTAAATATTTGTCCTACTTTTATTGGTTAAAATTAACCTTTGACTGTTGAAGTGGATGATATTTAAGAACAGTCCTTAACAAGAACCTGCATTAGCTTTCAATCCATCTACGCTACACTGTCAAGTAAGACCTTAGTGACCTAGGAGTTTATGTTTGGATTGCTCAATTCTATGTAATTAAGTTTTGGAATATAATGCTGAACGTGAGATGATCATATTTTCGTAAACCGGATAATGGGCATTGCAGCGGTGCGTTTTCTTTGTCTAAACCTTTTTATCATGATGCAACTTGTCTGTTCTTTCATACCATTTGCCATTCTTGCATTTGATGGAAATTTTTACACAGACCAAGTTTCTATCCCAGAATATGCTTATAGCTTGTGAGCTGCGCTCCCGCTTAGCTACTTGCCCATTTTATGACAGCACTTTCAGATTCTACGCCGAACACCAGAAGACTGTGATACTATGTCTAAATTTTTCGGATGGGCTCCTGTATAAATCCAAGATCTGCTCTGGGGCCTAGGGTTACGAGTTAATCTATCACTGAGTTACCCATCTAATGATATAAATTTTAAACCTCTTTAGAAATGTGGCTTGTAATCTCGTAGTACTGACATGAAACATGTACCATAGTTATTTCAGTGATGCCCATCTTTCTTGTCAGATTTAATCTATCAATTTGGTTTAGGCCGGCTTAAACACACCTAAAATAAGACAATTGAAATGTTCTTAAACCGATTTCTGACCCATCTTCAATTTCAGTCTTGAATGATGCTTTCATGCAGCCCTCTGTTATCTGTATGCGAATCTGTATGCCACTGTTCCTCTGTGAAGAAGAGTATTCTGTATATCCTCTCTTAAGTTTAATTATGTCGAGAGGTATTCTACAATCTACAATCACAGCTGAGTGGAGATGAGAACACTCATTTTTTCGTGTAAATCTATAGAAAAAAATAAAAAATAAAAAGTAAAAAAAGAAATTAGAAAAACTTAAAAATAAAAACTAAAAAAAAGAAATTGAAGAAAAGAAAAAATAAAAACATGAAGGATACAAAGGTGAGAAAATCACAAAAAAATATGAACCATCACCAAAAGAAAAAAAAATGGAATTAAGATATTAGATATATTTTTTTAAATATAAATATATTAGTTCAATATATAAATTTATTACATTTTCTTTACTATTCACTTCAATGGTCAAACAATAATTATGGATTTTACACCTCATTCACAACAAAAAGTGGTAAATATTTGTCCTATTTTTATTGGCCAAAATTGACCTTTGACTGTTGAAGTGGATGATATTTAAGAATAACATACTTATTATATAATATATATTCAGTTAAATATCAATAAAATCTATAAGATTTGATTTGATTTTTTTTTAATCAAAATTTTAAAATATGTATTGTTTGTTTAAAATTTTAATTTTTTTAATTTGATTCTTTTATATATATATATATATTGAAAATCTAAATATATATACAAATGTGAATTTTTTTAATATACTTATTTAAAAAAAATAAAAATATCAATCTAAATTATAAATAATAAAATATTTTTAAATACTAAATAAATTACTCAGAAAATTTAAATAAATTTTTATTTTTATTAATTTTGATATATTAATTTTTTCTTACGATTTATATTTTAATTTTAAAAATAGTTAAATGAGGAAACCATCATGAAATTTTCATATGACAAACAAGGGTGACTTCCAAGCTTGCGTGTCTTCTTCATTTTAAATTCAAAAAATCAGGTTCCATGACTCTGTATATGTCCTCATTCATTTTGAATTCAAAAAAATCTAGTTCCCACTGCTGCCTCAGTTGTGAATGCTGTTACACTGTTCTGTCATTCAGCACTCCTCAGGGACTGACGTCAACAGAGGGCTTTGATTTTGTGAATTCACAAACAGTTTCACATTACCAATGCATTCAAATTAATTCAATCTGTAAGTCTATTCCCCCATTTCTTGTTTCCAGCACTAATTAGAAATTTGTTTGCTTAGAGTATATTCATTATGACATTCAGACAGTGAATGAGCCCACATACCTCTCGCCCCACAAAAAGGGGTTCACACTAAACATACATATTAATTGTATACTAAACATACATATTAATTGTATATATGTATATAGCAGATATGAGTTTTCCACAGTCCATGAAATAAATGCAAGAGAGTGCTTCTGGATTTAATTGTGTATGTTTTTGCTTCAACATTTTGGATCACACTCAGTGATCCATCATCAGGAAGAGGATATTTATGAATTGGATTGCAAACTTACCCTTTAAAAAGGAAGAGCAGGTGGGGTTAGGGTTGGTGAGAAGGACCAAACAAAAAAATTAAAAACAATGAATTAAGTTAAAAACCAATGAACATGCAGGGAAAGGATATATCACATTATAAGAAAGAATTACATAATAATCAATTAGGAAATATAAAAATGTAGGAAATATATTGAAAGAAATATATAATGAGTGATGAGATAAATCCTGCGTATAATATGTATAATAAGTTTAACATATTAAGAAGGTAGAAAAAAAAATGTCTATATATCTATATATGAGACAATAACAAAATAAATCAATGCACAAAGAAATAAATTCAAACAACTCTCTATAACCCACAACAGAGTACTTATCAGACATATCACTGTTACTCCAAAAAATATTATAACAAAAAAACTAAACAATTTTTTTAAAAAATACAATTTATTTATTTATATTTCTAAATTAATATTTTATATAATAAATTTTTTGGAGTAACTAAACAATTTTTTTAAAAAAATACAATTTATTTATTTATATTTCTAAATTAATATTTTATATAATAATTTGTTTTTGATAGAAGTTATATTTTTATAATTTAAAGTGTTATATGTGTGATATAATGCAGGTAATTGTGTTATATGAGCACTTAATAGGAAGTTGCATTAGCTTTCAATCCATCTACGCTATACTGTCAAGTAAGACCTTAGTGACCTAGGAGTTTATCTTTAATGGATTGCTCAATTCTATGTAATTAAGTTTTGGAATATGATGCTGAACGTGAGATGATTATATTTTCATAAACCGGATAATGGGCATTGCAGTGGTGCGTTTTCTTTGCCTAGACCTTTTTATCATGATGCAACTTGTCTACTCTTTCATACAATTTGCCATTCTTGCAATTGATGGAAATTTTTACACAGACCAAGATTCTATCCCAGAATATGCTTATAGCTTGTGAGCTGCGCTCCTGCTTAGCTACTTGCCCATTTTATGACAGCACTTTCAGATTCTACGCTGAACACCAGAAGACTGTGATACTATGTCTAAATTTTTTGGATAGGCTCCTGTATAAATCCAAGATCTGCTCTGGGGCCTGGGGTTACGAGTTAATCTATCACTGAGTTACCCATCTAATCTCTTTAGAAATGTGGCTTGTAATCTCGTGGTAGTGACATGAAACATGTACCATACTTATTTCAGTGATGCCCATCTTTCTTTCAGCTTTAATCTTTCTTATATGGTGGTGTCAAGTTTGAGTTTAAATAATGTAATAACCGCAATCACTTTTCCAGGGCTACCAAAACAAATCAAAGTCCTTCTGGTTGGGCTAGCGTTTGTTACAAGGAGATGCCATTGGAACAGTTTGTCTGATTATATTCAAATGCATTTAGTATTCGAGATGCATCATGTTTCTATTTTGTGGGAAAGAGATAATCAGACTGATTTGTCATGGTATAGTTCAAGGAATGTCCATGGTTACCCCAAGCTTGAGTTTTAATAGTGTAAGATCATTAAATACTTCAAAGCTATCAACACAATCAAAATCTTGCTGTAAAATCCTGGCGCAGACTCCTCAGATCAATTACTTGGAACCAGTGGTGGTAATTGGGCTGAATGGCAATTACAAATAGTTGGCACGCTCTTACAAATCAACTAAAAGTATTTCAGGGGGTTCTGTTTACTCTTGAACAAAAGAGGAACGATTGCTTGATTATGTTAATCTGGGTTAAGTGTTTGAAATGTTTAATTCTGTTTTGTTGGGTAACAGGTAACTACATTCAAATGTGGTAGCATAGTGCTGGGAATGTCTATGAACCATTCATTATTTGATGGGTTTGGCGCTGTGGAATTCATGATGAACTTCTCTTCTGTAGCACGGGGTCAGGGATTGATCACATACCCAGTTCCTGACAGGACATGTCTGAAAGCCAGGGATATTCCAGATATCAAATATGAGCATTTGGAGGGCATCAAATTAAGTGACATCCCAGAAGAGATGAAGAGTACCTTCACAACTGCAGATGTAGCAAACTCAGACGCCTGCAGTATTTCTCTTCCACCAGGTTACAGCTATAAAATGTTCCCTTTCACAATAGACATGATCGAGAGACTAAAGAAGAAGGCCATGGATGATAGTAATCTAAAGAAATGCTCTTCATTTGATGCCATTGCAGCTCTAGTGTGGCAGGCTCGAACCAAGGCCATTGATATGCCTTCTGATCAGCCTTCTAAGATGTTTTTTTCTGTGGACATTCGTTCAAGAATGGATCCTCCATTGCCAAAGGGCTTTGCAGGTATGTATATACTATATACATTGTAGGTTCTATAATAACAACATTTTTTTAATATATGTTTTACAGTGAATTGTCTTCATGGATAATTGCAAGCAAGTAGAAATCAATATATTGCAAAATTGTTAGCAAAGTTGGAATTACTTGCTAAGTAAACGGATGGCTACTAATAGTCATCAACAATTGCAATTTTGAGGGATAAAAATCCATGATCTGTTCTTTTTCCCATTTAAACATCCTGCTTGGGAGTGCCGTGCTTTTCTGTCTGAAACAAATATTATGAACCCTTACTCTTTGCAGGTTTAGGATGTGGTTTTGATCTAGAAAAAGGCCTTCTTCTTTGGGATAAAAGTAAATGTCAATGCAGACTCCAGAACATGAAAAGGATTTGAGCTGTAAAGCGTTTATCTTATATCTAGATCGACATATAATTGATAATTTTCGTACCATTTTCCATTGGCAATCTGGTCTACTGAATTGTTATTGTTACCTTGTTTTAGGTTTCAAACAAGCAATCCTTCTTGAGCCTCTCCCTTTCCCTTAATTCTTTATGATGTTTTAGGGCACTCTTCATCCTTAAGTCACTTAAATGCCCCAGCTCTGGATTTCAACTTTGCAGACAAGTGTGATATTTTTGGCCCTGGTTTATCCATTATTGTAATCTTAAATTGACTGGATAAATTGTAGGCGTGATTTCAGAATATGATTTCCAATTTTGCCATTCATACCCAATTTGAAGTATTGGCTAACCAGTTAACAAGCTGATCATCGTTGGCACCAAGTTTACTTATCCAGATGCAGAAGACTAATATCAAATGCCCAAATGACTTGGAATTTAGATCTAAAACTTGTGGTTTTGTATTCCATCAATGTAAAACTACCAAGCCGATTGCTCATCACGCAATTCAATATTTTAATTTCTGTAAGCTCCTAATTAATCTAGCAAGGCTTAAATTATAATACTCCATAAGGTTTGTTCTAATGATGGAACTCTTGAATTGAATTTTTTGTTCTATTTATCAAGTTAGTGTTGCCACCATGATTAACTTTCCATATTTGGTTTAATTGTTTGCTGGATTTTGCTTCAGGCAATGCTGTTTTCTGCGCATATTGCATTGAACCAGCAGGTGCAGTGAAAGAGAAGCCACTATCCTTTTGTGTGGAAAAAGTTCAGGAAGGCATATCCAGAATCACAAACGATTATGTTCGGTCATCCATGGATTTCTGTGAGACTTACAAATCAATTCCAGCACTATCAGGTGGCATAATTCTATCTGCATGGTGGAAAATCCCATTTTTTCTTGTTGATTTTGGATTTGGAAAGCCTATCTATGCAGGACCCATTGTGAATGCCATGGTGGAGTTTCCCTTGCTACTCTCCAACGGAAAACAAGATGGTGGTCTCAACCTCTACATTGCTCTACAAAATCATCAGCTGGAGAAATTTGAGCAAATTGTCTATGATTTTTAGCCTTTAACGCAGTTTGGTGTTAACCCAGTTCTACCAAACTGTAGTTTTGAAATATATTCAATGTTTGGGTACTCCTAGGAAATAGCAGCGGTGCATAGGACAGTCTTAAATGTTTTGTTTATAGGGCTTTCCAAGATATTTTGAAGTATTGCAGAATAACATGACTTAGTAGTCTTATGCAGGGTCATCTCAACCTATATATTGTAATGAAAGCTCCTCCACTCTTGTAATTTGGTTTCAATCTGGTAAATAAATGTGTTTTTTCAACCCCTCTTCCTTCTTCCTCTTTGAGATTGCATGGTATTCAAGCCATTCCGTGCATATGGTCCATTTTGAATCACGGGTATCATGACAAAACAAGGCTCATGTGAGGAAACATGGAATACTATGTCTCAGATATTTTCAAACGTTAAGATATGACTTACAAACCCTGGTGCACATTCTTCTTCTTATTTTTCTTCTTTGATACACAATCAAAATACATTTTTTTTTGTAGGTGCTCTTTTTGATCTGCTTTTTCTGATTTGTTTGAACAATTGTGCCTCTATGAATATAGAGAAAGTGGGGTGCAGTGTCATATATTATTAGCAATTGAATGTCGTATTATTCACATGAGATGTCACTGTATGATTTACTGGAATCCACCAACGTGGAAGGGCATCACTTTCAATCTTAATCTATGGATTTGAGAGTGCTCTTTTATCCAAAAGCATGTGTCCAGTCCAGTTTCTTCTTTGCCTTTCTTTACGTGCTAAGATATACAAGAATTGAAATATAATATATTTTTATTGCTATTCAAATCATCCATTCATTCTTTTCGATCGATCCAAAGATCGAAATGCTGTACTTTTTTTTTTCCTCTTTTTTTTCTTAATGATATAAAATGTCTACAAAGAAGGATATACGTCAAAAGAGCCCTAAATAATAATACTAGCACTTGCAACTATAAGGGTGCAAGGGATTCGTGGATACGAAGTTCAAAAGAACCTTAATAAGATTGGGACCAATTATTGGATCCTTCATGCTAATATTTAAAATGATAAAAGAGTAGAACATTGTTACCATGAAACCTCATGTGGTCAATGATTTAACATAACATATAAATCAGTCAAAAGGGCACAACTTTCAATAGGGAAGGTAAATCTAACAATTAACTTCTAAGTACCAAGATATGGCCTTTTGGCCCTTCAACGTGTCATACCACAGCGTGAATCACCAAATGAGTTAAATCTCTGATTTACATAATATAAAGCAAAAACAATTTTCAAAATTTTAAAAATAACATCCTAAAATTCTAATCTTGTATATTTTGAGTGTAGAAGGGAAAAGAGAAGTGGAAATTTGCCACAATCAAATTACCATGACCTAAAAAGTTGGAGAAAAGACCCAATACCTAAGATAGTTCCAATGATTAAGAAAATATTTGTGTATTTAAGGCCCAATATTTTTAAAAGCTTAGCACTGGTAGTTATGACTTTAACATTGTTAATGTTGACTACAAGTACTAATAATTGAATGAAATATGCCCTTTAGATCTAAAAAACAACAAATCATGTGATGCCACATCAGTGCACCAACTGGTCTACCCTTTTTTTTGGGAACTATTTGACACCTCAACAAAAAGCATGTTGATCTGGCCCTGAAACCTTAGTTATATTTTGGAGTGATTTGAAATTGCCATGTATGATTTTGAGAGGCGTGAAGTTAGAGTGCTCAACTAGTGGGTCCTCTCTGCTATGCACTAAGATGAAGAAGAACCATACCAATAGATTGAGTTGTTCCCTAGTTTTTTTAAAAAAATAGTTCTAAATAATTTCCCTCAAATGAATTTAGTTACAAAAACATGAAAAGAACAATTAGGTTAAGTTGAAAACATTGAAACATAAATGCATAAAATATCATCCTACCTTGTTAATCATAGCGCAATTACTGAGATTTTGTGAAGATTTGGAGTTGTAAGGTATTTTAAATTTTTCTTTCACATGCAAAGACATATAGAACTGGATTTTAAAACACTCAACTATAAAGAATATTATTATATACTCATTTGTAGTTATTCTACAAAAAGAAATAAGCTTGCATACTTTCTTATCTTCAGGGAAATTTCAATGTGCCTGAAGTTATGAAGACCTGTGCAGTTGGAGGAAGTAGGAAAAAAAATAGACAGAGCGAGTGATTTGGACAAGCTAACTATAAGATTTCAGCTTTATGGATATATACACCATGACCCATTAGATAAGACACAAAAGTGCCAACTAGTTTCTAATTACTATGGAAATGGGTGAAGACATAGAGTCATACTGGACATTAAAGACGGTGACAGACAGGGAATTATAAAGTGGCATTTTGCAGGGATGTAAAAACAACTTTGGAAGTTGTGGAGTGGTCGGTCTCGAAGAAGTCGTAATGAATGAGCATATGCGCCAGCAGCAACCATGATATCATCTCCACGAAGTAGGCTTAGAAACTGCTAGCGTTGGTGAGTGGTCTATTGGAGTACAATACCACTGAGAGGGGGGGTGAATCAGTGGTATACAAATTTTAACAAGACTTAGTGAACTTAAAATCTGCATTTCAAAACTTTGTTACAAAAATAATTCCCATTGACTATAGATGACATCATGAAAGATTTGGACAACTAAAACAGATTGATCAAAGTCAAGAATGCATCAACTCAATGTAGGGACTAAAAATAATGACTCATTATCATAAATCTTAACACACAGAGACTAACTGTGAAATATGATTGTTCATAAAGTGGACATGCACAGTATCATTGTTTCAGACAGTGATATAAGACAAGTATGTGTTCATATAGACCAAAGTCAATTAAATGAAATTTAAAACAAATGACACATGATAAGCAAATAAACATGAGAATCAAACTCATCAATGACAATCCATAACACAGATATTGTCTTGAGTGGAAAACCTTCCGGGGCATAAACACCACTCGAAAAAAGTGCCTCACTGGCTTAATAAAAGAATCTCACTAATTACAGGCCTCATTGGCTATTAATTTAAGCCTCATTGGCTATAGTTGCCTCACTAGCAGAGCCTCACTATCTACACAAAATGCCTCACTTGCAAAAGGTCATTTCTTGTCCTACTGACTTGACCTTTCAATACATGTTGCAATCATGGATAAAAAAAACAAATACAGAGGGACACTCTGTTTCACTGATCCTCAGACTCTGATCTAATATCAATGATAATGCATTCAGTCATCTATCCTCAATATTACATCAGGTGTATACACAACCATATACAATTTCTCCTTAATGCCCTTTTTATATATTTCATAATATCTTCCTTTTCTCATAAAACAGTTTGAAGAGATAATCGATTCCATAAAACTATTTCAGGTAATAACTGAATATTAAACCATAGTTTAGGGTCAAACCAACCCTTCCAATTATAACTGACATGTAATCCATAACTGCCATGTGTGCAAGACAAGAAGTAATTAAAGTGTCACTAATGCCTCAAGATGATGTTGTGCATCTCATAACCAAAGTTAGGTGTTCATTGTAAGTTGTAACACACAACCGTGATTAGGAGATCACTACAATTAAATCATAAGACTGTCCACATAAAATCATAAACCAAACCATCATTATGTCATTGAATCACTGTTCTGACCAGAATCATCATTCACATAATCTGACTGTTAAGGATTCTTTACAACTGTAATCAAAATGCCATCATACGCTTAACAAATCATAGTTACCATGTTACCATGAACTGTTTAGTGCCTTTCTTCATAATTGAAACCCTCTTGACATAGGTGTATCACTGTTAAGACTACGATAAGAACAACCATAGCCTTTGATAACACAATAGGGTAGAAAGCAAAGCCATTAAACCCCAAACTAAGATCTTAAACAAAATCTGTGATTTATAACTAGTCTGAGAACTTTAACTCAAACCCTTAAGAGAATATATCAAACCAAGCAAAGAAAATAAGACATGTAAACAACCATCAAAAATAAACAAGGAGAAAGAGAGGAACGGTTGCACCTGGAGTCATCATTTTACAACTGATTTTCAATGGCCTCAACTCATATTGACATTTTTCAACTTTGCTATTTTGCCCAAGTCAACATTCGAATTCTGAAATTGGTTATGCAATAGATTCTCCATTAACTTCCACGATGATAACCAAACCCTCGCGGAGAAGAGACAATAGAATGATGAAAATAAAATGCTTATTGCAATATTTGTGCCTTTTGAGCTAATTAACCGGATGTGCCGGTATGCCCTAAAAAAAGCTAAAAAATAGAACACTACTTTTACCTCTTACTACTATCAAAAACCTTTTTGGCAGGTTACACAGGAAACCTGAAGCTTCTATGTAATAACATTTCATCCTTCATCCCTTTTGCGAAGTAAAAACATTAATCTTGCCTTTGCCTCTATCAAAATACTTATTCGGGGGCCACATTAAGAATTGCCACTTTGACATCATATGGTGCTAGGTAATTGCTCTTGAGGTCACAACCTTTATCAAAGCATATGACTTAACACTTTATACAATATCCTTAGGCACAAATGAAACCAATGCTATGCCAAATCACAAATATGCATTAACCTTTTACCATTTGACAGTATTACCAATTTGCCACATCACTGCCAAAATGTCAAACGGGATAACAAACTCCCCCTTTGGCATTGATGTCAAACTATGAAAGATCCACATTCACATGCATTACTGAAACTGAAAGAAATCAAATTCAATCTTGATCTAATAATGAATTACTTTGAAACACCAAAATGAATTACCACTGAATCATAATAGTGATGACACAACTTTACAATTACCACTGAAGCACAATAGTGATGACACAACTTCTCCCCCTTTTGACAACAATGTCAAAGGCATGAAGAAGGACTTGTGCAGAAACTAATGATCAAACCAATAAGCTATCAGAACTAGAATAATGAATAAGCAAATGATCACAGCTGCTGTCATATATGAAATAGAAAGCATGAAACCTGTCAAAGCTCCCCCTGAAACCAACAAATGTAAGAATATTATTGTAGAGAAGAAGATGTCAAATATGAAAATCATCAAAGAGTAACTGTATAGAGTAGAACACCATTGTACTGTGAAGCAATGTTTCCATACTACTGTCAAGTATCAGTACTTACAAACAGTGCATTACCATAACCAACTTTGGATCATCTATCCATGACACCTGACAACACCAAGAATTGAACAAGCAACAACCAATCTGCTGTTACCAAACAATCTGCCATTGATAATCATGAAAAACATGTGACATGAGTATCAAGAAGGAAACATTATAGCACTGAATCATCCTAAACACCTCATACTCCACTCTTCATTAACTCAACACATTTTCACAAAGCAACAAAGATGTAATCATTATGCTAGATTTGTATTTGCATAATCAAGCAGGAACCACCACCTGTAGGTCATGTAGGCCAATTACAAACAACCATCACCACTGTCACTGCCAAAAACCACAAAAGATATAATTTTCTCCCCTTTTTAACAGTAATGTCAAAGGAGTAACCATCAACAAATGACAAAATAGCATTATGTTAAGCAATCATACCATCAACAAATTAACTTGATCATATATCAGAAAATTGAACAAGCAATATTAGCATCATGATTACCAATACCAAGAATATCTAGAGTCCACTGAGACAAAAACAATTTGAAACCATTGTCAACAATATCAAGAGTACCATCTCAACTACATTAGAACAAAGTCACTTTAACCAAGGACTGAAAAGAACGAATGAAATCCCCCTAACTGAGTGCACAATGGCAACAACTGAAATCACTATCAGAACCCTTAATTATTGACAACAAATAATCTGTAGTACCAAAAAAAAATAACTGCCACCTCCAAAAGAAAAACATGTCATAACATGTAGAGCATGAACCTTGTAGATTACAAACATTTTCAAGAGCATAAGCAACTCCACTTTTAAGAGCACTTTTCATAGCATGAGCATTAGAGCATGAGCAGTACTATCACCAACTGCTGTCAAACTATTGTCATTCGATGTCCACACTGTTAAAGCAATTACAAACTGCAAATTCCACTACTGTTACCACCATTAGAAAGAACATTTTCAAGAGGCATGATCAACTCCATTTTCAAAGCATGAACTCCATATCAAAGCATGAATGAATAACCAAATCAATCAAAACAACATGGAGAAATGAACAAGAAACCAACCTTGGGCAATCAACCCTGTCTGTCACTTATCTCCCAAGGTCACTCTCAGAGAAAACCAAAGCACTGTCAACATTATTAAAGCACTATACTATCACAACAGACCAAAGCACTGGCATACAGAGTTCCTGAACCCACTAAAATAATCAAGGCAAAAAAAATAGATACACTGTCCCTGGTGAGCACTATCATGATGAATGAAACACTGATATATGCAAACACATTTATCATATAACCTTTTACTATACTAACATACACATGAGATCTTCCATGAAACCACCAAAAAACATGACTGCACTGTCACAATACTTTCATCTTTTCACTGTCAAAGCAGATCAATATGCTCTATTACAGTAAATCATATCAAAGACTCCAAATCACTAAAAGTCTCCAAATATGCTACTCAAACATGCTACTCCATCATGATCAATCATGCTAACTCCATACAACAACACATGAAGAAACTTTATATCTCATGGCATTCACTAAATAATAGAATTCATTGAATGCTATGATGGATATCAACAAAACACTTCATTTTATATACCTCTTCCAAGACACCTCTGTCATAAACACTGTCACTTAAAAAAAATTCACACATTCTGGATCACAGACATTATCATACCAAATCCACTAGCAACTCCTTGCACATTAGAAACACTTGTACTTGTTTGTGAAATCACTGCCAATTGTCCTGACATAGCAATAGGTAATCTTTGACTGACAAGATGAACATTAAAAACAATCTGAGATTCAAGAGCCTCCTGAAGATGACAGTCTAATGAATTAAGTTGTAAATTTCACTAAGAGCAAACCATGGAAGATAGAACAACTGATACAACCATAGCCTTTACAACCTTCTTGGTTGATTTCTATGGGGTTTGAAAGATAAAACCATAAACACTCCCCCTATCTTTATGCTTCTCTTGTTAAGCTATTATGCATGTTTCTTGTGCATTATGCACAAGATTAGGTTCTTTCTATTTTTGTTTAGATTTCCTTTTCCACACCTTCCTAGGTTCTTTCCTTTGCTTAATCAAGTCAACTATTTCCTTATTGTTACCAGATGATTTCTTCAACTTACTTCTGCAATGTTGTGCCTTATGTCCTAAGTTATGACATCTATAGCATATCATATTGTTAGAGAAATAATGATATATGTTCCTTGAATTTCTATAATCATATCTTTCATGCATCCAACAATCTCTTCTCATATGTCGAACCTTATTGCAGTTATAGCAAACAACATTGTAGTTTTGATTTGACAAACCATAATAACTACAATTCCTAGCTCTATGACAGTACTTATGACAGACATAACAATAACCATGAAACTGAGAATAGTTATAACTGACCGAATGATATTGCCTAATAGATGAAGGTCTTGAAAAAATGTTAGTTCTTCTTCTCCCAATATCAGTAGTTTTATCCTTTGCTCTCTTCTTGTCGTCAACAGAAATAGTAGAATGATAATTCAGATCTATCTTCTGCCTAGGAGTCTGTCTAACCTTGAAACTCTTCCTATCTGCTATTGCAAAAACTATTTCCCTTTTAACTTCATCTTTAACACCAGAGCTTTCCCCTTTTTCATATCCTAAACCAAAATGATCCTTGTAGTTTTTCTAACTACTCAATATTTCATTCAAACATTCAGTACTCTTGTCAAATTGAATATTCTTGTGAAGTTTAGAAGAAGCCTTTTCCAAATCCTTTCTTAAAGAGACTATTTATGCCTCTAACTTTAGACATTCTATTCTTTTTACTTCACAATCAAATTTAGTCATATCTATTATTCTTTTGGCTTCCTCAATCTCAGTTTTTAAACTAACAATCAATTTATCAGATTCATTAACATGACTTTTTAATTCTGCAATCTGATTTATGGCATTTTCAAACTCTAAAGAAGCTTTTTCAAAATCTGAACATACCTTGTCCTTGGATTCTTTTTCTTGTCGAAGCTGGTCTTTTTGTCTTCTTCTTTCTTCATTAAGTTGTTTAGTTGTATCTAGGGCACACAGAAGTTCTCCTTCAATATCAACTCCACAATCTTCTTCACCCTCAAAGAAATCTCTTTCTTCATCATTAAATTCTTGTTCTCCTTCAAAAACAATAACTCCTTCAAGATTACTAACACACTCTTCTTCTACAGAATTGTTCTTATTACCACTTATTGACTCAACTAATAAGAACTTTTCTTGAGACAAGACTACATTTGACTTGACACTGGTGTTTTTCTTTTGAATTATGTTTCTTTTACACTTACCCATTATAGTACTCCATGACCAGGAAACCCTAAGGTTGGTTAGACATACTGAACAAGGGTCTAGCTCTGATACCACTTTTTGGAGTACAATACCACTGAGAGGGGGGGGTGAATCAGTGGTATACAAATTTTAACAAGACTTAGTGACCTTAAAATCTGTATTTCAAAACTTTGATACAAAAATAATTCCCATTGACTGTAGATAACATTATGAAAGATTTGGACAACTAAAACAAATTGATCAAAGTCAAGAATGCATCAACTCGATGTAGGGACTAAAAATAATGACTCATTATCATAAATCTTAACACATAGAGACTAATTGTGAAATATGATTGTTCATAAAGTGGGCATGCACAGTATCATTGTTTCAGACAGTGATATAAGACAAGTATGTGTTCATATAGACCAAAGTAAATTAAATGACTTTAAAACAAATGACACATGATAAGAAAATAAACATGAGAATCAAACTCATCAATGACAATCCATAAATAGATATTGTCTTGAGTGGAAAACCCTCTGGGGTATAAAAACCACTCGAAAAAGTGCCTCACTGGCTTAATAAAAGAATCTCACTGATTACAGGCATCACTGGCTATTAATTTAAGCCTCACTAGCTACAATTGCCTCACTAGAAGAGCCTCACTAGCTACACAAAATGTCTCACTGACAAAGGTCATTTCTTGTCTCACTAACTTGACCTTTCAATACATGTTGCAATCATGGATTAAAAAAACAAATATAAAGGGACACTCTGTTTCACTGATCCTTAGACTCTGAGGTAATATCAATGATAATGCATTCAGTCATCTATCCTCAATATTACATCAGGTGTATACACAACCACATACAATTTCTGCTCAATGCCCTTTTTATATATTTCATAATATCTTCCTCTTCTCATAAAATAGTTTGAAGAGATAACCGATTCCATAAAATTGTTTTAGGTAATAACTGAATAATAAACCATAGTTTAGGGTCAAACTAACCCTTCCAGTTATAATTGACATGTAATCCATAACTACCATGTGTGTAAGACAAGAAGTAATTAAAGTGTCACTACTGCCTCAAGATGATGTTGCGCATCTCATAACCAAAGTTAGGTGTTCATTGTAAATTGTAACACATAACCGTGATTAGGAGATCACTATAATTAAATCATAAGACTGTCCACATAAAATCATAAACCACACCATCATTATGTCATCGAATCACTGTTCTGACCAGAATCATCATTCACATAATCTGACTGTTAAGGATTCTTTACAACTATAATCAAAATGCTATCATATGCTTAACAAATCATAGTTACCATGAACTGTTTAGTGCCTTTCTTCATAACTGAAACCCTCTTGACACAGGTGTATCACTGTTACAACTACGATAAGAACAACCACAACCTTTGATAACACAATAGGGTAGAAAGCAAAGCCATTAAACCCCAGACTAAGATCTTAAACAAAATCTGTGATTTATAACTAGTCTGAGAACTTTAACTCAAACCCTTAAGAGAATATATCAAACTAAGCAAATAAAATAAGACATGTAAACAACCATAAAAAATAAACAAGGAGAAAGAGAGGAACGGCTACCCCTAGAGTCATCATTTTACAACTAATTTTCAATGTCCTCAACTCATATTGACATTTTTCAACTCTTCTATTTCGCCCAAGTCAACATTCGAATTTCGAAATTGGTTATGCAATAGATTTTCCATTAACTTCCATGATGATAACCAAACCCTCATGGAGAAGAGATAGCATAATGATGAAAATAAAATTCTTATTGCAATATTCGTGCCTTTTGAGCTGATTAACCGGATGTGTCAGTATGCCCTAAAAAGAGCTCAAAACAAAACACTACTTTTACCTCTTACTGCTGTCAAAAGCCTTTTTGGCAGGTTACATAGGAAACCTAAAGCTTCTATGTAATAACATTTCATCCTGTCAAAAGCCTTTTTGGCAGGTTACACAGGAAACTTAAAGCTTCTATGTAATAACATTTCATCCTTCATCTCTTTTGCGAAGTAAAAACATTAATCTTGCCTTTGCCTTTATCAAAATGCTTATTCGAGGGCCACATTAAGAATTGCCACTTTGACATCATATGGTGCTAGGTAATTGCTCTCGAGGTCACAACCTTTATCAAAGCATATGACTTAACACTTTATACAATATCCTTAGGCACAAATGAAACCAATGCTATGCCAAATCACAAATATGCATTGACCTTTTACCATTTGACATCATTGCCAATTTGCCACATCACTACCAAAATGCCAAATGGGATAACATGGTCATTGTATTCACAGAGCTTGGTTGAAGTTGAGAAGAAAAGTTTTGTTTCTTTGTTGGAAGAAGATTAGGAACTTAAAGCCTATTTCAATGCACACATTCAACAACTGTTGTACTCTTTTCTAATAAGCTTTAACAAAATTTCGTGATTTTGACCCCAGATTTATTTTCAAATAGAGAAGAGCAGATGGAAATCTATCAGTATAGCCATTTAAAAGAAGAAGAAAAAACACATTACAGATTGTGTCAAAGTTTAAAAAATGGGTTATAAAAATAAACACGTGGGATGCTCCATAGTAAGGCAGTGTGCAGAATGACAATAAAAAAAACTAACTTCTGAATTAAGGATTATATTTGATTAAGGATATAGTAGAACCTAAATTAGGTGGATTGTTGCCTCTTCCATGAACACATTGTCTTTTTTTTATGTGTATCAATCTACTACAATAGTAATAGATCCATGATTCTCTGTCATGATTTGTCACACAATTACATGAATTTTCATGTTTACAGTATGTCAAGCTAGATACATAAATTAAATAGATACTTTTCTCATTGGGAGCTTGGCAAATCAAGGGCGCATTCTTTCAAGTTAAGTTTTGGATTTAAAAGCCAGAAACTTTTGCACCCCAAATCAACCTAAGCATGAGAAATGAAGAAAAGGAAGACTGTGAGCAAGGGTCACAGACAAACCAACTGTATTGAATTCTATTAACCAAAGCAGCTCACGTGGGCATGAAATTCATGGTTTTCTCTGTGGATGACCTCATGCATGTATTGGAAGTCATAGACATGGCATGGAATGGAGATTCTACCCTTGTGATCAAACCCATATTCTTGCTTAGCCTCCTTGAGAAACTTCTCAAAGAGTGGGTGGTTCATGTATTCCAACACTAGCAGGCTTTAGGGCTCTGTGAATACAAAGACCAGTCACCAATGCTAACAGGCTTTGGGGCTCTGTGTCGTAAGGCATAGGTCCAGAATCTTTGCCACAGTTTCCAAACTATTAAGTCACTTTCCAGCTTTAGTGATTTAGCTGGGCTTTGCTCAGTCGGGCTTTAACCCTAATAGACCCGTCTTCTCCTCTGATGGGCGAACATGTACTCCTTTTGAATTCTAGAGAGTGTAGGTAGAAAAATGTTTTACACAGTCAGTGCACATGATAGAATTTATAGATTTTGATAGGAAGATATTTTTTAGAATCAGATCAATCAGATGGCAAGGATTTTTTATTTCAAATTAATCTTTACAGCTATGCCCCATACGTAATTTTTTTTGGACGGCGTGAGACAATTCTGAGAACTTTAATGCTCACGGTGTGATAACAACCGACAAGTTTAGAAATTTTTCTGCCGTGATTCTTTTTTATAGTGTGAGACAATTCTGAGCACTATAATGCTCACATATAAAGCCTATCAGCTAATTAGCATGACTTGTTTGGTTTTCAAAATATTCTCCCTTGAAAAGGGCCAAATTTTGAAATGCATACCCACTATCAAAACAACCAAAATCATATTAATAATGTGATGGAAGTATGTGCTTCCACTACAATTTACTTGGGATAAATGATTAAATAATACGAGTTAGGATTGCGAATTAAAATAATATAATTAATTATTAAACTAGCAATTGGACCCATAGGTTCAATGGGCACACTGATAATTTTTAAAAGAAATTGTAGAATTTGTTAGATACTATATAAAAATGGTCTTGTCATTCTGCTCTTCACTATCAATATCTTCATGGGATTCGTGAACTTCAAAAATTGTGCTTCATACTAAAAATTCAATTAAGTAGGAGCAAAAATTCTCTTCTACATATTTAATTCATGGTAAATAATTTTTTTAGGAGCATTCGTAAGGTTAGCACAAATGCTGGTAAAGTTAGTACGAATGGTGGTAATTGCCAATAAGTGATTTGAAAAATGGTGGTAAAGAATTCAAGTACTTGTTTTTCTTTTTGAGAAATAGTTCTATTATGTTACAATTGAAGCAATCGAGGAACACACCACACTCTACATGAGATACAACAAAATAATCTTTCCTCTTTTCTTTTTAATATATTTAGAAGACTGAAAGAGAAAAGGTAAAGTATAAAAATGTATTTCTACAACATCAACAAATAGGAAGTGAGAAACGACACAAAAATGAATGGTTTTCTTATTTTAGAATTATATTATGTTGCTCTTAAGGTACAATTTTTTTTCCAAATTAAAAATATATAATAATACTCTAAGAAAGATAATAGTATTGATAAGAAAAACAAAACAATTGAGTGAAATCCTATTCTAAAACAAAGTAAGAAAAAGACAACTTTGCATGCTTGCATAGTTGATTCAATTTCCTCCTCAATTTTACTAAAAAATGTTTATAACTGTGAAAATTACATACCCATGCCCTTATCCCTTATGCTTTAGATTAGTAACAACTAGATAAAATTGTATATTTTGCATGAAAGTTAAAAACTAATGTATCCCATAATCCCTAATCCCTAGAATGTAGATCTGATCTTAACATCCTTATTGGGTTTGAAATATCGTACAAAGTCAAATTGAATCTACTTTTTAAATTGAATGTAATTTTTAAAATCTAATCTTACCAGTGCATCCGTTACCAACAATCACAAGCTTAAAACTTGGGCAATCTGTATGCTGACCGTGAAGAGCCTATGCGATAAATAAACTAGATAAATAAGCGTAGAAAAGAATAGAGCGATCAAAACATTAGGGTTTAAGAACAATAAACAGAGCACGGAGAGATCTACAACCCACCATTTTTCATGATGAAAATCTCTTCAGATACCCAATTAGATGCCAAATCCAGAAGGACTAGAGGCCTACCGATCAAATCTATTAAAAATAAAAAATGCGCTGCCAGAGACAGATTTACAAAGAAAAAAGTTGAGACGGATCAACAATTTACTCATGCCACAATTTCCAAAAACATCAACTTTGTCTCTAACGTCTATGATACAAAATCACATGTTCATCATTATAGCCCCTGTTTTCAATATTTAACAAGCATAAAGTAAATTAACTAGACCCTCAACACATTCTGCTTTTGAGCTTATAATCAAAACCTATGTAAACAATTGTTAGAAAATAATGAATAACTGAAGACTGTATGTGATGGCAGTTTACTTTTGTCCTGTCAATAAGAGTTTTAATTGTGTTAATTAAGTTCAGTTAGGTGTCAATAAATTTGAGTTAGCTGTCATGTTAGATTCCATATTTATAGGGAGTTGTTGAGTTCCTCTACTATTATAAAATTGTTATCTCTTTGATCAATAAGACATGTTACATTTGTTTTGTTAGTTATTTACTCAATATTTTATCATGGTATAAGAGCCAAATTGGGTGTGACTCCATCATGGGAGTTCCCAAGCAAATGAAAACATCTTATAAGAAATTAAAAATTACTGTAGAGTGTTGTGCAATCCTTTTATTTTTCTATGTTGTGAAGGTTACAAGAGGCATCCATTTTATGCAGTAGTTTTTTGTTTGATCTGAAGGAGATATGGAGTTGTTTGAATAATGTGATTGGTCAAAAGCATCCTCTCTGCCTATTGTCTTGTGATCAGACCTGCCGCTTCTAATTGGTGGTGACTTGTGGTTTTCCTGGTGATCAAGCTGCCTGTCGTTTGCAAGGGGAGATACTACCTAATCCAGCAAAGTCTAAGAAGAAGATGCTATAGAGGAGGAGCAGGTCTGAGGAGAATTTGGAAGTATTTATTCAAATAATTCTATCCTTATTTTGGTGCAAGTTACACGTGATCATCTGATGTGTTGTTCTCTACCGAATAGTTCTAGTGTATAAAGAAAAAGATGACCTGCATACTTGTTACCGCTTATAGTGAAGCAATTTATTTTTTTGTTGCTGGTTCATGGAGAGCAGTTTTACTGGTACGAAGAAGAGGAAATCATTCAATTATTTGAATGACTATTAAATATTTTGAGATCATCAAAGCACAATTTAAAAAGGTTGTCAAAGGAAATATGGGTTCCTCAACATACCTCCATTTGTGGTGTTGGAGGAAGAGAGGTGCATGAGATTTTAGAGGAGCAATGTTGTGCTCATGTGAGAGTTTGAGTTATTTCAAGTTATTCATTAAGAGGGGATGTTAGAAAATAATGAATAACTGAAGACTGTATGTGCTGGCAGTTTACTTTTGTGCTGTCAATAAGAGTTTTAATTGTGTCAATTAAGTTCAGTTAGGTGTCAATAAATTTGAGTTAGCTGTCATGTTAGATTCCAGATTTATAGGGAGTTGTTGAGTTCCTCTACTATTATAAAATTGTAATCTCTTTGATCAATAAGACATGTTACATTTGTTTTGTTTATTATTTACTCAATATTTTATCAACAATGAGAGTTGAATTACACCAAGCACTAAGTCAAACCGAAAAAGATGTCCACCTTGGCCTAATAAATGATTAAGAAAACAGAGCAAATGAGGGTTGTAAGCAACAATAGTTCAAATGTTAGAAAATAGAGCAAATGAGGGTTCTAGGCAATAGTAGTTCAACTTTTAGAACTGTTAGAGCAACATGTCCTCAAATCAATTGTAAATCCCCACTTTTCTAGTAACTTCTTAATATATTTTCCTTCTCTTTCTAAAAAATGATGACAGGGTATACAAATTCTTGTAATGACCCCAAAAAAAAAGCAACCAATTTTTTTTTTTTTTAAAAGAACTTAATACAATCATATAATATTATCATGACTGCACTGAAACTAGTTTGAAGAAGATTTAAATGCATTTAGGGACATTAGGCCCACACAAAGAGGTTTGAACTTAAACATTTACAACCCAGTTCGTAGGTGTAGAAAGAGTACATGACATGAATTTGTAACAGCACTAAGAGAACATGAAAAAATTTAGAACAACAATTGGAAAATTCCATTAAGCTGTTCATGTTCATCATACAACCAACCAAAGAAGGTAAAACTATTCTGGTTATCCACCTGTTGTATCTCATAAGCCCATTTACATTCTTGCACCCTGAAATCCAAGTTTACATGTTAAAGCATTAGCCAAAGTACCCTCTTCCTACTTTTCCTAGAAGCATAATCTAACTTGCAATGATTACCCATCAATTTTGTAGCATTATTAAGGAAATGCGAATAATGAAATGCCATAATGAAGAATACTCACCCGGATGTTACCTTAAGTAAGATAGCAGGAAGAAGGTGGTTGTTCACATCAGAGTATCAATCTCCCTCCAGCCTCTAGAGTGCATGGTGAATCCCACCTTAAGGATAAGAATTCCCTATCCCAACCCACCAATGGACTCTGGGATCCGTAAAGAGAGATGATTGTTCATGCCAGGGCTTTTAGACTCAGGTAACTACTGACTCATGATATCTAGCTTCCAAAAGGACTTATATTGGCACAAATAGACCAGCAACCATGAGAGTAAGAAAGAACTAGAACTAGCACCTAAAACACCCTAGTCTTTTGCTTAAACTTCAAACTGCACTAGTATGACTTTCCACTAATCTCAAAGCTATAGAATAGCAATTAATGGCATCCTTCACTCGCATGCCACTAGTTATAAGACCTGCATGCTGATGGTGATAACCATTCAAGCTTGAGAAGTCCTTGGCATTCTTCACCGGTATACCTGGGTGATAGCCTACTATCTCTGGATACCGCCATATCAATCTACCTGCAGAGCACGCTCCCTGACTACTATCAAGCTAGAGCATCGATAAGCTTATCTTCAAGTGGGTCATAGGATTTACAAGTCAGTGATCACCACGGAAGGAGTGGAACTACTACGTTATAGGAGTAATGCATTCCTCCTACCTATACCCTCATAGAGTCCATACTCCAACCATCATGTGTTACCATAGAGATTGGCAGTTGTATCCGGCTTGTTTTGTAAGTGGACTAAGCCATCCTAGAGCTAGATAGTCATGACATCCATATAGTCCACCTGACTATGGTCTTTTCCTAAGACTTATGAAGTCTAGCTATTATTAAGGGTGAAAAACCAATTTCTCTAGCATAGAGAGACATTTTTCTACCGTTACCTAAACTTGGAAAGAAATTCATTCATAGATTTGTATATGTATTCTAGCCAACCCTTATTTACATCGATAATAGTTGAAATATCTTGTCATCGCAAGGGCCTAGCATGATCCTCTTTCCACAGATATTCATAGTAAAAATTTGACCTTAATTCTACCTTGGTTGTCCTAGTTTCAACCAACATTCCCATTCTACCTTGGTTATCCCAGTTTCAGCCAGCAAGAACAGATTTACCTAGATACAAAAGTTCTAATGACATATATTTTAACAACCACTCATCTTGGTGTGGCATTTCTAATGGTCTCCTACAATGAGGTATTTTATCAAACAAATCCACAACATTGATCTACACATCCATATTACTTGCAGCTGCTAATACTTTAGGTTGAAGGGTTTATTTTGTCAAGTAACTCCCAAACTTGGTCATAACATACCCAAAGATATGGTAAAATAACACCATTGAGTAAGAACCTTCCTACATTGGCTATTATTTCCTTAAAGGCTCTGTTTTGTTTTCAATTTCTATCCTGATTAAAAAAAACTAGTGAAAGGTATGAATGGCCTAGTTATCTGTCTACTATCATTAAATACCATCTAACTCCAATGCCATTAAAAAAATACAATGAATACATCATTTAAAGGAAGATGAGCAGTATAAAAGGGTAGATGCCCACCAAAAGAGAGCATTTGGAAGTATCCCAGGCATCTCAAATTGTTGAAGTAGTTTACTAAGGTTTGAGATCAATTACCCCACACTATTTTCTTCTTCTTCAACTAGAATTTGGTAGAGACTAATATTCTGGCTAGGGTTTTTAAGTAAGAAACATACACCACAGTGATTGAATGCACTACTTAGATTTTATTCAATCAAACAAGTTGAAACCTATGAGGAACAACAAATAAAACTATAATTATACTTCTATTCCGAATTACAACTGAAACTTATGCTTTTATAAAAGGGGGCAGCAATTAAATACTAAGTTAAGATACAACTCCAACCATACCAGCTGATTCCTATGAGTCTATAAAAAGAACAACAATAAAATATTAAGTTTATGCTTCTTCTCCAACTAGGCAAGTTGAATATTATAAGTTAATGGAAGAAAAAGCAATCAAATACTACATTTAAAATTTCTTTTCCATATTACCAGCATTTGTAATCTCCTATGGCTGCCATACCAGCAACAATGTAAATTTATTTTTAAAGACAACAAGTAAAAGGATATAACATGTCCTCAAGCAAGAGAATTCACTCCAGGCAGCTATAAAATGATGTTGGGTAGCTCACCCTCAGCTAAAGGACCTGCAAACTCTAGCTTTCTTTCCCAAAAATTCCCTTCTACCCTCCCAAGCTGAAAGAAGAATTTTGTCAAAAATGCCCATTCCATCCCTCTTTTATTTCTTCCTTTCCTGTCCTTCCTATTGTCACTTCCATTTACTCCAATTCTTGTTTGCAAGGAGTGCCTGGGAGTGGAATTTATTGCTAAGGTATGGGTTCCAATTTCTCCATCAATAGAGCTGACTAAATAATAATTATTTCTGCCCTCCTCACCTTCTGGCCATAGCGTTCCTACAGAAACCCTACACCTCTCTCTCCTTTCCTCTTCTCATTATTTTTTACTTAGGAGATTTATTTTTTTCTTTTTCCTCTATTTGTCATTCTTGTGCAATTTCATTTCTCATGGTTTTATATTTTATTTTTATGCGATTCTTTTATTTACCTATTGTTTTATCATCCATTATTATTTGGGGTTTTATAATAATTTAAATCACTATAGGCAATCATAGTATTACTTATAATGATAATATTACTTATGATAATTTATTTCTTAAATCATTTAATATTCAATGTATTAAATTGGACATCAATAATGATAATTATTATTACTCTATAATTATAATTATTATAATAGTTCCTTCAAAATTATATATATAAATAATCTATTTCGCAATTTGCAAAATTAATTACCATTATAGCGAAGTATCACCCCATAAGTTGAAACTCACCATGTGATCCCAAATTGGTATTATAGGAAATACATGTTGAATGAAAAGTATTTAGAAACTAATACACATGAGGTAACAGTTACCTAGCAAGTGGACTCCATCTAGAACCTTAACTCTACAAGCAACAAACGAGATTGACTAGGGATTGGACAAGTCTCGGGATTAACCAGTGTTTCGACAAGGTTGACATTAGAATCATTTTCAATTTATGGATCCACAGAGTCCACTCCACCATGCACCCTGTCACCTGTGCACAAAACATTGTTCCTCGCAACATTCACAATTTAATTAGTCTGGGTTAGATAAAATATAGCCAAACATATCTATATAGAAATTAAATGAAAAAAACTTAACTAGATTTTATATGCATACATCACTATTAACCATCAAAAGTTCATTCACTTAAGTATACACACACACACATAGAGTTAGTATTAAGTTTCAAGTCCCCACCCCTAGTCCAAATTACATCGAGACTACGGGGCCTTAGAATGGGTTCATACGGGATGTGACATCCTCCCCCCCTAAGGATTAAGTCAGCTTAGATTAACTAAAATAAGTCTAGATATTCCATTCTAATTACATTTTCATTTTCCCAAGTAGATCCTTGCTCCCCATACTGGTCCCAAAGGACCTTAACCTGTGGTATTGTTCTGCTGCATAGTTGTATGTTCTGCTTGTCTATGATTGCGAGTGGTTCGAGGTGGATATCTCTGAGTTCTTCTACCTGTAGTGCCTGTCAATCAATTACATGTGTGGGATCAGCAATATATTTCTTAAGATGTGATACATGAAACACATTATGAATGCGAGAGAGAGATGGGGGAAGAGATAGTCTGTAAGCCACATGGCTAATCTTTTCAAGTATCTCAAATGGTCCAATATATCGTGGGGAATATTTGGCAGCCTTGCTGAATTTTATTGAACTTTTCTGAGGCTTGACACGAAGAAACACTCTATTCAAAATTAGGAACTGGGTGTTCGCTACCTTCTTCAATCTTTACCATATATAGTTTGCTTCCCTTGCTTACAACTCTCTTGATATGCATGGCTATAACCATTCTCACAATTAATGCCCTTTGAATTCCTTGGAGTACTATCAGTCTTCCTTGGTCATCTACGCATTTAATTGTTTTGTTATAGTAGTCCAGTTTAGCTTGGTGTGTCCTGAACCAATCCATTCCTAGGATCAAGTCATAAGATCCTAACTTTGTGACCAATAGATTAACCTTGGTTTTTGTGATGCCTAAATCAATTTCTACTCCTCTCATGTTGAAATTTACTCGTTGAGTCTTACCAGACCCAAACTCTACCTCCATCTCCTCTCGACTAAGATTTTTAAATTCAATATTAAATTTTTTTAACATCTCAGATGAAATAAAGCTATTAGTTGTACCTATGTCTTCTAGAATAGAGATGGATTGTCCATGCAAAGTACCTTGCAACTCTATGAGTGAAGCTTGGTTGTCGACTTGGCAGCTATCCACAACTACATAAATTCTGGCAGGAGGCTTGGTGGATTTATCCCGATTCCTTGGACACTCATTTTTGTAGTGGTCACCCACACAAGTCCAACATCCTCCCACTGGGCCAATCTTCTTTACTTCCCTATCCTTAGGCAAGCTAATTTGTGCTCCTTGCTTAGATGGTCTTTGTCATTTTCCTTCACCACCCTTGGTTTCTACTGATTCATAACTTCTTTTGAAGCCTTGGTTCCTTTTAAACTTATCCCCTGCCTTCTTGTCTGGTATAGTTTTCTTAAACTCCTTCCTTCTATTGTAAGAGTGGTAAGAGGTATAAGATTTTTGTTTCCGCTCTTGCTTGCTCTTTTGCTTCTCTTAAACAACTAGGGCTATCTCCACCACTTGATTTAAGCTCTTAGGATGTGATAACTTAGTCGCATACATGAGGTTCTTATTCAAGCCCTTGTTTATGCGGTCCTCCTCTTCCTTCATGTAGTGAACATGATGGAGTAAACCCATGAATTTAGCCTTATACTCAAAAACTGTCATCCCTCCTTGGTGCAATGAATGAAATTCAGTCAATTTTTGATCCCGATGGTGGGCAGAAAGGTATTCCTTGTGGAGTCATTTTACAAACTTGTCCCAAGTCAGCTGATGTATTTCATATTTTTTAATTTCTAGCAGATGGTCCCACCATAAAGACGCTTCCCCTTCTAGCTGATAGATGGTGATTCGGGCCTTAGTGTTGGAAGTCAAATCTAATAACCCAAAATATTTGTTCATTCCAATTAACCAAGCTTCTGCAACATCCCCACCGCATGTTCCATCAAACTTGGGATCTTGCATTTTCTTTAGCTACCTAATCAAAGGGTCCTTTCCCACTCTTTGTTGTGGCTCTCCCAATGAAAAGCTATGGGTAGTAGCCTTGGAACTATGTTCATGATCTTGGTCCTCATCGGTTCCTAGGCTAGTGTTATGATTTGTTTCTTGATCCTTCTATCTCATTAATTCTTCAATCTGTTGCTCTTGCGAAGCTATTTTTGCTCAAAGGGCATTTATCTCAGCTGTAATTCCTCAGGGATCGTTGGTTGTGAGGAGGTTGCACATCTGTTGGCTCTAAGTATTTCAGCCAAGCTTGGACTAGATCTTCTTCTGATTGTCCTCTTCATTTCTATAGGTATATCTCAACTGCAAGACAATTATAACAAATTTAGTATTTATTTACAACCTTCATCAAATTGTTTTAAACTCACATAATGCAAAAATCTAGAAGTAACTCTTTTATTTTGAAAAATTTCAAGCATCCAAAGTCAAACTAAAATTCCCATTTAACAATGATAAGGCATAATTACTTCGATAGTTCTTCATTAACATAGACTAATTACAGATGCCATTACATAGAGGCATTGATAGATGCTATTACATAGATGGCATTACATAGAGGCATTGATAGATCCTATTACATAGATGCCATTACATAGAGGCATTGATATCTAATTAATACTATATCATTACTGCATATAAGTTCTTAGACAATAGGTAGTTCCTCTTCCTCAGGCTCTTCCTCCTTAGAAGTTTCCATATTTGTGGATGATTTAAGGTGCACACGCTCGAATTCAGCAATCACTTCTTTTGAAAGTGTTGGTACATTACGTCTGCAACCAAAAGGAAAATCTCTTTTAGCAAATGGTTAGGGCTTGCTTACTGAAGGTGGGTTAAGCTTCAGCAGGTTTACATTTTTAGAAGGTCTGGTGACTTCCTTGCCCTTTTAGATTTTTAGACGATTTATGGTTATCACCAGGGTCTCAGAATCAGATATCATTTCAGGTTCTATGTTAGGTAATGTCATAGAAAGTTCTTCATAACCCGCTTTGGTCTTGGGTTAGGGATGTGGTTTTATGGAGACTCCCTTCTTTCCTTTCTTCTTATGACCCATGGCTACATAATCAAAGAAACAATTCAGCACATGCAGAAAAAGTGAGCTCCATTGTCCTAAAGTTGGAAACTAGGCTCTGGTACCAATGTAATGACCCCAAAAAAAAAGCAACCAATTTTTTTTTTAAAGAACTTAATACAATCATATTGCACTACAACTAGTTTGAAGAAGATTTAAATATATTTAGGGACATTAGGCCCACACAAAGAGGTTTGAACTTAAACATGTACAACCCAGTTGTTAGTTGTAGAAAGAGTACATGACATAAATTTTTAACAATACTAAGAGAACATGCAACAATTTAGAACAACAATTGGAAAATTCCATTAAGCTGTTCATGTTCATCATACAACCAACCAAAGAATGTAAAACTATTTTGGTTATCCACCTGTTGTATCTCATAAGCCCATTTACATTCTTGCACCCTGAAATCCAAGTTTACATGTTAAAGCATTAGCCAAAGTACTCTCTTCCTACTTTTCCTAGAAGCATAATTTGACTTGCAATGATTACCCGTCAATTTTGTAGCATTATTAAGGAAATGCAAATAATTAAATGCCATAATGAAGAATACTCACCTGGATGTTACCTTAAGTAAGATAGAAGGAAGAAGGTGGTTGTTCACATCAGAGTATCAGTCTCCCTCCATCCTCTAGAGTGCATGGTGAATCCCACCTTAAGGATAAGAATTCCCTATCCCAACCCACCAATGGACTCTGGGATTCGTAAAGAGAGATGATTGTTCATGCCAAGGCTTTTAGACTCAGGTAAATACTGACTCAAGATATCTAGCTTCCAAAAGGACTTATATTGGCACAAATAGACCAGCAACCACTAGAGTAAGAAAGAACTAAAACTAGCACCTAAAACACCCTGGTCTTTTTCTTAAACTTCAAACTTGATGCATCACACAACATACACTCAATAGAATTGTGCCATTAAACATATGAGAGCCAAAGATTTGGAAGCTGGAACATAAAAAAGCTTCTATTCATCAACTCTGCTGCTACAATGAGAGAAAACTCTCTTATATCCAAGAAACCAAAAAAAACAAAAAATTACCTTTTTTGGTAGATTTCGACAATTGTCAGATTTTTACCATTTTAGGTAATTTTACAATCATATCTTGAGAATCCTATTTTTTCCAAAAAGCTTCCTAAAACTAAGGTAGGATGATCGGCCAACTAATATCTAAATTCGAAACATGAGTTTCGAGTTATTACAAAATCAACTTTTTAAAAATCTAGAAAAAAACACTAAATTGCCATTTTGAGGGCCAAGATGAAAGTTTCAAGCCTCGAAAAACTGCCAAGATGAGGTCCAATCTGCTAGGGCAGGTTGGGAAACCACTGGCAAAAGTTATGACCTTCGGAAGTCCCTGCATCATTCTCCTCTGGTTTAAAAGAACGCAGCTCCTTCAAGTGAGTGTCTTCAAACTGCTGCCACTTGATTGGATCCAACCGATGCACTTCCCACTATGTAATCCATGTGCTATCTATTGGTGCCAATTCTTCCCACTGTACTAAATACTTGTTGTACTGCCCTTGCCGAGTGTAGATAGTTTTCTTATCAAGAACCTGTACAATCTTTTCCTTCTTCTTATGGGGAATGTGGTGGTTCCATGCCACTTCTAGTTGAATATCTCCATCATCATCCTCACCATGGAATGCATATAAATCAGAAACATTAAATACAGGAGAAATATTGAGATCATCTGGTAAACTGACCTCATATGCATTATCATTGATCTTCTTTGTAATTTTGCAAGGACCAATTTTCCTGTACTTCAACTTGTGGTATGTTCTAGTATGAAACCACTCTTTTCTCAAATATACCATCACTAAGTCACCTTCATTGAATGTCTGATGTTGCCTACTAGCATCCACTATATTCTTGTACCTCTCATTACTATCCTGCAACTTCTGTCTCACTTCGTTCTACAACTATTGAAGGTGTTTTGCAAATGCTTCCCCATCACCATTGACCCTATCTTTCTTGGTATTTGTACCAAATCTAGAACACCTTAAGGATTCCTGCCATACACAATCTAGGAAGGGGAGTTTCTCGTTGATCTGTTAACAAAACTATTATAGGCAAATTTAGCCTGGGGTAATGCCAAGTCCCATTGTTTTGTTTTTTCTCCAACAATACACCTCAACAAATTTCCTAGACTCTGATTGACTACATCTGTTTGTCCATCCATTTGAGGATGATAGGCACTACTAAATTGTAACTTGGTCCCCATCTTCTTCCATAAAGTCCTCCAAAAATGACTGAGGAATTTGGTATCCCTATCGGAGGTAATAGTCTTTGGAACACCATGTAGTCGAACAACTTCTGAAAAAAATAACTCTGCTACCCTCTTTGCATCATTAGTTTTCTTACTGGAAATAAAATGAACCATCTTGGAGAACCTATCAACAACTACAAAAATGGAGTCATTACCTCGTTGACTATGTGGAAGTCCCAACACAAAGTCCATGCTCAAATCTGCCCATGGTGCAGCTGGTATTGGTAATGGCATATACAACCCTGTATTTTGTGAATGTCCCTTCACCACTTGGCAGATTCTACACCTTGTTACATACTTAGTTATATCCCTTTTCATCTTTGGCTAGTAATATTTATCTTCTATCAAGGTGACTGTCTTGTCCTTGCCAAAATGTCCAGCCAACCCACTACTATGAAATTCTCTGATAATGTTTTCCCTCATAGAGCCAGCTGGTATGCATAGTTGTTTTCCTTTAAATAGATACCCATCTTGCATAAAATATTCACCCCTAAAGTGATCCAAGTTACCAGATATTGGTGCCTTCAATTGTTCCACAATCTCCCAAAAAGCATCATCAGACTCATACAAATTTTTGATGGCATCAAAACCAATCACCTTAGTTTCCATTGTGGTCAAAAGTGCAACACACCTACTTAATGCATCTGCAACCTAATTTTGTTTTCCAGACTTATGCTTCAACACAAAATTGTAACCCTACAAGAAAGAGACCCACTTGGCATGCCTACTATTCAACTTTTTTTGTGTGTTCAAGTATCTCAATGCAATATGATCTGTAAACAATACAAACTCCTGGGGAACTAGATAATGTCTCCAATGCCTCAATGCTTGAACAATTGCATAAAATTCCAAATCATAAGTAGAATAATTCTTTCTCACTTCATTTAGCTTTTCACTAAAGAAAGTTATAGGGTTTCCAGCTTGGCTAAGTACAACACCTATTCGTACATGGGAGGCATCACATTTTACTTCAAATACCTTATCAAAATTTGGCAATGCAAGTATAGGTTCTTCTGTTACCTTTTGCTTCAAGTACTTAAAGCCCTCCTCAGCATCCTTGGTCCATACAAACTCCCTTTCTTTGGTGCAATTTGTTATAGGAGCTACAATACTACTGAAATTTTGAATGAACTTTTGATAGAAAGTGGCCAAGCCATGAAAACTTTTTACCTCTGTGATGCTGCTTGTACTAGGCCACTCTAGAATTGCCCTGACCTTTTCTAGATCCATTCTGACACCATCTTTAGAAATGACAAAGCCTAAAAAAACTAAACTGTCTTGCATGAACCTACACTTCTTCAAATTGGCATAGAGCTTCTCCTTCCTTAACACACCAAAGATGATCCTCAAGTGTTGTAGGTGCTCTTCTTTGCTGTTACTAAATACCAAAATATCATCAAAATAAACTACCACAAACTTACCAATCTAAGGGAGTAGTATAGTGTTCATCAACCTCATAAATGTGCTAGGTACATTTAATAACCCGAATGGCATAACCATCCACTCATATAATCCATCTCCAGTCTTAAAGGTTGTCTTCCACTCATCCCCTTCTCGAATCTGGATTTGGTGGTAGCCACTTCGTAGGTCGATCTTGCTGAAATATTTGGCCCCTACAAGGACATCCATCATGTCCTCCATACGAGGTATAGGAAACCGATACTTAATGGTAATCTTATTAATTGCTCTACTATCAGTGCACATCCTCCATGTTCCATCTTTTTTTGGTGTCAACAGTGCAAGTACAACACATGGGCTCATGCTCTCTCTCACCACACCTTTACTTATGAGTTATGTTACTTGCTTATTCATCTCTGCATGTTGTGTTGGATTTATCCTATAAGCTGCTTGGTTGGGTAGAGTTGCTCCTGGAATCAAATCAGTATGATGCTGAATATCTCTCTTTGGCAGTAGACCATCAGGAAATTCATTAGGCAAAACATCAACAAATTCTTTCAATAGCTCTGCTACTTCTGGGGGAACTAAAATGTCTTCCCCTTCACCTTTTTTCACTACTAATGCATAGCAACACCCTGTCACCTTCATTTCTTTAATAAGATCTCTTTCAGACAACATGGTCTCACTTTTTCCTTCATCCTTAAAAGGCAATAAAATCAACTTAGAGCCATCTTTCCAAAAGGTGTATGTGTTTTTCTCTCCATTATGCATGACTTTTCTATCATACTGCCATGGCCTTCCAGATAACACATGATAGGCATCCATTGGGACAACATCACACCATATCTCATCTTGATAGATCTTCCCTATGCTAAAATTAATTAGGCATCTTTTATCAATAGTGACTTCATTTCCCTTTTTAAACCATGCAATGCGGTATGGATGAGGATGTTTTTCATAGTGTAAATTCAATTTTTCTACCATTTCTTTAGAAACCATATTTTCACAACTACCTCCATCAACAATAACTTGACATACCTTGCCACCCGAAGTGCATCTGGTTCTGAAGATATTAGTTTGAAGCCATGAACCATCAGAGCTTTTGGCTTGTGTTTTCTTCTTCTTTGGAATCACCATTGCTCTTCTCATCATGAGACTTTCTCCCACATCTGGTGGAACCTCTAGTTCTGTCCGTTCCACTTCATGCTGCGTTTGAATCAAGTTCACCCTAGGTTGTCCTCCTTGATTTCTTTCTTGCATGTTATAATTTGAGCATTCAAATGCCCTATGACCTTCTTCTCCACATCTGAAACAAGTGAAAGGCCTCGTCTGGTTTTCCCATCCTCTACCTCATTGAAATCCCCTTCCTCGTTCTTGATTCGGAGGATCTTGTCGAGTGTCTACTTGTTTTTCCAATCCATGGGATGACTCTCCCCTACCATAATTCAAACCTCCTCGAAACATGGTTGATGTACCCCTTCTTCCTCCTCTATTCCTCTGATGGTACTGTCTATTTTTTTTCTTCAGCCTTTAGAGCCAATTGGTAAGCCTCTTCCATACTATTGAGTCGATGCATGCTCAATTCATCTTGAATAGAAAATTTTAGGCCATTCACATATCTAGCAGCCATTTGTTCATCAGTTTCTTGATGCTCTATACGTATAGACAACGTATAAAACTCATTTGTATAATCTTGCATAGAAGAGAAGTTCTGCTTTAAATTTTGAAACCTACGAAAAAGGGTTTGCGCATAATCTATGGGCAAAATTTTTTCTCTCAACTTCTTCTCCATTTTATTCCATCTCATGATCTTATCCTTGCCTTTCCTTGTTCGTTCCTTTTGAAGATGTTCCCACCAAATCATTGCATGACCCTTTAATTTGGTGCATGCAAATTTTACCTTCTTCTCCTCTGTCATGGATTTCCATTCAAAAAATTTTCTCATGTCATTCAACCAGTCTATCAACTCCTCTGGTTTAAGACTACCTGCATAATCTAAAACATCTACCTTGATCCCTTCATTTTTCCCTTCTAAGGCCCTAAGCATCCTCTCTTCAAAACTCATGCCTTCTAATTCTTCTTCTTCATGTTCTGTATCTTGATTTGCACCTCCTCGATCTATCTCTTCATCAGATTCGTCTCCTCCTCTACCCAGTCATTGGTTTTCCATCCGTGTTGTAAGTTCTGGTATTTGCCTTTGCAGATTTTGCATTTCTCTATGCATCTGTGCAAGACCGCCTCTTCCTCTTCCTCTCCCAACCATCTTCCTGCTCTGATAACAGATGATGCAGCACACAACATACAATCAATAGAATTGTGCCATTAAACATATGAGAGCCAAAGATTTGGAAGCTGGAACATAAAAAAAACTTCTGGTCATCAACTCTGTTGCTACAATGAGAGAAAACTCTCTTATATCCAAGAAAAAAAAAATACCTTTTTTGGTAGATTCGACAATTGTCAACTTTTGCCATTTTAGGTAATTTTAAAATCATATCTTGAGAATCCTGTTTTTTCCAAAAAGCTTCCTAAAACTAAGGTAGAACAATCGGCCAACTAATATTCTAAATTCAAAACATGAGTTTCGAGTTATTACAAAAGCATCTTTTTAAAAATCTAGAAAAAAACACTAGGGCAGGTGGGAAACCACTAGCAAAAGTTATGACCTCCAAAAGTCCCTGCATCAAAACTGCACTATTATGACTTTCCACTAATCTCAAAGCTATAGAATAGCAATTAATGGCATCCTTCACCTGCATGCCACTGGTTATAGGACCTGCATGCTGATGGTGATAACCATTCAAGCCCGAGAAGTCCCTGGCATTCTTCACCGGTATACCTAGGTGATAGCCTACTATATCTGGATACTGCCATATCACTCTACCTACAGAGCACACTCCCTGACTACTGTCAAGCTGGAGCATCGATAAGCTTATCTTCAAGCGGGTCATAGGATTTACAAGTCGGTGATCACCACGGAAGGAGTGGAACTACTACGTTATAGGAGTAATGCATTCCTCCTACCTATACCCTCATAGAGCCCATACTCCAACCGTCATGTGTTACCATAGAGGTCGGCAGCTGTATCTAGCTTGTTTTGTAAGTGGACTAAGCCATCCTAGAGATAGATAGTCATGACCATCCATATAGTCCACCTGACTATGGTCTTTTCCTAAGACTTATGAATTCTAGCTATTATTAAGGGTGAAAAACCAATTTCTCTAGCATAGAGAGAATTTTTCTACCGTTACCTAAACTCAGAAAGAAATTCATTCATAGATTTGTATATGTATTCTAGCTAATCCTCATTTACACCGATAACTAGTTGAAATATCTTGTCATCACAAGGGCCTGGCATGATCCTCTTTCCACAGATATTCATAGTAAAAATTTGACATTAATTCTACCTTGGCTATCCCAGTTTCAATGAACATTCCCATTCTACCCTGGCTGTCCCAGTTTCAGCCAGCAAGAATAGATTTACCCACATACAAAAGTTCTAATGACATACATTTTAACAACCACTCATCTTGGCGTGACATTTCTTATGGTCTCCTACAATGAGGTATTTTATCAAACGAATCCACAACATTGATCTACACGTCTATATTACTTGCAGCTGCTAATACTTTAGGTTGAAGGGTTTATTTTGTCAAGTAACTCCCAAACTTGGTCATAACATACCCAAAGATATGGTAAAATAACACCATTGACTAAGAACCTTCCTACATTGGCTATTATTTCCTTAAAGGCTCTATTTTGTTTTCAATTTCTATCCTGATAAAAAAAACTAGTGCAAGGTATGAATGGCCTAATTATCTATCTACTGTCATTAAATACCCTCTAACTCCAATGCCATAAAAAAAATATAATGAATACATCATTTAAAGGAAGATGCAACAGTATAAAAGGGTAGATGCCCACCAAAAGAGAGCATTTGGAAGTATCCCAGGCATCTTAAATTATTGCAGTAGTTTACTAAGGTTTGAGATCAATTACCCCACACTATTTTCTTCTTCTTCAACTAGAATTTGGTAGAGACTAATATTCTGGCTAGGGTTTTTCAGTAAGAAACATACACCACAGTGATTGAATGCACTACTTAGATTTTATTCAATCAAACAAGCTAAAACCTATGAGGAACGACAAATAAAACTATAATTAAACTTCTATTCCAAAATAGAACTGAAACTTATGATTTTATAAAAGGGGGAGCAATAAAATACTAAGTTAAGATACAAGTCCAACCATACCAGCTGATTCCTATGAGTCTATAAAAAAAACAACAATAAAATATTAAGTTTATGCTTCTTCTCCAACCAAGCAAGATGAATATTATAAGTTAATGGAAGGAAAAGCAATCAAATACTACATTTAAAATTTCTTTTCCATATTACCAGCATTTGTAATCTCCTATGGCTGCCATACCAGCAACAATGTAAATTTATTTTTAAAGACAACAAGTAAAAGGAAATAACCTGTCCTCAAGCAAGAGAATTCACTCCAGGCAGCTATAAAATGATGTTGGGCAGCTCACCCTCAGCCAAAGGACCTCCAAACTCTAGCTTTCTTTCCCAAAAATGCCCTTCTACCCTCCCAAGTTGAAAGAAGAGTTTTGTCAAAATCGCCCATTCCATGCCTCTTTTATTTCTTCCTTTCCTGTCCTTCCTATTGTCACTTCCATTTTCTCCAATTCATGTTTGCAAGGAGTGCCTGGGCATGGAATTTATTGCTAAGGTATGGGTTCCAATTTCTCCATCAACAAAGCTGACCAGATAATAATTATTTCTGCCCTCCTCACCTTCTGGCCGTAGCGTTCTTGCAGAAACCCTACGCCTCTCTTTCCTTTCCTCTTCTCATTGTTTTTGACTTATGCGGTTTATTTTTTTCTTTTTCCTCTATTTGTCATTCTTGTGCAATTTTAGTTCTCATGGTTTTATATTTTATTTTTATGTGATTCTTTTATTTACCTATTGTTTTATCATCCATTATTATTTAGGGTTTTATAATAATTTAAATCACTATAGGCAATCATAGTATTACTTATAATGATAATATTACTTATGATAATTTATTTCTTAAATCATTTAATATTCAATGTATTAAATTGGACATCAATAATGATAATTATTATTACTCTATAATTATAATTATTATAATAGTTCCTTCAAAATTATATATATAAATAATCTATTTCGCAATTTGCAAATTTAATTACCACTATAGCGAAGTATCACCCCATAAGCCGAAACTCACCATGCGATCCCAAATTGGTATTATAGGAAATACATGTTGAATGAAAAGTATTTAGAAACTAATACACATGAGGTAACAGTTACCTAGCAAGTGGACTCCATCTAGAACCTTAACTCTACAAGCAACAAATGAGATTGACTAGGGATTGGACAAGTCTCGGGATTAACCAGTGTCTCGGCAAGGTTGGCATTAGAATCATTTTCAATTTATGGATCCACAAAGTCCACTCCACCATCCACCCTATCACCTGTGCACAAAACATTGTCCCTCACACCATTCACAATTTAATTAGTCCAGGCTAGATAAAATATAGCCAAACATATCTATATAGAAATTAAATGAAAAAAAAACTTAACTAGATTTTATATGCATACATCACTATTAACCATCAAAAGTTCATTCACTTAAGTATACACACACACACATACACTTACACACACACACATAGAGTTAGTATTAAGTTTCAAGTCCCCTGCCCTAGTCCAAATTAGATCGAGACTACGGGGCCTTAGAATGGGTTCATACGGGATGTGACAATTCCTTGCAACAAGTTAGTATCTTTGATTTCTATCATCTACTTTGGGGATGGCTTGAGTTACAAAAAAAGTCTTACACTAGAATTGTCATTTTGTATGTTGTTACTAGACTTTGTGCTTCTATTATTGGTTTCTTTGCAAGCTAAGTGTCATTTTGTATCTTGTTACTGGTATCTTATTCCAGTAATCCAAAAATAATGTAACAAAGTATTGCTATAAATCCATTGAACCAAAATCTGTGTCGGACTGTTTCGATGAACTCATCTTGGTGAAAGTGACCAAGATACAAAATCTGTAAATGATAAAACAGAATAAGATCATTAGCTCAGTATTGCATGAACTTCAACTCCTAATTCAGTGATGCAGTTCAGAGATTGATTAATACAAATGAAAGAGTACAATATCAGTGTTTAAAAGTGACGTGAATGGTGGATGTATACTTAATTATATGTGGAATCTTTTCATATTCATTATTGTTCTCTAAGCTACTTTGTCATCACTTTAGAATTCAGGGGTTCTCATAAGATGCTATCATAAATTTCTAAAACAGATAACCACACTGTGCTTTTCTTAAAGTGAAAAGGAATGAATGTTGTGCCTAGTTTTTGCCAGAACAACTTTGAATCGAAAGGTTCTATTTTTTGGTCATGAAGGAGAATTATGAGGGTGTCTACATCAAAGTGAGGTGAGAAGCACAACACCTACTTTGGCTGAGAGCAGGGCAAGTAGTAGTTCGAGTAGACATGAATCGTCTTCCTCTCTTTGCCTGCCCCCTCCTCATGAGCACTTTCATTAGCCAATCTGAGGCAGACACAGTGACAGAGCACCTGCATTAGCACTTCTTTGAAAGGTTACAACATGGGGATCACCAGCCAAGTGTCGGAATAGGTTCTGGTCTACGATTTGATGGAGAATGGAAGACTGACAACTTCAGCCTCAACAGGTGCAGCCTGTAATTTATAGGATTTGATTGCAATCCGATTTGCTAAAGATATTTAGCCATGAAATTGGATCTCTTTAAAATATTACCACAATCTAATTTTATTGCATCTCTTAGACTACCAAACTTGTAAAGTGTAGATCATTCAACTTAGTGCAAACGTGTAAGGTGTAGATTCATTCGAGAATGTTTGGAGTGCATTGCAGAGAGCTTGGAGCGCATGCATACTGTCTTGTAGAGAAGGATTGATCAAAAAATCTATTTGTCTACTATTGAACCCACCATTTCCTCCAATTATAAGGATGCAACACACCTTCCATTGCATGTCTCATATTATGAAATAAATACTCATAAAAAATTTAACCAAACCAAATTATTAGCAAAAATTGAGTTAGCCCTATAAAATGTTGATTGCAAAGATTTGATATAAGGTATTATATGCCAGCTATTATGAAATCAAATGAAAGAATTGGAAATCCTTTAAAATATTTTATAAAATAGGAAAAATTTATAAAATAAAATGTTGGAATAAGACAACAATAAATTAAATTTGTAATAAATGTAAAGTGAACAATTTTTTTGTGCTTCTTATCATTTATGATATTGTTTGAAAAAACCAACAACCAAGATCTATTTCATAGTAGTCTTTTTAATCTATACCATCCATCTATATAATCCATCATGTGTTGCTCACATAGGGAACAACATAATTAAAACACACTTAAATATAATATATTTATTTTGGGTTTTGAAGATAGGAAAGTAAAGTTGAAAGATATTCAGAATTGATTTGATATGGTATTAAATTTATAGGGCTTGTTTAGATAGATGATTTAGAATATACAAATTGACTATAATTTTGTTATGGTTTGCTTACACAAGTGTAGATTTATTCCCTATGAATACAAATCTAATTTTGATGAGCAAGATTGAACCTACAAATAGTCCATATAAGTGTTATAATTAATGTTAAGTTAAAATATAATATTTAGTTGGATTTTAATGTTAAGTTAAAATATAATATTCAGTTGGATTTTAATGTTAAGTTAAAATATAATATTCAGTTGGATTTTGAAGATAGGAAAGTAAAATTGAAGATATTTGGAATTGATTTGTTATGGTATTAAATTTGTAGGGCTTGATCAGACGGATGATTTAGAATCTACAAATTTATTATAATTTCATTATGGTTCACTTATACAAGTGTGGACTTAATCTCTATGAATACAAATCTAAATTTGATGTGCAAGATTGAACCTGCAATCTACAAAAATGATTTAGCAGATTATTGGTTTTTAGAAGTTGTTTGCTTGGGTTTTTTGATATCTAAATTTGTGTAATTACTAGTGGTGTCTATAAACACCTTTAGAGAGTCTAATGAATTGTGAGGGTCAAGTTCTCCCTCACTCATACCCTCAAATAGAATGAATTTATGGCTTTGAAAACAAGTATGTAATGGACCTGAGATGATGTGTGTTGATGTATTCCTCTAATAATGTTATTATGATGGTCTCATAAACTCCTTATGATAATTCTTTTGAGTAAATCTAGCATGCTCCTAGATGAATTACAAATGAGTGAATGAATATCTTTAAATACAACAACCAAACACACAAATCAACACAACATATGTTAGGTCAACTCACAACAACTAATAAGAGGGAATCAATAGGATTTATGTTAAACTTGAATTTTAAAAGTTCAAAGTAAAACTAAATCTAGTAAGCCTTAAATTCCCTTGAAAAGCTCCATCAAAATTAATCTTAAGAAACCCATTTGAAAATTTCAACCATTGCAAATTCATTTGATACAAACTTTTGTTGATTATCCTATCAAGGGGGATTAATATCTTATAATATTATTATTTTAATTGCTTGATATCTTTTAGCATATACACTATTATAATGGTGAAAATTGCATATTCATGCCCTTTTTCCTTATGTTTTGGGCTCACTTTGATTAGAATGTCCCAAATGCAATAACAAGTTTACAAGTGACATACTCTTGCATAATTAAATTATGTTCATGTTGGGTGAATATTTTGCCTTCAACTAACTGAAGGCAAAATGGTTATATCGACCACAGTGTAATGAGATAAATCTCTCCTCTCAGCAAGGGGAGGTTCCCTATAAACTATCACAAACTAATTTAAACTAAATACTAATTCAGGGGTGAGACCATATCATCCATTTCTCTTTTTTCATAAATGTTGTTTACAAAATAAAAGAACACTTTCTTGATACAAATTGAATAACCAAGAAACCCATGAGAGCACAAAGTCTATCATTTCTCCTTTTGCTGATTTATAACTTAGAACACAGTAGAATGAGGTGCAACCCAAAGTCTTCATCGAAAACTACAACAAAATATATGATCACAAAAGATAATAGTAGTTCAAAGCCTCTCCAATATCTTTCACTTTAAAACACTAAATCACAAACTAAAGATAATTGTTGTAGCACAAAGTCTCTAACATCAACTTTAGAACATCTCCTAGATTATTCTCACTCACACTACTATTTGATCAAACAGATAAGATCGTATTAGGAAAAGGACATAAGAACAATTTCCAATACAACACAAGTTATTTCAACACAAAGTTTGAACGATCACTTGCTTTCTTATTCACTTGATAAAATTTGATTTACAATTTGAACTCAAAGTTGCAAAATACTCTTCAATTTGGCAGAGTTTCGCTTCAATAACTAAAAGATAGATAATTACAATAGAGGCCCTCTTTATTTATAGGGAGAGGCCTTGAGAAAATTTAGGAAAAACCTAACTACTTTGACTTATTCAAAAATAGGAGTCATGTTTGACTTGGGACTTCCTATGTTTTTACATGTAATTACATATGGAAAAAGTACATGTAAATATGTCCAAAATTGTTTTAAAAGTACATCTGAAAAATGGAAAATAAGCTAAGGGAAAAACTACTTCAACTTGTATTGCCATCTTTCTTCATGTGACCATCACACATAGTTAAAGTTGCTTGCATCCCGATACTGTCTGGACTAACTGTGTCCCTGAAAATCATCTTGGCTCTCACTATAGCATCTCTTACTGTGGTGACTGATTTTGCATGACTAGTTAACTTGGTTTTCAGATTATCCAAAGTTAACTGATTGTCCAAAATATTGTTCACAGAGGCCATTGAAAATGTTTTATCCTCAAACTCTTTCTGGAACATATTTTCAAATTCTTGAATCATTTCTTCTGTAGAGAGAAATTGGTTATCTTGTGATACAAGCTTGCAAGGTAGCTCCTCCAATTTATGCAAAAGACCTACATCACTCTGTTCACTAAGTTTCCTCGTAGTTTCAAGGTCATTGATCAAATCTTTAAGCACACGGCTCCTATATGTCAATGCCTCTTTGGTCTCTGTATAAGAATCCCTATTAGGAATGGCACCAATTGATATTAGAGTGCTTATTTTCATTTTTCTCATCTCCACCCGTTTATCATTATTCTTTTCTATGTGCTCAATATATTGAGAAACAACATCAATGAGATCATCAAGCTCTGCTCTTATTTTCCCCATTTTATTTGTCTTCTCAAATAGCTTTATAAGTAGGGAAACTCCTTGTGCGCACATCCTGTCTAAGTACTCTTCAAGTACTTTTCCTTTGAGATGAGTCTTTTTTGCTTTTTGGATGATGGGGTCTTCTACAGAAACGGCCTTGGGAGTTACTGCTTCTGAATTCAAAGTGATTTTCCTCACCACTGCAGTCAATTGTTCCACCATCTCTTTGTAGTGATCTTTCATTTCTTTCTCCCTGTCAAATTTCTGAATCAGGATGTCCACGGCTGACTACATATCATTCTTGTCACTTTCATGAGTTATCTTGCCTAATTCAACTCTATAGATAGAGTAATCATTCATATCAAAACTTTCCATGGTTGCATCCTGCGGAGGTTTTACAATCTCTAGAAATTTATGTCCCTTGTCCTCAAGCATTCTTGAAAGAATCTTTGGCTTCTTTGGGGTCTTGGCTTTTGCAGGCACTAGCTTACTGAAATCAAAGTCATCTAGGGAGATGGCTTGTTTCTTCCTTTTTGGTGTATAAGTTGACAACCAAGGTAGAAGCGCAGAAGTACTCACATTAGGAATGGTCCCCACTGTTAGTGTCCCCTGAATTGCACTTGCACTGGTAGTGGAAACAATAGGTGGAGTGTTAGTGAAAACTGCACCTGTTACATTTACATTAGAGACTTGCTCAGTATTCATTACAAAGTAATCAAATATGGAAGTATCCTCAATATCAAAAGATGAAGAAGACAAGCTAGGAATTGACTCTGTGGAATGAAGAACATCTTCAAAAGTATTTTGAGGATTATCAAAAATTATTTTGGAAGGGGAGGGAGATTCAGAAGAGGGAAATCAATAGGGGAAATAGACAAAGGAGCTGCAACAGGTGTGTCAGGCAAAGGAGATGAGACTCCCATTTCTTTTTGTACATTCTCTTGTGGAGACAAAGCTTCCTCTTCTTGTTGGTCTGTAGGCCTATCTTCAACCTCCATTTCTTCAGTGGTTGGCTCCTCAATGTTCTATTTTTCAACTTCCATATCTTCTATTTCAGCCTCTTTCTCCACAGTTTTTGATTTCTTCGTCACAAACTTGATTCTAGGCTTATGTGGCTTGGAAGAAGAGGGAACATCACTTTTGTTCTTTGTCCTGTTTTCCACCTTTTTACCTGTTTGCTCTTGGATCTCAGTCTCAGATCTTGTAAGGAATTCTTTCAGAGTAATTCCTTTATCTGCTAGCCAATTATTGGTGTTTGCCAATATAGGCTCAAATCTTTTCCTCAAAGAGGTCAACTCTTTTTGAGACCATTGGATTGGAGGGAGAGGAGTGTTAGCAACTTGTTTAGTGTTATATCTGTCATCGACCAATTCTCCATCATCTACTAGATCCTCAAGAATAACAGAAAGTCCCAAATATTCAATCTACTCAAGAGATAACCTGCTGTAGTCCAACTTCCTGACATCTTCTTCTGTTCTCAAATCTACCCAAACATCTTCAACCATAGGTTCATGGAATTAGGTTTTCTTCTTGATTTTGTCTTTCACGCCCCTATAGTCAAACTTTGGTCTTCTCTTGAATTGCCTCATGGTTACAAGTTGCATCTCAGTTTCCATGGCCCTAGCCTTCGCATCAGTTAATACTGAATACCTACCAATTTCAACTAGAAACTTGAAATCGGGCTTCTTGAGCTCCATTTGTTTATTATGCACGATGATCATTTGTTTGCAGAACTCCATTAAGACCAATTTGTCTAAGGGGAACCTTGGCAGCATATAAGGATGACCTTGGAAAAAGCCAACCCTCAAGTATGAGAAAGAAGGAAACTATAAGAACATGCATCCAAAATCATTTCCCACTGTCCAAGCCTCATCTGTCACTCTTCTTTGTTCTAGTTGGGGGTCAAAAAGACACAAGAATACTGCAAAGAAAGCATCATTTACTCTCCTGAAATAATGAATAGAACCCTTTAATGTCAATTGTGAGTAGTATTGATACACATGGATTACCCTCCTATCTCCTTTTGATGTTAGACCTGGAAAGATTCTCATTGAGGCTGCTATATACACCAGATAAGAAGTCATGTAGAATTTGAAAGTAGTAGATACCTTTTTCAATTGCTCATGCAGAGCATTACTAATTTGTTCACCCCATAAGATAGTTTGTTTGCCTTGGAGTATTACCTTGTTGAAAGGATACATCCATTCATGAAACAGTGAAGAAGAAGCCAATCCTCTTATCTTGCTGAGAAGAGTAATCAGATCACCAACCTCTTCTATAAAGTCACTTCTAGGAAAACTCCGTGGCCACCTAGACAAGTTTGATCATGGAGCTTTGAGCCATTTAGTATTAATTACCTTCTTTGCCTTCTCATGATTTTTGTCATATTCCTTTTGTGCTTCAGCAAAATCTAGCTTTATCACTTTTGTTGTAGGAGGGCACATAAATACCTTATCAATGAACTCAGGATCTAGTTTGATTATCACATCACCACTTGCGTCCACCACAACCCTAGTATCTCTGTTATAAAAATGAGCACACTGAAGGACAAATTCTGTGTTGTGGGCTGCCACTAGAAAAGACGATACCAAATGAATGTTACTGTCAATTATCTTCTTCATTGCAGAGCTGGGGTTATTTGACTTGGTTCTCTCCACAAATTCAGCCATGTCCACATGGCCAATCTCTGTGTCTCTAATGTCGTCTACATTAGAAGTGATTGAGGTGATTGGAAAAACACCTTGATATTTGTACTTCATCACTTTCAACTTCTTCGGAGACAACTCAGTCATCTGAATGAGCTATCACCAGATGGATATCGATGAAGATAGAAGATCCACAGAAGAAACTACAACAAAAAAGTCATGATCATGCAATTAGGGGAAATACTGGTAATATGGGAAAATTGCATGTCAACTATCACAATAGACCAAAGCACTGGCATACAGAGTTCCTGAACCCACTGAAATAATCAAGGCAAAAAAAATAGATACACTGTCCCTGGTGAGCACTATCATGATGAATGAAACACTAATATATGCAAACACATTTATCATATAACCTTTTACTATACTAACATACACATGAGATCTTCCATGAAACCACCAAAAAACATGACTGCACTGTCACAATACTTTCATCTTTTCACTGTCAAAGCAAATCAACATGCTCTATTACAACAAATCATATCAAAGACTCCAAATCACTAAAAGTCTCCAAATATGCTACTCAAACATGCTACTCCATCATGATCAATCATGCTAACTCCATACAACAACACATGAAGAAGATTTATATCTCATGGCATTCACTACTTAATAGAATTCATTGAATGCTATGATGGATATCAACAAAACACTTCATTTTATATACCTCTTCCAAGACACCTCTGTCATAAACACTGTCACTTAAAAAAAATTCACACATTTTGGATCACAGACATTATCATACCAAATCCACTAGCAACTCCTTGCACATTAGAAACACTTGTACTTGTTTGTGAAATCACTGCCAATTGTCTTGACATAGCAACAAGTAATCTTTGACTGACAAGATGAACATTAAAAACAATCTGAGATTCAAGAGCCTCCTGAAGATGATAGTCTAATGAATTAAGTTGTAAATTTCACTAAGAGCAAACCATGGAAGATAGAACAACTGATACAACCATAGCCTTTACAACCTTCTTGGTTGATTTCTATGGGGTTTGAAAGATAAAACCATAAACACTCCCCCTATCTTTATGCTTCTCTTGTTAAGCTATTATGCATGTTTCTTGTGCATTATGCACAAGATTAGGTTCTTTCTATTTTTGTTTAGATTTCCTTTTCCACACCTTCCTAGGTTCTTTCCTTTGCTTAATCTAGTCAACTATTTCCTTATTGTTACCAGATGATTTCTTCAACTTACTTCTGCAATGTTGTGCCTTATGTCCTAAGTTATGACATCTATAGCATATCATATTGTTAGAGAAATAATGATATATGTTCCTTGAATTTCTATAATCATATCTTTCATGCATCCAACAATCTCTTCTCATATGTCCAACCTTATTGTAGTTATAGCAAACAACATTGTAGTTTTGATTTGACAAACCATAATAACTACAATTCCTAGCTCTATGACAGTACTTATGACAGACATAGCAATAACCATGAAACTGAGAATAGTTATAACTGACCGAATGATATTGCCTGATAGATGAAGGTCTTGAAAAAATGTTAGTTCTTCTTCTCCCAATATCAGTAGTTTTATCCTTTGCTCTCTTCTTGTCGTCATCAGAAATAGTAGAATGATAATTCAGATCTATCTTCTGCCTAGGAGTCTCTCTAACCTTGAAACTCTTCCTATCTGTTATTGCAAAAACTATTTCCCTTTTAACTTCATCTTTAAAACCAGAGCTTTCCCCTTTTTCATATCCTAAACCAAAATGATCCTTGTAGTTTTTTTGACTACTCAATATTTCATTCAAACATTCAGTACTCTTGTCAAATTGAATATTCTTGTGAAGTTTAGAAGAAGCCTTTTCCAAATCCTTTCTTAAAGAGACTATTTATGCCTCTAACTTTAGACATTCTATTCTTTTTACTTCACAATCAGATTTAGTCATATCTATTATCCTTTTGGCTTCCTGAATCTCAGTTTTTAAACTAACAATCAATTTATCAGATTCATTAACATGACTTTTTAATTCTGCAATCTGATTTATGGCATTTTCAAACTCTAAAGAAGATTTTTCAAAATCTAAACATACCTTGTCCTTGGATTCTTTTTCTTGTTGAAGCTAGTCTTTTAGTCTTCTACTTTCTTCATTAAGTTGTTTAGTTGTATCTAGGGCACACAGAAGTTCTCCTTCAATATCAACTCCACAATCTTCTTCACCCTCAAAGAAATCTCTTTCTTCATCATTAAATTCTTGTTCTCCTTCAAAAACAATAACTCCTTCAGGATTACTAACACACTCTTCTTCTACAGAATTGTTCTTATTATCACTTATTGACTCAATTGAAAAGAACTTTTCCTGAGACAAGACTACATTTGACCTGACACTGGTGTTTTTCTTTTGAATTATGTTTCTTTTACACTTACCCATTATAGTACTCCATGACCAGGAAACCCTAAGGTTGGTTAGACCTACTGAACAAGGGTCTAGCTCTGATACCACTTTTTGGAGTACAATACCACTGAGAGGGGGGGTGAATCAGTGGTATACAAATTTTAACAAGACTTAGTGACCTTAAAATCTGTATTTCAAAACTTTGATACAAAAACAATTCCCATTGACTATAGATGACATCATGGAAGATTTGGACAACTAAAACAGATTGATCAAAGTCAAGAATGCATCAACTCAATGTAGGGACTAAAAATAATGACTCATTATCATAAATCTTAACACATAGAGACTAACTGTGAAATATGATTGTTCATAAAGTGGGCATGCACAGTATCATTGTTTCAGACAGTGATATAAGACAAGTATGTGTTCATATAGACCAAAGTAAATTAAATGACTTTAAAACAAATGACACATGATAAGCAAATAAACATGAGAATCAAAATCATCAATGACAATCCATAACATAGATATTGTCTTGAGTGGAAAACCCTCTGGGGCATAAAAACCAATCGAAAAAGTGCCTCACTGGCTTAATAAAAGAATCTCACTGATTACAGGCATCACTGGCTATTAATTTAAGCCTCACTAGCTATAATTGCCTCACTAGAAGAGCCTCACTAGCTCCACAAAATGTCTCACTGACAAAGGTCATTTCTTGTCTCACTAACTTGACCTTTCAATACATGTTGCAATCATGGATTAAAAAAACAAATATAAAGGGACACTCTATTTCACTGATCCTTAGATTCTGAGCTAATATCAATGATAATGCATTCAGTCATCTATCCTCAATATTACATCAGGTGTATACACAACCACATACAATTTCTGCTCAATGCCCTTTTTATATATTTCATAATATCTTCCTTTTCTCATAAAATAGTTTGAAGAGATAACCGATTCCATAAAATTGTTTTAGGTAACAACTGAATATTAAACCACAGTTTAGGGTCAAACTAACCCTTCCAGTTATAATTGACATGTAATCCGTAACTGCCATGTGTGTAAGACAAGAAGTAATTAAAGTGTCACTACTGCCTCAAGATGATGTTGTGCATCTCATAACCAAAGTTAGGTGTTGATTGTAAATTGTAACACATAACAGTGATTAAGAGATCACTATAATTAGATCATAAGACTGTCCACATAAAATCATAAACCAAACCATCATTATGTCATCGAATCACTGTTCTGACCAGAATCATCATTCACATAATTTGACTATTAAGGATTCTTTACAACTGTAATCAAAATGCCATCATACACTTAACAAATCATAGTTACCATGAACTGTTTAGTGCCTTTCTTCTTAACTGAAACCCTCTTGACACAGGTGTATCACTGTTACGACTACAATAAGAACAACCACAGCCTTTGATAACACAATAGGGTAGAAAGCAAAGCCATTAAACCCCAAACTAAGATCTTAAACAAAATCTGTGATTTATAACTAGTCTGAGAACTTTAACTCAAACCCTTAAGAGAATATATCAAATTAAGCAAATAAAATAAGACATGTAAACAACCATAAAAAATAAACAAGGAGAAACAGAGGAACGACTGCCCTAGAGTCATCATTTTACAACTGATTTTCAATGTCCTCAACTCATATTGACATTTTTCAACTCTTCTATTTTTCCCAAGTCAACATTTGAATTTCAAAATTGGTTATGCAATAGATTTTCCATTAACTTCCATGATGATAACCAAACCCTCGCGGAGAAGAGACAACATAATGATGAAAATAAAATGCTTATTGCAATATTCGGGCCTTTTGAGCTGAATAACCGAATGTGTTGGTATGCCCTAAAAAGAGCTCAAAAACAAAACACTACTTTTACCTCTTACTGCTGTCAAAAGCCTTTTTGGCAGGTTACACAGGAAACCTAAAGCTTCTATGTAATAACATTTCATCCTTCATCTCTTTTGCGAAGTAAAAACATTAATCTTGCCTTTGCCTTTATCAAAATGCTTATTCGAGGGCCACATTAAGAATTGCGACTTTGACATCATATGGTGCTAGGTAATTGCTCTCGAGGTCACAACCTTTATCAAAGCATATGACTTAACACTTTATACAATATCCTTAGGCACAAATGAAACCAATGCTATGCCAAATCACAAAAATGCATTGACCTTTTACCATTTGACATCATTGCCAATTTGCCACATCACTGCCAAAATGCCAAATGGGATAACATGGTCATTGTATTCACAGAGCTTGGTTGAAGTTGAGAAGAAAAGTTTTGTTTCTTTTTGGAAGAAGATTAGGAACTTAAAGCCTATTTCAATGCACACATTCAACGACTATTGTACTCCTTTCTGATAAGCTTTAACAAAATTTCATGATTTTGACCCCAGATTTATTTTCAAATAGAGAAGAGCGGATGGAAATCTATCAGTATAGCCATTTAAAAGAAGAAGAAAAAACACATTACAGACTGTGTCAAAGTTTAAAAAATGGGTTATAAAAATACACGTGGGATGCTCCATAGTAAGGCAGTGTGCAGAATGACAATAAAAAAAACTAACTTCTGAATTAAGGATTATATTTGATTAAGGATATAGTAGAACCTAAATTAGGTGGATTGTTGCCCCTTCCATGAACACATTGTCTTTTTTTATGTGTATCAATCTACTACAATAGTAATAGATCCATGATTCTCTGTCATGATTCGTCACACAATTACATGAATTTTCATGTTTATAGTATGTCAAGCTAGATACATAAATTAAATATATACTTTTCTCATTGGGAGCTTGGCAAATCAAGGGCGCATTCTTTCAAGTTAAGTTTTGGATTTAAAACCCAGAAACTTTTGCACCCCAAATCAACCTAAGCATGAGAAATGAATAAAAGGAAGACTATGAGCAAGGGTCACAGACAAACCGACTGTATTGAATTCTATTAACCAAAGCAGCTCACGTGGGCATGAAATTCATGGTTTTCTCTATGGATGACCTCATGCACGTATTGGAAGTCATAGACATGGCATGGAATGGAGATTCTACCATTGTGATCAAACCCATATTCTTGCTTAGCCTCCTTGAGAAACTTCTCAAAGAGTGGGTGGTTCATGTATTCCAACACTAGTAGGCTTTGGAGCTCTGTGAATACAAAGACCACTCACCAATGCTAACAGGCTTTGGGGCTCTGCATCGTAACACATAGGTCCAGAATCTTTGCCACAGTTTCCAAACTATTAAGTCACTTTCTAGCTTCAATGAGTTAGCTTGGCTTTGCTCAGTCAGGCTTTAATCCTAATAGACCCGTCTTCTCCTCTGATGGGCGAACATGTACTCCTTTTGAATTCTAGAGAGTGTAGGTAGAAAAATGTTTTACACAGTCAGTGGACATGATAGACTTTATAGATTTTGATAGGAAGATATTTTTTAGAATCAGATCAATCAGATGGCAAGGATTTTTTATTTCAAATTAATCTTTACAGCTATGCCCCATACGTAATTTTTTCTTGACGACGTGAGACAATTCTGAGAACTTTAATGCTCATGGTGTGATAACAACCGACAAGTTTAGAAATTTTTCTGTCGTGATTTTTTTTACAATGTGAGACAATTCTGAGCACTGTAATGCTCACATATAAAGCCTATCAGCTAATTAGCGTGACTTGTTTGGTTTTCAAAATATTCTCCCTTGAAAAGGGCCAAATATTGAAATGCATACCCACTATCAAAACAACCAAAATCATATTAATAATTGTCATGGAAGTATGTGCTTCCACTACAATTTACTTAGGATAAGTGATTAAATAATACGAGTTAGGATTGCGAATTAAAATAATAGAATTAATTATTAAACTAGCAATTGGACCCATAGGTTCAATGGACACACTGATAATTTTTAAAAGAAATTGTAGAATTTGTTAGATACTATATAAAAATGGTCTTGTCATTCTGCTCTTCACTATTAATATCTTCATGGGATTCGTGAACTTCAAAAATTGTGCTTCATACTAAAAATTCAACTGAGTAGGAGATAAAATTCTCTTCTACATATTTAATTCATGGTAAACACAATTTTTTTAGGAGCATTCGTAAGGTTAGCACAAATGCTGGTAAAGTTAGTACGAATGGTGGTAATTGTCAATAAGTCATTTGAAAAATGGTGGTAAAGAATTCAAGTACTTGTTTTTCTTTTTGAGAAATAGTTCTATTATGTTACAATTGAAGCAACCGAGGAACACACCACACTCTACATGAGATACAAAAAAATAATCTTTCCTCTTTTCTTTTTAATATATTTAGAAGACTGAAAGAGAAAAGGTAAAGTATAAAAATGTATTTCTACAACATCAACAAATAGGAAGTGAGAAACAACACAAAAATGAATGGTTTTCTTATTTTAGAATTATATTATGTTGCTCTTAAGGTACAATTTTTTTTCCAAATTAAAAATATATAATAATACTCTAAGAAGATAATAGTATTGATAAGAAAAACAAAACAATTGAGTGAAATCCTATTCTAAAACAAAGTAAGAAAAAGACAACTTTGCATGCTTGCATAGTTGATTCAATTTCCTCCTCAATTTTACTAAAAAATGTTTATAACTGTGAAAATTACATACCCATGCCCTTATCCCTTATGCTTTAGATCAGTAACAACTAGATAAAATTGTATATTTTGCATGAAAGTTAAAAACTAATGTATCCCATAATCCCTAATCCCTAGAATGTAGATCTGATCTTAACATCCTTATTGGGTTTGAAATATCGTACAAAGTCAAATTGAATCTACTTTTTAAATTGAATGTAATTTTTAAAATCTAATCTTACCAGTGCATCTGTCATTGACAATCACAAGCTTAAAACTTGGGCAATCTGTATGCTGACCGTGAAGAGCCTAGATGATAAACAAACTAGATAAATAAGCGTAGAAAAGAATAGAGCGATCAAAACATTAGGGTTTAAGAACAATAAACAGAGCACGGAGAGATCTACAACCCACCATTTTTCATGATCAAAATCTCTTCAGATACCCAATTAGATGCCAAATCCAGAAGGACTAGAGGCCTACCAATCAAATCTATTAAAAATAAAAAATGCGCTGCCAGAGACGGATTCACAAAGAAAAAAGTTGAGACGGATCAACAATTTACTCATGCCACAATTTCCAAAATCATCAACTTTGTCTCTAACATCTATGATACAAAATCACATGTTCATCGTTATAGCCCCCATTTTCAATATTTAACAAGCATAAAGTAAATTAACTAGACCCTCAACACATTCTACTTTTGAGCTTATAATCAAAACCTATGTAAACAATTGTTAGAAAATAATGAATAACTGAAGACTGTATGTGATGGTAGTTTACTTTTATGCTGTCAATAAGAGTTTTAATTATGTTAATTAAGTTTAGTTAGGTGTCAATAAATTTGAGTTAGCTGTCATGTTAGATTCCAGATTTATAGGGAGTTGTTGAGTTCCTCTACTATTATAAAATTGTTATCTCTTTGATCAATAAGACATGTTACATTTGTTTTGTTTATTATTTACTCAATATTTTATCATGGTATAAGAGCCAAATTGGGTGTGACTCCATCATGGGAGTTCCCAAGCAAATAAAAACATCTTATAAGAAATTAAAAATTACTGTAGAGTGTTGTGCAATCCTTTTATTTTTCTATGTTGTGAAGGTTACAAGAGGCATCCATTTTATGCAGTAGTTTTTTGTTTGATCTGAAGGAGATTTGGAGTTGTTTGAATAATGTGATTGGTCAAAAGCATCCTCTCTGCCTATTGTCTTGTGATCAGACCTGCCGCTTCTAATTGGTGGTGACTTGTGGTTTTCCTGGTGATCAAGCTGCCTGTCGTTTGCAAGGGGAGATACTACCTAATCTAGCAAAGTCTAAGAAGAAGATGCTATAGAGGAGGAGCAGGTCTGAGGAGAATTTGGAAGTATTTATTCAAATAATTCTATCCTTATTTTGGTGCAAGTTACACGTGATCATCTGATGTGTTGTTCTCTACCGAATAGTTCTGGTGTATAAAGAAAAAGATGACCTGCATACTTGTTACCGCTTATAGTGAAGCAATTTATTTTTTTGTTGCTGGTTCATGGAGAGCATTTTTACTGGTACGAAGAAGAGGAAACCATTCAATTATTTCAATGACTGTTAAATATTTTGAGAACATCAAAGCACAATTTAAAAAGGTTGTCAAAGGAAATATGGGTTCCTCAACATACCTCCATTTGTGGTGTTGGAGGAAGAGAGGTGCATGAGATCTTAGAGGAGCAATGTTGTGCTCATGTGAGAGTTTGAGTTATTTCAAGTTATTCATTAAGAGGGGATGTTAGAAAATAATGAATAACTGAAGACTGTATGTGCTAGCAGTTTACTTTTGTGCTGTTAATAAGAGTTTTAATTGTGTCAATTAAGTTCAGTTAGGTGTCAATAAATTTGAGTTAGCTATCATGTTAGATTCCAGATTTATAGGGAGTTGTTGAGTTCCTCTACTATTATAAAATTGTAATCTCTTTGATCAATAAGACATGTTACATTTGTTTTGTTTATTATTTACTCAATATTTTATCAACAATGAGAGTTGAATTACACCAAGCACTAAGTCAAACTGAAAAAGATGTCCACCTTGGCCTAATAAATGATTAAGAAAACAGAGCAAATGAGGGTTGTAAGCAACAATAGTTCAAATGTTAGAAAACAGAGCAAATGAGGGTTCTAGGCAATAGTAGTTCAACTTTTAGAACTGTTAGAGCAACATGTCCTCAAATCAATTGTAAATCCCCACTTTTCTAGTAACTTCTTAATATATTTTCCTTCTCTTTCTAAAAAATGATGACAGGGTGTACAAATTCCTGTAATGAGCCCAAAAAAAAAGCAACCAATTTTTTTTTTTTTAAAAGAACTTAATACAATCATATTATATTATCATGACTGCACTGAAACTAGTTTGAAGAAGATTTAAATGCATTTAGGGACATTAGGCCCACACAAAGAGGTTTGAACTTAAACATTTACAACCCAGTACTTAGGTGTAGAAAGAGTACATGACATGAATTTGTAACAGCACTAAGAGAACATGAAAAAATTTAGAACAACAATTGGAAAATTCCATTAAGCTGTTCATGTTCATCATACAACCAACCAAAGAAGGTAAAACTATTCTGGTTATCCACCTGTTGTATCTCATAAGCCCATTTACATTCTTGCACCCTGAAATCCAAGTTTACATGTTAAAGCATTAGCCAAAGTACCCTCTTCCTACTTTTCCTAGAAGCATAATCTAACTTGCAATGATTACCTAGCAATTTTGCAGCATTATTAAGGAAATGCGAATAATGAAATGCCATAATGAAGAATACTCACCCGGATGTTACCTTAAGTAAGATAGCAGGAAGAAGGTGGTTGTTCACATCAGAGTATCAGTCTCCCTCCAGCCTCTAGAGTGCATGGTGAATCCCACCTTAAGGATAAGAATTCCCTATCCCAACCCACCAATGGACTTTGGGATCCCTAAAGAGAGATGATTGTTCATGCTAGGGCTTTTAGACTCAAGTAACTACTGACTCATGATATCTAGCTTCCAAAAGGACTTATATTGGCACAAATAGACCAGCAACCACGAGAGTAAGAAAGAACTAGAACTAGCACCTAAAACACCCTGGTCTTTTGCTTAAACTTCAAACTGCACTAGTATGACTTTCCACTAATCTCAAAGCTATAGAATAGCAATTAATGTCATCCTTTACTCACATGCCACTAGTTATAGGACCTGCATGCTGATGATGATAACCATTCAAGCTTGAGAAGTCCTTGGCATTCTTCACCGGTATACCTGGGTGATAGCCTACCATCTCTGGATACCGCCATATCACTCTACCTATAGAGCACGCTCCCTGACTACTATCAAGCTGGAGCATTGATAAGCTTATCTTCAAGTGGGTCATAGGATTTACAAGTCAGTGATCACCACGGAAGGAGTGGAACTACTACGTTATAGAAGTAATGCATTCCTCCTACCTATACCCTCATAGAGCCCATACTCCAACCATCATGTGTTACCATAAAGATTGGCAGTTATATTCGGCTTGTTTTGTAAGTGGACTAAGCCATCCTAGAGCTAGATAGTCATGACCATCCATATAGTCCACCTGACTATGGTCTTTTCCTAAGACTTATGAAGTCTAGCTATTATTAAGGGTGAAAAACCAATTTCTCTAGCATAGAGAGACATTTTTCTACTGTTACCTAAACTTGGAAAGAAATTCATTCATAGATTTGTATATGTATTCTAGCCAACCCTTATTTACATCGATAACAGTTGAAATATCTTGTCATCGCAAGGGCCTGGCATGATCCTCTTTCCACAGATATTCATAGTAAAAATTTGACGTTAATTCTACCTTGGCTGTCCTAGTTTCAACCAACATTCCCATTCTACCCTGGCTATCCCAGTTTCAGCCAGCAAGAACAGATTTACCCACATACAAAAGTTCTAATGACATACATTTTAACAACCACACATCTTGGTGTGGCATTTCTAATGGTCTCCTACAATGAGGTATTTTATCAAACAAATCCACAACATTGATCTACATATCCATATTACTTGCAGCTACTAATACTTTAGGTTGAAGGGTTTATTTTGTCAAGTAACTCCCAAACTTGGTCATAACATACCCAAAGATATGGTAAAATAACACCATTGACTAAGAACCTTCCTACATTGGCTATTATTTCCTTAAAGGCTCTGTTTTGTTTTCAATTTCTATCCTGATTAAAAAAAACTAGTGAAAGGTATGAATGGCCTAATTAGACAGACATTAAATACCCTCTAACTCCAATGCCATTAAAAAAATACAATGAATACGTCATTTAAAGGAAGATGCAGCAGTATAAAAGGGTAGATGCCCACCAAAAGAGAGCATTTGGAAGTATCCCAGGAATCTCAAATTGTTGCAGTAGTTAACTAAGGTTTGAGATCAATTACCCCACACTATTTTCTTCTTCTTCAACTAGAATTTGGTAGAGACTAATATTCTGGCTAGGGTTTTTAAGTAAGAAACATACACCACAGTGATTGAATGCACTACTTAGATTTTATTCAATCAAACAAGTTGAAACCTATGAGGAACAACAAATAAAACTATAATTAAACTTCTATTCCGAATTACAGCTGAAACTTATGCTTTTATAAAAGGGGGCAGCAATAAAATACTAAGTTAAGATACAACTCCAACCATACCAGCTGATTCCTATGAGTCTATAAAAAGAACAACAATAAAATATTAAGTTTATGCTTCTTCTCCAACTAGGCAAGTTGAATATTATAAGTTAATGGAAGGAAAAGCAATCAAATACTACATTTAAAATTTCTTTTCCATATTACCAGCATTTGTAATCTCCTATGGCTGCCATACCAACAACAATGTAAATTTATTTTTAAAGACAACAAGTAAAAGGAAATAACCTGTCCTCAAGCAAGAGAATTCACTCCAGGCAGCTATAAAATGATGCTGGGTAGCTCACCCTCAGCCAAAGGACCTCCAAACTCTAGCTTTCTTTCCCAAAAATTCCCTTCTACCCTCCCAAGCTGAAAGAAGAATTTTGTCAAAAATGCCCATTCCATGCCTCTTTTATTTCTTCCTTTCATGTCCTTCCTGTTGTCACTTCCATTTACTCCAATTCTTGTTTGCAAGGAGTGCCTGGGAGTGGAATTTATTGCTAAGATATGGGTTCCAATTTCTCCATCAACAAAGCTGACTAAATAATAATTATTTCTGCCCTCCTCACCTTCTGGCCGTAGCGTTCCTACAGAAACCCTACACCTCTCTCTCCTTTCCTCTTCTCATTATTTTTTACTTAGGAGATTTATTTTTTTCTTTTTCCTCTATTTGTCATTCTTGTGCAATTTCATTTCTCATGGTTTTATATTTTATTTTTATGCGATTCTTTTATTTACCTATTGTTTTATCATCCATTATTATTTGGGGTTTTATAATAATTTAAATCACTATAGGCAATCATAGTATTACTTATAATGATAATATTACTTATGATAATTTATTTCTTAAATCATTCAATATTCGATGTATTAAATTAGACATCAATAATGATAATTATTATTACTCTATAATTATAATTATTATAATAGTTCCTTCAAAATTATATATATAAATAATCTATTTCGCAATTTGCAAAATTAATTACCACTATAGCGAAGTATCACCCCATAAGTTGAAACTCACCATGTGATCCCAAATTGGTATTATAGGAAATACATGTTGAATGAAAAGTATTTAGAAACTAATACACATGAGGTAACAGTTACCTAGCAAGTGGACTCCATCTAGAACCTTAACTCTACAAGCAACAAACGAGATTGACTAGGGATTGGACAAGTCTCAGGATTAACTAGTGTTTCGGCAAGGATGACATTAGAATCATTTTCAATTTATGGATCCAGAAAGTCCACTCCACCATGCACCTTGTCACCTGTGCACAAAACATTGTTCCTTGCAACATTCACAATTTAATTAGTCTGGGTTCGATAAAATATAGCCAAACATATCTATATAGAAATTAAATGAAAAAAGCTTAACTATATTTGATATGCATACATCACTATTAACCATCAAAAGTTCATTCACTTAAGTATACACACACACACATAGAGTTAGTATTAAGTTTCAAGTCCCCACCCCTAGTCCAAATTACATCGAGACTACGGGGCCTTAGAATGGGTTCATACGGGATGTGACATCCTCCCGCGCTTAGGATTAAGTCAGCTCAGATTAACTAAAATAAGCCTGGATATTCCATTCTAATTACATTGTCATTTTCCCAAGTAGCTCCTTCCTCCCCATACTAGTCCCAAAGGACCTTAACCTATGGTATTGTTCTGCTGCGTAGTTGTATGTTGTGTCTGTCTATGATTGCGAGTGATTCGAGGTGGATATCTCTGACTTCTTCTACCTATAGTGCCTGTCAATCAATTACATGTGTGGGATCAGCAATATATTTCTTAAAATGTGATACATGAAAGACATTATGAATGCAAGAGAGAGATGGGGAAAGAGATAGTCTATAAGCCACACGGCTAATCTTTTCAAGTATCTCAAATGGTCCAATATATCATGGGGATAATTTGGCAGCCTTGCCAATTTTTATTGAACTTTTCTGAGGCTTGACGCGAAGAAACACTCTATCTCCAACTACAAACTCTCTCAGTGTTCTCTTAGCATTTACCTAACTCTTTTGTTGATCTCCCACTTCCTTCAACCTCTCCCTAATGATCTTTATCTGCTTATTGTATTCCTGAAGTAGTTCAGGTCCAATGGTTACAAGGTTGTCCAAACCGTCCCATCCTATTGGGGTTCTGCACTTCCATAAAGTGCCTCGAAAGGGGCCATTTGAATCGAGGAATGGTAGGAGTTATTGCAAGCAAACTCAATTAGGGGTAAATACTCTTCCCATTTCTTGGGTTGATCCATTACATACATTCGAAGCATATCCTCCATAACCTGATTAACTCTTTCTGTCTGGCCATCTATTTCAGAGTGGTAGGTAGTACTAAAATTGAGTTTAGTACCAAGAGCAGTCATGAGGGCTATCTAGAATCTAGAAAATAATTTATCCCTATCAGATATAATTACTTCTGGCATCCCATGCAACCTGACTACCTCTTTTATGAATCTTTTTACTAAAGTTGGAGCATCATCCTTTACATTACCAAGTATGAAGTGTGCTACCTTGGTTAATTTATCAACTATCACCAAGATGCTATCATGTTGGTGCCGAGTTTTAGGTAATCCTGTCACAAAATCTATTGAAATCACTGACCATTTGTGCCAAGGCAACTCATGGGGGTACAATGTTCCTGCTGGATGGCAATGTTCAGCCTTAACTCACTGACATTCTAGGCACTTTGCGACAAAACTCGCTACTTCCTTTTTCATTCCTGGCCAAAAATAATGAGTTTTCAAATCTGCATACATCTTAGTTACTCCTGGATGTGCTTGGTAAGGCACATTATGGCTTTCCTCAAGGATTTTTGTTTTAAAGTATCCTTCTTTAGGTACATATATTCGTTGTTGATAACGTAAGATATCATCATCTCCCAAATGATACTTTATTGCACCAATCCCTTGCTAGAGTTCTAGCCTTGTTTGCTGACAAAAGGGATCCTTTTCTTGCATCTACTTAATACTTTCAAGCATGCTAAACTTTAGTTGAGTTATTGCAACTAGTTTGGCCCTACGACTTAAGGCATCAGCAACCAGATTCTCCTTACCCTTAACATATGAAATGTCTATCTCATAGTTACTTAAGAATTCTAGCCACCTTGTTTGTCTAGCATTTAGGTCAGGTTGTGTAAATAAATACTGGAGCCCTTTGTGATCAGTATTCAATTTAAATGGTCTCCCCACTAAATAATGCCTCCAAACCTTCAAAGCATGCACGATTGCTGCAAGTTCCAAATCATGAGTAGGATAATTGAGTTCATGATCCTTTAATTTTCAAGATTCAAAAGCAATCACCCACCCATCTTGCATCAAAAATCCACCTAACCTATCTAACAAGGCATCTGTCGATACTATGAATTCCTTTTCTGGATCAGGTACTTGCAGGATTGGAGCGGTGGTAAGTGCTTCCATCAACTGCTGGAAGGCATTTTCACACTTTTCAGTCCACTCAAACCTCTTTCCTTTTCGTTGAAGAGATGTTATGGGGTTATCTATTTTAGAAAAGTTCTCCACAAACCTTCTGTAGTATCTAGCCAATCCCATAAAGCTCCTTACCTCTATACATTCTTAGGAGTAGGCCAGTCTACAATTGCCTGAATTTTGGCTAGATCTACTGAAATTCATTCAACTGAGATAATGTTTTTGAGGTAATGTATATTAGGCTGGAAGAAGGAACACTTGGTCAATTTCCCATACAATTTATGCTCCCTTAGCCTCTGTAGTACAATTCTTAGATGCTCCTCATGCTCCTATAGATTCTTGGAGTAGATGAGAATGTCATCTAAAAATACCAGCACAAATTTGTCTAGGTAGTCATGAAAGACATGGTTCATGAGGATCATAAAGGAAGATGGAGCATTTGTTAAGCCAAAAGGTACCACTAAAAACTCATAGTGGCCATACATAGTTCAGAAAGCTGTCTTCAGAATATCCTCTTCCTTGATCCGAAGCTCATGGTATCCAGACCTCAGGTCTATTTTTGAAAAGGTTGTGGCTCCCTCCATTTGATCAAACAAATCATCAATTCATGGAAGGGGGTATCTATTTCTAATGGTTACCTTGTTCGACATTCGATAATCAATGCATAATCTGAGAGTCCCATCCTTATTCTTGATGAACAACACTGGGGCTCCCCAAGGTGACACACTAGGCTGTATTAACCCTTTCTCCATTAGATCCTGTAGTTGCATTTTAAGCTCATATAATTTAGTAGTATTCATTCTATAAGGAGCCCTGATATAGGCTCTGCCCCTAGAACTAGATCAATTGAAAAGTCAAATTGCCGCTTAGGGGGTAAGCCTGGCAATTCTTCAGGAAAGACATCATGAAATTCCTGAAGAATAGGGTAGTCCTCAAAATTAGGAACTGGGTCTTCGCTACCTTCTTCAATCTTTACCATATATAGTTTGCTTCCCTTCCTTACAGCTCTCTTGACTTGCATGGCTATAACCATTCTCACAATTAATGCCCTTTGAATTCCTTGGAGTACTATCAGTCTTCCTTGGTCATCTACGCATTCAATTGTTTTGTTATAGTAGTCCAGTTTAGCTTGGTGTGTCCTGAACCAATCCATTCCTAGGATCAAGTCATAAGATCCTAACTTTGTGACCAATAGATTAACCTTGGCTTTTGTGATGCCTAAATCAATTTCTACTCCTCTCATGTTGAAATTTACCCGTTGAGTCTTACCAAACCCAAACTCTACCTCCATCTCCTCTCGACTAAGATTTTTAAATTCAATATTAAATTTTTTCAACATCTCAGATGAAATAAAGCTATTAGTTGTACCTACGTCTTCTAGAATAGAGATGGATTGTCCATGGAAAGTACTTTGCAACTCTATGAGTGAAGCTTGGTTGTCAGCTTGGCGGCTATCCACAACTACATAAATTCTGGCTGGAGGCTTGGTGGATTTATCCTGATTCCTTGGACACTCATTTTTGTAGTGGTCACCCACACAAGTCCAACATCCTCCCACTGGGCCAATCTTCTTTACTTCCCTATCCTTAGGCAAGCTAATCTGTGCTCCTTGCTTAGATGGTCTCTGTCATTTTCCTTCACCACCCTTGGTCTCTACTGATTCATAACTTCTTTTGAAGCCTTGGTTCCTTTTAAACTTATCCCCTACCTTCTTTTTTGGTATAGTTTTCTTAAACTCCTTCCTTCTATTATCAGATTGGTAAGAGGTATAAGATTTTTGTTTCCGCTCTTGCTTGCTCTTTTGCTTCTCTTAAACAACTAGGGCTATCTCCACCACTTGATTTAAGATCTTAGGACGTGATAACTTAGTCGCATACATGAGCTTCTTATTCAAGCCCTTGTTTACGCGGTCCTCCTCTTCCTTCATGTAGTGAACATGACGGAGTAAACCCATGAATTTAGCCTTATACTCAAAAACTGTCATCCCTCCTTAGTGCAATGAATGAAATTTAGTCAATTTTTGATCCCGATGGTGGGCAGAAAGGTATTCCTTGTGGAATCATTTTACAAACTTGTCCCAAGTTAGCTGATGATTTTCATATTTTTTAATTTCTAGCAGATGGTCCCACCATAAAGACGCTTCCCCTTCTAGCTGATAGATGGTGATTCTAGCCTTAGTGTTGGAAGTCAAATCTAATAACCCAAAATATTTGTTCATTCCAATTAACCAAGCTTCTGCAACATCCCCATCGCATGTTCCATACAACTTGGGATCTTGCATTTTCTTTAGCTCCCTAATCAAAGGGTCCTTTCCCACTCTTTGTTGTGGCTCTCCCAATGAAAAGCTATGGGTAGTAGCCTTGGAACTATGTTCATGATCTTGGTCCTCATCGGTTCCTAGGCCAGTGTTATGATTTGTTTCTTGATCCTTCTATCTCATTAATTCTTCAATCTGTTGCTCTTGCAAAGCTATTTTTGCTCAAAGGGCATTTATCTCAGCCTGTAATTCCTCAGGAATTAATGGTTGTGAGGAGGTTGTACCTCTGTTGGCTCTAAGTATTTTAGCCAAGCTTGGACTAGATCTTCTCCCGATTGTCCTCTTCATTTCTATAGGTATATCTCAACTGCGAGACAATTATAACAAATTCAACATTTATTTACAACCTTCATCAACTTGTTTTAAACTCACATAATGCAAAAATCTAGAAGTAACTCTTTTATTTTGAATAATTTCAAGCATCCAGAGTCAAACTAAAATTCCCATTTGACAATGATAAGGCATAATTACTTCGATAGTTCTTCATTAACATAGACTAATTACATACATGCCATTACATAGAGGCATTGATAGATGCTATTACATAGATAGCATTACATAGAGGCGTTGATAGATCCTATTACATAGATGCCATTACCTAGAGGCATCGATATCTAATTAATACTATATCATTACTACATATAAGTTCTTAGACAATAGGTAGTTCCTCTTCCTCAGGCTCTTCCTCCTTAGAAGTTTCCATATTTGTGGACAATTTAGGGTGCACACGCTCGAATTCAGCAATCACTTCTTTTGAAAGTGTTGGTACATTACGTCCGCAACCAAAAGGAAAATCTCTTTTAGCAGATGGTTAGGGCTTGCTTACTGAAGGTGGGTTAAGCTTCAGCAGGTTTACATTTTTAGAAGGTCTGATGACTTCCTTGCCCTTTTAGATTTTTAGACGCTTTATGGTTATCACCAGGGTCTCAGAATCAGATATCGTTTCAGGTTCTATGTTAGGTAATGTCATAGAAAGTTCTTCATAACCCGCTTTGGTCTTGGGTTAGGGATGTGGTTTTATGGAGACTTCCTTCTTTCCTTTCTTCTTATGACCCACGGCTACATAATCAAAGAAACAATTTAGCACATGCGGAAAAAGTGAGCTCCATTGTCCTAAAGTTGGAAACTGGGCTCTGGTACATTAGGCCCACACAAAGAGGTTTGAACTTAAACATTTACAACCCAGTTGTTAGTTGTAGAAAGAGTACATGACATAAATTTGTAACAACACTAAGAGAACATGCAACAATTTAGAACAACAGTTGGAAAATTCCATTAATCTGTTCATGTTCATCATACAACCAACCAAAGAAGGTAAAACTATTTTGGTTATCCACCTGTTGTATCTCATAAGCCCATTTACATTCTTGCACCCTGAAATCCAAGTTTACATGTTAAAGCATTAGCCAAAGTACTCTCTTCCTACTTTTCCTAGAAGCATAATTTGACTTGCAATGATTACCCGTCAATTTTGTAGCATTATTAAGGAAATGCAAATAATGAAATGCCATAATGAAGAATACTCACCTGGATGTTACCTTAGGTAAGATAGAAGGAAGAAGGTGGTTGTTCACATCAGAGTATCAGTCTCCCTCCAGCCTCTAGAGTGCATGGTGAATCCCACCTTAAGGATAAGAATTCCCTATCCCAACCCACCAATGGACTCTGGGATTCGTAATGAGAGATGATTGTTCATGCCAAGGATTTTAGACTCAGGTAACTATTGACTCATGATATCTAGCTTCCAAAAGGACTTATATTGGCACAAATAGACCAGCAACCACAAGATTAAGAAAGAACTAGAACTAGCACCTAAAACACCCTAGTCTTTTGCTTAAACTTCAAACTTGATGCATCACACAACATACACTCAATAGAGTTGTGCCATTAAACATATGAGAGCCAAAGATTTGGAAGCTGGAACATAAAAAAGCTTCTATTCATCAACTCTGCTGCTACAATGAGAGAAAACTCTCTTATATCCAAGAAACCAAAAAAAACAAAAAATTACTTTTTTTGGTAGATTTTGACAATTGTCAGATTTTGCCATTTTAGGTAATTTTACAATCATATCTTGAGAATCCTATTTTTTCCAAAAAGCTTCCTAAAACTAAGGTAGGATGATCGGCCAACTAATATCTAAATTTGAAACATGAGTTTCGAGTTATTACAAAAGCAACATTTTAAAAATCTAGAAAAAAACATTAAATTGCCATTTTGAGGGCCAAGATGAAAGTTTCAAGCCCCCAAAAAGTGCCAAGACAAGGTCCAATCTGCTAGGGCAGGTTGGGAAACCACTAGCAAAAGTTATGACCTTTGGAAGTCCCTGCATCATTCTCCTCTGGTTTAAAAGAATGCAGCTCCTTCAAGTGATTGTCTTCAAACTGCTGCCACTTGATTGGATCCAACCGATGCACTTCCCACTCTATAATCCATGTGCTATCTATTGGTGGCAATCCTTCCCACTGTACTAAATACTTGTTGTACTGCCCTTGCCGAGTGTAGATAGTTTTCTTATCAAGAACCTGTACAATCTTTTCCTTCTTCTTATGGGGAATGTGGTGGTGCCATGCAACTTCTGGTTGAATATCTTCATCATCATCCTCACCATGGAATGCATATAAATCAGAAACATTAAATATAGGAGAAATATTGAGATCATTTGGTAAACTGACCTCATATGCATTATCATTGATCTTCTTTGTAATTTTGCAAGGACCAATTTTCCTGTACTTCAACTTGTGTTATGTTCTAGTATGAAACCACTCTTTTCTCAAATATACCATCACTAAGTCACCTTCATTGAATGTCTGATGTTGCCTACTAGCATCCACTATATTCTTGTACCTCTCATTGCTATCCTGCAACTTCTGTCTCACTTCATTCTGTAATTGTTGAAGATGTTTTGCAAATGCTTCCCCATCATCAATGACCCTATCTTTCATTGGTATCTGTACCAAATCTAGAACACCTTGAGGATTCCTGCCATACACAATCTGGGAAGGGGACTTTCCCATTGATCTGTTAACAGAACTATTATAGGCAAATTCAGCCTGGGGTAATGCCAAGTCCCATTGTTTTGTCTTTTCTCCAACAATACAGCTCAACAAATTTCCTAGATTCTGATTGACTACCTCTATTTGCCCATCCGTTTGAGGATGATAGGCACTACTAAACTGTAACTTGGTCCCCATCTTCTTACATAAAGTCCTCCAGAAATGACTGAGGAATTTGGTATCCCTATCGGAGGTAATAGTCTTTGGAACACCATGTAGTCGAACAACTTCTGAAAAAAATAACTCTACTACCCTCATTGCATCATTAGTTTTCTTACAGGAAATAAAATGAACCATCTTGGAGAACCTATCAAAATCTACAAAAATGGAGTCAGTACCTCGTTGAGTATGTGGAACTCCCAACACAAAGTCCATGCTCAAATCTGCCCATGGTGCCGTTGGTACTGGTAATGGCATATACAACCCTATATTTTGTGAATGTCACTTCACCACTTGGCAGATTCTACACCTTGTTACATACTTAGTTATATCCCTTTTCATCTTTGGCCAGTAATATTTATCTTCTATCAACGTGATTGTCATGTCCTTGCCAAAATGTCCAGCCAACCCACTACTATGAAATTCTCTGATAATGTTTTCCCTCATAGAGCCAGCTGGTATGCATAGTTGTTTTCCTTTAAATAGATACCCATCTTGCATAAAATATTCACCCCTAAAGTGCTCCAAGTTACCAGATATTGGTGCTTTCAATTGTTCCACAATCTCCCAAAAATCATCATCAAACTCATACAAATTTTTGATGGCATCAAAACCAATCACCTCAATTTCCATTGTGGTCAAAAGTGCAACACACCTACTTAATGCATCTGCAACCTGATTTTGTTTTCCAGACTTAGGCTTCAACACAAAATTGTAACCCTGCAAGAAAGAGACCCACTTGGCATGCCTACTATTCAACTTTTTTTGTGTGTTCAAGTATCTCAGTGCAATATGATCTGTAAACAATACAAACTCCTGGGGAACTAGATAATGTCTCCAATGCCTCAATGCTTGAACAATTGCATAAAATTCCAAATCATAAGTAGAATAATTCTTTCTCACTTCATTCAACTTTTCACTAAAGAAAGCTATAGGGTTTCCAGCTTGGCTAAGTACAACACCTATTCGTACATGGGAGGCATCACATTCTACTTCAAATACCTTATCAAAATTTGGCAATGCGAGTATAGGTTCTTCTATTACCTTTTGCTTCAAGTACTTAAAGCCCTCCTTAGCATCCTTGGTCCATACAAACTCCCTTTCTTTGGTGCAATCTATTATAGGAGCTACAATACTACTGAAATTTTGAATGAACTTTCGATAGAAAGTGGCTAAGCCATGAAAACTTTTTACCTCTGTGATGCTGCTTGGACTAGGCCACTCTAGAATTACCCTGACCTTTTCTAGATCCATTCTGACACCATCTTTAGAAATGACAAAGCCTAAAAAAATTAAACTGTCTTGCATGAAACTACACTTCTTCAAATTGGCATAGAGCTTATCCTTCCTTAACACACCAAAGATGATCCTCAAGTGTTGTAGGTGCTCTACTTTGCTGTTCGTAAATACCAAATATCATCAAAATAAACTACCACAAACTTACCAATGTAAGGGCATAGTATAGTGTTCATCAACCTCATAAATGTGCTAGGTGCATTTGATAACCTGAATGGCATAACCATCCACTCATATAATCCATCTCCAGTCTTAAAGGTTGTCTTCCACTCATCCCCTTCTCGAATCTGGATTTGGTGGTAGCCACTTCGTAGGTCGATCTTGCTGAAATATTTGGCCACTACAAGGACATCCATCATGTCCTCCATACGAGGTATAGGAAACTGATACTTAATGGTAATCTTATTAATTGCTCTACTATCAGTGCACATCCTCCACGTTCCATCTTTTTTTGGTGTCAACAATGTAGGTATAGCACATGGGCTCATGCTCTCTCTCACCACACCTTTACTTATGAGTTATGTTACTTGCTTATTCATCTCTGCATGTTGTGTTGGATTTATCCTATAAGCTGCTTGGTTGGGTAGAGTTGCTCTTGGAATCAAATCAATATGATGCTGAATATCTCTCTTTGGCGGTAGACCATCAGGCAATTCATTAGGCAAAACATCAACAAATTCTTTCAATAGCTCTGCTACTTCTGGGAAAACTAAAATGTCTTCCTCTTCACCTTTTTTCACTACTAATGCATAGCAACACCCTGTCACCTTCATTTCTTTAACAAGATCTCTTTCAAACAACATGGTCTCACCTTTTCCTTCATCCTTAAGAGGCAATAAAATCAACTTAGAGCCATCTTTCCAAAAGGTGTATGTGTTTTTCTCTTCATCATGCATGACTTTTCTATCATACTGCCATGGCCTTCCCAATAACACATGACAGGCATCCATTGGGACAACATCACACCATATCTCATCCTGATAGATCTTCCCTATGCTAAACTTAATTAGGCATCTTTTATCAACAGTGACTTCATTTCCCTTTTTAAACCATGCAATGCGGTACGGATGAGGATGTTTTTCACAGTGTAAATTCAATTTTTCTACCATTTCTTTAGAAACCATATTTTCACAACTACCTCCATCAACAATAACTTGACATACCTTGCCACCCGAAGTGCATCTGGTTCTGAAGATATTGGTTTGAAGCCATGAACCATCAGAGCTTTTGGCTTGTGTTTTCTCCTTCTCTGGAATCACCATTGCTCTTCTCATCATGAGACTTTCTCCCACATATGGTGGAACCTCTAGTTCTGTCCATTCCACTTCATGCTGCATTTGAATCAAGTTCACCCTAGGTTGTCCTCCTTGATTTCTTTCTTGCATGTTATAATTTGAGCATTCAAATGCCCTATGACCTTCTTCTCCACATCTGAAACAAGTGAAAGGCCTTCTCTGGTTTTCCCATCCTCTACCTTTTTGAAATCCCCTTCCTCGTTCTTGATTCGAAGGATCTTGTCTAGTGTCTACTTGTTTTTCCAATCCATGGGATGACTCTCCCCTGCCTTAATTCAAACCTCCTCGAAATGGGGTTGATGTACCCCTTCTTCCTCCTCTATTCCTCTGATGGTACTGTCTATTTTTTTTCTTCAGCCTTTAGAGCCAACTGGTAAGCCTCTTCCATACTATTGAGTCGATGCATGCTCAATTCATCTTGAATAGAAAATTTCAGGCCATTCACATATCTAGTAGCCATTTGTTCATTAGTTTCTTGATGCTCTATACGTATAGACAACGTATAAAACTCATTTGTATAATCTTGCACAGAAGAGAGGTTCTACTTTAAATTTTGAAACTTACGAAAAAGGGTTTGCGCATAATCTATGGGCAAAATTTTTTCTCTCAACTTCTTCTCCATTTTATTCCATGTCATGATCTTATCCTTGCCTTTGCTTGTTCATTCCTTTTGAAGATGATCCCACCAAATCATTGCATGACCCTTTAATTTGGTGCATGCAAATTTTACCTTCTTCTCCTCTGTCATGGATTTTCATTCAAAAAAATTTCTCATGTCATTCAACCAGTCTATCAACTCCTCTGGTTTAAGACTACCTGCATAATCTAAAACATCTACCTTGATCCCTTCATTTTTCGCTTCTAAGGCCCTGAGCATCCTCTCTTCAAAACTCATGCCTTCTAATTCTTCTTCTTCATGTTCTGTATCTTGATTTGCACCTCCTCGATCTATCTCTTCATCAGATTCGTCTCCTCCTCTACCCAGTCTTTGGTTTTCCATCTGTGTTGTAAGTTCTGCTATTTGCCTTTGCAGATTTTGCATTTCTCTATGCATCTGTGCAAGACCGCCTCTTCCTCTTCCTCTCCCAGCCATCTTCCTGCTCTGATACCAGATGATGCAGCACACAACATACAATCAATAGAATTGTGCCACTAAACATATGAGAGCCAAAGATTTGGAAGCTAGAACATAAAAAAACTTCTATTCATCAACTTTGTTGCTACAATGAGAGAAAACTCTCTTATATCCAAAAAAATAGAAAAAAACAAAAAAATACCTTTTTTGGTAGATTTCGACAATTGTCAGATTTTTCCATTTTAGGTAATTTTAAAATCATATCTTGAGAATCCTATTTTTTCCAAAAAGCTTCCTAAAACTAAGGTAGGACTATCAGCCAACTAATATTCTAAATTTGAAACATGAGTTTCGAGTTATTACAAAAGCAACTTTTTAAAAATCTAGAAAAAAACACTAAATTGTCATTTTGAGGGCCAAGATGAAAGTTTCAAGCCCTGAAAAAGTGCCAAGATGAGGTCCAACCCGCTAGGGCAGGTTGGGAAACCATTGGCAAAAGTTATGACCTACGGAAGTCCCTGCATCAAAACTATACTATTATGACTTTCCACTAATCTCAAAGCTATAGAATAGGAATTAATGGCATCCTTCACCTGCATGCCACTGGTTATAGGACCTACATGTTGATGGTGATAACCATTCAAGCCTGAGAAGTCCCTGGCATTCTTCACCGGTATACTTGGGTGATAGCCTACTATCTCTGGATACTGCCATATCACTCTACCTGTAGAGCACGCTCCCTGACTACTGTCAAGCTGGAGCATCGATAAGCTTATCTTCAAGCGGGTCATAGGATTTACAAGTCAGTGATCACCACGGAAGGAGTGGAACTACTATGTTATAGGAGTAATGCATTCCTCCTACCTATACCCTCATAGAACCCGTACTCCAACTGTCATGTGTTGCCATAGAGGTCGGCAGTTGTATCCAGCTTGTTTTGTAAGTGGACTAAGCCATCCTAGAGCTAGATAGTCATGACCATCCATATAGTCCACCTGACTACGGTCTTTTCCTAAGACTTATGAAGTCTAGCTATTATTAAGGGTGAAAAACCAATTTCTCTAGCATAGAGAGAATTTTTCTACCGTTACCTAAACTCAGAAAGAAATTCATTCATAGATTTGTATATGTATTCCAGCTAATCCTCATTTACACTGATAATTAGTTGAAATCTCTTGTCATCGCAAGGGCCTGGCATGATCCTCTTTCCACAGATATTCATAGTAAAAATTTGACATTAATTCTACCTTGGCTGTCCCAGTTTTAGCGAACATTCCCATTCTACCCTGGCTATCCTAGTTTCAGCCAGCAAGAACAGATTTACCCACATACAAAAGTTCTAATGACATACATTTTAACAACCACTCATCTTGGCGTGACATTTCTTATGGTCTCCTAAAATGAGGTATTTTATCAAACAAATCCACAACATTGATCTACATGTCTATATTACTTGCAGCTGCTAATACTTTAGGTTGAAGGGTTTATTTTGTCAAGTAACTCCCAAACTTGGTCATAACATACCCAAAGATATGGTAAAATAACACCATTGACTAAGAACCTTCCTACATTGGCTATTATTTCCTTAAAGGCTCTATTTTGTTTTCAATTTCTATCCTAATAAAAAAAACTAGTGCAAGGTATGAATGGCCTAATTATCTATCTACTGTCATTAAATACCCTCTAACTCCAATGCCATAAAAAAAATATAATGAATACATCATTTAAAGGAAGATGCAACAGTATAAAAGGGTAGATGCCCACCAAAAGAGAGCATTTGGAAGTATCCCAGGCATCTTAAATTATTGCAGTAGTTTACTAAGGTTTGAGATCAATTACCCCACACTATTTTCTTCTTCTTCAACTAGAATTTGGTAGAGACTAATATTCTGGCTAGGGTTTTTCAGTAAGAAACATACACCACAGTGATTGAATGCACTACTTAGATTTTATTCAATCAAACAAGCTGAAACCTATGAGGAACGACAAATAAAACTATAATTAAACTTCTATTCCAAAATACAACTGAAACTTATGATTTTATAAAGGGAGCAGCAATAAAATACTAAGTTAAGATACAAGTCCAACCATACCAGCTGATTCTTATGAGTCTATAAAAAAAACAACAATAAAATATTAAGTTTATGCTTCTTCTCCAACCAGGCAAGTTGAATATTATAAGTTAATGGAAGGAAAAGCAATCAAATACTACATTTAAAATTTCTTTTCCATATTACTAGCATTTGTAATCTCCTATGGCTGCCATACCAGCAACAATGTAAATTTATTTTTAAAGACAACAAGTAAAAGGAAATAACCTGTCCTCAAGCAAGAGAATTCACTCCAGGCAGCTATAAAATGATGTTGGGCAGCTCACCCTCAGCCAAAGGACCTCCAAACTCTGGCTTTCTTTCCCAAAAATGCCCTTCTACCCTCCCAAGTTGAAAGAAGAGTTTTGTCAAAATCGCCCATTCCATGCCTCTTTTATTTCTTCCTTTCCCGTCCTTCTTGTTGTCACTTCCATTTACTCCAATTCCTGTTTGGAAGGAGTGCTTGGGCATCGAATTTATTGCTAAGGTATGGGTTCCAATTTCTCCATCAACAAAGCCGACCAGATAATAATTATTTCTGCCCTCCTCACCTTCTGGCTGTAGCGTTCCTACAGAAACCCTATGCCTCTCTTTCCTTTCCTCTTCTCATTGTTTTTGATTTATGCGGTTTTTTTTTTTCCCTCTATTTGTCATTCTTGTGCAATTTCAGTTCTCATGGTTTTATATTTTATTTTTATGTGATTCTTTTATTTACCTATTGTTTTATCATCCATTATTATTTGGCGTTTTATAATAATTTAAATCACTATAGGCAATCATAGTATTACTTATAATGATAATATTACTTATGATATTTTATTTCTTAAATCATTTAATATTCAATGTATTAAATTGGACATCAATAATGATAATTATTATTACTCTATAATTATAATTATTATAATAGTTCCTTCAAAATTATATATATAAATAATCTATTTTGCAATTTGCAAATTTAATTACCACTATAGCAAAGTATCACCCCATAAGCCGAAACTCACCATGCGATCCCAAATTGGTATTATAGGAAATACATGTTGAATGAAAAGTATTTAGAAACTAATACACATGAGGTAACAGTTACCTAGCAAGTGGACTCCATCTAGAACCTTAACTCTACAAGCAACAAATGAGATTGACTAGGGATTGGACAAGTCTCGGTATTAACCAGTGTTTCGGCAAGGTTGGCATTAGAATCATTTTCAATTTATGGATCCACAGAGTCCACTCCACCATGCACCCTGTCACCTGCACACAAAACATTGTTCCTCGCACCATTCACAATTTAATTAGTCCAGGTTAGATAAAATATAGCCAAACATATCTATATAGAAATTAAATGAAAAAAACTTAACTAGATTTTATATGCATACATCACTATTAACCATCAAAAGTTCATTCACTTAAGTATTCACACACACACACATAGAGTTAATATTAAGTTTCAAGTCGCCCGCCCTAGTCCAAATTAGATCGAGACTATGGGGCCTTAGAATGGGTTCATACGAGATGTGACAATTCCTTGCAACAAGTTAGTATGTTTTATTTCTATCATCTGCTTTGGGGATGGCTTGAGTTACAAAAAAAGTCTTACACTAGAATTGTCATTTTGTATGTTGTTACCAGACTTTGTGCTTCTATTATTGGTTTCTTTGCAAGCTAAGTGTCATTCTGTATCTTGTTACTGGTATCTCATTCCAGTAATCCAAAAATAATGTAACAAAGTATTGCTATAAATCCATTGAACCAAAATCTGTGTCAGACTGTTTTGATGAACTCATCTTGGTGAAAGTGACCACGATACAAAATCTGCAAATGATAAAACAGAATAAGATCATTAGCTCAGTATTGCATGAACTTCAACTCCTAATTCAGTGATGCAGTTCAGAGATTGATTAATACAAATGAAAGAGTACAATATCAGTGTTTAAAAGTGATGTGAATGGTGGATGTATACTTAATTATATGTGGAATCTTGTCATATTCATTATTGTTCTCCAAGCTACTTTGTCATCACTTTAGAATTCAGGGGTTCTCATAAGATGCTATCATAAATTTCTAAAACAGATAACCACACTGTGCTTTTCTTAAAGTGAAAAGGAATAAATGTTGTGCCTAGTTTTTGCCAGAACAACTTTGAATCGAAAGGTTCTCTTTTTTGGTCATGAATGAGAATTATGAGGGTGTCCACATCAAAGTGAGGTGAGAAGCACAACACCTACTCTAGCTGAGAGCAAGACAAGTAGTAGTTCGAGTAGACATGAATCGTCTTCCTCTCTCTGCCCCTCCCTCCTCATGAACACTTTCATTAGCCAATCTGAGGCGGACACAGTGACAGAGCACCTGCATTAGCAATTCTTTGAAAGGCTACAACATGGGGATCACCAGCCAAGTGTCAGAATAGGTTCTGGTCTACGATTTGATGGAGAATGCAAGACTGACAGCTTTAGCCTCAACAGGTGCAACCTGTAATTTACAGGATTTGATTGCAATCCGATTTGCTAAAGATATTTAGCCATGAAATTGGATCTCTTTAAAATATTACCACAATCTAATTTTATTGCATCTCTCAGACTACTAGACTTGTAAAGTGCAGATCATTCAACTTAGTGCTAACGTGTAAGGTGTAGATTCATTCGAGGGTGTTTGGAGTGCATCGCAGAGAGCTTGGAGCACATGCATACTATCTTGTCGAGAAGGATTGATCAAAAAATCTATTTGTCTGCTATTGAACCCACCATTTCCTCCAATTATAAGGCTGCAACATACCTTCCATTACATGTCTCATATTATGAAATAAATACTCATAAAAAATTTAACCAAACCAAATTATTAGCAAAATTTGAGTTAGCCCTGTAAAATGTTGATTGCAAAGATTTGATATAAGGTATTATATGCCAGCTATTATGAAATCAAGTGAAAGAATTGGAAATGCTTTAAAATATTTTATAAAATAGGAAAAATTTATAAAATAAAATGTTGAAATAAGACAACAATAATTTAAATTATTAATAAATTTAAAGTGAACAATTTTTTTGTGTTTCCTATCATTTATGATATAGTTTGAAAAAACCAACAACCAAGATCTATTTAATAGTAGTCTTTTTAATCTATACCATCCATCTATATAATCCATCATGTGCTGCTCACATAGGGAACAACATAATTAAAACACACTTAAATATAATATATTTATTTTGGGTTTTGAAGATAGGAAAGTAAAGTTGAAAGATATTCAGAATTGATTTGATATGGTATTAAATTTATAGGGCTTGTTTAGATAGATGATTTAGAATATACAAATTGACTATAATTTTGTTATGGTTTGCTTACACAAGTGTAGATTTATTCCCTATGAATACAAATCTAATTTTGATGAGCAAGATTGAACCTACAAATAGTCCATATAAGTGTTATAATTAATGTTAAGTTAAAATATAATATTTAGTTGGATTTTAATGTTAAGTTAAAATATAATATTCAGTTGGATTTTGAAGATAGGAAAGTAAAATTGAAGATATTTGGAATTGATTTGTTATGGTATTAAATTTGTAGGGCTTGATCAGACGGATGATTTAGAATCTACAAATTGATTATAATTTCATTATGGTTCACTTATACAAGTGTGGACTTAATCTCTATGAATACAAATCTAAATTTGATGTGCAAGATTGAACCTGCAATCTACAAAAATGATTTAGCAGATTATTGGTTTTTAGAAGTTGTTTGCTTGGGTTTTTTGATATCTAAATTTGTGTAATTACTAGTGGTGTCTATAAACACCTTTAGAGAATCTAATGAATTGTGAGGGTCAAGTTCTCCCTCACTCATACCCTCAAATAGAATGAATTTATGGCTTTGAAAACAAGTATGTAATGGACCTGAGATGATGTGTGTTGATGTATTCCTCTAATAATGTTATTATGATGGTCTCATAAACTCCTTATGATAATTCTTTTGAGTAAATCTAGCATGCTCCTAGATGAATTACAAATGAGTGAATGAATATCTTTAAATACAACAACCAAACACACAAATCAGCACAACATATGTTAGGTCAACTCACAACAACTAATAAGAGGGAATCAATAGGATTTATGTTAAACTTGAATTTTAAAAGTTCAAAGTAAAACTAAATCTAGTAAGCCTTAAATTCCCTTGAAAAGCTCCATCAAAATTAATCTTAAGAAACCCATTTGAAAATTTCAACCATTGCAAATTCATTTGATACAAACTTTTGTCGATTATCCTATCAAGGGGGATTAATATCTTATAATACTAATATTTTAATTGCTTGATATCTTTTAGTATATACACTATTATAATGGTGAAAATTGCATATTCATGCCCTTTTTCCTTATGTTTTGGGCTCACTTTGATTAGAATGTCCCAAATGCAATAACAAGTTTACAAGTGATACTCTTGCATAATTAAATTATGTTCATGTTGGGTGAATATTTTGCCTTCAACTAACTGAAGGCAAAATGGTTATATTGACCACAGTGTAATGAGATAAATCTCTCCTCTCAGCAAGGGAAGGTTCCCTATAAACAATCACAAACTAATTTAAACTAAATACTAATTCAGGGGTGAGACCATATCATCCATTTCTCTTTTTTCAGAAATGTTGTTTACAAAATAAAAGAACACTTTCTTGATACAAATTGAAAAACCAAGAAACCCATGAGAGCACAAAGTCTATCGTTTCTCCTTTTGCTGATTTATAACTTAGAACACGGTAGAATGAGGTGCAACCCAAAGTCTTCATCGAAAACTACAACAAAATATATGATCACAAAAGATAATAGTAGTTCAAAGCCTCTCCAATATCTTTCACTTTAAAACACTAAATCACAAACTAAAGATAATTGTTGTAGCACAAAGTCTCTAACATCAACTTTAGAACATCTCCTAGATTATTCTCACTCACACTACTATTTGATCAAACAGATAAGATCGTATTAGGAAAAGGACATAAGAACAATTTCCAATACAACACAAGTTATTTCAACACAAAGTTTGAATGATCACTTGCTTTCTTATTCACTTGATAAAATTTGATTTACAATTTGAACTCAAAGTTGCAAAATACTCTTCAATTTGGCAGAGTTTCGCTTCAATAACTAAAAGATAGATAATTACAATAGAGGCCCTCTTTATTTATAGGGAGAGGCCTTGAGAAAATTTAGGAAAAACCTAACTACTTTGACTTATTCAAAAATAGGAGTCATGTTTGACTTGGGACTTCCTATGTTTTTACATGTAATTACATATGGAAAAAGTACATGTAAATATGTCCAAAATTGTTTTAAAAGTACATCTGAAAAATGGAAAATAAGCTAAGGGAAAAACTACTTCAACTTGTATTGCCATCTTTCTTCATGTGACCATCATACATAGTTAAAGCTGCTTGCATCCCGATACTGTCTGGACTAACTGTGTCCCTGAAAATCATCTTGGCTCTCACTATAGCATCTCTTACTATGGTGACTGATTTTGCATGACTAGTTAACTTGGTTTTCAAATTATCCAAAGTTAACTGATTGTCCAGAATATTGTTCACAGAGGCCATTGAAAATGTTTTATCCTCAAACTCTTTCTGGAACATAATTTCAAATTCTTGAATCATTTCTTCTGTAGAGAGAAATTGGTTATCTTGTGATACAAGCTTGCAAGGTAGCTCCTCCAATTTATGCAAAAGACCTACATCACTCTGTTCACTAAGTTTCCTCGCAGTTTCAAGGTCATTGATCAAATCTTTAAGCACACGTCTCCTATATGTCAATGCCTCTTTGGTCTCTATATAAGAATCCCTATTAGGAATGGCACCAATTGATATTAGAGTGCTTATTTTCATTTTTCTCATCTCCACCCATTTATCATTATTCTTTTCTATGCGCTCAATATATTGAGAAACAACATCAATGAGATCATCAAACTCTGCTCTTATTTTCCCCATTTTATCTGTCTTCTCAAATAACTCTATAAGCAGGGAAAATCCTTGTGCGCGCATCCTGTCTAAGTACTCTTCAAGTACTTTTCCTTTGAGATGAGTCTTTTCTGCTTTCTAGATGATGGGGTCTTCTATAGAAACGGCCTCGGGAGTTACTGCTTCTGAATTCAAAGTGATTTTCTTCACCACTGCAGTCAATTGTTCCACCATCTCTTTGTAGTGATCTTTCATTTCTTTCTCCCTGTCAAATTTCTGAATCAGGATGTCCACGGCTGACTACATATCATTCTTGTCACTTTCATGAGTTATCTTTCCTAATTCAACTCTAGAGATAGAGTAATCATTCATATCAAAATTTTCCATGGTTGCATCCTGCGGAGGTTTTGCAATCTCTAGAAATTTATGTCCCTTGTCCTCAAGCATTCTTGAAAGAATCTTTGGCTTCTTTGGGGTCTTGGCTTTTGCAGGCACTAGCTTACTGAAATCAAAGTCATCTAGGGAGATGGCTTGTTTCTTCCTTTTTGGTGTATAAGTTGACAACTAAGGTGGAAGCGCAGAAGTACTCACATTAGGAATGGTCCCCACTGTTAGTGTCCCCTGAATTGCACTTGCACTGGTAGTGGAAACAATAGGTGGAGTGTTAGTGAAAACTGCACCTGTTACATTTACATTAGAGACTTGCTCAGTATTCATTACAAAGTAATCAAATATGGAAGTATCCTCAATATCAAAAGATGAAGAAGACAAGCTAGGAATTGACTCTGTGGAATGAAGAACATCTTCAAAAGTATTTTGAGGATTATCAAAAATTATTTTGGAAGGGGAGGGAGATTCAGAAGAGGGAAATCAATAGGGGAAATAGACAAAGGAGCTGTAACAGGTGTGTTAGGCAAAGGAGATGAGACTCCCGTTTCTTTTTGTACATTCTCCTATGGAGACAAAGCTTCCTCTTCTTGTTGGTCTGTAGGCCTATCTTCAAATTCCATTTCTTCAGTGGCTGGGTCCTCAATGTTCTATTTTTCAACTTCCATATCTTCTATTTCAGCCTCTTTCTCCACAGTTTTTGATTTCTTCGTCACAAACTTGATTCTAGGCTTATGTGGCTTGGAAGAAGAGGGAACATCACTTTTGTTCTTTGTCCTATTTTCCACCTTTTTCCCTGTTTGCTCTTGGATCTCAGTCTCGGATCTTGTAAGGAATTCTTTCAGAGTAATTCCTTTATTTGCTAGCCAATTATTGGTGTTTGCCAATATAGGCTCAAATCTTTTCCTCAAAGAGGTCAACTCTTTTTGAGACCATTGGATTGGAGGGAGAGGAGTGTTAGCAACTTGTTTAGTGTTATATCTGTCATCGACCAAGTCTCCATCATCTACTAGATCCTCAAGAATATCAGAAAGTCTCAAATATTCAATCTGCTCAAGAGATAACCTGTTGTAGTCCAACTTCCTGACATCTTCTTCTGTTCTCAAATCTACCCAAACATCTTCAACCATAGGTTCATGGAATTAGGTTTTCTTCTTGATTTTGTCTTTCACGCCCCTATATTCAAACTTTAGTCTTCTCTTGAATTACTTCATGGTTACAAGTTGCATCTCAGTTTCCATGGCCCTAGCCTTCGCATCAGTTAATACTGAATACCTACCAATTTCAACTGGAAACCTGAAATCGGGCTTCTTGAGCTCCATTTGTTTATTATGCACGATGATCATTTGTTTGCATAACTCCATTAAGACCAGTTTGTCTGAGGGGAACCTTGGCAGCATATAAGGATGACCTTGGAAAAAGCCAACCCTCAGGTATGAGAAAGAAGGAAACTATAAGAACATGCATCCAAAATCATTTACCACTGTCTAAGCCTCATCTGACACTCTTCTTTGTTCTAGTTGGGGGTCAAAAAGACACAAGAATACTACAATAAAAAGCATCATTTACTCTCCTAAAATGATGAATAGAACCCTTTAATGTCAATTGTGAGTAGTATTGATACACATGGATTACCCTCCTATCTCCTTCTGATGTTAGACCTGGAAAGATTCTCATTGAGGCTGCTATATACACTAGACAAGAAGTTATGTAGAATTTGAAAGTAGTAGATACCTTTGTTGATTGCTCGTGCAGAGCATTACTGATTTGTTCACCCCAGAAGATAGTTTGTTTTCCTTGGAGTATTACCTTGATGAAAGGATACATCCATTCATGAAACAGTGAAGAAGAAGCCAATCCTCTTATCTTGCTAAGAAGAGATATCAGATCACCAACCTCTTCTATAAAGTCACTTCTAGGAAAACTTCGTGGCCACCTAGACAAGTTTGATCGTGGAGCTTTGAGCCATTTAGTATTAATTACCTTCTTTGCTTTCTCTAGATTTTTGTCATATTCCTTTTGTGCTTCAGCAAAATCTAGCTTTATCACTTTTGTTGTAGGAGGGCACATAAATACCTTATCAATGAACTCAGGATCTAGTTTGATTATCACATTACCACTTGCGTCCACCACAACCCTAGGATCTCTGTTATAAAAATGAGCACACTGAAGGACAAATTCTGTGTTGTAGGCTACCACCTGAAAAGACGATACCAAATGAATGTTATTGTCAATTATCTTCTTCATTGCAGAGCTGGGGTTATTTGACTTGGTTCTCTCCACAAATTCAGCCATGTCCACATGGCCAATCTCTATGTCTCTAATGTCATCTACATTAGAAGTGATTGAGGTGATTGGAAAAACACCTTGATATTTGTACTTCATCGCTTTCAACTTCTTCAAAAACAACTCAGTCATCTGAATGAGCTATCACCAGATGGATGTTGATGAAGATAAAAGATCCACAGAAGAAACTACAACAAAAAATTCATGATCATGCAATTAGGGGAAATACTGATAATATGGGAAAATTGCATGTCGACGATCACGACTATGGAGACGCGCTTGAAAGGGCTATAGTGCAAGAAGGCCAAAAATCAGAGGAAAGAGGGCTCAGAAAAACAAAATTGAATATATTCCAAAGTTTGGAAAATTTGAGAGAATGTTTTCATGGGCGGCAAAATTTGCTGCCTTTGCATGTGAAGGATATTTCACAAGTGTCAGAGTACTTAAATTTTTTGGTCTTGCATATTGCTTAAACATTCCAAGTGTTATGTTGGAGTGGCAAAAAATGCCGATACTACAGGTAATGGGAATTGCAAGTGTTATGCATCGGCGGTAAAAAATACTGACATTGCATATTAGTATGAATGGCATTTGATGTTCAAGTGACAAATTTTGCCGATACTATAGGTAATGGGAATTGCAAGGTTTTTGTGTAAGGGCGGCAGATTTCGCCGCCCATACACTTACACTAACACATGCTCAAATGTATAAGCGGCAAATTATGCCGACCTCACTTGTAACTCATTCTCAACAGAAAACATGTTAGAGAGGCTAGTATAGCCGATACTGCAATACACATGCAAGGGTTATGAACTGAGTTGGTTTTGGTGCTTGATCGACATAAACCATCGACAACACATGTTGGTATAAAACTAGGGGCAAAAACATCGATCGGTGATTTTTGCCATTTGGAATTACTAGTTTACAATCAAGGGCACAAAGCAATAACCTATTTGAAGACATAGTTAACTCATGTTTGAAGAATGAACTAAGATCAAGACAAAGACAACCATAACAAATAGGAATGCAACATTCTACAAAGGTTTGTGATAAATTCAAAGAAATAAAGCCATTTAAAAAATTATATTAACGAAAAACCTTAGAAAGTAAAAGCAATTAAAAAGACTTACCTGTTTAAAAAGGGGAAACCCTAAGTGAACGAGGGTAGCTTGAAATTTGATAGAATCTAAAAGAAACACAGTCGAATGGTTCGAGGAGGGTTCGAGAATCAACTAGGAATCTTTGACAAAAGAAATGACAAGAAAAAATAATGAGTTGATTCATTAAAAATCTTAAAAACAAGCCCTTAATGTTTGGCACGCATGGCCATTAATGCCACTGGAAGTTCAAGATCTTCGAGATCTTGCTTAGGCGATGATTTCGGCTGACCTGACATGTGCTTTACAAAAATGCAAAAGCGGTAAAAACCGCCGACTATGCATATGCTTTGTGATCGAGAACATGTAATGGCGGCAAAAAGTGCCGCTTGAGCATGTGAAAAAGAAAAAACCATGAAAAAGTGGCAAAAAGTGCCGACTTTATAGAAGTGGACAAAAGACATGCAATAGTGGTAATTTGGGCTGACTTTACATGTGAAGACTCAAAATTTTACTAACACCCTAAAATTGACCAAAATTGATATTTTGGTCAATTTACAACCTAATCGATTTGCACAAATATCAAGGAATCAATTCGAGGGAATGTCACAAACTAGTTTAAGATGCTAAACGACTTCATATGAGACCAAGAGAATCTTGTATTGATTTGCAAACTTAGAGTGTAGATTATGAAACAGACAAGTTTCGTAGGGGTTGTCTACAAAAACAAGCGTAGCTGATTTTGAGAACAACAACTGGCTCTAACTGGGGAACTTCCATCGATCAAAATTTGAAACAATTGAAGGGAGGATAATCTAGTCTCTAAGTGCCTTCATCCATGCCATTGGGCTATAGAGTCAAGCTAAAAAGAAAAATACACAAAAGACTAAACAAAAACACAAAAATAAAAACACAAAACTATACAAATGTACAAATGAACTTATCTGATACTTCAAGGATTGAAATGCTTTAGATGTTGTCCATTGTGAGGTAGCAAGAATGGTGTTCCATCTTGATACTCCAGCAAGAAGCTATTTTCACCATAGAACTGATGAATGGTGAATGAACCTCTCCACAAGGAATCAAACTTTTCCATGCATTCCCTTTGGTTCTCTCCTCTTGTCCCACAACAAGACTTGATCTCCAATTTGAAACTCACGAGTCCTTGCTTTCTTGTCATAGAGTTTCTTTACCTAACTTTGGTGCTCAGCGATACTATCCACTACCATAGTTCACTGCTCCTCAAGTTCAGTTAGGTACATAATCCTTTTATCAATAGAACTTTCAAAAGTTCTATCTTCCACTGCCTTTGCCAACTTTAGTGCTGACAACTCTAAGGTAATTGGTATTTCTGCATTCAGACCATACAAAAGCTGAAATGGTGACATACCTATTGCCCTTTTGGGGGTAATCATGTCTACCCATAAAGCATCAAACAACACTTTATGCCAAGTTCTCTGATTCTCATCCACCAGTTTCCTGATAATAGTAACCAAATTTTTGTTACTTGATTCCGCCTGACCATTTCCTTATGGATAATAGTCTAAAGAGAGGGAAAGAATGATCCCATGCTCGTAGCAAAATTCAGTAATCTCGTGGGAAGAGAAACAAGTAGCATTGTCTACTACAATCTTGTTTGGAACTCCAAACTGGGAAATAATGTTTTCCTTAAGGCAATTACATACCACTTCAGAAGTAGCATGCTTAACTGGGATGGATTCCACCCACTTGGTAAAATAGTCTATCGAGGTGAGAACATAGTTGTGTCCTACACTTGAGGGTGGATTCACAACACCAATGAAGTTGATTCCCCATTGCTGAAAAGGTTCTTCAATCACCACTGGCTTGAGAGGTAGTGCGGCCAACTTCAGTTTCCCAACAAACTGTTGGCACAACTCACACCTACGCACCCAACTGTACGCATCTTGAAACAGTGTGGGCCAATAGTATCTAGCTCACAGAATCTTGTGAGCCGTCATGGGTGCAGAAAAGTGTCCTCCACAAGCCAGATTGTGGAAAGACTCCAGAAGTCTACTTTGTTGCACTTTATCCACGCAACAGAGAAATACTCCATCAAGGCTTCTCTTGTACAAACCATTATCCCATAGGACATACTTAGATGCCTTCAACTTAATAGTTCTTTTCTCCTTATAAGATAGATGTGTAGGACACTCACCATCGGTAAGAAAATGAGTGATATTTGAATACCACTCATCAGTAGTAGTGACAAAAAGAACAGTTGGTGTATCCTCAATTTCTTTTTCGTCCCCTGTCTCTTTTGGTACGTTATCAACGATCAATTGACACAAACCTCTTCCACACACAAGCTTAGTAGGTTTGATATTAAGATCAAACTCTTGAATCTTAGAAATCCAATTGCCTCTTCTGGTTCTGAACTCCTGTTGAGTCAAAATCAACTTTACTGTTGTGTCAGGCACCAAAACAACAGTATGTGAATTCAGAATATAGAACTGGAAATGCTTTACCGCCTTGACCATGGCATAAGCATGCTTCTCCATATTCGAATATTTCAACTCATGATCTTTGAGGGGACAACTCATAAATGATATGGGGGATTCCACACCTTCTTCATTTTGCTGAACAAGAATGGCTGAAAGTGTATGTTTAGAAGCGTAGCTGTAAACTACAAAATCTTTGCTATAGTCAGGACAAACAAGAACTAGAGCATGAGCAATAGATTTCTTGATATCCTCAAATGCCACTTTGCCTTCCACAGTCCAATGGAAAGTAGCCTTACCCTTCATCATGTTGATGATGTGACAGGTTTTCTCTGCAAATTTTGGAATGAACCTTCGTAGGAAATTCACCTTTCCAAAGAAAGAATGAACTGCAGTCTTACTAGTAGGCAAAGTAAGACTTTGAATAGATTTGACTCTTTTTGAGTCAATTTTAGTGCCCTCTCGGGATACAATGTGTCCGAGAAGTTTACCTTCTGTAACCCTAAAAACTAACTTCTTAGGGTTGAGAGAGATACCATTTTGCCAACATCGTTCCAACACTTGTTGTAAATGGTATGCATGATCATGACAGTGTTTGGAGAAAATAGTCAAGTCATCAAGATACACCACGATGAACTTCCCCATCTCATCTCTGAAGGCAAGGTCCATTGCTCTTTGGAATGTGGTGCCAACATTGATTAGACCAAAAGGAATCCTACGATATGCAAATGTACCCCAAGGTGTAGTGAAAGCAGTTTTATACTAATCTGCTTCATTGACTTCCACTTGATTATACCCTGAAAAACTGTCTAGCATAGACAACATTTTTGAACCAGTTACTGTTTGCAACACTTGGTCCATGATGGGTAGGGGGTGGTTCTTTTTTAGAGAAGATTGGTTGAGGTTCTTTAAATCAACACAGATACGGATTTCTCCGTTCTTCTTCCTTACATGAACTATGTTCGCGATCTAGGTGGAATGATGAACTGGAAAATTTATCCTTGCATTCAACATCTTCTGAATCTCAGAAAGGATAGTACCTGATATTTTGGGGTTGTATTGCCTTTGTTTCTACTTGTGAGGCAATGACCCAACTTTAAGGGGAATTTCATGCTAAATTTCCTTAGGTCTGAAGGACGTCAAATCATCATAAGAATACGCCAAGACATCAATGTAATGGTGAAGGAGTGTAATGAATTTAAACTTCTCATCGGCAATGCAACATTTCCCAATGTTGACCATTTTGGGATCTGCCTTCGAACTCAAATTTACTTGCTCAAATTCCATAGAGGAACTTGAATCCAGTTGCTGCTGCTTGATATATCTGTCATGCTTATCAAATAGATTCTCAAGGGAAACCAAACCTTTAGGAATCTTATTCCCTTTTAGTTGAAGAAACTCTTCACCAGTTTGTGAATCTATTTCAAAAACGTATTCCCGTGGTGGAGATTCACTACCTTCAAAATAGAGCTCATCAAAGCAATCCATCTTTTCCAAGAAAGAAATGATTTGGTTATCACCATTGAACACCTACCAATGGTTAGCTTTATCAGGTACACTTGGTCGAAAGACCAGCTCAATAGTGTACTTGTTTCCTTTGAAATCTTTATGAGGAACCATGAGAGTGGCAGAGATAGTAAATGAATCTGCACAATCATTAAACTCTCTTGGCACTGCAGAGATATTAAAAGCATCAAAACCTTCAATGCAATCCCATACACGATTGCGATAGTGTCTCAATCTTTTGTTTTTGGTTTGATACTAATTTCTCACTTGACAAACCACTAATTCGGCACCTCCTTGAGCATGCAGAATTTTAACACCCCTAGCATGAGCGGCTTCCAATCTGAGCAACAATGACTCGTATTCGACAGTGTTGTTGGTATTGTCAAATTGCAACTTGTATGAGAAAGGGAAGATATCACCTTGTGGGGATATCAAAACAACTCTGGCTCTAGAACTAGTAGAGGAACAACTGCCATCAAATTCTAAAACCCAGACCTCATTAGAATTTGATTTTTTGGAATTTCGTTGATCAGAAGATTCCTCTTCATCAGTGAGGGAAGAATCTGGCATTATTATACCTTCACCTAAACTTTCATCTGAAAACCCTTCTGATTCTCCATCTGAATTATCTGAGCTATCACCTGATGAACTCTCATCTGATGAACTAGAAACATTTTCAGTGGATAGGAAATAATTACCCATTCCTAAGGACTCAAACAAAATTTGAGCTTTGGGATTTGCCATTTGGGTAACAATATATTTTTCCTCCCCTTTAACAAGTATCCTTGCTTTAGATATATCCATGTTCAACTCCCCACCTACATCCTTGCAAAAATTAGGCCCAAGTAGAATGCCATAGGAAGTTGGAACATTAGCTACTAGGACAGTCATCTTAATCCTTTTGTCTGGAAAAGTTGTAAATGCAAATTGGTCATCTTTGATTTGACCCAAAAGTGGTACTTGCTTGTTTTCCATGGAGAAACATCTCCCAAAAGTCTTAGTTAAGGTGAGGCCAAGGGAGTCTGCTACTTTAGCGGGTGTAACGTTATCAGAAGCTCCAAAATCTATTATGCAGTTACTCAACTTGTGACCATTTACCAATAGAGAAACATAGAAAGGTTCTATTTTTCCAGAGGCAACAAGGGGAGTGGTGACAAGATTATTTTGGGTAGATTTGTTCTTAGAGGAATCATGGGCAACTTTTGGAAAATCTTGTCCTGTAGGGATGGTCTTGTTTTTGACATATTTAGCTAACCTATCAAACTATTCAGGATTAGCTTGTAAATACTCAACTTCAGACATTTCAATTTTGGTCTTCCTAGCATGATCTATTATATCAAATAACTGGAATGAGCTAGAAACAGAGGAAGGAAATCCATCGTTCTAATTTTTATTAGGGGTAGTACTGGTCTGAGGGACAGGAGCAGAAGATACAGGATTGTTAGATGTACTTACTTGCTTATTGCCCACCAGGTTCTTTGATTGGAAAGGCAGCGGAGTTCCCCGTTTAGCAATTGAGATCACTGGTTGAGGTTCTTCTCTTGTTTTTGCCTTATCAACTTGTTGAATTGACTAATTTTGGGACCTAGTGAAAACAACATATGCTCCATCATACACTTCTTCTTTTTCAGCTTCGTCTTGGTAATTCAAAAAGTCGATGGTAGAGTCGCCAGCTAATTCTTCTTCTCATTCTGGAAAGATATTAGCATCATTCTCCTGGTCCAACTTGGGTTGGAAAGAATGATCATGTTCAACTTTATAATAGCCAACTACTGAGTTGACCGGTGCTGCTTCAATGGCAAGCTTCTCCTATGTAGGTCGAAGATGATTGGGTTACCCTTGATTTTTAGTAGCATTGCCTTGATATGAATTGTTGGGAAATGTCCTCCTTGGTATATCCCGATAAGGAGGGGCAAACATACCTTGGGACATTTGCCTTTTCAGAGCTAGCAATCCATTTGCTAACTTTTGCACCATAGGGTCCATGGTGCTTGTGGAAGAATTCTCAGTAGAAGAGGAACCTTTATTTCTATTAGAATCTCTTCTTATCTTACCTGCAAGGATAAGGTCATCTTTAACTTCGGTAGCCAAAATCTAAGCTGCAGGAAGATCTGCAGGCCCAGCCCGCCTTAATAGAAAACTCACTTCAAGAAGTTGAGTATTTATAACGAAACACTTAAGATTCTCTGATGTTGGCTGAGCGGTTGCAGGAATCCTATTTCTCAACTTATTGAACTTAGCGATGAAGTCTCGCATAGGTTCATGAGGCTCTTTCTTCATTTGTGTAAGATGAGCCAATAAGGCGTGTGCATCTTCTATAGGTTTGAACCTAGCCTCAAACTTGGTCTTGAGAGTGTTTCAGTTGGTTATAGTCTGAGCTTGAAGATGATAAAACCAATCTACAGCAGCACCTTGCAGTGTTTCCACAAAAAGCCTTACTGCTACATCTTCATGCTCAACACCTATCACACCACAGGCTATGTAGAAGGTTGCAATGTGTTCATCAGGGTGAACTTTCTTGTCACCATAGAACTTGGGAAAATTCATTCTTGAACTACGAGGTAGTTCATGCAATGGTGGGGTTAAATTTAGAGGACCAAAAGTGTTACCCCAAGATCCTTGAGCTACCATGGTGCGCTGATTAAAAGGCAGGATAACAAACCTTTGTGGAGTATGAACAGACAAAACTCTGCTAGCACTAGAACTAGAAGCTTCACCTAGTATTGGAGACCTGGCGTTGGTAGGAGGAAAACTCCTGGTTTGCTGAAGGTGAGGTCATAGAGGTAAAAGACCAAAATTATTTTGCTGCATCAACTCAAATATAGGATCAATAATACCTTGAGCTCTCTTGCTTCTTGTATACTGTGAATCTGCCAAAATGTAGTATACTCAACAAAATTTTGCAACAAATGGAAAAGAACTGAAAAGATTCAACTCGGAGAGTGAGGCTTCAAGTTGCACATTCCTTCCCCAGCAGAGTCACCAAAAATTGTTGGGTGAATATTTTGTCTTCAACTAACTGAAGGTAAAATGGTTATATCGACCACAGTGTAATGAGATAAATCTCTCCTCTCAGCAAGGGGAGGTTCCCTATTAACTATCACAAACTAATTTAAAATAAATACTAATTCAGGGTGAGACCATATCATCCATTTCTCTTTTTTTAGAAATGATGTTTACAAAATAAAAGAACACTTTCTTGATACAAATTGAATAACCAAGAAACCCATGAGAGCACAAAGTCTATCGCTGCTCCTTTTGCTGATTTATAACTTAGAACATGATAGAATGAGGTGCAACCCAAAGTCTTCACTAAAAACTACAAAAAAATATATGATCACAAAAGATAATAGTAGTTCAAAGCCTCTCCAATATCTTTCACTTTAAAACACTAAATCACAAACTAAAGATAATTGTTGTAGCACAAAGTCTCCAACATCAACTTTAGAACATCTCCCAGATTATTCTCACTCACACTACTATTTGATTAAACAGATAAGATCGTATTAGGAAAAGGACATAAGAACAATTTCCAATACAACACAAGTTATTTCAACACAAATTTTGAACAATAACTTCCTTTCTTATTCACTTGATAAAATTTAATTTACAATTTAAACTCAAAGTTGCAAAATGCTCTTCAATTTGGCAGAGTTTTGCTTCAATAACTAAAAGATAGATAATTACAATAGAGGCCCTTTTATTTATAGGGAGAGGCCTTGATAAAATTTAGGAAAAACCTAACTACTTTGACTTATTCAAAAATAGGAGTCTTGATTGACTTGGGACTTCCTATGTTTTTACATGTAATTACATATGGTAAAAGTACATGTAAATATGTCCAAAATTGTTTTAAAAGTACATTTGAAAATTGGAAAATAAGCTAAGGGAAAAACTGCTTCAACTTGTATTGCCATCTTTCTTCATGTGACCATCATGCATAGTGAAAGCTACTTGCATCCCGATACTATCTGGACTAACCGTGTTCCTGAAAAATCATCTTGGATCTCACTATATCATCTCTTACTGTGGTGACTGATTTTGCATGACTAGTTAACTTGGTTTTTAGATTATCCAAAGTTAACTGATTGTCTAGAATATTGTCCACAGAGGCCATTGAAAATATTTTATCCTCAAACTCTTTCTGGAACATATCTTCAAATTCCTAAATCATTTCTTCTACATAGAGAAATTGGTTATCCTGTGATACAAGCTTGCAAGGTAGCTCCTCCAATTTATGCAAAAGACCTACATCACTCTATTCACTAAGTTTCCTTACAGTTTCAAAGTCATTAATCAAATCTTTAAGCACACGGCTCTTGTATGTCAATGCCTCTTTGGTCTCCGTATAAGAATCCCTATTAGGAATGGCACCAATTGATATTAGAGTGCTTATTTTTAGTTTTCTCATCTCCACTCATTTATCATGATTCTTTTCTATGCACTCGATATCTTGAGAAACAACATCAATGAGATCATCAAGCTCTGCTCTTATTTTCCCCATTTTATCTGTCTTCTCAGATAGCTCTATAAGCAAACAAATTCCTTGTACGCGCATCCTGTCTAAGTACTCTTCAAGTACTTTTCCTTTGAGATGAGTCTTTTTTGCTTTCTGGATGATGGGGTCTTCTACAGAAACAGCCTCGAGAGTTACTGCTTCTGAATTCAAAGTGATTTTCCTCACCACTGCAGTCAACTGTTCCACCATCGCTTTGTAGTGATCTTTCATTTCTTTCTTCCTGTCAGATTTTTGAATCAGGATGTCCATGGCTGACTGCATATCATTCTTGGCACTTTCATGAGTTTATCTTGCCTAATTCAACTCTAGAGATAGAGTAATCATTCATATCAAAATTTTCCATGGTTGCATCCTGTGGAGGTTTTGCAATCTCCAAAAATTTATGTCCCTTGTCCTCAAGCATTCTTGAAAGAATCTTTGGCTTCTTCGGGGTCTTGGCTTTTGCAAGCACCAGCTTACTGAAATCAAAGTCATTTGGGGAGATGGCTTGTTTCTTCCTTTTTGGTGTATAAGCTGAAAATGAAGGTGGAAGCACAGAAGTACTCACATTAGGATCGGTCCCCATTGTTAGTGTCCCCTGAACTGCACTTGCACTGGTAGTGGAAACAATAGGTGGAGTGTTAGTGAAAACTACACCTGTTACATTTACATTAGAGACTTGCTCAGTATTCATTACAAAGTGATCAAATATGGAAGTATCCTCAATATCAAAAGATGAAGAAGACAAGCTAGGAATTGACTCTGTGGAACGAAGAACATCTTCAAAAGTATTTTAAGGATTGTCAAAAATTATTTTGGAAGGGGAGGGAGATTCAGAAGAGGGAATATCAATAGGGGAAACAGACAAAGGAGCTGCAACAAGTGTGTCAGGCAAAGGAGATGAGACTCCTATTTCTTTTTGTACATTCTCCTTGGAGACAAAGCTTCTTCTTCTTATTGGTCTATAGGCCTATCTTCAACCTCCATTTCTTCAGTGGTGGCTCCTCAATGTTCTATTTTTCAACTTCCATATCTTCTATTTTAGCCTCTTTCTCCAAAGTTTTTGATTTCTTCATCACAAACTTGATTCTGGGCTTATGTGGCTTGGAAGAAGAAGGAACATCACTTTTGTTCTTTGTCCTGTTTTCCACCTTTTTACCTGTTTTCTCCTAGATCTTAGTCTCTAATCCTGTAAGGAATTCTTTCAGAGTAATTCCTTTATCTGCTAGCCAATTATTGGTGTTTGCCAATATAGGCTCAAATCTTTTCCTCAAAGAGGTCAACTCTTTTTGAGACCATTGGATTGGAGGGAGAGGAGTGTTAGCAACCTGTTCAGTGTTATATCTATTATCAACTAATTCTCCATCATCTAGTAGATCCTCAAGAATATCAGCAAGTCCCAAATATTCAATCTGCTCAAGAGATAACCTGCTGTAGTCCAACTTCCTGACATCTTCTTCTGTTCTCAAATCTACCCAAACATCTTCAACCATAGATTCATGGAATTGTGTTTTCCTCTTGGTTTTGTCTTTCACGCCCCTGTAGTCAAACTTTGGTCTTCTCTTGAATTGTTTCATAGTTACAAGCTGCATATCAATTTCCATGGCCCTAGCCTTCGCAGCAGTTAATACTGAATACCTGCCAATTTCAACTGGAAACCTGAAACCGGGCTTCTTGAGCTCCATTTGTTTATTATGCATGACGATCATTTGCCTCCATAACTCCATTAAGACCAGTTTGTCTGAGGGGAACCTTGGCAGCATATAAGGATGACCTTGGAAAAAGCCAACCCTCAGGTATGAGAAAGAAGGAAACTATAAGAACATGCATCCAAAATCATTTACCATTGTCCAAGCATCATCTAACACTCTTCTTTGTTCTAGTTGGGGGTCAAAAAGACACAAGAATACTACAAAGAAAGCATCATTTACTCTCCTAAAATGATGAATAGAACCCTTTAATGACAATTGTGAGTAGTATTGATACACAGGGATTACCCTCCTATCTCCTTCTGATGTTAGACCTGGAAAGATTCTCATTGAGGCTGCTATATACACTAGACAAGAAGTTATGTAGAATTTGAAAGTAGTAGATACCTTTGTCGATTGCTCGTGCAGAGCATTACTGATTTGTTCACCCCAGAAGATAGTTTGTTTGCCTTAGAGTATTACCTTGATGAAAGGATACATCCATTCATGAAACAGTGAAGAAGAAGCCAATCCTCTTATCTTGCTGAGAAGAGTAATCAGATCACCAACCTCTTCTATAGAGTCGCTTCTAGGAAAACTCCATGGCCACCTAGACAAGTTTGATCGTGGAGATTCGAGCCATTTAGTATTAATTACCTTCTTTGCTTTCTCTGGATTTTTTGTCATATTCCTTTTGTGCTTCAGCAAAATCTAGCTTTATCACTTCTATTGCATGAGGGCACATAAATACCTTATCAATGAACTCAGGATCTAGTCTGATTATCACATTACCACTTACGTCCACCACAGCCCTAGTATCTCTGTTATAAAAATGAGCACATTGAAGGACAAATTCTGTGTTGTGGGCTGCCACCGGAAAAGACGATACCAAATGAATGTTACTTTGAATTATCTTCTTTATTACAGAGATGGGGTTATTTGACTTGGTTCTCTCCACAAATTCAGCCATGTCCACATGGACAATCTCTGTATCTCTAATGTCGTCGACATTAGAAGTGACTGAGGTGATTGGAAAAACACCTTGATATTTGTACTTCATCGCTTTCAACTTCTTCAGAGACAACTCAGTCATCTAAATGAGCTATCACCAGAAGGATGTCTATGAAGATAGAAGATCCATAGAAGAAACTACAAAAAAAAAGTCATGATCATGCAATTAGGGGAAATACTGGTAATCTGGGAAAATTGCATGTCAACAATCACGACTATGGAGATGTGCTTGAAAGGGCTATAGTGCGAGCATGCCAAAAATTAGAGGAAAAGGGGCTCAGAAAAACAAAATTGAAAGTATTCCAGAGTTGGGAAAATTTGAGAGAATGTTTGCATGGGTGGCAAAATTTGCCGCCCTTGCATGTGAAGGATATTTCACAAGTGTCAAAGCGGTTAAATTTTCCGCTATTGCATATTGCTTGAACATTCCAAGTGTTATGTTGGAGCGGTGAAAAATGCCGATACTATAGGTAATGGGAATTGCAAGTGTTATGCATCGGCGGTAAAAAATGCCAACATTGCATATTGGTATGAATGGCGTTTGATGTTCAAGCGGTAAATTTTGTCGATACTGTAGGTAATGGGAATTGCAAGGTTTTCATGTAAGGGTGGCAAATTTTGCTGCCCATACACTTACACTAACACATGCTCAAATGCATAAGTGGCAAATTATGATGTCCTCGCTTGTAACTCATTCACAACATAAAACATGTTAGAGTGGCTAATATAGCCGATACCGCAATACACATGCAAGGGTTATGAACTGAGTTGGTTTTGGTGCTTGATCGGCATAAACCACTGATAGCACATGTTGGTATAAAACTAGGGACACAAACATTGATTGACGATTTTCACCATTTGGAATTACCAATTTACATTCTAGGGCACAAAGCAATAACCTATTTGAAGACACAGTTAATGCACGTTTGAAGAATGAACTAAGATCAAGACAAAGATGACCATAACAAACAGGAACACAACATTCTACAAAGGTTTGTGATAAATTCAAACAAATAAAGCCATTTAAATAATTATATTAATGAAAAACCTTAGAAAGTGAAAGCGGTTAAAAAGACTTGCCTATTTAAAAAGGGGAAACCCTAAGCGAATGAGGGTAGCTTGAAATTCGATAAAATCTAAAAGCAACACAGTCGAATGGTTCGAGGAGGGTTCAAGAATCAACTAGGAAGCTTTAACAAAAGAAATGACAAGAAAAAACAATGAGTTGATAAGCCCTTAATGTTTGGTATGTGTGGCCATTAATGCCACTAGAAGTTCAAGATCTTCGAGATCTTGCTCAGGTGGCGATTTCGGCCGACCTGACACGTGCTTTACAAAAATGCAAAAGTGGTAAAAACCACCGACTATGCACATGCTTTGTGATCGAGAACATGTAATGGTAGCAAAAAGTGCCGCTTGAGCATGTGAAAAAGCAAATACCATGAAAAAGTGGCAAAAAGTGCTGACTTTACACAAGTGGACAAAAGACATGCAATAGTGGCAATTTTGGCCAACTTTACATGTGAAGACTCAAAATTTTACTAACACCCTAAAAATGACCAAAATTGATATTTTGGTCAGTTTACAACCTAATCGATTTGCGCAAATATCGAGGAATTGATTCGAGGGGATGTCACAAACTAGTTTAAGATACTAAACAACTTCGCACGGGACCAAGAGAATCTTGTCTCGATTGTGAACTTAGAGTGTAGATTATGAACCAGGTAAGTTTCGTAGGGGTTGTCTACAAAAACAAGTGTAGCTGATTTTGAGAACAACAGTTCACGAAATTTGTATATTGTGATTCCATCAACATTATCCCTAGAGATTTCGTACTAATCTATAGATCCCCATTTGTCACCTTGTATGATATTTATGAGTGTAGTCTTGACCTAAATCACTTCCACAATCACAGATATGCTAGTTAGTGAAAGATGGATCCTTATTTTTACAATAAAAACTAATAATGAGGTGGAATGGTTGGCATTGCTAGAAGAGTTGAGTTTGGTTGTTTGTAAGAATTTAATTGTGGAAGGAGATTCTATGGTGGTTATTAATCAATTGGATAAAAGGCAAACTTAAGAGAGAAATTTTAGAGTCTCTTAGAGGAAACTCTCAAGCTTTGTGAAAGCATTCAAGACATCTTTTTTATGCATTGTTACAAATAATATAACAAAATGCTAGATTTTTTTACACATGCAGGCACTAAGTAGTTCTTATGTTTTACTAAAGTTAATGGTAGATTAGATGCTTAATGGGTTGGCCCCTATCTTGTTAGTTGATAGTTCCTCTTAATTGTCTTCTATAATCCTTTCCTAATATTTTCTCCACTTATTTGATTGATTAATCAACCTTTTTGGCTAAGGTGGTAGAGGCTTTTTAATCATCCTCAAATGTTGGCACTCTATAAGTTGGGAAATTTCTTAGTGCATGTGAATGAGCTCACTTTGATTATTTGGATTTTATGGCCCTTTTCCTCCTTTAGTAATACATGGGATGGGAAATGCTTTCCTACAACAATTAGCTATTTGCTTTATTATGCTCAGTGGCTATATGAGTTGTTCGATTCTACATGATATTGAAGTATTTTTTGTGTAAGGTAGGAAAAACTACTACTTGACTAAACATATCAATCAAGAGAACTTTTCACTAAAATTACACTCAGATTTTGTTTAGTTGATGTTTCAAGCCTACTCTAGGTCTATAGAACCACTTTATGCATCAACATAAATAAAACAAGCTAAGCTAGATGATTATACTAAAGAAAGAAACTAAGGAAATGCTAGAAAATAGATTGATATAGACAGAATTATGAAAAATGAAGTATATAAGTGGAAAGAACAACATAAATAGAACCCATCGCCAGAAGGAGGAGCTCATTGCCCTAGACGATAGTGCACCGTGGGGATGTCTGCACTAAGCGCTAACATCCAGAAAGTCACAAAAAAAAAAATTCTTAATCTATATAGATCTAAGACATTTGTACAACACAACAATAAACATAACAAGTACACATCAGTCTCTAGGTGATAGATTTTAAAATAAAGCTCAAGAATCTATTGAAAATAAAATAAAATGAAATGTAGATGAAAGAAAGAAGTAACAAAACCTTCTTGCGTTCAAAATGATTTCAGTCAAGAGCACCTGGAAAAAATGGAGGGAAAGTGTTGTGTTGCAAAGGATCTTGCCTCAGTCAATCCTAGGTTGCTTTGGTCTTTTGACCTCCACAAGTAGCAAACAATGTAGAAAATAGAGAAATAGTGTGTGCCTCCTATTTCTTAAATGTGACTAAGAAATAAGAGCAGTGACAATGGAAATCAAGCTAAGGTGGCTTCCATAGTCTACGGGGAAGAGTACCCTACAACATGTACAAGGAAAGTAAATAAATGGTGGTCTACTCCATAGAGCATAAACAAATGGTGGTCTACACCACTAAGCTTGTAAAGCAAATAGCTAAATTATATGTAAACATAGTCAAGCATGAAATACTAACAATGAAATAAAAACAATGTTACTATCTTAAACATTAAAAGGGGAGGCTACAACTCCTTGAAGGAAGAAATCTGGTTGCACAACTTCAAAACCCCAACAAGAGAAAAAGCCTTCACAAATAATCAAGATGCAAGCGAATATCTCTAGGACCTAAGAGAGATAACTTCACAACTCAAGAAGGCATAGAAAATCTTCAATAGATGCTGTAGAGAAAGAGATCACAGGAATTTCACCAAGAAAAATTGTAGAGAGAGTGTGAGAGCATGAGAGATTCCAAAGTTAGACTATTGCTTGAATGAGAGGGAAGAGTTAGTCGACATGAAAAAGGAGAGAGTCAATCGAAGGCACAGAGGTGTTACAGGAATTTCACATGCCACAGGAGAGACTTCAACGTGTCCCAAAATAGTTCACTAACTGTTTCAAGATCACGGGACACCAACGTGATGCAAGGATGCCTGCACTAAGTGCTAGTGTCTAAGTGAATCTACCTTGGAATCTTTTGAATCACCTTCGAGTTAGGGGAATCATAAAGCACTAAAATAGAATTTTATGAAATTGAGAAAAAGAGGCTAAAAATAAGCCTAAAATGCAAAAAAAGGAAGTAGGCATCAAAGTGGTTGCCAAATGTAGTGTGAAATTGTAAGGGTATGCAATTTTGACTCTACAATTTGGTTGGAGTGGTTTGGGACCACCTCTACAGGGGTACAATTTTGACAAAAGGTTGCATGATGCTTTCTTCTACCAAGACGTAAAGATGCTCTTTTTTATCAAAGAGATCCTTGGGATGAATGGTTTAGAAAATATAGAGATTTTTCAGCTAGTGGGGTTTATAGCTACTAACTTTAGGAGTAAGTTAGGGGTAAATTGATTGCAGATGAAGCTACTTGAGACTAGATTTGACATGTGGTTCTTCTAGAATAGGAGATAGGTTATTTGTTAGGATTGTAGAGTAGGTTTTGAGGAGGTTGAATGTGAAGAGAAATTACATGGTTTATAGGAGATTATAGTCTTGAAGAAGATAACCCATACAATTTTTTTCTATAAAGAAGAGTTGGCATCCTTCTACAATAATCTAATAATGGGTTTTCAACACTCATAGGGTCAATCATATGAAAGGTAAGTTATAAATTTATAGCTAGTTCTTGATGTCATCTCTCTTAGATGGAGTTGTGTAGAAGGTGAAAAACATATGGAGATCAACCTAGGGGTAAAATTTTGTTATTAGGAGGATTGTTCATAGAGGAAACAATTGGTTTAAGGTGATGGCTCTAGTGACTCTACTCTGGCGGCTCTATTATGGCTGCAACTGGAGGAGTGGAAGGTGGTAATGGTATTGTTATTTCTTTGGGCTCTTGGGATAACATAGAGGGGAAGTCTCCATTGTTTATCAAGTGATCTTTGTGTACAATAACCACCCTGGTTACTACTAATTTATTTTTATTTTTTTATACATCCAACACTAACTTAACTGACCAAGCATCTTCTATCTGATCTAGAAGTTCCAACTTCATAGACTTACCAACCATAGTCGTTACAACTCTATGCCACAACTCATATACTCACACTAAATATGGTAGACTCCCAATGTCAGGGTCATCCCTAAACCCAGACCTAAACCTTGAAGGTTCATTCATAATAGCCCTATCTACATATTCCTTCATGGGAATAAGAGGATCTGTAGTTCATGCAACAATAATAGAGAGGCTTCATCCTCTCCTTTGATATGAGATCTTTGATCTCCCTTTTAAATCATAGCTTTTAATTTAATCTTATGATTTCAATTCAATCTATACACAATAGTATGATAGAAAATGCAATCCATTCAAATGCTAGTTTAATGCCAACATCAATGTATGAACACACACAAACCACATAGTGACTGACTCATATAAACATCACTTATTCACACAATGATTAGCTCAAGCATACATCACATGTACACAATGTGACTAGCTCTTGCATGTGTCACACATACACAATGTGACTAGTTCATGGGTACAACACATTTGCACATAGTGAATAACTCATGCATGTGTCACATGTACACAATATAACTAGCTCATGCATACCACATATACATAGTGTGAATAACTCATGCATTCATCACATACACACAAAGTGACTAGCTCATGCATACCACATATACATAGTGTGAATAACTCATGCATGCATCACATACACACATTGTGACTAGCTCATGCATATCACATATAGATAGTGTTAATAATGAACATGGATGTGCAACATACACATAGAATGACTAGCTCATGCATACAACACATACACAATGTGACTAATTCACTTATACTTCACATATGTACACAATGTGAATAGCTCATGTAGGCATCATGTATACACAATGTGATTGACTCATAAGCAAATCATAGGTACACATAGTGACCAAATAGAAAAAAGGAATGGTTGTGACCTTACTACAAGCATCTTCCCCTTTACCTAGTTCACTAAACTCTAAGCCCTCAAATAAATTCTAGCTAGAAAAAGAAATGTCGATGCATCTCATGCTACATTGTGGGTCCCAGATCCTTTTTCTTGATTCACTACCAACTATGATGACAAGAAAGCATTGCATACTACTTGTAGTCATCATTGACAAGGGATTAAGTGTAACATCACACAATACATAAGGTCCTCAATACACATGTACACAGTGATTGACTCACACACACATAGTGACCAACCAGAAATAAGAAGTGAATGCAATCTAATGCATGCATCTTCCCATCACCTAGTTCACTAACACTTACCCTTTAAAGTAAATCCTAGCTAGAAAGAGGAATGTCAATGCATCTCTTGCTACACCATGGGTCCCATCCTTTTTCCTAATTCATTACCAATTGTGATGATAAGAAAACATCCCATACTACTTGCAGTCATCACTGGATAAGGTATAAGTGTAACAACATACAACACATGAGGCCATTAATAAGATTTCCACAACCCATTAAACTTGTCGAGTCGGTGGATCCTGACATTTATCACCTCCATGTCACTAGTGAAAGTTAGTCCAACCTAGTATGGGGTAGCTACTGGCATCTATCACCTACATGGTACCAATGAAAGCATATATAACCTATGTGTTACTGGAAATAGTCAAATAAACCCTAAGATATGGCAAATAGCACTCGACATTCGTCACCTACACGATATCGGTGACAATAGCTAAACTACTCATGTATTATAACATGGATAACCCCTAACATCCATCAACTTCATGATACTAGTGATAGTTTGCTAATCCTAAGATATGACGAAGAGTACGTAACATATATCACTTACATAGTACTGGTTATAGTCAACTATCTACACTTGTATTATACTCGATTATGAAATGTGGGATAATCTTATATCTAGGTACACATAATCAAAAAATCACAAGGATTCACAAATACTGGGTAGGTTGGCCTAGTTACATGCCACATAAGAGGTCCCTAAACCTTTACACACGGTCTTATAGGTTCTAGGGTCTAAATTATCGGTCACACACAAGTAGCACATTGAATCATCATGAGTTGGCTTATATCTGGTCGCATATGAATAAACAATACAAATTCATAAATTAATCTCAATAGGCATTGCATACATGTTAAAATTGTTACTTGGAAACATAATATGCATTATACATAAGTCAAACCCACAATAGTAATATTAGACCATATACTACCTCTAAATACAATAAATTTGCATATTACTAATTATAAAGCTTAGCATACAATTATCCACCAACCAGATGTAAAGGCAAAACACCATACATGGTAATTCTCACCATCAATTGCCCATAGTTGGAAAAGGTAATCATAATAAACTTCATTCTAAACTCAACAACATTCCAAGAAAATATTTAGAATAGGTGAGTCTTCCATAAAGATCAAGCGTTGTTCACACAATCATATTATAATTCTTAATTCAACATCATTATTCAATGCAAAGTTATCAAGTTCCCTTAACTCATTCATAGCCATGTTTATCAAGCCCTTTGGAAGAATAGACCTCCCTAACATCTTGAGGCTAACCAATATATTCCCATACTTATCCTTAAGCCAAGACACCATAACATAGTGTTCCACACACAAAATGCTAAAAATTATAGTTAGACAAGTCCAAAGGCATACTTATACATTCACATTAGAGATAGACCATGATGTTAGTCTATATTAGAGATCTAGACCATCATGATAGCATTTCTAAAAGTTAATCCAAGATTGGATTAGATTGTGGAATTCAAACACCACAATCCTTACAGTAGATAAGCTTGATGATGATGGAGTGACTTTTATCAGCTCGTACCTATATAGTGAGGACATATTAAGTGGATGGTGATTTCACAATCATCTAATTCAAATTTTAGCATCAAGATGAAGCATACAGAAGAGGGAAGGTTGATCAAATTTAGGAACAACCCAAACCTTAGATCTATTCCCTAAACCCCTCCCCTATAGACTTGGGTCCAAGGGCATCCTTCACACAAATACCACCTACATACCCACTTCCAAATGAGATCAAAGTCCCATGTAGTTCTCCTCACTTAATCTTTCTATGACATACACATAGATTCCCATACCTAGAGATTTCATACCAGTAATTATTATCATCACCATTATCAAATCCATACATATAAGTTATGCATTCTAACATAATCAATATAAAATAAATCCAATCAACTTAGATCACATGATATCATTAGTCAAAATATCTTCACAATGCAACATTTTTTGAAAAAACATTGATGTGGGTCCAAGTGAAGTCTTACTATAATATGATTTGATGATATCACAAATCATAATCATATTGACAACCATCTTAAATGGAACACAACATGCATCCACGAGGCCACTTAAGACCTATCTAGAACTTTGAAATAATTTTAAGAAAGAATAACACCTGAGTCATACCCCAGGTAGGTGGCCGCACTATCCATTATATTGTCATATGAAGATATACACTCAAACGAGCACAATGCTCATGATAACAATGTGATAAGCAACCATTTTAGAATTATGATTGTAGATACCGGAAAAGACTACTGCATTGTTTCATCACACTCCATCTTCATCATCCATTCATTATTATATTTCTTCTATTCATATTTATTAAATAATTTTAATTATTTAATTAATATACTAACACTTCCTCTATGTGTTAATTAAATAAATTTATACATTTTATTTAATTAATAACACTAATTTTTATTCCTCTTCCCACAAATAAATAAATTTATATTTTGTTTATTCTCCTCATTTTTCATCCTCACATGAATTAAATAAATTACTTTATTTAATTCCCATGATTCTCTCCACTAATTTCTCTCAATCAAATGATGCAACTAATCAATCAAATAACATAAATGAGTTAACTAATAATCATTTTTTGTTAACTCCCTTATCAATACCCCTCAACTAATTTCAACAATTGATCTTGTAATCCATCCTCCACTGTTGATTCTTATTTTCAAGAATCTATAAATTTATCCTCATTTAAGCCATGAACAACAAATCCATTTTGCACACTTAATATGTCAATTTATCTTTGTAAAATCACATCCTTTTCATGTAAGTCATGTCCTTTTATCTATGGATATGCTAATTTGTTAAGCAATCCACATACACTCATATTCCAATTCATCCATGAGCATATCTAGTAGGACTTGGGTGCGTTCTACTCCACTCAAACAAGGAGAAGAAATTGATTGAGGTGAAGGTATGATTGTTTATTGATTTTATCTTTTTGTTTGGCTTCATTTGATTTCCTTATCTTCATTCTGGCATGCCTGGTGGGACCCCTGTCCCTCTTTAATCTTTGTAATTGAAAGTTTTGCTAACCCAATCTTGTTGGTTTTAAAGATTTCCTCATATCTTTCAAACGGTTGGGATTTTTCTATAATTTATAACTAAAGTTTATTGATCATCACTGCATAAGAAAAATCAAGTTTATTTCATCAATATTGGGTGAGTTATGACAATTTTATGATTTTTCATAAATCTACATTTCAAGATGCAAATTAGCATTTTTTTAGATATTTTTATATTTATGGAAAGATCTCAAAAATTTAGCAAGGGTTTGTTCTTTTTATTTTTATTTTTGAGGTCAAAAAAGTTAGGAAATAATAAGATCTAAGTCAACTATGGATTTTTCATAAATATGCTTTCCAAGACCCAAATCAATAAATTTTTAGATATTTTTACATTTTTGGAAAGCTCTCAAAAATATAGTAAGGGTTTGTTCTTTGTATTTTTTTTTTGAGGCCAAAAATTTTACAAAATAATTAGGTTTAGTTTAACTATATAAAAAAATCTAAAACTACAATCTTGTGATGAGCATATCTTTTATAAACATATATTTTGTTGCACCATAACATTACTTTTATGATCTTTGCAGGGGTTTTATTATCATTTCTCATACATTTTTTTTGCAAAAAAATCATTTGTCCAAGACTATCTTTCAAACTAATAACATTTTATTCTGCAGATTTTTTTGTCCAAGATTTCCTTTTTCCACTAATCTAGGCACATTAAATTAACTTAGAGGGTTAATGAACAATGTATGTTGGGTCTGTGGAAATGTGTAGATGTATGCTCTCTCCATGCACCTAGCATGGTCTTGGAGATAAAAAAATTTCACATTTTCTTTGTGTTCTAGATTAGATCCCAACATTGAATTAGCGTGTGTATGCTCTCCCCTAACGCCTAGTGCAAACCTAGGGATCAAAAACACCTAATATCAATCTTTCCCTTTAGGAGGCCTACTTGGGGATTTTATCATCCCAAGGGACAACTTCAACCATGTGTTTTAATGTGGTCAATCAAAGGGAGAGAACAAAAGTTGTACCCTAATCTAGTTATGCCATCATTGACAAAGGGGCCCCAGGTGATTCCAAACACAAGGTGAAGGGATCATTTGAGCTCTTGCTTCAGTCTCATGCCTTCAATGGACTAGTATTCATCGACTTGAGCCCCTCATACCTTGTGTATATAGGGGATTCCCCTAGAGATCTTGTTGAAAACTAGTTAAGACCTCTCAACTGATCTTTTAGTGTGGTGCAAGGGTTAGCAATCAACCCTGAAGTTACTCACCATGTGCCTCCTTGAGCTGAGATAGAAGTTATGCTCTCTCCATGTACCTAGCATGATCTTGGAGATCAAAAATATCACATTTCCTTTGTGTTCTAGATTAGATCCCAAGGTTGAATTAGCACATGTATTCTCTCTCCTTGCGCCTAGTGCAAGCCTAGGGATAAAAACACCTAATATCAATCTTTCCCTTTAGGAGTCTTGCTTGGGGATTTCATCACCTCAAGGGAAAGCCTCAACAACATGTTCTGATGTGGTCAATCAAAGGGGGAGAACAAAAGTTGTACCCTAATCTAGTTACGTCATCATTGGCACAATCTTAGGGCCTTGGTGATTCTGAACACAAGGTGAAGGGATTGTTTGAGCTCTTTCTCCAGTCTCATGCCTTTGATGGACTAGTGTTCACAGACTTGAGCCCCTTGTACCTCTCAGATGATCTGTTAGTGTGGTGTAAGGGCTAGCAATCAACCCTGAAGTTACTCACCATGTACCTCCTTGAGATGAGATAGAAGGTTTCTTTGGGAAAGGCATCAAGGACTCTAAGGAAAGGGATAAGGTGAGTGCTCACCACTCACTCCCTATCTATTCACTCTTCAAAGGTATTGAGTGTGAGCCCACACTAGGAGTCACTCCCACTTGAATAATATTAGGCTTGTTATTGTGCTTAGAGTGTCTTCATTTGTCGAAACCCATGCATTTCCCCAATCCAAAATCAAAATACTTTTGCAATCTTGTGCATGTTGTGTGAAACATATTATTTGCAAAGTTGCCCAAGGTCAAACTTCAAGCCATCCCTAATCACCTTCTAATCATCCATTTTCATTCAAATCTTATCTATCCACCTAATCCAATCTACATAATCTCCTAATTATCCTACGTATTCATCCTAATCATTCTAATCACCCTATCCACATCATCCCAATCTTAATCCATCATTTAGGACCCTAATCCTAATAAATTTGCCTAATCCAATCAAGGTCCCAATCCTAATTCTTTATCCACCTAATCTACTTCCAAATTGCAATCATCATCCTAACCATAATCCCATCGTTGATCTTAATCCAACCTATCCTCATTCTAATCACCTCCTAATCCAATCCCTAATCTATCATCCTACATCCATTGACATCTATAATCCATGTCATAATCCACTATATTCTAATCTAAATAATAATCCTATCCTTATCTTAATCCAACCTCATCCATTATCATCCTTAATCCACACCATAATACAATTATCAAGCTTAAGCCAATTCTTCATCATCATCTTAATCCAATCCCTTTATCCACCTAATCCCATTTCATCCAAATCCTAATATAATCCATTTATCCCCCATCCAAAATCAATCACCCAATATCCAACTATCCATTTCAATCAAGCATCTAATCCCCAATCCTTAATATATATTTTTAAATCATCCTTTGAAAATCACAATTCAATTAAGGACTTAAACTTATTCAAACCCATTCACTTTCATCTAAATCCCCAATCATAGTCTTTCCAAATCATCATCAAAATTCTTCATCTAAAGGTGTTATCCCTAATGCACTATCATCCATTTCAAATTCAATAAAAAATCAAGATCTTAAGTTGATCTCATACTAGGAGGAGGTGGTGTAGGAGTACAATCAACACTGAGAGGGGGGGTGAATCAGTGTTGTGTGAATTCTTAAATCTTTTTACACACTTTAACTTTTAGAGCACAAGGAGAGAAAGATAGCATTGATTTGTTACATATGCACATGACTGTGAATACAGAAAGAGAACAAAACTTCATAAGTAAATCATACACACACAGAGAAGATTATGACACAAGAATTGCATGAGTGGAAAACCCTCTAGGGGTAGAAAAACCACTCTAAACTGCCTCACTGGCTTAACTGATCAAACATGCCTCACTGGCTACAAAGAAGCCTCATTGGCTACAATATGTGTCTCACTGACAAATGTTAAGGTCTCACTGACCTACAAGCCTCACTGGCATACTGTGCCTCACTGGCATAGACAATTTTCAATCATAAAATTCTGTGCGCAAGAATTGATTGCTATTCAATCTGATTTGCACCATTATGCAACCTGTGTTTCATCATACACCCTTATACCTCCTTTTTGATTTTCAAATCAAGACCATACAAAACAATTCCTTTTACAAATCTTTACAACACTCTTATCTCTGCAAATTTGATTCACCTGATACATATTCACTTGCATTTTATCTTTATGGTTCAATCTTTATCTTCATGGTTCAATCTATAAGTTTATTGCTAGATGTCCTCATACTGTATTTGATCCATTCCTGCACAAATATAATCTCACAAACAATAAACTGAAAATATCTTCAATACTCCACATCACCACACTTACTCACCAATCTACCTGCAAAGCCATTATATACAAGATAATCATTTACATCCTCTCTACAAACAAAAACATTTCACCTTCTCTCTGTACAAAATCAATCTCTTATAAAAAAATTATTTCTCTGTACACTTTAGAGCCCTTTCATGTTCTTTTTCATTTCAAATTATCCCTTGCAAAAATATGTAAATCTTCTTCAAAAATTTTGAAACTTTTCACTTTCTCTGCACAGACAATTCATCTAAAACAATAATTAAAGTCATATAAAAATCTTTAATTGAAATAAGATATTTCAATTTGCTCTTGAAAGAGAAAATAAAATCTCTTTCTAATCTAATCTCCATTGTGCAAGAAGACAAACCCCTTTATTGAAACCATTGAATCTTGCATAAAAATATATTCTCTGTATAAACAAAATATTTCTATCTCTTCATACATCTTCTCTCTGCATGATGTTTCATATTCCCCAAAACACAAAAAAATTTCAATCTAATTATCTTTGCATTATCCTCTTTTTCAAAACCTCTTGATCTTCTCTGCAAAAACACATTTCCTTTTCTTCATCTCCCCTGCAAATAAAATCTTCAATTTGATTTTCTCACAAGACAAATTATCTCCATTAAACATCATTCAATCCTGTTGATCTTCCTCAAAAATATCTTCATGAAAACCTTTCATATTCTATATCTGTGAAGAAAATTAATTTTCTCTTCATGTCTATGACTGTTCATTTTCTTCCTCTCTTCCTCTTTGCAAATTCCTGCAATCTTATTTCATCTTCAATAAAAACAAAAAATCAATTCATCTTTGAAAACTAATCTGCCTCAAAAAAAATCTTCAATCTATAAAAAATCTTTCTCATTACATCATTGTTATCTCTGCAATTTTCCATAAAAATCTTTACTAAATTCTTCAATAGTTTTCTAAAAAAATTGCTTTTAAAAAGCAATAACCATCTCCTATAAAGGCTCCTTAATTCTATAATGAATCTTAAGTCTTTTAAATAAAATGGAAATTTCAAAGGTTTCCAAAAAACTTTTATAAAAAACAAGCCCACTTATATCGGGCTCCCTCCTTATACCATGCACCTTTTATTTAAATGTCATAAAATATGACATACCAAAGTTTCTAAGTTTAAAAAAAACAAACCTCCCCTTTTAGAATGTCGTGGGCCCTTCACAAAGTATTTTCAATAGTTTTTAAACTCATAAAAAACTGTAAGGAAATCGCGCTCCAAAATCTTTTGAAGAGAGACATTTAAAAATGATTTCCCGCCTGAGCACTTTTGGAAGAGACTGATGGAGTCGGTTAGAAGTATGAGGTGGGCCGGTCACCGCCATGACTAGGGACCCCTCCAAACGGTGGTACTTAAGTTGCAAACCTTCAATTATAAGTCACCTTTCAAACATAAGAAAAGTGAAATAGGCACTAGATGGGCAGAGAAGGTAAACAAAGAGTATGCTTTAGATACAAGATAAATATCTTCTAAACCTCCAACTTCAACTATACCTCCTTGCATAGTGTATAAAATTCCACTTCATAAGAATGATATCCAAAAGATTAACAACGCTTTACCAACTGAATATTATGAACCAACCTTACTTTGACCATGGGTGACAATACCTATGAACTAGTATATAACTCCTGTAATCACTTCTATCAATCCTTGATATAGAGTATGCCACACAAAATGAAACCAATCCAATCCTTATTGTAGAGAAAGTCAGACAACATGATGAAGGCTACTGAGATCAAATGACTAAGTCATTACCACTACAAGTCATCTGTGACTAAGTCATTACACTACAAGTCATCTGTGACTAAGTCATTACCACTACAAGTCATCTGTAAAGATCATGGCAAAAACAACACACAAGATGATGTAATCAACAACATATAAGATGATATAAACTCTACACAGGATGATGTAAAATCTTGCTCCTCCTGATCCTTACTGTATAAAACATGATATGCACTTGCCAACTATAATGAAGATCAATACTATGTCTTGTCATAACAAGAAACACATCCTTGAGTATGAGAACACATCCTGAACAAATCTGCATCATTAACAATTGAACGCACTTTTGACATCAATGACAACCTGTCACCATCAGGTGGTACTAGCACTATAGGAGAGAAGGCCTCTAGTTAACATAGCACTAAGAGACCTCTTGATTTTGATGATTATAGACCCTAGTGTGCATGTACTATTATGATCCTTGAAGATTTCATGATCTTATGTATTTGATACATTTATTTCATAGACTATTTATTTTCATGTGTATATTTTGGACTTTTGGTTTATTTCATGTATATAGTTTGTGTATATCTATATATTGGATTTTTTGACTCATAGATTAATTTCAATTTAGTAAAATTTTAAATAACTATTTAAATTACTAGAATATGTTATGAAAATTGAAACTTTTGACTTATATTTATGAGTTAACTAACCTATGTAAACTATGTAAATTTATTACCTAATTTATGAAACATAGGGGATGCCTTAGAATAATTAAACTTACTTAATACTATACTTACAAATTACTAATCTTCAAACTACTAACCTACAAATAACTAACCTAAAAATACCTAACCTACAATATTATGTAGATCATTTTACAAGTAAGTTTTTGAGCATTCTTATTATACAAGTATCATGGTCAAGGCCTAACATATATAATTTGGTTTGGTATTAACTTTCATTCCATTTGAGTATCAAAATTTATATAAAATCATGCATCCTTTTATTTTAATTAATGTTTTGAAACTAAGAAAATCTTAGAAATGAAATGTTTATAACTAGGAGTGAATAATTCTTGAATATTTAAAATTTTGGACTTCATAGTAAGAATATTCCACACACATATAATTTTAGATCATTTTACAAGTAAGTTTTTGAGCATTCTTATTATACAAGCATCATGATCAAGGCCTAACATATATAATTTGGTTTGGTATTAACTTTCATTCCACTTGAGTATCAAAATTTATATAAAATCATGCATCTTTTTGTTTTAATTGATGTTTTGAAACTAAGAAAAACTTAGAAATGAAATGTTTATAAGTAGGAGTGAATAATTCTTGAATATTCAAAATTTTAGATTTCATAGTAACAATATGCCACACATATAGTTAACTATTCAATTTTTTAGTATGAAGATAAATGAATAGTTACATCACTAAGACTACACTAGTCCTCAATGATTTAGCAATAATATTATAAGATTCCAAGTAGAAAATTTACAATTACATTCTTAAGTCCTAATTAGTTGAAATATAGTACCAAGTTCTTGAACTTGAAGTCGACATAATAATATAGATTTTCTTTTATTCTAATATTATATTAGATACCTATGTCGAGGTTTATGATCATCCATTCCTAATAGAATCCTACTTCATATGAGAGGTATCATACAATGCAATCCTTATGAGTGATGCCTAACAAAAAAAAAATTATATGTTGTCACATGTCCCACAAGCAATGACAAACATGCCATCACCCAATGCTCCTTAGAAGATGGTTATATGATGTATTCTTTCTAGTTGTATGGGAGGAAATCTAGCTTTATTCATACCACAATATCCCTACCATCCATAACAATTCAAAAATAATTATGGTGCCACAAGATACAATGACTAAAATAGAACTCATAATTATCTAAATGAATGTACTCTAACTCAATAGTCAAAGGATTAAAAATATTCTAGCCTTAAACTATCTAAATCATATATAAGATTGGCTTTCTTATCATGAAATTAGTATTGGTTTTTACAATAGTGAGGACAACCCACCTCTAAGTGAAAAAAGTATTTACTAACCTACAATTTAGTAACCTACAATACTCTAACCTACAGACTACTAACCTACAAATTTTTAACTAACAGGTACAATTTCTAAGTGAACCTAGTATCTACTAGCCTACAAATTACTACCTATAGTACTCTAGCCTACAAATGACTAACCTAAAAATTTAACTAATAGGTATAATTTCTAAGTGAACCTAGTATTTAGTAACCCATAAATACCTAACCTAAACTACACACTCTAACCTAAAAGCTACTAATGTACAAATTAAACTAAATCAATTACCTAATTTAGAGAATGTATTTAGGGGATGGCTTAAGGGGACATGTAGTTACTATTTTTCTAAGGGGATGCTACTAAACCAATTAACTATTTACTTAATCCTAAACTTACTAAACTAAATCCCAAACTTATTAAACTAAATTGATTACCTAATTTATGGAATGTAGTTAGGGGATAGCTTAAGGGAACATGCAATTAGTTACTAAGTTGCTAACGGGACAATACTAAATCGATTCTATTTACTTAATTCTAAACTTACTGAACTAAATCCCAAAGTTATTAAACTAAATTGATTGCCTAATTTATGGAACACAGTTAGGGGATGCCTTAAGGGGACATCCAATTAGTTACTAATTTGCTAAGGGGATGATACTAAATCAATTAACTATTTACTTAATCCTAAACTTACTAAACTAAATCCGAAACTTATTAAACTAAATCAATTACCTAATTTTAAGGGGACTTACAATTAGTTACTAATTTTCTAAAGGGATGATAATAAATTAATTAACTATTTACTTAATCCTAATTTTTGTTAACCGACAAAAGAAAAATGACATTGTAAAACCCTAATTCTAGAAGCTTCCAAAAAGCTTATTATTAGTAGCTGGGATGTATGTTGCGGGTATGGAATTCGCAAGATTGTAATTTGTTTTGCACTGGATAATAAAATCATTGGATGGCTGAGTTTCTGTTGATGTAGCCCATTTTGGGTGAACCACATTAAATTTTTGTGTTGATCTCTATTGTGTTATTCTGCATTGTTATATTTGGGTTATTTAATCTGCATATAATTGTTAGTGTTTATTGCTTCGATCTACCTAAACCCTAACATTCTATGAGTCAATCTTGTGATGTTATCAAGGAGTTTTCAACTATGTTTTAAAATTGACCTCATGATGAAATTGATGTGTTTGTACATTTTGTTTGTTTAGATTTTCTCTTTTCCTAATGGTTTTGGATTTTGATGTATGCAAACTAAATGAATGCAAAACTATTTTTTAGTTCTTTTTCCAAATGAATAATAAAATGATTTAATTGACTAGGAATTGAAATATGAATGCAAATCTAGGATTACTTTTCTTCATGCAAATCTAACTATATTTTTGTGGTTTTCAAGATTGATTTTGGAAAGAAAATAACAAAATAATCTAATGCAATAAGGAAATTTAATCTATGAAAGAAAATAACAATTTATTTAATGCGATGAAAGGAAGCTACAAAAAATGTATAACCTATCAAGTGTATCTAGAGCAACAAAGTATTACTTTCCTCAAGAGCAGTTTGATTAGCTAATTACTACAAAAGCATTTAAAGAACTTGTTTTGAATCTAGTGCATGAGCTTCATACTATCCTAAGAAATCCTTGTATGTAGAAACCTCTTTCTCCTATGTAGTACTGGGATCTTCCTCTTGGTGATAGAGATGAAGGGAGAAATTGATTTGAAATGACTAGAGCTTTGAGAGCTAAAATTGAGGGAGCTTAGAGAGTTGTGAGTGTTATGTATGCACTATGTGAGCACAATGGCTATGGCTTGGGAGAAAATTGAGAGCATATCAATGCTATAGAATCTTTATAAATCTTGGAAAACTATCCTAAACATGAAAGAAAAGACACACAAGTCCTACAATGAGCATCAAGATGCTAGTGGAGAGCAAAAGCAAAGCTTATCAAATGGCTGCAACAATGAATTTCCATCCCTTATTGCTTATGGGAGGGGGTATTTATAGTGTTGAAGAGCTCACAAGAGGTGGGATTGATTGAGAAGTTAACTCCTTTGATTGAAGAGTTAACAGACATGATTGATCAAAGAACTCAATTGATTAGACAGTGAACTAAGCTTGATAGCTTATCACTCATGGAGTAAGGAGATTTATTATGAGAAGAAGGTGAGATAAGAATAGATCAATGGTAGATAATTATGGATGATTGGGAGTGAAGAATGGGCTAAGAATAGACTAGGCTCAGTTAGGGTCAAATTTGCATGCAAACTGGAGCAAAAATGGAGCTTTTTGGGGACCAAATTGAAGAGGAACACACGCATGAAAACATGACAAGGTCACCAAGGGATCACCTAGTTTACTAGTAGGGTCACCAATGGAGGATTCAAGTTCACTCATGGGGGATCTGGAACTCAAAGGGGGTGACCCAAAAAGTAGAGGTCCTGGGAGTGATTTGAAGGGTTGAGTATGATCTTAGGAGGCCAGAGATGACATCTAACTTTTGAAATTGACCAAACTAATGCATATGAGTAGATCCCCTAGTTTACCAGTAGGGTCGCCCATGGGGGATTTAGAAATCAAAGGGGGCAACCTAGAAAGGAGGAAATGGGTATTGAAATTAATGGTTGGAGATGGTATGGGAGGTCAATTGGAAGCCTCTAGAGGGTTGAAACAGGTGAAATGGGTTTAGGGAAAATGAAATTCCCCTGTTAAGACACTAGAAGACCATGTAGATAAGGCCAAAAATAAAAAAAGAATAAATGTCAACAAAGGGGTAGTGAAGAAGGAACGAGACCTTGAAGGGTTAACTAGGGGATAGAGGAAGAAAGAAAGAGGTGAAGAAACTCCATCCACATGTTGCTAAGAGGAATACTACTGAGAGGTTTTATTTACATGCTTACATGTATGTGTTTGAGATTAAAGCTCATTATCGAATCATCGTGTAGGCTCATGCATGATTTTAGTGCTTACAACATCAGAATAAAAATATTTGCATATAAAGTTGTTGTCAGTTCATGATCAAAAAATAATAATTAAAGTACTTTATTCATACTATACTTTACTAAATAAAGGTGTACAATGGCTATATTAGAAATGGATACCCATTATGTAAACATATATCTGTTAGTACGTAATGGATATCTAGTATATAAATGTATATTTGATACAAAGATAGTAGATATTTGATTATAGAAAATATAGGTTATGTTTAAATTGCCCCCCCCAGCACACTTTTGCCTTGGTTTTAGTCTTGTAAATCTGACCCTAAGCCTTGGACCTATAAGTGCAATGTCATGGTGGCATCTATTAGTAAGACTGACTTTGCCAATATGGCTAACAATTTTATTTTCAATATTTTTTGCAAAATTAAAACCCATTATATATGAGAATGTCTAGTTTTCAAATATGTATTTTTTTATTGTTTAAACTATTTTTCTACTTATTTATTAATTTTTAAACACAAGGTCTCATAAACTTGAAATGACATATATTACTATTTTTAGTAACTTTTGATTTTCATTTTTTTAAAAATATGTACGACCAATATAAACATCGTTCTCTCCACACTTAAAAAAAATGATTACAATTATTTTAGGTCAAATTATGTGGTTCATACATGAGGGATTTTAGATCTATACCTAAATCCCACTAAATAATTAATAAAAAATATATATATTTACTAAAAAATTATAAAAAATATCCAAACCAAACTTCAACATCAAATGCATCTATTCATAAAACTATTTTAAAAAATACTTACAATTACTACTTTTTATGTGGGTTGTACATATGCATGTTTTGGTCTTTAACATACTTTTTAAATGTTACTTTTGTACATCCTTTCCTTAACCAACTTTTATCATCTAGGTATAAAATAAATTACATATTTGAAAATTAGAAACAAAATCCTAATTTTTTTTTTTTATGCCATGTTAATATTCTATCTAGAAGTGCTTCAAATCTTCACCCCAACTATACCAAAGTTTAAGTTTTAGAAGAAAAAAATTCCACTTTTTGGCCATTTTCTACCCACATTACCTTGCACTTACCCCATTTTCAATTGGCCATCTCTTACCACATTGACACAATTGATAGGATTATTTGGTCTTTGTAGCTACTAAATGAAGTTTCTTATGGGTTTTTCATAGTTGGAAGCACCCTTAACTGACATGATCAAGAAGGAAGATTTCTCATGGAATGATGAAGATTAAGAGTCTTTTGAGAAGCTTCAAGAGGTAACTAGTTAATGCCTTGTACTTGATATTCTCTAGATTTCTCACAACCATTTTTTTTCAATTATGATGCTTATGAAGAGAGAATTAGAGCAATACTCATGTAGGAAGGGCACCCCATAGCATTTGAAAGTAGGAAGTTGAAATATTTGGAAAGGGGTTTTTGTATCTATGACAAAGAGATGCTTTCCATCATGCATTCTTTGGCTCACTTTAGACAATGTGTAGTTTTTGATAGACTTGCAAAAATAGGTGAGTAAGCTTAAGGCTTACGATTTTGATATAGAGTAATGAAAGGTAAACATAATTTAGTTATTGATGCACTCTCTAGAATACCTAATCTATATTACATTTCTAACATTTCTATTGAATGAAAGGTTTCCATTATGGCAGAATATGCTAAGAATACATTTGTTGCTACTATCTTAGATGAAAGTGTGAAGAGATGTTAGATTTTAAACATAAGTAAGAAACTATCCAAGACCTATGTAAGAAATAAACCAAGTGACACTATTTAGATAGATGATCCTAGAATCAAAATTAAAAAATAGAGTTAGAACTTGCAAATACAAGAGATTTGAAAAGTAGCATAAGGAAAGCACACTTTCCATCTGATCATCAAATATGAGAGAATAATGATGTATATATAATAATAAGAGAGGAAAATACAACCAATAGTAGGAGTAACTCCAACTACTAGAAATAATTGGGAGTTACATCTACTTGGAATATGTCAATTTAATGGTTATACCTACCCAGAAGAAGATAAATAAATATTTATGAGAGGTAGCTAATACATCCAAGAGAGGGAGTAACTCTAACTACTTAATAATAGGTGGGATTTACACATGTGTCACTCGTGGAAGAAGCAAATGTATCCTCATAATTACCATGTCTAAGAACATAAGCAAGCTTAATAATATGTGTAGGAAAATAAACTACCCCTGAATGTAAAGTAAAAAAAAGATACACTAACACCCCCCTTAAGGGTAGCTTAGGTAAGTGATTGACAACTGAAGTTTGATGAGGTACCCATGTACATAAACATCCCCCCAAAGAGAAGTCCTCCCAAAGAAGAGAGAGAATAGCCCCCCAAATAGAGAGAGAAAGATAAGAGAGAAGAAGACAAGCCAAAATGCTGAAAGTAATATGTTCTTACAAAATAGGAACAAAAATTACACCTATAGAGAGCTAAAAAAAATACCAATTTTTAAAAATTGGTAGTAAAAAAGGAGCTTGTTTGTGAAAGTTATTAGCATTTTAAGTTCTAAAAAGCACGACTAAAGAACAAAATCTTTGAGAAAACTTAAATTATGAAAAGTGCGAGAATCAAATCTAAAAATAATTACACCATTACAGAGAGCATGTAATACTACTCCACTTTAAAAAAATGCCTCCATATGAGCAAGTTATGGTCATTTGAAGTTGACCCTAAAAATATAAAATCTCAATGGTGCGACCTTCTCCAAAGGACAATTTAGTAGTGTTTCTAAATTTAGAAAACTTTGCCATAGCAAATTCATGAACTAATTTTAGGTCACTAGATTTAGAGAAACTTCTAGATTTGGGGGAACCACTAACTTTTCCACCAAAGTCATGGTTCTGGCACACATGTATGATTGTACTGTTATACAATGATATAATCATATAGATGAATAAAGCTAGGCTACAAAATTCAAACTCCTCCAGACTGGGAATTTGAAAATTGACAAATTTTATATCAATTTATAGGTTTTGACATCTTTCCAAGGTTGCAATGGCAAGGACCATTTTACACCAAAATTCCTTAAAAACATGCAACTTGAAAAATTCAATCAAAGAAACATAGAGAAAACCCATAATTTGTTGATTAGTTTCTCAGAGTTTGATTCATGAAAAATTAAAGTCAATCCTAACTTTCTTGAGTCTTTCAAACATAATGTTGCAAACAAAAACATTACATGGTGTGCCAAAATTAACCCATGCCCAAATGACTAAATTCACTATCTCTTACAATCAAGCAATTGATTGGTATTCTCAACACAATGTCTCTGATACCATGTTAGATTCTTCACATAAACAAAAGCAAGAAACTATCCAAGACCTATGCAAGAAATAAACCAAATGAAACTATTTACACAAATGATCCTAGAATCAAAATAGTAAAATATAGTTAGAATCTAAAAAATAAAAGAGATTTGTGAAATAACATATAAAGAAAAAAATCTCCATCTAATCATTAGATATGAGAGAATAATGTTGCATATATAGCAATAAGAGAGGTAAATACAACCAATAAGAAGACCTACAACTACCAAAAATAGGTGGGAGTTACACCTACTTGGAATATGTCAAATTAATGGTTACACCTACCTAGAAGAAGACATACAAATTGTTATGAGTGATGGCCAATACATTCAAGAGAGGGAGTAAATCCAACTACAAAAAATAGGTTGGAGTTACACATGTGTCACTCATGGAAGAATCCATGTATCCCTATAATTACCATGTTGAGTATCCCAAGAAAGCTTAATAATATATGTAGGAAAAAGATGTTGATAATCGAGAGGGGGGGGGAGTGAATCAATTATCCTAATAATTTCTGCTTTCTGAACTTTCTTAATAATCAATGCAGCATTAATTCAAATAAGCAAACATAACCATGAAATGGAAATACACATGACACAATATTTTTGACGTGGAAACCCTGTTAAGGGAAAAAACCATGGGGTGATTAACCCAAGATTGTATTCTATGTTAGAAGAATGGAAATACAAAATGGCACTTGCCAATTAGGGCTCACTACTCGAGCACACTGCTCACAAAAGGCACACTACCTACAAGAGACACACTGTCTACATTTATAAAGAGTGTAATACAATACTTGAACTAATAAGGAGCATCAACATATGCTGGAGTTCAGTTCTGGTTAGGCTCAGTACACTGATCTGCTGTACTTCATCTTTCCTCTTCTTTTGTGATACTCTCCTTTCACATACCGAAACTTCCTTTCTACTTTTATTCAGGTCTACTGCTTTTCTTCACACATTACACCACACCACGACACTCCACATAACTAAAATCATCTTACATATATATATATGCAAAGTGATTTCATCACCTTTCTAGTCGGCATCCAGAACAGTTAATAACTTCCTCAAACTCTAATCTGTCAGTTGAATCCTTGCACATCAAGTAATGCGGATCAATCATATACTTGTAGAAGTCATCAATTATGTCGACAAACATAACTTATGCATTAAGAGCCTTTTCCATCATCAGTAACACATCCGGAATAACGTCTGATGTTCTGCTAGTCAGTTCTTCCTCTATTCACACTGTCACTTGGGAACCCGACACTCAAGCATTCATATCTCTTTATCCTTTCCACACTAGATGCTCAAACCCTAGAATCTATCAGTCAAGATACTCCTCTTGACTTCCCCAAATCATCACTTCACTTGGATACTTCTACTGAGAGATCCGGACCTGTCTGTCAGACCTTACTGACTGCTCTGTTCTTGCTTACTGGACCTCAACACTTCTTCAATCTGACTTCTGGTGAGTACCTATCATGTCTTGTGGATGTGTGGGATAACCTTTGTTGCCATCAATGACAACAATCATGAGTCCATATAGTGTCTCTTACCAACACTTAGTGAAAAATGACTAAGTGTCACACTATACTCCCCCTTGGCTGATGCTCTGTCTCTATGTATATTTTCTGAAGCTCCCCCTTAGCTGGATTCCTCATTTTTCACTGCTCCTCACTCCACCTTTGACATCAATGGCAAAGGGTAGGGTCCGTACACCAAAATTTTCAAAATTTTAACTATACTTGTCTGCATAAGTATATACATATGGCATACTTACATAAACAGAAGTATGTTTGCAAAAGTTGTTTTTAATTGAATGAATTCTATAGCCCAACTTTGCTTCATTCTGTCCAAAATTGATATATGACCGCTCAAAAAGAATGCAAACACATCTGCCCTTTTTAGATATGTTGGATCATTGGTCCGGGCTGTGATTTGAGCTTCATTTATGGCCTCATGCATGGCCTCTAACTTAGGGACAATTATCCCTCTGAGCTCACTCAACCTACTGATTCTATTTTTCTTCTCTTTTTCAAGCTTCTTAATTTCATTCAAAACTACAACTGTTTGACATTCTTGATTTATTATGGATGTAGTAAGTGGATCAAAATTTTGAGAAAGTTTATTCAGTTTATCCTCCTATTCTTTCATTTTCTTCTCAATCTCCACTGTTGTTTTAGACCAGGATATACAAAATTTGTATACATCACCTCCATCCTTAAGGGCATTTTCCAAAATTTTTATCCCAATACCCATACCTTTTCTATCATTTGAAATTATCCCTTGCAGCTCAGAGAATCTTTTATCCAAAAACTCTTTCCTGACCTTCTCCTCAGCTGATTTCTCTAGAGAATCAAAATGTGTGCTAACACTATTGACTAGAGTTTTAAGATTACCGGAAGAGGAGGCTGTGGGATCCTTCTAAAAAGATGGCATGACCTTTTCCAACACTCCAGATGCTACCTCTATAAGCTCACAGTCTTCCATGTGAGATTTCAGTAGTTTCTCTTTAACCTTCGCATTTGCAAATGAAGCTATCTTCATTGTTTGTACCGGAGATAGAGAGTCAAAATCTAATGGCCCTTTTAGTAATTCTAGTTCATCCATCTCATTAGTTTCTTTTGTCAAGAAATCCTTGACAGATTCTGCAGTGTCTCTTGCTAGAGACAGATTCTTTTTCTCTTCTGTAGTGTCACTTATGTTCTTTTCAGCTTGACTTCCTTCTTTACTTTTCACCTCTTTTTCTTTCTCCTTTATTATTTCTTCTTCTTTAGATCCAGAGTCAATGGGGGAAATTAGAGGAGAAATGTTAGTCTGTTCATGGGCCACCTCTTCCAAAGCAGAAGATTCCAAGTCCTTTGCTGTTTCTGCACTGGTAATCATTACCTCTTCTGTCATTTTCTCAGTAGACTCTTCTGCAATACTTGTAGTCGAGGGATCAGTACCCAAGTCCTCTATAATTGGAATGTTGAATCTTTTGAATGCATTTAGGAGGATCTCTTTTGTCTCTTTTGCAACTTTGTCAGTCTCTCCGAGCATAAGTTGATTCATCCTTGCTTTGCTCTTGAACTCATCCTTACAATCTTTGAATACCATATTCATTTTCTTGGGATCGATTGAAGGATATAGATGAATTGCTATCTATTCCCAGATTTCTAGGTCTTTGGCTTGGGCATTGTTCTTTCTTATTTCTAGTTCCTTCTCCAAGCTTTTAGGGATCAGAGAAATAATTTCAATAAATGCTTTGTTGTAGATATTTAGGTACCTGACTGTGGCATCTTGCAATATCTTCTTATCTGCTTCACCATAATCATCATAGAACTCAACCATTGGCTGAAGATTTCCGTCCACTGTGACTGATTTGATTATGTCATCAATGAGAAGAGTGGGTTTTTCAACATATTCCTCTGTATTTTCTTCTTCCTCTTGACCGGTAGAGGTTTCACTGGATGTTTTCTTCTTTTTCTTCATTTTCCTGATTTCTTCATCAGATTCAGTCTCCTCTTCATCCCTTTGACTAGCATAAGCCCTTCTGGCTTTTGTCTTTGTTCTTTTCTCTCCTCTGCTGGATGATTGTGCTTCCGGTTTTGATGACCTTGAGCTTTTGGCAAGGGTAGGTGCAGATCTCTTTGATGATCTGGTCTGGGTGGAAGATATTGCCGGAATACTTTCCTCACTTTTCTTTTCTGCCTTCTTCTTTTCTTCCTCAGCCCTTTCCATCTTTTCCCTATTGGCATCAAGTGCCTCCTTTAAGTTGCCAAAGCCTTTGGCAACATCTTCAACTTCTTTTCTCACCTTTCTTTTGATCTCTGGTTGTCTAAGTTCCACATGAATCTTTACACTTAGCTCCTCAAAGGTTTCAAACCTTTCTGCCTTGGGATCTTTTGGCTGACTTAGCATGTGATCAACATGCAGCTCAACAATTTTCTTATCAACTTCATACCCCATCGGCATGATCCATACTATTCTTGGTTCTACTGCCTCCATAAGGCACTGATCAGTTTCTACCATGAAGCAAATAGTATCCTTATACTTTTCGACCAGAGCTTGGGGGATTCTTTCTCTTGCTTGCATCATACTCTGAAAGTTCTTGAAATAACCCCAGAGTGCTGTATTTTGTGCCTTAACATCACCAAGTCCATGCAGATAATCCTTGATTTGTATGGCAACCGGTCTGTCATTTTGCCATATCCAGCCACTAGATCCAGGTAATTCATTCATAAAATAGAAAAACAAATAGAGTATCAAGCAACCGTATTTGAAGGAGTTCTTGTCTTTCTTTATCTTCTACAGATTTTCTAGAAGTTGGTTCAGAAGGAGTTCACAGAGATCATAATCAACATTCTTTTTCAACATTTCATAGGCAGTATAGATAGTAGTTCCAGGTACTGAATTCTCCTTGCTATAATGATATATTTTGTAGCCAATGATCATGGATGCAAACTTGACATCTGGATCAGTGATATCCTCAATTGTCATTGCCCTTTTATCAAACCTTGATCCGGTAGCCTCACTCACAGTTTGATTTTTAACAGATTTAAGAACAGGTATCCCACCAGATGAGTGTAATCTGGTAACTGCCTTAATGGCATCTTTTGTGATTTTGAACAGTCCATTTAACCATATGAAGTTATCATGTATTCTACTCAAAATGTATCAGACCCATTCATCTTCTTCAAAATAGGGGAAATGAATGCACTGTGCAAAGTGTTTCTCCTGGATGGCTTTATACTAAGGTTTGATCTCAAAGGAATCATCTATTAACTGCTTATGATAGATATCCATTAACTTTGAATCCCCAAATTCTTCAATGTTTGCATGAATGTAAACCCTAACATCTTCTACATGCAAAACCCCATGCGGAATGCTTGAAAATGTGCCTAGGGAATCAACTTCTAGAGATTTATATGGATGCTTCTTAAATTTAGGACGAGGTCTATTAGAGATCTTCACAACATTCAGAGTAGCCATTTCCAAAAGGTTTTACAGCGAGAAATTCAGTAATGAAAAATACCTTTTCCGTATCAAGGGTTCACTGAAGGAGCCAAATTTGATAATCTGAATGAAATGATTTTAATGGCTGAACCTTGGGAGTTGCGACAACTTCATGCAGAGCTCCTGTTTCTTTTCTTCTTGAGTGCAAATGTGCAAATGACAAACAAATGAACTCTTTTATTTCTAAGAAGCCCTAATTTTCATCCTGTAATAAATGTGCAACCTAATTCATTTCGATTTGCCTTGTTTTTCTTATTCGGAGACATAACCTTTCCAGATCACTAAGACAGATTTTGAAGTTATTTGTGGAGAGTAGTGATGATCTATCTTCCTTTCACTAGTCATTTGATCTATCCGCAGATCAAGACTCCATAGTTTGAATCATATCGAACCAAACTTGTAAAGAATCTATTTTTACCAGAAGACTATTTTACCGGATCAATTCTGGAAGGATTAGATTCTTCAAATCTTCTTGCAGATCTCTCAAATCTTTACCATAACCCTTTTAGATGTTTCTTTAAGAACCCTTTAATCCGCAACTCATCTTGTGCCAGTTCCAGTACCAATTGACTGGCTAGGGGAACAAGGTTTTCTTTGTGTCTCCCCCTGAGCCAGAGCTCACTTTTTAATTTCTGGAAGGAATATCAGCACCAGAGTCTGGTGCAGATCCATCCCCTACATTCTCTGTACTTTTCTTCACCCAAATCTTGTTCATCTCACTTTGAACTTCATCCGCATTCACCTTTTGTTTTCCCTTATCTTGATTCTGATTATGATATACTGGACCTCTTTTGTCCTGATTCTTGCTTCTACAGAATTTTGCAATATGATCGGATCTATTGCAAATTTGGCAAACAACATTTCTTTGCATATTTGATTGATATCCTCTTGATCTACATTGATTAGCCATATGACCCATTCTATTGCATGCAAAGCATCTACCATTAAATGAATTGTTTATTTGCATATTTCTGCATTCATGAGATTTGTGACCATACCTTTTGCAGTTGAAACACTGTCCAGAGAAGGATGTATTGGTCTGATTTATTCTCTTTCTGCACTGATTAGCTTTATGACCAAATTTATTGTAGTTGTGGCAATATCCATTGAAGGGTGGATATCTTTGAGCATTAGGCTGTCATACCGGAGGTCTTCTAGGCCTGTTCCTTGGATTTTCTGATCTAAGATTCTTCTGATCGGATCCAGAGCTTTCTCCTTTCTCATATCCCAGACCACACTTGTCATCTACCCTCTTTTGACTTTCAAGAAGAACTTCAAGTTGAGCAGAACTTATCTTGAATTTTCTTTATATTCATTTGCTGTTTGAAGATCCCTTTTAAGAGAGACAATTTGATCCTCAAGTTTTTCTTCATTATCTTTAGCATCTTCAAGATCAGATTCAAGATGTTTGATAATTCTATCCATCTTGTGGCAATCTTCTAACTTCTCCTTGAGAGATTGTCTTAGATCATCTTTAGTTTTTCTTTTCTCTTCAACCTCTTGGGTAAACTTCATAACTCCTGATTCCATTTCATGTCTTACCATAATGATTTCTTTTGATAACTTTTCACATAACTTGGTTTTCTCCTTCAGATCTTCATTTGTATTATTGGCTTCACCTTGACTTGCCAACTGCTGAAGTAGCTCCTTTCTCTTTTTCATAGAGAGACTTAATTTGTCTTTTAGTTCTTTCATGAAATCATCAGCCTATTTGAGTCTTTCCTTTAATTCATTAACTTTAGAGTTTGACTGCTCAAGATCATCAAGGGCAGTCTTGAGTTGCTCCCTTAAACCATATACATCCATTTGAATTCCCAGATCTTCCTCAAGCTGTTAGACTCTGTTAGGAGGAACTTGGCTCTGATACCAATTGTTGATAACTAAGAGGGGGGTGAATCAGTTATCCTAATAATTTCTGCTTTCTGAACTTTCTCAATAATCAATGCAGCATTAATTCAAATAAGCAAACATAACCATGAAATGGAAATACACATGACACAATATTTTTGACGTGGAAACCCTGTTAAGGGAAAAAACCACGGGGTGATTAACCCAAGATTGTATTCTTTGTTAGAAGAATGGAAATATAAATGGCACTTGCCAATTAGGGTTCACTGCCTGAGCACACTGCTCACAAAAGGCACACTGCCTACAAGAGACACACTGTCTACAATTTATAAACAGTGTAATATAATACTTGAACTGATAAGGAGCATCAACATATTCTGGAGTTCAGTTCCGGCTAGGCTCAGTACACTGATCTGCTGTACTTCATCTTTCCTCTTCTTTTGTGCTACTCTCCTTTCACATATCGAAACTTCCTTTCTGCTTTTATTCGAGTCTACTACTTTTCTTCTCACATTACACCACACCATGACACTCCACATAACTAAAATCATCTTACATATATATATGCAAAAGTGATTTCATCACCTTTCTAGTCGGCATTCAGAACAGTTAATAATTTCCTCAAACTCTGATCTGTCAGCTGAATCCTTGCACATCAAGTAATGCGAATCAATCATATACTTGTAGAAGTCATAAATTATGTTGACCAAACATAACTTATGCCTTAAGAACCTTTTCCATCATCAGTAACACATCCAGAATAATGTCTGATGTTCTGCCAATCGGTTCTTCCTCTGTTCACACTGTCACTTGGGAACCTGACACTCAAGCATTCATATCTCTTTATCCTTTCCACATCAGATGCTCAAACTCTAGAATCTATCAATCAAGATACTCCTCTTGACTTCCCCAAATCTGCACTTCACTGGGATACTTCTACTGAGAGATCCGGACCTGATTGTCAGACCTTACTGACTGCTCTGTTCTTGCTTACCGGACCTCAACACTTCTTCAATTTGACTTCCAATGAGGACCTATCATGTCTTGCGGATGTGTGGGATAACCTTTGTTGCCATCAATGACAACAATCATGAGTCCATATAGTGTCTCTTGCCAACAAAAGAAACCCTCAAATATAAAGGAAAATAAAAAACCTACACTAACATGAATGACGTGTATTTAGTGGTAGATGGTCTCATTATGTATAAGGATATAATATTTCTAGTGCTTGAATCTAAAATGAAGGAGAAGATTTTAAAATCATTTAAATGATCCACCTATGAAAAGACACCTAGGAATCTACAAGACTTATAGGAAGATAAGAGAAAGGTTCTTCTGGAAGGGCCTTAAGGAAGATGTACTCATTTAACATATCACATAATGCACAACTTTCCAACAAAATAAATTAGAATATATTTTTCACGTAGGTTTGTTAAAACCTATTGGTGTACAAATTTGATATTCCCCAAATCCCTACAGCTAACTAGTTCTTGAGTTCCAGGGGTGTCAAACTCAAGACAAACATCACACACTTATAATCAGGATGAGGCAACTAAGGACAACATGGTTGAGGTGGGTAAGACCTTCTTCATCTTTTGGCTTTGTTAAACCAAGGGGGGTATTCCCTAAGGTGTAAGAAAGAAAACTTGATAATAACAGTATGAGAAATCCCAAATCAAACCAAACCCAATGCATGGGATCTCCAAATTTTGTCACTAAACATGTATGTTGGTTTGATGAATTTTGGGTGTTATACCTTTACAAAACAAACACATGACAAAATAGCTGACCTTAGAATGATGCTATACTAGCCCCTAATATGACACCATACATCTAGATATGGATGTGAATGTAACAAACAACTCTTGATAAGTAATGTATTTATGTTTTGTTGTGTTTGATGGTGTGAAGGAAAAGAGGTGCAGAACAACAAATAGATCGGTGCCTATTCCAACTAGGGAAACAAGGTTAGGAAAAACATGCAAAGGGGATACCAAAGTAACTAAATTTGTTACCTAATCAAGACAACAACAAAGATAATGTTGATAATCCATTATGTAAGTTAGACTCTACACGACACAATAATAACAATAGGATTGCAAGGCCAAACTCCAAGCATTCTTCAATGATCCATGAGTATATATTGAATTTCATGCGTTCAAACTGGAGGACACCATTACAACAAAATTGCAAAAGTGTTTTACAGTTCACATAGACTAACCAGTACGATAGAATTCTCAAAACAACAAATATGAATGGGCATACAAGAAATATACCAAATATTTAGCATACACCCAGTGAGACACTTGAAAAGAGCCAAAATCTACATGATCAATTTATTCTTTGCACAATACAATATCCATTCATTGCCTTTGAATGTGAATCCTACCAGAGTTACAATGCAAATGTCTTCACAACCCTACCTGGGAGAAACATGCAAGTTTCTTACAAAATTTCTATATTTTTGACCTATGCTCTACACAAAAACTCTTCCACCCCTTTGCAAATGAATGCAAAACACATTATATACTCTACTGAATTTGCGAGGAGGCATGGAAGGAGTTTGACCATCTGTAGACCTAAAAATTGACAACCATGTTGCTTACCTCATTTTCACATGGATCATCTCAACAAAAACCTTTGATTTTGAGTGAAAGATCATGCCCAAAAGCAAGAAATTCATCATTAGAGGGCCCACATTAGTCCTAGAGTGCTTGGAGGTCATCTATCTAGAAATAATGGCATTTCATAGAGGTTTACTGTTCATATGGAGGTCATTAGAAGTGTTTACATTTTACCTTTCCACATCTGAAGAAAAAGTGGAAATCCAAGGGGGCTACTAGATTTGCAGAAGTTTAGGGGGGTTGGGATTTGTGAGTCCAGAGGGATGATCAACATATGCAAGTTGAAAGGGGGCATCATGATATAATTGCATCCACATGAAAACATCATTGGAAAAAGCATGAAGGATGCAAAGCATTGAGGGGGTAATGGATATGTAGGATTTGGTGTTGACAATATGTATATAGTGTTGTCATTGATGTCAACCCATAGTGATGTCTATCCACAATATGATGTAGAGTCAGCATTACTAAAGTCTGGAAGAATGACTTGAGGTGGTATTCTTATCTTTCCATCCAAATGTTTTTGAGAAAATTGTCTAAGACATGAACAAAGTATTTTTCCAAGACATGGGATTTGTAATTTGCTCTGCATTTCTCCATATTGTAACATCTTGGCTTATGGTTATAGAATAAGCATTTGGAGTCTTCAAGGAGTCTAATTCCAAAGTTTCAACTCTTAACTCCTTTCGTAGTGAAAGTTAGAAGCAACAGAGTATTGGATTGTGTAAACAAAGCTTGGAGTTGCAAACATCAAATTGGAATGCTCTTCATTCCACTACATTTGATCTTTTTGGCATATGGGACCTTCAAGAGATGATCATTAGTAGTTGAAGATCACTCTATCCAAATTTTAGAGTGTTTGATGTTCCGTATGTACCACTTCTTATGAACAGTTGGTTGTTTCCTGCTTTATCTTCACTGACATTTGTGTGCTGACCTGACCTAAGTGACTTGGTGATTGAGTGGTGATTGTTCATATGGATAGTATAATTATAAGGGTGATTGAAGAGTGTGCCAACCTATTTTGATGAAGTTCATGTTATGTTTCATCACCGCAAGTGCATATGGTGATGTTTTGAAGTGTGTATAGGCCAACTTACCACAAGCTACACTTTTCATCTTTTTGGCTGACCTAATCAATGTTTTGAAGTATTACAGAGGATATTTATAGAAGATCAAATTCATTTTGAGGAAGGTGGATGTGAATGCAAATATAGTAAAGCAAAGTGCAAAATATGAAGTGTGCAGAATCAGTTTGAAGACATGTATTGAGTAGAAAAAATAGACTACATTATCAGCATAAGTTAGATGTCTATTTTGCAATAGTCCATTTTTTAAATCCTATTGCAATGAGTAGAACACTTAGGGAGTAGTAGCTTCTTGGGTTGTAGTCCTAAATCAAATTTGTAATTGTTGTAAGCACTAATCAGGGAGTAGTAGTTTCCTTGGATTATAGCCCTAAAACAATGTTGTAATACTTTTGTTGTGAGCATAATATATTGTGAGCTAATCCTCACCGTGGTTTTTCCATGTTTTAGGGTTTTCTATGTAAAAATCTTGGTGTCCTTTTGTTGATTCTTGTGTTGCATAATTTACTTTCTACTCTTTAAGTTATTCAATTTTATCTATAGATGTTTGTTTAAAGTTTTGTGTGTGTTGATTCACCCCACTCTCAGAACCTCATTATGTTTAACAATTGGTATGAGTGCCAAGTGCCTTTGAAAAGCCTAACAGCTGAGGCAGATCCTACACTTGAAGACATGGAATCTAAAGTTATGGACAATGATGTATTTTTACCAGAACTAGATCTAGAAGCAATGGAACCTGAAGGTTGGGATCTTGATGGGTGTGAAGTAGACCTTAAGGGAGAACTCAAGTTAGCCCTTGATGAACTGGATAAAACAAGAGAACTAAATATAGAATATGAAGACATGCTTGAGAAATCAAAGGAGACAACTGAAAAATTGAAGTCAAAGGCCAAAGAATCAAAGGAAGAAATTCGCAAACTAAAAAATCTAATAGGAGATAAAGGAGGTGACATAAAGCCCAAGGAGGCAGAAGAAATGATATGAAATTTGAAAGTCATGGTTGAAGAAGAAAAGAGGATTGAAGATTGCTTAAATAGCAAGCTCTATGACAAATCAGTTGAATGTTCAAAACTTGAGGAAGAAGTTGTCACTCTAGGGAAACAACTGGAAAAGGCTAAAGAAAAGATTAACAAATGACTAAAACTAAAAGGAGGATCTGAATTCCTTGATGAGATAATCAATTCCCAAAAGTTAGCAAGAGAAAAACTAGGCCTTAAATTTGAAAAGGGGAAGAGTCCTATGATTAGTGCCTTTGTAAATTTATATGATAACTTCCATTCAGGAGGAAATTCTAGAATAAAGAAGGAAAAGACCTACATTGAAGATCATTAGAAGAATGCATCCGAAGTTACAAAAGAAGATGAATTCATTCCTATCTAGAGACAAAGGAAGAATATGAAGAAGAATTTCAAGAAGCCTGCACCTAAACAAACTGTTCCTATCAAGTATCTTCAAAGTTTCAATGCTAATTGCTATGCTTGTAATAACATTGGTCACAAAGCTACTAATTGTAGAAGTAATATGAATTGAAATGTTGTAAGGTGTTATACTTGCAATAAGCTTTGTCACAAATCTGCTAAACGTAGGAGTAAGTTAAGTTAGAATCCTATAACGTGTTATGCTTGCAATAAGATGGGACATAAGGCCAATGAATGAAAAAGTAAAATGTCAAGGAATAATAGGGATAATGCTTAGCCCTTTCATGGATATTGTTACACTTGTAACAAGTTTGGCCACAAGGTAGCTAATTGCAAATCTAAGGTGAGGAGAAATGGAAATGCTTAGCAATCAAAGTTCACCTGTCACAAGTGCAATCAAACAAGGCACTCTAGAAAGAATGTAAGGCCTGCTCCACAAAAGAAAGTTGATATTGCTCAACAAAAGAAGGAAATGAGAAAAGTATGGAAGAAGGAGGAGTGTGATGTTTTTGGACCTCTGCCTAGTGCAGGTGGATCCTCAAGTAACTAAAAAGATGAAGTACTGATTTAGGGGGAGTTACAACTGTAAATTTCTTCAAAACCCCTAAAGGAATGAGATGTTGAATTCCTCAACATTCTAGCTAAATTTGGAATGAGCACACTTAGATGATGATAAGAAGAGGTTTGGTCAAATTTCTGGAGATATTGAACTATCTGTAGAGGATTGCTAAGTGCATGGAATTCTACGTAAGGAAAAGAAAAAGATAAACTAATATGTAGAAAGAGAAACTAGAGAAGACTCATGAAAAAATATAGGTCTTACATAATGACTGACTTGGAATCCTTGAGGAAGAACATAGGCAAGGCAATGAAGTTTCATTTCCCCAAAACTCTGGAGGAAAATCTCTCAATGTGGTAGATTGCAGAGCAACTAAAGAGTCACTACCATATCACAGAGTAGGCTTAACTAAGTATTCACCTAATCCTAATGGTGCATCCAATACAGAATGATTAAACATCTGCGAAGAGATTTATAAGTCATTTTGCATACTCAAAAGGCATTTGTGATCGAGCATTGGAGAGCAAAGCAAAGAAAAGGTGAATCAAAGTGTGTTGGAGACTTCTTCCTTCCAAAACCCTACTGGCGAGTATTTTCAGAGTTGTGCAAACCCTAGCTTCTTTCAGTGCTACAATGGACACTCCTAGGGTCATTGATTTCATGGAGAAACCAAGATCAAAATTCAAGAAGCATTCTTTTAAATCAATAGATACTAACAAAAATAGAGCATTTTATAGGGTTTTGATCAATGTACTTCACACTGAGGATGTGCAAGTCTACATTCACTCCACATTGGACGAATTCAACCACAACAAGCTTCAAAAATTCTGGACAAACAATCTCATAGGTGATGATTTCAATCTAAAGCTAGAATATGCTAGTTTGGTGGTAAAGAAATTGAATGTACGAAATGATTTTCCCAATTTCAGTTGTGAGGATGATTGGATCAAACTTGTCTTGAGCCAAATTCATGAAGACTTCATAATTTTAGATAAACCTTATATGATTACTAAGGAGGCAATTAGGGTTGTGACTGGCATGTGTGCTACTGGGCATGTGCCCACATTGAAGTTAATAAAAAATGAAGTGATGAAGTTGACTGGTGCAAAGTTTAAAAAATGTGCCTTAACCATGGATGATATAACAGACCCTGTTGTAAGGTATGCAACTATGGTCATTAAATAAAACAATTTCTACACTAATAGAGTGGGCTCTGTGACAACAATTTATATTCATGTTGCATGTTAGACGGTGAGAGAAAACAAGGAGTTTGATGTTTGTGAGCTGTTGTGACAACAACAAATGGAGAACTTGCATAGGACAAAGTAGAATCGGTACATCTTCTGGTGTGGATCTCTTATAATTTGTATCATGTTTTATTTTTTGAATGAATTTCCTGGATCAAATGGTGTTGTGTGATGAGGGTCGCTATAGTCCTCATCATTTAATTATAAATGTCAAACTAGAGCAGTGTCCATGGCAATATGCAAGAGGGAGAAGAAATCATTTGCATGACATTCTTTTTCTACAAACAAAATTGAAAGGAAATGCATGAAACAAAATTGCTGCAATCAAATCTAATTTAAGATCTTGTAAATGAAATTGCTGGAATCAAATCTATCCTAAGAAACTTGTGAAGGGAAATACTAGAAATGTAACTAATAGGAAATGGAAAGATTGGTGGAAAAATAAACTAAGGAATGAAAACTACAAATAAACTACACTACTGCTACTAAAATACTAAACTATATTATTTCATAAAATACTTCCCATTTGATTCCTTAATTACAATGAATTTATAGAATTCTTATTCTCAATCAATTCACCAAGAATATGGATATGAGATTCTATTCTTGGGGAGAAAAACTAAATCTTCTTCCTCTGATTTTGCTGCCTTCTTTCACTTCACTTTTATTTCAGTCACGAACTGTATTTTTATTTTTGGTGAATCTCTTCAAATGGTTTATGGGTTTTGTTCCCCTCATTCTCATCTTTCCAAGTCATTTTGAAATTCTAGATTTAATTAAGAAATGAGGGAGATATCACTATTTTATTGAGACTACATTTTTAAACTTCCTCTTTTAATGCTTCTTTCTGGAAGTTTTCTGACGTTTCAAATTGACAAAATTTATTCTTTAAACTACTAATTGCTGATTACAAGGAAAACCATGTAATAACATTAATACATGCAATGCCACTAATTAATCAAAATACATGCTTTTATTTAGCTAATAGATGAGACGATTTATTGTGTCATCATCTCCCCCACACCTAAAATGTTGCAGGTCCTCCTGCAACTCATAGTGAGCTTCTAGAGCCAATCTCTTCACTTTTATTGCAATTGCTCTAGAGATTTTCTAAGAGGTGCATTGGAGATGCTCTGAAGATATCCTAAGTTACTCTGGAGCTATCCAGAGCTTGTTGTCTTATTTTCATGGTCAATTTTGTGTTACTTTGGGGCTATCCGGAGCTCTCCAGAGCTTGCTTTTCTCCCTCGGTGGCTCCAGAGAGATCCAGAATGTTCTAATACTGGAAACAGAGCCCACAGGCAACTATGGAGAGATCTAGAATGTCTTCAAATGCCAAAATAAATCTGCAAAAGCTCTTGGGAGTAGTAATTTTTATAGAGAAATGCATGTGTTTGAGTTTTAGAGAAGAAGACATAACATGTACAAAACACTTATTTGCAAAAAAGAAACCTACTCTATCCTACTCTACTTTATGATGTAGAGATAGGTTACACAAAACCATTAACTAGTTGTGGAAAATAACTGCCTTTCCTCAAAATATGGATCCATGCATTCAATTTTTTTTAAGAAGAAAACTATGAGAAGAAGGTGATTGAAGATTTAAACACTGATGCTTCACCTTTCTTTGAAATGGTGACCTTCTCCATAATATCTTATTCTAGTAGATGCATGGGCTGATTGGAAAGATCTTGCAATCCTTCCTCACATTTTGATGCATGCATGACTAGATGCAACTCCTTGTCCTTCAAATATTTGATTGAGCAACCCTCCTTAGACTTTGAAGGTGTCCAAATAATAATGATCCTTTCCTTACTAGGGTTTGAAGTCATGGTCCTCTAGATGAGGAGTTTGCACAAGAGTTGTAACCTTCTTTACATGCAATAACCTCTTCCTTTGGATCTATTGTTTTGGAAGGGGGCATTTCTAGAATAATAAACCTAAAAAAAGACTTGCAACTAATTTTTCCTTTTGACCTGTTGTAACATCCATGTCTGATTAACATAGTAAAACTAGAAGATTTACCATAAAGTAATTCAACAAGGTAAAAATGAGATAGAGAAATTTTTTCTTTTATTCAACAAATAATCAAGTAATTAGAATTACAAGATTTCTTTTTACAAAATACAATATACCCATATTGTCTTTTCATTTACAATGTTTACAAATGTAAAACCATCACATATATAAATTTGGAATTAATACTGCATCTGAATATCTAAAATCTTTATCACAAGTCCTGGCATGTTTCCTACTTGGAGAGAGAGCATCTTTCCAATGATTAACCTCCAACCACAAACTGGTAGTCTCCCACACATCTTCCACATAGGAAATGGACCTACCCTTCACGAGGAATATAGACCTTAGGTGACTAGTGGTAATTTGCCTTTCTTGAGTACATAGTGTTGTATTCTACTCAACTCTATCAACCATACAACCCTAGATACCCTCTAGCGAAGTATGATTTCTGATAGGATGAGCAACGAAGTATGATTTCTATTAGGATGAGCAATCCGAATACAGTGAACCGACAATGCATGCAAAAAACAAATGCATTACTTTGGCCAAAGTTTTTAATATTAACATCGTTCATAATGAACATAGTCGATGTGTTCACCCACCCCTACTCAACTTGGATACTAACATATTCTTTCATTTTAAACTCTTACTTAACTTAGTCATGAATTAGTTTAATCCATGAGTCATAATAATAATACTTTTAGACTTAAATAAGTCTATATGACATAACCATTCCATAATATCCTTTTAATATGATATTACAATAAAACATATCTTTTATCTAGGAGTTTTAGAAATGCAAATAACCCTTAATTAACTCAACCAAGGTTAAGAATACTATACTTCTTAAATAGATAATGTCTCCTATACAAAGGAACGTAGAATAACTTTGATAATGTTTTTAAACAAAACATACCTTATGTATAAATATCCTTACAAGGTCATTTTCTATAGTATACTTAGCCTATTCCATTGTGTTGGATCTCTTCATGAACAACAATGACAAATAGTCTTAAATGGAATTCTCATAATAACCTTATTCCATTTTCCTTAGTAACTCTAAGTTACTATCTTTAGATATGACACAAAAGTTTACTAACAATTCATATGATTCTAGTTCTCTTGGTAGATAACACTATTCATGATGCATATATATAAACTATAAAATACATTATGTTAAATCAATATAACTTCAATACTATACAGTTCAAGTTGAGAATATGAAAACAAGGTTCATTCATTCGAGAGCCTAATGTTTTGATAGCTCACAATCATTCCAATGACTTGTTATAAACTTATTCAATTAGAGAACTGTTTCAAAGCTAATAATAGTTATGACAGTCTCTTACTAAAATGGTCTCTTATCCTCTATTCAATGCATTAAAATGATTATTGAACTATAAACAAAATAGAAAATGGTCAATGTAGCATACTATAACATACTACTCACTTGATTTACCAAGAATCAACCATACGATTTGCATTCATTGTCCTCATCGATCACGGAGATAGATCAACATAGTTTTCCTAGAATGTTAACTGCATTTTCCTATTGTTGATACACTACTATTTTTGACTGTTACACCACAAATACAGAACGTTTACCTTACTGACAAACTCTTATAATCACCTATGATACAACAATGTTCAAACTAAAAGATCTATTCGATTAACTCATGATTTGCATGAACTGAGAAATACCTGACAGTAGATGAACTTCAGTTGGCTGTGATATGAAAACTAGACACAGGGTCAATGCCTCTAGACTATGTATTCCCTCTCTAAGCTTCTCTATCTACATTTGATCCTCACTCCTTCTCTTCTATTCTCTCTAGATTCTTAATTTAATCCTCCACTCTTCGCTCAGCTGAGTCGTTACTCATTATATCTCCCAGGCACGACTCCTTGAGAGTTGCCTTCATTTTCTCTTAATAGTAATTCGGTTGCAACTTAAAGACCTCATAACAGTCATCGGCGACTCAGTCATAAACTAAATTCAATTTTTAAGAAAACATCCACATGTCAATTGTGGAAGGCCGCCAATTGGTTTAATCGGTTGGGAAGTTCAAAAACACAGTCATCCCTATAAGGATGAGGCCGACACTCAAAGAAATATAAAACTAATCTTTTAATGATCAATACATGTGGTTCAATCCACTACTAACAATTATAAAGATTCTACTATATTTTAGCTTATGGTTTCCTCAATGTCGTCGACTCATTAAGAGGTATTATCCTCTTACGATGCAAAGACATCTATATATATATTGATTACATCAATAATAATTATATTGATTACATCAATTATAATCCTCATATCTTTGCCTATTACATTAGGTAGATATAGTTTATTCAATAATAAGATATTATTAAACCATGGGATATGGATATCGTGATTGGGTTGAGCTTGTCTCCCCATCATAATCCGTCGATAAATATCACATATTAATAACCTCGACGAAAACGTCTTAACATTTACGAATCGTTATAACATGTCAAATATCTTAATAATAGTATTAAGATAATCATTTTATGACAATAACGTCGTAATATTTATGTTGAATGTAAATAGTTATAAATCAAACTCAAAGGACGTCGTTAACGTTATTAACGACTAAGACAACTTAATACGACTTAGCAAGTTTTGAAAACAATATCGACTACCTGTCGATTAGGTTCAGAAGTAAACTGACAAGACAAAGCTTACCTCTTATGACACCTTGGTTCATATTTTTGTTAAACACTTATAAATTAGTTTGGCAAATAAATCACTCGTAACCCGAGGTCTATATCTCTCTCCTGGAAAGATACTCTCTCTCTTCTTTTCTCCAAGAGTCATCTGATAACCTGTAATCCTGTTTCACTTGTCATCAAACAATATGTGATCAGTGCATCATTATTCAATTAATTCAACTAATAAATCAAATCTCATAATACAAATATTAAATCAATAATAACATAATCATTTCTATGATTCCAATAAATGACATTCAATAAAATCCATGTTTTTCCTTGTCATCAATCTAAACATCACAATAAACTTACTTACGTCCAAGTAAAAAGTAAAAGTAAAGCAAGACAAAAGTTCGGGATGTAACATATCCTTCCCCTAAAGATTCATCATCCTCGATGATATAGGGTATTAAAAGGTAACTAAAAGCAAGTTCATTGTTTCAACTGGTAATATTTTCAAATAAATGAGGGAATTTTTGATAAAATTCATGGTAATCCTCCCATGTAGCATTTTCTTCAGCATACTGGTCCCATTAGACCTTGCAATGCAGGACCTCTCTATTACGCAAGTGGAGCTTGCACATTTCTAACACCTTGAGTGGCTCGATCATGACCACCCCTGGGTCTTGCATCTATAAAGAATCCCAAGTCAGAATATTGTTATCACTTGCAACATATTTCTTCAAATAAGACACATGAAAAATATTGTGCATTCTAGATAAGACTGGTGGTAGAGCAATTCTATAGGCAACCAGATTGACTACTTCAAGCACTTCAAAGGGTCCCACATATCGAGGGGCCAACTTAGAAGATTTCCCAAACTTAATAGAACTCTTCTGAGGTTTAACTCTCAAAAGAACTTTTTCTCCAATAGAAAATTGCCTTGGAACACACTTTGTATCCACATAGCTCTTTTGCCTATCATTGGCTTCTGCCAATCTTTTTTTGATCATATTAACTTTCTCTTCATTTCAGCTAGTATTTATGGCCTGATGCTGATCCTATCCTCTAGCTTATAGGAGTTTGGCATCTTCTTCCATACAATGCTTCGAATGGTGCCATCTTAATAGTGGAATGATAGGAATCGTTGTAAGCAAATTCCACAAGTGGTAAGTATTTTTCCCACTTATATTGTTGATTCATTCAATACATACACAACAAATCTTCCAAGACTTGATTAACTCTCTCAGTTTGCCCATCGGTTTCAAGATGGTAAGTTGTACTCACATTAAGTTTAGTCCCTAGCGCAGAAAACAAAGTTTGCCAAAACCTTGATGTTACATGTGCATCTCTATCTAAGATAATCTTTTCAAGGAAGCCATGCAATCTAAAGACCTCTTGCACAAATTTACGAGCTACCACAGGTGCTCCATCAGTCAAATTCCCTGGCATGAAATGTGCTACTTTTGTGAGTTTATCAACCACCACCAAAATGGCATAATGTCTATTCCTTGACATAGGAAGACCTTGAACAAAATCCATACTAATAACTGGCCATTTCCACTCTGGCACGTCATGTGGATACAACAATCCTATGGGATGATGATGCTCTACTTTTACCCTTTGGCATTCTAAATAGCTTTCTACAAATCTTGTAGAATCATTCTTCATTCCTTTCTAGAAATAAAAATGTTTTAACATCCGCTATAAGTTTGGTTACTCCTGGATGTCCTATATATGGTGCAGTATGAACTTCTTTCCATACTAAATCCCTTAATCCAGCTGAATCGGGAACATAAATTCTATCTTTATAGCTCAATAGTCCATCTGACTCAAACTGATAACCATCATATCTTGGATCTTTAGGATTATTTTTTAGAGTCTGCTTAACTTGCTCATAAAACTCATCTCCAGACAAATTTTTCAATACCAAATCCTTGAAATTTCCACGAATAGAAATAATAGAAGCTATATGTCTTCTACGACTCAAAGCATCAGCTACTCTATTCTCTTTTCCTATGATGTAGTTTATCTCAAAGTCATAGTCAGATATCAATTCTAACCATCTCGTTTGTCGAGCATTTAATTGCAGTTGTGAGAAAATATACTTAAGACTTTAATGATTTGATTTCAGTACAAAAGTCTTTCCCAACAAATAATGTCTCCACATCTGTAAGGCATGAATTACTGCTGCCAATTCCAAATCATGCGGCACATAATTTTTCTCATAAGATTTTAATTTCCTTGACTCATATGCAATAACTCTTCCATCTTGCATAAGCATTCCTCCTAATCCTTATCTCGAGGCATCTATAATTACCTCTAATTGTCCTTCGGCGTTAGGAACTTTCAAGATTGGAGCTAAAGTTAAACTTTTCCTTTAAGAGATCAAATGCTTCTTGACATTTGTCTATCCATTCAAATCTCTTTCCTTTCCTCTGCAGGGAAGTGATTGGACTAGCAATACTGGAGAAATTTAGAACAAACTTTCCATAATAGCCTGCCAAGCCCATGAAACTATACACCTCATGTACATTTGTTGGTACAGGCCAATCCAAAATAGTGGTAATTTTTATAGGATCAATAGATATTCCATTAGCTGATATGATATGTCCTAGGTATTGTACCTCCTTTTGAAAGAATGTGCACTTAGATAGCTTCCCATATAACTTATGTTCTCTTAACCTCTGTATAACTATTTGCAGTTACCATTGATGTTCTTCATCATTCTTAGAATAAATGAGTATATCATCCAGAAAGACTAAAACAAAATTATCCAAACAATTTATGAATATACTATTCATTAGATTCATGAATGCAACAAGTGCATTTGTCAAACCAAATGACAACACTATAAACTCATAGTGTCCATATCTGGTTCTAAAATCTGTCTTATGAATATCTTCATCCCTCAGTCTTAACTGATGAAATCCTGATCGCAAATCAATCTTTCAAAACATAGTAGCTTCACGCATTTGATAAAAAAGATCATCAATACGTGGCAAAGGATATTTTTACCATTGCTTTATTGAGCATACGATAATCTATACACAAACGAAGGGTTCCATCCTTCTTCTTGAAAAAAATAACCAGAGCACGCCAAGGTGAAACACTGGGTCTGATTAAACCTTTTTCCAACAATTCTTGTAATTATGCTTTCAATTCCATTAACTCCATTGTTGTCATACAATACGGTACTTTTGATATAGGCTCAGGTCCTGGTTTAATATCAATAGAAAAATCAAACACCCTCTTGGGAGGCAATCCTGGAAGTTCTTCTGGAAACACATCCTAAAATTCCTGAAGAAAAGGATACTTTTCCCCAAAAGATAAACTGGGGTTTTCTACCGCTTCCTCCACTTGTTCCATTTTGACTGCGAATAACTGACAACCTTTCCTTCCAACCCTTTTTAATTGCTTGGCAGAGATAGTTCTAATTTTAACTTCTCTTTGAATTCCTTGGAATTGGGTCAAATTCCCCAAATCATCTAAGCATTCAACTATTTTTTAAAAATAGTCAACCTTAGCTCTATCTTTCCATAACCAATTCATTCCTAGGATCACATCATAGGAACCTAAGGGGGCTACATATAGATTTACTTCAGTTGAGAAACTAGGAAGGTCAACTTTGGCTTCAAACAAACATTGCTCTACTTGAACCTTAGATTGGTTAGCATATTCTACTGACCAAGGTTTGGACATGTAACCAACTTTTCTAGAAAATTTATTCAAAATTCTAGGAGAAACAAAGTTTTATGTGGCTCCTATGTCAATCAAAATAGATAAAGGGACTCCAAACAAAGTACCTATCATCTCAATGGGTGTGATTTGATACTCTACCTGATGATTGTCAAGAGATGCATGAATCCTTTGCTGAAATGCTTCTTGCTGAGTAGGTAGTGCAGTACCTCTTTGTTGACCATTTTGATTCTTGTTAGGGCAACTATTTGCATAGTGGTCACCCCCACAAGTAAATCATCCTACAATGGGTCCTTTCTTATCTGAAGTCTTCCCATTGTTATCCTCATTTCTTTTATAGTTTCTACTCTCCTTCTCATTGCCAGATCCACCTTTGTTCCTCTGAGGTCCTTTATCTTTTCTTTTGTTATCATAACTCTTTTCATATCTCTTCTTGTAGGGTTGATTGTTAGGAGTTCCATTAAACCTCTTGTATCTTCTATCACGATAAGCTGAAATGGATTTCAACTTTTGCTCTTGCTTGATTGCCTTCTCGTACATTTGATCCATTGTTGTGGGACCATGTACATCCACTTCACCCCAATTTGAGCATTTAAGCCCATGATGAATTTCTCATCCTTTTGATACTGTAGAACGTATTTCAGGAGTCGAGTGAATTTTTCCCCATATTCTACCACTGTCATATCTCCTTGTCGAAGATTCTGAAAATCAGTTAGTTTATGATCCAAATAGAGTTGTGGTAACCATCTCTTGCAAAATATTTCCATAAACTCATCCCAAGTCACCCTTAGAGAGCTTAAATACAATTCCATCTTTTTATTCATCCACCAAGTGGATGCTTCTCCTACTAATTAGAATTCTCCCCATACTACCTTTGTCACCTCTGAGTAATTCCTTATCTCGAAGTACTTTTCCATTTCTGTTAACCAAGCTTCTACAGCATCTCTGATTTCTGTCCCATCAAATTTTGGTGGAACAACCTTCTTCATATCCTTTGAGAGATCCAAGGTCAATCTATCCCTTGCCTCTTTATAAGGTTTGGTACTCTTTCTTTTATCTTCACGATTTTCTCCGCTTTCACCATGAGAGTTTTCACCTCCTCCCTCAGTATTTCCTTTGTCATCCACTTTCTTCTCCAAATCACCCAATCTTTTCTTGGTTTCCTCAAGCATGGTTATGATTTGGTCTAGCATATTATTTGGCGGGTGGTTTTCCTCTTCACTTTCTCCTTGGTTATTTCTTGTCCGCATCATGTTTATTGATTTCTCACACCTGAGAATATTGAGTTGTCTATTAGTTCAAGATTATAATGTAACCCATTAAATCTAACTATAATACTCAATTTAAACAATAGTTTGGCACAAAAACAACTCTTTTTATTTATTTCATTTCAAAAGTAAAGAGTTTTCTTCTTTTATACAAGAAATGACTTCAAAAGTCATGCTCAAGAGGAGTATATCCTTCATACTCATTCTTGGATATATAATCTCAAGGTAGATAACTCTTTGACTCACTATCAGACCTAACTTCTATGATCTCAATAGTTGAGGGTATGTGGGGATCTCACCTAACCATAGTTATTTCCTCATCTTTAACCCTTTCCATGTACTCCTTTCTCACTCGCTTGATTTGAGTAAAGGCAGTCACTAGATTTTCAGTATCACTTAACCAAATGTCACTCTCATCATTGGTTCCCTCAAAGGTTTTCATATTAGCCTCACATTCTCTTTTAGCTTTAAGGAAATGTTGGATCGAATTAAAAGACTTTCTCCCTGTCTTCTTAAAATGTACCATCCTGGCACAAAAATTTTCAAACATCAGCTAACTGCATAATATTGACTAAAGGAAAGCATAGTGGTCTCATAAGCCCTAGTGTTGAACCTAGTAGCTCTGATACCATATGTAACATCCGCATCCGATTAACATAGTAAAACTAGAAGATTTACCATAAAGTAATTCAACAAGGTAAAAATGAGATAGAGAAAAAATTTCTTTTATTCAACAAATAATCAAGTAATTAGAATTACAAGATTTCTTTATACAAAATACAATATACCCATATTGTCTTTTCATTTACAATGTTTATAAATGTAAAACCATTGCATATACAAATTTGGAATTGATATTGCATCTGAATATCTGACATCTTTATCACAAGTCTTGGCATGTTTCCTGCTTGGAGAGAGAGCATCTTTCCAGTGATTAACCTCCAACCATAGACCGGCGGTCTCCCACACATCTTCCACATAGGAAGTGGCCCTACCCTTCACGAGGAATATAGACCTTAGGTGACCAGTGGTAATTTGCCTTTCCTGAGTATAGAGTGTTGTATTCTACTCAACTCTATCAACCATACAACCCTAGATACCCTCTAGCTAAGTATGATTTCCGATAGGATGAGCAATCCAAATAAAGTGAACAGACAATGCATGTAGAAAACAAATGCATTACTTTGGCCAAAGTTTTTAATATTAACATTGTTCATAATGAACGTAGTCTATGTGTTCACCCACCCCTACTTGACTTGGATACTGTCATATTCTTGCAATTTAAACTCTTACTTAACTTAGTCATGAATTAGTTTAATCCATGAGTCATAATAATAATACTTTTAGACTTAAATAAGTCTATATGACATAACTTTCCATTGGCTGGTAATCGACTCTAGGGTTACCCTAATATCCTTTTAATATGATATTACAATAAAACATATCTTTTATCTAGGAGTTCTAGAAATGCAAATAACCCTTGATTAACTCAACCAAGGTTAAGAATACTATACTTCTTAAATAGATAATGTCTCTTATAAAATGGAACGTAGAATAACTTTGATAATGTTTTTAAACAAAACATACCTTATGTATAAATATCCTTACAAGGTCATTTTCTCTAGTATACTTAGCCTATTCCATTGTGTTGGATCTCTTTCATGAACAACAATGACAAATAGTCTTAAATGGAATTCTCATAATAACCTTATTCCATTTTCTTTAGTAACTCTAAGTTACTATCTTTAGATATGACACAAAAGTTTACTAACAATTCATATGATTCTAGTTCTCTTGTTAGATAACACTATTCGTGATGCATATATATAAACTATACAATACAATATGTTAAATCAATATAACTTCAATACTATACAGTCCAAGTTGAGAATATGAAAACAAGGTTCATTCATTTGAGAGCCTAATGTTTTGATATCTCACAATCATTCCAATGACTTGTTATAAACTTATTCGATTAGAGAACTGTTTCAAAGCTAATAATAGTTATGACAGTCTCTTACTAAAATGGTCTCTTATCCTCTATTCAATGCAGTAAAATGATTATTGAACTATAAACAAAATAGCAAATGGTCAATGTAGCATACTATAACATACTTCTCACTTGATTTACCAAGAATCAACCATACGATTTGCATTCATTGTCCTCGTCGATCACAGTGATAGATCAACATAGTTTTCCTAGAATGTTAACTGCATTTTCCTATTATTGATACACTACTATTTCTAACTATTACACCACAAATACATAAGGTTTACCTTAGTGGTGAACTCTTATAATCGCCTATGATACAACAATGTTCAAACTAAAAGATCTATTCGATTAACTCATGATTTGCATGAATTGAGAAATACCTAATAGTAGACGAACTTTAGTTGGCTGTGATATGCAAACTAGACACAGGGTTGATGTCTGTAGACTGCGTATTCCCCCTCTAAGTTTCTCTACCTATATTCGACCCTCACTCCTCTTCTATTCTCTCTATATTCTTAACTTAATCCTCCACTCTTCGCTCAGCTGAGTCATTACACATTATATCTCCCAGGCACGACTCCTTGAGAGTTGCCTTCATTTTCTCTTAATGGTAATTCGGTTGCAAACTTAAAGACCCCATAACAGTCATCGGTGACTCAGTCATAAACTGAATTTGATTTTTAAGCAAAAGTCCACATGTCAATTTTGGAAGGCCGCAAATTGGTTTAATCAGTTGGGCAGTTCAAAAATAGTCGTTCCTATAAGGACGAGGCTGACACTCAAAGAAATATAAAACTGATCTTTTAATGATCAATACATGTGGTTCGATCCACTATTACATGTGGTTCGATCCACTACTAACAATTATAAAGACACTACTATATTTTAGCTTACGATTCCCTCAATGTCGTTGACTCATTAAGAGGTATTATCCTCTTACGATGCAAAGGCTGCTATATATATTGATTACATCAATAATAATTATATTGATTACATCAATTATAATCCTCATATATTTGCCTATTACATTAGGTAGATATAGGGACGGGTGTAAAAAGATGGGGGGCCAAAAAGTGGCCAAAATTCTCAAAACTTTTAAAAAATCCATAAGGTGAGCACGTTATAGTGTGCTCACATTATGGCTTGGTGTTGCTGAGCCTTTGGCTTGGAAACACAAAACCATAACGTGAGCGCGTTATTATTTTCTTTGCATTTTTTTCTTTTTTGCAAACATTTGCCCAATGTTTGTCAAGTTTGAGGTTGTTTATTGAATGTTTTATGTTCAAGTTTTTTAAGTATGTTTGATGTATGTATGTTTGTATATATATTTGTATTTATGTATGTATGCCTATATGTATGAATGTATGTATGCATGCTTGTATGTATGTATGTGTGTGTATATATGTATGTATGCTTATATGTATGTATGTATGTATGTATGTATTTATGCTTGTATGTATGTATTAATGGTTGTATGTATATATGTATGGTTGTATGTATGTATGTATGTATGTATATATGTATGCATGTTTGTATGTATGGTTGTATGTATGTATGTATGCTTGTACGTATGCTTGTATGTATGTATGCATGTATGTAAGGGTTTTGGGTTTAGGGTATATAAGGACCTGAGCCCATATAGTTTTTAGGGTTGAGGGTTGAGGTTTTTGGGTTTAGCATTTAAGATATAGGTTTGAGGGTTGAGGGTTACAATTGAGGGATAATATTCAACTTGTTAAGTGTATAAGAGTGTAAGGTATGGGGATTAGGGTTTAGGATATTGTGAACTTAGGGTTTATGATATGGATTGAGGGTATAAGTGTGAGGTTATAGGGTATAGGGATGAAGGTTTGTGGGTGTAGGTTTCAGGGTTTAAAGTATAGGGTTGAGGATTGATGGATTAGGGCTTAAGTATATGGTTGAGGGTATAGGGTAGAGGGTTGAGAGTTTACAGTTGAGGGATAATGTTCAAGGTTGAGTGTCTAAGATATAGGGTATAGGGTTTAAGGGTATAAGGCATATGGATGAGAGTTGAGGGTTTAGGGCATAATTATAGGGTTGAGGGTATATGGTATAGGGTAGAGGTTTGAAGGTTGAGGGATAATGTTCAAGGTTGAGTGTCCAAGGTTAAGTGTGTAGGATATAGGGTTTAAGGGCTTAAGGTTTAAGGGTATCTAGGGGTTGAGAGTTTATGGTTTAAGGGTTTAAGGTTTGAGGGATTAAGGGTTTAAGGGTTAAGGGTTTAAGGGTTGAAGGATTAGGGTTTAAGGCATAGTGTTGAGGGTAGATGGTTTAGGGATAGGGTTTAGGGTTGAAGGTTTAAGGGATGAGGGTTGAGGATTTAGGGATGAGGGTTAAGGGATTAGGGTTTAAGGTATAGTGTCGAGGGTAGAGGGTTTAGGGATAGGGTTTAGGGTTTAAGGTTTAAGGGTTGAGGGATTAGGGTTTAGGGTTGAGGGATTAGGGTTTAAGGTATAGTGTCGAGGGTTGAACCCTAATCCCTCAACCCTTGACACTATGCCTTAAACCCTAAACCCTAACCCCTCAACCCTAAACCCTATCACTTAACCCTAAACCCTAAATCCTATCCCTAAAGCCTCAACCATCAACCCTTAAACCTTAAATCCTAAACCCTATTCCTAAACCCTCAACCCTTAAACCTGAAACCCCAAACCCTATCCCTAAACCCTCTACCCTCGACACTATACCTTAAACCCTAATCCCTTAACCCTAAACCCTAAATGCTAAACCCTATCCCTAAAGCCTCAACCCTCAACCCTTAAACCTTAAACCCTAAACCCTATCCCTAAATCCTCTACCCTCGACACTATACCTTAAACCCTAATCCCTTAACCCTCAGCCCTAAATCCTCAGCCCTAAATCCTGAACCCTCAAACCTTAAACCTTAACCCTAAACCCTATCCCTATACCCTCTACCCTTGACACTATGCCTTAAACCCTAATCTCTCAACCCTTAAACCCTTAATCCCTAAAACCTTAAACCCTTAAACCCTAAACCCTCAACCCCTAGATACACTTAAACCCTTAAACCCTAATCCCTCAACCCTAAACCCTAAACCCTAATCCCTCAACCCTAAACCCTAAACCCTAATCCCTCAACCCTCAACCCTAATCCATCAACCCTCAACCCTAATTTTGATTTTCTTCCATTGCTTCAATATCATTGTTGTTTTACCCATTAGAAACCAATTCATTCAACAACTTGTTGCCCATTGGTTGACTTGAATTGCATACTCTGTTAGAAGAAGCGCATCTTTTATTTGTATTAATGTTGGTATTCATAAGCTGGAGCTCGCATTGATATTTTTCACACACCCTATTCTTTGAAATATCTTAACCTTAAAATATGACTTGGATATGTACTTGAACACAACAAAATCTCCAATCTCCAACCCATGATGATTCACAAAATTTTCCCAACCCTGCTTAAATTCTAGTTTATTTATTATATACCCTCAACCCTAATCCCTCATCCCTAAACCCTAAACACTATCCCTATTCTTAAACCCTCAACTCTCAACATTAAACCATAATCCATCAACCCTAAACCCTAATCCCTCAACCCTAAACCCTATCCCTAAACCCTCAACCCTCAACACTATACCTTAAACCATAATCCCTCAACCCTCAACCCTCAACACTATACCTTAAACCATAATTCCTCAACCCTAAACCCTAAATCCTATCCCTAAACCCAACAAAACTGCTTTGCCTTATGTTAGGTTGTTAAACCCATCATTTTTTACACTCTTCTCTTAAAGATATCTAAGTTGCAAGAATATGTCAGAAAAATGGCTATAAACTTTTTTGGTAATTTTAGAAATTAGTTTTAAAGTATTTTTCTACATTCCCTTTTTAATTATGCATGTGTACAGTAAATCCTAGTTTAAGTTTTCTGTATTGTCTTAGTAATGTTATATGACATGTTTTTCTGGACCATCTGGGATTCATTATGCCAATAGGTGTACACACTATGAGAAAATCTTTGCGTATGGTACATCCATAGTGAGTAATTAAGAGTTGAAATCAGAAGGATGATCATTATGAGAAAATCTTTGCATTGGGGTACATCCACAGTGGGAAATGAATAGTTGAAATCAGAACCCCTGGTCAACATTAAGTGACCATTTTTTATTAAGATTTTTTTTAAAGATCAGCATACTCTCTCCACCTATTTGCTTGAATTTAAATCAGGGCCATAAAAATGTGGCCCCACATTTGCTCCCAATGTATAACCTGGGTGTAATTAAAACCATCAACTAGATAAAATAAACAACTTTGGCCATAAAAATCAATCAGTCTTTTAAAAATAGATATATTAGTAACTATACATTTTAGATATCAGTAACAATACATTTTAGTACCATTTCTTTCTTGATTTTCTATTTTTAATTAACTAATTTTTGTTTGTTTTAGACAAAATATTACAATCCTCATGAAGATCTTTTCTTGTATATAATTTTCTCCTTTTATCTTTGGCTTGTCCTTTCCCTCCTAGAAGTTCTTTCAAAAGGATCCTTATTTTATCTTTCGATCTATATGAACTCTAAACATAAATCTATGTTTCTTGCTGTCTACTTGCTCAAAGATGCAAACGTCTCCTTGATATTATTATGGCATACAAAATATGCTCACCCCACACTTAGGGCAGGTATATTGTTATGAAACAAGCAAATAATCTCACATTGTTTACTAACTCTATCCACAAGAACTACTAAACTTTTTTCTCTTGGTAATTGTAGAGGACATTCACCTATTTTTTACAACTCCTATATTCCCAAACCATTACAAAAACTAAGTTATTTTAACCCAATAAATAGTTGATTGCATTGATTTAATACTCTACTATTAAAGCTTGGCATTCACACAAATGCATATGTTCATATTATAGAAGACTGCATTATATTAGACTATTAGAGATCCCTCATAAAAGTGTAATAACAAAACTGCTTTGCCTTATGTTAGCTTACAATTATTTAGCCATTCTTTTTGACACTCTTCTCTTAATAAAGTAAGAGTAATAAGAATAGAAGGTAGAGAATTTGATCTTACTAGTATGCATGGTCGTTTACATTCTGTGACTTCATTTTCATTGAATAAAAGGTAAATATCTGATTTGAAAGGTGGGGCAGAGTTCACTGTCATGTGCTTTTCTAGATGATAGTGTCCATAATGACCAGGGTTCTTCAAAGAAAGGCCTATAACATAATTAAGCTTTTGTTATACCAATCCTCTAGGTAAAGCTACAATTCAAATGCCTGCTTTGAAAATTGAAATAAATTAAATTAGACTTACAATTTTGATTTTCTTCCATTGCTTCAACAACATCATTGTTTTCTTCATTAGAAACCAATTCAATCAACAACTTGCTGCCAATTGGTTGACTTGAACTGCATCCTCTGTTAGAAGAAAGGCATTTTTTATCTGTATTAATATTGGTATTCATAAGCTGAAGAACATTGATATTTTTCACACATCCTGTTCTTTGAAATATATTAACCTTAAAATATGACTCGGATATGTACTTGAACACAACGAAATCTCCAATCTCCAGCCCATGATGATTCACAAAATTTTCCCAACCTTGCCTAAATTTTAGTTTATTTATGGTACCCCCTAATTGTGCATCCCACTCCTGCCCACCTAGGCCTTACAACACCATATGTTCATCTGTGTTGTCTATAAACTATGAAATAAATGTAGGAGGAATGTGCTTCCATAAACACATTACACAATTAGATTTTACAAGTTCTTAACAGTGTAAAGGAAATAAAAGAATGAAAAATAATGTATAGAGTTACCAATTTTTGTGCAAAGTCTCCAAGAATAACTTTGAAGGAGGCATGCCCATTAAACCAATTCAATCAACAACTTGTTGCCCATTGGTTGACTTGAACTGTATCCTCTATTAGAAGAAGGGCATCTTTTATCTATATCAATGTTGGTATTCATAAGCTGAAGAGAATTGATGTTTTTCACACACCTTATTCTTTGAAATATCTTAACCTTAAAATATGACTTGGATATGTACTTGAACATGTAACAAAATATCCAATCTCTAGCCCATGATGATTCACAAAATTTTCCCAGCCCTACCTAAATTCCAATTGATTTATGGCACCCCCTAATTGCACATCCCACTCTTGCCTACCCGGGCCTTGCAACACCATATGTTCGTCTGTGTTGTCTATAAATTGTGAAACAAATGCAGGAGGAATGCACTGCCATAAACGCATTACACAATTAGATTTTACAAGTTCTTAACAGTGTAAATGAAATAAAAGAATAAAAAATAATGTATAGAGTTACCAGTTTTTGTGTAAAGTCTCCAAGCATAACTTTGAAGAAGGAGGCATGCCCATTAAACCAATTCAATCAGTAACTTGCTACCCATTGGTTGACTTGAATTGCTTCCTCTGTTAGAAGAAAGACATCTTTTATTTGTATCAATGTTGGTATTCATAAGCTGAAGAGCATTGATGTTTTTCACACACCATGTTCTTTGAAATATCTTAACCTTAAAATATGACTTGGATATGTACTTGAACACAATGAAATTTCTAATCTCCAGCCCATGATGATTCACAAAATTTTCCCAACCCTACTTAAATTCTAGTTTATTTATGGTACCCCCTAATTGTACATCCCACTCCTGCCCACCTGGGCCTTACAACACCGTATGTTCATCTGTGTTGTCTATAAATTGTGAAACAAATGCAGGAGGAATGCGCTGCCATAAACACATTACACAATTAGATTTTACAAGTTCTTAACAGTGTAAAGGAAATAAAATAATGAAAAATAATGTATAGAGTTACTAGTTTTTGTGTAAAGTCTCCAAGCATAACTTTGAAGAAGGAGGCATGCCCATAAAACTAATTCAATCAGCAACTTGCTGCCCATTGGTTGACTTGAACTGCATCCTCTATTAGAAGAAGGGCATCTTTTATCTATATCAATGTTGGTATTCATAAGCTGAAGAGCATTGATGTTTTTCACACACCATGTTTTTTGAAATATCTTAACCTTAAAATATGACTTGGATATGTACTTGAACATGTAACAAAATCTTCAATCTCTAGCCCATGATGAGTTTACTTGAACTGCATCCTCTATTAGAAGAAGGGCATCTTTTATCTATATCAATGTTGGTATTCATAAGCTAAAGAGCATTGATGTTTTTCACACACCCTATTCTTTGAAATATCTTAACCTTAAAATATGACTTGGATATGTACTTGAACACAACAAAATCTCCAATCTCCAGCCCATGATGATTCACAAAATTTTCCCAACCCTACCTAAATTCCAATTTATTTACGGTACCCCCTAATTTTACATCTCACTCCTACCCACCTAGGCCTTACAACACCATATGTTCGTCTGAGTTGTCTATAAACTATGAAACAAATGCAGGAGGAATGCACTACCATAAACACATTACACAATTAGATTTTACAAGTTCTTAACAGTGTACAAGAAATAAAAGAATGAAAAATAATGTATAGAGTTACCAGTTTTTGTCTAAAGTCTCCAAGCATAGCTTTGAAGAAGGAGGCACGCCCATTAAACCAACTCATTCAACAACTTGCTTCCCATCAGTTGACTTGAACTGTATACTCTGTTAGAAGAAGGGCATATTTTATCTGTATCAATGTTGGTATTCATAAGCCGAAGAGCATTAATGTTTTTCACACACCCTGTTCTTTAAAATATCTTAACCTTAAATTATGACTTGGATATGTACTTGAACACAACAAAATCTCCAATCTCTAGCCCATGATGATTCACAAAATTTTCCCAACCCTGCCTAAATTCTAGTTTATTTATGGTACCCCTTAATTGTACATCCCTAAACCCTAAACCCTCATCCCTTAACCCTAAACCCTAATCCCTAATCCCTAAACCATAAACCCTAATCCCTAATTATAATTTATGGTACCCTAATCCCTAAACCCTAAACCCTAATCCCTTATCCCTAAACCATAAACCTTATCCCTAAATCCTCAACCCTCAACACTTAAACCTTAAATCATAAACCCTATCCCTAAACCCTCAACCCTCAACACTATACCTTAAACCCTAATCCCTCAACCCTAAACCATATCCCTAATCCCTCTACCCTCAACACTCTATCTTAACTCTAATCCCTCAACCCTCAACCCTAAATGCTATCTCTAAAGCCTCAACCCTAAACCCTAATCCCTCAAGGTCCTAAACTCTAATCCCTTATCCCTAAACTCTAAATCCTATCCATAAACCCTCAACCTTAAACCTTAATCCCTTAACCCTCAACCCTAATCCCTCTTGACCTTAAACCATCAACCCTTATCCACCCCTCTCCTCCCCTATCTGCCTCACCCCCATCTCTACCCTCCTCTACCCTCAACACTATACATACATACATACATACATACATACATATAGGCATACATACATACATACATACATGATTAATAACCTTGAACATAAAAATATCCAAGGGGGTCATAACATGAGCGCGTTATGTTAAACATGACAAACATTGAGCAAACTTTTGCAAAAAAAGAAAAAATGCAAAATAGAACATAACGCGAGCACATTATAATGCGCTCGCGTTATGTTTTGCTTTGGGAATCCCAAGCCTTAGGCTTGGGATTTGCTTTGGATTTCCAACCCAAAGGCTTGGAGTGCCTTCCCAATGTCCAAAGACGTGTTTTTGCATATTCTACAGGATTTCACATAATTTTGTTCGTGCTAACCCTCAAATTTGCATGTGTTTCAAGGTTGAACAAATCGAACACTTGGGTAATGTTAGGCTTTCTCTTAGCTATTTAACGATGTAATTTTTTTCACTTTTTTGACAATGTTAAGCCTTTCATATTTAATTTCTTTTGTTTGTGTCTATTTTTGGGAAAAAATCACTGTTTCGTCTTTTTTTCATTGTAAATTAACCATTCATTGAAATTTCAAAAAAATTACATATTTAGAAACTAGACTCCATTCTGTACATTAAAAAAAATGATTTTCAATTAGTTTTCAAAATTTATAGGGGTAGCATGGCCAAAATTCTATTTTTTAGGATGTGTCCACTTTGAAAATTAGTAAAAAATCAAATATTCATCAAAAAATTATCAGAAAAATCGGGCATTAACTACATGTTGTTAGCTAATTTCTCACTAAAAAATTTTTTAAAATACCAAAAAAAAGTTTACCTTTTGAGGGAGCCACAAAACATGCTATGTTATGTTTTTTTGACAGAAACAACACCAATTTATGTGGCTCCCTCTTTTGAACCCCTTAATCTATACCATTTTCAAAAAAAAATAGTAGTTTAGAAAGTAGACTCGAAGCACTACGAACATTGTTTTGGTTGCATCTTCAAATTTTGAGTGTAACTATGCTCAATTTCTCATCCAAGGCTAGCATTTCCTGATTTCAGAAAAAAAAGTGGCCACTTAAGACCCCTTTTTGGCGGCACATCTTTTTGCACTTGCCCATAGTTTATTCAATAATAAGATATTATTAAACCATGGGATACGAATATCATGATTGGGTTGAGCTTGTCTCCCCATCATAATCCGTCAACAAATATCACATATTAATAACTTCAACGAAAACATCTTAACATTTACGAATCGTTATAACATGTCAAATATCTTAATAATAGTATTAAGATAATCATTTTACGACAATAACGTCGTAATATTTATTTATAAATCAAACTCAAACAACATTGTTAACGTTATTAATGACTAAGATGACTTAATATGACTTAGCAAGTTTTGAAAACAATATCGACTACCTGTCAATTAGGTTCAGAAGTAAACCGACAAGACAAAGCTTACCTCTTATGACACCTTGGTTCACATTTTTATTAAACATTTATAATTCGGTTTGGCAAATAAGTCACTCATAACCCGAGGTCTATATCTCTCTCCTAGAAAGATACTCTCTCTCTTCTTTTCTCTGAGAGTCATCTAATAACCTGTAATCCTATTTCACTTGTCATCAAACAATATGTGATCAATACATCATTATTCAATTAATTCAACTAATAAATCAAATCTCATAATACAAATATTAAATCGATAATAACATAATCATTTCTATGATTCCAATAAATGACATTCAATAAAATCCATGATTTTCCTTGTCATCAATATAAACATCACAATAAATTTACTTACGTCCAAGTAAAAAGTAAAAGCAAAGCAAGACAAAATTTGGGGATGTAACACCTGCTGTCACCAAATCAACAACTCCCTAATCACACCTATCCCCTACAATAGTGCCAAAAATGATGAGGGTCACTGTAGTCCTCATCATTTAATTATAATGTCAAACTAGAGCAGTGTCCATGGCGATATGCAAGAGGGAGAAGAAATCATTTGCATGACATTCTTTTTCTACAAACAGAATTGAAAGGAAATGCATGAAACAAAATTGCTGCAATCAAGTCTAATCTAAGAGCTTGTAAATGAAATTGTTGGAATCAAATCTATCCTAAGAAACTTGTGAAGGGAAATACTGGAAATGTAAATAATAGGGAATGGAAATATTGCTAGAAAAATAAACTAAGGAATGAAAACTACAAACAAACTACACTACCACAACTAAAGTACTAAACTATATTATTTCATAAAACTCATCCCATTTGATCCCTTGTTTACAATGAATTTATAGAATTCTTATTCTCAATCAATCTGCCAAGAATGTGGCTCTAAGATCCTATTCTTGGGGAGAAAAACTAAATCATCTTCCTCTGATTTCATTGCCTTCTTTCACGCCACTTTTATTTCAGTCAAATTCAGTCACAAATTGCCCATATTTTTTGGTGAATCTCTTCAAACGGTTTCTAGGTTTTGTTCTCCTCGTTCCCAACTTTCTAGATCATTTTGAAATTTTGGATTTCATTTATAAACAAGGGAGATATCATTGGTTTACTAAAACTACATTTTTAAACTTCCTCTTTTAATGCTTTTTTAAGGTTTTATGACATTTCAAATTGATAGAATTTATTCTTTAAACTACTAATTGTTGATTACAAGGAAAACCATGTAATAGCATTAATGCATGCAATGACACTAATTAATCTTAAAATACATGCTTTTATTTAGCTAATAGATGAGATGATTTATTGTCTCATCATTATGTGGAAAAGAAATGTCTCAGTAGGCAGTGAAATCAAGGAACACATGATGAGCTTTGAAAATTTAGATGCTCGCAATGTTGCATAATGGGGTTTCTTTAAAACCTTTCAAGAAAAGATGTCAAAGGGAGAAAGGATACCTTCTAAGGTGGTTGGAAGATACATAAATGATATCACCTCCATGGTAGACAAGGACAATTGCTATATGGAAGTAGTGGAACCCAGGATTGTATGCATACATAAGTTGCCTTATGAGGTTTTAGAAACTGATTTGATAGGGTATGCAGACATTTTACTGAACAAACCCAAGGATCCTAATGTAGATAGGTTTGGCACCTATGATGAAATCACTAACAAGAAATTCAAGAAAAGGGCTGAAGAAGATGTAGAGAAAAACAAAGAGAATCTATTTAAAAAGGTTGGTGTCCCACCAGGTGGGTTCACTACTCAAAATGTTGCAGAACATGATGCACCATCTACCATTGTGCATTCAACTCCAAGAAGATTAGGTAGATCTATTTCTCAATTTACTGCTAGTATTCTGCAACCTACCTCCTCTTCTAGACAGACCCAAGTCTTTGAAGACAAAACACCAATGAAATCCAAGGGAAAAAACCAAAGAAGAAGGAAACCTTTGTAGAAGAGATTGAGAGTGATAAAGAAGAAGAGGTAATTTCAAAGAAACGGGAAAAGGAAAAATAGAAAAAGCAACCAAGGGTTAAGGTGAAGGCTAAAAGAGATAAGAAACAAGGTATAGAAGCAAGTGAAGAAGAGGAAAAAGAAAAGGATATTAAGGTTTTGGAAAGAAAGAAGAAAAGAACTAGATAAGAAGATGAAAAGGGAGAGACCTCAAAGGAGAAAGGAAAAGGAAAAGCAAAGAAGGGTAACAAATCTAAATATGTGCCCTTACAACTTGAAGCCACAGTTAATACAATGATAGAATATGGAGCTCTAGAAGAATTTGCTGAACTCTATGACAAAAGACCATCAAATGACAAATCCACTATTGAGGAGGCAATAGTAAGATATATGGAAGCCTTAAATATAGACTTGATTGAAATTAGCCATCAGTTGCTTGAGATTCTTGTTGAAGTCCTTACTCAGAGGAGAAATGAAGCTATGAGCAAAGATGTTGAAATGAGAAGAAGAGAAATTGAAAAGGTTTGTCCTTCCATCTCTAAGATTGAAAAGAATAAAGTGTCTAAACTACAAGACAAAGAATTTAGGACAAAAAGAAGGTTAATCACTTTGATGTTAAAAGATGAGGATGAAATTAAAAGATTGGAGAAGGAGACTCTGAAGAAGACCGCAAAAAATATTAAAGAAATGAAAGTTGAGGCAGGAATCATTGAAGATATATATGATCAGTCTATCTCTGAAGGCAATGAGGAAAGTAATGACAAGCCTAAGAAGAATGAGGAGATTTCTCTTCCTAAGGATATTGGAGCACCAGCCATAAAGGGTCAGGATAAAGGAAATTATTCTCCTCCAAGGAACACTGACTCCAATATAGAGCATAATGATTCTCCTCTATAGAATACAGGGAATGAGGTAAGAGAAATAGAGAATGTGGAACAGTCACATGTTTCACCACCACAATCACCTCATTGTACTATTGCATCCTCTCTAAAAAAAGAAAAATAGATTGAAAAGGAGAAGAAAGATGAAAATATGCAAGAAGATGTGAAGTTGATTCTATTCTTCAGGACAATGTGAAGAAAGATAAAGAGAAAGATGAACAAAGTGTTGCAGAGAACACTAAAGAAGTGGATGATCAGCCAAGTGTGCAAGGTGAATAGAGTGTTCCAGTGAACACCAAGCAACATGAAAAATTTGATAAAGATGTGGTTACTGCTAATAAAGAAAAGACTTTGGAGAAGAGTCAAGGTGGAACATAAGAGATAGGTCAAGGGTCAACTAATTCATTCAAAGACCTACTAAGTTTGGAAATGCAATTCTAGCCTGTGGTATCTCCACAATTGTTACAAATTCTTATGCAAGAAGGGAAGGTAGATTTGGCAAATATTACCCCCTTACATAAGCTACATCCTGGTGATATTCTAGTTTCATCTGTTAGAAGGGAAATTCTACATCAACACCAGTAGAATATAGAATTCTTGGATGAAGCAGGGAAGATTTTCCAAGACCTTGTGCCAGAGGTAAATATTGATACATCTTTGACCATTGTACAACAGTTAAAATTCTTGCATGATTCTTTTAAAGACTATTCATCTCAATTGGAAGAGAAGGCAGAAACAAATGCCTTGAAGAAAATAAATGATAAGAGATTGAGAGATGCTTTTCATATGTGTGCAAATGCACACAAGATGTTGCAAGATAAGATGAAATATTTTTAGAAGTGTATAGAAGAGGCTACTTTGTTGTATCAATTATGCTTGAAATAGTCTATGTCTACAAGGGACATAAAGGATCAAATGGACTCCATTCAATCACAAATTTTACAAGTATCTAGCTTGTATGATCCCCTAAAGGATAGTGATGGGGCAGCCAAAACAATTATTAAAAATTTGCACTCTCAATTTTGTCTACTACAACAACAAAGAGATCAAATTCTAAGGTAGTACAATCAACTTAGAGAAACAATAAGCGTAAGACTTAATTCTATGACATAGGTTGTGACTGAAGCAAAAAAGGTGGCATAGAAGAAAGCAATGCGCAACACTCTGGAGGAAGCTAAAGACCTGTATATTCAATTTGAATGTCGAAACAACTCTCTTTCTTCAATAAAAAGCCATTGGGACAACTTGTATTCAATTGAAGATAACTTATAAGGATATCTTATCCTCTTCAAAGTAAGTTGTATGATGTATAGACAAATTTTGTAACAATGTGTATATGTGGAGGTATTGGGTAGAATGGAAGTACCATTTTGGTTTTCAAAGGTACAATTTTGTAACTAGATAACAAAGTAAGGGGGGGCTACTCTCAAGTGTGTGTGTGTGTGTGTGTGCGTGTGTGTGTGTGTGTGTGTGTGTGTGTATGAAAGCTTAATGTTGATAGCCCTTTGCCCTTGATGTCAAAGGGGGATAGAAGTAGAAATGTGTTTCCATCAATGACAAAGGGGGAAATTGTTAGAAATATGTATATAGTGTTGTTATTGATGTCAACCCATAATGATGTCTATCCACAATATGATGTAGATTTAACATTACTAAAGTCCAAAAAAATGACTTGAGGTGGTATTCTTATCTTTTCATCTAAGTTCTTTTGAGAAAATTGTCTAAGGCATGAACATAGTATTTTTCCAAGATAGGGGATTGTTAATTTTCTTTGCATTTCTCTACATTGCAAGATCTTGGCTTGCGGTTATAGAATAAGCATTTGGAGTCTACAAGGAGTCTAATTCCAAAGTTTCAACTCTTAACTCCTTCTATAGTGAAGGTTAGAAGCAACAGAGAACCGAACTGTGCAGACAGAGCTTGGAGTTGCAAAGATCAAATTAGACTACTCTGCATTCCACCGCATTTGATCTTTTTCGCATATGGTCATCAGGAGATGATCAGTAGTAGTTGAAGATCACTCTATCCAAATTTTATAGTGTTTGGTGTTCTGCAAGTACCACTTCTTATGAACAGTTGGTTGTTTCCTACTTTATCTTCACTAGCATCTGTGTACTAACCTTACCTAAGTGACTTGGTGATTGAGCAGTGACTGTTCACATGGATAGCATAATTATAAGGGTGATTGAAGAGTGTGCCAACCTATTTTGATGAAGTTCATGTTATGTTCCATCTAGACGCAATTGCATATGGTGATGTTTTGAAGTGTGCATAGGTCGACTTACCACAAGCTACACATTTCATCTTTTTAGCCGACCTAATTAATGTTTTTAAGTATTGCAGAGGATATTTATACAAGATAAAATTCATTTTGAGAAAGGTGGATGTGAATGTGAATATAGATGAGCTGAGTGCAAGATATGAAGTGTGTAGAATCAGTTTAAAGACATGTATTGAGCAAAAAAAGAAGACTGCATTATTAGGATAAGTTAGATGTCAATTTTGCAGTAGTCCATTTTGTAAATCCTATTGTAGTGAGAAGAACACTTAGGGAGTAGCAGTTTGATTGGGTTGTAGCCCTAAATCAAAGTTGTAATTGTTGTAAGCATTAATCAAGGAGGAGTAGCTTCCTTGGGTTGTAGTCCTAAAACAATGTTGTTATTTTTTTTGTAGTGAGTATAATATATTGTGAGCTAATCTTCAGCATGGTTTTTCCCTATTTTAGGGTTTTCCATGTAAAAATCCTTGTGTCCTTGTGTTGATTCTTGCGTTGCATAATCTACTTTCTGCTCTTTAAGTTATTCAGTTTTATCTGCAAATATTTGTTTATAGTTTTGTGTGTGTTGATTCAACCCCCTCTCAGCACCTCATTGTGTTCAACAATTGGTATCAGAGCCAAGAGCCTTTGAAAAGCCTAATAGGTGAGGTAGATCATGCACTTGAACACATGGAATCTGAAGTTATGGACAATGATGTATTTGTACCAGAACCAAATCTAGAAGTAATGGAACCTGAAGGTTGGGATCTTGATGGGTGTGAAGTAGACCTTGAGGGAGAACTCAAGTCAACCCTTAATGAACTAGATGAAGCAAGAGAACTGAATGTAGAATATGAAGACATTCTTGAGAAAACAAAGGAGACAATTGACAAATTAAAGTCAAAGGCCAAAAGAATCAAGGGAATAAATTGGCAAACTAAAAGTTCTAATAGAAGGAGATAAAGGAGGTGATATAAAGCTCAAGGAGGTAGAAGAAATGATCTCAAATTTGAAAGTCATGGTTGAAGAAGAAAAGAGGATTGAAGATTGCTTAAATAGAAAGTTCTATGAGAAATCAGTTGAATATTAAAAACTTGAGGAAGAAGTTGTCACTCTAAGGAAAGAACTGGAAAAGGCTAAAGAAAAGATTAACAAAGGACTAAAACTGAAAGGAGGATCTAAAATCCTTGGTGATATAATCAATTCCCAAAAGCTAGCAAAAGAAAAATCAAGCCTTGGTTTTGAAAAGGAGAAGATTCCTATGATTAGTGCCTTTGTAAATTTATATGATAACTTCCATTTAGGAGGAAAGTCTAGAATAAAGAAGGAAGAGACCTACACTGAAGATTAGAAGAATAATGACTCTGGAGTTACAAAAGAAGATGAATTCACTCCTATTTGGAGACAAAGGAAGAATATGAAGAATTTTAGAAAGCCTACACCTAAACAAACTAAGCTCCTATCGGGTATCCTCAAAGTTTTAATGGTAATTTGTAGGGACCCTACTCCTTATTAACAAAAATAATACTAATTCTGAATTCAAAAATACTGAGGAAAGAAATATTTTGATCTAATAGATGTAGGAAATGTAGATTCATGAAATTTTACTATTAATTCTAAGAAGTGTTCAATAAATGTTATAGTGGTTAGACAACTAGAGCTTAGTTTTATTAAATCATCAAGTCCTAAAAAGTTCATCACTCTTAAGCCAATGAAGAGAGAAAGTATGCTACATAGGATAACATGTAGGAACAACAGATCAACACGTACCTTAAGTGTTTCATTGTACCCTGCATTCATTTCTGACAATTTGCTTTTCCTCCAACGACTTGTATTCTTGTCGCCTGCACAAAACTAACTGGACATTCTTATGTAAATCTAGTTTGTAATCATTATACAAAGAAGTTAAGGTCACAATATGTATAGAAGCTAAGAATCGAATACTTCACCATTCCTTTGTACCAGAGTATTGGATACTTCTTGTTATCTGACTTGCTTTATTATGCTTTTGAGATTATGATGTTAATTAGAAAAGAACACCCTATATTTGGGGGACCTAAGTACTGGGGCATCCTTCACCTTGCAAACTGCCTACATACCCTAAATCCATGAGATCAAGGCCCCCTCCGGATGCAACTAACACTGGGGTTTGCGAATATGTAGTTCTGTCTTGTACTATGTTTGATGCAACTGTGAGTGGGTATGCAACCCTTTCTAGGGTGATTCCCCACTCCAAACAATTATTCATCGACTACCACCCACTTACGTGAAATAGGGATAGAATTAAATCCACAATCATGACCACCTAAAAGGGGTGGTTGTCATGCAGCCCTAGTGTTGAGGAATCCCTATCAGATCAGGTGTCCACTTAAGGAATTAATTTTACTTCCACTTGTCAATTTGAGTATTCTAGTGACTACATCCATTCGAGATTCCCTAGTGCTTTCTAATCACCAAGATCTGCGGAGGTGAGGTGAGAGCACATGGTAACTAGGTTTCTTGTTTGGACTGATCTGCCTTAACTGACATTTTACAAGGAATAGATTATCCTAATATGGAACGTCTTACACTAAGCCAATAGGTTTTCATAGAATTTTACTTTCTAATATATGGTTTGCACAGTATTATTGCAGTATATCACTTCTGATGACAAAATAACCCTTGGTCACAACATAGGTTTCCCACAACTTTAAATCATGCAACAAGATATATAGCTTACCCAAGACATTAACATGGTATCCCAATATACAATTTACCATGAACAAACTAGCTTATACCAAAAACATCTTCTAGATTTCTTCAAGGAGAATTTATAAACCATAATAGATTTATCATAATTAAATCTACACAAATAAAAGGTACAAAATAATTATTGTTCAATTACACATGGACCATTACAATTAGTAAGAACCTTCTTGTACTAAAACAAAAGAGAGTCACTATAACATTTTGGAATGATAAGAGCACTTATTCGAAGAAGACATAAAATACAATAGCAGACTTACGTAGAGAAAAGTAACAACTCTATCTACTTAACACCAGTACACATAATAATGGAATGATAACTTAAGTTAAAAGACACAATATGGCTCCTTCCTACCTAATCATCATTATATAGATGAATTAGTATCAAGAGCACAAACAAAAAAAATGGTTCCATTCAATTTACGAAGAATCCGAATTAAAGATTATCTCTACTCTAAAATTACAAGAATGATGTCACAAAGGATAAGATGTTACATACTCAAAATCTACAAAATCAAAGAACTAAAAGATTAATTGCTACAAAAGGTAATGGAATCAAGATCTTACGATAGTCAAGTATGTAGTTATTCCAGCCTAGATCCCTCAATACTCTACAACCTACACTCCAATGGTTATTTAAACATATTCAAATACAATATGTGTAGAGACAACTTCATTGGTGGCATTAGTACACAAATTGAGGAAGACTAACTTAAGTCACACATCATCACATGGTTCTTTCCAATCATCCCAAAAAATCCAAGTATAGAAGAATTATTTCATTCATTATACTAAGCACATGAATCATATGTCTATTCTCATACAATTCAATCACATATCAACCATAACCAACTTTAGGAGCCTCAAGCAATCGTTCCAAGAAAATCTTGGTAATTCCTATTTAATAACATGAAGACTTTTGTCATGAAAACATACCAGTACGTTACACAACTATTTGTACTCAACTGTCAATTGGATGGCCAAAAATAAAATCAAACTACTTAACTCTAGAAGATCATTCAAAATCCACAACTATAAGCAATAGGGTATCCAATAATTGATAACTAGTATTAGAAGAAAACATGAAATACAATGATATAAAAGATTAAGTAATTACACTATAATCAACACTGAGCTTTACCTTCCAGTTGCAACATAAATTGAGTAATACATATTATTGGACATATATTGACTCTAATAATCCCTAGCATGCAAATGCATAGTGATAAAAATTCCATACATAAATAAATGCACAAAACACATCTAATCTATTAAAATTGGCTTAAGGTCCATAGGCCATTCCTTCAAATCCCATACACAATTTTTCATACAACTCTACTAGCCCCACACATAGTTATAAAAATAATGTACATGATCTTATAACCATAAAAATTTTAATAACACATATCACTATACCAAATCCCTACAAATTGCCTTTGGCTTCAGTCAATAGTTAATATATTCCTCAAAAAAATTTACTTTTCACATTGCACTCTTCTCAACTCTTTGTATGAGGAAGTCCTAAAATGAAGACACGCCTTTGACATCCACGGTTCATTTACATTCCTAAAATCACAATGCCCTATCTCTAAGTATATGTTGAAGGAAAACTTGAGGACACCCTAAACTTTATCATTGAGGTACCAGTTAAATCTGTGGTAGTTGTGTGGATGTGTTTTCTTGATGCCTGTAGACAACATATGAATATAGGCTTATGAGTATTTACAACGATGTTGCTTTTTATTTGGATCCTAATAATAGTATTCAACTTATGTTCTCTTAAACATCTATGCAAAAGTGGACAGGTGTGGTAAATAGATCATATCTATAGATGAGGAGATCTATGCAAAGTTGGAGAAATTGGCTTGGAAGATGAAGGTAACAAGGTATTTTCCAGATTCAAGATATTTTCTTAATGTTGTGGAGAAATGGGCAAATTATTTCACTGCCACCATGGTAATTGCATTTGGTTTGTTAAACATGCCCCAAGAAACAACTATTAGAGTTGTTAAGAACCTTCAAGTATATGTTGATTTCCATACTACAACAACTTTATCTCCAAGATTGTCATAAAAGAAATTATTGTAAGTTGTAAACTATTTCCACCATTTTAGATAGGGACAATGTTCTTGTGGAGATTAATGGTGATACTAAATGAAGCAAATTTGAAATATAGGCTTACACTATAACAATATGTACCATGTTAGATTCCTGGTAATAATGAAGTGACATCCCTGAAAACATAATGGAAGGGGAATTTTTGTCAGATGTAGTAGTTACAAGTGCCCTGGTAGACCTGTTTGCAAAACATGGTATCATAGACAAGGCACGTGAACTGTTTGACAAAATGCCTAAATGAAGTGTGGTCTTAAAGACTGAAATGATCATAGGACATGCACAAAATGGATTTGTTGAAAAGGATTTAGAAAATTTCAAGGAGAGGCAGTTGACAGGTGTAAATTTAATTTTCACAACCGTTGCCAACGTCCTCCCTGCCTGTGCCAAAATGGGAGCTTTTGAATAGGGTATGGACATCCATCAAAGCATAACGGAAGGGGATTTTTTGTCAGATATTATGGTTGGAAACGCTTTGGTAGACATGTATGCAAAATGTGGAAGCATAGAATAGGCACGTGAATTGTTTGACAAAATCCTTGAAGAAGTGTGGTCTCATAGACTGCAATGATCGCAAGATATATTCAAATGGGTTTGTTTAAAAGGCCTTAAAAACTTTTAGGCAACTGTGATTGGTAGGTGTAGAGTCAATTTACACAACCTTGCTAGTGTTCTTCCTACCTGTGCCCAAAATGGGAGCGTTCAAACAGGGTATGGACATCCATCAAGGCAAAACGGAAGGGGATTTTTGTTAGATGTTGTAGTTGCAAGTGTCCTGGTAGACTCATATGCAAGATGTGAAGCAAAGATAGGGCATATGGAAGGCTTGATAGAACATGTCAAAGAAAGGTCATCTCATATAATGCAATGAACACAGGGTATGCACAAAATGAATTTGTTGAAAGGTTTTAGAAACTTTTAATCAAATGCAACTGAAATGGGAATTTCATACCTATTAAAAATGGTTTTTACCTGCCTCTGCTCTTCTCTTTGCTACTACACCATGCCCCCTTCTTGTTGTACCCTCCCCCAACTGATAAACACTAATTGCTTCCTTCAATTGAATTCTGCCTCCCCAAAAAAATGCCAACATCTCTGACTTAGTGTGCAAAAAAGACCTCCCTTCACATCAGACTTCCCACTTTTCACCTACTACGACACTCAGTCAAGGAAAGAGGACTAAATGCATTAAATTGCATTAAATTTTCTATCAAAATTTTTTCTTGCACCCCACACCACTCCACCATTTAATGTTTCATTGATTATATGCATACAAATGTAAATATGTCCATATAGGATATTATATATGTGTGTGTGTGTGTTTAAATAAGATATTATATAGTAAATAATATATATATATATATATATATTCTTATATAAAATATTATATGAAAATTCATGTGTACTTAAATATATATATTTTATTCCTAAGGGTAATCTTATCAATTACAGAGATTTCATAAGTGCTCAAAATAAACCTTAACAAAAAAATTTCATGAATTACACATGCAATATATATATAGGAGTAAGTTAAGTCAGAATCCTATAAGGTGTTATGCTTGCAATAAGATGAGACATAAGGCCAATGAATGCAAAAGTAAAATGTCAAGGATCAATAGGGATAATGCTCAACCCTTTCATGGATACTGTTACACTTGCAACAAGTTTGGCCACAAGGCAGCTAATTGTAAATCTAAGGTGAGGAGAAATGGAAATTCTCAGCAATCAAAGTTCACCTATCACAAGTGTAATTAAACAAGGCACTTTGGAAATAATGTAAGGCCTTCTCCACAAAAGAAAGTTGAATTGCTCAGCAAAAGAAGGAAATGAGAAAATTATGGAAGGAGGAATGTGATGTTTCTGGACCTCTGCCTAGTGTAGGTGGATCCTCAAGTAACTAAAAAGATGAAGTACTGATTCAGGGGGAGTTACAACTGTAAATTTCTTCAAAACCACTGAAGAAATGAGATGTTGAATTCCTTAGCATTCTGGCTAAATTTGGTATGAGCACACTCAGATGATGATATGAAGAGGTTTGGTCAAATTTCTGGAGATATTGAACTATCTACAGAGGATTGCTATGTGATCATGGAATTCTACATAAGGAAAAGAAAAAGCTAAACTAATATGCAGAAAGAGAAACCAGAGAAGACAAGTGAAAAAAAATAGGTCTTACAAGATGACTGACATGGAATCCTCTAGGAAGAACATGGGCAAGGCAATGAAGTTTCATTTCCCCAAAACTTTGGAGGAAAATCTCTCAATGTGGCAGATTGCGGAGTAATCAAAGAGGCACTACCATATCACAGAGTAGGCTTAACTAAGTATTCATCTAATCCTACCAGTGCATTCAATGTGGAATAATTAAACATTTGTAGAGAGCTTTATAAGTCATGTTGCATACTCAAAAGGCATTTATGATCGAGCATCTAAGAGCATAGAAGAGAAAAGGCGAATCAAAGTGTGTTGGAGACTTCTTTCTTCCAAAACCCTACCAGCGAGTATTTTTAGAGTTGTGCAAATACTATCTTCATTTTAGTGTTGTAATGGACAATCCTAGGGTCATTAATGTTGTGGAGAAACCAAGACCAAAATTCAAGAAGCATTCTTTCAAATCAATGCAATCAATGTACTTCACACTAAGGATGTGTGAATCTACATTCACTCCACATTGGATGAATTCAACCACAACAAGCTTCAGGGATTCTGGATGAACAATCTCACATGTGATGATTTCAATCTAAAGCCAAAATATGCTAGTTTGGTTATAAAGAAATTGAATGTATGGAATCATTTTCCCAATTTTAGCAATGAGGATGATTGGGTCAAACTTGTCTTGAGCCAAATTCATGAAGACTTCATAATTTTGGATAAACCCTATATGATTACTAAGGAGGCAATTAGGGTTGTGACTGGCATGTGTGCTACTGGACATGTGCCTACATTGAAGTCAATCAAAAATGAAGTCATGAAGATGATTGGTGCAAAGTTTGATAAATGTGCCCTAAATTTGGATGATATAACTGACCCTGCTATAAGGTATGAAACTATGGTCATTGCATATGAAATTTTCTACACTAATAGAGTGCACTCTGCCACAACAACTACTATTCATGTTAAATATCATATGGTGAAAATTTGATGTTTGTGAGCTGTTATGACAACAGCCAATGGAGAACTTGCACAGGACAAAGGAGAACTGGTATGACTTCTCGTATGTATCTCTTATAATTTGTCTCATGTTTTATTTTCTAAATGAATTATCTGGATCAAAGGGTGTTGGGTGGAAAAGAAATGTCTTAGTAGGAAGTCAAATCAAGGAACACATGATGATCTTTGAAAATTTAGATGCTTACAATACTACATAATGGGTTTTCTTTAAAACATTTCAAGAAAAGATGTAGAAGACAGAAAGGATACCTACCAAGGTGGTTGGAAGATACACAAATGATATCACCTTCATGGTAGACAAGGACAACTACTATATGGAAGCAATAGAACCCAGGATTACATGGATACCCAAGTTACCTTATGAGGTTTTAGAAACTAATTTGATAGGGTATGCAGACATTTTACTGAATAAACCCAAGGATCCTAATGTAGATAGGTTTGGCACCTATGATGAAATCACCAACAAGCAACTCAAGAAAAGGGTTGAAGAAGATGTAGAGAAAAATAAAGAGAAGCTATTTAAAAAGGTTGGTGTCCCACCAGGTGGGTTCACTACTCAAAATGTTGCAAAACATGATGCACCATCTACCATTGTACATTCAACTCTAAGAAGATCAAGTAGATCTATTTCTCAATCTACTGCTAGTATTCCACAACCTACCTCCTCTGCTAGATAGACCCAAGTCTCTGAAGACAAAACACCAATGAAATCCAAGGAGAAACAACCAAAGAAGAAAGAAACCTTTGTAGAAGAGATTGAGAGTGATAAAGAAGAAGAGGTAATTTCAAAGAAATAGGAAAAGGAAAAACAAAAAAAGCAACCAAGGGTTAAGGTGAAGGCTAGAAGAGATAAGAAACAAGGTATAGAAGCAAGTCAAGACGAAGAAGAGGAAAAAGAAAAGGATATTGAGGTTTTGGAAAGAAAGAAGAAACAAACTAGAAAAGAAGCTCAAAAGGGATAACCTCAAAGGAGAAAGGAAAAAGAAAAGTAAAGAAGGGTAAGAAATCTGAATTTGTGCCCTTACAACTTGAAGCCACAGTTAATACAATGATAGAATATGGATCTCTGGAAGAATTTGCTGAACTCTATGATGAAAGACCATCAAATGAGAAATCTATTATTGAGGAGTCAATAGTAAGATATATTGGAGCCTTAAATATAGCCTTGATTGAAATCAACCATCAGTTGCCTGAGAGTCTTGCTGAAGTCCTTACTCAGAGGAGAAATGAAGCTATGAGAAAAGATATTGAAATGAGAAGAAGAGAAATTGAAAAGTTTGTCCTTCCATCTCTGAGATTGAAAAGAGTAAAGTGTCTAAACTACAATCCAAAGAATTTAGGACAAAAAAAAGGTTAAACACTTTGATGTTAAAAGATGAAGATGAAATTAAGAGATTGGAAAAGACTCTGAAGAAGACTACATAAATTATTAAAGAAATGAATGTTGAGGCACGAATCATTGAATATATATCTGATCAATTTGTCTCTAAAGGAAATGAGGAAAGTAATGACAAGCCTGAGAAGAACATGAGGAGATTGCTCTTCCTGAGGATACTGGAGCACCAGCCATAGAGGGTCAAGATAAAGGTAATTCTTCTCCTCCAAGGAACATTGACTCCAATATAAAGCATAATGATTCTCCTCCGGAGACTACAGGGACTGAGGTAAGAGAAACAAAGAATGTGGAACAGTCACATGTTTCACCCCCACAATCACCTCATCATATTATTGCATCCTCTCTAAAAAAAGAACAACTTGAAAAAGAGAAGAATGATGAAAATATGCAAGAAGATGTGAATGTTGATTCTATTCTTTAGGATAATGTGAAGAAAGATAAATAGAAAGATGAACAGAGTGTTTCAGAGAACACTAAATGAGTGGATGATCAACCAAGTGTGCAAGGTGAACAGAGTGTTCCAGTAAACACCAAGCAACATGAAAAACCTGACAAAGATGTGGTTACTGCTAATAAAGAAAAGACTCTGAAGAAGAGTCAAGGTGGAACTGTAATTCCAACTTGTGGTATCTCCATAGTTGTTACAAATTCCTATGAAAGAAGGGAAGGTAGATTTGGCAAATATTACCCCCTTGCATAAGCTACATCTTGGTGACATTCTACTTTCATCTGCTAGAAAGGAAATTCTACATCAACACCAGCAGAATACAGAATTGTTGGATGAAGCAGTGAAGGTTTTCCAAGACCTTGTGCCAGAGGTAAATATTGATACATCTTTGACCACTTTACAATAGTTACAATTCTTGCATGATTCTTTTAAAGATCGTTCATCTCAATTGGAAGAGAAGGTAGAAAAGGATGCCTTAAAGAAAATAAATGATAAGAGATTGAGAGATGTTTCTAATATGTCTGTAAATGCACACAATATGTTGCAAGATAAGATGAAATATTTTCAGAAGTGTATAGAAGAGGCTTCTTTGTTGTATCAATTATGATTGAAATAGACTGTGTCTACAAGGGACATAAAGGATCAAATTGACTCCATTGCTCGTCACAGATTTCACAAGTATCTAGCTTGTATGATCCCCTAAAGGATAGTGATGAGGCAACCAGAACAATTATTGAAAATTTGTAGTCTTAGTTTTGTGTACTACAACAACAAAGAGATCAAATTCTAAGGCAGTATAGTTAGCTCAGAGAAACAGTAAGCCCAAGACTTATTTCTATGACAAAGATTGTGACTGAAGTAGAAAAGGTGGCACAGAAGAAGGCGATACCCAGGACTGTGGAGGAAGTTGAAGGCCTATATATTCAATTTGAATGTCAAAACAACTCTTTTTCTTCAGCAAAAATTCATTGGGATACAACTTGTACTCAATTGAAGATAACCTATAATGATATCTTACCCTCTTCCAAGTAAGTTGTATGATGTTTAGACAAATTATGTAACAATGTGTATATGCGGAGGTATTGGGTAGAATGGTAGTACCAAATATTCGCTTTCAAAGGTACAATTTTGTAACTAGATAACACAGTAAGGGGGAGTATATTTGACAAAGGGAGAGTAGTTAGAATAGTTGAAGTAATTTTGAAAAGCTTAACGTTGAGAGCTATTTACCCTTGATGTCAAAGGGGGAGAGAAGTAGAAATGTATTGCCATCAATGACAAAAGGGGAGATTATTCACAATATGTATATAGTGTTGTCATTGATGTCAACCCATAGTGATGTCTATCCACAATATGATGTAGAGTCAACATTACTAAAGTCCAAAAGAATGACTTGAGGTGGTATTCATATCTTTTCATCTAAGTGCTTTTGATAAAATTGTCTAAGGCATGAACATAGTATTTTTCCAAGATTGGGGATTGGTAATTTGCTCTGCATTGCAACATCTTGGCTTGCAGTTATAGAATAAGCATTTGGAGTCTTCAAGGAGTCTAATTCCAATGTTTCAACTCTTAACTCTTTTCGCAGTGAAAGTTAGAAGCAATAGAGTACCAGACTGTGCAGACAGAACTTGGAGTTTTCGAAATCAAATTGGAATGCTCCACATTCCACCAAATTTGATCTTTTTGGCATACAATCTTCAGGAGATGATAAGTAGTAGTTGAAGATCACTCTATCCAAATTTTAGAGTGTTTGGTGTTCTGCAACTACCACTTCTTATGAACAATTGGTTGTTTCCTACTTTATCATCACTAACATCTGTGTGCTGACCTGACCTAAGTGACTTGGTGATTGAGTGGTGATTGTTCATATGGATAACAGAATTATAAGGGTGATTGAAGAATGTTCCAACCTATTTTGATGAAGTTCATGTTATGTTTCCTCTCTGCAAGTTCATATGGTGATGTTTTGAAGAGTGCATAAGCCGATTTACCACAAGCCACACATTTCATCTTTTTGGCCAACCTAATCAATGTTATAAAGTATTGTGGAGGATATTTATAGAAGATCAAATTCATTTGAGAAAGGTGGATATGAATCTTAATATAGCAAAGTTGAATGCAGATATGAAGTGTGCAGAATTAGTTTGAAGACATGTATTGAGGAGAAAAAGCAAGCTGCATTATTAGCATAAGTCAGATGTCTATTTTGTAGCAGTCTATTTTATAAATCCTATTGCAATGAGTAGAACACTTAGGGAGTAGTAGCTTCCTTGGGTTGTAGCCCTAAATCAAAGTTGTAATTGCTATAAGCACTAATCAGGGAGTAGTAGCTTCCTTGGGTTGTAGCCCTAAAACAATGTTGTAATACTTTTGCAGTGAGCATAATATATTGTGAGCTAATCCTCAATGTGGTTTTTCCACATTTTAGGGTTTTCCATGTAAAAATCCTAGTGTCCTTGTGTTGATTCTTGTGTTGCATAATTTACTTTCTGCTCTTTAAGGTATTCAATTTTATCTGCAGATATTTTTTTAAAGTTTTGTGTGTGTTGATTCACCCCCCCCCCTCAGTACCTCATTGTGTTCAACATTTGGAAGGGAGTCCAAATGTGCAGGGAAATGAGGGGGAGCCAAATTCAAAGGATGAGGGGGTATTCGACATGCGGGGGATTAGGAGGAGCTAAATCTGAAGAGATTCAGGGGGATCTAGATATATCTGGATTCAGATGAAAGATCTATACAATTCAATGTAGAAAGGAAAGTGGGGAAACGAAAGGTGTGGGAAGAGAGAAGTAATCAGGATGCGGAGAGAAGAGGGACACCTGGATATATCTGGATCTGGGTCAAAGTCTTACATCTGGGACTTAGGGAAACTTCACAAAAGGGAAAGCGGGGAAAAAGGGGATGTGGGGATCCGAGGGATAAAAGGATATATCCCAATCCTTATGAGAATCTCACATATCCGGTAAGGGCACAAACTCTCGCAAGATCTTGATTAGGGTCAAAATCCCGCCAAAGGCAAAAAATGCTAAGGAAAGTTGGGTTTTTAGGATTTTGCAGAATTTAAATAAGATTGTGAGCACTCCCATACACACAAAAAAGCATTCCATATATAATTTTAGGATTTTCAATGAATTCATGGGCAAAATTAGGCCAAAAAACTTAGGTGCCAACACAACCATTATATATTCTCAAATAGAAATAGGAGACATCCATGGATTTCATCACAAGCCTTCTAAAAGTAAATGGAAAGGATTACATTTATGTTGTACTGGATAGATTAATTAAGTTTGCACACTCCTTTGTCATTCCTTTAAGATTTAGAGCACATCAAGTTGCTAATTTATTTTTAGAGAAATATTTAGGCTATATGGATTGTCTAAGAATATTGTCAATGACAAGGTTAATAGATTTCTTATCTCCTTTTAGTAGGAGTTAATTTGTTTGACTAATATCGAGTTCACTCCTAGTACCAGTTATCACCCACAAACAACTAGACAAATAGAAATAGTGAATAAGTGGATTGAAATATATTTAAGAAATTATGTCATAGACTAGTAGGTAGCATGGATCAAGTTGTTTCACCTTGGAGAATATTTCTATAATACTAACCATCACATATCTGTTGGTATGACTCTTTTTACGACTTTGTATGGATGTGATGCACTAACTTTCATAGATTTGGTTTTCATTGACAATAGGCTATGAGTATCTAGTGACTTGGTAGGGCATAAACAATATATTTTAAGGTCACCAAAGGATCACCTATAGCGGAATCAAAATCAACAAAAAAATTATGCAAATCAACACCACATTAAGGGGTCATTTGGGGCTAGAGACATGGTTTTTCTATGCATGTAGCCTAATGGGCAAACTTCCATTAAGCGACGTGGCCCGTTGAAAAGATTGAACCTTATTTCTATGGAATCTATATAGTTGTGAGAAGGGTTGGTGAAGTTGCTTATAAGTTGGAATTACTAGTAGACTGTAGAATTCATAATGTTTTCCATATTTTTTGTCTCAAAGGGGCAATTGGACAATGTATTGCATTGTCAATTGATTTGCTACCCTTGGACGATGAAGGGAAGATCATTTCGATGCTAGAAGCTATCATTGATACATGAGTGAATAAGTTGAGGATTAGAATAGTCATTTAATACTTCATTTATTGGAGGAACATACTTGTAGAAGATGTTACATGGGAGGGATCAAAGATTCTTAAGCACTCAACTTTGCATTGCTTGTGGACAAGCAATTTTGGGAAGGACAGACTTGTAATGTCCGTTTTTAATTAATTAACTTTTTTGAGCCCTATCCTCATTTTCCTAATAAGAATATAAAATATTTTAATGAAGGGGCCATGGTTTTGGGGAATAGAATCAACAAATAAAATAATAGCTTATGGCGGTGTTTATTTCTAGAGAGAGGTGTTATAATCCCTAGGACACTTGGCATCTTCTTTATGAAGGATTCTATGACAACTGATTAATGAGGAGTTACAAGTTAGTATTCATGAAAAGGTGCGCTATTTTGAGGAAAGAATCTCATTAATATTTTAATTGCCATCTTTGAGAGGGAAAATGGGGCATTGGAACTTGTGCCCTATTGGTGCTATATATTGAGGTGCTTAATTGCCTTTGAGATGATTGTCATTTTTCATATAATTTTTGTCTTAGCTTGAACCTTGTGTTCAATTAATTATTTTGGATTTGGAGATCAAAGGACAAAACCCCTTTGGTTTCTTGAGGGCAATTTCATTTAGAGGTTGTATTTGTGCTGAAAGTTTTGTTTTATTTTTTAGCAAATATTTATATTTGGAGCAGCAACATATTGTAATAACATATTTGATTCATTTTTTAAATATGTTGTCTATTTGATGATATTCTAGATATTTGAATATATTTATTTAGCTCTAGTATAGTTGTATTTTTCATGCAACCTATTGCTACATTCTTGGGCAATAATACATATAAAAAATCATTATTTATCCATCATATGCTCTCATCTCACCCTATAGGATCCCGGTGATTAAAAAGTGTTGAGTAATAATATTTACTCTCCATATGCTCCAACCTCACCCTCGTGGGACCTTGGTGATTAGGTGGTAAATATTTTATATTAAAATTTGTTGAAGTCATTACATAATGTCACATGAAACTTAAATTAAAAAAATGTACCATAAAGACATTAGAGAAAAAAAATCACAATATTAGAACCTAACCTAATTTTCTGTGAAAAATGTGTTAGCCCCTTGTTTTCTCAAAATGACCAAGATTACATCTGGCTATCAATAGACCTTAAAAACAACACAAAGAAGATTAGTAAAAACAAGATAGTGTGGGGGTGTTTGACCCTATATGAAGCCAAAAAATCATCCACTTAAGAATTAAATGTTTTAAATTTTTTGATTGACAAAAACATTGATTTGAAATCATAACCTAGAACTTTCACGTAGCAGATCTTACCATTCTACCAATCACCTCATTCAAAACTAAAAATGTTAAATAGTCATCTTGTTTAAAATAGAAAAAATGTTGTTAACTGGAATTAAAATCAATAGATGTATTTAGCATTTTATGGCTAAAATGGTGCGAAAAATGAGCTGATGTCTGCAACATTAGTTGATACCCAGCTGACTATCATGGTAGGAGTTAAAAATAATAAATCACAAGTTTCAGCCTGGTAGCTTTACTACTTCATTGCAAATTGCTTTGTCCATTGAAAGCCAACGAGCAACGAATAAAATATTAGTATACTCACATAGTGCAACACTTCTCCATAAGTTAAGCTTACAAAGTCTACCATGAAATTTGTGTGGCTAAACATGGAGAAAACGCAGAGATTTGTTCCTTTGAAACTTCCTTAACAACGTGATTCTCTCAAATTCTACTTTTGCCCAATTAAAAATATATAGCAAGACGTACAACCACTTTCCATAATTTGCAATACCCAGATTATCACTGTTTCACCTATTACTGTTGATGGTCTTTTGTGTTTGGCTAATTTTAACGAGCAGATGTGCCACTCAGGACCATCAACTGTTACCAAATAGTGCACCTAACAATCTTAAGTGTAGTAACAAAATTTGGATTTAATTACAATAGATTATTTCAAATTTTCATGAAGAATTAGATGATGTTTGAGGATATATGATGGTGGTACCACATTTTTGTATGAACCAGGTATAAAATTATTATTTATTATTTGACCATTAAACTAGATAATGTTTATGTAGAGTGGGTTCCAACTATAAAATTTCACTCTTCACCCTTGCTATTACCAAGTATCAAGATATATATTTTCTGTTTATGTACATATAATTAAAAAGTCTTCTTTCTATTAAGATAATTATAAAGTAACACACAAAATTAAAAAACAACTAAAACTCTTATGATTATATATAATCATTGTAGACTAATATAGATTAGCCTCAACCAATAGAAAAGGAATCATTAAGGACAGACCCTTTATCTTTCATAATAGTTTAGTTATTTTTTTAATTTTATGTACTTTAGAATTATATATTAATCTACTTATATTAAAACTTTGCGGTCTTTTGTTCAATGATTAAAAAAAAAAAACAGAAACTATAAAATTAAAAATATAGCTGACATAATTAAATAGGGAAATAAAACATATAAATATAATTTACAAAATAAATTTTATTTTTATTTTGCTTATTTTGTCCATAATAAAAATAAATATATATTAGAAAAGTTATTATTTATTATTGAAATATAAAAAATTAAAGTTTATATATTTACTACACTTTTTAAAATAAAAACAAAACAAATAAATTACTGAAATAATCAATGATGGCTTTTTCCAAAAGTTACACAAGTAAAATAATTCTTCAAATAAAAATAAACAATGTAAATAAAAAATAAAAAATAAAAATTTATTTATCCCCCTAAGGGTTGTAGTTCAATTGATTGAGCACAATTGGTAAGATGATGATATGTTGATTATGCCATCCACCAAGATTGAATTAGATTCCACTGTGGATAACTTTAAGGAGAGGATCCCCTACTTATGGCTTCCTAGCTAAGACTTTGGTATATTATATATCCATACATAATAAATAAAATTATTATTAAATAAATAAAATTATTTATAAATATGAATTTATAGGAGTAATTTTTTTACAACTTCAAAATTCACTTATTTAGAAATCATATTAATAAATTAAGTGTTGTCATCTCCACGGGCATAATTAAGAATCATAATTTAATATGTCATATTAGATAGTTGTAAATTCACTTATTTAGAAATCACATTAATAAACTAAGAATCATAATTTAAAATTTCATATTAGATAATTGCAAATTCACTTATTTAGAAATCACATTAACAAACTAAGAATCATAATTTAAAATTTCATGTTTGTTATTTTTGAAGAAATTAGAATTTAAAACTTTAGAATAAAAACCCAATATTTAGTTAATTGAACTCAACTCCTTAAACATTTTTAAAATTTTGTTTAATTAAATTAATTTAATTATTTATAAAATAGAATATAATTGTGATAGTGCTTCTGAATTAAACTGTGTATGTTTTTGGATTAAACTATGTATGTTTTTGCTTCAGTTTAATTCAGAAGCGCTATCACAATTATTTCTTGGACTGTGGAAAACTCATACCTGCTATATAATATAATTATAAATATTTAGATAATATTTTTTATATTATAATAATATAAATATATTTTCAATTTCTTAAAATATAATATAATTATAAATATGTGTAGTATTTTTCTACATTTATTATAATATATACATGTTAGGAAGAAGTGTTTTTTTTTTAATTGGAGATATTTGTTCTTATACATCTAAAATAATAAGCTTCGTTTTATCAACATGTGTCCAAATAACTTAAAATTTGATTTCAAGAAGTTATGAAAATATTTAAATTTTCATGTTCTCAAATTAATTTGAGATTTTTGTTTGTATGATCTTGCAGCTATTCCTAAGGTTACAGGAAATATGGATAAAAGAAAAGGAAGATCATCCAAAGGGATCAAGATCAAAAAAGAAAATTAGGATTATTCTATAATTGTTTGAGAGCAGGTTGTTTAATAGTTAATATTATAAAAGGAATTTAATTCGTTTATCTTTATTATTTTAGAAATTAGGGTGTTTGAAGATTTTAGCAATCAAAAAATTGGTTACTTTTTTATGAATAGGTAGCATCTATATTAATAAGAAAATAGAGTACACATATTCACAAAAAAATATGGGTGGTAAAAAAGCACACCCCCAAGTCACATGGGCAGAGCCCAGAAAATCATAATATCATGGCCTAAGCCCAGAACTAGAAAAACATGATAGAAACAGTGTAAAAAAGAAAGCCATTAAGCGGCTAGAGCAATGCCAGTAGATGGAGGATCCTTATCATCTGGGTTACCCCATATAGCAGTGGGGTTCGAGATGACGTTAGGAGGAGCCCAACCATCGTCATCCTTTTCTTTTTCTGCATTATTATCTTCACAGTGAGGTGAAATTGCCAGATCCAAATGCATGACCCATTTAGAAACACCCGTGGGCCAACCAGACCCGCCACCAGGAATGGAACCACTAGAAGGCCACCTTGAATCTCCACTTCCTCCCCTGGAGCTCCACTAGAAGGCCATCCCAGCATAGGCCACAGAGGGGGAGAGGACAATCACCGCTAGCGAGGGTGAGAACCACGACGAGAAGGAGGTGGGGGCGAGAATCCTTGGTAGAGCCACTTCTCCGCCGGCCCATGAAGGTGACCGGCCCCTAGAAGAAGTGGGAGAGGGGGCCACATGAACCACAATGCAAGAGGCATTGCCCCAATGGTCCAACAGCTCCTAGAGGTGAGAAACTGTTAGGTCTCAAAAATACAGATTGCAAATCCTAAGAGGATGCCAAGCTCTATGCTTAGATTTGCAACATTTTTGAACTAACAAAATGGAGTTAACCTATAGGGTTGATGACTCCCTGTACTTTAGGTTTTGCTAGACCTAGGCGGGTGCACCTTACTACTGAAGCAGATTAAATGAATGTGTGATTTTGGCTGAGCGGTAGATCTACCCACAGTGGCAAATGGTGTGGAATAGATGATTAATTGCTACCTACTTTTACTTCTAATGTTTGAACAATGATTAAAAATGATGTGATCCTAATTTGGTATAAATTGTATAAGCAATATCAAGGTAAAACTAATGAGTACATGTTCAACTAATGAAATGAGTAAGACCAGTGCCTAGACCTATTGGGCTATTTGAGTCAGTGAATGGAAACAAATGTGTGTGATTGATGAGCTTATCTCCTAGCTTAACTCTAATAGTTGGGCACTTTGAATATTTACAACTTGTGTAAATGTGCAGGTTTGTATGTGATAGTGCTCTTCTTATATAATCCCGATGATATTCCCTTGATTTACTGTGAAATTATGAAGAAATTTAATTCTTGAGTTGATGGAAACCAATCACAATAACTTCTTTAAAAGGATTTAATCTTTAACAAGAACCAATTAAAGCCAATTATCAGAAAGGATTTTAAATTCACATCAACCAGAAACCAATCAAAGAACTTCACACAGTGACAGCAAATGTGCCTTAACAAATGTAAATCTGAATAATTCAATAGAACCACTATGGAGACAGCATAATAACATATAATCATGAAAGCTAACACAACTATTGAACACCAGAAATAAATCACCATATATAAATATTCTGCTCCATTATGTTTTCAATAAATAAACATGTGTAACAGAGGTTTCTTCAATTAAAACTGAACTGATAATATATATCTTCTTCTTATATATAATATATGCAGTCTTCTTCTAATCAGAGAGAGATCCTACCAATCGATGATCATATGACCATCATAAGTTTCGACCTTTATATCAATATTAATGAAGAGATCATGCCTCTTCATAGTGTCTTTTGAGAATTAACAATATTATGAAACTAAACAAATAAAATTACTACTAAGCCCTGCTAAGCCACAAGTAGATTTGAGCAAGATGATCCAAATATTTCTGGCTCAGATGTGTCTCAGTACATTCAATGGCATCCCTAACATCCACCTCCATCGAAACCATTGTCTCTAGATGTGAGCAAGCTCCCTTGGATGCCAAATCCTCATGTTTTACAATTTCTAGGGCTTCCTCCAATATTCCCTGACACTCCTTGACCCATTCATCCATGCTCGTTAAATCTTTTTCATTCTTGACTAACACAGGTACACCTATCAGCGAAGTCTCCATGCATTCTTTTACTTCATCCTAGAGCCTGTCATGATACTTCTTGTGCTGCTTAATAAGACTATTAGCATCAGATGTGCTTGCACTGTTAGAGGCATGTTTACCCTGTATCTTCTATAACTTATTTCTTACTCTATTATTTAGTCTCTCATGTTCTTGAATGACTGTTTGATTCTCAGAGCAAATATCCCATAATTTACACATCTATTTCATCAGATGAGCATGCCTGTTCTACAGGACTATAGTAAATGTATCTATTCTGACCTATGCTATTTGATCTTTTGAAGGTGATTGAACTTGTTGTAAGCTTTCTACCTGTGTAATCATTTTAAGAGGGACTGAATCCTTTAAAAGGTCATTTTCTTTTTTCAACCTTTCCCAACTCATTTTGTAGGTATCCCTCTCCTTTATCAACAGCTGAATCTGAGCTTTATTTAGCTTTGCTACATTTACTCCAAGTTTTGCTATGACAACTGGATCTGTTTCAATGTCATAACATGGATGAAATCTTTTTTAGTGTCAATGATTGTAAGCTTTTTATTTGGTGGGTATAGAGCCCATATCATGAGAGAGTTGTCATCTGGATTGTATTTTGTTCCAGTATATACTTCAGCAACCCCTTCAAAACTAAGCTTGTATTTTGTATTATTACTATGCAAAAAACTGTCAAAAACAACTGTTGAATTCAAATCAAGTCCTGGGAAGATCATTACACTAAATTCTTTGAGAAACTCTCTTCCTTTCGCAGGAGTCATATCTTCCATCTCCTTTTCAATTTTTGCTTTTAAAGCACTCATCAACTATGTCTAGTTATCTGGTGTAATGTCTAGGACTAATTCTCTAATAGCCTTACCCTTGTGTTTGTACAAAAAAGATCTGAACTCAAGGGTATGAACAAACTGATCATCTAAAATAAAGGATTTATATGCAACCTATCTAGCATCATTATCACTTGTTTCTTCAATCTCCAATTCTCTTTCCGAGGGCTGATATGGTTCAATTCTAAATTTTGAAATTGTATTAGAAAAGTTAAGGGGTTTAGATACCATAGATCCTTCACTGTCAGAGGAAAGAACTTCAATTTCTTGTGCTTCCCTTCTCACTTTCTGGTTATACTCATCAATGGCTATTTCAGCATCTGCTTCTTCCAAATTTTTGATTACATCATCATGAGGGAATGGTACATGAGCATATCCTCCCAGTTTTTTGCTTTTTTCTAGCATAATCAAAATAGCCTTCCGAGTAAAAAAAATTCTTTGTATCCGTTTCCCAAGATTAAAATGAGACAATTTATCAAGAATGAGATCATAACCTTCACGAGCCAACACAGTGAAGTCACCAAAACATAAGGTGCTCAGCATAAATGATTGTTTATCATATGCACTGAGATTCATCACATTTGAGTAGTCAAGCTATCTGACTATTTCCAGGTATGCCACCCTGTTTGGTACAGTTTTTGGCAATAAAAAAGGGGTATCCTCAAACCCATAAACTCTGATCATTGTGGAATCACAAAAACTATACCAATCCCCCCAATTGTGGTTCATAGTAGGTGGTCCACCAAAATCCTTGGGTCTCAAAAACCTTTTAATTTCTTCTGACAAAGTATAACTGCCTGGGTAGCTGTAACATCTGTACAGGGTTTTTGCAAAGAATTCTTCAAAATAAACATAATTGGAATTTCTAAACCTACTGTCCCAAACAAAGGTCCATAATTGTGGGGGCAGAGGTTGACCATTTTTATCAATTTGTGAAACTTTCAGCTGCTTTGGCCACAAATTCAATTCTTGTCCAAAATACGAAACCATATGCATGAGAATAGAATAGTGTCTGAAGCCTACTGTAGGGGAATTTCTCTTTAAGGCCTTCAAACCTGAGTCTATTTCTTTAAAAATAAAAGCAGCATAATCAAATGTCCTGGCTTGATGGCACTGGATATCTGTAGAGATAACCATAGGTACTATAGACATAAACTCTAAAAATTCAGTCCCTAATACCTGTCCCACTGAGTAATATGTGTATCTCAAGTAAGGTTCGAACAATTCTACATGAAAAGGTGGTTCATCCCCTTCTTCAAATGGCACCAAACTCCCCTCATTACGTGGCCTATGTAATGGCAGTCTCCAGCCCTTATATGTAGTATCCAATTTGAAATAATCTTTTTCTAGGGCTTCATGCACAATTGGGGTGTTGTATGTGTCATTTAAGTCAAACACTTCACATATTACATTTTTAGATACATGAAACAAGGTCTTTCCTTGTGGATTGCATATGGCCTTTTGGTCGAGGTCATAATGGTATGCTAGTAGTTTCAAAAGGTCAATATTGACAAAAACATCTATGACTATCAATTTCCCCAAATTGAGTTGCTAGGGGTTGCAGACGAGTTCCATCCTATGTCTTATGTGATAGTGGAACATGAATAATTCATACCCTCGGATAGGAGTCCATATATTTCCTACGTATTTGTATTTGTCTTCAAGTTTTTCCACATTTGCCCTTAATTGTGCAATTCTTCTGGCCTTAGGCTTGGAACCAGGCAATTGGTCCACAAGGTCTTGGTTTAGTTTCCTTTTTGGTGTTCTCCCTCCCTTCTCTGTGTCAATTTTTTGTTTCTTGCCCTTAGTTTGGCTCTTCTCAATGTGTTGCCTTGTCTTTGTTTCAGAGGAGCCTTCCATTTTTGGTGACTATCAGAACTTGACTATACCAGAGAGAGTTCAAGGACTTACCTGTGCGTGCTTTGCACAATTTTTCCTGACTCCCGATGAACTCCTTCTCCGTGTGCAACCCTTGTATTGATTTTAATTGGGTTCAGTCTTGTTTATACATTTTATGTTCAATCAACCATTAATGGCTACCACCTAAATTGAATACCGGGAGTTCACAAATTTCAAAATGTTAGGGCAATGCTCTTTTTATCATATTGGTGAGACCATTCCATTCTTTTGCCAATATTCATATTGTCTTGGTACCATTTTCTTTCATATGTTTCTAATTGGTTGCCAAGGGTACATTGGTGTCTCCTTGAAATAGTCTTTTGAACTTTCATAGAGTTATGAACTTTTTATCATCATTTCGGGAAGATATTATAATTTTCATCCCAATGACATTTGATCAGGTTGGGCGATCGTTCATCTTGGCATCAGTGGGTGTTTCTCCGATAGACAGAGATTACTTTGCCTTTATCGGCATGATGATCTTTATCACTAAGAAAATATGATGGTCTCCCGACGGGTCATGTCTTCCTGATGGTCTTATCTCCATCGCTCAATTTTACTAGAACATATTGATGAAAGTCTTGCCAAAAAATCCCTTTGTTCCTTATGTTGGGGTGACTTTTATGATCGGGGAAGCTTAAAGATTTCATTCTAACTGTGTATGTCATGCCGATAGTCTTAACATTATGAACGAGAAGAGATTGCTTGTCTTCCTACCAATAAGTCATTGATTGGTGTGACTTAAAAGCTCGGTGTGACCTTAGGATTTCACTCCAATTGTTCTACTCATACCGATGAGTATGCGTCGGTGATACATACAAAATGTCTCCTCAAATTTTTTAACATATGCAATTTTGATCGTTCGGACATCGATCATCTCTCACTGATTATCATATTATACTTCCAAAATGTATTTTTCCATTTGGGGTGAGATACTTAAGGTCTTGCCGATATGGATGAACTAGTATCAGAATTGAGCTATGGTCACAGAGCTAGGTATGTTCATGGGATCTTTTATGTGCGGACTCTGATATGGATCTTGTCACACAAATTTTAGTGGTTGGTCAATGAGGGACATTAGTGAATTTTTAGCAGATGAAAAATTTGAAATTTTTAGTTCCAACAATGACTCTTTCTAGGGATGCATACTCTCTGGAGAGTATGACAATCATTCAAATCTCTGGGAGAGTGGACCAAGTATTTTATTTATTGGAAGGGATAATTTGATGGTATTTTGGAAGTAGATGTGAATGGATGGGAATGGATTGAAACCCTATACTACTGTGCATGGAAAATATGTTTGCAACATGTATTTTTGAGAATTGTCCATGCACTGGCAATTATTTTACCTTTTCCTAAACTACTGTGCATGGAAAATTTAAGAAAAGAAATATTTCAGGAACTTTCCATGCACTAGCAATTCTTGATTTTCTCCCAACATATTTTGTAGATAATATGAATCTTCTCCTCCCTTGCCAGTGATAACAAATGGTCCTACCCATAATGCTTCAAACTTGCCATGTTTATCCTTTTCTTGTGCTCTAGCATTCCACATGAGGACCATGTCATTTTCCTTAAATTTTCTTTGTTTGGTTTTCTTGTCAAAAAGGTGTTTTGCTTGTAACTACAGCCTTTTATTTTGTTGTTGTTCTTGATCTTTGATTTCATCTAACTCGATCAATTGCTCCATTCTTTCTTTTATTGGCTCAAGGACTTCCCCATTTTCTTGCATGATGAATTTATACACTAGCAACATATTGTGCATAGGGAGCCTAACTTGAGTACCATACACGAGTTCAAAGGGTGATTTTCTAGTAGCCTTTTTCACTGTGATTCGAACTACCCACAATGCCAGTTTTAGCTTGGAATCCCAAGCCCTTTTATTGTTGTCTAACATCCTTTTTATGATTTTCAAAATACTTTTAATGTTGGATTCAGCCTACCCATTAGCCTGTGGATGATATGGCGAGGAATATGAAATTGTTATACCATAAGATTTACAAAATGCCTTAAATTCATTTGATCTAAAGCACATTCCATTATTAGTTATGATTCTTACTGGTACCCCAAATCTAGTGATGACATTTTCAATCAGAAAATTTGTCACAACTCTATTGGTTTCTTGTTTTGTAGGTATGGCCTCTACCCATTTTGTAAAGTAGTATGTGGCCACCAATATCCATTTATGCCCTCCACTAGATTTTTCTACAATTTCTCCTATAAAATCAATTCCCTACTGGTAGAACGGGGCATCGACCTGCATAGGTCTTCATAGGTCTTAAGGGTAGTGCTCCTTGATATTTCAATTTTCTAGAGAACCTTTGACATGCCTCACATTGCCTGGTATAGTTACAAGCATCATTGAACACTTTAGGCCAATAATACCCTGCCCTCAATATTTTATGTGCAGTGTTTTTTGCTAAGAAATGCCCCCCACACACTCCTTCATGCATCTCTATCAAAGCATGTCTTTCTTGATCTTCATCTAGGCATAATAGTAGAATGCCATCCTTATTTTTCCAATAAAGGTCACCCTCTATGAGCACATATTTTAAGGTGTGGAGTTTAAGTGTTCTTTTTCTATTGTCATCAAATCCCTCAGGGCATTTTAAATGTTTAAGATAATATACAATATATGTATACCACAAAGTTTTTTCAATACTTGTGACCATATTCTTTTCATCATTCATACTGCATACTTGGGCAGCTTCCAAATTTGTTTCAGTCATTAACTTTGCTAGCCCTTGTCCTCTCACAAGTTTTGTAATTTGAATTTCTATGTCAAATTCCTGGATCTGGTTAATCCATTTGCATCTTTTTTCCTGTCACCTCATTTTGCATAAATACATCCTTGACTGCGGCGTTTGGTACATAGGCTATTATTTTTGCCCCAACCAAGTATGGTCTGAATGCTTTGACAGCTTTCACCAATGCATATGCTTGTTTCTCTATGATGTCATAATTTAATTCTGCACATTGGAAAGATTTGCTGAAAAATAAAATAGGCTACTCATACCCCTCGTCATTTTTCTATAACATGACTGCTGCAACTGTATGAAAGGATGCAAATGAGAAGATCTGGAATGGTTTACCAAAATTAGGAGACTTTAAAACTAGAGCCTCTTTGATTTCTTTCTTGATAGTGGTGAATGCTTCTAAGGCTTTAGCCATCCAATTTATTCTTGGATTCTTTTTTAATATTTTTGATATAGGATTAACTATCTCTGCAAAATTTGGTATGAATCTCCTAACAAAGTTGATCTGGCCAAAGAAAGATTGTATAGCCTTCATAGTTTTAGGGATTGGGATTTGGTCAATGGTTTTACTCTTTCACGATCTATTCTCACTCCATCTTTTAAAATTATGTGGCCAAGCAACTTTCCCTCTGTGACTGTGAATTGACACTTCTTAGGATTCAACGAGATCCCATACTCCAAGGCTCTAATAAAAATTCTTTCCAAGTGTGTATAATGATCCTCAGCCTTCTTGGAATATGCGGTCAAGTCATCCTGATAGACCACCATGATTTCATTAATTAGTCCTACAAAAGCTACATCCATAGCTCTCTAGAATGTTGCTCCAGTGTTTGTGAGCCCAAATGGCATTCTCACATAAACATATGTTCCCCATGGTGTAGTGAAGGCAGTCTTATATTGTTTTGATTCCTTGACCTTCACCTGATTATACCCTGAGAAACCGTCCATCATGGACAATAGTTCACAGCCTGTGACCTTTTGCAGTACTGCTTCCATGTTAGGAAGGGGATAATTATCTTTAAGTGAGGATTTATTTAAATTTATGAAATCCACACACAGTCTAATATCACCATTCTTCTTTCTGACAAGCACCAAGTTAGAAACCCAAGAAGAGTGTCTAATGGGTTTAGTAATAGCCCCATCCCTTAGTTTTGTTAGTTCCTCAAGCATTTTAGGGGCCAACGTGGGATTGATAGGACTCTGCTTTTGCCTGAATGGTTTTGCATCTGGCTTCAATGGTATTTCATGTTGAAAAAGATCTTCCCAATATGCTTTCAAGTCATCATAGGACCATGCAAATACATGTCTATATTTTCTGATCAAGTTGATGAGCATGCTCCTGATTTTAGGATTATGTTTTCTCCCAATGTATACATTCCTTGGGGCCATTTGTGTTCCCAGATTTATTTCTTCAAGATCATTTTGTATTATGGGTATATTTTTTGTTTTAAACTGGTCATGTCCGTCAAATACTTTCTCCAATGCTATTAGTCCCTTAGGTATTTTATTTGTTTTTAGCTGAACTATCTCCTGACCAAAAAGAGTTTCTTTTCCATCATGTTCCTCCACAAATGCATTGAAATCAATTTCTTGGCTTTCATAATGATCAACACAATGTAAGAATTTGATTAGATCTATGTCATCGTTAAAGACTTGCCAACTACGGATGTTATATGGGATAGTAGGTGTGGCTTTGATTCTACTTCGGTGATACTTGCTAATGTGATATCATCCCTTTTCAAAGAAATGTTTGCCAGGAAATCTGCCATTATGTTTTTTGACATATGTATCCAGTTAATTGAGAAAGCATCAAATAACTCAATGTCATCCCAAACAACATTTCTATATTGTTTCAATCTTTTGTTTTTAGATGAGTACTTCCCTCTAACTTGAGAGGTAACTAACTCAGAGTCCCCATATACAGCCAGGTTTCTTATTTTATGCTTTATTGCAATGTTCAAATCGATGAGTAGGGCCTCATATTCTACCACATTCTTGGTGTATTAAAACATCAAAAAGAACAAGTATTTGAATGTTTTACCCATTGGTGAGATAAATAGCACTCTTGCCCCATTTCCCATTTTGTTGCATGCATCATCAAAATACATTTTCCATACTTCACATTCATTTTTTTGAGCTTCTATATGCACTGGATCAGTGTTTTGTAATTCTAGCTAACCTTTTTCAATTTTGAAGGTACCTAAGTCTGTATCACAGAATAAATTTATTTGGTTTTGATCTATGCGTTCTATGATATTCTCATATCTTGGTTCCCTGCAAAGCGTAACTTCTTTGCCTCCCATTGGTATCATGGCATATGATAAATCTAACTGAACATTCCCTCCTGCCATCACAGCCCCCCTTGATAGTAACATCTCATAATATGGTGGGATATCAAGCACAGTAATATCAACAGTGTATGTTGCTTCAGGGTAAGCAGCCAATTTTATTTCCACATCCTTCATAATGCCTACAACTGAAATGGACCTATTGTCCATTGCATAACACCTTCCAAATATAGTGTCAACCCACATTCCCAATTCCTTCATTACTACTATTGGCATAATATTCATCACTGCACCCAAGTCAATCATGCAATTCCTTACCAGTCTATTTTTTATTAACAAGGTAGTGTAGAAAGGATCTACTTGTGAGGGTTTTTTTGTCAGAGTATCACCTAGGTATACCTCAAGAATTTTGATGGTCTCCTGTTGGACATTGTTTATTTTACTTTTAGATCTCTATTGTTCTTGATTTGGTATATCTGAAATTATTTTGACCACTATATTTCTGTATTTGTCTACCTTCATCATTTCAAGGAGTGGTACTGATATTTTTACCTGAGATATTGCTTGAGCAATATCAAATGAGGGACTTACTATTTGATCATTCTTATCTATTTTCATATGGCCCTTTTCTTCAACTGGTATTTTGTCCTTTGTTTTATTTTGCTCAGTCTTTCCTGATTCTTTTTGTGTGGGTTTCATGTTATTTTTATAATTTTGATCTTTTATAAAGACATTTCTAGGTGTTCCTTGATCTGCATTGACTGTCCTATTTCTTAAATTATAAGTATTCTTAGCTTGTGCCACCACAGCCATTGTAAGAGCTCTCTTTTCTTCTTCAGTAGGCTTTCTCCATTGTCCATACGGTGGCTTGTTAGGATTATTTCCCCTGTAGCTATCCTCCTGATCTAAAAATACTTCTTATCTTCCCATATTGACATTGTATTTTTGGTTTCCTACGTCATACTCATACCCATCTTCTTCTGCAAAAGAATACTCTCCATCTATTTGGTAGGGTGTAGCTTCCAGCATATTTATGGTGTGACTATCTCTATCATAGTCACAAGTCATTTCTTCTTGTTGTACTGATTTGGCCACTATGTAATGTTCAAGTGAATGGGGCAAATTACATACCAAGAACCATGGGTTATCTTCTACCATGTGTGCCCTATTTCTTTTCAGAGGGTCAGGAGTATCTTTGCCATAATTTTGCCTTCTACCTTGTTCTACATGTCTTTAATCTTTCCAATTGGTATTATATGGCATGTCATGCAACCTAGGTCTTCCATTTCTGTATTGATTCTCCTGTTTATTTTGGTGATTGTTAGGGTTTTGAGGAACTCTGAGATTATCTCTTTTTCCAATCATCCCTGCAGCTTTTCTATTATTTTAAATAGTTAATGCTATTTTTTTTGCTTCGGCTAAGCTCCTGGGGCAACGATTTCTAAGCTCATATCCTATTTTAGGATCAAACAATTTCAGGTAAATACTCAAAGCAGCTGGGTCAGTCAACTTAGATCCGTGTGGTACTTTGTTATGTAGTTTGGAGAATCTTAAATTGAAGTCATACACTGATTCACTTTGATACTTCTGGAGACTTACTATCTCATGTAAGGAAAACTCAGGGGCATATTGATTACCATATTGCTCATTAAATTGATCATGGAAATTTCTGTTAGGGAATTTACCGAGGCATCTCGTAAGCTATTGAACCAGTCTCATGCATCCTCAATTAAAGAGATCATAAATAACCTCATCCTAACATCTTCATGTTCCACACCGATATCTTGTACAAAGGCATTAAAACTTCTGATATGGTCCTCAGCTGATATTGCATTATTCCCAGTAAACTTGGGGACCATATTTCTCCAGCTATTGTCAGGGGGGTATGGATATAATTGATATCCTGTTAAATCAAACTGCCTACATATGTTCATGAGGTTTTGTGGAGGCATGTTCATGGGTGGTGGGTTGGGATAATAATGATACCAATATGGAGGCTGATGGTAAGTATGTGGATGTTGTGGGTTTATATGGGGATTGACATGGTAATTATGAGGCCTAGGGTATTGTTGGCTAGGAGGTGGGTACGGATGGATTATATGTTGAGAAGTATTATATGTGAAGGGTGGTCTAGGGTTTCTTGGGGAACATTCTAATGAACATGACTAACAGATGATGTTTGTTGATTGGAAGACCCACCTGCATTTTGGTGCATGTTTTGCTGTATATTTCTTGGAACGTGCCTTCCTTGTCTATGTGGAGGTACATATTTTGTAGAAGCTATTTTTGTTCTACCTTTTCTCTATTGAATTTCTTTCTTTAACAAAGTCTTGGCTTCTCTTAGTTTAACTAATTCAAGTTCCTCATGTAATCTAAGCAGATTCTATTGTAGTTCATCATTGTTCCTTATATCCTTTGGGTTGTCATTCATTTCTTGATTTATCAATCCTTATTGAGCTCCTTCTCCCTGTTGTAATGACATCTGATAGTCATATTCTTCTTGTCTTTGGTCTATGGCCCTCATTATTTGTGCTTCATACTCAAGATGCTTTTGGGGACCAAGTCTGTATTGGGCTAAAATATCATCAAATATTCCAAAATTCTGGGATAGGGTCTCATTTGATTCATGCAAAGGAGTAAAACTTTTATGAGTTATATGATGGGCTGCCTGGAAGTAGTCTCCTAGGCATATTGATCATGATCCCATTGAGATTGGTTTGATAGTCCAGTTTTCTTTGAAGGATCTCTTAGGGGTGGGGATGATTGTAGTCTCCTCCCATCAATTTTAGATCTCCTACCGTCCATGTTAAAAGATCAAGACATAAAATGATTATATTGTGAAATAGAATCACCACCTCACTCAAAAGGATTTATTAGAGTTTAGGTTCTCCATAACCAACAAAGTTTCAACCCTTTTGACTCTATAGACTAGGCTTCCTACCAAATTTTGTTGTGTGTTCCCCAGTGGAGTCGCCAATTCTGTTAGGTCTCAAAAATGTAGATTGCAAATCCTAAGAGGATGCCATGCTCTATGCTTAGATTTGCAACATTTTTGAACTAAGAAAATAGAGTTAAACTATCGGGTTGATGACTCCCCGCACTTTAGGTTCTGCTAGACCTAGGCGAGTGCACCTTACTAATGAAGCAGATTAAATGGATGTGTGATTTTGGCTAAGCGATGGATCTACCCATAGTGGAAAATGGTGTGGAATAGATGATTAATTACTACCTACTTCTACTTCTAATGTTTGAATAGTGATTGAAAATGATGTGATCCTAATTTGGTATAAATTGTATAAGCAATATCAAGGCAAAAGTAATGGATATGTTCAACTAATGAAACGAGTAAGACCAATGCCTAGACCTATTGGGCTATTTGAGTCAATGAATGGAAAAAGATGTGTGTGATTGATGAGATTATCTCCTAGATTAACTCTAACAGTTGGGCACTTTGAATATTTACAACTTGTGTAAATGTATAGGTTTGTATGTGACAGTGCTCTTCTTATATAATCCCAATGATATTCCCTTGAATTACTGTGAAATTATGAAGGAATTTAATTCTTGAGTTGATGGAGACCAATCACAATAACTTCTTTAAAAGGATTTAATCTTTAACAAGAACTAATTAAAGTCAATTATCAGAAAGGATTTTAAATTCACATCAACCAGAAACCAATCAAAGAACTTCACACAGTGACAACAAATGTGCCCTGACAAATGTAAATCTGAATAATTCAACAGAACCACTCTAGAGATAGCACAATAACATATAATCATGAAAGCTAACACAACTGTTAAACACCAGAAATAAATCACCATATATAAATATTCTACTCCATTATGTTTTCAATAAATAAACATGTGTAATAGAGGTTTCTTCAATTAAAACTAAACTGATAATATATATCTTCTTCTTATATATAATATATGCAGAGTTCTTCTAATCAAATAGAGATCCTACCAACCGATGATCTTATGACCATCATAAGTTTCAAACTTTATATGAATATTAATGAAGAGATCATGCCTCTTCATAGTGTCTTTTGAGAATTAACAATATTATGAAACTAAACAAATATAATTACTACTCAGCCCTACTAAGCCACAAGTAGATTTGAGCAAGATGATCCAAATATTTCTGGCTCAGATCTATCTTAGTATATTCAATGGCATCCATAACATCCACCTCCATAGAAACCATTTTCTCTAGATGTGAGCAAGCTCCCTTGGTCACCGAATCATCATGTTTTATAATTTCCAGAGCTTCCTCGAATATTCCTTGACACTCCTTGACCCATTCATCCTTCCTCTTTAAATCTTTATCATTCTTGAGTAACACAGGTACTCCTATCTGTGAAGTCTTAATGCATTCTTTTACTTCATCCTGGAGCCTGTCATGATACTTCTTGTGCTACTTAATAAGACTGACATCATCAAATGTGCTTGCACTGTCAGAGGCCTATTTACCCTGTATCTCTTGTAACTTATTTCTTACTCTATTATTTAGTCTCTCATATTCTTGAATGACCATTTAATTCTCAGAGCAAATATCCCATAATTTACACATCCATCTCATCAGATGAGCATGCTTGTTCAGCAGGACTATAGTAAGTGTATCTATTATGACCTGTGCTATCTAATCTTTTGAAGGTGATTGAACTTGTTTTGAGCTTTCTACCTATGTAATCATTTTAAGAGGGATTGAATCCTTTAAAAGGTCATTTTTTTTTCAACCTTTCCCAACTCATTTTGTAGGTATCCCTCTCCTTTATCAGTAGCTAAATCTGAGCTTTATTTAGCTTTGCTACATTTACTCCAAGTTCTACTATGACAACTAGATCAATTTCTCTAGCTTTCAATGTCACAACATCGTCGAAAGCTTTTTCAGTGTCAATGATTGCAAGCTTTTTGTTTGGTGGGTATAGAGCCCATAGCATGAGAGAGTTCTCATCTGGGTTGTATTTTGTTCCAGTATATACTTCAGCAACCCCTTCAGAACTAAGCTTGTGTTTTGTATTATTACTGTGCAAAAAACTATCAAAAACAAGTGTTGAATTCAAATCAAGTCCTAGGAAGATCATTACACTAGATTCTCTGAGCAACTCTCTTCCTTTCTCATGAGTCATATCTTCCATCTCCTTTTCAACTTCTACTTTTAAAGCACTCATCAACTGTGTCTAGTTATTTGGTGTAACGTCTGGGACTGATTCTCTGATAGCCTTCCCCTTGTGTCTGTACAGAAAAGATTTGAACTCAGCGGTATGAACAAACTGATCATCTGAAATAAAGGATTTATATGCAACCTGCCTAGCATCATTATCACTTATTTCTTCAATTTCTAATTCTCTTTCCTGGGGCTGATATGGTTCAATTTTACATTTTGAAATTGTATTAGAAAAGTTATGGGGTTTAGATGCCATAGATCCTTCACTGTCAGAGGAAAGAACTTCAATTTCTTGTGCTTCCCTTCTCACTTTCTGGTTATACTCATCAATGGCTATTTCGGCATCTGCTTCTTCCAAATTTCTGATTACATCATCATGAGGGAATGGTACATGAGCATATCCTCCTAGTTTTATGCTTTTTTCTAGCATAATCAAAATAGCCTTCCGAGTAAAAAAAAATTCTCTGTATCCATTTCCCAAGATTAAAATGAGACAATTTATCAAGAATGAGATCATAACCTTCTCTAGCCAACACAGTGAAGTCACCAAAACATAAGGTGCTCAGCATAAATGATTGTTTATCATATGCACTGAGATTCATCACATTTGAGTAGTCAAGTTGTCTGACTATTTCCAAGTATGCCACCCTGTTTGGTACAGTTTTTGGCAATAAAAGATGGGTATCCTCAAACCCATAAACTCTGATCATTGTGGAATCACAAAAACTATACCAATCCCCCCAATTGTGGTTCACAGTAGGTGGCCCACCAAAATCCTTGGGTCTCAGAAACCTTTTAATTTATTCTAACAAAGTATAACTGCATGGGTAGCCATAACATCTATACAAGGTTTTCACAAAGAATTCTTCAAAATAAACATAACTAGAATTTCTAAACCTACTATCCCAAATAGAGGTCCATAATTATGGGGGCAAAGGTTGACCATTTTTATCAATTTGTGAAACTTTTAGCTGCTCTAGCCACAGATTCAATTCTTGTCCAAAATACAAAACCATATGCATGAGAATAGAATAGTGTCTGAATCCTACTATAGGGGAATTACTCTTTAAGGCCTTCAGACCTGAGTCTATTTCTTTAAAAATAAAAGTAGCATAATCAAATGTCCTGGCTTGATGGCACTGGATATCTACAGAGATAACCATAGGTACTATAGACATAAACTCCAAAACTTCAATCCCTAATACCTGTCCCAATGAGTAATATGTGTATCTCAGGTAAGGTTTGAACAATTCTACATGAAACGGTAGTTCATCCCCTTCTTCAAATGGCACCAAACTCCCCTCATTTCGTGGCCTATCTAATGGTAGTCTCCAACCTTTATATGTAGTATCTAATTTGAAATATTCTTTTTCTAGGGCTTCATGCACAATTGAGCTGTTGTATGTGTCATTTAAGTCAAACACTTCATAGATTGCATTTTTAGATACATGAAACAAGGGTTTTCCTTGTAGATCGTATATGGCCTTTTGGTCGAGGTCATAGTGGTATTCTAGGAGTTTCAAATGGTCAATACTGACAAAAAAATTTGTGACTATCAATTTCCCCAAATTGAGTTGCCAGGAGTTGTAGACGGGTTCCATCCTATGTCTTCTGTGATAGTGGAACATGAATAATTCATACCCTTGGATAGAAGTCCATATATTTCCTACGTATTTGTATTTGTCTTCAAGTTTTTCCACATTTTCCCTTAATTGTGCAGTTCTTCTGGCCTTAGGCCTGAAACCAAGCAATTGGTCCACAAGGTCTTGGTTTAGTTTCATTTTTAGTGTTCTCTCTCCCTTTTCTATGTCAATTTTTTGTTTCTTGCCCTTAGTTTGGCTCTTCTCAATGTGTTGCCTTTTCTTTGTTTCAGAGGAGCCTTCCATTTTTGGTGACTATCAGAACTTGACTATACCAGAGAGAGTTCAAGGACTTACCTGTGCGTGCTTTGCACAATTTTTCCTGACTCCCGATGAACTCCTTCTCCGTGTGCAACCCTTGTATTGATTTTAATTGGGTTCAGTCTTGTTTATACATTTTATGTTCAATCAACCATTAATGGCTACCACCTAAATTGAATACCGGGAGTTCACAAATTTCAAAATGTTAGGGCAATGCTCTTTTTATCATATCGGTGAGACCATTCCATTCTTTTGCCAATCTTCATATTGTCTTGGTACCATTTTCTTTCATAGGTTTCTAATTGGTTGCCAAGGGTACATTGGTGTCTCCCTGAAATAGTCTTTTGAACTTTCATAGAGTTATGAACTTTTTATCATCATTTTAGGAAGATATTATAATTTCATCTCGATGACATTTGATCAGGTTGGGAAAACATTCATCTTGGCATCGGTGGGTGTTTCTTCGACAGACAGAGATTACTTTGCATTTATTAGCATGATGATCTTTATCACTAAGAAAATATGATGGTCTCCTGATGGTCATGTCTTCCCGATAATCTTATCTCTGTCGTTCAATTTTACTAGAACATATTGGTGAAAGTCTTGCCGAAAAAGCCCTTTGTTCCTTATGTTGGGGTGACTTTTATGATCGGCAAAGCTTAAAGATTTCATTCTGATTGTGTATGTCACACCGATAGTCTTAACATTATGCATCAGGGAGAGATTGCTTGTCTTCCTATCGATAAGTCATTGAGTATGCGTCGATGATACATACAAAATGTCTCCCTAAATTTTTTAACATATGCAATTTTGATTGTTCAGACATTGATAATCGCTCACCGATTATCATATTATACTTCCAAAATGTATTTTTCCATTCGAGGTGAGTTACTTAAGGTCTTGTCGATATGGATGAACTACTATCAGAATTGAGCTAGGTATGTTCATGGGATCTTTTATGTGTGGACTTTCATATGGATCTTTTCACACAAATTTTAGTGGTTAGTCATGGAAATGAGGGACATTAGTGAATTTTTAGTAGATGAAAAATGTGAAATTTTTAGTTCCAATAGAAACTTCAAGCGCAACCTTGTTAGCTTACACTTGAATCTGCATAAGAACATTAGAACAAATAATAGCTTTAGAATAGAAAGAAACAACAGTATCCATCTTGTTGTGAGAAAAGATGGAATAATTTATGTCTTTCCATAAACTAAAGAGGATTTCCACCCTGAAAGTCTGCCAAATCTGGGTATACTTTGTTGGAATCCTGGGAGAGTCTCCCAACAAAGCCATATGCTAGGAAAAAGGCTTTGGCTAAAATGGCCTAAAGAATTCGTGTATCCAATTCCATAGTTGCTACATGCTTTGGCACAGTACCAAAAGAGATGTTGGAATGATTCAACCTGCCCACAAAAGGGGTAGTGAGGGTCCTGAACCCCTAAATGAAATAGCTAAGCTCCCATAGGCAATCCTTGGAAAAGAATACACCAAGAAAAGTGGGCAATCTTGGGCTCAACAATTGTAGACCACACAGCCAAGAATCATTTTTTCCAAGCAGTTATCGATGATTGAAGAAGCCATCGTTGATTGAGGGCATCAATCATAGGAAAATTAGGTGAAAGCCATCGATATCCAAGCTGAGGCTTGTAGTTTCTAAAAGGGGTTTCTAGATACCACTTCTAGTCCTTCCACCATGGTTTATTGGAATGGATACCCACTTTATCAAGCATAACAACCGAAATGGCACTCACCAGACTGTTGTAGGTTTCATGGTCATGGTTTTGAAAGCTGAATTGGGCATGAAATTATGTCCATGAGAGAATGTACATGGTGGGTCTATGAAAGATGTCATGTAAGGTTCAAACACCTTTTTTGTGAAACCTGAGAGCCTTTAGCCATGGAAGCTTAGCCAACGGCTGACTAGTACTAGCTAAAAGCGGAGACCACCATGTGTTTTGCTAATTAAGGGAGAGCCCATCACAAAAACCATTCCCTGACCAGTGGATCTAAGGTTTCACCGCCTCCCAGGCATGCCATATGCTTCTAGAGACAAAGGTACCCAAGATCTGAATAGGCTCCCACATAATAAGAAGGGTATGAAGGCCAATTCCCTTCCAAGAGGGTTTATGAACGGGGAGCCCAGCTTTAATATTGTGTCTGAGGAGGATTTTCCAGGCCTCATTACCAGTAAGAGCACGAATGATCCATTTGACATAGAGAGAGATGCCTTGCCACAGAGTATAGAGAAGGCCTAGGCCACAAAAATCTCTTGGGAGACAACAATATTCCTAGGCAACGCAGTGAAATCCGTGATGGGTCTCAGAGGATGCCCAAAGAAAATCTCTGAGAAGTTTCTCCCATTTAGCATAAGAGGCCTTAGAAGGGGCCCAACAAGAAGAGTAATATACATGAGTCCCTACAAGCACTTTGGAACATACCTAAAATTTCATGGCCAATGAAAGTAGTTTAGTAATCTAGAAGGCTAACGTTTTCTCGATGTGTGAGAGAACCGCTTGTGAGAGATTAGCAGAAAAAGCCTGAAAGGAAAAAGGAATGCCAAGAAATTGAAAGATTTCTCTGGGTACAGTCCATTTCCACCCAAACTATTAAATCCAAAGGGGGTTGGGAAGAACTAATTGTCTATAACATAAGGTTTTGTGCCACTGAATGGCTGAACCAAAGGCCAAGCAAAAGGTCTCAAGACAACCCAAAGTTGTTTTGATAGTAATCTCTTCTTCCAGCAAAGTGAGGAAAGAATCATCGGCAAAGTGGCCATTGACAAGCTGAGTGGATGAATTAGGCAAGAAGATCCCGTGAACCAATCCCTAGGAGACGGAGTGAGCAAGAAGGTAGCCAAACCCTTCAACAACCAGAACATAAAGAGAAGGGGCCAGCAGGCAACCTTATCTAATGGAGCGGAACAAACAAAAAAGATTGGGATTGGCGGCCATTAATGGTTATGCAAGCTGAGGCATATGAAAAAAACATATTAATAGACTGGAGGAAATTGGGGGTGAAATTGAGCTTAGCAAGTATGGCTAAAATGAAAGGCCATTCAATGTGGTCATAAGCTTTAGCAAAATCAATCTTAAGGAAGATAGTTGGTTGACTAGAGCATCTCGCCCATTCCATACCTTCACAAATAGAAATGATATTGTCCAAGATGAACCTAGACTTGATGAAACTAGTTAGTTCAGGGCAGACAATATGGGGCAAGAGGTGGCAAATTTTGAGAGCAAGGGCTTTGGTAATGGTTTTGTAAGATACATTGAGGAGCGTGATGGGTCACCAATTACAGATATCCTCGGGATCACCAGCCTTAGGTATGAATTTTATGTTACCTTTATTGATAAGATTACCTAGAGAATTCGAATGAAATGCTTCAAGGTAAACTTTATGCAAATCTAGTCCAACACAAGGCCACAGAGCTTTGTAAAATTCACAGGGAAATCCATCAACTCCTAGAGCCTTATCATCTGCCATAGAGTGGACGGCTTCATGGAGGTCTTCAATAGTGAGCAATTGCTCACAGAAGGCTGTCTGGGCTGAAGAAAGCCTGTTTAGCACAACCGCAAGACATTCCTAAAGTGCATTTGACCACTCAGGAGTATATTCTTGGGCTGTAAAGACTTGCTCATAATGCCTAACAAATGCCTGAAGAATATCACATAACTTTGAAAGCACAAGATTATCTTCTTTAATGCGCTTGATGCCAGGGGAGGAATGTCTAGCTCAAAGTGCCATAAAAAATTATTTTGAAGCATGATCCCTGATCTTGAGTTAATGTAACCTGGCTTTGAGTTGTGCTCCTCTAGCTGTATAATTATCATCAACTTGCTTATGATGTCAAAGTTTAGAAACCCAGACTTGCAAAGATGGGGAAAAAGCGTTGGCTGCCAACACCTCTATGGCAGTACTGAGGTCATCCATTGTGGTGGCATAAGACCGCTAGCAAAAGATGGCCAACTGTCGCCCATAGATGTGGAGAAATCTCACAGTCCGTGTGATAGCATCATTCCACCATTAGATCCAACCCGTTGAGCTAGGTGGACAACATTCAAGATCCCAGATGGTGTGGATGTGGGCTAGTGTGGGTTGGTGACTCGGCAAAGAAGTGTTCAAAAAAAATTGAGTCCTACTGACATGGGCTTGTCTGGCATGCCATTCAATGCAAAACATAATTGGAAAGTGGTCTGATAATGTCACATCCACTAATAGCATTACCGGGAGCGGTGAAGAGTTGGTGAAAGAGAAAAAAGATTGTGCTGAAATCATCGCCCGATCAAGGCACTTAAATATCATGTCAAAACCAGCTCAAAAATTGATCCAAGTATGCCAAAGAGAGTGAGAATGGCGGCGACCAATGTTGGGATCGAAAAGACCCAATTTATAGTGCATGTAAAACCACGCTTCTCTTTCACCAACTACCCAACGAAATGGCAGATGACCTTCTTTATCATATGTCATTTCAACCATGTTAAAATCCTCACAAAGCACCTAGGTGGCAACTGGTTATGATTCGGCAATCCAATGCCAAAGGCGAGATCTTTCAACATCATTGGAAGCATAAACATTAATAATCCCAAAGGAATGATTATCAATGTTCAGAAGAATCCAGATCACCTGGTGCATGGGTCAAGCCCATGAGTAACCATAGAAGCGTGCAACCATGGGGACAAAAGAATGACCACTCTGCCACAGTCGGCCTTGTGATCTATATAGAACATCTGAATGGAAGGCCAAATAGAATGGCAAGTCGAGGAGAGCAAAAAACCAGTAACTTTCACTTCCTGAAGACATAAAACATCAATACCAACATGCTTCTAAAGAGTATTCCTAATAGAATACTTTCAAGAGAGGTCAGTGAGACTTTGAACATTTTGTGAAAGAAACTTCATGGAAGAACCTCCACCATGGTATCAGAATCTGGCTCTTCCAGGGAGGAATAGCGATTCTACAAGAATTCTGGTGAGATTGTTTTAATCTGAAAGGGAGGAGACACGTGTCTCCATTTCTCCTGCACATATTCTCCCTCCTCAAGAGGTCGAGATGGGCTACAAGAGTTCCTAAGAGAACCCAACACAAGAGGAGACTTAGAAGGCTAAGTGATCATATCTGAAATAGGTTGGGGCATAACCACCAACCTGGTTTGAGTGGACGTGTTAGGAGAAACCTTATGAGTTTCCTTCCCCTTCAGAGAAGGGTTTGAAACATCCTTTACCAGCACAAGGGTTTTATAAACCGCCCCGAAGCCATTGGGCTTATTTTTCCGGTTGGTAACCATTGACCATTTTTCATCTGGTTTAGTGACAGCTCCATCCACCAGGTGGGGTTTTCTAGCTTCTCATGGTGGAGTAGGAGTACGGGGAATTGCAAGAGGAAAATCCTTGATCATGTGTTCAGCAGATTAACACCGATAGTAGGTATTGGGCAAATTGAAATAGGTGACCTTCTATGTATGATGCAAGGAGCCAATTTGAATATCAATGGACTCTTTCAAGTTCTGTGAAAGGTCCACTTCAACATAGACTCACTTTTGAGGGTGACTTGAAAGAACCTATCAGGTTCAACATAAATAACTCTTCCCAAGGAGGACGCAATTTCTTGTAAAAAGTGCAAGCACGGAATGGGCAAACAGGGGAACTTAACCCAAACTGGCACCCGTAACTTGGTGTCATCTGAGACAGCAAAGTCCTGGGTCCAGGGATGGTAAACTAGCAAAGAGGACTAGACATACCAAGGACCATGATTTGGGATTGCATGGATATGGCTGACTTCCACAAAGCAAAAAGAAAAAAACATTTTGTCAAGTTTTGGACCATATCAAGGTGGACCCCATGGGGGACCCAGGCCTTTTGAACCCAATCCTTAAGAACACTTTTAGGGGGAGTCCTCCCAATGAAATAACCAACAAGAGTATGTTGTTCTAACTAGTGACATGCAAAATCAAAATCTTGTGTAGGTAAAACCACATCTGCAGGAGAATCAAAAGACTTACCTCGTAGAAGACTTTCGAAACAAATTTCTAAGGACACTTGTTCAGGGGAGGAGCCATTGAGCAGATTCGTCGAACTGCCAACTCCAGCAATAACTACTAGGTTAGAGCCAATTGGAGGCATTTTAAATTAGTAAAACCACAGTAAATGTGGTTGTACTCATAGATGCAGTAAAAAATCCTGCCCCAATGGCGCGGTATGATGAAAGGGAAACCAAGGAGAGACCAAGACACAAGAAACCCTAGCAGCATCACCCATAACATAGTTTTGACCGAAATAAATTGTATAAATAGTAATGGTGAAATTTGTATATTTATGTTGTTTTTATTTAGTTTTGTACTTATTTTGGTGGGATATTAGTAATAATATTATATATTGATAGACTATACTCTTGTGTCAAGTTTGGTTCATGGCTTGATTTTTATTCATACTCTATTATGTACATTTCCATACATTCCTCATTTATTGCAATTTATCCTCTTCTTATTTGTACTTACTCCTATGTATCTGTCACCTACACATCATTTATTATATTTATGTTTATGCATCTATTCATATGCATTCACTCCCTACCCCAAGATTTATACCTTGACATCAATGGTCATTCCTGAGTCACTCAGGATCAATCTCAAGGAGCTCAAGATTGACCCCAAATTTAAAATTTTAAACTGAAATTCCTAGGTTCCCACCCTTTCTTGCTAGTTGTTATGGGCCAACCTGACATTTTTACATAACCTCATAGTACTATGTACTTTTACTTATTTAAGATATTTAATCTATAATTTATTCTAAGAATGTTGTCTTTAATAATTTATTTTAAACTATAAAGCCAATCCAAAAATAGGCTTGACCTAGGTGAACATGACCCTTACGATTTGGCAACTTCCCCAAAGGTACTTTTAAATATTGTCTTTCCTTAGTGTAGACACCTAAAATTGACCTATTTCATTATTCATACATTAAACTCATATTGCATCGCACACAGCCTTTCTATCTGACATACTCATCATTAATTAAATCATTTTATGCTTAATTAATTAAATTAATTTTATTTATTTAATTAATCTTCATTATTCTTTCTTTCTATGGTTAAATAATTTTAAATTATTTAATCATTCCATTATTCCTCTATTAATTAAATAAATTATTTTTATTTAATTAATTATCTTTATTCTTCTATTTTCTCATCTATGATTAAATAATTTTAATTATTTAATCATTCCCACTTTATCTTCACCAATAAATAAATAAAATTAAATATTTTATTTATTTCCCAACATGCAAATAAATTCAATAAAATTTATTTATTTAATTTATATTTCATCCTCTCTTATCTTTATCATCTTCTTCTAAAAACATGCAAGTGGGCCCCTTTTTGTCCATAAAATAGTAAAAATCAAAATGTGGGAATAGTTTAATAAATTAGAAAAAATCAAATATCCTCATCACTAAAATCTCAAAATAGAAACTGCATTCTATCTTGAGAAAGAATCTTATCTTTATCAACAACCCACCTAAACTTTCTAAATAAAATGCCTTTTTATGGACACTTGGCATATGCACGTTCATTCTTATCTCTCCTTCATCCTTATCCATTGATCTTTCCTTTCATTTTCCACCATTGATCATATTTCCTCCAAGTCTATAAATACCCCCATCTTCTCTCATTCTCACAACCTCAATCATATTGCATAGAATTATCTTCATTTGCATAGCATCTTAAACATCCATGGTAGCCTTCTATTGTGTAGTTGCATACTTTGAGGGTCAATCCATAGTAACACCAAGGAATCACATAAACTAGGTGATATTGTTCCATTCTGTTTTGTTTTGTTTCCATTTAGTTTATATTTCTTGAAGGTATCATAGGTTTTATTGTTTTAGCTTGATCTTAACAATGAAATTTTCCTACGTACACCCTTAGTATTCAAATATCAGAGATTAGGTTGAAATTAGTTTCAAGGAACCATATTCTACCAAGTTGATCCTATGAGTTATAGATCAAGCCCATGACAAAAATCATTTCTATATATGTTTGGGGTTGAACCTAAGAGGCTTATGATTGATCAACATCAAATTTGGTCTTGTTCGATCAATCACATTCATTAGTTAAAAAGTATTAAATTTCTATACTTGAATGATTGGATTTTATGTGGCATCGACTTTTATTCTTCATCGTTGTTCCCCAAGCTAAGTGCCCTGCCTATTTTCATTTAATTTCTAAAAATAGCAAATCATATTAAATTTCTAAAAATTATCAAAGCATGCATAGTTAGGACTGCAATTCAAATAGCAACCATGTCAACACACTCTAGAACTTCACTAGTTCCTAAGTAGAAGTATAATAGCTACAAATCTTCACTAGTTCCTAGCTTTTGTAAAAGCTTTCTAGATTCACATCTCCAAGTCATCAACAAACACGTACATCACCAAGCCACAACCAATGTGCAACTTGTCTCATTTTCTTTGTTGGCACCTTGAGGTATTTTTTGACATAACAATGACACTTCTCTACAAGAAAGGGTGAAGGATTTGGATACAAACATTGGTTTTTCATGTAAACATCTATAAGAGTTGGTATAGAATGCTCTATATCATTCAATATTTGGCAATGGAGGTAGCCACCCAAGATCTATGAGCTTCAATGAATGCACAAGAGAGACCCAACATGAAAGAATAATTCTATTCTATCAAAGAATGTAAATACACAATATGTACATGAATATAAAATTACAATGAGAAGCCCTTGGTTATATAGGCCAAGGTGAAACCATGGACAAGATAAGATCATGCGAAGTGTCTTAATCTTATGACTTGAGACACATAGATAACTATCCTTAGTGTACCCTAATTATGTTCTAAGTAAACTTAACTAGACAAGTACGAATACGACCTAATGTGGAACAAGTTAGGTAAGCTACCCCATTCACACCAACACTCCCCTTAAGTGCAACTTAGGAAGAATATGAAAACATACAATGATGCAAAGATACAAAGATGGGTCCAAGCTACAAGTCCATGTTAGGTACCCATGTACAAATAATCTCTCAAAAATAGAGAAAAGAAGAAAAACCCATAGGAAAAAACCCCTCTACAAAAAAGAGAAAACACAAGATGTTCTCCAAAAGTATGAGAAGGTAAAACCCCATGTGAGAAAAAAGTTTGCCCCATAAGAGAGAAGAAGAGAGACCATGGAGCCCCTCCCTTAATGTAGAATCTCTTGCACTGATAGTAGATGCTCAAAAATGAATGTTGAAGATGATTCAAGAATGTCAAACAACATTCCTTCCCTTGGGAAGAAACAAATCCAAGGATCTATGTGGGATGTTTTTCCATTCTTGAAAGGAATACAAGGGAAGAAAAATCAAGATATATGATATCTCAGAACTTTTCCTAAGTGTCACCATGTCGATGCCGAAAGGTGCCACAATCAAATTAGGTGTCCCAGGCCAAACTAAATAAAGTGATAATCCAACACCTAGTGGATGCAGATGTAGAACTGAATGCTACTCAAGAATCTTCAACCCAATGCCAAACTGTGATAAGTGAATAGGTGAAGAAAGAACAAGAAGGTCAAAATTTTCCCTCATGACATCTAAAGAAGATGATGCAACTCGATAAGAGATAACATCAAAGAGGAGATGAAGGTCCTCAATAGTATCCTCCAAATTTGAAATGTGAGACTCCAAAAACAATGATGATATGTCTAATAAATAGGAATCACAATGAGGTGGATCATAAGGATTGGTATGAACCTGCTGCAAAGGATCACTAGTAACCATGGATGAAACAACATTCAATTTGGATGGAGCAATAGGTGATGGAGAAGATGGAGGTGAGATCTCAATGCATGTCATTTGACTACATTTCTCATCTTTAAATGATGTCTCCACACAAGATGTCTTATACCATGTAAGAGTTGGTATAAAATGCTTTATACCATGCAAGATTTGGCTATGGAGGTAGCCACCCAAGATCTAGGAGCTTCAATGAAAGAACAAGAGAGACCCAACATGAAAGAATAGTTCTATTCTATCAAAGGATGCAAATACACAATATGTACATCATTATCAAATTACAATAATAAGCCCTTGATTACATAGGCCAAGGTGAAACCAAAAACAACATGAGATTATGGCAAGTGTCTTAATCTTATAACTTGAAACACAAAGAGATAACTATCCTTAGTGTACCCTAAGTATGCCTTAAGTAAACTTAACTAGACAAGTGTGAATAGGATCTAGTATGGAACTAATTAGGTAATATATCCTGTTCACACCAACCACATCAATTAAGTTCTTCATAACACACACTAGACAATGACTATTTCTCTACAAGAATGGGTGATGATTTGTGCATAATTTTGTGTGACTCATGTTCCTAAGCATCAACACAACATAAGCTCATCTCATGTCACAATATTTCCTTATGCATACAACACAATGCCAAGATGCTTTGTGCATAGATGAGACATTGGCATAATGACTTTGTGCACATTTGCACAAGCATCATTTCCAACAACTCAATACAATAAAGGCACGCACACACACACTCTAGTCACTTTGTGCAACTTCAATAATGCATTTCAACTTTGGAAACAACATTACCAACTACTGCATCAACCTCTCTACATCGTGCACAACCTAAACGTGAGCAACACATGCAACTACACTGATCGGTTCAAATCCATACACATCTAACGCATGTTTGCATCTACTCCATGTGATCATGCCAGCCAACTAGCACCATTTGAATTTGATAACTAGCACAACCCTAGCCACATGGGAAGTGCACCATACATGCATGACACTTGTCAACATATTGTGAAATGCTTAGTTGATAACTTATTGTATAACTATATCTCACTATACATTTTGTAAACTAGTGTATCAACCAATAAGCCCAATCACATCATTTGGCCTAGTTTATTTGTATTCTAGAGTGTTTTGGAAAATCAAGCATACACATTTTTCTTGCCTACTCACAAGTGTGTATGCTAAAATATGAAATAAAATGAAAAACAATGCATCAAAACAAAGGACCTATCTCATATCTAACAACACTTCAAATTAAGCAAATGGTTAACAAAAATCAATGAAAACTTAGAAAGCTCTCACCAACACCAACCCTTGTTGCACTAAATGGTGGTTCTACTCAAAAGCTTTTTATTGTTGATATTGAATGTTGATTTCCCACACCTACAACATAACTTTGCAGCGATTTTGTTGCAGAGAAGAAAAGGGTTGAGAAGCAGTTCAAGCAGGTGGAGCTTCGGTTGTATGACATGGAGACTTCATTCTTGGCGGATTGTACCGAACAAAACTCACTTTTCAATTGGCCATCTTTGCCCATAGATTTTAATGAAGATAGAAGAAGAATATTTTTCATGTTTTGTTATAAGGAGAGAGTAGAGGATGCGGCCAATTCCCTATCTTATGAGCAAGGATTGCAAGCTCAACAGACTAATTCTTCACTTTGTAAAAGTAAAAAATTTAGGAAAAAATGTTTTAATATTTTATTAAAGTAAAATTGGTTAATACAATATATTTTTATATAATAATTAAAATACAGCTACATATATTTTTTAAAAACTAAAACTATAAAATCATAACTAGTATAGCTATATTTTAAAAATATATCTAAAGTACGCCGAGAAGTATCCATCTCCAGGTGTCTTTTAATCAATTTATTTTAAATTATAATTGTAATTATTGTATACTTTAATAATTAATAATCATAATAAAGTAGTATAATATTACTAAATATTGAGGCATCTTTTAATCAATTTATTTTAAATTATAATTGTAATTATTGTATACTTTAATAATTTTAAATCATAATAAAATAGTATAATATTAGTAAACATTGTAATAATGTATTTATATTATTATTATTTTATTATAAATGTTTATTATTTTATGCGCAAATAGTTTAATATTTTAAATCAAAATAATTAATTTAAATTAGAATAATTATTTCTAATCATAACTCTAATTCTACCCTACTATAACCTTAATTTTAAATCTAACAATAACCCTAATTCTAACCCTTACCTTAATCATAATTATAACAATGATTTTAACCCTTACTTTAATCATAATTATAACAACAATTTTAACTATAACCCTAACCAGAATTCTAACTCTATCCCTAATCCTAACTCTAACCCTAATTGTAACTCTAATGCTTACCCTAACTCTAATTCTTACCCTAATTCTAATAGTAACCACCTTAATTCTAACCCTAATTCTAATAGGAACCCTAATCTTAACTCTAACCCTATCCTGACCCTAATTCTAATCATAACCCTAATTCTACCCTAACTAACCCTTATTTTAAATCTAAAAATAACCCTAATTCTAACACTTACCCTAATCTTATTTCAAACTACAATTTAACCTTAAGCTTGACATAAATTCTAACCCTAACTCTAACCCTAACCCTAATTGTAAATGTAATGCTTACCTTAATTTTGTAACCCTAATTCTAACTCTAACCCTATCCTCAATTCAAATCCTGACCCTAATTATAATCCTAACTTGATTCTAACATTAACCCTAATTGCAACCCTAACCCTAACCACATTGATAATTGTAATCCTAACTCTAATTCTAAACCTAATCCTAATCCTAGTTTTAACCCTAACCCTAACCCTTATTCTAACCTTAAAATAGCTCTTATTTTGACCCTAACCGTAACCCAAACTCTAAGCCTAACTATAATTCAAACACTAACCCTAAACCTGACTATAATTCAAACCCTAATTGAGCTCTAACCTTATCTCTAATTTGAACCATAGCCCTAACTGTAACTTTAATTATTAACATAAATCTAATAATAACCTGCCTTAGTTTTAACCCTAATTCTAATAGGAATCCTAATCCTACCGCTTACGCTAACCCTGATTCTAATCATAACCTTGATTGTACTCTGACTATAACCCTAATTTTAAGTCTAACAATAATCCTAATTCTAACCCTTACGTTAATCCTAATTCTAACTATGATTTTAACCCTAACCCTAACCCTTACTCTAGCCCTAGCCCTAGCCCTAGCCCTAATCCTAACCCTAACCCTAACTCTAATGCTTACCCTAACTCTAATTCTCACCCTAATTAAAATAATTTTGAATAAAAATTAATTATAAATATGATTTAACCCTAACACTAACATGAATTATAATCGTAACTCTAGCCCTCACCCTAATGCTAATTATAAAAGTTTAAAATTTTATATTACAAATTTGTTGTTAATTGCTAATTATAAAAGTTTGAAATTTTATATTACATTAAATTTGTAATATAAAATTTCATACTTTTATAATTAGCAATTTACCACCAATTTACCACCTTGCACACAGAGGAGACCAAAGCCCCCTAACAATTCACCTTAATTTTGAATTCAAAGTTTAAACAACTTCAAGTTTTTTTACTATAACATTTTTTAAAGGCGACTTATAATTAACAATTTACCACAAATTTGTAATATAATATTTCAAATTTTGAAATAGTATTTGTATATTTTACATTAAATTTGTTATATTTCAAACTTTTAGAATTAGCAATTTACAACAAATTTGTAATATAAAACTTCAAATTTTGAAATAATATAGTATATTTTAAATTAAGTTTGTAATATATAATTTCAAACTTTTATAGTTATGAATTTACCATCTTGCACAGAGCGGAGGAGACCAAGGCCCCCTAACAATTCACCTTAATTTTGAATTCAAAGTTTAAACAAATGACTGCCCCCTAACAATTCACCTTTATTTTGAATTCAAAGTTTAAACAAATGACTAACTTTAAACGGGCCACATGAAATTTGGTGTCAATGGCATTCATTTGGTATGAAACTCATATGATTTCTATTGTATCATGTGGAATTTAATTTTTATTAACATTTGTTGGATTTACTACACTTTTTCTCTAACTCCTATATGTCTCTTCCGTAACTTTACTCAAAATAATTTGATCATTTTCCCAAATTCTTCTTTACAATAACTAAAATTCTTTTCTCTTCCCATACAATCCACCATAACTACAAATCATGTACTTACATTTGTAGTTCATAGCCTAATAAGACTCTCTTTTAGTCAACTTTTGATCCTCCTCTCATCAACAACAATTTATAAACTTATACATAGTGTCACAATATTTTATTGACTTGATTTTACTTTTACAAATAAAAATTCTATTATTTTCTCTAACATCAATATCTTGACCTAATTATGCAAATATTTCAAGCATCATGCATGTAGACGAACTACACTATCAATAGAAACAACCAAATTGAAATCAAATTAAATTCAAAAAGATTAAGTTCACATATATTATAGCTCTTTTAGCTGTCTCAAAAAGAAAACAAATGCCAAGCAACATTAGAAACCTCTAACCATAACAGAGACCAAATCCATGTCAACATATATAAATTAAAGCAAACAGATGAGAAGCAACATTAGAAACCTCTAACCATAATAGAGACCAAATCCACGTCAACATATATAAATTAAAGCAAACAGATGCAAAACAACCTTAGAAACCTCTAACCATAACAAAGACCAAATCCACGTCAACATATATAAATTGAATAGATGATCTGATTAGTGTAATTAAATGCCAAATGGCAATAGGATGGGGTAAAGAATGTAATCAAGAGATGATCTTCGATCATCTCTAAGCCCGATTGATTATAAGCAGTTTTCTCACTTTTCCATCTAGCCAAGCACATTTTAATTTCCTTCAAGCAATCCTCTCCGTTTGCCTTTTCCCCTTCTCTGTCTCCTCTTCCAGATTTTCTTTCTAGAGAAGTGCAGGCTTCCTGAAAAACAGTTCAATGTCATAACACCTTGATGGTATCACAAAACAGGGCTTCTAAACATAACCAATCGTATATATAGGCAGTGATGCACATTGGATACTACACGTGATTTTATGATGTCAATTGCATGTTCTACATCTCCATCAAGGAACAAACAAAATGATAAATGATGTGTAAATCAAGAAATGCTCTCCCGTAATCTCTAATCACCAGATTGATTGTTACCACGTTTTTACACATTTTATATAGTAACCATGTACATTTTTTGTAAGATCTCTTGTCGTTTGTCTGTGTTGTTTTTGAAGTCAATGTATTCGTTTAACAAAGATATGCATAAATATATTCAGGCAAGATTACATCTTCTCGGAAACAAGCCTCTACTGGGCATAACACTACTTTGGATTTTGGAATTAAACTCCTCTGAACTACAGAGAAGTCAACTCCAAATGAAGCAGAGTCCTATTAATACATAATTCCATTTCAAGAACTTAACAAACATGATGGAGTCCATTATCCACTCATTATTCGAAATGTAACATACACTCATCTAATTGAAAATGAAAATTAAGCAAAAGGAAGAAAGCATAGATATTAACTACTTCCAACAGATAATTAGTTTGAAAGGCCTTTCCCAATGTAGGAAAAAGCCCGTTCTGCATTTTCTACTTCCACATCTCATTTGCCATGAAGTCGAACAAATCAGAGTTTGAAGTTGACGATGGTAATTGAAGTTCACGATGGCTGCTGTATTGTTCCCATTGTTTCCACCAAATCATGAAGCTACTCTCCTTTAAGAAAACCTCGGCAGAAATGGTCTTGTCTCTGATCATACCCCAAATATAATTTTCAAACTCTTGGCTTTCTTGCAGTGGAGTATTCATGACTTGATGTCGGTTTTGCTCTTGCGGGAGACTTTTCAATGCTTGAAGAGCCTCTTCTACACGAGCCCAAAAACAGGAGTCCAGAGTTAAAGATGCAAACTTTGTGCGTTCCTTTTCATCTCTACCAATGCGGGTTCGGTCTTTTTCTTTCATCTATTTCTCCAGAACTATGTGACGATGGGGTCTCACCCTAACAGAGAGATAGCTTTTCTTGTCCTTCCGTGTACAATAGTAGTATTTAATGTCCAGAGGCTCTACAAGTCTTCTATATGTAGTGCCTGCGTTGATCCATTTATTTTGAAATCGGAAGTCACTGAGCAATACATGCTTCTCCTCCATGTCAACAATATCATCACAAATTTTTCCAAACTATCTCTAGCTAAATTTACTTCAGACTCTGGCTCTTCAACATCATGTCTGACTTTGAAAGTATCGTAGTAGCCAAGGCCCTTCTTACAACTTTCTTTGTACCATTCCACCTGTGACATATGACTTTGGCTCTTGCTCAAATCCTCGTTTAGTTTCTCAATGTTCATATCTTGCTCTTTTTTCACCTTCCAGCTTTTCTGAGTGCACCTAATGCATCTGCGTTCTGCTTAAAAAATTTAAAAAGAAACAAATCATCAATCTTTGTGTCTAAACAGAGGAAACAACATCAAGAGGAGAGCAAGCAGAGAGCTAAGAGACTAAGAAATTTAGGGAAATAAATGTTAAACGGGAACAACTAATGAATGCAGTTCGACAGAGGTTGGGAGGTTATGATGCAACCCTGCTCTGAAACCTACAATGGTCTGAAATAACTCTGTTCTGGAACATACAAATTAAACCCCTGAAGAAAAAAATATCCTCTGTCCAATACTCATACCAGCTAGAATCAACTCATTCTCGTATACTAAAGAATCATAATAATAGGAAGGCTACGATTAACTGCAAGAATATAACTCTATTAATTTATTAATTCTGGGAACCTAAATGACAGTAAACCCATACACAAAATAACAGTCCAGGAAATTGGCATTCACAACTTGAAAAGTGAAAACAACTCTGCCCAGAAGCAGCGTACACAACCAGTAGCACCACAACAACATTGAAACCCCCTTACCCATTCCTAACCCTATTAACCAAAAACTAATAACAGTGCCCTCAAACAATAACTATCTTTTTTTCCAAAACCCAAAATTAACTGTCTATTCCTATAGCCTTTTCCCTTCTTCTTCAACTACTTCCTGTAATCTCTGGATGCAGTAAAACACCTGTCCTACAGTCAAAGAGATCGTGAGAGGAAACAGAGTCCCAAACTGTCTTCTCGTTGACAACTGCCAAACAATCCAAACTCCCAACAACACCAATAATGGTGGAATCCAAACTGTTCCCTGACTTTATTAGCGAAAGTCTAGGTAGTAGTAAGTAGAAGCTGTAATCTTTGTGTGGCATATAAACATCGTTTTGATTTTTGAGTTAGTGAATACAAAAGGATTAGACACAACTCAATCTTATTAGGTGTCAACATTCAGAGAATGGTTGGAGGTAAGGCTATTGGTAAAAGAGTCTGGCAGGTAGGTTAAAAATTACACCAAATGTGGAATCGGCTATTCTTAAATATCGTCCATTTCAACAGTACCTCATTTTTTTTTTCTTCACATCTAAATCTTAATAGTAAGATAGTCATTTTTACTTTACACAATTCATATGCTTTTGCCTATTTTTCCAACTACAAAATTTGAATTTCAAGTGTTCACTTTGCAAAAAATCTACTAATAATGAAATTTATGAAAAATTGCCAGTTTCTGGATATTGTGTCTATGTTATGCACTTGTAGAGCATTGAATTATGCAACTATGATACATACAAAAGAAAGCAGAAATAATGAGATTACCTGAGCTCCAACGCCCATTGCTTCTAATTCCAGTGCTATTCCCATCTCGAAGGTGTCGTCTGGGACAAAGTTCGTAAGTGGTGTTGTATTTAGCAACTCTTCCTCGAGATCTTCCAACACATTGATATGACCATAATCTGTGTGACTTGAAACACAGATGTGTGCAAGTTGATCAAAAGGCATTCCTTGCATAGTGAAATGCAGCATCTTCAGGACAGCTTCAGAGTCATCAAACAAGCTGCACCTTGCTTTGAACAAAACATATAAGTACCAAAGGGTCTATACGGGCTTCTAAGACCAGATTCTGCTGCGTCATTATTTTCCTTTGTAGATGTGCACTGTAGGACTTTCTCAAGAAGAGATTTGCAAGCCTTTTGTATAGAGTGATGTGATACAGCAACATCATGAATGCCCATTAAGCTCCTCCAGTAAGGCCCAATTGCATTGAAAGGCTCGGCAATTGATTCAAATGGTGCAAGGAGCGTCCTCGGAACAATATCATACTTGGAGGCAACATGAAAAAAGTTTCCCGTCCAATCTTCATGCCCAATTACCTCTCCAAGTATAGCATCTCCCACCAAAGGAGAACCAAATGTAATGCAAAAATAAGATATGTTTCTCACCCTCTTTTGCAGAAACCAGAGAGTCCAGCCAGGATTGCAACTGCACCTCCCATGAAATGGCCCACAAATATAATGACCTTGAAATCTTGCATCTGATGAAACAAACAAATAAATTGCATTACTTATATTTACACCACTTGGATCTCTACCAAATGAAGTAAGACAGGTGTTTTCAATGATGACACTAAATAATTAAGGGATATCTGATTGTCAACAATGCTTAATATCTATTCAGCATGAGCATAACTATGATGAAGATCCATTTCAAATCTCTCCATCAAAATTTTGAGGGATCTGATGTAAAACCTCCCTGACTAAACCAAAACAAAATATTGCTTGATATTCCCTAATTCATAAGAATATGAAACTTAGAAATTTACAAATATTGGAGGCACAACAACATGCTACTGAAATGCAAGCATTGGGTCACAACAATATGGGGCTACTGGAGCATACGAATATTGTGGGCTCTTGTGACCAGGGTTTAAACATAATGATGCATGTCTAACAGCCTAGTCACAGTGACATTTGACTCGCTTCACTTGCAGTTGTATTTAAATAGGCCAATTCATTACCAAGAAGTAATTATTGGTTAGGCGAGAGAGAACTTAAGTTAATGCATGTGCTAAATGCCCTGTAAAATTACAAAACTTGTAATTGTATTAATTTTCTGGTTAGAAATATCTTAGTTGGTAGCTATAGGCGAATTAGATTTAAGGAATGCAATAACAGGGATCCCACATCACAGAGCAACTTTTCAGTAAAAAATAAAGGGCCTATTTACCTTTTTGAAATCTGCATTTTTCAAAATACGCAGGAATCGTTTGAAAGCCCCCTTGTGAACAGTTTCCAGCTTATCATCATCACCCTTGAAGCAGACAGGGAAAGATTTTCTCATCCATATTGCACTCTCCAAATTCGCTGTCCTCTACAGAAAATGAAGGGAAGGTCACATATGCTACACCTTCATCTTCTTTCAGATGAGAAGTATATACATTACTTTTCGAAACACTACATATCTCTTCCCAGGCCTTGTGCAGGATCCCGCACGAAGTAATCAAATCTGCTAGCTCCCGACCAATGCTGAACCTGTAACAATAATTCTACAAATCAATTCTTATCTAGTTAAAGCCCCTTAAATTACAGAGATAAGGTTCAAAATCTATTAAAGACTAATGCTTTTTTGGTAAAACCCGCATAAAATCTCAAAAGAAGATTCAGATTTCTACTGTCTCTTGAACACCCAATAAAATTCTAACTGTTTTTCTATAACTTCCATTACATCTAAAAATAAAAGGTCTTCATGGAATTCAGCTTTAAAGCCAATGCCATCTTTTGGCTGATTCTCTGAAGTTGTAACTAACTGTGTATATCTCTTGCCAATAAAGTAAAAAGGTGTGTATTTGAGCAAGAAGGAAATAAACCGAAACCCTCCTGCAAATTGAATATCAGGCAGTAGGCAAATTGAAGGAAAAAAAATCTCAGATTGTGGCTTGGAAATACAAATTGACTGAGACCGCAATTAAATTTATACAAATACAAATTGACTATTCTTCAAACAATTTCGGGAGTAAGTAATTATTTATTTTTTTAATTTTAACATGACAGTTCACTACACGTCAAGTGAATAAAAATGTACACACATCTTTGTGCTGCCATTGTAAACGTCTTTAGGCTTCGCCTCTGGATGTAAATATAAAATTATAAATATAACTGACATACTAAAAAAACAAAACAAGTAATATTTTTATTAGTACCTGGTACTATTGCAATGAGTTCAACTTATCTAGTTATTAATCTATTGATTGCAAACCAATCAAAAGATAGGATTATTTTTCTTGTCCGACAAATTTGATTTAAATTTGTACTTTTCCTATGTGAACATGATAAATTTTTAACAAAAAATTATTTTAAAATGATTTATCTGTATTGTCATTGGCTAAAAAAATAACCTCTTCTCTGCGGATTGTCGGGTTTGTCGGGAGAGTGCAACAAAAAACTATAAATGCGGAGAGAATTTTGATTTGAAGGGAGTATGTGGCAAGTAAACAAATTATGAACACAAATTTTGTCTCCCACTAGTTAAGTCATGCCTAAATGGATGGCGATTAATTTTTTGCTTTATTAGCTAAAAGTAATATAATTTTAACTTAGTTTTTAGTGTTCTACAGATTTTATTTTATGTAATTAGATTATTTATTTTATTTAGTCAAAACTTTAAAATCTATAGTATCATAAATTTAATTATATTTTTTATTTTATTCTTCAAACTTACAATATTTTAATGCATTTTAAATTATAAAAGTATTAGTATTATTACTATACTTTAGGGTTCTACACATAAATAACCTAATTTCACTAAAATATTTCTTAACTATTCATTTGATCTTAACCATTGATGTCTAATTAAATGGAGCTAAAGTACATACTTTTATTAAATGAATGCACCCAAAATTATTACTAAACCATAATATTACATTAATTAAAATAATTAAAATCATGTTGTCTAAAAGTACTTACTATTATTACTTAAACAAAAAATTAAGTGACTAAGATAAAATACTGTAGTGATGTAAATATGAATATATTTTTGTTATTATATTATGTAATTATTTTTCAAACTTACAATATTTTAATATATTTTAAATTGTAATAATATTCAATATTATTACATTTTAATATCTTAGGCAGACATTTCAAATCTATCCACACTGTTATTATATTATGTAATTATTCTTCAAACATATAATATTTTAATGCATTTTAAATTGTAATGGTATTCACTATTATTACATTTTAATATTTTAGGCAGACATTTCAAATCTATCCACACCTAGTTAGGGTTAGGTTCTACACATTTTATTTTATGAAATTAGATTATTTTTGGGATTTCAATTTCATTTAGTCTAAGAGTTAAAAATCTAGGATTTCAATTTTATTTAGTCAAAAGTTAAAAATCTATATTATCACAAAAAATATTTCGCCATGTTATTACATTTTTTATTTTATTCTTCAAACTTACAATATTTTAATGCATTTTAAATTATAAAAGTACTAGTATTATTACATTTTAAGGAAATATTTGTGTTATTTAATAAACTTTGTAAAAATTTAGTTTTACAGTTAGGAAATATTTTAGTCCTATTTTATTTTTACCAAATTAGATTGTTTTTGAGATTTCAATTTTATTTACCTAAGACATTTCAACACTCTTCAAAAATTAAATTTTTAATTATTGGAATGTAATTTGTCTATACAACCAATACCTAATCAACAAAAAAATTACAACTAAACAAATACTATATACAACCAATAGCTAATCAACAAAAAAAATTACAACTAAACAAATACTATAATAACAACACTACAAGACTGGCCACTACGTGGCACTTGTTTTACTTACTTTGTCATATATAATATTTACTATATTTTTCAAAATAAAAATAAAACAAAATAATTAGTGAAATAATGATTTCCAAAAGTTACATATACAAGTAAAATAACTCTTCAAATAAAAATAAAGTAAACAATGTAAGATAAAATAAGTGCCACGTAGTGGCCAGCGTTGTAGTGTTGTTATTGTAGTATTTGTTAAAAAATGTAATTAATTGAAATCTCAAAAATAATTTAATTTGTTAAAAATAAAATAGCACTAAAATATTTACTTAGCTATAAAACTAAACTTTAAGCCCTGACCTTAATTGAATGTATAGAGATTTGAAATGTCTGCTTAAGATATTAAAATGTAATAATATTAAAATTTAAATGTTTACAATAAAAACTCAATATTTTAATTAATTGTGTTTAATTAAATTAATTTAAATTTTTATAAAATATAATATAATTATAATTTAGATAATATTTTTATATTATAATAATATAAACATATTTTAGATTTCATAATATATAATAATTTTTCTACATTTATTATAATATAGACATGTTAGGAAGAAGTGTATTTTTTTTAATTGGAAATATTTGTTAGATTATTCATCTAAGATCATAAGCTTTGTTTTATCATGTATCCAAATAACTTTTGTGTTGTTACCTAAAATTTGATTTAAAGAAGTTATGAATATATTTGAATTTTCATATTTTCAAATTAATTTGAGATTTTTGTTTTTATGATATTGCAACTATTTCCAATGTTACGAGAAATATGGATAAAAGAAAAGGAAGACAATCCAAGGGGATCAGGATGGAAAAAGAAAATTAGGATTATTCTAATAGTTGTTTGAGAGCGCGTTGTTTAATAGTTAATATTATAAAAGAATTTAATTCATTTCATTAATGTTGTTAATGTCGAGAGGCATTCTACAATGGTAGGGGTGGAGTGTAATGGTGTGAGCATGTTAAAAAACTATTACATGTCAAATTATTAATATTTAATAATAAATATAAGATAAATCCAAAATAAGATACTTTCTTGGACAACTTTGGATAATCATTGTTCTCATTTTCAAAGTGTAGCAAGAAAAAAAATAAAACTGAAGAAAAAATGTTAAAAAATCAAATATTGTTAAATGAAATCATTTTTTTAAAAAGTTTATGGTTAAGAAAGAAATATTTTGATTTCTTAATTTGAAATTTTTATAATTTGTTAATTATAGTTGAGAAATTGATGGACGTAGAGTTGAGTGAAGAAAAAAATGTCAACAAATATCAATTTGAAATAAAATAAAATAAAATAACTTCAAATTAAGATATAAACCATAAATAATTAAATAATCAACCAAAATTATGTATATAAGATATCTATACTAGTTTTATTATTTTAGAAATTAGGGTGTGAAATTTTTATTTAGTTTTATTTTGGTGAGATATTAGTAATATAATTATATATTGATAAACAAGACTTTAGCAATCAATAAAAAAATTGGTTATATATATATATATATATGAAATATATTGTATAAATAGTAACGGTAAAATTTGTATATTTATGTTGCTTTTATTTAGTTTTGTATTTATGTCGGTGGGATATTAGTAATATAATTATATATTGACATACAACATACTGTTATGTCAAGTTTGGTTCATAGTTTGTTCTTTATTCATACTATATTATATATATTTCCATACATTCCTCATTTATTGCACTCTATCCTCTTCTTGTTTGTACTTATTCCTATGTATCTATCACCTACACATCATTTATTATATCTATGTTCATGCATCTATTCCTATGCATTCACTCCCTACCCTAAGATTTGCACTTTGACATCAATGGTCATTCTTGAGTCACACGGGATCAATCTCAAGGAACTCAAGATTGCTAGTTGTTATGGGCCAACTTGACATGTTTACACAACCTCATAGTACTATCTACTTTTACTTATTTAATACATTCAATCTATAATTAATTCCGAGAAGGTTGTCTTCAATAATTTTTTTTAAACTATAAAGTCGATCCAAAAAGGGGCTTTAAATATTGTTTTTCCTTATAAGCATTCAAATATAAGAGATTAGGTTGAATTAGTTTCAAGGAACACGATTCTACCAAGTTGATCCTATGAGTTATACATCAAACCCATGATAGATATCATTTCTATGTATGCTTTGGGTTGAACCTAAGAGGCTTAGGATTGATCCACATCAAATTTTGAACTTGTTCCATTAATCGCATTCATTAGTTAAAAAGTATTAAATTTCTATACTTGAATGATTGGATTCTACGTGGCATCGACTTTAATTCTTCATCGTTGTTCCCCAAGATAAGTGGCTTGTCTATTTTCATTTAATTTATAAAAATAGCAAATCATATTTTCAATTAATTTTAAAAAATAGCGAATCATATAAAAATTCTAAAAATTGTCAAAGCATGCATAGTTAGGACTACAATTCAAATAGAAACCATGTCAACACACTCCAGACTTTCACTAGTTCCTAGGTAGAAGTATGATAGCTACAAATCTCTACTAGTTCCTAAGCTTTATAAAAGATTTCTAGATTCACATCTACAAGTCATCAACAAACACGTGCATCACCAAGCCACAACCTATGTGCAACTTGTCCCATTTTCTTTGTTGGCACCTTGAGGTATTTTTCTAACATAACAAGGACACTTCTCTACAAAAAAGGGTGAAGTATTTAAATAAAAACATTAGTTTTTCATGTAAATATCTATAAGAGTTGGTATATAATGCTCTATACCATGCAAGATTTCGCTATGGAGGTAGCCACCCAAGATCTAGGATCTTTAATGAAAGCACAAGAGAGACCCAACATGAAAGAATAATTCTATTCTATCAAAGAATGCAAATACACAATATGTACATCAATATGAAATTAGAATGAGAAGCCATTGGTTATATAGGCCAAGGTGAAACAATGGACAACATAAAATTATGACAATGTCTTAATCTTATTACTTAAGACACAGAGATAACTATCCTTAGTGTACCCTAAGTATGCCCTAAGTAAACTTAATTAGACAAGTGTGAATAAGACCTAATGTGGAACCAGTTAGGTAAGATACACCATTCACACCAACACCCCCCTTAAGTGCAACTTAAAAAGAATATGAAAACATGAAAAGATGCAAAGATGGGTCCCAGTTACAAGGCCATGTTAGGTACCCATGTACAAATAATATCTCACAAACGGAGAAAAGAAGAAAAATCCATAGAAAAAACCCCTCTACAACAGAGACAAAACACAAGATGCTCTCCAAAAATATGAGAAGGAAAAACCCCACGTGAGAAAAAAGTTCCCCCCATAAGAGAGAAGAGAGACCATGTAGCCCCCCTCAATGTAGAATCTCTTGCACTAATGGTAGATGCTCAACAATGAATGTTGAAGATGATTCAAGAATGTCAAACAACATTCCTTCCCTTAGGAAGAAACAAAGCCCAGTATGTATGTCAGATGTCTTCCCATTCTTGAAAGGAATATAAAGGAAGAAAAATCAAGATATATGATATCTCGAAACTCTGCCTAAGTGTCACAATGTTGATGTCGAAAGGTGCCACAATCAAATCAAGTGTCCCAGGACAAACTAAAGAAAGTGATAACCCAACACCTAGTGGAATTAGATGTAGAACATGATCCAAAGATGAAGATGAGTCCTTTGAATGCTACTAAAAAATCTCCAACCCAATGCCAAACTGCAATAAGTGAATAGGTGAAGAAAGAACAAGAGGGTCTAAATTTTCCCTCATCACATCTAAAGAAAATAATGCAACACCATAAGAGCTAACATCAAAGAGGAGATGAATGTCCTCAATAGTGTCCTCCAAATCAGAAATGTGAGACTCCAAAAATAAGGATGATATGTCTTGTTATGTGACTTTTTACCCAAAATGGAAAAAGAAAGCTATTTATGAATAACCCTCTAAAATTATAAGACGATAAAGTTTATTTACCCTTTATAATTAAAAGGGAGATGGAAAATAAAGGATATTATGATCCTTTTGGTTAAAATAGGGATAAATAAAGAATAATTATGAAAACCCCTTCAAAAAGGGAGGAGTTATTATGTTTATTAAACCATTATTAATGAGAACCTTTGTGAAAGGGTGTGATAGTTTAGAAATCACCCCTAAAAATGTTATATAAGGCATTTGTGTGAGACTTGGAAAGAGCATGGAGAACACTCAAGGACGATAAGGAAAGAAAGGCAAGAAATCATGAAGGAGAATGATTATAGATTTGATAGGAAATGAGCATTAGAGAAGGGGCACACAACGTGTTTCCAACTTGGGGTACAACGTACACTTAGGATTGTCTTGGCCAGGGCTTGTGTGTGCACTTGTGTTGAGCATGTTTTGTTGAACATGGCTCTAGAGCACTTGTGTGTGTGTGCTTTCTGAAAAGGAGCAGGATGCTTGGGAAACATGTATGCTTTTTGAAAAAGAGTCGAATGCTAGGAAGCACATGGCTGGTTCTAAATAAGAACTGGATTCCTGCTGGAAGTGTGCTGAAAGGGGCTTGAATCTGTAATCCATTCTCCAGAGTGACATTTGGAAGAACTTCCAGGATCCCAAATATATGTACTTATTCCTTTCTATGATGGAAATTAATGAAGTACTCAACTTATTGTTAATAAAATATATTGATGGTTTTTGATGTTAATATAATTATGTGATTATGTTATCTAATTTGTTTTGTTAATGATTTACTTAAGAGTTCTTAAATTAAATTATCACCTGTTGTAATTTACATTTGTTATTACATCTATTTTAACATCATTGAATATATTATTCTATTTTAACTCTAAATATTAACCATAACAAATCTACTACAATTAATTAAATACATAGGGAAAAAGTAGCATTACATTTGGTATCAGAGATGAAAACTAGGTTTGCATGCATTCAAATTTCATATTAACTGGCCTTTAATATACTCCTTTTGTATATCTAGAATTATACATCTACCCTATCCCCTAAGCCATTAGACCTGATGCATCAAGCCCTAACTTTTAACTTTGTCCATATACTAACTTTGGTTTCTTCATTTTTTCATTAGCATTATGGAAAATGTTGTCCATAGTTAATTTGTTGCTTTGAGAACTCCCTACTTGTACCCAAACTTATCCTATGGAACCATGTGCATAGCTAGTCAATAGGCTTCTCTATGTGTATTCAAGTGGGATATTGATCTACATAGTCATTCTTGTGCTTGGTTCAAAGGTCACATCCATGGTAAAATACTCTTAGAAGGTTTCACTCCATGGCATAGGTCCTTTTGTTTTAGTTCTTTAGTAATGAATTTTCAATGGTAATAGGGTGGTAAGTAAGTTTTCTTACATTTCAAAATGGTGGAAGACTTAGTCTTAGGTTTTAGAGATGGGGTATGCATTCCCATGGAACATATTTTCATACTAGCTCTTACCTATTGTAATGGAATAACAACACCATTTATCAACTTTGATATTACATAAATATATCCCACTTTATGAAATGTACAATAAAGACTTTGTATTTTCTATTAATTCGTGATGTCTTATATGTTCCATAAACAAGTCCTTGTACTAACCATTTTTTAGATGGATAAGGTTGAAAGATGCTTCAATATATGTTCTGAAGTTGTAATTATAAGAATTTTTTGTCCTTTAGTTTCTTAAAACTTGAGCACCACTAGCGTATACATTTGGATTTAATAATATCATGGCTTGGAACTCAAATGGCATGTCCTCCCATAGGAACCTATGGATTCAATTTATAATCTTTGAGCAATTGTACATAGTTTATGGGAGCCTTCACTAAAGGAACATGTATCTCATTTCCTCAGGGTTGAGACCCTCCCATCATGAACTGTGTCACTAAATAGTGACATTTAATCGTGTCTATAATAATGGAGAAAGTGAATATTAAGAAGATAAAGATGTTAGGCATAGATAGTAGGAAAATAAAATATAAGATACTGAATAACAATAGACTGCTGCAAGACAACATCAATAACAACTCCATAAATGTTGTTTAAAGTCCCCCAAATGCTAAAGAAACCAGCATAATTAAATAATGGACTATTCCTATAAGTACTTGCAGAGTGGATGATAGGAAGAAAAAAGCCAGAGCCAACACTAACTGGATCCCTCCCCCTAGTGGTTGGTCAAAACTAAACTTTGATGGCGTTGCCAAAGGCAACCCAGGGCTTGCTAGTGGTGGAGGAGTGATAAGGTCGGATAAGGGTTCTCTGATCGTTGTGTTTACTGGTAGCATTGGAAAAAACACCGATAACACTACAGAAGCCATTTCCCTCCTATGGGGACTCAAAATTGCCCTGTCTATAGGCATTAAAAACATAATTGTGGAAGGCGATTCCATGGTTGTCATAGAAGCTGTTAAAGGGAATGGAAGTGTTGGTTGGCAGTTAGAGGATGTCATCAAAGATATAAAGGGTCTTCTCCTAAGGTTCAAGGGCAAAGAATTGAAACATATCTATAGGGAATGAAATAAGGCTACGGACCTTATGGCAAACTTGGGGATTAACACCCACCCCTTAAGATGTTGGAGGGACTTGTATAATCTACCTAGGGCAATCAATTATTGTATTTAGATGGAGGCCTTAACCTCTCATGGTGGATGAAATGATTTATATAAGTGTATGGAGTAGTGTTTTGGCATGCCTCTCTGACATAAAGGGAGGACGTGGAGTGGAGGACGGTAGGAGTCCTAATCACTCTTTTGTAATGATGTGGCAAACTAAGTTTTATGTGCACCTTGAGATGATCAGTTTAAACCATGTTTGGAAGAAATAAATTTGCAAAGGGTCTTGTCAACTTCTGCTTAATGTGCTGGGCTCGAGTGGTTCACACAAGTTGGGACCTAACAACATTTATGATCTGAACGCCTTTGGGCTCTAGATTGGCATGCAAAGGATGTTAAAGAAACTTAAGTTTCTTTTATTATGCATTTCTAGATTTTCTACACGTCCTCTACCTTCTCTCTGCAACAGTGTTTACAGTGAGGGATTTATTTATGTTTGCTTCTAGATTTCTAGCTTTGTACCCTAGAGGTATAGGAATATGGGGGGGATAAAGTGAGGACAGAGCCTATGAATTGTAATGAATTCAAGGAGGACCTGCAAGTTTGGAGCATTGCGTATGAAGGAGTTACGGCTTTCCTTGAATCTTTGAATGGTTATGATGAAAATATTTCAACCCAATTTGCTGAATCGTGGGATGGGAGGCGAATGGTGAAAGTTGGAGGGGTCCAATTCATTGTTTCTGAGGACTCTATTACTGTTGCGACTGGGTTGTCATGTTTGGGGAACAGACTCAAGAAGCAGACTCGTGTCCCAAATTTGGAAGGTAAACTATTTTATAAAGAGGGTGAGAAACAAGTTAGGCTACAAGGAGGCTTTGAGTGTGAGAGTCTGGTTGCGCCATGGAACCGAGTATGCTTTCTAATAATGAAATATTTTACTCTTGAGGGTAGATATAGAGTGTTTTATCACTATCACTTTGCTTTTTTAAATCATTTCTACCATAAGGCTTTGGTGAATTTCCCCTCCTTCTTGCTTTCCAGCCTTGAAGCCTCTATCATGAATACCAAAAAAGTCCGTGAAGAGGACCTTGAGGTGATTTATGTGCCCTTGTACCAAGGCCTAATTTTCTGATTGTATCATTACCATTTGGCTCTGAGCCCGTCTAAACCTCCAGTTGCCCGACCTGTTGAGGATAGCTCCAATAAAGAGGCTGAAGATAAAATTCCCCTTAGTGTGAGACTTGCGAAGCCTACCACCCTGAAGGCCTCTCAAGCCACCTCCCCTTCTAACCACCCTATGAGTGGTTCCTTGGGTCCTTTGTCTAGCCTACCTGTGTCAAAGACCACCTCTTTTTTGAAAGATTTCTCTGGCAGTAAATTCCTGGGTCAAACCCTTGAGACCTCTCAAGACAAATCTCATGATGTTGTTGTTGAGGGCTTGTGTAACCTAAAAAGCAGAAACCTTGTGGAAGATAACAAAAAATGTAAAGGAGGGAGTCATGCACATTACAAAACTGCTAAAAGGAGAGGCAGTGTGGGAGGTGAGAGGAAAGGGGTTGAAGAAACTAGTAAAAAGTAGGGGAATCTAGGGAAGGAGGAGGTTTTGATTATTAAAGAAATTGCTTTGGGTAAGGATGGCTCTGCCAGATAACTGACCTTGAGAGGATCTCCTAGATTGGCAAGAGATATGTCCCAGGGAATAAAGATTATGGATTATTCCACTGCTTTTGATTGGGAAGACACTGTGCAAAATGTTGAAATGAAGGGAACCAAAACCACCCCTACGTAGGATCAGGAGGGCCCGAGCCTCTTTGCTTCTATGAATAACTCTTTATATGACACTAATGAGGAAGATACTGAGGTGCAGGAAACCCCTGACAAGGAAGTGATGAGCGCAAGAAGGGACATGGATAATATGAAGCTGGAAGCTGAGCTTGCTGAAGTGAAATCTTGCCTGTCTGTTATGGAGAACAAAGTCAAGAATCTGGTTAAGCTGGTTCTGAGGACTTCCCACAAGGCTGCTGAAGCCTTTTCTATTCTATAGATGGATTGAAAGAAGACCATGGATTATCTACTGGAGGATTAGGAAAATTTAATCAACATGGTTTCTGATGACTGGAAGACTCTTCTTAGCTAGGGATTTCTTGTTTTATGCTATCAAAGACTTGTTTAAAGACTCGTTTTATGTTTTGGTTAAGTTTTTTGATGAACTATTAATCGACTGTTGGTGGCCCTGGGCCTGTTCTGCTGCCGTTTGGCTTTGTTATCAAGTTTTGCTCCTGTGCTAGCAGCTTATCTTAATAAAAAAATAATAGAAAAATGTATACAAATATCAATGCAAGAGTACAACATTGTTTTTTATAGATTTACAATTTCATATAGACAAGCATATTTGAGAGAGTAAATGGTAAGAAAACATGTAGGAGGACAATCTAGTCGACATGGGCCCAAAATATAAGAACATGACTACACTATTATAACTCTTATAGGAAGAGGATCAATAGAAAATTAATCATATTCATAATATACATAAGTAATAAAGTGCCAATTATTTAAACCATCAAGTATGTGTTACGGAGTTGAATGGTCAAGAATAGATATTGGATCACATGGCCTGTTATAAGAAGAATCGAATAGATGATAGTTTTTATTTTAATTGACTAAGCTCTATGATATGGAACCATTCGACCAAAGATTATTTTAAAAGGTCGCGTCCATATTTAAAAGATGTCATTTGTTTTGGGAAAACTGGACCCTCAATGAAACAAACAAAAGCACAATACAACATGTGAAGGGTTAATGGTTAGGAAATTAAAAGACATGAGAGGTGGAAAATTATGTCCCATGTAAAGTATATGTATGCCTATTAAGGAAGGTAGATTTCAACAAATGTGCATAATAGGTTATATAAAATGTTATATAATAGATATTGATGATCATGTTTTATATTTTGATTGAATTAAAGATAGGAGCTATTTTTTAGATGAATATTTGAGGTACTAACTATTGTGAATAGGATATCACATACATCCTAGAAAAGCTAGAATTATTCACTTATAGACTTATTAGTGGGACTATGCAAAAGATTATCATTCGAGATAGATATACTCATAATTCAATGAATGTGGTTCATTTCGATTGAAGAGTTCTAAAAATAAGTTTGATTACAAACTATAAATTGGTGTTTACTTATCATTCACCCTATGGATTTGTTGAGATTGTCCATATTCACATTAATAAACAATTGCCTTGTTATTGGATAGCATCCTATGGACTACCTCCACTCGTTACATTTTTTTGGCACTACGTGATTGGTTGATATTAGTCATCATATTTGTTTCATCTATCACTACTCAAATCATCTAGGGTTCGATAATCTACTTAAAAGTTGATCTCTTACTAGAATTATGGTTGTTTAAGGGTTTAGGTGATATAGTTAGAAATCACATGTGCATGAATTACACCTACGAATTGTAATCCTTAGGTTATATGGTTAATATTCAATATAATGGCTCAATACTTGAAGGATCTCATGCATTTATCTCTAGTCAAGCATTTTCATGATTAGTGCATCATCCAGGATTTATATCTTTCATTGTGTCATCTTTAATCTTGCCCATTATTCACATTATATTTTTCTCAAAAGCTTCTAAAGATAATTTGGTCGTCACTTACATTCTTGATTGCATAGACATCATATTCTCACATATCTCCCCATTGTATGAACTCTCGTAAGGCAATGGTAACATCTTCATTTATTTTTGAATGAGTATTAATTCCTTTATGACCTATCCTTTCTTAAGTCCATTGTAGTGCATAATCAACTTTAATATCAAGTTCAAGTATAATATAATTCATAATTATAGCTACCATAAGTTAAAACTCCAATGGCATAGAAATATTAGTAACCCATTTTTTTACAATATTGGGTTTTAAAATATTGTTTGGGATTTGGATTTGGGTGGTCAATCACCTTGAATTAAGAAGGTGTCCTTAATTATTTAGGAAGTCATAATAAGAGATCAATCATAATGGAACCGAAGAATTTGATAAGAGTGTAATGTGGATCATCCTTTCTTATTGTAATATATCAGTCGAACCAAGTTGGTATTGATCTACTCATTGTAAAATTAGGTACACACATGTTGACTCTAAGTATTGATGTTAGATGTGGCTTATGAGGGGCCTGTCCAATCCTAGTTGTTCCTAGAAAATTACATGTAGCTCAATAAATAACTATGTTGATTCATTTATGAGGAAGTTTAGTGGTTAAGGTTAAGGGCTAGTCTTCTAGAAGCACTCATGATGTTAGGTGTGTCATTCCTTTACCCATGGTCTAGTGGTAATGTATTTAAATATGTAGATCTAAGTTATGCCCACACAAGATTTAAGTACATACCACAATATTGTCTCATTATAACTATTGTTTCTCTATAATCATGCTATAATTAAGATTGTACCACAACAATTAACCCCGGATAAAATTTTAGGTTGATACTTTTTTAGATGAGGGAATTATCCTATGTAACCTATTTTTATCTACTAATATATAGTGCGATTGTTGAATAAGGGTCAAAATAATCATGTAGGTGTGAAGTATCATTCATTTAGAGTAGCTATTAATGATAGTGTATTAATGGCATAGTCTAAAGGAAATAATTGCCTTAGTTATAGTCAAGTATACTTCTAAGGTGCAAAAGTATTTTAGAAGAGATATATATGGAGAATTATATAATAATTGATTTCTTCACCATTTGTGAACCATAATTAAAGGTTGGACAAATATTTCTTTTTTTTAATTTCTTGACCATTTGTGAAGGGTGTTTAGAATCATGACTTTGATAATTCATATATATCAGCAGAGTAGTTGGATTAATCACGAAGTTTTGGAAAGATTGATTTATACATCATAAGATGACAACTTTAGTGGTATTAAGTTTAAGTCTTGCTAGTACTCTCTTATACAATGAATTTGTCTTAGAAATATAGAGTTAATAAGTTAGTATTTCTAATAGTCAAATTTCTAAATCCATTCCAATTTTCATTTAGTTTTACGTCTATCTTTTAGGAAACTTGGTGATACTATACCTGTTGATAGCTAAAGACAAAAACTTGATACCTAGATCTATTTAACATAAGTTACATTGAGTACCATAACCCACAGGTCCCAAGATCATTTCTACATCTTAAAAACTCAGAAAATATGATGTCGTTTAAGTGGAATGAAATACTATTTTATACGATATAAAGCCAAACATATTATCTTAGCATTTTCCATGGGGGACATGTCAAATTTTTACAGGGGGAGAGACAACCTCTAATTTTTCTTTTCAATATGAAAGTTCAAAGACAATTATATTATTATAACCTATTATATACAAATTTAAGGAATTTTTTTTACCTAGTAATAATTTGTCTTTTTATTTTTGCTTAAGATGCTTTATTTGAATTCTTTGTACCATATTTTATTGTACTTTGTTATTGGACTTGATCAACCCAATAACATTGTACATATGCTTTTGTCCATTATTTGTGAACCTATGACAAGGTGAAGTATGTGAAATAATATGAACTTTGTTTAAAGGTTATTGTGTACTTGTTTCCATTCAATTGTGTTTGGTATATGAAAAGAGGATATTCATGTAGTCTAGAATGCATGACTATCATCTTTGAATATATTTTGAGTATATGATACTCAATGATGAGTGACTACATGTATGAGTGTTATGTATCAAAAGTGGGAAGATGTGAAATGTTGTTAAGGTGTATCAAATCAAACCCTCCTTTCACAATAACATTCAAGGACAAAAATCAAGCCATGTCACTATAGATAAATAAGGACTCAACTACAGGTTTGTGTGCTCAGGAATGATATGGAAAGATAGATTAGATTGAGGGATTTGTCAAACCCTAGATCAAATAAGCCTCAAATCCTAATTATAATGTAATGAGGTACAAACAGACATAATGCTACTAGAAACCATCCAGGAAGATACTCAGGGATGATCAGAAACATACCAAAAACTGAGTTTTCAGAAATAGAGACTTTGCAGACTATGGGGTTGGTGCCCAAGTCTATAGGGCAAGTTTTCTATAGATCCAAAGTAGAGAGATGTGTCGAACTACATCTAGATCCTGAGTTTGGGGCCAAGCTTGTTGGGAGGACTATGAGGTGGGCACCCTAGTCTAGGAGAGAGGAATATCAACAGATTTCTTCTAGATCATGAATCCTTATCCTTCAAGTTCTGCTTCTCTACACCTGCACTTTTCCAACTCCCACACCTGTAATCTAAAATCACAAATAAAGGGGGTTGGAGGTTGCAGTGTTTAGGAGCTTGCCTCAGTCAAGCCCTGGAAGGACATTCAAGTCTTCCAACACCGATGTTAGATAGAATGTGTGCCCAAGGAGGGAAAAGGCCCAATACAATGATGAAATGAAATGATTGAAACACAAGTTGATGTCACCTTAGAGGTGAAGCCCTCACGGAAATGAAAATCCTTCAAATCATGAGGAGATGGATTGATGAAGCCAAATATACAACAAACAAACACAATAACAACACAATTCTGTTCTGCAACACAATGGAGGCCTTACAATCTCTTTTCTCAATATCACAAGTTCACATTATCCATCTAGGTGTAAAATAAAGTTATAAACTCACTTATATATGCGTTCCCGCTAACATTCGTAATTTAAATTGAAGAGGCCAATAGAGGGAAACTTTTTGAGAGGGCCCAAGCCGACACACTTTAATTTTAATCCTTACAAATCAGGTTGGAATTGGGCACAGACACCCAAGTCCCAAGGCCCTAATTTGGTCTTGATTAAGGATTAGAATAGGCCTCTAAGTCCCATTTGACATGGGTTTCAGGGGTAATTGCTTCGGGATTAGTATTTAATTTGTAAAGTGTAAACATGGGGACCTAAGAGCTAAACTAGGAGGTAAAAAGGCATAGGGATACTTTTACTCCATAAAATTTAGCCACCACTTTAATGTATGTATGATCTTATTGTTGAATACCCAACGTACTGAGAGGGGGGGTGAATTAGTACTCTATTAAACCTCTTGCATATTAAACTAGTAATCCATTTACCAAATGCAATAATAAATAAAATTAAACATAGAAGAAACAACCACAATCCATCACACATGAACACTAGGATTTTTATGCGGAAAACCCAAAACTGGGAAAAGCCACGGTGAGTGTTAGTTCACAATATATTATGTAATAACAATACCATATTACAAGAAGGCTCACTGCCTTAGGGCTCACTGCAAGAATGGCTCACTCCCAAAATAGGCTCACTATCTAGAGAAAGAAAGAGGAAGGAAGAATGGCTCACTAACAGGTTGAACTACTCAGATTGCATCTACACATGCATGGCTATAGTTCCAATGAATCTCAAAACACTATCTCAAAACTCTTCATCTTGACTTCTTTGTTTCACTGCTCTACGTTTCCATTAAGTAAGATCTCTCTTCTTCTGCTCTTGTCACTTACACTACACTTCACATTCAAATTCGCATCACATCACTCAAACACCAAAGTCAATCCCATATATATATCCGCAACAATCAAAATATTCATATTAGGTCAGCCTAATAAGATGTAGCCTGTAGTCATTCCTTATGTACTCTATCGGCCAAATTCATTCATCAAGATTCACAATGAACCCAAAAAACACTTGAATCACCTTTACCTATGTTAGCCTCAACTATTCCACCACTTAGAATCAAGTTATAAACAATAGAACTTGCCGCATACAATTTGCATTTATCATGTTGGCCTCCAATACAAACTGTCACTGGTTCAGTTCATCTGTCATACTGAAACTTTTATTACAAATCACAATGATTGTTCAAACTCATGCTAGAGACTCTTTATCCATCATAGATCATACCTTTAGAACCACAAAGCACAATATTCTATTGCGGTAAAATGTGGACCATCAAAACTCAGACCCTGTCATAGTCAAACTCTATAAAGCTATGTAGCGATACTCAACATCTTGTAACTATCTTTCTGGGGGACTTCAGGACCTGAAACTTTGGATTTAAACACTTCATATAGGTGTTTAAAACACCTCAAAATCTCATTACAAAATATCTAACACTGAAGGAATGCATACCAAAATAAGTGAGTGCTCTGCTCTAGTTAGCACTGTATTCTGCTCTACCGGACTTAAGCTCTTTGAAAATGTGCTTCTCGTACCTAACAAGGGCTAAAATCTTGGATATAAGGTCTTCTATGGACTATAGACAACATACCAAAACTGCATGATCTGATTTCCAACTGCGGACCAATGCCAATCATTATATTGTCTCTCTATTGCTATCTCTTGTATACTGCCAACACTTAGCCAAAATGACTAAGTCTTCTTCACCGACCCAAAATCTTTGTCGCAATTTCATTCATTTTCTTGTTGCCATCAATGACAACACCTTCAAACATTATTCTCAATCATTCATCTAGCAGTGTCTCTCTCTTAATGATGTTTGCCAAGTTGTCAACACTTACGATTCTATACATGCATTAAAGTACAGTCAAAGCACATCAAACACATCAAGCACATAGAGCTAAAGCATACCCAAAGTTTGGAGGACTATTTCTATCTCCCAATCTCAAGTAAGCACTAGAAAACACACAAAAGACACGCAAGACACAAGGAAGGCAGTAGGAAGCACACAAAACATGGAGAATATAGTGGAAGCACTCAATACACGAAGAAGACATGAGATTAGTCATACAATACACGAAGTATACATTGATTTAATAACTGAAACAAATCCTAAACTAGGGGGCAGAGGGATCTCATCACTACGTGCCTTTAGACCACCAAAAACACGCAAAACAAAACCTAAAGTGTGGAGGGAGCTCATCGCTATGCGCCTAAGTTAGACCACACCAGGGGGAAGACACGCCAAACAGAAACCCAAATGTGGAGGGAGCTCATCGCTACGCACCTTTAGACCACACTTAGGGGAAGGCACAACAAAAGCATATGGAAGACACACGAAATACATGAGCGTCACATAGTATGTCATCGACATACTATACATCTTATACACAACAAACATGAGCGATGGGAAGGAGCTTATTGATAAGTCCCACCATCTAAAACATGCCAAACAAACCTAACGGTTGAGCTATGCTACCACAACTGCCAAAGAGACACTTAAGGGTGGATGACTCAACATCCAACCTCACCTCGTGATGAAGACTTTGTATAAAAGGATGTGCACTAGCTCAAGAGATACACCATCCCACCTTCTGTAGAAGGGCTTTGTATAAAAGGATACACACTAGCTCAAGAGATACGTCATCTCGCCCCGCGATGAGGGATTTCTTGCTTTAAAAGGATGTACATTAGCTCAAGAGATACACCATCTTGCATTGTGATGAGGGCTTTCAAACATGCTTTGTCAGTGTAAAAGATAATCAGACAGATGCCATTATACATGCCCCCACCTTAAGGTGGTTGATCCCGCTTGCCGGTATCAAGCACATTAAGGTAGGGTGAAAACACACAAGGGAACAAGAGCTCTTGCAAAGCCCATGCCCCCAAAGGTGGCATGTGCCATGATCATTGAATGTTCCCACAAACACATCATTATGAATTGCTAAGATAATCAACAAGAGATAAGGTTAGAAAATCTTACTTTAAGATAATAACCAAATCAATGAAAGCTATGCATAAATCATATATTAGATCACATCAAAGACCAAGGCTACACTTGTAGGTTCAGAACTAAGTATAGCCATTGGGCTATACTGCAGGTATCTCGAAACTAAGTGTAGCAAGAAGGTGAGATACAAAACCAACCGACATGAGTTGAAGCAAATTGAGAGTTGAAAATGTTTGTTACGTAATGACACATCACACAAAGTGATCCTACTAGTCAAGTGTTAGATATATATATATAATCAGACAGATACTATTATACATGCCCCCACCTTAAGGTGGTTGATCCCATTTTCTGGTATCAAGCACATTAAGGTAGAGTGAAAACACACAAGGGAACGAGAGCTCTTGCAAAGCCCATGGCCCCAAAGCTGACATGTGCCATGATCACCAAATGTTCCCACAAACACATCATTATGAATTGCTAAGATAATCAACAAGAGATAAGGTTAGAAAATATTACTTTAAGATAATAACCAAATCAATGAAAGCTATGCATAAATCATATATTAGATCACATCAAAGACCAATGCTACACTTGTAGGTTCAGAATCGAGTATAGCCATTGGGCTATACTATAGGTATCTCAAAACCGAGTGTAGCAACACTGTGAGATACAAAACCAACCAACATGCGTTGAAGCAAATTGAGAGTATTGAAAATGTTGTTAGGTAATGACACATCACACAGAGTGATTCTACTAGTCAAGCGTTAGTTATATATATATCAACCCCATCTTCATATATGGACTAGGTCCATTTTTCTTTCTTTTTGAAGGGACACATGATCCTTATTAGTATTTATTTGTTTTTCGTCATCTGCCAACTAGGTAGATCATTGAAGAATGTAAACAATAAAAATGAGAGAGGAGAACCAGATGCCTTAGGAACACCACGTAGGAGGATGCCTCCAAGACATCTTCCGCAACACTATGCCCCCAAGGCACAACACAACAATAAAATAGAGGAGGAATGAAAAGAAGAATGTAGAAACAAATAGAAGAATGCTCACAATAGAGACGGTCTCTCAGTATCCTTGACCTTACAAGAGTATCAAGGGTCATCCAAGGAGACCTAAACAATAGTTAGCATAAAACGGGGGTACACAACACACAAGAGGAGGCCACGTAAGTGAGAAGAAGGATGCTACAACAAAGGTGACCACAAAGGGTTAGAAATAATTACCTATTATCTTTGATCTTGATCTTTACATTTATTGTTAAGGCTTTGTCCCTTGGTCTTTCTTCTCGTTGAATTATGTTATCCACATTTTCTTGAATTTGTTTAGAGGGAACCATAGGAGTTGGAAATGGAAAGCCCCTTGAGCTTGAAGGTTTTCTCTTGCAATATGAAAGGATGGTGGAGGAGGAATCTCACAGATTCCCATTTCAATTGAGTGAGGTGATGAAGGAGCCGGAAAAATTCCCATTTCAACTGGTTGAGGTGTTGTTAGAGTATCTTGGTCCTTTGTAGCATTATGAAATTGTTCAGGTAATGTTAGGTAATATGTTTCTTTATTTAAGATGTAGTTAAGAAGAGTTCTAAGATCAATAGATGAATTTCCAATATCAATAGGTTGAAGGAGTTGTTCACAAAGAGAGTCTTCATCATCCAATGCTTCATTTTGGCTAGGGAGAGCATTGGTATGAAGATATGGCAGAGTAGTGTTAAGGAATGTCTCAATAATTTTTTTTCTTGCGCCAAAATATCCTCACAAGGTGAGTTTATGTTAAGAGAGGACTCCAAATTATTGGATGAGGTAGACAAGGCTATGCCAACCTCATATGTCTTAGATATGATGTCAATTATATCATCATGAAATGTAGGAAGAGGAGGAATGTCTTCATCAGTACCTTCCTCATGATTTTTCATGGAGATGAAATTAGTGAGATATTCCAAGATCAAAGGGTAGATACCCATGAGAGTGGTGAAGCTTCCAAAATTAGATATGTAACAAAGGATTTCATATGTGGTACTCATGGAAATGTTAATATCAAAAATTTCCATACTATTTTTTGTAGGACTTGAGGATATTTATCAGTGAATTTGTAGAAATTATCAACATCTATGATGTATGCAAACACAACTTCCAAGAATGAATAATAAGAAGCGTCTGTGATGAAAGTATATCTTCTTGGTGTACAATAGTTTGAGGAAATCAGGCTTTGGAAGAGAAAAACTCATGGATTTCACAACAAACAAAGTGAGTAAGATGAAAATAGTGCTACACAATAAGGTAAGATGAATGATTTCAAGGTTTTCTTAAAGAAATTTAGTGAAATACACGATGTGTAATTGCAAAAGGTGAAAGTTTCAAAGCAAGGATGAAAAAGTATGTAATATGATCCAACACTACACTTCAAAATCATATTTGAATGAATGCTGAAAAGAAGTAGCAAAATCTGAAAATGAAATTCTCACTACAAACCCTATTTTTTGGAAAAAAAAACTAGGTTATATGAAAAATGCAACTTTTTAAGCAAAACCCTAGCAAACGAAACTTTTAAATACAAGATTTGAAATGAATTGATGATGAATTACTGTAATAAGGATCTATCTAATGCAAATATCAGAAAATTAAATCTTTTTATCATATGCAATATAAATTATGCAAAACTATGCCTTAATGCAAGCCTAGAATGCTTGTTTTTTTCAAAAATTTTCAAATGTATACAAAATTTTCCAATGCAAGATGATAAATATGATATGAATGAATGTAAGGACTGATTACAAAACCCAGAAAGATGCAAAATGCTCATTGTTCCAGGTTCACCAAAATGTCATGTATGAAAAGTGGGAAGATGTGAAATGTTGTTAAGGTGTATCAAATCAAACCCTCCTTTCACAATAACATTCGAGGACAAAAACTGAGACAACTCACTACAAATGAATGAGGACTCAACTACAGGTTTGTGTGCTCAAAAATGATATGGAAAGATAGATTAGATTAAGAGAATTGTCAAACCCTAGATCAAATAAGCCACAAACCCTAATTATAATGCAATTGGGTACAAATAGACAAAATGCTACTAGAAACTGTACAGGAAGATACTCAGGGATGATCAGAAACATACCAAAAGCTGAGTTTTTAGAAGTGGAAAGTTTACGGACTAAACGGCGGGCACCCAAGTCCAATAGGGTATTTTTCTGTAGATCTATGTAATGTCCCCATTTACATGAGCATTAGTTCGCAGAGGGTTTAGCCTATTCCTGGCTCTCATAGGCTAATATGGTTTGATTAGAGGGTCTTCTTGGCAGTTACCTGATCAGCGGTTGGCTTTCTTTCATGGATTTGGTGATTATATGGAGGTTCTACTATGTTATTACAAATGTTTCTAATTTGGGAAACCTCATCTTATGTTTTGACATTATGTTTTGCACTTTATATTATTTAATGTTATATTATAATATTATAATAAAGTGCAAATATAAAGTATATCTTTTATCCAACATTGACAAGAAAGTGTGTGAGCTTCCCCAAGAAAAGAATAAAAGGATCTTATGGGCTCATTCTTGGACATGAAGAATTGGATATTTGACTTAAGTTTGTTTGCTGGTGAGTCCAGCTAGGGTTCTGCCATTTTTTCTAGCCATTGGGAACGAAAACTCCCAATTGGATATGCAATTATGAGGTTGTGAAATATCAACTGAATTATTGCTTCATTGTGGGATTCACTTCAGGGTCTAATCTGTGCTACATTGGAGGATTTACATATTTTTAATTAGAGTTTATTTTCAGTCATTGGAAGGGTTTTCTGACGTCTACAATTTTACATCAGTCTACTGTTATGGGGTTTGAACAGCCTATGTGAGACATGGATATTTGCTCATTGTGCATTGTTGAAGCATCAAATCATTGTGCGTATTTGAGAAATCAATTCCTTTTGCTGAGATAATCATTTCAAGGGAAAATTGGAGTAGGTTCAAGGCTGCAATTAATTAATTTTGAGAACTGATATACTACAGCAAGGGTGCCATTGGCAAGACATTTTTGTTCATATCTCATCATTGAAGCATCCTATGGTTCTGGGCATTGTTGCATTTTGATCCTTTGGTCCTACCAATCATTTGAGGTGCCAAGAAGTGGAGTTTTATTGCTGCATTTATTTATCTAAACTATTGCAAGGCAAGGGTAGGGGTGACTTCACACATAGAGGGGCTATTTAACCATTTTTAGTGGGGTTTCATCATCAACAAGTGCTGCTTCAATATCTCAGGCATCTCGACTGTGTATCAAGTTCCTTAATGTTTTGTTAGAGTATTTGCATTGTTAAGTCAATTTACATTAGGTGTTGTTGTAGATGAACATTTATATCAGATTGGTCTTATATTACGATTTCATTGTAAGTCAAGAGTATTGGCTAGTTATATTAGCATTGTACTAGAGATTGCATTCAATTAAGAAGGGGAAATTTGTATGCCAATTATTTGATGTAATACTTATATTGATCAAGCTCTAGATTATCATATGAGTATGCATGCCAAATGTTTGTGAAAATGCCTATTGGCTAAAGGTGGTCGTTTGTATAGTGATTTGCATATTTCATCAAGAGCCTTTGCTTGTCAAGTCTTTGCATAAATGCCTAGTGGTTGTGGGTGTATATTGGCTATATTGGGATGCATGGAAAGTGTTTGTCTTAATGTCAACTAGTTGTACTAGTTAAATATAGTCACTTATATGTATGCCAAAGGTCTGAAACAACTAGTATATCATTTCTATAACAACCTTGCATTGTTAGAAGCATTCAATAACATCATTAGCAGCCTATGAACTCAAAGAAGGCAATCTGAAAATTCATAATAGCAGGTTCAGACTTTGTATGCCAAGTGTTTGACAATATTCCTTGAGCTTTATATCAGCATATTGAGTTCAAAAGTGGCAAGGGATATTATAGTGGTATCAGAGAAGTTTCCTACCAACCTGATTGGGTCATTCAAAACTTGAGTTTCAAATACAAGCATGGCTTCAACAAGTGAAAGAGATTTCGCAAAAAGAATTTACAAGGCAAGGAAGAAATTAGAACATCCATCTCAGCAAAAGGAGGTTGTTCTAAGTACTTTGGAGGAGGCAGAGGCTTGTTTATGCAAAGTTGAACAAGATCCATCTCAAACAATGCAACTTGCTATAAGTCCATTGGTAAGTTCTTTGGTTAAGCCACAACTTATGAGACATCATGATGAGGTGATGAAACTTGCAGCTATCTCATGCATTAGTGAAATTATGAGGATAACAGCTCCTAATGATCCTTATAATAGCCATATTATGAAAGAAGTACTTCAGATCATGGTGGCAAGCTTCAAAGGTTTGGATGACATCAAGAACCCTTATTTTTCTAAGAGGGTAAAACTACTTGAAATATTTGTAACATTCAGATTTGAAAACATTATGTTATACATGGATTGTGTAGATGTCATTCGAAAGATGTTTCATATATTTTGGAGTGTTATTAATGAGGTTCATCCTAGAACCGTGATTACTTCAATGCAATCCATCATGTCTTTAGTTTTGTATGAGAATGATGCTATGACAAATGACTTATGGGCTTTTTGGAAAGGTGAGCAAGATGTGTCACCCATGGCACATGAGTTGTTAAGGAGATTGGTTGAACAACATAAGGATAAAGATCCTTCACATATATGTAGAAGTCTATATGATGACTTTGTTAGACATGCTGATTTGACTCAAGAGGATATGAGGGTAGCAATAGGGAATGAGTTGTCTACATCATCTTTGCAAGAAGCTTCACTTGAGACTTCTACATTGGAGGCCAGCATAGAGCATGCTAATGATATGGTTAGCAATGGTATGGACTCTTTGGATGATCATGAAAAATTAGACTATGGCAGCCAAGGATAGTTGGAACAAAAGCCCTTGGTTTGGGAAGATTTGCAAGGTCAAATGGTGGTGAAGGAAGATGGATTAATTCATGCTTTGTCAAGAATGGATAGCACTTACAAACACCTAGAAGACCTCATTTGGACAGCTCAAAGAGAAGAAAGACAAAAACGAATGGGACATGGCATTCCTCATACACATTTGCATTCTTTCAAAGTAGCTTTGGAGTTGATAAAAGAAGACTATCTACAAATGGTTAGAGATAGGGATAGGGCTGTCCAATTGGTGAAAGATCAAGATAGAGGGATCCCAGGCCTTTGTCTACTTTTGAGTAGGCATAATCTCTCCTCTCATAATTTAGAAAATCAGTCCTTTATAGAAGCTACTCCTAGAAAAGAAGATGAGATAAATCAAAACTTGGTGGTGTTTGATGACTACAATGTAGAAGAAGATTCCAAATATCTGAATTGGGATAGTGATATTCTTCCTCATTCTTATGAGATTGCTACTCTTACATATGGGAGAACTTGTGAAGATGAGTCTGCAAGTGTTGGTTCACAAAGTGTAAGTGATGAGCTTGAAAATTTCAATAAAAAAGCACTTGTGAAGCCTAAAGAATATGACAGGTATATTGATGACAACAGCCACATTTCGTTACCACATCATGAGAAAAAAACTTCTTCAACATGAGAATGATAAGACCATGGAATTGTTTATAGATGGCACATAAGAATGGGGGGTTAAAAATGGGATTTGTGGGATGAATCCAAGTCATGAGCATTCTAATTTTTTATATCAGACTTGGAAGGATGTGGAAAGGACACAAAATTTATGCGATATGTGGTCACAAAGGGCCAAGGAGGCTAGATTAGTGGCTTCCAATGCAAGACAACATCTTCAAAACATAAAACGAAGGGTCAATCTCTCCAACATGACAAGGCAAAAGGGGATAGATCACATTAGAAGACTCCTCATTCAAATGAGAGATGAATCTGAAAATACACTTGATTCCCCTAAGGTTAGTTCCATGTTAGGTGATACAAAGCAAGACTATGATGGTCAACTATTGACAGACGTTGGTGCTTTCTACCATGACTACATAGTGAGGAGAGTTTGTCACCTTTCTTTTAGTTCATATGCAGAGGATTGGTTGATGCATCGATGTGGATTGACAGGGGGCTTATACCATCCATTGTGGGATGAAGACTTGTCATCCATAGAAGATGGAACTAGAGCCTGCAAGTACCTGACTCAATTGTGTATGGGGAATTACTTGTAGGGATAGCAGTCAGCTATCCATCATGCTGATAGGAATCTGCTAGGGATTGCTACTCCTGTATCACAGAGATTTCATACAGATACATGGTTATAGGATGGTTATGGTGTTAGTAGGTATGATGGCTTCATTAGTTATCACATCTAGGAGGGTTTGGCAAATGGATGTGAGTACAGATTGTATTGAGATACATGAATCATTTTGTTTGGTAGATTGTTTTTCATCATCACAATTCTTCACAATAGTGCTAAGCATTATTCAGTATCTTTATGGGCACTCTACAGAGTCATTTGGGACCCAGGTGGAGTAGAGTTTTCTTGGCAGTTGAGATTGCTTGGGGACAAGCAATTTCAGGGAGGGCAGACTGTGATGTCCCCATTTACATGAGCATCAATTTGTAGAGGGTTTAGCCTATTCCTAGCTCTCGTAAGCTAATATGGTTTGATTAGAGGGTCTTCTTGGCAGTTACCTGATCAGTGATTGGCTTTCTTTCATGGATTTGGTGATTATATGGAGGTTCTACTATGTTATTACAAATGTTTCTAATTTGGGAAACCTCATCTTATGTTTTGACATTATGTTTTGCACTTTATATATTTTAATGTTATATTATAATATTATAATAAAGTGCAAATATAAAGTATATCTTTTATCCCACATTAACAAGAAAGTGTGTGAGCTTCCCCAAGAAAAGAATAAAAGGATCTTATGGGCTCATTATTGGACATGAAGAATTAGATATTTACTTAAGTTTGTTTGGTGGTGAGTCCAGCTAGGGTTCTGCCATTTTTTCTAACCGTTGAGAATGAAAACTCCCAATTGGTTATGCAATTATGAGGTTGTGAAATATCAGCTAAATTATTGCTTCATTGTGGGCTTCACTTCAGGGGTCCAATCTGTGCTACATTGGAGGATTTACATATTTTTAATTACAGTTTATTTTCAGTCATTGTAAGGGTTTTCTGACGTCTGCAATTTTACATCAATCTATTGTTATGGGGTTTGAACAACCTATGTGAGACACGGATATTTGCTCATTGTGCACTGTTGAAGCATCAAATCGTTCTGTGTATTTGAGCAATCAATTCCTTTTGTCGAGACAATCATTTCAAGAGCAAATTGGAGGAGCTTCAAGGCTGCAATTAATTAATTTTGAGGACTGATATACTACAACAAGGGTGTCATTGGCAAGACATTTTTGTTCATATCTCATCATTGAAGCATCCTATGGTTCTGGGCATTGTTGCATATTGATCCTTTGGTCCTACCAATCATTTCAGGTGCCAAGAAGTAGAGTTTTATTGCTGCATTTATTAATATAAAATATTGCAAGGAAAGGGTAGTGGTGACTTCACACATAGAGGAGCTATTTCACCATTTTTAGTGGGGTTTCATCATCAACAAGTGCTGCTTCAATATCTCAGGCATATCAACAGTGTATCAGGTTCCTTAAAGTTTTCTTAGAATATTCACATTGTTAAGTCAATTTGCATTAGGTGCTATTGTAGATGAACATTTATATCAGATTGGAATTTTATTGGGATTTTATTGTAAGTCAAGAGTATTGGCTAGTTATATCAGCATTGTACTAGAGATTGCATTCAATTAAGAAGGGGAAATTTGTATGCCAATTATTTGATGTAATGCTTATATTGATCAAGCTCTAGATTATCATATGAGTATGCATGCCAAATGTTTGTGAAAATGCCTATTGGCTGAAGGTGGTTGTTTGTATAGTGATTTGCATATTTCGTCAAGAGCCTTTGCTTGCCAAGTGTTTGCATAAATGCCTAGTGGTTGTGGGTGTATATTGGCTATATTGGGATGCATGGAAAGTGTTTTTCTTAATGTCAACTAGTTGTACTAGTTAAAGACAGTCACTTATATGTATGCCAAAGGTTTGAAACAACTAGTATATCATTTCTATACCAACCTTGCATTGTTAGAAGCATTCAATAACATCATTAGCAGCCTATGAACTCAAAGAAGACAATCTAAAATTCATAACAGCAGGTTCAGACTTTGTATGCCAAGTGTTTGACAATATTCCTTGAGGTTTATATTAGCATATTGAGTTCAAAAGTGGCAAGGGATATTACAGTGGTATCAGAGTGGTTTCCTGCCAGTCTGATTGGGTCATTCAAAACTTGAGTTTCAGATACAAGCATGGCTTCAACAAGTGAAAGAGATTTGGCAGAAAGAATTTACAAGGCAGGGAAGAATTTAGAACATCTATCTAAGAAAAAGGAGGTTGTTCTAAGTACTTTGGAGGAGGCAGAGGCTTGTTTATGCAAAGTTGAACAAGATCCATCTCAAACAATGCAACTTGCTATAAGTCCATTGGTAAGTTCTTTGGTTAAGCCACAACTTATGAGATGTCATGATGAGGTGATAAAACTTGCAGCTATCTCATGCATTAGTGAAATTATGAGGATAACAGCTCCTAATGATCCTTATAATAGCCATATTATGAAAGAAGTACTTCAGATCATGGTGGGAAGCTTCAAAGGTTTGGATGACATCAAGAACCCTTATTTCTCTAAGAGGGTAAAAATACTTGCGTTGAGATTTGAAAACATTATGTTATCCATGGATTGTGTAGATGTCATTTGCAAGATGTTTCATATATTTTGGAGTGTTATTGATGAGGTTCATCCTAGCACCGTGATTACTTCAATGCAATCCATCATGTCTTTAGTTTTGTATGAGAATGATGCTATGACAAATGACTTATGGGCTTTTTGGAAAGGTGAGAAAGATGTGTCACCCATGGCACATGAGTTGTTAAGGAGATTGGTTGAACAACATAAGCATAAAGATACTTCACATATATGCAGAAATCTGTATGATGACTTTGTTAGACATGTTGATTTGACCCAAGAGGATATGAGGGCAGCCATGGGGAATGAGTTGTCTACATCATCTTTGCAAGAAGCTTCACTTGACACTTCTACATTGGAGGCCAGCATAGAGCATGCTAATGATATGGTTAGCAATGGTATGGACTCTTTGGATGATCATGAAAAATTAGACTATGGCAGCCAAGGACAGTTGGAACAAAAGCCCTTGGTTTGGGAAGATTTGCAAGTTCAAATGGTGGTGAAGGTAGATGGAATAATTCATGTTTTGTCAATAATGGATAGCACTTACGAACACATAGAAGACCTCATTTGGACAGCTCAAAGAGAAGAAAGACAAAAAGGAATGGGACATGGAATTCCTCATACACATTTGCATTCTTTCAAAGTAGCTTTGGAGTTGATAAAAGAAGACTATCTACAAATGGTTAGAGATAGAGATAAGGTGGTCCAATTGGTGAAAGATCAAGATAGAGGGATCCCAGACCTTTGTCTACTTTTGAGTAGGCATAATCTCTCCTCTCATAATTCATAAAATTAGTCCTTTATAGCAGCTACTCCTAGAAAAGAAGATGAGATAAATCAAAACTTGGTGGTGTTTGATGACTACAATGTAGAAGAAGATTCCAAATATCTAAACTGGGATAGTGATATTCTTCCTCACTCTTATGAGATTGCTACTCTTACATATGGGAGAACTTGTGAAGACGAGGCTACAAGTGTTGGTTCACAAAGTGTAAGTGATGGGCTTGAAAATTTCAATAAAAATGCAATTGTGAAGCCTAAAGAATATGACAGGTATACTGATGACAGTAGCCACATTTCGTTACTGCATCATGAGAAAAAAAACTTCTTCAACATGAGAATGATAAGACCATGGAATTGTTTATAGATGGCACATCAGAATGGGGGGTTAAAAATGGGATTTGTGGGATGAATACAAGTCATGAGAATTCTGATTTTTTTTATCAGACTTGGAAGGATGTGGAAAGGACACAAAATTTATGCGATATGTGGTCACAAAGGGCAAAGGAGGCTAGATTAGTGGCTGCCAATGCAAGACAGTATCTTCAAAACATAAAAGGAAGGGTCAATCTCTCCAACATGGCAAGGAAAAAGGGGATAGATCACATTAGGAGACTCCTCATTCAAATGAGGGATGAATCTGAAAATACACTTGATTCCCCTAATGTTACTTCCATGTCAGGTGATACAAAATAGGACTATGATGGTCAACTATTGACGGAGGTTGGTGCTTTTTACCATGACTACATAGTGAGGAGAGTTCATCACCTTTCTTTTAGATCACATGTAGAGGATTGGTTGATGCATCGATGTGGATTGACGGGGGGCTTATACCATCCATTGTGGGATGAAGAGTTTCCATCTACAGAAGATGAAACTAGAGCCTGCAAGTACGTGACTCAGTTGTGTATGGAGAATTACTTGCAAGGACAACAGTCAGCTATCCATCATGCTGATATGAATCTGCTACGGATTGCTACTCCTGTATCACATAGATTTCATAAAGATACATGGTTACAGGATGGTTATGGTGTTAGTAGGTATGATGGCTTCATTAGTTATCACATCTAGGAGGGTTTGGCAGATGGATGTGAGTATAGATTGTATTGGGATACATGAATCATTTTGTTTGGTAGATTGCTTTTCATCATCACAGTTGTTCACAATAGTGCTAAGCATGATTCAGTATCTTTACGGGCACTCTACAGAGTCATTTGGGATCCAGGTGGAGTAGAGTTTTCTTTGCAGCTGAGATTGCTTGGGGACAAGGAATTTCAGGGAGGGCAGACTGTAATGTCCCCATTTACATGAGCATCAGTTCGCAAAGGGTTTAGCCTATTCCTGGCTCTTGTAGGCTAATATGGTTTGATTAGAGTGTCTTTTTGGCAATTACCTGATCAACAGTTGGCTTTCTTTCATGGATTTGGTGATTATATGGAGGTTCTACTATGTTATTACAAATGTTTCTAATTTGGGGAACCTCATGTTATGTTTTGACATTATGTTTTGCACTTTATATATTTTAATGTTATATTATAATATTATAATAAAGTGCAAATATAAAGTATATCTTTTATCCCACATTGACAAGAAAGTGTGTGAGCTTCCCCAAGAAAAGAATGAAAGGATCTTATGGGCTCATTCTTGGACATGAAGAATTGGATATTTGATTTAAGTCTATTTGGTTGTAAGTCTAGCTAGGGTTCTTCCATTTTTTCCAGCCGTTGAGAACAAAAACTCCCAATTGGTTATACAATTATGAGATTGTGAAATTTCAGCTGAATTATTGCTTCATTGTGGGATTCACTTCAGGGGTCCAATCTGTGCTACATTGGAGGATTTACATATTTTTAATTACAGTTTATTTTCAGTCATTGGAAGGGTTTTCTGACGTCTACAATTTTACATCAGTCTGCTATTATGGGGTTTGAACAACGTATGTGAGACATAGATATTTGATCATTGTGCACTCTTAAAGCATCAAATCATTCTACGTATTTGAGAAATCAATTCCTTTTGTCAAGACAATCATTTCAAGGGCAAATTGGAGGAGGTTCAAGGCTGCAATTAATTAATTTTGAGGATTGATATACTATAGCAATGGTGCCATTGGCAAGACATTTTTGTTCATATCTCATCATTGAAGCATCCTATGGTTCTGGGCATTGTTGCATTTTTATCCTTTGGTCCTACTGATCATTTCAGGTGCCAAGAAGTGGAGTTTTATTGCTGCATTTATTATCTAAAATATTGTCAGGCAAGGGTAGGGGTGACTTCACACATAGAGGGGTTATTTCACCATTTTTAGTGGGGTTTCATCATCAACGAGTGTTGCTTCAATATCTCAGGCATATCGACTGTGTATTAGGTTCCTTAATGTTTTGTTAGAGTATTTGCATTGTTAAGTCAATTTGCATTAGGTGTTGTTGTAGATGAACATTTATATCAGATTGGCATTTTATTGGGATTTCATTGTAAGTCAAGAGTATTGGCTAGTTATATCAGCATTGTACTAGAGATTGCATTCAATTAAGAAGGGGAAATTTGTATGCCAATTATTTGATGTAATGCTTATATTGATCAAGCTCTAGATTATCATATGAGTATGCATGCCAAATATTTGTGAAAATGCCTATTGGCTGAAGGTGGTTGTTTGTATAGTGATTTGTATATTTCGTCAAGAGCCTTTGCTTGCCAAGTGTTTGCATAAATGCCTAGTGGTTGTGGGTGTATATTGGCTATATTGGGATGCATGGAAAGTGTTTGTCTTAATGTCAACTAGTTGTACTAGTTAAATACAGTCACTTATATGTATGCCAAAGGTCTGAAACAACTAGTATATCATTTCTATAACAACCTTGCATTGTTAGAAGCATTCAATAACATCATTAGCAGCCTATGAACTCAAAGAAGACAATCTAAAAATTTATAACAGCAGGTTCAAACTTTGTATGCCAAGTGTTTGACAATATTCCTTGAGATTTATATCAGCATATTGAGTTCAAAAGTGGCAAGGGATATTACAATTTAGAGCAGAGAGATGTTTTAGATTGTATCCAAATCCTGACTTCAGGGCCAAGCCTATCGGGAGGACTATGAGGCGGGTGCCCTAGTCCAGGTGATGCAGAGCACACAGTGGAAGCACTTCAAAATAGGGGTGAATACCCATCAACCCATAGTACCGATAGATAAATGCTCAATCAACATTAAATACCCTTCTCAAAAGTCCAAACAACGTTGAAACACATACATTCTTCCTCTATCAGCGAGACAGACCACTATCGGTGTAGCCTAACCAATATATTTCTATCGGTGAGAACGTTACCATTGGTTAGTTTTGAAATTGTCACTCTGATGTTGTAACTCTCCCCGATGGGAGATTCCATGCTTCTCACTTGTCGGCAGGACTCAATACCGTTGGTGAACACTTAAGAAACTAGGCCGATCTACCAATGACACCTTCAGACCTCATTCATCGGTGTGACTTAGATCATCAGCAGAACTTTACTCTCTTCATCTGATGTGCCGATGGGCTTCGACTGTCGGTTTGACCTTTACCATCGTTGAGCTTAAGAATTACTCTGTCGATACACACCGATCACCCCGACGTTAATGTCTTTGAAACATACTTGTCGACCAAACCCATCTCATTGGTGAAAGCCTACAAACTCTGGCCGATGCACCAATGGACTTCAACCCTTGACGTCAACTTTGACCTTTGCTTATCGGCAACACTTTGTCGTCGGTGAATTCTTTGTTTATCATTCCGATGGGGTGATATATATTTCTTCGTCATGACTATTATCATCGGCGAACTCTGACCAAGGTCTACCGATACACCGAAACCATCCGTCGTCGGCAAGACCAAACTATTTTTCACCGATACACTTTCTATCAGCCTAACACCGTAAATTGGTATAACTTCCACAGATTTCTTTGAAGGTTGTATTACACCGATGACAACCTCTGTAACTCCGCAACCAAACAACTCACATAGAAACAACAAAAACTAGCTATGGAAAACAATCTGCTCCTAAGGAAGTCATTCCACTAATTTTGAAGAAATCTCAACCAGTGGAATGCTTCCAATTTACATCTTTGTAATTAGATCAAACAAAACTTCTTTATTGCTTCCTCTCAAAAATAATATACATACATCAATCCTCTCTGCCTCTTTGTGTCTCTTTCTTGAACACAAACTGACTATATAGACTCATGTCGGTAGTTACACAAGATGGAAGGCGAACCGCCCTACAACCACCTCTACCATTCGGTTACATCCACACAAATTGGTTACAAACTTTAATGACACGTATACAAACTTCAACGTTATGCTATTCCTCGGCCAAGTATGACTCAATATGGCGTTAAGGCATTACAAACATGACACTTTGGACAGACAAAATATGCATGGAATCCTCCAGATTCTTAGGTCTCGAGGTGCTCCTACACCATACAACCAACCAACAAAGATTTCCAAGTCCCTTGGAAATGTACCTGCAAAACAAAAACTACCTTTTCCTACATCTCTGTCTAGCTTCATCTTTCACTCTGTCTCTTCAACTTTAGGTTTCAAATCTTTACATCAATGGAATAGTGACCAACCAACCAACAATGGCAAACTACCATCAACATTTTAGAGCATCGTCAGGCTCCTTCTACTCCTAGCAATGGAGTACTCTCAGACTGATCAAAGCTTCAATGACTACAACACAATGCTCAATCAGATGTCCATCTTACACGCTGCTACACAGACCCATTCCTCTCGTCCAACAACAGATCCTAGAGATGTACTACCACTCTCTCTCTCTCAGTGGCCTCACTCTGTACCCTCTTCCAGCCAAATCCCTATTAGTGAATGGTCTTGACAGACCTCATCATCATCTACCCACACACTACAGGAATCCTATTCCTTCTCGCAACTAGATGGCACGAGCATCTGCAATAGTTTAGCAACTACTGTCAGCCTTCAAAATACTTTCTATGATCTCTATTTTCAAAATGGTCACCAACCAAACATTTTGTTTCAACTCTTCGTCTGCCTTCTTAGTGACAAAAATCAAATACATAACTACCTAGACCTTTTGCTAGCTCTGATACCAATTTGATGCAGAGTGAACAATGGAAGCACTTCAAAATAGGGGTGAATAACCATCAACCCATAGTACCGAGAGATAAATGCTTAATCAACATTAAATACCCTTCTCAAAAGTCCAAACAATGTTGAAACACATACATTCTTCCTCTATCGGCGAGACAGACCACTATCGGCATAGCCTGACCAATATCTTTCTATCGGTGAGAATGTTACCATTGGTCAGTTTCAAAATTGTCACTTCGATGTTGTAACTCTCCCTGATGGGAGACTCCATGCTTCTCATTTGTCGGTAGGACTCAATACCGTCGGTGAACACTTAAGAAACTAGGTCGATCTACCGATGACACCTTCAGACCTCATTCATCGGTGTGACTTAGATCATCGGCAGAACTTTACTCTCTTCATCCGATGTACTAATGGGTTTTGACCGTCGGTGTGACCTTTACCATTGGTGAGCTTAAGAACTACTCTGTCGATACACACCGATTATCCTGATGTTAATGTCTTCAAACCATACTTGTTGGCTAGACCCATCTCATCGACAAATGCCTACAAACTTTGGTTGATGTGCCGATGGACTTCAACCCTTGACATTGACTTTGACCTTCGCTTATCAGCAACACTTTGCCGTCGGTGAACTCTTTGTTTATCATTCCAATGGGGTGATATATATTTCTTTGGTGTGACTATTATCATCGGTGAACTCTGACCAAGGTCTACCGATACACCAAAACCATCTATCGTCGGCAAGACCAAAACCATTTTTCACCGATACACTTTCTATCAGCCTAACACCGTAAATCAGTATAACTTCCACAAGTTTCTCTGAAGTCTGTATTACACCAATGACAACCTTTGTAACTCCACAGCCGAACAACTCACACGGAAACAACAAAAACTAGGTATGGAAAATAATCTACTCCTAAGGAAGTCATTCCACTAATTTTGAAGAAATCTCAACCAGTGGAATGCTTTCGATCTACATCTCTGTAATTAGATCAAACATAACTTCTTTATTGCTTCCTCTTAGAAATAATATACATACATCAATCCTCTCTGCCTCTCTGTGTCTCTTTTTTGAACACAGACCAACTATATAGACTCATGTCAGTAGTTACACAAGATGGAAGGCGAACCGCCCTACAACCACCTCTACCATTCGATTACATCCACACCAATTGGTTACAAACTTTAATGACATGTATACAGACTTCAATGTTATGCTATTACTTGGCCATGTATGACTCAATATGGTGCTAAGGCCTTACAAACATGACACTTTGGATAGATAGAATATGCATGGAATCCTCCAGATTCTTAGGTCTCAAGGTGCTCCTGCACCACCAAGAGAGAGGAATATCAACAAATTTCTTCCAAATATTGAATCCTTATCCTTCAGACTGCTTCTTTATACCTGCACTTTTCCAACTCCTGCACCTATAACCTACAATCACAAAGACAGGCAGTTAGGGTTTGCGGTGTTTAGGAGCTTGCCTTGGTCAAGCCCCAGAAGGGCATTCAAGTCTTCCAACACCGTTGTTAGAAAGAGTGTGGGCCCAAGGAGGGTAGAGGACAAATCCAATGATGAAATGAAATGACTGAAACACAAGTTGATGTCACCTTAGAGGTGAAGCCCTCATGGAAATGAAGATCCTTCAAATCATGAGAAGATGGATTAATGAAGCCAAATTTGCAACAAACACAATAACAACACAATTCTGCTCTGCAACACAATGAAGGCCTTGACTACTTCACCAAATGGATTGAGGCTATTCCAACTAAGAGAGCTACAAGTAAGGTGGTGATGGATTTCATATTGGAAAATATCATCATGAGGTTTGGAGTACCATTCAAGATAGTCACAGATAATGCTATGTGCTTCAGATCTGGTGAATTTGTTGATTTTTGCAACAAGTATGGGATAAATTTATCATATGCATCACCATACCACTCGCAAGGAAATGGTCAAGCAGAGTCAAGCAATAAAAACCTCATGAAAATCATCAAGAGGATAGTGGATAAGAACAAGAGAGCTTGGGATTCAAAGTTAAAGTTGGCATTATGGGCTGACAGGGTGACAGTGAAAAAAGCTATTGGAAGGTCACCTTTTGAACTGGTGTATGGTGCATCAGCCAGGCTGCCTATAAACAATCTCCTGCCAGTTTACAAATTTATCTATGAAAATGATGAGGAGACTGAAGATTCCATGACAGAATGAACAAACCAGCTGGTTGCACTGGATGAAAGCAGAAGGAAGGCCCACCAAGTCAATCTCAAGAAACAACAAAATGTGAAGTATTTGTTTGATAGGAGAGCTGCAAAAAGGAAGTTCCAGATAAATGATTGGGTGCTTATCTGGAATGCAAGAAGTCAGGATAAGGGCAAACATGGTAAGTTTAAACCCTTATGGATGGGCCCATATCAGGTTTACAATACTCATGGGGACGATTCTTATGTCCTCCAGGCCCTAGATGGTGAGATGCTGGAATTGCCTGTGCATGGTCAATTCCTCAAGTTCTATTTTGCATAAATGATCTGCCTCTATGCACATTTGTAAAAGTATGTGTATGTTGTAAATATCTTGTACAGTTGGTGTTTTTTTGTGTTTTTTCTGGTCTGCCCAGAGGTCTGGTTCTCGCTACAGCCTTTTGCTTGCACGTCCCCAATCAGATCCACTGTTGGTGCCTGCATCATTTATTAGGTTCCAAGTTATTAGCTTGCAGGCATCTTCCCAAGAATTCATAAAATTTCTAAGTCCATGGACCTCCTCTGCATGTTTTAGCATCAGCATCATATTTTCTGTGGGGAGGAGGTCATCATCATCATGTTCCCAGACATCCCCCTGATGTTTCCTGCATGGGTCATTTCTCATCGTGTCCGGATATCCTGTGGGGGTCATCATGTATTTGCCAACCCAACCTTTGCCACAGGGTGATATTTTAACATCGGGTGATCTTAGTCAAGATCATCCTAATGTTGCCGTTATGAAATTTCTAAGTATGACCCACTCAATATCAGGTCATCATATCTCAATATCGGGTCATCATATTTCAATATCGGGTGATCTTTGTTAAGATCACCCTGATATTATTTTGTCACCTTATGTTTGTTCAACATCAGGATGCTGCCGATGTCATGTTCCTGCGGGGGTGATATCCGCTCGACCTTTACCTTCATCTTTTTCTCTGTAGGATGATTTTCTCAATATCGGGTGATATTACAATATCGGGTCATCTAATGAATATCACCCTTGCTCTAAATATGATGATGACATCATTAGGATGTTCAATTATCAGGGTGATATCCTTCAGATGATATGCTGCTGACGTCATCCAGATTCGACGGGGTCATACTTCAAGTTTTCAATCTGACTCGACATTGCAATATCCTGATGACGTCATCAGGACATTTATGGATATGATGATGATGCTGATGTCAGGGAGATATCCACTTATCGGCTTCATCATTTTCCAAGGAAGGGGGTGATATTTTCAAGTATCAATCATATTCATACATCACCCCGATCTTTCAATGGAGCTACAGTGCAGCATGATATTTCTGCATGGGGGTGATATTTCCAAATATCCAGTTATCTTCCGAATATCATCCTGATGCCGATATGATGGTGACGTCATCAGGATCTGGGGGTCATATTTCTATTCATATCTAAATATCACCCTAATCTTTGAATGTGACGATGACGTCATCCGGATATGAGGAAGTGAGCGGTATACAGATATGATGATGACGTCATTAGGATATTTGTGGACATGAGGAGGATATTTTGCATCATGATGATGCGAAATATCAGGGTGACTTTTCTTATCGGGTGGACAAGCAAGTGGTCTGCCGATGAGGAGGGTCTGGCAGATAGGGTGATATCCTATAGGAGGCATTTTATCATGCAAGAGGATGATGACAGGGTTTTATGCTGATGTCGTCGGGAGCAAAAGCACTGACATCATATATGCTTATGACTCAGTATATAAAGATATGAGGAGGTCGTCGCAGGGTGCATGTGGGATAATTTGATCCTGCATAATTTGAAATATCATGATGAGGCATTTTGGCAGGAAAGGTCAGCGATGCACAGTCGGTTGTTTTTCCCAAGGCTGTAAGTGGTACGCCATTATTGGCGGATGTCAGAGGGTATGGTCGAAGATGTGGACGAATTTGATACCCGACAAAAGATGTGAATCCCCAAGCGGCGGCACACAGCTTGCCACTTCCTGTCTCCTCCTCCTCCTATTGCATGGAATGTTGGAGCACCGTTTCTTGAGATGCGTGGTGTCTGGAAAATTCTGAGTCACCCAAGGATTAGGGCTGAGTGCACCTTCCCGCTGTATATAGTAGGTTGTGTTGCTCATTTGTAAAGGTTGAAAACTGGACATATCTGGCTTTGTAATAGATACAACTAGTTTTGGTTGCTCTGTGCAGGAGATCTTGTGAGTTTATGTATCTCTTGTTGTATGTCTCATGCATGAATCTACTGATTTCATGATTGATTTTATATGAGTAATGTTGTATTTGCATGTGTTTTGTTATTCTGTCTCCAGTATTGCATGTGTCCTTCTGAATCTAGATATCTAAGGGATGTCTAGGATTGTAGAATATAGATTTGTTGTATTGAATGCTTGATCTTTCAACTTCTGCTCAAGGGGTAGATTAAATTGTTTTCAGATTAAGTGTTGGGAAAGATATACTGCAATAGCGATACCATAAGTAGAGATAACTTAACACTCTGTTTGGGAGGTATCTGTAGGGCAGATATCACAACATCCCCTTGAAATCTAGTTTTAGTGTGTTCATGCTGATCATTCACAGGTGTATGTCTACTGACTCCAAGCCCTGGATAAGCAACAATCTAGCTCTGTGTTGAGGTTATACACCAGGTCCAGGTTTGCATCCAAACATAAAATCAAATTCAAACTTCCAAAACAACCATTAGGACTATAGAAGTAGTTTAGGACCAAGATCCTCTGATTCACAACTAAACATAAGCCCAAAGCTAGCCCCTTTGCACTTATCCCACCGTTTTGGTCTTCATATAGGAGGATTTATCTGCTTTGTATCAACATCCCAAGCCAACCCACAAACATATTCTCATGGGTGTTGAATAGGGAATACCCCCCTAGGTTTTGCAGAGCCTGAAGAAGAAGAGGAGATAAAAATAGAGTCTATCTCCTACACTGTTGGCCCCTGGCCCAGAGATCCTATTGATCACTAATGGCTACCTTGTAGGGAAATCTGGGAAGGAGCATCCAGTCAGGGAAAAAACCAACAGGCCCAAGCTGACACACTTTAATTTTCATCCTAGCAAATCAGGCTAGACTTAGGCATGGGCGCCTAAGTCGCAAGGCCCTAATTTGGTCTTAGTCAAGGATTAGAATAGGCCCATAGGTTCCATTTGACATGGGTTTCAAGGGAAATTGCTTCAGAATTAGTATTTAATTTGTAAAGTGTAAACATGAAAACCTAGGAGCTAAACTAGGAGGTAAAAAGGCATAGGGATACTTTTTACTCCATAACAACGAGTTATGCATTTCATTCACATGATTTAATACTTTTGTATATTTTATGTTGAAGTGACATCTAAAAGATTAAAATATTTGTATTAAAGATAAAGTTACACATTAATGACCAAATTTAAAAGATTATTTGATAGGAGATTTATTGTATACACTTGTATTAGCTTCTCAATTATAAATTCATGAGATCTATTTCATGTAAAAACGTACTTATAGTTCTAATCATGTTATTGATTAACAAAGTATTCCAATGTGAGTTAACTGTGGTTTTAGTTAAAGCAGAAGAGTTATTGGAAAGATCAAAAATTTGAGAAATATGATTATAAATGAAGTAGATTCATTGTTGTATATGTTTTAGATTCAACTTGAGCTACTGAGGACAATAGTTGATTTATGGGGGGGAAATGTTATGTGACTTTTTACCCAAAATGGAAAAAGAAAGCTATTCATGAATAACCCTCTAAAATTATAAGAGGATAAAGTTTATTTACCCTTTATAATTAAAAGGGAGATGGAAAATAAAGGATATTGGATCCTTTTGGTTAAAATGGGGATAAATAAATAATAGTTATGAAAACCTCTTTAAAAAGGGAGGAGTTATTATGTTTATTAAACCATTATTAATGACAACCTTTGTGAAAGGGTGTTATGGTTTAGAAATCACCCCTTAAAAAAGTTATATAAGGCATTTGTGTGAGACTTGGAAAGAGCATGGAGAACACTCAAGGAAGATAAGGAAAGAAATCACGAAGGAGAAGGATTATAGATTTGACAGGCAGTGAGCATTGGAGAAGGGGCACACAACGTGTTTCCAATTTGGGGTACAACATAAGCCCGAGATTATCTTCGCCAAGGATTATGTACTTGTGTTGATCATGTTTTGTTGAACATGGCTCTGGAGCACTTGTGTGTGTGCTTTCTCAAAAGGAGTAGGATGCTTGGGAAACATGTATGTTTTTTGAATAAAAGCTGAATGTTGGAAAGCACATGGTTGGTTCTGAATAAGAACTGGATTCCTCCTGGAAGTGCTCACTTGTTGAAAGGGGTCTGTAATCCATTCTCTGGAGTGATATTTGGAAGAACTTTCAGGATCCAAAAGATACATATTTATTCCTTTCTATGATGGAAATTAATGAAGTACTGAACTTATTGTTAATAAAATATATTGATGGTTTTTAATGTTAATATGATTAGGTGATTATGTTATCTAATTTATTTTGTTAATGATTTACTTAAGAGTTCTTATTAAATTATCACCTGTTGTAATTTACATTTGTTATTACATCTATTTTAACATCATTGAATATATCATTATATTTTAACTCTAAATATTAACCATAACAAATCCACTGCAATTAAATAATACATAAGGGGAAAAGTAGTGTTACATTTCTGATAAATAGGAATCCTGATGAGGTGGATTAGGAAGACTGGTATGAACCTGTTACAAAGGATCATTGGAAGCCATGGATGAAACAACACTAGATTCAGATGGAGCAACAGGTGATTGAGAAGATGGAGATGAGATCTCAATGCATGTCATTTGGCTACATTTATCATCATTAAATGATATTTCGACACAAGATGTATGATACCTTGTAAGAGTTGGTATAAATGCTTTATATCATGCAATATTTAGCTATGGAGGTAGCCACCCAAGAACAAGAGAGACCCAACATGAAAGAATAATTCTATTCTATATGTTGCTGCCCGAATCAGCAGAGGGTTTGCCAACTCCAATGCACAGGCAGATTCGGCCAACAGATACAGGAGGTTGTGTGAGCTGCCTCCCCTTCACTTCTGGTTCTGCCACACCAAGGGGGGTATCCCTATTAGCTAAAGATGTAACTTTGACTCGCCCAATGACAGAAAGATTTAACTTTTCAATAACAGGCAGAATACTCTCATGTTTGGACCAAGATATGCATGATACATCATAAGTTTGGCAACCTTCTTGGACATATCTAACTAGTTGAGGATGAGAGTATGCAGGGGTCCTAATCCTACTCCTACAAACTAACAGGTTGGAATTATGAAAGGATTTGTTTTAAAGTTTTGGATGCAAGACAAGGGGTTTTGGATCATAACTACTACACAAGAAGCAGAATGGTGCCTATCTCAAGGCAAGGATCAACTAAACATATACAAGAGAATGGCTTACAACTGGCATTCAAATTTCAAGGGGTTAGGACTGGTATTTGCCTTACAAACACCACCCAAGGATAAGTATTTAACTGTCTCTACTTACATACATCCCAGCTGACATACAATCTTCTCCATACTTAACCTAAAACAATTTAATCCATTCCTTGAATGGAAGTCAAAAGATTAAGCATGCGATATAAAAATCCATACCCTAGAATCTGAGAAACCCTTAGCAACCAGATTCAAAAGAAGAGAATGCATACAACACATGGAGACAGACAGATAAACACATACAATGAAGCATTTTTCATATAAATGACAAGAAACTGAACATATATGCAAGGTGCACTCAAATGCAACTCATAAACTCCAACAAAGATAAAACAGCTAAGGAAATACCCTCTTTTTCACTATTCACACAAAAAAAATGCCCAAGTCTTCAACAACCTCAAAAAATGAGTAACACAGTCCTACATATACAGCAGGAATGTGTACTCAACATTAATTACATGGCATCTCAAAATTTTGCCAGATACAATGCATCGTGAGAAATGGCACCTAAAATATTAAAAGTTTCAGGCAGAGAGAAGGAAAGGAGCAGGTGGACTCGGGATCTGCACCGCCACCTGAAGATTTTCTTCATCAAATTTGGGGGTTGGTCAATCAATCATACCCATACCTCTTTTCAAATTGCCATTAATGGCATACCAACCCGCAGGCTCTAGAAACACAGCTAACTGCATACTGCTGAAATTTTCCCGCCTAAAAATAGCTACAGATACAAAGCAAATCCATCGCTGAAACTTTGAAACTGAGCCGTCGATCTCCCTTCCTGCTACCAAAATCCATGGCATCAAAGCACACTGAAAAGTTGTCCACTAGTTAGAATGTACCACGTAGGCACCCTATGCTATTATCATTGACTTTTATGCCTTCTATTTTGCCTTTTTTGCCCTGTATATGCATACTTTGAATTCCTTGTATATGCAAAACCACATGCATATACAACTGCCCCTTTCTTCTTTTTTTAAATCCCTTGTACATGCAGGAGCATATACATACAACTATTTAACATACAAGGCATAGATCCCAAATAATTGCAGAACAAATTGTAAATACCATCAGGTCCGACTTGTATCTCCTTTATGCATCTATCACTTCGTATATTGCATACATACAATGCAATATGCATACAACACGGACTCCAGCATAGTAACTAATCGGATTGAAATCGCTTTTGAAATTTGACATGTATCTCATCCTTTTGTATATCGACATATACAAATGCCATATACATGCAAGCCATGGACACCAGTGTTGAATTTGCCAAATTTGACCTTTGAATCAGGTCCGACTTGCATATTGCTCCCTTGTATGTCCGCCTTGTATATCGGCTTGCATATCGTATTATACAAATGCAATATACAAGCAAAAACATACATTCAACCTGGACTTTTGCCATTATCAACTACATTGCATACTCCTTTGGGTCCGGGCCTTGCATCTTTGGAATGCATGTTCTTTTGTATGTGCGAACATACAATCGCGCTTGCATATGCATCTAGTGGGCCCTATGCTTTGTATCTCCATCCTTTTCATATTTTATTTGCATGTGCCCAATGTACATTCTGCTTTGTATATCAGCGGGCCCCACCAAATGTATATCACCCTTGTACATGTTTCTTCTTGCATATGCATCGACCAATGTATCTCTCACTGCACCGAATGTATATGTGCCTCTTTGTATATTTTTCATTGTATGTTTCCATTGTACGTCCGCTTGCATCTACCCGTTGTATGTCTGAACATACATTGCGATATACATGCAATCCCTTAAATACAAGCATAGCATATTTCTGGAATCTGAGAAAGATTCCCGATTGTATATACAAACCCGATATGCATTCAAGGAGGCATATAACTAATTTTTTCCATTTTTTGAAGGCTGATTGAAATTTTTGCAAGCCCGCCAAGGTATATTTGCATTTGCACATACAAACCCCTTTGTATATACAAAGATACATGCATTTAAAACTATTTTTTGCACTTTTCAACTGCATAGGCCAAAAGACTTAGAAATTTTTTTGGATTTTTTGAGAAGGTGCTTGCATCATTAAATGCTTGAAACCTAAATGTTTATGCAAGCAGTAACATTGGCTCTGTCTGGGGATGCATGCCTCTTGCAGGCATGGCGAGAACTTCAAATCTCTGGGATGCAGTCCAGTCCCTTGTCCATTGGGCACAGAGTCAAACACATACCAACCTGCATCACAAAATATATTTAGTTAAAATTTCCTTGGTGACCCCAGGCCACCAAAAAGGAAAAACCAAAATTTTCCTCTATCAAAGACTTGATTTTCTTCTGATCTCACTGGGTTGAGCCTGAAGATGTTGCCATGATTTACCCACAAACAACCCTTGTCATTTGCATATTCAACCATCTTATTTAGCTTGTCTCTGTCAACCTTATGCAAACAACCTTCAGCATCAAGCAACATGTGAATGTTATATTTATCAAACAATGCATATTCATATGAAATATAACATATATCATCATCTATATCAGCAATATGCATTGTAAAATGATCTCCCAGCTGGACTGAAAACTGAAAACACTCATAGTCTACCATATAGCTAGGAGCATCAAGTCTCACTTTATCATAAGCTAGCATATCAAAGAGGAAGCTCTCAAATCCATATTTGTGCACCTCATGCATACAATTATCAGCTGCATCAAATAGGAAAGGATCAGACTCAAGCACATCCTTGCAATAACCTTCATGACATATGTTGATCTCTCTTTCATCAGGATAAAAATCAGAATCCATATCAATAACAGTGCCTTGATTTTCACCATACTCAAACAGATCCTCCCCAGCGTATGTATCAAAAAGGGGTGAACCAAGTGTTACAGTCTCATTACAGTATGCCACTGGTTCATGGGCAGCCAAACATACATTTTCATTATCAATGAATTCTTTGTGTGGAGGAGTATCAATCTGTGTGTCGCAAACAAAACTATAATCAAACAAAGAACAATCATGCTCAGCACTAATACTTGTTTCGATCCCTGATTGCTCTTCATCATCTCCATGTGTATGAATAAAAGGCAATGACTCAAACATGGAATTGCTCCTTTGTTTGCTTATTTCTTCTCTATCTTGAGCACAATACTCACAATCATCTCCACAAACCCATTCAAACAAGCATTCATTGCTGTCCACAACCTTATCATTGTTTTCAAAATTAGATACCTCAACCTTGAAATGGGAGTCACCACTGATCCTTTCGTTAGCATCCTTCACTAGTGAACAATCCAGTTGAGCATTATTATCAGCAATATGTTCAAGTATAGCATTCTCAACTTCTATCTTCTCATTTACACATTTATCTTCAAATGATGCCATGGTCACTTGGTCATTTGTAGCCACACAACTGTTATTCATACCAAAACCCATGGATAGGGAATTTTGCATGTGTTCACTCCTTATTTTTTCTTCATTTTCTAAAACTTGTATGCCATCTGCATACTTGTTATCTTGAATTCCTTTAACAATGCATTAGAGCCCTCTTCAAAAGCTTCAAAATATATGCCAATGCAGGCTGAAGTATCAGGTCTAAAGTCTTCAGGGATTTGTGAAAGGGCTACTACAAATCTATGACTGAAATCAATACAAGGCTCTTCATCTTGTCTTCTGGTTTCCATCAACCTCGCAACAAGATCAGCAGGTTCTCTTGCAAATTCTTCTCTAAAATAGTCAACAAGTTCATCCCAATAGGCAAAGGATCTCTTTGGAAAGCTCAAATACCAATCCCTAGCTTTTGCATCAAAGGATTTAACAAAAAACCTCAACCACATATCCTCATCTCTAAATGAGTGTCTTTCCATAAAACTGTGAAAATTTTGGATATGTGCACCCCCATCACACACACTGTGTCCACTAAATTTAGGCATCTGATTATAAATTTTAGTAGGCATACTTTCAACTTGATAATCAACCCATGACAAATCTAGTTGGTCATACAAAGGATCAAAAGGGCTGACAAGAGGTTTAGCACTCTGGCTGGCAGACACAACAAGGTTACTATTTAACTGAGCTTGCCTAGCCTCTAAGGATATCAACCTATTCTTTATCTCTTCAATCTTTTTACATAACACTTCATCCCTCTCTTGACTGAGTATGGGTGAATACATATTTGGATTCATATAAATTTCACTCTTAGACATCCTTTGTCTGCCTAAGACCTAAGGCTTTCCCCTGGCATTTAACTTATGCAATAAAACAACAAATATAAGTGGGAAGGAGCTAGGTACCTTTTCTCATCCAGATGCTGAAATCATGAACAAAACATTCTTTTATCACAACAACATACATCAACCTGTCATGTGCACTTAAATCTTATTTGCAGAGTCACCACCTCTCCAAAGAGGATAAAATTTTCAAACAGCTGAAAGCTCATCAAATATTTTTCCAAGTTCATACCGCCAGCAGAGCACCACCATTCACATGAAAGTCACCAAATCTCAGTCCCCAGTGGAGTCACCAAATCTGTTGGTGACTCGGATGGGCACAAATTCACTCTCTCTCTTCACTCCCCAGCAGAGTCATCAAATCTGTTGGTGACTCGGATGGGAAAAACTTCACCAGAGACTGTAAGATAACACTTTCAAATCACATCCCCAGTAGAGTCGCCATTTTTGTTGGTGACTCAGATGGGCCACAAATATATCTTGTAAACCAAACTCCCCAGCAAAGTCGCCATTTATGTTGGTGACTCGGATGGGCCACAAATATATCTTCTAAACCAAACTCCCCAGCAGAGTCACCATTTTTGTTGGTAACTCGGATGGGCCACAAATATATCTTTTAAACCAAACTCCCCAGCAGAGTCGCCATTTCTGTTGGTGACTCGGATGGGCCACAAATATATCTTTTAAACCAAACTCCCCAGCAAAGTCACCATTTTTGTTGCTGCCTGAATCGGCAAAGGGTTTGCCAGCTCCAATGCACAGGCAGATTCGGCCAACAAATACGGGAGGTTGTGTGAGCTTCCTCCCCTTCACTTCTGGTTCTGCCACACCAAGGGGGGTATCCCTATTAGCTAAAGATGTAACTTTGACTCGCCCAATGACAGAAAGATTTAACTTTTCAATAACAGGCAGAATACTCTCATGTTTGGACCAAGATATGCATGATACATCATAAGTTTGGCAACCTTCTTGGACATATCTAGCTGGTTGAGGATGAGAGTATGCAGGGGTCCTAATCCTACTCCTACAAACTAACAGGTTGGAATTATGAAAGGATTTGTTTTAAAGTTTTGGATGCAAGACAAGGGGTTTTGGATCATAACTACTACACAAGAAGCAGACCAGTTCCTATCTCAAGGCAAGGAGTCAACTAGACGTATACAAGAGAATGGCTTACAACTGGCATTCAAGTTTCAAGGGGTTAGGACTGGTATTTGCCTTACAAACACCACCCAAGGATAAGTATTTAACTGTCTCTACTTTCATACATCCCAGCTGACATACAATCTTCTCCATACTTAACCTAAAACAATTTAATCAATTCCTTGAATGGAAGTCAAAAGATTAAGCATGCGATACAGAAATCCATACCCTAGAATCTGAGAAACCCTTAGCAAGCAGATTCAAAAGAAGAAAATGCATACAACACATGGAGACAGACAGATAAACACATGCAATGAAGTATTTTTCATATAAAATGACAAGAAACTGAACATATGTGCAAGGTGCACTCAAATGCAACTCATAAACTCCAACAGAGATAAAATAGCCAAGGAAATGCCCTCTTTTTTGCTATTCACACAAAAAAAAATGACCAAGTCTTCAACAACCTCAAAAAATGAGTAACACAGTCCTACATATACAACAGGAATGTGTACTCAGCATTAATTACATGGCATCTCAAAATTTCACTAGATACAATGCATCGTGAGAAATGGCACCTAAAATATTAAAAGTTCCAAGCAGAGAGAAGGAAAGGAGCAGGTGGACTCAGGATCTGCACCGCCGCCTGAAGATTTTCTTCATCAAATTTGGTGGTTGGTCAATCAATCATACCCATACCTCTCTGCAAATTTCCATTAATGGCATACCAACCCGCGGGCTCTAGAAACGCAGCTAACTGCGTACTACTGAAATTTTCCCGCCTGAAAACAGCTACATATATAAAGCAAATCCATCGCTAAAACTTTGAAACTAAGCCGTCGATCTCCCTTCTTGCTGCCAGAATCCACGGCATCAAAACACGTTGAAAAGTCATCCACTAGTTAGAACGTGCCACATAGGCACCTTGTGCTATTATCGCTGACTTTTCTGCCTTCTATTTTGCCTTTTTTCCCTGTATATGCATACTTTGAATTCCTTGTATATACAAAACCACATGCATATACAACGGCCCCTTTCTACTTTTTTTAAATCCCTTGTACATGCAAGAGCATATACATACAACTATTTAACATACAAGGCAGGGACCCAAAATAATTGTAGAACAAATTGTAAATACCATCAGGTACGGCTTGTATCTCCTTTAAGCATCTATCGCTTCATATATTGCATACATACAATGCAATATACATACAACACGGACTCCAACATAGTAACTAATCGGATTGAAATCACTTTTGAAATCCAGCATGTATCTCATCCTTTTGTATATCGGCATATACAAATGCCATATACATGCAAGCCGTGGACGCCAGTGCTGAATTCACCAAATTTGACCTTTGAATCGGGTCCAGCTTGCATATTGCTCCCTTGTATGTCCACCTTGTATATCGGCTTGCATATCACATTATACAAATGCAATATACAAGCAAAAACATACATTCAACCTGGACTTTTGTCATTAGCAACCACATTGCATACTCCTTCGGGTCCGGGCCTTGCATCTTTGGAATGCATGTTCTTTTGTATGTGCGAACATACAATCGCACTTGCATATGCATCTGGTGGACCCCATGCTTTGTATCTCCATCCTTTGCATATTTTCTTTCCACGTGCCTGATGTACATTCTACTTTGTATATCAGCAGGCCCCACCAAATGTATATTGGCCTTGTACATGTTTCTTCTTGCATATGCATCGACCAATGTATCTTTCACTGCAGCAAATGTATATGCGCCTCTTTGTATATTTTTCATTGTATGTTTCTGTTGTATGTCCGCTTGCATCTACCCGTTGTATGTCTGAATATACATTGCGATATACATGCAATCCCTTAAATACAAGCGCAACATATTCCCAGAATTTGCGAAAGATTCCCCATTGCATATACAAACCCAATATGCATTCAAGGAGGCATATAACTGATTTTTTCCATTTTTTAAAGGCCGATTGAACTTTCTACAAGCCCGCCAAGGTATATTTGCATTTGCACATACAAACCCCTTTATATATACAAAGATACATGCATTTAAAACTATTTTTTGCACTTTTCAACTGCAAAGGCCAAAAGACTTAGAAATTTTTTTGGATTTTTTGGGAAGGTGCCTACATATTTAAATGCTTGAAACCTGAATGTTTATGCAGGCAGTAACACTATCAAAGGATGCAAATACACAATATGTAAATCAATATCAAATTACAATGAGAAGCCCTTGGTTATATAGGCCAAGGTAAAACATAAAACATAAGGTTATGGCAAGTGTCTTAATCTTGTGACTTGAAACACAAAGAGATAACTATCCTTAGTGTACCCTAAGTAAACTTAACTATAAAAGTGTGAATAGGACCTAGTATGGAACCAATTAGATAATATACCTCGTCCACACCAACAACATCAATTAAGTTTTTCATAATATGCACTAGACACAATGGAGACCATTTCTCTACAAGAAAGGGTGATGATTTGTGCAAAACTCTGTGCAACTCATGTTCCTAAGTATCAACACAACATAAGGTCATCTCATGTTACAATCTTCCCTTATACACACAACACAATGCCAAGATGATTTGTGCATAGATGAGAAACTAGCATAATGGCTTTATGTACATTTTCACAAGAATCATTTCCAACAACTCAGTACAAGAAAGGAAAGCACACACTCTCTAATCACTTTGTGCAACTTCAATAGTGCATTTCAACTTTGACAACAACATTGTTAGCCACTGCAGCAACCTCTCTGTATCGTGCACAACCTAAACATGAGCAAAACATGCACCTACACCAATTAGTTTAGCTCCATACACATCTAACATGTTTGCATCTACTCCATGTGATCATGCCAGCCAACTAGCACCATATGAATTTGATAACTAGCACAACCCTGGCAACATGGAAAGTGCACCATACATGCTTAACACTTGTTAGCATACTATGGAAAGCTTAGTTGATAACTTATTGTATAACTACATCTCACTATACACTTTATAAACTAGTGTATCGACCAATAAGCCCAATCACATCATTTGGCCTAGTTTAGTTGTATTCTAGAGTGTTTTGGCAAATCAAGCATACAAATTTTCCTTTCCTGCTCACAAGTGTGTATGCTAAAATATGAAATAAAATGAAAAAATATGCATCAAACAAAGGACCTATTTCATATCTAACAACACTTCAAATTAAGCAAATGGTTAACAAAAATCAATGAAAACTTAGAAATCTCTCACCAACACCAACCCTTTTTGCACCAAATGGTGGTTCTTCTAAAAGGATTTTTATTGTTGATATTGAATGTTGATTACTCACACCTACAACATAAATTTGCATTCTAGAGCATGTTTTAAATGGCTTGGGTGTGGTTGAATTTATAGATTGAGAGGATTAAAGATCAATGGATGAGATTGATTTCAGACATCAATTGCTAGGGATGATTGAGAGGATTTCATGCATGCAAAGTGAAAGATTACATGGATAATCATGGCTTAGATTATCCAATTGATTAGCTAGTTGACTAATTGATTGTTTTAGTCAACTAAATTGATTAATTATTAACTAGTTTCAATTGAGAGTCAACTAATGATTGGATAGGAAAATGAGAATTAAATAAATAAATAAGTCATATTTATTTAATTTTTGGAGTGAGAGTAATTAACTTAATTAAATAAATATTGGTTGGAATATATAGGATTGATTGATTAATTAAGTAAATTGTCTTCTCTCTCGATAAGGGGTGAGATCCACGTCAGATAGAGTAGGAAGGGTGATAGGGTGAAGAGGTACAAGGAATGATTGCATGGAATGCTTCACGAGTGACAATGTCTGGTAATCAAATCAATTAATGAGAGGGGATAGAGGTATTGATGAGATATTAAGGTTCGCAGAGGAGGCTTCTGGAGGCATCCTTAAACCTATCTATTTCTTCTCTCTTGCACAGTAAGAATATTGTGTAATGATCAAAGTGTTGAGGTGGCTGCTAGCGATGGCGTCTGTGGGTTGGAAAAGGCATGTTGGTGGTTAGATGATATTTTCTAAGGAGAATAAAATTTAGGTGTGTGTGATGAGGGGGAGGAAGAGGAAAAGAAGGGTGTCTAGGGAGGAGGTAGTAGGGGATTTCATGTCCTTTGTGGAGAAGGAAATTGATAATCTGTGTCTGCGATGGTGGATGGTGAGGATGTGGGGCGTCATGAAGGATATTGACGGGTTGCCTGAAACTAGGTTGAGGGAGGCCATGGCTGAGTTTTACTATATCCTAGCTACACCAAGGGTTGACAGAATGCCTTTGATGGAGCGCAGTCACTGACCTATGCTTCCATCAAGGCAATAGTGACTAGTTCTTTTCTCCTTCATGACAATGTGATGGAGGTGGATAATCATATGGACATGTTTCATGATTGTCTATTGGATAACCCACATGGTATTAATTAGTGGAAGGATTGTCTTCAGAATGCAGTGGAAGCACTAGCTAAATGATTGTGGGTGGCGTTACCGATGGATACCTTTCCTACAAACATTGACTGTTGCATGGGTAGGGTGGTTGAACCTGATGTAGAGGAGCCAGATGTTGTGGTATTGTTAGAAGGCAATGAAGTCAATGAAAACTATAAGCTTAATTTAGTGGGGAAGGGGCCTACATAATTTACCCCTTTCGTTGTAGGTTTTTTGGTGATGTTAAGACTATCTAGTAATAGCGTTTAGCTATGTAGAAGAAAGTAGACTAAAGTCAGTTCATAGGGTTCTGTTGAATATAGTATGAAAGTATGCAGTATGTTAGTTTTTGAAATGAATGGAAGAAAACTTGTTGCAACAAAGGACTGGCTCTAGTTTTTTTCTCAGTTCTTGGACCTAAACTATGGTTTACTTAGCAAAAAAAATTGTCTTGATTTTTTTTGATATAAAACCTGGTTGTATGTCCAGGAACTATGCAAAAAAGGGTATAGACCCAGAGTCCATATGTTTTAATACATATTAACAAAATCTTACATAAGTCTATAGAAGGAACAAACTGTATCATCCTACCCATAAGCTACCCCCAAAAATAAACTGACCCAGCAACCCAAACCAAACCAGCATAAACCTATAGAGTATCTGACATAACAGAACAAACCAAGGGTGGGAAAATTAAACAGTCCCACCCCTGAGAGGACTATCACTACAATTACCAGCCCCTTCCTTATAATTTCATTCCATGGCAACCTCCAAAACAACATCCTCGTCCGAATCACATCCACAAAATAATGTGGCCTTCGATCACTCTAGCAATGGCACACCCACCTTCTTTGCTACTCTATCCATCACCGTCATAATGTTGAATTGTCATACTTGAATGTCATGTAGATGAATCATGACAACCTCCATGAATCCTTTCACCTGCTTCAAATTGTCCAATAAGTCATCATCAAGAAGAATGGAGTTGGCCACAATAGAAAGCATTGACACCGTTGAGATTGTCTATACAGCCCCTAAAAGATTCCATCTACTTCTCGTATGTCTAGGATCTAAAATTAAATTATCCATGGAGGAATGGCTATTAACCTAAAACTCACCATCAATCTTCTTAGAAACCTCCATAATCCTTGTCAGCCATCTCCTAAGGAAGGGATTCGTAATCTCTCTATCCACACAATTAACAAAACTGTAAGCAGTCACTTCTCTAGAGATTTGTTGATTTCTTCCCCACTTCCCTTCACCTACTTTCTATTTTACTTCCTCCACCACCATCTTTCCCCCCATTGAGCCACTCACAGCACACCTCGGTAATTATTTTTGAGGGCCATTCGGGGAGCATTCCTCCCCCGTCTCACCTTCCTGTCACCAAGCACACCACCAGCCACAACCTTCTCTATGCTTGATGCCATTACTCTTGGATTACCATCTCATTGAGAATTAAATGATGGAATGAAAGACAACAAGAGGACATTACATCCCATGATGCCTGCTTTCACATCACCAAATCCTCTACCACAATGAACCTACCTTCTAATAATACCTCTGTCAACCCCGTCATCTCAATGTCCTTCCCAAATAAATTCACCTACCCCATTTATCTCCTCATGATCACCTTATGTTCTGCCACTTATTAGGTGAGTTCTCCTTTGTCTTGATTTATTTCATTGTTGGAATAATAGTTAATTTATTAATTAAATAGTTAAAAATTGCTTAATTAATGTTTATAGACAAATTAGAATGATTAATTTGATAAATAGTATTTATTGAATTAATTTTGGAGGAATAGTTAGGTGATGACATGTAATAATGAAAATGGTGTGAGATGATTTCAAGTGTCAACATTTTTCTCCTCTTTGAGATGGTGTTACAACAACATTTCAAAGAAAAAATATAGTGATTGGAAACAGATGCCCTAGTCACTCAAAGGAATGACAAGGAGGAATGGTGTAGGGATGATGATGCCCCCTCAAGAGGATAGGTAGATTTGAAGAATATGGGTATGCTCTTGAAATGGATGAAGAAGAGGTGAGGGAGGATAGGATGAAGATAGAATATTAGATGAAGGGTTTGAATATAATAGATAGAAGTGGTATAGGAGAAATGGATTATGATGAGAAGATAAGGTGAAAATGGGGATTGGAATGGATCGGTCAGTTGAATGAGAAGTCTTTCTAGGTGGGTGAGCAATCATGGTGTTTGATATAGCACTAAGCATTATGCACCAAGGTATAAAGACTAGGTGACAATGTGTCTCGTGCATAAAGTACTAACTCAAAAAAAGGTTGCAAGTGAGCATATGTCATATGGCACCATGATATGGAAGATCATGATTTCATTGTGGCGATATGCTACAAGGACTAATATAGATGCAAACAAAACAATAATACACACAAGTAAACAAGAACGCACAAATGATCACAAAGACAAACAAGATTTGTTGCCCCTATCAAGTTGAAAATTGATGATTGATGATGAGGATAGTGTTGTTAATGTGAAATAATATATCTTGAAAATAGTGTGAGGATTGGGAACAATATCCCAATGATGATTTGATTATAGATGATCAAGGTTTAAAGCAAGGCTGGGAACAAAGATGATGTATGCTTTTGGATGATTTACTTAGATTGCTTGGCAAGATTTGTGTGGATTAGGATTTCTTGCACTTGGATTGGACTCCTTTGTGATTGCTTGGGATCAATGCATTGATATGTGTTTGGGTAGCCTTTTGTTTAGAACCAATGACAAGGGAAAACCAAGTCTATGGGCAAGGATTAAAGGAGGATTGGATGAAAGGATTAAAGGATTTCCAATAGTGGGTAAGAGGGATGGGGGATGCATGGTAGATGGATGGAGGGATGTAGGATGTGTTCTCCAAGGACTACATTGCATAGGAATAACATGATCCACTCTAGATGTGCCACTTAAGACACTACATTGTGTTGGGTGAATATTTTGTCGTTAACTAAGTAACGAAAAAATGGTTATATCAGATATAGCTATGATGAGAAATTTCTCTCCTCTTAGCAAGGGGAGGTTCCCTTTTCTAACTATTTCAAACTTATTTACAATAAAACTAACTTTGGGGTGATTTCATATCATCCATTTCTCTTTTTTTAGAAATGATGTTTACAATGCTCAATACAAACTCAAAACAATTTACTATTTGAAAAGTACCTACTTGTGTTGATAACCAAGAAACCCACGAAAACTCAAAGTTTCTCATTGCTTCTTATGCCAATTGAAAATGAAAGATTTCATGATAGAGTGCAGCTCAAAGTCTTCACTATATGCTGAGGTAAAATGATACGATCACGAACAATAATTTGCAGCCCAAAGTCTTCAAATTACTTTTCATTCACAAACTTAAACTCTAATCTCAAATATGAAATAGCAGCACAAAGTCTACAAATTCCAATTTGAATCACCTCCCAAACACTTGATATTCATGCTCACAATTCAAACATTCATAGAAGATCATGTGATAGAAAGGACATAAGAACAATTCTATAACATTCACAAACTTGCTCCAAGATAAAGATTGGATGCCAACTTGCTTCTTTATATTGCTTGAAAATTGATTTACAAAATAAGCTCAAAGTCTCAAATTTCTCTTCAAAATGGTAGCGCTTCACTTCAATAGTCAAAAGATAAATATTACAATAGAGGCCCTCTTTATTTATAGGGAGGAGCCTGGAGCAAAAATAGGAAAAATCTAACTACTTTGACTTATTCAACAAAAGAGTCCTTTTTGACTTGGGACTTCCTTTGTCTCACTTGTAATTACATTCTGGAAAAATACATGTGAATATGTCCAAAACAAAATACAAATTGCATATACAAAAATAAAAATAAACTAAGGCACGAAGAAGAATTTCAACTGCCACCATCATTCTTCTTCAGGAAATTTTGATACATGGTCCCTACTGTGGCCATCTCATATTCATCAAGTCCAGCTATATTGCCTAAAATGGTATGAGCCCTAAGAACTGCATCCTTGACCACCTTTATCACCTTATCATGCTTTTCAAGGTTATCCTTAAGATTTTCAAAGGTTGAATGATAATCATAAAGATTATCCATTGAAGCCACTATCATCACCTCATCTTCAAACTTCAACTAAACCATTTTATCGAAAGCATCAATCATCTCATCAGTAGAGAGAAACTTATGATCTTCACTTGTTAGAGTGCATGGTAGTTCCTCTAACCTGTGCAAAAGTGAGACATCACCATCTTCACTATTTTCTCATACTTGGCACAAATCATCCAGCAAGCCTCTTATCACATTGATGCGATGAGTTAGAGATTCGTTGGTCTTGAGATAAGACTCTCAATTTGATATGACACCAATCGTAATCAAATTCTTAATCTTTATTTTCTTCATCTCAATCCATTCCTCTAAATTGTCTTCTTGATCTTGAAGTTCCTGAGATAGTGTATCAACAATATTATCTAACTCAGCTTTTGCCTTTTCCATTTTTTCATTTCTTTCCATTGTGGTCTTCAAGAGAACTCTACCTTGTGCCAATAACCACTCTAGATTATCACCAACCACTCTTCCTCTAGCTTTAACCTTTTCAACCTTTTGAATCAAAGGTTCTTCTATAGTAACTGCCATCGGTTCCACAATATCTGATGATTTTACTATCTTCTGAAAGACAGCAGCAAGTTGCTCGACCTTTGCTTTGTATTGTTCCTTTTCCTTTTTCTCTTCATCAAATTTTACAAGCAATGAGCTTGATGTAGATTGAAAATATGACTTGAGACCTTCATGAGTCAGCTTACCCAACTCAACTCTGGAAACAATATAGTCGTTCACATCAAAGGTATCTGTGATGGCATCTGCAAGTGGCCTAGCAATCTTTGCATACCTGATTCCCTTTTCATTAATTAGCCTAGAAACAGTCTTAGGCTTCTTCTTCTGAGCTTTTGGTTTAGCAAGAAACCATTTCTCAATGTTAATGTCATCTAGCAAGATATCCTAATTTTTCCTTCTGGGGGTATAAGCAGACAACCATGGGAGTAGTGTTGGAGTCTTAACATTTGGAGATGAATCAACTGCCTGCTTAGTGGAACTCATGCCAATACCTGTTATGGTGACAATTGGAAAGGTGTTGGTGAAAACTACACTTGTTTCAACATTTTTCTCTAAACCATCAAGAAAATGATCCAGAACAGTTTGTTCTCCAATATCAAAAGAAGGAGAAGATAAACTAGCAATAGAGCCAGAAGAATAAAAAATAGTCCCTAAACTAGTTCTCACAGAAGGAGGAGTATTATCAGAAGATACAATGACAATAGGAGAAATAGGAGCATTAGAAACCACTAGAAAACTATCAGAAACAAAAACATGAGGCAAAGCTATAAAAACTTGTGGCTCTAGAGAAATATCTTTTTGAGGGGAATTTGATGAACCACCAAGTTGTTCTTGTTCTACATTCTTTTCTCCTTCTTGTTCCTTATTACCTTCTTCATTAGCTAGTTTCCCAATCACTTCTACCTTCTCTGAATCAGGTTCTTCAACATTTTGTTGTTCTATCTCAGTATTTTCAACATCCATATTATCAAGATTTATTTTCTCAGCACCTGAATCTGCTACATTAGAACTTCCTACAATCTCCTTTTTCTTACCTCCCTTAGAGACAAACTTGATCTTTGGTTTGGACACCTTAGAAGAAGATGGAACTATAGGCAAGAGACACTGCTACGCATGATAGGTGTTGTCATTGATGGCAACTAAGTCCATTTCACACATCCACAGTGTAGTATCAGATCATACCGGAAGTCAGTTCCAAGATTTGTCCAGTTTGGATAGACAGGAACATGGCATATGGCAAAGTTTAGTATTTTGGTCAACGGATCTCTCCAGTTAATTATTGCACATTGCAAATCTGAGGGAGTGTAGAGGAATGTCAGAACAATCCAAATCCAAGATTCCATCCTCCAGTGACAAAGGGATTAAAATATTATGAGCATCTGAGTACCAGGTCCTAATACGACAAAACAGTTCAGTGAAGAACAGGCTGACTAGTGTTAGATTCTTTTGCGGATCTAGGAGAAGTATTTTGGAGAGTTACATATGGGATATAATGTTAGTGGCCAACATGAATGGTGACTTGCAAGTGTTATTTCTAGTATGCATCAATATTGATGTATGGATTCAACCGATAAAACAGAGAACTTGTATTGTTTGTTAAGTTCTTCATGATGGTGTCAGATTGCCATTGATGTCAAAAAGGTCTTGCAGGATCTTGGGTTGATATTAGTAAACATCTGAAGGTCACTAATCAGGTGGTAAGTGCAAGAGGTTGATGCAAGTTGAGGTTATACTTCAAAATATAAGGACTTGCTTCATATGTGTGTTCATGCTTCATCAAGAGTTGTGTGAAGTTGTTGACAGGAATTGTCATATCACAACTTGTTCAGTATGCTTGGTCAGTGTTCACAATTGTCATGATCTTTACAGATGCAGATATTAGTTGGAATTATGAATATAATGATAAGGTTCAAAACTCAGGTTGATATAGAGTATGTCAATGCCAATGACAGAGACATCATGGTCTCTGTATACACATGCTTATGGTGTTGTTGTTGTCTTTACATTGGTGACAAAAGGTTGATGATCTTGGTTTTGACATTATATGTCGTGGCAGTGACTTGGTCACACAGTATTCAATGACATACTACAATTAAATATGGATGTCATCATCATTATTCTTGTAGTGTTGCTTATTGTTGGTGTTACAAAGTGATGTTTGGTTAGACATGGTCATGGTATTTTCCATCCCTTTGTGTATTCTCTACATCCAAGGTTATGTTCTGTAGATGTCCTAAGATCTGTTGTCACATTAGTGTGTTTGAAAGAAAATTAGGATTTTAATTTTGTCTCTTGAGATACTAATCTTTAAATCCCTCATCCTAAATCCCTTAAGGTGCTTTATTAAAATCCAATACTCTAAAAAGCATTTTTGTTATGTTTTGTTGGTGACCTACAATATCAGGTCAGAGTCACTTACAGTGACCTGCAGAAGGATTTAAGTTACGTGGGCAACTAGCCCCTCCTTATGTCTTAACCGATGTAACATTTATCCTTTGAGCGCCGCAAGTCTTTGCTTTAAAAGCCACATAAGCTATTTTTAATAGCTTTTCTTTTAGTTAGAATCTTTTGTCATCGGGCTTTCTTTTTCATATTCCATGAACTTTAAAAGCCATAAAGCCTTTTTTTTAAATGTCTATTGGGATTTCGTTTAAGTCTCTTTCTAAATATTAAAAAAAAATTTATCGGCCTATATCCATATCTTTTAGATTTTTAAAATGGTTATTTTTATTTTAAAAAGCTATCAAATGGATTTTGTGGTGATAAGTGTTTTTTAAATTAGAATTTGTTTTTTCTAATTTAAATAGATGACATCAAGATTTTTGAGGAGTTTTTATAAGGCAAATATTTTGGCACAAAAAGATGATTTTTTTGTGGAAAGAAATTGTGGAAGATTAAGAGTTTTATAAGGATCCAATGAAAGATTTTTTTCGGGATTTGAAGTATTTCTTTGTGAAGTTTTTATTTGTAGATTGAGGAAGTGGTTTCTTTACAGCTTGGAGAAGATGAATGGTATTTTTGAAGAATATCAATGATGCAGAGAAGAAAATATATTTGGATATGTTTTTTTTATATTTACAGGTTGAAGAATATTTTATGATGGGATTGAAAATGTATTTTCTTCAAAGGAATATGAAGAGACTTTTTGAAGATGATCAAAGAGATTTTATTTTCTTCTACAAGGGAAGATTAAAAATATTGTTGTTGAAGACAATAAAGATGAAGATTTGTAGAAGATGAATTTGAACAGGCAGATTGAAAAGCAAAGAAGAATTGAATGTGAAAGGATATATGATATTTAATGACTCTACAAGTGTTTTGATTTTTTGAAGTGTGTGAGTGTGCAGATCAATGATGAAATAATACAGTTGAAATGGATGTGAATTCAAACGAAATTTTAAGACAATTTGAATGACACTGACGGGATCAAATACAGATACAGAGATTGACAAGATTATCAGAAAGACAATATGCAATTGATTGCATCAAGTGAATTCTTATGCAGAAATAATCAGGTGAATTGATAATTAGGTGAATTGTTTATGTAGAGAGATAATCTGGACCAGTGTGAATTAATTGTGTATCAAGGGAATTGATTATGCAGAGATCATTAGATTAATATGTAGATCAAATTGAGTGTAATTGAATAGAGATATACAAAAGAGAAGACAAGTTATATAATGGTGCAAATCAGATTGAGTGGCAATCACTTCTTGCACACTTTGCAGTTTGTTCTGTATTAGGGGTTGGTGCTCCTTGAAGTTGGTGCTTCTAAAAATATTAGGGGTTGGTGCTCCTTGAAGTTGGTGCTTCTAAACATTGTAATCAGTGAGATTTTTGATAAAGCCAGTGAGGCAGTTTTGGAGTGGTTTTTCTACTCCTGGAGGGTTTTCCACTCGTGCAATTCTTGTTTCTTGCTTCATATTGATCTTCTCTCTATGTGTGTAGGATTTATTCATGAGATTTTATTCTTTTCTTTCATTCTCAGTTATGTGCACATATGTGTAACAAATCAACGATATCTTTCTTTCTCCTTGTGTTTTGAAAGTTAAAGATTTGAAAATTCACACAACAATGATTCACCCCCCCTCTCAGTGTTGTCCTTGACTCCTACAATTGGTATCAGAGCCAAGTTCCCTTTTTGAAGTCTAATAGGCTCAGGTAAGTCCTGGTAGTGGAGTTCAATGGGTAAGTGCAGAAGAAATAAGAATATGAGAAATGTCAAACTTCATTCTAGTCAAAAGACATAAAAGACATCATCCATACCAAATATTGATACAAAGTCAATTGATAAAGATGTTCCCCAAGTTGAATCTAATATTGTATTAGAAGAAAAAGTTTCAGGAGTTCCTCAGTTTGATGGTTCAAATTTTTATGTTTAGTATGTTAGAATGAAAGTGTATTTATCCTCTTTAGGATATGATGTTTTAATGTCAGTTGAGAATGGTTATTGTATTACTGCAAATAACAAAGAAGTCCTTGAATGTAATCATATTGCAAAGAAAGCCATATTGTCTACTCTATCTAATGATGTTACTTGTAAAGTTATGGATTGTGTTACAGCTCAGGATATGTGGAGGAGATTGAAAATAATTTATCAAGATAATGATAAAAAAGGGGATACTCTGGTGTGTGAAGAAAGTGGCAATGAAAGGAAACTTTCAAATGAAGGAGTTGAAGTTCAAACCCAATCAGATTCAGAAGAAGCTAACATCACAAGTGATGATGATCAGGAATATGATGAACAAGATTGTGAGATTGATATGGAAGGAGAGCTTATATATGCTCTGAGTGAGCTCAAGAATTATAAGAAGGAGAACCCAAAATTAATGTTGTAGCTGCAACAAGAAAGAGATTTAAAAGACAAAGCTCTTACAGATCTTGAAGATGCTAGAAACCTGATTGTAGACTTGAAGAATCAAGCAGGTGAATCAAACAAATTGATTGTCAGTTTGAAGACAGAAATTGAAGAAGCTAAGAGGATAGATGATGTCTCAATATCTAACCTTGAAGTTACAAGGATTGAGAATCTAAAACTAGAGGGTGAAATTATTAATCTGAGAAAAAATTATGAAGGTCTCAAGAAATATCAAGTGTTTGAAGATAGCTCAAATAAGTTGCATGAGATGTTGGGTAAACAAAAGTATCATAAGGATACTATTGGTTCAGGATTTGAAGAAGGGGAATGTTCCAAAGCCAGAGAGACTCCTAGAAGAAAAATTGATTTAAGGCATCATGTTGCTGCCACAAAAGGTAAAAGGAAGAGTGAAGCTGAACAGAAAACCAGAGATGAATTTGTGCACAATCAAAGAAGGAATTTCAGAAAACCTGCTGGTATAAGACAAGCATACATGTACAGGTATAACTATTCATTTAATGGTTATTATTATACTTGTAATCAATTTGGACACAAATCAGTTAATTGCAGAAGAAATCATTTTGCTTCAATCAAGAATACTAATATTGTTTGTTTTAAGTGCAATTCTCCTGGTCACAAAGCATATAGTTGCAAGAGGTTTGGAAAAATAGCTTTACCTAGTTTGATAGATTGGAAAAAGAACAAGGTTGAAAAGGTTTGGATAAAGAAATCTGAACAGAAGCAAGAACCTGAGAAAGTTTGGAGGCAAAAAGAAAAACAATAGAAGATAAATTCTAAACTTGTGCATCTTGCACAAGTCACTTCATCAGTTGCATAACAGATAGTATGAAGTAAGGGGGAGTTGTTCATGTCCTATCAATTGTCCCCAAGAAGTTTCAGGAAGAAGATCATTTGAATGATGATCTTGCTATGTTTATCATTCTTTCCAATCTTGTGAAATAGTTGATGATGATGTTGCTAACTAAGTTGATTTTTAGTGTGTATCAGTGATACAGGTGATCTTTGGTTCAGTATGCTAACAAGATGTTGAAAGGTGTTTCAGGAGTTCAAATGCACAAATTGTTAGACAAATGATCCTGATCATGTTGATGATTACAAAGGTTGAATTGTTATGGTATTGCAATCCAAAGTGTTTTGGAAAGTGTTGTTGCAAGAAAATCTTGATTTACTGATTTGAATGATAAAGTCAAGAAACATTAGTTCTTGTTGATTGCAATAAGTTTCAGATATAGTTTTGAATATATATCAGATTTGACATTGTGATTGCAAAAAGGTATCTTGTGCAGGAGGATGATCTTCATTCTTGGTTGCAGAATGAATGTTCATTTAGAAGTGATCATTGGTGTAACAATTTGACATGTTCTTTGTTGGCCTTCCTCATTAATATGGTTCATGAAGGTATGTACAAATTGTGTGATTCTAGTTTTGGAGTGGTATCAGGTGTCCATGATCAATGACATGTTCAGTGAATGCAAGGTGTTGATAAGTTGTTAAAGGATTTAATGCTCAAAGAGATTGATGATATTGAATGTCTTGTCCTATTCATATCATGTTGGTGCTCACAAAGGATCTTGGATATATGTTTTCTTATGTTGCCTGAGGAGGTTGAAAATGGAAGAAGTTAAATTCTTGTCTCTGCATTTGGTTTTGAAAAGTGTTGTTGCAGGAGAACTTGTTGTGCAGTCTTGAAGGGATGATTTGAATTACAAGGTTAAAAACGGATCAGTTCTTATGTTGTGAAAAGTGTCGTGTGCAAAACAGGAGGATGGTATTCATCAAATAGTCTTCATTTATTTAGATGGTCTTCATTCTTTTTCATGTCAAAAAGGGTGTGCAAGAATAAGATTGGTTGAAGGATGATAGTTCATGTTGGAAGCCTTTGGCAAGGACATCTCTTGTGTAGTAATTCATACTATTTTTTATTGGTGAAAAGTGTAGTGTTTGCATGAAATTCAAGTTCATATAATTCATATCAAGGAGTTAGTTTGATGATCATATCTATTACTTTGTTGAGTTATGTTTTATAACATGTATCTTGCAGCTTTCAGGTGGTTTGAAAATAGTGTCAAAAGAAGATGATAAACTAGAGATATTAAGGAGTTTCTGGTGTGATAATTTCACATGGTTCATTGATTATCTTCCTCACTAATATGTTTTAGACAGAGTTCTTCAAGCTATGTCATTGATGGTGATATCTTGTATTTCTTTAGAGGAAGTTAAAGGTATGTCTTGAATCAGCATTAGCAGATGATAATGTTCAACAAGGTTGGTCATATGTTGGCTTCAGAATTGTTATCATCATAAATCATTACTTGTTCAAAGGTTAACAAGAATGTATGCCTTCAAAGTGTTCATAATTCAATGTGATTATAATTATTATGATCATGCTATAACATTTTTCTGTGGAGTTGGAGTTGTTCTCAGGGGGAGTTAATTGAGCCTTTGTCATCAGATGTCAAAAAGGGGGAGAAAGAGAAAATGTTTCACGAAGTTTTTCCATCAATGACAAAGGGGGAGATTGATGGTGTTAGATTGTCATTGATGTCAAAAAGGTCTTGCAGGATCTTGGGTTGATATTAGTAAACATTTGAAGGTCACTAATCAGGAGGTAAGTGCAAGAGGTTGATGCAAGTTGAGGTTATACTTCAAAAGATAAGGACTTGCTTCATATGTGTGTTCATGCTTCATCAAGAGTTGTGTGAAGTTGTTGACAGGAATTATCATATCACAACTTGTTCAGTATGCTTGGTCAGTGTTCACAATTGTCATGATCTTTACAGATGCAGATATCGGTTGGAATTATGAATATAATGATAAGGTTCAAAACTCAGGTCGATACAGAGTATGTCAATGCCAATGACAGAGACATCATGGTCTCTGTATACACATGCTTATAGCGTTGTTGTTGTCTTTACATTGGTGACAAAAGGTTGATGATCTTGGTTTTGACATTATATGTAGTGGCAGTGACTTGGTCACACATTATTCAGTGACATACTGCAATTAAATATGGATGTCATCATCATTATTCTTGTAGTGTTGTTTATGGTTTGTGTTACAAAGTGATGTTTGGTTGGACATGGTCATGGTATTTTCCATCACTTTGTGCATTCTTTGCATCCAAGGTTATGTTCTGTAGATGTCCTAAGATCTGTTGTCACATTAGTGTGTTTGAAAGAAAATTAGGATTTTAATTTTGTCTCTTGAGATACTAATCTTTAAATCCCTCATCCTAAATCCCTTAAGGTACTTTATTAAAATCCAATACTCTAAAAAGCATTTTTGTTATGTTTTGTTGGTGACTTGCAATATCAGGTCAGAGTCACTTAAAGTGAAGAAGGATTTAAGTTACGTAAGCAACCGGCCCCTCCTTATGTCTTACCCGATGTAACCTTTCTCCTTTGAGCGCCGCAAGTCTTTGCTTTAAAAGCCACATAAGCTATTTTTAATAGCTTTGCTTTTAGTTAGAATCTTTTGTCATCAGACTTTCTTTTTCATATTCCATGAACTTTAAAAACCATAAAGCCTTTTTTAAAATGTCTATTGGGATTTCGTTTAAGGCTCTTTCTAAATATTAAATTTTTTTTATCGGCCTATATCCATATCTTTTAGATTTTTAAAATGGTTAGTTTTATTTTAAAAAGCTATCAAATGGATTTTGTGGTGATAAGTGTTTTTTAAATTAGAAATTGTTTTTTTTCTAATTTAAAGAGATGACATCAAGATTTTTGAGGAGTTTTTATAAGGCAAATATTTTGGCACAAAAAGATGATTTTTTTGTGGAAAGAAATTATGGAAGATTAAGAGTTTTATAAGGATCCAATGAAAGATTTTTTTCAGGATTTGAAGTATTTCTTTGTGAAGTTTTTATTTGCAGATTGAGGAAGTAGTTTCTTTACAGCTTGGAGAAGATGAATGATATTTTTGAAGAATATCAATGATGCAGAGAAGAAAATATATTTGCATATGTTTTTTTATATTTGCAGGTTGAAGAATATTTTATGATGGGATTGAAAATGTATTTTCTTCAAAGGAATATGAAGAGACTTTATTTTCTTCTACAAGGGAAGATTAAAAATATTGTTGTTGAAGACAATAAAGATGAAGATTTGCAGAAGATGAATTTGAACAGGCAGATTGAAAAGCAGAGAAGAATTGAATGTGAAAGGATATATGATATTTAATGACTCTACAAGTGTTTTGATTTTTTGAAGTGTGTGAGTGTGCAAATCAATGATGAAATAATACAGTTGAAATGGATGTGAATTCAAATGAAAATTTTAAGACAATTTCAATGACACTGGCGGGATCAAATACAGATACAGAGATTGACAAGATCATCAGAAAGACAATATGCAATTGATTGCATCAAGTGAATTCTTATGTAGAAATAATCAGGTGAATTGATAATTAGGTGAATTGTTTATGCAGAGAGATAATCTGGAACAGTGTGAATTAATTGTGTATCAGGGGAATTGATTATGCAGAGATCATTAGATTAATATGCAGATTAGATTGAGTGTAATTGAATAGAGATATACAAAAGAGAAGACAAGTTATATAATGGTGCAAATCAGATTGAGTGGCAATCACTTCTTGCACACTTTACAGTTTGTTCTGTATTAGGGGTTGGTGCTCCTTGAAGTTGGCGCTTCTAAACATTGTAATCAGTGAGATTTTTGATAAAGCCAATGAGGCAGTTTTGGAGTGGTTTTTCTACCCCTGGAGGGCTTTCCACTCATGCAATTCTTGTGTCTTGATTCATATTGATCTTCTCTCTGTGTGTGTATGATTTATTCATGAGATTTTATTCTTTTCTTCCATTCTCAGTTATGTGCACATGTGTGTAACAAATGAATGATATCTTTCTTTCTCCTTGTGTTTTGAAAGTTAAAGATTTGAAAATTCACACAACACTGATTCACCCCCCCTCTCAATGTTGTCCTTGACTCCTACACTTCATAAGGCTGACAGATAGGTGATTGAGTTTGTTAATACGGATATATATAACTGATGGATTTGAGTGTTATGTTGTATGATAGAGATACGAATATGGAGTAAGTGCAAAAAAGGTAGATAGAAGTACGAAAGAGAATAGATCTGAGGTCTGGATTATGGCAGAGCAGTAAACAGGGCAGAATAAAGATGAAGTGTGTAAAATTAGTATTTTTGTGCTTAACCAGAATTGAATTCTTGCATTGGCAGATGCTACTTGTCAGTTCAAACAATATGTAATCCTTTTGTAATCATTCTTATAGGCAGTGAGCCTCTCTTGAGCAGTGAGCTCTGGGCAGTGAGCCCAAAGGCATGTGCCTTCCCCTTTTGTAATACTTTTAACAAAGTATAATCTTTGTGGGTTAACCCCCACTGTGGTTTTTCCCCTAACTGGGTTTCCATGTCAAAATCTTAGTGTCAAGTGTGTTGTTTATTTTTTTCTTGTGTATTTTTAATTCTTGCTTTTCATGATTATGTCATTAATCTGTTAAGAAGTGGTAAAGAAGAATTAACTGTAGCAAGCCTTAAAAGTTTTAAGATAACTGATTCACCCCCCCTCTTAGTTGTCAACCCTAATTCCAACAATTGGTATCAGAGTGAGGTTCCTTTGAAAAAGTTTAACAGCTTGAGGAAGATCTAGGAAGGTAGTAAAATGGATGAATAAAACCTCCAAGGACAACTTAAACTTTCTTTAGAACATCTTGATCAATCCAAAGTAGAAGTCAAAGAGCTACAAGAGAACCTTAAAAATTCTGAAGACTGCATTAAGACTTTTAAATAAAAATTGAGCAAATCTAATGCAAAGAGGAAGGAGCAACCTCTTCAATTGGGAAATCATTATGAAAATAACAAGGATAAGGCCCTCAAAGAGAAGACAAAGGAATGTGAGAACTTAGCTAAAGAAGTTGTTCTAAAACATGAGATGGAATCTAGGGTGATGAGGCTAACCAAGGAAATTGAAGATAGGAAGAAAACTGAAGAAGACCTGAATCAAAATCTAAAAGAAAGAACTGAAGAATGCTGCAGATTGGACGGAATAGCTTGCCTCCTAGAGTCTAATCTACAAGAAAGAAGAGATAATGAGAGAGAACTTGAGAGGCAAATTGTCATTCTCAGACATGACCTAGAAGTTGCAAATGAATACAAGGAGAAGTTCAAGATAAGCTTAGCTAAACTTGAAGCACTACTTGAAAGTCAAAAAAAGGATGTTGACAAGCATGGGCTTGGATATGAGAAATGTGAAAGCTCTGGATCTAGACAAAGAAATTTTCAACCAAGGAATGGGAGAAACAGACCTAGAAGACCTCCAGTAAGGCAGCCTCATGCTCAAAGATATCCATCCTTCAATGGAAATTATTTCAATTGCAACAAATTTGGTCATAGATCTACTCAATGCAGAAGCAGAGCAAATCAAAATGATCCATCCTTCTCTGGTCAATGCTTCAAGTGTAAGAGGTATGGTCATGGATCAAATGAATGCAGAAGTATGATAATGAATAACTCTAGAGGAAATAGCAACTCCTTCAATGGTTACTGCTTTACTTGCAATGGATTTGGACACATGGCTAATCAGTGCAGATCAAGAGGAAATGAAGTATATAAGCAAAGAAATGTTGTGTGATTTAGTTGCAATAGATCTGGTCATATTGCAAGATTCTGCAGAAATAGGAATAATGAAAGAAGAGATCCAGTAAACAGAAAACCAGATGAGCAGAAACAAGACAAAGGCAAGGGAAAAATTGATGTGAATGAGATCCAAAATGAAATGAGCAATACATAGGTCAAGAAAAGTGTTGTGAATAATAGTAATGGGTCTATACCGGAATTCAGTGCTGATAATTCCTCTCGAAATTAAATTAGGAGCTCTAGCTTAGGGGGAACTGTAATAAAATCTAAAATCCCCCAGTTAATAAGTGGGTGCCTGAATTTGGCACACAATGAGAGAAAATAATTTGGATTATTATACATCATTTGAAAGGATTTCTAGAAGATAAAAACTAGATAAGATGATATCCAGAGGAATTGAAGATCGACTGTTTGCAGAAACAGTGTAACTGGATGTGTTAGGGTAGAGCATTTAATACAAAGGCAAATTAGGTTTTGCGAAGCATAAAAAGGTAGTTCATTCTTCATTTGAATCACTTTACACTTGAAGAAAGAAAGAAGAATAGTGTCTGAGTTGAGATTACAAAGAATTGAAGTGTAATCGACGAATTTATCTGTCAACCCTAATTTCGTGAAAAAGATATTTATCTACGAAGCTTTGAACTTGTAATCTTTTTGTAATGGCTACACATTTGGTTGTTGATATTACTAAAAGGACTCGACCAAAATTTAAGAAACATCCACACAAATCAATAGAAGTCGACCCATTATGTGCATTTTTAATTGTTCTGTATGGTGTGCTGCATGTTGAAGATACTAGGGTTTATATTCATGTGAGAATAGATGAATTTGGGGACTCAAGGTTTGTAGATTTGTTTGAGAGTCATCTAATGGATGAAAATCACAATCTTAAACTGAGTATAAAGAACTGCATGATAAACATTTTATTCAGATTATGGGGTTTCCAACATTCGATGAAGATGAGTGGGTCTGATATGTTTTGAGTCAGATGCATGATGAATTCATATGGTTGTTAAAACCATTCAAGATTACCAAGGATTTTATTAGAATTGTGACTACGTTAAATTCAACCGGTTGATTACCCATGTTGAAATACGTGAAAACCAAACTATTACCGATGTAACTGGTGCAAAGTTTGACAAGAGGGCAATGACCATCAATAACATTATAGAACTGGATGTTAAGTTTCCTTCCATGGTGATTGGCTACAAGATTTATCACTCTAGTAAGGAGAATTCTATCTCTGGAACTACCATATATGTAGCATATCAAATGTTGAAGGAGAATGTAGATTATGACCTATGTGAGCTGTTATAGAACCAACTGATTAAGAACTTGAACAAAATCAAGAAAGATAAGAAAAACACTTTTAAATATGGTACATTGGTTCTATGTTTGTTCTTCTACTATATGAATGAAGTACCTGGAGTAAAGGGTGTGCACTGGAAAAATGATGAGCCAGTTTCTATTCAGATCAGAGATCACCTACGCAACATTGGTGACTATAAAGCACAGAAAACTGCAATCTAGGGATACTTCAAGAAATTTTAGAGTGTGATGTATTCAAGGAAAAGAATCCCTACAACAATTGTTGAGAAGTACAAGAATGAAATATGTTTCATGGTTGACACTGATCAATGCTTAATGGAAGCAATAGAACTGAGAATTGTTTGGATCATGCCTATGGGGTATGAAGTGGATGAGAAAATTTTGAATGTGTATGCTCAGCAAGCCAAAAGACACAATAGTTGAAAGATTTGGGACATATGAGGAACTAAGTTTAAAACTGCATGATGAGCTCACAAAACCTGAAACCAAAAGGAAAGTAAGAAAAGAAGTTGAGCAGTTGGCTAAGAATCTAGGCCTCACAAAGGAATTTGTGAGACAATTCAAGGAAAGAACCAAAAAGGTAGAGAAGGAGAAACAAGACAACAAACAAGGAAGTTCTCCACTAGAATCCTCCTCCACTCTAAGGACTACTAGGAGCTTTGTTGCTGTCCCTGTTCCCCCAAAGTCTGCTAATCCTGAGAAACTGGAAGACATATCGTCTGGTAAAGGAACAAAAAGAAAGAAAACAAAAGCCATAAGAATGTATATGAGCACAAACGATGATGAGGAGATAGAGACAAATGAAGAAGTTAAAGAAATAAGATCTAAGAAAGCCAAGACTTCAAAGTCTTCTGAGAACCAGCATTCCAAAAGCAAAAAGGCAAGTAATAAGCAAGAAATTGGTAAGGTTGCTATGATAGTTGATGAAATTGTAAAAATAATTACTGTTCATGGAAATATAAGGCCTATGAGAGAATATTATGACAATTTTGATAAAGCAAATAATAAAATCTCGGAGGATGCCACCATCTTGTACTTGAATAAATTCAATAGAGCTCTACTAGAAATTTTGCAAGAAATTCCTAAAATTTTAAGGAATATATTAGAAAAGAGGAAGGAAGTCACAAACACCAAAGACCTAGAACTTAGAGAACAGGTCCTCTCCATCTTGTCTACAATAATGACCAGAAGGGAAGAAAATAAAATCCTCAAGGAAGTAAAGGAGGAATTCAAAAGCAAGATCCAGATGAACAAGATAATGCTTGGTAAAACTGAGAAAGTTGTAAAAGAAATAGAGAAAATTTTGAGGAAGGCCCTAGACAAAGAAAAATATTATGTTATTTCAGAGGAACAAGTTGAAGAAGGGAATCCTTTGGTTCTAGAACAAGAAACTGGAAAGGGAAATGATCCTCTGAAGCAAACCTATATGGAGATACTAAGTCCTACTCCAGATGACTCTGAGAAGAACAAGGATCAGAAGTTAGAAGAGGCTGAAGGCAAAAAGGATACTCAGGATCAAATAGATGGAGTTAACACAAAAATAAACATGGAAACAGAAATTCCCACTGAAGTTGGCTCACAGCAAAAGGAAGAAGTCAAGGGTAAAAAAGATAAAGCAGAAGAAGATGGTGCAAATATTGATGCCCCCAAACAAAATACTTCTGATACTGAAACTGAAAAAACTCAAGGAAAGGAATATGGCCCTGAAATTATGGCAAGAGACACTACAGATGCAGTGAAGAATTCCCTGAGTAAATAAATGCTAGAGTTTGATGAACTAGAACTACTTCAAGGACCAATCAACCTAGATACTCTCTCTCCAGTCCAAATGATGAAAATAGCATCTTTCATACAAGATAAGGCAAGTGAAAAGATATTGAAATCCCACATAGAGGACAGTGAGTTGTTAGGCCTTACATCTGGTATATTGGAAAAGATAATACCAACTTTCCAGAAGAATCCATCTGATTCTCCCTCTGGAAATCTGAAGAACCTTGTAAATTATGTGAGTACACACTTTGAGTCTTTTGAGAAGTCTGCAGAGATTAAAATCCAGAATGAATTTTTGGATAAGAGATTTAGTGAGCCAAAGGATCTAATAGGAAAAGATAGAAAGATACTTGATATTAGTATAAAGAGTTTTCAAAATGCTCTCAATGATGGAGGTGATGTATACAAATTTTGTCTATCTTGGCCTAAAGTTATTGAGGATATTGAGAAAAAGATAAAGGAACGGGAACAAAATTTGTTGAATTTATTTCAAAATTTTGATCCTCTAATAGTTTCTCTGGTAAGCCAGGAGTGTCAAGCAATCAACTTGACATATGAAATAAAGAAACTTGTTAAAGAAAAGAGCAATATTATGGAGAGAGAGTGTGAGCTCCGAGGATTGATTGCCCCCAAGTTAGAAATAATGTTTACTTCTTTATCAGAAGCCCAAGTTGCAGTCCAGATAGGTGATCCTTTAGATCTGAAAAAAGCATAAACACAGGCACTCCTACTAAAATAACAAAGCTAAATTTTGGATGGCATGAAAAGTAGTTGGGCCTCTGAACTTGTTCAATTGAAAAATAGTTTTGCAGATATCCTCAAGTTCATGTAAATATAATGCATGGATTATTTGTACATAGGTGACCTTATATATAGATTTCTAATGAAAGTTTTGGCTTGCGGATCCCACCCTTTGCCATTGATGACAAAGGGGGAGTGAGAGAAAATGAAAAATGAAAGAAAATGAAGAATCCATCAAAGGGGGAGCAATGGAAGAATATATAAGTGTACACAGTAGGGGGAGTCAGTCATGACAGTCATTTTTCACTAATTATTGCCATCAATGCCAAAGGGGGAGATTGTTGGCAAGAGACACTGCTACGCATGACAGGTGTTGTCATTGATGGCAATTAAGTCCATTCCAGACATCCGTAGTGCAGTATCATATCATACTAGAAGTCAATTCCAAGATATGTCCAATCCAGATAGACAGGAACATGGTATATGGCAGAGTTCAGTATTTTGGTCAGCGGATCTCTCCAGTTAATTATTGCATGTTGTGAATCTGAGGGAGTGTAGAAGAATGTCAGAATAATCCAAATCCAAGATTTCAGCCCCTGGTGACAAAGGGATTAAAATATTATGAGCATTTGAGTACCGGTTCCTAATATTGTTGATAACTGAGAGGGGGGGTGAATCAGTTATCTTAATTATTTGACTTTCTTTTCTTCTTTAATAATTAGAGCAATATCAAATCTTATCAGCATACATAACAATGGAAGTAGAAATAAACTCAACACACATGACACAATATTTTTGATGTGGAAAACCCTGTTAAGGGAAAAACCATGGGGTGATTAACCTAAGATTGTATTCTCTGTTAAAAGAATAAGGTAGTACAAAATGGTACTTGCCAATTAGGGCTCATTGCCCGAGCACACTGCTCTCAAGAGGCTCACTACCTACAATAGTTTATAGAGGTAAACTAAATATTTGAACTAATGAGAAGCATCCACATGTTCTTAGGTTCAGTTCTGGTTAAGCTCAATACACTAATCTACTGCACTTCATTCTTCCTCTGCCTTAGTGCTATTGTTCTGTCACATACCGGACCTTTATTGTTGCTTCCACACTACTCCCTGCTTTTTTTCACACAACACAATACCATTTTCACACCTTTGCATCCAAATCCATCTGGTATATATATCTGCACTAATGATTTCAACACCTTTCTAGTCAGCATCTAGAATAATCAATATTTTCCCAAACTCTAAACTGTCGGTTGAATCCTTTCTTATCAAGTGATGCGTATCAAGGAGATTCTTATAGAAGTCATCAATCATGTCGGCCAATCATGAATGACACCTCAAGAAACTTGATCACAATCAATATCTCATCCGGATTAAGGACTGATGTTCTGCCAATCAGTTCTTCCTTAGTCTACTTTGCCAAACAGGAACCCAACACTTAGGTGTTCATATCTTTTCACTCTTACATCACTGGAGGCTCAATCTCTGGAATATCTTAGTCAAGGTACTCCACTTAACTTCCCCAAGTCTGCGCTTTACTAAGATACTTCCTCTAAGAGATCCAGACCTGACTGTCAGACCTTGCTACATACTATGTTCTTCCTTACCGGACTAGGATACACTTCAGTCTGTCTTCTGGTATGATCATATCATGTCCTGCGGATGTGTGGGATGGACTTTGTTTCCATCAATGACAACACTCATGAATCCACAATGTGTCTCTTGCCAACAATCTCCCCCTTTGGCATTGATGGCAACACTTAGTGAAAAATGACTAAATGTCATGCTGTACTCCCCCTTAGCTGATGCTCTGTTCTAATGTACACTTTTTTGGAGCTCCCCCTTAGCTGGATTCCTCATTTTTCACTACTCCTCACTTCCCCTTTGACATCAATGGCAAAGGGTAGGATTCGCATACCAAAATTTCTAAAAACAAATCGATACTTGGCCGCAAAAATATATATACATAGCATACTTACATATACTAAAGTATATTTGCAAAGTTGTCTTCAATTGGACAAATTCTATTGCCCAACTCTGCTTCAACCTGTCCAAAATTGAGATGTGACCACTCAACAGGAATGCAAAAGCATTTGTCCTCTTTAGATCTTCGGATCACTTGTCTGGGCTGTGGTCTGAGTATCACTTAGGGCCTCATGCATGGCCTCTAACTTAGAGATAATTATTCCTCTAAGTTCACTCAACCTGCTTATTCTATTTTTCTTCTCTTTTTCAAGCTTCTTATTTTTATTTAAGACTGCAATAGTCTGACACTCTTGATTTATTATGGATGTGGTAAGAGGATCAAAATTCTGAGATAGTCTTGACAGTTTATCCTCCTGTTCTTTCACTTTCTTATCAATATCCATTGTTACTTTGGACCAGGATAGACAAAATTTATACATTTCTCCACCATCTTTAAGAGCATTTTCTAAGCTCTTTATCCCAATAGCCATATTTCTCCTATCATTGGTTATTAGTCCTAGTACTTAGGAGAATCTCTTTCCCAAAAACTCCTTCCAGACCTTTTCTTCTGTTGACTTCTCTAAGGAATCAAAATGCGTATGAATAGAATTTACAAGAGACTTTAGATTACCGGATGTGGAAGCCAAAGGTTCCTTTTGGAAGGATGGCATGATCTTCTCCAATACACCGGATGCAGCTTCTATGAGCTCACAGTCTTCCATGTGAGACTTCAAGAGTTTTTCTTTTGCCTTTGCTTGAGTAAAGGATGCTAGCTTCATGGTTTGAACCGGGGAGAGTGAATCAAAATTGAATGGACCTTGAAGAAGTTCTGGTTCATCAAATTCCATCATCTCTTTGGTCAAGAAATCTTTGACTACTTCTGCTGTGTCTCTTGCCAGAGACAGAGTTTTCTCCCCTTCTGTAGCCTTAGCACTGTCATCTGTGGTCTTCTCTGTTTGACCTTCTTCGCTTCCCTTTACTTGTTCTTCTTGACTGATGCTCTCTTCTTTTCTTTCTTCTCCTTCAATTCTAGAGTATGCAGGAGGATCCAGAAGAGAAGTGTCTTCTTCTCCATGAACTTCCTCTTCCGGAGAAGAGGAATCTAAGTCTCTAACTTTCTCTTCACTTGTCTCCTTTTCCTCTTCTACCACTGTCTCAGTAGATTCTTCTTTGTCATCCATGGCCGAGGGATCATCACATAAGTCCTCTATAATAGGAATATTGAATCTTTTGTATGCATTCCGGAGGATGTCTTCTGTTTCTTTTGCCACCTTGTTAGTCTCTCCAAGCATAAGCTGATTCATTCTAGCTTTGCTCCGGAACTCATCCTTGCAATCTTTGAAGATCATATTCTTTTGCTTAGGAGTGATGGAAGGATAGAGCTGAATGGCTATCTATTCCTAGATCTCCATATCCTTTGCTTTGGTATTATTCTTTCCCATTTCAAGTTCCTTCTCAAGGCTTTTAGGAATTATAGATATGATTTCAATGAAAGCTTTGTTGTAGATATTCAGATACCTGATTGTGGCATCTTGTAGGATCTTCTAGTCATCTTCACTACATTCATCATAGAATTTTGTTATTAGTTTCAGGTTTCCATCCACAGTGATTGCCTTGATGATATCATCAAGAGTAGGCTTCTCAACACATTTATCTATCTTTTCTTCTTCCTTGTCTAGACCGGTAGAGGATTCACCGATTGTTTTCTTCTTCTTCATTTTATTTACTTCCTAATCTGTCTCTATCTCTTCATCATCCTTCTAACTGATGTAAGACCTTGTTGCCTTTGTCTTTGTTGTCTTTTCTCCTTTACCAGATGATTTTTCTTCTGGTTTTGATGCCTTTGAACTCTTAGCAGTGGCAGGTGCAGAGCTCTTAGAGGATCTGGTCCAGGAGGGGGCTTCTACTGGAGCACATTCTTTTTCTGCCCTTTCCATCTTTTCTCTGTTTGCATCAAGTGCCTCTTTTGAAATGCCATACCTTTTGGCAACATTCTCTACTTCTTTTCTCACTTTTCTCTTCATCTCCAGTTGTCTTAGCTCCACATGAATCTTCACACTCAACTCTTCAAAAGTTCCAAACCTTTCTTCCTTAGGATCCTTGAGCTGACTAAGCATGTGTTGAACATGTAGCTCTACTATTTTCTCATCTACTTCATACCCCATTGGCATGATCTAGACTATCCTTGGCTCTACTACCTCCATTATGCATTGATGAGTTTCTACCATAAATCATATTGTATCCTTATACTTCTCAACCAGAGATTGAGGGATTCTTTCTCTTGCTTGCATCATACTCTGAAAGTTCTTGAAGTAGCCCCATAGTGCTGTATTCTGTGCCTTGGCATCACCTATTCCATGCAAATAATCCCTAATTTGTATGGCTATTGGTCTATCATTTTTCCACATCCAACCACTAGATCTGGGTAGCTCATTCATGTAATAGAAAAATAGACAGAGTATCAATCCACCGTATTTGAAAGAGTTCTTCTTGTCCTTCTTTATCTTCTATAGATTCTCCAAGAGTTGGTTTAGAAGGAGCTCACAAAGATCATAGTCAGTATTCTTTCTTAACATTTCATAAGCAGTCTATACAGCAGTTTCAGAAATAGAATTCTCCCTGCTGGAGTGATATATCTTATAGCCAATTATCATAGATGCAAACTTGATATCCGGATCAGTGATATCCTTTATAGTCATTGCTCTCTTGTCAAATTTTGATCTGGTAGCCTCACTCACAATTTGGTTTTTGATGGATTTGAGAGTGGCAACCCACTGGATGAGTGCAATCTGGTTACTACCCTAATGGCATCTTTAGTGATCTTAAATGGCCTGTTCAACCACATGAAGTTATCATGCATTCTGCTCAAAACATACTGGACCCATTCATCTTCTGCAAAACAATGGAAATGGATGCACTGACTGAAATGTTTATCCCTGATGGCCTTGTATTGGGGTTTGAGATCAAATGAATCATCTATCAGTTCCTTGTGGTAGATATCCATCATCCTGGATTCCCCAAATTATTCAATGTTCACATGAATGTATGCCCTAATGTCTTCAACATGCAAAACCCCATGTGGAATGCTAGAAAATGTGCCTAAGGGATCCACTTCTAGAGATTTGTAGGGATGTTTCTTAAATTTAGGGCACAACCTATCAGTAATCTTCACAACATTCAAAGTAGCCATCTTAAAGATTCAGAGAGAGTTTGATTAAGAACGAAAAATACCTTTTTCGCTTCTAGGGTTCACGATATGAGCCAAAAAGATCGCCGATTGACTTCAATTCTGTAATTAATCTTTGAGAGACATGAAGCAAACTTGTTTGCAGAGCTCTTCTATCTTTTTCACTAATGCAAATGTGCAAATGACGAGTGAATGACCCCTTTTATCTCTGAGCAAACCCTAATTCCACATTGCAATAAATGCACAACTTAAGTCATTCTGGTTGCCTTGTTTTCCTTATTTTGAGAAAGATCTTTTCCAGATCACTAAGATACATTTAGAGTTATTCTCGATGATTAATCACAATCTATCTTCCTTTCCCCAATCATTTGATCTATCCGCAAATCAAAATTTCTTAATTTTGAATCATGCCAGATCTAACTGTGAAAATCCTACTTCTTACCAGATGACTTTTAAACCGAATCAATCTTGGGAGATTAACCTCTTCTAAGCTTCTTGCGGATCTTTCATATCTTTACCGAGGATTATTTAGATGTTTCTCTGAGAGCCCTTTTAATCTGCAACCTTCCATGTGCCAATTTTAGGCACCAATTGACTGGCTGGGGGAAATTATTTTCTTTTGTGATTCCCCCTGAGCCAGAGCTCATCTATTTAGTTTCTGGAAGGAATATCAACACCAGATTCTAGTGCAGATCCATCATCAACATTTTCTGTACTCCTCTTCACCCAAATCTTGTTCATTTCCCTTTGGATTTCATCCGTATTCACTTTTCCTTTTCCTTTGTCTTGGTTTTGATTATGATGTACCAGACCCTTTTTGTCCTGATTCTTGTTTCTACAGAATTTGGCAATATGACCGGATCTATTGCAATTGTAGCAAACAACATTTCTTTGCATATTTGACTGATATCCTCTTGATCTACACTGATTAGCCATATGTCCCATTCTATATCATGCAAAGCATCTACCATTGAAAGAATTGTTCATTTGCATGTTTCTACACTCATGAGATTTGTGACCATTCCTTTTGCAATTGAAACATTGTCTAGAGAATGATGAATTAGTCTGATTCATTCTTCTTCTGCACTGATTTGCTTTATGACCAAAGTTATTGTAGTTGTGGCGGTATCCATTGAAAGATGGATATCTTTGAGCATTCAGTTGCCTTACGGGAGGTCTTCTAGGTCTGTTCCTTGGATTTCTTGATCTAGATTTCTTCTGACCGGATCCAAAGCTTTCACCTTTCTCATACCCCAAGCCTTGCTTGTCATCTACCCTCTTTTGGCTTTGAAGAAGAACTTCAAGTTGAGCAGAGCTTATCTTGAATTTCTCTTTGTATTCATTTGTTGTTTAGAGATCCCTTTTAAGAGTGTCAATTTGATTCTCAAGTTGTTCTTCATTATCTCTTGCTTCTTCAAGATCAGATTCCAGATGTCTGATTATTCTATCCATTTTGTGGCAGTCTTCTGACTTCTCCTTGAGAGATTGTCTTAGATCATCTTTAGTTTTTCTTTTCTCTTCAATTTCTTGGGTGAATTTCATAACTCTTGATTCCATTTCATGTCTTACCATAATAACTTCTTTTGATAACTTTTCACATAATTTGGTTTTCTCCTTCAGATCTTCATTTGTATCATTGGCTTCACCTTGACTTGCTAATTGCTAAAGTAGTTCCTTTCTCTTTTTCATAGAGATACTCAGTTTCTCTTTTAGTTCTTTTATGAAATCATCAGCCTATTTGAGTCTTTCCTTCAAGTTGTTGACTTCGGAGTGAGATTGTTCAAGATCATCTAGGGTAGACTGAAGTTGTTCCCTCATACCATATATATCCATTGAGATTCCCAGATCTTCCTCAAGCTGTTAGGATCTGTATGGAGGAACTTGGCTATGATACCAATTGTTGATAACTAAGAGGGGGGGTGAATCAGTTATCTTAATTATTTGACTTTCTTTTCTTCTTTAACAATTAGAGCAATATCAAATCTTATCAGCATACATAACAATGGAAGTAGAAATAAACTCAACACACATGACACAATATTTTTGACATGGAAAACCCTGTTAAGGGAAAAACCACGGGGTGATTAACCCAAGATTGTATTCTCTGTTAAAAGAATAAGGTAGTACAAAATGGCACTTGCCAATTAGGGCTCACTACCCGAGCACACTGCTCACAAGAGGCTCACTGCCTACAATAGTTTATAGAGGTAAACTAAATATTTAAACTCATGAGAAGCATCCACATGTGCTTAGGTTCAGTTTCGGTTAAGCTCAATACACTGATCTACTACACTTCATTCTTCCTCTGCCTTAGTGTTGTTGTTCTGTCACATACCGTACCTTATTGTTGCTTCCACACTACTCCCTGTTGTGATGTTCACAACACGCCCCATTATGCTCCTTAGCAAAATGGGGACCCCTGCTGATGTTTTGCTTTTTGCTTCTGCTTGTGTTTTTCTGCTTTCTGGTGGTTTGGCAAAAATGAAGGTCAGGTGCATCATCATCATGATATTGGATCAGGTAGGTCATCATCATGAGGTCAGTTTGTCAAAGTTCATATTTTGTTGCTGTGACCTCATATTTAAAAAGAGCTTGAAATTCCATGCAGGTTTGCCTTTTACTTCACTTGAAAATTCATCCATATGTGAAAGTTATGCACGGTCAAAGTTTTGGTCAAACCTGATATTCGCAGGAGGATCATCATATTTTTATATCCTAAGTCATGTTGTCAAGATCATCATGATCTTGGTCTATCACCCGATAAAAATCATGCAGTCACAATATCCGGATGTCAATCTTAGGTGGTAGTGCCCTTTACCCGTCAAAAGGCCTTATGCGCATCGTCAGCATCATGATTTTAGGAGGGTCATATTTTATAACTCGGTTTTGCTGTATGAAGGACATCATCATCATATTTGAAACGCCCCCCCGATAATATCCTGAGGTTCGGATATCATGATGACGTCAACTTTGAGTCACGGTAAGTTCCCCCGTCGAGCGGTCTTTGTATCGCGAGCATCATCATGATATTTCAACATTACCTGATCTTATAATATCATGCTGATCACCCTGACTTAGAAAAATCCACCCTTCGGCATATTTGCATGCGCACATTCAAAACCTATCGGAGCGTCATCATCATGATATTTGCTGAACTTCACGAAGATGATGATGACGACTTTATATCCTCCTGATCTCCTTTTGCATGATCCTCATCATCCTGATCTTTCACAAGAGGGTCATTTGCTGAAATTCGCTAAGTGATGGAGACATCATCATCATAATTTGATAAAGAGGATCATCATCTTCATATCCTCCTGATCTCCAGTTAGCGAAGTATCATGATGATCACCCTATCTATTCAGAAGAGGTCGATATTTCATTCCTCAAACAGCATGATCATATTTTACAATATCACCCTAGCGCAAATATCATGATGACCTCAACTCATCCTTGTGCTCCGAAAACGAAATATGATGATTACGTCATCATGATAAATCGATGAGGATCATCATCATCATATTTTATCCTGTCCTATTGTCAAGGTCATCATGATCTTGTTTGTTCACCCGACATTTCGTGAAGTCCTCCTGCCGATGAAGTAAGACCTTTTGAAAAGATCCTGATGATCATCATCATCACATTTTCCCTTCGGCAGGATATTTTCCAAAACATGATCCGGTTAGCGAAATATCATGATGACGTCATGTTCTAAGTTTAACAAAGGCTCCGAATATCATGATGACGTCATCCCGATCTGATAAACGAAGAAGTAAATATCCTGATGATCATCATCATCACATTTTCCTTCAACAGGATATTTTCTGAAGCATGATCCGTTTCCCGAATATGATGATGATGTCTTATTCTAAGTTCGACAAAAACAAATATCCTGATGATGATCATCATCATCACATTTTTCCTTTAAACAGGATATTTTCAAGCACGATCCGTTTCCCGAATATGATGATGACGTCTTATTCCAAGTTCGACAAAAGCCCCAAATATGATGATGATCATCATCATCCTGATCTTTCGAGAGGGTTACCTTGGCCGCAAAAAGGGTCATATTACATTCATCATCCTGATCATGCTCCTTAGGTGACCCGATATCACAATTATCCCCTGATCTTAACTGAACATGATGATGACGTCATCCTTAGCATTTCAATGAAGCCCGAATATCATGATGACGTCACCATCATTTTCCTTTCCTCGGCAGCATGATCATATTCATATCCTCCTATTCTTCTTCAACATGATGATGATGATGATGTTGTTCTTCTCTCCAATATGCAGAAGCGAAATATCATGACGACGTCATCTGGACCTTCAGGACGGAGAGCATCATATTTCCAGAATATCATGATGATGAAGTGAATGTCGGCCAACATGTTTTTTTGACGCGCCGATAGCGATGATCATGCCGATGGGCGGGAAATGAGGCGGTGGAATTTTAAAGTGTTTTTTTTGGTGCCTCTAGCATTTTCCTGGTCAGCGATAGTTGATCAGATGAATTTTGAGCAGTCTGAACGCATTTTGGACGTGTTTTGAGAGGATTCTGGATCCGATTTCCACAATCTTGCGCAGTCACCTGGATTTAAACGCTTATTTTAATTTCATGTTGTTTATGTGATAAATGTAATACTTATTGCTTGTCTTGTCTTGCAGGCTTGCAGTTGAGGAAGCAGCTGGAAAGTCAACACAGTGACCTCATAGAGGCAGAAGATCTGATCTCAGGAGCAAGAAGATAAGGATGAAATGCGAAAAGTCAAGGCCATTCAAGTAAAGAACAAGGTTGCAGCTGAAGGTATTACTGCAACAGACAAACAGAAGTTATTACCCAGCTGCCGGAACTTCTCAGAAGGGGCAATATTTCGCCCAGATTTGACACTGCTCAGAGATATTTTTGAGAACTGGTTCACCTGTATTTATTGCTGTAACCAAGGGTTTGAACCAGGGGTTTGGTTAGGTTTTTGCTGTAGTGAGGACCATCAGAATGTCTTTATATTGTGCCTCTCTACACTGTAATACTTTACAACAGGGATTCTAGGAAAACACACAGGGATTTTAGGATTTTACCAGAATTGTAGAGCCTTTCTGGGCATAGTTTAGAGTAGAAGAAGGAGGTCGCCTGTTTGTCTGCAGTAAGGTGCGCGTGGAATGTCTGGCTGCCTTACTGTATCTGTAAAGCTTGTAAGTTCTCTGTAGTATGATCAATGAAACTAAGAGTCATTCCTACATTGTAAATCATGTATGACTATTCGTTTCTAATACAATAGAATCTGGAGTTCTGCATCTATCTTCTGAGTGTTCTCCTGCTCTTCTTTGTGTTTTGAAATATTTTCTTTGAGAGCTTGCAATTTTAAATGTATGTTTGTGAAAATGCTCAGAACTTACATTTAGGGTTTTTACTGTGGATTTGATCAAATTACTGTGGTATTTACATAGTGCCTAACAGAAACAATTAGATCCTTTGGTAGATTAAATGAGGTATAGTTTAGATCTTTCTAACTTTTCCCAACCAATCTGAAATATTTAGCTGAAAACGTAGAAATCTAAAGGAAATTGTCTCAAATTTGAAGAAGCATGGATAACAGAGCCGTAAGTAGACAGTTTTCATAAATAGATAGAGAAGAAAGCTGCAAAAATCCAAGAAAACCATCTAAAACTTGCAGCCCAGTATCACTCTTATGCAAAGGAATGAAAAGTATTGACATATCTCATGACCTTTTTTGCATATTCTTAGTCCAGTAAGCCACCAAACAAACCTAAACTACGTAAGGCCCCTTGAACATTACAGCTTCACATTGACCAACTGAACTTGACCAACCGAACCATTGTAGACTTGGGATTAGTTGAATCTCAAATGATTCCTTCTTATCTTTCAAGTATAGTTTCAGTTCATTATATGTGAATTTTAACTTATTGTTATGATTGCATCAAAACAGTCATCAACAGTTTTCTAGCGCTAGAAGGAGGGCCAGAAGGCTGTATATTGTAATCATCAACACTCCCTACTTTTCTTCGCACAACACAATACCTTTTTCACACCTTTGCATCCAAATCCATCTGGTATATATATCCACACTAATGATTTCAACACCTTTCTAGTCAGCATCCGGAATAGTCAATATTTTCCCAAACTCTGAACTGTCGGATGAATCCTTGCTTATCAAGTGATGCGTATCAAGGAGATGCTTATAGAAGTCATCAATCATGTCGGCCAATCATGAATGACACCTCAAGAAACTTGATCACAATCAATATCTCATCCGAATTAAGGACTGATGTTCTGCCAATCAGTTCTTCCTTAGTCTACTCTACCAAACAGGAACCCAACACTTAGGTGTTCATATCTTTTCACTCTTACATCACCAGAGGCTCAATCTCTAGAATATATTAGTCAAGGTACTCCACTTGACTTCCCCAAGTCCGCGCTTTACTGAGATACTTCCTCTGAGAGATCTAGACCTGACTGTCAGACCTTGCTACATACTATGTTCTTGCTTACTAGACCAGGATACACTTCAGTCTGTCTTCAGGTATGATCATATCATGTCCTGCGGATGTGTGGGATGGAATTTGTTGCCATCGATGACAACACTCATGAATCCACAACGTGTCTCTTGCCAAAAAATATGACAGAATAGTTCAGTGAAGAACAGGCCAACTAGTGTTAGATTCTTTTACAGATTTAGGAGAAGTATTTTGGAGATTTGCATATGGGATATAATGTTAGTGGCTGACATGAATGGTGAATTGCAAGTGTTGTTTCTAGTATGCATCAATATTGATGTATGGATTCAACCGATGGAACAGAGAACTTGTATTGTTTGTTAAGTTCTTCATAAGGCTGACAGATAGGTGATTGAGTTTCTGGTGTAGGAGCACCTAGAAAATCATGTTTTCTTTTTGTAATAAGGTCTATTAACCAATACATGTCATTTCAGTTTGTGTCTAGGTTCATTTTGTAAGTCCCAAGTGACTTTAGGACACTTGTCAAATTGTAATCACATAATGCCAAAATAGGGCAATAGGGCAGTTAAAGACTATTTTAGATAGTTGTTTCCCAGCTGCTTGGGGTCAGTTTGGTACTCCTCAGGGTGAGTTGATCAATACCCAGAGGAATGAACCAAATGATCATTATAATCTAATCAAAGAAGTGTGATCGAATGTAATTGTGATTGTGCTAAGGAGAAATAAAGCTATTTTGTTCTGTCAATTTGTTTTATGTTTCTTGTAACTACAAATTTGTATAGCTGTAGATTTCCATTCTTTTTGTGCTTTCCATTGTTGTCGTATGTCATCGTGAACCATTCTGCTAGTACAATTTCTATCAAAATCAGCAAAATGCCTTCGTTGTACTAGTATTTGTTTTTCTTTTTGTTTTGTTTTGTATTGACAGTGCAGAGGATCCAGATAGGGCATTTTGCACAGTAGGTTGACCTAGCATCTCCATGTGCTAGGGTTTGGAAGGAAGTAAACTATGCAACGGTGTATCGGTATATCGGCGTAACAAACCCTGAGGTGGCCGCTACTAATTGTCATGTCGACGAATGGCGATCGAAGGTGATATCGGCGCATCGGCCAAGGATTGTAAGTGTTCGCTGATAGAACAGGTTATGCCGAAGGTAAAAGCCATCAGTAAGAGTTTGAGCAACGGTAAGACTTAAGGAAGTCATTCCGACAATAGTTGTCTGGTTGATCAAAATGTATTGGTGGCTATTTTGTCGAGTCTTGCTGACTGCGAGGAAATAGGGCGTGGTCTGTGGTTTCCATTGTGAGCTCCCTTCATATCGGTATCAGAGCCCGAAAAGATTTGGGTGGCAAGTTGAATTGAGGATTTGCAGGAGTGTTGGTGTTTGGGTGATGTCTGTGAATGTTTATGTTAGACAAAGAAAGTGAGACAGAGGCAGAGAGGATGCCTCCCAAAATTATGTCGCAGGACACCGTTAAGAAGCTGATCGAGGAGATGCTCGAATCCAAGTTGGGGGAGTTCAAGCAGTCCAAAAGCAAAGATAGGGAAGATGAAAGTAACAGTGATGAAGGCGATGCAGAAATTGAGGAAACCAATAAGAATACAGAGGAGATACCAGCAGACCAGAGGGCATTTGTAAATGCTTTAAAGTCAATCAATAGGGACACCATAGATGGGTTACCTATGTATAGCGGAAGTATGGAAGCTAAAGAGGTGATTGACTGGATTGAGGCATTCAACAATCATTTTGAATACAAAGAAGTCCCTGATGATAAGAGGGTTAAGTTGGCAAAGGCAAGATTGAAGGGATCTTTTCTTGCATGGTGGAATTATGAGCAAGGAGAGAGAGTCAAGGAGGGGAAGAATATGATAACCTCCTGGGAAAGGATGAAGACCAAAATCAAGGCACAATTCTTACCCCTGGACTATAACGTGCAGATGTATAAGAAATTGCAGAATCTTAGACAGAGAGACCTTGATGTGAATGCATACACACAAGAGTTTCATAAACTTAGTCTCAGGTCAAAGAGACAAGAAGAAGAATCAGAGAAGGTGGCAAGGTATTTGAATGGCCTAAGGATGAACATCTAAGATGAGATCATCTTAGCACCAAAAACAGTGAACAAGTGTTTCCAAATGGCCTTAAGGGCTGAAGAGAAGATAAAAAGAAAGAGTGAGCAGAATAATAGAGGTAGAGGTGGAAGAAATTTTAGAGGTAGAGGTAGTTTTGGAGGAAGAAGTCCTAACCAGAGCCCTAGTGGTGAGTCTAGCCAAGAAGAGAAAGTTGGAGACTCAAGTAGCAGACCAGTTTACCGAGGAAGAAGGCCTAATGGAAGAGGTGGGATAAATGGATCAGGTAGAGGATCCAAGTTCTCCAATATGAGATGTTATAACTGTAATCAGATAGGGCAACCAGCATATAAGTGTCTAGAGAAGGCCTCAACTTCTCATGGTGGTTAGAAGAGACCCACTTTGATTCAAAAAGATGCAAGGAGTGTGACATCTCCTGAAGTGAATCTAGCATCAACTAGTGCAGACTGAACCATCGCAAAGAAGGGCTTTGTTTAGAATCAACTGCAAGATCCAAGGTAAGGTTTGTAAAGTTATTATTGAATCTGGTTCTACTAATAATATCATATCTTTAGAAGCGGTGAATAAGTTGAATCTAGAAAAGATACCCCATAACAGTCCATATAAAGTTAGTTGGTTGAATAAGGGGCAGCACATACTCATCAATGAATAGGCATGGGTAGAATTCAGTATTGGGGGGTATAGAGATAAAATTTTGTGTGACATCCTTCGAATGGATGCTTGCCATCTTTTGTTAGGCCGACCATGGCAGTTTGACAGAAAGGCTCATCATGATGGAGAAAAGAATACTTATTCCAAAAGGATGGTGTGACTTATAGGATACAGTCATTGGTAGAAGAGGATCCACAGCATGTAGGGTCTAGTGTAATGATGGTAGGAGAGAAATAATTCATGGACACATTAAAGGAAGGTGATGGAGTAGGTTTTTCTTTGATTGTGAAGCCTAAGGGGGAAAAGAAGGAAAATGTGAGAGAAGTAGGGCCTAAGGAGGTCAGAGATTTGCTTGAAAGTTACAAAGGAGTGATTGCAAAAGATATACCTCATTCCCTACCACCAGTCAGAGATATTAACCATCACATAGATCTCATACTAGGAGCAGTACTTCCTAATAATGTGGCATATAAAATGACCCCTCAGTAGAATGAAGAGATAGCACACCAGGTTCAAGAACTCCTAAACAAAGGGCTGATAAGGAAGAGCCTCAGCCCATGTGTAATACCTACTGTTTTAGCCCCAAAGAAGGATGGAAAATGGAGATTATGTACTAATTCTAGGGCAATAAATAGGATAACCATCAGGTATAGGTTTCCTATTCCTAGAATAGAAGATCAATGGATTGTCTGGGAGGGGCTACTTATTTCTCCAAGATAAACTTAAAGAGTCGAAGACAACTTTCAAAACCAATGCAGGGTTGTATGAGTGGATTGTGATGTCATTTGGTCTTTCAAATGCCCCTAGCACCTTTATGAGACTAATGAATGAGGTGTTGCAGGAATTCATAGGGAAATTTGTGGTAGTCTACCTTGATGATATCTTGGTGTTCAGTAAGAGCATGGAAGAACACTTGAAACATTTGGAGATAGTCTTGAAGACGCTGCAAGATCAGAAGTTAATGATAAACTTGGAAAAGTGTGACTTCATGAAACAAGAATTTGTGTACCTAGGTTTTGTCATCTCTAAGGGTGATTTGAAAATGGATCCTTCCAAGGTAGAAGCTATTTTGAATTGGCCTACACCTAGGACAGCAGGAGAGGTCAGAAGTTTTCACGGTTTGGCCACATTTTATAGAAAATTTATTAAGAATTACAGTGATATTTGTGCACCTATGTTAGAGACCATCAAGGGTGGAGGAAAGATGAAGTTTATGTGGACAAATGAGGCAGATCAAAGTTTTGAGAGTCTAAAACAGAAAGTTGCTAAATTCCCTATTTTAGTGTTACCTGATTTCAATAAGGTTTTTACCATTGAATGTGATGCAAGTGGACTGGCCATAAGCGCAGTGTTGAGTCAAGAAGGCAGACCAGTAGCCTTTTTCAGTGAAAAATTGAATGAAGCTAAGAGGAAGTACTCATCTTATGATTTAGAGTTGTATGCCATGGTACAAGCTCTGAAAAAATGGAGGCACTATTTACTTCCTAAAGAATTTATTGTATACACTGACAATCATGCTCTCAATTTTTTGAATGGACAGGGAAAGCTCAGTCATAGACACATGAAATGGGTGGAAAGTCTTCAAACATACACCTTCATCATCAAACATAAGAAGGGGATAACCAATAAGGTTGCTGATGCTCTAAGCATAAGGGTGTTGACAGTACAAGAAGTACAGCTACAAATCATGGGTGTTGAGTCACTCAAAGGATTGTATGAAGAGGACCAAGATTTCAAGGAGATTTACAAGGTATGCAGTGAGTTTTCCAATGCTTTCCACAGTGAATTTTTAGATTATACATTGCAGGATGGACTTTTGTTTAAAGGAAGTCAACTATGTATCCCTAAGTGTTCCATGAGGGATAATATAGTGAAGGAGAAACCTTAGATATTGTAAGAAGGTTTTACTTTTGGCCGAGGATGCAATATGATATCAAACAATTTGTTGAGAGTTGTATGATTTGCCAGAAAGCAAAGGGGGTCTCAACCAATGCAGGACTGTACCAACCTTTGCCCATACCAAACAGACCTTGGGAAAGTTTGAGTATGGATTTTGTGATGGGATTGCCCAAGACAAGGACAAGTTATGACAGTGTGTTTGTTGTGGTAGATAGGTTCAGCAAGATGGCTCACTTTATTCCTTGTAAAACCACCAATGATGCTAGTTACATTGCAGGTTTGTTCTTTAAAGAAATTGTCAGGATTCATGGATTACCTTTAAGTATTGTATCTGACAGAGATAGTAAATTTGTGGGACATTTTTGGAGAACCTTGTGGAAAAGATTGGGCAAAAATTTATCTTTTAGGTCATTAGGCAATCTGTTGAGATGTTTGACAAGAGAACATGGCAGTAGTTGGGATGTGGTACTCCCACAAGCAGAGTATGCCTATAATGATTGTACAAACAGAAGTACAGGTCTAACTCCTTTTGTAGTTGTTTATGGTAATCATCCTAGAGGAATTTTTGAATTGAAAGATGTTCAAGGGTTGGACAAAAGGAGTGGACATGTTGATACATTTGCAGAGGCTATGAAAGAGATCCATCAACAAGTCAGGGATACTCTACACCAGAATAGTCAGAAGCTCAAGGCTAGATTGTATCAAAGAAGAAGGGATGTGTAGTACCAAATAGGAGATATGGTCATGGTTCATCTCAACAAGCACAAACTGCCCACAGGAAAACACAACAAGTTGATGATGTGAAAAATTGGACCTTATCAAATTCTGGAAAAATATGGTCCTAATGCTTACAAAATTAAACTCCCTGATGATATTTATATTTCACCTATATTCAATGTTCTTGATTTGACATTATATAAGAGTCCTGATACAGGAGAAGGTACAGTAGATTTTGTTCATGACAATGCCGAGTGGGTGCAGTACTTACCACCTAAGGAACCACCGAAGATGGAGTGCATCTTGGATAGCAGGACAACCAAGAAGACAAGAAATCAGACATATTTTGAGCTCTTAGTCAAATGGCAAGGACTTCCAGACTCAGAGGCCACATGAATGCTGGAAGAAGACATCAAAAAGTAGGGTGGTGATTTGCAACAATTAGTCTCTAAGAGGACTTGAGACAACTTTCACCCGGGGAGTATGGTGCAGGAGCACCTAAAAAATCATGTTTTCTTTTTGTAATAAGGTCTATTGACCAATGCATGTCATTTCAGTTTGTGTCTAGGTCCATTTTGTAAGTCCCAAGTGACTTTAGGACACTTGTCAAATTGTAATCACATAATGCCAAAATAGGGCAATAGGGCAGTTGAAGGTTGTTTTAGACGGTTGTCTCCAAGCCGCTTGGAGTCAGTTTGGTACTCCTCAGGGCAAGTTGATAAATACCCAGAGGAATGAACCAATTGATCATTGTAATTTGATTGAAGAAGGAGTGTGATCAAATGTAATTGTGATTATGCTAAGGAGAAATAAAGCTATTATGTTATGTCAATTTGATTTCTATTTCTTGTAACTACAAATTTGTATAGCTATAGATTTCCATTCTTTTTGTGCTTTCCATTGTTGCTGTATGTCGTCGTGAAGCATTCTACTGGTACGATTTCTATCAAAATTAGCGGAATGGCTTTGTTGTACCAGTATTCATTTTTTGTTTTGTTTTGTTTTGTATTGACAGTGCAGAGGATCCAGACAAGGCATTTCGCACAATAGGTTGACCTAGCATCTCCATGTGCTAGGGTTTGGAAGGAAGTAAACTGTGCAACGGCGTATCGGTATATTGGTGTAACAAACCTTGAGGTGGCCGATGGTAATTGTCTTGCCGACAAACGGTGATCGAAGGTGATATCGGGGTGATCGATGCATCGGCCAAGGACTGCAAGTGTTCACCGACAGAATAGGTTACGCCAAAGGTAAAAGCCATCGGTAAGATTTTTAGCAATGGTAAGACTTAAGGAAGTCATTCTAACGATGGTTGTTTGGTCGATCGAAATGTATCAGTGGCTATTTTGTCAAGTCTTGCTGACTGCGAGGAATTAGGGCGCGGTCTGTGGTTTCCGTTGTGCGCTCCTCATAAGTTTGCTAATGCGGATGTATATAACCGATGGATTCAAGTGTTATGTTGTATGATAGGGATACGAATATGGAGTAAATGCAAAAAAGGCAGATAGAAGTGTGAAAGAGGATATATCTGAGGTCTGAATTATGGCAGAGTAGTAAACAGGGAAGAATAAAGATGAAGTGTGTAAAATCAGTATTCTGTGCTTAACCAAAAATGAATTCTTGCATTCGCAGATGCTAGTTATCAGTTCAAACAATATGTAATCCTTTTGTAATCATTCTTATAGGTAGTGAGATTCTCTTGAGTAGTGAGCTCTAGGCAGTGACTCTGAAGGCATATGCCTTCCCCTTTTGTAATACTTTTAACAGAGTATAATCTTTGTGGGTTAACCCCCACCGTGGTTTTTCCCTTAACTGGGTTTCCATGTCAAAATCTTGGTGTCAAGTGTGTTGTTTATGTTTATGCTCATGTATTGTTAATTCTTGCTTTTCATGATTATGTCATTAATCTATTAAGAAGTGGTAAAGAATAAATAACTATAACAAGCCTTAAAAGTTTTAAGACAACTGATTCACCCCCCTCTCAGTTGTTAGCCCTAATTCCAATAGGAACATCACTTTTGTTCTTAGTTTTATTTTCAGCTTTCCTTCCGGTCTATTCCAGAATCTCTGTCTCTGACCCTGTGAGGAACTCTTTTAAACTGAGACCTTGTTCTGCAACCATATATTAGTATTAGCCAATATAGGCTAGAATCTCTTCCTAATAGAAGTCTCTTCTTTCACAGACCATTTGATTTCTGGCAAAGTTGAAGCTTCAATATTGTTAATGTCATACTTGGGATCGAGGACATCACCCTCATCTTCCATACCCTCTGGAACATCAGCCAATCCTAGCTCCTCTACTTGAATTAGGTGTAACCTGCAGTAATCCAAATTCCTTATCTCATTTTGGGTTCTCAGATCAACCCAAATATCCACCACCATAGGAACATGAAATACTACCTTTCTTTTGATCTTATCTTGTACCCTTCAGAAATCAAAGTGATCTCTTTTCTTGAACTATTTCATCGTCACCAGCTGCATTTTTTATTCCATGGCCTTAGCCTTAGTAGCTGATTGCATTGAGTACCTACCAATTTCCACCAGAAACTTAATTCATGACTTCTTCAGTTCCATCTGTTTATTATGCACAACAATCAATTGTCTACATAACTCCATCAAAACAACCTTATCACTGGGATATTATGGAAGCATTTATTGATATCCAGGATAATATCCAACTCTTAAATAAGTGAAAGTTGGAAATTGGAGAAACAAACAACCAAAAGAATTGACCACTTCCCAATCTTCATTTGATACCCTTTTCTGCTCAAGCTCACTATCCCATAAACACATAAATACTGAGAAGAAGGCATTATTCACCCTACAGAAATGATGAATTGACCCTTTGAGAGTTATTTGTGGATAGTACTGAAACACTAGAACTAACCTCTGATCACCATCTTGAGTTAGACCTGGAAGCATCCTCATGCTTGCAGCTGCATATACCAAGTATGAGGTCATATAGAACTTTAAAGTTGTATTGACCTTGATCAACTGATCATGTAGAGCATTACTGATTTGTTCACCCCAGAAGATCTTCTGTTGTCCTTTGAGAATGACCCTGATATAAGTATACATCCATTCATGAAATCTAGATGAAGAAGGAAGACCCCTGATTCTACTCAGCAATGTGATCAAATCACTAACTTCTTCCACAAAATCACTCGTGGGAGTTCCTTAGGCCACCTAGATAAATTAATCCTAGGAGTCTTCAACCATTTTCTATTGATATGTTTCTTTGCAGTTTCCACACTAGTCTCAAAATCCTTCTAACATTTAGCAAAATCAATTTCCCAAACATTTACTATAGGTGGACACATGAAAATCTTGTCAAGGAACTCTACATCTAATCTCATGATTACATTCCCTTGAGAATCAGACATAGTCCTAGTATCCCTATTATAGTGGCTTTCCACTTGGAGAATAAATTTTGGGTTATGAGCAGTGATAGGAAAAGATGCTACCAGGTGTATATTACTCTCAACAATCTTCTACATATAGCGTGGAGGATTAGACTGCTTTGTCCTTTCCACGAACTCAGCCATGTCTATATGCCCTATCTCTGTGTCCTTGATCTTGTCCACATTGGATTGAAATGAAGTAACGGGGAAAATCCCCTGGTATTTATACTTCATGATCTTGGCTTTTGAAGGAGATGGCTCTGTCATTAGCTTTGAAGGGAGAACTGGAAACAAAGTTGATCACAGCTACTTGATGAAATTGCAAAAGTTCATGATCTCACAGTTAGGGGAAAAAAAGGCAAATTAGGGTTACTACAAATCGATGATCATGAACATGGGATCATGCTTGAAAGGGCTAGAGAGTGCGCAAGTTGAGAAAATAGGCGAAAGTGCACCAAAGGTATCAAAAGGTGAAAATTCCTAGTGTTAGGAAAATTTTTAAGAAAACATGCACAGGCAGCCAAAATGACTACTCCTGCATGAGTGCAGGGTCAGTCAAAATGACCGCCTCTGTAGGTAGGGACAAATTTAAGATTTTCATGTAGGGGTGGTCAAAATGATCATCCTTACATGTGGGTAAATTGTAAGAAGTTTTTGTGTAGGAGTGACTTATTTTACCACTATTGCAGGTAGGAAAGAACTAAGGTTTGTAAGGTGCAATGTCAGTCAAAATGATCGCTCTCACATATTAATTCCTGGTATTACATGTCATGATGGTGAATTTGCCCGCCCATGCATGTGGGTAATAACTTACAAGAAAAATGTATGTATCGGTGGTGAAAAAGACCACGATACATATTGTCAAAAAGGCTAACACTCGAGTGAGCAGAGAATTCTCCCAACAATGCATGCAAAAGGGAAAACATGTATTTGGCAAGCATTTTACCTACTCAAACATACTGGTAACTCCTAAGACCAAAAAAACCTAGATGTATCAGACATATACAAAAGGAAAACAAACCACCACTACATTTGAAACTAAAGATTGGCAAAAATGCCGACAACAAACAAGAAATAGTGAAAAAGACTCAATAGAACTATTAGGGGTTAAAAGTAATAATAAAAGAAGAAAAACACTCATGAATTCTTTCGAATGACATCTACACTAATATTGCAAATAAACCCTAATAAGAGAAAGAGAAAAAAGAAAGAATAGGAAGAACGACAAGTTACTCGATGAACGCACTCCAAAATCCTATTCAAAAATGCCAACAAAATCCTTTCAAACCAAGAATTTTGTGATTTTCTCAACTTCAATAGGGAGTTAGATGGATTTCACTAGGAATTTAAAACAAAGGTAAATGAAAACAAAAACAAAAATGCTTTAAAATGGTTTTAAAAGACTGCATTAAAAATTGGCACGAGTGACATTAATGCACTCGTAGATAACTTGATATGCCCGAGATATGCTCGAGCAATTATTTCCACCCCTCTTGCATCTAACATGGACAACATGCACAAGTGGCAATTTTAGCCGCCCCTACATGTTAGACAAAAATGATACAAACATATGCATGAGCGGCGGAAATGATCTCTAGTGCATGTTTGAAAAATTGGACATATGCACAAGTGGTAGAAATGACCGCCAGTGCATGTATACCTTGAAAAATTACTAACACCTTAAAAGGTCAAAATTGGTATTCTAACAAGCTTACGACCTGGCCAATTTCATGAACTTCAAAAAATCAACCGAGGGGAATGTCATAAGTTGTTCCAAGGCGTCAAATGACTTCACATGAGGCCAAGAAGACTTGCCTTGATTTGCGAACTTAGAGTGTAGGCCACGAAAGGGACAAGTTTCATAGGGGTCATCTTACAAAATGAGCACAGCTAATTTTGAGGACAACACATAGCAATGCTTGTGACGATATATTGTAGGATTGGTTGTAAAGGATTAGGTACATCAAGAGGTGTCCAAAGTTTGTTTCAACATTATGACATTTCCTTCTCAAGGTTGAAAGTTGGAAGGGACAATGGATTGAGTGTGATGGGATAAGTATGTGGATAAAATGGATGGGTAGGATAAGATGGGAGTGATAGGATGGGAAAGGCTTGCCCCCAAGTGTGGGGTACTCAGATGACAGATTTATGCATGACGCCCAAGAACAAGTTTTCATAATGGTACTTGTCCAAGGCACCATGAGAATGGTATAATGTGAAAATTTTGAATTATATGTAAGACTAAGTAATGGTATCTAACTAGAATCAATTTCCAAACAATTATATGAGAGTCTAACTAGCTTCAAGGAAGTGTACTCTACTGCTATCTAATCAAGAAGAACAAAATAACTCCAACTAGACCCTACTTTGCTTTACACTTAGAAATTAACTAACTTTGATAAGTGAAAGCACTAAGGTACAACAATGAAACTGTAAAATCTAAAAATCTAGATGCTAGATTATAGAAATGAATGTAGAATAGAAAATAAGAGTTACAGAGGAACCTGGCACTGAACGGAGAGAATCTCAACCCAGGATGTCAGCGTGTAGCGTGGACATTTGTGCATCACATTGTCATCTTTATAGCAGCAAAAACTAAGAATCTTGTATTGTGAAGTTTTACCCAGGTTCATTCACTCATCCAATCTGCACACAAAACCAGAACGTGGACCCAACAGGGTAATGAATCACCAAATCAATGAATAAATGCATTTAATCAACTAGAAAACTTGAAGATTAAATGATAAAATAAAATAAATAAAGGAAAGGAGAAGATATTATCAAACCCTCATGCAGTTGAATCTCTTCAAATACCTACAACAACAAAGACCAAGAAATTTGGTTGGAGCTATTTGGGAGCTTTTCTTCAGGTCAAGACCCTATGTTGGTCTTTAGACCTCCATGGATAACCAATATGAAAAAAGATAAATAAAAGTGTGTACTCCTATTTCCTAAGTGCATCTAGGAAATAACAATAGTGATAAATAAATAAAAACTAAGAGTATCACCCCTAGTCTATGAGGAAGAATACCCTAGTGTGCGTAGGAAAAGCAAGGTGGTGGTCTACACCATAATTTTTCCAATGAATAGATAAAACAATATAATAAAACCACCAAATAACACTATTTCTTGCAAATGAAATGTTGAAATGTTACCAAGTTAAGCAATGGAGCAAGCTGCAAGCTCCTTGAGGTCCAAATTTGTGTATAGATAGCTCAAACCCTTGGAAGAGAGCCTCCACAATGCATAATCTTCTAGCAAAAACTTCAAAAAGTTGAGAGAGAAGGTGTTGCAACTTAAAAGAGCACCAATATATTCAATAACTTTTGTTATTGTGTTTGTATTTGCAGATTTGACTCCATCTCATCATGGCATGAAGAGCATCTTCCTTCCATGAGATCTACACTTCAAGGTGATATCTATTGTGTTTTCAATCATTTATCATTTGGATTTTTACCTCTATCCCATCGGCAGGGATAACTTTAAGGAACCCCCCCAAAAAATACCTATAAAATCATGGCGAATCCTAGCTAAGTGACATAATTTTCTTGGTAAATCTTTCCTTTTTTTTGAAAAAAATACTAATTTTTCTGGCGAATCTATGCACATTATTAGAAATTTTTAAAAAATCCCGGCAAATTGTAGCGAATGATAGACAAAAAAATTAATTACAATGGTGAATCCTTCCTTTAAAATTTTATATAGTTGGTCGGTGCAGTCCCCCCCATATATTCTTTCATTTTTTATAATTCTAAAGCAGGGGCTCGGGGGTGGTCCAATTTCCTTTATGGGACTTCTTCTTTCTCTCTAGAAACTGGACACGTGCCTTCATCTCGCAGCAGCGCGCTACCATTAGATCTTTTATTCCTGTAGCTCTCTTCTCTACCTGACACCTGGCAGAGCATCCTTCATTGATTTGGAATCATCGATCCTATGGCTGTAAGCCCAAGCGTCCTTGACACGTGGCGTCATTCTGTGGCCAGGCAGCAGAAAGTGAGCCATTTCTCTTTAGGCTATCCGGAAGCAAGCTAATCCTTCCATGTGGCACAATCACGCAGCCACACAGAATCTTTCCCTTTTCCAAGATTCTTTTGCGCCATTGCGTGGTCATTAGATCTTTATCAGCCCTACCTCCTTTATCCTGTGATACTTGGCACGATCTGCATCATTCATCCAAGTCAGCAATCATATGGCCAGAAGGCCATGACACACTTTATAGGTGTCCTTACCTCGTAGCCACGCAGTAGGGATAATGATGTCACCTACCATGCTATTTGGGCTTGCGACACACTGTCATGTGGCACCTTCAGACCAAGACAAAGCACGTGCACATAATGATAAGGTTGTTCTTAAAAGGGGGTCGCACTAGGTTCATGACTAAAGGGGGCTCAAAAAATTAAACTCGATGGCTTAAAATGGGTTTATTGAGAAGGCATTGGAACACATAAAAATTAAATATTTTTAAAAATCCCAAAAATAAATTCCATGGATCGAATCCCACGGCCCAAAAGCAATTCCAGGCTCCTTTAAGCATGTGCCTTTTTAAAGGCATGTTGAGCCTAGAATTACTTTTGGGTCATGTTGAGCCTAGAATTGCTTTTGGGCCGTGGGATTAGGATCTAATCCCATGACCCAAAAGTAATTCTGGGCTCAACATGCCTTTAAAAAGGCACATGCTTAAATGACCCACAAAATTTAATTACAACCATTAGATTAAAATGGAAATCAATGGATATAAATAAAATACGGCCCCTATTCCATAATATAAGTAGGAATTTAATACACTAATGGTGAAATCAGTCCTCATACACAGTAAACACTTTAATGCCATTGGCGAATATGTAGGTGATTTAAAACATGCCTCTAAAATTTCAAGCAAATCACCGTTAGAACCGAATAGAATACTGTGGCGAAAATAATAATTATAAATGCCTCATAAATAAATTGGTGGTGAATTGAAATGCATTTGACCTAAAATTTGAAAAATCTAGGTGAATTGGCCCCTTGCCACTTGCAATGTATTCGCCAAATTGCAATTTGAAAATATAAACTATTTGCCAATTAGCGAAGATTCACCACTAAAAAAATCCCTACCCATCAGGATACGCACTCTTATCTAACAATGGTGTTCAGAAGACTTGAATGTCTCTCCAAGGCTTGACCAAGGTAAGTCTCTAAACACCACAACCCTCTCCCACACTCCTTTGTGATTGTAGGTTACAAGTATTGAGTTTCACAAAGTGGAGTTGCAGAAAGGATGTTGCAGACAACAAGGATTCAGGATCTGAAAGAAAGAGGACAAAGGTGAACATTTCAGGACAAGGGTGCTAGTGCCAGTGTCCTCCATATTTTCTGGGGTAGAAACAAAAGATGTAGTACAAATGAGTGTCGAAAGGAGATTTAGTTTCTGTGACAAAAACTGTACCTTGGACAAGGGCACTAGTGCCAGTGTCCCTGACTATTTCGCATTCTGGATTTTGAAAAATAGTGAGTTAATAATCTTTGTCCCTCATCTCAATCTGAAAGGATTTGTCGTAATTCATTAATTTGCTTACTATTTTGCTTATTTAGGGTTTTAAGAGTAATTGAGCATTAAATTAAGATATTGTTTGATACATCTAAACTTCTGTATCATTCCAAGTGGCAGCCCAACCTGATAGGTGATTGCTCTCTCTTAGTGGAGATTCAACTTGGTTGATATGCCCTTGAATGTTTGGTGAGAAAGGAGGATTTGCCTTTGAAACCTAAACCAAAACATTTCCCCCCTTTTTAACACCTGAACAGATGGTATTGATGTGACTTCATGGATAAGTCTCATAGAACAATACTTTAAGCTTCATAATATATCAGACAATGCAATGGTTGACATAGCCATGATAAAGGACTCCCCTCTCCTCTCTTCTCACTCTGAGGATTTAGTTAATGATGTATCTTGGATGATTGTCCAAAGATGGTCGAGAGGTCTTCCAAAACCCATATCCGCTTCCCAACTTGGATTAAGGGTGTGTGGTTTGAAAGGTCAGGGTCTGACCTTGTGTAGGTTGTTGACCCTTTGTTTACAATTATTTGTTTGATGGTAGACTGTTGTTTGTTAAAAAGTTGTTTTGATCTTTGTTTCATGTGTTCTCCTTATTGGCACCCATTATTCCTTAGCCTTTTGGCTTTTGTATGGGTAGGGTCCCTTGTTAACCCTTTCATCTAATAAAAAATAATGCCCAAAAATGTAACAATTGATTGCATGAAAAATATAAATATATTATAACTAAATAAATATATTCAAATATGTTGGAATGTCATCAAATAGATAATATATAAAAATGAATCAAATATGTTATTTTACTATTTAGTAGAAAAGAGAGAGACCTAGCCCAAGATTAAACTAGGTCAAACCCTCTTCTATCTAACATTAGAACACAAACCAAGCTTAGCTTTTACCCAAGAAGGAGATCCAAACTATAGGGGTTTTTTCCCTTTGTTGTATAGAGGAGAATCAACCAAATCCAACCAATCAAGCTAGGGCAAAGCAGAAACCCTAGTTAAGTAAGATCTATGAAAATACGACTGTCAGAAATAGATATCAGAAATCTAACACCACAGTGGGGATAAGAGGGCAGAATAGAACCTAGATCCGGATTTGGGATTCTAGAAGGAATTATAGGGCACTTGGGCACCCTAGAACCTTATTAGGGTTTTTCATAATTTTAAGTTTCCTATGTCTTCACCCTTCTATGTTCCTACTTCCTGTAACTTGTTTTCTGCAGATTCTTCTAGATGCTACCTGCACACACACAAGACAGAAAATAGTTGGGTGCTATTTAGGAGCTTGCCTAAGTCAAGCTCCATGAATGGTGCTTCCACCTCCACAATGATGAGATCTCAAAGAGTGTGTGCACTAGGAGGGTAGAGGCAAACTTGAAGTAGAATGGAATGCTAGACCAAAGCATGAAGAAAAGAAGTCACCATGAGCATAGAAACCCTAACATGCTTGATGCGGCATCACAACTTGACTCAAGAAGTTGGTGTAGCTCAAAGAAGTAGAAAGATCTTTACAAGACCTGCAAGAAGTTAGTACAACATCAATAATCCACCATAGAGAGCATGAGAGAGAAGAAGAGAGAATGTAAGTATGTCTAGATTGCTTAGAGAACTTAGAGAGATTAGATGTTCAAATGAATAAACTAACTTGCTTTATATGCATTCCCACTCACCAACAATGAATAAAACCAAATGGGGCCGACATGCTAAAGTTCAGAAAGTGTTTTAAGCCGACACCATGAAAATAGGCTCGGGGCTAACATCTAGGACCAAGGCGCTTGGGCGTCCTAGTCATTTAGCCCCACAAACTCTAAAGAGTGTCCATTTAAGTGGGCTTAGACTAGTCCTAACTTTATTTTTTCTTGTTTATTCATTGGGATCGAGATTTAATTGTTTAATGTTCAATAAGTTGTTAAAATAGGTCCTGATTAACAAGGGAAAACATTTTAGGTCCACCCGGGTGCTAAATTAGGTGTAAAATTCTAGTGTACACATTTTACGGGGCGATCAAGGCCCCAAGTTTAGGATTCTAGGAGTCTATGATGATTGGTATACACATAAAATGTATAGTTTCCACATACATGAAGCACTTAGAAAACATGAGATAGGACAGGGCATACGCAAGGTATACACTTGAGAAAATCACAATGTATACACATCATACAAAAAGTATATGCGCCATACACAAAGTATACATAGAATACACATGAGCATGCATGGAATACACACGAAGCACTCAAGAGATGTATACATAAGGAACACATAGAGAGAATACAAGCAAGGCATGCACGAGGCATGAAGAACATAGAGAGAATAAGAATATATGAGGAGAATACACGCATCATACATCAATCACAAGAAGAATGTAACAGAAGACCTTGAGTCAGCATCACAAAAGAGACCTCAGTCTAAAAGGTTGTCTCAATCACCATGCATAATTGCCCAAGATGCAATAAGAAGAATGCTAATGGGTTAGTTAGAAATGAGAAGCACAAGAGGATACAAACACATCATATACATAGTATATCTAGAGAGAAGTGTTTCCACTCAAGGGAATACACAATCCACCTCCCACAAGAGGATTTACACAAAGCCTTGCATAATAAGAAGGCGAAGCGACCTTACTACCAAACTCTAGTTGGTGGATCAACCCTTCTTCCAAACATGCAAGGAGCTTCAACAAGATAGACTCAAGATCTTGTTTCTAAGTGTACAACAATCCTTTCCAAAAAGTAATCAACAAGTGTTTTGATAGAAAAATGAGAGTAAGGCTTATAACATGATGTATGCCCCCACCTTGAAGTGATTTCTAACTCCATCATGGAGAAATTACCTTTAAGGTCTAGAGTGAGGAAGAAGAAATATAAAACATGCATGATAGCTTTCTAAAAGCATGTGCCCAAATGATATGTGTTTACAAAAGCTACATCACGACAAGGGGTTACCCCTAGGATGAGAAAACGAAGGCGATGCTTATAGGTATGATACACAATGGATTGTGTAGTCATGGTATGATGTCAAGCATTGCAACAAGGTCTCACATAAATACGAAGATGATGGAAGAAAGATCACATGAGAGTGCACATAAATTGAATCATGAAAGGATGCTAAATTATCAAAGGAGAAATAATGAAATTTTACATCATGACATATAGAAGAATTAAGATACATATAGAGGAATGACACAACGCGTTCTTTCTTCCTTGTACCTTTTTTCTAACAAGGGTGCCAAGGGAGAACTAACAATCAACAAAATCTTACAATATGGGGATAACAGTATATACAAGCATAACACAAATGAGAAAGAGGGATCACTCTTGTGAGTCAGCCTATAACAAATCATCCTCCCCCAACTTAATTATTATAAAATGGATGGAGGACAAGGTGCTCTAGGGACTTCATAAAGCGTGATGAGAAGTGCTAGAGCCAAACCTTGTTCGAATTTGTTGAATTTTGTCACCCAAGACTCGACATGTTCCTTAGTGGAATGGCCAAGCGCTTCCTTAGTGGAATGGCCAAGTGCTCGATGATATGCACAAGAATGTGTTGAATGATTATTTTGTTAAATCTTTTTGTGTGTTGGAGGAGGAAGGTAATTAAGCAGTCTTTGAGTAGACTTAGCAACATAAACTCTTGTTGGGATAGAAGAGAAGATATAGGTGGAATAGGAAGCAACCCTCATTGTTGTGAACATGGTGGAGAGAACGTAGGAGAAGGATAGAAACCTAAACCTACTTTAGACAAGTGCAGTGTTGGTTCCATAGGTTCCTTAATTCCTTGTTCTTTACATCCTAACCCATTTCCATTGTATCCTTGTTTTGAAAAAAATTTGAATCCATGCCCATAACTGATGCAAGGACTTCTGAAGGTCATAACTTTTGACTTGGATGTGGGTTTTCTATGAAATTTTATAGGTGGATGCGTTATGAGGTGGCATGTGGTTTCCCAACCCACCCTAGTCAGTTGGACCCCATCTTGGCACTTTTTCGGGGCTTGAAACTTTCATCTTGGCCCTCAAAATGGCAATTTAGTGTTTTTTCCTAGTTTTTTAAAAGTTGCTTTTGTTAATAACTCGAAACTCATGTTTCAAATTTAGAATGTTAGTTAGCTTTTTCATCCTACCTTAGTTTTAGGAAGTTTTTGGGAAAAAACTGGATTCTCAAGATATGAATGTAAAATTACCTAAAATGGCAAAATCTGACAATTGTCGAAATCTACCAAAAAAGGTAATTTTTTTTTTTGTTTTCTTGGATATAAGAGAGTTTTCTCTCATTGTAGCAACAAAGTTGGTGAATAGAAGCTTTTTATCCAGTTTTCCAAATCCTTGGCTCTCACACATGATTAATGGCACAATTCTATTGAGTGTAAGTTGTTGGCTACATCATCTGGTATCAGAGCAGGAAGATGGCTAGGAGAGGAAGAGGAAGAGGCAGGCTTGCCTAGATGCATAGAGAAATGCAAAATCTACAAAGGTAAGTAGCAAAACTTACAACACGGATGGAAAACCAAAGACTGGGTAGAGGAGGAGATGAATTTGATGAAGAGATAGGTCGAGGAGGTGCAGATCAAGATACAGAACATGAAGAAGAAGAATTAGAAGGCATGAGTTTTGAAGAGAGGATGCTCAGGGCCTTAGAAGGGAAAAATGAAGGGGTCAAGGTAGATGTTTCAGATTATGCAGGTAGTCTTAAACCAGAGAAGTTGATAGATTGGTTGAATGAAATGAGAAATTTTTTTGAATGGAAATCCATGACACAGGAAAAGAAGGTGAAATTCACATGCACGAAATTAAAGGGTCATGCAATGATTTGGTGGGATCATCTTCAAAAGGAATGAACAAGGAAAGGCAAGGATAAGATTAGGACATGGAATAAAATGGAGAAGAAGTTGAGAGGAAAAATTTTGCCCATAGATTATGCGCAAACCCTTTTTCGTAGGTTTCAAAATTTAAAGCAGAACCTCTCTTCTATGCAAGATTATACAAATGAGTTTTATATGCTATCTATACGTATAGAGCATCAAGAAATTGAGGAACAGATGGCTGCTAGATATGTGAATGGCCTAAAATTCTCTATTCAAGATGAATTGAGCATGCATCGAATCAACATTATGGAAGAGGCTTACCAATTGGCTCTAAAGGCTGAATAAAAACAAAACAGACAGTACCATCAAAGGAATAGAGGAGGAAGAAGGGGTACATCAACGCCATTTCAAGGAGGTTTGAATTATGGCAGGGGAGAGTCATCCCATGGATTGGAAAAACAAGTAGACACTCGATAAGATCTTCCGAATCAAGAACGAGGAAGGGGATTTCAAAGAGGTAGAGGTTATGGTAGCAGTAGAGGATGGGAAAACCAAAGAAGGACTTTCACTTGTTTCAGATGTGGAGAAGGTCATAGGGCATTTGAATGCTCAAATTATAACATGCAAGAAAGAAATCGAGGACAACCTAGGGTGAACTTGATTCAAATGCGACATGAAGTGGAAGGGATGGAACTAGAGGTTCCACCAGATGTGGGAGAAAGTCTCATGATGAGAAGAGCAATGGTGATCCCAGAGAAGGAGAAAACACAAGCCAAATGCTCTGATGGTTCATGGCTTCGAACCAATATCTTCAGAACCAGATGCATTTCGAGTGCCAAGGTATGTCAAGTTTTGTTGATGGAGGTAGTTGTGAAAATATGGTTTCTAAAGAAATGGTAGAAAAATTGAATTTACACAGTGAAAAACATCCTCATCCATACTGCATTGCATGGTTTAAAAAGGGAAATGAAGTCAGTGTTGAAAAAAGATGCCTAATTAAGTTTAGCATAGGGAAGATCTATCAGGATGAGATATGGTGTGATGTTGTCTCAATGGATGCCTATCATGTGTTATTAGGAAGGCCATAGCAGTATGATAGAAAAGTTATGCATGATGGAGAGAAAAACACATACACCTTTTGGAAAGATGGCTCTAAGGTGATTTTATTGCCTCTCAATGATGAAGGAAAAGGTAAGACCATGTTGTTTGAAAGAGATCTTGTTAAAGAAATGAAGGTCACAAGGTGTTGCTATGCATTAGTAGTGAAAAAAGGTGAAGAGGAAGACATTTCAGTTCCCCTAGAAGTAGCACAGCTATTGAAAGAATTTGTTGATGTTTTGCCTGATGAATTGCCTGATGGTATACCACCAAAGAGAGATATTCAGCATCATATTGATTTGATTCCAGGAGCAATGCTACCCAACCAAGAAGCTTATAGGATGAATCCAACACAACATGCAGAGTTGAATAAACAAGTAACATAACTCATAAGTAAAGGTGTGGTGAGAGAGAGCATGAACCCATGTGTTGTACCTGCAATGTTGACCCCAAAAAAAGATGGAACATGGAGGATGTGCACTGATAGCAGAGCAATTAATAAGATTACCATCAAGTATCAGTTTCCTATACCTCGTATGGAGGACATGATGGATGTCCTGGAAGGGGCCAAATATTTCAGCAAGATTGACCTACGAAGTGGCTACCACCAAATCTAGATCTGAGAAGGGGATGAGTGGAAGACAACCTTTAAGACTAGAGACGGATTATATGAGTGGATGGTTATGCCATTTGGGTTATCAAATGCACCTAGCACATTTATGAGATTGATGAACACTATACTATGACCTTACATTGGTAAGTTTGTGGTAGTTTATTTTGATGATATTTTGGTATTTAGCAACAGCAAAGAAGAGCACCTACAACACTTGAGGATCATCTTTGGTGTGTTAAGGAAGGAGAATCTCTATGCCAATTTGAAGAAGTGTAGGTTCATGCAGGACAATTTGGTTTTTTTAGGATTTGTCATTTCTAAAGATGGTGTCAGAATGGATCCAGAAAAGGTCAAGGCAATTCTAGAATGGCCTAGTCCAAGCAGCATCACAAAGGTAAAAAATTTTCATGGCTTGGCCACTTTCTATCGAAAGTTCATTCAAAATTTCAATAGTATTGTAGCTCTTATAACAGATTGCACCAAAGGAAGGGAGTTTGTATGGACCAAGGATGCTGAGGAGAGCTTTAAGTACTTGAAGCAAAAGGTAACAAAAGCACCTATACTTGCATTGCCAAATTTTGATAAGGTATTTGAAGTAGAATGTGATGCCTCCCATGTGGGAATAGGTGTTGTGCTTAGCCAAGCTAGAAAACCTATAGCTTTCTTTAGTGAAAAGATGAATGAAGTGAGAAAGAATTATTCTACTTATAATTTGGAATTTTATGCAATTGTTCAAGCATTGAGGCATTGGAGACATTATCTAGTTCCCCAGGAGTTTGTATTGTTTACAGATCATATTGCATTGAGATAATTGAACACACAGAAAAAGCTGAATAGTAGGCATGCCAAGTGGGTCTCTTTCTTGCAGAGGTACAATTTTGTGTTGAAGCATAAGTCTAGAAAACAAAATCAGGTTATAGATGCGTTAAGTAGGCGTGTTGCACTTTTGACCACAATGGAAACTGAGATGATTGGTTTTGATGCCATCAAAAATTTGTATGAGTCTGATGATGATTTTTGGGAGATTTTGGAACAAATGAAGGCACCAATATCTGGTAACTTAGATCACTTTAGGGGTGAATATTTTATGCAAGATGGGTATCTATTTAAAGGAAAACAACTATGCATACCAGCTGACTCTATGAGGGAAAACATTATCAGAGAATTTCATAGTAGTGGGTTGACAGGGCATTTTGGCAAGGACAAGACAATAGCCTTGATAGAAGATAAATATTACTAGCCAAAGATGAAAAGGGATATAACTAAGTATGTAACAAGGTGTAGGATCTGCTAAGTGGCTAAGGGAAATTCACAAAATATAGGGTTGTTTATGCCATTACCAGTACCAACTGCACCATGGACAGATTTGAGCATGGACTTTATGTTGGGACTTCCACATACTCAACAAGGTAATGACTCCATTTTTGTAGTTGTTGATAGGTTCTCCAAGATGTTTCATTTTATTGCCTGTAAGAAAACTAATGATGCAACAAGGGTAGCAGAGTTATTTTTTTCAGAAGTTGTTCGACTACATGGTGTTCCAAAGACTATTACCTCTGATAGGGATACCAAATTCCTCAGTCATTTCTAGAGGACTTTATGGAAGAAGATGGGGACTAAGTTACAATTTAGTAGTTCTTATCATCCTCAAATGGATGGGCAAATAGAGGTAGTCAATCAAAGTCTGAAAAATTTGTTGAGGTGTATTGTTGGAGAAAAGCTAAAACAATGGGACGTGGCATTACCCCAAGCTGAATTTGCCTATAATAGTTCTGTTAACAGATCAATGGGAAAGTCCCCTTTCCAGATTGTGTATGGCAAGAATCCTTAGGGTGTTCTAGATTTGGTACAGCTACCAATGAAAGATAGGGTCAGTGATGATGGGGAAGCATTTGTAGAACACCTTCAATAGTTGCAGAAAGATGTGAGACAGAAGTTACAAGACAGTAATGAGAGGTACAAGAATACAGTGGATACTAGTAGGTGACATCAGACATTCAATGAAGGTGACATAGTGATGGTATATTTGAGAAAAGAGCGGTTTCCTACTGGAACATACCACAAGTTGAAGTACAAGAAAATTGGTCCTTGCAAAATTACAAAGAAGATCAATCATAATGCATATTAGGTCAGTTTACCAGATGATCTCAATATTTCTCTTGTGTTTAATATTTCTGATTTATATGCATTCCATGGTGAGGATGATGCTGAAGATAGTCAACCAGAAGTGGCATGGCACCACCACATTCCCCATAAGAAGGAAAAGATTGCACAGGTTCTTGATAAGAAAATTATCTCCACTCGACAAGGGCATTACAACAAGTATTTAGTACAGTGGGAAGGATTTCCACCAACAGATAGCACGTGGATTATAGAGTGGGAAGTGTAGAGGTTAGATCCAGTCAAATGGCAGTAATTTGAAGACACTCACTTACAGGAGCTGCGTTCTTTTCAACCAGAGGAGAATGATGCAGGGACTTCTAGAGGTCATAACTTTTGACTCGGATGTGGGTTTTCTATGAAATTTTACAGGTGGATGCGTTATGAGGTGGTATGTGGTTTGCCAATCCACCCTAGTTAGTTGGACCCCATCTTGGCACTTTTTCGGGGCTTGAAACTTTCATCTTGGCCCTCAAAATGGCAATTTAGTGTTTTTTCCTAGTTTTTTAAAAGTTACTTTTGTTAATAACTTGAAACTTTTTTTTTGAATTTAGGATGTTAGTTAGCTTTTTCGTCCTACCTTAGTTTTAGGAATTTTTTTGGAAAAAATTGGATTCTCAAGATATGAATGTAAAATTACCTAAAATGGCAAAATCTGACAATTGTCGAAATCTACCAAAAAAGGTAATTTTTTATTTTTTTGTTTTCTTGGATATATGAGAGTTTTCTCTCATTGTAGCAGCAAAGTTGGTGAATAGAAGTTTTTTTCTAGTTTTCCAAATCTTTGGCTCTCACACATGATTAATGGCACAATTCTATTGAGTGTATGTTGTTGGCTACATTAATAACGCATTTCCAAATCCACAGGAAGAGGAGAGGTCATATGGATAGCTTTATTGAAATGAGAATTGTCATCATGTGTTGAACAAGAAGGATCATTTTTTTCATCATGGTGAGGAGGGTCAACCTTTATTTCAATAAGCCCGTTGGAGTTAAAAACTAAATGGACCTCAGCATTACCAAGACATGCATTAAAAGAAGACAATTCATTAGATTGGGATGATACTTTATCATAGATGTTCACCATTTCTATAAAAGAAGGCAGATCATCATCAATATCAAAATTTCCATCGTCATTACTTTTGAGTTTAATTTTTTGAGAAGTAGGAGCTTGTGTTGAAGAAACTTCATTTACCTTCAAGATTTTAGGGTGTGAGGGTGTGATTCTATACTCGCCTGCAAAGGTGGGTGTAAAATCTAACAAACCCCAATCATCACTAAAAAATGCATTTGAAGGACCGACACTATCCTGACGAACACTGTTGTTAGCAACGGAGGATAGTGGTTTGGTTTTGGTTAAAGAAAATATCAAATTTTCTTATAGGAATTTGATGTCTCACTTACATTTGCAAGAAACTTTCTGGGACCAAATCATCTTTGATTGTATAGGTCCTGTTTTCAAAGATGAACTTTATTGAGCGAAGAAGACTAGACAGGACTGCCCCTATTGTATGAATCCACATTCTACCAAGAAGAAGATTGTATGCAATAGAATTAGGCATGACATGGATAAGGGTAGACAAGTCACAAGTCTAGCCTTAATATTTAAGGTGATTGTACCTAGTGATTGGTTACAAACATTATCAAAGCCATGAAGGATGAGTTTATCTGGTTTGATGAAAGATGTATCAACACTTATTTTATGTAACAAGTCTATGCCACAAACATTAAGACCTAATCCACCATCAATCATAGTGTGTCTCACCCTTATTCTATTAATAATGACAGATATCATAAGAGGCTCATATTGTTTTTGAATTTCTATGGGTGGTAGTTCATGTTGTTGAAATGAAATATCTGATGTTGTCACATGCATACAACTAAACATAGATGCTACATCATTTAGTCTAACATAAGGTGGAACAACTACCTTTTATAAAGCCTTTTGGAGTATTCTGTGGTATGTAGGCAATGTTTGTATTAAATCCCATAGAGAGATCTTACCTAGAGTAGCGTGAAGCTACTTGACAAGATCGTATTCTCTACCAATATGTTGAGGAAGACAAGGTGCTTGAGGAAGAATAGGTTGGGAAGGTGGAAGAGAAGTGGGCACACTTAGTGCTTGCTTACTTTTCTTGTTATTACGGGTGTTGTATGTGTGAGCAACTACATAATAATGAGGTTGTTGCGACACATTTTGAACACCTTGATTCCTTTGAGTAATTTTCTTTGCAATATTAAGAAAGTGACTAGGAGGTCAAGATGGTTTTGGAACACCTCAAATCATAATCACAAGTTTAGAGAAAGGACATGGATCAGGTGCCTCATGCACCATGATTTTAGGAGTATTTTGAACATTAATGCACTTATTCACTATCCCCTTAGCGGGTGAAATAAGTCTATTAATGATGATAGAATTTACATTGATATATTTTTTATATGAATGCCTAATGTCTTCCCATGGGGAATACACTAAAATAGAAGAACCTTCATCGAGTAATGCTTCATCTTTTGACGGGAGAGCATTGGAATGGAGAGAGGGTAAAGTAATGTTAAGGAATGTGTCAATGATTTCATCCTCTTGTGCTAAAATGTTCTCACTTTTGGGAGAGGGATCAAAAGCATAGGGTGATGTAGGCAAAGCTAGGTCACCATCATATGCCTTAGAGATGATGTCAATGATATTATCATGAATTGTAGTAAAAGAAGAACTATCGCCATCATCTTTCTCATGACTATTCATGGAGATGAATTTAGCAAAGTCCTCGAATATTGATAGAAGTAATACAAAGAAGCCAATAATACATGCAAGTGTGATATTGAACAACAATATACAATTGAATTTAGTCATGATTGAGTATCTAAAATAATATTACAATCAATGATCTACAAGTGCAAGATAAGCAGGGCTTTCCAAAAATTTGGTGTTTTTGGTAACCACAACAACTAAGTCTTGCAAATGTAAGATGTGTAGTATGTGCAAATGATTTTCCTAAGTAAACACAAGAGGCATTTAGAAAATTTTGCTTTAAATGAAGTTGCATAACTGTCAAATGAAGTTAGCTAGTTTTTTTGCTATTGCTTTACAATTTTAAAGAGAAGATGAATGCATGCAAAAATATGACACATATGATGAGGTACAATAGTTTAAAATCAGATTTAGAAAATATTCATTATAACCAAGATCTGAAAACAAGATTTCCAATATAACAACTAAATGCAAGACTAGCTAGGGTTTTACTATCAAACCCTAGATATTAAATGCTTATTTCCTAAACCAAAATTCTTTGATGCAAGGATGTTTTTTGAATACAAATGATATTTATGAGATGCTAGATCAATGAAAAATTAGATTTGACCACCAACTATCATCAGTAAATATGGAACAAAAGTTTTAAATCAACACACCCTAGGTGCAAGACCTAGGTAGTTTTTCCAAAAATGCAAAATTTTGAAAACTCTAACAATGAATAAGTGAAAATGCCAAATACATCACTAGGAAAATGATTAAATGATGTGATACCAATTAGATCTGATGCAAAAATCATAAATTTATATCATTCTATGATGATCTAAACTTATGAAATATAGACCATGTAACAAATATGTTTTTTTCTACCTCTTCATCAAATGCTTTATTTTCTAATTTCAAATGCAAAGATACAAGAATGTTGTAAACACAAGGAAAGATAAGGTACAGAAAATGAAATCACTTTAACCAACCTAACAATACAACAAGATTTGAAACAACTCACTAGTCTACAGACCCTAGGTTGAAGATTAGCTATATTTTCTAAAAATGCAAGGTTTTTGTAAACCCTAACAGCAAAATAATGTTAAAATAAGCTATATAACTATTCAAACTGATGAATAAGTGTAACCTAATTAGATCTAGGGAAGCAAATAGCTCATATCTAAATCAAGAAGGATGCAAAAGTGAAAGATACGTTGGGTTCACTAAAATGTTTAGTAGAAAAGAGAGAGACCTAGCCCAAGAGATTAAACTAGGTCAAACCCTCTTCTATCTAACATTAGAACACAAACTAAGCTTGGCTTCTACCCAAGAAGGAGATCCAAACTATAGGGGTTTTGTCCCTTTGTTGTATAGAGGAGAATCAACCAAATCCAACCAATCAAGCGAGGGCATAGAAGAAACCCTAGTTAAGTAAGATCTGTGAAAATACAACTCTCAGAAACAAATATCAGAAATCTAACACCATAGTAGGGATCAGAGGTAGAGTAGAACCTCAATCCAAATTCATGAGCCCAAAAGGATTAGGGCTCTTGGGTGCCCTAGACCCTGATTAGGGTTTTGTAGACTCTTAAGTTTCATGTGTCTTCACCCTTCTGTGTTCCTGCTTCCTATAACTTATTTTTTACAGATTCTTCTGGATGCTACCTGCACACACACAAGAAGGAAAATGGTTGGGTTCTATTTAGGAGCTTGCCTAAGTCAAGCTCTGTGAATGGTGTTTCCACCTCCACAATCGCAATGATGAGATCTCAAAGAGTTTGTGCCCTAGGAGGGTAGAGGTAAATATGAAGTAGAATGGAATGTTAGAACAAAGCATGAAGAAAAGAAGTCACCATGAGCATGGAAACCCTAGCATGCTTGATGCGGTGTCACAACTTGACTCAAGAAGTTGGTGTAGCCCAAAAAAGTAGAAAGATCTTCACAAGACCTACAACAACAACAATAATCCATCATAGAGAGCTTTAGAGAAGAATAGAGAGCATGAGAGAGAAGAAGAGAGAGTGCAAGTATGCCTAGAATTTCTTAGAGAACTTAGAGAGCTTAGATGTTCAAATGAATAAACTAACTTGCTTTGATATACATTCCCTCTTACCAATAATGAATAAAACCAAATGGGGCCGACATGCTAAAGGTTTGGATGTATTCTAAGCTGACACCACAAAAATAGGCCTGAGGCTAACATCTGAGTCCAGGGCGCTCGGGCGCCCTAGTCCTTTATCCCCACAAACTCTGGAGAGTGTTTATTTAAGTGGGCTTAGACCAATTCTAACTTTATTTTGTTAGGTTTATTCATTAGGATCAAGATTTAATCATTTAATGTTCAAAAAGGTGTTAAAATAGGTCATGATTAACAAGGGTAAACATTTTAGGTCCACTCGGGTGCTAAATTAGGTGTAAAATGCTAATGTACACATTTTACTCCATAACAATTACAATATATTGTTTCTCCAAATACTTGATTTTTTGCTAGAAAATAAAACAAAACTTTTAACATAAATACAACCTCTAAATGAGATTACCCTCAAGAAACCATAGGGGTTTCATCCTTTGATCTCCTAATCCAAGGTTTTCATCCTTGAATTAATAATTGAACACAAGGTTCAAGATTAGACAAAAATTATATGAAAAATGACAATCATCTCAAAGACAATCAAGCACCACAATATATAGCATTAATAGGGCACAAGTTCCAATGCCCCATTTTCTCTCTCAAAGATATAAATTCAAATATTAATGAGATTATTTCCTCAAGATAGCCCACTTTGTCATGAATACTAACTTGTAACTCCTCATTAATGAGTTGTCACGTAGAATCTATAATTAAAATGTTACTAAGTGTCCTGAGGATTATAACACTTCTCTCTAGAAATCAACACCCTCATAAGCTATTATTTAATTTGTTGATTCTATTTCCCCAAACCCTTTGCCCCTTTATTAAAATATTTTTATATCCTTATTAGGAAAATAAGGATAGGGATCCAATAAGCTCATTATTTAAAAAGAGACATTACAAGTCTACCCTTCCCAAAATTGCTTGCCCACAAGAAATGCAAAGTGAAGTGCTCAAGAATCTTTGATCTTCCCATGTAACATCTTCTGCAAGCAAGTATGTTCCTCTAAAAAACCAAGTATTATATGACTAAATTCTATTCCTCATCTTCCTCAATCATGTATCAATGATAGCTTCTGGCACCAAAATGATCTTCCCTTCATCATCTAAGGGTGGAAAATCAATTGACAACGTAATACATTGTCCAAGTGCCCTTTTGAGGCAAAATACATGGAAATTATTATGAATTCTATTGTCTACTAGTAATTCCAACTCATATGAAACTTCACCAACCCTTCTCACAACTTTATAAGGTCAATCTAAATAAGGTTTGAGATTTTCAATGGGCCACATCTCTTAATGGAAGTCTACCTATAAGGTAATATAGGCGTAGAAAAACCATGTCTCTAGCCTCAAATGACCTCTCAATGTGGTGTTGACCTACATAATATTTCTGTTGATTTTGATTCTGTTATAGGTGATCCTTGAGTGACCTCAAAATATCTTGGCTATGCCCTACCAAGTCACTAGATGTTGGTAGTCTATTGTCAATGAACACCAAATCTATGAAGTTTAGTGCATCATTATCCATACAAATCCATATAAAGTGTCATACCAATGGATATGTGATGGGTAGTATTATAGAAGTATTCTCCAAGGTGAAACCACTTGATCCATGCTACCTACTAGTCCATGATAAAAATTCTTAAATATCCTTCAACCCACTTATTCACTATTTTTATTTGTCCATCTATCTGTGGGTGATAACTGGTACTAGGAATGAGCTTAGTACTAGTCATATCACTGACAATATTCATAGGCAATCCATGTAGCCTAAATATTTCTTTAAAAAATAAATCAGCTACCTGGTGTGCTCTGAATCCTAAATGGACAACAAAGACATGTGCAAACATAGTTAATCTATCCACTACAACATAAATTCAATCGTTTCCATTTGCCTTTGGAAGCCCTGCAATGAAATACATGGATACACTTTCCCATTTTCTAATTGAAAATAGGCAATGGTTGTAGCAAACCTACAAGAGAAATATGCTCTACTTTATTTTTTTTTGGCAAGTTGTTCATTGTGTGATGTATTTAAGTGCATCTTCCTTAAGGCCCTTCTACAAGAACATTTATCTTGTTTTCTTGTAAGTCTTGTAGAATCCTAGGTGTCCTGCAATAGGTGCATCATGCAATGCTTTAAAAAAAAATTTCCTTCATTTTAGATTCAAGCACCATGGAAGATTCTATCCTTATACAAAATGAGACTATCTACAACTAAATACATGTCATCCTTGCTAGTGTAGGTTTTCTTATTTTCCTTCATATTTGGGGGTAATTATTTTTCCTACATACATTAATATTAAGCTTGCTTAGGATATTAGACATGGTAATTATCAGGATACATGGCTTCTTCCATGAGTGACACATGTGTAACTCCCACCTATTCTTGGGTAGTTGGACTCTCTCTCTCTCTCTCTCTCTCTCTCTCTCTCTCTCTCTCTCTCTCTCTCTCTCTCTCTCTCTCTCTCTCTCTCTCTCTCTCTCTCTCTCTCTCTCTCTCTCTCTCTCTCTCTCTCTCTCTCTCTCTCTCTCTCTCTCTCTCTCTCTCTCTCTCTCTCTGATGTATTAGCCACCTCTTATAAACCATTTGTGTGTCTTCTTCTAAGTAGGTGCAACCATTAATTTGGCATATTCTATAGGTGTAGCTCCCACTTATTTTTATTAGTTTGAGTTACTCCTCTTATTGGTTTTATTTACCTCTCTTATTGCTATATATGCAAAATTCTTCTCTTATATCTAATGAATGAATGGAGAGTGCGTTTTCTTTATGCTATTTAGCAAATCTCTTGTATTTGTTAGATTCTAACTCCTTTGCTATTTTGATTCTAGGGTGATCTATATAAATAGTTTCATTTGGTTTATTTATTGCATAGGTCTTCGATAGTTTCTTCCTTATGTGTAGGATCTAAAATGGTATTAGAGCCATTTTGTTGAGAATAGACCAATAAATTGTCTAATTGTGAGAGATAGTGAGTTTAGTAATTTGGGCATGGGTTAATTTTGGCACACTACAACATTTTTGGTTGCACCATTGTGTTCAAAACGACTCAAGAAAGTTGGGATTGGCTTTATTTTTCTCGAGTCAAACTCTAAGAAGATAATCAACAATTAGGTTTTCTCTATGTTGTTTGAATGAATTTTACAAGTAGCACATTTTTCAAGGCATTTTGGTGCAAAATGGTCCCTAGTATTGCATCCAGAAGATGTCAAAACCTATAAATAAATATAAAATCTATTAATTTTTGAGTTCTTGGTCTAGAGGATTTTGATTTTTTTACGCTAGAACTATTCATATGCATGGCCATACTATTGTATAGTATTAAAGTCATACATGTGTGCAGTAGGCATAACTTTGGTGGAAAATTTAGTAGTTTCTCTAAATCTGGAAGTTTCTCTAAATATGGTGACCTAAAATTAGTTGGCAAAATTTGCTAAATTTGTAAAAGTTTCCTAAATTTAGCTACACTACTAAATTATCCTTTGGAAAAGGATGCACCATTGATATTTTATATTTTAAGGCTCAACTTGAAACGGTCATAACTTGCATGAATTCCTTCAAGAAGGCACTAAGGTGTGGGCTCTGTTGGTTTTTCTTCTGAATCAACATCAGGGTTTGCCAGTTCCTATGCACATGCAGATTCAGCCAACTAATACAAGAGGTTGCATGAGCTCCTCCCCTTCACTTCTGGTTCTGCCGCACCAAGGGGGTATCCCTATAGCTAAAGATGTAACCTTGACTAGCTCAATGACTAATAGATTTAGCTTGACAGCAATAGGCAGAATACTCTCATGTCTGGACCAAGATCTGCATGGTAGATCACAAGGTTGGCAACATTCTTGGACATATTTGTCTGGTGGGTATGAGAGCATGCAGGGGGTTCCTAATCCTACTCCTACAACTAACAGGTTGAAGTGATGAAATGGGTGGACATAATGTCCTGGATGCAAGACAAGGGGTTTTGGCTCATAACTACTGACCAAGAGTAGACTGGTGCCTATCCATTGGGCAAGGAGTCAACTAGACATATACAACAGATGGTTTGCAACTTGTCATTCAAGTTTCAAGGGGTTGAGCTTGATGCTTGCCTTACAAACATCACCCAAGGATGGGTATTTAGCTGCCTCTACTTACAGATATCCCTACTGACATGTAACCTTCCCCATGCTCAACCTAAAACAATTTAATCCACTCCTTGAATGGAACTTAGAGATCAAACATGTGATACAGAAAACCATACCCTAGAACCTGAGAAACCCTTAGCAACCAGATTCAGAAGAAGGAGAATAACATGCAGCAAATGGAGACAAGCAGATAAACACATGCAATGAAGCATTTCTCATATAAAATCAACATTGAAACTGAACATATGTGCAAAATACATTCATGTTGCAACTCATTAACTCCAAAATGGGATAGAACAACCAGGATCATGCCCTATTCTTCGTTATTTACACAAAAAATGCCCAGGTCTTCAACAACCAACAAATGAGCAACACAGCCTGCTATATACAGCAAGGCAGGTACTCAGCATTAATCACTGGGTGACTCAAAAGTCCACCAGATACAGTTCATTATGAGGAAGTGGCGCTCAAACATTCAATGCAGCAGGTGGAAGAGGAGATAGGGAAAGGTCTCGAGCCTTGCGCTGCTGCCTGTGGATGTACAACTTCAATCAGGTACCTGATCCATCCACGCCATCACCCATACCCTGTAAGATCTGCCATTAATGGTGCACCAACTCGCGGCCTTGGGAAAAACATCATACTGTGCATCGCAACCGTTTCCTGCCAAGATTTATCACCCTGATATTTCAAATCATGTAGGAACAAATTATCCCACATGCACCCCACGGCAACCCCCTCAACACTTTATATACTGGGCCAAGAGCATATATGATGTCAGTGCTTTTGCTCCCGACGACACCAGTATAAACCTCATCATCTTCCATCGGCCAGACCCTCCTCATCGGCAAACCACTTGCTTGTCCTCCCGACATCACATATCTTGCTGATGAACATCCTTCATCGGGAGGACCCAACATATCGGAGTGACACATTCCTAACACGCTGATGACCAAAGTCATGCTGACGGCTCTCCCTGCACACATCCTCTGATATGTAAAAGATCACCCCAATATTTCACATCACCCTGATATGAAATATCACCCCGCAGAAAATATCACCCTGTGGGAAAGCATATCTATCCGCATCACCTGATAAAAGATATCACCCTGATGTATGAATATCAGCCTGATGACCAACCTTGCCTTCATGTGAAATATCACCTTGATATTTCACCCTCATCGGCACAACCAGATGCATCGGAGGAAGATCCTCCTGCTTTGCTGATACCATATGTCTAGCTGATGAACATCCTGATGATGTCACCATCATATCAGCATACCGCGCATCCCCTCATATCCGGATGATGTCACCATCATATTGGCGCTGGTGTGATATTTGTAAGATCACCTGATATTTCAAAATATCACCCCCTGCAGAAATATCAGGGTGCACTGTAGCTCCATTGTAAGATCGGGGTGATGTATGGATATGACTGATACTTGAAAATATCACCCCCTTCCTTGGAATATGATGAAGCTGATTAGACAAGTGGATATCACCCTGACATAAGAATGACGTCAGCATCAGGGTAATCCAGCGAACATGAAGTGATAAAATAACATTGGGGTGATCTTAACCAAGATCACCCGATGTTCAAATATGATGACCCCCTTCAAAAAGTTGGGTCATACGGAACCTTGCAGCAACATCATCAGGATGATCTTAACTAAGATCACTTGATGTTAAAATATCACCCCGGCGAAAGATCATGCAGGCAGAAAATATGATGACCCTCACAAGCAACATTAGGGTGATAACCAGAAATATGATAATGATGACCTCCTCGGAAGAAAAAATGATGTTGAAGTTGAAAAATGCTGAGGAGGCCCAAGGACTTAGAACTTTTTGGATTTTTTGGGAAGGTGCTTGCATATACATATTTAAGCACCAACAGGGTCCTCTCTCATTACTTCAAAGAGAAAAATCAAGAAGAATGAAGAGGAGATAAAGTAGGTGAAGCGGACCATTGAGGAAATAGGTGAAAATTAAGATGCTTCAGAGCCAAGTATCCATGGTGTCTGACAAGACAAATGAGACAGAAGAAATCTAGGTCCAAGATGCAAAGAAGAACATCACGGAGGCTCAGATAAAACTCACCAAATCCAAATTGGACCTAGCTATGGTAAAGGGGGAAAGTGTCACAAAACAAGCCACCATTGACTTCCTTAGCAAGCAGGTGGAGGACCAGAAAGCACAAGTAGATTAGGAGCAAGTGACCTCTAGTGTCTTAGCAATAAAATTGATAGTCATCAATAAAAAGTTAACTACCCATGATAGTCATCTCTCCACACTCCGGTCCCAAAGAGATACACATAAATAGACAATCAAGGGCCTCACCAAGAATAGAAATGAATTGGAGCAAAGGATGGAAGAAGTGAAAGATGAAATCAAACAACTCTAGGCCAAGATCAAAGAGATAAATTGTATGTGGGATCCCTAGAGCTCATCTATGCCCTCCACTAAGCATACTAGAGAGAGATTAAACAATTTGCCACCGCCTTCACATATGCATTGAATTTCATTTAAGCTCTCCATTCACTAGTACAAAAGGAGATTGATACTATGCAGCCTACACTCATGATTGTGCTTAATGATGCTCATGCCGTATCACATGTCTATATAGTGCCAATTCTTTGAAGTTGATCACTATCAAAATCCAAAGTAGACTCACCACTATGCCCAATAGATAAATGATGTACTAGATAAGGACATGATGATGTAGGAATGCAAGGTATAGTTCAGAATTGTGGTACAATCAATGGAAAACATCTAGGCCCATATGTAGATCCTCATAGAGCATGGATTTCCATCTATGATGGACTCAAATGACAAGGTTCTCTCTCTGAGCACATTCCAAGAGAGGAACAAGAGAAAAGGATTAGATGAACTTGAGCTAGATGGAGTAACCCATACATCAAAAATGGAGGAGAGGTTAGCTACAATAAAGCCAACTGCTAACTTATGGACATTGGTGCAAGATGCCAACTCACAATTGCAACAATTTCTTATGAACATATACTAGAGTTGGAGTAAAGATATAGGATTTTGTTGAAGATCAACCTACCAAAAGATGAGGATTGGGGAATCTCATGGCTTCTCTAAGCCATCTTTGAAGGGTTAGGTATCTTCTTTGAATTTTGAAAAAAATTAAATTTGTATTTTGATGGTGACTCTATGCCCAATGGATCAACTTTTGGGTTCCTCTTCTTCTACCAATGAAAGAACTCCTGAGAGTCATAAAGATTGTAGTGCATTATTCACTACAGCAATCAAATCTATGATCCCACCTTGCATTTTGATCAATAAGAATGCCCTGCAATATTGGGGGGACATTTTGCTCTCAATAATTTTGTATTTTGATATGTCTTAATGCAGTTCTAGTATTTCTCTAAGTCCCAACAAACATGCACCATGAAGCTAGATCTAATATGATGATTCATGGGACTTTCATAAAAATCAAACAAAACTTTCATTGAAAGTTAAACGTGGCGTGGTGATTGTTTGAAAAGGTAATAATGCTTTATACCTATGTATTAATGGGCCCCACTTACTTTATCAGTTGTTAAGTTATGAATTAACTAGAGCCACATGGTGCACTCTCAAGAATTCCAAGAAATGCAAAGAAAGGAATTTTCCAAAGTTGGTGCAGACCATCAATCTACCACCAACAATTAATCTAATAGCCCACAGGATGTGTAGCCATTTCTTAACAAAGTTGATCCATCTTACATCTCGACAACATAGTTTTGACACCCATGACTTCCTTGTATCATCCTAAGAGGGTCTACAACACCTGAGTAGCAAAGGTGGGCCCTGTCACATCCATAATTTAAATTATCCATAAGGGCAAACCCATGCATTGAAAGATAACAACTGTACAACACTCAACAAGGAAGTCTCACTGACTAAGATCATGATAGTGTAGTATTGGGCAATGGATTTCATGAACCATGTACCAGAGGACCTTGCAATTATGGTCAACCACCAAAAGGAACCATTAAAGCACTAAAATGTGCAGAGAGGTATTTTCCTTTGTTGATTTCAAAATGAAATGTAGTTTTGGGTACCTACAAAAACTATTGTAGGTTGGGTAGTCTTCTCTATAAATATTGGCATGCATGTCCATTCATAAGTTAGATGAAACTTTCTATAGCTAAGCTATTGAGCCTAATGTAAGAATTAATTCTAAGATTTTGGTACTACAACTAAAATTTTGAGCCTAATGTGTTAGCTCCATAGATTCTCTCTCTTTGTTGCTACACAGGGGACATCTATGTATGTTTTTGGAGGAGTTGTATTTATGTAATGGTTGATTGATCAATGAACTTAATAAAATGAAAGTTATTGTCCCAATGATTCTCAGCCTTGTCTTTATTCACCTTTAACTATTATGTGCATATTCCTTTATGTCAAGATTATTGCATCATGTGCTATTAAGCTCTACTTTGGTGGTAAAGATATCTATCAGGCATGAGCCTTTGTTATGATTTATTTTATTTCTACAATCTCTTTCCTTTTTCAACCCCCCTCCCCCCCCCCCCCCCCGCCACACAATATCTCTTAGCTTAGGATAGATAGGTATCTAACCCTCTAATCCCATGTTGGCACATTAGCCCTTGAAAATAGCCTTTAGATCACACAAGTACCATGGTGTTTTTTGTATTTTCATGGATAGATACACGTGTTGCATGTGTGGATTCACTGGTTACACATTGGTGCATGTTGTAGATCTATTTTATACTATATATGTGTGCATGGGGTGCATCACTTCCATCTTGTTGCATGTTGTAGTTTTATTGTGTTTTGGAGATACATGGGTGGATTCATTACTTGCATCTTGCAGATTCATGGAATTTGGGTTTGCATGAATTTACATGTTGTAGATTCATTGAGTTTTAATGTTAATGCATATTGTAGATTCATACAGATTTGAGTTTACATGTAAATGCATCTTGTGTATTCATGGAGATTTGAGTTTGAGTGTGAATGCATGGAGTTTTGGGTTTGTATGTGAATGCATGTTGTAAATTCATGGATATTTGGGTTTGCATGTCAATGCATGCTACAAAATTGTGATAGTTCAACATTTAGAAAATGGATTTGGTAATTATATAGATTTTTAGGTGTTTCAGATGTATTAACAAACTCAGACTTGCATGTATGGTTTTGTAAGTTTTACATTTAAAATTAAAATCTATGGTTTTTAATATTTATAGAAGTGTTATTTAGTGTAGTTCCAAAGAGTTGTCTAGATGTGAGACATGTTGTAGATTTGCATGCATGCTTAGTGCATGGTTAGAGGAGATTGGTTGCAACTTTCTCAGTGTAGGAGATTTTTACATGATCAGTCACTCAAAATTTTTGGGATGGTTATTGTTGAGTTCTTGTACTGGATTGGCAGTAATTTTGAAGTGAGGAGATTCTTACAGTGGATAGCTCTTTGTAGTTCTATAGTGATGAACTTCAACAACAAAGGTGTTTTAGAGCTTGTGTTTTTGTAGGTGACTTCATCAACTATGACTTCATTAGTTTTAAATTTGACAGGTGGGACTTTGTCAATTATGAATTTGTTAGCATTATACATCTTCAACTTTCAGGATGAACTTTGTCAGGAGGAACTTCAACAATAAGAACATATTTGATTGTGACAAATTGTCTTCATAGTTTTGAGATGGTGGTTCTACTTTTTATTTTGGGAGTTCTTGGTGTTGTAGTTGATTTCTTTAATTATGTTAAGGTCATGTGTGATTTTCAAATTTTAGGATATGTGTGTTTAATAATAATTCCATGAGAAGCTATTGTGTGCACAATTTAGTGTTTTAGAATGACACGATTGTATTTAAAATTTTCTCATGGGTTTATCATGATGACATGGGCAACTCTAGATCACTTTCAGTGGGAGCTTTGGTAGTGATGTGTTATTGTGTCATGATCGACTCTGGATCATATTTTGTAGTTTTAGCATGATATGGAGGCTCTTAGGAGAAGATTAGAATCATTTGGAGACATATGATCTTGTATTTAAAAATGTAAATCATGACATCATAATGAATTCCTTGATTATGTACTGATCATGTAGAGGTAGCTTTGGTAGTGATTTGAGGTGGTCTTCTAGAGTTGAGTATAGTGATCATTTTTCCATGGGGAGCTTCTAGATATTGTAATGTTGCAATTAGAGTTTAGTTGGCAGGTGAAGATTGGTTGGGTACTTGTTAATGATTAACATATTTGGGTGAGGTTGGAGATCGTGTTGAAACAACGAGTCTCTTGATGAGGTTTTAATAGAAAGATGAAGAAGCTTACACTTCGAGTTGGACATGAGTTTAGCATAGACCTGATGAGGAGATTGTTTATAGAGAGAGTTAGTGTGATTTAGAGCATCTCAGGAGGAATAATCGCATACCCCTACTCTCTATAAGGCCCACTCAATAGGGAATGATTAGTGTGATTTAGAGCATCTTGGGAAGAATAATCTCATACCCCCACTCTCTATAAGGTCCAATCAACATAGATTGATCTAATAGGTAATGTGGACACCTAGTTTTTTGGATGCATTTTGTTTTGTTCTTTATTTTCTCATGTGAAGGAGTCTTGGGTTGTGAATGCCAATTTTGAGGACTGGTTTGAGATGTGCATGGCATGGTTTTATTTTCCTTTCTTTCCTTATGTGTATAAGTCAATTATGAGGACATGTTTAATGAGTATAGTGGATTGTCAATGGCTTTGGGCATATTCCCTAGTTGTGGGAATGATTGTTAGTTTGATGAATCCTTTAGTTTGAGAATCTTACATCATTTTGGATTTTTTGATCTATTGTCATGTTTAATCTTGGGGTTGAATGATTAGATGTTGAGATAGCTTTTCTATATGGGGATTTGGAAGGGGGTCTACTTTCACAACTAGAGCACTTAGCAATGTTGGTAGAAGAACATGGGGTGATTTGCTATATTTTTCACTATAGTTTGATGTTTATCTTAGAGGTTCATTTCATTTTAGAGTTGTGATTTGTGAAGAGCTAATCAGATCACTAGGTATTTTGAACACGTTGGTGATTATTTACTGATATTGCCCATTATTGTTTTTTAATAACAACATGGATGATTGGGGCTCTTTAATCTTAGTTTTCTATATGATGCAAAAAACCTAGGAGAGCTGAGCTTTCTTGGTGTGAAGATCATGGGAGATAGAGAGTAAACAAAAAAATTTGGGTTAGCTAGAGAAAGTATGCTAACTTAGTTTTGTAGTGGTTCAATTTGTAGGTTTATATATTAGTGTGTGTTCTTCAACACTAGACGATTTGGAGGACATGAGCCTTGATCTTTATATAAGTGTTATTGGTAGATTTTTGTATGTTGTGATCAACACCAAACCAAACATTGCCCAAGTAGTGGGAGTCCTAAGGAGGTACATGTGTCACTAGATTGTGGCATAGGGGCCTTTTGGTTTTTTACATGTCTCTGTGTTAGCTACTAGGGAAGACAAACTTGTGTATACAAGGACTTGAGTTTGTAGATTGGGTTGGATATGTGGATAATAGGAGGTCTACCGTAGCTATGTGTTTACCCTATTTTTTGGTGTGATTAGTTGAATATATGAGTGATAGGTTGTGGTCATTGTTCTAACTATATAGGTACCGTACATGGTAGTTACTCATGCCTATTTTGGAGGAGTGTTTAGCTTTAGTGATTGTGCTCAAATATCAAGTTGAAGTAGGATATCATGATGTTCCTATGTGACAATTAGTGTGTTTGCTTGCTTGGGTAACTTGTCTTTCATGTGTTAGCATGGTGGAGGATGAGAGGTTTTTTGATCGAGATGGTGGTCCCCTTGGTTGTTGTTGTAGTTGCTTTGATGGAGCCTAGGAGCATAGTGGAGTTTAGTTGATGCATCATGGTTGTGGTCTTCTCAACCTTTAGTGGCTAGTTCATTACTATTAATTTTCTATTTTTCTCTTGTAAGGTATACAATAATTACCTAGAGAATATTGGGATCATGTGCCATACACCTTACACTCATAATGTTCAAATTTGTTATTTAATTTGTATTAATTATGCACCCACATAGAAAAGGGTGTGCCACTTTGTAGTTTGTATTTTACAAGTTGTAAGCAACACTTAGTGTCATGGAAGTTGCTAAAGCAAATATGACATTTGTAAGGTGTGAAAGGGACTTTGAAAAGAGCATGAAAAGAGGGAGTTAAGTATGAACTAGAAAATTAAGGAGAATTTATTGTTATTGCATGAGAATATCTTTCTACAAGGTGGATAAGTCCAAGATTTTATGCCTTCGTTTGGGTGCCTAAACTTGCCCCTAGTTTCAACACATGGATATAAAAAACCCTTATGGTTTTTAGTTTTGAGCTTGGCTATATATTGAATGCTTAACATATGTGGTATTTGATGCACTTGTATTTGCAATGGTTATGTTACTAGATTTTCTCCACAATTGATCTCTTGTTGCTCATTACTATGACATTGCAATATTGCTATGGGTGTATGGATAAGATGTTGTAGTATTACTCACATGTTGTAAAGCGTGTGTTATAGATGGAGGATATGTTGTCAGATTGACTTCAAAAGTTAGTGATGTTCTCCTCTTTTTCCTAATAAAGCATTGATACTTTATAAATGTATTGTAATTATCTTGTTACTAACTAACACACTAGGTATGCTTTGGAGGTTGGATTTTTCCTAAAAAAATTCTTAGGTATTGTTATCACTTGAAATTGCACCCTTTTGTTGAAGCTTTGACTATTCCAACAATTTCAGAGTAACATGGGATTGGTCTCAAGATACAGGACCTTGCAGTTGAGACCAAACCTCCAGAGAAGGCTGGTTCCTTTTTCTGAGTTTAAGGCTCAGAGAATGACAACTAAATCTAATGTTAATACTTACTAGGAGAAAAGAGATAAAAGGAATGCAGAAAATAAAATAGTGATGCACTAGATTTGGGATGTTTAGCTGGAACTGGCATAACACAATAATGATTTCAAAGGCTGAATAAACTAACACAGACCCATCCAATCTTTAACAAAGGCCAAAACATAATGTTGAAACTTATAGAGGGACTGTTTTATCCACAGAATAAATGAACAACAATCAAATAGACATAGTGTAGAAGATAATGAGAGAGGCATAATCAGTTGCTTGTATTGATCATAGAGGCTAAATAGCCATTACAAAAGAAAGACAATTTGTTACAGAAGGGTATACACAAAATAATTATTTACATTCATTGGTGAACCACTACCGGAGGCATCAAAGGCTCATCTTCGAACACAATGTCTCAGATCCGACTGGTTCTTGCAAATGCATTACAAGGTCTGTGACAACAAATTATCTAACCAACGCAACAACCTAGAAGAATAACTAACAGAATCACATCATTTTTACATGTATATATATCATTTTAATCCACTGTGCAACAATAGGCACTGAAAATTAGCCAACTACCTTGCCCAAGCGCCCACATTGCATCTAATTTTGGCCCATGGCCCTATTAGGAAATTGACAGAATGGGACGACGACCATGCCTTGTCAGGTTTGCGAAATGGCAGAGGAAGATTGCTTACACGCATGGGTATGGCCACATTAATGAGAGAAGGCCTGAAATACTCCCCTGATGTCTGCAAATCCATTTTGTTCCCTATTACTACAAGTGCATTGAAGAATTTCACTGTTTCAACCACCTTCATTTGGCCTAACCTGCAACATTGAATGTTGGGTACTTTCTCATCCTGTAATAATGGTGTGATTATAGGGATACAATAAATCACGCCCTGCAGAAGCTTTTACAACACTTTAAAATGTTGTATCTTTTCAACTCTCCCCTTTGGCACCTTTACTTTCTTTGTTGTCAGAGAATTTGTCTCATGCAGAATTCTTCAACCTTGCCTTTTATCTTCCTCACCTTAATTTCCCTTTGGTTGGCGAAATTTGCATTTCGCGAACCATCAAGCTCTCCTCTTTCTTCCTTTTGGGCCCAGTCAGTGATCCCGTCGATCGGCGAACCTTCGAAATCATGAACTGGTTAGCGGGTTTGCATTTTTGTCGATTCCCCCACTGGCCGCTCTTCATCATTTTTTCAGCCTCCCTTGCTCCTTTGCCTTGCTTAGTCGGCAAATTCGCCAATCAATGAACTTGTCGATTGGCAAACCATGAGGTTTGCAAACTTTAAAATTTGCTGACACAGCGCTCCTTTGCCTTGCTTACCTTTGCTTGCCTACTAGTTGCCTAGTCGACGAATCAATGAATCGGCGAACCAATGAACCGGCCAACAAACTTAAAATTTGCCAACTAAGGCAAAAGTAAAGGCAAAATACTTAGAAATTTTAAGATTTTTGAAGGGAGGCCTTCTTCCATTTAAGCTCTCTCAGATCGGATATTTCTAATGAAAGAAGGGTTCAAGGTTTTGGATTATTTTAGCCTGGGCAAAATATGACAACAGGTATATCTTGTGTTATGTGTTTTCTCTTTTGATATTGTTGTGAATATAAACTTACTTGCATCTCTTCTCTCATAGGGTTAATCTAGGAGTTGTCTACTTCCAATTTTTTCTTTATGTACATTTTTTCCTTTTACTTATTATCATAACTTTACCTATGAAGTGATTTGATCTAATGATGGCGATGTTACGTTCTTTACACCATAACTTTACCTATGAAGTGATTTGATATAATAATGTTACATTCCTTACACAGAGATAACGTAAGTCAAATCTATACCCACAAAACTAATTCAAAGTAACATATAAGAAATATAAAAATCATGACCAAATCTTTAAAAAAAAAAAATCAAAAATCAAAAATCAAAAATCACAAATACATAAAAACAAACCCAAAACCCAAATCATAAAGATAAAGAACATGGGCCGGATGGCTATACAATTTGTATAACGTACTTATTAATCCTAATGATTCCTAAATATAAGATGTTCTACCCTAGCATTCTTTCTCCCACATGATATGGGAAGTAGAAGATCCTCATCTTTTCCTTTTACCCAATAAAGCGAAAGAGAAACCAGCCACCAGTGCCAAGTTTAGATCTTACTGGTGAAATGAGGACATTTTAATAACGACGCAGTAATGGGCAGGTTGAACGTTTATGCAATCAATTTGGTTTAGGCTGGCTTAAACATACCTAAAATAATACAATGTAAATATTCTTAAACCGATTTCTGACCCATCTTCAATTTCAGTCTTGAATGACGCTTTCATGCAGCCCTCTGTTATCTGTATGCGACTGTTCCTCTGTGAACAGCGTTCTGTATACTCTCTATATGCTATCTTAAGCTTAACTCATATAAAAAAAATTATTACATTTTCTTTTTCAATTGCAGTCTTTTAAGGGCATATAATAATGTTCTGTTCTAACACTCTACTTAAATATCATCCATTTCAATGGTCAAATAGTGAATTAATAATTTTACACTTCACAATAAAAAATCGTGTCAAAATTGACCTTGATATTTAAAAAGAACCCTGTTCTAACTACCCATATAACTTATAGTGAATTATTTTTCTAAGAAATCTCAGGCAAAGTCATGAACAGAGCCATTGGACAGGCATGAATTATTTTTCTAAGAAATCTCAGGCAAAGTCATGAACAGAGCCATTGGACAGGCATGTTTGGTATTTTTAAGGTGAGAACGTTTTTTTATATATATACATATACACAATTAATATGTATGTTTAGTGCGAGCTCCTTTTTGTGGGGCGAGAAGTATGTGGGCTCACCGATCACTGTCTGAATGCCATAATGAATATACTCTAACCAAACAAATTTCTAATTAGAGCTGGAAACAAGAAATGGGGGAACAGACTTACAGATTGAATTAATTTGAATGCATTGGTAATTTGAAACCGTTTGTGAATTCACAAAATCAAAGCCCCATGTTGACGTCAGCCCGTGAGGAGTGCTGAATGACATAACAGTGTAACAGCATTCACAACTGAGGCACCAGATTTTTTTTGAATTCATAATGAATGAGGACATATACACAGTCATGGAACCTGATTTTTTTAATTTAAAATGAAGAAGACATGCAGGCTTGGAATTTGACAGCCATCCTTGATTGTCATATGAAAATGTCATGGCGGTCATTTAACTGCTTTTAAAATATAAATTGTAAGAAAAAATTAATAAAAATAAAAAATTTATTTAAATTTTGCAAATAATTTATTTAGTATTTTTTTGATATTATAACCCTGGTTTATGTGATCAGGGATCCATTCAAAATAGGATAAATTCATAAGTCTTTAAATATCTGAAAAAAGACTAATCACTATGTAAACACCCCCAAAGACTACCATAGCCACCTCTATTTGGCTATCAAACTGGAAACAAAAGTGATTGTAACATAGTGTAATTGAATTATACTGTCCCTACCCAACCTCTAATACATAAGATGCAGTGAGGGGCAAATTACAACATCCATCTCTCATAAACAAATTATCAAAACAGAAAACATATCAATCACAATACCTAATCTTCTCCTTCACCAAACAGGTCCACATCATCGCTAGCATTGTCACACGCATAGGAAAAGGAAGGTTGAGTACGTTCTGGGACCGTGCAATCTCGTCGACCACCTTTCTGGTCTATAATACCCTTATCATCACGTCGTGCAAATGACCCAGCACTAATTCCATGTTCTCTACATTCTGCTTGGATGCTTCAATCATGTCATCATGCGTCAAGACAAAAGAGGCTGCAATTGAAAGCATAGTAGCAACGATGAGCGACTAGGTCGCGTCGAATACATTCCACCTCCCGCATGTGCTGCAAGATCCAGCAAAAGATGTGCCATAGCTTCCCGCACATTCACACCTTCCTTGCCATCGACTTCCTTAGCCAACTTAAGAAGCTGTCCCAACCAGTTTCTTAATTTCTCCCTCCAATCCATTAATAAACCCTGCCATGCCCTCTTCGCCTGAATTTTTCTTCAGGCACTTCCTAGCAAAATACTTCCTTTTCATTCTAGCACCAACTGTCGAACTACCACTCTTTCTGGTCTGTCTCCTCGGGACTCCTTCCATCACCTTCTTGCCCTTCTCAACCTTCTTCCTCGTTGTCTCACCAAGCTCGCCCCCCATATCAGCAAAATCCATCTTCAATAGCCTGCAGAAAGAAGAGAAAAAAGATGAAACAAACAAGGAAACCTACCTCCCCCACTTCGAGAAAACACTTGGCAATTGCCACACACCATCATGATTAATGATAAATTCTTGCCTCACTCGCCCTTCGCCAACTCTCCACAGACCTCTGACATATTCACAAACCATCATTTCTATTTAAGAGACTAGTTAGTATTTAAAATTTATTATTATTTATAATTTAAATTAATATTTTTTATTTTTAAAATAATTATATTAAAAATATTTTACATTTAGAAATTATGTATACAGATTTTTAAATTTTTAAAAAATACTAATCTAATCAAGTCAAATCTTATAGATTTTATCAATATTTATTATACAAGTACTTTTTATTGGCAATTAATGTCTTAAACTTTTATAGATTTTGATCTTCCATAGTCCAAAAACAAACAAAAAAGATATGAAAAGACTTGTAATTTGTGTGTATTTCCTCAATGACCCATCCTTATTATTAGTATACACTATACATTCAATACTCAAAAAAATAAAAACTATGCACTGAGATTTTTTATATTTTTAAATAAACAAAATATAACACTCTCTATAATTATGGACATTGAGTCTTAGAACTCATATTCTCTTACTTGGTTGAGTGTTTGGTTTATTTTTCAAAAATTTATTTGTATACAGTAATGGAAATAACTAAATGAATCAATGTATAGTTCAACACTTTTAAAGACAAGAAATAAATAAATGAATCCATACATAGTTCAACTTGGTTTAGCTTATTTTGGCTTTAGGAGATATTTGTGGAACTAGTGACTCCATTAATATTTTATTTGTGGAGCAGATATTTTAAATTGTAGTTTTTTAATATATTAAGAAAAACAAAACTAAATTATCAATAAAAAATATTTATTATATATAAAATTTAGAGGATAATATTTAGAAGAAAATGTTAAAAAAAAGGAAGGAAATATATGAAGTCACATGGCATATTTTTCATTATGGAGTGGCTCCATAATTTCAGCCCCTCTTTTTTCTTCAAAACTTATTTCCAATCCCTAAAAAGTAGCCACTCCACTATGATAGGGAAAGATTCTAAATTATCCTTTATGCATAATATAAAATTTGCATTCTCCTCAAATTTGTAGGAGGTAACATATAAAATAAAAAAAGAGGAATAGGGTTTGTGAAAGATAATATATTCGAATACATTATTATTATATTATTTAAACAAACCAAATATTTTAGAAATTAGTTAAATAAAAATTTGATTAGATAAATGAATAATTGATTGCATTACTTATAATTTATAGTCTAGTCTTTTCTAATTATTTCTTTATAATTGTAAATATGAAGAAAATAAAAGTAGAATTGTACAAAAATGAAGACTAATAGTTATGTTTAAAGATTACACTTAAAGTAAAAATTTAAATTTATTATTACAATTAAAAGTAAGTTAAGAATGAGTGAGTTCTTCCTTAAAGTTTTTAGTTTTCATGTGATTTTAGAGGTGCAATTCTATATCAATTTTCATCTTATCCCTGATAGGTAAAGGAATAATATTATACAAAAAACTTTATACAATTTTTAACAAAAAAATACAATTCATTATATTCATATTTCTTAATTAATATATTTATATAAAAAAATATTATATCTTAATTTTTTTATAAAAGTTATATTTTCTCTTGTTCTATATTCTTCTGATGATCATGAAGTATGATCCCAAATATTGAGAGTAAATCTTGAAACATTGATCTACAATCATTATAGACTGTGGAAATTTGATGTCTATCAAAGTTATATTTTCTATAATTTAAAGTGTCATATTTACAATTATATAAAATTTGAAGTTGTAAATTTATTAAAAAAAAAAACTATTTAAGACAGCTATTCTTAAATATCATCCACTTCAATAGTGAAAGGTCAATTTTGGCCAATAAAAATAGGATAAATATTTACCACTTTTTGTTATGAATAAACTGTAAAATTACTATTAACTATTTGACCATTAAAATGGATGATATTTATGTAAAATTGCTACGAAATATGAAACAATAGAGGGACAACATATAACCAGTGTCAATTATTATGTTGAATGTAAATTCAATAAACAGAATAACAGAACCAAAAAGAAGAACAGCAAATCAATACAAATGCTCAGAATGAAAAAGATATAAAACAACACACACAGAACAACAAGACCATTTAACGTGGTTCACCAATTGTTGGCTACATCCACAATGAAGGGCATTTTATTATGTCAATCCATCTCTCTCTGTGTTTCTGTATTACATACACATCTGTGTTTCAAACAACAGCTATTCAATACTCCACGCTATATCCTACAGAACTTCCTCCTGCATTTTAACCATCCTCAGACCCTCGGCATTGCAACAACCGCATGCCAAGAAGATGGCAGTTACAAGGAATAGGTTGCCAGAGGAATAAGTCTGAGAATGCAGGGGAAACTACAGATCAGTTACAAATTGGGCTTCACACAAATGCCACGTGCCCAACAATCTCCCACTTGAAGACCAATGGGATCGGCAATGAAGCTGCTCTGAGAGAGATCCCCTTCGTGAAATTCAGTGTCATAGAGGAACAAGACTGAGAGAAGATCTACAGAACTCGAACTTCTCTCGAGGAACAACCTTGGTTAATGCATCTGCCAGATTAACCTTTGTGTCAATCTTTGTGACCTGCAACATGCCTTCATCAATAACATGGCGGATAAAGTGGTATCGAAGGTCAATATGCTTTGTTTGACTGTGGAAAGCTAAATTTCTTGCCAAGTGAATAGCACTTTGGCTATCACAATATAATGGAAATACTGATTTCGGACAGCCCAGTTCGGTCAACAAATGCTCAAGCCATATCATTTCTTTGGCTCCTTCCGAGAGCGCAATGTATTCAGCCTCAGTGGATGACAGAGCTACAACTTGTTGCAACTGAGAAACCCAACTAATGGTTGCCCCGGCAAATGTAAAGACATAACCAGTGGTAGACCGGCGTTTGTCTAAATCTCCGGCCATATCTGAATCAACATAACCACAGAGCTGAATGTTAGTACCTCCAAAACATAAACAAAAATGTGAAGTACCTTTCAAGTACCGTAGAATCCATTGAACTGCCTGCTAGTGTAGTTTGCCCGGATGACTCATGAATCTGCTCACAACTGCAACTGCTTGTGCTATGTCTGGACGAGTACACACCATTGCATACATGATACTGCCAACTGCAAATGTATATGGAACAGACCTCATCTGTTCTTCTTCTTCCTAATATTTTGGACACAAAGTTGAAGATAGACAGAAATGATCAGCCAAAGGAGTAGATACCGGTTTAGCATGAGACATATTAAATCTGTCCAACACTTTGGCAATGTAGTTTGCTTGGGACAACTTGAGTTCTCTTTTATTTCTGTTTCTAAATATATACATCCCAAGAATTCTTTTGGCTGGTCCTAGGTCTTTCATGGCAAAACGAAGAGCCAACTGTTGCTTCAGTTGAGCAATAATCTTAACACTAGTACCAGCTACTAACATATCGTCAACATAGAGCAAAAGTATGACAAACTCACCAATATTGAGCTTCTTGTGGTAAACACAAGGATCTGATTCGCACCGAATAAAATTATTATCAGTCATGAAGCGGTCAAATTTTAAATACCATTGTCTTGGAGCTTACTTCAGCCCATACAAACTCCACTTCAACTTACAAAATAAATGCTCCTTACCTGGTTGAGAAAATTCTTCAGGCTGCTCCATGTATAAATCCTCATCAATGTCTCCGTGGAAAAACGTTTTCACATCGAGTTGCTCAAGTTCTAAATCCCAAATGGCTACCAAACCCAACATAGCACGGATTGTGTCCATTCTAACAACTGGAGAAATTTTTTTAGAAAAATCAATACCTTTTTGCTGATCAAACCCCTTGACGACTAATCTGGCCCTATACCTTTTTCTTCCTCCGTCTTCGTCTTTCAAACGATAAATCCATTTGTTCTTGAGAGGCTTTCGATTTGGCGGAAGATGAACCAAATCCCAGGTGTGATTGCCTCTCAACGACTCCATTTCTTCGTTCATGGCTGCCATCCAATTGTGTGCATTTTCATGCTTGCATGCTTGTATATATGTTGTTGGCTCTGCATAATCAGAGAGCAATAACTTGTAGTCATCGAATTTTGTAGGTCTCTTCTTCTCACGGGTAGACCTCCTCAATTGTGGAGCTTGCTCTGGCTGGAGATTGGAGTCCATATTGAGTCTCTGTAATAAATTCTAAACATCATCAACCTCTGAGTGTAGAGGCCCCTGAGGAAAGCTCCCATGTCTCTGTATATTGCTCTGTGCACCTATAGTGCTTTGCTGAGTCACACTGCCCTATTTAGGCAGTAATCCTTGTATCTGTTCAAGAGAAATCTGTGCATTTGTTTGAGGCTGCGTTGGACATAATACAGGCAGCGTATATGTTTGGGAAGGCAGTGCAAGGTCTTTTGAAGGTTGCGTTGAAGTGTGGAAGGGCAGCATATGACCGATGGAATGTTGCGTTGGTTTAGAGGATGGGACAGGCTGCGTTGAACAGTCAATAGGCAACGAATTGACCGTTGGAGGCTGCATAGGGTCAAGCAAGGATGGCTGGACATTTTCTCCAATGTGCGTGGGGACATGGACGGAATTGCTAGGAGCTGGCAGCGATTTATCAAACAAGAGCTGTGTTGAGTGTTGTGAACGCAGCAAAGGCTGCGTAGACTATTGTGAAGGCTGCGTGGTATGTAACAAGGGCAGCGATTGGTCAATTAAGGGCTATGTTGGAAGGTGTGAAGGCAGTGAAACACCTAAAGAAGGTAGCATAACACTTATGGGAGGCTGCGTTTGAGTTATTGAGGGTTGCATAGCAACAATGCAAGGCATACCACTCGATGACTGAGTAGGAATTGTGCATCCAACCGAGGACCTAGTGGTAGTAGAAATAGGAGCTCCTATGATATAAGAATGTATAGATGTAACAAGTGGCTGAGAGAAAGAGATGGTGGATTGTTTTACCATGCCATTATTGAACAAATCCACATCAACATATTCCGTCATAGGTGAATTGCAAGGTTGCAAACTTGGAAAATCCTTCTCGTTAAACACAACATCGCGACTACGGATTATAGTCTTTGCAACGGGATCTCAAAGACGAAAACCAAACTGATCTTCACCATAGCTGAGAAAAACACACCTTTTTGACTTGAAATCTAACTTAGTTCTCTGCTCTTTTGGAATGTGAACAAAAGCGGCACAGCCAAACACCCGCAAATGATGATAGGAAATTCGTTTGCCGAGCCATGTCTCCTCAGGTATGTCAAAATCCAGCCTAGACGATGGAACTCGATTGATTAAATACACAGCAGTATTACATGCCTTTGCCCAAAACTCTTTGCCCAATCTGGGATTGGAGAGCATGCATATAGCTCTCTCAAGTATCATGTGATTGAGCCTCTCAACTGCACCGTTCTCCTGAGGTGTATAAGGGATGGTCTTGATCCATCGAATACCATGGTCTGCACAAAATGAATCAAACTCCGAAGAGCAATATTCTCCACCATTGTCTGTTAGTAGGCATTTAATTTTATGCCCAATCTAATTTTCAACAAAAGCCTTAAAAATTTTAAATTTTGAAAATACCTCAGATTTTCTATTCAACATATAAATCCAGATTTTTCGAGTGTAGTCATCTAGAAAGGTTACAAAATAATTTGCTCCACCGAAAGAAGTTACTTGAGTCTGCTCCATCGAAAGAAGTTACCTGAGTCGGACCAAAAACGTCGGAATGAACAAGTTCCAACGGAGTAGTTTTCTTGTCATGCCCCGTTCTCAAGAAACTGGTCTGGCACTGTTTGCCATAAAGGCAATGTTCACATAATTCTAAATCGACGAAAGTGAGGCCTGGAAGCTGATTGCGCTGAAGCATAACTTGAAGACCTTTTTGGCTCATATGACCGAGCCGTTTGTGCCATATTTCAGACCCACTGTCCATAGCTGGCAAAGCAACTCCCACTTCATCAAAACAGTCCAGAATATAGAGATTACCTTGCTTCTTTCCTCTTGCCATTACTAAAAGCTCCATTGTAATTTTCCATGAATCAAGAGAAAATTTAACATTGCAACCATTGCCTATAAGCTGACTAACAGAAATTAAATTTCTTTTTAACATGGGTACATATCTAACATCCGTCAAAGTTAATCTATCTCCATTTTTCAAATTCAATGTGATATCACCTTTACCTAAGATGTCACATTCTTTATTGTCACCAAGAAACACCTTACCGAATCTGCCTTCTTGAAAATTTGTGAAAGCTTGACGGCATGAAGTGGCATGAACTGAGGCGCCGGAATCAAGAACCCACGAATCTGCATTTGTATCACTTGCTGATAGGACCAAAACACCATCACTTGTAGTGTTTGCTTGATTATTTGTGCTCATGTTGCCTTGACCTTTCTTATAGTTCCAACAGTTCTTCTTATTGTGTCCGGGTTTTCCACAAAACCAACACGCACTGGTTTTGCCCCTAGACTTCGATCGCGGACCAGATTGTGACCTTCTCCGGTTGTTGTATCTACTTCTGTCATGGCTTCTTCCCCTATTGTTTATACTTACAGCTGTTAGAGCATCGCCGGATGAGGGTCCCTGATGTTTCCTTCTCATGTCTTCGCTGAGAAAAGTAGCTGCAACGTCATAAAAAACTAATGTACTCTTGGCTGCTACAGAAGTGCTCACAGTCATGACAACACCTTCCCAGCTATTTGGTAAAGAGCACAACAGCAAAATTGCTTTAATCTTAGAATCTAACTTGATACCCACCGAAGCTAATTGAGTAACTAAGGTGTTAAATTCATTCAGATGATTGGACATAACCCCACCTTCTTTCATTTTTAGGTTATATAATTTTTTCATAATAAATACCTTGTTCAAAGCCGAAGCAATCGCATACATGCTGGAGAGCTTTTCCCAGAGCTCTTTCGTAGTACTCTCATTTGAGACATTGAATAATACATTGCTAGACAATGAAAGAAAAATAGTTGCCTTCGCTTTCATATCGAGTTTTTCCCAATATTCATCCTTCATAGTACCTTGTCCTTTGGCTTTCCCTATCAAGGCGAGTGACAAGTCATGTTTGATAAGAAGAGACTCCATATGCACTTTCCAAAGACCAAAGTTTTGGCCTGTAAATTTCTCTATTTTCCATTTCTCTGAATCATCCATTTTGATTGTTGTACAGGTTCCAACAAAAAAGACTTCACAAGGTATCTCTTGGACCAAGCTTCACACAGAGCTCTGATACCAATTGTAAATTCAATAAACAGAATAACAAAACCAAAAAGAAGAATAGCAAATCAATACAAATGCTCAGAATGAAAAAGATATAAAACAGCATACACAAAACAACAAGACCATTTAACGTGGTTCACCAATTGTTGGCTACATCCACAACGAAGGGCATTTTATTATGTCAATCCATCTCTCTCTGTGTTTCTGTATTACACACACATCCGTGTTTCAAACAGCAGCTATTCAATACTCCACGCTATATCCTACAGAACTTCCTCCTGCATTTTAACCATCCTCAGACCCTCTGCATTGCAGCAACCGCATGCCAAGAAGATAGCAGTTACAAGGAATAAGTTGCCAGAGGAATAAGTCTGAGAATGCAAGAGAAACTGCAGATCAGTTACAAATTGGCTTCACACAGATGCCACGTGCCCAACATTGAAGAATCATTATAAACGAGTAATCCAGGACGGACGTGAATATTGAGAGGTAACAAAGTTCGAGTTTCATTCTCATCTGTTACACGATCGATGCCATGGCGCTTAGAATGTTATACTCAAATCTTAGCTGCAAAAGAAAATCCGTCACTCACCAGTTATTATCGAAAGACAGTGTTTTGATAATACTGCTAAAATTGTCGAATGGCCAGATCTTTTCCAACTGACGTTGTGAACCGTTGATAACGAGAGGCAGATCCCTTGCTCTCATACAAGGAACGCCATTGGCGTAATAAAATAAAGATGACAGGGTTTATGAAACATAAAGAATCAAAGGTACGTTTTAGGGCAGTACCCAAACAAATTTGGGTTTGCCCCGAGACTGTCCCACGTTCATGTCTTCTACTAACTGTAACGTGTCAGCAGACGTGCTCCACGAGGCCTAAATTGGCCACCAGCTTGCAATGAGAAGTCCGAGGCTTATAAATTCGTACCCACATGCTGAATCCTATAATACCCACTTCCAAAAATCTCAATACCCACTTCAATTTGAACTTTGAAACTAGAATTTTGAATTAAAAAATGCAGAAAAATCCCTGTAACAAGTTCATTTGATTCACACAAAAATGGGTTGTCTATCTCCCTCAGCTGAGTTGACCCCCCTGCTAACCCATTTGGATGTGAAGGTGGAGGAGCCTGAGATCATTGTGCCTGCTGAACCCACTGAGGAGTGTGCCCTCTTTCTGTCAAACATTGATCAGACAGTTTCTTACGTTATAGACACCATGTTTTTTTACCCACCCAATAGAGGAAGTAAGGAAGAGGGTGTTGATATTGTGGGTAAGCTGAAAGATGCTCTTGGGAAGGTGCTGGTGCCCTACCATTTCATGGCAGGGAGATTAATGCTGAATGCAGAGAAGGGGAGGATGGAGATTAACCCGTAATAGGGCTGGGGCACTGTTTGCAGCTGCTTCATGTGACCTGACTCTGTCTGACCTGGGGAATGTTGCATACCCCAATCTTGCTTTCAAGAGCCTCGGTCTCCAAGACAACAATGCCAGAAAGTTTGGGGACACCCCTCTGCTCATGATACAGGTAAGGTAATTGTGTTATATGAGCACTTAATAGGTACTCTATTTAAATATCATCCACTTCAATGGTCAAATGATCAATAGCAATTTTACACCTCATTAACAATTAAAAGTGTTTAATATGTCCTACTTTTTATTGGCTAAAATTAACTGTTGACTGTTGAAATGGATGATATTTAAGAACAACCCTTAATAAGAACTTGCATTAGCTTTCAATCCATTTACGTTATACTCTTAAATAAGACATTAGTGACCTAGGAGCTTATGTTTGGATTGCTCAATTCTATGTAATTAAGTTTTGGAATATGGTGCTGAAAGTGAGATGATTATATTTTCATAAACCGGATAATGGGCATTGCAGTGGTGCATTTTCTTTGCCTAAACCTTTTTATCATGATGCAACTTGTCTATTCTTTCATACCATTTGCCATTCTTGCAATTGATGGAAATTTTTACATAGAACAAGATTCTATCCCAGAATATGCTTATAGCTTGTGAGCTGCGCTCCCGCTTAGCTACTTGCCCATTTTATGACAGCACTTTCAGCGTCTACACCGAACACCAGAAGACTGTGATACTATGTCTAAATTTTTTGGATGGGCTCCTGTATAAATTGAAGATCTGCTTGTTGGTGTTGGAAATAAGCCACACCCAGAGCGACGATGGACTAATCCAAGAGGGGTCAGTAGCTCAATGGTAGAGCACTCCAGCAGTGAATGGAAGGTCCTCCTAGTTGGTCCATGTCTCAACATGGTATCAGCCCAGGCTAGGACTGTGAAGATGATGAGAGAACTCATTTTTTCCGTGTAAATATATAGAAAAATAAATAAAAATAAAAACAAAAAAAATTAAAAATAAGAATCCAAAAAAAAATTGAAGAAAATAAAAAATAAAAATTATGAAGGATACAAAGGTGAGAAAATCACAAAAAAAATGATGAGAGAACTCATTTTTTCCGTGTAAATATATAGAAAAATAAATAAAAATAAAAACAAAAAAAATTAAAAATAAGAATCCAAAAAAAAATTGAAAAAAATAAAAAATAAAAATCATGAAGGATACAAAGGTGAGAAAATCACAAAAAAATATAGAACCATGGAAAAAATAAAAAATAAATATAAAAAAGAAATTGAAAACCATTGAAAAAAAAATTGAAATATATAACCTGTAGAAGATATCTCTCTACATACTATAGATATATTCAAAATTTGAAAATATGTATTGCTTGTTTAAAAATTTAATTCTTTTTAATTTGATTCTTATATATATAATTGCATTTTATTTATTTAAATTTTTGAAAAATCTAAATACATGCATAATTTTTAAATGTGAATTTTTTAATATACTTATTTAAAAAAATATATATCAATTTAAATTATAAATAATAAAATATTTTTAAATACTAAATAAATTACTCAGAAAATTTAAATAAATTTTTATTTTTATTAATTTTGATATATTAATTTTTTCTTACAATTTATATTTCAAAAGCAGTTAAATGAGGAAACCATCATGAAATTTTCATATGACAAACAAGGGTGACTTCCAAGCCTACATGTCTTCTTCATTTTAAATTAAAAAATCAGGTTCCATGACTGTGTATATGTCCTCATTCATTTTGAATTCAAAAAAATCTAGTTCCCACTGCTGCCTCAGTTGTGAATGCTGTTACACTGTTCTGTCATTCAGCACTCCTCAGGGACTGACGTCAACAGAGGGCTTTGATTTTGTGAATTCACAAACAGTTTCACATTACCAATGCATTCAAATTAATTCAATCTGTAAGTCTATTCCCCCATTTCTTGTTTCCAGCTCTAATTAGAAATTTGTTTGGTTAGAGTATATTCATTATGACATTCAGACAGTGAACGGTGAGCCCACATACCTCTCGCCCCACAAAAGGAGTGCACACTAAACATACATATTAATTGTATATATTTGAATATATAAATAACGTTCTCACCCTAAAAATACCAGACATGCCTGTCCAATGGCTCTGTCATGACTTTGCCTGAGATTTCTTAAAAAAACAGTTCACGATTGTTGACAGTTGTTGACAGGGAACTATATAGGTAATTAGAATAGGGTTTTTCTTAAATATCATCCACTTCAACAGTGAAAGGTCAATTTTGGCCACTGGTCTAACACTCTACTTAAATATCATCCACTTTAATGGTCAAACGGTAAGTAGTAATTTTACAATTCACAATAAAAAGTGGTAAATATTTGTCCTATTTTTATTGGCCAAAATTTACCTTTCACTGTGGAAGTAGATGATATTTAAGAAGAGCCTTTCATTGGTAATTTATGTCTTAAACTTTTATAGATTTTGATCTTTTTCATACCTAATCCATGACGAACAAAAAAAAATATGAAAAGAATTCTGATTTTGTATGTATTTCTTCAATGGCCCATCCTTACTATTAGTATACATTCAACAATCAGAAAAAATAAAAAAACAATGCACTCAAATTTTTAATATTTTTAAACAAATAAAATACAACACTCTTCAGTCTTAATATTTTTACTTGGTTTAGTGTGGTTTATTTTTCAGAAATTTATTTGTATAGAGTAATGGAGTTTATTAAATAAACAAAGATTCCCCAACTTCCTTCATAGCAAAATAAATAAATGAATCAATGTATAGTTCAACTTGGTTTAACAGCTAACACTTTTAAAAATAAGAAATAAATAAATGAATCCATGCATAGTTCAACTTGGTTTAGCAGCTCAACACTTTTAAAGAGAAGAAATTAAACTGTTAAATGATACCAAGAAGTAGCATTAACATATAAAACAAAATTATTATATTATTTAAATAAGCCAAATATTTTAGAAATTAGTTAAATAAAAATTTGATGAGATAAATATATAAAGTTAAGAAAATAAAATTAAAAAATAAATAAAAAATTGATTGCATTACTTATAAGTTATAGTCTAGTCTTTTTCTAATTATTTCTTTATAATTGTAAATATGAAGAAAATAAAAGTAAATTTGTAAAAAAATGAAGAACAATAGTTATCTTTAAAGGTTACAAGTAAAATAAAATTTTAAATTTATTATTAGAATTAAAAATAAGTTAAGAATTAATAAGTTTTTCCTTAAAAATTTTAGTTTTCATGTAATTTTAGAGGTGCAATTCTATATCAATTTTCAATTTTTGAAAAAATATTATTAAAAAAAAAACTAAACAATTTTTTTTTTAAAATACAATTTATTTATTCATATTTCCAAATTAATATATTTATATAAAAAATATTATAACTTAATTTTTTTTATAAAAGTTATATTTTTATAATTTAAAGTGTCATATCTACTAGTATGTTTAATATCTTCCAATTTCTTTGTTGGTTTTTGGTTTTTATTTTTTACTTTTTATAAATTAATGGTAGGGAGAATGCAAGCATTTTATTTCCCATTAAATATATTTCTTATTCTTGACATTTATAAATTACTCTTATCTAGAATATTTGCATTTTCATTTAAAATAGTAAAAACATCTTTAAAAAATCCTTATCTTAATAATCTCATACATATAAGTAAATCTCATCTTTTAATTGGAATCTTAGCCTCTGGAAGTAACAATGAGTAAAATTTATAAAAACACCTAAATAAGACCATCAAATTTGAGGCCTGCACATACCTATATAGGTTTATATAGGCTAGTATGTTTGATGGAGTATAAACATATAGCCAGGGTCAATTATTGTAAAGGAGTAATCCAGGACGGACCTGAATATTGAGAGGTGACTATTACTAGGTAGTTTCATTCTCATCTGTTACACCATTGATGCCATGACGCCTAGAATGTTATCACTCTAACTAGTACCAACCTACTCAAAACCTAGCTGCAAAAGAAAATCCGTACTGCTACCGACGTTGTGAACCGTCGATAACGAAAGGCAGATCCCTTCCTCTCATACAAGGAAGGCAACGTCTATGCAAGAGTATTGTGAATTTCAATTAATTACTAAATACAGTCAAATGTGCATCCTGGGGGTTGGATAAACAATTCGTACAAGGAACGCCGTCGGCCTAATAAAATAAGGATGAACGGGTTTATGAAACATAAAGAATCAAAGGCACCTTTTGGGGTAGTACCCAAACAAATTTGAGTTTGCCCTCAGACTGTCCCAGACTGTCCCACAATGCCTACGTTCAGTCTTCTGCTTATTGTAACGTGTCAGCTGACGTCCTCCACGCGGCCGAAATTGGCAACCAGCTTGCACTGAAAAGTCCGAGGCTTATGAGTTCTTACCCACATGCTGAATCCTTATAACCGCTTCCAAAAATCTCAATACCCACTTCACTTTGAACTTTGAAACTAGAATTTTGAATCAAAAATTGCAGAAAAGTCCCTGTGACAAGTTTATTTGATTCACACAAAAATGGGTTCTCTATCTGCAACAGCTGAGTTGGCCCCCCTGCTAACCCATTTGGATGTGAAGGTGGAGGAGCCTGAGATCGTTGTGCCTGCTGAACCCGCTGAGGAGTGTGCCCTCTTTCTGTCAAACATTGATCAGACAGTTGCTTACGTTGTAGACACTGTGTATTTTTACCCACCCAATAGAGGAAGTGAGGAGGAGAGTGTTGATATTGTGGGTAAGCTCAAAGATGCTCTTGGAAAGGTGCTGGTGCCCTACCATTTCATGGCAGGGAGACTGATGCTGAATGCAGAGAACGGGAGGCTGGAGATTAACTGTAATAGGGCTGGGGCGCTGTTTGCAGCTGCTTCATGTGACCTGACTCTGTCTGACCTGGGGGATGTTACATACCCCAATCCTGCTTTCAGGAGCCTCGTTCTCCAAGACAGCAATGCCAAAAAGTTTGGGGACACCCCTCTGCTCATGATGCAGGTAATTGTGTTATATGAGCACTTAATAGGAAGTTGCATTAGCTTTCAATCCATCTACGCTATACTGTTAAGTAAGACCTTAGTGACCTAGGAGTTTATCTTTAATGGATTGCTCAATTCTATGTAATTAAGTTTTGGAATATGATGTTGAACGTGAGATGATTATATTTTCATAAACCGGATAATGGGCATTGCAGTGGTGCGTTTTCTTTGCCTAGACCTTTTTATCATGATGCAACTTGTCTACTCTTTCATACAATTTGCCATTCTTGCAATTGATGGAAATTTTTACACAGACCAAGATTCTATCCCAGAATATGCTTATAGCCCGCTTAGCTATTTGCCCATTTTATGACAGCACTTTCAGATTCTACGCTGAACACCAGAAGACTGTGATACTATGTCTAAATTTTTTGGATAGGCTCCTGTATAAATCCAAGATCTGCTCTGGGGCCTGGGGTTACGAGTTAATCTATCACTGAGTTACCCATCTAATCTCTTTAGAAATGTGGCTTGTAATCTCGTGGTAGTGACATGAATCATGTACCATACTTATTTCAGTGATGCCCATCTTTCTTTCAGCTTTAATCTTTCTTATATGGGGGTGTCAAGTTTGAGTTTAAATAATGTAATAACCCCAAGCACTTTTTCAGGGCTACCAAAACAAATCAAAGTCCTTCTGGTTGGGCTAGCGTTTGTTACAAGGAGATGCCATTATATTCAAATGCATTTAGTATTCGAGATGCATCCTGTTTCTATTTTGTGGGAAACAGATAATCAGACTGATTTGTCATAGTATAGTTCAAGGAATGTCCATGGTTACCCCAAGCTTGAGTTTTAATAGTGTAAGATCATTAAATACTTCAAAGCTATCAACACAATCAAAATCTTGCTGTCAAATCCTGGCGCAGACTCCTCAGATCAATTACTTAGAACCAGTGGTGTTAATTGGGCTGAATGGCAATTACATATAGTTTGCACGCTCTTACAAATCAACTAAAAGTATTTAAGGGGGTTCTGTTTACTCTTGAACAAAAGAGGAACGATTGCTTGATTATGTTAATCTGGGTTAAGTGTTTGAAATGTTTACTTCTGTTTTGTTGGGTAACAGGTAACTACATTCAAATGTGGTAGCATAGTGCTGGGAATGTCTATGAACCATTCATTATTTGATGGGTTTGGCGCTGTGGAATTCATGATGAACTTCTCTTCTGTAGCACGAGGTCAGGGATTGATCACTTACCCAGTTCCTGACAGGACATGTCTGAAAGCCAGGGATATTCCAGATATCAAATATGAGCATTTGGAGGGCATCAAATTAAGTGATATCCCAGAAGAGATGAGGAGTACCTTCACAACTGCAGATGTAGCAAACTCAGACGCCTGCAGTATTTCTCTTCCACCTGATTACAGCTATAAAGTGTTCCCTTTCACAATAGACATGATCAACAGACTAAAGAAGAAGGCCATGGATGATAGTAATATAAAGAAATGCTCATCATTTGATGCCATTGCAGCTCTAGTATGGCAGGCTCGAACCAAGGCCATTGATGTGCCTTCTGATCAGCCTTCTAAGATTTTTTTTGCTGTGGACATTCGTTCAAGAATGGATCCTCCATTGCCAAAGGGCTTTGCAGGTATGTATATACTATATACATTGTAGGTTCTATAATAATAACATTTTTTTAATATATGTTTTACGGTGAATTGTCTTCATGGATAATTGCAAGCAAGTAGAAATCAATATATTGCATAATTGTTAGCAAAGTTGGAATTACTTGCTAAGTAAACCGATGGCTGCTAATAGTCATCTACAATTGCAATTTTGAGGGATAAAAATCCATATCTGTTCTTTTTCCCATTAAACATCCTGCTTGAGACCAAGGTGACCAATGGATTCTTCACCCCAACACTTCCAATCATGACCAAGGACATTTGGGATGAGCTTGGGAGTGCCATGCTTTTCTGTCTGAAACAGATATTATGAACCCTTACTCTTTGCAGGTTTAGGATGTGGTTTTGATCTAGAAAAAGGCCTTCTTCTTTGGGATAAAAGTAAATGTCAATGCAAGACTCCAGAACATGAAAAGGATTTGAGCTGTAAAGCGTTTATCTTATATTTAGATCGACATATAATTGATAATTGTCGTACCATGTTCCATTGGCAATCTGGTCTGCTGAATTGTTATTGTTACCTTGTTTTAGGTTTCAAACAAGCAATCCTTCTTGAGCCTCTCCCTTTCCCTTAATTCTTTATGATGTTTTAGGGCACTCTGCATCCTTAAGCCACCTAAATGCCCCAGCTCTGGATTTCAACTTTGCAGACAAGTGTGATATTTTTGGCCCTGGTTTATCCATTATTGTAATCTTAAATTGACTGGATAAATTGTAGGTGTGATTTCAGAATCTGATTTCCAATTTTGCCATTCATACCCAATTTGAAGTATTGGCTACCCAATTAACAAGCTGATCATCGTTGGCACCAAGTTTACTTATCCAGATGCAGAAGACTAATATCAAATGCCCAAATGACTTGGAATTTAGATCTAAAACTTGTGGTTTTGTATTCCATCAATGTAAAACTACCAAGCCGATTGCTCATCACGCAATTCAATATTTTAATTTCTGGAAGCACCTAATTAATCTATCAAGGCTTAAATTATAATACTCCATAAGGTTTGTTCTAATGATGGAACTCTTGAATTGAATTTTTTGTTCTATATATCAAGTTAGTGTTGCCACCATGATTAACTTTCCATATTTGGTTTAATTGTTTGCTGGTTTTTGCTTCAGGCAATGCTGTTTTCTGCGCATATTGCATTGAACCAGCAGGTGCAGTGAAAGAGAAGCCACTATCCTTCTGTGTGGAAAAAGTTCAGGAAGGCATATCCAGAATCACAAACGATTATGTTCGGTCATCCATGGATTTCTGTGAGACTTACAAATCAATTCCAGCACTATCAGGTGGCATATTTCTATCTGCATGGTGGAAAATCCCATTTTTTCTTGTTGATTTTGGATTTGGAAAGCCTATCTATGCAGGACCCATTGTGAATGCCATGGTGGAGTTTCCCTTGCTACTCTCCAACGGAAAACAAGATGGTGGTCTCAACCTCTACATTGCTCTACAAAATCACCAGCTGGAGAAATTTGAGCAAATTGTCTATGATTTTTAACCTTTAACCCAGTTTGGTGTTAACCCAGTTCCACCAAACTGTAGTTTTGAAATATATTCAATGTTTGGCTACTCCTAGGAAATAGCAGCGGTGCATAGGACAGTCTTAAATGTTTCTTTATAGGGTTTTCCACGATATTTTGAAGTATTGCAGGATAAAATGACTAAGTAGTCTTATGCAAGGTCATCTCAACCTATATATTGTAATGAAAGCTCCTCCACTCTAGTAATTTAGTTTCAATCTGGTAAATAAATGTGTTTTTTCAACCTCACATCCTTCTTCCTCTTTGAGATTGCATGATATTCAAGCCATTCCGTGCATATGGTCCATTGAATCACGGGTATCATGACAAAACAAGGCTCATGTGAGGAAACATGGAATACTATGTCTCACATGTTTACAGACATTAAGATATGACTTACAAACCTTGGCGCACATTCTTCTTCTTATTTTTCTGCTTTGATACACAATCAAAGTAGTTTTTTTATTTGTAGGTGCTCTTTTTAATCTGTTTTTTCTTGTTTGTTTGAACAATTATGCCTCTTACGAATATAGAGAAAGTGGGGTGCAGTGTCACATATTATTAGCAATGGAATGTCGTATTATTCACATGAGATGTCACTGTATGATTTACTGGAATCCACCAACGTGGAAGGGCATCACTTTCAATCTTAATCTATGGATTTGAGGGTGCTCTTTTATCCAAAAGCATGTGTCCAATCTTGTTTCTGCTTTTCCTTGCTTTACGTGCTAAGAGATATAAGAATTGAAATATAATATATTTTTATTGCTATTCAAATCATCCATTCATTCTTTTCGATGGATCCAAAGATCGAAATGCTGTACTTTTTCTTTTTCTTTTTCTTAATGATATAAAATGTTTACAAAGAAGGATACACGTCAAAAGAGTCCCAAACAATAATATTAGCGTGACTTGTTTGGTTTTCAAAATATTCTCCCTTGAAAAGGGCCAAACGTTGAAATGCAATACCCACTGCCAAAACAATCAAAATCATACAATAATTATGATGGAAGTATGGGCTTCCACCACAATTTACTTAGGACAAGTGATTAAATAATAGGAGTCACGATTGGGAATTAAAAATAATATAATTAATATTAAATTAAAATACACTTAAATATAATATTTATTAGTTGGATTTTGAAGATATGAAAGTAAAGTTGAAGATATTTGGGAATGATTTGCAATGGTATTAAATTTGTAGGGCTTGTTTGGGCTTGTCTATATGGATGATATAGAATCTACAAATTGATTATAATTACCCAAGTGTAAACTTATTATTTTCATTGAATACAAATGTAACTTTGATGAGCAAGATTGAACCTACTACTAATAGTCCATAAACATTATAATTAATGTTAAATTAAAATATAATATTTAGTTGGATTTTGAACATAGGAAAGTAAAGTTGAAGATGTTTGGAATTGATTTGTTATGGTATTAAATTTGTAGGGCTTGTTCACATGGATGATTTAGAATCTACAAGTTGTTTATAATTTTATTATGGTTCGCTTATGCAAGTGTGGACTTAATCTCTACGAATACAAATCTAAATTTGATGTGCAAGATTGAACCTGTAATCTACAAAAATGATTAAGCAAATTGTTGGTTGTTAGAAGTTTGCTTTGGTCTTTTGATATCTAAATTTGTGAGGACTAGTGGTGTCTATAAACACCTTTAGAGAATCTAATGAATTGTGAGGATCAAGTTCTCCCTCACTCATACTCCAAACAAAATGAATTTATGGCTTTGAATGGCTTTGAATGAAACATTGAAGACAATAAACAAGTATGTAATGGACCTAAGATGGTGTGTTGATGTATTCCTCTAATAATGTTGTTATGATGGTCTTATAAATTCCCTATGGTAATTCTTTTGAGTAACTCTATTATGCTCCTAGATGAATTGCAAATTAGTGAATGCATATCTTTAAATACAACAACCAAACATACAAATCAACACAACATATGTTAGGTCAACTCACAATAACTAATACAACACAACATATGTTAGGTCAACTCACAACAACTAATAGGAGGGAATCAAGAGAATTTATGTTGAACTTGAATTTTAAAAGTTCAAGGTTCAGACTTGTGATTGTGGAAGTGATTCAGGTCAAGTCTACACTCATAAATATGATCCAAGGTGACAAATGGGGATAGATATAGATTAGTACGAAGTCTCTAGGGACAAGGGATGATGGAATCACAATAAACTAATTTCATGAACATAATTTATGCAAGAGTATGCCACTTGTGAACTTGTTATTGCATCTAGGACATTCTAATCAAAGTGAGCTCAAAACATAAGGAAAAAGGGCTTGAGTATGCAATTCTCACTATTATAATAGTGTAAATACTAAAAGATATTGAGCAATTAAATTAATAATATTATAAGATATTAATCCCCCTTGATAGGATAATCAACAAAAGTTTGTATCAAATGAATTTGCAATGGTTGAAACTTTCAAATGGGTTTCTTAAGATTAATTTTGATGGAGTTTTTCAAGGGAATTTAAGGCTTACTAGATTTAGTTGTACTTTGTGAGATTCTAGGGGCTAGTTAGTGAAAGGTTGATCCTTATTTTTACAATAAAAAACTAATAACGAGGTGGAATGGTTGGAATTGCTAGAAGAGTTGAGTTTGGTTGTTTGTAAGAATTTAATTGTGGAAGGAGATTCTATGGTGGTTATTAATCAATTGGATAAAAAGGGAAACTCAAGAGTTAGAAATTTTAGAGTTTCTTACAGGAAACTCTCTAGCTTTGTGAAAACTTTCAAGACATATTTTTTATGCATTGTTACAAATAATATAACAAAATGGTAGATTTTTTGACACATGTAGGAACTGAGTAGTTCTTTTGTTTTACTAAAGTTAATGGTAGATTGGATGCTTAAGGGGTTGGCCCCTATCTTGTTAGTTGATAGTTCCTCTTAATTGTCTTCTATAATCCTTTCCTAATATTCTCCACTTATTTGTTTGATTAATCTGCCTTTTTTGGCTAAGGTAGTAGAGGCTTTTTATTCATCCTCAAAGGTTGGGGCTCTATAAGTTGGGAAATTTCTTAGTGCATGTGAACGAGCTCACTTTGATTATTTGGATTTTATGGCCCTTTTCCCCCTTTAGTAGCACATCAGATGGGAAGTGCTTTCCTACAACAATTAGCTATTTGCTTTGTTATGCTCAGTGGCTATATGAGTTGTTTGATTCTACATGATAGTGAAGTATTATTTGTGTAAGGTAGGAAAAATTACTCCTTGACTGAACATATCAATCAAGGGAGCTTTTCACTAACATTACACTCAGGTTATGTTTAGTTGATGTTTCAAGTCTACTCCAAGTCTACATAAACACGTTATGCATCAACAAAAATAAAAGAAACTAAGCTAGATGCTTATACTAAATAAAGAAACTAAGGAAATGCTAGAAAATAGACTGCTATATACATAATTATGAAAAATGAATTACATAAGTGGAAAGAACAACATAAATGGAACCTGTCACCAGAAGGAGGATCTCATTGCCCTGGACAACAGTGCATTACAGGGACATCTACGCTAAGCGTTGGCATCTTGAAAGTCACAAAAAATAAAAAAATCTTAATCCATACGGAACCAAGACACTTGCACAACACAACAACAAATTGAACAAGTACCCAACAGTCTCCAGGTGATAGATTTTAAAATAAAGCAAAAGAAGTTGTTGAAAATAAAATAAAATGAAATGTAGATGAAAGAAAGAAGAAGTAAGAAAACCTCCGTGCGTTTGAAATGCTTTCACTCAAGAGCACCTGCAAAGAATGGAGGGAAAGTGTTGTGTTGCAAAGGAGCTTCCCTCAATCAAGCCCAAGCTACTTTGGTCTTTCGACCTCCACAAGCAACAAATAATATAGAAAATAGAGAAATAGTGTATGCTTCCTATTTCTTAAATGTGACTAAGAAATAAAAGCAATGACAATGGAAATCAAGCTAAGGTAGCTTCCATGGTCTACAGGGAAGAATACGGGCTACAACATGTACAAGAAAAGTAAACAAATGGTGGTATACACCATAGAGCATAAACAAATGATGGTCTACACCATTAAGCTTGTAAAGCAAATAGCTAAACTATATGTAAACAGATTCAAGCATGAAATGCTAACAATGAAATAAAAACAATGTTACTAGATTAAACAATGAAAGGGGAGGCTACAACTCCTTGAGGGAAGAAATCTAGTTACACAGCTTCAAAACTCCAACAAGAGAAAGAGCCTTCACAAATAATCAAGATGTAAGCGAATATCTCCAAGAGCTAAGAGAGAGAACATCACACCTGAAGAAGGCATAGAAAATCTATTAGAATAAATTAAGGTTTACATTTATTAGTTTAGTTTAATATATAATAAATAAATGTTGGTTTTATAAGTTAGGGAATTAGTTATTCCCATAGCAGTTTTTAAGAAATTGTGGTTACATGTACGGGAATATGTGGCTTTATAAAGCCAATGCACTCAAATGTAATTCAATCAAGAAATCATCAATATATTATTTTATGTTATTTTGTTGTGCATCATGGTTTGATTAATTGTCTCTGTATTTGTGCTCACCATTTCAATATGGTATCAGAGCAGATTTAGACTATTTCTTGTGCCTTTGTGTAAAAATTTTCATGGTTATAAAATGTTGGTTGAAAAGGAAAAAAGAAGGCATTTCAAGATTCATTTGTTGCGTCATAAGATGAGTTCACCATTCAATTTTGATGGTTAAATGTGCAAATACGGTGAAGATAAGCTTCGTGGTTGTAAGTTTGATTTTCATTATTTAATTTTGGTCTTTATTCGGTGATCTAGCCCTCATTTCACACGCAGCATAATTGTGAGAAAGTGCAGAATTTTTATTACTTAAGTTTGAGGTAGTTGTGTCAAATATTTCAAAAATATTTAGAACTCCATTTATATGGTTAAGAATTTTGATAGAAGCCTCACAACATGCGTGGAAGTTTGATGGAATCCCATTGAGCATTTGATCATATGAAAGAATGAAATACGTTCTTAATTGTCGTTATCAAAAGCATTCTCTGTTAGGAGCTGTTGCCACCTTTGAAAGAGGAGCTGATTGTTGAAAATTGCCAAGGCTATGATCTAAAGAAGAGGTCATATAAATACCCTCCAGATGCATTGAAATGAAATCTTAGGGCATGGTTATCGGTCTAGTATAAAGCAGAAATAAAGATGTCGAGGCATTGATGTATATGCTTAAATTTGGTCGGCAAAAGAAGGTATAAATCTCTGCATACTGCATGGTGATCAATGCTTTGGAGAATTGGTATAAATCTCTGCATACGCTGAGAGTAAAAGGTGACATTTCACCATCTGTTGCATTATATTTATTTGTTGTTGATATGAGCATATGTTCCTTCTTCATTACATCTCAAATATCAAATTAAGTTCAATCGGAGAGTTAGAGAAGATGTGTAGCGGCAATAATTGAGGTCATGATGCATGCACTGAAAAGAGATTTCTTGTTAAGGCTATATTGGTGATATGAAGACTAAGCATGGCAATGTAGTACAATTGGTTTGTTGCTCAAGAAAAGTTGTTTTCATTTTTAAGTGATTGGTTAAAAGTTCAAAACTCATAGATAATTATTTTATGAGAGTTGATTGATAAGGTTTTGTTAAGCCATTCAAGTATTCTCTCATATGCAAGTCCATGCTTCTAAGTTGGAAAATTTATTTTGGTTAATGAAGTAATTGACAATATGCATGAGAGTTTAGAGGTTTGAAATGCTAAAGAATTAAAAATGGTTCCTGCTCTCAGTGTTAGTTAGTAGCAGTGCATAGAGCATCTACTAATGAAGGTTGGAGAAAATCTATTCAATATCATGCAATCTTTTTGTACCATGGATGGAAACAAATTCGTTGTTCCTATTGACATATATTTGGAGGCTTTAGAGGATTGTAGTACTTCCTCTGATGCTATCTTTGGAGGGTAAGGACTAAGAGAGTCATATTGGAGGCAAGTGGCATAGGAGGATGGAAGAATTTTCATCATCTCAAGTTAGCTTCTCGCTTTGAGATGATGCTTTGCATGAGAAGCATTTTTTGTTTTAGTTTTTTTGTTTTTCCTTGTTATTGCTAATAGATTTGAAGAATACATGTTTTGTGAATATTATGTTCTGGAGACAGGTTTGGGATTTGGTGTTGAGCTCAATATGGATTGTTGTCAAGCGAGCTTTAGAGTATATGATAGAGAATTATACCCTTTTGCAGTCACTAGACAATGATAGAGATTTGTCGTATCTCTTAGGGATTATTGTCGAATAATTCAAGACTCTGTGATTTGAGAGTTTGGGACTAAGAGATCAAGAACATAGCACGAAGCTACACCTTTCCAAGGGTCAAGAGACAACTTGATAGAGCCCGCTTGGTTCAGGATTTGTTCTTTTAGGAGAAGATCTTCTATAAAATATGTATTCATATTATGTAATCAGCTTTGTTGAGTCTATTAGCATTCAGAGGGGTCCCTGGGTACTATTACATGTAAACCTTAAGGGGGGTGTTAGAATAAATTAAGTTTTACATTTATTAGTTTAGTTTACTATATAATAAATAAATGTTGGTTTTATAAGTTAGGGAATTAGTTTTTCCTGTAGCAGTTTTTAAGAAGTTATTGTGGTTACATGTACAGGAATATGTGGCTTTATAAAGCCAATGCACTCAAATGTAATTCAATCAAGAAATCATCAATATATTATTTTATGTTATTTTGTTGTGCATCATGGTTTGATTAATTGTCTTTGTATTTGTGCTCACCATTTCAATAAAATCTTCAATAGATGTTGTAGAGAAAGAGCTCACAAAAATTTCACCAAGAAAAGTTGTAGAGAGAGTGTGAGCATGAGAGGTTCCAAAGTTAGACTATTGCTTGAATGAGAGGGAAGAGTTAGTCGACATGCAAGAGGAGAGATTCGTTGGAAGGCGAAGAGGTGTTATAGGAATCTTGCACGTCATAGGAGAGACTTCAACGTGTCCCAAAATAGTTCACTAACTGTTTTAGGTTCGCAAAATGCCAAGGAAATGCAAGGATGTCCGCACTAAGTGCTAGCATCCAAGTGAATCTACCCCAGAATCTTGTGAATCACCTTCGGGTTAGGAGAATCACAAAGCACTAAGACAAAATTCTATGAAATTGAGAAAAAGAGGCTAAAAATTGAAAGGAAGCTAGGTGTGCAGAAATCGCTTCCTACACTAATCTAATGAGGAGAGGGCTATGCAAATTCAAATTTATCCTAACTATTGCAGCAATGTTAAACCATTAACATGAGATATTGTAGCAAAACACAAGAACCAGAAAGTAGACAGAAGAAGAGAGACAAAGATTTACAGTGGGGAAAACCCTTATCGAGTGAAAAACCCCACACTTAGAAACCTGCACAATGTATTAACAAATCTGAAAGAATGTTTACAATACACTTGCAATGCAAGATTCAATGGTCTTCGACACTCGTGTTTGGAGTCAATCTGGTAACATAACAGTACCTGTAAACCTATTATTCAAACTCTATCTCCAAGCACCTGTTTATATAGAAAATACAAGGCAATATTGGACCTGGAATGGGCATCCAACATGGCTTCATGGACCAAAACCCACGCCCAAGGACACTTGGTCAACATTATAGAATGTGCCTAACAATTGTCCACAATTCCCATTCCAAAGAGGTCACCTATTTCCAAAATGGGCTATGACAGATGCTCTTACGACACTTATGACCATCATAGAATCTGTCATAGCAATTACAACTTACAGCTGTAAGAGAATCTATCATACACATGCTATAAATAGCATATTCTCTTATAACATGTCATATTCCACCTTGGGGTGCCCAAATATGCCTTATTCAAAGATGCTTCATGACACATGTCATCACCTGTCTTATAACCTTCTATTTCTGACTCTTACATGTATAGATTCGTCATATGAATCCGTCATAACCGTTTCGGTCAAACATTCCCTTACACAACATGGAAGATGCCGACACACGGAAAAATGTTCCTACCACAAAGTGGGACGCCTCTCTCCTCATATGAGCACAAAATTACAAGTTGTCATATTCCATGTCGGATCGACACATCACTGTGCCACATCCCACAGTATGACAATATGGAATTTACAAGTATTTACAACATAGGAAATTAAATAATAAATGCAAACATTACAAATGTAAGGAATTACCAAGGTTGGGACAACCTAATTCCCAACATTCTCCCACTTGTCAAACACCTTGTAAGAGCCAATTGAAAAATAGGATTTAACTGTTATAGGCCGAGAGGCCCATAGACTCTGAACACCATCTGAACTTCTTTGTGCTCACTGGTTTCGTCAATGCATCATCAACATTCCTCAAAGTATCTACCTTCTCCAAATTTACCTTTCCATCCTCAACCATGTCTCGCACGAAGTGAAATTGAACATCAATGTGCTTGGTTCTAGCATGGAATGTTGAATTCATTGCAAGGCAAATCACACTCTGACTGTCACAACTGATCGTTATCTGACCTGCATCAACACCAATATCTGAACACAATCTCTTAATCCAAATGGCTTCCTTACAAGCATGAGTTGCTGCCATATACTCGGCTTCTGTCGTAGACAAAGCAACAACAGGTTATTGCTTACTCATCCAACTAATAGCACCACCAAACAGTGTAAACACATAAGCACTGGTGGATCTCCTTCTGTCAATGTCACTTGCCCAATCTAAATCCATAAATCCACGAATATCAACAGAATGCAGAGGTCCTAAAACATTACCATGATAGAAAATGGAATACTCAGAAGTACCCCTCAAATATCTGAACACTCGCTTAACTGCATCCCAATGAACCCGTCTAGGATTAGCCATAAATTGACTAAGGACTCCCACTGCTTGGGCAATGTCTGGTCTTGTGTAGACCATAGCATACATCAAACTGCCAACAACACTAGCATAAGGTACTCTGCTCATGTCCTCCACCTCACTAGGAGATTTTGGACAATCCTCAATAGACAACTTGGTCCCCAAGGAAATGGGAACACACAATGGTCTACAATCTACCATGCTGAATCTGTCCAACACAGTCTTCACATACTTACTCTGGCTTAACCAAAGTTTTCTGTTGGTTCTGTCTCTTCTGATTTCCATTCCTAGAATGTACCTGGCTGCCCCTAAATCTTTCATTTCAAACTGAGCTGACAACTGAGATTTAAAATCAGAAATCATATTCTTACCCTTCCCAATGAGAAACATATCATCAACATACAGTGCAACAATGAGAATACGATCACCATCAAATTTATAATACACACAGTGATCTGATTTCGATCTCACAAATCCAATTGACAACACAAAGGCATCAAACTTCAAGTACCATCTCCTAGGGGATTGCTTCAAACCATAGAAAGACTTTTTAAGTTTGCAAACCAAATTTTCTTTACCTTTCACCATGCAATGCTCTGGCTGTGACATGTAGATTTCTTCCTCCAAGTCACCATGAAGGAAAGTTGTCTCCACATCCATTTGTTCTACCTCTAAGTCATAAGCTGTTGTGAGAGACAACAAGAATCGAATGGATGTCAGCTTTGCAACGGGAGAGAAGATCTCACCATAATCTATACCCTCCACTTGTGAATACCCCTTCACAACCAATCTGGCCTTATACTTCTCAACACTGCCATCTGTACCAATTTTCTTCTTGAACACCCATTTGCATCCAACAAGTTTTCGTCCAAGAGGCAAAGGCACCAAGTCCCAAGTTTGATTCTTTTCCAAAGAAGCCATTTCTTCCTCCATGGCCTCCTTCCAGGTACCTGCATCTTTCATATCCAAAGCCTCTGACACAGTTCTAGGTTCATCACTGTTAGTGATTAAAGCATAAGCACAACTAGAATCAAGCAATGTAAAACCAAACCTTTCAGGTTGCTTTCTTATCCGTGTAGACCTCCTCAAAAGTTAAGGTTGAGGTTCAACTTCTTCATCTGAGCTTTCAGAGCTGCTAGAGCTCTCCTCATCATCAGGTCCAACATTGTCTTTCTGTTTAGTCTTCTTATGGGTAGCAGGAAACTGAACAACATACTCTTTCTTTACTATTTCTTCTGGTTGAAAAATAGTGGAAGAAGGTGTAAGCTCTCTAAAGATGACACTCCTACTATACAACACTTTTTCAGCCACGGGATCCCAAAGCTTGTATCCTTTCACACTGACACTATAGCCAATGAAGATACACTTAACAACCTTGTTCTCCATCTTTGACCACTTCTCCCTAGGCACATGTGCATATGCCTCACAACCAAAAACATGAAAATGCCTTATTGAAGGCTTTCTACCAGACCACACCTCCATGGGTGTCTTTCCAACAAGAGCTGATGTAGGAGATCTGTTTACCAAATAGCAAGCAGTGGCAACAGCTTCATCCCAAAACTTTTGTTCTAGGCCAGCTCCACTAAGCATACTCCTAGCCTTCTCCATTAGTGTCATGTTCATCCCCTCTGCAACTCCATTTTGTTGCAAGATGTATGGAGTTGTCTTATGTCTTTCAATCCCAAGTTCCTTGCAATACTTATCAAATTCTGTAGAACATAACCCACCACCATTGTCAGTTCTCAAACATTTAATCTTTTTACCAGTCTGATTTTCAGCAAAGGCCTTAAACTCTTTAAACTTGCTATAGACTTTAGATTTGCTTCTGAGAAAATAAATCCATGTCCTTCTACTGTAATTATCTATAAAAGATACAAAGTATATAGATTTTGATAACGAAGGAACATTAACAAGACCAAACACATCAGAATGAATAAGATCCAACACACTAGAAGACTTATGAGAACTCGAGTAAAACTGAACACAATTTTGTTTTCCATAAATGTAATGTTCATAAAAGTCAAACTCAAGATTACAATCATCTAAGCCCTCAACGAGGTTCTTATTTTTCAGGGTACGCAGACCCTTCTCACCAATGTGGCCAAATCTCTAATGCCATAACATTGTCTTTTCAATAGGAAGTTTAACTTCTAGTGCACGATTACAACCATCAAGACTAGAAACAACAGATTTCTTCACTGCTCGTTCAGATGGTGGGGATGAAGTGACTTCTGCCTCTTCCTTGAGTCAGAAGAACTGTTGCATTGTGAAATGCATGCCTCCAGCTGAAATAGAGTACCTCTCCTAGTACCCTTAGCAAGCACCATAGTTCCTCTAGTCATCTTGCATCCTTCTTTCAAAAAGACAATCTGCACACCTGCATCATTCAACATACTTACAGAAAGCAAGTTCTGTGCTAAGCCTGGGATGTGCATAACCCCAGAGATCCCCTTCACTCGACCATCAGGGAATCGAATAGAGACTCTTCAATGACCAACAATCTTCAAATGAGAGTCGTCACCCACATACATCTTTCCACCATCGAACTCTTCATACTTAGTGAGCCAATCTCGATGCGAGGTCATGTGGAATGATGCACCAGAGTCGATTAGCCACACATCATCAAATGCATGGGTTGCCAGGGCTGCGATGAAAGCATTACCGTCATCTTGTGACTTGTTGGAATCTGAATCAAGAGCTTTCTTCTTTTTCTTCTTCTCCTCTTTGCATTCTTTTCAGAAATGCTTGGTTTTGCCACAGTTCCAACAAAGAGCCTTGGACTTTCCATGAGATTTGGATCTCCCATGGGATTTGGATCTACCCTTCTCAGCTTTCTTGTCCTTCTTCTTCCCTTTCTCTTTAGGTCTTCCACGAACTGCAAGGGCCTCTTTGGCTGCCTTAGAAGACTTTCTCCGCATCTCTTCAGACAACAGCAAAGAAACCACTTCTTCCATTTTGAATGTGGATGTGGTGCTTCCAATTGCCATGACAAGATGATCCCTTGAGTCCGGCAGAGAACAAAGTAGGGTCATACATCAATCCTCCTCCTCCATCTTTACACCAATAGATGTCAATTGTGCAACCAGCATGTTGAAAGCATTCATATGTTCAGCAATGGATCCTCCATCCTCCATTCAAAGGGAATACAACTTCTTTCTTAGAAAAAGTTTATTAACTAGGGATTTGGCTTGATGCACATCCCCCAACTTCTTCCAAAGTAGTTTTGCAGTAGTCTCCTCATGGACATTTAACAACACAGAATCAGCAAGACTAAGTCTTATGAGACCCTTAGCCTTTCGATCCTTGAGATCCTAATCATCTTGTGACATTACAGCTGGTTTAGTTCCGTTCACACTATCCCAAAGGTCTTGGTCAACAAGCATGTCTTCCATCTTGAGCTTCCATAGCTCAAAATTACTACCATTGAACTTCTCTACTTCAAATCTTCCAGATGTGCCTGCCATCTCTTTGCTACAATAAAATACAGAATGTTCTGCATAGACTCCCACTCAACCTAAGATTAGCTCAAAAAACCCCTACCCAACAACTAGGACCAAAGGTGATCAAGCTCTGATACCAACTGAAAGGAAGCTAGGTGTGTGGAAATCACTTCCTACACTAATATAATGAGGAGAGGGCTATGCAAATTCAAATTTATCCTAACTATTGCAACAATGTTAAACCATTAACATAAGATATTGCAGCAAAACACAAGAACCAAAAAGTAGATAGAAGAAGAGAGACAAAGATTTACGGTGGGGAAAACCCTTATCGAGTGAAAAACCCCACACTCAGAAACCTGCACAATGTCTTAACAAATCTGAAAGAATGTTTACAATACACTTGCAATGCAAGCTTCAATGGTCATCGACACTTGTGTCTGGAGTCAATCCAGTAGCATAACAGTACCTGTAAACCTGTGATTTAAACTCCATCTCCAAGCACCTGTTTATATAGAAAATACAAGGCAATATTGGACCTTTCTTGGAATGGGCGTCCAACATGGCTTCATGGACCAAAACCCACACCTAAGGACACTTGGTCAACATTGTAGAATGTTTCTGACACTTGTCCACAACTCCCATTCCAAAGAGGTCGCCTATTTCCAAAATGGGCTATGATAGATGCTCTTACGACACTTATGACCGTTATAGAATCTGTCATAGCGGTTACAACTTATAGCTATAAGAGAATCTATCATACACATGCTATAAATAGCATATTCTCTTACAACATGTCATATTCCACCTTGGGGCACCCAAATATGCCTTATTCAAAGATGCTTCATGACACATGGCATCACCTGTCTTATAACCTTCTATTTCTGACTCTTACATGTCATAGATTCGTCATAGGAATCCGTCATAACCATTTCGGTCAAACATTCCCTTACACAACATGGAAGATGCCGACACATGGAAAAATGCTCCTACCACAAAGTGGGATGCCTATCTCCTCATGTGAGGACAAAATTACAAGTTGTCATATTCCATGTCAGATCAACACATCACCGTGCCACATCCCACAATATGACAATATGGAATTTACAAGTATTTACAACATAGGCAATTAAATAATAAATGCAAACATTACAAATGTAAGGAATTACCAAGGTTGAGACACCTTAATTCCTAACAAAAATGAGCCTAAAATGCACAAAGAGGAAGCATACATCAAAGTGGTTGCCAAACGTAGTGTGAAATTGCAAGGGTATGCAATTTTCGACGCTACAATTTGGTTGGAGGGGTTTGGGACCACCTCTATAGGGGTACAATTTTGACAAAGGTTGTGTGATGCTTTCTTCTACCAAGATGTAAAGATGCTTTATTTTTATAAAAGAGATCCTTGGGATTAATGGTTTGGAAAATTAGAGATTTTTCAGCTAGTGGGGTTGATAGCTACTAACTTTAGGAGTAAGTTGGGGGTTTTGATTGCAGATGAAGCACTTGAGACTAGATTTAACATGTGGTCCTTCTAGAATAAGAGATTAGGTTATTTGTTATAGTTGTAGAGTAGGTTTTGAGGAGGTTGAATGTGAAGAGACATTACATGGTTTATAGGAGATTCTAGTCTTGAGGAAGATAACCCATACAATTTTTTTCTATAAAGAAGAGTTGGCATCCTTATACAATGATCTAATAATGGGTTTTCAACATTCATAGGATCAACCATATGAAAGGTAAGTTAGAAATTTATAGCTAGTTCTTGATGTCGTCTCTCTTAGATGGAGTTGTGTAGAGGGTGAAAAATGTATGGAGATCAACCTAGGGGTACAATTTTGTTATTGGGAGGATTATTCATAGAGAAAGCAATTGGTTTAAGGTGGTGGCTCTGGTGGCTCTACTATGGCCGCAACTGGAGGAGTGGAAGGTGGCAATGGTATTGTCATTTCTTTGGGCTCTTGGGATAACATAGAGGGGAAGTCTCCATTGTTTATCAAGTGATCTTTATGTAATAACCATCATGGTTACTACTAATTTATTTTTATTTTTTTTATACATCTAACACTAACTTAACTGACCAAGCATCTTCTATCTGATCTAGAAGTGCCAACTTCATAGACTTACCAACTGTAGCCATTGTTACAACTTTATACCACAACTCATATACTCACACTAAATATGGTAGGCTCCCAATGTTAGGGTCATCCCTAGACCCAGACCTAAACCTCGAAGGTTCATTCGTAATAGTCCTACCTACGTATTCCTTCCTGGGAATAAGACGCTATGTAGTTCATGCACCAATAATAGAGAGGCTTCATCCTCTCCTTTAATATGAGATCTTTGATCTCCCTTCTAAATCATAGCCATTAATTTAATCTTATGATTTCACTTCAGTTCATACACAATAGTGTGATAGCAAATGCAATCCATTCAAATTCTAGTTTAGTGCCAACATCAATGTATGAATACACACAAACCACATAGTGACTGACTCATATAAACATCACTTGTTCAAATAGTGATTGGCTCAAGCATACATCACATGTACACAATGTGACTAACTCTTGCATGTGTCACACATACATAGTGTGACTAGTTAATGGGTACAACACATTTGCACATAGTGAATAACTCATGCATAGTGACTAGCTCATGCATACCACATATACATAGTGTGAATAAATCATGAATGCATCACATACATAGAGTGACTAGCTCATGCAGACTAGATATACATAGTATGAATAACTCATGCATGAATCACATTCACATAATGTGACTAGCTCATGCATACCACATATACATAGTGTGAATAAATGATGCATGTGGCGCATACACACAGAGTGACTAGCTTGTGCTTACAAAACATACACAATGTGACTAATTCACTTATACTTCACATATACACAATGTTTAGCTCCTCATAAAAAATTCAAAATCAATCAAACAAATCAGAAAAATCCTTGATCTTGGACCAGGGCACCCAAACAAGTCTAGGGCGCTCAGGGAGGACTTGTGCGCTCAGAAGGGTTTGGGGTACCCTAGGAGGACAATGGTGCCCTAAGATGATATGAAAAATGTCCTCCGGGCCCATTCTAGCTTAAAAAATGATAAAATACATTAAAATAATAGAATAATAGAAAATACAAGTTGGACAGAAGCCTACCTCATGCTCGTCTAGTCCCTAAGCTACTCAGCTCCGCAATGCATCCATCTTCGGTTGCCGATATGGCCTTCGGCTTGGCATGATGGCTTTCCTCCTTGCTCAATTCTCTCCAAAACTGAAAATGACACATGAATAGCAAAATGTGAGAACTTATTTTACTAATTATAGTAAAACGACAAGAACTCTTGATTACTATCTAGGGTCGAAGACCACTTCTCATTAACCTCTCTTAATCTAAACATCGATAACTTAGGCTAGAAAACTCAAATTTGAGTGTCATTTGTTGTGTTAAATCCTAGTTCCGACATCTCTACAATCATATGTTTTGTGTCTCAGTTTTATTTGGTAAAATGACCCTACCAAAGCATATCCATTAACCTTCTCTCTAGAAAGTCGAAGTGGAAAGATCGCCACCCTGTTTCTAGTACATCCTAAAGAAGTAAGCAAAAACATGGGGCATATATCTACCCACAAGTTTCATTCTGATCATGTCTCATCACCTTTCCTCTTTAGAGATTTTGACTAACACATACATCTATTGGTTGTGCACAGGATTATTTTATCTTACTAACGTTGTGGTTTGTAGGATCACAGATTGGGGGCTTCACCCTCTTGCTTGGTGACGATATGCATCCTTTGCAGTATCCTTTTTTATATCCTTTTGTAATTTGTTTTACTTTCTTGTCCTTTAGCTTGAATATGCATGTAGTGTCATATGTCTGCTAATGTGGGGGCTAAATGTTATGTCGTAAATTGTGTACATTGGTTGTGTAAGTAGAATTTCACTATGTTTAGCTCCTCCCTTTAGTGATCCCAAGCCTAGTTCATTTTTAGGTCTACTCTAAAGTCTTGATTGGGCCCTATTTCTATGAAATGTTATGATTTCAATTAAAGTTTCGTCATAACCTGAAAACAAACTTGAAATTTGGAGTTAGCACCACATTAAATGCAGGCTTGTGCTTAAATTTTCCCCAAGGGCCTAGGGTGCCTAACGCCCTGGTCCCTCCCATGATTTTAGGGAGGCAAATTGGGTCCACAAGTTGTCTTTAATGTTGGTTAGGCTGACCCTAAACTCAAATTTGCTTTTTTGTGTGTATTCTCGGTTCTTTAATTTAAATTACTCATTTCTTAGAGTCTTGTATAAAATCAATTCATTTCTTCATTCGAAACTAGATGTTAGATGAATTATAAAAAGCTCTCTATTGTTATGTTCTCTATGCTATTGAATTGTTACAGGTTTCTATTTGATCAAGTGGAGTTCATGTTTTCTCTTGGAAAGATTTGTATGAGGGCTAGGAGATGAGATAAATTGAGTCTATCTCATTTGTTTCTAGGTTGAAGCACTTTGCATGATTGGGAGAAGGGTTGGAACCGCCAACTTGAGATTAGCTTGAGTACCCTCCAAGGGTATGGTTGTATCGCCTTCATATTTAGCAAACCTTCGGTGAATCTTCATCCACGAGGTGAAGTTACATGAGCTTCCTTTAGTGAAGTATTCTTTTATCTCATTCCTTCTTATTTTCTTGAGTCGTCTAGGGTTAGGATTTGGTATATTTGATTAGATCTTGCATGTTACTGCTCACACTTAGGGTTTATGAGCACATAGAACATCCTGTTCTAATCTTGGCTATTCGTGAGGTAGGAATACCAAAATGGGGGCTTGACTAAAGCAATCTCGTATATAGCCACAACTATTTTTCCCTTCTTTTGTGTGTGCAGGTTGAAGTAATAGGTTTCAGGAAACAAGATCTAAGGAGAACAAAGGTTTTGCAAGTACAAGTCAGGCAAAGTTTAGACTTTCTACAAAACCCTAGAAAGGGGTCTAGGGCACCCATCACCCTAGTCTTTCTGACGTTTCAACTCCAGGTTCCTGCTCTTCTCTGTTTCCTCATCTCTATTGTGCATTCTAATTTTTTATTTCTATTTATGACAGTCATCTATAGCTCAATCTTACTCATTTAGGGTTTGATCTTTTGCCCTAATTTGCTTGGTTGAATTTGGTTGACTTCTCATCTATACAACAAAGAGGCAAAACCCTTGTAGTTTGGCTCTCCCTCAAGGGTAGAAGTCAAGATCGATTTGTGTCTCAATGTTAATGGAAGAGGGTTTGACCTAGTTTGACCTCTTAAGCTAGATCTCTCCTTTCCACTAAATAGACACTTGTGTTATCCCTTGTTTCAAAAAAAAATGTTTTGTACCCTTGGTTGTTTCATGACTATTGTCTTGGGTGAAAGCCCGAGGCACTACAAAACACTCTCCATCTAAACATTAGATATGAGAGAATAATGTTGCATATATAGCAATAAGAGAGGTAAATACAACCAATAGGAGGAGTACCTCCAACTACCAAAAATAGGTGGGAGTTACACCTACTTAGAATATGTCAAATTAATGGTTAACACCTACCTATAAGAAGGCAAAGAAATGGTTATGAGAGGTGGCCAATACATCCAAGAGAGGGAGTAACTCCAACTACAAAAATAGGTGGGAGTTACACACATGTGACTCATGGAAGAAGCTATGTATCATTATAATTACCATGTTTAATATCCTAAGCAAGCTTAATAATATATGTAGGAAAAAGAAACCCTCGAATATAAAGGAAAATAAAAAACCTACACTAACAGGGATGTCATGTATTTAGTGGTAGATGGTCTCATTATGTATAAGGATAGAATATTTCTAGTGCTTCAATATAAAATGAAGGAGAAGATTTTAAAAGCATTGCATGATACACCTATGACAAGACACCTAGGAATCTACAAGACTTATAGGCAGTTCTTGTGGAAGGGCCTTAAGGAAGATGTACTCAAACATATCACATAATGTACAACTTTCCAACAAAATAAATAAGAACATATTTTTCCTGTAGGTTTGCTACAACCTGTTGGTGCACAAAGTTGATGTTCCCCAAATCCCTAAAGTTGACTAGTTCTTGAGTGTCAGGGGTGTCAAACTCAAGACAAACATCACACACTTATAACTAGGACGAGGCAACTAAGGACAACATGGTTAAGGTGGGTAAGACCTTCTTCATATTTTGGCTCTGTTAAACCAAAGGGGGTATTCTCTAAGGTGTAAGAAAGAAAACTTGATAATATCAGTATGAGAAATGCCAAATCAAACCATACCGAAGGCATGTAGGATCTCCAAATTTTGTCACTAAGCAATTTGTATGCTAGTTTGGTGAATTTTGGGTGTTACACCTTTATAAAATAGGCACAAAACCATATAGATGACCTTAGAATGAGGCTATAATAACCCTTAATATGACACCATACATCTACATATGGATGTGAATGGAACAAACAACTCTTGATAAGTAATGTATTTATGTTTTGTTGTGTTTGATGGTGTGAAGGAAAAGAGGTGCAGAACAACAAATAGATAAGTGCCTATTCCAACTAGGGCAGCAGGGTCAGGAAAAACATGCAAAGGGGATACCAAGGTAACTAAATTTGCTACCTAATCAAGGCAACAACAAAGATAATGTTGATAATCCATTATGTAAGTTAGACTCTACACAACACAGTAACAACAATAGGATTGTAGGGCTAAAATTCAAGCATTCTTCAATGATCCATGAGTATATACTGAATTTCATGCATTCAAACCAAAGGACACCATTACAACAACATTGCAAAAGTGTTTTACAATTCACATAGACTAACTAGTGATATATAATTACTCAAAACAACAAATATGAATGTGCATACAAGAAATATACCAAAGATTCAACATACACTCGAGGAGACACTTGAAAAGAGCCAAAATATACACTATTAATTCATTATTTGCACATTACAATATCCATTCATTGCCTTTGAATGTGAATTTGACTAGAGTTACAATGCAAATGGCTTCAAAACCCTAGCTAGGAGAAACATGCAAGTTTCTTACAAAATTTATGTATTTTTGACCTATGCTCTACACAAAAACTCTTCCATCCCTTACAAATGAATGCAAAAACATTATATACTCTACTGAATTCAAGAGGAGGCATGGAAGGAATTTGACCATCTACAAACTAAAAATTGGCAACCACGCTGCTTACCTCACTTTCACATGGGTCATCTCAGCAAAAACCTTTAATTTTGAGTGAAAGATCATGCCGAAGTGCAAGAAATTTGTCATCAGAGGTCCCGCATCAATCCTACAGCACTTGGAGGTCATCTACCTAGCATTAATGGCGTCGCACAAAGGTTTACTGTTCATTTGGAGGTCGCTGGAAATGTTTACCTTTTACCTTTTCACACCTCAAGAAAAAGTAGAAATCTGAGGGGGTACCAGAATTGCAAAAGTTTTGGGGGGGTTGACATTTACAGGCCTAGAGGAATGATAGGCATATGTGGGTCGAAAGGGGGCATCGAGATATATCCGCATGTAGATGAAAACACCATTGGAAAATGCATGAAGAAGGATCCAGAACATTGAGGGGGTAATGGATATGTAGGGTTTGGAAAGGCATCCGGATGTGCGGGGAAATGAGGGGGATCCAGATTCAGAGGATGAGGGGGTGTTCAACATGTGGGGGTTTAGGGGGGAGCCAGATCTGTGGAGATCTGAGGGGGTTTGGATATATCCAGATCTGGATGAAAGTTATGTAGAATGCAATGCGGAAAGGAAAGCGGGGAAACAAAGGGTACGAGAAGGCAGAGGTAATCGGTATGCAGGGAGAGCAGGGACACCAGATATATCTGAATCTAGGTCAAAGTCCCGCATCTATGACTTAGGGGAACTTCGCAGAAGGGAAAGTGAGGGAAAGGGAGATGTGTGGATCTAAGGGATAAATGGATATATCCTGATCCTGATGAAAACCCCACATATTTGGTAAGAGCATAAACTCCTGCAAGATCCTGATGAGGGTGAAAATCCTACCAAAGGCAAAAACACTAAGGAAAGTTAGGTTTTTTAGGATTTTGTAGAATTTAAACAAGATTGTGAGCACTCCCAGGCACAAAACAAAGCATTCCACATATAATTTTAAGATTTTCAATGAACTCATGGGCAAAATTAGGCCAGAAAACTTGGGTGCCAACACAACCATTGCATATTCTCAACTAGAAATGGAAGACATCCATGGATTTCATCATAAACCTTTCAAAATTAAATGGCAAGGATTACATTTATGTTGTACTGGATAGATTAATTAAGTTTGCTCATTCCTTTAGGATTTAGAGCACATCAAGTAGCTAATTTATTTTTAGAGAAATATTTAGGCTACATGGATTGTCTAAGAATATTGTCAATGACAAGGATAGTAGATTTCTTAGCTCCTTTTAGTAGGAGTTAATTCTCTTGATTGATATCGAGCTCACTCCTAATACCAGCTATCACCCACAAATAGATGGACAAATAGACATAGTGAATAAGTGGGTTGAAATATATTTAAGAAATTATGTTATAGACTAGTAGGTAGCATGGATCAAGTTGTTGCACCTTGGAGAATATTTCTATAATACTAACCATCACATATCCATTGGTATGACTCCTTTTATGGCTTTGTATGGGTGTGATGCACTAACTTTCATAGATTTGGTGTTCATTGACAATAGGCTACGAGTATCTAGTGACTTGGTAGGGCATAGCCAAGATATTTTAAGGTCACCCAAGGATCACCTATAGCAGGATCAAAATCAACAAAAAAATTATGCAAATCAACACCACATTGAGAGGTCATTTGAGGCTAGAGACATGGTTTTTCTATGCATGTAGCCTTATAGGCAAACTTCCATTAAGCGACGTGGCCCGTTGAAAAGATTGAACCTTATTTCTATGGACCTTATAGAGTTGTGAGAAGGGATGGTGAAGTTGCTTATGAGTTGGAATTACTAGTAGATTGTAGAATTCATAATGTTTTCCATATTTTTTTGTTTCAAAAGGGCAATTGGACAATGTATTACATTGTTAATTAATTTGTTACCCTTAGACGATGAAGGGAAGATCATTTTGATGCTAGAAGCTATCATTGATCTACATGAGTGGAGAAGTTGAGGATTAGAATAGTCATATAATACTTCGTTTGTTGGAGGAACATACTTGCAGAAGATGTTACATGGGAGGGATCAAATATTCTTGAGCACTCAACTTGGTATTGCTTGTGGGAAAGCAATTTTGGGAAGGATAGACTTGTAATGTCCCTTTTTTAATTAATTAACTTACGTGAGCCCTATCCTCATTTTCCTAATAAGGATATAAAAATATTTTAATAAAAGGGCCATGGTTTGGGGAAATAGAATCAAAAATTAAAATAATAGCTTATGGAGGTGTTTATTTCTAGAGAGAGGTATTATAATCTATGTGACACTTGGTAGCTTCTTTATGACAGATTCTATGACAACTCATTAATGAGGAGTTAAAAGTTAGTATTCGTGAAAAGGTGAGTTATTTTGAGGAAAGAATCTCATTAATATCTTAATTGCTATTTTTGAGAGGGAAAATGGGGCATTGGAACTTGTGCCCTATTGGTGCTATGTATTGAGGTGCTTAATTACCTTTGAGACAATTGTCATTTTTCATATAATTTATGTCTTAGTTTGAACCTTGTGTTCAATTATTAATTCAAGGATGAAACCCCTCGGATTTGGAGATCAAAGGACAAAACCCCTTTGGTATCTTGAGGGAAATCTCATTTAGAGGTTGTATTTGTGTTGAAAGTTTTGTTTTATTTTTTAGCAAATATTTATATTTGGAGCAATAACATATTGTAATAACATATTTAATTCATTTTTATATGTTGTCTGTTTGATGATATTCGAGATATTTGAATATATTTATTTAGATCTAGTATAGTTGTATTTTTTATGCAATCTGTTGCTACATTCTTAGGCATTGTTGTTTACTTCAATAATACATATATAAAATCATTATTCATCCATCCTATGCTCTCATCTCACCCTCATAGGATCTTGGTGATTAAAAAGTGTTGAGTTATAATATTTACTCACCATATGCTCTAACCTCACCCTCATTGGACCTCGACAACCTTGGTGGTAAATATTTTACATTAAAATTTGTTGAGGTCATTACATAATGTCACATGAAACTTAGATTAAAAAAATGTACCATAAAGACATTAGAGAAAAAATTCACAATAGTAGAACCTGACCTAATTTTCCATGAAAAATGTGTTAGCCCCTTGTTTTATGAAATGACCAAGATTGCATCTAGGTATCAATAGACCTTAAAAACAACACAAAGTAGAAACTTAGTAAAAATAAGATAGTGTGGGGTTTTTTACCCTATGTGAAGCCAAAAAAACCTCCAATTAGGAATTAAATGTTTCAAATTTTTTGATTGACAAAAAGATAGATTTGAATATATTTATTTAGCTCTAGTATAGTTATATTTTTCATGCAATCTATTGGGGCATTGTTATTTATTTCAATAATACATATACAAAATCATTATTCATCCATCCTATGCTCTCATCTCACCATCATAGGATCTTGGCGATTAAAAAATGTTGAGTAATAATATTTACTCACTATATGCTCTAACCTCACCCTCATGGGACCTTGGTGGTAAATATTTTATATTAAAATTTGTTGAGGTCATTACATAATGTCACATGATTCAACTTAGATTAAAAAATGTACCATAAAGACATTAGTGAAAAATGTGTTAGCCCCTTGTTTTCTAAAATGACCAAGATTGCATTTGGGTATCAATAGACCTTAAAAACAACACAAAGTAGAAAATGAGTAAAAATAAGATAGTGTGGGTTTTTGACCCTATGTGAAGCCAAAAAAACCACCACTTAAGAATTAAATGTTTCAAATTTTTTGATTGACAAAAAAGTAGATTTGAATATATTTATTTAGCTCTAGTATAGTTGTATTTTTCATGCAATCTATTGCTACGTTCTTGGGCATTGTTGTTTATTTCAATAATACATATACAAAATCATTATTCATCCATATGTATGCTCTCATCTCACCATCATAGGATCTTGGTGATTAAAAAGTGTTGAGTAATAACATTTACTCACTATATGCTCTAACCTCGCCCTAGTGGGACCTTGGTGGTAAATATTTTATATTAAAATTTTTTGAGGTCATTACATAATGTCACATGATTCAACTTAGATTAAAAAATGTACCATAAAGACATTAGAGAAAAAATTCACCATAGTAGAACCTAACCTAATTTTCAGTGAAAAATGTGTTAGCCCCTTGTTTTCTAAAATGACCCAGATTGCATCTGGGTATCAATAGAACTTAAAAACAACACAAAGTAGAAAATTAGTAAAAATAAGATAGTGTGGGGTTTTTGACCCTATGTGAAGCCAAAAAAGCCTCCACTTAAGAATTAAATGTTTTAATTTTTTATATTGACAAAAAGGTAGATTTGAAATCAAAAGCTACTACTTTCAAGTAGCAAATCTTACCATTCTACCAATCACCTCATTCACAACTAAAAATGTTAAATAATCGTCTTATTTAAAATAGAAAAAATTGTTGTTAACTGTGGTTAAAATTCAATAGATGTATTTACCATTCTATGGCTAAAATGGGGCCAAAAATGAGCTGAAGTCTGCAACATTAGTTGATACCCAGCTGACTATCATGGTAGGAATTAAAAACAATAAATCACACGTTTTAGCCTTGTAGCTTTCCTAGTTCATTGCAAATTGCTTTGTCCATTGAAAGCCAACGAGGAACGAATAAAATATTAGTACACTCACATAGTGCAGCACTTCTCCATATGTTGAGCTTACAAAGTCTACCATGAAATTTGTGTGGCTAAACATGGAGAAAACGCAGAGATTTGTTCCTTTGAAACTTCCTTAACAACGTGATTCTCTCAAATTCTACTTTTGCCCAATTAAAAATATATACCAAGACGTACAACCACTTTCCATAATTTGCAATACCACGAAGATCACTGTTTCACCTATTACTGTTGATGGTCTTTTGTGTTTGGTTGATTTTAACGAGCAGAAGTACCACTGAAGACCATCAACTGTTACGAAATAGTGCAAAATTTGGATTTAATTACAATAAATTATTTCAAATTTTCACTAAGAATTAGATGATGAATATTTGAGGATACATGATGGTCCATCACATTTTTGTATGAACAAAGTATAAAATTACTATTTATTGTTTGATCATTAAACTAGATAATGTTTATGTAAAGTGAGTCCAAACTATAAAATTTTACTCTTCACCCTTACTATTACCAAGTATAGAGATATATATTTTCTATTTATGTACATATAATTAAAAAGTCTTCTTTCTATTAATATAATTATAAAATAACACACAAAATAAAAAAACAACTAAAACTCTTAATGATTATATATAATCATTCTAGACTAATATAGATTAGCCTCAACCAATAGAAAAGGAATCATTGAGGACAGACCCTTTTATCTTTCATAACAGTTTAGTTGTTTTTCTAATTTTATGTACTTTATAATCATATATTAATCTACGTATATTTTTATCATGAAGTTAGAACCGAGCCCAAGTCAAAGCCAACAAACGGTCACTTATTGTGGCCCACACGACCCATTCAACTTTCCTTCCTTCAAATATATTATATAAGAGATGATGATAACAAGTTTTCAATCTCAATTCTTTGTTTCTGCGACATATTCTTCTGCGGCGGAGTAAAAGCGAATCCAAAGTTACAATGGCGGACGGCAGAAAACCCCAAATTATAATGAATGCTGAGAAGAAATTGGACGATTTTGTTGCAGAGAAGAAAAGGGTTGAAGAGCAGTTGAAGCAGGTGGAGCTTCAATTGTATGACATGGAGACTTCATTCTTGGCGGACAGTAGCTCAGAAAACTTACTGTTCAATTGGCCGTCATTGCCCACAGATTTTAATGAAGATGGAAGAAGAATATTTTCTCTGTCTAGTTATAAGGAGAGAGTAGAGGATGAGGCCAGTCGCCTGTCTTGTGAGCAAGGATTGCAAGCTCAGCAGACTAATTCTTCACTGTGTAAAAGGAAAAGAGACGAGCCCCCCAAAAGGAGAGGAAGGCCTCCCAAATTAAACACAGTGCCACCTTGTAAGAAAATTTAGGGTTTTTTTTTTTTTTAATTTTCAAATTTTATTTATTTATTAGCCAATAGGTTTTATATGTGAGCATCATAGTGCTCGGAATTGTCTCACGCTGTAAAAAAAAAAAAAATCACGCCGGGAAATCTTCTAAACTAGGCGGTTATTCCTATCGGCGTATTCCTTGAACCTCCTATGGGTGCAAGTGCTAGTTATTATTATTGCTGCAGCAGCACTTTTATTTTTTATATGATGATGAAGGCTTTTGACTTTCTATTATTATTAGATTACTATTCAGAATTTTTAATAATTTATTAGAGTAAAATTGGTTAATACAAGTTATGTATTTGTACATAAAAAGTTGTTTGGTTGTAGTGGCCCACTAGGGTTCAAACCCTCGTTGGGCCAAAGAACTCGTTGGCTGTGTGTCTTCATTGGGCTAACATGCTCGCAGGATCTGTGCCTCACTGTCATATCAGTTTGGGTCTAAAAAAAACTGAAACTATAAAATTAAAAATTAAACACAGTGCCACCTTGTAAGAAAATTTAGGGTTTTTTTTTTTAAATTTCAATTATTTTCAAAATTTTCAAATTTTATTTATTATTTTTTTTATTCGTAATGGAAATTATCTATATTGAATTGCTTGCAAAAAAGAACAATACCTCAGTCCTTTCTTGGCTGGTAGTTTGACAATATAATATCTACATTCACTGTTTGCCAACTACTATTCCTTTATGGATAACCAGAACTATACACCTTCTATGACTACCTATTCATAATAGGGCTTAGATACTAAACAAAATGAAGCCAAAGTATTATAGCAGAGATAACAAAACACAAGACCAACTACTTATCATATTCGTTCAGCTTCACATTGAAATCTTCCACCCACTGAAGGCCTTCGAAATCATCCATGCCCAACATCTTTCTGACAAAGTTGACCGCCACCTAAGTCTGCTCCTTCAAAACCACGAGATCAAACCCTTTGATGTCAAGAATGAAAGGATGCATTTTTATCACTTCGCCACGCTGAGGAGATGCCAATCCCTTGGCCTTGGAATACCAATACCAACATTGGCCACTTGCAGAGTCGCTTCCAATTCACCCAAATGCTCGGGTTTGAAAATGCCTTTCATTAAGAATTCTGCCTCCGCCTTTGAAGTGTTTAGCTCCAACAACATTGCCAAAACCCTCGAGGATATATCCGTGTCCACATGGTATCTTTCTTCATTCACCATGCAATTTTTACCCAGAATCATTCTCGCTGCCCCCACCATCAGCTCGTCCGACCTACGAAGCATCCTCTGAATTCTGAGATCGGTGATTTGGCCAAGGAAGGCCATTTGCCTCTTCCTACTGACCAATCTAATTGGGGTATCCATTCCCCGGCAACGAATGGACTCTGCTGAGAAGATTGCCACAAAGCGAGAAGGCATTTGTCAGCGAACAGAGAAAGAAGTTGCAGATGGAAATCGCCCACATTCCCTAATAACCCCTTTTCCAAACCTATCTGCGAAGCTTCTCGAAGGCACTACTAAAAATGATAACTTGACGATGCCAAAGCTTGGTAATTATGGGAAAAAATGTGTTTTCCTTCACTCTGCCAATGTCCTTTAAAATCATTGATTTCAATGATTTCTCCCTCTGCCCCCTCTGCCCTGACCTTGCCACCCATGATGGTATGGCAAGGCTCCCTCCCAACCTCCCACTAAATTTTATTTATTATTATTATTGCTGCAGCACTTCTATTTTTTATATGATGGTGAAGGCTTTTGACTTTCTATTATTATTAGATTAGTTTTTTAAATAAATTTAATTGTATTCAGATAAAATTTAGGGAAAAATATTTTTAATATTTTATTAGAGTAAAATTGGTTAATACATGTTATATATTTGTACATAAAAAGTTGTTCAGTTGTGGTGGCTCAGTTGTAGAGGCAGCCACCAAGGTTGAAACCCCGCCGCTAGGTCAAAGAGCCTGTAGGCTTTACGCCTTCACTAGGGTAACGAGCTTGTAGAATCTGTGTCTTCACCCGCTCATAGCTTTGTGGCCTCACCATGGGTTCCTAGCTTTGTGGCCTCACCCTCATAGCTAGGTCAAAAGCATTCAATGATTTTAAAAAAAAACTAAAACTATAAAATTAAAAATATAGATAACATAATTAAATAGGGAAATAAAACATATAAATATAACACAAAACAAATATAAATTTTTATTTTACTTATTTTGTTCATAATAAAATAAATATATATATTAGAAAGTTATTATTTATTATTTAAATATAAAAAAATAAAGTTTTAAAATATATATAAATGCTCATAAATAAAACTATTAAAAATAACATATATAATATTTACTACACTTTTAAAATAAAAACAAAATAAATAAATTACTGAAATAAACAATGATGAATTTTCCAAAAGTTACATGTACAAGTTAAATAACTTTTCAAATAAAAATAAACAATGTAAATAAAATTAAATAATTCTTAATTAAAAATAAAAATTTATGTATCCATGATATGTTGATTATGCCATCCACCAGGATTCAGACCTGGATGACTTTAAGGAGGGGATCCCCTACTTATAACCCATGAACGAAGACTTTAATATATCATATATTAATACATAATAAATAAAATTATTTATAAATATGAATTTATAGGATTAATTGTTTTACAACTTAAAAATTCACTTTATTTAAAAAAAAAAATTCATATTAAATATTTTTGAGGAAATTACAATTTAAATCTTTAGTATAAAAACTCAATATTTTAGTTAATTGAACTCATCTCTTAGAACATTTTTAAAATTTTGTTTAATTAATTTAATTTTTTATAAGATATAATATAATTATAAATATTTAAATAATATTTTTTATATTATAATAATATAAGTATATTTTCAATTTCATAAATATAATATAATTGTGAATATTCGTAGTATTTTTCTAGACATGTTAGGAAATGTTAGGAAGAAGTTTTTTTTATTATTGGAAATATTTGTTCTTATTCACCTAAAATAATAAGCTTGGTTTTATCAAACATGTGTCCAAATAACCTTTGCTAAATAACTTTTGTGTTGTTACCTAAAAATTTGATTTCATAAGTTGTGAAAATATTTGAATTTTCATATTCTCAAATATTTTTGTTTTTTATGATCTTGCAGCTATTTCCAAGGTTACTACAAATATGGATAAAAGAAAAGGAAGACAATTCAAGGGGATTAAGATCGAAAAAGAAAATTAGGATTATTCTGAGAATTGTTTGAGAGGTTGTCTACAGTACGCCGAGAGATATCTTTCAATTTGTTGGCATTTATAAATTACTTGCAGTTAGAATATTTGATATGCTCACATGAGTTCATTTAAAGACACTATGCTGCCAGACTTTTCATATTCTTCAAATGTAATAAACATTTCACTCCATAACTCCCAAGTTTTTCTATTTTTCTGTCCATTTGGTTTCCACGAATTTATTTATTTACACATTTTATGAAATTTGTTTACTTGGGAATCTGAATCTTAATTGTTTAAAGGAATTAATTGTTTAAAGGAATCTGAATTTTTAGCCCTTGCTTTGAGTGTAGAATGCCTCTCGGCGTAATTAATATTATAAAAGGAATTTAATTCGTTTCTTTTTATTATTTTAGAAATTAGGGTTTGAAAAGATTTTAGCAATCAACTCAAAAAAATTGGTTCACTTTTTTTTTATGAATTTAATATATATATATATATATATATATATATATATATATATATATATATATATATATATATATATATATATATATATATATATATATATATATATATATATATATATGTTTGCACTTGAAATAAATTGTATAAATAGTAATGGTGAAATTTGTATATTTATGTTTTTATTTGGTTTTGTACTTATTTGGTGGGATATTAGTAATATAATTATATATTGACATACAATATACTCTTGTTTCAATCTTGGTTCATGGCTTGATCTTTATTCACACTCTATTATATATATTTCCATACATTCCTCATTTATTGCACTTTATGCTTTTCTTGTTTGTACTTATTCCTATGTATCTATCACCTACACATCATTCATTATATCTATGTTCATGCATCTATTCCTATGCATTCACTCCCTACCCTAAGATTTGCACTTTGACATCAATGGTCATTCCTAAGTCACACGGGATCAATCTCAAGGAACTCAAGATTGACCCCAAATTTAGAAGTTTAAACTAAAATTCCTAGGTTCCCACCCTTTTGTGCTAGTTGTTATGGACCAACCTAACATGTTTACACAACCTCATAGTACTACGTACTTTTACTTATTTAAGACATTCAATCTATAATTTATTTTGAGAATGTTGTCTTCAATAATTTGCTTTAAACTATAAAGTCGATCCAAAAAGGGGCTTTAAATATTATCTTTCCTTACAAGCATTCAAATACTAGAGATTAGGTTGAATTAGTTTCAAGGAACCAAATTCTACCAAGTTGATCCTATGAGTTATAGATCTAACCCATGACAGATATCATTTCTATACATGCTTGACATTGAACCTAAGAGTCTTAGGATTAATCCACATCAAATTTTGAACTTGTTCCATTAATCACATTCATTAGTTAAAAAGTATTAAATTTCTATACTTGAATGATTGGACTCTACGTGGCATTGACTTTAATTCTTCATTGTTGTTCCCCAAGCTAACTGCCTTGTCTATTTTCATTTAATTTCTAAAAATAGCAAATCATATTTTGAATGAATTTCTAAAAATAACAAATCATATTAAATTTCAAAAAAGCATTAAAGCATGCATAGTTAGGACTGTGATTCAAATAGAAAACATGTCAACACACTCCAGACCTTCACTATTTCCTAGGTAGAAGTATAATATCTACAAATCATCGCTAGTTCCTAAGTTTTGTAAAAGCTTTCTAGATTCACATCTACAATTCATCAACAAACATGTGCATCACCAAGCCACAACCTATGTGCAACTTGTCCCATTTTCTTTGTTGGCACCTTGAGGTATTTTTCTAACATAACAAGGACACTTTTCTACAAGAAAGGGTGAAGGATTTGGATACAAACATTGGTTTTTCATGTAAACATATACAAGAGTTGGTATAGAATGCTATATACGATGCAATATTTGGCTATGGAGGTAGCCACCCAAGTTCTAGGAGATTCAATGAAAGCACAAGATAGACCTAACATGAAAGAATAATTCTATTCTATCAAAGAACGCAATTACACAATATGTACATCAATATGAAATTAAAATGAGAAGCTCTTGGGTATATAGGCCAAGGTGAAACAATGGACAACATAAGATTATGACAAGTGTCTTAATCGTATGACTTGAGACACAAAAATAACTATCCTTAATGTACCCTAAGTAAACTTAATTAGACAACTGCGAGTAAGACCTAATGTGGAACCAGTTCTGTAAGATGCCCCATTCACACCAACACCCCCGTTAAGTGCAACTTAGGAAGAATATGAAAACATGCAAAGATTGAAAGATGGAAAGATGGGTCTCAGCTACAAGGCCATGTTAGGTACCCATGTATAAACAATCTCTCACAAACGAAGAAAAGAAAAAAAGCCATAAGAAAAAAACACTTTACAAAAGAGAGAAAACACAAGATGCTCTCCAAAAGTATGAGAAGGAAAAACCCCATGTGAGGAAAAAGTCCCCCCCATAAAAGAGAAGAGAGACCATGTAGCCCCCTTCAATGTAGAATCTCTTGTACTGATGGTAGATGCTCAGCAATGAATGTTGAAGATGATTCAAGAACGTCAAACATCATTCCTTCCCTTAGGAAGAAATAAAGCCACTTATGTATGTCAAATTTCTTCCGATTGCTTAAAGGAATACAAGGGAAGAAAATTCAAGATATATGATATCTCAAAACTCTGCCTAAGTGTCACCATGTCGATGTCGAAAGGTACCACAATCAAATCAGGTGTCTTGGGACAAACTAAAGAAAGTGATAATCCAACACCTAGTGGAAGTAGATGTAGAACATGATCCAAAGACAAACATGAGTCCTCTGAATGTTACTCAAGAATCTCCAACCCAATGCCAAACTATGATAAGTGAATAGGTGAAGAAAGAACAAGAGGGTCTAAATTTTCTGTCACCACATCTAAAGAAGATGATGCAACTCCATAAGAGCTAACATCAAAGAGGAGATGAATGTCCTCAATAGTGTGCTCCAAATCAGAAATGTGAGACTCCAAAATAAGGATGATATGTCTAATAAATAGGAATCCCAATGAGGTGGATTAGGAGGATTGGTATGAACTTGCTACAAAGGATCACTGGAAGCCATGGATGAAACAACACTAGATTCAGATGGAGCAAAAGGTAATGGAGAAGATGGAGATGAGATCTTAATGCATGTCATTTGACTACATTTTGTTATGTGGAAAAGAGTGATCTATCCTAAGGAGCTAAACTAGGTCAAAACCCTCCTCTACAAACATTAGGACACAAATTGAGCTTGGCTTCTACCCATGAAGGAGAGCCAAACTACAGGGGTTCTGCCCTTTTCTTGTGGGTGCTGCCACAATAATGGGTTACACTTTCTGGGACATCCTATTTTTTGCTAAAATCACATTTTTAGAAAATATAATGATTTAAGCCTTGAAAGGTTCCATTTAAAGGATTTTAATTGAAGAGGGTTTAATCAAACCCCCTTGGATAGAACCCCACTAGTTTAAACTATACCTATAATGGAGTCTCCTCTACACCTATCAAAATGCTGATAAAAACCACTTTTGATTTACCTTTTTGGAGATCAAATGAATTCATTTAAAATTTATGTTTTGTAAGTATGTAGTCCTTATTATAAGCTTCCCAAAAAGTATAATTTTAAATATATTTAATTTGATATTATATTCATTTTTTATTTCTTGTGGAACATCAAGGTCTTTGTTTCATACATACAAAAAAAAAGAAAATATAGAAAAAAATTTAAAAAATACATGTCCTCTAGGTATCGATGTCCTTATTCCAATAAATAATAAAATTGAATTCCGATACATACAAAAAAAGTTATGCTCTTTATAGTACACCTATGTCTAAATTGTAATTGGTTTGACTTCAAAACTTAATTAAAAAAATTTAATAAAATTTAATAAAATATTATGAAACCAAATGCATCCTCTAGATATCGTAGTTACAAATCTAAATTTGAAAAAATTAGAATTTTATCCTTCATAGAAAGAAGTTATGTGGTTTATAGTACACATCACTCTTTAAAAATGGTGTTTACTTTTAAAAACTAGTTATCAAAGGAGATGGAAAAATAAATGCAATTTGATTCTAATTTTTTTTAAAAATATATATTTAGAATCTACAAACAAAATGTCACAAACCACTAGTTTGCATCATCTTCAAATTCCTCACAGTTTAGCAGCTATGGGTGTCTAAAAGTGAAGATTTAGTTCAAAATGTTCATTTCAATGTCAAGTTTGGCCAAAAAGCGTAACCCAGTATTGTGGGATCACCCTTATATATAGATGGATCAACCAAGGTCAAGAAAGTGAGCTAGGACAAATGGTCAAACCCTATAAAACAAAGATCAGGTTATAACTAACAAATGGAAACATATCTCAAGAAACCATGGTGACAAGCACAACAGAGATTAGAGAATAGTTCAAAACCCGGATCTTGGAGTAGAAATGCCAAGGACTAGGGAGCTTGGGCACCCTAGGCCTTTTTTCAGGTTTTGCAGAATATCAGATATAACCAAGCTTGTACCTATCTGCTCTGTCTTCTTAGAAATCAGGTCCAGAAACATGTTTCTCTGACCTGCACACAAGGAAAGAGGAAAAAGTTGTGTTGTTTATAAGGGCTTGCCTCAGTCAAACCATGTGTTGGTGTTTCCACCTCCACTACAATGATGATTAGATCTAAGAGTGCATACCCTAGGAGGGCAGAGGCCAAATCTGCATGAATAGATAGAAGTATGAATGATAATGATGATGATTACCACAAGAGGCAAAACCCTAGTTGATGAAGATGACTCAAGATCCTACACCAACAAGGAGAGTGGTGAAGAAGGCTTGAAGCTCCCTTCAAGACCTACAAACAAACTTCAATAGCATCCACCAGTAGATAACATTTCCAAGCATGAAGAGTACTTTGGCATAGAATACAATATGAGAGCAAAACCTGTCATTAATCATCTAGGTGTAAAATGAATAATAAAACTCCTTTAAATATGCATTCCCTCTCACTTATGACAAATAAAACACAATTAGGTTGACAAATACAAACTAAGGAAGTGTCCCAAGCTGACACTACAAAAAAGGGCTAAAGATCCCAACTGGAACTAGGGCGCTCGGGTGCCTTGGGCCTTTAGCCCACAAACTCTGAGAAATGCCAAATATAGTAGGCTTAGTCTAGTCCTAAGTTGGTTCCGTCAAGTTTATTCATCGACATCAAGATTTTATCGTTTTAAGCTCAAAAAGGTGTTAAAATAGGTCACGAATAACACAAGCAACAAATTACGTCCAATCAGGTGCTAAATTAGGTGTAAAATGCTAGTGTACACATTTTACTCCATAACATTTAGCCCCCACTTTAGTGTGGGTACGAACTTATGTTTGAACTCATACTAAAGGATGGATTAAACACACAAACATATAAGACCAAAGAATTCTGCCAAGTTGTGGGCTGTAGTAGCCCCCAAACTTAGGATTCTAAGGTTGTAAACACATAAGCAGAAAGATTTGAAACATACAAAACATTGCAACATAACTCACACATACATGGAATAATAAAATCATATATAGGAATCCACACAGAAGACATGTCATAGATAATGCATACACGCTTGACACGAAGCATACACATAAGACACAAAGCATCCACATAAGGCACAATGAATACATAGAAAACATGATGAAGACACGTGAAAAATGTTACTAAATTATGTTCACGCCTGATTTAGCAAGGCCTAAACATCAGTTGTTTAGAGGGAGTGCAAAAATTTTTTGCTTATGCAAGATCATCTAGTCAATGTCTGATGTCTTGAAAGAAGACAAGTGCAAAATCACTTATCAAAATCATGAAACAGCTCAAGCTGAGCTGTTACATCATCCTGGTAAGTGAAATCATCTATGGACAAGAAAACAAACATTCAAAGAATGAAGAGAATTGATGGAGTTCATGTTTCAGTTGCTGATTATTCATTATGTCTCAATGCAAGTAAAAGAGATATTTATAGACTATCAAATCATACATCATGTTTTATACATATGTTCCAAAGAAAGATCAGTTGTTTTATGCTATGTATTTGATTCAGAAAGTGAAATATACATAAGTCATTGCATAGAATGAGATAGTTGATTGTATTCAAAAGAATGTATAAAAGTATCCCACACAAGCCGTGGGAGTAACTCAAATAGGCAACATAAAAGTAAATTTTACTTTTGAAAACAATGAAATGCATAAGAAAAGAAAGGGGATCCATCATTGTCTGTGAATGACGAATCCCACGGTCGACCTGGTTGCTATCTTCCTCCATCCATTTGAGCTCCAGCATACCTGGAAAACATTTTTTGTTAATGCTTAGGGTCCCAAATCTTTTCATACGCAATCAGAATTATCAAAAGTACCATCTACTTTTATGTAGAAGCAACATCAGTCATCAGATATCAGTATAAGAGAAGTCAGAATGAGCAGATATAAGTGCTACATCAGAAAGAGATAGATCCATACAAGTAACCCCACATCATGAATCAAATATATGTTTCATATGCTAACATGTTTGCTTCCTATGCAGGTATATAAGAAATCATTTTGCTTATTCATCTTTTATGAAATAAGCATGTGGAAAAAATGGGCTCCCATAAGGGTCGAGCCCAGCATGCTCAGAGCAATGATATTAATGCAGAGATATCCAAGATACGTGACTTTTTCAGCCATAATGAATGATCAATCATAGTGGAACAACAAATAGAACAGTCATGTTATGAAAAATAGCCAAGGCATTTAAAGATGATAGGTACTTTTCCATTCTTTGTCATGATTGAAGTGTGATATTATTAAATAGTTCAAGACAGTCCATGTGAGTCAAGTACATTGAAGGATAAAAAGCACAATAGTAGAGTGACTTGCATCATGAACACCAACTACCAAAGGTACAAATGACATCTGTTATATGTTACATTGCATTCTTATTACTACCATATCTCACCAACATGATCAGCCATATTATGAAGAGCAAAGAGAGTGATCAGTTTTGCTACAAGAAATAGAAATATTCATGTTTCTACAGAGATAAAACTAAAACAATGGACTACATAATGCCATATCAAGATGGTGGCAACCAAAGACAAATCATGGAACAAATTATAGGCAGCAAGGGAGTTAATCTTGTGCATTAATAGTTAACTGAATAAACAACAGAGTCTTTAAAGAGGAGTCAAATGAAATAACAGAAGCTTATATATCTTGTCCATATACATGAGAAGTAAACAAAGAACAGTTGGTATTTCATTACTTATCAAGTGGATTTACCTAGAACAAGAGCAAAGTTTTTATCAAAGTGATCAAGACATCCAAATATGACAAATGGTTTGCTGGAAGATAAGTGATTATCGTTGGTTTTTCATCAATTATAGTTCCAGTTGTGCTTATTTTTATGCCTTGGCAGTTGAATCAGATCATGAAATGATGCAAATGATAGGTAATGCAGTCAGTGATCCTAAGAAAAGTGATTTATTGATGTCATCAATTTATAAGACAGAAAGCAAGCTAAAACTGTATTATGAGTCTCATAGGAACAACCAAGTATTGATGACTAGTAAAAGGTGTAAAAAGGTAGCAAACAGTACACAATAATAAAGAGATCAGTGCCAAATGCCAAATGCCTAAGTGGGATACCCATAAGAAGCGTATCATCTAAATTTCCATAGTCATAGTTTACAAGTACAACTACAATGGTGCAAATTCATAAAGTGCAATGAGCTTGTCTGTCACGGTGACAAGTACGTACAGGTTATATCAGTTCATAAATTGCAAGAGAGGATCTTATACAGTGCTTTCAATGTCATATGCATCTACAAGAGGAATCAAAATGAAGAACATGTATACACTTAATTCATTTTATGGCTTTCATAAGCCAAAATCCAAAGAATTGCATGAGTTTTTTAATTACAGAGTGCAGTTATAGCAGCAAAGAAAATGAGACTGTAACCTCTCTCTCATAATGCCATGTCTCCTCAAATAGTGTTTCTTGTAAACCAAAAAAAAGGTAAATAAAGTGTTAAAGATCAAAAGTGCAGCTACCAATGCTAAATAATAATCAAGTGGTGCATGCATAGATACATGAAATCAAGACAGCATTTATAAGTGATCAAGAAGAGATTGAGAAATGCATGATAATAGTCTTTGGAGTTTTAGTCAATGTCTTTCCTCTTGTTTTGTTTTAGGTCCGTGATTCATTCCAATAAGATACCCTTTCAAACATCTTGTGAGAAATCATTCAAAGGGGACTGAAACTGAGATGCTTTTATCACCATTGCATGGATGTATCATTAACTTTAGAAGGTCAAGGACATATAGTGCATTGAATAGCTAGAGCTATCAAAAGGAGGAACATGATTTGAAGTTGCTACAAGCTATAATAAAGCATGGTTATGGACGATGGCTGGCCATACTAGAGGATCTTGAATATGGATTAAAACAGATCATCCAAATGGAGTTACAGCTACCAGTGACAACTAGTGTTGTTTCAGCAAATAAAGATGTATATATTCCTTAAGCTTTTTAAAAAAAGAAACTGAACCATAGTGTGGAGCTTGATGATTTTTTTTTTAAAATCTAATCATATTAATGTAAAGATGGAAGTTAGTAGCTGCCCTCTTATATGTCCACCACTAGATGCAGATTTGGATGGAGATTGTATACATGTTTTTGTACCACAGACTCTTCAATCACGAGCTGAAATTTCTTAACTTTTAACTCTAGACCACTAGATTATTGATTCTCAAGTTGGACAAATGTTACTCATGCTCACACAAGATACTCTAATTGCAGATAGCCTTATCCTTGGTATGTCATTCTTAATCAAATTACTATGCAACAACTGTCAATTTGGACATCATTAGCTTTGCCCGAGCCAGCAATCATCAAATTACTAGATGGAGGTATTTATTAGACCGGTTGCCACTTTTTTAGATGTTCTTGCCTCCAAATAGTTATTGTCTTGGCAATGGACTTAGTATTTACAAAAGTAAACTTTTGTCTTTTCATCGAAGTGCAAAGCAAGTGGCCAGTTCCATCGAACTAATTCTGTGCACTCTAATTTTGCAAAAAGGGCCGAGTGAAGCTTTGAATTTTTTGAACTTGGCACAGCATTGGTTAACAGAGTGGTTATCTCAACAAGGGCTCAGACGGGCATGCTACGAATAAAGTAGCCCAACAAACAAAGTTTTGGGTCTTTAGATATTTAAAGGTAAAGAACTAATGCTACAGGAAAGGAAGAAAAGTTACAGATATAAAAGAAAATGTAGATTTTTAAGTTCAAAATGCTCATAAATAATGTCAAAATCATGACCAGAGAGAGTTTGGAGAGGGTCTTGTTACAACAGGATGAATCTACTCATGGGTTGAGCTCGTTTTGAGCCAAAAGGCAGAAGGAAAATCTAATGCTTTTTCAAAATCATTTCAAACAAAAATACTCAGAATGCCTCAAAATCGCGGCCTCTAGCAGTAAATTCCATAGTAAAAAACTTAGAAAATGAAGAGAAATTGATAGTTGAAAGACTTACTTTTGTTTCTGCTAAGTGCTAGGTGTGAAAACTACTAAAATTTTGCTTAGACAGCCTTCCAGAATGGCCTCAAACACAATGAAAACGAATGCATATGGTGGGTCGACCATAAAAAAACACAGAATACATCAAAAATGTGACAGGTCGCAGCTAAAAAAGCCAGTTTTGTCTCCAAATGGGAGAAAATAGATCGAACAAAATCAAATAGAGGTTGTTTTTACATATATTTTCCATTGAAAATGCTTGAAAACCCTTCAAAACTGTAGAGAATGATGCAAACCCTACAGGGCTGGCGGTGCTTGAGAGGAGCAGCAAAATGACCAAGTCAAAATGAATTGAGTTAGGGTTTCAAACCCTATTTTGTTATGTTTGAATGAGCATTTTTGTCACTTTTTTGACTTATAAACTCAAAAATCATTGCCATCCATTTAGGCACATGGTCAAGACGTATAAAAGTCTTAAAACCTAATCATAATGCAAGGGGCCCGTGAGGCTATTGTTCCTTTTTTTATTTTTATGAAGTCAAAATATATAATCATATAAGGGAAAGGCTCGATGCCTTGTTCATCTTTTGTATGGTGATAAGGTATTCAAATATTCTTTAAAGGTGAGTAGAGGCATGATAATGCATGTTGTGTAAGGCATGTATGAATGGCTAGGGTTTATAAGGTGCTTTGATGTAGCCATGAGATGCGAGAGGTGATGCAAGTGCATGGAGGTTGTATCTTGCCTAGGGATTACAAGGTGTTTTATGTTGATTTTGCATAATCTAGAAATAGATTGAACGTTGTAAATGAATGATAAAGTAATGAATTATGAATTACTTTATCATTTGTAATAAAAATGCAAACAGTAATAATAGACAAATTTATCACACATGGCAAAGTAAGTCTCGTCAATTACTTTGTCATTCTTTCACAATATTTAATTTGTCTCCAAACCATGCAAAATCGGGAGATTAAATATTTATGTCCTAAATGCCATTATTTTCTGCATGGGATTGTAATAAATTTGGAATGAAAAACATTCAACTAAGTGGTGTAATTATAAACCACTTAGTCAATGTTAATTAAATGTAGAATTAATTGTGTTTATGACATTTATTGTGCAAAGGGCAAGTTGAGGATGCTTGCAAATATAGTCAAAGAGATATGGCATAATATTTATTGTGCACATGCCAAGCATCTATGATGTTGCATGAGAGGTTGACAAACATGGAGAAGAGTTATTGCACATATTTGACTTGTTTTTAAGGGCATTAAGAGGCAGTTCTTGGAGCTTTTATGATGGGTGATGACATGCCCTGATTTTTTTCTTCATTGGGAACTCATTTTGGAGGACTTTAGACAGATATTTTGAGGACTTTTATGAGATGCATGACCATGGAGGTTTCTCATGCTTATCTTGCTACAACAACTTGGAGAGTATATAGTCATTCATTTGAATCTTTGTAGAGGAGTTCTTTTCATGTAAATTCTAGAGTTAGTGATTTTTCTGCAATCCTTACTTAGTTTGAGCATGTTTTTGTAACCCCTTTGAGATATGGAATACAGAACAGACCTTGGATACCATTGAGAGTCAGGTTTTGCCTTCTTATTTATGCAGTACTGTGTATTACCAAGTATTTGATTAAGTCATTTGTGAGGTTAGTTTTATCTCCTTGTGATTTTGTCTCATGTTTCAAATACCTTTCTGCAAAAAGTGTGTTTGTGCAGGTTGCAAACTGTGTCTTAAAACTGTATATGATTTTTTTAATGTGAAGTTAGCTTCCTTTTAAAAGGTTAATGCATTTAGGCCTCTTTGTGAAGTGTTTTTGCAAAGCATATAGTAATAGGTTGTGTAGGTTTAGTTTCTGATGTCTATGGCCAAGTGTATGCAAATTTGAGTTCCATAAATCATATCAAGTTTGGTGTATCACCCTTGTTCTCATTTTACAGTTTTACTTTTCATTTTTTAAGCATTCCTTTTCCCTTTTCCTTTGCAAATTTAGTAGTTTCTAGGTGATAACCAGCTAGGAAGTCGGCCTTCTTCAAAGGTTCTTTCCATCATATGTGACCTACAGGCCTGGAAAGATCCCATGTTTCTCCAGATTACCAAGTTCTGCAACTTAGCAAGGGTGCAAATCTGAGAGACAACAGTTTTTGACATGCCCGGTGGGACTGTGAATTGATTCTCAGTCCATTTTATACATTTTTTTACTGTTGTTTGGTGTGTACAACAGTAATTTGAGCCTTTTGAAGGTCTTTTCTTTACACACCTGGCGAATCTGGAGAGATTATCTACTGGTTTCAGTAGTTCAAGTGCTGGTATGATTCAATTTTTAATCAAGAAAATGTACTATATTCTAATTTTCTAGCTTTTTGAGTGAATAAGCATGTCTATGTTTAATGGGAATATGCCTTATCACCCTCCATTTCATGAGAATGTGTTCATATTTCTTCTTATCAGTCATATCAAAGTAACCATACTGCTAGTTTTGTCCAAAATAGACTTGTAATTACAAGTAACCAGCAGATCCAACATGCTTACCACCCACCCACCCTTACTCAGACTTCATTTCAATCCATGTATGCTCAAAATCACCCTAAAGAAAATAATTTCATACCAAACCAACACGCTTATCACCATGGTCAATCTCAAATTTTGGGCAATTTGGGGATTGGTGATATCAAAAACATATTGATGGACTAGACTCAGCAACTGGTTGAGATCAAGTGGCAACAACAATTCAAGTTGCAGCAGGAGGAGTTGGCTTACCAGGCTATCCAGCATCAACAAGAGTTGGAAATGCAGAAAAATTAATATGAGGAGAAGCTTGCACAAGAAGATCTTGCAGAAGAGAAGCAAAAGAGGCTTTTGTTGGCTCCATTTCAAAGGTTGGAAACTCAATCATCTATTTCTTTTCCAAATCCATTTTTTGAAGAAGAGGTTTCCAAGTTCAAAGTACCAAGCTTCAAGCAAGGTGAGTCTCCTAAGTCTCCTAAATTGAATATTCCAAGTTTTAGAGGTCCTCATCCATTGAAAGAACCTATACTTGAACAAGAGCAACCTATATGTCTTCAAGAGACCAAGCCAATTCCTCAAGTTTCCTTGTAAAATCAACCTTCTTGTCCTTTTACTATACATCTTTATCCAGGTGGACCTATTGTCTATCAAGATAGCTGGTTTAGTGGACAAAAGAATGAGTTTCCTAAGATAAAAGAAGAACCTGTTGTTCATAAACCTATATGCAATAAAAAAGAGGAAAAATTAGGCATGATCAGTTAGGAGACAAATGAACAAGATCATTCAGGACAATAGGTTGAGAAGCTTGAAAAAGGTATCAAAAGTAATGATTTCGTGTTTTTATTCGATGATCTCCCTTCTTTTATTGAGTTGAATGAGCAAGAAAAGGTCAAACAATCTGATGAGTTGTTGATAGAAGACAATCAATGTAATAATCAAGTCTTGAAGCAGCTGAAAGATGAAAATGAACATGAGGAAAGGATGGTTCATGAGGTAAAAAGCACTCCTTTTTTATCAAAAGACCAAGAAAGATCTGATGAGGATTCATTCTGGAATGATCTTGAGTCCTTTCTGTCAAACTTAGATGGCAGATAGGATCAGGTTGAACATGTTTTGGAGAAGGAAATACAGGTTGAATCTCAGGATTTAGTTGTTTTGTTTGATGAATTACCTAAATATGTAGATGAGAATAAAGATAGCATATGCATACTAACATCAGTGCCCACTTTTGAGCAGCAGAATGACAAAGCTCATCTAGATTTAATGCAAAGTTATGAGTTGATGAGAACATGTTTTTAGGGATCATAGAGGTTTTTTGCTCTAACATCAATGATAAGCTAGTATCATATGAGCCAGCAACATGCGATCAGCCTGTTCAGATCAAAGAGGCAGGCATTCCTTCATTTTATTCATGTGAACCAATTCTTTCACATCATATTGAAATTGAGATAGAAGGTGAAACAACATCTTTGGAGGAAGGAAATCTTACACTGCAAATGGAGCAGTCTAATCAGCACTATGAAAAGACAACAGTGTATGAGCATGAGGTCAGCAGTGAGAGGCCAAGTTTTATCCTCTTAAAGGGGTGTCCAATCAGATATTTATCCAAGAAGGAGTCCATGGAATTACAAGTCATGATTCTACCAAAACATGTGATTGCAATTGCAGAGCAACAGGTTAGTCACATCTATATGCCTCAAAATAACATCTTTGGTGGTCAATCAAATGAGGAAGGTGTGCCTTTTATGATGTTCCAAATTTTTCTGCAGCAGTTAATCAAATGTTTATTATTTCCATAGATCTTTTGGGTTGATCTTAAGGATTTGAAGCATCCTTTGTTGATAAGGAAGGGCAACTATTTCTCAGAACTAGTGAATGGTCATGTCTAAGCACTACCACTACTGGGTAGTGTAGGGTAGGGTAGTTTTCAAGTTAATAAGTTCTCATTGCATAGTAGTTTCAGTTCAGTTTTCATTTCCTCTAAGTGTAGTTTTTCCACAATTAGTTAGGTTGGTCCGAGTCTTGTTTTGGCAGGTGGAATAAGGTTGGAAGGTGTTTTACATTGTTCTGAGGAGTTACAACAAGTATGTGGGAAGCTTTTCCAAGGTTTTGGGCAGAAAAAGACTCATATGCTCAATGGATTTCAGAAGGCTACTGGTCTAGTTTTATTTAGCAGGCAAACACCCCTGAGAGGTCGCCAAAGATGTTACTAAATTATGTTCACACCTAATTTAGCAAGGCCTAAACATTAGTTGTTTAGAGGGAGTGCAAAAAACCTTTTGCTTATGTAGGATCATCTAGTCAATGTCTAATGTATTGACAGAAGACAAGTGCAAAATCACTTATCAAAATCATGTAATAGCTCAAGCTAAGTTGTTACATCATCCTGGTAAGTGAAATCATGTTTGAACAAGAAAACAGACATTCAAAGAATGAAGAGAATTGATGGAGTTCATGTTTCAGTAACTGATTATTCATTATGTCTCAGTGCTAGTAAAAGAGGTATTTATAGATTGTCAAATCATACATCATGTTTTATACATATGTTCCAAAGAAAGATCACTTGTTTTACGCTATGTATTTGATTCATAAAGTAAAATATACATAAGTCATTGCACAGAATGAGATAGCTGATTATATTCAAAAGAATGCATAAAAGTATCCCACACAAGCTGTGGGAGTAACAGAAATAGGCAACATAAAAGTAAATTTTACTTTTGAAAACAATGAAATGCATAAGAAAAGAAAGGGGATCCGTCATTGCCTACGAATGACGAATCCCACGATCGAGCCAGCTACTATCTTCCTCCATCCATTTAAGCTCCAGCGTACCTGGAAAATAGTTTTTGTTAATGCTCAGGGTCCCATATCTTTTCATACCCAATCAAAATTATCAAAAGTACCATCTACTTTTATGTAGCAGCAACATCAACCATCAGATATTAGCATAAGAGAAGTTAGAACGAGAAGAAATAAGTGCTACATCAAAAAGAGATAGATCCATACAAGTAACCCCACATCATGAATCAAATATATGTTTCATATGCTAACATGTTTGCTTCCTGTGTAGGTATATAAGAAATCTGTTTGTTGATTCATCTTTTATGAAATAAGCATGTGTAGAAAATGGGCTGCCATAAGGGTCAAGCCCAACATGCTCAGAGCAATGACATTAATGCAGAGATATCCAAGATGCATGAATTTTTCAGCCATAATGAATGATCAATCAAAGTGGAACAACAAATAGAACAGTCGTGTTATGAAAAACAACCACGGTATTTAAAGATGATAGATACTTTTCCATTCTTTGTCATGAGTGAAGTGTGATATTATTAAACAGTTCAAGACAGTCCATGTGAGTCAAGTACATTGAAGGATAAAAAGCACAGTAGTAGAGTGACTTGCATCATGAACACCAAGTACCAGAGGTACAAATGACATATGTTATATGTTATATTGCATTCTTATTACTGCCATATCTCACCAACATGATCAGCCATATTATGAAGAGCAAAGAGAGTGATCAGTTTTGCTACAGGAAAAGTTTTGCTACAAGAAATAGAAATATTCATGTTTCTACAGAGATAAAACTGAAACAATAAACTGCATAATGCCATATCAAGATGGTGCCAACCAAAGACACATCATGGAACAGCTTATCTAGGTAGCAAAGGAGTTCACCTTATGCATTAAAAGTTAACTTAATAAACAATGGAGTCTTCAAAGAGAAGTCAAATGAAATAACAAAAGCTTATATATCTTGTCCATATACAAGAGAAGTAAACAAAGAACGACTGTATTTCATTACTTATCAAGTGGATTACCTGGAATAAGAGAAAAGTTTTTATCAAAGTGATCAAGACATCCAAAGATGACAAATGGTTTGCTGAAAGAGAAGTGATTACCGTTGGTTTTTCATAGATTACCGTTGGTTTTGTGCTTATGTTTTATGCCTTGGGAGTTGAATCAAATCATGAAATGATGCAAATGATAGGTAATGTAGTCAGTGATCCTAAGAAAAGCGAGTTATTGATGTCATCAATTTATAAGACAGAAAGCAAGCTAAAACTATATTATGAGTCTCATAGGAACAACCAAGTATTGATGACTGGTAAAAGGTCTAAAAAGGTAGCAAACAATACACAGTAATAAAGAGATCAGTGCCAAATGCCAAATACCTAAGTGGGACAGCCATCAGAAGAGTATCATCTAAATTTCTGTAGTCATAGTTTACAAGTGTATAGCTACAATGGTGCAAATTCATAAAGTACAATGATCTTGTCTATCACGGTGACAAGTACATACAGGTTATATCAATTCAGAAATTGCAAGAGAGGAGCTTTCAATGTCATATGCAACTACAAGAGGAATCAAAATGAAGAACATGTACACACTTAATTCATTTTATGGCTTTCATAAAACAAAATTTAAAGAATTGCATGAGTTTTGTCATTACAGAGTGTAGTTATAGCAGCAAAGAAAATGAGACTATAACCTCTCTCTCATAATGCCATGACTCCTCAAATAGTGTTTCTTGCAAACTAGAAAAAAGGTAAATAAAGTCTTAAAGATCAAAAGTGCAGCTACCAATGCTAAATAATAATTAAGTGGTGCATGCATAGATACATGAAATCAAGACAAATTTATAAGTGATCGAGAAGAGATTGAGAAATGCATGATAATAGTCTTTGGAGTTTCAGTCAATGTATTTTCCCTTTTTTTGTTTTAGGTCCATGATTCATCCCAATAAGATACCCTTTCAAACATCTTGTGAGAAATCATTCAAAGGGGACTGAAATTGAGACGCTTTTATCACCATTGCATGGATGTATCATTAACTTTAGAAGGTCAAGGACAGATAGTGCACTGAATAGGCAAAGATATCAAAAGGAGGAACATGATTTGAAGTTTCTACAAGCTATAATAAAACATGGTTATGGACAATGGCTGACCATAATAGAGGATCTTGAATATGGATTTGAAACAAATCATCCAAATGGAGTTACAACTGCCAGTGACAACTAGTGTTGTTTCAGCAAATAAAGATGTATATCTTCCTTAAGCTTTTTAAAAAAAGAAACTGAACCACAGTGTGGAGCTTGATGATTTTTTTTTTTTAAATCTTATCATATTAATGTAAAGATGGAAGTCAGTATCTGCCCTCTTATATGTCCCACCACTAGATGCAGATTTGGATGGAGATTGTATACATGTTTTTGTACCACAGACTCTTCAATCACGAGCTGAAATTTCTCAACTTTTAACTCTAGACCACTCGATTATTGATTCTCAAGGTGGACAAATGTTACTCATGCTCACACAAGATACTCTACTTGTAGCTAGCCTTATCCTTGGTATGTCGTTCTTAATCAAATTACTATGCAATAGCTATCAATTTGGACATCATCAACTTTGCCTGAGCCAGCAATCATCAATCACCACATGAAGGGCTTTATTAGACCGGTTGCCACTTTTTTAGATGTTCTTGCATCCAGATAGTTATTGTCTTGGCAATGGACTTAGTATTTATGAAAATAAACTTTTGTCTTTTCATCGAAGTGCAAAGCAAGTGGCTAGTTCCATTGAACTAAGTATGTGCACTCTGATTTTACAAAAAGGACTGAGTGAAGTTTTGAATTTTCTGAACTTGGCATAGCATTGTTAATAGAGTGGTTATCTCAACAAGGGCTCAGACAGGCATGCTATGAATAAAGTGGCCCAACAAACAAAGTTTTGGGTCTTTAGATATTTAAAGGTAAAGAACTCATGCTACAGGAAACGAATAAAAGTTGCAGATATAACAGAAAATGCATATTTTTGTTGGGAATTAAGGTGTCTCAACCTTTGCAAATTCCTAATGTTGTATTATAGTTATCCCATGTTGAGTTAGCATTGTCAGCACTTTGTGTATATGCAGCAGGGTAAATTTTGGTGACTTTGGCAGCCGCAGTTTCCCCCTTGAATAATTAACCAAATGTTTTTTAATTAATGACAAGTGCCGGTGAGTATCTCTACATGAGAGAAAGGCATCTTTGGGCGGTCAAGAGAGGTTATGACATATAAGAGGAATATGATATTTTTAGTCAGTGTATGACGGATTCTATGACAGCTGTAAGGTGCGTAAGAGCATCTGTCGTAACCTATCTTGGGACCAAGCGCCCACTTCGGGATGGGATGTTGGACAAGTGTCCTTAGGCGTGGGTTTTGGGGCATGAGTCCAAGATTGACACCCATCTCTAGAAGGTTCCATATTTTCCTTGTAAACTCTATATAAACAGGTGCTTGGATGGAAGATAGATAAGTTTTGGTACGAGTACTGTTATGCTGCGAGAATATCTCCAGATTCGACATTCGAAGACTCCTAAAAGAGCATTGGCTCTAAAACTATATTGTAATCTGTTATTGTTTACTATAATACATTTGAGCTATGTTTTGGAGTGTGGGGTTTTTCACCCGTAAGGGTTTTCCCCACGTATATCTTGTCTCTCTCTCTTCTATCTACTTTATGTGTGTATGTGTATTGCTGCAATATCTCATGTTAATGGTTTAACATTGCTGTAATAGTTAGGATAAAGTTGAATTTGCATAGCCCTCTCCTCATTAGATTAGTGTAGGAAGTGTTTTCCATACACCTAGCTTCCTTTCAATTTTCAAGTTCAAAATGCTCAGAAATAATGTCAAAATTGCGGCTAGAGAGAGTATGGAGAGGGTCTTGTTACAATAGGCCAAATCTACTCATGGGTTGAGCTCGTTTTGAGCCAAAAGGAAGATATAGAAGAAAAATCTAAATCTTTTTCAAACTCATTTCAAACAAAAATACTCAAAATGCCTCAAAATTGCGGCCTCTGGCAGCAAATTCCATAGTAAAAAACTTAGAAAATGAAGAGAAATTGACAGTTGAAAGACTTACTTTTGTTTCTGCTGAGTGCTAGGTGTGAAAACCACAGAAATTTTCCTCAGATGACCTTCCAGAATGACCTCAAACATATTGAAAATGAATACATATGGTGGTTCGACCATAAAAAAACACAGAATACATCAGAAATGTGACAGGTCGCAGCTAAAAAAGCCAGTTTTACCTCCAAATGGGAGCAAACAAATCGAACAAAATCAAATAGAGGTTGTTTTTACCTATCTTTTCCAGTGAAAATGCTTGAAAATCCTTCAAAACTGTAGAGAATGATGCAAACCCTACATGTCTAGTGGCGCTTGAGAGGAGCAGCAAAATGACCAAGTCAAAATGACTTGAGTTAGGGTTTCAAACCCTATTTTGTTATGTTCGAATAAGCATTTTTGTCACTTTTTTGACTTGTAAACTCAAAAATCATTGCTATCCATTTAGGGACATGGTCAAGACTTATAAAAGTCTTAACACCTAATCATAATGCAAGGGGCTCGTGAGGCTATTGTTCCCTTTTCTATTTTTATAAAGTCAAAATATATAATCATATAAGGGAAAGGCTCGATGCCTTGTTCATCTTTTGCAAGGTGATAAGGTATTCAAATTATCTTCAAAGGTGAGTAAAGGCATGATGATGCATGTTGTGTAAGGCATGTATGAATGGCTATGGGTTATAAGGTGCTTTGATGTAGCCATAAGATGCGAGAGGTGATGCAAGTGTATGGAGGTCATATTTTGCCTAGGGATTACAAGGTGTTTTATGTTGATTTTGCATAATCTAGAAATAGATTGAACGTTGTAAACAAATGATAAAGTAATGAATTATGAATTACTTTATCATTTGAAATAAAAATACAAAAGGCAATAATAGGAAAATTTATCACATGTGGCAAAGTAAGTCTTGTCGATTACTTCGTCATTCTTTCACAATATTTAATTTGTCTCCAAACCATGCAAAATCGGGAGATTAAATATTTATGTCCTAAATGCCATTATTTTCTACATGGGATTGTAATAAATTTGGAATGAAAAACATTCAACTAAGTGGTGTAATTATAAACCACTTAGTCAATGTTAATTAAATGTAGAATTAAATGTGTTTATGACATTTATTGTGCAAAGGGCAAGTTGAGGATGCTTTTAGATATAGTCAAAGAGATATGGCATAACATTTATTGTGCACATGCCAAGCATTTATGATGTTGCAAGAGAGGTTGACAAATAGGGAGAAGGGTTATTTCATAGATTTGACTTGTTTTTAAGGGCATTAAGAGGCAGTTCTTGGAGCTTTTATGATGGGTGATGACATGCCCTGACTTTTTCTTCATTGGGAACTCATTTTGGAGGACTTCAGACAGATATTTTGAGGTCTTTTATGAGATGCACGACCATGGAGGTTTCTCATGCTTATCTTGCTACAGCAACTTGGAGAGTATATAGTCATTCATTTGACTCTTTGTAGAGGGTTCTTTTCATGTAAATTCTAGATTTAGTGATTTTTCTGCAATTCTTACTCAGTTTGAGCATGTTTTTGTAACCCCTTTGAGATATGGAATACAGAACAGACCTTGGATACCATTGAGAGTCAGGTTTTGCCTTCTTATTTATGCAGTACTATGTATTACCAAGTATTTTATTAAGTCATTTGTGAGGTTAGTTTTTATCTCCTTGTGATTTTGTCTAATGTTTCAAATACCTTTCTGCAAAAAGTGTGTTTGTGCAGGTTGCAAATTGTGTCGTAAAACTGTATATGCTTTTTTAACTGTGAAGTTAGCTTCCTTTTAAAGGGTTAATGCATTTAGGCCTCTTTGTGAAGTGTTTTTGCAAAGCATACAGTAATAGGTTGTGTAGGTTTAGTTTCTGATGTCTATGGCCAAGTGTATGCAAATCTGAGTTCCATAAATCATATCAAGTTTAGTGTATCACCCTTGTTCTTATTTTACAGTTTTACTTTTCATTTTTTAAGCATTCCTTTTCCCTTTTCCTTTGCAAATCCAGTAGTTTCTAGGTGATAACCAGCTAGGAAGTCAGCCATCTCCGGAGGTTCTTTCCATCACAAGTGACCCACAAGCCTAGAAAGATCCCTTGTTTCTTCAGATTGCCAAGTTCTGCAACTTAGCAAGGGTACAAATCTGAGAGACAACAAAAACATGAGCTAAACATAATGCATAAAGGAAACAAACATAAGAACACACATAGAACAAACACACAAGGCACATGACTTTGATGCTAGCTTGCTCTGTCGCTATGGATCACACACTAGTAAGGACTGCCAAATTACTAGGTGACCATGACAAGTCACATGGAGCACATGTGCTAGCCAACTACATTGCACTAGGTGGCTCATGGACCAAAAGGAAACATCATAAGCTAGTGAGGGTCACCAAATCACTAGGTGAGTTCCACACCAACAAGTAACCAACAAGAGAGCATAGCACAATGTATGCCCCACCTTAAAGTGATTGCTAACTCCTATCAAGGAGCAATTTCTTTAAGGTACAACAAATCACAAGACAGGTATGAGAGATTTTTGGAATCTCATGCCCATAAGATATGTGTTCCCAAAAACTACATCACACTAAGGGGTTGCCCTCACAAAAGGCAAACCGAGGCGATGCTACAGGCATGATACACAATGGCTTTGTGTAGTCATGGTATGATGTCAAGCATGGAAACAATGTGCCACATAAATCAAAACATAAAAGAAGTAATAAATTATACTAACTAATAACACAAAGGGATCTACTTAGCTGGCATCAGTATATGAATAGTTGTAAAATAGGAGAATTCTCAAGACTATATATATATATATAGAATTGTCATCATCCACCAGCTAGTAGAACTACAAAGTCAAAGGAAAAAGTATCACATGAAATCAAAATACACATCCCTTGGGTCAATAAGGGAAAATGTCAAAACATACTACGCCTTGCATCGTCCACAAAGGACACAAAAATAATACAAATTATGACATAGAGAAGAATGATTATACAAATATAGAGAATGTTACGATAGATTTTAGTCCCTTTCTATCCTTGCACCTACAAGGGTGTCAAGGGTCATCCAAAGAGAGCTTAACAACAACAAAAATAACAAAACAAATAAAATATCAGGCAACACATGATGGGGGAAAAACATGCACTCATAACATAAAAGACAAAGGTACCTCACTTACGAGTCAACCTAAAGCAAATCATCGTCCTCCCAATCTTTCTCATCACCAATTTGGAACGGTGGACAAGATGCAAGAGGAACTATAGCACATGAAGTATAAGGGACAAGAGCCATACCTATATTATCTTCAGATTCGCTATCAGAATACAGTACAATAGGTTCAATGGCAGCTTGTGAAGCTTCATCTTTCTCTGTAGGAGACACAATGGTAGTAGATGTCTCTTTCACATCCGTCAGTGATAAATGCTAGCGAGGAGGGAGATTCTCCTCTCCTATAGAAAGGCAAGCCATAACACGACGACATTTCTTTCTTTCGCTCACAATCTTATTTTTCTTATCTTTATTTGTGATGTTTGTTAGGGGAACCATAGTATCTTCCTATTGGAAACAAGGTAGATAACTGAGAGGGGGGGTGAATCAGTTATCTTAAATATTCAACTTTTTTTCTTCTTTAACAATTAGTGCAGCATCAAAACATATAATCATACATAATCATGAGAGCAGAAAAGAAATCAACACATATAACACAAGGATTTTTACGTGGAAAACCCGGTTAAGGGAAAAACCATGGGGTGACTAACCCAAGATTGTATTCTCTGTTAAAAGAATAAGAAGTACAAAATGACACTTGCCAATTGGGGCTCACTGCCCGAGAACACTGCTCACAAGAGGCTCACTGCCTACAAGAGACTCACTATCTACAAGGTTTATAGAAAGTAACCAGATATTTGAAATGATGAGAGGCATCCACATATGCTGAGGTTCAATTCTAGTTAGGCTCAATATACTAATCTACTACACTTCATTCTTCCTCTGCTTTAGTGTTGTTGTTCTGTCACATACCAGACTTGTATTGCAGCTTCCACACTTATCTCTGCCTTTCTTTGCACACTATATCTCCAATCTCTCTCCTTCATACCGAAATCCATCCGGCATATATATCCACACCAAGGATTTCAACATCTTTCTAGTCGGCAACCAGAATACTCAAGATATTTACTAAACACTGATCTATCGGCTGAATCCATGCTTAAAATGTGATGTGTATCCAAGACATAGAGTTAGAAGTCATCAATCAAGTCGGTCAACCATGTATGATCTCTTAAAAAACTTGACCATCATCAATTTCTCATCCGGATTAAAGTTTGATGTTCTGCCGGTCAGTTCTTCCTCAGTTTGCTTTGCCTGTTAGGAACCCAACACTTAGATGCTCATATCTTTTCACTCTTTCATCACTGGAGGCTCAATCTCTAGAATATAGAATTCATGGTACTCCTCTTGACTTTCCAAAGTCCACACTTTGTTGAGATACATCCTCTAAGAGATCCGGACCTGATTGTCGGACCTTGCTACATGCTCTGTTCTTATTCACCGGACCAAAACACTCTTCAATCTAACTTCCAGTATAGACATACTATTCTCTGTGGATGTGTGGGATAGACTTTGTTCCCATCATTGACAACAATCATGAAGCCACACAGTGTCTCTTGCCAATAATCTCCCCCTTTGGCATTGATGGCAACACTTAGTGAAAAATGACTGTGTCGTAGCAAACTCCCCCTTCACTGATGCTCTGTCTTATGTACATTTTACCGAAGCTCCCCCTTTGCTGGATTCCTCATTTTTCACTACTTCTCACTCCCCCTTTGACATCAATGGCAAAGGGTGGAATCTACACACCAAAATTTGCAAAAATCATCCTATACATAGCCGCATAAGTATATATACATGTTATACCTACATATACTTAAGTATATCTACAAAGGTTGTCTTCAATTGTACAACTTCTGTCGCCCAACTCTATTTCATCCTATCCAAAATTGAGATGTGACCACTTAACAAAATGCAAAATCTTTTGCCCTCTTTAAGTATGTCGGATCACTAGTCGGGGCTATGGTCTGAGCATCAGTTAGGGCCTCATGCATTGCCTCTAACTTAGGGATGATTATCCCTCTTGGTTCACTCAACCTGCTTATTCTATTCTTCTTCTCCTTTTCAAGCCTCTTTATTTCATTTATAGAGGCAATAGCCTGACACTCTTGGTTCATTATGGATGAGGTGAGAGGATCAAAATTCTGAGATAAACTTGACAGTTTACCTTCTTGTTCTTCCACCTTCTTCACAATGTCGTCTATCACTGTGGACCAAGATAGACAAAATTTGTATAAATCTCTGCCATCTTTAAGAGCATTTTCTAGGCTCTTTATCCCAATATCTAGATTTCTCCTTTCATTTGCTATAAGTCCCTGTACTTTAGAGAATCTCTTTTCAAAAAACTCTTTCTGGACTTTCTCTTCTACCGATTTCTCCAAAGAATCAAAATGTGTGCTAATAGAATTAACAAGAGATTTCAAGTTATCGGATGAAGAGGCTGAAAGATCCTTTTGGAAGGATGGCATGACCTTCTCCAACACACCAGATGCAATCTCTATCAGCTCACAGTCTTCCATGTGAGACTTCAGAAGCTTTTCTTTCGCTTTGGCTTGAGCAAAAGATGTTACCTTCATTGTCTGGACCGGAGAGAGGGAGTCAAAATTGAGTGGTCCTTGAAATAGCTCTGGTTCATCTAATTCCATCATTTCTTTGGTCAGGAAGTTTTTAACTGCTTTTGCAGTGTCTCTTTCCGGGGACAGAGTCTTTTTTCCTTCTACAACCTCAGAACTGTCATCAAAGATCTTCTCTATGTGTTCTTCTTCTCTTCCCTTTTTCTCCTCTTCTTGACTTACCTTCTCCTCTTTTCTTCCTTCTCCTTCTGTTTTTGAATCTGCAGTGGCATCCGGAGGAGAGATGTTAACTTCTTCATGAATTTCCTCTTCCAAAACAAAGGAATCCAAGTCCTTACTCTCTTCCTTATCCATCTCTTTGGACTCTTCTACATTTTTCTTAGTGGATTCTTCTTTCGATGTACTCAATCCTTCTACATCCATGGTAGAGGCTTCTTCACCTATTTCCTCTATAATAGGGAGATTGAATCCCATGAAGGCATTCCAGAGGATGTCTTCTGTTTCTTTTGCCACTTGGTCAGTCTCACCAAGCATAAGCTGGTTCATTCTTGCTTTGCTTTGGAACTCATCCTTGCAGTCCTTGAAGATCATATTCATTTGTTGAGAGGTAATGGAAGGATAGAGTTGAATAGCAATCTGTTGCCAGATCTCTAGGTCCTTTACCTTAGCATTCTCCTTTCTCATTTCAAGTTCTTTCTTTAGACTTTTGGGAATTAGAGAGATGATTTCAATGAATGCTTTATTATAAATATTTATATACTTGACTATAGCATCTTCCAAGATTTTCTTGTCAGTATCACTAAACTCATCATAAAATTCTGTTAACGGTTGCAGATTTCCATCAACTGTGACTGCCTTGATAACATCATCAACAGAAAGAGTGGACCTTTTAACAAATTCTTCTACCTCTTCTTCTTTATTTTCACCGGTAGAGGATCCACATGATGTTTTCTTCTTCTTCCTTATTTTCTTAAATTCCTCATCGGTCTCTGTCTCTTCATCATCCTTTTGACTTATGTAAGACCTTGTGGCCTTTGTCTTTGTTCTCTTCTCTCCTTTTCCAGATGTCTTGGCTTCCGGTTTTGAGGCTTTTGGACTCTTAGAGGATCTAGTCCGGGAGGGGGCTTGCACCGGAAGACTTTCTTTTTCTACTTCTTGTCTCTCTTTCTCTGCTCTTTCTATTTTCTCTCTGTTAGCATCAACTGTCTCCTTTGATATCCCATATCTCTTGGCAACTTCTTCTACTTCCCTTCTCACTTTTCTTTTGATCTATGGTTGTCTCAGTTCAACATGTATTTTCACACTTAATTCTTGATAGGTTCCAAACCTTTCTGCCTCAGGGTCCTTGGGCTGACTCAGCAAGTGTTGGACATGCAGCTCCAGGATTTTCTCATCTACCTCATACCCCATTGGCATAATCCAGTCTGTTCTTGGCTCCACTGCCTCCATTAGGCATTGATCAGTGTCTACCATAAAGCACATTGTATCCTTGTATTTTTCAACTATAGATTGGGGGATTCTTTCTCTCGCGTACATCATACTTTGGAAGTTCTTGAAATATGCCCAGAGTGTTGTACTTTGAGCCTTGGCATCCCCAAGCCCATACATATAATCTCTGATTTGTATGGCAACTGGTCTGTCATTTTGCCATACCCAGCCACTTGATCTAGGAAGCTCATTCATATAGTAAAAGAATAAACACAGAATTAAACCACCATACTTGAATGAGTTCTTCTTGTCCTTGATCTTTTGTAGGTTTTCTAATAGTTGGCTGAGAAGAAGTTCGCATAGATCATAGTCTGCATTTTCCCTTACCATCTAATATGCAGTATAAATTGCAGTTCTGGATACAGAGTTTTCCCTGCTGGAGTGATATATTTTGTAGCCTATTATCATACAGGCAAATTTGATATCTGAATCTATGATATCTTCTATTGTCATTGCTCTCTTGTCAACCTCACTCACTGTTTGATTCTTGACTGATTGAAGAGTAGGCAACCCACCGGATGAGTGCAATCTGGTTACTGCCCTAATGGCATCTTTTGTTATCTTAAATGGCCTCATCAACCACATGAAGTTGTCTTGTATTCTTCTAAGAACATACCAGACCCATTCATCTTCTGAGAAACAGGGAAAGTGGATGCAATGTCTAAAATGCTTATCCCGGATGGCCTTGTATTGAGGTTTGAGTTCGAAGGTTTTATCTATTAGTTGTTTATGGTAGATATCCATCAGTTTTGATTCTCCAAATTCCTCAATATTTGCATGGATGTATACCCTAACATCTTCTACATGTAGAACCCCATGCGGAATTCTAGAGAAGGCGCCTAAGGGATCAATTTCTAGGGATTTGTAAGGATGTTTCTTGAACTTAGGACGCGGCCTATCAATGATCTTAACAACATTTGGAGTAGCCATCTTGCAAAAGATTCAGAGAGAGATATTCAAGAACGGAAATACCTTTTTACGCTTCTAGGGTTCACGATATGAGCTGGAAAAGATCGCTGGTTGAATCAGATTCTGCAGTTGATCCTTGAGAGGGTTGAAGCAATCTTGTTTGCAGAGCTCTTTCTTTCTTCTTCTCGAATGCAAATGTGCAAATGATGAATAAAAGAACCCTTATATTTCTGCGTAAACCCTAATTTCATATAGCAATAAATGCACACCTTAAGTCATTCTGGTTCCCTTGTTCTAAGAGAGATCCTTCTGAATCACTGAGATGCACTTGGAATTATTCTTAGTGATAATTGACAATGTATCTCCCTTTCTCCAATCATTCCATTTATCCGCAGATCAAGATATTTCAATTTCAAATCATATCGGATCTAACTATGAAAATCCTGCTTTTACTAGATGACTGTCAAACTGGATAAATATTGGATGATTAACCTCTTCAAACCCCTTGCGGATCTTTCATATTTTTACTGAGGGTTATTTAGATATTTCTCTGAGAACCCTTTAATCCACAACTTTTCATGTGCCAATTTCAGGCACCGATTGAGTGGCTGGGGGAATTTATTCTCCTTTGTGACTCCCCTTGAGCCAGATCTCATCTATTTAGTTTTTGAAAGGAGTATCAACACCAAATTCTGGTGCAGACCCATCCCTAACATTTTATGTACTTCTCTTCACCCAAATCTTGTTCATCTCCCTTTGAACTTCATCTACATTCACTTTTCCTTTTCCTTTGTCTTAATTTTGATTATGATGCACCAGACCCTTTTTATCCTGATTCTTACTTCTGCAAAATTTGGCAATATGACCGGATCTATTGCAGTTGTAGCAAATAACATTTCTTTGCATATTTGGTTGATATCCTCTTGATCTGCATTGATTAGCCATATGTCCCATTCTATTGCATGCAAAGCATCTACCATTGAATGAATTGTTTATTTGCATATTTCTACATTCATGAGATTTGTGACCATACCTTTTACAGTTAAAACACTGTCCGGAGAAGGATGAATTAGTCTAGTTCATTCTTCTTCTGCACTGATTTTCTTTGTGACCGAAGTTATTGCAATTGTAGCAGTATCCATTGAAAGATGGATATCTTTGAGCATTTGGTTTCCTTACCAGAGGTCTTCTAGGCCTATTCCTTGGATTTCCTGATCCAGAGTTCTTCTGACCGGATCCAAAGCTTTCACCTTTCTCATACCCCAAGCCATGCTTGTCATCTACCCTCTTTTGGCTTTCAAGAAGAACTTCAAGTTGAGCAGAGCTTATCTTGAATTTTTCTTTGTATTCATTTGTTGTTTGAAGATCCCTTTTAAGAGTGTCTATCTGATTCTCAAGTTGTTCTTCATTGTCTCTAGCTTCTTCAAGATTAGATTCTAGATGCCTGATTATTCTGTCCATTTTGTGGTAGTCTTTTGACTTATCCTTGAGAGATTGTTTTAGATTGTCTTCAATGTTTCTTTCTCTTTAATTTCTTGGGTGAATTTCATAACCCCTGATTCCATTTCATGTCTTACCATAATGACCTCTTTTGATAGCTTCTCACATAACTTGTTTTTCTCATTCAGATCTTCATTTGTATCATTGGCTTCACTTTGACTTGCTAATTGTTGAAGTAGTTCCTTTCTCTTTTTCATAGAGATACTCAATTTTTCTTTTAGTTAATTTATGAAATCATCATCTTGTTTGAGTCTTTCCCTTAAGTTGTTGACTTCTGAGTGGGATTGCTCAAGATCATCTAGGGCAGACTGAAGTTGTTCCCTCATACCATACATATCCATTGAGATTCCTAGATCTTCCTCAAGGTGTTAGGCTCTGTTTGGAGGAACTTAGCTCTGATACCAATTGTTGGAAACAAGGTAGATACCTAAGAGGGGGGGTGAATTAGTTATCTTAAATATTCAACTTTCTTTTCTTCTTTAACAATTAGTGCAGCATCAAAACATATAATCATACATAATCATGAGAGCAGAAAAGAAATCAACACATATAACACAAGGATTTTTACGTGGAAAACCTGGTTAAGGGAAAAACCATGGGGTGACTAACCCAAGATTGTATTCTCAGTTAAAAGAATAAGAAGTACAAAATGGCACTTGCTAATTGGGGCTCACTACCTGAGAACACTGCTCACAAGAGGCTCACTGCCTACAAGAGACTCACTATCTACAAGGTTTATAGAAAGTAACCAGATATTTGAACTTATGAGAGGCATCCACATATGTTGAGGTTTAATTCTAGTTAGGCTCAATAGACTGATTTACTACACTTCATTCTTCCTCTGCTTTAGTGTTGTTGTTCTGTCACATACCGGACTTGTATTGCAGCTTCCACACTTATCTCTGCCTTTCTTCGCACACTATATCTCCAATCTCTCTCCTTCATACCAAAATCCATCTGGTATATATATCCACACCAAGGATTTCAACATCTTTCTAGTCAGCAACCGGAATACTCAAGATATTTACTAAACACTGATCTATCGGCTGAATCCATGCTTAAAATGTGATGTGTATCTAAGACATAGAGTTAGAAGTCATCAATCAAGTCAGTCAACCATGTATGATCTCTTAAAAAACTTAACCATCATCAATTTCTCATCCGGATTAAAGTTTGATGTTCTACCGGTCAGTTCTTCCTCAGTTTGCTCTGCCTGTTAGGAACCCAACACTTAGATGCTCATATCTTTTCACTCTTTCATCACCGGAGGCTCAATCTCTGGAATATAGAATTCATGGTACTCCTCTTGACTTTCCCAAGTCCACACTTTGTTGAGATACATCCTCTGAGAGATTCGGACTTGATTGTCAGACCTTGCTACATGCTCTGTTCTTGTTCACCGGACCAAAATACTCTTCAATCTAACTTCCAGTATAGACATACTATTCTCTGCGGATGTGTGGGATAGACTTTGTTTCCATCATTGACAACAATCATGAAGCCACACAATGTCTCTTGTCAACACTTCCAACATGGGTTCCTTTTCTTCCTTTGCTTCAATAACATTAGAAGAAATAGGAGGAACCATCAAAATTTGGGAGACAATGGGGGAAGGGTTTCTTAATGCGGGTTTCTTTTCCTTCTCAACTTGTGAAAAAGGTGGAAGTACTTGAGCATCCTCAAGAGGTTGAGAAACCTCAAGAAACAAAACATGCGCAACTGATTGATTTCCACTTGTCTTCGCGGAGGCATGTGGTACAAAAGTAACATTACGATTGCATGGAGGTCTGTTTTATGCATGAAGTTTGCCTCATTGTCCTTGAAGGGATGGCAGAGGGGGAACCTCGACATATCTACCAAACACTCGGGGACGGGGAAGAACCTTTGATTCAGGCTTAGCTTCATTCACTACCTATGGTACATGAGGAATTACAACCGTAGCCTTAGAAGATCGAGGAGGTTCAAGGACATCACCAGGGAGAATATTACTAAGTGATAACTTTGATATTTTCTTTGCTTTGAATTTTTGATATGATAAGAAGAATATATCCTCTCTAGCTCAAACGACCCCAACTGGTTGTGGCCAAAGGCAATCAAGTGAAAAATGTCCATTGCGAGCCACGGGCCGATACTGACTATGATCTACAGCATGGACACGTCCCTCAAATGGAAACTTTAAGCACATGTGAACCATAGAGGGGACTGCTTTCATGGAGTAGAGCCATGGGTAGCCCAACTTCAAATGAAATAAGTCTGATGTAGGAATGATGACAAAATTAACATCAAAAGATCTTGGCCCAACCTTAACTTCAAGAGTTAAGGCACCAAGAGTTGGAAGGATAGACCCATCATGTGCTCTAGTAGCCATCTCTGATATATCATAGGTATCTCAATGTAAACCATGCATGTAGAGAAACTCCTCAGTTACTACATTCACCATGCATATAGGATCTATCATAGCACCTTGAATAGGTTTATCATTGATTCAAATAGTAATGTAAAGAGACCCATCAAGATCTTTGATAGTAGCATCATGTGGAGTAAAAAATATAGCAGGTTCTGATTCCACTCGCTCTTTGTGAGGATGAGCATCCACCATGCAAATATCAATAAAATTAGAATCCTGATGAGGTAAAGGATCAATATATATTTGAATATTTTGATTAGGAGTCGTCATTGATTTATTCCTTTTGTCATTCACACTAGCAACCTGGATGACATTAGAGTCGTGAGGTCTTGAACTCCGTGTTTAAGATGCATACATCTTTCAGTGTCATGGCCAATGGAGTGGTGAAATTGACAATAGGATTTCTCATCAAAGGAAGATGATTGCATCTTTCTTGAATTGAGAGGTCTAATGGGTGGAAGCTTGATGAGATTTCTTTGCAAAAGTTGTGTCATGATAGCATAGAGAGATTCTGGTAATGGTGTGAACTTTCTTGTTTTTGGATTCAGCTTGTAAGGGGTGGGAGTTGGGAATGATGTTGCCACCATATGTTTTATTATGTTACTAAAATTTAATTTATCTTGATGAAGTTTTTGTTTTATCTTTTGAAAGAATGATTGTGATACGCTTATGATTGACCAACCGGAGCCGATGAGGGATTATGCTCATACTGACTAACCAAAAGTTGATAATCACGAAGAGCCATGCAAAGATGAGTAAAAGAATCATATCACATCAATAACATCTCATCATGGATGTGGCGTTGTAAGTTTCCTATAAAGATACTTTGCACATCAGCATCTGGAATAGAATATTGGATTTATGAGAAGAGGGCTTGATAACGGCCCATAAAATTTGTTATTTTCTTTTCCATTCCTTGTTTGCAATTAACCAAGTCTATCAAAGAGACTTGAGGTCCAATGTTCACTTGAAAATGCTCGAGGAACTTGTTAACTAATTGTGAGAAAGAAGTTATAGAATTAGGAGGTAGTGAGCAAAACTAATCCAAGTCTATTTCCTTGAGAGACCTAGGAAAGAGTTTTTCCAAGATCACATCCTCAAAGAAGAAATCACTACACATAGCAATAAAGGCTACCACATGGTTGTTAGGGTCTCCCTTCCCATTATATCTCTCAAAGCGAGGGGTCTCAAACTTCTCGGGCATTGGAGTTCTTAGGATGGAATAGGATGAAGGGCTACAGATATAATGTGTTGTCATACTAGGCTTAGGCAGACTATTACTCATGCTAGCCAATTGTTGTTGGATGCAGGTCATATTTTTCAAAAATTGGTTTATGACAGGATCAAAAGTTGAATTAGGTTGAGATTGGAATGAATTGGAACGACTAGGTGATGATGTATGAGTAGCCTTTTGGAAAGTGATAGGAGATTTAGATGTAGGTGGGGTCACATTAGGTGTGCAACTATATGGAATGGTACTACAATGGTGAACAAGATTCCCAGTAGATAACCCAACACGTCATAGCACTATTACTTGGTTGCATAGTAGTGGTAAGAATATTAGAAGTATAAGTAGGAATATGGAGTGTAGGTATGGGTGCCAACACTTGAGTCCCTATTTGATTAGAGAAGTGACATTAGAAATGATTTCAGTGCAACTAGATGCTGATAGAATGTTGTTATGTACTATATTTGCAAGCCACGCGATAGTTCCAATCCTTCTTGACCTTCAAGCAAAAGACTTTGTAGACTCTCAACAACAGGGATGGCCTCCTCAACTATGTGTTCCAAGCTTACAATTTTCTAGAGATTAACCAACTCCATGTCTAATTTTTTAATTTGAGCTTCAAGAACATAAGCCACAAGGTCATCAATGTTGATGGATTCATGGAAGTTTGATACTTTAGGAAGATGTGAAGTAGGGATGTCAAGAAGAAGTGATGGACCTTCTTGTGTGATAAGACTAGGAATTTGGGGTTCTGATATATTGTATCATCTTTATGCAAAGCATTAGAACCCATAATTTGACTTCCTCGCACAAGGATGTTAGAATTGAGGCACCGAGTGGCAAAGCTCATAAAGCGTCTATAAGCTTTACTAACACACAAGATGCACCAATAGAAGAAATGAATAATGAAGAAACAGAAAGATTTTAGTTTTTTTTTAAGTGAAGCAATAATATACCATTGATCAAATTCAATTCTACTCAAATTCACTTAAATATCAACAATACCAATGCTTAAATCAAACTCAAATTTGAATGCTTTTTCCAAAATGCAACAACTCAAATATGTTCCTATCTTTAATTTTCAATGGAAGATGACAATTATAATGTTGTAGAACAATGCAAAATCAGATTTGGAATGCAAATAGTAGCAGAAAAATCTGAAATTAAACTATCAGTCATAAACCCTATATTCCACTAACAACTAGTTTTTCACGAAATGCAACTTTTTTGACAATTTCTAGCAATGAACAAGATTCAAATGCACAATGTAACACTTATGAAATGACTAAATATTTGAAATACTAATCATATCTAATGCAAAGATTAGAAAAATTAACTTACGCTATGATGATCTATCCTTATGAGATGCAAACAAAGTGACAACTATGTTTTTTTCAAATTCTAGAATGAAGTTTTTTTCTTTTTCAAATTTCAAATGCAAGGATGCAAGAATGTTTTAAACAAAAAGAATGATAAGGTACAGAAAATGCAACTAATACTTTAATGCAACAAGATCTGAAACAACCCTCAAATCTATAAACTCTAGGTTCAAAACTAGCTAAATTTTCTATAATTGCAAGGCTTTCACAAACCCTAGTTTTGAAACTATGCAAAATTTTACTATGTATGTATGCAAAAAGATTAATGAAACCAATCCCAATCAGATCTAGAGTGATAAACAACTCAAATTTGAAAGAAGAAGGATGCAAAAGTGCAAGAAACGACGGGTTCACCAAAATGTTATGTGGAAAAGAGTGATCTAGCCTAAGGAGTTAAACTAGTTCAAAACCCTCCTCTACAAACATTAGGACACAAACCGAGCTTGGATTCTATCTAAGAAGGAGAGCCAAACTATAGGGGTTATGCCTTTCTTTTGTATATAGATGGATCAACCAAGGTCAAGCAAGAGAGAATGGTCAAACCCTAGAAGACAAAGATCAGGTTATAACTAACAGATGAAAACATATCTCAGGAAACCAAAAGCACAGAAGAGATCATAGAATAGTTCAAAACTTGGATCTTGGAGCAAAAATGCCAAGTACTAGGGCACTTGGGTACCCTAGGCCTTTTTTAGGGTTTTGCAGAATTTTAGATATCACCAGGCCTGTACCTATCTACTTTGTCTTCTTCCTAGAAATCAACTCCAGAAACCTATTTCTTCGACTTGCACACAAGGAAAGAGGAAAAGGTTGTGTTGTGTATAATGGATTGCCTCAGTCAAACCCCGTGTTGGTGTTTCCACCTCCATTACAATGATTATTAGATCCAAGAGTGTGTGCCTTAGGAGGGCAGAGGCCAGATATGCAAGAATATGATAGAAATATGAATGATGATGATGATTATTACCACAAGAGGTAAAACCCTAGTTGATGAAGATGACTCAAGATCCTACACCAACAAGGAGAGTGATGAAGAAGGCTTGAATCTCCCTTTAAGACCTGCAAACAAAATTTTATAGCATCCACCAGTAGATAACATTTCAAAGCATGAAGAACACTTTAGCATAGAATACAATATGAGAGCAAAACTTGTCATTATTCATCTAGGTGTAAAATGAAATACAAAACTCCTTTAAATATGCATTCTCACTCACAACAAATAAAACATAATTAGGCCGAAAAATACAAACTAAGGAGGTGTCCCAAGCTTACACTACAAAAGAGAGCTAAATATCCCAAATGGAACTAGGGCACTTGGGCACCCTAGGCATTTAGCCCACAAACAGTAGGGAGTGCCAAAGATAGTGCGCTTAGTCCAATCCTAAGTTGATTCTGTCAGGTTTATTCATCAGGATCAAGATTTTATTGTTTTAAGCTCAAAAGGTGTTAAAATAGATAATGAATAACACAGGAAACAAATTAAGTCCAACCAGGTGCTAAACTAGGTGTAAAATGCCAGTGTACACATTTTACTCCATAACACATTTATCATCCTTAAATGATGCTTCCACACAAGATTTCTGATACTATGTAAGAGTTAGTATACAATGCTCTATATCATGCAAGATTTAGCTACAGAGGTAGCCACCCAAGATCTAGGAGCTTCAATGAATGAACAAGAGAGATCCAACGGGAAAGAATAATTCTATTCTATCAAAGGATGCAAATACACAATATGTACATCAATATCAAATTACAATGAGAAGCCCTTGGTTATATAGGCCAAGGTGAAACATAAAACAACATAAGATTATGGTAAGTGTCTTAATCTTATGCCTTGAAACACAAAGAGATAACTATCCTTAGTGTACCCTAAGTATGCCCTAAGTAAACTTAACTAGACAAGTGTCAATAAGACCTAGTATGGAACCAATTAGGTAATATACCATGTTCACACCAACAACATCAATTAAGTTCTTCATAACATGCACTAGACACAATGAAGACCATTTCTCTACAAGAAAGGGTGATTATTTGTTCATAATTATGTGCAACTCACGTTCCTAAGAATCAACACACCATAAGCTCATCTCATGTCACAATCTTCCCTTGTGCACACAAAACAATGCCAAGATGCTTTGTGCATAGATGAGACACTGGCATAATGGCTTTGTGCACATTTGCACAAGCATCATTTCCAACAACTCGGTACAAGAAAGGCATGCACACACTCTCCAATTACTTTGTGCAACTTCAATAATACATTTCAACTTTGACAACAACATTGCCAGCTACTGCATCAACCTCTTTACATCATGCACAACCTAAACATGAGCAACACATGCACCTACACCAATTAGTTCAGCTCTATACACATCTAACACATCTTTGCATCTACTCCATGTGATCATGCTAGCAAACTAGAACCATATGAATTTGATAACTAGCACAACCCTAGCCACATGGGAAGTGTACCATAAATGCTTGACACTTGCTAGCATATTGTGGAAGGCTTAGTTGATAACTTATTGTATAACTACATCTCACTATACTTTTTGTGAACTAGTGTATCAACCAATAATCCCAATCACATCATTTAGTTGTATTCTAGAGTGTTTTGGCAAATCAAGCATACACATTTTCCTTGCCTGCTCATGAGTGTGTATGCTAAAATATGAAACAAAATGAAAAATAATGCATCAAAACAAAGGACCTATTTCACATCTAACAAAACTTCAAATTAAGCAAATGGTTAACAAAAATCAATGAAAACTTAGAAAGCTCTCACCAACACCAATCCTTGTTGCACCAAATGGTGGTTCTGCTCAAAGGATTTTTATTGTTGATTTGAATGTTGATTTCTCACACCTACAACTTAACTTTGCATTCCAAAGCCTGTTTCAAATGGATTGCGTGTGGTTGAATTTATAGATTGAGAGGATTAAAGATCAATGGATGAGATTGATTTCAGATATCAATGGCTAGGGATGCTTGAGAGGATTGCATGAATGTAAAGTGCAAGATTTCATGGATAAGCATGGTTTAGATTATCCAAGTGATTAGCTAGTTAACTAATTGACTGTTTTAGTCAACTAAATTGATTAATTATTAACTAATTTTGATTGAGAGTCAATTAAAGATTGGATAGGAAAATGAGAACTAAATAAATAAATAAGTCATATTTATTTAATTTTTGGAGTGAGAGTAATTAACTTAATTAAATAAATATCAATTGGAATATAGAGGATTGAATGATTAATTAAATAAATTGTCTTATCTCCCGATAAGACGTGAGATCCATGTCAAATAGAGAAGGAAGGGTGATAGGGTGGAGAGGTGCATAGAATGATTGCATGGAATGCTTGGCGAGTGATGGTGTCAGGTGATAAAATTAATTAATGAGATGGCCCGACAGAGGTATTGATGAGATATTAAGGTTCACAGAGGAGGCTTCTGGAGACATCCTTAAACATGTATATTTCTTCTCTCTTGCACATTAGGAATATTGGGTAATGGTCTAAGTGTTGAGGTGGTTGTTGGTGATGGCGTCTGTGGTGGGGAAAAGGCATGTTGGTGGTCGGATGATATTTTCTAAGGAGGATAAGAGTTAGGTGGGTGTGATGAGGGGGAGGAAGAGGAAAAGAAGGGTATCTAGGGAAGAGGCAGTAGGGGATTTCATGTCTTATGTGGAGAAGGAAATTTATAATCCATGTCTGCGATGGTGGATGGTGAGGATGTGGGGGGTCACGAAGGACATCAACAGATTGCCTGAAACTAGGTTGAGGGAGGCCATGGCTGAGTTTCTACTGGATCCTAGCTACACCAGGGGTCATTGGAATGCCTTTGATGGCATGCAGTCATTGGCCTATGCTTCCATCATGGCAACAATGACTAGTTATTTTCTCCTCCATGATGATGTGATGGAGGTGGATAATCATATGGACATGTTTCATGATTGTCTATTGGATAACCTACATGGTATTAAGTAGCGGCAGGCTTGTCTTCAAAATGCGGTGGAAGCACTAGTTAAAGGATTGTGGGTGGAGCTGTAGGTGGATACCTTTCCTATGAACACTGATTGTTGCATGGGCGGGGAGGCAGAACCTGATGTGGAGGAGCCAGATGTTGTGGTGCTATCAAAAGGAAATGAAGTCAATTAAAATTGTAAGCTTAATTTAGTGGGGAAGGGGCTTGCATAATTTTCCACTGCCCCTGTAGGTTTATTGGTGATGTGAAGACTATCTAGTAATAGTGTTTAGTTGTGTAGAAGAAAGTAGACTTAAGTCAGTTGATAGGGTTCTATTGAATATAGTATGAAAGTATGCAGTATGTTAGTTTTTGAAATGAATGGAAGAAAACTTGTTGTAGTAGAGGAATGGATCTAGTTTTTTCTCGGTTCCTGGACCTAAACTAGGGTTTAGTTAACAAAAAAATAAATTGTCCTGATTTATTTTTTTGATATAAAACCTAGTTGTAAGTCCAGGAACTATGCAAAAAAAGGTATACAACCAGAGTCCATATGTTTAATACATATTAAAAAAAGTTGACATATGTTTGTAGAAGAAATAAATTGTATCATCCCACCCATAAGCTATCCCCAAAAAGAAACTGACCCAGCAACCCCAACCAAACCAACATAAACCTATAGAGTGCCTGACATAATAGAACAAACCAGAGGTGTGAAAATTACACAGGCCCACCCTGAGAGAATTATCACTACAATTAACATCCCCTACCTTATCATTTCTTTCCATGGAAACCTCCCAAATAGTATTCTCATCTGAATCACATCCACAAGAAAAAGTGGCCTCTGATCGCTCCGATAGTGGCACACCCACCTTCTCTGCTACTATGTCCAACGTTGTCATGATGTCAAACTGTTGTGCTTAAATTTTATGTAGATGACTCGTGACCACCTCCATGAATCCTTTTGTCTACTTCGAATTGTCCAATAAGTTATCATGAAGAAGAATGGAGTTAGCCGCAATGGAGAGCATTGATGCCGTTGAGATTGTTTGCACATCCCCTAAAAGATTCTATCTACCTTTCATATGTCTAGGATCTAAAATTAAATTAGCCATGGAGGAATAGATGTTAACCTTAGGCTCACCATTGATCTTCTTAGAAACCTCCATAATCCTTGTTAGCCAGATCCTAAGGGAGGGATTCCTAATCTCTCTGTCCACACAATTAACAAAAATGTAAGTAGTCACTTCCCTAGAGATTCATCACTTTCTTCCCTACTTCCCTTCACCTCCTATCTATTGTTTCTCCTCCACCACCATCTTTCCCCCCACCAAACCACTCATAGCATGCCTCAGCAATTATTTTCAAGGGCCACTCGAGGGAGCATTCCTCCCATGTCTCATCTTCCTGTCACCAAGCACACCATCAACCACAACCTTCTCTCCGCTTGATGACATTACTCTTGAATTACCAACTCACTAAGAATTAAACGATGGAATGAAAGAGAACAAAGTGGACATTACATCCCATGATGCCTGCTTTCACATCACCAACTCCATTGCCACAACGAACCTACCTTCTAATAATACCTCTATCAAACCCGTCATCTCAATATCCTTCCCAAATAAATTCACCCACCCCTTTTATCTCATCACGATCACCTTTTGTCCGATCCCTTATCATGCAAGTTCTCCTTTGTCTTGATTTATTTAATTAATGTTCGAAGAATAGTTAATTTATTAATTAAATAATTAAAAATTACTTAATTAATGTTTATAGACAAATTATAATGATTAATTAAATAAAATAGTATTTTTTGAATAAATTTTGGAGGAATAGTTAGGTGATGACATGTAATAATGAAAATGGTGCAAGATGATTTCAAGTGTCAACATTTTTCCCCTCTTTGAGAAGGTGTTGCAACAACATTTCAAAGAAAAAATATAGTGATTAGAAAGAGATGCCCCAGTCACTTAGAGGAATGACAAAGAGGAATGGTGTAGGGATGATGATGCCCCCTCGAGAGGATAGGTAGGTTTGAAGAACATGGGTATGCTCTTGAAATGGATGAAGAAGAGGTGAGTGTTGTTATATGGAGCCTAATCAGACTCTGAGGTTAAATTTTCCCCACTTTTATCGACATGGTTTCCCCCCCAAATTACATAACAGGGGTTTGGGGGCAGCACCCCCAAGACGGGGTCAAGGGGCAACACCCCTTGCGGGGTCCAGAGTTGTTTCCCGAAACCTCAAATGATTTTTATTATTTTATAAAGGCGCTGTTAGTGCCTGAATTGACTGGTAGTTTTTGAGCAATTCTCATTCAGGCACTCTCCCTAAGTATCCAAAAAATGTTCTAAGTAATGGACCTCCTCAGCATTTGTCAGCTGCATCATCATATTTTCTTAAGGAGGAGGTCATCATCATCATCTTTGTTTCGATGGAGGTCAGCATCATCATGTTCTCCATCAGCCGGTTTCTCATCGTCATCATCATATTTCGCTGTCGGGTGATGTTTGGGTTTTATCCTGATGATGCTGACGAGCTACAGTGCACCCTGATCTGCTTGCGAGGGTGATTTTTTCAATGTCTCCGGTGATCTTCCATTTATCACCTTGCGCAAACATGATGACGATGTTGCCCCGATATCTTGAAGGGGTTATTCTCTAAGTTGTCGACCTGACTTGTTTTTTCCTAAGGGTCGTCATCATCATGATATTTCCAGTTATCATCCTGCTGCTTGCGGAGGTCATCATATTTTCTGCCTTCATAATATTTCGCCGGGGTGATATTTTATCATCAGGTGATCTTGGTTAATATCATCCTGATGATGTTGTCGAAGAGTTTTAAGTGCGACCCGATATTCACTAGGGTCATCATATTTTGAACGTCAGGATGATCTTAGTCAATATCATCCTGATGATGTTGTATCACTTCTTGTTCATTGTTTTGACATCCTGATGATGCTGACGTCATCCTTATATCAGGGTGATATCTTTTTATCTGCCTATCTGCATCATGATATTCTCGAAGGAAGGGGTGATATTTTCATATCACCTGGATATATGTTTTGCTCGAGCATCATGATGATGCTGATATCAAGGAGATATCCGCCTGCCGGCTTCGCGCATTATCTACTGGGGGTGATCTTTTCAAGCAGCATCATCATATTCAGTTATCGCCCCGATCTTATAGTGGAGCTACAGTGCAACCTGATATTTGAACATCAGGAGGATATTTCCAAATATCCGGTTGTCTTCCGAATATCATGATGATGTTAATATGATGATGACGTCATCAAGGTCCGCGGGGGTCATATTTCTAACAACTAATCATCTTGAAGAGACCTCCTGATATTTGCAAACATGATGATGACGTCATCCGGATATGCGGGTTGGTGCACAGTAGGCAGATATGATGATGACGTCAGCAGGATATGATGATGACGTCATCAGGATGTTCATCGGCCAGACTTTTGTTATAAGCTCAGCAGGAGGATGTTCCTCCGAAGGATCAGGTTGTGCCGATTATCATGAAGGTTATATTTCAAATATCATGATGACGTCAGGGTGATAATTCGAACAACAGGATATCATGCTGCTGGAGGATGATGATGATGAAGTCTATACTAGTGTCGTCAGGAGCAAAAGCACCGACATGATATATGCTCATGACCTAGTATATTAAGTGTTTATGAGGTTGCTGCGGGGTGCATGTGGGATAATGTTATCCTGCATTTCGAAATATCATGATGATGAACCTCGGCGGGAAGTGGTTGCGATAGACTGTTTGATGTTCTTCCCGAGGCCGCGGGTTGGTGCGCCATCAATGGCGATTGTTGCAGAGGTATGGGCGATGGCGTGGGCGGATCCTGTACCTGATTGAAGGTGTACATCAGCGGATAGTGGCGCAGGGCTCGAGATATCTTCCTGTCTCCTCCCCCACCTGCTGCATTCAAGTTTGGGCACCAATCTGGTTGTGTTTGAGCGCCATTTCCATGATACTGTGTATCTGGCAGGAGTTTTGGTCAACCTGGTAGTTAATGCTGAAGGCACCTTCCTGCTATATAATGCAGATGGTGTCATTCATCCAAAGGTTGTTGAAAGTTGTGGATTTTTGGCTCTGTAATCCAAAACCAGCTGATCTGGTTGCTCTGTACAGCTTGATCTTGTGAGTTTATGTATCTCCTGTTGTAGGACTTGGCATGAATCCACTGATTTCATGGTTGATCTTGTATGAGTAATGCTGTCTTAGCATGTGTTGTGTTAATTCTGTCTCCAGTATTGCATGTATCCTTCTTCTGGATCTGGATGTTTGCTTATGTTTAGATTCTAGAGCATAGAATTCCTATGCTGAATGTCTGATCTTTGAACCTCTGCTTAAGGGGCAGATTAAACTGTTTTCAGGTTGAACATTGGGAAGGGTATACTGCAGTAGGGATACCATAAGTAGAGATAGCTCAACACTCTATATTGGGAGATATCTGTAAGGCAGATATCATGTGTATCCCCCTGAAATCCAGTTTTAGCTATTTATGCTGATCATTCACAGGTGTATGTCTACCGACTCCAAGCCCTGGATAGGCACCAATCATGCTGTGTTCTTGTGTTATACACCATGTCCAGCTTTGCATCCAAATTCGTATCAAAACACTTCATACCTCCACCTGTTAGTTGTAGGAGTAGGATTAGGAACCCCCTGCATACTCTCATACTCAACCAGACATCATGTCCAAGAATGTTGCCAGCCTTGTGATCTATCATGCAGATCTTGGTCCATACATGAGAGTATTCTGCCTGTTGCTGTCAAGTTAGATCCTTCTATCTTTGAGCTAGTCAAGGTTACATCTTGAGTTATAGGGATACCCCCCTTGGTGCGGCAGAACCAGAAGTGAAGGGGAGGAGCTCACGCAACCTCCTGTATTCAGTTGGCCTGAATCTGCCTGTGCATTAGAAGTGGCAAATCCTAATGCTGATTCAGAAGAAATGCCAACAGGCACCGAGAGTTATTTTTCTATTGTCCAACATAAAATAAACCCTATTTTGTAACCGACATAAGGCTTGGTAAAAGCAGCTAATGGTTAGGGTTTCCATTGATATTGTATTGTAGCATTTGCAGTGGTATTGAGTTGTAAGAATTGCTAGTTGTAATTAGTTTGATTTGTTGGATAATAATATTGGACTCTCTGTTGGTGGATGTAGCCCGAGTTTGGGTGAACCATGTTAAAACTTGTCTCCCACTGTTATTATTTCTGTGTATTTCACATTTCTCTGTTTAATCTTTATTTGCATTTAATCAATATCTTCTGCATGCAATTCCTAACAGTGAGGGAGGATAGGATGAGGATAGAATATTGGATGAAGGGTTTGAGTATAATGGATAGAAGCGGTATAGGAGAAATGGAATAGGATGAGAAGATAAGGTGAGAATGGGGATGGGAATGAATAGGTCAGTTGAATAAGAAGTCTTGCTAGGTGGGTAAGCAATCATGGTGTTTGATATAGCACTGTACATTATACACCAAGGTATAAAGACTAGGTGATGATGTGTGTCATGCATAAAGTACTAACCCAAAAAAGGTTGCAAGTGAGCATATGTCATATGGCACCATGATATGGAATATCATGATTTCATTTTGGTGGTATGCTACAAGGACTAATGCAAATGCAAACAAAACAATAATACACACAAGAAAACAAGCATGCACAAATGGTCACAAAGACAAACAAGAGTTGTTGCCTTTGTCAAGTTGAAAATTGATGATTGATGATGAGGATAGTGTTGTTGATGTGAAATAATATATCTCAAAAATAATGTGATGATTGAAAACAATATCCCAATGATGATTTGATTATAGATGGTCAAGGTTTAAACCAAGGCTAGGAACAAAACTGAGGTATGCTTTTGGATGATGCACTTAGATTGCTTGGAAAGATTTGTGAGGATTAGGATTTCTTGCACTTCGATTGGACTCCTTTGTGATTGGTTTGGATCAATGCATTGACATGAATTTGGGTAGCCTTTTTCTTAGAACCAATGACAAGGGAAAACCAAGTCTAGGGGAAAGGATAAAAGAAGGATTGGATGGAAGGATTCTAGAATTGTCAATAGTGGGTAAGAGGGATGGGGGATGCATGGTAGATGGATGGAGGGATGCAGGATGTGTTCTCCAAGGACTACATCACATGGGAATAACATGCCCCACTCTAGATATGACACTCAAGACACTACATTGCAATGCTTGTGACGATATATGGTAGGATTGGGTACATCAAGAGATGTCCAAAGCATGTTTCAACATTATGACATGTTCTTATCAAGGTTGAAAGTGGGAAGGGACGATGGATTGAGTGCAATGGGATAAGTATGTGGATACAATGGATGGGTAGGATAATATTGGAGTGATAGGATAGGAATGATAGGATGGGAAAGGCTTGCCCCCAAGTGTAAGGTACTCATAGATGACATGTTTATGCATGACACCTGAGAACAAGTTTTTGTAATGGTACTTTTCCAAGACACCATGAGAATGGTATAATGTGAAAATTTTGAATTATATGTAATACTAAGTAATAGTATCTAACTAGAATCAATTTTCAAGCAATTACATGAGAGTCTAACTAGCTTCAAGGAAGTGTACTCTACTACTTGTTAGATTTAGGGAAGACAACTGAGAGGGGGGGGGTGAATCAGTTGTCCAAAACTTTTCTTCTTTCAACACTTGCATTCACTTTACATTAACAATAAATCAATCATGAAAACTTAATGTAAATAACCAAGAGCAGAAAACACATCTACACATGAGACACCAAGATTTTGACGTGGAAAACCTGGTTAAGGGAAAAACCACGGGGTGACTAACCCAAGAATTTATTCTTTGTTAGAAGAATAGAAAGAATAAGATGGCACATGCCAATTAGGGCTCATTGCCCAAGCACACTGCTCACAAGAGGCTCACTGCCTACAAGAGACACACTATCTACAAAGAATGAGTATTACAAACTTGAACTAGTAAATAGCATCGTCACCATGCTTGAGTTAGTTCCATTAACGCCCAAATCCTTCTGCTCTTCCTTTCGCCTTCTCCTTGCTACCACACTCTCATCTCCACTAGTACACCTTTGACATGACTTCGCAATCCCTTATTTATACATGACATCAACTTAGGAACAACCAACTAAGTCGGCAAACATCCACAAGAACATCCGCAAGATGAATAATTCATTCAGTCGGCCAGCCTGAGGAAGAGCACCTTCATCCAGAAGTATATCTCCAATTCCAGACTCCAACACTAATGCAGACCGACAACACAACCTCAACATGATCCAAGAACCTTCACAATCTTGCCTGAATGACCAGGTACATCTGCACTTCCTCTACTTACTCAAATCTCTTCTCTCCTGCATCCAGTGCCTCAAGAACACAGTCTGTCATGACTGTCACAAAGGAGTAGATTCTTCAGACCTTCAAACCATGAACAAATCAAGATGACACATCACAAGGACTCCCCCAACACTCCTTCCAATCTACAGAATAGGACAATGCACTTCCGGATCTCACCGGACCTTTCTGTAACACTCTGTCACTCCTGAGCATCTCCCAGAACCGGTTCTACTTGATCGATCACAACTTCTTCATATCTTCATGCGGACCTCTGAAATCTTAACTGGAACCTCCTAAGACTCATGTCCACAAACCCTTTAATCTGCATCTTCTGATCCTCAACCTGTCTTGAGCTATTTCCTTACTGTCATCATTGTTCTTCACTGTTCCTGACTGAGACTGACTTTCTCAGTATCCTCAACAAATAACTCATCCAATCCCTATCACTGATGTAATAGAAGTATGTTGACATCAATGACAACACCGGTTTAACCCATACTTGCAACAATCTCCCCCTTTGTCATTGATGGCAACATATTATGTGAAAAACCATCAAGACAAGAACTTCTCCTTACTATCATAGCTCCCTCTATCAACAACAACTATTCACATGTCTTCTCTTACTATACTACTCCCCCTTTGATCATCAACCACTTGTTCCTTACTGTCATAGCTCCCCCTATCAACAATAACTATTCACATGTCTTCTCTTCCTGTACTGCTCCCCCTTTGATCATCAACCACTTGTTTTTCACATGTCTTCTCTCCCCCTTTGACATCAATGGCAAAGGGCCCATACTTGCAACTTGATAATCACACCTGCTGCTCCCCCTGAGTAGCAGTTCCCCAACACCAATCCGGACCACAAGATATGACTGTGATATCCACCGAACTAATGCACATTAGTGCATCCTAGTTCATCACCGAAGGGGCAATAACCCCTAACTTCTCCCTGAGATACTCAAAAGAGTCCTTGGGAAGAGGTTTAGTAAAGATATCTACAATCTGATCCTTGGAGGGCACATACTCCAACCTGACTTCATCCTTGTTCACTTGTTCTCTCAGAAAGTGAAACTTGATAGATATGTGCTTGGTCTTGGAATGCAACACCGGATTCTTAGAAATATTTATTGCACTTGAATTATCACAAAAAATTGTGATAGGCTCCTCATATTCTATTTTAATGTCTCTTAGCATCTACTTCATCCATAAGATTTGAGTATAACTCCCTGCTGCTGCAATGTATTCTGCTTCAGTTGTAGAAAGAGATATTGCCTCTTGTTTCTTGCCTAGCCAAGAAACCAATCTTTTTCCCAAAAAGAATGCTCCACCACTGGTACTCTTCTGGTCATCCACATCTCCTGCCCAATTTGCATCTGTATATGCATGAAGAGAGAAATCATGATCTCTAGGATACCATAGACCATACTCAACTGTCCCCTTTAGATATCTAAAAATCCTCTTGATTGGCATAACATGAGATTCTCTAGGATCAGCTTGGAATCTAGCAACAAGACCAACGACCTACATAATATCTGGTCTAGTTTGAGTGAGATACAACAGTCCTCCAATCATTGACCTATATTTTGTCTGATCAACCTTGGGAGAGTCATCATCTTTGCTCAACTTGCATCCGGTTGCCATTGGAGTGTTCATTGGCTTTGAGTCTTCAATCACAAATTTCCTCAACAATTCTTTCACATATTTTGACTGAGAGATGAAGATTCCTTTCTTTGTTTGAGTAATTTGTAGACCCAAAAAGAAATTCATTTCTCCAAGCATTGACATCTCAAACTCACCTTTCATTTGATTTGCAAAAGTTTTACACATACTGTCTCTTCCTCTAAAAATGATATCATCAACAAATACTTCAACAATTAAGATATTTTCATGATCAATTTTGAAATACAAATTACTGTCAGTAGTACCTTTATTGAAACCAATCTTCAAGAGATGCTTATCTAATCTTTCATACCAGGCTCTTGGGGCTTTCTTTAGTCCATACAGTGCCTTTTTTAATTTACAGACTATGTCACTATGATCAGACAATTGAAATCCATCCGGTTTCTCAATATACACTTCTTCTTCCAAATTACCATTTAGGAAGGTAGATTTGACATCCATCTGATACACCTTGAAATCCCTGAAGGCAGCAAATGCAAGAAATAATCTGACTGGTTCAATTCTTACTACCGGAGCAAAAGTTTCTTTAAATTCAACTCCTTCTATTTGAGAGTAACCTTTGCAAACTAATCTGGCCTTGTTTCTGATTACTTCACCGGCTTCATTCAATTTGTTCCGGAAGACCCATTTGGTTCCAATCACATTTTTGTTTCTTGGTCTAGGAACAAGATCCCAAGTGTGATTCTTCTCAATTTGCATCAGTTCTTCTGCCATTGCCTTAGTCCAGTTTTCATCATTGCAGGCTTCATTTACTATCTTAGGTTCAATCTTTGAAATTAGACAATACTCATCTGAATTTTGAGCAATTCTCCTTCTTCTTTGCACCCCTTTGCTTTTATCACCTATGATCTGATCTTTAGAGTGGTTTAGAGTTACATACCTTGGAATTTTGGGAGTCTCTTGTACTTCTAACTCTTGATCAGTCTCATTGAGACTTATCTCTTCTTCCTGTCTTACCGGATCAACTTGAATTTGTTTGTCAGAAGAGACTTGGATACCTTGAGTCTGAACACCATTCTGATCATCTTCATCATGTTCAAGAATTCTTGAGGGTCTTTCAATTTTTTCATCAACCTTCACATTTATACTCTCTACAATCTTTCTCAGTCTCTTGTTGTAACACCGGTATGCTTTGCTTTGAGTAGAATAACCCAAGAATATTCTTTCATCACTTCTAGCATCAAACTTTCCTAGATCTTCATCCCTTTTAATGTAACATCTGCTACCAAAAACTCTAGAGTATCTCACTGTGGGAGTAATGCCAAACCAGAGTTCATAAGGGGTCTTACCGGTATAGTTTCTAATTTGAACTCAGTTGAGAGTGTAGACTGCAGTGCTGACAGCTTCTCTCCAATAGAACTAAGCAACATTTGCTTCCATCATCATGGTCCTGGATGCTTCCTGGATGGTCGGGTTCTTTCTCTCAACAACTCCATTCTGCTATGGAGTTCTAGGGGCAGACAACTGTCTCTTTATTCCATGTTTCTCAGAAAAGTTTATGAACTCACCAAATGTGAATTCTCCACCTCTATTAGACCTCAGACACTTTAATTTTAATCCGGTCTCATTTTCCACCATAGCCTTGAATATTTTGAATTTCTCAAGAGCTTCTGATTTCTCTTTCAGAAAGGTTACCCACATCATCCGGGAATAGTCATCAATTAGCAACATGAAGTATCTATCCCCTTGCACACTCCTGATTCTTGCCAGACCACATAAGTCAGTGTGAACCAAGTCTAATAATCCGGTAGAAGATTGTTCCTTGCTTTTGAATGAGATTCTGCTTTGTTTACCCAACTGACATTCTTTGCACAAACTATTTGTAGGTTTTACCAATCTTGGAAGATCTCTTACAGCCTGAGTATTACTTATCTTGATGATATTATCAAGTTCCAATGACACATTCTTCTATGCCATAACCAACTCTGATCAATTTGAACAAATAAGCAACTTTTACCAGTACCAGCTAAGTGAAAGATGTTACCTTTTGTTTGGGTACCTAATGCAATCTCTGTTCCAAAACTTTCAAAGATTTTGCACTTTTCATTCTTAAATCTGAGATCATAGCCTTTGTCCACCAACTGTCCCACACTGAGAAGATTGTGTTTCAATCCTTCAACATATAATACATTACCGGTTTTATTCTTTCCATCAAAATAAATAGTTCCTCTACCTCTGATTCTACCTGTCATGTGGTGAAAGCAGCCACTGTCAATGACCCAATCATCCTTTTCTTCAACTTGGGCAGCCAGGGCTTTATGATTTACGGATTCATAGGGTATTGGATCTTCTTCCTTGATGGAAATGAACACCCAGTCACTTCCAGATTTGTCTTCTTTCTCTGATTCATCATCTATTACTCCTTCATCATCTCCTTCATGAGCATAGTAACAATTCTTCTGGAATCTTGGTCTATTACTGTTTGGCCTAGAAAATCTTTCCAGACACCTTGATGCAAAATGACCAATCTTATTGCAATTAAAACACTTAAAAGGAAATTTTCCCTCATACTTACTGGATCCTCTTGGTAGTCTTTTTGCAATAAGAGCTTCAAGATGAGCAGTTTCAGCTTCTTCTTCTTCCAATCTTTTCTTGCATTTTCATACCATGATGGTTTCCTTGAAGAGTTTTCTCCCGGATCAAACCTTTGTTTTCCTTTTACCAAGGCACTTGCTTTGAATGCAGATTCAGTCTTTGGAGGATCATCTCCAAACTCGGCCATTTCAAAAGCAACTAGCTTACCAACCAATTGATCCCTTGTGACTGTTGTGTGAGCTCTGAATTCTTCAATTGCAAAAGCTTTGATTTTATAAGACTCAGGAAGGGATCTGAGAACTTTGCCAACAATCTCACCTTCACTCAGGGTTCCACCTGCATTTCTGATTCCACAAACCAGCTCATTCACTCTTGGCATAAAAGAGGTAATATTTTCATCATTTCTCATTTTCAGTCTTTCAAATTTCCCTTTTAGACTCTGTAATCTTGCACATTTAACAAACTAAACTCCTTCATGCAAAAGTTCCAATTTCTTCCAAACCTCAAAGGTAGTTGGTAGATGAATAACATTAGAGAGTTCTGAGTCAGATAATGCACTTAAAAGAGCCTCTTTGGTCTGCAGATTGTTTTCAGCATCTGTGATTTCATTTAGGGTTGTTGGACCACCCTGTGGAGGTACATAAGCCTTTGTGACCATGGACCAGTATGCAAATCCCATGCACTACAAGTGACATTCCATGCAACCTTTCCAAAGAGCAAAGTTAGTTCCATCGAACTTCAGACTATCCTTCTTGTAGGACGACATTCTAGATCTCCTCAAGCGGTTAAGCTCCTTTCAGAGGAACTTAGCTCTGATACCAATTGTTAGATTTAGGGCAGACAACTGAGAGGGGGGGTGAATCAGTTGTCCAAAACTTTTCTTCTTTCAACACTTGCATTCACTTTACATTAACAATAAATCAATCATGAAAACTTAATGTAAATAACCAAGAGTAGAAAACACATCTACACATGACACATCAAGATTTTGACGTGGAAAACCCGGTTAAGGGAAAAACCACGGGGTGACTAACCCAAGAATTTATTCTTTGTTAGAAGAATAGAAAGAATAAGATGGCATATGCCAATTAGGGCTCACTGCCCGAGTACACTGCTCACAAGAGGCTCACTGCCTACAAGAGACACACTGTCTACAAAGAATGAGTATTACAAACTTGAACTGGTAAATAGCATCGTCACCATGCTTGAGTCAGTTCCATTAAAGCTTAAATCCTTCTGCTCTTCCTTTCGCTCTTCTCCTTGCTACCACACTCTCATCTCCACTAGTACACCTTTGACATGACTTGGCAATCCCTTATTTATACATGACATCAACTTAGGAACAAACAACTAAGTCGGCAAACATCCACAAGAACATCCGCAAGATGAATAATTCATTCAGTCGGCCAGCCTGAGGAAGAGAACCTTCATCCAGAAGTATATCTCCAATTCCGGACTCCAACACTAATGCGGACCGATAACACAACCTCAACATGATCCAAGAACCTTCACAAGCTTGCCTAAATGACCAGGTACATCCGCACTTCCTCTACTTACTCAAATCTCTTCTCTCCTACATCTGGTGCCTCAAGAACACAGTCTGTCATGACTGTCACAAAGGAGTAGATTCTTCCAGACCTTCAAACCATGAACAAATCGAGATGACACATCACAAGGACTCCCCCAACACTCCTTCCAATCCGCGGAATAGGACAATGCACTTCCAGATCTCACCGGACCTTTCTGTAACACTCTGTCACTCTTGAGCATCTCCCGAAACCGGTTCTACTTGATCGATCACAACTTCTTCATATCTTCATGCGGACCTCTGAAATCTTAATTGGAACCTCCTAAGACTCATGTCCACAAACCCTTTAATCCGCATCTTCTGATCCTCAGCCTATCTTGAGCTATTTCCTTACTATCATCACTATTCTTCACTGTTCCTGACTGAGACTAACTTTCTCAGTATCCTCAACAAATAACTCATCCAATCCTTATCACTAATGTAACAGAAGTATGTTGACATCAATGACAACACCGGTTTAACCCATACTTGCAACACTACTATCCAATCAAGAAGAACAAAATAACTCCAACTAGACCCTACTTTGCTTTACACTTGAGAAATTAACTAACTTTGATAAGTGAAAGCACTAAGGTACAACAATGAAACTATAAAATCTAAAAATCTAAATGCTAGATTACAGAAATGAATGTAGAATAGAAAATAAGAGTTACAAAGGAACTTGGCACTAAAAGGGTTGAATCTTGGCCCAGGATGCCAATGTGTAGCATGGACATCTGTGCATCGTGTTGTCGTTCGTATAGTAGCAAAACCCAAAAATCTTGTATTGTGAAGTTTTACCCAAGTTCATTCACTCATCCAATCTACTCACAAGAGGGTTGGACAAGAGAGATCAAAGGCTAAGATTTGGTCAATGAGATTGGATGGCTCCCATTATTTGTGAATTTTAAATTCACATAGGGAAGGGTGATGAGAATAAAAATGAATTAAAAATTCATTTTGGGGGAAGAGTTGGATATAACAAGTTAGATGTGAATTTTTAATTCACATGGGGAAGAGTTTCATTAACATAGGGAAGAGTTCCATTAATGGAGACTAGGACAAATGGGAATAAAGTTAATTTTTAATTTGGTGGAGTGTGGGAATGAGTGTTAATCAAGGTTTGACTATATTAATTAAGTGTTTAGCTTAATTAATTTAGGTCTAGGGGATAGGTAGGCTAGGGTAGCTAATTAAATAATTGCTATTTAATCAACTAGCTAGGTTTAGGTTGATGAGTAGGGTAGATTAATTAAATAAGTATGATTTATCTAATTAATAAGGATTAGGAAGATGGACAGATTAATTAAATAAATAAATTGAGAATATTTATTTAATTAATGAGGGATAGTGTTGTAAGGTATAGTGATAAATCAAATGAATTAATTGATCACCAAGGATGGATAGATGGTTAAGGGTAGATGATTAGGGATAAATTAATTGAAGAAAATGAATTTATTTAATTAATAGGAGGGATAATTGGTGGTGTAGAGATACGGGAAATTGGTTTGCAGAGCAAGTCAATTTTAGGTATCTACAAATTCAATTATGGATTAAGGTACAAAGACCTTAGGTGAGGGATTGACTTGTAGATAACTATATTTAGGATATGCTAGGATCCTAAGCAAGTTTGGGTTGAGGATAATAAGTTGATTTAAGGTCTGGATTGTTGATTTGGGAATGAATCTAAATGGATGGAAATTGGATTGGATTGATGATTTTAGGGTTCAAAATCAATGAGGGCGTTTCAATTTGGAGGATTAAATGGATGACGGGGTTTGAATATGGATTAAGGTCTGAGGTTGATTGGAGTTTGATTTGGATGGAGGTAGATATGGACAAGATCAAATTTTGACTTAGGTAAAGGGTACGAGTGGGTTCTTACTTCATAGATTTGGATGTCTAATGATTCAACTTTTGGCAAAAGGATTTTGTGGTCTTTTCAAAGTTGGATTTTGTCTTGGTATGTTCAAGGTTTTGCAAATATTTGATGTTTTTGGATTCAAAGGATATTAATGGGTTTCACACAAAGAAGATACACCAAGCACATGAACAAGCCTATTTTCTTCAAGTAGGTGTTATAAACTTGTAGGCCCACTAGTATGCCATGTCTAGTCATGGAGTGTAAGGACCATGATGAGGCACTAGAACCACTTTTGATCACTCAATATTTCTCAATGATGAAAGAGGAGAGCATACAAACCTAGTTCTAAGGACATGGGGTGAGTAACTTCTTGGCAGTAAACACTAACTCATGCACTAGAAACATATATAGTGGATAGTCCTATATAAGATTTACAAGTTGCTAGGAGATGTCCTCAATATACCTAAGGGTATGAGAGGTTGATATCCATGACTAAGGGTGTAATCTACAAGCATGTGGTTGGGGTCAAGTCCCCTCCCACTTCACCTTCTCCCATCAAGTCTTGTAGGGTGAACAACAAGGTTGTGCCAGACACAATAGTCATTCTTCAAGGCAAATCTTACAATTTTTCTCCTTTCTATACCCTATTGGAACATGTGGTTTGAGTCATCCCCCAAGGTGATGAAATCCTTGAGTAGACCCACTAAAGGGAAAGAAGACTATGTGTTTTTTATTCCCAAGATCACCTTGCAGTGTGAGGGAAGAGTGTACACAACTTAGTTTCTTAGGACAAACACAACAAAATGAACAGAACTAAAAAGTTCTTTTGATCCCCAAGTTCACCCAAAGGCACGAGGAGAGAGCATACATGCTTGGAAGTCCTCACAAACAAAACATGCAAATTTTCTTCACCCTTAGCATGTTCATGGTGCAACTAAATTAGTGATAAAAATATGATCATGGACAAGCAAAAGCTACACCAAAAACATGTTAGTAGTTTCAAAAATTAGACTTTGACTCATGAAAATGGTTGCAAACAAGGTGTTAGTTGAAAATCAAACCCCTATAAAATTAGAAAATAATATGTTCAAATAGAAAAATAGATATCATCAACAAAGTGCTTATGATTTGCTAATCAATGTAAAAAAAATCACTAAAATTGACTTTCGAATGCAAAAGTTATGCTTGTTCCAAGATTAAACACAAAGAGGGGTTTTCAAGCTGATATACCTAATGTTTGGGGTAGAATCTATAAAAATCACCTCATCCACAATGAAGTACTTCGAACCAACTTTCCAATGCCTGTAAAAACTCAAAAATTTAATATTGTGGCAAAAATTTATACAAGTTTGAAAAAAAATGCCTATTTTAATGATTAAAATAAAAAGGGGTAGGGCCTAAACACTATTCACATCCTGAAAACACTATTCATGGCTTCAAAAAATTGTTCACAACTGGAAAACACTATTCATCACTCGAAAAACTATTCATCACCAAAAACACTATTCACTACTAATAACACTATTCATCACTAGAAACATTGTTCACTACCAAATACATTGTTCATCACCAAAAACACTATTCATTGCCAGAAACATTGTTTAGTGTCAAAAACACTGTTCATCACCAGAAACACTGTTCATTGTTGGAAACATTGTTCATCATTGTAAGTACTATCACAGGTGATCGTACAACCCAATTTGTAAATAAAAATTATCTTTTTTGCTCTAACGCTAAATTAAGAAAATTTTATATGAAAATGAGGGTTCTTAGGCCTTCTAAATTCGATGGTGAGGTCCATTTTACTATAGGATGCCCCCAACAAAACTTCAATGCAAGATCTCTTTAAAAAATGGGCAAAAACTTGCAAAACAAACTAACAAAATCCTACAAAAACTAGGATTAAACAAGGGACAAGGTCCCACCAAGCATGTCAAAATGTGTATGCTAAAATATGAAACAAAATGAGAAACAATGCATCAAAACAAAGGACCTATTTCATATTTAACAACACCTTAGATTAAGCAAAGGGTTAACAAAAATCAATGAAAACTTAGAAAACTCTTACCAACACCAACCCTTGTTACACCAAATGGTGGTTGTGCTCAGGATTTTTGTTGTTCAAATTGAATGTTGATCTCACACCTACAACATAACTTTGCATTCTACAGCTTGTTTTAAATGGCTTAGATGTAGATGAATTTATAGATTGAGAGGATTAAAGATCAATGGATGAGATTGATTTTAGATATCAATGGCTAAGGATGCTTGAGAGGATTGTATGCATGCAAAGTGCAAGATTGCATGGATAATCATGGCTTAGATTGTTCAAATGATTAGCTAGTTAACTAATTGTTTGTTTTAATCAACTAAATTTATTAATTAGTTAACTAGTTTTGATTAAAAGTTAACTAAATTGATTAATTAGTTAACAAATTTTGATTAAGAGTCAACTAATAATTGGAAAGGAAAATGGGAATTAAATAAATAAGTCATATTTATTTAATTTTTGGAGTAGGAGTAATTAACTTAATTACATAAATGTTGGATGTATTTAATTAAGGTTGGAATAAAGAGGATTGATTGATTAATTAAATAAATTGTCTTGATTTATTTAATTAATGTTGGAAGAATAGTTAATTTATTATTTAAATAATTAAAAATTACTTAATTAATGTTGGTAGAAAAATTGAAATAATTAATTAAATAAATAAGATTTATTTAATTAATTTTGGAGGAATAATTAGGTGATGAGACAAATAATAATGAAAATTGCATGAGATTATTTCAAGGGTCTACAACGAGAACCTACTTTCTTGCCATCACCTCTATAGTAATTTATATATTCACACAATATCAGTGAATGAAGAACTATATAGTCATGTTGTTTGCATGGCCTATTACTTCTTGTCATGCTTCTTCTATAAATCTTATGCATTCGAGCATCTAATTGACATAATCTATCTCCATTTGTGTTGTTCCATACCATTCTTGCTACACACAAGCTTGTCCTCTAATTCTCAGACCAAAATTGGATCATATTCAACCTAATCTTCTCACAAAGGACAACGCATATGCATTCCAAGTTCAAAGGGACAAATCTATGCCTTACATCATTTTTTTAACTGAACTACTTTAAACAATTTGTTTGTTGAAATATGCCCTAGCCAAGTTTTAATAAAATCAATGGCATTGATCATTTACCTTTGGATCAATGCTAGGGGGTAAAATGGGAGAACACAAAGATGGGTGCCACCGCCTTTTGCTAATATGCCTAAACTCATTAAAAAAAATACATTTTTAATCCCCACTACCATTTTTCAACAATGGCTATTTAATAATATTTACTTATCAAAAATCTAGTTGAACTATGAAGGGATATTAATAAATCATGTAATGTGTAGGCCCATTCCAAAAGGCATGGAGAACATTTATCCCCTTCCAAAGAACATTTACAGGAAACAATAGGTAATTAAGAAATCTTTTCACATAAGTTAGGTGAAATAGGGAATTTTCACAATGGTGCAAATATATGCAATATTTAAAATTTTCCAAGCCCAAAATTAAATCCCATTTCACAAGGATATAACCAAGGGAATGTTGAAGTTTCAAACTTGCAAGAGAGGACAAATAATGCAACTATGGATATGACCAACAAGAGGCAACTCGAGAATGTGGGATGTTGTGAATGCATTCAAAACCAGAGATAGACAAAAAAATTAAAAAGGAAAAACTCATGCCAATAGAATGCATGTACCTTTAGCTTGATTTGTGTCATTTTAACCTTTTGAGAATCATAGATATCCTCATGCTCAAAGTACTCATCAAGTTCACTGATCTAGTTGATCAATTATTTCAGATTTAAAGAACCAAAAGAGTTAGGGACATCCATCCTTGTCCCTTGCCAATCTTTGTAAGAGATCTCAAGAATCAATCATCACTTTCATCCAAAGGTTGTTCTCCTACTCTTCCTCTTTCTCCCATCTATAGGGATCCTTATGTGATCAACATCCAAAGTAGCTAATGTAGTTTGAAGTTGCTCAAACATCTCTTCTATCCTGGCCAAGGTAGGCCCTTGTCTTCTTGGGGGTGTGATTTCACAAACAAATAGATACTCAAAACCCAAAACCCCAACTTAAAAACTTAGATAGGACACTAGTCACAAACAACTTTTCCCAAGACCTAGACTCGCTCTAATACCATTTGATGCAATCAAAGTTAGGGAGCCAATTGAATGGCAACCTTCACATTGCAGGATAAATTCACAACACACTCTTATGGGGATTACACAAGTCTTAAAATGCCTACAAATTGAAGTATAGAACTCCACAATTGTACAAATTTGAGAAAAGCAAAAATACCAACTCTAGCCTCCAAACAAGGTGTTTCTCAAGCATGTTTTCATAATTTCAAAAGAGATCTTAACCCAACCATCTTGCTAACTTAAGACTATTCTTGAACACCTTAGGGACACTGAAAAAGGCTGATTTCCAATAGTAAAACAACCAATTGCAATTGTTCTTAAAACTGGAACAAACCAAGATCATTTCAACACACACGAGATATGGGAAAAATTGTTTCATTATCATAAGAGAGCATGATTACACCTAGGTTTTATGGGAAAATTTTGATGGCATATCTCCTTACAAATATGATCTCAACTGATCTAAAGACCCTCAAACAAAAACCACACCAAATCTAAAATACAAACAACGATAGACATGAAAACTAGAACTCTTAGACTAGCTCCAAATGGCGACTCCAAACCTCTCCTTACGGCTCCAAATCTGCAAATGATACCTCCAATGCTTTCTTCCACCTTAAAATTGCAATTAAATGATATGGAATTCAATCTCAGCTCATTCTCCTCTCATCTCTATATAGTTCTTTCTCAAACATGGCACCTAAAGTTGGAATATTGGAGACTAGGTTGGCAAAGTGTAACTCCAAAAGGCATCTCTCTCCTCATGTGGCATCCATCCTTTAGTGTGGTCAAGGAATCACATCCATGGGTCATTGTAAATCCTCTCAAGTGTAACTCCTCCCAAATATGGCACCCTCTTACAAAAAAATAATTGCAATTAAAGAGGTTGAGTGTTACTCCCACCTAGTCAACCCAACATGCAAGATACTCTCCACAAAGTAACTCCTCCTTAGATGAACACCCCATTCAAGGATAAATAAAGGTAAATGATGATCAAATGTGCAATAAATAATTATGGCATGCAAAAGGCCCACCAAACAATGTGCCCCTATGAGAAATTGTGACTCTTCAACTTCCATAAGTGCCTAGAAGATGTTTTTTTCCTAATGTAGATGCTCCATTTTGAGAGGGAAAACTTTAGAATCCATATTTGAATATGAAGAACTCATCTACACCAAGGTTAGAACTAGAAAAACAAAAAGTAGAAGTAAAACAAATATTTTTAGTGATGTCAATTGCTCAAAACCCTAGATGCCCCAGCATCAATTTTGAGCACTGAAGGCTTTGGCTATCTTCTTACCAACACCATCTCATATCATAGAGTTAAAAAAGATTTCCCTTAGTAGTAGCGATTCCCAAAAATTGATTATTAGTCATTTTGCAAACAATTCATTCCTCACATTGCTTGAGGATGAAGATATTCTTAAGCATTTAGATTTCAAGTGTCTTGACACCTTCTACTTTAGCTTCTTGTTCTAGCATTTAATGGGGTTTTCAATACTATCAATAATCCTTCTCTCCCCCGCTAGCCTAGATTAATTTTTTGGTTGAAAACCTATTGACCACAAGGAGATCTTCAAGTTTCTACGGATCTCTTTGCTTTCTAAGCATGCTAGTAATGTTGTGGCAATGTCATTGAAAGAGTGGAGAAAAAGATAGCATACTAGAATACCAAGTTTTTTTCACTAGCAAGTCAATTTCATATATGCTCTAAAGTTCTTACTAGTGTGCATGTGTACTACTCTTCATGTTGAGTCCCTTCCAAAGCTTCATACCACAAGCTTGACAAGTTTTTGTAGGATTTTCTAGGAGTCAATTCAAACCACAACAAAGGCTTCCACATAGTTGCATGGGATATAAGTTGCCTTCTCAAGGACTCGAGAGGATTAGGTCTTACTGATGTTAACACACAAAGTGTTGTTCTTTGTACTAAATGGATTGTGAGACCTTGTGATGGTAATAAAAATTGGAAAGTTATGTTGTGCAATTGCATTGTGTTTGGCTCTTTGTATGAGAGAACTACCAAAAATGACCTCGGCTTTCATTCGCTTGTGTTCTCTCATGTTCCCATCTAGATTATTGGCACTTTTGTAGCCAAAAGGATATGCAAGACTTGGGAAGTTATTAAACCATATTTAATGCCCACTTGTGTTATCTCTTACCTCATCCTAGTGATGGAAGACCTCGAGTGTTTGTGCCTCATTTTATTGCTTGATTGAGCTTTGTTACTAATAGCGTACTTGCCAATGATGTTTGTATTGCCATCGTTGTGTATAGATATTTTTTATTAAGGTAAACAACAAACTATGGTGTTGAACCCTTTACAACAAGCCCTAAGGGAAGGAACAAATAGGCCATCAACAACACACAAACACAGCAACACTATTGTAAGACAAAAAAATAGAACTAAACAACCTCTAAACCTGAGCCAACAAATCTAACTGCCTTGACCCTAGGGATTAGAGCATCAATGGATTTGGGGAGCCCTTTCTTTCTACATTGAAACATTGTCCAAGATAACTCCAAATCAAAATCCTCAAAGCAAGGCGATAGGAGGGGATCCTCAATAGATGCCGCAACCATTGAACTCTCGCGCAACGAAGCAGGCAAATCCGGAGATATAACTAGAACTAACAGAGAAGCAACCAGATCTCAATCAAAAGGACCCGCTACTGAAGCCAAAGAAGTGAACCCGACACGATCACAATCAGTCGCCAACACGCCCTTAGGCTCAGCCTGAACTGGTAGAGAAGTCCTCGTAGGGGACCCAGAAGCCGTAGGGGGGAAACGAAGGAGGAGAACCATTGTATAGATGTTGTATTTTGGATTCATATGTGATTTATATGCTTGAGCTTTACAGTGTTTCAGCTTCACTATTTGCACTAGTATATGTGATTATGCTATATGACTATATTCAACATTGTGATGGTTATTACACATCTTTATATTTGAATCATGCTAGTGTTAGACAATTTTCGATTAGATGTAGATATTGATATCGTGTTGGTTTCTATATAATGTACTTCAACTATCTTGTGTTGTGAAAATACACTTGATGTTTCATTAAGTTTTCCCCAATGATGATTTAATTGGAGACAATCAACTTGGGTAAAAGTGTTGTGTTTTTATTCTATCTCACTCAAGTTTGAACTATGAGATGCATCTTGTGTGGCCCTATGAGCCTAAATCCAAATTGATTAATACTAGATACTTGAGACGTGTGGAAATAGTCCGTAAGATATGTTTGCATGTTTTTTGTAGATTGTTCGACTCTTAGGACAATTGAGGTCATGTCATCATGACTTACACAGAATTTGTCTGTTCTATTAAGTCTTGGTGGAAGGACTAGAAGTGATATATTAATACTCCCTTTCGCAATTATACTCTTAGAAAAGGATAGAGATGGCTATCACAAAATCTTCATTTGATTCAAAATCTAAATTCTAGGTAGTCATCACAATTTCCCTCTTTTATGTGGGACAAACGCTTTCAAACAATGTGCAAAGCAATGATGGAGCTTAAGGTTGCTCACTTTGCCTAGTGTTTGCTTTACCAAGGCCTTCTACCAACCATTTAACACTTCTTGGTGTTTCCAATCCACGATGATTATTTTGTGGATAACTCGAAACTTTGTTACATCTTTTTTGGTTCTGCACTCATATACCAAACAAGCATGGCAATGGATTCATGTTTTTTTCTAGTCGCTAAGGTGTTGGAATACTAAGGATCACTGAGAGGCGGGGTGAATCAGTGATCTGATAAAATTAAAATTTCAACCTGAGATCTTCATATAATAAAACAATCTAACTTGACCATGAATCACAAGATAAACATGAAAGCAATAACAAAGCAAGGAGATAGATATAATCAACACATAACACAGGTGATTGAGTGGAAAACCCCAAAAGGGTAAAATCCACTATAAATTTTAATCTCCATTAAGCCTCACTGGCAAACCTCACTGGTTACAATGCCCCACTGTCTAAGATCTCACTAATCACAAACAGGCCTCACTGGCCATAAACCTCACTGATTACAATGTGCCTCACTAGCAATACATACAATCTCATAAAAACATAAAGAGTACAGAGGGTTTCTCTATTTCACTACAATTCTCATAACAACATATCATTCTTCCTCGGTTTGGAAATCAATTGCTCTACATATCTGCTCCATAATGTCTTCTCATTGTACTTGGATCACCTGCAATATCATCTCATATACATCTCAATTCTCAAACAAAACATTCTCCCTCACAATCACCTGATTCACTTTCTTCATCTCATCTTGATTCATGTTTTGCATATTCAGCTGTATATTATCTTCATACTGGACATGATTCACCTGCAAAAAGATATCACATACTTCACAATACTTAGGCAAAACATTTTAACTCAAACTCTCCTAATTCCCCTTCATTTTTGATACATAAAACACCTTATACAATATACATTCAAAACCATATTCATGATTCTCTGTCAAGAAATAAATTCTACTAAATATTTTCAGTCCACTCCTTTTTGCCATATCCTGCATAAAGACCTATCAAAAAATAAAAACAATTCTCCCATATTCGGATCCACTCACAAAAGTCCATCTGCATGAAGACAAAAAGAATTCATAATGTCTCCTATACTTCCACTAACATAAGGCATTTAAAATACCACTAAAGCTTCTGCCCCCTTTTAGAAAAAAAACAATAAACTCCTCTTTAAAGTCTTCAATTCCACGAGAAGACCCAAAAAGGGAAAAATCTCCTTAAAGCATTTTCCATTTAAAACTCCTAGAAAATCTTCCTTTTGAAAGGATAAAAATAGCCTTAAAAACCAATTTCTATGCAGTCACACAGAGGTGACATTCTACTGCACATCAAAGTGCGAGCTCAAGAGAGGGGGTTCCATGTTTAAATGCCGGCCTTTGATTTCCATTCGCGCGCCCACCAAAATTTGAATAGGAGACTTCGATTAATGTTTGGCGCCCACACACCCAAAGAGATGACCAATGCCAACGGTGGAAAGGGTCGAGGGGACCGGTAAGGGGATGTCATAACACCCCTTTAGCAGGTTGTCTTTAGTGAAATAACCTAAAATCGCAGGTCAACATTAAAACACAAATAAAGTACATACTATGTGTGATGGGTGGATGTTAGGTCTTTAGGAAAGTATAACATAGGATTTTAGGGTTTAGAATTAGGAACCCAAACAATGAAAAAAGCTTTATGAATTCATAAACCCTATTTTTCTTGAACAAGGTCCTGTAGCAACAACGCCTTACAAAGCCTCTGATATATCTGCAACACAATACCTTTGTAAAAAGGCTTCTCAAAGCAAGTTAACAAGACCTTTGCAAAGTCACCTTTTGACATCATTCTTTGAAGAACTAAAAACATGAAGCTCCTTTTGACTTAAAGAGTGAAGCAACGCCTTACAAGATACCAAGAGGAACATACTACCATGAACGTACTCAACTCGGCAGTATCAACTCAAGCACCTTTGATCTTGAAAACATCAATGCCAACAAACTCATGCCAATGCCAACAATATTAATTGCACTGCATCCACCAACTTCAACAAGGAAAACAACTGCCTGAGATGTCTAAGATGATCACGAACACTGACAAACCACATCTAATTGACACCATCAAGTATGAACTCCAAAACACATAATCATGAACTCCAATCATGAAGGATGAAACACCATGATAACCTCTTGAAGATAACACATCCATTCAACCATCAAATCATCTATCTTGATCCAAACCAAGACAAGTCCTGATACAACTCTCAACGCCTGATAATGATCATCCTGAAGCAAGAACACTGACATTCTGACCTATGAAGACCAAAGACAAAAACAACAAACTCCTTACCATGAAGATATCGAGCTATCATAAACAAGTTGACATCAATGCCAACATTTTCTTGGATTTCTTCTTTTTTCATATTAGGTATATATATAGATACTATTCATTCCAGAGTTTATGCATATGTGCCTGTAGGTTTATTTATTTTTATCTTTACTTTCGTTCGTTTATATTATTATCTCTTTGTGTGCCTTATCTTATATATATGTATATATAAAGATAAAGGATGTATATATAAATATAAAGGATGTATATATATATATATATACAAACACATGTATCCTTTGTATCTAACTTATTTATATACAAATTTATATTTGTCTTTTTCTTTTTAAAATATCTCTACTTCTTGCATATTGTATATTTATATATATTTATAGGCCAATCTTATATATATACATATATCCTATCTATGCACTTAATTTGATTTTTATTATCTTTATTTAATTGTCTAATTGTTTTACTTGTTTTATTTTTATTCTTCTTATTTGATGCTTCCCCCCTTTTAATTTTTCCTCCCTTATGACTCTCTTGTAATTATGTGAGATGTTCTCATTCTAATTTCCTCTACTCACTATCCTCAACCTCTTTTCCTTAATGCTTCTCTCTGTCTACTCTTAGGATGTCTATCTTTACTCTTTGATTTAACTGCTTTTCTTATCTCTCTCTTGTTTTCTTCTCTCGAGGTTAAACTCTGTGCCCACTCCTCCCTCTCTCTCTTTTTAAGGAACTTTATTTGCAATTACAACTCACTCATTCTCTTCTTTTCATCCTAATGATGGATCACGGAGTGTGATCCGAAACATCAATCCAAAAAAGCAACACACAATCTCTTCCATAAGCTATATACAATATTATCATGGACTGTGGAAACATCATGCATTTAATCAATGCTAACACACAATATGCCAGTCAAGCCAACACAAGGCCTAAGCCTTTTACATGGCACAAGGCCAAATTTCTAACCGAGTTCTCCCAACTATGGCATGCTTTCAGATTGGAAATTCTTTTATGCATATGGAAAGATAAGAATTATGTTGTATTTGTTATTTTGTTGTCGATTCTAATTTTGCTTTTCACTTCAAAGTGTTGCTGGTTTCTAATGTGCTCATGCAAATACAAGTTCAAGCCAATAAAGTGGCCCTTTTAAGTTTAGCATCTTCAAACCCTACTTGATCATTAGGGGAATGCTCCCTACACTATTGCCAAGGTCCCACCCTTTTCACCTTCTTGTGGCAGATCCCCCACTAGGGATAACAAAGCAGTCATCCAAAGTCCTGTCAGCCCCATTCTCGCAACCACCAAAGAGGCTTTTCTCTACCATTGGCTGGGCAACCTTCATGGCAAGTTTCCTCACCTGGCACTTGCCATCTCACTATTGAAGAGTGTTCAGATTCCCCCAGGTGTGCAAGATTTTCAATTGCAAGATGGCCCTGAGTAGGGAGAAGATACACTCTCACCACCAATTGGGAGCCAATGGAAGAAGGAAAAGACCTATCTATTGGAGGGTGGGCAAACACCAATGATTGAACTCCTCTCCTAATGTGGTTTTATATCAATTACTACTTAATTTTCTTTATGTTTATGTTTTGTTTATGTTTATGAACTTTAAACATGTGATTCCTTTTTGGAGTCATGGCTAGTGTGGTTGTTTCCTTTTTGGGGCCACCTGTTATTTGATACTGCATCCCCAAACTTTACCAGTTTGATTTCAGGATGTGATTCCATGCCACCTGCTATATTTTTTGGATTGGCTGTACACTTCAACTTTAATTTAAATATATGGCTCTAATTCATCAAAAAATTCGCATGGTCTAGCTACGTATTAATATAGTTTTACTCAGGAAAAAGCATTGCTTAAAGTTCACAGGCTTAGCGCTATATAAAAACATTCATTCAAGTTGAATATTCAGGTGAATAAATCTTGGCTCAACTCTAGCAACTAACGTTTAGACTCAACAAAGTATCATAACATAATTACATAGTGCTAACTAAGAAACGGGAAATAACCGATCCCATAAGATTTATTTTACATGAAGGATAATTTTTACAGGATGTTTATATCGGGTTGAATGCTTACTTTCTGAAAATTCAAAAACTTTAAACACAAGATCCGATTTCCAATCTGCTTTCTCAACGTCAATGTATAATATTTGTGATTTAAAATAGTCTGTTTCTGTTCATAAAATGGCTCCCAGCTCTATGTTGTAACTAGAGAAATTTATTAAGCAACTATATATCTAGCAATCACTTGTAATTTAGGAGCAGGATTCATTCTTTTTTATGCACATGGACTGTATGACTTACTCAGTAGAATGTTGTTGGCCTTGACCGTATAATGGAATGGCTAATCTTTTTAGAATGCCAACCATGTCTTATATCATCATTTACAATAGCAATATCAATAAATGAACAATAAACTGATTAATCATCGTTGGATGTATAAATTTCTCAAATAGCAATCAACAAGAAATGGATACATAGTGCAGCGTGCTAGTATGGTACAAAATTGGTGGATATGAATGCAAGCAATTTTGCATTACAAATGCCTCTGAATAAGAACTACTGATGCCTTGATACTTCCTATGGAGATTTGGGCATCACCTGTTCAAAATCAAAATATTCAAACATCAAACGCCTAACCTCACGTTTGCCATACACAGTATATGCAAGACCGTGGAGAGCTTGTTGTACAGCAGTTGAAGCAATATTTCTAAGTTTCCTGTTTTCTTCATAAGCTTGTATCCGTTGTTCACCATATATAATAAATTTGTGAAGTCCCTTCTCGCGAAGGTATCTTCCACATAATCTATTTAGAAGTAAGCGACGATGTTTCTCTTGTATCCAATGCCCAGGTGCATCCAGGTGCTTCATAAGCAGTCTCTCAGCCATGGTAATATCCTACAGAACAATAACAAGATAAATCTTTTTCTAAACAAAGTTCCTCAACAAAAAATAAATCTGCTAAGAATCTAGGCCCTCTGATATATTATAATTCTCCGAAAAACAAGCACAAAAATTAAACAAAAATGGGGGAAAGACACAACTGGCATAAGAAATCTTGAAATAAAATACTACTTATACCTGCAAGAAAATTACAATATAAAAAACTTTGTTTTTGATAGATCAAATTGGACCTATTATCTGCCTACATAACTGAGCACCTAGAGGCTAAATATTTCTATTTATTCTAGATAACCCATCATTTCATAGTCAGTTTAACATCAGAACCTCTTCTGTAACATTGCTATTAAGAAAAGTAAGTTATGCAGTTTGGAATCTGGATTAAAAAGAAATGTTCTGGTCTCCAAAAATTAACACTTGAATAGGAGTCAATGTTTTTTAACTCATCTGCACAGATGCAGTGTTTACCTGATCAACAATTTATCTTGTTGAAGAGATATCCCATGGGAATAGTTTTCTGAATCTCCTATCAATTAGATCCTGACGTATAAGACATTTGGATTTCTGTAAGGAAAAAATACATTTGACCCACCGATAAGGTATCTGTCCAAACCAACAAGGTATATGCTGTTCACGATTTGTCTTGACTCCCACTGGTTCTTTTCCTAAACAAAATTGTTTACCCAGTTAAAGATGATTACTTAAAAGGATAAGGGGAAGATTTAAGGGTTATTTTTAACCAATTGGCTAAATATTACAAAAATTAGATTTGTCAATTAACAAATTTCACAAATATTTTTAGCCACATTTTTATATAAAATGTACGTTAAGTTACTAGATCCTTATTAGTATCAGACTTCAGCAATAAATTCTATGGTTTTTCCTCAAATATTAACATATTAAATTGATCTTTCTTGATATCTCTATGTGAACTATTATATATTCGTAATACTTTTCCAGCCCTTTTCCCTTAGTCAGACCCAAGGATGGTTACAATGAACCAATTCTGGTTGGTGAGGTTATGCCAGATTAACAAGTAATCTAAATGAACTCTCCATCTGCTAGATTGCATAATGACGTATTTTGCAAGGGAAAGATACTCTGAGTGGAAAGCAAGAGATACATTTATCTATGTCAATTGTTAGCCAGAGAGATAAAGGAATGCAAATCCTTAAAGGCTTTCCCAAGCACAATTGATAAGAGTTAAGCAACTAAAATTGTTGGTAATATTAAATTATAGGTTGTTAGTAAAATAGTAAGTAAATAAATAAACATTAGAAATGTGTTTAGTGTTAATTAAAAAAATAAATGTTAGTTTGCAGGTAATTGCTCGGGAGGTTATTTAGGAAATTATTTACCAAGTGGGTAGTTTCTCACGGGAATGAAAGGTTTTATAAAGCCATTCCTCTATGTAACATCTATCCTGAATAATAATGTACTTTTACTTTTATTGTTTCATCCATGATGTAGAACATTTACCATTTCAATAAAAATAAAAAGGGAGCTGAATTGATTGCTGCCTTGATGTAAGCAGATTGCAGATGATCAAGAACATATATCATCTGGCATGCCACACTCATCCACAATTAGTGGTGCCTGGGGCATCACCCCGGAAGCTGCTCACCCCAGTGGGGTTCAGAGACGGCAGACCCCAGAATATTTTTTTTTTTTAAAAATTGGGTCCTTTTTCAAGGTGGTTTTTCAGCCCATGATTTTATACCCATTGTTTTGTAATGCCATTTAGTTGTTTCCTATAGTGTTGTGCCTATAAATAATCACACATGGATTAGGGTTAAAGATAAGCAAGAAATATCTTATTGTGAATGGTTGAGGTAATACAGTGAAGTGAGTACTGTTTTCGATGGGTTTTTTTCCGAAAGAGTTTCCTAAGGTAAATAATCGTGTTATTCTGTGAATGTGCTGTTATTTTCATTCGATTGCTTTCAAGATTCTGTTAGCATTGCTTCTCTTGTATTGGTTTTATCAGTATTATTTCTCTTCAGGGGACAACTTACATTTGTGCAAAACATGACCATGAAGCAATGCTGTGAAAAATATAGTTACTGCAACATAGAGACCTTGGAAGTAAACAACATCTGCCCATACCCAAATTCTAAGAAAAGAAATTGCATAAGTCTCAAAAGGCAAGATATTGTTCTAAAACAACAGACTGGAAATTTAAGCAATGTGAAAGACTGCCCGCAAAGACGGGGCAAACAATTTCCAACCTATTTTGTCCATGTAAAAATTTCTCTTAATGGTCAATGGCACTCGATAGTGGTTACCATCAAATGCCATCTCTTCTCAATAACCAATTTTAGTCAACTGTCTTCTAGGCCTGTTTTGGCATATAACTACTGCCTCTTGTTTATGTCTGTAAAATAATCTACCCTTAATGACCAATGGCACTCAGTAATGGTTACCATCAGATGCCCATCTCTTCTCAATCACCAATTGTGGTCAGCTTTTTCTAAGCCTGTTTTGGCATATCAGTATTGCCTCTTGCTTATGTCTGCAAAACAATCTACTCTTCAACGGGAGATGAGCAAAAAAAGTCTATTAGAGAATGAATTCAGTGTCCATACAATTTTTAATTTCTGTGTTATATTTGAAGCAGTACAAATCTAGCCAAAAGATGACATAATGTGACCAAGTAGTTACCTGAATATTCTGCCCGACATATTCAAACCGTTCAAAGCAAAATCGAGGATGCTCAAACTTGTATTTTGATGGATGCAAGAAACAGAGCTGCATATCAATCAAAGCAATTTCACCATTACAACTTGGCTGATATACAGAACACAACATATATAAAATACACCAATCTGACTTTAACACCTTAGCCAAGGGAATGATGCTTGGTCGAAGAATAACTCGAAACAATAAAAACTCAAACGAATAAATAATGTGGGGCAAAACTCCTTGGGAGCAAATATTCTAGTGCATAAAGGAAAGCACTGACATTACAAGAAACAAATTTATGGCAAAGAAAACATCCACAAAATTTTATGTCTCCTAATCAAATATCTATAGCCTACTTTGAGTTTACGTGATCTTGCCTTGTATTTACAAAATAGGTATATACAGAAAGAAATGCATATGCGCACAAAATGGAAAAATAACAAATAGGATAAAGATATGTCAATAGATAAGAGTCGAATAGAATATATAGTGTAAAAAGGGGTGTAAAAGTAGGGAGGTATCGTTATATGGCAACCACTGATGACCAATTATAAGTTAGGTTCTTTACATTGCCTAGAGCAAACACATCCCATTCACAGAAATGTAGCAGATGCATGGCTATTTTCTACTTGAAGATTACAAAGTTCATATAACTAAAGGTTTTATTTTGTGATGAGGAGAATTGATCTTGTTTAATAAGAGCAACATGATACCAAGGAAACGACAATGAAGCCACTCCAACCCTTGGAATAATGGTGAAAACACTGAAAAGTGGATATATATAGAGAGAGAGAGAGACTTTATCCTCTTCAAGAAAACCTACTTCCAAATCATTTCGTCTCTTTTTACGGCTTCTAAATTTAGAGATGCATTGCTCCAACAGCCACCACAATGAAGATTCTTATAGGAAGTAGGGTTTGGGCCATCTTCTAATGTTAGGCTATTCATGTAACCAAACATTCACATTGAGAATTGAGACGCATCCTGCCATACCTCTGTTTAACAAATTTATTGAGACTGCTTTCTAAATGGCATGACACTTAAAGCCATAAATGATTGATAAAGAGCCAAGAAGGTTACAAACCTAGTACTTCCTCTTGCTCCTGTACATGCATATGCCACACAAGTAGAAGCACAATTACCTGCAACACCACAAGAATGACCATATATGCACATCTCCATTGAACATGTAAGACTAACCTTATGTGGAATAAACGTGATGCAAGAAGCATCCATCATCACTGGCCATGGAGACACAGCCAACAAGGATTACACAAATTCTGATGCAAACAAGGATGTCCTTGTAGCCATGTCCCGTGCTCCCTCAGTGGACCCAAATCAACATAAAATACAGTCAATAAATTCAGATTTCGTGTTGGTATAATATTTTATTGCACCTCTTTTATTAAGTCTACTTAGGCTAACAAGCACATGTGTGCTTCCTTGATTGAAGGAAATCAGGTGCCACCTCTGCCTCTTCATGTGCCACCACTGTCTCTACTTCTTGAATTAGCCTTTCTCTTCATTCAGTTTACGCAACTCCTCTTTGACACTTGTCACCTTGACTCATCTATCCAAGAGGCTATATATGTATATTTTTCTTTTGAATAGCTAATGAAAATGCTAATTTATAGTCATGTGTATTATCAATTTTAGCTTCCATGCATAGAGAATTCTAGTAGTAATTAGTCTGATTGCCAAAGGTCTTAGGTAAAGGTTTTAGGATCAATTCTAAAATCCTACATGGTATCAACTCCATGTTGAGCATTTAGCTAGTTCTTTTTCTCATTACTGGGTTTACTTGCAAAAGGTTTTATCTTTTGGGAAGGGTACTTTTGCAGGTATTTTTCTAGAAACATGTCAGAGAGAATCTGAGATTGCCATCACATTGAAAGCTAAGTAGCCAAATCGGCTCAATTACCTACCGATTTCGGGTACGGGTACGTCCCAAAAACCCTACAGAATCGTCTAGGGTTCGGGTTTTGTGACCCAAAAACGATTCCGTTCGATTCTATCCGATACCATGTGAATCAAATGATGACATGGCGTTTTTGAACGAATTTGAAGCTGACGTGGCGTATTTCAAGAGTATTTCAACGCAGACACGAGTTTTGGGAAATTTTTTTCACATTTTTAAAATGAAAACCAAGGAGTTTCAAGAAACTGGTATCATGCCGCCACAAGTTGAAACCCTCCGCCCGTCACTCAGTAACCAAGGATTTTGAAAACCAAGTACCATTTTCACATTTTATTTTTAAATTTTTATATTTTAAAATTATTTCAAAAAAAACCGAAAACCCTAAGTCACCACTCGCCTGTATTCTTTTAAATTTATAGTGTTAGTATGATCATTTATAAAGTAGTGAAGAGCCATTTCGAAGGTAGTTTAAACTGTTATTATTTAATATTTAGTTTTATAACTTTTATTTATATTATTTATATCATTATACACTGTATTTTAAGTTATTAACTTCAATTTTTAAACTGTTTTTAAAAATTTATAGTATTATAGTCATAGACTATAGTTAATTTTTTTTATTTTTTTTTAATATGTTTTTTTATCAGTAAATGTATCCATGGGGGATACTCCCTTGTATATTAACAGTATCAAAAAGTAATAGTATCAATTTTTACAAAAACTCTAATAATATAGAGTCAAAACCAGACCACTAGAAGCCTGGATAATCACCATCTACTACATCCTATACTGCTATTTACATATACTCTATTAACATAGAGTCAAAACCAATGTAGTTGGTCATAATCGTAGTCGGTCGTAGTCGGCCAAGTAAATAATTATGAAATTAAATAATATTTGTGCACAGTTAGTTTAGGAGTGTTATCAGGAATTAACCCCGATGGTTGGATAGTTATGTAGTTGTTGCCAACAATTAGTATCTCAACCAACCTTGGCCAAGTTATATATTGAGTCGACACTTTGTAGTCAGGGATCATGTGTGATGTTTGGATGTATTGTTGATATATTCAATGAATGGAAACAATGCTTTATTTTGTGCAATTATGGTATGAATTTTATGTTTTATCTTATGCTGCATAATTGTGATTACATATTTCCGTTTACTCCATGTTTGTCTGATAAACCATATAGCGAGTAAACATTTGGCGCCGTTGCCAATTTGAAGTCGGGTTGGAAGGTGACAAGAGGTCGATGAGGAATTGAGTCGGTGGTGACGAATGTGATAGTCGATGAGTAGTCGACGACAAATTGAATCGACAAGAGATTGAATAGTCGGTGACGAGGAAGAGATAACAAATATGGCGTCATAATGGGTCAACCTATTCAATCTGAGGAAGAAATAGAAAGCAGAAGTCAAGTGGAAAGGATAGAAGAAGAAATACAAGAACGGGCGAAAAGCGACAGAGAAGACAACGAACAAGAAAGGAACGATCGAAAAGATGATATAACGCAAGATCTCGTATTCCTGTGGCAATTGGCAGTAGGACAGTACGTGAGGAATGAAGCCATCTGCAGGGATATTCCAGAGGAAATAATTGGAGACAACTTAGAAGTCAATAAAGAGGTAGACAATCTACTCAATTGCATTCCCAGACTTTTGGCAAGGAATTTGATAATCTTGCAAGACCTTCGGGAAGAAAGACACAGAGAACAACGCCAACAGCAAATACTCAAGAGGTATAAAGAACACATGAAACGTGAAGAGGAGAAGCGCGACGCTAACAGTCATCGGACGCCCTACAACTAATAACCGTACGAGTGTCGATTAATGCCCATACAACTCAACAAAGACAAAAACAGAGTACCAAGTGGCAAGAAACACCTGAGGAGAGATTAAGATCATTGAGATTAAAAGAACAAGAAGACCGAAGAAAAAGATTGAAACAAATTGTTGAAGAAGCAAACGAACATCAACATTAAATAAATGAACATACTGTTGAATTACACCAAAGCCTTGTCGAGGGAGCCGACGAAAAAATTTCATAACACCGGTAACAAATAAAGAAAAAGGGAAAGATGATGAAATGAATTAACAAAAGAACTCAAAAACAACATAAGCCACATCCAGGAACTATCAATATCAGAGGACGAAGAACCAAGGACTAGAGGACCTGAACCCAAAACCCCTAGACAGAGGGAGTACCGAAAAGAACCCGAAGAGACTGGAGGTGCAAAGGACGCTGAGAAGGGATGTGGAGGAGACTCGCACATGGCCGAGAGTGCAAGGAAGGCACAAGAACGTCGAGGGAGGACCAATCCAATCAGGTCTAATGCACAATGAGGACATCGGGGAAGAAACATGGTGACTCCACCGAGAAGGCCGAATATGGGAAGTCCGAGTACGGAGAAGCAGAAGCTGCCAAAATTCCTTGGTAATGGATCAGAGGATCCGGCCCGATATTGCAAAACCTGTGAGACTATCTGGATAGCCAACGGACAAGACGACAGGTCCTATTGGCTAAGATCATTTCCAGCAACCTTGAGAAGGATTGCTATAGATTGGTACACAAAACTCGACACCACATCAAGAGGTAGTTGGGATGCACTGAAGAAAGCATTCCAGGAAGAATTTAAATTACTACAGGATGACAATGAAATAGTGGCCGAGATATACAATACAAAGCAAGGTAAACACGAAAATATTCAAGAATACAATCGAAGACTGAAAGAACTTTATCGAGGTTTGCTCCCTTGCCCAGGAAGAAAATGAAGACAGTACCGCCAGCGTCATACGCCGAGGCTTACAACCGGGCTATGGACATAGAGAGCGAAGATAAGATGTCCAGCCGAGGGAAGAAGAAAGATGCCGACGAAAGCTCGGATGGCAGTGATGAGGAAGAACCAAAAACCGTACAAGCAGAAAGATATGATCAGAATAATGAGGGAGTTTAAAGCTGAGAAGGAAACGGTGAAGGAAAGTAAGGAATTATGGTGCATGAAATGCAACAATAAAGGCCACATCAAAGCAAATTGCCCCAGGAAAATGTTATGCGAAATATGCCAAGTAATGAGTCATTCTATTAAGGAGTGCCTGTACAATCTAAAGACAAGGAGCACCCAAGTGCTCTATACACAGGGCGAGCAATCTACCCCACCGACCACACCACCCAAACCAAATAATCAAAATGCATCGCCTGGCGGATATCGTAATAATTGGAGAGGAGATAACAACAGATATAATAATAATGGTGGGGGAAGAAGCCATATCCAGTACGATGCTAAAGGACGACCCATTATTCAATGTCGTCAGTGCAATGAGTGGGGGCATTTTGCGAGGGAATGCCAGAGTAACAAACAAAACAAACCAAATGCACTCTGCAAATGGTGCGGGCCCGGGGACCATGAAGACAATGACTACCCAAAACAAAAAGGTACGGTGAATCTCATCCACATTGAAGAGGAGGATGACAAAGTCTTTGCCGTCACGCAAGCGCAAACAAAGAAGGCACACTATCCAAACCCCCGAGCGGAGAAGGAAAGGCTCCGCAACGCCAGGAAAGAAGTGGAGGTTGCCATGGAAATAGAACGGAGGGACTCAAACAAAAAGGCAACCACAACCCTACGGTCGAAGTCTGACAGAAACATTGCAAGTCAGGTACTACAAACTACTATACCAATTAAGATGGTTGATCTTCTCCAGAGTATGCCACAATTAAGGATGGCAATATCTAAAGTGGTGGAAGAAAACCCGCATGAAGGTAAGACAGAGGATGAAGTCATAGTGGAACCACCGCCGACTGGTGAACAAGTGCTCGACCCAAGACTATTGGCAATTGACATGGGAAAGAAACCGACAGTAGTCCACATGGAAATCCTCGGAATGAACCTGACGAGCACAATAGTGGACGAGGGATCTAGGGTGAATGTACTTCCAGAAGAAACTTGGAAAAGCTTCGGCAAGCCCACCTTGCAGCCACAGAACTTCCAGTTAGTGGGAGCCGACCAACACGGAATCAAAGCGCTAGGAGTGCTAATGGCTCAAAAGGTAAAGATTGGTACTCAACAGTTCTTATTAAATTTTCTAGTCATTACAGCATGAAATGCCTCTTATGATGCATTACTCGGCCGAGGGTGGCTAATAGCTGCCAAGGCCAACCACAACTGGTAGAACACCCTATCAATAGAAAACAAGGGTAAGAAATTTGTCATTGATCTGAGAACTCAGACCGTCAATGAAGAAATGGTATCAGATTTTGACTCAGACAGTGGCGACACAATGACCGAAGGAGAAAGAGGGCCCATGGAGCCAGACGACGAAGGCGTACTAAAATTACAAGAATGCTCAGAAGACGAGACAAACTCCTTTGGCGGGTTGTTCCATTGGCAGATGGAAGATTATGAATTCTTCCAACCAGAATGTAATATGATTTCAATAAAAGAAATTGGCGAGCGCTCTCAGGTGACTAGTGAACCACTGGGCAATTCTCGGCCGACCAATGAAACACTCAGCGACATTGAAACACTTGGTAAGAAGGAATTGACGAGTAACAAGGGGGAGGAAGGTAACAACCAGCAAGAGGTAACCCACTTTTCCAGCTGCCTATGGGGAATACAAGGGAATGTCGAAATAGATAACACGCCGGCACATAAATTTGAAGGTGAAAAGAATATCATGTACGAGGAACCCTCGACAAGGAAAGTTAATCTCAGAGAGGAAAGTAACCCTCAGGTGATCTTGATGGGAGACGACTAGAAACCAACATGGAAAGCTACTGCAATTAAAAAAAAATTCAAGCACAAGGACGCATACAAAGATTTGAAGGGAATACCTCTTAAACTATGCGTGCACGGAATTCCCCTGATCTCTAATACACAACCGGTTAGAAAGAGACCATACCAAATTAATAAGGACTATAATTTTAAAAAGTCAAATAGTTTATTTTGGCCGAATGTAGTACACGGCTCCCGAAAGACAATAGTTCCGGTTTCAAGAAAGGCACCCGACTCTACCAATGATTACAAAATCAATAAAGGTACATCTCTGAATAATGAAGTTAAAATATTTAAATTGGAGGATATGGCTACTTGTCGTACTATCAAATCACCACCACAACAAAATTCCAAAAAAGGGAAAAATATTATGAGACAGATTACGCCACAAGAAATTGTTACAATCCGAGAGGCAGATAAAACGTGGACCCCGCCGAAGAAAAATAGAAAAACTGGATTCAGTTTGTTGTGGATAGAAGATTGGAAAAAACGGAAAAAATAGATAAGAGATTGAAAAGTGAAAAAAAATGAAAAAAAAAAATTTGAGTTGGTCAATTGTACGACTAGGTCGTAAAAAAAAAATTTAAAAAGAGTTGGCAGCGATTAAAACATTGAAAATGTTTGGCAATCATCAAGAAAGTTAAAACATCAAAGGGTCATCGACAGGAACCATCCACCGTACAACTCAATCCATAAACATTCAGTCGTACAAACAAAGAAGTTGCTAATCGACCAGGGTAAGGGTTCGATGGAGTATGGGCTTAGTCAATAGGAACTTCAAACAAATTGAATCGACATAAGGGAGTTGGTAAAGTTTTTCACAAATGGTCGTATGACACAGAACCACAGAGACTTCCTCATACGACTCAAACAGAATCTGCATTCTCTCTTCATCGACAATGAGATTCTGCCATCAACCGTCCTCTCCAACATTAGGGAAAAAGAAAGAATCGACACAAAAGGATCGACAGGAAAGAATCACGAGGAATTAATCGATAGGAAAAGATGCATTAAACTGTTCATTTTGTGCAATGAAAAGTCCCTAGAGTCGTACGATTGATGATGATAGTTAACTGGAAATTTGCATATTTTCTTCTCTGGGATGGTCGTACGACCCCCGCTGTACGATATAGGGGATGAGGGTGTCGATTGAAAATTTTGAGGTTGGTTGTATTAGCTCTTCTATTTTGTCGTTTCTGATTCTTGTATCTTTAGAAAAGAATTGGCATTCAAGGAATAATGGCGACCTCAACTGAGAGAGTGGTTTACTCCTAGACGGGGAAAAGAGAAATTTCGAGTAATGACCGAAATAACTGATGGAGTTGATGAGTTTGGTGTTCGCTACTCGCACGGAGAACTCATGGTTAACACAAATGGAGGAATTTGGTCACTCGCACCCTCTTCAGTAGGACTAAAGTTTTTTATGATTAAAGGAGATCATTTAACCAAGTAATGGGTGAAGTATCAGGAGAGTTGCCCTGGCTTCGTTGGTTCCAAACTGGGCAACGAAATCTTCCGTCAAGGCTTTCACAGGTAGATAGACTCCGCCATATCTAAACAAGGCACCATTAACTATCTTCAGTCTACACCTGCGACTACAATCCTCTTAGGCATGACTACACTGCAAATTCATATACCACCTTAGCAGAGCACCGCCTAGAGTAGGCATCGGAAGTGACAAATACTAATTCAAATACCAATCCCCAAGTCATTGAGAGATCTTCGTTGGGGAACTGCATCATACTGTGTACACAAATTAAGTGCAGGATAAAACGACCCGCATAGGGAGTGGACGCAGAATTGTGTCATCGCACCAATCTTCAGTATCTACCACGCCAACTATACACACCACTATGACGACTGGTTTAGAGATTGGGCATTACAATACTTGCTAAGCAAATCCCCAACGTGTCTTTAAAATCGTGATTGGATACCACCCTTCGCCTTTGACAATAGACAAACGGGAACAAGGAAATCATCTCTAAGCATTATGTTTTGCAACGAAGGTTGGTCGACCTCAACTAAGTTAGGAGGTTATACATTACGGATAAGTAAAGGGGTATGGCACAGTATTGATCGGCCAAGGCTAAGCCAGAAAGAGGAAGGGAAGCTTCAAATACACTAGAAATAGACTGAGCCTTAACAAACATTCTTGTCAATTCCAGCAATAAAAGATTCTACGCTACTGCTGTACAAAGTCAGGAGCATACAAAATATTGTTCATTCTAAAGCATAAAACCCCCACAACCGTACAGGGGTGTTAACTAGTTTTTTGTTAACCAATTTTAGTGCATACGAGGAGTTGCAATAATTTTTGGTTGTAATGTCATCTGGAAGACGACTTGTTTTGTGGGGGGGATGATGTAGTCGGTCATAATCGTAGTCGGCCAAGTAAATAATTATGAAATTAAATAATATTTGTGCACAGTTAGTTTAGGAGTGTTATCGGGAATTAACCTCGATGGTTGGATAGTTATGTAGTCGTTGTCAACAGTTGGTATCTCAACCAACCTTGGCCAAGTTATATATTGAGTCAACACTTTGTAGTCAGGGATCATGTGTGATGTTTGGATGTACTGTTGATATATTCAATGAATGGAAACAATGCTTTATTCTGTGCAATTCTGGTATGAATTTTATGTTTTATCTTATGTTGCATAATTGTGACTACATATTTCTGTTTACTCCATGTTTGTCTGATAAACCATATAGCGAGTAAACCAGAAGACCTCTAAAAGGCTAGATATTCAACATCTACTACATCCTACACTATTAAATATAGTAAAAGGTAAAACATTTAAAGATCTATGGAATTATGCACCTACAGCCCGCTCTTCCTCAACATCGATGAAATCTTTCAAGAAGTCCACACCATCAACCTCCTTCATGCCCAATACCTGCTTTAGGAAGTCCACGGCCTTCTCTATCTGTTGCCTCCTTCGCCAGAAAGACCCTAGCCTATTCGTGGAGAGGAAAGGAAGCCATTTCACCATGTCCTCGCTATGGTTGAGTCTATGATAGTCCCTAGGCAAAGGCAAAGGGACACCATTCCCATATCTAATAGTTGCCAATACCTCATCCAATCCTCCCAGGAAATTCTTTACCAACGCCTTAACCAGTGTTGCTACATCCTCCAATTCCCCAAACTCCAGCAAAGTAGCCACATAAATCGATGATATATGTGTATTGACTCCGTAGTGGTGATCCGTTGTGAGAAACTCCTTCCCCAGAATCCATTAAACTTCCAAAAGCAGGATTCCATTTTTTGTTTTAAACACACTTTGTAGACGCTTCTCGATCACCTCCCCAAGAAAAGCCATTTGCCTTTGTGGGCAGGTGAGCCTAATTGGTGTGTCCATGGTTTCAATCTTCCTGAAAAAATCCAACGAAATTAACCCCAAATGCTTGTTAAAAAGATGTGTTCCCTGGTGAACGTTTAATGAAATGGAGAGGAGCAAGCTCGGCGTCTGCAACATAATTGCCACTCGCATGGCTAGTCTTTTCTCCGTATGATCGTAGGTCGAGCTGGAAGGAGCAATGAATGCCACTGTTGTCATTCCTGCGTGAGAAAGATCGTGTGTTATTTGCCAGTTGGCAATTCCAAAACCAGTTCCTCCAACCCATTAATTGCCAAGTTGGCCAAAGAATTGGCCTCGAAATTAGCCTCTCTAAAGATGTGATTTAGAGTGAAATCTTCCATCTTGTCCAAAAGCTCCATGACCTCTTCTAGTATGGAGTTGTATTTCCAATTTGAGACATTCTTCAACCTAACCGCATTGATAACAAAGGTAGAATCACCCTCTATTGCCAGCGTGTGTAGCCCCATCTTAAAACTAACCCGTAGGCCTAGTAATAATGCTTGGAACTGAGCCATGTTGTTTGTTCCATGACCAAGCCTTTTGGATGCTTTGAAAGAAACCAGCCCATTCCAGTTTCTTACCAAACACACAACACCTGACTGGCCCGGATTCCCCTTCAAGGCAACGTCAAAATTCAATTTATGCCAACCAGACTCCGAGGGGAGCCACTTTGCTTCCAAACGCCGAGACCAGAACTTACTACCTCCCACTCCATTAACGGGGGTATTTTATTTTTAATATTAAGTTATTATTAAATATTATATTAACTATATTAAATAATTTAAATATTTCAAAAAAAATTATTATTTCTTGTACGAACGCAACCCCCCCCCCAAAGAAAATTGATGTACCAGCATACCGTACTCACATACTCGTACCCGTACCTATACCTGATTCAGCAACTTAGATTGAAAGGATTCAATAAAGTTAGTTTAGCCTTTTGTTCCATCCAAATCATGCAATGCCCCACCATAATGGACTATTAATCATACACTAAAAACATATGAACAAATTTTTGTAATGTCCCCTTCTAGCAAGTCAAAATTTTCACAACCTTGCAAACAATTTCAACTTGTAAAAGAGTACATTAGAATTCAATCCTTCTTATCAAATTACATTAACCACAAGTATATATTAAATCAAACCTTATAATCATAATCTATATGCATTATACATTTCTCTATATCTACTATATTTGTTTCATGATTTACCTCGGGAGAGACATACTTGGACCTACACATTAATCAGACCACTCACCCAACAAGAGAGGGTTTATTAGCGCGCAATATACCAGACCTACTGCCATGGGTCCAATGTTTCTCTCCTTTGACTCGGAGGGGTGAAGGGTTTCATCAGCTTGAGTCAAAGGCCTCTCCACTTGTCTCGGAGGGGTGATGTTTCACCAGCTAGAGACAAGGGCCTTTCCACTTGTCTCGGAGGGGTGATGTTTCACCAACTTGAGACAAGGGCCTCTTTACTTAGCTCGGAGGGTGATATCTCACCAGCTTGAGCGTTACCCACCGTTAGGCCAATTGCCTACCCTAACCATCAGTCTCAACTTATATGGTGTGTAGGTGGATTAACGATGAGGCCTACTCTCTCATCCTGGGTATTCCATGACTATACTTTATGAAACTTATCTTTTACTATTGATAATGTAATTTAGCAATATCTATCTTGCTTCCCTATAGGAATAATATTCATTATATAGGTAAGGTTTATGCCTTAATCATAACTTGAATCATAATATTAGATTTCCATGATATTCTATAATCCTCATATTTGATTCCATATTTATTCTATTCTAAGATAACATAACACTTATTCGACATGTATTCTCATATTCAATCTATTATTCTAACATGATGAATATTTTCATGTTTGTGCAGCCAAAGGCCTTTTCTTATTTTAACATAACTTCGTATCATTAAGAGTATTCTTATTTACTCCTATATCATCATTCTATATTAGTTGTAAATTTATTATTATTTGATGCATAGAGTGTTTTCAATATATATATGCATTTAGTGCGGGTTTTACTTTACTTTATTTTATTCCATGTTATGATGATATTACAAACTTATCATAGATTCAATGATTCTAAACACATTCTTAGATTGTAGTAAGATGGAGAGAAAGCACATAACTTACTGCAGATTACTGGATGCTGTTTGCTTATTGTAGTTGGCTATAATTCTTATTACTGGATGTTTGAATTAGATTTCTTTCAATACATATGTCTGCTGATGTTATGCTTCAACGCTGCTAAGAGTTCACAGGGAGTTGAGTGATGATTTCTATTGGATGGAGACGTCTGGTGCTTGGATTGATGAATGCAGAATTTCTGATCACTTCTAATTTGTATCTATTATGTTCTTTTCTTATTCGCTGCTGACAGAAGAAGTGTTCTAAATCGTTGAGATGATTCCTGAATTCCTGAGATGATATTGTCGATTCCTTGATGATGGATCGATCATATTAGAATGAGATGATATATTCAATTGATGTCCTTCAAGTGAAGACCCCCGACCCTTTTATAGGGATATCAATGACCCTTCATTCAATAGTCGCCACGCTTCATTTATAATCGTTGTTTGGAGTAAAACATAAGTTTGCATAACTTGTATTTAGCGGCGGTATCTCCTACTCGATTCCCTTGTCTTTTTTTTTTATAGCAAGCGCTCCTTATAAGGATCGCCTTATATTATGAATCATATTATGAATCACTGACTTAATATAACATGTATTAGATGTCTTGTTATTAGTTAATTGGAATCCACTAGAATATATTCGCTGCTTTTAGACTCTTCTTTTGACCAGCGATTACTTCTATTAATATTTATATACTACTCTATGATAATCGCTGACCATATATGTTTATAATAATATTTAGTATTTATAATTATATTTAATATTATTTAATAATAATATTTACTATTTATATTTATTTATATATAATATGTTCTGAATTATATTATATTATTATTATAATAATATCTAGAATATATTATGATTATTATAATGTAATCATAATATTATTTATAGTTATGTTATTACATAATAAATATCGTCATTATAATAATATTTAATTATTTATATTATTTCTATATTAATTTATGATATAATATTTTATTATTAAATCTATATTTGAGTATGTCATTCATATCTTTAATTTGAATGAATGTATGAAATCGATTTGACTAATAGCGGGACATGACAATTTTGTTTCATCAAACGCAAGGTTCTAGCATCATTCACAAGAAGTATTAATACACCATTCAAATGTTATCCTAAGTACAGCTTAACCAGTAACTACATCCATAATCATTATGACACAATTCACAATAACTATACTAACAACCATAGTTGCATCAATTGTGATAAATCATGAGTTGGTCTGTTTAGTGATTTTTCTAGTGATAAAACACAATTTTTTGAATAAATCATGGGCATTGAGTTATTCCCAATTTTTTGTCGCTAAATAGCCAATAAATCTGTAATGTCCCCTTTTGGGATTACCCTAAATCTTGCCCTAGAATCACAAGTTAGGGGTACAACTTACCAATCAAATGTTGTAAGCAAGATAAATCGTAGTTTATGTAATGTCCTTAATAAGAATTACACTAATTTTATCCTAAACTATCAACTTTCTAAGCAAACAATGGGTTTAGAGAATACCTTGTCCTAACTTAATCCCTACAACAATTAGAAATCTTAAACATCAGTAAGTCCATAACAATTTAATAAACTCAATTAAATCTTACCTTCCAATGATCAATCATGGGGGGGTATGGACTAGAGTGACTTGATGGGTGTAATTAATCTTCCTCGGTCTCAGGGTGGATATACCATCCCTCCCTAGTCCTCATGTGGCGCATGCCATTCATATGAGGTGTCATTGTCCTTATGTGGCGCATGCCATTCATATAAGGTGTCATCGATCTAATGTGGCACATGCCATTCATAATAGATCACCTCGGCTTCATGTGGCGCATGTCATTCATATGAGGTCACCCCGGACTCATGTGGCGCATGTCATTCATATGAGGTCACCCTGGACTCATGTGGCGCATGCCATTCATATGGAGTCCATTATCCTCATCTTGCCATCTTTTCCATTTCCCATGATTGATTTCTTTGTACTGTCACAACATGATAAGAGAGAGGTTACGAAGGGTGTCCTGGTAGCCACTCTCTAGGCCCAAAGGCAGTACCCTTCAAGTAAAAGGAAGAACCCCTTTGGCCCATGTGGGCTCATTGTGTCCCCCCCCAGGTGGCGTACCTAGAAGAGAGCCCTCCCACTGTTCCCCTTTGTAATTCTCCTTCTCACAAGTAGATTAATGGATCCTTCCTCAATTGAATGCCTTCTTCATATATCTTGATTATATATATAATTCCACTTCTTTCTGTTATGCTCTGTTATATAATCAGAAATGTATCTATTTCTTCTATCCCCTTCTAATTCCCGAATCAGAGATATATATCCTATTCCCCTCCCTCATGTCTCTATGAAGAGATGTATCTCTTTGAAAAGAGATAGCTTTTTAAATGGACATGTCTTTTTGTTATTGATGCTGATCACTGCCTTTTTAAACTCATCGCTGCATCCTTTTATGCTGCCCTTCTTATTATATTCGCTGCCTATTAATTGCTTCATATGCCTACGCTGGAATAAAAATGATGCCCAGCGATCTTTCTAATCATATGCTGTCTAAAATACTTCTTCATTGCGTACGATTATTATATTTCAATCGTTGCTGCCTTATTTTATATAATTTATATTATTATATAATAATAGTAATATTTAATATTTATATTTATATTGATAGTTAATATTTATTCTTATATTATTATATAATAATATATAATATCTATATTTATATTGATAATTATATTTGTTATTTAATAATATATATTATATAATATATTTATAATATTGCTTTACGATTTATATAATACTTAATTTATTATTTAAATATATTTAATATATATTATTTAATCGATTACAGTATTTTAATGTCATTCATATCTTTAATTTGAATGAATAATACATAATCGATTCAATTATAATTTATCAATATAGGGACATGACAAAATCATTGAGATCATGATAAATCGCAAGTTTGACTAATATTTTGGTGAGTTTGACCAATTGACATTTTTTGTACTTTTTTTATTTTTTGGAAACCCTAACCCTTTTTTTTGCATTTTTTATCAAATGCACAATTTTTTCTTTTTTCTAAAAACCCTAACTCTATTTTTTTTCCCCATTTTCTACAACTAAACCACAATTTTTTGAAAAAAATATTTATCTTTTGGTCATAGGGGGTTCACTTGTATACTTATCCTATATCACCTATGATCATAGAATCTTAAATAATGCCCCCTAATTTCATTTTTACCCCTACATCATGAATTTTTTAAAACCTCTCCTAGGACACAATTCCTATTAAAACATCCCCTCTTTTTATCATATATCTTAGGCACCTATTTTTTTAATGACATTTTTTATAACCCTATTTATTTATACCCCTCATTTGTGCAACTTAACATTTCATTTCCACCACTATCAAACTCATCTCTAAATGGAGGATCTAGTAGGAGAGTATGAAAATAAAATGTATTAAAAATTTTCTACTATAATAACATTTTTCCCTAGAATGGAAAATATAATTGAAAAGTAACTATTTGATGTGAATACATGGTCATTTTTTACTTCCTTTACATGTTTGGATTGAGAAAATAAATTAAAACTTGTCCATAGGGTAAACTACAAGAAACTAGAAATATAATTGTTCACCCATCTCATATCTACCCATCAAAATTGAAAAATTCCTCCTAGTGTTTTGTTGCAATCGTTTAAATAAAGTATCTATTAACCTCTAAACTAAATGGTGAAAAAAGGTAAGGTTTTTTTCTTATCATTGCCAAGTGAGACATGAATTTTATGTATGGGATCCTCAAGTGGTGGATGCCAGGTGGATGCCCATAAGGAGAGTCATTTCTCAGTTACCTTACATATTGTACTAGAAAGTGTGCATAGGTCAAATCCCTCTTTTTGAATCAAACCTATATCTCTTGTATGGTGTACAAGCACCTTCATCATTTCAACCACTTACGACTAAACAAATCTATATGCAATCGCTATATTAATAGCATAACTAATTCCTCTTTTTGGCCTCATCAAAGCCAAAAGTAAAGAGATATAAATTTATATTTTTTTGCCCAACTTCCTACCCCTTAGACCACACCCCCAAACCATTCCACACTCTTACCCCCAATACCTAAGAAAAAAAACATTAATATAATTACCTTCTCTACCCCTAATACCTAGCAATATATCTATCCTTTTTTCCCCAATCTTAAATACCCCTTTATGCACTCATGTGCTATGATATTGCGCATCCAATGACACCCCTTGGCTTTTGGTTTGCCAATTTTATTCCCAAGAATGATTTGTTACTATACTAACAACTATGAAATAAAATCATTAGAGTTATAGCAATAACCATCATTACAACAATCATACACATTGACATAATGGAATTTGGGTTCCTTCCAACCATGGTGGGGAATCCACGCATGCACACTTTGGAACCACAAACTTGGTATATGGGTTTCAACCCAAGAGGCCAAAATATAATAATGGTGGGTAATAACCTTATGTGCACATAGGCCACAGCCTGTTCCTAGATCACAATCCAAGCAATGGTGACCAAGGTCACATGCTAGACCACAGTCTAAGCGCTACATCTGAGCCACAGCCCAATGTATTTATATATAATGTAATATTGGCCAGTCGGCCTCTTATAAAATAATATTGAATCTTGCAATCCTGTTCCTCACACTATTTCATATACATCATTCTAAAATTACATTAACATACAATTCAGTAAGCAAATCACATTTTTATCACTAAACCTTAGTATATCATTGCTCCAAGATAGTCCTTCTAGTTCTATGTATAAGATCCATACACCCATCATTTGGTTCTCATGTTCAAGAGATTCTCTTATTCACTAGTTTAGGTAAGTCTCTATTTGCTATCTGGTTCGAACACACTATAGGAAAGAGTAGTAAGTCTCTAGATTTTCCACCTTTCGCAAAGGATATTCCAAGCCCATCATAATAAGAGAACATTCACAAAACACCACATAAATACTTTTCCATTAACATAAAAGAAACTTAAAACTCTAATTCCTTATCATTGTCATTGCATGAATGCAACTTCAGTTATTCAAACTCTACTAAGTGGTTATTACACACTCTACCTACCACAGAGTCATAAACTAACAATGTGTTTTCTAAAGATTTGAAAAATGCAAGTAGATTGATTGATGAATTGATAATTACAAGAGAGCGAAAGCGCTCAATATATACAATGTACAAGTTATAGATGAGCATTAACAAAACACGGCCGACATAGAAAAAAATAAGGCCGACATAGAAAAAATACTAATACCCCCCCTTAATGCTCAATCTATCAACAACACCTATAGACCCCCTAAAGGTTACAAATTTATCAGAACCGAGGGGCTTGGTGAAGATATCTGCTGGCTGCTCCGAAGTAGGAACATACAGCAACTGAAGGGATCCGTCTTCAACCAGCTGTCGTATGTAATGACAATGAGTTTCCACATGCTTGGTTCGTTCATGGAAGACCGGATTCTTGGCCAGTTTGAGCACTCCCTGATTATCACAGAACAAGGGAGTTGGACCTGCCTGAGGAAAATGCATATCCGCAAGCATCCGTCGAAGCCAAACTGCCTCACAACCAGCTTTAACTGCTCCCCGATACTCGGCTTCTGTCGAGGAGAGAGCCACTGCCTGCTGCTTCTTACTAGTCCAGGTGACAGCACCAGATCCCAAACTAAACACATACCCAGCGGTAGACTTACGATCATCAACAGAACCTGCCCAGTCGGAATCTGTGTAACCTCTGAGGATAGGATCAGAACTCCGAGTGTACAGAAGTCCGTAATCAGGAGTGCCACTCACATAACGCAGCACACGCTTCGCTGCTGTTCAATGATCAGCCTTGGGGGCTGTCATGAAGCGTGATATGTAGCTCACTGCAAAACTAATGTCAGGTCTAGTAGCAGTAAGATAAATGAGACTGCCGACTAGTTGCCTGAACAAAGATTCATCGACCACTGGTGAGGTGGATTGAGCTGACAATTTAAGCCCGGGTTCCATAGGAGTAGAGGCAGGTTTGCAATCCTGCATTCTGAACCTGTCCAGGAGGCTGCGAGCATACTTGGACTGAGAAAGAAAGATACTGTGCTCAGTCTGCCAAACCTCAACTCCTAGGCAATAATGCAACAAGCCCAAATCTGTCATATCAAAAGTACGGCACAAATCCTGTTTGATCTCAGCAATCAAATGTGCGGAACTGCCAGTAATGATTAAGTCATCCACATAGACAACCACAAGCAATATATCATCACCAGAAAGTTTGATATACAGATTTGAATCAGATGGACTTCGCTGAAAACCATGATCTGTCAAGTACTTATCGATTTTCATGTACCAAGCCCGAGGGGCTTGTTTCAGACCATAGAGCGCTTTGACGAGTCTACAGACCTTGTGTTCTTGACCAGCAACCTTAAAGCCTAGAGGTTGCGTCATGTAGACTTCTTCCTGCAAGCCGCCATTCAGAAAAGCACTCTTAACATCCATCTGATGGACTTTCCAACCGAACTGGGCTGCTAAGGCAAGAACAAGCCGGATGGTACTCATTTTGGCTGTAGGAGCAAAGGTCTCCTCATAGTCAATGCCTTCCGTCTGTGAGAACCCACGAGCAACAAGACGAGCCTTATACTTGTCAAGGGTTCCGTCAGCTTTGTATTTCACCTTGTACACCCATTTGCAGCTAATGGGTTTCTTCCCTGGAGGAAGATCAGAAAGTGCCCAAGTGTGATTCTTCTGAAGACTCTGGAACTCTGCGTCCATAGCCTGTTCCCACTCAGGTATACCTTTAGCCTCTAAGTATGTCTGAGGCTCAAAAACACTATTAATGTTAGCCATGAGAGCAAAATTGACTGTAGGCTGCTGTGTGCTCTTATTTCGGGAAGTTCTACTCTCAATGAGCTCACCATCCCGGAGATCACTAATGGTTTTAGCATACCATTTAGGCCGGAGAGTAGAAGTGCTAACATCTGGAGGAGCCGGAAGAGGGGCAGGATCAGCAACAGGAGCATTAGGAAGAGGATTATTCTCCGGAGGAAACTCAGGAAGTGCAGCATCAGGAACAGATTCTGCATCATCCCTCCCATCAGGTGGACCTAGTGGAAGAAGAACACTGTGAAGCTGGTCCTCAGAACACTGCTCAGAAGAAGAAGACTGAAAAGGTCCTCTATCTTCATCAAAGACAACATCACGGCTGAAGATAAGACAATCAGTGTCAATATCGATCAGTCGGTAGGCCTTATGGTTGTCACTGTACCCTGTCATCATGAGCTTCTGACTCTTGGATTCCAACTTCGAGCGCTGAGCATCGGGAACCCAAACATATGCAAGATAGCCAAAAACCTTCAGGTGGCTGATACTAGGCTTGCGACCAGACCAAACCTCTTCTGGAGTCTTCCCCTTAACAGCCTGAGTAGGAGAGCGATTAAGGAGATAGACGGCAGTAAAAACTGCTTCTGCCCAATACTTATTAGGAACACTCCGGTGCTGTAACATAGAACGAGCCATCTCAACAACGGTACGATTGCGACGCTCAACAACACTGTTTTGCTGCGGAGTGTAGGGTGTAGTCAACTGCCGTTTGATGCCATGGGTATCACAGAAGTCGGAGAATTCACCAGAACAAAATTCCCCCCCGTTATCTGTCCTAAGAGTGATGATGCTACAGCCAGACTCTTTTTCAACCAAGGACTTAAACTTCTGAAAGATACTAAATACATCTGATTTTTGTTTGAGAAAGTACACCCACATCTTTCTACTAAAATCATCAACAATAAGCAAGAAATATTTGCAACCAGTAACTGAAGATGTATTCATAGGACCACAAATATCAGCATGAAGTAATTGAAGTACCTTAGACGCACGCCAAGAATCTCCATCCTTGAAGGGAGTCCGATGTTGTTTGCCAGCTTGACAGGCGCCACATACTCCAAGATGCTGTGTCTGAATATCAGGTAGGCCAGAAACAAGTCCCTGCCGGGACAGCTGAGAGAGATAATGCATGTTGAGATGTCCATATCGCTGATGCCATAAAGTGCTGAGAGAAGAAACACGGGCTGCCATAGCTACTTCAGGAGAATCACCAGTGTCAATGAGCCGATAAAGGCCATGATCCTCTAGACCAACAGCAACAGTAAGACGGGTCTCTCGATCAATAATAGAGCACTTGTGAGTACTGAACACAACATCCAACTGAGGAGCATTCCTCATGATCTGACTCACGGAAAGCAGATTGAGTTCCATACCAGGAACGTAGTACACATTGAGGAAGATAAGGTTCCTTCCACCAGACTGTATCTGAACAGTGCCTCTGCCAACAACTGTGTACTCCTCACCTCCGCCAAAGATAACTGAATCACTGAAGGGAGAAAAGTCGGTAAACCAATCACGCCTATGAGTAAAGTGACGTGACGCACCAGAATCGATGTACCAAGCAGAAGTCTTGACAGGATCTGAAGACCTTTTAGCCATAAAAGCGTAAAAGGCAGACTCCTGCTCAGAAAGTTCAGCAACATGCGCCTTCTGATGTGACCCTCCCTGCTTCTTCTGTTCAGAAGCTATCCTCTGACAGCAATCTTTCTTCATATGGCCGAATTTGTGACAGTAATTACACTGCACATTCTTCTTCTTAGGGTTGCCCGGAGGTTGATTGGAACCGTTCGGTTGTGATGACTGAGATGACTGAAATTTGCTGTAATCCTTCTGAAAGGATTTAGCTGCAAATGCCTATTCTGAAGAGGACGAGGAAGCACTGCTACCAAACTGCTGTTTCCAGCGATCCTGCTGTAGGAGTTTGTTGCATAATTCAGGAAACTTCAGATCAACATTCGTAGACGTAATGTTGAGAGTCTCGACAAAGTGCTCGTAGGATTTAGGTAGACTTTTGAGGGTGATGACTACCATATCCTCTTCCTCCATTTTTCGACCGATAGCCTCAAGTTGATCTCGAATGTCCTTAATCTTTGTGAGATGCTCCTGTAAGGACATTCGTTCGTCCATCATGATGGAGAACAACTAATTCTTCAAAAAGAAAGCCCGGCTTTTATCAGAGGTCTCATGAAGTTCCTTCAGGTGCTTCCAAATTTCAGCAGCTGTCTTGCCTGAAGGAATCTGCGGCAACTGGTCATCTGTAACAGAAAGCTTAAGAAGCATGACAACCTCTCTGTTACGATCATCAAACTTGTCCTGATCAGCACCAGCGGTGGGAGGACGAGTTTCTTTTTCCAAAACCAATTCATCAAGGCGGCGGTACTTGAAAATAGTCATCATACGCTGCTTCCAGATATTATAGTTTCTGCCATTAAATCGCTGACTGCCCTCCAGCATCAAGTTGGTCAAAGACGCCATTTGCACGTCTCCCACTGCAGGAGAATGACAGAAAACTGAACAGCGTTGAGCAGAACAGAATCAAGTACAAAATCTGAGGCAGGGACGGTTGCACGGAAAACAAGGCACGAACTTCGGGGTACGGAAAAAGTCTGACAAATACCCACGAAAGAGCTCGAAAAACCCAGAAGGAATATGTGTTCGAAAAAAAATTTCGTCAAATGCTAAGGGTTCAAAACCCTAGACGAAAACTGCTCGTGCCCTAGGCGGCCATGAATACTCAGAAAACACAGACCAACTGTTGAAAAACCGGATGCTGTTCAAAGTAGATACCAGCATGTACCAAAATCATGGACAGAGCATATGTCGAACTCCAGACCGAAAATCGTGACCAGAAAACGTCACAAAAATCACGTGAAAAATGATGAACGCCGTCCTAAAAGGAAAACGCGACCATCGCTAAGGGTTTAGAGCTTTGGCATCGCGACCTTCAGACAGAAAGGGTCTTCAAACAATCACGACCTCTGAAAAAAAACGCGGCCAAAACCCAATCTGTAGAGCCCGCGGGAATGGCAAAAAACACAGCCTGCGAAATGCGATTCGGAGTTTGACGCGACTGGCAGAGGGAGGGAGTCGCGGCCAGAATGCGCCCAGGAGCTCGAAAGGAGAGAAAAATCGCCCGCACCAGTTGAAACCCTAGCCGCAGAGGAACATGAAATCGCGGATTAAGTCGCAGAGATGCATAAAATCACGATTTTCAACAGAACAAACCACGATTTCTGAAGATCGCGGCCGCCATACGTCCCGCGGGAATACGACCTGCAAAATCGCGCAGCCCTTTCACGCGCCCAAGCGTGTATCCAATGACGATTCTGTTCCAACTGTGATACCCACGCAACCAGAAAAAACTCGAACCAAAAAAATTTGGCGCCCAAAATCGAACTGCTCTGATACCATAAAGATTTGAAAAATGCAAGTAGATTGATTGATGAATTGATAATTACAAGAGAGCGAAAGCGCTCAATATATACAATGTACAAGTTATAGATGAGCATTAACAAAACACGGCCGATATAGAAAAAAATAAGGCCGACATAGAAAAAATACTAATATTTTCAAAATAAAATCATCCCAAGTAAATAATGTCTTAACCAAATTCCAAGGTCCAAAATGGAGGGTATTACAAATCAGACATCCGGAGGCCATGCTATCAAGGTTTGAAGGTTGTAGGTTATTTGTGCATTTTTGTAGGTAACTATTTTGGGGAGTGTGCTAGAGAAAATTGGAGCTCATCCTTATGTTCAGAGCAGTGAAAAAACTAAGGATTGCCTACTACATCATCCAATCGGGTAACTTTTCAAAAAGCCCCAAACTTTTTTCCCTAGTTCAAGTCGCATGGTAGCATGTAGTTTGATTAAAAAAAATTAAAAAGGAGCAGCACTAGAGCGATGTCGTCGTGCAACCAATGATCTGCCATATAACCTGCTAACGCCATAGAATATTCTCTAAGAATATTCCCACCACATCACCTACCATGACAACTACAACCTTGACACGTCAACAGGTCCATATACCATGTCATCCAACACACGAACTGCAACCCATATACCACATTAGCATCCTGACACACCAATAGTTCCACATCACCTAACACATCAATAATGCCATGTCCATTGTCAATACCATGTCCTCATCTATACAATCTAGTCAATTGCCACGTTTGTGTCCAGTCAAAAGTGCCACATTAGTTTTTGTACAATCCGATCCACAATGCCACATCACCTTCTATATTGCCGTATCATCCAAGTTGTATAGTCAACTCCTTGACGTTTTGTTGACCACAGCATGATATCATGCTAACATCATCCCCTGCCTTTGTCGCTCTAAACACCAAAAGAGAGAAAACTTCAACAAAGCATATCTTTTGAACCGTAACTTGGACTTTTTGACATTGTTTTTAATACCTTAGCTAATTTTTTTGTGCAGAATCCAAATCAATCATCAAATTTGAGTCATTCTCTTTTTTCTTGGAATTGTGTAAAATCACTAGGAGCCATAAGCACATGATGTAAACACACTACATATAAAGTATCAAAAAACACATTTTGGCGAGGGGTTGGTTACACTATGGTTTATAACTATAACTTCAAAAACTTTGTAGTCATCCTAAATCACCAAAATTATCAATACTAACGACAAAAGGTAGAAAAGTGTTGCATCAATGAGTCTCTCTTACCCTATATTCTCGATCTCATTCCCAAGCCAAGTGATTGTTTACAAAAGGACGAATAGTTTAACAACAATGACAATATACGGACTTCTATGTTTCACAATTTCTAAGGAGTTCTTGCATCACATGCACTGAGAGTACCCTTTTACTACTTGGTCCACTCTCCAAAAATTATGTAGAGATCCATTAAAACATCCATCTAGTTGTGATGACCCCTCAGTTGACCTTTCTTCACCAAAAGTTGCAAACACTACTACTAAGATTCTTCCTCCACCTATTTCTTTTACAAAAATCATGGCTTCTCTAAATGCTTCTAATAACTCTTCATCAGTTTCATACTTACAAAAACATCTAACATTAGTTTGTAGAATCTCACCTTTGGGATCTTGATAACATTATCAAGGGCATTGCTCTCATCTTTGACGACAAATCTCTTTTAGCTTCATCACCTTCTTTGAATGTAATGAGGGTACATATAAACCCTCTTGTTCCCTATCCTTCACCTCTACAAGCTTTCATGATGACACATCATGTAGTTGTACCTAAGTCTACTAAGCATATTCAATCACATTTCAGCATTGCCATGGGGAAATGAACGTCTTTCAAAAATCTTCATCTTCCCTCCCTTCATTCCAGCTATGAAGTAGGAATTTAGTACATATACAGCATAAGGGCTCTTTCTTCCAAAAGAGAGATGCATTGTTCGATCCTGCGAGATGTATTGTCCCTTATAGGAACAATACTAATTTTACCCTAAATTATCAATTTCCAAGCAAACAAAGATTAAGAGAGTACCTTAGCTTGATTTAATTCCTACAAACAAGTTCAAAAATACTTACAATAATATTTCACAATCAAGTTAACATGATTAGCAAACTCATAATGGCATTATTGGTTCAACTCAATCTAACTATCTAGGGGACTCAACCATAAGAGAGTTGAGGAACGTGACTTCAATGGGGTGCTTTGGATCCTCTACCCTAGGCCCAAGAGCAGATATACCATCCCCCTTGGCCTCATGTGGCACATGCCGTACATATGAGGTGGTCTACCTAATGAGGCATCCGTCTCCCGTTATCCCCTCATCTTGTCATTTCCTTTCCCTTTCTCTATGATTGGTTCCTTTGAACTTGCATGTCTATGATAGGAGAATGAGATCACAAAAGGTGCCCCGGAAGCCATCCCTTCTAAGCCCAAGGGCAGTACCCTTTGTACCCCCTTGGCCCCAATGGGATTATTAAATCCCCCCTATAGGGGTGGCGTACCTAGAAGAGTGCCCCATCTCCGTTATCCCTCTTGCACCACATTTCCTCCATCATAGTAACCATAACATTCACACAAATCTTCATGTTAACACATTAGTTCAAGCATATATAAGATCAGTTTACATGCACATAATCCTATCAACCATACAAAATGAATCATGAAGATGATATCATAAATTATAAAAAACAATATGCATGATCATATCTAAACTATACATTATATTCCTATATAGATCTTACCATAGGCAGATTGCAGGTCTCTATATGTATATACTTCCCTCTTCTTTGCTGTTATGCTCAGCCACATATAATCAGTAATATGTATCTTTCTTTCCCCTTTGGTTGTATATTATATTTCCCTAAATCAGTATATATATTTCTTCCCTCTAAATCTACTCAAGTCTGCCTTAAATCTGCTTGTAAATCTGCATTGTATCTTCTTATAGATCTCCTTTATATCCAATGATATTCTCTTCTAAATATACCTCTATACCTTTGTGAGAAAAGTCATCCCTTTTGAAAGGGTGATGACTCTTTATAGAATCATGACTTTTAATATATGTGGTTGCCTTTTCAAAGCTGATTGCAGCCTTTGATTAATATAAAACTGATCCCTTATTTAATCGCTGCTAAGTCTTCCCTTATACCAAGTATTAATTCCCTTCCTTATTAATAATTTACTGTTCTTCATATTCGGTGCTAAAATGTGAATTGCTGCCCATTATATAAATCGCACCTCTTAGTAATTCACTGCCTAAACAATTATGCTGAGCGCTCCTTTATATAATATTTGCTGCCTTATATTAATATAAATCTTTTATTAATATCCATTTGTTAATGAATATCGGTCAGCATATATTAGTTTATTTAAATTTCCTTATATTCCTTTATAGAATATATCCGCTGCCATATAAGACTTAGATTACCTTTATATATATATATATATATATATATATTATATTTAAATATTTAAATATTTATATTTGTTATTTATATTTATTTTTATATAATATATATCTTGTTAATATATTATATATTATATTTTAATTATTTATATAATAATATTATATATTAATAATATTATATATCTCTATCATTCAAACTAGATATTGCATTTCACAAAAGCAATTCACCATTTTTATCACGCTGTTTAAATTTCTAAACAATGCCTAAATATTGGGACATCACACGAGACCTACTTTAGCACTCAATATGAGACTATTTGCTTTGACCTTCACCTTCTATAGGATGGGGTAAGGTGCTCCTTGGGGGCATCACTTCTCTCTCTTCAATGGGGGGCTTCTCTATTTAGGGAGGATACATTTTGCACACACATATCTAACGTGGCACTTGCTTTTTGAAACCCATTATTTTTCCTCCCTATGTTGCACTTAAGGGGGGGGTGTTGATATAATATTTTATTGCACCTCTTTTATTAGGTTAGGCAAATAGTCTTTCCCAGGTAAGTAATAAGCACATGTGTGCTTCAAGTGTCACCTCTGCCTCTTCATGTGCCACCACTGCCTCTACTTGTTAAGTTAGCTCCTCTTTCATTCAATTAATTCAACTCCTCTTGGACACTTGTCTATCCAAAAGTGTGTGTGTGTGTGTGTGTGTTGTAATGTCCCCTTTTCCTCAGAACTAAAATATTGAAGATGTGTTAGCCTTTTTGTTATTTCCCGAAAGGCTAATGTTGGGTAAGGGAAATATGACTTTAAAAAGGTTATTCAATGTTATTTGTTGCCTCAACTTAATCTATCTTATTAAACAATTACCTTTTTAAAGTTACGTGTTGCATTCTATAGTGAGCATTGTTCAGGGTGGGCCCCTCTGTCAGTATGAATCTATTCTGCTAGGCGTTGCATAGTGGCGCCAGTATTGGTCTATTAATAGCTATTTGCTATTCTTGCTTGTCAGTCTCTAGCGTGGCTGGCTGAGTGGGGAGCGCTCCTTTGTGGAGCATTTATTGTGGCTCTTTGCATGAGTGTTGAGGGAAGGAAGGTTATATTGGAAGAATCGCTCATTCTTGAGCCTTCTCTTATGCATATTTTGGAGATTGAAGTTTCTGTATCTTCTTGACTATGCTGATCAGCAGGTCTAGGACTGTTAGTTCACTGTTTCACTAGCTCCAGTTGTGCAAGATCAACCCCAGTTAGTTCTTGTGCGTACAAATCAAAACATTATTGTCTGGGTAAGCATGGAGTTCGACATTTTTGGAGCAGACTGTGAGGAATGTTGAATGCAATCCATTGGAGCAGATTGAAGATGATTTCCCTGAGTCTGAAATAAACTTTCCTTGCATGGATTTCTCTAAATATCACAAATCTGGGTAATTTTTCTGTGAGGATCATCCATTGGCAGTTGTACAAAAGTAGACAAGGTCGAATGCATTATGTTTGAGGTTTATTGTGCATAGGCAGAGTTCTGAATTCTACAACAGACCTCATACCACCATCACTGAGGCATTCTGGGTATGAATTGAAACAATGGTTTTATAATATTTTCTTTTGTGAATGTTACGAAGACAATATAGTTTGCATATGTTTTTGTTTGTTTGAATCTGGGTAGACCATTGCAGTGGTATCAGAGCTGGTATCCTGTCAGCCTATGCAGTTCTTTTTGACTCTGCATGCAGCAATCCAGTGACAAGGAAAGGAGATATAAGCAGAGAGAGGAAATAAGGTTGAAAACCACAGTTATTTCACATGCAGTCGAGGAAGAATCAGTCATGGCGGATGGGGACAAAAAAAACTGTCCACCTGAAAGCCCAGGTAAAATAATGGAGAGGAAGTTTGATCATATGTATAAGATGATAGCAACATTAGTGGACAAATTGGATCAGAACTTGGTTTCGGGCACAAGAAACAATACTGAAGCCAGCAGCTCGCAAAACAATGGAGACCGAAATGATCATGTGAGAACATCTACCAGGATCTCAATGGGATCAGCTGCAAGACTCCTTCAACCTTTTGCAAATAGAAGGGAAGAAACACCACCTAAACATGAGGAGAGGACTATGTTCACTGATGATATTATGGTAAAACATGATGAATATATGACCCTTCCTGCTGTTGTTCATAGAAATTTAACATTTGATCAATTTTTGAATCAGAAAAAAAGGAATGGTGGAAACCCGGACAACAAGGAGAACAAGGATTACAAGTATGCTCTGAGTAAAGTGTCTATGGACAAATTTGATGGTAGCGCAAAATGCACTGCAAGAGCTTGGGTTCAAAAGCTCGACACTTATACTACTTTGAAGCCTATGCCTAAAGAGACAGCCTTAAACTTCGCAACTTTACATTTGGAAGGGGATGCCTATGAGTGGTGGTATCATGGCCTTGTGACACAGGGTCATAACCTGATTACAACCTACGATGAGTTCACAAATAGACTCATTGAGAGGTTTGACAAACAAGATCCAGAGCAAAGCTTCAAAGACCTGGCACAGTTGAAGCAAACAGGTAACATTGATTCATATATCACTGAGTTTCAAAGGCTTAGTGTCATGGTTCCTGATATTTCTGAAAGGAGGTTGACTTTTCTGTTTGGTGAAGGTTTGGCTGAACCAATCAGAGGATGGGTAAAATCTTTGGATTCTCAGTCCTTACAAGAGGCCATTCAAAAGGCTAGAAGTATGGAGTTCTCAGCTCCAAAACCAAAGTTGATGACAAAACCTTTTGCATCTTCACAAAGTTTCCCAATCAGCAGCAGCAGTGTAATGTCCCCATTTTTAGGCCCTCGTGCAGTTTGGATGGTGCTGGCTTTGGGGTGGTTCCAACACAGCCAGAGCAGAGTTTTTGTTGCTTAGTAGGGTTCAGACGGACAATTGGAGTTGATCGACACTTTCTACACCTGATTCGGACTTGTCCAAGACTTGCTATTTTTAGTAAGTCCCTATTTTTTAGGAGGTGTGGGATTGGGCCCTATTTGACCAGTTGGGAGTTCCTATTTTTTAGGGATGTTTCTTTTGTCAACGGTTCCTACTTTTTAGGAGTTACTATTTATAGTAACCTGTTATTTTGGGACTTCGTGTCAGTTGACCCTTGTAGGCTAGAGCAGATGGTTAGGGGGTCTTATTTTGGCAATATTCGGTGTGGCTTCGCCTCCAGTGATCAGTGGGAGTTCAGGTTTAACCTTCGTTGGACTCCGTTTGGCACACTTGCTATTTATAGTAAGTTACTTTTTCAGGGAGTCAAAGTTTCTATTTATGGCAGGGCACCTGATCATTCAGTGTTTGGTAGTTTTGACCTTGGTTTCAGTTGGCGTAGCTAACTGACGGATTTTTAAGGAGATATTAATATTTTAATGTGTCATTAATGATGCTGAATTAAAAGTTTATAATATAAAGTTATATTTTGACTTTATATTAAAAAGGGGGCCAATGACACATGAAAAGTGCAATTAATGGTATTAATTTATTATGGGCACAATAATCAAGGTAATATTGAGGCAACAAAAAGCAAATAATAAAATATTATTTTAAAAACCTAAAAAGTAGACTTCAAAGGCAAATTAAATGCACTTCATTCGGAGAAGTTATAAAAGGGCCTCAAAAAACAAATCAACCTCATTATTGAATGATCATTTGACTTTGCTTTGGAGAATTTCTTGAAGTCTGTGCATGAGACCAAGGGTTTCAGCAGATTGTCTTCATATCAGCATTGGAGAACGAAAACTCTTCATTGTTTGTGCAATCTTGAGGCTGTGAAAGATCAGTTGAATCATTGCCAGAGAGTTGGCTTCATACAGGAGTCAAATTGTGCCTCACCGGAGGAAGAAATACAAAAATTATTCAAGGGTTTCAAGAATATTTGTTGCAGATCTGAAATTGTTATGGCTGCTACAGTGGCGTGAACAGTGATTTGCTACAGTGATCTGCCACAGATAAATCTTAGGAAGTTTGAGCTCACTACTGGCTACAGCTAGCATTATATTATTTAGTTGGTATGTCATTTGGTTATGATATGATTTTCTATGTACTCTGAATACAAATAGGAGGAAAGATATTGAAATTTTCAATTTGAATATTGATATTTAAAGGTGCACACTATTCTATGATATATTTCTACATCAACTAGGTGCATAGTATTGTTACAACAGTTATATTGTTCATTTCTCTTAATGCAACTTATACATAGAAGGCTGCCCACTGTTTGTTAAATTTATATCAATTTATGGTTGTTCCTTTCTTGGTCTATCCATGCAAAATGCTTGTAGAAATGCTCATGTGCTGATAGACTGAATTTGCATAAGAGTTATATCATAAACCATCATTCCAACAACCATTTAAACACTAGAAACTTGAAAAATCAGATACGCACCAGCAAACATGCCAAGTGTTTGACGAAATGTCAACACAATAAAAATCAAAGTTTGAGCAAGATTCAGAATTTTAAGAATATCCTAAGCGGGATATTACAAGCAGCCCTTGCAAAAACTGAGTGATGAGGCAAAAAATGAACTCAAAAGGAAAAAACTATGCTTTACATGCAAGGAGCCTTGGGCTCCAGGTCATAAATGTTACGAAAAGGGACATGCAAAGCATTTGGAGGTCTATGTGGAGGCTGAAACAGGTTCTGAAATATCATAACAGCAAGGGGAATTTGTGGACTGTGAGGAGTTTGAAAACATTGAGGAGGTTGAAGAGGTAAAGGAAGAAAGTGGTACTTTTGCCCAGTTGTCCAGCACACAAAGAAACAATCCATTTCGTGTGATGGGAGTTCTAGGAGCGCAGCGAATGGTGGCTCTGATTGACACTGGTGCCACACACAATTTTATAGATGAAGGCTTGGTAGCCAAACGTGGATTGAAGACAGAAGAGTTTGATGGCTTCAAAGTCATGGTGGCTGATGGATTTACTCTTACATGCACCAGGAAGATATCCCAACTAAGCATCTAGTTGGGAAACCATGAGATCAAAGATGAGTTTTATGTGGTTAGAATAGGTGATACAGATGTGGTATTGGGAATACAGTGGCTGAAATCTCTTGGACAGATTAACTTAAATTTTCAGACCATGGAGTTGAAATTCGAATCAGGAGGCAAAAGGGTTGTGCTTCGTGGAATGTCAAATGGGGGACCTAGAGTGGTGACTGCTAAGAGGATGGAGCGGATTCTGAGGCAAGGACAGGCTGAATGGATTGCTGAATGTGTTGTCCTTCCTACTCATGATCTTGAGAGGAAGAGAGAGCATCGTCCTGATGTGCAGAAAATTTTGACCAAGCACACAAAGGTCTTCAGTGGATTACCTCCTGGGAGACCACCAGAGAGGAGTATCGAGCATGTGATCGAGTTAGAGGATGGAGCCAAACCAATTATGACCACTCCTTACCGACATCCAAAACGGTCCAAAGATGAGATAGAGAGAGCCCTCAAGGAGTTGTTTGACATGGGGTTCATCCGTCCAAGCAAAAGTCCCTTTGCATCTTCAGTGGTTTTAGTTAAGAAGGATGGAACTATGCGGTTGTGCATAGACTACCGCGAGCTCAACAAACGCACCATCAAGAACAGGTATCCAATACCCAGGATTGACGAGCTTATTGATGAATTACATGGAGCAATCTATTTTTCAAAAATAGACTTGAATTCAGGATATCACCAGATTCGCATACGTGAATCTGATGTGGAGAAGATAGCGTCTAGATGTCATTTTGGGCATTTTGAATTCTTGGTTATGTCTTTTGCCCTAACCAATGCACCAGCGACGTTTCAGTCATGCATGAATCAGATTTTCAGCAAGCAGCTCCATAAGTTTTTATTGGTTTTTTTAATGATATCCTCATTTATAGTAAAACTTGGGAAGAGCATTTGCATCATCTTGATGAGGTTCTGGGAATACTTGAAGCTAACTCCTTGTTTGCCATAGAATCAAAGTGTGAGTTTGGCATGACTGAAATCTTGTATTTGGGACATGTAATTAGTGCGGATGGTGTCAGAGTGGACCAAGAAAAATCCGTGCTATCATTGAGTGGCCACCACCCAAAACCCTCACTCATCTTAAGGGTTTTTTTGGCCTATGTTGTTTCCACAAGCGGTTTGTGAAGGGGTTTTCCCAAATGGCAGCTCCTCTTACTGATTTAACTAAAAAGGGAACCTTCTCTTGGTCTGAATCAACGTAGATGTCTTTTGAAAAGTTCAAGGAAATCATGAGCAATGTTCCAGTGTTGGCTCTCCCAGATTTTTCCAAGCCTTTTGAGCTTGAATGTGATGCTTCAGGGGAAAGAGTAGGGGCTGTCCTAATGCAGCAAAAACATCCTATTGCCTTTGAAAGTAGGAAATTGCGGGGTGTAGAAAAAAGTTACTCAATCTATGACAAGGAAATGCTCGCAATCATGCATGCATTAACCAAGTTCAGGCAATACTTGGTGGGAGGTAAGTTTATTGTTAAGACTGATCATAATAGTCTTAAATACTTCTTCAATCAAAAGGATTTGAGTGGAAGGCAGCAGTGTTGGCTAAGCAAACTTCAGACTTTTGACTTTGATATAGTCTATGTGAAGGGTAAGAAAAATGTTGTGGCTGATGCACTTTCAAGGAGACCTCATCTCACTTCTATTGTGGGTATAACAGCGGATTGGAGAGATCAGATTTTGGTTGAATATGCCCAAGATCCGTTGGCTATTAGCATCATTGATGGAGACACTTTTAGAGGTAAGTACAAGGTAAACAATGAGCTGATTTTTTACAAAGATCGAATATTTCTTGTGGCTAATTCGAAGGTGAAGGAAAAGATTATGAGAACATTTCATGATGAGCCCTTGGCTGGTCACCAAGGATTTTACAAGACATACAAGCAAATTCATGAAAAGTTCACCTAGAAGGGGTTAAAGAATGACATCATGAACTATGTTAGGGAGTGTTTGGTATGTCAACAAAACAAAAATGAGCATTCTTACACAACTGGTCTACTGCAACCATTGCCTATTCCCGCTCAAAAATGGGAAAGTATTTCAATGGACTTCATTACAGGGCTGCCTAAGGTGCAAGGTAAGGATTCTATTTATGTTGTTGTTGATAGATTGACTAAATATGCTCATTTTTATGCAATCAGTTCAGATTTCAGAGCAGCCTAAGTGGCTGAACTATTTTTCAGAGAGGTGTTCAAATTGCATGGGTTACCTCGAAACATAGTCAGTGATCAGGACAACAAGTTTTTGAGTTTGTTTTGGCAGGAGTTGTTCCGTTTGAGTGGGACTAACCTCACTCCGAGCACTAGTTATCACCCTCAGACTGACGGGCAAACTGAGGTGGTGAATAAGTGGCTAGAGGGATATCTGAGGAACTATGTTTCTGAACAGCAGATGGCTTGGGTCCGATGGCTTCATCTGGGAGAGTATTGCTATAACTCTTCCTATCACATGTCAATCAAAACGTGTCCTTTCATGGCACTTTATGGTTATAATGCACCAAGCTTCGTAGATCTAATATTTGATGAATGCAGAGCACCCCAGGCCAAAGATTTTCTACAACAAAGTCAAGATATCTTGCGGGCATTGAAAGATAATTTGCTGCATGCTTAGAACCAGGAGAAATTTTATGTTGATCAGCAGCGTGTTGAACGCTCTTTCGAGGTGGGAGACATGGTCTACTTAAGGTTGCAGCCCTACAGGCAGTCCACTCTCAAGAAGAGTGGAGCAGAGAAGTTGAAACCTTGATTTTATGGTCCTTTCAGGGTGAAGAGGAGAGTGGGTGCAGTTGCATATGAGTTGGAACTTCCGGAGAGATGTAAGGTTCATAATGTATTTCATGTGTCTCGCCTCAAGAAGGCTCTTGGACACAATGTGACAGCTTCTGAGTTGCCTCCATTGGATGAGGAAGGCAATCTGGTTTTGATTCCGGAGAGGGTGTTGGAGTTCAAAGAAAGGAGAGTTAGGAAGAGGACTATTAGTGAGAATCTGATCAAGTGGAAGAACCTACCGCTGGAAGATGCTACATGGGAGAGCGAAGAAATTCTTCAACACCCAGAATTGCAGTTGCTTGAGGACAAACAACTTCAGGGAGGGCGGACTGTAATGTCCCCTTTTCCTCAGGACTAAAATATTGAAGATGTGTTAGCCTTTTTGTTATTTCCCGAAAGACTAATGTTGGGTAAGGGAAATATGACTTTAAAAAGGTTATTCAATGTTATTTGTTGCCTCAACTTAATCTATCTTATTAAACAATTACCTTTTTAAAGTTACTTGTTGCATTCTATAGTGAGCATTGTTGAGGGTGGGCCTCTCTGTCAGTATGAATCTATTCTGGCTGGGCGTTGCATAGTGGCGCCAGTATTGGTCTATTAATAGCTATTTGCTATTCTTGCTTGTCAGTCTCTGGCGTGGCTGGCTAAGTGGGGAGCGCTCCTTTGTGGAGCATTTATTGTGGCTCTTTGCAGGAGCGTTGAGGAAAGGAAGGTTATATTGGAAGAATCGCTCATTCTTGAGCCTTCTCTTATGCATATTTTGGAGATTGAAGTTTCTGTATCTTCTTGACTCTGCTAATCAGCAGGTCTAGGACTGTTAGTTCATTGTTTCACTAGCTCCGGTTGTTCAAGATCAACCCCAGTTAGTTCCTGTGTGTACAAATCAAAACATTGTTGTCTGGGTAAGCATGGAGTTCGACATTTTTGGAGCAAACTGTGAGGAATGTTGAATGCAATCCATTGGAGTAGATTGAAGACAATTTCCCTGAGTCTGAAATAAACTTTCCTTGCATGGATTTCTCTAAATATCACAAATCTGGGTAAATTTTCTGTGAGGATCATCCATTGGCGGTTGTACAGAAGTAGACAAGGTCGAATGCATTATGTTTGAGGTTTACTGTGCATAGGCAGAGTTCTGAATTCTACAGCAGACCTCATACCACCATCTGTAAGATACCCAACTAATGCTACTAAAATTTTTCCTTACTTAAACAATTTTACTTGCTAACAACTCATCAATACACATCTACTTCAAGATATACATCAAAGATAACTACTTGAATGAATCAACCTTAAAGATGGATACTTGTCTTAATACTTGATTCAATCATCTTGCAATGTCTTATTACATGGATAATGCTTTCAATAGCATGAAGTTACAACCTTATTCAAATGGAATTACAAAAGGAAGCCTTGAAGCCTTGATGTCTACAATGACTTCTACACTTGATCAACTCAATCAAACTCAATGATGTTAACTGAATGTCAACACCTCACAATACAACAAGGGAGCATCACCTTGCTTGTTGAGGGAGCATCACCCCAACACTTGAAACTCGCAAGGCTCAAGATTACAAGCTCAATAGCTTTGCAAAGAGAATTTTGTCAAAAAATGAATAGCTACCAAATGAATGAGAGAGCTCCTCCTTTTATAGACCCTTCAAAGGCAATGAAGGCACGCTTTTCAATGCACAAAGAGGAACCAAGGCACGTTTCCCAAGAAGCATATCCATGGAGAATATTCCATCTGACAACTTACTCTAAGGTGGCAACCTTACCCACTGAACCAGTACGGATCCCAATATCATTTTGTTGACCAATGAAAGCTCAGGTACTTCTAGGCGCCCAATTGAGGTAGTTTGATCATGAACTTGCGCTTTACCACTGCTAGGCACCAATTGAGATGGTGACTGCTAGAAGTTGCGCCTTGCTAGAGAAAGGCTTTTCAATGATGTCCACTCACTTCCCAAGGTGCCTTTGACAAACAACTATGCATTCAAAGTCCCAAAGTGAGCAAACTCCTCCAGGTGTAATTTGAGTTGGTTTGAGGTGGAAATTGCGCCTACTCTGATCCACTTGATCATTTCCAACACTTGAAGTTCGTTAGTGCCACAAACCACTTGAATGAAAGAAATGTTAGTAGGCGCTAGAAATGGCAGAGTGTGACTAGATGTGCGCCTAGTCTGGAAACTCCTTCTAAGCGCCACAATTGGTGTGTTTTGCCCAAAGATGCGCCTAGGCATCATAACACTACTTTAACTTTCACCTTGGCATTCTTAGAGTAATGTTCTTTCAACCAAGTGACCCCAAAGTGTTCATGTCATCAATCTACAAGGAAAGTGCACCTACACTTGCAAGTGTCTCCTTCAGTGTCTAGGCGCTAGTTGAGAGCAGGAAATGCCAACTTGGCTAGGTGCCCAACATTCCTTGGTGACTTTACAAACTTCAATTGCTTAGAAATTCTAGAGAAATGACCAATGCTCCCTTCCAGATGGTAGGCGCCATAATGAAGGTTGAATTGTGCCTGGATAGCATTAGGCGCTGGCTAGAAGATGCTAACCCCAGGAAAATGCGCCTTCACTTTCAAGATGTAGAATCCAGATCCAAAAGTGCTAATAACTTGGGCGCTCAATAAGAATCTTCCCAAAGTGGGTATCCATGAGAGGATGAACTGAGATGATCATCAGACAAAGGCGCGGATCTAGCTTTAAGGAGTAGGCGCAAATGTGAAGTGGAAGAGAAGATGAAGTGCGCCTACTTGAGTTTAACACTTCACAAGATGGAAATGATGCTTCTGAGTGAAGGTATGATCTATTTGACAATCCTTAATCTTCATTGATGATGCTAAAACCTATTTACTCTTCAATCTACCCTAAGGCGCCATTTCTTGGGTGGAAAGACATGTTAAGGCACCTCAAGTATTAAGGCGCAATTTGAAGTTTGTCTGACTGAGTGGATGATCCTTCAACCTTTTTGATGCTCAAGAGAGCCTTCCAATGACTTCTTGACTAGGGCGCAATTCTAGGATGCCAGAGGCTTGCCCAAATACCTAGGCGCCCTCAGAGGTTTATTTGAACAGGAAATGGCACCTTGACCCTTTTATGGCGCACTTACCCTGTCGAACTCACAACCTAGCTTAGATGCCATTCAAGGTGGTCCAGATGTGATATAGCGCCTTATTGTACTAGGCGCTCATTTTGGATGGTGCAACATGAAACTGGCGCCTAAGGTGAATAAACCTTCTTCCCAAACCAATCCATTCATCAAACTTCATTATGGAAACTTATCAACTTCTCCTGTCAAGCGCCCTATTTGAAAATGCTTTAAGACAAATCTTCTTACCATCTTGCACTTCCAAAGTTTGTTCGAGGATCCCATATCCTAAGGCGCTCATTTGAGCAGTTTGATGAGGAATTTGCGCCTAGATTCCAGGAGTTAACTGCCTTACAACTTGGCTTCCAGACTTAGCCAAATTTCCAGTTTCTGACTTGTTTCTGCAAAACAAAAAGTTAAGTTAGTCAAAAACCAATTCATTCCCTCATCATTCTGAATTAGCCTCCGGGAATGATCAATAGGCTAATCCAATCTTAAGCTGATGATCAAGCCGGAAACGAGGACATGACACCATCACTGAGGCATTCTCGGTATGAATTGAAACAATGGTTTTATAATATTTTGTTTTTTGTGAATGTTACGAAGACAATATAGTTTGCATATGTTTTTGTTTGTTTGAATCTGGGTAGACCATTGCATATATATATATATATATATAATAGATAGTGAGAACGCTAATTTCTATTCACATGTACTGTCAATTTCTACTTCCATGCATAGAAAATTTTGTAGTAATTAGTTTGATTACCAAAAGTCTTGGGGAGAGGTTTTAAGGTTAAATCTAAAACTCCACATTTCTTTTTAGACTACAACAAATCTAAATATGCTACAAACAAGCATTGTTGTTGCAGAACAATCACCACACACTATATGGTGATGTTTTATTGTTGCAAAACCAAAATCGCTACAGGCAGCTACAAATCATGCTATGAGCAGGTACATAACTCCCTACAAGAAGCTACAAAAACTCACTACAAGCAGCTTCAAAATATGTTACAAGCAGATTTTCTACACCCACTCTTTTTCCTCAAAGGAGCCATACCACTCTCTAAAAGAACCACCTCTTTCTCTCCAAGAATCCCATCCCTCTTTCTCTCTGTTGAAAACCAATTTCAAAGATTGGTTTTCCAAGACTTGGTCACTTGTCTCTTTGTTCTAGGCTGACACGACACTTCAATATGATGACTCGTCATTTCCATATAATGACTCTTCATTTCCATATGACTTTTCACTTCCATATGACTATTTTCTTTCATCCACTTCTTATAGTTGAAACTACTGTGATGCTTCTTATTCCAGAAATGATAACGTAACTGTTGTATGTTTCACTAAAATCAATAATGACATACAAGTGCTTCAAATCTATCACATGAAACTACCAGTTTTCTGGCCTTTCAGATTTTATGTTGAAAGTAGTAATCATGATTGTTGCTTATGAGAACAAGGTCCGTCATTGCAAAGAACTCAGATCAATAATACCCTTGAATTAGTTGCACAACACTAAAGTGCCTATAGAAACTAGAAAACTCGAGCAACCTGTGCATTAACCTAGAAAAGTGTCTCTTATGTAGCTGCAATTCTCTAATGAAGTGTTTTCATGTACCTTTTATCTATCTCCCTGCAACATCCACTACAAAAGGGAATTCCCTTTCTGTCATGTCCCCGTTTCCGGCTTGATCATAAAGTGTATAATGGATTAGCCTATTCCTCCTTCCCGGAGGCTAATTCTAAATAATGAGGGAATGAATTGGTTTTTGACTAACATAGCCTTTTGTTTTGCAGGAACAAAGTCAGAAACTTGAAATTTAGCTAAGTCTGGGAACCAAGTAATAAGGAAGTTGACTCTTGGAGTCTAGGCGCAAATTCCTCCTCAAACTAACCAAATGAGCGCCCAAGGATAAGGAGTCGTCTAACAGGCTTTGGAAGTGTAAAATGATAAGAAGTATCTTGTCTTGAAGCATTTCAAATAGGGCGCCTTGATAGGAGAAGTTGATAAGTTGCCAAAAGGAAGATTTCTAAGTGATTTGGATAGTGAAGAAGGCCTGATCACTTTAGGCGCCAGTATCATAACAACTAGGCGCCAATACTTGATTTCTAGGGATCCTCTATTTGAGCGCCTAGCTTAGATGGATGTAGATTGAAAGCTTGAAGTAGAAGATGTCTCTTGGGGAACTCCTAGTCTAGGCGTGTGTGGGTTGAAATCCCTTGTCTCTGGCGCCTAGGATTGAAAGCATTGTTAAAGTTGTTTTGGTGCACTTAACTACCCATATTATCCTCAAAAATGCGCCTAGGCAAGAAAGGCGTTTGTCAAATACTCAAATAAGTGCCTTGGTTAGATGATCATCTTTGAATGGCACCTAGTGAAATGAAAAGTTATTTGCATCTCCAGAAGGTCAAGATTGGATTAGGAGGTCATCCTTTCAGTTGAGATTGTCAGTTAAGATTAGAGAAGTGTTAAAGAAGTGAAGGCGCTCTTCTGGGTCTTCATCACTTCAAATGGGCGCCTAAGCTAGTAAAGGCGCATATCAATGCCACTGTAACTCCAGATTGGCGCCTAGGATCCAGACATCTCCTAAGGCGCAGTTCTATTCACCCATAGACTTGCATGAAGTTAAAACTCACTCCCAGGAGATTAGGCGTCATTTCACCACTGATAATGAGCTTTGGATTGATGCACACTCTGAGATCTCAAAAGGGCGCCTAAGGAGTGATTTGATAGGTTGTCAAAGTCATCTTTCTAAGAGTGAGAAGTACCTTCAAGGCTCTACAACCTTCAATTGTGGCCTAGCTTTAGTAAGGTGCAGTTCCATGCAGGAACCACCTCAAATGGGCGCCTAGACATGGAATAGCATCAAATGTTGTCAGAAGACCTTCAATTAACATTTTTCACATGTTAAGGACGCTAGAAAAGTAAGGCGCTCACTTTAGGGTGAGGCTTTCTACTTTCCAAATCAACAAGACTTGAAGAAATGACAAGGAAAGACATTTTGCATGCGAGGTGCACTTCGCAGTGTGAATAGCCTAGTTTTGGCGCCTAGATCATAAAGAAGAACACTTGCAAGTGTGGGCGCACTTTCTAAGTCTCTACCACCTCTAGGAAGCGCCTAGCTTGGAAAGGCGCCTATCCTGCTCTTCACTCCCTTCAATTGGCGCCTAGTCAGAAGATAGGGTAGTTGTAACTACCTGAGCTCTCATTGGTCGACAGAATGTCTTCGGGATACGTGTCAAAGTCTCTGGATAAGCTTGCCAACTCAGAATGAGTCATCAGATGGAATATTCCCTTGGATATGCTTCTTGGGAAACGTGCCTTGGTTCCTCTTTGTGCATTGAAAAACGTGCCTTCATTGCCTTTGGAAGGCCTATAAAAGGAGGAGCTCTCTCATTCATTTGGTATCTATTCATTTTGACAAAATTCTCTCTGCAAAGCTATTGAGCTTGTAATCTTGAGGCCTGTGAGTTTCAAGCGTTGGGGTGATGCTCCCTCAACAGGCAAGGTGATGCTCCCTTGTTGTATTGTGAGGTGTTGACATTCAGTTAACATCATTGAGTTTGATTAAGTTGATCAAGTGTGAAAGTCATTGTAATCATCAAGGCTCCAAGGCCTGCTTTTGTAATTCCATTTGAATAAAGTATAACTTCATGCTATTGAAAGCATTATCCATGTAATAAGACATTGCAAGTTGATTGAATCAGGTAACAAAACAAGTACCCATCTCTAAGGTTGATTCATTCAAGTAGTTATCTTTGATGTATATCTTTAAGTTGTTGAGTAGTTGATGAGTTGATAACAAGTAAAATTGTTTAAGGAAGGAAAAATTTTAGTAAGAATTAGTTGGGTATCTTACAGTGGTATCAGAGCCAAGATCCTGCCAGCCTCTGGGTTATGCAGCCATCTGAAGTAGGTCCACACAGGTATTATACAAGAAGAGCGAGACAACAACAAGAACAACAACTACAAATAGAAGCTCCAGATAACATCGCTAAGGAAAGAAGAAGTAGAAGCCCACCGGGTGAGAATGAACGCGCAGCTAGAGACATGTTCCTAAACATTGCTGTTGGACATCAACAAACAACTCTAGTTTTGCAACAAATCCTACAATCCCTTCAAAATATGAATCAAGGTGCAGTAGCTGGACAAGGTCGTCGAGATGCAGCTAGACCTGAGAGACAAGAAAGACAAGTTGATGATGCTGCTGCTAGTGCAACAGGCAGAAGGGTTCGTACACGAACTCCTACAGTTGATAGGCCTTTAAGACCAACTTTCCTTCCACCACCACCTGAACGGGGAAATGAAGCTAATGAAGAGTTTGATGTGGAAGAGCAGAATAACTTTGAAGATGAAGTAGCACTCTTTGCAGATCTCTATGCCAGACTTCCAGAACGTGTTCGGGATATGATGACCTTCAATGAGTATTGTCGACAGAAGAGGGAAGATAGAGACAAGCGAGGTAGAACTAGAGGCTTTCGTCCTCGAAGGGATGATGATACAAAGGAGTATAAAGAAGCATTGAATCGAGTTTCTATTCCTACCTTTGATGGAAGTGGTAAGCTCAGTGCTAGGGCTTGGGTAAACAAGCTGGATACATACCTTTCACTTAAGCCTTTGACAGAGAAGAAGGCAATTCAATTTGCCACAATGCATCTTGAAGGATTGGCATATGAATGGTGGCATCATGGCCTAGTCTCTCAACATCATGATAGGATAACTTCCTATGATGAGTTTGTAACAAAACTGATTCAGAGGTTTGACAGAAAAGACACTGAAGTGTACTATCGCGAACTAGCTCAACTCAAGCAAGAAGGAAGGGTTGCGCAGTATGTTAATGACTTTCAGAAGATCGCAGTAATGGTACCTGATATGACTGACTGAAGAATCACTATGCTGTTCATTGAGGGATTGAATAATCAGATCAAGCCATTGGTAAAGGTACAAAGGCCGGCAAACCTGGAAGAAGCAATTGACTTTGCTCTAGATCTTGATACTACTCCTGTATATCAGCCTAAGAAGAAGTTCTATAAAGGTGTTAGCTCTACTCAAAGGAGACCCTCTTTTCCTCAAAAGATGACTCAAGGTCCCTCTGCAGCTGAAAGAGATGAGCTAAGAAGGAAAAAACATTGCTTTTCTTGCAAGCAACCTTGGGAACCAGGACACAGATGCCTTGGTAAAGGTAAAGCACATCTGATTGAAGTTGTATCTGATGATGGAAGTGAAGAAGAGTCATTGAGTGAAGAAGAATCATCTCAGGATGGAGAGGAAGTTCAGGAACAACCAACTCTTAATGTTTCAGAAACAACTGACAAAATAACATTAGCAACTATTTCAGGAGTACCTAAGTATCATGCCTTCCGCATTAGGGGAGTTGTGAAGGGTCAGAGAGTCACCTGTCTCATTGACAGTGGTGCTACTCACAACTTCATAGATGAAGGTTTGGTAGCAAGGCGGGGTCTAACAGTTGAAGACTTCGAAGGATTTCAAATAGCTGTTGCTGATGGATTCCTAATGAGTTGTACCAGAAAAGTGTCCCAACTGCAAATTCAAATCGGAGATTATTCTTTACAGGATGATTTCTATGTGGTTGGACTTGGGCATATTGATGTAGTGCTTGGAGTACAATGGTTGCATTCACTGGGAAGAATTGTCCAGGACTTTCAGAAAATGGAATTGGAATTCATGCATGAAGGAAGGAAGATCAAATTGAAGTCAGTGTCTGATGGAAATCCCAGAGTTGTCTCAGCAAAACGAATGGAAGCATTATTCAGGCATAATGACATCGAATGGGCAGCACAGGTTTGCATCAAGGACAACCAAATCCTCTCTACTGAAAAACTTTATCCGGCAAATATCCAAGCAATGTTGGATAAGCATGGTAAAGTGTTCAGGGATATACCTCCAAGAATACCTCCTGATAGAGGTTTTGAACATGTCATTGAACACCCTATCGGCATCCAAGGCATTTTAAGATTGAAATTGAAAAGACGATCAAAGAATTGATTGATATGGGACATATAAGGCCATCATCAAGTCCATTTGCATCATCTGTGGTGTTAGTGAAGAAGAAGGATGGAACAATGCGGATGTGTGTTGACTATCGCGCATTGAACCAGAAGACCATCAAGAATAGGTATCCAATACCTAGGATTGATGAACTCCTTGATGAGCTGCATGGAGCAGTCTATTTCTCAAAGATAGATCTTCGATCTGGTTACCATCAAATTCGTGTCAGAGAAGAGGACATTCCAAAGACAGCATTCAGATGCCATTATGGACATTATGAATTTATGGTGATGCCGTTTGGACTGACAAATGCACCAGCCACTTTTCAGTCCTGCATGAATCATGTGTTTAACACGCAGTTGAGGAAGTACCTGTTGGTTTTCTTCGACGACATCCTGATTTACAGCAAGACCTGGGAAGAACATCTCCAACACTTAGATGAAGTATTGAATGTCATGGAGAATCAATCCTTGTATGCAAAGATGTCTAAGTGTGATTTTGGCTTGAAGGAAATTATGTACCTGGGACATGTGATAGGAGCAAATGGTGTGAAAGTTTAAGAGGAAAAGATTGAAGCTATACGCAACTGGCTAGTTCCCAGGAACGTTTTAGAACTAAGAGGTTTCCTAGGCCTTTGCAGCTATTACAGAAGGTTTGTTAAAGGTTTCTCACAACTCGTCGCACCCTTAACAAATCTGACAAAGAAAGGTGCTTTCATCTGGTCAATGGAAGCTCAAGCTGCATGTGATAGATTGAAGGAAGTAATGAGTACAACACCAGTGCTGGCTTTGCCAGATTTTACTAAATCCTTTGTTCTAGAATGTGATGCTTCAGGAGAAGGCATTGGAGCCGTTTTGATGCAAGATCGACATCCCATCGCATTTGAAAGCAGGAAGTTGAAAGATACAGAAAGATTGTACTCGACTTATGATAAAGAGATGCTGGCAATCATGCATGCCTTGGCTAAGTTCCGCCAGTATCTAGTTGGATCTAAGTTTGTGGTCAGGACTGATCACAACAGTTTGAAATACTTCTTAGGGCAGAAGGATTTGAATGAAAGACAGCAGAAGTGGGTTGTGAAGATACAGGCATATGATTTCGACATTGAATATGTGAAAGGCAAGAAGAATGTGGTGCTAATGCCTTGTCTAGAAAACCCGCTATTTGTGCCCTGAGCAAAGTTTCAGTTGATTGGAAGTCTCAGCTTCTAGTAGAGTATTCCAAATCAAAATTTGCTTGTGAGATCATGGATGGAATCATTCAGGATGATAGGTACAAGGTGATTGATGACATCATCTATTACAAAGACAGAATCTATCTGACTCCTGAATCGGAGCTGAAGCAACAGATTTTGCAGACTTACCATGATACTCCACTTGCAGGACACCCTGGCTACTTCAAAACATACAGACAGATCAGAGAAAGATTCACTGAGAAAGGTCTAAAGGAAGAAGTTCTTCAGTATGTCAGGGAATGTCTGATTTGTCAACAGAATAAGTCAGAACATACATTTCCAGCAGGATTACTCCAGCCACTGCCTATTCCTAAACATAAGTGGGAGAGTATCTCTATGGACTTCATCACAGGTCTTCCGAAGGTGAATGGAAGAGACTGCATCTATGTAGTTGTGGACAGATTAACTAAGTATGCTCACTTCTTTGCAATTCCAGTTGAGTCATCAGCATTGCAAGTAGCTGAGTTATTCTTTCGTGAAGTCTTCCGACTACATGGCCTGCCTAAAACCATAGTAAGTGATCGAGATAGCCGGTTCATCAGTGTGTTCTGGAGGGAGCTATTTTGACTAGCTGGAACTGACTTAACACCAAGCACTAGTTATCATCCTCAAACCGATGGACAGACTGAAATTGTAAATAAATGGCTCGAGGGATATTTGAGAAACTATGTGTCTGATCATCAGCGTGCTTGGATTAAGTGGCTACATCTGGGTGAATACTGTTACAACACCACTTTTCACATGTCAATTGGCATGACCCCCTTCCGAGCTCTGTATGGATATGAAGCTGTTTCATTTGTTGATCTGGCATTGGATGACAGTAAACCTCCCAGAGCAAGTGAATTGATGAAGGATACTCAAGATATTTTGAGAATTCTTAAGGACGATTTTCAAAGAGCTCAAAATCAACAAAAGTTGTATGCTGACAAACACCGGGTTGAACGAACTTTTGAAGTAGGTGACATGGTGTTTCTGTGCCTTCAACCATATAGACAGAGTACTTTGAAGAAGTCAAGTGCAGAGAAATTGAAACCAAGGTTCTATGGACCCTACAAAGTGTTGAGAAGAGTAGGGGAAGTGGCATATGAACTTGACTTGCCAGCAGGAAGCCGCATCCACAATGTGTTTCATGTGTCATGTCTCAAAAAGGCACTAGGTCAACATGTAGTTTCAACTGATGAACTACCACCACTTGATGAAGAAGGAATGCTTGCACTTGAACCTGAAAATGTGGTGGATATAAGGGAGAAGAAACTTCGCAACCGCAGCATAAGAGAATATCTGGTGAAGTGGAAAGGGTTGCCAATGGAGGATGCTACTTGGGAAGGAGAGAAGATCCTAGAGCATCCTAACCTTCAATTGCTTGAGGACAAGCAATCCCGGGAAGGGGAGACTGTCATGTCCCCGTTTCCGGCTTGATCATAAAGTGTATAATGGATTAGCCTATTCCTCATTCCTGGAGGCTAATTCTAAATAATGAGGGAATGAATTGGTTTTTGACTAACATAGCCTTTTGTTTTGCAGGAACAAAGTCAGAAACTTGAAATTTAGCAAAGTCTGGGAACCAAGTAATAAGGAAGTTGACTCTTGGAGTCTAGGCGCAAATTCCTCCTCAAACTAACCAAATGAGCGCCCAAGGATAAGGAGTCGTCTAACAGGCTTTGGAAGTGTAAAATGATAAGAAGTATCTTGTCTTGAAGCATTTCAACTAGGGCGCCTTGATAGGAGAAGTTAATAAGTTGCCAAAAGGAAGATTTCTAAGTGATTTGGATAGTGAAGAAGGCCTGATCACTTTAGGCGCCAGTATCATAACAACTAGGCGCCAATACTTGATTTCCAAGGATCCTCTATTTGAGCGCCTAGCTTAGATGGATGTAGATTGAAAGCTTGAAGTAGAAGATGTCTCTTGGGGGAACTCCTAGTCTAGGCATGTGTGGGTTGAAATCCCTTGTCTCTGGTGCCTAGGATTGAAAGCATTGTTAAAGTTGTTTTGGCGCACTTAACTACCCATATTATCCTCAAAAATGCGCCTAGGCAAGAAAGGCGTTTGTCAAATACTCAAATAAGCGCCTTGGTTAGATGATCATCTTTGAATGGCGCCTAGTGAAATGAAAAGTTATTTGCATCTCCAGAAGGTCAAGATTGGATTAGGTCATCCTTTCAGTTGAGATTGTCAGTTAAGATTAGAGAAGTGTTAAAGAAGTGAAGGCACTCTTCTGGGTCTTCATCACTTCAAATGGGCACCTAAGCTAGTAAAGGCGCATATCAATGCCACTGTAACTCCAGATTGGCGCCTAGGATCCAGACATCTCCTAAGGCGCAGTTCTATTCACCCATAGACTTGCATGAAGTTAAAACTCACTCCCAGGAGATTAGGCGCCATTTCACCACTGATAATGAGCTTTGGATTGATGCACACTCTGAGATCTCAAAAGGGCGCCTAAGGAGTGATTTGATAGGTTGTCAAAGTCATCTTTCTAAGAGTGAGAAGTACCTTCAAGGCTCTACAACCTTCAATTGGCGCCTAGCTTTAGTAAGGCGCAGTTCCATGCAGGAACCACCTCAAATGGGCACCTAGACATGGAATAGCATCAAATGTTGTCAGAAGACCTTCAATGAACATTTTTCACATGTTAAGGACGCTAGAAAAGTAAAGCGCTCACTTTAGGGTGAGGCTTTCTACTTTCCAAATCAACAAGACTTGAAGAAATGACAAGGAAAGACATTTTGCATGCGAGGCGCACTTCGCAGTGTGAATAGCCTAGTTTTGGCGCCTAGATCATAAAGAAGAACACTTGCAAGTGTGGGCGCACTTTCTAAGTCTCTACCACCTCTAGGAAGCGTCTAGCTTGGAAAGGCGCCTATCCTGCTCTTCACTCCCTTCAGTTGGCACCTAGTCAAAAGATAGGGTAGTTGTAACTACCTGAGCTCTCATTGGTCGACAGAATGTCTTCGGGATACATGTCAAAGTCTCTAGATAAGCTTGCCAACTCAGAATGAGTCATCAGATGGAATATTCCCTTGGATATGCTTCTTGGGAAATGTGCCTTGGTTCCTCTTTGTGCATTGAAAAACGTGCCTTCATTGCCTTTGGAAGGCCTATAAAAGGAGGAGCTCTCTCATTCATTTGGTATCTATTCATTTTGACAAAATTCTCTCTGCAAAGCTATTGAGCTTGTAATCTTGAGGCCTGCGAGTTTCAAGCGTTGGGGTGATGCTCCCTCAACAGGCAAGGTGATGCTCCCTTGTTGTATTGTGAGGTGTTGACATTCAGTTAACATCATTGAGTTTGATTAAGTTGATCAAGTGTGAAAGTCATTGTAATCATCAAGGCTCCAAGGCCTGCTTTTGTAATTCCATTTGAATAAAGTATAACTTCATGCTATTGAAAGCATTATCCATGTAATAAGACATTGCAAGTTGATTGAATCAAGTAACAAGACAAGTACCCATCTCTAAGGTTGATTCATTCAAGTAGTTATCTTTGATGTATATCTTTAAGTTGTTGAGTAGTTGATGAGTTGATAACAAGTAAAATTGTTTAAGGAAAAATTTTAGTAAGAATTAGTTGGGTATCTTACACTTTCTGCTCCTCAACATCAACCCTTTGTTTCAAGAAGAGACATCATGTTTTTCTCTGCCATGAAATTCAACTTTTGATTCCAACTCCTCGCACTCCCTTTCAGTATGTAGTTGCACTTTAGTTTCAGTAGCTTGGCTAAACACATTTGTACCTATGACTAGCAGCTCAAGCTTCTTCAATTACTACGAATGATTTTCTACAATAATCGTGACTGTTGCAAATGACTTTCTACGGCAACTGTGTAACTCATAGTATACAGACTTGCCGAGTACTCGCAAGTATTTGAGAAAAACGAGTACCTTGCAGGTATACTCACCGGTTTGTTATGTTGAGTCAACGCCAAGGTTTCGCCAACAATTTGTCGAGTACTCACTCACAACTCGGCGAGTCCGATAAAACTACTCACAAAAACAAATCAAACACGGATCAGACGCGAAAACAGGGGCTTTAGGTAGGATTTACACAGATATTTTTCCTATTTAAACCCTACATGCCTTAGCCCAACATCACGCAATAGATTTGAGGATTTTTAGTGGATTTGAGGAGCAACTCGAAAAGAATTTTAGTGGATTTGAAGAGCAATTTCAAAGGAATTTTAGTGGATTTCAAGAGCAAATTTGACGAATTTCAATTTCCAGGTTTGTAATTTTTTTCTTTTCTTTCTCTTTTCTCAAGCATGTAAATCACTACTAGCATATTAATAATAGACTTATAAACATTATTTATAATACTATTTTGCAATGGATTCGATGTTTTTTTTGTGATTTCTACTAGTTTTTTAATGAAATCACTGTTTTTAAATTTTTTTCCCTTACACAAAGGTTTTTATACTTATGTGTCAAAAAAATGAATTTTTTTTTGGATAAATTAATTAATGGAATGCCACATTGCTATTCAATTACTGTATTATATATGAATTTTATTTGACTTTTCGTATCTAAATCATTGTTTATTTAAAAATGTTTTTTTTTGGTATTTAAACATATTGTAGGTTAGATATGATGCCATCTAACTCAGCCCCAATTACTAGAAGTCATCCCATTGGAAGCAAAGACCCCACGTGGAAATATGTCATAATGGGACCAATACTGTGATTTGCATCAAACCTTCTGACAATAAAGTTGCAACAAACCTCTTCCAAATTCAACTTAGCTAAGGGACTACTAATAGCCATAACCAATTTAGCCCATGAATCCAATGAACATAGTAAGGTAATGCATTTGTCTTCATCCATCTATACACCTACAAAGGCTAACTGGCTCACAACAATGTTAAATGCATTCAAATGTCCTGTCACAAAGCCACCAGCATTCATCCTCAAGCAATATAACTTCTTTTATAGAAAAAGTTTGTTCACCAAAGACTTTGTCTAATACAAAGCCCTTATTTTTTCCCACAACTTATAAGAAGTGTCTTCTCCCAAAACATTCAGCAACACTAAATCTGAAAGGCATAGATGGATTGTGCTTCTAGCCTTTCTATCAAGTTTATCCCAATCACCAATCCCCATATTGTGAGCTTTTGTCCAACCATAGCAATCCATTGATCTGGATCAACCAAGAGATCCTCCATCTTTAGCTTCCAAAGCTCAAAGTTTTGTCTATTGAACTTGTCGATCTCCATCCTCAAAGTGCTTCTTATCTTTTGTGCTTGTAACCTGGATTCACCTATGCAGAGCTCCCTCTCAAACAAAGATTATCACAAGGCCAAAATGCCCTCCCCTCACGGATCTAAACAAGCACAAAGCTTGGAATGGAGCGATGAGTGTGAGAGTCATTAGGACAAGATTTTCAAAAACGAGTGCAGGTGACAGAGTGTCTAACAGAGGAGAGTATTTTGCTAAAGGTTTAGAGGAGGAAGATATTGGAGCAAAGGATGCAGAGGAAGAGGAAGCAGTGTTGGAAGCCTTTTTGGGAAAAAAATTCCCAAAGACTCTTTTTCCAAGAGGAGTGGCTAAAACTAAGAGATGGTATTTCTAAGGAGAAAAAGGCAAGGCAAGGTTCGAATCCCATCTCTGAGTATCAAGAGAAGTCTTGCCAATAATCTACAAAGCTTACTGTCTACAAAAATGCCTCAAATTCATATCATTCATGCACAGATTACTACAAAGCTTTGCTTCAAAATGATGGGGGGCTCCATGGTTCAAATGCAAATCAGCAAGAGGAGATAAAGTCACACCTTTAGATAGAGAAATCGCCAATGTCATCAGAGAAGGAGACGTTGGAATCAGATCCCCCCCCTTTTTTTCTGGTGATTTACCTCTCAACTTTGCAGCAGATCCCTCACAGGTGCAGCCGCCTATGGAAAATGTGGAGGCCTTTTCTGCTCTCCAATTATCTGTATCTTTGGTGGGAAAGTACATAGGAAACGATCTGAAGACTATTGCATAGGCTAAAATTGGATAGAGAAAATGTGGTTTAATATCTGTCTCCCTTCTATTTCTCTGCTACTTAAAGGTTTTGTTTGATGCAGTTTGGTTCCTCAACAGATATGGAGCGGGTGAAATCTCAGGGACCCTGGTTTCATGGTATTGTTGGTCTCTTCTTATGCCCTTGGCATCCATTTTTTGACCCAAATAAGGTTATCTTTTCTAGGGTGCCATTTTGGGCTAGGTTCTACAATCTCCCTCAAGTGTGTAGACCAGAAAAAATGATGGTATGTTTAGCAAACCACATTGGCTCCTTCGTCAAATTGGATCCGAAAACAAATGGCTCTTTGGGTCATTTTGCTAGGGTATGTATGTTTCTTGACATATCTCAGCTAGCTGTTCATTCTTTATAGATTTCATCCACTATGGGCTCTTGGCTGCAATATGTGGATTTTGAAAGACTCTTGTTTTGGTGTTTTCACTGTAATCTTCTTGGTCACTCCAAAGGGAATGAGCAGGTAGACCAAAAAACAATTTTCAGAATTTTCGTTGGGTGCTTAAACCAGGTAAACCAGATGAGGAGTTTCTATGGAGAAATCATGGGTGCTTTTTTGCAAACGTTGGTCAATCTAACATAGCCTCAGAGGATCAAGTGGAGGAGTAGGAGAATTAGAGAATCGGCAAGCAACATCCAATGTAGGAGGAAGATTCCATGCTGCCTCCTGTGTGGGGAGGGTTTCCGCCGATGCAGAAGGGGTTGGAGGATGTGTTAAGGATTTTTTCGGAAAGCAATCAGCCCCAAGCTCAGCAACAGGAGCAAAGAGGTTGCAAACCAGAGGCAGAGAGGCTAAAGAAAGTTGCAAGAGAAGCTGTTGAAGAATGCACCCAATGGACTATGGAGGACTTTCTTACTCATCGCAGCAAGAGAGTAGTTTCAGCCCAAGCTTGACCCTTGAGCAGTTCTAGTTTTTTAGGCTCAGCTGTGTTTTAAACTTTTATCTATTAGATAGTTTTCTTGCTGGATTTCTATTTGTAAGGTTTGGTGAGAGGTGGTTGTTGTTTTGTGGTACCATCTAGTTCTTCATAGTCTTATTGTAAGTTTGATTTGGTTATTCAGATGTTCTTATGTTAAAGGGTAGGGGCCCTAATAGAACCCCCACTAAATTATCTTTAAAAAAAGCACAAAGCTCTAATACCAAATGAAAGGAAATAGAGTGTTGATAATCTAAATACCAGGACTTGTGCTAAATAGAGTCAAATCCAAAACTACAACAGAATAGACAAAGCAATCACACAAATAACACTAGATATACCCTAGGAAACTCTTTCAGAAAAAACTCAGCAAGAATACATCACCACTCAATATATCATCAACAAAGGTGATTGCAAAACAATGAAAATTTCACTTGTGCCGAAGGTGTCTTTAATCTCTATGTCTAATCCAATTCCAACAACATGTACTTGTCGTACAAAACCAAGTTCAAACACTAAACTAGGCACTTAATTTATAGGCAATGGGCAAACCACACCCCACCCATGAATGCACTCCATGCATCAAATGCAACACCCTCATGAGATTCGTTTGACGCCTACAATCAAAGAGTCCGCCTAGTCAAACCAAGCACTCCATGTTGAAGCATTCAATTGCTCTTACACATAGGTATTCTTAGTTGGTCAAAGATGGTCCATCAATGTCTCTTTGTGATCCCCAATATAAATACTCTTCCAATATAACTCCTCATATGCATCATAAGAGACAATCTAAGTGGTAGGATCAACCTTACAACAGGAATCTCAAGATTACTCTCCAATGTGGGGCCCCATTCCGTGAGGGACCACAATTACAATAATATTAAAATATTATTTATGTAAGGTGTATGACACACCTTCTTAACACTACTCTACCTCTTCCAACTACTATTCTAAGAGGCATTTTGACTTACACTAAACACTCAAGCTCTCTATTGCAACTCTTGCATAGCCCACCTCTTGATATCAGACCACTCTTTCAATTCTTTGTTCTCTACCCACCTACACAAGATGAAAAATATTCTAAATGCCCTCTACTCACTATCCACTTAGTGGAGGATGTTTCTTCTTCCTCTACACCTTCTACCCAACACCCTTTGGTGAATAAAGGAGAAAATTCTAAACACCCTCTACCCACTATTCGCTCAACAAAGGATGTTTCCTCTTTTGCTACACCTTCTACCCAACACTCTCTTTGTTAGCGGAGAGTTCCCAAGTGTTCTACTCATCGACCAAGAGTTCCCAAGTGTTCCACTCATCAATCGAGAGTTCCCGAGTGTTCTACTTGTTGGCCGAGAGTTCTTGAGTGTTTCACTTGTCAACAAAGAGTTCCCGAATGTTCCACTCGTCGGCGGAGAGTTCCCCAGCATTCCACTCATTGGCTAAGAGTTCTCGAGTGCTCTACTTGTCAGTCAAGAGTTCCCAAGTGTTTCACTCGTCGACTGAGAACTCTCTCCTTCAAGCGTACGACTTGTTAGCGGAGAACTTTCTTCAATTTCTGTTATCTGGATCATATTGCACTCCGGTTGGAAAACTTTGTATCCCTCCATCTGTCAATGAAAAAAACAGCTAAATGAGCTTGTTTTGTCTTCGGAACACTCCTATAATTCCAGTATCCCTTCATCATTGGGCTCCATAGGCCCCCTTCCTTCTCCGACCGATGCCTCCCCTATGTCCGAGTCGGAGTCCAAAGATGCCATCTTCTCATTGACAGTCTGGGTTCTCAAGTCAATCACAAACTTCTTGCCCTTGTTTTCTATTGACAACGTATTTGTCTTCCAGTTGTGGTTAGCCTTCGCAGCTAATAGCCATCCTCAACCAAGGAGTGCATCATATGTTGCTTTATGTACTGTGATGACTACAAAATTCAATAAAAATTGTTGAGTACCAATCGTTACCTTTTGAGCCATTAACACTCTGAGCGCTTTGATCCCATGCTAATCGGCTCCCACTAGCTGAAAGTTCTATGGCCACAGGGTGGGTTTCCCGAGGCTTTTCCATGTCTCTTCGAGTAGCACATTCACTCCGGAGCCCCCATCAACAATAGTATTCGTCAGATTCTTCTCGAGAATTTCCATACGTACAACGACTGGCTTCTTCCCTACATTAATTGCCAGCAACATCAAGTCGATGACTTGTTTGCCGCACAATGGTGGTTCCACTATAACATCATCGTTAGTATTTTTCTCAATTGTTTGCTCTTGGTCCACCACATTAGATATCGCCACCGTCAATTGTGGCATACTCTGCAAAAGGTCAGCCATCCATATCGGCACTGTGATTTGCAACACCTGACTTGCAATATTTTTATCGGACTCCAAACAAGTGGATGTGCTTGTTTTTTGGTTTGAACATCTCCATTTTGTTTCCATTCCTTGCTCGACTTCTTTTCTTGCTTCTCAAAGTTTATCCTTCTCCGTACGAGGGTCAAGGTAGGTTGCCTTCTTTGTTTGTGCCCGGGTGACGACAAAGACTTCATCCTCTTCTTCTTTTATGTCGATTAGGTTGATAGTGCCCTTTTGTTTTAGACAGTCATTGTCTTCGTGGTCATTGGGTCCGCACCATTTACCTAGCATGCTCATTTATTCTGTTTGTTTTGGCAATTCTGAGCGAAGTGCCCCCATTCACTGCATTGATGACATTGAATCATTGGTCGTCCTTTCCCATCATATTGTATGCAACTTCTCCCCCCACTATTGTTGTTAAACCTGTTGTTTCCTCTTCGGTTGTTTCAATACGCGCCTGGTGATGCCTTCTGACTGTTTTGCTTCGGCGGTGTACTCGGTGGGGTAGATTGTTTGCCTTGTGTGAAGAGCACTTGGGTGCTCCTCGTTTTCAAGTTATAAGGGCACTCTTTAATGGAATGCCCCATTACCTGACAGATGTTGCAGAACATCTTCTTGGGGCAATTTGTCTTCACATGACCCTCATTATTGCATTTTGTGCACCATAACTCCTTGCTTTCCTTACCACCCTCCTTTTCTGCCTTCATCTCTTTCATCATTCTCATCACATCTTTTCGGAGTGCTTGTACGGTTTTGGATTCGTTTGCATTGCTTTCATCCAAGCTTTCTGTAACACCCTCTCTAATTTAATAGATAAGCAATTTATCCAATAGCAGAATTTTAGCAAAAAGATTAACTATTTATAAAAAGAATTTCGATTGTAATAAAATTCCAGTTTACAACTAACTTTCATTTCCAGATGAAATTATCTTTTCAAATATGCAACAATAAATTCACTTTCTTTAATGAAATTCAAATACTAAGAGAGATTAAGAAAAGTACAACTTGAATAGCTTCTTGTTGATTTTGCTTGTAGATCCTCCTCTAGATTTTTTTTGGAAAAAGAAATATCAACAAAAAGAAATATCAACAAGGGCTTTAACCACCCAACCAAGACCAACTGGTCTCCCGTGCTTCTTCAACTAAAGAAACCCGACCCTTCACGAGGGTGATTAACAGGAATCAATTAACAACAATGTGCCTCTGAGCCTGGTGTCAAGACCTATACCTCCTAATCGATCTTTTCCCTATAGGTACCTCCTAACTAGAAAGATCATTCTGACCAGTGGTATATCTGGTACTTGATAGCTGATAGATGCCTATTCTGCATCGTAACCTTGGCCAAGGATTTCTAGTATATATATATATATATATGACACTACTGTGTCGTCAGCCTTCACCCTTGCTCGACATTGTTATTAATGCAAGTGTTTCCTTTTTCTATGAATGCAAGTTTGTAAGAATATCATACATCTCTCACTTGACAACTTACAGTTTCAAGGTAATTACAAAACAGAAGTATACAGACAAAAATTACTCTTTCATCTAGGAATCGCAGTCCTGTATCTCAGTGCAACTATAATAGTAGTAACAGTAATGTTTATATATAATCATATATATATATACGACCGCTTGATGATCAACTTAAATGCAATGCAGAGTCGACACAAGATCTCAGAAGAATGCTAAATGCAAATCAACTTGCGGTTTTTCCCTTATGACAATGCACATACAGAGATGCTTCAGCTCAATACTCTTTTTCCTTAAACAGTGACTTCTTTCTTATGAAAAATAAAGCTTAATGGAATGTGCGAATGCTTCTTTCTTCCAAAGATAATGTAGTGAATGCGTGCCAAGAAGGAATAGGCGCCAATATGTATAATCGCTCCTCCACTATGTTTGAGTGCAAGAAGGACCGTTCCCTCTTGCACTCCAGCGGAGTGGAAAAGAAAAAAAAGCGTTACAAACAAGATTCCAGCTCATACACTCCAAGCGCTCCACAAGGTAAGACACTATATAATTTATTTAATAAACATAAGAGATAAATCATTCTCACCACTAGAAATATATATATTTATACTCATGTGCCTTGGCCAAGGCTACGGTGACTTAGGTTTTGACTTAATTATTGTTTTTCAATTCCTGTAATCACCCTCTCCCTATTGATATCCCTTTTTTCCTTGCCACCTATTTTGTCCTGCAACCACTTCGACAAGTAAAGAAGGTTAAATCATTTCCATGATACGAACAATAATTTATATCATTTCCAAAAATCCATTTTCACATATAATTAAGAAAATATTCACATATAAGGAAAAGTCATTATATACATTTTCCAACGAATTATTCTCACATTCACATGAAAGCAGTTGTACTCAACTAATCACATAACTAACATTTCATTGTTCAAACAAAAGGGGATGTGACACTTTCATCATCTAATTTCTTCTTCTCGCGCGAAGAAATATTGTCTTCGCCCTTAATGTCCATCACTCGGTTGTATGCCTCAACATACGATGAAGGTGGTACTACCTTCATCTTCTTTCTTAACGAGGGGATTAACCCTTCAATGAACCATTGTTTCTTCAAGCCATCCGCAGGTTCTTTTTCCAATTTCACAAGTAGTTCTTTCAGTCTACGATTATAGGCTCTTACGTTCTCATGCTTTCCTTGTTTTGTATTATAAATTTGTAATGTCCCTTTCTAGACACATGGTTAGTCCATCATGGAGTTCCCGTGGGCTAACAGTTTGGTTAGGGAACTGTGGTTAGTTTGGCTCTGGAGGTCTTTGTCGGTGCTGGGGTTATGGTTTGTATACAGTGGATACAGTTGGCACCTTTATGGTTGGCTCGGTGGGCTCTTGGTTGTTACTTACTATTTTAGTAAGTCTAAGAACTGTGCTGATTCAGGATTTTCAGGGTTGGATTAGATGTGTTTCGTCGAGACCTTTCCAACGAGCTAAAGATCATAGAATTCTGACACCGTCTTCATATTTATTTTAAAGTCCGAAGATTTATTAATGTTATAATTAATATGGACTTTATTATAAATAAAGGAAAGGTGAAATTAATGAAATGGAGACATAGGTTTATGTCCTGACCTTGGGCGCCCATCCCTAAGAGACAAAGTGAAATTAAATTGTTATTTTCCCTCCTAATTACCCAACGCCTATCTTGGAGGAAGATAAAAAGGTCATTTGGAGCTCATTTGGTTTTATGGCTATGTCTATGACTTTGCTTATGAGAGCTCTGCTAGGGTTTCTGGAGTTGTGTATTCGAATCAGGCTTTTGGAGACGAAAACCTCCATCAGTGACGGTATCCCACAAGTGTGAAAGACCACCCAACAGTGCCTTTGTGAGTGGATGCATCCGGCATTCGCATTCGTGCTTCAATGGAGTTTTGGAATGAAGTTTTGGAGCTGATTTGTCATATTTAATACCAGTGATTGAATGTTCTGATTTTATGAGGAGTTGAGAGCAGATTTCAGTGTGTAGAAGGTAGTTCTTGCTGCTGTGTTGAGTCCCTTTGCTGGCCGTACCATTTGGGAGCAGGCCATACCTCCTGGCAGCTCATTTCATGAGATTTCCGGCAGCTATCTTGTTTCAGCTTGATCATATGGCCTAGTTAGTCATTTTAGTTAGTGTATGCAGCAGATACAAAGAGATTTCAGACTTCGATTTGCAGTTTTCCTTGGCAGCCATGGTCGTACCATACTGAGGAGGTTGTGGGTTTTGTGAAACCTTCTTTCCTTCATTTGTAATACCTACTTGGTCCTATTTGAGGCGTTTCAGGCATTCTTCTATGTTGCTATCATTTGTATGAGCTATATTTGGCACATTGAGGAGCTTGGAGGCATTTCCAGCCATACCCACTTGCTAGTCCATTTCCGGCGGTCATACCAAGTTGCATATTTTCATATGGATATGTAATAGTAATTGTTTTCCAGCTATTCTACTATCTGGGTTGTCATTACTTTCTTCAGATTCATTGTATATTTTCTGGGTTTCTGTTATATGCAAAATATTGTGTGCTCCGGCACTACATCTGCAGGAAAACATAAAACCCCTTTCTGCATCTTCTGTCTATCTGAAAGAACAAAAAAAAAAAGTCTAATAAAAATCACACCATAAAGATTTAAAAAAATAAATAAACCAACAGGTACAGCACATTACAAAATTTCAGCTACTATTTACTATTCCCCGAGTAGTTTGAACTCCTCTTTGAATGCTTTTCTCAATGTACCCCAACTAGTTTTCGAATTAGCCTCCAATTCAGTATACCAATCTATAGCTATACCCCTCAAAGTTGCTGAAAATGCCCGCAGCCAATAGGACATGTCGTCCTGCCCATTCGTTATCCTAATTGTCTCGCACGTTTTGCAGTGCCTTACTAGATCCTCCGATCCATTCCCCAGAAACTTCGGGAGCTTCTGCCTCTCTACACTCGAACTGACTGGGGGAGTCACCATTTTTCCTCCTTGGCGCAACTTTCATGTTTGGTGATCGGAGAGTCTTGACCCATACGTCCCAGTACTTTCCACGCACTCTCGACCACACAGGTGTCCTCCACTTCTCCATCAGCAAACCGCACGTTCTTGTTGCCCGCGAGATCATTCTTGTGCTCCTCTAGTCCTAGAGTTGTAGGCTCTTGCCCTCTGATCAACAACTCTTCAAACCGTCGGATATTGTCTTCATGTGTCTCCGACAGTGAATCTTGCCATGATTGGTCTTCCCACTGATCGTTGATTGGTGGAAGTCGTACGATTGAATTGTCCGCCTGGTTGGCAAGATCTTCTTGTGTTTTGTCCGGGCATGGTAATTGCCTCACTAGTTCCTCCCACTCTGTGTTTGTATATTGTCGTGTATTTGTATATTGTCATGCGTTTGTGTTTTTCCTATGTTAGGAATTTTCTTTTCTTACCGACTACGACTCCGGCCGACGCTTCTACTTTTGCTCCATTGTCAGGATGGACTCTCACTCTCAGGCAGTAATCCCTCTGTTTCCTCAACTATTCTTTTCAACCTCCTTTCTCTTTGTTCTTATATTCTTAATGACATTCTTGTTTCCTAATCGAGTGTTTCGTGACCACTTTGTGGTCGCCTGTATTTGTTTGGGTATAAGGGCATTAATTGTTCGGTGTCCAATGTTGACCAGTGTTGTGTTCCTCTTCTTCTCGTTTTGTACGTTCTTCGTACCATTGTAGTATTTGTTGTCGGCATTGCTCTCTTTCTCTCTCGACGCAGAAGTTTTGAAGGATTGAGAAATGCCTCGCCAAAAGCCTCAAGAGATGGGTGAGGAGGTTGTCAACTTTGTCGTTCACCACCAAATTATCCCAGATTTGGTCTTCTGGTACTTCCCTGACGTTCGATTCCCTCCATACGTGCTCCCTCACCGTTATATCCCACGGGTGTGCGAGGTCTTGCGTCAAGTCTTCTGCATCATCATCGCTATGCTCATTAGGTTCTCGTTCTGGTTCTGTCGTTGGCTGTCCCAATATGCTGCCATCTGTCACTGACTACTCAACCCGACTCCGTATAGGCAACGGCACCAAATGTTTACTGCCTAATTGACTACGATTGAATCACATAAAGTAAACAAGATAACTTATACAGAAAACATGGAAGCTTCATAACAATTTCCCATCAAATGCTCATAAGAGAATGATAGCATTATATTTCCAAAATAATGCACTTACAAAATGTATACAGGAATGCCTTCCATCAAGAATGCGGTTCTGAATACAACAGCATGACTAACATATAAAGGTGGCCGACGGTTGCTCTAAACTACCAACCATTGTCAACTACTTACAACCGTCGGGATGACAACTAATCTCACAGACCAAACCAAAAGTAACTAACTACAACTAAGCTATATTTCATGCTTACAATACATTGTTCCGTTTTGTGTTGTCCAGAAAGCGACATTTAAATGCTAACAGTATCAATCAGATATAGAGGGAAAATTGGAAACAAATGAACATGTACTTGGCACCAAAAGCTAATTTTATGAGGCTCCTATTTATAAAAATTTTATAGTTTGGAAGGCTAATAAGTCAGGGTAATCTCATCTTGTGCATTCATAAAAACCATGTCAATGATTCAGTCAGCTGACTGCCTTTAATACAGGAGGATGCTCTGTTGGCCCAGGAATGCCCTGAATTGAATTTCAGATGGAAGGTGGTGGATCATATTATTGATTTCTGTCCACAGAATCGTGCAGACTGAGCTAAATGTTCCGCACATTTCATTTCCGGAATAAGTAAGCATGTTGTGACAAGTATTGTTTTCAACAAATCATCATGTGCCTGCATGCAAGATTGATTTGAGGTCTTGAAATTTTATGACTAAGTTAGACAAAATTCAAAATTGAGCTAAGAACATTTGTAAGCAGTTTGCCACATGTTTTATGTGGGTGCATGATACTAGTTCTAGATATCAAATTTCAGGCCACAAAGATGCCACCATTTCTTTTCCTTGGTCAAGTTTTGATAACCACTTCTGATATCATGCAAGTCATCTTTAGCGCCTTTACACACTTAGATGGAGTTGGATCACAATCACAAGGTGATGCGGTATTATGTGGAATGTAGGCTAATGGATGGTTTCTAGTCTTCCAACTGCAACACCAAATGTGTATAGCAATGTCTTTGCCACATCTGCACCCTTAGAATTGCTAACATATTAGCTATATCCATTTAGACTTTAGTTAGTTCTCAGGTTTCCTAGTCAAAGATTTAACGGCAAAGGGAGTCTAGTCCATATATAAAGAATCCTGCCAGGTTAATTTTCTTCAATGTTGTTGTTTCTGTCGTTAATAGATTGATCTAGTAAGTGCAGTGGTTCTTGTAAAAAAAAATATTGTTAAACATGCGTTTCTTTATATGCATAACTCCAAACACAGGCCGGGCTCTTCCCTCATGAACATTGGAAGATTCATATCCACATCACCAGGATTCAAAATGCACTCACTACCAATAATATGAAAAGTGGAATGTTTCATCAACAATTGAACATATAGCATGGTTATCACATTGACATGACAGTGGCAGATTTTCTGGAGTAAATTGTTGTACATATCCAAGAAAAGTTGCAATCCAAAATATTACTCATTGCTCAGTCATGATTGCTCCATATATGTAATGTCCCCATTTTCGTGAGCATCAGGGTTTGAGGGAATTAGCCTATTATCTGACCCTCGTAGGATAATAGATATGGATAGAGGGTCTTCAGAGGCAGTTACTTGGTCTATGATGACATTACTTCTCTTCAGTGCTATATCTGGTTCGGGGTTGACCTTCGTTGGACTCAATTCTACACACTTACTATTTATAGTAAGTTATCTTTCCAGAGTTTCTATTTATAGCAGGGTATTTGGTCATGTGGGGATTTCAGTGTTGTTCCCTAGTTTCAACTGGTGATAAGGCTGTTAAGAGGTCCCTGGTCCTGTATTGGAGGCTCTTGCTATTTTTAGCCGACTGAGGTTGATAGAGATGGACCCCTGCTATTTTTGGTAAGATGGTTGGATGCATAGAGGGTGTCATGGTGAAACCCTAGGTTCAGACAGAACTGAGAAATGATGTCTAATTATGAAGATAAGTGATTTTTAATTATTATTAAAGGTAATCTTTAATAATAATTAATTATTATTATAAGGGGGGTCATTTAATGATATTAAAGTCATGGATTAAAGTGCTCAAGTGAAGTTATATTATAAAGTTTTTGAAGTCACTTCATATTCATTGGGGCCATGACCCATCATTAAAATCACTTAAAGTACATTTAAAATTTCATGGATTGGAGCACCCATTTATGAGACTTATAATAAAGTTTTTATTAAAAACTTAAAGTGGATTTGAAAGTGGATTTAAAAGCTATTAAGGAGATTGAGGTTATAAAAGGACTCAAAAAGCAAATCAACCTCATTATTGAATGATCACTTGAATTTGCTTTGTGGTTTTCTGGAGAAGACAAGGGTTTCTGTGTATCAGCCATTGAAGAACGTTCATTGTTCAATCTTCAATGTATTTGCAATTTTGAGGCTGTGAAAGATCAGCTAAATTATTGCCAGAGAGTTGGCTTCATACAGGAGTCAAATTGTGCTTAACTGGAGGAAGAAATACAGAAATTATTCAAGGGTTTCAAGAATATTTGTTGCAGATCTGAAATTGTTGATGGCACAGTGTCGTGCTACAGTACCGAGCTACAGTACAGTGCTGGGTTATTATTATTGGCTGATAAAAGGGTTGCCATGATTACTAGGGACGTGTTATGTGTGTGATGAAGATTACAAGACATTGCTGGGTGTTAACTTCTATTCCAATTTGCTGTATTCTCATTCATCTGTTGGACGTGACTGCATAGAGGAGAACTGACCGTTACTCAGCCTTTTAATTGGTATTAATCTGTCATTATAATCTCCTTATACTGTCCTAGGTATTGCTGCGACTTGTGGTTTAGAAGGTCATGCAAACAAGTGACAGACTGTGCATTTATATTCTGAAAATCTGTTTACTGAACATTCATGTTGTTATCCTATCTTTGCTTAGAATCCAACATATAATTGCTACAGCCAAGCTGTAATTATTATTGTTCAAACTATGCTTAGAAAACAACTACAATCCGCATTTGTACTCATATATGCTGTTGATAATCATATTCAGAAAAGAGGCTAACAGACTGTGTGCATCTTTGTACTTGAACAATATTAATTTCTGGGCATTTCTGGGAGGTCTGATTATAATTTTCTGAGCAACATTACATTGGGAAATCAATACTTTATATCACTCAGTTTTGGATCATTTGGGTCTGCATTTGTATATCAGCAAATAGATACTTTGTATGACAGTTCAAATTAAAGTATGAAACCCAGTTGTCAAATGTGATATGCATATCATTTACATATTGACCTAACATATGCAATGGGATGAAAGTGTTTGACAAAATGTCCCATGTGTAAAACTGAAAATTAATCGAGCAAATTTGCAAAGCCAAAACTTAGATCGGGGTGGGACATTACAGTGGTATCAGAGCATTTAGAAATTTTAGAGAATATCCTAATCGGGATATTACAGTGGTAACAGAGCCAGGTTAATATCAGAAATCTTTCGGTGCTTTGAGCAAAATCTCGTTAGGGGATTTTACAATATATCAGCTTGGACAAATTAACAGTCAAGTGGTGATCTTAAAAAGCATCAATAAACATAGCTATGTCAAATGGCATTAGAAATTTAAATGGTAATGCATCATTGTTTGGTTCTGAATAGTGGTTGTATGTCTTTTGGGGCTAACCTATATAATAAGATTTTATTTCCTCTACCCAACTCTCCATGCTCTAAGTAATAAACATGTAAACAAGTTTGAGTCAATGCAATAAAATAATTCAACTCAAAAGCGTCAGGAGCCCAAATCCAAAGAAGATCATCTCACCCAGCCTCAATACAGAAAAGCCCCTTGGCAGTAGTGAAAATATTCCGTGACTGGTGCAAAGGGCAGAGTTATTAAATTATGAGGTAGCTTGGACAGAATCACTGTGGGATGCTAGGTTCATTGCTTTTAACAGACAGGGACGTTTTAATTCAGCTTGGAGAGGCATATTCTAACATGCCCCTGTGATATGGTAGCCTCGCACTTATTGAGAAATCCCATGCCTCATTCCAATTTTGTTTTGGGAACTGAATTGGCATGAAGGCCAGGCTATGACTTTTCTTCTTACCTCTTTCAACTCTGTTTTTCAGAAGGCAGAGTACAGTCACTTTTCTGAGTTTATTCTCAACATGTTCTATAGTTACAGAAAAATTAAAGACTTACATGCAATCATCACTTTAATCATGGAGAAAAAGTCCATGAATTTATCTCTAGGAATTTCTTATTATATTGAGGCTTTTACTTCTCCAAATAACCATTGTCTCATGAGAATGGTTTGGAATTACTTTATAAATGTTTATGTTAAGTTTTAGGGTGATATTTTCATTTGCTTTTAGCTGCTGAATATCTAATCTTCTCAGAGATTGTATGCAAAAATTTAGACTTCAATAAGATGGATAAATTAGTTCTATAAGAATCTACTTGTTGCTCTAGTATTCATTCTGCTGCTTGCTACAGTAGTTCACCTTCCATTACTATGATCACAAACATTAAATAGAAGATGACCAGGCATGTGAGAGAAGTTGACAGATACCTGAAGTGCAAGTCCTAATTCAATGTTTCTTGCCTCAGTTGCCTCAGGGATTGTGTCCAACATTGGCAAAGGATACCCTAATGCTTGCAAAATCCGTGGCAGGGAATCTACATCCCAAATATTTCCTCGAAACTTATGAATTCCAGGAGGTACACATGCTCTGTGAAGTCTTGGATGTGCAAAAAGTGCATCTGCAGGACGCTGTTGGGCACCAAACAAAGCATTAAATCTAAATGTCATCTTAATAAACCTACAAGTAAGCAATGGTTTACCATATAAATGCAATATAATTGTGTGAGGAGAAGGTTTCAAAAAAATTATCCTTTATCCAAAGGTAGCAACTTCACTTTTCTTACCTTGTAGGCAACAATTTCTTGCCAAGTTAACTGCTTCCCTTCGTATTCCGAAGAAACATAATCAATATCTTCCAGCTGTCGCCTGGCTTTTGGCTGACAATCTTCAGTGTCTGGGTCCATTCCAAATACGTCAAAAAGAACACGATATATTTCGGATGTCCCAAAACATAGGTAAATTGCTGCCATAAGTGCAAAGAATACTTGCCTGCCAAGATTGGCATGGAAAGCATTAAAAATTAGAGATCAGTTAGATCATGGAAGCAAAGGAATTTCTGGTTCTTACAAGTACGACTAAAATCACATATTCATAATAATTATAAATCCCTGATTATTGAGCACAGGAAAATAACAAATTGCGAGCAAGGAGAAGATGATACAAAAGTAAAGCCTTTTTACCCTTATAATGTAAAGTTGCTTTTAACTTCTATCCAAAGAAAATAAAGCCGCTAGTCAAGGTGGCTTTCTCATTAACTTCTACATGGTCCAAGATGTCTGATTGCAAGAAAGATTTGAGGGTTGCTTTAATCTTCTGTTTGCACTCTTGTACCAAATGAGAAAAATGCTTCTGCCTTTCAGAGGTACAGGCCCGTTTCTTTATGCCAATATTATGGCCAACCGAGTTAAAAAATATATTCTGAAGCTCATTTCTGATGAATAAGGAGAGTTTGTTGCCAAAAGACAAACCTTTGACAGCTAAGCTTGACATCCTTGTTCAAGAGAGTTTGGATAGCAACAGACTAAACAAAAGGAAAGTTGAAACAGCTAAGCTTGACATTAGCAGCACTTTCAATAGCCCCGCCATGTTTCTCATCTACAAGGTTTCTAGCGAATTTAGAAAATGTGAGGGTTTGATTGATTGGGTCAAGGCTTATATTGATAGGCCTTTGATATCTGCCTTAATTAATGGCAGACCTACCGATTAATGATAGCTGAAGAACCTTTCAATTATTACATACCAACCCGGTTCATCCTGGTAAGTGCCTTCTAAATTTTGATCACATTCATTTTCCAGAATCTGTATTCTAGTAAGTATGGACTGTGGAAGCTTTAAAGCTCTTGGATGAGAGATATTTTAGCAGAATTGTTTTGGGGGGCAAAATGATGCAGCGAGCACTCATCCAAAGGCCTGTGGATATATTTTCTTTTTTTCTTAGTTTGTTGTGAAAAAAATGCAAAATATACACGCATACAATTATTTGAAGACTCGTAGACTAATCTGAAGTATGGGATACAATTCAACTTACTTGACAGCTGGTTCACGCTCATGCCTCTTCAACTTTGCTATGTCATCATAGGGAAAGATCAAATTGTCCAGACAAACAACCTTGATCCAATATGGCAACACCCTCTTGTTTGTCAAACCAAATACCCTCTCTCTGAGACAAGCAGGAGGCTCCCTCGGGTACCTCTGCAGGAAGAACTCTGCCAATGCAAGGCTCACAACAAACTCGCCTAGAAATGCAAGTCTAGAGTGCCCAATTCTGACATACCTGGCCTTCTTGGACCTCTCACTCTCCTCATGCTGGAATGCAAGATATAATAGTGTATCAAAATGTGCAGCAGGGCTATTCTGATCAATGCTGTTGAGGGCCTCCATTGGGTAACCAAGTGCCTGCTTGGCCTCCAGCAGATTGCCTTCAATCCAGGCCCTATCAAGGTCACCTAAATTCTTTGAAGGCAGACATGAACTCAGCAGAGGAAACGATTTCAGTGATAACTGGGGGCTCTGGAGAAACCTCTCTGCTAGTTTTCTGTCATCCATGGGGGTCTTCAAAATGTATGTTTTGGGTGGCAGTTTGTACTTTTGCCTTGGATTTCTTTCTCTATTTTTCATGTCTGCTAGTTCTCTCAGGAGCCGTTGAGGGCTGTTACTGGGGCTGCTGCTTTCTGTGTCGGATGGAATCCTTGTGACTGCATAAATCTTGAGCCTGGGAAATACCCGTCTGATTTTTGGTGTTCCTTTCACTTCCCAGTTCGAGAAAAATGAGATAGAATGTGAGACTGATAGACTTGAAGGGTACCCATTTGAATTCCTCAAATGGGGAGTGAATAAAGATGAGTGTAAAGTGTCCATGGACGAGGAACAGCAATACTGCTACAGAGGGGTGGATGATGTCAGTGCCATCTGTGTGACTACAAGGATAGATTAAAATTAATTAGCCGATAGGCTTTTATATGTGAGCATTATACTGCTCGGAATTGTCTCACGCCGTAAAAAAACATTCAGGCTGGAAAATTTTCTAAACTAATCGGTTGTTCCTATCGGCGTATTCCTTGAACCTCCTACCTGTTGGTGCAAGTGCTAGTAGTACTCTTCATAACAAACATATCTTGCCCCGGTCTTGGTCTAATGAACCAGTCAAAATCCTAGATATCGAAGCGATAAATCTCTCTTCTCAAAATTATTTTATCAAGGAAACAATTTTCCAATTTCTTATTGGCTTGGTCACCTCTATTTATCAATGACCATGGTATCTAAGGGTTTAGACGAGCCTAATACGATGTAGCTATTGATATTTTACAATTTTCCAAATTCCAATCCCCTGTACTGTATCAATGACCATGGTATCTAAGCATTTAGACGAGCTTAATAAGATGTAGCGAGTTATTTGAGGAAACGAGGCTTCACAACATGACCCGTCTCTTGGTCAAGATTCCTAAAAAAAGAGAGGACATCGAAAGGAGCTTGAAAATGTCTTAGAGTTGCAGCGCTTGGTCCCTTAGACTGCTTGGTCTTGTGGATCTCATTAAAAATCATTTATTCATTCATTCATTCATTCATTCATTTCAAAGACGTGATGATTTAATGGAAGCTAAATTTCATCATGCTATCTATGTTTCCCTTATATGAAGTGAACTAATAATGTAATTGTAATGGAAAATTATCTTTCCGTATGCTTAATTTGCATACACTTTAAGTATAAATTAATCTATATTAATTAATTTTTAACTCTGGGCGCAATAATTGAATAATTAAATGTTTATTAGGATGTTTTATTAGGATTCAATTGAATAGTTTTTTAGTTAAATTTATTGGCTCATATTTTATGATGTTTTATTAGGATACAACTCCATAGTTTTTGAGTCAAATTTATTGGCCCATATTTTATGAGTAGTGGTTAACACAAATCGATCTCATATGAGCATGTATGGTCCACTTACCACTCATTGCATCAAGGTGTTGCCCATAGGTATGAAGCATCAAGACTTCCCAAGAGATCACTTGACCTAGTACTACTCTGACTCAAGCACACTAAACCATGGAGTTTCCCCCAAGATCAAGCCCACTAGCTTGTTGCCCCATTTGCAAAACCTTCAACAAGTGTTGTGCCTTATAAATCATTCATTATAGAGCCCCTTTAGCTCATCAATTGACATATAGGAGGTGTTTTTCATGGTGTATCAAATTATGATATTTTATCAAGATTCAACTATGTAGTTTTTGAGTCAAACTCATTGACCCATATTTCATAAGTATTCATACAAACCCTCCTCTCATGAGCATGAGTAGTCCACTCAACACTCATTATATATAGGTGATGCACATAGGGGTGAAGCATTAGGACATCTCAAAAGGTCACTCGTCCTAGCACTACTTCAACTGAAGTGTGCTTAATAATGGAGTTTCCCCCGAGATTAAGCCCACTTAGCTTCATACCCCATTTGCAAAACCTTCAGCAAATGTTGTGCCTTATGAACCATTCATTATAAAGACCCTTTAGCTCATCCAATGACAAGTATGGGGTATTTTTTGCAATGTATCAAAATATGACGTTTTATTAAGTTTTAACTATGTAGTTTTTTACTCAAATTCATTGACCCATATTTCATGAGTAGTGGTTCACATAAACCCATCTCTCATGAGCATGAATGACCCAGCTAGCACTCATTGCATCAAGGTGGATTACGGTACTTAGCTCTATAATCAATGTGGGTGAATAAATCTAATTTGGCACTAAATTTTGTTGCTCAGAGTACAAAAAAATAAATAATTTGGATATGCCTCCTACCTTAAATTATATGCAAGACTATTATTGTTTATGGCTTAATTCCACAAGTTTGGGTTGCTTCCCCAAGCATAGATCTATCGTGCATTCCACAGATCTAATAGTACTTCTACTACCCAATTCACCTCAAAGTTTGTTCCTCATTAAGTGTTAAGGGCTAGTAGTATTTATAAATACCTTGGGAGGCTCAAATTGCTAGGATAAAGTTCTCCTAGGTTCCCCTTAGAATGATTGATTTTATGACTGTGGCAAAGGTTGGAAAACAATAGGCAAGTGTGCAAATGTTCTAAGATGCAAATTCTAATGTAGATAAATTCTTTTTAGTGCTCCAATTGAAATGTTCATATGATGAATGCTCCTTGAAGTTCTATGAAGTTGATTAATTCTAAGATCATTCCAAGATGGTGCTAGGATATGAATTAATGCTCAAATAAATGTCTTTAAGTACCACTACATAGCAATAATCAAGCAAAGCGTGAACCAAGTTTGCTTATGGTGGGAATAAAAGGAGCAAGAGTCTATAAATTTTGAATTTGAATTTTTTAGGGGTTACATTTGCATGGTGTAGGAATGATCTTGTAACATGGGATTGACCCAAGACAAAGGAATGGTAATATCTATGTTGCGAATAAATGCGCAAACACAAGTGGTGTAATGAATGTGAAGCACCTTGAAATGTGTTTGGAAACAAATGAGATAAGGTCAAATGTGTGAGACTATGTGTAAATGAGGATGTGTGAAGGATTGAGGAATGAGCCCAACTTCACATAAAATTTCACCATTTGTCAATATGTAATTGCATTAAAACATTCTCTCAAAATGGGCACAAAACTAAATGGGAATTGACATGGGTATGCAAATTTTACCATTACATTTTGCCCCCACTTTGAAGAGCATGTAAATCATGGTATGAACATGTATCTCAAAGTAAATGAGCATTCACAAGCATACATGAAAATAAATCCTCAAACATAAAAAGGATATAGGGTCCATATAAAGTAATGGACCTCGCTAGATATGTTTGTATGTTCATCATCCTTTGGCATGCATGCTCCGTGGGAACCTACAAAATAGAGAAAAGATGTGCAATGAGTAGATTCTATCTCACAAATCAAATAAGCACAAAATATGAACTTGTTTAACTATCTAAGAAATTGAAAAGCAAAAAATGAAAAGGAATAGGGTTAAGAAATCTACATGTACTAAAAGTGAAATGGTGTGATGTTGTGTGGCATATCAAACAATGTCACACCATACGATTAGGTTTCATCTAAACATAGTGACGAGTCTCTATGTAGCATTTGTCACTACCTAGAAGCTCAACATAAGAATGTTTGTGACAATATATGCCCCCTTCCAATTAATTGCATACATCATGTGCAAGAAATTGAAGTAGAGGAAAAAATAGTACATGAAATGTAAATGTAATCTAAGGATAAACATGTAAGCATATGAAGCAAGTAAAATGTCAAGAATGCATCATGTAACAATCAAGTAGGTAAATATCAAATGACAAGCATGCAAATCATAAACTGGAGATAGACATCAAGGAAATAAGGTTGCCTCTAACATGGGAAAATGAAAATGATGATGTGGCCCTTAATGGCCAGAAATACCAATGTAGGTACTTAGGACACTAGGATGGGCATATGCCCCCAATGTGGCATCCAAGAGCATGAGCACACAATGATCAAGGTAAGACAATAGGTCCCTAGTGGTATCATAAATCTAGGAATATAATTTCAAGGTTGGATGGGGGAAGGCATGATACCCTCGATGTAAAAGGATAAGCAATGATATCACAAGGAATAGTGAGGAAGGCAATTTACCCCCAATTTAAAGAGGTAGCTCTAGGAGCAAGATAAGGAATTGTAAGCACAAATGATATGGGGGAAGTCATGGTGCACCCAATGCAAAGATATGTAAATAAAGACTCAATGTGGAATGAGGAAGGCATCATGCCCCTAGTCTAATAGGATAAATCTAGGAGTGTGATATGACAATGTAGGCTCATAAGAAATGATATAAGATAAATCACGAGGATCATAAGCATGTAGTCTAAGTATGGTAAATGTGAAAACATGAGAAATATAGGCATAACAATGCATAACAAGTAAGAAACAAGGTCAAATGAGAAACCAAAGTGGTAAGGCATAGACCATAAAATCATGAGTAAATAAGCATAGGGATGCACAAGGTGAAGTAGAAACATAGTAGGTAAATGATCAACCAGAGTGAAATCATAGGCAAAGGAAAGGGTAAATAAAACATAGGAATAAAGATGTAAACAATTATAGGAGAAAATGTATCAAGCAAGGAAAAGGGGGAAGAAGTAAATGCCCCCAGGTGGGGGAAAGTAGGCATGTGACCAAATATAGAAGGTGAATTGAGCATGTGAAGTACAATAAGTAAGGCATAATAAATAAAAACGTGCAAAGTGTAAAAGCAATAAGGAAACAAAAGACAAAAATTAAATCTAAGGTATAGGTATATAAGTATATATGTTATGGTGATGCACATGTATCATTGAACAAACTTTGGAGGAGTAACCTCTTCCTCTAGAAGACCATCCTTGTCCCAAAAAAATTCACCATACTTGTCTTCATTTGTATTTGTCTCTTGTTCTTCTTTATTTGCCTTTTATATTACATGTGTTTCATCTTTATAATCCTTTGTACCATGCGCATACACATGATCCACTTGTGTCACATTGGGAATTTCTTTTCTTACCCAAATTTATTTTCTTTTCTTGTGGGTGTGATCGGATGATTGGGATGTGATGCACCACAACCTCTTTCTTTGGCACCGAAGTATTTTGTGCATTAAACTCAGGTTTTTGTTTTACTTTTGTTGTCTTTATTTCTTTCTTTTACCCATGATTGATTTGATCATTGTGAGGCTCTTTATTCTTTATTTGTGATTTCCTCTTCTTGTGTTCTTTTTGTTATTGCAACCTCTCTTAGATTACTTCATACATACCTTCTTCACATTCACACAGAGTTTCTTTTGGAGTTAGAATGTATGTGTCCAAAGTAAGGTGAATCAATTCCACACTTGGATCACATTTGTCTCTTAGAATCTTAATAATTCTTTGTGAATGAATTTGATACATTGGTGTACAACCAAAGGCACCACTTTTAGATGTTTAAGCCATGGTCTACCAAGTAGTATATAAAATATATCGGATGTAGGAATAACATGGCATAATACTTGTACTTATTTAGGTCCAAACTTAAGTGGTATGACGACACACCCTAAAATGTTAATCAATATTCAATTTGTTATCTTTAGAGAAACTTCCAAATGATCATGAGATTTTTACTTGATGTGTGTATTTACTACAAACTCTTCCATGAATATGTTATACTATTTTCTAACTTCAAAAAGAATATCATGAATGATAAGATCATATAACTTCACTATAATGTACAATAGTCCATAGTGATTATCTTGTGGTGTCTTTGCAACAAAGAATGCAACTGGTGGAGGAAAAGAGGAAGAAGTAGCAATGGTTTCAATTGCCCCCGTGAAGGCATGTCTAGGTGATGTATCGTGAGACTCAACATGCACACCATTTGTGGGGAAAGTTCTCTCAACATTTCATCCTAATGTTCGTATTTATTAATTATTTATATTTATTTATTATTTCATCCTCACTTGGGAAAGAGGGCATATTTATTTTAGGTGGCACTCTTTTTCACATGTTAGATATTTCATAATGTGTGTAAGAAGTTGCAAGAGGATCTAATGTCATCATGATGTGTGAGGGCTTATTATGACATTATAAGGAAGGAGTCACTTATGATAGATTATGTGATGTGTAAGAGCATGTAAGATGGGGGTTGTACTGTAATCTTCACCAACATTATGACAATCTATGATGCATGCCATAAGGCATCTTTGAATGGGTTTGAATATGTCAAAATGGAGTGCCCCAATTAAGGAGTTACATGTGACAGATACTTTGATATGTTACAACAGTTGTAACAGCATATTCTATTTTACAACAGTTGTGACAGATACTTGGGCATTGGAATTTGGGCCAAATATAGTGCCATTTTTGGCACATGGTTTACGTAAACCAAACTTGGTTTGTGGTTTAGCATTTTCTTATTTATTAGATGTCAGAGATGGGGGTTTCATAGTGAGTTTTATAGGTACCATTATTTTGCTAGAATTTCTCCAAATCTACGTGTTAGTGATACTCCTATAAAGGTTTAGACTCTACAAGTACATTATATCCGCATTGATTACTGAATAATACATCAAGTTGCTTTGGAGTGCGAGGTTTTTCTCCAGAAAGAGTTTTCCCCACGTAAATCATTGTCTCACAGTATAATTATCTTTTGTGTTAATTTTCTTGTAATTGTATGATCAAAATTATTTTTACACATACCTCCTCTCATAGATTAGTGTATGTTATGTCAGAAAAATGCACCCTTGGGGGCTTTTTCTGAAAGGTTTGGCTCCCACGTCTTTAGATTACATTTAGAGCATTTTACATGTTAAATAAGACTCCCAATGAGAAAACCCATGGGTCTTGTGGCAAATAGGACCTAAGGGGCTGCACTTTAATGAATTTTGAGCAAAGACAGGGGGTGGACAAGGGTGCTAGCGCCCTAGTCTAGCCCTATTTTGGGTCTGCTCTAATTTGAAATGTCAGTTTTGTGACCGTTATTTGGTCTCCAAGCCGACATCATAAGTTTCAAATATGAATTTATTGGCAGGAATCTTAACAATTGCATATATAAGCATGTTTAGGTTATTATTTGCATCTAGAGAAGATTATTATGTTAGATTATGATTGTGAGCTATTGGCATACTTGTGATTGTCATTGTGTTGCAGAGCATAGCATTGTTATTGTGTTTGTTTGCAGGTTGGATTACATCTTCTCCTCATGGCATTGAAGAGCTTCTTCCTTCTATGAGAGCTTCGTCATCAAGGTATCATTTATTGTGCTTTATCAATCAGTATCATTTGGTTTTTGCCTCTACCTCCCAAGGGCATGCACTCTCTTTGACAACGGTGTTCGGAAGACTTGAATGTCTCTTCGAGGCTTGACTGAGGCAAGCCTCTAAACACCACAACCCCCTCCCACATTCCTTGTGATTGCAGGTTACAGGTGTCAGATCTGGAGAAAGTGGAGTTGCAGAGCAGGAAGGTAGACATTGAAGATTCCAGATCTAAAAAGAAGCAGATAATGTTCAACATTTCGGGACAAGGGCGCCATCAACCTTGTCCTCCAATTTTTGGTCACGGGAAACAAAAATTATAGCAGAGATCAGTGCCGGAAGGAGATCGAAACTATGCAGAAAAAGTTGTGCATTGGACTAGGGTGCCATCACCGTTGTCCCAAATTTCTCCATTTTCTGTCTGCAAAAAATAGTGAGTTAAGGTTCTTTGTCCTCTATCTATTTCCTGTAGCATTTGTCTTAATTCACAGATTTGATTATTGTTTTGCTTAAATTAGGGTTTTAAGGGCATAAAAGCATAAATTGGCAAACTTGTGTGATCACATCTAAATTTCCCAGCAGAAAACCAAGTGGCAACTCAAATCTGATAGCTGACTCTCCCTTGATAGGTGAGGCACTCAGTTGAAAAGCCCTTGGAATGTTTTGTGGAAAAGAGGATTCAAACTAAAGCAAACATTAACCCTTCATCCTTTTTACCCCAAAACATTTTGGTGAACCCGTGTTTGGAACTTTTTGGCACCTTGCCGAGTGTTGTTTGACAAATTTGCATTCATTCATTCTATTGCATTGGAAAATTTACAAAAAATTGCTATATTTGGAAAAATTGAAAATTTTTGCATTCTAGGGTTTATTTTTGACATAGTTTGCATTCATTCAATTACATTTAATTAATTCTCTAATTTTTACATCTGATCTAAAATTCATCATTTTCAATATTGCATTCGAAAAACATACAAAAAAATTTGAAAATTTTGGAAAATTTGCAAAAATTAGCATATTAAGCTTGCATTTTGTGAAATTTGAATTAATTGGCATCTAATTTTAATTAATTTCTGTCATTTACATTAGATCCGATCCAAAATACATAAATTCATCATTTACAATTCATTTGCATGCTTGATTTGTTGAAATTTGCTTGAAATCTTGCATTTTTTGTGAAAACCTAGTTTTGCATGAACTAAGGTTGTAGTCAAAATCTTGTCTCAGATTTAATACCTTGAAAAAACACTCATTAGGTCTAATCTCTGATTGTAGTGTTGCATTAAAGTGACCTCCTTGTGAAATTTCATGTCTAGGGTTTGAAAACTTGCATTTTTCACTAGATTTGAGCCTATCGTCTTGATAGATTTGCACTCCCAGTGTGTTGTAAGGGATTTTATTGCACTAATTGGCTGGCTATTATTAGCCTTATCATTTTCTACCCCTTCTCAAGTTCCTTACAACACCCTTTATTTTGGGCTTTTGCATTCAAATTTTGGGAAAATTGGCATATTTTTACTATCTTTGCACAGGGGTTTGGTCTAGAGAGGCACTAGAAGCGTGTTGTAATGGATCTTTTGGCATTAGGTGGTTGTTATTACTGTTATAAGTTGTTATCCATCATCATTTTCCTTACAACACCCACTGCCCTACTCTTTTACATGGAAATTTGGTGAAAACTGCATATTTTAGCCTATTTTCACTAGGTTTGGCTTATTGATGCTCTAGAGTTGCTTCAGAAGCATGTTGTGAAAGGTATTATTGCATTAGTGGACTGTCATTAGGTATATTAATTTTTATCACTCTTGAAAATCTTCACAACACCTCATCTTTCACTTGTTTGCATTGAGAAAAGTTGAAAAATCAAGCATTTAGAGCATATTCGACATCACTTTGTGCATTTGCCTTTTGCATAAATTTTGGAATATCTTTAAAATATGATTTGGAACTCATTTGAAAACATACATCATGGGAAATTCTTTGGAAGCTTTGTTTGCATACATCATAGATATTGATCGTTTCTCTAAATTTACCCATGCATATCCTCAAGTCTTGGAACAAATAGCACACATACATGATGTTGATCTTTCTATGTGCTCCACGTATGAAATCTTTTGTTATATATCTGATTTTGATAGATTCACAAACCTCGTTGGAATATATACTTGGATATTAGATGATCTCACTAAATTCATGATAAAAAATATATACTAGTAATGACCTCAAGATGTTAGATAAAGCCTTAGATGACTTTATGGAACATTCCACTACAGAACCTATTGCTAAAACATGTGATGATAACTTAGATTTACCTTATGATCCCTCTCCCAAAGTTGTTCCTCCTTATGAGGACACTTCTATGCAAGAGGATGATTTCACTGACAGATCTCTTAATGTTATACCACCATCTCTTCTATCGAATTCTCTCTCTAGCCAAGAAGAAGTGTTTGTGAATGAAGAGCTCCTACCACTTTATTGCAATGTTCTCTCTAGATAAGATGAAACATTTGTGAGTAAATAAGCCTCTCCATCCAAGAACATTCCATGGATAGATAATGATAAAAATCCTACACTAGTGCATGAAACCTGTATGGATCATACCACCAACCTTTGTCCTTTAGTTGATTGTTTGAACACACCTTAGATATCACTAAGGAAGAGAAGACCTTTAATGTCCCTCCTTTGATTGAATATTCAAGTCATTTGGACATTGCTAAGGATTTTAAAAACATCAACTACCTCTCCTTTAATTGCATATTCCTTGAATATCAATAGTGGCACAAACTTTCCACAAGATACAACACTAGTTGATGAAGAAAACATTCAACCTAACATTGAAACAAATCAATAAGAGCTTAAAGATGAACAAGTTGAAAACAAGAACAATAGGTGGGCTATACAACTCTCCCCTCTAGCATTAGAGATTGGGAAGACAGTGACCCACCCGATGATGATCGCTAGCCTGGTTGCCTCTACAAGTAAGTATCTCTAACCCTTTATCTCTCGTGATGTGTTTCCCCCGTGAGTGTTATGTGTTGTTAGGCCTCCTAGGATGACCCTTGATTCTCTTGTAAGGTCAATAATACTAGGAGACTGCCTCTGTTGTGACCTTCTATTTATATCATCATTCTTTTATATTTCCTCTTCTCTTATTTCATTATTGTGTGTTGTGTCTTACGGACATAGCGTTGCAGTTGGTGAATTGGGGGCACCCTCCTACATGACTATCCCTAAGGCACTTGTTCTCCTCTCTGATTTATTGTTTACCTTCCTCTAGTGTTTCCATCTAGCTGGCGGATGACAAAAAGCATATTATACTGATGCGAACCTAGTGTCCCTTTCGCAAGTAATCAAAAAATGGACCTAGTCCATATATGACAATGGGGTTGTTACATATTATCCGACGCTTGGCTAGTGGAATCACTCTGTGATTTCTCTATCTTTATGTTGATGTCAATGTTATCTTATCTTGCTAATGACACTTTAACAATACTGTTGCTCTAAGCACTTTGCTTATCATGAATATTGCCTTGCTTGGCTTTTTCATATAGTTGATCATATGCATTGTTATTTGGACACTAACACTTTTCTTGCAAGGATGTGTTTGTGGGAACATTTGGCGATTGTAAAGTACATGTCACCTATAGGGGGCATGGACATTGTGAGAGCTCGTGTTCCCTTGTGTGTTTTCTTCCTACCTTAACGTGCTTGATATCGGTACGTGATATCAACCACCTTAAGGTGGGGGCATATATAATGTACGTTGTCTGCTTTAGATCATAGAAAAACGTGTTTCAACAATCTAAAATCAATCAATCAATCATGTACACTCTCTGTGGAGGTGGGATATCGAGCATATCCTTTTATCTTAATCCCTCATTGCGAGGTAGGGATGGTGTATATCTCGAAGTAGATTGCACTATCCTATCATTTTCAAAAGTCCTCATCGTGAGGCTGGGAGCGGTTCTATGACTAACTCAACCCTTAAGTGTGTTTTCAGCAGTTGTTGTGGCGAAGCCCAAACATCGGTGTATGCCTGTAATGTGCCTAAGATGGTGATGAGCCTAGCAATAGGAACACTCCATAACTTGTTTGCCGTGTTTTCTCCATGTCTTCAGCGCGTGTTTGTATGGTGTACTTGTTCTCAAAGTGCAAGATCGGTGACGATGAGCTCCTCTACACTTTGGGATTTGTTTGGTGTGTTTGTTCTCAAGGTGCAAGACTGGTGGTGAATAACTCCTCTACACCTTGGGATTTTGTTTAGCGTGTTTGTTCTCAAAAAGTGCAAGACCAGTGGTAATGAGCTCCTTTACATTCTTTTGGGATTTGTTTGTTTACTTTCTTGTACTTGCATCTTGCATTTCATATGGAAAAATCAAAAATAAAATAATCACTGCATTCATTTTATTCTCTGTGCTCTGTGTGTCTTCAATGTTGTATTCTCTGTGTTTTGTGTGAAAAATAGTGAGTTAAGGTTCTTTGCCCTCTGTCTATTTCCTATAGCATTTGTCGTAATTCGTAGAATTGATTATTGTTTGCTTAAATTAGGGTTTTAAGGACATAAAGGCATTAATTGGCAAACTTGTGTGATCACATCTGAATTTCCCAATAGAAAACCAAGTGGCAACTCAAATCTGATAGCTGACTCTCCTCTTGATAAGTGAGGCACTTGGTTGAAAAGCCCTTGGAATGTTTTGTGGAAAGGAGGATTCAAACTAAAGCAAACATTAACTCCATCCTTTTTACACCAAAACATTTTGGCATACTTTTGATTGTCATTGTGTTGTAGAGCATAGCATTGTTATTGTGTTTGTTTGCAGGTTGGATTACATCTTCTCCTCATGGCATTGAAGAGCTTCTTCCTTCAATGAGACCTTCATCATCAAGGTATCATTTATTGTGCTTTATCAATTATTATCATTTGGTTTTTGCCTCTGCCTCCCAAGGGCACGCACTCTCTCTGACAATGGTGTTTGGAAGACTTGAATGTCTCTTTGGGGCTTGACCGAGTCAAGCCTCTAAACACCACAACCCCCTCCCACACTACTTGTGATTGTAGGTTACATGTATCGGATCTGGAGAAAGTGGAGTTGCAGAGTAGGAAGGCAGACATTGAAGATTCCAGATCTAAAAAGAAGTGGATATTGTTCAACATTTCGGGACAAGGGTGCCATCAACCTTGTCCTCCAATTTTTGGTCACAAGAAACAAAAAGTGTAGCAGAGATTGGTGCCTAAAGGAGATCAGGAGTGTGCAAAAAAAGTTGTGCATTGGACTAGGGCGCCATCACCGTTGTCCCAGATTTCTCTGTTTTCCATTTGTGAAAAATAGTGAGTTAAGGTCCTCTGCCCTCTGTCTATTTCCTGTAGCATTTGTTGTAATTCACATATTTGATTACTGTTTGCTTAAATTAGGATTTTTAGGACATAAAGGCATTAATTGGAAAACTTGTGTGATCACATCTAAATTTCCCAGCATAAAACCAAGTGGCAACTCAAATCTGATAGATGACTCTCCTCTTGATAGGTAAGGCACTCAATTGAAAAGCCCTTGGAATGTTTTGTGGAAAGGAGGATTCAAACTAAAGCAAACATTAACCCCCACCATTTTTACCATAAAAAATTTTGGTGAACCCATGTTTGGAACATTTTGGCACCTTATTGAGTGTTGTTTGATAATTTTGCATTCATTCATTCTATTGCATTTGAAAACTTACAAAAAAATTGATATATTTGGAAAAATTTAAAAAATTGCATTCTAGGGTTTGATTTTTGACATAGTATGCATTAATTCAATTGCATTTAATTAATTCTCTAATTTTTACATCAGATCTGAAATTCATCATCATTCAATTCATCATTTCCAATATTGCATTCAAAAAAATACAAAAAAATTGAAAAATTTGGAAAATTTGCAAAAATTAGCATATTAAGCTTGCATTTTTGTGAAATTTGAATTAATTGGCATCTAATTTAAATTAATTTCTGTCATTTACATTAGATCTGATCCAAAATACAGAAATTTATCATTTACAATTCATTGGCATTTCATTTGCATGCTTGATTTGTCAAAATTTGCTTGAAATCTTGCATTTTTCATGAAAACCTAGTTTTGCATGAGCTAGGGTTGTAGTCGAAATCTTGTCTCAAATTTTACTACATTTTCAAAATAGTCATTAGGTCTGATCTCTTATGGTAGTGTTGCATTATAGTGGCCTCCTTGCGAAATTTCATGTCTAGGGTTTGAAAAACTTGCATTTTTCGCTAGATTTGAGCCTATCATCTTGCTAGATTTGCACTCCAAGCCTGTTTTAAGGGATTTAATTGCACTAATTATCTGTTATTAGCCTTATAATTTTCTGCCCCTTCTCAATTTCCTTACAACACCCTTTATTCCTAGCCTTTGCATTCAAATTTTGGAAAAATTGACATATTTTTGCTATATTTGCACTAAGGTTTGGTCTAGAGAGGCACTATAGGCATGTTGTAACGGATTTCTTAGCATTAGATGGCTATTATTATTTTCATAAGTTTATTTCCATCATCATTTTCCTTACAACACCTGTTTCCCTACTCTTTTGCATGGAGATTTGGTGAAAAACCGCATATTTTGGCCTATTTTCACTAGGTTTTGGCTTATCAACTTTCTAGAATTGCTTCAAAAGCATGTTGTGAAGGGTATTCTTACATTTATGAAATTTTTTTAGGCATATAATTTTTTGTCCCTCTTTAAAATCTTCACAACACCTCTTATTTCATTTGTTTGCTTGAAAATTTGGTGAAAAATAACATATTTTGGCCTATTTTCACTAGGTTTTGACTTATCGACTCTCTAGAGTTGCTTCAAAAGAATGTTGTGAAAGGTATTCTTGCATTAGTGGACTATTTTTAGGCATATAATTTTCTGTCCCTCTTGAAAATCTTTACAACACCCTTCTTTTAGTTGTTTGCATCGAGAAAACTTGAAAATCAAGCATTTTAGAGCATATTCAACATCACTTTTGCACGTACTTCTTTGCATAAGTTTATTTGAAATTTGATTTGGCACTCATTTTAAAACATATATCATGGGCACTTCTTTGGAAGATTTGTTTGGATACATCATAGACATTGATAATTTTTCCAAGTTCCCTCATGAGTATCCTCAAGTCTTGGAACAAATAGCATACATATATGATGTAGATATTTCCATAAGTTCCACATATGAAATCCTTTGATATATATCTGAATTTTATAGCTTCACAAATCTCATGGGGATATATCCTCGGATATTAGATTATCTCACTAAGTTCATATCCAAAAACACATTTGGTAGTGATGACTTCAACATGTTAAATGAAACCTTAGAAGACTTATCTCTGTTGAACAGTCCACTATGGTTCCTATTGCCAAAGAATATGATGATAACTTAGTCCTACCTTATGATCTCTCTCCCAAAGTCGTTCCTCCTCATGAGGACACTTTTAAGAAAGAGGATGGTTTCACTGACACATCTCTTAATATCATACCACCAAATCTTCATTCTAATGCTCACTCTGGCCAAGATGAAGCATTAGTAAATGAAGAGCCATCACTTTTCCATTCCAATGTTCACTCTAGCCAAGATGAAGCATTAGTGAATGAAGAGCTCCCTTTAACAAAGAACATTCCATGGGTAGACAATGAGCATTCATTTAACAATAATCAAAATCCTACCCTAGTGCATGGAACCTCTATGGATCATCCCACCAACCTGCTTCCTTTAGCTGATTGTTCACACACCTTGGATATCACTAAGGAGGAGAAGACCCTTAATCTCCCTTCTTTGATGGAATATTCAAATCATTTGGACATCACTAAGTATGTAGCACTAGTGGATGAGGAGAAGTCTCTCACATTAAATCCCTCAAGGATGGATGTTGAGAGCACTCAAAATAATTTGCTTCTCCCACCACTTAAGAGGATAGTGAATATGTGTACTAATGAACTTCAACAAGAAAATATTCCGCCTAACATTGAATCACACCAAGGAGCATTTAAGAATGAACAAAAAATGATGACAAATACTTGGTAATGGTACCTTACACACCTCTCTCCTCTAGCATTCAGGATTGGGAAGAGGATGATTTGATTCTTAATAAAACCTAGCATGGACCTCTCTACAGGTAAGTACCTCTAACCCTTTATCTCTCATGATGTGCTTCCCCCGTGATGTGTTATGTGTTGTTAGGACTCCTAGGATGACCCTTGATTCTCTTGTAAGGTCAAGGATACTAGGAGACTGCCTCTGTCATGACCTTCTTCTATTTGTATCATCATTCTTCTAAATTACTTCTCCTCAGATTTCATTGTTGTGTGTGGTGTCTTACGAACATAGCATTGCAGTTGGTGAATTGGGGGCACCCTCCTACATTACTATCCCTAAGACACTTGTTCTCCTCTCTGATTTATTGTTTACCTTCCTCTAGTGTTTCCATCTAGTGGGCGGATGACGAAAAACATTTATACTAATGCGGACCTAGTGTCCCTTTCGTGAGTAATCAAAAAATGGACCTAGTCCATACATGACAATGGGGTTGTAACATATTATCCGACGCTTGGCTAGTGGAATTACTCTGTGATTTCTCTATCTTGATGTTGATGTAGATGTTATCTTATCTGGCTAACGACACTTTAACAATACTGCTACTCTGCGCACTTTGTTTATCATGGATATCGCCTTGCTTGGCTCTTTCATTTAGTTGATCATATGCATTGTTTATTATCATGATTATTTGGACACTAACACTTTTCTTGCAGGGATGTGTTTGTAGGAACATTCGGTAATCATAAAGTACATGTCACCTCTGGGGGCATGGGCTTTGTGAGAGCTCGTGTTTCCTTGTGTGTTTTCTTCCTACCTTAACGTGCTTGATATCGGTATGCGAGATCAACCACCTTAAGGTGGGGGCATATATAAGGTAAGTAATCAGCTTTAGATCATAGTAAAGCGTGTTTAAACAATCTGAAAAATCAATCACAATCATTTAAGCCCTCTACGAAGGCAGAATATTGAGCATATCCTTTTATCTTAAGCCCTCATCGCGAGGCGAGGATGGTGTATTTCTCAGAGCAGATTGTAGTATCATGTCATTTTTAAAACTCCTCATCGCGAGGTAGGGAGTGGTTCTATGACTAACTCAACCCTTGAGCGCGTTTTTGGCGGTTGTTGTGGCGAAGCCCAATTGTTGTTGTGTGCCTGTAATGTGCCTGAGATGGTGATGAACCTAGCAATAGTTTCACTCCATCACTTGTTTGTCGTGTTTTCTCGTGTCTTCAGCGTGTGTGTGTATGGCGTGCTTGTTCTCAACGTGCAAGACTGGTGGCAATGAGCTCCTCTAGACTTTGGGATTTGTTTGGTGTTTTTGTTCTCAAGGTGCAAGACCGATGGTGAAAAACTCCTCTACACCTTGGGATTTTGTTTGGCGTGTTTGTTCTCAAAAAGTGCAATACCGGTGGTGATGAGCTCCTCTACACTCTTTTGGGATTTGTTTGTTTACTTTCCTTGTACTTGCATCTTGCATTTCATATGGAAAAATCAAAAAGAAAATAATCATTGCATTCATTGTATTCTATGTGCTCTTCAATGTTATATTCTCCATGTTTTGCATGACTGTAATTGTCTTCTCCATATTTTGCGTGTCTCTCATTATCTTCAATGTGATTGGTGTGTCTTCTCTGTGCTTGGCGTGTTCGTTGTGTTTGTGGACCTACTTTAATGCATGTATTGGCCTTGCGTTTAATGCATACATTAAAGTGGGGGCTAAATGTTATGTCAGAAAAATGCACCCTTGGGGGCTTTTTCCTAAAGGTTTAGCTCCCAGGTATTTAGATTTGCATTTAGAGCATTTTGTATGTTAAATTAGACTCTTGATGAGAAAACCCATGGGTCTTGTGGCAAATAGGACCTAGGGGGCTACACTTTAATAAATTTTGAGCAAAGACAAGGGGTGGACAAGGGTGCTAGCACCCTAATCCAGCCCTATTTTGGGTCTGCCCTAATTTGAAATGTCAATTTTGTGACAGTTATTTGGTCTCTAGGCCGACATCATAAGTAACTTCAAATACGAAATTATTGGCAGGAATCTTAACAATTGCATATATAAGCATGCTTAGGTTATCATTTGCATCTAGAGAAGATTATTATGTTAGATTATGATTGTGAGTTATTGGCATACTTGTGATTGTCATTGTGTTGCAGAGCATAGCATTGTTATTGTGTTTGTTTGCAGGTTGGATTACATCTTCTCCTCATGGCATTGAAGAGCTTCTTCCTTCCATGAGAGCTTCGTCATCAAGGTATCATTTATTGTGCTTTATCAATCATTATCATTTGGTTTTTGCCTCTGCCTCCCAAGGGCACACACTCTCTCTGACAACGGTGTTCAGAAGACTTGAATGTCTCTTCAGGGCTTGACTGAGGCAAGCCTCTAAACACCACAACCCCCTCCCACACTCCTTGTGATTGTAAGTTACAAGTGTCGAATCTAGAGAAAGTGGAGTTGCAGAGCAGGAAGGTAGACATTGAAGATTCTGAATCTAAAAAGAAGTGGGCACTGTTCAACATTTCAGGACAAGGGCACCATCAACCTTGTCCTCCAATTTTTGGTCACGGTAAATAGAAAGTGTAGCAGAGATCAGTGCCAGAAGGAGATCGGGACTATGCGGAAAAAGTTGTGCATTGGACTAGGGCACCATCACCGTTGTCCCAGATTTCTTTGTTTTCTGTCTGCGAAAAACATTGAGTTAAGGTTCTCTGCCCTCTGTCTATTTCCTGTAGAATTTATCGTAATTCGCATATTTGATTATTATTTTGCTTAAATTAGGGTTTTAAGGGCATAAAAGCATAAATTGGCAAACTTGTGTGATCACATCTAAATTTTCCAGCAGAAAACCAAGTGACAACTCAAATCTGATAGATGACTCTCCTCTTGATAGGTGAGGCACTCAGTTGAAAAGCCCTTGGAATGTTTTGTGGAAAGGAGGATTCAAACTAAAGCAAACATTAACCCTTCATCCTTTTTACCCCAAAACAGTGTATAAAGCATATTCTACACCTTTGCTTCCTTTCATTTGGTATCAGAGCTTGATCACCTTGGTCCTAGGTGTTAGGGACAAGATTTTTTAATCTAATACTGGTTTCAGTGGAAGCTTGCACAAAAGGAGATCTTGCTGTAAGAAAATGGCAAGCACATCAAGGATAGAGATGGAGGGGTTTATTGGCACTAACTTTGAGTTGTGGAAACTCATGATGGAGGATATGCTTGTAGATAGAGATCTATGGGTTGCTATATCTAGATCCAAACCGTCAGTAATGTCATAAGTCATCTAGAATCTATTAGATAGAAATGCAAAGGGTCTTATTAGGCTCTACTTATCATATTTCATTTTTTGAATGTACACAAAGAACCCAACTCACAAGATCTTTGGAATAAGTTGGGAAACTTATATCAAGCTAAATCCTTAGTTAATAAGCTTTTTTTGAGAAAGATGCTATATACCTTGAGAATGGATTATATTTGTTCTTTGGATGAGCATTTTAACACATTTAATATGATCATGACCTAATTGAACTCTACTAGAGTGAAGATGGAGGAGGAGGATCATTGTATGACACACTTATATTTTTTGCCAAACTCATGGGATCACTTGGTGAAGGCAATTAGGAGCACTTCGTCAAAGCTTAAAATGGATGAGGTAGTGATTAGTTTACTCTTAGAAAATATATGGCAAAAATATTTAGAATCTACTAAAGAAGTCCTATTAGTTTGTGAAAGATTGAAGAAGAAAGGAAAGAAGAAGAACAAGAAGAATGAGAATCTTGGATCCAAATCCAATGGGAGATCCAAATCTCTTGGAAAGTCCCAAGCATCCTGGGATAAGTGTTGGAACTACAGTAAAATAAAGCATTTTAGAAGAGACTACAAGGAGGAGAAAATTAAGAAAAAGAATGAGTCTACTATATCTTCATAGGAGGATGGTGGAGATGCCTTTGTCATGGCATTGGCAACACATGCATCTAAAGGTGTGTGGTTGATAGATATTAGAGATTCCTTCCATAGTACCTTCTATTGAGGGTGGTTTTCAAAGAATGAAGAATATGATGGTGGGAAGGTGTACCTTAGTGATGACTCTCATTTGAGCATAGTTGGTGTAATATAAAAATTAAGCTATTACTAACTTCTACATTACATTAAATTCATATGAGATGAGATGAAAATGATAATTTATAGGAAACTAGAAAATAATTTATAGAAATAAATTACAAAGTTGAAAAGAGAGAGAAGAGAGGAACTTGGAGCTAGATGGAGGAAGCCACTACCTAGGACTCCAACACATTACTTGGATGTCTGTGCTATGCATTGTCATCTTTATGACCCAAAAAATTGAACAGTTCCTAGAAGACACAAAAATTCAACCCAACAACTTGCCCAATCTACAAAATTAGAAAAGGAAATAAAACAACTGAAGCTGTGAAAATAATGCAAGATAACAACATAAAGATAAAACAATACAACAATACCCAAAATGGATAGGAAGTGTAAAATAGATGGATAAGTCTAGAAGGATGCAAAATAGTGGGTAATATATGGGAAATGCATAAAGGATAGATGGATGGAAGAATTCAGGATGTGATCTCCAAGGACTATGTTGCATAGGAATAACATGCCTCATTTTAGGTATTAGACTCAGGATTTTACATGATAGTGCTTGTAACGATAAGGTGATATGATTGGATAGAAAGGATGAGGTAGATCAAGAGATATCCAAAGCATTTTCAACATTTTGTCCCTTTTCTTTATTAAGATCAAAAGAAGGAAGGGAAGATGGGTATGTGGATAGGTAAATGGCATAGGTAGGTATGATGATGTGATGGATGAGTATGGTAGGATAAGAGGAAAATAATAGGATGGGATAGATGAGACAACATGCCCCCAAGTGTAAGACACATAGACAAGGAATCTACACATGACGCCTGTTTGTCAGGTTTTCATCACGGTACTTATCCAAGGCACCACCGAGGTGGTTTTCACCATTAAACAAAGGATTTATCTTATTATTTTGATTTTTATTTGGATGGGATAGGGGAATATGGATAAGAGGGATTTGGAAGAGGATGAGGACTCAAGAGTCTAGTTCCATGAAAGGTGATAATGTCCCATTACAGAGGAATGTCACACATGGATCATGTCAAGTGTAATTTTGTGCATGGATGTTGGTAGAGCGCATGGGAGGGAGATGGAGTAGGTAGATAGTGGTTTATTTAGGGAAGGATAGTGGATTATGATGTGGATTATGGATGGAAGGATTATGCAAAAGCATGGACCATAGGGATATGATGGGTGAAATATGTGAGATAGTAAATGGAAGACGGGGAGATGGAAGTATGTGGGAATGTTGTGGGAACCAAGAGAGATGTTTGTACACACTGAATTGGATTTTGAAGCTTTTGAATGGAAGTGGGAGTTGGGAGTAATGGAGATGTTTGCTTAGGGGATAGTTGATTTAGTAATCTTGGGACCCAAATGGATTAGGATTTTTATGATTTTTTAATAGGGAGCGGGATTTTTGGGATTGTTGGAGTGTGGATGCTCCATTTGGATTAAGTGCTTTTTTCTTGGGGACCCAAACCATTTTAGTTTTGGATTTTTCTTTTTGAGGTGTGGGATTGAGTAGCCTTTTGGATGAATTTTGCTTTGATTCTTTGCATTGGTGTCGTATGGCATGAAGATCTTTAGGATTTTTTGATTTATGTAAGGAGGCGTCCAAATTTCTATTTTTGAATCCCATGGGGGTTGTGATAGCTTCATGTTTGGTCAATGTGTGTATTCATTGATCATGAGTAGGAATTTTAGGGGATTTAAGGGAATGAGGTGTGTGGATGGAGGGATTAGTGGACTTGTAGATAAAGGGATGAGGGGATTTGAGGATGGGGATATTAGGGGTTGGAAGGAGTGGAGATAAATCAGATGGAGGAAGGTGTATATGGTCACATGCTTTTGGAATTTGTATGACTATGGAGGAGGGATAATTGTTGGTTCCTCCAACTGATATATCCAAAACCTCCTAAAGACTAGCCACTTTCTTATGCTTAGGGATTTCGGGTCAGTGGCCAACGAAGAGGATTACAACTCATAGGAGTTGAAAAATCCTCTACACTTTTGGTTCTGCCAGACCAAGGCGGGTATACCTATACAACATTCAAGGAATATGTCTAGACTGCTACTGAATGTTGTATCAAAGCAGAAGGTTCTTAATAGTGATATGACAAAGAGATGACTGATTTCTCTAGGACTAGCTTAGTCCTTTGATAATACAGTTCAAAACCTAGCTGAGAACAAATGTTCATCCAAAACTACTCTTGAAAGAATAATAGAAACAAAAATGGTTTGATTATATTTTGGGAGGATTAGAATGAACCATTTAACCTAATGAGAGACCAGTGCATTAATCCAATGGGCAATAGAGTCAAATTGTATGAAACCTATGTATCATTCAAGCAATGTTATCTCATAACTGAAGGACTAATGGTATCGATACCTTATAACAATGCCTCCTTGACACGATAATACAAAAAATTCCTTTTAAACCATGGGACATACAATAGTCAAGTGAACATCTTTCAAGCATTTATATCTCCCCTTGAGAGAAAGCAAGAAAAACATGCACTATGCAATGGATTGCAAAGATGAACTGAGATATCCTTGATAGTCAGAAATCATATTAACTCCATCAAATGTTACACAAATAATTCCATAGCCAATGTATCTTTCTATTAATTTGAAATAACCATACTCTATAGTTTTGAACATAGATTAAGAAACAATTCCACTCTATTTACAATGGATCAAAATACAGAACACCCCACTGTTCATAACCCGAGACTCTAAAAACCTCCCTTTCTTTTGGCCTTGAATTCCCATTTATAAGAACATGGGAGAAACAAGCATCAGGCTACTAATAGGTGTCACATTTTCATTTGATAATTGAAAAAGGGGACCACCACCAGAATATTTGCCCTAATTCCATTAAGGCTCATCCTTCACAAAAAATCATTACTTCAGGCAAACAGAAGTAACTAATTTTGTCTTATATGCTACCTCACTTTTCATACGGGGATAAACCAGGAGATGATAGCTGGCATCTTCTAATATGTTCTCTTAACCTTCACCACCTCAACCATCCAAACACTTGTTCCCAATACAAGCATCTTCTACCTTGTCCATCCAGTCGCTCACGAAGAAGTAAGGATAGATGTCAGGGACGATCATTGAAGGAAGCACAGGATTCAGAAAATCCTGTCACTAAGCCCAGTCTCACACGAAGGCAAGAAGGTCTTCCTCTTTCAATTGGAGGTTTCCAACCACCTCATCCAAACATAAACCAGAGGAAGCCACTAATACTTGATGTTGGCGACACCAACAATCCAAGTAAAGAGGAAGCAACAGCTGTCATTTTTTCCACTTCCACTTCCATTTGCCCAAACTAGATGAACAACACTCCCTCCATTATTTCCTAGGTTCTTCTAGAGCCCAAAACATTGAGGGAGGGGAAGAGAGAGCAATGTAATCTCCCTTCCTTCAAGCAAAATCTAGGGACCCACAAGAACAGGACGTCTTCAGAGTCATCAGATTGAAACTTGAATGCCACATCTAGATGGAACAGGGAGAAGGGGGATTCTCACTGGCTCAATAGATGCAAATCTGCTCCCATGATCTTACCAGATCCTCCCTTCCCTCAAAATAATGCTTCTCCATCCCCCTTAATCTTATAGGAAAATAATGTCAACCAGGAGAACAAAGAAGAGAATCCAAGGGAATAGGATGCTAAGCCATGCATACTTGAGAAATAAACTTCCATATTTGCCTGCACAGGAAGAAACAACATATGAAACAACAACAGGAGCACAAATTTATATGAAGATTGAAGAAGCTCCTATTCCTTGGATAACCACGACTTGCCAATTTTCCCTTATCAATTCAATTTTGACCAGTAACAAGGCATCTCAATCTTATGTGGAAACCCTTCCAACAACCAGCTAACACTGTCAAAAAGGGAATGGAGGCGGCAAACTGCCTTATGTCAATATCCTGCATCCTAGGGCCGTCAACTTCCATAATGAGCAAGCCAAAACTGGCCCCTCGATCTCAGTGATCATCCCAATTTAGATGGCACACCTAATTCAAACCCTGCTAAGATAAGAGCATAAAATCTTCACAAATTTAGAACATATCCCAAAAAACCAACTCTGCACCCAAACAATCATCCTAGAGGCTGATCCTCTGTACAACAGTGGCAAAGGAAATCCTCCACATGCATGAAGAAACCTACCACTGAACAAATATATCACGACATGCGCGAGATCACCCCAGCCTTCACTCAACTTCAACCATCAGATCCACACTGTGAACCACATCGACAGTCACAAGGGAAGAACAACACATCTAAAGAAAGACATTCACAATTTTGAATCTCGGCCATAGATCAACATAAATCAACAGTCTTCACAGAAAATGTTTCCTCTCCAATGAGGACCAACTGTCAAAAGACACAATCATCACGCTTGCCACAACAATGCATCGCCCCTTTGCACCGAGCCTTCTGGGATCTCAGTGAAGACCATGGCCCTAGCGAAGCACACTCGTCAAAGCCAACAACATATCCTTCACAGTCTCATTGGGGCTCCAAAATACCTCTTGCAAAGGCTCAAACCACAACAAAAAAATTGCGTCACACCCGTGAATCCTCTGTGCGAACACACACCTCCCATTCAGGCCCAGCCACAATAGAAGACAACATGGTACCATGCAAACCCATAGGAACCCATAAAATAGTCCCAACAGAAGAGTGTCCTTCCCGCGAAGCGTCAGCCTAAATACCACACAATAGCCATGTCAAACCCACAACATTGTGAGAAGCAAGAGCCAAGGCGAGTGGGAGAGATAGCTACAGCGAGAACAAAAAACCTCGCGGACATGGCAAGGACATTGTGATTCAATTTGGCACATGCATAAAAGTGTTCATAAAGGAGGGGCCATACTAGGTTGAATGAATGAGGGGGACATAAACATACCCGATGCATAAAATAAGGGTGGGCTATTACTGAAACTTATTGGGCATATTTTGATCACTGGATACAACAAGAAATCCTAGGTGTGGGGCTGGTATATTGACAACAAAATATACCCCAGAGACAACATAAGTGATCAGGAATGGGCCATGGGCATTCAATAGTAAACTATAATGGGATATGGCTGAGGCAAAATGAGGCTAAGACATTAGGCTCCAGGGCTTTGCAATGGTTTAACAGGCGAAGAAGACATGAACCAATGGTCTGGGTATGCATCAAAATGTGGGTGCAAACAATAATGACATATGTTTTTGAGGTGCGATGGGATGCATGATGGAAAGAAGTGGATTTAGAAGGCATGGAGTTGGTACCAATATCTTGGGATTGTTTTCCTTGGGGTATATAGCCAAGTCCATGTGATCATGGAGGGACTTTGACATGGATGGGCTCCTAGATACCTTGTTCATGAAGGCCTAAGCCTTTGCCTTGATAGTTCATGTTTTAGACCATGTGATGTGCAATGGGATGCTTGTTATTTAGGACACAAGACACAAGTCCATTATTTGATGGGGAAGGTGAGGTGGTGGATAGTGGTTGTTCCTTTCCTAGGAGAGAACATCCATGGATGAAAGCAGTAAGACCAAGATGTTGGCAAGAGACACTATATGGATTCATGGTTGTTGTCATTAATGGCAAAAAAGGTCATCCCACATATCCGCAAGTCATAATGTGCCTCTACCGGAAGTCAGAATGAAGATTATTGTGGTTCGGTGAACAAGAACAGAGCATGTGGCAAGGTCCGACAGACAGGACCGGATCTCTCAGAGGAAGTATCTTGGTGCAGTGCGGATCTGGGGAAGTCAAGAGGACTACCTTGAGTAGTATATTCCAAGGATTCAGCCTCCGGTGATGGACAAAGAAAAAGATATGAATAGTTGTATACCGGATTCCTGAGTGACAGTGTGAACAGAGGAAAAACTGACTGACAGAGCATCAGACCATTTTCTGGATGTGTTATTGTTGATGGTAAAGGTTGTGAAGGCATGAATCATGGTTGGCCGACATGATTAATGATATCTACAAGTATATGCTTGATCCGCAGTACTTGATATGCAAGGATTCAGCCGACAGAACAGAGTTTGTGAGAAGATAGACTATTCCAGGTGCCGACTAGAAAGGTGATGAAATTACTTGTGCGGATATATATGCACGATGGATTTAGTTGTGAGAAAAGAAGTTGTGGTGTGAAATATGCGAAGAAGTATAGAGCTGAGTAGAAACAATAAGAAAGATCCGGTATGTGAAAGGAAAGCAAAATAAAGATAAGAGGAAAGATGAAGTGCAGCAGATCAGTGTACTGAGCCTAACCGGAACTGAACCCCAGCATATGTGGATGCTTCCAATCAGTTCAAATATTGTATAACATCACTTTGTAGACAGTGTGTCTCCTTGTAGGCAGTGGGCCTCTTTGTGAGCAGTGTGCTCGGGCAGTGAGCCCTAATTGGCAAGTGCCATTTTTGTAACTCCTTATTCTTTTAACAGAGAATAATCTTTGGGTTAATCACCCCGTGGTTTTCTCCCTTAACAGGGTTTCCACGTCAAAAATACTGTGTCATGTGTTTCTTATTTCATGGTAATGTTTTTGTTTGATTCAATGCTGCATTAATTAATAAGAAAGTTCAAAAGAAGAAATAATTAGGATAACTGATTCACCCCCCCCCCCTCTCAGTTATCAACACAAGAAGATAGGATGATGGAGTTGCAATAGGGTTGATGGTGGATAAAGAAGGATCAATACATGATGATAATGGGTGCTCAATAGGAGATGGTGTTGGGATGCTCAGATCTTTATTACCATTAGGCTCATTAAGAGGTATTGTGCTATGATCCAAGACATTTGTTGTATTATCTATGTGATCATGGGAACTAAATGTCTCATCAATGGAAGTGGAGGCTGTTGGATCATGGATAAGATGAGGTGAAGAATGGATAGAAGTAGTTTGGATATCTTTCTCATGGATGGTGGTGATTTGGAAATTTGGATCCTTATCATGAATATGATCTTGATCATAGAGAGGATTAACATGGATAATGTGATATTGGGATTGGATAGGATGAACTTGGATTGTTTTCTCATGGGTAGAAACTTGATCATAAATGATATCTGGATCATAAAGAGGATTATGGAGAGGATGAATGGAAGTGCTTTGATTTTGATTTGGATGAGGGGTTAATATTTCCACATGCTTTAGATTAGACTCTTGACAAAGCTTTTGGGCTTGGATGGAAGTGGAAGACTCTTGAATAGGAGTAATAGGCTCTTGATGGTCCTCAACATGGGTACATGATGGATCTTGACTTGCACTTATGGTAAAGGGATCTTCAATGAATTTGATAGGTGTTGAACAAGATGATGGGATTGGAGGGATAGGCACGATACTTGAAGGCTCTTGGATAGGTTCCGGTGGTGCCTCCACCTAGAATTTGGGTTTCAAGTATTCATCTACAGGCCCTTTCATTTAAATCCAAAAAAAATTATAAGTCCGTCGGCCTTCACATTTGTATGTATGTATCTTTGTATATGGCCGCTTGTATGTGTCTTTGTATATACAAGTGTAGTTGTACATTAGCGGACCCGAAAAAAAAGTCAAATCGACTTCAGAAATGGTGAAAAAATCAGTTGTATGCATCTTTGTATGCATATAGGTTTGTATGTGACCAATGCAATATACAAAGTAATGATACAAAGGGAGGAAACAAAAGTCATCGCCGAGACAATGCACATCAGCGTCTCATTCCATGGTCTCGCTGATAGGCCGATGAGTTTGTATGTTCGAATATACAAGGCAAATATGCAAGGTCAATATACAATGGAAAAGATACAAGGGGTAGACATACAAAGTCTCATCGGCAAAGCTTTGTCTATCGGCGGCGAAGTCCAAGGTTTCTCCGATGGGCCAATAAAGATACATGCAAGGCAGGAACCAAAGGGTGGGGTCCACAAATTGTGTATATATATATATATATATCTATTATTGTATGTTTGCACATGCAATAGAACATACAAGGGAATGTGTAATCCTGAGATGCAAAGCCCGGACCCGAAATGAATATACATTCTAGTTGATAAAGGCAAAAGTTCGATTGTATGTATGTTTTGCTTGTATATTCGCAGTTGTATATGCGATATACAAGGCAAAGATATAGGGGAAGATATACAAAGCGGACCCGACCAGAAAATGTAAATCGACAAACTCGAAGGTGGGGTCCGTAGTTTGTATGTTAAGTGCATTGTATATGCTAAAATATAAAGAGAAGAAGATACAACGCCCAGACCTGATTGAAATTTCAAATTGGTTCATAATGATTTGGGGTCCGCCCTTGTATGTGGTGATTGTATGTATATACAATTGCACATACAATTTCGAATGCAAATGAAGATACAATGGCTCGCCGATGGAGATACAAATATTTAGCGATGGCGAACCAATCAGATGCTGCCACGTGTCCAAGAGCAGTTGTATGTATATGCAGTTGCATATACAAAAATTAAAAAAGGCAAAATGTATGTTCGCGATGTGAAAAGTGAAAGGGGACAATACGCCTGCGTGCAGTAATTTCATTGGTTGTGGACTTTTCAGCGTGATTTGAAGCCACAGATCTCGGCGGAAGGAAAAGAATTGATGACCTGTTTCAAATCTTCAAAGTAGGAGTAATTTTTCTATGTGTTCATTGCATCATTTCGGCGGGAAAAAACTTGAAAAACACGTGAACCGTTGCTGCATCCCGAAATCGGTAGGTTGGCTATTAATGGCAAATTTGTGGAAGTATGGGTCTTAATGGACAGGCCAGCTACCATTTTTAAGGAAAATCTTTAAGCGGTGACACACTTCTCGAATTCAACCACTCCCTTCTTCTTCTTCTGCCTGGAGCATTGAATGTTTTGGGCACCATTTTGATGGTGCGATGTATCTAGCAGCATTTTGAGTTGACCATGTAATCAATTGCTGAGTACACGTTCTAGGTATATTAGAACCATGTTACTCATTTTTCTCAGGGGAAGACCGGGGTTAATTTTTTGGAGAAATAACGAAAAATAAAGCTTTTTGGCTGTTCTATCTCTTTTGGAGTTTATGAGTTGCATCTAAATGCACGTTACACATGTTCAGTTTCATGTTGTGTTTATATGAAAAATGCTTCTTTGCATGTGTTTAGCTATTTATCTCCATTTGTTGTATGCATCCCTTCTTTTGAATATGGTTGCTAAGGGTTACTTAGATTCTAGGATATAGATTTCTATATTGCATGCTTAACTTTTGACCTCCATTCAAGGAATGGATTAAACTGTTTTAGGTTAAGTATGAAGAAGATTGTATGGCAGCAGAGATATTTGTAAGTAGAGATATCTAAATACTCATTCTTGGGTGGTATTTGTAAGACAAATACCAGTCCCGACCCCTTGAAACTTGAATGCCAGTGCAAATCATTCACATGTATAAGTCTAGTTGACTCCTTGCCCTGAGATAGGCACTGGTCTGCCCTTGTGTAGTAGTTATGATCCAAAACCCCCTGTCTTGCATCCAAAACATAAATACAAATCATTTCATAATTTCAACCTATTAGTTTGTAGGAGTAAAAGTAGGACCCCTGCATACTCTCATTCCTAACTAGTTAGATATGTCCAAGAACATTGCCAAACTTGTGATTTATCATGCAAATCTTGGTCCAAACATGAGAGTATTCTACATGTGACTAAAAGGGTAAATCTTTTTGTTGGGTGAGTCAAAGTTAAATCTTTAGCTATAGGGATACCCCCCTTGGTGCGACAGAACCAGAAGTGAAGGGGAGGCAGCTCACGCAACCTCCTATATTTGTTGGTTGAATCTGCCTGTGCATCGAAACTGGCAAAACCCTCTGTGATTCAGATTAAAAACTCCAACAAAGTGGCGACTCCGTTGGGGAGTTGAATTAAAAGTGTTATTTTTGCCCATCTGAGTCACCAACAAAGTGGCGACTCTACTGGGGAGTTAAATTGAGTTAAGAGTGTTATTTTTACCTCCCTAGTTAGGGGTTTTAGACCTGGAAGTGCTTTTGATGCAGCGAACTTAAAATTTTTATGTGTGGCTTTACTGTTGGAGGACCCATAAAGGAAAGAAACTAAAGGTTATGGGTGACTCTGAGCTTGCTATGTATCAAGTAAGATCAAGGTTTGTCTCAAAGAATCGAATACTTAAATAGCATAGGAATGTTGTTTGGGACTTAATCGAGCAATTTAATGTTTTCAGTATTGACTGGTTGGAGAGAGGCAAAAATTAGATGGTAGATCTATTGGCCAACATTGCACTCAGACTAGATGATATAACCTTTGCTGGTATTTCTAAGGTTGAGGTGCAGGCAAGACCTTAAGTCCCTGATAACATACAAAATTAGCAAGTTTTTAATAATTATAATGACATCCTAGATTTTCTAAAGTGTGTTGATCAACATGAGAGCCAAGAGATTGATTTTGGAGCTTTTGTGGAAGTAGTGGATGGAAAAGACACTGTTTTCAGAAATGAAGTAATATAGCTTAAGACAAACAAAATTCCCAAGGGATTGGTTGCTTTAGAAGGAGTATTTGATGGTCCTGATAGGAGTACTGTCAAGTAGAATTCTACTCATATAGAAGACTTAGAAGAAGTCAACTTGGGAACTACTAATGCACCTAAGAAAGTGCATGTGGGGAAGAACATGAAGCCCCAGGTGAAAGCAATGTAGTTTCTTTGTTAAGAAAGTATAGGCATGTTTTTGCATGGTCATATGATGATTTGAAAGCTTATAGGGAGGATCTCTTTCAACATGAAATATCATTGAAGGACGGTGCTAAACCATTCAAGAAAAAGTAGAGGCCTATCAATCCTACATTAGCACCTAAAATGCAAGAGGAGCTGATGAAGCTCAAAGATGGGGGAATCATTAAACCCATTAGGCATTCAACATGGGTGTCTAACCTTGTGCTGGTAAGGAAAAATAATGGTGATATCAAGTTATGTGTTGACTTCAGGAACTTAAATATATCATCATTAAAAGGCAATTATCCATTACCAAATATGGAGGCTATACTCCAAAAGGTGATTGGTTGTGAGCTCCTATCAATGATGGATGGCTTTTTCAGATATAATCAGGTAAAAGTGAAGGAGTCAGAGCAATATAAGACTACATTTACAACTCCTTAGGGCACTTTTGTATATATCAGAATGCCTTTTGGCTTGACTAATGCAGGTGCCACATTTCAGATAGCTATGGATGTAGCCTTTTTTGATTTCATTAACATTTTCATGGTTGTCTACCAAGATGACTTAATTGCATTCTTTAAGAAAGAAGAGGAACATTGCATGCATTTAGAAAAAAAAATTATTAGAGCTTTGGAATATGAGATATCTCTCAATCCTAAAAAATATGCTTTTGGGGTTACTGAGGGCAAATTATTGGGACATATAGTGTCTAAGGAAGGAATAAGGATTGACCCAGAGAGAGTGGCTACAATTGACATAATTCCTGAATGTAAGAGCATGAAAGGCATACAATCATTCTTCGGGAAAGTGAATTTCTTGAGGAGATTTGTGACAAACTTTGCTGAAACTACTAGGCCCATCTCAAAAATGTTGAAGTGAGATGAAAGGATAGCATGGAGTGAAGAACCATATAAAGCTTTTATAAGTATAAAGAAGGCTACTAAGGAGGCACCAATTTTAAAATCTCTAGATTTCTCAAAGCCTTTTCAGTTATTTTATTTTGCTTCTTTTCACACTATTGTTGCAGTATTGCTACAAAAAAATGATGAGGGATACGAGCAACCAATTACCTTTTTCAACAAATCATTGCAAGCTATAGAATTGAAATATGACATGATTGAAAAGCAGGCTTATGCTTTGGTAAAAGCAATCGAGAATTTTAGAACTTATCTGGTTGATGCTATAATTGTTCCATATGTACCTTCAACTACTGTAAAAGACATTTTCACTTAGCAAGAAGTCATTGGCAGAAGATGCAGATGGATCAATAGGATCCAGGAGTTCAATATCAAAATCAAAATTACAAAGCTTGTGAGAGGATAAGGGCTGGAAAAACTAATGGCTGAGTCAAATCTAGAAGCTATCCAAATAAACACTGCTAGGTATGTTGATATTTCTCCTATTTGTGATATGCAAACTACAGGGTGGTATAGAAATGTTGTACGCTATCTACAAAACTTGTCATGCCTTGAAGGGATGATAGATAATGAAAGGAGGACACTGAAGCTTCAAGCCATCAAATATGTGATTATTGAAAATGAACTGTGGTGGAGAAGTATTAATGGAGTATTGCTCAAATGTGTGGATGGAAAACAAGCTTAGGAACTCTTGTATGAAATGCATAATGGTGTATGTGGTGGCCATTACATGGCCAAGACTACTACTCACAAGGTCTTGAGAGTAGGGTTCTAGTGGCCAACACTTTTCAAAGATGCTAAAAAATGGTAAGAGCATGTGATGTGTGCCAATGATTTGCTAGTAAGTTGAAATTCTCTAGAAATTTGCCTCTTGGACCAATTTCAATTCAAGCACCATTTTAACAACGAGGAATCAATTTCATAGGTGAGATTGTAGAAAAGTCAAGTGGAGGACATTCATGGATTTTGGTGGCTACTGATTATTTTACTAAATGGATAGAGGCCATTCCCACCAAAAGGGCCACAAGTAGGGTAGTCACTGAGTTTCTAATAAATAATATTCTAACTAGGTTTGGTGTACCAAAAAGGATTGTAACTGATAATGCTATGTGCTTATGGTCAGAGGAGTTTATTGACTTCTGCAACAAATATGGGATTTCTATCTCCTATTCATTCCCCTATCATCCATAAGGAAATTGACAAGCTGAGTTCAGTAATAAGAGCCTCATGAAGATTATTAAGAGAGTAATAGAGAAGAACAGAAAGGCTTGGGATTCCAAGTTAAGGCAAGCCCTATAAGCTGATAGGGTGAGTATTAAGAAAGCAACAGGGTAGTCACCATTTGAATTGGTTTATGGGATTGATGCCAGGATGTCTGCTAACAATATGCTATAAATGTATAAATTTATACAAAAATATGAGGATGATATCCCATATGAGATGCAAATAAGGATCAATACTCTAATTGAGCTTGATGAAACAAGGAGAGTAGCACAACTAAGGAATGGAAAGATGTAGCTGAAAGTGAAAACATTGTATGGCAATAAATCATCCTCTAGGAAGTTTGAGAGTGGGGATATGATGTTAATGTGGAATGCAAAGGCATAGGAAAAGGGAAAACATGGAAAATTTGATGCCTTATGGCTAGGTCCTTACTTAATTAGTAATTCTCATGGGGAAGATTCATATTTTTATAGTCCCTAGAAGGAGAACTTTTGGAATTGCCAGTACAAGGACAATTCCTTAAGCCATACTTTTCTTAAAGTATGTTGTTTTCTATGTGCATTGTATTTGATGTAAATATCTTGTACATATTGCTTGTTTCATCATTCCTTTTCTGTGTTGGTTTGTTTCTCTGTGTCTGGTCTGCTCCACCGAGAGATCTTTTGGTTTCTTGCCATCCCTGTGCAAGCAAGCATCCCTGAACATGAGCCACTGATAGAACTTATGAAAAACCCTGTGGTATGGGGTATTTTTCCTTTGTTGTGGTCTCTTGTCTAATCTTTGTGGGTAGGGATTCCTGAAAACAGTGTTTAGGGTTTATTAAAAATTTGTGAACCATAAAAAACCCTAGTATTTAGTCATTGGGCCTAAATGTTTTTTCCCTTTATTGACTGAACATACATGTTTCCCGATTGGTCTAGTTATAACTTATGCCTTTAGCATTCATGTCATGATTGACCCAATCTACCTAGTGTCTTTCCTCAAGACCTGTGCTAAAAAAGGTTATCAAATGAATGGCTTTATGAAATAAATTAAATTTTATCCAAGTCTGATTTAGGGTCATGTCCAAAATCTTACCCCTTGTCATGGCGCCTAGTGTAGTCCTCTTTTAAAACATCCTTCAAGCATGTGCACTTATGTCAGGACTTAAGTTCCACATTGCATTAGCCCCTTGAATCACGTTTGTGATCCTAACACTTCATTATGGAAATGCGATGTGATTTGCCTATAGGTGTTTGTTTTGTGTTGTGTCGTGTGTATTGCTCATATTGCGGTTTGATATACCTAAAGGAGGAAACAAGGGGCGATGTACACTGACAATTTAGATCCTTGCCATGTGTCCCCACCCTAGTCCATCACTGGAAGTTCTTATGTTGCAAGTTTCTCAAGGAAATAATATTGTGAAAATGTGATATGCGATGGCATTTGTGTTTAGTTGGCGGTAGAAGGAATTATGAAGCAGGGTATACGTGGCACCTTTTGTGCTCATCGCCAAGACTTTTCACATCGCGGTTAATGTAGTGGAGTTTCAAAGCAAAGGGGCGATGTGTGCATGTGTTGCGATAGCTGTCTATCATGTCCTAAGGCATTCTTCATCTACGGCTTTGATTTAAAATTAAAACGACTATTTGCTATCCACTCTCGTTTCGCTTGGATGAGCTATCACTCTTCCATTAATGGTGTTCTAATGTATTCAAAGCCACATAATTGATATTCTTCTTGCCCTCTTTTCATTCTGCATACGTAATCTTTTAAGTGATCGAGCCAAGGGAAATCAAAGCAGAGAGATTTGAATCTGAAGTAGTCTAATCCAAGTAAGTAGGTTTTTAGCCCATCTCCTATGAAAAATTTGAGTTTGAAATTTGAAGAAAGTTTGTGTGCTTGTAATGAATTTATGAACCCTAGTTGAAAGGCTAACATCCTGTGAAATTTATATGTTCAAAGTCTACCGATGTCTAATATGTCATAGTAGAATAGTACTAATTTTGAAAGGGTAGTCTGGTATTTTAATTTTATTTCAAGAACCCTAGTCTTAGTCCTTGTTAACAAGATGAGTTAGGCCAATAAAGCATCAACAAGCAAAACTAGGGCCAAAAGGGCAAGACCTCAAACTGACGATGTAAAACCTGAAGATTGAAGATGAAAAGCCGAAGACCAAAGGGATAAAGTGAGATTGTTCCAGGTTTATGGATGATGATCTCATGAAATTATTTCCTGGGGCTAAAACTATTGGGAAGAGAGCTATCGGTGAGGGTGTTTTATCTGACCACCTTCAGGACTCTGCCCGGGAAATTGGAGATATTGTTGTGCTGCAAACTAGATGGGATTTGTTCCACTATGCTTACAAGAGGTCTAAATACCCTAAACCTATTTGCAATCTGTGGAGAGTTGATCTGGTGAAATTGATTGTGCCCAATGTATTTGTGGATGTTGGATTGATAAGGGAAATTTCCAAGTGTTATGACTTAGAGGACAAGGCCATAAAGAGTGTGGATGGAATCCACAGATGGAGATAAGTAGAACTCAAGTTATAAAAAATTTCAAGTTAGACCCCTCTGCTACATTTGCTATTCCTTTTAGTGCATTGAAGCAAGAATATGACAAAAACAAATATGCATACAGAACTCAAAAGCTCTCTTGGCATAGAAGAAGTGATTTGGGCAATAAAGGGTAGAAATTTGTTGCAAAGGAGTTAGAACCCTTTAGCTGTGATAAATTTGAAAATTATTTTAAGAATACCTATTATGCATCGTGTCAAGTTTTGGGCAGGAAATTTGATTTGAATATGCCCATCCCTTTGATGGTTATGGCTACTGACATTCATGATAAAGAGTTGCATAAGGGTTTTGACTTTGCTTCATATGTTGCTGGTAGAATTCATGATGAACTAACCAAGTTGAAGGACCCTAAGGCTCCTCTAGTTTTTAAGCATTATTATGTGTTCATGCATATGTTGTTATGGAGTGGAGTGAGGTCTTGGTCCAAATTATTTGACCTCACTACAAAAGATAGTGACGACAGTGATTTACTAGTGCAATTATGGACTCACATTTGGGATCAACACTACTCTGAGCTGAATTATCTTGCTTTTAGCAATAAGTTGGTATTTGTTGTCTTGGAAAACCTAGGGGTGAGACCTATAGAGAGAGTTTCTAAGTCTCTAATGGAAAATTTGAGGCCTAGAGATTTCAGGCCTGATACTATGATTGAACACAATGGGGAAGATTGGTATTTCTTCAATAATATGCACTATCTTCATAGTGTATTACGCCATGGTTCCACCTCATTGCCTTCCTGTCTATGTGTCTAATAGACTTGCCTTTATGAAATCATGTGGCAACTAGATTCTATGGACAAAGAGCATTTCAGAAATGCTAAGAAGGGATCATTCATCCCCAGACAATTTGCTTTCTCCCATTTCAGGATCAACTCTAAGGAGGGTATTGATAATTTCACAGGAACGTTGAGAACTTATAAGATGGGAATGGAGAAGTTAAGGAGATGTGATCTTGAGAGATTCATTGATGGTGCAAGGAAACATGTGGGCAGGTCTAGTGTCTCCCATCAGGAATTTAACATCGCATAAAGAAATTAAAAAAAGAAAGGATGCTTGGTGTTATGTGAATGATTTTGAAGGGAATATAATCAAGATGAATCCAAGATATGTTAGCCCTTATGTCCACATTCCTAGTTTTTTTCAGAGGGCTATGAAGATGTTGGAAGACCATGAAAAGGGCTTATTCATGGAAGAGGTAAATAAGGCTGCAGAGGCAGTGAGAATGAAGAAGGATGAGTGTTCGGCTATAGTTAGGATCAAACCTATTGGGTCTTCAATCCATGGCCTTCCAAGTCACCAAATGGATATTGGAGAGTAAGAAGTTGTTAAGCCTCTTGTTGATTATTCTGTCAATACCAAAATTGGAGCTACTATGGTGGAATAGTCTGCTGAACATGTTCCAGTTGATGAGGACATGCAAAAAAATTTCCCTTCTCCTCGCATCAATGATGCCATTGATTCTTTCATTCCCCCTATAGAATGGTTGATATCACTTATGATGAAGAAATTTTTGAAGCCGATGATGATGTTAGAATAATGGCATGTAGAGAATTCATAAGTGATGAGTCCTTTGTGCAAATAAGGGAATTTAGGGAGTTTGTAGCCTAGGTTAAATGTAAATAAATTCATGACAAACTTGAAAAGGTAAAGGAGGGAGTGGATCCCTTGATGGATGAGGAAATCACGAGAAAAGAAGATGAAAAAATTTAGAATGAGATTATAGCAATTTCACCTGTAGAAAGCAAAAAATTAGTTAGGCAAAGTAATATTCTTTTTTGACCTAGTTGGGATATTTCCTTTGCCATTAATTTTGATGTAGTTAAAAATGATAAGAATGCCCTCATTTCTAAAGAACATATTGATAACAAAGTGTTTGGCTCAGCTTACAGCACAAGCTTGTGTGCAACAGCTATTTGGTAGATGGCTCCTAACACAAAAAAGCCAAGGTTGGTCAGATCAGTGGGGGACATTACTAGAGAAGTTATCATAAGAAGAACATCAGAGGTCACCCCTACACATGCTGCAAAGCTCATTGTGCATGCAACAATGCTCAGTGTAGATACTACTTAAGTAATGAGGGAAAAATATGAAAAATTGATGGATAAGTTCAATTTATTATAGGATGAAAATCTTAAATTGAGATCTTATATCTCTCAGGAAAAAGCTGTGTTACCCGCAATTGAATCCCTCCCCTCCACTCCTTTGCATGATTTGTCTACTCAAGATAGAGAGACTCTATCTCATAGGATTAAGGGATTGAAGGATGAGTTGAAATTGGCCAGAAACAGTGAACAAAAGGTACGAGATGAAGTGAAGAAGGTAGCAATTAACATCATTGATGATATCCTTGGCCATAGGATCTCTTGTATTCTTCACAAGTTAGACAATGTATGGAAGGTTTACAAGGATATCCACGGGGCATATGAGAAGCATCTCACCATTTAGGATCATTTCCAAAACATATGGAGCAAATGGAGTATGAGAGTTGGAGCTCTCACAGAAATATAGAAGAGTATAGAAAGTGATTCTGAGGAGCTGAACAATCTGTCTTTGATGATTAATGCTATGACCTTGCTGAATGATATTTCTACTTTTGAAAGCAAGTTAGATTTGTAATTCAAAAACAAAATGCAGATATTTGGAGATATGGAAAAGGATGGAGTGTTGAGCATTTTAGTGTTGCAAGTATGGGCCTAACCAGTGTTGTCATTGATGTCAATATACTCCTGTTGCATTGATGTCAAGGATTGGATGAGTTGTGTGCTGAGGATATTGAGAAAATTAGTCCTATCAGAAACATAGAAGAATAGTGAAGATAATGAAGCTCTATGAAGTGAAGATCCCAGCTAAGATGAAGATTAGAGGATGCACATCAAATGGTTTGTAGATATGTGTCTAAAGGTGATCCAGCAAAGATTTGAGAGGTCTGCATGAAGATTTGAAGAAGTTATGGCCATATGAGTAAAACTAGTTTTGGCAGATGTTCAGAGGTGACAGAGTGACACAAATAGGTCCGGTGAGATCCAAAAATGCAATATCTTGTTCTGCAGATCTGGTGGAGTGTTTAGGAAGTCAATGTTAATTGACAACTCAATTGGTTCATGGTCTAGAGGTCCGCAAGGATTTATTCCAATACGACAGTGATGACAGATTGTGTTCTTGAGATTCCAGATGAAGAAGAGAATGATTTCAATAAGCAGAAGTGGTGTGGATGTTCTTGGTGATTCAGGCAAGCTTGTGGGGGTCTCTAGATTGTGTCTAATTCATGTTAATGGTCAGCATTGAAGATTGAGCTCGTAATTAAAGAATTACTTCCGGATGATGATGTTCTTCCTAAACTTGGCCAACCGGATGATTTACACATCCTGCGGATGATCTTGAAGATGTTCTGTGAAGGATGGCATGTTCTTTAAAGAAGATTGAAGTCCCAGATATGTGCGGCCGATAGTGTAGTGATTCACATGAAGTTATTTGTAATAAGTCAAGTTGTATGTGTATTTGCTCTATAATAAAATAAAGTATGTATTGTGCTGACTTTGATGATTATCCCAAAGTTGATGTCTTGTATAAATAAGATTTGTGAAGTCATTTCAAAGCATTAGTGTAGAGATGAGGAAGTGGTAGAGAGGAGAAGAGCGAAAAGCAGAGCAGAAATATTGAGCTTAAATGGAACTGACTCAAGCATGGTGAAGATGCTAATCTTCAGTTCAAGTATGTAATAATTATTATTCTATAGACAGTGTGTCTCCTATAGGCAGTGGGCCTCTTGTGAGCAGTGTGCTTGGGAAGTGAGCCCTAATTAGCATGTGCCATTTTGTTCTTCTTATTCTTTTAATAGAGAATACAATCTTGGGTTAGTCACCCCGTGGTTTTTCCCTTAACCGGGTTTTTCACGTTAAAATCTTGGTGTGACATGTGTTAATGTGTTTCTGCTCTTGAATTATTACTTTGTGCTTCCATGATTGATTTATTATTATGCTGTTGAATTATAAGAAGGATTTAAGTGTTTAAAGACAAGAAAGTTTTGAGACAACTGATTCACCCCCCCTCTCAGTTGTCTATCCTAAAACTAACAATTGGTATCAGAGCCAAGTTCCTCTAAAAGAGCTTAACCGCTTGAGGAGATCCAGGATGTCTTCCTACAAGAAGGATAGTTTGAGGTTTGATGGAACAAATTACACTCTTTGGAAAAGCCACATGGAATGTCACTTGTAATGTATGGGAATGCAATATTGGACCATAACTTCAAAGAAGTATGTTCCTCCAAAGAATGGTCCAACAACTGTAGATGAAATCAAAGATGCTGAAGACAATCTTTGGGCTAAAGAAGCTTTACTAAGTGCCTTAACTGATTTAGAGCTGACAAATGTTATAGATTTTAAAAAAGCATATGAGATTTGGGAAAAACTGGAACTTCTGCATGAAGGAGACAAATATGTTAAATGTGACAAGCTACAGAGTCTGAAAGGAAAATTTGAAAACTTGAAGATGAATGAAGATGAGAATATCACTACATTTATGCCAAAAGTAAATGAGCTTGTTTGTGGCATTAGGTGTGCTGGTGGAATCTTGGATGAAGATGAGATTGTTGCCAAAGTTCTCAGATCCCTACCTCTCACTTACAAACATAAGGTTGTTGCTATTGAAGAATTCAAATCTTTTTCAAATATCACAAGAGATCAATTGGTTGGAAAATTAGCTGCATTTGAATTGGCTGAGTTTGGAGATGCACCCCCAAGACTGAATCTGCATTCAAAGCTAGTGCCTCTATAAAAGGTAAACAAAAGTATGATCCAGGAGAGAACTCCTCAAAAAAAACATCATGGTATGAAAAAGAGAGAAAAGATCTGTAAGGAAAGCACAGGTGCGGAAAACTGCTTCCCTAATGTTAATTCCCAGGGGACAGTATAGACCAGTCACTTTTAAATTACAATAACACAGATGAATACACAAGAGAAACCAAAATAGACAATAGTTAGAACACAGACACACAGAATTACGTGGGAAAACCCTTACGGGTAAAAAACCCACCACCACAAGAAAACAATCTTTATTACAGTAAGATATACAGTTACAATAAAGAACTCAGCTTCTTGCTCTGGTGTTTGATTCTCGACATCATACACAGTTCATCTCCCTGTACATTTACAGAACGAACCTTTTTTTCAGTCTCATTATCATAATACCAGCGACACCTATATACATATCATTCTATTTCCAATCTGCAAGAACAAAAAGTCGTTACAAACTTCTGCTCTAACTGATAGAACAAATTCCTCATACGTCGCTGCCATCTAACCGTCGCAACGGTTCACATTTCAGTGAGGCGTTTAGTCCCACATGTACCAAGTCGCAAAGGACTTTGCAGTTTATAACCGCCAACAAGCGAAAGAGTATTGTCAGCAATTTTGTTGCCGACAATACCAAGCCTCCAAGTCCATCGGCATAACAACTCCCATCGGCCCTCAGACTTCACCTCCCACCGATGAGCATTGTCTCCCCGATCACCAAGGTTACCATCGGTATGACATCCTCCATCGGCAAAAGATCTAGCCCTCGCTCCGACAGAGGTTTGTCTCACCGATACCAATAAGACTTCCATCAGGATGTCCGCAGTACATCGGCCCAACACCTTTAGCCGACGGGTATTCTCTTGCCGATAGACATACGCCATCGGAGTGACTACTCCTATCGGAGTAACTCTACAGAGTTTGGCCGATAAGCCTTGTCTTGCCGACGACCGTAACCTTCGTCGGAGTGACTACTCCTGTCGGAGTAACTCCTCAAAGGTTGGCCGATAGGCCTTGTCTTGCCGACGATTGAATGCTTCCATCGGGGTGACACTTAGCATCGGACAAACCCTTCGATGCTTATTCCGACGGCCCTTGTCTCACCGATGCCAATGATCTTCAACACGGTCCTGCCGATAGTGCTTCGTCACAGCGATACCAACATCGCATATCCTCAAACCAATGAACCAAGGAACAGTTGAACTAAAATTCATTTAACCTACCAAATGAACTCTAGAAAGATTCAACAAAGGGGTTCAAAACATAGGTTCAACTAAGAGGTTCAAGTAGTAATTTGAGACACAAGTTCTCTTCAATCTCCCACTTGTCGAAGACATTACTGCTACCTCTTAGTCCTCATTCGATTATTGAGAACTATGGGCCCGAAGACCCATTTCATCTGAGCACCATTTGAACTTGGCTGTGTTCACTGGTTTAGTTAAGGCATCAGCAACATTTTCCAAAGTGTCAACCTTTTCCAGCTTCACCTTCCTGTCTTCCACCATATCACGAACAAAGTGATATTGGACATCAATATGTTTTGTCCTAGCATGAAATGTAGGATTCTTTGCCAGACATATGGCACTTTGACTGTCACAATGAATTTGTACTTGCCCTGCATTAAAACCAACATCAGAACACAACCTTTTCAACCAAACAGCTTCTTGGCATGCACGAGTGGCTGCCATGTACTCTGCCTCTGTTGTGGACAAAGCGACTACAGCCTGTCGCTTGCTCATCCAACTGATAGCACCACCATGTAACATAAACACGTATCCACTGGTGGATCTCCGACTGTCAATGTCCCCTGCCCAATCAGAATCAACATATCCCTGAATACTGATAGATCTCTTAGACCCTTCTGAGTTTCCATGATAACAAATAGCATAGTCAGAAGTTCCCTTCAAATACCTCATAACTCTTTTCACAGCATCCCAATGTGATCTGCCTGGATTCGCCATAAATCGGCTCAAAACTCCCACTGCTTGGGCAATGTCTGGTCTGGTACAGACCATTGCATACATTAAACTGCCAACAGCACTTGCATAAGGTACTCTCTTCATGTCATCAATTTCATTTGAAGATTCTGGACAATCTTCAACAGATAATTTCGTTCCCTGCAAAACTGGAACAACTAACTGTTTAGAATCAGACATATGAAATTTATCAAGAACATTGGTAATATACTTCCTCTGGCTGAGCCAAATTTTTCTCTTAGATCTGTCCCTTTTGATCTCCATTCCCAGAATGTACTTTGCTGCCCCCAGATTTTTCATTTCAAATTTCAAGGACAACTGAGATTTTAATTCTGAGATCATCCCCTTACCATTGCCAATGAACAACATGTCATCCACATATAGTGCAATTATAAGAATCTGGTCACCTTCAGTTTTATAATAGACACAATGATCAGATTTAGATCTCACATACCCCAAGGATAAAACATACGTATCAAACTTTTGATACCACATTCTTGGAGACTGTTTCAAACCATAAAGAGACTTTTTAAGTTTGCATACCAGATGTTCTTTACCTTTTTCCACAAAATACTCTGGCTGAGACATATAAATTTCTTCTTCAAGGTCTCCATGAAGAAACGCTGTTGTCACATCCATCTGCTCAATTTCAAAATCATATGCTGCTGCAAGTGACAACAGAAATCTAATGGATGTCAACTTAGCTACAGGAGAAAAGATTTCTCCATAATCAATACCTTCCTTTTGGGAATACCCCTTAGCAACCAGTCTTGCCTTGTACTTCTCAATACTACCATCTGGACCATATTTCTTCTTAAATACCCACTTACAGCCTACAGATTTTCTTCCTTCAGGCAAGGGCACCAGATCCCAGGTTCCATTCTTCTCCAATGATGTCATTTCACTATGCATGGCTTCCAACCAGGAATCTGAATCAGGTACACTAATAGCTTCTTTCACAGTCCTAGGTTCATCAGTATTAGTAAGTAAAGCATAGGCACAAGTTGAATCAGGTACTGAAAATCCATACCTATTTGGTTGTCTTCTTTCACGTGTAGATCTCCTCACAGGTTGAGGTGCAGGTTCAGGTTCTTGCTCTGGATCAGAATCTTCGGAGCTACTTGAACTCTTATCTGAACCATCTACACTTGGTGCTTGTTGTTCCTCTTTTACAGGAGTCAGAGGAACATTCACAACACTCTTTTCTTTCTTTTCTTCTGTCTTTTCTGGCTGAGGATCAACAACCAATGGTTTCAGCTCTCTGAAAATTACATTCCTGCTGTAGATTACCTTTTCAGTTTCAGGATTCCAAAGCTTGTATCCTTTAATACCGACTCCATAGCCAACAAAGATACATTTAACTGCCTTGTTATCCAACTTAGATCTTTTAACTTCAGGAATATGAGCATATGCCTCACAGCCAAAGACTCGAATATGTCTTAGAGAAGGCTTCTTACCAGACCATGCTTCCATAGGTGTCTTATCAACCAATGCTGATGTAGGAGAACGATTCAGCAAGTAACAAGCTGTAGCAACTGCCTCAGCCCAGAACTTCTGTTCAAGACCAGCATAACTCAACATACTTCTTGCTTTCTCCATCAACGATCGATTTAACCTTTCAGCAACTCCATTCTGTTGTGGAGTATAAGGTGTAGTTTTATGCCTTTTAATTCCATGGTCTACACAATACTTATCAAAATCCGCATTGCAATATTCACCACCGTTATCTGTTCTCAAGCATTTTAGTTTTCTACCAGTCTGATTTTCCACAAGAGTTTTAAATTCTTTAAATCGACTGAACACTTCTGATTTGTTTTTCAAAAAATATACAAATGCCCTTCTTGAGTAATCATCAATGAACGATACATAGTATCTTGATTTAGATAAGGAAGGAACATCAACTGGACCAAAAACATCAGAATGCACATAGTCCAGAACACCAGAAGATTTATGAGAACTAGAGTAAAATAAAACACGGTTTTGCTTTCCATATATACAATGTTTGCAGAAATCGAACTCTAGATTACAATCAATCAGCCCATCTGCCAGATTTTTGTTTTTCAAGGTTTTTAAACCTTTCTCACCTATGTGACCAAGTCTATGATGCCAGAGCATTGTTTTCTCTGCAGGAAGTTTAACTTCCATAGAATTTACGTCATGTGTTACAATAGTAGCCTTTTCAGATTTTGCAGAGACATTATTACAGCACACTGGTTTAGCATCTAACCTATACAGAGTTCCAATGCGTTCACCTTTTGCCAGAACAATAGAACCTCTAGTCATCTTACAGCCACCATTCACAAAAGTAACTTGCACTCCAACATCATTAAGTTTACTAACAGAAAGTAAATTTCGAGCCAGACCTGGTATATGAAGAACTTCATTCATTCCCTTTATTCTGCCATCCGGGAACTGGATTCTGACTCGACCTCGGCCAACAATTTCCAGCGTTGAATCACTAGCCAGGAACACCTTGCCACCAGCATAGGGTTCATACTTCGTGAACCACTCTCTATGAGATGTCATATGAAAGGATGCTCCTGAATCAATCAGCCAAACATCTTCAGAAGCAGGTGTTGCCAGAGCAGCAATGAAAGCATCAGCATCACTGTGTGAAGACTCAGAGTCAGAGAAGTTCTTCTTCTTCTTTTTCTCCTCTTTGCAGTCTTTCTTGACATGACCTTTCTGTCCACAATTCCAGCACTTCACCTTGGACTTCTTGCCAGGAGATTTTGATTTCCCCTCTGATTTGGACTTAGACTTCTTGTCCTTCTTCTTGCCTCTTTCCTTTGATCTACCACGAACTGACAGAGCCTCTTTGGCCATTCCAGAAGATTTCCTCCGCATCTCTTCAGACAACAAAGAGGCAACAATAGTTTCCTGAGAAAACGAAGTTGTTGTACTTCCAATAGCCATCACCAGATGGTCCCACGAGTCAGGTAAGGAACATAACAGAAGCATACAGCGATCTTCCTCTTCTATTTTTACACCTATAGATGTCAACTGAGCAACAATCGTATTGAATGCACTCAGATGTTCTGCTACAGATGCACCTTCATCCATCTTCAGAGAATACAATTTCTTTCTGAGGAAAAGTTTATTTACCAAGGACTTGCCCTGATAAATATTATTCAACTTTTTCCACAAATCACTTGCAGATTTCTCCTCATGGATGTTCAATAGAACAGAGTCAGATAGACTTAGTCTTATCAGTCCTTTGGCTTTTCTGCATATCAGTTCCCAATCTTCTTGCTTCATGCCTGTAGGTTGAACTCCAGACACAGCAACCCAAAGATCTCTATAGACTAACATGTCTTCAACTTTAAGTTTCCACAACTCAAAGTTTGTGCCATTGAATTTCTCAATGTCTATTTTGTCTGATGTACTTGCCATCTCTATTTAATTTAAAAATAACTTTCTACAGAACTCCCACACAACAGAATTAACACAAAAAACCCAAACTACCGACAAGGATAACACAACGGGCCAGGCTCTGATACCACTTGTAAGGAAAGCACAGGTGCGGAAAACTGCTTCCCTAATGTTAATTCCCAGGGGACAGTATAGACCAGTCACTTTTAAATTACAATAACACAGATGAATACACAAGAGAAACCAAAATAAACAATAGTTAGAACACAGACACACAGAATTACGTGGGAAAACCCTTACGGGTAAAAAACCCACCACCACAAGAAAACAATCTTTATTACAGTAAGATATACAGTTACAATAAAGAACTCAGCTTCTTGCTCTGGTGTTTGATTCTCGACATCATACACAGTTCATCTCCCTGTACATTTACAGAACGAACCTTTTTTTCAGTCTCATTATCATAATACCAGCGACACCTATATACATATCATTCTATTTCCAATCTGCAAGAACAAAAAGTCGTTACAAACTTCTGCTCTAACTGATAGAACAAATTCCTCATACGTCGCTGCCATCTAACCGTCGCAACGGTTCACATTTCAGTGAGGCGTTTAGTCCCACATGTACCAAGTCGCAAAGGACTTTGCAGTTTATAACCGCCAACAAGCGAAAGAGTATTGTCAGCAATTTTGTTGCCGACAATACCAAGCCTCCAAGTCCATCGGCATAACAACTCCCATCGGCCCTCAGACTTCACCTCCCACCGATGAGCATTGTCTCCCCGATCACCAAGGTTACCATCGGTATGACATCCTCCATCGGCAAAAGATCTAGCCCTCGCTCCGACAGAGGTTTGTCTCACCGATACCAATAAGACTTCCATCAGGATGTCCGCAGTACATCGGCCCAACACCTTTAGCCGACGGGTATTCTCTTGCCGATAGACATACGCCATCGGAGTGACTACTCCTATCGGAGTAACTCTACAGAGTTTGGCCGATAAGCCTTGTCTTGCCGACGACCGTAACCTTCGTCGGAGTGACTACTCCTGTCGGAGTAACTCCTCAAAGGTTGGCCGATAGGCCTTGTCTTGCCGACGATTGAATGCTTCCATCGGGGTGACACTTAGCATCGGACAAACCCTTCGATGCTTATTCCGACGGCCCTTGTCTCACCGATGCCAATGATCTTCAACACGGTCCTGCCGATAGTGCTTCGTCACAGCGATACCAACATCGCATATCCTCAAACCAATGAACCAAGGAACAGTTGAACTAAAATTCATTTAACCTACCAAATGAACTCTAGAAAGATTCAACAAAGGGGTTCAAAACATAGGTTCAACTAAGAGGTTCAAGTAGTAATTTGAGACACAAGTTCTCTTCAAGATCTAGAAGAAGATGAAGCAAAAGCTACTCAACTTGAAGTGCTTATTGCAAAAAGACTACCAAGAGGATTTGGTAAGTATGAAGGAAAATTGCCCTTTAAATGTTTCAACTGCAACAAGATTGGTCATTTTTCCTCAAGGTGTCCAGAGAGATTTTTAAGGGAAAATCTAAATAGATCAAGATTCCAAAAGAAATGTTACTATGTTCATGATGATGATGATGATGAAGGAGTAACAGATGATCAATCAGAGACAGGAAACAAATCTAGAAGTAACTAGGTGTTTATTGCCATCAAGGAAGAAGATCTAATGCCCTCTGAATCTATCAATCATAAAATGATAGAAAGACCTCTGGCTGCCCAAGTTGAAGAAAAGGATGATTAGGTCATTGATAGTGGATGCTCCCACCATATGACTGGTGACAAAAATAAGTTCATAGATTTGGAAAGATATGAAGGAGGAGTTGTAAAATTTGGTGACAATTCTACTGGCAGAATCAAAGGTAGAGGAACTATTTCTTTTGATGGAAAGAACAAAACTAGTGATGTACTGTATATTGAAGGTCTGAAACACAATCTTCTCAATGTTGGACAATTGGTGGACAAAGGCTATGATCTCTGATTCAAAAATAGAAAATGTAAGATCTTTGAAAGTTTTAGAACAGAGATTGTATCCGGTACTCAAACAAAAGGTAACATCTTCCACTTGGTTGGTACTGGCAAAAGTTGTTTATTTGTTCAAATTGATCAGAGTTGGTTGTGGCATAGGAGAATGTGTCATGTGAATTTTGATAATATCATCAAGATAAGCAACACTCAGGCTGTAAGAGATCTTCCAAGACTAGTGAAACCTACTAATAGCTTGTGCAAAGAATGTCAGTTGGGTAAGCAGAGCAGAGTCACATTCAAAAGTAAGGAACAATCTTCTACTGGATTGTTGGACATAGTACATACTGATCTATGTGGACCGACAAGAATCAGGAGTTTGCAAGGTGATAGATACTCCATGTTATTAATTGATGCCCACTCTCAGATGATGTGGGTGACTTTTTTGAAAGAGAAATATGAGGCTCTTGAGAAATCCAAAATATTCAAGGCTATGGTAGAGAATGAAACTAGATTAAACATAAAATGTCTCAAGTTTGATAGAGGTCGAGAATTCACATCCGAAGAGTTCATAGAATTTTATGAGAAACATGGGATAAAAAGATAGTTATCTGCTCCAAGGACTCCACAGCAGAATGGAGTAATGGAGAGAAAGAACCGGACCATCTAGGAAGCATCTAGAACCATGATGATGGAAGCAAATGTTCCTCAGATCTACTGGAGAGAAGCTGTAAGCACTGTTGTCTATACTCTTAATTGAGTACAGATCAGAAGCAATACTGGTAAGACCCCTTATGAATTCTGGTTTGGCATCACTCCCACTGTGAAGTATTTTAGAGTCTTTGGTAGCAAATGTTACATTAAAAAAGATGAAGACCTTGGAAAATTTGATGCTAGAAGTGAAGAAGGAATATTCTTGGGCTATTCTACTCAAAGCAAAGCATACCGGTGTTATAACAAGAGATTGAGAAAGATTATAGAAAGCACAAATGTGAAGGTTGTTGAAGGAATTGAAAAACCCTCAAGGTTTTATGAATATGAAGAAGATGATCAGAATGATGTTTTGGTCCAAGAAGTTCAAGCCCCTTCTGAAATTTAGATTCAGACTGATCCAGAGAATCCTGAAATATAGGAAGAAGAGATAAGTTTGAATAAACCTATCCAAGAAATAGAAGTGCAAGAAATACCCAAAACTCCCAGATATGTAAGACTGAATGATTCTGAAGACCAAATCATAGGTGATAAAAGCAAAGGTGTTCAAACAAGAAGAAAGATTGCTCAAGACTCATAAAAGTATTGTATAATTTCAAAGATTAAACCAAAGACTGTAAGTGAAGCATGCAATGATGAAAGATGGACTAAAGCAATGAAGGAAAAGTTGATGCAAATTGAGAAAAATCACACTTGGGATCTTGTTCCCGGATCTAGAAACAAAAATGTGATTGGAACCAAATGGGTCTTCCAGAATAAATTGAATGAAGATGGTGAAGTAGTCAGAAACAAAGCCAGATTGGTCTACAAGGGTTATTCTCAAGTAGAAGGAGTTGATTTTGAAGAAACTTTTGCTCCGGTGGCAAGAATTGAAGTAGTCAGATTATTTCTTGCCTTTGCTGCCTCTAAGGATTTCAAAGTATATTAGATGGATGTCAAGTCTACCTTCCTGAATGGTGACTTGGAAGAAGTATACATTGAGCAACCAGATGGATTTCAATTATTTGATCATGGTGACATGGTCTGCAAGTTAAAAAAAGCACTGTATGGACTCAAACAAGCCCTAAGAGCCTGGTATGAAAGACTGGATAAGCATCTTTTGAAGATTGGTTTCAACAAAGGTACTGCTGACAGTAACTTGTACTTCAAAATTGATCATGAAAATATCTTGATTGTTGAAGTATTTGTTGATGATATCATTTTTGGAGGAAGAGATAGTATGTGCAAAACTTTTGCAAATCAAATGAAAAGTTAATTTGAGATGTCCATGTTTGGGGAAATGAATTTCTTCTTGGGTCTGCAAATCACTCAAACAAAGAAAGGAATCTTCATTTCATACACCAAATATGTGAAAGAATTGTTGAAGAAATTTGGGATGGAAGACTCAAAACCAATGAATACTCCCATGGCAATTGGATGTAAACTGAGCATAGATGATGACTCTCCTAAGGCTGATAAAAAAAGTATAGGTCAATAATTGGAGAACTACTGTATCTTACTCAAACTAGACTTGACATTATGAATGTTGTCGGTCTTGTTGCCAGATTCTAAGCTGATCGTAGAGAATCTCATGTCATGGCAACCAAGAGGATTCTCAGATATCTAAAAGGAACAATTGAGTATGGTTTATGGTATCCTAGAGATCATGATTTCTCTCTCCATGCATATACAGATGCGGATTGGGCAGGAGATGTGGATGACCGGAAGAGTACCAGTGGTGGAGCATTTTTTTAGGGAAAAGATTGGTTTCTTGGCTGAGCAAGAAACAAGAGGCAATATCTCTGTCCACTATAGAAGCAGAATATATTGCAGCAGTAGGTAGTTGCACTCAACTATTGTGGATGAAGCAAATGCTAAGAGACATCAAAGTGGAGTATAAGGAACCTATCACAATCTTCTGTGATAATTCAAGTGCAATAAATATATCAAAAAATCCAGTGTTGCATTCAAAGAAAAAATATATATCCATCAAGTTTCACTTTTTGAGAGAGTAGGTGAACAAGAATGAAGTCAAATTGGAGTTTGTGCCCTCCAAGGATCAAATTACAAACATTTTCACTAAACCTCTGCCTAAGGACTCTTTTGAGTATCTCAGAGAGAAGTTAGGGGTTATTACCCCTCCGGTTCTAAATTAAGGTGCACTGATGTGCATCAGTCTGGTGGATCTCATAGTCATATCTTGTGGTCCGGATTGATGATAGGAAGCTGCTACTTAGGGGGAGTAGTCTAGATGATTCTGAGTGATGCAAGTATGTGCCCTTTGCCATTGATGTCAAAGGGGGAGAGAAGACATGTGAAAAACAAAAAGTGGTTGCTGATCAAAGGGGGAGCAGTAAAGGAAGAGAAGACATGTGAATGGTTGTTGTTGATAGGGGGAGCTATGTCAGTTAGTGAGGAGAAGTACTTGCCTTGATGGTTAAAACAATTTTTCACGTCATATGTTGCCATCAATGACAAAGGGGGAGATTGTTGCAAGTATGGGCCTAACCGGTGTTGTCATTGATGTCAACATACTCTTGTTGCATTGATGTCAAGGATTGGAGGAGTTGTGTGCTGAGGATATTGAGAAAATTAGTCCTATCAGAAACAGAGAAGAACAATGAAGACAGTGAAGCTCTATGAAGTGAAGATCCCAGCTAAGATGAAGATCAGAGGATGCACATCAAAGGGTTTGTAGATATGTGTCTAAAGGTGATCCAACAAAGATTTGAGAGGTTCGCATGAATATTTGAAGAAGTTATGGCCATATGAGTAAAACCAATTCTGGTAGATGTTCAGAGGTGACAGAGTGACACAAATAGGTCCAGTGAGATCTAGAAATGCAATATCTTGTTCTAATAATCTGGTAGAGTATTTAAGAAGTCATTGTGAATTGACAACTCAATTGGTTCGTGGTCTGGAGGTCCACAAGCATTTATTCCAATATGACAGTGATGATAGACTGTGTTCTTGAGGTTCCAGATGAAGAAGAGAATGATTTCAGTAAGCAGAAGTGGTGTGGATGTTCTTGGTGATTCAGGCAAGCTTGTGGGGGTATCTAGATTGTGTCCAGTTCGTGTTGATGGTCCGCATTGAAGATTGAGCTCGTAATTGAAGAATTACTTCCAGATGATGATGTTCTTCCTAAACTTGGCTGACTGGATGATTTACACATCTTGCGAATGATCTTGAAGATGTTCTGCAAAGGATGGCGTGTTCCTCAAAGAAGATTGAAGTCTTAGATATGTGTGGCCTACAGTGTAGTGATTCACATGAAGTCTTTTGTAATAAGTCAAGTTGTATTTGTGTATTTGCTCTATAATAAAATAAAGTATGTATTGTGCCAACTTTGATGATTATCCCAAAGTCGATGTCTTGTATAAATAAAATTTGTGAAGTCATTTCAAAGCATTGGTGTAGAGATGAGGAAGTGGTAGAGAGGACAAGAGCGAAAACTAGAGCAGAAGTCATGAGCTTAAATAGAACTAACTCAAGCATGGTGAAGAGGCTAATCTTCAGTTCAAGTATGTAATATTTATTATTCTATAGACAGTGTGTCTCCTGTAGGCAGTGGGCCTCTTATGAGCAGTGTGCTCAGGAAGTGAGCCCTAATTGGCATGTGCCATTTTGTTCTTATTCTTTTAATAGAGAATACAATCTTGGGTTAGTCACCCAGTGGTTTTTCCCTTAACCGGGTTCTCCACGTTAAAATCTTGGTGTCACATGTGTTAATTTATTTATGCTCTTGAATTATTGCATTGTACTTCCATGATTGATTTATTATTATGTTGTTGAATTACGAGAAGGATTTAAGTGTTTAAAGACAAGAAAGTTTTGAGACAACTGATTCACCCCCCCTCTCAGTTGTCTGTCCTAAAACTAACATTTAGATGAGGCACATGGAATTAAGGACTTTATTAATTGGAAAACTAAATTTGGAAGTATTGTACCCAAAATGTCTGCTTATATTTTTAAGGATGGAGACCCAAAATTGATAGAATTGAACAATTCTATTGACAAATTATTCAGAATGGAAATAAAAATGGACTAGTTTGTGAAAGAGGCTAGGGCTATTATAAACACCCATTTCAACTTGCATAATTCAAAAGTGCATAAATTATTTGAAGTTAGGTGGCCTTCTAAAGAGGAATACATTGTGTGGCTCATGAAATACACTAATTGAGACTTGTGTGCATTATAGTCTGTAGTGGTTCTCCCACTATGATGGTTGCTCATGTCTTTTAGCATAGTGGAACATATTTGTCCTTTCCTTAAAATCCCAAGTTATTGGAGTGCATGTATTGTGTTAGATAATATATTGGTTCATTAGACCACTCTTCCTTCTGGAGCTCTCGTTTTGAAAGGATGAGTTTCTCTCTCATCATATGATAGCTTTTTGTCTCACGTGGCGTGCCTAGTCTACAAGTTGGCATGCTCTTTTCCAATGTAATGGTTTTTGAATATCATTATAGAATGGGACTTGCGTGAGTGGCCTGAAGCTTGTTGCTCCTTTGTGATATTAAAAGGAATTTAGGGCCACTTATGAGGTGTTGTTGATTTTTTGGAAAGTTCATGAAAAGATACAGAGAACAAAGTCTTGTCTTTCCTTTGTTTTGTGATTTTGAATTATATACTTTCTATAAGGTTGTTTGACAATATCAACATCTATATGGGATGTATGTGATAGATTTCTTAAAGAAGTCGTCTCCTAATGTATGGTTTATACAAATTATAAATTGAATGTATCAAAGATGGTTCAATTTATCTCCATGAAAGTTTCTTGTGGATGTATTTTTCTATGAGTGGCTCTAATTCAAAGAATGAGTTAAATGATTTAACAAGAACATTGATTTGTGTGAATATGTGCAAGGATAACTAAGTATGATTGTTTCTAGGATATATTTGATATGATATTGTAAGGAAATATTGTAAAGATTTTTGATGCCCAGGTTGAATGTTGTCTCCAACTTTTGGTTATATATGATTTTAACTCCGTGCCTATAAGCTAAGGCACCTATCTCTGACTCTATGTATTGCCCTTGATTCCCTAAATCATACCAATCTAAATACTTTAGAACCTTCAAGATTAGTAAGTGTTTGTTAAACTGATGACATAATTTGTTCTATGGTTTGAGGGATATTATAAGCTTGAATGAATTAAGCCAGATTCTCATATTTTACATAATCCTCAAGCAAATATGCATAGAACTCATCTGCTTTTTGTCAGTATTTGTAAAAAATTGGCATAGGAGATTATTAAATATTATAAAGGTATCACCCTCCTAGGTTTTGCAGAGCTTGAAGTGAAGAGGGAAAGTTTTCTTTAAAACTTTCACCTGTGTATTGACCAACCCCTCATAATAGCTAAAGATTGACAGTGGCTAAGTTACAGGTTATTTTGTGAGATAAGGTTGGGATTTAAAAATAACCAACAAAAATGGCGACTCTACTGGGGAAGAGTTAATAAAAGTGTCTTATCTTGAATATCATAGTTCTTTATTTATGCTTGCCATAGTTTCTTGTGGTGGTATCACCTTGAACCTCTTTAGTCCTCAACCCATATGTTCATATTTTTGTGGCTTGGCCTTTGATTTTTTATTGACCTTGTTGTGGTTCTCTGTATCTGTGTATACTCAAGAGAGTGATTGACTATTTTATTTTTCCCATTGTATGGATGGTGACTCTAACCCTCCTGTGTCGGTGTCAAGATTACTCAAAGAAAAACAAGTTGAGAAAGAAAATATGAGGAAGACCAGGACATAGATGAAGAATAACCCTGACCAAAAGCTAGAAGCTGAATTGCCACAAAACACTCGTCAATCGTGGAAAAGGAAGAATGTCAATACTAGTAAGTTCGATCTTTTCCTTCCTCCAATAGGATCTAGGAGTCTTCTCACCAGTAGTAATGAAATTTTTTAGCAATCACATGAATATGATATGCATGTAGTGAATGATGATTTTATTCTAAAGGAGTTTGTTGAAGAAGAATAGGCTTGCTCAGGATTCTTAGTCAACAGACAATCCACACCCAAAGTGTCAAATATTCCTGGCCCTTTAGACTATGATTTATTTGGCAACCCTATGAGTAGGTCACCTACCCCTGCTTTCCGCATGAGTGCCACTAATCTCCTAGATAGTGCCCTAGAAGCTTCTGACTTAGACACAACATTACCTATGGAGGAAGAAATAATGAGGAAGATAAAGGAGTTACACAGGGAAACTCAAAGAGTGAAAGAGTTGAATAAAAAAAGGACTCAAGAAAGGGAGGAGAGAATTAGAAATGCCATGTATGTAAGGGATAACATTAAGGTAAGTCTAGAATGATTAAAGACAGTGACTCTACTAAACCTTGAGCCTACTTCTGCCATTCCCATTAGCCCAATAGTTCCCCAAGTATCTGGTGTGAATAGCATGAATACCCCACTAAAGAGTGTCCCTACAAATACCTGAACCAGTCCTATTGTCACTACATCTGTTATGGTCCCTATTGTACCTAGCCATTGTATCTAGCATAATGATAAAGGTAAGAAACCTTTGAAGGGAATAAATGTTGATTAGGGTAGGTCACCTCAGAACTTTCCTTCATTCGAGGGGTCTAATTCAGTTGACCTAAAATTGAAGAATGAAAATGAACAACTATAGAGGGAGTTGATAAGGATAGAGATTTTGGCTGCAAATGCCAAAATACAAAGAAAGATTGATTTCCTAAAATCTTTAGTTGGGTATCATGACAACTATTTCTCACAATCCATTGGTTTCTTCACCTGTTGATGCAAATTTTTTAGCCTTTGCTAACATATCCAACCCCAACTCCCATGCACATACTTTGTCTGGAGGTAAGAGCATGAGACAACAGGGGAATCTAGGTGCATGGGGAAGTGGTGTGAACAAACAACATGGAAATCAGAAGGATCAATTCAATAGAAGGCCCATGTAGCCAGATAGATACAAACAACTATGCTTTAATGGGATTATGGGATGTCTTAATTCTCTCCTAGATAACATAAGGAATGTGTTAGTCAAATTTTCTAGAAATAATGCTATAAGTGGAGAAGACCATCTAAGAGCATTCAGTAATATGATGGATGACTTTGAAGTCGAAGGAGAAGATGTAATGATGAAGTTATTTATGCAATCACTCATTGAAGATGCTAGAGATTGATACAAAGGTCTACTAGCTAAAAGCATTGGATCATGGGAAGAATTTAAAAGAGTATTAAGAGAGAAATATATGGTGATAAGATAGACCCTCGTTTCACATTCAATGAATTTAATAATATCACCAAAGGTCATAATGAAGTTGTTTCTAATTTTAACATAAGGTTTCAAAAGGTTATGCGTAAAATTCCTACTCATTTAAGGCCCAATGAACTCGTATGTCTAGTTACATACAACAATGCATTTGACCCCAAAATGGGATACCTCCTTAGAGATAAGAATACTCAAACTCTAAAAGATGCCTACAAAATTGCTCTACAAATTGAAAGCAATAGAAAAGTTGTTGGTAAAGTTGTAAAAAGAGAATATGTTAAGCTATTAAAGAATCCAAGAGGTCAGGATAAGCTACCAACGCTGGAGGATAAGATGGATAAGGTTATGAGTGCTCTAAAATACTTAAATTATAAGATTGTTAAGCAGGAGAAGGGCCTAACAAATGGAAAGCTATCTTTTCAAAGAAATGACAGGCCACCAAGATTGCATGATTAACCCTACAATACAAATTGGCATAACGGTAAGCCTATTCTCAATAATTAGAAGACTTTGTAGAATAGAGATACTCCTGACCCATTGAAGAGACATTCGACAAATTTTGTGGACAATACTCCCTATTGTATTGCCTTCCAACTACCCTATTTGCCAGAGCAGTGTGTTATAGCACAATCTTTAGAGGAACATAGATGATGATGCTACTTTATCCCATGAACATGATGAATTATTGATATGTTATTTGCTAATAAAGGTTTTCCTTCTGATGAGGATGCTAATGAGATAGATATTTTCAGATAGAGACATATGACAAGTACATGCCAACAACAAGTGTTTTCAGATGATGATGATGAAGGAGAAAATTGTGTTGTACATGCTCTTGAGATAGAAGAAAATGATGTGACCTTAAGAAGACAATCAGAGGAAGAGATTAGAAAGTTGATTGCTACTATTGTTGGTCAATTCAAAAGTAATTACCATCTAAGAAATAAAATTGTAGACAATGATCAAGGTAAGGCAAACAGTATCTTCATTAAAGAAAATTAGGCTAACAAAAAGGGAGATAACCCCAAATTAAAGAATGCCAAGGTGTGGGGAAAGAAGGCTGATGGAATACACACTAATGAACCATTGATTTCCCCACCAAACTCTAGCAAGACTCCAAAGCTGAAAGTTGATGTTGAAAAGAAAAGGATTGTGACTCAGGAAATTGGAACGTCTGATGTACATGGTGAGAAGTCTAAAGATAATGTTGTAGTGGCTTTTGATGTTCCTAAATATACTCCAGCAGATATGCTTGAAGTATTATCACAAGTGAAAGTGTCAATCCTACTTTTGGAGCTGATGAGGATTGATGAATATAAGAATAAAGCAGTGGCATGTATTACTGGTGTAGACTTAGCATGCAATAAAGAGAAGGAACAATTTTGACCTCGTGAAGATAGAGGGAAGAAGAAAGAAAAAAATATTGAGGGAAGTAGTATTGATAACCCCTAGGTGTTCTTGGTAGCCACAATCACTGTATGCCCAAATTAAGTGGATCCTTTTTATGTATCCTTGATCATAAAAAGTAAGACCCTGAAGAATTGTATGATTGATTCGGGAGCATCTTCCAACATCATGCCAGTCAAAATTATGCAAGCATTGGGTTTGAAAATTACAAAGGCATATGGAAAATGCTATGCAATGGATAATAGGGAAGTCCCAGTCATAGGAATTATAAGGGAAATACCTTGTCAGTTGGCGGCATACCCAGATAAGGAATTTGTGATGAGTGCAACTATGGTAGATATACCTCCCACTTATGGGATGCTTTTATCTAGGAAGTGGTTTGCTGCCATTGGTGGGAGTATGCAGTGTAATATGTCTTTTATTACTATTCCTATTGACGACCAAAATGTTAAGCTTCATAGGGAGCCTCTTGCTTCATTTATTGTGGTAGAAGAAGAAACTGAGGAGCATATCCACTTTGTTCATGTTGATATTAGCAATTTCAAAATAGAAACATCACCATAGGAAGAAGAGGTCAAGAAACCTGCACCTTTGAAAAAGGAGGTGTTGTGCCAATCAAACAATGATGAGCTATGGATCATGTACTTTGATGGTGCTTGTTCAAAGGAAGGATCGGGTGCATGGGTAGTCCTTATCTCTCCTATTGGTAAGACTTTCAAGTTCTCTTTCTCTATGTTATTTGTTTGTACAGACAATGTAGCAGAGTATGAAGCTTTATTGCTAGGATTAAGATTAGTTGAGAAGCACGGAATAAAGAAACTAAAGGTTATGGGTGACTCTGAGCTGGTGACTCTGATTTTTTTTGTTAATTCAAAAATATCTATACAAAGTGATTAACACCAATATTTTTGTTTTAAAATACCAAAAATACATGTATAATTGTGATTACTACCAGTCATTGAAATCTCATTTTATTTTTCTTAGCTCATTTAAATATCTGTAAAATAATATTTATTATGATTGTCACAATATTTTTTAAAGAATTTTTTTCTAAATGCTATAGATTGTGTAGGTATCAATTCTTTATTTCCAAGCTTAAATTCATAATGAAATATTCGGGACAGTTCACAGTATTGCTTTTAGTTAAAAATATTGTAGAGCTATTTGCATTCAAATTATTTGTATATAAAAAAAGGATCTTAATCTCAATTTTATTAGGATTCTAATTTAAAATTTCAAAAAGAGAACACAAAGTTCCTTAGAAACTTTTGAGTGCATTCTGCAAGCTTATAGCCTTCCATGTTTGCACATTTTCCTATCCAAGACATTCCACATTAACTTATAGCCTCTCTTATGTAGCACCTACACCTGATTTTAGATTTCCAAATGTTTTCATAGCACTGAGAAAAGATTGAAACTACCAAATCCTTTCATAACAATATTTTGAAAAATAGTTAATAAAGTAGTTTTATAGGGTTGTTTAAGTAATTTAGATTTTTTTTGGAGTTAGTGGTTTTATACTTTATATTTATATATATATATATATATAAAGTAGTTGTTAGTTTGTATCATTCAAGTTTTTTCTAAAAAGTTACTCATAAATTTATAGAAATTTTGGAAGGAAATGTAATTGTTAATTGTTCATTCCAATCAAAATTATTTTATTTCAATTATGATGAACCTTATATTACTATTATTTAACATTTTTTGAATGTCTTCCCTTCAAGTTATGGAAAACCCTTCCCAACCTATATAGATTATTGGCATCCCAAGAATAGATTCTCAATTAACCATAACAACCCTATTGGTTAAATCCTCCTCACCACTAACTAACTCATGTTTGTCAATTGGAATGTTTTGTTTTTGTTTTTGTTTTGTTTTTTTGTTTTGTTTTGTTTTGTTTTTGTTTTGTTTTTGTTTTTTTTAAACTAGTGTTCAAAATTTTGCAAGTAATATTGTGCATGGATGTTGGTAGAGGATTGCATGAGAGGGAGATGGAGGTGGATTAGGATGTGGATTATGTATGGTTGGCTAAATGATTATGTATGGTTGGATAGTGGATTATGTTGTGGATTATGTATGGTTGGATAGTGGATTATGATGTGGATGGATTATGCAAAAGCATAGACCATAGGGATAGTAGATAGAGGATGGGGAGATGGAGGTGTGTGGGAATCAAGACCAATGTTTGCACACATTGAATTAGATTTTGAAGCTTTTTATTGGAAGGGGGAGTTGGGAGTAATGGAGATGTTTTCTTAGGGGATTGCCGATAAAGTAATTTGGTCTTAGGAATTGTAGGATTTTTTGATGGGGAGCGAGGTTTTTGAATTGTGGATGCTTCTTTGGATTAAGTGTTTCTTGCTTGGGGACCCAAACCATTTTAGTTTTGGACATTTTGTTTGGAGGTGTGGGATTGAGTAGCCTTTTAGAAGAATTTTGCTTAGGTGTGGTATATCGATGCCCTATGGCATGAGCATCTTGAGGCTTTTGTGGACTTTTTTCTCTATGTAAGGAGGCATCCAAATTTCTATTTTTGAATCCCATGGGGGTTGTGATAGCTTCATGTCTGGTTGGTGTGTGCATTCGTTGATCATGATTAGGAATTTTAGGGGATTTAAGGGAACGAGATGTATAGATGGATGAATTAGGGGATTTGTGGATAAAATGATAAGGGGATGTGAGGATGTGGATATTAGGAGTTGTAAGGAATAGAGGTAAAGTAGATGGAGGAAGGTGTATGATCACATGCTTTTGGGATTTGTATGATGATGGAGGAGGGATAGTGACATATATTTTGGAGGTGTGATGTGGTTTGTGATGGAAAGAAGTGGATTTAAGAGGCATGGAGGTGGTACCAACATCTTGGGATTGTTTTCCTTGGGGTATTTAGCCCAGGCCATATGTTTGTGGAGGAAATTTAACATGGATGGGGCTCCAAAATACCTTGTTCATGAAGGCCTAAGCCTTTACCTTGATAATTCATGTTTTGGAGTATGTGATGTGCAATGAGATGCTTGTTATTTAGGACACAAGATATGAGTCCATTATTTGATGGGGAAGGTGAGGTGGTGGATAGTGGTTGTTCCTTTCCTAGGAGAGAACTCATGGATGAAGGTAGCAAGACCAAGGGGATAGGATGATGAAGTTGCAATAGGATCAATGGTGGATAACAAAGGATCAATGGAGGATAATAGAGGATCTTGAAGGGATGATGGGTGCTCAATAGGAGATGGTGTTGGGCTACTTGGATCTTGATTACCATTAGGCTTATTGAGAGGTATTGTGCTACAATCCAAGTGATTTGTTAGATTATCTATGTGTTCATGAGGACCAAGTGTCTCATCATTGGATGTGGATATTATAGGATCTTGGATAGGACTATGTGGAGAATAGATAGGAGTATTTTGGATATCTTGGTCATGGATGGTGGTAATTTGGGAATTTAGATCCTTATCATGAATAAGATCTTGATCATATAGAGGGTTAACATGGATAATGTGATATTGGGATTGGATGGGATGGACTTGGATTGCTTGCTCATGGGTAGGAATGTGACCATAGATAATATCTTTGTCATAAAGAGGATTATGGTGAGGATGAATGGAAGTGATTTGATCTTGATTTGGATGAGGCGTTAATGTTTCCACATGCTTTAGATTAGACTCTTCACATAGCTCTTGGAATTGGATGGAAATGGAAGTTTCTTGGATACGAGTATGGGATTCTTCGATGGCAATAATAGGCTCTTGATGGTCAATGACATGGATACATGATGGATCTTGACTTGGACTCATGTTAAGATCTATTCTTCAATGGATTTGATAGGTTTTGGACTAGATGATGGGATTAGAGGGATAGGCATGATACTTGAAGGCTCTTGGATAGGTATTGGACAACATGGTGATGTTTGATTCCTTGCTAATAGCCATTGGATCACATCCTTCATAAGTGTATGGCTAGATGGATAATATAATGGGTGGACAATAATGGTGGATGTTATAATATTATAATTGGGATCAGGTGAATGGATAATAGAAGAAGATGTATTAGGATTGGGATTAGATGGAAGATTTGATGTGTTGGAATTTATGGTTTCTTCAACATGTGGTTGGGAAGGTACTCCTAATGGATTAGTAGCTTGATAAGGATGCCCTTGAGGAATTAAAATGGACATATCAAAATCTAAAGGTACCTTGAATCCTCCTAGGTGGAGTAGCCTTTCAAAATAGACTTGGGGATTTTTGTCAATGATATAGTCCTCAAGTGCTTAGTTATCAGGGTCTTCCATAAAGTCTTGAAATATTTTAGCAAGATGTTATGACATAATTCAAGTAGAGAGAAGCCTGTATGGACATGTCATGCAAGAGTTTGAAGTCCAAGCTATGTAAGAAATTTCAAATGAATTTCATGCAACATGCAAGAAGTTATTTGGTTTCTGCACTTTCTTGCAAGAGATATCTTATGATGAATGTTATTCAATAGGTGATGCTACTTATATACCAAAATTATAAATCATATAATATAGTTCACGTTTATTTCTGATGAACATGACAAATATTTTAATTCCAATGCTACTAATTACTTTAAAATATATCTTCTACTACATTTCTCCATTTTTTATTTCTAAAAAATTACTTAAAAATATATGCTTCAATCAACATATCCATTACACCCCATAAGATGCAAATGCTAATATAGAATTAAATATCCCACATGCCAAGTGAAAGCTTCATCGCATATTATATAGGCTTTGATGGCCAATATAGAATTATATATCCCATGTGTGAAGTGAAAGCATCACTAAGTTTGTCAATGAAGTGCATGGAATATGGCTTGGCATTGAACAAATAAAGGTAGAGCCCACTAATAGGAATATGTGCATATCTTTACCTCAATACAATATTAAAACACTGGAGCCCTTAAAGTGAAGTTTGTAGGTAATGTAAATAATATAGTGCCCACATTTATTTAAAGGATTTGCATTAAAAGTTTTAAAAAAGAGCATGCATATCATCTATTAGGGTTTTGGCATTACTAGAGAACAAAGCGAGCATGCACAATCTCTTCAAACAATATCACTTAGGAATTAGTTTTATGCGATTATTACTCCACTTTGGGTTGTTAATAATGGAAAACACAATAATTATGGGATTCATGCATTCATTTGTAGTGGTGGCACAATTTTGGTGGGCCTTCTATAGTTTTGTTTTCACACAGGAGTTCAAACAAGAGTGTGGAGCATTTAATATCTTTTTCTTTTCTCTATTTCTACTCTTCTTATTTAAATGTAATTATTTTTCAAAGCTAGAGAGGATGGTCTTTTATAGACTCATGCATTCTAAAGCCTCGTTTGTTGAGCTCATTTCTTTGTCTTTGATTTGTATGTTTAGGGCAACCTTAATTCATGTGTCTAGAGCTCTTCCGATCTTCATGATATGCAACTATGTGAATATTTGAAGTTTTCACTACAACAAACATGTTTAATTTCTACCCTTCTTTTGTATTTGTTTACAATGGTTAATTTCTTTTTGTGTTATTGTAATCATGATCAATTTGATTTATGTTCACTATTGAAGTTTTTTCTAATAATCCTCGTCCAAGTGAAAAGGTCTTCTATTCTAGCACATCATGTTTTAATTTATTTATATTTTTATGCTCTTCTTCCTCTTTTCACCCCTAGTCAAATAAGGCTTAGGTAGAATAGATATGGAAACATCCTTTCAATTTGAAGGTCATCCTAGAGTTCAATGTCCCACACTTCTAGGAATTACCATGCTACTACTCTTTGCAACCGATGCATAGGTCTCAATATAAGCAATGCCAAGAACTTATTGTTGATATGTGTTTAAACACTACTCAACTTAGATAAAATACTAAGTACTTTATCTCTACTAAAAGGATTCAAATCTCAACAAACTAGAAATTGACTACCCCAAGGTCTCTTCTAGCCAAATCTTGGCTTTTACAAGATAACTTAGTGTTTGATGTATTTTTTTGTTTTACACATAAAGAGACATACACAATTGTTCACTGAAGACTTAGAATAGGGTTATATCTAAAATTAATTTAAGTCTAAGTTTACTTCCAAACCCTAGGGTATTTCCTAGTTCTAAATATAGCTTATAACTGGAAATAGAAATTTTTCATCTGATCTTCAATATTTTATGATGTTGGTCATAAAACTAATCTATTCTAATCACCTGGATAAAAAAAGTTCAAAAGATAGGTGAGAAAGAGATAGGGTTTTCAAAAAAATTCTAACTATAATGATAGAAATGAAGGAAACCACTACAATATGGAAATCTAAAATAAACTTGCAAATTTGAAATATAAACCATAGAATATCAATGGAGATGTAAACTAGCAGCAAAGAATTTAGCAATACTCAAAATCCATAAATGACACAAAGATTTATGTGGAGAAAACCCTTTCGAGTAAAAAAAAACTCCAACAAGAAAAGAGAGTAAATTTGTATTACCTGCAAAGAGATTACAATACAACAATTTGCTTCAATCCTACATCCAACTTAATTTAACTTGTGTACCTGTAAACAAACAACTCTCATATGTTGCACTTCCTCTAACTTATATTAAATAGAAATTACAAGCTTGTATAAGAAGATACAAAGTGTGGCGCCCAACTTGGGAAAAATCCAACACCCATACTTGGGATATGCATTAATTTCCCTCTTATAGTTGTCATGAAAGATTCCCAATGCCTATGTTTTGAATAGTCAACAAACAAACTAAAAATAGCCTCTTACGCCTTCTTACAGGTTTTCATAAGATGCCTTGTCATAGTTGTCCAAAAATAAGCGATTCTCTTACAACATGTAAGCTACAATCTAGGAGATTCTCTTACAACTGTCATAAAATCAATTAATGAACTTGAACACCCCTATTTCACATGTTTACTATCTGAAGATAATAATAAATAAATATTACAAGTCACCGTAATTAAATAATTACTGCAGTCGATGGATTTTACTTCCCTTATGTTTGCATTTACAATTATAATATTAGGAGTGATTAAAATAATCAAATTTACAAGGTTGATGACACTTTAATCCTAACATATGAATCTCTACAACTATGACATCAAATATGTAAGTAGACAAATCTCAATAAAAAAAACTAATCTTTGTTTGACTAGGATATACCATAATGCTATAAAGACAATGCAATCTTCAATGGATAAATGATTTTTAGATTATGAAACAATCTTATTAAACACCCAATATTTGGCACAACTTAACATGACTTTTCATAATAGGAAATATGAAACTCAAATGTGTTTAGGCTAACTACACAAAGTAACTTACAATCAACAAATCTCTAGTAGTATGAACATGAGATCTATCAAATACTCATCACCATTCATGTATAAACTATAGCAAATTCCACTAATTTAGTTGGAACCATGAAGCAAACTAATGTATTAATCTCAAAAGGCTGATAAGTATTAATAATTTTCAACCCCCATACAAAGAGAAGTGACTACCTTTTATAAAGGAGGCTAGTGCACTTAGTATACAATGAATGGCTAGGATTCATCCTTTACCAATTGTCCAGATTAAAGTACATTAAATATTTGGGCCCAAAATAATCTTGATCGCCCACTCACAACTAATTTTAAATATTAAGTTCCAAAATTTAAAATCTTAGGCAAGGTCAGCCTTATAAACATTATTTTCCTTTTTAAAAAGATATTAAGAGCATAATTTTCTAGATCAAGTCATCCATAACTAACATGTCAAAAATCATAATATGAAAAAGTGTACGAAACTTGAGATAGCAATGCCTAGTTTAAATTTGCATGTGAAAACATGGAATGCTCCAACAACAAGAGCAAGTTTAGATGGCAACATTTTCTCCATTAGATAGATCATCCGAGACAACAATTATTTGATCCTTTTATTTTTCTCTATGCTTGTAGTCCATGTATACAATGAGAATATGATTCATTAAATCTTCATTATGCCCTTGGACAAAATTCCATTTGAACTTTTGTGTTTCATAAGCTGAAAGAAAGATTTCAAATTTATTCTTCTTTAATGCATCATTCTCGTAAGCTCTGACGATTGATTTCATCTTGGTCAACTCATCCATTAATCTTGAATTAAAAATATAAGAAACTTGATCCAAACCATCACTAATGAACTGCTTAACTTATGCTTTAAAGCATCAATATCCTTCAAATATTCATCTATTTCTAGAAATGTGTTTGTTAAGTCTTGTACAAATGCAAGATTTTCATACTTCACATTTGTGAAACTTTATTTCAACTCTTTTAGCTCCTTTAGACATTCTTCAATCATATGATTTTTGATCCTAATTATTTCAACCCATATTATAATCTTATCTATGGATTTTTTATCCAAAACTTTATCTTTCATTACCAGCTGGGGATCCATGTTTCCAATGATGACCAAATGGGGCAAATTTCTCATTTATTTCTTTATCATCATTACAATCAATTAAATCTATAATTTTCTTCTTCAACAACTTGAATTGCATCCAAGGGTTTTCTACCTCATCCAACATCTTACAAGCATGCTCATTTAATTTCATGTTCCAATTATTAGTTGCCTTGGTGTTACACATGTCATTCACTCAAATGTAGAGGCTTCTTTTTGAGAGATGAACAATGGAGGGGAAATTGTTCCATCTACTACTTATATTGAAGCAACTAGATGCTTTATGTATGCTTGCAATTTAGTAATCTACTCTTTGAGTTCCTTCTTCATCCTCTCATCCTTGTGTAGTCTTGAAACAACAGAAGAAACTATAGTTTGGACATCATGTATTTCTTGCACTTTTGTAGAGTGTCCCAGATTGACAGTGGTTATGTGATAATCTACAACTCTAAGTTCTCTATCATCTTTATCTCTTGTAGGGGTTATAATCTCTATAATCCTTGATCCATTGGTATCTTTGGTTATAGATGAAAGAACTCTTGGTTTCTTCCTTGTCTTTGGTGTATATCAAACTTTGAAATCATAGTAGAAAGATCCAAAGATGTAGGCTTTATGATAGGTTGTCATTGTTGAATCTTTACCTCAAGCCATTGTGGAACTACTAAAGAATCATCACTTATTTGATGTTGTTGTGGTTGTGGAGGAAGAGAAGGCATATTTTTCTATTACTACTATTGTGGGATATCATCCTGTTGTTGCTGTAAAACATTACTAACCAGTCCATCATTGGACTGATTCACTTGCTCAGCTGAAACTTGTGCATTATCTTTATTTGAAACATCTGCAGCTAAAATAATTATAGTACATTCTTGTGCACTACTTATTACTTAATCTTGTTGCTATTGTAGTTCAATATTTGGACTTTGGTCCTTATTCAATGATTATTCTTTATCTTGACTTTTTTAGAGACTTGTCTCCTTATTTGCTTACAAATTAATTACTTGTGCTTGTTGTGGAGTAGAATATGGAACTTCTGGCTAATGCACTTCTTTATGCACTCCTTCACGAACTTTTTCCTTTTATTTTTTTACCAACCTCAGTAACTACCTTCTTTGCACGTTGACCTTCTTGCTCTTCAAGTTCCTTTATCACTCTATCTCTATTATCCAAAACCAATGGTTGCACAGGTTCATCTAGTGAACTAGGAGGTGTAACCAATTCTTTACTTTCTCTATGTACAATTGCTTTATTAAAATTCGAAAAGAATGAAGGTGGTGGAATAGGGAAAGTGGTTGCAATAGTAGATGTGAAAGAAGTGGATGCAAGTGGAACTTGAGAAGTGGATGTTGAAAGAACAATTTGTGAGATTGGAGAAATAAGAATAGTGGAAGGAATAATAGATGAAATGGATATGGTAGAAGGAATTGTGGTGACAATAGATACAGTTACCTAATTTTTAATAGGAATAATGGTTGGAATTTGTTGCAACAAATAAGAGGATGGTTCAAAGGGGAAGTAGAAGTAGCAAGAGTGGGATAAGCAATGGACAATGGAATGGCAGATTGAATTGGAGGTAAAGGAACATTAATTTGAGGAGGAGAAGGTGGTGGCTATTGTGATAATGGAGTTTGTGGTGGAGAAGCAACTTGTGCAACAAAAAATCCTTCTCCTGCAAATGAGACTAGAGTTGCAGAAGTCTCTTTTATTTTCTTCTTCCTTTTTAATTATGCAACTTCATCTTCCTCTGCTTCACTTTCTTCTACCTGCTTTCTCTTATGCATTATTTTTGTAGGAGGAGGCCTTTTGGTTGCCCTTATATTTGGTGCAGTAGTGGCAACCTTCTTGCCTTTGGATTTGCATTTAGATGGAGCAGGCAATTTTTCTTCCTCTTTTGTATCTTCTTCAACTTCTATCTCATTTTCTTTTATAGTCTCTTCTTCTTTCTCTTTCTTCTTTCTAAGCCTTTTAGGATTTTCGCTGGTGTAAGTCAACTGTATGCCTTGCTCTTCCAACTGTGTTATTTTGTTCTCAAGCCAAGTTTTACTCGCCCTAAGTACATCTCATCTAATGATGTTATTTCCTCCTCATACCAAATCAAGGGATGAATAGGGTCATTTTACACCTTTTCATATTCATCTTGTAAGACTTTCCCATTGTAGACACCTAAAATTGACCATGTCTTTCAACATCACATCACGACACATCTTGCTCTATGACCCCTTCCATCATTCTAATTAGTTAAATAAATTATATTTATTTAACTAATCCCTTCTATCCATTTATCCCCCTTTTAGACCAAATTAAATAAATTTTATTTATTTAATTTTCTCCCGTGTTCCTCTAATTAATTTAAATAAATTAAATATTTATTTAAATTAGCTCTCACATGCTACATGTCTCTCATAATTTAAATAATTTTATTATTTAAATTATTTTTCCTAGTCACATCCTTATTTTAACCTCATTAATTGTGTGTTATAAGCACTTCCTCTCTAGAAATTAATTAAATAATCCCATTTCCCCCACTCACATTCTTATATTAGCCACCTATCATCCTCATTGAAGATGTGTCATAACCACTAATTTCAACTTTTCATCCTAGCCATCCACCTCATACCGCATCATTCTAATCTTGGCCATCCATTTTATTCCTTCTCAATCTATAAATTGAACCTCTCATTTCAATGTCAAGCGCCCCCCCCCCCAACAAATTTTCACATGCACGCACATTTATTATTCTCTATTTATCTCTATTTTTATGGCTATTTCATATCCAGGTTATGTTGGTTTTTGTGAGTAGTCCACAATGCATCATCCATAGAACAAAGCTGGTGGAGCTTGGGTGCACTCTACCCCATTCTATCAGAAGTGTGAATTTGTGCAAGGTTTTGGGTATTGTTGTATTATTTTATGTTGTTGTTGTTATCTTGCATTATTTTCACAGCTTCATTTTTGGCATGCCTAAAATTCAAAAAACCAAAAAATCCTTACATTTTAAAAAAACACAAAAATTAAAACATTTTAAAAAATCCAAAAAAATCAAAACATTTCCAAAAAATCCAAAAAACAACCTAAGATAAAATAGTTACATGAAATAGACCCATTTTTAGACCTGTGAGTACCTATCCATCATCAAACCTTAAGCTTATCCTCCATCAAATCTTAATCCAATCCATTATCCACTTAATCCCATTCTAATCATCCATCATCCAATCCAATCAATTTTACCCCAATCATCCATATGGCACTCGAAGATCCTTATGGCATCCAAAGAATGTTTGATGAACTCAAAAAAAATATAGAAAGTACCCAGCCACTCCTACATCATCATCCCTACCTCCCATCAACAACCAATCCAACCAATCCAACTTATCCACACCCCAAACTTATCCAACATCCACCTTACCCCAAACCTCACAAGTCCAAATTCCTAACAGTGCTTCATCTTCACATGTACCAAATGCCACTATCTCACAACAACAAGTCACCACCCAACAACAACAAGCCTTTCTTCAACAACTTCTATTCGCCCAAGAAAACCAAACATAACCACAACCCTTATCCTTTCAACAACCACAACCACAATCCCATATGTCATCCTCATCAACTTCATACCAACCTAGTCCAACCACATATCAAGATAATCTTACCTCAACCTATCCCACTTCTTCTAATATCAACCAATATCCACATCAATCCATACCTCAAGGTCATCCAACTATTTATTCTAACATTTCACCTCATTCCCAAATCTACCTACAAGGCTATCAAGATCCTTTACAACAAGAACATGCAAGTCCTAGTTATCCTTTGAGCCAAAATCCAAAATCCATAAATCCTCCTCATGCTACCTTTGATAAGGGAAAAACTGCTTCCATTTATGTATCCTATGTGTATCCATCATCATCCAATCAAATTCTTATCCAAGAGCCTCAAAGTCGAAGTCCTTCCACCCCACCAATCCCTCCAGTTATTCTCTCACAATGTCCCTCCACCCCACCAATCCCTCCAATTATTCCTTCAGAATGTCCTACCCCACCAATCCCTTCAATTCTTCCATCACAATGTCCTCCCACCTCACAAATCCTTTCAATCCCTTCATCACTATGTTCCTCCAACCCTCCACCAAAGGATCCCATGGAGATAACCGTACAACAATTGGTCCAAGCAAATTTTATTGAGCTACCACCGATAAAACCATTTGGAGAAAACCAAATTAAACCCCAATAGTTTAATGAAAACGATTATTGTGCATACCAAAGGATTAAGGGCCATACGACATTTAATTGTCCCACACTTAGGATATTGATCCAAAACCTCATAAATTGTGGTAAGGTTGTGCTCGATAATCCCAAATCCACTAAATCCACCCTATTGTCTATCCACCAAATCCTAATCACAAGCCTACAAAATCCACACATAAATACCTATTATCCAAAAATCCATCCCCTTCTCTTATCCATCCACCTAACCATAACCCCAATACAAATCCATCCCCTCCTATTATCCATTCGCCTAACCACAATTCCAATCCTAATCCATCTCCTCATATTCTCCATTCACTTGATCCCAATCCTAATCCTACAACATCCACCATTATTGTCCACCCATTATATTGTCCATCTACCCATACACTTATAAAGGATATGTTCCAATGGTTATTAGCAAGGAATTAACCACCACCATGTAATCAAATGCCTATCCTTGAACCTATCCAAGAACCTTCAAGCAATATGTCTATTCCTTCAAACCCATCATGTAGCCCACAACCCATCAAGCCTCTTAAAGATCCTTGTATCATAAGTGCAAGTGAAAATCCATCATGTAGCGATGTCATTGACCATCAAGAGTCTATTAATCCCATCCAAGAAATTTCCACTACCATACAAACCCAAGAGTTATGTCAAGAGTTTAATATAAAACATGTGAAAACACCAACCCCTCATCATAATCAATATCTAAACATCCTATCTAATCCCATCCCTGATTCCATTCCATCATATGATCAACCTATCCATAACCTATATCTTTTCTATGATCAAGATATTATCTATGACCAAGATCCCATCCATGATCAAGATATTATCACTCCACCCATCCATAATCCCACCAACACTAGTCATATCCATCCTCCAACTAATCCTATCCATCATCCAACAACATCCATTTCCCTTGATGAGACACTTGGTCCCTAAGAAAATATAGATAATCAACTTCTTATTGAGCATAATGTTGATCAAGATCCTCATGATCCTCCACCATCTTCTATTGATCCCATTCCAAATCCATCATCCTATCCTCTTGGACCCAACACCTTCATCTGTGGTGAATCTCTTGTACAAAAGGAACAACCTCTATCCACCACCCCACCTTACCCATCTAATAATGGACTGGTGTCTTGTGTCCTAAACAATAAACATCACATCACGCATCACATGATCCAAAACATGAATTATCATGGAAAAGGCTTATGCCTTCATGATCAAGGTGTCTTGGAGCCCATCCATATCAAATTCTCTCCACAATCGCATGACCTTGTCTATACATCCCAAGGACAACAATTCAAAGATGTTGATGCCACCTCCATGCCCTCTAAATCTGAAAGGAAGCAAGGTGTGCGGAAACGCTTCCTACACTAATCTATTGAGGAGAGGGCTATGCAAATTCAAATTTATCCTAACTATTACAGTGATGTTAAACCATTAACATGAGATATAGCAGCAAAACACAAGAGCCAGAAAGAAGACAAAAGAAGAGAGAGAGAGATTTAAGGTGGGGAAAACCCTTATTGGGTGAAAAACCCCACACTCAAAAACCTGCACAATGTATTAACAAATCTGAAAGAATGTTTACAATACACTTGCAATGCAAGCTTCAATGGTCTTCGACACTCGTGTCTAGAGTCAATCCGGCAGCACAACAGTACCTGTAAACTTGTGATACAAAATCCATCTCCAAGCACTTGTTTAAATAGAACATACAAGGCAATTTTGGACCTTTCTTGGAATGGGCGTCCAATATGGCATCTTGGACCAAAACCCATGCCTAGGGACACCTGGTCAACATTGTAGAATGTGCCTGACACTTATCAATAGCTCCCATCCTAAAGAGGTCACCTATTTCCAAAATGGGCTATGACAGATGCTCTTACGACACTTACGATCGTCATAGAATCTGTCATAGCAGTTACAACTTACAGCTATAAGAGAATCTATCATACACATGCTAAAAATAGCATATTCTCTTACAACACATCATATTCCACCTTGGGGTGCCCAAATATGCCTCATGACACATGTCATTGCCTGTCTTACAACCTTCTATTCTCGACTCTTACATGTCATAGATTCATCATAGGAATCTGTCATAACCGTTTCAATTAAACATTCCTTACACAACATAGAAGATGCCGACACATGGTAGAATATTCCTACCACTAAGTGGGATGCCTATCTCCTCATGTGAGGACAAAATAACAAGTTGTCATAATCGATGTAGGATTGACACATCACCGTGCCACATCCCACAATATGACAAAGTGGAATTTCCAATTATTTACAACATAGGCAATTGAATAATAAATACAAACATTACAAATGTAGAGAATTACCAAGGTTGAGACACCTTAATTCCCAACATTCTCCCACTTGTCGAACACCTTGTAAGAGCCAATAGAAAAACAAGATTTAACTGCTATAGGCCGAGAGGCCCATAGACTCCAAACACCATCTGAACTTCTCTATGCCCACTGGCTTTGTCAATGCATCTGCAACATTCTTCAAAGTATCTACCTTCTCCAAATTTACCTTTCCATCCTCAACCATGTCCCTCACGAAGTGAAACTGAACATCAATGTGCTTGGTTCAAGCATGAAAAGTTGGATTCTTTGCAAGGCAAATTGCACTCTGACTATCACAACTGATCGTGATATGACCTGCATCAACACCAATATCAGAACACAATCTCTGAAGCCAAATGGCTTCCTTACAAGCATGAGTTGATGCCATATGCCTAGCTTCTGTCGTGGACAAAGCAACAATAGGTTGTCGCTTACTCATCCAACTAATAGCACCACCAAACAGTGTAAAAACATAAGCACTGGTGGATCTCCTGCTGTCAATGTCACCTGCCCAATATGAATCCACAAATCCATGAATATCAACAAAATGTGAAGGTCCTGAAACATTACCATGATAGCAAATGGAATACTCGGAAGTACCCCTCAGATATCTGAACACTCGCTTAACTACATCCCAATGAACTCGTCCAGGATTAGCCATAAATCGACTAAGGACTCCCACTGCTTGGGCAATGTCTGGTCTTATGCAGACCATAGCATACATCAAACTGCCAACAACACTAGCATAAGGTACTCTGCTCATGTCCTCCACCTCACTAGGAGATTTTGGACAATCCTCAATAGACAACTTTGTCCCCAAGGAAATGAGAACACACAATGGTCTACAATCTCCCATGCTGAATATGTCCAACATAGTCTTAACATACTTACTCTGACTTAACCAAAGTTTTATGTTGGTTCTGTCTCTTCTGATTTCCATTCCTAGAATGTACATAGCTACCCCTAAATCTTAAACTTCAAACTGTGCCAACAACTAAGATTTAAAATCAGAAATCATATTCTTACCCTTCCCAATGAGCAACATACAGTGCAACAATGAGAATACGATCACCATCAAATTTATAATACACATAGTGATCCGACTTCAATCTCACAAATCCAATTGACAACACAAAAGCATCAAACTTCAAGTACCATCTCTTAAGGGATTGCTTCAAACCATACAAAGAGTTTTAAGTTTGCAAACCAATTTTTCTTTACCTTTTACCATGTAATGCTCTGGCTGTGACATGTGGATTTCCTCCTCCAAATCAACATGAAGGAAAGTTGTCTTCACATCCATCTGTTCTACCTCCAAGTCATAAGCTACTGCGAGAGACAATAGGAATCGAATGGATGTCAGCTTTGCAATGGGAGAGAAGATCTCACCATAATCTATACCCTCCACTTGTGAATACCCCTTCGCAATCAATTTGGCCTTATACTTCTCAATACTACCATCTGCACCAATCTTCTTCTTGAACACCATTTGCATCCAACGGGTTTCCATCCAGGAGGCAAAGGCACCAAGTCCCAAGTTTGATTCTTTTCCAAAGAAGCCATTTCTTCCTCCATGGCCTCCTTCCAGAAACCTGCATCCTTCATATCCAAAGCCTCTGATACAGTTCTAGGTTCATCACTGTTAGTGAGCAAAGCATAAGCACAACTACAATCAAGCAATGTAAAACCAAATTTTTCAAGTTGCTTTCTTAACCATGTAGACCTCCTCAAGAGCTGAGGTTGAGGTTCAGCTTCTTCCTCTAAGCTTTCAGAGCTGCTAGAGCTCTCCTCATCATCAGGTCCAACATTGTCTTTCTGTTTAGTCTTCTCAGGGGTGAGAGGAAACTGAATAACATCCCCTTTCTTTTCTTTTTCTTCTGGCTATAAAACAATGGAAGAAGGTGTAAGGTCTCTGAAGATGACACTTCTGCTATACAACACTTTTTCAGCCACTAGGTCCCAAAGCTTGTATCCTGTCACACCAACACCATAGCCGATGAAGATACACTTAACATCTTTGTTCTCCAACTTTGACCGCTTCTCCCTAGGCACATGTGCATATGCCTCACAACCAAAAACATGAAGATGCCTTACTGAAGGCTTTCTACCAGACCACACCTCCAAGGGTGTCTTTCCAACAAGAGCTGATGTAGGAGATTTGTTTACCAGATAGCAAGTAGTGGCAACAGCTTTAGCCCAAAACTTTTGTTCTAGACCAGCTCCACTAAGCATACTCCTAGCCTTCTCCATCAATGTCCTGTTCATCCTCTCTGTAACTCTATTTTGCTGCGGTGTGTATGGAGTTGTCTTGTGTCTTTCAATCCCAAGTTCCTTGCAATACTTATCGAATTCTATAGAACAGAACTCACCACTATTGTCAGTTCTCAAACATTTAATCTTTTTACCAGTCTAATTTTCAACAAAGGCTTTAAACTCCTTAAACTTGCTATAGACTTCAGATTTGCTTCTGAGAAAATAAATCCATGTCCTACTGTAATCATCTATAAAAGATACAAAGTATACATATTTTGATAACGAAGGAACATTAACAAGACCAAACACATCAGAATGAATCAGGTCCAACACCCCATAAGACTTATGAGAACTCGAGTGAAACTGAACATGATTTTGTTTTCCATAAATGCAATGTTCGCAAAAGTCAAACTCAAGATTACAATCATCTAACCCCTCAACGAGGTTCTTATTTTTCAGGGTACGCAGACCCTTCTCACCAATGTGGCCAAATATCTTATGCCATAGCATTGTCTTTTCTGCAGGAAGTTTAACTTCCAATGCACGATTACAACCATCAAGACTAGAAACAACAGATTTCTTCATTGCTCGTTCAGACGGTGGGGATGGAGTGACTGCTTCCCTCTTCCTTGAGTCAAAAGAACTATTGCATTGTGCAATGCATGCTTCCAACTGAAACAGAGTACCTCTCCGACTACCCTTAGCAAGCACCATAGATCCTCTAGTCATCTTGCATCCTTCTTTCGAAAAGACAACCCGCACACCTGCATCATTCAAACTACTTACAAAAAGTAGGTTCCATGCTAAGCCTGGGGTGTGCATAACCCCAGAGATCCCCTTCACTCGACCATCAGGGAATCGGATAGAGACTCTTCCACGACCAACGATCTTCAAATGAGAGTCATCACCCAGATACACCTTTCCACCATCAAACTGTTGCAAGTATGAGGTTAACCAGTGTTGTCATTGATGTCAACATACTCATATTGCTTTGATGAGAAGGATTGGGTGAGCTGTGAGCTGAGGATATTGAGAAAATTAGTCTCAATCAGGAACAGTGAAGAACAGTGATGAGAAGAAGGCAAAAGTACTGTATAGGTTGAGGATCAGAGGATGCGGATTAAAGGGTTTGTAGATGAGTCTTGAGATGCTCCAGTTAAGATTTCAGAGGTCCGCATGAAGATATGAAGAAGTTGTGATCGATCAAGTAGAACCAGTTCCGGAAGATGCTCCGGAGTGATAGAGTGTTACAGAAAGGTCCGGTGAGATTCGGAAGTGCATTGTCTTGTTTTGCGGATTGGAAGGAGTGTTTGGGATGTCCTTGTGATGTGTCATCTCTATTTGTATATAGTTTGGAGGTCTAGAAGTACCTTTTGCATTATGACAGTGGTGGTAGACTGTGTTCTTAAAGTTCTGGATGAAGAGGAGAAGAGATTCTGATAAGTCAAGGAAGTGCGGATGTACCTGGTCATTCAGACAAGCTTGTGAAGGTTCTTGGATCATGTTGAGGTTGTGTTGTCGGTCCGCATCAGTGGTAGAGCCCAGAATTGAAGATATTCTTCTGGATGAAGACGTTCTTGTTTAGTCTGGCCGACTGGATGTATTACACGTCTTGCAGATGATCTTGTAGGTGATTACCGACTTAGATGGTTGTTCCTAAGTCGATGTCTTGTATAAATAAGGGATTGTGAATTCTTTTTGTAGTGTGTCTTGTGATGATGAGTGTGTGGTAGTGAAGAAGAGTGTGAAGAACAAAGCAGAAGGTTTGAATGTAAATGGAACTGATCCAGGCATGGTAAAGATGTCATTCTCCAGTTCAAGTTTGTGATTCTTATCACTTTGCAGGCAGTGTGCCTCCTTGTGAGCAGTGTGCTCGGGCAGTGAGCCCTGTTTGGCATGTGCCATCCATTTTTCTTATTCTTCTAACAGAGAATAATCCTTGGGGTAATCACCCCGTGGTTTTTCCCTTAACTGGGTTTTCCACGTCAAAATCTTGGTGTTCAATGTGTTGATGTTTATCTGCTCCTGTGTTTATGCTTTTGCTTTCATGAATGGTTAACTGATATGCTGTTATCTAATAAAGAAGAATCAAGTGTTTAAAGTAGAAGCAAGTTTTTGTACAACTGATTCATCCCCCCTCTCAGTTGTGTGCCCTAGATCTAATAATTGGTATCAGAGCTAAGTTCCTCTAAAAGGAGCTTAACCGCTTGAGGAGATCCAGGATGTCGTCATACAAGAAGGATAGTTTGAAGTTCGATGGAACCAACTTCTCTCTCTAGAAAGGTCGCATGAAATGTCATTTGGAGTGTATGGGAAAAGCATACTTGTCCATGGTCACAAAACTATATGTACCTCCACAGGGTGGTCCGATAACTCTAAATGAAATTACAGATGCTGAAAACAATCTGCGGACCAAAGAAGCTCTTCTAAGCGCATTGAATGACTCAGAACTCTCAAATGTTATTCACCTACCTACTGCATATGAGATTTGGGTTAAACTAAAACTTCTGCATGAAGGAGATGAGTTTGTCAAGAGTGCAAGGTTGTAAAGTCTCAAAGAGAAATTTGAAAGATTGAAAATGAGAGATGATGAAAATATCACTACCTTTATGCCAAGAGTAAATGAGCTGGTGTGTGGAATCAAGAATGCTGGTGGAGTTCTCGATGAAAATGAGATTGTCTAGAAAATTCTCAGATCCCTTCCTGCTGCCTACAAAATCAAGGTTGCTGCCATTGATGAATTTAGAGCCCATACAACTGTCACAAGAGAGCAATTGGCTGGCAAACTGGCTGCTTTTGAAATGACTGAGTTTGGAGATGATCCCCCCAAGACTGAATCTGCATTCAAAGCCAGTGCCTATGTGAAAGGCAAACAAAGATTTGATCCAGGAGAAAACTCTTCAAGGAAGTTGTCATGGTATGATCAGGCAAGGAAAGACATGGAAGAGGAAGAAGCAGAAACAGCTCATCTTGAAGCCCTCATTGCAAAAAGACTGCCAAGAGGATCCAGTAAGTATGAAGGAAAGTTACCTTTTAAGTGCTTCAACTGCAATAAGATTGGTCATTTTGCCTCAAGATGTCCGGAAAGAACTACAAGATCAAATTCTAACAGACAAAGGTTCCAAAAGAACTGTTATTATGTTCATGAAGAAGATGATAATGAAGGTGTAACAGATGATGAATCAGAAATGGGAAACAGATCCAGAAATGAATGGGTGTTTATTGCCATCAAGGAAGAAGATCCAATATCCTCTGAATCTGTCAATCATAAGGTTGTGGAAAGAGCTTTGGCTGCTCAAGTTGAAGAAAAGGATGATTGGGTTATTGATAGTGGATGTTCTCACCATATGACAGTTGACAAGAACAAGTTCTTAGATTTGGAAAGGTATGAAGGAGAAATGGTAAAATTTGGTGATAATTCTGCTGGTAGAATCAGAGGTAGGGGAACTATTTCTTTTGATGGAAAAAGCAAAACTGGTAATGTACTGTATGTTGAAGGTTTGAAGCACAATCTTCTCAGTGTTGGTTAGTTAGTAGACAAAGGTTATGATCTCTGGTTCAAGAATGGAAGATGCAAGATCTTTGAAAGCTCTGGAACTGAGATTGCATCCGGTACTCAAACAAAAGGTAATATCTTTCATCTAGTTGGTTCTAATAAAAGCTGTTTATTTATTCAAGTTGATCAGAGTTGGTTATGGCATAGAAGGATGTGTCATGTGAATTTTGACAACATCATCAAGATAAGCAATACTTAGGCTGTAAGAGATCTTCCAAAATTGGTGAAACCTACAAATAGTTTGTGCAAAGAATGTCAGCTAGGTAAACAGAGCAGAGTCTCTTTCAAAAGCAAGGATCAGTCCTCTACCGGATTATTGGAATTAGTTCATACTAATCTATGTGGTCCGACAAGAATCCAGAGTATGCAAGGAGATAGATATTTCATGTTACTGATTGATGACCACTCCCGGATGATGTGGGTTACCTTTCTAAAAGAGTAATCAGAAACAAAGCCAGATTGGTCTACAAAGGCTACTCTCAAATAGAAGGAATTGATTTTGAAGAAACATTTGCTCCGATGGCAAGAATTGAAGCTGTCAAACTATTTCTTGCATTTGCTACCTTCAAAGATTTCAAAGTGTATCAGATGGATGTCAAATCTGCTTTCCTGAATGGTGACTTGGAAGAAGAGGTATACATTGAACAACCGGATGGATTTCAGTTATCAGAGCATGGTGATATGGTTTGCAAATTAAAAAAGGCAATGTATGGTCTAAAGCAAGCTCCAAGAGCATGGTATGAGAGGTTGGACAAACATCTTTTAAAGATTGATTTCAACAAAGGTACTACTGACAGTAATTTGTATTTCAAAATTGATCAAGAAAACATTTTGATTGTTGAAGTATTTGTGGATGATATCATTTTTGGAGGGAGAGATAGTATGTGTAAAACTTTTGCAAATCAAATAAAAAGTGAGTTTGAGATGTCCATGCTTGGTGAAATGAATTTCTTCTTGGGTCTGCAAATTACTCAAACAAAGAAAGGGATCTTCATTTCTCAGACCAAATATGCAAAAGAATTGTTAAGGAAATTTGGGATGGAAGATTCAAAACCAATGAATACTCCCATGGCAACCGGATGCAAGTTGAGAAAGATGATGACTCTCCTAAGGCAGACCAGACAAAGTACAGATCAATGATTCATGGATTGTTGTATCTCACTCAAACTAGACCAGATATAATGCAGGCTATTGGTCTTGTGGCAAGATTCTAGGCTGATCCCAGAGAATCTCATGTCATGGCAATCAAAATAATTTTTAGATACCTAAAAGGGATAGTGGAGTATGGTTTGTGGTATCCTAGAGATCAAGATTTTTCTCTTCATGCATATACAGATGCAGATTGGGCAGGAGATGTGGATGATAGGAAGAGTACAAGTGGAGGAGCATTCTTTTTGGGAAAAAGGTTGGTTTCTTGGCTAAGCAAGAAATAAGAGGCAATATCTCTGTCTACAACTGAAGCAAAATACATTGCTGCAGCAGGTAGTTGCACTCAAATTTTATGGATGAAGCAAATGTTAAGAGACATTAAAGTAGAATATGAGGAGCCTATCACAATTTTCTGTGATAATTCAAGTGCAATTAATATTTCTAAGAATCCGATGTTGCATTCTAAGACCAAGCACATATCTATCAAGTTTCATTTTCTGAGAGAGCAAGTGAACAAAGATGAAGTCAGATTGGAGTATGTACCTTCAAAGGATCAGATTGTAGATATCTTTACTAAACCTCTTCCCAAGGATTCTTTTGAGTATCTTAGGGAGAAGTTAGGGGTCATGGCCCCTCCAGTGATGCACTAGGATGCACTGGTGTGCATCAATCTGGTGGATTTCACAGTCATATCCTGTGATCCGGACTGGTGATGGGGAGCTGCCACTCAGGGGGAGCAGCTAGTATGATTCTAAGGTGTTGAAATTGCAAGTATGAGCCCTTTGCCATTGATGTCAAAGGGGGAGAGAAGACATGTAAAAAACAAGTGGTTGTTGATCAAAGGGGGAGCAGTACAGAAAGAGAAGACATGTGAAGAGTAGTTGCTGATAGGGGGAGCTGTGACAGAAAGGAGTAGTTCTTGTCTTGACGGTTTTTCACATCATATGTTACCATCAATGACAAAGGGGGAGATTGTTGCAAGTATGAGGTTAACCAGTATTGTCATTGATGTCAACATACTCATATTGCTTTGATGAGAAGGATTAGGTCAGCTGTGAGCTGAGGATATTGAGAAAATTAGTCTCGATCAGGAACAGTGAAGAACAGTGATGAGAAGAAGGCAAAAGTACTGTATAGGTTGAGGATTAGAGGATGCGGATTAAAGGGTTTGTAGATATGAGTCTTGAGATGCTCCAGTTAAGATTTCAGAGGTCCTCATGAAGATATGAAGAAGTTGTTCGATCAAGTAGAACCAGTTCTGGAAGATGCTCCGGAGTGACAGAGTGTTACAGAAAGGTCCAGTGAGATCCAGAAGTGCATTGTCTTGTTCTACAGATTGGAAGGAGTGTTTGGGATGTCCTTGTGATGTGCCATCTCTATTCGTATATAGTTTGGAGGTCCAGAAGTACCTTTTGCATTATGACAGTGGTGGTAGACTATGTTCTTGAAGTTTCAGATGAAGAGGAGAAGAGATTCTGATAAGTCAAGGAAGTGCGGATGTACCTGGTCATTCAGACAAGCTTGTGAAGGTTCTTGGATCATGTTGAGGTTGTGTTGTCAGTCCGCATCAGTGGTAGAGCCTGGAATTGAAGATATTCTTTTGGATTAAGATGTTCTTGTTCAGTCTAGCCGACCGGATGTATTACACGTCTTGCAGATGATCTTGTAGGTGATTGCCGACTTAGATGGTTGTTCCTAAGTCGATGTCTTGTATAAATAAGTGATTGTGAATTCTTTTTGTAGTGTGTCTTGTGATGATGAGTGTGTGGTAGCGAAGAAGAGCACGAAGAACAGAGCAGAAGGTTTGAGCGTAAATGGAACTGATCCAGGCATGGTAAAGATGTCATTCTCTAGTTCAAGTTTGTGATTCTTATCACTTTGTAGACAGTGTCTCTTTGTAGGTAGTGTGCCTCCTTGTGAGCAGTGTGCTCAGGTAGTGAGCTCTGTTTGGCATGTGCCATCCATTTTTCTTATTCTTCTAACAGAGAATAATCCTTGGGTTAATCACCCCGTGGTTTTTCCCTTAACCGGGTTTTCCACGTCAAAATCTTGGTGTTCAATGTGTTGATGTTTATCTGCTCCTGTGTTTATGCTTTTGTTTTCATGAATGGTTAACTGATATGCTGTTATCTAATAAAGAAGAATCAAGTGTTTAAAGTAGAAGCAAGTTTTTGTACAACTGATTCACCCCCCCTCTTATTTGTGTGCCCTAGATCTAACACAAACTCCTCATACTTAGTGAACCAGTCTCGATGCGAGGTCATGTGGAATGATGCACTAGAGTCGATTAGCCACACATCATCAGATGCATGGGTTGCCAGGGCTACGATGAAGGCATCACCATCATCTTGTGATTTGTCAGAATCTAAATCAGGAGCTTTCTTCTTTTTCTTCTTCTTCTCTTTGCATTCCTTTCGAAAATGCCCCGTCTTGCCACAGTTCCAACAAAGAGCCTTGGACTTTCCAGGAGATTTGGATCTACCCTTCTAAGCTTTCTTGTCCTTCTTCCCTTTCTCCTTGGGTCTTCCACGAACTGCAAGGGCTTCTTTGGCTGCCTTAGAAGACTTTCTCCACATCTCTTCAGCTAACAGTGAAGAAACCACCTCTTCCATTTTGAATGTGGATGTGGTGCTTCTGATTGCCATGACAAGATGATCCCATGAGTCTGGCAGAGAACAAAGCAGGGTCATACACCGATCCTCCTCCTCCATCTTTACACCAATAGATGTCAATTGTGCAACCAACATGTTAAAGGCATTCATATGCTCAGCCATGGATCCTCCATCCTCCATTCGAAGAGAATACAACTTCTTTCTCAGAAAAAGTTTATTGACTAGGGATTTGGCTTGATACACATCCCCCAACTTCTTCCAAAGGAGTTTTGCAGTAGCCTCCTCATGGACATTTAACAACATAGAATCGGCAAGACTAAGTCTTATGAGACCCTTAGCCTTTCGATCCTTGAGATCCCACTCATCTTGTGACATTGCAGCTAGTTTAGTTCCATTCACACTTTCCCAAATGTCTCGGTCAACTAACATGTCTTCCATCTTGAGCTTCCATAGCTCGAAATTACTGTCATTGAACTTCTCTACTTCAAACCTTCCTGATGTGCTTGCCATCTCCTTGATGCAATAAGATATAGAATGCTCTACACAGACTCCCACTCAACCTAATATTAGCTCAAAAAACCCCTACCCAACAACTAGGACCAAAGGTGATCAAGCTCTGATACCAACTGAAAGGAAGCAAGGTGTGCGGAAACGCTTCCTACACTAATCTATATAGGAGAGGGCTATGCAAATTCAAATTTATCCTAACTATTATAGTGATGTTAAACCATTAACATGAGATATAGTAGAAAAACACAAGAGCCAGAAAGAAGACAAAAGAAGAGAGACAGAGATTTATTGTGGGGAAAACCCTTATCGGGTGAAAAACCCCACACTCAGAAACCTACACAATGTATTAACAAATCTGAAAGAATGTTTACTATACACTTGCAATGCAAGCTTCAATGGTCTTCGACACTCGTGTCTAGAGTCAATTCGGTAGCATAACAGTACCTGTAAACCTATGATACAAACTCCATCTCCAAGCACCTGTTTAAATAAAACATACAAGGCAATTTTGGACCTTTCTTGGAATGGGCGTCCAATATGGCATCTTGGACCAAAACCCATGCCTAGGGACACCTGGTCAACATTGTAGAATGTGTCTGACACTTGTCCACAGCTCCCATCCCAAAGAGGTTGCCTATTTCCAAAATGGGCTATGACAGATGCTCTTATGACACTTACGATCGTCATAGAATTTGTCATAGCAGTTACAACTTACAGCTGTAAGAGAATCTATCATACACATGCTAAAAGTAGCATATTCTCTTACAACACATCATATTCCACTTTGGGGCTCCCAAATATGCCTCATTCAAAGATGCCTCATGACACATGTCATTACCTGTCTTACAACCTTCTATTCTCGACTCTTACATGTCATAGATTCGTCATAGGAACCCGTCATAACCATTTCGGTCAAACATTCCTTACACAACATAGAAGATGCTGACACATGGCAGAATATTCCCACCACTAAGTGGGACACCTATCTCCTCATGTGAGGACAAAATAACAAGTTGTCATAATCCATGTAGGATTGACACATCACTGTGCGACATCCCACAATATGACAAAGTGGAATTTCCAATTATTTACAACATAGGCAATTGAATAATAAATACAAACATTACAAATGTAGAGAATTACCAAGGTTGAGACACCTTAATTCCCAACAAAATCCACTTCTTTTAATCCCAAACCCCATGCATCCCATCGCACCTCCAAAACATATGTTGCCATCCCCCCTCCATCATCATACAAATCCCAAAATAATGTGACCATACACCTTCCTCCATCTAATTTACCTCCACTCCTTCCAAATTTCTCCTATCCATATTCCCCTATCCCATCCAAAAATAAAAAATAAAAATAAGACCTTTATTTAAAAACAATGGACAACTTACATCATTTTTGATGTAAAATAGTAAGACCTTTATTTAAAAATAGCGAACAACTTAAATGAATTAAAATGATTAATAGACCTCTAAAGATGACTCAATTGAAGGGTATTAGACCATGTGATTAAAGCACCAGAAACCTGCTAACATGCATTAGATAAAATTGTACATAGAAATGATTAAGGTCACCTGATAAACCTGTGCTGCCCAATGGATTGGGGACGTCAAATGAAAGCTTAGACAAATGGATAAAGATGCAAATAAAAGCTTAGACCAATGGCTCGAGACTGGGAAACACATGGCGGGGGTGCGCTAATAGATAAATGAGTTTCACAGGCAAGAAACAATAATGTCCCACAGACAATGCTTAAAAATGAATTCCTAATTTTAGTACATTAAGGTAGAAAGACAGTGAATATACTTAAAAAACATTTGTCTAAATAATATAATAGGGAGGTCTGTGAAGGGCGTGAGGAGACAAAGAGTAGAAGCAGTAGAAATGGAGGTGTTTTGAAAGGTGAAGACAAAGGATTGCTAGTTCGAAAAAGACTGTAAAATCAATCAATTGAAATATCATGCCTTTGCAACATGTATGAGGTTGTTAGTCCATTACAGTTAAGCGTGAGGGGACAACAGTTAGGGGATTATTAACCACAGAGTTAAGGTTTTAGGAAATGGAGGGGGGCGCCCCAGATCGGACCTCAACCTTGATGGTTTAATCCATGAGTTGGGGTTAAGAGAAACAGGTGCCCATGCTACAAAGAACCTGTTTATAAGACAAATACCTTGTGTAAAATGATTCAACCCAATGGTGAAAAGAATAAAACTTGTGAATCAAATATCAATCCAATGATTAAAGCATTAGAAATATACCGATAGGTGCAGGAAACCAATGTAAGAAGATTGCGCAGAAAAAGAAATTACACGCTGAATGAAAGATTAGTACTGTGGACAAAGATTAAATCCTACGATAAACCATGCATGTAAACTATGAAACTAAAAAAAATTCAAAAAATTTCCAGTTTCAGAAATATAAGGTGTTTTAATGTCAAAATTTACCTACGAGTTGTTGTAGACACAATGATAGCGTGATTTCAGCATAGGAAGCCTCTTGCAATAGTTGACCCCCATATCTTGACAAAAAATAGGTTAAATCTACATATTAAAACTCACGAACTTACAAAAGATGGGGGTTAGATCACTGGGCGTGCCAAACATGAAGCTATGAAAATAACGCAAGATAACAACATAAAGATAAAATGATACAACAATACCCAAAACCTTGCACAAATTCACACTTCTGACAGAATGGGGTAGAGTGCACCCAAGCTCCACCAGCTTTGTTCTATGGATGATGCATTGTGGACTGCTCACAAAAACTAGTGCATAACCTGGATATGAAATAACCACGAAAATAGAGATAAATAGAGAATAATAGATATACGTGCATGTGAAAATTTGTTGGGGGGGGGGGGGCTTGATATTGAAATGAGAGGTTCGATTTATAGATTGAGAAGGAAAAAAATGGATGGCCAAGATTAGAATGGTGCGGTATGAGGTGGATGACTAGGATGAAAAGTTGCAATTAGTGGTTATGATGCACCTTCAATGAAGATGATAGGTGGCTAAAATAAGAATGTGAGTAAGGAAAATGGGATTATTTAATAAATTTCTAGAGAGGAAGTGTTTATAACGCACAATTAATGAGGTTAAAATAAGGATGTGAATGGGATAAATAATTTAAATAATAAAATTATTTAAATTATAAGAGACATGTGGCACGTGAGAGCTAATTTAAATAAATATTTAATTATTTAAATTAATTAGAGGAACATGGGAGAAAATTAAATAAATAAACTTTATTTAATTTGGTCTAAAAGGGGGATAAATGGATAGAAGGGATTAGTTAAATAAATATAATTTATTTGACTAATTATAATGATGGAAGGAGTTTAGATGTGTCGCAAGGTGTCACAAGGTGATGTTGAAAGACATGGTCAATTTTAGGTGTCTACATTTTGCCCCTCTTTGAGATGATGTTGCAACTAAAAGAAGTAACATCATTTCAAACAAGATAAAGTATGGATGGAGGGAAAAAGATGCCCCAACCACTTGAAAGAGTGATGAGGAGGAATGATGTAAGGATTTTTTTAAATGTTTTAATTTTTTGGATTTTTGGTATGTTTTGATTTTTTTGGATTTTTGGTTTGTTTTTATTTTTTTGGATTTTTGGAAAATGTTATGGGATGACATTGGATTGTAGTTTGGATAGCCTAGATGCTAAATACCAATGACAAGGGAAAACCAAGTCAAGGTTGAAAGAAGGATTGGATAGATGGATAAGAGGATTATGGATGGAATATGGGAAGGATGGAGGATACATAATGGATGGAGGAAGGGGTTTTAGGATGTGATCTCCAAGGACTATGTCGCATAGGAATAACATGCCCCATTCTAGGTGTAATGCTTAGGATTTTACATGACAAAGCTTATGACAATAAAATGACAGGATTGGGTATATCAAGAGATGTTTAAAACATTTTTCAACGTTTTTCCCCTTGTATTTATCAAGATCAAATATAGTAAGGGAAGATGGATGGTGCAATTGGATAGGTATGTGGGTATAATGAATAAGGATGATAGGATGGATATGATACGATTGGAAATGAGAAGATAGGATAGATGAGATAACATGCCGCCAAGTGTAAGACACATAGACAAGGAATCTACACATGACGCCTATATGCCAGGTTTTCATCATGGTACTTAACCAAGGTGCCACAGAGGTGGTTTTCACCATTGGACGAAGGATTTCTCTTTACTATTTTTTAATTATTATTTTATTTTTTATTTTTAATTTATTTTTGGATGGGATAGGGGAATATGGATGAGGGACTTGGAAGAGGATGGGGACTCAAGCGTCTAGTTCCATGAAGGTGATAATGTCCCGTTATAGAGGGAAGCTACACATGGATCATGTCAAGTGTCATTTTACGCATGGATGTTGGTAGAGGATTGCATGAGAGGGATATGGAGGTGGATTAGGATGTGGATTATATATGGCTGGATAATTGATTATGTATGGTTGGATAGTGGATTATGATGTGGATGGATTATGCAAAAGCATAGACCATAAGGATATGATGGGGGAAATATGTGGGATAGTAGATAGAAGATGGGGAGATGGAGGTATGTGGGAATGTTGTGGGAATCAAGACCAACGTTTGCACACACTGAATTGGATTTTGAAGCTTTTGGTTGGAAGGGGGAGTTTGGAGTAATGGAGATGTTTTCTTAGGTGATTGCTGATAAAGTAATTTTGGGACCTAAACGGTCTTAGGAATTGTAGGATTTTGTGATGGGGACCGAGATCTTTGAATTGCAGATGCTTCATTTAGATCAAGTGTTTTTTTCTTGGGGACCCAAACTATTTTAGTTTTAGAATTTTCTTTTGGGGGTGTGGGCTTGAGTAGCCTTTTAGATGAATTTTTCTAAGGTGTGGTATATCGATGCCCTATCGCATGAGAGTCTTGAGGCTTTTGTGGACTTTTTGCTCTATGTAAGGAAGCATCCAAATTTCTATTTTTGAATCCCATGGGGGTTGTGATAGCTTCATGTTTGGTCGATGTGTGCATTCATTGATCATGATTAGGAATTTTAGGGGATTTAAGGGAACAAGATGTATAGATGGAGGAATTAGTGGATTTGTGGATAAAAGGATAAGGGGATGTGAGGATGGGGATATTAGGAGTTGTAAGGAGTGGAGATAAAGTAGATGGAGAAAGGTGTATGGTCACATGATTTTGGGATTTGTATGACGATGGAGGAGGGATAGAGACATATGTTTTGGAGGTGTGATGTGGTTTGTGATGGAAAGAAGTGGATTTAGGAGGCATTGAGGTGGTACAAACATCTTGGAATTGTTTTCCTTGGGGTTTATAGCCAACACCATATGGTCATGGAGGAACTTTAACATGGATGGGGCTCTAAAATACCTTGTTCATGAAGGCCTAAGCCTTTACCTTGATAATTCATGTTTTGGAGTATGTGATGTGCAATGAGATGCTTGTTATTTAGGACATAAGACACGAGTCCATTATTTGATGGGGAGCTGAGGTGGTGGATAGTGTTTGTTCCTTTCCTAGGAGAGAACACTTGTGGATGAAGGTTGTAAGACCAAGGGGATAGGATGATGGAGTTGCAATAGGATCAATGGTGGATAACAAAGGATCAATAGAGGATGATAGAGGGTCATGAGGGGATGATGGGTGCTCAATAGGAGATGGTGTTGGGTTGCTTAGATCTTGATTACCATTAGGCTTATTGAAAGGAATTGTGCTATGATCCAAGTGATTTGTTAGATTATCTATATGTTCATGGTGACCAAGTGTCTCATCATTGGATGTGGATATTGTAGGATCATGGATAAGACTAGGTGGAGAATGGATAGGAGTATTTTGGATATCTTGGTCATGGATGGTGGTAATTTGGGAATTTGGATCCTTATCATGAATAAGATCTTGATCATAGAGAGGATTAACATGGATAATGTGTTATTGGGATTGGATGGGATGAAATTGGATTGCTTGCTCATGGGTAGGAATGTGACCATAGATAATATATTGATCATAAAGAGGATTATGGAGAGGATGAATGGAAGTGCTTTGATCTTGATTTGGATGAGGGGTTAATGTTTCCACATGCTTTAGATTAGACTTGTTGGCACCTACAAAATTTTGTTCCCAGACATGCCCCATTTTGCCCCCAAGTTCTATCTAAATCCCATTTTATGCCTTTAGCATTGAACCTATTGATGATAACCAATCAAAGATGTCTTTCATAGGTTTTCATTTATTTTCCTTTTAAAATACAAGGGAAAAGGCCCCAAAAAGTTGACTAAGTCCTATTTTCTAAGTGTTTCCTTATGTTTTGGCCTTAGTCATAGTTTCAGAGTTTTAGGCTCCTATCTTCCGTAATGCCTTGTCTACCGACTTTCACTTCCATCTTGGTTCCTTGCAAAAAAATGTCTAAGTGTTTCAGAGATCAAAGGTCAGAGTTGGGGCCTTTGGCCTTTGATCTTCTTCAAGGCACATGTGTCAGGGAGAAGCCCCAAGGTTCAAAGTCTGACGAGTCTCCATTTTCAAATCCCTTTAAGTATGAAGTATGCAGTGGAGTTTGGAGGGTGGCTCTTCTTCCCTCCTTTGGTGAAGCTAAAATGGTGAAGGCCTGCGGTTGATTCCTGACTAGTTTTCTTTTATTTGAGTTGAGGACAAATGACGAGGCTCCTCTCTTTCCTCTTCCAGATGGTGAATGCGTAAGGTGGAAATCCCAAGGGCAGACCCTCAACGTTTTCATATTTCTCCTAAGTGTGTTGGAAGTCAGAGTTCGGGCTTGCTTCCTTTCATCTTCTTCATGGAAGACAGAAGGTGAAAGGCCCGACGACTGACCCCCGACAAATATTCCTTATATGCAGAGGGAAGGTGGAGGTCGGGGCTTCCTTGCTCTCCCTTTCGGAAGGCAAAAGAACTCGAAAATGATGAAGGCTTGGAGTCTTAGTCTCCGGATGATGCTTTGCAACTTATCGCCACAAATTTGATGGTCAAATGGACGTCTTATACCATTCTATGGAAGAAAATCATAAAAGCCAAGGCATTCTTGTGGAACCATGGAATGATGCCATGTGGATGAATTTCGGTTGACTGGGGGATTCACTTATCAATGTGATTGCTGACTAAAGGAAATAAGGGGATGCCAGAAATTTCCAAGTAAAAGAAAGAAAGTGCAAGTTTGTCAGTAAAAGGCCAAGTTCAAGAAGTCTGAAGTTCATTGATTGTGGGTTTATCCTACAGCCTTTTCACCGACAGCAAAAGGATTGTGGGTGAAAGATTGACTAAGGCAAGAGTCTATCATAAAATGGAAGAAGAACAAACTAGTCAAATAGTTTGAAAGTTTTATAATTCGCTGATAAGGCGATAAAGGCACACTTTTCTCTTGGTTTTGAAAATCAAAGATTTGCTAATGGAGGTGAAGGCAGAAGGTTCTCCAAATTCACTTTTTGCCGATAATAAAGCTAAGACAATATGGTTTTGGAAAGTAATATTTTGCCAATAAAGGGCAAGTAAGGCTAGTTAGAAGAAACTAAGTTTTGCTGACTAAGGTATGAAATAAGAAGAAAAAGAGATAGTTCCGCAAAATGCAAATTTGCCAATAGGGGTGAATAAGGAGATAGTAAGGAAGACTTGGTTCAACAAAGGCCAAATTTGGCAAAGTTGAAACTTATCGATATGATGGATATGAAATGAAGAAGTTTTTTTTTAAATAGCAAGTGGCCAATAGAGGATGCCCAACACGTAGAGTGTTATAGTCAAGGTCAGATATCTCAAGTAGAAAAATAGGACAACACATTGGGAGTGTTGTAATTAATTTAAAAAGGTAATTCCATAAAAGTATGCCATAAGTGCAGGGATATCCAAATTGATTTGTGCCCAAAATTTAATGAATTTGTAGAATGGTGTCATGCAGGTGGTTGGCACAGTGAAATTCTTCAATGCACAAAGGAAAAATTAGATAAGTCAAATGTTGTAGGTGGTAGAGAGAGAATTATAACATTCCCTCTTTATTGCTCTAAGTATAGGAAGAGTGCAAGTGATCTTCCTCTATCATTTTTAGAATTAATTGAGCATGGGTTTTTCTCTTCCAACCTGCAAATCATCTGATAGATTGGGAATGGAATTTATGACAGTGTGGGTGTAGTCCTTGAATGTGCAATAAATTGGAACACTATAGATGCAGATGTTTAAGTTGTAATAGGGTTGGTCAGTTTGGTAAAGTTCTCAGCAGGGTTGTGAGCCCCAAAAGGTAGGATAGTAAGGATATTTTTACAGTCATTGTTTTACATGAAGCAACTGTGAAATATGATATACTTTGAAAATTTTTGTATTGAGTCTCTATTTTTGTCCACCACTGTGGGTGTTCTTTCTAGTAAACTTTGATTGCAATCAGGGTTTTCTCTTGCCACATTTTGTGGTGTGAATGTAAGCATTTATTTGAATGAATGTGACAATTCTTAATTCATTTCCAAGGATTTGTAAGTCATCTTTTCAATATTACATGAGAAAGAGCATGGTATGATGTTGGATCATTAAGTATTTTCAATGATTTGGTATTGATTTCCTTGCATTTGATTTATCAAATAGGTAGTTATACATTTCTATGTGGTTGTTTTTCCTTTGATGAACATTAGACTCTGTAGCCCATTGGATAGGCACCGGTCTGAGTAGCCTTAGATCACCCATCTTCAAAACAAAACAATACATCCTATCTTTAGAAGTAGAAGTAATCTTAATGCATACTCATTGTGTAGGATTGCCATTATCAGCTATATAGGGGTCTTACAACAACTAGGTTTTTTTAGTTCGATGACAAAGTGGGGCTAAGAAAGTGATTTGGGTTTGGTTGTTGATATTTTTAGTTCATTTTTTGTTTGATTTTAATACCTACTTAGGTATAATACCCCTTGTAATATCTCTCCAGAGTCTAAGCTGAGCTCAAAGAGCAGAGCAGTATACCCACTCCTGTAGTTGGCCAAAATCACCCCTAACTTGTTGATAAACCTCTACCTATCACCCTGACGACAATCGCTGGCCTAGGTGATTTAGGAATATTTTAGAGTTTTTAGTGGCAGTTATTTTGGGAACCAACATTTTGGCATCATTGCCAGGGATATAATATTTTGATTCAAATTTGAAGTCCTTGGTAACAATGAATCATTTTAGTTCTAGTTGTTGATATTGAAATAGAGTTTTGTTCAAGTTTTTCTTCCCATTAGGGGAAGTGGTGACTCTGTTTTGTTAACCCAAAATTAATTTTACTTTGGAAAATGTTTCATAATGAATAGAGGAAGAAACTAGGAGCAGACTGGATGTGAGGAATCCTCTAGTAATGCTGGAAATAGGAGTAGGTATAGGGTAAGAAGATCTAATGTGGTGCCTACAAGAAATGCCCAAGGCAATACATTTGTTGACCTCAAAAGCCAGTACAACTACACTTCTGAGGACTCTATAGATAACATGCTCAGAAGAAACAGAAGAACAAATAGAGATGAATATGATATTAGAAGGAATAAGAATGTTATTGGTAGAGGTAGTAGAGATAGATCTCATGATCCCTACCTGAGGCCATTTTGGAATGCTAGTGAGAATGAAGAAATACATAAGAATACATAGCATCCTAATTCCCCCACTGGATCACTTGGAAGTCGACATGATACCATTCCTAATGAGGAAAATTCGTAATAACAACTTGATAATGAGGAAAGAGAAAGAAGAATCTAGGATGAACTGAATTTGCTTGATCATATCAAAAAGAGATAGAGGGAAGTGCATGCCTTGCTTGATCAACAACAAGATCAGCTTGACCAACAAGCCAAACAAGATCAGAATGCACTACGGCAGGGCCTAAATTAGAATGTTAATCAGCAGCATGCACCTCAACGGCCCTACAATCAATAGAATAACTAGAGACAAAAACAATGTATCAAATGGGGTAGCTGGGTGCAAATCAGGCCCATGCTCAAAATATCAACTTTCCACCGCAGCAGAATCAAGCCAATCAACAACATGACAACATTCAGAATGTTAGACATGCACAATGAAGACAAGCATAGAGGTTTATTACACAAAGGTAGCCTCTGTGAGTTGAAAGGTATAAGTAGCTTGATTTCATTGGCATACCTAATTTTCCTAATCCCATTCCAACTAAGATTAGAGGGAAGATTCCTAGATTTCATGGCAATAATGTTGTCACTAGAGAGGAACACTTAAGGCATTTCACTAATGTCACTGATGAGTATGAGATTGAAGATCAAGATGTAATCACAATGTTATTTGTGCACTCATTGGAAGAAAGTGCCAAAGAATAGTACAAGGCTCTCCCTGACAACAACATTGATTCTTGGGAGGAGTTCATGAGGATGTTTAGACCACAGTATGGGGATAGGATTGACCCTAAGTTTGCCATTCATGAACTCATATCCATCAAGAAGGTCATCAATGAGATAGTGGCTGACTTCAACAACCCCTTCATCATGACAATGACAAAGGTACCTCCTCATATGAGACCCAATGAATCAATGTGTTTAGTTTTATATTGTGGTGCATTCGATTCAAAACTTGGTTATTGTTTGAGGGACAAGAGTCCCAAAATATTAAGAGAAGCTTATGCTACAAGAATAAACATAGAAAGTAATATGAGAGCTTTAGGGAAGCACATCAAAAGGTCTGATATAAAATTGCCCCAGCCAGAGAAGTCTGCTTTCAATAAACCCCTCACTACTGATGACATATTAGATAAACTCATGGGGGTTGTAAAAGATTTATCATATAAACTTGCTATGAATGATAAAGGTTGTCATCTCAAGGTGCTACAACACATTTTAATGAAGGACAAAGATTGCATAACAAACCTTATAATACCGATTGGTCTAAGAGACCACATCAAAATGATAGACAGGCTGCTCCGAGGCATGTGAGTTTAAAACAACCTAAAAGGGACACCCCTGATCCTTTGAGAAACGATCAAGTTAATTTTCAAGATGAATCATTATGGTGTTAGGCTTGTTTCCTTCCCCATGATCCAGCAAATTGTGTGGTGGCTCATTCATTGAGGAAAGAAGAAGAATTTCCAAATGATGAGGGTGCAACTGAGTACTATGAAGAAGAAATAAATCAGTTTGAAGCAAAAGATTATGAGAAATTGGGTCAGGATGTTGATTGTAACAACCATAAGGAAGATGATCATATTGTTGATAACTGAGAGGGGGGGGGTGAATCAGTTATCCTAATTATTTCCCTCTTTGAACTTTCTTATTAATTAATGCAGCATTGAATCAAACACAAAAACATTACCATGAAATAAGAAACACATGACACAGTATTTTTGACGTGGAAACCCTGTTAAGGGAGAAAACCACGGGGTGATTAACCCAAAGATTATTCTCTGTTAGAAGAATAGGGAATTACAAAAATGGCACTTGCCAATTAGGGCTCACTGCCCAAGCACACTGCTCACAAAGAGGCCCACTGCCTACAAGGAGACACACTGTCTACAAAGTGATAAGAATCACAGTCTTGAACTGATTGGAAGCATCTACATATGCTGGAGTTTAGTTCCGGTTAGGCTCAGTACACTGATCTGCTGCACTTCATCTTTCCTCTGTTCTTTATTCTGCTATCCTTTCACATACCGGATCTTTCTTATTATTTCTGCTCTGTACTGCACTTATTCGCATACACCATCACAAAAATACACATCTTCACAACTAAATCCATCCTCTATATATATCCGCACAAGTAATTTCATCACCTTTCTAGTCGGCATCCGGAACAGTCTAGTTTCTTACAAACTCTGTTCTGTCGACTGAATCCTTGCTCACCAAGCAATGCGGATCAAGCATATACTTGTAGATATCATTAATCATGTCAGCCAAACATGATTCATGCCTTCACAACCTTTACCATCAACAGTAACACATCCGGAAAATAGTCTGATACTCTGTCAGTCAGTTCTTCCTCTGTTCTCACTATCTCTCAGGAATCCGGTACTCAACTATTCATATCTTTTTCTTTGTTCATCACCAGAGGCTAAATCCTTGGAATATACTGCTCAAGGTAGTCCTCTTGACTTCCCCAAATCCACACTGCACCAAGATACTTCCTCTGAGAGATCCGGACCAATCTGTCGGACCTTGCCACATGCTCTGTTCTTGTTCACCGAACCACAACAATCTTCATTCTGACTTCTGGTAGAGACACACCATGACTTGCGGATATGTGGGATGACCTTTGTTGCCATCAATGACAACAACCATGAATCCATATAGTGTCTCTTGCCAACAATCTCCCCCTTTGGCATTGATGGCAACACTTAGTGAAAAATGACTAAGTGTTTACACTATGCTCCCCCTTTGCTGATGCTCTGTCTTTATATACAATTTCTGGAACTCCCCCTTAGTTGGATTCCTCATTTTTCACTGCTCCTCACTCCCCCTTTGACATCAATGGCAAAGGGCAGGGTCCGCACACCAAGATTTTCAAAAAATTTCTATACATAGCCGCATATTTACATACTCACATATACTGAAGAATGTCTGCAAAGGATGTCTTCAATTGGATTAGTTCTGTAGCCCAACTTTGCTTCATTCTATCCAAAATTGAAATGTGACCACTCAACAAAAATGCAAAAGCTTCTGCCCTCTCGAGATCTGTCGGATCATTTGTTTGGGCGGTGGTCTGAGCATCACTGATGGCCTCATGCATAGTTTCTAACTTAGGGATTATAATCCTTCTAAGTTCTCCCATCCGGTTAGTGATATTCTTCCTTTCCTTCTCAAGGTTCTTTATTTCATTCAAGACTGCAATAGTCTGACATTCTTGATTTATTATGGAGGAAGAGAGAGGATCAAAACTTTGAGATAAACTTTGTAGTTTGTCCTGTTCCTCTTTTATTTTCTTATTAATTTCTGCTGTTGCCTTTGACCAGGATATACAAAATTTGTAAATGTCACCGCCATCCTTAAGAGCATTTTCTAAGCTCTTTATTCCAATACTCATAATTCTCCTATCGTTAGAGATTAATCCTAATACTTCTGAAAATCTTTTATCCAAAAATTCCTTCCGGACCTTTTCTTCAGCTGATTTTTCTAGAGATTCAAAATGTGTACTAACACTGCTGACTAAGGTTTTGAGATTACCGGAAGAGGAGGCTGTCGGATCTATCTGGATTGATGGCATAATCTTTACAAGCACTCCGGAAGCAGCCTCTATCAACTCACAGTCTTCCATATGAGACTTTAGGAGTTTTTCATTTGCCTTGGCATTTGCAAATGAAGCTATCTTCATTGTTTGTACCGGAGAGAGAGATTCAAAGTCGAATGGGCCTTTTAGAAGCTCCGGTTCATCAATCTCTAAAGTTTCTTGGCTTAGAAACTTTTGGACAGTTTGTGCAGTGTCTCTTGCCAGAGACAGATGTTTCTTTTCTTCTGCAGTTTTGTCCTTAGGAGTCTTATCTCCTTCCACATTCTTACCACTTACAGTTGTGGTTTTCTCTGTTGGATTTTTCTCTTTCTCTGTATCCTTGGTGCTGTCAACCTCTTTTTCTTTTTCTGCTGCTTCTTTCTCCTGTAATTTCTCTGCTTCTTGGGATCCGGAGACTGTAGGAGAAACCGGAGGAGAGATGTTAGTCTGTTCAAGGCCCACTTCTTCTGGAGCAGATGATTCCAAGTCCACAGCTGTTTCTGCACCTAAGTCCTCTACAACAGGAAGATTGAACCTTTTGAAGGCCTTCCGGAGGATCTCTTCTGTCTCTTTGGCCGCTTTGTCAGTCTCACCAAGCATGAGTTGATTCATCCTGGCTTTACTTCTGAACTCATCTTTGCAGTCTTTGAAGATTATGTTCATTGTCTTGGGATCAATTTGAGGATATAGCTGAATAGCTATCTGCTCCCGGATCTCAAGATCTTTTGCATGAGCATTATTCTTTCTTATTTCTAATTCCTTTTCTAGGCTTTTAGGAATTAGAGATATGATCTCAATGAAAGCCTTATTGTATATGTTCAGATACTTGACTGTGACTTCCTGTAGAATCTTTTGGTCAGCCTCATTGTAGTCATCATAAAATTTACTCATTGGTTGAAGGTTTCCATCCACCGTAACCGACTTGATTACACTCTCTAGAGACAGAGTGGGCTTTTCAACAGATACCTCTGCCATTTCATCCTTGTCTTGGCCTGTGGAGGGTTTACCGGATCCTTTCTTCTTCTGCTTCTTTATTTCTTTTACTCCCTCATCTGACTCAGTTTCCTCTTCATCCTTTTGGCTTTCATAAGCCCTTGTGGCTTTTGTCTTAGATCTTTTACCGGATGCCTGGACTTCTGGTTTTGAACTTTTGGTTGTGGGAGGTGCAGATCTTTTTGATGATCTGGTCCGGGTGGAAGTTTCAACCGGAACACTTTCTTTACTTTTCTTTTCTTCCTTAGCCTTCCTCCTCTTTTCCTGGCTGGCATCAAGTGCCTCTTTTGAGATGCCTAGGCCTTGAGCAATATGCTCTACTTCTTTTCTCACCTTTCTCTTTATCTCAGGTTCCCTGAGTTCTACATGGATCTTTACACTCAGCTCCTCAAAGGTTCCAAACCTTTCTGCCTTTGGATCTTTGGGCTGACTTAGCATGTGTTGAACATGCAGCTCCACTATCTGTTCATCCACTTCATACCCCATGGGCATGATCCAGACAGTCCTTGGCTCCACTGCGTCCATTAGGCACTGATCAGTGTCCACCATAAAGCACACTGAGTCTTTGTATTTTTCAACAAGAGACTGGGGAATTCTTTCTCTTGTTTGCATCATGCTTTGGAAGTTTTTGAAGTATCCCCATAGGGCTGTATTTCTTGCTTTGGCATCCCCAAGCCCATGTAGATAGTCTCTTATTTGGACTGCAACAGGTTTGTCATTCTGCCATACCCATCCACTTGATCCGGGTAGCTCATTCATGAAGTAGAAGAATAGACATACTATAAGAGTACCATACTTAAAGGAATTCTTCTTGTCCTTCTTGATTTTCTGTATATTTTCCATTAACTGGCTTAAGAGAAGTTCGCAGAGATCATATTCTGTATTCTTCCTTAGCATCTCATAGGCAGTATATACTGCAGTTCCGGATACAGAATTCTCCCTGCTGGAGTGATAGATCTTGTATCCTATTATCATGGACACATACTTGATATCCGGATCAGAAATATCTTCAATGGTCATTGCCCTCTTATCAAATTTTGATCCAGTGGCCTCAGTTACAATGTTATTTTTGACAGATTTGAGGATAGGTATCCCTCCGGAAGAGTATAGACCAGTTACTGCTCTAATTGCCTCTTTTGTGATCTTACAGGGTCTATCCAGCCATAGGAAGTTGTCATGCATCCTGCTCAGTACATACCGGACCCATTCATCTTCTTCAAAGCAGGGGAAATGAATGAATTGGTCAAATTGTTTCTTCTGGATACCCTTATACTCTGGTTTAAGCTCAAAAGCATTGTCTATCAGTTGTTTGTGATAGAGATCTCTCAATTTGAATTCCCCAAATTCCTCAATGCTTGCATGTATGTAAACCCTAATGTCTTCTGTGTGTAAAACTCCGTGAGGAACACTGGAAAATGCTCCTAAGGGATCTACCTCCAATGACTTGTATGGATGTTTCTTAAATTCAGGTCAGGGCCTATCTGAGATTTTTACTATATTTGGAGTAGCCATTTCTTCAAAAGATTTGTAGCAAGATATCGAAAGTGGAAAATACCTTTTGCGTCTTCGGTTGCACGGAATAGCTGGATTGATTTCTGTATGTAATGACTTCGGCAGGAGATCTTCGGTAAACTTGATGAATTTTGTTGCAGAGCTCCGCTTTTCACTTCTTCTTGGATGTGGAATGATTAAATGATTGTTGAGAAATCCCTTATATCATTTCGCAAACCCTAATATCTGTTTGCAATAAATGCTTCACCTATATTATTCCGGTTTGCCTTGTCCGGATAGCTTGGAGTATCCCGGATCAGTCATGATCTATGAACATCATGCGGATCTTTCAATCATGAATAAATCGAGATAACACATCACAAGGACATCCCAAACACTCTGTCCAATCCGCAGAATAAAACAATGCACTTCCGGATCTCTCCGGACCTTTTTGTAATCCTCTATCATTCCGGAGCATCTCCCGGAACAGGTCTTACTTGATCGATCACAGCTTCTTCACATCTCCATGCGGACCTCTGAAATCTTATCTGGATCATCTCAAGACTTATATCTTTAAACCCTTTACTCCGCATCTTGTGCCACATCCGGCACCACTTGATTGGCTGGGGGAACAGGATTTTCTTTGGGTCTCCCCCTGAGCCAGAGCTCACTTTTTAATTTTCGGAAGAAATATCAGCACCAGAGTTTGGTGCGGATCCAACCTCTACATTCTCTGAACTTTTCTTCACCCAAATCTTGCTCATCTGGTTCCTAACTTCATTCGCATTCATCTTTTGTTTACCCTTGTCTTGATTCTGATTATACACCGGACCTCTTTTGTCCTGATTCTTGCTTCTACAGACTTTAGCATTATGACCGGACCTATTACAGATTTGGCAAATAACATTTCTTTGCATATTTGACTGATAACCTCTTGATCTGCATTGATTAGCCATATGACCTACTCTATTGCATGTAAAGCATCTACCTTTGAATGATTTGTTTACTTGCATATTTCTGCATTCATGGGATTTGTGTCCATACCTTTTGCAGTTAAAGCACTGTCCGGAGAAGGATGAATTAATCTGATTCATTCTCTTTCTGTACTGATTAGCTTTGTGACCAAAGTGGTTGCAGCTGTGGCAGTATCCATTGAAGGATGGATATCTTTGAGCATTGGGCTGTCTTACCGGAGGTCTTCTAGGCCTATTCCTTGGATTTTCTGATCCAAAATTCTTTTGACCGGATCCGGAGCTTTCTCCTTTCTCATATCCCAAACCATACTTGTCATCTGTCCTCTTTTGACTTCCAAGAAGAACTTCAAGTTGAGCAGAGCTTATCTTGAATTTCTCTTTATATTCATTTGTTGTTTGAAGGTCTCTTTTGAGAGAGACAATTTAATCCTCAAGTTTTTCTTCATTATCTTTGGCATCTTCAAGATCAGATTCAAGATGTCTGATAATCCTGTCCATCTGGTGGCATTCTTCTGATTTTTCTTTAAGAGATTGTCTTAGATTGTCTTCAGCTTTTCTTTTTTCTTCAATCTCTTGAGTAAACTTTATAGTTCCTGATTCCATTTCATGTCTCAACATAATGACTTCTTTTGATAACTTTTCACATAACTTGGTTTGCTCAGTCAATTCTTCATTTGTATTGCTTTCTTCACTTTGTCTTGCCAATTGTTGGAGCAGCTCCTTTCTCTTTTTCATAGAGAGACTTAATTTGTCCTTTAATTCTCTCATGAATTCATCATCCTGTCTGAGTCTTTCCTTTAATTCATTGACTTCAGAGTTTGACTGTTCAAGATCCTCAAGGGCAATCTTGAGTTGCTCCTTTAAACCATATGCATCCATTTGAACTCCCAGATCTTCCTCAAGCTGTTAGGCTCTATTAGGAGGAACTTAGCTCTGATACCAATTGTTGATAACTGAGAGGGGGGGGGTGAATCAGTTATCCTAATTATTTCTCTCTTTGAACTTTCTTATTAATTAATGCAGCATTGAATCAAACACAAAAACATTACCATGAAATAAGAAACACATGACACAGTATTTTTGACGTGGAAACCCTGTTAAGGGAGAAAACCACGGGGTGATTAACCCAAAGATTATTCTCTGTTAGAAGAATAGGGAATTACAAAAATGGCACTTGCCAATTAGGGCTCACTGCCCGAGCACACTGCTCACAAAGAGGCCCACTGCCTACAAGGAGACACACTGTCTACAAAGTGATAAGAATCACAGTCTTGAACTGATTGGAAGCATCTACATATGCTGGAGTTTAGTTCCGGTTAGGCTCAGTACACTGATCTGCTGCACTTCATCTTTCCTCTGTTCTTTATTCTGCTATCCTTTCACATACCGGATCTTTCTTATTATTTCTACTCTGTACTACACTTATTCGCATACACCATCACAAAAATACACATCTTCACAACTAAATCCATCCTCTATATATATCCGCACAAGTAATTTCATCACCTTTCTAGTCGGCATCCGGAACAGTCTAGTTTCTTACAAACTCTGTTCTGTCGACTGAATCCTTGCTCACCAAGCAATGCGGATCAAGCATATACTTGTAGATATCATTAATCATGTCGGCCAAACATGATTCATGCCTTCACAACCTTTACCATCAACAGTAACACATCCGGAAAATAGTCTGATACTCTGTCAGTCAGTTCTTCCTTTGTTCTCACTATCTCTCAGGAATCCGGTACTCAACTATTCATATCTTTTTCTTTGTTCATCACCAGAGGCTAAATCCTTGGAATATACTGCTCAAGGTAGTCCTCTTGACTTCCCCAAATCCGCACTGCACCAAGACACTTCCTCTGAGAGATCCGGACCAATCTGTCGGACCTTGCCACATGCTCTGTTCTTGTTCACCGGACCACAACAATCTTCATTCTGACTTCCGGTAGAGACACACCATGACTTGCGGATATGTGGGATGACCTTTGTTGCCATCAATGACAACAACCATGAATCCATATAGTGTCTCTTGCCAACACATATTTCCCAATATGATTATGATGAAGGTCCAAAAAGATATCAATTGCCAACTCATGATTTTGGACATTTAAAGGACCTTATGCAGAAAAAATATCAGCAGTCCAAGCCTTCAAAAGAGGATATGAAAGCATTGACCGATGTGGCCATCTTACAAATCCAAGGATGCTATCAATTGAGAAATAGAATGGTCCTTGTGCATAGTGCCTCTATCAAAGAATCAAAACAACAAAGAATGAATGGGGACAAGGACAAATACAAGGGGAATGTGGAGTGTAAAGTAGTAACACTCCAAAGAAGAATGTGCCAGAAAAGAAGAAGCTTCTAGTGTAGCTGCTAGCAGCAAAAAAGAAATATGTACAGAAGAATCCAGCACCAACAGAGCAACTAGTTACTACACCCGTTTTAGGTCCAATATCCAAAAGGCTACAATAAGCGTGATCAGTCTCAGGCACAAAAAGAACCAGAAAAGGAGAAGACAAAGGAAGAGGGTAAGGATATTTCATCCAATCAAGTAACACCTTGCATTCCTTTTGAAAATGATGTAACTATTTCATGTGACACTCCTTTGCCCAATTATCTTTCTATTGACATGGCTTAAGTTTTTAGCCAAATTAGAATTTTTGTGCCAATAGTTGAACTCCTTAGAATCCTTGAACACATAGATAGGATAGAGTCTCTTATTACTATTGTATATGCACAAAAACAACCTGTTGTTGTTCCTAGCAATAGTTATGAGGGTGTGGGTCATGAGGAAATAGTACAGGTTTACTTAGGATCTTCCATGGTTAATAGCAAGATGGGGGTAGACCCTTTTTACATTACTTTGATCATAAATGGTTGGCTAATACACAACTTTATGCTTGATTTAGAGGCATCTAGCAATCTCATGCCGCTAGAAATCATGAATGAATTAGGACTAAAGGTGTCCAAATCTTTTGGCAAATGCTTTGCCATGGATTCCAGGGAGGTCAATGTTATAGGTTTGGTCAAGGATGTTGAGGTTAAACTTGCAACCTATCCAGATAAATCTTTCCTGATGGACATAATTATTGTAGATTGCCCTACCAAATGGGGTATGCTATTGTCAAGGAAATAGGTGGCTTCTATGGGTGGTAGTATTTAAATAGACCTGTTATATGCCACCATTCCAGTCTAGGGCATGGAAGTGAAACTATACAGGGAGAAGAAGGTGGAAGATGAACACGTAGAGGACAAATATAAAACAAAGGAGGATCATGTAAATTTCTTTGACACTAAAATAGACCATTTTATGGCATATAGCAGTGATGATAATCCTTGCCTGAATGTCTGACCTTCTAATCCTATTATTTCTAATTCTGAAGCAGCTGATTTATGAACACTATATTTTGATGGTGCATGCTCAAAAGAAGGCTCGAGTGCTAGAATTATTTTGATATCCCCAGATCATGAGCAATTTGGTATGTCTTTCAGACTTGATTTCAGTGCACTAACAACATAGTTGAATATGAGGCACTATTGTTAGGTTTAAATATTGCTCACAAGAATAAGATCAAGTGCTTGAAGTTTTATGGTGATTTAGAATTAGTGGTGTAGTAAATTAGAAATAAATTTGTTGCTAAGGATAAAAGGTTAAGAGGAAACATGAATGTTGTATGGGATATTGTGGAGCTGTATGATGTCATTGGCATTAAATGGGTTGATATCTAACCATAAATGAAAAGGTAGATTCCCTAGCTATAGCTGCATCAAAATTTGATCCTCAATTGGATTTTCCTCATGGCCATTATATTGTGGAAGTGCTTACAAGGCCAACAATCCTTGATAACATATATAGTTGGCAAGTGTTCAATGATAGCAATCAGATTTTTGGTTTCCTCAATTGCATGGATGAGATTGACAATCAAGTAATTGATTGGCAACCTATTGTAGAAATGGAGAATGGCAAGGGAACATTATTTGGCAACGAGGTCGTACAATTGAAGACTAACATCATTCCTAAGGGATTGGTGGCATTGGAAAGGATGTTTGACAATGCAGTCCGCTAGATGAGTAAAGGTAAATGTGTTGAAGAAGATAGTATTGAAGCTGTCAACCTTGGAACTAAGGAGGCACTAAAAATGGTTTACATAGGTAAGAAATTAAAGCCTCATGAAAAGCAAATGTTGATTGCTTTATTGAGGAAATTTAAAATGTTTTGCATGGTTCTATGATGAGTTGAAATCTTATAGGGAGGATTTATTTCAGCATACTATTCCCCTTCAACCTGATGAAAAACCATTTAGGCAAAATATAGAGGCCTATAAATCCTATTATAGCTCCCAAAATACAAAAGGAATTGTTGAAAATGAAAGAGGGAGGTATAATTAAACCAATCAGACATTCTGAGTGGATGTCTAATCTTGTACCAGTAAGGAAAAAAGAATGGGGAGATTAGACTCTATGTCAACTTCAGAAATCTGAATATCAAATCCCTCAAGGATAATTATCCTCTTGCAAGCATGGATCATCTTTTGTAGAAGGTTGTTGGTTCAGAGCCGATGTCTATGATGGATGGGTTCTCAAGATATAACCAAGTGATGGTCAAGGAGTCAGAACAGTACAAAACAACATTCAACACTCCTTGGGGTACGTACGTATATCTAAGAATACCATTTGGATTAAAAAATGCATGATCAATATTTCAAAGAGCAATGGATGTGGTCTTTACTAGCCTTATTAATGAGATCATGGTTGTTTACCAAGATGATCTTACTGCATATTCAAATGACAGAAATGATCATTGCAAGCATTTGCAATTGATTTTTGAGAGATGTTTAGAGTATGGGATCCCTTTAAATCCTAAAAAATGTCAATTTGGAGTGGAAGAAGGAAAGCTATTGGGACATATTGTGTCCAAGGATGGGGTCAAAATTGATCCAGAAAGAGTTAAGGCCATTGACCTTATCCCTCAACCCAAAATAGTCAAGGGTGTTCAGTCCTTCTTTGGGCAGATTAACTGTATGAGGAGGTTTATTCCCAATTTCACTGAGAAGACTAAAGCAATATCTAAGATGCTCAAGAAGGGACAGTTTGTCACATGGGAAAAGGAACTAGCTGAAGCTTTTCTTGACATAAAGGAGGCCCTAAAAAATGCACCAGTGCTGATAATCCCATATTAAGCAAAGCCCTTCAGTCTTTTCTCCTTTGCTTCATTTTATATTATTGTTGCTATATTATTGCAAAAGAATAGTGATGGATTTGAGCAGCCAATAGGATTTTTTAGCAAGTCTTTGCAAGTTGCTAAGTTAAATTATTCCATCATGGAAAAGCATGCATATGCTTTGGTTAAAGCAATGAAAAACTTTAGGCCATATCTTATGGGTGCAAAGACAATATTTGCATATGTGCCCCATTCTGTTGTGAAAGATATTTTCACATAGCAAGAGACTTCTGGAAAAAAATGTAGATGGATCAACAGGATCCAAGAGTTTGACATTGAGGTACAGATCACCAAACTAGTTAGAGGCCAAGGTTTGGCTAAGTTGATGGCAAATTCCAACTTGGAGGCCGCTGAGGTGAATGAAATAGATATTATTTTTTATCTTGTCAACCTACATTGTCCCCTAGGGATGAATGTCACACAACAAAGGACACTTAAGCTTCGGTCTCCAAAGTATGTCTTGATTCAAGATGCATTAATGTGGAGAAATCATGAGGGACTGTTGTTGAAGTGTTTGGACCAGCAACTATCTGAGGTAGTTATTGAAGAATACCATCAAGGAATATGTGGTGGGTATTTTCATGTCAAAACCATAGCACATAAGATTATCAAAGCAGGATTTTGGTGGTCGAGTCTCTTCAAAGATGTTTCCAAATAGTTCAAAAAATATGATGCTTGCCAACATTTTTTCTGGAAAGATGAAACTTGTTGGAGCATTACCCCTTTTACTAGTTGCAGTTGAAGCACCATTACAACAATGGGGCATTGATTTTATAGGAGAAATTCAAGAGAAATCTAGTAATGGTTTTAAGTGGATCCTTGTGGCCACTGACTATTTCACCAAGTGGGTTGAGGCTATCCCCACTCGCAATGCCACATCCAAGGTGGTGATTGATTTTCTAATGAATAATGTGATAAGCAGAATTGGAGTGTCATCTAGAATTGTTGCAGATAATTCCACGTGCTTAAGATGTCAGGATATTGTTGATATGTGTTCCAAGTGTTGGTCTCTTACAATGATTTAACAACTGAGCTCTTAAAACTATAACTCAGAGATTGGACATCTGAACTAAGTAGCTGTCTTAATCACTATGGAGATGCATTTCACTTGTCAACCCAGGGATGTGAACTTGAAATGGGTTAGCATGGTATGTGCACTAAGAAATTCCAAAGTAGCCATGTTCTTTCTATAGCTAAAAAAGACATAATGTTGAAGTTAATTGCTAGAAAGGAAATAACAGGAATGTTAAACATTAACCAACAACTATTCTGTTATCAAGTACATAACAGAAAGTAACAATCTGGGCAAATAAATAGGAAACTACTATGTCTCCTTTGGCTACAGGAACATACACATAATAGAATTCTAGTGGCTGTAGGAACATTCAATGCCAAGTATTAACTAAATGCTTAATAGAAAATGTAACTAAACTAGAGGATGGAATTCTCACCAAGTGGGCCCCCTTGGATGAGTATTCCCTAAGACAAATGTAAAACTCAAAAATGCAAACTCACAACTTTATTTTATTCATTCAAAAAGATGAGTACAACTGAACATTATAACTGTATTACTAAAAATTGGATAATGCAAGTACAATCTCTAAATATTCAACAACCCCTCAGAAGGAGTATCAGAGTCTTATTTATAGAAGGAAAACTGTAAAACTATCTAGTAGGGCGGTCAACTCCAACAAAATAGGAGGATGCCACATTATGGAAAACATAGAAAGTGGAAAGGAGGTTATGCATGCAGCGGAATTTGGTCAAGCGAGTTGCTTTAATACATATTTAGCATAACAATAACTCCTAAATTTGCTTAACAGGTATTTAAGATCAATTACAAAGTGGTTGCCTTCCCTCCATTTGACATTTGAACGGTCACCATATTTGATTTTTATGGTAGGTGACCAACCAGCAGAATCTTCCTCTTCTTCATGAATGCCAATTATATCTGCATAATAATGTTAGTACACACAAATAATTGCACATTCGTAACTAACTTGGAGTAATATTCATTAATCATATGTAAAATTAACATAGATAGTTCAAATAGCATGTCTTTGCCATAAAAAGATATAAGAAATGACCTATGCTCAACAAGTTATAGCTTTGGGGTAATGACATAAAAAGGTCAGGATTTAAGTATCAAAGTCCAAGATAACTACAACAAATGGATAATAAAGTTTAACAAAATATGAGTCATAAACTAGACTCATCACTCTCCCCAACCTAAGGCTTTGCTGGTCCTCCAGCAGATGTCCAATATCAGTCTCTCTGGTGTGTGAGGTAGGATTCCAATAGAACCCTTGCTGCCTATCCAACTTGCTCCATCTTTGTCTCTCCTCAGCAATAACATACTGGTAAAATCTGTAATTTGGCACTGGCCACAATAGAATAGGTGGTTGAAAAATTAAGGGAAGCTAGAATTGTCCCTTTGTCCTCCCAATCTGAATATATCTATCCACTCTTTTACATGTTGCAACATAATTCTACAGAGAGTGAGGCTCTGCTTATTTTAGCTCATCAGATAGACTATTCCACCTTTGTGTCAACTATCCTTTCACAGATTCTCTAGTAGTGTGTGCCATCTTTTCATATTCTCTGTAAGTTGCTTCTCTTTTAGGCAGGATTCTGTTACTATAGCTTGGCCTATAAAGCATCCTATGCCAATCATTAAAAATGGTTCTGGGATTTCTAGATTTTGCTCTAACACGCAATGGAGTGTTGAATTCTAATTACTTATAAGCTCTAAATTGTTGTCCCCAACTAACCTTATTTTACATCCAAAACATAAATGCCCTCAGCTAAACATCCTCAACATACAACAAGGGGTTCCACTCATGGTCTTGGGACACAGCAAAATTATGCAAATCAAATTCACACAACAAATTCTTTATTTCTGGAGGAGCAATCCTATAAGCATTGAAAAATTCAAGAGGAGTTTCAATAGAAGGGTTCAAACCAGAAACAATTCTTGCCAACTTAAAAGAGAGGTACCTTTCTTTTAAATGCAGAGCATAGACTCTCGATGGAGTCCTACTTCTAATACCTGAGGCACTAAAGTTGTCATACTATCCACTTTCTCTTTTAAAGTTGCAATTTCTGCATCCTTTTCTTTAATCTCTTCATCCTTCTTTTGAATTTCAATTTTTAATCTACATTTCTCCTTCTTCCATTCCTCTTCTCTCCTCTGCATTTCATTCCATAAATTCATGGTAACCATGTGCATTGAAAAATCAGGAGGTCTATGTATTCCTACCAAAGACTTTCCTGGCACAAATGGTTGATCTTCATGTAACATAGGCTACAGGGTTTCTTGCTCAGCTAATTCTGGTTGCAGGATGTCTTGCTGCAGGAACTCCTGTTTATCCTCTTGTTCCTATCTTTCAAAATTCTCAGCAGCGGCAGCAAGGTCTGCCAGAGTTACATCTGCCGCTTCTTCAATTATGTATTTTCTAAATCATTTTCATCCCTCATTGGGGCTCTGTATCCTCAGCTGTCATTTCTTCAACCCTAGGGCTTGTTTGCATAGACGCAACGGTGACAGGCTCAGTAGGTCTCAATTTACAAGAAGGATTTTCATGTTCCTCTTCAGCTGCAAGAAGAACAGTGTTAGCCTTCCGTTTCCTGAAGCGCAGCACCTTCCTTTCTATTGTTTGCTTTTTGGTTTTGCCCTTCTTTATTTCTGACCTTCTTTTCTGTGCCCTAGTTTGAATTAAATTGCTAAGAGGAAAATCCTCATTGTCAGAATCTGAAGAACTTTCTTTATCTGCATGCTCTGCTTCAGAAGAGCTAATTTCAATAACTTGTTTTGCTGCAGGAGGGTTTGCACTGGAAGTTGAAGTTCCTGAAGTAGTTTCAACATAATGCACCCTTCTCCTAGTTCTACGATGTTGTGGCTCAACCACAGGTCACAAATGGCTGGGTCTTATTTGATCAATTTCTAGAAATTCCTCCCAAGCCATATCAGATACATCATGCAGAGACCTTTCAACAAGTAATTTGATTAAATAATGGTGAGAGACAGAATTAGGCCTACCTTTTTGAGTCTCGGTGGCCATAATTGAAAGAGGGTGATAAAGCATGTTTGCTACATTCATTTGTCTCCCATGCCTCATATGATTCAACAATTTGAAATGCACAGAATGAAGGTTTGATTGGCAACCTTCACAAGTAATGTACTTCACCACATAGACAGCTACCTATTTCCACGGCTCAAGCAGAGAAGTTATTTTCACTCCCTGCTTATCTATAGTTAATGGTGGATCACTAGGTTCAGTAAACTCGGCTCTAGCTGACCTAGCATCTCATGCAACAGGGCAACCCTCACCATCAACAGGCAGACCTGTAACCTCTGTAATTCTTTCCTCTGTGGCCAACACCTCTAAACCTCTTACCACTGCTTTACCATCAGACAATGTCTAAGCAAATTCCAATGCAATATTTTCATCAAAACCATTTAACTTCAAGAAATAATCCATCCATCCACAATTTCTAAATTCAGCATGGCTAAGTGCATCCTGTAACAATGCATCATGAACTATGTGTTCATTCTGAATTAATCCTCCTCCCATGACTTAGCTGTCTGAAAACAATCACACTGCAAAGTTGTTGTTGTTGTTGTTGTTGTTGTTGTTGTTTTTTTTTCTTCTGCAAATATTTTGAAAACTAGCTTCACCTTCTTGCAACTCTGTTAAGTCTTCAATAACTCATGCAATCTATATTTTCCTTTTCGGCTTCTTTTCTTGGGAATGCAAGACAAGGGTGGTATAGGCATTAATAAATGATCGATGAAGGTTGTCATCTCACACTTGCGAGCCATCACCTCACTTAGAATTCAAATCATTCAATTTTGAAACTTTACCGACATTCAGGCATAAAACATATGGATGGACTGACACATGGTCATCATATTAACACTCCCTCCCCAACCTAAATTTAGGCATGTGTCCACACACGTGAAATTGATGCGTGAGAAGACAAGGAAGGGAAAAATGACATGCTACGAGAAATATCGATATTAATGTACGATAATTAAATGAACAAACCACAAGGTAATTAAGAGAGAATTATTAATTGTACGTACCTTTATTTGTGGAAGATTTGTTGCAAGAATCATGGAGAAAGTAACGGGTAATGCTTAAGAATTTATTGAGCAATAAATGAAAGTGGAGTGGGCTGAAGCAAAATGGGATGAAGTGTAATCAATACACATGATGGAAGAGAGAAGAATGGATACGGGTGGGTGGATGGGCGAAGAAGTGAAAGAGTGGACTCCGACGAATGTGGAAATCTTTAGTATGATTAGTACTGTACCTTGGTTAGCCTGAAGGAGGGACACTAGGTCCATTACCTTTGGCTGTAGGAAGTTCAGGAGTTGCATGTTGAGTGAATTGTTGCAGGAAGTCTTCTTTGGAGGCTGGCTTGTGATATAACCTGACTTGATGACCATTAACTAATAGCTTGAATCTGACAGGGTCAATAGTAATAAGCTGAACAACACCATTGGAAAAAACTTTAGCATCCTCATATGGCCCTAGCCACCTTGTCTATAATTTTCCTGCATTATCCTGATACCTTGAGTCATAAAGCAAATCCTAGTCACCAAGTCGAAATTTCTTATCCTTGATGTATTTGTCATGCCACCTTATTCTCTGATTCTGCACTACTCTTGTATGATGCAAAGTTGCTTTTCTCATCTCATCCAAAGCATTGAGCTGCATGATTCTTTCTTTTTGTGCTTGAGATAGATCCATCCCCAAGTCAAGTGCACTCCTGAGAGTTTTATGTTCAAACTCAATAGGCATCATGGCTGTTTCGCCATACAGCAACTCAAAAGGAGTAAAACCAGTAGTTGTTTTCTAGGTTGTCTTGTAGGCCCAGGCAACTTCTGGAAACCTACTTTTCCAATCCTTCCTATGGACATCCACAGTCATGGTCAAAATAGCTTCTATTTCTCTATTAGTTACCTCAACTTGGCCATTAGCCTGGGGGTGATAAGGAGTAGATTTCTTGTGCCTTATGTTGTATTCTTGTACTAATGTTGCACCTAGAGTTGAGGTGAATTGAGCTCCTTGATTAGACACTAATTCTCTAGGGACTCCATACCACATAAAGATTTCTTCATAGAGAAATTTTGCAACTTTATTATCTCTTGCATGTTTCATGGCCTTAACTTCTACCCATTTTGTTACATAATCAGTGCATACTAAGATATAAGATTTACCATTAGATGGAGGATCAATGGGTCCTACAAAATCTAATCCCCACTTATCAAATGGAGTAATCACAAGTTGAGGATAAAGGGGCATCTCATCAGATTTTGTTGGCCATCCCATCCTTTGACAACTATCACATTTCTTGGTATATCTTGTTGCATTCTTGTATAGTGTAGGCCAATAATAACCTGCGTTCAAAATCTTCATTGTTGTTCTCTTTGCTACAAAATGTCCTCCACAAGGTTCATTGTGACAGGCATGCAGAATGTCATATGTTTCATCTTCTCTCACACATCTCCTCATGACATTATCTGGTCTAGTGTAGAACAAACATCCAGCAATCCATGAAAAAGGAAAAGACTTTTCAATGAGTACCCTTCTTTCTTTAGGAGAGAAGTGAGGAGGAACTCTTCCTGTTACTAGGTAATTGGTTGTGTCAGCATACCAGGGTGTTTGCACAGTGAGTGAAAACAAATGTTCATTAGGAAAAGAGTCATCAATGACTTGGTTGTCCTCTGATGTAGTCATTCTTGAAAGAAAGTCTGCAACTACATTGGCTTTTCCTGGGTTATCCACAATAGTGATGTCAAATTCCTGCATTAACAACACCCATCTTGCTAATCGACCTGATATAAGAGGTTTGTTCATGAGATACCTAATGGCTGCATGATTTGTGTGCACAAAGATTTGATAACCAGTTATGTAGTGCCTGAATTTATTAAGTGCATAGATGACTGCCAACAGTTCCTTCTCTGTGACTGTATAGTTGAATTCAACACCCTGTAAGTTTTTTCTAACAAAATAGATAGCATGCTCAATGACTCCTTCTTTCTAGCCTAAAACTTCTCCTATGGCATAATCTAATGCATCCATGTGAATATGGAAAGGAAGTTCCCAATTGGGGCCTTTAAGTATAGGAGCATGGGTTAAGGCTACCTTTAAATCAGAAAATGCTTTGTCACAGTCTTCATTCCACTAAAATTCAGCATCCTTTGTAAGAAGAGTATATAATGGGGATGCCATTTTGCTGAAATCTTTGATGAAGCGTCTGTAATACCCTGCATGACCCAAGAAACTTCTGACATCCTTTTGCTTTGCAGGAATGGGCAGATTGATGATGGCTTCAATCTTTGCTGGGTCTACCTATATTCCTTTTGGACAAATGTAGTGAACAAATACTACACCTTCCTGCATCATCATGAAGCATTTTGCACTATTTAATGATAGGTTGTGGTCTTCACATCTTTCCAACACCTTGCCTAAATTTGCTAATGCCTCTTCAAAATGAGCACCATAAGTAGTGAAATCATCCACATAGATTTCCATACAGTCATGTGAGATATCAGAAAATATACTAATGACTGCTCTTTGGAAAGTTGCAGGTGCGTTGCATAAGCCAAATAGAAGTACTGAGTAGGCATATGTTCCCCAAGGATAGGTAAATGTTGTTTTATCTCGATCTTCAGGTGCAATCTCAATCTGATTGTAACCACTGAATCCATCCAAAAAGGAAAAGTACTGCTTTCTTGCAAGTGAGTCCAAAACCTAGTCTATGAAAGGAAGGGAAAAATGATCTTTTTTGGTAGCAAAATTTAATTCTCTATAATCAATACAGACTCTCCATTTTCCTCCCTTCTTGGGCACAAGAACCAGAGGGGACACCCATTGGCTATCTGAGATTGGGTAGATAAATCCTGCATCTAATAGCTTCTGCAATTCCTCTTTGACAATTTCTCTTAGTGCAGGGTTGATTCTCCTTTGTGGTAGTCTTACTGGTGTACAATCTTCTTTTATGTAAATCCTGTGAGTGCATAATGTAGGATCCAATCCTTTCATATCATGATAATCCCATGCAAAAGCATTTTTATGTTTCTTCAACAAAGTTGACAAGGACAACTGTTGTGCTTGAGTCAAGTTGCTGTTAATATTAAGATATCTGTCTTCTAAAATTTCCACTTGAGTTGTGAAATCAGCTATAGTTACTTCATGAATACTAGGCACCTTAATTTCTTGTGGAACCAATGCATGTAATATACTTGATGCTGCAGGAAAAATTGGAACAAGCATCCTTTCTGGTTCAGCAGAATGAGAGGATGATGCTTCCTCTATTTGATAAAGATTTTGAATTATATTAGACAACACCTCTTCCTCTCCTTGAAGCTGCAGGAAAGAACTTCTGCCTATCATCATAAGTTGCTCCACAGAATTAGTTTCCTTTGCCTCTTCACCAATATGAGGCCAAATAGGATTATCCATGTCATCAGATGGCTGTGCAGGTGGGTAAAGAACAAGTGTTTTAGTGCTTCTCCCATCAGAAATGGTCATGTCTCCTGACCAGCACCCAATATAAGCATCTACTATGGCTAACCACGGCCTTCCCAAAATGATGGGGTATCCTCCTAATGTAGCTTTAGGAGAAAGTATCATGAAATCAGTTGGATATTCCCATGAATCCAGGGATACCACAAAATCCTCAACTATCCCATCAGGTTTAACAGTAGAGCTATCAGCAAGCTACAGGACAATAGGTGTTGGTTGCATAGTTGCAACATTCAGTTGCTACAGGACATCCTTTGTCATTACATTTATAGCTGCTCCAAGATCAATCAAAGCATTTCTGATTTGAATTCCATTTATAACAACTCCAACTACAGGACTTCCTGGGTCATTATATTTGGGAACAGTCACTTTTCCAAGCACGATGTCAGCCAACTATCCCACCACATGGACCATAGTGGGATCTTTCCTCTTTCTACCTGGATTTTTAAGGCATGCTTCTTTAATTGCTTTTCCATATATAGGAAAATTTTTTATAGCTTGAAATAGAGGAATGTTGACACATACATGTTTCAACTGCTCTAGAATATCAAAGGTGGGTTCCTCTTCGACTACTTTTTGTTTCATAGTTTCTAACCTTTGTGGAAATGGTGGTTCTTGGGTAGTTTGTTTGACTGTCATTGGTTCAGGATTTTCAGGTACATCTGATTGAATGGGGGTTTTAAAGGTTCCACTTCTTCCTCAAAAAGCTTAGTAATGACAAGTCTAGAAGGAGTTGCTAAGGTAGTTCCTGAACACAGATGTATATCACTGACATTCACAGCATATGCAGGGAATTGATTTGGATTAGCAGAATATACTGGCTGTTGCTGTGGTCTATTATTTGGGTTAGGTGAGGGTTGAGCTGGTATCTAAGTAGGTTTAGGTGCATTTGAATTGGAGCTAGTAGGTGGAGGCATTATAGCAGGCTGTTGGGGCTGAGGAGGTGACTGCATGTAATTAGTGGTCATATTTGGCCATTGCTGTCCTCCTCTCCATTGAGATGTTTGATGCCAATCTCCTGGAGGTGACTGCCAATTCCCTAGAGGCTATGGCCACTGGGGTGCAGGGTTTTGGTAATTTAGGCAAGTATTTTGAGGGTTGTTCCAAGATTGAGGTGGATATCCTCCATAACTAGATGGAAATGGTTGTTGCCATTGATTACCAGATGCATAATTATTAAAATGTGGACCAACATATGATAATGGATTTGGTGACATACCTTGTCTTGGAGCCCATGGCCTCCTTTGTGCAACATAGAAGACTTGATCCTCTTCAACTTGTATTGGCTTGAACTCAGATGGAATCTGCTTGTTATCAATGTGAGCTACCAACTTGCATCTGCAGTCCCTCTTCTTTTGTCTTCAATGAGGACAATATTCTACCAACATTGCCTCGACCTCTTCATGCTTCTTCTTTGCTTGGAGTGTGTCCAATTGAGTAGCCATATTGTTTATAATATCTTGCTTAAAATCATATAACAAATGGCTTATCTCCATCCTTGAAACTCCATTGGTAGAGTTTTTGCCCACAAGGGAATGATAACCTCTTCCTTTCGTCATGGCTGCTTTGGCATAACTTCTTGATATCATCCCAAGACACCTGGGTAATATCTCCTCCTCCCAATAAATCCAAGGCATCTGTTCAACTCTCACTTATTCCCCTAAGGAAGAGCAATTTCTGAGAGTCCTCAGTAAGTGCATGATGGGGAGACTTTTGTAAACAAAACAGGAACCTTGAGATGTAATCCTCCAAACTTTCATCTTCTTTCTGTTGCACTCTGAAAATGTCATTTCCTCTCATATCTCCACTCCTACAGTAGTCTTTATATTTCTCAAGAAATTTATCTTTCATTTCTTCCTAGGTATTGACAACATCACTACCTAGACTCATAAACCACCTTAATGCAACTTCTTTCATGGTAGTAGGAAACAACTTAAGTTTGTGAGCATCAGTAGTGCAGTCATAGCTTCTGCAGAGGATATCAAATTCAAACAAGAAAGTGTCTGGGTCCTCTGTTGCAAGTCCATAGAACTTGGGGAGAGCTGAAGCAGGTATGTTCTTGAGATTATTCACCTCATTTTGAAGAGCAATAGGAAATGGAAATGTTGGTTGATTAGGTACATTTTGGGCAGCCATGATAGCTTGACCTACCATCAAGGCAAATGGATTTTCAACTAGGTTCGGGGTATCTTGTTCCTCAGATGATATTTCAGAATTATTCAAATCAGGAATGTATCAAGGAAATGATTCACTTCTACTTCTTCTGCTAGGTAAGTTGAATCATTAGGAAGGAATCTCCCTAAGGCATCTCTTCTCCTACCTCTATGCATGCAATATACTCAGTATCAACTACTTCTCACACAAAAAATGTTGATGGGTTGTAAATGGTTTCTTCCTAACTAAAACATATTTTAAGGAAAAACTGCAAGGAATAATATTAAAAGATGACTCCAAAGATCTACTTAGTTTGACACCATCCCCGACAATGGCACCAAAAATGTTGGTCTCTTACAATAATTTAACAACTGAGCTCTTAAAACTGTAACTCAGAGATTGGACATCTGAACTAAGTAGCTGTCTTAATCACTATGGAGATGCATTTCACTTGTCAACCCAGGGACGTGAACTTGAAATGGGTTAGCATGGTATGTGCACTAAGAACTTCCAAAGTAGCCATGTTCATTCTATAGCTAAGAAATACATAATGCTGAAGTTAACTACTAGAAAGGAAATAACAGGAATGCTAAACATTAACCAACATCTATTCTGAAATCAAGTACATAACAGAAAGTAACAATCTGGGCAAACAAATAGGAAACTACTCTGTCTGCTTTGGCTGCAGGAACATACACAGAATAGAATTCTAGTGGTTACAGGAACATTCAATGCCAAATTTTTAACTAAATGCTTAACATAAAATGTAACTAAACTAGAGGATGGAATTCTCACCAAGTGGGCCCCCTTGGATGAGTATTCCCTAAGACAAATGTAAAACTCAGAAATGTGAACTCACAACTTTATTTTTTTCATTCGAAAAGATGAGTACAACTAAACATTATAACTGTATTACTAAAAACTGGATAATGCAAGTACAATCTCTGAATATTCAACAACCCCTCAGAAGGAGTATCAGTCTTATTTATAGAAGGAAAACTGCAAAACTAACTATCTAGTAGGGTGGTCAACTCCAACAGAATAGGAGGATGCCACATTATGGAAAACATAGAAAGTGGAAAGAAGGTTATGCATGCAGCGGAATCTGGTCAAGCAAGTTGCTTTAATGCAGATTTAGAATAACAATAACTCCTAAATTCGCTCAACGGGTATTTAAGATTAGTTACAAAGTGGTTGCCTTACCTCCATTTGACATTCGAACGGTCACCATATTTGACTTTTATGGTAAGCGACCAACCAGCAGAATCTTCCTCTTCTTCATGAATGCCGATTATATTTGCATATTAATGTTAGTACAACAAATAATTGCACATTCGTAACTACATTGGAGTAATATTCATTAATCATATGTAAAATTAACATAGATAGTTCAAATAGCATGTCTTTGCCATAAAAGGATATAAGAAATGACCTATGCTCAACAAGTTATAGCTTTGGGGTAATGACATAAAAAGGTCAGGATTAAAGTATCAAAGTCCAAGATAACTACAACAAATGGACAATAAAGTTTAACAAAATATGAGTCATAAACTAGACTCGTCACCAAGTATGGAATCAAGTTGATTCACTCATCACCATACCATCCCTAGAGCAATGGACAAGCCGAGTCCAGTAATAAGAGTCTCATGAAGATCAAAAAGAGGATGTTGGATCATAATAAGAAAAGATGGGATGATAAATTGAAGTATTCTCTATGGGCTGACAGGATAACATTCAAGAAATCCACAGGTAAGAGCCCTTTTGAATTGGTAAATGGAGTAGAGGTAAAAATGCCAATGTCACTAGAATTTCTAGTATATTAGTTGTTGCAACAAATTGGAGAGGATGGGGATGATGCTTTGATGCTGGGGATGCATGAATTGATTGAGCTGGATGAGGCCAGAAGGTTGACACATGATAAAAATTTGCTTTAACAACAAAAAGATGAGCATTTGTTTAATAAGAGAACAGTCAAAAGGAGCTTTTAGACTGGTGATCTGGTTCTCCTATAGAATGCAAAATCAGAGGACAGGGGTAAGCATGGAAAGCTTGAGCCATTGTGGTTGGGCCCTTATCAAATTTATGAAAGAGTTAGTCAAGACACATATTACATTAGAAATATAGAGGGAAAATTTCTGGAGCTACCCATTCATGGACAATATTTGAAGCTTTACTTCTCGTGAGTAAGTGCTTCCCCTGAATTTTGAATGCAGTCAATAATCTTATTGTGCTCTAATATTTATGATTGTACTTTGTCATGTATATAAACCTTTACTATAAATGCATTTATGTTTTCCCTTTGTGTGTTTTTAAGTGTCTTTTGGGTCTACCCGGAGATTTGAGATCCTTGTTGTGACATGGCTTGTCACATGTCCCCAACCAGAGCCAATGTTGGCAGCTGTAAAATTTCATTCCTAGACATGCCCCATTTCGCCCCCAAGTTCCATTTAAATCCCATTTTATGCCTTCAGCATTGAACCTATTGATGAAATCAATTAGAGATGTCTTTCATAGGTTTTCATTTGTTTGCCTTTTAAAATGCAAGGGAAAAGGCCCTAAAAAGTTGACTAAGTCCCATTTTCTAAGTGTTTCCTTATGTTTTGGCCTTGGTCGGAGTTTCAGAGTTTTGGGCTCCTGCCTTTCATCATGCCTTGTCTATCAGCTTCGACTTCTGTCTTGGTTCCCTGCAAAAAAAGTCTGTGTTTCAAAGGTCGGAGTTCAAGCCTTTGGCTTTCGGTCTTCTTCAAGGCAGGTGTCGGGGAGAAGCTCTGGGGTCTGAAGTTTGACGGGTCTCCATTTTCAAATCCCTCTAAGTATGAAGTGTGTAGCAGAGTTTGGAGGTTGGTTCTTCTTCCCTCCTTTGGTGAAGGTGAAATGGTGAAGGCCCAATGGCCAATTCCCGACTAGTATTATTTTATTTGATATGAGGACAGATGGCAGGGTTCCTCTTTTTTTGGATGACATTTTGCAACTTACCGCTACAAATTTGGTAGTTAAATGGATGTCTTTTGCCATTCCGCAGAAGTAAATCATAAAGGCCAATGTATTCTTGTAGAACTACATAATGATGCCACGTGGATGGATTTTGGCTGACTCAGGGATTCACCAATCAATGTGATTGCTGACTAAAGGAAAGAAGGGGACACCAAAAATTTCCAAGTAAAAGAAAGAAAGTGCAAGTTTGTTGATAAAAGGCCAAGTTCGGGAATTCTGTAGTTTGTCGATTGTGGGTTTGGCCGACAGCCTTTTCGCCACTAGCAAAAGGACTGCGGGTGAAAGATTGACTAAGGCAAGAGTCTATCAGCAAACCAAAAGAAGAATGAACTAGTCCAATAGTTTGAAAGTTTCATAATTTTCCGATAAGGTAATAAAGGCACGCTTTTTCTCTTGGTTTTGAAAATCAAAGATTTGTCGATGGAGGTGAAGGCAAAAGGTTCTCCAAATTCACTTTTTGCCGATAACAAAGCCAAGACAACATGGTTTTGGAAAATAATATTTTGCCAATAAAGGGCAAGTAAGGCTAGTTCAAATAAATAGAGTTTTGCCGACTAAGGGATGAAATAATAAGAAAAAGAGATAGTTTGGAAAAATGCAAATTTGCCGGTAGGGGAGAACAAGGAGATAGTAATGAAGACTTGGTTCAACAAAAGTGAAGTTTGCTGACAAAGGCCAAGTTTGGCAAAGTTGAAACTTGTTGATATGAAGGATATGAAATGAAGAAGTTTTTTTTTTAAATAGCAAGTGGCCGATAGAGGATAGAGGATGCCCAACAAGTAGAGTGGTACAGTCAAGGTCAGATGGCTCAAGTAGAAAAATAGGACAACACATTGGGAGTGTTGTGATTGCTTTAAAAGGGTAATTCCCTGAAAGTATGCCATAATTACAGGGATATACAAACTGATTTGTGCCCAAAATTTAATGAGTTTACAGAATGGTGTCATGCAGGTGGTTGGCACAGTGAAATTCTTCAATGCACAAAGGACAAATTAGATAAGTCAAATGTTGCAGGTGGTAGAGAGAGAATTAGAACCTTCCCTCTTTATTGCTCTAAGTACAGGAAGAGTGCAAGCGATCTTCCTCTATCATTTTTAGAATTAATTGAGCATGGGTTTTTCTCTTCCAACTTGCAAATCTTCTAACAGATTGGGAATGGAATTTATGATAGCATGGGCATGGTCCTTGACAGGATGCCATGTTTGAGAAGGTGCAATGAGATGGAACACTATATATGTAGATGTTTGAGTTGTAATAGGGTTGGTCAATTTGGCGAAGTTCTCAGTAGGGTTGTGAGCTCCAGAAGGCGGGATGGTAAAGATATTTTTGTAGTCATTATTTTGCATGGAGCAACTATGAAATGTATGTGATATACTTTGAAAATCTTTGTATTGAGTCTATTTTTCTCCACCTCTGTGGGTGTTCTTTCTAGCGAACTTTGATCGCAATCAGGGTTTTCTCTTGCCACGTTTTGTGATATGAATGTAAGCATTGATTTGAATAAATGTGATAGTTCTTAATTCATTTCTAAGGCTTTGTAAATGATCTTTTCAATATTACATGAGAAAGAGAATGGTATGGTGTTGGGTCATTAAGTATTTTTAGTGATTTGGTATTGATTTCCTTGCATTTGATTTATCAAATAAGTAGTTATACATTTTTGTGTGGTTGTTTTTCCTCTGTTGAACATTAGACTCTGCAACCCATTGGATAGGCACCAGTCTGAGTAGCCTTAGATCACCCATCTTCAAAATAAAATAATACATCGTATCTTTATAAGTAGAAGTAATCTTAAATGCATCCTCATTGTGTAGGATTGCCATTATCAGCTATATAGGGGTCTTACAACAACTAGCTTTTTTTAGTCCAGTGACAAATTTGGGGCTAAGAAAGCAATTTGGGTTTGGTTGTTGATATTTTTAGTTGTTCATCTGGTTTTTTTTTAACACTTACTTAGGTATAATACCCCTTGGAATATCCCTCTAGAGTCTAAGCTGAGCTCAAAGAGTAGAGGAGTATACCCACTCATGTAGTTGGCCAAAATCACCCCTAACTTATTGATAAATTGCTTCCTATCACTGTCGACAATCCCTAGCCTAGGTGATTTAGGAATGTTTTAGAGTTTTGAGTGGTAGTTATTTTGGAAACCAACAAGACTCTTGACATAGATCTTGGGTTTGGATGGAAATGGAAGTTTCTTGGATAGGAGTAGGGGACTCTTGGATCAGAATAATAGGCTCTTGAAGGTCAATGACATGGCTACATGATGGATCTTGACTTGGACTCATGTTAGGAGATTCATCAATGGATTTGATAGATGTCAAACTAGATGATAGGATTGGAGGGATAGGCATGATACTTGAAGGCTCTTGGATAAGTTTGAGGATAGGTATTGGACAACATGGTGATGTTTGATTCCTTGCTAATAGCCATTGGATTCCTTCATAAGTGTATGGGTAGATGGACAATATAATGGGTGGACAATAATGGTGGATGTTATAGGATTAGGATTGGGATCACGTAAATGGATAATAGGAGGGTATGGATTAGGATTGAGATTAGATGGAAGATTTGATGTGTTGGAATTTATTGTTTCTTCAACATGTGGTTGGGAAGGTCCTCCTAATGGATTAGTAACTCAATAAGGATGGCCTTGAGGAATCACAATGGACAGATCAAAATCTAAAGGTACCTTGAATCCTCCTAAGTGGAGTAGCCTTATGAAATAGGCTTGGGGATCTTGGGCAATGATATAGTCCACAAGTGCTTGGTTATCAGGGTCTTCCATAAAGTCTTGAATTCTAGATTCATAATCAAGGGACTCATGGGCAGAGGTACTTGGACTTTGAGGCTCTTGGGTAAGCATTTGATTGGATGATAATAGAGGATACACATAGGATGCATAAGCAGGAGTGGTGTTTCCCTTGTCAAAGGTAGCATGAGGAGGACTCATGGATGTTGGATTTTGGCTCAAAGGACAACTATGACTTGTATGATCTTGTTGTAAAGGATCTTGATAGCGTTGTAGGTAGATTTGGGAGTGAGGTGAAATGTTGGAATATAAAGTTGTATGACTTTGAGGTATGGATCAATGTAGATATTGGTTTGATATTAGAAGAAGTGGGACAGGTTGATGTAAGATTAGCTTGATATGTGGTTGGACTAAGTTGGTATGAAGTTGATGAGGATGACATACAAGATTGTAGTTATGGTTGTTGAAAGGATAAAGGTTGTGGTTGTGTTTGTATTTCTTGGGTGGCTAGAAGTTGTTGAATAAAGACTTGTTATTGTAGGAGTTGTTGGTCTAGGAATCGTTGTTGTTGTTGGATGAGTTGTTGGAGTTGTGAGATAGTGGGATTTGGTATGTGTGAAGATGAAACATGGTTAGGAATGTGGACTTGTGAGATTTGGGGTAAGGTGGATGTTGGATAAGTTGGATTGGTTATTGATGGGAGGTAGGTATGATGATGTAGGAGTGTCTGGGTACTTTCTATATAATATTTTAATTTTGTTAAAAATTATTTGGGTGCCATAAGGATCTTGCTCTTGGATCTTATTCTCTAGTGTTGGGATGGATTTACACATATGTTTAAGTCTTTGTAGTTCAACTTGTTCTTCAAGATATGCATTATGATCTACAAGGTTCTCATCAGATCATTGGGAGGAAATTGTGGTCCTCCTAGGATTGTTACTTTGGGTTTTGGATTTGACCTAGGCTTGTTAATGATCAAAACCATTTTGAGAAATTATGGATTAAGAATGGGGTTATAATTAGGAGGTGGATTAGGTGATTTAGGACCTTGATTAGATTAGGCATGTTGATTAGGATTAGGGTCCTAGATGATGGCTTAGATTGGATTGGGGAGAGATTGGGATGAGGTGATCAGGGTGATTAGGATGATTAGGGATAATGAGATGGATAATAAGGATGATTGGGATAATGAGGGTGGATAATTAGAATGATGATTGGAAGGTAATAAGGGATGGTTTGAAGCTTGACTTTGGGAAAATATGGCAAATTGGTAAATTTACAAACACAATGTTCATACACACATGCATTGTGGTGAGATAATGCAAGATAACAACATAAAGATAACACATGTTCATAAATTGTGGTAAGATTGTGATCAATAATCTCAAATTGACTAAAGCCACCAATATTGTCCATCCACCAAATCCTAATCATAAGCATACAACATCCACACATAATGACCTATTATCCAAAAATCCATCCCTTCTTATTATCCATCCACCTAACGACAATCCCATCCCTAATCCATCCAATCGTATTATCCCTTCACCTGATACTCATCCCAATCCTAATCCATCCCCTCCTGTTATCCATCCACCATGCAATCCCAATCCTGATCCATCCCCTCATATTATCCATTCACCTGATCCTAATCCTAGTCCTATGACATCTACCCTTATTGTCCATCCACCCATACACTCATGAAGGATGTGATCCAATGGCTATTATCAAGGAATCAACCACCACCATGTAATAAAATGCCTATCCTTGAACCTATTGGAGTTTTTAATCTAAATCAGTAGAGGGTTTGCTAGTTCCTATGCATAGGCAAATTCGACCAACAAATACAGGAGGTTGCGTGAGCTGCCTCCCCTTCACTTCTGGTTCTGTCGCGCCAAGGGGGTATCCCTATAGATAAAGATTTAACTTTGACTCACCCAACAAAAAGATTTAGCCTTTTAGTCACAGGCAGAATACTCACATGTTTGGACCAAGATTTGCATGATAAATCACAAGTTTGGCAATGTTCTTGGACATATCTAACTGGTTAGGAATGAGAGTATGCAGGGGTCCTACTTCTACTCCTACAAACTAACAGGTTGGAATTATGAAATGATTTATATTTATGTTTTGGATGCAAGACAGGGGATTTTGGATCATAACTACTACACAAGGGCAGACTGGTGCCTATCTTAGGGCAAGGAGTCAACTAGACGTATACATGTGAATGATTGCACTGGCATTCAAGTTTCAAGGGGTCAGGACTGGTATTTGCCTTACAAATACCACCCAAGAATGAGTATTTAGCTATCTCTACTTACAAATATCCCTGCTGCCATACAATCTTCTTCATACTTAACCTAAAACAGTTTAATCCATTCCTTGAATGGAGGTCAAAAGTTAAACATGCAATATAGAAATCTATATCCTAGAATCTAAGTAACCCTTAGCAACCAGATTCAAAAGAAGGGATGCATACAACAAATGGAGACAAACAGCTAAACACATGCAAAGAAGCATTTTTCATATAAACACAACATGAAACTGAACATGTGTAACGAGCATTCAGATGCAACTCATAAACTCCAAAAGAGACAAAACAACCAAAAAGCTCTATTTTTTGTTATTTCTCCAAAAAATTTGCCCCAGTCTTCCCCCGAGAAAAATGAGAAACATAGTTCTAATATACCCAGAACGTGTACTCAGCAATTGATTACATGGTCAACTCAAAATGCTACCAGATACATCGCACCATTAGAATGGTGCCCAAAACATTCAATGCTCCAGGCAGAAGAAGGAGTGGTTGAATTCGGGAAGTGTGGTGACGCTTGGAGATTTTCCTTAAAAATGGTAGCTGGCCTATCCATTAAGACTCATAGTTCCGCAAATTTGCCATTAATGGCCAACCTACCAATTTCAAGATGCAGCAACGGTTCGCATGTTTTTGAAGTTTTTTCCGGCTGAAATGATGCAGTGAACACAGAAAAATTACTCCTACTCTAAAGATTTGAAACAGGTCGTTGATTCTTTTCCTCTCGCTGAGATCTGTGGCTTCAAATCATGCTGAAAAGTCCACAACCAATGAAATTATGCCACGCAGGCGTATTGTCCCCTTTCACTTTTCACATCGTGAACATACATTTTTCCTTTTCACCCATTTTGCCTTTTTAAATTTTTGTATATGCAACTGCATATACATACAACTGCTCTCGAACACGTGGCAACATCTGATTGGTTTGCCATTGCTGAATATTTGTATCTCCATCGGCAAGCCATTGTATCTTCATTTGCATTTGAAATTGTATGTGCAATTGTATATACATACAATCACCACATATAAGGGTGGACCCCAAATCATTATGAACCAATTTGAAATTTCAATTGGGTCTGGGTGTTGTATCTCCTTTTCTTTGTATTTCAGCATATACAATGCACTTAACATACAAACTGCAGACCCCACCTTCGAGTTTGCCGATTTACATTTTTCAGTTGAGTTCACTTTGTATATCCTCCCTTGTATCTTTGCCTTGTATATCGCATATACAACTGCGAATATACAAGCAAAACATATATATAATCAGACTTCTGCCTTTATCAACCAGAATGTATATTCATTATGGGTCTGGGCTTTGCATCTCAGGATTGCACATTCCCTTGTATGTTCGATTGCATGTGCAAACATACAATCGTATATATATATATATATATATATATATATATATATATATATATATATATATATATATATATATATATATATATATATATATATATACAATTGGTGGACCCCACCCTTTGGTTCCTGCCTTACATGTATCTTTATCGGCCCGTCGGAGAAACCTTGGACTTGGCCGCTGATAGACAAAGCTTCACCGATGACACTTTATATGTCTGCCCCTTGTATCTTTTCCATTGTATATTGACCTTGCATATATGCCTTGTATATTCAAACATACAAACTCATCAGCCTATCGGCGGGACCACGGAATGAGACGTTGATGTGCATTGTCTCGGTGATATGACTTTTGTTTCCTCCCTTTGTATCATTACTTTGTATATTGTATTGGTCACATACAAACCTATATGCATACAAAGATGCATACAACTAATTTTTTCACCATTTCTGAAGCCGATTTGACTTATTTTTTGGGTCCGCCAATGTACAACTACACTTGTATATACAAAGACACATACAAGCGGCCATATACAAAGATACATGCATAAAAATGTGAAGGCCAGCGAACTTATAATTTTTTTGGATTTAAATGAAAGGGCCTGCAGATGAATACTTGAAACCCAAATTCTAGGTGGAGGCACCACCACTGGCTCTTGCTCGGGGACGCATACCTCTTGCAGGCATGGTGAGAACTCGAGATCTCTGGGATGCATATTGGGCCTTATCCATTGGGCTACAGAGTCGAACGCTGCACTAACCTGCATCATAAATCACATTTTCATACATTGTTTTGGTGGCCCCAGACAACCAAATATGAAAAACCACAACCTCCTCCTGCCAAATGCCTGATTCCAATCTGAATGATCCCAACCACATCTGAAAACATCAACATAATTTGCCCACATGTTGATCTTGTCAATTACATACTTCACCATTTTTGGAAACTTGCCTCTGTCAGTATTGCATCTGTCACTCTGGCTACCGCGCATCACCAGGCACTCATCTAGCTGATCCAAAAACTCAAAACACTCAAAATATATGAGACCATCAATGTCATTTATATCACTTATGGACAGTGATAACAAATCCTGATCCACACACACATTGTTGCACACATCTGGAACATCTAAAGCTGAACATTCATTATCCATAGTTTGTATAGCCATATTATCTTCACAAGAGCTGAAGATCTCTGCCTTTGATTCATACGTCCCCTCTTCACAAACTAATGCAGCACCTAGGTCAGTCGTCTCTTCATATTCATCATCATCTTCAAAAAGAGGGTTAATTCTGCACCAATGAAGGTCATGACTCACAACGTTCAATGCATCTAAAGGCTCATCATAAAAGGGGTTCATACTCATTGCAAAGGTCTTTGCTTCTTCTTCATGACAATCTAACTCTTCTTCAACATTACCAAATCTAGAGTCATAAGAAGAAAAAACCTGATCCATGAACTAATCATGGATATTAGCTTTATCATCTGGTTGCCCCACTTACAAGATTTCTACTACTTCAATGCAATTTGAAGCTAAATTATCCATATCACTTTCTAGCCCTCTAATGCTTCCTGATGAAACTAAAATTGACTCTTGATCCATATGATCACAACTATGCATAACTGGATCATTTAAACATGAACGCTCTTTGCTGAGGACTAGCATGTAAATATTACTTGAAAAATCATTACCATCAACTTCACTTGCTAGGCAAATATGGGCATCCTCCTCTATGGCAGAATCATCATTACCTTTGACTGATGCATAAACAGGGGCAACAGGGGTGTGATTGCTTTGACATTCATCTCCAACACCCGAATTATATCTTTCACCAACATTGGGGACCCTAGGGTAGTAGAAATTTGTAGAGAAGTAACCCTTGTGTATTCCATGCCTCCAGTTGTTTTCAATGTCTATTACAAGCTGATGTGCCTGATGCAATGTGGTGGGCTCCTTATCTCTCAATCTATAACTCATTTTCTTATCAAATGCTCCCAGATAGACCACCAAGAACAATGCATCATTAGGTCTCATACATTCTGGAATTCTTTTCAATGCCTTCATAAATCTGAGGTTAAAGGCTAGAATTAACTCATCTTCTTCAATATGGATATACATAAAGTCACCTATAACTGCATATTCATAAATTCTTTCACCAAATTGTCCTAGAAATGCAGATTTGAATTCTTGCCAAGAGCTGACAGAGTAAGCTGGAAGATAGGAGAACCAGTCCCTTGCATCTTCATCTAGAGATTGAACAAATAATCTCATAACTACATCTTCATGGTCAACCTCAAAGTCATCTATAACATTTATAAACTGTTGCAAGTGTCTCTCAGCTGATTCATCCTTTACACCACTAAACTTAGGCAAATACTTTCTAATTTTAGATGGAAAAGCATTTGGATAACCACAAATGCCATTAAAATTGATGGGCTTATATATGTCAATGTTGAAACTTCTTTTATTATATGGTTGGGATTGATCACTATACATTGTTGCATTTGACACCTCACAAGGGTGCATGGGCTGATAATACATCTTATATGCCTTTGCAACCTTCTTCTTAACTCAGACTTCCTTTTACAACAACGACCTTAGGCCTTTACAATACAAACTGCTATTTCAACTTGCCTAAAGTCCTCTAAATGAGTCTTTCAACAACATTGCATACTTCTTTTGAAACACAAAATACATTCTCAAGCTTATACAAAGCATGCAAGCTTATCACCAATATTTCCCTTTTAACCAGTGCTACTTCACCAAATAGGAAATCCTTTAAAACTTATACACCATGTTTTTTGAAAACCAAAACATGTGAAAATACTTGGCTATGTTGCAGCAGCTGCAAATTCCTTTCCCTGACTAATTTGTATGCAAATCTAACACATCTTTGTATTCTTTTTTAGGTTCTTTTTGTGTAGAGTTGCCACCTCCCTAGCAGAGGAATGAGCTTCAAATAACAGCCATCTTAGAGTCATCCATAACCTTTAGTAACTTTATTCCATGCTTCTAAGCCAACCTTAATCCTAGAAATAAAGCTTCATACTTTGCTACATTGTTTGTACAAACAAATAACAGAGAGAAAGAGAATTTGAAAGTCTTCCCACTAGGAGAGATAAGGATTACCCTTGCACTTGATCCTTCCTTTGAACAAGCACCATCAAAGTACATGGTCCATAGCTCATCACTTTCTGATTGGCACAACACCTCTTTTTCTAAAGGTACAGGTTTCATGACCTCTTCTTCCTGCGGTGATGTTTCTATTTTGACATTGCCAATATCAACATCAACAAAGTGGATATGCTCCTCAGGCTCTTCTTCTACCATGATAAACAAAGCAAGAGGCTCCATATGAAGCTTAACATTTTGGTTGTCAATAGGAATAGCAGCAAAAGACATATCACACTGCATACTCCCACCAATGGTAATAGACCACTTCTTGGATAAAAGCATCCCATAAGTGGGAGGTATATCTACCACAGTTGCACTCATCACAAATTCCTTATCTAGGTATGCCACCAACCTATAAGGTATTTCCCTTATAATTCTTTTGACTGGGATTTCCCTATTATCCATTGCATAGCATTTTCCATATGCCTTTGTAATTTTCAAACCTAATGCTTGCATAATTTTGACTAGCATGATGTTGGAAGATGCTCCTGAATCAATCATACAATTCTTCAGGGTCTTACTATTTATGATCAAGGATACATAAAAAGGATCCACTTAATTTGGGCATGCAGTGATTGTGGCTCCCAAGAACACCTAGGGGTTATCAATATCACTTCCCTCGATATTTTTTCTTTCTTCTTCCCTCTATCTTCATGAGGTTGAAATTGTTCCTTCTCTTTATTGCATGCTAGGTCCACCAATAATACATGCCACTGCTTTATTCTTATGTTCATCAATCCTCATCAACTCCAAAAGTGGGACTGACCCTTTTAATTGTGATAATACTTGAAGCATATCTACTAGAGAATATTTAGGCACATAAAAAACCACTACAACATTATCTTCAGACTTCTCACCATGTACATTAGACGTTCCAATTTCCTGAGTCACAATGCTTTTCTTTTCAACATCAACTTTTAGCTTTGGAGTCTTGCTAGGGTTTTGTGGGAAAATCAATGGTTCATTAGTGTGTATTCCATAAGCCTTGTTTCCCCACACCTTGGCATTCTTTAATTTGGGGTTATCCCCCTTTTTGTTAGCCTGATTTTATTTAATGAAGATACTTCTGGCCTTGCCCTGATCATTGTCTACAATTTTATTTCTTAGATGCTAATTACTTTTGAATTGAGCAACAACAGCAACAGTCAACTTTCTAATATCTCTCTTTGATGATATTCTTAAGGTCACATCATTTTCTTCTGTCTCAAGAGCATGTACAACACAATTTTCTCTTTCATCATCATCATTTGAAAACACTTGTTGGCATGTGCTTGCCAGATGTCTCTATCTAAAAATATCTATCTAATTAGCATCCTCATCAGAAGAACAACCTTCATCAGCAAATAACATATCAATCATTCTATCATGTTCATGGGATAAAGTAGCATCATCATCTATATTGTCTTTTTCTAAAGATTGTGCTACAGCACACTGCTCTGGCGAATGGGGTAGCTGGCAAGCAATACACCAAGGAGTATCATCCACAAAATTTGTTGAATGTCTCTTTAATGGTTAGGAGTATCTCTATTCTACAAAGTCTTCTAATTATTGAGAATAGGCTTATCGTTATGCCAATTTGTATTGTAAGGTTGATCATGTAATCTTGGTGGCCTGTCATTTCTTAGCAAAGTTGGCTTTTCATTTGGCAGGCCCTTCTCCTACTTAGCAATCTTATAATTTAAATCTTTCAAAGCACTCATAACCTTATCCATCTTATCCTCCTACGTTGGTAGCTTCTCCTGACCTCTTGGATTCTTTAATAGGTTAACATGTTCTCCTTTTCCAACTTTACCAATAACTATTCTATTGCTTTCAATGTGTAGAGCAATTTTGTAAGCATCCCTTAGAGTTTGAAGATTCTTATCTCTAAGATGGTATCCCATTTTGGGGTCAAACACATTATTTTATGTAACTAGACATACCGGTTCATTGGGCCTTAAATGAGTAGGAATTTTATGCATGACCTTTTGAAACCTTATATTGAAATCAGAAACAACTTCATTATAACCCTTGGTGATATTATTAAATTCATTCAATGTGAACCAGGGGTCTATCTTATCACCATATTACTCTCTGAATACTCTTTTAAATTCTTTCCATGATCTAATGCTTTCAGCTGGTGGACCTTTGTACCAATCTCTGGCATCTTCAGTGAGTGATTGCATAAATAACTTCATCATTACATCTTCTCCTTCGAATTCAAAGTCATCAATCATATTACTGAATGCCCTTAGATGGTCTTCTCCACTTATAGCATTATTTTTAGAGAATTTGACTAACACATTCCTTATGTTATCTGGGAGAGGATTCAGACATCTTAAAATCCCATCAAAGCATAGTTGTTTGTATCTATCTCGCTGCATGGGCCTTCTATTGAATTGATCCTTCTAATTACCATATTGTTTGTTCACACCACTTCCCCCTGCACCTAGACTCCCCTATTGTCTCATGTTCTGACCTCCAGACAAAGTATGTACACGGGAGTTGGGGTTGGATAGGTTGGAAAAGGCTGAAACATTTGCATCAACAGGTGAAGAAACCAATGGATTGTGAGAAATAGTTGTGACATGATTCCAAACTAAAGATTTTAGGAAATCAATCTTTCTTTGTATTTCAGCATTTGCAGCCAAAATTCTATCCTTCTCAACTCCTTCTATAGTTGTTCATTTTCTTTCTTCAATTTTAGGTCAACTGAATCGGACCCCTCAGGTGAAGGAAAGTTCAGAGGTGACTCGCCCTGATCAACATTTATTCCCTTCAAAGGTTTCTTACCTTTATCATTATGCTAGATATAATGGCTAGGTACAGCAGGGACCGTAACAGATGTAGTGACAATAGGATTGGTCAAGGTATTTGTAGGGACACTCTTTAGTGGGTATTCATGGTATTCACACCAAATACTTGGGGAACTATTGGGCTAATGGGAGTGGCAGAAGTAGGCTCAGGGTTTAGTAGAGTCACTGTCTTTAATCATTCCAGACTTACCTTCATTTTATCCATTACATCCATGGCATTTCTAATTCTCTCCTCCCTTTCCTAAGGCCTTTTTTATTCAACTCTTTCACTCTTTGAGTTTTCGTGTGTAACTCCTTTATCTCCCTCATTATTTCTTCCTCCATAGGCAATGTCGTGTCTGATTCAGAAGCTTCTAGGGCACTATCTAGGAGATTAGTGGCACTCATGTGGAAAGTAGGGGTAGGTGACCTACTCACAAGGTTGCCTAATAAATCATAGTCTGAAGCGTCAAGAATATTTGACACTTTGGGTGTGGATTGTCTGTTGACTAAGAAACCTGAGCAAGCCTATTCTTCTTCAACAAACTCCATAATAAAATCATCATTCGCTACACACATATCATAATCATGTGATTGCTGCAAATTTTCATTACTACTGGTAAGAAGATGCCTAGATCCTATTGGATAAAGGCAAAGATTAAACTTACTAGTATCAACATTCATCCATTTCCATGATTGATGGGTGTTTCGTGGCAATTCAACTTCTAGGTTTTGGTCAGGGTTATTCTTCATCTGTGTCCTGGTCTTCCTCATTTTTGTCTTTCTCAACTTGCTTTTCTTTGAATAATCTTCACACTGACACAAGAGGGTCAGAGTCACCACCTAAACAATGGGAAAAATAAAATAGTCAATCACTCTCTTAAGTATACACAGATACAGAGAACCACAACAAGGTCAATAACAAATCAAAGTCCAAGCCACACAAATATGATTAGATGGGTTCAAGACTAAAAAGGTTCAAGGTGATACCACCACAAGAACCTATGACAAGCATAAATAAAGAACTATGATATTCAAGATAACCCACTTTTCTTAACTCTTCCCCAGTAGAGTCGCCATTTTTGTTGATTGTTTTTAAATCCCAACCTTATCTCACAAAATAACCTATGACTTAGCCATTGTCAATCTTTAGCTATTATAAGGGGTTGGCCAACACATAGGTGAAATTTTTAAAGAAAACTTTCCCTCTTCACTTCAGGCTCTGTAAGCACAAAAATCATGCACATCCTCCATGAGGACTCCTATGATGATTCTAATCCTTGTCACATACATGTAAGTGTGAAATAATGTCCTGTAAGTAGTAGACCGATTCTAATCCTTGTCACATACATGTAAGTGTGAAATAATGTCCTCTAAGTAGTAGACCTCTTGATGATGTGTCTTCTTTCTTATATTGTGTTGTTTCTTCTTTGTCATTTTCCCCCTCTCTTGGTCGTCGACGCTTTTGACACTTGTCAATTTGCATTTTCTGAGCTTTTGACCTTGCTCCTAAGTCTTGTAAGCATCTTGTAGGTGAGGTTTGACCTTTCCCCTATGTTTTTAATCCTCTCCACCCCCTAGAAGCCTTCTAGAGGTCCCTTAGATCCATCTCCAACTTTCGGTTTTCAATTTCACTCAACCAATCCAAATCTCTCGCTATTATTTATAGATCTCCCCCCAGGAGATCCTCTAGTGCAAGTGGAGATTTGGATTTTTGCACATGGTTGACCTATTTTCAAAGGCAGATCACCTCCTATTCATCTTCTCTACCATCTCATGTCATGCATTTCCTCTTAGACCCCTTTTTTTTCTGGATCTCTCGTCGGACGACCCTACTGGCAAAAGGGGCAACCCTATTGCATTTCTAGCCTAGAAAAACTGAAGTTTCTCACTCAAAAAAGCTCCATTTTCACTCATTTTTCTTCCAGTTCACATGATTATTTGTCCCTAATATGGAGTTGACTATTCAATGCACCAACACATGCATAATTAATTCCATTTTATCTAAAATTAACAACCCATTCTTCCTCATGTATTCTTCTAACTCCAATTCCTCTTCAGTGATAAGCTACTATTGATTTATCACTCCCTAATTAATTGAGTTTAATGGGTAATCAATATAGTTCACTCTCTAATCAATCCTTGTTAACTCATCAATCAATTGAGTTAACTTCTCAATCAATTCCCTTCTTCCAACCTATAAATTCCCCCTCCCTCAAGCACAAAGGGAGGCAAATTCATTGTGCACACAACTCTTGCTAAGTTTTTGCTCCCCAACTAGCATTCTCATGCTCACACAGGATGAAGGTGCCTTTTATTTATTCATTGTTCATCAATTGTTCACATAAAGCTCTTCAATCATTGTTACACTGCTTCAATCAAATGCCATTGTGCTCATCAAAAGCTCCCATTGAGCTTTCTCAAGCTTCTTTTGCTTCTTTGTGTTGTCTTATCGTCAAGAGGTCTTCCCACTGCTTCAAGAGGATATGAGGTTGCCATCAAGGATTTCTGAGGGTAGTGGAGTCACACAAATCTTCTCTATTTTTAGGTTCCTCTATGCTTTTGTCAATTTATAGTAATTAGAAAATCAACATTGCTCTTGGAATTAGTAACATGTTGCTTGTTCCTTGATAGATAGATCTTGCATGTTAGAGTAATTTGTTTTCAAATTCCTAGATCTAGTTTATTTAGCAAGCAATTTCCTTTTCTAGATTAATTGTTTCAAAATATTTGAAAACCCAAAAACATAGAATAATTGCATTAGGTTAAATTCATTCTAAATTGTATTCATATTTCCCTTCCTAGATTAAAAGCATCTTTATTTCCATAAAAACCAAAAAAAGCACAAAAACAAGTTTGCATTCATATAGCTTTGCATGCATAAGAATATAGAAAAGAACAAAAACATTAGGTATTTAGATACATTGCAAATCCTTGATCTCATCACAAGGTTAACCATGATCAACAAAAGTCAAACCCTTGATAATATCACAAGGTCAACAAGAATCAACATACAACCAAACCCTGGGTCAACCAAAACCCTAGGTCAACACTAAGTCTAGTCAAGGTTAGTCCACATACATTTATCTCTTATCTTGGTTCATGAATGTGCCTAGGGTTAAGAGGTGAGTGGGTAAGGACAGTCTTAGATTAGATTAAAGAGATCCACCTACGACCACAACAAGAGACATTTACCTTGCCACAACAAGATCCATTTGTCCTCCTATCGATAGAAGAACATAGACAAAATCAAATACAGTGTGCCATCATTCAACAAATTGAAAGACAAGAAGCCATTAGTGAAAGTAATAGTTTACCCACACAAAGGTGGAATAGTAGAAACCCCAACAGACAAAGAGTAACTAGTGACCCTTCGGGTCATAGGGTTATCTCTACAACAACAGTCATCAAATGAAACATTCAAATTAGCACACAACAACAAAGGCCCTAGGAGGTGTCAACCCCTCTCCATAAAGTCCATCTCTCCAATGAGCTAGGCCCCCACTATGTCTTGCCTCCTCTCGACTAGCTACTTCCATGAGAGTGAGAGTGACATGGTGGATCACCCCATGGCAAGGAGCGAAGGGTCTGTGTGTGTGCCGAAATCTGACCTGACAGCCCGAGGCAATTGAGGTCACGATTTTGAGCATACATATTTTGGTGAACCTGACGTGAAATTACAAATCCTTTTAGGATAAGTAGTTTTGTGTTCCAATTTCAGAGATTCATCACAACTTAAGCATTCAAATGAATATAACGGAACCCGATTTAAACAAAGGGAATATTCCCTCAAGAGAACCAAAAACTCCTTCATTTGATAGGTGTGTGCCACCACATCCAGATGCACTAATCACTAACTGCTATGACTACGAAGATTCTGATTACAAACAAGATCAAAGAGACCAATGATAATCCAAACATTCTCTATCTTTCAACAACCTAGCTTGGGAAAACAATCCGGCCATACCAAATGTGCCTCATAAAGCTAGGAGGGTAAGGTCAGAAATACATCAACCTAATCAACCTTCCACAAGCACATCAAGTACTTATCTTGATGAGGAAGTCAAAAGATTAGAAAAACACTTGCAAGAAGCAAAAGACGCTCAAGAGGCATTAAGGGATTCCTTGTGAGAAGAACAAAGAGAAAATGATGCACGAGAAGAAGCATAGCACCATGAACATACTCGAAGATAAAATCCTAGAAATGAGGAAACACCTAGAGCTGCCACTCTTGTAGACTTAATCGTAACTCTAGTACAAAGGATTAGAATCTTGGAAGCAAAACAAGCTGCTCTTGAAAGAAGGAAAAAATCTCATAAACAACACCAAGAGGCATCTCAAAATCCCCCTACCTCCACTACTATTCGCAAAATGCCAGTAATGACACATGTCTGAACAGGAACCCTCCTATTCAGAACAATCCAACAAATCCAATAGTGGGTTATCAAAACCCAACTACAGGGTTATTGCTATCAACCCCACAATCTCAAAGTGCCTTTCTTGGAGCGTATCTTGAGTATTTGAAAGAACCTCTTGATCAAAACAAAAGGGAAGTGCAGTTGACTCGACCATTACTAGATCTCCCGAAATTCAAAGGAGAGGGAGATCTGAACTCCCATATTAAATCCTACACCACTGCAATAAGAGAACTCCTCCCGTGGGACGAGGTTGTCGCCAATTTTTTTCCAAAAACTCTCAAAGGAATAGCTCTATATTGGTACTATCATTTTCCAGAGGCTTCAATTGACTTATTCAGACAACTTATTAGAGAGTTTGCCATGGAATTTAACATGAACAAACTCATCAAAATAGGGATCAAAGAATTCCTCACCACGAAGTAAGAACCAAATGAATCCGTAGCCCATTTTGTGACTAGATGGAGGCATTTCCTCTATTCCTCAACCAGTGCCCTGAATAGGGACCATCGTGAATTATGCAATCTTTTCTTACATGTCTTGAATAAGGATATGAGAGAGAACGTTCAAAAATTACCATATAAATCCTATGAAGAAGTGTTGGAAAGTGCTCTGAGGATAGATCAAGCTGCCATGGATAGTGGTAGAAAGGTCTATGGGTCAAATGGAAAGTTAACAAAAGAAGACACATGGAACAACACTCCTATGATCAAAATTCTTAAGAACAATAGAAACAAAACCATAGATGGGGTAACAAATCAACCCCCAATCAAGAGAATAAAAGATGATTACAATGGGAGAGACTATTACCCTCCTAATGTCAACGTGATTAACTAACCTAGAAACAATGGGTACTACTCTAGAGACAATTATCAAAATTGGAATCATAACAGAAATGGAAACAGAAATGAGGGAAGATATGAGAGACCTCATATGAGTGCAATCATTTTTGTTCTTTTCACAGGACAAGGGGGCATAGCACAGAATCTTGTAGAGAATGTAATCAGTTCATAGCAAGGTTACCAGAAGATCAACGACGGTTGTTGATAGAAATGTTCTTGAATCCATAGGAAGTCACACCGAGTAACAAGGGCACAAAACAAACCCAAGCCCCAATAGCGCCACAAAATGCAGACATGAGAATCTATCAAGACCCGTTTCCTGCGCATAAGGATGCAGAGACATCAAATCAAAATGAAATACCCCAAGGTAATAACATTGGCATCCTACCATAACTAGGATAGAAAGGTGAAACGAGGATGATGGGATTAGTCAAGATTCTACACAACGAAGAAGAAAAGGAAGATCACGAGAATGAAAATGAACAAATTAAAGTATATGAAGGCACCGTTTCGATAGTGGAACCAATACCTACTCCAATCGGACCTTATGAACTCATTGAAGACATAAAGAAGACATATGCTCACATTTTATTTATTGACGTACTCCAGAATTCCCCTTCACATTGCTTAGCATTACAAAAATCCATAGGGTTAAAATACCTCAACCAAATTACACCACCACCTAGTGAGCAAATCAACCATGTGAACTATGACGTCAACCCACTAAACTTGAAACTCAAGGACCCAGGGTTCTTCTTTGACCTGAAGCAAATGCCTTCTGAGGCCGAGCTAAGCAAGAAAGGAGACCCTGCATTGTACTTACAAGTTTGGATCTATGACACTTACATTAAATGAACTTTAATTGATGATGGAGCCGTAGTGAACATAGTTATGTTCTCTCTCCTAGAGAGGATGGGTTATGGACACACAAATATCATTACTTCTTGAGATACTTTGAGCAGGTACGATAATCTAAAAGTGGCCACGATAGGTAAGATTACGCTTCCAGTGACTTTGGGGCCTAAAACCATTCCTACCACATTCTACGTCATCGACAAGAACATAGGATACAATTTACTCCTTGGTAGGCCATGGATCCATAGAATGAAAGTAGTACCATCAACATTATTTCAAGAAGCCCGATTCTTACACTTGGGAAAGGTGTATGTTACAAAAGGGGACCCAAAACCTTTCAGCATGTTGAAGTCAAACACAAAAAATAAGCATATAGGTATCCCCATAGACTATGAACTCCCCACCAACAAGCTGACTATCCCTAGTCCTACACCATAGTCAATATGCATCAAGCGAATAGAAACTCCAAAGAAGACCATAAATGCTGCAGAAATGAAAACTCTAGAAGATAAGGTACCGTTGAAACCAAAGGAAATTGTTCCCAAGGAAAAGACAATTAAGATCATGGAATGGATAGAGAAAGATAGACCTCTCCAATTCCCTCTAGAAGTGCTCATGATCAATTTTCAACCTGCATACAAACTCTTCCCTTGGATAGGGGAGAAACCTCACAGAACTGAAGGACTAGTATTCCAAACCAGTACGTTAGATTTGAGAAATGCAAACCTGCATGCTTTCTCAGATCCTGAGGAAGACATGATAGAAAGTTACACTCCATTATCACCCTTAAGTGGAACACATGTCCCCGACACACTAGAAGAAATGGAAACTTATGAGCCTCTCACACCAATAGAGTCATATCAACCATTGATACCCATGGAGGAGGCACATTCTATTACAATAAATCAACTAATGCCATAGGAATGCTACCTAGGATGTTCATGGTATCTCAACCATAAGAGAAGCCAACCACCTATGCCTCGGTTCAATCAAATGAACTCAGCGAGTGGGAAGCACCTTTAGTACAAATTGAAATGGTTGAAAGACTTCCCGATGAAGATGAAGAAAGTGAAGGTACTTTTCATAGAGAATGGAAGATGAGAGTGTTAGTTGGCATTGATGACCCTGTCATTCTTGAATTGCCAAAGAGTTATATCAGATATTCCATGGACTTAAGACTAGAACCCAATGGGAGGATGAGTATAAGCTTTGTCCCTCCTAATGAGCAAAGGGGGCCACAAACTCCCCTTGAGTTATTCCAATTTTTGCAAAGAATCCAAAAGAGACCAAAGGTGAAAATCTACATGCAAGAACAGTTTGACCTGTTAGCGTAGTTATTAAATTGTGATGGAGTCCTGTATTGGACCCCTTCCCATCAACAAGCCTTTCAAGACTTACTCCATCTCACACTGTCAAGGGAAACCACCGAACTAGAAATAATAGAATCGAATGACAAACCCTATAGAATAGGAGAACTTGTCCTAAGAAGAGGTAGCAAAAAGAATAAGAAAAGAAGACGAAAAAGATCTTTTTCATAAGAATGGAAAGGACCTTATATGGTCAAATAAGATGTTAGAAATGGTGCCTATATCTTATGCACAATGGAGGGAGAGGAATTTGGAGAAACAGTCAATGCCTTTCACCTCAAGAAATACTATGTCTAAAAGCCAAAAAAAATCATAAAACCTAAAAATACAAAAAAATTATAAAAATAAAAAAATATCAAAAACAATTTATTTCTTACATTTCAGTATCATTATGTTCATCTTGCATTACTGCCAATGACTTGCTCTTATACCATTTTATTTTCAGTAAGGAGTCTAATGTTTCCTAGATATACATCATCCTTTCAAGACCTAGAGATTCCCCATTTTCACAATCGTCATTATCCCCTTCATTCCTAGTGATTCTAATCAAAGCCTAGCTCTTAGCTTTACACTGATTCCAATCTTAATGAGCCAATATGTTAGGTCTAAATAAAGTCAGTATTCAAACCTACAATGTTCAAAGGAAGCTTGAAAGTAGACCTTCCCAATTCTTCCCTAGTATTGGAGAAGTCCAACCAGATTACAAAAACTTTAGGTGGCACTCAACCCCTTATCTTTCCTGGCCAAAAATGTTAGGAAGATCAAAACTCTAAAGGAAGCAATCTAAGATCTGAGTGAATAAAAAAAAAGAGTGATCAAAATAAGAGTGTCAAGAAAAGTGAGAATTGAGAGATCAAGCTTGCATATCAAAAAGTTCCAAAAAGCATTTGTTTTCATAAAGAGTCAAATCCAAAAAAATGAGAACAATCAAGTGAGGCATTCTATAAAATACAAAAAAAGTGAAAAAACCAAAAAAAAGAGTGAAAGAGAGAAGATTGTTGAATGTTTGCACTCTTGGGTGGAGATTAGTCTAAGCTCGAAGCCTCAAGGGTGACATTCTAACAGAGAAGGAAAGGTACAAAGCACACACATGCACTAGCTAAGCAAAGCCAAGAGTCTAGCAGTCTCTAGGATCATCTTCTATCTAGGGACCCTTGTTCTTTCCTTTTTATCCTTTACACCGGGTCTATCTTGCTTGCCATCTATTATCTAAGTCTAGCAAACATCAATAAAATTTGCTACTTGTTTAAGTTGAAAACTTGTCAAATTGTCTTATCTAGATAAGGATCAGTGTTTAGCCTTTAGCAAAGCCTAAATTCAGAAGCACTCCATTTCACTCCCATTCCCCACTTGAGTTCTAATTCTTATCTCATAGCCTTGAATAGGTCTCTTATATCAAGACAACTTGCAATCCCCTAGATTGAAAATCATATTAAATAGTAGTCACATTGTTTGTTCAGCATTGCAATCAGAAAAGAGTCTCAAAGTAATAAAGTCAATGTCATATCTCGTGACATTTAGTAGAAGTGAATGTTTCATTTCAACATTTCTTGTGTTCTTGCATTATCATATCGTAAACTACATCTCAAACATATGGCACAAAAAAATATACAGAAACATGTCATCGTTATCATATTTGCATTGTTAAAAGAGTTGAAAAGGTTAAAAACATAATAAAAAAGTTATTAAACTTCCAAAAATGCACAAGAGATGAGTATAAATCTGATAGTCGAAAACCATAAAAAGATGAACTTTCATAGATACATCCAAAGTTTACATACAATAACATCAAAGAGCTAGGACAAAATGCTCTCAAGGGAAATAGAGGCTCCCCATGCAAGGGGGCATGATTTTAGAAAAGAAGAGAAAGTAATATCAAGGTCAGTTCCCTCCAACAAAACCATCAGGTTTTCTACTCCTATGCCTATGAGTGTCACTCATTGTTCCATGAGACCTATGGGAACGAGACATCCTATTATGAGCATGTGATTATGAAGACCTCCCTGTACTAGCATCCCGTCATCCAAAACTGAGACGAGCCATCTCCTGGAGCACCTGATTCTCACCCTTAAGGGTGTGAATCTCGACCTTCAAACCTACACACCTAACATCCATGATAGATAAGAGAAAAAATGTCGATGTGTCACTGGGCAGTAGGAGGCATACCAGGATCAACCAAGAGACTCTCTCGAGTCATCCTAGTGAAGGGGGTAATCAAGACAACATTAATCTCATGAACAAAATCCCTCCACTCTTCGACATTACCTGAAAAGAAAACCAAAAGAGAAATACATGTTAGTTCCTCACGAAAAAGAAGAAAAGAGAGAAAGGAAAAAAGTTTTAAAATGATAAACAAAAGTAGACTTATGTGGATCACAAGACTACCAAGCAAGGTCAAATTGTTGCATCACCTCATCAAAATGAAGAGGTCTAGGAACTATGGTCTGGCCCTCATGGATGTTAGGTTCACATCCGCATCAGTTGTGTCATCAAGACCCTCATCCTGTGCATCCTCGTGTGGGCCCTTGTCTGACAAATCATCACCATCAAGAATATAGTCCTCGTCAGTAGAATCTGAGTCCCCAATCACAATAAGACCTCAGGAAGAAGTCCCTATCCCTCCCCTCTATTCTCCTTGTAAAGATCTAGGAACTCTAGAAATGAAGACTCCAGGAGTCAAGGGAGTCCAAACAACTATCCTCTGACTTGCCTCACCCATTTCCTGAATGGACCTATAACAAGTGGACACTAGGGGAAACTCCTCAAGGAAGTCCTCACCAAACTGCTATAAAATGCACTCAATGTGATGAGCCTTGACCTGACCATTACGATCTGAAACCTTGAACACTCCACGATAATACTCTCAGATCTCGCCATCTCGAGCCTAAGATCCCTCCATATCAAGATAAATATCAAAGATCATATCCTCATCCATAAGAGTAGCCACAGTGCACAAAGAAGCATCAAAATGACCCATCTACATCCATCTAGCTGCTCTCAGTAATCATCTGTTAGGAATCAGAACAAGCTTTTGATAGAAACTGATGTGCTCAAAAATCCAAGTCATAATCAAGGAAGAGTGGCTGAAAGCTAGAGCCCCTTGTCATGCAATGCAATAGAAGTCTTTGTATATCATGGCCAAAATGTCTGGCCCCCAAGCATAGACCTTGCCCTCCTTGAGACCACGTATAATGGATCACTGCCCAAAACCATCTCAGGTGAGCTGAGGCCTTGTCTCTAGACAACCTCAATGCAATCAAACCAATCAAGAACCACCTCAAGAGAGGAATGTGAAGTCGTGGCACTAAAGTAAGCTAGACTCCTATCTAGTCGTCAAGGTGACTAACCCCCATGAACTCTGCCCAAGATGCCTTGTCCTCAAAGGACTTACTAGCAGGAAGAACAAGAGGATGTCCTCTCACAAGAACTTTAAGAATATGGTAAACATCTAACAGAGTGATAGTCCACTCTCCTAAAACCTGTGGGAGTATGAAAGTGTTCTTGTCTGCATCCTAGTTAGTCAGAATGTCACAAAATTTGTGTGATATAGGGTGAACAACTGGCACATGGAAGACTCTAGCTAATCCTACACTCCTCAAGATAGAACGATCCTCATCACTCATCGAAGTGAACATCTCTAAGAGCCACACTTGCTCTCTGTAGGCATTCCAATGGATGCACATATCTTGCAAATCAGAAAGAAATTTAGATTAGATCTCGTAGACTCACAAAAATCCCTAAAAATTAGAAGACTTGTAGAAAATCTCACAAAAAAATGTATAACCATTAAACTTTGCAATAAATAGGCGAATACAATAGTCAAATCAAGTCAGATCAAAGTGAAACAAACGTTAGAAAACATCAAAATTCAAGCAGAATCTACCCAATAGGGTCACCCCTCAAGCGACCCAGATGTCAATAGGATCTCCCCCCGGGTGACCCTATTGTCTGTAGGATCTCCCCTCGGGTGACTCTGTTGTTAGACAGATCTCCCCCTAGGTGACCTGCCTGACAAAAGGGGTGACCCTAAGTGGAGATTCCTCGAGCTAAAAATGCCCTAAAATCTCTATTTTTAGCTGATTTCAAAAAATGAAAGACCTATCCTACTCTAAACGATGAAACAAAGACAATGCAACAAGAACAATCACCCAAAACAGATCATTTTAAGAGATTTTTCATAAATTTCAACCTAGGGTTTTTCATTGTTTGCATACCTGATCCTCCACGGTTGAAGAAGAGGTAGCCATCTTTGCGATCTCCTTGACGATACCTTCCCGACGACTACTCACACGATCGATTCCATTGCTGATTCATTCCAATCTCACAAATTTGCTTGCTTTGTTTGCCCTTAGCTTAGTTTCTTTTGTGCTTTCTGAGATTAGTTTTTTGCTTTTATGCATCTTTGGTGCATCGTTTTGCATGGATTCATTCCTGTAGCTCTCACTGACAAAGGCAAACATCTAGTCAAACTCGAATGATCTATGGTAAGTTCGTCATTTTAGTTTTCATTATTCATTTTGATTTATTTAAATGTCATACTAATACTAGTTATTGTAGGTACAATTGTGGTAAAATCGATAATAGGTAAGGACTAGTTCGGGAACAGTACCTACCCTTCATGTAGACTATTGTCCCCGAGGGGGCAAATATGTAAGCACAAAAATCATGCACATCCTCCACGAGGACCCCTATGATGATTTTAATCCTTGTCACATACATGTAAGTGTGAAATAATGTCCTCTAAGAAGTAGACCTCTTGATGAAGTGTCTTTTTTCTTGTCTTGTGTTGTTTCTTCTTTGTCGTTTTCCCTCTCTCTTGGTCGTCAATGCTTTTTGAAACTTTTGCAACACTTGTCAATTTGCCTTTTCTGAGCTTTTGACCTTGCTCCTAAGCCTTGTAAGCATCTTGTAGGTGAGTTTTCACCTTTCCCGTATGTTTTTCATCCTCTCCACCCCCTAGAAGCCTTCTAGAGGTCCCCCAGGTCCATCTCCCACTTTCAATTTTTAGTTTCACTCAACAAATCCAAATCTCCCCCTATTGTTTCTAGATCTCCCCTTAGGAGATCCTATGGTGCAAGTGGATATTTGGATTCTTGCACATGATTGACCTATTTCTGAAGGCAGATCATCTCCTTTTCATCTCCCATCATGCATTTCCTCTTAGACCTCTTTTTTTCTAGATCTCCTACTAGGTGACCCTCTTTTTGCAGGATCTCCCCCTGGGTGACCCTACTGGAAAAGGGGCGACCCTGTCACATTTCCAGCCATGGAAAAACTCAAGTTTCTCACTCAAAAAAGCTTCATTTTCGCCTATTTTTCTTCCAATTCGCATGATTTTTTGTCCCTAACATGGAGTTGACTATTTCATGCACTCAGACATGCATAATTAACTCCATTTGATCTAAAATTAACAACCCATTCTTCCTCATGCATTCTTCTAACTCCAATTCCTCTTTAGTGATAAGCTATTATTGATTTATCACTCCCTAATTAACTAAGTTTATTGGGTAATCAATCTAGTTCACTCCCTATTCTATCCTTGTTAACTCATCAATCAATTAAGTTAACTTCTCAATCAATTCCCTTCTTCCAACCTATAAATACCCCCCTCCCTCAAGCACAAAGGGAGGCAAATTCATTGTGCACACAGCTCTCGCTAAGTTTTTGCTCTCCAACTAGCATTCTCATGCTCACACAAGATGAAGGTGCCTTTTATATATTAATTGTTCATGAAGCTTTTGCATAAAGCTCTTCAAGAATCATTATGTTGCTTCAATCAAATGCCATTGTGCTCATCAAAAGCTCCCATTGAGCTTTCTCAAGCTTCTTTTGCTTCTTTTGCTTCTTTGTGTTGTCTTGTTGTCAAGAGGTCTTCTCGTTGCTTCAAGAGGATACGAGGTTGCCATCAAGGATTTCTGAGGGTAGTGGGGTCACACAAATCTTCTCTATTTTGAGGTTCCTCTATGCTTTTGTCAATTTTTAGTAATTAGAAAATCAAAATTGTCTTGGGATTAGTAACATGTTACTTTTTCCTTGATAGATAGATCTTGCAAGTTAGAGTAATTTGTTTTCAAATTCCTAGATCTAGTTTATTTAGAAAGTAATTTCCTTTTCTAGATTAATTGTTTCAAAATATTTGAAAACCCAAAAACATAGAATAATTGCATTAGGTTAAATTCATTCTAAATTGCATTCATATTTCCTTTCATATATTAAAAGTATCTTTATTTCCATAAAAACCAAAAAAGCCACAAAAACAAGTTTGCATTTCATATAGCTTTGCATGCATAAGAATATAGAATAAAACAAAAACATTAGGTATTTAGATACATTGCAAACCCCTGATATCATCACAAGGTTAACCACAATCAACAAAAGTCAAACCCTTGATAAATCACAAGGTCAACAAGAGTCAACATACAACCAAACCCTAGGTCAAAACATTAAGTCTAGTCAAGGTTAGTCCACATACATTTATCTCTTATCTTGGTTCACGAATGTGCCTAGGGTTAAGAGGTGAGTGGGTAAGGTCAGTCTTAGACGAGATTGAAGAGATCCACCTGCGACCACAACAGGAGACATTTACCTTGCCACAACAAGATCCATTTGTCCTCCTATCAATAGAAGAACATAGACAAATTCAAATACAACGTGCCATCATTCAACAAATTGAAAGACAAGAAGCCATCAACGAAAGTAACTGTTTACCCACACAGAGGTGGAATAGTAGAAACCCCAATAGACGAAGAGTAACTAGTGACCCTTCGGGTCATAGGGTTATCTCTACGATAGTAATAGAATGAAATATTCAAATTAGCACACAACAACAAAGGCCCTAGAACATGCCGACCCCTCTATGTGAAGTCCATCTCTCCAACGAGCCAAACCCCCACCATGTCTCACCTCCTCCTTACTGGCTACTTCCAAGAGAGCAAGAGTGACTGGTCATGATGTTGAGCATATAGGCTTTGCAAAACCTAGGAGGGTGATCCCTTTATAGTATTTAATAATCTCTTGTGCCAATTTATTACAAATACTGACAAAAAGCAGATGAGTTCTATGCAAATTTTCTTGAGGATTATGTAAAATATGAGAATCAAGCTTATAATATCCCTCAAACCATAGAATAAAGTATGACATTAGTTTAAGAAACACTTACTAATCTTGAAGGTTCTAAAGTATTTAGATTGGTCTGATTTAGGCAATCAAGGGCAATACATAGACTCAAAGACAGGTGCCTTAGCCTATGGGCACGGAGTCAAAATCATATATAACCAAAAGTTGGAGACATCGTTCAACCTGAGCATTAGAAAGCTTTACAATATTGCCTTACAATATCATATCAAATATATCCTAGAAGTAGTCATACTTAGTTATCCTCGCACATATTCACAAAAATCAATGATCATGTTAAAGCATTTAACTCATTCTTTTAATGAGAGCCACTTAGAGAAAAAAATGTCCATAAGTAACTTTTATGTAGACAAATTGAACCATCTTTGATACATTCAATTTATAATTTTTATAAACCTTACATTAGGAGACAACTACATTAAGAAATCTATCACATATATCCCATACAGATGTTGATAATATTAAACAACCTTGCAGAAAGTATAAAATTCAAAATCACAAAACAAAGGAAAGACAAGACTTTGTTCTCTATATCTTTTCATGAACTTTCCACAAAATAAGCAATGCCTCATAAGTGGCCCTGAATTCCTTTTAATATCACAAAGGAGCAACAAGCTTCAGGCCACACACGCACATCCCATTCTATAATGATATTAAAAAACCATTACATTGGAAAAGAGCATGCCAACTTGCATACTAGGCATGCCACGTGAGAGAAAATAGCTATCATATGACGAGAGAGAAACCCATCCTTTCAAAAAGAGAGTGCCAGAAGGAAGAGTGGTCTAATGAACCAATATATTATCTGACACAATACATGCACTACAATAACTTGGGATTTTAAGGAAAGGACAAATATGTCCCACTATGCCAAAAGACACGAGCAACCCTTGAGGTGGGAAGAACCATTGCAGACCATAATGCACACAAGTCTCAATTAGTGTATTTCAAGAGCCAAGAATTGTATTTCTCTTCAGAAGGCCACCTAACTTCAAATAATTTCTACACTTTTGAATTATGCAAGTTGAAATGGGCATCCATAATAGCCCTGGCCTCTTTCACAAACAAGTCCATATTTATTTCCATCTTGAATAATTTGTTAATAGAATTATTCAATTCTGTCAATTCTGGGTCTCCATCTTTAAAAACATAAGCAGGCATTTTGGGGACAATGCTTCCAAATTGAGTTTTGCAATTCATAAAGTCCTTAATTCCATGTGCCTCAGCTAAAATGCTTGGCACTCCATCCTTTTCCATGTCTTTAAACATCTATATTTTGTTGGTAAATTGCAAATCTAACTTGCTTTGGAAAGCAGAAATATCATTCAACAAAGCTAATAGCATTAATCATCAAAGTCAAATTATTCATCTCCTCATAATCACTTTCCATACTCTTCTATATTTCTGTGAGAGCTACAAATCTCACACTCCATTTGCTCCATATGTTTTGGAAATGATCCTGGATGGTGAGATGCTTCTCATATAACCCGTGGATATCCTTGTAAACCTTCCAGACATTGTCTGACCTGTGAAGAATACGAGAGACCCTATGGCCAAGGATATCATCAATGATGTTGATTACTACCTTCTTCACTTCATCTCGTGCATTGTGTTCATTGTTTCTGGCCAATTTCAACTCATCCTTCAATCCCTTAATCCTAAGACACAGAGTTTCTCTATCTTGAGTAGACAAATCATGCAAAGAAGGAGTGGAGGGGAGGGATTCAATTATGGGTAACACGGCTTTTTCCTGAGAGATATAAGATCTCAATTTAAGATTTTCATCCTGCAATAAATTGAACTTATCCATCAACTTTTCATATTTTTCCCTCATTACTTTAGCAGTATCTGCACTAAGCATTGTTGCATGCACAGTGATCTTTGTAGCATGTGTAAGGGTAATCTCTGATGCTTTTCTTATGATAACTTCTCCAGTAATGTCCCCCACTGATCTAACCAGCCCTGGCTTTTTTGTGTCAGGAGCCATTGACCAAATAGCCATTGCATGCAAGCTTGTGCTATAAACTGAGCCAAACACTCTATTATCAATATGTTCTTCAGAAATGAGGGCATTCTTATCATTTTTCACTACATCAAAAGCAATGGTAGAGGAAATATCCCAATCGGGTAACAAAAGAATATTACTTTGCCTAACCAATTTTCTGCCTTCTATAGGTGAAATTGCTATAATCTCAATCTAAATTTTTTCCTCCTCTTTTCTCATTATTTCCTCATCAATTACTGAATCCACTCCCTCCTTTACCTTTTCAAGTTTGTCATAAATTTCTTTACATTTAACCTAGGCTACAAACTCCTTGAATTCCCTTGTTTGCACAAAGGACTCATCACTTATGAATTCTCTACATGCCCTTATTCTGACATCATCATCGACTTCAACAATTTATTCATCATAAGTGATATCAAGCATTTTGTCAGGGGGAATGAAAGAATCAATGGCATCATTTATGTAAGGAGAAGGGAAATTTTTTGCATGTCCTCATCAGTTGGGACATGTTCAACAGACTATTCCTCCATAGTAGCTCCAATTTCAGTATCAACAAAATAATCAACAAGAGGCTTAACAACTTCTTCCTCTCTAATATCCATTTGGTGACTTGGAAGGCCATGGATAGAAGGCCCAATAGGTTTGATCCTAACTATAGCTGAAAGTTCATCATTCTTCATTCTCACTGCCTCCGCAGCCTTATTCTTCCATGAATAAGCCCTTTTCATGGTCTTCGAGCATCCCTCTGAAAAAGACTAGGAATGTGGACATAAGGACTAACATATCTTGGATTCATCTTGATTATATCCCCTTCAAAATTATTCACATAACACGAAGTATCCTTTCTTTTTTCAATTTCTTCACACGATGTAAGATTCCTAATTATATCTTCTGAGTAGAGAAATTGATGCGAGAAACCAGACTTGCCTACACATTTCCTTGCATTATCAATGAATCCCTCAAGATCACATCTCCTTACCTTCTCCATGCCCATCTTATAAGTTCTCAACATTCCTATGAAATTATCAATACCCTCCTTAGAGGTGATCCTGAAATGGGAGAAAGCAAGTTGTCCTAATGTTTAGGGGAAAATTGGATTTGTTAATGATCTAAATTTTAGATGATTAAATCCGCCTCTCCACTATACATTCAAGGATCTAGGGTCGAGTGGCGAGCACTATCATACCCTAGGTCACTTGCAGATGTAGGAAAACTTGGATTGGGGAATTTAATTATTAATTTTCATTCTCTTATGTCCAATTAACCATTAAAACCCTAATTATGCAAATATGACAACAAATTGACGAAAGACGAAAAAAGCTCTTGCAGATAGGAGTAAAATACCAAATCACATAATACCTATTTTCGGGGTTCCGAAGTGAAACAATCAGGGACACTAGAGCGGGTGCCCAAGTCCAAGGTGCTAGTTTCTTTACAGGATCTGGACCTCCTTTTGACACTGATCAACCCTGTAACTTTTGTTTCCTGATATTTATCTGTGGAGGACACTGGAACGAGCGTCCAAGTCCTAGAAGTGCTCCTATGTCTGAATTTTCTTCAGATCTTGAATCCCTGATGCCTTCCAAGCCTTCCTGCAACTCCACCTTTTCTGGATGCGACACCTATAACCTGCAATCACGAGACTTGGTTTGGGGGTTGTGGTGTTTAGAGGTTTGCCTTAGTCAAGCCCCAGAGGACACTTAAGTCTCCAAACACCATTGTCAGAGAAAGAGTACGTGCCCTTGTTTTTGTTATATGGAGCCTAATCAGACTTGGACGTTACATTTTCCCCACTTTTATCGGCACGGTTTCCCCCCAAATTCCTACGGGGTCAAGGGGTAGCGCCCCTTGCGGGGGTTTGGGGGCAGCACCCCCAAGACGGGGTCAAGGGGCATCGCCCCTTGCGGGGTCCAAGGGTAGCCCCCGAAACCTCACATGATTTTTATCATTTTATAAAGGCACCGGGAGTTATTTTTTTCATTGACCGACATAAAAAAACCCTATTTTTGTAACTGACAAAAAGCTTGATAAAAAGAGGCTAAGGGTTAGGGTTTTGATATTGTATTGTAGCATTTTGCAGCGGTATTGAGTTGCAGGGATTGCTGATTGTAATCGGTTTGATTTATTGGATAATAATATTAGACTCTCTGTTTGGTGGATGTAGCCCGAGTTTGGGTGAACCACGTTAAAACTTGTCTCTCGCTGTTATTATTTCTGTGTATTTCCATTTCTCTGTTTAATCTTTATTTGCATTTAATTGATATCTTCTGCCGACTAACCCTAACACTTGTGAGGTAGAGGCAAAAACCAATGGAATTAATGATAAAAACATAATGATATGTCACCTTGTAGTGAAGCTCTCATGGAGGAAGAAGCTCTTCATGCCATGAGGAGATTGATGCTCAAATCTGCAAATATCAACACACAAAACACACAAGTTTGCTCTTGCAACATAATCGAAAGCCTTGAATCACCTTGAGAACACTTGAACATCACCATTGCCATCTAGTTTACAAATAAATGCCTAAGCATACTTATATATGCACCTACAAGCATTCCCACCAAGATTTTAAAAATCAAACTTTACCATGTCGGCAAAAAAACCAAATAATGGTCATAAAACGACACCTAGAAATTAGGGCTACCCCAAAATAGGGCAGGACTAGGGTGCAGGCGCCCAAGTCCTCCCCCCTATTTTGGGTAGGGTACAACTCAAGGGGTCCACCTAGGTCCAATTTGCCATGGAACCTAGGTCTCATTCCATCAGGATGCCAAAATATGAACTAAAATGTCCTAAATTCATACTAAAGACCCGAGAACTAAACCTTATGAGGGAAAAGCCCCCAAGAGGACATTTTCTAATGTTACATTTAGTCCCCCACTTTAATGTATGTATAAATGCAAGGCCAATGCATGCATTAAAGTAAGGTTACAAACACATCAAGCATGGAGAAGACACACCAATCACATAGAAGACAGTAAGAGGCACGCAAACCACAGAGAAGACAATTACAATCACATAGAACACAGAGAATACAGTCAATGCATGGAAGACACATTAATGCATGGAAGACATAAATGATATCTTTTCTTTTCTTTTTCTCATATATATGAAATGCAAATGAAAGTACTGGAAAGTAAACAAACCTCCCATAATACAGGATGCACTACTCTAGGGCGTAGGTCTCTGTATATATGGGGCAACACACATGAAAGACACACAAAGCCTCCCAAAATGCAGGAAGCACTACTCAAGGCTGTTGGTCTTTGCATATGGGGAAACAAACACACCACACAAAACAAGCACACCAAAACACACACACTTGAAGACACGGAGAAAACACAACAGACAAGTGATGAAGTGTACCTATTTCTAGGTCCAACACCATCTCAGGCACATTACAGACACACACCGACGATTGGGCTTCACCACAACAATCGCCAAAGACACGCTTAAGGGTTGAGTTAGTCACAGAACCGCTCCTCGCCTTCGTAGATGACTTTTGAAAATGATAGGATGATGCAATCTTCTCTGAGAAATACACAATCCCCACCTCTGCAGAGGGCTTAAGAAAAAAGGATATGCTCGATATCTTGCCTCTGCAGAGGGCTTACATGATTGATTGATTGATTGCAAACAAACTCAGTATGCACGATGCACTACTCTAGGGCGCAAGTCTTTGCATCTGAGGTCAAACACATTACTAACATCTATAGCAGATAGCTTACCTTATATATGCCCCCACCTTATGGTGGTTGATATCAGTTGTCGATATGAAGCACGTTAAGGTAGGAAATAAAACACACAAGGGAACACCGACTTTCGTAAAACCCATGCCCCCTGGAGGTGACATGTACTTTACAATCGCCAAATGTTCCCACAAACACATCCCTACAAGAAACATGTTAGTGTCTACAAGATCATGATAAACAACAACATCAATGCATATGATTAACCACACAAAGAGCCAAGGTTATACAATGAATTTAGAGTTCGAGGATAACAATGAGGCTATATCACGAAGCTCTCTGAATCGAGTACTGCCAAGGCTAGATTCAAAGGCAAACAAAGGTGCATAGAGTAGCAGTATTGTTAAGGTTTGTAAATGCGATAGAAACATCATAAAATTCACTACGTGGAAAGCACGAGTGCTTCCACTAGCCAAGCATCGGATAAGATATACAACCCCATCATCATATTAGGAACTAAGTCCAATTTTTTATTACTCTCAAAAGGGACATTAGGTCCACATCAGTATAAATGTTTGTCATCATCTACTCACTAGGTGGAAACACTGGAGGAAGGGAAACAATAAATAAGAGAGGAGAAAACAAGTGTCTTAGGGACAGTCACATAGGAGGGTGCCCCCAAGTCACCAACCATGACACTATGTCCGTAAGACACAACACACAATAATGAAATCAGAGAGAGAGGCAATATAGAAGAATGATGATACAAATAGAAGGTCATGCCAGAGGTGATCTCCTCGTATCCTGAACCTTACGGGAGAATTCGAGGTCATCCCAGGAGGCCTAAACAACACATAACACATCACGGGGCAAGCACATCACGAGAGAGATAAAGGGTTAGAGATACTTACCTGTAGGGCCCCTTTCAGGCTAGAAATTATCTATAAGCAAATCATCATCGTCATCTTCCCACTCCCTAATGTTGGAGGAAAGTGGGACTTAAGGTACCGTAGCCCAATTTATGTCTTGCTCATCATGTTGTTCATTGTTAGGATCATTTTTGTTTGGTTCAATGTTAGGATCAATGTTTTCTTGTTGAGATGTAAGGTAAGCTCGTCGCCTTGTCTTCCTCCTTTTTGCTAGTTGACGTTGTTGTATTTTATGACTTAGTTTTTGTAACATAGGGCTTTGGTTTGTTATGGATTTTTTTGTTGTAGAGGAGGAAGAACCAAGATCAAAGGTCCTTTATATAGGTGGAATGTTTTCTTGTTGAAGCTTACTTTCATACTTATTCTCTATCCTCTTAGTGATGTCCAAATGACTTGAATATTCAAACAAAGGAGGGACATTAAAGGTCTTCTCTTCCTTAGTGAAATCCAAGGTGTGTGAACAATCTACTAAAGGAAGAAGATTGTTGGGAGGATCCACAGAGGTAGGAATTTGATTATTGTTAGATGAATGCTTATTTTCTACCCATGGAATGTTCTTTGTTAAAGGTAGCTATTTATTCACTAATGCTTCATCTTGGCCAGGGAGAGCAGTGGAATTACTAAAGCTATTCCTAGTCTTCTCATTTGAGTATTTAGTTATAGGGGAAGTAGGATAACTTATGAGATCATCATCATCAGTTTTTTCCTTGCTATTTATGGAGAACTCAATTAAGCTTTCTAAAATCGTAGGATGTTCATTCACGAGGGTTAAAAATTGGTCAAAATCAAGGTTTTTGATAAATGCATGCAAAGATACCATTGAAAAATGACATGAAGGTGCCATTTCAATGTAATATCAGATTTTGAGAAGCTTTTCAATTGATGCAAAAGATAAGTGCAAAACTATATGTAAAAATCGCCTTAAATGCTTTATTTTTTTGTACTTTTTTCAATGCAAATGATTGAAACAAAGGATGTTGTAAGGATTTTAGTCAAGGTAAGCAAGTTATATGTCTAATATCATTCCAAAACAGCAATATAATCACTCTCAACAGACTCTTGATGCAAATCCAAGATAATGCCAAGTCAAAATATAGTGAAAATACGTTAGAATAGGCACTTTTTTTTAACTAAAATTCAATGCAAAAGAGCACAACAAAGGGTATTGTGAGAAAAATGATGATGGAAAGAAAATAATATCAGTAATAACAGCCACTTGGTGCAAAAATATCCAACACAACACACTTTTAGTGCCGCTTAAGGTAAAACCCTAGTGAAAATATAGCAAAATATGCAATTTTTCACGGTTTTTCAATTCCAAGACCTAGCAAAGGAGGTGTTGTAAATAATTTTAGGAGGTATAGAAAAGAATATCAATAATATCAGTCACTTAAATTCATAAAATTGATCACAACACGCTTGGAATGCAAACTAGGTCAAACCCTAGGGCCAAAATAGCCAAAATGTGTAGTTTTTTGCAAAATTTTCACTACAAGAGCCTGATAAAAGGGTGTTGTGAAGATTTTTATGAGGGTTAGAAAATTATTACCCTAATAAGAGAAAAATAATTCCAAAATACCTTTCACAACACACCTATGGTGCAAGCTTATAAAGTTGATAAGGCCAATTTTAGTGAAAATTATTGTTTTTGAAGCCCTAGGTTTGAGATCTTGGGATAAAATTCTATGTGAATGCTTTGAAGTCTGATTTATGATGAAATTGACTTAATTTCATATCTGAAAATTATTTTCAAGCCTTAATATGCAAAATGCCCATGCAAATTTAATGAAAATGAATTAAAATTATTCGTTTTTTGTTGAAATTTTCTATGCAAAATGCAAATATTTTAAATTTAAATGTAAATTCACACTAAAATGCAAGACTATAACCAAATGAAAATTTGAATGAGCCTCTAAAATTAGTATAAAAATCTGATAAAATATTTTGCCTACTAACCCTAGATTTTGGAATTATTAAGTTATATAAAATTGTCAAAATTTCCACAAAACCCTAGCAATTAAATGATGAAAATGCAAGGCAAAATTTTGTATTTTTGAATTTTTCTGTAATTTATATAAGATTTGATGCAAAAATCATGAATTAGGAAAATTTAGGAAGAAATGATGCAATTTAGTAAGCCAAACAATGCAATTTTTTTGTATTTTTCCAATTTTTGAATTTTTTTGAATTTTTCTCAATGAAATAAAATGAATGACCAAATGAATGAATGAAATCACTCCAAATCTAAAGACAAACACTCAGCAAGTTGCAATTTAAGTCCAAAAATACGGGTTCACCAAAATTTTAAGGGGAAAATTGGATTTGTTAATGATTTAATGTTTTAGATGTTTAAATCTGCCTCTCCACTATACATTAAAGGATCTAGGGTCGAGTGGCGAGCACTATCATACCCTAGGTCACTTGCAGATGTAGGAAAACTTAGATTGGGGAATTTAATTATTAATTTTCCTTCTCTTATGTCCAATTAATTGTTAAAACCCTAATTATGCAAATACGACAACAAATTGATGAAAGACAGAAAAAGCTCTTGTAGACAGGAGTAAAATACCAAATCACAGAATACCTATTTTTGGGGTTCCGAAGCGGAATAGTCAGGGACACTGGAGTGGGCACCCAAGTCCAAGGTACTAGTTTCTTTATGGGATTTGGAGCTCCTTCTGACACTGATCAACCCTATAACTTCTGTTTCTTGAGATCTGTCTGTGGAGGACACTAGAGCGAGCACCCAAGTCTTGGAAGTGCTCATGTGTCTAACTTTTCTTCAGATCCTGAATCCCTAATGCCTGCCAAGCCTTCCTACAACTCCACCTTTTTTGGATGTGACACCTATAACCTGCAATCACAAGACTTGGTTTGGGGGTTGTGGTGTTTAGAGGCTTGCCTCAGTCAAGCCCCAGAGGACACTTAAGTCTCCAAACACCGTTGTCAAACAAAGAGTGCGTGCCCTTGTGAGGCAGAGGCAAAAACTAATGGAATCAATGATAAAAACACAATGATATGTCACCTTGTAGTGAAGCTCTCATGGAGGAAGATGCTCTTCATGCCATGAGGAGATTGATGCTCAAATCTACAAATATCAGCACACAAAACACACAAGTCTGCTCTTGCAACACAATAGAAAGCCTTGAATCACCTTGAGAACACTTGAACATCACCATTGCCATCTAGTTTACAAATGACTGCCTAAGCATACTTATATATGCACCAAAAGCATTCCTGCCAAGATTTTAAAAATCAAACTTTATTGTGTCGGCAAAAGAACTAAATAACGGTCATAAACTGACACCCAAAAATTAGGGCTGCCCCAAAATAGGGCAAGACTAGGGTGCGGGCTCCCAAGTCCTCACCCCTATTTTGGGCAGGGTATAGCTCAAGGGGTCCACCTAGGTCCAATTTGCCATGGAACCTAGGTCTCATTCCATCGAGACACCAAAATATGAACTAAAATGTCCTAAATGCATACTAAAGACCCAGAAGCTAAACCTTATAAGGGAAAAGCCCCCAAAGGGACATTTTCCAACGTTACACCTAGGATGAATGATTGCTTCTTAGCATTTTTGAAATTCTCTTTGTCCATAGAATCTAGTTGCCACATGATTTCCATAAAGGTAAGTCTATCAGACACATAGACATGAAGGCAATGAGGTGGAACCATGGCGCCATACACTTTGAAGACAATGCATGTATTAAAGAAATACCAATCTCCCCAATTGTGTTCAATCACAGTATCAGGCCTGAAATCCCTAGGCCTCAAAATTTCCATTAGAGACTTAGAAACTCTCTCTACAGGTCTCACCCCTAGGTCTTCCAAGACAACAAATACCAACTTATTGTTAAACGAAAGATAATTCAGCTTAGAGTAGTGTTGATCCCAAATGTGAGTCCATAATTGTACTGGTAAATCACCGTCGTCACTATCTGTTGTAGTGAGGTCAAAGAATTTGGACCAAGACCTCACTCCACTCCATAACAACATATGCATGAATAAAGAATAATGCTTAAAAACTAGAGGACCTTAGGGTCCTTCAACTTGGTTAGTTCATCATGAAGTCTGCCAGCAACATATGAAGGAAAGTCAAAACCCTTATGTAGCTCTCTATCCTGAATGTCAACGGCCATAACCATCAAAGGGATGGGCATATTCAAATCAAATTTCCTACGCAAAACTTGACACAATGCATAATAGGTATTCTCAAAATAATTTTCAAATTCATCACAACTAAAGGGCTCTAACTCCTTTGCAACAAATTTCTGCCCTTTATTGCCCAAATCTCTTCTACTATGCCAGGGGAGCTTGTGAGTTCTGTATGCATATTTGTTTTTGTCACATTCTTGCTTCAATGGACTAAAATGAATAGCAACTGTAGTAGAGGGGTCTAACTTGAAAGTTTTTATAACCTAGGTTTTGCTTATGTCCATTCTGTGGATTCTGTCCACACTCTTTATGGCCTTGTCCTCCGGGTCATAAGGCTTGGCAATTTCCCTTATCAAGCCTACATCCACAAATACATTGGGCACGATCAATTTCCCCATATCAGCTCTCCACATATTGTTGATAGGTTTAGGGTATTCAGACTTCTTGTAAGCATAGTGGAACAAATCCCAACCAGTCTGTGGCACAATAATATCTCCAATTTCCTGAGTAGAATCCTGAAGGGGGTCAGACAAAACGCCCTCACCGGTAGCTCTCTTCCCAATAGTTTTAGCCCAGGAAATAATTTTATGAGATCGTACTCCATAAACCTAGAAGAATCCCACTTTATCCCTTTGGTCCTTGGCTTTTCATCTTCAATCTCTAGGTTTTACCTCATCAGTTTGTGGTCTTGCTCTTTTGGCCCTAGGTTTGCTTGTTGATGCTTTACTGTCCTGACTCATCTTGTTAACTAGGACTGAGACTAGGGTTCTTGAAATAAAATTCAAAACCAGACTACCCTTTCACAATCAGTACTATTCTACTAGGAGAAATTAGACATCAACAGACTTTGAACATACAAATTTCACAGGATCTTCCCCTTTCAACTAGGGTTCATAAATTCATTACAAGCACACAAACTTTGTTCAAATTTCAAACTCAGATTTTTCATAGGAGATGAGCTGAAAACCTACTTACTCAGATTACACTACTTCAGATTCAAATCTCTCTGCTTTGATTTCCCTTAGCTTGAGCACTTGAAAGATTGCGTATGCAGAATGACAAGAGGGCAAGCAAAAATTTAATTATGTGGCTTTGAATACATTAGAACACTATTAATGATGGAGTGATAGCTCGCACGAGAAAAATGGGAGGGGCTGGCAAATAGCCATTTCAAGTTTAAATCAGAGTCGTAGATGAAGAATGCCTAAGGACATGATAGACAGCTATCGCAACACATCCACACATCGCCCCTTTGCCTTGAAACTCCACTGCATTAACTGCAACCTGAAAAGTCCTAGCAATGAGTACACAAGGCACCACGTATACCCTACTTCATAATTCCTTCTACCACCAACTGAACACAAAGGCCATCACATATCACATTTTCACAATATTATTTCGTCGAGAAATGTTGGCGTTTGAATTCACACCTCTAGAATGCGAGTTGGAAACAGACAGTTATGCACAAATAAACTACTCTCCTATTGGAAGGGGGAGTTCCCTTTTTGCTGATGTTTGCTGAAAAGATAAATAAATTAAACTTTGCCTATCTTCTTTTTGATTCTCAGTTGCGAGCACAAGGTTTAAAACTCTAAATGTTGTAGAAGAGGTTTTTTCCTTTTTTAAAACTTCTACTACAACTAGGCTTAAACTAATGACGCTTTTAATCTCCTAAGTAAATTCAGAGCAAAATGATTAAAAGTGGACAAGGAATGATTGTTCTAACACAAAAACTTAAGTAAATTTCTCCCAAATTTACATCACAAGACTCATTGTAATTTAATGATGAAAGCTGAAATAAAAGTTACAGAAGCCACACATCTGACGACAAAACTTGATGATTTGAGATAGAATATCGAAGCAAAGGTAGGCATGAGATTTCTATTCCAACATCACGAAGTTGATACAACTCCAGGACAACAATACTGTAGCAAAAGGCATGCATACAACAAGCGATCAAACACTGGAAACAGATTACACATAGTGAACAAGCACTTTCAACAACAATTTTGCAGGCTAGAATAGGCACAGCAAAATATGTTATCTTCAACACCGTTCCCTTACAATGAACACAGAGTGAACAAACACTTGGAATAACAATATTTGCAGGCTAGAATAGGCACATCAAATTTACTATCACATAAGTAGCTTTATTACAATGGGCAAGGCTGCCCTTATTTATACTAAAATCAAAGGAGTGGGGAACCCTAAAATCTCCTTGATTAACCCTAACTAACTTGCCAACTCGCAAGCTTTATTTTTATTCTAAGACAAATATTACAACTAACAAACGCTTTAAAGCAATTTGCTTTAAAGCAAAGAAAATTCCAACTAATACAAAGTGATTTCTTCTAAATAAAGAATGGATGGGCTTTGAATGAAAGCAAATGCTTTAAAACAAAAAGCATTGAGTTAAAGCTAGTTTTTGTGTCACATCCCCATCTTTATTGTTGCTTTATTGGTGATGTCATCCACTCGTATTTTTGGAAATAATATCTTCTAAAAAGCTGATTTTGACTGAAAAAGCTGGCACATGGGTTTTGTAGGCAATTCCATTTTGAAGCAACCTAGATTGTTAGATTTTGAAAAGGCAAAGGATTTCTCGAAAAAACAGCAAAAATGCAGATTCCTAAAAAATGCAAAATTCCCAATCTTCAAGAGGATGAAATTCTGGATGGACCCATCTCGATGAAAACTAAAAAAGCTTCAGTCTAATTTCTGAAAAATGATCCCCTAGAAAAAAGGAGCCTGAAAAAGCATGCCTCCTTGCTTTCTCAACCCAAAACTATGAATAATGTTGAAAAAGCAATTCGTTTGAGCCTTCGAATCTTCATTGAAAGAAAAATAAAAATCCTTCCTCTGGATGCAACCTGCAACAGATAATGAAATAAAGAAGCCAAATGCTTGTCTTTATAGATCTTTAGGGCGAAAAAGCAACTTTCTTTGTGAAAGAATAAAACTTGGATCTCATCCATGAAGAAAGCAACTTTTAAAGTGCAAATCCAATTGGATGTCTTCGAATAGGAAGAATCCCTATTTTGTAGCTGCCTATGACTTCATGTGTAAGATGATGAAAAATATATTCTTTTGATGATGTCATTGAACACGCGAGTTTGCAAAAGTGTTAGCCAATTTTACTCCATTTTTGAAACTTTTGCACTCGCTTCGACTCAAGTATGGCCTATCTCTGACTTCAACAAGATGGTAAAATGTCACCGTTGATTGACAAAGCTGACTGATCCTAACATTTTGGAGACCTATCAACTGTGATTCCATCCCTAGCCTCAGACAAACGATCTGACGTCGTTTAACTGCGAATTTAACTTCTGGAAATTGTCGTCAGACGAAGTATTGGAAACGGTTGTCGGAAAACATTAGCATATCATGAAATTTTCTAACTCTGGAAAAGTTGGACTCCCCTAGCCTCCAGGGGCACCTAGTTTTTCATGCCTTAACCATTTTTCTAAAATTTGCAACTTTTTCAACTTTTTGATTTGCATGCGTGTTCCGGTGGATGTGGATCCTTGTTTGGCTATCGATTTCTGTCTACTGGGACAAAATTGAGTTTCATGATCTAGCAGATAGGTAGGCTTGATGAAAATTGAGCTGACTGTACTCTCTGCCTTCCTCAGGAAATGTGCCAAACTGACCTACTATGAACTAGATCAAGCTGATGGAGGAAGATTTTCATTTTTTGAAAAAACTCAAAAATAAACTAAGTCTGGTGGATTTGGGCGCCCCTAGCCTCCAGGGGTGCCTAACTTTCAGTGCCTTAGAAAATTTTTGGTATTTTTCAATTTTCATGTCGTTTCTCAATTTCTGTGCCAACTGTTTGATCTTCGTTTTCAGTCATCTAGATGACTGCTGAGGTAGGACAGGGAATGATTTGAATAGCTTGAACACATCTGTGATGAAATCCTAGTTTTTACCAATGTTTGACTGAGTTTGACCAAGTTTGACAACCTGGAAATGAGCTGACAGAGGCATTTTTTACATTTCTTGAAAAATGCGTAAAAAATCTAAGGCATGAGGAGTTGGGTGCCTCTAGCCTCCAAGGGCACCTAGAATCCAATGCCTTAGCCAAATTCCTGATCTCCAACTTTCATTTGTAATTTGCTCCATTTTACGTGTCGACAGCTGCTTCCTGATGTCAATTTTGACATTTTCATCAGTTGACTGCCACCGGATGGCAAATGAACTAAACAACTTGGGTATATCTAACGTGAATTCTAGCTTTTTAAGGCCTGTTGACCAAAATGACTGCTTTTACATTCACCAGAATAGACCGACGAAGACATTTCTTGCATTTTCTTGAAAAACGCAAAAAAAATCTAACACTAGTGCAACTGGGTGCCCCTAGCCTCCAAGGGCGCCTGGATTCTCCAGACTTAGCCAAATTTGATGTTTTTCAATTTTCTTCCTTACTCTGGATTGACCCTACTCTATTTTGTGTGCTTCGTTGAGTCAACAATTGTTCGTCGGTTCTGCGTCGTTATTGACAACTTCAGAGCTCATGCTTTACCTTTCAAAAAAAGAAGAAATGATCCAGTAGAGAAAACTTGACCTTTTACAGATTCTGTCTGGACCACGTTGATCGTGAAGCAAAATCGACCAATCAGAATCAAGCTCGACAACTAAATCAAAGATTCTAGTTTTAGGAAATTTTACCAGCATCCGTATCTCAAGAAACCCAGAAAACCTAATTTGATGTCTATTTTTAGAAATTTTGCTTTTTTGACTTTTTGACAAAAAATTTTCTAGACTTGCTCAAAATGCCTTAATGAAGCAAAAATTTTGATTGGGTGCAACAAGAAACTTGTGACATAAGAACTTCTAGCGATGGTTGGCAAGGATCTAAATTGTCAGCGCACATAGCCCCTTGTTTCCTCCTTTGGGTATATCAAACTGCAATGTGAGCAACACACGCGACGTAGCACAAAATAGACACCTATAGGCAAAGCACATCGCACATCGCATTTCCATAATGAAGCGTTAGGATCACAAACGCGATGCAAGGGGCTAATGCGATGTGGAACTCAAGTCATGACATAAGCACACATGCTTGAAGGATGTTTTAAAAGAGGACCACGTTAGGCACCATGACATGGGGTAAGATTTTGAACATGACCCTAAATCAGACTTACAGTAAAATTCAATTTATTTCATAAAGCCATTCATTTGATAACCTTTTTTTAGTGCGGGTCTTGAGCAAAGTCACTAGGTAGATTGGGTCGGTCATGACATGAATGTTAAAGGCATAAGTTATAACTAGACCAATCAAGAAACAAGTATGTCTGGTCAATAAAAGGAAAAAAAACATTTAGGCCCAACGACCAAATACTAGGGTTTTTGATGGTTCACAAATTTTTAATAAACCCTAAACACTATTTCCAAGAATCCCTACCCACAAAGATCAGACAAGAGACCACAACAAATCAAAAAACACCCTAGACCACATGATTTCTTACAAGTTCCATCATTATCGACCTTGTGAATCCTGTGTATTTAATTATTCTTGATATTATTTGTAAATGCATTAGGGATGGAGTTTCCATTGACATTAGTAGATATTTATTTACGATGACAGTAAAAAGTAAGATTATTTTTATCTTGGGAGTTACTATAGGTGAAATGTGGCCATCCAAGTTTAACAATGACTTGTGACATATGTAAGAGCATCTTCTATTTATTTAGTGCCTTACATGTTATAAGGGATCAACTAGTATTGGATAATCTTTGCATAGCATAGTATGACAATCTGTAAGGTGTAATAGGCTATTTGTAGCTTGTTGTTGACTATTCCCAAGGTGGGCATTAGGATTTGGATATCTTGGGCACCATATGTTTGTAAGAGGGTTATGACAACTGTAAGAGGCTAATTATACCCTATTGACTAGATTCCCCAAATATGGTGTTGGATTTTTCCCATGTTGGGTGCCACATTTTATGTGCTCTTCTATAGCTTGTATTTTCTATTTAATAAAAGCTTGAGGAGTGTACAGTATGAGTTGAAAATTCACGAGTACATAGGTGCAGTTAGATTGGATGCAAGATTGAAGGAGGTGAATGTATTGTAATATTTTTAAAATATAATATAACTTGGCCTCTTTCTTGGTGGAGTTTTTTACCTGAAAGGACACTATGTTGTGAGATTCTTATGTGTTTGCTAATTTCCTTGTTTCTAATTTTACATGCTTTAATCTCCATTTGACATTTTACAGATTAAATTTAAGATTTGCAATATAATTTCATATTTATATATCATAGTGATTTGCCTTCATTTATAGCATTTTTTATCGTACTATGAATAACTATTCTTTCTTCATGCATACATGTTTATTTAGACTTGGGGGCATTTACACCTTGATGTTCTAGGAATACCCAAATTTACATACACAAAGCCACAACTAAATATCTATTGATTATGAATGTACTTTACCGACAAGGCTTTACTAGTTTATTACTTCAATGAATTAATGGCACTGAAAAGATTATTGACCTTCAAGAGGCCCATAGAGACATATGTAGGGGGGCATGTTAGTGCAAAACTCTTAGCACAAGAAATCTTATGAATGGTGGGCTATTATTTGAGTAAATTAGAAAAAGATTCACATGATTTTGTCCAAAAATGTGTTGCATGCCAAAAACATAGTAATCTAAGTACACAACTACCGATAAGCTTCATCCCTATGCATTGCCATTTCTATGGCCATTCTCTACATGAGGGCTCAATTTGGTAGGTAAGACTACCTTAACTTCTTTTGAAGGACATACATTCTATAAGGAAGCTAAAGTAGTGAAACAACTTCCTACACTAATCTTGAGAGGAGGATTATGCAAAAAATTTCAAATCTTTATAATAGTTGTAGAAATTATACATAAACAAACACAAATAGCAATGTAATGTTCCCATTTTGGTGCATAGACCTTTTGTGTGCATTATGCTTGTTCCTAGTCCTCGAAGGCTATTCATCATATTTGAGAGAACTCCAATGTTCGTGGAATGGACATTGATTAGTTTTTCAAAGCAGTTGATGTTGGCATTGAGCTCAGTTAGTGTTCAGGGTCACGATGATGCTTTCAGAAGCATTTTCAACTTCTCAGTTTTCTCTCCAAACTTCTTGGAGAAGCCATATATTTATAGTAAGTCACCCTGATGGCATCACATTTCATCCCAAACCTTTCGGAGTATGTTGGTATGGTTTAATTTGCATTTTGCTTCAATTTGGGACTTTCCGCAAATTTGGTGATTAAATGAGCTATTTTATTAATGATATCACTTAAGTCACCTAAGGTTGGGAATATTTAAGAAAGACTTAAGTGTTATAGCTCATTGGAATGGGGAAAAGTCACTCTTTCTTATAGGCACATAAAAGTGAGAGCTTATGTTGGTGAAAAAGGGAAATATTGGATTTTGAGTGGAAAAGTTTATTTTTTAATAAATAATTCATTTTTATGTACAACTCCAAAAAGTGCTTATATAAAGGAGTTGAGAGCTCATTTTGCTCTTTATGGTTGAGATTGTATTGTTATGCTGCTGGATTGAACCTGAGTGTTCTTCCATTCCTTCTTGAGAGAAAAAACCTATTGAACACAAAGAATACTGAGGGGGGGGGGTTAATCAGTATTCTACAAAACTACTTCTTCACATGATCTATAATCTAATTACCAAAATCAATAACATGAAAGCAGAATAAACATAAGGATAACAACCCTAAAATCATAACACATAGACACCAGGATTTTTACGTGGAAAACCCAAGAAGGGAAAAACCATAATGAGTGTTAGCTCACAATATATTATGATAATAATACCGAACTACATGAAGGCTCATTGCCCGAGGACTCACTGTCCAAGAAGTGCTCACTACAAAAGAGCTCACTACCAAGAAGATAGAAGAATGATTGGCTCACTACCAAGAGATGGCTTCTATAAATGCATCTACAGAATGTTGAGGTGTAGTTCCATTTCCAGCTCATTATACAGAATCAAATGTCTTCATAATGTTTGTTTTGCTTTTTTTGCTCTGCTTCCATGTGCTCTGCTTTTCTACCCTTACTCTCTTTTTTTGCTCTGCAACCTGCCTTAGATCATGCACATATCGAATTCATACACTATTCACATATATCCATACATCCAACATAGAAATCCATCGAATATATTATATTTGCAACAAGATTCATCTCACAATTAGGTCGGCAAGCTAGACATGAAAAGTGTATATAAGTGTTATACCTCGTTAGCTTGATCTTGTGCACAAACATGAGATGTGGACCCAAACAAACATGCAATAGTCTTCATATAGGTCAACATCAATCATTCAACCATTGGATTAATTCTTCAAACAATATATTCTCACCGCATATAGATCTAACTTGCCTGTCGACTTATCCCTTAAGTACACACTTGACCAGTTCAACTGTCATACCAAAACTTCCAATGAGGACCATATGAGACTTTCAAAATCATGGATAACATTCATTATGGACCTTTAAACATACCTTCGGAACCACAGGACATAATAGTCCTTTATAGCAAAATGCGGAACTTGGAATTGGTTCTCTGTCATAGTGAAATACTTTCAAATTGGAAGCTGATAAAGAACAACTTGTAGAATGCAGTTAAAGGAACTTCAGAAGCTATAACCCTGGATTTAGGTAGTCATGATATGTATCTTTGTTGCCTCAGAACCACAAGACAAAAATATGCCACAGCGGAGGAATGCGGAACCTTTTACTTTGGTATTGTGCATTGTTCCTGACTGAACTCTGTTCACCTGGACTTAAATAGAACTTGAATACTGGAACATATGATCACCAAATAGCTATGAACAACATACTTGAACTGTTACCCATTTTTGTTTTCTAACTCAATCAAGTGGAGCTGGTTAAGTTTTAGAGTTTTAAGGGGTGCATGTCTATTATTTGTGAGTGTTTTGCTGAGAGAAAAATGCCATAAAAGAACTTCAATTAAATGCAATCGTTTACAATCAAGAAGAACCATATATCATTGCATATTTTAAAAGGCATTTTCATTATTTATAAATGTCAAATGAAATTCTCCCACACAAGCCATAGGAGTAACTAAAATTGGCAACATAAAAGTAAATTTTACTTTTGAAAACAATGAAATGCATAAGAAAAGAAAGGGGATCTATCATTGCCTGTGAATAACGAATCCCGTGGTCAAGCCAGCCGCTGTCTTCCTCCATCCATATGAGCTCTAGCGTACCTGTAAAATAGTTTTTGTTAATGCTCAGGGTCCCAAATCTTTTCATACACAATCAAAATTATCAAAAGTACCATCTACTTTTATGTAGCAACAACATCAATCATCGGATATCAGCATAAGAGAAGTCAGAACAAGCAGACATAAATGTTATATTAGGAAAGAAGATCATACAAGTCACATCACATCATAAACAAAGGTATGTTTTTATCTAACATGTTTGTTTCCTGTGCAGGTATATAAGAAATTAGTTTGTTGATTCATCTTTTATGAAATGGCATGTGGAGAAAATGGGCTCCCATAAGGGTTGAGCTCAGCATGCACAAAGTATAGTTGTTAATGCTGAAGTATCCTAGTTGTAACCATGCATTTTCAGCCATAATGAATGATCAATCACATTGGAACAACAGATAAAATAGGTGTTTTGTTACCTTTTTGTCATGTATATGATTTAGAATTACAGAGAATCCCTTATGCCATCAAGAGAGACACAAAGTACAGTCAAGGAAGAATCGACAAATCAGATCAGCAAGTACAGTCAACTTGATAATGCAAAGTCACCAATGAAGAAAGTGCATTTCCAATTGATTGTCCCAGTCATATGGGATGCAAATGTGTAGTTTGAACACATATAGCCATCAAATGGATAGTCAAATATCAAGAGCATAGAAGGATTATTCATATGGTTTTGTCATACGTAGAAAAGCACAAGAATGAGGTGCAACCATAAGAATAAATCCATACACAGTCATACTCAGCACTAGCAAAGCCATACACAGTCAACTAAGACAGAGTATGAGATTGTGTATATCAATGAATGATCCTGTAGCAGTTGGAGTGCATTACAGGAGGATAATAAATCATGAATAGAGACCACAATGCCATTGGTAGGACGGAGTACACATAATACAATCTATGTTACAAAATGTATGAAAAGAGAGATAAGGATGCAACATTGTAAAAAGGTACAATGACAGAGTTTATTGTTGCTTATGTTTTCATATCCAAACTATCATAGTCATTAATAGAGAACATGAATTTCCAAACACATATACAGTCATATTGAACAACAGAGTATACAAGTCTCAACCATGACAAGTATAAGAATGAACAACTTATAGATAAAGGAATAGCCTTTGCTATCAACTAAAGGGCAGTCAACATGCCATGGAGCAGTAGATAATGAAAGTCTCATTATGGTCATTTTAAGAAGCTTACCAATCAACATGCCTTGGAACAGCCTTTGCTAAGGAAAAAGGACAGTCAGCAAGATGGTGACAACCAAAGACACGTCATGGAATAGCTTATAGGTAGCAAGGGAGTTCACCTTATGCATTAACAGTTAACTGAATAAACAACGAAGTCTTCAAAGAGAAATCAAATGAAATAACAAAAACTTATATATCTTGTCCATATACAGAAGAAGTAAACAAAGAACAACTGGTATTTCATTACTTATCAAGTGGGTTTACCTTGAACAAGAGAAAAGTTTTTATCAAAGTGATCAAGACATCCAAAGATGACAAATGGTTTGCTGGAAGAGAAGTGATTACCATTGGTTTTTCATCAATTACAGTTTCAGTTGTGCTTATGTTTTATGCCTTGGGAGTTGACTCAGATCATGTAAATGATGCAAATGATGCAAATGATAGGTAATGCAATCAGTGATCCTAAGAAAAGTGAGTTATTGATGTCATCAATTTATAAGACAGAAAGCAAGCTAAAATTGTAGTATGAGTCTCATAGGAACAACCAAGTATTAATGGCTGGTAAAAGGTCTAAAAGGTAGCAAATGGCACACATTAATAAAGAGATTAGTGCCAAATGCCTAAGTGGGATAGCCACCAGAAGAATATAATCTAAGTACCATAGAAGATACAGTGCAGCTATATCACATAGCAACATCTAAAACTTCATCAACAAATTAGATGAGCAAGTACAGTCAAGGTGAAATGCAAACTCACCAATGAAGAATGCACATTTCCAGTTGGTTGTCCCAGTCATGTGAGATGCAAATGTGTAGTTTGAACAACTTATATAGAAAGCAAATGGATAGTCAAATATCAAGAGCATAGAAGGATTATATATATGGTTTTGACATACACAAGAAAAAAAGGAATGAAATGTAGATGTCTTCTCATTTACATGCATGTGAGAGGATCATAAACAAAAGTGTGATCTTGTGATAACCTTCAAATGATGAAACATATCCAATCAAAGATCATTTTGTAAATTCATCAATTGAAGGTGTTTATGAGAACCATGACAAACAAGTGGCTAGTCCAGTTAAGGACCTTAAGAACATGAGATCTAATCATTTGAAGACACATCTGAGGTATGTAGAGGTTTGCTATAGTTAAGAAGACCTATGATAAGGCTTTGAAATTGGGATACATACAAGCAAAATTCTACAAAGTGATAGGAGTTACTAAAGATGGTCATGAAGAGACTTGGGCAGCAAGATGCATCAACATGAGATAGTGCATAGACCTTTAGTCAATGTTAGACAGTCATGAAGGTGACTGTGGCAGTTTTAGAGAAAGAATGATCAATGTGACAGTGGACTAGGGTCTAATATAACAGTAAATAATAGTCAATATATGGACTATTATAACAGCAAAAGACAGTCATAAAAGATTGTCATAATGTGCAGCAAAAGCCTGTCAAAATAGCAGAAAAGACAGTCATAAACATACAAAGGAGTAGCCTTAGGGACAGTTGCAAACAAAGAAGGGTCCGTAGACTATATGAAGACAGTGAGTAGGTAAAGGGAACAACCATAAAGGTACAGAGGTATGCAGGTATAGATCTTATTCTCAGACATAGTCTTGATACAATGACATGTCATATTTTTCTTTTTACATAAGAGAAATGAAATTTCCTTGCAAACCCAAGATGAAGAGGTCACGGCCTGAGGCCACCAAGGCCTTTTTTGTGTTTGTCAAGGCAAAAACACTCAGAAAATGTATGATGTACCAAATATGGAGCGACCAAGCAAATTTTTTCCTTCATTTTCCTCACAACGAAGTTAAACCCATTTGGGGTTTTTGACCAAAAAAGGTCACAAAAAACCAGAGAATGTAGATTTTTGAGTATGTTTATGCATAGAGATGTTTATTTTAATTATGCATAGAGATGTTTATTTTACAAGTTTCTGTCATAGTCGGGGCTCATTTTGAGCCAGAAGAATGCAGATACAGAGAAAGAAAGTAAATTTTTTTAACTCATTTCAAGAAATGATACACAAAACCCTCCAAATCGCGCCTCTAGCAAGGTATATGCAGCAAAAAATCTCAAAAAATGAAGAATCTACAAAAAAAAATTGAATTACCTATTTTTTTCTACCATTTGCTGTGTCAAATCACAGATATTTTTCCCAAACGACCTTCTAGAGTGGCCTGAGACAGTGAAAACCATTGCATATGGTGGTCGGCCATTAAAAAGAAAACTAGAAAGATGCATCAAAAGACAGTCAAGTTCACGACTTTGGAGGCCCAAAATCGGCCTAGAATTGACAAACAAGAGGTCGAAATCTCAGTGAGAACCACTTACCTTGCATTTTACTCAGAGATTCTACATCAAAACCCTCAGAAATTGACAAATATGATGTAGTTTTCTCTCCAAACCCCAGAGACATGGCGGCGTGGCAGCAAGGTGAAATGCAAAAAATGAAAGTTTTTTAGGTTTTTCCTCCCTTTAGGTTGATCGACCTAATTGCATTATTGTGTTTTGTGACTTTTGATTTACAAAATCATTGATATCCTTTGGTGCTCGTGGTAAAGACTTTTGTCTTTCCAAACCTAATTGTTGGGATGAAATATTGTCCTTCTTTTATACTATTTCCATATGTTTTAAAGATCTTTCCTATATGGTTCTGTAAAGACTTCAGATACAATATCTCTATTTTATATGTTGTTTCATATATATACTTTCCAAAGACTTAGACCCTATGCTGATAAATGAACTCAGGTGGTTATATTATCAAATGGATGATTTGAATTATTAATATGTATGAAATATACATAGGATTTCATAAGTTTATTATGAGAGGTTGTTTTGTATATATGTTGGAATGATTAACCCTTTGCAGCCAGATAAAGAATCCAAGGAGAAGTACTTACAACAGGATGTAGAACAGAGGAATCAATGAGAATGTGGTCCAAGTGCTAGACATAGCGATTGGTGGAGACAAACATGGTCATCATGGGAGAATAAACGCAGGGGAGAAAGAAGACTCATTCTAGGAATCTCACCAAAGTTTATGAATCTTATTTATGATTTGTTATGGTTAGAATTTCTATTTGGATAGGACTTTGTTTCCTTTGTTCCAGTTAATAAGTTGATCTCAAAAATAATATCCTAATGTCTAGGAATGAATTGATGATCGCAGTTAGTTAGAAGGTTGCACAAGACTCTCCCATCTTTATAAGTTAGGGAATGAGTTCGTTGATGTGGGTTGTTATGTTTTCACTTTCAAAATAGTCGTTACTTTGTTACAGTTATCAGTTAAATTCTAGACATGTTATAATTTTGAATAAGATCTAAATAAGATTCTATCTTAGCTATGATTTGAATTCAACTGTATGTTATGGGATGTGTAAAGATCTGAAGTAGATTTAATCTCTAGGAAAAGTGAGATAGTTCCCTGAGCTAGTTACTCAAGGTACTAACTCTCACTTTGCATGTTTTCTTATTTATTCCTGCATTCTTAGTTAATCTGTTTCATTCCATCTTCTATGTTATATTGTGAAGCAAGTAAGAACTCTTGATTAATATTTCTAGTAACTATGATTGACGAGTAAAGTGCACATTTTTAATCCTCTAAAGGTTAGTGCTAGCCTTTTCTTCATTTCTGAGTTGTTAGATTAAAACTATGATTTTTAGTTAAATACAGTTATCTTCAGCTTCTACTGAAGGTACCCGTAGCAACTGAAAATTTAGATTGTTTTGTTGTTTTCCATTTATGTTTACTATTTTAAATATCTATGCATTCTAGTAAGTAGGACTAGATAAGATAAGATCAACTTAGATTAGAAATGAGTCTTGAAGTCATAGATAGTGCAAGCATCATCACAAGCTTACGCTCTTCGGTCAATAATACAATGTAGAAATGCCATGATAGTGGACTGTTCAATTAGGTTAAACCCTGAATTTTATTTAAGTCTACAACACATTAGTTTTTCCTCTACATTTTTTGTGTCATTTCTGGGGATGGTACTATCTTCATAATCTCATTTGTTAGGTTTCATATGGATTTATAGTTAAATCTTGATTTATGTATTAGATTACATAAATTCATTTTTTAAGAAACACCAGGCATTCTACTAACATTGTGCAGGGCCGTTGAACCATAAAGCTCAATTTACTGTATGCGGAGGCAAAGAGATACTCAAGGTAGTTTCCTCCCATCAACTTCTCAAAACAATGAGGGTACAGCTGATTTCAACAACTACACAATAGGAAGTGCTGAAGGAGAGTTTCCTTTTACATCTTTATCAACACCCCCTACATCTCCATCAGCTTCCTCTACTACTACAAAGGGAACTTTCAGAACAATGGCGGATGCAGTAGAGGATCCTCCAAGACAAGCTACATTTGAATTCCCTATACCAGACCTAGCACATGCAGCTACTCTGAAAAATATACCACCATCTGTATTGCCTATTTTCAATGGTTTGGTGACTAAAGATCCTGACACTTTTATGTTTGAGTTTGATGTTCTGTGTAGGAGTTTTGATTATACCACTGATCCTTACAGACTCAAGTTGTTTCCTACTACCCTAAAAGATGTTGCTTTAAGATGGTTTATGGGACTAGGGAAAGATGCCATTCTAGACTGGGCTACCATGAAGACAAAATTCCTGACAAAATACAAAGACTGCTGTAGAGGACATGATAGGAGGAGAGATGACATCTTTAGGATGTCATAGAAGGGCAATGAGCCATTAGAAGACTATTTGGAGAGGTTCCAATTTGCCTTGAGGAAAAACCCTCAGAATAAGTTGTCCGAAGAATCATTAAAGTTGGTCTTTTTAAGAGGAGTCAATGATGATTGCATGGATGCCCTAAATCTCATTAGAACAGGGGATATCTCCCAACTACCCTTTGAATATATTTGTACAGCTTGCAGGAACTACTCTAGGACTTTTTCCAGAAAGCCCAGAAGAGAAATAGTAGCCATTATAGGCAAGGTAGCTAATGGAGTTTCTTGAGTGGAAATTAGTAACTTGCTGACCAATATGAAAGAAGATATCATTAGACACATGGCTACATAGTTGGACACTCTTCACATCAAGAAGAAACAAGAAGAGGTAGATGCAATGCTCACTAAATACTACCCTAGCTGCAGACAAAGGAAAGCCAATTGCAAATGTAAGAGGGTGGCCAGTATCCAACAAGAAAAGATTGAGAGACTAGAGTTATAGCAATTCGAATGAGAGGACGGGCAATTATTCTTAATTTCCCAAAGAAGGCCATGGCAACAAAGACAAGGTATGCCTCCTAATCCACTTTTTTTAATCCTCCCTTTCTTGCTGCAAATCAGAACTTCTCTGCTTGGAATGCTCAGCAATGGTCTGGTAACCCAAATGCATGGCAAAACCCACAATGGAAAAATTCCCAATGGCCTTCTCCATACGCTGGTTGGAACCTACAACAACCTAACCCATGGACACAACAAAATTTCCAAGGACCTAACTATAATCCCCAGTGGCCTAATCAACAACAGCAATGGCAACCTCAATAAAACAAGGGCCAACAATGGTAGCAAAATGCATAATTTCAACAACCTATGATTCCATCTCAGCTACAGCAACCAACCATCATGCTACCACCTCAAAATCTAGCTCCTAGACCTACCCAAATTCTGGCCCAACCTGCACCTAATCCAAACAACAAGCCTGTTCAGCAAGCTTATACTAATGAAGTGATGCAATATCCCACCTATGGTGTGGAAGTAAGTAATGTTCATCTTAGATTTGGGAAACAATTGGTAGGACCTTCATCTCCCCAAATTATTGAGCTTGAAGATGAAGAGCCCACCAAAGAGACCCCAGATAAACAACCCTTGGAACCTGACTCAAATCAAGATGCCCAACCTACCTTGTAGCATAAATCTCCTCCTTTCCCTAAATGTTTGACCATGCAAAAGAAACCAACTCAAGCTGATACTGTCCTTCTTAGCCAGCTAAAGGATATCAACATCAAGATTTCCTTAATCCAAGCTATCAAGGATATCCCCATCTATACCAAGACTATTAGGGATCTTTGCATAAAGAAGCCAAGAAGGAAGAGAATAGACCCCCAGGCAGTGCATGTGTTAGGTAACCTTGCAGACATCATGTTGGGTAATATAACTATCCCAAAATATATAGACCCAGGAAGTCCAGTGGTGGATGTCAAGATCAATGGGATTCTAATTAAGAACACTCTGATAGATTTAGGTGTTGCTATTAATGTCATGACCAAGGAAACAATGCAAATACTCCAACTGAACAATCTTAGGCCTACCCAGATAGTTCTTCAATTAGCTGATAGGTCTACAATCAAACCTGAAGGAGTCATAGAGGATTTGGTCATTACATTAGATTCTTGGTAGTATCCAGTTGATTTCGTAGTTTTGTAGCCCAAAGTTAATCTTGTTGGTTATCCTCTTATACTAGGCAGACCATGGCTTGCCACTGCTGATGCATTTATAGGTTGTAGGTCTGGTAACATGATCATCTCTAATGGGATAGTGACCAAGAAACTGGTGTTGTATCCTCCAACCCAACCATACCATGAACTTGAGTAGACCATTTGGCCTTTCCAGGAAGAAGAGGATACTTACTCCTTGCAAACACTAATGACCATTGAACGTAGCCCCTTGTTAAATGTTCCAGATGAAGATGAACTAATTGCTCATGTCCTTCATAATGACTCTGGAAGGCATCAGCAGCAACAAGATTGTCTATCTTGCTTACAGGACCCTTTGAACACCACAATACCAAGCAGTTCATCAGAAGAAGTGTCGCAAATATTTCATGCTTTATTACCTCAACAATGCTTACCCATGTTACCCAGCCTTGATTTGTCCTCTGTGCAAGAACTGTCCAAGCAACTAGAAGTTAGGCCAGGAAAGATGTTGAATATTAATAATGCCTTGACTGATGAACAATAGTACTCCTTGCATAGAATTTTACAGTCACACTCAGCAGCATTTGCATGGGATTATAATGATATGAAAGGCATTGATCATGCCTTATGCATGCATAAGATATACATAGATGATGGATACAGGCCCATCAGGCAACAACAAAGGTGCATGAATCCAACCCTTCGGGAAATTGTCAAACCTGAGCTATAGAAACTTTTGGATGCAGACTTCATATACCCCATTTCAGACAGTGAATGGATTTCACCATTGGTTATTGTTCCAAAGAAAGGAGGAAAGTGGAGGGTTTGTGTTGACTACAGAGAATTGAACACTGCTACTAGGAAATATCACTTTCCATTGCCCTTCATTGACCAAGTTCTTGACTCACTAGCAAGCAAGAAATATTTTTCTTTCCTTGATGGTTTTAGTGGTTATAATCAGATTAAAATTGCTCTAGAAGATCAAAACAAGACAACATTTACCTGCCCTTTGTGGACATATGCATACTCTATCTTGCCCTTTGGCTTGTGCAATGCTCTAGCTACTTTTCAAAGAGCGGTTTTAAGCATTTTCTCTGATGTTGCACATGACAGTATGGAGATTTATATGGATGACTTCACCACATATGGTGACACATATGATGAAGCCCTACACAACTTGGAGAAGGTATTGAAAATCTGTACAGATCACAATCTCTCTTTGAGTAATGAAAAGTGTTTCCTTATGATGACACAAGGAATAGTTTTGGGGCACTTTATCTCAAGTGTTGGCATACATGTAGATCCAAAGAAAATTGAAGTTATTTCTATCCTACCTATTCCACAGAAGCAAAAAGATGTTAGGAGTTTCCTAGGACATGCAGGTTACTACAGAAGGTTCATTCAAGATTTTAGCAAGATTGATGCACCTCTATTTACTCTGTTAACAAAAGACAGTGAATTTGAGTGGACACCAGATTGTCAGACTTCTTTTGAAAAGTTGAAAACCTCCTTGACACAAGCTCCTGTACTTAGAGGAACAAATTGGACCTTACCTTTTCACATCCATACTGATGCATTAGATTTTGTAGTTGGTGCAGTTTTAGGACAACAAGAAGGATCCAAGCAATATGCTATTTATTATGTCAATAAGAATCTGTAAGGAGCTGAATTGAATTATACAGTGACAAAGAAAGAGATGTTAGCAGTTGTTTATGCCATAAATAAGTTCAGACACTACATAACTGGTTACAAGGTCTTCATCCATATAGATCATGCAGCCATCAGATACTTGATGAATAAACCTATAGTAGGTGGCAGACTTGTACGGTGGTTATTGTTGTTGCAAGAGTTTGACATCACAATTGTTGACAAACTAGGCAAAGCCAATGTTGTTGCTGATTTTTTGTCCAGACTACCTACACAGTCTTCAGATGGAGTGGTTGATGATTCCTTTCCTGATGAGCATTTATTTTCTCTCACTACGTACACTCCATGGTATGCAGATATAGCCAATTATTTGGTTACAGGGCAAATTCCAGGATATTTCTCTCCAAGGGAGAAGAGGCAGCTGGTGCATAAATGTTTTTCTTACTCTTGGATTTCTAGATTTCTATTCTACACTAGACCAGACAATATTATGAGAAGATGTATTAGGGAGGATGAAATGTTTGATATAATGAAGGCTTCTCATGATGAGCCTTGTGGAGGACATTTTGCAACAAAGTGGACAACCTTTAAAATCCACACCACAGGTTATTATTGGCCAATGCTTCACAAGGATGCTGTCAAGTACACTAGGATCTGTGATAGATGCCAGAGAATGGGGAGACCTGCTAGAAGTAATGAGATGCCTTTGCAGCCGCAACTCTCACTAGCTCCTTTTGACAAGTGGGGTTTGGATTTTGTGGGGCCTATATCTCCTTCATCAAACAACAAAGAATCTATCCTGGTATGTACAGATTACTTAACTAAATGGGTAGAAGTGAAAGCATTACAAATTTCTAGAGATGGCAATGTGGCCAAATTCTTGTATGAAGACATCTTCACCAGGTATGGTGTTCCAAGAGAAATAGTAACTAACCAGGGACCGTAGTTTACATCTGATTTAATAACCAAATTGGTTGCAGAATATCAGATAAGGCATAAGAAATCGACTCCCTACCATCCATAGGCTAATGGTCAGGTAGAAGTTACTAATAGAGAAATTGAAAATATCCTGACCAAGACAGTGCAGCTTCACTAAAGAGATTGGGTTTCTAGACTCCTTGAAGCTATTTGGGCATATAGAACAACTTGGAAGACAACTACAGGGTTTACACCTTATGAGCTGGTCTATGGCAAGACTGTAGTTCTCCCTATTGAATTTGAGCATAAAACCCTGAGGACAACAATGGACCTAGGAATGGATCTAACCACTACACAATAGGAAAGGCTACAACATTTGCATGCCTTGGATGAAATGAGACTGAAAGTTATTCATCATACATAGGTCATACAGAAGCAAAGGGCAAAATGGCATGATACATATAACAAAACAAAGGAATTCACTATAGGAGACTGGGCACTACTTTATGATTCAAGGTATAAGGAATTCAAGGGCAAGCTTTTAGTCACGTTGTTTAGGTCCATATGAAATCCAACAAGTTTTTCCTAATGGTGTAGTTCAACTGCAAACTATTGATGAAGTTCGATTTTCACTATTGGTCAATGGGCATAGGCTTAAATTATATAAGAAGCCACTCTAGAGAGATGACTTTCTGGTATCTCTATCTGCTTAATATGCTCCTCCTGATACTGCTGATTCAGATACTATGACAACACATGATGCTGACTCGGCTATTGTAACACCTGACAATGCACATTCCAATGCTGATACAATAATAATGTCCAGTGATGTGGAGGTTGAGTTGCAATACTTAACCCTTGTTGCTGATAATTAAATTTCTTTATTTTTCCCTCATGCACACACTGCACAATTTCCATGGTTACAACTTGATACCTCTGTCGGGACCTATTTTTCACTTCTTCAGTCAGGACTTGACTCAGTTGGGACCTGTTCTATTATGTTTCCCTTTACACAGTCAGGACTTGTGTTGCAGGCGCCTGTAGCAACACTAGTCTATTATTCTATTCCTTTGCTTGGTGAACACTACCTCAATTCTCCTGCCCATTCCATCAAACTGTATTCTTTTCAAATGGATCCATTCACAATTTTCCAAGTGTCACTTCCAATTATGAGTGGTACTTCCATCTGCCATCTTGCACTCTTCCATTATCACTATATAACCGTACATCCAACTTCCCATTTGCCACATGCATATTCTATCACCTCACCAATGTTAATCACAATTTCAAAGGTATGTTAATTATTTCATTTTGCTATAGATGTACAATCAACACCTTTCTATTAATACGCTTAGATTTCTTTATTTATTTTCATGTTTATTCTTAATTTATTTCATGCATGCGATGTATATTTCCACCATTTCTTTTTATCACTCCTCCGTCTGTCACACCTACCATATGAAGTGTGGTCACTTCATCATTAAGTTTAGGGGAGGGGTTTCTTTTCAAATAATTGTCATTTAATCATTGTTGCCTTCACATTTTTGCCTTTCAAAACCTTGTTTAAAACCCTACCTTTGAGAAAACTAGAAAAATACTCTGCGCTATGAACTCACCTCTGTCAAAATAATGAATTAATATCCTGATAAGTTATGGAGTTATAGTAGAGAAGTAGGGAAGAGGAAAATTGAAAGATTGGTTTTTCAGGGTGGTGAGCTGAAGCAGTAGAAATTGGTTAGTTGACATTGTGTAGACAATTGACATTGTAGAGTTCTAATTCATAGTCTTAATGGGAGGAGACTTAATCAGAAGGGAACCCTCAGCACACAAGGAAATATTGGAGGATGTGCTAGTTCTTCCACTTTTTAATAGAGTGGGTTGGCTTGATTACTTCCTCAAATTAACAGAATATGACGACATGGTACAAGAATTTGCACTTACTCTGCAATATGATGAAGCAATGGTTAGAGGGTTGACAGTAGATGCTTCTGAGCTTGCAACTGCTCGAGTTTTAGGGTTGCCTAGAATAGGGTATGAGTATCTAGTCAGGGTTGATGCAACTGCGGCCAGGGAGGAGTTTTGTGAAAGAGGTGAACACCTAGATTCTACCACACAAGGTACCAAATGATTATCTCTTCCATATTTTTTGGGGAAATGTGCTTTTTATATTATCAAATATATCACTTGTGATGGTAGATATAATATGTTGTATACTACACATCTTAACCTATTCAACCATTTAAGACATGAGAAACTTGTCAATGTTCCCAATTATTTATATTGTATGCTAAGAAGAATGTCTTTAGAGTATCAGAGGCAACAAGTAGACACAACTATTTCTCACCATTGTTTAATAGCTTTGTTAGTAAAAAAGAGTTTAAGGATTCAATACCCACAGATTGAGTAGGAAGCCTTTAAACAATGTGTAGACATCTCAACACTCTTGGAAGCACCAGAGCCAAAGGAAGATATTCCACATGAAACTGAACCCCCTATTGATATTGAGTAGGAAGAAACACAACCTAAGAACCCTCTAGAGTTTAGGCTTGTATCAGTTGAAGAGCCCTCAACCTCTATTCCTAAAACAAAAAGAACCACTTCCTCAACATCTAGGAAGAAAACAAAGAGTCAGAGGGAGAACAACAAGAAGAGGAAAAAGGTAGAAAAACATGAGTTGGTTACTCCTAGGTGATCAGGGAGGTTGAGGAAGCAAGGTGTTAAAGAAAAAATTGTTGAGCACCTTGGAGAAGAAGACAAAAATAAAGGCCAGCAGGATACTGATCCAGTTCCTCTGAATCTAGATTCAAATGGAGGAAACCCTATTGAGGATGCTTCTACTGATGCCTGTACAAATGATAATATGTTTGCTAGAAAAAGAAGGTACATTTCTTCTTCTAATTCTGAACCAGAAGATCCGTTTATTGCCAGAAAAATGGGAAAACTTATGACAAATGACTTTGCTAAGGAAATTTTTGATGCCCCTGAGAAAGGGAATGATGAAAAGCTTGAAGGTGAAAAGGAATTGAAAGAAGACATAGATATCAGGAAGGAGTTGCAGGAAGCCCTAGACAGAATAAGGCAACTTGAGGAATAGGTAAGGGGTTATGAAGAAAGAGATAGAGAAAAGGAAAAGAGGATTCAGGAGTTGGAGGAAAAGATCCAAACTTATGGCCACGGCTCTAATTTAGATTTGTTAGCACAGCTGGCTGAAAATAAAGCAAGGATTAAGGAAGAGGTAGTACTTACTCTCCAAACTCCTATGGTAAAAACCCTAACATACCATACTACATTGTCCTTGGGTTTTGAACTAGTGAAACTGACTGATGAAAATAGGCAAGAGAAGGAAAACTAGGAAAAAGAAAAGCATAAACTCAATGAATTCATTGCAGAAAAGGATTTAAAGATTAAATAGTTAGACCAAAAGCTGACAGAGGTTATTGAAAGGGCCAAGTAGATTATGGGATGCAAACCTCCATCAAGAGTGTATGCATTGTTTTTGAAGGAAAAATTTCTCAGATTTCAGTTTAACAGGTTAATCAATGATCAACCCAACTTGCACTCAAGGTTTATCTTTTGTAATTACTTCAAAGAGGTCAGCCTAGAAGAACAAGACCAGTTGTGTGAGTATTACCTACACAATTATATAATGGATGAAGATACACAATAGAATCCCTCCATTTATGTTGGAGACCTCCAGGTCGGGGCATTGATGTCATATTTAAAAAATGAACAACTTAGAGGGTTATTGATGGACCAGTATGAAGAACAGGAAAAGAAAGTACCACTGCAATTAAGGAAGGAAGCCTTGGAGCTTGAAATCATCTTAACCCAATGGTTGACATTGTTGTCTCATAAAGGACTAGGTAAGGTGATTATGGACTTAAAACTTAGGGATTGCAGAAGAATACAGAGGATGGCAATGTCTATTATCCAAAATTGTTAGAGGTATGTGCAGAGCAGATGGGACAGTCTAAATCTAGAGTTACAAAGGAAGGAACCCCATTCTATCCACAATTTTATGAATATACGTGAAAGATTGTGCAGGTATATCCAGATATCAGAACAGAAGGGAGTATCATCGTTACCTCTCACTTATCAGCCTCCTATACTTCTTTATCCAGTGCCACATTGGACAGGAGGGAAAAGTGAGCAGTGTAGGCATGCTGAGCAGATCAGGATGGAAAGACTTGCATTCTCTAATGGGTTCTACCTCAAGTAAGTAAAAGGAGTTATAATGGACATAGACCTCAGAAGAATTACCCTACATTACAACCTTTTGCCATAGGTGTCTAGTTCTTTAATTTTGCTTAGGGACAAGCAAAAGTCTAAGTTGGGGGGAATGTTGGGAGGAAATATTGTCCTCCTTTTATAATGTTTCCATATGTTTTAAAGACCTTTTCTATATGGTTCTGCAAAGACTTCACATACATTATCTCTATTTTATGTTGTTTCATATATATACTTTCCAAAGACTTAGACCCTATGCTGATAAATGAACTCAAGTGGTTATATTATCAAATGGATGATTTGAATTATTAATATGTATGAAATATAGATAGGATTTCATAAGTTTATTATGAGAGGTTGTTTTGTATATATGTTGGAATGATTAACCCTTTGCAACCAGATAAAGAATCGAAGGAGAAGTAATTACAATAGGATGTAGAACAAAGGAATCAATGAGAATGTGGTCCAAGTGCCAAACATAGAGATCAGTGGAGACAAACGTGGTCATCATGGGAGAATAAACGCAGGGGAGAAAGAAGAGTCATTCTAGGAATCTCACCAAAGTTTATGAATCTTATTTATGAGATGTTATTGTTAGAATTTATGTTTGGATAGGACTCTATTTCCTTTGTTCTAGTTAATAAGTTGATCTCAAAAACAATATCCTGATGTCCATGAATGAATTGATGATCGCAGTTAGTTAGAAGGTTGCACAAGACTCTCCCATCTTTATAAGTTAGGGAATGAGTTTGTTGATGTGGGTTGTTATGTTTTGACTTTCAAAATAGCTGTTACTTTGTTACAGTTATCAGTTATTCCATACATGTTATAATTTTGAATAAGATCTAAAGAAAATTCTATCTTAGATATTATTTGAATTCAACTGTATGTTATGGGATGTGTAAAGATCTGAAGTAGATTTAATCTCTAGGAAAAGTGAGATAGTTCCCTGAGCTGGGCACTCAAGGTACTAACTCTCACTTTGCATGTTTTCTTATGTATTCCTGCATTCTTAGTTAATCTGTTTCATTCCATCTTCTATGTTATATTGTGAAGCAAGTAAGAACTCTTGATTAATATTTCTAGTAATTGTGATTGATGAGTAAAGTGCACGTTTTCAATCCTTCAGAGGTTAGTGTTAGCCTTTTCATCATTTCTGAGTTGTTAGATTAAAACTATGATTTTTTGTTAAATACAGTTATCTTCAACTTCTGCTGAAGGTACCTGTAGCAATTGGAAATTTAGATTGTTTTGTTGTTTTCCATTTTCGTTTACTATTTTACATTTCTGTGCATTCTAGTAAGCAGGACTAGATAAGATAAGATTAACTTAGATTAGAAATGAGTCTTGAAGGAATAGATAGTGCAAGCATCATCACAAGCTTACGCTCCTCGATCAATAATTCAATGTAGGAATGCAATGATAGTGGACTGTTCAGTTAGGTTAAACCCTAAATTTTATTTTAAGTCTACAACACATTAGTGTTTCCTCTAAACTAATGATAATACATCAAGGGAGGCATGAGACATGCATTTTATGCCTTTTGTTATTTTTCAAAGTCAAAGAAAATATTATGAAAGCATAAGGTCGAGCGCCTTATCTTGCTAGGTATGAGTTGTTTTGTGAGATCATATGGTGAGTGTGATGATATATATAAGGCATCGTAATGCATAGGGAGGCATAAGGGTCACTTTATAATGTATTGCATTAGACCTTGTAGGCATGATGAGGTAGGTTGTTGAAACATTTGAATGGCTAGGGGTTATAAGGTGCTTTGATATAGCCACGAGGTGCGAGAGGTGATGCAAGTGTATGGAGGTCATATTTTGCCTAGGGATTACAAGGTGTTTTATGTTGATTTTACATAATCTAGAGATAGATTAAATATTGTAAACGAATGATAAATAATGAATTATGAATTACTTTATCATTTGTAATAAAAATGCAAAAGGTAATAATAGGCAAGTTTATCACACGTGGCAAAGCAAGTCTCGTCGATTACTTTGTCATTCTTTCACAATATTTAATTTGTCTCCAAATCATGCAAAATCTGGAGATTAAATATTTATGTCCTAAATGCCATTATTTTCTGCATAGGTTTGTAATAAATTTGAAATGTAAAACATTAAGCTAAGGTGGTGTAATTATAAACCACTTAGTTAATGTTAATTAAATGCATAAATAATTGTATTTATGACATTTATTGTGTAAAGGGCAAGTTGAGGATGCTTGTAGATGTGGTCAAAGAGATGTGGCTGAGTATTTATGTGCAAATATCAGACAAATTTATGATGCTGCAGGTTGAGGTTGACAAACAGGTTGAGGAGTTATTGAGATATTTGGCTTGATTTTTATGGCCTTAAAGAGCATTTAAGGGCATTTTCTGGAGCTTTTATGGTGGGTGATGACATGCCTTGACTATTTCTTCATTAGTAACTCATTTTGGAGGACTTTAGACAGATATTTTGAGGGCTTTTATGAGATGCACGACCATGGAGGTTTCTCATCCTTATCTTCTTATAGTTGTTTGGAGAAGTATATAGTCTTCTTCCTTGTTCATTATTAGAGAGTTCTTTTCATGTAAATTCTGGAGTTAGTGATTTTTCTGCAATCCTTACTCAGTTTGGGCATGTTTTTGTAACCCCTTTGAGATATGAAATACAGAACAGACATTGGATACCATTGATTGTCAAGTTTTGCCTTCTTATTTATGCAGTACTGTGTATTACCAAGTATTTGATTAAGTCATTTGTGAGGTTAGTTTTATCTCCTTGTGATTTTATCTCAGGTTTCAAATACCTTTATGTAAAAAGTGTGTTTGTGCAGGTTGCAAACTGTGTCTTAAAACTATATATACTTTTTTAACTATGAAATTAGCTTCCTTTTAAAAGGTTAATGCATTTAGGCCTCTTTGTGAAGTGTTTTTGCAAAGCATACAGTAATAGGTTGTGCAGGTTTAGTTTCTGATGTCTATGGCCAAGTGTATGCAAATCTAAGTTTCATAAATCATATCAAGTTTGGTGTATCATGCTTGTTCTCATTTTACAATTTTACTTTTCATTTTTTAAGCATTCCTTTTCCTTTTTCCTCTGCAAATCCAGTAGTTTCTAGGTGATAACCAACTAGGAAGCCGACCTTCTCTGGAGGTTCTTTCCATCACAGGTGACCCACGGGCCTAGAAAGATCCCATGTTTCTCCAGATTGCCAAGTTCTACAACTTAGCAAGGGTGCAAATCTGAGAGACAACATGAACCACATAGAATGATCTTCAATTGCAAAGACATACTGACTCAATCTCTATCACTTTGTAGTCTGTCCATACTTAGCCATTTTGACTAAGTTAGTCTTCTAGACCTTTGTCAATCCTTGGTGTCATGACTAAAATCTCTTTACCATGTTTTGTTGCCATCAATGACAACATACAACATTCATCATAGCAGTGTCTCTTGCCAACAATCTCCCCCTTTGGCATTGATGGCAACACTTAGTGAAAAATACTTATCTGCTCCCCTTTCTATATGAACTCTATTTTTCTTCTCCCCCTTATGTGTTTGCCCATTTTTCACTAGTTTTCTTCTCCCCCTTTGACATCAATGACAAAGGTGTATGTACAAGAGTCAAATTTTTGTCAAGACAACAAAACTGCAAAAACTATCTTACTTTGCCGCATATGTACATATACAATCTTCAACTCAATTTGATGTGGGTTGTAGGATGTCATTGAAGATGCTATTGATTTGAGCCAGCTCTCCATCCCAACTCTTCTTTGCATTTTCTAGAATTTGAATATGGCCATTTATTAGGAAGACCAATTTTTCTACCTTTTGTACATCGGAGGGTGTGTCAATTAGTGCATTTACCTACAGGGCTTCTACTATAAGGTTTGACATTGAGTCTAGCTTAGGACTTATTAGTCCTCTCAACTGACACATTCTGCTTTTCATTTGATCCCTCGTATTCATTAGATTACTTAATTCATTATGAATATTGATAATTTGTATTTCTTTGTTGCTTGCTGAATCAACTACCGGGTCAAATGATTTAGAGATACTTATCAGCTGCAATTCTTGATCCTTGATCTTCTCTTCTAACTCTTTTGTAGCTTTTGGCCATCATAAACAAAATTTGTACAATTCACATGCTTCTTTGATAGCATTTTGTATACCTTTTATTCCATTATCTAGCAAAGTTTTATTGTTTACTAACATGGTCTTCAACTCGGCTAATCTTTTCTCATCAAACTCTTTCCTTACTTTTGTTTTTGCAGACTTTTCAAAAGATTTAAAATGAGTGTTGATTGATTTTATCATACCTTTAAGTTGATCAATTAATGATAATGATGTGTCTTTTTGGTATGCAAGCATCAACTTTTCCAACACATCAGATGTTGCATCAATGAGCTTATTATCCTGTATACGTGTTTTCAACGTCTCTTGTTGAGTCTCAACTTGCACAATTGATACCAGTTTGAATTTTTGCAAAGGAGACATTGAAGCCAAGTTTATTGGTTCTTGCAGAAACTTAGATTTACCCAAAACTTGTGTCTCTTTTTCCAAAAATTTCTCTACTATTTCTACTGGATCCTTAATGGTAGACGGTCCTGCAATGTCTCTTGATGCATCAGACACTCTCCTTTCCTTTCCCTTCTCCTTATTAGTATGATCTGTTTGTTGTTTTGAATGAGGATTTGTACTGGTTTGTTTATTTTTAGCTTTATCCTGGCCATCTGTGACATTTACTTGATCAAGTACAGGAGCTTGATCATTTTTGTCTAACCCTTGGTTCATTCTATCATCCGAAATAGATGTCATCTCCAATATTTGTTTCTTCGTTATCATATATGGTTGGAAGATGATATTCCTTTAAGACTCTCAAAGTGATTTCCTCAATCTCCTTCACTACTTTCTCAATGTCATCTGACATGAGAGTATTCATTCTTTTCTTTGTTCTGATCTCCTTGCTAAGCACTTTGGAGATTTTTGTTTTGTCTTCAGGGGTGATCTTTGGACATAATGTTAACAGTGTATGCTCTCTAAGTTCAATGTCCGTTGCCATAACAACTTCTTTTCTTGTCATCATTATACTACCCAAGTTGTCTGGGAGATCGGTAATTATCTCAATAAGGGCTTTGTTGTAGATGTCCAAGTATCTGATGATAGCAGTCCCAATGATCCTCTTGTTTGGATCATCATACTCATCATACAGTTGGGCTATGGGTTTCAAATTGCCATCAACTGTTATGGCCTTTAGGACATCTTCAAGACATATAGTGGCTTCTCCTATCTGAGACTCATCTTGCCTCGACCTTTTCTTAGTTCTACCCTTATCGGTGGGCTTCTCCTTGCTGCTCCTTGAGGCTTGTGTAGCCTCAACTTTCATCTTATTCACCTCTTCATCGATCTTAGTTTCCTCATCATCAACTGCACCAACACTAACATACACTCTATGACCTTTGGTCTTCTTTCTCTTGCCTATTTGTACTTCTACAATTGTTGTGGAGGGAATACTGAAGGATTTAGATGTTGTTCTAGTGGAACTTGCACCTCTTGTATTTCTTTTTGGTGCAATAGGTGCCTCTTGTTGCACCCCTTGAACTTCCAGAGCTTTATTAACTTCCTTTTCTTGCTCCTTCTCCTTTTATTTATATGCTCTTTCTACCTCATCTCTAGCTCTTGTGGCTGATATTTGTTCTTTGGTGAATCCTTTGCTTTGAGCATATTCTTCCACCATCTTCTGGACTTTCTTTACTATTTCAGGCTACCTGAGCTCTACATGCACTTTAACAGATATTTCCTCGTAAGCACCAAATCTTTGTTCATTTTGATCCCAGGGCTTGCTCAACATAAGATCTGCAAGACCTATTAGAACATCCTCTGCCACTTCATAGCCCATGGGTGGTACCCAAATAGTCCTAGACTCTACCACCACCATCATACACTGATCTTTATTTACAATAAAACAAATGTCATTCTTATGTTTTTCTACTACTAACTCAGGGATCCTCATTCTAGATTGCATTGACTTCTGAAAGTTCTTAAAGTATCCCCATAATGCTACATTCTGAGCATTCACATCACCTAGACTGCTAATATAATCTCTTATTTGCACAGCTACAGGTTTGCTTGGATCCCAAACAATGTTATTTATTCCTAGAATTTCTCTTTTGAAGTAGAAGAATAAACAAAGTATTAACATGCCAAACTTGAAAGGGTATTTTGATTCCTTACTTTTCTTCAAATTCTCTAGCAACTACTACTGGAGAAGCTCACATAGATCATAATCCTTATTTTCCTTGATCATCTCATATGTGGTGTATATATATGTTCCAGAGACTGAGTTTTCCTGATTGGTATAGTATATCTTGTATCTAATGATTATAGATGCAAACTTGACTACATGATCTTCAATTGTATTTATAGTCAAAGCCCTCTTGTCAAATTGTGCTCCGGTGGCTTCTATGACTGTTGCATTCTTCATAGATTTCAACTGGGGTATTGGACCAATAGAGCTTAGACCGGTAACTACCCTTATTACATCCTTTGTTATCATATGTGTAGACTCAAGCCACATGAACTCATTATGCTTTCAGCTTAACACGTACCAAACCCATGCATCTTCAGTGAAAGTAGGGAAATCCATATACTATATGAATTTTTTTGTCTTCCAGGGGCTTGTATTTGTCCAACAATTCAAATTGATCTCCACTTAAGTGATTCAAATATAACTCTGTGAGTTTGCCATCATTAGGTTCATCTAGGGCAACATGGATATATGCCCTTACATCATCTTCATGCATAACTCCATAGGGCACTCTCGAATCGTCTGAATCAACTTTCATGGATTTATGTGGATGTTTCTTAAATTTAGGTCGTGGTCTTTCAGTGATATCAACCAATTGTGGTGTTTCCATTTTCACCAAGACTTAACCATACTCATAGTAGGGTTACAGACTAAAAATACCTCTTTTGTCAAATTAGGGTTTTCTTCACTTGAGTTTGATTTGTCTTTCTTTGAATCGCTTTGGAAATCTCTGTAGTCACTTGGAATCTGTCTTCAATTCTCCTAGACGCTTGATAGTTTAAATTCAAAGTGTCATTTCCTTCTTCATATACAACCATTTTAACCCTTGCTTGCCAAAACCTAATCGTCATAAATGTTATCTTTCAAAAAGTTGTCAAACAGTTCTTTGTCAAGTACAGTCGATTCAAATTGTTCTGCAATATTTCACAGTTAAACCTTTTCTACCAGGATTTCTTTCAGAAGATCTACCATAAATTCTTCACATCATATAATTGTGCCAGATTCCAACACTCACTATCTGGCTAGGTGATTTAGATTTTCAATACAACTCCCCCTGAGCCAGAGCTCCTAATTTACTTCCCAGGGGAAGCATCTGCACCAAAAGCTGGTGCAAATCTATCACTTACCTCATTAACATCCTTCTTGATCTAGACCTTGCTCATTTCCTTCTTGATTTCCATTGGATCAACCTCGTTCTTTCCTTTCTCTTCTTTTTGCTTTGTTTTCCTCTTCTCTGCAGGAAAGTTTCTTTTCTTATTCTTGCTTTTGTAGAATCTTGCAACATGTCCAAACTTATTGCAATTGTAGCATACCACATTCCTTTGTCTTTGATTCCTTTGATTCATTTTTTATCTACATTGGTTAGCCATGTGTCCAAATCTATTGCAAGCAAAGCACTTACCATTGAAAGATTTAGTATTTCTTGCACTGTTGGGACCATTCATTATCATACTTCTACATTCATTTGCTTTATGACCAATTCTCTTGCAATTAAAGCACTAACCATAGAATGATGGAATATTTTGATGCATTCTACTCCTACACTAAGTAGCCTTATGACCAAACTTATTGCAATTAAAATAATAGCCATTGAAAGATGGGTACCTTTGAACATTTGGCTGCCTGACCAAAGGTCTCCTAGGTCTTCTTCTCTGATTTTGAAACTGGTTGTTTTTATTTTCCTCATCTCAATGTTTTCTTGACTTGATTTAGAGCTTTCTCCTTTTTCAAATCCCAAGCCTTGCTTGTCATCTGAACTCTTCTAACTATCAATTATCTCCTCAAGATTTGTAGAGCTTATTTTGAATTTTTCTCTGTGGCTATTAGCTACTTCCAGATCAAATTTCAGAAGTAACACATATTTAGCCAATTTTTCACATTCCTCAAATTTATCCTTTACAACTTGATTCAGATGCCTTTCAATCTCCTCTTTCTCTTCAACTTCCAATGTTAAGTTGTTTAGGGTTTCATGTGCTTCATTCAATTGATCACTTAACTCCTTACTTTTCTCTTTAAACTTCTTGACTTGCTCCCTTATCTTTAGGATGCATTCATTTTCCTGAACATTACCCTTCAAATCCCTAATTTTTGGTTCAAATCTTTCAAGATAAATAAGAGTTACTTTTAGTTCATCATTGCTCTCATATGAGCAATTTCCAAATCTTCTTGCTGCCATGAGTACACTATCCCAGATCTTCCTCAAGCTGTTAAGCCTCTTCCAAGGAACCTTGCTTTGATACAAATTGTGGGGGTGAATCAGTATTCTACAAAACCACTTCTTCACATGATATATAATCCAATTACCAAAATCAATAACATGAAAGCAGAATAAACATAAGAACTAAAACCATAAAGTCATAACACATAGACACCAAGATTTTTACGAGGAAAACCCAAGAAGGGAAAAACCATGGTGAGTGTTAGTTCACAATATATTATGATAATAATATCGAATTACATGAAGGCTCACTACCCGAGGACTCACTGTCCAAGAAGTGCTCACTGCAAAAGGGCTCACTGCCAAGAAGATAGAAGAATGATTGGCTCACTGCCAAGAGATGGCTGCTATAAATGCATCTACAGAATGTTGAGGTGCAGTTCCATTTCCAGCTCAGTATATAGACTCAAATGTCTTCATAATGTCTATTTTGCTTTTTCTGCTCTGCTTCACAAGTGCTCTGCTTTTCTACCCTTACTCTCTTTTTCTGCTCTACAAACTACCTTAGATCATGCACATATCAAATTCGTAAACTATTCACATATATCCATACATCTAACACCAAAAACCATCGAATATATGTATATGCAACATGATTCATCTCACAATTAGGTCGGCAAGCTAGACATGAAATGTGTATACAAGTGTTATACCTTGTCGGATTGATCTTGTGCACAAACATGAAATGCAAACCCCAAAAAAATACAATAGTCTTCATATAGGTCAACATTAATCATTCAACCACTTGGATTAATTCTTCAAACAATATATTCTCACTGTATATAGATCTAACTTGCCTGTCAGCTTATCCCTTAAATACACACTTGACCAGCTCAACTGTCATACCAAAACTTCCAATGCGAACCATATGAGACTTTCAAAATCATGGATGACAACATTTATTATGGACCTTTTAACATACCTTCAGAACTATAGGACATAATAGTCCTTTATAGTAAAATGCGGATCTTGGAACTGTTCTCTGTCAAAGTGAAATACTTTCAAACTGGAAGCCGATAAAGAACAACTTGTAGAATGTGATCAAAGGAACTTTAGAAGCTATAAATCTGGATTTAGGTAGTCATGATATGTATCTTTGCTACCTTAAAACCACAAGACAAAAGATGCCACATCAGAGGAATGCGAACCCTTTTATTCTGGTATTGTGCACTATTCCTGACTGAACTCTGTTCACCCAGACTTAGATATTTCACCATATAACTTCCGAAGGAAGTCAAAACTTGAACATTGGAACATATGATCACCAAATAGCTATGAACAACATACTTGAACCACATAGAATAATCTTCAACTACAGAGAAATATTGATTCAATCTCTGTCACTTTGTAGTTTGTCCATACTTAGCCATTTTGACTAAGTCTTTTGGACCTTTGTCAATCATTGGTGTCATGACTGAAATCTCTTTACTATGCTTTGTTGCCATCAATGACAACATACAACATTCATCATAGCAGTGTCTCTTGCCAACAAAACCCTCCTGGAGAATATCAGTTTTGGTGGTGAAAGATCCACCCTAGCTGGTTCGAGGTGATTTCATCTAGGAATTGCATAGAGCTGAATGGAGTTTGATAAGTTTTGGATTGTATGAGTTTGTGTTATGCAGAGTGGTTTTTGGTTTGGTTTTGGAGTGATATTGCAAGATTTCTTGAAGTTCTTTGCATTCCTCTTGCTGGAAGTACTGCACCAAGTTGTACCATGGCGTGAGGTTTTGTAGTGTTGTGATGGGATTCATATATAATATCTTTGTGGTTGATTGAGCCTGATTTGTAGAGTTATGATCTTTGTTTCTGAGCAGTTTGTAGGAGAGTATAGCTATTTTAGACTTGTTTTATCTCTGTCATACCCTCCCAGTAGGTCGTACTAGGTACAACCAGGCCTGTACACTTTTAGAGTTGGTCGCTAGAGTTTAAGAGGCTGGAAGGTGTTCACTTGAGGCATTAATCATAGAGGATGATTGAGAAACAATGTTGGAAGAGGTATTGATGAAGATACTAGCATATATGTGTGTCTAACCCTCCATATACATTGTTTTACAATGAAAACAAGGTACATTCTGAGCTCAGCCTGTGGACAGTAGTGTGACATATGGTATGAAATGGATTTGAAGTGTTTCTAGTCTTGTTTATTTGATATCTCCTTCATTTGTAGTTAGTTGTTAGTGGATAGCACATCACTAATGTGTATGGGTTGTTTAATCTATTATCGAGTGTTGTAGCATATTGCCTCTTCATTCTAATACTTACTTTTGATGCTAACTCATTGTAATGGCTTCCCACTGAACAAATGGATGTGCCTATTTCCTTTCCAGTATTTTCATGGCTTAGGTTTCTCGCTGAATAAGTGGATGCACCTGGTTTTTACTTTCTTATATCCCACTGAATAAGTGGATTCCCATTACATAAGTGGATACCCACTGAATAAGTGGAAGTTGTCCTTGTCACTAGTTTATGGTTATGAATGCTAAGTTTGAAGCACTTGTATGCTCTCACCTTGCCCACATCAGGACCTAGGTGATTAGAAGAGTGTGGAAGAATCATTGTTGCACCTAACTTTTAGTGTTGTCTTGTTTTCAAAAAAATCTGGGCAACATATTACAAGCAATCATACCATAGCATAATGATTTATGTGGGGAAAACCTTTTCGGGAGAAAAACTCCACACTCCAAAAGCAACCCAATATATTATTTATAAATCTCATCGATAAGATTACAATATACTTGCAGAGAAAACTTTCACAAGATTATCACTAACCAGAGATTTGGAGGCAATTTAACATCTATATGACTCACACACAACCTCCATCTCAAGCACCTAATATATAAGAGATACAATATATAAAATTGTTAAATGGTAATTAGAAAACCACGAGCTAAAACCACCCAAAAATGGCACCCAAATTCATAGGGTTTGATTATCTCCAATCAAAGATGCCTTATGATGTGTCATAACATGCATCATAAGTTGGTCAACATCTGTTACTCCCCTTTACAACTATTTTTTGTGTCCAACACATTTTTACATTTTTCAGTGCTGGAGGACCAACTTTCGGAGGCCATAACTTTTGATCTGGGAGGCCGATTGGGCCTATTTTTTTTAAATTGTAGAGCTCAAAGAGATCTACACATTGGGAACCACTACAAGCGATGTTGAACAACATGAAATTTTTATTGTTGTCAAAAATCAAGTCTATAGCCCATAATTTGAGCTTATTTAATTTTATAACAACAAAATCACACTTTTTGTAATTGCAATGTTAAGACATCTTTGCTAACATTCTCCCACTTACCAAACACCTTGCAAGAGCAAAAGGAGTATCAACACCATGATTAATTGTTAGGGATTGAGAGGCCCATAGACTTCAAACACCATTTGAAATTCTTTGTTCTCACATGCTTATTTAATGCATCTACAACATTTATCAAAGTCTCTATCTTAACCAACTTCAACTTGCCGTCCTCAACCATATCTTTGACAAAATGATATTGTACATCAATATGTTTGGTCTTAGCATGAAATGTCAGGTTCTTAGCTAGGAAGATCACACTTTGTCTATCAAAATAAATTGTCGTTGCACCCTATTTTGTTCTAATATATGAACATAATCTCTTAAGCCAAATGACTTCTTTACAAGCGTGAGTAGCTACCATATACTCAGTCTTAGTAGTGGACAAAGCAACCATAGTCTGATGCTTTCATCCAACTAATTGCATCACCAAATTAAGTAAACACATAAACATTGGTGGATCTTTTGCTATCAACATCATTTGCCCAGTCTGAATCCACATATCCACGAATATCAAGGGAATGTCCATCTTCTGTCAAATTACCATGATAACATAAGGAATACTCTAAGGTAGCCCACAAATATCTGAAGACTCTTTTAATTGCATCCTAATGAACTCTACTAGAATTAGACATATATATAGAAAGAACTCTCACTGCTTGGGCAATGTATGGTCTAATATAGACCATAGCATACATCAAACTTCTGACTACACTCTGGTAAGGCACTCAGCTCATTTCTTCCATCTCTAATGGGGATGTTGGACATTGTGAAGCAAATAAATTTATTCCAATTGTAAAAGGAACACACAATGGTCTACAATCCTTGTGTTAAACCTTTGTAAAATTTAATTGACATACTTACTCTAGCTAAGCCATAGTTTTTTGTTTGCTCTATCTCTTCTGATTTCCATCCCAAGAATGTGTTTAACTACACCAAGATCTTTCATTTCAAATTTAGTTGCAAGTTGAGACTTTATTTCTAAAATCATTAATTTCCCTTTACCAACAAGTAGCATATCATCAACATATAATGCAATAAATAGAAACAATCACCATTAGATTTATAATAAACACAATGATTTGATTTAGATCGCTCAAATCTTAAACTCAATATCAAATTTTTGGTACCACATACTAGGACTTTATTTGAGGCCATGCAAAGATTTCTTCAATTTACAAACCAAATTACTTTTACCTTTCACCATGTAGTGCTTTGGTTGTGTCATATAAATATCCTCCTCCAAATCACAATGAAAGAATGTTGTTTTCACATCTATTTTCTCAACCTCTAGATCATAAGCTACAGTAATAGAAAGTAAGAATCTAATGGATGCCATTTTTGTAACTAAAGAAAATATCTCGCCGTAATCAACACCCTCAACTTGAGAGTAACCTTTTGCAACCAACCGTGTTTTGTACTTCTCAATACCTCTGTCTATACCATTTTTTTCTTGAACTCCCATTTGTAACCAACAGGTTTTTACCCTTTAATCAATGGTATTAGATCCCATGTATCATTCTTTTTCAAAGATACCATTTCTTCGTCCATGGCAATCTTCTAGGATTCTACATCATTCATACCTAATGCTTCTTCTATAGATCTTGGTTCATCCATGTTAGTAAATTTAAAGAAAAAATACATCATCAGTCATCAGGTGAATACCTTTCAAGTGGTTGTTTATGCCTTGTAGACCTTTGAACAAGCTGGGGTGGAGGTTCCCCCTCTTTTGAAGATTCGGAGCTAGATGAGCCCTCCTCAAATTCTTGTCTATCTAGGGGCCTCAATTCAACTTTTCCAAGTGTAGAAGGAAGTTGAATCACATCTTTTTATTCACTTTGTTTTGGTTGCAATGTAATAGAAGAAGGCTTAGTTACTCTAAAAATCACACTTCTACTATATATTACCTTATGCACAACAAGTCCCAAAGCTTGTATCCTTTCACACCATAATTGTACCAAATGAAGATACATTTCATAGCCTTATTTTCCAACTTTGTTTGTTTTTCCTCTGGCACATGTGCATATGCCTCACAACCAAAAATTGTAAGATGTCTCAACGAAGGCTTGTGACCAACCACACCTCTATAGGCATTTTATGAACAAGAGTTCATGTGGGAGACTTGTTAATCAGGTAGCAAGGAATGGCAACAACTTCAGCTCAAAACCTTTGTTCTAAACTAGCACCACTAAGCATACTCCTAGCCTTCTCCATCAGTGTCATGTTTATTCTTTCTAAAACTCCATTCTATTGTAGAGAATAGCAAGTTGTCTTTTGACTCTGAATGCCACAGTCTTTATAGAATTTGTCAAAATCATTAGAGAAAAATTGACCACCATTATTAGGCCTAAAACATTTTATTTTCTTTCTAGTTATAACTCAACCATTGCTTTAAATTCTTTAAATCAACTAAAAACTTTAGTTTTAGTCTTTAGAAAATATACCCATGTCTTGCTATAATCATCAATAAATGAAACATAATATGTGGATTTTGTAATGGAAGGAACATCTACGAGACTTGACACGTCAAAATAAATAAAATCCAACACACCACAAGATTTATGAGAGATCAAGTAAAACTAAAGATAATTCTATTTACCATAAATGCAATGCCCATATAAATTGAAAAATAAGGATTACAATTAGTCAACCCTTCAACAAGGGTTTTATTTTTCAAGGTCCCCAGACTCTTTTCTCTAATGTGGCCAAGTTTCTGGTGCCATGACATAGTCTTCTCTATAGGTAATTTTGATTTAGAAGAAAGAGCACCCTTAGGTACCTAGAAGTCGTGACCATCTGTTGAAGAGGAAACCCTCACTTTTTCAGATGTAGTAGTCACAAACTTGCTTTTCATAGAAGTATTATTACACTCAACAGTGCATGCATCAAGATTATGCAATGTGCCAAATCTTTCACCTCTAGTGATCACCACAACACCTCTAACCATCTTGCATTCTGCATCAAAAAAGACTACTTGCATACCTACATTTATTAGTTTTCTCAGAGATACTATATTTCATGCTAACCTAGGGATATTAAACACACCGTTAATCCTTTTTACTCTACCATCAAGATATTTGATTTTAACTTTACCACGACTAATAATATTTAAATAAGAATCATCACTGAAGTACACCTTACCTCCATCAAATTCTTCATATTCAGAAAACCAATCTCTATTAGGAGTCATATGGAAAGATGCACCTGAGTTAATTAACCGTGCATCATTACCTGTGTGAGTGGCCAAAGCTACAATAAACACATCACCATCTTCATTCTCAGATTCAAAATGAGAATTAAATTTCTTCTTTTTCCTCTTCTTTTCTTCTTTGCACTCCTTATGGAAGTGTCCAGGCTTACCACAATTCCAACAAATAATTTTGGACTTTCCAAGAGATTTAGATCTCCCCTTGGACTTGGATTTATCACACTTCTCATTCCTCTCTTTGAAACTAATGGATACCCTCCTCCCCATCTCTTTAGAAAGCAAAAAACCCACAACATCTTCAACTTTTAAGACAACAGAAGTACTCCCAATAGCCATAACAAGAGAATCTCGTGAATCAAACAAAGAACAAAGCAAGATCTAACATCTCCCCTCATCCATTTTTACACCAATTGATGCCACTTGAGCCACCAACATATTGAATTCTTCCAGGTGGTCTACAATTCGTCCACCCTCTTCTATTTTCAAGGAATACAACTCCATCAAGAAAATATTGTTCACTAAAGATTTGGCTTGATATATCTCACCAAGTTTCTTCACAGAGGGCTCTTCATGGACATTGATTAAAATAGAGTTTGTTAGGCACAATCTGATTAGGCCCTTGGCTTTATGGTCCATAACATCATATTGAGCAACCAAAGTAGCATCTGCAGGTCTTCAAACATGCTCATCAACAACATCCCATAGATCTCGATCAATTAACAAATCTTCCATTTTCAACTTCCACATCTCAAAATTGTTACCAAAAAATTATTTACTTCTATTCTCCTTGATGTGATCACCATCTAAAAATTTCTACAACAAGATCACAAAGTATCTTCTGCACAAGCTCCCACTTAAAACTAGATTAGTTAAAAAAACCCAACAACTTACAACTAAAATCAAAGGTGATCAAGCTTTGATACCACTTGTATGGAAGCTAAGGTAGCAGAACAACTTCCTAGACTAATCTTGAGAGGAAGATTATGCAAAACTTTTCAAAGCTTTACAATGGTTGAAGAAATTATACATAAATAAACACAAATAGCAATTGTACCACAACATAGTGATTTATGTGTGGAAAACCCTTTTGAGAGAAAAAACCCACACTCTAAAAGCATCCCAATATATTATTCAAAAATCTCAACAAGATTACAATATACTTGCAGAACAAGCTTTTGCAGGAGCATCACTAACCAGAGATTTGGAGGCAACTTTACAACATCTATATGACTCTCACACACAACCTCCATCTCAAGTGCCTAATATATAGGAGATACAATATATGAAATTGTCAAATGATAATTAGAAAACCATGAGCTAAACCCACCCAAAAATGGGGCCCAAATCCTTAGGGTTCCATTATCTCCGAACAAAGATGCTTTGTGATGTGTCATAATATGCATCATAAGTTGGTCAACATGTGCAACTTGTTGGTTGTTTTTAATTCCCAACCAAATCTCAAAGACAATCTAAAGAATAGTCAATTCTAATGATCAATTGCCTTGAGGGATTGGCCAACGAATAGGAAAAGCTAAGTTACACTTTTCCTCTGCACTTTAGGCTCTGCAAAACCTAGGAGGGTGATCCTTTACAGTCTTATTTAAGATCTCTTTTCCATTTATATCAAATATTGTTTCAAGCAGATATGTTCTCTATAAAGTGCTAAAGAACTACAGATATGTTGAAGCAATTGGCTAGATCCTTAGGCTTCTATATATTCATTTGTAGGAGAACATGAAAATAACATAAAGCAAGTAACTTATTTCAGAAATGGGAAATTCATTTTGACTTTCAACTTAAACAACCAAGGAGTTGTACTAGACACAAATTTAGAGAGATCGATGCCTTAACCTGGGCTACAGAGTCAAGATAGATGTAAATGAAACCCCCATACAATTGTATTTTCCCCAGTTCATGAAGCACTGCAACAATGCATTACATTGTCACACTTCAGCAATTCGAAACCAATTCTACTTACAACTCTTTGCAAACTTCATAACATTCAACATTTTCCTTAAAGAATTTTAATTCACTCCTTGAGCAAAAACCATATAAAGAAAAATATTCATACACAGAAGAAAAAAAAATGTGAAGATGAATAAAATTATCCTTGATCAAACTTTATTCGTAGATGAGATGAAGAATACAACATAGGAGACAATATAGCTTTGAACTTGGCATTATATTCAAATTTGAACTGGTACTGTCATGCAGAAATTCACATACACATCAAATTATATTCTTAGATGCAACCTAAACTAGAAATACTGACTCTATTACTATATGCTCTGCAATGCAAAATTTCTCCAAGATCCTTTGTTGAAGGCTCTGAATTCCCTTTTATAGAAACTGTTACCGCCTGCATGAGCAGTCATGTTTCAAGTATTTAAATATGCAGGCCCTTTCCCAAAAGTCCAAAAAATTCTAACACTTTTGGTCTCTGTAGTTAAAAAATGCCAAAATCAATTAAGGTGCAAGTGTCTTTGTATATACAAAGTGGTTTGTATATACATGCAGGTCAAAATATGCATTGGCGGGTGCAAATTCTCCATCGTCCTTTGAAAAAATGAGTTAGATGCATTTTTGAATGCATATCGGGCTTAGAATGTGCATATACAAAGGGGGAATCTTTCGCAGATTCCTAGGAATATTCTTGTTTTGTATATTGGGTTGCATAAAATATATAAGGGGGCAATATACATTTGCTACAGTGCGCCAGAAATACATTCGATGGGGCCCGCAGGTATATACGAACAAGTTTGTATATGTTCAAGCTACAATGGAGATATGCATTGTCAATATGCAAGGGAGAAAGACAAAGGGTGGGGCCCACCGGCTACATACAAATGCAATTATATGTTGATGTATGCGATCAAATATGCAGGGTCCGGACCTGAGGAGCTATACTTTCAGTTTGATCCAGGTTTGAGTTTCGGACTGCATGTTTTGTTTTGTATTTCAGCGTTGTATGTTTATGATGTACAAAACAATGATACAAGGAAGTGAACATACAATCCGGACGCCAGGAGGAATGTGTTTTGGTGGATTTCAAGTTGAAGTCCGCGGGTTGCATGTTGTATGTTGTATGAGTGACATACAACGAAAGGATGCAATGAGGTGGGTACAATGCAGATTCCAGGGAGTGTTCCAATCTAGCGGGTAAAGTGTTGAGGTCCGCAACATGTATATTGGGCAAATTGTATGTGCCGATATACGTTGCAAATATGTAAAAGGAGGATACAAAGTGGACCCGATGGCATTTCCAATTTGCTCTATACAAATTTGGGGCCCGCCTTGTATGGTGAACAGTTTTATATGCATTTGCTCTTGCATATACAAAGGGTTTTTGAAAGGCAAAGGTAAGCGATTGTATATGCATTTGAGCATGCATATACAAAGGCAAAAAAGGCAAAATCAAAGGGAGAAAAGCCAGCGCTAGAAACGTGAGGTGCCTATGTGGCACGATTTCATTGCTCGACAACTTTTCAACATTTTTTGGGTGTCGTTGATCGCAACGATGGGAGGATAATCAACGGTCTTGTTTGAACCCGCAGCGAAGGTTTTTTCCTAAGCGTGTGTAGCTATTTTTTGAGCAGGAAACTTTCAGAGGTGCGCTGTTGCTGCATTTCAGAGAGGATGCGGGTAGCTGCGGCATTGATGGTGGTTTGCAGAGGATGATCGATGGAGTTGACAGGTCAACCACTTGATTGATGAAGAAAATCCTTGAGTGGCGGTGCAGATCCCGAAGATATCTGCTCCCTCCTCTTTGTCTCTTTGCGGCATCAACTGTTTTGAGTGCCATTTATCATGCATTGTATCTGGCGAGATTTTTGACATGTGATGTAATTAATTTGCTAGATGTACAGTTTGGCTATATGAGGGGCAAACTGTGTCATTCATGGTTGTTGAAAACTGGACAAATTTTTGGTGCTGTAATCAAATACGGTCTCATTGGTGGCTCTGTTCTAGGTATTTTATGAGTTTATGAATTGTATGTTGAATGTCTTATATACATAATTCATCAGTTTCATGTTGATTTAAATGAGTAATGCTTTAAAGCATGTATTTTGTTATTTGTCTCCAAATTGAATGTGTTCTTCTGAATCTAAACAGCTAAGGGGTGTGAGAGATTCTAGGATATGGGTTTTCTATGTTGAATGCTTAGTCTTTTACTTCTGCTCAAGGAGTAGATTAAATGTTTTGGGTTAAGTATTAGGAAGAATACAATCCAGTAAGGATGTTTGTAAGCAGAGATAACTAAATACTTTGTCTTGGGTATTGTCTGTAAGGCAGACATTACAAAATCCCCTTGAGTCTGATTATAGTTTAAAGTCTGTGATAAACACTCACATATATATATCCATTGACTCTGAACCCTGGATAGGCACCGATCTAGTCTTGTATTGAGGTTGCAACCCAAAGTCTCAGTTTTGCATCCAAACATAAAATCAAACTCAAACTTTAAATACAAAACTTTAGGATTTTAGAAGTAGTTTAGGACCAAAATCCTCTGTCTCACAACTGAACATAGGCCTCAAAGCTAGCCCCTTTGCACTTATCTCACAGTTTTGGTCTGCATAAAAGAGGATTTATCTGCTTTGTGTCAACATCCCCCAGTTCACAAGCATATCTCATGGATGTTGAATAGGGAATACCCCCCTTGGTTCTGCAAAGCCTAAAGAAGAAGAGGAGATATTATAGAGTCTATCTCCTATACTGTTAGCCGTTGGCCCAGGAATCCGGTTGATCATTGATGGCTACCTTATAGGGATAACTGGGAATAAGCATCCAGTCAGATTGAGAGGTAACAGAAACAAGGGAGCAAACAAGCCTTAGGTCATTTGACAAGTGTCATATTTTCATTTGACAAGCTTTACATAATAAAATATGAGTACAACTACTCGTGGAGAGAATATTCCACAAGGGACAAAAGTTGTTGCATGTCCAATTGTAAAAGTTTGTTGCTTCCAAAAGGTGCTCATGGAAAGTTGTTGCAACACTCTTTACCGCTTCTTTATCCACCTTCCTTAAGTTCCAAAGGCCTGGGAAATGATGATTACATAGATGAGGACAAAAAGGATATATCCACTAGAAGATAAAATATCTTATCTAAGTTGAAGAAGATCACGTTGATGTTGAATAGGCAAAAAAGCCAAAAGAATACCCATTTTGAATAAAGAATAAAAGAATATGGATTACCAAGTCACCAGAAGAAATACTATTATGACAAATTATTATACTTATCGTCCCAGGTGTTATACTGCTTTTTTGAAGGCCACTCAAATGCAAGGAGCTCACCCACACTTGGTGTATATTTATTATTGTACTTTGTCAAAATAGATTCAGCTTCTTTCAGAAAATCCTCTATGAGTTGATTTTCACTCCATATCTTGTCTATGCTGCTCTTGAGGAGATCCAAATCAATCCTATCTTCTTTGCATATGAGGAAGGCAATAGTTGGAATGATCGATTCAAATTGAGATAGCCATATCTTGTAAGGTTTAACCTCTCCATTTTTGTTATTAATTTTAGGCATCATTATTATCAAATTCTTTAATTCTTTCCTTTGCTCTTTCCTCAAGCTGATCCACAAGCCCTTGTAGTTCCCCGGTTGATTTGACTATCTTATACATGGGTTTGATTTCTTTTGGTGCATCTAGTTCATGCGCTGATCCCTTACACATCCCCAACAATGAATTTGTTCTTGGGATCCACTTATTTAGTAGGGGAGTAGCCTTATCCCTATCTTCTGTAATCCTCATAACTACCATCACCAATTGGTAGTAGTCCTTGTGGACCTTTTCCAACCTTTTCAAAATCTTGTTCATCAAATGCCCCAACACATTTGAAACAATATGTTGGTTGTTTTCCTACTGGCCTTCCTTAAAATTCATAACAATTTCTTCAAAGGCATTTATCTACTCTTTTAGTTCTTCATTCTCTTTCTCAAGTACAGACTTTGGTGGTGGAGTTGATGAAGAACTAGCAAGCATAGTTTCTATTTAATATGGAAAGGGGGTTTGGGTGTATGGGGTTTTTTGTTTGAATCCTTCTTTCCACAAAACATTCCAAGGGATTTTCAACCGAGTGCTTCTCCTATCGAGAGGAGAGTCATCTATCAGATTGGGTTGCCACTTGGTTTTCTGCTGGGAAATTTAGAAGTTATTACACAATATTACTAATTAATGCTTTGATCCTCTTGAAACCCTAATTGAAGCAAAACAGTAAGTAAATCTACGAATTACAACAAATGCTACTAGAATTAGGCAAAGGGCAGAGAACCTTAACTCACTATTTTTCATAATCTAGAAAATGGAAATGTCAGGGACAATGGTGATGGTGCCCTAGTCCAAGGTACATGTTTTTCTGTAGATTCCTGATCTCCTTCCGACACTGATCTTTGTTGTATCTTCAATTTTCGGTGATCTGATAGTGGAGGACAATGTTGATGGTGCCCTAGTCCACTGAGGAAGATTCTTTTGGATGTCAAAAGCTCTGCAAACCTTGATAACTATTGTCCAGTCTATTTTTGTAACTTCAGATGTGAAAGACAATGATGATGGTGCCCTAGTCCAAGCAGGCTCCTCCTTCAAAATCTAGAATCTCCACAGTGTCCTCCTACTCCCTGTAACTTCAATTCTTCTGCTTTCACAACCTGTAACCTGCAATCACAAGGAGTGTGGGAGGGGGTTGTGGTGTTTAAAGGCTTGCCTCAATCAAGCCTTAAAGAGACATTCAAGTATTCTAAACACCGTTGTCAGAGAGAATGTATCCTTGTGGGATAGAGGCAAAAATCCAAATGATAATGATGATAAAACACAATAAATGTCACCTTGATGATGAATCTCTCATGGAAGGAAGAAGCTCTTCAATGCCATGAGGAGAAGATGTAAATCCAACCTACAAAAATAAACACAATAACAATGCTATGCTCTGCAACACAATGATATCATAAAAATATCAAATATGCATAAAGTTCCCAATCATCTTCTAGATATCTTCTAGTTTGCAAATGATAACCTAAACATGTTTATATATGCAACTATTAAGATTCTTGCCAAGAATTTCATATTTTAAACTTATGATGTCGGCCTAAAACCAAATAATGGTCACAAACATGACATTTGAATTTAGGGCAGACCTAAAATAGGGATGGACTAGGGTGCTAGTGTCCTTGTTCACCCCCTATCTATGTTCAAGGATCATTAAAATAGCCCCCATAGGTCCTATTTGTCACAAGACCCAAGGGTTTTCTCATCGGGAGTCTGAATTATCATGCAGGATGCTCTAAATGCACTCTAAGGACTCGGGAGCTAAACCTTAAAGGAAAAAGCCCCCAAGGGTGCATTTTTTTGACATAACAGTTCCTACACTTCTTATTACTAATGTTGTTGAAGGGGGATGAGAAGTTTCTATTTGTTGTTGTTGCCACTGAGCTTCCAATACCTTCAACCTGTTATATTCATTCAACACTTCCATGTGTTCTTGCAACAATTTATTATATTTATTCTATAATGCCTATGTTGTTGCCCTACTAAATCTGGCAACATCTACTGCCATTGTTGCTGCCTCAACTGCAGAGGTGTCAAATACTCTTTTGACAATCAAGCTTCCCCTCAAATCTTGATCAGGCTCAACAACTAGTGGTTTATTGGTATTAGGGGCTAAAGCCCGAATTGCCAAAGTCTCCCACTTGGGATTAAAACCTACATAAGATGTAATGCAGTTGCAACTTCATCCTCTGAAGAGAAGACCTCCTGATCTTATTCTCTAATTGTATCTAGGACAATGGCAAAGGTAATATCCCACTCAGGGAGCAATAGAATTCCACTCTCTCTAACCATGCACCTTCCCTCCTTAGGAGTGACATCTTTGGCCTCGGCTTTCATCTGTGATAGTATCCTCTACAAGACTTGTTCCTGTGTCTCTTGTGGAGACTTGGCTATTTCTTCCTTAAGTCTCTTGGAAAACTCATCCCTTTTACATCTCCAGATGAAATAAAAAAAACTCCTGGGTTTTGACAAACTGTTCATCATTCATAAAATTTCTATATGCCAACTCCCTTATATCATCTATGTTATTCCTTCCCTCTATAATGTTTTTACTCATTCTATTTAGGGGTGGCTGCACATTCTCATCCCTCTTTGGGGAAGGCATTGTTGTGATCACATCATCCCCTGTTATTTCATAATCATCATCTTCTTCAGGGGCAATTGGATAATCCACAAGAGGAGACTTATCTGCCCTTCTTCTTTTTAGGGATGGCTCCCTTCGAGGAGAATCAAGATCTACAACATTTGCTGGAGAAGAGGGTGTTTGTTGCACTGGTGGAGGAGATGGGGTAATTGTACATGTGGGGGAGATTTCTGAGCTTGCTCTCTTATCACCGCACCATTGGGTTTTCTTCTAATAGAATATTTGCATGAACTAGCACTTAAAGGCTAATAAGAGGGCCTCTCTTTTGTGATAGAAGCATTACCCTTTGCCCTCCCCTCAATTCGAGGAGTTTCCATAATTTATTTGTCAATGTTTGCCAAAATTATTTGAATCCTCATAATTGGGTCTGTAATCTCTACATATGATCCTTTGTAGGAGGCATCCTTCTTCTTCTTAGCATCTTCATTTTTTTGAAAGGCTGTCCACTTCAACTTTCTTTCATTTATTTCCTTCTCATTCAAGCAATTCCTTAACACATCTTTAGAATAGTAAGGGCAATGGTTGCACTAAGATCTTTTGATATTTCTCCTGAGGTTATTAATGAAACCCCATTGTTAGAATTATTGCTCATACCTGATCCATCCTAAAAGTTTTGATTTTTCATATAACTTCTCAAAACCTTCCCTGTTCGTCTTGAAATCATAGAAAACTATCAAATATGGAAAAAAGGAACCCTTCTTCTGAATTGCCAAATGTGCTTTATCTGACTCAGCAAGCTGCCAAATAACCTCCAGGAAACCAATCCTCAAAGGCACAAATTTAGGTAGGACATGTGGTCCTACTGGGCATCCATAGACTCTTAGGACTATACAGTCATAATGGAGAATGAAGTCTCCCCAGTTGTGTTGGATGCCTAAATCTGGCCTTCTCTCCACGGGCCTCAAGAAATGCAATATCTCTTTGGGTACCCTGGCTATTGGCCCTTGTAAGAATAACATTACCTTGCTAGCAAAATGATTTCTAAATGTAACATAACTGGCTTCATTACAATGCCTGTCCCAAACATGAGTCCAATATTGGACTGAAAGCTGACGCCCCTGTCCATCATTGTCACAAATTTGTAAAGAAAGACTCCACCCTATTTTCCCTCTGTATAGGAACATATGGCACAACAACGAATACCACCAAAATATTACCATAGGTAGTCCCTTTTTAATATCAACCAGTCCCTTGTGCATGGCATTGGCAAGGTAAGTGACATAATCAAATTCATCATTCAGTAGTACATGCTGAACATTTGCAACCATATAAATAACAAGGATATGAATTCTTTCCAATTTATTTGCCCCTATAACTTGGAACAATGCATAATAGGTTTTGGCAAAATAGACTTCAAAACTATCAAGCTTAAAAGGCTCCATTTCATTGGATGGGATTCTAATACTTTTGCCCCTAAGATTCTTCACCCTATGTCGAGGTAACCATACTATCCTATAGCTACTTTTATCTTGTTGATACTTCTACTTAAAGTGATCAAAGTCAATAGGCTTGGTAGCAGCTAGGTTGAGGCCAAAGACCTCAGAAATTGATGCCTTATCAATTTGCACCATAATTTTACCATTTTCTATCCTCACTGCCTTGAGAGTCTCATCATAGTTGGAATCTATGGCTTTCAATAGATCAATATCCATGAAATATTTAGGACTATCAACTTGCCTAAGTCATATCCCCATACATTTGAAAGTGAGGTAGGTGAATTCCGTTTGCCATACCAACTTGGCAAAATAATTGCCATCCTGCCACGAGAATTTCTACATCCTTGTTGTTAGGGTTAGCTGGCAGAAGATATCAATTAAATACAAATAAAGATTAAACAGAGGAATGGAAATACGCAGAAATAATAACAATGAGAGACAAATTTTAACGTGGTTCACCCAAACTTGGGCTACATCCACCAAACAAAGAGTCCAATATCATTATCCAGTAAATCAAACTAATTACAATCAGCAATCCCTAGAACTCAATACTGCTGCAAAATGCTACAATACAATATCAACGGAAACCCTAACCCTTAGCCGCTTTTATCAAGCTTTTTTGTCAGTTATAAAAATAGGGCTTTTTTATGTCAACTAATAGAAAAAACAACACTTGACGCCTTTATAAAATAATAGTCAATTTTTGCCAGCAGCCCTCGCTAGGGGCGTTGCCCTCAGACCCCCACCGTAGGCTCCGCCCCCGGGCCCCCGCCGAGGGGATAAGCCCCCTGGGCCTTGCAGGAGGGGCTTTGCCCCCTTGCACTCCCCCGTTAAATAATTTGGGAGGAAATCGCGCCGATAAAAATGGGGAAAATTTAACCTCCGAGTCTGATTAGGCTCCACATAACAACACTTGCATTCATGAAATGGATCTACTATACCTTCAACAACACCAGGGACATAAACTTTAATTCTTTGGGTAGACGAACCAGGGAATTGTGCAACAAGGTAATCATGTAGAGGTCGCCCTTGGGAAGACGAAGAAGCTTGGGCTCTAGGCAGACTCATTTTGCAATGTACTTCGAGAGGCGAGGGTTTCTTTTTAGGGTTCTAGGTTTTTTGAAAATCCAAACGTCAACTAGGGCAAATCTAGGATAATTGAAGACACACAAGGATGCCTAACATAAAATAAAACTCTAGAGCACAATAGCAAGAGAACAACAAGCTACTCGATAGATAATTGAGAAAATTTCAAGGTCAAAGAAGAACTTACTAGTTTTTTGCTCCAAAAACCCTAATTGATGCATAGAAGCTTTCGAATGTTGGGAATTCTTCACTCCAGATGTTTAGAATACTTAGGTGAACTATTCCAATGCCCATATTGTGGCTTTTATATAAAGTTTGCTTTAATGGCTTGTCTAAAAGCTATATTTTTTGTCATTACTGCTAGCTCATGCAAGCCAAAGCACTGCAACTACCAATTTCCTCAGTTTGAATGTGGGTCATTGATCTTTTGGCAAAAGGTTTGATTTGATGGTATTGATTGGTCTATCTTGTTTGAAAATATTTTGAAACACATAGAGAAGATCTTGGATCAATGAAATTCGTCCATTTGGACTACCTTTACAACTCAACAAAGAGCTCACCTTTTAGAGGAGAAATCAACTCAATCCACATGGCGGCCTTTCGCGCTCTCGTGGTTTCAATCAAGGCTTCACGAAAATACTCTGCAAAACAACAAAAAATCCACAGGATGATGCCATGTGGCACCCATTAGATCATTCTGATGAAGCACCACTGGAATTTTTGCCAAATGTCTTCCTCTTGCTCTTTCGCATGCCAATTGTGCATCCACCCCAAAGGGTTCAACAAAATGGCGGAATACTTCAAAACTTGCCATGTAGGCTTAGTGGGACCTACCAACGTGTCTTACTGCATTGCTTGGTCAAAGACCTGCCACTTGTCACCTCTCCCGCTGTTCCACAGGCAACCTTCGCCTTAATAAAAAAATGCTTTGCAGGATGTCAAAAATCAATTAGGACGAGGCCATGCAGACAACTTAAAGGTTAAACTTGAGCATGCGCATTTAAAAACAACATTATATGACTAGGAAAGAGGGGCCACTCTATAAATGGTGCGGGCGAAGTACTTAGGCATATGACAAATTAATCAGCGCGTGGGTCCAAGCAGTAACTATAAGATTAAGGGGTCGATAAACACATTACACCCTAGAAATAGAGTTGTGACTTAAAGGACTGGCAATGGGTAGCAAGCGATCAACATAGAATTAGAAAAAAAAAGTAGCTTCAATGCTCGCATAAACCTTAGGACTTAGGGTTTTAAACTCAAAATCAAGATTTAAAAGCAATTTTTTTGTAAACCCTAGCACAGAATGATTGAATTGAAACATATAGCAATGCCAAAACAAGAAACCAAGGAAAAATTTTCAAAGTTCTACCAGTGGCTCTAGCTGGGGATGTTTGTTCGACAAGAACAAAGTGAGATCATAGAAGATTCTAGAGAAGCAGACCGCATAGAAAAACAAGACAAAACCAAAATGAAACCAAAGCACACGTGGAAAGAATATACAAAAATTTACATAAAATACAATGTGCATAGAATAGAACATACCTTATGAAAAAGTATGGCATCAGGAACCATCCATGCACTAACAATTCAAGAAATTATCCTATTAGATTATGCAATAAATAGGAGTCCTCTCCATGTGTATTGTTGATCAAGTATGGTCCTAACCATAGGGCATCAAACTTACCATGCTTTCCCTTTTCTCAAGCCCTTGAATTCCACAGTAGAACCATATATCTTATTTGAAACTTCCTTTCAACATCCCTTTTGTCATATAAATGCTTTACTTGTTGTTGCATTTTGATATTCTTTTTTTGTGCTAACCTTCTTGTCTCATCGAGCTGTGTCACTTGATTTATTCTGTTCTGCATTGCATCTGATATATCTTCATCACACTCTTGGATTATTTGTATGTTGGCAACAAGTTTTTGATTGACATTCTTACTTCCAGGCCCTATACTAAATCAAATGGCGATTGTTGAATAGCCTTTTTTACTATCACCCTATCTGCCCATAAAGCAAGCAATCTTTAGCTTAGAATCCCAAGCCCTTTTGTTCTTTTCAATCATCCTTTTAATAATCTTCATTAAGCTCTTGATGTTTTATTCATCCTATCCATTTCCTTGAGGATGATATGGGGAAGAGTAGGAAATTACTATCCCATATTGGTTGCAAAAAATTGTGAATTCATCTAACCTGAAACACATCACATTGTTTGATATTATCCTTTCAGGCACTCTGAATCTTGTTAAAATATTATTAATCAGAAAATCAATCACAACTTTACTTGTTGCGTTAGAATGGCCTCAATCCACTTAGTAAAGTAATTAGTGGCAACTAAGATCCAACTATGTCCTCGACTTAAATTTTCACTGATTTCTCCTGCGAAATCAATTTGCCACTATTGAAAAGGAGCCTCAACTGTCATTGGTCTGCGAGGTAGATTTCTAGAAAATTTTAATTTACCTAAAAATCTTTGGCAGGCATCACAACTTCTGACCAATTTGTGAGCATCTTTGAAAACTGTGGGCCACCAATATCTAGCCATTAAAACCTTATGGGCTATTGTTTTAGCCATGTAATGGCCTCCATATACACCATGGTGTATCTCTTTCAAGATCTTTGATGCTTGCTCCTCATTAACACACTTAAACAAAATGCCTTCTAAATTCCTCCACCAAAGCTCATTGTTAATAATCACATATTTGAAGGCTTGTAACTTCAATGTCCTCTTTTGATTGTCAGTCATATCTTCAGGACATGATATTGTTTGTAAGTAATACACAATATTCTTATACCATTAAGACCACTCCTTGTCACATTCAAGAACAACTTGGTCAACTTCAACATTGTTTATTTGATTAGCTTCTAAATTTGCCTTAGCCATCAGTCTAGCTAATCCTTGTCCTCTTACTACTTAGTGATCTAAATGTCGATGGTAAACTCCTAGATCCTATTGATCCATCTACATCTCCTTCCATTCACTTCTTGTTGAGTAAAAATGTCCTTGACAACAACTGTAGGAACATATGCAATAATTGTAGCACCTACTAAGTATGGTATGAAGTTTTTGACAACCTTCACTAGTGTGTAGGCTTGCTTCACTGTTATGTCATACTTCAATTAGACAACTTGGAGAGATTTCCTAAAGAAGGTAATAGGTTGTTCATAACCTTCATCATTTTTCTGTAACAAAACAATCGCTATAGTGTGAAATGAGGCAAAGGAAAATAATCAGAAAGGATTGGAAAAGTCTAGAGATTTTAGCACAGGGGCTTCCTTTATTACCTCTTTAATGTTGTTAAAAGCTTTGACTGTCTCTTCATTCCATGTGATAGTTTCTCCTTTCTTCAGCATTCTGGAGATTGGATTGGTGGTTTCTGCAAAATTTGTAACAAATCTCCTCAAGAAGTTCACCTGCTCAAAGAATGACTGAATTCCTTTGACATTCTTGGGTATTTGGGATTTTATCAATAGCTACAACCCTTTCAGGGTCAATCATGATCCCTTCTTTGGACACAATATGGACTAGTAAATTCCCTTCTGTCACGCCAAATACACATTTCTTGGGATTCAAGGATATGCCAAACTCCATACTTCTCTAAAAATATATGCTCTAAATGAGAACAATGATCTTGTTCATTCTTTGAATAAGCAGTTAAATCATCTTGATAAACTACTATTATAACATTGATCAGGTCAAAGAAAGCTACATCCATAGCCCTTTGGAATGTGGCTCCTACATTTGTCAATCCAAAAGGCGTTATGATATACACATAAGTACCCCATGGAGTGGTAAATGCAATTTTCTACTATTCAGACTCCTTGACCATGGTTGTATCCAGAAAAATCATCCATCATTGATAAAGCTCACAACTAGTTACCCTCTATAACATGGCCTCCATATTTGGCAAAGGATAATTATCCTTCAATGATGCCATATTTAGGTTTCTGAAGTCAACACAAAGTTTGATATCTCCGTTCTTCTTCCTGACAGGGACCAAGTTAGACACCCAGGTTGAATGCCTGATGGGCTTGATAATTCCCCTTTCACTTAACTTAGCCAACTCTTGCCGCATTTTTGGTCTTAGGGTGGGATTTATGGGCCTTTGCTTCTACCTAAAAGGTTTTGTATCTGGCTTTAATGGGATGTCATGTTGGAATAGGTCCTCCCTATATGCTTTAAGGTCATCATAAGACCATGCAAAGATCTTTCTATATTTTCTAAGTAAAGTAATCAACATTGTCTTGATCTTAGGATTTAGGGAATTACCTATGTAGATGAACTTTGGTTTGTCTTCAATCCCAAGATTTACCTCCTTGAGATCGTTTTGATGTATTGGTGTTGATTTGGCAGTTTGTTCGCCATTGCCATCAAATGCTCTTTCCAGGGCAACCAACCCTCTTGGAATTTTGTTCGTTTTCAACTAGATGATTTCATTTCCAACTACAATTTCCTTCCCATCCACTGTTTCTGCAAACTCTCAAAAGTCAATTTCTTGTGCATGATATTCATCAACATAGTTCATGAATTTATACAACTCTTGATCATCCTTAAAAACCTACCAATGACAGATATTATCTGGGATGGAAGGCCTAGTCAATATCTCAACCTTTGAGATTTCTGCTAGGGTCAGATCTTCTGATTTGATTGCAATATTAGATAAGAAGTTAGCCATTACATTTTTACTCCTCTATACCTAGTCAATAGAGAAAGCATCAAAATCCTCTATTGTGTCCCAAACAACATTTCTGTATTGCATGAGCCTCTTGTTTTTTAGAAGCATATTTAGATCTGATCTATGAGACTACTAGCTCAGAATCCCCTAGAACCCTGAGCTTCTTGATTCCATGTTTAAGAGCCACCTTCAAACCTAGAAGCAAAGCTTCATATTTAGCAACATTGTTTGTGCATTCAAAATCCAACTTAAAGGATGATTTGAATGTCTTTTCAGAAGGGGAAATGAGCACAACTCCAGCTCCGGAACCTTCTCTAGAACATGCTCCATCAAATTGCATCTGCCATAATCCCTCTTGATTAGTTTGAATTTCAACTTCTAATGGACTGCTTGATGCATATTTGATTACATGTAAAGGAAAGCCATGGATAAACATGTTACTAATTAGCATACACACCTTATTTGTGTTATGGGTATATTATACTAGCATACACACTCCTATTGGATTTACACCTTATTCACTAGTTTACGGTACAAAGGCCATGATGTCTCTCAAGCTAGAGATTCCATCATTACATGTTTCCTTTTATAGCATCATTGATGATTATAAATATCAAGAACATCGTATAAAGCAATTTAAGACCCTTGATGGGAGATCAATAAACCCACTAGATAATCTATCACATATATCAAAGACAACTAATAAAGACATATAACAAGGTAATCATACACCAAGACTTTAAATTAGGGATCTGGTCCTTTGTGTAAATCCAAATAATCTAAATGTTAAAACAAAATTAAGAGGTAAATTTTGACCCAATTGGATGGGTTTGTTCATCATTTCTCGGTATAGTCTAGTGAATTTGGCCTTTGTACTTTTGATAGAGAAATTGGTGAAATACCTAGTTAATATCATGCACTTGAAAAGATATTATTTTTGACTGGTATATGTGGAAGGGTGGGAGTTATTTGTTGATCATTGTCTTTGTCATGCCCCTTTACTTTATGAGCTTTATTGTGTTATTCTACCCATCTAGGGGCAACTTGAATTATACATGTGCTTTGACAATCACATCATATCTTGCTTCCTTTGCACCTTCATGCCTATCTATTGAGATGCTTACAAATTAATTATTATCTTTCATTGACAACCTTTTGAGTTATATTGAGGAGCATCACACTTTCCCCTTACACATTATACTTACTATTTCTATATCTTGCATTAGGGGCCTTCCCCATGGTCATAGCTTCATGCCATTGATTCGACCTCGTGTCATTATTTCGGCTTCATGCCATTGATTTGACCTTGTGGCATTATTTCGACTTCATGCCATTTCGTGCATTTTCATCACTACTAGATACTTATTGCCTTATTTGTAACAATGTGTGCTCATGCTCTTGGATGCCACATTTGGAGCATCTATCACTATAGTGTCTTATGCATTTACATGGGCATTCTTGGCCACCGAGGGCCACATCACTATTCTTTGCCCATGTTGGGGCAATATTATTCCTTGTTATCATCTCTGACTCATGTGCTTACCACACTTATCACTCAAGAGATTCATATGCTTCATACATGATGTATTCCTTATAATTATTTCTTTACATGATTATATGCTTATATGCTTGGCTTACATTTACTTTTCATGTATTATTTTTCTCTCTCTACAATTCCTTGTATCTTATATATGCAACTAATTGTAGGAAGCATATTTTGTCCTTAACATATTCATGTTGAGTTTTGTAAACATACTCATCTCTAGATTCCATGAAGAACATATACCAAAGGACAAATTTACACGATGATACCTTGTGAGGTCCATTACTTTACATGGACTCTTAACAATATTCTTTGACATTTAAATATTTACTTTACATGCATGTTTGTGAGTGTTAGATACTTTGAGATGCATGGTCATTTTGGGATTCACGTACACCTCAAAGTGGGGGAAAAATGTAACAATGAAAGTTGCATATCCATGCTATTTCCCATTTAGTTTGGTGCCTGTTTCAAGGAGAGGGCCTTAATACATAGACATATTGACAAATGACATAATATTATGCAAAGTCGAGCCCCTTGCCCTATGTCACCTATCTATCTATTACACATATTCCTATATTCTTGCCACTTACCCTATTCATATGTTTACATATCTCTATACATATTTATTAGACCTATGTAGGAATGCATTTCTATACACATGTAACCCACTTTGATTTGGCCCCTTTCTATGTTCTAGGACAAGTTTGCAATTGTTGAGACATCTTTGTGGTTATAGACTCATCCTTCCCAAATTCAAAATTTTAAAATTCAAATTTGGTCAACCCCCACCTATTCCCTTGCTACTTAGGGCCAACTAAACACAAATTTGTAGGATGTGTTGCCATGTCCTTGTATTTTAAAGCATCAAATGCATTCATTTTATTCATCTCCTAATAATTAAACAATCAATGAATTATTCACAAATCATTCACATTTTTGCACTTTAATTGGTGCACTAAAAGGACTCTAGATCTCCATGATCATCCTGGGAGCATATGCATGCTTGAAGAGTGTTGTTTCTGATATTATACAAAAATTTTTGTGGGTTGACCTAGGAAAACATGTCCCCTTGTGACATACTGACAACCCTACCAATGTATTTTTAAATACTGCCAGCCCTATAGTTATAAAAAAAGGTAGAGGACACAGAGGCACATCAGGCAAGTAGAACTCTATTGTGTACATGGACAAATCTAGACTCAAAGGATTAATCATCGACCTCAAACTTGTCCCAAACCTACAACCTCATCCTCTAATACAACATAGAGCTAGTACAAAATCTGAGGCGTCATCTAACAAAAAAGGCAACAGTTTCGAACACATTCCTATTTAACATCAAAATCTTCATTGTTAACATATACTCTTCAGTCATAAAATTAAATACCCCTATCCACTTTAACATTTACTTTTCTAAATAACAATTATCTATTTTTTTTTATCACCCCTGTCACTTATTTAGACTAAATTGACTGTACTTATTTATATACGTTTGATTGATTGGATTAGCATACACTTTAAGAAAATCTATTTTCCTTTACACAATCATATAGACACAATTGCCATGAGATGAACTCACTATAGATAAAAACAAACATAATGATTTAAATAAATAAATGCCCACAAGCACAACGATGTCCAAATCGAGGAAGGCGTATAAAAAATCACCACCTCACTCGTTCTAAGCAGCAAATGACGATCGATGTCAAAGCGACGTGAGAAACATACAAAGAAAAAACAGAGTGCGCCGAATGCAAAAAGTAAGACAGAAGTTCGTGGATAGAGCAGAGGTTACCCAAATATAAACAGAATTACTTGATAAAAAGACATGGGGTCTTTGCAAGAAGATAATAACAGTGCAATCAGCATGGCAGATGACAACGGCAATGGCGCCTGTGTTTCTGTATCTAACGGCGAAGTAACTGTGAAGGAAGAATGGAAGAGCGACATTACTTACGCCTCTCCTCTGCCTACGCCCTCCACTGCCTCGTCAATTGTCGTGAAACAGGAATCCTCAAATGATCGCAAGCGGAAATTAGGGTTTGATCTTCCGCTGGACGTTGGCACTCGCGTTCTCTGCAAATGGCGCGACGAGAAATTTCACCCGGTGAAGATCATCGAACGTCGCAAGCTTCCCAACGCTGGGCCAAATGAATATGAATATTACGTTCACTACACAGAATGTGAGCGTCTTGCCAATTTCTTTCCATGTTTGTATTTCATTGTTCCTTTTTTTGAAAGGTTGCATTGGCTTCCGTGTGGTTCGAACCCTTGACTAATTGCATCCTATTATTTAAATTTGAAGATTGTAAAGATTTTTTTGGTGCTTCCATGTGGTTTGCTCTTCCGTAGCATTCAACCGTTGCCGAATTGTTACACGGCGCCTTAGTTTTGTATTTTGTTTTTGAAACCCCTGTTCTCGCACCGATTTTTTGTTTTTCCCTTTTTTAAAATTATGTTTATGAAAATTATATCATTTTAAGCATAGGGTTGAAACTCGGACTCTGATGTTACTCGGAAAGCTGGTTTTTTTAATTTGGACTCGGACTTAACTCGGAGTTAATTTTGTTTCTGTTTTCAACGGCTTTTTTCTTTCTTTTTTAAAATTGTTTTCTTGTTTTTGCTCATTTTTTTAAAGAATATTTTGTTCATTCTATTTGGTTTGGTTTTCACGCCGTCTCTTAATTTCTTTTTTGGGTTTAATTATCTTGTCTTCCGCAGGATTTGAAACCTTGCTGAATTGTTACACGATGCCCTAGTTTTGTATTTTGTTTCCGAAACCTTTTTTGCCACTCAAAAAAAAATTGTTTTCTGAAAATTACATGGGTTTAAACATATACGTTGAGACTCAAACTGACTACTCCGCAACGTATTTTTTTAAACTTGGATTGGACTCAACTCTGGATTTTTCTAATGATTTTGTTGTTCACTTTTTCATTGTTTTCTTGTTTTTACTGATTTTTTTAGAAGATTTGGTGAGTACTCACGGAGAATGAACACTATGGTTTTTAAGTTTTGAAGAGACATTATATCATTGTGCGAGGTTCAAACCCGTGGACCAATTGTCTCGTATTGCCCTAATATTTAATTTAATTTTAAAATAATGTTTTGTTCTTCCCCCGTGGCTTGTTTTTTCATGTTGTCTCTTTTGAGGGGTTAATTAATCTTATCTTCCCCAGCATTTGAACCCTTTCTGAGCTGCCACACGATGTCTTAATGTTGTAGTTTGTTTTTGAAACCCTATTTTTTTTCCTTCTGTTGTTTTTATGTTCTCTGAAATTATATGGCCTAAGTTTTAAGAATGGTGTTCTCTGTTGTGAGGTTTAAACACTTAGGCGGCAGCCCTATTGTCTTGAAGTGGCCTAATTTTTATTTAAGAAAAACAAATTTTCTTCCTTGGTGGTTTGTTTTTCTCATGTTACCTTTCTTCTCTTCTAAAAAGGTAGACTTAGTTGCCTTGTTTTCTGTTTCTCTCAGTCCTTTTTTTTCCTTAAAAATAGTGTTAGTTATCTTGTCTTCCAAGCGATTTGAATCCTTGCTGAACTGCTACATATTGTCCTAATTTTTTTTTGAAACCCTACCTTCTCTCTCCAGGATTTGTTTTTTTTTCACGTTGCCTTTAAAATTTAGTTTTCTTTATCTTGTACATTGCGAGATTAGAACCCTTTCCTAATGGCCACATATTGGTATATTACCTAATTGTCAAATGTTTTTGAAACGCTTTTTCCCCCTTTGTGGTTTGCCTTTTGTCTCGTAAAATTATATGATTTTGCACGTTTCTTTTGCATTTTAAGTTTTAAATTTTATGTTGTGTGTTGTGAGGTTTGAAGTTGAACCTCTGACCAATTATAATTTTGAAATTTGTTTTTGAAAACCTATCTTCTCCCTCTGATATATGATTTTGTCGCCATATTTTTTTGTAATTTACTTCTAGTTATTATATCTTCTATGAAATTTGAACCTTTGTAACTATCGCATTGCACTAAATTTTAAAATTTCTCTCTAACACACTATTTTTCCCATTTTTGTTTGTAATTGTGTTCTGTAATGGAATGGGAGAATCCTTTCATTGTCTGTAAGCATTTTCTTTCATGTTTTATGAGTGAAAGTTACTATCATGATAGACTTGACATTTTTTTAATATTTATTGATAGTCTACAAATAGAGCTCAAATGAGCATTTGAGCCAACTGATACAAATACTTAGCTCCTTACAAGCAATACAATATATAGCTCCTTAAGAGCAACAACTTAGAAATTACTACTAGAAGCCAAACAGTGGAAGACCAAGAGTCACCACTTAGAATTCCACCTTAGATGTCACTTTGGGGATTTAAACTCGGGTCTCTACAATGAGAACCCAATGCTTTAACCACTTGATCTCAACCCTTTGGACTGATAGACTTGACATTTGTAAACAACTACCTGTAAAATGAAAGATCAAATCTTCTATATTCATTATGTAAAAATGATTGACAATGTTTTATTCCTTACTGACTTATGTCAAGAGTCCTGGGTAGTTTAAAGCATCGTCTTCTGTTCTTGTGATCTGTTGTGAGTTCAAATCAGTTTGTATAGTTGCAAGGCAATTTGCCTTTTGATTGCCTTTAGAATAACAAGGATCCTAATCAATGCCTTGGAACAAAGGTTGGAGGCTTTTCACCTTGCATGCCATCTTATGGTATTTCCATTGCTCACTCTTCCCACTTTAGATCAATAATTACCAGTGAGATAATGGTAAGGGGGTAATATTATCACTTTTCTCTTCTTCCTTTTAGTTGATGCCTTGAGATTCTTGCCCTAAGATTAGGCCAAGTTAGGACCTAGTCTTTTTGTTTGGAGAGACTTCCGGTCCAGGTAGCAGTTGGGACAAAATATTGAAAAAATTAAAATACCAAGCATCTAGAAAGTCACCTTGTTAGGGATGCACATCATTCACCATTGATCGGAAGTTTGAAACCATTCAATGTGTTGGAAAGCCTTGGCTCATGCTCTAGACATATGATAGTGGCTGTAAATTTTTTAAAAATTTTATTTGGTATTTTCTATGTTTGTGTATTTCATGATTTAGAAGCCCTTTGGAAAAAAATTCTGTGTTTCTTACATCGTTGTATTTTGCAATTTAGGAGTCCCTTAGATTGTGTTTTTGGAGAGGATGTTTCAAACTTTTCTGGCCAAATTGTATGTATGCTCAGTATTTTCTACACTTCAATTTCACAATTTAGGAGCCCTTAAGAGTTCGGAGGAGTAAATGTTTCTGTTGAAATTGTATGCTTGATCAACTACTTTTTTGGGGTATAGAGGATGAGCCAAAGCTTTCCAATGCATTAGATGGTATCCAATTCTGATTAACAATGAAAAAGTTGTGCCCTCGACAAGTTGACCCACTAGTTTTTGGTATTATTCTAATGTTTTGTCTTAAACTGCCACCTAGATCATGCCATTGCCCTTTTATAGAAGAAGGAAGATGGTGCACATTTTCTTTTGAGAAAATGCAAAGGATATTGGACTATGTTAGCTTTTAAATTTGCTGTTTGCAAGACAACACAAAACAAAACAGTGTGTGTGAGTAAACCTGTTACCTCTCTTCAAATTATGAGGGGAAGCTCTTTGGGATCTAAACTAAACTAAACATTAAACTAAACTGACTCAAAACGCCAAACTATGGATAAGATATACAAATTTCAACACTATACAATATCTTCTTGGAGGTTTTTCATTAATGAAATGCGTACTTGCCTATGCGTTTGCCTTGGATACAAGCACCTGACTGATAACAATCGTGTCTTGCAAGTGACATTTATATTTTTTTTGAATGAAAAACAACTTAATCTAAAAGCATAAATGATAACACCTTCGTGCTAGCTAAAATAGAGACCAGTATTTCAGTGCACACAATAATTGGGAACAACAACACAGATGACACTTGATTCCAAGAATTAAACAATTAAGCTGTATACAAAGGCACAACCTAGGTTGATAGATAACTTCAATACAAAGCTTGATGGTAAAATCTACTTTCAATTTAATTAATGGAATTACAAACATAGGTTCAACAATAACTTAGGCAGCATAAGCGTAGCATCCATCATCATTGAGAGTGTTCAAAGCACTTATTTATAGGTTATGATGTACCCAAGTTTTGGGACTCTAGAATAATGATTAATTATCCCAAAATCATTGTTTTAAAGTGCAAATGCTTAAAGTTGCAAAATAGCAGTAAATAAAGGAATTTAAAAAAAAACTAATATAAATAATGAATAAAATAAATTGGCCTAAAAATAGGCCCTAAACTTTTCACCTGGAAATAGAACACCGGAAATAGCAACTGATAGATATAGCTATTGTGAAAAATAGCAATCTAGCGCACGAACACCCTTTGGGATTTTGAAACAATTGTTGCTTTAAAACCTGCTGAATTCTTTGATGAACACTACAATCCTAACTGTTGCTTGATCTAAAAAATGGAAAATTATTGCCATAGAGTTTTGGTGAAACTGAAAACTATGGTTAAATCTTTGAATGAAAGCATAAACCAACCATTTTTAAGATGAAAGCACTCATAAATTGCTGCAGAAACCTTAGGTAAACACCATGGTTTTCATCACACACAAGACCTGAGATGACTTACATTCTTTGCTACTTTGATTGTTGCCACCTTTTTTTAAGATATAATAGTGAGGGATCTATAGGGGCCCTCGCCCTTGATATAGCTATTGTGAAAAATAGCAATTTGGTGCATGAACACCCTTTGGAATTCTGAAACAATTGTTTGCTCTGAAACTTGTTAGATTCTTTGATGAACACTACAATCCTAAGTGTTGCTCAATCTACAAAATGGAAAAGGGTTTTGGTGAAATTGGAAACTATTGTTAAATCTGTTAATGAAAGCATAAACCAACCATTTTGAAAATGAAAGCACCCGTAAATTGTTGCAGAAACCTGAGGTAAACACCATGTTTTTCATCGCACACAAAACCTGAGATGACTTTCATTCTTTGGTGCTTTGACTGTTGCAACCTGTTTTTAGGTATAATAGCGGGGGATCTATAGGACCCCCCTGCCCTTGATATAGCTATTGTGAAAAATAGCAATCTGGCGCATGAACACCCTTTGGGATTCTGAAATAATTGTTTGCTCTGAAACCTGTGGGATTCTTTGATTGTTTTTGTTGCTTGATCTACAAAATGGAAAACCATAAATCTATAGTTAAATCTTTGAATGAAAGCATTAGCGAACCGTTCTAGAGATAAAAGCACCCATAAATTGCTGCAGAAACCTTAGATAAACACTATGGTTTTCACTAGATGCAAAACCTGAGATGACTTTCCATCCTTCGCTGCTTTGACTGTTGCAACCTTGCTTTTTTAGATATAATAGTGGGTGATCTATGGGGCCCCTGCCCTTGATTTGAAAAGCTTTCATACATCACATATTCAAACAAACCAGAGATAGTAAAACCCCTACAACCATGAAGAGACCAAACATAACCTTAAACAACCCCCCAAGTCTCCTTGGAAATCGATGATGCATGTACTATATCTACCATCTCATCCACCGATGGCAACTTTGTCAACCTCGGCCTGCCTTTGTGTTGACTTGCAAGAGAAGGGAGTCGCACATCGTAGCAAATCTCCCTTTGGCAGTGAGCCCTATGCATAGATGGATAGTAGAACAGAGGAATCATAAAATCACTGCCTACTTATAGCTGTTCACAATGGTGGTGCGCACATGAAGACCAGCCAACACTTTTTCCATGTCACCACAAAATGCTTGAGGAACCCCTACTTCTCTTTGTAACTTTGCTAGTTCATCAACAATTCCCATGTGTTGGGCTGGAGTGGAGGTAGAGCTTTCTCCCTCGACATTTATAGCTATAGCTTTTGACTCCAAACTTGCCTCCAATTCTATGTTCTCCAATGTCATGTTAGAAAATTGATCAGGCAAAAATGATTGAAGAGCCATAGATGTATACCTACATCTGAAAGAAAGAATGTAAAGTTTGTAATAAAATCTTTGTGGATGGTAGCTTTAGATCGCGTACCTATTGCCAAGGCTTGCTCACCTAGGACACCCTTGATGAACCCTAGGGCAACCGGCTCATTGCAAGCAAATATGCATTGAAGTCACCTATTCGATACTCTCCCTTGTGTCCCTTGCACTCTGTCATGCACCTCCTTTGACTTGTCCACCATTGCTTGCAGATAACCCAAGACCAATCTTGCAAAATGCCAAACTAGATGGAAGCCGATAAGGTGGAAGTTAGGTTCATCATCTTTTATTGTGCAGCTCATGGAAGCAGGGTTTTTTAGGCTAACAACAGGAAGTAATCTATGTGATGTGGAAGGTTTTGTTTGTCATGAGCAACGAAATCAGGCGATTAAAGCATTCAAGTCAACATTTCACTCATAATTGCATGATTTGATCAAGACAAGTCAATTACAATGTGAAAGAGTTGGGAACAAATCTCTTAAGTGGTAGTGATTTGTACTCAGCTTTCAACATTAACGAGTTAGATTCATCATCTTTTATTGTGCAATTGCTATCATCTGTCACAAGAGCCGGAGTGGGAACATGAGCCTTTCATAGCATTTCTTCTTCTTTCATAGACACTTCTAACATAGACTCATTAATAACTGCTGAATGTTTGGGACTTGCCTCTTCATTGATGAACATAGGAGCTATTGAGCATGAGGATGAGGACATGTCAAACTTCAAAAGGAAATTCATTGTGTCTTCTATTGATGACTTGCTCCCAAGGTGTTGCAGGAATTGTCAAGATTAGGTAAAGAATCCTTCCTAAATACTTCTGATCTGATGTGTGCCTCTAGAGCTGAATTCTTCATCCAACTAGGAACTTTCCATGGTCTTGCCCTATGTAGGTTCTTTAGACAACCCTTCGAATGTAGAGAAGGATTCAGATGCATCTTCATCCATGGCATAATTGCTGTCCTCTTGCTTAGCATAAAAAGTTGGATCATCATTTTGCTCTACATATGCTTGTGAGACCTTGTTTTTAGAGAACAAATGATATACTTGTGTAGTTCCTTCTATGCCCAACATGGAAGGTTGTTCTTCACCATTCAATAGTCCTTTTTCCTCATCATAGAATTTGAGGAAAGCTTGTGAGGTCGATAGAAAAACAACTCTTCATTACCTGGTGATGTAAGAGCTTTTGAGAATAGGATTAGGATTCTATGGGCGGCTCCTTCAATGAATTCTCCTCATGTGTTTTCATCCTTTTCTTTTCTCTATGGTCTTTCTTAGCTTTCTAACTCCATGAACACGTGTAATCATTGAACACTTGGCAGTGCTGATTATTCATTATATCATCACAAATGGGTTCATTTTGAAAATATCGTCTTAGTCACCATCAAGCTCATCTCAAAGATGTTGAAGGTAGCCTGAAATTATTTGATGATTTGACTTGGAAAAAGTCACGAGTTGCAACATGTGATGCATTTCCAGACAATTTCTAGCATTGTGATCTCGTCACATGGAAAGAACAAAAAATATTCAAAAGTTGTCTTTAGGAGGTGCCCTAAAGCAAGCCTTTTAGGTGGAGGAGGCAACTTGAGTATGTCATTTTTGTTGGAAAGACAACATTTTTGTGTGGTGTTTTTGGTATTGTTGAGTAGGAACATTTTGTTGAAGCTATCTCTTCATGTTTGTCACATGACACACTGCCCTTTATAAGAGAGGATCAATTGAACTTTGGATCATCAATTTAATTTCCCTTCAAATTATGAGGGGAAACCCTTGAGATCTAAACTAACCCTAGACACCAAACTATAGACAAAATATGCAGATATCAATGCTATATAATATCTTCTTGGGGGTTTTGCATTAATGAAATGACTACTTGCATATGTTATTCCCTAGGATACAAGCACTAGACTGATAACAATCATTTCTTGCAAGTGAGATTTTATAGATTTTATGAATGAAAGCAACTTAATCTAAAAGCACAAATGATAACACCTTCCTACTGGCTAAAATAGAGACTAGTATGTGTCCAAATTCTTCACTGACCATTCTTGCACCAAAGGGGAATAGTTCATGGTGTCTCTGCATGGTAGCCCATGCACTCAACAAGATCATCATGGAAACTAGGTATTCTCTATCTTGCATTGATGATCATTTATACTAGCTTTGAGGTGCAGAATACTTCACAAAGAGGTGCACAATACATTCAAAATGAAGGAAGAACTGTACGAGTGGCGAGTAATATCTTTTAGTTTGACCAAGGTACTTGTGATCATCCATTGACTCATGAATAGTATCCTGCAACCCTTCACCAACATCTTCGTCATTGTCTACCTACATGACATCCTTATCTACAACAAGACTATTGAAGAATAGGTTTGTACAAGTTCAACAAAGTTGATACACTTAGGACTCAAAAGTGGCTAGCCAACTTAGGCAAGTTTACCTTTGGTGTTAGGTTTAAATTTCCAGCTGCATCATATTTGATTGTAAAGGAATTCATGAGGATTAGGGCAAACTCAAGATCATCCAAGTTTGGCTAATTCCTCATAGGTACATAGAACTACAAACTTTTCTCATACTTGCAAATATCTGTCGATGGTTCATGATGTACTTTTCACACATTTCATGGTCATTGAATCAAAGCACACGAGCCAACTTTCTAGTGGACACTTGGGAAACATCAAGCATTTGAAGAACTAAAATTGAGACTCTTCTTTGCACCTCTTATTCAAATGCCTAACATCAATCAACTCTTCGAAATTGGGATTGATGCATTCAATTTCACACTTAGTGTTGTACTTAGTTAGCCGGACACATTGTTGCATATCATTCCAAAATATTCGGTGATGCCATGTGAAGATACTCTTTCTACGAGAAAGAGCTCTATGCAATCGTTCAAGCCGTTGAACAATAGCAACATTATCATTTAGTTTAGGAGTCCACCATTCACTCTAATCAACAAGCCTCTTCAGTTTCTTTAAACACAAAGTAAGTTGGAGAATGCAAGGCACATGAAATGGATACCATAGAAGCAAAATCACAATTAATCACAAAAATCATGAATCGCTAGGTTTAATGATTTTTTCCCCAAAAAAATTACAATTTTTTAAATAAATCGTCATCAATGTATTTTTTTTAGATTTTTCCCACAATCTCAAAATATTCACAATTAAATTGCTAAAATCATAAATCGCTAGGTTTAATGATTTTTTCCCCAAAAAAATTGCAATTTTTTAATAAATCGTCACCAATGTATTTTTTTCGGATTTTTTCCCACATAATCTCAAAATAATTATAGTTAAATTGCTAAAATCACACATAGTCGCGGGTTTGATGATTAAAAAAACGATTTTGATTTGAATCTGTGTTTTCTTTGTCCGAATGGGGTTTTAATTATCAATTGCCATCGCTCGCCTTTGTAAGAACATTTGGATGTTTGTTTTTTTTCAGGGTTTTTTCTTTTTAAAAATTATTTCCTACCAATCCTTCTAGCCTTGGCCAAACCAAACTGGTTGATTCCCCGTCCCATGCTCTCTCTCCCCCCTTCGGTCGAGCTTTCAATTCTTTAAGTCACACTAAGTCAAAGGTAATTCTTGTATGCAGTAGTAGGGATTTTTAAATTTTTTTATAAATATTAGTTTTTAATATTTATTTATTTATGAAGTATATAAAAAATAATTTTATTTATTATATAATTATTATTTCATTTAATAAATTTGTTATATATTAAATTTAATCTCATTAATTAATAATAAAATTATAATATTTAGGTATAAAATAATAAAATTCTATTTTAATATAATAATATATTTCTAGTATGTATTTATTCTATTTTAATATTTTATTATATTTTTTGTTTATATTACATGGTTTTGAGGACTAGGAACCTTCCAAAATTTGGGCCCAACCCAGATTTCAGATTTCACTGTACTCATTAAAAACTTCCACTGTCAACCATCCCCCCCAGAACCTATCTACATGGCCGAAGCCGTAAAAAAAACATATACTATCTATACTACTACAGAGGATAGCTGATTGCATGCTAAGACATCCCCCCTGTACTCCCCAAACCAAAACTTAACCTATCATATCTAGAAATGGGGAGCAGGGCAAATTACTCAGGCCCCAACCCACCCAGACCCTTAAGGTTACATTCATTGCGTATTGAAACACTGTCTTTTGCCATGTCTTCCTTCTCTGTCCCGGCTTCTCCCGAGCAGCAATCAGAGAAAGTCGGGATGGCCTCCATCGGTATGCCCACCTTGAGCTTCTTTGCAATTTCCTCGATTGCCAACTGGAGACACACTTGCCGTTTCTTGACTACATGCAAATGGGACATAATGCAATCATGGAATGTGTCGACTTGCAACATGACATCTCCTACGTCATCATGGAGAAGATAGGAGCACGTCGCAACCGCCATTATTGATGCACAGGAGAGTGACTGGGCCGCATCAAATGCGTTCCATCGTCCCCTAGTGTACTTCGGATCCAACATGTAGTTGGCCATGGCTTTTCGCAACCCCACCTCCGGCTTCCCATCCAAGTCCTTAGACAACTCCCACACTTTCTTCATCTAACGTTGTAGGTTCAGACTTTTGATCTCCTTATCAATATAATTAATAACCCCTCCACCGCTTCTTCGTTGCTTGTACTCCCCAAACCAAAAATTAACCTATCATATTGAGAAACGAGGGCGGGGCAAATTACTTAGGCCCCGACCCACCCAGACCCTTAAGGTTACATTCATTGTGTACTGGAACACTGTCTTTCACCGTGTCTTCCTTCTCCTTCCCGGCTTCTCTCGAGCAGCAATCAGAGAAAGTCGGGATGGCCTCCATCGGTAGGTCCACCTTGAGCTTCTTTGCAATTTCCTCGATTGCCAACTGGAGACACACATACCGTTTCTTGATTGCATGCAAATGGGCCATAATGCAATCATGGAATGCGTCGGCTTGCAACATGACATCTCCTACGTCATCATGGAGAAGATTGGAGCACGTCGCAACCACCATTGTTGATGCACAGGAGAGTGACTTGGCCGCGTCAAATGCATTCCATCGTCCCCTAGTGTACTTCAGATCCATGTAGTTGGTCATGTCCTTTCGCAACCCCACCCCCGGCTTCCCATCCAAGTCCTAAGACAACTCCCACACCTTCTTCATCCAACGCTGCAGGTTCGACTTTCGATCTCCTTATCAATATAATTAATAAACCCCTCCGCTTCTTTGTTGCCAGTTCTCTTCTTTCTCCTTCGTCCAACGGCCTCCTTCCCTTTCCCCTTCTACTCATCCTTAATCATGACTCGACCGATATGACTCTTCCTAGCAAAAGCAGCCATGAGACATGCCGTAGAGAGAAACCCCAATTTCACCACCGCATCAACAAGGAGAATGCAATTGCTACACGTCTCCTTACCTTTGCCAACTAATAACACTCCTTGCCCTTGCCTTTCATGAATGCTCACACGAGTAATTTTACGGTTCCTCTGCCAACATGCACCTACTTACTATCTCATTATTGCCTCTAGGTCATTCTTTGGCTTCCGGTCCCTATCGGGCGTAATATTTTATTATGTTAATATATATACTTTAATCTTATTATTAAAAAATAAGATTAAATTTAATAAATATAAAATTATAATATTTAGGTATAAAATTATAAACATACATACATAACCAGTCCAAAACCGAAACATCATGTACCAGAGAAGCAGAGGACGGGCAAATTATGGAGGTTCGTGCCCCTTATCATTAAAACAGTTACAATTACAACATACCCTATTATCAACACCAGCACCTTCTTCCTTGACCATGTCGTTCTCCGAATCGCATCCACAGGAGAGTGAGGGAGGTGGATGCGTACGTAAGGTCACCTCCAGCTTCTCTGCAATCCAAACCAGCGCCACCTGGGTGTCAAACTGTCTACATTGAATATCATGAATATGCCCCATGATGATGTCCATATGTGTCCAAATCATCATGCAAAAGGATGGAGCAAGCAATCACTGAAAGCATGGAAGCCACTTAGAGAGATTGCGTCGCTTCGTAGACATTCCACCTACCATGAGTGTTACCAGGATCCAGGAGTAGATTCGCCATTGCTGTGCGAATGTTAACCCCAGGCTCACCATCCACCTTCTTAGAAAGCTCCATAATCCGAACCATAATAGTAGATTCGCCATGAACTGGATATTATACATGAGCATGTATAATATCCAGTTCATAATGAATATAAGAGCTTTAGTTGCTATCTCTTGTTTCTATTGAATGTATAACGGTAATTTGACATTTGTTTGTTCATTTTTATGGCATGTTTAACATGATTCGTAGACTAATTGAGTAGATCCGTCTCTTATTTAGTTTGTGGATTGTCCTTTGTTCAACTCTTGGGCTTGGCATAGATTTTGGATTTGAATGAAGATCATTATATGACAAAAGCTCCTGTAGCTGTGGATTGGCTAGGAGACGTCTTGTGAGTATTAATTGGAGTAAAATATATCTATACAAAGATGAAGCTGTAAAGCTAAAATCACATTCCTTTATAATTTAATACCACGAGGCTAAATACTTGTTAAATCTGAAACAGAGGATGGTATTGCTTTGTTAAAGCATTTGTTAGTTAGTTGCACAGATTTTTATTGGCTTATACTTCATGCCTCTTTCAATATCTGGGTTTTTAGTTCTACCTAGGTGTGAGCTGTCTATTGCTTGCCATGAACCTTATTTTTTGTAGGATCACAAAGGGCGCCCTCAAACATCAGTATTTCACATCTGTTTTTGCAGTCTTTATCCAAAATTCCTTTTCATGTAAAAATATGGATCACAGAAGTTTTAAATCTCCGAAAATATTTGAAATGACACTTGTGTTTGAAACGATGTGCATGTTGAAGTCATACAATCTAGATGCAAAAATAAGCCATCTCAAACTGAGCTTTTGTCTGTATTTGCCTTGAACTCAAAACTAGTTTTTATATTTTCCTTGGAAGGTGCAAAATTGTTTTTTGAATAAGGCAATGCCTTTAACTTGGGGCTTGAAATCATGTCATTGGAATGCAGTCAATAGACGACTTGATGAGTGGGTCAAGCTTGAACAACTCAAACTGGATTCTGTTGAGACTGATGTGGATGAGAAGGTTGAAGAGAAGGTATATTCATTATATGTCAATCAGATTAATCTGTCTGATGTTTTGAATATAATTATTTATGCATGGTGGATTAATGAGCATTTTATTCTTGTTCCAAGAGTTTCATAATTCGTTAAGAATAAATCTCAGCATTTGTTAATAACGCTTATTTGTTTCCATATCATTGTCATTTGTCTTGGTTGGTTGTCATTGGTGGTGGAATATATATTTTCAACTTTAATAAGCACAATTTGAATTTATGAAATAATATTGTTTCAAAGGGCAAATGTTTTGTAATAAGGAAACCTGGAAGTTAGTATTTATCTTTCCTTTTTGACTGTGATTTGGGCAGGTATCAAGCTTGAAGATGACCCGTCACCAGAAAAGGAAGATTGATGAAACTCATGTGGAGGTAGCGACTTGACCTAGATGTTTCTTTATTGAATCCAAAATGAACTAGAATGTGTATATGGGGGATATTGAATGCTGTTGTTTCTGTTCATTCAGTAATTATCATATTATCGTTTCTGGTTTTCCTCTGTTACACTTCTGATGTAGGCTTTGCCTGTAAAGACACATTGAATATTTTTAGTTGCTTTCATATATAATAGACTTGTATTGGTTGCTTTTATGATATAATGGACTTGTAGTGGCATTTAGCCTCCTGCTCATTCTATCCATCTTTGCAACAGCAATGCTTCTCCCTTGTAGTTGGAATAATGCAGGCACATATTTAATAAGTTATTTGAAATGCCAAAAGTTTACATGGAAGTCAAATGTTATCTTCAAGCAACACTAAAGGACAATAGTGGGAGGATGGCAGTCATTCAGTGATGACATCTACTGCATAAAAGTTTAGCTCATGGATGTCGAAATAAGGCTTTAAATATATTTAGGAGAAAACTGATAGGATTTTAAGCAGAATGCTACACTACAAAATTATTCTACTTGCAGCAATATAAATAGAATCACATACAATGAAAACAACACATAATATGAAGTGAACAATAGCTTTTATTCAACAAGGTAGTGTACACCGTACAGCCCAATGTAATGCACATCTTACTTTCTATTTATCAATTGGTTGACCAAGGGGTTGTTGGTTAAGACAAAACTGTTGGCCCAACTGTTCTTAACACCAAAAAATAGTCACCATACTACCTAAGCCGACAACACAAAGATTAACAAGACAGTAAAGTTGGAAACAAAGCATTTGTTTTATTCATACGCTGATTACAATACTTAATGACATTATTACTAACTAGTATGTGTGATTCAAAATAAATATTTAACTGCTAGCTTTATCCAGGACTTTGAATGTGGCTTTAATGTGTAAGATGTGCAAGGCAATGCTCATGATAGATGTGTTCTTGTGAACCTCTACTCATAATATACGAGTCTTAAAGGTTAACTCGATATTAACACAGCTAATTTCCAAAAAAAAAATAGATTACATGTTGACTTATGTTTTGTGTTTTAAATTACATGGTCCTATTATTTATGTAACAATTTTGCTGTTGTTAGGGTCACGATGAGCTTGATGCTGCCAGTCTTCGAGAGCATGAAGAATTCACAAAAGTGAAAAATATAGTAAAGATAGAACTTGGAAAATATGAGATTGAGACATGGTACTTCTCACCATTTCCAGTAGAGTACAATGATTGTGAGAAGCTGTATTTCTGTGAATTTTGCCTCAATTTTATGAAGCGAAAAGAGCAACTTCAAAGGCATATGGTAAGCTCATTTACTACACTGAGTTTTACTTTTGTATTTTTATAAACTTAGAACTATGATATGGTTCTTTTATCTAATTACAAACAGAAATGATTTAGTACTCTGCATGGTTATGCATTTGACAAAGTTCTGAAGTTTATTTTTGAGATCTGGCTTGCTTGCTATTATGAATGATCTCTTGTTAGAATTCAAGTCTATCTACTTATGTGAACTGAACTGCATAGTTCTGTCAGATATTAGATTGCATCTATGCTTCTTCTTTTCTCTTTTTCTTTATAAAGGTCAAGATGGATCCCTGCTTAGTTAGACTTATCATTGTGTCTGTCTCTAAACTTTAGCATCAGATTGATAACCTGCTGCAGGCCTTGTTAATGTTTGCAGTGACTATTAGTTTACACTATTTATTTATAATAGGGTAAGGATCTTTGCAGGAAAGACATCCACACTTTAGGGATTTGAATGATGCAGTCAGCCTCCATAGAACAGGAATATTTTGCAATAGCTTGTTTCATTTTTGTAAGTTAGGGCTTTTATTAGCCGAAAGGCTTTTATGGTGAGTATCCAAGCCCTAAAGCTGCCAGATTATTTGTCTCATTTCACCAAAACTAAACTGGCACTGGAACAGAAAATTAAAACAAAAGCATTCATGTCTGGTTGGGTGCCATGTGGTGGAGGATTTGATCTGTTAGCCTCCAGATCAACAGGTATGACCATCTACCAAAGCTGCCCTCGCGCCCACGTTGAATGATGTGCTTATCCTTGTTGGGTTCTGAAAATGCAATTCAACAATCTTAGAACATGTTTATACCTTAAAGGCTAGGGCCTGTCATCAAGAAGGTGGAACATGGGCTCATGTGGTTAAAGGCCAATTGATGGGAGAGGATAATCTCTCCTGCACTTTGAACTCAGCTAGACTTGGGAGGGTATCCCCAGAGGTATTCCTTAATTGGATTGGGTCACAATGAAAGGTGAATAAGATGAAACGTAGTAGTAGTGTCCAATGTATGTTGGACCCCAAAAGTTGTCACTAGGTCACAAACTAACTTATTGCATATAAAACCTCTTGTTAAGTTGATTACTACACCTAGCAAATGCACTTGTAGATGATAACAACATGATATCCCATAAGACGAATCCACTTAACTTCACATATGTAATTTGCAACGTGCAGGCATGCAAGACATGATTCACAAATGATACTGCAGATGTTTGAGATCACTTAGAATGTTCCCTGAGTTATAACATTGAATCATGAGTGCATGTGAAACCCTAATCTAACCCTAAAGCTAATAGGACAGAGAATAATAAAATGAAAAGTGTTTGATCCTTTACCAATCAGACCAATGCCTACTCCATTGGGCAACAAAGTCATAGAATGCAAGGAAGCAGGAGATACAATTGCAAAACAATACAACTAGAACTAGATTTGCATACATAAAAATCAAAGATAGCATACATATAATGGACATACTTAATAATCCCAAACAAAATTGGAATAACCCATGTGAAATGAAGAAAAAACCATTATGAAAGCTTTGCAATGCATTAAATGCTGTCACACATACATCAAATCCTCATTACGCTCAAACCAGCAAATGTGGCAAAAGAAAATACATAGCTGCGACTATACATTCCCCTGAATCATTACATACTGCCATGGAGACATACCATTACATGCATATGCACGTTGAAAACCCTTCCTCTATTTTACAAGATGTATTCCAACCTTTTGCAGGCCAAACCAGCAATGTTTGATGCCCTAGATCAACCTTTAAGCACTTGCAGGGCCAACACTAGATCAATGATCAACCCTTTGAATGATAAAAAGAGTTGTATTTATATCTTTTTCATTTTCATGCCCTAGGTCATTTTTGCGTGAATTCGATGCACTATTGCATCTCCAAAGCATTGAATGAACACCCATTGAATCTCGTGAAATCTGTCTAAAGCCACCTGCAGGTTGAGCAAAGGGGATTGAAAAGCGTTTTCCCGCCCAAAATGGACAGTTGCAGAAGTTAAAATGATCATTAATGGCATTCTGGGAGGTTGTTGACATGTTCCGGGCTGTTCTGAAACATTAGCAGAAATCCGCTGCGCTATTGGATATGGGATGATGGAGGAGGTCTTGCAAGATGTGGAAGTTCCGCGAAAAAATAATGTGGAACTGGATTGGGGAACTGGTACAGGATGCAAAATGTGGAAGTGAACAAGAGACATCTTGTAGCAGGTCGGATTTTTGCAAAAGGGGAAAAGCCAGGCATAATAGGATGTGCAATAGCTAGTAGAAGTTCCACATCCCGCAACAGATCGAATTTCTGCAAAGAGGAAAGACTATGCAGACTAGGATATGCTGTATCCAATAGAAATTCCACATCCTGCAGCAGGGTGAAAACCTGCAAAACACAAAAAATGCTAGAAAAAGATAAGGAAAAATTCTCCGAACCTAGAATAGTTTTGGATTTTGCAATTCTTAACACATTAAAGGATCATGAGGGAAATGAAAAGAGGCAAAATTTAGGCAAAATTCACAAAATAAGGAAAGACTTAGGTAGATTTGGAATTTTTCAAATTGGGTCCTAACAATCCCTATGCACAATCAATGGAATTGAAGACCTTGTTTTTAGATGCAAGCGGCAAGAGTGAATGCTTTTCAGAATTCTGTTTTTGTCTGCCTCGAACAATTCTTGCAATGGAAGCCGGCAAGAATGATGCTGCTGTAAATGTTTGAAAAAAGCCTGAGGCAAGTCATTTTACAGATGCTTAAAAGTGTTGTTTCCAATTCCATACCTTGCGAAAGCCAGGGATTATTATGTGAGAAGTGTGATTGAGTGAGGGCTAAGTATAGTGGGCTGAGTTCAGGGAGCCTGAGCGTTGTGATTAATAGTACTCTGCCAAACAGCTTCAGCATGACCTCGAAGTGAAGACGATACGGACTCTTCAACATCCAAGCACTACTAATTTTTAACCAAACAACAGATGTGTTTGAGGCTTTTTCTTGACCAAAGAGAAGGAATTGAGAAATCAATTGAGGGCAAGTAACTGGCCCTTGAGTCCATCCTTCTAGAAGCCACTAAGAACAAGTTGAGAAAGTTTGATTATACTCTACAAACCAAGCTCTACAAATCATAATATCATTGAATTTTTGATTTTTTTAATATTGGGGTTTGCTAGAGGGGCAAGGGGTTGATGTTGTGAGATGCTAATGCCTGTAGGCAGTTACATTTTTGGAATTGAATTAGAAAAAAATTGTTGTAGGGTTTGTGAATTTAATGCTCTGGTTTTGAAATCCCATTGAAAATCTTGCCTTTTATGTTAGTGTGTGGTCTCAATCGTTAAAACTCTAGAATCTGAAACCTTAATTGCTGTAGAACCTGTGTAATATGTGTCCGAGATTGAACCTTTAATGCCCAAGAGTTAAATCCTGGGGAAATTTTGGTCTCTTCCTAAATAGTAAGTACCCTAGGATTTGCAGCCATGGCTTACAGATGCTTTCCTCAGGATTATTCAGGGCAGCCCTGAGAATCTGCCTGGCTCAATAAACGTGTTAGCCGATAGGCTCTCCCTGTGGGCTTTCATGCCCAGGAATTTGTCAAAAAATTGTTCGACACTAAAAAAATGTCTGACATCAGGAAATAAATCACTTGCCAGAATTGTCTATGGTAAGCATTACATTTGTTTTCCTGGGGATTTTATAATAAGGAATAAGGGTTTAGATTCTGGATTTTTATACTAAATAGCAGGCTCAGTTTTCCTTCTTTTTTGAGTGCGACCGTACAACAATTTAGCCTGGCTTTCCTGGTGGCCATCCCTGTTTATTCGTGCTGTTTACTGCCTGCTACGTTGGACTTTCTTTTATGTTACTAGACTGCCTGCAATTGGCGGAAAATTTTCATGATGGTAACTTTTGTTGACAGGGATCGAGTTTTTTTTAACAATGCAATTTTTTTTCAAATCTATGACCTTCAAATGTTTTTGGAAAAATTAAGATGAAGCTCATTTTATTTGATTCTTGTGAATTAAATGAAAGGTTTATAAGATTATGTTTTTATTTACTCTTGTACTTCAAAAAATAAAATATTTCAATGCACATTTGTAAGATTGTTTTTGTTTAGCTGTAAATAAGTCTTGTTTGATTAAAATGTATGTTATTGGATCTAATTAGTCGGCAGGCTTTTCCCTGTGGGTTTCAAAGTCCAAAAAAATCAGTTTCGGAAATGTTATCTTATACCAATAAATATTATTTAATCGCCGAAGTTGTTTCATTTTATATGAAAAACCACTCTTCTCAGTACAACAAAGCACTTTCAAATAACATGCTTCCATATTATTCCCTGTCAGCAAACCTACTACACCTTGTAATGGTGCAGCTGCTATTCATATCTGCATGGAAGTGTGTTTGGCTACTATGTTTTCTGCTGCAACACAACCGTGTTTACTTTTTCTATTGCTACTATATAAAAACCATGCCCCTAATCTGTATCATCTATTTCTATTGCCTTGTTAAATGATATGATGGCAAAAGACACATGGAATATGGGAGCTAAGTATACCCAAAAGAAATTGCCAAAATACAGTTAGACATGGAAAAATATAGGAAGTTGGACTTATATATACAATAAAGAGTGCTGGTCAAAATTTGTTTTAAATTTTTGCCATGATTATTTTAATGCATATGTTGTAAAATAGAAAATGATTTTCTGTGGTTCTTGAACAGAATCATCTTCTAAACCCTTTCCCAAATGGCTTCTGTTTTTGAACAGCATTATTTTTTACATTTAATTCTCTTTTGCAATTCATCACCATTCAAATTCAAGAAACAAAGATAAAATTATACGATTCTGATGCATAGTGATTGTAATGGTTCGAAAGCCAAGAATCAAATGAAAAATATGCATACTGATACTGTTTTCATGAAGTTATTTCCAAGGTCTTGATTCTTTTTGCCATGTGAAACAACATTTTAATATGTACTAGTACTAAAAGTTTCTCAGTACACAAATATATGCGTTCTTGAAAACTTGACCTATTTGGTAACTATGATGTGATATATGTTCTATGAAAATTATTGCTACAAGACATGGACCTTCAAGGCATAAAATTGGGAGCATCTTTAATGGATAAATTAATCTTACTTTTGTCAAATTGGATTGATTAGGAGAGATAGGTTGTCTTTCAGAGGCTATAGGCGCGCTTGTGCTAGTGAAAGCTTGATCACAGGGTGTTTCTTGAAGAGGTCAGCAGCTAATAAAAGTAGGTGCAATTTACAAATGATAGTCCAACTTGGGAGCATAGTTGACATTGGGAACAAGTCCCGTTAGTGCCGAGGACAACCATAATATCTTTTGATCTTCATATTTTCTGTTTGGTCACAAATCAAGGAAAACAATGTCATGTTTGATTTTTCCAGCCATTACTCCCCGCATCGTCATAAATTTAGGTAAGTACACTTGTTGATGATTGTTTTTAGACAGGTCAACAATAGAGTAAAAACTAGAGTATCCCACTCTCTCTTGAATAAAGCTCTTCAAAGGCTGAACTATGTGATCCAGTGAAGTAACTTCAAGGTTCTTTTTTATGATTCATGATGGGTTAACTCGGTGATTACATGTGAAGGTTCTTTTTTATGATTCATGATGGGTTAACTCAGTGATTACATGTGATCTTGCTGATAATCACAAAGGGACTTACATTAGACTTCTTCATACTTCTTTAGCTTATTCCTCCTTTAGTGTGGATGATGTATCAATAATAAAGAAAAACAAAAGATAAGGGTTTAGAAAGGCTAATCTAAGGTCAATGAAGCAATGATGATGTACGAATAGACAAACTCCTTGATAAACCTAACTCCACTTCGCCAAGGATGCCTACAACTACATGAAGTTGATGCAATCTCCTAAGGTACGCGAATGGTTTTCAAATCATGAAGGCTTATACAAGCACCCATCGAATGGCGCAGCTTGAACAGGCATCCACAATCGAACTTATGCAAATGAGGCTCGGACTAGCTTTACACAACACTTCACCATCGACAAATGTTAAAAGCATGAGCTAAGAGTTGATCAAATATTCAGCACAAACACACATTACATCAAAGAGCTTCTAATCTACTTCTAATCTAATTGAAACATCTCTCCACTTCATCAAGATACAAGAAACCATGTCATTTCACAAGACAACGCTTAACACCAACAAGCTTCAATGTCTTTGCATTAATCTTGAGAAATATTTACAACAACTTCCAGCACTCTCAGAGAATTTCGAGAGTCTCTTCTATTCTACTCCTAAAAAGCTATATTGACTACTGACTAATCTACTCTCTAATGATTTACAAATGAGGCAACAAGGCCTTTATATAGAGGTCCAGAGTACAACAAATGGCTAGGATCATTTCATATAGCCAAGGGCTCAGATCATGCCATCTCAGTAGGTAGTTACAACAACTTGCTATTTTTAGTACATCATAGAGGCAATGAAGGCACGTTTTCCAAAAAAAGGATAAGATGAAATCTTTTAGAACATCTTCCACATAGGCGTCCTCTTGGCTTCTTTCTTATTGAATGTAGTCATATGATGTGGCTGATTATGATTGGATGATGATAGGTACATGCCACATAGGTGCCACCTCAGCATACTTGTGGATCTCAATTGTTTATTCAATATGCTTTTGGGCATATTCTCAAATTGTATCATCTTTGTGATGTCTTCAAACATGATTGCTTTTGATGATGAATACTTGAGATGTATCTTGTTGATCTTGCCTTGTTGATCTTCTTGTAAACTGGATGAGTATGATACATGTTGCTTCATTTGTCTAACTTTGTTCTTCTTCTTGCAGGGTATATGAATGATCTTCCTTGATGCTTCTCGGAGAGTAGATATCGATGATAACATGAAGTAGAGGATATGATGATGCTTGATTGAGGAGGAGACTCTTTTGATACTTGAAGTTGAATGGAACTTGAAGTATGATGGATGAATGTCTTTGAACATGATGATATGACGAAGATGAAGTGTACTTGCAAGATATTCCTCGGAGAACTTAAAGTTTGAATAGATAGATGCCTTAAAGTAGTACACTTGAACTTAACATGATGTCATTGATGAAGAGTGTCAACATGTTAGACTTGCGATGTATCTTGTTGTGACCTCTTGGAGCAGCTACATGATGATGTGGTGTCTCTCTGGTAGTGATTACTTCCTATCCTAACTCTCTGGCATGAATGAATGTGAAAGGCTCCTTTGGAGCAGCTACATGATGACTCTTCCTTGAAGGTGACTCCTATCTTCTCGCTTGAAGGTGACTCCTTGAACAAATCCTTAGCTTTGTTAATGTTCCTACAAGACAGGGGAAACAATGTTAATCACTTTACAACACAAGAATCACTTTAAACATGTAATAATCCTACTTCAAATCTAGGCGCATATATAGGTAAAAAGAGGAGCAAAGGGCGCCTAACACAAGTTAGTTCCATATTTGTCATTTTAAATGATTTCAAACAATTAAAATAGCTTAAAATGATTTCTCTTCTCAAGGCGCCTACTTTTAAACATGGATTTAAGTGATTTTCCTTAGGGCGCAAATCTAGTTGGCATAGAGGTGAAAGGGCGCCTTGATCAATTTGGACTCTATTTGCTATTTTTAAAACTTTGAATGATAAAACATGTCTTAAAGTGATCCTTTCTCTCTAGGAACTTATTCAATGATGTAGATTTGTAATGCTTTCTCTAAGGCGCCAATCTAGGTTGCAGAGGTAGAAATAGGCGCCCTGCCCTTTTGGCCTTAATTTTGTCATTTTTGTGACTCCAAACCATCGGACATAACTTGGAATGGTACATTCTTTCAAGGCGCTCATGGAATGATGTCATTAGATGCAATTTCAATCTAAATGCTCACTGAGGTTGCTCAACTGCAAATTGGCGCCTAGACTTTGGGAGCATTTCTTTGTCAGAGTTTCAATGTTTAAGGCCTTCCAACTTCAATTCCAATCAAGGTGCCTTAATTTTAACCTTTCCTTGCTCAAGGCGCTCATTTAGGTTTCTACCTTTAGGCGCCATCTGGGCTTCTGCAAGTGGGAAAATGCGCCTAACCTCTTAGAGCAAATATTACGCCTAGAAATGTAAGTCCACAAAGTAAGGTATATTGAAAAATATATTTAAGCATAAGTTTCAATATACCTTTCAGGATGTTTGAGATAGGTCTCAGATCCACCGGATTTAACATGTAGATTCTAGATTCTGAGGGATCCACCAGATTTCAGACTTCGTCAAATTTTCAGGATTTTCAGGATATCAGACTACCGGACTTAGTCATTTTCAGGATCTCAAACATACATCAGGATACCAAGACATCAGGGGACTATTGTATCCACCACAAAGCTATAGGCTCAAATAATACTGACTTCATCATGAAAAGGACATCATCCAAGGCTTAGCAAAGTATCAGAGCTTAAAAAAAGGGGGGGTCCCCATTTGCAATGGGGCGATGTGTGATTAGGTCACAACAATACTTACAAAGACTTTACAACATCAGTTTTGGTGGTTGCTCTCTTTGTTGTTTGCATGTATTACTCTTAGTATAATTGTGGACTTTCTGAGTTCACATCTAGTCTATTGAACCTTAATGCAATCTATAACTGAAGAAGATAAGAATGAATAATATTATAAAAATATCCGATACATTGTATGGAGAGGAAAAGATTTTTCAAGCACATAGAGCTGACATGTTAACATCTTGGAAGCATTGGATGGTAAAGTACATGACTTTGATATCGTGTCTTGTGAATTTGAATCTATGCGCACAACTAGGAGTTGCATATGTAGAAAGTTTAAAAATGCTAAGTTAAAAATAATAATTAAGTTGACAATAATGTTACACAAAAAATTATAGATTTTGAATTGTGATTATCATGAACATGCTTAATAAAGATACATCAGAATCTTAAACTAATCATTTTCACCATTATATTAAAATTGAATGTGTGAAACTAACAGATGCATATGCCCTATGTGTAATTTAGTTCACCGTTTCATAAGTCATGACTGGCTATCATAATCTTGAATCTACATTTGCAATACCACTATGCCCAGTTCCACCAGCACTTGCAATCATTTCGTTTTCAACATCAAATGCGACTTGTAACAAAATACTCTTAGGATAGACATCACTCTCTATTTCTGGTTCGTCTTGGTGATCCACAAAGAGAGGCAACTCTATAAGTCCATCCCTCTCAGATTTGTTACCTAAGGTAGTGTCATCAACCTTTTGGCCTTGTTTCTTGAATTGACCCTCTATAGCTTTTGTTTCCATTGGACAAAAAATGAAATAAGTTGTGAATATACACCAAGTTCAGTACTTTCCTTGAACCCAATCTATTTCTTTTCATAGAACGAGTGGAATCGATAAATACTCCAGCTTCCTGTCACAAAAGGAAGATCTAGCAACCTGTGAAACCAATTGTGTGGCAAATCTATGCTACTCAGGTACATGCATGTTGTTACATGCCCAACATCTAGTGGGATATGTGGTTTAGGCTCTATCGTATGAGGCATTCATTGATCCAAATTTGCTTTGACCAGAAACAAACACGGCAAATTACTCCCTCATTGTAGCTGCCTCCTCGTTGTCATCAATATATAAGCAGTTGTAGAAAGCGGATTATAATTATTCAGCCTCCTATGTATTGTGCTTTCTAATGAAGGATGTATTGTGAAATCCCTCTTTCATTAGGTATGGAATTGAGCCTTTCTCACATATAATCAATGCCCTCATAGATCTCACCTATAGAATATGCCAGTTGAAACTGCATAGGAGATTATCTCAACAATGGGCTCAATTGTAATGTCCCCATTTTCGAAATGAGATTATAATAATAATAAAAAATTATAATAAATTAAAATATATAAAAAAAATATAGTATAATTATAAAATATAAATTTAAAATATTAAAGTTTATTTTAAATAATAACTCCTCTCAAATAAGGGTCATTAAAGAAATCCGAATAGTTATGTCTTTTGGGGGAAAAATATATTTAGGAGAGGCCAAGCAAGGAGAAGAAGGCATGCATTGATGAACAATTTTATTTCTGATTTCTACTCCTTGATAGAGCGTGATCTATGGTTCGGCAACCTGAGGATGAAACCCCTTAAGGTCTGAAATTAGAGGACTAAAATCTCCTAATTTCCATTGCTGAGTTAGTGGACGAAAACCCCTGATTCAGGTAGATTTGGATACATTTCAAAGGCATTTCATAAAAATAGATAGCTGCAGTCTTGGAGATAAATCAGCAGCTGTTACAGAAATTAAATTCAGTCATTTTTCTGAATTTTCAATTCTTATTAATAGTAATTTTTACATCACCAAGTAAAGTAAAGGTTTATAATAGCCAAAGAAATTTAAAAGGGACATTACAAATTGTATTAGAGCTGGATCTTGCCATCCTGTGAAAGAGAGGCCAACCTATGATGCAGAAAACCCATTTCATATAAATGGCAGAAGAAGTGAATATGGTAGATAGAGAGGAAAAAACTTCTTTGGGGAAAGTTCTTACAGATAAGTTTGAAAAGAGGATCGATATAATGATAGATATGTTGGGTCAAATGCTCTACATGAAGCAAAATAATATGAATGCTTCCAAAAATCAGAGGAAAAAAAAGTTCATGTGAGGAAATCACAAAGCCCAATACAAGATGATATTCATGCCAGTTATGTAGATTATAGAAATCTTCCGACCGAGATCCAAAAGGCAATGTCTTTTACAAGTTTCATGAATATGATGAGAACCGGAAATGGATCAAGACCTGAGCCTAGACCTCACAAGAATTTCCCAAATTTCAATAAAGAATTGGTGGAGCAGAAGGAAAAAGAACATTTAGAACCAAAACCCCAAGAAGTCATCAAAAGGGTTACAACATTAGAGCAATCAGTGCCTTGGACCCAATCCCATTCTAAGGCATCTCTGTCTAATCAACAAAAGAAGATTTCTCCTATTGCAAGAATGATTGATGATAGCAGAAACAAATTTAGAAGAGAAAATCTTTGCTTCTTATGCAAGGAGTCTTGGGATCCAAGCCACAAGTGTTAGAGAAAAGAAGTGATGACATTAGAAAAAGAGTCGAGGAAACTTGATGAAGAATCAGAAATAAGGTGGAGTATGAGGAAATAAACACATCAGAGCCACAAACTAAAGAAAAGGATTCAATAATTACTACTGTTGGATTTGAGTTTGCTGAAATTGTTAGATCAACAACTAATGATAAGCAATTTGGGAATACTGACACTGATTGGGAATAAAAAATAATGGACTTAGAAGACAATTGTTCAAAATCAGGCCGGTATGAATGGTCTAAACAAGAAACTGATTTCCCATCTAATAACAGGAATAATTTTCGATTTTTCCACTGGGTTGCAGATAACCCACTTTTTGAGATGGATGTAGGGATATTTGTCTAGTGGGATAACCCACTTTATTAAATGGAGGTGTTGTGACCTAATCACACATCGCCCATTGCAAATGGGGACCCCCTTTTTTTTTGAGCTTTGATGCTTTGCATTAAGTTTTGATGATGACTTAGGTTTATTGCATGATGAAGTCAGTGGTGAGGAATAGTTTCTTGGGTTCTTTGTCTAGTTTCTATTCAAGAGTCATTTGTGTTCATTCTGAGACCAATCCTGATGCATGTTTGAGATCCTGAAAATGACTAAGTTTGATATCCTGATATCTTGAAAATCCTGAAAATGACTAAGTCTGAAATTTGGTGGATCCTCCAAATTCCATAATTTGCACGTTAAATCCGGTGGATTCGAGACCTATCTCAAACATCCTGAAAGGTATATTGAAAAATATTTAAAGTATAAGTTATACTTAAATATATTTTTCAATATACCTTACCCTGAGGAATACTGAAAAATGGCTAAGTACTGAAGGGAGATCAAAGTGTTGATCCAATGCGCCAAGACATGAAGGGAGCGCAAAATCTTGATCTAATGCGTCCTTGCTAATGAAAGATCAAAATGATGATCCCTTGCGCCTTAACTAATGCGCCTTGTCTATTGCGCCATCACTAAGGGAGTCCTCTTCAAGTCTTCAAAGTGTGATCATTCAATTAGAACATGCAACCAATGCGACCCATCCATTGCGCCATCCTTAAAGGGGGTTTGACTTGAGTTTGACACCGTTTGTCCCAGAGAAATCAAAAACCTCAACCAATGCGCCTCATCTGGAGCGCCATCTACAAGAGGAGTCTAATTCAACTTTGAGTGAAGCTTCAAGGAGGATTCAAACCATGAATCCAATGCGCCCTATGTGAAGCGCCATTTTGGAGGGCAAGGTAAAGTGAAATTTTGAAGATATGTTGGAAGAAGGATCAAAATCCTCAACTCTTGCGCCTCAACCAATGCGCCTAGCAGGGGGTAGTTTAGCTTTAAAAAATTGAAGTTACCATGAACATCTTACAACCAAACAGAAAAATTTTGATCCAATGCGCCCACTTTGAAAAGGTTTTAACTAAGGTTTTTTGACAAGTTTCAAGAAGGATTCAAAACTCCTATCTGTTGCGCCATTGAGAAGGAAGAGGATTCAAAAGTCTGATGTGATGCACCACTTCTAGGGAGGTGTAGTTCAAGTCTCAATTGTGATCTCAAGAGAAGCATAAAGTCTGATCTGCTGTGCCAATTTAAGAGGAAAGTGAACTATCCATCTAATGCGCCAAACTCCTTAGAGAAGATCAAAACCCTTGTCCAATGCACTTGAGGGAAAGGTTTTAAATTGCAAATTTTAGAAATTTTCAAGAGGATCTAAAATCTTGATCTGATGCGCCTGATCTGTTGCGCCACAATTAAATGATGATGAAGTCAAGTTTTATAAACATTCCATCAAGAGGAGATCAAAACACTTATTCACCGTGGCAAATTCAGGAGGATTCAAAAACCTTAACCAGTGCGCCAAGGTGGAGAGAGCTGGTTTGGGTGTCAACATGCAAATTCTATGATATTTTAAGGAGAGATTAAAATCTTGATCTGCGGCGCCACATGTGAAGGTGGTCTAAGTTCAAGTTTTTGACATACTTTCAAGGAGAGATCAAAATGCTGATCTGCTGCGCCCTCCTCAAAAGGTAAAAATGATGATTTAAACAAGTTTTAAGAAGGATACAAGATCGAAGGATACAAGATCCTCATCTCATGCGCGCCAACCATTGCGCCATCTATAGAGGGATACAAGTTTTTGAAGGATTTTAAGAGGGATACAAGATCCACATCCCATGAGCCTCATCCAACGAGCCTAATTTGAAAGAGTTTTATTCAAGTCTTTGGCAAGATCAAGAGGATACAAGATCCTCACCTAATGCACCATGTCCAATCTGCCAGTGTTAGAGGATTCAAAACATCCATCTAGTGCGCCCGAAACCAAGAAGAAACCAAAGTCATCATCTAGTGCGCCTAGATCAAGGAGTGAAAAAATAGTGATTTAAAAGTGGAATTTCAACCAGAGGATGCAATTTTGATCTAGTGCGCCACTTTGGATTGAGGTTAAATTCAAGTTTTATGAAGGTTTCTAGGCAAGGAGTGAAATTGGCATCCAATGCCTCATCCATATATGATAATTTAAAATTTATGATTGCATCAACTAATTTGGCATCCAATGCACTTAGGATTGGAAAGGTTAGAAATTGATTTATAATGATTATTTTGTGTTATAAAGCCAAGAATTGATATTGTTTCTTTGTGTGTAGGAACAAGGAGCTTGGATTGAGCTAAGAAGTCATCCTAGGAGCTAAGTGCCTAGAGTCATCTTCAAGCGAGGGATGATGAGGACGTTGCTGCGAGGAAACATCAGATAGCTGCTCCAAGTGATCACATCAAGTCCAACATATCGACACTCTTCATCTTCATCATCATCAATGGCATCATGTTAAGATCATCAAGTTGGAACACTTCATTATCAATGACATCATGTCAAGGACATCTAACCATTAAGCTCCAAGTTCTATCAACTTCAAGTATCAATTAGCTTCTTCATCAATCATTACTTCAGGGTCAACATGGCAAGTGTACTACTTCATCTTCATCATCATCAAACATTCCAAGACACTTCATCTATTAAGCTTCAAGACTCTTCAATCTTCAAGTCTTTGAGGAGTCTCCTACTCCATGTTATCAATGAAGCATCGTCATCTAGTCTACTTCATGTCACCATCTACTACATTACTCTCTAAGAAGAATATGCATTCAAAGAAGATCATCATGTACCCTACAAGAAGAAGTACACAAAGTTAGTCAAATGAGCAACAAGTATCATACATCCTACTTGCAATGAACAAGGCAAAGATTAACAAGATACATCCCAAGAATTCAAGTTTCAAGCAATCATGTTCGAAGACATTACAAGATGATACAATTTGGGAATATGCTAAAATGGCACCTACGTGGCAAATACTCATCATCAAGCCAATCACAGTTCGCCACATCATTCAACAAGAAGGAAGCCAAAGAGGACATCCATGTGGAAGATGCTCTAAAAGATTCTATTTTATCCTTATCTTCTTGGAAAGTGTGCCTTCATTGCCTCTCTCATGTATTAAAAATAGCAAGTTGTTGTAACTACCTGTTGAGGTAGCATGATCTGAGCCCTTGGCTACTTGAATTGATCTAGGCCATTCATTGTAATTTTGGACTTCTATATAAAGGCCTTGTTGCCTCATTTGTAAAGTAGTAGTTGATAGGAGAATAGTTGTAGGAGTAGAATCGAAGAGACTCGAAATTCTCTGAGAGTGCTTGAAGTTTTTGTAAATATTTCTCAAGATTAATACAAAGGCATTGGAATTCATTTGGTGTTAAGTGTTGTCTTGTGGAATAACATGGTTTCTTGTATTTCGATGAAGTGGAGAGATGTTTCAAATTAGATTAGAAATAGATTAGTAGCTCTTTGATGTAATGCATGTATGTATTGGATATTTGATCAACTCCTAGCTCATGTTTTTAACATTCATCGCCGGTGAGGTGTTGTGTAAAGCTAGTCTGAGCTTTATTATAATTTGCATAAGTTCGATTGTGGATGCTTGTTTGAGTTGTGCCGTCTAATGGGTGCTTATATGAGCCTTCATGATTTGAAAACCTTTCGCTATCCTTAGGAGATTGCACCAACTCCATGTAGTTGTAGACATCCTTGGCGAAGTGGAGTTAGGTTAATTAAGGAGATTGTCTATTCATGCATCATCATTGCTTCATTGACCTTAGATTAGCTCCCTAAATCTTATCTTTTTCCCTTTTTTATCATTGATACATTGTACATATATCATCCGCATTAAAAGGAGAAATAAGTTGAATAAAGTAAGAAGAAGTCTACGTAAGTCCCTTTGTGATTACCAGCAAGATCACATGTAATCACTGAGTTTATCCACCATAAGTTATAAGAAAGGAACCTTGGAGTTGTCTCACTGGATCACATAGCTTAGCCTTTGAGAGACTTTATTCAAGAGAGAGTTGGATACTCAATGTTTTACTCTATTGTTGACTTGTCTAAAAACAATCATCAACAGGAGGCAAAGACATCTCATGGTTCAAGTTGTGCATCTTGTGATAATATCAGAGTAGCATAGCGGAAGTTGAATGGTGAAATGGTTCTTCATAAAGAACAACCCCTGGGAATGTTAGACGTTGTAGAGATAGAGCAATTAGCAGAGTTGAGTATGACTCAGAAAGCTTTGCAGGGCAATATGGATTGTCAAGCAAAGTTGTTTGAAGACAAGAAAGACAAAGTTGTTAAGAAATAATGCCCCAAATTATACTATCTTCGTTGCATGGATCTAAAGGAAATAACACCCATTAAATGTTTCTTGATTAGCATCAACTCTCTTTCATGTTCTTTAAAAAGCCCATTAAGGGAAGACCACTTTGGATGATTTCCTTCCTAGTCAATAAGGTGAGCAAGTTTTTCAATTCCAAGTTGGTTCATGGACAAGAGAAAATCCCTAGGCATGTGGGAGCTTAAGGGATTGTTGCCGAGAATAGTTAAATCCCAACATCTAATGTTGCGACCATTTCCGAGATACTGAGATATATTATCCTTAATTAGTTCAACATATCTAATAGTTAGAGTCTAGATTTTAGAGGCACTTGGCTTTTAAAGGATGTCATTGAGCAGACACGTACCTTGTTTGCCATCACTGTATTTGTGAACAAGAATTTGTTTCCAAAGATTCATTGGAGGATTTAGTAGGGTCCAAACAAGCCTTGCATCATGAGCAGTGCTCATGTTGAGTGTTGGCTAATGCCTTGATTTGCAATTACCCTGTTTCCTTATTTGACCCCTGTTAATTGTCAATCTGGGGTCTCCTTTTAATGGGCCTCATTAAAAGATTTTTGGGCGCTAGATTCAGTTTTAAAATCCAACGTATAGTCTTGTATCTGCCTTGTGTATTTAATTCTTGTCTTTGGTGCTTCCACTTGTCTATCATGACTATGTCCAAGTGTTTATATTGGATGCCCACGTGTCTATATCAGATGTGTCCAGTTTATTGCCTTGTAGATCTTATGTCATCGATCAATTGCTTTTAATTAGTATGTGTGCGTTCATAGTGTTTGTATTTCCGGACCTGTCCATTCATATAAATCTCGGCTTAGTGAGGATGGGGGGTACAAGTCTGGTTTGTTGAAGTTTAAATCCGTTTTGCTTGTGTGTGTTGGACCTGAGCTTATTATATGTTACAGTTTGCTCATGTTCTTTCATCTGAAACCCAATGTGCTCTCCTCTCTACTAAGAAGCCTTTTCAAATATAATTGAGTGGGTGTTTGAAATCTGATACATAATGCTGATGTTTGCAATATTGTTTTGAGTCTGTGTTCTTGCTTTATCCCCCCCTGAGAGTTTTATACACCACATTCCCGTAAAGATCTTGCGTTCAGACTTGTCTTGTTTTATGTTTGATGTATTTGCCCATCTCTATACAATCCAGTGAGTGAGCGACACAGGTCCGGTGACACTGAGTTTTACACATCCTTGGGCTCTATATGTCACAGTTTTACTACAGTCTCACATCCAATTTCTTGTTTATCTTGTGTTCTATGGTCCTGAGTTCCCATGTTTTTTCTAGTTCATTGATGCTTTGGAATTTGGTAGTCATGATTTCAAGTCTGTGGGGCTTGCCTATGGCGCACCCAATTTTTTATATGCTGAATTCTTGGCCACGTCCAAGTACATTTTGCGGCTTTGCTTTTAACATGATAGACTCTGCTCTATTTTATTCGGTTGATGAAAGGGTTCAAGTCCACATGCAAACAAAATTCACACCTGTCCTTATCTTGTTTGCAATTGTTTATGTGGAGCTTGGGGTTGATAGGCAATGGATGTGTGGCTCTGGGTATTGATATTATTGGTCGTTTGGACCCCACCAAGTGTATCAGGATGTCCGCGGTGGCTCATATGATGACATACCTTGGGAATGACAAGTATATCCAATTTGGTAGTGATAGCCTTAGGGATGGAGTCCAGCTCGGCTATGGCGATGCATGGTGATATGCCATGTGCTATCTAGATAACTGCAACTATGTGCTTGGGTGTTTCTGGGGATTTTTGTGTTCGATTGCTGCTGGTGTTGAGTTTTTGAAAGTGGTGGAGGAGCTGTGACACGTGTATAGGTTGTGATTGACTTAGCTTCCTTTGGTGTATCCACTTGAATTCACGTTGTCTGAATTCAGCTAGTTATTTTTAAATTGCTATGTAATCTATAAAACAAGATGTAGTTAATACCCAACTTGAGAATTCTCTGGGTAGTTGGATGCAGGAAATTTGTGTTAGAATCCAGAGCTGATTGAGAGATGCAATTTGATCCTGTTTGTCTTATCATGTTGAAAGTAGTTGGGGAATTGTTAATTCGGCATGGTGTCTTGCTTTTGGAGGAGTAAAAAATGTTTTGCAAGGCTCAATGTGCTCTGAAAACTGTGCAGTTCCTCTTCCCCTGTTTCAGATCAATTAGTGGTTGTGACTTGTTGTGGATTTGATTTGTGAGCCAATTTTCCCATGCAAATTTAGGGGGCCATTTGCATTCAGAATGTGATCTGATGTATTGATATCATGGGCATCGTGTGGGTCAGGTTGTAGGAGTTTAATTCTTTTGATCTTTTGTGCTTCTGGTCTACCATGAATTTAATTCCAGAACAAGGGAGCAGACACTGCAAGTGGAAATGGAATCAGATTATGACCTGACAATTGTTTGAACCAGATTAATCCATGTGTCATGATCTTGGCGATTCATGTTTTCTTTCCAGTAGTGCTATATATATGTTTTCTTTTGACTGTATAGGGAAGGTTGTTGGATCTGTGGTTTGCTAGTGAGTTTCCAGGTTGTCTTTCATTCTGAAATGCATTTTTATGGTGTCAAATTCGTAAATAGATTAGAATTCTAGGGATTTGTGTATGTTACAAACTCTTGAGAAAGGATATGTGAAAGTGTTCATTGATCTGAGTGTCTCCCTAGGCTTGGTATATGTTTTAGGAGATGATAGCTATCTCTGATATCACATTTGATGGTATGAATCGACTGTAATTGGTCAGCTTGGGCAGAAGTTGTAATATATCTTTGAGTTTTCTTAAAGTACCCTTTTATTGTAATATATGGAGCACATATTTTAGCCCATGGATCATTGAAGTATGTGTGATTTTGATTTCTTGTAATACTCTAGGAATGCATTTAAACAAGTATATAAGCTGAACTTGTATAAGTTTGATGCACTCTTAGTTTCTCTGCTCTGTTTTGAGTCATATAATGCTTGAAGGAAAAGTGTTTAAATGTATGTGAGTACTTGGGATTGGAAGTTTAACCATCACCCAATTAAAATCAAGGCACTGGTCTTCATGCAACCACTTTTCTTGCCATTCCACTTAAAAATTCAGTAAACAAATCTTACTTATCTTTGTTCTAGTTTTACATGTGTGGCTAACTAGCATAGCCTAATAAACCTGATTTTTATACCATCATATGAGAGCCAATATTAGATAAATCTGTAGAGGGTTATGCTGAGTTGTTTGTCTGATTTATCATGCATGAAGTAAGCCTATAAATGTATGCATCTTTGGGGATATAAATCTGATATATAAATGGTTACATGCATGATATCTATTATATGCTGAAAGAGGTTCATAAATCTTGAGTCTGCAAACTTGCACAGTGAAGTCTAGTGACAAATTTTAAGGATTCCATATGTTCAGGGTATGTTTGCTGCCAGGAATAAATTTCATTGTTTTATTTTTCTTTAATTGTTATGTAAAACCCACAGGGATTACCCTCCCAGGTCTAGCATAGCCTAAAGTGAAGGTGGTGTACCTTGCCTTAGTTGGCCCTGAACTTTCCTCTGCCTACTCATGAGTTCCATCTTATTGTTATCAAGTTGACATCCCTGGCTTTAGAATTAGGTCTCCTCTCTAGGGTTAGTGGAAAAGCAACTAGATCACCAATAGTGAACATAGATCTAATGCCCAAACCACCATGCTGCTTTTATTTAGTAATGCCAACAAGATGGAATTTCTTCCGGCGAGTTTGCTTACCGCGTTGCCATAAAATATTCCTGATTTTTTATCTAAAGAATGAAGAATAGAAGCAGTAACATGATAGATCATGAGCTAATAAATAGGAAGGCTAGAGATTACTGATTTTATCAAAACCAATCTGTCAACAATACTAAGCCACCCATTGCTGATTAGAATGCACTTATCAGTTTTTTCCAAAAGGTTTAACCAATAGGCAGAGCTCTTTAGTTTAAAGCTCATCATAGGGACAGCCAGATAGAGAGCGAGCCCTATCAAACTCACCTTCAGTACATCTAATGATTTTATAAGAACCTTATGCATATCATACACTGTTAGTAACTGGACTCTTAGAGCAATAAATTAAATTTTTGTGTCTATAAACAACTAGTAGTTGATGTCATGATCAACTATCCCCAAGGAAAACTCCACCCTTAGCCTAATGTGAACTCGCAGAAAGTGGCATTTTATTGATTCAGTTGGTTCAAATATTTGGGTTGCGTAGTTTGTGCACAAATTATCACAATTTTTTACAGGCAACTGAGTTTTAGAATTGTTATTAATTGAAATTAACTGGAGGGGCGCTTTAATTTTTGAAAAAAGATGTCTACTGACTAGGAAACTTGCTGCAAATCTATCTAATCTGTCAATGGCTTTGCAGAGGAAATGTGATCTGAAGCATCCTCCTGGAGATGAGATATATCGCAGTGGCTCGCTTTCAATGTTTGAGGCAAGTTTCCTGATAATGATCTTCATGAGATCTTATATGTTTTTTTGATAATTCAAGTATCTATCATTGATTTGTGTCTTTTTTCCATCCTTAATATTACTTTTTTTTCAATTCAGGAATTTAGCAAAACAGGCAACTAAAACACAATACAACTGGCTATGTTGATTCTTTTCTGCATTTTCTTCATAATACATCTGTGCATTTTTAATTTAGCTTCTAGCATGTTCTGTATGAGGTTTGTTTTGTTGCTCTGATGCTTGCAGAATTTTTCTACCTTGATTTTTTACATTTGCATATCCTTTATATTTGGCGCAATCTTTAGTTTCGTTGTTCTCAATTTTGCTGCTACTGTTTATCATCTATTACGAAAAAATGATATGATACCAAGGATGTCTCTGTGTCTATTAATGGCCTATGTGATGGAGTTCTCACATTAGTGTGATGGAAATTCTAGAGTTTATGGATTGAAGGACTTCTGCATTAGAATGAAGAAGGGTAGCTCATTATTTGTTATATTTATGATATTATAATATGCTGTTAATTTGCTTGGTGCCATTGGCATTAAACAATAATACATGTAACTTGTCCTCTTTAAGCTGCCCAAATTATATTTAGTAGATACTCTCTGTGGTAATCATTGCTCAAAGAAGTTGTTGGGCGATAACAGCAAGATAAAGGGTCATTGGTTACATAGCTACAAAATATTGTTCAATTGCCTCTGTTCTACAAAAATAGAATATTTTTGATTGAGAAATTTGTAACTGAGATGACTCCAGTAACTGAAATTAGCCGATTGGGGCTGTGCAAACTATTTCATGTCTTCACCAATTTTGATATTCCATTGAGAAATTTAATAGAAAGTCATGAGTGCTATTGCCCATAATGAGTGAAAAAAAATGTCACAATGGCAAAGAAGGAAGTTGCCCTTGGAAAATGAAAGTAATAGTAATTACAGAAACAGACAAACATGAAACATGGAATTGAGAAGAATATAATGAATTTTATTTCTACATCTTTCCTGTAGGAAATTCATTGTCTTCTCCAAGAACCTTGTCACATGATCATTTATGGCTATATGCCTAAAATGAAACAGCATGGAATATATAATGAATTTTATTGCTACATCATTACTGCAGGAAGTTTATTGTCTTCTCCAAGAGCTTTGTGATGCGATCTTTTATGGCTATATGCCTACTTTGTATATGTCTACTTATATGATTCTAATATTCTGATAACTTGTTCAAACATTTACTTGGTAATGTAAAATGTTTTCTAGTTAAGGGTGCTGCTTTAGAATGCAATATTGTTTGCATAAAGGGGTTACTCGAAATAAAACTGAAAGCCACAAGTTTTTATTTTGGTAGCCAGAAGCTTCTGGAGATTCAGCCCATGGGGGCTACACAGAAAAGCAAATTGTGGCTTATTGCATGCAATTGATTGTACCTGAAATTCCTCAAAATCCGTTGTCATTTCATAGATCTGATCGTATTTCCTGTAGTTTCTGCCTCAACTGTAGAGGGTTTGAAGTTTGTTTCTGCAAAATGTTCAATTGCTGATCTTTTTTTGTGATAGGTGAATGCTCACAGCCGACTAATTTTAGTGTTTGTTTTGTTATATCTTGAAGAAGCACCCATTTTCATAAGTAAGCCCTTGAATACTCTGTACAACAATCTGTTGCAGAAGTAGTCATAAAATACATTGCAATTTAATTAAAGTATTAAGCCATATAGAGGGTGTATTAGTTAGGAATAATTGCTACATGCCATCAAGTGTTGCCAAAAAGAATTTATTCTATAATCTGAGTTTAACCTTACAAGAAGATGGTATCAAAGAAAAAATCAGAATATGAGAACACTGTTCTGCTATACTTATTTAGAAAGTTATAATGGTTCGTCTTTTATAAAGGTTCAACAATTTGCCATTTATAGATTAAAATGGTTTTACGTTCTGTTATGTATTTTACAGACAAGATTATTCCATCTGATGTTGTTTTAATTTTTTCAGTACTTGCGCATCTATGTAGAACTTGGCTTTTCTTTTTTTGTTTTTGCCTTTGCAATATTCAATTTCTTGTTCTATTTTTTGGGGCTGAGTTCTTGTCCTCTGTTATGCCCACTTTTGCACTGTCCTTTTTATCTCCAACTGTCATATTGTTTGTGACCCTATCTTGTTCTTGTTTATAGTTTATTATTCATTGTTAGCTTTAACACATTTTCATTTTTGTTTAATGTTACTTCATATTTACCTTTAATCTTTTTTGGTGATTACAAATTCTGTTTAATGCACAAGATTTTGAAATTTGATAAAGATACTTTTTAGCAGGTTGATGGAAAGAAAAACAAAATATACGGGCAGAACCTCTGCTATTTGGCCAAGTTGTTTTTAGATCACAAAACACTCTACTATGATGTGGATCTGTTCCTTTTCTACATTCTTTGTGAATGTGATGATCGTGGATGTCATATGGTTGGATACTTTTCGAAGGTGAGTAGACTACCTTTATTTCTGTTTGATGTTCAAATACATGAATTTTGATGTGTTTAGAATCATAGATAATATGTTGTTTTTAATTTCCTAGATGGATCCTCCATGTTTTAGTGTCAGGCTGCCGTGTTTTAATATTGTGGCTGCTAATTTTAAACAGATTCAGTACAGGGTTAAATGCTAGTAAAATATCACACGGGCATACAGAACTGCTAGTAGAAGAAATTGAAGCAGTGTGAACAAAGATTGTTTTTAACTTTTCTGTATTACTATTTATCAGTGGTTCTCTGAGTTTTGGGGAGGGCAATATTTTTTTTGGTATTTGGGACAGCTGTTAAAATAATATAAAAAATCAATACTTCAAATTTTAAAATCCAAGTAAATAAAAAAAGAAAAATAACTTAATGGTCCATCAACTGGCATGACATTTTTGCCTAATTTGATATTCAAACCAGATTAACCTGTTGTCAGCAAGAATCAAAGCAAGCAACTTAAGACCGTATCAACATTGGTGTCAGTAACACTTTTGTCATTGTATTCTTGCTTTCAATTTTTTTTTGGTATGGAAAACAGGTATTTATAATGATGGGCTAAAATCCCAGAGTAGATATTTTTATGCTACTCAATATTTATCATTATTGGTGAAGAGGTCATCTACAGACACACAAAAGTGGCCTTTACTCTACAATTTCTGAAAAAATCAACACAAGTGGCTTTCACTTTACAATTGCTGAAGAAATCAATATAAGTGGCCATCAGAAATTCTTAAAAATCAATACATTTGGCCTTAACTTTGAAATTTCTGAAAAAAATAATTTCGACTGATGCTTTTCCAGTCCAGATTTGTATTATTGAAATGACTAGTGTTAAACAGATAAGATACTTTGATACCCGACCTTGAAAATGAAGCTGGGACTAAAAAACAGATGCCATAAAGTGCATATCATATTGAACTACCATAAAATGATAAATGATGAACTCTATCTTGTAAACTATTAAGATAAACTTTGTACTGTCCCTTTTCAAAATATTCATAGGACCCTATAATTTTTTATTTTTTTATATTTTCTGATTTGCAATATTGAATATTTATGGAATACGAATAACAGTAAATAAATACCAAGTCAAATTTCTGAAACCCATACACATCAGATGATATTACTGTTATTGCAGCAATCTGAAACTGATAAATATTGGAGCAAGTACAGCAGAAATCCTTTATGAAATAATCGGCAAAACCTAATTATTATTAATTATAACCAGCCGCGATCAGACTTACTAGCTGTGATTGATAGCTGGACCCAATGTTACCGCTGGGAACAAATGTACAGCCGCTTGAGGAAAGGTACTGTTGTGACATAATCACACATCGCCCCATTGCAAATGGGGACCCCTCTTCATTTTGGCTTTGAGGCTGTTTTGGTTTCGGCGGTGTTGTGACCAAATCACACATCGCCCCATGGCAAATGGGGACCCCTTGTTTTTTTAAAAAACTCCAGTGCTTTGCTGAGTCTTGTATGATGTCTTAGAGCTATTTCATGATGAAGTCAGTGGTGTTTGAGTCCTATAATCCCTTGATGACCTGATCCTGATGTTTGAGATCCTGAAAATGACCAAGTCTGGTATCCTGATCTTGAAGACCCTGAAAATTGGCTAAGTCTGAAATCTGGTGGATCCTCAAAAATCTAGAATCTGCATGTTAAATCTGGGGGATCTGAGACCTATCTCAAACATCCTGAAAGGTATATTGAAAAATATTTAAAGTATAAGTTGAGAGATTGTCAACTTATACTTAAATATATTTTTCAATATACCTTACCTCGGGCATTGTTAGTTCTGGGCGCGAAATTCTCTAGGATCACCTCAAAACTCCGCCTAGAATTTAGGGCGCCTTCCATCATCTAGACAACCTCAAGATTGCGCCTTGGGCAAAACCAAAGCGCCTTGATTGAAATTGATGTTGCGAAGCTTGAAACACTGCAAATTTGACAAGGAAGAGGCATTTAGGTCTAGGCGCCATTTCATGTTTTATTCAACCACAAAAGTGCGCCTAAGTTGAAGGCATGGAAATGAGCGAGTAAAGCTAAGCGCCCTTCATTGTGGCCGCCTAAGGTTCAAGCAGTCTCACAAGGATGTAATCAAGTGCTGAAGAGCCTTAAAGACGTCAACAATGAGCAAATTCAAGTCTAGGCGCCTTCATGCATTGAATTACCTCATTTTGGCGCTTAGCATGAAGAGATGTTCAAACTAACCCAAAGTTGCGCCTTAGCATGAAAGAGCATGATATGTTTAAACTAACTCCTATCATGATGTTTGAGATCCTGAAAATGACCAAGTCTGGTAGCCTGAAATCCTGAAACCCTGAAAAATTGGCTAAGTCTGAAATCTGGTGGATCCTCCAAATTCTATAATCTACATGTTAAATCCAGTGGATCTGAGACCTATCTCAAACATCCTGAAAGGTATATTGAAAAATATTTAAAGTACTTATACTTAAATATATTTTTCAATATACCTTACCTTGGCGACTTACATTTCTAGGTGCGAATTTGCTCTAGTACTTAGGCGCAATTTTCCCACTTGCAGAGACCCCAAAAGTGCGCCTAGAGGACAATCAACCTTCAACCTCTCCTAGATAGGCGCCTTGATTGAAAATTTCCTAAGAGACCTCAAGAAGTGAAAATTTGACCAGTTAAACACATTGTGAGTTAGGCGCCAATTTCACATTCAAGTGATCATCAAAATTGTGCCTTGAGTTGACATGATTGAGTTTAGGCGCCCATTCTTTGTTCCCTTTTGCCATTTTTGGCGCCTTGAAGAATTGAGCACCTTGAGCATCAACAATGAGCGCCTAGGGGAAATTGCATCCAAAGATCCATTTGGGCGCCTTGACATGAATAATGTGAAGTGAAAGAATCTAGGCGCCATTTCCTACCTATTCAAATCTTAAGATGCGCCTAAGAGGAAAAACTAGGTTTGAATCCATCCACATTGAAAGTGTTGAGTTTGACAAGAGCACAAGGGTATTTTGAAGTAAAGGGTTACATCAAAGCTAGGCGTCCATTCCTACCTCTGCCACCTTAAATAGGCGCCTTAGGGAAAATCAATCAAATTTATGCCTAAAAGTAGGCGCCTTGAGAAGGGAGATCATTTTGTACTATTTTAAGTGTTTGAAATCACCTAAGGTGTCAATTATGAAGTTAAGTGTGCTAGGCGCACTTTCACTTATCTACCAACCTTTATGAGCGCCTTGGGAGAAGTAAGGCATATGTGTTTGAATGTGAAAAAATCATCAAAGGCGCTCCTTTGTCCACAAATTATTATACATTGGCGCCCCAGGAGGATTGACTTTGATTTGACATTAGATCAACCTATGATTGAATTACTTCTTTTGGGCGCCCATTTGATGCATAAGTATGAATCATTTGAAGTATTAACAACCTATCTTAAGTCTTAGGCGCCAAATTCAACCCAAAGCCACCAAGTTTAGCTTAGGCGCCATTCCTTGCTATTTTTGGCGCCTTAGTGTGAAGGGAGTTCTAAGTCAGTGGAAGATGGCGCCTAAAGACAAGGATGTCTCTTAAGGGTTTAAATATGAAATGAAACCATTAAACATCAAGAATTAGCCTCAGAGAAGTCAAGGCGCATTTTTTAGTTCAAATCACCTCATTCTAGCGCTTTGGGAAAGGTACATGAAAGCACATCATTGAGTAAGCGCCTGGGGAGAAGACACATCCAAGACATCTTTGAAAGTTGGCGCTTGAAAGATAGAAGCCCTCTAAGACCCATACCATTGTCCAAAGCATGAAAAATGCCAAATATGAAGCCATTAGTGTTAGGCGCCCTTTTGCTCCTTTGCCAACTCAATTGGTGTCCTAGAAACAACCACTCAAATCCATGATAGAAGCTTATCCCCATCATCAAGTATATCCCTTTCCACCATCAAGCATATCCCCACCACTCACCTGGTTGATGTTTGATACACTTTTCATCTATCTGTTTTATATAATCCGCATCATAGTCCACTGTTTTCATTCACCTTATCATTTCATCTTTTCCTGCCAACATCAGTAAGTGCGTATCATAACTTGACATAATTTTGTTTGGACCACTGTGTCATCTGCAGGCTCAAACTCTGGAGTTCCTCCTGTTCGTTACCTCGGTGAAAACCTGGCAAACAGGCGCCGTGTGTAATGTGTAAATATTCAATACCCCAAAAAAAAAAAAAAAGAGAAAAAAAAAATGATGAAAAAATAAAAATAGTAAAGAGAAAAAATTTCGTCCACAGGTGAAAACCACTTCTGGTGGCGCCTTGGATAAGTACCATGGTGAAAACCTGGCAAACAGGCGTCATGGTAGAGACACTCTGTCTCATTTCACTCCTTTCCGTTTCATTACATTTCCATTCCATATCATACCCTATTCCGCCGTCGCTCCATTCAATGCCATTTGCATGTTATCATTTGCCCATTTCATCCATATGTACATATTCGTCTATCCATCCTTTTCATGAATTTACCTAGCTTGAGACAGATGAACTTAGATGATCCTGGCTTCTGAGGGATGGGAATGAACACAAGTGCTTGCACTTCAAACTTCAAATATGGATAGTCGCGCTGACAATTGGTTTTGATTCTTTGATTAGGTGGTTTTGTTTATTTGATCTAGTGTGTGGGTGTACATAGAGATTTTGAAACTTGATTTTTGTTTAACTTGGGAATGCTTAAGAAACTGTTTTAACTAAAATCTATCTTTAATCACACATCAAATGATGTAGTGTCTTGATCCAATCTATGCTTCTTTTCCTTTTCGATTTCGTTGTCTAGCTGGCTGATAGGTAGAAGAGGAGTGTCTGAAGTTTCTGGGGTCTGGATTGAGTCTTTGTCTCTGAAATGTTCAAGAACATTTATTCGGGTTGACGCTAGATGTTGTGAGCAAATCACACATCGCCCCATGGCAAATGGGGACCCCCTGTTTTTTTAAAAAACTCCAGTGCTTTGCTGAGTCTTGTATGATGTCTTAGAGCTATTTCATGATGAAGTCAATGGTTTTTGAGTCCTGTAATCCCTTGATGATCTGATCCTGATGTTTGAGATCCTGAAAATGACTACGTCTGGTATCCTGATCCTGAAGATCCTGAAAATTGGCTAAGTCTGAAATCTGGTGGATCCTCAAAAATCTAGAATCTGCATGTTAAATCTGGGGGATCTGAGACCTATCTCAAACATCCTGAAAGGTATATTGAAAAATATTTAAAGTATGTAAGAAATTCAATCTCTCAACTTATACTTAAATATATTTTTCAATATACCTTACCTCGGGCATTGTCAGTTCTGGGCGCGAAATTGCTCTAGGATCACCTCAAAACTCCGCCTAGAATTTAGGGCGCCTTCCATCATCTAGACAACCTCAAGATTGCGCCTTGGGCAAGGAGAGCTTAAAATCCATCATCAAGTATATCCCCACTAGTGGAAAGGGATGATATATAATGGAATGGACGGAATGAAACCATAATCAACGTTTGTTCATATCAACCTAAACTTCGAAGCTTGCAAGCGGAAGGGAGGTATATATAATGGTGGAACGGGAATGGCGATTTGGAAATTAATAATGACATCTTCATGACCTTCACGAACTTAGAATTTCCTTTTTGATTTTGGTTCGTGGGATGAAGTAATTTGGGGATGGAATGGAAATAGAATGGAAATGGACTTACCGGATGCAGAAGCCTTTTGGATTTGGCCTTTTGAACTTAAGTACTCAAATTTTCACTTGGCTCTTCTTAGAGGAATGAAATGATCTTCTGAGCCTGCTTTGGCATTTGTGCTAAGGTATAGGGATCTTAAGATTTTCTTTGCTTCAGGAGTAACAGCATCCAAGTATTATTTTATGAAACAATGGGATAGGCGGAAGGAGTTGCAAGCTTCTTGTCTAGACGACACTCACATTCATCGATCATGATTAGAAAATGGAACAATAAGTAAAGGGAAATGGAGGGTAAAGAAAGGGAAGGCGGAATGGATGGCGAGAGATGAAGGTAGTTACCTGCTTTTGAATCTTTGCATGAGAACGGAAATGGAATAAACACGGAATACAATGGACTCGTGCGGAATGAATGGGAACACCAACATCTTGACCTTGCCTTGTATGCAGTGGCTGAGGTTATTTGAAAAGATATTGACATAGACGACTCCAAATGATTCATAAGGACTTCAATTCATCCTTCTGGAGTGGGCAACGAATCACAGGACCATATAGATGATTTAGACACGAGACCCGAATTCATTATTGAATGAAGAATGAAGAATGCAACATAGAAAAGTGGATGGAAACTTTATTGTTTTCAAATGAAATGTATGGAGGCCTTTATTGTAATGTATGAGGTGTGGTAAGCGGAATGGAATGAGATGGAGGTATGCGAAATTCTTATTATGGAGTGGAGTAGAAACATGAATTACCTTGAGATGTTTACTTGATCCAGACTCACAAAGACTCCCCTAGCAACTTCGGGATCATTAAGATGTGTAAGATATAAAACCTCAAAATACTTCAGTCAATACCGAACAACCGACTCATCTCCCAAGAGCAAGCAGTCATGCTATCTGACACTAGCGATGGAATCCACGGGAAATCCATGAATCATGACCCATGTTTCTCAAAGGAATAAGTAAGAATTCATAAAATTTAGATTCGGCAGTTTAAAACATTATGATCAGAAGATAATAGTGTCAAGACACAACATATGGTTAGTTTCCAAGTCAAGTTCAACATCTAACAAGATGATAAATGGAAAGAAAAACATCTTCGGACTCCAAGACTTTCACGAATGGATGTCTAAGAAATGAACTAACATGTTATTGCGAATTGAAACAAGAAAGTAAGATAACATCACCTTCTTACAAATAGGAAACCCGACACAACACACCAACTAAACTAAATAACAAACAAACAACTAATCTATGAAAGCAAATGACAACAAACCACCAAGCTAAGGAAAAGACAACAACAAACAAGCGACTCGAAAGCAAAACTAAGCTAAGACGAACAACACTTGAGTCAAATGACATCAAGGAAGCAAATCTAGTCTAAGACGCGACAGGAAATGAAAACCTTACTCTAACCCAGCTATGTACAAGCAACTGAGAGATGCAACCCAAGACACCGAGTATATACATGCCCTAACATGACTATTCAGTATATACAAAAGCAGCCATGCAGCAGTGGCGGTTCTCAACCGAGCGAATTCATCCTTGAACTCAGACCATTGACTCTTCAAGCGACAGACCTCAAATGTGGGAAAAATTTCTCGAGGTATTATGATCAATTGAGGGTTCTCGTTAGGACCATGATTTATCCAAATGCAGGTTGTTCTACCCAATTTGCCATAATCAAATTCATATTCAACATGGTCAATACGTTCAAGATTATCATCATTACTATCAGTGCTATCAATGCTATCAACTAGAAGTTCATGATTTTCAAATTCAAAATTGTTCCAATCAACAGAAGGGAAAGATACAACCTGATGCGCGTTGTTTTCAATGAGACATGGCCTACCAAGCATTTGATCATACTCGAAGCATCCGTCGGGAGGTCGCCATTGATGATTGATGAACTTCTCGTCTTCTTCATATTGCCTGAGTTCATCGTCGAGTTCTTTTGTGATCTCTAGCAACGGTGTCAGTAACTTCTTGATCTTAGCATCTATAGCAGCAACATGTTCTTCAATTGTCTGTCTCTTCTTTGTCTTGATGTCTTCTTGTATAATGATGGCAATGTCGAGCGTCGACCCGAATTGCTCTTGTCTTCCCAGGCTCTTCATCGGCATACTCTTGAATGATGACTTCTAAATTCCTTTGCAAAACTTCTAACTCATGATCTTCTAACAATGTTCTTTGTACTTCTTGTAGCTCATTCTCAAGGATTTCTTGATGTGATGTAGATGCATACTCCTCAAGAAACTTATCTTCGTCGAATTTGGGTTCATGCCACGAGCTCGAACTTCTTTCTTCCTCAATTGCCGCTTCAAGTGCTCGAACATCTTTCAAACCTAGTTTACAATCCTCTAATGCTTTTGATAACTTCTGTCCGAATGCTTCTACCTCTTCAGGATTGATAAACTTGTATTCATATTCCTTCTCACTGGTACATTGCTTATCAAGATTCCTTGTAGTAAAGGCTTCTTCTTCAACAGGTACACCAGCTTCTACTTCCTGCATGGCTTGATGAATCGCTTCCCAACATTTCTCACAGGTATATTCTGAATGATCAACATCATGCACCCTACACCAATTTCTAGAAAGCAATATGTCGTCTACACTTAAATCCTTGTCATTCTTCAATTCCTTCGTGATCTTCTCTTTAAGCTTCTTGAATGCTTTACCATTGACAAGAGTATTAGGATCTATCTTTGAAAATACAACTGGCTCATGTACTTGTAAGAATGAAATTTTCTTCTGCACTGCTAAGTCCATCCTTGATAAGAATGTTATACAATCTGCTTCTTTATGATCACTTGTATTGTGAATACGGCATCCATACTTGCACTCGAAGTCTTTCAAACTTTTGCCACCAAGACGCTCATTCAATGACCACCATAGCTGGAGAACAATTGGAGTTGAATTTGCAGGATCATACCCAACAACTTGCCGCACTTCTGAATCCATGGTTGAGAACTCCATCTTCTGTTTTTGTATTTTTTTGCTTTTTGCTCTTTTGGATTTTTGAACTTTTCTACTTTTTTTTGTATTTTTTTTAAGAAAATTTCTACTTTTTTTGTATTTTCTGGAATATCAATCCACCACTTCAGAGTATCTAGTTGCTCTACTTGAAATGAAGAATATCCAGGTCAGCCCTCCTTCTAGCGCCAAAAATGTTGATGTTTGTTTTTAGACAAGTCAACAATAGAGTAAAACACTAGAGTATCCCACTCTCTCTTGAATAAAGCTCTTCAAAGGCTGAACTATGTGATCCAGTGAAGTAACTCCAAGGTTCCTTTTATGATTCATGATGGGTTAACTCAGTGATTACATGTGATCTTGCTGATAATCACAAAGGGACTTACGCAGACTTCTTCATATTTCATTTAGCTCATTCCTCCTTCAGTGTGGATGATATATGCACAAAATTTTAATGATAAAGAAATGTAAAAGGGCAAGGGTTTAGGAAACTAATCTAAGGTCAATGAAGCAATGATGAGGTATTGAACAGACAAACTCCTTGATAAATCTAACTCCACTTTGCCAAGGATGCCTACAACTACATGGAGTTGGTGCAATCTCTTAAGATTATGCAAATGGTTTTCAAATCATGAAGGCTTATACAAGCACCCATCGAATGGCGCAGCTCAAATAAGCATCCACAATCGAACTTATGCAAATTATAAGGCTCAGACTAGCTTTACATAACACTTCACCAGCGATGAATGTCAAAAGCATGAGCTAGGAGTTGATCAAATATCCAATACAACATACATTACATCAATGAGCTTCTAATCTACTTTACTTCTAATCTATTTTGAAACATCTCTCCATTTCATCAAAGTACAAGAAACCATGTGATTCCACAAGACAACACTTAAACACCAAACAAGTAGCTCCAATGTCTTTGCATTAACCTTGAGAAATATTTACAACAATTTTCAAGCCCTCTCAGAGAATTTCGAGAGTCTCTTCTATTCTACTCCTAAAATCTACTGACTACTCTCTATTCGACTTATATTACAAATGAGGCAACAAGGCCTTTATATAGAAGCCCAAATTACAATGAATGGCTAAGATTAATTCAATAGCCAAGGGTCTAGATCGTGCCACCTCAGAGGTAGTTACAACAATTTGCTATTTTTAGCACAAAAGAGAGAGGCAATGAAGGCACGTTTTCCAATGTAATAAGGTAAGGCAAAATCATTTAAAACATCCCCCACATAGGAATCCCTTTGACTTCTTTTATTAAATGATACATTTAATGCATTTAAAATGATGTGTACTCACCACATAGATGCCACCTCAGCATACTTTGAAAATTGTATCATCAATGTGGTGATGTATTCAATGTGATTGCTTGAACTTGTATGTTTGGGAATACATCTTGTAGATCTTGCCTTGTTCATTCTTCTTGTAGACTGAATGTATGATACTTGTTGCTTCACTTGACTAACTTCATGATTCTTTCTTCTTCTTGTAGGTAAGTTGATATGATGATCTTCTTTGATGATGCTCCTTCTTGAAGAGTAAGTAATAGAATAGATGATGATGATAGCATGAAGTAGAGTGTATGATGATCTTCATTCATAAATTGGAGTAGGAGACCTCTCTTGGACTTGAAGATTGAATGAAACTTAAAGTTGAATAGATGAAGTGTCTTTGCTTGATGTAGAAGTTGATGAAGTGATCCTTCATGATGGCCTTTGAAGTGACCCTCTTGGAGTGTAGACGATAACACCTTCCTTGGATGTGAAGTAGATGTTGATAACCTCTAGAAGAAACTTTGAAGCTTGACGAACCTTGACTTGAAGCTTGGATGGGGAACGCCTTGTCTTTGAACATAATGCAAAGGATGAAGTATACTTTGAACTTGATATGATCTAACATGATATCATTGATGTAGGAGACTTGAGGTGTGATCCCTCCGCAACTTGAAGGTGATCTTGAAGTGATCTCAAAAGGTGGGTAGCATGATCTCTTCCTTGAAGGTGATTCCAAGCTTCTCGCTCAAAGGTGACTCCTTGTATAACTCCTTAGCTTTGTTAATGTTCCTACAAGACAAGGTAAACAATATAGGAAATTGCATTGAAAGACAATAGTGGGCGCCTTGGAAGAAATTGCATTGAAAGACATGTTTGAATGAATCTCTTAAGTGAGATTGACCTTTTAAACTATTACAATTGTTAGAAATCAGCTAAAGTGATGAATGTGGGATTAACTTGTATTAGGCGCCCCTTTGTTTCTCTTTTTACCTATATAAAGCACCTAAAATAGAAGTGGGATTATTACATGTTTCAAGTTATGAAGTTATTCCTATCACATGGTTTCTTGTACTTTGATGAAATGGAGAGATGTTTCAAAATAGAGTAGAAGTAAAGTAGATTAGAAGCTCATTGATGTAATGTATGTTGTATTGGATATTTGATCAACTCCTAGCTCATGCTTTTGACATTCATCGCTGGTGAAGTGTTATGTAAAGCTAGTCTGAGCCTTATAATTTGCATAAGTTCGATTGTGGATGCTTATTTGAACTGCGCCATTCGATGGGTGCTTGTATAAGCCTTTATGATTTGAAAACCATTCGTGTAACCTTAAGAGATTGCACCAACTCCATGTAGTTGTAGGCATCCTTGGCAAAGTGGAGTTAGGTTTATCAAGGAGTTTGTCTGTTCAATACCTCATCATTGCTTCATTGACCTTAGATTAGTTTCCTAAACCCTTGCCCTTTTACATTTCTTTATCATTAAAATTTTGTGCATATATCATCCACACTGAAGGAGGAATGAGCTAAATGAAATATGAAGAAGTCTGCGTAAGTCCCTTTGTGATTATCAGCAAGATCACATGTAATCACTGAGTTAACCCATCATGAATCATAAAAGGAACTGTTGATGAGGTTTTTGTGACTACAACAACATTAGAATAAAACACAGAGTATCCTATCCTCTCTTGAATAAAGCTTCTCAGACGCTGAACTACGTGATCGAATGAGACTGCTCCAAGGTTCCTTTTGTGTCAGGTCTTGACGTGCATAGGGATAGACTCAGTGGAATGATGTGATTTGCTGGTAATCACGAGGGGGACTTACGTGGGCTTACTCCTTCGTAGACATGGAATTCACTCCTAGGACTCGTACTTGTGGGCGAATGGAACTTTTTCACAAATGGACAGCTTGGAATTCCTAGGTTCCACTTTCTGGTTTACGGATGATTTGGCAATGAAGCTTTCAAAAAACTAATCCTAACGAAAATCTAAAAGAAAATGCAAAAGATGGGGTAAGGGTTTAGGAATCTAATCAATGGAGATGACTGCTGTTGAAGATGAAACTGGAACCAGTCCTCTGCTTCGCCATGAGACAACAACTAGGCAGGGATGGTGCAATCTTCTGAGGGGGAGTAAGGATTTTCAGACTGCTCCTGCAAGGGACATGGAACTGAAACATGCAGAACAGCCGAAGTTAGACTTGGAATTAGTTCAGGCTAACCATGCACGGTGATTTGCAAGCCACATATCACCAATGGTATGAACAAGCAGATTCAATCATTCAATAGTAATAATCTCCATCATTCTAACTAAAGAAATACTGAAAGAAAAGAAATGAAACAGCTTAGATCCTGGAGCTTATGATTTGCTTCAAAGAAGTCAGAAAACCATGCCACAATCCAAAGAATATCAAGAACAATCTTCAATGTCCATGTATTGATTTGGGAATGTCTTACAACAATCTTGCTGATTCTTCAAAGTTCCTTTGCTCCAGAAATGGAGTGCAACAGAAAGGAACAGCTAACTAACTACGGTGTTCTAGGAGCCTAAGAAATGAAAGAAGAAAGAAGAAGCCCCTTTCAAATGAAGCCCCTCAGCCTATTTATAGGCAAACACAAATATCTTAGGGTAAAAAGGAAATCAGATTTCCTTGAAATATGTGCCCTGGGTTACAAATCCTAGAAAAGCAGGTGGGCTCGTCAGAATGTTCCTGTAGGAGACTGCCACCTGTCTAGGTCGTCAGAATGTGTAAGGAAACTTTCCAGCTGTCCTGGTCGCCACCTGTCTAGGAGTTCTGGATAGGACTGTCTTGTCTGTCCGGAACTTCCTTGGTCGCAAATTCCATGATGTCCTGGAGTCCTTTATCCTGAGTGCAGATTCCAGGGTGAACGGGATTTTCATGTGGAGGAATCCTTCCTTGAGCAGGGGCGCACTTTCCTTAGGGTCCTGGAATGGAATTCCTTCCTGAGTTGGAATTCCCTGTCATGGAATAGGATTCCCTGTACTGGATTCCTGGGTTGGATTTCCTCATCCTTGGCGTGGATTCTCATTCTTCCTGATGGATGGTGAACTTGAAGTGTATCCTCTTGGTTTTCCAAGGATTGATCCTCCTGTTCGGAACTGGAATCCCTGATACTGGACTTGGAGTGATTTCTCCCATTCCGCCATCCTTGATGTAGGCACTCTCTGTCATTTGAAATCTTTGGAAGGACATCTTGATCTTCCTTATCCCTTTGTGCGAAGTCTCCCTGTCGCCGAACTAGAATCTTTGGTGTTGCCTTCCCTTCCCTCGGTATGCATGTGTAGTCTTCTTATTGTCGGAACTCCTGGATCCTTGAAATGGTCATCATTTCCGGCACTTTAACTCTCTGCATCCATCGTGCTTGCCCCGGATCATCCTCCTTCATGCTCCTCATGGAACTTATCCTCGTCTTGGATTCCTGCAAAACATGGGAAACCTCAAATAGTCATGATGCACAAAATCCATAAATACAATACAATATGAAATGAAACATGAATGATTTTGCAAGTTTTGATCAATTTCACTTATAAATTCCTGAACAAACAAAGGATTTCCCTCATTCTCCGGCATTCTTCATACTCGACTGAATTTTCCTTCATTCCAGGGTTACCAGGCATGGACAGGAGGAATTTCAGTTGGTCGGGGATTCCTAGGAGTCGGGGATTCTTGCTCATCTTGGAATTCCACTTGTCTCAGAGGATGAATTTCTGCCCTTGGAGGATGAATTTCTGCCCTCCTTGCTCTGGAATTGAATTTGAATGATTGTAAATGACTTGGGCGCCCTCCATTTATAGGTAAGTTGTCCTTCTTTGCCACTTGGCCGACTTAGGTTGGAGGAGAAGAAATTCCTTAACCGCCAAACTTTTCCCTTAGCCGACTTAGTTTTTTTGTCTTTTCTGTTTTGTCGGTGGTCGGGGATTCGTGAATGTCGGGGAATTTGGAATGTCGGGGAATTTGCAATGTCGGGGAATTTGACATGTCGGGGATTTTGCAATGTCGGGGAATTTGGCATGTCGGGGAATTTGCCATGTCGGGGAATTCCTGAGGTTTAGGATTTTGCGACGTCGGGAATTTATGAATGTTTTGGATTTTCTTCCCCAGCACAACTCTAGAACTTTTGCTAAAATCCAGCTAAGTCTTGGAATATTGCCCCTTGGAATCTTACTCAGATGGAAGGCTGCAATTTTGCTTTCTGTGGAGGAACATGGCGGGATGTGTCCTTGGACTTTTATGTTCAGTCTTTTGGATATTTGCTAAGGGTTTCATCACTCTGTTTTGGCAGGGATAGATTTTTTTATACTGGGATCAGAGACTCCATCATTTTTAAAACCATAAGTACCTTCCATCTCCTTTAGGGATTCCGGACTTCGAGGTATAACAGGCGAGGAATTCTTCCATGCGAGAGCTGGCAGACTGGGTTCCAGAATTTCATCCTGCAGGTCTCCCATTCCAGACTGGATCAGGAATGTCCAAGGGCGCAGAATCCAGAAGGTCAAGGATTTTGCGCCCAGGACAAAATTTGTCCTAGAGCGCAGAATCCAAAAGGTCAAGGATTTTGCGCCCAGGACAAAATTTGTCCTGGAGCGCAGAATCCTACAAGTGCTGGAATTTGCGCCACTTGCCTTTGGAGTTCAGTTTCAGGGAATTTAAGTCAAGGATTTGCATTTTCCTGAGTTTCGAAGTGGGATTCTGGTTTTGCAGTAGGTTCATTCTCCTAGCTACTCCATGGAGGTTCAGATGTTGATACAGGATCAGAAAACGGAGTTTATTTCTTCCATCCTCGTTTCTTCCATCCTCGCGGAATCTGTTACTTCCAAGGCGGGATGAGAGGTTCGTTCGTTCCATCCTTCGTTTCTTCCATCCTCGTTTCTTCCATCCTCGCGGAATCTGTTACTTCCAAGGCGGGATGAGAGGTTCGTTCGTTCCATCCTTCGTTTCTTCCATCCTCGTTTGTTCCATCTTCCGAGAGTCTCTTTTCGATGGCGAGACATGAGGTTCATTTCTTCCATCTTTCGTTTCTTCCATCCTCCGGGAATCTGATGGCAAGACACAAGGTTCGTTTCTTCCATCTTTCGTTTCTTCCATCCTCCGAGAGTCTCTTTTCGATGGCGAGACACAAGGTTCGTTTCTTCCATCTTTCGTTTCTTCCATCCTCCGAGAGTCTCTTTTCGATGGCGAGACATGAGGTTCATTTCTTCCATCTTTTGTTCGTTCCATCCTTCGTTTCTTCCTCTTTGGAATTGGCTAAGTCTGGTAGCCTGAAATCCTGAAATCCTGGAAAAATGACTAAGTCTGAAATCTGGTGGATCTTCCAAATTCTAGATTTTGCATGTTAAATCCAGCGGATTCGAGACCTATCTCAAACATCCTGAAAGGTATATTGAAAAATATTTAAAGTATAAGAAATTCAATCTCTCAACTTATACTTAAATATATTTTTTAATATACCTTTACCCTGAAGACGCTGAAAAATGGCAAAGACTGTCCTTGAGCGCAAAATCCAGAAGGTACTGGATTTTGCGACCAGGACAAAAAGTGTCCTTGAGCGCAAAATCCAGTAGGTACTGGATTTTGCGACCAGGACAAAAAGTGTCCTTGAGCGCAAAATCCAGTAGGTACTGGATTTTGCGACCAGGACAAAAAGTGTCCTGTCGCAATTCCAGCCTTCTGGAAGGGGATTCATTAAATGCTAATTGTCTCTTGAAATTGCCCTAAGTCTTCGTTTTGCGAGTCTTCCGAGCCATGAAATGAGGTTGAGTGCCGGACCGAGATTTAAAGAGATATCCCTTGGTTTTGACCTTCCGGACTAGAGTTGTCAAGCCGGGACTAAGTTCCATGACTGAAGGATGATCATGCCAAGGAGTGGCAGTCCCTGTTGAACTCCGCGATCTTGGTTGGAAGAAGAATCTAGATAAACTTTGAAACGGAATTCCAGGCCGGAATTCCTTGAACGAGACTCCGAGATAGGTACTTCCGAACAAGACTCCGGACTGGACCTCTGGGCTGGATTCCTGGACTGGAGTCCAGGAATGACTTCCTGAGTGGGACATGGAGTCTTGGAACAAGATTAGAATTGAGTTCCATGCCGGGAATGGAGAGGGTTCTAAGGTGGAAAGATGGGTTTTGACATGGAAATGACAAGCCTTATTGAATTTAGGACCCTGGATTGGAACTTCGGGACAAGAATCCAGACAGGAACTTTGGAATAGGATTCCTGGATAGGAACTTTGGAATAGGATTCCTAGATAGGACCTTCGGGATAGGATTCCCGGACAGGAACTTTTGGACTGGAGTCTTGGAACAGGAACTTCCGGACTGGAGTCTTGGAACAGGATTCCTTACTCATCACGGAGTCTTATGCTGAGAGCAACGGATTTGGATTTCTTATGGAATGATGGACTTATGCCATGGATTGGTCAGTTTTGATCGAGGAATGATAAGTAGGACATTATTCATCCTCAGGAGAAATTCACTATTTCAAGCATTCCTAATGTTCCCTATGAGCTAACTGCTTGGACATTCTTTCCTAGCTTCATGGATTCAGGCAAGAAACTGCAAGATCAAAGCAAAAACGACGGCGAAAGCGAGCAAAAGAGGGGGTCCCCATTTGCAATGGGGCGATGTGTGAAAACGTCACAACAGGAACCTTGGAGTTACTTCACTGGATCACATAGTTCAGCCTTTGAAGAGCTTTATTCAAGAGAGAGTGGGATACTCTAGTGTTTTACTCTATTGTTGACTTGTCTAAAAACAAACATCAACAGGCAGGAGGTTTGTAGAGATGTTAGGATCTAAGCATATTCTTCGTTTGAGAGATTGCTTGTCTTGAATGGAGTGTTGTCATAAAATTCATGCAGGGTGGATCAAAGTTCCTGTTAGGTCCCAAATCTCCGCTCCAATCTTGGTTCACGTCCATAAACGGTCAAAAGGTCCGCTTCAAAGTATATGCTCAAAGATCAATATTTATGCATAGTGCGTTTAAGTCTCCGCTCAGGCGGATTTTTGTTGGTCCTTTGTAATGTTCGTCTTTTTTTTAGTGTCTGTGTTGGCTTCTGATGTCCGCTCAGGCAGACCTTTTGATGCCCTTTGCACACCCTTTCGCTATCTTAATGAACGATGCCTGCATTAGAGCCTACCTTGTGCAAAGCGTTGTGAACATTCGAATCTTGGCACCATTCGTTGAAAATAAAATGCCCGCCTATGAGTGAAAGGCCGCCTCAACTCTTGGCAATAATTGGATTTGCATTGAGTGAATTATACGCGTAATCCATCATACCTGGAGCATTCGAGTATCTGCTCAAGCGGACTTTTTAATGATCTTTGCAAATTTTTTTTTATCCTGCTCAATGCACGACGACCTCAGATGTCCGCTTTGGAATATTCTTAATTGTTTTAAGCTCTAAATCATACATGATGCACTGAAATCCCTGCTCATGCACGCCATTTATGTAATCGTGTAATTCCAATTTCAAAGATTGCACAGGGCGTTCAAAATCTCCCGTAACATGCCGAAATACACGCCTCTCACCTTCTGACGCCATTAGTGTTATTCAGGGAACATATGTCAGAGGCCATTTTGTATGTCCTAAGAATAGTATGATAGGATGGAGCGCCGATATGAGGATGATTTTAAAGCGGTGCAATCTAAGCATGGAGAAGAGGGACATTTAAGGACCGCTCTAACCCGTTTCCAACCTCATCTTATGCATAGTTTGATTTATTCTTTAGAGGTTTGAGAGGTCCGCTTGAGCGGAGATTGATGGTCGGTTTGCAAAGAAAGTAAGTTTCATACGTGGGCATTCGATAGGTCCACTCTCACATTCAAAACTCTTGACGCTAAGTATGGAGCATCCAAGGACTCGTTAAATGCATATTGACAAGAGTGTGTGAATAAAATGCTATGCATTAAAGCCCACGCGGGATGCATGACGGTCTCTTGTCTAAAACATTCAAACTTGTTGAGTTCGCTCAAGGTAAATTTGAAATCATACGTTGTGGATTTACAAAGCAAGCGCGTTTGATTAGGAGGCTGTGAAGCTTTCAAGGAACCACGACTCATACATCGATTCATTACCTGAAATGTTCCAAGGACCCTGAAAAGGAATTTTATTGTTATTTGCACATGTGAATTAAACACTGGAGGTCTCTGTACCAGTTGGTCAGTGAGGGAAAAGAGCATTCAAAGATAAAAAAAAAAGTTCGCTCTGGTCTCTGTAACGTCAACATATGGGTTGCAATTATTGATCTTTGTTTCAAGTAACAAATCATTGCAACGCGGGAAATAGCAAATTAAGGTCGATTTGCTGATAAATGTTATTAAAAGTTGGTCAAGTTTTTTGCAAAAAAATTGCATTTTTTTTTTGGCAATTTGATTTATCCCGCATTCATTGTACGGAGAAATTTGTCTTATTTGCTTGTCTTTTAGGTATTTTCTATTATACTAATGTCATGAAATTCGCACAGGTGAGCAATGAATGCGAAGGACAGGCAGGCACTGATGAGGAGCAATATGAAGGGGACATGGCCGGAAACAAAGATCACGTCAAAGTGGTGAAATCTCGGCGACACTAATCTCGGGAGGACTAACATGGAGGAAGACATCATCGCCACACGGAGGAATGCCTGTATCAAGATCACCATTTGCACGAGAACATGAGGAATGAGCAAGTTCATCAAGCAATCCATGAATTATACATTCAAAAGTACAATTACATGATCGATAACAACAAGAAATTCGACAAAATTCCCAAGTTTTCAAGTTCGAAGTAGCCAAGTTCCAGAGGTGAAAATTCGAAGATTCGAAGACTACTCCAAAAGATGACAAAATTTGGGAAAATATTCCGACCAATATGAACTCAAAGAAAATCAAACCAGTTTGTTCGATGCTGAGGTGGCACGTGCACAACATTGATCCAATCACAGTCTGCCACATCATCCGTCTGCATTCAATGATTCTAAAAATAGTAATTTTCGTAACAAACTGCCTTGTTGTCTCAATCTTGGCCATTGATTCTCGAATCAATCCTGGCCATTCATGTAATTTTGAGGTCTATAAAAGGGCTCATTTCTCTCATTTGTATCAGAGGGAGAGCAGGAATCAAGCAGTAGGAGTAGATGCTGTTAGAGTAGAAGTAGAGGAGACTCTTCGAAGTCATTGAAGAGACGTATGAAATTGTTGTAAAAATGCATTTCCAAAATCAATACAAGCTATTGTTGGCTCACATGGTGATTTTGTGTGATTGCGAGGTGTTAGCATGGTTTCTAATTCTCGAATATGATGGAGAGATGTTTCCAAGTAGGGTAGAATTAGATTAGAAGTGCATTGATGTAATGAATATATGTAAAGATATTTGATGAATTCTTCTTGGTTCATACTTTTTGTGGATTGCCGATGGTGATTTGCAGTGCAAAGTTAGCCTGAACCTCGATGTTTGCTTTAGTTTGGTTGTGGATGTTCGTTCAAATTGCGCCAGCTGTGGGTGTTTGGATGGAGGTTTATGACATGAAAATCATATGATTACCTTTGGAGATTGCACCTACTTCGCATAGTTGTTGGTTCCCATGGCGAAGCGAAGTTTGGCTTTATGAGGAATTTGTTTATCAAAGCATGTTTCATTATACCATTGTCCTTAGATTAGACTCTCTTAACCCTTGTCTTTTTTCTTTTCTTTTCATGTCAGTTTGAGTAGGTTCCACTTCACAAGAAGGAGAATAACATATTTAGAATGGAATAAGGAGTATATTCAGCGTAAGTCCCTTTGTGAGTTTTCAGCAAATCACATCAACTACTGAGTCTATCCATTGCAAGTCAAGACCTGACATCTGGAACCTTGGAGTTGTCTCACTGGATCACATTGTTTAGCCTTTGAGAGACTTTGTTCAAGAGAGGATAGAATATCTCGGTATTTTATTCTGAGTTTGCATGTGCATAAAAAACACATCAACAGGTACGATGACAGCCCAGAAAATATTATAATTGCTGTGATAGCTTGTAGGAAGTGGTTTGGCAATGTTGGAAGGTGTACGACAGCTGTTCGAATTCATACGATGCCCTCTTTAGACTGTACGGTCATCCTTTGAAAGTGTACGGCTGGTTGTAGGATGGTATGGCTGGATCGCGAAAGGCAGCAATTAAGATTTGCTGTCTAGCAGCAAATGCTAAGATATCAATACTGAATCTTTCACACTGGAAAAACTGCAATCTTCAACAAATTGATAATCTGTAAAAAACAAACTGAAACTGGAAATAATCTTCAATCTTTCAGCACCAATGCGATCCCTGGATGGAATCACCTCAAATAGACAAAAGAGTTTTCGTCCTCCAATCCAAAATGGAAACCGAGAGGGTTTTTTCCTCTAGATTCCTTACACCAAAGGGTTTTCATCCTCAGGTGTAGAGATGAACACAAGTGTTCAAGCTCTGAGAAAATAGTTTGATAACAATAACAATGGATGCTTCTTCTGTGCAATTCTCCTCCTTTTATAAGCAACTTTTAATTTGAATATCTTTTTCCCTCCTAAAATTCCTTCCAAAAGTGTTTAAAACACTTTTTAATAAAATATTACATAAGGCTTTATAATGTCTCATTTAGATGACCACTTCAAAAAAACCATTTAAATTGTTCTTTTAAAATAAATTTACTGTGACCATTAAGATATTATTATTAAATTATTTTCCTAACTTCATCCCTTGGCCTATGGGAAATAAAAAATAGGCTATAAGTCTCCCAATTATCTTTAATTCTGAAAAGGGGATATGACAAATTTGATAGATCACAACCCAACTGATAGCAGCATCTGAAATTTAGTGGTTGCAGATGTTAGGAAGAGCTCTTTCTAATGCTCTATATTAACATTTGATAGTCCATGTGTTGATTTTTTCTTTCATTGTTGTGAATGCAATTTTTTTTTGCCCCAGTGATTCAGCAAACTCTAATCATATTATTTATCTGTTTTTTTTTTTCTGAAATGCTTTATATTGGTTTTGAGAACTATTTATTGACATTAGGAATATTACATGTTTTTTTTCTTTTTCTTCTGGTGTTATTTTTATATTAATCAACTTAAAATTACATGTTATCAAGGATGTCTTGACGTCCCAAGGATGCTAGGGCATCCCCATGGTGTACCTAAAGGAGGGGATGCTCCTGATTTTTTGGTTTTTATGGGGACTGGGTGGGGATGCTTTGTCCACATTCCCACATCCCTGAAACATGTCTGTTTACAGGGATGGCCAGGGATGCCCTCCCAGGGTACACTGGTATGTATAAAGGGGAACATAGCTAAAATATACTTTTCCTTCCCTTTTGCACTTTTTGGTGCTATTTAGGTAATCATGTTGTTACACTTTTGCAAGAAGCAAAAACATCAGAATTAACTTAACTAAATTTATACTGGAGGTCAAACCTCAGAAATGAACTAAAATAGCATTATAACTAAAGTGAGTGTTATGAGTTCTAGGCTATGCATTCTCCTGGGCATTTAAATCCAGGGCTCAGCTGAAACAAACAAAACCAACATAATCTAGTGTAGTGGCCTCAGGCCCATCAACCTAAGAGTCTAAGATTCTCTTGAGTCTTAACATTAACATAGTGTTACTGTAATCATGGTGGATCAATAGACAGAAAAATTCATGTAACATTCAAATATGAGATCCTGTTGCATGGACCTCGTGTAGACCTGGTCACCCTCTGCACAGGCCCACTGATGTATGATCTGCATATCGTAGCCTCTGTTCCTTTTGCCAGGTCCTGCTTTCAGCATGGGTTAATTTGCTTCAGGTTGACCTCAGCCTTTGCCTGCCAAAACCCAGGCTTGGCCTTGATATTGTGGTCCCTGCTTTTGAGAAGAGGTACAGACACTGCCAGAACCTCAAGCAGAGGAGAAGCTGGGTGCTTGACAAGTAGAACAGGCCAGTGGCCCTCATTGACAATGTGTTGAATGAATTCATCCTGTATGATAAACAGATTCATTATGTATTTGTGATGTTCTTTCTTAGGCTTCTTCAACTTTGATAGCTCCTCCAGCTGCTCGTCTCTTGCATTCAGTAGAGCAGGCCAGTGGCCCTCATTGACAATGTGTTGAATGAATCCATCCTGTATGATAAACAGATTCATCATGTATTTGTGATGTTCTTTCATAGGTTTCTTCAACTTTGATAGCTCCTCCAGCTGCTCCTCTCTTGCATTCAGTTTATTTTGGCCTAGGACCATTGTGTATATCGATTGAGGAGGATTGTTCTTTTGATATTTCCCAAAAACATATTCAGGAGAGTCAAGACCTCTTTGCCTTTCACCTTCTCTTGCAGCTTCTGATGAAAATAATCCCACAGTGAGTCAATATTGAATTTGGCTCCATCTTGTGCTGCTAACCCTCAGGCTTCAACACAAAGTTCACAAATTTGAGGGCTTCAGCATCTCCTGTAGTAAACACAGCTCGCAGGAGAAGATTAGTAAATGGTCCTTTGTTTACTTTTTGGCCTAAATGCCTTGGCTTCTGCACGCTACCACAGACCAATGACCAAAAATTAGAGTGAAAGCAGAACTGTGGTGCTGTGTGCCATAGAGCAAGGGAAAGCAATTAAGGTTCTCTGAGGCATGCCACCTTTCTGAATGCTTATACACACTCTTACTTGAGAGGTTTGATTCAGTGAGTTCCTTTTAAACTAAATGAGATTGTGATCTAAGTTTTGATGTGACATTTCCTTTTTAAAAGGTTGGGATAAGTATTTGGAGTAGGGGTTTTGTAAAAACCCTTAGTAGTTCTGCCCTGAATTTTCAGTTTGAGTGGTTTGACATTTTGTCAAACACTTGTCATGCAAGGTGACTGAGTTATGATTTCTGAGTGTTTGTTTGTTTTGTGATGTTTGTTTGAATGATTTTCAATGCCAATACATATGCAAATATATAGAAAAATAACCAAATACTTGCATAAACAAATATCAATGATCCAACACCTAATCATGCTTTATTAATTGCTGTTGCAGGTCTGATTACACTGATAATCAGGTCTGATACAGAGTATATCAGACTGATTAAACCTATAAAAAGTGTTTGCAAAGCCTATTCAAATTAAAGATTTGAAGATTGAATTCGTTTACAACATACCTGATTGAATAGCACTTCTTCTAGGCACAATATGAAACCATACAAAGCAAATAGATGACTGATATAGAATGGAATAGTGCTGCTGTCCACAACGAAAGTCTGATATGAAGTCTGTTGATGTAGACAGTGATGTAGCAGCTCTTTATTAGCCACAATTCCTCCAAAATTGATGGCGCTTGAACCCTAGGTGTTGAGTATGCCAAAACTCCACAAAATACCAATATCTATCAAACCCTAGATGGCTGATAAAGAATTTGTTGAGGTCTGATATGATCAAATGCTGATGCAAAACCGTGTTTCTGAGGTCTGATATGCAACGTAACAGCTCACGAATTTCTTATGTATGGCAGCGATTTCACCCTAATAATGATGGTGACCTCCCTCAAACTCCACGCTTAGGGTTTAGTAAACAAAATCAGACTTCAACAACATAAACCCTTCATATACCTGCATTATAAAACCCTTCCATGGCTGATATAATCTCTCACAAAGACTTTCAAATAAATTAGATATGTTCCTTTGCCCAAATCGCACCATTCCAAATGGATATTTGTTACAAATCCTTCAATTTGGAAGTCCAAAACCCTAGCAGCTATAAACCTGCAAATGTCTATCAATTCCAGCTCTTCTATGATACCAAAATTCTCCAATGAAGCTCAATAGCAAATCTTGAATGGATTCATCTCTCAAGTGGTATTGGGTTTTCATCCAAACCACAATTTCTTAGGGTTTTCGTCCCTAGAAGCAAGCTGAACCAGAAGTTACAACAGAAATGGAAATATCTAAGACAATGTCAAAATACTCAATGATGAAATGACCTCCCAAACAACTTCTTTTATAACCTTCAAGTGGAGCGCCCAAATTTGCAATATTTTATACAAGTTTCATGTCCACCGCCATAATATAGGATTAAAATATTATTTTTAATGCACTTTTCCTTCTCCAAGTGGGATGTCCAACTTTGTCATTTTATTATAATTCATTTTCTCCTTTTATAAAGTGACTTTTCCATTCTCCAATCTTAAGTCATTTTTACCGACTTTCCATTCTCCAATCACTTTATAAAATACTCAACTTAACTTCAGTTTACTTTCCTTTCTCCAAGTCACTAGTGCAACAATGGATCAACTAAACAAAAAGGGGACATTACAAGTTTGCCTAGGTGGCCCCAAGTAACCCATATTAAAGCTTCCAACGCTTCCCAAAAGTAGGGAGATATGCTAGATGTTAGGCCCACACAGTCCACCTGATGGTTGGCTAACCGATCAGCAACCATGTATGCTTCCCTATGGCAATGCCTCTATAAGAATTAATTGAAGTTGCTTGGAGATGGCACCTTTGGCTTAGGATACTGTCTATCTTCTAGTTGGGGCACACCCTTGATTACATGGGTCTAAAACAAATTATTTGCAAATCTCCTCGTGCATCTGAAAATTTAATGTCTAGTGATTTAGCCAAGCTTAAATTACAGAGAACAAAAGAATTACAAATGGGCCACCAATATGTGGAACCCCACAACTTTATGCTACTCAACCCTCAAGAGAAATATACATAGAGACTTCTCTGTGCTTACAATCGAATTAGTCTAAGCTCTACCAAAACTCAACTTGTATCAAACCAATTTCCTATTGAATTGATCCAACTTCTTCTTTGGAAGATCCAACTGCAATAGATGACTAGACATCCCAATAAATAGCCCCAACATTGAATCTGATTTGTTTTGACATGAGGGACTGATGCAAGTCATCACCATAAATGCATGCCCATGAGGAAATCCGATCAGCAATGGTGCTGTCTGCAAATAGATCAATTGGCCATTCCTTAATAAATGTGAACCTGACATCCATTTGTCCTTCCAAAATTGATAAGCCATCAGGAGATCTAATCACTCTCATCTGACAAAAATGTTTTGATGAATGATCAACTGCTTTGACATCCTAACATCTACTGACTTTTCCAAGGTGCACACATAAAGCATGTTATGTGGGGTGACAACGTTGACTCTTGGGGTTACATTGGTTGTGTTGGGACATTAGATCTAGGGTAGGTGGGCATCATGCTTTGTGCAAGAGCACATGTTGAAATGTGCTTAAACAAACATGTGACAAAACCATAGGATCTGTGGAAGACCAACAGGTTGTGCAATAAAATATAGGGTATGTGTGGCAAATAGCGACGGCTAGGCAAAACAAACAACACACACAAAAGGTAAGCTTGTGCACAACAAACTACCACAACACAAGGTGCATGCACAAGTTAGGCTTGCAGGTTGGGGAGCTACAATATTATTGGTTGATGCAATATTTCGCCAACCTCAAGGACGCTGCTCCATTAGACACCCTTGGTAAGAAGATTTGTGAGCTAGGTGCTCACAATTAGGACTGTGCGGACAAATGATTTGGTCACCCAAGTTGGTTTACTTCAGCTTAAAAAATCCATGAGTCTCCTTTAGGCCCCTTAGCCTTCCAATGAATAAGACATTTTTTGTATTCACTTTGCTAGCTTTTCTTGCCAATGCGTGTGTCCAAGATTTGCACAATTCCTTTTTGTTGCTTTTTTGGTATGTCCTTTATCCAATTAGGGGCTTCCTCAGGTGCATGGTAGGAATACAGAGTAGATACATTGCATATTGGTGAGATATCCAACCCTTTCAGAAGCTTGATCTCATGCGTTTTCAGAAAATCTGTGTGATGGACTGACCTTCTTGGGCTTTAAGTTGTTGTAGGTCCCTTTGGGAAATTGTGTCTTTCACAGATGCACCATGACTAATTCACCCTCATAGTAAGTCTTCTCCCTTTGATGCTCTTCTGTGTGCAACTTGTACTTTGTGGCATGTGCTGCACTCCTGCAGCTGTTTCTTGACTCGCGCATGAATCTCCTTCATGTGTTGTGCGAAGTTTTCAGCCTCTGCCTCGCACACCTGGCCTCTGCTACTCCCAACAAATTTGTGACACCTTGCGGGATGTCTCATAAACCTGCTCTCTCTCTCTCTCTCTCTCTCTCTCTCTCTCTGCATAGGAAGATTGATAGTTTTTATTTTCTATTGTAATCATCACCATAACTGCTCCCAATTATTTCCCTGCTTCTTCTTGTCTCAAAATGGCCTGCATTCTTGTTTAGTTACTTGCACCTACTGTTTCTTTCCTTTCTTGATTGAACCTGCAGATTTGTTACATTTAGGGCACATTTTTGTCCAAAATGCTTGTTGCGCTTCTGTGCTGCCCTTTTTGTTCTTTCAGAGATTTATCTTTATCTTCCTAACGATAAATGCCTTTATGAATGATTGGATAACTGATTCCAATCAGTAAACCCTGATCATTTAACTTCCAAATTGATTTGGCTTCTTGCTGGGCTGTTTTAAATAGGATTTGATTTAGTTCAAAACTCCCATTCAGCTCTTTTTGATTCCAGATGAATCTTTCCACATCATCCCAGACAAAACCCTGTTTCAACTGAAATGGCTTGAGGAATTCACATGCCAAGTGTTTGATGAAAAGCCAAACGAATAAATGCAACCAAGAACAGTTGTGCAACAACTAAAAACAGTTGCGCAACAACTAGGATCATGTGCAACAGCCAAAAGAACTTACGCAGCAACAAGAAGCTCTCACATGCTACAACTGAAAAATCTTGTGCAGCAACATGAAATCTTGCGCAACATCTAGGAACTGTTTCACAACCATTGAAGACCTTTATGCAGCAACTAAGGATCCTTGCACAACAACTAGGACCTCTTGCACAACAAGGATGTCTTGTAGGCGAAGTCCATTGGAACAATCTTAGATATTTTTTGACTCATCCATTCATGCCGTCTTCCTGAAAACCAACACATAAGACCAAAATCTTCTCAGCCATCTTTATTTTGTTTTTACTGATGCAAGATTGCTCGTGGACCCAGGTGCTCTTGCATCAAAACTCTGCCTGCGCCAACACAAAGTCCCACTCTGCAGGCTTCTCTTCTACTAACTCCACCTGTGCCAATACAAAGTTCCACTGCATAGGCTTCTCTTCTCCTAGACATCTGAGTAGATTGCCAAGACTCCAATTGACAACCTTCGTTTGTCCATCCTTGTGCAAGATGCTCCTACCTTGTCTTGCTAAACACCAAAATGTCATTGAAATAAACAACCACAAACTTGTCTAGAAATGGTTTTAGAACCTCATTCATTAACCTCATGAATGTGCTTGGGGTGTTCATAAGCCCAAATAGCATCACTAACCATTTATCCAAGCCTTAGTCAGTTCTGAATGCAGTCTTCCATTCATTTCCTTCTTGGATCTTGATTTGATGGTATCTGTTCCTAAGGTCTATCTTGGAGAAGTATCGCACGCCACTTAGGCAATCCGTTAGATTATCCATGCGTGGCAATGTAAACGTATACTTGCTGCAATCTTGTTGATTGTGTGGGAGTTTGTACATAGGCTCCATTATCCATCCTCCTTCCACACAACTAATATGGGCGTTGCATAAGGATTGTGCTTCCTCTTATTAGACCTTGCCCCAACAATTCTTCAACCTGCTTTTTCAACTCCACACTCATGTCAGGATTCATTTTGTGTAGTGCCTTGTTTGGCAAAGGGAACTCAAAAACAGATCCATGTAGTTGAGATGTTGCACACTGGTGGCAATCTGTCTGGTGTTCCTGCACTAATTACATTTGCAATTCTTCAACCTGCTTTTTCAACTCCACACTCATGTCAGGATTCATTTTGTGTAGTGCCTTGTTTGGCAAAGGGAACTCAAAAGCAGATCCATGTAGTTGAGATGTTGCACACTGGTGGCAATCTGTCTGGTGTTCCTGCACTAATTACATTTGCATACTTTTCAAGCTGCGTGTTTCCCCTTGCTCCTTCTGCACTGGCTACTAGCGCATAGCAGTCCTGCAAGTCTAGCACCTCCTTGAGAAACTATTTCGTTGACCAAACTTTGCCCTTCTGCACGAACTCTTGTCCTTCATGGGAAGTAACTTGAACCTCATAGCATCCTTCTTGATGTTGAAGGTGTTCTTGCACCCATCATCCATTGCATGTTTGTCATATTGCCATGGCCTTCCCAACAACACATGGCATGCATCCATTGGAATCCCTTGGCACCATACCCTATTTGTCTATCCTCTAACGTGGAATGCAACATGACACTATTCTGTTGCTTTGGGTTGCTTACCTTTCTACAACCAAGAGTCTTTGAATGGTGTGGGGTGCGTGACTATCTTCCACCCCAACTTTTCCACCATCTTTGTGGATAGTAAGTTGTCGGTGCTGCTTCCATCAGTGATCAATTTGCAACACTTTCCACCCAATTTGCACTTAGTTTTGAAGAGGCTATTTTTCAACCATGACTCCTTATCTTTGCATGTGGGTTTCAGCACAACCTTGTGCATAATCAAGTTCTGCCTAGCCTCTAGTTTTGTGCTTTCTGTTTTGCTTCTTAACATGCTTTCCTCATTAGCTTGCGTGATATGCACACACAAGTCTACATAACCCTGCTCTCACATGGCATCTGGACACTCAGTGTCTTGCTTGTCCACACCTAAAGCAAGTCCCATTGAAGCCCTTGCTGTGGCCTCCTCTTTTCTTTTCTTTCCCTTGCTCTGAGTTGTGCTTACCCTTCTAGTTGTGTGTGTCCCACCTATCTTTGTGCTATCCATGCCTGCATAGTTCTACCCAAGGAAGCAAAAATCGTTTGGAGATAAAATCAGCAAACCAAAAGTATACGATATTTTCAAAAAATCGTGAAAAAATCGGGAAAAAATAAAATCGGCAAATCAAAAGTATAAATTTTTTTCAAAAAATCATGAAAAAATCGTGAAAAAATTTGGGAAAAATGTAGAAAAATACAAAAAGGGGAAGAAACCCTATTGTTTTTTAAATGATATAAATTTTATAATAGAATAATAAATATTATATTTTAATATTATAATATATATCTATTAATAATATAATATATAAATATAATAATATTTGTAATATATTATTATATTTATAATACATATTAATAATATAATATATAATATTATATTATTATAATATATTAATGAAGAATATAGATTAATGATATAAATATTATATTATAAATATTATAAATACAAATAATATATTATATATTAATAATATTAATATTATATAATATTATATTAATGATATAAATATAATAATAGAATAATAAATATTATATTTTAATATTATAATATATAATTATTAATAATATAATATATAAATATATTAATATTTATAATATTATTATATTTTAATAAATATTAATAATATAGTATATAATATTATATTATTATAATATATTAATGTAAAAAAATATAGATTAATATATGAATATTATAATAGAATAATAAATACAAATAATATATTATATATTAAATATATTAATATTATATTTTAATATTATAATATAGAACTATTAATAATATAATATATAAATATAATAATATAATATTAAAATATTAATAATATAATCTATAATATTATATTATATAGATTAATGACAAATATAATACAGCAGTCCAAAGGATAAAATATTAATAGTGATTAATTAATATAATACAATAGAGCTGATATAAAAGCTAAATTTATATAAAAGCTTTCCGATAGGGTTTTATTGGCTCACGTGGTAAAAAATTCATGCTGGAAAATTTTCTAAACTCGTCGGTTCTCACGTGGGGAAAAAATCATGTCTGAAACAGTCTCATATTGTTTAAATGTCCGTTGCAGGATACTCTAGGATTTCTATTTTTTTTCAAAAGAAAAGGAAAGGGAAAACAGTTGAAAGCAAATAACTCAGGCGAACATATCAAATTGCAAGATATGAGGTAACCTGAAGGGGAGCGCAAACAGAAGACAATAGATGCCCAATTTAGCAGCGAAACCAACTGCATACAGCAGTGAGATGAATACAGAAAACCCTAGACGCCCAATTTTTGGGTAAAAATCGTGATTTTTTTAGAGTAAAAATCGCCAAACTTGGCAATTCGCGATTTTTTGGCGATTTCTGCTTCTATGGTTCTACCTACCATAGCTCAATTTGTTTTTCTATGCCTGCCTTTTCTGCTACTATGCACACTTTGTTGTATATAGGACAACTTCTCTACTTTAAGCGCTAGTTGGCAGGCCTCCTCTATGAAATTGATTGTCAACAAACACATCTCATCTTGAATGGAGATGTGCAAACCGTTCAGATACCTAGATACCTTCTCCATGTCATCCGATGACAATGTCGAGCAGTAAAAACAGCACAGTGGGAGTAAACCAGCTCTGTAGGGTATCCCACAACTGCGTAGGACCAAACCCTCCTGCTGTCCCCAACATCTCCATCCCCTCTAACTTTTCTCCCTTTACCCCTCAAAATATATTATTTGTAGCTGCCCATCAACACATTGATTACACAGGGGCTTAAAAAGCAATGCAACTTCCTGTTGGTCGTGATATTAGTCACAAACAAACATAGAATAAAAGTACACATTAACCTTTATTCATCTTGAAAGATACAGTGAATTCAGAGAATTCATGATCCCAAGTCTCCGGTGATTAGGTCTTAATCGACTGACGTTACTCAGTGGTTAATGTGAGTTGCTGTTTCCATTTTGGGGCCTTACGTGAAAATGTGCCATCATCATGACGTTCCTGCAGAAATTCCTTACAGAGAAGTCAAACTATGCAATTATTTGATGAAAAGATGTAAAATACCTCAATCTTTGCATGATATTTTCAATTGAGCATGCTTAGTGTTCAAATATGCTAAATATTTACTATTATCTACGGGATGTCTGCATATTTTGTGTTGTTTGCTTAGGATGATCAGTTATTTGCAATTGTGATAGTGAAATGCTCTGAAATTGAAAGAAATTAAAAGGAAATACTTCTAATTAAGTTGAACCTTTAGCTTTTGATCCACATACATGCTTGATACTGTCATGAGGAGAAGAAATCAAACCATATGTTCACCAGGACATTCCACAGCTAGATACAGTTGATGCAAACTTCAGAGGATAATGAATGAAAACAATACATGCAACATGATGAGCACTCCAAGGGACGCAGCTAATCAAAGCACATATCCAGAATTCAAACACAGATTACTCAAGATTTACGAAGATTTGTAATCAGAATACTCTTCTCTTTCATTAAGTATGCAAAAGACATGTACATATACAGCAGCTTTGAAATGAGCCCTGAATATTTCAGCAAACAGATTTCAATTAAGTTTCCAATATTTACAACAAAGCATTCCACCACCTTTTATAGAATAAGGTGAGGAATCTGTTACAAAAGATCTACGATCCTGATTTGTCAATACAAATCCACGGTCATAATTTCATGACTTGTCAATTCACACAAAATGGCACAAGTTGCCAGCTGGCAACTATCTATATTACTTATGCAAAATATCCCCCTTCATGATGTATCTTCATCATGTTCTTCAGCTGATTCATGCGGGTCATCATCATGTGCATCGCTTCCTGAACCCTCGCTATCCTGATGATGATGCTGCATATGGGGCTGCATGCTGCTCCGGATCTGTTCGTATGACTGCACAACTTGATCTATTCCTCCGCCATCTTGAGTCTTTGCCTTGATAATGGCGTGTTTGTGTGCTTCATACTTATCCCTGCTGTTGTCCAGCTTATTCTTTCTGTCCTGTAGTGTCTCATTATAACTCTCCATCTTGACCTTGATTCTCATTATTTTATTTATTACCTCTTCTGTCAAGTGGATGAGTGGACCATCTGCTTCCATTTGGAAGTTGCTGTGCAGAGCTTTAAGGGCAGAGTCTTCATCTTGATTCTCTATTTTTCCCTCTACTTTGCCTTCTAGTGTTTCTAGCATCTCTGCTTCAACTCCCATTAGGTCCCGCAACTTCATGCTGATCTCCCTCAGCTTATTATTGCATCTCTTGAGGACCCCGCATTCAAACTGTACATCTTTGTACCAGATGTCCACCAATAATGCAGTATTATTATTCAATATCTGCTTACTGATAAGCAGTTGTGGGTTTATCTTCCTTATTTCTCCCAACAGGCTGAGGACTTTCTCCAGTTTATAAGACCTTTTCCCGGTCTGCATCTGCAATTTGTCCACCTTGGTCTTGGAGTCACTTAATATGCTCCACCTCTTCAAAGAGGCCTTCATTATTTCAACAGCATCATCCAATGTGGATGACATCCATTTTCTTATTACGGACGCCTCATGCTTCATGAGGTCCAATTTATTTACCTCCTCCTGAGAAATGGCAGTCAATGGGACTGCAGCTTCACTTGTAGTATCATCAGGATTGGTTAAGCCTTTGATGTATGCATGCAACTGACCAATGTGCTCTTTATGTTGCTTATTCTTCTCCTTCTCTCTTTTCACTTTCTGAATTAGAGAGTCTATAATGTCCTTTCCCTCCTGACCTTCCTGGTCCTCGTTAGCAAAACCTAAATCAACTGTACTGATCTGAAATTCATCGACAGTGATTTTACCTTTTTCCTTCACCGCAGGTATGGCAATTTGTGCGGTTCTTCTCCTTGTTGTCGGATCTCTTTTGATGGCCGATGTCATCCTGGCCTTCCTCTTGGGCTTCATTATATCTGCAGAGAACAGGGTGGAGACGTCGAACTCTTGAATTTCAATCTCTTCCTCAACACTCACCTCCTTTTCTAACCATGGAGGCACCTGATCATGTTTTTCGGCATCATGGTGCTGTTCACCCCTATCTCCCGTTTCTATCAACAAGTGTTGTGGAGATGGTGATTTTTACTTTTCTCTCTCTTGATGCTCGCCTTGCTGCTGATCCTGTGGTGCCTCCTCCTGTTGAGGAATTTCCTTTTCTGGGAGAGCATCTTCTCGGTGTGGGGAACCCTGCGGTGTACCTGTATGTAGATCATGATGATCATGATCTTTCTCCATCATTACTTCACCTGTCCCCAGTTCTTCCCCTTGTGGAGGTTGATCATCCTCCTTTTGTTTCTCTATTTCTGGTGGTATGTCCACCACCATGGATATCGTAGGATCTGCCTGAGGTGATGGCATCTGTTCTGCGGCTGCTACTTGTTCTGTGCCTGCACTATCCACCTCTGGTGCCTTAGCAGCTGGATCCTCTATTTCTTCCTTCTTCTCATCAGCCTTTACTTCTTGGGCCTCTACTATAGCAGGTCCTGCTGATGTATCCTGTGGGCTTTGTTGGCCTGATTCAAGAGCATGGCCTTCTGATTCTGCCATCTCTATCTCCTCTGTTGGGTGGCCCTTATCAGGTGATCCTGCTGGCTGTTCAGGACTTGCATCCTGTTTCTCTGTTAAATCTACCACCACAGGACTTGTCACCTCAGTGATTAGTGTATCTAGCCCTATGTCCTGAGCTACCTGCTCTGGGCTCTTTTCTGGCTCTTCCTCTGCTTGTTTCATCTCCTCAAGTATTGATTGACCAGATGGAGGCTTATGAGGAGTCATGCTGGTACCAGCAGCCAGTGTTTCCATGTTCTGTGCAGGCACATCCTGCACAACCTCATCCTCAGACAAGTTGATTGTCTCTTCCAACGAGACATGTCCTTCTGCTTGTGTCTGTGATGTTTCCTTCTGTTGCTCTTCAGCAAGTTCAGTTTTGAACTTGACAATGGTAGGAAGTGGAACATTGTGCTGAAGTTCCTTCTGCACTTCACTACCTGCCCCCTGTAATTGTGTAGGGGGTTGACTTATTTCACCTCTCATGGAGGTTCTTAGTTTCTTAGGTGTGGTGGGAACCAGCACCTGTGGAGCTCTCCTCTTTCTTCTTATTATCAGTGGAGCTTCCTCTTCCTCAGGCTCCTCCTCCATGAGGATATCTTTGCCTGGTTGTTTGGATGACTGACCCACTTCTTGGGTCTCTGTGATTCCAGCCTCTGCTGTCTTGGTTTTCTTGGGCTTTGGAGGAGAATCTGATTCTGACCCTGATCCGGCTGCCTCTTCAGCTGTAAAAACTGCCCTTTCAATTATGACCCCTTTGGGTCCCTTTTCCACCTTCTTGCCCCTTGGGGACCTTTTGCTAGGCTGTTGTGGTGGAGGGATTCTCTCTCCCTTAGTCTTCCTCTTCTCCAGCAGGAAGTCGTCATACTCATCTGCAGGGATGTCCTGCCCCTTCTTCTTGTTGTCCACCGTGATGGCAACACCTTTCTTCTTCAATGCCTCTACCTGTGCATCCACCCAAGCTTGGGTCAAGTGTAGGGTTCTGGCAAGGAATGGGTCTAAGGACATGTCCTCCTGCATGGTGAGGTCAGGCGCAGAGATGGTATCATTATAAATCTTCTTCTGCTCATATTCATCTGCCATTATCCTGCCATCATCATTCTTTAGCTGTTGAGGGAGGGAGATGCAGTCAAATGTCCTAATCTGGTTCAGAGTCAACCTCTGATACCTCCTTCTCCTGGCTTCTGCCTCATCTTCGCAATCAGCCCAAAAATCTTCTAGGTGCCTCTGGTGAATAGCTTTCCTAGAATCTTCTGTATCCTACCGTAAGGATCATATGGTCTTGTTATTGGGAAAGGCAGTAAATTCATCTTATTTAGAGTGACCATCACCTTCTTTATACTGTCAGAGTCAGGGCACATGTAGTTGCCAATGCTGATTGGAAACAAAATTGGTGGCAGCTTCTTGGCGTCCTTATACATTTGTATCATGGTGGAGCCCTGCCTGATAAATTCCATTAACACTACTGCATCCGTAGGATACCTTGGCAGCATCAGGGGATGTCCTTCAAAACCCTCTATCCTGATATAGGAAAAGGTGGCGAATTGTATGTACCATGCCCCATGCCTGTACACTGCCTCTTGAGCTTCCATGCTCAATCTTTTGGTTCTGTCATCTTCCATGGTCCTTACCAGATGCATAGAGAATGCATCATTGACCAGTTTGTAGTCTTTGATATAGTTAGTTCTTTGCAGCTGGGGATGATGATCCCATATATATGCCGCATTTGTGCCTGTGAGTTTGCCATCTGTCACCAAGGCATCAAAAGTGCCTCTATAAGCACAAGAATACACAATATAGGAGGTCATGTAGAATGCACAATCAGAACCTCCCAGGTTCATCAACTGCTCATGCAGAGCATCACTTATGATTTGGCCCCACAGTGGCTTGGTGTCTGAATACAGACACATCATCATGATTCCGTACATCCAATCTTTGAAATCACCAGCATCAGGCTGGCCAGTCACTCTGTTCAGGAGGGCAACCATGTATTGGTACTCCTCACTGAAATCATACTTGAACAGGTGCACAGGGAGCTTGGCCGTTGCATTGTATGTGTTGTTCTCGGCCCGCCAAGCATACATGTTCTTTCTGGCCGACTTCTTGTTGGCCTCATATTCTCTTTCAGACTTCTTTAAGTCTACGCTCTTGACCTTGCTGCCCATTGGCAGTCCAAATGTTCGGGAGAGACCTTTGATGGATAGGTCTGCATACACCCTCCCATGCTTCACCACCTGCCTCGTCTGAGGGTTATAATTCCGGGCGCACTCTATAACCAGCTCTGGAGACTCCATAGAGTATGGGAAACCAGCAGCGTTCCACATACCTGACACAAATACTGCATCCAAAGCAGGGCTCTTGTCATGCCCATCATTCAGTTTGGCTGACCAGGCTTCCAGATTTGTACTCCCCTGATGGGTGTCTGTAATTGCCCCATATTTAAACATGACCCCCCTCTGTGAAGAGAACATTGGCCTACTGAATTCCTCCTGACTCTTCATTAATCGTTTTTCCGCCATGAGTACCTGCAATTAACACAATTCCTTCTCACAAAAGGGTATATACATGCATACATATTGCAATCATCACTATGCCTACTGTATCAATTTCAACCTTACTTACTCATATGGATACATAACCAGAACTTACAGCATCATATCAGAATAAAAACGACATGATGAGGGTTTCATTCACTTACCTGGTTACGCAGATACCTCGTATATACCAGTGGGTTATCAACGACGCTCTTAATTCGGGTGATGATCGCTTTCTTCCTTCAGTTCGTGAGCTCTAGTCGCGCAACGGTAGCTATTATGCAGATATGGAGGCTGGTGCTCTGTAAAACAAATTTATCGCAGGGTAAACGTAACAATGGCGGTTGAATTACCTTTTAACCTCGCAGTTAGGGTGAATTTAGGGCAACTCTGACAAGTTAGATCGTATTCTTTGATCATTCGTGCGAAAATGCAGGATTTCGCCAGCTGTTTCATGGGGTTCCGGGGTCGGCGGGAACCATCTACCATGTCTGCGTGCAATTAATGACAATGGCGGCAAAGGGAGCGGGGGGATATCCATATGACGGGATATCATAATGGCAAGATGATATTTCACAAATATCGGGTTGAGTTTCGATATCATCCTCCCCAACATTGAAATTGTTATCGCGACAAGATTTGGGTGACAATGCACTCTTTGTTTACGTTTTAGTACATCAGGAGGATATTTCGGTTTATCGGGTGATGTTTCAAAAAATGATGATGATGAGACAAGCTTGCTCGTCTTCCTTTCTGAATATCAGGATGACGTCATCATGATATTCGTTCTTTGTATCGGAAATGCTTCATGACGTCATCGTCATATTGGGCGACCATGATCATGTTTACACAATATCCTGTTGAAATGTAAATATGATGATGATGTCATCAGGACGTTTGTTTCTTCGTTTATCGTATTCAGATGATGTCATCAGGATGTTTGTTAAGGGTGATATTTCGCGTCAGGATGATATTAACGAATATCGGGTTACTTTCCAAGACATGATGTTCGCGATACAAAAGATCGCTTGACGGGGGAGACTTACTATCATTTAAAGTTGACGTCCGGATATCTGAGCCGCAGGATATATCAGGGAATGTTTCAAATATGATGATGATCTTTAAACAACATGACTCAGATTATAAAATATGATCTCCCCTCTTGCGAATATCAGGTTTGACCAAGACTTTAACTGTTCATAACTCTCACATCCTGAGGAATATCTGGGTGATGTAAAAGGCAAACCTGCATGAATTTTAATGCTCTTTCGGAATATGAGGTCACAGACATGAAATGCGAATTTTGACAAACTGACCTCATAATGGTGACTTACCTCATCCTGACTCCACCTGATGATGCACATGACTGATTTTTACCAAACCGCCAGAAAACAGACAACACAAGCCAAAAAGAAGTTGGGTCCCTGTTTTGCCAAGTCAAAATGGGGCGTGTTGTGTAACCACACAACACTTCCCTCTCTCACCATCACCACTCACTTGCGTCGACTCTCAAATGCAATGCTACGGACAACGGTCATCTTGAATGGAGATGTGCAAACCGTTCAGATACCTCGATACCTTCTCCATGTCATCCTCCACATGATCAACATGAATGCATAGCTTTTAGAACTCCTTTGTGTACTCCTTCACAGATGTTTCTCTTTGGTATCCTTGTGACCTTCTAGAACTGAAAAGCCATCAAAAGATCCAATCACTGCTGTTTGACATAAGTGTTATGATGAATGGCCAACCACCTTTGACATTTTGACATTTGTTGACTTTTCCAAGGCACACATGTAAAGCATGCTGAGCCAGGTGATAACATTGACATGCGGGGTCGCACGGGCTGTATTTGGAATGCTAGAGCTAGAGTAGGTGGGCGGCATGCTCTTGTGCGTTGCGCATGGAAAGCTTGCATGCAGACTGAAATGCGCTTCTCCACAAGACCAGCAAGCTGAACAATAAAACATAGGGTGCATGGGACAAGTGATGCCCAGGCAAAACAAACAACACATGCTCACTAGATAAGTTTGTGCGCAACAAACTACCACAACATAAGGTGCATGCACAAGTTATGCTTGCGTGCCGGGGAGCTACAACACACAACAAATATCACTCAAGGAACCACCAAAAATGAGCTTCATAAGTTATCTTGGAGGGCTTTCCACTGCTTTTCTCTTCTTTGATTTTTGCTTTGACCAACTCCTTTATCCCTTTTGGTAAATTATATATGTTAAATATGTATTCAACCCATACTGGTTTTGCGAAATGAGATTTTCTGGTGTGTGTGGATGGAGGTTAATTTTCTTTGACTCAGCTTTGCAATTACATTTTTTTAAAGATAAAAGGGGATTAAGATGGGTCCCTTGCTCTTCTATGAGGAGGAAGCATGGTGTTTGAAAGTAACTATCAAAAGGTTGGAAAGTTCACAGCATTAAGCTCAGCGAGCAGAGCACACAAAAAAAATACAAAATATTATTGATCCTACACCTTTGATAAGCAAAAGAAATCCATTCTGAAGATTGCCATAGAATCAGCTATTCCACAGAGCATTGTTTCTTTATCCATTATAGAGTCCATTGATTCTATAAATGAAGCCAATAATTATCTCAAAGAAAAAGCAAGGAAACACTGCTGAAATTCACAATGTTTTCTTTCAGAATTATAAAAGAAAGCAAATCATTTTCTTTCATATTATTACCCAACTATTAAATCTTCTAATTCAAACTTTTTTAGAGGTGTTTAATGCTGCATATATTTGATATGCCCAAAAACAAGGATGACATCTGATTTGATCAGAACTTTGTTGTTTCTTGGTTTTATCTCTCTAAATACATCATTGTTTTCTTTCTTCTTTTTCAGGACAATTTTTAAAAGATTTTATGGTTAATGTAGTTTTCGCATATGACTGTGCAGGAGAAGCACTCAGAGGAATCATATAATTTGGCATGCATTCTTACTCTTCCTCCATATCAACGGAAAGGATATGGAAAATTCCTCATTGCTTTCTGTAAGCCCCTGTATATTTTGCACTGTCTATTGTGTTTGTGTATTGTCAATATGGGTAATGCTTTGTAACATGATACATCTATTTTCAAAAAAGTATTTATGATAAATGAAATTGCTTGGTTTTCATTTGAAACTTGTATCTTTCTACATTCTCATCGATCATTTTTCATCATTTGCGGAGACAAATGCTAGTCTAATAATATTGGGGGCTGGTAAATCTGTGCATGTTATTAACTGATTCAAAACAACCTAGTTTTGCATTCCAACAAGGATGGCTGGTCACTAACCCTATTGATTTCTGTACATAGGTAACAACCACACTATTTATAAAACAATATGGTTGCTGTTTAGTGGTTTTTTGATCTGATCTTCCAATTGTTTGAGAAGGATCAATATTCACATGGATGCATATATAACAATTCAACACAAACTTTTATTTCCAATGGTTTCATATGATAATCTGCTGCCATTTTGACAATACTGAAAAAGGTGCAAGGTGGGCCTGAAATAGACAAGGTAGTGGTTTGTATGTAGGTGCACACAGAAGTTGGTGAACTATTTGCAGCCTCTAATTATGTCATTGACAAATCTAATCACATAGTTGTTTCTGCCTATCTATTGGGAGCATTGGTGAAAACACCCGGGTATGTTGGTGAGCTACTTGGGCCTGTGAACATTGAGGTGTACAAACTACTTGATTAGCCCTGTAAATTTACTATAACTTAAACAAACAACATCATCTACATGTTTTATTGATTCAAGCTAAAAGTTTAATGTAAATTATGTATGAAGAGACTCATTTTAGTCTAGCATCTACGGTATCAATTAGCATCCAGTGCCCAGGTCAAAGATATTGCTGATATCTGCAGGAGTTTGTAACTTGCAATTGGATGATTGCTACTGTTTGAAGAAGCTGGATCTGGCTGTTTAACAGGTGCTGTTGAGATATATTTGCAAACCGTAGATACTGAAGTTGATTTTGCTCATCCATTAGTCTTGATTTTGAAAGGCAAAGTAGTTGCATTTTCTGTCAAAGTCTTCTTCAGCATGAAAATCTGAATTTTCACATCTTTTGTACTAGATTATTTGCATTTCGTTTATGCATCTAGACCTGGAGCATTTGCAACTTTTTGTCTGCCCATAGAATCTCAAAGATAGACGTCTTACACCCTTTTCAAGATATCTGTATCAACTCCTCAAACAAATTTTAGTCAACCTTTATTAATAAGATTTTGATGGATTGCTAAAATACGCAACACTTACAGCTGTCACCCTAGGTAGACATAGCATTGTTTTGTGGTGCCTACAGGAGCTCCATTGCTAACACTTCTTCTCTCAAGTTATCACACAAGAGAGAAGTATCATCAAAAGTTTGGGTGTCTCTTTATTTGGTTACCTAAGACAACTAGTTATGGGTTCAAAACTTATCCCTCTGATAATTGTCCTCTGCGTGAAATTCTTCTGCAGGGAAGCCTCCATTTCTGCTATAGCTACTTGACTACATTAGCTTTTGTATGCAAGGAAGTAAAAGATTACATTATATAATAGAAAATAACTAACATGTATACCAGATTTGAGGAAAGGATGGAAATCACTGGAAGAAATTTCAAATACAGCAAAGAACTCCCAAAGCAAGAAATAGTCAAGAAGTTGAGGTAAAACCGATGTCAAGGTTAAAATGATGTTCAAGTAGTTCATTTTACTTTTTAAATAGTCAAGAAGTTTAAAAAATGATACATCTGAAATCCAAATGTGGAAAAAAAAATCGGCATTCATGTAGATAACAGGAAGCTCTAAAAATAACACCTAAACATCTGTGTTACATGGGGACGTGTCCCCTTCCCTGAGACCCCCGTCCGCATTCCCTGCGCCGTCCCCAGGCGTCGCCGAAATCAAATATACATTTTATAATGTTTAGAGAAAAAAAAACTCACAGCTGGCAATGAAATATTGTTGTTATACTGCTGTCATGATTAAACTGCTGTTATACTGCTGTCTTTATTAAATGTTATTGCTGTTAAACTGCTGTCATGATTAAAGTTACTGCCATTATACTGCTATCATGATTAATTTAATTGCAGTTATACTGCTGTTATTCAACTTATAGTCTTATACTGCTGTCCATTAACTTGTAGAAATCTCTCTCTCTCTCTCTCTATATATATATATATATTGAAAAATTCATATACTGTCCTCCTGCTGTCCCCAAAACACGTCCCCTGCCGTCCCCCGTCCCCGTCCCCGAAACACCGTGGAACATAGCTAAACATGCATCAAGGAAAAGCATAAAATTTCAAATGATCCTGTATTACAAATCTAATCACATGGTTAATGGCAACTTAGTGAAATGACTGCTATCAGGAAAAATTGATTTTAGGGGTTAATATTGTATTACTCTAAAAATCCTTGGTTCACCCAGAACTGAGTAAATAAATCCTAATTTCTCATGATGCAGATGCTGCTTTCACATGGAACTGTAATGTTATATAAATATGGTGCCAACCTAAAATGCAGAATATAAATGTATTTTTGGAAAAAAATGGAGTATTTTTTGATCAGTTTTCATTGTGTACCATTTTTTTCCTACGATCTTTTATATAATGTACTCCGTTCATAATGAACTTGTGTGCTCAGTTATCTAACAATTCTTCAAGTCATGCATTTTTCAGTTATATACATCACCTTTTCTTATAGCGAAAATATCCAGCTAAATCTTGGTGCATTGAACAGCCTATGAATTATCCAAGAAAGAAGGGAAGGTTGGGACCCCTGAGCGCCCCTTGTCAGACCTTGGGTTAGTAAGTTACAGAGGTTACTGGACACGAATTCTTTTGGAAATTTTGAAGAAGCATAAGGGTAACATTTCTATCAAGGTATGCAACCCCTTCTGGGTTCTATGTTTTTAACTAATTTTTTTTGTTCTTGCTAATCATTATTGGAGTCGTCATTTTAATCTTTAAACTCTAATGTTTATGCAGGAACTTAGTGAAATGACTGCTATCAGGACAGATGATGTTATTTCCACTTTACAAAATTTAGACCTTCTTCAGTATCGGAAAGGACAACATGCTATCTGTGCTGATCCTAAGGTTTTAGATCGGCATTTGAAAGCTGCTGGGAGAGGTGGTTTGGAAGTTGATGTTTCTAAGCTTATTTGGACCCCTTACAGAGAACAATGATTAAAAATCATTTTTTGTTGCTTGTCAAATACGTTCCTTCCTAATGAAGGGTATTGTAATATAACTGATTTCTTACCATGGGGTTTGCTCCCCTAGAATTTGGCTACAAGGTCTTTAAGCCATCTGTACAGAGATATCTGTGATGATTCTTCTGTGAAACACAGCTCTAGCATTATCAAGAATGAGGCATGTGCATGGGTTGAGTGGTAAATTTTTATCCCACCTGTTTGGTTTATACTGAAAGACATGCACTGATTTATCAACTTTCTTTTAATTGCTAAATGTACAATGGTCTAATTTTTTCAAAGTGTGTTTTACCTTCTTTTGCTGCCCCTTATGCAGATGCTAGTCAAACATCTGTAAACTAATTCTGTTGATAACTTGATTGTATGCTAATGTGCATTATCATCTAAATTTGTTTACATTCTGAAGTACAAAGTAGAAGATCAAACGGGTGTTTGTAATGCTTTGTTTGACTTCGTTATAAAGAAGAGCACATTTAGTGTAGTGAAAGCATCAATCATCTTTTTTTTTTCTCCCTGCTTGCTGTTTAGAACTTTTCTTGGTTCAACTTACTCTGATTTTAAGGTGTCTGTATTATTTGTTAAAAGGAGTATGTTTCTGTCTCTTCAACCAAAGATCAATGCTATAAAGAATGGTAATTCTTGCCTTGTAATAGTAACTTTAAACTGACTGATTTACAGGACAGTTTTGCACTTGCAATGACCAATGCCATAGAGATTGTTGTGCAATACCTCTTTTTCTCTTTCCCCCTCTATAGGAGGTTTATCTATTCTATATAGTATGCTTTTATGGCTACATGAACTCAGGTAATTGTTAAATTAGGGATGATCAATGAGGTTTCTGATGAGTGTTGAACAGATGCATATATTCCAGTGTCTCCTTTTCTTTGCATTTTTTCTGATCTCCTAGGGATGTTTCGGAATTGTTTTTTCAACCATGGGATGTTTTGTGGTTTAAGGGGGGTTCCAATAGTTGGTTGGCACAAATTAGTCAAGTGATTGTGGGGAGGGCATGGCTTCCTCCCAAAATGCTAACTTTTGTGACATAAATCCAAATTTCAGGGATGCTTTTCCAACAAGATAAATCAAAAACTGCAAGGAAGATGAGGCAATTCATGCAGCATCGGTCAGAGAGTGAGACAGACTATCTTTATCCATGAAAGATGAAAATCGTTGCTACCTTAGGATGGGACTCCACTGGAGGTACAATTCTCCATGGATGAAATGAAACACTGAATATGGCTTCTCAGGAAGAAGTCCTAATTTGTTGGTTAATGGCAACTTCTCTGCTTTCTAGAACACAGAATTTTGGTAAAGAGATTTGGAAACCATTTGGATCCATAGGCACATTCATGGTGCTTATGGGCTATCTATTGCCCATCTTCTCTTCTGAGCAAGAAAAAGATCAGGTCTTCGAAGTAGAGCCTTGGATTATGAAGAACATTACTTTTTACGGACCATTTATCGCCTTGAACTCACCAGAGAATCTTCTAAGTTCATTTTCTTTTTGGGTCAAGCTTTCCCTTCTACCAAGAGAATATTGGCTGGTATTCAATGTCAAGATAATAGGAAGCCTTATAGGTGATCACATCATAGCCTTTGAATTTACTGAACACCTTGGTGCCCTTAATCATGTTGGGGTTTGTATCAACATTGATAAAAGACCCTTGCAAGATAGAATACCATTTGAAATGGGGAATATAATTATCATTGATGAAAAATTTTTGCTCGATAGGGATACCATTTGAAGGAGGAATCGAATGGAAACAATAAAAAATGGGAACATCCTTTTTGCTGCAAGATATGCCATGAACTTGGACGTTTGGCAAGAGTTTGCCCTCACCATCAACCTAAGCAAAAATACTTGTAACACAACCAAAGAAAAACTCGTCAAGGATACGTAAGAACAAGAAATAGCAGCTTTTGAGAGAACACAACATTGATTGTCAACTAACAACCAACAGAAAATCTAAACACCCTCTTTATATTAACAAGAATTCTTGGCAAGATCAACTCAACATGAGTTCCCAGCAAGATCTGACTTTCTACATCTCTATGTGCAACAAAAAATGAGGCCTCATAAAACCCAAATTTTGTGTTATGTTCTTGTCACTTCCGAGTCTAGCACAAACTGTGTCTACCTATTAGGAAAGAGTTACTACATTGGCTTATCACTTACATTAAGAAGATCTAGCTACTTAAGAACCCCCATTGTAGGTGTTTGCAAATAGACAATGAGTTACTAGGAAAGAGAAGTAAACATGTCAAGAATTACACAAGACCAAACTTACCATGCATACTAACCATGCCATGGGACTATTTCCTCAAAGTGAAAAGAAAATTATTTTCATGGAATAACTCTTAAGAATTAAAAGGGAGATGGAAAATAAAGGTTATAATGATCTTTTGGGTGAAAAGAGGATTAATAATAAATATTTTTAAAAGATCCTTTTTAAAGAGAGGAATAGTTATATTTATTAAATAAATATTAAAGACAATCTTTGTGAAAGGATGTGATGGTTTGAAACCACTTCTTAAAAGGTTATATAAAATATTTAAGTGAGACTTGGAAGGGGCATGGAGATCACTCAAAGAAGAAGATGGTCTGATGGGCTATGGGCATTGGAGAAGGGGCACACAAAGTGTTCAACCGAGGGTATAGAGTACACATGAAATTGTCTTGGTTAGGGTTTGTGTTGAGCATTTACTCTGTTGAGGATGTCACACTGTGTTTTGAATAAGAATTGTTCCTCTTGGAGTGTTCCATAGTTATGATGGCTAAGACCAGGGAAATCTTCCTAGGGTGAGAGTGGCTTTTTTAAATACTCTGATTCAAATAAGTATTGAAACTATTGATGTTTAAAAGATATTTGGAATAATATATATAATTTTGATGTTAATTTAGTTAAATCATGTGATTATTATCTAATTTACTATATTAATAACTTACTTTAGAGTTCATACTAAATTATCACATGTAATTTAAATTGGAATTGATAACCTTGCATACTTTAGTAAATAACTATATTTAAATCTACTACAAATTATTAAACTCTGGAGAAAAACAATGTTACAAACTATGCCAAGAAACCCATAACAAGTCTAAGAGATAACATATCGTACATTCAAGATGTTGGAGGTTGATATTTGACCCTCATAGCCCATTGGAATGATAAGCCCTCTACAAGAGATTTCAATAGAGCAAGAAAAACAATAATATTCATATAATATGTGTGTCCCCAAAAAACTTACAATTTACATTTGAACCCCTGATTATATAGAGAAGGGGTGAGATGAGAAGGCATTTGTGGACTCTAACAACCTTGCATGTGCATAGGACATGTGATAAAGTTGTCATGCACATGAGTTAGGTGTCACCAAAAAGGTGAACATGTGTCTCATCCATATGAGGTGAGACAAAAAGGTAAAAAACCCAAAGTTGGACTTAACTAGTGTGTTCATAGATATTACTTAGAAAATGTAGAATGCTAATTGGATGTAAAACGACTTTGTTTACACTAACACCCCCCTTTAAGTACAACTTAGGAAGAATAGATAAATAAAGATGGGTCCCAACTATGAGGCCATGTTAGGTACACATGTACGCACAATTTTCTTATAAATGGAGTAAATGACAAAACCTAGTGAGAAATAAAACTCCTTTCCAAAAGAGAAAAGATGCATAAAAAATTCACAAGTGAAAAAGAAAGAAGAATGAAGGACTTAAATGTATAATAAATGTTCCCCCCCCCGCCTCCCCCCCCATAGGAGAAAGAAAGAGAGAAGGTTTAAGTGACCCCCCTAAAAAAGTTGAGAAGGAAAGAACTCTATGCGAGGAAATGCTCCCTCCCAAAACTGAGATGAGAAGAGAAACCATGTAGACTCCCCTCAAATTGCCCGTTGTAGTGTTGATAGATGCTCATCACTAGATGATGAAGATGATCCATGATTGTTGAACAACATTTCTCCCCTTGGGAAGAAATATAACTATAGATGTTTGCAAGATATATTCCCATTCCAAATACGAATATGTAGGAAGAAGGGTGAACCTCTTTGAATTTTGCACATGATCGAAAGACAATGACGAAGCCCAAAATGGTGTCTTTGAATGCTACTCAAGGATCTCCAAGCCAATGCTAAACTATAACAAATGTTGATATGATGAATTAGCTACCATAAAAGATTTAGGTGCAATAACCATGGATGTATGTTGTTCACCATAGGCAAGACAATTGGACCGATGAAAATTTGGTACGTTTGTAGATGATGTCAATATGAAAGATGGCTAAGTTGGATATGTAGACTGATGAATATTTGTAAAATTTGTCACTATAGAAACACATGCAGGCGAAAAAAGAAGAAGAGAGTTCGAATGTGCTCTCATGACATGCGAAAAAGATTACGGTGATGCAACTCTATCGAAGCTGTTATCAAATAGAAGACTAATGTCCTCAATTGTGTCTTCCAAATCTACAATGTGGGACTCTACAAACAAGGATGATATGTCTGGTAGGAATGTGTCCCAATGAGGTGGATCTAGAAAATTGATATCAATATCCTATTGCATAGAATCACTGGAAGCCATAGATGTATCAACATCAGATTTGGATGTAGCAATAGATAATGATAGAAGAGATGAGATCTCAATGCAAGTCATCAGACTACATTTCTCATCCCCAAGTGAAGTTGTCTCACAAGATGCTTGAGCGAGACCATATGATTTTGCAGGTGTTGAATTAGAATGATCAGGTAAAACAATATTATGATCTAGAAGTTGTTTCATTTCATCAATTTACTTTAGGAAACATTCATCTTCAATATGATTTTTCTTTCCATAGTAAACACATTTTGCCTTCAATAGTTTTGAAGGTTTTCATTGAAATACTCAAATGGAAAGGAGAGAGTGAGAGACATGATTAGCTTATCCATGATAACTAAACCAAGAAACCAACAAATGCAAATACAAAATCACAAGATTACCTCCCTTGATTCAATCAATGAACCCCCAAGCAATTTTCAGTGATGTGACACTTTATATGTAGTGCATTTACAATTTATACTAGGTGGACTTAATGACATGATTACAAAACCTCAAAATAGAGACATATGCTGAAAGTATAATTCTAAAATACTATCAAGAAAAATTAACACCACCACTGTGTAGTGATAAAAAATTAGCCACTTTCAAAAAAATAGACCCAAAAAGAAGTCTGTATGTGCTCGAAGGAACCCTCTGAAGTTCAAAAAAATATAAAAATGGGAATTGTGTAAGGTTACCCTTAAGAATCTATGATTTTAAAAACATCTATACATCAAATTTATAAATTGATCACACCATGACATAAAGCATGAAAAATTACCCTAAATAATAAAAAAAACTACATGGAAAAATGTTTTCATATGGCCTAGAATGAGACTCGTGTAGTTGAACCAAAAAACTGACTGGCTAATGGAGAGGCGTCAAGAAATTGGGGAGAAAATGGATGACGTTAGCAACAAAATATTCCCAAATTGCACGAAATATTCTCAATACCCGAAAACTGCTCAGATGATAGAAAATTGTAGTCAGAAAACTTGAAACTGCCTTTAGTTGCCGCAAAACCGTTTTTCGGCATGAAACCATTGTCGATGGGTGTAAAGGAGGAGCAAAATATTCTTGGAATTTTATAAAAACATGTTCGGCATATATCCACCAGTCGAACCTATTGAATCGGTTGTGAATACCCTGTGGGTATTAGCCGACAAGTCTCCAAAAAATAGTGGCCTGGCAAATAGAAGATCCATTGTGTAATGCCTATAGGGAAACAATAACATCTAGCAGATAAAAAAATGCAGAGCTGTCTGTCACAGGCATCAGGGTTGACACACAAATCGTACCTTCCACGGAAAGATCCATCGAGTAAAATCTTTAACTTTTGGATGAAGATTAAAGGGATTGATGGACAAAACCTCTACCCACTGTGTAACTAGAGATGAACAAAGACACAGAAGGATGCAGATGTATGATGGTATGATGGCCATACGACAATAGGAAATTCTATATGACATTTAATGGAGGTCCACCCAAACCTCAATTTTTTTTGGCTCAAAAAGAGGGAGTGTTTTATATCAAAATTTATCTCTCAAGCCTTCTGAGTGCAATGGCAAGGTCTGTTCGGCTCTGGGATGCACCATATGAAAGTGCTTCGCTGAAACCCCCTTGATTTGAGAATGTGCTTGTAGATCAAGAGCTCTATACCCATGTTGGAGTCTGATATTTAACCCTCAAAACCCTTTGGATCCTGCAAAACAATGATATACTTCTACAAGAGATTTCAATAGAGCCAAAAAAAGTAATATTCATACAATAAGTGTGTGCCCCAAAAGCTTACAATTTACACATGAATCCCTCAAAATATAGAGAAGGGGTGAGATGAGAAGGTAGTTGTGGACTCTAACCACCTTGCATGTACATAGGACATGTGTGATAAATGTGTCATATTTACATGAGCTAGGTGTCACAAAGAAGGTGATCATGTGTCTCATCTATATGAGGTGAGACAAAAAGGTAAAAAGCCTAAAGTTGGACTTAACTATTGTGAATAGGTCTTACTTAGAAAAGGTAAAAAACTAACTAGATGTAAAATGACGCTATTTACACTAACACAAGATACTCACAAGTATTGAACTATATATCAACATATTATAACTCACAAAGAAATATCTAAATTACCACCACCTTCTTATCTCCTAACCAAGAGATATGAGACTCCCAATTTCATTCTAAGCAACTTCTTTCCCTTTCCCAGAAGCCTACTATTGTATCCTTAGACTCACCATCTTTGACTTAATCTCTCTAAGAAAATCTTGCTATAGATGTGCATGATGCTTAGGAGGCTTGACTCATCACTTGGTTGTCAAGTCATGATCATGCACTTGCTAAATGCTCAAATGCTTGGTCAAGGTGCCATCTTATAAAGCTTCAACCCTTTGAACTTATGGCTGAGAATCACCCTCATAACTAGAAGTTGAATGTTCCCCTCAAATCTAATGGATGAGAGTCATCATCAAGTTGTTATCTTATGTAGTTATACCACATTACCAGTCCAGTCCATGTGTAGATTTTTTGTTTGAGTGGCCACTTGACATATCATTCCCTTTAGCTCCTTAAGCAAATACTTGTCTTACTTGGGAAGGTTTTGTCCTTTGTGCAAACCTTTCTTAAATTCTAGCGATGTCCATGCGCTTCTTGGGCATTGGTCTTTGACTTTCTTGTGGTTTGCACATGCCCTTGTCTTGTGTGCATATGAACTTGAGTATCACTCTAAGCTTTGCCCATTATTCCCTAGAGCTTGTCATGTTGATCTTTTGTGCATAGACCGATAAACATCTATTTAAAATTTTAATATCTAAATTTGCATTATATCTAATTAAATTTTGAATATCTAATTTGAAATGCAATAAAAAATGTATTTAGTTATAATAGAGAAAAAAATGCATACTTTTCACTTTTCCCCTCTTGTCTTGCAGACAATTTAGCCCTTTTGATAAATATATTGTCCTAGTGTCTAATTTGAGTTACAACATACAAATTGACAAAACTAGCCTTAAGCTTGACCTTTAGCCAATCTCTTTAGTGATAAAAAAAATTGAGATAATTTAATATATTTTTTATTTTTTAGTGGTACAAATAATCTTAATTTAGGAAAAAATAAAATTTCATTCTCATTGTTTCACAACCCTTTGAATGGATCTTAAATCTACTATTATTAAGGACTCAAGGAACAATGGTTAGGTAGGTATTCTTCCTTGAAAGAAGATTTTCTGTCCTTATCAACCATTGAAATATATGTCCAATGATTCATTATTTGTATTTTGTTTCTTACAAACAATGGTACATAATATGTGTTTCATTATGTCTCTCGATTCCAAATTGGTGGGGACATTTAGAAATGTCCTCAACATAATATGAATTAAGTTAACTTACACTATTAACCTTCTTAATAACAATACACATAATTACTAGAGTCAATCTTTAAGGATGTTTCCTAATTTAATACACTTGAGAAATTGTCAAACTATTTCTTAACTACATGTCCTTTTTAAAAAATTTCCTTTAGAAGTTTCTAAACTATGAAGTCTTTAAAGATATCTCCTACTTTAATACACTTAAAAAAATGTATATTTCTTAAATTGCTCTATCAGATCAATTTTTTTTGACAAATTTTAGAATACACAAGCTCGATATATGTACATCATAGTTAGGGAATCAACTTGTTTGATTTCAAATATCGTGTATATACTTACAAGAAGACCAAGCTTTCTTGCCGTACATAATTGTGGTTTGACACGTTACGAGTAGATCTTTAGAGGAAGATCTATATTTCTTGTAGTAATGTACATGTTGCATATATGGTCATCATCATCGTGAAATCCACTTGACTAATTTGACACGTGTGTGTAGATCTTTATAGGAAGATTAACATTTCTTGTAAGAATGTACACAAGTTACGTAAATGCACAATATTATCAAAGAACCTGTGAGGACCGCCCTTTTTACTACTGTTGTTATGACTATTTACAGTACTGTTATTGTTACTTTCATATTTGTGGGATAGCAGTTCCCGGAATTTGTCAGACTATTTAACTTTATTATGTTTTCGGAAAAACTAATTGGGTGATGTTTGGATAAGTTTACTTTTCAGAAAAATGAATTAGGTAATGATGGAAAATTGTAATATGATTTTTAATTATGTTAAATTGTACTAGGGCATGAGAATGCATGTTTTATTTAAGTTGCTTCGGCTATGATGAATTTATGTGGTTACTGATCTTGTAATTGAGTGTGCAGGGATTACTAATCGAACCACAGATTTCAGAGATCATTCCACACCTTGTTAATTGTTATTCCCGGTTAAGCCGATCTGGTCCCACGAGGAACCAAGATCTCTTTGTGTTTGATGTCATGATGTAATGTGGTCTTTCGTATGGTCGAGTGGGTTAGGTTACCCTCATGTAACATTATTTTTATAATTAAGTGTTGTAAAGAGATTGAATTTGAAATTTCTTATTTTATTTAAATTATGAGGCCCTTTTCTTGTGCTTTACCTTGACCAGGGGTGTCTTGTATGGGTTAAAGTTGACCTTGGGTTATACCCCATGGGTCCAGGGGCCCATTTGGCATGGGTAACCCTTGAGTAACCTCCATCTAGTCAACTTAACCTTCCCCTGAAGTTAAGTGGCGAAAATTGGAGGTAGGAGGGGACATGATGGGTTGTACCAACACTCAACCCATCCCCTCTACATTTCCCTAGATAAGAGATGCCACCCATTAGTGAAAGTCACCTCTTCTTTAGTGAGATTCCCCCATGTACTATGGGGACACCCATGTGAAGAAAGGAGAAAGAGGCATGGGTCACCTGTCTTGTTCCCATTTAACTCTTTTTTTTATTTCTCCCATGAGAAAGTGGAGTCACATGAGAGGAATAAGGAGTACCCTTGGGAATGGAGAGTGACATAAGCCACCTGGACAGAATAGTGGTTTTTGGGAAGGGTGAGGAGGTGACAAGTGTCACTTCCCCATTTCTCAAAATTAAAAAGAAAGAGAATTTGGGTTATTTATTTTCAAATTTTGGGATGAGAGGGAGTTAGTTGAATTTTGGGGAAAAACTTTCATTTTTGGCCTTACCAAAAATAGAGAAGTTAGTTTGGAAGATAGAGAAGGGAGAGGGAGTTGGTGGCTAAGGTTGGAAGTGAACTCTGTGGACTCTGCAACAACTTCATTCCAGGAGGGCTTTGCAAGGTTGGTCTGAATTTTACCTTTGTTTTTGGTAGAACTGAAATGTGCATGAAATGTGTGTGAAATATGTGTTTAGATTTGTTTTCTGTGGGGTTCTTGTCGGGTTGTTTGACAGAGCGTCTCCCACTTGGGAGAAATGCTCATCAAGTTTGGGGTAGGGGAGGAGAGATCCTCCTCGGGTGCATACCTGTTTCCATCTTTTGGGATGTTGAAAGCCTTGAGAGCATGTATCTGTGATTGTTTTTTGGCTTGAGAGTCCTATACAAATTACTTAAAAATTGTGATCACACTTGGTTGAGACCAAGAGAAATTTATATTAGTTCATTTATCTGTCAGGGTGACACTCTAGAGTCGAGTGTGTCCACTCTCCTGCCCCTTATGAAACTCACTGTAGTTGAGTTTCCGTATTGTGTAAAATACCCACGGGTGTATGTGTGCTTTGGGATTGTTGTTGTTTCTGTTGTGAAGTGGAGTGTTTGAGTACCCAGGTGTGAGTATGGTCTCCCTAGCTCGGGGGTGACCCACTTGCGGGTCTACGGTAGGGAGGAGAGCTAGACGAGTGGTATTTTCTTCTTTGTTTGTCTTTGATACGCAGGTTTTTCTCTTGGAGCTTCTGGTTGGCTATTTATGAAGAAACAGTTCATCTTCTTGTCATGAGAATTAGGCCTGGTTCATTTCATAGAGATGAAGAGAGAACACCTCTCTTGTTATTGTTGTAATATTAATGATACTCTGGGAGTGAAGAAAATCACCTCCCTGATCTTGTTATTATTGGACTTTTATTTGGTTGTCATAAGTTCTCAGTTGTCTACTGTTTGGGAGGAGAAAGTTCATATCTGGGAAATTAAGTGGTGGTAATCATGATTGAGAAGCTGTAATATGAATGTGCTTAAATTTTAAGTTGATGTTTGCAAACTTTGTTCAATAGCAATTTTTGTGTTTCAAGTATTACTGAAAGGAAAAGTTCATTATTGCAATCTAATATGAGTTGTTTACATTTGAAAGTTTGGAATTGCTTAACTAGTTGAAATGTTAGTTTTTATAGTTCAATGTTAAAATGGAAAAGACAGTTTTAAATGTTTGAGTTATTCTCCATATTTAGTGGATTCTGTTAATTTCTAGCATGTATATATATATTCTGTTTGTACATTTAAGCATTCTTAAATGTTTATGAAATGGAAATACATACTTATAATAAAGGGATAGATAATTACCATTTCTACCGATTAAGTGAAATTGGGATATATATATATATATATCTAATTGTTATGACATTATCTTGATAACAGGTTGATTTGGAGAAAATGCCTAAAGTAGTGAATTTGAGAAATTTAGGAATTATATAAACACATATAAGAATATGTTTATATAAATAAATTTATATATATATATATATATATATAGATATATATATATATATATAGATATATATATATATATATATTTCACATTTTGAGTAATTATCATTTTCTAGAATAATAGAGAAATTGAAAGTAATTATCATTTTTATGAGATTGACTGATAAATATCAATATAAAAATAGATATATATGTATATATATATATGAAATATATATATATATATATATATATCTATAAATATAAACTCATTGATATATATATATATATATATACATGAATATATATATATATATATAAATATATTTTATTGTTGATAGAAATCAACGAATAGCAAATAAGAATGACTGTCCAAGTTTATGCCGCGGAAAGAAAAAACACAGTCGCGGTTTACAATGGGCGGTGGGGAGAAATCCCCACCGCAGGCCCTCTTTTAAATATATGGAGGTGTGGAGTGGGGCGGAGCCCCACCCACACCCCACGTCGTGGGAATGTGGGTGGGGCTCCGCCCCACTCCACATCCCCCCCTTCCCCTTATGCCTCCCGCGGCCTGCACAGGCCCGCCGCTCTGCGGCCACCGTCGACCCTGTCCGTCGCTCTGCGGCCACCGCCGACCCTGTCCGCCGCTCTGTCACTGCGGCCATCGCCGCCCATGGCCGCCGTCGGTTGTGAAATTTAAAGCAACAAAAAAAAAAAAAAAAAACAAAAAAAAAAATGTTAGGGCTTTGGCCCTAACATATGATTGGTATCTTTGGAAAATAAATACATTTTTTCTATAGCTCTATATATAGGCATATATATATACTATATATGTCTATGTATATAGCTATATATATAATAAAATGATTATATATCTATCTATATATTTCTATGTATATATATATATATATATATATATACATAGAGATATATACATATATAGTGGTAAACCAAGTTCGTCCTATACATAGACATTAAAATATATATTTATATATTATAGATATATATATATATATATGTATATATATATACATATATATATATATATATATATATATATATATATATATATATATATATATATATATATATATAAAGGAGTACATCTATGAACCATGTTATTGGGCCCTCGTTTTAAATCGTTATAAACTATGTCTCATGGACATAGAGAAAACAAAAAAAAAAAAACAAATTATATTCACACAGTAGATGTTATTAAGTGTTGAACACAACAACCAAAGAAGATATATTACCATGAACAGGGTTTTATAAAGTGGAGAGCCTCCTACATCTATTTACAACGTTAAACGAGTCACAACCAGTGGATTAATAGTTATTAATAGTAACAACAGTAATAGTAACAACAGTAATTATAAACAAGAGAAAATAAAATTATAATGTAAAAGAGAGTTAAAGAATATTCAGTGATACTCTGGAAAGAGTTTCTCGGAAGTTTCAACTATCAACGTAATATCAATCACCCGGAAAATGAAGAGGAAAATTACAGATCACTTGTTCAAAAGAACACTGGAAATAAACTTAAGAAGCCACCACTGACAATCCATGTGGCCATATTAATCTCAACTGTAGCAAACGACCTCATAAGTAAACCTGTAAGAGGGTCCGAAGAAGAAAAACTAACATTGGAAAACACAGAGGAGAAAATGCGCGACATTTCTCACATGGGATAAGAGAACTAAGTTGACGGACCCTTCTGCCAAATTTGCTTAGGAACAAGTTGACTAAGTATATACGAAGAGGAGGAACCTAGATCGGGGAAGATTAGGAGACCGAGTCCAGCGAAATAGTAAACCAGCCTTTGTGACCTAGATCATCCTGAAATTAGGTTTAATATCAACAATAGCTGCAGTGATAACCCTGATTGACGTAAATCATGAAGAAAGGTCAGGATACACATAAAGAAAGAATAGAAAATGAAAGAGAGAGAGAGACCGAAATATAAACACACTAAATTAACAGAGGAATAGTTAAGGTAAGGGCGATAAAGATATAATCAAAATTAAGAACTTGTGAAAAGGGAAGAGAGAGCAACCAAACCGCCTTGTTGAAAATGCTAAGTCATAGGAGGAGTATGTTTCAGGAAACAAGAGAGGAGACAGACAACCGTGCCTGGCTGAAAAATGACTAAATAGGGAGATCACTAGTCGGTTTAGTCGGAACAAGGCGTCGTGGGAAGTTGTTCCTCTATCAGCGAACCACGTGCGTAAATGAGTGCAGCGTAATTCCCACAAACGCCGTAAGGCATTATGCTACCGAAAATTGCCGAGGGTTCGATTTAAGAACTTTGGTAATCTCACTCTTGCAATGACGTTAGCAGCATTGTATAGACCCTCTTGTTGAACTATATGCTTCTGGTTGCACGCTATGGTACTTGTATTCCGCCGAAGAGTGTAGCGTTTCGCCATGAGAGAACACCGTTGAGCATGTGTACGCATGCGAAGGGGGTTTTTAGGACAGTGTGAGAAAAGTTTTTCATATCTCGTGTCATAACCACATGACAGATGTGGCTATGACACGTGCGATGTGTGTTGTAACCACATGGAAAATGTGGGCATGACAGAACCCACTTGAATGATTTGACAAATTGTGAATTGATATTTGTAAGAAGATCAATATTTTCTACAACAATGTCAACACGTTTGAATTTATATTTGGAGGTTTATATCCAAATCCATATCCAAACACAATGATTTTAGTGGATTCTTTTCATTTAAATTAGTTGATTTATTCTATCATTTGCCTATTTTTATTTTGTTATCAAGAAAACTAATTGAAATGTGGCATTTTATAGGCCTATGATACAAGCATGGCATTAGTCCAATAAAATACATACATCAAGGATGTACAAGATGAGAAATATGGGCAGGTAGGAATGGTTTAAGAGGTGTATGATGAAAAATGTAGGGAGATTAGATATATTGAAAATATTGTTGAGTAACACGGAAAGCCTAAAAAATTTAATGATGTTAAATACAACACTAATCATAGTGATAGAGATGACAATGACTATGACATCAAATGAATTATGATCCTCTCACATAGGCAAATACTTGTGCAAATGCATGACTATAGTGCATTCAAGCACATAACTTCTAATTTGTATCGCTTCATAATTGAATAAAGATACTTAAAAGCATATTTCTCGTATGTAATGTGAATCACATTATGCATAAGAATCCGAAGTGAGGATCGCATACACTTTCTTATCATAAAATAGCCGATCATCTAATAGGGCGCTAATGATTTAAAAAGTCCAACATAGGGGATAGTTCTTCCAAATAGCAATACATATTTAGTGGTCAATTATTTTAGTTAGTAGTGAAATTTATATTTAAATAGTATATTTAATTAGTGATATTTTATCATCGAGTCATGGTAATTTTAAACATCATATAAAAACCTATAAATTGATTTGATTGCTTGACTTTATAAAGATTATGTTTTGAATTAGATAACCGGGAAAGGCCCGAACCCATACATAGAAGCTAAAAAGATGAACGAAGCGAGTTTCACAAGTAGTGAAACTTAGGAACGAGATTTTGAAAGGGCTCGAACCCTTGAACAACAAAAGGCAGCGCTGCTGCGAAAAACAAGGACAAAACATCAGGGACTAGACGACACTAGAACCTGACCTAGCAATACGAACACTTTTGACTTGAGGGACGTGCAAAGTGGAAATAAGCTTAGGAAGACCTTTCTTCCTTCTCTGAACAATGGTCCGTGAACACAAAGAGTCTAAGTCCACAGAACAAGGAGAGAGAGGGGAATCCTCATTAGATTCCACTATCAAAGACAAAACTTGAGAAGAGGGGGAAGCCCCAACACAAGAAGCTAGGCTACTCGATGACTGAACTGTAGTAGGGAGCTCCACATCGCCCTTAAGAGAAGGGGCAACCATCGGATGATCAAAAGTCATTGGAGGAAGTGGGGGACACACGACGACCTCAACCACCAAAGCACCCACAGGACACGAAGTGGACGAAGTATTATGTTTGAGGAATATATCATTTACAATATAACACAATCATGCATATGTATCAACTTTAATATACATAAGTACGATATAATTTCAATGACACATTTTTGATACTAATGTTAGGCTTAGGAATGTAATGCAATAAAAGATTGACAAATGAATTGAATGGGACTTAGACAACGAGAAAAAGTATTCAATGAAAGCTTATTCCATTAAATCAAATTAAATATATTTAATAATATGAAAATGACAATTTAGTTCATCTTCTAGCATAGCTAGGAAATATTTAAAAAAATATTATCCTATCACTCTTAGGATTATGTACATTATTGTTACACCCCCCTAATATGCAGGGGTAGTGGTAAAACCACTGTTTGTGTTGTGCAATGGGCAACTTGTTTATGGTGCCTCTTTTTCTCAATACGAAGCTCTAGTGTTCTACAAAAAAAATTGCCTGAGTGAAGCTTGTTATAGGAGTACAAACAACACTAAGAGGGGGGGTGAATCAGTGTTCTGTCTAAAACAATATTTTAGATATTTTCAAAACTTAACAGATAACTTTATCAAAGAGATGAATCATAACACAAATGTTCAATCAAGAAATCATACAAGATATGAGACCAAGACACAAGTTTATATGAGAGGAAAACCCTCATGGGGTAGAAAAACCTCTCAAAGATGTCTCACTAGCTTAAGCACAAGAATCGACATTTACAAGGCCTCACTGGCTGATAAGTGTCTCACTGACATATCCAGGTCTCACTGACCAATTTAGGTCTCACTTACCAATACAATTATCTTGATGCCAAATAACACAACTCAGGGGGTTACCCTGATTCTCTTTAATACCAAACCTTATTTCTCCTTATATTTTCACCTGATACAAAACCTTTTCAATCATTGCAACACTTTAGCAATACTTGATATTTATTATCATCACTGCAACAAGATTTTGAAGCAATTCATTTGCTATACCCTACAAAATATCTCTGCACATAGAAGTTCATCTTGCACACATCTTAAATAAATAAACACAATTATAAACCTCTGCAGAATCAATAGAAATTCTTCACCAAAATAATAACTCTGCATATTAAATGAAGACTATATCCTTTTTCTTCAAAAACATTCAAACAAAGCATTTCAAGATCATGTTTCCTGTTTTAAACTTAATCCATTGTCTTTGAATCAGTCTCTGAACCTGCATATATTCAATATAAATTCTTTGCAAAAATTCTTTACACCTTCTTCAACAACCCAACACTAAGCAATAACCTCTCTTCTTCATCTCTGCAAAACAAAAGCCTTAAGCAGCAACATTTACACAATAAAAAAATATTCATATACATCGAGAGGAGAATAATATGACCTTCTATATTCCCCATCCAATAATAAAATCACTAACAAAATCTTTCTAATCTTCAAACTGATCTTCGCTGTTAAAGAAAATGGAAAAAAAACCAAGTTTTGTGGCTTTTTCTTCAAAAAGCACGTCAAATTAAATTGGAAAGTATGACCGTTGGCATTCAAATGCCTTTTAAAAGGCCACCACATGATCAACACTTGGTGCCAACTCATAACCAAACTCTGACCGCCTGATGCTTTTCTCCCGCCAAAGACTTAACATAACTTAGAGCCACCTTCGCACACTGGTGACCCTAGGTAATTGGGGCCGGTCATCCCATGATAAAAAGACCCTTGTTTGTAACTTAAGTTGCCTTTTAACCTATTAAGCTAGTCAACTCAAAAATAGAACTAAAGGTATGACGAGGAGTCTAGGGTAAAGATTGTGCCTTAGTAACTTTTGATAAGGGTTTTTAGAAATAGCTTTTAGGGCTTTTTGACAACATTAGGGTTTAGTAGACATTAAGAATTCTCTGCACTTAAAACACCTTATCAGTAATCAGGAACAAAGTGATATTTAGAATTCTCTGTATTTAAAACTACCATAACTCTTTAATAAAAGAGTGATAAACCTAATGTATGAAGCTTGAAGAGAGATAACCCTAATGCATGAAGCTTGAAGAGTGCAACCTCAACCATTATATGATGCAAGTCACTAAATGATCAACTGAAGACCAACTACACCATGAAGACCAACTGACAAGAATGGAAGACCAACTGCACCATGAAGTCCAACTATATCAGTCACTATATGGCAAATACAACTGAAGACCAACTGCACCAACTGAAGACCAGCTGCACCATTATGCCAACTAATAAGAACGGAAGATCAACTGACAAGAATGGAAGACCAACTCACAACTGTCAAGACCAACATATTTGCACCTTGAACTCCTCTGCACCTTGAATGATAAAGACAACCAATTTGACATCAATGATAAAGATAAACATACCAAACTAATAAAACTCCCCTTTTGTCTTGGCATTGATGTCAAAACAAAAAACACAAAGTCTAAAGACATTTTACATTGAAGAAACTCACTGCCATTCTAACTCCCCCTTTTTGGCACTCAATGACAAGAACTACCTTTTCTTGAATAAGAGAACACATACTGTCTGAATATAATATGCAGAAATCACTGAGATAGGTATGCAGAAATTATTGTCCTGTCTCCAACTTTACCTTTAACATTTGTATTGCACTGATATCATTGTCATGCAAATTACTATTACTATTTTATCACTGTCAATATGACAGATATATGGCAAATACAACTAATGACCATTATAATTGATGCAAAGACTATCAGAGATTTGCCTGAAAATAAAGAAGTTTGAATTGATGTTTTGTCACCACAATAGCTTGTGTCCTAAACATTGACAAATTTGAATACCAACCAATGTCTGGATGGTAAATGCCTGATCATCATAGGTGTACCTCAAAATACAAGTACCATCAACACATTATTTTGCATTATCTCAGTCATCCCTATAATTGAGATCAATTGAAAAGAGTAATTTTCAAGAAACTTAGTATAAATTTAGGAGTATGAACAGATTGAGAGATCATATCATTGTCAAGAACAATTGTCAACATGATAACATGTCTGCACCACTCCCCCTATGCATATTACTTCAAAATAAGTCAAAGACACTGTCCAATCTCAAGAAGATTGAATGTCACACTAAAAAATGAGGCTAGATATCTCTGCACCTTACAAAATTGTTCAACAACTAACCAAAAAAAATGAACAAACAAAACTATGATATAATTGTATTTCAAGATTTCATAAGACAACCAAATACTCCCCCTGAATCCAATATCATCATGAACTCATTGAAGAGAAGAAAGAGACAAAACCCCAAGCCTTTGTCTCAGGGATTCAAATACCTCTTTAGGCAATAGTTTTGTAAAAATATCAGCCAGTTGATCATTTGTATGTACATAATCCAACACCACTTCATTAGCAATCACCTTTTCTCTTAGAAAATGATATCTAATGGCAATATGCTTAGTCCTAGAATGCATGATTGGATTCTTGGACATATTGATGGAGCTTGTATTGTCACAAAGAATAGATACAGGTTTAGCTACCTCCACTTTGATGTCTTGGAGAGACTGAACCATCTAAAGTACTTGTGTACAACATGAAGATGCTGCAACATATTCAACTTCAGTAGTAATAAAGAAACACACTCTTGCTTCTTACTATGCCAGGCTACCAACCTACCACCAAGAAAGAATGTTGCTCCACTTGTGCTCTTTCTATCATCAGGACAACCTACCCAATCAGCATCTGTATATGCAAGAAGAGTGAAGTCATTATGTCTAGGATACCACAAACCAAAATCAAGAGTACTCTTAACATACCTCAATATCCTCTTAACAACATTTAAATGAGATTGTTTAGGACATGCTTGGAATCTTGCGACTAAGCAAACTGCCTGCATGATATCAGGCCTAGAAGCAGTTACATACAAGAGGCTGTCAATCATGGATCTATACACGGACTGTTCCACCTCAGGTGAATCATCATTTTTGCTTAGTTTGTATCCTATTTCCATAGGAGTACCCAGTGGTTTACAATCATCCATTTGAAACTTCTTAAGCATTTCTTTGGAATATTTGGTCTGTGAGATGAAAAAACCCTTTTCAAGTTGAGACACCCATAAACCAAGGAAAAAAGACAATTCTCCCAACATATACATTTCAAATTTTGACTTCATGATGTTAGGAAATGAATGGCTCATATCATCATTATTACTTCCAAATATGATATCATCAACATAAACCACTACAACCAACATATCCTCACCTTTGGCAATATAGTACAAATTGCTATCTACTCCACATTTAGTGAATCCTTGTTCTTGCAAGTACTTGTCCAACCTATAGTACCATGCTCGTGGTGCTTGTTTCAAGCCATACAAGGCCTTTTTCAATCTATATACATGGTCTAATTTGTCTTTGCATTCAAAACCTTCTGACTGCTCCATGTAAACTTGTTCTTCAAGAACACCATTTAGAAAGGCTCATTTGACATCCATTTGAAATACCTTGAAATTCTTATAAACTGAAAAAAGTTAAGAACATTCTTATAGCCTCTAATCTAGCCACAGGTGCAAAAGTTTCATCAAAGTCAATTCCTTCAATTTGTGAATAACCTTTGCAAACCAATCTAACTTTGTTTCTTATTACTTTACCTTTGTCATCAAGCTTGTTTCTAAACACCCACTTTGAACCAATAATATTTTTACCTTCAGGTCTTGGCACAAGTTCCCATGTCTTATTTTTCTCTATTTGATTCAATTCCTCTTCCATAGCTTTAATCCATGCTTCATCCTTGCTGGCCTCAACATAAGTTTTTGGTTCCATTTATGATATTAAGCACATATGTACTTGATTACTTGCAGCAGCAAGTTTTCTTCTTGTTAACACACCATCATCTTTTTCTCCTATTATCAGCTCTTTTGGATGATCTCTTTGCAATGTTCTTGATGGAGTTTTACCTTTGTCTTCAATGGACTTTTCAAAGAGTCTCTTCTTCCACTTGAATTTCCTCTTCTTTTTCTGCATGATGTCCTTCTTTGTTTTCAATCAGCTGCACACATGGCTGCAAATTCTCATCCACCTTTACATTAGTACTTTCTATCACCCTTTTGAGTCTCTTATTGAAACATTTGTAGGCCTTACTATGTGTAGAGTAGCCTAGAAAAATGCCCTCATCACACCTAGACTCAAAACCTCCCAAGTTATCACCATCTCTCTTGATAAATCATTTACTACCAAAAATTTTAAAGTAACCAACATTAGTTATCCTACCATACCATAGTTCATAAGGTGTATGATTAGATTTTACCCTCAGTTGAACTCTATTTAGAGTGTATATCGCTGTATGGACAACTTCCTTCCAAAAAATATTGGGCAGATCAACATCATGAAGTAGTGTCCTTGCCATCTCTTTTACAATCCTGTTCTTTCTTTCAGCTACTCCATTCTGTTGTGGAGTTCTAGGGGCATAAAATTGTCTTTTGATTCCATGTTTCTCACAATACTCTATGAACTCCTTGGATGTATACTCTCCACCATTGTCTAATCTTAGACATTTGAGTTTGTAATCAGATTACTTCTCTACCATCTTCTTGAAGATCCTGAACTTGATAAAAGCTTCTGATTTGTGTTTCAAGAATGTTACCCAGGTCATTCTAGAAAAGTCATCAATAAAGAGCATAAAATATTTTTCACCACCTGAAGCTTTAGTCCTTGTAGGACCACACAAGTCTGAATGAACAAGTTGTAGAGGCTTAGAAGAGATATACTCTTTAGATTTGAAGCTGACCTTAGTTTGCTTACCAAATTGGCATTCTTTGCAAGTTGCATTATTTGGTTTAGAGATGTAAGGCATATTCCTTACATTTTGATGTTTGCTGATTCTCTCAAGATTATCAAAGTTTACATGGCCAAGTCTCCTATGCCATAGCCAACTCTCTTCAATTTGACCCATGAAGCAAATGTGTCCATCTGCACTCCTATTTTCAATTCCATGTAAATTATATATGTTTCCACTTGTTCTTAAGCCCGCTGCCACAACTTTTCCTGATTTCTTTTTGATCTCACAACCATGAGCATTAAATACAACACTGAAAGCATTATCACAAATTTAGCTAACACTCAATAGATTATGCTGCAAACCATCAACATAGTAAACATCATGTAATGGGGTCTCATCATCTAAAAGAATAGTACCTTTACCTTTGATCAAAATGCAATCATTGTTGCCAAACATAACTGATCCTTTAGTGAGATCTTCAAACTTGATGAATTTTCCTTTGTCAGCTATCATATGATTAGAACAACCACTATCTATAACCCACTGATCCTTCTTTTTGGCATGGAAAGCTGCTTGAACAATCATAGCTTCAATTTTCTTATCCATCATCTTAGGTTTCCAAACAAGTAATTTCTTATCAACACTTGTAGAAGATACTTTGGAAAGAATATTCAACCTAGTTTTCTGCACTTTTAGATTAGGCTTGCAAAACTTGGCAATGTGTCCAAAGTTATTGCAATTAAAACACTTCAATCCTCTTAAAAACTCAAAAGAATTTCTTGTCAAGAAATGTGCTTTTCTGCTAAAGCCAAATCTGCACTCATTTGCTTTGTGTCCATACCTAAGCAATATCCAAGAAAATGCATATTATACCTAAAAAACTCATTTCTTTTAAATCTTGTTGTCTTCATGATGCTTTTGGTATTGATATCAACATTTTGTAAACTTTTGGTATTCAAACTTTGTCCTTCTTCAAAACCTAGACCAGATTTGTCTTTGAAACCTTTTTGTTTATCCAGGAGATCTTCAAGTTTTTCACTACTCTTGCACATATCAAGTTTTCTTTTTAAGGCAACAATTTCAACTTCTAGAGTATGACATTCTTTGACTTTGGCATCTAGCTCTTTGCTTGTTACATCAACAATCCTTTTTCTCTCCTCAAGACATAATTTTAGGTTTGCAATTTATTTTTCATAATCACTAACCTTGCTGACCAAAACTTCATTATCTTTTTAAAATTGGTTTCTTTGAGCAATTGTCTCTTTCTTGAGTTTTTTGACCATATCAAGAGCACATTTTAACTCACCTTCAAGATCAACTACTGCTTCTTCATTCTCTGATTGATCTTCACATTTTTTATTCTGATTTTCATTTATAATCGCCATGAACAAAGTTTCTATTCCCTCCTCAAATGACTCCTCTGAATCACTATCAGTTATATCAACATTTTTTATGAACAAGCTCTTCTTCTTTTTGAATTGAAACCGTTTCTTCTTAAATTGTGGCTTGTTTTCTTCCTCATCACTATCCAAATCTTTATATGGACAATTTGCAACATAGTGTCCTATTCTTCCACATTTAAAACATTTAAATGGAAGTTTACCTTTATATTTTCCAATTGATCCCTTTTTCAGTTTGCTAACAAATGAAGATTCTTGATCCTCATCCACTTTTTCTGAATCAACCTTTAACTCTTTCTCCTTTTTGATTGATTTGAATGCAACTTCTTTACTTGATGTAGCATTATTATAGATCCTCATCTCAAAAGCAATGAAAGTACCATGAAGCTCATCAAATGTCACTTTGCTCAAGTCTCTCTCCTCTACTGCAGACACTTTGGATTCATATTTAGGAGTTTAAGGTCCTTAAAACCTTGGTAACAACTACCTTTTCCTCTAAGGTATCACCTAAACCCCTAATAGCATTAACAACTTATTGAACTCTAAGAAGATAATCAAGCACCTTCTCATCTTCACTCATCTTGAGACTTTCAAATTTTGCCTTGTAGGACTGTAACTTTGCCTCCTTGATTTTGTCATCTCCTTGATAGATATTGGATAGTTTATCCCATATGGATTTAGTTGACTTGTAGTCCATGATTTTGACAAGTATCTCATTTGACAAACCACAACATATTGCATTTTTGGCCTTAGTATTGTTTTCATATGCCTTCTTCTCATCAGGAGTAGATGGAGAAGTTGTGGTTGTATACTCATTTTCTATGGCAGCATACACATCATACCCCAAAGAAGACAAATATGACTCCATTTTATACTTCCATAAAGCATCATTAGACCCATCAAATAAAGGTGCCTTCTATGTTGAAAAACCTTCTTGACTTCCCATGACTAGTACTCCACTTATAGGACCTACCCAAGATGATTAAGCCTCTAATGGGAACCAGACTCTGATACCAATTGTAGGAGTACAAACGACACTAAGAGGGGGGATAAATCAGTGTTGTGTCTAAAACAACATTTTAGATATTTTCAAAACTTAACAGATAACTTTATCAAAGAGATGAATCATAACACAAATGTTCAACCAAGAAATCATACAAGATATGAGACCAAGACACAAAAGTTTATACGAGAGGAAAACCCTCTTGGGGTAGAAAAACCTCTCAAAAATGCCTCACTGGCTTAAGCACAAAAATCAACATTTACAAGGCCTCACTGGCTGATAAGTGTCTCACTGACATATCTAGGTCTCACTGACCAATTTAGGTCTCACTTACCAATATAATTATCTTGATGCCAAATAACACAACTCAGGGGGTTACCCTGATTCTCTTTGATACAAAACCTTATTTCTCCTTATATTTTCACCTGATACAAAACATTTTCAATCACTGCAACACTTTAGCAATACTTGATATTTCTTATCATCACTGCAACAAGATTTTGAAGCAATTCATTTTTTATACCCTGCAAAATATCTTTGCACATAGAAGTTCATCTTGCACACATCTTAAATAAATAAACACAGTTATAATCCTCTCTGCAGAATCAATAGAAAATTTTCACCAAAATAATAACTCTGCATATAAAATGAAGACTATATCCTTTTTCTTCAAAAACATTCAAACAAAGCATTTCAAGATCATGTTTCCTATTTCAAACTTAATCCATTGTCTTTGAATCAGTCTCTGAACCTGCATATATTCAATATAAATTCTCTGCAAAAATTCTTTACACCTTCTTCAACAACCTAGCACTAAGCAATAACCTCTCTTCTTCATCTCTGTAGAATAAAAACCTAAAGCAACAACATTTACACAATAAAAAAAAATCTTCATATACACTGAGAGGAGAATAATATGACCTTCTATATTCCCCATCCAATAATAAAATCACTAACAAAATCTTTCTAATCTTCAAATTGATATTCACTGTTAAAGAAAATGGGAAAAAACTAAGATTTGTGGCTTTTTCTTCAAAAAGCACGTCAAATTAAATTGGGAAGTATGACCGTTGTCATTCAAATGCATTTTAAAATGCCACCACATGATCAACACTTGGTGCCAACTCATAACCAAACTCTGACCGCCCGATGCTTTTCTCTTGCCAAAGACTTAAACATAACTTAGAGCCATCTTCACACACCAGTGACCCTAGGTAATTGGGGCCGGTCATCCCATGATAAAAAGACCCTTGTTTGTAACTTAAGTTGCCTTTTAACCTATTAAGCTAGTCAACTCAAAAATAGAACTAAAGCTATGATGGGGAGTCTAGGGTAAATATTGTGCCTTAGTAACTTTGGATAAGGGTTTTTAGAAGTAGCTTTTAGGGCTTTTTGACAACATTAGGGTTTAGTAGACATTAAGAATTCTCTGCATTTAAAACACATCATTAATCAGGAACATACTGATATTTAGAATTCTCTGCATTTAAAACTACCATAACTCTTTAATAAAAGAGTGATAACCCTAATGTATGAATCTTGGAAAGAGATAGCCCTAATGCATGAAACTTGAAGAGTGCAACCTCAACCATTATATGATGCAAGTCACTAAATGATCAACTGAAGACCAACTACACCATGAAGACCAACTGACAAGAATGAAAGACCAACTGCACCATGAAGTCCAACTGTACCAGTCACTATATGGCAAATACAACTGAAGACCAACTGCACCAACTGAAGACCAACTGCACCATTATGCCAACTGACAAGAATGGAAGATCAGCTCACAACTATCAAGACCAACATATCTGCACCTTAAACTCCTCTGCACCTTGAATGATAAAGACAACCAATTTGACATCAATGATAAAGACAACCATACCAAACTAACACTTGTTCCATTTTGTAGTTTTTCAAGAACCAATATATGGACTTGGTAAAGACTTGAGTTTGTTTTCTCAAGTTGAGTTAGTTTTCCATGATGCTATATCTCATTGTGAGAGAATACTTGTTGCAAATATGTGCCTAAGTGGTGTTGTCATTAATGTCAACATATCCTTGTTGCCATTGGTGTCAACTGTATCCTATTTTGCTACCTGTATAGAAGACTGGTTCGCATGAAGATTTGAAGAAGCTATGGCCATCTGAGTAGAACCAGTTTTGCAGTGTTCAAAAGAGATAGAGTGATAGGAAAGAGGTCCAGATTATTTCGGATGTGTCAAATGATGATCTGCGGATCTAGAGGGATGTTTGGGAAGTCAGTGTGTATCATCCATTCAAGTGGTTCATGGTTTGGAGGTTCGCAAACAATCTTTCTAATGTGACAGTCATGGCAGATAGTGTTCTTGAGTTTACGATGGAAGATGCAAGTGATTCTAATGATTTGGAGGAGTGCAGATGTTTTTGTTGAATTAAATGTCCTTGTGGAAGTCTCTAGATCATGTGACTGCTATGTTGGAGGTCCGCATTGAAGTTTGAGCTTGTTAATTAAGATTTCCTTCTTGGTGTTGCTGTTCTTCATAGTCTTGGCTGACTGGATGATTCAAGCGTGTTGCAGATGATCTAAGAGCATTTCTATGGAGCATGGCATGTTGATTGAGGAAGATTTGAGTCCCAGTTATGTTTGGCCGACAACTTAGTGATTCGCATTAAGTCAGATGTTTGTAGTGCCGACCTTGATGCTCATTCCAAGGTTGATGAAGCGTATAAATACTTGTTGATGAGTTGTGGAAAATCATCCTTGTGCAAAAATAATAAAATCCAAAGAAAGGATCAGAGGCAAAGCAGAGCAGAGGAGAAGCAGAAGAACAAGAGTTGATTAGATGAAGAGCTAGAGAAGAAGTATTTGGGGTAGAGCAAAAGTTTTGTGAGCTTTCAAAGGAACTGAACCAGGCATAAAAAGGCTACTATTTCACAGTTCATTCTTTCTGTATTAAACATAAATTCTGTAGGCAGTGAGCTCGAAGGCATGTGCCTTCCCTTTTATTCTAAGTACTTTTAACGGGGTACGAATCTTGTGGGTTAAACCCACTATGGTTTTCCCTTAACTGGGTTTCTACGTAATAAATTCTAGTGTTATGTGTGCTCAATTTATTTCTGCTCTTGTGTTATTGATTTATGCTTTAATGTTTATCTGATTGAAAGTTGTTAAAGAAGATTAAAAGTAGAAAAGATTAATTATTGTGGGACAATTGATTCACCTCCCCTCTTAGTTGTCCGGACTAATTCCAATAATTGATATCAAAGCAAGGTTCCTCTAAAAGAAGCTTAACCACCCGAGGAGATCTAGGATGTCGACTTACAAAAAGGATAGTCTGAGATTCGATGGAACAAATTACTCTGTTTGGAAGAGTCGCATGGAGTGCCATTTGCAATGCATGGGTGATGCTTATTGGGCGATAACCAATGGTGAGTATAAACCTTCGGAGAAAGGTCCTTCAACTCCAGATCAAATCAAAGATGTTGAAAATAACCTTCAAGTTAAAGAAGCCTTGTTGAGTGCCCTGACTGATTCAGAAATGAAAAATGTCTTTGGACTAAAAACTGCCCATGAAATTTGGAAGAAGTTGGAGAATCTTTATGAAGGTGATGAATATGTCAAATGTGCCAAGCTACAAAGTCTAAGAGGAAATTTTGAAAATCTGAGGATGAGTGAAGATGAAAACATCGCAATATACATGCAAAAGATAAATGAACTTATGTGTGGTATTAGGTGTGCTGGTGGAACTTTGGAAGAATCAAATATTGTGGCAAAAGTGCTCAGATATTTACCTAATTCATACAAACATAAGGTTGCTGCTATAGAATAAATTAGGACTATCTTAAAAGTTACAAGAGATCAGCTGGTTGGCAAAATTTTAGCTTTTGAATTAACTGACTTTGGTGATTCTCTTCCTAAGTCTGAATCTTCTTTTAAGGCTAGTGTATATGGAAAACAAAGATATGATCCGGGTGAAAGCTCTTCTGCAAGATCAAACTGATTTACTAAGGCAAGGAAGGATATTGAAGATGATGAAATTAAGTCTACAGAACTTGAAGCTCTTATTGCCAAAAGAATGCCAAGAGGATCCGGTAAGTATGAAGGAAAGTTGTCATTCAAATGTTTTTCTTGTAATAAGATTGGTCATTTTGCCTCATGATGTCCGAAGAAATTTTCAAAGCCAAACCCTAACAGATATAAAGGCCAGAAGAAATGTTACTATGTCCAAGAAGCTGGAGAAGAAGGAGTCATAGATGATGAATTTGATCATGGGGGTGCCACTGAAGATGATTGGGTGTTCATTGCTATCAAAGAAGAAGATCCAGTGTCTACTGAATCTGCTAGCTGTGCAAATGTGGAAAGTGCCTTGGCTGCTCAGGTTGTTGAAAAGGATGAATGGGTGATTGATAGTGGATGTTCTCATCATATGACTGGTGATAAAAGTAAGTTTATAAACTTTAAAAAATATGAAGGTGGAATTGTGAAATTTGGAGACAACTCAGCTGGTAGAATCCATGGCAGAGGATCCATCTCTTTTGATGGTAAGAATAACACAAATGATGTTTTGTATGTGGAAGGGCTGAAGCATAATCTTCTCAGTGTTGGACAGTTGGTTGACAAGTTTTATGATCTCCAATTCAAGGATGGAAAATGCAGAATCTTGGAAAGCTCTGGAACTGAAATTGCATCTGGTACACAAACTAGAGGTAACATCTTTCAATTAAGTAGTTCTGGTAAAAGTTGTTTGATTGCTCAAACAAATCAAAGTTGGTTGTGGCATAGGAGAATGTCTCATGTGAATTTTGATAACATTGTCAAGATAAGTTCTACTCAGGCTGTGAGAGATCTTCCAAGACTTGTGGAACCTGATAGCATGTCTAGAGAATGTCAATTGGGTAAACAGAACAAAACATCATTCAAAAGTAAAGAACAATTTTCAAGTGGGTGATTAGAACTTGTGCATATTGATCTATGTGGTCCTGCTAGAATTAGGAGTGTGCAAGGAGACAAATATTTTATGTTGCTGATTGATGATTACTCTCGGATGATGTGGGTAACTTTCTTAAAAGAAAAATCATAAGCTCTTAACAAATTCAACGTGTTCAAAGTTATGGTGGAAAATGAGATTAGTCTGAAGATAAAGTGTTTGAGATCCGACAGAGGTGGAGAGTTTACCTCCGGTGAGTTTGATACATTCTGTGAAAAGCATGGAATAAAAAGATAGTTATCTGCTCCTAGGACTTCTCAGCAAAATGGAGTTGTGGATAGAAAGAACCAGACCATTCAAGAAGCTACCAGGACCATGATGATGGAAACAAATGTTCCACAGGTTTATTGGAGAGAAGCTGTGAGTATTGTTGTCTACACTCTTAACCGGGTGCAGATCAAACGCAATTCTAGTAAGACTCCTTATGAACTCTAGTTTGGTCATCCTCCTACTGTAAGATATTTCAGAGTTTTTGGTAGTAAATGCTATATCAAAAGAGATGAGGATCTAGGCAAGTTTGAAGCAAGAAGTGATGAAGGAATTTTTCAAGGTTACTCTACTCAAAGCAAAGCATACCGGTGCTTTAACAAGAGGTTGAAAAAGATTGTTGAAAGTGCTAATGTCAGAGTTGATGAGAGCAAAGAAGGACATTCTAAGTCTTGCGGATATGATTCAGATGATCAATATGAAAATCTAAGTCAAGAAAGGCAAGTGCAAACTCAGATTCAAATCCAGATTGATCCAAAAATTCTAGTGACTCAAGAGGATAATGCAGAAGTTGAGGAACAAGTTCAAGAAATAGAAGTTCAAGTAAATCCCAAAACTCCCAGGTATGTAAGGATGAATCATCCTGAAAATCAAATCATAGGAGATAGAAATAAAGGTGTTCAAACTAGGAGAAGAATTGTTGAAGATCAAGAAGAGATTTGTTTGATTTCAAAAATTAAACCAAAATTAGTAAGTGAAGCCTGCAATGATGAAAACTAGGTAAAAGCAATGGAGGAAGAACTAATGCAAATTGAAAAGAATTACACTTGGGATCTTGTTTCTAGACCCGAGGACAAAAATGTGATTGGAACTAAATAGGTCTTCCAGAATAAACTAAATAAAGATTGTGAAGTTGTAAGAACTAAAGCAAGGTTGGTATGCAAAGGATATTCTCAAGTGGAAGGAATTGATTTTGAAGAAACTTTTGCTCCGGTGGCAAGAATAGAGGCAGTCAGATTGTTTCTTGCTTTTCTTGCTTATAAAGATTTCAAAGTCTATTAGATGGATGTCAAGTTAGCATTTCTAAACAGAGAGTTAGAAGAAGTCTACATTGAGCAACTGGAAGGATTTTAGTTGTCTGATCAGAAAGACATGGTCTGCAGATTGAGGAAAGCATTATATGGACTCAAACAAGCCCCAAGAGCCTGGTATGCAAGATTAGATAAGTATATGTTAAAGCTAGGATATAACAAAGGCACTGCTAACAGTAATCTTTACTTCAAGATTGATCATGAGAATATTCTGATTGTTGAGGTATTTGTTGATGATATCATTTTTGGTGTAAATGAGAGCATGTGCAAAACATTTGCTGATCAGATGCAAAGTGAATTTGAGATGTCCATGTTTGGTGAGATGAATTTCTTCTTAGGTCTACAAATCACTCAGTTAGATAAAGGTATCTTTATATCTCAGTCTAAGTATGCGAAAGAATTGTTGAAGAAGTTTGGAATGGAAGATTCAAAGCCAGTAGGTACACCTATGGTAACTGGATGTAAGTTGAGTAAAGATGATGACTCCCCTAAGGCAAATCAGAAAAAGGTATAGATCAATGATTGGAGGACTGCTCTATCTGATGAGTAGACAAGACCTGATATCATGGATGCAGTTGGGCTTGTTGCTAGATTCCAAGTTGATCCTAAAGAATCCCATGTTGTAGCAGTCAAAAGAATCTTCAGATATCTCAAAGGAACACTTGATTATGGCTTGTGGTATCCAAGGTGACTTTACTCTTCATGCATATACAGATGCTGATTGGGCAGGAGATGTGGATGAAATGAAAAGTACTAGTGGTGGTGCATTCTTCTTGGGAAATAGATTGGTTTCTTGGCTGAGCAAAAAGTAGGAGGCAATATCCCTATCTATAGCAGAGGCAGAGTATATAGCAACAACAAAAAATTGTACTCAAGTTCTGTGGATGAAGCAAATGTTGAAGGACATCAGAATTGTGTTTGAGGAGCCTGTCACAATCTTCTATGATAATCCAAGTGCAATAAACATATACAAGAATCCGGTGTTGCATTCAAAGACAAAGCACATATCCATCAAGTTTCATTTCTTGAGAGAGAAGGTAAATGAGAATGAAGTCAAGTTGGAGTTTGTGTCTTCAAAGGATCAGATTGTAGATATTTTCACTAAGCCTCTTCCCAAGGATACTTTTGAGTATCTCAAAGAGAAGTTGGGGGTTATTACCCCTCCTGATCAGAATTAAGATGCACTAGAGTGCATCAATCCGGTGGAATTCACAGTCACATCTTGTGATCCAGATTGATGTCAAGGAGACACTACTAAGGGGGAGTAGTCTGCATGTAATTTATGAGTTTGGTCTGAAACAAAAATAAGGAGAAAAGATTGCAAATATGTGCCCTTTGCCATTGATGTCAAAGGGGGAGAGAAGTTCATTTGAAAAACTAGTTGCTGATGAAAGGGGGAGCAGTGAAGAAAGTGATTGCAGAAGTGATAGGAGAAAGGGGGAGAAGGTCTTGTCTTGATGGTCAAATTAGTTTTTCACATCATATGTTGCCATCAATGACAAAGGGGGAGATTGTTGCAAATATGTGCCTAAGCGGTGTTGTCATTGATGTCAACATATCCTTGTTGCCATTGGTGTCAACTGTATCCTATTTTGCTGCCTATATAGAAGACTAGATTGTTGAGGATATTGAGAAAATTAATGAGGATCAATGTATGCAGACCATATGGCTAAGTAGAGGATTGTCTGAGAAGCTCCAGTAAAGTTTTGAAGGGTTCGCATGAAGATTTGAAGAAGCTATGGCCATCTGAGTAGAACCAGTTTTGTAGTGTTCAAAAGAGACAGAGTGACAGGAAATAGGTATGGATTATTATGGATATGTCAAATGATGATCTATGGATCTAGAGGCATGTTTGGGAAGTCAGTGTGTATCATCCATTCAAGTGGTTCGTGGTTTGGAGGTCCACAAGCAATCTTTCTAATGTGACAATCATGGCAGATAGTGTTCTTGAGGTTCTAGAGGAAGATGCAAGTGATTTTGATGATGTGGAGGAGTGCAGATGTTTTTGTTGAATTCAATGTGCTTGTGGAAGTCTCTGGATCGTGTGACTACTATGTTGGAGGTCCGCATTGAAGTTTGAGCTTGTCAATGAAGATTTCCTTCTTGGTGTTGTTGTTCTTCCCAGTCTTGGTCGATCAGATGATTCAAGCGTGTTGCAGATGATCTAAGAGTATTTCTATGGAGCATGGCATGTTGATTGAAGAAGATTTGAGTCCCAGTTATGTTTGGCCGACAACTTAGTGATTCACATTAAGTTAGATGTTTGTAGTGCCGACCTTGATGCTCATTCCAAGGTTGATGAAGCATATAAATACTTGTTGATGAGTTTTGGAAAATCATCCTTGTGCGAAAATAATAAAATCCAAAGAAAAGATCAGAGGCAGAGCAGAGTAGAGGAGAAGCTGATTAGATGAAGAGCTAGAGAAGAAGTATTTGGGGCAGAGCAGAAGTTTTGTGAACATTCAAAGGAACTAAACCAGGCATACAAAGGATGCTATTTCACAGTTCATTCTTTCTGTATTAAACATAAATTCTATAAGCAATGAGCCTCTCTTGAGCAGTGAGCTCTGGGCAGTGAGCCTGAAGGCATGTGCCTTCTCTTTTCTTCTAAGTAGTTTTAACATGGTACGAATCTTGTGGGTTAACCCCCACCGTGGTTTTCCCTTAACTGGGTTTCCACGTAAATTTTTTTGGTGTTATGTGTGCTCAATCTATTTCTACTCTTGTGTTATTGATTCGTGCTTTACTATTTATCTAATTGAAAGTTGTTAAAGAAGATTAAAAGTAGAAAAGATTAATTATTGTGGGACAACTGATTCACCCCCCTCTCAGTTGTCCAGACTAATTCCAACAATACTACACTTGTTTGTTGTGAAAAATTTCACCACCATTTTCTATTCTAGGTGATGAATTTTATAGAAGGTTGTTCAACTTTTATCTCTATCACTTTTGTGATTAGAAACTAGAGAACCCAGGATGATGGCACCCATGAGTAGTTTAAAAGTGTTCTAGCTACACCATATGAATTGAAAATTGGATAATCTAGGCTAATTGCACCCATGAGTAACCTGTTGGTGCCTGCATCATTTATCAGGTTCCAGGTTTTTAGCTTGCAGGCACCTTCCCAGGATTTCATGAAATTTCTAAGTCTTGGACACTCTCAGTGTTTTCAGCATCATCATGATTTTTTGAAGGAGGGGGTCATCGTCATCATCATCATGTTCCCGGACATCCCCCTGATGTTTCTTGCATGGGTCATTTCTCGTCATGACCGGATATCCTGTGGGGGCTTCATGTTTTTGCCAACCCGACATCCTGCCTGGAGGTGATATTTTAACATCAGGTGATCTTAGTTCAAGATCATCCTGATGTTGGTGTTGAGAATTTGCTAAGTATGACCCGATGTCCCAAGGTCATCATATTTGAACATCAAGTGATCTTCGTTAAGATCACCCCGATGTTAGTTTATCACCTTATGTTTTAACTTCCCCGATGTTGCTGACATCATGATCTTGTAGAGGTGATATTTTCTTATCAGCAGCATGATTTTCAATTGTCAGGGTGATTTTCTGAATATCGGGTTATCTTATGAATATCACCCTAGTCTTGAATGTGACGATGACGTCATCAGAATTTTCATTGTCGGGGCGATATGTCTTTCAGCTTCATCATTTTCTAAGGACGGGGTGATATTTCCAAATATCAGGTATGTTCTAACATCACCCCGATGTTTCATGGAGCTACAGTGCTACCCGATATTCTTGCGGGGGTGATATTTCAAACATCTGATGATCTTCCAAATATCATCCTGATGCTGATATGATGGTGACGTCATCAAGGTCCAGGGGGTCATATTTTAACATCAGTCATTTTATGGAGATCCCCCGATGTTACGAATATGACGATGACGTCACCAGATATGAGGAGGTGCATGCGAGGCAGATATGCTGATGATGTCAGCAGGATATGATGGTGATGTCATCAGGATGTTCATCGGCCAGACATTTGGTATCGGCTAAGCAGGAGGATCTTCCTCCGATGCATTAGGTTGTGCCGATGAAGGTGAATATCAGGTTGATATCTCACGCGAAGGTAAGGTTGGTCATCAGGCTGATATTCAAACATCAGGGTGATATTTTATATCAGGTGATGCAGACGGCATGATACTTTCCCGCAGGGTGATATTTTCTGCGGGGTGATATTTCACATCAGGGTGATGTGAATTATCAGGGTGAGCTCAGCAGATGATGATGCTGACGTCAGGGTGATATTTCGAGCAACAAGATATCATGCTGGAGGATGATGAGGAAGGGTTAAGTTGGTGCCGTCGGGAGCAAAATCACCGATAGTATATTTGATAGTGGTCATGTATAAAAAGTGTTAAAAAGGCTGCTGTAGGGTGAATGTGGGATAATGTGTCCCCATCATATTTGAAAGGAAAGTCAACTGGATGCACCTGCGCAACACGCTATCAGTGATTGCTGACTTTGCAGCCTCATCTGTGTCGCAAATCTCGGTGGGAAGAGGGGAGTCAACGAACATGTTTGAATGAAGAGTCTTCCTCATGCATGAACGTGTATTTTGGTGGAAGAAGGTGTGCAAGGCATGCAACTGCTGCATCCTGAGGTTGTGAATGGGTATGCCATTAATGGTGAAACTACGCAGAGGTATGGGTCGAAAGGACATGCCAACTACCTGATTTAGACAGAAAGTCTCCATCTAGCGATGTAGATCCTGATCTTGATTGTTCTTGTCCTCCTGTATGCACGGTTGCATTGAATGCTTCCGGTGCCCTCTGGAGATGCACTGCATCTGGTGATGACTTGGGGATCACGATGTAATTAATGAGGGAGTACATCATCCTGCTTTATAAGCAGATGATGCTACTCAATTCAAGGTTGTTGAAAACAGGACATATTTGGCTTTGTAATAGATACAACTAGTTTTGGTTGCTCTGTGCAGAAAATTTTGTGAGTTTATGTATCTCTTGTTGTATGTTTCATGCGTGAATTTACTAATTTCATGATTGGTTTTATATGAGTAATGCTATATTTGCATGTGTTTTGTTATTCTGTCTCCAGTATTGCATGTATCCTTCTTTTGAATCTAGATATCTAAGGGATGTCTGGGATTCTAGAATATAGATTTGCTTTATTGAATGCTTGATCTTTCAACTTCTTCTCAAGGGGTAGATTAAATTGTTTTCAGATTAAGTGTTGGGAAATATATACTGCAATAGGGATATCATAAGTAGAGATAACTTAACACTCTGTTCTGGGAGGTATTTGTAAGGTAGATACCACAACACCCCCTTGAAATCTAGATCACTCACAGGTGTATGTCTACTGACTCCAAGCCCTGGATAGGCACCAATCTAGCTCTGCATTGAGATTACATACTAGGTCCTAGTTTTGCATCCAAACACATAAATCAAACTCAAACTTCCAAATCAAACCATTAGGATTGTAGAAGTAGTTTAGGACCAAGATCCTCTGATTCACAACTGAATATAAGCTCAAAGCTAGCCCCTTTGCACTTATCCCACAATTTTGGTCTTCATACAAGAGGATTTATCTGCTTTGTATCAACATCCCAAGCCAACCCACAAGCACATTCTCATGGGTGTTGAATAGGGAATACCCCCCTAGGTTTTGCAGAGCCTGAAGAAGAAGAGGAGATAAAAATAGAGTCTATCTCCTATACTGTTGGCCCCTGGCCCAGAGATCCTGTTGATCACTGATGGCTACCTTGTAGGGAAATCTGGGAATGAGTATCCAGTCAGGGAAAAAACCAACATAACCCAAAAGTGTGTTGAAGCATGCACTGAGTGACTTGACTTTTTGTCAAGCTAAAATTGTGAACCACTTGTCATCCACAATGCTAACACATAAAAATTTGCTCTCATGGTAGAAAAAAATACATAAAATGTGAAGGTATATGATGATCTTGATCTTGTTCAAGTGCTAGGCTAAACTTTACTTGTTGTGATGTTGTAGTGATAAGAGAAAATATGTTGTAATTTACAATATGTTGCAATGACAAGTCCTCAATGAATAATGTGAGCAATCTCCTAGTACCGTGCTTCAAGAACTCAAAATCTAAAGCCTAATGTTTCTCCAAGTACCATGTTCAAAGAATTTGAATCTAAATTCTGATGTCCCCCAGGCTGTAAGATGAGAGTGGAGAGATGTTGTAAAGGTCCCTTGGAAGGAGAACAACATACATGAACTTGTGTATACACAATTGAATGACGCCCTGCCAAGTTTTCATCACAAGTCTCCATTAAGCTACCTTTTTGGGTTTTCAACTTAATGGGAAGAGTAGAGAGGCACATAGAAGAAGCTCGTCCTTTCAATATACCCATCATTATGTGAAAGTGATGCTAAGTCACATGATAGTAGAGAGGTACATGGAACATAGGCTACACGTGAAAAGGATTCATCCTATCAATGCCACTTGCTTAGAAAGAAATTAAAATATTTCAGTCTAGATTTATGTCTTATGGTAGCAACGAATGGGTAAGAGCGAAATGAAATGAAAGTGCTCTTATTTCTCTTTGGTGATTTATAGGGATGAAGCCATAAATTCCATTGTTGTAGCTATGTTAGGAATTAGGTATAGTAATTCAATCATGACAACTTGACTCCTAAACATGAACTAGAGGTACCTCAACTATTGAATGCTCTGATTGTTTCAAGTTTTGCAAAATTTGTTTTGATTTTTGGTGTAGTCACGGTTAGGAGGGTCCACAAGGTGAACAGTACAGATCATGCAACAAGAGTAAACACAACATAAGCAACTCAATTATATAAAGCAAATGCAGATTTAGTCATTCAATATATCATACAATCAAAATGCAAATAGGTCGGCAACATGTGGGCTTACAATTAGGGCTCACAGGCCTATTTCCTCAATTACAGTATATGCGCAAGATATGACTTTGAAGTGCCTTACAGAAAAAATTCAAATTATACAACTTGTAAATTATGCTAACTACTTTTCTAGGTATCTATTACATGATTATATATCATCTCTAGAACATAAGATTCCTCCGCGTCGGCCAAGGATGATTACAATCGCCAAGAAAGAGATGTAACGTGTGTACACGGATAGGTCAAACCTAATCATATAGAACTCCTCCGCAAATGAATGGCATAACGTGCGGATATTAGGGAAGGTCAGCCACAATCCAAACAACATTGAATGATGTGTCATTTATCTCCACAAGTCATGAAAGTGCTCCGCAAGTCTTCTCCTTTAGCTTATTGTCTGAGATTGTCAGGATGCTCTGCTTTGAGAAAAACAATCGATCTTCTGATAGAGATATCTTTCCGGTACCTGATCCAAATGATCTAAATTTTGGATATGATGTGCATGAATATGTCTAGATGCTAAGTCCAGCTCTGCAAGGTCTGAAATGAAACTGTGATAGAATGCGGACCAAAATACTGAAATGACTACTGATTGAATTGACTGGAATGAACTAGAAAATGATAGAAAACAAACTGAAATGCAAATATTTTTGGTTGATGCAAGATTGCTCTTGAACCAGGGATGCTCTTGCATTGGACATCTGAGGTTGCTAAAAAAGTGAGTGTCACATTGCTGGGACTAGAGGAAAACCAAGATGGTCTACCTCAGCCTGAGAAATCCAAGACGAGTCTTCTTCCAGTCTGCCTTTCCACTTCACAAAATATTCCTTGTACTGCTTGCCTCTGGTGTTGCACCCAATTTTACTGTCCAAGATGTCTTCAATCTACTCTAGTGCTTGTTGTGGTAACTGCTTCTTCAAGTCTGCTTCAATGCTGTCACTGAACTCTACTTCATGATACTAATATAGGTCTGCAATATTGAAAATAGGTGATATACCTAATGTCTCTGGTAGCTCCACTTCATATACATTTCCTAAATCAAACTTTCTGAGTATCCTACATGGTCCAAACTTCATCTTCAACTTGTTATATGTCCCCACTGGAAATCTTTCTTTCCTCAAATATACCATCACTTCATCTCCCACTGAATATTCTTTGTGTCTCCTCTTCTCATTTCCTTTCTCTTTATACTTACTGTTCATCTCCTCCAAATGCTTCTTAACCTGATTATGTACTATCTCCATGTGTCCTACAAATTCTTCTACTTCTGCACTCCTTTTGTCCTCCATGCTGATATCTCTCAACTCTGCTACTCCTCTAGGGTTAGGTCCTGTCACAATCTCAAATGGTGTTCTTCTAGTACTCCTATTCACTGAATTATTGTATGCAAACTCTACTTGTGATAGAATCAAGTCCTAATTTCCCGCCTTCTCTCCAACCAAACATCTCAACAAGTTTCCCAAACTCCTATTCACTACCTCTGTCTATCCATCAATTTGTGGATGAAATGCTAAAATGAACTTCAAGTCTGTCTTCATCTTCTTCCAAAGTGTCTTCCAAAAGTATCCAAGAAATCTTGTATCTTTGTCTGAAATTATGCTCTTAGGTAATCCACGCAATCTCACAATCTCCTTAAAAAATAGCTTAGCTACATGAACTGCATCAATTGTCTTCTTGCAAGGTATGAAATGTGCCATTTTTGAAAATCTATCCACCACTACAAATATAGAATCATGTCCTCTCTATCTTTGGTAATCCCATTATAAAATCTATGCTTATGTCTTCCCAAGGTCTCTCCGGTAGTGTCAAAGATTTGTACAATCCAGTATTCTGACTACTTCCTTTTGCAACTTGACATACTCCACAACTCTGCACAAACTTCCTAACATCCTTATGTATTTGAGGCCAAAAGTAATTTTCACTCACCAAAGCTACTCTCTTATCAATACCAAAATATCCTGCTAATCTACCACTATGTTTCTCTTTGATCAAATTGTCTCTCATTGAAATCCTAGGTATACATAACTAGTTTTCTTTGAACAACATATTCTCCTTAATGAAATAATCCAACTACTTACTCCTATCTATCACAACAGGTTCCTTACATGCTTTCCAAGTTCTACAAAGCTACTCTCTTATCAATGCCAAAATATCTTGCTAATTTTCACTCACCAAAGCTACTCTCTTATCAATGCCAAAATATCCCGCTAATCTACCACTATGTTTCTCTTTGATCAAATTGTCTCTCATTGAAATCCTAGGTATACATAACTGGTTTCCTTTGAACAACATATTCTCCTGAATGAAATAATCCAACCACTTACTCCTATCTATCACAACAGGTTCCTTACATGCTTTCTAAGTTCTACAAAATCAAGGTCTTCCTCATACATGTTCTTCAACTCCTCAAATCCTAACACTTCAAATCTCATCTTTGTCAGCAAGTTCCTTCTCCTACTTAATGCATCTACAACTTTGTTTGATTTTCCACTCCTATGCTTCAATACAAAAGTGTAACTTTGCATGAACTCTACCCATCTCATATGTCTCTAATTCAACTTTCCCTGACTGTTCAAATACTACAAATCTTGATGATATGTATGTTGGGATGAAATATTGGCCTCCTTTTATATCGTTTTCATATGTTTTGAGACCTTTTCTATATGGTTCTACAAATACTTCACAGACATTATCTCTATTTTATGTTGTTTCATATATACTTTCCAAAGACTTTGACCCTATGCTGATAAATAAAATAAGGTGGTTATATTATCAAATGGATGGGTTAAATTGTTGATATGCATGTAATATAGATAGGATTTCATAATTTTATTATGAAAGGTTGTTTTGTATATATATATACTAGAATGATTAACCTTGTGCAACCAGATAAAGAATCCAAGGAGGAGTAATTGCAACAGGATGTAGAACAAAGGAATCAATGAGAATGTAGTCCAAGTGCCAGACATAGCGTTCAGTGGAGACAAACGTGGTCATCATGGGAGAATAAACGCAGGGGAGAAAGAAGACTTATTCTAAAAGTCTCACCGAAGTTTATGAATTTTATTTATGAGCTGTTATGGTTAGAGTTTTTGTTTGGATAGGACTCTGTTTCCTTTGTTCCAGTTAATAAGTTGATCTCAAAACAATATCCTGATGTCCAAGGGATGTTGATGATCATAGTTAGTTATAAGGTTGTATAAGACTCTCCCATCTTTATATAAGTTAGGAGATGAGTTCATTGATTAAGTTAGTTGTTATGTTTTACTTTCCATATAGCCGTTACTTTGTTACAGTTATCAGTTATTCCAGACATGTTCTGATTTTGAATAAAATTTGAAGAAGATTTTGTCTTTGATATGATTTGAATTTAACTGTATGTTATGGGATGTGTGAAGATCTTAAGTAGATTTAATCTCCAGAAAAAGTGAGATAGTTCCCTGAGCTAGCCACTAAAGGTACTAACTCTCACTTTGTGTATTATCTTACTTATTCATGCATTTTTAGTTAAATTGTTTCATTCCATCTCATGTGCGATATTATGAAGCAAGTAAGAAATCTTGATTGATATTTCCAGTAATTGTGATTCATGAGCAGAGTGCATGTTTTTAATCCTCCGGAGGTTAGTGTTAGCCTTTTCATCATTTTGCGTTGTTTAGATTAAAACTATAATTTTCTGTTGAATACAATTATCTTCAGCTTCTTCTGAGGGTACCCGTAGCAACTGGAAGTTTAGACTATTTTTTACTGTTTTCCATTTCTGTTTACTGTTTTACATTCCTGAGCATTCTAGTAAGTAGAACTGGACAAAATAAGAATTGTATAAGGTTAACTTAGAATAGAAATGAGTCTTGAAGGCTTAGATAATGCAGGCATCATCATAAGCTTACGCTCCTTGGTCAATAATTCAATGTAGGAATGCAATGATAATGGACTGTTCAGTTAGGTTAAACCCTGAATTTTATTTAAGTCTACAACAATTAGTTTTCCTCTACAATGTATACAACACAAAATCCTCAGGGAACAAATAATGTCTCCACTTCTTCAAGGCTTGAATTATGGCATAGAACTCCTAATCATAAACTGAATATCTTCTCCTTGCATCATTCAACTTCTCACTAAAATATGCTATAGGTCTACCTTCTTGACTTAACACTGCTCCTATTGCATTTCCACTTGCATCACAATCTACTTGAAATACCTTATTGAAATCTGGTAATTCCAACACAGGTTGCTCTGTCACTTTCTGCTTCATTAATTCAAAACTTTTATCTGCTCCTGATGTCCACTTAAAGTCCTTTCTGTCACTTCTCATTGTCTTTGTCATAGGGTTACATATTGAAATAAAATTTCTGATGAACTTCCAGTAGAAACTAGATAATCCATGAAATTATCTGACTTCTCTAATGCTCTTAGGTGTAGGCCACTTGACAATTGCTCTAACTTTCTCAGGTTCCATCTTCAATCCTACCGCAAAAATCACAAATCCTGAATAGACCAATTCTTCCTTCATGAAACTACACTGCTTGATGTTTATCAACAATTTCTCTTCTCTCAACCTCTGCAATACTTGTCTCAGGCACCACAAATGTTCTTTTATCTTACTGAAAATCATAATATCATCCAAATATACAATAACAAACTTACCCAAGAATTTAGTCAAAACTTCATTCATCAATCTCATAAATGTACTTGGTGCATTAGTTAATCCAAAAGGCATCACTAACCATTCATACAAACCTTCATTTGTCTTGAAAGTAGTCTTCCATTCATCTCCTTCTTTGATTTTGATATGATGGTATCTACTCTTCAAGTCTATCTTTGTAAAATATTTTGCTCCACTCCAACAATCCATAATGTCATCCATCTTAGGTAAAGGAAATCTATGCTTAACTATGATCTTGTTGATTGCTCTAGAGTCTATACACATTCTCCATTCTCCATCCTTCTTCGTTGCTAACACTGCAGGTACTGCACAAGGACTCAAACTTTCTCTGATCAAACTTTTCCTCAACAATTCTTGTATCTATCTATTCAATTCTTTATTCTCTGCTGGTGTCATTCTGTGTGATGCTTTGTTAGGCAAACTAGTTCTAGGTATAAGATCCATGTGATGACTGATACTCCTGATTGGTGGCAATCCTTCAGGTACATTGTCTGATATGATGTCTTCATACTCAGTCAACAACTCAGTTATCTCCTCTAATTGTTATTCTTCAGTCTTTGTCTACAGGTTTCCTGGATTCTTAGGAATCAAAGCATAACACATATTCTCATGTATCAAACCATCTAGAAATTTCATTCCATCAACCAAACAGATTCTAGCATTACCACATACTTCACTCTTAGGATCATCTTCCAAAGGAATCAAATTAATTCTATTTCCATTTGATGTTATAGTGTATGTATTCTTTCTTCCATCATGTATAGCTTTCCTATCATATTGCCATGGTCTACCCAACAAGATATGACATACATCCATAGGCATAATATCACACAAGACTTCATCATGATATGACCCAATATGAAATTTCACCAAACATTGTTCACTCACCAGTACCTTATGATAATCTTGAATCCATGCTATCTGATATGGCTTAAGGTGTTTCAATCTTTCAAACTTCAGCTTAGTCACCATCTCCTCTGAAACTAAATTATCTGAACTACCATTATCAATTACAACCTTACAACATTTACCTCCTGATTTACATTTGGTTTTGAACAAAATTTTCCTCTGCGGTGGTTCTTCATTTGTCTCTACTTAAAATAGTGCTTTCCTCATGACTAATGATTCTCCTTTCTCAGGTTTACCAACTGAACTAAGTGATCCAACAAGTTCTTCATTCACATAGGCTGCTCTCCCTCTATTCTTTGTCTTCTTACTTGTACTCCCTTGATTAAATTCAAATGCTCTGTGTCCTTCACCTCCACACTTAAAACAGGTTCCTCTGAATGTTCTCTTATCAGGTCCTCTTCCATCTCTTCTGAATCCTTCACTCCAGTATGAATTAGGATTTCCTCTGCGGTAGAAAGTTTTGTCATCTCTCCGGTATGAATTATTGTCTCTGTCCTCCTTGAATGTGTTATCTTGTCTACTCTACTCCGCAAATGATCTTTCTCCTCCAGAAAATGTTCTTCCTGCTCATGCTTCTTGTTCAACTTTTCTTCAACTTTCTGGGCAAACTGATATGCTTCCTCCAATTTTGTCATCCTTACTAAACTCAATTCTTCTTGACTGTTCAATCTCAGTCCATTGATGTATCTAGCCACTTTCTCTTTTCTCACTTCACTATGTCCTATCCTTATGATCATCTTATGGAATTCTTCAGTTTACTCCACAGATTTCTCCTTTTGTCTCAGGTTCTGCAATCTTTTCAATAGTTCCAACTCATAGTCAGCAAGTATAAACTGATTCTTCAACTTTGTCAGCATCCTATCCCATTTTGTAATGTTCTCTTTTCCTCTTTTGTTTCTATCCAACTAAACTTCTTTCCACCATATAGCAACATGTCTTTTCAACTTTGTCTTTGCAAATTTCACCTTCTCCAGATCTTCAATTTCTTCATACTCAAAGTATTCTTCTAGGTCATTTATCCAATCAATCAACTCCTCATGATTCAAATTACCAGTATAGTTCGATACATCAACTCTATGTCTTTTCCCAATCTTTGATTTAGCTCACAACATCTTAACTTGATCTAATTCTTCTTCTTCTTCTAGGGTTACTTCATTTTGATCAGTGGATTGAAATTCTTCATCATCATCAGTTTCAACATTAGATCAAGGTGTAAGTCCTCTTCTTCGATCTTCTTCAACAACATCCAAGTGAACTCGTATTGTTTTCATCATTTCCATCATCTTATCTATTCTTCCAGCCATAGTACCAACAACATGTATTCTCCTTGACAACATCTCTTCTTAGGATCAAGTGTAACTGCCTCAAGTTCGGTGATCGGGCTACAAGGTGACAACTGCCTCACAATCGATGATGGGTTGACAACACAGGTAGTCTGCCTCAGATTTAGTGATCTGTTCACAACAAGATCTTACGGAATGCCTTCACAAACTTCACTCTATTCACTCTCAAAGGATTCAAACTTCGCTCTAATACCACTTGGTGTAGTCACGGTTAGGAGGGTCCACAAGGTGAACAGTCCAGATTGTGCAGCAAGAGTAAACACAACGGAAACAACTCAATTATATAAAGCAAATGCAAATTCTATCATTTAGTATATCATAGAATCTAAATGCAAACAGGTCGGCAACATGTGGGATTACAATTAGGGCTCATTGGCCTGATTCCTCAGTTACAGTATATGCGCAAGATATGACTTTGAAGCACCTTACAGAAGAAATTCAAATTATCCAACTTCAAAATTATGCTAACTACTTTCCTAGGCATCTATTACATGATTATATATCATCTCCAGAACATAAGATTCCTCCGCATTGGCCAAGGTTGATTACAAACTCCAAGAAAGAGATGTAACATGTGTACACGAATAGGTTGGACCTAATCATATAGAACTCCTCTACAAATGAATGGAATAGCGTGCGGATCTCAGGGAAGGTCGACCACAATCCAAAGAACATTGAATGATGTGTCATTTAGCTCCACAAGTCATGAAAGTACTCCGCAAGTCTTCTCCTTTAACTAATTGTCTGAGACTATCAGGATGCTCTACTCTGAGAAAAATAATCGATCTTCTGGTAGTGATATCTTTCCAATACTTGATCCAAATGATCTAAATTTTGGATATGATGTGCATGAATATGTCTAGATGTTAAGTCCAACTTCGCAAGGTCTGAAATGAAACTGTGGCAGAATGCAGACCAAAATACTGAAACTGCTATTGACTAAACTAACTGGAATGAACTGGAAAATGAAAGAAAACAAACTGAAATGCAAATGTTTTTGGTTGATGCAAGATTGCTCTTGATCCAGGGATGCTCCTGCATCAATTTTAGACTTTTGATTAAAAAAATGACTTATTGTTTGAAATATTTAACAAGTCAAAAAAATCCCCTCCCAAAATATTCTAGAATGGATAAAATGATGATCTCCTAAAACTGACCTTCTAAAATGAAAAGTTTCCACTATTTTAAAACACTCCCATTCTATTAGAAATGACTATCAAAAATTGCTTTCAAATTTAAAACACCTGGTGAAAACTTCCTATCCTAAATGACTATAAAAATACTCTCAATTTTAAACCATTGAACTATGCTTTTCTCCAAACTTCCTAAGATTAAAATTCTAAACTCAAAATCTAAATCCCCAAAGTTTGAAGAAATAAAACTTATTAGTATGAGCAACAAGGGAGCCGCATATTGGGAGAAGAAATGAACAATTGAGCATGTGAAGAGCCACAAATTGGGAAGAGTCTAGGCCAGTAATAAAGGTCTTTGTGAATCATTGTGTGTAATAGATGGTCAAATAGAGGTAGCTATGGTGGTGTTGTTGCATTCTCTAGATGCTCTGTTGATGCCATCTTAATATTTAATCTTCAAATTTAGAAGTTTCTTTGGTCAATTGCTCTCACAAGGAAAGTCAATGCCTAGACATCTATACAACTATGCTTTAACACATGATAGAGTTTTCAAAGCCCATCATAGTTGAAGATAACATTGTGTATGGAGCCACAAATGTGGTATAAACCAAAACCTTGGCTAAAAATTGTAGACTTCATAAATTAGGGACCATGAAGGGTTGAGGGATGTGATTAGGATATGCAAAAATGGTATCAACATAGATGGGAATAAGGGTGCAATAGAAGAAGAAGATTGGAGACACCAACAGATCAAATTATGTGCTTAGATGCTTCTGACAAGAATATTTTAAAGGCTTGAAAGCACTGAACAAGACTCTTGGGGCATGAAGAAATGGGTTCTGAAGAATAGACTGTGAGCTAGGAGCCACAAACTAGGACAAAAAGAAAAAACTCTAGATGTCATTCCCACAAACATATACAATAAAATCTCTGCTTTGTTACTGTTGTGCTTGTATTTGGGAAGAGAAGAGGTCCAAACTCTCTTGAGAAGTGATTGATATTTGATTTGGTAATAGTAAAAATGAGGAATGGGGATAGGGAATAGGGAAAATAAGCACAAGGCCTACAAAAACAAAGCTTGGTACAGTTCGAACTACAAAAAACTGTGTGCTTTTCTCCATAATTAAATTAGAAATTTGCAAGAAAAGATTTGTGAGGCTTACTTTTTCATTCCCTTATATTGGACTATTTATTTTACTGTTGGTGATACATTTAGACTTGTGGGACTGTTGATCCCAAGTTTTCAGACTATTAGACTTTATGCTGTATGTGGATTTGTTATGCTTAGTATGTTTACGATGTGTTTAGACCTGGTTATTGATTTACTGATGATGCTAGACATATGGTTTATATTATGATGTTATTGGAAAACTAATCATGTGATGTTAGTTAGAAATTTGTTTTGTGATTCAATCTTGGGAATGGATGTTTGAAATGCAAAATTTAGAATCTAATTGTAATGTGACTTCCTTGATGCTTATATGGATATGTGATATTGTATGCAAGTGTATGTTTCAATTTGCTTTGGCTATTATATATATGTGGAATTAACTTTTTATTTGAGTGCGCAGGTATTTCTAATGAAGCCACAAAAATTGGAGATCATCCCACACACGGTGTTGTTTTCCCTTGTGAAGTCGATCTAGTTCCCAAGAGGAACCAAGATCAACCATGTACATGATGAGTTTCTGTAATGTTGTTGCATGTTGTTAGTCGGGCTAAGTCTACCCCTCTTTTATTTTGAATTTTAATTGGTGTTGTAAGAATATTTTCTTTTGAATTTCATTTTTTAAGTTATAAATCTTTGAGACCCCTTTTCATGTGCTTTAACTCGACCCTTGGTGCTCAAAATGGGCTAAAATTGACCCTGGGTTGTACCCCTTGGGTCTAGGGACCTTTTTGGCTTGTGTAATCCTAGATAAACCTCCATTTGGTCACTTTAACTTCACCCTGAAGTAAAGTGACGAAAATGGAGGCATGGGAGGGAGAGGATGAGTGGGTCAAACACTCAACCCCATCCTTTCCTCTTCCCTAGGTTGGGGAAGTCTCCAAGACCCCATTAATTGTGGAGGGCTTTACTCCAAGTCTCTTCCACAATTGGTGAGGGTACCTTGGGGTTGTGTGGTCCCTCTTAGGAGGAAAGGAATGGGGCACATGTGGCACCCATTCCCTCTTAAGCTCTACTTTTCTCTCCCCCATGTTTTAGAGAGGACAAGTGGAGGGGAGAGAGAGACTTGGTGATGGGTGATTGACATGTGTCACCACCCATTCCATGGGTCTTGCTTGTAGTTAGGAGGAGGAGTGAGGAGGTGACATGTGTCACCTCCCCATTTCTCAAGGCTCATGGGAAGAGCTTATTATAATCCCACTTGGAGAAGGGTATGGGTTGTTGAATTTTTGGCAAATTTGATTGATTTTAATTTACTTTGGGGAAAAAGTTGGAGGGAGTTTTGTGGCTTATTTTGGAGAAGGTGTTGGAGGAACTCTACTCAACCATCTACCAAATTGGGATTTTTAAGGTAGGGTTCAAGGCTAAGGCCTTCCCTTATGCATTTTATTTGCTTGTGTGATGCTATGTGTGAGTTCTATTTTTGAGTTTTTACTTGTTGTGGGAAAAAATTGTAAGGGTGTTGTAAGAGCCTCTCCCACTTGGGAGAAGATGCTCAACAAGTGTGGGGTGGGGGAGGAGTGAACCTCCTCGGGGTCATTTCCTTAATTTTGGGGTATTGTAGCCTTGAGGGCAATATGAGAATATGTGCAATATGTGAAATGGCTTGAGAGCCAAATGGAAGCTTTGTGAAATTATGTTTAAAAGTGTTGGCTTGAGGCCTTGAGAGGTATTTGTATTGGGATATTTTAGGAGTGGCACTCTAGAGTTGAGTGTTGTCCACTCCCCTACCCCATTGAACTCATCTTGAGTGAGTTCTTGTGTTGTATTAGCCATGGGAGTAAATTTGTGTTTGGTTGTTGAATGCATTGTTGTGATGTGGTTTGAGTTTTCTAGTGTGTGGATGACCTCCCTAGCTCGAGGGTGACCCACTAGTGGGTCTATGGTAGGGAGGAGAGCAAGTTGTTGTGGCTTCTTTCCCCTTTTTGTGTTATTGCAGGATATATTGGGAGCTTTGTGAAGTTGGAGAAAACACCATTGTTCTTGGAGTTGATATCTTGTTTCTTTTAGCTCTTGAGAGAGAGCATGGCTAAGTTAGGAATTTGTATCTTTTGTTAGTTTTCAAAGAGAACATTGTTCTGTCTCCCTTGTTGTAAAAGTATATTCTACTTGTGTGTATGGGTTATTTACATTTGCAATGGAAAAATTTGGTCTTAATGCTATTTCATTTGTATGTTTATCTTTGAAATATCAAATAAGGAAGTTGTGGTTTCATTGTTGAGAGACACATAAAATTTGTATATTGTTCTTTTGAAAATAAAATAAAATTAGTTGATGTTATGTATTAGATGTATTTACTTAATTGCATTTGTTTCTTTTCTTAAAAAGAAAAAAAAAATATTAATAATACAATGAATATATTTTGTTAAGAGAAATGAGTTCCTTGCCTTATAAAAATTTGATAAAAAGAAAATATAACTTTGATTATTGTTCTTAAAAAAAAAATTTGTATGGTGTTGGAAGGAAAAATTATAATTGAAAATTTAATTATGTATATATATATATATATATATATATATATTATATATATATATATATTATATATATATATATATATATATATATATATATATATATATATATTTGAATGTTTGCATTTATATGTATTTAAATATAAACTGGTTTTATTATTTCTGTCAAACAAAATTAAGTGACTGTATTAAATATACACATGATATATATATATATATATATATATATATATATATCATAAACTGGGCTTTGTATTAAAACTGTGATTTTAAATTAAATCATGATTTGCTGTGTGTGTATATATATATATATATATCTATAAACAGAATAAGCGCTATGTTGAAATGTAAAGAGAATGTGGGGATTAATGTATATAGTTCACAGTTTTTGAAATTAAAAAAAGTTTACATGTTTTGGTGGGGGGGTTCGAACCCCCCCACCACTGTTGCATATTGGAAGGGTGTGGGGAGGGGGCGGAGCCCCCACCCACACCCCATTGTGTGGGATGTGGGTGGGGACTCCACCCCCTTCCCACACCCCCGCTGCTGTTTAAACCCCTGCACGCTCCCCTTAACCTCTGCGCTGTTCGCGGCCCCTCCTCCAACGTAGTCCCACCTTCAACCGCCGCCGACCCTCTCCCCTCCGCTGTCTCCGCCGGCCACTACTTATCTCCACCGCTGGACCTTTGCCATCACTACTGTGGACCTCCACCACAGTGCCGTCCCTCCTCCAAGCCTGCCACAAAAATTTGGCGATTTAATATTTAAACAAAAAAAATATATTTTAGAAAAAAACCCAGAGCATAAAATATATATACATAATATATATATATATATATATATATATATATATATATATATATATATATATATATATATATATATGCCATCATATGCATTTCATAGATGGCCCCCATTAAACCTGCAACAAAAAACAAAACAATATGAGAGAAGAGTAGAAAGGAAAAGAGAAGAAAGAGAAAATGAGAGCTTAAAAAATAGGGTTAGGGCTTTATGCCCTTAAGGAAATTAGTTTTTTATTGATGGAGAATTTAGGGCTTTGTATTTTAAAATTAGCCTTATTTTCTTTTCCCACCCTTTTATTATTTCTTTCTCATTTGCTTTAAAATTTATTTTTAGAATGGGGTATTGTGATTATATTTAATGGGTAAACTTTATTATTTTTGTGGAATGTTATTTTTATTTGTTAGTGGAATGTAAATAAATAGATTAGATCATGATTAGAAAAATTTTATATTTTATTGATTTTTAATTTAATTTTTGAAGAAAAAGATTTATTGGTTTTATTTAAATTTTACACAATTTAATTATTGAGATGTCTTTAATTTAACCCTTGTCTTCAAACCTAACTCGACGAGGACGATTTAAACTACATCGTTATTAATTAAATTTTAATATTCATTTTAATCATTTGGGGGAAATTTAATTAACGAATTTAAATTAGGCGTTGTTTTAAAACCAACTTGGAAACCTAGTAAACTTTTAAAATGAAGTTAGTGTAAGTGTATCCGTGATCTGATCTACCAAGAAATTAGGAATAATGTAAAGGATGCAGAGATAACTCTGATTGATAGAAAACGTGAAGAAGAACAAATTGATCGAGCTTTGTTGAAAAATATTTTAAATTATAGAAAACATGAAGAAGAACAAATTGATCAGACTTTGTTGAAAAATGTTCAATTAACTTATTCATCTGATCTACCATTTCAACTAGTGAGACGTAGGTAATTTAACACCAACCATTAAACTTTTGATCAAATTAGTTTAATTATAACCGTGAGGCGTTATGCTGCCAAATTTTTCCAAAATTTAGGGTTTAGCTAGGTTAGTGGAATTTAACCTTGTTTGGGATTATAATATTATTTTTTGCCGAGTATCGTCATTTAATTTTTGTATTATATCACATCCTCTAATGCACTTGTTTTTGGCTATTGATTTTGACTTATGTAAAATCCCTTCATTCACATAGGTTAACCTAGGGTTTCGATCGTTGATCCTAACCCTATTGGCGACGTTAACCGTGTCGCTTCGACCACCTAGTTGGCCTTCATTGCGAATGGTATGGGCGAGTGAATGCATCACCCCATATTCAACTGTCATGTTTATGCCTTAAGCATAACGCCACCGAGCACGCTTACACGTGTGAGGGGGTTTCTAGGGAAGTGTGGAATTTTTTTTGATATTTTGTGTCATGACCACATGACAAATGTGGACATGACATGTGTGATGCGTGTCGTGACGGCATGGGAAATGTGGGCATGACAAGATTGACAAATTAAATGAATTAGACTTAGACAATGAGAAAAAGTATTCAATGAAAGCTTATTCCATTCAATTAAAATGTACATATTTAACAATATGAAAATAAACATGTTTAGTTCATCTTCTAGAAGATTGTTTAGCTTCTAGTGTGGCTAGGAAGTACAAAATATTATCCTACTACTGCTAGGATTATTTATATTATTATTATAATTAAATCCTCAAAAATTATAGTTGTATGACATTCAGATTGGATACACTCAAATTGTTTTCAAAACTGTTTCCCTCAAATCCAAAATTTGTGGTCTTATGTTTATCTTTTCACATTTTTGAGTATCATGGATGTCTCATATTCTTTTAGTTGGCAATTTTGTCCTTTCCCAAACCTTATTTGTTGTATCCGTTCAAAGTCATATCGATAAATTTGGGATATAAAAAACTTCAATTATTTCCTTGTCTTATCGGTAAAAGTCTTAGTCGGTGAACTTATCAGAAAACGAAGTTGTTCCCCAACTCTATCGGCAAATGTTGAGGTTTTCAAACCGACCATCTCCCCAATAAGTCTTTATGTTGCCCTTTTCCCTTTAGTCAACCTTTATTCATTTTCTAAAACTTTCTTTTGGTTCGACGTTTAGTCATTTTCCCAGTTTATTGGTTTGTTGATAAGTCGACCATGTCATGTAAAGTGATCGGCAATCTTCTCATCTACTGAAGTAACACCTTGGTTCCTGAGTTTTAAAGTTCTAAAAATCATTGATTTCCTGACCATGGAGGCTTATCATCAGCTGTTCTAATCTGCTGCTAAACTTTGCTAGTTTGAAAGTTTCATACTTCTCGATTCACTGATAAGTCTATAACTTGGGTATTTAAAAAGGTTTACAAATGTTCCATTTTTGTGACAATGAGGAGATTTGGTTCGTGGATTTCTCAAAGAGCCGATAAAGCGGTAGTTCGGAAGTGTAGTATTTTGCCAATTGAAGAGTAGTTTAAAGAAAGTTTGAAGAATAAATAATCCACTGATAAGCAAAGAATAAAGAGAATGTAATGCTAGCACATTGGAAAGTTAGCTAAAGGTTACTTTTGTCGACCATGCATAATAAAAAGGTTCTGTGGAAGCTAAAGTTGCCGATAAAGGATGATGTGACTTCGGCTGATTATTTTGGTGGGTGTGAAAGTAACATTAATTACAAGAGGCATTAATGACTCCATCCCATGTTTTCCTTACCCTATAAAGCAAATATTCCCCTTTGTAAAGGTCATTTGTTATTTTTTACCAAAAGAAAAATCTAGGAGCTAAGCACAACTAGCAGTCTTCTTTCTCTTGTCAAGTGTCGGCGTCCAGGTAAGCCTGGTCGCCTATTCTCGAATTTGAAGATTGTTGCTAGTTAGTTGAATATTATGGGGGGTAAACTTGCATTTGGATCTCATTACTGTTCATGAAATTTGGGACCCTAGTTTTACCTATCAACCATTGTTGCCCTCTTTCACCCAGTTTGAATTTACCTTCTCTTACTGTGGTTACAATTCCTTTTTACTGGCTACTAGGAACTGTAAACATGAAATACAAATACAAGGGACTAGACATTTCTGTTGTCACATGAAATTGCACCCTGCTTGGAAGGATTCCAAGCATTCCAATGACACAATGGGAATGATCTCAAAGTGTGGGACCTTGCTCAAAGAGATCAGACCTCCAGAGAAGGCTAGCTTCCTTGCCTGATTATCACCTAAAACTACTAAATTTTGAGGGGAAAAGGGAGAAGGAATGCTTTAGAGTGAAAGATGAAACAACAAAACTTAAAACACAAAAGGGTGATGCACTAGACAGATTTAAAGAAACTTTCACAGAACTGAAAAATGCACAACACAACCAGATATAGCAAGTATGTATACACAGATTAGAAGATTCTAGCAGAGGCAAGAAGAAATATGATTGAGAGGAATAAAAGAAATTCACAGACAACCATATGCAGATTTACACAGAACTAGAAAATCAGTAAAAGAGGTATGATAACTTGCATATATTCAGTAAGAAGGCAAGGTTACAGTAACAAAAAAGCTCTGTTTAAAAAATAGAAAAGCCTCTATGCTAAAATTTTTTCAACCTTATTTACATCTCATGAATGCATATATATAGCATTCCAAACTAACCTAGGTCAGTTACAAAATTTGCTCTAAGAGCTGTCTCCGAAAATATCCTCCCTTGAATGACTGTCCACCTGCAAAAGTTATGGCGTCATATATCTGGCACTGGACATATAGAAGATATTTTCAATCTTTAATGCAAGCTACTACATCATCGATCTGCAGCCGATGCATTAGTGGGGAGATATTTTGGTCATGAATGCGAGCAGCTTCCATTACCTGCAGAAATGAATGCAAAAAATATCTGCATCCTACCCCAAAAGTCGCTGAAACGTCCAATCACCCAAAACATGCAAATCCAGATCTAAAAATAAAAGGTGACAAAAACCCTTGAAAACCCTGCCAAATGAAAGAGGGGACCAAAATATGAATCTTTGCCTCTTGCGGCATGTCGAAATTCACTAAAATGGAGGAGATACAGGCGGTCAAAGATTTGGTCAACTGCTTGTATATATCACTTTGCATCTGTGTATATATCGCTTGAATTTGCCACCTGAATCACTCTTTTAAAACTTTCTCTGAAACTCCTTTTGGATATGCCAAGCGCTTTGTATATCGGGCTATGGAATGTCTTTGTATGTTCAAATGTATGTGAAAACATACAATCGAAATACAAACGAACACACACAATGACCTGCGCCTTTAGTGGACCCCACCAATTCATCTTTGGCCTTTGTATATTGGTGAATGCATGCTCCTATTGTATATTTCCTTTGTATGTGCGAATATACATTCTCAATATACATGCAATGCCTCCTATAAGGTCCCTCAGCATCCTTTCAATGTGTCTTGCATATGAGACCCCCACATGATTTCATCACATCATTTTCCTTGTATATCGTGTTGTATATTGGGAACATACAACGCAGAATATACATACAATGCTTGGGCCCCACCTCTTGTATCTTCCTTGTATATTTCCTTTGTATGTGCAAATATACAAAGCACTTATACATACAAGTCGGACCTAACGCCTGAATATGCCAGAATTTGATCTTCGATTCAGGTTCGTCTTGTATACATCCTTTGCACCTTTGACTTGTATATGCGAATATACAATTGCTCACATACATGCAAGCCGTGGACCTGGTGCTGCATTCAACCAAAATGTGTATCCATTTGAAATCTGGCTTGCACCTTTACTTTGTATCTCTCATTGTATATCGGCATATACAGGCACCATATATATGCAAGCCGCGGATTTGAAATTTGTATGAAGCAGACTGGAAAGACTTTGAAATCTGGCTTGTATATCGCCTTTGTATGTTTGCTTTGCATGTGCGCGATATACATTCCATTGTTGCATGTGATCCTTTGCATGTATATCGGCCTTGTATCTTTGACTTGTATGTGCAAACATACAAGCCACATATACAATGCACTGTTCATGACATACATTGGCCTTTGTATATGCTCTCTTGTATGCGTGGCCCCTTGTATATTTCAATTGTATGTTGGAAACATACAATGCGAAATATACAAACTCTTTTGTATGCGCGCCGATGTACCTCTGCAAAATGTACATTCTTTGTATATCGGCCTTGTATGTGCGGACATACAATCCGATATACATTCCACTATTCATGCTCACTTGTATCTTAGGTGAAGGTCCTTTGTATATTCCGCCGATGTACATCTGTAAAATTTACATTCACCCTTGCATCTCCTAACATACAATCTGCCTTGTATGTTTCACCTTTGTATAAACCCATTGTATATCCGAATATACAATAAGAACATACAAACCCCTACATGCAAACAGGAATCTTTGATGGAATATTCCTGCAATGTATAACCCGATATGCATATTTTTCTTGTATATTTTTGTTGCATGTTCAAACATACAACACAATATGCATTTGAAACCCGGTATACATTCAGGGAATATTCCTGGGATCTGCGATAGATTCCCCCAATGTATATGCATCTTCTAAGCCCGATATGCATTCAGAAATGCATACAACTAAATTGTTCCATTCTTTTGAAAGCCGATGGAAATTTCTGCAAGCCCGCCAATGTATATTTTCTCTTGTACATACAAACCCCTTTGTATATTTGACATACATTGCCGATATATAAGCAAAAACTTGTATATAACCTTTGCATATTCCTTTGTATGTACAAAGGTGAATGTATATACAAGTATGCATACAAATACAAGTTATAAAATATGAGAAATCTCAGCGATAGAAAATACTTGAAGCTAAAAGATTTCTGGGTTTTTCTGGGTTTTTTGCAAGGAATCTTTAGGCAAGATCTTGGGATTTTTTTAACAAGGAATGCATGAGTATTTGGAAGATTTACACCTTGTATGGTCATTTCTAAAGGATTTTCAAAGAAAATGCAAGGTGAACTGTTTAACTCTGGGATGAGGAAAAATAGGTCAACAATTTCCTTCATTATCGAGAATGAATTATTAGGTATCAGGGATACAGACTTTGGACATGTCATCCTTCGCGAGTTTTGGCTACGGATGAACAGTAATCCTAGGCCAACAATTACTTAGAGGGTTTTTGACAGTGGATTAACACATGCTAGGGGTTTCCCCCCACCAGTCAAATGTCTTGATTTGGTAATGGCCTGCATATAAAATTACAACAAGGAGACCAGGGAGATTAGGACAGTTAGTGGCCAGACCATCCTGCCACTAAGTGCCGATTCTATCACTGATAGATTAGGCCTATCTACTCATGATGTCTAGGCAGATGTGACTCTAGAAAAAGCTACTAACTTCTTTATTGATGGTAAGAAGGAATGTAAAGATATGATGGCTACCACCTGGCTAAAAACGGCAAAAAAGGGAGTGTCTCAGTTGCCACAGAACCATGTCAAAGGTCACTTTCAAGATGAAATCTCAGATATTATCACCCTATTACACAGAGTCATAGGCAACAGAGAATGTGATAGTTTTGAAAATTGGATGTGTCAGTATATCCTAATAATTTGTACAAGAAAGTAATTCATTGATTGGTCCTAGCTAATAAGTGATCAGCTGCATGAGAAGCTAATAAATTTCTAGAATAAAAGAAAATTCTATATGTGTTCATATTTGATTTACCTACTGGCCGCTACTCAACCTAGATGGCCAGGGCTACAAGTAGCAGGTCCTTTGACTGCAGAGACAAAAGTGTATGATTATTTTCCTTAATTGCAGGAGGCAGATGGTAATAAAGTATATAGAAGAGTTAATGCTGCTTTTCTAATGCTTATGGTTAGAAGAATTTGGGAAAATCCTAAGGTTAGAATTTCTATAGAAGTTGCTAACTGGGTTATGAGTTTTGGTAGCTTTTTCATCCAATATGACAAATTCACATACATTAGAATTGGAGACTTTGAGTATCCCCCCCTCAAATTACCAAGATATGCTTTAGATTACATTGTGTTTATGGAGGTGTGCAGACAAGCCTACTTGGCAGGGTAGAGGTACTATGCTGCTAAGAAGGCATGCCCATTTCGCTTGAAATTGACCCATTATACTTGTGTCAAGCCTAAAGATGTAAAGAATGTGGTCATATTGCTCAATCATTTTCATTTCCAAACATATGGGTCAAGAACTAATTTTGATAGGTTGAGAAAACATATACCTCATCTAGAGGACTTTGGGCTGATTGTGTGGATGAATATGAAGTAAGGAGGGATTGTTCAAGATTAACCCTTGATCAACTGAAAATTTATAGGCTTGGATGGAAAATTCCAAACATTGTTGATGATTATTTTGATGTTGTTGATCCTGTTTTTGCTATGGAAAATGCTAAACCTTTGCCTGACATCAATTGGTATATGGATGAAAACAATGATCTTAAGACTAGAACTCTCACTATATTAAATAGGAGTCTAGCATGGTTGAATTCTAAGGTTGGTGATGATGGTGCGGGTTTTCCTTCACATAAGGAGCAAGCTATGGAGATATCACAGGATGCTGTAAATACTCTTGACCATAGTAATTCTCCATACACTGATAAGGGCTCAAAATCACCTCAGCAAGGATTCCAGAATGAGAAAGATAGGGATGCTACATTAAACACTGAATAGAGTAAAACCCCTCCTATTGCTCCTCAACAAAATCCTTTTCAAACTCCTGACTCTTCCAATAAACAGCCAACAGGAGATGATAGTCCCAAGATAGACAAAAACATCCCAGAGGTTACAAAGGGTTTCCCTGTGACAACTACTCCAGCATGACTTAAGATGAAGGTTAGCAATAAAAGGAGGTATTCTCAAATTATAGACACAAAATTTGATGTACTATCCAGGTAGCTTAAACTAGAGTCAATGCCTAAGAAGGCAAAGAAAATGTCCAAGTTGATGGTAGATCCAATCTCCAAGCATCAATATGTGGAGATTGTTGAACCTATGGTCGATAAGGAAATGAAAGACATATTTGCGGATGATTTCCAAGTGAGCACTGTAGACCTGGGACCCCCATCTGTCCAGGGAGATATTCATAATGCCAAATTATCCGTAGATATATTGGCCAATAGAGTTGAGGAAAAGGAAAGGGAAATAGAAGTGTTAGAAGATCAAGTTGAAATACTCACTTCCTATATCAAGTCTATTATTGATACCGACTCCCAGCCTTTGAATGCTATTTATAGGCCTCCCAAAGGTATTACTACTGAGGTGTTGGATCAAATCAATAGGCGCAAATACCTTGGGAGTACAGTAGAAGAATGGATGGGAAAGTTGATCTTTGATGGTACTCATTTCATTCATGATGCTTATAATCTTTATGGTAGGATTTTAGAGAAACATACATAGATTTTGAATGATATCAAATCAATAAGGAAAGAACATACAATGTTGAGCGTAGCTAAAAACAATTTTGATGCTATGGCCAAGATGGACTCTAGTATTCTCATGGTAGAAAAGGTTATAAAGAAGCTAGAAGAAAATTAATTAGCCAAATGGTTGGCTGCAGTGGATTGGAAGATATATATGGAGCAACAATGTACCACTAATTTGAAGAACTTGGCCAAGAATAACAAGTCCTACATACTTGACCTCCGCAGTGCTTGTGTTTCTCTTGGGGTGGATCTTTGGGATGAAACTGAATCTAATTTGTTGGAATTAGATGACATCAAGCAATCCTTCAAGGAGTTAATGACCGAAGAATTGAACATTAAGGAAGATGTGAAGAGAAACACCATAGAAAGGATCAACAATGTGTCTGCCTATTTGTCTAATTTCAAGAAGGATATTTCTGAGATGGAGAGAAAACTCAATGAAACTAGAAATATACTACAGAAATGGAAAACAAGGCTAGCTATCACTGCTATTCCTAATACCAAAGGAGTGCTTTCGATTATGGGAAGATTAAAAGCCTTGCAAGAAAAATTGAATGCCACTCAGAAAACTGAAGATGGAGCAGAGAAAGGAACAATAGATGGGGTGTGAAAAATTATATGCCATGGAGGACGATGATGAAAACACAATTCCTTAATTGCTTTATGATCTATTGAATGCTTTTGTTATGACTTCTTTGATACCTTTTGCACAAACTCTATTTTATAATGGTTTGTCAGTTATGATAACTACATACGAGAAAATTAGTTCTACTCCATTTTACTATATATTTGAAATGTAAAGGAGTAGAAAGGATCTTTTTTTTTTGAGAAGGGAAAGAAAAATTTTCATTCTGCAAGACTAGATTATTGGATTTTCATTCTGAAGGGGGATATTTTGATAGTGCATGTAATGATATTTGAATTCATTTATGCTTAAGGATTGGTAGGAAGTCAATTGCTTTGGTGTTAATTATCTATTCTTCATATGTTGAGTATATAATCGGTGAAATTTAATCTTTATTCAAAGCTGTCAGAGATATTGATAACCTGCTTCTATATTTGAAAGATTATCATTTGAGTGTCTCTCTTCATATGTTGGGATCTGATGCTAAAGTCATAGTGAAATTAATTGGGAAGTTTTAATTAGTTTTTCTTTCATTCTTATGTTTTGGGGAAAAACCTTTTATTTAGTAAGAATCCTCTCCTGTAATACAATTAGTTTTGTGGTTAGTTAGGTTTTCTATTTTCATATGCAATCACCTTTCTTCACTTTCTAGTTAAAAGTGTAACCGAAAGAATTAAAATCATCACAAGAAGGGAGTTGTACCTTCTAAAACATTCAGAGGACAATTTGCTAAAGCAAATTGTCCAACTGTTAGTGAAATTGTTACTGCCAGCACGGCAAGTCAAGATAATTTAAGTAGTGACAAATCTATTTTCTAACAAAAACAATCATAAATTATATTATTTCTCTTTTTAAAACATTTGATAGATGTAGGAAATCACATGTTTTAGTTAGCTTATGACGATACATGCCTTTTATAACCATAATCAATCAACAAATTTTCCACAACTACTAAATTTTTTATAAAGTCAACCATGATATATATTTTTAGCTTCTTAGGCATATACTTCTCACAATAATCAATGAACTCCATAAATTAAAAATTTGGGGGCAATCATGCATATCCCATTGGAACTATTAATAAATCAAAGGATAGTCTTAAATGTATAAGGATTGCTACCTATATACATGTGTGCATCATATCCTTCTCATTTATTTTCTTACATCTGTCATAATTTAGAGATGCTTGTTGCTAGTATGTGTAATTGGTGTTGTCATTGATGTCAAAAAGCTTGTGTTTTCATTGGTGTCAACTACGTGAGTAAGAAATGGTGCAAGAGTATGAGTAGTTAGTGTTGAGTGGTTACTGTCTCTGATGATGAGGTTGGTTGAACAGAGTAAGGTTGTTGCATTAGTATGAGATGTTTGGTTAAGATGTTTTGCTGAAGATAATTTGGTTTCTTTGTAGAGGCGCCAAAGATGATGAGAATATGTTTCTGTTGATTGGTTTCCAAGTGATTTTGAGAAAATTTGATTGTTAAAGGAAATAGTGTGTTGAAGTGGCATTCTGGTTTACAGAGTAGTGTTCTGGTTTTGCTCCGCATTTCCTCTATGTTGAAAATCTGACTTTGTAGTTTGGATATGTTGTTCAGAGATGTTAAAAGATGTTATATTCTAAATTTGATGTTCTGGTTTCTTCTGCACAGGAAGTTGTGTTCACCAGTATGAAGACTATGTTTCTAAGTGTTGTAGAGGGGTCTTGGAGAAATATCTTTTCTCTGCATTTCTCCACAAAGTTGTTTAGGTCTTGCGATTCTAGATTTGTGCTTATAAGGTTTATATATTTCTTCTATTGAAGTTGTTTTTGGTTTGGTGCTCTGGAAGTCAATTTCTAAAGATATAGTGTATGACATAGACAGTTAAGCATACTAGATAAACAAGTTAAGGTTGTGCAACAGGTGAAAGTTATTATGGAGGAATTTGTTGGATTTCAAGATGTTTCAGGATGTTTGTGAAATACTCTAGATTGTGGTGAAGCCTTGCATGTGGTCCGTAAGTCATCTTTGGGTTTGAGGAAGCGTGTACTTAAATTTTATTGTGTTAACATAGGTTTGGCCGACCTTGGGTGTTTACACTAATTGTGGAGGTGATTCGGTGATTGTGAAAGCATGAAGTGGCATGCTCAGATGAATTTAGGTCCAAGCTAAGGTGTGTTGTAGTCTACCTTCATTCCTTTCTACTATAGGAATGTTTAGGTCTACACCTAATTTGAATTCTCTATGTTAAGGTGTAATGCTGACCTTGGAGAATGTTCTCAAGGTCAAAGATAATATAAATGAGTGTCAAGGGATCGTGATTGGGTGTGTGCACGATGGATGTGATGTGAGTAATAGGGTTGTTGAATGTGTGGTGCAATACAAGTCTCCATGTGTTAGATTACTGGATGTAATGAGTAGAAGGTGTCTACTATTCTTCAGTGATGTTGCGAAGATGATGTTGGTGTTGTGATGAATATTGGTTCTGTATTTTGAGCTTCATTGGAACTGTACCCCATGCATATGTTAGATGCAACTATAACAGTTCATATCTTGGTAGTGAGCCTTTCTTTTGGGCAGTGAGCCTTTCTTCTAGGTAGTGAGCCCTTCGGTAGTGAGCCTTTTGTAATTCGGTGTTGATACTACTTTATATTGTGAGCTAATCCTCACTATGGTTTTTCCCTTCTTGGGTTTTCCATGTAAATCTAGTGTTCTCATGTGTTTGATGTTGGTTTGATCTAGTTTTTGTTATTTTCTTTCATGCTTAATCATCATAACAGTCTAAGGGTTAATTGAATCTATACAAATCTAAATATATGTCAGGGTTTTGAAATTTTAAGCTACAACTGATTCACCCCCCCTCTTAGTTGTCTTGTGCATTCAATAATTGGTATTAGAGCAAGGTTCCTTGGAAGAGAGCTTAACCGCTTGAGGTAGATCCAGGATGGTGCACAAGAAGGATGTTCCCCAGTTCAATGGAACAGATTATGGATTCTAGAAAATAAGGATGGAAGGTTATCTAATTTCTCTTGGATATGAGATCTGGAAGGCTGTCATGACTGAATACACAATTCTGGATGATGGTCCAAGTACTGCAAATGAGATCAAGGCTTTTGAAACCAATGGTAAAGCAAGGTATACTCTTTTAAGTGGTTTGTCTAACTCTAAATTGGTGAAAGTTATGGATTTGAAAACTGCTAATGAAATATGGAATAAATTGAAAAGTATTCATGAAGGAGATGATGAGGTCAAGCAAGCTAAAATGCAGAACTTGAAGCTCATGCTTGTGCTGTTATATGGAGCCTAATCAGAATCAGAGGTTAAATTTTCCCCACTTTTGTCGGCATGATTTCCCTCCAAAGTATTTTACGAGGGAGTGCAGGGGGTAGAGCCCCTCTTGCAGGGCTCAGGGGGCTTATCCCCCTGGCGGGGGCCTAGGGGAAGAGCCCACGGTGGGGGTCTGGGGTCAGCGCCCCCGAACAGAGGCTCAGGGGTAGCGCCCCCAAAGAAAAAATTGCCTATTATTTTATAAAGGTGTCGATAATTATTTTTCTATTGGCCACCATAAAAACCCTAATTTTGTAATCGACATAACTCTTCATAAAAAAGGCTAAGGGTTAGGGTTTCTATTGGGTGTTGTATCTGTAGTACATTACAACGGATTTGGGTTGCATGAGATTGCTAGTTGTAATCGGTTCTATTTGTTGGATAATAATATTGGACTCTTTGTTGGTGGATGCAGCCCGAGTTTGGGTGAACCACGTTAAAATTGTCTCTCACTGTTTTATTTCTGTATATTTTTCATTCCTCTGTTTAATCTTTATCTGCATTTAATTGATATCTTTTGCATGCTATTCCTAATAGTTTGAGACCATGAAAATGTCTGAAGATGAAAATATTATAAGCTACTTGCAGAAGGTGGATGAAGTTGTCAATAGTATCAAAGGACTTGGCAGAAATATTGATGAAAAAGAAGTGGTATTGAAGTTACTTATAACTCTCCCTAAGGCTCATAGTCATAAAGTCTCTACTATTGAATAATTAAAAAATTTAAATTAGTGTACCAAAGATCAGTTGCTTGGAACCCTAACTTCTTTTGAAATGAGAGAATTTGGTACAAGTAGTGTAAAGACTGAGACTGCCTTCAAGGCAAACAAATTTAAGAAGACTGTGGAATCAGATTAGGAGGATTCTGATGACGTGGAAGCTAACTTTGTGAGAAAAATGAAATTGGGTACTGGTAAGCATAGTGGTAAGTTGCCTTTCAAGTGTTTTAGTTGTGGTAGGATTGGTCATTATGCTTCAAGATGTTCAGAAACAATTTTGAGAAGTAAGAATAGGGAGAACAAAAGTAGAGTGCCTAAGAAAAGCTACTATGTTAGAGAAGATGCAAGTATATTTGATGATGAATCTGATTATGAAAATGAAGTGGATAATGAATGTCTATTCATAGCTTTAAGAGATGATACTGTTTCTACTAACTCTGGGAATTGTGTGAAGGAAAAGGCTCCAGAGGTAGGTCTTAATGCTGAAAGAACTTTGATATCTACTTTTCATACTACATAGGAAAAGAAACTTTGGGTCATTGAGAGTGGATGCTCAAATCATATGACTGGTGATAAAAGTAAGTTTGTTAAACTTGAAAAATTTGATGGAGGACTAGTTAGATTTGGTGATGACAGAGCTACTCAGATATGTGGAAGAGGCTCAATTAGTTTTATGTTAAGGGTTTAAAACATAACCTCTTGAGTGTTGGACAAATGTGTAGAAAAGGATACAATCTTGTGTTTCAGGATGGTGGTTGTGAGATCAGAAAAGATTCCAGAACTGTGATAGTTGCTGGAAAGAGGACAGATGGAAATGTATAGCATCTCAAAGGTGGTGATGGTTATGTTGCAAGTATGGGCCTAACTGGTGTTGTCATTGATGTCAACATACTCCTGTTGTATTGATGATAAGGATTAGATGAGCTGTATGCTGAGGATATTGAAAAAATTAGTCCTATCAGGAACAAAGAAGAACAATGAAGATAGTGAGGTAAAGATCCCAGCTAAGATGAAGATCAGAGGATGCGCATCAAAGGGTTTGTAGATATGTGTCTTAAGATGATCCAGTAAAGATTTCAGAGGTCCACATGAAGATTTGAAGAAGTTATGGCCACTTAAGTAAAACCGGTTTTGGCAGATGTTCAGAGGTGACAGAGTGACACAGATAGGTCCGGTGGGATCCGAAAATGCAATATCTTGTTCTACAGATTTGGTGGAGTGTTTAGGAAGTCAATGTGAATTGACAACTCAATTGGTTCATGGTCTAGAGGTCCGCAAGCATCTATTCCAATATGACAGTGATGACAGACTGTGTTCTTGAGGTTCCAGATGAAGGAGAGGATGATTTCAGTAAGTAGAAGTAGTGTGGATGTTCTTGGTGTTTCAAGCAAGCTTGTGGAGGTCTCTGGATTGTGTCCAGTTCCTGTTGGTTGTCCGCATTGAAGATTGAGCTCGTAATTGAAGAATTACTTCTGGATGATGATGTTCTTCCTAAGTCTAGCCGACCGGATGAGTTACACATCATGAGGATGATCATGAAGATGTTCTGTGAAGAATGGCATGTTCCTAAAGGAAGATTGAAGTCTTAGATGTATGTGGCCGACAATGTGTTGATCCGCGTGAAGTGTTTTTATAATTATTCATGTTGTATTTATGTATTTGCTCTGTAATGTATGCCGACCTGGATGATTATCCCTAAGTCAATGTCTTGTATAAATAAGGAGTTGTAAAGTCATTTCAAAAGTATCTTGTGGAGATGAGTACGTGGTGGAGAGGAGAAGAACGAAAGGCAGAGTAGAAGTATTGGGCTTAAATGGAACTGACTCAAGCATGGTGAAGATGCTATTCTTCAGTTCAAGTATGTAATACTTATCATTCTGTAGACAGTGTGTCTCCTGTATGCTGCGGGCCTCTTGTGAGTAGTGTGCTCAGGCAGTGAGCCCTAATTGGCATGTGCCATTTGTTCTTCTTATTCTTTTAACAGAGAATACAATCTTGGGTTAGTCACCCTGTGGTTTTTCCCTTAACCGGGTTTTCCACATTAAAAATCTTGGTGTCATATGTGTTAATGTGTTTCTGCTCTTGAATTGTTGCATTATGTTTCCATGATTGATTTATTATTATGCTGCTGAATTAAAAGAAGGATTTAAGTGATTAATTGGAAGAAAGTTTTGGAAAACTGATTCACCCCCCCTCTCAGTTGTTTGTCTTAAATCTAACAATTGGTATCAAAGCTAAGTTCCTCTAAGAGAGTTTAATCGCTTAAGGAGATCCAGGATGTCATCCTATAAGAAGGATAGTCTGAGTTTTGATGAAACCAATTACACTCTTTGGAAAATCCGCATGGAATGTCACTTGCAATGTATGGGAATGCAATATTGGATCATAACTTCAAAGAAATATGTTCCTCCATAGAATGGTCTGAGAACTATAGATGAAATCAGAGATGCTGAAAACAATCTTCGGGCTAAAGAAGCTCTACTAAGTGCCTTATCTGATTCAGAGCTGACAAATGTTATAGATCTAACAACTGCATTTGAGATTTGGGAAAAACTGGAACTTCTACATGAAGGAGACAAGTATGTCAAATGTGCCAAGCTATAGAGTCTGAAAGGAAAATTCAAAAACCTAAAGATGAGAGAAGATGAAAATATCACTACATTTATGCCAAGAGTAAATGAGCTTGTTTGTGGCATTAGATGTGCTAGTGGAATCTTGGATGAAGATGAGATTGTTGCCAAAGTTCTCATATCCCTTCTTGATTCTTACAAATACAAGGTTGCTGCTATTGAAGAATTCAGATCTTTTTCAAATATCACAAGAGATCAATTGGTTGGCAAATTAGCTACATTTAAATTGTCTGAGTTTGGAGATGCACCCCCAAGACTGAATCTGCATTCAAAGCTAGTGCCTCTGTAAAAGGGAAACAAAATTTTGATCCGGGAGAGAACTCTTCAAAGAAACTATCATGGTATGAAAAAGCAAGAAAAGATCTAGAAGAAGATGAAGCAGAAGCTGCTCAACTTGAAGCCCTTATTGCAAAAAGACTGCCAAGAGGATCCGGTAAGAATGAAGGGAAATTGCCTTTTAAATGCTTTAACTACAATAAGATTGGTCACTTTGCCTCAAGGTGTCCGGAAAGATTTTCAAGACCAAATCCTAACAGATCAAGATTCCAAAAGAAATGTTACTAGGTTCATGAAGATGATGATGACGAAGGAGTAACAGATGATGAATCAAAGACAGGAAACAAATTCGGAAGTGACTAGGTGTTCATTGCCATCAAGGAAGAAGATCCAATGCCTTCTGAATCTGTCAATCATAAAATGGTAGAAAGAGCTCTGGCTGCCCAAGTTGAAGAAAAGGATGATTGGGGTCATTGACAGTGGATGCTCCCACCATATGACAGGTGACAAAAATAAGTTCATAGATTTGGAAAGATATGAAGGAGGAGTGGTAAAATTTGGTGATAATTCTGCTAGCAGAATCAGAGGTAGAGGAACCATTTGTTTTGATGGAAAGAACAAAACCAGTAATGTACTGTATGTTGAAGGTCTAAAGCACAATCTTCTCAGTGTTGGACAGTTGGTGGACAAAGGCTATGATCTCCGATTCAAAAATGGAAAATGTAAGGTCTTTGAAAGCTCCAGAACAGAGATTGCATCCAGTACTCAAACAAAAGGTAATATCTTCCACTTGGTTGGTATTGGTAAAAGTTGTTTATTTGTTCAAATTGATCAGAGTTGGTTGTGGCATAGGAGAATGTGTCCTGTGAATTTTGATAAGCAACACTCAGGCTGTGAGAGATCTTCCAAGACTAGTGAAACCTACTAATAGTTTGTACAAAGAATGTCAGTTGGGTAAGCAGAGCAGAATCACATTCAAAAGTAAGGAACAATCTTCTACCAGATTATTAGACTTAGTTCATACTGATCTATGTGGTCCGACAAGAATCAGGAGTGTGCAAGGTGATAGATACTTCATGCTATTAATTGATGACCACTCCCAGATGATGTGGGTGACTTTTCTGAAAGAGAAATCAGAGGCTCTTGAGAAATTCAAAATATTCAAGACTATGGTAGAGAATGAAACCGGATTGAACATAAAATGTCTGAGGTCTGATAGAGGTGGAGAATTCACATCCGGTGAGTTCATAGAATTCTGTGAGAAACATGGGATAAAAAGATAGTTGTCTGCTCCAAGGACTCCACAGCAGAATGGAGTAGTGGAAAGAAAGAACCCGACCATCCAGGAAGCATCTAGAATCATGATGATGGAAGCAAATGTTCCTTAGATCTACTAGAGAGAAGCTGTAAGCACTGCAGTCTATACTCTTAATTGAGTACAAATCAGAAGCAATACTGGTAAGACTCCTTATGAACACTGGTTTGGTATCACTCCCACTATGAAGTATTTCAGAGTCTTTGGTAGCAAATGTTACATTAAAAGAGATGAAGATCTAGGCAAATTTGATGCTAGAAGTGATGAAGGAATATTCTTGGCTTATTCTACTCAAAGCAAAGCATATCGGTGTTATAACAAGAGATTGAGAAAGATTACAGAAAGTACAAATGTGAAGGTTGATGAAGGTATTGAAAAACCCTCAAGGTTTTATGAATATGATGAAGATGATCAGAATGATTTTTTGGTCCAAGGAGTCCAAGCCCCTTCTGAAATTCAGATCCAGACTGATCCAGTGAATCAAGAAGAAGAGATAAGTTTGAATGAATCTGTGCAAGAAATAGAAGTGCAAGAAAGTCCCAAAATTCCCAGGTATGTAAAACTGAATCACTTTGAAGACCAGATCATAGGTGATAAAAGAAAAGGTGTTCAAACAAGAAGAAAGATTGCTCAAGACTTAGAAGAGTATTGTATGATTTCAAAGATTGAACCAAAGACAGTGAATGAAGCATGCAATGATGAAAGTTGGACTAAAGCGATGGAGGAAGAGCTGATGCAAATTGAGAAAAACCACACTTGGGATCTTGTTCCCAGATCTAGAAACAAGAATGTGATTGGAACCAAATGGGTCTTCCGGAACAAACTAAATGAAGATGGTGAAGTAGTCAGAAACAAAGCCAGATTAGTCTACAAGGGTTACTCTCAAGTAGAAGGAGTTGATTTTGAAGAAACTTTTGCTCCGGTGGCAAGAATTGAAGCAATCAGATTATTTCTTGCCTTTGCTGCCTTTAAGGACTTCAAAGTATATCAAATGGATGTTAAGTCTACCTTCCTGAATGGTGACTTGGAAGAAGAAGTTTACATTGAGCAACCGAATGGATTTCAACTATCTGATCATGGTGATATGGTCTGCAAGTTGAAGAAAGCATTGTATGGACTCAAACAAGCCCCAAGAGCCTAGTATGAAAGACTGGATAAGCATCTTTTGAAGATTGGTTTCAACAAAGGTACTGCTGATAGTAATTTGTACTTTAAAGTTGATCATGAAAATATCTTAATTGTTGAAATGTTTGTTGATGATATCATTTTTGGAGGAAGAGATAGTATGTACAAAACTTTCACAAATCAAATGAAAAGTGAATTTGAGATGTCCATGTTTGGGGAAATGAATTTCTTCTTAGGTCTACAAATCATTCAAACAAGGAAAGGAATCTTCATTTCTCAGACCAAATATGTGAAAGAATTGTTGAAGAAATTTGGGATGGAAGACTCAAAACCAATGAGTACTCCCATGGCAACCGGATGTAAATTGAGCAAAGATGATGACTCTCCCAAGGCTGATCAGAAAAAGTACAGGTCAATGATTGGAGGATTATTGTATCTCACTCAAACTAGACCTGACATTATGAATGTTGTTGGTCTTGTTGCTAGATTCCAAGCTGATCCTAGAGAATCTCATGTCATGGCAATCAAGAGGATTTTTAGATATCTAAAAGGGACAGTTGAGTATGGTTTGTGGTATCCTAGAGATCATGATTTCTCTCTTCATGCATTTACAGATGTGGATTGGGCAAGAGATGTGGATGACTAGAAGAGTACCAGTGGTGGAGCATTCTTTTTGGTGAAGAGATTGGTTTCTTGGATGAGCAAGAAACAAGAGGCAATATCTCTATCCAATGCAGAAGCAAAATATATTGCAACAACAGGTAGTTGCACTCAAGTTTTGTGGATGAAACAAATGCTAAGAGACATCAGAGTGGAATATGAGGAACCTATCACAATCTTCTGTGATAATTCAAGTGCAATAAATATATCAAAAAATCCGGTGTTGCATTCAAAGACAAAACATATATCCATCAAGTTTCATTTTCTGAGAGAGCAGGTGAACAATAATGGAGTCAAATTGGAATTTGTGCCCTCCAAGGATCAGATTGTAGATATTTTTACTAAACCTCTACCTAAGGACTCTTTTGAGTATCTCAGGGAGAAGTTAGGGGTTATTACCCCTCCGGTTCTGAATTAAGGTGCACTGATGTGCATCAGTCTGGTGGATCTCACAATCATATCTTGTGGTCCGAATTGATGATGGGAAGCTGCTACTCAAGGGGAGCAACTGGTATGATTCTGAAGTGATGCAAGTATGTGCCCTTTGCCATTGATGTCAAAGGGGGAAAGAAGACATGTGAAAAACAAGTAGTTGCTGATCAAAGGGGGAGCAGTAAAGGAAGAGAAGACATGTGAATGGTTGTTGTTGATAGGGGGAGTTATGTCAGTGAGAAGAAGTTCTTGTCTTGATGGTTAAAACAGTTTTTCACATCATATGTTGCCATCAATGACAAAGGAGGAGATTGTTGCAAGTATGGGCCTAACCGGTGTTGTCATTGATGTCAACATACTCCTTTTGCATTGATGATAAGGATTGGATGAGCTATATGCTGAGGATATTGAGAAAATTAGTCCTATCAGGAACAAAGAAGAATAGTGAAGACAATGAGGTAAAGATCCCAGCTAAGATGAAGATTAGAGGATACGCATCAAAGGGTTTATAGATATGTGTCTTAAGATGATCCAGTAAAGATTTCAGAGGTCCACATGAAGATTTGAAGAAGTTATGGCCACTTAAGTAAAACTAGTTCTGGCAGATGTTTAGAGGTGACAGAGTGACACAGATAGGTTTGGTGAGATCTGGAAATGCAATATCTTGTTCTATGGATTTGGTGGAGTGTTTAGGAAGTCAATGTGAATTGACAACTCAATTGGTTCATGGTTTGGAGGTCCGCAAGCATCTATTCCAATATGACAGTGATGACAGACTGTGTTCTTGAGGTTCCAGATGAAGGAGAGGATGATTTCAGTAAGCAGCAGTGTGGATGTTCTTGGTGTTTTAGGCAAGCTTGTGGAGGTCTCTAGATTGTGTCTAGTTCGTGTTGGTGGCCCACATTGAAGATTGAGCTTGTAATTGAAGAATTACTTCCGGATGATGATGTTCTTCCTAAGTCTGGTCGACCGAATGAGTTACACATCCTGCGGATGATCTTGAAGATGTTCTATGAAGAATGACATATTCCTAAAGGAAGATTGAAGTCTCAAATTTGTGTGGCCGACAGCGTGTTGATCCGCATGAAGTCTTTTTGTAATTAGTCATGTTGTATTTATGTATTTGCTCTGTAATGTATGCCGACCTAGATGATTATCCCTAAGTCGATGTCTTGTATAAATAAGGAATTGTAAAGTCATTTCAAAAGTATCTTGTGGAGATGAGTGTGTGGTAGAGAGGAGTAGAGTGAAAGGCAAAGCAGAAGTATTGGGCTTAAATGGAACTGACTCAAGCATGGTGAAGATGCTATTCTTCAGTTCAAGTATGTAATATTTATCATTCTGTAGACAATGTGTCTCCTGTAGGCAGTGGGCCTCTTGTGAGCAGTGTGCTCGGGCAGTGAACTCTAATTGGCATGTGCCATTTGTTCTTCTTATTCTTTTAACAGAGAATACAATCTTGGGTTAGTCACTCCGTGGTTTTTCCCTTAACCAGGTTTTCCACGTTAAAAATCTTGGTGTCATGTGTTAATGTGTTTCTGCTCTTGAATTGTTGCATTATGTTTCCATGATTGATTTATTATTATGATGCTGAATTAAAAGAAGGATTTAAGTGATTAATTGGAAGAAAGTTTTGGACAACTGATTCACCCCCCCTCTCAGTTGTCTGTCCTAAATCTAATAAGTTATTACTTCATGACTTAGATCAATAAAAGATGGCTATGGCATAGAAGATTGTGTCACATCAATTTTGATAGCTTGGTAAGGATAAGTTCATCCCAAGCCGTGAGAGATCTACCAAAGATTACAAAGCCCATCAATGTTGTCTGCAAGGAATGTCAGATTGGAAAGCAAGCAAGAAGAAGTTTCAAAGTCAAGGATTAGTCTTCTACCGGACTATTGGAATTGGTGCACACATATCTTTTTGTACCTACCAAGGTAAGGAGTCTTCAAGGTGGCATGTATTCCATGCTATTGATTGATGATTATTCTAAGATGACATGGATTACTTTTCTCAAAGAAAAATCTGAAGCCCTAGATAAGTTCAAAGCATTCAAGGTTATGGTTGAGATTGAAATGGATATGACAATTAAATGTTTGAAGTCTGACAGAGGTGGAGAGTTCACCTCCAATGAGTTTAACATGTTTTGTGAGAATCATGGAATAAAGAGGCACTTATTTGACCCTATGTCTCCTTAGCAGAATGGAGTGGTTGAAAGAAAGAATATGACTATTCAAAAAGCTGTAAGGACAATGATAAAATAAGAAAACCTACCAGAGGTCTACTGGAGAGAAGCAGTTCATACTACTATTTACATATTGAACAGAGTGCATGCAAGAGAAAATAGTACAAAGACACCTTATGAGTTATGGTATGGAAGGACTCCGACTGCCAAGTACTTCAAAGTGTTTGGAAGAAAATTTTATATCAGAAGGGATGAAGAAAATCTAGGAAAGTTTGATGCAAGGTCTGATGAAGGTATCTTCCTTGGGTATTCTACTAACAACAAAGCTTACTGGTGCTACAAAAAGAGGTTAAGAAGGATTGTTGATAGTGCAAATGTCAAACTTGATGAAGATCTACAAAAGAATTTAGAAGTTGATGGTTATGAATCAGATGAGTCATCTTGCAGAGAAGAAGAAAATGATGATGAAAAGGAAGTACAGATTGAAGAAGAAGCTCTGGAAAAGACTCCTAAAACTCCCAAGTATGTGTAGAAGCATCATTCTGAAGATCAAATCATTGGAGACAAGAACAAAGGTGTGTTGACAAGAAGGAAATCTATTTAAGAACAGGTAAATGTATGTTTACTCTCTAAAATTGAACCTAAATCAATGGTTGAAGCATGTAAGGATGATTACTGGATCAAGGCTATGGAGGAAGAACTAATGTAGATTGAAAAAAACCAAACCTGGGAACTTGTCCCAAGACCTGCAAACAAGAATGTGATTGGAACTAAATGGGTATTCCAGAACAAACTAAATGAGAATGGAGAAGTGGTAAGAAACAAGGCAAGGCTTGTGTCTAAAGGTTACTCAAAAGTAGAAGGAATAGACTATGAGGAAACTTATGCTTCGGTTGCAAGAATGGAGGTCATTAGGATATTTTTGGCTTTTGCAACACATAAGGATTTTAAAGTATATCAAATGGATGTGAAGTTTGCTTTCTTGAATGGTGAGTTGGAAGAAGAAGTATACATAGAACAACTGGATGGATTTTAGCTATTAGATCAACTTGACATGGTCTGCAGGTTGAAGAAGGCACTATATGGATTGAAGCAAGCCCCCAAAGCTTGGTATGCGAGGCTAGAAATGTATTTATTACAACAAGGATTCAATAAAGGTACCACAAATAGTAATTTGTACATCAAATTAGGAGAAGATCAAATTCTGATTGTGGAAGTGTATGTAGATGATATAATCTTTGGAGAAAATGAAGGTATGTGTAAGAGTTTTGCAGATGAAATGCAAAAAGAATTTGAGATGTCAATGTGTGGAGAAATGAACTTCTTCCTTGGGCTATAGATCAATCAGATAGATAAAAGTATTTTCATTTCACAATCAAAGTATGTCAAGGAATTGTTAAAGAAGTTTGGAATGGAAGAGTCTAAACCAATATGTACCTCTATGACAACTAGTTGCAAGCTGAGAAAGAATGATGAATCTGCTAAGGCTGATCAGAGTAGGTATAGGTCAATGATTGGAGGATTATTATACTTAACTGCTACTAGATCGGATATTATGCATGCAGTTTGTCTTGTGGCTAGATTTCAAGAAGATCCCAAAGAGTCACATGATGTAGCAGTGAAGAGGATATTCAGGTATTTAAAAGGCACTCCAAATCATGGCTTGTGGTATCCAAAGGATAATGACTTTGCTCTAAGTGCTTACATAGATGCAGATTGGGATGCTCATGTAGATGACAGGAAAAGTACAAGTAGTGGTGTATTCTTTCTTGGAGGTAGAGTGGTGTCTTGGTTAAGCAAAAATCAATTCAGTATCTCCGTCTACTACAGAGGCAAAATACATTACTGGAACATCTTGCTGCACATAGGTGTTATGGATGAGGCAAACCTTGAAGGATATTAGAGTGGTATATGATGAACCTATTCCTATCTTTTGTGATAATACAAGTGCTACTAACATTTCAAAGAATCCAATGATGCATTCAAGGACAAAACATATATCAATCTAGTATCACTTTTTGAGAGAGAAAGTTGCTTAGAATGAAGTGAAGCTTGAGAATGTGCATACAAAGGATCAGATTACTAATATATTCACTAAGGCTCTTCCTAAGGATACATTTGATTATCTCTGGGAGAAGTTAGGGGTTATTACCCCTCCTTTGAACTAGATGTATAAGGAGATGCATCAGTCCAGTGGAGTTCAAGTTTCATTCCTATTCTGGATTGATGTTGGACGCTACCTCTTAGGGGGAGTAAGTAGTGGTCGTGATGGTTGTTACAGTCAGGGGGAGTAAGTTCTAATGTTGGTCACTTCTAAGGGGGAGCATGCAGAGTAGTACTAGAAATGATGTTGCAGAGTAGTAATAAGCAGGTACAAGGTTGAGCAGTTGTCTAAAAGTAAGATTGAAAGAGAAATGTGTAACCCTTTGCCATTGATGTCAAAGGGGGAGAGTGAAAAAGAAAAGAGTCAATGGTCAAGGAGAGAGAGTAAGATGTGTAAAAGAAAGAAAGAAAGGGGGAGAGTAACAAAGAGAAGTTTGGTACAAAGTTGTGTCTTGATGGTTTTTCACATAATGTGTTGCCATCAATGACAAATAGGGAGATTGTTGCAAGTATGTGTAATCGGTGTTGTCATTGATGTCAACAAACTTGTGTTATCATTGGTGTCAACTATGCGAGTAAGAAATGGTGCAAAAGTATGAGTAGTTAGTGTTGAGTGGATACTGTCTCTAATGATGAGGTTGGTTGAACAGAGATAAGGTTGTTGCATTAGTATGATCTATTTGGTTAAGATGTTTTGTTGAAGATGATTTGGTTTCTTTATAGAGGTGCTGAAGATGTTGAGAATACGTTTCTATTGATTGGTTTCTAAGAACTTTTGAGAAAATTTGATTATTAAAGGAAACAGTGTGTTGAAGTGGCATTCTAGTTTACAAAGTAGTGTTCTAGTTTTTCTCCGCATTTCCTCTATGTTGAAAATTTGACTTTGCGGTTTAGATATGTTGTTCAGATATGTTATATTTCAAATTTGGTGTTTTGGTTAGTTGTGTAGAGGAAGTTGTGTTCACCAGTATGAAGACTATGTTTCTGAGTGTTGTAGAAGAGTCTAGGAGAAATGTCTTTGCTCCAAATTTCTCTGTAAAGTGGTTTTAGGTATTACGGTTTTGGATTTGTGCTTATAAGGTTTATATATTTATTCTGTTGAAGTTGTTCATGGTTTGGTGCTCCAGAAGTCAATTTCTAGAGATACAATGTATGACAAAGATAATTAAGCATACTGGAAAAATAGGTTAAGGTTGTGTGGTAGGTGAAAGTTGTTGTAGAGGAATTTATTAGATTTCAGGATGTTTGTGGAATACTATAGATTGTGGTGAAGCCTTGCATGTGGTCCACATGTCATCTTTGGGTTTGAGGAAGCATGCACTTAAAAGTTTATTGTGTTAACATTGGTTTGGCCGACCTTAGGTGTTTACACTAATTGCGGAGGTGCTTCAGTGATTATGAAAGCGTGAAATGGTGTGCTTGAATGAATTTAGGTCCGAGCTAAGGTGTGTTGTGGTCTACCTTCATTCCTTTCCACCACAGGAATGTTTAGATCTTGACCTAATTTGAATTCTCTGTGTTAAGGTGTAGTACTGACCTTGGAGAATGTTCTCAAGGTTGAAGACAGTATAAATGAGTATCAAGGGATCGTGATTGGGTGTGTACGTGATGGATGTGATGTGAGTAACATGGTGGTTGAATGTGTGGTGCAGTACAAGTCTTCATGTGTTAGATTACTGGATACAGTGAGCAGAAGGTGTCTACTATTCTTCAGTGATGCTACAAAGATGATGTTGGTGTTGTGGTGAATATTGGTTCTGTATTTTGAGCTTCATTGGAACTGTACTCTGTTGGTTCTCAAATCTGTAGTCTACCAAACCCTAAAGGATGCCAAACTTTATGATCAAGTCTAATAACTGATTTGGCCAACTGACATAATCAATTAGAATGATTGAAATTCTCTACACTTTAGGTTTTGCTTCGCCTAGGTGGGTGTACCTTATTATCACCATTGAATGTTAATACTTCAAAACTAAATGGTGATGATTAAGTAGATTATGCAATTTTGTCAATTGAAGCACCTTTTCAATCACATTCAAACTGGCATGAGGTTTGAAAATGATTCTATTTAACTACTTTATCCACTAATCCTACTCCTACAAACAGAAAACCAAAATTGTATCTAAAATATATACAAGGGATGATTTTGGAAGTTGTATAATTGGTGCCTTTTCCTCAACCAGACAATGGAGTCCAAATACAAAAAGATATATGCCTTCCCTCTGGATACAACTCGATTTGTTTGGCACTACAAGGTCTATGGCTGGCATAGAGATGCAAGAATATCAATTGTCTGGTTCTTCTTTAATTATCCAATTGAATCCTTCCAAACTACAATGATTTGCTTAAAGGAATTTAATTCCTACTTGAGGAAACCCAACAAACAACCCTCACAGAAATAACAAGTGTGCTCCAAAAAATCATAAATATACTTGATAAACTGATTTAAATAGTAAGGAAAAATCAACTTGGAGACAACTAGGCAAAATTTTACCAATCAATTTAACAAACAAATGACACCAGATTTTAGGCACCAGATTAATATGATCTCTCCATTACTGTGCTTTAGAAAATTAGCCTGTACACTGTCTTGCTCTTCCAAAAATCAAATCCTAGCTAACCCCCCAAGGTCTTGGTTTCCTTATATATATGAAGGAAGCAACAAGCTTCAGACCTTTTACAAAAATGTCAATTCAATTTCCCACCCCTTCATTTGTACAATGAAAAAATTTAACTCTATCTCCCCCATGAAAAATAATTTTACAAAATACAATAATCCCCTTGAAAAAATATTTCACCACAATGTTTTTGCAATAATAGTCATAATGACTATTAATATTCCCTCATTCATATTTACATTTCACCCATATATTTTCACTATATTCCCTGGGTAAAACAATTACCCATTCCTTTATCCCTTGGTGAAAATGTATTTTTTTATTTCCACCTTTCAAAATACCCATCCACACTTCTTAATTTATGCCAGCGGGTAAAAATAAATTCAAAAGTGATGATTTTAATAAGTTTTCCCCAAAAATTTTGGTTGCATCTTATAAAATTTTCATTTTATTACTACCACCGCAATACCCCACACATTATTTTTCATTGCACCACATTATCACTTCTATTGTGGAGCTTTTGCGGGGATGTAGGAATAATCCTGAGTTTACTGCTTTCCCGCACTCATATTTGATATCCCTTGTGGTAATGTAGGGAAAACATGAGCTTCTTCCTGCATGCCCACACCATCATGCTCTGACTCTTGCGGTGATGTGGGAAAAGCCTTGGGTTGCTTTCTCCACCATTTTTATACAGTGTAATTCATTTTGAAACCCTTCATTTCTGTGCAGGAGGTGCCCATTTCTTGGTTGGTTTTGCTGTAGACCTCTTCCTTTTCATTCCGCTCATTTATCTATCAAATTTCCTTTTTGATTTTGTATCAGGAGTGTCTGTGACTTCATTATTTTTCTCAGCTTGTTTTCTTGTCACTCCAATCACCTCGTATCCTTCATCATCATCCAATGTTCCTTCGACCATAGTTTCAGATTCATATATATTGGAATACAGCTGAAGCTGGATTAAATCATTCATAATGGCCACAATCTTTACCTCTAGTTGCCCAAATTTGACCACACAAAATACATAACATATCCTCTACCAATATCTATGAATTTGTGCTCTGCAATCTTGAAGAAGAATGCATGATTCATAGCAACATTCACCATCCTAATCAGATAGGTTCTCCTTCTCTTAGCTGAAATACGTGAAGTATCATTCGTATAGCACACAAACAAATCCCTTGGCTGGCTGTTGATGGTGTGTACATCTGATTCTAAGGGTATTATACCTCTTCGAATTGCACCAGCTATCACATCTTCCACAATTGTGTTCTACTAGAGCAATTCGAACTCTTGCATATATGTCTTCCAACGTCATTAATCTCAACAAGAACATTGTCCCTATTCATGAAATCGGTACTTGAGGCTTAGAGAAGCATTTCCCCATACAATCTAGGCAGTAAATGTTGCACTCGCTTTTGCTGGAATTTGCATGGATTTTGCAGGGCATGAGATAATTTGTTTTTTAGAACCATCTCTGCAACCCTGTGAAGTCTCCACTTCCTTTGCATAGATGTCTGCCAGAGCATTTCAAATATAATATTTGACAAAAATTGCCTGTCCATTACGCTTTGATGGATGCTCGTACCCTGTTCCAAAACTTGCATCTTGTGCACATGCCGGGAGGATGTTTGCAAAGGTTGTTGAACTATATTTTACCCTAATTGATTGCATATGCAGATGCATCAGTTGCATGATAGTTTAACAACTTCAATTAGTGTTGTCCTACCTGCTCGATGTCCTTCAGTAGATGGTAATCCTTTCTGCTCAGCCCACCAAGAGTTTCCATCCATAATAACAGCTACATGTTTTAGCATTAAATATGGATACAACCCATATGGCAAAGGGTCTTCATAAGCATTATCCTCTTTGCCACTTGTTACTTGAATTTCCTCTGTACCTAGATCTTTTATCTCAGAGTGTGCTACAGAAGCACAAATAGTCAAAATTCCCCTTCTTTCCACCCCACTCATATGGAAACAATGATGAAAAACTTGCAAAACCATTTATTTTTTGAGGGAAACCATAGGGTGAACTTGACATCTCAGTCCCACAGAACAAGGGTTACATGACTGAATCATATTCCAACACACCGACTTCTTTGATTTTAATGACATATGAACTTGAGAGCATGATACAGAACTAGGTTTGGTAGAGATACTATTTATTGAGTAGCCATAACATAAATTACTTGAAGCAAATGACCCAGGTACCTGAACTTGTTCTATGCAATTGAAACCATGTGCTAATGGAATAGTGCCACGTAAACCTATTGTATTTTGATTGTTATTTCTATAGAAAATGGATTAGAGTATGCAAGAGATTGAGTGCATGGTGAAACTATAAGACTTCAACCAACAATTATGACACATTTGACACCAATGTCAAACCCCAAAGTTTCAATATGTTATGCAATTTGAATTTCCAACTCCCAATAACAACAATTGTGTAACACATGTCGGGTCCCCTTGTGGGCCCGACTATTTTTTTTGTTTTTTTTGAAACAAGTTTTTATCCTAAATTGACTTGAGACTGCCTCAACATGCTTCTGAGGTGAAAACATGAAATGGGCAATCATCAGAATCTGCTTTTTGGTATCTTGCACAGTGATCAAAACAAGTCAGGTGGCCTCCAAAATTACCATGGAAAACTGGTCAAACAATCTCCTGAAGCCATGAAAATGCACAAGCATGCAAACATTTGATCCAAGAATTCATGAGAGCAAATGGTTTGGCAAAACCCATCCCGAGGTACAAGATATTAACATTCAAAGTGGCTCACTTAGCCTTTTCATAAACTGTACTTGTCAAAAAATCAACTTGAGCTCACCAAGTCACCACCCTGAAAAGATACCAAATCTCCTCTGAGGAAGCTTCCACTGGAGAAACTAGTTCATTTAGGTCCATTGAGCATGTGTACAAAAGGATTTTTCACCAATTTATTTTCTTCAAAAAATATCTAGGGTCAAAGTTGACCTCTCTAAAACATTCTAGAAATGCAACTGTCAAAATATGACAAACTGCATTTGCTTTTGGCCTTGAAAAAATATCAAACTTGATCCTGAGGCTCTAAAATTAGATCAAGGGGTTATGAAGATTAGGGGAATGTAGAATACCAATCCATTTGTCATGATGATCACCTAGCTATGAAATATCAATCTGAACATGAGGCTACTTCGCAGGCCTGAGAATATGCAAACAACAAAACAATCCCAGAACCCTCCATCTTGGCACTTCAAAAACACATCAAATCACATCCTGGGAGTCTAAAATCAAACATACCTACTTACATATGTTAGATGAGTGTGTTCACCAAGGGATTTGGCATGAAAATGAACAAGCATCAAATTATGACCCTCCAAAGTAGGTCACTGGGGCAGATTTTTCAAGTGCATTTCTGAGTGTGGTAATCAACTTTTTCATCATAGGCACTTCAAATTTTGCCAAAATTTTATAGTGCCAATAATGGCTCTTGCTTGGGGATGTATGCCCCTTGCGAGCATAGCAAGAGTTTAGATCTCTGGTGGAGCAGACCAATATTTTATTCATTTGACAACAAAGTCCCACTTCTCTGCCCTGAATTGGTATGATTTGAAAAATCACACCATAGATGATGGCACAAGGCCACCAGAAAAAGAAAAGGCCTCTACTTACCTCTGTCATACACCTTATTTTCATCTGATTGCATCATGTCAAATCTAAAAGCATTATCACTATAAACTTGAAAACAAACAATACCACTGGCATCTTGAAACAAATCACTATACTCTCCCATGCCAACCTTAGTTCTATTAGATTGTATCTCACAATCAAGCACAAATTGAAGAATGCTATCACCATGTGACAAACATCCAACATTATCTATTTCATCCTCATGCTTCAATGAAGGTTTTCCCAAATAGACTGAAAATTTGAAACACTCATACGTTGCATCATGGCTGATATCACACTGCTACAAACCATGAGAATTATGCAAACAATCCTCTAATATATCAAAAGAGAAACACTCATACACAGGCTTATCTTGCAATTGCAATTCATCATTTTGGTGAGAAGAATCATCAAGAAATCCCAGCTCCAATATATTAAAAAAATAGATCCTCATCTGACTTTGCCTCCTTATTCACCTCATTATTGGTACATTGCTTACTTTTTTCATCATCACAACAACACTTAGGAAATAACAGATGAGATGCTTTTTATAAATATAATTATTTTCTTCACAAGCAACATTTTGATCATCTAAAAGTGCTTCATCCTCATTATAAAATGGATTTGAATACACATGAAAATCATGTTTTGACACACCTTGGAAAAGTATCATCTGATCTTCTTCTATCATCTCATCATACAATGGTTTTGAAAAACTTTGAAAACTATTCTGATATGTACATACCTCTTCTTCATCAACTGTGTCAGTCAATGGATATGCTTCATGTTTGCTTTCAGGTGGACTTGCTTCTTCATTTGCCCCATTGCTGATGCACTCCTCATGCAATGTGCCTTAAAAAGCATCCTCAATGTTGCAATCCTCTTCCAAGGTGAAGAGTTGACTTTCCATAGGGTTGTCTTCATTCAAATCTTGAATGTTATCATTGAAAACTTCACTTGCATATACCTCCTCTATTAGCTGATCTTCTCTATGACACTAATCAATTTGCACACCTTGAAATGTTTCATTTTCGATATGTCCTCTTGCAAATGGGTTTTCTCCTTGATGAACCTGATACTGTTAATACTGATATCCCTGTTGTTGATATTGAAGTCTATGTTATTGAGGTTGCTGATACGCACCTTGTTGCAAATATTGCTGATATATATCTTGATGCATATATTGGTTAACACCTCCATGGTAATAGATATTACCTTGTATACTTTGGAATGGAGCATGATGTTGATACTGATATTTCCATATATGCTGATCATATCCCTGATTTTGAATTTTCACACCTCCTTGACTAGGGGGAAAAGGATATTCACCTCCAACAGGGTGATTACAGTCAAATCTGTATTGTGGCACTTTTGGAATATTCTGAGCAGTCAATTGAAGCAACTCTTGCTCCAATTCATGATATCGCCTCAATAATTTTTGCCTCTCACTTTGTTCCATTTTCTCATCAGGTTCCTGACAAAGTCGCCACCTCTTTCAAAGAGTTAAATTAATTTCATCTTCTGGGTCTATCCAACAGAGTCATTCTCATGTCAAATTTTTCAATTCGTCCCCAACAGAGTCACAAATTTGTTGGTTCTCAAATCTGCAGTCTACCAAACCCTAAAATGATGCCAAACTTTATGATCAGGTCTGATAACTGATTTGGCCAACTGATAGAATCAATCATAATGATTAAAATTCTCTACACTTTAGGCTTTACTTCGCCTAGGTGGGTGGACCTTCTTATCACCACTGAATGTTAACACTTCAAAATTGAATGGTGATGATTAAGAAGATTATGCAATTTTGTCAATTGAAGCACCTTTTCAATCACATTCAAACAGACACGAGGTCTGAAAATGATTCTAGTCAACTACTTTATCCACTACTCCTACTCCTACAAACTAAAAACCAAAATTGTATCTGAAATATATACAAGGGATGATTTTGGAAGTTGTATGATTGGTTCCTTTTCCTCAACTGGGCAATGAAGTCCAAATACAAAAAGATATATGCCTTCCCTTTGGCTACAATTCGATTTGTTTGGCACTACAAGGTCTATGGCTGGCATAGACATGCAAGAATATCAATTGTCTGGTTCTTCTTTAATTATCCAATTGAATCCTTCCAAACTACTATGATTTGCTTAAAGGAATTTAATTCCTACTTGAGGAAACCCAACAAACAAGCCACACAGAAATAGCAAATGTGCTCTAATAAATTAGAAATATACTTGATAAACTGATTTAAATAGTAAGGAAAAATCAAGTTGGAGACAACCAGACAAAATTTTACCAATCAATTTAACAAACAAATGACACCAGATTTCAGGCACCAGATTAATATGATCTCTCCATTACTGTGCTTCAAAAAATTGGTCTATACACTGTCTTGCTCTTCCAACAATCAAATCCCAGCTAACCCCCCAAGGTCTTGGTTTCCTTCTTATATATACGAAGGAAGCAACAAGCTTTAGACCTTTTACAAAAATGTCCATTCAGTTTCCCACCCATTTATTTGCACAATGAAAAAATTTAACTCTATCTGCCCCATGAAAAATAATTTTACAAAATAGAATAATCCCCTTGAAAAAATATTTCACCACAATGTTTTTGCAATAATAGTCATAACAACTATTAATATTCCCTCGTTCATATTTACATTTCACCCATATATTTTCATTATATTCCTTGGGTAAAACAATTACCCATTCCTTTATCCCTTGGTGAAAATGTATTTTTTTATTTCCACCTTTCAAAATACCCATCCACACTTCTTAATTTACGCCAGCGGGTAAAAATAAATTCAAAAGTGATGATTTTAATAAGTTTTCCCCAAAACTTTTGGTTGCATCTTATAAAATTTTCATTTTATTACTACCACCACAATACCCCACACATTATTTTTTATTGCACTGCATTATCACATGTTTATTGTGGAGCTTTTGTGGGGATACAGGAATAGTCCTGAGTTTACTACTTTCCTGCACTCATATTTGATATCCCTTGCGGTGATGTAGGGAAAACATGAGCTTCTTGCCGCAAGACCGCACCATCATGCTCTGACTCTTGTGGTGATGTGGGAAAATCCTTGGGTCGCTTTCTCCACCATTTTTATACAGTGTAATTCATTTTGAAACCCTTCGTTTCTGTGCAGGAGGTGCCCATTTCTTGGTTGGTTTTGCTATAGACCTCTTCCTTTTCATTCCACTCATTTATTTGTCAAATTTCCTTTTTGATTTTGTATCAGGAGTGTCTGCGACTTCATTATTTTTCTCAGCTTGTTTTCTTGTCACCCCAATCACCCTGTATCCTTCATCATCATCTAATGTTCCTTCAACCATAGTTTCAGATTCATATATATTGGAATACGGATGAAGCTGGATTAAATCATTCATAATGACCACAATCTTTGCCTCTAGTTGCCCAAATTTGACCACACAGAATACATAACATATCCTCTGCCAATGACTGTGAGTTGGTGCTCTGCAATCTTGAAGAAGAATGCATGATTCATAGCAACGTTCACCATCCTAATCAGATAGGTTCTCCTTGTCTTAATCAAAATACGTGAAGTATCATTCATAGAGAACATAAACAAATCCCCTGGCTGACCGTTGATGGTGTGTGCATCCAATTCTAAGGGTACTGTACACCTCTTTGAATTGTACCAGCTATCACATCTTAAACATTTGTGTTCTAACAGAGCAATTCAAAATCTTGCATATATGTCTGCCAACTTCATTAACCTCAATAAGAACATTGTCCCTGTTCATGAAATCAGTACTTGAGGCTCAGAGAAGCATTTCCCCATACAATCCAGGTAGTAAATGTTGCACTCGCTTTTGCTGGAATTCGCATGGATTTCACAGGGCATAATTTTTTTTTTAGAACCATCTCAGCAACCCTGTGAAGTCTCCACTTCCTTTGCATAGATGTCCTCTAGAGCATTTCAAATATAATATTTGACAAAAATTGCCCATCCATTATGCTTTGATGGATGCCCGTACCTTGTTCCAAAAATTGCATCTTGTGCACAGGCCGGGAGGATGTTTGCAAAGGTTGTTGAACTATATTTTACCCTAACCGATTGCATATGCAGATGCATCACTTGCATTGTAGTTTAACAACTTCAGTTAGTGTCATCCTACTTGCTCGATGTCCTTCAGTAGATGGCAATCCTTTCTGCTTAGCCCACCGAGAGTTTACATCCATAATAATAGCTACATGTTTTGGCATTAAATATGAATATAACCCATATGGCAAAGGGTCTTCATAAGCATTATCCTCTTTTCCACTTGCTACTTGAATTTTCTATGTACCCAAATCTTTTATCTCAGACTGTGCTATGGAAGCACAAACAATCAAAATTCCCCTTCTTTCCACCCCACTCATATGGAAACAATGATGAAAAACTTGTTAAACCATTTATTTTTTGAGGGAAACCATAGGGTGAACTTGACATCTTAGTCCCACAGAACAAGGGTTAAATGACTGAATTGTATTCCAACACACCGACTTCTTTGATTTGAATGACATATGAACTTGAGAGCATGATACAAAACTAGGTTTAGCAAAGATACTATTTATTGAGTAGCCATAACATAAATTACTTGAAGCAAATGACCCAGGTACCTAAACTTGTTCTATACAATTGAAACCATGTGCCAATGGAATAGTGCCATATAAACCCATTGTATTCTAATTGTTATTTCTATAGAAAACGGATTAGAGTATGCAAGAGATTGAGTGCATGGTGAAACTATAAGACTTCAACCAACAATTATGGCACATTTGACACCAATGCCAAACCCTAAAGTTTTAATTTGTTCTGCAATTTGAATTGCGAACTCCGAACAACAACAATTGTGTAACACATGTCGGATGCCCTTGTGAGCCCGGCTAAAACATTTTTCATTTTAAAACAAGTTTTTATCTTGAATTTACTTGAGACTGCCTCAACATGCTTCTAAGGTGAAAAAATGAAATGGGTAATCATCAGAATCTGCTTTTTGGCATCTTGCACAGTGATCAAAACAAGTCAGGTGGCCTCCAAAATCACCATGGAAAACTGGTCAAACAATCTCCCGAAGCCATGAAAATGCACAGGCATGCAAACATTTGATCCAAGAATTCATGAGATCAAACAGTTTGGCAAAACCCATCCCGAGGTGCAAGATATTAACATTCAAAGTGGCTCACTTAGCCTTTTCTGAAACTGCACTTGTCAAAAAATCAACTTGAGCTCACCAAGTCACCACCCTGAAAAAATACCAAATCTCCTCTAAGGAAGCTGCCACTGGAGAAACTAGTTCATTTACGTCCATTGAGCATGTGTACAAAAGGATTTTTTACCAATTTATTTTCTTCACAAAATATCTAGGGCCAAAGTTGACCTCTCTAAAACATTCTAGAAATGCAACTGTCAAAATATGACAAATTGCATTTGCTTTTAGCCTTGAAAAAATATCAAACTTGATCCCGAGGCTCTGAAATTGGACCAGGGAATATATGAAGGTTAGGGGAATACATAATACCAATCCATTTGTCATGATGATCACCCAGCTATGAAATATCAATTTGAACAGGAGGCTACTTCGCAGGCCTGAGAATATGCAAACAACAAAACAATCCCAGAACCCTCCAGCTTGGTGCTTCAAAAAACCATCAAATTACATCTTGAGAGTCTGAAATCAAACATACCTGATTACATATATCAAATGAGTGTGTTCACCAAGGGATTTGGCATGAAAATGAACAAGCATCAAAATATGACCCTCCAAAATAGGTCACTGGGGTAGATTTTTCAAGTGCATTTCTGAGTGTGGTAATCAACTTTTTCATCATAGGTACTTTAAATTTTGCCAAAATGTTACAGTGCCAACATACTCCATGCATATGTTAGATGCAACTATAACAGTTCATATCTTGGCAATGAGTGTTTCTTCTGGGTAGCGAGCCCTTTGGCAGCGAGCCTTTCTTCTGGGCAGTGAGCCTTTTGTAATTTGGTGTTAATACTTCTTTATATTGTGAGCTAATCCTCACCGTGTTTTTTCCCTTCTTGGGTTTTCCACGTAAATCTAGTGTTCTCATGTGTTTGATGTTGGTTTGATTCAGTTTTTGTTATTTGCTTTCATGCTTAATCATTGTAACAGTCTAAGGGTTAATTGAATCTATACGAATCTAAATATATGTGAGGGTTTTGAAATTTTAAGCTACAATGGATTTAACCCCCTCTCAGTTGTCTTGTGCATTCAACAATGCCATGCTTGCACCTATGGTGTATGTGGATATGTTGAACCTACACTTCACCAAATGTATCCAATATGAGTGATGAGGCCAATCACTACCTCGTTTTATTTGTATAAAGTAATTCCTTTTCTTCTATTTCTACGATCTTTCTTGTCAAATTAATGATAGTATAAAAGTTATTACTTGTTTGAAAAATATATAGGATGCATATTTTAGCTTAATCTTGGTTGTTTATTAAGATTTGACTGTTGATGATATTAATAAACATGTGGAACAAAAGTTTGGATTTTGATTGAAACAAGGCAACTTTGGTGAACTTTAAAAAAACAACCTTTGGGCATCAAATATCTCTGAAACTACTAGCTTCAGAGAAGTTGTCTTTGGTAGTTGTAGAATCATTAGCTTTGAAAAAGGCATCCTTAGTTGCATGTAGCTTGAGGAGATTGTTGCCACCCAAGAGTAAAAGTAAACCCCTACTTTTGAAACCTTGTATTCTGCCATATTCCAACCACCAACACCATCTTTAGTCTATTTATTAAAAGAAATAGTCATTAGAAATAGTGATGAAAAAGTTTTGAGGAGAATGACCACTTTAAATAATGTTTTCCTCTTTCTACAACATGACCTTGAAGAATTAATTCAACAACACTTCTTCCTTTATTTTTCAATTATCACTGTAGTTGTAAAATTAGAATAAAACTATAAATGATGAAGTGCCTGTAGGAACGCTATCAATTTGTATGAATAATGATAGGAGAGACTTTAATAATTTGAGATAACTTTGAACCAGTTGAACATATATATAGGTAGTAGAGATATTAAGTAAAAGTTAGTTCTTTTTCTTTGATAAGCACAAACTTCTAGTTGATAGTTTAATGTAATTCCTTTAGCACTTAATATATGAGTTTTATAGTTTTGTGCATTTTATATAACTTATGAGTAGTTCCATATGAATTTAAGAGCATTCTTGTTCTTCTAAAGGAGCATGCCACTCACCTAAGAGAAAGAAGAACCAATTTGTCTTTTGTAGACAAGTCTTCCTTGTCTATCATTTTCTTATTTGCATATATGAATGTTGAAGTGTGAGTTCATGTGCCAATTACTTTCGTAGCATATTTGTTTTAACCTGTAGGTTAGTCCTTTAATTGTTCTTTAAAAAGTCTTCATTTTAAACTATTGAAAAATTGTTATCACAAAAAATCTAAAAATTGCAAGGTCTTTCATTTCAAGAAGTTCAATTTCAATTAGAATAAGCATTAAATCTCCTAGATTAGTTCAAGAAAATTTCTTTTAAAATCATAAGCATTTTCCCCCTAGTATAGTCTCAATTCAATATTTTAAATTCCAAAATTTCAATTTGGTGTGTGCAAATTTATTTCATATAGTAGGAAAACTCTTAGTTAGGCTTCCAAGATCCCTATTGTAGACAGTTGTGGACATTACATGGGTTGACAAAAGATGACTACTATATTAAAGTGAAGAGATTCAATGACATCTCATCACTTTTTGGTGCTGTTGTTAGGGAATATACTTTTAGGTGTTAGTTGGGTTATTATTGGATAATTGAAGCTAGTAGGTTTCTTTTAGAAAGTAGAGTTCATGTTTGAATAAACCTTCCTTTTGCATGGTTAGAAAAATGGATTCACATTGTTGGTTTATAGCAAAGAACCCCCCAACCTCCCACAAAAATAATGATAGACACAGTGAAAATAATTGATTGGGAAACAAATTTAGAAGAACTATTACCATAGTTCTTGGAAGACCCTTAGAATCAACACCTTAGTAACCAAGATGAAACTAAAAGTTCTCAAATAGATCAAGAAGTTGAGAAACCAATGGATTGTATTCTAGAGAAACTAATGGAGAACCACAATGGACAAGAAGAGAGAAGGGTAGAAGGAAAATTCACTTAATTAATTTAAATCTTGATGAAGTCCCTATGATAAATATCTCCTCTTCCATACCACCCACTTTTAAAGGATGGATTTTGAGGACCCTAATTGTTTCCTTTTCAAATTTAAGGTCCTTTTCCAAACTTATGACTATAAAATAGAGAACCAAAAGCTCAAGCTGTTTCCATCAACACTAAAAGATTTGATAATGCGTGTGCTCATGGGACTTACTTCCGGATCTATTAATTCATGGGATGAAATGGAAACAATATTTATGGACAATACCAAGATTAATGTTAGGTTAGATATAGAAAGGAAGAGCTTTTCACTTGAAACAAAAAGAGGAGAAAAGCATGGAGGACTATTTCGATTGGTTCCTCTTTGTTCTATTGTGATGCAGAGATGTCCCGAGCCCTAAACTTGCCAAGACCATATTTATGAGAGGGATGGAAGAAGAGTCTAGACAAGCCCTTGACCTTATGGGGAAGGGTGATGTCACAAAAATACCTTCTTGATATCTTTGCATTATGTTGAAACTATTCAAGGATAAGGGGTGGAATTAACAAATCTAAATTGGTAAAGGGAAATAGGGAGATAGGACAGTTAATAGAAGAACCAAAAAATTTTAAGATAAACATTTGAGTCTAGCTGAACACCATGCTAGATGGAATGCATGCCACAAACAAAAATATAGAAACTCTATCAATCTACTATCCTAGGTGTAGAAATAAACATCTTTTGAGGGATTGGCCTTTAGATAAAATAGATATCTATCAAGTTTGTGAGAAAAACCCATCCCATAGACTAGTGTGAACTTCTTTAGGCCATCAAAAATTCTAAAAAGAACACTCCTTTAGTTGAGGAAGAACTCACATACATGGGACAAAGGTAGGATAGTAATTTTTTATAGAAGCAGACTTCAAATCAACCCTCCTGACACCCACCAATGAATTGGAACAATAATCCTTGGTCTACACCATGGTCCAATCAACAAACACCTCAATAATGGGGACCTTATTCTTGGGGACCCTAGGAATGGATCAATCATCCTTGGTCTAACTTCCAAAGGTCTAACCAACCACAACACCAATGGTATCCTCTAAACACAACACCCCAATAGAACCCACAACATAATCAATTCTACCAAGGACCATGATGCATTTAAAAGTAGTAGCAAACCTTTCTACCTCCACCTTCAAATATGCAAAATCAGCCCCAAACTGAGATAATTACTTACCCACAACTCCCTTCTGAACCTATGGTAAATGCTAAAAATAATAGGTAGGCTACACTTGTCTAAACCACTAAACAAGAGAATATAGTTAGCATTAATGCCATTCACTATGAAATCATGTAGCTGCAATCGGGAAAAATAATATCCAAACCCTCTCCACCAATCATAGTAGAAATTATAGACAATGAGGAGGTATTATTTACTAAGAATGAAATGGAAACCATAAAAAATAGATCTCCCTCTTCTTGTATAAGATTTCACAAAGCTCAGTTAGAACTCCTCTAGATCCAAACTCTAAAGCCTTACATAAGATTGTTTCAAATGATAATTTGGTGCTACACTTTAGAATTCCTTTAGAGATTTCCTCTAGAGGCCTTCCAGAGCCACTTTCTAGAGCTAATCCATAGCTTTCCTTGAGAGGTCTTTCAAAGCCACCTCTTAGATTCACTCTAGAACCTAACTCCAAAACCAAAGGGAATAAGAGTCTAACATCCTTCCATCACCACATTCTAAAACTAGTCCAGAACATGCCCCATGTTTTGAAAGATTAAATGTGATAGCTTTGAAACCCCCTCTAGATTCAGTACCTTCTAAGACTGAATTTGAATTCATTTTAAGAGCTAAAGAGGCTAAACATTAAAGTTTCTATGTTGCAAGACATAAAATAGATTATAGAGTTCAATCAACTCATTAAACAACTCTATATAAAAACCCTTCAAAAGAAGAAAAAACACTCCAACACTATCCATGTAGACAATCACTTAGTCAACTTTGTCTTAGGGAGACTCTTTCCACCCAAATATAGTGATTCAGGTAGTCCTATGATTACAATATCTATAGGGGACATGTAAATTTCAAATGTATTGGTTGACTTGGGAACAACCATTAATGTCATGTCTATGGAAGTAATGTAAATGTTATCCCTCACAAGGTTACAATCAACTAATACCATCCTACAGATGACTAACCAATTAGTAGCTATCCCAAAAGGTGTGATTATAAACATCCATATCCTTGTAAAATATTGGGAGTATCCCGTGGACTTTTGGGTACTCAAATAATGAACTCCCAAGGATAGTTACATCCTGATTTTAGGTAGACCCTGGCTAGCAACTATTGCTTCTTTGATTAATTGTAGATTAGGAGGTATGAAAATTTTAAATGGGATCAAATTAAATAAATATCCTTGTGTCCTCTTGCCAAATTGTCCCTAAATCTCAACAACTACATATGGGTTGATGAACATATCAAACTAGCTACTTACAAAATATAGTTTCTCTAGCTATGGTCACTATAAAACATGTAAAAGAAATTGAAGATTTAAATCTATATGATAACCCAAAACCAAGTGAAGATATGAGTTTTGAAAGGGATGAGTATGTTCAATCTCTTTGGTAGTAGGGCATGGTTGAATTTTCCCAAGATAACTTTAGAGATTCCTTAAGACATTTCATTACCCTCTATCTAATTGAATCATGAGGGGTGATAATTTCTTTAAAGAAATAACTACTTATCACATGTTGTAGCCCCATTATTGCCCATTAAACACATTGAGGAGTGAAAAAAACAATCTATTCAATCCATCTAGGAATAGAACAAATAATGGTCCTCCATAGAAAAACCTTGAACATAAATGACTAGCTATCAAATCAACAAGAGCTTAAATTATTTGACATTTTGATCACTGATATGAAAGATTTTTCTTAGGATTACAAAGATATGAAAGGGATTTTCCCAAGCATCTATACTCATCACATCTACACAGAGGAAGTAAGACCCATCTCAGATAGTAAATAAAATACAAACTCTTACAAGTGGGATTTGTCTGCCCCATCTTGGATAGTAAATAGGTGTCACCACTTATTTTTGTTCAAAATAAAGGTGATAAATGGAGAGTTTGCATGGATTACATGGAATTAAAAAAAACAACCTATAGAGACTATTTTCCCTTACCTTTCATTGATAAGGTTTTGGATAACTTATCCAGGAATAGATACTTCTATTTTTTGGATAGATTTAGTGGGTATAACCAAATCCAAGTAGCTCCATAAGATTAGGAGAAAACTACCTTTGCTTTCCATTGGAGAACTTTCACTTATAAAGTTCTTCCTTTTGGACTCTGCAATGTGCTAGCTACCTTCCAATGTGAAGTGCTTTCCATTTTCACCAAGCTTGTAAATGAGTGCATGGAATTCTACACAAATGATTTTACTATCCATGGAAGTACTTTTGAAGAATCTCCACAGAATTTGGATAAAGTCCTTAAACATTGTGAAGAACATCAACTCTCACTCAGCCATAAAAAGTGCCTCATAATGGTTAACTAAGGGATCATCTTGGTCCATCACATCTCTATTCAAGGCATCAAAGTAGATCCAAAAAAGATAGAATTTATAACATAGTTGTCACCCCCCAAAACACAAATTGATGTTAGAATTTTTCTAGGTCATGCAGGCTATTATAGGTGCTTCATAAAAAAAATTAGTAAAATTATGACACCCATGTTTCCCCTTCTTTGTAAGGATGTCAAGTTTGATTGGATAGAGGAATGGCAATAGTCCTTTAACTTGATTAAAGGAAAATTAACATACCCTAGTCCCGTGAGGCCCCAACTAGAGTTTACCTTTTTAAATATATGCAAATGCTTCCAATGATGCCATATGAGTAGTCTTAGATCAAAAAGATGAAGGAGGGATGTACATGATTGATTTCATTAGTAAAAACTTGACATTTATTGAACACAACTATACAACAATTGAAAGAGAGTTTCTTATTGTAGTACACACCATTAACAAATTCTACCATTGCATTACAGGATACAAAGTAACAATTTACATAGACCAGTATGCTATTAAATACCTCGTGAAAAAACATGTATTAAGAAGGCATGTTATTAGATGGATGCTACTTTTGTAAGAATTCACTATAACAATAGTTGATAAACTTGAGAAATCTAATGTGGTTGCTAACTTCTTGTCAAGAATACACTTTGCAGGGGATGATCATGAACCAGTTAAGGATGACTTTCTAGACAAACAATTGCTTTCTATCTTTGTACATACACCATGGTTTTCTAATACAACAAATTGTTGGCTACCAGAGAATTTTCACCTAACTTTGCTACCAAACAAAAGAAAATGCTGTTGCAAGTATGAGGTGAGCCAGTGTTGTCATTGATGTCAACATACTCATATTGCATTGACAAGAAGGATTTGATGAGCTGTGTGCTGAAGGTATTGAGAAAATTAGCCTCAGTCAGGAACAGTGAAGAACAGTGATGAGAAGAAGGTAAATGTACTGTATAGGATGAGAACCGGAGGATGCGGATTAAAGGGTTAGTAGATATGAGTCTTGAGATGCTACAGTTAAGATTTCAGAGGTTCGCATGAAGATCTGAAGGAGTTGTGGCTGCCGGTATAGAACCGGGTCCGGCAAGTATCCAGAGGTGACAGAGGATCACAAAAAGGTCCGGTGAGGTCCAGAATTGTATCATCCTAATCTGTGGATTGGACTGAGTGTTTAAGATGTCCTTTTGATGTGTCATTCTGATTTGTGTATGATTTGGAGGTCCGGAAGTACCTCTTGCATTATGACAGTGGCGACAGACTGTGTTCTTGAAGTTCCGGATGAGGAAGACAAGAGATCCCAGTAAGCAGAGGAAGTGCGGATGTATCCGGACATTCAGACAGGCTTGTGAAGGTTCTTGGATCATGTTTAGGTTGTGTTGTTGGTCCGCATTGATGATAGAGCCCGGAATTGAAGTTATTCTTCCGGATGAAGTTCTTGCTCTGTGTAGCCGACCGGATGAGTTGTTCATCCTGCGAATGTTCTTGTGATGGCCGACCGGATGTGTTATTCATCTTGCGGATACTCCTATGGTTGTTTGCCGACTTAGATGTTTGTTCCTGAGTCGATGTCTTGTATAAATAACGGTTTGTAAGTTCATTTCAGTGTGTGGTATGTGGATGAGTATGGCATAGCGAAGAAACGTGCGAAGGGCAGAGCAGAGATGTTGGGCTTAATTGGAACTGATCCGGACATGGTAGAGATGTCATTCTCCAGTTCAAGACTGTGATTTTCATCACTTTGTAGACAGTGTGTCTCCTTGTAGGCAGTGGGCCTCTTTGTGAGCAGTGTGCTCGGGCAGTGAGCCCTTATTGGCATGTGCCATTCATTTTTCTTTATTCTTCTAACAGAGAATAATTCTTGGGTTAATCACCCCATGGTTTTTCCCTTAACCGGGTTTTCCACGTCAAAATCTTGGTGTTCAATGTGTTGATGCTTATTTGCTCTTGTGTTTATGTATTATGCTTCCATGGATGATTATTTGATATGCTGTTAACTAACAACAGAGAATTAAGTGTTTGAAGAAGAAGTTTTATACAACTGAATCACCCCCCCCCTCTCAGTTGTATACCCTAGATCCAACAATTGGTATCAGAGCTAAGTTCCTCTGACAAGAGCTTAACCGCTTGAGGAGATCCAGGATGTCATCATACAAGAAGGATAGTCCGAAGTTCGATGGAACCAACTTCACTCTCTGGAAAGGTCGCATGAAGTGTCACTTGGAATGCATGGGAAAAGCATACCTGGGTATGATTTCAAAACCATATGTACCTCCACAAGGTGGTCCGACAACTCTGAATGAAATCACAGAAGCTGAAAACAATCTGCGGACCAAGGAAGCTCTTCTAAGCGCATTGAATGACTAAGATCTCTCGAATGTCATTGACCTACCCACTGCATATGAGATCCTAACTAAACTGGAACTTCTGTATGAAGGAGATGAGTTTGTCAAAAGTGCAAGGTTGCAAAGTCTGAAAGGGAAATTTGAAAGATTGAAAATGAGAGATGATGAAAACATCACTACCTTTATGCCAAGAGTAAATGAGCTGGTATGTGGAATCAGAAATGCTGGTGGAACTTTAGATGAAAATGAGATTGTCTGCAAAATCCTAAGATCCCTTCCTGCTGCCTACAAAATCAAAGTTGCTGCCATTGATGAATTCAGAGCCCACACAACTGTCACAAGAGAACAACTGGCTGGCAAACTAGCTGCATTTGAAATGACCGAGTTTGGAGATGATCCTCCCAAGACTGAATCTGCTTTCAAAGCCAGTGCCTATGTGAAAGGCAAACAGAGATTTGATCCGGGTGAAAACTCATCAAGGAAAATGTCATGGTATGATCAAGCAAGAAGAGACATGGAAGAAGAAGAAGCAGAAACAGCTCAACTTGAAGCCCTCATTGCAAAGAGACTGCCAAGAGGATCCGGTAAGTATGAAGGAAAACTACCTTTTAAGTGTTTCAACTGCAATAAGATTGGTCATTTTGCCTCAAGATGTCCGGAGAGATCTGCAAGACCTAATACTCACAGACAAAGGTTTCAAAAGAATTGCTATTATGTTCATGAAGAAGATGACAATGAAGGAGTAACAGATGATGAATCAGAACTAGGAAGCAAATCCGGAAATGAGTGGGTGTTTATAGCCATTAAGGAAGAAGATTCCATGCTCTCTGAATCTGTCAATCACAAAGTTGTTGAAAAAGCCTTGGCTGCTCAAGTGGAAGAAAAGGATGATTGGGTTATTGACAGTGGATGTTCTCACCATATGACTGGTGACAAGAATAAGTTCTTAGACTTGGAAAGCTATGAAGGAGGAATGGTAAAGTTTGGTGACAATTCTGCTGGTAGAATCAGAGGTAGGGGAACTATTTCCTTTGATGGTAAGAGCAAAACAGGAAATGTACTGTATGTTGAAGGATTGAAGCACAATCTTCTCAGTGTTGGTCAGTTAGTGGACAAAGGCTATGATCTCCGGTTCAAGAATGGAAAATGCAGAATCTTTACAAGCTCCGGAACTGAAATTGCATCCGGTACTCAGACAAGAGGTAACATCTTTCATCTGGTTGGTTCAAATAAAAGTTGTTTGTTTGTTCAAATTGATCAGAGTTGGTTATGGCATAGAAGAATGTGTCATGTAAATTTTGATAACATCATCAAGATAAGCAATACTCAGGCTGTGAGAGATCTTCCAAAGTTGATGAAACCTACAAATAGTGTGTGTAAAGAATGTCAGTTAGGTAAACAAAGCAGAGTCTCTTTCAAAAGCAAAGATCAGTCTTCTACCGGATTGTTGGAATTAGTACATACTGATCTATGTGGTCCGACAAGAATCAAGAGTCTGCAGGGTGATAGATATTTCATGTTGTTAATTGATGATCATTCCCGGATGATGTGGGTTACCTTTCTAAAAGAAAAATCAGAAGCTTTTGAGAAGTTCAAAATCTTCAAAGCTATGGTGGAGAATCAAACCGGACTGAAACTAAAGTGTCTAAGGTCTGATAGAGGTGGTGAATTTACATCTGGTGAGTTCATTGACTTTTGTGAGAAACAGGGTATAAGGAGACAGTTGTCTGCTCCTAAGACTCCACAGCAGAATGGAGTAGTTGAGAGAAAGAACCGGACCATCCAGGAAGCTGCTAGGACAATGATGTTGGAAGCAAATGTTCCTCAAATGTTTTGGAAAGAAGCTATCAGCACTGCAGTCTACACTCTCAATCGAGTTCAAATCAGAAACAACACCGGTAAGACCCCCTATGAACTCTGGTTTGGCATCACTCCTACTGTGAAATATTTCAGAGTATTTGGTAGCAAGTGTTATATTAAAAGAGATGAAGATCTAGGAAAGTTTGATGCTAGAAGTGATGAAGGAATTTTCTTGGGCTACTCCACTCAAAGCAAAGCATACCGGTGTTACAATAAGAGATTGAGGAAGATGATAGAAAGCACCAATGTAAAGGTTGATGAAGGAATTGAGAAGCCTTCAAGATTTTATGAGTTTGATGAAGATGACCAAGACAGTGTTCAAGGACCTCAATCCTCTCCGGTGAGACAGAATCAGCCTGATCCGGTAAATCAGGAAGAAGAGTTAGGTTTGAATGAGCCTGATCAAGAAACAGCAGTGCTGGATACTCCCAAAATTCCAAGGTATGTAAGACTGAATCACTCTGAAGATCAGATCATAGGTGACAGAAGCAAAGGTGTACAAACTAGAAGGAATATTGCTCAAAATCAGAATGAATGTTGTCTGATTTCAAAGATTGAACCTAAAACAATAGATGAAGCCTGCAATGATGAAAACTGGACCAAAGCAATGGAAGATGAATTGATGCAAATTGAGAAAAATCATACTTGGGATCTTGTTCCCAGACCTAGAGACAGGAATGTAATTGGAACCAAGTGGGTCTTCCGGAACAAACTAAATGAAGCCGGTGAAGTAATCAGAAACAAAGCTAGATTGGTCTGCAAAGGCTACTCTCAAATAGAAGGAATTGACTTTGAAGAGACTTTTGCTCCGGTGGCAAGAATTGAAGCAGTCAGATTACTTCTTGCATTTGCTGCCTTCAAAGACTTCAAGGTATATCAGATGGATGTCAAGTCTGCCTTCCTAAATGGTGATCTGGAAGAAGAAGTCTACATTGAACAACCGGATGGATTTCAATTGTCTGATAATAATGATATGGTCTGCAAATTGAAGAAAGCTTTGTATGGATTGAAGCAAGCCCCAAGAGCATGGTATGAAAGGTTGGATAAGCAACTTGTGCAGATTGGATTCAACAAAGGTACTGCTGACAGTAACTTATATTTCAAAATTGATCATGAAAACATTCTGATTGTTGAAGTGTTTGTGGATGATATCATTTTTGGAGGAAGAGATAGTATGTGCAAAACTTTTGCCAATCAGATGAAAAGTGAGTTTGAAATGTCTATGCTTGGTGAAATGAATTTCTTCTTGGGACTGCAAATTACTCAAACAAAAGAAGGGATCTTCATTTCTCAGACCAAATATGTGAAAGAATTGTTAAAGAAATTTGGTATGGAAGACTCAAAGCCTATGAACACTCCTATGGCAACCGGATGTAAGCTAAGCAAAGATGATGATTCTCCAAAAGCAGATCAGACAAAGTATAGATCAATGATTGGTGGATTGTTGTATCTCACTCAAACTAGACCAGATATAATGCAGGTTGTTGGTCTTGTGGCAAGATTCCAGGCTGATCCTAGAGAATCTCATGTTATGGCAATCAAAAGAATTTTTAGATACTTGAAAGGAACAGTTGAGTATGGTCTATGGTACCCTAGAGATCCGGACTTCTCTCTTCATGCTTACACAGATGCAGATTGGGCAGGAGATGTGGATGACCGGAAGAGCACTAGTGGTGGAGCATTCTTTTTGGGGAAGAGATTGGTTTCTTGGCTAAGCAAGAAACAAGATGCAATATCTTTGTCTACAACTGAAGCAGAATACATTGCAGCAGCAGGTAGTTGCACTCAAATCTTATGGATGAAGCAGATGCTAAAAGATATCAAAGTTGAATATGAGAAGCCTATCACAATTTTCTGTGATAATTCAAGTGCAATTAATATCTCCAAGAATCCGGTATTGCATTCTAAGACTAAGCACATATCTATTAAATTTCACTTTTTGAGAGAACAAGTAAACAAGGAAGAAGTCAGATTGGAGTATGTTCCCTCCAAGGATCAGATTGCAGATATCTTTACAAAACCTCTTCCCAAAGACTCTTTTGAATATCTCCGGGAGAAGTTAGGGGTCATGGCCCCTCCGGTGATGAACTAAGATGCACTGATGTGCATAAGTCCGGTGGCTATCACAGTCATATCTTGTGATCCGGACTAATGGGGAGCTGCAACTAAGGGGGAGCAGCTGGTATGATTCTGATGCATGAGAATTGCAAGTATGAGCCCTTTGCCATTGATGTCAAAGGGGGAGAGAAGACATGTGAAAAACAAGTGGTTGATGATCAAAGGGGAGCAGTAAAGGAAGAGAAGACATTGATCGAAGGGGGAGCAGTAAAGGAAGAGAAGATATATGAAAAGATTGAAGTTCTTGCCTTAATGGTTTTTCACATCATATGTTGCCATCAATGACAAAGGGGGAGATTGTTGCAAGTATGAGGTGAGCCAGTGTTGTCATTGATGTCAACATACTCATATTGCATTGACAAGAAGGATTTGATGAGCTGTGTGCTGAAGGTATTGAGAAAATTAGCCTCAGTCAGGAACAGTGAAGAACAGTGATGAGAAGAAGGTAATGTACTGTATAGGATGAGAACCGGAGGATGCGGATTAAAGGGTTAGTAGATATGAGTCTTGAGATGCTACAGTTAAGATTTCAGAGGTCCGCATGAAGATCTGAAGGAGTTGTGGCTGCCGGTATAGAACCGGGTCCGGCAAGTATCCAGAGGTGACAGAGGATCACAAAAAGGTCCGGTGAGGTCCGGAATTGTATCATCCTAATCTGCGGATTGGACTGAGTGTTTGGGATGTCCTTTTGATGTGTCATTCTGATTTGTGTATGATTTGGAGGTCTGGAAGTACCTCTTGCATTATGACAGTGGCGACAGACTGTGTTCTTGAAGTTCCGGATGAGGAAGACAAGAGATCCCAGTAAGCAGAGGAAGTGCGGATGTATCCAGACATTCAGACAGGCTTGTGAAGGTTCTTGGATCATGTTTAGGTTGTGTTGTTGGTCCGCATTGATGATAGAGCCCGGAATTGAAGTTATTCTTCCGGATGAAGTTCTTGCTCTGTGTAGCCGACCGGATGAGTTGTTCATCCTGCGAATGTTCTTGTGATGGCCGACCTGATGTGTTATTCATCTTGCAGATACTCCTATGGTTGTTTGCCGACTTAGATGTTTGTTCCTGAGTCGATGTCTTGTATAAATAACGGTTTGTAAGTTCATTTCAGTGTGTGGTATGTGGATGAGTATGGCATAGCGAAGAAACGTGCGAAGGGCAGAGCAGAGATGTTGGGCTTAATTGGAACTGATCCGGACATGGTAGAGATGTCATTCTCCAGTTCAAGACTGTGATTTTCATCACTTTGTAGACAGTGTGTCTCCTTGTAGGCAGTGGGCCTCTTTGTGAGCAGTGTGCTCGGGCAGTGAGCCCTTATTGGCATGTGCCATTCATTTTTCTTTATTCTTCTAACAGAGAATAATTCTTGGGTTAATCACCCCGTGGTTTTTCCCTTAACCGGGTTTTCCACGTCAAAATCTTGGTGTTCAATGTGTTGATGCTTATCTGCTCTTGTGTTTATGTATTATGCTTCCATGGATGATTATTTGATATGCTGTTAACTAACAACAGAGAATTAAGTGTTTGAAGAAGAAGTTTTATACAACTGAATCACCCCCCCCCCTCTCAGTTGTATACCCTAGATCCAACAAATGCTTATTAAAGAAAGTGCAACATTCAAATGGATAAATGACATACTATTTAAATTTGGACCTAACCTTATTTTTCATAGGTGTACACACAACCAAATAAAATCTACAACATTCTAGAAGCGTACCATGATGAGCCAACGAGTGGGTACTATGTCCATGACAAGCTAGTAGGGAGGAGTTTATCGAAAAAATTAAGTTCAATTAGATCTTTGTTGTGTGGATGGATCTTCATCTTCTCTCACAACAAAATTATAAGGAACGTAGAGAATAGGAATAAGTAGGAGAGTTGAAAACTAGTAATGATGGCTCTCCCACAAAAAAAAATCCTATAGAAGTTATTCTCAGCCTAACCTTTGGAGCTAGTCAGTTTGTCCATTCCTTTGTAGTATCCTCTCAATCATACTCATAGATTTAGTCATTTCCTTTGGGGTATCCTATTAATGATACTCCCATATCCATTTAATTTTTTCTATTCCTTTCAAGTATCCTCTCATTGATACTCCTGGAGCCAACCACTTTTCAGTTCATTTCTTCATAGTATCCTCTCAATCGTACTCCCAAAGACATTTTTTTAGTTCATTTATTTAGAGTATCCTCTCAATGGTACTTTTGGAGCCATTCTTTAGTTCATTCCTTTGAAGTATTCTTTCAACAATACTCCTAGAGCCAATTTTTTAGTTCATTCCTCTAGAGTATCCTTTCAAAAATACTCCTAGAGCCAATCTTCAGTTCATTCCTCTAAAATATCCTTTCAATAATACTTCTGGAGCTATTTCTTAGTTCAATCCTTTGGAGTATCCTTTCAAATATACTCCCAAAGATTTTTGCTAATAACTTTGGAGTACCCCTTTTAATGGCACAAGCCATTTTCTTCAACAAGTTTTGGAGCACTTTTCAGCAACCAACTCCAAAACTTTCTTAGTCTCAAGTTTGGAGCTGACTCCTTTAATCCAACTCCTTGATGACTCCAGAACCATTTTGGCATAATACATGAAGATGCTGGCAAAGGTTATGGAGTTTGATTTTTAAGGAGCCAACTACATTTGTTTGAGATTTTCTAAACACTTCTCAACATATCATTTTGTATATATCCAGAGATTATTGGGACAACTTATCAAAACAATTTGTGTGCCTCTTCTATATGCTGAAGTTTCTATATACATCCTGCGCTTTGCCATTTGTGATGTCTTCTTCTTAGCAGTTGGAGTTGGTAAATTTCTTTTCACTTCAAATGGTTGAGGCTCTAGATGAATGGTATTGATGTGTATAAATCCTTTGAGATTGTTCCTTTAGCAATATCAGTCAGTTGTTAAGTATGAAGCACTTCAGTTTAGGTTCAAGAATAGTTAATTAAAATCACCCTTTATAGCATTCTTTTTAGCCCGAGGTTCAATCTCTAATTCCTCTGGGATTACTACAGCCACAAGACATGACTTGAAGTTGCTGCCATAAATCCATATTTATTCTACAAAGAAACATAGTCCATAAACATTCTCAAGATGCTATAGTACACTATATTTTCCTTGTGAGAGTTTCAAAAGGATTTTCTTCCTATCATTCATCTTTAAAAGATTCTTTAGTGAGGTCATCTCTCTTGTGATACCATGAGAATAATTTTTTCTTTGAAAATAACTTTATTTGAGGAATGCCTTCCAATGCATCATAACCAGGGGATTATCTTTATATGCAAAACATGCACCAAAAATCTGATCTCTCTCAATAATTTTAGAGCTATTAACAAGCTTGGTATTGAATCTCCTTGCCATCTATTTAAGTGCTTATTTTTACACCCACAAAACTAATTCTATTCTTAAACTTTGAAAGGAAGATGATAGCAAAAACACTTCATATACTAACCCATGGGAGAGACATGCAAGCAAGATCTAACAATTTTAGAAATGAGAAATACACATGCAAAATCATTCACCACAATGACACAATATTTACTTTGGGAAAACCCTTTTTGGAAAAAAACCCAAACTCCAAAACTTGAACCAATGTATTCATAGTACCAAATCTGATTACAATACATCAACAGGCTTAAGCCTTCACATGAGAAAAAAACAACACAAGTATGGAGAAATTTCAGCAGCATAACCCCCTGCAAAATCATACAAAACATACATCTCCAAACTATGCACTAGTATATATAGGAAAGACCCAAAACTAGAAAGCACCAATGGTTTCTAAAACCTTGAGAGAAAAACATGGGCTAAAAGCTACACCCAAATCTCCATGCAAATCCCAAAGCCCAAATCAAGAAGAGTTAAATTAGAAACTCCCTCTTTCAACTAAAGTGCCCCACTTGTGATCTTATCGGCCTTTTTGGTAACATGTACATACAAACTAAAGATCTTCCTTGATCTTCTCAAAATCCACACTTTACTCCCCTTTTTCATGCTCTTTATAAGTTATCATAGTTGGATTTAATTACTCCAATGACAACTAAGTGATAATTACAAATTTCCAAATTACAAACTAGAAGTGACAACTAATGCCATTCCAAGTGGGACCACCCAAAATATGCCAGTCACTAATAAATTAATACAATTAAATAATTAAATACGAACATTGGAAATGCAAGGTTGAGACACCTTTTTCACAACAAACCTCACTATAAAGAATGGTATAACTATTGAATATTGCTCATTATTGTTCAATGTAACATTGAATAAATTATCACCATTTTTTTCCATCTTTTCTAAGCACCCTAGAACTCTATTTAGGCCAACCTTATAGCTATGGTTTTGGATTTCAACCCCAAGAAGAAGTTTGTAAGACTCCATGCCTCTGATAGGTATAGTGAAAGCATGGACTCCCACATCGACCATGAGTGCATTTCATACTAGGCAAGATAAACTTGGTAAATATTGTGGAAAATCTTCTATGGACTGTTGCATTACCTATCCACCATTTAGTGGCATCATTAGGCTTAACACATGTGCTTTGCATCTACTCAAGCATATTAAGTGCATCAATACCATAACCATGTTGTGCATATCTTGTAGACATAGCAACCCATGAGACCACATTATGAACAACCATTATGTGAAACATGTCATATTCCTTTTGTATGCTCTTATAACTTGCATACATATAATAGGATAGCTGTAAATAATTTGATTCACAATTCCTACAACTTGATTGCAATCATTTTTTTGACACTTCAAGAAACTAAGACCTTTACAAACAAATTAGACTAGTATTATGACTACTTGATTTCATGTATAAATTTGAGGACAACATCTAGATTATAGATTATCTTATTATCTCCTAGATACATTTTGGAGTTATTACTAGTACTTACACACATTATTAGGAGCATTTATCAAAGCATCTACTTCACAAGAATTTAGGACATCTTTCATGTTTGAGAGTGTTGTCCTCGATATTTTATCTAGACATTGACTCCATACCCTTATATGGTTTGACACAAGGGAAGTGATTATCCCTACCACATGAAAATTATAAAGCACAAGAACATGTTTTTATGTGGGAATAGACTGAGAACATCTAAGTGAACTAAAACTGACATTCTAAAAATAACAAAAATAGGATCAATTGCATAAATTAGAATTGCATGCTAGATCAAATTTATGTTGGCAAGAGGCACTGCATAGCATTGATAGGTGTTGTCATTGATGGCAACTAAGATTGTTCCACACATTCCCAGTGCAGTATTTGATCTTACCCGAAGTCAGAATGATAATCTATCTAAGTCTAGGAGCTTGAAACAAAGCATATAGCAGTCCAGTATTTTGGTCAGCGGATCTCTCCAGCTAATCATTATGTGTTGCAGATCTGAAGGAGTGTAGAGGGACTCCAGGACAATCTAAATCCAAGTTTTTAGCCTCTGGTGATAATGGGATCATAAGTTATGAGCATCTGAATACCAGGTTCTTTTATGACAGAACAGTTCAGTGAAGAACAGGCAGACTTATGTAAATCCTTGTGCGGACCCAATAGAAGTGTTTTGATGAACTATGTATGAGATAGGATGTTAGTGGCTGACATGTCTAATGATATACATGTGTTATTTTTGGTACACATCAATATTGGTGTATGGATCTAGCCGACAGAGCAAGAGCACTCTTAAAAACTTCTAAGTTTTTGCTGTTGCCGACTGACAAGTGATTGCAATTCAAGATAAGTATATATAGCCGATGATTGTGGATATTTTGTCATGTATAGTGGTCATGGAGAAAATGTGAAAAGAGCAGAAAATCTAATATCTGAATGAAGGTAGAATAGAGAGAAGAGTAGAATAAAGATGAAGTGTACAAAGTCAGTATTTGCACTTAACCAGAACTGATCTCTAGCATTGGCAGATGCATCTTACCAGTTCAAAATCTCTGTAAATCTCTTGTAAACTTTTCTGTAGGTAGTGAGCCTTCACTTGAGCAGTGAGCTTGGGGCAGTGTGCCCGAATGCATGTGCATTCTCATTTATAAAATACTTTTAACAGGGTATTAATTTTTGTGGGTTAACCCCCACCGGGGTTTTTCCCTTAACGGGGTTTCCACGTCAAAATCTTGGTATTAAATGTGTCATTCATGTTTTCTTCTCATATGCTATTGTCTAATGCTGGAATGTTTATATCATTGATTTAATCTTAAGTTGTAAAAAGGAATAACAGAAGAAAAAGTTCAATAAGAGCAACAACTGATTCACCCCCCCTCTCAGTTGTCCGGACCTATTCCAACAATTGGTATCAGAGCCAAGTTCCTCAGAAAAGACTAACAGCTTAAGGAAAAGATCTTGGAAGAATTTTCCAATGGGTTCATTAAGAGATCTTTAGTCAGCCCTAGAAGAGCTTTCTCAATCTAGAACATAAATTAGTAATCTGAGAGGTGAACTTAAAGATGCTGATGACACCATTGAAGTGTTAAAAGATAAACTAAAGAAATCCTTGCAAAGAAAAAAAGAACTACTTCTACAGCTATCCAGTTTACCTAAAGAAAATGGCTTGAATGAATCTTTGGAAGAAAAAACAAAGGGATGTGATAAGCTCTCAAAAGAAGTTGTTGTCCTGAAAATTGAAATGGAATTTGGGGTGATGAGGCAAACCAAAGAAAGTGAAGATAGGAAGAAAATTAAAGAAGATCTGAAACAAAAACTAAAAGAAAGATTTGAAGAATGTTACAAATTGGATGGAATAGCTAGCCATCTAGAGTCTAATCTACAAGAAAGTAGAGACAATGAGAGAGAACTTGAAAGGCAATTAGTCACTCTCAAACATGACCTAGATATTGCAAATGAATATAAGGAGAAGTACAAAATAATTTTAGCAAAACTTGAAGCACTACTTGAAGGACAGAAAAGGGTTGATGACAAGCATGGTCTTGGATATGAGAAAGGTGAAAGCTCTGGATCCAGATGTTAGATTCAGGACAGACAACTGAGAGGGGGGGTGAATCAGTTGTCAAAAACTTTCTTCCAATTAAACACTTAAATCCACTTTGTGATTTAGCAGCATATTAATAAATCAATCATGAAACATAATGCATTAAATCAAGAGCAGAAACACATCATCACATAAGACACCAAGATTTTGATGTGGAAAACCCGGTTAAGGGAAAAACTACGGGGTGATTAACCCAAGATTGTATTCTCTGTTAGAAGAATAGAAAGAACAAAATGGCACATGCCAATTAGGGCTCACTACCTGAGCACATTGCTCACAAGAGGCCCACTGCCTACAAGAGACACACTGTCTACAAAATAATAAGTATCACATACTTGAACTGGAGAATAGCATCTTCAACATGCTTGAATCAGTTCCATTTAAGCCCAAAAACTTCTGCTCTGCCTTTCACTCTCTTCCTTGCTACCACACTCTCCTCTCCACAAGACACTTTGAAATGACTTTACAACTTTCTATTTATACAAGACATCAACTTAGGAATAATCATCTAAGTCGGCAAACATCTATAAGAACATCCGCAAGATGTGTAATTCATCCGGTCAGCCAAACTTAGGAAGAACACCATCATCCGGAAGTTATTCTTCAATTGCGAGCTCAAACTCTAATGCAAACCACCAACACAAACTAGACACGATCCAAAGACCTCCATAAGCTTGCCTGAATCACCAAGAACATCCACACTTCATCTGCTTACTGAAATCTTTATCTCCTTCATCCAGAACCTCAAGAACACAGTCTGTCATCACTATCACAATGGAATAGATGCTTGCGGACCTCCAGACCACTAACTAATTGAGTAATCACTTCACATGGACTTCCTAAACACTCCACCAAATCCGCAGAATAGGATATTGCATTTCCGAATCCCACCGGACCTATCTGTGTCACTCTATCACCTCTGAACACCTGTCGGAACCAGTTTTACTTGAGTGGCCACAACTTCTTCAGATCTTCATGCGGACCTCTAAAATCTTTACTGGATCATCTTAAGACTCATATCTACAAACCCTTTGAACTGCATCCTCTGATAGTCAACTTATCTTGGATCTTTACCTTACTATCTTCACTATTCTTCTCTGTTCCTGATATGACTAATTTTCTCAATATTCTCAGCACATAGCTCATCCAATCCTTATCATCAATGCAACAGGAGTATGTTGACATCAATGACAACACCGGTTAGGCCCATATTTGCAACAATCTCCCCCTTTGTCATTGATGGCAACATATGATGTGAAAAATTGTTTTGACCATCAAGACAAGAACTTTTCTTTACTGACACAACTCCCCCTATCACCAACAACCATTCACTTCTCTTCTCTTCCTTTAATGCTCCCCCTTTGATCAGCCACCACTTGTTTTTCACATGTCTTCTCTCCCCCTTTGACATCAATGGCAAAGGGCACATACTTGCAATTCCACCATTTCAGAATCATACCAGCTGCTCCACCTGAGTAGCAGCTCCCCATCATCAATCCAGACCACAAGATATGACTGTGATATCCACCGGATTGATGTACATCAGTGCACCTTAGTTCATCACTGGAGGAGTAATGACCCCTAACTTCTCCCTGAGATACTCAAAAGAGTCCTTAGGTAGAGGTTTAGTAAAGATATTTGCAATTTGATCTTTGGAAGGCACAAACTCCAATCTGACTTCATTCTTGTTCACTTGCTCTCTCAGAAAGTGAAACTTGATAGATATGTGCTTGGTCTTTGAATGCAACACCGGATTCTTAGATATATTTATTGCACTTGAATTATCATAGAAGATTGTGATAGGCTCCTCATATTCTACTCTTATGTCTCTTAGCATTTGCTTCATCCACAAAACTTGAGTGCAACTACCTGCTGCTGCAATATATTCTGCTTCTGCAGTGGACAGAGATATTGCCTCTTGTTTCTTGCTCAGCCAAGAAACCAATCTCTTCCCCAAAAATAATGCTCCACCACAGGTACTCTTCTGGTCATCCACATCTCCTACCCAATCCGCATCTGTATATGCATGAAGAGAGAAATTATGATCTCTAGGATACCACAAACCATACTCAACTGTCCCTTTCAGATATCTAAAAATCCTCTTGATAGCCATGACGTGAGATTCTCTAGGATCAGCTTGGAATCTAGCAACAAGACAAACAACATTCATAATATCAGGTCTAGTTTGGGTGAGATACAACAATCCTCCAATCATTGACCTATACTTTTTCTGATCAGTCTTAGGAGAGTCATCATCTTTGCTCAATTTACATCCGGTTGCCATGGGAGTACTCATTGGTTTTGACTCTTCCATCCCAAATTTCTTCAACAATTCTTTCACATATTTGGTCTGAGAAATGAAGATTCCTTTCTTTGTTTGAGTGATTTGTAAACCTAAGAAGAAATTCATTTCCCCAAGCATGGACATCTCAAATTCACTTTTCATTTGATTTGCAAAAGTTTTACACATATTATCTCTTCCTCCAAAAATGATGTCATCAACAAACACTTCACAAATCAAGATATTTTCATGATCAATTTTGAAGTACAAATTACTGTCAGTAGTACCTTTGTTGAAACCAATCTTTAGAAGATGCTTATCCAATCTTTCATACCAGGCTCTTGGGGCTTGCTTTAGTCCATACAATGCTTTTTTCAACTTGCAGACCATATCACCATGATCAGACAATTGAAATCCATCCGGTTACTCACTTCTTCCAAGTCACCATTCAGAAAGGCAGACTTGACATCCATCTGATATACTTTGAAATCCTTGAAGGCAGTAAAAGCAAGAAATAATCTGACTGCTTCAATTCTTGCCACCAGAGCAAAAGTTTCTTCAAAATCAACTCCTTCTATTTGAGAGTAACCCTTGCAGACCAATCTGGCTTTATTTCTGATTACTTCACCAACTTCATTCAGTTTGTTCCGGAAGACCCTTTTGGTTCCAATCACATTCTTGTTTCTAGGTCTGGGAACAAGATCCCAAGTGTAATTTTTCTCAATTTGCATCAGCTCTTCCTCCATTGCTTTAGTCCAGTTTTCATCATTGCAAGCTTCATTCACTGTCTTAGGTTCAATCTTTGAAATCAGACAATATTCATCTAAATCTTGAGCAGTCCTCCTTCTTGTTTGTACACCTTTGCTTTTATCACCTATGATCTGATCTTCAGAGTGGTTCAGTCTTATATACCTGGGAACTTTGGGAGTTTCTTACACTTCTAATTCTTGATCAGGCTCATTATAACTCATCTCGTCTTCTTGATTTACCGGATTAGTTTGAATCTAAATTTCAGAAGGGGCTTGGGCTCCTTGAATTAGAACACCATTCTAATCATCTTCATCATATTCATAAAACCTTGAAGGTTTTTCAATTCATTCATCAACCTTCACATTTGTACTTTCTATAATCTTTCTCAGTCTCTTGTTATAACACCGGTATGCTTTTCTTTGAGTAGAGTAACCCAAGAATATTCCTTCATCACTTCTAGCATCAAACTTGCCTAGATCTTCATCTCTTTTAATGTAACATTTGCTACCAAAGACTTTGAAATACCTCACAGTAGGAGTGATGCAAAACAAAAGTTCATAAGGAGTCTTACCGGTATTGCTTCTGATTTGAACTTGATTGAGAGTATAGACTGCAGTGCTGACAGCTTCTCTCCAATAGATCTGAGGAACATTTGCTTCCATCATCATGGTCCTAGATGCTTCCTAGATGATCCGGTTCTTTCTCTCCACTACTCCATTCTGTTGTGGAGTCCTAGGAGCAGACAACTATCTCTTTGTTCCATGTTTCTCACAAAAATCTATGAACTCACCGGATGTGAATTCTCCACCTCTATCAGACCTCAGACATTTTAATTTTAATTCGGTTTCATTCTCTACCAGAGCCTTGAATATTTTAAATTTCTCAAGAGCTTCTGATTTCTCTTTCAGGAAAGTAACCCACATCATCCGAGAATGGTCATCAATTAATAACATGAAGTATCTATCACCTTGCACACTGCTTATTCTTGCCGGACCACATAGATCAGTATGAACTAAGTCCAATAATCTGGTAGAAGATTGTTCCTTGTTTTTGAATGAGACTCTGCTTTGTTTCCCCAACTGACATTCTTTGCACAAGCTATTTGTAGGTTTCACCAGTTTTGGAAGATCTCTTACAGCCTGAGTGTTGCTTATCTTGATGATATTATCAAAATTCACATGACACATCCTCCTATGCCATAGCCAACTCTGATCAATTTGCACAAATAGACAACTTTTACCAGTACCAACTAAATGGAAGATATCACCTTTTGTCTGAGTATTGGATGCAATCTTTGTTCCAGAACTTTCAAAGATCTGGCATTTTCCATTCTTGAATCAGAGATCATAGTCTTTGTCCACCAACTGTCCAACACTGAGAAGAACATACAGTACATTACCGGTTTTGTTCTTTCCATCAAAAGAAATAGTTCCTTTACCTCTAATTCTACCAGCAGAATTATCACCAAACTTTACCACTCCTCCTTCATACCTTTCCAAATCTAAGAACTTATTTTTGTCACCTATCATATGGTGAGAGCATCCACTGTCAATGACCCAATCATCCTTTTCTTCAACTTGGGCAGCCAAAGCTCTTTCTACAACTTTATGATTGACAGATTTAGAGGGCATTAGATCTTCTTCCTTGATGGCAATAAACACCCAATCACTTCTGGATTTGTTTCTTGTCTCTGATTCATCATCCGTTACTCCTTCATTATCATCCTCTTCATGAACATAGTAATAATTCTTTTGGAACCTTGATCTATTAGGATTTGGCCTTGAAAATCTTTCCGGACACTTTGAGGCAAAATGACCAATCTTATTGCAGTTAAAACACTTAAAGTCAATTTCCCTTCATACTTACCGGATCCTTTTGGCAGTCTTTTTGCAATAAGGGCTTCAAGCTGAGCAGTTTCAGCTTCTTCTTCTTCCAGGTCTTTTCTTGCTTTTTCATACCATGATAGTTTCCTTGAAGAGTTCTCTCCCAGATCAAACCTTTGTTTTCCTTTTACAGAAGCACTAGCTTTGAATGCAGATTCAGTCTTGGGGGGGATATCTCCAAACTCGGTCATTTCAAATGCGGCCAATTTACCAACCAATTGATCTCTTGTGACACTTGAATGGGCTCTGAATTCTTCAATGGCAGCAACCTTGATTTTATAAGAAGCAGGAAGGGATCTAAGAACTTTTCCAACAATCTCATCTTCATCCAAGACTCCACCAGTACATCTAATGCCACAAACAAGCTCATTTACTCTTGGCATAAAGGTAGTGATATTTTCATCTTCTCTCATCTTTAGATTTTCAAATTTCCCTTTCAAACTCTGTAGCCTTGCACATTTAACATACTTTTCTCCTTCATGCAGAAGTTCCAGTTTTTCCCAAATCTCAAAAGCAGTTTGTAGATCAACAACATTTGTAAGCTCTGAATCAGACAAGGCACTTAGAAGGGCTTCTTTAGCTCTGTTGGTAAACAGATTTGTCACCACGAAATAACCTTTGAAATTGACTCATCACCCTTGGAGAGGTGACTAAATTGTCCCAACAGTTGGAGAAGTTGTTACTGGACTAACAACTTTCCTCTGCGTTTGAGAGGGGCAGCTCCCTCGTATGATAGGAGTATTTGTGGGTTTTTGTGTACTTTTAACCTTAAAGTACAAAAAGGAAGAAAAACAAAATAACAGGAGAATTGGGCATGTAGAAACCCTCGTGGTAGACATACGAAAACCAACAGGAGTTTCACAATCTTATTGAAAAGTACGAGGGGGTTTCACCACAAAGCTAGAAACCACTTTCCTAAACTCCATGATGAATTTCGTGACATATGTGCAACAATGATGAAGAAAGATGGCAAATCTCAACATACGAAGAGATAATTTATCTTGACACTTTCAAATTAGGATACTGAGACATGATTGTGCTTCATCACCCTAATTGCATGCTTCAATGGATAACTTTGATTTACACAAATATATAGAAAGATCACCAGTTTGACATACGAGAAACTAGTAATCATAACTTAGAAATACATCAAGAACATACGAATTGAAATGCATACTTCATTATCTTTTCAAAATTATACCATTCCAAAAGTAAACTATACAATGTGTAAAACCAAAAATGTTCCAAGAATTTTATTCATAAGTTCCCCCTGCAGAAGTTCTCTCTAAAGAGTTCCCCCCCATTTACATTTCAAATAGCCTCATATTTATAGGCTTTTTCCCATAACCACCTAGTAACCACTTTGTAACTACCTCATAACTACCTAGTAACTACCTTTTTGAAATACAAAAATATAATGAACCTTATTTTGGTTATATTTTACATCACTTTTCTAAAAATAAAGTTCATTTTCTAACTTTACATTACAAGAGTGACTTAAGTCACTTTCACAAAAAGGTAACTAGGACTTGCAAGTTTTGAGTTGTGGATTTCGCTAAGTCCTTTTCATCCTCATCTGTTCCATTTTGACAACTGAACGTCACCAGATCTTGACAAACCTTCTAAATACCTGAATCTTAGGCTCCTGTGTCCGTGAACTGTGAAAACAACATGTCTTCCACTGACAACACCAACACAATAGTTATAGATTGAATAATGCTGCATATTTTCCTACTTGAACTTCATCCTTCCTACCCCCTCTTAGAAATGTACATTCACATGTGATTTTGCCTCCCCTTGATGCCTCTCTACCATTAGATTTCTTTTGCAAGAAAACCATGCACGTGCTTCTTCCCATCGTTGTTATTAACAAGCAAGACCAACTTCACCAAAATCAATATTATTTGCTAAAGTATCTGCATATTTCTCTCCATTATTTTCATTCTAATTTATACTCAGCCCTACCTTCATTTTTGTGCTTAGCATTACCAATGCAAGAATCTTCTACACCTTGGAACGTCAATGCAGAGGAAGACTCATCATTCAAGGTTCCTACAACATTAAGTATCTCATTCATATTGAACTACTTGAGCTTGGTCGGTGAGATAGATAAGTTCTCAAAATATCCTCTAGGGATCCTTGCATCAAACACTAGATTATAATAGCATTCATTAAAAAGAGAATTATAACTGTCACTATAGTTCCACTCATATTCTTACACTTGTTGTTAAAGAATAGTATTTAGCGAATCAAACAAATCCATTTGTGTATTTAAGATTTGAGGAAGAGAATTTGCAGGCACCATGTCTTCTTCCAAATAGACTTCTTTGTAAACACTGCATTCATGAGTAGAGTAGGTTATAAGAGTTGGAGTAACACCTTTTCTTTCCATTGCATAACTTGAAGATGATCTTGTTACCTGGTTATGTTCTTTGATCCATCACACTACTATTCTCCACTACCTTAGAACTCAAAGATGCATTAGTTTTGCCCATGCATTCCATAGTCCATAATCATCATAGTCCATGACTACTGCAATATCTTTCCAAAATCTTGTTTTGCAACCTGAATATTCTCACATTTGGCATCCATATGAGGTCATTCTCAATAATAACATCACACTCAAATTAATTTCTCATTACATAAGCATGGATCTCTTTTCCCTATCCTGAATTTGATAAGTGAGTAATAGCTAGGAGAATACTCGCTAAGTGACAGAATTAGGCTTCTTGCCTCCCTACTGAAGGTAATAAAACAATTCCTCTACATCATTGCATGTTTCCATTTTTAACAATCATAGAATTCCATAAAACTACATCCTTACACAATGAGCCCACCAAATGTATTCGCTTGAAATCTTCTAAAGCCTGTTCATCAAACCCATTTTGTGAATTTCCTGTGGTCGTGGAAGTCTATGAGATAACAATCTCTTTTGATACATCTTGACATTGGTTAAAATATCATCCATTTCAATGGTCAAACAATCAATAGCAATTTTACACCTCATTCACAACAACAAAAATGGTAAATGATATTTAAGGTTTTGCTTGCAAGCTGCGTGAATGCTGGAAGAGATTGCCGAGTTTGGTTTTATAACTGCCCATTACACTTCCTTCGACAATTTCAAAAACCACTCAAACAAATCCAATACGTGCCGGCCAAGTGCATTTGCTCGAAGGTTCTAAGTTCTCTTAACTAATCCATTTTATACATATCTTGCAATCATTGCAGTCCAAGAGACGACATTTCTCTGAGGCATTGTGTCAAACAATTTTTGTGCCTTCTCTAACCTTCCGCATTTTGCATACATGTGCATTTGGGAACTGGCAACTACAACATCTGACAAATATCTGCTTTGCTGTTTGAAAACTCCTATTTTGGCATCAACTGAACAAGGAGCCCGTTAAACCATCAGTCTGATCAAAAGGGAGTTTGTTACAAGGAAGAATTCAAAAACCATTTTAAAACACTAACAAACTGCCATGACCGTAGGAAGTGTGCATGTTAGAAGTAGAATTCAAATACAACCGTAAACTGTCTATCGCAGATCAAGCCACATCCAAGAAAGCTCAATCACTTGTAAACACCAACCACATTTGAAGTGCTTGCCCATCTCAGCCCATAGTTCTACCGGTTGCATGCTGTATCTCCATGATCACTACCTCCACTGTTGGTCATGTCTCAACAGGCTTGAAATCTTGAGTGCTGATGCCCCATAGAGTACAATCTTTCATTGAGAACGGTAGTCTTGAAATTACAATACTTTATCAATGCATGATGAATGCTTGAGCCGTCTTATGCACAGGAGAAAGCACCTTACCACGAGAATGATGGCAAAGGATGTGGAATTTAGTTTTGTAACCGCCATTAGAAAGTTTCTCGGGACTTTTCAACAAATCCATTTAATACAGTTATTCCGCTGTCATTGTATTCAATGAGACCACATTTCTTTGAGGGTTCTATGAAATGGTGGACGTGCTACATCTATGTTGTAAGGAGGTTTCTGGCAAAGGTTAAGAAGTCCAGCTTTACACCCTTTCACAACCTCATCGGCATTTTAAACAACTTTTAAAAAGTGATAATATTAGTCGATTATAACAAAGACTTTCATCTTTCTGCAATAAATACTAGTTTCCAAACTTATCAAATGTGTTTTTTTTATTCCTTTGGTAGTTATGATAACTACTTCATTTTGGTCATTGGCTTTGGATATGTGTTTCGAGTTATTAAAAGCCACAACTCATACTTCTCTTTTTCAAAACTTACAACTTTATGGGTTACCGAAAAGTACAACTAGATAGGTTTTGAAAAAGTGAAACTTCTGAGAAGTTATTAAAAATTGAAACTCACATCTTCGTTTTAGTTAGCCAAAACTGAAAGTTGCTTCCCACTTTCACTTTTTCCTAAGTAGATGCCAACTTAGCCAAAACTGAAAGTACACGTAAACTTAGGCCAAAAATAACTTTTTTTTTAGAAAGCAAACTCTCCACTTAGCCAAATTCACAGGTGATACCTTTTTGACTTAGGCGAATTCGCAACTTGCAAACTGTGCAGGTGTGAGAAATGGCAAAAAGTGCATAACTTTCAACTGGAAAGTCTGATTGTCATGAAATCTTGCCACATTGTCCGTATTAACACTATAAATCTCTGTGCCAAACAATTTTGCTCCAGCCCTTACAGAAACCACAATTTTATTGTTTTTGCCAACCGCCTGCCGAAAAATTGAAAGTTTAAAATCTCTCAAACCATAAGACTTCTTGAACCAAAAAGTTGCCACATTAGGTGAAATGGAGTCACGAACACTGCCATAAAAATTATTTCATACCATCTATCACAAATTTTCAATATTTAATTGTTTTCATAAAATGCCGCAAGACACTGGTGTTTTGAATCAAAAGGTGACTCTGGAGAAAGGGTTCAAAGCATGGTTAGATTTATCATTTTGACACATAAAAAGTTTAAATTTTGAAGTGCAGAAACAGGATTAACAAGTTCACAGATTGTTTTTAGCATCTGTGATTTCACTTGCAGATTTCGGGCCATTCTGAGGAGGCGTATACTTTGTTGTAGCCATGGTCCAGTACTGCATTCCCATACATTGCAAGTGACATTGCATGCGACTTTTCCAAAGATTAAACTTGGTTCCATCAAACTTTAGACTATCCTTCTTGTAGGATGACATCCTGGATCTCCTCAAGCGGTTAAGCTCTTTTTAGAGGAACTTAGCTCTAATACCAATTGTTAGATGCAGGACAGACAACTGAGAGGGGGGGTGAATTAGTTGTGAAAAACTTTCTTCCAATTAAACAATTAAATCAACTTTGTGATTTAGCAGCATATTAATAAATCAATCATGAAACATAATGCATTAAATCAAGAGTAGAAACACATCAACACATAAGACACCAAGATTTTGACGTGGAAAATCCGGTTAAGGGAAAAACCATGGGGTGATGAACCCAAGATTATATTCTCTGTTAGAAGAATATAAAGAATAAAATGGCACATGCCAATTAGGGCTCACTTCCCGAGCACACTGCTCACAAGAGGCCCACTACCTACAAGAGACACACTGTCTACAAAATAATAAGTATCACATACTTGAACTAGAGAATAACATCTTCACCATGCTTGAATCAGTTCCATTTAAGCCCAAAAACTTCTGCTCTGCCTTTCGCTCTCTTCCTTGCTACCACACTCTCCTCTCCACAAGACACTTTGAAATGACTTTACAACTCTCTATTTATACAAGGCATTGAATTAGGAATAATCATCTAAGTCAGAAAACATCTACAAGAACATCCGCAAGATGTGTAATTCATCCGGTTGGCCAAACTTAGGAAGAACACCATCATCTAGAAGTTATTCTTCAATTGTGAGCTCAAACTCTAATGCGGACCACCAACATGAATTGGACACGATCCAAAGACCTCCACAAGCTTGCCTGAATCACCAAGAACATCCACACTTCATCTGCTTACTGAAATCCTTATCTCCTTCATCCGGAACCTCAAGAACACAATCTGTCATCACTGTCACAATGGAATAGATGCTTGTGGACCTCTAGACCACTAACCAATTGAGTTATCACTTCACATGGACTTCCTAAACACTCCACCAAATCTGCAGAATAGGATATTGCATTTCTGGATCCCACCAGACCTATCTGTGTCACTCTGTCACCTCTGAACACTTGCTAGAATTAGTTTTACTTGAGCGGCCACAACTTCTTCAGATCTTCATGCGGACCTCTGAAATCTTTACTGGATCATCTTAAGACTCATATCTACAAACCCTTTGAACCTCATCCTCTGATAGTCATCTTATCTTGGATCTTTACCTTACTATCTTCACTGTTCTTCTCTATTCCTGATATGACTAATTTTCTCAATATCCTCAGCACATAGCTCATCCAATCCTTATCATCAATGCAACAGGAGTATGTTGACATCAATGACAATACTGGTTAGGCCCATACTTGCAACACCGGACAGAAAAATTTTTAGTCTAAGAATGGGAGAAACAGATCTAGAAAACCTCCGGTGAGACAGCCAAATGCTCAAAGATATACATCATTCAATGGAAATTGTTTCAACTGCAACAAATTTGGTCACAGAGCTACTCAGTGCAGAAGCAGAGTAAATCTAAGAGGTCTATCCTTCTTCAGTCAATGCTTCAAGTGTAACAGGTATGGTCATAGATCAAAAGAATGCAGAAGTATGCAAATGAATAATTCCAATAACAGAAGAATTAGAAATTCTTTCAATGTGTTACTGCTTTGTTTGCAATGGGTTTGGACATATGGCTAATCAGTGCAGATCAAGATAAAATCAGGCCTATAGGAAAAGAAATGTTATATGCTTCAACTGCAATAAATCTGGTCATACTTCAAGACTCTGCAGAAGTAAAGACAATGGAAGAAGAGGTCCGGTAAATAGAAAACCAAAAGAACAAAGACAAGACAAAGGCAAGGATAAAATTGATACGAATGAGACTCAGGATGAATCAAACAAGATATGGGTCAGGAAAGTCACTATGAATGATAGCAATGGATCCACACCGCAATTTGGTGCTGATAATTCCTCCGGCAATTAAGATGGAAGTCCTGGCTTAGGGGGAGCGACATTACAAATCAAATTCCCCCAGCCAGCAAGTAAGTGCCTAGATCTGGCACAGTAAGAAAATAGATCTTGGATTTTTTCAGACCATGTGGAAGGGTTTTTGAAAGAAAAGAGATGGATATGGCGGATTGTAGAGCAATACATGAAAAACTACTCAAAACATAACAACTGGATGTGCTAGGGTAGGGCATTTATTACAAAGGCAAATTTGGTAATGCGAAGCTTAAAAGGGTCATTCACTCCGCATTTCAAACACTTTGTATCAAGAGAAATCAAGAAGAAAGAAGTGGACAAGCTTAGAGTTGAAAAATTCCCAAGAGATGGAAGCGAGAAAAGGATTTCCAAGAAAAAACCCTAATTTGCGTAGCAACGTATTTTCTATTTTCTGTGAAATCTCTTGAGTTCTCAATTTCTGCAAATGGCTACACCTCTAGTGGTAGATGTTATTGAGAGACCTTGTCCCAAATTCAAAAAGCATTCATTCAAATCTGTAGAGGTTGAGCCGCTAGGTGCTTTTTCTGGAGTTCTGTATGGGGTTTTACATGTCGAAGATATTAGGGCTTACATTCACTGCAATATAAAGGAATTTGGAAATCTGAAACTACTGGATTTGTTTGAAAACCACTTGAAGAATGATGGTCACCAATAGAAACCAGAATATAAAACCCTAGAGAGCAAACACGTCATATAAGTTATTGAATTTTCATCTTTTGATGAAAGCAAATGGGTTAGATATGTATTGAGTCGGATACATGATGAGTTTATGTGGTTATTGAAGCCATTCAAGATCACAAAAGATATAATTTGAATTTTGACTGGACTGAATGCAACCAGAGGGCAACCCATGCTCAAAGCTGTGAAAAATCAAACAGTAATTGATGCTACCGGAGAAAAATTTGATAGAAGAGCTATGACTATCAATGATATCACTGATCTAGATGTCAAGTTTGCCTCGATGGTAGTTGGGTATAAGATTTACCACTCCAGCAGGGAGAACTTAATTTCTAGAACAATTATTTATGCCACATATCAGATGATAAAAGAGAAGGTGGATTATGATTTGTGTGAGCTACTACAAAGCCAACTAATAGAAAATCTGAACAAAATCAAAAAGGACAAGAAAAATTCCTTCAAGTATGGTTCCCTAGTGATATGTATATTCTTATACTTCATGAATGAAGTGCCAAGAGTTCTAGGTATACAATGTACATCAGACAGGCCAATGGCATGGCAAATTAGGAATCATCTACACAGTCTTGGCGATACCCAGACTCAAAAGACTACTTTCTGGGGTTACTTCAAAAACTTCTAGAACTTGATGCATGCAAGGGAAAGAATTCCTAGTTCAGTTGTTGAAAAGTATGAAAATGAAATATGTTTTATGGTAGACACAGATAAATGTTTGATGGAAGCTGTAGAACCAAGGATAGTGTGGATAATGCCCATGGGCTATGAAGTGGATGAGGAAATTTTGGACATGTATGCTCAACATCTCCTAAGCAAACCTAAAGACACCTTTATTGAAAAGTTCGATACATACAAGGAACTAAGATTAAAGCTGCATGTGGAACTTAGATAGTCGGAAACAAAAAGAAAGGTACACAAGCAAGTAGAGATGTATGCAGAAAGCATTGGGATTACAAAATAAGCAGTGAAAGAAAATAAACAAAGGATTGAAAAGATAAAGAAGAACACGGAGCAGGCAAAAAGTGCGCCTATAGTTCCCACGGAAGCCGCAAGGAAGACAAGGAGCTCTACAACTCCTGCTGAGCCTCTCAAGACCACTTCCACTAAGAAGCCAGAAGCCACTCCATCCGATGATGGAGGGAAAAGAAAGAAAACCAAGGCAACAAGAACCTATAAGAGCTCACAAGATGATGAGGAGACAAAAACAGATGAAGAAGTGAAAGAAATAAGATCTAAAAAGATCAAAACCTTAAAGACTTCTGAAAATTAATCATCCAGAAGCATGAGGACCAGTAAAAAGCAAGTATCCGATAAGGTTGCCATGACTATTAATGAAATTGTGAAAACAATCACTGTTCATGGAAACTTAAAACCTATCAGAGTTTACTATTATAACCTTGATTTAGAAAATAAGAAAATTTTAGAAGATGTCATTATCATATATTTGAATAAATTCAATAGAGCCTTGTTGGAAATCTTACAAAAACTTCCTAAAAGTTTGAGGAAAGTAATGGAAATGAGGAAAGAAGTAGCCAAGGAAAAAGATATTAAACTCAGAAAGTATGTTCTCTCCTCTTTGTGCCCTGTGATGACCAGAAAAGAAGTAGATGAAATCCTTAGAGAAGTCAAAGATAAATTCAGAAGCAAAGTCTGGATGAACAAACTAATGCTTGGTGAGACCGAAGAAATTGTAAAGGAAACTGAGGAAATTCTGAGAAAGGCTTTGGACAAAAATAAATACTACATTGTTTTAGAAAAGCAAATTGAAGAAGACAATCTTTCTGATCTAGAACAAAAAACTCCAGAAGAAGAAACTGACAAAAGAATTAATGACCAAAGTATTACTCTAGATCCTCCAGAACTTGATTCATCAAATCTAAATATTGGAGAAGTTCAGGAAGACATAGAAATGATAAATAGAATAATTGATGAAGTGATAACTCCTCCACCTGATCACTTTGAGAAGGAAAAGAATATTGCTACCACTCAGAGCCCTCCAGATCAAGCAGCAAGTGGTGAGAAAGCAAAAATGAATCTCTCAGAAGAGAACATAGAAAAGATTAATACAAAGAAAGAGGAGGAAAAAGGAAAGAAAGACAAAGCAGAAGAAGATGGTACAAATGTTGAAGCACCTAAAGCAAATGTAGACAAATCTGATAATCAAAAGAATGGTTCAGAAAATGTAGCAAGAGACACTGCAGATGTAGTAAAAGGCCCTCTTGAAAAGGAAGTGATTGAGCTTGATGAGTCCGAACTACTCCAAGGGCTAACCAATCCAGATGCACTCTCTCCATTTCAATTGATGAAAATAGCATCTTTCACCCAAGTGAAAACCAGAGAAAAGTTGATAAAATCCCACTCAGAATACAATGAGCTGCTAGGGCTAGCAACCAGAGTTCTAGAAACAGAAAAATCAAAGTGATTCTCCCTCCGGTCATCTAAAAAATCTTGTAAGTTCAGTAAGTTCACATTTTGAATCTTTTGAAAAGTCTGCAGAGACAAAAGTTCAAAAAGAGTTCTTGAATAAGAAGTTCAACCAAGTCAAGAAACTGATAGGGAATGATAGGTTGATCTTAGGCATCAGCATAAAGAGCATTTAGAATGCTCTAAATGATGGAGGAGACATATATAAGTTTTGTCTATCTTGGTCTAAAGTAAATAAAGACATTGAGAAGAAGATAAAAGAAAAAGAACAGGAAATATCAGTTCTATCTCAAAATTTTGATCCTTTAACTGTCTCTCCTATAAGCCAGGATTGTCAAGTTATTAGCTTGATAGACAAAATAAAGGCACTTGTAAAAGAGCAAAGCAACACAATCAAGAGGATGTGTGAACTTAGGGGATTGATTGCTCCCAAATTGGAATCCATGCACAATGCCTTATCCAAAGCTCAGAATGTACTTCAGGCAAGTGATCCTCCAAATCTGGCAAAGGCAGAAGCATATGCATTCTTACTGAGTGGGCACATTTCCATTTTGGATGGAATAAAGAATGCTTGGGCCTCTGAACTTACCCAATTAAAAACTAGTTTTGCAGATGTCCTCCAGTTCATGTGAATGGAACTTAATGGTTACTTGTACATATGCGGCAATGTATACAGAAATTTTGGAGAATTTTGATTCGCGGATCCCACCCTTTTCCATTGATGTCAAAGAGGGAGTGAAGGGCAGTAAAAAATGAAGCAGTCAGCAAAGGGAAAGCACCAGATTAGGTGAAGGGCACGAATGCACAGACAAAGGGGGAGTTGTACAAAAACACTTAGTCATTTCTCACTAAATGTTGCCATCAATGCCAAAGGGGGAGATTGTTGGCAAGAGGCACTACATAGCATTGATAGGTGTTGTCATTGATGGCAACTAAGATTGTTCCACACATCCGCAGTGCAGTATCTGATCTTACTGGAAGTCATAATGATAATCTATCTAAGTTTGGGAGCTTGAAACAAAGCATATAGCAGAGTCCAGTATTTTGGTCAGAGGATCTCTTTGGCTAATCATTATGTGTTGCGGATCTGAAGGAGTGTAGAGGGACTCCAGGAAAATCTAAATCCAAGTTTTTAGCCTCTGGTGATAATGGGATCAGAAGTTATGAGCATCTGAATACCAGGTTCTTTTATGACAGAAGTGAAGAACATGCAAACTTATGTAAATCCTTGTGCGGACCCAATAGAAGTGTTTTGATGAACTATGTATGAGATAGGATGTTAGTGGCCAACATGTCTGATGAACTACATGTGTTATTTTTGGTACACATCAATATTGGTGTATGGATCTAGCCAACAGAGCAAGAGCACTCTTAAAACGTTCTAAGTGTTTGCTGTTGCCGACTGATAAGTGATTGCAATTCAAGATAAGTATATATAGCCAATGATTGTGGATATTTTGTCATGTATGGCGGTCATGGAGAAAATGTGAAAAGAGTAGAAATCTAATATCCGAATGAAGGAAGAATAGAGAGAAGAGCAGAATAAAGATGAAGTGTACAAAGTCAGTATTTGCACTTAACTGGAATTGATCTCTAGCATTGGCAGATGCATCTTACCAGTTCAAAATCTCTGTAAATCTCTTGTAAACTTTTCTGTAGGTAGTGAGCCTTCACTTGAGCAGTGAGCTCAGGGAAGTATGCCCGAATGCATGTGCATTCTCATTTATAAAATACTTTTAACAGGGTATTAATTTTTGTGGGTTACCCCCACCGTGGTTTTTCCCTTAACCAGGTTTCCATGTCAAAATCTTGGTGTCAAATGTGTCATGCATGTTTTCTGCTCATATGCTATTGTCTAATGTTGGAATGTTTATATCATTGATTTAATCTTAAGTTGTAAAAAGGAATAATAGAAGAAAAAGTTCAATAAGAGCAATAACTGATTCACCCCCCCTCTCAATTGTCCGGACCTATTCCAACAATTTACACTTGCAAGATCATGTGGAAGTGATCTAGAGCCACATATAGATGATTCATTGATTCCAAACATTCATATAAATTGTAGAGGAAAACTAATGTGTTGTAGACTTAACTAATTCAGGGGAAACCTATCTGAACAGTCCATTCTATCACTATCATTCCTACATTGAATTATCGACCAAGGAACGTAAGCTTATGATGGTACTTGCAAAGTATATGCCTTCAGGGCTTATATGGTTCCTAAATCATTCTATCTTAACTTTAAACAAACAAATCTACCTTGCTGGAATTGACATAATTACAAAACAGTGAAAACAACTATGAATCCTAGTTGCTACAGGTACCTACAACAAGGTCTGTAAATAACTATTACAACAGGGAAACTGTAGAATTAACTTAATGAATTGACAAGAATGAAATGACTAATTGTTGCCCTCTGGAGGATTTGTAAACACACTAATACACATTTGTTCATGAACTGTATCTATTTGATCAAAACATAATACTAACTTGAATTCAAATTATGATTAACACAAAACTAATAAACCAACATTAACTGAAATGAAATAAACAAGGAGAGAATCAGTACCTTGAGTGGCCAGCTCAAGAGACTGTCTTCCTTAATTGAAACCAAATCTAATCCAGATTCTACGTATCTTTGTAACACATATCAAAGCTTAACTTATTCCATGCACAGAATCAACTCATAACAAATTGTTCAACAATGAAATCTGTTCTGTCATATCTAGATTGTATTCCATAAATGTAACATGCTTGAGTATTTACACATAGAAAAGGAAATGATAATTGAACTCTCTACTACTTGACTCTACTACCTTATATATCTCATCTTCCCCTTACTATACAAAAAATGGAGAGAGAGCCTTAGTTATTAATTAACTGACTTTGATCATTTACTGCACCTAGATACTAGGTCGTGGAGTCAAGATCACATTCTTATTCTAACTGACTATAAGAAGAAGAATTCAAATCAAATTAGAAGTCTGATGCATGAACAACATCCATAATCATATTTGAAACAAATCCACTCCTTAATTTATTACTATCCATGATGCTCCATAATTGTCTTTAGCTGTCTCTGCATTCTTAGCATTGAAACTCACACTTCTATTAACTACTTTGTCTGCAACCTGCTACAAATGCTCAATCTCATAATGACACATCCAATTCTAAACATAGAATTAGTTCCCAAAGCATATACCACAAGCATTCTCCATGACTAACCATAAAAACATCTCATTTATACTTTTATACATATCTATATCTAATTCATTCATTAGATAATATGATCATCACATTCCGTATTAATATTATAAGTTCAGGTCTTGAAAGTATAAAGAAGGTCAACATATCATAGTGCAAACATGGATAAATGTCTTAAAGGATGCTATGAAAGAAGTCTTTGAAGTATAAAAAGTAGCATAAAAGAGACTAATTTTGTAGCCCATCATTCCCACCAACTAACCTTTTGCTTACCCTCAAGCAAAATTACTCAAATAGATACGTAGGAGAATGAATTATAATGTAAAACTATTTGCCTCAAGTCCATAACTACCCTGACACCCTCATCCTATTTCAAATAGAATCCATTGTAGCATGAAAGCTTTTGTAGTCTGATAGTTTCTGCAGTCCTGCATTCCTCTCCCTTTTCTCCTGTCCAGTATGGAACTGGATATAAGAGTAGAGGTGGATGGTAGGTAAGAGGCAACCATGCCACACCTTGATTCTCTAAAATTTGAATGTACCTGTGTAATCTTTCAGACATGTTCATAAAGTTATGCAAGGAATGAGGTTCTTTTCGTTGAAGAGTAGGTGTCAAACTGATCCATCCGCTTTGCACATATCTAACACAACCTTGTAACATGGATCCCATCATTCTCTGTATCCTTCTATGATCCCTTATTCTTAAGTCCATAATGATTTTGCCTGGGCCCATATGAGAGAGAAGTATGTACCATTTTATGAGGATATCTTCAGGGTTAAGTGCCTCTTGTCTGATTGGTAGTGATACCTTCTTCTCATATTCTTCATACCTATCCATCAATTCTCCTCTCAACTTTTCATTATTTAGGTATAATATTACTTCTCTCAGCTGCAAATCTCCAACATTTATGGAGGGATTCCATTCTATATTTTCCTCCATCAGGTAGTTGTGCAAACAGAACTCACATAGCTAATCTTGTTGTTTTAGACTGGCCTTTTGAAAATAACTAAAGAAATTGTGTCTAGACTATAGATCTGGTTGGTCACTAACAAATCTATTGAATTCAAAACTAAGAAATTTCTCCTTTAAAAATAATGCATAAACCCTTGAAGGTGGTTTGCATTCAATGATTTCTATGGCCCTGACAATTATGCCTGCCATCTTTGCCTCTAATTTCTTAATTTCAAGATTCTAGTTCTCAATTAGTTCATTAAAAATTTTCCTTTCTTTATCCCAATTCGCTATGTCTTGTTTTGACCTACTAGTGACTTTCAGCAACTCAAACCCCAATGAAATAGTAGTGTGGTATGTTGGAGTTCTTACCTCAGGAAATGATGGAGGAGGTTCCTTCTCCTCATTTGAGCTAATCTTTCTAACAACCAATTGTGCTAACAAGTCCAATTTAGACCCTTGATTCTGTGTCTGAATCCTCTCCTCTAATTCCTGTATCCTCTTTTCTTTTTCTTTCTCCTCTACATACCTCTTTACCTGATCCTCCAGGATTTTGATTCTATTCAATGCCTCCTGAAGTTCTTTCTGGAGGTCTCTTTCTTCTAACAATTCATTTCTTTGCTCAAAATTGACATCACCACAATCATTGTTATCAGAAGCATTAAAAGTTTCTTTAACAGGGCTACCAGGGGTTGCTTTTCTCATCTTTTTTGGCAATAAATGGGTCTTCTGAGTCAGAGTCAAAAGAAGGAAAAATACCTTTTCTTCTTTGAAGAAACATTCACATCATCCTTATTTGTAGAGATATCATCTTCAGGTATATCAATAGGAACATTCCCAGGAGCATTTCCCCTTTCCTCAAAATCTTGTCCCTGCTCAGCAATTTTTTCTTCAGTCATTTGTTTCCTCAATTTACCTGATCTCCTCGGGGTAGTGGTTTCTTGTTCAACATCCCTTTTTATTTGCTTTTTACCTTTCCCCTTCTGTTTCTCCTTTGCTTCCCCTGCATTGACATTTTTCTCTTCCTTTTTCCTTTTTGTCTTTTCTATGCTGATATCCTTTCCTGCCTTCTTCTTCTTTCCTAAATCTTGCTTACAAGTTTTGGGGTCACATGTTCAGGAGGAGAGAATGAAGGTTCCCCTACTTCTTCAGGTCTATTTTCAGGGAGATTTTCTTCCTTCGGCTCTTCATGAACATTTTCATCTTCAGGTTCAACATTGTATGGGGGTTGTTCTTCCTCCCCATGAGGTTGCTCCAACAAGGTGGAAATATCAACACAATCCTTAAAGCCCCCCCAATCAATTTGTGGGTATTGTATCCACAAACTCCTCTTAACCAATAATGCAACTAGACAATGATGAGATACCAAAGTATCTGCTGGCTTCTTTTGGTATTCTAAAGCCATTCTCTTTAGGAAGTTGTAGAGGTAGTTCAGAACATTCACCAATTTCTCATGATGAAGATGGTTTAACAATTTAAAGTGCATAGTGTACAACATATTATACCTCCATTCACAAGTGAAATACTTGATAATGTAGGTAGCACATTTGCTCCAGAAAAATGACAGAGATAGGCATTTTGTACCTTGAGTTGTGGAGTCTAAATGCTCACCTCGCTCACAGAATTCTTCTCTGGTAGTGGCTGCATCAGCTCGGGCTGGGTATTCCGACCCAGTGCGTGGCAGTCCAATCACTTGGGCTATAGCTACCTCAGAAGCATCAACCATTAACCCTTTCACTACTGCTTTGTCACCTTGCAATGTGATTGCAAATTCTGCGGCCATATTATTGTCATACTCTGTCAATTTTAAGAAGTACTCAAGCCATCCTACTCTGGTGAAGAGCAGTAAAACTAGCACATCTTCAAGAATCTCCTTATGCACAGATGGCTCTCTCCTTACTAAGTCATCTCCTATGTCTATAATCCTCTATATAATTCCACTTCGCCACCTTGTTAGACTTAACCCCTATTCATATCTCTCTGCAATTCCTCTTATTGCTCAGGGTTAGCTCAATTTGACTTAAGCAAAGATATTAGGAAGGTAACTCTCACTGGTTATTTACACAGTACACAGGGATGACAACTCATTTGAAAAATAGTCAAAATATCAAGAATGACAACCCTTCCCCCCAACTAAACGTGAAGTGACCTCACTCACGTGGTAAAGGAAGTGGTAGGAAGTTGCAATTATTAACTGGAACGTTTTGAAATATTATCGCATGCATGAAGTAAATAAGGATAATGATAAATGCATAAAAAAAGAAAGTTAATGGCAATTATGAAAAATTACCTTTGGAACAATGCCTCGAAAAGAAATGTGGGAGCATTCTTTGAAAGGAGATATTGTGTACGATGCAATTAATTCACTAGAACTGTAAGGTCACGCATGCGGATGAATGGTGAGGTGGCACGCCAACATGTGTGATTTGGTTGAATTGCTTAAAATTTGGCACGTGAGGTACAGGCATGGTGAGGAAGCAAGGCGTAGTGTACGGATTGAGTGGATTGGCGATGCATTGCATGGAAGACATCGGTAGTTGCTGCAGGTGCTTGCAGCATTGTTCCAAAGTGTAGATTATGATAGTGATCAGAATAGGTGTAGAATTAGCAGGTCCCAGCTAAAAGTTGTAAACAGGTCCCAGCTGAAAGTGGTAAACATCATGGTAAAGGTGATGCGTGTGTGCATGTGGTGCTATGTGTGCATGTGTTTGGAAAGCAAAAGAAATTATGCCTCAGCTACAGGGGTTGAGTATTTCAACTCGACCTCTGCATCACTAGTCAGGCCGTGTAGATCATCCTCTGACGTTGTATCAACTGGTGTCATAGTATCCTCATCAAGAGTGCCAGAAGCACCATATGCAGTAGCTAAGGAAACAATGAAGTCTTCCTTCTGTAATGGCTTCTTATATAACTTTAGCCTATGTCCATTTACCAAGAGTGAAAGTCGGACCTCATCTATAGTTTGCAACTAAACTGCTCCATTTGGGAAAACTTGCATGATTTCGTATGGTCCAAGCCACTTGGATTGCAGCTTCCCCTTGAAGTCTTTATACCTAGAGTCATATAAAAGTGCCCAATCATTGGCTGTAAATATTTTATTCTTGATATGACTGGCATGCCATTTGACCCTCTATTTCTGGACAACTTTAGTATGGTGGAGTGCCTCTAGCCTTATTTCATCCAGAGCATTAAGATGTTGAAGCCTATCTTACTGAGCTGCTATCAAATCCATCCCAAGCTCAACAGTTGTCCTTAGTGTTTTATGTTCAAATTCAATTGGGAGGATTGTTGTTTTTCCATAAACCAATTCATATGGGGTAAACCCTGTGGTGGTTTTCCAGGTGTTTCTATAGGCCCAAATAGCCTTTGGCAACCTAGTAACCCAGTCTCACCTATGGAGTTGTATTGTTTTGGTCAGAATGTTTTCCAGTTCTTTGTTGGTTACCTCAACCTGTCCATTGGCTTGAGGATGATAAGGGGTAGACTTTTTATGCCTTATTTTATACTCCTCCACTAACTTTGTGATTAGATCAGAGGTAAACTGAGGACCTTGATCTGTTACTATTTCCCTTGGCACACCATATCTGGTGAAAATGTCCTCATATAAGAATTTAGCTACATGACCATCTCTTGCAAACTGCAATGCTTTGACCTCAACCCATTTTGTAAGGTAATCAGTACATACCAGGATATACTCCTTAGTGTTGGAGGTTGGAGAAATAGGACCAACAAAGTCTAGTCCCCACTTGTCAAAAGGAGCTAATGAGATTTGTGGTTGCAATGGAATTTCATCACTTTTAGTTGGTCTGCCCATTCTTTGAGACCTATCACAGCCTCTTGTATATTTGATAGCATCCTTGTGAAGTGTTGGCCAATAATACCCTGTTGTCAAAATTTTGAAGGTTGTTCTTTTTGTTGCAAAGTGTCCCCCACATGGTTCATCATGACAAGCCTTCATGATATCAAACACTTCATCTTCTCTGATGCATCTTCACATGATGTTGTCTGGTCCAGTATAGAAGAGAAAACCTGAAATCCAAGAGTAAGGAAAGCATTTGTGAACAAGTTGTCTCCTTTCTCTTGGTGAAAAATATCCTGGAATCTGCCCTATAACCAAGTAATTTTCTATGTCTGCATACCATGGTGTGTGTATAGTGAGAGCAAATAGATGCTCATCAGGAAAAGAATCATCAACCACACCATCTGAGGATTGAGTGGGAAATCTAGATAAAAAGTCAGCAACCACATTAGCCTTATCGAGCTTGTCAACAATTGTGATATCAAATTCTTGAAATAGCAATAACCATCTGACCAGCCTGCCACCCACTATTGGTTTGTTCATCAGATATCTGATGGTTGTTTGATCGGTATGAATGAATAATTTGTAGCCAGTTATATAGTGTCTGAACTTGTTCATGGCATAAACAACTGCCAACATTTCTTTCTCTGTTACTGTGTAGTTTAGCTCAGCTCCTTGCAAGTTTTTACTGATGTAGTAAATTGCATATTCCTTGTTGCCTTCTTGCTAGCCTAAAACTGCCCCAATGGCAAAATCTGATGCATCGGTGTGAATATGAAAGGGCAGTTTCCAATTTGGACCTCGCAAGACTGGGGCCTATGTCAGGGCTACTTTCAATTTTTCAAAAGAATGTTGACATTCAAGTGTCCAAGCAAATTCAATATCCTTAGATAGAGTGCAAACAAGGGAGCAACAATTTTACTAAAATCTTGAATAAACCTTCTATAATAACCTGCATGCCCAAGGAAACTTCTAACATTCTTCAATTTTTGTGGGATAGGCAATGTAGAGATTATTTCTATCTTCTTTGGGTCAACTTGGATACATGTAGATGAAATGAAATGTGCCAACACCACTCCTTCAGTCATCATCATAAAACACTTTTCATTACTTAAGGACAAATTGTGCTCTGTGCATCTTTTCAAAACTTTTTCAAAATTCTACAAAGCCTCATCAAATGCTTCACCATATGTGGTGAAGTCATCCATATAGGTCTCCATACTATCATGAGCAAAATTAGAAAAAAATACTAAGGACTGCCCTTTGAAAAGTAACTGGAGCATTGCACAGTTCAAATGGCAAAACAGGTATGCATAGGTCCTCCAGGGATAGGTAAATGTGGTTTTATCCTGATCTTCTGGAGCAATCTTTATCTGATTATATCCACTAAAACCATCAAGAAATGAGAAGTGCTTCTTGCCTGTCAAAGAATCTAGGACTTGGTCAATAAAGGGCAATGGAAAGTGATCTTTTCTGGTGGCAGTGTTGACCTCTCTGCAGTCAACACAAACTCTTCACTTGCCACCCTTTTTAGGAACTATCACTAATGGTGAAACCCATTCACTGTCTAAAATGGGGTAAATAAAACCTGCATCCAAAAGTTTTTGAAGCTCAGCCTTGACTGTGTCCCTTAGAGTAGGGTTCATACGTCTTTGTTGTTGCCTGATAGGTCTAAAATCAACATCAATATAGATCTTGTGCATGCATAGATTTGGGTCAATGCCTTTCATATCACTGTAATCCCATGCAAAAGCTGTTGAATTTGACTGTAGGACATTTTGAAGGGATTGCTCCTATTCTTTAGTCAAGGCATTATTGATAGTCAACATCTTTCTAGGTTGTATCTCTAATGGTTTAGTCATTAGTTGAATGGAAGACACATCAAGGCTAGGAAAGACCGGGAGATGCTGCTGGGGTAGTAAGGCATGAAACAATTGGGAGATTTCTTCTGTGAAGCTGCTAGGTATTATATTGCTCAGTGGATCCTGTAGAAAGGACAGGCAGTCTTGTTGTTGTGGGTGCCTCCCACAGTCATTTTGGATAATGTGTGCCAGTAACTCATTTTCATCTTGGATATCCAACAAAGGACTACGTTCAATGGTCATCTGGGTTTGCAAATAATAACTGTCCTCTTCTTCTAGAGTAGGCCAAATAGTTTTCTCCAGTTCATGGGATGGTTGGGCTGGTTGATACAACACCAATTTCTTGGTAATGGTGCCATTATATATAATCATGTTTCCTGACCGACAACCTATAAATGCATCAGTTGTAGCAAGCCATGGTCTGCCTAGTATAAGAGGGTAACTAGCAAGATTGACGTTAGGTTGTAATACAATGAAGTCAACAGGATATTCCCAGGAATCTAATGCAATGACTAAGTCTTCAATGATACCTTCAGGTTTTAATGTGGACCTATCAGCCAATTGCAGGACAGTCTGAGTAGGTCTAAGATTGGTTAATTGCAACATTTGCATTGTGTCCTTAGTCATGACATTGATTGCTGCACCCAAGTCTATTAGGTATTCTTGATTAGGGCTCCATTGATCTTGACATCGACCACTGGACTTCCTAGATCGATATACTTAGGAACAGTGATATTTCCCAACATGATGTCTGCAAGGTTACCTAAGACATGGACTATTTTTGGGTCTACTCTTTTTCTCCCTGGTTTCTTGATACAGAGATCCCTGATTGTCTTAGTGTAAATAGGAATATCTTTGATGGCCTGAATCAAGGGTATCTTTATGTTTATATCTTGCAAATGCCCTATAAGGTCATTGGTAGGTTGTTCTGGCTATTTTTGGATAACCAAGCACTCAAGGAAAGGAGGCTTAGGGTGTGATATAGATTAAGGTTCCTAAACTGGTTTAGGTTCCAAAGGTGATTCATCTAAAGCTTCCTCCATGGGTTCTCCATCCTACAGTTCTGTGATTTGGGGAGATGAAGGACCTGCAAGGTGTTTCCTTGATATGAGGTGAACATTACTTACCTCAACTCCATAGGTGGGGTACTGTATCACTTCATTAGTATAACCCTGTTGAACATGCTTGTTGTTAGGGTTAGGTGCAGGTTGGGTAGGAATTTGGGTAGGTCTAGGAGGTTGATTTAGAGGTGCTGGTGGAGGCATGATGGCTTGCTGCTGTGGCTGAGGTGGAAGCAAGGGTTGCTAATATTGGGAGTTTGGCTGCCATGGTTGGCCCTTGTTCCATTGAGGTTGCCATTGTTGTTGTTGAGTAGGCCATTGGGGGTTATAGGTAGGGCCATGCAAAGTCTGCTGAGGCCATTGTTACTGTTGGTTCCACCTTGCCTGTGGAGTAGACCATGGTGGGTTTTGCCAAGCATTTGGTTTAGCAGGCCAAGGCTGGTTATTCCAAGCAGAAAAAATTTGATTGGCATCAGGAAAAGATGAATTATAATTAGGTGGATCAGGGGGCATACCTTGGCTTTTCTGCCAAGGTCTTCTTTGAGCAATAAAGAATAGTTTCCCATTGTCACCTTCAAATGGTTGAATTTTTGGCCTTTCAATCTTCTCCTGTTGGATACTGGCTACCATTTTGCATTTACAGTTGGCCTTCCTTTGTCTACAGCTTGGGTAGTATTCAGTGAGCATTGCATCTACCTCTTCTTGTTTCTTTTTAATGTGGAGGGTGTCCAACTGTGTATCCATATGGCTAATGATATCTTCTTTCATATTGGTCAGCAGGTTACTAATTTCCACTCAAGAAACTCCATTAACTACCTTGCCTGCAATAGCTACTCTTTCTCCTCTGGGCTTTCTGGAAAAAGTCCTGGAGTAGTTCCTGCAAGCTGTACAAATATCTTCAAAGGGTAATTGGGAGATATCCCCAGTTCCAATGAGATTTAGGGCATCCATGCAATCATCATTGACCCCTCTTAAAAAGACCAGCTTCAATGATTCTTCAGATAACTTATTCTGAGGGTTTTTCTTCAAGGCAAATTGGAATCTTTCCACATAGTCTTCTAATGGCTCCTCCTCCTTTTGTGACATCCTAAATATGTCATCTCTCCTCCTATTGTGTCCTCTATAGTAGTCTTTGTATTTTGTCAGGAACTTTGTCTTCATGGTATCCCAGTCTGGAATGGCATCTTTCCCTAGTCCCATAAACCACCTTAAAGCAACATCTTTTAGGGTAGTAGGGAATAACTTGAATCTGTAAGGATCAGTGGTATAATCATAACTCCTACATAGAACATCAAACTCGAATAGGAAAGTGTCAGGATCTTCAGTCACCAAACCATAGAAAACAGGCAATACAGATGGTGCTATATTTTTTAGACTAGCTACCCATGCTAGGTCTGGTATAGGGAATTCAAATGTAGCTTGTCCTAGAGGATCCTCTACTACTTCTGCCATTGTTCTAAAAGTTCCCTCTGTGGTAGTAGAGGAAGCTGATGGAGATGTAGGGGGTGTTGATGAAGATGTAAAAGGAAACTCTCCTTCAGCACTTCCTATTGTGTAGTTGTTGAAATTAGTTGTACCCTTGTTGTTTTGAGAAGTTGATGGGAGGAATCTACCTTGAATATCTCTCTACTTCCGCATGTAGTATTTTGAGCTTTATGTTTCAGTGTCCCTGCACAATGTTAATAGAATGCCTAGTGTTTCCTAAAAGGTGTTTTGATTAACTCTAATACTGGAATCAAAAAATTTAAACTATGAAAACATGTAAAAACAAAATGAGCGTAAGAAGTTAGCACCATCCTTAGCAACGACACCAAAAATGTAGAGGAAAACTAATGTGTTGTAGACTTAACTAATTCAGGGGAAACCTACATTGAATTATCGACCAAGGAGTGTAAGCTTATGATGGTACTTGCAAAGTATATGCCTTCATGGCTCATATGGTTCCTAAATCATTCTATCTTAAATTTAAACAAACAAATCTACCTTGTTGGAATTGATAGAATTACAAAATAGTGAAAACAACTATGAATCCTAGTTGCTACGGGTACCTACAACAAGGTTTGTAAATAACTATTACAATAGGGAAACTGTAGAATTAACTTAATGAATTGACAAGAATGAAATGACTAACTGCTGACCTCCGAAGGATTTGTAAACACACTAATATGCATTTGTTCATGAACTGTATCTATTTGATCAAAACATAATACTAACTTGACTTCAAATTACGATTAACAAAAAACTAATAAACCAACATTAACTGAAATGAAATAAACAAGGAGAGAATCAATACCTTGAGTGGCCAGCTCAAGAGACTGTCTTCCTTAACTGAAACCAAATCTAATCCAGATTTTACGTATCTTTGTAACACATATCAAAGCTTAACTTATTCCATGCACATAATCAACTCAATAAATTGTTCAACAATGAAATCTTTTCTATCATATCTAGATTGTATTCCATAAATGTAACATGCTTGAGTCTTTACACATAGAAAAGGAAATGATAACTGAACTCTCTACTACTTGACTCTGCTACCTTATATATCTCATCTTCCCCTTACTATACAAAAATGGAGAGAGCATTATTTATTAATTAACTGACTCTGATCATTTACTGCGCCTAGATACTAGGTCGTAGAGTCAAGATCACATTCTTATTCTAACTGACTAGAAGAAGAAGAATTCAAATCAAATTAGAAGTCTAATGCATGAACAACGTCCATAATCATATTTGAAACAAATCCACTCCTTAATTTATTACTATCCATGATGCTCCATTATTGTCTTTAGTTGTCTCTGCATACTTAGCATTGAAACTGACACTTCTATTAACTCCTTTGTTTGCAACCTGCTACAAATGCTTGATCTCATCGTGACATGTCCAGTTCTTCACATAGAATTAGTTCCCAAAGCATATACCACAAGCATTCTCCATGACTAACCATAAAAACATATCATTTATACTTTATACATATCTATATCTAATTCATTCATTAGATAATATGATCATCACATTCCCTATTAATATTATAAGTTCAAGTCTTGGAAGTATAAAGAAGGTCAACATATCATAGTGCAAACATGGATAAATGTCTTAAAGAATGCTATGAAAGAAGTCTTTGAAGTAGAAAAAGTAGCATAAGAGAGACTAATTCTGCAGCCCATCATAAACATCATTTATATTCCTAAACTATTTTTATCAACATTCAATATTTATCACAATTTTCTAATTAAATATTTTCTTTCTATTACCAATTTCCAAAATATTTATTTATTTCTAACACATTTAATTCATTTACATCATCACAACATTACTATCTAAAATAAAATTTGAATATTAATTAAATTCTTTTACCCCAAATTTATATAAACAAAAAATTATTCTCCCTCTTAAGAAAGGGTTGTTTATTTTTCTTTTCACCTCTACAAATTAAAAAACAATTATCATACAATCATATGTCTTCTTTTTTAATCCTATCTGGACATATAATAATTTTAAGACTACTATAGCCTCTTTCCAACTCCGACTGCTACATTGATTTCATGATTAATGAGCAATATATTAAAACATTTAAATCTTTCCCACCCTTCTTTTACTCAATTTAAAGAGGTTTTATATTTAGAAGTGCCTAAATTAAAAAAAAAAACACTTAGTTTTGAGGTATATCATGCTGAAATTTAACATTATAAAATTAATTATATTAAGATTAACCTTAGTTAATTTTTAGTTAAAAGAATATATAGATTAGGGCAAAAGTATATGAGTGTGTTTTATTTCTAAAAAATGAATTTTCATTTTTATGTTTAGTTAAAAAATATATAGATTAGGATGACAACATATAAGTGTGTTCTATTTTTGGGTTAAAATAAAAAATATATAAAGAATGAACAAGCTTGAAATTGTATAGGTTCAATTGAATTATTTTAGATTGAATCTGGTTAGCATATTTACCATTTATCGCATTGTGTGTCAATTAAGGGTTCGATTGAATATGGTTTGATTCAATCTAAGAAAGTTAAAATATAAAAGAAGGGGCTCAGTAGATTTTTTTACACAATTTACTTGTGAACATGAGGAGTGACCTAAGAATGTGAGTGACTTGGGAAAGTGACTATTTCTTAGCAGTGTTTCCTGATATTTTCTTTTCCTTCCTCATTTTTATATGCTTTTTCTTTATTTATTTATTTTTAATTATGATAAATAGTGCACTTCTATATTAGAAATATAAAAATACATACACAATTCACATAAAATATGGGTGGGATGGCTCCAAGAGTTAATGGATGATACCAAAGAAAACTAAAATTAGACACATTTCTAAGCAACACGAGCTATACTAGTAGGAGGAGGGGGGTCATTATCATGGAGGTTTGCCCAACCACCCAAGGGATCTTGGCCATAAGGAGTGAGCTCCCAATTCGTGATGGTGTCCTCTTTGTCTTTTTCTTCTTTTGGGTGAATAGGAGTTGTACAAATAGGTGAAATATCAAGGTCCAACCAAGGGAACTTCCCATTGTCATGCAAACCAATGTGGCCATGGTCATGTTAAGAAGCAAAAGACTACCCATGTGATAGGGGGACCAACCATGATGTCGATGTTGAGGGGATCCTTGGGACCCATGAGGGCCATATCTTGAATGAACATTGTGGCTATGACAATGATGACACCCACATGGAGAGGCATCCTTGCTAGTAGGAGAAGGAAACACATGAGAAACAATACAAGGGGTGTTGTCCTAGCGCTTAATAAGTGTCTACAAGTCGAAAACCCTTAGAGCAAATTTATTGGCCTACATCTAGATCTGTACATAACATTAGAGTATATGATGGCTTTAGTATACAAAGAGAAATGAACATCCACTACAAAACCTAAAAATAAAGAAGTGTTTCTATCTTTTCATACATTGAATAGGATTTCCACTCTACAAGCATGCCAAATTTAGGTAAATTTCATGGGCATCTTTGGTTAGTCACCTAAAAGAATCATATGCTAGGAAAAAAGCTCACTTAGGTAAACGTGTTTTAAACCTTGCATAAAATAAATTATTTATTTATGTAAAATAAATATTTATTTGTGGTGCATCTTAATTGATGTGTTTAGGCACATTAAATATTTATTTGGGGCCACTTGTAAAAGTTGTATGTAACATTGGTCAAATATTTTATGTGTGGGAGACATAAGGTAAATATTTAATAATTGTGGCAATTAATTAATTAATTGGAGCACAAAGTGAAAACTTATTTACAAATGTTAAATGATGGGTCAATGGCTTTTTGAACTCATGGTTTTGAGTCACATGGTTTTACCCAGTACCACAAGTTGTATTTGTGTGAGATTGAGTCTATAAAAGCAAGCACATGGTTAGTGGTTTGAGTTGGCTAGTTAGTTGGTTGAGTGGGTTGTCATTGTATTGAGTTTCTCTTGTGAGTGCATATGCAAAACATCTCATGGGATGTGTGGTTACATGCTTGGACACATGGAGGATGCATTGGAGGAGCTTGATGTTTCAGAAGTGTTCATGGAGACTCTGTAAGTGTATTGTAATGTTTTATTGGTTGAATAATACATTGGGTGTGGATTCTTTTGGAGGTTAGGTATTTCCCTCTTGATGGTTTTCCTAGGATATATCTTGTGTTATCTTGTGGCTTGCCTATTTGATCTTTGCATTATGGAATTTCTATAAGCTTGTATGCATCATATTCTCTCATAGGGTTATGTAGGGATTGGTTTCATCAACTTGTAATTTCCTAACAAGTGGTATTAGATCTATATTCATGGTTGAGGGAGGTGTGAGCTCCCTACTTTTGTATAACCCTTGTTTGAGTGGTTTTGGTGTAAAGTTGAATCCATGGCAATGCAGGAAAGATTTGGGACATTACAAGAATTTGTGCAAGTTGTTGTTTTGCATATTTAGGGTTTTAGGGTGTAGATTTGTTGTGTTTATTGCAAATATGAAGTTGAAAAATATTGGCAAAGAGGGTTTCTTGGATGTGTGTTTTATTTGAGGGTTTTGAGGAGGAAGTCTCATGGATGACCTCCTAGGACAAAACGAACCTCGCCATTGGATCCAGGAGGCATGAGAGGAGAAGAAAAACATATCATTTGGCATATTTTGGTCACCTTGACTTGGAGAGAAAAAATGTCCCCTCCCCTAGTTCGGTCGTACGACCGTACAATCGTCGTCGTTTGCAGAAGGTAAAAAATTTAAAAATAATAATATCCCCATGCAAGAAATTTTGTCTATAGTTTGATTTAAAACACTATAGGAAATTTTTGAAAAATTTAAAAGGATTTTAACATATATATATATATATATATATATATATATATATATATATATATATATATATATATATATATATATATATATATATATATATATATATGAGTGGTAAGGGATCCACAGACCCCTGGACCACCAGTCCCATCGGACTGTTGAAATGTGTCAGACAACTAAGAGGGGGGATAAATTAGTTGTCACAAAAACTTAAACACTTCTTCACTTACACATTAATCACTTATCCATAATTATTATGATATAACAATGAACGCATGAAATCAGAAACTTAAACACAGATGCAACATTAGACACAAGAGACACCAGATTTTTACATGGAAAACCCCAAGGTGGGAAAAAACCACGGAGAGGATTAGCTCTCAAAATATATTGTAATTTTTGAAAAATGATGTTCAGGCTTGGTCACTCCATAGGCCCAGAACATACTGGCTCACTGCCATGAAGTACAACTAGGTCTATCAGGTTCACTGCCTCAACCCTAAACCTAGAAACATTACAATAAGGGTTGTTGAACCCTGAGGGATGTTAAACCCTACTGGCGGCTCACTGCCAAAATCACCATCTTCTTCATATATGAGATTATTACATTGAAGTACAATAGTTCCTCTGCTCTCCTCTGCCCTGCTCTGCCTTATCTCCTCGCCCTTTTCCTTATCTTCCCATTTTCGCTCAAGGACACCTTTTCCACGACTCAATTACAAGTATTTATACACTTCATCAACCTTGGAATGATCATCAAGGTTGGTATTCTAATCATCAACCATTGGAACAATCTCTAAGGTCAGCATTACAAACATTTACAAAATAGGTCCTGACCTATTACAACATTATGCAAAGGAAATGAAGTAAATATGTATGCGGATCATGCCACGCCTTAGCTGGGACTCAAACATGATCTTCCATGCCACAACACACTTCCACAATCTTTAAAGAATCTCCGCAATTACTGGAATTAACCAAGTCGGCTAAGACTGGTTGCACGCTACATTATTTGGGAACAATCTTCAAACACGATCGCAATTCCTTAACATGGACCAATGTCAAAATAGGAACATGATTAGGAGACATCCACAAGCATGTTATAATCATCAGGAGCAACTGCACAAACCTTAATCACTTTATTCATAGGAATCTTCTCACCAGAACACATGAACTTCATTATCTTCAACTGACATAAAAGAAGATGGCTTGTGGACCACCAAAACATGAACCACTGCAATTGTAGGCATTTATCATCATCCCAGACTTCCCCCTAGAACTGTAGAGCAAAATACTTTATTGCAGAGGAATGCAGAGCAAAATACTTTCTCCCTGTCACCAGAGAATAATTAGAGAAAGCAGGTTTTACTCTGGTGAATGCAACTCCCTTAATTCTTCACACCAGAGGCTCAAACTTAGGATTTAGCATCTTCAGACATCCCTTTAAATAACTTCCAATCCGCAGACCAAGATATTCAACCAGCGAGAAATATGGAGCAATCTACTGGACTGTTCTTCAACATACAACTCACTGTCTATACTGCACTTCACTATAACTCACTTGTTTCTTCCGGAGGGGCCAATTTTATCAACATACAAAGCTTCTAAACAAGTAATAGAATAGGACATAATTGACACCAATGGAAACAAATATATGTTGACATCAATGACAACACCAATTAGGCACATACTTGCAACACAGACAGGATGGCGTACCATAGGGTATGTGGGGATACCATTAGCGTTAGAGTTGGTTGATCCCTGTCAAACCCTTGTTAGCTGCCAGTCGGTGGTGCCATGACCCGCAAGCCTTTTGGCCCTTGGTCTTGGCTCTGGTTTGGCAAGTCAAAGCCCAATGCATGCCTCATGGGCATTCAAACTTTAAAAATGGATTTTAAAATTTTATAGACTAGAGTTTATTCCCTATCGGGTTTGCCACCAGGGCAATTAAGACAATTTAAAATATGTTTTAAATTTCATCGTACCAACATGCCCAATCAGTGCCACATCAGCCCTTGCACTGCCACCACCTCAGCCTAGTCACTTGTCTACATCAACAATGATGCAATGTTAATTTCATCCATATGGATGATGACATCATCATGATGTTAGTAGTACGGAAAAGGTCCCACCAGGGGCCCCTTTATAGACCTCGGAGGGATTTTTCTTTCGAGAGCGATAACTTTCATCCATAGTATCAGATTTTTTACTTTTTATAGGTGTCAAAAAGGTCTCTTCAAGAACTACGTAGTGGTATAGGTTTGGTCATCATATTTTATTGTTTGTGTTAGAATTTGGTGCCTAAAGCCATGCATTGCTCTAGGACAGTTTAATGCTCATAATTTTTGCATACGGAATTGGATTTTTGATTTAAGATCTAGGCGTTGGAGAGCTCTTGCCATGTACTATAGTTTGGATCATGTATATTTTTAGTTTGGTGTGTAGAGAGATTTATACTTGTTTAAGCACTTGTGGGAGCTTGAGATTTAGGGTATTATTGTGAGAGCATTCAGATAATTCTTCGGGCACAAACTTGTGTGAGTGAATGTTGTTATGAGATCATCATCATGGTATAGTAGGTTTTAAGATTTGGTACTTCTAGTTATATGTTTACTGGTGTTTTTAGAGTTTAGACTTTGTTGGAGATAGGTACACAAGTCTTCTGGTTTGAGTGCATCGTTGATACACATGTGAGACTAGGAGTCTCATTTCAGTGGGAGTTGAGTATAGGTACAAAGACGACAATGATTATGGTGTCATGGATATGTAGGTACATTTGAGCATTGACATGACATGATCATGTATGTGGTTGATAGGTATGGGTTATGATGTTTGATTCATGGTTACAGATGGGTGGACTTGTTTGGCAAATCAAATCTGGTGTTGATTTAGTATTTGAGTCTTGAAGTCTACAGGTTATCTTCTTTGATATCTTGACTTACAAGTTACTAATGTGATGATGAGTTTCCATGTTACATTTATTTTAGATCTTTGAGTTATGTATTTTTGTGGATTATCTACCCCTTGGATGTAGTGGGATGACTCAGATGTGGATTGTCTATATCTATGAGATTAATTTAGTGTTGATGCAAACTTTGTTAGTTTTCCTATTTTGTGGTCATTTGTGCATTGGTATGTTGCATTGAGATGAGAGGATGGATGATTAGAGTGCTTGGATAGTCAGTTATTGGGAATTGTAGCATGTTTATCATGATGTCATGGATAACTTGATTACATGGTTTTGTGTGATCTTTTGACAATGATGGTTTATCTTCTTGGCTTGGAGATCTTGGTTCTACTTTGGATTTATTGGTATTACAGTTGTGTGTGGACCATGGGTGATCTTCATTTAGGAGATGTTATCACGATGTCATGTGTAGCTCGTATCACGATTTAGTGGGAGCTTTGGTAGTGATGTGGATTCATCACCTAGTGATGGATAATCTTCTACAATGGTTAGGTGTCATGGAAAAACTCTTGGATCATGATTCTTATGTAGTATGAGTGCTTTGACATCTTGGGTACCATTTTTAGGAGGTTTTTATCTTCATGTGATTGGAGATGTTGATCCTTGGTTTAGAGGTGTTTGGTATTGTGTCATGGTTTAGTCTTGATTATGGATTAGAGTGTGGTGTCCACCTGGGTTTGGGTTTCGAGCATTTGCATCCACTGGCATTTTAATTTAAACCCAAAAAATTCCTAAGTTCTTCAGCCTTCAGAGTTGTATGTATGTATCTTTGTATATGGCCATTTGTATCTAACGTGCAGATGCATTTGTACATTGGCCGGACCCGAGAGCAAAATTCAATCGACTTCAGAAATGGTAAAAAAATCAGTTGTATGCATCATTGTATGCATAAAGGTTTGTATGTGATATTCGGGTGCAATTCCAGGTGTGCAAAAGTGGAAATACATGGTAGATTCCTGGAATATTCTGTGGTTGTATCAAAATAATTGTATGTATGTGATGTTGTATATTTGATATACAACAAGGTAGATACAACAACGGATATCAAAGGTGTTCAAATTGGGTTAAGAAAATGGTTGGGCCCACAGGTTTTCGGCAAGGGGATTGTATGTATGCAAGATATACAAAAGGATGTACAATGTAGAATATACAATCCCATATTCCAAATTTTATCAAATCAGGCTTGGCGGGTGGTGATACAACAGTAAAGTTGAAAAAGTCAAAGGTTTGTATCCACTTTTGTATATTGTTTCATACATACAACCGCATGTACAATGTGAAATATACAAGCAGACAAGTGCAATAGTGGACGCGACCAGTGAATTAACTGCATTTGTGAAATGGGTGAAGTCCGCCATTGTATATTGGGGTTGTATGTTCCCAATATACAATCAGACATACAACAGGCAGATACAAAGAAATATACAAAGCGGGAGCGGTCAAAGTCAATGATGGGGCCTGCACAGTTGTATGTCCTGCGATTATATGTATGTGCTATATACAATGCAATATACAAAGGCACACATACAATCCCGGACGCGAAAGGTGAGTTTGTTGTGGCAGATAAGTGGTTGAGGTCCAGGGTTGTATATTGCACATTGTATGTATGTGCGATATACAATGAAATATACAAAGAGTTTGATACAACACCAGATTTCAATGTTTTTCCAATCTGACTGATAAAAGTGATGAAGTCCGTGGTTGTATGTATATTGCATATGTACATGTGATATACAAGGTGATGTACAAGAAAGGAGATACAACGCCTGGACCAGATTGAAATTTCAAATCGATTCATAATGGTTTGGGGTCCGCCCTTGTATGTGGTGATTGTATGTATATACAACTGCACATACAATTTCAAATACAAATGAAGATACAATGGCTCACCGATGGAGATACAAATATTCAGTGATGGCGAACCAATTAGGTGTTGACACGTGTCCAAAGGTAGTTGTATGTACATACAACTATATATACAAAGATTTGAAGGTGAAAAAGGCAAAATGGGCGAAAAGGCAAAAATGTTTGTTTGCATTGTGAAAAGTCTGTGATGGCAAAAAGCTGCCTGCGTGGCATGATTCTATTGGCTGACAGCTTTTCAGCATGATTTGAAGCCGTTGATCTTGGCGATAAGGGGGGAAATTGACGGCCCTGTTTTGAATGCCCAAGGAATGAAGGATTTCCTATGTATCCGCAATCGCATTTCAGGCGAGAAGAATTCCAAAGCACGCAACCGTCATATTTCCAGAAGCCGCGGGTAGGTTGGCCATTAATGGCAAAATTGCAGAGGTATGGGTTTGAAGGGACAAGCCAGCTACCATTTTTAATGAAAAATCTCCAAGTGGCAGCACATCCCCCAATCTCCCCTGCTCTTTCCTCTGTCTCTTTTGGCTGCATTGAATGTTTTGGGCACCATTTTGATGGTGCGATGTATCTGGCAACATTTTGAAATGACAATGTACTTGATTGCTAAGTACACGTTCTTTCTATAAGCGAACTATGTCACTCATTTTTTCGGTGGTGGAAGACTTGGGCAATTTTTGGAGGAGATAACAAAAACAAAGCTTTTCTAGGTTGTTTTGTCTCATTTTGTGAGTTTATGAGTTGCATTTGAATGCATGTTGCATACATGTTCAGTTTCATGTTATTTTTATATGAAAAATGCTTCATGGCATGTGTTTAGTTATTTGTCTCCATGGTTGTATGCATCCTTTCTTTTGAATCTGGTTGCTAAGGGTTACTAAGATTCTAGGATATAGATTTCTATATTGCATGCTTAAGTTTTGACCTCCATTCAAGGAGTGGATTAAACTGTTTTAGGTTAAGTATGAGGAAGAACGTATGGCAGCAGGGATATTTGTAAGTAGAGATTGCTAAATACTCATTCTTGGGTGATGTTTGTAAGGCAAGCACCTATCTAACCCCTTGAAACTTGAATCTCTGTTGAGTTTGTGCAAATCATTCACATGTATACGTCTAGTTGACTCCTTGCCCTGAGATACGCACTGGTCTGCCCTTGTGTAGTAGTTATGATCCAAAAACCCTTGTCTTGCATCCAAAACATGAATACAAATCATTTCATAATTCCAACTTGTTAGTTTGTAGGATTAGAAATAGGACCCTTGCATACTCTCATCCTCAACCAGTTAGATATGTCTGAGAACATTGCCAAACTTGTGATTTATCATACAAATCTTGGTCCAAACATGAGAGTATTATGCCTGTTCTAAAAAGTTAGATCTTTCTGTTGGGCGAGTCAAAGTTAAATATTTAGCTATAGGGATACCCCCCTTGGTGCGGCAGAACCAGAAGTGAAGGGGAGGTAGTTCACACAACCTCCTGTATTTGTTGGCCGAATCTGCCTGAGCTTAGGAACTGGCAAACTCTTTGCTGATTCGAGAAAACAATCCAATAGAGTGTTGGCATGATATAAGTTCTATTGAGACTAGGATGTATTCTTTGGTGCATGTGATCTCCTAGGAGGAGATGTTAGATCATGATGTCATGATGTGTTCCTAGTTTATGCAAATGTGCAGTAGGAGCTTTGAGAATGATCTTGTCATTTCTCTCAGTATTGAATACATTGGTCATGCGCTTGGAAGCTTCATGATAGTGTGGTGTTGCATTTGAAGCTTAGCATGGTTTGATCAATTGTAGGTGCTCGTGGATATTTGGATACTTGGGTGAGGTTTGAGCTCTGTTGGGATTAGAGGCATCTGTTGAGATGGTTACTCATTAGAGGTTTTAGCAGGAAGACTAGGGAGCCTTTCACCTAGTTATGGAAATGAGTTCATGGACCTTAGAGGAGATTGTTCTTAGAGAGAGTCTTTGTAAATTGGTGTATCTTGGAGGATCATTCTCATGCCCCACTCTTGGTCTACTCAGGGGTTTATCATCTAATAGGTATTTCCCATCCTTTAGATGTGTTTTGTTTATGCTTTATCTTCTCATAGTTATGGATCTTGAGCTATGGTTATTGGTTCTGGAGGGTTCATTTGAGGAATGTAATCATGGTTATATCCTTGTGCATATGAGTTTGATTTATGATATCATTTATGAGGAGTTTAGGAGATGTTTATTGGGCTTATTCCTAGTTGTTGGGAATGTATATTTGAGTTTGATCTTCCTTGGTTAGAGAGGCTTACATCCATGTTGTGATTACACATGATACATATGTTTCATTTGATATATGAGATTGAGTGGTTGGGTGTTGTTGAGGCTTAGCACTTTGGGCTGTTGGTAGAAGGACATGGTATGATTTACATGTTTCTCTCTTTGTTCTATGGCTTCTTCCTGGAGGTTCATGTTCATATTATTTGGGAGAGTTATGGTGACACGTTTTGAGGGAAGATGTATCATTTTTATGTTGCATGTGTGGATCATTGTGATTGTTCTTGATACTACATAGTATTGATCATTTGCCACACCTTGGTTTGAGTGTTGATTGATAGACTTGATATGCCTCAAGATCTATTTTCAGATTTGACATTACCCATAGAGTGGGAGTTCCTAGATATGTATGTTCTTCATTGATAAGTTTTATACAGGGATTTTGTGATTGCAGTTTATGGGTTGCACATGTTGGCATGAGTTTACTAATGTTTTTGATACCTGGGAGGTATGGATGGTTGGATGTATTAGCATATGCTATGGGTGCTATTTCTAGTCATGTGGGTGTTTACCTTTGACAACATCTTGGAGCCTTTGTTATCACTTGGATTTGATGCTTGTGTCCTTTGCATTAGTGAGTCTTCACCTTGACATGTTCCTTTTCTTCCATAGGTGGCATGTTGGAGGATGAGAGGAGTTCTTTCTTGAGATGGTGGTTGTTAGAATGAAAGCAACACTACTTTAATGGAAATCTGATTCGAATAAATTTCAGCAATCTTTAAGTGTGCTTTAACAATGGAGATTGTAACAAAACATAAAACCCACTACAGAAAAGATGTCAAACATGAAGAACTCAACACAATGACATAATGTTTACGTGGAGAAAACCCTTATAGGTAAAAAACTCCACTAGGAAAGAGGCACAAGTTTGTATTAATCTCAACAAGATTGTACAATACATCAACTACACAACTCTCTCCACAAGTCTTCAATCCGACAGCATTTCGGCAGCACTTGAGTACATAAAATCTATATTGCAGCAACAAATACATGGAAAATACTTATAGAAATGTTTTCCACTCCATTCTAGGCATTCACCTTCTCTCTCCTAAGATTCTCCAACCTGTAAACATTAATCACCATCTTACAAGCATTTTACACTTGTCCAAAAACAACCATGCAAGGGTTGGGTACCCAATACTAAATTTGGCCTCTTACAACATCTTACGATGCATCATAACCGTCATAGATTCCACAAAAGAGTATCTTTCCAAGATAGGAACCTTGGGCTAAATATAGCAAATATACAACTAACATATCTGTCATAGAATCTCAGAATCTTATGACAAATTGCAACTGTCATAGATTCACTTACCAAACATTATGACAGTTGTCATACATGCCAAAAATAGTATATTCTCCAAGGGAGCACGCCTACCCTTATTTACTTTGATTTTTTACATTTGCCAATAGTAAAAGTCACTCTGTAATTACCTCCGGTTACTCTGAAATTAGCCCTGCCAGTGAAACTAGTACATCTCCTCATGGATAATTACAAATTACATATAATAAATGGAATAAATACAATATTGGGATTTACAAGGTTAATGGCACCTTATCCCAATAGTGGTCACTTTGGTTTTATTGTAGGTATCTTGATGGAACACGAGAGCATGTTGGAGATTCATGTGGTTTCATGAATGGCTATGATGATGTATCTCATTGATTGACCCTTATGAAACATATACAACAAGTGGGAGAATGTGAGGAAAAGGTGTGTTGTACACCTTTCATAAAATGAATTATGTATTTATTTAAAATAAACATTTATTTGTGGTGCATCTTAATTAATATGTTTAGCCACATTAAATATGTATTTGGGGTCACTTGTAAAAGTTGTATGTAACATTGGTCAAATATTTTGTGTGGTAGACATAAGGTAAATATTTAATATTTGTAGCAATTAATTAATTAATTGGAGCATAAAGTGAAAACTTAGTTGCGCGTATTAAATGAGGGGTCGATGGTTTTGTGAACTCATGGTTTTGAGTCACATGGTTTTACCCAATACCACAAGTTGTATTTGTGTGAGCTTGAGTCTATAAAAGCAAGCACATGGCTAGTGGTTTGGGTTGGCTAGTTGGTTGGTTGAGTAGGCTATCATTGTATTGAGTTTCTCTTGTGAGTGCATATGTGAAGCATGGCATGTGATGTGTGGTTACATGCTTAGAAATATGGAGGATGCATTAGAGGAGCTTGATGTTTCGGAAGTGTTCATGGTGACTCTCTAAGTGTATTGTAATGTTTTATTGTTGAATAATACATTGAGTGTGGATGCTTTTGGAGGCTGGGTTTTTCCTAGTATATATCTTGTGTTATCTTGTGGCTTGTCTATTTGATCTTTAAATTATGGAATTTATGTAATCTTTTTTGCATCATATTCTCTCATAGGGTTATGTAGGAACTGGTTTGATCAACCTATAATTTTCTAACAAGCTTTGGTCAGAAAGGCTTGAAGAAATCAAGTATCCAATTCCAAGCCACTTGGGCCTATGGAAAAAACCAGAAGAGGTGCTTGTGAGTTTCCAAATGTCCATAGAAAGGATAGATGGGGTTGGAAACACTCAAATGAATAAGGTGAGATCTAATGGGAAGACCTTGATATAGGAGACACCATGCAAAGTGAGCTAGTTTGGGTTCCAAAATGGTAAAACAAACTATTTGAACCTTGTGGTGCCACTGCATGGCAGTGGACTATGGATTCCGCTTGACTTTGTTTTTTTGAACCATGGGAAAGTGAGGAGAAATCCAAGAATATCCTTGGAAGAGTTTGTAGTTCTTGAAGGGGGTGTCTAGATACCATTTCCATTCCTCCCATTCAGGTGTAGTGTATTGAATCTCAACCTTATGCACCATTTTTGGAGGCACAAAATCCATAATGGTTCGAAATGACTCAAAATATGTTAGTGTAGGTTTTTATTTCCTTTTCTTAGGTTTTTCTTACACTTTTAGTAAGCTTGCTCGAGTTAATAAAGTGAGCATTAATTAGGTGAGTGGGTAGTTGAGGTGTCACCATCGTCCAAGGGAGTTACATTTGCTATTTTTAGACCTCTTGGTGGTCACTCCCTATTGGATGGGTTTTCCTCCTCCACCCTCTCCCCGAGTCTATTTATAAGTTCACTAAATAGGTTATATTTTTTAGTTGATTCAACAACTTCTCTTTGTAAGATCTTAATGCAAATTTGTCATCTTGGCATTTTGCACATCTCTCAGAATATCTAGACTATTTTTTATGCATTTATAGTTTTATAGCTTAAATCTCTCTTAAAAAATTCTTGGGTTATTCACCTGTTTCCAAATTTATAACATGGTATCAAAGCTTGAGTTTTGAGAGTTTTGAGTACTAGATTTTCTGATTGAGAGATTAGAGTTTGCTTTTGTAAGATCTTGTAAATTCTCATATGCTCTTCTCTTGCATTCATGAATGATCTGTAGAACTAGAAAAGATTCACGAAGATCTATTAATATATTACATTACATGTGTGTTCTTGTGAGATTTGAGTGATTACAACTCTGTTGGTTCTATTGGTAGCATTCTCAATTGTTCCAACATGTTCAAGAGCTTGAGAAAGTAAAAAAAGGGTTTCATTTCACTGGATTTGGAGATAATATGACGTAGTCACAAACAAGGGTTTGAAGCCTATATTTGACACTTACAAGGCATTTTAGAGTTGTTTTAGGCCAAACTAACCTTACCATCGTGGTTAGGAGGCTCAAAAACATAAGGATTTCCTATTCACATGCCAAAATTGAAGTCAAGACCATTGGAGGCAATTTTTTATGTAGGAGTCATACGAATGTTGTAGAGTACATATTGTTCAAAAATAAAATATATATTTTTTTAACACGCTCAGCTTGGTTAGGGTTGAGTGGACCCTTTAAGCTTTGGCTTTCTACGTGCAAGCACCTTAGTGCTTTTTACACAAAACTTTAAATTTTTTTAAGGGTTTCAAGCCTTGTTTGGAGTCCTTGGTCCCTTGGCCTTTCAGTCCGCAAGCTCTCTAAAACATCCGATGACACATATAGCACACAACTCTAATGGTCAGGGTTTTCTTTGTAGCAAAGGCTTCAGTCTATGGTCACCTCCCAAACTACTAGTTAGAAATGTGACTGCCAATTGTCTATTAACCATGGCACCCCAATTCCACTTCTCTTCCATCCCACCACTCCATTGGCAGTGTTGCCCAATGATCACTGAAGTGCCACCTCTTGGCAAGGGGGTATTTTTTACTGTTCATTGTGCTTGCAAAGGGTATATTTTATTTTTTGTAATAACTTTCACCTCAGGAGTTAGATTTTTTCAAACAAAGAGGCAACAAAATTTTGGTGATGCCTACTTTATAGCCATACTAGGCTTTATAAGAAATTTTGCAAATTTTTCTAGAAATTGTAGGTTGAAGTTGTTTGTCACTCCTATATTCGATAGGCTAGAAATTTCACCTCGATTCTCCATTTTTTGCAAACAAATAGGTGTTGAAAATATGTTGCAAAGAACTACATAGACATACATCTAATTTGTTTTATATTTTGTATCAAGTGCATTTTTATAGTATTGAAAATCTGTATTTTGGCCACTTTTGGGCCCTAAAAACTTGTAATTTGGTAAAAGCATTGTAAATGCACTAAATATAAAGCACCAAAATTTGTAATTTCTTGGGGGTTCATTTTAGAAACTAGTGAAAAGGGGGGGAGGTATCTTGTGTGTCTTCTTTCTTGCATTTCTGCACTACAACAACTACAATCTACTTTTTTGCTCTAAATGGATTTATGAACAGTTCATATTATCACACCTTACAATTTTTTTGATTGGAAATTTGAAATGATATTCTACTTGAAAAAGAAAGGATTGCATAGGATTACAATGGGTCTTGAAATAGAACCAACATTAATTGCAAAAAAGTCCAAATGGAATAATAAGTGTGACAAAACATTTGGTACCTTGTGTATGTCTGTATCTTTAGATTCACTCTTTCATGTTGAATCTTCCTCTACACCAAATGAAGTGTGGACCACTTTGGAAAAACCTCTTTGGTATGCAAGATGAGTTGAGAGGTCATAAACTGAAGAATGAGCTCATAGGGTTGAGTCCTTTTCATTTTGACACCATTCAACGCCATTATGTTACAACTAAAAGTGTGGGATTAAGAAAAAAGACACATAGTTGATTTTTTTTATTCTTTCTAAACCAGGTTTGAACTATTCAGTTTTTGTTTCTACATTCCATGTTACTAATAGTGCCTTACAGAACACATTCAAAATGTGTCATAAATGAGCTCTCAAAGTTATATTTGCAAGCCTAACTGAGTTTAGACATAAGGTTGAAATTGCATGCTTATCTATTGTATTTTAGACCCCAAAGTTTGAAATATACATTGTAAGTCAGCCTCTGAAGGCTGAAATGGCTATTTGCCAAAGTTTGGACTTGTCTAAGCTACAATTCTCAAGAAGTGTGACTTTTCAACTAGACTTTGAAGTCTAGGGTTGTTTGGAAAGACTTGGAGTTGACCCCTTTATTTGCAAAGTATCATCATTCAAAATATGAAGTCAAAGGTCCAACCCAATCAAGTTTGAACTTGCTATTGCTTTTTGTAACTCATGCATATTTAAGAAGAAATTTAGAGTAGATGGATAGTTGGTAAGGTACAAGGCAAGATTGGTGGTATAAGGTTAGTCCCTAGTTGATGGAGTTAATTTTAGTGAAATTTTCTCCTATTGCAAAACTAACTTCTATTAGATTTCTACTTTCTATTGCTACTAGTTATGATTCAGGGGTAGAGAAAATATATATTAAAACTATATTTTTGCATGAAGATTTTAAGGAATAAACATATAATATATCCTAATGGTTGTTGAAATGGTCATTGTATGGGCTAAAGAAATCAGGCGCCTTAGATGTGGTAGTAGAAGTTTTATGCTTTCACATTAGAATTTGGGTTTGTTAGGAGTGAATGTGATCATTGTGTTTATTTTGAATTGGTTGATGATTAGTTTATAAGCATTGTCTTGTATGTTGATGACATGTTGATTGGAAACAAAAAGGGAATGATTAGGGAACTTAAAACTTAGTTATATGGTGCCATTGACATGAAGGATTTGGAAGCTGCAAAATACATCTTTGGATTGGGTAACAAGATCAATAGGAATTAGGTTGGCAAAAAGATTTGGTTTATTCAAAATATGTTCAAACGATTTTGTAGCAGTTTTCTATGTAAGAGATTAGTTCAACTGATTAACCTGGACTTGGAACTATAAGATAAGTATTTGTTTCTACAAGGTAAGCTATGGGATATGGATCTAGAAAAACTAGCTCTATAATAGTTCCCTTCTTTATTGGTAAAGTCGATTCACGTTCATTGATCTTGGAAGCTAATAAGTATTCCTTTACTTTTTGATACTAAGTTATCAATGGATTAGTGTCCTAAGATGATCATTGAGATGATATGTTTAATGTTCTTCATGTGAATGTGTAGCTAGCCTAATATATGTTATGGTTTGTACAATCCCAAATAATGGGAGTTCTTAGGAGGTTTATGTCTAACCCTAATAGAGAGAATTTAAATTATGTGAAAAAGGTTTCCATATATTTACAAGGGAATTTTGATGATTGTATTTTCTATCATGGGATTTGATATACATGTCTTTGTTGATTAAGATTGGGTTTGTGATTTGGATAGCAAGAGGTAAACAAGTGGTTATGTGTCACTCTATTTGGAGGTCTTAGTTGGATGAGTAAGTAGAAACCTATAGTTGTGAACATGTCCACTACAAAATTATAGTACATGGTAGTAACACATACCTATAAAGAGGCAGTGTGGTTCTAAAGATTGTGTTCAAGTATTAGCTTTTAATGAAGATAAGTCATGATTGGATGTGATAGTCAAAGTGATATTAGTTTGGAGAAGAACCTGATGCACCATGACTATATGAAGCATATTGATGTTTAGTATCACTTTGTCTATAAGATAGTTGAGGATGGTAGAGTCATGATACAAAAGGTTGACACTTTAGTTAATGTTGCACATTCTCTCACTAAGTCAATGAGCACAAAGAAATTTAGTTCGTGTAGAGAGGCCATTGGCTTTACCTTTTCTATCACTTGATTTATTTTTTAATTTCCCTTTATGTCTTAGGTGTGTCATTCACCTAGTAAATCCCAAATCTTGTAAATTGTGTTTAATTATGTAGATAATGAATAATGTATAATCTCCAAACATCATGGAACAAGAAAAATGGGACACCCATGTGAGGGTTGGGGTTTTATTTATTATTTGAGATCCTTGGAATATTATGTAAGAAGGCATTGAATAGGGATGTTGCATTTAAAATGTCAAAATTTGTAGTTATATCTAGCACCTTCCCAATTTCGCAATTATGACACAAACATTGAATGCTCTCATGGAGTACCTAGATTTAGAAAAAAATGGTCAATTTGACCATATTATGACATAATATATGACATGAAAGAGAGGTTTAGGATGTGTATGAGGTGTAAGATGAGTTACATACTACTCTAGGTTGCTTGACTAGTACTATAAGGGCATTGAGTTTTTATTATGGCTCATGGTTGACTTGTAGTTTTAGATTCCCTTGGTGGTTTCTAGTGTCCTACTTTTCAATATATTAGAGGCATGGGATAGATAAATGTAATGTTCTATTACAAGTACTCTTATGCTTCCAATTTACTGTTAAAGAGATAAGTGATTATACTAATGCATACTCTTTGTTGAGATTTATACAAGTTTGGGTCTTGTTGGCGGTGGAGTTTTTTCCTATAAGGGTTTATCCACATAAATATAGTGTTCATATAGTTTTTATTTGTTATTTTTTCTTCTTCATGCTATTTTATTGGTTTATTCATATACCTTATTGGATATTATTGAACTAAAATTTGATATTATTTTCATTGTTTCATTTACCGATATTAATCAACAACTTCAATTACTTATTTTGTGAATTCAGGAAATGATTTTGTTGAACATTTACACTACATTATTGATCCTAAGATAACTAATAATAAAGTAGCACAATATAAACAAGGGGATGTTATGAAATGACCAAGGACTCTACCAGACCAAGACAAATGGAGGGAGATTGGGAGACATGAACTACCTTGTTTAAAGACCAGGACGGAGACAAGGAGACTAAAACTAACAACTGACTAATATTAGTAGGTCATCGTAGGTCATAGGTGTCAACCGAAGGTGCAGAACTCCTCCCCTTGATCTAATGGATACCACCTAACTCTCATTTTCTAGGTAGACCTTGATTGATGGGAAATGGTATGTGTTGAGATTTTAAATTATGGTTTCTAATTAAGTTTCACATTACTGGATCTAGTGAGCTTAAAAGTTTATGATCAAAGGTTTACATCTATTTCTTTAAGAACAATTGTTATATTCTTATCATTCATATTTAGAATTATGTTCTACTATATGTAAATGAGTGTGCTTTATTATAAAATCATCTAGAACTCATCCTCATTCCCACATGAGTTACCATCAATGTCACATTTAGAAAATGGGGGCAATGAAGATGAATCTAATGTCAATCATAGTGATGATAATCTTACACATATCAAACCAAAAACATTTAGATAATTCACTAGATTGGAGCATCCTCCACATGTCATATTGAAACAATTTTACAACATAAACTCATCATTTTGCCTCCCATTAAGCAAATGGATATATCTCAAGAAGTTGCACCACATTTTAAGGCTAAGTATTATTTTGATTTATTACACGTAAACATAAAATTCAAGATCTTATTGACACAAAATTGATACAAGTTGAGGATATATTAATGATCATGCACATACATCTTTAACACCTTCACATGATGAGTCTAGTCTAATAGAAAGTGATGAAGATGGTTATTCTAATATTGGTGATGATGAATATATTGGTTTTGACAAAATAACACATTGTATGTTGATAGTATCATACACAATGTAAAATACAACATATATAAGAAAATACTCACTAATGCATCTCAAGAGAAAGAATGTGTAAGTCATGATATTCTCATTGACACTCACACAAGTGGCATGGATTTATGTGCATAGTCCTATCACATGTTTTTTTAACTTGGTGCACTCACTAACCCCAACCTCATCCTCACACTTAGAAGTACCATTTTACCTCTACTCAAAATAGTCACAACTCTTAGATTTGTGTCTTCTTTTCCCAATTTAGAGTTTTTCTTACATCCTTAACCTAGTTCGAGGTCACATGTGGTCTTGACCCCAAAAATTCAAATTTAATTTTTGTCCTAGGATGACTTAGCCCAATGTTACTCTTACTTGCCAACTATTGCACCAAAAAGTTCAAATTATATGCTTAAGAATTGTATAAAAGGACATCACACATAGATCATTTCAATCACCCATTCTAAACTAGGATAACCCATATACATCTTAAATTCTATTTAGGTAAAGGATCACTCATCATTCACACTTTTATATTTGTATCAAACATTTGATGTGCATTAGATATTTATTAGAAATTAATCTTTACTTAATGAAGATTATCTTATAATTTTTGTATTTATTTAGTTTTGGTGTTTTATCCCAACATGTCCGGTAACACCTATTTTATTCCTCCTGCAGGAATAAATTTATTTTGGTAGATTCCTCCAAAACATGTGGCACACACCTTATGCAAGGTGGCATATTAGAGTTACATATAACTCCATTCTTCACCTCTTAAATTTCTCTCTTTCTGAATATATCCTCTTCACAATATCTTATTCTTCTTCATTTTTTCTGCCCGAGCGCCGCTCCTCCAGCGTCCATCCTCCTCCAGCGGCCTCTGCCCTGCCGCCCCTCTGTGCGGGCGCTCCCCGCTCCCTTCATTCTTCTGCCCTGCAAACTCAAATCTTTTTAAATCTCTCTCTCGTGCTCTCTCGTGCCCTCTTAACATGTTCTCTTTTTTAAAGGTTTCTTTTCTTTACGTGGTTTCCTTTTTTAAATAAGGGTTTCTTTTTAAACTTTAGTAAGTTTTTTTACTTTAGTTTTTTTAATTCATGTTTTCTTAAAAAGCCTTTTTAAATTATGATTTTTTTCAAATATTATATGCTTGTTATTAAAAAAATATATTTTATAAGAAGAGGATTTTAGGAATGTTTTAAGAATTTCCTAAACAAAATTAATATATTTTTGCATTACAAGTATTTTTTTTTTTGATCCGTAATAGCAGTATTATATTGAGAAATTTCAAAAAGAGATTACATTTCATCAGCCCTTCATGGCTGGCCGGAGATTGACATTACAAGAGCTGAGTAAGCTAGTAGAAAGACCACACAGGGTCACTGAACATAATTACAGAGGAAGCTAACTATACCTATACTAGCATAACGTGGCTCCAGCTAAACAAAATGGAACCGATGAAGTAAACTGAGCTAAGTATTAACGGATGCAAGAAGCTTATGAAAGTCCTCCACCCAGTCGAGCCCATCGACCACCTCTAGGCCCAGAGCCTTTTTGATGAAGTTGACTGCCAGTGTCGCTTGGTCCTTAAGCAGAATCAGGTCAAATCCCCGGACATCCAAGATGAAGGGGTAAAGCTTGATGACTGCACCAGAATCATCGAACAAATGCCAATCCTTTGACCGTGGAATGCCAGACCCCAAGCTTGCTATCTGCAACGTGACTTCCATATCCCCAAAATGCTCAGCATTAAAGGCACCCTGCATGATGGACTTCACCAGTTGTTTATCCATTCCTAATTCGAGCAGCATCGCCAAAGGCCTGGAAGTAATATCTGTGTCCACCCTGTATCGCTCTCCATTCTCCAAAAACATCCTACCCAAAATCATCTTCACCGCCCCCAACATCAATGCATCAGACCTTCCCAGCATTCTCATTAGCCAAAGGTCAGTGATGGCTCCGGGGAAGGCCATCTGCCGTTTTCGACTGGTGGGGCGCACTGGCGTATCCATTCCACCACACCGAATAGCATCCGCCGAGAAGATAACAGCGAAATAAGTCAGCATCAATCTGAGTCCAGTGGAAAGAATACTGTGGAGAACTGTTGCTATCCTTTTAAAAAAACTACTGCCGGAACCTTCTCGAAATCCTCCTATGTGGAGAAAGCTAGCTGCCGTCGTGCGAAGCCACTGCGAGGAATGAATGCCGCAGTCAAATCTACTCGTGCCATTACCCACCCTTCCAGATCATTATAACTTCCACCCCTATGCCCCTAGCACGGCCTTGCCACCTCATGCTGAGGTGGCAAGGCTCCCTCCCAGCCACCCACTTCATTACAAGTATTTTATTAATATTATTTATTAACATTTTTTTAAATTTTGGCAATTTTAAAAAAAAAAAGAAAATTTGCTTTTTTATTAGGGCATCTTTCAAAAAAAAAAAAAGCCTTTTAAGGTTTTTTTTTTTTTAAATTGCCTTTTATTAGGTTTAAAAAAAAAAATTTGCCTTTTCTTCATCTAAATAAAGGTAATTTTTCAAAAATTTTGTATTTAGGCAATTTTTCATAAGAAGGTATATTTGTCGATTTTAATTTTTGCAAAATGTGGACCCCAATTTCCCAACAACCATACTTCTAACAATCGACACAATTCTAAAAAGTCGCATTGTAATTATTGTAACAAAGATGGTCATTGGACTAGTGATTGTTTCAAAAAGCCTAATGCTAATTATAGGCACAATGCTCAAAGTTTTTGAATTTTTTTTCCTTTAGTTTTAACATGTACTTTGTTATTGGACTTGATCAACCCAATAACCTTGAACATGTCTTCTATAATAAAGGATATTCATGTAGTCGCAAATGCATGAATATTGTCTTATTTTGAGTATTTTATACTCGTCATTTCTGACCTAATGCTAGGTTCTTGCTTATAATATTTCTCTCAAACCTAAGTCTTGATTTATCTCTATATTTAAAACAAGTCTAGTGTTTCTTCTCAACTATGATTATGTTGTCTTGATAAAGGGAATCTAATTTTTTTTGCGCCTCATTTATTTGAGATATTAAAAGCTCAATGAAGCTTCTGTCTTCTTGATGGTTTTATCCCATCTATACATTTTTTTTGCGAAGTCCAATGCTTCATCTAGTCTCAATGGAGTTCTTTTTTATGCACAAGACGCATTTGCAGTAATGTTGCATAGGGTGCCCTTGAGGTCTCATTGGAGTGCTTTTTTGGCCCCATGGAAAATATTTCCATCCACTTTGATGGTATGCACTTACATTTTTTTGATGAACTGATCATTGGGGATCATGTTCCTATACTTCTATTGAAGTCAGTATGGTTGTTATACCATCTAGGACTTTCAAAGTCCTCTGATATTTTATGAAGGCATTATGGTTTTAAAAACCATCTATAGGACTGTTTTTCAAAGTCCGTATTATTGAATTTTCAAATGTTGGCACTATGATCTTAGGACTAATTTTCAAAGTCCATTATAATTAAAATTGATCTAAGTTCCCTTTACACTTCAACAAATGACGTAGTGAGAAGCAACCTAGAACTTTTATTGCTATTCCTATATGTTGGCATTTTCTAATTTGGGCTATAAGCCATTATTTGTGCTACACTCCTTTACTAGCACTCTTATTCAAGACTTACGGTTATCTACTTTGTTTCACTCTTATGTTAGATAAGCTAACCTTTGCCTTCGTGGCTTCATGACTCAAATTTGGATTCATTTTATCCACAAACTTTTGTTTTGCAATATGCAATTTATATCTCTTTATGTGAATATTACTAATTCAAGTGATGATCCTAATGATGGGCATTCTATTTGTGGTTATGGTTTCTTTGATGAAACAAGTTCAATATCTTCACAGCACTTGAACCTTCATTCCTCTTATCTTGGCTCTACAGGAGCTCAATGTTTAGATTGTTCAATGGCATCTATACAAGGAACTCGGTTCACTCAATTCCTTGAAGACTTCAAGACTTGGCTCTACATCAAACTGCATCTAAACTTCTCTTCTAGCTTCTTTCTTAAATTATATATTCTTATTCATTGTAAGGCTTTTATGCCATGTTGTAATCATCCCATTGATGGGTTTCTTATAAATCTCCCCAAGTAAAGCTTAAGGGGGGTATTAGAAATTAATCTTTACTTATTGAAGATTATCTTATAATTTTTGTATTTATTTATTTTTGGTGTTTTATCCCCACATGTTAGGTAACACCTATTTTATTTCTCCTACAGGAATAAATCTATTTTGGTAGATTCCTCCTTAAAAGGAAACATGTGGCACACACCTTATGCAAGGTGGCATATTGGAGTTACATATAACTCCATTCTTCACCTCTATTTAAGAGGTGTTATTTCTCTCTTTCTAGATATATCCTCTTCACGGATATCTTCTTCTTCTTCATTTTCTCTCCTTGAGAAGCTTCTCAAATATCTCAAATATCTCTGTAATCTTTCTTTTTGGCTTCTTTCCACTTGCATATTCACGGGGGGTTTTCTTTGCTTTTCCCCCTTCAAAATCTTGGTGTTGGTCTCTGGTGCTTCTTACAAATCTGGTAATATCTCTCTTGTGTTGTTTTTCTGCTTTGCATGTTTGATTAGTACTTTGATCCTACAATTTTCCTTTCAATATTACATCACCAAACATCAAAATCCTAGTTCTTACATATGGTTCATCACTTCTTGACATCTATTACACTTTTCCCATTGCGTCAATTCTAGAACACTTAGCATCATTATGAGCTACTAATACTTTCCTTACTTGGTGTGTCTTCCAACTTGTTACAAAATCATTAAATCAATCAAAGAGGATTAGTCAAAACATAAGGCTACATCAATGACCTTGATCCATTTCTTCACATAGATCTAGATTTCAAAATACACATTCATCATCATCATTTGTTTCTAGATCTAGGATTTGATTTCAAATATTAGATCTCTATCATAATCAAATTAGTCTTAAATAATTCCAACTTCAAGGCACACATTTATTTTAGTTATTTTATTTCTATTTTATTTCTATTTCAATTCTAGATCTGGGTTGCATTTAAATGTAACTCTATTATCTAGGTTACTTTCTACCTTGATTACAAGATTGACCAAAGCAAAGGTTGCATAAAAAACCTTATCTATTTCTTTACATAGATTTGTATTTCACAATACACATTCTTTTCCATCATTTGTTTCTAGATCTAGGATTGATTTCAAATATTAGATATATGTAACAATCAAATTAGTCTCAAACCGTTCCAACTTCAAGGCACACATTTATTCGAGTTATTTTATTTCTATTTCAATTTTAAATATAGGTATGCATCTAAACATTTTTTATCTAGATTAATTTATAAATTGATTACTTTATTGCATTGATTAGGTTAAATATTTTGTGTAGCCTTGGGTGTTTTATTCTCTACAATATGTTTTTATTAAAACATTAATTAATATATATGATTTGGAACATTAATATATTAAGTCTTTTTAATTCTTGGTTTTATTTAAAAATATTATAGCAATTTTAGTTAAACAACCTTTAGCAAAATTTTCAATAATTTTTTTAAATTTTAAAGAGCATAAGTAAAGCATGCACATTTTTATATATTATAACATGATAATTAAGACATAATAGACATTTAATAATTAAATGATTACAAAAATTGTGTTAAATCTAAAAAATTAATTAATTATTTATATTCATATGATATTGTAGATGATCTCTACATTAAATATCTAGTCTAATGAACTAATTATGCAATGAATATCATAATCAACCTAGTTAATTTAGTTAAGTGTAGAATAATAATTCATTAATTAATAATTTAATATAAAAATGACAAAGAAGGGATAAGAGATTTGTAGATGATATATTTTGATCATTAATGAATATCACAATCAACCTAGTTAATTTAGTTAAGTCTAGAATAATAATTCATTAATTAATAATTTAATATAAAAATGACAAAGAAGAGATAAGAGATTTGTAGAGGGTATATTTTGATCATTGGCATATGAATGCATTTGATTGAGCTAGAATTTCTATGTCCAAATTTAGTATTGGACTTCAGATTTAGTTCATACTTACAAGTGTATTTAGTTCACAACTACAAGTGTGACCCTAATTTGCTTAAGTTTGGCCTTAAACCTTGTCCCTATGATCTTTAAAAATAGATTTAGTAACAGCATTGAGAAACTTAGTGCTAATAAGAATTATTAGTATAAGGAAATTCACCCTCCCTACAAATACCAAAACTCATAGACAAAGCTCTAATACCAAATGAAAGAATTTATACTTGTAAACAATTTCCTACATTAACCCTAGTATGAAACAATTCCAACCATTAATCCTACAAGGAAAGATGTCATATAGATACCCCCGATCTATACAAGAGAGAGAGAGACACCGATATACCTAGGAAAACTCTTTTAGGACAAGAACACACTTTTCACCTCTACAAATATTAATGCCTTAAACCATATTCAATAAATTACAAACACAAAAATCAATATATACTTTGTTTAGTATTTTAAGGTTACAATTTATTTCACATCCATTAAACTTGGTCACAATGAAACACAAAAATAAAAATGATTTCTCAATATATATTTTAAATATTTAAATTATCTTCATGGTAACCAATTTATTTTCTCTTTTTTTAATGTAATTTTTATAAACCTCTCTTTGTTGATTATTATTAATGTGAAAAAATATACTTAAAATGTAATTAAAATAATTATTATATATAATTACAAGTAGAGGAGAAAAGTACACACTTCACACTTTTCTCTAGAGTTTTATACTCAATTTGGCCTTGTTCTTAAAAAGGTGTAATGAAGGCTTAAGGAAGTTCAAAACTTCTATCCTAGCACAATAGACTCTTAAGTGCTAAAAAAGTATCATTGTAGGAGCACAAATCTTAGAGGTAGGAAAAATTTGAAGATAAGATTGTGATAAGTAGGATAGAATCATACAAAACCAAGGCAAAAGAGCATGCCATCTCATCTAATAGTAGATACACAAACTCTCTCATCTAATAGTAGATACACAAACTCCAAATTTGATTTCTTAAACTCAAAATTAGTAATTAAGCACATCCATAGAATCCAAATTAACAACATTAACTTCTGGCATCATCAAAAGCTAAACAATTTTAACCATTTATTTACTTTTGATAATTTATTCGACTCGGCTCTTTATATTTATTCCAATTTAACTTAATTATTATGTTATTTGTTAGATCTAAATATCTGGAAATGTAGGGATCTACTGGGGTTGCATTATTTCCCTGTACATAATAACACCTAATTTCATTCTCATAAATAATTATTCACCCTTTTTTATAAAAATGGGATTTTGTTTGCCCAAAATCCTTCATGATCATTAACTCCCCCTCCCTCATCTCCAAACAAAAATCTATCATAACGAAGAGATTGAACATTTACTACCATTTTCACTCATATGCCCGAAAATCCCACACTTGTAGTCCATTCCTTTCAACTCCTCCTTCCTGTTCACATGTGTTATATATTACCATAATACAATAAACTGCCATTTAACTCAAAACACTTTTAAAATGAAAAAAAAAAAATCCACCTACCACTGTAGATTCATAAGAAATCCATCCTGGCCGCCTTTCATGATCATTGTTATTGTAAGTATTTCTCACAGTTGGATATATACTGTAAAATTTGAAGAGAAAATTTGCCCAATCTACATACCACAATGAATATAAACACGGTAAATTCAATGGGCAACTCAATCAGAATCATAACCGAAGTCATTTAATTGCACCCACCTTTTAAATACCGAGGCTTGCTCAGTCTTACTTTTGAAAAATCCATGGGCATTTTTATTCCCACAACTTCCATAGCTGTATAGATCCCACATGCAGCCGACTGATACAGATCAAAATAAATGCATGTAGGAACATAATACCTGCACATAACAAACTTAATATCAGCTGACCCCAAACATATTAAGTTTACTTATCTACCAATTTATTTACTTATTTTATAAATTGTTGTTCTTACGAATCTCTTATAAATGCTTGGGCAAGAGCTGAAACTTTAGGAAAAACGTCTGCCGGTAATGGATTGACAAATAGCCGGACTTTTTGGTGTGGATCTGCAGAAATATATTTATCTACCTTCTTTCTGCCGTCCTGTATATATATATTGTTTGTATTCACTTTTTGTATGATTGCATCCCCAAGGTTTATTAACTGTGGAACTAGATCGTCGTGTGAGGATGAACATATTTTTTTTGCAAATGCCTGTTGGAAAATTGTGTCAATCATATATTTTAACAAATAACATCTTTGTTTTTGATATTGGTACTATGAATAGGAAAAAGAGATTTTAACAAATAACATTTTTATTGTTGATATTGGTAAACACTTTTGATCTGATCTCAAAAAGAGATTTTGAGAGGCCCCACCCTATTACACAACTCTAGAGAGCCAAACCAAGAAAGACAAAAATATTTATTGGACCTTGAAAAAAAAACTATTAATTTTCAAGATCCTATTGATTTTAAATACATTAATATAGAGATATGATGTTTTTCACAGAATCGGAATGTTTTTGGATTAAACGTTGCATAGATTAATTCAGAAACACTCAGATAACACAATTCCAGAGAGCCAAACCAAAAAAACCCAAAAATCTTTGTTATATGATGTTTTCACAGAATCTGAATGTTTTTTTATTAAACCTAATCCAGAAACACTCAGATACATCAATTAATCAAAATAAAACAATATGCTTAAGTTAGTATGCCATGCATATTTGGCAAACTTACATTAGGCCTGGATAATTTATCATAAACATCCTTCCATGCATCAACTATAACATACACATTATTTTCATTGCATTTTCTCAGCTGGTTTGAATGGCGCATCTTCTTTAGTGTGTTCTCCTGTTCCAGGTAATTACTATAAGCCACTGCAAATGAGGCACTGGCAATTGCCTGCAGTATTTCAAAATAAATACACTCTTCATTGATTTACAAAGGAATTATTGCAATCAATCAATTAAATACTCACGTGTAAATGATTTGTGTGCATCATGTCTTCCTTAGCCGTTGCAAAGTGATAAAATCGCATGGCAGATGTGGTCACAAAATCTGGCCTAATCATAAAATTTGAAACAATTTTATAATCAGTTTAAGCTAGATTTTTATAGCCTTTAGGGTTGTTATACATATTTCTAGATTTGTTTCATTGTAATATAAACAGTAGAGAGGAAACATATAGCTTTTGGAAACATAAGAAGAATGAATGGTTTTACAGGGTTCGGAAGCCCGTTTTAAGATCTTCGATAAATCTGCAGCCATAATAAGATATTCCAACTGCAAGGCTTTCAAGCAAGTCTTCCCTGGTTTCCCCATCATGCATCATTTTCTATTCTTTTAAATCCCCTTCTTGAAGAGAAACTGGGTGCCGTAAGTTATATAACTTTATAGTTGATGAAATTGGGTGCCGTAGGTTATATAACTTTTTGGTGAAGGATGAAAGATTGCGACTTTTAATAGAGTTCGCCCGATTAATGTAAGTGTGATTTGATTGCCTTAATAAATGAAGTTGAAATCTGGCTCTCAATAAACTTATTGATTAAATTAAATCTAAAATAATTGTAACGGTGAAATTTGCATACCCATGCAATTTTCCATTTAGTTTTGTGATTATTTTGAGGAATTGATAGATGTATATATTGATAAATAGCAGATTCTTGTGTGAGGTTGGGTTCATTTTCCTAGTTCAGGTTTGGGAAGCTCCTTGCAAGGTGAATGGTAAACCTAGTCCTAATATTCACTTTCTTGACATTTACATTTCAAGACATAATAAGAAATTGAAAAATAATTCAAGTACTAGAAGAGGCAAGGCCCATGACCTCTTTGCACCAACTAAATTTCTTTGTGCTAGCTAAATGGCTTAGTGAGAGAATCTGCAACATCATCTAGGGTGTCAACCTTTCATATCATGACTCTACCACCTTTAATTGTCTCATAGACAAAGTAATATATGCTTCGTATGAGCATGGTACATTGAATTGTTCGCCAAACAAATGACAGTCTAACTATCAAAACTTGTCTTGACCTATTTGAAATCAAAGCCAATACATGAACACGATATTTGTAACCACACTACTTCTTTATAGACATGTACACTAGCCATGTCCTCTACTTTTGTAGTGGACAATACAACTATAAGTTGTCGCATACTCATCCAACTAACAACTTCTCCAAATAAAGTAAACACATAACCACTCATGAACCTCTTGCCGTCCAAATTACCAATGCAATCTAAATCAACAAAGCCTTATATATCAAGAAACTTGCCCACATCATCAATTTCATGAAAGCAAATACAATAATCAAAAGACTCTTGTAAATATCTAAAATCTCTTTCATATAAGTCCAATGCTTCTACTAGGGTTAGAAATAAACTTGCCAATAACTCCTAGTGCTTGGATAATCTCTATTCTTATACATACTATAGCATACATTAGGCTTCCTAGACACTAGCATAAAGAATATTAAACACAACCTTCAAATCATTATTTGACTTAGGATAATGATCCAATAATAATTTGTACCGACATGTAAATGAATATTAACTAGCTTATAGTTATGCATTGTAAACCTCTACAAAATAGTCCTAACATACTTACTCTGATTGAACCAAAGATTTTTGCCAACCCAATCCCTACTGATCTCCATTCCTAGAATATACTTCATAGCCCCTAAGTTTGTCATGCCAAAGGCACTAAACAACTAAGTTTTGAGCCCCCTCATCATTTCCTTATTATTTCCAATGAAAGTGTCATCAACATACAAGAAAATGATTAATAATTGATCATCAATTAATTTGAAATAAACATAATGATCGCATAATTCACTTTTAACAAACCCATGGTCCAATGTGAAAGCATTAAACTTTTGATACTACATTCACAGTGGTTGCTTTAGATCATACAATGACTATTTTAACCTACAAACCAAGTTCTCTTTCCCTTTTCCCATAAAACTATTCAAAAAGTTGTTGTACATCTTGCATTTAAAATATTTAATATTTTGTAAAGTTGTGGCCCATTTTGAAATTGGACACCACACTTTGGGTAGAGCAATATTTTGTTAGGAAGTTGTTGTATGTAACATTAAGAAAATGCATTTAATGTATGTGTGGGTCACATGAAGACACACCATCTTAAACACAAGAATTAAATTAACAGGCATATGGGTTTTTCCTTAGAGCTTGGAATGACTCTAGTGTCAGAAATGAAGGTAAACAACTATCAATAAAAATCTGATTACAAATGTAATATAGATATTTAACTATACAGAACCAAAATGGAGATAGTATGAAATCAACACAAAGAAATAATGAAACAAAAGATCAAACACATATAATGCAGTGTTTACGTGGAGAAACCCTTTCAGGAAAAACTCCACACAAGAAGAGATGCACCAGTTTGTATTAACTTTAATAGAGTTTACAATACAACATTATCAATCTTCTCTTCAGTCTTCAATCCTGCAGTGCCTGTTTTCCAGTCTCAGCTTCTTCTCTACTCCACAAACGTAATACAATATCCTCATAAAGGAGTTGCCTTCTAGGGAAAGAAAATCCAACATAACCTCTATCGTTAGATTTGTGACCCCATGATGAACGGTCCATATTTACAATGAAAAAATATATATAAAATGTGGCTTTCAGGGGCGCTAGCTCTAAACCCCCATCGGGGCACGCATCCCCCGAACTCTGCAGGGGGATACCCCCTGCACCCCTAGGAATGAAATGTGCTCCATAACCAACATTTGTTAAGTACTGAGATCAAACATGCGACTGAAACAAGATCATTACTTGGTGATACCTTTCATCCCTTATGGGTGATTTACAAATAATAATAGAAATAATAAATTACATAGGGTTTAAAAGGTTGATGGAACCTTAATCCTAACATTCACCCACTTGAAAGCATACATTGTAAATACACCCATAGAAAACATAAAGCAACTAAGTACTAGGAACAAGGCCCATGGCCTTTTTGCACCACATAAACTTTTATGTGCTCATAGATTTAAAGTGAATATGTAACATTCTCCTGAGTGTCAACCTTCTTCAGCTCAATCTAACCATTAGCAATCATTTCACAAAAAAATCGTATTGAACATCCACATGCTTAGTTCATGCATGATACATGGGGTTCTTGGCCAAGCATATTGCACTCTGGCTATCACAACCAATCTGAATAATCTTGCAATCAAAACCAATACTTGTACACAATCTCTGTAACCAAACCACCTCCTTAGAGACATGAGTAGAAACCATATACTGTGGTTTGGTGGTGGATAAAGAAATGGTGGCCTGCTTTTTACTCATCCAACTCATAGCTCCTCCAAACAAAGTAAACACATAGCCACTAGTGGACCTTTGATTATCCAATTCACCTGCCCAATCTGCATCAATGAAACCATGTATGTCCAATGTCTTATCCACAATGTTAGTACTAGAATAAACCAAATAGTAATCAGAAATACCACGCAAATATCTTAACACCCTCTTTGCATAATTCTAATGTTGTCTACCAAGGTTAGACATAAACTTGCTCAAAACTCCCACTGCTTGGGCAATATATGGTCTAGTGCAAACCATTGCATACATCAAACTTCTTACAACACTAGCATATAACACATCAGACATATCCTCTATATCATCTTCATTCTTAGGACACATATCTAATGAAAGCTTAGTACTATCTGGTAAAGGAATTTTAACTAGATTGCAACTCTGCATGCTAAATCTGTGCAAAATAGTATTCACATACTTTGTGATAACCAAAGCTTTTTGTTACCTCAATCCCTTTTGATCTCCATTAACACAATATACCTGGCTGCCCCTAGATCCTTCATGTCAAATGCACCTGAAAGTTGAGCTTTCAACTCACTAATCATGCCCTTGGGGTTATTGAAAAATAATATATCATCCACATACAAGGCAATAATCAAAATATCATCATTAATACATCGAATGTAGACATAGTGATCCTCTTCACTTCTAGAAAAAAAATAAATTTTAAAACAAATGAATCAAACGTCTAGTACCACATTTTGGGCCTGACTGTTTTAAACCATAATAAGATCTTTTTAACTTGCATGTACCCAGTGTTCTTTCCCTTTTTCCTCAAAACCTATAGGTTGTTGTATATAAATTTCTTCTTCCAGATCTCCATGCAAAAATGCAATCTTAATATCTATTTCCTTAATTTCAAAATCACAAGTTGCAGCAATGGATAAAAGAAATCTAATAGAAGATAATTTAGCAACAAGAGAGAAAATTTCACCGAAATCAACTCCCTCTCTCTGGGAGTAGCCCTTGGCTACCAGTCTAGCCTTGTACTTCTATAATGAACTGTCTACTCCAAACTTCTTCTTGAAGACCCACTTACATCCTACATGGTCTTTCTTCCTTTAGGCAAATGCATAAGGTCCTAGGTGTCAAACAAGTCTAAAGCCATCATCTCCTCTTGCATGGCTAGCTGCCAAGACTCATTATCATCTACATGAATAGCTTCCTTGTAGGATCTAGATTCATTGTTAGTACTCAATAAAGTAAATACACAATAGAAATCTGGTGAGTTATACCTATCAACTAGGTTCTGTTGTCTTTTGGATCTTCTTAAGGGTGGAGTAAGAGATTCTTCCTCATGTTCTTTTGTATGCTCAACTTCTTCTATAACAATAGAGTCTTCCTCATCTGAACTTTCACCTGAATCTTCTTCTTCTCCATCCCCTAATCCATCATTTTATTCTTCTTAATGTGAATTTTCTTGTTGTAAATCAAAATACACTATCCTCTTCCTTTCTTTTTCTTCTGGTTGTATAGGATCAAAAATAGCTCTAAGTTCCTTGAAAATCACATCTCTAGAAAAGATAACTTTTCTTGTTAGAGGATCCTAAAGCTTATAACCTTTTACATTCTCACCATATCCAATGAAGATGCATTTCTGTGCTTTTGGATCCAACTTAGATTGCTTTTCCTTAGGCACATGAACAAAAGCCTCACAACCAAAAACCCTTAAATGTGAAACAAAAGGTTTCTTACTTGTCCACACTTCATAAGGTGTCGAATCAAGAGACTTACAAGGAGATCTATTTAAGAAGTAACAAGTGGTACTCATAGCTTCTATCCAAAAACATTTATCCAACTATGGATCACTTAACATACTTTTGGCTCTTTCCATTATTGTTCGGTTCATCCTTTCCGCAACACCATTTTGTTGTGGTGTATATGGAGTTGTCTTTTGTCTTATGATACTTACATGCTTACAGAACTCATCATTTGATTCCTTAGAGAAATATTCCCCTCCATTGTTAGATCTTAATATTTTTATCTTAAGTCCTGATTGGTTCTCGAGTAAGACTTTAAACTCCTTAAACTTAGTGAAAACTTCATATTTATGCTTCATAATCCATGTAAATTTAGATATATCATCAATGAAGGTAACAAAATAACATGATTTTCCAATAGAATCATTATACACATGTCCAAACACATCTAATTTCTAACTTCTCTTTTACTCTATTGCTTTCTAAAGAAAAATATGTTTTGTTCTATTTTCCAAACACACAATGCTCATAGAAATCAAAGTTCTCATCAAAACCAAAAAAATCATCCAACAAATTTTTATTCATAATTGTCTTCAAAACATTTTCACTTGTGTGGCTTAATTTGCGGTGCCACAACATACATGTATTTTCAGTAGTTTTAGTTACATAAGTGGAATTACAAATTGTAGTGGCATCAAACCTAAATAATGTTCCCATCCTTGTTCCTCTTGCTACCACCAAGCTTCCTCTCACCATTCTGAAACCATGCTTATTAAATGTTACATGTATTCTTGAATCATTCAACTTTGAAACATAAATAAGATTTCTAGCTAATCTAGAAATATGTAAAACACCAGGGAGGGTTTTAATTCTCCCATCACTGAAACACAACAATACCTTTCCGCCATCCAACAATAAGATATGTACTGTTGTCTCCAAGGTAGACATTACCTCCATCATATTGCTCATATGTGGAAAACCATTCTTTGTGCAGAGTCATGTGATACAAGCATCCCAAGTCAACCAACCAATGTTCATTAGCAACAATGTTACAAGAAGATTTAAGTAAAACCTCATCACCTGCATCTGAGGACTTTTCTGTAGAGGAATCCCACTATTTCTTCTTTTTTCTGCATTCCTTCTTAACATGCCCTCTTTTTCCATAGTTTCAACACTTAACTCTATTCTTCTCTCCAGGACTCTTAGATCTACCTTTAGATTTGTCTTTAGGCCCCTTCTGATCCTCTTTTGGTCCTCTTTCCATAGATCTTCCCCTGACATAATTAAGAGCATCCATCAAGCTATCCATATCCTTCTTCCTCATCTCTTGTGACAATAGAGTTGCACCAAGAGCATCCATCCTTGGATCTTCAAGATTAGCAATGATAGCAAGAATGAAATTCTTCCAAGACTTAGGTAAACAAAAAAGAATCATAATGCATTTATCTTCTTCCTTAACCTTAACATCTATAGAGGTTGGTTGACTCATAATCAAAATAAATGAATTTAAATGCTCTACAATAGATTCACCTTCCTTCATTTTCAGAGAAAATAACTTTTGTTTTAAATAAATTTTGTTTACCAGACTTTTGGCTTGATAGATTTCACCCAACCATTTCCATAAAACATATGTGGTCTTTTCTTCAACGCAACATTTAGTAGGACAGAAGATCTACAAGACACAACTAGATTGTACCTCGTACCTTTTTGTCCATCTTGTCCCATTCATCTTGACTGATAGTATTGGGTATCTTCTCTTTTGTCGTAGCCAACCATTGACCTCTTTCTTCAATTAATTCATTCATTTTCAGCTTCCACAACTCATAACCCATTCCATTAAATTTTTTGATCTCTAATCAGGATGCGGATGCAACCATGGTTTCTACACAAAATATGCAAAACAAATTCAACTAGAAGTCCCATTACAACTCAAAAAATCCATCACAATTCCACCCAAGACACAGAACTGGCTAGGCTCTAATACCAAATGTTAGAAATGAAGGCAAATAACTATCAATGAAAATCTAATTACAAATGTAATATAGACATTTAATTGTGCATAACTAAAATGGAGATAGTATGAAATCAACACAAAAAAATAACGGAACAAAAGATCAAACACATAACATAGAGTTTACATGGAGAAACCCTTTTGAGAAAAACTCTACACAAGAAGAGATGCACTAGTTTGTATTAACTTCAATAGTGTTTACAATACAACACGATCATAATACAATATCCTCATAAAGGGCTTGCCTTCTATGGCAAGAAAATCCAACATAACCGCTATCGTCAGATCTGTAACCTAATGATGAACGATCTAGATTTACAATGAATACACACACATATGTGGCTTTAAGGGACACTGCCCTCAAACCCTCACTGGGGTGCATGGCCCCTGGACCCCCCACAAGGGAGTACCCCCTACACCTCCAGAATGAAATGTGCTCCATAACCAACATTCATTAGGTACCGAGATCAAACATGCAGTTGAAACAAGATTGCTACTTGGTGAGACCTTTCATCCCTTATGGGTGATTTATAAACAATAATAGGAATAATAAATTACATAGGGTTTACAAGGTTGATGGCACCTTAATCCTAACATCTAGTCCATCTAGAGTCAAGCTTGGACAACCGCCTTAGAAATATCATTTAGATGCATTGATTAGTAAACTAAGTGTTCTTGTTGATCCTTGTCTATATATAGAGTGCTTGGGATGAGATATTAATGTGAAGTAAGTGGATAGAAAGTAGGATTATGCCACTAAATTTCCTCCATGGTTAAAGAGTGTTGATCTCTTCTTGTTCTTGGTTGTGAAATTGTAGTACAGATATGGATGTATGGTTGTGGTGATGTTGGATTGTTCATAGGTTGTGATCATGTGTTGGGGGTGATAGATTTGATCTTCTCTTACTCTTGATAAAGCATTGATACTCTGATAATGTATTGTAAGAGATTTGATGTTGATAATACATTAGGTGCTCTGGAGGCTAGGTTTTTTTCAAAACTATATTCCTAGGGTATATCTTGTATTATGTGCTTATTTCTATGCTAGAATGCTTTGATTACCCTTTATGTTGCAAGTATCATTCTGATTAGATTAATGTGATTTCCTATAATTAGTATCAATGTTAACTTGTCAAGGGTGTTGTAAAATAAGGTAAACGTACTACAAATAAAAGTTTCTTAATAGAGTATGCAAATCTAAAATCTGATTATACAATCATTTAATTAGCTATTAAAAGAATGTGTGGAAGTATAAATAAATAAATAAATAACAAATTAGAAAACCATAAGATTTAAACACATAGCACCAGATGTATGTGGAGAAACCCTTTCTGGAAAAAAATCCACCACTAAAGACAGCACAAGTCTAGATTAATCTTTGAATCAAGAGTACATAATCAACAAGCTTCTCCCTCCAATTTGATAGTATTCTGGTAGTGTTGGGAAAAGTTGCCATTAACTTGCAATCCTAACCAATTCATGTGTCTCCAAAGTTCTTGAAATGTGTTCCCCAACACATAAGGACTTTGAGAGATTAATTATTTATTAATTATATCAATTTGACTTTTGCAATCAATTCCTAAGTGATAAGGTCAAACTTGGGCATCCATTTTTAGAGTGGGGGCCATGAAGACCTTGTTGACTTCTCGTAAGTCTTAAAATAGAGTTTGATAACTCCTAGTGAGTGGGAGTTAGACTTGGGACTTATTTTTATACTTGGAGTTGTGCTTTTTTTTATGTACATGAGTGGATAATGTTGAGACACCTTGCATGGATATAATGTTGGAGTTAACTATAGTGTTAGAGATGCATGAATTAGATATTGCTTGCATGTGGTCAGAATAGCTTGCATGGACTTGCATGTTTTTGCATGTAGCTTACATGTTGTTGCATGTTACTTGCATGTACTTGCATGTTGTTGCACGTTGATGCATGTTGTTGCACATTGATGCATGTTGTTGCATGTTGCTCATATGGACTTGCATGTTGTTGCATGTCACTTGCATGTGCTTGCATGTCAGTTATATGACCTTACATGTAGTTGCATGTCAGTTTTGTGAGATTACTTGCAGAACACTCCAACTCTAGAAACTTGCAGGATGGTACATCTCAGTGATTCAAGAAATGGGTATCAGTTGCATGTTGTTAAAAATGCTTGCATGTCAATTTTAAGATATTATTTGCAGAACACTCCAACTCTTGAAAGTTGTAGGATGGTACATCTTAGTGCTTCAAGTAATGGGTATCAGTTGCATGTTGGATCCAGTGTTTGCATGTCATTTGCATGTACATAACAAGGTAATTTAGAATAACATTGGGGACATCAATTGTGCAAGTTGTTGCATGAGAATTGGTGTGTGTTGATCACTTCAGCTAACTGAAATAGATTGGGCTAACTTGAGCACCCAATCTTGGGACTTTCAGTTGTTGCTTTTATTTGGAAATATGTTTGATATTGGCAAAGCTAATTTTGGCATACTTGTGTGCACACATCATGAAGAGGCAGTTAACTCAAAGATTGGACTTTGTTTGAGTTTAGTCTTCTCAATTTAAGTGAGCTTAATTTTTGCATGAGCTTTGGAAGCTATGTTATCAATTATAATTTATTATAATTTGAGTTTTAAGTTTTTGAATTAAGAATATTTTGAATTAAAAGAGAGTTTTTGATTTAATTGTAAACCCCATACATTTTCCAGAGAGTTGATTTGAGGAAAAAAGACTTAGAAGAAAAAAACAAAAGTTTTTGTAAAAGACTTGGAATAAAAAAACAAAGAGCTTTTTTGACTTAGAAGAAAAAAGCAAAAAGTTTTTTTGACTTAGAATAAAAAAGCAAGAAGCTTTTGAAGTTTTTTATAGGTTTGAAGATTGAAGAAGCTTTTGAAGTGCATCAATGACTTAGAGGAATTTCAGTATTGAATGTAATCTTTTCCAAAGAGATTTAATGCAAGCAGGAAACATCTTTGAGTGTAGAGTTTTTTCCTGAAAGGGTTTCTCCATGTAAATACTTTGCAAGATTCTTCTCTTCTATTCTCTTCTCTTCTACATTGGATTGAATGTGCAAATAAATTATTCATTAATTATTACAGATTAATCTTTATTTCAGCTTTGCATATACAAAATTTTAAAGTTTATAGCAGCAGTTCTACCTTCATTTTCAATAGGTAGTACTTGTATACCTATAAATAACCCATAAAACCTCTATCCAATGCATACAATAAATAGAGAAGAGTTGAGAGGAAACCATGAATGGATTCCTAAAACCATAACACCTTAAAACCATAGTACTACAAAAAACCAATGCCCCATATGACTAATCAATGCATCCATGAATAGAAAATGTAGCTCCCAAGCATCTTTGACCCATGTTAAGAGTTGGCACACATTCTCAAAAGCATCACTCTATTTTGCAATCCACTACACATTGTGGACCCCACTTGACATGCAAAGATTCTCCACTCTCTCTCCTAGCGCTTAGGAATGGGAAAATGGTGTAAATAAAGTCAACTCAACTTGTAACCACCAATGTCATGCTCCACCTCCCTTTTAATCCCACTACAACAAATATTTATAAGTTACAAGGAGAATAACAAAATATTAATATATCTCAACCACCTACATGTGCAATCCAAGTACCCATTCCAAGATGTTTGGAGATCCAACATTAGTACATTAAGATTACAATTAAAATATTACACAATCCTAACATTCTCACACTTGATATTATACATTGCAATGACATTTAATAGGAACCATAAAAATAAATCAAATACATTATGCAAGGCCCATGGTCTTCCTATACCAAGAGAACTTATTTGTGCTCATTAGTTTCATAAGTGAATTTGTAACATTCTCGTAAGTGTCAACCTTCTATAGCATAACCTTATTCTATTATCTACAATCTTGCAAGTAAAGTGATATTGTACATCAATATTCTTAGTATGAGCATGGTACATGAAATTCTAGGCCAAACAAATAGCACTCAAATTGCCACATCCAATTTAAACTACCCTACAATCAAAACCAACTTCTGGGTAAGTGCAAAAAGATGGGGGGCCAAAAAGTGGCCAAATTAATTTAAAAAAAAATTAAGTCATAACGCGCTCGCGTTATGACTGTTTATAAATTAAAAAAAAAGGGTTTCTAATCTCATTTCATTTCTTCTTCTCCTCTATGCCCGCGGCCTGTAGACCCTAGAAAGCGCGCTCACATTTTGCAAAACTCCATTCAACACAAAAACCTTATCAATTCATCGCCAAAATGCCGCCACGACGTCGAGCATGCCAAAGGAGTAAGTTATATTTTTTTTTTGTTTGAATTTGTTTCTAAATAGGTAGGTTTTAGTTGATTTTTGATTGTTATTTCATTAATTGTCAGGAAATGTTAATGCACCTCCTCCTCCTCCTCCTCAAAATCCACAAAATCCTGAGGAGGAAATACCTGCGAAACAACAACCTCCTCCATCCATTCCTTGGCATGCCCCTGGAACACAAGAAAATATAATGGGGCAAATTGAAAACAACAAAAAGGAAATTGAAGATATAATTGCAAGGTTGAAAGATCCTTCCACTTCAACCTTGCATAGGTCCACGCTTGCCGAATCTCTTGAGTCTATGTTATCAAATGTAGATTTAATTAGCAAGCAAATAACTAGTTGGACGGATAAGAAGAGAGAGTTTAGAGATTACTATGCAGACAAGTTGTCATACCAAGATGTGAAAAAATTACAAATTACAAAATTAGACTTGTGTTCAATTTTCACAAACCCACAAACAAATCAACCTCCACCCATTACATGCAAGAGGTTCCCTATCCATTGGTGCAACAACCAAGCGATAAGGGACAATTTTGGGTAGAGGTGGTGGATGGTTTTTGACCATCCTCCATGCAATAATAATGAGGTCCCGCAATACTTTTTGAGGAAACTCTACTGCGAGTTTATCCTTAATAAAGTGCCAAACTATTTTGATATGCGGGACTTCCAGGGTAGAGGTGGGGGGTCAGCACAAGATAGACCAGGGGCACATCTTGACCCACAGTGGGTAGTGAGACGAGTAATCAGCAGACCAGCCCACAAGCATGTTTCTATCCCTTCCATTGTGAAGGAGAGTGTTGAGGTCGATACACTTCAGTCGATTAATGCCTTGACCCAGAGCATTATAGAGCATGCCGGTCCTGCAATACAGAGTGGGTTGGGAGATAGTGCGAGGAGTAGGGTCCCACCCCATACTTGTCAGGCTTGTGGGTCAGCCTGTGGTTATGACCCCATGGACAGTCAGGACGCAGGTGCACAGGCTACATCTGTAACTGAGCAGATGGTGATGACAGATACCCTCCTGAGTGAGACTTTCAGCCTTGATACTCAGGTAAATATTAGCAAGTTTATTGAATTTAATTTATTAAATTTCATTTTTGAAATATAAGATTAACTAATTTAAATTGATGATTTTAATGAAATTTTAGGGTCATAGCGTCGATGCAGTTTTCAGTGGTTCTCCACCTGCATTTTACAGTAGATCATCTACTGTCGAGGTATGTAACTAGTAAACAATTATAAATATTATATGTGAATAGCATCGTTATATGAATGGTATTCTAATATCTAATTTTGGATGTTGAATAGATTAATACTATAGATTTCACGGCAACACCTGCCAGCAGTGGTGGACTTCAAAGCTTTACGGAGGTAGTAAAATAAATAGTTTAATGAATGAATTGTACTTACTAGATTTTTGTATGTGATTTGTGTGCTTTATTGTGTGTACTTCCATGTTTATATGAATGTGTGTGTATGTTAGGAGCCATGATTTGCATCACTATTATAGTTTTTGTAATTGAATAATGTTGTTTTATTCCCAGATGATGCAGGCTGCGGAGACACCTCCCCATGTTCATAGGGCAATGGAGCAGGGTGTGGCCTCTGCGATTCATAGCTCCATGGCATTGACAGGGGTATGAGGCAGATTAGTAAATTTCAATTTACATTCATTGTTATAGTTGTCTATTTTTGAAAAATCAAAAGATTATTGATTTGAAGTTTAATTTCTATCTGGATGGTTTCTATAGGACATGACATCACCAAGGCCTATTCCTGCTACTAAGGCAAGTGAGGAGACAGATTATATGTTAGCGGTAAGTGATTATTTTGTTAAATGTTTCATTTTTTATAACATGTAATTTCTATATATTAATGTATATACTTTTTATTGTAACAGGTAAAGATGCAGGAAGAACTAAATAGGAGGAGCAGCCCTCGGGTTCGTAGTAGACCACCCACATGCGCATCTCCATCCCCTAGAAGATCAAAGGTTGCCCGTGATCTATTCTCTTCACTAGCCAGAGAGGAATGAATTTTTATTGTGTTCCTTTGTTGTATGCCTATATGGCATTTGTGGACATATATTTTGTATTGTATATAGTTGACATTGTATGCCTATATGGCATTCTTGTAAGCCTATATGGCTATTTTGTATATATGTTATACTTATATCGATAGATATTGATGTATGCCTATATAAATATTTGGTTAATACAAATCTTTTTTATTGATGGCGTCCATACTTGCATTATAAATCCACATTTGAATGGATATTTGTAGATGGCTACTTCAAATATTTAAAGTCCAATTGTATTACATAGGATGTTTGATGATCCAATAAGCTAGCTATTGTTATTCAAGTATCACCTAAACCTCATTTTGGAACTAAAAGATAAAAGTCGTATTTAAAAAAAAATGAATCATCATGTTGAACAGAAAATATTAATATTCTTTATGAGTAGCATAGAATGTCAACTATATGCAATACAAAAAAATGAATCATCATGTTATTCTTTATGTTTGAGATCCTAAAAATGACTAAGTCTGGTAGCCTAATATCCTAAAACACTAGGATGAATATCCAAGTCAATAGGATGATTGCACCTTGAGAAAAATTCATTAAGATGAGCACCTAAAGGAGACTTTCTTAAACATTCAAACATTGAGCAACAAGCATGAAGGGTTAAGGCGCAATTTGCAACTCATAAAGCCTCAAAAGGGCGCCCAACTTAGAGAGAGCATTCATTTAAGACAAGGTGCCCATTGACACCTGTTCCACCATAAAAGTGCACCTAAGGTGGAAGGAGAACAAGCCTCTAGTAAGTGAAGCGCACCTATTGTCTAAACCACTTCATTATGGCACCCTAGCATGAGGAGGAGTATATAAGTCAATAGGAAATGGTGCCTAGAATGCAAATGAAGGACTAAGTTCACCTTGAGCTTTCAATAAATACATCAAATTGAGCCCCATAAGCCTAGGCACCCTTTGCCTTCAAAAGAACCTTGTATCGACATCATGAGTTGGTCGTATCGGCGTATCGGAAGACCTTGGTTAGGCTTCACCGATAGTGGTATGTCTTGCCGACGAGTGTGGTTCGAAGTTGAAGACATCAGTGTATCAGAAGATAATCCCATCGACACATCGGAAGAGCAGTTGAGAGATTCGCTGATGAAGGGGGTCACACCAATAGTCGAAATCCATCGATGTATCGACCCAACTAGATTAGAGTTCACCAATGTTTGGAGTCTCACCAATGGGTGTGGTCCGAAGGTTGTCATTGGTGAGATCGGTGTGTTGGCAGAAGAGTTTGAGTGTGCCAATGGTATTAAGTCCTACTGATAGGCGAGGGACTTAGAGTCTCGTATCGGAGTGACTTGACACGGATCCCAAAAACACCTATTGGACCAATAGGATCCTAGGCACTCACTTCATGCATTATGATTTCTAGGCGCCAGTTTGATGCTCCATCACAAGGAAAGTGCACCCACACTTGCAAGTGTTTTTCTTCAGGATCTAGGCGCTAGTTGAAGGTTGTAGTTGCCAAGAAGAGCGCCTAGCAAGAGGAAGTCTTTTGGAGTCTCCAAAACACATCAAACACTTGACTAACAACAAGATAAATTTTTCCCAAGTTAGGTGCTTCAAGAGGGAAGTTGAAACATGAATAAGCGCCAACTTGTCTAGGCACAAACTCAAGCTTGTTGAGGATACACATGGCGTCCAACATTCCTTGGTGATTTCATGAACTTTAAATGCTCAGAACTATTCAAGGAATGCCCAATGCCCCTTCTTGATGATAGGCACCAAAGTGAGGGTGGAATTGCACCTTGATGGCATTAGGCGCTATCTAGAGTATGCTACTCCATGGAAATGCGCCTTCTTTCTTAGAGTAATTCAAACACTCCAAGGTCTTTAGTGATCAATTCCCCAACTTATGAAATGTCCTCCTTCATTTTAAAACACATTGTAATGCTCCAAAGAGATGACTATAACTAGGCGTCAATCTGGGTTAGAAATGCATCCAAAGTGCACCTTCTATTTCAGAATACAAAACAAGGTCCAAAGGTGCTAATAAATTGAAGCGCTTCTTTGGAAAAGTCCCAGAGGTTAAGATGTGCCTTGTCTTAATGAGGTGCAACTCTTGGGTAAGAAAGCTTGTAAAGTGTGCCTAACTTAGTGAAGAGGTTGATAACTTCTAAACCCTTCCTGGAACTTAGATTGCTTCAACTAAAGATCATCTGGCACCAATACATCAAAATTTCAATCACAAGATCAATTCAAACTTAGGCGCTCATTAAGAGTCTTTCCAATGTTGGCGCATCTGAGAGGTTGAACTGGCAAGAGATGGCGCCTAGCTTCCTAGACCTTGTTTCAATATGTTTGAGTTCCAAAGTTTACTTAATGGTGGCACCATAGAGTCTTTGGACTAGTTCCTTAGAGTTTCAAAAACATTCTGGCTCCTTGAAAATTCCTCCTACATGCTTGGGTGCCATTTCAAGGTCCTGGAACCATGATGTAGCACCTTATTGCTCTAGGCGCCCATTCATGATTGTGCAACTTGAGATTGGCACCTAGAGTGAATAGGCTTTCATCCTGACTTAATACACTGCCTCCTAACGATTTTTGGGGCAGCAGAAAACCTTTCACCACAGGCAAATGTCTCAGAGATATAAAAAACTGAGAGAGGTTATTGTAGAGGCACTCTACGTGATCGCGTTGCCTTAGACAGAATGTTTCTAAGTGACACAGTTTTCGAGTAACATCTCGTCAAAGATTGGTGCCTTTTTGCACTTTGGAATCTTTAGGGATATCGTCGGTACAATGTAGCTCGGACTGTTTCAACATGTTTGGGTGAAAAACAAGACCATGCCTAGCGTAAATGTACCCATCCAGACATGTTGGAATAGTCAGTTTGGTCGCATCAAGAGCAGGATGAAAGTTACACCCCTTTGCAACTTTACATTGCCTCCTTCTGATGATTTTTGGGGAAGCGGAAAACCTTTCACCACGGGCAAATGTCTCAAAGATATAAAAAATTGAGAGAGGTTATTGTAGAGGCACTCTACGTGATTGCGTTGTCTCAGATGGAATGTTTCTAAGTGACATGGTTTTTGAGTAACATCTCGTCAAAGATTGCTGCCTTTTTGCACTTTGGACTCCTTAGGGATATCGTCGATACAATGTAGCTCAGACTATTTTGACATGTTTGGGTGAAAAAAAGGACCATACCTAGCGTAAATGTACCCATCCAGATGCGTTGGAATAGTCAATTTGGTCGCATCAGGAGTAGGATGAAAGTTACACCCCTTTGCAACTTTACACTACCTCCTTCTGACGATTTTTGGGGTAGCAGAAAACCTTTCACCACGGGCAAATGTCTTAGAGATATAAAAAACTGAGAGAGGTTATTGTAGAGGCACTCTACATGATCACATTGCCTTAGATAGAATATTTTTAAGTGACACGGTTTTTGAGTAACATCTCGTCAAAGATTGCTGCCTTTTTGCACTTTGGACTTTTTAGGGATATCATCAGTACAATGTAGCTCAAACTATTTTGACATGTTTGGGTGAAAAATAGGACCACGCCTAGTGTAAACATACCCATCCAGACGCATTGGAATAGTCAGTTTGGTCGCATCAGAAGCAGGATAAAAGTTACACCCCTTTGCAACTTTACACTGCCTCCTGCTGACAATTTTTGGGGTAGCAGAAAACCTTTCACCACGGGCAAATGTCTCAGAGATATAAAAAACTGAGAGAGGTTATTGTAGAGGCACTCTACATGATCACACTGCCTTAGACAGAATGTTTCTAAGTGACACGGTTTTCAAGTAACATCTCGTCAAAGATTACTACCTTTTTGCACTTTGGACTCTTTAGGGATATCGTCGGTACAATGTAGCTCGAACTGTTTCAACATATTTGGGTGAAAAATAGGACCATGCCTAGCATAAATGTACCCATCTGGATGCGTTGGAATAGTCAGTTTGGTCGCATCAGGAGCAGGATGAAAGTTACACCCCTTTGCAACTTTACTCTGCCTCCTTCTGATGATTTTTGGGGCAGCAGAAAACATTTCACCACGGGAAAATGCCTCAGAGATATAAAAAACTGAGAGAGGTTATTGTAGAGGAAAATGTTGCAAGCCACTGCAACGATGACATGTGCCATCCAAGCATAATTTCTTGTAGAATATTTGACCTTCCTCTCTTTCACATAAAATTCTTGATATGAAGTCTCTTGAAGATGTTGGTGGGGCACATAGGGCACAACCCTGCAAATCATTGTTAGTATGCATGTCTAAACATATAGACCTATAAACATCAAAATGGTTAGAAAATTCAATATGTAATCTACAACAACAAGTAGTGCATGTGTGATTTATCTTAACATAGAAAGGTTTTAGCATTTCAAAATATCTTTGACAAATTTTAATTTGAGGATACTTCTCTAGAAATTTACCATAAAACTGTGTTTGAGTCTCATCCAAAAAATGCTTTGGATGTGGCTCGCGGTTCTGACTACCAATTCTCCTTCTTACCACATCCCTTTGATTCGGAGATACCCTTGTGTAATTCTTCTAAAAGTCTTCAATTAGTGATCTCAATGCTTCAACAATTGGTTTATCTTTTCGTGGTAGTCTCCCCGAGAACGCCCATAATTCATTGGCATTAGTGTCCTCAATTCTTTGGCATCTTCCAATGGCTCTTGATAAAGTTTTCCTATTAATTCTCAATTGTTGAATCATCTTTGTAATGAGACGAGCTTTCCTCATTTGGCTACTTACTATAGTTGATGTAATCACATGCCGTGTTGCATTACTATCTTTTGTGCGTGAGGTGTTACCCACACTCTCATATGCACTCATTAGATTCTTAACAAAAGATTTTTCACTTGAAGCCTCTGATGTTCTCAACCCAAGAATCTTCATGATAGACCTATACTTTATACTTTGCATCATTTCAACAAATAGTTGACATCTTGCAGTCTCATTTAACTTTTCAAAGAATAATCTCCAAATCTTATTAGCATATCTTCTACAAGTGCATTTTGGAATCTTACCTTCTATTGGCTGCAAAATATTCTCATCAATATCAATAAAATACTTTGGCTTTCTATGCAAAATTCTAGGTGGTGTTAAGTTAGGTAAATTCATCTCAACATTAGGAATTTCATCAATATTTAAATGAGATGGGTTAGATGGCATACCTTTGATCGAAGATGGAATAGATGACATACCTTGAGGTTGAGGTGGGAACGATGGTGTACCTCCTTTATCACATGTGAGTGATGATGTACTCTCAACTTGAGATGTGGTAGATGGTGTCCCTACATGTTGACTTGCGGTAGAGGACGTGTCTCCAACTATGGTATTCAAATCTCTCGTACCACGAAGTTTTTGCATTCATTCTCTTTGTGCTGCCAATACCATATCTCTCTGTGATGGTTGTGGTTCCTCTTCAATTGGTATGTCTTCATTTATCGTGTCCAATTTCCTCTTCTCACGAAGTTCCCTCATAGCCACTGCTTTCTTTGCATTCTTAGCTTCTATCTCTTCCGATGTTGGTTTAATTCTTGATCGTTTCCTCGGCATGATGGAGAATTTGTCTATAGCATGATAAAGAGACCAATATTAGTTCCTAAGAAATGAATACAAGATAATAGTGGGATTGTATTTTTATTATGTTGTAGGGATTTATTCTTGTATAGTTTGATATCATGGTATGTTAAGGTATGTTTATTACACATAATTATTAAAGAGCCCAAGTGTAGAAAATATACATGGCATCATGTGAGATTGTAGGCTGCTTTCTTGATTGGGAATGTGTCTATTTTAAACATGTATGATAAAGCATGATAAAGTAATTCAATCTGAAATAAGGAAAATCTAAAGAACATGCATGTAAAGACTTGACATACCTAAAAAATCAAGATTCGAATGGAGAGAGTACCCAATTATGTAGTGTTTTTTTTCTTCTTGCATCATACTCCTCAACAATTTGAGTTTTTTCACCACTTGATTCCTTTTCAATGTTAAATTGAATAACACTCAAATATAATTACTAACAACAATACTATTAACCAATCTATAATGTTAAATTCCTAAAATTGAATCACAATTAACATTGCAACACTACAAAAATTGAAATTTAAATAGATATATATCAAACTTGGTGTGAAAACTATGTTATTTCCTCCTTCTCAAGTTGGCAAAGCAGAAAAGGTGGTGGAAAGATCATGCAAAGGTGGTACAATGTGTCAAATGTGCATGTGAACTTCCCAACAGCATGAAAGCACTTCTTTTTTGTCGGAGCACGTGTAGAATCAGTAAGAAAACAGAGCATGTGGGCCATGATCACGGGGGTCAACACTTTTTTACCATTTCAATAGCAAGACAAAACACGAGCGTGTTATAACGCGCTCACGTTTTGTCCTGCTATAGATTGATCACATTCTTTGCATTGATCACATCTCTTTCCAAACCTTCCCCTTCAGACTTGAATGACCACAAGGTTTTTGAGGGAGAACTTTTCCTGTTTCCTGCAAGAGCTTGCCAAATGCTCCGCCATATGATAGGCATAACAATGAAGGGGCAAGCCCTCATAATCAAGTTCTTGATAGAAAATTGATGCAGAGGAAAAGATCATTCTACTTCATACTAGGCAAAGTTCATAAAATGGTTTTCAATCCATTAGGCTCTATAAGCTTCAATAGGAATCTTTCACAAAAATAGTGACACCAAATTGAGTATCATCATCTCTGACCCAAATCAAGTTTCTTCATGCCTACACATCCCTTAACTCACTCAAAACAACAATTACCAAAGACTATCCCAACATGCATGCAACAACTCCTTTGTTGACTGTCCTAAAAGCTAGTAGCCCTATTTTAAGGATTGTTAGAGCATAACTCTTGATACAGACCTCCTCTTTAGACTGTGAAAAGCATTTTGGATACCCATCAGAGAGATTTAAGACATATCAAAAAAATCAACCTATGTTGCTTTGGAAATAATTGTCCAAAAATGGACTGTCACCGAGTAAATGAGGCCTAATAGGCTTAGCATTCACAAGGCTTATTGGAAGTGGGCACTCCACGACTCCCCACACCTTACCAATGCTTGGAACACTTCATAAAAGGTCTACCCATGCTTAGTAAATCATCAAAAATTCCTTTCCATCTGATTTTTTAAGAAAACCTAGTTTACAACTCCAAAACTGCCCTCTACCAGTCAGCAGTAGGGTATAACAATCCTAGATCCTTATCAAATTTGATCTAAATCTTATCCATCTGGTCTAAACACTGATCACAAGAAGAATATAGTTTGTTTCTCAACATAGCATACATGCAAGGACTCCTCATCTCATAAAATATCAAAGAAACCTTCATTAAATTGTTGACTGTTCTTGGAACTTTGCTTTTCTGGACTATCACAGAAAAATAGTCATAAAACTTAGCTTTTCTACACCTTAGCCTTAGCTATTTGATCGGAGACCTCAGGGATTTGAACGTACCTACTACCACACTCACTTTCCATTAAGGATCAACAACATGCAATGGATAAATCGGGGAAAACACCTAGTTTACATGCCACTGTTTACCCTAATCAGGGTTTTTGACAGTTTTCACCAAATTTGCAATAACTTTCACAAAACGAAACCAAAATGTATGAAACCAACTGCAAATGGAAGGTGGTTGGAAGAACAAACACTTATAATCAACATAGCATGTATCCTTTCCTGTACAGGACCGTATAATATCAGAAAACAACAAAAATTCTGAAGGAATACATAAAAATAGTGTTATTTTATCATTCCAATTCATACATTCAACCACTTCCGAGGTCTTTGAAGATTACAAGGCCTATTTAAAGGCATACACTCATGTCTTTTCAGTTTCCACTGTCTTGGAATGAACCAAGAGCCACAAGACTCTTCACCTTCCAAGTTTGCATCATTTTACATTTTTAGGAATTTTCCATTTTGTATGACAACTTTTATACATTATGTCCAAATGACTCCAACATATCTTCAAATGATCAAATTGATCCTATTACAACATTGAATCTCTAAAATGGAATCAAATTACAAAAATTTGTCTATGGAAACATTAATTTGACAAGGTGCTCCTGCACCATACAATCAACCAACAAAGATTTCCAAGTCCCTTGGAAATGTGTCTGCAACAAAAGTCTCTTTCCTCTGTCTTCAATCTTCAATCTTCAGCTACAATCTTCCAAATCTTCACATCAAGAAAGGTGACCAACCAACCAACAAAACAAACTACCATCTTCATAGAGCATCCTCAGGCTCCTTCTACTCCCATTAGTGGAGTACTCTTCAGGTTGCAACCTCAAGTGCTTCTTCAGATGTCCACCCTACACACTACTTCACAACCAACCAAACCATTCATCTCACACAACAGCAGATCCTGGTGATGCATCTACCACTCTCTCCTTAGTGGTTTCTCTCTACACCTTATCCATCCTAATTTCCATTGGAGAATGGTCATGATAGACCTCATCTTTTCTACCCACACACACAACCTCAGAAAACATCCTTTTGCAGCTAGATGGACCAAGCACCTGCAACCAAACAACTTAGCAAACAAAAACAATGGTCACCAACACAATTTTTCCTTCAGTTTTTCACCTGCCTTCTCAGTGATAGGAACAAATACAATATCTCCTCCCAGAGCTTTTGCTAGCTTTGATACCAATCTGATGCAGAGGAAAAGATCATTCTACTTCATACTAGGCAAAGTTCATAACATGGTTTTCAATCCATTAGGCTCTACAAGCTTCAATAGGAATCTTTCACAAAAATAGTGACACCAAACTAAGTATCATCATCTCTGACCCAAATCAGGTTTCTCCATGCCTACACATCCCTTAACTCACTCAAAACAACAATTACCAAAGACTATCCCAACATGCATGCAACAACTCCTTTGTTGACTGTCCTAAAAGCTAGTAGCCCTGTTTTAAGGACTGTTAGAGCATAACTCTCGATAAAGACCTCCTCTTTAGACTGTGAAAAGAATTTTGGATACCCATCAAAGAGATTCAAGACATATCAAAAAAATCAACCTATTTTTCTTTGGAAAGAATTGTCCAAAAATGGACTGTCACCGAGTAAATGAGGCCTAATAAGCTTAGCATACACAAGGCTTATTGGAAGTGGGCACTCCACGACTCCCCACACCTTACCAATGCTTGGAACACTTCATAAAAGGTCTGCCCATGCTTAGTGAATCATCAAAAATTCCTTTCCATCCAATATTTTAAGAAAACCTAGTTTACAACTCCAAAATTACCCTCTACCAGTCAGCAACAGGGTATAACAGTCCTAGATCCTTATCAAATTTGATCTAAATCTTATCCATCTGGTCTAAACACTGATCACAAGAAGAATATAATTTGTTTATCAACATAGCATACATGCAAGGACTCCTCATCTCATAAAATATCAAAGAAACCTTCATTAAACTATTGACTGTTCTTGGAACTCTGCTTTTCTGGACTGTCACAGAAAAATAGTCATAAAACTTAGCTTTTCTACACCTTAGCCTTAGCTATTTGGTCAGAGACCTTAGGGATTTGAAGGTACCTACTACCACACTCACTTTTCATTAAGGATCAACAACATGCAATGGCTAAATCGGGAAAACACCTAGTTTACATGCCACTGTTTACCCTAATCAGGGTTTTTGATAGTTTTCACCAAATTTGCAATAAATTTCACAAAATGAAACCAAAATGTATGAAACCAACTACAAATGGAAGGTGGTTGGAAGAAAAAACACTTACAATCAACATAGCATGTATCCTTGCCTGTACAGGGCCGTACAGTATCAGAAAACAACAAAAATTCTGAAGGAATACATAAAAATAGTGCTATTTTATCATTCCAATAAATACATTCAACCACCTCTGAGGTCTTTGAAGATTACAAGGCTTATTTAAAGGCATACACTCATGTCTTTTCAGTTTCCACTATCTTGGAACAAACCAAGAGCCACAAGACTCTTCACCTTCCAAGTTTGCATCATTTTACATTTTTAGGAATTTTCCATTTTGTATGACAACTTTTACACATTATGTCCAAATGACTCCGACATATCTTCAAATGATCAAATTGATCCTATTACAACACTGAATCTCTAAAATGGAATCAAATTACAAAAAATTGTATATGGAAACATTAATTTGACAAGGTGTGTTGATAACTGAGAGGGGGGGGTGAATCAGTTATCCTAATTATTTCCGTTTTTGACCTTTATTGTTAATTAATGCAGCATTGAATCAAACACAAAAACATTGCCATGAAATAAGAAACACATGACATGGTATTTTTGATGTGGAAACCCTGTTAAGGGAGAAAACCACGGGGTGATTAACCCAAAATTATTCTCTGTTAGAAGAATAGGAAATTACAAAAATGGCACTTGCCAATTAGGGCTCACTGCCCGAGCACACTGCTCACAAAGAGGCCCACTGCCTACAAGGAGACACACTGTCTACAAAGTGATAAGAATCACAGTCTTGAACTGATTGGAAGCATCTGCATATGCTGGAGTTCAGTTCCGGTTAGGCTCAGTACACTGATCTGCTGCACTTCATCTCTCCTCTGTTCTTTATTCTGCTATCCTTTCACATACCGGATCTTTCTTGCTACTTCTGCTCTGTTCTGCACTTATTCGCATATACCTTCACACACTCACACACTTCACAACTAAATCCATCCTTTATATATATCCGCACAAGTAATTTCATCACTTTTCTAGTCGGCATCCGGAACAGTCTAGTTTCTTACAAACTCTGTTCTGTCGGCTGAATCCTTGCTCACCAAGCAATGCGGATCAAGCATATACTTGTAGATATCATTAATCATGTCGGCCAAACATGATTCATGCCTTCACAACCTTTATCATCAACAGTAACACATCCGGAAAGTAGTCTGATACTCTGTCAGTCAGTTCTTCCTCTGTTTTCACTGTCTCTCAGGAATCCGGTACTCAACTATTCATATTTTTTCCTTGTCCATCACCGGAGGCTAAATCCTTGGAATATACCACTCAAGGTAGTCCTCTTGACTTCCCCAAATCCGCACTGCACCAAGACACTTCCTCTGAGAGATCCGGACCAATCTGTCGGACCTTGCCACATGCTCTGTTCTTGTTCACCGGACCACAACAATCTTTATTCTGACTTCCGGTAGAGACACACCATGACTTGCGGATATGTGGGATGACCTTTGTTGCCATCAATGACAACAACCATGAATCCATATAGTGTCTCTTGCCAACAATCTCCCCCTTTGGCATTGATGGCAACACTTAGTGAAAAATGACTAAGTGTTTACACTATGCTCCCCCTTTGCTGATGCTCTGTCTTTATATACAATTTTCAGAACTCCCCCTTAGTTGGATTCCTCATTTTTCACTGCTCCTCACTCCCCCTTTGACATCAATGGCAAAGGGTAGGGTCCGCACACCAAAATTTTCAAAAAATTTCTATACATAGCCGCATATTTACATACTCACATATACTGAAGAATGTCTGCAAAGGATGTCTTCAATTGGATCAGTTCTGTAGCCCAACTTTGCTTCATTCTATCCAAAATTGAGATGTGACCACTCAACAAAAATGCAAAAGCTTCTGCCCTCTTGAGATCTATCGGATCATTTGTTTGGGCGGTGGTCTGAGCATCATTGATGGCCTCATGCATAGTTTCTAACTTAGGGATTATAATCCTTCTAAGTTCTCCCATCCGGTTAGTGATATTCTTCCTTTCCTTCTCAAGATTCTTTATTTCATTCAAGACTGCAATAGTCTGACATTCTTGATTTATTATGGAGGAAGAGAGAGGATCAAAACTTTGAGATAAACTTTGTAGCTTGTCCTGTTCCTCTTTTATTTTCTTATCAATTGCTGTTGTTGCCTTTGACCAGGATATACAAAATTTGTAAATGTCACCGCCATCCTTAAGAGCATTTTCTAAGCTCTTTATTCCAATACTCATATTTCTCCTATCGTTAGAGATTAATCCTAATACTTCTGAAAATCTTTTATCCAAAAATTCCTTCCGGACCTTTTCTTCAGCAGATTTTTCTAGAGATTCAAAATGTGTACTAACACTGCTGACTAAGGTTTTGAGATTACCGGAAGAGGAGGCTGTGGGATCCTTTTGAAAAGATGGCATGATCTTTTCTAGCACTCCAGATGCTACCTCCATAAGCTCACAGTCTTCCATGTGAGATTTCAGCAGTTTCTCTTTGACTTTCTCATTTGCAAATGAGGCTATTTTCATTGTTTGCACCGGTGACAAAGAGTCAAAATCTAATGGTCCTTTTAGCAGGTCCGGTTCATCAATTTCTATAGTGGCTTTTGTCAGGAATTCTTGAACAGTTTGTGCAGTGTCTCTTGCCGGAGACAGATGTTTCTTCTCTTCTGCAGTTTTGTCCTTTTGAATCTTTTCTCCTTCCTTACTCTTACCACTTTCAGTCGTGGTTTTCTCTGTTGGGGTGCTGTCAACCTCTTTTTCTTTAACTGCTGCTTCTTTCTCCTGTAGTTTCTCTTCTTCTTGGGATCCGGAGACTGTAGGGGAAACCGGAGGAGAGATGTTAGTCTGTTCAGGGCCCACTTCTTCTGGAGCAGATGATTCCAAATCCGCAGCTGTTTCTGCACCTAAGTCCTCTACAACAGGAAGATTGAACCTTTTGAAGGCCTTCCGGAGGATCTCTTCTGTCTCTTTGGCCACTTTGTCAGTCTCACCAAGCATGAGTTGATTCATCCTGGCTTTACTTCTGAACTCATCTTTGCAGTCTTTGAAGATTATGTTCATTGTCTTGGGATCAATTTGAGGATATAGCTGAATAGCTATCTGCTCCCGGATCTCAGGATCTTTTGCATGAGCATTATTCTTTCTTATTTCTAATTCCTTTTCTAGGCTTTTAGGAATAAGAGATATGATCTCAATGAAAGCCTTATTGTATATGTTCAGATATTTGACTGTGGCTTCCTGCAGAGTCTTTTGGTCAGCCTCATTGTAGTCATCATACAATTCAGTCATTGGTTGAAGGTTTCCATCCACCGTAACCGACTTGATTACACTCTCTAGAGACAGAGTGGGCTTTTCAACAGATACCTCTGCCATTTCATCCTTGTCTTGGCCTGTGGAGGGTTTACCGGATCCTTTCTTCTTCTGCTTCTTTATTTCTTTTACTCCCTCATCTGACTCTGTTTCCTCTTCATCCTTTTGGCTTTCATAAGCCCTTGTGGCTTTTGTCTTAGATCTTTTACCGGATGCCTGGACTTCCGGTTTTGAGCTTTTGGTTGTGGGAGGTGCAGATCTTTTTGATGATCTGGTCCGGGTGGAAGTTTCAACCGGAACACTTTCTTTACTTTTCTTTTCTTCCTCAGCCTTCCTCCTCTTTTCCCAGCTGGCATCAAGTGCCTCTTTTGAGATGCCTAGGCCTTGAGCAATATGCTCTACTTCTTTTCTTACCTTTCTCTTTATCTCCGGTTCCCTAAGTTCTACATGTATCTTTACACTCAGCTCCTCAAAGGTTCCAAACCTTTCTGCCTTTGGATCTTTGGGCTGACTTAGCATGTGTTGAACATGCAGCTCCACTATTTGCTCATCCACTTCATACCCCATGGGCATGATCCATACAGTTCTTGGTTCTACTGCCTCCATTAGACACTGATCTGTTTCTACCATGAAGCATACTGTGTCTTTGTACTTTTCAACGAGGGATAGGGGTATTCTTTCTCTTGCATGCATCATGCTTTGGAAGTTCTTGAAGTATCCCCATAGAGCTGTGTTTCTTGCTTTAGCATCCCCAAGTCCATGCAAATAGTCTCTGATTTGGATGGCAACCGGTCTGTCATTCTGCCATATCCATCCACTGGATCCGGGAAGCTCATTCATGTAGTAAAAGAAGAGACAAAGGATCAGATTGCCATACTTGAAGGAGTTTTTCTTGTCCTTCTTAATCTTCTGTAGATTTTCAAAGAGTTGGTTTACAAGAAGCTCACACAAGTCATAGTTTGCATTCTCCTTTAACATTTGATAGGCTGTGTAGATTGCAGTTCCCGGTACTGAATTTTCCCTACTGGAGTGATAGATTTTGTAACCAATTATCATAGATGCAAATTTGACATCCGGTTCAGTGATGTCATCAACTGTCATAGCTCTCTTGTCAAACTTGGATCCGGTTGCATCACTAACTGTCTGATTTTTGACAGATTTGAGAACAGGTAATCCACCGGATGAGTGCAGACCGGTTACAGCCCTAATTGCATCTTTGGTGATCTTGAAGGGCTTGTTCAACCATAGGAAGTTGTCATGTACTCTACTTAGTACATACCAGACCCATTCATCTTCTTCAAAACAGGGGAAATGAATGCACTGTGCAAAGTGTTTGTCCCGGATGGCTTTGTACTGAGGTTTGATCTCAAAGGAGTCATCTATCAATTGTTTGTGATAGATATCCATCAGTTTTGATTCTCCAAAGTCTTCAAGATTCGCATGGATGTAAACCCTAATATCTTCCGTGTGCAATACACCATGAGGAACACTAGAGAAGGCTCCTAGTGGATCTACCTCCAAGGATTTGTAAGGATGTTTCTTAAATTCAGGTCAGGGCCTATCTGAGATTTTCACTATATTTGGAGTAGCCATTTCTTCAAAGATTTGCAGTGAGATAATGAAAACGGAGAATACCTTATGCGCCTTCGGTTTGCACGGAGTGGTTGGATTGATTTCTTTATGCAATGACTTCGGCAGGAGATCTTTGGTGTGCTTGATGAATCTTGTTGCAGGGCTCCACTTTTCGCTTCTTCTTGAGTGTAGAATGAGCAAATGCTTTTTGAGAAATCCCTTATATTGCTCCGCAAACCCTAATATCTGATGGCAATAAATGCTCGACCTATATTATTCGGGTTTGCCTTATCCGGATAGCTTGGAGTATCCCGGATCAGTCCTGATCTGTGAACGTCATCCGGATCTTTCAATCATGAATAAATCGAGGTGACACATTACAAGAACATCCCAAACACTCTGTCCAATCCGCAGAATAAGACAATGCACTTCCGGATCTCTCCGGATCTTTTTGTAATCCTCTGTCATACCGGAGCATCTCCCGAAACAGGTCTTACTTGATCGATCACAGCTTCTTCATATCTCCATGCGGACCTCTGAAATCTTATCTGGATCATCTCAAGACTTATATCTTCAAACCCTTTACTCCGCATCTTGTGCCACATCCGGCACCACTTGATTGGCTGGGGGAACTGGATTTTCTTTGAGTCTCCCCCTGAGCCAGAGCTCACTTTTTAATTTCTGGAAGAAATATCAGCACCAGAGTCTGGTGCGGATCCAACCTCTACATTCTCTGAACTTTTCTTCACCCAAATCTTTGTCATCTGATTCCTAACTTCATCTGCATTCATCTTTTGTTTACCCTTGTCTTGATTCTGATTATACACCAGACCTCTTTTGTCCTGATTCTTGCTTCTGCAGACTTTAGCATTATGACCGGACCTATTACAGATTTGGCAAATAACATTTCTTTGCATATTTGACTGATAACCTCTTGATTTGCATTGATTAGCCATATGACCTACTCTATTGCATGTAAAGCATCTACCTTTGAATGAATTGTTTACTTGCATATTTCTGCATTCATGGGATTTGTGTCCATACCTTTTGCAGTTAAAGCACTGTCCGGAGAAGGATGAATTAATCTGATTCATTCTCTTTTTGCACTGATTAGCTTTGTGACCAAAGTGGTTGCAGCTGTGGCAGTATCCATTGAAAGATGGATATCTTTGAGCATTGGGTTGTCTTACCGGAGGTCTTCTAGGTCTATTCCTTGGATTTTCTGATCCAAAATTCTTTTGACCAGATCCGGAGCTTTCTCCTTTCTCATATCCCAAACCATACTTGTCATCTATCCTCTTTTGACTTCCAAGAAGAACTTCAAGTTGAGCAGAACTTATCTTAAATTTCTCTTTATATTCATTTGCTGTTTGAAGGTCTCTTTTGAGAGAGGCAGTTTGATCCTCAAGTTTTTCTTCATTATCTTTGGCATCTTCAAGATCAGATTCAAGATGTCTGATAATCCTGTCCATCTGGTGGCATTCTTCTAATTTTTCTTTAAGAGATTGTCTTAGATTGTCTTCGGCTTTTCTTTTTTCTTCAATCTCTTGAGTAAATTTTATAGTTCCTGATTCCATTTCATGTCTTAACATAATGACTTCTTTTGATAACTTTTCACATAACTTGGTTTGCTCAGTCAATTCTTCATTTGTATTGCTTTCTTCACTTTGTCTTGCCAATTGTTGGAGCAGCTCCTTTCTCTTTTTCATAGAGAGACTTAATTTGTCTTTTAATTCTCTCATGAATTCATCAGCCTGTTTGAGTCTTTCCTTTAATTCATTGACTTCAGAATTTGACTGTTCAAGATCCTCAAGGGCAGTCTTGAGTTGCTCCCTTAAACCATATGCATCCATTTGAACTCCCAGATCTTCCTCAAGCTGTTAGGCTCTATTAGGAGGAACTTAGCTCTGATACCAATTGTTGATAACTGAGAGGGGGGGTGAATCAGTTATCCTAATTATTTCTGTTTTTGACCTTTATTGTTAATTAATGCAGCATTGAATCAAACACAAAAACATTGCCATGAAATAAGAAACACATGACACGGTATTTTTGACATGGAAACCCTGTTAAGGGAGAAAACCACGGGGTGATTAACCCAAAATTATTCTCTGTTAGAAGAATAGGAAATTACAAAAATGGCACTTGCCAATTAGGGCTCACTGCCCGAGCACACTGCTCACAAAGAGGCCCACTGCCTACAAGGAGACACACTGTCTACAAAGTGATAAGAATCACAGTCTTGAACTGATTGGAAGCATCTGCATATGCTGGAGTTCAGTTCCGGTTAGGCTCAGTACACTGATCTGCTGCACTTCATCTCTCCTCTGTTCTTTATTCTGCTATCCTTTCACATACCGGATCTTTCTTGCTACTTCTGCTCTGTTCTGCACTTATTCGCATATACCTTCACACACTCACACACTTCACAACTAAATCCATACTTTATATATATCCGCACAAGTAATTTCATCACTTTTCTAGTCGGCATCCGGAACAGTCTAGTTTCTTACAAACTCTGTTCTGTCGGCTGAATCCTTGCTCACCAAGCAATGCGGATCAAGCATATACTTGTAGATATCATTAATCATGTCGGCCAAACATGATTCATGCCTTCACAACCTTTATCATCAACAGTAACACATCCGGAAAGTAGTCTGATACTCTGTCAGTCAGTTCTTCCTCTGTTTTCACTGTCTCTCAGGAATCCGGTACTCAACTATTCATATCTTTTTCCTTGTCCATCACCGGAGGCTAAATCCTTGGAATATACCACTCAAGGTAGTCCTCTTGACTTCCCCAAATCTGCACTGCACCAAGACACTTCCTCTGAGAGATCCGGACCAATCTGTCGAACCTTGCCACATGCTCTGTTCTTGTTCACCGGACCACAACAATCTTTATTCTGACTTCCGGTAGAGACACACCATGACTTGCGGATATGTGGGATGACCTTTGTTGCCATCAATGACAACAACCATGAATCCATATAGTGTCTCTTGCCAACAAGGTGCTCCTGCACCAAAAATGCCCATCGAGGAAGAAAGACAGATCTTCTTTGGAAGCAGAAGTTCTAGTTTGTGACAAATCCTTATCCAAGCATAAATAGCAAGGGTTCTATCAAGAGATTTCTAATCCACTTCCACAAAGTCTCCTGAAGACTTCCTGATTGATTCCAAAACATCCACACCCCAAAACTGGAGAGGCAATCAATATAATCAAACCCATAAATCTACATTTGACAAAAGAAACCCTCAACACTATACCTTAAACCCTAATCCCTCAACCCTCAACCCTAATCCATCATCCCTCAACTCTAATCCCTCATCCCTAAACCCTAAATGCTATCCATATTCCTAAACCCTCAACAGACTCGATATTATACCTTAAACCCTAATCCCTTATCCCTAAACCCTCCAACCCTATCTCTAATCCTTATACCCTCCACACTCTACTTTAACCCTAATCCCTCGAGCCTCAACCCTATCCCTAAACCCTTTACACTCGAACCTCAACCCTCAACCCTCAACCCTATCCCTAAACCCTAAACCCTAAACCCTCAACCCTCAACGTCAAATCCTAATCCCTCAACCCTAAACCTTATCCCTAAACCCTAATCCCTCAACCCTAATCCATCATCCCTCAACTCTAATCCCTCATCCCTAAACCCTAAATGCTATCCCTATTCCTAAACCCTCAACATACTCCATACTATACCTTAAACCCTAATCCCTTATCCCTAAACCCTCCAACCCTATCCCTAATCCTTATACCCTCCACACTCTACTTTAACCCTAATCCCTCGACCCTCAACCCTATCCCTAAACCCTTGACCCTCAAACCTCAACCCTTAACCCTCAATGTCAAACCCTAATCACTCAACCCTTAACTCTGATCCCTCAACCCTCAACCCTATTCCTAAACCCTAAACCCTAAACACTCAACCCTATTCCTAAACCCTCTACCCTCAACCCTCAATGTCAAATCCTAATCCCTCAACCCTTTACTCTAATCCCTCAACCCTAAACCCTATTCCTAAACCCTCAACACTATACCTTAAACCCTAATCCCTCAACCCTCAACCCTAAACCCTAATCCCTCAACCCTCAACCCTAATCCGTCATCCCTCAACTCTAATCCCTCATCCCTAAACCCTAAATGCTATCCCTATTCCTAAACCCTCAACATACTCCATACTATACCTTAAACCCTAATCCCTTATCCCTAAACCCTCCAACCCTATCCCTAATCCTTATACCCTCCACACTCTACTTTAACCCTAATCCCTTGACCCTCAACCCTATCCCTAAACCCTTGACCCTCGAACCTCAACCCTCAACCCTCAACGTCAAACCCTAATCCCTCAACCCTTAACTCTGATCCCTCAACCCTCAACCCTATCCCTAAACCCTAAACCCTAAACCCTCAACCCTCAATGTCAAATCCTAATCCCTCAACCCTTCACTCTAATCCCTCAACCCTAAACCCTATCCCTAAACCCTCAACACTATACCTTAAACCCTAATCCCTCAACCCTCAACCCTAAACCCTAATCCCTCAATCCTCAACCCTAATCCGTCATCCCTCAACTCTAATCCCTCATCCCTAAACCCTAAATGCTATCCCTATTCCTAAACCCTCAACAGACTCAATACTATACCTTGAACCCTAATCCCTTATCCCTAAACCCTCCAACCCTATCCCTAATCCTTATACTCTCCACACTCTACTTTAACCCTAATCCCTCGACCCTCAACCCTATCCCTAAACCCTTGACCCTCAAACCTCAACCCTTAACCCTCAACGTTAAACCCTAATCCCTCAACCCTTAACTCTGATCCCTCAACCCTCAACCCTATCCCTAAACCCTAAACCCTATACCCTCAACCCTCAACATCAAATCCTAATCCCTCAACCCTTCACTCTAATCCCTCAACCCTAAACCCTATCCCTAAACCTTGAACACTATACCTTAAACCCTAATCCCTCAACCCTCAACCCTAAACCTTATCCCTAAACCCTAATCCCTCAACCCTCAACCCTAATCCGTCATCCCTCAACTCTAATCCCTCATCCCTAAACCCTAAATGCTATCCCTATTCCTAGACCCTCAACGGGCTTGATACTATACCTTAAAACCTAATCCCTCTACCCTCGACACTCTTATTTAACCCTAATCCCTTGGCCATTAACCCTAGCCCTCAACCTCAACCCTCAACCCTCAACCCTCAACATTAAACCCTAATTCATCAACCCTAAACCCTAATCCCTCAAACCTAAACCCCATCCCTAAACCATCAACCCTCAACACTATACCTTAAACCCTAATCCCTATCCCTCAACCCTTAACCCTTAAAACTTAAACCCTATCCCTACACCCTCAACACTTGACACTATATCTTAAGCCTTAAACCCTCATCCCTAAAGCCTCAACCCTCAATCCTTAAACCTTCAACCCTATCCCTAATCCCTCTACCCTCGACACTCTAACCCTAACCTCGACATTAAATGCTAATCCGTCAACCCTAAACCCTAGTCCGTCAACCCTAAACCCTATCCCTAAACCCTCAACCCTCAACACTATACCTTCAACCCTAATCCCTCAACCCTCAACCCTAAACCCTAATCCCTCAACCCTCAACCCTAATCCATCATCCCTCAACTCTAATCCCTCATCCCTAAACCCTAAATACTATCCATATTCCTAAACCCTCAACAGACTCGATACTATGCCTTAAACCATAATCCCTAATCCCTAAACCCTCCAACCCTATCCCTAATCCTTACAACCTCCACACTCTACTTTAACCCTAATCCCTCGACCCTCAACCCTATCCCTAAACCCTTGACCTTTGAACCTCAACCCTCAACCCTCAACGTCAAACCCTAATCCCTCAACCCTTAACTCTGATCCCTCGACCCTCAACCCTATCCTTAAACCCTAAACCCTAAACCCTTAACCCTCAACGTCAAATCCTAATCCCTCAATCCTTCACTCTAATCCCTCAACCCTAAACCCTCAACACTATACCTTAAACCCTAATCCCTCAACCCTAACCCTAAACCTTATCCCTAAACCCTAATCCCTCAACCCTAATCCGTCATCCGTCATCCCTCAACTCTAATCCTCAACCCTAAACCCTAATCCCTAATCCCTCTACCCTCAACACTCTACCTTAAACCTAATCCCTTGACCCTAAACCCTAATCCCTTAAGGTCCTAAACTCTAATCCCTTATCCCTAAACTCTAAATCGTATCCCTAAACACTCAACCCTCAACCTTAAACCTTAATCACTCAATCCTTATCCACCCCTCTCCTTCCCTATCTGGTTCACTCCCATCTCTACCCTCCTCTACCCTCGACACTATACATACATACATATAGGCATACATAGATACATACATACATACATATTGGCATACATAGATACATACATACATACATATAGGCATACATAGATACATACATACATACATACATATAGGCATACATACATACATACATGATTAATAGCCTTAAAGATAAAAAAAATTAAGAGGAACATAACGCGAGCGCGTTATAACGCGCTCGCGTTATGTCAAACATGACAAACAACAGACTTGCGGAAAAGAAAAATGCAAAGCAAAACATAACGTGAGCGCGTTATAACGTGCTCGCGTTATGTCTTGCTTTGGGAATCCCAAGCCTTGGGCTTGGGATTTGCTTTGGATTTCCAACCCAAAGGCTTGGAGTGCCTTTTGAACAGTCACAGACGTGTTTTTCTAGATTCTTCAAGATTTCACATAATTTCGTTCGTGCTAACCCTCAGATTTGCACGTGTTTCAATGTCGAACAAATCGAACACCTGGGTAATGTTAGGCTTTCTCTTAGCTATTTGATGATGTGTTTTTTTCACATTTTAACAATGTTAAGCCTTTCATCTTTAATTTCTTTTGTTTGTGTGTCCGTTTTTGGGCAAAAACCATTGTTTGGTCTTTTTTTCATTGTAAATTAACTATTCATTAAAATTTCAAAAAAATTACATATTTAGAAACTAGACTCCATTCTACAAATATTAAAGAAAGAAAAAAATGATTTTCAATTACTTTTCAAAATTTATAGGGTAGCACGGCCAAAATTCTGTTTTTTAGGATGTGTCCACTTTGAAAATTTGTAAAAAATCAAATATTCATCAAAAAATTATCAGAAAAATCGGGCATAAACTACATGCTATTAGCTAATTTCTCACTAAAGCGATTTTCAAAATACTAAAAAAAAGTTGACCTTTTGAGGGAGCCACAAAACATGCTATGTTATGTTTTTTTGACAGAAACAACACCAATTTCTGTGGCTCCCTCTTTTGAACCCCTTAATCTATGCCATTTTTTTAAAAAATAGTAGTTTAGAAAGTAGACTCGGAGCACTACAAACATTGTTTTGGTTGCATCTCCAAATTTTGAGTGTAACTATGCTCAATTTCTCATCCAAGGCCAGTATTTCCTGATTTCAGAAAAAAAGTGGCCACTTAAGACCCCTTTTTGGCCCCCCATCTTCTTGCACTTACCCTTCTAAATATAGTTTTTGTAACTATACTATCTCTTTATAGGCATGTGTAGTAGCCATATTATTTACTCTGATAGTAGATAAAATAATCATTTGGCATCTCTTACTCATCCAACTTATAGTACTGCCAAACAAATAAAACACATAGTTGCTAGTGGACCATTGTCTATCCAAGTCACTTACCCAATCTACATCAACAAAGCTTTGTATGTTTAATAACTTTCCCACATTATTAAAAGAATGATAACATAGGAAATAATCAAAAGTCCCTTGCAAACATTTAAATACCCTCTTAATATGAATCTAATTCTCTCTACAAGGGTTAGCCATAAACCTGCTAAGAAGTCCCATTGATTGGGTAATATCTAGTCTAATACAAACCAGTGCATACATTAGGCTACTACCAACAATAGCATAATATTATACATATCCTCTACATCATTTAACTTAGGACACATATCCATTTAAATCTTAGTGCCTATAGGTAAAGGAATACTCTTTGGCTTACAATTTGCATAGCAAACCACCATAAAATGGTGTCAACATACTTACTTTGACTAATCCAAAGCTTTCTATTAACTCAGTTCCTACTAATTTCCATTCCCAAATTGAAGTTTTTTCCCCTAGATATTTCATGTCAAATGCTCCTAAAAGTTGAATTTTAAGCTCCCTAATCATTGCCTTTCTATTACTAATAAACATGTCATTCACATACAAGATAATTAGAATCTAATCATCAATACACTTAATGTAAACACAATGATCCTCTTTTCTTCTAGCAAAACCTAGCTTCAAAGAAAATGCATAAAATTTTTGATACCACATCTGAAACCATTATTTTAAACCATACAAAAATCATTTTAACTTGCAAACCAAATTTTCTCCCCTTTACCTCAAACCCATCTAGTTGTCACATACAAATTTCCTCTTTAAGATCCCCATGCAAGAAAATAGTTCTAACATCCATAAATGCTCAATCTCAAAATCACAAGTTGCAGTAATTCTATAATAGGAATCTAATAGAAGATAATTTAGCAATAGGAGAATATTTCACCAAAATCAACTCCCTTTATTTGGTAGTAGCCCTTTGCCACCAATCTGTTATGCCCTCAATCCTATAATGTACATAGGGATATGAGTAGTCTAATTGTGGCTACCATAAATCTTAATTAAGTTATATGATTATTAATATAGTCTTATATATGTATTTAAGTTGCCCTAGGTGGCATCAATGGCATAAGTAGGGTATATATAGGAGGTAGTGGTTAGTTTATTAGCATAGTTGTCTATTGTGTTTATATTGAACATTATTGGAGGTAGCCCCATTGAAGTGGCTTATTACTATCAAGTATTTGTAGCATAATTCATATTATATTCTTCTCTTGTGCAAGTTATTTTATTGCAAGTGGTAGATCAAAGCATGATCTTGACAATTTGAGAGCAAGAATCAAAGGCATTTTTTTGACTCAAGAGGTCAAATTGTGGAGCGCATATCTCTTAATTTGATAAAAAATTTCTTGATTTTTGGATGGATTTTCAAGGCCATATTGAAGCAACAACAATCTAGATTTGAGGTCATTTGGTGCAAATTTGAAGGAGTTATTGTGAAATTAGGGTTTCCCTCAAATTCATTTCCATGGCTACAAATTAGTGTTTTTTTCTAATTTTTGGAGGGCTAATCAAGGACATATTAAAGTTTTAATACAATCTAGATTTGAGGTAATTTAGAGAAGATTTGGGGAATCTATTGCAAATTAGGGTTTCCACCAAATTTGCTCTCAACATTGCAAATTAGGAAATTTCTTGGAGATTTTTTTTGAAAGGTGAGATAGAGGCCCAAGTATGTTATAGTTAAAATTTTAGATTATTTTGATTTTTTTTTGAGTAATTTATTGTGAAAACCATTTTGATGGCATCATGGTGGGGGATTCAATAAGGGGCAAGGGAATAAATCCTATCACCCCAAGGAAATCTCCTGAGAAGGATGATCCAATTGTAGAAGAGAAGGATCCCATGGATGTTCAAGATTCTATAGATGTAGTAACCACCAAGGTTAAGGAGGAGATCCTAGTGGTAGTGTCTCATAAAGAAGATATCGATAAAATACACATATAATTATCTTCTCTCATAACCTTTGTGGATATTGAATAGGTGGATTCACACCAAGAGACTAGGGAAGAAGATGTGCTTCTAAGGATCATAATGCTTTTGAGTTTGATTTTGATCTAAAGATGGATCGTCAACTAAATAATTCTATGGGTAGGCACTTCACACTAAAGGTGGCTATGAAAAATTTTGATGGCAAGGATCCAACCAAATGGCTCTACCAAATGGAGTAGTTCTTTGATCAAGTTATCATTTTGTAGGACCACAAAAGGTTTCAATGGCATCCTTATTCTTGAAACTAAAATAATTCATTTGGTAGCATTGGCTATGTGAAGATAAGAAAAAGAAGGGACATGTTGTCACATGGTCTATTTTCTAAGAGGAACTCATGTCACAGTATGACAATAGTCTTATACACAACTACTTCATCTAGATCACTGGATTAAATAAAATGGGTGCTAGAGAGGAAAAAGGAAAAGGAGAAGAAGGAGAAGGAAAAGAAGAAGAGAAAGACAAAGGAGAAGGACAAGGAGGAGTAGGAGAAGGAGGATGAGAGAAGGAGAACACATTCAACACTAGCAAGAGGTATTCTCTAGTCTTAAATAGAACAAGGCAAAGACACATAACTATTAGGAAATTACCAAGTTTATCAAACCATTTCCTACATAACCATATGAGAGAAAATGATGTATACAAGCTTACAAAATAACCATAATGCAAAGATGAAAATACATACCACAAGACAACACAAGATATATCCTGGGAAAACCCTCAAGAGGGAAAAACCCAACCTCCAAAAGCATCCACACTCAATGTATTATTCAGAAATAAAACATTACAATACACGTACAAAGTTTCATGAATACTTTTAAAGCATGAAGCTCCTCCAATGCATCGTCCATGTGTCCAAGCATGTAACCACACATTCCATGCCATGCTTCACATATGCACTCATAAGAGAAAATTAATACAATGACAACGCACTCAACTAGCCAACCCAAAACACTAACCATGTGCTTACTTTTATAGATTCAAGCTCACACAAATATAACTTTGGTTTTTGGAAGACCACGTGTCTCAAAACCATGAGAGCACAAAACCATTTATAATGTCAAATATTGCATACCCTTGCAATTTCATGCTATATTTTGGCCTTTCTTTGGTGTACATTCCCTTAGTTTGTCGGTAGGCTCATTTTAGCCCTTGCATTAGCCTTTTTCCTTGCTATGGTGCTTATGCCTTGTCGTATGTGTTTTCTTTTTTTTCAAATCCATTTTCACTTTTGTGTTATCCCTGCGATGTTCTAGTGTCTCATTATCTTTTAGCCCAAACTGTCTGGACGCTAGTGCTTCATGCAAACATCCACGCAATGTGCTAGCATCCCACAACAATTTTGTGTTTTGTGGCTATTTCTGAGTGTTCCACCACTTGTCACTCTCGTGGGTAAGTGGTAATGCCTTGGGAATATTCCAAATGGCTCATCAACTCCTTCCTCTTCCTCTTCTCTCCTCTCATTTTTGAGTTAGTCTTTTATCTCTTGGCTCTCTCTTAGCTTTCATACAACCTTCTCAAGCTCTACAACTCTCTACAACTTTCTCCTTCAACTCTCTTGCCATCTTGGATTCTTCTAGCCTTTGCAGGTGATATTGTTCTTATTTCTTAATATTGCAAGTATTTATTTTGTTGTGCCCATGAGCAGCTTGGGATAATCACACCCTTTAAATCTCTCATTTTAGTTATTGTTCTTATTTCTAGATGCACTTATATTAAGAGCACACACTAGTTTTCCTTTTATCTATATTGGCTTCTGTGGAGGTAGAAATACCAAAGCAGGGGTTGACCTAAAGGCAAACCTCCAAACAACCCCAACATTTTCTCTTGTTTTAGCTATAGGTACTTGGGAAGCATTCAATTGCATGAAGGTTTTCTAGTTTCTTCCTTCATCTTGTTATTTAAATACTTCATTTGATTAGCTAGTTTATCTTTAATGTTTCCTTTCTATTTTTATTTGGTACCAAGGTTGTCGTTGTGTTCCCTTGTTCTAGTTTTGCAGGCTAGGAAAATTGTTGAGCGGATTTCATATTTTTGTGAACTATTCACATTTCTGGGTTGTACGAACAATGTTGCTTAGTGCAGACATCTGTAAGATGCACTGGCATCCTAGACAGTGGCTTCCTCCTATCTCCTGGTTCCTCTCTTCATCCTCTTTTCAGCTCTATCACTTATTTCTATAAATTATTGTCCGGTTTCCTATAAATTAGTGTTTTCCATTCCAACACATATTTAATGTAATATAGAAGTTAGCAGTAGCTTAATTTTTATATTACACCATTGAACCCCTCATTTATTTTTTGATACTAAGTTTTCTCAATATTAATTATTTATTTTGTCTCCCACACATAAAATAACTAACCAATGTTACAATACAACTTTACAAGTGGACCCAAATAAATATTTAATGTGACTTTAAACACATCTCCTAGATGCACCACAAATAAATATTTATTTTACATAATTAAAATATTTCATTCTTGTGCAAGGTGTACAACACCCTTTTCCTAACATTCTCCCACTTTTTGTATCATTGTATAAGGGTCAATCAATGAAATATATCATCATAGCCATAAATGAAACCACGTGAATCTCTAGTATGATCTAGTGCTCCATCAAGATACCTACAATAAAATGACCACCATCTCAAGAAAGAACTCTCATCCTCCAACATGCCACCTATGGAAGAAAAGGAACAAGCCAAGGTGAAGATGTACCAATTCAAAGAACTCAAGCATCAAATCCAAGTGATAACAAATGATTATCATAAAAAATCCTAGCCCAATAGAGTGCACGATGAGAATCATGTTTTTTTCCTAGCCTAATGTATTGGTCTATTTTTTGTTTTTACATCTCCAACAACTCCTCCTTTGGCTCCTCATTCTTGTCAGGCATTTTTGGGAAACAACACTGCCAGGATGAACATGCTTATATTCATTGAGGACCTCCTTATACAACATTTGTGCATTCCGGGCAAATCCAAATGGAAAGTCCCTCACAACCGAAGGCTTATGTCTAATACGGTCGCTTCATTGCATCTCCTTTCTAGATGACTCAACCACGGATGATGCCTCACCGCACTTGCCATGCTGTAATTTGAGCTGCTTCATGATCGTTGCAAGGGTCTCCAAATTTGATGCCACATCCATCTCCATTTTCAAACTAGGCTCAACAAGCCCCACTGCATCTTTATCAACTCTACCTCCAGCATCTTGCTTTCGACCAACCCTTGTTTTATGCTTCCTTCTACGACCCATGACTATTAAAAAACAAATCATGTATAGAGGAAAAAACATTTATCATTTCAAATAATATTGCTTTATACTCCACCCACTGTTCACAACACCACCATCCTACAACCCTAACCTCACCCCTTTCTCGAATCCCACATAAACACACCTATTTGCAAACACCCATAAATTCCACACTCATAACAACCTAAAAACGAAACATGGATGCCCATTCCAAAAAGACCCAAAGAAAGCTATAGTGCAACGAAGCATTCACCATAGATGCAAATAGACTTACCAAATTTAATCTCCATATTTTAAGACTACATCTATGGCACGCAAACGAACATTATCCACCACATATGGAAAGTCATTGCACCAAGACCTCTAGCTATTCAATGACCACATTACAGGAGACAAAGCTTTTCTTCTAACACATAAAACTGAGCCATGCCACAAACAACTTATTCCCCACACATAAATACAACATGCACATTGATCCACACAACCAAGAATGATAAACAACCATGACACAACCCCTAGCATCACTCACCTATATTGCCAACTATCTCTCCAAGCAACATAAGCAAGTAACACCCACCTGGCAAGTCACAAACAACAAAACAAATTATCAAAGGCAACACACCTGTCTTCAAAATGAAGGAACCAAAAAATTAACATAAATATAAAGATAAGAATAAGAACACACAAGACCAACCAATAAATCACTAAAAGGCACATAGGCAACAATGAAAGATTTTTAACATAATCCAAAGGATGATTGCAAAGTAATAAGAATCAAACAAATTCCATCTTTTATGTCAGAAACCTGGTCCTATGTAGATTCAAGGAAAAAAGTTGGGAATTAGTGCATTCTAATACAACAAAATACAATATGTGTGAAAATCCTACTCCTTTGTATAGAACATAGCACCTATTTAGTAACAAGTAAAGAGAAGGAAAAATGTTTAAGCATGATTTCAATACATCCAAGTATGAACAACCATGATTTTAATACATCCAAATCACTTGCATCGCCATAAAGTTGTTTTAAATAACTAGTGCATAATAGCCGAGAATACAATTTTGGGTACAATTAAGTTACCTGAAGTTAAATTTGTTGCCAATAAATTGTTTAAGAAAAATCAATCCAGGATAACTACAATATGGATATAGTTAACATGTAATATGTGGCCCAGTTGGCTATCCATGTAAACAATGAAACCTAGGAATATACCACAGATACTATTATCAGTTTATATTATATCTCAGCACATGTTTGTTGCCTAAGATTTATTACATGGATATGTCGATATAATATTTAAGCACCAACAATTTTTTGGCACATTTGGTGGGATGAATCCAAGGCTTTAACCTTTAGTTTCTCTATACGACAAGATTTAGTTCCATATACTATGATTTTAGAGGAAAACTATAAGAAAATTAGCTCTTAAGAGCGTGCATCATCCACCTAGTGACTCCATTGGTCATAATATCCCATATTTCCATTTCTATAGATCATGTTTAGCTTGCAACTCTATATTTATCTCAATATCCTTTAAAATATGATGGATACTGCAAGAAGCCTACCTTTTTTTGCTTAGGATTCTAGTAGTCCTTTGATGCTACCTCAACAAAGGGATCCCATTTCTCATTTTGCTTTAAGAGCATTGCCTCATTTTTACAAAGATGGCTTAGTGTCTCCTATTAATCAAATGTAAGATGGGATAAATTTGTGTGAGATTCATAACTTGTTATATCTAAAGATATTTCCCTTAGACTATTAGCTATCTCTCTCAAAGGCACAACACTTGACTGGTTTGTAGGTTTTGCATGTGCATCTATTGCAAACTAGGAGTAGTTTGTAGATTTATTGTATGAACATTTCAAGGAGAAGGTGAACAACTTATATTTAATTGAACATCTCACCACCATAAATGATAAAGGGATTCCCAATGGAGTCCATGGATAACTTCAACTCTAGATTCAAGAAGACTTGGGAACAAAGTCCTATCTCCTTACACCTAGCTTATAAAGGTACCAAATTTTAATATTTTCAACACATGCACCTTTGAGATCTCAACGATTGAACTAAAGTGCAATAGACAGAAGTTAATGCTCAATTTTTCTATTAACCTAAGGCCATGGTGTTTTACCTAGCATGAGAAGAAAAGATGTGAGGGATTGAAAAGGAATTCTTTTATGCTACAAATATTTTGTTACAAAGGGCATAGATGAATCCATGCTCTTTAAAGGAGAGATAAAGCCTCTTAGATCTTATAGAGGATGAAAAAATTGATGAATTCCTTGATACCATGGAAAATGATCTAAAATATTTATTTGAAAAGGATAATATTTTATCCCCTCTTGAGGAGAAGGCATGTGAGGATGTCCTTAAAGGACCTTGAGAGAATGGAATTATTGATTTACTTGACAAGCTCTCCTACTTAAGTGAAGACAATGCTAATGGTGTGAATCAAGGACCATGCCTCATCCCACAAGGAAGAGTTGAAAGATATTGAAGAGGTAGGTGAGGATGAACATTTGATCCCAAACATGTATAGTTGGCTTTACAAATTAGCCCGTATTAGCCCACACCATCATTAAAATGTACTGTCAAACTAAATGCTTTAAATAGCACTACAAAGCACAAGAGGAAAAAGCATTCCCGACCAAATGGTAAATACTGATACAAAATCATTTTCAATGCTAGTTTAGTGGGTTTCTATATCTCACAGGGCTAGAGGAGAATGCATTTTAATGGTGGAAAAATAGTATAGGCATAGATAGCATTGAATTGAAATGGAAGAGTGTAGCTTGTCTTCTATCTAATAAATAAAATAGTACTACATGGGAGGTTATGGATCTCATGTGATAGTGAAATTATATATGATAGGAAAACTTCTACTTCATGCATTGATGTGCTATAATGGATCTAGAAATTTTCACTCGTTGTGGCTGACTCCCCATCCCTTATAATTCTTAAAATTTTCTTATTAAGCTCAATCAATGAACACATTCTATAGAATGAAATAGAGAGACAAAGCTATTGAATGATCTAATAAAGTAAGGCTTTGGGTATGGTCAGCTAAGGAATAAAATGGGAAGAACACCTTGTTGTTCTAAGGTTGGGCTTAAAAGGGGAAGATGGACTATTGAAGATGAGGTCTTGACTAAGTATATATAGACCCATGGAGAGGGCTCTTGGAGAGACTTGCTCAAAAAAGAACAACCACAAAATAAAAACGTGGAATAGATGAAAAAGAAAGTAGGCTTTTAGCCAAACATTTTGGAGGTTAATCTATTTTTTATTTTCTCCTGAACATTGTCTCCACACAATTATTTAAGCGCTATATATGAAGGTTGTTTACATGTTGAAATTTATACATTTAACCTTAAAAAGAAATGCTGCTAGGATAGGAACAATCTACGAATTGCCAAATTCTTTCTTTGAATCCAACTCTAAATAGGTTTAGATGATTTCAAAGATGTCTGTGTTGTCTCATTTGAAGCTTTTGGGAACAATTTATAATAGACAAACCCTAAAGACAAAGACAAACAAAATGGTGCCACTTTTTATTTGCCCACTAACTGTTACTTGCAAAAGCGATAAAAACCACACCAACATAGAAAAGGAAAAAACAACCACAAAACAAAAACATGGAACAAATGGAAACAAAAAAACAAGCACTCACTGAAATCTCCTCCTCCCAGCAGAAACAACAACGCAAAACCTTTACATCGATCCATTATGCAAATATACATTTTTTCGCCATATTTTGGGAAACAACCGACGCAAGAAATCAAGACACTAGTTTTGGACGAGTCCACAACAAAACACGTTGTCTCCCGCAAGCAAAACACACGCCCTTGACCATGGACACCTGTCGTTCAACAAACCCTCAAGCCCATGACCATGACACGTCTAAATCCATGTAGAACATTAGAAACCCCATGAAAATTTTTTGCATAGGGCTTTTTTTGGACAACAAAAACCCTTCCCTGCTTATGAGAATAAAATATACGGGGTAAAATATGGCTCCAATCAAAAAAATCAGAAAAGAAATTAAAAAAAATTCCCAACCTTTGCAATCCGCTTAATATTTCAGCCACACACGAACCCCAAGGAAAAGAAATGTAGATTTCCCAGAGCGAAAACAATAGTCTCCTGCTAAGGTTGCAAACATACAACAACATAATAAGTAATTTTATTTATTTCTCATTAAAGTCAAAAGAGTCAAAAGTGTCAGTTATCCAGACTAGACCAATAAAAAATATATATCATTAATAAAATCTGGTCGGACGTGCTCTCAAAAAATATTATCACAAAACATTGCCCGAATGTGCGGGAAAAATCAACCCCACTAAAACCCTTGAAATTTCATGAGAAAAGAAAGCTCACATGAAAAATAGCAAATTGTTGCTTTGAACTTAAAAAATGTTGACGAGTTCAAGTCAAATGATACTTTGTATGCCATGAAGAATATGTTGCTTTGAACCAAAGAAAGTCAAACGACATTTTGCCACAGGATGGTTCCTTTGTTTGTCTCGTGTCAGAAGATTAAAAATCTACATTGACTTGACATGAAATTGACTTTGAATTCATTGGCAACTTTATTTTTGAATGTTTTGGAAACTGTTGAAGAATACAAGTACCTTGGTATTATTTTCAACAACAAGCTTAGCTGGGACACTTGTAGGGTGAAGAGGATTCAAGGGGGTTGGAGAGCTTCCTACATGCTCCAAAATAGATGTAGGAATGCGGAGCTTTAGGATTGGAAGACCAAGAAAACTCTGTTTGGTTTTCTAGTCATCTTGGTTGTCCTATATGGCTGCGAATTTTGGGGGAGCAGCGTATCAAATCACAAATGGAGACAATTAGAAAGAGTCCAAAAACATCTTATCACTGGCAGTCTTAAGGTCAAGGCTACTGTTCCCTATGAGATCCTTTTGGCTGAGGCGGGCACCTTCCCATTGGAGGCTATTGCGATTATAAGGCTTCTTTGCTATCTAAAGAAGGTTGAAAACATGGATAATCAGTGCTAGCCTAAGTTGGTGGTGGAGGAAAGGTTAGACCGTAGGAAAAAGACATGGATGAAGCAGAACGAAAAATGGTTGAGCAAATGGGATATTAATTTCCAAGATTGTCCTAAAACCAAAGCTGAAATTAAACAGTTCGTGCTAGAAAAATTCAAGACTGCCATGTGGACTAAACAGCTGGGTCAAAAAAAATTACACTATGTCCAAGAGTTCAATCCCATGTGGGACCATAAGGAAAAAGCCTACTTGCATGTCACCATTAAGGGTAAAGCTAGGATTCTAATCGCGTAGCTGAGGATGAGTTCCCATCATCTAAGGTGTGAAACTGGTAGATGGGTGGTTCCCAAAGAAACTTGGGAAGATAGAATTTGTACATTCTGTAGCAAAAGTGTTGTTGAATCAGAATGGCACTTCATGTTTGAATGTGCTACCTATGATGATATCCGCATGCGTTATGGAAACATCTTGAAGGAGGGAAGATTAAGCGGGCTCTTCGAGGAAGATAAACTCCACATAATGGCCGGTTTCTTGGTCAAGTTGCATACTAGAAGAGCTGACATTGATAAGAGTTCAAAAGTTTCTTAAGGTTGCGGCTCTTGGTCCCTTAGGCTATTGTGACCTCATGGACGTCATTAAAATTCATTCATTCATTGGAATCAATGGCTCTATGCTACAACTTGTCAAATTATTTTTTGGGATTTTCTATTCTGTTGCTTCAGCGTCTGATTCCATGCGTGGCTGTTGAAGCCCATGTGTAACGGCATTTCACTGACTTGTGATTCCTTGTAACTGCTCCAATCTGCAGATTGCCATTCTTGGCTTGTAACCACTGTTGTTCTGGGTCTTCATTCAGATGGAAGATGTTTGGTAGGTGGTTGCAGATTGGAGTCTTTAGAGGATGCAAGGTTTCTTGCTTGCTGCGGTTGATATACAGTGATATACTGAGATGTACGACGTACTCTGTGAGAGTGAGAGAGAGATAGATTGATATAATAAAATGCCCTTCATTGTGGATGTAGCCAAGCATTGGTGAACCATGTTAAATGGTCTTGCTCTATGTGTGTTGTTCTATGCTATTTCATTTTGAGCTGCTTGTTTTGATTCTGTTGTTCTTATCTTGGTTCTGTTAATTTCTATTTTTGAATTTACAATTGGTATTAGAGGTCTGTGTGAAGCTCGGTCCAGGAGATAGCCTATGAAGTTTTTTTTTGGGAACCTATACAGTAATCAAAATGGATGATTCAAAAAAATGGAAAATAGAGAAATTTACAAGCCAAAACTTTGGTCTTTGGAAAGTGCATATGGAGTCTCTTCTTATCAAACATGACTTGTCTCTTGCCTTATAGGGGAAAGCCAAAGGACAAGGTACTATGAAGGATGAAGACTAGGAAAAACTTGATATGAAAGCGAAGGCAACTATTTTTCTCTATTGTCCAGCAATGTATTATTCAATGTCTCAAATGAGAGTACTACGAAAGAGCTCTGGGAAAAGCTCTCCAGCATGTATGCAATTGCTTCAGCTTCGAACAAGGTATTTATTATGAAGAAGTTATATAACTTGAAAATGAAAGAAGGTGGGGTTATGTCCAATCATCTAAATGAATTTAACACCTTAGTCACTCAATTAGCTTCGGTGAGTATCAAGTTAGATTCTGAGATTAAAGCAATTTTGTTGTTGTGTTCCTTACCAAATAGTTGGGAAGGTGTTGTCATGGCTATGAGCACTTCTATAGCAGCCAAGACTACATTGGTTTTTGATGACATTGCAGCTACTCTTCTCAGCGAAGACATGAGAAGGAAACATCAGGAACCCTCATCTAGTGATGCTCTAACAGTTGTAAGTATAAACAATAGGGGAAGAAGCCATGACAGAGGTAGATACAACAACCGGAGAAGGTCACAATCTGGTCCACGATCGAAGTCTAGGGGTAGAACCGGTGCGTGTTTGTTTTGTGGAAAACCTGGACACAATAAGAAGAATTGTTGGAACTATAAGAAAGTTCAAGGCAATGTGAGCACAAATAATCAAGTAAACACTGCAAGTGATGGTGTTTTGGTTCTATCAGCTAGTGACACAAATGCAGATTCATGTGTCCTTGATTCTGGTGCCTCATTTCATGGCACTTCATGCCATCAAGCTTTCACAAATTTTCAAGAAGCCAGATTCGGTAAGGTGTTTCTTGGTGACAATAAAGAATGTGACATCTTAGGTAAAGGTGATATCACATTGAATCTAAAAAATGGAGACAAACTAACTTTGACGGATGTTAGATATGTACCCATGTTAAAAAGAAATTTAATTTCTGTTAGTCATCTTATAGGCAATGGATGCAATGTTAAATTTTCTCTTGATTCATGGAAAATTACAAAGGGGCTTTTAGTAATGGCAAGAGGAAAGAAGCAAGGTTATCTCTATATTCTGGACTGTTTTGGTGAAGTGGGAGCTGCCTTGCCGGCTATGGACAGTGGGTCTGAAATATGGCACAAAAGGCTCGGTCATATGAGCCAAAAAGGTCTTCAAGTTATGCTTCAGCGCAATCAGCTTCTAGGCCTCAACTCCATCGATTTAGAATTATGTGAACATTGCCTTTATGGCAAACAATGCCAGACTAGTTTTGTGAGAACGAGGCATGACAAGAAAACTACTCCGTTGGAACTTGTTCATTCTGATGTCTTCGGTCCGACTCAGGTAGCTTCTTTCGGTGGAGCAAATTATTTTTTAACCTTTCTAGATGACTGCACTCAAAAAATCTAGATTTATATGTTGAACAGAAAATCTGAGGTATTTTCAAAATTTAAAATTTTTAAGGCTTTTGTTGAAAACTAGATTGGGCATAAAATTAAATGCCTACTAACAGACAATGGTGGAGAATATTGCTCTTCGGAGTTTGATTCTTTTTGTGCAGACCATGGTATTCGACGGATCAAAACCGTCCCTTATACACCTTAGGAGAACGGTGCAGCTGAGAGGCTAAATTGCATGATACTTGAGAGAGCTAGATGCATGCTCTCTAATGCCAGATTGGGTAAAGAGTTTTGGACAGAGGCATGTAATACTGCTGTGTATTTAATCAATCAAGCTCCATTGTCTAGGCTAGATTTTGACATACCTGAGGAGACATGGCTTGGAAAATGAATTTCCTATCATCATTTGCGGGTGTTTGGTTGTGCCGATTTTGTTCACATTTCGAAAGAGCAGAGAACCAAGTTAGATTTCAAGTCAAAAAGGTGTGTTTTTCTCAGCTATTGTGAAGATCAGGTTGGCTTTCGTCTTTGGGATCCCATTACAAAGACTATAATCCGTAGTCCCAATGTTGTGTTTAATGAGAAGGATTTTCTAGGTTTGCAACCCTGCAAATCATCTCCAATGGAGTATGTTGATGTGGATTTGTTTGATAATGGCGCAATAAAGCAATCCACCATCTCCTTCTCTCAGCCACTTGTTACATCTATACATTCTTATATCTCAGGGGCTCCTATTTCATCTACTACCATGCCTTCGGTTGGATGCACAATTCCCACCCAGTCCCCAATTGGTATGCCCTGTATTGTTGCTACACAGCCTTCCGTCATTCCAACACTGCCTTCAATTGGGTCGCTGCCTTTATACTCTACATAGCCATCACTTGGTCCAATGCAGCCCCCAAATGCTTCTAAAGACCATTCGCTACCTTCTAAAAGCTATATGCTGCCTTCACAAATTACTACGTGGCCATCTTCAAGTCCAACACAACATTTACAGTTTTCAACGCTACCTGGAAACTCTCTCCATCACGATGGCATTAAGGACGTCTCTCATTCGCAACCTCTATTTGAAAGTTCGCTACCTGCTGGAGTCATTCCAGACCACACGTTGCCAGCTCACTTACCTCATAATGATGAGACTGCGGGTTACTCTTCAACGCAGCTCCCATCTGATACACCGATGCCTTTGAATATGCAATCGCATCCTTTGAATCTGCCTTTGCATCCTTTTGACACAAATGATAGAACTGTTCCAGGCGCTCTACCCAGTCACTCTTCCATGCCTCTTTCAATTAGATTACAGAGGCAAAATGTTGGATGTTGTGTGCAGGAGCAGGGCAGTGTGACCGAACATAGCAATATACAAAGATAGGGGAGTTTTCCTCAGGGGCCTCTACATTCAAAGGTTGATGATGTTCAGAATTTATTACAGAGACTCAATCTGGACTCCAATATCCAGTCCGAGCAAGGTTCACAATTGAGGAGGTCTACCCGTGAGAAGAGGAGACCTGCAAAATTTGATGACTACGAGTTATTGCTCTCTGATTATGCAGAGCTGACAACTTATAAACAAGCCTGCAAGCATGAAAATGCACATAATTGGATGTCAGCCATGAATGAAGAAATGGAGTCGTTGAGAGTTAATCACACCTGGGATTTGGTTCATCTTCCACCAAATCAAAAGCCTCTCAAGAACAAATGGATTTATCGCTTGAAAGACAAAGACGGAGGAACTAAAAGATACATGGCCAGATTAGTCGTCAAGGGATTTGATCAACAAAAAGGTATTGATTTTTCTAAAAAAATTTCTCTAATTGTCAAAATGGACACAATCCGTGCTGTGTTGGGTTTAGTAGCCATTTGGGATTTAGAACTTGAGCAACTCGATGTGAAAACAATGTTTTTACACGGAGACATTGATGAGGATTTATACATGGAGAAGCCTGAAGGCTTTGCTCAACTAGGTAAGGAGCATTTATTTTGCAAGTTGAAGCAGAGTTTGTATGGGTTGAAGCAAGCTCCAAGACAATGGTACTTAAAATTTGACCACTTCATGACTGATAATAACTTTATTCGGTGCGAATCAGATCCTTATGTTTACCACAAGAGGCTCAATATTGGTGAGTTTGTCATACTTTTGCTCTATGTTGACGATATGTTAGTAGCTAGTACTAGTGTTCAAATTATTGCTCAGCTAAAGCAACAGTTGGCTCTTCGTTTTGCCATGAAAGATCTAGGACCAGCCAAAAGAATACTTGGGATGTACATATTTAGAAATAGAAATAAAAGAGAACTCAGGTTGTCCCAAGCAAACTACATTGCCAAAGTGTTGGATAGATTTAATCTATCTCACGCTAAACCAGTATCTACTCCTTTGGCTGATCATTTCTGCCTATCTTCAGCTATGTGTCCAAAAAATTAGGAAGAAGAAGAACATATGAGGTCTATTCCATATACATCTGCAGTTGGCAGGATAATGTTTGCAATGGTATGCACTCGTCCGGACATTGCACAAGCAGTTGCAATTATGAGCAGATTCATGAGTAATTCGGGCAAACTACACTGGCAGGCAGTTCAGTGGATTCTATGGTACTTGAAAGGTACTTCACATTTCTATTTATGTTTTGGAGGTACTGACTTTCAACTCCATGGTTATGTTGATTCAGATATGGCTGGAGATTTAGACAAACGCCAGTCTACCACTAGTTATGTCTTTACATTTGTCGGGGCAGCCATTACTTGGGTTTCTTGGTTGCAACAAGTTGTTGCTCTGTCATCCACCGAAGCTAAATACATTGCACTCTCGGAAGGAGCCAAAGAAGTGATATGGCTTGAGCGTTTGTTGACCGAACTGGGCTGTCTGAAATCAGTATTTCCATTATTTTGTGATAGCCAAAGTGCTATTCACTTGGCAAGAAATTTAGCTTTCCACAGTCGAACAAAGCATATTGACCTTCGATACCACTTTATCCGCCATCTTATTGACGAAGGCAAGTTGTAGGTCACAAAGATTGACACAAAGGTTAATCCGGCAGATGTATTAACCAAGATTGTTCCTCGAGAGAAGTTCGAATTCTGTAGATCTTCTCTCGGTCTTGTTCCTCTGTGACACTGAATTTCACGAAGGGGATCTCTCTAAGAGAAGCTTCATTGCCGATCCCATTGGTCTTCAAGTGGGAGATTGTTAGGCACATGGCTGTTGAAGCCCATATGTAACGGCATTTCACTGACTTGTGATTCCTTGTAACTGCTCCAATCTGGAGATTGCCATTCTTGGCTTGTAACCGCTACTGTTCTGGGTCTTCATTCAGATGGAAGATGTTTGGTAGGTGGTTGCAGATTGGAGTCTTTAGAGGATGCAAGGTTTCTTGCTTGCTGCGATTGATATACAGTGATATACTGAGATGTACGATGTACTCTGTGAGAGTGAGAGAGAGAGATAGATTGATATAATAAAATGCCCTTCGTTGTGGATGTAGCCAAGCATTGGTGAACCACGTTAAATGGTCTTGCTCTGTGTGTGTTGTTCTATGCTATTTCATTCTAAGCTGCTTGTTTTGATTCTATTGTTCTTATCTTGGTTCTGTTAATTTCTATTTTTGAATTTACAAAGAGAAGCCGAGCGGCTCGAATATAGCGGGTGGCAGGATCAATTTCTAGAAGGCTTTAGCAGGAGAAGGAAGGAAAATAAGAACACAGAGTAATGAGGTAGAGTAATTTGTCCACGGTCATATGGTGGCAATTGCTGCTGCTGCTTCTTCTGCATCTTCTAGCGCAGAGAGCTTCGGCCAACCACGAAGGTTATTTATTTCTTTCTTTTACGTTTTGACATGTTTCTTTCTTAGATTTTTAAATTCAAAATTTTTGTTTTAAATTGGTAAATTCCTCTTTAGTTAAATTCATGTAGGACTTGTACCTGGTCTGGTATGTTGGGTATGGCCCATCTAATTTACTTGGCTTCATTGAAGGGTTATATCTTCTATTAAATTTAGCTAGGGACTTGTACCTGACCTAGTCTACTAGGGTTGCCACATCTAATTCATTTGCCTTGCCATGAGTGAAGCTTTTCTTTTCCCGCAAATTCACCTAGGAGCTTGCCCCGATCATCATTTGCTGGGTTACACCACATTTAATTTTCCACAAATAAATTCACTTGGTCTCTTCCATCAAATTCGCTTATGGAATTGCACTTCCTCTTGTACCTAGCCTCATTCACGTTCACTGAGTGGTGTTTTACACAAACAATTAGATGTTATTACAATTAGATATTTTATTGAACATTGAGATGAGACATGTTTAAACATATAACATGTCTCATGGGAATTTCAATGTAGGCCTGTACAATAAAATCTCCAGGAATTATCATTTGTGTTTATCCTATTTAAATTTAAATTTAGTTTAGTTTGAAGGTTATTTATTGATTTAGAAAGTGTTCATCCTAATTAAATTTAGTTTAGTTTGAAGGTTATCTATTGTTTTAGAAAGTGTTCATCTTATTTAAATTTAGTTTAGTTTGAAGGCTATCTATTGATTTAAAAAGTTTTTGGATTTAATTGTGTGCATTTTTGTATGGAAGTTATTTATTATTATTTTTTAATTTTTGATTTTTTCTCCAAATTTTCAAGTTTAATTTGGTTTGAAGGTTTATTACTTTCTTTATAATGTCTTTTTCCCTTGATTTTAAAGCACAATTTGATTTGATGGTAATTAAATGGTTAATTATTGTGTGCATTTTCTGCCATGGCCCTGCTTTTATTGTTCTGTTTACAATTAGTATAGTAGGCTGAATCATAGTAACAAGGCTCTGTCGAACCTCAATTTTTTTCATTGGGCTGAGCCTATTGGACCAAATCCAACATTAAACTTTTTCCGGCACACATGCTTTGAGAACCATGATAGACATAGTGACTATTGTAGTGATAGCGCAGATGCAATGGATCGGGACATTTGTACCAATTATATTAATGATTACAAATTAAATCATGTAGCAAGTTTTTGAAAAATTGTGAACATTGATCATTGAAATATATGTTTGATTATCATATTCTTATATTTGCATCTTATATTACCTTAAAAAAGTCTTTGAACCTTTTTGAAATTCCTAACTCTGGTGAACTTTTACTTTTATAAACCTCATTGCTACGGGCTGAATTAAGTACTTGATAATATTGTGCCCTGGTTAATACGACTTATTTGTTCAGGGTTGTGATTCCGCAAAGTTTTTTTTTTTTTGGCAGTGCATAGTTACTAGGAGATGGGGATGGGTATTGGTATTGGAGATGGGATGGGTTTTGGTATTGGTAATGCCATTTTCAAAAGATGTTGGAGAGGGATATCTATCTATATATATAGAAAATAATAATGTATATACAATTTTAAAGAATGTAAAATACTAAAATGATTAAAATTTGAAAAATTAACATTTATATTCATATTTGGAAATCATTATTATGATATAAAAAATTATTTTAAACCATAATCACCTTGATATGGTAAATAGAGACTTGGGAGGGGAATGACATTATTTTAAAATATGGTACTGCTGTCCATATAGATGATATATTTTCAATCAATGGAATTTTAAGTCATATTATTCATCTTTTTGTATTAATACTTTTTTTATTGTAGAAATTAGAAATTACAAGTCTATTAATGTATATTTGACTTTTAGCTTTTGTTAATTACATGTCAGCACTTTAGGAAACCCAATGTAATTTATATGATATATTTGAAAAACCTCTATAGGAAGTTTTCCAATTTTCAAGGGATGCTTCTAGGAGATGTATTGAGATGCAAAAGAACTCCATATGAAGTCTCCTAATGTCCATAGACATCCCCACATGGGTCTCCAAGACAGGGATGTGTTTCCAACATGGGAGATGAGTGCCAAGTGTTAGCGTACAAATCTCTTGGTAACTATGGTTTTTGTTTTATGTAAAGTTATGTGTAGACATCTAAAATTAGCCATCACCTAGACATCACCTAGTTATCCATTTTACGACACCAAACCCCACTTTCAACACCTTGTGTCACTTTGCGACACTTTCATCCTAAGACCCCTTCATATCCCCTCTAACTCAATATTGATGGGCTTGGTGCAATATTGATGATGATAAGGTGCAATATTGATGGGCTTGGTGTCCTCCTCTAACTCAATCACATGCTCAAATCCACGATCTGGTGGTCTATCTGGAGGAATATCACCAAACACCATACTATGTTTATCCAACACTGATTGGATATCTACATGATACTATGGGCCATCAGAAGAAGATTTGGAAGATACAAAAACCTGGGCTACCCATGCATCATCATGATGAAATAAAGTCTCCATCCTCCTAGCTGATACAACCCTAGGTCCTCCATCTGAAAGTGCCCTCAACACAATCTTCTTCCCATCATGTATAAATTCCAGCTCCATCTTTTGGAAATCCTGGATGTAGCGGCCAAGTGATTGTAACCACTGGACTCCCAAAACGATGTCTATCTCTCCAAGTTCAACCATGTAGAAATCATCAGTCAAAGTATAATCACCCATCTGAATGCTAAGCTAAGATACCTTCTTCTGACAACTCATGGTAAAACCATTTGCAACTGTCACTGTGAAACCTGCAAAGTCCTCAGCCTGTAAACCACACCTCATAACCAATCCCTCATCAATGAAATTATGTGTGGCTCCACTGTCAATCAAATAGGTGACTCATTGTCCCTTAAGGACTCCTCTCAACCGAAAGGGATGATACCTAGGTACTCCTGAGATAGATGTAATGGTAACTGATCTTGTAGCTCTTGTAGCACCTATATCATTAACCTCAAGCTCCAATTGAGGTTGCTGCTCCACATGATCAGCAGCACTATCTGAGCCAGTATCCTCATGGGTCTCACTCTTAACATTTGAAATAACCTCGATAAGATGTGCTTTGCCTTTACCATGGCATCTATGTCCTTGTTCCCATGGTTGCTTGCAAGAAAAGCATAGTTTCTTCCTTCTTAATTCATTCTTCGCCTTGTTGTCCATAGAAGGGGTAAACTTAGACTGATTCAATTTTTTTCTGATTAGAACTTGAGCCTTTGAAACTTTTCTTTTGGGTTTGAAATGATGTAGGATTAGTGTCTAAGTCAAGTGCAAGCTCTATAGCATCATCCAAGGTCTTAGGCTTATGAACCTTCACCAATCCTCTCATTCTATCATTCAATCTCTCCACAAAGAGCATAGTAACTCTCCTCTCAGGCATTTTTGGAACCATGACAACAATCTTTTGGAACTCATTGATGTAGAAATCTACTCTACCAACCTATTTTAGATGAGCCAAATCTCTGTAGTAGACTTCCATGTCCTTCCTGTCAAACCTGGTAATGAGCTTATGTGTGAACTCATCATATGAAGTGATCATGTTATGATGTTGTGAGACAAGTCCATGATGCCACCAATCATAGGCTAAACCTTCCAAATGCATAGTAGCAAATTGAATGGCCTGTTCTTCACTCATTGGCTTGAGTATAAGAATAGTATCAAGCTTATGTATCCATGCCCTAGCACTTATTTTACCACTGCCATCAAAGTTAGGTAAAGGAACTTTGTTTAATGCATCTTTGAATTCTTTATGTTCCTTTTTAGGTCTTCTCTCCTTTTGGCTCTTCTTCTTTTCTCTCCTTTGATTCATAGATTGGTTCAAATTAAGGGTTGTCCTAACTTCGGCTGGAAGTATGTTGTACTCATCATATGCAACCATGATATCATCAGTGAGATCTGTGACTTCTTCATCTTCTTCAGATGATTGTTCTTCTCTTCTTGGTAGAAAAGTAGGACAAAGTGGTCTATTTGAAACTGTTGTGGTTGCTCTACCTGTATTTGTAGCTTCTCTACCTGCATTGCTATGTCTTCTACTACTCTCACTTCTTGACCTTCTTGATCATGAATGATCCAATCTCAATTGGCCAATGGCTGCAATCATACGGTCCTGAAACTGTTGAAGCATTTGTTGTTGTTGTTGACCAAAAGCTTGTAACAAATTATCAATATCAGGTTGTCCATGTCTCTAGGACTACCACTTCTACCTCTCTCCATTTCTGGTTGTGTACCTACAGCTGGATTTTCCTCTACTTGATCACCTTGTTGACCTGCTCTTCTTCATGAGTAATGATGCCTGTGTGGACCAACTACTGGTGACTGCATAACCTAGTAGGCTGGCAAGATCCAAACTCTGATACCACTGTAAGAACCCTGACTTGTCTAAACTAAATTTTTTCCCTTGCTGGTCTAAAAATTTCTGATTTGTCTCTCTTGAATTTGGTTTAGAGTTTTGACATATGGTTTTCAATGATGTGTTTGAAATACAATGAATATGGAAAGGTTGCAAATATACATTCAAACAATGTAAAAAGATTATATTATTTAGCCAAACTCACATAAAGCAAAGGTGAGCGTACCCAGAATGAAAGCTTGTAATATTTATTGAAATAGATGGCTAATTACAAATGATGATGGCTATAAATTACATCAGTCAAGTCTGATTTCAATTTCAGACATCCAAATTCATCCAAAATTGCTAAAATGCTGACCCAAACCCTAGTCGCCTTAGGGAAGATGAAATCCTATGAAGAAATGATGCAATACCCAACAAAGTATGAATGATAAACCACCTGTAGCAATTGATTTGAGGTTTGATATGATTGTTATTACACCTGTAGCAGCTGATGCAAGATCTGATAACAAACCCTAGCCAAGAAATGCCAAAAACTCCTCAAATATGAATCGCTAGAAGCTAGAAATGAAGGGATTTGACTCTAGAGTGATTGTAAACCCTTATGCCTTCGAAATGTGATGATCAAACCCTCTAATTTGTAGCTGATATGCACCTAATGAAGTCTGATATAAAATTCCAGCAAGTTGTATGATGAAAACAAAAACAATTATGCCTCCAAAATGAAGCGCCAATATGCCAAAGAGGAGTGATGAAACCCTAAGTGCAAAATATGATCAAATTGTGCCCAAAACTCCACCGATCTGCACCTGGTATGAATTTTCAAAGGTTTGAAATACAAAATCAGATCATCAATCCTTGATTCCAAACACAAATTCACCCTCTAATGTCAATTGATTTGATTCCCAAGCCTTGCCATATGATCAATAGATGAAATTGCTACAAAAACACCCTCAAAAATGCAATCCAAGTCTTCAATCTGCAAATTAAACCTTCAAACCCAAGATAGAAGTGAAATCATCATGAAACCTTAGTTGTTTGAAGCCAATTCTCCTCCAAATACTTGTAAATATGCTCAATGATGAACTCTAAGTGAATTCATCTTTCATGGTGGATTGGGTTTTCATCCAAACCACTAAAGTTCAAGGGTTTTCATCCTTGAATCAAGTTGAAACGTTGTTATAGCCAAGAGAAAGATCTCAAAATATAAAATGCCAAATTACCAAGATATGCAAAATGATGCCAAATGATGTCCTTTATTTTCTTCAAGATGGGTGACCCAATTAGCCACAAAATAATGAATTTTGGAGTCCACCGTCAATATCAAATATTTCATTTGATATTTATTAAATAATTTTTATTATTTGCCTCCTTGGGCGGCGGCGCTAGAGAGAGAAATAATATTTTATTATTTTTATTATTTTTCTTTATTTTCTCTTCTCCACTTGGGCATCGATTTCCTTGGGTAAAATAAAATAATAAAATATTATATTTTATTCTTGCATAACAATTTTCCCAATTTCCATCTTTAAGTCATCCAACCTTTCAACTTTCAATCCTCCAATTTGGCTTTGGTTGAATATTATATTATTTTTGGCTTTATAAAAATATTATAAAATATCACTAGCCAAAAATACAAGTGAAATAGAGTTAGTTGAGCCATCTTTCCGTTCTCCAAGCCTCTAAGGTCCTAGCTCAACCACAAATCATTCCCTTACCACTAGAGTTAGCCTACGAGAATGGTGAATAGGCTAACAAACTCCTCCAAGGTGATCACTCCGGAAATGGGGACATGACATAGAGGGTTTTCGTCCTTGAAACTAGAAATCGCAAGAAGGTTTTCATCCTCAAGAAATTTTGAGAACACGGGTTCTTTCCATATGTAGAAGCAAATTCATAACATGGCTAACCTCACAAATGAGCTCCAACACTCCTTATATAACTTTTTGGAGTGAATATAATATTGTTTTTTCTTATTTCCCTCTAGAAACTCCTTTTTGAAAATAAATAATAAATTTTATGGAGCACATTTTCCCTTTTTGCTTAGCGTCCCCCCTTCTATGAGCACAACTTAAAATACTTTCTGATTAAATAATTAAAACCTTAGTTGCCTTTTAATTTTTCTTCTTTAGACAACTTTAGTTATAATTATTTAATAATTAAATCACTCATCCAAGCTGCGGAAAGCATCAAAATGTGATAATTATGAAATTTTGATCATACCATGATATTACTGACAGGGATAACTTTAAAGAACCTCTCCCCCCCCCAAAAAAAAAAACCTATAAAATCCTGCGAATCCTAGCTTGACACCAAAAAAATGTTGGCGAATCTATGCCTATTTCGGAAAAAAAAAAAATTTCATTGGCAATTTTTTTCAAATTTGTTGACACTATCTGTTTTGCTGGCGAATTGTATATAGTTTTAAAAAAAAACCGTTGGTGAATTATAGTTGTATTCCAAAAAGTAAAATAAATTGGGTGGCGAATTATACAGATATTAAAAATATAAAATAAATTAGGTGGCGAATTATATAGATATTTAAAAATATAAAATAGAATATTTGGCAATTGTGCTGGCAATTTTTTGAAAAGTCATAGTGTGGTTGGTGAAAATATCAAATGCTATATTATAATGTCTAATCTTCTTGGCAAATTTATAGTTTATTCAGTATCAGAATCAACGGCATCAAAATCAATGGCATCAGTTGAAGTTCCATTTCGGGCTGCAGTTCTGACACACCCATATTTCTACATAAAGTCTCCGAAATAGAGACAAGTGTCAAGTAACAACGATTTTGATTAACGAAAATTAATAGATAAAAATTTAAAAAAGAAAATTCAAAAGGATACATAAAAAGAATACAGATTCATCCACTATAACACAAACTTTACGACTTCAGAAATCAACTCCTTAAGCTTCCATTCATAATACATATATTGAAAATAATAGAAATATATAGTAACACTAAATTATATAAATCTTGAAATATATAATAATAAGTCTTTTTCCATAAGAGAATTCAGAGCATTTTTAAAGAAATAACATAAAACTAAGAAATGCCATCACGTGGCAATCGTTTGGTCTTCCTCCTGAGTCGCTTTATTTTCCTTGTCCTGTTCACCAGCAACAGTCGAGTCCACCTGTGCTCTCAGGTTCACCTTGTATCTCCTGAACCTACTAATTATGGGTTTTAAAGTCTTGGAACTTGGTGAATAGGTGTTCTTTGCTCAAACTTTCCACTTATCTATCATTCTCTCTACATCTGTTACTCTCATATAGACATCATCAATTTCACGCCTGAAAGTTGTGAGATACGATGCTATATGCCCAAGCTTCCCTAGTGATTCACCATTAGCTGTGGCAACATGATCTTCAGTAAGCCTCTTCTTAAAAATTTTCTTTACTTCCTTGACATCAAGCAAGTTCTCTCCATTTTCATCTGAAATCTTTACATCTAAGATGGTACAATTGTTTTTAAGATCAACCATAGCAGTGAAATGTTGAGCCAAAATTCTTCTTATTTGTCCACTAAAATCCCCTAGCACAGAGCTCTTCCACTCTAGTGCATCTAGCCAAGACGCAGAATCATTCTCATTTGGATCATTAAAAACTTTCTTAGCTACAAGAATATTTGTATCAATTTTCATAATTTCTTGTATCTCTATAAAGTCTGTGAGCAGATTTCTGTCTTCCCTCTTTAAATTTCGTAACTCTGCAATTAACCCTTTCCTTTTATCAGAAAGGAGGGGTTATAGTTTCATGGCCTCCTCAATGTACAACAAACCATCAATGGTGACTCACTCTACCCATTGCTCAGTGGCCTTACCTAGAGTTTGATATCTCTTGATTTGTTGCAACATGCTAGGATCCATTCCATCAACAGAAGTAATATTCAAAGTAGATTGAATGAAAGATGTCAGAGAATTCACCTAAGCTTGCAGCTTTGCGTTCTACTATTGTTGAGCTTTAACTCTCTTTGCTAGCATGCGTTGAGAGAATTTTAAATGATATAAATCACCTTCCACCGTAGGAGGACCTATGTCAATCTTGGTCATATTGAAATCCACTTTTGTGACTTCATTTTCATTTTTATCCCCGATGGGGTCTGTAATCTCCAAGATCCTATGCCCTAAAGAAGAATCCGTTACAATCTGAGACATCCTCTTAGCCTTCTTAAGCTTAGGTGTAGTTACAACGTCAACGTTTATGTCTGTTGCTGGGGGATATCTCCTCTTTTTCTCAAAAACTTTCTTTAGCCAGGAAGGGGAAGACAAAACTGTATCGCTCTCACTTGCACCTAGGACAACTCTCTATGGCTGATTAGGAGTATCTTGCAAGGGAATTTCATTTTATACGAGGGAAGCTGGATTCTCAAGCAAGGAACGAAAACTAAAAGTACCCTCATAAGCAATTTGTTGATAAATGGAAGAATCATTACTAGGTGAAGGAGACACAGCAGAAGTCATGTGATCTGCCTGCAATTGTTGTAAGGCATCCAACTTCTTCTCCGCTCGTGGTTTCACAAATGCAGGATGACCATCCGGTTCACATACACCTTTTAGTTTTAGTTTCCTATTATCTTCAGGCTGCTCTCCATCCCCACCACTACTAGATTGTGAACCAACTCTATGATAAGGTTTCTCCACACCAGTTGAAGTTTTTTGAATTTCGGAAGCCTAGGAGGTTCCTTGCTCTCTTGTTCCTGATTCTTTATGCACAGAAGAAGAACCAGCATGCTTGAAATTTCGCCTTGATATCAGGATAATAGTTCTTTGCACATGCAACAACCAAGTTTGGACATGGCACAATAGGTGGGAAACCCCGAGCATGAGCTAACCCGCTTGTAAGGATTTTCTGGGCTATAGGTGACTTACAATTTTGCTCTAATTGAGCCCAGAAATCCTCCAAATCAAAATCTATATGGCTTAGATCGGTATCCTTCACCTTAGCTAAATCATTCTCAATAAACAAAAGCTTCATCTTTACTTGTTTGAGAAACCAGTAAACAAAAGCTTCTGTAACTGCTAAGGGTGCCAAATAAATCTCCAAAAGATTTTGGGTAAACAAATAGTCTGGACTCATGAAAAATAATTGTTCTTCCCAATTCCCACCCAGTTGACTTAAAGTATTCAAATTTATCACTATAAGAAATGGGCAAGAAAGAGCACAAATTAGCCAACCTAGTTGTGAAAGCTCGTGTTCAACACCTGTAGAAGACGTAGTCTAGAGCTCCTCCAAACTCAAAGCATACTAGTAAAAAATTGAAAATGCAGAATAACATGTCTGCGAGGGTTGCAAACCCAATAAATTTTTTCAATAAATTGCATTAATTTTCAGCGGCATGTACTGTTGTACGATTCATAATTGAGCCGCATAAATTGCCTTCTCAAAAATGTCTTATTGTGCTTTTCAGACATTCCTTATTTATTACGAAAGGACAGAGGTCACTTCCGCCACGTGAATGTCATTAAATGGAAAATATTCTGTTAGATTTTGATTGTCAGATGATCACAAATCGACGGCATAAGTTCTATTTGGGGCAAAAGTACTGACACACCCAAATTTCCCAAATTTGTAGTTGTACAGTCGAGGACTTGCACTTTGCCGCACTACCACCTTGACCTTTGCACAATACTCAATATAAATATATTATATATTTTATATATATGTCAATTTGTCAACCGTTGATCTAATAATATCTAACGACTGCTAGTTGATTCCAGAGGATTTTGTTAGCAATGTGCAGCGTTGGAGATCTACCTTTTAGAATTGAACTACAACCGTTCATCTTTCGTTCTAGGGTTCATCAAATGGTCAGTGGTGGTATGATTGATTTGATTGAACGCACTTAACCGCATAGATTAGCTAATGCTCAATTAAGTTCATTAATGGCAAGTGAGTACTAAGTCATGACAAACCACATAGATTAGCCAATACGAATTTCTACGGTACAGCAGAGGCAATGAAACGAAGTTGCTTGTTATTTATTACCCATTTGTCATGGAAGTACATATAATGTATATATGATAGTCTTTACTGTTTCAACCTTATATTGCATTACTAAGTTTTAGATAAGTCAAGAATCAATAGACTATAAAAGTTCAAAGTAATGGCTTTCATTACAGCAGCTGTGCGAAGAAAGTAAGTTACCAAGTATTTATTTTGTGATCATTCATGATATTGAATTTAACTGTGTGATAGAGTTATCAGTTCACAGATGTAGAATAGTAATAAAGTGATGGAAAATTTTGTTTGTGTGTGGCTATGCAGGATGTTATTGCTTTGCATGTCTCGGAATGAAGAAATACGAGCATTCGTCAAGTGGAATAAATTGTGTCAAGAATTAACACTTTTAACATTTGCAAATGATGCATTCTATTCTGGGTGGTGGGTTGAATCTCCCACACATGAATGCATGTATGAGAAACTAGAAATTCAAATTGACGCATGGAACTAGTATTGCAACTCAATTGCCAGTGACCTCGAGAAAATCAATTTAATTCTCCTTTACTGCCCTTATTGTTACCCATACCTAGTGGTTTCTTGTACATATAAATCAAGGTTCTATAGTAAATCATTGACTGTCATTGTGAATGAGGACATAATTAAATTTGTAATGGACCCATTGCCTGTTAATAGGATATTTATGGACTACAATGAAATATTCATTACGCATCATCGAAAAGAGGAACCAAAAAGATTTTGGAGGATCAAAGCAAGGTTTGAAGGTTGAAGGATAAGAGTTTTGTTTGGAACTTTGAGGTTGGTTAGAGGTTCATGTACAATGTAATTCTCTAATCTTTTTGAAGGGTGATGTTAAATTTTACTAAATAATATAGAAGTAATTAGGGTTTGAAATTGACATGAGTTCAATGGCAAATTGCAATGTATACAGATCATAGATGTTTAAAAGAATCAAATTTTCAATATTAAATAACACTACTATTGTTTTTGTCTAAGGTGTTTAGGGTTTATCCTTCTAATTCACCGTTGACCTGTGTAGCTGGTTTCCCCAACTTAAGTTGTTCTTTTATCCCCTTAGTTGTCGTCGAGTTACTGGCCCCTTTGCTCTAAGTTACCGGCCCCGAGCCCCTTTATTTTATTCTAAGTTTACATTATATGATTAACATCATATATTATATTATTATATATTATAATATATATAATAATTATATTATATTATATATGATAATAATTTAATATAATAATAAATTATAATTATATTATATAAAATATGATATTATTATAAATTTATATATTGATATCGATTTCATTTGGTGGGCTGCAAAATACTTTTCCCAGGCATTAATTTTTAATTTTTTATTAAATAGTTCTGACAAGTTCGTTGTTGGTTGATCCTTACACGAGCTAAAGATTGATGCTACAAAAAATCTAGACAACGAATAAATGCATCTGTCCGTTGAGGCGTGTGTTCATTAACGATCTTCCTTTAAATCTTGGAGGTCTCCAGCAAAACGGCACTCGGCTGGCTTGCTCAAAATATAGCATGGAGACTCCCATAAGGCTCCGCTGCAATAAGCACTAGGTCGCCTTTCTAGGCCATATCAGAGATGGCAAACTGATGAACATTTGTAAATAGCAAAACCTATTCTTCCTTGAGGTAGTGAAGATGGTCCTTGATAAAGACTTCTTGGTCTCCGAGGATAGATATAGGCTAAATTCAGACATTTCCTCACACTTTCTAGCTTCTTTGTTAGACCTAGGAGAGGCAAAGGTGAATGCACTGATGATTCTACAGGAGGTATTCACTCTAGATATTCTTTTGGATGACATAGACATGTTGATTTATGCAGAATTGGGGGTCAGTATCCTGTGGTCGAGAGACCTGGAGAAGCTGTGGGAGGGACAGGAGGGCGTAGCTAGGCAGTTGTTCCTGCTAAACATGAATGAGCAACAATTGGGAAGGCATAGGTTTTTGGCGGCTCAAGGGAGACACTTTCTTCAACGAGTAATTGGAATGGACACAAAGGAGACTCTGGTATGGCTTGAATATTCACAACCATTGTGAGTGCGGGGGGATTCTACTCGCACTAGCCGTAGGAGTGGTCGGGCTCCCAAGGCCACTTTTTTTGGTGATTTCCGTGCTAGGGTGGTAGGGTGGCAAGTTTTTGAGGAGTTGCTCAGTCAAGGGGCTAGGGATTTCTATGGTACTATGGTAGCCTCTCTGGTGCTGTGTGTTTTTTGAAGCCTGGGTTGGCCGCTGGAGTGGTTTTTGTATTGATATAATTTCCCGAGTGTAAATCTTTTTGTATTAATATAATTACCCAAGTGTAAATCTTTTTGTATTAATATAATTACCCAAGACTCAAGTCACAAGTGTAAATCTTTTTGTATTAATATAATTTCTACTTTATTATTGATGCAATGATGTAAATGTGTTCATTTTATTCTATTAGTTATTATATCATCAAAGTGGGCCCGACTTCATATAAATATTAAAGGAGCTGCAAACTCTAGCGAAATGTTTCGATGCTAGATGGAAGGGTGTAGTTGAATTCTGGAATGAAAGTCCAGAGTGCAAGACTTGCGATCTCAAACCTCTGGAATCAATCAAGAGCCGTTAGATTTACAAAGATCAACAATTGAGATTATACAATAGTTTTAAAATTTTCAATTCCACCGCTCGATGTACGTGCTGTATTAAATAATTAATTTAGGCTGCAGACTTCCATGTCATCCTTAAATTTTGTTTGAACTTTAAAGTAGGAGTACTCAGTACAAGTGTACAACTAAAACTACATACTTGTACTGAACTTTAATAAAAAAAATTACCACGTTTCACTCACTTTACTTCACAATTGGCACTTAGCATTTAGCAATTTCAATTGATACTACTTGGAAGCGAGAGGTTCAAGGACTCAAGTGACAAGGAGATTGCAGTGCACCAGAAATTTTAATATTGATTGTGTGATGCCACGGATTCACTCAGTGGCAGTCTTTGTATTCATCTTATCTGGGTAAGTGAAATACAGATATACTTTATTCCTATTACTATTGTTGTTACTGTTGTCCTTGAGACTTCAGTTTTTTCAATCTTGGGGTTTAGGGTTGAGTGTTTACAAGCATGTCTACCAGCACAACCAGACCCAAAATTGGGAAAACCAAAGAAAAAGAAAAAACAGACTATGTCAGACTGCTTAAAGCCCCAGGTTTTATAGATGAATACCATGATATTTATGACCCTATATTTTTTGGAAGGTTTACCTCAGTACTTAGGTTTTCATTGGAGAATAAGGTACGTCAAGCGCAAGCTAAGCAACCTGACCCAAAAAAACCAATACCAATTAACGGGATGACTGCACCATGGGTGGTTGGATTGGGATGATTGATGTTACCTGAGGTTTTCCCTTGCCCTAAATTTATCATGGTCTGTGCCCAGAATTATGATGAAAAAAGAAAAGCAATAGTTAAAAAAGATAGCCAGGAAATAATTCTTCCCATTAATGGAGAACATTTTGGCAAATTGTTGGGTTTTACCGCTGAAGAATGTGGAGTAGTCCTCATAAACCTAGAAAAACTTGCTAATACTTATGAAGCAGTTAGTGAAAATAACAAAATAAGATTTTTCAAATCTCTAACAGCGGATGGTGTCCAACTCAATCAGAATCATAAGCCTCCTTATAAAATTGATATTTTTAGATCATGGGTCCAGGATACTATTTCAATGCTAGTGTTTTGCCTTGGATTGGATAATAATAGTGAAGTGGATGCAAGCCTCCTTGAAATGGTATAGAATATCCATCAATTCATGCCACCTGCTAATTACAGGTTTCTTGAGCACATTGCAGAATCCATGCATTGTCATTTTTTAATGATTAAACGAAGTCAAAGTGAACCTCCCACTCCTAGTGCCAACAGAAAGACATTTAGGTTCACATCCTACTTGTGCTACATTTTTCTAGTGCAGTTTGCTGGGATGTTTCAGGACAACAAGCTTCAAATTCAGCGTCAGCAAGATAAAATTAGACTACTGGATTGGACCCATAAGATAAAGATGTATCATAATCAAAAGAACTACAATCATTTTGTGGACTACTTTTTGGCTCCATTTTATGAAACCATTACAAATACTCCAATGCCTAGATTGCTCGAGTCTTGTAGAAATTGCATTCAACTGGGAAAAGAAAAACAATTGGCTGACTGGTACTTCATGGAGGAATATATTGTCCTAAGATTTTATGGATTAGGAGCACAGCCCCACAAACTTCCAATACATGTGATAGAGAGGGTTTTTGCATTGGAATACATACGGCAAATGGAGAGTATTGATCAGTTGTACTTTGTTAGTCAGCAAAAGAAGAGCATATTTCCTTCCTTACCTTTTTAATGTGGAGGGTTCACATTCGAGAGAAAAGCATTCACTGTGGCACATGAAATTCTACAACTTTTTAAATTTGATGTTGACTCTCACTGGCAGTATGACCCATGTGACGTGATTAAAAGAAGGCTTGTGGCCAATAAGAATGCTCCAACTAAAATTCAACATGAAAGTAAACCCCTGCTAGAAATCTTGAAAAACAAGAATTCTTGGGAGGAGGTGAGAAAAGTCATGGAAGAAACTACTGCTCAAAGAGGTATTTCTTTTGAAAAATTGTCATTAGAAATAATGGGATTGCATCCAAATCCACAAACACAGAGAGATGCACTGGCAAACAAGAGATTCAACATTTTCTATACAAAAGCTGCTGAAAAATCTAAGTGTACAAAAATTCCAGAGACTCTAAAACAAGCTTGTACAGAGGAACGTTGGACACCGTCAAAAATTTCTGCCTTTTGATCTATGAGGAAGGATCTCGGTGATCCAAAAGCTACTGCAGATCTTGGAGATGTCTCAGAAGATGAAGAGTTCAGAAAATTGTGGGATAAAGAGCATCTTTCTAAAGCTCAAGCAACTAATGTTGAAAGTGATGATGAGGATGAAAACCAACCCAAAGATCTTAGTGCCTATGTATTCAAACCTCATATGAGTGAGACCGCAAGACAAACATATACTAAAGGGGCATCAATAGCCCAAAAATTGGGTTATGAAGGTGGTGATTTGGGGCCCACTGGAGAAGGCATTTGGACGGTACCAAAGGTATACCCTAGAAAACCTAATGATCTTCTACTCGACATTGGAGGTGATGAACAAGCCAAAGGGCATACATGTACAGATCAGGAGATTAGATTTGTTCCAGCTTTAAATCCTCAGAGTGAGATTCAATCACTAATAGTACCACAAGGGTCTTCTGATCTACATGTTTCTCATTCTTTTCTTGCAGGAGATGGTGGACATTCTAGTGCTACTGGTGGCATTTCTGTCGATGGTACAGGTATTAGTAGTAGTAGTGATCAGCAAGAGGTGCAACAACAAACTCAGAAGAGGCCATCAACAACATTAAATGAAACTATAGACAAACTTAAAGAGCAAGGCCTTGTGAAGACTAAGAAGTAGAAGGTTATGGCAGGTTTTGATTCCACATCCACATCAAAGCAGTTGTTTCCAGAAGGCACCCCCTCCTATCATTAGTGTGACTGGGACAAGAATGGCTAATACTTAGCCACAATTAATTAGAGATGCCGCCAAAACTACAACTACTCCTTCGCCATTCAAAGTTATGTCAAGTGTCACAAATTGTGATTACAAAGCTGAGTTTGAAAAGAAAGCAAAATTATCTAAAAGTCACAAGAAGCAAGTGCTAGAGATAGAGACTACTACAACTTCAGAGCCTGCAACAACTAGGTTATTGACTACATTTGACCCAGAAAACAAAAAAATGGATTACATGATTATTGTACCCAAAGTTCAAGATAAACCAGAGGACCAGATGCAATGATCTGACTATGAGGTGAGCACCATCCAAGTGGATTTTTCTAGAATGAAAATTTTTGACAAAATTATTGTATCAAAAAAGAACAACGAAGTGGTGTACACATCATTGCTAAAGCAAGAGAGAGAAAAAAAGGTATGATTGTTTTTAATTTCCTAGTAACCTTGTTGAATATATTGTCTACAAATCAGAGTTGTAAGATAGACAGGTCACATCTTCCAGTAATTGAGTTACAACAGAAGGAAAATATATTCAGTGATGTTAATTCCATTCATATTTCTCTTTTTCATTTGAGTTTATGATTTACATAATAGGTTGGAGACTCTTATAGGAAAGTTACATGCAGACATAGCAAGTGAAAAAGCCAAGAGGAAAGGAGCAGAGAACAAGACCAAAGAATTAGAGAAAAGGATAAAAAACTATGACTCTACATCTACAAGTGAAGTGAATAAACAGACAGAGGAGGAAGTGAATAAACTGAAGAAAATGTTAAGTGAAAGTAAAAAAAATTATGATATTCAAACAGCTAATTCAAAAAAATTAGAACAATCCTTGATTGAAGCCAATACCAAACTGGAGCAATCAGAAAAAGTAGGACATTTGTGGCAAGAAAATGTGGAGAGAGAGAGAGAAAATTCTCTAAAAAATTGCAGAACAAACTAAAGAATGCAGAGAATGAAATAAAATCCTACCAAAACAAAGTATCTGAATTATATAGAAACACAATGGTTTATATAAAAAGTAACATTTGGGAGAAAATAATGAAGAGGATTGATGATTTGTCTAAAATATTTGAATTCATTGATGATCTAGTATTATGTAGTAATACACTCAAACAATACATTGCTGAAAATGGAGACATGGCAACTTCAAGACAGTCAGATGCAAACAAAATTTTGCAATCAATCTACATAGCTAGTGGTGAAGAATTGGAATCCAAAGGAATTCAGAACCATATTGATGCCACAATAAAGGCCTCAACTATCATTGAAAAATGTATGAAGCTGGAACAAGCACATGAACTTTTGGTACAAGCTGCATTATTAACAAAGCAACTGCAAACAAATGTAGAACACTTCAAAAAGCTTGGTTTGCCAGTGGCTTTTGACCCATTAAACTGATACATTGGAAAGAATGCTTTCAAAAAGAAAATGGAGGATAAAATGAACTTTGACAAGGACCAGTTTCCTCAAAATCTTGATGAGGCAATTTTTATGGATTCCATCCAACCACTGATAACCTTGAATGTAACTTTGAGTGATACATTCAAGTCAAGTAACAATATTAGTTATAAAATATTATCACAGTTACAACTCAGTAACCATGGGTTAAGAAAAATTACACTTCCATCAGATGAAGAGTGGAGCACTCTACAAAAGCTGATACAATGATTTAGTAATATGTGTTTCCAATGACATCAATACCAGAATGACTAGGCTGTTGGAATGTTGTCTCTGGTTTTCTGGCATCCATTCTTTTTGTTGTCTATCTGGACTGCCCTAGGGGCTGCTTTGTAATGGGTTCGGTACCCTTGGCTTGCCGCTTATCTAATCAAAAACATGTGTTTTCAAGTTCCAACAGAGCATTGTGCAGAGTTGGTTTTGAGCATGGTATTATACATTGTAAATGTAATACTTCAGTCTTCAATGTATTCTAATTTCCTTCAGACCTTCAATGTTCATTTGAAAATCAATATAACATTGAAATCCTTTTATGTGTTGAAATTGTCTATATTATTTAATTGCCCACTTCATATTAAATATTTGCTAGTGGTGTATATTAATAATATAATATGCTACAACATTATTCATATATTTCAATCTAGAACTGATAAAATGCTCATGAAAAATCATGCAACACGTAAGAAACTGAAACTTACAACTCCAGAAATATGGGCAACCTATCAGAATTGTATTATATTTCATTGTTCAAAACTTCCCCAATCTTCCAATGTATCTTATTTACTTCTCAAAATTTCTAAAATCTTCCAACCACACAAGAATGATTAACACAGTTGAGAACATTAATTTCATTTGAGAGAAGAAAAGAGGAGTAGATGGACTTTGAGAGATGTGTGGCCGCCTGAAGATCTACTACCTGAAGATCTGCCTCATTAATGCTAGGTTGGGTTGTTCAATCCTGCAACCCATACTTGTCCTTCCATTCACTATATGTCTTTTCAAGTTGCCAAGGGAATGAGATAACCTCTACGATGTTGCCATTATGACTGACATAGTTGGCATCCAAAATAGATTTTACATTCTTGCAGAATATATCAAAAGTAAATTCAACCACATGCAGCTTGTGAATTGATAAACCTAGCACCTGCATGGTTGGATCACCTTCATCACAACAAGTGGGAATTAATTGATGACCATTAACTATTATTTCTCTCTTCCACTTGTCCAGGTCCTTAGCCTTCCCATCACCCACCAAAATATGTGGCAACCATTTAGTGTCCATCATTTCTATTGCCTGCATCTTTTCCCTCAAAACTATATCCAATTTCAATTGAAAACTGGCCACATCCTTGAGATGTTTTAGTATATCTAACACCAAATTCAACTCAAGAGGTGCATTTGCATCAAATCTAGAACACCTAAGAAAATCTCTGACCTCTAAAGTTCTCGGTAGCCACTTAGCTTTCACACTTGATAGTCTCTGCTTATCAGATTCATGCTTCTCATAGGCTATCCTTAATTTTGAGTAAGTCATCTAGACCTCCTCCACTTTGGCCAAGAGTTTGGTCACTCTATTTTTGATCAAATTGGTGACCATCTCCTTTACTTTGTTCTTGTTTTCTTCTTTCAATTTTTTCTTATCCTCCTTCAATTCTCTCATTTCTGAAAGGAGAGGCTGTGTGTCAATTGGAAGTGACTCTGCAGTCTAAATGATAGGGGGACTTTGAGATGAACCAAGCTCTAATTGTGGTTGCCCTTCATATTTGTTCAACCTGGCCATGGCCACTGCATATTTCTCCAACAATTCATTATAGTCTTTCTATAGTTTAATTATCGTTGCCTCAGAAAATTGTGTAGTTTGCACACTTAGACTGGTAGCTTGAGGGGTAGGGGTGTCTGACACCCTTCTAATTATGACATTGCCAGTCAGTTCCTCCAAACCAACTTTTGGTTTCTTATCACTGGGGGCCAATGCCCAAATTACCAAGGTTTCAAACCTTGGGTCAAATGCAGCACCCTGCAAAGCTTTGCTGACTTGTTCCTCTATCATATCAGAGTCATCCCTTGTTATGGTATCAAATGCAATTGCATTTGATAGAGTCCAATGTGGTAGCAGTAGGATGTTGCTTCTGGATACAAGAGCCCTGCCCTCCTGTGGGGTTATCACACTGATATCCTTATTAACCTCACTCAAAACCCTTTGAGTAATAGTATCATACTCAAAGGGGTCAGCACCACTCCTTGCTTCCTCAATTCTCCTTTGAAATTCTTCATTCTTTGTCCTCAGCACAAATGACCTAAATTCAGGTGCGTTGACAAATGCATCATCTACAATAAATTGGTTGCATGCTAGTACTCTCATATCTTCTTTATCAACTTCATTGTTAATTGTTGACCTTATCAACCTATTATCTGGTGAAGATTATGGCCTTATCCTTAATGGGGAACTCACTTGATGGGGAGGCTCCTGAATTTGTTCTTTTGTTGCTTCTTCCATCTATCCCACAACTTCTGTCTCCACCTCTACCTCAAGATCAATGATTTTTTCTCTCTTTGGAGCAAGGGAATCAGGGGATTCTTCTTCTCTTACATACTTACCCCTAGAACTGCTTGGTTGGTAAGATGGCCTCTCCTCACCTACAGGTGCACTAGCTATCAGTTCATCTGCCTTGGAAAAGATCATCTCAATTCTCCTTATGGGATCTTGCACTTCAACAAAAGCCCCAGGGTATGTAGGATTGGCATTTCTCTTCATCCTCTCTCCCTCAATCATTGCATTCCATTTATTTCTCAAAAGATATATCTCCTGTATTGACTGGCAATTTCTTACTATATCTTCATCAAAGATGACTTGGTGGGGGTAACCAAGCCTACTGACCTTCAACCTTGTTTTGTGAATAAAACACTCAGGGTCAAATGCTCTCACTTGCTCCGTATCCATCCTGTAACACTGAATCATGGAGCCAATCTGATCTAATCCATTCTTATCAATTGTTATAAAATCACTGAGCCTCAATGAAGTAGGGATGAGTGACCCCTTCTTGTGCTTTCTAAAATGCTCCTTGTCAGCTTCATTTAATTGCTTTATGATTTCCATGAAGGCAAGCCTCTTGGGCATAAACTTAGGCAGAGTGTAAGGTGGAGCCTCACAACCATAAATCCTAATGCAAGTAGTGTTTGTATGCAGAAACCAATCTCCCCAATTGTGTTCGATGTTTAAGTGTGGGGCTCTTTCCAAAGGTCTCAAGAAATCCTTAACTTCTTTAGGTATTCTGTCCCCCTCAGGTTTCAAGAAACCTAAGACCTTCCTTACAAAATGCTCCTCAAAAACAACATAACTAGCATCCTTAAAATGCATGTCAAGCATGCAAGTCCACATTTGCACCGGCATCATGTTGCCTTGTTCATTTGTCATCCTCACATGTAAATCTTTATGCCACTGGCAGTGGCCTGACAGAGAGAATAGGATCATGTGGCACATCAAAGAATACCATGTGAATTCCACATGGGGACCTACAATATATAGGTTGTTTTTTATTGTCACCATCTACTTGTGCATTTTCTCAGCCAAGTAACCCACATAGTCATATGGATGTCTGGTTCCAAGATCTTGAATGCAAACTGCCATCATCATCAAGGATACTGGAATTCTATCAGTTGCATCCCTCCCGAGCACATGGCATAAACTATGGTAAGTTCTGACAAAATATTCCATGAACAAATTACAATGGAAGGGCTCCTCTTCTCTGTCAGAAATTTTTACCAGGCCTCCATCAATTCCTCTTGGTTTATGCTTGGCCAGTTTGAATGATCTATAGGCATATCTGACAATCTTATACTTTTCTCTAAAGGCATTCAGATCAATGGGCATACTGGCAGCAGGGTCTAAATTGAACACAGTTGAAATATAGGCTTTTGTGAATCTAATTATGACAGAACCATTTCTAGACAGAACAGACCTAGTTTTGGGGTCATATCTACTTGCAATTGCTTTGACCAGGTCTAGATTGACAAAGACATTTGGGGAAAATCAACTTGGCCAAATCAAGCTTCCAACCATGGCAAATAGGGGCTCTATAGTCTTCTCTATTATGCCAATGCTTAAATAGGCTCCACGCTGATACGGTTATCCTAGCATCTCTACAATTCACACACAAGTCATAGATTTTATCATTTTTTCCTACTTGTCCTAGCCCTGTTGCAACTTTCCTCAATGACCCGGGACATTGGATCATGAGGTCTTTGTCTAGACTACGTTTTGAGGTGGAAGGTTGACTAGACTGACTCATCCTTCTAAACTGTGTTTATGCAATTAACTTAGGGCTTCTGCAACTATAAATTACTTCTTAACACTTTGAAACGAACGAATAGCTGAATTGATGAGACATAGAGGAACAGAAGCCACTTACTAGTTTTTGACGCTAACAGAGGCTTGGAATCACATCAACTTGCTCATTTCGAAGCTCCTTTCACTAGGAATGCAACTGTGCTCTTGAAAATGATAGACAATGCCTTAGTTTATGCCCTTATAATGTTAGATTTCTTGCCATTTGCAGTATTAATGGTGGCGGCGATGACCATTAATAAGATCGTGACGCAGACAGTTGAAAAATCCTCATTCGTAGGAAATTTGAAATGGGGCCATTGATCCTTTCCTTTAGTTCTGTAATCGACGGCTGAGATCACGTGACTATATTTGAAAATCTTCGTCACCACATTTGAAAAGACCTTGACCAATCAGAATAAGCCGAATCAGTTGTACCCTCTCGCAAATCACATCACCGGACCAAACGCGTGGGGCCTTGCTTTTCAATTCTTTAATAGAGGAGCACCATGTGTCACCATCTCGCGACAGCATAGTGAATATTCCCCTCAAAGAGATACCTTTGCGATGGAGCACAACCGTTGGATCAAAAGTTCTTCCGTGGACCACTGTCATTTCGATTGACAGATGGTAGTCATTTCACATCGTCGCGAGGGGGGCGGGTGTGACGTCATGAAAAAGGCACTGTGAAATGCGCTTTATTAAGCTTTAAACTAAGATTTAAGGCTTTGATTTTTACGGGTGACAGCAGGTAAGGCTAGGATTAGGGGCCGGTCAACTCACGGGTTTGAAGACATTAAGTTGTGACTTAAGCGGCCGGTAACCTTCGACAGACAGTCAACAGAGGGAAAGAAGAAAAAGTGCAGGAAGCACAAAGCATAAACACTTAGAATTTTAGGGATTCAAAATTCAAATAGATGAAACCAAGCGAACCAGAAACCCTAAATCCTAAGGAAGCACCACCAGGATGTTCTGCTGGACATTGTGGAACAATCTGCTGGGGTCTGCTATTTTAAAATTGATAAAACGCTATGACTAAGGAACCTAAATTTAGTGTTTGAATATTTATCTTAATGGTTATACTCAGAGTAAATTTAATGCTTTAAGAAGATATTGAGTGTTCTAAGTGATTACAAGGATTCTTAAGTAGAGTTGGTTATGGAACTAATCAAAGTATGGTAATGCAACGCGTTATTCTATAGTTTACAAGAGTTAGAGCCTGGGAATTTAAAAAACCATCACAATGCAATAAAGGAAAACAAATGAAACACTACTATGATTATAGAGAAGAAAAATTACTTCACATTTAGTTGAATGCTTGTAAAAGTTATCAAAATCACACAATAATAAATGAAAATATTAATTTTTTTGATTGAAAATAAAAAATGTACTCCATAGATAGACAAATTGAAATAAAATGCCATCAACAACATTTTGGAGTTTGGAACATGTAATACAGTATAAATACCTAGTAGATTCTAAATCCCTTCAAATTGCCAAATCATCTTGTCATTCAGATTCTCTCGATCCTCCCTGTGAACATGATATCCAAAATCATCCTGATCATGTTCTTTAGTTTCTTCTATCTCCATATCTCCACTTATAAATCCCTTCAAATTACCAAATCATCTCGTCATTTAGATTCTCCTAATCCTCCCTATGACCATGATATCCAGAATCATCCTGATCATGTTCTTCAGTTTCTTCTATCTCCATAGCTCCACTTAAGAGCATCTCATCATCACCACTACCACTACATGTGGCACTGGTATTCATCGTGTCACTGTCCTGTATGCTATTATTGTTTGAAGTGTTGCACAACCCTCTTCTTTCACATGAGGACCTCCAGATTGCGAGTGCCCTATCAAAAGGAAAACTCCAGATATCATGTCTAGTTGTATACATCCTCAAGCAATTTTCCAAATTCTTGTCAAGTTTATTTCTTATCTTTGATTTCAAGAACCCCAATGCACTGAAAACTCTCTCATCCTCCACCAACCCCAATATCATGGTTTCACATAAATCAGCAAGTTTGAAAAATACTGATAATGCATCACACAATATTTCGCTTTGACTTAAGGTTGCCCAAAGCTTTGTTATTGATCCATGTTGGTGGGGAGCCTCCATGAGTTTAAACTGTTCCCTCATTGAAATTGCAAATCGACATGATTGATCATTGAGCTTAGTTTGATTTAAAATTCTTTGTATACTTGTCCATTGAATTCTATACTTTTTTAAAAATGATTTGTTAAGGTCTTTATCTTGTTGTGAAAATCATTTGGCTCATAGTTGACCCAATATTGAGGATATACTATAGACATGGCTTCAAGCACTTCATCACGAGGGAATCGATCTCTAATATCTGAGGAAAGAGATCTCGTAATACTCTTTAAAGTAGTACTTACAAAATTAACAATCTTGTCAAAAGCTTCCCTTGAAACAAGTTCTTCTCTGATAGTGTGCTTGACCTTGTTTAAATAGTACATTGGTATCTCAAATCCCTTTACAAAGACACATAACTCCCCACTACCATTAAACAGTAAAAAAATTAGCATTATTGGTCACATTTGTTATCAAATGCCAGCTGCTAAATTTTGGACTTATGAAGGACTGGTTTGATAGATATAGACTATCGAGGGTCATGCATATCATTCTACATAGTTTAATATATTCATAAATATACATAGACCTTTCTTGGGCCTTTTTCACAAGCATGTTCATTTCCTCCAGCATGGGAAGAATACCAGCTAAAACAAGGAGTGTCTCTATGTCACTTAACCTATGTAAGAGGTCAAGAGCCCTGTCAACTGTGAAGCGATGTTCATACATTAAACCAATCAAGGATTGATATTCTACAAAAACTCTTTTAGCTAGTTCAAGAAAGGAGATCCATCTAGTATCAACATCCTTAAGAAGCTTGTTTCCTATAGTTATTCCCTCAACAAAATGTTGAAATTCCAAAAACCTTTTGGGACTTTGGCAGAAGTATGAGTAGAGCTCGCAGACTAGATCTTCAAATTTTGATACTACAGGAAACTTACTCATAATTTTAAATGCTAAATTCATTCTATGGGCCATGCAGTGAATGCCAATCATGTATGGTGAAATAGAAGGTTGTAGCTTCACACACAAACCATTCCTATGACCTTGCATTACTGAAGCTCCATCCGTCTCTACACACACCAACTTTCTTGCAATTGTGGAGTCATCCATACCTCTAATTTCATTCAAAGATTTCTTAACTATCTCAAATAGATTTTGTGATGTTGCATTCTCCTTCATTTTATAAACAGAGAGTAGATGAGGTTGGTGGACATGATTTGCCACAGTACACACATGCATACATACCTAGGAAGTATTAACTATTGTTGTAACTTCATCTAGAGATAATGCAATAAAAGTTGACTCTTTTATTTTTTTCCTGTAAATCACATTTTTCCACCTCAGCAAGAGAACTTGCCCATTCCCATCTACTGTTTATTGACCAGTGTGAGTTGGGAAAATTAGGAACACCCATAAAAGATAATAAACTATTATATTCAGGGTAGTCTGTCATAGGACGCCCTCTGCTCAAAATATGAAAAACAACACCCAACTGAACAGTTTTGCCATTTGTAATTCTCCCATCATCTTTCCAAATTGAGCTTCAATTGAACCTCCACCTGCATGAATCTTTGTCTTTCTTTGCAAATGCACTTCATATTCGAAGGCATTCTTTACATGAAGACATTCTTCCTTCGTTTTCCATCTTATCACCGATTTTTCCTATCCATCTATGATTTGTTTTTCATAAACTTTGCCAATATGTTTTTCTATGGTGTCAAGTTTTAACTGCACCCTCTTCTCTCTATGATATTTCCAACTGCAAATCTTACACTTGCATTCTGTGGGAGGTTCATCTTTGTTTTTATTCTCCACCGGTTCAATGAATGGGAATTTTGACACCCAATCAATTTGAAAACTCCTTGACATTTCCCACTCACGCCCCTTTTTTGATTTGGCTTTTCTTTTCCCCTTGCGTGCACTTGCAAGATCTTCATCTTCATTGATTTCTATAACTTCATTAGCTTCATTATCATTTGTTCTTAGAACATCATCTGTGGAATTGCCATCATTCCGGCTACCTTGGGTACTCCCTCGAACATCATCTGTGGTATTCTCATCATTCCCGGTACATTAGGTATTCCCTAGATTTAGAACATCATCTGCGACATTCTCATCATTCTCGGTACATTGGGTATTCCCTGGAACATCATTTGTTGCATTCTCATCAATCCTAGTACATTGGGTATTCCCTGGAATATCATTGCTGTCATTGTCATCATTCCTACTACATTGGGTATTCCCTGGAATATCATCCGTGCCATTGTGATGCAAGTCAATAGATGGTACAAGTTCTGATGTTGTAGGTGCATTCGATGGACTGCCAACATTTCCAAAGTACGACTTTATGTTATTGTTTCTCCATTTTGATGGCCTTGACCTCCCTTCATCTTGAGTGCCTTCACCACCCTCAGACAACTTCTTCTTGCTTGACATCTCTCACGAATTAAAAGCTACAGAAATAATGACATTTTGTTCAAGATGCAATCATAGATGATAAAATATAGATCCTTGGGTCCTAGACTCCTAGATTAAGATATCTCCCTAGTCCTAATTCCTACTCAATCAATATCATCTGTAACAAAGACACAAATAATCAACATGAATCTTATATTATTACACAGTAAACTTGTAAAGAAATGATCACTTACCTTTCAGTGACTCACCAATGCATGTAGTTGTAACTTCTCTATGATCCAAAATGAATTGAGGAATCGAGGATTCGAGAGCTGAGATAAACAAAATGTGTAAATTTAAAGGATTAATTAGAGTTTCAAATGCATTTATATCAATGCATATTTGGTGAATAACGCGGGATTTTCAAATGCTAGTATAATAATATGGTGATTCCCACGTAGTATTAATAGGACACTTAAAAATGTTAGGCGAAATGTGTTGGAGTTATGGACAACACTGAGAGGGGGGGTGAATCAGTGTTGTGTAAATTTTCTAATCTTTTTACAAACTTTAACTTGGAGAGCACAAGGAGAGAAAGTTATCATTGAATTATCAAACACATATGCACATAACTTTGTCAAACACATATGCACATAACTGAGAATGAAAACAAAAACTCATGAGTAAAACATACAACCATAGAGAGATGATCAATATGAATTAAGACACAAGAATTGCATGAGTGGAAAACCCTCCAGAGGTAGAAAAACCACTCCAGAACTGCCTCACTGGCTATAAAGAAGCCTCACTGGCTACAATATGTGTCTCACTGACAAATGTTAAGGTCTCACTGACCTGCAAGCCTCACTGGCATACTATTTAGAAGCACCAGCTTCAAGGAGCACCAACCCCTACTACAGAACAAACTAAAAACAAGAATTCAGAGGGTTTCTCTATTTCAATACAAAACATTTCTTCTCTCCATGTGTCTATCAAATGTCCATTCTATTCAAAATCAATCCTATATCCGGATCCTCTCAACCACACTAATCCAATATTCATGTGAAGCCAATAAATAAGCATTCTGCAAAAACAATTTCATATGACCTTTGATATTCTTCCAAAGAAAATCAATCCCCTATAACAAAGTTAATTTGACTTTGCATCTAAAACAAAAACATATTATTCCATCTTCCTCAGTCTTGTTGAAGCACCTGGAAATTCTTTTCAAAAACTTCACAAAAATTACAATATTTCATTTTTGTCTGCAAATGACCCTTCAGATTCAAAATCCTACTTCCTATTTTCTTCAATGTCTTCAAAAAAAATCTTTTCATATTCTCATCTCTGTAAATATTGTCTTCAAAACTAATATCTTCATCCAATCCCCATCATGTATGATTCTTCATATTCCTGAAAAAAAACTTCATTTTGCATAAGACTTTTCATCTTCATGCAATCTCCTTCTCTGCAAATTCCTGCAATCAAACTCTTTTTCTTCTCAAGAAAATCAATCTTCATTTTGCAAAAAAAACATTTCCAATTCTCCATAGATATTTGCCTTCAAGAAAAATCTCTTAAAAATTTCTAATTTAATAACCACTAATCACCAAATAAAACTCACCAAAAAACTCATAAATTTGGTATGGGCTGACCACTTATTATTTAAATAAAGTTTCTAAAAAAACTAGAGCCATAAAAGGCTTAGTGACTTTGTATCCATAATAGAAACTTTAACATTAAATACTCCCCTAAAAAGGCAATTCTATGCTTAAGATGAAAATCATTATTTTCTGGCTTCAAAAGAATATTATGTGGTTTATGCCTTATATATAGGGATCTTCATATATCATAAAGCATTTTCAATGCTTTTTAAAACTCCAAACAAACAATGCTCTAAAAGGAGGCCGATAAAGATTAGAAAAAGCTTAATGAAGATCTTCAAAGCCGATAACAATATGAGCATAGACTTTAAAACCAAGGAGGCCGACCAAGACTTTACACATTGGCGCTCACAAACACTATATGGAGACCGCTTATATGATGACCGTTGCAAAAGGTAAGTTAAAGAAAAAGGACCGGTCAATGGATGCTCAAAAACCCATTTAGTAGGTATCAGTAAGTGAATCTACCTGCTATTATAAGTCAACAACAATTTATGACATAAAGTGAATGATATAGATTATGGGCATAGAAGACTTTAGAGTTTGGCTTTAGAATATACTTTATCCAACTCATGACCCTTGATAAAACTCTAAGAGGACATTTTGGTTCAAAGACATTTCATTAACAAAGACATTACATATGGTAACTAGAGTATCAGACTTCATCAAAAAGGCTCTTGAATGCTAAACCATCACTAAGATCTTGAACAAGCTAGGAAACCAAATTACTTTAAATGTGATACAATGAAGAGCTAACTGTCACTAAATGAGTCACATGCCAGTAATTATCATATGCCACTGTAAGAAGAGTCTTGTCAACTGAAACAGTCAGAGATGAACAACATACGAAAACTTTGCAAGAGACCATGATATCCAACATCATAACTACCACAACTGAAAATGAACTCCATCACCTGATAATCAACACACCATTTGAACTCCTGATTGATATTCCTGATACAGTAAACAATTCTGAAAGAAATTGTGAGAGACATGAAACAAGACCAACTATAAACTATGTCACTGAATACCGAGATCAAATTACCAAGCCACTGCCACTGTATGTCATTTGTATCACCCTGATGTAATCCTGTAACAACACACAAGATGATATACTTCTGATGATGTACTCCTCAAACATATGAAGACATCATGATGAATACCTCATTAACCATCTCCTGAACACTTTTGACATCAATGACAACCTAACACCATCAAAATGGACCTCCATCAAACACATTTATAGTAATTTTCTAGGTGAATATGGCCCTACAATTAGCATGGAGTTATAATGGTATTGGCGAAGTTGGTCCTTATACATGTGAACCGTTTAATTGTACTGGTGAAATTGGTCCTTGTGCATGCCAACCATTTAATGATATTGGCAAATTGGGTCCTCATGCATGTCAACCGTTTAATGATATTGGCGAATAAGTCGGTGAATTAAAACATGCCTCCGAAATTCCAAGTGAATCACTGTTAGAACCGCGTAGAATACTGTGGCGAAAATACTAACTATAAATGACTCAAAAATTAATAGGGTGGTGAATTGAAACGCATTTGACCAAAAATCCGTAAAAACTGGGTGAATTGGCCCCCCGCTGGTGGTAATGTATTCGCCAATTCCTCATTCGCAAAAATGAACTATTCGCCAATTGGTGAAGATTCGCCACTAAAAAAGTCCCTGATTACTGAAGTCAAATGATGATGAATTGAAGCAACTTCGCGCCAACCTAAAAATAGCTTGCCTCTCCAATAAGTTTGGAGAGCTCTCAAAAGGTTGGAATTGCATTATGAATACATAGCAGGTCTCAACAAGATCTCTTGAACTCATTTCCATCACAAAATTATTGCTTGGACCAATCCTGTGGTCTCCAAGAACATTGGAGTTCTTCCTTGCATACCAATTAGCCTACAGGAAAACTTGAAATAGGCTAATTGTTCACAAACATGGTTATGATTGAGAAAGGGATATTACATGGTCGATGAAGCAGTGGTGGTCATTTTTCAAGAAGGGGGGTGGTTGAAGTTCCTGAGGAAGTTTGAAGGGTATAATTCAAAAATTGTTGAGGAGTTTGTGCAGAATTTCGATGGCAACCACTCCAAAGTCCTCAACAAGAAGATAAAGGGGAATTGCTACTTAGTTGTAGGAAGCCATCCAGAATATACAGTTCTTTCGATGGGAGCTCCTTAGAATATCCCATGGCCTTCCATTTGAACCTGATGACAAGGAATACCTTAAGGTATTAAAAAATACACCCCTAAGCATCAAAATCTTTTGTGTAAATTTTACAGTTAGAATTTGTTATTGAGAGATTGCACACAATTCTTTGTTAATATTTTTTTAGAAGTTCAAATTAGATCATTTATTTCCCTTTTGCAAAATCAAGGTGCCTAGAAGGAGAGAACCAATTAGTATAATCAAGCAGAGAGAACCATAGGCCTGATGATGAGACATCAAAATTCAAAACCTGTAGAGTTTAGGAAACAATTTCAAAGGACACTTCAGTACCTTGTGATGAAAGAGAAATATGTGCAAAGTATAAAAACTACATGTCACGTGAAATTGCACCCTGCTTGGAGGTTGTCCAAGCATTCCAATGACAAAATGGGACTAATCTCAAGGTGTGGGACCTTGCAGTTGAGATCAGACCTCTAGAGAAGGTTGGTTTCTCTTTATGAGCTTAAGGCTCAAAGAATTAAACAAATTTAATGCTACACTCATGAGAAAAGGGGAAGAAAGATAACTAGGATAAAAAGGGGAGGTGATGCACCAGATTTTAATATGTTAACTAGGACTTACATAACACAACAATGACCTCAAATACTAAAAGAAACTCGCACATGCTTATAGCTTTAACAGAGGCTTGAATAACTAATAGAGGGACCGTTTTATTCACAAAATGAGTCACAAACTTCAAATAAACACAGAGAAAAAGCATAAGAGAGGCAAAATATCAGTGATTATATTGATCATGAAGGCTAAATAGCCGTTACATAGGGAAGATAACCTGTTATAGAAGAGTAGACACAAAATAATCATCTACATTCATGGGTGAACAATCAACTAGTGACAACAAAGGCTCAGAATTGAGCACAACGTATCAAATCCAGTTGGTTCTGTAGGTGCATTACAAGGTCTAAAAATAACAAACAATCTGCCCAACATAATAGCCCGGAAGAACAACTAACAACAACCTTTTTACATCTTTTACATATGCATATATATCCTTTTCAAATTGCTATAGCAGCCTTGGGCATTGGATTTTGGTCAATCGACTTGATGTATGCACCCATGTTGCATTCAATTCTAGCCCAGAGGCCATGTCAGAAAGTATGCAGAGATTTAGGTGTGCTGTAATGTTCCATTTTTGGCACATTGATTATTGTGTGTATTATGCTTGTTCGTAGTCTTGTGAAGGCTATACGACATGTTGGAAGAACTCCAAAGTTCTTGGAGTGGCCGTGGTTCTATCTGTAGAGCAGTTGTGTGTGTCTCAAGTCTTCATTTCACCAAGGACTGGTCGAAGTTATTTATCAGTGCATTTCTAGTGCTTATTTTCGCTTGGGATTATTATTCTGATAATTAATTAATATTTCACTAAGGTTGCCTAAGGTTATATTTAATTATTGCAACTTAGCGTAATATTAATTAATTAATGGGTTTCCTTTTGGAAAATGGATTAATTCTTTTTGGCATTGAGCTAAGTGGATGTCCAAGGTGAAAGTGTTGCTTTCATAAGTTGGATTGGGCTTTCGATTTGCTCTCCAAGATTCTTGGAGGAGCCCTCTATTTATAGTAGGTCACCCAGATGACATCGATCTTCATCCCAAACATCGTAGAAGGCAGTGGTATGATTTATTTTGTAGTTCGTCTAAGTTTGGGATTTTTTGTCAAGCCAAGTGATTTAATGAGCTATTTAATTATTATTTTCACTTAAGTTTCCTAAGGGTGAAAATAATTAAAAGGTACCTAGGTGTTATAGCTCATTAAAAAGTTTTTTAAGTGTTCTAAATGATAGACACTTAAAAAGGGGTTTCACACTTGATATTTTATTATTATTTCAAAAACAACCTTTTTGTGAGAAGAAATATGAAGAGGTCAAAAAAGAAATAATATTATATTCTTCTCAAAAGGTTATAAATAAGAGATGAGAGCTCATTTAAGGGGTTATGTTATGCTTTTGAATTGATTTTGTTTGCAGATGGATTGAACCTGTGAGTTCTTCCATATTCTCTTGAGGATGAAAACCCTCTTGTAGAATACTCTTGAGGATGAAAACCCTCTTGAGATTAATGGTGGTTTTCATTACAGGAAATCACATGGAGTCAATCAGAGATGGAAGTTTTTGTAGTGTTTTGCATTGTGATCCTATTTTGTATTGATGAAATCAATTATCAAGAGTTTTGTAATGGGATTTCTTTTGATATTATTGGTGTGAGGAAAACAAATGATATTTCTGTTGGCAAGAGACACTATATGGGTTCATGATTGTTGTCATTGATGGCAACAAAGTTCATCCCACACATCCGCAGGACATGGTGTGTCTCTACCGGAAGTCAGAATGAAGATTATTGTGGTCCGGTGAACAAGAACAGAGCATGTGGCAAGGTCCGACAGACTGGTCCGGATCTCTCAGAAGAAGTATCCTGGCAAAGTGCAGTTTTGGGGAAGTCAAGAGGACTACCTTGAGTAATGGATTCCAAGGTTGTAGCCTCTGGTGATAGATGAGGTAAAAGTTATGAATACTTGAGTACCGGGTTCCTGAGTAACAGTGTGAACAGAGGAAAAACTGACTGACAGAACATCAGACTATTTTCCGGATGTGTTATTGATGATGGTAAAGGTTGTGAAGGCATGAATCATGTTTGGCTAACATGATTAATGATATCTACAAGTATATGTTGATCTGCATTACTTGATGTGCAAGGATTCAGCCGACAGAACAGAGTTTGTGAGAAGATAGATTGTTCCGGGTGCCGACTAGAAAGATAATGAAATCACTTGTGTGGATATATATATAGGATGGATTTAGTTATGAGAAGAGAATTCAAGTGATGTGATATGCGAATAAGAGCAGAGCAGAACAGAAGCAGTAAGAAAGATCCGGTATGTGAAAGAAAAGCATAATAAAGAGAAGAGGAAAGATGAAGTGCAGCAAATCAGTGTACTGAGCCTAACTGGAACTGAACTCCAGCATATGTGGATGCTTCCAATCAATTCAAGTATTGTATAACATTCTTTTGTAGACAGTGTGTCTCCTTGTAGGCAGTGTGCCTCCTTTGTGAGCAGTGTGCTCGGGCAGTGAGCCCTAATTGGCAAGTGCCATTTTGTAATTCCTTATTCTTCTAATAGAGAATAATCTTTGGGTTAATCACCCCGTGGTTTTCTCCCTTAATAGGGTTTCCACGTCAAAAATACTGTGTCATATGTTTTTCATTTCATGGTAATGTTTTCTTATTTGAATTAATGTTGCATTGATTAATAAGAAAGTTTAGAAAGAAGAAATAATTAGGATAACTGATTTACCCCCCCTCTCAGTTATCAACAATTGGTATCAGAGCTAGGTTCCTCCTAATAGAGCCTATCAGCTTGAGGAAGATCTAGGAGTTCAAATGGATGCATATGGTTTAAGGGAGCAACTCAAGACTGCCCTTGAGGATCTTAAACAGTCAAACTCTGAAGTTAATGAATTAAAGGAAAGACTCAAACAGGCTGATGAATTCATGAGAGAACTAAAAGACAAATTAAGTCTCTCTATGAAAAAGAGAAAGGAGCTACTCCAGCAATTGGCAAGATAAAGTGAAGAAAGTAATGCAAATGAAGAGCTGACTAAGAAAACCAAGTTATGTGAAAAGTTATCAAAAGAAGTCATTATGGTAAGACATGAAATGGAATCAGGAGTTATAAAGTTCACTCAAGAGATTGAAGAGAAAAGAAAAATTGAAGACAATCTAAGACAATCTCCCAAAGAGAAATCAGAAGATTGCCACCAGATGGATAGGATTATCAGACATCTTGAATTTGATCTTGAAGATGCTAAAGATAATGAAGAAAAACTTGAGGATCAAATTGTCTCTCTCAAAAGGGATCTTCAAATAGCAAATGAAATAAAGAGAAATTCAAGATAAGTTCTACTCAACTTGAAGTTCTTCTTGGAAGTCAAAAGAGGGTAGATGACAAGTGTGGTTTGGGATATGAGAAAGGAGAAAGCTCTGGATCCGGTTAGAAGAATTTTGGATCAGAAAATCCAAGGAACAGGCCTAGAAGACCTCCGGTAAGACAGCCCAATGCTCAAAGATATCCATCCTTCAATGGATACTGCCACAGCTGCAATCACTTTGGTCACAAAGCTAATCAGTGCAGAAAGAGAATGAATCAGACTAATTCATCCTTCTCCAGACAATGCTTTAACTGCAAAAGGTATGGACATAAGTCTCATGAATGCAGAAATATGCAAATGAACAAATCATTCAATGGTAGATGCTTTACATGCAATAGAGTAGGTCATATGGCTAATCAATGCAGATCAAGAGGTTATCAGTCAAAAATGCAAAGAAATTTTGTTTGCCAAATCTGTAATAGGTCCGGTCATAATGCAAAAGTCTGCAGAAGCAAGAATCAGGACAAAAGAGGTCTGGTATATAATCAGAATCAAGACAAGGGTAAACAAAAGATGAATGCAGATGAAGTTAGGAATGAGATGAACAAGATTTGGGTGAAGAAAAGTTTAGAGAAGGTAGAGGTTGGATCCGCACCAGACTCTGGTGCTGATATTCCTTCCGGAAATTAAGAAATGAGCTCTGGCTTAGGGGGAGACACAAAGAAAACCCTGTTCCCCCAACCAATCAAGTGGTGCCAGATTAGGCACAAGATGCGGAGTAAAGGGTTTGTAGATATGAGTCTTGAGATGATCCAGCTAAGATTTCAGAGGTCCACATGAAGATGTGAAGAAGTTGTGATCGATCAAGTAGAACCTATTCCGGGAGATGCTCCAGAATGACAAAGGATTACAAAAAGGTCCGGAGAGATCCGGAAGTGCATTGTCTTATTCTACGGATTGGACAGAGTGTTTGGGATGTCCTTGTGATGTGTCATCTTGATTTGTTCATGGTTGGAAGATCTGCATGATGTTCATAGATCAGGACTGATCTAGTTCTTCAAGTCATTCGAATAAGGCAAACTAAAATAATGTAGGTCGAGCATTTATTGCAATCAAATATTAGGGTTTGCAGAGCAATATAAGGGATTTCTCATAAATCACTTGTTCATTCTGCACTCAAGAAGAAGCGAAAAGTGGAGCTCTGCAACAAAATTCATCAAGCTTATCAAAGATCACTCACAGAAGTTATTACATCCAGAAATCAATCAAACCAACTCCATGTAACCAAAGGCACATAAGGTATTTTCTGTTTTCAATATCTCACTGCAAATCTTTTGAAAAATGGCTACTCTGAATATAGTTAAGATCTTTGATAGACCTCGCCCCACATTCAAGAAACATCCATACAAATCTTTGGAGGTAGATCCCCTAGGAGCCTTCTCTAGTGTTCCGCATGGTGTATTGCATACGAAGGACATTAGGGTTTACATACATGCGAATATTGAAGACTTTGGAGAATCAAAATTGATGGATATCTATCACAAACAGTTGATAGATGATTCCTTTGAGATTAAACCTCAGTATAAAGCCATCCGGGATAAGCACTTTGCATAGTGCATTCATTTCCCCTGTTTTGAAGAAGATGAATGGGTCCGGTATGTATTAAGTAGAGTACATGACAATTTCCTATGGTTGAACAAGCCTTTTAAGATCACCAAAGATGCAATTAGGGCTGTAACCGGTTTGCACTCATCGGGTGGAATACCTATCCTCAAGTCTATCAAAAATCAGACAGTTAGTGATGCAACCGGATCAAAATTTGATAAGAGAGCTATGACAATTGAAGACATCACTAAACCAGATGTCAAATTTGCATCTATGATAATTGGTTACAAGATTTATCACTCCAGTAGGGAAAATTCAGTGCCGGGAACTGCAATTTACACAGCATATCAAATGCTAAAAGAGAATGCAGACTATGATTTGTGTGAGCTTCTTCTAAACCAACTTTTGGAAAATCTGCAGAAGATTAAGAAGGACAAGAAGAACTCCTTCAAGTATGGTAGTTTGATCCTTTGTCTATTCTTTTATTACATGAATGAGCTTCTCGGATCCAGTGGATGGATATGGCAGAATGACAGACCAGTTGCCATCCAAATCAGAGATTATTTGCATGGACTTGGAGATGCTAAAGCAAGAAATACAGCCCTGTGGGGATATTTCAAGAACTTTCAGAGCATAATGCAGGCAAGAGAAAGAATTCCCCAGTCTCTTATTGAGAAGTACAAAGACACAGTATGCTTTATGGTAGAAACAGATCAGTGCCTAATGGAGGCAGTAGAACCAAGAACTATGTGGATCATGCCCATGGGGTATGAAGTGGATGAACAGATTGTGGAGTTGCATGTTCAACACATGCTAAGTCAGCCTAAAGATCCAAAGGCAGAAAGGTTTGGAACCTTTGAGGAGCTAAGTGTGAAGATCCATGTGGAACTCAAAGAACCTAAGATAAAGAGGAAGGTGAGAAAAGAAGTAGAACATATTGCTCAAGGCCTAGGCATCCCAAAGGAGGCACTTGATGCCAACCGGGAAAAGAGGCGAAAGGCTGAGGAAGAGAAGAAAGAGGCAGAAAAGAAAAGCAAGAAAAGTACTCTAGTGGAAACCTCAACCCGAACTAGATCATCAAAAGAATCTACACCTGTCACAACCAAAATCTCAAAAACATCAAAACTGGAAGGTCGGACATCTGGTAAAGGAGAGAAAAGGTCTAAAATAAAAGCCACAAGGGCTTATACAAGTCAGAAAGATGAAGAGGAAACTGAATCAGATGAGGGGGTAAAGGAAATAAAGAAGCAGAAGAAGAAAGGATCTAGTAAACCCTCCACAGGCCAAGACAAGGATGAAATGGCAGAGGAATTTGTTGAAAAGCCCACCCTGTCTCTAGAGAGTGTAATCAAATCAGTCACTGTGGATGGAAACCTTGAACCAATGGCCGAATTCTATGATGACTACAATGAGGCTAACCAAAAGATCCTGTAGGAAGCCACAATCAGGTATCTGAACATATACAATAAGGCTTTCATTGAGATTATATCTCTAATTCCTAAAAGCCTAGAAAAGGAGTTAGAAATGAGAAAGAACAATGCCCTGGCAAAAGATATTGAGATCTTGGAGCAGATAGCTATTCAGCTATATCCTCAAATTGATCCCAAGACAATGAACATAATATTCAAAGACTGCAAAGATGAGTTTAGGGGTAAAGCAAGGATGAATCAACTCATGCTTGGTGAGACTGACAAGGTGGCCATTGATACAGAAGAGATCCTCTGAAAGGCCTTCAAAAGGTTTAATCTTCCTGTTGTAGAGGACTTGGGTACTGATCCCTCATCCACAAGTGTTGCAGAAGAAACTTCTGAGAAAGCAATAGAAGAGATGGGCCCTGAACAAACCAACATTTCTCCTCTGGTTTCCCCTACAGTCTCCGGATCCAAAGAATTAGAGAAATTACAGGAGAAAGAAGCAGCGGTAAAAGAAAACGAAGTTGACAGTACCAAGGTTGCAGAGAAAGAGAAGACTCCAATAGAGAAAACCACAACTGATAGTGGTAAGAATGTAGGAGAGAAAACTCCAAAGGACAGCTCCAAGACTGCAAAAGAGAAGAAACATCTGTCTCCAGCAAGAGACACTGCACAAACTGTCCAAAAATTTCTGAGCAAAGAAACAATAGAGATTGATGAACCGGAGCTTCTACAAGGTCCATTCAATTTTGATTCCCTCTCTCTGGTACAGACAATGAAGATAGCTTCATTTGCAAATGCTAAGGCAAATGAAAAACTCCTAAAGTCTCATATGGAAGACTGTGAGTTGATAGAAGCTGCTTCTAGAGTGCTTGAAAAGATTATGCCATCGGTCCAGAAAGATCCCACAGCCTCCTCTTCCGGTAATCTCAAAACCTTAGTCAGTAGTGTTAGCACACATTTTGATTCTCTAGAAAAATTAGCTGAAGAAAAGGTCCGGAAGGAGTTTTTGGATAAAAGGTTCTCCAAGGTACAGGGTTTGATCATTAATGATAGGAGAAACATGAACATTGGAATAAAGAGCTTAGAAAATGCTCTTAAGGATGGTGGTGAAATATACAAATTTTGTATCTCCTGGTCCAAGGTAACAGTGGATATTGAGAAGAAAATAAAAGAGCAAGAGGACACACTACTAAGCTTGTCTCAAAGTTTTGATCATCTTTCTTCCTCTATAACAAATCAAGAATGTCAGACTATAGCAGTCTTGAGTGAAATCAAGAAATTGGAGAAGGAAAAGAAAAATAGAATAAGCAGGTTGAGTGAGCTCAAGGGGTTAATTGTCCCTAAGCTAGAAGCCATGCATGAGGCTATAACAGAAGCTAAAATCACAGCCCAGACAAATGATCCGACAGATCTAAAAAGGGCAGATGCGTTTGCATTCCTGTTGAGTGGGCATATCTCAATTTTGGACAGGATGAAACAGAGTTGGGTGACAGAAGTTGTACAGTTGAAGACAACTTTTGCAGACATACTTAAGTATATGTAAGTATACCATATGTTTATACTTAAGTATACCATATGTTGATGTCAAAGGGGGAGTGAGGAGCAGTGAAAAATGAGGAATCCAACTAAGGGGGAGCTCTGGAAAACGTATATAAAGACAGAGCATCAGCCAAGGGAGAGCATAGTGTAAACACTTAGTCATTTTTCACTAAGTGTTGCCATCAATGCCAAAGGGGGAGATTGTTGGAAAGAGACACTATATGGATTCATGATTGTTGGCATTGATGGCAACAAAGTTCATCCCACACATCCGCAGGACATGGTGTGTCTCTACCGGAAGTCAGAATGAAGATTATTGTGGTCCAGTGAACAAGAACAGAGCATGTGGCAAGGTCTGACAGACTGGTCTGGATCTCTCAGAGGAAGTATCCTGGCAAGGTGCAGTTTTGGGGAAGTCAAGAGGACTACCTTGAGTAATGAATTCCAAGGTTGTAGCCTCCAGTGATAGATGAGGTAAAAGTTATGAATACTTGAGTACCGGGTTCCTGAGTGACAGTGTGAACAGAGGAAAAATTGACTGACAGAACATTAGACTATTTTCCAGATGTGTTACTGATGATGGTAAAGGTTGTGAAGGCATGAATCATGTTTGGCTAACATGATTAATGATATCTACAAGTATATGCTTGATCCGCATTACTTGATGTGCAAGGATTCAACCGACAGAACAGAGTTTGTGAGAAGATAGACTGTTCCGGGTGCCGACTAGAAAGATAATGAAATCACTTGTGCGGATATATATATATAGGATGGATTTAGTTATGAGAAGAGAAGTCAAGTGATGTGATATGCGAATAAGAGCAGAGCAGAACAGAAGTAGTAAGAAAGATCCGGTATGTGAAAGAAAAGCAGAATAAAGAGAAGAGGAAAGATGAAGCAGATTAGTGTACTGAGCCTAACCGGAACTGAACTCCAGCATATGTGGATGCTTCCAATCAGTTCAAGTATTGTATAACATTCTTTTGTAGACAGTGTGTCTCCTTGTAGGCAATGTGCCTCCTTTGTGAGCAGTGTGCTTGGGCAGTGAGCCCTAATTGGCAAGTGCCATTTTGTAATTCCTTATTCTTCTAACATAGAATAATCTTTGGGTTAATCACCCCGTGGTTTTCTCCCTTAACAGGGTTTCCACGTCAAAAATACTATGTCATGTGTTTTTCATTTCATGGTAATGTTTGCTTGTTTGAATTAATGCTGCATTGATTAATAAAAAAGTTCAGAAAGAAGAAATAATTAGGATAACTGATTCACCCCCCCTCTCAGTTATCAACAATTTCATGTTTTTACTGTATGCTGGAGATGTTCGTACCATGGAGTGTCGTACTTTCATGAAAGGGCAAAAATTTCCATTGATCATCTATTTGTTTGTTTGGAGTTTCTGATAATTGGAATCCCTTTGTATGGTCTTGACATTAAATTCTAAGCAAGCTATATGAAGTTTTAAGTCAAATTTTATGATGTTTGATGCAGCCGTACTAGTTCATTGTCATACAATCAGTCGTATCCTTCATAATGGTTGCATATTGTTGTGGTTGCAATACTTGCTTGTTTGTGGCATTAAATGCAAAGGATATCTTTGTCTTGTTAAGGCTTCAGATTCAATGATATTTATTTGGAGATTTGTGTTTGTTTGGGCATTATTACAAACTGTCGTACCTATAGGAGTAGCCGCACAGCATTAGGGGTTGTATTGTGAATTTGAGCATGGTGTTTGTTAATTGGTACCAATATTATATGCAGTTTGTTTGCTTTGTGATTACAATGATATTTAATCACTTTCTTTGAAATACTGGATAGCCTTTTGAAATCCTTGAAGAGATATTTGGGTTCAAGACTGTAAAGGCCTATTTGTGGGATGTGTGAGAGCAGGAGCAGATCCCTTATCTAATGACTATTTTTCTTGCTTAGAAAACATTGTTGACAGGTTTATAATAGGTTGAGGTAGCTTGGTAATGGACTTGTTTGAATTAGTGCTTCTATGAAGAGATTTGCTTACTCCAGATCACCGTACAGTATAATTAATGACTGATTTTGGTATCACAGTTTGAACAGCAAAAACTTTATGTGAATTTTCTAGTATGGACAGCATGATAAATTCTGAGTTAAGATGCTAATGATTTGTGCATGGTAATTTCACAATGACCTCCCAATCTCCAAGTGCCAAGTTCAAGTTTTAATTCAATATTTCTAATTTCTAAGTTGTGATGTTATGAACATTGTAATTACTTTTGTATTTGCAACTCACTAAAGTACCCTTGGATGGTTCAACCACCAATGTGGAGCAATTGAACCTTTCTTTCTATATTTCTACCCACTGGATAAATGGAGAATACCCACTGAATAAGTGATAATTTGTACTTGTCTTTCTTGCTCTCATACCCACTGAAAGTTGTGAATCCTGTGCACCGATTTGTCCTTGGAAGGACCTATAGAGGCATGGCCACAGAGGGTAATTCCTCCTCTTCATTCATTTCTAGTCCTTTTGAATTGAAGTTTCCCACTGTTTCAGCGATCTGCACCCTCGACCTGCAGTAATGGCATCACCTAGAAGCGTATTTTTAGGCGCCTAGAAAAGTTGCAGCCTTTTTAAAATCCTTTACAATACTTTAAAATATTTAAACTTACTTTAAATATTTTAAAGCAATACATTATAGTACATGCTTTATTATTACATTGATTTTCACTTTTCTGGCCTTTATTTTGCGCCATCGGCAAAATCTCACTTTTCAGAACTATCTCTCCCTAACACTTTATCTGCTATTTGGCCTTATCGGCAAATCTCCAATTTCACGAAATATGGCTTCTTTCTCTTTAGTCGGTGAAACTTGAGCTTCACGAACCACTTGCTTTTCTCTTCAGTCAGCAAAAACTGCTTTTTGCAAACTGCACCTTGGCTGACTTCTCTCTTCTATTATCCTTCCTTGCCTTACGGTTGAAACTTCACTTTCATGAACTTGTTCGCAAGTTCGTCCCTTTCCTGATTCCCAACTAGCCAACCTTTATCACCTTTTTTGCCTTATCGACAATTTTTTACTTTTTCAAACCATTTGTGAACCTTTCTCCTTTGGCCTTATTCTCTCTTTAGTTGGCGATTCACCCTGTCAGTGAACTCAGGAAAAATTGAACTAGTTGGTGAGTTCGAGTTTTCTCTAATTCACCGACAACCCTTCTTTTTCCTTTCTTTTTCCTGCCTTAGCCATTTTTTCCAATTTTTGCTTTGTCAGCAAAGTCTCATCTTCTCGAACCAAACTTGCCTTGCTCTTTTTTACCTTAGCCGCATCATTGCTTTCTTGGCTGCTTCGTTCCTTCATTGGTGAATTCGTCGATCGACAAACTTGCCAATCGGCAAACTTAAGGTTTGCAAAACCTTAAGTTTACTGACAAAGGCAAACTTTATCTTCTTTAGCCTTAGATAAAATAACACCCGCCGCTCCGCCTTAGCCGATTTCGCCCCTCTTGTCATGTCCCCATTTTCAGAGTGATCCACATCGAACAATGGTTTAGCCTACTCATCATTCCCGGAGGCTAATACCAATCTGGAGGGAATGAACTTGGTTTTTGGCTAACATATTGTTTGAGTTTTGCAAGATTAAGTGAAAGACCATTCCAGTTGTCTGTATTGATTCTAGCTAAATTGGCTAAGTCTGAGAAACTTTTCATCAATCCAAGCATCAAATTGTCAAGAGATGAGTTTGATTGAGTCTTCATGTTTAGGTGCAAATGTCACATTGACCAGCCAAGAATGTGCGCCTAGCTTGGAATAGGGGTTTCAATGACTCCAAGGAGTGGTGCTACCTTTGGAGATGATGTTATCAACCTCTAAAAACATCATACATTTCAAATTTCAGAGGAAATTAGCTAAGTATAGCCTAGGCACATATTCCATATCAAATCCTCCAAATGTGCACCTAGATAAGAATGAAGACTAGGAAGTGAAGGGTTTTCCCATCAAGGTTCTCACCAAGACATGATTGTTTGTTACTCCAAATGCTACAGGAATTGAAGATTTGGCAAGATAATCCTTCAAAATTCTCAGGGCGCAACTTCCTCCTTGCAACACCTTAATGTGCACCTAGTGGTAGCTACTCAAATATGCGCCTAAATGGAGAAGTGGCCTCTAATCTCCTCATTCAGTCAAGGCGCTCATTTGGAATGATGTTCTAACTCACCTCAATGACTTCAAATGTGAGCATTTGCATGGAGGATGATCATCTCAAGTATAGGTGCAAATTCACTCTTGTCCAAACCCAAAAGTGCGCCTAACCTAGAAGATGCTTCCAATCCACTTGGATGTGAGGTGTTTGGGAAAGAGGAGATGAAATGTTGTCTAAAGGAGACAAGGTTAGGTGTTAAAGGAGTAAAAGTCATCTTCGGCGCCAAATTGTAATCAAACAACATTGAATGTGCGCCTAGGCATAGCAAGGTGCCAATTCTTGTTCCAACTTCCCAAAATTGTGCCTAGGAAGGAATAGAGCTTTCAATCCACTCAAGTTGAAAGGATCTTAATAGGAGATGGTGAACTTGTCTTAGAAATGATTTAAGTTGGAGGTTTTAACAAAGAAAGACTATACTTTTCCTAAGGCGCCAATCTAGACTTTTCCTACCAATAAGTGCGCCTAAGTGAAGATGCGGACTAAGACAAGGTTTTGAATACTCTGGATATGGGTGCTTGGATAAAGAAGAATCATAAGGTCTACAAACAAATGTTTGGAGTCTTGAATAGAGTAGAAAATCATCACAAAGGTGTTAGGCACAATACCAAGTCTCTACAACACTACATATGCGCCTCAAGTAGACTGACTTAGCATTGGAGCTAGTAGACTTCCTCCGGAGAAAGAAGACAAAACAAGGAAGCATTCTCTAGTTACCTCAGTTTCAATTGGCACCTAATTCCCAGTTAGGTGCAAGTTCATGATCAAACTACCTCAGTTGAGCGCCTAGAGTAAGTTACAAGCACCTGAGCTCTCATTGGTCAACAAGATAATATTGGGATCTGTACCTGTTCATTGGGTAAGGTTGCCAACTCAGAATGAGTCATTAGATGGAATATTCCCTTGAATATACTTCTTGGGAAACATGCCTTGGTACCTCTTTGTGCATTGAAAAATGTGTCTTCATTGCCTTTGAAGAGCACTATAAAAAGAGGAGAGCACTCCTCATTTGGTAGCTTACATCTTTGGCGAATTTTCTCTCTGCAAAGCTTTATGCTTGTGATTTTGAGGCCTGCGAGTTTCAAGTAGTTGGGGTGATGCTCCCTCAATAGTGATAAGGTGATGCTCCCTTATCAAGTTGTGAGGTGTTGACATACAGTTGACATTGTTGTGTTCAAGAGAAGTTGTTCATGTGTGAAGTCATTGTATACATCTAGGCTTCAAGACCTTTCTTTGTAATCAATTGAATAAGATCATATATTCATGCCATTAAGGGCATCATCTATTGTAATAAGACAATTGTATTTATTTGAATCAAGTGATAATAAAAGTGCCCAACTTCAAGTTAATTCATGCAAATTGTCATTGTTATCTTTTATGAATGATGTTGAGTAGATTGAGCAATTGAAGAGCTAAGTGCAAGTAAATTTGTTTAAGTAGGAAAAAATTTTGTTAAGTATAGTTGGGTATCTTATAGTGGTATCAGAGCTTGGATCCTGCCAGCCTTTGGGGTTTTCATGCAAGAAGGTGATCAACAAAGTGATAGAACAAGGAGATACATTGCGCGTGAACAAAGAAGACAGTTTCAGTGGACTCATCCTTACGCACAACAAGATACTCTTTCAGGAGCAATTGTAGCTAGATTGACTGACATGGGTGAAAGAAGAAGTAGAAGTCCACCTGTTAATAATGAACGTGAAGCAAGGGAGTTGTTTAGGAACATTGTTGATGGACAAAAATAGACAGCGCAGATATTGCAACAAGTTCTACAGTCCCTTCAGAACATGAATCAAGGAGTAGGCAGTCAACAAGGTGAAGCAGCTAGACAAGAGTGGCATGATGATGATGATGATGATGATGCTAGTGCAATAGGCAGAAGAGTTCGCACATGGACTCCTACAGTTGATAGGCCTATTAGACCTACTTTCCTTCCACCACCACCTGAACAAGGCAATAAAGCTGATGAAGAGTTTGATGAGGAAGAGCAGAATAACTTTGAAGATGAAGTAGCACTCTTTACAGATCTCTATGCCAGATTACCAGATCATGTTTGAAAAATGATGTCCTTCAATGAATATTGCCGACAGAAAAGGGAAGATAGGGACAGGCATGGCAGAGCTAGAGGCTATCTTCCTAGAAGGGATGATGATACAAAGGAGTATAAAGAAGCTTTGTATCGAGTTCCTATTCCTACCTTCAATGGAAGTGGTAAAATCAGTGCTAGAGTTTGGGTAAACAAGCTGGATACTTATCTCTCACTCAAGCCTATGATGGAGAAGAAGGCAATTCACTTCGCTACAATGCACTTAGAAGGATTAGCTTATGAATGGTGGCATCATGGCCTAGTCTCTCAACATCATGATAGGATCAATACCTATGATGAGTTTGTAAGCAAGTTGATTCAAAGGTTCGATAGAAAAGACATTGAAGTATACTATCGTGAACTCGCCCAACTCAAGCAGGAAGGAAGGGTTGAGCAGTATGCGAATGAGTTCCAGAAGATAGCAGTCATGGTACTTGACATGACCGACCGAAGAATCACAATGTTGTTCATTGAGGGATTGAATAATCAAGTTAGGTCGTTGTAAAAGTGCAAAGACCAGCTAATTTGGAAGAAGCAATTGACTTTGCTCTTGATCTTGATACTACTCCCACTTACCAGCCTAAGAGGAAGTTCTATAAAGGCATAAGTTCCACCAAAAGGAAACCCTCATTTCCTCTAAGGAAGACTCAAGATACATCTGCAGCAGAAAGAGATGAACTAAGAAGGAAGAAACTTTGCTTCTTGTGTAAACAACCTCAGGAACTAGGACATAGGTGCCTTGGCAAAGGTAAAGCTCATTTGATTGAGGTAATATCAGATGATGAAAGTGAAGTGGAGTCACAAAGCGATGAAGTGTCAATTCACGATAAAGAAGAAGTGTATGAACAAGAAACTCTTTGTTAGGGTTAGCCGGCAGAAGATATCAATTAAATGCAAATAAAGATTAAACAGAGAAATGGAAATACATAGAATTAATAACAGTGAGAAACAAGTTTTAACATGGTTCACCCAAACTCAGGCTACATCCACCAAACAGAGAGTCCAATATTATTATCCAGTAAATCAAACCGATTACAACTAGCAATCCCTGCAACTCAATACTGTTCCAAAATGCTACAATATAATATATCAAAACCCTAACCCTTAGCCGCTTTTATCAAGCTTTTTGTCGGTTACAAAAATAGGGTTTTCTTATGTCGGTCAATGAAAAAATAACTCCCGGTGCCTTTATAAAATAATAAAAAACCTTGTGAGGTTTCAGGGGCGCTGCCCCCGAGCCCCCGCGAGTGCGCTGCCCCTGGACCCCACAAGAGGCACTGCCCCCAAACCCCCACAAGGGGCGCTACCCCTTGACCCCGTAGGAATTTGAGGGGAAACCACACCGATAAAAGTGGGGAAAATGTAACCTCCGAGTCTGATTAGGCTCCATATAACAACAATCTCCCACTTGGAGACTGATCAGACTCCACACCATATCATCTCCCACTTGGAGACTGATCATAACACCACTGACCCTGTAGCTCCCACTAGAAATAAGCACCCTAGACTCTGCTGTTCTATTTTTGTTGTTTTCAGTCAAGAAGACCAACCAAAGCTGAAGAGCAGCTCAGCTTCTCCCTTGTCACTGCCTTTGTAAACATATCCACTAGATTATCATCTGTATGTATCTTTTCCAACTGTAATTGTCCATCATCCAACACTGACCAAATGAAGTGATACCTCAACTGTATGTGGTTGGTCTTTGAATGCAAGGCAGAATTCTTTGCAAGATGTATGGCACTCTGGCTGTCTGTATACAAATAATAATTAACATTATTGTTTGCCCAATTCTTCCATGAAAGATTGCAGCCATATCATCTCCTTGCTTGCCTCTGTTGCAGCTACATATTCTGCCTCTATGGTGGATAAAGCAACCACCTTTTACAACCTGGAAATCCAACTCACCGCTATTCCACCTACAGTAAAGACATAACCTATAGTACTCCGCCTGGTATCAATATCTCCTGCAAAATCTGAGTCTACATAACCTGCTAAATCAGCATTAGAGCCCCCAAAACATAAATGTGTATTGGATGTACCTCTCAAATATCTAAGAATCCATTTTACCGCATTCCAATGCTCCAATCCAGGATGAGTCATATACCTGCTGACGACTCCTATAGCATGTGCAATATCCGGTCTCGTGCATACCATGGCATACATTAAACTTCCTACAGTTGAAGCATATGGTACCTTGGACATTTTCTCTTCCTCCTCTTGTGTCTTAGGATACATCTCCTTAGTCAATTTCAAATGACTAGGCAAAGGTGTGCTGACAGCTTTTGCATTCTCCATATGGAATCTCTGCAACACCTTTTCAACATAAGCAGCCTGAGATAGAGTCAATTTTTTGTTCTTCCTATCTCTACAAATTTTCATACCAAAGATTTGTTTTGCTGCCCCCAAATCCTTCATATCAAATGACTGTGCTAACTGTTGTTTTAACTCTCTTATGTGATCCATGTTAGACCCAGCTACCTGCATGTCATCAACATATAAACATAAAATAATGTAGTTGTCATTATCTAACCTCTTAAAATAAACACAATGGTTAGAATTACACCTGTTGTAGCCTTGCTCAGCCATAAAACTATCAAATTTCAAATACCATTGCCGAGGTACTTGTTTCAGGCCATGCAAACTCTTCTTCAATCTGCACACATGTTTCTCCTTACCTTTGACCTCAAATCCGTGGGGCTGTTCCATGTATATCTCCTCCTCCAAATTACCATGGAGAAAGGCAGTTTTCACATCTAGTTATTCCAAAAGCAAATCTTCAGCAGCCACAATACTTAAAACAGTACGAATTGAAGTCATCTTGACAACCAGAGAAAATATCTTATCAAAATCAATGCCCTTTTTCTGTGCAAATCCTTTTACAACTAACCTGGCCTTAAATCTTTTCTTACCTCCATCTTCATGTTTCAGCCGATAAACCTATTTGTTTAGTAAAGCCTTTTTACTTGCAGGTAACTTACATAATTCCCAAGTCTGATTTTTCAGCAAGGAGTCCATTTCTTCTTTCATAGCAAGCTCCCACTAAACCTATGTATCCACCTGCATAGCTTCATCATACCCTTCGGGTTCACCAGCATCTGTTAACAAAATAGAATACAAAGAGGGAGAAAACCTTTCAGGAGGTCTACTTAGCCTTGTTGACTGTCTAACATTCACTGGAGTTGTGGTATTTCTGGTTGCTGTTGCGGAGCATGAGGAACCACTGGAATATCACTATTTGGAGTATCATCCAACACTACATAATCTTTTGCTTTCTTCTCATGTTGTTGTAACTGATCTTTGTACAACACCTTCTCATTGAATATGACATCTCTGCTTCTCACAATTTTCTGATTTTCAAAATCCCAAAGCCTATAACCAAATTCAGTAATGCCATATCCAACAAAGGTACACTTTTTTGATTTTGCATCCAGCTTGGTTCTATTTTCAGAATCTACATGTGCAAATGCTTCACATCCGAAAGTTTTGAGAAAAGAATAACTCACCTTCTTACCTGTCCATGCTTCCTCTGGAATACCACAGCCCAAAGGAACTGAAGGACCTCTATTAATTAAATATACAGCAGTGTTGACAGCCTCTGCCCACATGTTTAAAGGCAGCCCAGCATGCAATCTCATGGTCCTTGCATGCTCCATTATTATCCTATTCATGCGTTCAGCCACTCCATTTTCCTGTGGAGTCCCTGGAACTGTTTTCTGCCTACGAATTCCATTAAAGAAACAATAATCCTCAAATTCTTTGCTGCAATACTCACCACCATTATCAGATCTAAGATATTTTAATCTTTTACCTGTCTCATTCTCAACCAAGCTTCTCCATTTCTTAAATGTTTCAAATACATCATATTTCTGTCTAAGGAAATAAATCCAGACCTTCCTAGTTACATAATCTATGAATGTAAAATAATACCGAGAGCCACCGAGAGAAGATACCTGAGCTGGTCCCCATACATCTGTATGCACAAGCTCCAACTTTTCATTTTTCTTTTGCTTCCCATCTCTGAGAAAACTAACTCTCTTTTGTTTTCCATACACACAACTTTCACAGAAATCCATATTAATACATTTCAGACCTAATAAAACTTTCTTAGAATGAAGTACCTTCATACCTTTTTCACTCATATGCTCAAGTCTATTATGCCACAGCATTGTCTCAAAACCTGTAGAAACTGTTTCAGTCTCTTCCTGCAAACCTGCAGCAACTGTTCTTGAACTTGTTTGTTTTTTCTCTACAACAGCTAAAGTAGAAGGAATAGTATGACCTGTACAAAGATATAAGGTGCCTACTTTCACACCTTTTTCTACTACTAAGGCACCTTTTGAAACCTTCCAATTTTTATCAGTAAATGTAACAATGCAACCTTGTTCAGCTAGCTATCCTGTTGAAATTAAATTCCTACTGAGCCTTGGAACGTGCCTTACCTCTTGTAGTAGCCAATGATTCCCATTCTGCAACTTAATCTTGATTCTTCCCTTTCCAACAATCTGACAGGGTTCGTTATCTCCCAAATAAACCAGCCTAAAATCCCCTTGGACATAATCAAGAAAATAACTTCTATGGGGCGTAGCATGAAATGAGGCCCCTGAATCTAAAACCCATGAATCATCAACATTATCTAGGGAAAGAATCAAAGCGTCATCTTCAAATTTATTACTTACCACATTTGCTTCCTTATTGCCTTCTTGTTTGTCTCCTTTATTTTTTCGAGACCAGTAATCTTTCTTTAGATGACCTGGTTTCCCACAGTACTAGCAATCCTTCTGTCCTCTGATTTGGGATCTTTTGTCCTTTGATTTTCCTCATGACTTCCCATGACCTCCAGAACCTTTACCTCTCTCCTTTGATCTGCCCTTGCTTTCTGCATTCAAAACACCGCCTGATGTGGATCCACCTGATCTTTTCTTACAAATTTTCTCACTCAGAATAACACCAACAACATCATCAAATTTCAGGGTATTTGAACCAGAAACAGAGTTACTAACCACCATTACCAAACTATCCCAGCTTTCAAGCAATGAACATAATATCAAGAGAGCTCTAACTTCATCAAATTTTATATTTGCAGAAATCAATTGACTGGCAATCGTATTAAATTCATTTAAATGACCTGTCACAGATCCACCTTCAACCATTTTTAAATTAAACAAATGCTTCATGAGAAATACCTTATTTGAGGCTGAGGGTTTTTCATACAATTTAGCCAAAGCTTTCATCAAACCATCTGTTGTCTTTGCTTTCGTTATATTGAATGCCACTGACGGTGCCAGGCACAACTGAATGGTTCCCAGTGCCTTTTTGTCAAGAAGATTCCAATCCTCATCAAACATTGTTGTCGGTTGCTTGGCTACTCCTTCCAACAACCTCCATAAATCCTTTTGATAGAGGTAATCCTCCATTTGCATCTTCCATAACTGATAGTTCTGCCCATTGAATTTATCGACCTTCGATTTACCCTCATCTGCCATTGCTCCCACTCAACCGTGAGACTTTCCTGCAGACGATAATCGAACACAACCCGCTCTGATACCACTTGTTAGGGTTAGCTGGCAGAAAATATCAATTAAATGTAAATAAAGATTAAACAGAGAAATGGAAATACACAGAATTAATAACAGCGAGAGACAAGTTTTAACAAGGTTCACCCAAACTCGGGCTACATCCACCAAACAAAGAGTCCAATATTATTATCCAGTAAATCAAACCGATCACAACCAGCAATCCCTGCAACTCAATACCACTGCAAAATGCTACAATACAATATATCAAAACCCTAACCCTTAGCTGCTTTTATCAAGCTTTTTGTTGGTTACAAAAATAGGGTTTTCTTATGTCGGTCAATGAAAAAATAACTCCCGGTGCCTTTATAAAATAATAAAAAACCGTGTGAGATTTCAGGGGTGCTGCCCCTCGACCCCACCCTATATCGCGACAGGGAACACGCCAGGGGCGCTACCCCTTGACCCCGTCTTGGGGGCGCTGCCCCCAAACCCCCGCAAGGGGCGCTGCCCCTTAACCCCCTCTTGGGGGCACTACCCCCAAACCCCCGCAAGGGACGCTGCCCCTTGACCCCGTAGGAATTTGGGGGAAACAGCGCTGATAAAAATAGGGAAAATGTAACCTCTGAGTCTGATTAGGCTCCATATAACAATACTCTTGATGTAGCCTCAAGAGGATCACATGATAAGATGACAATTGCTACACTCTCAGGAGTACCAAAGTATCATGCCTTTCGCATAAGAGGGGTTGTGAAGGGGCAAAGAGTCACATGTCTAATTGATAATGGTGCTACTCATAACTTCATTGATGAAGGGTTAGTTGCTAAGTGAGGTCTAACAGTTGAAGACTTCGAAGGATTTAGGGTAGCAGTTGCCGATGGATTCATCATGAGTTGCACATGGAGAGTCACTCAACTTCAAATACAAATGGGTAATGACTACACTCTGCAAGATGACTTCTGTGTAGTAGGACTTGGGCAAATTGATATGTACTTGGAGTATAGTGGTTGCAAACTCATGGATCATTTATCCAGAATTTCCAGACAATGGAACATGAATTCACACATGAGGGAAGAAAGATCAAACTAAGGTCATTGTTTGATGGAAATTCCAGAGTTGTTTCAACCAAGTGCATGGAAGCATTGATCAGGCATAATGACATTGAGTGGGTAGCACAAGTTTGCATCAAGGACAACCAGATTCTCTCCGCTCAAGAACCTTATCATGCGGATATCCAGGCAATGTTGGATAAGCATAGTAAGGTGTTTAATGATATACCCCCAGGCATACCTTCTGATAGAGGTTTTGAGCATGTCATTGAATTGGAGGATGGGACCAAACCCATCAACATTGCACCCTATCGGCATCCGAGACATTTCAAAATTGAAATTGAGAAGACGATCAAAGAGTTGATCGAGATGGGACACATCAGGCCATCATCAAGTCCATCTGCATCATCTGTGGTGCTAGTGAAGAAGAAGGATGGAACAATGCAGATGTGTATTGACTATCACGCATTAAACAAGAAGACCATCAAGAATAGGTATCCAATACCTAGTTGATGAGTTACTTGATGAACTACATGGAGCTATGTTCTTTTCCAATATAGATCTCTGATCTGGTTATCATCAAATTCATGTTTGAGAAGAAGACATTCCAAAGACAGCATTTAGATGCCATTACGGACATTATGAATTCTTGGTGATGCCTTTTGGATTAAAAAATACTCCAGCTAGTTTCCAGTCTTGTATGAACCATGTATTCAACAAGTAATTGAGAAAATACCTATTGGTTTTCTTCAATGATATCTTGATTTACAACAAGACGTGGGAAGAACATTTCCAACACTTAGATGAAGTTTTGAGCATCATGGAGAATCAATCTTTATATGCAAAGATGTCTAAGTGTGATTTCGTCTTGAAGGAAATTCTATACCTGGGTCATGTGATCGGAGCTAATGGTGTGAATGTTCAAGAAGAAAAGATTGAAGCCATTTGCAATTGGCCAGTTCCCAGGAATGTATCTGAACTAACAGGTTTCCTTGGCCTCTGTAACTATTATAGAATATTTGTTAGGGGGTTCTCGCAGCTCTCTACACCCTTGACGAATCTATCAAAGAAAGGTGCTTTCAATTGGTCAATGGAAGCTCAAGCTGCATTTGATAGATTGAAAGAAGTAATGAGTACAACACTAGTGCTGGCTTTGCCAGATTTTACTAAGTCTTTTGTCCTAGAATGTGATGCTTCTGGAGAAGGCATTGGAGTAGTATTGATGCAAGATCGTCATCCCATTGCATTTGAGAGCAGAAAACTAAAGGACACAGAAAGGTTGTACTCAACATATGACAAAGAGATGTTGGCAATCATGCATGCTTTGGCTAAATTTCGCTAGTATCTAGTTGGATCTAAGTTTGTGGTCAAAACTAATCACAATAGTTTAAAATACTTCCTAGGGTAGAAGGATATGAACGAATGACAGCAGAAGTGGGTGACTAAGATACAGGCATATGATTTTGATATTGATTATGTGAAAGGTAAGAAGAATATTGTTGCTAATGCCTTGTCTAGAAAACCTGCCATCTATGTCTTAAGTGAAGTTTCAGTTGATTGGAAGTCTCAGCTTTTAGTTGAGTATTCCAAATCAAAGTTTGATTGTGAGATCATGAATGGAATCATTCAGGATGATAGGTATAAGGTAGTTGATGACATCATCTATTATAAAGATAGAATCTATCTGACTCCTGAATCCAAGCTAAAGTAGCAAATTTTGAAGGCATACCATGATACTCCACTTGCAGGACACCCTGGCTACTTCAAGACCTATATATAGATCTGAGAAAGATTCACCTAGAAAAGTTTGTAGAAAGATGTTTTGCAATATGTCAGGGAATGTTTGACTTGTCAGCAGAACAAGTCAGAACATACTTTTCCAGCAGGATTACTCCAACCACTGCCAATTCCAAAACAAAAGTGGGAGAGTATCTCTATGGATTTCATCACAGGTCTTCTGAAGGTGAATGGAAAAGACTATATCTATGTAGTTGTTGACAAGTTGACAAAGTATGCTCACTTCTTTGCAATTACAGTTGAGTCATCAGCATTGCAAGTAGATGATTTATTCTTTTGTGAAGTCTTCAGACTACATGGCCTTCCTAAAACCATAGTCAATGATCGAGATAGCCAGTTCATTAGTGTGTTCTAGAGAGAGCTATTTCAACTAGCTGGAACTGACCTGACACCAAGCACTAGTTATCATGCTCAAACTGATGGACAGACTAAAATTGTAAATAAATGGCTTGAGGGATACTTGAGAAACTATGTATCTGATCATCAGCGTGCTTGGATTAAGTGGCTACATCTGGGTGAGTACTGCTACAACACCACTTTCCACATGTCAATCGACTTGTCTCCCTTTTGAGCTTTGTATGGGTATGATGTAGTTTCATTTGTTGATCTGGCACTGGATGATAGTAGAGCTCCTCGAGGAAGAGAATTGATGAAGGATACCCAAGACATTTTGAGAGTCCTCAAGGACAATTTGTAGAGAGCTCAAAACTAGCAAACGTTGTATGCCAACAAACACTGAGTTGAACGGAGCTTTGAAGTAGGTGACATGGTGTTTCTGCACCTTCATCCATATAGACAGAGTACTTTGAAGAAGTCAAGTGCAGAGAAATTGAAAGGTTCTATGAACCCTATAAGGTGTTGAGAAAAGTAGGAGAAGTGGCATATGAACTTGATCTACCAGCTGGAAGCTGCATCCATAATGTGTTTCATGTGTCATGTCTCAAAAAGACACTAGGACAACATGTGGTTTCATCTGATGAACTTCCACCACTGGATGAAGAAGGAATGCTTGCACTTGAACCTAAGAGTGTGGTGGATATGAGGGAGAAGAAACTGGGCAACAGGAGCATAAGGGAATATTTGGTGAAGTGGAAAGGGTTGCCGATGGAGGATGCTACTTGGGAAGGAGAGAAGATACTTGAGCATCCTAACCTTCAATTGCTTGAGGACAAGCAATCCAGGGAAGGGGAGACTATCATGTCCCCATTTCTGGAATGATCCACATCGAACAATGGTTTAGCCTACTCATCATTCCCAGAGGCTAATACCAATCTTGAGGGAATGAACTTGGTTTTTGGCTAACATATTGTTTTAGTTTTGGAGGATTAAGTCAAAGACCATTCCTATTGTTTGTATTGATTATCGCTAAATTGGCTAAGTCTGAGAACCATTTAATTAATCCAAGCATCAAGTTGTCAAGAGATGAGTTTGATTGAGTCTTCATGTTTAGGCACAAATGTCACATTAACCAGCCAAGAATGTGCACCTAGCTTGGAATAGGGGTTTCAATGACTCCAAGGAGTGGTGCTACCTTTGGAGATGACGTTATCAACCTCTAAAAACATCATACATTTCAAATTTCAAAGGAAATTGGCTAAGTATAGCCTAGGCGCATATTCCACATCAAATCCTCCAAATGTGCACCTAGATAAGAATGAAGACTAGGAAGTGAACTTGGGTTTTCCCATCAAGGCGCTCACCAAGACATGATCTGTACCTGTTCATTGGGTAAGGTTGCCAACTCAAAATGAGTCATCAGATGGAATATTCCCTTGGATATGCTTCTTGGGAAACATGCCTTGGTACCTCTTTGTGCATTGAAAAATGTGCCTTCATTGCCTTTGAAGACCACTATAAAAAGAGGAGAACACTCCTCATTTGGTATCTTACATCTTTGGCAAATTTTCTCTCTACAGAGCTTTATGCTTGTGATCTTAAGGTCTACGAGTTTCAAGTAGTTGGGGTGATGCTCCCTCAACAGTAATAAGGTGATGCTCCCTTATCAAGTTGTGAGGTGTTGACATACAGTTGACATCGTTGTGTTCAAGAGAAGTTGTTCATGTGTGAAGTCATTGTATACATCTAGGCTTCAAGGCCTTTCTTTGTAATCAACTGAATAAGATCGTATATTCATGCCATTGAGGGCATCATCTATTGTAATAAGACAATTGTATTGATTTGAATCAAGTGATAATAAAAGTGCCAACTTCAAGTTAATTCATGCAAATTGTCATTGTTATCTTTCATGAATGATGTTGAGTAGATTGAGCAATTGAAGAGTTAAGTGCAAGTAAATTTGTTTAAGTAGGAAATTTTTTTGTTAAGTATAGTTGGGTATCTTACACCTCTATTTTACTTGTTCGGTGAATTTGCCGATCGGTGAACCAAAAGGCTTGCAAACTTGAGGGTTTGCCGACAAAGCACTCGTCCACCTCTTCTCCTTTACTTAGACATTTCTCCCTTTGCCTGTTGTGACTCTTCAGTTGGAAAACTGACAAACTGGTGAACCTTCGAACCTGCAAACCAAAGGTTTGCCAAAACATAAATATGCCAACTAAGGCAAAATAAGAGACAAAACACTTAGAAAATTTTGGGGATTTTTTCTGGGTTACTTTAGCCTAGGCGAAAATAAGACAACACTACATACAAAGCCTTAAGAGTATTTGCCAAATTAGTTGATTAGGATTTTGAAGCTTGTTTAGAGAGGTATAATCCCCTGCCTCAATTTTTGAAGAAGAGGGAAATAATGTTGCCAACTAACTTGCTTTGGTCTAGAAGAAAGGCTTCTGTGGTGGCGAAAAATGATATTTAAATTTCAAGAATTCTAGATTGGCATGCGATTTCAACTTCTCCTACTCTTAGCACTTCCTACAATTGTAAATGTCATTGCTGAACAATTTGATAGGGAATTTGAAAAATGGTAGAATGAAGTGCAAAGAAATAGAGGATTTATGGAAGATGATAAAGAAAATGATGCAACATGGTTCAAATCGTACAATTGTAGCCAAATGTGAGAGGACAGTAACCAAAGAAGAGACAAGATGAGAAGACAAAATCAAGCATCTTCTTCCACGAACTGACTTGTAGGAGGACCTGCAGGACAACAAGTTTGGGGGAGTGATGAGGTAGAAATCCAGCCTCATCTATTTTGGCCAAAGTACCTATTTTTCCTTCTTTTTCCCCAACAATATTCATGCAAAATTATGTTTTAATAAATAATTAGTTGTTATTTGGAGTAGAAAAGATTGCATTATTTGGTATATTTATTATTGACTATCTATGGTGAAAATTTGATAGAAGTACATGCAAAGCTCTATTTTTCCTTTGTAGATTATTATGGAGACATTTTTGCAAAATGAAGGACAAATCCGAAAGACTTGGGTTGACGCAAGGGAGTACTCCAAAGACTTTTTCACCAACTCTAGGAAATTTGAGCTACAAAGAAGGTGGAAGAACTCCAAAGGGACTAGGATGACAACAATAAAAGCTCCCATGTTGAAACAGAGGATTCCAGAGACACGCACAACTCCAGTTGTCGCTAAACTAAACTAGTTTCCCTAATGAAACCAACTCCAGTTCAAGAGCAGTGAAAGGACTCTTCTTGAGAGTGATTGCTAAAATTAATTTTTGAAATTATGGAGAACACTTTTTATTCATTTATGTATAATAGACTTATTTATTGTTTTCTATTAAAATTTAATAAGACTTGAATAGCTCGTGCATGTACAACACGTAGCTAGATTTTAGGAATTTAGTTTCAATTGTTGCTAAGTAGTTAGCTACGGTTATTGTTAAGACAATCCATCTTTTAGCTTTTAGAAAGAGACATCTTCAGTAATCTATTTTTATCAGAGCTAGAAAATGAAATTTTGAAACTTTGAAGTATTTTTCTATGAATGCATGGATATTAAGTTTTGCTATTAACATTTGAGTTATGAATGTTGAGTTGAATCATGTCCATTTCCTCTAAAGAGTTGGCCACTTGATGGAGAAAACAAAGCAGTATATGTAGATAAGTATTTTATGGGTTTATTTCATATGTGATCTTGCTTTTGTTATAGTTAAATGTGTTTGACTTGCAAGTTATATGTATGTGTGTGTGTGGTATTCATTTAAACATTTTGTTGTGATCATTGTTGTATGAAATTTCAGTAGTTCATGTATTGAAAACCAAGTTATCTTTCTTGAGTGTCATGTTTTTGAAGTACATTCTACTTTCATTTTTTGTAGCCAAAGTTTAATTTCATAGTTAACAAGCATTTCTATTCCGTAACTAGACAACATTTCTTTTATTCTGTAGTTAGACCGCATTTCTATTCCATAGTTAGAATTTGAATTCTCGTCCAATAGATCAAGGAGTGTGTGTATTTCCTTCTTGATAGGATTAGATGGCTGCTAGAAAGACTTTCTGTCACCCTTTTGCAGATAGCCTTCAGACACCCCTCGGTTTGACAAGAATTTATTCTACTAAAGTACGAGGTTCAGTGATGCCTTGTTAGCTAGCATAACTCTAAAAGATGCAATTTAGGTACAAGTTGGTATGTATCCCTTGTAGTAGAAGTACAACCTCCTTCAAAGAGGTGACAACAAAAACCAAACTTGGGTAGCGATATTGGTGTGAATAAATCACACATCACACTGATAAATCTTTGAATATTCTTCCAAATGTGCCTGGATAAATCTAAAACTTCTTCTATGCAATAATAATCTTCAAAATCTACTAGAGCTACAAAGAATCTTCAATCCTTTCAGCACAATTGTGATCTTTGAATGAAACCACCACGAAGGGCTAGAGGGTTTTTGTTCTCAGTCAAGAAGATGAACAAACATTCGATCTCAAAGAAAAGTGGTCTTAATTTTATAAATGAATGATCTTCTGAGCTCAGCTCCTCCTTTTATAATCACCTTTTTAATTTTAAATTTGTTTTCTCGCCTTATTCTAGAAGTGTGTAGAGGCACTTTTTAACATAACATTACATTAACCCTCTTTTCTAAAAACACTTTTTATTATTGGACCATCTTTTAATAATAATACATAAGTCACTCTTTTTTAATAAATATAACATAAAGTTGCTAGACCAACTTAAGTTATCATTATTAAATTATTTCCCTCACCTTACCCTATAGCCTATGGGAAATAAAATAATAGGTTAGGGGACTCCCAATTACTTATGTCTGAAAAGGGGACATGACATCATATCTAAGGGTGAATGAGATTGAGACAAGTATCTTTATCTCACTTTTTTTCTGTCGAAGTCTATCTATGAAAGTATCTAAAGTTTTTATGCCCATGCATTTTTAGTCAACACAAGATGATTGCAATTGTCACCATCTCTCTTCCTCTTTGTCCCTAGAGAAAGTTTTTCAAGAATTGCCAGATCCTTTCTTTAGTTCTCATAAAAGATGTGTCATGGACATGTGGTGCCACCTCTTTCTTAACATTTCTAGAGTATTTCAATGATGACAAATGTCACCACCTCTCTTCCTCTTTGTCCCTAGAGAAAATTTTGCAAGAATTACAAGGTCCTTTCTTTATCTATTAATAGAAAAAGACAAGTTGTGGAAACATGGTGCCAACTTGTTCATCACATTTCTACAGTATCTAGTTTCCCAATTCATGTTTTCCTTGGAGCTTCTAACCTTTTTCTTAAGTTCATCCTCAACTATACAATTTAGGACACTTGGCACCTTATTGTCCTATCTTATCACCGAGGCCTTTTGAAAGGTATGTTTGGACCTATTTCTTTCCATTTGCTTTGAGTAAATGAGGAAATGCCTTTTCTTTGCTGCTAGGTTTGCTTTCTTTGAGTGTTCTTGATATGAGGCAATGAGGGTGTGACACTTGTCTCTTTCTCATTCCCTTCTTCTTTGGGATTTTCCCTTTTGAAATCTTTGCTCTCCCTATGTCTATATGCTCTCTAGGTGAGCATAAAATTTTGTGTTCTTGATGTAAGTTTTTGTTGTCACTTTCATTTTTGAATCATTTTTTGAGTTAATGAGTGGCTAATGAGTGGAGGAGCCTCTTCATGTCAGATCCAACTTTATCCTAATGAGTAGGATCCTTAGAAGAAAGAAATAAATAAATTATATTAATGTCCATGGGTGACTAAAAGTAGGTCAATGGGACTCGAGAGTACATCAGTATAGAACAGAAAATTCTGGGAAGAGAAAATCCTAGAGAGGCCTAACAAGGGGAAGGAACAGAAACAAAAATACAATACAACTGTAGACCACTAACACATGTGGGAAAGAAACAAATACAAATATCCAAGTATGGGGAACAAGATCCCCAAAGGGCATAAGCGGAGGAGTACCGAAGAGATAGGAGATAAAGCTCATCGAATATCTCTATCCAAGCCTGAAATGGAGGATTCATCGGCATCATCGTTGATCACTATGAGACGGCCGATACAAGATCTGATAGTGCTCATTGGGGAGCATCTAAGGCTAAGAGAGTTATGCATCCTTAGGTAATCCTTAAACTTCCAACAATCAGCAGGATAATGACCTGAAAGGAAAGAGACTAATTATCAGTGAAGGGACAACTCATGAATCTTTGATGTGGATGCAAGCTAGTAAGTGAGATGAATTGAATATCGAGGAAGAAAACAAGGAGATGGTTTGATTTATGGACAAGGTTAAGGTGGAGATAGAATATGCAAGGTAACATATCATTAGGAGCTCCAAATCAAGAGCTATATATGCCATCTGCTTCAAAAAGGATGGTAATCTTTTTGTCATCCTTGCTGAGAGCTTTTCTAGTTGGAGGGATTTATGTTGATGTCTATGTGTCTTTGTTGTCTCTTGTTTAGTCAATGTAATGTTGGGCTTTATTGCTTCTCTATGATATAAAATTTTCACTTCATAAACAGTGATGATTGTCTGATACAGTGTCATATTATTAATATATTTGGAAGGGTAGTAATTACAAATTATAATAAATTTCCATTCGTAATACTTACTATTTATCGATTTACATGTTCATATTTTGGTTTATAAATCTCAAAATCAAGACTTCAATATTACAAATGCACTATATTAATGATATATTAGTTTAGTTTATAGCATCAAGTTGTTATCTATAGTTTGAAGTCGAAGCATTTCAAGATGGGAGGAAATGTAATGTGCCTAATTAATTGTTATTACATATTGACCTTCATATCCTTGCAAATTTATTAAATTTCTTTCCTCACCTCATTCTCTGCCATTGTAAAAAATATATATATAAATAGGTTGCTAGACCATACTATAAGAACCATATTTAATTTTTTTAATCTATAAATTTATGTCTTTCTTATTTCATTTTATCTATTACACTAGTCATAGAGTTATGAAAAACTAGGACCTAATGTCTATGATCTTGCATGTGATAAGCAGGTGATGCTTTGGTCAGGATGAACTCTAACTTAATGGACCCAGATAATATTTTGGAGAGTTGGTAGCAAAATGTTTCCAGTCCATGTACATGGTTTCATGTTACATGTAACAATGAAAATAGTGTCACAATAGTGTATGTATATTGCATTTGCATCTTTGGAGTTATTTGATCATTGGAAAGTTACCAATTGTAACTGAGAATTATTTTTTTTTTTAAATGTTTTTTTTTCCTTTGTGATTAATCTTTTCCCTTCCAATGCTCTGGAAGATGCAAAACTTGGTGGTTCCTTGGTTCCTGAGCTTGGTCATCTGCATAATCTGCAATTCTTGTAAGTTATTCTAGTAGTTTTCAGGTTGTACTTGAATGTTGAACAATAATTTTAGTGGGAAATAAATGTCTATCACTTACGCTTCGGACCTTGAGACAATTCTAGCCTTTGGTATATAATGTTTGCAGTTTTGGTTTTCACAATGTTTTACTAATTGGCACAATGATAAAATCTAATAAAGTTAGATTATGAATATGCTTCAGTGGTTTAAACTTTATAGTACTAATGTTAGAGACTAGAGAGGATTTGCATTACAATAGCAAAAAAGTTGTTTATGGTTGTACTAATTGTATATCCAAATATGAATTTTAAAGTAGATCCATACTTCTGATCTCCTTGGAGAGAAAATGTCTAGAGTCAACAAGTTGGGTTATGTTGCAACAATTGAAAGTTTAAACACAGACTTGATGTTTTACCTTTAGCTATTGTTGTCACTTGGATTTGCACCCTATGCTGAAGTGTTGTGCTTGGAGTGATTTCCAGGTGTGGGATTGTCATGTCCCCATATTAAGGCATTGTTTAAATTGAAGATTTGAGCATTATGATAAAAGATGATGAAGTCGCTTTCATGAAATACGGTGTTTAGTCAATTTGAATAATTATGTATGTATTAAACATTATTAATATTTAATAAATAATATTTAATAATATTATTATATAAATATTCTAATTAATATAATATATAATATATTTATAATGAGATATATTATATTATCAATTTAAATATTCATATAATTATAAATATATATATATACCGAATATTATTATTATTATATAATAATATAATTATCAAAATAATTATAAGTACTAAACACTATTATAAATACACATAATATAAAGATCAGCGATTCTAAAAAAGAATCGCGATGCTTGAATAGAAGGCATCGCATAGTTAAATAAGGACTAGCGTACAATAGATGGGGAGATATGGAAGTTGCATTGTAGATGGGAATAATATTGAACGAAGACCTTTGCATCATTTTAACACCAATTTGTGTGAGCACTTCAAGTTTAAGGCTTGGTCTCCATTGAGCGCCAAATTGAAGAAGGGTTTGAGGTCAATTTCTATATCGTTGTGGCAGCAACGACTCCATTAGACTTAGCGTGGCAACGAACCCATGCCCTAGTTCACATTTCCTATCTCATGTATGAATTCTGAATCTGTGGAAGACCTATCTCTTGTGGAAGCGCCAGCATTGAAGGATTCGTTTAAGTTTTATGAAGGTTCATTGATAATCAAATCTCAGTATTATGACAATCATTACATCAGTAGTTATTATCCCTAGTCGCTGCCCTTTTATGTGCACAGCTTGCATTGCATTTGAATTGTTGAATCTAGAGAGGAGATGCCTTGTGTTGGACTGCAATAATCATCATTGTAACTTCATTCACCATCACACAAAGGACAGCTAATTACATATCATTTGTTGAAGATCAACTACAGATTGGGACGCCACTTTGGTGAAGATTGTTGTCAAACTCTATTGAAGGTTGGTGGCGCCATAGTGGAGACTTATTGTAGATTAGAAAGGAGTATCTAACAGCAACATTCAAGTCTGCTACAACCACAATTCCTTGTAATAAGGCAGCACTCTATTAAGGAATGCCACAATCCATATAACAAGGCAATGCAAGGAATTATATTGTTGTTGGATAGTAGACTTAAATCTGCAAAATACATAGATGAAGGAAGAATATATATGCAGAGTGAAAAGAACATCGGTTAGTAAGCAAGCAATAATCAATGAAGGTAAAAGCAATACATGAGAAGATATATATCATAGTCGAAAGAGGAATATAAATCAAGGAATATCTACATCAGTAAAGTCACTCTTGTGTGCAAGGTTAAAAATAAGAATCTTCACATAAAGGACATAAAGGTAGAGGTCTTATGAACTCAAATAAATATAAGACTAATAGATGTCCTACATAAATGCATGATTCTTGTTTAAATAAGATAATGAGTACAAGAAGGTTATAAGTTCATAGTTATGAATATGAAATGGATTTGTAAAAGGCATGATTACCCAAGGGATAGATAACAGGCCTTAGTATTAATCAACCTAACCATAGAGATGGGGCAGATAACAAGGAATGTAATTGACCAAATCATGGGATAAATCATAGGCCTTGATTGACGAATCAAGGAAGCTAATAAGCCTTCAATAGAGTGTTGAAGTAATAGGCCTTGGTTGGAGAACCAAGGAATAATAGGCCCTGGCTAGAGAACCAAGGAATAATAGGCCTTGGTTGATGAACCAAGGAATAATAGGCCTTTAATTGGAGAATTGAAGGATTAGGCCTTTGACGTAATAATCAAAGGAATAATGATGGACCCATGAGGATTGGGGTGACATTACATTCTAAAGTATCTTCTCCCATGAGGTGGAAGGAGTGATTAATTATAGGCTTAAGGTTATCTCATCCAAGGTAAATCATGAAGTATAAAAAGAAAAACATATTGTTATGAAAGTAATGTATATGGTTACAGTTAAGTATTAAAGGAAAATGGAATACTAATGTGCTCTTTACAAGTTGAAATTGTTTGCAAGGTTGCGGAAATTTTGGCTTGTTAGAAGGGGACATTACAGTGGTATCAGAGCCATCGACCTGCCATCCTGTTAAAGAATTTAATGCCATGAAAAATGGAAGCCGGGTCACTGATGTGCAAGAAAAAGAGAACAAAACCTAAACTCATGACAAATGAGGAATTGGAGGAAAATTTTGAATCTAAGGAGGAAAATGAAGTAACTTCAAGTAAAAGAAGGAAAGAGAATTGATTCCAAGACCAAGTACTCTAAAGGGAAATATATATGGTTGATATATTGAGTGAAGCATAATAGAAAGAAAAAACCAAGGCGATCTATTATGAATGGCAAGAGCCACATTAGATCAAAGGCTCCTTATATGAATGGCAAGTACCACATAAGGAGAGGAAGACCTCATATGAATGGCAAGTGCCACATGAGGCCAAGGCGATCTATTATGAATGGCAAGCGCCACATTAGATTGAAGGCTCCTTATATGAATGACATGAGCCACATAAAGAAAAGGACATCTCATATGAATGGCATGTACCACATGAGGACTAGGGAGGGATGGTATAGCCACCCTGAGACCTAGGAAGCATACCCTCCATCACACTCTAACTTGCAAGTATTTCTATGATCAACTTGAGGTGAAGAAACCAATATATCATATAAAGAGTGTCATGTCCCCATTTCCGGCCTAGTCAACAATGAACACGGATTAGCTTATTCAACATTCCCGTGGGCTAATACGTATGATAAGGGAATGAACTTGGCTTTGGCTAATGAACTTTTGTTTTGCAGGTCAAGACCTTTATCAAGTGACATAAGGTTGTCTTAGTGCTAGGTGCACTTTTCCATCTGTAGAGCTCAAAACTTGCGCCTTGCAAAGAGAAGATCTTCAACAATAGATGAAGTGTCATTTTGATGTCATGTGAAGGAAAGAAGTCTTCTAAATGTCTTGATGCCTATTCAGTAAATTGAAATAGTTGAAGAACATGCTAAGTGATCTAGGCGCACTTTCCCACCTGTTCAACCACCAAAGTGCGCCTTGGCAAGGATACATTCAAACATGAATAGGAAGATAGTACTTGAGCGCTTCAATGATGAGTGGTTTCTAAATACTCAAACATGAATTGGAGAACTTCAAAGTGCCAAGGGAACTAGCTAGAGGACTAAGGCACTAACTCATGACTCTGGAACCTTGAACTTGCGCCTAAGTAAGGAGGAGTTCTTGGGAGTTGAAGTGATTAAAGTCATCAAAATAAGTCAAGGAGGACTTAAGGTGCAAGATTTCTACTATACAACTCCAAATGTGTGCCTAAGAGTCAAGGTGCCACCTCTTGATCCTACAACCCAAAATGTGCGCCTAGATGTCTAAGGTGCTAGATCATGCCTCTGCAACCTTGAGATTGCGCCTTAGCAAGGAAGTAAATTAGAAGGTTAAATTGATCATCAAAGGTTAAAGATTGTTTAAAAGATCATCCATTCAATTAAAATCATCATCTATGACAAGAGAAGTATTATGAGAGTGAGGCACACTTTTCCTCATCTTCAACCTCACATTTGCGCCTTCTCTAGAAAGCTCAATTTGTACCTAAGGTGAGGATCTTGAGACATCATCATTTCTAGTGACAAATCTGCATTTGGAGAAGCCTTTAAGGTTTGAACTTAGTTGAAACTTACCTCAAGATGCTAGGCACAACTTCATGACTCTAGAACCCTAAATATGCGCCTAAGCTAGAAACGGAATGGAAGTCACAATTTGATCATTCATCTTGTTTAGGAGGTAAAACTTGTTTGAGGGATCATTCATCCAACTAATATCTTAATCAAAGATAAGAAAACATCATGATGATTGAGGTGCACTTTGCCTCTTGTTCAACCTTGGATATGTGCCTCACTTGGATCCCTCAGTTGCACCTTGAGGAGGACTCATGAACTTGCAAGGAAAAGAATCTAGCTATTGCCAATGTTTGGAAATTATTTAAGTGTCAGAAGACAAGTCTTGATGTTGAGGCACACCTTCTAGCCTCTGCCACCTCAAAAGTGCACCTAGCTTAGGAGAGGTGCCAATCTTGGTTTCTACAATCTCCAATGTGCGCCTAAGCTTCATTGAGTATCGTGCAAGCAGTGGGTCCTGGACTGACTTTGGGTAACGTGCTTGATAAGGCTTCCAACTCAGAAGTGAGTCATCCCAATGGAATATTCCTCTAGAATATGTTCATTGGAAAATGTGTCGTGGTTGCCTCTTGCTCTTGAGGAGGATTACTATAAAAGGAGGATAGCGACTTCATTTGGTATCTTTGGCTATTTGATATTTCTTGGTAAGATTTATGCTCTTTTCATGAAATCTGCATATTTCATGCTTGTTGGGGTGATGCTCCCTCAACCTTGATAAGGTGATGCTCCCTTATCCTTTGAGAGGTCTTAACATTCAGTTATCATCATTGTGCAGGATTGAAGTCATTACTTGCAACCTGAAGTTACTTACATCTTGAAGACACTAGCAACTTGAAGACAAAATACTTGTAGTTTGAAGACAATCATTGTTCAATCTAGGTGTTGAAACCTATCTTTTGTAATCATTGTAATGAGATGAACATTGATGCTATTAAGCATCTGTTGAATGTAATAAGAAGTTGTATTGACAATTGCAATAAGATATCTCAACTCCATTGCTTGTTCAATTCATGTTGATTTCATTTATGTTAAGATGTTGATTAAGTGAAGTAAGAAGTAAGAAAAAGTTACCTAAAATTTGGTTAAGTATAGTGGGGTATCTTACAAAGAGACATTAGGGAAGTATAGAAAATAAAAAGAGAATTTCATTAATCATAAGACCCATGAACCAAATTCATTTCTTCCTAGAATCTCTGTGTATCCTTCTCTTGATTTATGTACACATAATACCGATACTAAGTCATATTATGGGCCCATAACCCACAAAATCCCAAAATCATTCTTCACCTATGACACTTATATTTCATCAAATACATCACTATTCAAGCTTAATCAAATCTTCTTTAATCCATCATATAGTCAAGAACATGACTCTTCTCAATTTTGAGGTCAATATCATATGACAAGTACAAGACTGAATCTTGTAATCAAAGAATCTCCACACTCTCAAATCATCCCATCGTTGTTATTCAAAACATCAAACAAATGCTCTTTGATCACAAATTCTCTTTCATGGAATCACAATCAAATTCTCTTCACTAAAGCATGTTCAATCTCAACCCAAAACCAGGATTTCATCTCAACGCGTCAGAAAGTAGACATTAAAAGGTGCAAGGTAATGAAAGAAATCATTGTGATTGCTTGAGGACAAGCAATCTCAAGAGGGGAGGCTTGCCATGTCCCCATATTAAGGCATTGTTTAAATTGAAGATTTGAGCATTACGATAAAAGACGGTGAAGTCAGTTTCGTGAAATACGATGTTTAGTCAATTTGAATAATTACGTATGTATTAAACATTATTAATATTTAATAATATTATTATATAAATATTCTAATTAATATAATATATAATATATTTATAATGAGATATATTATATTATCAATTTAAATATTCTTATAATTATAAATATATATATAAATAAATATAAATACCGAATATTATTATTATATAATAATATAATTATCAAAACAATTATAAATATTATATATTATTATATAATAATAAGTACTAAACACTATTATAAATACACATAATATAAAGATCAACGATTCTAAGAAAGAATCGCAATGCTTGAATAGAAGGCATCGCATAGTTAAATAAGGACCAACGTACAATAGATGGGGAGACATGGAAGTTGCATTGTTAATGGGAATAATATTGAATGAAGACCTTTGCATCATTTTAACACCAATTTGTGTGAGTGCTTCAAGTTGAAGTCTTGGTCTCCATTGAGCGCCAAATTGAAGAAGGGTTTAAGGTCAATTTCTATATCATTGTGGCAGCAACAGCTCCATCAGACTTAGTGTGGCAATGAACCCATGCCCTAGTTTGCACTGCCTATCTCATGTATGAATTCTAAATCTGTGGAAGACCTATCTCTTGTGGAAACACCGGCATTGAAGGATTCGTTGCAGTTTTATGAAGGTTCATTGATGATCAAATCTCAGTATTATGACAATCATTACATCAGTAGTTATTATCTCTATCCGCTACCATTTTATGTGCACATCTTACATTGCATTTGAATTGTTGAATCTAGAGAGGAGATGCCTTGTGTTGGACTGCAATAATCATCATTGTAACTTCATTCACCATCACACAAGGGACAACTAATTACATATCATTTGTTGAAGATCAACTACAGATTGGGATGCCACTTTGGTGAAGAATGTTGTCAAACTCTATTGAAGGTTGGTGGCACCATAGTGGAGACTTATTGTAGATTAGAAAGGAGTATCTAACAGCAACATTCAAGTCTGCTACAGCCATAGTTCCTTGTAATAAGGCAGCACTCTATTAAGGAATGCCACGATCCATATAACAAGGCAATGCAAGGAATTATATTATTGTTGGATAGTAGACTTAAATCTGCAAAATACGTAGATGAAGGAAGAATATATATGCAGAGTGAAAAGAACATCGGTCAGTAAGTAAGCAATAATCAATGAAGGTAAAAGTAATACATGATATTGTTGTCTCTCAGATTTACACCCTTTGTTGTGGTTGTAAAACTTTAGCAATCTGGAGAAACATGGGAATGATCTCGAAGTGTGGGACCTTGCGAATTGAGATCAGACCTCCAGAGAAGGTCAACTTCCTCTTTCTAAGCCTAATGCTTAGAGAAATGCATCTAAACCTAGTGCTAATGCTTGCTGGGAAAAGGGTTAGAAGGAATGCTGAAATGAAAATAAGTGATACACCAGATTTAAATGTGTTTGGCTGCAACTGAATCGACACAGTAATAATCTCACAGCTGGAAAGACTTACACAAACTCATATTAATTCTAACAAAGGTCAAGACAGAATAATGGAGGGATGAAAGGGACCTTTGTCCACAATACACAACCTATAGTAATCCAAAGAATAGACATAGTGCTAAAATAATAAAAGAGAGGCAAAAATACCAATTTTTATTGATTATAGAGGCCAAGTAGCCATTACAAAATAGCCCAGAAGAACAACCAACCACAATACATCTATTTTTTTATGTATATATATCATTTCACATTTTTCAGTCGGTTACAATCAATTCGCCCATGGGCTCTGTCAGAAAATATCTATGCTTGAAGGGACGTCCACCTGCAAGAATTTATGGCATAAAAATATCTGGAACTGGGGCAGATAGAAGATATTTCTGGTCTTTAATGTAAGTTGTTGAATCATCAATCTGCACCCATAAATGCCACAAATATCTGCATTTGCATATCTCAAATTAGTCATTGAAAACGTCGAGTCGATCCAGCATACAAAGCCAGATCCAAATTTTGAAAGTGAAAATATCCCCCTCAAAAGCCTGCCAAATGAAAGAGGAGGCAAAAATAGGCACTTTTGCCTTTTGAAGCATGTTAAAATTTGCCAAAACGAGGGAGATACAGGTGGTCAAAGTTGCGGTCAAACTGCACTTGTATATCGCCTTCATATGCAAACTGCTTTGTATGTATTGGGCTGATGGGGAGAAAATGAGTTAAGCCGTCGATACATCATGGTCTTGCTGATGTGCCTACATGTGCCTTTGTATATGCCTGTATATGCAAATGTATGTGTAAAGATACAATTACAAACATACAATCGCAGGCCTTTACTTCTGTATCACTTTTTGCATGTATGCCCCTGCCACGTGTCATCACATGATTGATCGCTGAACTGATCCTTGGACCCATCACTAAAAAACTACATCCTCTGCTGGCCATCAGAAGGATCTTAAAATGAGCCACCGATGTACAATGTCTCGCCGAAATCCCTTTGTATGTGGACTCTTGTATATTGCCTTTGTATCTGAGATATAAATGCATGTATATACAATGCGCGGACCCCAACATTTTATAAAGCAAGTTGAAATTGACATCGGGTCCGGCCTTTGTATACTTTCTTTGTATATTGGCACATACAAGCACCTAACATACAAACTGCGGACCCCAACACTGAATTCACCAAATTTGACTTCCTAGTCGAGTCCAACTTGTATGTTTTCCCTTTGTATATTAGCTTTGTATATCTCATATACAATGCGCTTCTATATACAAGCTGCAGACTTCAAAAAGATTATCAGTTGCATTTGATTCTTCAGTCGCGTCCGAGTTGTATGTCGCCGTTGTATCTTTGCCTTGTATATCGCATATACAATGCGAATATACAAGCAAAAACATACATACAATCAGACCCCTACCTTCATTAACCAGAATGTATATTCATTTCAGGTCCGGGCCTTGTATGTCAGGAATGTATATTGCAATGTATATGCAGATTGTATGTTCAAAGATACAATCGCATATACATGCAATTGGTGGGCCCCAGGATTTGTATCTCTTCCTTGCATCTCATAGATACAAACGCCTTTGTATCTGCGACTTGTATATAGACTTGTATGTCAGCTTTGTATGTTGCTGATGTACATTTTCCTTTACATGTCGCCGATATACATTTGCCTTTGCATGTCGCCGATATACATCCTTGAATCTCTTTTCCTTTGTATGTCCCCCTTTGTATCTTTTCTTTGCATCTTCCCCTAGTATCTTTTCCTTTGTCTGTACGATTGTACATTTGAACATACAATGTGAACATACATTCATCCCTGCATTCCACCCCTTGCATATGCCCTTTGTATCTTTTCCTTTGTATGTGCGATTGTACATTTCCTTTGTATGTGCGAACATACAATGGTGAATGTACATGCGAACATACATGGTGAATGTACATGCAAACATACATTCAAAAATGTGTATGCAAATACTAAGTATAAAATTGAGATTTATCTGCATGGAAATCACTTGAGGACAAAGGGTTTCTGGGTTTTTCTGGGTTTTCAACAAAGATTCTCAAGGTGAGATTTTTGGAATTTTTTGACAAGGCATAGCATAAATATTTGAAGGATTTAAGCCTTTGTAGGGTCATTTTCTAAAGGATTTTCAAGGAAATATCAAGGTGAACTATTTAACTCTGGACAGAGGAAAATAGGTCAACAGATATATATCATAGTCTAAAGAGGAATATAAATCAAGGAACATCTACATCAGTAAGTCACTCTTGTGTGCAAGGTTAAAAATAAGAATCTTCACATAACAGACATAAAGGCAGAGGTCTTATGAACTCAAATAAATATAAGACTAATAGATGTCCTACATAAATGCATGATTCTTGTTTAAATAAGATAATGAGTACAAGAAGGTTATAATTTCATAGTTATGAATATGAAATGGATTTGTAAAAGGCATGATTACCCAAGGGATAGATAATAGGCCTTAGTATTAATTAACCTAACCATAGAGATGGGGTGGATAATGAGGAATGTAATTGACCAAATCATGGGATAAATCATAGGCCTTGATTGACGAATCAAGGAAGCCAATAAGTCTTCAATAGAGTATTGAAGGAATAGGCCTTGGATGGAGAACCAAGGAATAATAGGCCTTGGCTGGAGAACTAAGGAATAATAGGCCGTGGTGGACGAACCAAGGAATAATAGGCCTTTGATTGGAGAATCAAAGGATTAGGCCTTTGATGTAATAATCAAAGGAATAATTATGGACCCATGAGGATTGGGGTGACATTACATCCTAAAGTATCTTCTCCCATGAGGTGGAAGGAGTGATTAATAATAGGCTTAAGGTTATCTCATCCAAGGTAAATCATGAAGTATAAAAAGAAAAACATATTGTTATGAAAGTAATGATATATGGTTACAGTTAAGTATTAAAAGAAAATGGAATACTAATGTGCTCTTTACAAGTTGAAATTGTTTACAAGATTGGAGAAATTTTGGCTTGTTAGAAGGGGACATTACAGGGACCTTGCAAAGGAAATCAAACCTCTAGAGAAGGTTGGTTCCTTTTCTGAATATGAGATTCAGAGTGCGCTAAGACTAAACCTAATCTATTCACTACTGGGGAAAAGGGGAAGAAGGAGAAACTGTAAATGAAAAGGTGATACACCAGGTTTGAATGTAGGCTCTCAAATCAACCATGTATGCACAAAATAACAACAAACAATAGACCAATATACACAAATCACAAACAAATTGTAGAGGTAAAAGAAACTAATTGAGATTCCATTGCTAAGTTTGGATGGCATGATTGCTTGCTCCTGGGAGATGAATTAGTTGTTTAGTATTACTTGGAGTATTTTGGGGTCTTCACACATTAATGATTTGGAGGTTTTCTAAGTAAGTCTGGGTGATCTTGTGTTAAGTGAAAAGCTTGGGTCCCCATTTTTACCACCAACACCAGTTCTGCAGATCCAGATGAGAGTGGCAGGCGGCACTAAGTACTGCTAGCCTACTGGGTGAAAATAAAAGGTGTTTTTCAACACCAGACCCATTACAAAGCATCAATGTGAAGATTATCATTTGAAGACTCTCATATGAAGGCCATTATCTAAAGATTATTAGCATCAAAGATCATCAAAGCATTATTAAGAAGAATGTCCCTGCAGGAGAATTATTACTAGAAGAATCACCATTTGCTTCCATCAAGGCTCATCATATCTCAGCATCAAAGCATTCTCCTGGTGGTAAAATGATCCCAACTTCATAACTTTGCATGAAGGATCTTGGGTGAACTTAGTTGCCAAAAGATGGGAATGAATCAATTGCACACACTTGGATCTTTGGGATATGGATAGTCATGCTAGCAGTTAATTTTGATCCTTTGAGTATGTATTTATGTTTATTTGTCTTAGTGTGTGGGTGTACATGGAAATTTTGAAACTTGATTCATGTTTGTCACTGGAACTGCTAAGAAACCTTGTAACCTATCTTAATTTCACACCCAAAAGATGAAGTGTCTTGATCCAATCTATGATTCTTTTCCTTTTTGAGTTTGTTGTCTAGCTGGTTGATGAGTAGAGGAAGAGTGTCTGAAGGTTTTGGGTCTGGATTGAGTCTTTGTCTTTGAAATGTTCAAGAACATTTATTCGGATTGGCGCTAGATGTTGTGACGTTTTCACATCGCCCCATTGCAAGTGGGGACCCCTTCTTTTTTTCTTTTTTTGAGCTCCAGTGCTTCGCCTTGAGTCTTGGATGATGTCTTAGGTTTATTTCATGATGGAGTCAGTGGTGTTTGAATCTATAGCTTCATGTTGGAAACAATAATCTCCTTGAGTGTGTCAAATTCTGAGTCTGACAGTGAGCAAAGTGAGCCTCCATCAAAACTAGCCTTAAATCACTCCAAACCAAGGCGCCCTGCATGAAAGTGATGTTTTGATCCTTGTAATCCTTAAACGTTGAAAATTTTGCAAGAAAATGGCCTGAAAACTCTAGGCACAAATTTGCTCTTGTAGAATCACCAAAGTGCGCCTAGGATTGTTGGAGGACAAGACATCATCTAGAGTTATCTTCTTGCACCTAAGGATGAGATATGAAGTGTTTAACTTAGAAAATTTTGAAAATCACCAAGAGAATCAAGGCACATTTCTGCCTCTGTACATGTCAAAATGTGCGCCTAGAGTATGAGCTTGTGAAATCATCATTAACAACAAGTTTGCACTTGAAGACTTATTGGAGGTTCTAACTTAGCTAAAATTGTTTCATGAAGGCTAGGCACAACTTCACACCTGTAGAGACCCAAATGTGTGCCTTTGATAAACTTGGATTGAAGCTATCTATTATGGTGGCGCCTTAGTAGGATAAAGCTCCTTTGGTTATCTTTAGTGATTGAAATCTATAAAACTTGAAGTGAACACCTATCTATGGCTAGATGCAAATTCACACCTGGAGAATCATCAAAATGTGCCTTGCAAAAGAAGGACTTGAAACCTTGAAATTGGATGTTAACTTGAAGCAAACGTCCTCTAAACACTTATACACTCACTTGAAACCATTAAGTTGAGCAAATTCACTCATTCAAGATGAGGCACAACTTTGCTCCTAAACAGTCACCTTATGGCACCTTGGAAGTATTGTGGTCGTAAACATGAGAATGAGCGACTAGAGATGAAGTGTTCTCCTAAGAGTTTAAACAAGTGTGTGAAACCATTAGAACTCCAAAAAACTAGCCCAAGTAGCTAGGCACATATTCTCTCTTCTACAGACCAATTTTGGCGCCTAGCATTAAATCACCTTTCATCAATCAAGCCTAAGAGGAAAACATTTTTAACTCTACAAATGTTGAGGGCATTGAGTTTGATAGGTTCCTAAGGAGCACACACAAGTCCTTGAGTCCATCAAATCAAGGTGCACTTTTGCACCTAGACAACCCTAAATGTGCGCCTCAAGTATAAAGGCATGAATCGATGATGGGGAAGTGTTACTATGTCAAAATTGAACATTTTTAAGTATCCACAAGGGTTTGAAGCTATAAATTTGCACTAGGGTCTCTAGGCGTACTTTCACCTCTCTGCAAACCAAAATCTGTGCCTAGAATAGTAATGATGTTGAACATGCTAGAAATTACTTAGGTTGATTCCTATGTGCTATGAAATTGAATGTTTATCAATGGTTTAATGGTTGTTTTCTCTGTGTTGCAGGAGCATCGATGGAGTTGAATAGTCATCCAAGGAGCAAGGCGCTTGGAACCATCTTCAAGCATCAATCATCAAGCAAGAGGTAAACATTATAAGAAGATTCATTCCTAGCAAGAGATCGCTTCAAGCTCATCATGCCAATGCACTTCATTATTTGCATCATAGAGAACATTCATCCATCAAACTTCAAGTTCTTCCTAAATTTTCAAGTCTCTAAGAGAAGTCTCCTACTTCATGTTATGAAGGAAGCATCATTATCTTCACTACTCTCTATGAAGAAGCATCCAAAGAAGATCAACATATATCCTGCCAAGAAAAGAAGTATCACAGAGTTAGGCAAATGAGCAACATGTATCATACACATCTGACTTACAAAGACACAGGGAAGAATCAGCAAGGATACATTCCCAAACGTTCAAGTTCATCAAAGCAATCACAATCGAAGACATCACACAGATGATGCAATTTGGGAATATGCCGAAAAGCAAATTGAATAAACTGTTGGAATCCATAAGAGTTGTTGAGGTGGCACCCACGTGGCAGATACACATCATCAAGTCAATCATAGTTCACCACATCATTCAACCACATTCAATGCATCTACAACAAGCAAGAAGCCAAAGAGGACGCCCATGTGGAAGATGCTCTAAAGATTCCATTTCATCCTTATCTTCTTGGAAAATGTGCCTTCATTGCCTCTCTTATGTACTAAAAATAGCAAGTTGTTATAACTAATTTTTGAGATGGCATGATCTGGGCCCTTGGCTACTTGAATTGATCCAGGCTATTCATTGTAATTCTGGAACTCTATATAAAGGCCTTGTTGCCTCATTTGTAACAGTTAGTTAGTTAGTTTTGGTAGTATAGTAGAGTAGGAAGAGACTCTCAAAATTCTCTGAGAGTACTTGAAAATTGTTGTAAATATTTCTCAAGATTAATGCAAAGACATTGGAGTTTGCTTGGTGCTAAGTGTTGTCTTGTGGAATAACATGGTTTCTTGTATCTTGATGAAATGGAGAGATGTTTCTAAGTAGATTAGAAATAGAGTAATAGTAGCTCATTGATGTAATGCATGTATGTATTGAATATTTGATCAACTCCTAGCTCATGCTTTTGACATCCATTGTTGGTGGAGTGTTGTGTAAAGCTAGTCTGAGCTTCATCACAATTTGCTTAAGTTTGATTGTGGATGCTTGCTTGAGTTGCACCGTCCAATGGGTGCTTATATGAGATTTCATGATTTGAAAACCATTCACTAACCTTAGGAGATTGCACCTACTCCATGTAGTTGTAGGCATTCTTAGCGAAATGAAGTTAGGTTTATTTGAGGAGTTTGTCTATTCATGAATCATCATTGCTTCATTGACCTTAGATTAGTTTCTCTAAACCCTTATCTTTTTTCCTTTTCTTTACTATTGAGGCATCATACATACATCATCCACACTGAAAGGAGAAATAAGCTGAGTGAAGCAAGAAGAAGTCTATGTAAGTCCCTTTGAGGAAACAACAATATCACATCATACCAACTAAGGCTATCATATTAGCAAGTTGAGAACCAACATACTGGAACCTTGGAGATAACCCACTGGATCACATTGTTTAGCTTTTGGGTATCTTTGTTCAAGAGAGGATAGATTACCTTAGTAATTTATTCTAAGTTGCATGTGCATAAAAAAGACATCAACATGACTACCGACACTCAAAGAACTTTGAACACTTAGAGGATTTTTGAAAGGAACAAAGCAAAGTTCGGAGCCAATTAGGATGGCATGACGAAGGGGAGAACTCCAAACTCTGAAACTCCGAAAATGCTAAAAACACAAGGAAAACTCAAGATTTTTTGGACTTAGTCAATTTGGGATGTTTTCCCTTGCATTTTTAAAGGGGAAAACACTTAGAGATTTTGTGGATTTTGGACTATTTGGCTAGGGAGCAAAATAGGACAACAACTATTTTGTAAGATACCCCACTATACTTAACCAAATTTTTTGCTAACTTTTTCTTACTTCTTACTTCAATTACTCAATATCTACACATGAATGAAATCAACATGTATTGAACAAACAATGAAGTTGAGATATCTTATTGCAATTGTCAAAACAACTTCTTATTACAATCAATAGATGCTTAATAGCATCAATGTTCAACTTATTACAATGATTACAAAAGATAGGCCTTAGCGCCTAGATTGAACAATGATGGCCTTCAAACCACAAATATCTTGTCTTCAAGTTGCTAGTGTCTTCAAGATGTAAGTAACTTCAAGTTGCAATTAATGACTTCAATCCTATACAATGATGATAACTGAATGTTAACACCTCTCAAAGGATAAGGGAGCATCACCTTATCAATGTTGAGGGAGCATCACCCCAACAAGCATGAAATACACAAATTTCATGAAAAGAGCATAAAGCTTACCAAGAAATATCAAATAGCCAAAAATGCCAAATGAAGTCGCTCTCCTCTTTTTATAGTGCTCCTCCTCAAGAGCAAGAGGCAACCACAGCACGTTTTCCAATGAGCATATTCTAGAGGAATATTCCATTGGGATGACTCACTTTTGAGTTGGAAGCCTTATCAAGCACGCTACCCAAAGTGAGTTACTCTGAGTTGAGAGCCTTATCTCGCACACCATCCAAGGTCATTCTGGGACCCACTGCTTGCATGATACTCAATGAAGCTTAGGCGCACATTGGAGATTACAGAAACCAAGATTGGCACCTCTCCTAAGCTAGGTGCACTTTTGAGGTGGCAGAGGCTAGAAGGTGCGCCTCAACATCAAGACTTGTCTTCTAACACTTAAATAATTTCCAAACATTGGCAATAGCTAGATTCTTTTCCTTGCAAGTTAATGAGTCCTCCTCAAGGTGCAACTGAGGAATCCAAGTGAGGTGCATATCCAGGGTTGAACAAGAGGCAAAGTGTGCCTCAAACATCATGATGTTTTCTTGTCTTTGATTAAGATCTTAGTTGGATGAATGATCCCTCAAACAAGTTTTACCTCCTAAACAAGATGAATGATCAAATTGTGACTTCCATTCCATTTCTAGCTTAGGCACATATTTAGGGTTCTAGAGTCATGAAGTTGCACCTAGCATCATGAGGTAAGTTTCAACTAAGTTCAAACCTTCAAGGCTTATCCAAATGCAAGTTTTCCAATAGCAATGATGATGTCTCAAGATCCTCACCTTAGGCGCAAATTGAGCTTTCTAAAGAAGGTGCAAATGTGAGGTTGAAGATGAGGAAAAGTGTACCTCACTCTCATAATACTTCTCTTGTCATAGATGATGATTTCAATTGAATGGATGATCTTTTAAACAATCTTTAACCTTTGATGATCAATTTAACCTTCCAATTCACTTCCTTGCTAAGGCATGATCTAGCGCCTTAGACATCTAGGCGCACATTTTGGGTTGTAGGATCAATAAGTGGCGCCTTGCCTCTTAGGCACACATTTGGAGTTGTATAGTAGCAATCTTACGCCTTAAGTCCTCCTTGACTTATTTTGATGACTTTAATCACTTCAACTCCCAAGAACTCCTTCTTCTTACTTAGGCGCAAGTTCAAGGTTCCAGAGTCATGAGTTAGCGTCTTAGTCCTCTAGCTAGTTCCCTTGGCACTTTGAACTTCTCCAATTCATGTTTGAGTGTTTAGAAATCACTCATCATTGAAGCTCTCAAGTACTATCTTTCTATTCATGTTTGAATGGATCCTTGTTGAGGTGTACTTTGGTGGTTGAACAGGTGGGAAAGTGCGCCTAGATCACTTAGCATGTTCTTCAACTATTTCAATTCACTGAATAGGCATCAAGGAATTTAGGAGACTTCTTTCCTTCACATGACATCAAAATAACACTTCATCTATTGTTGAAGATCTTCTCTTTGCAAGGCGCATGTTTTGAGCTCTACAGATGGAAAAGTGTGCCTAGAACTAAGACAACCTTATGTCACTTGATAACGGTCTTGACCTGCAAAACAAAAGTTCATTAGCCAAAACCAAGTTCATTCCCTTATCATATGTATTATCCCACGGGAATGATGAGTAGGCTAATCCGTGTTCATTGTTGACTTATGCTAGAAATGGGAACATGACAGTCTCCCCTTCCCAGGATTGCTTGTCCTCAAGCAATTGAAGGTTAGGATGTTCTGAAATCTTCTCTCCTTCTGACGTAGCATCCTTAATTGGTAAGCCTCTCCATCCAACCAGTTATTCTCTGATAACTTGGCTCTATAGTTTGCATTCTCTCATATTAGTGATGCCATCTGGCTCTAGAATCAACATTCCTTCTTCATCCAGAGGCGGAAGATCAAGAGAGGAAACCACATTCTGATCTAATGTCTTTTTGACGCATGATACATGAAATACATTATGAATGTGGCCACCTGATGGCAAATCCAACTCATAATCCACTTCACCAACTCTCCTTACAATTTTGTATGGCCCATAAAACTTTGGGTTGAGTTTTTCTGCACAACTCATCTTCAAAGAACTTTGTCTGTATGGCTGTAAACACGGGAAAACCAAGTCATTTACTTCAAAAGATCTTTCCACTCGATGTCTATCTGCATACATCTTTTGTTGATTCTGAGCATGCTAAATGTTATCCTTAAGAACTCTAAGGATATCTTGTGTGTCTTGCATCAACTCCTTAGCTTGAGGAGCTCTGTTATCATCGAAATCTAAATCAACAAATGAAAGAGCAGCATATCCATACAATGCTCTAAATGGAGTCATGCCAATAGACATGTGATAGGTGGTATTGTAACACTACTCACCAAGGTATAACCATTTTACCCACGCACGTTGATGCCCAACAACATAGTTACAAAGGTATCCCTCAATCCACTTATTCACAATCTCTGTTTGACCATCCGTCTAAGGGTGATAACTAGTGTTAGGTGTTAGCTTAGTGCATGTAAGTCAAAATAGTTCTACCAAAACATGCCAATGAATCTACTATCTCGATCACTTATAATTGTCTTTGGAAGGCCATGCAAACGGAATACTTCTGTGAAAAATAGTTCTGCAATCTGCAAAGCTGAATAATCTGTTGCAATAGAATAGAAGTGTGCATGCTTAGACAATCTATCAACAACAACATATATGCAATCTCTACCATGTACCTTCGGAAGACCTATGATAAAATCCATTGAGATACTTTCCCATTTTTGCCCAGGAATAGGCAAAGGTTGAAGTAAACCGACAGGAAAAGTATGATCTGACTTGTTCTGCTGACAAGTCAAACACTCTCTAACATGTTGTAGGACGTCATCCTTGAGACCCTTCCAATAGAATCTCTCACGAATCTACCTGTAGGTTTTGAAAAACCCTGGATGCCCTACTAGAGGTGTGTCATGTATATCTGTTGCTTGAGTTTAGACTCAGGTACTAGGAAAATTATGTCCTTATAATAAATTATATCATCAATTACCTTGTACCTATCATCTTGTATGATACCATCCATAAGTTCACAAGCAAAAGTATATTTAGAATACTCAACTAATAGTTGAGATTTCCAATCAGCTGAAATCACTCAAGGAACAAATAGTAGGCCTCCTAGAAAGAGCATTTGCAATAATATTCTTTTTTCCTTTTATAAACTCTATATCAAAGTCATATGCTTGGATTTTTTAGACCTATTTTTGCTAACGTTCATTCAAATCCTTTTGTTCCAAGAAGCATTTCAAGCTATTGTGGTCAGTTCTAACCACAAATTTTGCACCTACCAAGTGCTGACGAAACTTTGCCAAAGCATGCATAATGGCAAGCATCTCCTTATCATACGTGGAATATAGGCACTCCATATCCTTCAATTTTCTTCTTTCATATGCGATAGGATGACTATTCTGCATTAACATAGCTCCTATTCCTTCTCCTGATGCATCACACTCAAGAATGAAGGATTGTGTAAAATCTGTTAGTGCTAGTACTTGAGTGGTACTCATTGCCTCCTTGAGCTGATCAAATGCTATCTGTGCCTTAGGGGACCAAAGAAATGCCCCTTTCTTAGTGAGATTTGTCAATGGTGCTGCCAATTGTGAAAAGCCTTTAACAAATCTCATGTAGTAACTGCAAAGTCCCAAGAAACCTCTCAACTTGGAAATGTTCCTTGGTATAGGCCACTCCTGTATAACCTTGATCTTCTCATCTTGTACTTTAACTCCTTTAGCACTAATCATATGCCCCAAGTAGAGAATTTCCTCCATCCCAAAATCACACTTGGAAGCCTTAGCATATAGTGATTGTGCCTCCATGACTCCAAGTACCTCATTAAGATGTCAAAGATGCTCATCCCATGTCTTACTATATATCAAAATATCATCAAAGAACACCAACAAAAACTTACGCAATTGCTTATTGAAAACATGATTCATGCAAGACTAGAATGTAACAGGTGCATTAGTAAGACCAAAAGGCATAACAAGAAAATCATAGTGTCCATAATGGCATCTGAATGTTGTCTTTGGAATATCCTCCTCATGGACATGAATCTGATGATAACTTGAACGAAGATCAATCTTAGAAAAATACACGGCCCCATGTAACTCATCAAGTAGCTCATCGATCCTGGGTATAGGGTACCTATTTTTTATTGTCTTCTTATTCAAAGCTCTATAATCAATACACATTCGCATAGTACCATCCTTCTTCTTCACCAACACCACAGAAGAAGCAAATGGACTAGATGAAGGTCGAATGTGTCCCATGTCAATCAACTCCTTGATTGCATTCTCAATCTCAATCTTGAAGTGTCAAGGATGTCGATATGGTGTAATATTGATAGGCTTGGTCCCATCCTCTAACTCAATCACATGCTCAAAACCACGATCTGGTGGTCTACCTGGAGGAATATCACCAAATACCTTACCATGTTTATCCAATACAGATTGGATACCTACATGATACTCTCCACCTGAAGAAGACTTAGAAGAAACATTCTCTTGAGCTGCCCATGCAATATCATCATGTTGAAACAATATCTCCATGCACCTAGCTGAAACAACTCTAGGTGCTCCACCTAAAATAGCTCTCAAGATAACTTTCCTTCCCTCATGAATGAACTCTATCTCCATCTTCTTCAAATCCTGAATATAGCGGCCAAGTGAATGCAACCATTGCATTCCAAAAACAATATCTATGCCTGAAAGTCCAACCATGTAGAAATCATTTGTCAATGTATAATCTCACATCTGAATACTAAGTTGTGACACTTTCTTCTGACAACTCATAGTAAAGCCATCTGCTACTGCAATTGTGAATCCCTCAAAGTTCTCAGCTTGTAAACCACGTTTCATAACTAAACCCTCATCAATGAAGTTGTGAGTGGCTCCCTTGATAACACCCTTTATTCGAAAGGCATGATACTTAGGAACTCCTGACATAGAAGCAATAGTCACTTTATCTTCACCTGTATCAAGCTCCAATGTAGGCTAATCCTGATGATCCTCATTTGAAACTGAATCCTCATGTACATCACTATCATCATCTGAAATTACCTCAATAAGATGTGCTTTGCCCTTCCCAAGGCATCTATGTCCTGGTTCCCATGGTTGCTTGCAAGAAAAACATAACTTCTTCCTTCTCAATTCATCTCTCTCTGCTATAGAAGGATTAGACTTAGACTGAAATGTTTTTTTTATTAGAATTAGATCCCTTGAAGAAGTTCTTCTTTGGAGTGAATGTAGGAGTAATATCCAAATCAAGTGCTAACTCAATTGCCTCCTCAAGTGTAGTTGGCTTATGTACCTTAACCAACCCTTTGATCCTATCATTCAACCCTTCAACAATCAACATAGTGATTCTTCTATCTGTCATATCAGGAACCATAACCACAATCTTTTGAAATTCATTCACATATGAATCCACTCTACCACTTTGTTTCAATTGTACAAGCTCCCGGTAGTAGACCTCCACATCCTTGCGGTCAAACCTAGTAATGAGTTTTTTAACAAACTCATCATATGAAGTGATCATGTTGTGATGTTGTGAAACAAGTCCATGATGCCACCACTCATATGCTATACCTTCCAAATGCATAGTAGAAAAGTGTATAGCCTTTTCTTCACTCATGAGCTTGATTGTAAGAAAAGCATCCAACTTATTCACCCATGCTCTAGCACTTAGCTTGCCACTACCATCAAAGCTAGGAAGAGGAATTTTATTCAATATATCCTTGTATTCCTTTGGTTGTGCTCTTTTTTGTCTTGGCCGATTCACTCTACCTCTTTGTTTATCTCTTTTTTGGCTCATGTAATTGTTGAAATTGATTCTATCCCTTACATGCTCGGGAAGTGAATCATACTCATCAACCAAAGATATGATATTCTCATCAAAAGGAACCTCTTCTTCTTCATCCTGTGGCTGCTCCTCTTCTACTTCATCTTCTCTAGGAAGAAAAGTAGGCTGCATAGGTCTCTCAACTGTAGGTGTACGAGTCCTTCTATCACATGGTGGTGATCTTCCTGTTACACTACCTGCATCCAGATTGTTTTGATTAGCGCAATTGTTATTATTCCTGTCACCCATCATAAATTGAAACATCCTCTCAATATTTGTATTTGTTTGTCGTTGTTTTTCGGCCATCTCACGCTGATTATTAACCATGTCCCTTAACATATTGTCAATTTCATCTTGTGCAATACCTTGCCTTCTATCACCCATTGTACCTATTCTTCTTCTATAGTGATGTGGTAAGGGATCAACGTAGTAGCTCATAACCCATAGGCTGGCAGGATCCAAGCTCTGATACCACTGTAAGATACCCCACTATACTTAACCATTTTTTTGCCAACTTTTTCTTACTTCTTACTTCAATTACTCAATATCTACACATGAATGAAATCAACATGTATTGAACAAACAATGAAGTTGAGATATCTTATTGCAATTGTCAAAACAACTTCTTATTACAATCAATAGATGCTTAATAGAATCAATGTTCAACTTATTACAATGATTACAAAAGATAGGCCTTAGCGCCTAGATTGAATAATGATGGCCTTCAAACCACAAATATCTTGTCTTCAAGTTGCTAGTGTCTTCAAGATGTAAGTAACTTCAAGTTGCAAGTAACGACTTCAATCCTGCACAATGATGATAACTGAATGTTAACACCTCTCAAAGGATAAGGGAGCATCACCTTATCAAGGTTGAGGGAGCATCACCCCAACAAGCATGAAATACACAAATTTCATGAAAAAGAGCATAAAGCTTACCAAGAAATATCAAATAGCCAAAAATGCCAAATGAAGTCGCTCTCCTCTTTTTATAGTACTCCTCCTCAAGAGCAAGAGGCAACCACAGCACATTTTCCAATGAGCATATTCTAGAGGAATATTCCATTGGGATGACTCACTTCTGAGTTGGAAGCCTTATCAAGCATGCTACCCAAAGTGAGTTACTCTGAGTTGAGAGCCTTATCCGGCACACCATCCAAGGTCATTTTGGGACCCACTGCTTGCACGATACTCAATGAAGCTTAGGCACACATTGGAGATTGCAGAAACCAAGATTGGCGCCTCTCCTAAGCTAGGTGCACTTTTGAGGTGGTAGAGGCTAGAAGGTGTGCCTCAACATCAAGACTTGTCTTCTGACACTTAAACAATTTCCAAACATTGGCAATAGCTAGATTCTTTTCCTTGCAAGTTGATGAGTCCTCAAGGCGCAACTAAGGGATCCAAGTGAGCCGCATATCCAGGGTTGAACAAGAGGCAAAGTGTGCCTCAAACATCATGATGTTTTCTTGTATTTGATTAATATATTAGTTGGATGAATGATCCCTCAAACAAGTTTTACCTCCTAAACAAGATGAATGATCAAATTGTGACTTCTATTCCATTTCTAGCTTAGGCTCATATTTAGGGTTCTAGAGTTATGAAGTTGTGCCTAACATCTTGAGGTAAGTTTCAACTAAGTTCAAACCTTTAAGGCTTCTCCAAATGCAAGTTTTCCAATAGCAATGATGATGTCTCAAGATCCTCACCTTAGGCACAAATTGAGCTTTCTAGAGAAGGCACAAATGTGAGGTTGAAGATGAGGAAAAGTGTACCTCATTCTCATAATACTTCTCTTGTCATAGATGATGATTTTAATTGAATGGATGATCTTTTGAACAATATTTAACCTTTGATGATCAATTTAACCTTCCAATTCACTTCCTTGCTAAGGCACAATCTCAAGGTTGCAGAGGCATGATCTAGCGCCTTAGACATCTAGGCACACATTTTGGGTTGTAGGATCAAGAAGTGGCACCTTGACTCTTGGCACACATTTGGAGTTGTATAGTAGCAATCTTACGCCTTAAGTCTTCCTTGACTTATTTTGATGACTTTAATCACTTCAACTCCTAAGAACTCCTCCTTCTTACTTAGGCGCAAGTTCAAGGTTCTAGAGTCATAAGTTAGCGCCTTAGTCCTCTAGCTAGTTCCCTTGTCACTTTGAAGTTCTCCAATTCATGTTTGAGTGTTTAGAAACCACTCATCATTGAAGCGCTCAAGTACTATCTTCCTATTCATGTTTGAATGGATCCTTGTCGAGGCGCACTTTGGTGGTTGAACAGGTGGGAAAGTGTGCCTAGATCACTTAGCATGTTCCTCAACAATTTCAATTCAATGAATAGGCATCAAGGCATTTATGAGACTTCTTTCCTTCACATGACATCAAAATGACACTTCATCTATTGTTGAAGATCTTCTCTTTGCAAGGCGTAAGTTTTGAGCTCTACAGATGGAAAAGTGAGCCTAGCACTAAGACAACCTTATGTCACTTGATAAAGGTCTTGACCTGCAAAACAAAAGTCCATTAGCCAAAACCAAGTTCATTCCCTTATCATACGTATTAGCCCACGGGAATGATGAATAGGCTAATCCGTGTTCATTGTTGACTTATGCCGAAAATGGGGACATGACATATTTCTTCATGATAGTACTTTTCTAATCTATTATTTGATTTATTTTTTTTGTATTTTTAACAAATGGTGGTATAAAACATATGTTGTTTTTCATGTATAAGAAAATATAAAATATACTTTTTTCCAATATGCAAAGTGAAAATGTTAATGGCCCAGCTAAGGACTAGCTTGCACCAACTTAGGTGTGAAACCGGAAGGTGGTCAAGGCCTAAAGAAGAGTGGGCAGAGAGAACATGTTGCTTTTGTACTTTGGGGTTATTGGAGACGGTATGACACTACATCATGGAGTGCCCGTCTTATAAGGATATTCGGGCCAATTACATTGATACTTTGAATGTGGACTCCTTGACTAATTTGTTTGAAGAAGAGAAGGTAACTAAACTTGTAGTTTATGTGACCAAGATTCATAGCAGAAGATCTAGGATTCAAAAAGAAAGAGAGTTTAGTTAGGTGTTGTGTGGGCGGTCTGCATTTTGGGGCTCTTGGGCTTAGCAACTTGTTTTGGTTTTATGGTAGTCCCATAGGCTGTTTGGCCTTGTGGACATTATTAAAAGCCTTCATTCATTCATTCAATGCCAGCTGAAAAGGAATAGTGCTGATATAAAAAATGACCACCTGAAGTTTTACTATAATTCTGAGCAAAATTATGTATAGTGCATTTCATGGAGTTTGACTCTAGTGCTATTCCTTGAGAACTGAAATTTAATTTCAGTACTTTGAAGGAATTTGCAAAAGTCTAAATGACTTTGAATATTTTTCTTCTCCTCAAAATTCTAAACAGGGTTATGTATACAAGTCTCATGCAGTTGACTCTGATCCTTCTAAATGAGGATTAAGAATTAATTCTCAATTGTCACTACTTTTTCTGAAATAGCAATATGTTTTACATTATCCTTGATATACAGTGAAAGTACATTTTTATGTTGGGGAAAATTTGTATCAGCAGTTGCCTATTTCCAAGCTTTCCTCATTGTGACTTCTGTTAGTCTTTATCAAGCATTTGAACATACTATTTGAAATTTATATTACATTGTACTTGCACATTTGGACTTGATCAACAGTTTATTTGAAGAAATTATTTTCCTTCATTATGCAAGAATGGTTAAATTTTGGGCAAAGGCTATCATACAGTGACCAATGAACACAACATGATATTTTTTAAACATGTTTCGAACATGGTCCTTTTTAACCAAAACAATCATTTTATATATGCCATTCTTTGTTGTGTAATTATCTCAAGATGTTTCATTTGATTATTTCTGACTATGTTTTTGAGTAATTCTATTTTTAAGTGTGCATGTTGCAAGGAGCTTTCTGGTAATACCATAAGTGGGAATATACCTGAAGAATTGGGTGACTTGACGAGTCTTGTGAGCCTAAATCTGTGCCATAATAACATTACTGGCTCAATACCTAGTACTTTGGGAAAATTGATGAATTTACGTGTGATGTAAGATGATTGATCCTTCTGTTTATTTGTCTATTTTCTTTTATACATTTTTATGTTATAGAATTAGGGAAAAGCGTGATGTTTAAGCCTTCTTAGCAAAGGAAAATTTATATACTTCAATTCGGAGTTCCAATACTATAATTTTTACTCATAATAATGTTGCTTGTTTAGAAAGGAAAACTAAATAAAACCACATACATCATGACCTAAAGTTTTTAGTTTATTTGACCAAGATTCACAGTAGAAGATCTAGGATTCAAAAAGAAAGAGAGTTCAATTAGGTGATGTGTGGGCGGTCTGCCTTTTGGGGTTCTTGGGCTTAGCAGCGTGTTTTGATTTTATGGTAGTCCCATAGGTTGTTTGGCCTCATGGATGTTATTAAAAGCCTTCATTCATTCATTCAATGCCAGCTGAAAAGGAATAGTGCTAAGGAAAAAAATTGACCACCTGAAGTTTTACTATAATTCTGAGCGAAATTGTGTATAGTGCATTTCATGGAGTTTGACTCTAGTGCCATTCCTTGAGAACTGAAATTTAATTTCAGTACTTTGAAGGAATTTACAGAAATCTAAATGACTTTGAAAGTTTTTCTTCTCCTCAAAATTCTAAATAGGGTTATGTATACGGGTCGCATGCAGTTGACTATGATCCTTCTAAATGAGGATTAAAAATTAATTCTCAATTGTCACTACTTTTTTGGAAATAGCAATATGTTTAACATTATCCTTGATATACAGTGAAAGGACATTTTTATGTTGGGGAAAATTTGTATCAGCAGTTGCCTATTTCCAAGCTTCCTCATTGTGACTTGTGTTAGTCTTGATCAAGCATTTGAACATGGATTGTGTTAGTCTTGATCAAGCTTCCTTTCTTCCAGACCAGAGCAGGTTAGTTGCCTATTCTCATCACCACCATTATTATTGTTTGTGTCACCACCATTGTTCATGTTCCTGTTTCTGTTCCTGTTACAGTGATTGTTGTTATTGTCCCTGTTGTTTCTTCCATCCTGAGGTGCCAACTGCTCAAGGATATGTGCTATCTCAGCCTGTGATTCTCTCAATTCCTCCGGTGACTCCCTCATTTCTCTCTCCATAGCCAACTGACTCCTAGTTAATGCGTTTAGAATCTCATGCATACTAGGTTCCTCCTATTCTCTGTCACCCATCTCTCCTAGAGTAGGTTCTATAACTGGTGGTAATTCTCCTAAAAATGGGTTTGTAATCAGTACTGGATTCTCTGGTTCTTCTAACCATGGTACCTGTGTTTCCTGTTGTAACCTGTTTCTCCTAGTATTGTAGTGGTGTGTCAATGACTGCATAGGGTACATAACTCAAATCTCACTGCATGTCTGTATCTGTATCACAGGATGGCAAGATCTTCTGCTCTGATACCACTGTAACATACACCCTTGGTATATGTCTGCTCTGTGTATATTTTTGTGTTTTTTGATATTTTGTTGTTTAGGGTTTTATGGTTTTTGCTTGCATGTGTGTTCTTGCATGAAATACATATGATATGGAGCATATAACAAAAACCTAGAAAAACTAAAAGAGATATTAACAAACTATCAACTACCCATATGATATTTAGCCAAAATATGAAGTTATATTACATACTCATGTTGAGTTTTACAACTTCGTGTCAGGCTGTAGCTATAGCAACACTTTTGGCACTTAGAAAAATGCTCACAACTCACAATATAGGTATGAAGAAGATATTCTATTGCATTACAAGGAAGTGGCAGCCCTAGACACCTCCTTTGAGAGATATATGAGTACTAGATACTAATAAATCTACCTCCCTAGTGACCCACGGCCTGCATTAGCTGGTACGACCCTGTGGTAGCTGGAAATCAGTCACAACTCACTCCTTTTCCCACTGTTTTGTATCAACAACCAATGTCAAGGATAGGCGACCCTGCTGAGATAGGTATGCAGCCTGAAATCACACAAAAACTCTAGCAATAACTCCCACCAGAGGGTACGGCCAAGTGCTATAGCTATACAGCCAGGTGTGGAAGAGTATGGCCCAGCCAAAGAAGAATATCAGTCAGCAAAAACTCTCACAAATAGCTCACAAAATCTGTCCATAATGTCCCTCACAAATCTGCCATGAAAGTTCTTCAAAACCCTCCTAAAAACTCTGTCAAATGCATCAACTGAAAACTCGAATAAGACTCCTGGATGAAGCCTCCAATAACCTCTCCTGATACGATCTTTCACACACGAGGAAAGGGATCAATGCAGGGGTTTTCATCCCAACGCTGTCAATATCAAAACCCTAGAGCCAAGCTCCAAAGCAAAAGCACAATAAACTCACAAAGAGAGCAAAATCAATAATCTTTGCATATACAAATGAGCCTCTTTTTTCCCTTTTTGTTTCTCTCCCAAGCCCAACACCCAAGATGAGGTTTTTTTTATTATTTTTAATTTATAAAACATCCCCTTGTCTCTCCATGAGGGGCGCTCACCTCCTAGTACCCCAACTTTAAGTTATAACTTAATTTTATAAAGCATTATTACTTTATAACTTAAAGTAACTTATTTTTTGAATAGTATAAGTTAAATATTTAATTTAACTTATATATTGACTTGTAATACCTTGGGCCCTTAAATAACATGAATTCATCTGCCATGATCATCCATACTATCCTGCCATAAATAGCAAGTGCCCGGCTCCCTACTTACTATAAATAGTAAGTCCCCTAAAATGACCCCCTAAACATTTCCATTAGCCTACGGGAGTCTGGTCATAGGCTAATCCATGTCCATTGATCCAATGGGTTAGATGGGGGATATTACATAATTGCATTGGATTCAGGGTATTCCAAGTTTATTATAGAAGTTAGAGGATTGCTGAATAAAAGGTGGAAGGATCATTTGACAAATATGCCACAAATTCGGGAATATAAATGGCCAAATGATTATACAGTGTTTCATTAGGAACAAAAATATTTGACTCCTCCAGAAGATTAGTCTTGTCCAGAGTATTGTGAATTGATCAAGTTTTCTGCTAGATCCATCGGCCATGGGTGCTCCATGTTTACCAACAATGTGTCTTAGTTTTATTTCAGCCTTCTATGGTGCTTTATTCTCATTAATTGTATTTGTATTTTGGTCAAGTGTAATTAAAAATAAACAAAAGATAATTAATATGATACAAAGTTGTTACATGAATGGTGGGTAGTTGAAAGGTCTTTTAGAATTGAAATGCTCTGAAGCTTGTCGCTTCCTTCATCTACCTATAAGAAGGAAACCAAGACCAATTGTTAAGATATGGGGAATTGGATTGGGAGAGAAACTATACATTATAAGAACCTTTTGATGTAAAGTAATGGATAGAAAGCATTAACTTGGTGCCCAAATTTTGGTTTCAATTGTATTGTTGAGGTTATTGATAATAATTATCTGGTTGTCTCCAACTTGATGTTTTCCTTGTTATTTAAATCGGTGTATCAAGTATATATCTAGTTTATCAAAGTAAATTCACATTTTGTGTGGTTTATTTGATTGGTTTCTTCAAGTAAGAACTAAATTCATTTGAATAAGTCACAGTAACCTAGAAGATTCATTTGGATTAAAAAGAAGAGCCTAGTAATTAATTTCCTTGCACGTTTATGCAAGTCATAAACATCAGAGTGCCAAACAATTTGAGTTATAACCAGTAGGAGGACACATATCAATCTATATTATGACTCCGTTACCCAGTGGATGAAAGGCACCAAACATCTCTATCCCCAAAACAATTTCCTGTAAAATATTTTCTATACATTTAAATTTCCAGTTGTAGGAGTAGGAGTAGCAGTTAGTTTTGTATTTTATTGTCTATTTCAAACCTTCATGCCAATGTGAAATAGATTGTTAAAGGATGATTTAATTGACAAAATTGTGATCACACAAACTTTACAAATTTGTATGAGGTTTTCAATTTGCTTGATTATTAACACTTATTGGTAATAGAGGTACGCCCACCTAGGCATAGCAGAGCCTAAAGAGCAGGGAATTCTACCATCCTGGTTGATTTCGTTCGTTGGCCATATCACTTGTTGAACCTGATCATAAAGCTTGGCATACTTTTAGGGTTTAACAATCTGTTGATTTGGGAACCAACATGATGGAGCCTTTTGATGCTTTCATAATCAATTTCTGACCTTTCAAGTGCTCTCCAAACTTTTTGGAGGAGCAAGGTATTTTTAGTAAGTCTCCCGGTTGCCATTGATCATTGTCCTAAGTCTTCAATATCATATTGGTATGACTACAATTGCAAAATTATATTATTTAGATGCTTTCCGCAACTTGGGTATATTATTGAGTTATTTAATTAATTATTCACTTATATTGTCTAATATTGAAAATAATAAAAGGGACAACTAAGTGTGATAGCTCATTTTAAAGGTATTGAAAAGTTATTTCAAGTGGATGCCTTGGAAAAGGGAATTTATTCATGTGAAAATATTATTATTCCTTAAAAAGGTGAAAGTGCTCCATAAAATTAATTATTTATTTTTATAAAAGGAGTTTTTGGAGCAAAAAGAGAAAAGTAATATTTTATTTCTCTAGAAAAGTTATAAAAGGAGGTTGAGGGATCATTGTGGGGGTTGTTGATGATTTTGTTTTTGCTTCTCCAATTTGGAGAGAACCTGTGTTCTTCTCAAATCCCTTGAGGACGAAAACCCTCTTGAGATTGCTAGTTTCAGTGGTGAAAGATCTACCCTAGCTAGTTGTAGTGATTTCATACAAGAATCATGCTTGTGCTGAAGAGTTGTATTGCATTTTGGTGCTCATATGATGAATATATTTGATGTGTTCTGAGTTGATATTTTAGGAGATGTTGGTTTGATATTTTTGATGTTGATGATTAGCAGAGATTGTGTTAATGTTTGTGAAGGACGTACCTGTAACTTCCTTGCTGGCCATACCTATTCCATAAGTTGGCGCATGAATTTCTAAAGAGTTGAAATCATATTAATCTTGGCTGATATAATGAGAGGAGGCATTTGAGAATAGAGAAGAAAATGTTTTATTTATTCAAATAATTTCAAGCTCTTTTGAAGAAATGTACCTGATGTCCATACAGAAGTGAATTCTATGAAGGAAATCATGAGCCTTGAAATTAAATCAATGCTTCATTGTATTTTGGATCATATTGATGCTGGTGGGGGCTGCCACATAATAGAGGTTGTTTGGCATAAGTCATGATTTAAAATTGTTTAATGTGATGTAGTGGCTGACTATACGTATGGGGAGAGGTGCGTGAAGTAAAAATATAATAAGGGCCTTCCTTAAATCCTTCATGAGATTTTAGTGGGGCTTCCTTCTCTTTTGCAAAAAGGTGCTCACTTTAGTTTGTGGTTTGACTATATTCAAACTTGTGGGAACCATAAAGAGTCTTGTTGGATGTATTTCCTATTTTAGATCATGGGATATGAAATACTGAAAACACTTCATCCTTTGGTATGTTTGGTATGTGGGCACCTTGGCATAGAAAGGAGATTGTCAAAGTTTTGAGGTGAATTTGGATATGCTTGATGAGTTTTGAATGATTTTCCTAATGCTGGTCTGAGTTTACAATGCTACAGTTTCATAACAGAACAATGCATATGGGTTTGACAGTGATTTCCAATGTGATTTAGGGTGTCTATGACCTACAACTTCATTTACATCATCAATATATTTGTGGGTATGATTCCTTATATTGTTTTGAGTTTATTTGAAGCTTCTTAATGATTTTATGCTACAACAGTGATATATTAGTTTTATCCTTATGTGATATGCTACAATAGTGTTGATCTATTTGCAATCAGATTTATGAAGAGTGTTATTGCAGCCTTTAATGTTTGTAATATTTCTTTAGTTGCAATATTCTATGTTTGTAATACCCGAATGATAGTACCGTCGAAAGCTTACATGTTTATGCATTTCATATTGTAATATTGGACGGTTTACTACCAATTATCTATAGCATTCATCTTAGCCCATTTGGCATGCACACTCTGCCAGTGGCTTTGCATTATTCACACGTCCATTGAATAAGCGTCAATAGGTCGGCTTGCCGTCTCATGTGATTCATTTCATATTGCATCATGCACTCCACTGAACAAGCATAAATGTGGTCGGCTCAACCGCCTAGTGCATGCATATTTGCGCCCTTGCATATAATACACTCCGTTGAATAAGCACGACATGCAGTCGTTGTGGATGACTGGTGTGTTTATAATCATCCTTGCATTGCATACTTCAGTAGCATATGGATAGGAAGGAATGATCCATTGCACCGTATGCTCTCGCCTTGCCCACCTCAAGATCTTGGTGATTAGAAAGTGTATCGAAGACTATTTGTGCTCTTTATTTCAATTGAAATTATTTGGAAAAAGAACTAAGGTAGTTATTTGTAATGTCTACCCTTGAATTTTTTTTTGAAATATAATTGAACAGCTAACACAGAAATTCAGGAAACTCATATAACATCATACCCATGAAACCCTAATGTTGTTTTAGTGTTTAGACAATGACAAACATGATGGTGCAGAAAAATATATTTATTTCCACACATACCTAGAAGAAGAAATCATTGAAATATCAATATTTCTAAACACCCATGTGCTACAAATAAGTACAGGTCTGATAACACTGTCCAAACATCAGTATTGAATGCTTATTTATACCCAGCAATGAATAATACAACTAAATATATAAAATAGAAGATTTATTCATACAACCTAGAAGTTTAAATCAATATTCTAACACAAGTGTTACGTACCCAGTAGCTGTTTGTTGGTACAGGTCTACAGGCTAGTCTGCTATAGCGAACTGGACCTCCAAAAATGATGTCAAATGCCTCATATCTATACTTTTCCTTCCAACGATTATAGGGGGTGTTTAAGACCCTTAGGTGTTGCAAGTATGAGGTTAACCAGTGTTGTCATTGATGTCAACATACTCATATTGCATTGATAAGAAGGATTGGATGCGCTGTGTGCTAAGGTTATTGAGGAAATTAGTCTCAATCAGGAACAATGAAGAACAGTGATGAGAATAAGGCAAAAGTCCTCAATAGGTTGAGGATCAGAGGATGCGGATTAAAGGGTTTGTAGATATGAGTCTTGAGATGTTCCAGTCAAGATTTTAGAGGTCTGCATGAAGATCTGAAGAAGTTATGATCGCTCAAGTAGAATCGGTTCTGACAGGTGTTCACTAGTGACAAAGTGTCACAGATTGGTCTGGTGAGCTCTAGACTTGCATTATCTCATTCTGCAGATTGGAGAGAGAGTTGAATAAGTTTGTGTGAAGTGACAACTAGATTTGTTCAAGGTTTGGAGGTCCGGAAGCACCTTTTTCATTATGACAGTGATGACAAACTGTGTTCTTGAAGTTCTGAATGAAGAACAGAAGAATTCGAGTAAGGTGATCAAGTGCAGATGTTCTTGATGACTCAGGAAAGGTTTTGGTGATCTTTGGATCGTGTTCTATTCTTATTGGCGGTCCGCATTGAAGTTAGAGTTTGCATTCGAAGAATAACCACGAATATTGGTGTTCTTCTTAAGACTGGCCGATCGGATGTATTACATGTCTTGTGAATGATCTTGTAGGTGTTTGCCGACTTAGATGATTGTTCTTAAGTTGATGCCTTGTATAAATAAGGGTTTGTGAATTCATTTTGAAGTGTGTCTTGCGATGATGAGTGTAATATAGTGAAGAGAAGTGTGAAAGGCAGAGCAGAAGTTTTTGGGCTTAAATGGAACTAATCCAGGCATGGTAAAGATGTCAATCTCCAATTCAGGTTGGTAATACTTGTTATCTTGTAGACAGTGTGTCTCTTGTAGGCAGTGTGCCTCTTGTGAGCAGTGTGCTCGGGCAGTGAGCCCTAATTGGCATGTGCCATCCATTTTTCTTATTCTTCTAACAGAGAATAATCCTTGGGTTAATCACCCCATGGTTTTTCCCTCAACCAGGTTTTCCACATCAAAATCTTGGTGTCTAATGTGTTGATGTTTATCTGCTTTGGTGTTTATGATTTATGCTTTCATGAATGGTTAATTGATATGCTATTAAATAACAAAGAAGAATCAAGTGTTTGAAGTAAAAGCAAGTTTTTGTACAACTGATTCACCCCCCCTCTTAGTTGTGTGCCCTAGATCTAACAATTGGTATCAGAGCCAAGTTCCTCTAAAAAGGAGCTTAACCGCTTGAGGAGATCCAAGATGTCGTCATACAAGAAGGATAGTCCAAAGTTTGATGGAACCAACTTCTCTCTTTGGAAAGGTCGCATGAAATGTCACTTGGAGTGCATGGGAAAAGCTTACTTGTCCATGGTCACAAAAGCATATGTACCTCCACAGGGTGGTCCGACAACTCTAAATGAAATCACAGATGCTAAAAACAATCTACGGACTAAATAGGCTCTTCTAAGTGGATTAACTGACTCAGAGCTCTCAAATGTTATTGACCTACCAACTGCCTATGAGATCTAGATTAAACTGGAACTTTTGCATGAAGGAGATGAGTATGTTAAGAGTGCAAGGTTGCAGAGTCTCAAAGGGCAATTTGAAAGATTGAAGATGAGAGATGATGAAAATATCACTACCTTTATGCCAAGAGTAAATGAGCTGGTGTGTGGAATTAGGAATGCTGGTGGAGTTCTGGATGAAAATGAGATCATTTGCAAAATTCTCAGATCCCTTCCTGCTGCCTACAAAATCAAGGTTGCTGCCATTGATGAATTCAGAGCCCATACAACTGTCACAAGAGACCAATTGGCTGGAAAACTGACTGCATTTGAAATGACCGAGTTTGGAGATGATCCCCCCAAGACTGAATCTGCATTCAAAGCTAGTGCCTATGTGAAAGGCAAACAAAGATTTGATCCGGGAGAAAACTCTTCAAGGAAGATGTCATGGTATGATCAAGCAAGAAAAGACATGGAAGAGGAAGAAGCAGAAACAGCTCAACTTGAAGCCCTCATTGCAAAAAGACTGCCAAGAGGATCCAGTAAGTATGAAGGAAAATTACCCTTTAAGTGCTTCAACTGCAATAAGATTGGTCACTTTGCCTCAAGATGTCTGGAAAGATCGACAAGATCAAATTCTAACAGACAAAGGTTCCAAAAGAATTGTTATTATGTTCATGAAGAAGTTGATAATGAAGGAGTAACAGATGATGAATCAGAGATAGGAGACAAATCTAGAAATGAATGGGTGTTCATTGCCATCAAGGAAGAAGATCTAATATCCCATGAATCTATCAATCATAAGGTTGTAGAAAGAGCTTTGGCTGCCCAAGTTGAAGAAAAGGATGATTGGGTTATTGACAGTGGATGCTCTCACCATATGATAGGTGACAAGAACAAATTCTTAGATTTGGAAAGGTATGAAGGAGGAATGGTAAAGTTTGGTGACAATTCTGCTGGTAGAATCAGAGGTAGGGGAACTATCTCTTTTGATGGAAAGAACAAAACCGGTAATGTACTGTATGTTGAAGGATTGAAGCACAATCTTCTCAGGGTTGGTCAGTTGGTGGACAAAGGCTATGATCTCCGGTTCAAGAATGGAAGATGCAGGATCTTTGAAAGCTCCGAAACTGAGATTGCATCCAGTACTCAAACAAAAGGTAATATCTTCCATCTAGTTGGTACTAATAAAAGTTGTCTGTTTGTTCAAGTTGATCAGAGCTGGTTATGGCATAGAAGGATGTGTCATGTAAATTTTGATAACATCATCAAGATAAGCAATACTCAGGCTGTAAGAGATCTTCCAAAGTTGGTAAAACCTACAAATAGTTTGTGCAAAGAATGTCAGCTAGGTAAACAGAGCAGAGTCTCATTCAAAAGCAAGGATCAGTCCTCTACCAGATTATTGGAATTAGTTCATACTGATCTATGTGGTCCAACAAGAATCAAGAGTATGCAAGGTGATAGATATTTCATGTTACTGATTGATGACCATTCCCGGATGATGTGGGTTACCTTTCTGAAAGAAAAATCAGAAGCTTTTGAGAAGTTCAAAATCTTCAAGGCTATGGTAGAGAATCAAACCGGATTAAAACTGAAATGTCTAAGGTCTGATAGAGGTGGTGAATTCACATCCGATGAATTCATAGACTTCTGTAAGAAGCATGGTATAAAGAGACAGTTATCTGCTCCTAGGACTCCACAGCAGAATGGAGTAGTTGAGAGAAAGAACCGGACCATCCAAGAAGCATCCAGGACAATGATGATGGAAGCAAATGTTCCCCAGATGTTTTGGAGAGAAGCTATCAGCACTGTAGTCTATACTCTCAATCGAGTTCAAATCAGAAGCAATACCGGTAAGACTCCTTATGAACTTTGGTTTGGCATCACTCCTACTGTGAGATATTTCAGAGTATTTGGTAGCAAATGTTACATTAAAAGAGATGAAGATCTAGGAAAGTTTGATGCTAGAAGTGATGAAGGAATTTTCTTGGGATACTCCACTCAAAGCAAAACATACTGGTGTTACAATAAGAGACTGAGAAAGATGATAGAAAGTACAAATGTGAAGGTTGATGAAGGAATTGAGAAGCCCTCAAGGTTTTATGAGTATGATGAAGATGATCAAGATGGTGTTCTGGTTCAAGGAGCTCAATCCTCTCCTGAAAGACAAATTCAGACTGATCTGGTAAATCAGGAAGAAGAGATAGGTCTGAATGAGCCTGATCAAGAAACAGAAGTGCAAGAAACTCCCAAAGTTCCAAGGTATGTAAGACTGAACCACTCTGAAGATCAGATCATAGGTGACAAAAGCAAAGGTGTGCAAACTAGAAGGAAAATTGCTCAAAACTCAGATGAATGTTGTCTGATTTCAAAGATTGAACCTAAGACAATAAATGAAGCCTGCAATGATGAAAATTGGACCAAAGCAATGGAGGAAGAGTTGATTCAAATTGAGAAAAATCACACTTGGGATATTGTTTCTAGACCTAGTAACAAGAATGTGATTAGAACAAAATGGGTCTTCCGGAACAAACTAAATGAAGTTGGTGAAGTAATCAGAAATAAAGCCAGATTAGTCTGCAAAGGGTACTCTCAAATAGAAGGGATTGATTTTGAGGAAACCTTTGCTCCGGTGGCAAGAATTGAAGCAATCAGAGTATTTCTTGCATTTGCTGCCTTCAAAGATTTCAAAGTGTATCAGATGGATGTCAAATCTGCCTTCTTGAATGGTGACTTAGAAGAAGAAGTGTACATTGAACAACCAGATGGATTTTAGTTATCTGAGCATGGTGATATGGTCTGCAAATTAAAGAAGGCACTGTATGGTCTAAAGCAAGCACCAAGAGCATGGTATGAAAGGTTGGACAAACATCTTTTGAAGATTGGTTTCAATAGAGGTACTGCTAATAGTAACCTATATTTCAAAATTGATCATGAAAACATCTTGATTGTTGAAGTATTTGTTGATGATATCATCTTTGGAGGAAGAGACAGTTTGTGCAAAATCTTTGCAAACCAAATGAAAAGTGAGTTTGAAATGTCAATGCTCGGTGAAATGAATTTCTTCTTGGGTCTGCAAATTACTCAGACAGAGAAAGGAATCTTTATCTCTCAGACTAAATATGTGAAAGAACTATTGAAGAAATTTGGAATGGAAGATTCAAAGCCTATGAACACTCCCATGGCTACCGGATGTAAGTTGAGCAAAGATGATGACTCTCCTAAGACAGATCAGACAAAGTACAGATCAATGATTGGAGGACTATTGTATCTCACTCAAACTAGACCAGATATAATGCAAGTTGTTGGTCTTGTGGCAAGATTCCAGGCTGATCCCAGAGAATCTCATGTCATGGCAATCAAAAAAAAATTTAGGTATTTGAAAGGAACAGTTGAGTATGGTCTATGGTATCCTAGAGATCATAACTTTTCTCTTCATGCATATACAGATGCAGATTGGGCAGGAGATGTGGATGATAGGAAGAGTACAAGTGGAGGAGCATTCTTTTTGGGAAAAAGGTTGGTTTCTTGGCTAAGCAAGAAACAAGAAGCAATATCCCTATCTACAACTTAAGCTGAATACATTGCAGCAGCAGCAAATTGCACCCAACTTTTGTGGATGAAGCAAATGCTAAGAGATATTCATATAGAATATGAGGAGCCTATCACAATTTTTTGTGATAATTCTAGTGCAATAAATATTTCTAAGAATCCGGTGTTACATTCTAAGACCAAGCATATATCAATCAAATTTCACTTTCTGAGAGAGCAAGTGAACAAGGGTGAAGTCAGATTAGAGTATGTGCCCTCCAAGGATCAGCTTGCAGATATTTTTACTAAACCTCTTCCCAAGGACTCTTTTGAGTTTCTCAGGGAGAAGTTAGGGGTCATGGCCCCTCCGGTGATGAACTAGGATGCACTAATGTGCATCAGTTTGGTGGATATCATAGTCATATCTTGTGATCCAGATTGATGATGGGGAGTTGCTACTAAGGGGGAGCAGCTGGTATGATTCTGATGTGTTAGAATTGCAAGTATGAGCCCTTTGCCATTGATGTCAAAGGGGGAGAGAAGACATGTGAAAAACAAGTGGTTGATGATCAAAGGGGGAGCAGTAAAGGAAGAGAAGACATGTGAAGAGTTGTTGCTGATAGGGGGAGTTGTGACAGAAAGGAGAAGTTCTTGTCTTGATGGTTTTTCACATCATATGTTGCCATCAATGACAAAGGGGGAGATTGTTGCAAGTATAAGGTTAACTAGTGTTGTCATTGATGTCAACATACTCATATTGCATTGATAAGAAGGATTGGATGAGCTGTGTGCTAAGGTTATTGAGGAAATTAGTCTCAATCAGGAACAATGAAGAACAGTGATGAGAAGAAGGCAAAAGTCCTTAATAGGTTGAGGATCCGAGGATACAGATTAAAGGGTTTGTAGATATGAGTCTTGAGATGTTCTAGCCAAGATTTTAGAGGTCCGCATGAAGATCTGAAGAAGTTATGATCACTCAAGTAGAACTAGTTCCGGCAGGCATTCAGTGGTGACAGAGTGTCACAGATTGGTCTGGTGAGCTCCGGACTTGCATTATCTCATTCTGCGGATTGGAGAGAGTGTTGAATAAGTTCATGTGAAGTGACAACTAGATTTGTTCATGGTTTGGAGGTCTGGAAGCACCTTTTTCATTATGACAGTGATGATAGACTGTGTTCTTGAAGTTCCGGATGAAGAACAGAAGAATTTGAGTAAGCTGATAAAGTGCAGATGTTCTTGATGACTCGGGAAAGGTTTTGGTGATCTTTGGATCATGTTCTATTCTTATTGGTAGTCCGTATTGAAGTTAGAGTTTGCATTCAAAGAATAACCACAGATATTGGTGTTCTTCTTAAAACTGGCCGACCGGATGTATTATACGTCTTGCGAATGATCTTGTAGGTGTTTGCCAACTTAGATGATTGTTCCTAAGTCGATGCCTTGTATAAATAAGGGTTTGTGAATTCATTTTGAAGTGTCTTGTGGTGATGAGTGTAATATAGCGAAGAGAAGTGCGAAAGGTAGAGCAAGGGTTTTTGGGCTTAAATAGAACTAATCCAGGCATGGTAAAGATGTCAATCTCCAGTTCAAGTTGGTAATACTTGTTATCTTGTAGACAGTGTGTCTCTTGTAGGCAATGTGCCTCTTGTGAGCAGTGTGCTTGGGTAGTGAGCCCTAATTGGCATGTGCAATCCATTTTTCTTATTCTTCTAACAGAGAATAATCCTTGGGTTAATCACCCCATGGTTTTTCCCTTGACCGAGTTTTCCACGTCAAAATCTTGGTGTCTAATGTGTTGATGTTTATCTGCTCTGGTGTTTATGCTTTATGCTTTCATGAATGGTTAATTGATATGCTATTAAATAACAAAGAAGAATCAAGTGTTTGAAGTAAAAGCAAGTTTCTGTACAACTGATTCACCCCCCCTCTCAGTTGTGTGCCCTAGATCTAACATTAGGTGCCTCCAAATATAAAAAGAAACCCCTTGAACCCTAGGCGTTTTGCCCTTAAAGTCCCATGCCCTACAGGTTCAGCAGTACACCCTGTTTAGAGTGATTTCAATTTGAAAAACCATACATTAACCTTCCAAATATGCTTGAATCTCTCTTCACTCCCATACACCAAGATGATAGAAGTCAACCGCCCAAAAAGAGATTAAAACAATAGCAAATATGCCCCAAAAAACATTGCAACTGGTACGGCTTGCCTAGGAAGAGGTTCAGAAATGGAGTTTAAATTCTACCTTTCACTCCAGAAAACCTGCCACAAACTCTATAAATCCTTTACCAATCTCCCTTCAAAATATTATTCGAAGAATCTCAATATTTTGCCCTTCAAAACTCTTTGTGACTACTTGCAAATCAATACAATGAAGCTCAAGCGTAGTTCCTGAATGAAACCACCTGTAAATCAACTCGGGAGGATCTTTCACCACCGAGGATGATAATTTCCATGAGGATTTTCATCCTCAAGAAGTTATAGAATAAAAACTAGTAGCATAACCCTTCAAAATATTTTCTCCGTATCTGCAAATGAACTCAAACTCTTTTTTATTTCCTTCCTTTTTCCAACGCCCTTTTGGGAATATTAAATATATCTTTTAAAATGCATTTTTCCCTCTTTTTTGAGCGCTAAACATTAAGAGGTAAAGTCACCTTAAATAATACATAATAAACACTTTATTTTAATGGGAGCTTAATAACTTAAGTGTTTATTAAAATAATTCAGCATCCCTACAGAAAGCATCGCTGGGGCCTTGGAATCAAAAACTGAAAGTGCCGAAATGAAACTGACGCCAAGGAACGGTATCGACGTTGGAAAATGGTGACTTACTAAAAATAGACAGTGGCTCCTAAAAATGTGGAACATGAACCAAGTGTCGGAAACATCTGAAAGTTTCATTGTGATCCTTATCACCATTCGAGATCAATTCCAACAAGAAAAATGCCACATAAGCATGTCCGCTGTAAGATCCCTTACAAGATCTTATCTAAATTCTAATTTTTAATTTTCTGATTTCTGCCCTAGTTTTCTGCACTTCTAGAATTTTGCTGAAACCCTAGAATTCTAATCTAATTTCTACTCTTAAATAAATTATTCCAGCAAACATAAACATATCCAAACATGCTATGTTGTAGGGTTCACCTGCCTAGACCCTGGGTGCGGGTGCGGTGCGTCCTGGGTACGGGTGCGGGTGCGGGTTAGGTGCATCTGTGGGTGCATCTAGGATGAATGCAAATTGGGGTGGGTGCATCCTAGATGCACCCAGGTTGTCTGGGTTCACACCTGAACTGAAATTCTAGTACTCATGGCGCACCTAGAATGCACCCACGCCCAAACTCTTTTTTTTAATTTTTTTCACTTAAAACTCTTTTTTATAATTTTTTATTCATTCTAAAAAGCAAATGAAACCCTAAAAAGACATTATAAACACAATCCTTTTGGCATTTCAACTCATTTCTTTCATTCCAAAACACAAAAGCTCTCCATTATTGATTGTGGCTGAACTCAAAAAAAAAAATTGGTTGAAGAAAGAAGCTTGAAGATTGAATCTTAAAGGTTGGAAATCCATTGCTCCACCATTCCTACTCATTTCCAATAGTTTAGAGGTTGCCAAGAAGATCAAAGGAGGAGATTTTTGCAAAGAGGTAGGTTTTCTATTCATTTTTTTTTTTGTATTTTTGAACAAACAAATTATTTTCAACTTGTTTTTTTTTAAAACTATTTATATGAATCATGAATGTATCACCATGCTTTTATTTTTGTTTTGATTCTTGAAAGTTTTCATTGTTTCCATTTCATTTACAAAACTTATTGCCACACCCACAGGTGACAGGAATCACAATGGCAGCTAGTTCTAGCTCCGTATCCCAATCAAAATTCAAAATCGATCCACACTCACCTCTTTGGAGGCATGTTGAAATGATACAACAATAGCCAGGTGGTGGGGGTTAGATTTGGAAATGCAAAGGTTGTGATGTGCAATATAATAGTTCATACAGTCGGGTGAAAGCTCATTTGTGTAGCATCCTTGGGATGGGGATCAAAGCTTGACCAAGAAAGAATAAGAAACCTATACCACGAGAGCAAGTGCTAGCATATATCATGGAGCAACAAGCAGCAGATGAAGCAACAGGTCATAAATCAGTAGCAAACTTGTCAAGGAAAAGGGCAGAAATCAAGGAATGGAGCCTCCATCTATTCCTAGTTCTAATGTTGTGATAGAGAGCCACCCATTTTTGGACACTCCTCAAGAGAAACCCACAAGCACTACAAACAAGAGAGCAAAGGGACCTTTGGAAACATCATTTCAAAATGAGGCTCGAGATATTGTTGACCAACATATAGCCAGATGCATTTATTCAAATGGTTTGTCATTCAATGTTGTTCGCTCACCATATTGGCAAGAGATGGTGAGAAAAATTAATGAGGCTCCAAAAGGGTATAAGGGCCCAAGTTATGAGGTGCGTGGTACCTTATTGGAGAATGAGGTCAAGAGTATAGAAGATGCATTGAAGCCCTTAAGGGGTTCATGGAGTGAGACAGGGGTGTCGATTGTCTCTGATGGATGGAAAGATGCAAGAAATCGACCTTTGATCAATGTCATTGCAATGTCCCCTAAAGGGGCAATGTTTTTGAGAGCTGTGGATTGTGAGGGACAGGTGAAGGATGGTGAATTTATTGCTAAGATCCTCATTGCAGCCATTGAGGATGTGGGACCTCGTAATGTTGTTCAAGTGATAACGGACAACGCCAAAAATTGTAGAGTGTAATGTCCCCATTTTAGGCAGTTGTGGTTTTTGGGGTGGTTTAGCCTATTCCTGGCCCTCATAGGCTTACGCAGGTGGTTAGAGGGCCCTGTTGGGTGGATATCAGTGTGGTTTCTTCTCCAGGTTCAGGCTTGGCCTTTGCAGAGGTTTCAGAACTCAGTTTCTCATACTTACTATTTATAGTAAGTCACTTAGATGGATTTACTATTTATAGCAGGGCACCTGATTATGACATGTGGGCAGTGTTGATTCCAGTATTCAGTTGGATTGAAAAATTAAGGGAGATAATAATTAAATTAATTATTTGTAAGGTTATTAAATAAATAAATATTATAAAGTGACCTTATATTTAATTAATTTAATAAAGTGACTTAAATAAAATATTATAACATAAATTCACTAAAATAAAATAATAATATTATTTTTCTAGAAGCTTCTTGGAGATGGATTGAAAAAGTATAAAAGAAGGTCACCCAAGCTTCATATCATGCAGGAATTGATATTTGCTTTGATGTTGTTGTTTGGTGGGGAAGCCAGCTAGGGTTTCTGCCATTTCCAGCCATTGGGAACAAAAACTCTCATTGGTTATGCAATTTTGAGGTTGTGAAATATCAGTTGAATTATTGCTTCATTGTGGGCTTCATCCAGGGGTCCAATCTGTGCTTAAATTAGAGAATACATTAAGTTTCACAAGGGTTCCAAAGGTTAATCATTTACAGATCTGAAAATTGTTGATGACATGAATAGTGGCATGAATAGTGAAATGCTACAGTATCATGCTACAGTACCCGTGAATAGTGTTGCGCTATAGTACCGTGCTACAGTACCCATGAATAGTGTCATGCTACAGTAGCGTGAACAGTAAACACTACAGTATCTTGCATCTTAGTTCAGTCTACTAAAGGGTTCTTCAAGGGTTTAATTGCTGCTCATTTCCTGATTAGTTGATGCTATCATAACATTGAGATCTGGGCTCTTACAATGACGATTTTGGTATTGCTAGAGGCAACTTTGAGGAAGCCGATTCCTATTTTGGAGGGAGATAAAAATCAGACATCATTGGTAGCTGGGACGCACTTGTAAATAGTGCAATTTTGTTAAAGAAAGCCAAATAAAATTAGTCAAGGCTTTGGAGGAGTTCGTTGGGCTCACATGAGGCTAGATGCAACATCTTGAAGGGCATAGACTTCATCATCTTGGAGGATCGAACAATTTGTGTGGCTGCCATCATTATATCAGGTTCTTTATTTGTATTAGTTGGCAGTTATTGGCATTGCACAAATTCAGTTATATATCTATTTTGCATTGCATTTGGTTGGGAGTTGTAGTCGCTGTCCTATGACAGACATTTGACAATGTAATTTCAATCAAGTTGATGTAAGGGGAAGTTTGCATTTTGCATATGAGTTGAGTCTTGTAATCACTACAAAATATCAAATTGAAATATTGAGGGTGGCTGCAAATTGTTTGATGAATTGTCAAGTAGTTACTTTCATATCAGCTTATATAGTTTGCATGCTGAGTGTTTGACTAAATGTCAAGTAACTGTAGTTATCATTTTCAGTAATATATAGGCATTTGAAAAGCCAAAAGAGAATTGCATATGCATTTAGTTCTTTGCTTAGACATAGGAGTAATCAATTGCAAGCTTTTAGATGATCTTTGGCATCATTTCAAGCAAGCATAATCAGACTGAAACTCAAAAACAACAAGCACAGAGATTGTATGCGAAGTGTTTGACAATATTCCTTGAGCCTCTAATCAGCAAATTTGCATCAGCACTAGCAAGGGATATTACAGTGGTATCAGAGCAATTTGAAAATCAATAAACAAGGGCAGAAAATTTGTGTTTGGCTATATTCCACCTGGGTGGGTTATTACATAAAGTTGCTGGGTTGTTGGTTGAGGAACGATATTCACATATCTTTTGGACACCTTGTGTTATCCACTCTCTCAATCTAATGCTACAAAAGATTGGGAAAAAAATTTGATTGGATTAGAGAGTTGTATGTAGAGGCTGAGGAGATACGAATGTTCGTCACTGTAATGTGTCGTACCTGTTTGTATTTTTAAAATCTTTTTATGTGTGATTTTTATTATTTTATTGTGTGATCTTTCAGACTAGACAGAAGAATGCATAATGGGTTTTAAGTTTTTCTGCAGATGTGTTGCCGAAGCATACAATATAGAGCACAGAGAGAAAACCCAAAAAAAGTACAACAGGTATAAAGAAAATAACAAAGACCCAGATAGCAAAATAGCCAAATATGAATTATTGTGACATACCCTTATCTAGAAATGCAACTGGGTACATGTGCTGAGAGTGCACCAGCAACTGGGTATAACCAGAATCACTCCAAACTCCAAAAAACATGAGATTGAGCTTACAAATGATATCAGTAATATAATGGGCTCTAAACACCTCACATAATGTAAATATGTGACACCCACAAGAGGAAATGATACTCTAAGACTCCCACGTTACTCATTGAGCATTATGGCCATGGCTGAAAATGCAAACAACAGCTATGAATAATGCCCACACAATAAACTGCCTTTAAACCCTCTGAAATCTGCACTCAACAATAATAGATAAATGCTATATATCAAGTCAGCTCAAAACTCCTCCAAATGACTTCATTGCAAGCACAATGTGAATGCTGAATACATCTACCGTCAATGGCACCGTTGGGTGGTCTCTCACACCTGTAGAATGTCGTTACCTATGGAGGTTTCCATCTCCACATGCCTCTAGTTCGAATCCTCAAACCTCACAATAGCAAACTCTAGCAAAGCTCACAAGAAGAAAATATCATAAAAGCAAGCATAATACAAAATGAGCCCTTCAACACCTTTTATAACTTGCTCCAAGCCCAACGCCCCTTTTGGAGGGAATTTGCATTTGTTTTATTATTTAATTTTCATTCCCTTATGACTCCCATGGGTGCCCGCCTCCTAGAGGGTCACTTTTAAGTTATAACTTATTTTTATAAAGTGACCATAACATTTATTTGTAAAGTCCCAATAAATAATTATATTAAACTTCAGACTTTAAAATAAATATGAAGACAGTGTCGGAATACCATGTTCTTTAACTCATCAGAAAGGTCTCGACGAGACGCTTCTGACCCCACTCTGAAAATCCCAAACCAACATTGAACCTAGACTTACTAAAAATAGTAACGCTCAAGATCAAACTGGGCCAACTCTAAAGGTGCCAACTAGAACCACTAAATCTGAACCACATTACCTCCACCGACACAAACCTCTAAAGCCAAAACAACTCTAGTTCCCTAACCAAATTGCTAGTCCACGGGAACTCTATGATGGACTAACCATGGGACTAGAAGGGGACATTATAGTTCGCCCTCCCTAAGATTGCTTGCCTCAAGCAATCTCAGATCAGGATGCTCCAATATCTGCTCATTCTCCCAAGTAGCATCCTCTACTGACAAGTTCTTCCATTTGACCAGGTATTCTCTAATAATCCTATTCCTTAAGTTGTATTCACTGGAATCAATTATGGCTTCGAGTACTAATATCAACTTCCCCTCTTCATCAAGAGGAGGCAACTCAACTAATGGTACCACATTATGTCCCAATGCCTTCTTGAGACGAGATACATGGAATACATTATGTACCCTACTACCTGCTGGAAGTTCTAACTCATAAGCCACTTCTCCAATCCTCTTAGAGATCCTGAAAGGTCCATAATATCATGGCTTCAACTTCTCTGCTCCACATACTCATCCTATAAATTTCAACACATTGTCTTTGCTTTGCACAGAACTTAAATGGAAGAAATATGGGAGTCCTTATGTGGTTGCATAGGGCAAGTTTAATGGCTCGTGGTTCAATATTTAATTTTAACAGAAATTCCCTTGGGAAAGTTTGCATGAGTAAAGATGTACGCAATACTTAAGAAAAAAATGATGTCAAATTATATTACACTAAAACTTCGCAAATTTCCACCTTAAAATTTTAACACCATTTTCTCCATGGTTTTTACTCAGTTCTATGCCCTTCTACTGATCCACAATAATAGGCATGGAAAGCCTATCAATGTAAACAAAAATCGCACCTGCTAGAAAAATGAGCTTAGAATTTTTTTATACCAATAATAAATCCTCAAAATAATATTGTATCAATACTATAAAATTTTCATAATGCCTAAAAATCGTTGCAAATCAAATCCTTTTATTTTTCAAGGAAGAATGTCATTTATAAGAATATGTAAGATATAAATGGTAGCGAATAATGATTAACAAATAATTTTCATATGGCCTTATTCGTTATGGCCATATGAAAAAACTTGCTTTAGTCTTTTTGTATATTGTTATTTCTGATATTATCTATAATCAACATTGCTTCATACAATATAAAAGAAAAGGCAGCAAATAATAAATAATTTTCATATACTCTTTGCTTTAATTAGCCGATAGGCTTTTATATGTGAGCATTATAGTGCTCGAAATTGTCTCACGCCGTAAAAAATTCACCGGGAAATTTTCTGAACGCGTTGGTTTTTCTTCTATCGGCATCTTCCTTGAATCTCCTATGGGTGCAAGTGCTAGTTATAATATCTCAGTTCAACATGGAATGCAAATGACGGCATAATTTCATTATTTGGTTAATCCTTTTAATTACGTTATAATAGCTAAATAATACAGGTAGCAACAATACTTTTGGTATTTAATAAGATTCTCATAAACAATGGTGTTATAATACTTTTAGTATTTAATAACATTCTCATAAACAATGGTGTTGTATAAGTTCCAAAGATAACAAAAAATTTAAGATAGTGTATGCATGAAAATGGTCAAAAGGTAATAAGAAAAATAAATACAAATACACTTGATACCTTCACCTTCAATCAAGTCGATACACTTCGATAGAACGGAGTAGAGTGCACCCAAACCTTACTAGTTTTTTTCTCTTTGATAGGAGAGATTGATATGTTGATTGCTCATGATTTCTACAGCATAACATTACGTTCTTCTATCCTCCTAATGGTTTGGTTGAGGCTAGATTTATAGATTTTTTTATCATGAAGGGAAGAAGATTTGATTTTGGAGATAAGATTTTTTTTGTTTTATTTGACAAAAGAGGAAACAAATCAGGTAGATAAGATAAGCAAGATATGATGAGAGATGAAGGGATAATTGATAGTGTAAACACCTAAAATTGACTCGTTCCTAGATCAGGCTTGCATCTGTCATACTTTACCACTAATTTATCCTCCATGGTTATTAAATAACCCTGATTATTTAATTAAATCAATTTATCCTCCATAATTGATTAAATAATTCTGATTATTTAATTAAATCAATTGACCTCCACATATTAATTAAATAAATTTAAAATATTTATTTAATTAAATCTAATAATCCATTCCCTCCAAAATAAATAAAATTTAATATTTTATTTATTTTCTATGTGCACATGAAATGAAATAATTAATTAATTTAATTTCCCCCTCACCACAATTTCCTCTTAATCAATTTAGATAACTAATCAATCAAATTAGTTAACTCAATCAATCAAATCAGTTAACAGGTTAGTCAATCTAGTCAACTCTCCAATCAATTCAGTTCACTGATCAATCAATTGAGTTCACTAAGTAATCAACTCAGTCAACTCTCTAATCAATCTTGTTAACTCCCCTGATGCATGAGAGGACAAGGACACTTGTCCCTCTCTCATTCGTGCACATCCTCTCAACCATTCTTAGCCATTGATCTCTCACATCATCCATAACCGTTGATCTTCATCCCTGAGAGTCTATAAATTGAACCTCATTCTCCATGTTAATCCTCTCTTATCTTGATACAACATTACGCTGCAGAAATCACTCTAAATCCTATCATCCTCATCACAACATTATGCGATCAAACAGAGCAATCCACATCTCAAAGTAGCAAAGAGCAATTGATTGAAGTTGGGTGCATTTCAATTTGTGCGATTAGTGTAGGCAATTCGTTTATGCAAAGGGAGGTAAATTTGTGTTTGATTTGATTATCTTTCGTTTATGTTTGCATTGCAAGTTTTTCCCTATCAAACAAATAACATGGTTCTTAATGAGCATAATGATGATCCTGATCTTATTGATACTTTGTCCTCCACTATTGACCATACTTCAAATCCACCATCATATACCCTTGGTCTTACCACCTTCATCCATGAATGTTCCTCCTTAGGAGAGCAACAACCATTATCCACCACCTCACATTCTCCATCCAATATTGAGCTCACATCTAGTGTCCAAATCAGCCACAATCCCATTGTCCACCACATACTCCAAAAAATGAACTATCAAGATAAAGGCTTAGGCCTTCATGAACAAGGTATTTTGGAACCTATCCATGTCCAAGTCCCTCCACAATTATATAGCCTTGATTATATTCCCCAAGAAAAGCAATCTCAAGATGTTGGTACTTCCTCCATGCCTCTTAACTCCACTCATTTCCATCATAAACCATATCATATCCCCAAAACATATGTTGTCATTCCCTCTCCATTATCCTACAAATCCCAAAAGCATGTGACAATACACCTTCTTCCATCCACTTTACCTCCTCTACTTCCAACTCCTAATATTACCCCATCCACATTACCTCCATTACTTCCAACACCTAATATCCCTATCATCCCACCCCCTTATCCCTTTATCCACAAATCCACTTTTACTCCCTCCATCCATAAATCCCCTCAAATTATGAATCATGATCAACAAATGCACACATCGACAAAACATGAAGCTTCCACCAAGTCCATGGGATTCACAAATAAAGATTTGGATGCCTCTACCCATAAAGCAAAAACTCCTAAAAATACTTATGCCCTAGGGCATCAAGGCAAAGAGTCCAAGAAAAATCTATCCAAAAGGCCACCCAAGCCCATACTTTCACAAAAAAAGTCCAAAAATAAAATGGTTTGGGTCCCTAAGCAAAAAAGAAATCAAGTCAAGCGAACCTCATTCTCCATGTTAATCCTCTCTCATCTTGATACAACATTACGTTGCAGAAATCACTCTAAATCCTATCATCCTCATCACAACATTATGATGTCAAATAGAGCAATCCACATCTCAAATTGGCAAAGAGAAATCGATTGAAGTTGGGTGCATTTCAATTCGCTCGATCAGTGTAGGCAATTCGTTTATGCAAAGGGAGGTAAATTTGTGTTTGATTTGACTATTTTTCATTTATGTTTGCATTGCAAGTTTTTTCCTATCACATTTTGGCATGCCCGATACTCTAACCCCTCCTGTTTGTGAGCATTTGTTAAGGGTTTTTGTTGCATATTCAGGTGTTTTTGGATACAAATTTGGAACTCAACTTTCACAAATGGCCTCATATGTAAAAACCAACCTCACCGTTGAGTCCAGGAGGCCTCGTAGGTGAAAATCGACATATAACACCCTACCCTTCTGAAACTATAAAATTTTGCAAATTCTTTTTTGCTTTGGACCCATTTGCAGGGCGGTACAACACCATACGGCCCCTGATCGATCAACCAACTAGGTTACATGTTTTTGGGTGCAGGTTCTCACTTGTCAAAGAAATCATTTGAAACCTTGTGCCTTCTTTATCCAGTGGACCTGATTGTGGTTTACGGCGTGTGCCTCGTTATCAAATTTGAAGACAAAATTCCTAGATGCACTCAAACACAACTTTTGCCTTTTCATTTAATCAAAAACCTTGTTTGTAATCACACTTCAATTTGGACTTAAAACGAACCATTATTTGCCATCACACTTTGACATTGGGCTTAAAATAAACTTGTGTCTTCATTCTCACATTTAGATTTAGGTTTAAAAAGAACAAGTGTTTTCTTTGTTTGGTGGATTTGAGTGTGCTTCAGGCTGTGTATGCTCTTCTCATGCACTTCATGTGATCTTGAGAATCACAAGCATCCCTTAATCCATTCATTTTCACACACACATTTACATTTCTAAGGGTCAATTAACATTTGCGAGTGTGAGTCAAGTGTGTGAAATCAAACACACCACTTGATTTGCTATTGTCACCTTTCTTAGGAGGCCTTCTTGGAGACACACCACTCCAAGGGATGACCTCAACTCTTGCGTTCTGTCGGAGTATAAATAGTGAGGAGTATAAATAGTGAGGAGTGAATCGAAAGACACACCTCGTGGAAGTTAAAATCGTGTCATTCGGGCTAAGCCCCCAAGAACTTTATACCTTGGGGAAGTGAAGGTGAAGGGTGGGTTACCCTCTTCTCCCAGCTATATGGCATTATTTCACTTTCATTTCAAGGAATTGGGCCCCCCGTACCTTGAATATATTGGGTACATCCCTATACTACTTGTGTATCCTAGACTAAGACCTATTGGTCATACCCACTTGATTAATATTAGGCTTGTTGATGTGTCTTCAAGTGTCTTCATAATTGTATCAACCAATCTTGTAATACAAACTTGCTATTGTGTCTTGTGTGTGTGGTTCATGCATGTACATGTGAATTATTTTGATTGAATATTGCCAAAGTCAAGCCTTCAACATAAACTACATTCTATACCATTCTAACATATCCACATCATCATAATAATCATCCACTTCAATCCAACTTCTCATTCTCACCACAATCTAACCCATTATTAACCCCCATCTAATCCATCACTTGTCAAAATGGTTCTGATCATCAACAAACCTAGGTCAAATCGAAAACCCAAAATCCACATTCTAGGAGGATATCCTTCTAACTCCAATAATGGTGAGCACCTTGTAGATCATGATGCCTATTTTGAGGAACAAGCTGAAATACAAAGACTTACACACATAGGCAACTCCCTAGCACCACACCTACAATACATCATCCAAACACTTCCCCAAATGCCACAACCCCTCGACCAACAAAACCTACAACAACTACAATCCATCATCCAACAACTTCAACACAACCCATCACCTCTACTACAACTCCTAGTTGAAACCCAACAACTCCTAGCCACCCACAAGTCCAAAACCCAACAAACACAAACACACTATCACCAAATTTCATCTCCATCCTATGTGTCATCCCCCTCAATTTCACATCAACCAACCACATATCATGTTACCCCTACATCAACCTATCCCACTTCTTCAACATCTAACCCCTATCTATATCAATCCATACCTCAAGAACATGTAACCCAACAATTCCAACCCCAACCACAACAATTCCAACCACAACAACATCAAGTCCACCTACAACCACAACCTCAACAAATTACACCTCCATACCATGTGTCACCCCCATCACCATACCAATCTAGCCTACCCACATATCATGTCAATTCCATATCAACCTATCCCATTGATACCCGACAACATTCACCCCAAGAACATCCAACTCCTTATCTAAACATTTCACCTCACCACCAAATTCATTCACAAGGCTCTCACATTCATTCACAACATGAACAGATGAATCTAAGTTACCCTTTGCACCAAAATCAAGTGTTCTTAAGTCCTCATAGTACCTTTGACAAGGGAAAAACCACTCTAGCTTAGGCATCCTATGGGTACCCTATATCCTCATCCAATCAAATACTCATACAAGAGCCTTCTAGTCCTATCCTAACACCACCATGTAGTCCCTATCATATTCCATTGGTCCATCAACCTTATAATCCATCAAGCCCTTCATTACCTTCATCCCCATGTTCCTCCACTCTTCCACCAAAGGATCCCTCAGAGATAACCCTACAATAATTCATCCAAAAATCATTGCTTGAGCTACCCTCAAGAAAACCATCCAATCCACATACTCATCCTAAGCCTACAACATCCACCCCTATTATCCCTCCTAATCCTCATCCGAAGCCTACAACACCATCCACCATTATTATTCATCCACTATATTGCCCATCCACCCATACACTTATGCAGGATGTGATCCAATGGCTATTAGCAAGGAATCAGCCATCCCCATATCATAAAACACTTATGAATGAGCCTATCAAAGAGACTTCAAACATCATGTCCATTCCTTCAACCCCATCATGTAATCCACAACCCATCAAGCCTATTTTAGAGTCTCCTACCATGAGTCCAAGTCAAGATTCATTCTATCCTCATGTTGTTGACCATCTAGAGCCTATCAATCCTACCCAAGAGTCTCCCACTTCCACTTCCATTCAAGAAAATCAAGATCTATGTCAAGCATATAATCTAGAGCATGTGGAAACATCAACCCTTTACCCAAGTCAAGATCAAAGCACTTCCATCCAACCCATCCATAACCTATATATTTTCTATGATCAAGATATTATCTTTGATGAAAAACCTATGCACGAGCAAATTGATCCCATCAATATCACACTTAATCCTCTTTATGATCAAGATATTATCTATGATCAAGTTACTACCCATGAGCAAGTAATTCAAGGTCATCCTATCCATGTTAATCCTCTCTATGATCAAGAGCCTATTCATGAGAAAATTGATCCTATCCATACTCTCACAACCATCCATGAGCAAGATATCCAAACTACCCCTATCCATCCTCCACCTAGTCCTATCCATGATCCAACAACTTCCACTTCCCTTGATGAGACACTTGCCTCCCAAGCACCCATAGATGATCAAACAAATAACATGGTTCTTAATGAGCATAATGATGATCTTGATCTTATTGATACTTTGTCCTCCACTATTGACCATATTTCAAATCCACCATCATATACCCTTGGTCTTACCACCTTCATCCATGAATGTTCCTCCTTAGGAGAGCAACAACCATTATCCACCACCTCACCTTCTCCATCCAATATTGAGCTCACATCTAGTGTCCAAATCACCCACAATCCCATTGTCCACCACATACTCCAAAAAATGAACTATCAAGGTAAAGGCTTAGGCCTTTGTGAACAAGGTATTTTGGAACCTATCCATGTCCAAGTCCTTCCACAATCATATGGCCTTGGTTATATTCCCCAAGAAAATAATCTCAATATGTTGGTACTTCCTCCATGCCTCTTAACTCCACTCATTTCCATCATAAACCATATCATATCCCCAAAACATATGTTGTCATTCCCCCTCCATTATCATACAAATCCCAAAAACATGTGACAATACACCTTCCTCCATCCACTTTACCTCCTCTACTTCCAACTCCTAATATTACCCCATCCACTTACCTCCATTACTTCCAACGCCTAATATCCTTATCATCCCACCCCCTTATCCCTTTATCCACAAATCCACTTTTACTCCCTCCATCCATAAATCCCCTCAAATTCTGAATCATGATCAACAAATGCACACATCAACAAAACATGAAGCTTCGACCAAATCCATGGGATTCACAAATAAAGATTTGGATGCCTCTACCCATAAAGCAAAAACTCCTCAAAATACTTATGCCTTAGGGCATCAAGGCAAAGAGTCCAAGAAAAATCTATCCAAAAGGCCACCCAAGCCCATACTTTCACAAGAAAAGTCCAAAAATAAAATGGTTTGGGTCCCTAAGCAAAAAGAAATCAAGTGAAGTGAAGCATCCACATCCCAAATATCCCCAAAATCCCATTTCATCCAAAAATCCCAAATTCCTTCATCCCATAAATCCCAATGCAAAAATCATAAAAATCCTAAGTTTGTGTGGGTACCAAAAATCCTACATAGACCATCCCCTAAGAAAACAGGTTCATTACTTCCTACACCTCCTTCTAATCACAAGCTTAAATGTTTATCACGGTGTGTGCAACCATTGGTCTTGGTTCCTTTCCATTCCACAATATTTCCACATACTTCCATCTCCCCATCTTTAATCCATTATCCTACATATTTCACCCATCATATCCCTATGGTCCATGCTTTTGCATAATCCACATCATAATCCACTATCCATATCATAATCCACTATCCTTACATCCATAATCCACATCATAATCCACTATCTCCCATCCATCCTTGCATAATTCTCCCGTACATAATCCACATCATATTCCATTATCCACATACTCCATCTCCCTCTCATGTAATCACTCAGCAACATCTATGAGTATAATGACATTTGACATTGTTCATATGTGTCATCCATCTTTAAATGGAACTGTCACCTTTCATGGAACTAGATGCTTGAGTCCTTGTCCATATCTAGCCTTTCCATCCAATTATACAAAGCAAAATAAAATTAAAAAAGTAAAGAGAAATCCCTCCGTCCAATGGTGAAAACTTGGTAAACAGACGCCTTGGATAAGTACCATGATGAAAACCTGGCAAACAGGCATCATGTGTAGGTTGATTATCTATGTCTTACACTTGGGGGCACATTGTCTCATCTAACCTATCATTTCCTTCCTATCTACCTCATCTTATCATATCCTATTTTACCATCCTTATCCATTATACCAACATATCTATCCCATCTATCCATCCATCCTCCCTTCCTCCTTTTGATCTTGATAAAGAGATAGGGGCAAAATGTTGAAAAATGGTTTAGAAAATCTCTTGATACACCTCATCCTTTTCAACCAATCCAATCATCCTCTTGTCCTTAGTTTTGTCATATAAAATCTTAAACATACTACCTAGAATGGGGCATGTTATTCCTATGCAACACAGTCTTTGGAGATCACATCCTAGCTCACTTATGAAACATATATCCATTCCATCCACTATTGTATATCCTTTTATCCATTCCTCTATCATGAGCTTTCCATCCCACACACTATCACCTACCCTTTTATCCATCCCATTTATTATCACCCATCCTTTTGTCCACTTATGTAATCCAATCTTCCTCCTTGCATCTAACCTAATTTTCCCTTGTCATTGGTATCTAGCAACAAAGATATCCAAACTGCAATACAATGCCATCACATAAAACAAAAACATCCAAAACCAATCGAAAATCTCAAAATTATCCAAAAATACCAAAAATCTCAAAAATATCCAAAAAAAATCAAAAAATCACAAAAATCTTAAAAATATCCAAAAACAATAAAAAAATCCCAAAAATACAAAAAAAAACTCAAATATTCAAAAAAATCCAAGCAATAAACCCAATGCAAGTCATCCTTAATCCATACCAATCTAGTCAATCAATATAACCAAATCAATCAATCACATCCTTTGGTCTTGATCCTAATCTTGTCGTAAACCAAATCAATTAATCATCATCAATCAACCATCAATGGGATATATCGTTCCCACATCCTTGTGTTGATCTAGAGATATATCGTTACCCACAATGACAACACTATCATCATCATCATCAATCAACCATCAATGGGATATATCATCCCCACATCCTTGTGTTGATCTAGGGATATATCGTTCCCCACAATGACAACACTATCATCAATTCAAATCAATCCATCAATCAATCATTAGTTTACGGCTTGACAAGGGTAATACCTTGTTTGTTTTTGTATCATTTGTGCATGCTTGCTTGCTTTCTTGTGTGTGTCATCTTTTTAACTTGCATTTGTATCAAATTCGTATCTTTCTAGCTAATATTCATATCTTGTGTATGTTGGAATAACTTTTTGCATAATCCTTTGCATCTAAGGTCATATCATAACTTCTATGCATTAGGACTTTAATGCTCTAAGTATCCTTCCTCCTACGTCTTGACAAGGTTGTATTACGCTGGGTACACAAGACACATCGTCACCCCGGTCCTTATACCTTGGTGCATAATGTCTAGTGCTATATCAAACTATAGGATTGCTCTAATCAAGTTAGCATAACTACTCATAAATCCATCATTCCATCATCTATCATTTTATCTTCTCCATTTTTCTCTATGTTGTTCTCCATCTTCTATCTCCTTATTTTCTACATATCCATTCATTTCGAGAGCACACCTGTATTCTTCCAATTCATCTATCCTCTCGAGGGGGCATCATTCAACCTATTAATTAATCTACTAGTTACTTCTTCTACCCAACTAGGGCATCATCATTTCTAATCCAATCATATTGTTCTTCTAAACCAAAATCTTCTTCTATCCAACATAGCACTATGTCTTAAACTTCTTTGAAATGATGTTACTTTGCAACACCATCTCAAAGAGGGGCAAAATGAAGACACCTAAAATTGACACGTTCCCAAATCAGGTTTGCATCTGTCATACTTTACCACCAATTTATCCTCCATGGTGACTAAATAAACTTGATTATTTAATTAAATCAATTTATCCTCCATATTTGATTAAATAATTCTGATTATTTAATTAAATTGATTGACCTCCACATATTAATTAAATAAATTTAAAATATTTACTTAATTAAATCTAATAATCCATTCCCTCCAAAATAAATAAAATTTAATATTTATTTATTTTCTATGTGCACATGAAATGAAATAATTAATTAATTTAATTTAATTTCCCCCTCACCACAATTTTCTCTCAATCAATTTAGATAACTAATCAATCAAATTAGTTAACTAAATCAATCAAATCAGTTAACAGGTTAGTCAATCTAGTCAACTCTCCAATCAATTCAGTTCACTGATCAATCAATTAAGTTCACTAAGTAATCAACTCAGTCAACTCTCCAATCAATCTTGTTAACTCCCCTGATGCATGAGAGGACAAGGACACTTGTCCCTCTCTCATTTGTACACATCCTCTCAACCATTCTTAGCCATTGATCTCTCAAATCATCCATAACCATTGATCTTCATCCCTAAGAGTCTATAAATTGAACCTCATTCTCCATGTTAATCCTCTCTCATCTTGATACAACATTACACTATAGAAATCACTCTAAATCCTATCATCCTCATCACAACATTATGCTATCAAACAGAGCAATCTACATCTCAAAGTAGCAAAGAGCAATCGATTGAAGTTGGGTGCATTTCAATTCGCTCGATCAGTGTAGGCAATTCGTTTATGCAAAGGGAGGCAAATTTGTGTTTGATTTGATTATCTTTCATTTATGTTTGCATTGCAAGTTTTTCCCTATCACAGACAGGACTATCTAATTAATTTAACTAATTAGACACACATGAGTTAGAAAAGGAAAGAAATTGAGAATGAGGTATGATTTGGATTTTATTGATTAAATAAATATTTGATTTATTTAATTAATGTAAGATGATGATTTAATTAATTAAATAATAAATTATTTAATTAACTTTAGAAGAAAGTACGGATTAATTAAAGAATTGTAAGTTATTTAATTAATGTTAGGAAGTGGGAAATAAATAACTATTTAATTAAAGTAGAAGAATAATAGAAGCTGGGAAGGTGAAATTTAGGTGTCTACATTTTGTTCATCTTTGAGATGGTGTTGCGAAGTAACATCATTTTAAAGAAAGATAAAATATAGTGCTTGGTTGGATAGAAGAAGATGGTAGGATTAGCCATGATGATGCCCCAGTCACTTGAAGCGGAAGTGACAAGGAAAGATGATGTAGCTATGGTATGCCCCCTCGAGAGGATAGGAGAGTTAGAAGAACACGGGTATGCTTTTGAAATGGATGAAACATATTGGTTAAGGAGGGGGAGGAAAGATAAGGGGTGGAGGAAATGGATGAATGATACATTATGCTATATTGAGTGAGCAATCATATAGTTTGATATAGCACTAGACATTATGCACCAAGGTGTAAAGACCAGGGTGATGACGTGTCATGTGCATAAAAGATAAAAGGTTATAAGAAAACATATGTTGTTGGGCACCATGATATGGAAGATCATGATTTCGTGGTGACAATATGCTACGAGGACTGATACAAATGCAAGATAAAAAAGATAATACACACAAGCAAGCAAGCAAACATGCACAAATGATTCAAAAACAAACAAGGTATTGCCCTTGTCAGTTGTAAACCAAGGATTAAGTGATCAAGGATTGATTTGATTGATTGAGGATAATGTTGTCATTGTGGGGAACGATATATCTCTATAACAACACAAGGATGCGGGAATGATATATCTCATTGATGATGATTGGATAAATAATCGATTGATAGGTTTGAGAGCAAGGTTGGAAACAAAACCAAAGTATGCTTTTGGATGATTGGCTAGATGACTCAATTAGATTGGTATGGATTAAAGATGACTTGTATTTGGATTTATTGCTTGGATTTTTGGAATGTTCTAATCTTTTTGGATTTTTTTGGGTGTTTTTTATTTTTTGGGGTTTGTTAGATGTTTTGATGTTTTTGGATGTTTTGGATGTTTTGATGTTTTTGGATTTTTGTAATGTCATGACGTTTTTGGATTGTGAATTGTTTTGGGATGGTATTGGATTTCAATTTGGATAGCCTAGATGCTAGATATCAATGACAAGAGAAAACCAAGTCTAGATGCAAAGGATGGAGATGGAATTGGATGAATGGATACAAGGATGGGAGACAGTAAATGGGATGGAAGACTTGTTATGCCCTGTATACCTATCCCCACCTTTATGCTTAGGTTGGGACGCCCTTTTTGTCCTTTGGCATTTTGGTTTGGTTGGGTGCCTTATTTTTATCCTTGGATCATACTCTTTCCTTTAGTTTTCCCCTTAGGAGTTTTGCTTCAAAACTTGTGTTTTGAAGCCCTTTTGTTTCGAGGTGGGAAGTTCTTTTACTTCCAAGCTTTCAGGTTCCTGAGCCTCTTTCGATTTTCGTAACTCTATTTTTTTATCCAATCGGAACCTCGAGTCCCGATCGGTCTTTTGAACTCGGGGTTTCTGAGGTCTGTTGGACTCTAAGCCCAAATTCTTATTTTGTCCCCGCATCCCATAGCGTCTTCACCCTTTTGAAATCTCAGGTCCCGATTGGCCTTTTCGCCACCCTGGACTCCAAGTCCAAGGTTCCTTCTTTCCTCCATGTCCCCGACCACCTACCGCATTAATGGAAGTTCTCTTTATACTATGTGCAGTATTTAAGGCTTTCATGCCTTGTTTCTCCTTCATTCTGCTTTCATTTTGTCTAAACATTTGCCTGTTAGAGAGCCCTAAAGCGCATTAAATCATTTGATGGTCTCTGCTATCAATCAAAGATCGATTGGGAGCATTTCACCAATGCAGCTACATGGGTTGAAACGATCTTCATGACTCATTTCTTCCAGTTTTCATTTTTGATGTAGGGTTTTTCCCCTTTCGAGCTTCTTCCTTTGTTTTCTGTATTCTTGTTTTCTAGGTTTAGTTTAGGGTTTAGTTTTGGATTTCATTATTTGGTTTCATAGTTTAGTGCAACATGTTTTTCATTTTCTTAGGTTTTGTTTTTGTAATAGGTTTTACAATAAATGGACCCAAATCATGACAATTGTATTTGATCCTTAAAACTTTTGAATTTGAAACCCTTTTGAAACTCCCATTTGTGCCTCGGGCCCCGAGGACAAATATGGCCTTTAAAAAATCAACATGACAAATTGTAAGTTGCAAGATCCTTTCGGGACCTCACGCCCCGATTGGTTCTTTAACCCATAAAACTAAAAGCCTAAATTTGAATTTGATCCCACCTCCCACAGAAATAATTGTTATCACATAGAATTGCACCATGTTTGGAGGTTGTCTAAGCATTCTAATGACACAATGGGAAGGATCCCAAGGTTTGGGACCTTGCAATTTTTAGATCAGACCTCCAGAGAAGGCTAGTTCCTCTTTCTAAGCTTAAGGCTTAGAGAAATTAACTAACTCTAATGCTAAACTTGTCAGGGGAAAAGGGATAGAAGGAATATAGAAAGGAAAAGATGATGCACCAGAGTTATGGGGTGTATTAGTTGAATTGAATCAACACAACGATGATCTCAACCCTAAAAGGGACTCACATAGGCTTACAACCTTGACAGAGGCTTCAAATAGAAGACTGTAACCTATGAAGGAGTCATTTTACTCATGAAATAGATCACAATTTCAAGTGAAACACAGAGACAAAGTGCAAGAGAGGCGAAATATCAGAGATATATTGATCATGAAGGTCAAATGACCATTACAAAGAGTAAATAACTTGTTACAGAACAATAGACATAAAATAATCACATAGATTCATAGTGGAACAATGAACCAGAGACATCAAAGGCTTGAGGATGAGCACAATGCATCAAATCTAACTGTTTTGTAAGTGCATTACAATGTCTGGAAGTAACAAAGAAATTTGCCTAGCATAACGGCCTAGAAGACAACTAACAACCACCTTTACATCTTTCAAACATACATATATAGCATTTCATCTTCACTATAGTAGCAATGGAAGAAGGGAGAGTGGTCAACAAGCAAGAATCATCTCCCATGCTGTAATAATTCAAACTGGTGTCCTTGGAAGCGTGCCCACATGGCTCTGCCTAGGAAATTTGAGAAATCAAGAGGTTTGCCCATGCCATAGTATATGAAATTCAATGCAGATGAGGAACAGTGGCATGGGGAAGTGGGAAATCCATCTCCCACATGAAATCAACCTCTAAAGATGCAATAATGGCGACCAAGAGGGTCACTGAGCAGTCAAATCACATTTTGCACAATGAAAGAAGGGCTCGTTGGAGTTTCAGAGTTTAGGCCTCTGGCCTTCTGCCCTATTTCTTGCAGAAGAAAGAAGGAAGAAGGCAAAAACACCAAGCTTTGACATTTATACTTAAAATACTTTGCCTCTGCAAAGATCAAGCCTCGGGCCTTTGTCGTTCAGCCTTCTAAGAGGGAAGGAAGAAGAAAGAAGGTCCACCCCCCGAGCTCTGAAACACTTCGCATTATTTTAAACCTTTTGGCAAAAGTCAACCTTCGGGCCTTCTGCCTTCTCTTTCCTTGATGATGCCATCACCACGTGTTAGCTTCCCGCTATCCCGCCAGCCTATCGCGGGCCCACCAAAAGACTCCGCGGGATGGTGGGAAGCCTTAGAAAATTTTACACTCGTTGGGGTTCAGAGTTTGGGCTCTCTACCTTACGCCTTCCAAAAGGGAAGAGGGAAGAGGAAAAGTTTGAGCCCCGAAGCACTTAGCCACTTTGCAAGGGAAAAGGTCAAAGTTTGGCTCTTGGGCCTTCCGCCCTTCTCCTTCTAAGGAAAAGAAGGAAGAAGAGGGAAGGTCCAAACTCCAACCTTTGAAAAACATTGAATACTTAGGTGATTTTGAAGGAAAAAGAGTGGAGTTCGAAGACTATAAGGATGGAATGTTGAAGATCAGAACTCCAAACTCTTAAACTTCGACAACACTGAAAACACAAGGCAAACTCAAGGTTTTTGGGACTTAGTCAATTTAGGTAGTTTTGCCTTTCATTCCAAAGGGTGAAAATAATAGGATTTCATGGCTCCTTAGACTATTTGGACAGAAGGAAAAATAGGATAACATTTTGGTGACTATGCAGGGGTGTTTGCCTGCCTAAACACTAGGATCCAGAGGGTTTATCAATCCATTGGACACAGAGTCAAAGGGCATAGAAAAGAACAAGGTTGGTCAATATAACTAAGCATGCCTCCGAGAACAAAACAAAACAAACCAAGCATACATTCTCTTAATGAGGATGTAGCAGATTGCAAGGGCACTTATTGAAAGAAAACATCTAACTATTTACAAGGTCTTACAACCATGCTAAAAGCAAGGTTTGAGATGAATCCCATTGACTAGGATGGGCAGAACCTCTCAATTCAGTTTGGAAACTTGGAATGCATTGGCCTGCTTGCAACTGGTAACAATATAAGGGCCACTCCACATGGCATCAAACTTTGAATGTCTTCCATCTTTGGCCCTATCTGCATCCCATTTTAGCACTATATCTCCTTCACTAAATGTTCTTCCAGTGGATTTTCTGTCAAAGGTCCTCTTGACCTGGTCTTGGTGGGCTTCAAGGGTCTTCATAGCAGTATCCCTCTTCTCTTCAAGTTCCAACAGCTTGGCAATTCTAATTGTCATGGCATCATTTCCCATTAGTTCCAACTGATGCGCCAACTCAAGAGAAGGCAATTCCAATGATAATGGAACCCTTACTTCCCTTCCATAAACAAGAATGAAAGGGGAATTGCCTATGGTCATCTTGGGAGTAATTTTGTCTGCCCAAAGAGTAGTCTTTAACTTGGAGTGCCAAGTTCTCTGGTTATCTTCCACCGTCCTCTTGATAATTCTGATCAGGTTTTTATTGGTGGACTCAGCCAAGCCATTTCCTTGAGGGTAGTAATTAGATGAGGTCTTCAAGTAAACCCCATAGTTTAATGCCCATTCACTAATTTTTGTGCCTACAAAGGCCTTGGCATTATAAGAAATGATGGTGGATGGCACACCAAACCTTGTAGCTATACCCTCAAGGAAGTCTACAATGGATGCCTTTGTGGCATCCCTCAATGTAATTGCCTCTGTCCACTTGGTAAAGTAATCAATGGCTGTCAGAATCCACTTATGGCCAGCACTAGAAGGTGGATTGATTACTCCAATGAAGTCTAAACCCCATTGAGCAAAAGGCTGATCTATTTGAATTGGATGAAGAGGAAGAGCTATCAGCCTCTACTTTCCAATAAATAATGCACATTCTTTGCATTTCCTTATCCATCTATGTGCATCTCTGAATAAACTGGGCTAGTAATAACCAGCTCTCTTAATTTTAACAGCAGTTGTTCTTGGAGAATAATGGCCACCAGCAGGGCCATTATGAAATTCTTCTAAGACCCTAGAGGTCTGATTCTGAGTAATACACCTAAGATGAACTCCATTGATGTCTTTTCTAAACAAGACACCATCAATAAGAATGTAGGGAATGGATTAGAGCCTGAAATACCTTCTTTTGGTCTGCTTCAATCCATTTGGGTATCTACCTGACTGTAAGAATATGACCATGTCATGATACCAGTCAGTTGGAGTGTGGGAGTTAGTTGGTTGTGCCTACCCTTGGACACATACAATGTCATTTCTATTTTTGATGTCTGCTTCCATTTGTTCACACATGCCTTTGCCATGCACCAGCTTGGTAATATGGACGTCTATATCATATTTGATCACTTTAGTTATCCATCTAGCCCTTGTTTCATTGACATCCCTACTCAGCAAGAACTCTTTCATGCCAGGGTGGTTCACCATCAACTATATTTTGTTGTTTGAAAGCATATGCCTAAACGTTTTTAGTGCTTTCAGCACAACAAACACCTACTTCTCAACAAAATCATAATTCAGTTCATATTCTTTGAGAGGTTGGCTGAAGAAAGCTCAATTGGCTGCTCCAACTTTTCTTCATTCTATTACGTCAAGACAACTGATATACCCTCTTTGCCTCCGAAGGCATAAATAATGAAATCCTTCTCATAATTAGGGTTTATCAGTGTAGGATCTTGTGCAATGGCATGTTTGACAGCTTCAAAATTGTCCCTGCCTTCCTTTGACCATGTGAAGGCAACATTCTTTTTAAGCATAGCTATGAGGGATTTTTCTATTGAGGAAAAGTTGGGTATGAACCTCCTCACAATGTTGACCTTTCCCAGGAAACTCTGCAGGCCTTTCTTATGACTGGGAAGAGGAAGAGCTAAAATGGCACTTGTTTTTTCAGGATCAATGGCCAACCCATCCTTGGAAACCACATGTCCCAATAGTTTGCCTTCTGGGATAGCAAATACACACTTTTTGGATTCAATGATATGTTATATTTCCTGCATCTTTCAAAGACTTTTCTCAAATGACCTAAATGGTTAGCTGCATGCTTGGAATACACGGTTAGATCATCAAGATACACTAAAATTATATCATTAATTAGGCCTTTGAAGGCTAGATCCACTTCTCTTTGAAAGGTTGCCCCAACATTTGTCAACCCAAAAGGCATCTTTTGGTAAACCAAGGTACCCCATTTAGTGGTAAAGATTATCTTGTATTGGTCTGATTCTTTTACAAGAATCTAATTGTAGCCTGAGTAGTCATCTAGGAGTGAAAACCTTTCAACACCTGCTACTATTTGTAGGATCTGTTCCATGGAAGGGAGTGAATAGTGATCTTTAAGGGAGGCCCTATTCAAGTCTCTAAAGTCCACGCACAATCTGATTTCCCCATTTTTCTTCCTAACTGGAACTAAGTTAGTCACCCAAGAGGAATGTTTAATGGGATAAATGATTTTAGCCTCTATAAGCTTGGATAGTTCTTTTCTCATTAATGGCTCAATTTTGGGGTTGACTAGCCTTTGCTTTTGGTGGATGGGCTTTGCATTAGGATCTAAATCAATGGTATGTTGGATTAATCCAGGGTCAAAGCACTTCAAATCCTTGTAATCCCAAGCTATTAAATCATTAAATTCATTACAAAGTTCAATAAAACCTTGATTCTCGGCTTGATCACATACCTTGCCATGTTTTAGAAATTTGCCCTGTGTAATCTCCACTTCTTCATTGTCCTCTTTTATGACTGTCATGTTCATTTTCTCTTTCTTAGGTTGATCATCAACAACAAATATGCTCTCTAAAGTGATCATCCCTCTGGGAAACTTATTGGTCTTTATCTAGATCACCTATTCACCATATTGTTCTTGCAATACTGATTGATTTCTAGAAGCAAACTCTACCTCATCTTGCAAAAAAATTACAATTTGCTGGTCACTTTCAAACACTTGCCAGCTTATCACATTGTCAGGAACAGTAGGTCTAACAACTATCCTCACATGTTGATCTAAATTTTGTTTGACATTCTGGGGAATGTCAAACTGTGCGCCAACTGTAGCCAGCCTATCAACATCTTTGTTTATCTATCTAGGCACTACCTGGATGTTGAAGGCATCAAAGTCTTCAATTAGGTCCCAGACCCCATGTTTATATGACTTCAACAAGTCATTCCTTAAGGCACTTTGTGATTTGATTTGGTGAACAACAAGTTCACTCTCACCAAATACTTGTAAAACTTTTATTCCTCTTTTTTGTGCTAGTTGTATGCCCTGAATTAACACCTCATATTCAACTACATTGTTAGTACAACTAAATTTTCTTTTTGGGGTGAAATCAATACCACCCTAGCACCTGCTCCATTTTTACTTATGGAGCCATCAAAATACGTTTGCCACATCCCACTTGGATTTGTTGTCTTTTCAATATTAGGGAGGATGGCATCATCCTCATGGATACAATAAGTATCCAGCCCTATGTTCTCTATGTGGTCAAGAGTGTCAAACTGAAAACAATTAGCCCACTCATCCAGCAATATGTCAAGTATCTCCTCCACGGGTGTTGCAACCTCATGCCTACTGTTGTCATCCTCTTCCAACTCACGGATTGTGCAATTCATGTTGTTTGGGTTGGGAGAATAGGGCTCTATATGATCATTTACAATAGGCTAAGCCTTAATAGTTACTTTGGTTCCATATCTTTTTCTAAATAACATGTGGGACCAATCAGAAGACAAATACCCACCTATTTTGGCAGTGAAATCCCTAGATAAGCATATGCCAAAGTATGCATGGAGGTCTATGACTGAGATATCTTGTGAAATAGAGAAACTAGGGCATGCATACAGAGTGAGTTCCAAACCTTTAATTACACCTACTATCTTAACAACAGTACCATCTAATTGCACTTTCCCCTTATTCATAGGCTTATATTTTATGCCCAACCTATCAGTAATATTTTTAGGCATGACAGAGGTACTCGTCCCAAAATCTATCATACAATTATGCAACAATTTATCACCTATGATTAAGGAAACATAAAATGGAGGGGGCTTACTGGTTTTGCTTGTGCTTGCCTCCTCTTTGGGTTGGCATAGGTTTGTTGGGGCAGTTGTCTTCTCTTTTGTTGTCTCCACGGTAGGCTGATTGAAGCTTGTTAGGGCTTTCTGAAGTAAATATATTTGAGCTAGGATTAATAATGCATCCCACATAGTGACACTTAGATTTGTCTTCTTCATTTGATCCACTATGCTAAAGGGTATTTGACTACCTTTTTGTGTTGTTTTAGTGACAATTGGATCACTTTTTGGTTGCTGATTGGATTGGAATTGCACAGTTGGTACTAAATCTACCCTGCCAACAGTTTGATCCGCCTACCTTGAAGGAGTCTCAAGCACTTTCTCCTTTTTTGTAACTGTTGGAGACACATTAGGAATAGGTGTATGACCAACTGCAGGCACTGATGTATCATAAGTAGGTCTTCTCTTTGCCCTTGTATTGAATGCTATTGGACCAACACCTTGATTAACACCAAAATAGTCATCAAGGGTCCAATTCATCAAGGTAGCATCCTTCTGCATTTTTTCTTGGCCTCCAACCTATTAGGTCACAAAAACGTAGGTTGTTAACTCTAAGAGGTTGACAAGATCTCTTAATGCTTTTGGCTAACAACATGGGGCAAATATGGCTAAAACCCCCTTCACTTCAGGCTCTACTGGACCTAGGTGGCTATACCTTTACTATTAGTGCAGACTTGTATGACCTTCACAGTGGAAAATGGGTGTGACGTAGATGTAAGGTTTGATAACTACTCCTAAGGTTTGAGGTTTGAGAATGTAAATTGGGTTTCTATTAAATGATGTTTTTAAGTGAGTATGACTAGTGCTTTATCTATTGGGCAAAGGGGTCAAGAGTAAATGGTATATGGATCTTTATGTTTGGTTAAACTCTAATTTCTAGGCAATTATATGAATCTATACCTTATATAGATGTGCAAGTATGTCAGGTTGCAGGGTTCTTCTTATCAAATCCCAATGATATTTCCCTAAATTGATGTGACCAGAGGAAAGGATTTTAATTCTAATGGGAAGGAAACTAACCAAGATGACTTGTTCAAAGGATTTTAGTTCCCTGGGCAGAGACCAATAAACATAGACCACTTAGTAGGACTTAAATCGACTTCTCATAGAAACCAATCAAACAGATCACACAAAAACAACAAATGTGTACTAATAAATTAATTATATCCTTGATATATTAATATAAACAAATTAGGAAGCCATTTTGGAGACAACCATGCAGCCCATAATAATAAAACTCAACACAGCAATTGAATAGAAGATATTTCGATTCACCAAATAACTCTACTCCTTTGTATTAATTCAGAAGTTCATGATACATTTTAAAATAGAGACCAATATAGGTAAAATTTATGAGTATTGTATTGTCTTGTATGTATAATTGAGAGATATTACAATTGATGATTTCTTTAAAATGGCCTTGGTATCCCATATTTATAGGATGCAAACAAGCTTCAGGCCTGAAATGAAGTGTCTGTTCATAATTATGTCCTTTCGAATAACTAATGCATAATTAAGAAAATAAAGAGATAGACAGAGGCATATGCAACGATCAGTTCTGGACTATGTTAGTCACCGTAGAGGGACCCATGGCCAGTGGTCTGGCAAGGTCCTCCTCTCCATGCTACAGATTCTCACATATGCATTATCTATTATATAGAAAAATAAAAATAGTACTCACCCCCTTTGATTGCTCATGACACCCTGGATATAAACAAATTTATCTTGCCAACATGATCTATATAATCCTAGCTAGTGCATGTGTTTGCAGGGATTATATCGTTCATAGCTGATTCCAAGGCAAATAGTTTCCCTAAACATGCATGGGTGTCTTATATTACCCTTTCTTCATTATTAACATTTTCTAGAAGTGGTGGCAACAGTTGATCCAATTCATTTTTCCAAGTATCCTTTTCATGTAGATTACCTTTAGTATTAAAGAATTTGGGAAATGCCATGTCAAGATGTTGATCAAAATCATTAAGATTTTCTGTCAATATGGTGTTGAATTTCTCATGTTCATATTTGTCCTTAGGCTTTAAGAATCTTTGTATTTATGGTGACAAATTGTGATAACAAGGGTGGCCTAGCAACTTATATACAGGCTTCACAAAATATTCTTCAAATTAGAGATAGTGGGACTTTTCACATCTGCTATCCATTATAGAAGTCCACATTTGAACAGGTTTGACATCTCCATTCCTGTCCAAATCCCTTATTCTTACACAGTCATCCCACAGTCTCATGTTCTGTCCTTCGTATAAGATAAGGTGCATAAGCAAAGAACAATGTCTAAACTTAGTGCCCCCTCCTTGTATGGAAACCAATTCTTTATGAAGAGCATCAGCCAGGAATTCAGCATAATCAAAGTGTAGTGCTTGCTGGCTTTGCACATCGATACTTAGAACCATGGGAGCAATTTCCATAAACATAGAAGCTTCAATACCAAGCAACTAGCACACAGAGTAATAAGTGTACTGGAAGTATTCTTCAAATAGCTATATGGAGTATGGGGGATCCTCTGTTACTAAAAACACTTTAAATTTGTTTCCTTCATCCTGGGGTCTGTGCATAGGCAATTTCCACCTTTTGTAATTGTTGTTCATATTATAGTATTCATTGAGCAAGTCCCAGATTCTAAATTTTACATCAAAGCTAGAGTCTAGCTAAAATACAATCGATATATAATCTCTTGTAATAGGAAAGAAACCAGTTCCATCCTTCAACTCAACTAGGCATTGTTGTCCCTCAGATTTGCACCCTTGCTGAGTTGTAAAACTTGGCAATCTGGAGAAACATGGGATCTTTCCAGGTCTGTGGGTCACCTGTGATGGAAAGAACCTCCAGAGAAGGCCAGCTTCCTATTGATACTCCACCTAAACTACTTATACTAAAGTCTTTGCAGAGAAAAGGGTAAGAAGGATTGCATGAAAATGAAACCTACTGTCTAAGGTGATGCGCCAAAAGATCATCAGAAAATACACAGAAATGACAGACTACAGAACCAGTGATAATAAGAATCCCTTACACAACCCAGCAAATCATAATCTTTGCATCATTACTTTGTAAGGAGGCTAAATAACAACAGTCCTGCAAAGGAGAAAGAGGTTTTCTCACTACCCAAAACTGATTGTTATTCCTTGCACATCTCACAACCTGCAAAAATATGTAATCCCTGCATAAAGGCACCAACATGAAATACAGCTCCAAGGACAAAGAACATCACAAAGATTTGCACTAACACTGAGGACACACATTATCAGAAGAAATGGGAAGGTATAAACTTCTTATTACTGCCAAAAAGGTGTTACAATACTGTATATCTCTGAAAATGGGTTACAAGACTGTTCACTTCTGCAAAAGAACTCAAAAAATTACAATATACAGAGTAGTGAATAGCCAGAACTGCCAAAAAATGAACAAGGAAGAAGACTATATATTTCCCAAACAGCTGTAAACAGATAAACATCCACCACCTCCATTCCCGTGCATCTCATATATGCCCTCAAAATATCTCTCTAAAGTCCTCCAAAAAGAGTTCCCAATGCATAAATGGTCAAGGCATGCCACCAACTATCATAAAGGCACCTGAAAATGTCATAGAATGCCTTTAAATGATCTTTAAGGCTTCTGGCATACGTCAGATCTGTGTAATAACTCTCCTGCAGCATCTAAATATCTAATATTTTCCCAATAAATGACATAAATACACCTTTTTTCTACATCTAATTAACATTTAACTAAGAGGCTTATAATTACACCACCTTATTAAATGTTTTACAATTCAAAATTTCACAAACCTATGCAGAAAATAATGACATTTATAACATAATCATCTAATTCCCTGATCTCAAGACTATGCAAAAAATGACATAAAAAACGTTTGCGACTCCTAGGCAAAATGACACGACTCACATACACTTGCACTACCTCGCATCTCAAGGCCATGTCAACACAATGTTCTCACAATTCCTAGTCATTTCCATTTTCGCACACATTTCTATCAATATGTGAGGCTCAATACAATACATTTCAAAAACAACCCTTATGACTCCCATAACACATCACCATGATTTATGGCCTCTACTTCACTTTCATACCACCTTATATCTGCCAACATGAACATGCCTTAGAAAAATATAAGGTTGTCGACCCATATGCAATCATAATGTCTTTTCCTTTGACTTAAAAAGGGAGAAAAAAAACCCCACGGCCCCCTTATATCATTGCTAGGTTTGAAAAAAATACAAAGTCCTCCACCATGGCACAATAGATTGCAATGATGCCCTTTTTTTAAAAATCAAAAGTCAAAAAAGACATAATGGCAATAGGTCTTAATCGACTAAAGGGAATGAAAACCCTAAAAAACCTTCATTTTACATCTTCATAGCTTACCTCCTCTCTCTATCGCGCTGCCATGGAGGGTTTGAAGGCAAAACGCACCATTTTCTGTTGATTCCTGGGCCACTCTTGGTTAATTTTTTGAGGAAAATATGAGGTAAGTTGTATACCTTGAGGTTTTGACTCCATTTAGTCGATTTTGGGCTGATCTCAGGCCTCTGTGGTCGTGTTTTGACTGTGTTTTGATGTATCTTTTCGTGTTTCTCTGGCCGACCTCCTTGTATCCATTGTTGGTTGTGTCGAGGTCGTGATCTGACTAGCTTGTTGAGAAAGAAACGTGATCTAACACAGCAAAAGGCAAAAAACCACAGAGGTAACCTCACTGTCAAGCTTCCTCCATATTTACTATTTCTTTTACCTGAATATTCACTGCCATAGTGTTGATTGCACTTCCACAATAGTGTTGACCAATGATTGACTATTTTGCATGCTTGTTCCTACTCTTATAGATGATTATAGCCATACATTGCATATGAGAAAGAAAGCAGAAGCTTTGAGCACTTATTTCCAGTGTTGCTTATAGTAGTTGAACTCTATATGTGCTCTGTCTTGGACATATCATTCATGCAAGACTGTAGCTTGATATTTAAATGTGGAACTCTACATTTTGTACATCTTAAATAGTTGTTGCTATTATATTCGTCCCCTTTGCAATGTCTTTTATGACTGTTGTTTTTTTGTCACTGCCCTCTCCTTTTGCATAGTCCCATTGACAGGTCGCGGGATCATTGCAACCTTTCATGATATATGCCCTCTATATGTGACTGCCCCATGATTGTTTACTGTCATCTGTCCTATCCAGGCTCCAAAACCTCATGATGGAAGTGTAGAGGTTGTAGAGTACATATAGATCACTTTCTTTCTTGACATATGGTTGTCTTCATGCTTTTACAACAGCTATGCTTGCATCATGATTATTGTTTGCTTGACATATCATACTCTGGCAGGGTTTTGATTACACATGCTAACTATTTTTTAGTCATAAATAGCAGTCCTTGAATGACTATGTCTTGTTGTTCCAATTCTTCATGTTGCCACACTCTGACAGTCATATGCATGTTGTTAAATGAAACTATTGAAATGTCATAAAAGTTATCACTGTTCTGCTAAATCTTAACAATGCAATAGACACCGTGAAACTTATGTCTTTGAACTACATATATATTATCACATTGATTTACTCTTCACTTTATTCTTCATACAGTGATTGTCCTTTTGATGCCTTGTGTTCACTGTCCATGTGGAATGATGATTGTTAGTCTCATCCTCTTCATTTTTTGTAAAGTCTGCTACTCAAAAATCAGAAATGACTATTGCTTCTAGTTTATCTCTGACTTATGGGCTGCTACTTATAACTGTTGTTTGTTGCACTTTTCTTACCGTTGATGATTTTTGTTCCATCATACTTTATTGCTCCGTCTAATGCACCTTTCCAATGTCTTTTATGACTATTATTCTCATGGTGACTGCACATGTATATGCTATCCTATTATGACTAAAACCTCTTGACAACTGTGATCTGCCTTCTGAAAATGCTCCTAGAGTTGTGCTTTTGCATTTGTTCATTGCATCTGAAATGTTCTGCAAGGTCTATGAGTTGGGCTCAACCCTTGTGGGAGCCACATTTCCTCCACTCATAATGTAATTGATGAATCAAACAGAAACATAATTACACCTGTATCTGCACATGAAGCAAACATGTTAAGAAAAGTAAAGACCTGCAGTCGATATACTTGATTTGTCTTCTCAAAAGTTTATGTGATACTAACTGGTTTACTACATCTGAAAACACAAATTCTATATTTATAGGTGTATATCATATGATGTATGATGCCTCGTCATTTCTCTAACATTAGTTTTCCAAAATTTTATGCAGATGACAAGGGGTAGCAAGGAGACAGCAGCTGGATGCGGGACACACAGACCATACAGGATGACACAAGACATGTCAATAGCATGAAGGCTCGTCATTCAGGCAATGACGAGTCACCCTACCTCATATGCATATTTGCTTTTTAGCTCTTTTATAAATGTATAGCTTGTCTTTTTTATTTTGCAATGAAACAGTTAGTCTCACGGCTTGTGTGAGATCTTATACACTTATTTTTCAATACCAATTGTTGATCTTACAAAAGATTTGTACAATTTCTTAAGTCTGAAAAACATCTAAATGCAACAATATAATTTAATCTCAATTTGTATCAAATATGTGCATGGGTATAACGCAGCAGAAATAAAATGTATCTTTCTCTCCTTCAAAACTGGAAGCTCTACTTGATTGAGCTAGTAGTGAAATCTAGGTAACATCTTTGGCGACATCTTCTATATGTTTGCCTGCTAAACATCAGACCAGTTGCCTGAAGCTTAGGCATTGGGCATAGAGTCACACATGCTTGACAAAACCTTGAAAAACCTCCTTTCTAATTGTTGTGATTTATTATAGCCCTATGAGGATAGGTATGATGTGTGATAGTGAATACATGTATTCACTATTTCTTATGATGGTTGTACCACATACGGCTATAGTATATTACAGTAGTTTCACACCTTGCACAACCAGACTGAAGAAAAACTAACAACTGTGCAAAAATGTACTTAGGGAAAAGAAATCTGCAACTAATCTATTGTGCAGTAGCACTTATTCAACAACCGAAACTTCATGAAATATGTACAAACAGTCTAGATCCTACCTCAAAAGCAATGCTTGAGGTGAATCCCATTGATTGGGATTGGATCAACGTCACCATCCAGCTTAGACAGCTAGAAAGCATTATGTTGTTTTCATTTTGAAACAATGTATGGCCCACTCCAAAAAGCGTCGAACTTGGAGTGTTTCCCAGGTTTGCTTTTCAACACATCCCACTTCAGCACTATGTCACCCTCCTGGAATGTTCTTGGAGATGCCCTTTTTTCGAAAGACCTTTTCATTTGGGCTTGATGATGCTCTATGTTTCTCATAGCATCATTTATGGTTTCTTCAAGCTCGACTAGTTGAGCTAGCCTTACCGTCATAGGGCCTTCCTCTAGCATGTCCAGCTGATTTACCAAATCAAGTGCTGGTAACTCAAATGTGATAGGAAGCCTTGCTTCCTTGCCATACACTAACATGAAAGGCGAATGCCCTGTTGACCATTTTGTAGTGATTCTATCAGCCCATAGTGCTGATTTTAACTGTGTGTGCCAAGATCTCTAGTTGCCCTCCATGGTCTTCTTGATGATCCTGATCAGGTTCTTATTTGTAGATTCTACTTGGTCGTTGCCTTGCGGATAGTAATTTGAGGATGTATTGAGATAAATACCATTCCTTACAGCCCAATCAGAAATTTTGTAACCAACAAAAGCAAGGGCATTATCTGAAATGATGGACTCAAGCACTCCAAATCTGATAACCAACTCTTCATAAAAATTCAAAACAACAAACTCATTAGCTTCCTTAAGTACGACTACTTCAGTCCACTTAGTGAAATAATCAGTGGTTATTAGAACCCACTTATGGCCAGCACTGGATGAAGGGTTGATAACCCCAATAAAGTCTAATCCCCACCTCATAAAGGGTTGTTCCACCTGAACTGGCTGCAAAGGTAAGGCTGCCAACTTCTCTTTTCCGGCAAATAGAGCACATTCCTTGCATTTTTTGACCCATAAGTGTGCATCTTTAAACAAACTGGGCCAATAATAGCCACCTTTCATTACCTTAAGAGCTGTTGCCCTAGGTGAAAAATGGCCTCCAGCTGACCCTTCATGAAATTCATGCAACACTTTTTCTACTTGGTTAGGTCCAATGCATCTCAGCAATACTCCATTAAAATCCTTCCTAAAAAGCAAGTTATTAATGAACACATAAGGTATGGACTGCAATCTGAAATACCTTCATTTGGCTCTATCCAAGCCCTGAGGACACTCACCAGTCTGCAAGAAATGAACCATTTCTTGCACCCAATCAGCAACAGGATCTAAAACAGTTGTTTGTTCTTGATCTTGCATTGATAGAACAGCTTCTTGATCACGTTCTTCTTTGCTGATAACACCATCAGCAAGCTGTTCGCACAACCCTTTTCCTCTGACCAACTTGGTAACCTTAATGTCCATGTCATACTCCATGACCTTATTCACCCAACCAGCCCTCTTATCACTGAGGTCTCTACTTAGCAGAAATTCTTTCACGCTCGGATGAGAAAACATTAAATTAATCTTGTTACTTGATAACATGTGTTTAAACTTTTTTAAACTCCTTATAATAGCAAGTACATGTTTCTCAACAAAAGTGTACCTCAGCTCATAATCTTTCAACGCCTGACTGAAAAAAGCTAAAGGCTGCTCCATTTCTAGCTCATTTTTCTGTACCAACATGGCTGAAACAGAATCAATATTACCATATGCATACAAGGTAAAATCCTTAGAAAAATCAGGATTTAGCAGTGTAGGCGTAGTAGCCAAAGACTCTTTGATAAGCTTAAAACTCCATTTTCCCTCTCTAGTCCAACTGAAAGACATGTTCTTCCTCAACATAGCAGTCAATGGATTTAACAAATCAGCAATATCAGGGATGAACCTCCTGAAGAAGTTGATCCTACCAATGAAACTTTGTAGGCCCTTCTTGTGTGCTGGTAAAGGCATAGCCAAAATTGCACTTATTCTCTCAGGATCAATGGTGATGCCTTGCTTTGACACCACGTAACAAAGCAATCTGCCCTCATGGACAGCAAACACACATTTTTTGGGATTAAGTGATATCCCAAACTCCCTACACCTTTCAAAAATCTGCCTTAGGTGACTTAGATGATCTTTGGCTTCTTTAGAGAAAACGGTAATGTCGTCAAGGTAGACTAGGACGATCTTGTACATCAGCCCCTGAAAGGCCATATCCATAGCCTTTTGAAAGGTTGCTCCAGCGTTGGACAAACCAAAAGGCATCTTCTTGTAAGCCACAGTCCCCCACTTTGTGGTGAAGGTTGTTTTGTACTAGTCCTCCTCTCTGACTAAAATCTGATTGTAACCGGAATAGCCGTCTAGCAAGGAAAACCTTTCTGATCCTCAAACTACTTGGAGTATCTGCTCCATGGAAGGCAAAGGGTGACGGTCCTTCAAAGAAGCTCTATTCAAGTCACAGAAGTCTACACACAGCCTTATCTCCCCGTTTTTCTTCCTAACCGGCACAAGGTTGGAAACCCATGAGGTGTGTTTGATAGGAAAAATTATGCAACTCTCAATCAACTTATTCAATTCCATTTTCATGAGAGGCTCTAATTTAGGATTCAAGGCCTCTGTTTCTGCTTAACAAGCTTGGCATTAGGTTCCAACTCAATAGTGTGTTGAGCAAGCTGGGGATCAAACCCCTTTAAATCACCATATTTCCATGCAAAAATGTCACTAAATTCTTGGAATAGTTGAATAAATGCACGTCTTTCCTTTGTTGTACATACCTTGCCCAGTTTAAGGAGTTTACCTTTAAAGATCTCAAATTCTTCATAATGATCTTGCTGAACTTGTAGGCTGGACCTGGGCTTTATAGCTTCATCATCAGTGTTAAAGATGGATTCTAAGGTGACCAAACCTTTTGGCATCTTGTTATTTTTCAGCTGAATGATTTGGTCACCGTACTGGTGATGTAGCTTCCCTTGGTTGGCATGAGAGAATTCAGCTTCCTCTCTCAAGAAGTTTACAATTTGCTGATCACTATCAAACACCTGCTAATGTATGTTATTATTTGGCATAGCAGGCCTAACAACAATCTTAATATGCTGATTTTTCTTACCACTACTGATTTCCTTGGGAATGTCAAATTTTGCCCCTACAGCAGCCAGCCTATCAGCGTGTTTATTCTGATTTCTGGGTATGGAGATCAAATTGAATGCATCAAAACCTTCCAAAAGGTCCCATACTCTATGCTTGTAAGACTTAAGTAGGTCATTTTTTGTGACATTAAGCTTTCTCACCTGATTTACAACCAGTTCGTTGTCCCCATAAACTTTCAGATAGCCAATACCTCTTTGTCTTGCCCATTCTAGGCCTTAAATTAGAGCTTCATATTCAGCCACATTGTTAGTATAGCTGAAACAGAATCTAAAAGCTGAATAGTACTTTTCAGCCTTCGGGGAAACAAGCATACATCCACCTCCGGCACCCATTCTACTCCTTGAGCCATCAAAAAATAGCTCCCAGACCTCATTTTCTTGTTGCCCATTCTATTGTTCTGCACTTTTTTCAACGTTAGGTAGAAATAAATTAGCCTCGTGCATCACATACAAGCCCAAGCCAACATCGTCCAAGTGCTCACACGGCTCAACCACTTGAGTCTAATCTGCCCATTCATCGAGAAGGACCTCTGGTATGCCTTCAATCAGTGTATTGCCTTCTTGAACAGCAAGTTGTTCCGCTTCTGATTCACTTGCAACCAAGTTGGCATTGATGGGGCGTGTAGTGTAAGGCTCAATATGGTCTTTGGCAATGGGCTCTGACTTGATAGTGACATTAGTGCCATACCTGGTTCTGAACAACATATGAGACCAATCTGAGGACAGGTAACCTCCTATCTTTGTTGTAAAATCCCTTGACAAGAAAATGGCAAAATAAGGAGGTAACTCAATAACATATATGTCCTGTGGGATAGAGAAATTTGGGCAGGCATGCAGAGTTAAACTCAGTCCTTTAATGACACCCACTATATTAACGGCAGTTCCATCCAGCTGAAAAACTCCCTTCTCTAATGGCTCATATTCAATGCCCAACTTGTCAACAATCTGTTTGGGCATGACGGAGCTGCTAGCACCTGAGTCTATCATGCAATTATGAACTAGATAATCCCCTATGATCAAGGATATGTAAAATGGTGGGGGTTTGACCTCTGAAGCTTGTTGTTCTACACTTTTCTCAAGGTTACTTGTCAAAACAGCCTTGGACTTACCTATATCAGACTATTGAGACAGTTTTAAATTTGACAAGGTTGATTGAAGTAAGTCTTTTTGGCCGGGGATACTTAGGGAATCCCACATAGTCATGGATACTTTTACCTTTTTCATATGCTCAAGGATATTGAAAGTAGATGTACCTGATTTAGCTTGGCTTTTGGGGACAGCCACGTCACCTTGAGCACAAGTTGGCTGAACTGATGGATTAAGTTGTTCCTTGCCTATCAAAGGTTGATCCTTTGATAGGACTTGAGTTTTTTCAGCCTTTGATGGGTTAGAAACACCTTGACTGATGTTTGGCACTTGATGCCCATGGGTTTGAACTTTACTAGCTTGCTACCCCTCATCAATAGCCCTTTTCTTGATGCGTGTATTGTCTGCAACTGAAGAACCAACTTGGTTCATACCGCAGAATTCTTCTCCTTGCCATTTTAGGAGTGTTGTTTCATGTGCTTGTTCTTCTTGCTGCTGAACAGGAGGTTCTACAGGCACATTAGACTGCACTGCTGGACTATTCTGAACCATTAGAGCTTGGTTAATCACCCCATTGGCACATGTATTTTGGTTATGGGGCTGGTTACAAGGAAAGCACCAGTCATATTCTTGAGCAAAATTGTTTTGCGTGGGCACAACCTCCTTCGAAGAACTGACAGCATTTGGATTGTAGGCCTGATAAGGTCTAGAGTTAAGGCTTGCCTTGGACCTTGATTATTAGGCTAATAAGGTGGCCTATTTGGCTGACTTCGCTGGTAATTGGACTGGAATGGGGCTGATAAGGTCTGAAATTTTGACCTTGCTGCCTCTTGAGGTTCACAATCTCATTACCAAAAGATTGCAGCAATCCTTTGATTTCTTGTAACTCAAAAGACTGAGTTTGAACAGCATTTTCTGACTTATTTGGCTGTGCATTAGGTGTTGGTAATGCTGGCATAGCAGGTATAACAGCTATAGGAGGCACATGCATTGGCATTGGTGGTTGAATAGCTAGGAATATTGGCAAAGGAGGCCTAGGGGTGATTTTACCAGCCTGTATGAGGCTATTGTCAACTCTTATGGCTATGGCATAAGCCTGTGGTAAGGAATTTCCTCTCATAGATCAAATCATGATAGAAATATTGATGTTTAAAGCTCTTAAATAATATAAGAATTCATGGTTAGCTGTAGGCCCTACCATTGGTGGGATTCTATCCCACATCTTTTGAAAACGGTGGTTGAAGTCTGACATAACTTCGTGAGGAGCTCTTTTGATTGTAGACAACTGTTCCACCAATGACAGATGGTTTGATTTGTCTTCAAAGAAGCTACACAACTCCTCTCCCAAACGGTCCCATGAATCTATGGAGTTCACTGACAAGCTTTTGAACCACTGCAAAGCCTTCCCTTTGAGAGAAGCTGCTAATAACCTGATTGTGACATTCTCTTCTATCACATGATGGACAGCACACAAGTTTGCAATGTCTTTTATGTGTTCAACTGGAGTAGTTTGATCTTCACCATTAAAATATGGTAAACTCTTCAAGGCAGCAACAAGAATATCATCATGCTGAGTTAAATTCAGTAGGCTGCCCTGGTTGAATGCAACAAAAGGTTGATTTCTGACTGCAGGAATCATTGTAACTGGGATTCTTGGGACAGTATGAGTTCCAACGGAAGGAGGAGTAGACTTGGCTCTTCTAGAATAGACACAAGTCTTTTTGGGCTTCTCAGTTGTTATCCCTCTTCTCCTAGGTGGGGATAACTGCAAATATTCAAAAGATGAAGAACTACTTTTGATTTGTATCCTTCTCATAAGCAGAAATATACTGATTTGCTAAACCAAAGCTCAGAGTCACCAGATATGCAGGTTTTAACCTCTTATAGGTCCAAAAATCATTGGCTGCACATCAAAACTAGCAATAAAAGGTAGTATTTGAATTGTTTCTAATTCCACAGTCCCACCGGGCGTGCCAAAAACTGTTGTCTCTCATATTTGCATCCTTGCTAAGTTGTAAAACTTGGCAATCTAGATAAACATGGGATCTTTCCAGGTCTGTGGGTCACCTATGATGGAAAGAACCTCCAAAGAAGGATGGCTTCCTGTTGATACTCCACCTAAACTACTTATACTAAAGTCTTTGCAGAGAAAAGGGTAAGAAGGATTGCATGAAAATGAAACCTACTGTCTAAGGTGATGCACCAAAAGATCATCAGAAAATACACAGAAATGACACACTACAGAACCAGTGATAATAAGAATCCCTTACACAACCCAGCAAATCATAATCTTTGCATCATTACTTTGTAAGGAGGCTAAATAACAACAGTCCTGCAAAGGAGAAAGAGGTTTTCTCACTACCCAAAACTGATTGTTATTCCTTGCACATCTCGCAACCTGCAAAAATATGTAATCCCTACATAAAGGCACCAACATGAAATACAACTCCAAGGACAAAGAACATCACAAAGATTCGCACTAACACTGAGGACACACAATATCAGAAGAAATGGGAAGGTATAAACTTCTTATTACTGCCAAAAAGGTGTTACAATACTATAAATCTCTGAAAATGGGTTACAAGACTGTTCACTTCTGCAAAAGAACTCAGAAAATTACAATATACAGAGTAGTGAATAGCCAGAACTGCCAAAAAATGAAGAAGGAAGAAGACTATATACTTCCCAAACAGTTGTAAACAGATAAACATCCACCACCTCCATTCCCGTGCATCTCATAAATGCCCTCAAAATATCTCTCTAAAGTCCTCCAAAAAGGGTTCCCAATGCATAAATGGTCAAGGCATGCCACCAACTATCATAAAGGCACCTGAAAATGTCATAGAATGCCTTTAAATGATCTTTAAGGCTTCTGACATACGTCAGATCTGTGTAATAACTCTCCTGCGACATCATAAATATCTGATATTTTCCCAATAAATGACATAAATACACCTTTTTTCTACATCTAATTAACATTTAATTAAGAGGCTTATAATTACACCACCTTAGTAAATGTTTTACAATTCAAAATTTCACAAACCTATGCAGAAAATAATGACATTTATGACATAATCATCTAATTCCCTGATCTCAAGACTATGCAAAAAATGACATAAAAAATGTTTGCGACTCCTAGGCAAAATGACACGACTCACATACACTTGCACTACCTCGCATCTCAAGGCCATGTCAACACAATGTTCTCACAACTCCTAGTCATTTCCATTTTCACACACATTTCTATCAATATGTGAGGCTCAATACAATACATTTCAAAAATAACCCTTATGACTCCCATAACACATCACCATGATTTATGGCCTCTACTTCACTTTCATACCACCTTATATCTCCCAACATGAACATGCCTTAGCAAAATATAAGGCTATCGACCCATATGCAATCATAATGTCTTTTCCTTTGACTTAAAAAGGGAGAAAAAAAAACCCCACGGCCCCCTTATATCATTGCTAGGTTTGAAAAAAATACGGAGTCCTCCACCACGGCACAATAGATTGTAATGATGCCCCTTTTTTTTAAATCAAAAGTCAAAAAAGACATAATGGCAATAGATCTTAATTGACTAAAGGGAATGAAAACTTTAAAAAACCTTCATTTTGCATCTTCATAGCTTACCTCCTCTCTCTGTTGCGCCGCCATGGAGGGTTTGAAGGCAAAATGCACCATTTTCTGTTGATTCCTGGGCCACTCTTGGTCGATTTTCTGAGGAAAATATGAGGTAAGTTGTATACCTTGAGGTTTTGATTCCATTTAGATGATTTTGGGCCGATCTCAGGCCTCTGTGGTCATGTTTTGACTACGTTTTGATGTATCTTTTGGTGTTTCTCTAGCTGACCTCCTTGTATCCATTGTTGGCTGTGTCGAGGTTGTGATTAGACTAGCTTGGTGAGAAAGAAACGTGATTTGACACAGCAAAAGGCAAAAAACCACAGAGGTAACCTCATTGTCAAGCTTCCTTCATTTTTTCTGTTTCTTTTACCTGAATATTCGCTACTAGAAGGCGCGATCTGGACATTCTATGGGCTCTTTTTTGTTTGAAATGAGTTGAAAACATTCATTTTTCTGTAGCTTTTACTAGCACCTTGCTGCCAGAGGCGAGATTCGAGGGCATTCTGAGTATTTTGTAGTTTGAAAAGAGTTGAAACTTTGTATTTCTCTTCTCATATTTGCATTCTTCTTAAAAAAAATTGTATTTCTTCAGTTTGATGGCTGTAGTGAGGTCGGAAAACTCCATTTTTCTATTATCTTCGAAGGATTCTGTGTCTCTTACTTGAAACACTATATTTCTTTCCACTGGTTGTGACAGAAAAACTTAGAAAAACCCCATTTTTTATGACTTTTGGAGGATTCTGTGTATTTCCAGATCAACATAACTCATATTTATGTCCATTTGGAGTTGTTCGATGCTATTTATTTTCTGGACAGAACATTCCCTATTTAGGGACTGGAGATGTCTCATAATGGTCTCTTTTGTAATAGAATGGCCTTCAGATATAAGTGCAGCACTATGGCCCTCCCGGAATGCTAGTCTTTCACCATGTACTTCAGGTTCTATCCATGTGTTTGTAGCTCTGTTTCTTCGTTTTAGACTGTTATGGTCTATCACTGTGAACTGCCTTCAAAGTTTCCTTATTCTTAGGTAATGTTGTTAGTTAACATATCAAACTCGAGAACGTCCTGTACTCTCTCTTGGTGATGGCTCTCTTCTTGACAGTCATGATCATCCTCCTAGGTGACTGTCATCTTTAGCATGTAAGGTTTTACCATTTTCTGCCCAGATTTGCTACTGTTTTTGACATTGTTTATTATTCATCCATCTTGAAGATATAGTGAATATCCCCATTCTCATGACCTGCATAATTGACTAACAATTTTACTTAGCAAGGTTTTTGTGTGATTTCCTCTATGTAGAAATGCAGATGCCTTTGTCCTGCTGATATAATGCTAACCTATCTTTGCATACTGTCCCTTCAAATTGCTGGTAAACTCTATGATCTATATTGACCATGCATACCTCTAGGTTTGGAAATAGCTTCTTTAGCAATGACTATTCCTTTTGTTAGATGTTGCTGCTCTTTCATACTATATGATTGTTGTCTTTTTGCTGCTGTGTTGAGGCATATATTGTTGTTCTTTTGATGACTGTTACTGCACCTTTCTCATTGTATTACTGAAACTCCTCGTAGCATTCAAGCTTAGAAATGTTCTGTATCTCATTTGGAAGGTATAACTATTTTCTATGCACTTGGAAGATTGTTTTCTGTATCCTTAGAACTGCATATTCTCATTCAAAGCCACATAGCTAAAGACTGCTCCTCAACTTGCTTTTGTGTCTTCCACTGCTACTTTATGACTATATGAGTCTCTTTCCTCAATTATTGTCTTAGACTCCAAAAAAAAAAAAAACATCACTGAGACACTCATATGATGTCTTTGACTGCACTTCCACAATAGTGTTGACCGATGATCGACTATTTTGCATGCTTGTTCCTACTCCTGTAGATGATTATAGCCATACATTGCATATGAGAAAGAAAGTAGAAGCTTTGAGCACTTATTTCCAGTGTTGCTTATAGTAGTTGAACTCTATCTGTGCTCTGTCTTGGACAAATCATTCATGCAAGACTGTAGCTTGATATTTAAATGTGGAACTCTACATTTTGTACATATTAAATAGTTGCTGCTGTTATATTCATCCCCTTTGCAATGTCTTTTATGACTGTTGTTTTTTTGTCAATGTCCTCTCCTTTTGCATAGTCCCATTGACAGGCCGCGGGATCATTGCAACCTTTCATGATATCTGCCCTCTGTATGTGACTGCCCCATGATTGTTTACTGTCATCTGTCCTATCCAGGCTCCAAAACCTCATGATGGAAGTGTAGAGGTTGTAGAGTACATATAGATCTCTTTCTTTCTTGACATATGGTTGTCTTCATGCTTTTACAACAGCTATGCTTGCATCATGATTATTGTTTGCTTGACATATCATACTCTGGCAGGGTTTTGATTACACATGCTAACTATTTTTTAGTCATAAATAGCAGTCCTTGAATGACTATGTCTTGTTGTTCCAAGTCTTCATGTTGCCACACTCTGATAGTCATATGCATGTTGTTAAATGAAACTATTGAAATGTCATAAAAGTTATCACTGTTCTCCTGAATCTTAACAATGCAATAGACACCGTGAAACTTATGTCTTTGAACTACATATATATTATCACATTGATTTACTCTTCGCTTTTCTTCATACAGTGATTGTCCTTTTGATGCCTTGTGTTCACTGTCCATGTGGAATGATGACTATTAGTCTCATCCTCTTCATTTTTTGTAAAGTCTGCTACTCAAAAATTAGAAATGACTGTTGCTTCTAGTTTATCTCTGACTTATGGGCTGTTGCTTATAACTGTTGTTTGCTGCACCTTTCTTACCATTGATGATTGTTGTTCCATCATACTTTGTTGCTCCATCTAATGCACCTTTCCAATGTCTTTTATTATTGTTATTCTCATGGTGACTGCACATGTATATGCTGTCCTATTATGACTGAAACCTCTTGACAGTTGTGATCTACCTTTTGAAAATGCTCCTAGAGCTGTGCTTTTGCATTTGTTCATTGCATCTGAAATGTTCTGCAAGGTCTATGAGCTGGGCTCAACCCTTGTGGGAGCCACATTTCCTCCACTCATAATGTAATTGATGAATCAAATAGAAACATAATTACACCAGTATCTACACATGAAGCAAACATATTAAGAAAAGCAAAGACCTGCAGTCAATATACTTGATTTGTCTTCTCAAAAGTTTCTGTGACACTAATTGGTTTACTGCATCTGAAAACACAAATTCTATATTTATAGGTGTATATCATATGATGTATGATGCCTCGTCATTGCTCTAACATGAATTTTCCAACATTTTATGCAGATGACAAGGGGTAGTAAGGACACAGCAGCTGGATGCGGAACACGCAGACCATACAGGACGACACAAGACATGTCAACAGCATGAAGGCTCGTCATTCAGGCAATGACAAGTCACCCTACCTCATATGCATATTTGCTTTTTAGCTCTTTTATAAATGTATAGTTTGTCTTTTTCATTTTGCAATGAAACAATTAGTCTCACGGCTTGTGTGAGATCTTATACACTTATTTTTCAATACCAATTGTTGATCTTACAAAAGATTTGTACAATTTCTTAAGTCTGAAAAACATCTGAATGCAACAATACAATTTAATCTCAATTTGTATCAAATATGTGCATGGGTGTAACGCAGCAGAAATAAAATGTATCTTTCTCTCCTTCAAAATTGGAAGCTCTACTTGATTGAGCTAGTAGTGAAATCTAGGTAACAGGCATTTCTACGGATTATAATTTTTTGCTATTGCTTTTAGGAATTCAACATTGACAAATATATTTGGTACTGTGAGCTTCCCTAAATTCAGTCTCCATGGGGTTTGAGACTGGCGTATGCTTATACATCTTTCTATAATGATATATGATGAGGTCATATCCTCTCACAGGGGTCCAAATATCTCCTACATGCTTGTATGTATATTCTAATTTCTCTGCATTAGGATTTAACTAAGCATTCCTCCTAGACCTCTATCCATATTTTGGGCACTGGTCTATTAAATCCTGATTCAAATGTTTTTCATCTAGTTTTTATCTTTTGGCCCTAGGGCTTTCAATTGGGTTTTCTATAGTGTAATGCAAGAGAATTCCACTTCCTTCTAATGCAATTCGAACCGGAAGCTATAAATTTTGAGCTCAAAATACTTACTTGGATTCTCGAGTTGTATCCGTTGTAGAGACCTGCCCTTGCTCCTGTGCATGCATAATGAATCAAATTTTCTTGAGATTGTTTTTTTTATACACTCAGCTCTGAGCATTTATCAATTTTACTTAAGGGGTTTATGATCTTTTATTACCGTCGGGACTTCGTTATGATCTAAATGGTTGTCACGCCGAAATTTTGTTTCGATATCTATTTCTCCTTTCGATATCTATTGTGTTCATCTTTTCGGGGGGGCTAAATACTGACTCTCTTCGATATCCCGAACTATCCTTTTATGTTTTTCTTTACTTGTCATTTCTAGCAGCTTTTCGGCGGGACTAGAATCTGGGTCATACTAACATTCTGAATGTCTTTATATTATATGTTACTACTTTGTCAATGGGATGTCAAGCTGATAATTTTTAGTCCCCCCAATATGCTTCTTTCATTTGGGATGTCGAAGACACTTCCAAAGGCTCATCCAGATACTCCGAAATCTTTGTCCCTTCGACTTTTTAATGTCAGCCTGAAACATCACCTAAATGCTTGTCTTCAGATTTTCAAAGAGACTGTATGATGAGTCTCCTCGACATGGCAATCATTCCTCAATACGCTATGTATTATATTGTCTCTTTATTGGTGTGACACATTTAGGTGTCACACCGATCTCCTATACATCAAAGAGACCTTTGGGCTAGTCACTTCGATATGTCACAGGTCTTTTATCTACATGCTTTGATTTTAGGGTTAAGACTCCTGTAATATGATTTTGAATGACATGGGTATTTTCAATGTGGCCTTTTGGTTTTAGGGTGAAGGTAATTTATTAGAGCTTAGTTTTTTTAGGTCAATTATGAGAATATTTATTATGAAATGGAAAAATATTGTTATAAAGGTATCATGATGGTGGGAAATGGATTTTGGATGAAAAATTAAAATTTTGTATCAACACAACCATTCCCTGATTGATGTTAACTTGTCCTAAATTTTTTGGTTGTTCTTGCATTGTCAAAGCATGACTAAACTATCCACTTTGGTACAAATTTTGGTCATGTGGCTGATTGCAAGGATAACACTAGTCACTATCTTGGGCCAAGTTGTTTTGAATTGGCACAAGGGGTCCAGAGGTGCTAGTAGCATTAGGATGGACAACATTTAATGGTTTGATATAACTAGGATGCCCTTGCCTTTACATATTGCCTTGGTATGGTGGCTTGTTTGTTGATAATTCTAATTGAATGGCTGATATGTCTGGTTGGAGGGCTGATATGGCCTGTTGGGTTGTGCATTCTACCTTTTTAGTGCCACCAACTCATTGCTAAAGTTTTGCAACAGAGTCTTGACATCATGCAATTCATTTGAGGATGTCTATGAAGAAGTTGTAGGGGTGAGCATTGTAGGAATTGAAGCCACAACAAGTTGAATAACAGGGACCTCTAGAAATATAGGCATTGGTAGCCTTGGGGCGATTTTTCCAGCCTGAATCAGAGAATTTGCTACCCTGATTGTTTTATCATATGCATTGGGTAGTATTATTCCTCCCATGGATTGAATCATAACAGCTATGTGATGCAGGAGCATCCCTGGTTCAAGAGCAATATTGCATCAACCAAAAACATTGCATTTCAGTTTTTTTTTGCATTTCAGTTTGTTTCTTTTCATTTTCCAGTTCAGTTCAGTCAGTAGCAGTTTCTATATTTTGGTCCACATTCTATCGCAATTGCATTTTAGACCTTGTAGAGAGAAACTTAGCATCTAGACACATTCGTGTACATCATATCCAAATCTCAGATCATTTTGATCAGGTACCAGTAAGATATCGCTATTAGAAGATCAATTGTTTTCTCAGAATAGAGCATATTGACAGTTTAAGATAATCAGCTAAAGGAGAAGATTTGCAGAGCATTTCATGACTTGTGAAGTTAAAAGACACATCATCCAATGTTGTTTGTTTTGTGGTCAACCTTCCCTAAGATCCACACATCATTCCATTCATTTGTGGAGGATTTCTACATGATTAGGTCTGACCTATCCATGTACACACATTACAGCTCTTCACTGGAGTTTGTGATCTTCCTTGGTCGATGCGAAAGAATCTTAGGTTCTAGAGATGATATAAAATAATGTAACAGATGCCTAGGAAAGTAGTTAGCATAGTTTACAAGTTTGATAGTTTGAATTTTTTGCGAAGGAGCTTCAAAGCCATATCTTGTGCATAGTCTATAATTCTATAATCAGGCCTGTGAGCCCTAATTGTAAGCCTGCATGTTGCCAGCCAATTTGTATTTGAATTCTATTATATACTAAATGACTGAACCTGCATTTGTTTCATATCTTCGAGTTGTTTCCATTGTGTTTACTCTAGCTGCCCGGCCTGGATAGTTCACTTTGTGGACCATCCTAACCATGACTTCACCAAGTGGTATTAGAGTGAAAGTTTGAATCTTTGGGAGCGAATTGAGTGAAGTTGAATCTTTGTGGATAGATCGTTGAATCTGAGGCAGGTTACTTGTGTTGCAACCAATCGCCGATTGTGAGGTAGTTGTCACCTTGTAGCCCGATCACCGAATTTGAGGCAGTTACACTTGATCTTAGGAAGAATTTCACCGAGGTGAATACCTGTTGTTAGAACAATGGCTGGTAGAATGGATGAGATGATGGAGATGATGAAAACCATGTGAGTTCGCTTGGATGTTGTTGAAGAAGATCGGAGAAGAGGACTTACACCTAGACCAAATGTTGAAAGTGATGATGATGAGGAATTTCAATCCACTAATCAAAATGGTGAAACCCTAGGAGATGAAGAAGAAGAAGAAGAATCAGATGAAGTCAAGATGTTGCAAGTTATTTCAAAGATTGGGAAAAGACCTAGAGTTGATGTATCAAATTATACTAGCAATTTGAATCTTGAAGAATTGATTGACTGCATAAATGACATGGAAGAATACTTTGAGTATGAAAAAATTGAAGATTTGGAGAAGGTGAAATTTGCAAAGACAAAGCTGAAAGGACATACTACTATATGGTGGAAAGAAGTTTAGTTCGATAGAAACAGAAGAGGAAAATAAAAGATTACAAAGTGGGACAGGATGATGACAAAATTGAAGAACTAGTTTATACCTATTGACTATGAGTTGGAACTGTTGAAGAGATTGCAGAACCTGAGACAAAAGGAGAAATTTGTGGAGTATACGGAAGAATTTCATAAGATGATCATAAGGACAGGACATAGTGAAGCAAGCAAGGAGAAAGTGGCTAGATACATCAATGGACTGAGATTGAACATTCAAGAAGAAATGAGTTTGGTGAGGATGACAACATTGGAAGAAGCATATCAATTTTCCCTAAAAGTTGAAGAGAAGTTGAACAAGAGGCATGATCAGTGACAGAGAGGCAAATGAGGTAAATTTTAGAAAGGTAGAGCATTTTCTGGAGGAGAAAGATCATATGCAGAACATAATAGACAAGGGAGCATGTTCAAGAAGGAGGACAGAGATAATAACACATATCGGGGAGATGACAGAACTCTCTACCGCAAATGAAACCCTAATCCATACCGGAGTGAAGGATACAAAAGAGAAGGAAGAAGACCTAATAGAAGAACATTTAGAGGAACATGTTTCAAGTGTGGAGGTGAAGGACATAGAGTATTTAATGTAATCAAGGGAGTAAAAGCAAGAGAATACTAGAGAACAATGGAAGAGCAACCTATGTGGACAAAGAACATGTTGGATCACCTAGTTCAGTTGGTAAACTTGAGAAAGGAGAATCACTTGTCATGAGGAGAGCACTATTTCAAGCAGAGACAAATGAGGAACCACCAGAGAGGAAAATTTTGTTCAGAACCAGATGCAAATCAGGAGGTAAATGTTGTAAAGTTGTAATTGATAGTGGTAGTTCTAATAGGAATATTGAGACACCCTAAGCCCTATCAGATAGCCTAGATTCATGATGATCATAAGGTGTTGGTGAGTGAGCAATGTTTGGTGAAATTTCATATTGGATCTTATCATGATGAAGTATTATGTGATATTATGCCTATGGATGTCTGTCATATTTTGTTGGGTAGACCTTGACAATATGATAGGAAAGGTATACATGATGGGAGAAAGAATACATACACTATAACATTAAATGGGAAGAGAATTACTTTGATTCCTTTGGAAGATGATCCTAAGAGTGAAGTATATGGGAATGCTAGAATCTTCTTGGTAGATGGAAGAATATTTCTGGATGGTTTGAGACATGAGAATATGTGTTATGCTTTGATTCCTAAGAAGCCTAAAACATTGAAGGAGATTGAAGAATCACAATCGAAGGAGATGACTGAATTGCTAACAGAGAATGAAGACATCATATCAGACAATGTACCTGAAGGATTGCCACTAATCAGGAGTATCATCCATCACATGGATCTTATACTTGAAGCTAGCTTGCCTAACAAAGCAACACATAGAATGACACTAATAGAAAATCAAGAATTGAATAGACAAATATGGGAGTTGTTGAGGAATGGTTTGATCAGAGAAAGTTTGAGTCCTTGTGCAGTACTTGCAGTGTAAGCACTGAAGAAAGATGGAGAATGGAGAATGTGTACAGACTCTAGAGCAATAAACAAGATCACAGTTAAGTATAGATTTCCTTTACCTAGGATGGATGATATCATGGATTGTTTGAGTGGAGCAAAATATTTCACAAAGATAGATTTGAAGTGGTTACCATCATATCAGAATCAGAGAAGGAGATGAATGGAAGACTGCTTTCAAGACAAATGAGGGGTTGTATGAGTGGTTAGTGATTCCTTTTGGATTGACAAATGCACCAAGTACTTTCATGAGATTGATGAATGAAGTCCTGAAGAAATTCTTGGGTAAGTTTGTTATTGTATATTTGGATGATATTCTAATTTTTAGTAAGACGAAAGAAGAACATCTGTGGCACCTGAGACAAGTAGTGCAGAGGCTGAGAGAAGAGAAAATTCTAATAAACATCAAGAAGTGTAGTTTCATGAAAGAAGAATTGGTATATTTGGGATTTGTAATTTCTACGGAAGGATTGAAAATGGACCCTGAGAAAGTAAGAGCAATTTTTGAATGGCCTATAATGGAGAGCATTAGAGAAGTCAGATTATTTCATGGATTGGCTAGTTTCTACCAGAAGTTCATTAAAAGTTTTAATTCAGTATGTAACCCTATGACAGAGACAATGAGAGGTGACAAAATATTTCAAGTGGACATCAGGAGCAGATAAAAGTTTTGAATTTGTTGAAGCAGAAAGTGACAAAGCAACCTATTTTGGCATTACTGGATTTCAATAAGGTATTTCAAGTAGATTGTGATGCAAGTGGAAATGCAATAGGAGCAGTGTTAAGTCAAGAAGGTAGACTTGTAGCATATTTTAATGAGAATTTGAATGATGCAAGGAGAAGATATTTAGTTTATGATCAAGAGTTCTATGTCATAATTCAAGCCTTGAAGAAGTGGAGACATTACTTGTTGCCTAAGGAGTTTGTGTTGTATACAGATCATCAAGCTTTGCAATATTTGATCAGTAAAGGAAAGTTGATCAGAGACATATGAGGTGGCTAGAGTTCATGCAAAGTTATAATTTTGTATTGAAGCATAGGAGTGGAAAATCAAACAAAGTTGCAGATGCATTAAGTAGGAGAAGGAACTTGCTGACAGCGATGAGAGTTGAAGTGTTGCGATTTGATGTTCAAATTGAAGAACATGTATGAAGAAGATCTTGATTTTGCAGAACCTTGGAAATCATGTAAGGAATCTATTGTGACAGATAAGAGTAAGTGGTTGAATTATTTCATTCAGGAAGATATGTTGTTCAAAGGAAACCAATTATGCATACCTAGAAGTTCAATGAGAGATAATCTGATCAAGGAGAAGCACATTGGTGGATTGGCAAGACATTTTGGCATTGATAAGATAGTGGCTTTGGTGAGTGAAAACTACTTTTAGCCTCAGATACATAGGGATGTTAGGAAATTTGTGCAGAGTTGTAGAGTTTGTCAAGTTGCAAAAGGGAATAGTCAGAATACTGGATTGTATAAACCTCTAACACTACTGGAGAGACCTTGGGAAGACATAAGTATGGACTTCATAATGGGATTACTGAACACAGAGAGGACATGATTCAATATTTGTAGTGGTGGACAAATTTTCAAAGATGGCACATTTCACACCCTGTAAGAAGACAACTAATGCAGCGCATGTAGCTGACCTATTTTTCAAGGAGATTGTGAGATTGCATGGATTACCTAAGAGCTTAATTTCAGATAGAGATACAAGATTTCTTGGATACTTTTGGAAGACACTTTGGAAAAGATGAAGATAGATTTGAAGTTCAGTTTAGCATTTCATCCATAGACTGATGGACAAACAGAGGTAGTGAATAGGAGTTTGGGAAACTTATTGAGATGTTTGGTTGGAGAGAAGGCGGGAAGTTAGGATTTGATTATTTCACAAGTTGAGTTTGCATATAATAATTTAGTGAATAGGAGTACCAGAAGAACACCTTTTGAGATTATTATCAGAGTAAACCCTAGAGGAGTAATAGAGTTGAGAGATATGAGTATGGAAGATAAGAGAAGTGCAAAAGTAGAAGAATTTGCAGGACATATGGAGATAGAGCATAATCAGATGAAGAAGCATTTGGAGGAGATGAACAAGTACAAGGAGAAGGCAAATGAGAAGAAGAGACACAAAGAATTTGCAGTTGGAGATGAAGTGATGGTATACTTGACAAAATAAAGATTTCCAGTTGGGACATATAACAAGTTGAAGATGAAGAAGTTTGGACCTTGTAGAGTACTCAGAAAGTTTGATTTAGGCAATGCATATGAAGTACAGTTACCAGAGACATTGGGTATATCACCTGTTTTCAACATTACAGACCTATACCAATCTCATGAAGCAGAGTTCAGTGAGAGCATTAAAGAAGATTTGAAGAAGCAGTTACCACAACAAGCACCGGAGCAGATTGAAAACATTTTGGATAGCAGAGTTGGACGTAACACCAGAGGAAGACAATACAAAGAATATCTTGTGAAGTGGAAAGGCAGATCGAAAGAAGATTCATCATGGATTTCTCAGGATGAGATAGACCGTTTTGGTTTTCCTCTAGCCCCAGCAAAGTGAGGGACTCACTTTTTCAATAACCCTGGATGTCTGATGCAGGAGCATCCCTAGTTCAAGAGCAATCTTGCATCAACCAAAAATATTGTATTTTAGTTATGTTTGCATTTTAGTTTGTTTCTTTTCATTTTCCAGTTCAGTTCAGTCAGTAGTAGTTTATATATTTTGGTCCACATTCTATCGCAGTTGCATTTCAGACCTCGCGGAGTGAAACTTAGCATCTAGACACATTTGTGCACATCATATCCAAATCTCAGATCATTTAGATCAGGTACTGATAAGATATCGCTATCAAAAGATCAATTGTTTTCTCAGAACAGAGCATCCTGATAGTCTCAGATAATCAGCTAAAGGACAAGACTTGCAAATTATTTCACGACATTCCAAGTTAAAAGACACATCGTCCAATGTTGTTTGGTTCGTGGCCGACCTTCCATAAGATCTACACATCATTCCATTCATTTGTGGAAGAGTTCTACATGATTAGGTTTGACCTATCTGTGTACACACATTACAACTCTTCATTAGAGTTTGTGATCTTCCTTGGCTAATGCAGAGGAATCTTAAGTTCTGGAGATGATATAAAATGATGTAACAGATGCCTAGGAAAGTAGTTAGCATAGTTTACAAGTTTGATAGTTTGAATTCTTTGTGAAGGAGCTTCAAAGCCAGATCTTGTGCATATTTTGTAATTCTGTAATCAGGCCTATGAGCTCTAATTGTAAGCCCACATGTTGCTGGCCAATTTGTGTTTGAATTCTATGATATACTAAATGACTAAACCTGCATTTGTTTCATATCTTTGAGTTGTTTCCATTGTGTTTACTCTAGCTGCACGGCCTGGATAGTTCACTTTGTGGACCCTCCTAACCATGATTGCACCACTATTTTAGGATTCAATGATTTCAAATAGTAAATAAATGTTGTATTTGGGGAGGGCTTTACCAGCAAGGGAATTATGTCCCATATTTTTTGGAATCAGTAGTTGAAGTCTACCGTGTATTCATGAGGGATTTTCTTGATCGTAGCTAATTGCTCCATTAGTGACAGGTGGTCACTTCTATCTTCAAAATGTTGGCACGATTTAGTGCCTAGCTCATCCTAGTTGTGGATGGAATTCACTTGGAGACCTCTATACCACTGCAAGGCCTTTCCTTTGAATGAAGAGGCTAGTAGTCTTATAGCCACGTTATCATTAGTGACATTGTGGATAGAATAGACACTGGCAATGTCTTGAATATGTTCGGCAGGGATAGTGGAGTTCTCACCAATGAAAAATGGGATAGCCTTTAAGGTTGAAGTGGGAATATCATCATATTGAGCTAGGTCCAGTGAGCTACCTCCATTGAAAGCAACGAATGGAAGATTTCTTGCCATATTTTAGATGTTTAAATTGATTCTAGATATGTGCAAGGTTCTTCTAGAATACTGAAACCTAACTTGAAATCTAGCTGGAGGGGGAGTGGATTGGGCTCTTGATGGAGATGATTGTGCACTCCTATTTTCCCTCATAGGGGACCTAGACAGCCTACTTCTTCTTTTAGACTTAATAAAAGAAAGTTCAACAAAGTGAGGATTACCTCTAGAAGATGATATTGTTTGCACTCCATGCATGAAATGTTGAATTGTTATGTAGGAACTGGATCAACAGAGTCGCCAGGTGCCTTTTGAACGCTTTCACAGTAGCAATTGAACCAAGAATGGCACCAAATTCTTAGTCCATCTCTCACTTAGAGCAAAGGGTCCCACCAGGCATGCTAGAAACTATTATCACATAGAATTGTACCCTGCTTGGAAGTTGTCCAAGCATTCTAAAGACAGAATGGGAATGATCTCAAGGTGTGGGACCTTGCAATTTTGAGATTAGACATCCAGAGAAGGTTGGTTCCTCTTTCTAAGATTAAGGCTTAGAGAAATTAACTAACTCTAAACTAAACTTGTCAGGGGAAAAGGGATAGAAGGAATACATAAAGGAAAAGGTGGTGCACCAGAGTAATGAGGTGTATTAGCTAAACTGAATCAACACAATGATGATCTCAACCCTAAAAGGGACTCACACAGGCTTGCAACCTTGACAGAGGCTTCAAATAGAAGACTGTAACCTATGAAGGAGTCGTTTTACTCACAAAATAGATCACAATTTCAAGTTAAACATAGAGATAAAGTGCAGGAGAGGTGAAATATCAGAGATATATTGATCATGAAGGTCAAATGACCATTATAAAGAGTAAATAACCTATTACAGAACAATAGACACAAAATAATCACATACATTCATAGTAGAACAATGAACCAGAGACATCAAAGGCTCAAGGATGAGCACAATGCATCAAATCTGGTCATTTTGTAAGTGCATTACAAGGTCTGGAAGTAACAACAAAATTTGCCCAGCATAATGGCTCAGAAGACAACTAGCAACCACCTTTACATATTTCAAACATGCATATATAGCATTTCATCTTCACTGTGGCAACAATGGAAGAAGGAAGAGTGGTCAACAAGCAAGAATCGTCGCCCATGCTACAATAACTCAAATTGGCATCCCTAAAAGTGCACCCACATGGCTCTGCCCAGGAAATCCACAAAATTAGGAGGTTCGCCCATTCCTTAGTACATGAAATTCAATGTAGATGATGAACAATGGCATGGGGAAGCGAGAAATCCATCTCCCAAATGAAATCAAGCTCTAAAGATGCATTAATGGCGACCAGGAGGATCGATGAGTAGTCAAATCATATTTTGCATAGTGAAAGAAGGGCCCGTCAGAGTTTCAGAGTTTAGGCCTTTGGCCTTTCGCCCTATTGCTTGTAGAAGAAAGAAGGAAGAAGGTGAAAGCACCAAGCTCTGACATTTATACTTAGAATACTTTGCCTCTATGGAAATCAGGCCTCAGGCCTTCGTCGTTCAGCCTTCCAGGAGGGAAGGAAGAAGAAAGAAGGTCCGCCCCCGAGGTCCAAAACACTTAGCACCATTTTAAACCTTTTGACGGAAGTTGGCCTTCCGCCCTCTCTTTCCCTGATGATGCCATTGCCACATGTCAGATTCCCATTGTCTTGCCAGCATAATGTAGGCCCACCAAAAGACTCCTCAGGATGGCGGGAAGCCTTAGAAAATTTTACACTCGTTGAGGATCGAAGTTTGAACTCTCTGCTTTACGCCTTCTAAAAGGGAAGAGGGAAGGGGAAAAGTCTGATCCCCGAAACACTTAGCCACTTTGCAAGGGAAAAGGTCAGAGTTCAACTCTTGGGCCTTCTGCCCTTCTCCTTACAAGGAAAAGAGGGAAAAAGAGGGAGGGTTCAAATTTTGACCTCTGAAAAATATTGAATACTTAGGCAATTTTGAAGGCAAAAGAGCAAAGTTTAGAGATGATAAGGATGGAACGCTGAAGATCAGAACTCCAAACTCTGAAACTCTGACAACACTAAAAACATAAGGCAAACTCAAGGTTTTTGGGACTTAGTCGATTAAGGTAGTTTTGCCTTGCATTCTAGAGGGTGAAAATAATAGGATTTCGTGGATCCTTGGACTATTTGGTCGGAAGGCAAAATAGGATAACAATAACTTAACAATCTAAAGTTATACAAGCCGATCAGAACCCCAAGTCCTGATCGGTCCTTTGGCCCTCAGAGCCTTAGAATCCAAAAACCCAATCAAATCCCATCACCCGCAGAGTCTTTTGAAACACCAAGTTAGAAAAGACCTTTCGGGACTTCGATCCTCGAAGGGTCATTTAGCCCAAGACTTTAAAAGTCCAAAATCTTGTTTTGAACCCGCACCCCACAAAATGCAAAAAACACTAAGTAATGAACCCTTTTGGGACCTTAGGCCCTGAAAGGTCTTTCAACCTTAAGGGTTTAAAAGTGCAAAATCCAAAATGGTTCCCATGCCCGCCAACAAATAAGATAGCCCTTTCGGGACTTTAGGCCTGAAAGAGTTTCGACCTAAAACTACAAAGGTCCCAAAAACTGAGTTTCCCCTATGATCCGCGTCCCCACAATATCCTAAGCCTAGGATAGAAACTCGATTGGGAATTCATGCCCGAATTGACCTTTCAATCTTTGAGTAAGCTGAGCCTGAAAAATGATTTTCTTCCACCAACCTAAAGCCAATTAAGACCTCAGGCCCCGAGTCCATTTTTGGACCAAGGTACAAAAATCTAACTTGGTCTCGCAATCCCGCCAAAACACAAAAACACTCAAAATGCTCAGAATTTAGTGTTTATTTCAAATTTTCTTGGATTTTTATACATCCCTCTTTCTTCTTTAGGTCAATTAAATGTCCGAGGGAGAGATGTTAGCTTATCAAAGTGAAGAAAACTTATCGGATTCTGATAAGTATGTTGAAGAAATTTAACTAGCTAGAGGCAGAAGGAGAGGGATCAAAGCAACAACCAAGGAAGCAACAAAAGTAGAAAAAGAAGAAAGAACAACCAGTAACAATGAAATACCAATTTCAAGGGGTTCCCAAAGAATCAAAGTTCAAAACTGAACTAATGAATATCACTAACACAGTTCACTAGGGCATGTGGACTTACAAGAGTTCAAACATGACACATTTGGAGAGAATGTCACCCCAAGGGAAAAGAAAATTGTAGAATCTAGATTGGGACATGTGGCTAGCTTTCCATTGACTATCCAATGCCCAAAGCCTATCCTCACTCTAGCTCACTATTATAACCTAGAGAAGAGGAAGTGTTTGGTTCAAATGGAAATTTCATTGTTTGATATTACAGCTCCAATGATTAGGTTGGTTTTTGACATGCCAGTGTACAAGGAGGCCAATTTGTTAATTGTTGCTGAGGCCACCAAACATTATAATTTGGATGGTAGTAGCAACAAGGGATATCTAAATAGGTATTGGTTAACAAAACCCAAGAAGTCTGCTTCTAAGGTGCCTTCCAAGTTGACAAGAGCAGATTTTCAAGGAGAAGTTGTTGATGTTATTGTTGTCATATTTTGCCCATGTCAAAATAGCCCAAAATGTCTTCTTCCATCAAATATATCTAATCTGAGAAATCCTAAAATGGAAGAAGTTTTTCCCCTTAAAAATCCCAAAAAATTCTAAATATTTTGCCCTTACTTTGTCTTGTCAGAAAATTCAAAGGTTCATCGATTTGCCGACTAAGGAGAAGCAAGAAGGAAGCATCTAAGGCAAAAAACAACAAGGCAAAGGCACACTTTGTCGGTAAATCCTAAGGTTTGTAAACCTCTTGGTTCGTCAATTGACAAGTTCTCCGATCGGTGAATTCGCCGCATGAAGGGCAGCAGGAGCATTCTCTTCGAAGGCTAATAATGAAAGCAAGAATCTACCTTTATCGACAAACTTAAGGTTTGGCGAACCTTAAGTTCATCGATCAATAACTTTGTCGACAAAAGGAACAAGGACAAAAATGAAGGTAGAATGGTTCATGGAAATGAAGATTCACCGATAAAGCGAAAGGTAAAGCAAAAGACTGAGGAAATGGGCCGCCATCGGCGAATCGGTAAAAGGGAGACCTCACCGACAGGTTCATAATTTCTAAAGTTCGCCGATAAAGCGATTAGCTGATAAAGAGAGCCTAAAGCAAAAAGAAACCAATGAGAAATGGTTAACGAAATGGAGGAATCACCAATTGAAGGAAAAGCTAAGGAAAGCGATAAAGCAGCGAAGGAATTGGTTCACCAAATGAGAAATTTGCCGATAAGACGAAAAAGTGATGAAGAGCGGCTAGTCAAGGAATCAGCAAAAAGACAAACTTACCAACAAGTTCATAATTTTTTGGATTTGCCTACAAGACGACATAGAGGCCCAATGAGCTAAAAGAAGAAATAGTTCTTAAAGTGGATATTTTGCTGATAAGGCAAAAGGTAAAGAAAAGAAAGAGGCCAAGTTCGTCAAATGAAGATTTTGTTGATAAGGCAAAAGAAGAGAGAAGATAGAAAAGGTTTTCAAAAGTGGAACTTTGTGGACAAGGTAAAGAGGGGAAAGACAAAGGCAAGCTTGGTTTGTGAAAAAGAGATTTGGCTAATAAAGCAAAATAAAAGGCCAAAATAAGAGTAAAGGGGAAATCAATGAAATAAAGCATGGAATATGATTTAGTGCTTTAGAATATTTTGAAGTGTTGTAAAAGCTTGAAGGACACAATTCTCTGTTGTTGCAAAAGGGATTTAATACCTGAAGTACAAATGTTGTAGAAAGGTCAGAATCAGGTAGTTGAAATAGTTAAATTCTTCAATATGATTGTACAAGAAGGGAAAAAAATGGACTTTGCTGGTACATAGAAGGATTTCAAACCTTCCCCTTTTAATGTGCTTAACACCCCTATGTGTGGGCAATCTTCCTCTGCAAAGTTGCAGGCCTTTCAGAAGCATGGCTACTATCCCATTTTGCAGATCTTTTGACAGTTCTTTTGGCCCAAAATTGAATGCAGCATGGGCACACAAATCAAATCGATTGACCAAAATTCAATGCTTATTGTTGCACATAGATCCAAAATGCTATATATACATGAAGAAAAGATGTAAATAATGTTAGTTGTTCTTCTGGGCTATTATGTTGGCTAGATAATTTGTTGTCATAGACCTTGTAATGCATTTGCAAGAACCAGACAGATTTGATATGTTGTGCTTGAAGCCGAGCCTTCGATGTCTCTGAGTGTGGTTCACCTATGAATGTAAATGGTTATTTTGTGTCTACCTTTTGTTTAACAAATTGTCTTTCTTTTGTAATGGCTATTTAGCCTCTATGATTAATACAAGCAATTGATTATGCCTCTCTCATTATCTTCTACATTATGTATGTTTAAGTGCTACTCATTTATCTTGTGGATAAAACAGTCCCTCTATAAATTTTAGTATTTTGTTTTGGCCTTTGTTAAAGATTGGATGAGTATGTGTTAGTTTATTCAACTTTTGAAATCATTACTGTGATATGTCAATTCTAGCTAAACATTATAAATCTAGTGCATCGCCTTTTTTAAATTCCAGTATTCCTCCTTCCCCTTTTCCCTATGAGTGTAGCTTAGAAAGAGGAACTAGCCTTCTCTGGAGGTTTGATCTCAACTGCAAGGTCCCACACCTTGAGACCAATCCCATGTTACTCTGAAATTGTTGGAACTATCAAAGGTTCAACAAAAGGGTGCAATTTTAGATGATAACCATTTTTGGCACACCTAGTGGGACCCTCTTCTCTAAGTAGGAGCTGAATAGAGAATTTTGGTGTTGTTCTTAGTTTATTTGTTGTTGTGGAGGCATTTGACAAAGCACCTAGCGAATTTGCTAATCCAGTATCCAAATCAGTTCAACATTTCATGCATGGAGTGTAGACTAGAGCTTCTTCTTACAGAGGTAATTTTTGATTCACTGAGCTATCCTTTACTGATTCAAGAAGAAGTAGACTATCTAAGTCTCTCGTGAGAAAAAATAGGAGTGCTATTCCATCTCCTTCAAGAGCTCATTCTACACCTCCTCCAGTTAGGTTTGAATATTCAAGAAGAAGCTTGCATATACCTAGAATTAATTTAAATATCTACAACATGGCAAGGAACCTTCCCTTTGTTGCTTTCAATGGAGGAAGCCCTCTTGACCTAGCCCAGTATGATGATATCCCCACCTTAGCTCTAAAATCAATTCCTTTCATCACTGGTGAAAACTCTACCACCCCTGCTGAGCATATTAAGGATATTGCCAACGTGTGTTATGTTCATAATGTCACTGTAGACAATGTCGTTTTGAGACTTTTAATTTCTTCCTTTAAAAGAAAACCCCTCCAGTGGTTTAAGGTCTGTCTGCTCATTCCATTCACAATTGGGATGACTTGGGATTAAGATTGTGCCAGCACTTTGAAGATAAGAGTGATCATTTATCTCTGATGCAGCAACTAGCTACAATTAAAAGAGCCCCCCATGAATATATGGTAGACTTCAATTAAAGGTTTTAGAAGACATGGGACATAATCCCATTATTGATGAAACCCTCCCCAAATACTGCATTTATATATTATTTGAAATTTTTGAATCCTGACATTGTTGTCATGATTCAGTCTATGGGAGGGACTGTGTTACCAAATGCATATGACATAGCTATAAGGGCAAAAAATTGTCTAATTCAGGCAAGGAAGATTGCTCCAAGGCCACCAATGCCCTTATTTCTAGAGGCCTTTGTTATTCAACATGATGTGGCTCCAATTCCTACAACAATCAGCCTTGCTACTTCTCTAATTACATCTGAAGTTGAGAAAGAAGATGAGAAAGATGTTCTAATCAGAAGCTTGACCAATAGAGTGGTAATGTTAGAGAGATAGTAGGCACAACCCAGTAGAACACATCAACCATTCAATTAGACTTATCATCAGAACAGACCACCGTATCAAGGTAATGTACAGGGGAAAAACCACCCTAGTTACATTAGGTTGCTAAATGTTGTCCATCCCAACACTACAATCTCATCCAGAACTTTGGTGCCCATACAAAACAAATTGGTTTAGGACAACGATTGGTGCTATCCATGCAATCAACCCCAAGATTAGAATTTGTGCCAAAATGGATAGTTCAGTCAAGCTTTGACAATGCAGAACCAGTCAATCCCTTCAGAGCAGCAAGTCGACTCTAGTCAAGAGATGGTGGGAGGGTAGGAACAAATGAAAAACAATTCCACCTTGATGAATTGGACACAGAATGATTTATGTGGTGTCAATCAAGGCACAGGCCCAATAGCTTAAAATATAAGAGCCAAAAGGAGGGTGATTGAAGATACGATGATCCCTACAGCTTCTCACACCTCCACTTCACATCCAACTACACCTAACGCATCCCTAGCAAACACAACCAAGGGTGCTGCAGCAAACAAAATGCCTTCAACCCAAGCAGATTGTTTTGTTGGGTGAGTAAATTTGGTGCCAGCAATGTACTCCCAAGCCGACCAACAAGCAAAGGTCGACACTCTCAATACAAAGGCATCACAAAAGGTTAGTCAATTCTCCTTCAGTATTAGTTGATCAGATGAAAAATACCAACCTAAGTGTCACTATGTGGGATACTCTGTTGATCCCAACTCAAAGGGATTTGCTACAGGAAACTTTGACAAGCTTTAATTAGCCTGTTGTCGACACAACAAAAGAAAAATGGCCGGCCCAGCAAACCTATGCCAACCCAAGGAGGAGGCAAGCACAAGAAAAACTAGTAAGCCCCCTCCATTCTATGTTTCCCTAATCATTGGTGACAAATTGTTGCATAATTGTATGATAAATTCTGGGTTGGGTACTTTGTTTATGCCTAAAAAATATAGCTGATAAGTTAGGCATTGAATATGAGCCCATGAATAAGGAGGTAGTGCAACTAGATGGCACTGTTGTCAAGACAACAGGTGTTATTAAAGACTTGAAGCTCACTCTACATGTATGCCCTGGATGCTCTATTTCACAAGACATCTCAGTCATTGACCTCCCTACATTTTTTGGCATATGCCTATCTAGGGATTTCACTGCTAAAATAGGTGGGTATTGTTGTCATATTTTGTCCAAATCCAAAATATCCCAAAAATCTCTCTTTCCATCAAAAAAATTTGATCTGAGAAAGCATAAATGGAGGGATGTTTCCCTTAGAAAATCCCAAAAAATTCCCAAAAATTCTAAGTTTTTGCCTTTTCTTTTGTCTTAGTTGGCAAAATTTTACTTTGGTGAACCTTTGGTTCATCGGTTCGCCAATTCACCGACTCACCTTTTTGTCGAGTAAGGAGCGAGCAGGCAGGAAAATAGCTAAGGCAAAAGGAAAGCAAGGCAAAGGAGTGCTTTGTCGGCAAATCTTAAGGTTTGCGACTCTTGGTTCACCGATTGGCAAGTTCGCCAATCGACGCCGACTAAGCAAGACAAGGCGGTGGAAAATGACTAAGGCAAAGAGAAAAGAAAGGCTTCATTGGGAGATCAGAGGAAATTCAAACTTGCCAAATAGTTCATGTTTTCCAAGGTTCGTCGATAAGACAATTCACTGACTAGGGAGGAAGAAAAGGAAAGAAAGAAGTCGGTCAAAGCATTAGTTAGTAAGAAGAAAATTTTGCTGACTGAAGGAAAAGCTAAGGAAAGAGATAAAGCGGCAAAGGAGGATTGGTTCATCAGATGAGAAATTTGTCGATAAAGCGAGAAGGTGTTGAAGGGCGGCTAGTCAAGAAATTGGCAAAAAGATAAACTTGCCAACATGTTCCTAAAAGTGGAAATTTGCCGATAAGGTGAAAAGGAAGAAATAAAAGGACAAATCCTTGGCCAAGGAAGTAGTTCATGAAAAGAGATTTTCATCGACCGAGGAAAAAGAAAAAGGCAAAGGAAAGCTCAATTTATGAAAAGGAGATTTTGCCGATAAGGCAAAATAAAGGCCAGAAAAGTGAAAATCAATGAAAACTAAAGCATGTAATATAATGTATTGCTTTAAAATATTTTAAAGTAAGTTTAAAATATTTTGAAGTATTGTAAAAGGATTTTAAAAGGGACAACTTTTTTGGGTGCCTTAAAATGTGCTTCCAGGTGATGCCATTGTTGTAGGCCAAGGTCATCCAAGTATATGAAATCAGGGATAACTTTAAGGAACCCCCCTAAAAAAACCTATAAAATCCTGGTGAATCCTAGCCCGAGGTCATAAAATTTTTGGTGGATCTATGCCTATTTTTGAAAGAAAAAAAATTCATTGGCAAATTTTTTCAAATTTGTCGATAATGTTTTTTTTGCTGGTGAATTGTATATAGATTTGAAAAGAAGAAAAAATTCCTTGGCGAATTATAGTTGTATTCTAAAAAATAAAATAAATTAGGTGGAGAATTATATAGATATTCAAAACTGTAAAATAAAGTATTTGGCAAATGTGTTGGCAATTTTTTTGAAAAATCATCATGTGGCTAGCGAAATATCAAATGCCAAATTATAATGACTAATTTACTTGGTGAATTTATAGCTTAAAAAAATATTTACATTTAGATTGATGGATAGTCAGTATCAGAGATCAACAACATCAGTTCTATTCCGGGTTGCAGTTCTGACACACCCATCTTTCTCCATAAATTATCTGGAATAGAGACAAGTGTCAACGAAGGAACAATTCAGATTAATGAAAATTGAAAATAACAATTCATATATTGAAAATAACTGAAATATAGAGTAACACAAAATTGCCCTATCAACAACACAAAGTTTGCCAAAAGATCCTAACTGCATCAACATGCTTAGTATATATAGCCTTGTCATAAAATAATTGTCTTTGAAATAATAACAGCTTCTTGGGACATCCGATTTAAAACATAAAATAATAATGTCTTTTGCCACAAGAGTATCCAGAGCATGTTTAAATAAATAACATAAAAATAAGAAATGCCATCACGTGGAAGTAGTTTGGTCTTCGTCTCGAGTAGCAGTCGAGTCCACCTAAGCTGATGCTCTCAGTTTCGCCTTGTACCTCCTATACCTAGTAATGATGGGATTTAAAATCTTGTCACTTGGTCCATAGGTAATGTTTGCCCAAATTTTCCACTTATTTATCATTCTGTCTGCATCTATTAATCTCTTATAGACATCATCAATTTCATGCTTGAAAGGTCTGAGATACATTGCTATATGTCCAAGCTTCCCTAGTGATTCACCATTAACTGTGTCAGCACCAACAAGATCTTCAGTAAGCATCTTCTTAAAATTTTGTTTTACTTCCTTGACATCAAGCAAGTTCTCTCCGCTTTCATCTAAAATCTCTACATCTAAGATGGTACAATTATTTTTAATATCAACCATATTAGTGTGACATTGAGTCAAAATTCTTCTTATTTGTCCACTAAAATCCCCTAGCACAGACCTCTTCCACTCTAGTGCATCTAACCAAGACACAGAATCATTCTCATTTGGATCATTAAAAATTTTCTCAGCTACAAGAATATTTGTATCAATTTCCATCATATCTTTTATCTCTGTAGACACTGTGAGCAGATTACTGTCTTCCCTCTTTACATTTCGTAACTCTGCAACTAACCCTTTCCTTTTATCATAAATGAGGGTATATAGTTTCATGACCTCCTCGATGTACAACAAACCATCAACAGTGAGTTGCTCTACCCATTGCTTGATGGCCTTACCTAGGGTTTGATATCTCATGATTTGTTGCAACATGCTAAGATCCATTCCATCAACAGAAACACTCAGAGTTGCATTGAAGGATTGAGAAGTACTATTCAAAATAGATTAAATGAAAGATGTTAGAGAATTCACCTGGGCTTGCACCTTTGCATTCTCCTATTGCTCTGCTTTAACTCTATTTTCTAGCATGCCTACAGAGAATTTTGCATGATATATATCACCTTCCATAGTAGGAGGACCCATGTCAATCTTGGTCATATTGAAATCCACTTTTGTGACTTCATTTTCATCTTTATCCCCGATGGGGTCTACAATCTCCAAAATCATATGCCCTAAGGAAGAATCTGTTACCATTTGAGACATCCTCTTAGCCTTCTTAGCCTTAGGTGTAGGATGCAACAATTTAGCTACAATGTCAACGTTTGTGTCTGTCATTGGGTCATGTCTCCTGATCCTCTTTTTCTCAACAACTTTCTTTAGCCAGGAAGAGGAAGACAAAATTGTACCACACTCACTTGCACCCAGGACAACTATGTCTAGCTGATTAGGAGTATCTTGCACAGGAATTTCATTTGATACGGGGGAGGCTGGAATCTCAAACAAGGAATGAAAAGTACTATCATCAGTAATCTATTGAAAAATGGAAGAATCATTACCAGGTGAAGGAGACACATGAGAAGTCATGTGATCTGCCTGCAATTGTTGTAAAGCATCCAACTTTTTTTCTCGTGGTTTCATGAATGCATGTTGACCATCCTATTCAAATAAACCTTTTAGTTTCCTATTATCTTCAAGCTGGTCTCCATCCCCACCACTACCAGATTGTGAACCAACTCTGTGATGACTTCTCTCACGCCAGTTGAAGTTTTCTAAATTCTGGAGGCCTGGGAGGTTCCTTGCTATCTTGTTCTTGATTCTTTATGCACAGAAGAAGAACCAGCGTGCTCTTGAAAATTTCCCCTTAAGCCACCTCTTGGTCTTCTCCAAAACAAAGGATGACGGGACCTTAATATCAGGATAATAGTTCTTTGCACATGCAACAACCAAGTCTGGACATGGCACAATAGGTGGGAAACCCCCAGCACGAGCTAACGCACTTGTTAGGATTTTATCGGCTATATGTGACTTGGGGTTTTGCTCTAATCAAGCCCAAAAATCCTCCAAGTCCAAATCTATATGTCTTAGCTTGGTATCCTTCACCTTAGCTAAACTATTCTCAATAAACAAAAGCTTCATCTTTACTTGTTTGAGAAACCAGTAAACAAAAGCTTATGTAACTGCTAAGGTTGCCAAATAAATCTCCAGAATATTTGGAGTAAACAAACAGTGCGAACTCATGTGAAAAAATAATTGTTCTTCCCACGCAGTTGACTTAAAGAATTCATATTTATCACTATAAGAAATGGGCAAGAAAGAGCACCAATTAGCTAACCTGGTTGCAAATGCCCGTGTTCAACGCCTGTAGAAGATGCAGTCCAGAGTTCCTCCAAAGTACACCAGTGAAAATGCAGAATAAGGTATGTGCGAGGGTTGCGAACCTAATAAATGTTTCCATAAATTGCATTGATTTCGGTAGCATGTACTGATCTACGATTCATAAATGAGCCGCATAAATTGCCTTCTGAAAAATGTGCAATTGCGCTTCTCACGACATTCCTTATTTATTACGAAAGGACATATGTCACTTCTACCGTGCATGTTAATAAATGTAAAATATTCTAAATTTCTAATAGTTTTTAATCGTCAGATCATCGCAGATCGACAACACAAGTTTTATTTCAGGCCAAAGAACTGACACATCCAAAATTCTACATAAAGTCTCCAGAATAAAGACAAGTGGACTGTGTTGTATGCTATGTGGCTCATCATGATTACATCGTGATGTTTCATGTACATTGCAAAATTAAGAGGTGGGCCCATCTTCACAGTTGAGGGCTTGCGCTCTGCCGCCACCTTGCCCTTTATACAATAATCAATATAAATATATTTATATTTTATTTTTATATATATCTGAACCGTTGATCTAATAATATTTAACGGCTCCTAGTTGATTCTGGAGGATTTTGTTGGCAATGTGTAGCGTTGGAGATCTACCTTCCAGAATTAAACTACAATTGTTGATCAAATGGTGGAACAAGTTACAAGTGGAACAATTTGCTCTGATGGCTGACATTTTGGTGGTCACATTAGTCACCCAAGGTGACCAAGTGGATGCAAAATTCAAGCTTTGTAAAGGGAGCCAATGTACTTTTCAATGTGAGATGTCAAGTCCATACGTGTAAGATGACAAGTCCATAGGAGGATTTCTTGAATTGGATGCCCATACGCTCTCAGAGCATGATATGATTCTGAAGTGACATTTTGGCGTCTGGAGATTTATTTGCAGGGTTAGTAAGATAGACTGATGGATAGGTAATGATTTTTTGAATTCCCAATTTCCCAGCAGTCATGGTTATAAAGGGATAGAGAAATTTGCTTTCGACAATCAATTTCAACTTTTGGTTGTTCCTTGTTAGCTAATTTTCAGAATTATTCAGTTAGAATGCAGTCTTTTTTGGCAGAGGAAAGGGTTAGAGTGGTTACACAGTTGAGTTGTTATCCTTACCTTGAAGGACCTAGTTCTTGTAAGATGAAAAAAAAGAGTCATGGGAACTCCATGTATGACATGGGAGGATCTGGAAAGATAACAACCAGCTATGTGGGAAATAAAGAGGAAGGAGAGTGGTGCCTTTTGGCATCATTCTTCTTTCCGTACAGCTGGAAAGTGCCTTGGCTCGGCAAAAAAATGCATCTGGCAACATTATATGATAGATGGTCTTGCATTTATCTGATGGGTTGTGGTTAACGTTCTCTCCAAATCCATTGGTGCATCTTTTTGGCAGCCTAGTGATGGATTGTGGACAGTGATCTCCCCCAATCCACTGGTTCATGTGTCTAGCAGCTAGCTTAGTGTGATGCTTATTCTAGCTTCCTTCCAGACAGTCCAGACTGCAGAAGGATTCTTCTTTCACCATGTTAGTTTTTCTTCTTAAATTTGGATGAAAGCCCTAGTTTTATTCCCAATTTCCTTCACATATTCTTCCCAGTCCAGTGGTCAGGGCTCAAGTGAAGGTTTCTTCTTCATTGTGTTGTAAGGAAAATACGAGAGAAATATACAGTGTTCAGTTCTCTGTCAACTGGAAATATTTATCCAACAAGGGGCCGAGGGCTTCTTCTTTCGCCATGTAACCTTTATTATAAAGGTATGTCATCTTTGTGTTGTCATCTTTCTATAATAATTGTTTAAGTTTTTTGACTTCATAAAATGAGAGATGATTTTAATTCTAATTTGTTAATTTCATTAATTACACACATTGTTAATCTTTTTTATGAAGGATTCAAGGAATGATTTTGATTAAACTTATTTTTTACATATATTCTAAATTTTAATACTTCCAGAATCAACCAGTCGATCTAACCATAAAATAATAAAACTTAAAAGTTCCAGAATTATGTTATTATCTAAAAATAATAGATAATAAGACAAAAGAATTAAAATGTTGTCAACAATTATAATCTATATCGATAACCCATATTAATATATTATATTAAACAAAAGAGTTTAAGACATTCCTTATTTATTACGAAAGGATAGATGTCAGTTCCGCCACGCATGACAATGAGGCATAAGTTCTATTTCGGGCCAAAGTACTGACACACCCAAATTTCTAATTTTCTATAGTTGAGGGCTTGTGCTCTATTGCCACCTTGACCTTTATACAATAATCAATATAAATATATTTTATATTTTATATATATCTCAACCTTTGATCTATTAATATCTAATAGCTCCTAGTTGATTCCAATTTCCAGAGGATTTTGTTGGTAATGTGTACTGTTGGAGATCTACCTTCAGAAATTCAACAACAACCATTCATCATTTGTTCAATGGTTCACCAAACAATGGAACAATTTACAAGACTACAAGTGGAACAATTTGCTCTATCATTAATTAGAGTCGTACTATTGATTTCATTGAAAGCACCACTTAACCATCTAGATTAGCCAATGTGAATTTCTAGGGTATGCCAGAGTCAATTAAATGGAGTTGCTTGTTATTTATTACCCATTTGTCACGACATTACTGTTTAGGGTAAAATTGGGATAGGGTTTTTGATTTGATTGGTTTGGATGTATCCTCCTTTCACCCTAAAGCATTCAAGGACCTTAGGTCGAGTAAGACTCTACTATCAAGCCCTTGGTCACTTAGAATGTTGGGAAAATTAGATTTGTGTGGTTTGATTGCTTGATTATGTCCAATTATGCTTGAAACCCTAATTATGCAAATATGGAAGCAAACATACGAATACTAGAAAATGCTGCTATAGAAAGATGTAAAATAACAGACAAATGTGTACCAGATTTTGAAGTTCAAGAAGTGGAATAGTCGAGGACTAATGAGCGGGCACCCTAGTCCAGTGCCCTACTTTTTGTCAGGATTTGAGAACTTTATCTACAACCTGTTCCTATTGTCTCAGAGATTTCTCCATTGTAGGATCTAGAGGACTAATGAGCGGGTGCCCTAGTCTAGGTCCTTGTTTTCAGCTTAGATCTGCAATTCTGACACTCTGCAACACTCCTCTACAACTCCACTTTTCCTGCTTCTTCAACCTATAACCTGCAATCATGGGAAAATGGGGAGGGGTTGTGGTGTTTAGAGGCTTGCCTCAGTCAAGCCTCGGAGAGACATTCAAGTCTTTTGAACACTGTTGTTAGATAGAGAGTGCATGCCCTTGGAGGACAGAGGCAAAAACCAAATGATAAATGCTTGAAAACACAAATAATATCACCTTGTAGTGAAGATCTCATGGAAGGAAGAAGGTCTTCATGCCATGAGGAGATGAATACTCAAATTTGCAAATACAATCACATAAACAACACAATATCTACTCTTTCCACACAATGAATTCTTTGAATCACCTTTAGAATTCCAATGCTCATCTAGTAATCCTCTAGTTGTAATCTAGTTTTACAAATGAATGTCTAAACATGCTTATATATGCAACTACAAACAATCCCGCCAAGAATTTCATAATTCAAACTTACCGTGTCAGCATAGGACCCAAATAACGGTCACAAACTGACACTTTGAAATTGGGCCTGACCCAAAATAGGGTAGGACTAGGGCGCAGAAGCCCAAGTCCTCCCTCCCTATTTTAGGCAGGGTCTATCTCAAGTGGTCCACTTAGGTCCTATTTGCCATGACACTTAGGGGTTTTCTCATGGGGATGCCAAAATATGATGTGAGATGTCCTAAATGCATATTAAAGACTCGAGAGCTAAACCTTAAGAGGGAAAAGCCCCCAAGGGAACATTTTTTGATGTTACATTTAGCCCCCACTTTAATGTATGTATAAATGCAAGGCCAATACATGCATTAAAGTACGGTCAACAAACACAGCAAACACGCCAAGCATAGAGAAGACACGCCAATCACAAAGAAGGCAAGAACAGGCACGCAAAACACGTAGAAGACAGTTACAGTCACGCAAAACACGGAGAATACAACATTGAAGACATGCAAAACATAGTGAATGCCGACAAGACAGAGATGATTTTCTTTTCTTTTCTTTTTCATTTTCACATATAAAATGTAGATGCAAGTACAAGGAAAGTAAACACACCACCATAATGCAAGAGGGACTCATCGCCACTGGTCTTTAAGACTGCATATGGGGCAACACATATGCAATACATGCCAAACAAAATAATCACACCACACAAATCCCAAAGCATAGGAGGGACTCATCACCACTGGTCTTTAGACTACGCTTGAGAATAAACACGTAATACACATACTTTGAAGACACAGAAAACACAACAAACAAGCGATGGAGTGTTCCTATTTCTAGGCTCATCACCATCTCAAGCACATTACAGGCACACACAGATGATTGGTCTTCGCCACAACAATTATCGAAGACACGCTTAAGGGTTGAGTTAGTCACAGAACCGCTCCTCGCCTCCGTAGAGGACTTTTAAAAAATGACAGGATGTGCACTCTCTTCAAGAAATACACCATCCCTGCCTCTGCAGAGGACTTAAGATGATTGATTGATTGATTGCAAACAAACTCAGAGTGTAGGAAGTACTCATCACACTAGTCTTTAAACTGCACCTGAGGACAAGCACATTGCTAACATCTACAACATACAGCTTACCTTATATATGCCCCCACCTTAAGGTGGTAGATATCAGGTATCAATATCAAGCACGTTAAGGTAGGAAGAAAACACACAAGGGAACATGGACTTTTGCAAAGCCCATGCCCCCCGAAGGTGACATGTACTTTATGATTGCCAAATGTTCCCACAAACACATCCTTGCAAGAAACATGTTAGTGTCCACATAATCATGATAAACAACAATAATGCATATGATCAATCACATAAAGAGCCAAGGTTAATCTACGAATTCAGAGATCGAGGATAACCATGGCACTATATCGCGAAAATCTCATAACCGAGTGTCACCAAGGCGAGATTCAAAGACAAACAAAGTGCACGGAGCAGCAGTATTGTTATATTTTGTAAGTGAGATAAAACATCATCAATATCACTACGTAGAAAGTACGGAGTGCTTCTACTAGCCAAGCATCGGATAATATATTACAACCCCATCGTCATATTAGGAACTAATTCTAATTTTTGATTTCTCGCTAAAGGGACGCTAGGTCTACATCAGTATAAATGTTTTTCGTCATCCAGCCACTAGATAGAAACACTAGAGGAAGGTAAACAATAAAGCTAGAGACAAGAAACAAGTGTCTTAAGGAGAGTCACGTAGGAGGGTACCCCAAATTCACCAACTGCAACGCTATGTCCGTAAGACACAACACACAACAATGAAAATAGAGAGAGGCAATATAGAAGAATGATGACATAAATAGAAGAAGGTCACAACAGAGGCAGTCTCCAAGTATCCCGGACCTTACAAGAGAATTAGGGGTCATCCCAGGAGGCCTAAACAACACATAACGCATCACGGAGGAAACACATCACAAGAGAAAAAAGGGTTAGAGATACTTACATGTGGGGATCATCCATGCTAGAAGGTATCATCGGGGAGGTTATCATCCTCCCAAATCCAAATGCTAGGAAGAGTTGTAGGTTGTTCCATATGTCTGTCTAATATATTTTGATTACCTCTCAATCCATGAAGGGATAATGGAGGAGGGACCTCAACATAAATATCATCTCTTCGTGGACTAGGTGGGTTATGAAACTGTTCCTTATCCACATCGATCACACCAAATGGGTCAAGATAGTCAAAGCAGTCTTACGTTGTCATAATGTCATCCATTAATGCTTCACTTTGGCTAGGGGGATTATTGGAATTACTAGAGCTATCCTTAGTCTTCTCATCTGAGTTGTCTGAATGTTCAGTTACAGGAGTAGTAGGGTAGCTTGTGAATTCATCATCACTCCCATAATCATTGTCAATGTCATCGCCATATGTTTCAGCTATTAATTCCAAACTATTAAGAGAAGTGTCATGCTCTTCATTCAAAGTGTGTTTTATCATTTCTTCTACTACCCAAGGGTATGCATTGATGAGGGATATGAAATTGTTAAGATCAGATACATAGTCAAAGATTTCGAAGGAAGATGACACAAATACATCCTTGTGATACATAGCTTGTATATAGGTAGTAACATGAGGATGCATACTACGAAATTTGTAGATATTTTCAAATTTTGTGATATATGCATGTAAAGATTCCAAAGAGAATTGATAAGGCAAGGCCATGAGTGCTAAATCAGATTTCAAAAGTTTTTCAAAAGATATACAAAAGATAAGTGCAAGACTATGTGCAAAAATGACTTGAAATGCTTGATTTTTTGTACTTTTTCAATGCGAATAAGTGAAAGAAAAGGTGTTGTGAAGATTTTGATCAGGGGTAGAAAATAATATGTCTGATATTAGTCCACTATAGTGATAATATTCCTCACAACACAATCTTGATGCAAATCTAGAATGATGACTAGTTCAAACCTAGTGGAAATACACCAAAATATGTGGTTTTTTCACCAAATCTCAATGCAAAAGAGAATGACAAAGGGTGTTGTGAGGAATATGATGATGTAAATCAAATTATAACAGTAATAACATCCACCTAATGCCAATAAATCTGTCACAGCACACTTATAGTGCCACTCAAGATCAAACCCTAGTGAAAATATAGCAAAAATATGCAATTTTTCACAATTTTCAACTCCAAGACCTAGTGAAAGGGGTGTTGTAAGGATTTTTAGGAGGTCCAATAAATAATATCAGTCACCTCAAGCCATAAAACTTGTCACAACATTCTTGGAGTGCAAATCTAGGTGAAACCCTAGGGCAAATATAGCAAAAATATACAATTTTTCACCAAATCTTCAATACAAGAGCCCAATAAAAATGTGTTGTGAAGATTTTTAGGAGGGGTAGAAGATAATAACCTTGATAACATCCAATTAGTGCAAAAATATTCTTCACAACATGCCTATGGTGCAAGTTTAGAGAGTCAATAAGGCCAAATCTAGTGAAAATCAAGGTTTTTCAAGCCCTAGGCATGAGATCTTAGTCCAAAATGTTATATGGAGGTTTTGCAATCTGATTTATGATGAAAATTAATCCTCCTTAGATCTGAAAATTATTTTCAAACCCTATGATGCAAAATGCAAATGCAAATCTAATGAAAAATCAATGAAAATGCTAGTTTTTGTTGAAATTTTCTATGTAAAATGCAAATTCTTGAAATCTAAATGTAAATTTACGCTAAAATGCAACATTACAACCAAATATAAATTTGAATGAGTATCTAATATTAGTAGAAAAATCTGAAACAAGATTTTACCTACAAACCCTGGTTTTTGAAATTACTACCTATTATATGAAAATTCAAATTTTCTAACAAAACCCTAGCAATTTTATGATGAAAATGCAATGCAAGTGATTGAATTTTTGTAATTTTCTGCAATTTATCTCAAATCTAATGCAAAAATCAGAAATTTAATTAAGTTCAAATTAATTGATGAGAATTATATGAAAATGCAAACCCTAGAATGCAATTTTTTTTAATTTTTTTAATTGTTTTGTAATTTTTTCAATGCAATAAGATGAATGATGATATGAATGCATGAAATCACTGTAAATTTGAAGAAAAAAACTCAGCAAGGTGCCAAATTCATTTAAAACATGGATTCACCAAAATGTTTAGGGTAAAATTGGGATAGGGTTTTTGATTTGATTGGTTTGGATGTATCCTCCTTTCACCCTAAAGCATTCAAGGACCTTATGTCAAGTAAGACTCTACTATCAGGTCCTTGGTCACTTAGAATGTTGGGAAAATTAGATTTGTGTGGTTTGATTGCTTGATTATGTCCAATTATGCTTGAAACCCTAATTATGCAAATACGGAAGCAAACAGACGAATACTGGAAAATGCTGCTACAAAAAGATGTAAAATAACAGACAAATGTGTACCTATTTCTAAAGTTCAAGAAGCAGAATAGTCGTGGACTAATGAGCAGGTGCCCTATTCTAGTGCCTTGCTTTTTGTCAAGATCTAGGAACTTTATCTGCAACCTGTTCCTGTTGTCTCAGAGATTTCTCTGTTGCGGGATTTGGAGGACTAATGAGCGGGTGCCCTAGTCCAAGTCTCTGTTTTCAACTTAGATCTACAATTCTGACACTCTGCAACACTCCTCTACAACTCCACTTTTCTTGCTTCTTCAACCTGTAACCTGCAATCACAGGAAATGGGGACAGGGTTGTGGTGTTTAGAGGCTTGCCTCAGTCAAGCCCCAGAGAGACATTCAAGTCTTTTGAATATCGTTGTCAGATAAAAAGTGTGTGCCCTTGTAGGATAGAGACAAAAACCAAATAATAAATGCTTGAAAACATAAATAATATCACCTTGTAGTGAAGATCTCATGGAAGGAAGAAGCTCTTCATGCCATGAGGAGATGAATGCTCAAATCTGCAAATACAATCACATAAACAACACAATATTTGCTCTTGCCACATAATGAATGCTTTGAATCACCTTTAGAATGCCAACGCTCATCTAGTAATCCTCTAGATGTAATCTAGTTTTACAAATGAATGCCTAAACATGCTTATATATGCAACTACAAATATTCCCGCCAAGAATTTCATAATTCAATCTTACCGTGTCGGCATAGGACCTAAATAACGGTCACAAACTGACACTTTGAAATTGGGCCTGACCCAAAATAGGGTAGGACTAGGGCGCAGGCACCCAAGTCCTCCCTCCCTATTTTAAACAAGGTCTATCTCAAGTGATCCCCCTAGGTCCTATTTTCCGTGACACTTAGGGGTTTTCTCATCGGGATGCCAAAATATGATGTAAGATGTCCTAAATGCAGATTAAAGACCCGGGAGCTAAATGTTAAGAGGGAAAAGTCCCCAAGGGGACATTTTTTGACGTTACAAGTACATATCATGTATATATGATAGTGTTTATTGTTTCAACCTTATATTGCATTACTAAGTTTCAGATAGTAGAAGAATCAATAAACTATAAAAGTTCAAAGTAATGGCTTTCATTACAACAGTTGTGCGAGGAAAGTGAGTTACCAAGTACTTATTTTGTGATCATTCATGATTTTGAATTTAACTTTGTGATAGAGTTCTCAGTTCATAGATGTAGAATCGTAATAAGAATGATGGAAAATTTTGTTTGTGTGTGGCTATGCAGGATGTTATTGCTTTGCATGTCTCAGAATGAAGAAATACGAGCATTCGTCAAGTGGAATAAATCGTGTCAAGAATCGACACTTTTAACATTTGTAAATAATGCATTCTATTCTGGGTGGTGGGTTGAATCTCCCACACATGCATGCATGTATGAGAAACTAGAAATTTGAGTTGACGCATGGAATTGGTATTGCAACTCAATTGCTAGTGACATCAAGAAAATCAATTTAATTTTCCTTTACTTGCCTTATTGTTACGCATACCTAGTGGTTTCTTGTACATATAAAGCAAGGTTCTATAGTAAATCATTTACTGTCATTGTGAATGAGGACATAATTGAATTTGTAATGGAGCCATTGCTTGTTAATAGGATAATTATGGACTACAGTGAAATATTCATTAAGCATCGTTGAAAAAAGGAACCAAAAAGATTTTGGAGGATCAAAGCAAGGTTTGAAGGTTGAAGGGTAGGAGTTTTGTTTGGAACTTTGAGGTTGGTTAGATGGTAAGCATGAGTTTTCCACAGTCCATGACAATATTGCGTGAAGAGCTTCTGGATGTAATTGTCTGTGTGTGTTTTTTGCATCTATTAGATGTTGGTTAGAAACTTAGATGTTCATGTACGATGTAATTCCCCAATCTTTTTTGAAGGGTGATGTTAAATTTTAATAAAAAAAATATAGAAGTAATTATGGTTTGAAATTGACATGAGTTTAATGGCAAATTGCAATATATACAGATCATAGATGGTTCAAATTTTCAATATTAAAAATTTAAATAACATTCATCACATGGAAAAAAGAAATGAGTTCAATGGCAATGTACAACAATGTATAAAAAGGGCAAAGATAAATGGATGTGTTATGTCAATTCAAAATTTTATGGTTTTTATGTTATCACGATTCACTCTGCAAAATCTCCAAGTAAAAACATTGCAGCTGGTGTTGTCTAAGGCATTTAGGGTTTATCCTTCTAATTGATCGTTGACCTGTGTAGCCAGTCTCCCCAACTTAAGTTGTTATTTTATCCCCTCGGTGGTGGTCATTTTATCATATATTATATTACTATCAATACTAATACTAATACAATATATAATATAAATTAATAAGATATGATGTTAATCATATTATATAATACAATATATAATATAATAATAGTTATATATGGTTAATAATTATTGAAGCAACAATACTTTTCCCAGGCATTAAATGGCTCTCCCGTGCGAGCTTCTGACAACCCTGCTAGCATGAGCAATAATGATTTAAAATTATTAATGACAACACAAACTAAAGATTGATGCTACAAAAATCTAGGTAACGAATAAATGCATCTTTCACCTAAGGTGTGTGTTCATTAACAAACTTCCTTTAAATCCTGGAGGTCTCCAACAAAATGGCACTTGTCTAGCTTGTTCAAAACATGGGATGGAGACTCCCATAAGGCTCCACTGCAATAAGCACCAGGTTGCCTTTCTGGGTCGTATTACAAATTACAGACTGATGATCATTTGTAAGTAATAGAATGAACTCTTCCTTGAGGCAATGAAGATGGTCCTGGGTAAAGACTTCTTGGTCTCAAAGGAAATATATAGGGTAAATACAGACATTTCCTCGCACTTTCTAGCTTCTTTGTTTGACCTGGGAGAGGCATAGGTGGATGCGTGGTGATTCTATGGGAGGCATTCACTCCGGATATTCTTTTGGACGACGTAGATGTGACAATTTTTGTAGAATTGGGGGTTAGGATCCCATGGCCGAGAGACCTGAAGAAGTTGTAGGAGGAAGAGGAGGGTGTAGCTAGGTAGTCATTCTTGCTAAACATGAATGAGCAGCAACTAGGAAGGCACAGGCTTTGGGCAGCTCATGGGAGAGACTTTCTTCGACAAGCAATTGGAATGGACAAAGAGGAGACTTTGGTATGGATTGATCACTTCACAGCCACTATGAGTGCGGGGGAATTCTATTGGCCATAGGAGTGGTCGGGCTTCTAGTCCCGAGGCCACTTTTTTGGTAATTGCCACTCTAGGGATCAGGGTGGTAGGGTGGCAATTTTTCGAGCTAGTGGTTGATGTTGTGTGTTTTTGGAGCCTGGGCTGGTAGATTAGAGGGCTAATTTTGGGAATTTTCTTGACACTAAATTTATTTTTTTGGCATAATCAATGCTCTTGTATTAATCTGCGAAGAGCCCTAGGCTCGAACCGAATGTAAATATTTTTGTATTAATATAATTTCCCGCACATGGTGCGGTTTACCAATCAAAAAATGTGTTTCTATCCTATTATTATAATTATTTTTCGATGATTAATTACTTTCTACATTATTATTAATGTGTTTAATTTATTCTATTAGTTATTATTCAATTAACATATGAAGTTGTAGAATTGTGTTTCTATCATATTTTTGTTATTACTTTTGGATGATTAATTACTCCTTACATTGCTATTGATGTGTGTGGTTTATTTTATTAACTATTGAATTTAATCTTCAAGGATAATATATTTTAATCTTGGTGTATTGCTTCTTTTGTTTTCAACATTTGTTTTAGTTGTTGCTACCTCTTTTCTCTAGACAAGGTTAGATTAAGCCATTTATCAAGGAACTGACCTTTAGAATCTATTATTATCATACATTTATTATATAATTATTATAATTATTATCATATATTACATTCAAAGTACATACAATGTTTATAGAGAAAGTACATTCAACATGCTAGAAATTGAAACTTACTACTTAGAATAGGGACAACTTCTCATAAATTGCTCTGTATTACATTATCAAAGTTTCCCAAATCTTCCAATCTCTTTACAAAGTGGAACAACATGTTCTTTTATAGACACAAAAACATGTTTCCCTAAAACTCACTACCAACTGCCAGTTACAAATCTTACACTACAAGCCACCACCATAAGCATTGGGAAGCTAATTCAAATTACATATGAAGAGAAAAAGACAAAAATACAATTCAACTTGGAGATGCCAAAAAACCGTTATAAGTGTTTTATCCTAATGATGAAGAAGACATATCACATGATTGGATCTTTGTTCACCCTGGACACATTTATCCATACTTCTCCACCCAAGCTGCACATGCTTTCTTTGATGGCCATTGGAAAGGAATCAATTTTGCTATTTTTTCATTATGCCCTGCATACCTAGCATCCAATAAGATTTTTGACTCCTTATAGAATATCTCAAAATTCAACTCCAATGCATGTAGCTTATCAAGTGTAGAACTTAAAATTTTCATATTTGGATCACCATCTACACAACTTGAAGATACGAGTTGACTGGTTATATCTTCAAAATCAGCCTTCCATTTGTCCATAATTTTCCAATATGCTTGGCATAATCTTTTTATCTATCTTCTCAATTGATTGTCTTTTCTCCTTCAAAACTTTATCCTTGATTTAAACTGGAAAGCCACTACCTCTTCTAACAAAAGCAACATGTCAAGGGTTAATTTTATTTCTGTTGGAGCATCAGGGGCAAACCTTGAACATCTATGAATTTCCCTTATTTCTCCAGTTCTAGGTAGCCATACCCTAATCATGTCCTTCAAGCTTTCCTTATCCTTCTCATGTTTGTCTTAGGTTGTCCTCAAACTTGAATAAGATTTCCATGTATCATCAACCCTGGATATAATCTTGGATAGCCTATGGTTAATCAAATTTGTAACCATTTCCTTAACAGTGATCTTCTTCTCATCTTTCAAACTTTTTACTTCTTCCTTCAACTCTTTAATCTCTGAGAGCAATGTCTCTCTATCTGTTGGGAAAGCTTCTGCAGCATCCATAGCGACTGAAACATTCTGAATTGAAGTACTTGATGATAACAACATTTGTCCCTTGTACTTATTCAATTTTGCCATTTCCTATCCATATTTCAATAAAAGCTCATCATAGTCCTTCTACTGTTTATTGGTGATAGCCTCAACAAATTTAGTTGTGTGAACACTCAAGCTTGCAGCTTGAGGAGCTGGAGTATCTGATACTATTTTTATTGTCACATCTCCTATTAATTCACCTAAACCCATCCTTGGATTTTTATTGTTTGGGGCCAATGCCCATATTGCCAAGGTCTCAAATTCGGGATTGAACCCTGCACCAGAGAATGCTTTATCTACCTGATCATCAGAGATATCTGTACCCATCCTTGTGACAGTATCAAATGTAATTACATCTGCCAAAGTCTAATGAGGAAGTAACAATAGACCACTCTTTTCCACCAAAGCTCTCCCTTCATTAGGGTCATCTTGGTGATATCCTGGCTCAATTCATTGAGCACCCTCTATGTTATTTCTTCATACTTCTCAGGATCAGCTCCTCTTTTTGCTTCTTCCACTTTCTTCTGAAATTCTTCATTTCTCACTTTCAACACATACCCCTTAAATTCATGGGTATTGACAAAGGCATCATCTTCTAAAAATTGTGCACAAGTGAGCATTTTGATGTCCTCTGTATCCACCTGGTCACTAGAAAGTGACCTTGCCAACTTGTTATCTAGAGAAATTCAAATTCTCTCAGGTGAATTCACCTGTTGAGAAATTTCTTGTTCTTGTTCATTAATTTCCTCCTCCAAGTCCACAAACTCTATTTCTTCTTCATGCTCCAAGTCAATGATTTTCAAGTTTTTGGTTGGAGGTGAATCAAGAGACTCATTTCTTCTGCTATATGGCTTGACTATACTCCTTGGATCATATGTAGGTCTCTCTTCACCTGCAGGGGCACTTTCAATCAGAGTCTCTGCATTGGCAAGAATTTTCTGAATCCGTATTATTGGGTCATTTTCCTCTGCAAAAGCCCCAAGATATGCAGAATTCAATTTTTTTTCATTCTTTCCCCTTCCATCACTGCTCTCCACTTTTCCCATAATAAATGAATTTCCTCCATGGTAGCACAATTTCTCACTATGTCCTCATCATACAGGACCTGATGGGTGAATTGTGGCCTTTTGACATTAAGTCTCACCCTGTTGATGAAACCTTCTAGATCAAATACCCTTAGGTGTTCGAACCCCCTCTTGTAGCCTTCCAAAACTAAATCAATTTGATCTAGAGCATCTTTATTTGTAGCCCAGAAGTCACAAAACTTGTGTTGTTATATGGAGCCTAATCAGACTCGGAGGTTAAATTTTCCCCTTTTATCGGCGTGGTTTACCCCTAAGTTATTTAATGGGGTCAAGGGGTAGCGCCCCTTGTGGGGGTTTGGGGGCAGCGCCCCCAAGATGGGGTCAAGGGGCAGCGCCCCTTGCGGGGTCTAGGGGCAGCACCCCTGGCACGCTCCCTGTCGCAATACAAGGCGGGGTCGAGGCGCAGCGCCCCTGAAACCTCACATGATTTTTATTATTTTATAAAGGCATCGGGAGTTATTTTTCTATTGGCCAACATAAAAAAACCCTATTTTGTAACCGACATAAGGCTTGATAAAAGCGGCTAAGGGTTACATGATTATTGACTACATTTGACCTAGAAATTGAAAAAATGGATTACATGATTATTGTGCCCAAAGTTTAAAATAAACCAGAGGACTAGATGTAACACTCTGACTATGAGGTGAGCACCATCCAAGTGGATTTTTCTAGAATGAAAAATTCTAAAAAAATTAATGTATCAAAAAAGAACAACGAAGTGGTGTACACATCATTGCTAAAGCAAGAGAGAGAACAAAAAAGGTATGGTTGTTTTTTAATTTCCTGGTAACTTTGTTGAATATATTGTCTAAAAATCAGAGTTGTAATATAGATAGGTCACAGGTTCTAGTAATTGAGTTACAACACAAGAAAAATATATTTAGTGATGTTAATTCCATTCAAATTGCTCATTTTCATTTGACTTTATGATTTACGTAATAGGTTGCAGACTCAAATAGAAAAGTTACAGGGAGACATAGCAAATGAAAAAGCCAAGAGGAAAGCAATAGAGAACAAGACCAAAGAATTATAGAAAAGGATAAAAAACTCTAACTCTACATCTACAAGTGAAGTGAATAAACAGATAGAGGTGGAAGTGAATAAATTGTAGAAAATGTTAAGTGAAAGTAAAAAAAAATATTATATTGAAAAAGCCAATTCAGAAAAATTAGAACAATCCTTGAATCAAGCCAAAGACAAACTGCAGGCAACAGAAAAAGTAGGACATATGTGGGAAGAAAATGTGGAGAAAGAGAGAAAAAACTCTAAAAATTTGTAGATAAAACTGAAGAATGTAGAAAATGAAATAAAATCCTCCAAAAAGAAAGTATTTGAATTTTATAGAAACACAATGGTTTATATAAAACATAACATGTGGGAGAAAATTATGAAGAGGATTGATGATATGTCTAAAATGTTTGAATTCATTGATGATATACTATTATGTAGTAATACACTCAAAAAATACATTGCTGAAAATGGATACATGGCAACTTCAAAACTGTCAGATGCAAACAACATTTTGGAATCAATCTACAATGCTACTAGTGAAGAATTGGAATCGAAAGGAATTAAGAACTGTATTGATGCCATAATAAAGGTCTCATCTATCATTGAAAAATGTGAGATGCTGGAAGAAGCATGACATCTTTTGGAACAAGCTGCAGTATTGACAAAGAGGATGCAAACGAAGGAAGAATACTTCAGAAAGCTTGGTTTGCCGGGGGCTTTTGACCCATCATGCTGATACATTGGAAAGGCTGCTTTCAAAAAGAATATGGAGGATAAAATGAAGTTGGATAAGGACCAGTTTCCTCAAAATCTTGATGAGGCAAACATTTTGGATTCTATCTCACCATTGATAACCTTGAATGGAACTTTTAGTGAAATATTGAAGCCAAGTAAATATATGAATTATAATTATAAACTTTTATCACACTTACAACTCGCTCAAATTGGGTTAAGAAAAGTTATGTATACTTCCATCAAATGAAGAGTGGAGCACTCTACAAAAGCTGATAAAATGATTTAGTAATATGTGTTTCCAACAGAGCATTATGCAGAGTTAGTTTTGAGCAAGTTATTGTACATTGTAAATGTAATACTTCAATGTATTCCTTCGGACCTTCATTTGAAAATCTATATAACACTGAAATCCATTTATGTGTTCATTGTTCAAATTATCTGTACTATTTAATTGCCTCCTTTAAGAAAACTCTGGTTTCTACATACACATTAAAAATTTGCTAATGTTGTATATTAATATGTTGTTGTTGTTGATTACTATGCAATGCAATAAATGAAAAACAAATGAAACACTATTGTAGTTATAGAGAAGAAAAATTACTTTGCATTTAGTTTAATGCTTGTAAAACTTATCAATATCACAGAATAATAATATGAAAATATTAATTTTTATATTGAAAATGAAGAATGTACATCACTGATAGTCAAATCAAATGTCATCAACAACATTTTGGAGTTTGGAACATGAAATACAGTATAAATACCTAATAACTGCTAATTCCCTTCAAATTGCCAAATCATCTTGTCATCCTCATTCTCCTCCCTTTGACCATGATATCCAATGCCATCCTGATCATGTTCTTCATTTTCTTCTATCTCCATATCTCCATATCTCCACTTAAGAGTGTCTCATCAACACCACTACCACTACATGTGGTTCTGGTATTCATTGTGTCACTGTCATTTGTGCTATTATTGTTTGAAGTGTTGCACAACCCTCTTCTTTCACATAAGGACCTCCAGATTGCGAGTGCCATATCAAAAGGAAAACTCTGGATATCATGTCTAGTTGTATACATTCTCAAGTAGTTTTCCAAATTCTTGTCAAGTTTATTTCTTATCTTTGATGTTAGGAATCCCAATGCACTAAAAATTTTGTCATCCTCCACCGACCCCAATATCATGGTTTTACATAAATCAGCAAGTTGAAATTTTTTTGATAATGCATCACGTAATATTTTGCTTTGACTTAAGGTTGCCTGAAGCTTTGTTATCGATCCCTCTTGCTAGGGAGCCTCCATGAGTTAAAACTGTTCCATCATTGAAGTTGCAAATCGACCTGATTGCTCTTTAAGCTTAGTTTAATTTAAAATTCCTTCTATTTATTGTCCATCGAGTTATGTACTTTTGCAAAAATGAGTTGTTAAGGTCTTTATCTTGTTTTTGTAATCACTTGGTTCAGAGTTGACCCAATATTGAGGATACATGTAATGTTGCCTTTTGGGACAACACTAATTTTTTCCTAAATTATCAATTTCGAAGCAAACAAAGTTTTAGAGAGTACTTTGTTCTGACTTAATCCCTACAACAAGTTAGAAATCTTAAACATCAGTAAGTCCATAACAATTAATAAACTCAATTAAATTTTACCTTGGGATTATCAACCATGGGGGAGCATGGAAGAGAGTGACTCAATGGGGTGTCTTAGCCTCTCTAGGCCCAAAGGCATAACCCTTCAACTAAAAGGTAGAACCCCTTTGGCCTTATGTGGCCCATGCCATTCATATGAGGTGGCATACCTAGTGAGGATTTTAATTTATCCGTTATCTCCTCATCTTGCCATCTTTCCCATTTCCTCATGATTGGTCTCCTTATATTTCTATACCATGATAGGGGAGTGAGGTCTCAAAAGGGTGTCCTGGTAATCCAACTCTCCTAGGCCCAAAGGTAGAGCCCTTCAACTAAAAGGTAGAACCCCTTTGCCCCATGTGAACTTATCATTTCCCATCTTGGGTGGCGTATCTAGAAGAGGGCCCCTCCTGGTAGCACAACTCTCCTAGACCCAAAAGCAAAACCCTTCAACTAAAAGGCAGAACCCCTTTGGCCCATGTGGGCTCATTCCATTCCATCTTGGGTGGCGTATCTAGAAGAGGGCACCTTTTGGTAACATGACTCTCCTAGACCCAAAGGCAGAACCCTTCAACTAAAAGGCAAAACCCCTTTGGCCCATGAGGATGCATTCTATTTCCTTTTGGGTGGCGTACCTAAGAGAGGGTCCCATATCCCTTTTGTACTTTTCCTTCCTCTTATCATGGTATAGGTCTACGCATAATAACTCTTATCAATTCCACATTTTTAATTAATCATATCAACAATACATAATGAATTATGAAGAGGACATCATAAATTAAAAATACAATATGCATGACCTATCATACTTAACCCATACATTACATAAATCTACCACAATCAGATTTCAAACCTCTATATATGTATTATCCCACTTCTTTCTTATTGTACTCAGATATATATAAATCATAAATATGTATATTTCTCCTCTTTACACTTAGCAGATGAATATATATTTTTGATTGCTTGTTCTCCCCTTCTCAAATGCCAATCACCAAACTATATATATCTTCATATTTTGTGAAGGGATACATCCCTTTCAAAGGTGACATCCTTCCACATGATGGCACCTTTAATGGATTAATTAGTTTGTATTGATCACTGCCAATGACTATTGTTTATCCTAAATATTGTTGCCTTTTAAGTTGTAGTTTACACAACCCATAGATAATGATGATCAATGTTTATATGTAATAATTGTTTGCTAATACTTATTATCGTTGCTTGTCCACTGCCCATGATATATATATATATATATATATATATATATATATATATATCATAATAATATTATTTATATTAATAATTATATTTGCTACTTATATTTAATAGTATAATTTAAATAAATATTTTATATATTATATTTTAATTATACTAATTTATATAAGGCTAATTTATTATTTAAATAAACACATTTGATTTACAATGAATAATTCAATTATAAATCACTAGTATAGGGACATGACAACCCTCCCCACTCAAGATTGCTTGTCCTCAAGCAATCACAATGAGTTATTTCATTACCTTGCACTTGTAACGTCTACCCTCCGATGTGTTGAGACAAAATCGTGGATTTGATCTAGAATGAATATTGCTTTAGTGAAGAAAAAATGATTGTCATTCCATGAAAGAGAATTTGTGACCAAGGAATACTTGAAAAGTCTAATGAAAGACAAATGTATAGCCAAGCATTTGTTTGATGTTTTGAATAACAACGACGTGATGCAGCTATCATAGATGAAGATGTGGTTTTACACAATGAGAAATATTTTCAATGCTAAGTATTGAGATTCCAAGATTCCAATGAATAATGAAAATGTCTTGATCTTTGATTACGAGATTTAGTCTTGTACTTGTCATCTTGTAGTTTTACCTTTTGATATTTTATTGAGAAGAGTCATGTTCTTGAGGAGTAACTGATTATATGATGTCATAGAGAGAAAATTTATGATCAAAGAAGATTTGGTAAGCTTTTATTTGATTTTGAATAGCAATGTGATTGAGGTTAATACAAGTGTTATAGATTAATATGTAGTTAATCAAGTGAATACAGGAAGGAAAAATCTTTTCAAGGTTAAAGAAGAAATTTGGTAGTATTAAGAATCCAAGATTGGAGATTTGAAATGAAACAGTATTGATGAAAAATCTGAAAAATGAATCTAATGATGTTGTAGAGAAGATAAATTCGAGTAAGACTTTGATTGCTGAGCAAGTTGTAGAATAATCAATGAACGATGATAAAATAACATAGAGAATGATCCTGGGATTATGGGTTATGGGCCCACAATATAACTTAGCATAGGCTTATATAACAACTATTGTTCACAGGATGGCAGGAAGACTTCTCTGATACCACTTGTAATGTCCCCTTTTGGGACAACACTAATTTTTTCCTAAATTATCAATTTCCAAGCAAACAAAGTTTTAGAGAGTACTTTGTCCTGACTTAATCCCTGCAACAAGTTAGAAATCTTAAACATCAGTAAGTCCATAACAATTAATAAACTCAATTAAATCTTACCTTGGGATGATCAACCATGGGGGAGCATGGATGAGAGTGACTCGATGGGGTGTCTTAGCCTCTCTAGGCCCAAAGGCAGAACCCTTCAACTAAAAGGCAAAACCCCTTTGGCCTCATGTGGCCCATGCCATTCATATGAGGTGGCATACCTAGTGAGGATTCTAATTTATCCGTTATCCCCTCCTCTTGCCATCTTTCCCATTTCCTCATGATTGGTCTCCTTATATTGCTATACCATGATAGGGGAGTGAGGTCTCAAAAGGGTGTCCTGGTAATCCAACTCTCCTAGGCCCAAAGGTAGAGCCCTTCAACTAAAAGGCAGAACCCCTTTGGCCCATGTGAACTTATCATTTCCCATTGTGGGTGGCGTATCTAGAAGAGGGCCCCTCCTGGTAGCATAACTCTCCTAGACCCAAATGCAAAAGCCTTCAACTAAAAGGCAGAACCCCTTTGGCCCATGTGGGCTCATTCCATTCCATCTTGGGTGGCATATCTAGAAGAGGGCGCCTTCTGGTAACACGACTCTCCTAGACCCAAAGGCAGAACCCTTCAACTAAAAGGCAAAACCCCTTTGGCCCATGGGGACTCATTCTATTTCCTTTTGGGTGGCGTACCTAAGAGAGGGTCCCATATCCCTTTTGTACTTTTCCTTCCTCTTATCATGGTATAGGTCTATGCATAATAACTCTTATCAATTCCACATTTTCAATTAATCATATCAACAATACATAATGAATTATGAAGAGGACATCATAAATTAAAAATACAATATGCATGACCTATCATACTTAACCCATACATTACATAAATCTACCACAATCAGATTTCAAACCTCTATATATGTATTATCCCACTTATTTCTTGTGTGTACTCAGATATATATATAAATCATAAATATGTATATTTCTTCTCTTTACACTCAGTAGATGAATATATTTTTTTGATTACTTGTTCTCCCCTTCTCAAATGCCAATCACCAAACTATATATATCTTCATATTTTGTGAAGGGATACGTCCCTTTCAAAGGTGACATCCTTCCACATGATGGCACCTTTAATGGATTGCTTAGTTTGTATTGATCACTGCCAATGACTATTGTTTATCATAAATATTGATGCCTTTTAAGTTGTAGTTTACACAATCCATAGATAATGATGATTGTTGTTTATATGTGATAATTGTTTGCTAATACTTATTATCGTTGCTTGTCCACTGCCCATGGATCACAGCCTTTTATCTTATATTTGTTTGTAGCTTTAAACATAATCGTTGCATCTTATATAAGAATTGGTGCCTTTATATTAGTCTCGTCTCCTTTATATAAATCGTTGCACCTTATTATTATTATTTCATAATGCTGTCTTTCCTTAGTATAAAGCAGATCACTGATCTTGATATCATAATATCTTTATTTTATATATATATATATATATATATATATATATATATATATATATATATATACATATATATATATACATATATATATACATATACACACACACACACATATATATATATATATATAATATCTTTTGAATATATTAAATATATATATATATATATAATATTAATATTTATTTATATTTATTTAATATAATATATATCATAATAATATTTAAATTATTAATATTTATTTTTTATATTAATAATTATATTTGCTACTTATATTTAATAGTATAATTTAAATAAATATTTTATATATTATATTTTAATTATATTAATTTATATAAGGCTAATTTATTATTTAGATAAACACATTTGATTTACAATGAATAATTCAATTATAAATCACTAGTATAGGGACATGACAATACACTTTAGACATGGCTTCAAGCAGTTCATCACGAGGGAATCGATCTCTAATATCTGAGGAAAGAGATTTCACAATATTCTTTAAAGTATTACTTATAGAAATAACAATCTTGTCAAAAGCTTCCCTTGAAACAAGTTCTTCTCTGATAGTACGCTTGACCTTGTTAAAACAGTGCATTGGTATCTCAAATCCCTTTACAAAGACACATAACTCCCTACAATCATTAAACTGTAAAAATTAGCAGGATTGGTCACATTTGTTATCAAGTGCCAGCTGCTAAATTCTGGACTTATGAAGGACTTGTCTGATAGATATATATTATTGAAGGTCATGCATATCATTCAATGCAATTTAGTATATTCAGAAATATACATAGTTCTTTCTTGGGATTTTTTCATAAGCACGTTCATTTCCTCCAGCATGGGAAGAATACCAGCTAAAACAAGGAGTGTCTCTATGTCACTTAACCTATGTAAGAGGTTAGGAGCCTTGTCAACTGAGAAACGATGGTCGTACATTACACCAATCAAGGATTGATATTCTACAAAAATCCTTTTCACTGGTTCATGCAAGGAGATCCATCTAGTATCAACATCCTTAAGAAGCTTGTTTCCTACAGTTACTCCCTCAGCAAAATGTTGAAATTCCAAAAATCGTTTGGGAATTCGACATAAGTATGAGAAAAGCTCGCAGACTAGATCTTCAACTTTTGATATTGTAGGAAACTTGCTCACCATTTTAAATGCTAAATTCATTCTGTGGGCCATGCAGTGGATGCCAATCATGTATGGTGAAATAGAAGTTTGTAGCTTTACACATAGACCGTTCCTATGACCTTGCATTACTGAAGCTCCATTCGCCCCTACACACACCAACTTTGTGGCAATTGTGAAGTCATCCATACCCCTAATTTCAATCAAAGATTTCTTAACTATCTCAAATAGATTTTGTGATGTTGCATTCTCCTTTATTTTATAAACAGAGAGTAAATGAGTCAGACATGATTTTCCACAGTATACACATGCATACATACCCAAGAAGTATTGTCTATTGTTGTAACTTCATCTAGAGATAATGCAATAAAAGTTGATTCTTTTATTTTTTCCTGTAAATCATATTTTTCCACATCAGCAAGACAACTTGCCCATTCCCATCCACTGTTTATTGACCAATGTGTATTAGGAAAATTAGGAACGCCCATAAAAGATAATAAACTATTATATTCTGGGTAGTCTGTCATAGGACGCCCTTTGGTCAAAATATGAAAAACAACACCCAACTGAATAGTTTTTGCCATTTGTGCTTCTCCCATCATCTTTCCAAATTGAGCTTCAATTGAACCTCCACCTGCATGAATCTTCGCCTTTCTTTGCATATGCGCATTGTATTCAAGGGCATTCTTTACATGAAGACATTTGTCCTTCATTTTCCATCTTATTACTAATTTTTCCAGTCCATATATGATTTGTTTTTCATAAACTTTGCCAATATGTTTTTCTATGGTGTCGAGTTTTAGTTGCAATCTCTTGTCTCTACGATATTTCCAACTGTAAATCTTACACTTGCATTCTGTGGGAGGTTCATCTTTGTTTGCATTCTCCACCGATTCAATGAATGGGAATTTTGACACCTAATCAATTTGAAAACTCCTTAACATTTTGCACTCACGCCCTTTTTTTGATTTGGCTTTTCTTTTCCCCTTGCGTGTACTTGCAAGATCTTCATCTTCATTAATTTCTATAACTTCATTATCATTTGTTGAGTTTGATTTATTCATATTATCATTCATGCTACCTTGGGTATTCCTTGGAACATCAATATCATATGTGGCGTTGTCATCATTCTCGCTACCTTGGGTATTCCCTTGAACATCATCTGTGGCATTCTCATCATTCTCGATACATTGGGTATTCTCTGCCCCTGGAACATCATCTGTGGCATTGTCATCATTCCTGCTACCTTGGGTATTCCCTAGAATATCATCCGTGGCATTGTCATCCAAGTCAATAGATGGTATAGGTTCTGATGTTGTAGCTCCATCAGATGGACTGCCAACATTGCCAAAGTACGACTTTATGTTTCTCCATTTTAATGACCTTGACCTCCCTTCACCACCCTCAGACAACTTCTTCTTGCTCGACATCTCTCACGAATTAAAAGCTACAAAAAAATGTAATTTTGTTCAAGAAGGAATCATAGATGATAGAATATAGATCCCTGATTCTCTGGGTCCTAGATTAAGATATCTCCCTAGTCCTAGACTCCTAACTACTACTTAATCAATATCATTTGTAACAAATTACAATGAAACCAAACAAAGACATAAATAATCAACATGAATCTTATATTATTACACAGTAAAGAAATGATCACTTGCCCTTCTGTGACTCGCCAATGCCTGTAGCTGTAACTTCTTTTATGATCCGAAATGAATAGAGGATTCGAGAGCTCAAAGCTGAACAAAATGTCTAAAGGATTAATTAGAGTTTTAAATGCATTTATATCAATGCATATTTGGCGAATACCGCGGGATTTTCAAATGGTAGTATAATAATTTGATGAATCCTACGTACTATTAATAGGACACTTGTAAATGTTAGGCAAAATGGACCTCCATCAAACACGTATGTTGTAATTTTCTAGGTGAATATGGCCCTCAGATTAGCATGGAGTTATAATGATATTGGCGAAATTGGTCCTCATACATGTGAACCGTTTAATTATACTGGCAAAATTGGTCCTCGTGCATGTCAACCGTTTAATGATGTTGGCGAAATGGGTCCTCATGCGTGTCAACCATTTAGTGATATTGGCAAATATGTGGGTGAATTAAAACATGCCTCCGAAATTATAGGTGAATCACCGTTAGACCTGCATAGAATACCGTGGCAAAACTACTAACTATAAATGACTCAAAAATTAATAGGGTGGCAAATTGAAACACATTAAATCCAAAAAAACTGAGTGAATTGGCCCCTTGCCGGCGGGAATGTATTTGCCAATTCCCAATTCGTGGATATGAACTATTCACCAATTGGCGAAGATTTGCCACTAAAATAATCTCTGGCTGAAATAGTGAAAAAATTCAATGCGCAAGTACTTGAAAATTAATGAGGAGGATGAAGTGTCCCTATAACCCATGCTTTTACAGGTCCTTCCAAGGACAAATTAGCGCCAGGGCATGGACGTTCCTCAAATTCTGCAGATCTTTTGACAGGGCCATGGGCCAAAATTGAATGCAACAAGGGTGACTGGGCACAACTTGTTGATTGATTTCAAAGCCCATGGCTGCTACAAGGATTTGAAAAAGCTATATATGCATATGTAAAAGATGTATTAGTGGTTGGTTGGTCACTGGGTTGTTATTCAGACTGAAGCGTTTGATGCTTGATCTTGACCTTATGATGTTTCCTAGAACCAAATGAATTTGATTGATTGTGTCCTCTTTTGGGCCTCTCTCTCTTCATTTCTAGTTCAATAATGAGGGGAAAATTATCATTCTATGTCTTCCTGATCTGTATTTAGCTTTTCTATCTTTGTAATGGCTATTTAGCCTCTGTGATTAATATAAGCAACTAATTCTACCTCTCTCATTATCTTCTACTCTATGTCTTTTTGAATGATGCTCTTCTATCTTGTGGATAAAATGGTCCCTTTATAAGTTTTAGCATTTTATTTTGGCCTCTATTAGAGATTAGATGAGTATGCGTTAGTTTATTTAGCCTTTGAAATCACTATTATGTTATGTTAGTTCCAGCTAAACATCCTAAATCTGTTGCATCACCATTTTCCTTTCTGCATTCCTTCTATCCCTTTTCTCCTGGTAAGTGTAGCATTAGATTTAGTTTAATTCTTTGAGCCTTAAGCTTAGAAAGAGGAACTAGCCTTCTTTGGAGGTTTGGTCTCATCTGTAAGGTCCCACACCTTGAGACCAATTCCATGTTACTCTAAAATTGTTGGAACTATCAAAGCTTCAACAAAAGGGTGCAATTTCAAGTGAGATAACAGTTTCTGGCACACCCGATGGGACCAATTTGATGAGCTTTATCATTCATTGAAGGATTTGGTGTGTTCAAGTCAGTGCATTTTTCCATTCAGGGTAGTCTTCTTCAACACCATGGTGACTCTGCTGAACAAATCTGCTGGTGAAAGCAGCCCAAGTGCTTAAGGATTCATTAAGGATTAGGATTTCAGTGGTATTGTTGGTCTAACTTGCTTTCATAAGCATCCCAAATCACCTGGCGACTCTCTCTGGTATGAGATTATTTCTCTAAGGGCAGACATGTTCCTCTTATTTTTGAAAATATTTTGATACATCTTTGCTTTTCAATGCTTTAAAATGTCAAACTATTATAGAAGTTATGGCTACTCCCCTCCTCTTGGCCATCATGCAAGTTATTGGCCCCTATACCAGCAATATCAGACCCAAAACACCTCTAGTTTTATGCCATACGTCCCTGCTGCAATAGGCCATCAACATCCTCATGATGGTTGCCTCCCTCCCACCCTTGCTTAGTCTTCTTTTATCATCCCTAAATAAATGGTCAAAAGGAGGTGGTTAACAGGATCCTTAGAAACTATTGATGTCTCTAGTGGGAGGGAAACCTAAACTATGGGAGTCAGTCTTGGTGTAAGAAGAACTCACATATACTAACTTAATAAATAGAATCACTAGGACTCGATTCTAGATTGTTTATGGGTAGAGTCTGAGAGGTGTTGTAGAATTGTGTGATATCCAAAGAATGAAAATTACCAAAAAAATTATCTACCTCTATTCTCCCTAATGTGTTTGCCATATGATAATTCCTACAACAAGATCATAAAGTATCTTCTACATGAGCTCCCACTCAAAATTAGATTAGTTTAAAAAACCCAAAAACCCACAATTGAAACCAAAGGCGATCAAGTTCCGATACCACTTGTAAGGAAGATAAGGTAGTGGATAACTTCCTACACTAATCTTGAGATGAGGGTTACACAAAAAAATAAGATCTTTACAATAGTTACCTAAATTATACATAAATAAACATAAATAGCAGTCATATCATAATATAATGATTTACATAGGGAAAACCCTTTCAGAAGAAAAACCCCACACTGTAAAAGCAGCCTAATATATTATTAAAAAATCTCAACAAGATGACAATATACTTGTAGAGCAAGCTTTCACATGATTATCACCAACTAGAGATCTGGAGGTAATTTAACATCTATAAGACTCACACACAACCTCCATTTGAAGCACCTAATATACAGGATATACAATACATGGAATTCTCAAATGATAATTAGAAAACCATGACCCAAAACCACTCAAAAGTGGTGCCCAAATTCTTAGGGTTCTATTATCTCCAATCAAAGATGCCTTATGATGTGTCATAACACACATCAACACATGTAACTCTCCCTTACATCTCTTTAATGTGTTCAACATGTTTTTACAATTTCCAACACGGGAGGCCCAACTTTCAGAGGCTATAAATTTCAATCCAGGAGGCCAATTGGGCCTATTTTTTTAAATTGTAGAGCTCAAGGAGATCTATGCATGGGGCACCCCTTAAAGTAGTGCCAAACAACCTAAAATTTTTATTTTGACCAAAAACCAACTCTATAGCCCATAAATTGAGTTTATTCAATTTTATAATCAAAAGCTTGAGACACCTTTCCTAACAACTTGAAACATGTAAAGGTCATGACTCTATCCTCATAGTACTAGTCTATAGATTAACCAAAATGACATGACTATAAAGATCAAATCTTCTACTTTCAGTAATGCCCATTTATTTGTTAAAGAGATCATTAGACTACATGGATTTCCCAAAAATATTATCTTAGATTAAGATCCTAGACTCACCTCTTCATTTTAGAAATCCATTTTCTCTGAACTTAGTACTAGTCTAAGTTTCAGTATTGCATACCATCCTAAATCAGATGGAAAAACAAAATGAATCAATAAAGTCTTAGAAGACATGTTAAGAATGCATACTACGAATAAACTTGAGGCATAGGAAGACTATTTACACTTAGTTGAGTTTCCATATAACCAAGGACATCATTCAACTATAAAAATGTCACCCTTTGAAGCTATGTATGGTCAACATTGTAATACACCTATTTCATGGTTAGATCCTATCCATAAAGTTTGGTATGAAAATAAAAAGTTGCAAGAGATGGAAGAAATTATTAATAAAGATAAACAAAATATGAAGGCTGCCTAGGATAGATATAAAATTTGGGCTGATACAAAAAGATCTATTTGACAGTTTGATGCCCATGATCAAGTTTTCTTAGAGTAAAACCTAAAAGGAGTTCTTTAAATCTTAGTAAATATGCTAAAATAACTCCTCATTTATGTGGACCTTTCAAAATTCTAGAAAAATAGGTGATGTAGCTTATAGACTTGCATTACAACCACAATTATAAATACATAATGTATTTCATGTGAGTTTAAGTTTCAAAAATATATCTATAGTTCTAATCATGTTATTAATTGACAAAGTATTTCTACTGAACCTAACTATGAATCTAAAATTGAACTTGAAAGGATTAATGTTCAAAAGAAGATCTAGAAAGTTAAGAAATGTAATTATATATGAAGTTGAACTAAAATGGACTCACTATGATATTGATAGTGCTTCTTGGAAAAATCTTGATTATATTAAGTGTTAGTATCCACATTTGTTTAACTAAACACTATTTAAAATAAATAATGGTGTAGATAAAACCCATGCTCCTGAAGGCAACAATTGCTATACATGGGGATAAATGTTACAAAACTATTTATCTGAAAGTGTGAAACAATATAAGAATTATAATTATTTTGGGTAAAAATGTACCCCTCCAAAAAAGAAATCAAAATAATATAAAAGTATTATTATAAGTGAAAGTGAAAAAAGAGATATTATATCTTGAGAGTGAAAGAAATATATATTTTCTATTTTATGAGTGAAATATAAAAGAAAATGTTGCATTTGATTAAAAATAAATGTTAATAGCTATTTTGTTATTAATGAGTATTGTTGGTTGTATGGGTATGTTCGTTTGGTAAGTATCCACAAAAATATTATAAATATGTACATTTGGGCACGAGTTGGGAAGGTGTGAGAATTCTCTTGGCTATTTTTTATCAAGACCAAGAAGTGGGCATATGAGATGGCATACAGAGTGCGTCTAAACTTGGGGTACATAACTACAATTCAAGATTGTCCTAGCTAGGGCTTGTGGTGTGTGTAGGCATGTGTTATGTTATTACACAAACACCTCCTAGAGTGCGACATGACTTGGTAATCTTGGGTCAAATAGCAAGAGAATAAAGCAACCCACTCAACAAATAAAATAGATATGTATCTATTTTTTTTTATGAAAATACATTATTTATTATTCAAGTTACCTTACATTATTTTAAAACATTTATGTATATTTTTTTGGTAAAATTCCCCCCATAAAAGGATAAGTGTTTTCCAAGGTTTATGATTCATTTTCAGATTTATGCATTAGCATGTGTAAATGTGAGTATGCTAAATATTAGAATATTTTCTTTTATATCGATGCATTTCTAGCACTTCTCATTTTTCCCCATGAGTTAACATCATTGTCACATTTAGAAGAATGATGACAATGAGGATGCACCCAATGATCTTCATTGCACCTATTGATATTCATGATGATCATAATGCACTTCGCAAACCAAAATAATTTAGATAACTCACTACATTGAAAGAGCTTTGATATATTGTATTAGAATAACTTTTTCAACACAGTCTCATTACCTTACCACTTGTCTAACCAATGGATAACTCTAAACTTGCATCACACAAAGCTAAGTACTTTTGTGCTATTTATCACACACATGGGCATTCTATAAATAAATGTTATGCATTCAAACATAAAGTTTGAGATCTTATAGACAATAAACATTTAGCATACTCATAAGCACATGACTTATTCACGTGATAAGGGTTCTTCTAATGTTCATCAATAAATTGGTTGTATTCACCATAACACACCCTATGTTGAGGATGCACATGAAACAAAAAAAGAAACCTTTTGATATAACATCTAAGCCAATTATTTTAGAGAATACTTCACACTTAGCATCCCTACACTCCACTCTTGCTCATGGGGTACACTTTATATTGACATGGTTATTCCCATGGAGGCAATGATTCTAGTGATACCTTTTTAGAGAATATTATAGAAACACTTGATGGGGATGACTTCATTGCTTATATAGACTCACCTATCTCTCTTACATATAGTGATTTTGTTTTCCATTTTTGACTTTATGTTGTTTCAATGTTCCTAGTTAACATGTGGATGACATGAAGGCACCTTTGATGGTGCACGAGCTATCACATATGACTTAGAACATGCATTCACATTCACCATTTACTCATCAATATTTTAGATTTGCACTTATTTCTATAAATTCACTCCTTACCTCGAGATCACCATCTTATCCCCCTTATTTATTTCTATGTTGTTTGGATTGAATTCAATCTTAAAGTGCATGGAAATGACCCAAAAATTTAAATTTTCAAATTTAAATTTCAAGTCCCCCACCCCCTTCTACTAGTTGTTGTGAGTTGAATTCTCACACATGTTTGTGTGACATGTTGCTATGTCATGGTATTTAAAGACATTCAATGTGCACTTAATTACATATGTGATTACATGGAGAACAATTAGAGCACACTTCAATTCTAAAGGGCAATAAAGAATCAAATCCACATCATCATTATATAGGCCATCTATAAGTTTGTGTATGATGTCTTTGATATCACTCATCATCATCATCATTAATTTGATCTAGCAAGAGGTTTGACCTAAGAGAACTCATTCAATTATCAAATCAACAAATTCCCAAATAGTGTCCCTAGACACCACCTTAGACATATTCAACTATCAAGTAGGCAAAAAAACATCTTTTCAATTACACATTCTAACATGTCATTCTTGTGTAGTGCAAATCAAATCTGTGTGTGACAAATCATCTCTGTGACAATTAGGATTGAACTTGTTGCACTCGAGATTGACCCCTACCATTTTCCTTGTCAGCTCAAATTATGAGATAGTTAATTAAACTGAGGCCATTAATTTTTTGGAGGTGACAAATCAATATAGAACATCATAATCACCACTCTTCAATAATCGATTCTAGAGCTAAATACTCCCATTCGTCACATTTAATTTGTGTATTTATTGCAATTATTTGTTCCATCTCTAATTAATCTAGTTTTCATGTACTTATTGCAATTATTTATTCCAACTCTAATTAATCTAGGTTAATTTATCTCTAATTGATTGCATTTGTTTAATTAACCTAGATTACTTATGAAGAATGATTAATATCTCTACGGAACTATAAATTTAATTCTATAACTCAAACACAATATTTTGATAGTCAAACATATAACTTAATAAACTACTAACACATAAATTAATCAAATAAACTAATTTCCAAAAATACTACAACCAAAAAAAATTTAATTTTTTAATTTATTTATATGCTTATAGTTTCCTAAACTCCAAAAATATCAGTTATCCACACTAGACCATTAAACTAATATAGATGATAAAGAAAATCTAATCGGACGTGCTCTTAAAAAATATTATCACAAAACATTACCCGAACGTGCGGGGAAAATCCGACCCCATTTAAACCCTTAAAATTTGGTCAGAAAAGAAAGCTCCCGCAGAAAACAAAACATTACGTTGAATTTTCAAACGTTGACGAGTCCAAGTCAGAGCGTGTAGAAGTATTGTACGCCATGAAAGGGAAAGTCGAACGATATTTTGCCACAGAATCGTTCAATTTTTCTCTCGTGCGAGAAGAATAAAACTCTACAGTGATTTGACAAAAAAATTGACTTTGAATTCATTGGAATCAATGGATTTATGCTACTTGGGATTTTCTGTTGTTTCTGTTGTTCCGCGGCTTCAATGGCCGGTTGCATGGCGAAGAGAATCTGAGCGCCTCGAATTTAGCGGGCGGGAGGATCAATTTCTAGCGGGCTTTAGCGGGAGGAGGGCGGAGAAGAAGTAGAATGAGGCGGAGTAACTTGACCACGGTCATATGGTGGCAATTGCTGCTGCTGTTTCTTCTTCTGCATCGTCTGCCGCAGAGAGCTTCGGCCGACGACGAAGGTTATTTATTGCTTTCTTTTACGTTTTTGACTTATTTTTCTTAAATTTTTAAATTCAAAATTTCTGTTTTAAATTGGTAAATTCCTCGGCTTATGTTAAATTCATGTAGGATTTGTACCAGGTCTGGTCGGCTTGGTATGCCACATCTAATTTGCTGGCTTCAGTGAAAGGTTATATCTTCTATTGAATTTAGCCAGGGATTTGTACACCTGACCTCTAATTCACTTGCCTTGCCACATCTAATTCAATTGCCCTGCCATGATCAAAGCATATCTCTTCCGGCAAGTTTACCTAGGAGCTTGCACCTATCATCGTTTGCTGGGCTACGCCACATCTAATTTTCCACATCTAATTCACTTGTCAGCACTGAATGATGTCTCTTCCATCAAATTTGCCGATGGAATTGCACTTCCTCATTGTCTCTGGCCTCATCCACATCCGCCGAGGGTTTTACACAAACAATTAGGGCTATTCTTAAATATCATTCATTTCAATAGTCAAAGGTCAATTTTGGCCAATAAAAATAGGACAAATATATACCATTTTTTGTTGTGAATGAAGTGTAAAATCGCTATTAATTGTTTGACCATTGAAATAGATGATATTTAAGTAGAGTGAACAATTAGATGTGGTAATCTATCCAAATTGAACTTTCAACATTTCTATATTTAAACATGTAACATGTCTCATAAGAATTTCAATATAGGCCTGCACTTTGAAATCTCCATGAATTACCATTTGAGCTTATTCTATTCCATTTGAAAGTTATTTATTGATTTAGAAAGCTTTAACTATGTGCTCTTTTTTATCAGATTATTTATTGCTTTATTTTATCTTAACCTATTCCCCTAATTTTCAAGTTTAATTTGGTTTAAAGGTTTATTACTTTCTATAATGCCTTGAAAAAATTTCCCTTGATTTTGAAGCACAATTTGGTTTGATGGTAATTAAGTGGTTAATTAAAATGTTGTGTGCATTTTTTTATTGCTTTCTTTTATCTTGACCTTTTCCCCCAAATTTTCAAGTTTAATTTGGTTTGAAGGTTTATTCCCTTGATTTTGAAGCACAATTTGGTTTGATGGTAATTAAGTGGTTAATTAAAATGTTGTGTGCATTTTTCTGCCATGGCCATGTTTTTATTGTTCTGTTTACAATTAGTATGGTAGGCTGAATCATAGTAACAAAGCTCTGCCGAACCTCATGGATTTTCGTCGAACCTTAAAGTTTTTTCACTGGGCTGACCCTATTGAACACATTAACTGTGAAATCAAACCCCTTTTTTGGTCACTTAAACAACGTTTTCCAACAAAGATTCTTTGAGAACCATGATAGATATAATGATTATTGTAGTGATAGCGCAGATGCAATGGATCGGGACATTTGTACCAGTTGTATTAATGATTACGAATTAGATCATGTAGTAAGTTTTCAAATGATTATCATATTCTTATATTTGCATCTTATATTACCTTAAAAACCTTTGAACCTTTTTGAAATTCCGAACTTTGTTGAACCTTTTACCTTTATAAACCTCATTGCTATGGGCTGAATGATGTTAGGCACTTGATAATATTGTGCCCGGGTTACATTGACACGACTTATTTGTTCATAGAGTTTTGATTCCACACAGATTTATTTTTGGCAGTCCATAGTTACTAGGAAATGGGGATGGGTACTGGTATGCCATTTTCAAAAGATGTTAGAGATGGGTACTTGGAGACGCATATATATATATATAGAGAGATTATAATTTTAGAAAATAATAGTTGTACAATGCATATGCAACTTTAAAAAATGTAAAATACTTAAAAATTTGAAAAAATTAACATTTGTATCAGGGTTTGAAAATCACCATCATGATATAAAAACATTTCAAACCATAATCACCTAGATATGGTAGATAAAGACTGGGAGAGGAATGCTATTATTTTAAAAATATGGTACTGCAGTCCAAGTAGATGATATATTTTCAATCAATTGATAAAACTTAAATGCACATACACATCTTAAGCTATATTATTGTTTCTTTTTGTACTAATACCTCTTTGGGAATTGATAAAAGAAATTCTGCTACAAAAAACTTATAAATTTTAATGCAAAAATTAGAAATTACAATGTGTATTAATGTATTTCTGTAGGCCTTTTAGATTTTGTTAACTGCATGTCAGCACTTCAAGAAAACCCAATGTAATTTAAATGAGATATTTGAGAAATTGTTGAGTTTTTTTAGCTTAGTTCGAAACTTTTGCATAGGTTTAGTGTGAATGTGCAAGCAGTTCAAGTTAATTCTATTTTGCATTTCACTTAAGTGATTAAAGTGAAAGTCTTTTATTTAGCTAATTAAGTCTAATAAAGTGTAGATATACATTAGTGATTTAGAATTATCTTCCAACTCATCCATCTTATCCTTTGTAAGAGATAAGGATAAGGATGCTTTTCTGAAGATGAGATTTTTAGTTGGATTAGTATAAAGGTAGGAGCAAGATAGAAAGGAAGTAAGCTTCCGAAGTTTTTCAAAGGATTGAAAAAGTAATGTTGTAACATACCAAAACAACATAGTATATGTTGACTTCCGTGCAGCTGAGTTGAATAGTTGTGGAGGTTTCATTGTAAGTTTTTTGAAGGATTGAAAGACTAATTTGAAGGCGTAAATATTTGTGTATGTTTATTATGTGATTGATTCAATGTTATTATCTAACATTAGGAAATTAGTCATCTAGGTTGAAATTTTCTACATGGTATCAGAGCCAGAAGGGCAAGAGGAAAATCGTGCAACTGGAAGAAGGAATTTTCGGGGATTTCTTGTTTAAAATTGTGTAGGTTTTTATAGAGAAAAATCATGGGCAAGGGCAGAGGAAAATTCACATGTAATTTTATCAAGGAAAATAGTGGCATCTTTTGCATCTGAAAATCGTGAGATTTCTTAAAAATTGCATCTTTTAAGGTAGAATCGTGCTAGGGAGTTTTTGATAAAATCATGACTAAATCTAGAGTGCAAAAATCGTGGCCTATTTAAGTCTCAAAATCGCGCTAGTTTTTGTTTGGAGATTATGTAGGAGGGTTTTGTGAAAAATTGCGCAAGTATTCTCTTTCAAAAATCGCGACTAATTGTGGATAGAAATCATGCCACAAGATTTTTGCATAAAATTGTGACGAATTTGAAGGATATTCGCAGTGCAGAAAAGAAGTAAAAAATCACAAATTTTTTTTTCACAAAATCGCGCCGCCTACGACTAGGGTGTTTGCACCTCACGTCCGAGGTTTTTTTAGCCATTTTTTATAGTTCGCTTGAGCAGTTTGATGAAATTTGAGACTAAAGTTTCTTTGTGGAAAGAATTTGCAGGTATTTTAGTCCTCGACTAGGGTTTGAAAATCAACAAGGTTTTCAATTTTGAACCAGCAACTAGGACACACAACGAACTAGCAAGGGTTTGAAATCCAATTGCTAGGGTTTGAAGTGGTAGCTAGGAGTGTGAACTTGTCATGTCCCCTTTTTCGAGCTTTGGGTATGAATTTATATACTACAATACTTATCATAAGTTGGAGTGAATTTATATAATGCAGTACAAACTGTAAGTTGGATGAATTTATATATTGTAGTACATACCATAAGTTGGGTGAAGTTATATACTATAGTACATACCATAAGTTGGGTGAAGTTATATGCTGTAGTACATACCGTAAGTTGGGTGAAGTTGTATACTGTAGTACATATTGTAAGTTGGGTGAAATTATATACTGCAATACATACCATAAGTTAATAATTTAACTCAAGTTGCCAAATGTAACTTTATTTTATTAAAGCAACTTATGTTATATTATTAAAAAGTGTTTTTTAAAGAGAACTTAAAGTGATGTTTTAAAGTGTTGCTAGGCGTGGGGGTGCAAAAAGTGAGTTAAAAAGACACTTTATTATTATTTTAACTTTTCTAGGGATAAATAAAAGAAAAGAATATAAAATAATATTATACTCCCTCGAAAAGTTATAAAAAGAGGATTTGTCTCTAGGAAAGGGTTACCTATTGTAATATAAAAATTAAGCTATAGATAACTTCTATATTACATTACATATGTGTTGGAATGGAAAACGCTAACATATAGGAAACTAGAAAATAATCTACAAAAATGAATTACAGAGTTGACAAGAGGACGAAGAGAAGAACCTGGAACTAGATGGAGGAAGCCACTGTCCAAGATGTCAGCGCATCATGTGAATGTTCGCGCTAAGCACTATTGTCCGTACGACCCAAAAATGTGAACAGTTCCCAGAAAATGTAAAATCCACTTAGCAGTTCGCCCAACCTACAAAACTAGAACAAGGGAACATGGCAACAAGGTACCAAATAACAACAAAAAGGAAACATTAAAGATAAACTAGCTAATCAAATGAAGTATTGAAATAACAAGAGGAAGTCCGTGCTACGAGTTGGCATGTACAACTCAAAAATGTGAACAGTTCCCAGAAAATGCAAAATCCACTCAGCAGTTCGCCCAACCTGCAAAACTAGAACAAGGGAACACAACAACAAGGTACCAAATAACAACAAAAAGGAAACATTAAAGATAAACAAGCTAATCAAATGAAGTGTTGAAATAACAAGAGGAAGGAAGAAACCAACAAACCTCCATGCGGTTGAATGCTTCCCAAGTACCTGTAGCTGAAACAAGAGAAGATGATGGGGTTGTTTGGGGGTTTGCCTTCAGGTCAAACCCCTGCTTTGGTATTTCTACCTCCATAGCAGCCAATATAGATAGATAGCAAATAGTGCGTGTTCTTAGTGTAAGTGTCTAGAAGTAAGAACAATAACTAAAATGAAATATTGATAGGATGTGAGAATCCCAATGTGCTCAGGGGCACAACAAAATGAATGCTTGCAATAGTAAAGAACAAGAACAATGTTAGTTGCAGAGGCTTGAAGAAGCCAAGAGGACAAGATAGCTGAAGGAGAATGTTAAAGAGTGTTGTAGAGAGCTGGAGAGAGCCAAAAAAAATGCAACAATGGAAAAGATTAATTCAAAAAGAGAGGAGGGAAGAGGAAGGGGCATTGGAGTCATTTTGAGGCGTTACCATTGACCCGTGAAAGTGACAAGTGGTGAAACACCCAGAAACGACCACCAAACAAGAAATTGTCGCGGGACGTGTTGATGCGAGTTTTATGACTGCAATAAACATTAGAATAAAATACTGAGTATCCTATCCTCTCTTGAATAAAGCTTCTCAGACATTGAACTATGTGATTGAATGAGACTGCTCCAAGGTTCCTTTTGTGTCAGGTCTTGACTGGTGTGGGATAGACTCAGTGGAATGATGTGATTTGCTGGTAATCACGAGGGGGACTTACGTGGGATTACTTCTTCATGGACATGGAATTCACTCCTGGGACTCGGGCTTGTGGGTGAATGGAACTCCTTCGCAAATGGACAACCTAGAACCTATTGCTTCCTCCAACAAAGAGACTGGGATTTCACTGTTTCTTCCACGAAAAGGCCTGGATTTCACTATCTCTTCCAAGGAAAACAAGACGTAGGCTCTTAGTTCCACTTCCGGATAGGGAATGATTTCTTAGTGAGGTTCCTTACGGACTATTCCTAGCGAAGATCTTAAAAGAAAATGCAAAAAGATGGGGTAAGGGTTCAGGAATCTAATCAATGGAAATGACTGTTGTTGAAGATGGAAACTGGAACCAGTCCTCTGCTTCGTCATGAGACAACAACTAGGCAGGGATGGTGCTATCTTCTGAGGGGAGAGTAAGGATTTTCAGACTGCTCCAGCAAGGGACATGGAATTGATCATGCAGAACAGTCGAAGTTAGACTTTGAATTAGTTCAGGCTAACCATGCACGGTGATTTGCAAGCCACATATCACCAATGTTATGAACAAGCAGATTCAATCATTCAACAGTAATAATCTCCATCATTCTAACCAATGAAATACTGAAAGAAAATAGAAATGAAACAACTTAGATCTTGGAGCTTATGATTTGCTTCAAAGAAGTCAGAAAACCATGCCACAATCCAAAGAATATCAAGAACACCAATCTTCAATGTCCATGTATTGATTTGGGAATGTCTTACAACAATCTTGCTAATTCTTCAAAGTTCCTTTGCTCCAGAAATGGAGTGCAACAGAAAGGAACAACTAACTAACTACTTGCTCTAAGAGCATAAAAGAATGAGAGAAGAAAGAAGACCCCTTCAAATGAGGCCCCTCAGCCCTTATATAGGCAAGCAGAATACAAAGAGGAGGTGAGGAGATTAGATCTCCTCGAAATTCGTGTAAACCCTAAAGAGATAGGGATGAATATGTCATAGGCTCCATGGGATGTTGCCACCTGTCCTGGACGCCACCTGCCTTGGATGAAAAGTTGCCACTTGTCCTGGACGCTAGGCTGACTAAGCTGCTTGGTAGGTAGGTGAGACCAGTCAACTGTCTGTTTGTCCTGCTCCTTGGTCGCAAATTCCATGGTGTCCTAGAGTCCTTTATCCTGAGCGTAGATTCCAGGGTGAACAAGATTTTCATGTGGAGGAATCCTTCCTTGAGTAGGGGCACACTTTCCTTAGGGCCTGGAATGGAATTCCTTCCTGAGTTGGAATTCCCTGTCGTGGAATAGAATTCCCTGTCCTGGATTCCTGGGTTGGAATTCCTCATCCTTGGCGTGGATTCCCGTTCTTCCTGATGGATGGTGAACTGTACTTTTGTTCTTGGCTCTCCAAGGATTGATCCTCTTGTCCGGAACTGAAGTCCTTGATGTGGAACTTGAAGTGTTGAAAGGAGTTTTGGTCTTTTATGCGAAGTCTCCCTGTTGCTGAATTGGAATCTTTGATGTTGCCTTCCTTGTACCAGTCATGTTGAGCGTTGGAAGAGAGGGGCGTGTTGATGAAATTAATGCCTTTGAATGGAGTAATGCCTTCATCTTCCCTTGGTATGCATGTGTAGTCTTCTTGTTATTGGAGCTCCTGGATCCTGAAATGGTCATCCCACGATGCCTGAACTCTCTGTATCCATCCTGATTGTCTTGGATCGTCCTCTTGTCTGGAACTGGAATCCTTGATATTGGAGTTGAAGTGTATTTTCTCTTTTCTTCTTGTGGAATTCACATGTAGTCTCCTCGTCTGGCGTTGGAAGTAGTCCTCTCCAGTATTGGAACTCCATGATGCCTGAGATAGTCCTTGATCATCCTTGAGCTCCGCCTTCATGGAAGCTCATCCTCATCTTGGATTCCTGCGAAACAAGGGAAACCTCGAGTAGTCATGATGAACAAGGTCCTTAAATGCAATGCAATCAAAAGATAAAACATGAACTAAACTTGCATAATTGATCAAGTTGACTTATGAATTCCTGAATAAACAACGGATTTTCTTCACTTCTTGGTATCCTTCACACTTGGACCAACCTTTCCTTTCATTCCAGGATTACCAGGCATGCATAGGAGGAATTTCCAGGTCAGGGAGCAACTTCTAGTTGGTTCAGGAGTCCTTGTCCAGGTCGCATTTTTCACCGTCAACAGGAATTTCTTGCTATCCAGGTCGGGGATTTTAGTTGGTCGGGGATTCCAAGGAGTCTTAGAATTCCACTTGTCCAGGAGCGCATAAACCAGTTGGTCCTGGATTTTGCACTCAGGACAAATTTCTTCCATGGGCACATAATCCACCTGGTCATGGATTTTGTGACCAAGGACACTTTTGTCCAGAGCCCAAATTTCTTCATTCTTTCAGGTTTCCTTGCCAAAATTTTGCTAAGTCTTAGAAATTTTCTCCTGTGGAATCTCACTCAGATGGAAGGTTGCTTCTTTCATTTTGGACACGAATTATCTTATTTTGCATTTTTCAAGGGGAACTGGAATCCTGCTGTCCAGGGGCGCAAATTCCACCTGGGTCAGGAATGTGCAACCTGGACAAAAAGCTCTCCTGGGCGCAGATTCCACCCTCAACTGGATAATGCGACTTGGACTTTTGAGCCTGATTTTGACTAAGGATTTGTCCTCCTGCTTCAATTTTTGGCAAAGGGTGAACTTTAGTTTGCTTCATCAGAGGTTCAATCATTAACATGGGATCCAAAGCGAGGTGTTTTTTCGTTTCTTCCATCCCCTCAAGGAATCTCCCATTTTCATGGTGAAATTTGTAGAAGGTGAATTCTAGCTGCTTTACGGAGGTTCAATGACGACACAGGATCCGGAACATGGAGTTTTCGTTTCTTCCATCCCCTCAAGGAATCTCCCATTTTCATGGTGAAATTTGCAGAAGGTGAATTCTAGCTGCTTTACGGAGGTTCAATGTCAACACGGGATCTGGAACACGAAGTTTTCATTTCTTCCATCCCCTCAAGGAATCTCCCATTTTCATGGTGAAATTTGCAGAAGGTGAATTCTAGTTGCCTTACGGAGGTTCAATGTTGACACAGGATCCGGAACACAGAGTTTTCGTTTCTTCCATCCCCTCAAGGAATCTCCCATTTTTATGGTGAAATTTTCCAACCACACTGTGAATTCTTTGATTCAAACATCTGCAGAGAAGTCCAGGAATGATTTCCTGATGAGTTGCATAGTCCAGACTGGACAGGAATATGGAACAGGATAGTCCTGATCTTGGGGCGCATAATCCAGTAGGTATTGGATTATGCGACTAGGATAAAAACCATCTCTGGGCGCATAATCCAGTACCTACTAGATTATGCGACCAAGGATAAAATCCTTCCCTGGGCGCATAATCCAGAAGGTACTGGATTATGCGCCCAGGAACATTCCTGTGGCACATTTCAACAATCATTAGGAGGGGGATTGAATATACATCATTTTCGAAATTGCTCTAAGTCCTTGAAAAACTCTATTGGTTTGGAAACCATCCGAGTTATGATCTGAGATTGAGTCCCGGATTGGGATTAGAGGATATCCTTTGGATTAGTCCTGCAGGAGTAGGGCTGCTGGCTCGGGAACTGAGTTCCATGATGGAAAGATGATCATGCCAAGGAGTGACAGGCTTTGTCGGATTCAGGACCTTGTTGGGATAGGAATCTGGATAGATCTTGAAACAGGATTCCGAGCAGGTATTCCTTGAAACAGGATTCAGGGATAGGAACTTCTGGACTGGATTCCTGGACTAGAATCTGGATTGGACTTCTGGAGCAGGAACTTCTGGATTGGAGTCTTGGAACAGGATTCCTTATTCATCACGTAGTCTTATGCTGAGAGCGAAGGATTTGGACTCTTCTATAGAATGATGGATTCCTTCTATGGACTACCCAGATTTAATCGAGGAATGATAGGTAGGGCATTATTCATCCTCAGGAGAATCACTCTTTTCTTCACTACTTCAAGCACTCCTAATGTTCCCTGTGAGCTGACTGCTCGGACATTCTTTCCTAGCTTCATGGATTAGGACAAGAAACTGCAAGATCAAAGCAAAAACGATGGCGAAAGCGAGCAAAAAAGGGAGTCCCCATTTGCAATGGGGCGATGTGTGAAAACGTCACAACAAGACGCTAGCATGTCGCGCGAACATCTGTGCGAAGCGCTAGTGTCTGAACACTTTGCGCTCAAAAACAATGAGACACTAGAACATCACAGGGATAACACAAAAGTGACAACGAAACTAGACAAAAAAATAATACAAAAACAAGGCCTAAGCACCATGGGAAGGAAAAAGGCTAATGCAAGGGCTAAAATGAGCGTACAAACAAACTAAGGGAATGGACACTAAAGCAAGGCCAAAATAAAGCGTGAAATTGCAAGGGTATGCAATTTATGACGTTACACCTGCTCATTTTATCAATTTCATTTCCCAAGGATGAACGTGAGTTCTTTTTTCATTTCCAAGGACGGAAACCCTTTGGATTTGTGAAGTTTTGAGGACGAAAACCCTCCTAGTTTTCACTGCAATTCCATATAGGGATTGACAGGGTGCTCTAATAGATGATTCTAGATTTGCACTGTTTCAGTTGATTGTGAGATTTTTGGGGTTTTGTGTGGTTTCAGTTTGCTGGTTGTTTGGTGTGATTTATATATCTAGAAAATACAAAAAACATATTTGGTGTGATGTTCTAAATTTTCGGAGTTGTGTGTTTCCTTAATGATTTTTCGTGTGAGTTTTAGATTGATAAAGATTCCTATCTATTTGCTTGCAAATCCTATCTTTTTTCTGTGTAGGTTGTACCAGTTCTTAATTACAGCCGTTGCTAAAGAAATTAATATATAATATAAAGGAGTCGTACTTTTCCTAAATCCTGGCCACTTCATACTCCAGTAGTCGTACAAGTTAATTTAGTGAGTTAGAGGTTTGGGAGTAGTTCGCCTCACCTTGGGGAAAGAAGGAAATTGCTGTACAATTTTCCTTGGGAGCTATACTCATTCCAAACTCTTAACTGCCACTTCCTTGTGGGCCGTACATCTCATCTAAGGCCGTGTTTGAAATTAGAAGGAAGTTCTTGTCTTAAATTAAGGTGTTTGGGCTTGTTTTACCAGCCGCTTCATGCTTGGAAGGTGTCATATGTAATGTCCCTTACCTAAATTGCCCTAGAAATTCAAATGCCACAAGTTAGGTTTAGGGTTTATGATTTACCACATAGAATATCTTTTAAATTACATAATTCTTGGACTTGAATTCTGCAGTCATAACATATACAAAATATAGATATACATATATACATCCTTAATCATTAGGGTTAGACAAGATTACATTGCATTCAAATTCATAAATAATATCACTATAGAGAAATCATATATTTATTATTATGTAGCTAATTCAGTTTGTTTGCGAAATTCAGTCATAGAAGAGGAGGTACAGGGAGGCATGGCAGGGTGCCTTAAGACAACCGTTCTCCCTCCATGCAGTCCCCCACACCATTCTTCTTTGACTAGTGATCTTAAATTTGTCAATAAACTCTCACCATGGAGATCAGGAGGAGAGTTTTGCCCTTGGGTGCCCTTAGCCGTTCTCTCCCTTTCACAGGGCAGTAGGGTGCCCTAGTAGCTGTTCTCTCCCTATTTGCAACTATAAAAGGGTGCCCTTAGCTGTTCTCTCCCATAGTGCATACTTCCTCCTTGTCCTTGTTGACAGGTTATTGAAATACTATATGTACTTTTATATATGACAGTGATATGCGATAAGTAAAGATAAATGATAGTCAATATATTTTCACAATGATCTGTCTTGATGTTCCTTATTTTATTTCTGCATTTATATTCAATAATGATTCTTATTGAACTTCTAGTTCAGTTCAAGAATTGCAATGTATCCTTTTGCTGTCCACAATAGTTTATATGACTGAATAAATATATATATCTCTGCGGATGGAATTTGTATGCCGACTGTTATAATCAATAATCAATGTCCTCTGATTGATGTCAATTGTGTTTCCTTTTATATCTCTTCAATGGTGGCGACTTCATGAGATCATTGTATCCTTTGCCATGGGATGTATCTCTTTATACAGATTGCACCTCCTCATTAAATATGGATCGCTTAACATATTTAGTCGATCCCTTTAAAAATGATGTCGGCCTCTTTTATAAATACGTTTATTTAATTTAAACATCCATATTGGCGCTGTCCAGCATAACTGAGATTGTCTAAATCTTTAATTTAAACCTCTTTAAAATATCTTTTAATTGAATGCAATTAAAACATTTATCTTGACGTCGGTATTGCTGATGAAGTCGGCCCAATGAGATATTTCATAAATTCAGGCGGGGGCATGACAGTTCAAATGCCACAGTCACATTTGTATTTGAATTTGAAATATCTTAATTTCTTTTCTTATTATTATCATCGTTCCTTACAAATGAAATCATATCATATCACCTTTTATCTTATGTGCTGCCTTTAACATTTAATTGCGGTTCCTTAATAACTAACCACTTGTAATAATATCTATTTGGAATAAGACAATTTGTCTGTTGTCTCTTCTAGAGGGAGGTCGGCTTCTATATATATTAAAACTTGGATATAGGACATTACATCGTACTAGTAGAAGGAAGGGACACATCTCTATATGAGGTGTTTGGGTGCTGTTCCAGCCATGTTAAATGCTGCTCAACCTTGTAACTAGTCACTTATACTTCCTTGCATACCCTTAGATTTGTTTCAGACATTTCTATTGCTGCCAATGCATGCTTTGAAAGTCCATACAACAGCAACAAATTGGTGCAAATTCTCAGATTTGCCTTTGTTTATATTTCAGACTTTGGTATATTGATCTATTAATGAGATTGCACACATCATAGTTCTTGATTATTGTGAAAGTCTGCATATGCAAACATTGTAAGAAATTTGGATGGTTTTCCGCTAGATAGTAACTTGCATATTGATCATATTGTAAAAATTGGATGGTATATTGCGAGTAGTTGAATTCATTGTAAGGTTTTGGTCGGTTTACTGCTAGACCCATTGCATTGCATATTTTCTTAGCTCGTTTTGGTATTGATTAGGGCTGCATTGCTATTAGCCAATTTGGCTTGATTAGACCTGTGGGAATCTGCCAATGACTTTCTGCATACAAGCATACTTGTCTGTCGAAGAGGCATTGATTTGGGTCAGCCCTGCTACTTGTATGCTCTGGTCAACTATGTCGTCTTTTACTTTTTTAGCAGTGAATTCATTCAGTTAGTGTGTTGTCCAAACATTGTATTCTCTCACCTTGTCCACATTGGGATTTGGGTGATTAAAAAGTGCAAGGACTTGCATTTGCGTCCTCAAATGTTTGTGAAAATTCAAAAAAATTAGTTTGGGGTTATTACACCTACATCCTACGCGAGGCAAGAACCTATACTCTTACGAGACGTGGACATAAGATTCCAAATGGACAAACTTGGAGAAACCTCATCCTCAACTAGATAGTTCAAAGTGCTATTACCCCATAGATATTTTCCTTTCAAGAGAGTGCACCGGCTCACATTTAGATTATCCAAAAACGCCACACCAATTTTGCTCCCAAAGCTAAATTCTTAGCCACCAAATCCTTGATACTAGCTCCTCCAAGTGATTTGGGAGCACAAACGTTTTCCCATTTCAAAAGGGGGGACTTTTTCTCCTTAGAATTGCCTTGCCATAGGAAGTTCCCATAGATGACATTGATCTTATGAGGGACTACCTTAGGAATTGGTAGTGAAGATGTTAAAATGTAAAACAATAAGGAAAGAGCAATAATGCAACCTCCTAATTTCACATTAAAATTTTACTTTGGATTAGAGCAATAAGGAATGCAAACTATATTGAAATCAAATAAACACTTCAAATGCAAACCTTGGTTAGCTATGGATGTGTTCCTTGATTTGTTGATGGAGAGGATGAATGTGGTTGCTCTTCAAAACTACATGTCTTTACTTTCCACTTGATGATGAAATAGGCTTGAGGGACGATCAATTTATAGATTTGGAGGAGGGAAGATCAAGCGATAAGATTGCTTTATGAGATCAATGGCTAGGGTTGAATGAGAGGCCTCCAAGTGTCGCCTTGTGATAGTTGCACATGATTAGGATTTGGTTTGAGAAAATATGGAGGGTAGAGATTTGCTAGATTTGAAATAGAGGGTGAGGATCAAAAAGTCTTTTTTTGGAGCCATGTGCACACATGGAGCCTTGTGCAACCTTGAGCCATGTGTAAGGTTGACTTGGCTAATTAGGATTTGGAATGTGCAAGTGATTAATTAGTTGATTAAGTGGGATTATTTAATCAACTAATGGTTGAGGGGGAAAATAGGATAAATTAAATAAACATTGTATATTTATTTAATTTTTGGGGAAATGATGAAGGGATGGTTGATTTAATTGAATAATTGTTGATTTATTCAATTAAAGGCTAAAACATTAGAAGAATAATCCCACTTAATCAACTAATTAAAACTAAATTTGACAATGAAATAATCCCATATTTAGCCTTCTTCTAATGTTTCAGCCTTTAATTGAATAAATCAACAATTATTCAATTAAATTAACCATCCCTTCATCATTCCCCTAAAAATTAAATAAATACACAATGTTTATTTAATTTATCCTAATTTCCCCCTCAACCATTAGTTGATTAAATAATCCCACTTTTTTTTTTTGATTTTTTTTTTTGCTTTTTTATTTTATTTTGGATGCTAGGATGGGATGGGTGGATTTGGATATGGGATTTTTGGACTCAAGCATCTGTTTCCACGACGAGTTGATAGTATCTCATTTTGAATAACTATTGCATATAGACCATGCTGTTGGCATTGCATTCAGTAGATGTTGGTAAGAAACCTTGTTGATTGCTAAGTTGGCTTCTTGAATTGTAGACATGGTACCAACATAGCTTCGACATTAGAGGATGCTACCAAGGAAAATAGAGTGAAAGGAGGTTGGATGAAGGAGGGATGGACTATGTGAAAGCTTGGATGAAAGGGGTGTGAGTTGGGATAATGGAAGGATGGGAGGATGGAGGCATGAGGAAATTGCATGGGACCAAGGGGAACTAGGACCAACATTTCCACACTATGTGGCATTTTGTGATTAGATTTGTTGTAGATTGGGTGATGGATTGTGAAGCTTTGAATTTGGACTTGGGATTTCAAGACTTTTGGATTGTTGATTAGGGGATTGGGATGGGGGATTTGTGGACGCAAGATTTTGAGATTTAGGGGAACAAATGGATTTTGGATTTTTAGGATTGGGATGTTTGGATTGGGATTTAGGATTTCGGGGTTGGGTTTTGGATGGGGGATGGGGATGAACTTTTGGAGATGCAAATTTGGATGCTCCACTTGGATTTATGGCTTCTCTTTGTCTTGGGACCCACATTGCTTTTATGTTTCCTTTTAGATTTGTGGGCCTATGTTTCCCTTTTGATTGCTTTTGATTTTTGGCTAGATTTGGATTTAATATTGCGTGTTGACACTTTGTGACATGGTGATCCTTAGATTTTTGTGCACTCTTTGCTTTATTTGTTGGTGTATCCAAATCACTTCCAAAGTCAATGGTATGGTCCCATGGGGAGATATTATCTTGGAATCCCATTAATTTTGTGATAGTGTCATCATGTTGGAATAAGTCCAATGATGTGTGCGTTCGTTGGTCTTGATCTGGGATTTTAGGTAATGGATGGTCAAGGTTGATGATAGTGATAGTAGTGTCGATGAAAGGATTGGTGGTAGCAAACTCTTTGTAGGGGAAATGAGAGGAACCTGTTTTGATGTTGGAAGAAGCTGCCTTAGGATTTGCGGAGGTGTTACCAACATCTTTAGATTGTTCATCTTGAGATTTGTAGCTGATGCCTTGGAAGACTTGATTTTCTTTGACATTTATGGGCTCCAAGATTACTTGCTCATGAAGGCCTCATCCTTTGCCTTGATAATTCATGCTTTGACACATTTGATTTGCAATGGGATACGTGTTACTTTGGAAATAAGACACGAATCCATTTTTAGATATATAGGAATAGGTGGTAGTTTGATTTTCCTCTGCTGTGTGAAAACCACATTGGAAAAAGGTGGTGGAACCAAGGTGATAGGGTTGTGGTTTGGGGATGGCATCGATATGGGTGCTTTGATCTTGTATGGGATCATGAAAGGGATTAGCGAGGATACTCAGGTCTTGATTTGGTTGGGGACAAGTTTGGGCATGCTTTGGGACAAGCTCTTGACATATCCTGATTTGCTTGGATTACACGATGGAGTGTTGTTTTGCTTCGACATCAACAGTGGCAATTAATGCATGTATATATTTTGCTAGTTTTGCACATGGATGGGTGAGGGTTTTGTGACGTTTATGGATTTTGGATTTGATGGACTGATGGAAAGGTTGACACTTATTTTGCCACATTGGTAGATTTGTAGGGATGATGGCTTTAGGAGGCTATTGGATGTTCTTGATAGGCATTGGTTTGATGACTCTCTCGGAGACAACACACTTGCATGTGCTAGAGATGGATGACATTGAATGAGTGGTGTTGCATGACTCCGCCACTTTGCTTTTGGGATTTTGATTAGGATTCTTTGCTAGTAGTCCTTGTTGAAAATCCATCAAGGCTGCATTGTATGAGGTGGGATTAGATTGTGGATGGTATGGTTGATATGATTCGCGGTTGGATTGATGGGATTGGGTAGATTGCAAAGGTCTTGAGGTTGAAGGATTTGCATAGGAGGTGGAGGCTACAAGGCACTCGCATAAGTTGGGGGTTTGAGTATGGATTGGCGATGAGGGCCTTGGGCTAGAGTGGTGTTTCTCTTATCAAAGGTACCATAGGGATGACCAATAGGTATGCAATTAGGATTGACAGGATAGCTTGTCCTAGCCAATTCTTGGTCTAGAGGCTTTTGATTGCTCATGGTTTGCTGATTGAAGCTTATGGCAAATTTTCTTGTGATGATGTCATCAAAGGAATCATTGGGATACTCGTCTTGATCTACAACACTATCATCATCATTATCATTTTCAAAAGGATTTTTAGCATGGTTATATCGAGGGGATTCATCAAAATAAAATGGATGCATGATTTCTTGTTCTTAAGATTTGCTTTGATATCGAAAAATTTTGGATTTGGTTTTGGGAGGTGCTGGAAGCTGTTACCCCAAAGTTTCTGGGACGGGGACAGTAGGGGTTGGGGGGGATGAGTTTCGGGGACGACTTTTTTTGGGGCCATTTTTGGGGACGGCAAGGGACAACAAAGGGGATGGCTATATAAAAAATAGGGAAATTTCAAATATTCATATGATAATATTGATAAAGCATTCATCATATACATTATAGATCCTTAATACATAACATTTGTGTTGAATTGAGAGTTCACATGAGAGTCGAACAAATTAGCAAATGTCAAAACTTAATTGCTTTCATAATTCATTGTCAATATGCATGTGATATTAAAAAATAGTATACAAGTTACAACAAAATGCCCAAAGGCTGCAAGTTTCACTTTCAACTACAATATGAAAATACAAAAACAAAGAAAGTATGTTGCTGCTCCTAATCTGCATTTGCCAACACTTCATCAAAATCAGAGTCCTCCTTTGAGTCACTGCCATTGTGAGGGTCTGCCTCATCCAATGGAATCCAAACCAATCCCTCTTGTGCCTCCTCATAACTTGGGTGGCATCTTCGAGATCAACATCCCACCTTAAAACTAGAGTCTGTTGATACTCTGGAGTTTGACGATCTTGAAATCACAGAGCACTATGCACAACCACTAGCTTCTCCACTTGTCTAGAGGTAAGCCTATTCCTCTTGAGAGAGTGGATAAAGCCGTATGTGGACCAATTCCTCTCTATAGTAGAGGAACTGGCAACCTGTGAAAGGAGGCGAATGGCAAGTATCCTCAACTCTGGTGTATCCTTCCCATGCCATGGCCACCATCCAATAGGGTTTGTTTGAGCTAATGTAGCTCTATCTATCTTTGCCTTTGGTCTACTGAATGTTGGATGATGAAGATTTGTGAAGGAAAGCCATTGTGAGCGAAGTATAGTAGACTCCTCAATTGAATACATCTTTCGAAAGGCCTTCATTAACCCTTCTTTCACCTCTTCATCGTCACAAGGAGGCAGCCTTCCAACTTTTGGTGCATACCATTTGGGATTTAGAGCAAAGGCTGCCATATGAAGCAGGGTGTTCATGGTGTTCCACCTCCACATCACAATGGGCTTAATATGTTGCTCATACAATCCCAAAATAGGATCCTTAGCCAAAATTGTTTGCTTCATCTTTCCAAGCATGCTATCAAATGTCTCATATATCTGTCCAAGACTAGGAGAGTCCATATTAGCATATCTAATATCTACAATAGGTGAGATGAAGGAGCAAATATATCTGCAAAGTGCAAACAAAACTTTCAAAAAAGAATAAGATTATGAGACTCAAAGTCAATTGACAAGTTAAAAACTTTGAAAGTTGAAACATTGAACAATAAAATTAAAATATTAAAATAAAAATTTTAATAATAAAATCAGCAATTTAATATTTAATATTTAATAAAACCAGCAATTTATTAATAAAATCAACAATGTCTTACCTCATAGTGGACCACCAATTGTCATCAAGGATCCTTTGTTTGATGGCTTTTCCTTCAGTAGAGCTTGAATTATGCCATCTACTCCACTTTGAATTCACCATCATCGACTGTAGAGGCTCATGCACCTCAAGCATCCTCTCCAACGAAATGATGTAACTGGCATATCTTGTCTCCATAGGTTTGAGGAATTCCTTCTTTGAAAAAAGTCCTGAAGAGCGCTAGTGAGGTGTGGTGGTTGCAAATGAACATTTGAATACATCTAGCTTCTGCCACCACTTGCTTCACCCATCTATTTTCCCTATGTCTTTCAAAGCATTGTTCAATGCATGAACACAACATGGGGTCCAAAAGATGTGCTTGTAAGCAACCTCTACCATCATGCCAACCCCTTTGCACACATTTGTTGAATCAATGACCACCTGTACAACATTTGAGGCCCCAACCTCCTTTGTGGCCTTTATAAAAATGTTAAACTAGAAGTATGCATCCTTGTGTTTTCCTGAACAATCAATGGCTCTAAGAAAATAAGACCCAACTATGCATGTGACTATGATGTTCATGAGTGACCGATGTCTAATATTGGTCCACCCATCCATCACAATAGAACAACCTGTCCTTATCCAAGTTTGCCTCATATACTCCATCAACAAAGTAAGCTTAGAATATTCTTTGTCTAGGAGTAGTGCATAGTTTATGATCTCCAGGGGGGACAAATGAGGGACCAATAGAAGCTACATCTTTGATCATTTGTTTGAAGTAAGGAGAACGTGCCACATGAAATAGGATGGCATGGCCATAAAAAAAGTTGGCAATGGAAGACTCTGCCACATCTCGTTCCTACACATTGAACATACTTGCAACTGTCCTTGGCCTCTCACTACCATTAATCTTCCTCTTTCCTCTTGTGGCAATATCACTACTACCACTACCAACCATGGATGGCATAGGCATAGATGATTGTGCAGAAGAATGTACTAGCATTGGCACAACTTTAGATTTCGTTTCCACCACCATATGCAATCTATGAGCCTTCACCTTCTCATCCTCCTTTACGTCTAGACAAACCTTAACTCCGCGGCTTGTAACACCCAAGAAATGAGACCATATCCTTATGTAGCTCCCTCTAAAATCTTTATTGCAAATGTGACACAACCACACCCTATTTCCCCCTTGAAATTTTCTTTTTGGCATCTAGGGCTGTCACAAGTTGGAGAAGAGGTTTTTTGGAGTTAAAAGGGCCCTTTGGATAAGGTTTCAAGAAAACAGAAGGACACGCAAATGGGTTTTTGTGGTTGTTCTCCTCTACTCCCAACGCTCCTACACCTTGATGAGGTTGAAACTCTAATATTTATTTCATTTTCTTCCAATTCATGGTCACTACTCTCACTGCTATTGTTGCTCATGTTGTTTTGTGAGAATATAATGCAAGTTTAAACTAAAAAATGAAAAAAAAAAAAAATCTTCCTTTAAACTTTGAAAAAAAAAAAAAAAAACTTGAAATAATGACTTATCTCTTTCACTATTTTGTTGTCTCACTCTCAATGATGCCCTAGATTCAACTTCTCCTCCAGCTGCTCCTTCAAACCCTGCTAAAAGAATTTCTTTCTCCTCCTTTTTAGCTGCAATGTTTTTGGACAAACAAAAATCATGTTAAAATGAAAATGAAGTTTTTCCCCATTTAGGGCAAGCTGGGGTGCGGGGGCCCACCTTAAAAGCATTAAAATACATTTTCTTTAAATGTTGGGTGTTTTTTTTTTAAATGTTTGCTTTTTGTTGAGGATGGCTGGCAATCTTCGGGATGGTTGTGACATCCTCGACCGTCCCCTTTTATTTTTGGGATGTCCCCATGTTTACAGGACGTCCCCTGCATTTTTTCAAATTTTGGGGATTGCTCGGGGATGTCCCCTAGGCGTCCCCATGTCCTCGGAACATTCCAGAACCGAGGACACCCCAAAATATGTTGGGGGCGCCTCCCCTGGTTTCCCTAGTTGGAAGTGATTTTCAATACGTGGATTTAGATGAGGTCTAGGACCCAAATGGATTGATTGTAGATGAGTTTGGATCTAAGATTTGGGATGGTTAGTGATTGTGTGGATGGGATTTGGTATTGGATGTAGACGAGGTCTCTTACGTAGCTCAATGATGTTATTGATCAAGGCCAAAGACCTTGAGGTGCTTGATGTTGGATTTGATTAAGGTCAAGAACCTTGTGCAACTAGATGTGTGTGATTGACTTTTGATTTGGATTTGATCATTGATGGGTTGGATGCGTGATTGGAGAGATTAGTTCAAGGACCCTAGGTGAGTTTGGATTTGATTTGATGCACAAGGTCTAGGGCCTCAAGGAAATTGATGATTGACTTTTGATTTTGGTGGATAATGTCCCAAATCTTAGGTAGCTTGATTGATGAATTGGGTTGATTTTGATTTGAGATGGGTGGGTTGGTGGGATGGATTGGATTGCAAAGGTTTTAAGGACGAAAGATTTGCATAGGGGGTGGAGCCTACAAGGCGCTCGCATGAGGTAGGGATTTGAGATATGGATTGGCAATGGGGTCCTTGGGCTAGAGTGGTGTTTCCCTTATCAAAGGTACCATAAAGATGACCAATAGGTATGCAATTAGGATTGGCGGGATAGCTAGTGCTAGGTGGTTCTTGATCTAGAGGCTTTTGATTGCTCATGGTTTGCCGATTAAAGATTATGGCAAGCTTGCTTGCAATGATGTCATCAAGTGTATATTCCTCTTGATCTACAAGACTATCGTAATCATCAAAGGGGTTTTTATATTAGTTATGATGAGGGCAATCATCAAAACAAAATAGATTTGAGGTTGCCATGATCTTTGGTTGCGGATTTTGGTTGGTTTCGAATTTGAGGTGCTTTGATTGGGATTGTGGATGATTTGACTTTGAGATGATTAGATTTGGGATTTTGGGATTTTCAAAGATTTGTGGATGAATTTGATTTGGAGGATTTGATTTTGATTTTGGATGATTTGATTGTGAGATGATTTGATTTTTGGATGACTAGATGAGTTTATATATTGGAGGCTTGGACCTTAAGATTTGCTTTGATATCAATTTTTTTTTGGATTTGGGGTTTGAGTTGCTTAACTTTAGCACTCCAAGAGGCTCGCAAGATACAAAGATTTGTAGAAGGTGAGTGCCATGAGGAGTTTACCAAAATTTTCCCCTCTCAGGGTTGGCCTACCATACAACAACCAAAAATGAAACAAACATGGCAACCAAAACGCATAGTCTTCATGACCCAGCAGAAAGTTTTCAGCCCTTCCAGGAAGGAAGTCCCTCAAAGTTTCTTGAGCAATCCACACTTCCACAGGAGGAATCCGCAAAACCCGATCCTCAAGATCCATTGGGCACCATTCAAAGATACATCTAAGATTTGGAGCCAGTGGCTAATATTATGAGTGAAGTGGCTGATATAGCAAAGCGTTTGGATATCACTCACTCTCCTTTAGCCCTCCAGGAGGCTCGCAGGATACAGAGATTTGTAGAAGGTGAGTGCCATGAGGAGTTTACCAAATTTTTCCCCTCTTAGGGTTGGCCTACCATACAACAACCAAAAATGAAACAAACATGGCAACCAGAACGCATAGTCCCTCCTTCGGTGGGTCAGATGGTAAAGTGTTAGAAGCTCTCTATTGTATTGAGTCCGGCTTCCGCTATGTGTACTTCATGCTTCAATAGGAAATAGCCACCCATTGCCATATCACCGAACGCATTGATGAGTCATTGCGTATCTCTCAAAAGTTGCAAGAGGAAATAGATGAACAAAACCAGAGATTCCAAACCCAACTTGCCCAACAAAGTCAACTCACTGAATTAGAGAAAGCTAAGGTTGCTAAGAAAGACAAGGAACTTGCTCAGAAGGATAGAGAGATGGTTGAGAAGGATACACAAATGGCAGAAAAGGGTTGAGAATTTGCTGAGCTAAAGTTGGCTAATGAGAAGGCCAAAAGTCAGCTGATGGAAGCGGTTCAAATGGTTAAAACTTATAGGGAGAGAGAACTACTTGCAGCTCACCAATTGAAGCTTAGGACAGAAGAGGTCTACAAATTGCATCAAGTTGCTGCCCAACATTCAACTCCTTCATCCTCAGTGTCCACTCCTCTACGGACATCTTCTCACCCAGCTCCTCGGTGATAGTCTTGTTTATTTTTAGTCATTTGGAAGATGACTTTTTTTTGGGGGGGCTAATGTAGATAGCAAAAAACATAAATTAGTTATAGTTTATCTTTTGTGTAGTTGACGAGATCAGTTATGACTCGTCGATTGTATGAAGTTGTGATTGGTAGTTGTCGACGGTTGGAATTCCTTAGCAACCGTCGACTAGTTTATATACTCCTCTTGTAGTCGGGAAAGGGACCGCATGCAGATAGAAATCCCTATACTACAATTTGTATAAGAGCATATATGAATAAAAGACATTGTTACATCATTCTGGAAATCTTGTTATGAATATCTGATGTTCACTGGTATTTGTTTATTCTGTTTATTTTGTTATGTTTAATTTATATTAGAAAGGCAATAAACAATGACCAAAAGTAGGTCAATGGGACTCGAGAGTACATCAATATACAAACTTTGGGAAGAGAAAATCGTAGAGGGGCCTAACAAGGGGAAGGAACAAAAACAAAAATACAATACAACTACAGACCACTAACACATGGTCAACAAACCAATACAAATAGCCAAGTAGGGGGTACAAGATCCCCAAAGAGCATAAAATGATGAGTACTAAAGAGATAGGAGACAAGTCTCATTGAATATCTCTATCCAGGCTTGAAATGGGGGAGTCATCAGTGTCATTGTCGATCACTGTAATGTCCCACCTTGTTTGTATTTTCTAATTTTTTTGTTTTTTGATGTTGTTGTTTAGGGCTTGCATGTGGTTTTTGCTTTGCATATAATTGAAATATAACAATAAAGAAGCATTTCCAATAATATCCAGAAGCTTATATGAAATGAAATAACCACTAAGAACATAAATCAGCAATACTCATATGATAGGAAACCATAGAAATTCAGATATTTCAAAACCCTAGCTGTTGTCATATGTTTTTTGAGATATATTTGCTAAATACATTTAATAGAGGGATTTTAACAAATACCCAGATGATAAAATCACTCAAACATCATATTTGAAACATACCCATTTGCTGTCTTACAATGTGCAGGTCTGAAACAGTCTGTGAACAGCAATGGAAGCTCCAAAAAACCCTAGCAGAAATTCTCATATTTCAAATTGCTCAAAACCCTTTATTCTCCAGCTCTAGGCATCCACATTCAAGGTGAAATAACACTGAAATCATCTGAAAATAACTCCCAAAATCCCAATGTTCAACTACAACATTTGGAGCGGCCAGCAATGGAGAAGGTACAGCTCCAAGAAACACTTAAAATCTGCAATGATCCTTTGCTATGCTCTTCTAAATCACTCTGTAAAATCTGCATCCAAACCCTTGCTTCAAATCACTAAAAAAATCTTCAACTATTCAGCTCCAACATAACCCCCGTGTGAGGCTATCAGCAGAGTATTCTTGGGTGATCTTTCACACCTGCAAATATTGTTCCTCTTGAGGGTTTTCGTCCTCAAAAAGCCAAGAACCAAGTTTAGTCTCTAACCTGTAGAACAATTTTTTTTTCCAAGCATATACAAAAATGAGCTCAAACCCCCTTTTATTCTCTCCTTCACTTCCACGCACATCTTGGGCAATTAAATAACATTTTAAATTTCACTTTATTTCCCTTATGTCTCCCTAAGTTGGGCGCTCCATATTACTTTATTAAAAAATGCCTTTTTACATTTTTCCCCCAATGCCCCTTTAATAAAGTCACTTTAATAATTTAATTAACATTAAGTTAAATTTTTAATTTAACTTAAATGACATTAGCGTTAATTAAAATAATATAACTCTGCCCAACGAACAATTGAAGGAGTGACCAATCATGCAGTGACATGGAAACGGTGCCACGTGAAGAAGTCGGTGTTGAGCGGTGACCCTGTTAAAAATAGCAAATTGCTAAAAATAGTAAGAATGGCTAAAAAAAGTCCAAAAATGCTCGGAAATACATCACCACAAACCATTTGATATCGCTGAGCTCAATGCAACCTCTGAGATAGCCAAATGGCTGAACTGCGAAATCACCAAAAACAGTGCCAGACTGACACTTACTATAAATAGCAGTGTTCTTCGAGGACCAAAGAGAACAAACCCAGAAAAACCCAGAAAGATTGTCACCATGCAAGCACTTACTATAAATAGTAAGTATGGACAAGTTGTCTGAAATCCCTTTGGAAAGTGTCATACAACTCCACTGGATCACCTGAGCACACTGGTGACATCGAAATACTCCTCTGATCAGGTTGTCACAAACCCAGAAAGTTAGCTCCAACTGTGTTGCAAGAGAACCCGAAAATGGGAACATTACAATCACTATGAGAGGGCTGATACAAGATCTGAAGGTTGGACTTTATTGCTTCTCTATGATATAAATTTTTACTCCATAAAACATGATGATTGTCTGATACAGTGTCATATTATTAATATATTTGGAAGGGTAGTAATTCTAATAGTTTCCATTTAGTAATACTTACTATTTATTGATTTACATATTCATATTTTGGTTTTTAAATCTCAAAATCAAGAGTTCAATATTACAAATACACTATATTAATAATATTTTAGTTTAATTTATAGCATCAAGTTGTTATCTATAGTTTGAAGTTGAAGCATTTCAAGATGGGAGGAAATGTAATGTACCTAATTAATTGTTATTACACATTGATCTTAATATCCTTGCAAACTTATTAAATTTCTTTCTTCACCTCATTCTCTGCCACTGTAAAAAAAGATAAATAGGTTGCTAGACCATACTGTAAGCACCATAACTAATTTTTTTAATCTATAAATTTATGTCTTTCTTATTTCATATTTCATTTTATCTATTGCACTAGTCAGAGTTATGAAAAACTAGGACCTGATGTCTATGATCTTGCATGTGATAAGCAGGTGATGCTTTGCTTAGATTGAAGTCTAGCCTACTGGACCCAAAGAATATTTTGCAGAGTTGGGATCAAAATCTTGCCAGTCCATGCACATGGTTTCATGTTACATGTAACAGTGAAAACAGTGTCACAAGAGTGTATGTATATTGCATTTGGATCTTTGGAGTTACTTGATCATTAGGAAATTACCAATTGTAACCGAGAATTATTGTTTTTAAAAAATGTTTTTTTTTAAATTTTTTTCTTAAGATTAATATTTTCCCTTACAGGGATCTGGGAAACTCAAATCTTGGTGGTAGCTTGGTTCCGGAGCTTGGTCAGCTGCATAATCTGCAATACTTGTAAGTTATTCGAGTGGTTTTCAGGTTGTACTTGAATGTTTAACAAGAATTTTAGTGGGAAATAAATGTCTATCACTTATGCATCAGACTTTGAGACAATTCTAGCCTTTTGGTATATAATGTTTGCAGTTTAGGTTTCACAATGTTTTACTAATTGACGCAATGATCAAATCTGGTAAAGTTAGATTATGGATATCCTTGAGTGGTTTAAACTTTATAGTACTAATGTTAGAGACTAGAGAGGATTTGCAATACAGCAGCAAAAAGAGTTGTTTATGGTTGTACTAATTGTATATCCAAATATGAATTTTAAAGTAGATCCATGCTTCTGATCTCCCAGGAGAAGAGAAAATGTCTAGGGTCAATAATATGTTGTAACAATATTAAGTTTAAACACAGACTTGATGCTTTACCTTTAGCTGTTTCTTCATGATAGTACTTTTCTAATCTATTACTGATTTATTTTTCTTGTATTTTTAACAAACGGTGCTATAAAATATATGTTGTTTTTCATGTACAAGAAAATATAAAATATACTTCTTTTCAATATGCATTGTCAACTAAAAAGAAATAGCGCTGATATAAAAAAATGACCACCTGAAGTTTTACTATAATTCTAAGCAAAACTGTGTATATGGTATTTCATGGAGTTTGACACTAGTGCTATTGCTTGAGAACCAAAATTTAGTTTCAGTCCTTATTTTGAAAGAATTTACAGAAGTCTAAATGACTTTGAAAGTTTTTCTTCTCATAAAAATTCTAAACAGTGTTGTGTATATGGTTTTCATGCAATTGACTCTAATCCTTTTAAATGAGGATTAAAAACTAATTCTCAATTGTCACTACTTTTTTGGAAATAGCAATATGTTTAACTTAACATTATCCTTGATCTACAGTGAAAGTACATTTTTATGTTGGGAAAAATTTGTATCAGCATCTGCCTATTTCCAAGCTTCCTTATTGTGACTTGTTTTGGTCTTGATCAAGCATTTGAACATACTATTTGAAATTTATGTTACGTTGTAATCACACATTTGGACTTGATCAATAGTTTATTTGAAGCAATTCTTTTCCTTCCAAGAATGGTTAAATTCTAGGCAAAGGCTATCATACAGTGACCAATGAACACAACATCATGATATTTTTTTAAGTATGTTTTGAACATTGTCCTTTTTAACCAAAACAATCCTTTTTAACCAAAACAATCATTTTAAACATGCCATTCTTTGTTGTGTAATTATCTCATGATGTTTCATTTAATTATGTCTGACAATGTTTTTGAGTGTGCATGTTGCAGGGAGCTTTATGGTAATACCATAAGTGGGAATATCCCTGAAGAGTTGGGTGACTTGAAGAGTCTTTTGAGCCTGGATCTGTACCAGAATAACATTACTGGCTCAATACCTAGTACATTGGGAAAATTGATGAATTTACGTGTGCTGTAAGATGAATGATCCTTCTGTTTATTTGTCTATTTTCTTTTATACATTTTTATGTTACAGAATGAGGGAAAAGCGTGATGTTTAAGCCTTTTTAGCAAAGGAAAGTTTATATACTTTGATTGGGAGCTTTAATACTATAATTTTTGTTCATAATAATATTACTTGTTTAGAAAGGAAAAGTAAATAATACTGCATACATCTTGGCCTAAAGTGTGTGGCCTGTTTGTTGGTACCCATACGGAACTCGATGTTTGTATTACTTGGTGTCCGTTTTTGTCATCAATTTATCATCATTTGGGTGTCAAGTCGAGGTTAGTGATACTGTTCTCCAACTAAGTTGCAAAGTCATTTTGTGGTGGTCTTGTTTTTCAATTAATGACTCTTGTAGGATACTTGAAGCTGCATTGTTCCAAGGAGAAAATTGATGAGGTTCTTGATTGATGATGTCTATGATAGTCAAAGGCAAGTATGAAATGACGAAGGCTATGAAGGCTTCAAAGTGGAAAGCTGGCAAAATGGTTGGCAAACCCCTCTCAAAGTTCCTCTTTGAAGTTGTTCGTGTTGTGAGTTAAGCGTTTTCAATAATTTAACAAGCTTTGTATTGTTGAAGTCACTAGAAGAAGTGTTTGTAATAGCCACACCCATTTTTATTTATTTTTGCAATAAGAAATGCAAATGCAATGTCCGAACACGTTCTGATCACCAAGATCCCAGTGTGGGCAAGGTGAGAGCATACAGTGCTTTGGACCACTCCACTAACTACGATGAATGCAATTACAGAATGAAGGCGGCTAGACCAGAGCATGCAGGCGATAGAGCCGACCCAAATCTAAACACCTTTTTGGCGGACAAGTGTGCACAAATGCAAAGCCACTAACATAATGTCTAAGCTCAATCAGACCAAAATGGTCGATAACAAGCGAGCTTGTTCGATGTGAAACGGGCTGAATGATATGCTATGCGAATTGGCGGTAGACCATCCAGTTTTACAATATGTAAAATGCATACAAGATGCCTCCGGCGGTACTACCTTTCGGGGTTATATATAGATGCCTTCGACTGTAGACAAGTATGAGTGCATTACAATGACAATTTAACAAGTAAATGGCTGCAACAAGATGTTTATATATATATTCTGAAATAACAGATCAGACTGCTGCAACAACCATGTTAGCTCATAAAATCATGAGAAATTCATGCTTACAAAGCTAGTAAGCAAACCATTGAAAGACTGATCATTGAAAGCTGATGTAGAAAGCCAACCAAACTGAAATCACACTGAACATTCCTGAAAACATTGAAAACTCAGAACTGGACTGATGTAAAGATGCTGCAACTCCAAACCCAAACTATACGACCCCTTATTACTCCTCAGAATCACCAAAAAACATCACCAAACTTGGTGCCTCCAAATAACATCTAAGCATAAGAAAATGGGCAGCGACTACACTTTCTCTATCCTCACGTTCCTTCTACATAAGTTGTACAGTCTGGCTGAGAAAGGACATCCCAGCAAGAGAATACGGCTAGCATAATATTAAATCAAACAAGAGTTATTCTCCTGTAAGTCGACCATCTCTATTTTATGAAGTGGTGGCCCCCACAAGATCTCCACACTAAACAAGCATAAGAAACGTTTCTTCTTATTAAGTCTCATGACCCCCTCAATCTTTACACGTACGGTAAGCAAGAGGTACGATTGATCAAAGCTAAGAAAATATCAACTTCAATTTCTTACGCCTTTCTTCCATATGTACGACACTTGTTAAAAGTCTTCAGCCTTTCTCCCATATGTACGACACTTGGTAAAAATCTTCAGCATAAGAAAACATACACCCAGCTCAAGAAAACAAGGAACGACCTCCACAAGAAAAAGTATTGCTTTCAGCAAACACCAAAAAAACTCGCTCAAGAGGAATTAAAACATTAGATAATAACTCCAAGTATCCTGCACTCCAAAAATCCTCATCAAAACCCATCAAACATATCCATTATAAGCAAACTGGAAAATTTCCACTTGCAACACAAATGTGACTTCTAGATGAAATCACCAAATCCAGCTAGGAGGGTTTTCGTGCTCGAAAATGGTATTCCAAGAGGGTTTTCGTCCTCAAGAAATATGGAGAACTCAGGTTCTCACTTAGAGCAAATAGAAAATAGCAATATTCAGTCTAACCTTTTCTTTGTGCTCAACTCCTCCTTATAAAGGCACTTTTTAGGGCAACTAAATAATAATTCCCCTTTTCCTCCAAAATACAAATAAAACATATTTGTGTGCAGAAATCCACCTTTTTGCCTCCTTGTGCCTAACGCCACTTTATAAAGTCACTTTTTTGCCTTTTGATAAAAGCACCTTTTATTAATAAAACATAAGTTGCTTAAATAAAATAAAGTTACTTTTTAGCAACTTAAGTTAAATTATTAACTTACGGTATGTACTGCAGTATATAACTTCGCAACTTACAGTCTATAGTATATAATTTCGCAACTTACGGACGGTCTATAGTATATAATTTTGCAACTTATGGTCTGCAGTATATAACTTTGCAACTTACAGTACGGTTTGCAGTACATAACTTCACAACTTACGGTACGGTCTATAGTACATAACTTTGCAACTTACAGTCTGCAGTATATAACTTCACAACTTACGGTACAGTCTGTAGTACATAACTTTGCAACTTACGATCTGCATTATATAACTTCGTCCATAGAAAGTTGGCGCTCTCCAAGGATGATGGAATTCTCCAAGAAGCTTGGAGCTCTCCAAGATTATTGGAATGGTTTCAAAAAGGGACATTAGCTTCATATTTAATTCATAATATGTGTTTACGTCTGTGTTTGTTCACTGAATCCTATCTTGTTCCATTATGATTTTCAGTCTCTGCATTTAATTGAAAATCATAAATGTCTTGTAGTTATGTTAGATTAGTTTTTGCAGTAGATAGCGTTTACACATACAAATCTTCTTATCTAGTGTAGATGTGCTAAAAAGACTTTATGCTCTAGATTGAGAAAACAAAAAGATAGGTTTTTATTATGTTTTTATGTATTGCATACTCTCTAAAATCCTTAGATTCCAGGTTAAAGGGAGCTTCCCCTAATAATTTGAAGAACAATTTTTTGTACACACTATTTCGTTTTGTGTCACATCGAAAGTTGTAAATTAAAATACAAACTTTTGTAGTGAGGGTATCAACCCCTCAATAAACCATTGTTTCTTTAGTCCATTTTTTGGTTCCCTTTCCAATCAACTGAGTAAATTGTTTAACCTCCTATGATAGGCTTGAACATTCTTGTGCTTAACTCATCGGGTAATATAGATTTCTGTGAGGATATCATCATTGTCCCTTAATAATTTGAACTCTTGTTCAAATTCTTTTCTTAGTCTCTCCCACATTACTTTCGTAGTATCAGGAAGGTCTGTATTGCAGTCTATTGCTACTCCCCATAGTGTGGTTGATAAACACTATAACCAATATCTTTGGTCCATTTGCCCATTTACCGTCCATATAATAATATAGGTTCTGCAATGTCTTAGAGGATCTTTAGATCCATCTCCACTAAATTTTGGCAATTTTTGCCCCTCAATATTGGGACTTGCTAGAGGGTTCACCATTGTTTGATGTGAGTGTTGTGCCTGAAACCTTCTCTTTAGGAAGTTTTGGTTAGGACATTCCTTTACTCCTTGGGCACTTTTAGACATATCCAAACTCTCGACCCTTCCAAAGACCTCAGACTTTGGACACCACTAGTTCCACCTTTAAATTCTCTTCTTCCACTCCAAACTTCAATCCATGTGTCTTAGGCTTGGGTTCGTCTTTTATGAGCAATTCTTCGATGCCTCAAAGATTGCTCTCATATGCTTCACATTCTTCATTTGCCAAAAAGTCCTTTGACTCTATTTCACTCTTGAGGGATTTAGTTATTTCCTCCAATTGAACTTGGTTTGTAAGATTGATGCACGCTTCTTCAGGTAAGGGAAGATGTCTAGCTATTTGCACCCATTCTTCCTCCATATAGTTGCTTGTAGTGGGTTGAATGTTTTGATATTTTCACTCTTGACTATGGCTCCAATTTGCATTCTGACTTCTGCATCTACTTCAAGTTGGGCTTCGACTTTGAATTTACACTAATGGAGTCTGTTTGGCTACCTCCTATAGTCATCTTCTCCACTCTTTTTGCTCCACTAGCCTTAGAGATCGTCTGATTTCTCGGTCTTGACCATATTGTGGTCTCTTCCCACCTTTGTTGGGGTCTAAGGGGCATTAATGTGAATCAGACCCAACTTCTTTAAGGCAACAACACCAATGTTTTCTCATTTATAGCAACCTTCACTACTGTTCCATCTAAATTCTCCAGCCTTATGGACTCGTTTTCTAGTATTTCTCGGATTTTAAATGGTCCTAGCCACCTGGCTTTAAACTTACTAGGTTTGATTTCGTTACAACCATTATATTTTAGTACTAACTGCCCAGGTTGGAAGTTCATTCTCCGAATGTGCTTGTCATGCCAGTATTTCCTCTTTTGCATTACTTCAATTGCCCATTGTGCCAATATTCTTCGTTCGTCAAACTTATTCAATTGAAGGAGTCTTTCCTTTAGACTCTCAGTATCTCACAACCGATTCTCCACGGCTATTCTCAAACTCGGTACCATATATTCTATAGGGACCATAGCTTCTTGTCCATACATGAGTTGGAAGGGCGTATGTCCCGTGGTTACCTTGTATGTAGTTCTGTAGGCTCATTGTAGTTTGGTAACTTCTCCTCCCAATCAGTTCCTTCGATACCGCACAATTTATGAATAACGGAGATGAGTACTTTATTTGTTGACTCCACTTGGCCATTTGCTCTCGGGTAGTATGGGCTCGAGAGGGTGTGAAAGATTCAAAACTCACTCATCATTAATCGGATCACATGATTTACAAAGTGCCTCCCTCTGTCATTGGTTATTTGTATAGGGATGCCAAACCTCATAACTATCTGCTCATAAATGAATCTTGCCATACTTAATGCTATATTATCTAGCAAGGCTCTCGCTTCTGCCCATTTGGTTAGGTACTTCATTGCTACTATGATATATTTACATCTGTGTAGTTGACTAACCTTGAGAGGGCCTATAAAGTCCAGTCTCCATCTTTCAAAAAGTTCTTGTGGTTGGGATGGTGATAGTGGCATGTAATCCCTTTTAAATGGTTTCCCTACTCTTTGGCATGTGTCGCATCTGACTACCCACTCCCTTGCATCTGTATGGAGTGTTGGCCACCACAGACCGGCCGATATAACTTTTCTTGCAGTGGCATTCGGTCCCATATGGCCGCTTGCCAACTCTTTGTGTGCTTCTTCTAACACCCCTCTTATTTCCTCCTACATCACACATCTTCTAAGGATATGATCAGGCCGCATTTTATATAGGAGCCCATTAATTAGTTGAAAGGTTTTGCTTTTAAGTGCTAGTTTTCTTCTTTCCCCTGGTGGCATATCCTTCGGAAATGTTGATGTTGATAGATACTCTCCAATGTTCTCGTACCAAGGAGGTAGTGTAGCTATTTTGAATAAATGAGCGTCGGGAAAATCTTTGTTTATGTTTTCAGGTGGTTATCCTGAGTTGATCCTTGAAAGCTGATCTGCTATAACACGACTTTTCCCTGGTCGTATGATGATGGTGAATGTAAATTCTTGGAGTAATAGTAGCCATCTACTTAACCTGACCTTGAATAATTGGTTTGTTTACTAGGTACATCAACGCTTGGTGGTCCATGTAGAATGTGAATGCGGTTGCCAATAGGTAATGTTGGAACTTTTGCACTTAGTAGAGCATACCTAATGCTTCTCTCTCTGTAGTATTGTAATTACGTTCTGCACTTGATAGTAGCCGACTTGTAAATAATACTGGATGATTGAGCCCTGACTTTCGCTAATGTGGCTCTGATTGCAAAGTTCGATGCATCCACGTGAACATGAAACTCTTTGTCCCAGTCGGAGTATGCTAGAATGGGAGAACTGAAATGGAGAGTGGGCTGAAATTGCGAGTCAATTTAAAGGCAGCTGGTAGCCTGATTTATCTGACACCGATGATGCAGATATTTATCTTGCAGGTAACTATGTATCCAGATTGATGAAAAACAAAGGCTGAGAATAGGATCTCGGTGAAAAAAATCTTTAGATATTTACAGAGAACAAGTTACAAAGATTCAGATTGGGGAGATTTAGTTGATCAGAATATAAATGACATGCTATCTTCAACCTAGTTACAGGTGTTGCTTTATAACTTACCAGAATATAAAGCAACAATATATGTAATTTTTTTGATACAAGTACATATACTAAATACCAGAATATAGTTACAGGTGTTGCTGTATAACTTACTGGAATATAACCTGATAAACAGTTTTGGGTCTTTTGATACACTGAATACCAGATGATTTATGGACAACAAAATCTGAGGCGACAGTACTATTTTTGAGAATCAAAGCACACTGAAGCTTGTCAAAAATCTAGTATGTCATGCTCATAGAAAACATGAAGTTCATTACCACAATATTAGATGATGTGTTTCATAAAGGCAAATTATACTCCAGTATTTGCAATAGAGGAGCAGTCTAGAGACTCAAATTCACAGACAAGCTTGGTGTCTTTTCAAATATGACCATCAAGGTAGTGTATTAGATTAAGACAATTTTTTTACTTTCTAGCTAGGATATTAATTAGTAATGAATTGTAATTAATGTAGTCAATAATTTATGCAAATAAAGTTGGCTGTCCAGGGAGTTGTCTAAAGCAGTTTAAGACAGGTCAATTTCTGTTTTCTAAATGAATTTTGAATCTCATGTACTTAATATCTGTTCAAATAGACAACATTTTCTGCCTCCTCCTCTTTGCTATTTGTGATTCTTTTTCTTTTTTGCTTTAATTTCCTTTTTTGTTCTTTTGTAAGGGATCAATTTAATATTTATTCCCTATAAAACTTATGTTTACAATATTAGCATTCCTCTTTCTGCTGTTTCTGAAGGATAGCCGGCTTAATAACAATCACCTCACAAAAGGAGTCCCTACAACTATTGCAGATATCAAAAGTCTTCAAATCCTGTAAGTTTATAATCTGTTTTGTTTGTAGCATTTTTCCACTTCTTATAAGTTAGTATTCATAATATGTATTTTTTAAATATCTTGGTCTTATTAGGATAACTGAGATGCATTTATCTTGAATTTCAGTGACGTTGCTAATAATAATCTCTCGGGCAATGTTCCATTAATTGGATCTTTCTCTTCGTTTACTCCTATCAGGTAAATGTTTGGAAAACAGTCCAGTGGTTTTACTCCACACATATATGAGAAGGGCCCCTTGCTGTTTACTAAGATGATTTGATACAGTTCAATATCTTATGTATATAAGGAGTGAGTCTTTGAGATTAATTATGCTTGATTTGAGGTCAAGTCTAACAAGGACTGCATTTTAACAAGCTTTGCTTAACATTCCTAATAGGCATTACCATTGATTTTCACAGTTTTGCTAATAATTCAAAACTTTGTGGTCCGGTGGTTGGAGTGCAATGCGATTCTGGGTTACCATATTCCCCTCCACCATTTGTATCACCCCCACCAGGTACTGCAAACAATAGAGGTTTCTGCTTGCTTGAAAATATAAGAAAAAAAATAGAGATCATTATCCATGACATAGTGTTTGAGCAGCATGTTGTAATTGTGCACTATTTTTGGTATGGTTTTCAATAGTAATTACAACTCTCTAGTTTCTTCTTACTTTGATATTCAGTAAAAGGAAAGAGCAAAATTCGTCCAAAAGCCATTGCTGGGGGAGCATCTGCAGGTGCTGCTCTCTTGTGTGTTGCTGCTGTGATTGCATTTGCACAGTGGCGTCAACATAAGTCACATGATCACTTTTTTGATGTTCCTGGTAGGTAAACTCGCTAAAATGTAAATACAATATTTCTTATTTAAATAATAGATATGATTTGATTTATCGTCAAATCTATAATGTTCTGCTACAGATCATGGATAAGTGCATTCAGCGTATGCATTCTTGTTAGAATCTAATAGAAAGATATATTTATGTGGAAGTGCATTTTTTTCTAGTAGATTGTAAGTAAGAAGTGACTGGTTTTCACATTCCATATTTTTAAGAAGTATGAATTTGTAAAGATTTTTGGATAAAACTATGTGGAAATTTTTACATCATTGTTTCGGATCACACTCCATGATCCATCATCAAGATGAAGTAGGCTAAAAATAATGAAGAACGCAGATGCTAAACCCTCTAAATAAAGCTAAAAATGCTAAGACAAGTGGGTTAACTCGGAAAGTGTGCAGGGATGTTATCCATAGTTTTTTTGAACAATTAACTGAAACTAAGAATCACTAAATATTCAATGTTTCTGATCTAGAACTATCAATTACTGTCTATAAGTGAGTTTGGTTGTGCAACACTTTGAAAACATTCAAAATAAACTTATAAAAACAGTGGACACTCAGATTTATCTTGGAAAACCTTTTAAATGGAGGAAAAGCCAGTTAGTAGTGGCCAATAGTTCATCTACCTGATTTATTATCACTTGGAAAACAAGTTATAGGAAGTGGATTACAACCAATAAGCTGTTCTTGTTCTCCGTCAAGCTTCCTTTGAATTACAACTGAGTTTTCCCTTCTGCTGGATACATACAAACAATTCTCCAACCTCTTGGACCTGTTTGCTGTCTTCTGCACACCCTTTTGAAGGATGTCAGAAGTCTTTTCTGTGCACTGGAAGCTTCCTTGAGTGATTTAGAAAGCCAAAAGATGTGATTGTTCACTTCCCCGATGGTTTCAATTGTGTCGAAAGTCAAAACAAGAGTACTCAGAGTACTCACACACTTTGAAATTTTGGAAAAACCTTCAATTCTTGTTCTTGACAACTTCTGGGATCCTAATGGATCATACATCCCTTCATAGAGAAGCTTTTGGTCCCATAAATGCTCAAGGAAACACTAAGTGAGGAAACAATTCCCCAACTCTCTCCTTGGAGTACCATCGGACTTCCTTTTTGTTTGTCTTTTGAGTCCCACTTGCCAAGACTCTTGGGAATCCCCTTCTAGTCTCTCTCTTCATCTAATATAGCACCACATCCTTTGAAAGAATCACTTGCTTGTCATAGAACAAGTCATCCAACGAGGGTAGTACTGGATTCTCTTCTTCTTCATCCAACATGGATGGTTCATACAATTGGAGGTATTTGCAATTGACCATTGAGTGTAACCTCATGAAAGGAGGTAGGTCCAATCTGAATATATTCTCTCCAACTACCTCCAAGATGGTGAGTGGCCCATACCTTAGAGGTTTGGTCATCTTGGCTTGTTTGTAAATTGCTCTTTGTGTAGGGACAACCACACCTGGTCTCCCACTTTGAGGTGATGTTCCACAAGATGCTGGTCATGCCTTGTCTTGTATTTTAACTGAGACCTCTCTAGTTGCTCCTTAACCTTGAGTTAGATTTGAAAAATCTTCTCAACATACGTCTTTGCTCTTGCCACCTCCAAATCTAGTCCTTGTTGCTCACCTTGCTATTCAAGTGCAACATCAAGTGGACCAGTAGGCAAATATCCTAAACATGTTTCAAAAAGTGACTGATTAGTAGAGGAATGGATTGCCCTATTGTATGCATGCTTTATGTATGGCAAAGGTTCATTCCATGCCTTTGGGAACCTGCAGTTATACCTTCTTATGAGCTGCACCAACATCCTATATACACAACTTTTGCTTGTCCATTCATTTGGGGATGAAACACAACTGTTTTGGAGCTTGGTATGCATTTTCTCCCACAAAGCGGACCAAAACCTGCCAATGAATTGAGTATTCATGTCTGAAACAATGGATTTAGGCAACACCTAACGCACCCAAACATTTGCAGAGAACATATCAACAACAAGAGAAAGATAATCATTCCCATGCTTGCTCATTGGTAACCCACCCACCGAATTCATAGAAATGTTTTCCCATGGTCTAATAGGCAGTGGAAGAGTGTACAATCCCTTCTTTCTAACCTTAGATTTACTAGTGCAACACAATTTGCATCCTCTAATAAATCTTGCTACTTCTACTTGCATCTTAGGCCAATACACATACCTTTGCAAGGGGGCCACTATCTTACAAACACTGAAACGACCTGTCACTTTGGAGGTATGCACCTCCCTCATCGGTAGAAGCCTATGTGCTCTTGGCACACACAACTTGCCCAACCTATAGAGCAGCCCATCCTTGAGGCAGAAATCCTCTTCATTCTGAGCCACTTCTTGTCCTTGTAGTTGTTTGTACTTTGTAAACACCAATTTTGCATAAGTACATTTTATTACTTTCGGGTTGGTTGTGTCGGTGAGGTTAGTTGTCCTCCCGACAATTGTGAGTAATTGATGATGGTTGTCGGTAGTTGGCATTACTGACCAATTGTCCACTACCTTTATATGCCAAGCATGGTATTGTAGAAGGGACCACACTTGTGTGTTATCCTTGTTATATTGTATAAGAGCATATCTTAACTTAATAGAAATATTAGTTTTTGATGTGAATTATTCATGAGTACTTTATTTTGATGCCGTTACATTTGCATTCCAAGTACATTCTATTTACTTTGTGAATTCCAAATTTGATCAATTAGGTAGTAAACATTTGGTGCCATTGCTTATACAGAGTCGGGTTGACTAGTCGGTGACAAATGGCATTATAATGGGACGACCAACAGAAGAACCTATTGAGGCCAACAAAGAACATGAAGATAATCTCACAGAAGACCTTGTACACTTGTGGGACGTGTCGGTCAGGGAGCATGTACAAAGGGAAGCCGACAAGAGGGAAGTTCCAGAGGATGAAATTTGGGATAACTTGCTTGTAAACAATGAAGTGGACAATCTCCTGAATTGTCTCCCTAGGCTCCTGGTGTAATGTGCCGTACCTGTTTGTATTTTTTATGATCCTTTGTGTGATTTTAATTAATTTTTGTGTGATCTTTCAGACTAGAGAGAAGAATGCAGAAGGGGTTTTCAATTTTCCTGCAGATGTGTTGCCGGAGCATACAATATATAGCATATAACCCAAACCCAGAAAATTTACAATAGATATAAAGAAACTATCGACTACCCAGATAGTAAAATGACCAATAATAAATTACTGTGACATACCCATGTTCAGATTTGCAACTTCATATTTCAGTTGTTGCCGGACCAGCAAATGGGCATAGCCAAAATCACTCCAAACTCCAAGGAATAGAAAATATCATGCCTATATTAATAGCAGCAATACAAGAGGCCCTAGACGCCTTATACAATGCAAAATAGAAGCTGCCCGCAAAGAGAAATGAAGCTCAAAACTCCCAACTTCATGCCTGGATGTGTATGGCCATGGCTGGAAGTGTATATCAGCAGCAAGAATGACCAATAACCTCTGAAATATTTCTGTTAGGAACTGATTGCAGTCTACAAGGCTAGGCGACAAAGTATGAAGAAGTTTGTTGCTCCCAAATGCTCCAAAAATCACTCAATTGTGGTACAGCCTTATGCAAATATGTACGGCCAGCAAGAAGGTTTTACATAGCAGCAATAACTCACCTCAACCACAACAAAATCTACCTTTAAAACAGTCCTTCCAATCTGCACACATAAATCTCTATTAAACTGCAAAGGATGTATCAAGAATTGCATCAAACCTTCAATCCGTCAACTCCAGTGAAGCACATTTGTGAATACTGAATATATCCACCATAGAAGGCACCGTTGGGTGATCTTTCACACCTGTGGGATACCGCTACTTAGGGAGGTTTCCGTCTCCAAGAGCCTCTGGTTTGAATCCTCAAACCCTAGAGCCAAAGCTCCAAAACCCAAGCAAGGAAAATCTCAAAGAGAGAAGAAAATAATAAACCAAGCATATCCAAATGAGAGCTCTTTTCCTTCTTTTATACTTTTTCAATTGGAAGTCTCTAAAATCCTCTTGCATATTGGATATAACATGAGAGGGAAAATACATTATAATTCTCTTTAATTCTTTTCTCAACATCACCCTTAAAGTCCCTTCTTTTAAAACAACATTAAGTTGTTGAGCCTAGGCACCAAGGTCCAATATTAAATAGTAATTGTTCAATTTACGGACTTTAAAACGGAGGCCAAGATGATGTCGGAAACCAATGAACTATAGCTCGTTGGAAAGGTCTTAACAAGACGAATCCAACCCCACTCTCAAAATCATGTTCCGGTGCCAATCCCGAACTTACTAAAAATAGTAACGGCCATAAGCAAACTAAACCAACTCAAAGGGTGCCAACTGGATCCACAAACCATCTGATAACTCCGAGCTCAATGCAATGTCTATGAGAGCCAACAACCGACTGCCAAGTCACCCAAATAGCGCCAAACTGCCACTTACTAAAAATAGCAGTGACCACCGGGGACCAAAGAGAACAAACCCAGAAAAACCCAGAAAGATTAATGACATGCAAGCACTTACTATAAATAGTAAGTATAGACAAGTTCGAAATCCCTCTGGAAAGTGTCAACCATCTCCATTGGATCACCCGAACACTCTGGTGACATCGAAATATTCCTCTGATTATGCTGTCACCAACTCAGAAAGTCAACTCTGACTGAACTGTAAGAGAACCCGAAAATGGGGACATTACAGTCCGCCCTTCCCAAAGATTGCTTGTCCTCAAGCAATCTGCACTTGCATGCCCAAGCTGAACACCAGGATCCCAAACCAATCTCAAAAATGTCCAACAACATCTCCACTGCATCCGTTGGGTAGAGGTAAAACCATGCTCAACATCAATGTAAATCGCTACCCCAATGTAGAACAATCTGCTAGACATAGGAAACCCTGGGTCCCAAAGCCAATATGGAAGTTTGTCATACACATCACCCGATGACTTCCACTGCGCTACTCTGATAAAATCTTCACCATGCAGAAAGTGGTGAAGAAACATGACGGAATCCAACTGAACTGTTATGCCAAACCTGTCACCACCTGGATCCCAATACATCAGAACCTCCCATCCATCAATCATGAAGAGGAAATTAAACCTCGAAGTGTCTGAACCACAACATTGCCCTCCATCCTCTGCAAAACTCCTAGGGATGTACTGACTATCCAACATAGGTGTTGGAAGATATGGAGCTGCTCCTCTCAAAGTGAGGGAATGATAAAACTCTCCTCCATCACCGCTGTGAAAACTAAACATGCCATCATGCTAGCTGCCACTGCAACCTCTCAAAAGCCGTGTCTCAAATGGAAGTTTTTGAGACCAAGAAGTTGCAAACTCTGTCTGATGCATATCACCATGATGGAACTCTGATCTCTGACCCTGCAAGTGATCCTCTGAATGTATCTGAGTCAGCCACCTGAAATCTCTAGTTCCATCTCCTGTAGATGGCAACCCTTCATCCCACAATGGATGGTATAAATCCTGAGCCAATCCACACTTACGCATCATCAAGTCATCTGTGTGGACTAAGGAGAAATGATGAGCACTCCTCACTATGTAGTCACGATAAAAAGCACCTGCTTGTGTCAATGGTTGACCATCATAGTTATGAGGAACACACTCCTCCTCACTCGAATCAAAAGATGGCTCATGTCTCTAATCCTGAATGGCTAATTGGGTAGATAACCTGCAAGTCCTCTCAGCATACCCAATAGCAAAGTCCCGATCTGACAGCAACTGGAGGTACTCTGTTTAATCCACTCCATGGCATGCTGGATAGTTCACAAATCAGATGTAGATGTGCCCACTACTACCCCTATCTGCCTCTCCTCCAATTGTGCCGTCCAAAAGAGATCCTCCACAAACTTGTGGGTACTGTCAATACGAGTTAAGGTTTGAACAACCTTAACCTCGGAAACCTTCAGCTGATCTCTCCAACCCTGAGGTCTAGGAAGCTGTTGATCACTATCAACTGCATAGGATGCAATCTCCGATTTGCTTCCAAGAGAGGGAAACAAATCAACACGAGAGCCGATCACACCACTGGATGATGCCTTGCATATCTCCAGTGAAAATGATGTAGTGTTGTGATCTGTCACACAATTCTCTGGAAAATTCACTACTACACCACAAGAGCCATCAACAACCTGCTCTGCATCACCTATCATGGGACTAACCTCAAGAGAACCTGGTGCATCATGTGGTTCTCTGCAACTCTCAACCAATGCACTCATCCTATCTGTGTCACTTGCACTAGTAAATGAAATGGATGTAACCACATCCTCCACATGCTCATTACCACTATCCGTGGATGTATGCTCATCACTATATGCTGCCATAGATCTCTGAATTGTATCAATAGGTGATGAAGACTGCACCAAGCTCAACTCCACAGTAAGCTCATCTATCCGCGTCTTAGACTCTTGAAGGGCTGTATGAGCATTCTTCAAAGAGTCTGCGGTGACCTCAAGCTCATAGGCGAGCTCATCAACCTCCTCTTCCTTCCCCCTTAGAGCATCATGGTAAATACCATCAAGCCTGAGAAGATGATCTCTATCTGATAACAGTTGTAGGTAATTATTCTTCATGATCCCAACTGCATCTCTAAGTACTTGAAATTCAGCAAGGGAAAGTCCTCTATCATCATGTTCCTCCATCTCAGGAGTACTCCAACCATAGGTTGCCAACATCTGTCTGGCAACATCAAAATGTTCCAAAGCTGTAGCAATCATATTGTTATTAACCTTCAATTGCCCAGTCAAATGATGATGCCCTTGTGACGAACCATCTCCACACCAATCTTTTGATTGGCAATCTGCACTATGGAAAGAGGTTGAATCATCATCACTCACCGATTGGTAAGCCTCCTCATGTGTGCTATTAGCCCTGCACACTTCCTCAATAAAGGTACTGCTATTATGTACCTCATGGGATGGCTCCAATGACATGATAGAAGATGTAGATTGGACATAACCATCACACACTTCTGCCTCCAATGTAGATGCATGCACAACCAAAGAGCTATCCTGGGACCCATCATCAACAAGTAAATTTTCTGATTTGTTCTCCTCTTCGAAAGTCTGATTTGCAAAATCAGACTTGCTGCAGCTTGAATATGCATCACAACCAAGCTGAGTGTCACACTCTGTCTCAAATTCTGAATCTTCTCCCGGATCCCATACCTGGCTATTTTTTCCAAGTGCAATGCTACAACTGGAAACAACTCTATCATCCAACTCCGAAGGTGGATTGTCATATGTCAGGTCAACACCCATCTTAAGTAATGGGTTATCAGTAGTCACCACAAATTTATTCTTGCAATCGGATTTATGTAAAGGAAATGAACTACTATTATGACGAATACTAAAATAAGAACCTTCATACCTATCGTCGATGACTCCAATGCTGTCCCAAATCACCTGTACCTCTTCCTTATCATCCCCAACCGTGAACTGTGAATCTAATTCAACAAAGCCACAAGGTCTCTGCTCAGGATCAGCTATATGGAATGTGTAATCAGATTTGTTTTCAAAATTAGGAACACCACCTATAACATCATTCCCTGTTTGATAAGCATCCTCATGGGTGCTATCAACTAACTCTTCTGAAAGGTCACTTGGTTCTTCCAGTTGCAAGGGGAATGAATCATTTTCTTCATTACTCTGGTCAAAGGCTGATTTAAAACCTTTATCCGCATACCTTTCACCTATGTCCTTTGAGGACTTAAAACTTCCAGCATCAATACTCTCAAGCTCGCTTGTAAAATCACCTTCTAGCAATCTATCAATCATTTTTAATTCATTCTCAGAAGTAGTGACTTCAAGATCTTCATCAAAGCGAGGCCCAGCTTCACAACTTTCTGCTGAAGTCTCCTCCAAATCAGCAAGCTCCTCTTTACATGTCTCTTGATTAGTGGTCTTGTTCTCATCATACAGAGGCTTAGACTCATTTTTCCCAGCTATCAAGTCTTCATCTTCTTTGCTCTTATTAAGACTTGGCTGCAATAAACAGGTGGTAGGGGTTTCTATTTCACATTCCTTGTTGTTCCTATCTCCATGGTTTCTATCACCATTATTGTTCCTTTGTCCGACATTGTTGTTGTTGTTATCAATCCTGCGAAGATAATTGGTCACCATCTGTATTATTTTATTATCTCTCCTCTCCCAAATATTCAACATCTCTTTCTGTTTCCTGCGCCAATTATCCAACCTTTCCTGGAAACTATCCCAGTCTGTATCACCCATATCCTCTATCACTACTGTATCTGTACCTGCAAAGGGATCAATATGGAGAACCTGTATGTGTACTCATGCAAGTGCTGATCACTCACATGCAAAGCTAAACTGTATGTCTCAATTTCACTTCTGCATGTCTGATTTAACCTCACAGGATGGCAAGATCTTTAGCTCTGATACCACTGTAATGTGCCGTCCCTGTTTGTATTTTTTATGATCCTTTGTGTGATTTTAATTAACTTTTTTTTTGATCTTTCATACTAGAGAGAAGAATGCAGAAGGGGTTTTCAGTTTTCCTGCAGATGTGTTGCCGGAGCATACAATATATAGCATATAACCCAAACCCAGAAAATTTACAACAGATATAAAGAAACTATTGACTACCCAGATAGTAAAATGACCAATAATAAATTACTGTGACATACCCATGTTCAGATTTGCAACTTCATATTTCAGTTGTTGCCGGACCAGCAAATGGGCATAGCCAAAATCACTCTAAACTCCAAGGAATAGAAAATATCATGCCTATATTAATAGCAGCAATACAAGAGGCCCTAGAGGCCTTATACAATGCAAAATAGAAGCTGCCCGCAAAGAGAAATGAAGCTCAAAACTCCCAACTTTATGCCTGGATGTGTTCGGCCATGGCTGGAAGTGTATATCAGCAGCAAGAATGACCAATAGCCTCTAAAATATTTTTGTTAGGAATTGATTGCAGTCTACAAGGCTAGGCGACAAAGTATGAAGAAGTTTGCTGCTCCCAAATGCTTCAAAAATCACTCAATTGTGGTACGGCCTTATGCAAATATGTACGGCCAGCAAGAAGGTTTTACATAGCAGGAATAACTCACCTCAACCACAACAAAATCTACCTTTAAAACAGTCCTTCCAATCTGCACACATAAATCTCCATTAAACTGCAAAGGATGTATCAAGAATTGCATCAAACCTTCAATCCGTCAACTCCATTGAAGCACATTTGTGAATACTAAATGTATCCACCATAGAAGGCACCGTTGGGTGATCTTTCACACCTGTGGGATACCGCTACTCAGGGAGGTTTCCGTCTCCAAGAGCCTCTGGTTTGAATCCTCAAACCCTAGAGCCAAAGCTCCAAAACCCAAACAAGGGAAATCTCAAAGAGAGAAGAAAATAATAAACCAAACATATCCAAATGAGAGCTCTTTTCTTTCTTTTATACTTTTTCAATTGGGAGTCTCTAAAATCCTCTTGCATATGGGATAAAACATGAGAGGGAAAATACATTATAATTCTCTTTAATTCTTTTCTCAACATCACCCTTAAAGTCCCTTCTTTTAAAACAACATTAAGTTGTTGAGCCTAGGCACCAAAGTCCAATATTAAATAATAATGTTCAATTTACGGACTTTAAAACGGAAGCCAAGATGATGTCGGAAACCTATGAACTATAGCTCGTTGGAAAGGTCTTGACAAGACGAATCCAACCCCACTCTCAAAATCCCGTTCCGGTGCCAATCCCAAACTTACTAAAAATAGTAACAGCCATAAGCAAACTAAACCAACTCAAAGGGTGCCAACTGGATCCACAAACCATTTGATAACTCCGAGCTCAATGCAATGTTTGAGAGCCAACAACCGACTGCCAAGTCGCCTAAACAGCGCCAAACTGCCACTTACTAAAAATAGTAGTGACCACCGGGGACCAAAGAGAACAAACCCAGAAAAACCTAGAAAGATTAATGACATGCAAGCACTTACTATAAATAGTAAGTACAGACAAGTTCGAAATCTCTCTAGAAAGTGTCAACCATCTCCATTGGATCACCCGAACACTCTGGCGACATCGAAATATTCCTCTGATTACGCTGTCACCAACCCAGAAAGTCAACTCTAACTGAACTACAAGAGAACCCGAAAATGGGGACATTACCCCTGGCGAGACACTTTATAATTTTGCAAGACTTGCGCAAGGAGAGGGAAAGAGAGCAACAACGTCACAAGTACTCCAATGGTACGAAGAGCGTACGAAACAGGAGGAGGAAGAATGCAACATTGATCAATGTCATACGCAAAACAATTAATGCCCTTATACCCAAACAAAGACGGGAAGCGACCACAAAGCAGTCACGAAACATTAGATCAGGAGATCAGAAGGTCCCTGAGAATAAAGGAACAAAGAGAAAGAAGAAGGGTGAAAAGAATAGTTGTAGAAACTGAGGGATTGTATTGCTCGAGAGTCAGAGCCCATCCCGAGAGTGGAGCAAGAGTGGAAGCATTAGTTGGAGTCGTAGTCGGGAAGAAAAGGAAATTCCTACAGTACGGAAAGACAATACACAAACGTAGAGTGGGAGGAACTAGCTAGGCAATTACCACTCTCGGACGAAGCACACGAAGATCTTGCCGACCAAGTGGACAATTCAACCATACGACTACCACCACCCGATGAAGATCAGTGGGAAGTTGGATCGTCAGAAGACTCACTGCCAGAGACACATGAAGACAATATCCGACATTTTGAAGAATTGTTGATCGGAGGGCCAGAGCCTATAACTCCAGGACTAGAGGAGCACAGGAAAGACCCCGAGGGCAACATAAGTGTGTGGTTTGTTGACGGAGTAGAGGACACCTACGTGGCCAAGAGTGCACGAGAAGCATGGGAACGTACGGGTCAAGACTCTTCGACTAGAAACCGAACACGAAAGTTGTGCCGAGGAAAGATGGTGACTCCCCTAGCAAGTTCGAGTATGGAGAGGTAGAAGCTCTTGAAATTCTTGGGGAATGGATTGGAGGATCCAGTGAGACATTGTAAGACGTGCAAAACCATATGGATAGCGAACAGACATGACGATAGGTCCTATTGGCTGCGGTCATTCCCAGCAACTCTCAGAGGTATAGCCATCAACTGGTATACGGAACTAGAAACAAATTCAAAGGCTAATTGGAACACATTGAAGAAGGCCTTCGAAGAAGAGTCAAACTCCTAAGAGATGACAACAAAATTGTAGTGGAAATCTATAATACAAAACAAGGTAAGCACGAGAATGTAAAGGCCTATAATAGTATGCTGAAAGAGCTTTTAGTAAAATTGGAAAAGGAACTTGCTGATGGCTTGAAAAAGCGCTGATTCATCAAGGGGTTGATTCCCTTGTTGAGGAAAAAGATGAAACTAGTACCACCTTCATTGTACACTGATGCTTACATTCAGGTGATGGACATCGAGAGTGAAGATAAAATGTCCTCTCGCAGGAAAAAGAAAACAAACCACGATGAAAGCTCGGATGACAACAACGATGAATCAAAAACCGTACAAGCACTCTGGAAGGACATGATGAGGATGATGAAAGAACTAAAGGTGGAAAAGGAGGTTAGCAAAGATAATAAAGAATTGTGGTGTACGGAGTGCAACGACGAGGGCCATGTTAAGGTAAATTGCCCAAACAAAATGTTCTATGACATTTGCCAAGTCCTAGGACACTCCATCAAAGAATGCTCGTACAACCTGAAGATGAGGAGCACCCAAGTGCTCTTCACACAAGGCGAACAATCTACCCCACTGAATACACTGCTGAAGCAACAAAACAACAACAATGCATTGCCAGGCGGGTACTGAAACCGACGAGAAAATAACAGATTCAATAATAACAGTGGGGGGAGAAGTCGCATACAATACAATGGAAAAGGGCGACTGATGATCCAGTGTCATCAGTGCAGCGAATGGGGACACTTCGCCCGTGAATGCTAGAACAACCAAAACAAGACGAGCATGTTGTGCAAATGGTGTGGACCGGGTGATCACGAAGATAATGATTGCCGGAAACAAAAAGGCAGTATTAACATGATCAACATAGAAGGAAAAGAAGATGAAGTTTTCGCTGTCATCCGAGCGCAGACAAAGAAGGCTGTCTACCTAGACACTCGCATGGAGGACAGACTCCTGGAAGCGAAAGTAGAGGTTGAACAAGAAATGGCGAAGGAATGAAGGCATTCTAATGAAAAAGCCAATACATCTACCCAACAAGAATTAGATAAGAACATCGCCAGTCAAGTGCTACAAACCACCATACCTATACAGATGGCTGACCTAGTGAACTTCGTGTGCTGTTATGTGACGAGAATTCCTTTCAATCTTATAGTAGAAAAAATATGCTAAGACAGATACAAAAACTGCAGTTCACAGGCAAAAAATGGCCACCCAACTGATTGAACATCTCAAAGTTTAGCTGTTCAAACTAACCAGACACCAGTACTAGGTAGTACTTGGGTTTGTCAATGGGACATTGGCTTGAATTGACCAAAATATAGCATGCAACACCTCGATGGGAACAAATAGCGTCTAAATCACTGTACTTGCAACAAGATTTCTAAATGTGGGGGAAAAATCACTTACAGTCATTGTCCCTTGGTCGATTTTCCCTTCCTGAGTGCCCTCACCTCTCGCTCTGGGTTTCCTCCTGCCAAATGGTTCCTAGTCTTCCTCCTCGACTCAATGGCCTTGCAGCACTCGTCCAGTGAAGTCTCGCAACGCTCCACTTAGGGGCTGGATGCAGTGGTTCTCGGTGCAACTCTCCAGTTAGGGTCTCGGTGCAGTATGCTATGTCGTGCTCCTGCGCGCGCGGGGCCAAAAATTCAAAATATATAGTTTATATATATGCTATGTCAACATATAGTTTATATACAAAATATATATGCCATGTCAACATATAGTTTATTTTATTTTCCACAAAATATAATTTTTGTATGGTGGCTTGTTGAGCTTATATAGTTGGTTTTCTCTTTCTTTATAATTTTTGATGATTTATTTCCTATGACATGATTGAATATTATCTACAGTCCTAGTGATTGTTAAAAAGGCTTATGATATGTGATGTTTAATCATGATGGATGTCTAAGAATCAGTGATTGAAATACTACTTGACTAAAGATTGAGCTATTTGATATTTTGTCATTTAAACATCATGGAAGAAATGCTTGCAATCAATGTCTTATTAATGTAGCCTACAAGGTTTCTTTTCGTAGTTTTTTTTGGTCCTATTCTTGTTATGACTTATTTTTTTACATTGGTCTTGTTGTGATGTAATCACACATCACCCCATTGCAAATGGGGACCCCCTCTTTTTTCTTGCTGTAATGTCCCCTTCTAGTAAGCTCAAATTGATCACAACCTTGCACACAATTTCAACTTACAAAAGAGAACATTAGTATCCAATTCTTCTTTTCCTATCATGATTAGAGTTAATAACTAAGTATCAAACTCATATATTTTCCACAATTGTATTTAAGGCTTATAATCTTTAATCATAATCACATACATTTCATCTCTATACTTGTAGTTATGATTCATATCAAGTTCATACATTTCAGATTCATAATCTTTCTCTCATCGTTCCCATGTATTATCTAAAGAGAGTTCTTAGTTAGCCCTATCATTAATCAACCTTGTCTTCCACATGAGCATGGTTTGTTAAGGCATTAACCATCCCACACGGAGGCCCAAAGGCTTCTCCCAACACCCGGGGTCCTTCACCATTTGGCTCAATGGAATTTCACGCAACAACCGGCATTCTTCATTCCATTGAGAGTCACCTACCGTCAGGGACATTTATTATGAGCTCATAATACCATAGGCCCAAGAGCTTCTCCCAACACCCAGGGTCCTTCGTCTCTTGGCTCAAGGGACTTCACACATACCCGGTGTTCTTCATCCACTTGAGGGTTACCTAGGTCCAATTTTACATCCTTAACTTAACCCCATAGTCATGGGTTGATTAAAGTGATCAAGGATGAGGCTTGAACATCCTTTTGATTACATCATGAGTTCGTAAGCCACAATTTTATCAATTTGAGATCTTTACATCTCTATTCATGTTCTTTCATGGAACCTCAATTTATCCTTATTGATAGCCTCATACTAGGCTTCATTGATAATTCATTTTATGCTTATTTTTGACATATAAATGGTTTCATTGCCTTAGATTCACATTATTATCATATAGTTTATATCATTCATATTTACTTTCAAGAATGAGACAATTAACCAATACCTTATTTCACTTCTAATCATAATTCATTTATTTCTGCCATAATTATATTATTCTAGCATTATATTTCTCATTCATAATCATGAAATGCTATTTACCTATTGACATTTCTTTATTTATTTAATTTCATTTATTTCTGAATTCATCATATATTTCACACACTATGCATTAAAATACCACTGATATATACTATACTATATATTCAAATGCTTAATTAACACCGTACATGTAGTAGTTTGCAGACTTACCTTGCTGCCCCTGTATACTCCTTATGCTGCGTCGGGGTTTGATGCTGCTCTGTATTGAATTTACCTTAGACTGTGTTGTTTTTCCTTCGTTGATTCCTTCTCTTGAATGCTGTTTGAAATCCTTAAGATTCCTTATTCTCTTCTTCCATGATGATGAATGTCTTATGGGGCCAGCGTACCTTTAAATGTGTGAGAGGTTGTGATTTTATTCAAAAGGCACAGCGATTACCATTCGCTGCCTTTCATTTGTTTTTCTTTATCTCTTAATAAATATGAGATTGGTGCTCTTAAGAAGCCCGATTACCTTTTTTAATATAATTTAAAATATTATATGGATTAATGAATCCATATACATATTATGATTAATAATATTTATTAATTAATTTTATTTCATGTTTCTCATAATATTTAGACAAGTAATATTTATATTATTAATTATATTTATATTTATGTATCATAAGACATTTGTCTTATATATATATATTTATTATGTGATAATTATATTATAATAATATCTATTTATATTTATTTTTATATTATAAATATATATCATATATAATATCATAATTGTTTTCTTATATTTATTATTTATAAATACAATAAATATAAAATATTCATATAATATTATGTAATATTATTTATTAAATATTATATTATTATTGTTAGAAGCATTCAAATGGACATGATGTTTAAATCTTTAATTTAAACAATGGCTTAATATTGGGACATGACACTTGCTTTCTGTCCTTGTTTTGCTTTAGGTTTAGTTTTGCTCTGAGCTTGTAGAGTTTTGGTAGTGTTGTTTTGCCCATGTCTCGACAGTTTCTTGCCAAGAGGTCTATATGCCTTCATCCTGATGCATGTCACTGAGACCCTGAAAATGACTAAGTCTGATATCCTGAAAATCCTGAAAAAATGACTAAGTCTGAAATCTAGTGGATCCTCAGAAATCTAGAATCTGCATGCTAATCCTATGGATCCAAGACCTATCTCAAACATCCTGGAAGTATATTGATAAATATTTAAAGTATAAGAAACTCAATATATCTGACTTATACTTAAACATATTTTCAATATACTTCCATTCAGGAGATCCAAAATTTGACTAAGGCAAGAAATTCCTCACTCCATGTCCAAACCCGCCCAGACTGGGCGGCCTCACAAGGTCCTCTTGGACAGTGTCTTCACCATCAGGAGAGCTTGTCCAGACAACACCCTCAAACCCGCCCAGGGAAAGTTAGGATATTTTCACGAGTTTTTGCCGGTTGAAGGGAGTTGGGAAGTGATGATGGAGTCTAAAACTAAGATTTTGATGAAAATTCCATGCCTCACCTCCAAACTCGCCCTACTTAGGCGGCCTTGGCATGAGGTCATGGACTCAGCCTCCTGCACATGCATTTGTCCAGACAGAACCCTCAAATCCGCCCTAGGAGAAAATGGTTAAGTTTAGAAAGTTTTCAAGCACAAGGCACTGAGAAATGATGAATTTCAAGCAAAGTTTGCAAGTTGGAGGGAAGTTAAGTAGATTACAAGCAACATTCCATGCATCATCTCCAAACCAAGCATTACTCAAACTCCTCCCAATAAGGATGAATTAATCGGAAAGAATGATGAAAGATCACTAAGCCTGATGTCCCGAAATCCTGAAAATTGGCTAAGTTTGAAATTTGGTGGATCCTCCAAAATCTAGAATTTGCATGTTAAATCCTATGGATCCAGGACCCATCTCAAACATCCTGGAAGTATATTGATAAATATTTAAAGTATAAGAAATAGTTTCTTATACTTAAACATATTTTCAATATACTTCTATTCAGGACATTTCCAATATGGCGACAAGACTTGCATTCCAAGCACACCTTCTAAACTCGCCCTACCTGGGCAGCCTTGGCATGGGGTCTTGGATTCAAGGTTGTGATCACGCACTTTCTCCATACATTGCCTCCAAACCTGCCTTAGGGAGAGAATTTTCAAAGTTTAGAAGAGATTTTAAGTAAGTTCAAGACAAAATCCAAGGGTGGTATCCCAACCCGCCCAGCTTGGGCGGCTTCACAGGGTGTTTATGGATGATGTCTCCACCAGGTGACACTCTCCAAACATCACTCTCAAACCCGCCTAAGGAAAGTAATCAAGTTTATAAAGTGTTTCAAGTGCAAAGCTTTAGGATGTGAGGTAAAAGTTTACAAGTATGAAGAGGTTAAACGAGTTTCAAGTTAAATTCCATGGGTCACCTCCAAACCTGCCCTACCTGGGCGGCCTCAAGAGGTCCTCATGGATTGTATCTCTTGCTACATGAAACACTCCAGACACTGTCCTCAAAACCGCCCTAGGAGAAAAGTGGTTAAGTATTGAGGTTTTTCATGCACAAAACATTGAGATATGATGACTTGTAAGTAAGGTTTATGAGTTTGAGTGAAGTCAAAGCTACATTCCAAGTGTCACTCGTCAACCTGCCCTACCTGGGCGGCCTTTGGCATGAGGACATGGATGATGTCTTCATCTCCACATGGATCTCTCCAGACAACACTTACAATCCCGCCCTAAGGAAAGTGATCAAGTTTTTGAAGTGTTTCAAACACAAAGCATTAAAAGATGATGAAATTTCAATGGAGACTTCAAGGTTTGAAAGAGTTGAATGAGTTTTAAGTTAAAATCCAAAGGTCACCTCTAAAGCCGCCCTACCTGGGCGGCCTCAAGAGGTCCTTGTGGATTATATCACCTGCCACATGAAGCACTCCAAACACTGTCTCTAAAACCGCCCAGGGTGGAGAACAACATAAGTTGCAAGTTTGTTTGATTTCAATGATCAAGATGACACCAAGGAGATGAGATAGTCAAGTTGAGATGAGTGAAAAGTTTCTATGTACTAAAATCCAACACTCACTCTCAAACCCGCCCTACCTGGGCGGCCTAGAGGGGTGAGTCTGGAATATGATGTCTAAACGCTGCAACTACTCCTACCTGACTCTCCAAACTCACTATGATGCTTCATACTCATGCAAGATCACTCAAGAAGAGGGAAGTTGGTGAAAATTTAAAGTCATAAGGTAAAATCCACTCTACCACCAAGGTCGCCCTTCCTAGGTGCCCTAGACACTCAAGCATGGAATTTCACATTCCACAGTCCAGACATGCCTTTCAAACCCGCTCAGGCAGGTCAGCCAAGAAGAGAGGTGAATTGTCAAGTGAATTCAAAGTGTAGCTTTCCAAATTTGATTTTGACAAGTGATGGATGCTTTGGAATGTCATTGTTTTAATCCCACATACATAAGATGAATGTAATTTGTTATTGAAAATCCTTCATATCAAGTCTTAATTTGATGTGTTTCTTTTTGTAGGTGATGAAGGATCCAAGGAGGTGAATAGCGAGAGCTCATACATGACAAGTTTGGAAGGCGGAGTAAAGTTGCTCAAGTTTGTCATCATCACCACATGGAGGAGAGCTCTTACATCATGTTTATCTTACTTCGAAGACTTCATATGTCTGGATGAGGAAGACATCAACGCCATGTGAAGGGGAGCTAGTCTAAGATGATCAAGGTTACAAGTGTAGTTCATCATCAAGAGCATCATCCATTCGAGGCGAGGATCAGTGGAAGGTTGTCACTTCACCATGCACATCTTGAAGGAGGTCATCATCCAGAAGCTCACATATCATGTGCCAGATAAGAACTCTCATCAGGCACTAGTCTACTCCATGAGTCCATGCAACTATCCAGAGGCATAGTCCTGCACAAGCAAGAACAACATCACAAGATGAGAGATGAGCATGATCATCAAAGCGATCCATGAGTTACATCAAAGACAACAAGAACAAAATATTCTAAGTGAACATGAGGTGAACCAAACTAGTTCGTGTGAAGATGCTGAGGTGGCATGTACACATCATCAAGCCAATTGCATTCTGCCATGTCATTCATTCAAGAGGGCCCACCATAAAGATGCTCCAAAGATGCTTATCACATTGGGAAACGTGCCTTCATTGCCTCTTTCATGTTCTAAAAATGGCAAATTTTGTAACAAACTGCCTTCTTGTCTCAATCTTAGCCGTTGATTGCTAAATCAATCTTGGCCCTTGATGTAATTATTGAGCTCTATATAAAGCTCACTTCTCTCTTTTGTAAAAGGACATTAGAATTAGAGTTCTATATGAGTAGAGCAGAGGAGACTTCTTATAGTCATTAAAAAGACTTTGAAATTGTTGTCAAAATACTTCCAAGATCAATACAAGCTCATTGTTGGTTGTTGCATGGTGATTTTGTGTGGTTGCGGAATGTTAACATGGTTTCTAATTTCTTGGATGTGATGGAGAGATGTTTCCAAGTAGAGTTAGATTAGAAGTTCATTGATGTGATGCCAATATGTTAAGATATTTGATGAATTCCTTAATGGTTCATACTTTTTGTGGATTGTCGATGGTAACTCACTTTGCAAAGTTATCCTGAACCTTTACATGCTTAAGTTCGATTGTGAACACTCATTCAAACTGCGCCAGTTGTGGGTGTTTGGATGGAGGTTTACAGTATGAAAATCATTGAGTTACCTTTGGAGATTGCACCTGCTTCGTGTAATTGTTGGTTCTCATGGTGAATTGGAGTAAGGTTACACGAGGAATTTGTCTATCATAGCATGTTCATTATATTATTGTTTTTAGATTAGAATCCTCTCAACCCTTTCTCTTTTTCCATTTTCTTATAATCAATTTAAGAAGTTCCATTTCATAAAGAGGAAGTAACTTGTTTGAATGGAGTGAGGTGACAATTCTATGTAAGTCCCTTTGTGACACAGCAAATCACATCACACCATCGAGGCTATCCGTTGCAAATCAGGTACAAGGAACCTTGGAGCGTTCTTGTCTGATCACATAGTTTAGCATTCGAGACGCTTTGTTCAAGAGAGGATAGAGCACTTGGTGTTATATTCTAATGTTGTTGTTGTCAAGAAAACATCATCAATAGGTTTATTACAGTAATGGGGAGCATATCTAGTGAATCGATTCTTTCACTCTATTTGATTCTTATCCTTGTGCATAATGAGTTTTCTTCTATCCTATGATTCATTGATTGTTGGTTTAAAACACTCATTACAACTAACATGGATATGAATTATGATGTGGGTGTGAGAAGGGATTGTTGAATATGAAGGAATGGTTTAGGAAAGTACTCCTTAATCCAAATGAGTCATTTTCTTGTCATGGAATGTGTTAAGAGACTTTAAAATTAATATATTCAATCTAGTTAATATTGACACATCTAAAGCATGCCAAAGGCACTTCGGAGATATGCTATGACATAAAGAAGATTGTTAAGGTGATGTCAAGTCTTGATCCATTAGGGTAGGAAAACATAGATGCATTGGTACAAAAGGTTCCATTCAACTTGGAGGAAATGGATAATTACCTAAGGGGCTAATGTGAGATTGGACCAAGTTTATATTATGATACAAATAGCTTGGGAAAAAGGATGATGAAATGGTTAAGTATGGGAAATTGTAGAGATAAATATAACACCAAGGGAAGAACACTAGAACTAATTTTAGCAGTATGGATTAATCCAAGACTCAAAATTCCACTAAGAGGCATCCCTTACCTCTTAAATTAATTCCATAGGTGGGTTTATCCTCCAATATAGTGCCATTGGTTAGCTTATCATGTGAACTTCCGCTATAAGTAGGATTACCATACACTTTCATAACATGCATGTGTGGTTTCAAAAGGTTTATACATTCTTGTGAATTTGAAAGAAAGGCATGTTTTGACTTTTCCAATAGGTGTTAGGGGTTAATTTGACTTGGTTTTAGCATTAGAGTGACAAACCTTGTGGTTTAGGTTCCATAAACAAAATATACTCATTTTTTTAGCTTCCTATTATCATCTTTATATTCAATGAGCTTTTTAAAGATCATCTAAATATTCATTGCTAATGAAAATGCACAAACTGATGTGTAATAGATCCAAGGTGAGGCTCAGAGAGCCTCATCTTTTGAAACCATTAACCAAAGAAATGCTAAGAACAATATATGAAAGAGATGAAGAATAAGGCAACTTGTATTATTAGGAAGGACGAGATGCCTTTATATAGCATGACCTCATGTTTGAGTCTCGAAACCCTCCCATATCGTCAACACATGCGTCTAGGCTAACCATGTCAAGTTTCACTCCATACAAGCACAAATTGAAAAAATTTCAACGTTGGCCCCATTCACATGTCACTATGCAGGGTCAACATGAGGAAACACTAATTTTTTGGGAATGAAATAACCAAAGATATGATCAAATAATATCTAATCATAAATAGTCGTAGAGTAATTAGGATTTGATCATATGGAAATTTCTAGGAGAGCTACAATAGTTGTAACATCATGAATTAACAACATTAAAAAGTACATCATGAATTAATTATGTAATGGCGTAAAAATTAAAAACATCATGAATTAATTATGTGACCATATAAGTCAAATATAATTCTATCAAGAAATCAATATCAAATAGACAATATAATCGCATAACTCATACATTTCCATGTCATTGATCTTCTTCTTCATCCAACTCTTTGTCTGTTTCATCCAATCCAGATTCGACATTGTAAGGATTGGTCATATCATCATCATCATCATTGATATCAGTTTCGATAATGTCATCATCCACACGGATATCATCTTCATGAACATTAACTCCTGCATCATCATGATCTAGTTCCTCTTCTTCGACATGTTCGTCAGGCACATCATCAACTAACTATTGATCCTGATCATCATCTACATCATCTTCTAGTTCTTCGGTATCTTCTTCTTCCACCACATTATATTTTACCGGCCTTCCTCTGGGATCATGTCTAACAACAAATGACCAACCCAGTTTACCTGGAACCTCTGAGTAAAATACTTGCTCACATTGGCTTGGAAGAACATAGGGCTCATTTCTAGCTCACTCGATCGACCTTGTATTAACCATGGTAAATCCATTATCATGTTCAATAACAATTCTCTCGGGATCATTTTCATTCAATCGTAGCCTGTACCATTGGACGACGAACAGAACTAATTTGAAGGACTTAAAGTCACACTCAAGTATATCATCCAAAATCCCATAGTATCGATTTTCTGAGACTTCTGGATGTATGTCGCTTCTAGATGAAACATTAGTCACCTGAAAGACTACAGTTATCCCAAAATCACAAGTTTTCTTCGTGTCATCCAACTTTTTGATTCGAAATTTACGACCATTGCACCACATAGCCTTGTGGTGTTTCACCTGCAATATGTCAAACATATAAAAATTATTGCATCGTTAGTTGATAAACATATTTATTCTTGGCCGAATGTATGCAAAGAAAAAAAACTCAACATATATATACATCAATATAATTGAAAATAATTAAATAATATGGGTGATTAATATATTTATATGTAACTGTTTATCTCTTAAACCATATACTAAATCAATTTCCCTTGGTGTAACATTGGAATCTCCATTACGATGAGCTTCTTTAACCAATGAAGCCACACCTTCCCATGTTAATGCATGACCGGATTGTTGACATCGTTCAATCCATACCGTCATCCAATTGAGATTGTTTGCGACGTACAAATGTAGTGCATCCCACTCTCAACCAACTGTATTAAAAAAAATTGAAATTCACAAATGACGTATAAATAGTTAATTACCACGGTATATGACCTTAATTTATAATTGATGTACCTGAAAACCTAACATCCCACTACCAATGATCTTATTATCTTTTGTTGTTGGATGAATTCAAATTAAAGGAGTATGCACAAAGAATGAATTATGACCCTGAAGGGTACATACACTCTTGTAAGAAAAAGCAAAACCTTAGTGGATACACCCATGTTCCTATACCGGGGGAAGATGTGTTTAAGAACAAAGAAGACAAAGAAGCAGAGGAGGTTATAGAAAATTTCATGAATGTGTTGGGACATGAAAATTTCAAAAATTTTCCTGTACTGTTCCATCCCCTTATGAGCAATTTCAAAAGTATTATACCCTAAATTACAAAATTTGTTATTATGAGAGCCATCATTTGTGTGACAAGATCCATAGCATAGCCACCCATAACCATTAGTACCATCGCCCTAGTTACAACTGACCAAAATACCATTACATCCACTTCAGCAAGACTTTGAACCCTTCATACCGACCCAAAAAGCAGCAAGGATTAGACTCGTGAAGCAAACAACTTACACAAGATTTGAAATCTTATGACCTAAGGGTATATCGGCCTAGAATAGCCCCATCATTGGAACCTTTCATTATGCTACACTGATGATCCGATAGAGACAAGATATTATTATATCGGTATGACAATGACCTATCGGAGTAACTTTTATAAGTTTAATTAAGATCAGTAGTTTAATTATTTGCCAAAAGACAAATCCGAAGAGACACCTTTGTTGGGTCTTCTTTTTATATATATGAAATTCGAATTGTAATATTTGATCATCAGCACTTTTTAAGATTTTAGTACTTTTCAGCAGTGAAAGACTTATTTTCTAGAGTAATACAATACCAGTACTTTTCTATTTGTGTGTGGAAGATTCTTTCATTTGGACTAGTTCTCTGTTGTTTCTTTTCAAGCAATTGAAGGCAATGTAAAATGTATTCTAATTAATCTCGACGACCATCTTATAATTACCTCTCACTTTCCTCAATCTACCTTTCCCCATCAGGTACTCCCCTTCTGTAATATCCCTTGCTAATTCTGACCTTAACTTGCTGATTGAGGGCTCAAGGAATATTGTCAAACACTTTGTATGCAAAGTATGTTCTTGCTGTTTCTGAGTTTCAGTTTGCTTTGCTTGATGAAATTGGAACATAAGATGATGCAAAAGCCTTGAAATAAATGCTAAATGACTAAATTACAAGTATAGCATGAAATGCAAGTGTCTTTCTATTTTCCAAAAAACAATAGATGACTAATGCAAGTTTAAATCAACTCCTACAGCCAATTGACATTTTGTCAAACAATTGGCATGCAAACTACTATGCTTATTATGTATGCTATAAGATGGACATTTCATCAAATATATGGTATGCAACATATATCTCCTTAATTGAGTGCAATCCAAAGTACAATGATGCTATGTATTTGCCAAGACTCTTGGCTTACAATGATATACACAACAATGCCAAATCTGATATAAAATGATCATCTACAACAGCACCTTATGCAAATTGACATAACAATGCAAAATACATCAAAGAACCTGATTATGAAGTTTGGAATGATCAGCAGATGCAATGATATCTATCTCTGATTTTTATTGGATTTTATTGAGCCTCCTTGCATGAAATTGCACCTCCTAGAAGTAGCCGCCCTTGCCCTTGCCTGGCAATCTTAACTAAAAATAAATGCAACAATAAAACTCCACTTTATGGTACCTGAAATGATCGGTAGGATGAAAGGATCAAAAATGCAACAATGCCCAGAACCATAGGATGCTTCAATGATGAGCTATGAACAAAAATGTCTTGCCAATGGCGCCCTTGTTGTAGTATATCAGTCTTCAGAATTAATTAATTGCAGCCTTGAAATACCTCTAGACTGGTATAGAAATGATTGTCTTCACAAGAAGAATTGATCCCTCAAATACCCAGAATGAAAGGGTGTCTAGATAAGCCTCCAACAATGGAAATCTGAAAACTCCATGGCTGGTTACTGTAGCGCGACACTATGCACGCAACTGTTCATGGCACTGTTCACGGCACTATTCATGTCATCAACAATTTTAGATCTGCAAATGATTAACCTTTGGAACCCTCGCAAAACTTAATGTATTCTCCAATTTAAGCATAGATTGGACTCCTGGATGAAGCCCACACTTTAGCAATAATCTCAGCTGATAGTTTCACAGCCTCAAAATTGCATAACCAATGAGAGTTTTCGTTCTCAATGGCTGGAAATGGCATAAACCCTAGCTGGCTTCCTCACCAAACAACAACATCAAACAAATATCAATTCCTGGATGATATGAAGCTTGGCTTGTTTTTCTTTTATACTTTTTCAATCCATCTCCAAGAAGCTTCTAGAAAAATAATATTATTATTTTATTTTAGTGACTTCATGTTATAATATTTTATTTAAGTCATTTTATTAAATTAATTAAATATAAGGTCACTTTATAATATTTATTTATTTAATAACCTTACAAATAATTAATTTAATTATTATCTCCCTTAATTTTCCAATCCAACTGAATACCGGAATCGACACTGCCCACATGTCATAATCAGGTGCCCTGCTATAAATAGTAACCCTGACTGAATGACTTACTATAAATAGTAAGTATGAGAAACTGAGTTCTGAAACCTCTGCAAAGGCCAAGCTTGAACCTCATTGAACCCTGGAGAAGAAACCACACTGATAACCACCCAACAGGGCCCTCTAACCACCTGCGTTAGCCTATGAGGGCCAGGAATAGGCTAAACCACCCAAAACCCACAACTGCCTAAAATGGGGACATTACACCTTCAAATTTGTTAATGGAGTTGGGATCCCAAACGCGATCTACATGGCTCTTTGCTGCGAACTTAGGAAGATATTCAGTAATGTACACCATGGTCTGGTATACCATATATCCCTCCACCATAGAACCCTTAGGATGTGCTCTTTGTCTAACCAAAGCCTTCAAAAATTTCAAGTGCCTCTCAACCATCCACATTGACCTTGTGTGTATAGGTCCACACAATTCAATCTCCTCAACTTGGTGTATGAGGTAGTGTTCGTGTGCATTGAAAAATGTCGAAGGTAGACACTTTTGCATTTCACACATTAGACGAGGAATTTTTCTCCTCCAATAATTTATATCTTCTTTATGGATTTCTTTAGATGACAGCCATCTACAAGTGATTCAAGGCGCAAATATATTAACGAGATTTAACAAAAATATACAATATATTACATAACAAGTAAAACAAATGGCAAATATAAGATCTATACAACGAATTGAACAAATATCGCTACTTACCTCGTATATTTTTCAAGATCATATATAACTTGCTTGACATTGTTGTCAAAGTTGTCTAGGAGAGATAGAGGTAGAATGTACTGCAACAATTATAAAATGATCTTTTCATTATTTTTCCAAAACTAGTAAACATAATACACTGAAAAGTACATGCAGTATACAAATATATATAAAATATACCAGAATAATTACCTTAATGAAGGTATGCCAATCATGTGTTTTCATCCTTGACCCAAATTCACCTTTCTTTGTTATGGCATTGTTTATGTTAGCAGCAAATCCTATGGGAAATCGATTTTTTCGTATGACTTCTTTTATAGCCTTGCTTTGCTGCTCCATTAATAACCAAGGAAGGGCGCTTATATTAATTTGGTCTCCATCGCTATTTAATTGAATGACATTTTTCATTGCATGATTGGCTTCCTGAATGTCACTACAAATTTTGACAATTTTTTCTTTGTCATGCTCTCCATCCAATATTTTCCATAACGTTTCTATTATATTCTTTCCGATATGCATTGTATCAAACAAATGCTCAATTTGTAGCTGCTCATAGTAGGGCAACCTACTAAATTGTCTGGGACAACTTTTCAGTCCCTGTGGAAGCCGACCATTAATGCCTTGACGACCTTCATGAAGCATATAAGTTAAACAAATTAACAATGACAATCATTGTCAATTACAACATGAGTAAACAAAACACAATATAAAAATATAAATTCCAAACATATCATATATGATAGATAAACAATTTGATCCGATGTATAACCTTGACGATTAATTCTATTATATTCCAACTTCCATAGGCGAGGTGTCATTCTTCGTGTTTTTGATGTAGTCTCTTCTTTCCCATTGAAAAGATGTTTTTTAGTAGTTCGATACTTATGATTTCTATGGAGGAAGTGCCTATACTCATCAAACACCTGCTTTCCTAAACTTGTTGAACGACGAGATTTCATCTTTGGACCACAAACTGGACATGCAAATTTTCCCTTTGTTTGAAGACATGCAAGATCATATATAATTGGATTAAATATGTCAATTTTTATAATTATATATAATGAATAGATTATTTAAAAAACATGCATGATATCTACTTCATAAAATTAAATATCGTTAAAGTGCAGTCGAACGTTATAACATACCACAAAAATGTGTTAGCCCTGGGGCATCATGAATTGTCCATACAAGCATTGCATGGAATTGAAATTGTCTTTGTCCTATTGGTCTAGACACGTCATAAATAGTGACGCCATTCCATAACTTTATAACTTGTCGATAAGAGGCTCGATATATACATTCATATCTTTAACTTGGTACTTACCTGGTTGAATGAACATAAACATTACATAATTATTATAACCATTTTACTGCAATATATATAAATTAATGTACATGACTATTAAATGAAAAAAATATGTCATTATGCAACAAATAAGACAAATGAGATGCTACTACGTTAAAGAAAATTGATGTAAAAAAATACCTGGAACAATCATTGCCAACATTATGTGCTCCCTCTTTATTGACATCCATGGAGGAATGTTATTGTTGATAACAAAAACAGGCCACACCGAGTAAATAGATCTCAGCTCTCCAAATGGATTGACACCATCCGCTGCCAATGAAAGCCTGAGATTACGAGGTTCTTCTTTAAAATGTGGCTATTTTTCCTCCATGTCCCTAAATGCAGAACCATCCGCAGGCATTCGAAGAATGTCATCTCCACTTCTATTCCGTGCATGGTAATCCATAAATTGCACTAAGATTTCGCACCTAAATAATCGTTGCATACGTGGAATAATGGGAATATAACGAAGAACCTTGCGAGGCACCTTTTTTGTTAGCTGGTCTGTTCGATATCTACTAATATGACATTCCGGGCATTCTGTTGCAAATTCATGTTGTTTATGATATATAATATGATCATTGGGACATGCATCTATTGCTTGATACTCCATTCCAATATCTTTATAATGGCAGATAAATCTTGGTATGAGCGAGGTAAAATATTTGATGGTGGCAACAAAAATTCACCTATCAATCTACAACAAAAAAATAATTTGTTAATATAAAGAATATTAATGGTACATATTTCATCCTTTATTTACTAGTGATGAACTAACAACAAAAATAGATGAAAAAAGATGACATATATGACATACCTTAACATCCGTGAGATTGCTATGTTGGATAAACCATTCATAACCTTCAAGTTCACCAGCAACAATACAACAAAGAGAAGAGTTGTTTGGGAGCCTTCATAAAGGGGTTCGTATGCCTTCTCAAGTATAGGTAAATCATGAACATCATCAAAGTCATCTTGATCATCATGATTAGCTGCGCCACTAAATGTGTCATGGATCAAGGTATTTGTACCATCTTCAACTGTGTTTTCTGGTGCATGATCATCTTCTTCCATAGGATCATTAACTTCATCTTCGATATTCACAGCTCCATGTTCCTCCGCTTGCAAAACCACATTCTCCGGGCCGTGATAATCCATATCATGTGCCCTAGGGCGCCCCACCTTTATAATAATGATCGACACAAATAAACCATGATCATGATCAAGTGATTTTTTATATAAAAAATGTTAAAATGATATAAACATTTACAAATTCAATCAATATAAAGACATATAATGAACAACTTACCAATGGACGATAATCATGCCCCCCTTCAACGTGACCATGCTGCCTACAATGTTTCTCAGCTGTTGTGATTAAAAGTCTTCTCATGTTTAAGCCCTTGCAATTATTGCAAGGACAATAACATTTCCCATCACCCTTTCTTTTCAATCTAGCCCAGAATCTAGCAAGTGTCTCTTCATTTTGTTCTGCACTAATATTATCTGACATGATTTTTTTTTACCAAGCTTGAATATTTAGATCTTCAAAAAATATCAAACTCCAATAATTTTTAATCATAGACAGGTAACAAAATCTAATAATTCTGATATTTTGCACCAAAAAAATTCGGCCTATAACCTCCCCAAACTGTCACAAGTATAGCAAAATACTGTTGCAAGTATAGATAAATTGTCAAACTCACTTTTATTTATTAAAAAACATTCGTCGGAACCTCGATGAATGCTAACCATATACCCGTCGGCCCACAAATTAAGGAGGCTAACCATATGTCGGCCCACAAATTGATGGAAGGGGATGGTTGACTTTAAGTGTATGTCGAAATAGCGATGAAAATCACGGAGCGTCGCAAGTTCGACGAACGTCGGGCATAAATTTTTTAAAAAATTGAAAATTTCACATTAAATATACAGGTACCCGACGATACATCTAATTATACATCTTTCGTCGTATTTTGCAGTCAAATGAGTTAGTGACTTCTTACTTTAGTGTCATAGATCAATAACATTTCCAATTAAAGATTGGAAACCAAGCATATAAAGATGAGACTAATCAATCATATAGATATAGTTCACATAACTATTGGAATTTCAAGTATTAAAGATCAGCGATATTCATGATAATGGCGGCATCAATGATCATAAGGAATGAATATTTGCGTCGATGGAAGAAAGGTTATATTAATGCTAAGGCATCGACGTCAACAAGATAATCGCAATTCATAAAGCATTAAATATTATTCTTTTTAAAAGATATAATGGCTATAATCCAAAGGCGGCGGCATCCTATATTAAGGATAACATATTATTAATTAACAATAATGAATGGATGAAGCCTTCAAGCATCGCATCCTCTCCAATATGCGTCCCTCCAAGTCTTTAAAAGGGACCTTGTGGTAAGCAAGAGGGGCATCGAATCATTTCACTCAAGCATCCAAGAAAATATATACATCGATCAGGAAGAACTCAGTCTGCATAACAGCAAGTATCATCCATTGACGACATTATAATTGATCAAAGACTTGCAGAAATCTCTGCCCAAGAATTGCAACAGCATGTAAGCATCTAATCTTTTATATTCTTTCAATAATTTTCATCGAATTAACATGATCAGGTATGCAGATTTACTTATAGCTCTTAGTCATTCATTCCAGAATATATATTTATAATAGTCATATGCTTGTACTCATGAATGTATCAATTATGATAACTTTGGTTTATGAACAGTCATTCTTAGCAATAAGATGTGTACATTCCATTATTCATGATGATAAGATATAGTCATAGTCATCACGAATAATGAAATGTAGACAGTCATATAGAATGATCCTTTATAATATATCTAGTATGCAATAATTCAAATGATATAACTTGTAAACAATTATGCATAATGTTGTGTGATTCGTTAACCTCATATAAGAGATGAAAGGAAAAGTACCGCGAGGCTACTCATGGGTATTATAGAGGCTTTTGTCACATGAGGTATAAGGTACCCATAGTGCAAAGGATGTGTATCACATAGAGGCTTTGTCACATGAGGTATAAGGTACCCATAGTGCAAGGATAGTGATGTATAGGCCTTGATTACTTGATGTAAGGCATCATAAGAGTACTAAGGAGTCTCATAGAGGCCTTGACTCTAAGGTATTAAGGATACCGCATTGAGTCTAAGGATAGAGACATTAGAGCCCCATGGCGGATAACGGTAACTCTCCTCTAATCTCCCATAGGTTGTTAACAAATGACATATAGCCAAGTAGATTGCAATTTGTATTGATGAAGATTATAGATCATGTGAAATGTCTTGATAAGAATATGCAAGGCATATTGATAATGATCATGAAAATAACATGTGAAATGTTAATGATATGCAAGACATATGAATAGTGATCATAAGATCAATTTGTGAAATAAGAATGAAAGATAATGTGCATTGAAGCAATCATAAGATTAGCAATAGTGATATGCATTGAAAATAATTGTAGAGTCATAATAATAATATGCATTGAAAGCAATCATAGATTGATGATAGTAATGTATGATGGAAGTAATCAACGATGAACTAAAATTATGAATTGGCATTTGATCATAGAAATGATAGGAACAATGTTCTTATGTGAATGGCTTTAAATGAAAAAATATACTAATGTTCTCTTTTTGCAAGTTGAAATTTGTGAACAAGGTAAAGAGATTTTGATTTGTGACAAGGGGACATTACAATTAGAAAGATGTTGTGCAAACGAGTGTTATAGGGGGCCATATCTGTAATGTCCCCATTTTCATGAGCATCAGTTCGCACAGGGTTTAGCCTATTTGTGGCTCTTGTAGGCTAATATGGTTTGATTAGAGGGTCTTCTTGGCAGTTTTCCGATCAGCGGTTGGCTTTCTTTCATGGATTTGGTTATTATATGGAGGTTCTACTATGTTATTACAAATGTTTCTAATTTGGGAAACCTCATGTTATGTTTTGACATTATGTTTTGCACTTTATATATTTTAATGTTATATTATAATATTATAATAAAGTGCAAATAAAAAAGTATAACTTTTATCGCACATTGACAAGAAAGTGTGTGAACTTCCCCAATAAAAGAATAAAAGGATCTTATGGGTTCATTCTTGGACATGAAGAATTGGATATTTGACTTAAGTTTGTTTGGTGGTGAGTCCAGCTAGGGTTCTGCCATTTTTCTAGCCATTGGGAACGAAAACTCCCAATTGGTTATGCAATTTTGAGGTTGTGAAATATCCGCTGAATTATTGCTTCATTGTGGGCTTCACTTCAGGGGTCCAATTTGTGCTACATTGGAGGATTTACATATTTTTAATTAGAGTTTATTTTTAGTCATTGGAAGGGTTTTCTGAGGTTTGCAATTTTACATTAGTCTGCTGTTATGGGGTTTGAACAGCCTATGTGAGACATGGATATTTGCTCATTGTGCACTGCTGAAACATCAAATCGTTCTGGGTATTTGAGCAATCAATTCCTTTTGCCGAGAATCATTTCAAAGGCAAATTGGAGGAGGTTCAAGGCTGCAATTAATTAATTTTGAGGACTGATATACTGCAGCAAGGGTGCCATTGGCAAGACATTTTTGTTCATATCTCATCATTGAAGCATCTTATGGTTCTGGGTATTGTTGCATTTTGATTCCTTGGTCCTACTGATCATTTCAGGTGCCAAGAAGTGGAGTTTAATTGCTGCATTTATTTATCTAAAATATTGCTAGCTAAGAGTAGGGGTGACTTCACACATAGAGGGGCTATTTCACCATTTTTAGTGGGGTTTCATCATCAACAAGTGTTGCTTCAATATCTCAGGCATATCGACTATGTGTACCAGGTTCCTTAATGTTTTGTTAGAGTATTTGCATTGTTAAGTTAATTTGCATTAGGTGCTGCTGTAGATGAATATTTATATCAGATTGGCATTGTATTGGGATTTCATTGTAAGTCAAGAGTATTGGCTAGTTATATCAGCATTGTACTAGAGATTGCATTCAATTAAGAAGGGGAAATTTGTATGCCAATTATTTGATGTAATGCTTATATTGATTGAGCTCTAGATTATCATATGAGTATGCATAGCAAATGTTTGTGAAAATGGCTATTGGCTGAAGGTGGTTGTTTGTATAGTGATTTGCATATTTCGTCAAGAGCCTTTGCTTGCCAAGTGTTTGCATAAATGTCTAGTGGTTGTGGGTGTATATTGGCTATATTGGGATGCATGGAAAGTGTTTGTCTTAATGTCAACTAGCTGTACTAGTTAAATACAGTCACTTATATGTATGCCAAAGGTCTGAAACAGCTAGTATATCATTTCTATAACAACCTTGCATTGTTAGAAGCATTCAATAACATCATTAGCAGCCTATGAACTCAAAGAAGACAATCAGAAAATTCATAACAGCAGGTTCAGACTTTGTATGCCAAGTGTTTGACAATATTCCTTGAGCTTTATATCAGCATATTGAGTTCAAAAGTGGCAAGGGATATTACAATATCCAAATTGTATTTTTTGCCAAGAGACTGAAATTAAAATATGAGGGGAGGAGAGAAAAAAAAAAGGAAAATGTGGAAAAATAAAAAAATAAAAAGAATGAAAAAAAGAAAATAATAGAAAAAGACGAAAAAGGAAAAATGAATTAAAAATGAAAAAAAGCAGAGTATATAAACCAAGTGTACGACCTCTAGTACAATCCAATTCATTTCAACTTGCATTATCTCCCTTAGTCATACCACCCCATTTCCTTTTTTTCCTGCTGTGCGACCCAAGTATCCAAATTTCCCAACCGTATGATTTAGCTTACCCTTGGATGCCATACGTTTCATCTTCCATCATACTGTACGATCTAATCCTTCAAACGTACAACTTGCTGTATGACATCCCTTATCCACCATACAATTCCCTCTGAAGGTCTTTGCCACACGAATTATTCCTGTCTTAGCCGTACGATTTGACCTAGGTTGCATTGTCATATGACTCCATCAAGATGCCTCTGCCGTACGATTGGATTTGAATGCCTTGGCCATACGACCTCTTCAGTCTGCGTTATTAACAGTTGCAATCTCAACTGTACACCCTTTACAATCTACTTGCCGTACAATAGCACACCGTATGATCTTGAATTGTTCCCATCTTGTACGACTTCAGCTTGTGCGATTCAACTTCTTGCCAGTCGTATATTTTAATCTCTTGCCAGTCATACATCTTAGCCTCTTGCTAATCGTACAATCCAACCTCTTACTGACCGTACGACCCTCACATTGCCAAGTCGTACAGGTTATTTATCTCCCATCGTACAATTGCCATAATGCATTAACTGGTGCCGCCATACAATTCCCGACATCCATCAGACATTTGGGGTTAAGTGATAATTTGGTCATAACACCCTCCATAGCATAACTGAGAATCAGTTACGAGAACTATTGCGAGAGGGAAAAATCAAGGTGGCAATTACACATTAGTAGTCGAGAGGATTTAAGGCGTCTACTTCAATGCAATAGTCAGGAAGTAATTACAACAATGGCAGCAAGGGAAATCAAAGAGGATGTCATGTCCCCGTTTCCGGCTTGATCATCAGATTAAGATTGGATTAGCCTATTGATCATTCCCGGAGGCTAATTCAGAATGATGAGGGAATGAATTGGTTTTCGACTAACTTAACTTTACTGTTTTGCAGGGACAAGTTAGAAATTTGAAATTTGGCTAAGTCTGGCAAACAAGAAATGCAGGAAATGGACTCTTGGAGTCTGGGCGCACATCCTATATTAAAATTCACAAAAGAGCGCCTAACCTAGCATCACCAAGCTACAAAGTGCTTCTACCATATCCACCAGGGCGCTTGGGAAGAAAAGAATGGGTAGGATCATCAGAGGAACTCATACATTGCAGTTCTTCAAAGAACTTGACTAAGTAAACTCTAGACGCACTTCTCCACTCAAACTTGCCAGAGCAACATCCAGTTGGCGCCTTGGCAAGGAGATGTTTTGGAAGGTTGAAGTGGTCATTAAAAGGATTCTTGTTTGTTGAATTAACCTTCTATCAATTGAAATGATCACCCATGAATGGAAAGGATGAGGGCGCACTTCTGGATCCCCATCACTTCCCAGAGGCGCCTAAGTGAGTTAGGCGTAAATCTTTCTCTCTCTTACCTCCTGTTGTTGCTTGGACTCCAGTTTAGCATGCGCCTGACATATGAAATGACCTCCAACCACTTGATTTGATTTTTCTAAGTTCAAAATGAGTGGAGAATGACCTAGGCGCAAATTCCTCCTTGTGCAGACTAGACTGAGCGCCTAAGGTGCTAGAAGAAGTTCCTATGACTATGGATTGGCGCTTCAGGAGGGAAAGTTGATCAGTATCCAAAATGAAGTCTTCTGAGTGAATTAGGCGCCTAAAGAAACAAGGCGCCCATATGTGATTCCAAGGATTCTCCATCTGAGCGCCTAAGCTTGATGGGTGTAGATTGGAAGTTTTTTAAGAGTTTGAAAGTACTAAACTGCATTAGGCGCAAATCCAAGCTTTTGCCACCTCAAAATGGTGCCTAGGATCCAGAAGGCGCAGTTCTACTCATCTGTGACCCTACCTTGGCATCTTAACTTGGAAACTCCTTGATAGACTTGTATAAAGTTCAAATTTGATCCCAGGATATTAGGCGCTAATCCATGACTCTAGAACCTTGAAAATGCGCCTAAGATAGTCAAGGCTTTTTGAATTACAACTTAACTTTTCATTTTGTTGGAGAAGTTTGATTTGGCTTAAGGGTTCTTTCATCAAGCCAAGATCTTGATCAAATGACAAGGAGACATCAAAATACCCAAGGCGCACTCCCTAGTCTCTACCACCTCAGGGAAGCGCCTAGCTTGGAAAGGCGCCTCTTCTAGTTCCCACTACCTCTCAGTTGGCGCCTAACCTTGAATGTGATATCATTTTTGCGCTTGAAGTCTAGGAGATCTTCATTGAACATTGTTAAGTGTTTTGAGGACATATGGAGTTATCAAGTTCCTCTAGGCGCATATCCTTGCCTCTGCTACCTCAGTTGGGCGCCTAGTTCCACATGGGCGCCATTCCATGATCACATTGCTTTAAATGGGCACCTAGTCAGAGATAAGGTAGTTGGAACTACCTAAGCTCTCATTGGTTGACAGGATGACTTTGGGATCCGTGACGAGGTCTCTGGATAAGCTTGCCAACTCAGAATGAGTCATCAGATGGAATATTCCCTTGGATATGCTTCTTGGGAAACGTGCCTTGGTTCCTCTTTGTGCATTGAAAAACGTGCCTTCATTGCCTTTGGAAGGCCTTTAAAAGGAGGAGCTCTCTCATTCATTTGGCATCGATGCATTTGACAAAATTCTCTCTGCAAAAGCTATTAAGCTTGTAATCTTGAGGCCTGCGAGTTTCAAGTGTTGGGGTGATGCTCCCTCAACTGACAAGGTGATGCTCCCTTGTTGTATTGTGAGGTGTTGACATTCAGTCGACATCATTGAGTTGATTAAGTTGATCAAGTGTGAAGGACAGTGTAATCACCAAGGCTTCAAGGCCTTATTTTGTATTTCCATTGAATAAGTTGTAACTTCATACTGATGAAGCATTATCTATGTAATAAGACATTGCAAGTTGATTGAATCAAGTACCAAGACAAGTACTCCAACTCTAAGATTGATCCATTCAAGTAGTTATCTTTGATGTGTATCTTTGTGTTGTTGAAGTAGTTGATGAGTTGATAGCAAGTAAAATTGTTTAAGTAAGGAAAAATTTTCGTAGAACTAGTTGGGTATCTTACAAAGGAGACTCCAACACGTTACAAGCCAAAAATCTTGAAGGAAACAGAAGAAGAAAAAGAAGACAATGCAACCAGGTGCCAGAGAAAAAATCACAATGGACAATATGACATGGGAAAGTCTGACAGCACTAACAAATTCTCGGGTTGATAAGGTAATCCAAACACCAATTTTTAATTATCGAGAATTTGAACCCTTTTTGAAAAGCATGGTAGTGCATTACAATAAATTAGAAAATAAAATTGTGGTGGAATATTTGAATACCTCGGTCACAATAACATTTAGACCTGAAGATTTCACTAGGGTATTCAACATTCCAAGTTGGGGGTATGATATAACTAAACCTGCCCCGAAGGTTACACAGCGGGAAAAAGAAGGGTATGTTAAGCATCTGTGTAGAACTAATTTATCTGAGGAGGCAAGCTAGGATATGGGGAAAAGGTAACAGGGGCATAAGAAAGGATGATTTGGTAAATGACGAGTGGCATTGCATAATGGATGTCATTAAGAGCAGGTTAATAGGCACCACTCGATCATCAGACATTGCCGTCTAGATGGCAGAATACATGGTGGGACTAAGAGAGGGTATAACATATAATTGGGCAGCAGTATTGGTCAGCCAAATAAAGGAATTTTTATCTATGAAACAAAAGGCATTTTACATGACACAACATGTAATTGCACTATTCTTGGATGCAATTTATAGACATGTACCTTCACTTGAGCGTGGCCAATTTCAGCCTGATGTCGAGTATGACCCTACATGGTTGTCTATCTTCAAGTGGACGAAACTTGGTACACAGATTGAAACTAAGGCTCCCAGTAAGAAGATGAAGTATTAAATCATGGATTCATCCTCCAAAGAAATAGAGGCAGACAGCGAGGGGGAGGAAGAGGAGGATGATACTATTGACGTGTCTTCGTCAACCCCCAACACCGTCGGGAGATATGCCAACGACAAGTGACATTTCCTCAGTAGGTATGGGAGTACGGACAGATGCCATTCTAGTAGGGGATAGGGTCCCACCACCCATAGATGTTGACATTCCACCGCCAGGCAAGGTTGGGTTGTTGGAGGATGTCCAACCAGCAGTTGTCGACGAGGCAACATTACCTCCAGGCAGTCCCACAACTACTACTCACACTGGATGGTCGCCTCAGGCCTCCGAGCATATCGACAGTTGGCTGAGCTCAATTGGCACTCGTGTTAGTGTGGCCGACTATCCTCTAGAGATTCCATCTCGGGACCCACAGCAACCGGCCGCCACTCAGTCTACGCATACTTAGCCTAGGCCTAGTCAGCTTGAGCCTTGACAACCGGAGTTAGTCGCCAGTACCACAGAGGGTATCTAGGCCCTAGGAGAGAGTGCTACACCTACTAAGGTAGGACCTTCTTCTGCACGAGAGGACATAGTGCAACAATCTTCATCAGAGTCAGATTCGAGTCTTTCGGCCGAGGACATGTGCAGCGAAATCTTTAAACCCAATTCGGAGGACCCAATGGGTACTGTTATGCGCCATGTGCAGGACTTAGCGCCTGTGGAGGCACTTATGTGCGAAGTGGCTGAGATAGCCAGGCGCATGGATATTGTTCATTCTCCATTGGCTCTGCAGGAGGCTAGACAAATCCATAAATTTAAGGCCAAAGAATGTGAGCACGAACTTGCCTGCATCTTTTGAGCTAAGGGATGGTCAGATACATGTACTGATGAAATGAAAGATAAATGGCAATCGGAGAGGATTGTTCCTTCCTTTGGAGGGAAAGATGGCCATATACTAGATGCATTGTACACAATCGAATCCATTTTTCGAGAAACATATTTCAAGTTGTGTGAGGAGATTCATAAGGGCGAATAGGTGCTAGCTCTAATTGATGAGTCCATTCGGGTATCTAGGCAGCTCAAGGAAGCAGTGGATGAGCAAAACCAAAGATTTCAGCAGCAGCTAGCCCAACAAACTCGGTTGACCGACTTGGAGAAATCTAAGGTTGAGGAAAAAGAAAAAGAATCGGCTAAAAAATAGAAGTAGCTGATTACGAAGGATGACCAGTTGGCGGAGCAATGCAACCAGCTCTCAGGGAAGGATCAGCAGTTGGCGGCTATGGAAAAGGAGTTGGTAGAGTTGCTGTAAGATACCTAACTAGTACTAACTGAAAACTTCACTATACTTAGTTAAATTTACTTGCACTTAACTTTTCAACTACTTAGTCTACTTAACATTACATATGAAAAGATAACAAGGCAACTTGCATGAATCAACTTGAAATTGGGCACTTGTATTATCACTTGATTCAACTCAATGCAAATGTCTTATTACAATGATGATTGCCCACAATGGCATGAATATACAATCTCATTCAAACGATTACAAGAAAAGGCCTTGAAGCCTAGATGTTTACAATACTTTCAACTTCTTCACAACTAGATCTATCTCACTAGTTGATGTGGATCACTTCAATTGAACCCAATGATATCAACTGGATGTCAACACCTCACAATGCAACAAGGGAGCATCACTTTGTTAGTTGAGGGAGCATCACCCCAACTCTTGAAACTTGCAGGCTTCAAATACAAGCACAAAGCTTATCAGAGAAAATTCGCCAAAGATGTAAGATAACAAATGAGGAGTGCTTTTCTCTTTTATAGTGCTCTTCAAAGGCAATGAAGGCATGTTTTTCAATGCACAAAGAGGTACCAAGGCACGTTTCCCAAGAAGCATATCCAAGGGAATATTCCATCTGATGACTCATTCTGAGTTGGCAACCTTACCCAAATGAATAGGTACAGATCCCAATATCATCTTGTTGACCAATAAGAGCTCAGGGGCTTGTAACTTACTCTAGGCGCCCAACTGAGGTAGTTTGATCATGAACTTGCGCCTAACTGAAAAAGAGGTGCCAATTGAAAGTGAGGCAACTAGAGAATGCTTCCTTGTTTTATCTTCTTTCTCTGGAGGAAGTCTACTAGCTCCAATGTTAAGTCAGTTTACTTGAGGCGCATATTTAGTGTTCTAGAGACTTGGTATTGCGCCTAACACCTTTGTGATGATTTTCTACTTTATTCAAGACTCCAAACATTTGTTTGTAGACCTTGTGATGCTTCTTTATCCAAGCGCCCATATCTAGAGTATTCAAAACCTTGTCTTAGTCCTCATCTTCACTTAGGCGCACTTATTGGTAGGAAAAGTCTAGATTGGCGCCTTAGGAAAAGTATAGTCTTTCTTTGTTAAAACCTCCAACTCAAATCATTTCGAAGACAAGTTCATCATCTCCTATTAAGCACCTTTCAACTTGAGTGGATTGAAAGCTCCATTCCTCCTTAGGCGCAATTTTGGGAAAATTGGTGCCTTGCTATGCCTAGGCGCACCAGACATGGCGCATGAGATGGCAACTTGGGATCCTCTTAACATTGTCAAAGACTTCAATAAAACTCATCCATATTGGCGCATTGGATGAGGAGCAAGGGATGAGGCGCAAGAGATGAGATATTCGCGTCATTCTTGAATGTTCTCAAAAACTTAACTTTGTCTCCTTGAAGATGGCGCATGGGTTGAGGCGCAAGAGATGAGCATTTTGGGCTTCGAATGAATTCGTCTTTTTCAGTTAACAAACCTCCTACCTTAGGCGCACATTAAGGTGTTGCAAGGAGGAAGTTGCGCCCTGAGAATTTTGGAGGATTATCTTGCCAAATTCAATTCCTGTAGCATTTGGAGTAACAAACAATCATGTCTTGGTGGGCGCCTTGATGGGAAAACCCAAGTTCACTTCCTAGTCTTCATTCTTATCTAGGCGCACATTTGGAGGATTTGATGTGGAATATGCGCCTAGGCTATACTTAGCCAATTTCCTCCGAAATTTGAAGTGTATGATATTTTTAGAGGTTGATAACATCATCTCCAAAGGTAGTGCCACTCCTTAGAGTCACTGAAACCCCTGTTCCAAGCTAGGCACACATTCTTGGTTGGTCAATGTGACATTTGCGCCTAAACATGAAGACTCAATCAAACTCATCTCTTTGACAACTTGATGCTTGGATTGATGAAATGGTTCTCAGACTTAGCCAATTTAGGCCGAATCAGTACAGACAACTGGAATGGTCTTTGACTTAATCCTGCAAAACTAAAACAATATGTTAGCCAAAAACCAAGTTCATTCCCTCAGATTGGCATTAGTCTCCGGGAATGATGAGTAGGCTAAACCATTGTTCGATGTGGATCACACCGGAAATGGGGACATGACAGTCTCCCCTTCCCGAGATTGCTTGTCCTCAAGCAATTGAAGGTTAGGATGCTCAAGTATCTTCTCTCCTTCCCAAGTAGCATCCTCCATTGGCAACCCTTTCCATTTCACCAAATATTCCCTTATGCTCCAGCTGCACAGTTTCTTCTCCCTCATATCCACCACACTCTCAGGTTCAAGTGCAAGCATTCCTTCTTCATCCAGTGGTGGAAGTTCATCAGATGAAACCACATGTTGTCCTAGTGCCTTTTTGAAACATAACACATGAAACACATTATGGATGCGGCTTCCAGCTGGCAGATCAAGTTCGTATGCGACTTCCCCTACTTTTCTCAACACCTTATAGGGTCCATAGAACCTGGGTTTCAATTTCTCTGCCCCTGACTTCTTCAAAGTACTCTGTCTATATGGTTGAAGGCGCAGAAACACCATGTCTCCAACTTCAAAACTACGTTCCACCCAGTGTTTATCGGCATACAACTTTTGTTGATTCTGAGCCCTTTGTAAGTTGTCCTTAAGTACTCGCAAGATATCTTGCGTATCTTGCATCAATTCTTTAGCTCGAGGAGCTTGACTGTCATCAAAGGCCAAATCAACAAAGGAAACTGCATCATATCCATACAATGCATGAAAGGGAGACATGCCAATTGACATGTGGAAAGTGGTGTTGTAGCAGTATTCTCCAAGATGTAACCACTTTATGCAAGCACGTTGATGATCAGATACATAATTTCTCAAGTATCCCTCAAGCCATTTATTGACAATTTCAGTCTGCCCATCAGTTTGAGGATGATAGCTTGTACTTGGTGTTAAGTCAGTACCTGCTAGTCGAAATAGCTGCCTCCAGAACACACTGATGAACCTACTATCTCAATCACTGACTATGGTTTTAGGAAGGCCATGTAGTCTAAAGACCTCTCAAAAGAATAACTCGGCTACTTGCAATGCTGAATTCTCAATTGGTATTGCAAAGAAGTGAGCATACTTCGTTAACCTATCAACAACTACATAAATACAATCCCTTCCTTGTACCTTCGGAAGACCTATGATGAAATCCATTAAGATACTCTCCCATTTATGTTCTGGAATTGGTAATGTTTGGAGTAATCCCGCCGGAAAAGTATGTTTTGACTTGTTCTGCTGGCAAGTCAAACATTCCCTGACATATTGAAGAACTTCTTCCTTTAGACCCTTCCAAGTGAATCGCTCTCTGATTTGTCTGTAGGTTTTTAAATACCCAGGGTGTCCTGCAAGAGGAGTATCATGATATGCTTTCAAAATTTGCCTTTTAAGCTCAGATTTAGGAGTTAGAAAAATTCTATCCTTGTAATAGATGATGTCATCAACCACTTTGTATCTATCATCCTGAATGATTCCATCCATGATCTCACAAGCAAACTTTGATTTGGAGTACTCAACTAGAAGCTGAGACTTCCAATCAACTGAAACTTCACTCAGGGCACAGATGGCAGGTTTCCTAGACAAGGCATCAGCTACCACATTCTTCTTACCTTTAATATAGTCAATGTCAAAGTCATACGCCTGTATCTTAGTAACCCACTTTTGTTGTCTTTCATTTAGATCCTTTTGCCCTAGGAAGTACTTCAAACTGTTGTGATCTGTCCTGACCACAAACTTCGCTCCAACTAGATACTGGTGGAATTTAGCCAAAGCATGCATGATTGCCAGCATCTCCTTGTCATAAGTTGAGTACAATCTCACTGAGTCCTTCAGTTTTCTACTTTCGAATGCAATCGGATGATGTTCTTGCATCAAAACGGCTCCAATGCCTTCTCCAGAAGCATCACATTCTAGGACAAAAGACTTAGTAAAATCTGGCAAAGCCAGCACTGGTGTTGTACTCATTACTTATTTCAATTTGTCAAATGCAGCTTGAGCTTCTATTGACCAGATGAAAGCCCCTTTCTTTGTTAGATTCATCAAGGGTGCAGATAGTTGCAAGAATCCCTCAACAAATCTTCTGTAGTAGCTGCAGAGGCCAAGGAAACCTCTCAATTCAAAAACATTCCTGGGTACTGGCCAATTGCGAATGGCTTCAATCTTCTCTTCTTGAACTTTCACGTCGTTAGCCCCAATCACATGACCCAGGTATAGTATCTCCTTTAGTCCAAAGTCACACTTAGACATCTTTGCATACAAAGATTGTTTGTCCATGATGTTCAAAACCTCGTCCAAGTGTTGGAGATGTTCTTCCCATGTCTTGCTGTAAATCAAGATGTCGTCGAAGAAAACCAACAGGTACTTCCTCAACTGCTTGTTAAAAACATGATTCATGCATGACTGGAAAGTAGCTGGAGCATTGGTCAACCCAAACGGCATCACCATGAATTCATAGTGACCATAATGGCATCTGAATGCAGTTTTCAGAATATCTTCTTCTCGAACACGAATCTGATGATAGCCAAATCGAAGATCTATCTTGGAGAAGTAAATTGCTCCATGCAACTCATCTAGTAGTTCATCAATCTGAGGTATGGGATACCTATTCTTGATAGTCTTCTGGTTCAACGCTCGATAATCAATGCACATTCGCATTGTTCCATCCTTCTTCACGAGCACTACTGATGATGCAAATGGACTAGAAGATGGCCTAATGTGCTCCATATCGATCAACTCCCTGATCGTCTTCTCAATCTCAATTTTGAAATGCCTTGGATACCTGTAGGGTGCAATATTTATAGGTTTGGTCCCGTCCTCCAACTCAATCACATGTTCAAAACCCCTCTCTGGAGGTCTGCCTAGATGTATATTGCCAAATACCTTGCTATGCTTATCTATCATAGCCTGAATATCCACATGATAAGGTTCTTCATTAGAGTGAAGATGATTCTCCTTGATGCACACTTGTGTCGCCCATTCAATATCATTATGTTTGATCAATGCTTCCATGCGTTTCGCTGTGACAACTTTGGGATTTCCATCAAATAATGATTTCAGCTTGATCTTTCTTCCGTCATGCATGAATTCCAATTCCATTTTCTGAAAAACCTGAACTATTCTTCCAAGTGAATGTAACCATTGTACTCCAAGCACTACATCAATATGCCCAGGTCCAACTACATAGAAATCATCTTGTAAAGTATAATCACCCATTTGAATTTGCAGCTGGGTCACTCTCCTTGTGCAATCCATAATGAATCCGTCTGCGACTGCTATGTTGAAACCTTCGAAGTCTTCAACTGTCAGACCTCGCTTAGCTGCTAAGCCTTCATTAATGAAGTTATGAGTAGCACCACTATCAACTAGACATGTGACTCTTTGTCCTTTGATGACTCCTTTTATACGAAAAGCATGATACTTAGGCACTCCTGAAAGTGTTGCAATGGTTACTTTATCTTGTACTTCTCCCATAGCAACATCAAGAGTAACTTGATCGGTTCCTTCTTCTTCATCATGAATTGATTCTTCCTCGCTTTGTGATTCTACTTCACTCTCTTCACCTAATAACACTTCTATCAAATGAGCTTTACCTTTGCCAAGGCACTTGTGTCCTGGTTCCCAAGGTTGTTTACATGAGAAGCAGAGTTTCTTCCTTCTTAGTTCATCTATTTCCATTGCAGATGTATCTTGAGTCTTCCTTTGAGGAAATGAGGGTTTTGTAGACAGCAAAATAATTTAAGTAAACAAATGATGTAATTAGTTGTCGGCACCAACCGACGGGTCGGGTAGTTTGGAGTCGGTACCAACGGTTGGCATCACAACCAACCTTGGCCATAAGTATTTAAGTCATCAATGCATTGTAGTCAGATAGGAGTGATTTGACAATAGTTGTTATGCAGACATTGGAGTCACAATGAATATGTATGTTGCTGTCATGAACATTGTAATGTTTCTTGTGAATCACTGATGAATACAATGGTCCGTTCTGAGTAATTCTGTTATGTTCGTATGATGCACTATACTACTACTTCTTAATTCTGTTTACTTCATATTCTGTGAAACACACCATATTGCGGTAAACATTTGGCGCCGTTGCCAGTTCGAAAACGGGTCGAGGGTGACAAGTCGATGACAAGTTGAGTCGTCCGATGCCATCGGGTGACAAGTTGAGACGTCCGATGCCATCGGGTGACAAGTCGATGACAAGTTGAGGCGTCCGATGCCATCGGATGACAAGTTGAGTCGTCGGAAACCATCAGACAAGTGACATTGTCAGGAACAAGCCGTCAGGTGTAACTAGCATCAAGGAAATGGCAGCGTAATGGGACAACCAATTGACACCGACGAGGAAATACAAGACAGAAAGCACGTAGAAGAGATAATACAAGAAATTTAGGAAGAACGCGAGGGAAGCAACAGAGAAGAGAATGAACCCAGAAGCCGAGAAGATGAAGTAACTCAGAAATTGGTCAAACTGTGGTTATTATCAGTTGGACAATACGTGTGAGATGAATCTATCCGCAGAGAGGTTCCGGAGGAGGTTATTTCAGAGAACCTGTGTGTCAATAGCGAAGTGGATAACCTTTTGAACCGCATTCCTCGACTTCTGGCAAGGAACCTGATAGCCTTCCAAGATATTTGAGAAGAGAGAGAGGGAAGTGCGATGGCAACAAATTCTCAGAAGGTATGAAGAACGTTTGAAACAAGAGGAGGAACGTGACGCTGATCGACGTCGCACACCGTACAACTGAGAAAGGGTAAGCATAATTAATGCCCATACAGCTTAATAAGGACAAGAATAAAGTACCAGTGGGGCAAGCAACACCGGAAGAAATAGTGAGAAGATCATTACGCCTAAAAGAACAAGAACGCAGAAAAAGATTAAAACAGATTTTTGAAAAAGAAAATGAAAGGCATGAAGAAGTAAACCAAGGAGTTGATGGGGTTGATGAACAAGATTTTAGAACACCAATAACAAATAGAGAAAAAGAAAATGAGAGGAAACTAACAGAAGAACTAGAGGACAGTATACGTCTTATTGTGGAATTGTCCATTTCAGACGAAAGGCCGACGAACAAAGGACCTGAGCCCAAGACCCTTGCGCAGAAGGAGAACCAGAAGGAACTAGAGGTAACTTGAAGTGTAGAGGACGCTGGAAACGGACGTGGGAGGGAACCGTACGTGGCCGACAGTGTCGGGAGGACACCGGAACGATACGGTAGAACCAGTCCAGTCGGGTCAAAGACACAGAGAGGGTACCTGGGGAAAAAGATGGTGACTCCACCGGCGAGTGAAAGGCAGAAGTTGCCGAAGTTCATGGGGAACGGATTAGAGGATCCTGTTCGGCACTGCAAAACTTGTGAAACCATATGGGTGGCAAACGGACAAGAAGACGAAGACTATTGGGTAAAAGCGTTCCCAGCGACGCTAAGAGGTATCGCCATTGATTGGTATACAGACTTAGGGGCAGCACAGAAAACCTCATGGGACGAATTGAGAAAAGCTTTCGAGAACGAGTTCAAACTGCTAAGAGATGACAATGAGATCGTAGCAGAAATTTACAATACCAAACAAGGAAAGAATGAAAATGTAAGGGCATATAACAGGAGGCTCAAAGAACTACTCGGGAAATTGGAAACTCAGCCAGCCGACGTACTGAAAAAAAGGTGGTTCATCGAAGGGTTAGTCTCGTCGTTGAGGAAAAAGATGAAAGTTGTACCCCCATCATCGTACGCCGAAGCGTACAATCGGGCGATGGATATAGAAAATGAGAACAAAACATCCTCCAGAACTAAGAGAAGAACCGAAGACGATGACAGTACGGGGGATGACAGCAGTGAAGCTAAGTCAAAAACCATTCAGGCACTGAGAAGAGACATGGCCCGCATGATGAAAGAATTGAAAACTGATAAAGAGACGAGTAAAGAAGGCCGGGAATTATGGTGCACCGAGTGCAACAGGGAAGGTCACGTAAAAGTAAACTACCCAAGGAAGTTATTTTGTGACATCTGTCAGGTAATGGGACATTCAATCAAAGAATGTTCATTTAACCTGAAAGCAAGAAGTACACAAGTGTTGTTCACACAGGCAGAATCATCAATTCCGTCGACCACACCCCCGAAGCCTCAAAATAGTCCGAATGCATCCCCCGGAGGATACCGGAATAACAGAAGGTTTAACAATAACAACCTCAGAAATAGATTGCAGTACGACAGCAAAGGGCGACCTATGATACAATGCCGGCAGTGCAACGAGTGGGGACACTTTGCAAGAGAATGCCCGAACAACAATCAGAACACAATATATGTATTATGCAAGTGGTGTGGGCCTGGAGATCACGAAGAAAAAGACTGTCCGAAGCAGAAAGGGGTGAACCTTATCAATCTCAAGGAAAATGATGAAGAAATCCTTGCTATCACCCGAGCACAGTGGAAAAAGGCCACTTATCTAGATCCTCGTACGGAAAAAGAAAGACTCCGTGAGGCACGAAAGGAAGTGGAAGCTGCCATGAAAACCAAACGGAGGAGCTCAGACAAAAAGGCAATATGATCGGAATCGGACAAGAACATAACAAGCCAAGTACTGCAAGCTACCGTACCAATTAAATTGGCAGACCTCCTCCAAAGCTTGCCTCAGTTAAAAGTAGCAATATCCAAGGTAATGGAAGACAACTCGCACGAAGGCCAAGCCCACACAACAGAAGATGTTATAATAGAACCACTGCCAACGGGAGAACAAGTACTCAACCCGAGGTTGCTGGCGATTGATACTGGAAAGAAACCGGCCGTAGTACATATGGAAATCCTTAGATGAAATTTGACAAATACTATAGTCGACGGTGGATCCGGAGTAAATGTACTACCAGAAGAAACCTGGAAGAGCCTCGGGAAGCCTACTCTATGGCCACAAAACTTCCAGTTAGTGGGAGCCGACCAGCACAGGATCAAGGCACTGGGAGTGCTAATGGCGCAAAAAGTAAGAATCGGTACCCAGCAATTTTTGTTAAATTTTGTAGTCATAACAGCACAGAATGCATCATACGATGCATTACTCGGCCGAGGATGGCTAATAGCCGCCAAGGCCAACCACAACTGGAAGAAAAACACTCTGTCCATAGAAAATAGACGTAAGAAATTCGTCATTGATTTGAGGACACAAACCGTCAGTGAAGAGTTGGCGTCAGATTTTGACTCGAATGGAGGGGACTCGACAGAAGGTGGGAAAGGACCCATGGAGCCCAATGATGAAGGGGTGCTGAAATTACAGGAATGCTCAGAAGACGAGACAAATTCATTCAGCGGGCTATTCCATTGGCAGATGGAAGACTACGAGTTTTTTCCGCCAGAATGCAACATGATTTCAATAAAAGAAATCAGTGAAAGCTCGGGAATGACGAGTGAACAGAAAGACGACGGTGAAACATTGGAATGGACAAGTGATCAGGGGAAGAAAGTGGCCCACATGTTCCCAGCGGCATATGGGGAATATAAGGAAGGGAATGCAGAAGTAGACAGCACGCTGGCACATCAGTTTGAACCGGAAAAGAAGATTATGTACGAAGAGCCAGTAACGAAGAGAGTTAATCTCGGCGAGGAAAGCAACCCGAAGATAATTCTGGCTGGCGACGACTGGAATCCAGTACTCAAGGCAGCAGCGTTCAGAATCTTTCTAGAGTACAAAGATGTGTTTGCTTGGACCTACAAGGACCTGAAGGGGATACCACCAGAACTGTGCATCCATAGAATTCCACTCATACCAGGGGCACGCCCAGTACGGAAAAGGCCATATCGCATGAATAAGAACTACGCGGCAAAAGTGCAGGAGGAAATTGAAAAAATGCTTGAGGCAAGAATAATCTTTGAGGTAGAAACGAGTGAGTGGGTGTCACCGATTGTAATATCACTTAAGAAGGAAGGGGGACAAATCAGGATTTGCGTGGATTTTAGATGTCTCAATGCAGTAACAATCAAAGATCCCTTCCCCATCCCATTCACAGACTCCATTTTGGAAGAAGTGGCCGGTCATGAAATATATTCCTTTATGGACGGATTTTTGGGGTATAACCAAATCAGCATCGCCGAGGAAGACAAACTGAAGACAACATTTGTGATTGAAAACGGAGTATATGCATACAACTGGATGCCGTTCGGTCTGTGCAATGCACCAGCCACCTTTCAAAGGATTATCCTACACATATTTGACAAAATGTCGGTGGGAAACTTCAAGGCATTCCTCGATGACTGGTCAATTTACAACGACCAATATACACACCTCAAAGCCCTCACCGAGTGCATGGAGCGTTGCAGGGCCGCACGGTTGGCCTTAAACCCGAAGAAGTGCCGATTCATGGTGTCACAAGGGAAACTTCTTGGCCATATTGTATGCCAAGAGGACTAAAAGCAGACCCGGACAAGATTTGGGTAATTGTAGAAATGGAGGCTCTAGGAGATGTCACCGGAGTAAAGTCTTTCTTCGGCCATGTCGGTTACTACTGAAGATTTATCAAAAATTTTGCTCAGGTATCGCACCCATTGGACATGTTGACAAGGAAAGGGGTACAGTTTGTATGGTTGGATGAACAACAGAAAGCATTTGAAGAACTAAAAACAAGACTCATCAGTGCACCTATTCTAGCCTATCCAAACTGGGACAAGGAATTCCACGTGCACGTGGACGCATCAAACTTTGCAATTGGTGCCACTCTTGCACAGGTAGGATCCCATGGTCTAGATCATCCAGTATACTTTGCCAGTCGGTTGCTCTCCAAGGCGGAATGAAATTACAGTACTACGGAAAGGGAGGCTTTGGGAATGGTCTACTCCGTACAAAAATTCAGGGATTATCTCTTGCCAACACCATTCACGTTTTATGTGGATCATCAAGCTCTAATGTACTGGGTCAACAAACCGATTATTCAAGGCAGAATCAGTAGATGGTTGTTACTTTTGCAAGAATTTACTTTCACCATTATTGTACGGCCAGGAAAAAGCCATGTAATTGCCGACTAGCTCTCAAGGATCAAATCAGGAGAACCAGGAGACGGGGTCAATGAAGACTTCCCGGATGCCCACCTATTTCAAATAGCTGCCCTGTCGCCATGGTATGAGAAAATTGGTGAGTACTTGTCCACTTCAACATTTTCGCTAGAAATGTCTACAAGTGAACGACGGAAGATTGCACTAAAGAGTAAGACATTTCAACTGATAAACGGGTTGCTCTACAAAATGGGGCTCGATCAAATTCTCCGAAGGTGCGTGATGGAAGAAGAGATAAGGGGTGTATTGGCGGAAGCCCATGAGGGACTAGCAGGGGGACATATGGGTCCCGACGCCACAACACGAAAAGTCCTACTTGCCAGCCTATGGTGGCCGACGTTACACACAGATGCCCGAGAGTGGGTAATTGAATGTGACACTTGTCAGAGGGTAGGGAAACCGCTAAAGAGGGATTATATGCCACTATGGCCATCACAACCTCAAGAGCTTTTTGAGAGATGGGGGTTGGATTTTGTAGGACCACTGAAAGTCAGCCAACTACACCGATGTCGGTACATAATAGTGGCTACGGAATATTTGACGAAGTGGGCCGAAGCCAAGGCACTGGAGGATAACATTGCACTAAGTACGGCAAAATTCATATACGAGCAGATCGTAACGAGGTATGGAATTCCAATTCATTTGACGAGTGACTGTGGGGGACATTTCGTCAACCACGTCATCCGACTTATGACTACGGAGTTCAAAATCTTGCACACCCTATCAAGTCCGTACTATCCAAGGGCGAATGGGCAGGCAGAGTCAACAAACAAGGTGCTCGTTTCGGTAATCCACAAGTCATGCAGTATCGTAGGATCGGACTGGGAAGAGAGGTTACCAGCAGTGTTATGGGCCTACTGAACCACTTATAAGGTAACGACTGGACACACTCCCTTCCAGTTGATGTATGGGCAAGAAGCAGTAGTACCAGCAGAATACCTGGTTCCAAGTCTAAGAATCGCAGTAGAAAACAGACTAGGAGATACGGAGAGTCTGGAAGAAAGACTATTCCAGTTGAATAAATTGGACGAGAAAAGAATTTTGGTTCAATGGTCAACAGAAATTATGCAGAAACGCCGGAAGTATTGGCACGACAAACACCTACGGAGAATGGAATTCCGGCCGGGGCAGTTAGTCCTCAAATATAACGGCCGTAACGAAATTAAACCTGGTAAGTTCAAAGTTCGTTGGTTGGGACCGTTCAAGGTACGGGAAGTACTGGACAATGGGGCTATAAGGCTAGACAACCTTGATGGAACCCAAATCAGTGACAGTGAACGGGTCAAAACTGAAGAAATATAAGCAGAAAAGGGAAGAAACAATAGAAATCAATATGTTGGGATACGCAATGCTGGAAGAGACAACAAAGGGGACCAATGGAATATGTTTCCGGAGTGCACCATATGAACCTGTAACCGGGTTTTTTGGACCAAGAACGATGCAAACCGGCATTCGAGAAGGGATAATCGATAGCGACATTATTGAAAATGGCGATGATGACACTCAGAATGAGGAGGAACAGGCATGGAATCGGTGGATAGCCGAATGCAATAAGGTAAGAGATAAGTTTGAATTCTTACTACCAAGAGAAATAAAAACTCTGGTGAGAAGGTATGTAGCAGAGGCCATGTTCATAATTGAAAGGTCACCCTATGAGAATGAGGTCCTACAACTAAGGTTGAAGAACCAGGGAACTCCATATGTCCAGATTCTAAGAAGTCAAATTTGGAAAGCGAAGTTCAGGACCAAGAGTATAAGGATGAACAGCGACGAAAGAACATTCTAGTGGACCCAGGAACCGATGGGATGGAACTTGAGGTTGATACAAGATAAAAATACAGTGGTGGATCGGATATGGGAACTGGAAGAAGTTGATCAATGCTGCTCCAACGATTGCCTCCGACAGAAAGGGTATATACAATGTATATTTCGCCACATGATGGAAATCGAGGTTGTAGAAGACAGAGACCAAGGCAATCGGGATGATGCAGCAGCAGAAAGGGAAGGAAAAATTAGATTAGGTATTAAAAAAAAAAAGGCAGTCCGTACGACGTACGGCCTGGGCAAAAAAAATTCAAAAAAAAAAAAAAATTCCGTACGACGTACGGCCAGACCGTACGACGTACGACCTGGGCCATACAACGCACGTACCCACCACTTCAGCCTCATAAAAGGCCATCCCAGACCCGAGCACTCAGTTATAGTACTTGGCCGTACAGGGAGAAGAAAACATCAGACCGCACTCAGCATCGGCACTCAGCATCGCCTCAGCAACGGCTCAGCATCGGGCACTCAGCATTGGCTCAACGGCTCAGCATCGGCTTAGCATCGAGCACTCAGCATCGGCTCAGTGGCTCAGCATCGGCACTTCGGCATCCAAAGACCCAGCATCGGAATTGTCAGAGAAATTGGATAATGGACAAGGGCAAAAAGATTGCAGCATATAGACCGAAGATTGCATCGGAGGAGAGGAAGAAACCAAGTGCTGATGCGGGAATGAAGGCCATCGCCTGGGAAAGCCTGACAGGAAATGAGTGCAAACAATGGTGGAAGAATGCACCAGAAAACAACGTGCTGAAGATAGCATTAAAACATGCCCAGGTTGACAAGGCCATATTGATGCCCTACTTCAATGCCAGGGAGTTCGAGCCGTATTTAAAAGCCATGGTCGGCAACTTCTGCGAGCACGCTAGCAAGTCCATTATTGAGTATCGGGGCCATTCAGTTACTGTATCATTCTGGCCACAAGATTTCGCTAGAGATGGGGGTTCCAGTCGTCAACTCGAGCATGGTGAAACCCGGCCGAATGACCTAGCAGCACAAAGAAACCCTCATCCAGAGAGTATGCCGAAGTGACCTCTCAGACAAAGAAAAAGACACCATCTGGAACTCAGACTGACGGATTCCAATAGGGCATCGGACATCGCCCTGTGGATGGTCGATTATATGATTGAACCAAGTGCTGGCAAGGTCTACAACTGGGCGAGGTATTTAACAGAGAAGGCCAGGGCATCAGACCTAGAGGCCAAGTTGATGGAGATGGAGGCTAAGATGAAGGACATGGGAGTACAGCTTGAGGCAAAGGAGGCTGAAGTAATGAAGGCCAAAGCACAAGTCATGGAAGCCGGTCACATGGTGAAGGCAGCAAGAGAGCGGGAGCTAGTAGCCCAACACCAGCTGCGACAAAGGACCGAGGAAGCAAGGAAGCTACAAGCACAACAGCAATCAGCCACCCCAACCTCGTCAATACACCCAGGGACGTCTTCCCAACCTCCCCACTCTCAGTAGATGTTTATGAGTTTTATCATAATTTTGTCATTTTGATGTGAATGTCGTCTGGAAGACGACCAATTTTGAGGGGGGGATAGATGTAGACAGTAAAATAGTTTAAGTAAACAAATGATGTAATTAGTTGTCGGCACCAACCGACGGGTCGGGTAGTTTGGAGTCGGTACCAACGGTTGGCATCACAACCAACCTTGGCCATAAGTATTTAAGTCATCAATGCATTGTAGTCAGATAGGAGTGATTTGATAATAGTTGTTATGCAGACATTGGAGTCACAATGAATATGTATGTTGCTGTCATGAACATTGTAATGTTTCCTATGAATCAATGATGAATACAATGGTCCGTTCTGAGTAATCCTGTTATGTTCGTATGATGCACTATACTACTACTTCTTAATTCTGTTTACTTCATATTCTGTGAAACACACCATATTGCGGTAAATAGGTTTCCTTTGAGTGAAACTAACGCCTTTATAGAACTTCCTCTTAGGCTGGTATGCGGGAGTAGTATCAAGATCAAGAGCAAAATCAATTGCTTCTTCCAAGTTAGCTGGTCTTTGCACTTTCACCAACGGCCTAACTTGATTGTTCAATCCCTCAATGAACAACATTGTGATTCTTCGGTCGGTCATGTCAAGAACCATCACTGCTATCTTTTGGAACTCATTCACATACTGCTCAACCCTTCCTTCTTGCTTGAGTTGCGCTAGTTCGCGATAGTACACTTCAGTGTCTTTTCTATCAAACCTTTGAATCAACTTGGTTACAAACTCATCATAGGAATCTATCCTATCATGATGTTGAGAGACTAGGCCATGATGCCACCCTTCATAAGCTAATCCTTCTAGGTGCATTGTAGCAAAGTGGATTGCCTTCTTCGTCATAGGCTTGAGTGAGAGATAAGTATCCAGCTTGTTCACCCAAACTTTAGCACTGATCTTACCACTTCCATCAAAGGTAGGAATAGGAACTCGATTCAAAGCTTCTTTATACTCCTTTGTATCATCATCCCTTCTAGGACGATAGCCTCTAGCTCTACCACGCCTGTCCCTATCTTCCCTTTTCTGTCGGCAATATTCATTGAAAGACATCATTTCCCGAACATGATCTAGTAATCTGGCGTAGAGATCTGCAAAGAGTGCTACTTCATCTTCAAAGTTATTCTGCTCTTCCTCATCAAACTCTTCATCAGCTTCATTGCCTTGTTCAGGCGGTGGTGGAAGGAAAGTAGGTCTAATAGGCCTATCAACGATAGGATTCCGTGTGCGAACTCTTCTGCCTGTTGCACTAGCAGCATCATCATCATCATGCCGCTCTTGTCTAGCATCATCTCTATGACTTTGTCCAACTACTTCACCTTGATTCATGTTTTGAAGGGATTGTAGGACTTGTTGCAATATTTGAGCTGTTTGTTGTTGTCCATTAGCAATGTTCCTGAACATCTCCCTTGCTTCACGTTCATTATCACCAAGTGGACTTCTACTTCTTCTTTCACCCATGTTAGCCTATCTGCAATTGCTCCTGAAAGAGTATCCTGTTGTGGGTAAGGATGAGTCCACTGGAACTGCCTTCTTTGATCACGTGCAATGTATCTCATTGTTCTATCACTTTGTTGATAACCTTCTTGCATGAAAACCCCAAAGGCTGGCAGGATCCAAGCTCTAATACCACTGTAAGATACCCAACTAGTACTAACTGAAAACTTCACTATACTTAGTGAAATATACTTGCACTTAACTTTTCAACTACTTAGTCTACTTAACATTACATATGAAAAGATAACAAGGCAACTTGCATGAATCAACTTGAAATTGGGCACTTGTATTATCACTTGATTCAACTCAATGCAAATGTCTTATTACAATGATGATTGCCCACAATGGCATGAATATACAATCTCATTCAAACGATTACAAGAAAAGGCCTTGAAGCCTAGATGTTTACAATACTTTCAACTTCTTCACAACTAGATCTATCTCACTAGTTGATGTAAATCACTTCAATTGAACCCAATGATATCAATTGGATGTCAACACCTCACAATGCAACAAGGGAGCATCACCTTGTCAGTTGAGGGAGCATCACCCCAACTCTTGAAACTCGCAGGTTTCAAATACAAGCACAAAGCTTATCAGAGAGAAAATTCGCCAAAGATGTAAGATAACAAATGAGGAGTGCTCTCTTTTTTTATAGTGCTCTTCAAAGGCAATGAAGGCACGTTTTTCAATGCACAAAGAGGTACCAAGGCACGTTTCCCAAGAAGCATATCCAAGGGAATATTCCATCTGATGACTCATTCTAAGTTGGCAACCGTACCCAAATGAACAGGTACAGATCCCAATATCATCTTGTTGACCAATAAGAGCTCAAGTGCTTGTAACTTACTCTAGGCGCCCAACTGAGGTAGTTTGATCACGAACTTGCGCCTAACTAAAAAATAGGTGCCAATTGAAAGTGAGGCAACTAGAGAATGCTTCCTTGTTTTATCTTCTTTCTCCGGAGGAAGTCTACTAGCTCCAATGTTAAGTCAGTCTACTTGAGGCGCATATTTAGTGTTCTAGAGACTTGGTATTGCGCCAACACCTTTGTGATGATTTTCTACTTTATTCAAGACTCCAAACATTTGTTTGTAGACCTTGTGATGCTTCTTTATCCAAGCGCCCATATCCAGAGTATTCAAAACCTTGTCTTAGTCCTCATCTTCACTTAGGCGCACTTATTGGTAGGAAAAATCTAGATTGGCGCCTTAGGAAAAGTATAGTCTTTCTTTGTTAAAACCTCCAACTCAAATCATTTCTAAGACAAGTTCATCATCTCCTATTAAGCGCCTTTCAACTTGAGTGGATTGAAAGCTCCATTCCTTCCTAGGCGCAATTTTGGGAAAATTGGTGCCTTGCTATGCCTAGGCGCACCAGACATGGCACATGAGATGGCAACTTGGGATCCTCTTAACATTGTCAAAGACTTCAATAAAACTCATCCATATTGGGACATTGGATGAGGCACAAGAGATGAGGTATTCACGTCATTCTTGAATGCTCTCAAAAACTTAACTTTGTCTCCTTGAAGATGGCGCATGGGTTGAGGTGCAAGGGATGAGGTGCAAGAGATGAGCATTTTGGGCTTCGAATGAATTCGCCTTTTTCAGTTAACAAACCTCCTACCTTAGGCGCACATTAAGGTGTTGCAAGGAGGAAGTTGCGCCTTGAGAATTTTGGAGGATTATCTTGCCAAATTCAATTCCTATAGCATTTGGAGTAATAAACAATCATGTCTTGGTGAGCGCCTTGATAGGAAAACCCAAGTTCACTTCCTAGTCTTCATTCTTATCTAGGCGCACATTTGGAGGATTTGATGTGGAATATGCGCCTAGGCCATACTCAATTTCCTTCGAAATTTGAAGTGTATGATGTTTTTAGAGGTTGATAACATCATCTCCAAAGGTAGCGCCACTCCTTGGAGTCACTGAAACCCCTGTTCCAAGCTAGGTGCACATTCTTGGCTGGTCAATGTGACATTTGCGCCTAAACTTGAAGACTCAATTAAACTCATCTCTTTGACAACTTGATGCTTGGATTGATGAAATGGTTCTCAGACTTAGCCAATTTAGGCCGAATCAGTACAGACAACTGGAATGGTCTTTGACTTAATCCTACAAAACTAAAACAATATGTTAGCCAAAAACCAAGTTCATTCCCTCAGATTGGTATTAGCCTCCAGGAATGATGAGTAGGCTAAACCATTGTTCGATGTGGATCACACCGGAAATGGGGACATGACAGTTGCACACTAGTCAGAAGTAGACAACGAAACAATTCATTGAGGCCGTGCAGATGGTCAAGACAACCATGGAGCGTGAGCTCAAAGTTGCCCAGCATTTGAAGCTTCGCACTGAAGAGGTTTACAGGGTCTGTCGAGAGATGTCACAACAACATAGTTCCTCTCCTTCGGTTTATACCCCTCCAGGGAGGTCTCCACCACCACCATCACAGTAATGGGTACTTTCCTTGGTTTTTTTGAATTCTTTGGTCTTTAGTCATCTGGAAGATGACTACTTTTGGGGGGGGATGATGTAAACACCAATTTTGCATAAGTACATTTTATTACTTTCGGGTTGGTTGTGTCGGTGAGGTTAGTTGTCCTCCCGATAGTTGAGAGTAATTGATGACGGTTGTCAACGGTTGGCATTATCGGCCAACTGTCGACTACTTTTATATCCCAAGCATGGTATTGTAGAAGGGACCGCACTTGCGTGTTATGCCTGTTATATTGTATAAAAGCATATTTGAACTTAATAGAAATATTAGTTTTTGATGTGAATTATTCATGAGTACTTTATTATGACGTTGTTACATTTGCTTTCCAAGTACATTTTGTTTACTCTACGAATTCAAAATCCGATCAATTAGGCGGTAAACATACTTCTCCCCAAAATCTGAGTCTTGTTCATATTCTTCTCCATAGGCCTCTTTTGTAAAAGGCTCACATCGAGCCATCATAGTGAGAGCTGATATGAGCTTTTAGAAATTTGTGGCCTAGATAACATATTCACCACAACATTGGTACTTTCTTTCATGTACTTTATCACCAAATAGAATTGTTGCAAAAATCTCGTGCACTTATAGTTTCTTGCTTTTTGCAACTTATTTTGGCCTTGCAAATATTGCAACTAATGGTTAGTATGCACAATAGTTTTGTTTCCAATCAAATAGTGTCTCCATTTCTTAATGGCATATACTACTACATATAGCACTTTGTCATACATGGGTACTTCCTTTCTTGTACTTTATTGCCAAATAAAATTGTTGCAAAAATCTCATCCACTTATAATTTCTTACTTTTTGCAACTTATGGTTAGTATGCACAATAGTTTCTTTTCCAAGCAAATAGTGTTTCCATTTCTTAATTGGCCTAAACTACTACATATAGCACTTTCTCATACACTAGATGTCCCCTTACCGTAGAAGTGAAACCTTTGAATGATAACAAATAGGTCTACCGCCTTGTAGCAAGATAACACCCATAGCATATTCACTAGCATGAGTCTCAACCTCAAAGGGCAGATGCAAATTAGGCAAAGCTAACACTGGAGCATGGCAAAACTTAACCTTCAATGCTTCAAATGACTCACCATGTACCTTATCCCATTGAAAGTTCTTACCCATGGTTATAACTTAATGTAAAGGAGCAGCTACAAAAGAGAAAACCGGAGTGCATTACACATGTATTGGACAATGCCTACAAAGCTCCGTGTCTCTGTGGCACTCGTTGCTATTGGCCAATTTGTGATAGCCTCAACCTTTGTGGAATCCACTCTCAACTACATAACCCAAATATACCAATGATTCTTTTGCAAACTCTCATTTCTTCATGTTGCACAATAACTGTTTTCCCTTCAAAACTCGCAAAACTTGTCTTAGGTAGATCAGGTGTTCCTCTCATGTAGCACAAAAGCTAGAATATCATCTAGATACACTATGATATGTGTATGCATGCATTCCCTCAAAACATCATTCATCAAATGCTTAAAAGTAGCAAATGCATTACATAAACCAAAAGGAAGAACTAACTATTCATGGAGACATTGCTTGGTTTTGAAAGTGGTCTTCCATGTATCCTCCTTGCGTACTTGATGGTAACCTGATTTTAGATCCAATTTTGTGAAATATTTTGCATGTTGTAGCTAGTCCAGCAAATCATCTGTCCTTCGAAGAGGATAGTGGTTCTTAATGATGATCTTATTGAGACCCTGGTAATCCATGATTCCATATACATCCTCCAAGGGCCATCCTTTTTGTTGTTGTGAATGGAGTATATTACCTAACTAGTTCCATATTAGGTCCTATTCACACTTGTCTAGTTAAGTTTACTTAGGGCACACTTAGGATAGTTATCTCTGTGTCTCAAGTCATAAGATTAAGACACTTATGTTGTCCTATGTTTCACCTTGGCCTATACTACCAAGGGCTTCTCATTGTAATTTCATATTGATATTGATGTATATATTGTATGCATATTTGCATTCTTTGATAGAATAGAGTTACTCTTTTATGTTGGGTCTCTCTTATGCTTTCATTGAAGCTCTTAGATCTTGGGTGGCTACCTCCATAGCCAAGTCTTGCATGGTATAAAACATTCTATACCAACTCTTACATTTCTTCCTTACTATGACAATAGATGACCCACATGGTGAATCACACCTTGTTCCAAAAACCCTTGAAGCTATTTTTTCACTTCATTGCTCTTCATTAATGATTGTATACAATCCAATATTGGGTAGAGGAGATTCTGGAAGTAAGTGAATCTAATGCTCTACTTTTCTTTTTTGGGGCAGCCCCTTAGGTTCATGAAAAACTTCCTGAAATTATGCCAACAACTCATCCAAACCCTTTGCTTTCTTGTTGGTATTTGACATAGAAGAAAACCCAATCTTGTCATCTCGTTTATCCTTCAACAAAAGTAAACAAAACTATTTGATCTCTTGAATCAACTTAATGGCTTGAGTGGAACTTACCATGGCAATTTTTGCTTTGCTCTGGTGTCCCTTGATTGTGTACTTGATTCTATCTTTGACCTGACCAGTTCTTGTTAGCCCGTCTCATGAATGTATCATCCCTAATATACAAATATTGACTCTTAAGAACAATATGACACATATCAAGTGCAATCACATCATCCTCTACTTTATCCACATACTGTGTGCTTATAGCAAACTGAAATTTACATCTTTTGTAACTTTATAGCAAATGAATATGGATGAGGATGGCCATATGTCTTCAAACCAGGCTTCTTAACTACATCAACTGAAATCAAATTGCTTTAGGAACAGGAATCTACAAGTTCACTTACCCTTGTTTTCTTCACTTGGAGTTTGAGAGTGCATAGTTGGTTCATTGCTTTTAATTCCTTGTCTAAAGTGACAGTCCTTGTGGCTATGCATCCCAATTTATCATCTATTTAACATAGAAGAAAACCCAATCTTGTCATCTCGTTTATCCTTAAACAAGAGTAAACAAAACTGCATGGTCTCTTGAATCAGCTTAACGGCTTGATTGGAAATTACCATGGCAATTTTTGCTTTGCTTTGGTGTCCCTTGATTGTGTACTTGATTCCATCCTTGACCTACTGATTCTTGTTAGCCCGTCTCATTAATATAGCATCCTTAACATACAAATATTGACTTCCAAGAACAATATCACATGTGTCAAGTGCAATCACATCAGCCTCTACTTCATCCACATATTGTGCACTTATAGCAAACTAAAATTTACATCTTTTGTAACTTTATATAAAATGGATATGGATGAGTATGGTCATATCGTCTTCAAAACAAGCTTCTTAACTATATCAACTGAAATCAAATTGCTTTGGGAACAGGGGTCTACAAGTGCACTTACCCTTGTTTTCTTCACTTAGAGTTTGAGAGTCAATAGTTGGTTCATTGCTTTTACTTCCTTGTCTAAAATGACGGTCCTTGTGGCTATGCATCCCAAGTTATCATCTATATCCGATCTGTCTTCATTTTCCACCTCTTCTTAGATGGTGGCCACAGACTTTTTGGAGCCCTCCCTAGCCTTACTTTTTGGGTGCAACTCTGGATTCAACCTCCAACATTTGTTGTTAGTGTGTTCATCAATATTACAATGAGAACAATGATTTTTGGAGTCTTCACATTGATGAACAATTGCGTTGGTTTTCTTATCTTTCCAATTTTATTTTTTGAAATGCTTTCCTTTATCCTTCTTTGGCTGGTTATTACTTTGCCCTTGTTTGGAAGATTCTCCTTCACTCTTTAAACTTTCTCTTTTCTCCCTCTATGTAATATACCAAGACACATGCTTCATCCAGGTCCTTTGCTTTTGTGGTGATGAATCTTCTTCTGAGATTAGAGTGCAGCCCACCTACAGTATTTGGTGAGAATATCCTCCTCTTCCAAGTCCATGCCAAGCAACATGGTTTGTCTCTGAAATTCATGTAGTCTTGTACACTTTGCTCACTACTTTGCCTATAATATAGCTACTTAATCTTTTGATTTGTTTCATGTCCAATTGGGTAAAAGTTTCTTCGTAGCAAATCCTTGAAACCCTCCCAACTACACACTACTGGTTTCCTTTTCTTCTCACAAGAAGAAAGGTAACTCTCCCACCATAAAAGAGCATAACCACTCATCTTGAGGTGAGCAAAAGAATCCTTTGTGACCCACTCACATAATGAACCCTGAAATACACTTCCATTTGCTTTATCCATGAATCTAATATCTCTACATTTACTTGAACTTCAAAAGTTTTGATTTGTGCTTTAGTTTAAACTTTGAATAGAGTAATTTCAGATTTTTCCTCTTTCTCAGCATTTTTTTCATCATAAAAATTTTCCTTGTCAGCCTTTTCCGCTTCTCCATCATCTCTAATACCAAATTCTTGGCTAGAGCACACAACAATATGTTTGTGTATGATTATTCCTCATTCATTTGGGCTTGTTGCCAAGCCATGTGCTCCTGTTGTTGAGTTATCCATTATTGATGTTTCATTACTTGTTCCATGTGGCCCTCTGAGGTGGATAATCATGCATTCAAGTCTCTTTCCATTCTTATTTCCTCATTCCACCTATGTGTTCCAATCTCTGGATTGCAATGGAGTAGGTTTTGATCCTCCGAAGACCCTGTCACTGCTATACAATTCAATTTTCACTCAATTCCTCACCGTTAGTAACATGCTCTAATACCAAAATGATTCATGATTTCATCAAACAATTAACTTCAACTAAGAATGACCAAATTTTCAATGATTGCTCTAACCTAGAGATTGTGCAACACTGAAAACGTTCAAAATGAACATGTAGTAACTGTGGACACTCAGATTTATCTTGAAAAGCCTCCAAAAGGGAGAAAAAACCAGTTGGTAGTGGCCAATAACTTTTCTACCTAATTGATATTACTTGGAAAACAAGTTACAAGGAGTGGATTACAACAAATAAGCTGTTCTTGCTCTCTGTCAAGCTATTTTTGAACTACAACTGAGTTTTCTCTTTTGTTGGATGCATACAAACAACTATTCAACCTCTTGAACTTGGTCTCTTTCTTTTGCATGCCCTTTAGAAGGATGTTGAAAGTCTTATCTGTGCATTGGAAGCTTTCTTGAGTGATTTAGAAAGCCAAAAGATGCAACTGATCACTTCCCCATTCTATTCCTTGAGTCATGACAAAACTTCTGCTAACAGTCATGACTGCCCTGATGCTGGAAAAACTGTAATGTCCCCTTTTTAGAGGAAATACTTAAACCTAAATCTGCATTCAAAATGATTCTCAAGGAGACATTAGTAATATTAGAGATCAATAAACTTCAGTGATAAGATCAAAGATAATATAAGTATTTCGTTTGTAACAAGGATTTTTCATTTCCTTCTTGTCATTCATAACTATTATATAATACATTCCATAAGTACACTAGGATGAATATTGAACATAACTCAGATCCATACTCGCCCCTCTTACTATTCACCAAGGAATTAGGATCTTACATGCTAGGGCGCGCTGAAACCACTCCTGGACCCAGTTTCGGAACTTAGTCCTAGCCTTTGGGGTCTATAAACAGAGCCTCGGATCCGGCCACGGGACTATGTCCCGACCTTTGAGGTCAATTACAAGACCTCCGGACCCGACCATGGGAACTAATTCCTAGCCTTTGGGGTTTACACAGAAGATGGGATTACTCCGCCTTTCCCTACAATACCTACTTGATGAAATAATAAGGGCTACGGAGACATGGTCTTCATTTCAATATTCCCTTGTACTTATTATCATCATGATGCATGAGTTAAAGACATTCAACTTGCAAATCGAAATACTGTCATCGGTACCCTTGTTTGTATAATTATTCATTATTGTTAGACCTTAAGTCTAAATATGGATATCAGTTCAATTATGAAATAAGAAGACATTTCATTATAAACTATAATCATTCACAATGATTCATATTAGCTATGAAAGAATATTAATATAATATGCATACATATATATACATATTACTTAATAATCATAGATTAGACATATTAAATAATTTTTACTAATAAGTTAATAGCAAATTAATAGTATATATATATAAAAGAGAATCTTCATTACTCACATATGATTTAATCTAATATCATACAATTAAATACCACTTACCTTTTATTTACCTTTATACTCTTGTGCAAATCTGAAATTAAATCTCTGAGATCCTGATTTAATATTTATTCTTTCTGCTGATGAATATTTATCTTCCTTGATCGATGCCTGCTGCTGAAGACTTTTATTCTTCTTGATGATATTATTCCATGTTGAGATGAGATTGATTAATTCGGTTGTGATTCCTTTCTTTCTTCTTTTTAAAAATCATTCCTATTTAATATCCTTAGTTTTGACTATATATCCCGTCTATTTGTGAGGGGACATATCTTTTCCGAAAAGGTGCTGTCCCTCACATAATCGTTGCCTTTTGTTCTAAATTATAATATCAGTGCTGCTTTAACTATGTGAGGCCGCCTTTCCAAGCATCGATATCTTCTAATGGTTCCTTCTTAGAATCGCTGACTACATTATTAATATTTTGATGGTCATCGCTGCATCTTAATTATTTGGTTTATAATAGTATGCTCTTATTAATAGCAGCGGTTGCTTTAACATAGGGATTGCTATGAAGTCATTCTCAATTTATAATAATATTTAATAATAATTAATTTATAATATGATTTATTGGTTTTTATAAATTTCTTTATTTATATTTAAATGAAGTAAACAAGGATCGCTGCCTTATGGGCTTTAAGGTATGACTTATAAAGTCATTCCTATATATTACTTTTAATATTCATATTAATCAATTGTTAATATTTATTTGTAAATAGTATGGTATTAGATTATTAATACTTATCTACATATTATATATATAAATATATTTATTGATATATATTATATTATAATTATAATATTATTTAATATTATTTATTAATAACATTATATTTGTTTATTAAATATTATTATATACATGATCATCATCAAAAATGAATTCTCTATTTTATCATGATGTTTAAATCTTTAATTTAAACAATACCTTAATATCAGGACATGACAAAAACTGCCACCGAGTAAAACTAGAAATTTTGATTGTGTCAAAATGAGTACTTACACAATTTGAAATTTTGGAAAAACCTTTAATTCTTTTTCTTGACAACTTCTTAGATCTTTATGGATCAGGAAGTTTTGAAGACAATGTGGTGAACCAAAAACATAGGAATAAAATTGCTATGTAGAAAACATGAAATAAAATAAACATTAAGGTAGGGAAGGGGTTGCCTTGGGGCAAGTGAAGGTAAGCAAGGAGAACTAATTAAACAAGAAAAGAGAGAGAAGGGATAAAATTAAAATAATAAACAAAAGAAAGATAAATCGAAGGAAAATTTGAATGATAAAGAGAGAAAAATTAAGGCATAAAAAGAAGTTGAAAGATGAGCTTAGGATCACTAACCCAAATGGAATAATAATGCTAGCATGGAAAAAGAGGAATGGAGAAAAAGAAGAGGGAGAAGGTAGTGAGTTGTAAAACAAAACAACGAAAAGGCGTCAATAGAACAATAAATAGGTCAATGGGAAATGTGGGAGGAGGCACAGAACATAGGAAAAAGGTTGAACAAAGGGGTCAAGGGGAGAAAGGATTAAGAAGACTAAATGGAAAAGAAACACAATTGACAAAAAAAATTGAGAACATAGTAAGAAGGTCAAGATATGCTGAAAAGAATGGAACAAGAAGAAAACACCTAAAAAGGAGGAAGAGAGGGTCAACATAAAAGAGTTAAGGGAGGGAGGCAAAAAGTAACACAAGGAGAGAAAAGAAGAGGAAAACATACAAGGTGGACCACACCACATAAAAGCCAATCACAAGTGGGGAAACAATGACAATTGGGAGATCAAGACTGATGTTTCTTAAGGGAGCTTATTATGGGAGGCTAAGAGTGGCTCACTCCCCAACCCTCGTCTCAATAGAGACGAGGCATCCCATAATAACTCCCTTAAGAATTGTTGGTCTTCGTTGTTTCCTCTCTTGTGGTTGGATTTTTTTGTGGCATGGTCCATCATGTTCATTACTTATCCTCTTTTTTTCTGTTGTTGTGTTAATTTTTGTGTCCCCCTCTTTCTTGTTGTGCCTCTCTGCCTCCTTTTGGGTGTTTTCTTCTTGTTCCATTCTTTTCAGTTCCGCTTGACCTTTTTTCTTGGTTTTTTTCATTTGTGTTTCTTTTCCAATTAGTCTCCTTAATCCTTTCTCCCTACGTACCCTTCGTTCAACATTTTCTCTATGCTTTGTGCCTCCTCCCATGTTTCCCTTTGACCTGTTTGTTGTTCTGTTGATGGCTTACTTTTCTTTGTTCCTCTTTTTTTTTATAACTCACTACCTCCCCTCTCTATTTTTTCTTTTCTGATTGCTCCTCCTTTTCTGTCTAGCATTATTATTTTTCCATTCAGGTTAGTGATCCTAACCTCGTCTTTTGCCTTATTTTTTTTTGTCCTATTTCTCTCTTTACAGTTTGAATTTTCCTGTGGTTTATGTAATGTCTCTTTTTGGGACATCATTAATTTTTCCATTAATTATCAATTTCCAAGCAAATAAAGGTTTAGAGAGTACTTTGTACTGACTTAATCCCAAAATAGATTAATGGAATCAATCCTCAATGTGATGTCTTCTCAATATAGCTTGATTTTAGATCTGAATATGTACTTCCTTCTTACTTGCTATTATACTCACTCAATTTATCAACAATATATATTCCTTTTAGAATCAGAAAAATTATGTTCTTCCCTTCTTAATGCTTCAAGAATATATGTATTTTGATTGCTTGTTTGATTTTCTAAATAATCCTTCTTGCTTATATCTGCAGATTGTATATCAGGAATATATATATATTTACTCCCCAAATATTCTTCTTCTCCAATCTGCTGTTATACTCAGTCATATATAATCAGAAAATATATATTCCCCCCTTCATGTTGATATTGAATGTTCCTTGTATATCCTTTCTTCCATTTTCAAGAGACATGCCCTTTTTCATACTTACCTTCTCATTTACTTCAATTGCACTTCTTCATAACTTAATGACGGCCCCCCCTTTCTCCATAAACAGATCATAATATTATTTATTCTAATCACTCTTTTATTTGAGCGCTGCCCTTTTGGATATTAATCGGTGCCTTTATGAATAGAGGCCACTTTTCTTAACATACTTATGTCTTATTATATCTGCTGCACTTGTTATCTTTAGTATCATATTATATATATGAAATGTTTCTTTTTCTTACAACTCTTTTATCTTAAAGACTTTTGTCTTATAAGTGGACCTTCTTTAATATATATAAAAATATATGTATTTATATATTAAAAATATTATATTATAATTTAATAATATATGTTTATATATTATATTTATATTTATATTTATATAGTATATATCATATTTAATAATATATTATTATAATTATAATGATATTAAAATTGATAAAATTATATTTTATTTATATTTATTATTTATAAATAAAATAAATATATTATATATGTTTATTCAAAACGATTTTTCCGTCTTATCATGGTATTTAAATCTTTAATTTAAACAATGTCTTAATATCGGGACATGACAGTTTATCTTTCTTTTGTTTGTTATTTTAATTTTCTCTCTTTCCTCTCTTTTCTTGTTCAATTCGTTCCCTTACTTAACATACCTAGAGCCAACCACATCCCTATCTTGATGTTTTATTGTATTTCATGTTTTTTGCACAGCAAGTTTATTCCTAGTTCTGTGGTTAACCATGTTGTCTTTATATTCTCCCTGCACATTTCCTGAGGCAACCCACTTTTCTTGGCATTTTGAGCTTCATTTAGAAGGTTTGCCATCTGCATTCTTCACTATTTTCAGCTTATTTCATCTTGAAGATAGATCATAAAGTGTGAACCGAAACATTGATAAAAGTTTCCACATTTTAATCCAAAAATCTTTACAAATTCAAGGTAATTAGGTGTTATGCCATTCTACAAAGTTATTAGGTGTTATGCCATTCTACATGGTTCGATGTATTAATTATTGTAAGTATGGGCTTTGCAGGTGAGGAGAATCCAAAAATTCACTTAGGACAGCTTAAGAGATTTTCATTAAGGGAGTTACAGGTTGCTACTGATGATTTTAGCAGTAAGAACATACTTGGAAGTGGTGGGTTTGGAAAGGTGTACAAAGGACGCCTTTCTGATGGTAGCTTAGTGGCTATAAAACGTTTGAAGGAAGGACGCACTCCAGGTGGAGAGTTGCAGTTTCAGACAGAAATGGAGATGATTAGCAGGGCAGTGCACAGGAATCTACTTCGGCTACTTGGTTTCTGCATGACACCCACTGAACGCCTGCTTGTTTATCCCTTCATGGAAAATGGAAGTGTCGCATCATGCATACAAGGTCTGCAAAAGTTGTGAAATACCTTTTTCCTTAACACGGCTGTCTTGTTAAAATCAATTCAGTTTCTTGTGTCCATATAATGGAGTGTTTTTGATATTTTTTATAAAGTAGCTTTCAAACTCCTACCGCATGATTTTTTATATTGACAAGATACTGATCCTAGATATAAACTAGAAATTCTGGACTTTTTTTTCCCTGGTCTTATAACTTAGTTAAATTCTTCAGGAAAATTGACAGCGATTTCATCATGTAATGGTAAAGAGTTGGTGGATTCAGATGCCATTTACAATTAGCTGTGCCATGATTTTCAAACATAATTAGATTTTAGTTAACTGCCATATATCCTTCAAATGCTTCAAGATTCAAAATTATGTCCTTTGTCTGTCATTTTAACTATAGATATGTTCTTTTTGAAGAATCAAAATGAATCGTGTTGATTAAAGTGCTCTAAGTGGCATATGAAATGCCTAAATTTGTTCTATTTTATTTATTTTTGTTGTAGGGAAAAGAGAAAATGAGGCAACACTAGACTGGACTACCCGCATGCACATTGCATTGGGTGCTGCAAGAGGTCTTTCTTACTTACATGAGCAGTGTGATCCTAAGATTATTCACCGAGATGTTAAAGCTGCTAATATCTTGCTGGATAAAGAATTTGAGGCAGTAGTGGGGGATTTTGGGCTAGCAAAACTTATGGATTACAAGGACACGCATGTGACAACTGTTGTTCGTGGCACCATTGGCCACATAGCACCTGAGTACATTTCTACTGGAAAATCTTCAGAAAAGACAGATGTATATGGATATGGAATTATGTTGCTGGAACTCATCACGGGACAAAGAGCCTTTGATCTTGCACGTCTAGCAGATAATGATGATGTTATGTTGTTGGACTGGGTATTTATCCTTACCTTTCATATTCATTGAGGGTGATTTATCTCTCTTTGGTATTTTTCCTGCCCATTCTAGAATTTGTGATTCATTTATTGAATATTCTCTTTAAATTCTTTTAGTTTGCACATAATTTTTCATTATGTTGTAATTTACACATTTGATAGTTTGGCTTGATTTTGTCTTAGACATGTTTTTGTTCATGTTTGTCTCAGATATGTGTTCATTTATGTAATTGTGGATAGACTGGTACCTTTTTGGTTTGTTTTAAGGAAACACTTCTTAAACTACACCAAAGAACATGAGAGTGACATTGGTTAAACAGTAGAGTTACATGGGAAATCTTGCACTAGATAGATTAACATCTGGACCTTTGCCCCAAGAGACAAAAAATCTACACCTTAAAAATATCATTTCGGCTTTAACATGCATAGTCATTTCTTGCTTAAACATGTTCAACTTACCTAGGATGAAACAATAGGTCGAACACTATAGGAGTGAGTGCCAGTTTGCAGTGGGAGATTGGGGTTTCCTCTTGCTTCAACCCTATCAACAATCATCTCTCAATCAAATGAAGATCACAAGATCTCAACCAAATTTTATGGTCTGTATGTATAAGATACAAAGTGGCTTACAAATTAGAGCTCTCTTGGGTTCATGATCATCAAGTGTTTCATGTATACTGTCTTAAGAAGGTGATTGACGAATAGATGTTGGTCAAGGCATAGCTTCCTGAGCTGGACAAGGAATTAAAGCTGATCCTATATCCGGAAGTAGTGATTTATTGAGGGGTTAAGCAGCTGCACAACAAGGTGATCATGGACAGTGGAAGAATCTTCCTCTTTAAGATGTTACTTTAGGAGTATGAGATGTCCATACAGAAACATCTTTCTGTCCCATGACTAGTACACCATAACTCTTGGTGATGTGGTCAACAGTCAAATGAATGCTCATCAATCACTCAGCTGATTAGAGTACACAAACACAATATAGAAGTAAAAACATGAACACATTTAAAAGGAAACAATTGTCTTTCTTCATTCATTTCTCAAAAAACTCAATACATCAAATATCTGGCAGAAGTATGCAAACATGTCACTCTTCTATACTCTACGCTGGAGCAGAAAGTTACACTATAAACCTATCTTTGCTTTTAGATTTTTTAGTTCTCTCTCTTTCAAGTGCACTCACTCATTTCCTTGCAAGTTTCCTTCACTTTGCAAGCTTCAACCTTCTAAAATCCAAAAGCTCCTATCTCAAATTTAGATTGCATATTTGTGTTCATAATTCTTGTCTGGTACAAGAGGGAAGAATAACCACTAGGGAGGATGAACTGATTCACCTTCCAACCATTACATGATCTTGGGCTTTGAGCTGAAATGCCCCAAGCTATACACTTGAAATGGGTGAAATGAGCTACATGTCAATTTTGGCATCTTGACATGCATCTAGGCATCAATATGTTACATATCGTGTGCCTATGCAACTAGAAATTAGCTTGCCAAAGTGTTAATGAAATAGTTCTTATGGATTGTCAATCAGTGAATAACACATGGTATGATTATCACCATGACTCATGTCAATCCACCCACATAGAGGCATTTGACATGGTATTGCTGTTGCAATGCCACAAAAATTGTTTTGATGACTATAATTTGAGTCCTACATAGTATTGTTGTTGCTAGAACACAAAGTTACCCTTAACATGATATTGCTTGCTATTAGAATAATGAATGCACAGACTTTGAGAGATTTGAATGACAGACACTTCAATGTGTGTATACTTGTATTTATTATTGAATAGGAAAGTTATATTGGTGGTTGTAATTTACATTGTAAGTTGCTTTTTACACAACTAATGTGGTGATATTACATCATTAGCACAAACGATAAATGAATTTTACAAAATGTAGTCTAACATTAACTTATATTATATTAATGACTAAATTGGAGACAACTCAAAATTTGTTGTGAAATTTGACAAAAAGAATAGTACCAAGAGATTTAGTTATTAGATCAATAGACTGTTCCTCATATGTGTAGAAGTGGAGGTATATATTATCAATGACAACCAATTGTCAAATGTAGTGATGATGAACCTCAACATGCTTGGTGCGAGCATAATAATCTGGGTTCTCCACTAAATTAAAGATTCCCTAGTCATAGAAAATTGGAGTCAGCGTAGTCTGAGCAAGTTGTCGATCATTCGAGAGTCAAAACTCGACATAATCACATTGCTTCGCAATTGGCATTTGACATCTGCTTTGTACTTTGCTTCAGTGGAAGATTAAGCTACAGTTTGCTGGAGCTCACTTTGCCATGAAAGAAATCCCGAGTCCAAGGAAAAAATATAGCTAGTAGTTGATCTTTGAGTATCAACTAAGCACAAGCAGAGTCATATTTCTTGTAACCTGAAGTCATTTGCCTTTTGACAAAGAATGCCAAAATCAAGAGTACCTTTGACTTATTGCAACACTTGTTTTACTACCTGCCAATGCACAAGTTTCAGTTGGGCTAAAAACTAAGAGATATAACTATCCAAAAACAAAGATCTGGTCGTGTGGATGTAAGATATATCAAATTAGCCACCAATTGTTTGTAGAGAGATTCATCAACTGGTGATGAATCATCATAGGTTGACAACTTCAACCCGACCTCCATAGGTGTAGTGGAAGGATGATCCGTAACATGGAGGATATTCCTCACACTTGTTCGTCAAAAAACGGATTTTAGTCTAAGTTAAAGATAGCAAACAAGACTAAATTCAAATAGCATTAATTGAACAAGGAAATGAAACATAATAGAGAGTAAATATCATAAATGGAGATGCATGTACCCTAGAGAAATCCTATTTGGGTGAAAACTCCAGCTGAAAGGTGAGCAAAATCTCACTTAGTACTTCAAAAATGACATTACAAAGAGGTCCCAGCCCATAGGCTAGTTGGACAAAACTCCTATACCTTTGTCTAAGCTCTAAATAACCTTCAAGAACTCTCAAATCACTTCCCCTGCCTTCACTGCTATGACAGTCCCAAACACTTATAATTCAACTAGAATTTCCAACTTCAACCAAGCAATGCATAAAAGCTACTAAGAACGATCCAAACACGTCCCATAGGGACTATCAATAATATTTCAATGCATTTGGGAGCTGAAGAGATTGAAAAATCATGCCAAGGAAAGGAAACGTGGAGAACTGGAACATCACTGGATGCCACAAACTGTTGTGACAAAATCACTGCTTTTGACAAAGAGGCAATTTTGTTTTCACTGTAGTCATGGCAAACACAAATGGTAAACACAGAAACCACGATCTGATGGATGAAGGAAGAGACCTTGGTTCGTAACCAAATCAAATCACGACAGGAATGATCAAAATAGCGACCGTTGAAGGATTTGGGAGACCTAGACTGAGATCCAGGAAACAGATTCGACGCTGTTTGAAGCCTTCACAAACACCAAAGCAATCTGAGTATGCTGAAAAAGTAAAGGCGATAGGAAAGTCTCATTTGAGTTGAGAAATACAGAGCACACAGTAAAACTAATATAACATCAATGCCTAATGTGGCATCCTAGGATTAAATTGTTGATTAAGGAAGCGGAGTGAAAGTTTCTTCAAATGCTGTGAGTGACTGTGTGAGGGAGATCTCAACTGGATGAGATATGAAACGACGCTGCAAAAACAAACTGTGACGAAGATCTTTCAAACTGTGACGAAGATCTTTGACTGGCACCTAAATGGAAACGCAGAGGAGACTTGAATCTCTTGTTCTATACATTCAAATACACAACAATTATAACTTCACAAATTATGGTAAACCAGAGATAGCAAACAACAAATGAGAAACCAGAGATAGCATGTTGAAGACTTCAAAAAAATGACAGCAAACAACACAAATACTTTTCACGGTGGGTGCCAAAATGTGAGCATTAGAAATGTAGTTTAACAGCAATGAATCAAACCAAAGGAATACAATGAAATAACTATAAATCTACGCTACACAATAGAGCAAGAGATAAAAACTATGATTGTAAATACAACTATCAATAACCAATACAAAATACCTCTATTGTTTATAAAATCATGATCCAAATGCTCTCAGATTCGCATAACTGTGATAGCTTGCTATTGCTTGATAATGGTAGAGTGCTTCAATGATTGAGTGCTTGAGTACTTGATAATTCGAGAATCAAAATGACAGCATAAGGCTAAGATCATGAAAAGTCATTTGAGAATCAAAATGACAGCATAAGGCTAAGATGAGAAGTGATTCGAGAATCAAAACCACAGTGTAAGACTAAGATCATGAAAATTATTCGAAATAACTTAGAGGAGGTGCGTTTATATGCTTTTCCTTGAAAAGAATGGAGGGTTGAGATCAAAGGAATTCGAATTAAGATCAAGGGTTGAGAATGAATGAGACAACATGATCATGAGTTAACTAAGGAGTTAAATCCAAAAATCAAGGAATTGACATATGTTGTCTCAAAGTCAATTTGAAGGGTGGAGATTAAGTTGTAGAATTTTTTGATCAAAGGTGGAAATTGAATGAGACAAAAAGCCATGGATTTAGGAATTTAAATAATAATAATTATTATTATTTAGCATCCAAAAATGGTTGGAGGAATAAATAAGATTTTCTTATTTATTTTAAGAAGTGTGAAGGAAATTAAATAAATTTGATTTAATTATTTAATTTACGGTGTTAGTTAATTAAATAATTTTTTAGATTATTTAATCATGAGGAGGGATGGTGAGAATAATTAAATATAATTTATTTAATTATTACGAAAGAGGGATAAATAATAAAATTTAATTTAATTATATTTGGAAGAATAGTTAGATTAATTAAATAATTGATATTATTTAATTATTTTTGGCAGAAGGAGAAACAATTAAATTTAATTTAATTATTTTTAGAAGAATAATTAGCTTAATTAAATAATTGTCATTATTTAATTATTTTTAGAAGGGGGAATAATTAGATTTAATTAAATAATTAATATTATTTAATTTTTTAATTAATAAGGGAAACTAGAAGAAATATGCAAGTGAGAATCTACATGAAAATGCAAATAATAGGTTATGTTAATTTTAGATGTCTACACCGCCTACTGAAACAGATGATTTTGATACAGTCAACAGAATACTCAGTTTTTAGGGTTTTCTTGTACAGCGAAGCCTGCACATGGATGTCCCATACCACCCTGAACATTCTCCAGCATCCAAGAAGTTGTCCACTATCCCAGATCATGCCGTGAAGTACAAAAATTGGATCCTTCATGGATCAAAGGATTACAAACAACCATGCAAAACCATTCCAAAGGATCTATAGCAAACTTGCCCTGATTCATGAAAATGAAAGGGTCATGTAGCCAAAACTCTACAGCTAGGCAATGCATAGGAGGCCTAGATCATTCATGTCAAACACAAAACATATATCACATTTCATTTGCTGGGATGCAGTGAGCCTACACAAAACATATATCACATTTCATTTGCTGCAATGCAGTGAGCCTACACAAAACATATATCACATTTCATTTGCTGCAATGCAGTGAGCCTATTACTTGTGATGGAAAGATCATCAACATAGATAGACAACAAGAATCATAATGTCATCACCATTGGCTTTGACATAGAGATTTGGATTAGAAAGACTTTTTCTGAATCCATAATCTCAAAGGTGCTAATCAATTTTAATGTACCAGGATTGTGGAGTTTGTTTAAGTCTATGTAGAGATTAAAGAAAATGAGAAATCAAATGATCATTGCCAAGTACTTGAAATCCATTAGGTTGTACCATGTAGACATCCTAATCCAAATCCTTGTTCAAAAAGGTGCTTTTCAAATCCTTGATACACCTTCGAACCAACATAGCTGCAATGGAGAGAAGCAACTGAAATGTGATCTTTGCGGTAGGAGAAAAATTCTCCTCAATAGTCTATTCCTTCCTATTGTGAATAGCGTTTTGCAACAAGATGAGCCTTGTTTTTGTCCAAAGTACGGTTGCCTGTACATTTGATATAAAGTTCAATTTTATCTTTATCAAGAGGTGGAAAGGACCTATCCAGACTAGCCCCATATGCAGGGGAGGAACTCGTGTTCTGCATTTTCTATTTTCATGGTATTTCAAAAAAAATTATTATTAAACTTCATATAACTTTTATACTGCAATATTCCTATCAGATACATACCGATAGCTGTATCCTGCATTTCCTTCATTATTGGCACGTGTGTATTTGCCTTTTGTTCCATTTTCTCTATTGCTGTTGCAATCACAGAGTTGGCATTGACATGATTTCTAACAAATTCATATTTTAAGTAATTCAATCTAAAATATGTGCACCGAGAATTCAGATCTCTAAAAGCTAGATGCCAAAATTTCTTTTTCTGATTAGGTATGATGATTTCATTTAACCTTCTGTCCATCTATATTTTTAATTCATAGGTTAAAGCCAAGCTCACAAACGGAAGGATTGATTTGTTGGTCAGTCCTGATCTCAAGAACAACTACATTGAAGAACAGGTGGAACGACTTTTTCAACTTGCTTTACTCTGCACACAAGTTTTACCAATGGATAGACCAAAGATGTCAGAAGTTGTTCAAATGTTGGAAGGTAATGGCATAGCCAGGAGATGGGAAGAGTGGCAAAGGACTGAAGTTCAAAGTCAAGTGTCTGGACTTACCTCCCGTATGAATTCGGAATCGGTATTTGACTCATCATGTAATCTTCATGCGGACGAGTTATCAGGGCCAAGATAACCAATTTCAATTATTTATTAGTTTACTTCATCTTTCAGAATTGCACGATCAATTAATTTTGAAGGAGTTTCAATCTGTAAAAAAACTTTAACAGAATATTGTTGCAAGATTTATGATGCCCACGTTTGGACCATATCATGAGGATCACTTGAGGCAGCAATCAAATGTCAAAAATCATTAGCAGAATTGTCAACACAATCTGTGTTTTTATGTATTCACGGAACATATACTGTTCATTGTCAATGCACATATAATCTTTTAGCTTGAACTGGTAAGAGCAAGGAAATCTACAGTCAAATGATTTTCAATGGTTGGTGTCTTGGTCCTGTGATCTTTTCAATAGTAATTATTTTACCAAAAACTGGTCTTTTCTAGCAACAAATAATTGGCGAGTGCCAACTGTGAGAATCCTATACTTTTAGTAAAATATATAGATAATTGTAAGTAGTAACCTTAATTTTCTTTTAATGAACCGCATTTGTTTGTGGCACTAAATCCTATAAATTTCAACACATTGTCTTTGCTTTGCACGGAACTTAGATGGAACAAGAGAGTTCTTATGTGGTTGCAGAGGGCAATTTTAATGGCCCTTGGTGGTTCAATATTTAATTTAAACAGAAATTCACTTGGGAAAGTTTGCATGAGTAAAAGATGCATACAATATTTGAGAAAAAAATGATCTCAAATTATATTATATTAAAACTTCCTAAATTTCCACCTTAAAATTTTAACACCATTGTCTCGAGGGTTTTTACTCAATTTCATGCCCTTCTACTGATCCATAACAATAGGCATGGAAAGCCTATTAATGTAAAAAAAATTGCATGTATTAAAAAAACGAGCTTAGAAAATATTGTACCAATAATAAATCCTCAAAATAATATTGTATCAATACTCGAAAATGCTCATAATGCCAAAGATTTTCAAGGAAGAATGCCATTTATAAGAATATGAAAGATATAAATGGTAGCGAATAACAAATAATTTTCATATACTCTTTGCTTTAATTATAATATCTCACTTCAACATGGAATGCAAATGAAGGCTTAATTTCATTATTTGGTTAATCCTTGGATCTGCGTAATAATAGTTAAATAAATACTCTAGTGGCATCAATACTTTTAGCATTTAATAAGATTCTCATAAACAAGGGTGTTGTGTACGTACCAACAATAACGAAAAATTTACGATATTATAGGGGAGAGGACCCAGCAGTGGTGCACCCTAACTTTATGCCTCTCAAAATCATACGTGGCAATTTCGAATCACTCCAAAATTTAACAGTAGCTTACTTGGCAACACCCATGCTTATAACTAAGGTTTCGGGGCCACATCATCAAATATGAAGCCACGTCAGCATGCTTTTTGTTGAGGTGTCAAATAGTTCCCCAAAAAAAGGGTGGACCAATAGGTGTGCATTAAATCATGCTTTGTTGGTGGGCTGATGTGGCATCACATGATTGGTTGCTTTTTAAATCTAAAGGGCACATTTCATTCAATTATTAGTACTTATAGTAACACTAACAACCTTAAAATCACAACTACTAGTACTAAACTTCAAAAAATATTGGGCCTTAAATGCACATATACTATCTCAACCATTGGAACTATCTCACCTATTGGGTCTTTTCCCCTATGAGAACGTATGCACTATTGGATACTATTATGGAGATGAGGAGACGAGGAGACGAGGAGAAAATGTGGAGTACTACTACCACTGGGCGTGAACTAACGAATAATAAGACATGGATAATGTTAATGTCTAGAATCCACGCTTGGAAAGACGATGGAAATTGTTAACAAGTGTGAACTATATTTTTGAGCGGCACTAAAATGTAATATAAATAATTCAATAGAGAAGAAATTGAAGATTTGGGAATAAAAACATTTTAAACAAAATCAACTATCACACAAATTATTTTAGTAACTCCATATATTTTACACTTACTAGTTAACAGATAGCGTTCCCTGAAATATCACACCAATAACTGGTGGTCTAAAATTCACGTTTATTAGTTTACACAACCACAACACAATGCTCAAGCTCATCTACATTCTTATGTTTAAGTAAGAAATGGCGTTCAAGCTTTAACACAAATGATATTTCAGTACATCTTTGCTTGACCACAGTAGGCATAACTGTAGGAGTTAAGGACAACACTGAGAGGGGGGGTGAATCAGTGTTGTGTAAATTCTTTAATCTTTTTCAAACTTTAAATTTCTGAGCACAAGGAATGAATGATACCTTTGATTTGTCAAATACATATGCTCATGACTATGAATACAGAAAGAGAATAAAACTTCATAAGTAAATTGAACACACACAAGGAAGATCAAAATGAATCATAACACAAGATATGCACGAGTGGAAAACCCATCAGGGTAGAAAAACCACTCCAGAATTGCCTCACTGGCTTAACTGAAAAACATGCCTCACTGGCAATACAAATTGTCTCACTGACAAATATTAAGGTCACACTGACCTATAAGCCTCACTGGCTAATACAATGTCTCACTGGCAAACCAAATCACCAATAGAAGTTATAAACCAAATCAGAGGGATACTCTGTTTCCATTCAATACAAATATATGTCTGTCAAATATCCATTCTATTCAATCTGACATCTCAACAATTCTTTATTCTGATCCAATCAATCATTGCATTCTAACAACACTGCATATCAAATGTGTATTCTAATCCAACACTTCACAACACTGTATCTTTCATCTCTATCCTTCTTCATTCACCATCAATGCACCTGGAAAACAAATTTATACAAGTTGAATGTCTTTTCACTGCCTTGGAACCTTTCACATTCCTTCACAAATTTCTCCTGCATCTTCTGTATGTGCAAAATCAATCTCTTGTTATATTAAAAATATTATTTCTCTGTCCACTTTAGTGCCCTTTCATCTTCTTTGACATCTCAAATTATCCCTTGCAAAAATATGTAAATCTTCTTCAAAAATTTCAAAACCTTTCACTTACTCTGCACAAAACAATTTATAAAAAATCTTCAAATGAATATAATAAAAAAAAACTCTGAACAAAATCTTAGATAATCTTCCATCTCTGCATTTTCAAAAATCAAATCCCTTTCATTTTCTCAAGCCTTTCATTTTCTTTTCAATAAGACTCTTCATATCCTGCAAAATGAAAAAATCTCTTTATATTCCTTCGAAGATGACTCTTCAATCTCTTCAATCTGCATAAATAGCTCTACAAATTTGTCAATCAAACTTCTCTACAAGATCATTTCATATTACAATCAGGGCTTGTAGGAGAAAAAAATAAAATCTCTTAGTCTTTTCATTTTTATCTCCTTCTCTGCAAATCCTGCATTCAAACTCTTTACCCAATCTGCCTTTCAAAAGAAAATCACTTCAAATTCTTCATACAAAATCTCTTCTCCGACAAAAATTTTCAATAACAAAATATCAAAAAAAATTCTTCTTTCCTTTTGCTCTCCAAAAAACTCTCTTTAAAAAAATTTCTTAGTATAAAGTTTCTAAAAAAAAACAAAAGCCATAAAAGGCTTAGTGGCTTTGTATAATAGAAACTTTTTTTTAAAAATTAAATACTCCAAAAAAAATAATTTTAAGCCTTACATATCGGGCTCCCTCTTGGCATCTAATTTGATGGCTTAAAAAACTTTATAAATATGTTTTAACCCCTCTAAGGCATCGGGTATATATGATGCTATTTCTATTTAAAACAAAGCTAAGACTTAGACTTCACTCGGGCTCCATTTACTCATGCATTATTTGAAAGACTTTCCCGCCGCTCGAGCCTTTTAAAAGGTGATAGAATTTTAAATGAAAGCCCGCCCAATGAATAGGGATAAAGACCGAACCAAAGGGTTTGATATGCCGATGGGGCCGGTCAAGTAACGATGAACATACCCATAAGTGATGACTTAAGTCATCCTTGACCTGTTCTTTCCGGTCACTTTTAAATTAGAACAAAAAGAGCCTTTACATTATGACAGGTAAGTCAGAATATATATTCTCTTATATAACCTTTATTAAGGTTTAGACCACACTCTAAAGTAAAGAGAATTTGAATCATGATGCAAAAGAACCTTATCAACTCTAGTTAATTATCATCATGAATAGATCAATCAAAGAAGATAAATTGAACTCCATAACATAGAGATACCGCCATTACTTATAAATCTTGAAGACATGAAATCCAAACCAAGTGAAGCATGAAGGAACTCCTGACTTCTACTCCTGCAGCTTATCATGATCATGACAACAACCTCAACTCTGCCATATACACCGAGAACATTGAGCTATGACAACAAGCTAGAGAGAACTACACAATGAAGATATAAACCCAAGAGGCATCAATCAATCAACAATACAATTTTATCTAACTGATCATCCAACAAAGAAGCACCTTAACCTTGTCTTGAGCACAACCAACCTCAAATGAACTGATTTATCTGCTAGACATGAATGAGATATTCTTCATGACTTCTTATGAAACATCAAATGAATTCCATAATGAGGACATTAATTCAAACACAACCCACTATCACTGAACTCAGCACATCTGATCTTGACAACCTGTTATGACCTCATTAGGCATGATGTGAACTACAACATGAGCATGATACATAAAGCACTAATCAACCTGTCAAGTAACCATCTCCATCTGTGATAGATCTGAAACCCACCAAGCATCTACATTACCCTGAATGACATTTGTATTTGACCCAAGTGATCAACCAAGCATCTGCATTACCCTGAATGACAAATCAATATGTAACCAAATTGATCCAGATATAAGTATATCAAGCAATATCCATCCATCTGAAACATCACCAAACACATCCTTGAGTATGAGAACACATCCTGAACAAATGTTAAACACATTCTGCCAAATCTGCAACATCAACAACTAAACACACTTTTGACATCAAATGACAACCTATCACCATCAATAACTATAGCAATCAACATTAATAAATGCTAGTTTTAGGTAACCATATTTGAAATAAGCCAGTGAGATTGATGAATCTTTACTTGATCTCTGTTCATTGAATCCACAATTCCTAGTCAACAAAGAATAATGAGAGATCACATAAACCAATTAGAAAGTGATAGAGTGGATGGGTAAGTGATAAACAAAGGTTGGTAAACAACAGGGCAGAGGGGCATTTATAGAGCTCAAGCTTTAAATGAGTATAGATTCCCCCCATAAAAAACACTGAAACCATGGCAAGTGACTTACCTCAAGATTCTACACAAATTGTGTTGTGTTGTTAATGATGTTGATGAGAAAAAAAGGGAAGTTTGCAGGAAAACATTATGAAACCCTATCAAAGCAGATTTTTTTAAAAAAATGAGACAACCAAAACCAATCTCCCTATAGCTGTTGCTTCAATCTATTCACAAAAAAATGAAAAGTGACTACCTCTACAGGGCTAATTGAATAGTACCTCTAGTGTATTGACGTTGCTCTTCAATCCGCTGGTATTTTCCAAATTGTTGTCAGTAGAATGATCTTGCTTTTGTTTGTAACTAATTTTGCCTATACATATTCATTGTATTCAAATGTATTTATACATAACTTTGGTGGTGATCTAGAGCAGAAGGCATAAATGCATAGAAATGCCTACCAATAGCCAAAAATATATATTTACATCATCTCATACAATATATGTCTTCCAACAATGAACAAGATCTACCAGGATTGATACTATGCATTTACTCCAACAATATTTGATTTGATCTTTAAATGCTAGATTAGGTTTGCCTTTGATTGCTGATGGACTTTTTGCATAGTAAAGACTCTCTTATAATGTACGGAGTGTTGAAAAGTGCACTACAACTAAGAGGGGGTGTGGGGTGAATCAGTTGTAACCAATATTTCAAAACCATTAACACATCAACCAATTAACACTGAATTTGTATCTTAACCATGAAAGCATGAAAACAGAAACTTAAAACACATTCAACACATGAGACACGAGATTGGGAAAAACCACGATGAGTGTTAGCTCATAATATAATATGTTATAACAATACTGAAAATCAAAGCCACACTGCCTTAGGGCTCACTGCCCAAAATGCTCACTGCAAATGAAGAGGCTCACTGCCAATGGAGTGGCTTACTACCGGTGGGTGGTTCACTACCAAAATTGGTGAATGGAGATAGTAGCATCTACACTATGCCAAGGTTCAATTCCATTGAAGCACAATAGGTATCCTCTGCTCTGCTCTGCCTTTTTACTTCACAATTATCTTATCATTTTCACATCCTACACTAATTCACGACTTCATTACATGTTTTTATACAATTCATCAACTTTGGAATTTGCATCAAGGTCGGCATTACAATCATCAACCATTGGAACAATACCCAAGGTTGATAAACATACATACATCAAGATAGGTCTGGACCTAAACAGATTTGAGAGAGAAAATAATGAATGCGGATCACACCAAGCCTTAGCTGGGACTCAATTGCATTCTTCCACGAATCAACATGCTTTACAAACTTTGAAGCACAACCGCAAGTAGTGAAAATAACCTTGAGTCAGCCAAGACTCGAGTTAACACTAAAACTTTTAGGAACACACTTCATGCACGATCCAGATTACACTTTGCGGACCAATCAAAAGGTAGGAACACTATCTAGAGACTCCCACAAGCATGTTACAATCACCAAGAACATCTGTACAACCTCTAACCACTTTATCCATAAGATTCTTCAAACTAGAGCACTTGAACATTACTGTCGGCCACTGTTATAAAGGAAAGATCACTTGCAGAGCACCAAATCATGAACCATTTGAACTGAAGGCACATAACATCATCACAAAATTAATTCCAAAACCACAGACTGTGAAACTTAAATGTGGAGAAATGCGGAGCAGAATACATTCTCCATGTCACCATTAAATACACATAAAAATAGTTTCTACTCTGATGAACATAACTCGCTCAAATCTTCACATAGGAGACTCAAACTTGAAACATAGCATCTACAGACATCCCTTAACATTACTTCCAATCTGTAGGAAAAGATATTCAATCTACAGATATGCAAAGCAAAACACTGCACTGCTTTGGTAGATAAAGCACTTCTGCACTTTGTTCTAATTCCTCAAATACTTTGTTCAGACTTATTCAAATGACTTTTTTAGGTGTTGACATCAATGACAACACTTACTACTCATACTTATAACAATCTCCCCCTTTGTCATTGATGGCAACACATGATGTGAAAAACCATCAAGACATATAATATTGCTTTGCTTCTTTGCTCCCCCTCACTTGATGTTTTCTCTTTCTGCAACTTTCTTCCTTAGGTTTTTCATATGAACTTCTCTCCCCTTTGACATCAATGGCAAAGGGTGCCAGACCTTTTCTTTCTTTTTGCTGCACAACTCCCCCTGTCATCAACACTGCAACACTTACTGCTTTTGATCAGAAACTTCCACCTACTCCTCCTGAGGAGTAGCCTTCAAAACATCAATCCAGATCAAAAGAATGAGACTTTGAACACAACTGGACTGATGCATTTCCTATGCATCTTAGTTAAGAGCAGGAGGGGTAATAACCCCTAACTTCTCCCTAAGATATTCAAAAGTATCTTTAGGCAGAGGCGTAGTGAAAATATCTGCAATCTGGTCCTTTGTAGACACATACTCCATCTTTACTTCATTCTTTGTTACCTTTTCTCTCAGAAAGTGATACCTTATTGATATATGCTTTGTCCTTGAGTGCATCACTGGATTCTTTGAAATGTTTATAACACTTGTATTGTCACAAAATATTGAGATTGGTTCTTCATACACAACTCTTATGTCCTTCAATATTTGCTTCATCCAAAGCACTTGAGTACAACATGCTACAACAATATATTCTACTTCTGCAGTAGACAAAGAAACTGATCCTTGCTTCTTTCTCAGCCATGACACTAATCTATTACCTAAAAGGAAAGTACATCCACTTGTACTCTTTCTGTCATCAGCATCTCCAGCCCAATCCGCATCTGTATAAGCACTAAGAGTGAAATCAGTATCTTTGGGATACCACAATCCATAATTTGAAGTGCCTTTTAAATACCTCATGATCCTTTTGACTGCCATTACATGTGACTCTTTGGGATCTTCTTGAAATCTTGCCACAAGACAGATTGCATGCATTATGTCTGGTCTAGTATGGGTTAGATAGAGCAGTCCTCCAATCATAGGCCTATACTTTTTTTGATCAGTCTTAGGTGATTCATCATTCTTCCTCAGTTTGCAACCAGCTACCATGGGAGTACATACTGGTTTAGAATCCTCCATTCCAAACTTCAACATTTCTTTCACATACTTGGACTGAGAAATGAAAATTCATTTTTCTGATTGAGTAATTTGCAGTCCTAAAAAGAAATTCATTTCACCAAACATAGACATCTCAAATTCCTTTTGCATTTCCTCTGCAAATTTCTTACACATACCTTCATTACCTCCAAAGATAATATCATCAACAAAGACTACAACAATCAGAATTTGATCATTATTGATTTTAAAATAGAGATTATTGTCTGCAGTACCTTTGCTGAACCCTAATTGCATCAAATACTTGTCCAACCTTGCATACTAGGCTCTAGGAGCTTGCTTGAGTCCATACAGGGCCTTCTTCAATCTGCACACCATGTCACCTTGGTTTGATGATTGAAATCTTTCCGGTTGTTCAATGTACACCTCTTCTTCCAGCTCTCCATTCAAGAATGCAGACTTCACATCCATCTGATACACTTTGAAATTTGTGTGCTGCAAATGCTAGGAACATTCTTATTTCTTCAATCCTTGCCACAGGAGAAAAAGTCTCTTCAAAATCTATGCCTTCAACCTGAGAATATCCTTTGCATACCAGTCTTGCTTTGTTTCTTACTACTTCTCCATTTTCATTCATCTTGTTTCTGAACACCCATTTGGTTCCAATCACATTCTTATCAGCAGGTCTAGGGACCAATTCCCAAGTTTGATTCTTCTCTATTTGCATTAGCTCTTCTTCCATAGCTTTTACCCAACTTTCATCTTTGCAAGCTTCACTTACAGTTTTAGGTTCAATCTATGAAAGCAAACAGTAGTTCACATGTTCCTCTGCAACTCTTTTCCTTGTCAATACCCCTTTGCTTTTGTCACCAATGATTTGATCTTCAGAGTGATTAATCCTTACATACCTGGGAGTCTTAACAACACTTTTCGGAGCCTTTTCTTCTTCAACTTGACTATCCTTTTGTTCCACCTTCTCTTTATTTACTACAGTAGTAGGTTCATCTAATTCATAGCCTCTTAGATTTGATGTTATTTCCCTATCTTCATCAACCTTCACATTAGCACTCTCAATCATCTTTCTCAATCTCTTATTGTAGCACCGATAGGCCTTACTCTTAGTGGAGTATAAAGGAAAATTCCTTCATCACACCTAGCATCAAGCTTGCCTAACTCTTCATCTGTTCTGATATAACATTTGCTTCCAAAAACTTTGAAATATTTTACTATGCGAACTCTTCCATACCACAATTCATAAGGAGTTTTAGTACCATTACCTTTGACTTGAACTCTGTTTTGAATGTAGACAACAATATGTATAGCTTCTCTCCAATACACTTCCAGTAGGTTGGCCTCCATCATAATTGACCTAGCAACCTCTTAAACTATCATGTTCTTTCTTTCAACAACTCCATTATGCTCAGGAGTCCTAGGAGCAGACAATTGTCTCTTTATCCCATGCTCTTCATAGAAAATGTTGAATTCACTTGATGTAAATTCACATCCTTTATCAAACCTTAAACATTTGATCCTCAATTCTAACTCATTCTCAACCATTGCCTTAAAAGCTTTGAACTTGTCTAGTGCTTCTGATTTCTCTTTTAGAAAAGTGACCCATGTCATTCTAGAATAATCATAAAGTACATGTCTCCTTGCAGACTTCTTGTTCTTATAGTACCACATAGATCGGTATGCACCAACGCAAGAAATCTAGCAGAAAATTATTCTTTGCTCTTGAAACTTGTCTTTGTCTATTTTCTCAATTGACATTCCTTGCAAATAGTATTGGCAGGCTTCACCAGTTTAGGCAAATCTCTCACAGCTTGTACTGACCTTATCCTCACCAAGTTATCAAAATTGATATGACACATCCTTCTATGCCACAACCAACTCTCATCTGTCTGAGCCAACAAACAACAATTATCAGTTCCCCTCAAGTGATAAATATTACCTCTAGTTTTCTTACCAGTTGCAATCACTGTTCCAGAGCTTTCCATGATCTTGCATGCATTGTCCTTGAATATGAGATCATACCCTTTATCACACATCTGACCAACACTTAAAAGATTATGCTTTAGACCTTTCACATAGAGAACATCATCTGTATTATGCTTGCCATCGAAAGAAATAGATCCTCTTCCATAGATCTTACTAATTGCATTATCTCCAAACCTAACCAATCCACCATCATACTTTTCCAAACTTACAAACTTACTTTTGTCACCGGTCATGTGATGTGAACATCCACTGTCAATGATCCATTCATCCTTATCCTTCTCAACCTGGACAGACAGAGCACTTTCTTCCACTAGTTTTCCTTCCTTCACACAGCTAGTAGGATTAGTAGACACAGGTTCTTCCTTAATAGCAGTAAACAAGCATTCATTTGCACTAGTACTATTATCATTAGACTCATCATCTATTACACCATCATCATCAAGATCTCTAACATAATAGCATTTATTGATAATTCTAGGTCTACTTTCAAATTTATTCTTACCTCTTTCAATTCTCTCCGGACATCTAGATGCATAGTGACCAATCTTACCACAAGAAAAGCATTTGAATGGTAATTTGCCTTTGAACTTACTAGAACCTCTTTGCATTCTGTCCACAAAGTTGGCTTCAACCTCATCTAGGTCATCATCAGATTCCACAGCATATTTCTGAGCTCTTGAAGTCTTTTCTAAAGTGTTGGCTTTGAAAGAAGTCTCAATCTTTGGTAGAGCATCATCGAACTCCCTCATTTCAAAAGCTGTAAGCTTCCCAAGCAACTGATCCTTTGAAATCTTTTTCACAGTCATAACCTCTTCAATTGCTGTCACCTTGTGACTATAGGATTTAGGCAAAGACCTAAGAATCTTCAACACAACCTCATCTTTGTTGATAGTTCCTCCAAGACCTTTGATTCCATTGATAATTTCATCAACCTTTTGCATGTAGATTGTTATGTTCTCATCATCACTCATTTTCAGGCCTTCATACTTCGCCTTCAGATTTTGCAATTTTGCATTCTTCACAAAATCATCTCATTCATACAAATTTTTCAACTTTTTCCAGATCTCATGAGCAGTTTCCAGATCCATAACTTTCCACAACTCAGTGTTGGATAAAGCGCTTAATAGAACATCTCTAGCCTTTCGATTAAACTCATACTATTTGACTTCATCTTCATCTACTGGTCCATTTTGAGGAATAGTATACTTTTTCTCTGTCATTTTCCAAACATTATAACTAAGTGAAATGAGATAACTTTTCATTCGTACCTTCCATAGAGCATAATCCGTTCCATCGAACTCTAGTGACTCCTTCTATGTGCCATCTCGGATCTACCTCGAGCTGTTAGACTCTTTACCGAGGAACCCTCGCTCTAATACCAATTGTTGAAAAGCGCAATACAACTAAGAGGGGGGGTGAATCAGTTATAACCAATATTTTAAAACCATTAACACATCAACCAATTAACACTGAATTTGTATCTTAACCATGAAAGCATGAAAATAGAAACTTAAACACATTCACACATTCATCACAGTAGATACTAGATTTTTACGTGGAAAACCCCATAGGGGAAAAACCACGGTGAGTGTTAGCTCACAATATAATATGTTATAACAATACCAAAAATCAGAGGCTCATTGCCCAAAATGCTCACTGCAAATGAAGAGGCTCACTGCTAATGAGGTGGCTCACTACCGGTGGGTGGCTCATTGCCAAAATTGGTGAACTAAGATAGTAGCATCTACACTATGCCAAGGTTCAGTTCCATTGAAGCACGATAGGTATCCTCTGCTCTGCTATACCTTTTTACTTCACAATTATCTTATCATTTTCTCATCCTACACTAATTCACAACTTCATTACATATTTCTATACAATTCATCAACCTTGGAATTTGCATCAAGGTCGGGATTACAATCATCAACCATTTGAACAATATCCAAGGTCGGAAAACATACATACATCAAGATAGGTTTGGACCTAAACAGATTTGAGAGAGAAAATAATGAATGTGGATCACGCCAAGCCTTAGCTGGGACTCAATTGCATTCTTCCATGAATCAACATGCTTTACAAACTTCAAAGCACAACTGCAAGTAGTGAAAACAACCAAGTCAGCCAAGACTAGAGTTAACACTAAAACTTTCAGGAACACGCTTCATGCACAATCTGGATTACACTTTGCAAACTAATCAAAAGGTGGGAACACGATCTAGAGACTCCCACAAGCACGTTACAATCACCAAGAACATATGCACAACCTCTAACCACTTTATCCATACGATTCTTCAAACCGAGCACTTGAACATTACTGTCGGCCACTATCATAAAGGAAAAATCGCTTGCAGAGCACCAAATCATGAACCATTTGAACTGAAGGTGCATAACATCATCGCAAACTTAATTCCAGAACCCCGAACTATGAAACTTAAATGCGGAGCAAAATACATTCTCCCTATCACCATTAAATACACAGAAAAATAGTTTTTACTCTGGTGAACAGAACTCGCTCAAATCTTCACATTGGACACTCAAACTTGAAACATATCATCTATAGACATCCCTTAACATTACTTCCAATCCATAGGAAAAGATATTCAATCTACAGGATATATAGAGCAAAACACTACACTGCTTTGGTAGATAAAGCACTTCTGCACTTTGTTCTAATTCCTCAAATACTTTGTTCAGACTTATTCAAATGACTTTCTTAGGTGTTAACATCAATGACAACACTTACTGCTCATACTTGTAACATGGAGAATATTTTTTATCAGCACCTCGAACCTATTTTGCAGTGGGTTTTTGCAGTCTTGTGTAATGCCCCCATTTCCAGAATGACCACCTAGCAGAGGATGATTAGCCTATTCACCATTCCCGTAGGCTAATTCATATGGTAAGGGAATGAATAGTTGAGCCATTGTAGCAAAAATGACTTTATATTATTTTATTGGAAAATTATAAAATAAGTCCCTTGGAAAAAGGAAAGAAGTAACATAATAAAAAATAATAAAATGTCAATAAATTATTATTTTATTATGCAAGTGGGGCGCACCACTTATGGATGTCAAAAAGAATTAAAAATGGTAAATTGGAGCGGACCTCTTGGAGACTTTATAAGGAGGTCATTTGGAGTTTATTTCATCATTTTACCATTTGTCATTTGCATATTGGAGAATTTCATTTACAAGCTGCAACAAATGGTTCATCTATTTATGAGGATGAAAACCCTTAGAAATTAGTGGTTTGGACGAAAACCCAATTCCACTTTGAGAGGTAAATCCACCCAGGGTTTACTACTGCACTTTACTGCATAATTTTGGCACTATACTGGAGCTACAATCAGATATCTACAACAAGGTTTATTTGGAGAAATAAGTTACCAATTTGTGAGATTTAGAGCAAATACAAATTGGTGGAGTGATTTCATTGAGATATCATTAGCAAATCGACATTCAATGTTTTGGCATTTGTGAAGAGGGATTCAAGTGTGGAATCACCTATTGTCATCCTTCAAACCGTAGCATACCTTTACAAACCCTAGACGTCACTTAGAGGAGGATCGTTGCCCAAAGAAGGGAGATCATGGCCAAGGAAAGGTGATTTGATTTGGTGTTGAAGACTCCAAACCCTAAGCACATCAACAAGGAGAGGTTCACTGCTATATTGAGGCCGATTCCACCATTGTCTGGATTGCTGATTATTATCAGATTTTTCCATATTTCTACAAGAGTGCTTATATTGTATTTGATTCATATTTCATGCATGTAATAAGGAGAATCAATCTGGGTATGTTTACTTGATGTTCTTACTTTCAAATCTTTAATTTGAACAAAAGATCCTATCGTTGTTATAGTCATATCAGACTGTCAAACTTTAGATCATACTTGATATATATTGTAATTCATCATAGCATGATGATAATGGATGCATTTTTATGATGGTTTATGGTAATTCTTGAATTCCAATTTAATGGTTTGTTTCCCTTTCATTTGGTATATGTATTTGCACTTAATCTCTATCCAAACAAACATCAAACAAGCACAAAACATTAGCATATCAGTCACATATCAGAATACATGCCATTTGTTTGATGAGATCCCAAGTTGGACAAACCAGTACATTACTAGGGAACAAAGAAGACAATGTCAGTTGGCACAACCCTACCCAAAAGAGGACACTTTATCAGCTGCAATAGCTGTAAGGCAGCCACAAATAAGTTTTGGAACAACTAGCACAATGGGGGATAGAAGAAATGGTAGTCCACCAAGAGATGAAAGGAGTGTTGATGAAATATTGAGGGACATGACAAGAGGACAACAACAGATGACGAATGCATTAATGTAGTTCCAACAACAAATGATGATAGCTATTGGACAAATGACTCAAAATGTGGGAAACTTGAGAGTTAACCAAGCACATACAGGTGAAGGAAGTAATGCAGGTACACCCAATGTTGGTAGAGCTCATGTTAGCACAAGTGATAGACCATTGCAACCCACATTCATACCAAGAGAGGTAGAAGAGGAAGAAATTTTAGAGGAAGAAGAAGAGATACCTTTGGCTGATGAGTTTATTATCATTCATGATGAGTACAACTCTCTTCCACCACGTATTAGAGATGACTTGTCCTTCAACCAATTCATAAGTCAACAAAAGGAAAGAAGGAGAACAAGGTCTGAGACAAGGCCTAGGAGGCAAAATAGGCAAGATAAGGAGTTTAAGCAAGCTTTGGGCAAACTAACTCTTCCAAACTTTGATGGCAGTGGTAAGAGTAGTCCATGAGCTTGGATTCATTGACTCTAAGGCCTATGCAAGGAGAAAAATCTATCCAATTTGCAACCATGCATCTTGAGGGTGTAGCATATGATTGATGGCATCATGGTTTGGTAACTCAAAACCATGCAATGATACATTCTTATGAAGAATTCAACAACAAACTCATTGCTAGGTTTCATAGGAAATATGTGGAGTCGTACTATAGGGAGTTGGCTCAAATGAGGCAAAGTGGGCATGTGGATTCTTACATTAATGAGTTCCAAAAGGTTGTTGTTATGGTTCTTGATATGACTGAAAAAAGAGTGGCGATGTTGTTCATAGAAGGTTTGAGTGATAGATTGAAGGGTTTGGTTAAGTCTTTCAAGCCTAGCACTTTACAGGAGGCAATTCAGCTAACTCTTGATCTTGAGTCATCTCCTTCTACATATCAGTAGCATAAGAAAAGTTTTAAAGGCAATAAACCATATTAGAAAAATTATAACCAACCTAAGGTCACACCTCCTAAGTGTTACAATGCACATGACAACTGAGAGGGGGGGTGAATCAGTTGTATGTTAAAACTTTAAACCCTCAAAGAAATTTCAAACATCATCCACTTATAATGCATTAGCAGAATGTAAACATATGAAGCATAAATGCAAACACATCCAAACACATAAGAACACCAGATTTACGTGAAAAATCCAATAAGGAAAAAACCACGGTGAGGATTAGCTCACATATATATGAATAACAACACCGAAAATCAGTAGGCTCACTGCCAAGAGATCACTACCCAAAAGAGAGAAGAAAGAAGAATACTGTTACAGAGAGATTCACCATCTCAGAGCAACAGGAGAAATCCACCACTGCCACTCCTTTCCATTCGCAACCTTTGGCTCACTACCTCCAACAACTTCTGGGACACTGAAATGTAGACACCTTCTGCTCACTACATTCTGGAGCCATAAGCATTTAAGCTCGCATGCAACTCACTGATCTTGATTCACATTCGCATTTGCTTCTCTACATTGCTCCATTCAACTTCATCTTGTATTTCTCCCATTTACAACTAAGACTTATCTCAAATAGGTTGGTCCTAATGAAGCGTGTGCACCTCAAATGTGCAACACCAATTAGGTCAGCACTAAACACTTCCATGATGGAAAGAAGTGAAATGGACCACATCAAGGGTTAACTAGGACTTAAATATGTATCACCAAGCTTCTCATCACACCCACAATCCATGAGGTACCTCCGCAAGTGACACTAGTAAGCCAGGTCGGCCAAACTTGAGCTAATGACCACATCCACACTTCTCCAAGTCCAAAAAAATCATGCAGGCCACAGAGAGAGACACTCCAAAGCATTCACACACCTTCCCAGAATACTCACCATCATCAGACACTTCTACAACACTACCACAACCATTTGAAACAAAGAATGTCTTCATTATGCACATCCGGACATATTGCTACTAATCACCAACACAAGAACTAAACTTGCGAAGCACCCCAACACTTGAAACTTCAAAGGAAGGTAAATACAGATAATATACACACTCTCCCAGATCCGCAAGACAGTAAGGCTCAATGCGAAGAAACGCAGAGTATTCTTATTTCTCCCAGACAACCTCCTTCACAGTCAGAAATTCTATTAAACACATCTTCTACTTCCACACGATCCAGAACCTGAAACTCTGATATAACACCTTTGAACACCCCTGGTCAACACTTCCAAACTGCACAAGCATATCTTCAAATAGGAAGAAATGCAGAGCATAATACTAAGAGTACCTCAATTACATTGCACATCTTTTTATCAAATTGTCTCAAAAGCACTTGGAAACCAAGTGAACCATCTGTTGGGAGTTGACATCAATGAAAACACGAGCAAATTTCTAACAATCTCCCGCTTTGTCATTGATGGAAACACCGACTCTTTGAAAAACCATCAAGACCTAAAGTAGCTCTTATTCCCCATGACAGAAACAACTCTTACTTTTCACACACCTTTTTGCATAATGGTTTTTCAATCACTTCAACTCTCTCTCCCCCTTTGGCATCAATGGCAAAGGGCAGCAACTACAACACCAGCAAGTATCTGTTTCATCTCCATTGTTCTCACTTCTATGCACTCTCCCCCTTAAGATCATAGGATATGCTCCATATGACTATACCAACCAATAGTATCTCTACCTACTCCCCTTGAGAGGTAGCCATCAACATCAGTCCAGGTCCAAAAATTGTATCTTGAAATGCTTCCTAGACAGATGCACATACTTATGCATCTAGTTAAGAGGAGGGGCAATAACTATTAGCTTCTGCTAGAGATACTCAAAAGTATCCTTAGGTAGAGCCTTTGTAAAGATGCCTGCAACTTGATCCTTGGTAGGCACATACTCCAACTTCACCTCATTCTCTACAACCTTTTCTCTTAAGAAGTGATACTAGATTGAAATATGATTTGTCCTTGAATGCATCATCGGATTATTTGAAATGTTGATAGCACTTGTATTGTCACATAGGATAGGAATAAGTTCATCATATGACACTTTGATATCCTTCAATGTCTGCTTCATCCATAACACATGTGTGCAGCAAGATGCTGCTACAATATATTGTACCTCTGTAGTAGATAATGACACTGAGTCCTGCTTCTTACTTAACCATGAGACACGTTTGCTTCCTAGAAAGAAAGCACCACCACTTGTACTTCTTCTATCATCTGTACATCATGCCCAATTTGCATCTATGTATGCACTCAAGGAGAAATCAATATCCTTGGGATACCATAGGCCAAACTCCAGAGTGCCTTTTAGGAATATGAATATTCTCTTTACTGCTAATATGTGTGACTCTCTGGGATCAGCTTGAAATCTAGCCACAAGACAGACTACATGCATGATATCCAATCTAGTAGCAGACATGTATAATAGTCCATCAATCATTGATTTATACTTGCTCTGATCAGTCTTAGGAGATTCATCATCTTTACTCAATTTACAACCAGTAGTCATGGGAGTACATACCAGTTTGGAGTCTTCCATTCCAAGCTTCTTCAACATTTCCTTAGCATACTGTGAAATGAAAATGCCCTTTTTTTATTGACTGATTTGTAACTGAAGGAAGAAGTTCATTTCCCCACACATTGACATTTCAAATTATTTATGCATTTCTTTTGTAAATTTCTTGCACATACCTTCATTTTCTCCAAAGATTGTGTCATCAACATATACTTCCACAATCAGGATTTGATCTTCTTCAACTTTGAAATATAGATTACTATCTGCAGTGCCCTTTTTGAATCCTTGTTGCTGCAAGTACTTATCCAACCTTGCATAACAAGCTCTAGGAGCCTGTTTGAGTCCATATAGTGCCTTCTTCAATTTGTAGACCATGTTTGGATCATCTGGTAACTGAAAGCCTTTTGGTTTCTCAATGTATACCTCTTCTTCCAACTCTCCATTCAAGAATGCAGATTTCACATCCATCTGGTAAACTTTGAAGTCCTTATGAGCTACGAAGGCCAAGAACAATCTAATGGCCTCCAATCTTGCCACTGGAGAAAATGTTTCTTCATAATCTATTACTTCCACTTGTGAGTAGCCTTTACACACCAGCCTAGCCTTATTTCTGACTACATCCCCATTCTCATTCAATTTGTTCTGGAAGACCCATTTAGTTCCTATCACATTCTTGTCTACTGGTCTTGGGACAACTTCCCAAGTTTGATTCTTCTCAATCTGCATCAATTCTTCTTCCATAGCCTTGATCCAATGCTCATTTTTGCATGCTTCAGTCACTGTTTTGGGATCTATTTGAGACAATAAGCACAAATTTACTTGTTCATCTGCCATAGCAATACTTCTCCTTGTTAAAACACCTTTGTTCTTATCTCCAATAATCTGATCTTCAGAATGATTATTCTACACATACTTGGGAGTCTTGGGAATCTTCACCGAAGCATCTTCTTCATCAACTTGCTTCTCCTTTTCCTTTTCTTCCTCTCTTCTTCTCTGCAAGAGTTATCTGATTCATATCCTTCTAATAGCACTGAACTTTGGTATGGTTCTTCATCCACTTTGACATTTGCACTTTCCACTAATTTCTTCAGCCTCTTGTTGTAGCACCTGTAAGCCTTGCTCTTTGTAGAATATCCAAGGAAGATTCCTTCATCTGATCTTGTATCAAACTTTCCCAAGTTCTCTTCATCTCTCCTAATGTAGCATTTACTTCCAAAGACTCTAAAATACTTTACAGTGGGAGTTCTTCCATACCATAGTTCATATGGAGTCTTTGAATTGTTGACCCTGGTTTGCACTCTATTTTGTATGTAGACTACAATATGAATGGCTTCTCTGCAATAGATATCTGGTAGATTTTCTTATTTCATCATTGTCCTTGCAGCTTCCTGAACTGTCCTATTCTTCCTTTCCATAACTCCATTATGTTGAGGAGTCCTAGGTGCTGACAAATGCCTTTTTATTCCATGATCTTCACAAAAGAAATTAAACTCATTGGAGGTGAACTCACCACCTTTGTCAGACCTCAAACACTTGACTTTAAGATTAATTTCATTTTCAACCATAGCCTTAAAAGCTTTAAACTTATCTAGAGCTTCTAAATTTTATTTGAGAAAAGTTACCCAAGTCATTCTAGAGAAATCATCAATCAACAACATGAAACACTTGTCACCTTGAAATCTTCCTACTCTTGTAGGTCTGCATAGATTTGTATGCACCAACTCCAGAGGTCCGGTGGTAGAATACTCTTTGATCTTGAAATTCTTCCTACAGTTTTCTTCCCAATATGACATTCCTTGCAGGTTGCATTGGTAGGCTTTGTATTTAAAGGGTAACTTACCTCTGTATTTTCCAGAGCCCTTTTTCAATCTGCTCACAAAATTTTCTTCCACTTCATCAAATTCATCTGAATCAGATTCAACATTCTTTTCTGTCTTGCTAGCCTTAAAAGTAGTTTCTTTTCTTGGCTCATCTTGACCAAATTCTCTTATCTCAAAAGTAGTTAGAGTACCAAATATTTTATCCCTAGAATAATTATCCAAATCTTGAGTCTCTTCAATAGTAGAAACTTTAGCAATATACAATTTTGGAAGAGTTCTTAGTACCTTATTTACCACTTCTTTTTCCTCCGTCTCCCCACCTAGACCATTGATGGAATTGATAATTTCATCCACTCTCTACATGTAGCTTGCAATATTTTCATCCTCTGACATCTTTAGGGTTTCAAACTTGGCCTTCAAAATATGCATCTTTACTTGCTTGACCTTGTCATCTCCTTCATAGATGCTTTCTAGGTTCTTCTAGATCTCATGAGCAATTTTGTAGCTCATTACCTTCACTAATTCAGAATCAGAAAGATTGTTCAGAAGAGAACTCCTTGCCTTGCCATTGTTCTCATATTCTTTAATCTCATTTTCATCCTTTGGACCATTAGTAGGTATAGTGTACTTTTTGTCAACTATCTTCCATACGTCATATCCTAAAGAGACAAGAAAGCTTTCCATCCTGGTTTTCCAAAAAGAATAATTTGTTCCATCAAACACTGGAACCTCCATACCTTTCCTGTGCGCCATCCGGATCTACCCAAAGCAGTTAAGCTTCTTCAAGGAACTCAGCTCTGATACCAATTGTTACAATGCACAAGACAAATAAGAGGGGGGTGAATCAGTTGTATGTTAAAACTTTAAACTCTCAAAGCAATTTCAAACATCATCCACTTATAATGCATTAGCAGAATGTAAACATATGAAGCAGCATCAATGAAAACACATCCAAACACATAAGAACACTAGATTTATGTGGAAAACCCAATAAGGGAAAACCATGGTGAGGATTAGCTCAGATACATATGAATAACAACATCAAAAATCAATAGCCTCACTACCAAGGGCTCACTTCCTAGAAGAAAGGCTCACTGCCAAAAAGAGAGAAGAAAGAAGAAGACTGTTACAAAGAGATTCACTATCTCAAAGCAATAGGAGAAATCCACTACTATCATTCCTTGTCATCCACAACCTTTTTTGCAAGGTGTGTGCCCTTGGTCTCCTTGTGTTGTGCAGTGCAGTGCTTGGGTTCATGATATGGCTTAGTGGTGCAACGACAACCATCTTGCTAACAATTGGTATAAGAGCCTGGGTCACAGGTTCAAACCCCTCACTTTGTACTCGGGGGATTGTTGCAAGGTGTGTGCCCTTGGTCTCCTTGTGTTGTGCAGTGCATCGCTTGGGTTCATGACAAGGCTCAACCGCTTCCTGTGGATTCATTAACTTTGGCAGTTGTATCGGACATTAACATGTCAATCTTTTGGTGCAACGACAACTGTCTTGTTAAAAACCTTTGGCTCACTGCCTCCAGCAACTTCTGGCACACTAAAATGTAGACACCTTCTGCTCACTACATTCCTGATTCATAAGCATTTAAGCTCGCACACAACTCACTGCCCTTGATTCACATTTGCATTCTCTTCTCTACATTGCTCCATTCAACTTCATCTTGCATTTATACCATCTACAACCAAGGCCTATCTCAATTAGGTCAGTCCTAATGAAGTGTGTACACCTCAAATGTGCAACACCAATTAGGTTGGCACTAAACACTTCCGTGGTGGAAAGAAGTGAAAGTGGACCACATCAAGGGTTAACTAGGACTCAAATCTGTATCACCAAGCTTCTCATCACATCCATAATCCACGAGGTACCTCCGCAGGTGGCACTGGTAAGCCAGGTCAACCAAACCTGAGCTAATGACCATGCTTCTCCAAGTCCAAAAACATCATGTAAACTAGAGAGATATTCCAAAGCATTCACACACCTTCCCTGAATACTCACCATCATCAAAAACTTCTACAACACTACCGCAACCATTTGAAACAAGGAATGTCTTCATTATGCACATCCGGACATATTGCTACTAATCACCAACACAAGAACTGAACTTGCGAAGCACCCCAACACTAGAAAATTTAAAGGAAGGTAGATACAGATATTATAAGCACTCTCCTAGATCTGTAAGATAGGAAGGCTCAATATGGAGAAATGCAAAGCATTCTTATTTTTCTCAAACAACCTCCTTCACAGTCACAAATTCTGTTAAACACATCTTCTACTTCAACATGATCTAGAACCTAAAACTTTGGATATAACACCTTTGAACACCCCTGATCAACACTTCGAAACTGCACAAGCATATCTTCAAATAGGAAGAAATGTGGAGCAGAATACTGAGAGTACCTCTGTTACACTGCACATCTTTATATCATTTTTTCTCAAAAACACTTGGAAACCAAGTGAACCATCTGCTGGGAGTTGACATCAATGACAACACTAGCAAGTTTCTAACACTAAGATAGACCAAGAGTTAAGGAATGAGCTAAGGAGGAAGAAACTTTGCTTTTCTTGCAAAGAACCATGGGAACCAGGTCATAGGTGCCTTGGGAAAGGCAAGGCTCATTATATACAGGTCACTTCTGATGTGGAGAATGAGACAATACAATATATGAGTTCAGATAGTGATAACGATCATGAGGAGTAGCCACTACAGTTATAGCTTGAGCCTAATCCTACATATGGTCTAGCACAGTGACCATTTCTACACTTTCAGGAGTGCCTATGAATCATCCCTTTACGTTGAAGGGGGTCCTTAATGGACAATGAGTCACTTGTTTGGTTAACAGTGGATCTACTCACAACTTCATTGATGAGAGTTTAGTTGTGAAGAGGGGAGTATAGTTAGAGGAGTTTTCAGGATTTAGTGTGACAGTTGCAAATGGTTTCACCATGAGTTGCACTAGGAAGGTTTCACAACTCAACATTCAGATGTGGGATTATATATTGACTTATGACTTTTATGTGGTAGGACTTGGAGACATTGATATTATTCTGGGGATCCAGTGGTTACAGTCGCTTGGTAGATATATCCATGATTTCTGAAAGATGGAGTTGGAGTTCATCTCAAATGACAAGAAGATTGTGTTGAGAGCATTCTTAGATGGACCCAAGGTTGTATTGATGAGGAGGATAGAGACCTTCTTTAGACATGGTGATGTTGCATGGGCAGCCCAGTGTTTTGTAGCTTCCAAATCTTCTTCCAATAGTGATCACCAGTATCATGTAGATATTCAGTCAATGCTTGATAAGAACATGGTGTTTGGAGACATTCCTCCTGGTAGATCCCTTGATCATGGATTTGAGCATACCATTGAGTTAGAGGAGGGCTCCACGCTCGTCATTACTACACCTTATCATCATCATAGGCATTTCAAAGAAGAGATTGAGAAGATAATAAGAGAGTTGATGTACATGGAACACATCCGGCATAGTTCTAGTCACTTTTCTTCTTCAGTTGTTTTTGTGAAGAAGGATGTGCATTGACTAACGAGCCTTAAATAAGAAGATAATCAAGAATAGATATCCCATACCTAGGATTGATGAGATGCTTGATGAGTGACATGGGGTAGTTTACTTCTCCAAGATTGATCTTCATTCAGGGTATCACCATATTTGTGTTCATGACGAGGATATTCATAAGAGAACATTTCTATGTCATTATGAGCACTATGAGTTCTTGGTTATGCCTTTTGGTCTTACTAATGCTCCTGATACATTTCAGTCATGCATGAATCACATCTTTAATAAGCAGTTGCATAAATTTGTATTGGTATTCTTTGATGACATTTTGATATACAGTAAGACCTAAGAGGACTACCTTAAACATGTTGATGAGGTATTGGGTATTATGGAGTTGCAGTCCCTCTTTGCTAACATATCCCAATGCGAATTTGGATTGAGAGAGATTTTGTACTTGGGTCGTACGATTGGTGCAGATGGAGTTAAGGTTCACCAGGAGAAGATTAGAGCCATTTTGGATTGGCCACCACTGAGGAACATTTACGATTTGAGAGGTTTCTTGGGTTTATGCAATTATTATAGGAGGTTTGTTAAGGGGTTTTCACAGCTAGAAACTTCACTTACAGATCTCACTAAGAAGGGGGCATTCAAATAGTCAGATGAAGCCTAAGTTACTTTTGATCAGCTCAAGGATGTGATGAGTACTTGTCCTATTTTGGCATTACCAGATTTCATGCAGCCATTTGTGTTAGAGTGTGATGTGTCAGGTGAGGGAATTGGAGCCGCGCGTTGATGTAGAATAGACATCCCTAGCATATGAGAGTGGGAAATTGAGGGATGTAGAGAGATTATAATCCACCTATGATAAGGAGATGCTTGCCGTCATGGATGCATTGGAAAAGTTTAGACAGTACTTGGTGGGTGGGAAATTTGTGGTGAGGACGGACCACAACAACTTGAAATACTTTCTAGAGCAAAAGGATTTGAATGAGAGGCAACAAAAATGGGTAAGAAAAATTCAATCCTATGATTTTGATATTGAGTATATCAAGGGTAAGAAGAATTTTGTTGTTGATGCACTTTTTAGGAGACCTACACTTTTCTCTATGTCAGAGATTTCAGGTAATTGGAAGGCTCAACTTTTGTTTGAGTATTCCAAGAACACATTTGCATGTGAGCTCATTGATGGTAAGATTCAGGATGACATGTATAAATTTGTGGATGATATGATATATTATAAGGACAGGATATATTTTCTACCTAAATCTAAGATGAAGGATAAGATATTGAGATCCATTCACGATACTCCTTTAGCTGGGCATTCAGGGTTCTTCAAGACCTATAGGCAGGTGCGAGAGAGATTCTCATGGAAGGGTCTCAAGGATGATGTCATGTGATATGTTAGAGAGTTTATGACTTGTCAGCAAAACAAGTCAAAGCATATTTTCCCATTAGGTTTTCTTCAGCTATTGCCTATTCTAGAGTAGAAGTGGGAGAGTATATCTATGGATTTAACTACAACTCTTCCAAGGTCCAGGGCAAAGATTTCATATTTGTGGTTGTTGATAGGTTGACTAAATATGCACATTTATTTGCGATATCATCTAATTATAAGGCACCTTAGGTTGCAGAGTTGTTCTTTCGAGAGGTGTTTAGGCTTCATGGACTTCTGAAGACTATTGTCAGCAATCAAGATAGAAAATTTCTCAGTGTGTTTTAGCAAGAGCTATTCAGATTAGCTGGTATAGAGTTGACCCCGAGCACTAGCTACCATCCACATATAGATGGGCAGACAAAGATTGTAAGTAGGTGGAAGGATATCTACGCAAATATGTTGCGGGGCAGCAGAGAGCTTGGATTAGGTGGTTGTATTTGGGTGAGCATTGCTACAATACTATCTATCACATGTCCATTGGCATGTCACCATTTAGGGCCTTGTATGGTTATGATGCTTTATCTTTCATAGACTTGGCCTTTGATGACAATAGAGCTCCTAGACCTAAGGATTTGATGCAGGATAGCCAAGATATCCTTAAGGAACTTAAGAATAATATTCAAAATGCCTAGAATTAGCAGAAAATGTATGTCGATAGACACAATGTAGAGAGAACATTTGAGGTTGGTGGTTTGGTATTTTTGTGCCTTCAACCATATAGACAGTCTACATTGAAGAAGAATGGTGTGGAAAAACTAAAATCAAGGTTCTATGGCCCATACAGGATTATGAGGAGAGTTGGAGAGGTAGCATATGAGCTTGACTTGCCTACAAATTGTAGGATTCATAATATTTTTCATGTGTCTTGCCTCAAGAAGGTACTTGGACAAAATATTGTTTCTCCTCCGGAGCTTCCACCTTTAGATGAGGAGGGTAGATTGGTTTTGGTTCCTGATACTATCTTGGATATGAGGGAGTGATGATTGATGAATAGGGTGATCAAGAAGTACTTGGTTAGATGGCGAGATTTTCCACTTGAGAATGCGACTTGGGAAGGAGAGCATATTTTGTAGCATCCAGATTTGGGATTGCTTGAGGACAAGAAATCCCGAGAAGGGAGGACTGTAATGTCCCCATTTTCGGAGTGATCACCTAGAAGAGGATGACTAGCCTATTCACCATTCTCGTAGGCTAATTCATATGGTAAGGGAATGAATAGTTGAGCCATTGTAGTAAAAGTGACTTTATATTAATTTATTGGAAAATTATAGAATAAGTCCCTTGGAGAAAGGAAAGAAGTAACATAATAAAATATAATAAAATGTCAATAAATTATTATTTTATTATGCAAGTGGTGCACCACTTATGGATGTCAAAAAACAATTAAAAATGGCAAATTGGAGCGGACCTGTTGGAGGCTTTATAAGGAGGTCATTTGGAGTTTATTTCATCATATTATCATTAGTCATTTGCATATTGGAGAATTTCCTTTACAAGCTACAACAACTGATTCAACTATTTCTGAGGATGAAAACCCTTAGAAATTAGTGGTTTGGATGAAAACCCAATTCCACTTTGAGAGGCAAATCCACCCAGGGTTTACTACTGCACTTTATTGCATAATTTTGGCACTGTACTGGAGTTACAATTAGATATTTACAACAGGGTTTATTTTGGAGAAATAAATTACCAATTTGGGAGATTTGGAGCAAATACAAATTGGTGAAGGAGTGATCTCATTGAGATATCATTAGCAGATCAGCATTCAGGGTTTTGGCATCTGTGAAGAGGGATTCAAGTGTGGAATCACCTATTATCATCCTTTAAACCCTAGTGTACCTCTACAAACCCTAGACGTCACCTAGAGGAGGATCATTGTCCAAAAAAGGGAGATCGATGCCATTTATTGGGGCATATATCAGGTCGTATAGGTTTATTGTTGGCATTATAGAGTTTGCATGCATCAAAAGGGAGATCATGGCCAAGGAAAGGTGATTTAATTGGTGTTGAAGACTCTAAACCCTAAGCGCATCAACAAGGAGAGGTTTTTTTTCTATATTGAGGTTGATTCCACCATTGTCTAGATTGTTTATTGTTATCAGATTTTCCCATATTGCTACAACAATTCTTATTATAGGAGAAACTATGAAATGAATAAAAAAACTAGAACTTCCACAAGATGAATGTGCACAAAGCAAGAGGCTAAAAACTATCATAAAATGTATGAGAATGTACAATGAACTCCTTGTATATGTAAGACAAGGAGGAAGTGAGAAGGTGAGAGTCAAACACTAACTAACTCTCCATGATGAGTGACACATGTGGAACACTTGGGACAAGTGTGAGAGCATGTGTCATATGTCTATGAGGTGAGACAACTAAACCACTAAGTGAACTTAAGCTAGTGTGAAACTAGATAGAAGTAAACTAGATGACTAAAGACACCTTTCACACTAACACCCCCCTTAAGTGATACTTAGGGAGAAAATCATTGTAAAAATGAGTCCTGGCAACATGGCCTGATGAGGTACTCATGTACAAAATGAAAGTCTCTCAAAAAAGGAGTAAAGGAGAAAACCCTGTGGGAAAAAACCCCTCTCCAAAAATGAGACCTAAATACAAAGGACAACTTCCTTCAGCCCAAGCATGTGTTGCAACTCAAGATAGTGGGGTGATGCTAAAGGTTTAGTAAAGATGTTAGCAACCTGATCTTGAGTAGACAAATACTCTAAGGAAAGAACATCATCCTAGATAAGCTATCAAATGAAGTGCATGTGAATCTCGATATGCTTCATCCTCTGATGCTTAACTAAGTTGCATGAAATGTGAATGGAACTTTGGTTATCACACCAAAGAATAGTAGGAAGAGCTAGTGGTAGACCAAACTCTACCAAAATCTATTGAAGCCATAGTACCTCTTGGCTAGAAAGAACTGCACCTTGATACTCAGCCTCAGTGGATGATAATGTAATAGCAATTTTCTTCTTACAATACCAAGCAACTGGAGCGGAACCAAGGAAAAAAACAAACCCAAAGGTTGACTTCTGTGAGTCAACATCATCTACCCAATCTGAGTCAGTGAAACCTACTATCTATGAAGCTCCTGGTGTGTATTAAATGCCAAAATGTGTGGTGCTTCAAATATACCTCAAAATGTGCTTGGATGCCTTCTAATGACTCTCATGATGGTCATGTGAAAAATGGGAGACAAGCCCAATAGCAAAGGTTATATCAGGGCAGGTATGTGTCAAATATAAAAGATTACCAACTAACTATTTGTACAAAGATGCATCAACACAAGGTGTTGTGCAAGTGGTAGTCAAAACAACACCAGACAGAAATGGTGTAGGAGCTGGATTGCAATCAACCATGCTAAAATGATGAAGCATATCAATGGCATACTTATGCTAGCATATTAAGATCCCCTCAGTAGACTGAAGAACCTAAAGACCAAGAAAATAGTGCAGAAGCCCAAGCTCTATCGTGTCAAAATTCTCCATAAAGAGTGTTGAATATCCTAAAGCATGGATGAGGAACTAGTAGTCAGAAGCAAATCATCTACATACAATACTAGAATCAAAAGGTCATCACCATGTCTCTGAATATAGACAGTGTGATCGGAGTGGCAATGTGTGAAACCAGATGCAAGCAAGAAGCTATCAATCTTCTCATACCAAGCCCAAGGGGCTTGTTTGAGGCCATATAAAGAACGTTGAAGCCTGCATACAAGTTAAGAGTCCTACACAAATCCTGGAGGTTGCTCCATGTAGATCTCCTCATGAAGATACCATGCAAGTAGGCACTCTTCACATCCATCTGAAATACCTACCAACTTTGAGATGCAACAATAGAAATAACAAGGTGAATAGAATCCATCTTGGCTATAGGGGCAAAGGTCTCGGAGTAATCAATACCCTCAACCTGTGAAAAACCCTTAGCAACAAGACATGCCTTGTATCTTTCAATAGAACTATCAGTTGCATACTTGGTGTGGTACACCCACTTGCATCGAACCATGTTTCTTCCCTTAGGAAGAGGTACTAAATCCCATGTATTATTCTTCATCAAAGAAGAATACTCCTTTGTCATAGCTGAATCCCACTCTGAAACACCTAAAACTTTTTAAAAACTCTATGGATTTGGAGATATGGCATGACTCAAAAGACTAGAGCTAGAAGTCTATGAGCGAGTGCGACGGGAATTCATAGGATCACCAGCTAAAGATCCAACCTCCTGAATAGTATTGTGTACCCATTTAGGCAAAACACGAGTGGGTGGAGGTGGAAGTGGTGGTGGAGGTGGTGGAGATGGTGGATTAGGACCAACATCTACATGATCCTCAAGTGCTAAGGTATCCTCATGAGATGAAGTGGGCGGAGTAGGTAGTGAGGAAGAAGAAGTGGATGGAGGGTCCATATGTGGGAAGGACTCATCAAACTAGACATCTCTTTGAAAAAAGACATCTTGAGTAATATGTGCAAACAACCTATAGGCTTTCACATCCTCACAATAGCCAACAAATATGAATGGTTGACTCTTCTTCTCCATTGTCTTACGCCGACCAGCCGGTATGAATACCCAAACTTCACTACCAAATACCTTGAAGAAGAAAACATTAGGCTTGTTTTTTACCAAGCCTCCTGTGGAGTGATATTTTGAACTGCCTGTGCAGTTCTAAATATAGTTGGCACAATTGATTGCTTCAGCCCAAAAAGTTGGAGCCATAGATCAAGACTGAAGCATACAATTTTCCATTTCCTTGAGTGTTTTGTTCTTTCATTCGGCAACACCATTCTACTAAGGAGTGTAGGGAACCAAATACTGATGACGAATACTATGCTAAATGCAATAGTTTTGAAAGGCCTAATTCACTTACTCCCCCCCATTATTTGTGCGTATGTTTTGAATAGAAGAACCTGACTGCTTCTCCAAAAACACCCTAAACATCCTAAAAGTGTTAAATACATCACTTTTGTACTTGATAAAGTACACCCATGTGCGGCGAGAGAAGTCATCAATGAAAGTAAGTACACACTTGGATCTAGAAAATGAAGGAGTTGGAAATGACATGAAATCACTATGAACTAACTCAAGTAAGGAAGTAGCACGATGGGCTTTACCCTTAGGAAAGGGTTCCTGATGATGTTTGCCAAGCACACAACCTCAACAAATGCCCTTTGTGCATGAAACCTTAGGGAGACCAAGTACCATCTCCTATGTACTCAACTACTGAAGATACATGTAATTGAGGTTTCCAAACCTCTCATGCTAAAGTTGACTCAAAGGTTTTGCATGGGCAATGTGTGATGAACCACTGGATGTCTCAAAACTATGAAACATGTACAATCTAGACCCATTATCTGCTCTACTTAAAGCAACGATCTTCTCTTGATGTTGTAGGTGAAAGGAAGAAAGGTATGCGGAAAACGCTTCCTACACTGATCTACTGAGGAAAGATTTATGCAAATTTTAACTTTTACAGTTACAGATTAAGATGCACATTAATAGAAAGATAATAACAACATTCAAATGCAAAACCAACAACACAAGATATACGTGGGGAAAACCCTTTCAGGTAAAAAACCCCACTCCAAAGCCACCCAATATATTATTTAGGAATCAAGAAGATTACAACATACTTGCAGAGAGAGATTTCATAGGAGTCTTAATCAACCAGAGATCTAGGAGGTAAATCAACATCTATAAGACTCTTACACACAGCCTCCATCTCAAGCTCTTGATATATAGGAGATACAATACAGTAAACCATCAACGGTAATTACAAAACCATGAGCCAAAACCACCCAAAAGTGGTGCCCAAATTATCTCCAATCAAAGATGCCTTGTGATGTGCCAAAACACACACCAACACATCTAACTCTCCCCTTTACAGCTCTTTTGAGTGTCCAACACGTTTTCACATTTCCCAAAAATAGGAGGTCCAACTTCCGAAGGACATAACTTTTGATCCGATTGTCTGATTAACAAATTGTTTAATGTGTCAGGAAGTTCATGAAGAGATCTATCAAGATATAACCCACTTTGTCAGTTATGACAACTTTTAGGGCATTTAGGGACCTCTAAGTGCCTCAAAACTGAGTTCAAAACTTTTTTCGGTAGTTTCAAAAAACATAAACTTTAATATCTCACAATCTAGATTTAATCTTGAGACGAAACTCACCTGAAATGTTTACTTAGCAGTTTTGAACCCTTTGGGAAAAATTTTAGGTCAATCCAAGGTCAAATGTGGAGTTTCTAAAAATAGTAAGTCCCACCATTTTTATCCCTTTTGGAAACTTTGAAAGTTCTAGACCATTCTCCAAGATAAAGGGTATTCAAAAAGATTAAAATTGGGAAGAATAGTAACCTTTCATAGTTGCAAGGTTGAGACACTTTTCCTAACATTCTCCCACTTGTCGAACACCTTGCAAGAGAAAAGGGAGTATCAACACCATGATTTAATTGCTAGGGGCCGAGAGGCCCATAGACTCTAAACACCATCTGAACTTCTATGTGCTCACAAATTTTGTCAAGGAATATGCAACATTTGTCAAAGTGTGAACTTTCTCCAAGTTTACCTTTTTATCCTCTACTATGTCACAAACAAAATGGTACTAGACATCAATATGCTTAGTCCTCGAGTGGAAATTAGGATTCTTTGCCAAACATATGGCACTCTGACTGTCACAAAAAATAGTAATCTTCCTTGCATCAAACCCAACATCAGAACACAATCTCTTAATCCAAATGGCTTCTTTACAAGCATGAGTTGCTGATATGTACTCAGCTTCAGTAGTAGACAAAGATATGACAGGTTTCCACTTACTCATACAACTAATAGCACCACCAAACATAGTGAACACATAAGCACTGGTGGATCTCCTGTTGTCAATGTCACCTGCCCAATCTGAATCCACAAATCTACAAATACAAAGTGAATGCTGAGGTCCTATAGGATAACCATGATAACATAATGAATACTCAGAAGTACCCCGTAAATATCTGAACACTCTTGTCACTTCATCCCAATGTACCTGTCCAGGATTATCCATAAATGGACTAAGGACTCCCACTGCTTGGGCAATGTCTAGTCTAGTACAGACCGTCGCATACATCAAACTACCAACCACACTAGCATAAGGAACTCTGCTCATATCCTCCATCTCAGAAAGAGACTTTGGACAATCTGCAATAGATAACTTTATCCCCATCGTAACAGGAATAGTCAAAGGTCTGCAATCTACCATGTTGAATCTCTCCAACACAGTGTTAACATATTGACTCTAGCCTAACCAAAGTTTTATGTTTGCTTTGTCTCTTCTGATCTTCGTCCCCAGAATGTATCGAGCTACCCCTAATTTTTTCATCTCAAACTATGCTGACAACTAAGACTTCAAATAAAAAATCAAACTTTTACCATTCCCAATGAGTAACATATCATCGACATACAATGCAATAATGAGAATGTAATCATTGTTAAACTTGTAATAAACACAATGATCTGATTTCAATCTCAGAAATCCAATACTCAACACAAAGCCATCAAACTTCTGGTACCACATCTTAGGAGACTGTTTCAAACCATACAAAGACTTTTTCAACTTGCAAACCAAATTTTCTTTACCTTTCACCATGTAATGCTCTAACTGTGACATATAGATTTCCTCCTCCAAGTCACCATGAAGGAATGTTGTCTTCACATCCATTTGTTCCACTTTTAGATCATGCTTTGCAACAAGAAAGAAAATATCACCATAGTCAATTCCCATAGTCAGCTTTGCAACAAGAAAGCAAATATCACCATAGTCAATTCCCTTCACTTGAGAATACCCCTTCGCAACCAATCTAGCCTTATATTTCTCAACACTACCATCTACACCAAATTTCTTTTTGAACACCCATTTGCATCCAACAAGTTTTCGTCTTTCAGGTAAAGGCACCAAGTCCCAAGTAGTATTCTTTTCCAAAGAAGCCATCTCTTCCATGGCCTCCTTCCAGGAACCTACATCTTTCATACCCATAGCCTCTTTCACAGTTCTAGGCTCATCAATGTTAGAAATCAAAGCAAAAATACAACTGGAATCATGCAATGAATAACCAAACCTATCAGGTTTCCACCTTATCTACATGGACTTTCTCAAAGATTGAGGTTGAGGTTCTTCATCTTCTTATGAACTTTTAGAGCTAATAGAGCTCTCCTTATTATCAGGTCCAATAAATGTTTTTGGTTCAACTTTCTCAGGAGTGGAAGGAAGCTAAACTACATCCTCTTTCTTCTCTTCTTTCTTTGGCTACAAGACAACAAAAAAAGGATTGATCTCTCTGAAGATCACACTTCTGCTAAACAGAACTCTCTTAGTTGTTGGATCCCAAATCTTGTACCCTTTCACACCAATGCCATAACTGATGAAGATACACTTCACAATCTTGTTCTCCAACTTAGACCTCTTCTCCTTAGGCACATGTGCATATGCCTCACAACCAAATATTTGAATGTATCTCAATGAAGGCTTTTTACCAGACCACACCTCCATAGGTGTCTTATCAATGAGCATTGATGTAGGAGACATGTTAATCAGGTAACAAGCGGTAGCAACAGCTTCAGTACAGAACATTTGTTCAAGGCCAAATCCAATTAGCATACTCCTTGCCCTCTCCATCAATGTTCTATTCATCCTCTCTATAACTCCATTCTGGTGAGGGGTATACAGAGTTGTCTTGTGCCTCTCAATTCCCTGTTCTTTACAGAACTTGTCAAAATCTACTGAACAAAAATCACCACAGTTGTCAGTCCTCAAACACTTAATCTTTCTATCTTTCTCATTCTCTACAAGAGCTTTGAACTCTTTGAATCTACTAAAGACTTCATATTTGCTTGTAAGGAAATACACCCATGTCCTTCTACTGTAATCATCAATGAATGAAACAAAGTAAATAGATTTTGAAATTGAAGGAATATTAACAAGACCAAACACATCAGAATGAATCAAGTCCAACACCTCAGAAGATTTATGAGAACTACAATAAAATTGAACATGGTTTTGTTTTCCATAAATGTAATATTCATAGAAATCAAACTCAAGGTTACAATCATTCATACCCTCAACAAGATTTTTATTTTTTAGGATCCTCAAACCCTTTTCACCAATGTGGCCAAGCCTTTGGTGCCATAACATTGTCTTCTCAATTGGAAGTTTCATCTCCATAGAATGAGCACCCTTAGATACCCAGAAAGCACGACCATCAAAAGTAGATGCAACAATCCTCTTTGCTGTCAATTCCAATGGTAAGGATGAAGACTTTGAAGCTCTCTTCTTTGAAATGGACACACTATTGCACTAAACCACGCATGCATCAAGCTGAAATAGAGTGCCAATCTGAACACCCTTAGCCAACACCATAGATCCTCTAGTCATCTTGCATCCTCCATTCAAGAAAACAACTTGCACACCCACATCATTCAACTTATAGAAATAAGGTTTTCTACCAAACCAGGGATATGCAGAACACCATTGATTGCCTTCACTCGTCCATCAGGGAATCGAATCAAGAATCTTCCATGGCCAAGAATGATGCAGAGTGCTCAATGGAAACGTTCAAAACAGGGGTGAAGACCCATTAAACCCATAGCATAGAGAGATAAATGCTCATTCAATATTAAATATTCTTCTCAAGGTCCAAACAACACCGAAATACACACATCCTTGACCTATCAACAAGACCACATACCATCGGGGAACTTTAAAATCCATAGGCCGATAGGCTGATGCCAACTTTGACTTTATCTTCTCACTGTTGACCGACACCCCTTGCTGACTCTAATCGGCCAGAAAATATCATCGGTCTTTCTTGAGCAGGTCACTCCGACATTGTGACTCTTGCCGATGAGAGACTCCACGCTCTTCACTTGTCGGCAAGACATTTGTTATCGGCACACTTGAGAGCTCTTCCACCGATACACCTTGATCTCACCGATGACCCTTCGAATTACCACTGTCGTTGAAACTACAAACATTGGTGAACTCAAATCTCGCTAGGTCGATGCATCGATGAATCTCCTGTCAGAATTCCTTTCCTCTTGTCAACCTGATATGACTCGATCGACAAGATCTTCATTGTCGGCTTAACATCACGTTGTCTACCCGATATTACCACTCACACCGATATACCAAACTATTGTATATACATGACATGACTTGTTATCACCAGTTCTCTTTACCATTCTGTTGGGTGAATATTTTGTCGTTAACTCACTAACGGCAAAATGGGTATATCAGCCACAGCTATGATGAGACACAGTCTCTCCTCTCAGCAAGGGGAGGTTCCCTCTAATTACTTGACTTTTACAAACCAAACAACTTATAAAATTTATGTACACTAAAAACTATGTTTGTGGTGGTTCCATCTCATCTCATTCTCTTTTTTCAGAATATATGCTTATACTTCAAACTTTTGATAGAAGACTTATAAATTATCACAAAATCACAGAAACACAAAGTTTTTTGTTACCTCACTTACTATTTGTAAACGGAATTATTTGAAGTAGAATGCAGCCCAAAGTCTTCACTCCTCTTCAAGATGATAAAAGTAAATCGAATATAACAACTTGCAGCACAAAGTCTCCAAACTATTGTATTCTCACAAACATGAACATATAACCCACAAATGATTTGATAACACAGTCTATCAGAATCAAATTAAGAGCGCTCTTCAATCACTTGAAACAAACTTCACACTTCAATTATTATCAAATAAGATTATGATAGCAAGACGTAAGAACAAAACTATCACAACACAAATAATCCCAAGACAAAGATTGGAATTGAACTTGCTTTCTTGTATTGATAAATATTTGAATATTGATTTTCACAAAAAGCACAAAGTCTTGATTTGCTTCTCAATTCGCTAGAGTTTTCTTGCAATAGACAAAAGATAATATTTACAAAAGAGGCCCCCTTTATTTATAGGGAAAGGCCTTGAGAAAATTTAGGAAATCTACAACTACTTTGACTTATTCAACAAGAGAGTCCTATTTGACTTAGGACTTCTCTTGTTTCACATGTAATTACATTTTGGAAAATTACATGTGTAGATGTCCAAAACAAAATTCAATTTACATAACATTCAGGAAAAATAAACTAAGTCACTAGCTTCCTCCATCTTTTTTCTTCAGGAAGTTCTGGTACATAGTTTGAACGACTGACATCTTGCATGCATCTGGTTTCGCTGTGTTTTTAGAAATGGTGCCAGCTCAGAGAATTGAATCTTTCACCACCTTTTCATGCTTGTCTAAATTATTCTTCAGGTTCTCTAGAGTCGAATGTTGATCATACAGGCTATCCATTGAAAGCACTGAGGGAGCTTCCTCTTCAAATTTCTTTTGTACCATTTCTTCAAAAGAACTTATCATTTCCTATGCTATGAGGAAACTATGATCTTCCCTTGTCAAGGTGCAAGGAAGTTCTTCTAGCCGGTGTAGGAGTGTGACATCACTATCTTCGCTGGCTTCTCAAGCTTGGCACAGATCTTCAAGTAGACTCTTTATTATGAAAATACGATGAACTAGAGTCTCCTTAGTCTTAAGATATGATTCCTTGTTGGTGATGACCCCAATGGTGATCAGATTCTTAATCTTGATCTTCTTCATGTCTATCCACTCTTCTAGGCTTTCTTCTTGATCTTGCAGCTCTTGTGAAAGTAGATCTACCAGATTGTCCAGCTCAGCTTTAGCTTTGTCCATTTTCTCTTTCCTTTCCACAGCAGTTTTTAGCAGAACTCGTCCTTGAGCCAACAACCGCTCCACTACATCCCCCACTATCTTGCCTCTGGCTTGGGCTTTTTCAACCTTCTGTATCAGGGGATCTTCCACTGTCACTGCCATTGGTTCTACTATCTCTGATGACTTTACTATTTTCTGAAGGACAGTGGCCAGTTGTTTCGCTTTTGCTTTGTATTGCTCCTTCTCCCTCTTGGCTTCATCATACTTTTCGAGTAGGGTACTGGCAGTAGTCTGGAAATCTGCCTTAACACCTTCATGAGTCACTTTACCCAGTTCAACCCTTAAGATGACATAATTACTCATGTCAAAAGTGTCAACCGTGGCATCTTCAGGAGGTTTGGCAATTTCGGCATATCTGATTCCCTTTTCAGTGACCATCCTAGAAACAGTCTTAGGCTTCTTTTTCTAGTTCTTTGCTTTCATGGGCAACAGCTTTTCAATGTCAATCTCATCAGGTGAGATGGCTTGCTTCTTCCTCTTCAGAGTATAGGCAAATAGCCATGGAGGAAGTATAGAAGTGTCAACAGCTGGAGGGGGATCCACTACTTGCTTGGTTGGCTCCATGTTTGTACTAGTGATGGTGACAATTGGACTTGTGTTGGTAAACACAACACCTGTATCAACAACCTTTTGTGAAGCATCCAGAAGATTTTCTAAAACAGTTTGTTCCCCGATATCAAAAGAAGGGGAAGATAAGCTTGGAATGGAACCAGAAGAATCAAAAATAGTTCCAAAGCTAGCTTTCATGGATGGAGGAGTATTGTCAGAAGAAATAACAAAAATGGGAGAAAGAGGAACATTTGAAATTGCTGGCAAACCATTAGAAACTGGAACATAAGGAGGAGGTGTAAGAACTTGTGTCTCGGAGGGAAGATCTTTCACAGGAGTCTAAGGAGAACCATCAAGCTGTTCTACCTCTATATCTTCATCTACCCCTTGTTCAGCTTCATCAGATACCTTTGTCTTAGACTTTCAAACATTTTGTTCTTCAGTCTCAACATCTTCAACTTCCATCTGATCATCATTAGTATCTTCAACATCTGACTTAGTGGCGTTAGAAACTTCTATGGTTTCCTTCTTCTTCCCTCCTTTAGATACAAATTTGATCTTTGGTTTGTGTATCTTGGAGGAAGAAGGGGTGTCACTCCTATTTTTAGTTCGGTTCTCTACCTTCTTACCTTTTTGATCCTGTGTTTCTTCTTCAGACCCTGTAAGGAATTCTTTCAACTTGATTCCCTTACTTCTTAACCACAAGTTGGTGTTTGCCAGTATTGGTTGGAATCTTTTCCTGATGGATGTCTCCTCTTTGACTGACCATTTCACCTCCGGGAGAGGTGAAGCCTCCACATTTTTTGCCTCATATTTGTGATCTAGGACATCCCCATCATCCTCCATTCCATCTGGAATATCAGCGAGTCCTAGTTCCTCAATTTGGCTTAGATGAAGTCTGCAGAAATCCAGTTTTCTGATCTCATTTTGAGTCCTGAGATCTGCCCATATGTCTTCGACCATTGGCACATGAAAAGTTGACTTCCTCTTGATTTTATCTTGAACCCTTCTGAAGTCAAAATGATTTCTTTTCTTGTAGGTTTTCATGGTGACCAACTGTAATTCAGAGTCAATTATCTTCGCTTTGTTGGCAGATTGAACCGAGTACCTCCCAATTTCAATGGGAAACTTTATACCTGACTTCTTCAACTCCATCTGTTTGTTGTGTACCACAATCAGTTGTCTGCAAAGCTCCATAAGAACAATGCGATCATTGGGATACCGTGGTAGCATGTAAGGGTAACCAGGATAGTATCCTATCCGAAGATATGTGAAGGTGGAAAATTGCAAGAACAAGCAACCAAAAGAATTTACAACCTACCAAGCTTCATCTGAGACTCTATTCTGAACTAATTCATTATCCCACAAGCACATGAAAACTGAGAAGAAAGCATCATTGACTCTTCTGAAATGATGAATTGACCCCTTCAGAGTGATATGAGGGTAGTAATCATACACTGGGACCAATCTCCTATCTCCTACTTGGGTTAAACCTGGTAAGTTCCTAATGCTTGCAACAGCATAGACAAGATAAGAGGTCATGTAAAATTTGAAGGTGGTGTTGACCCTTATCAGTTGCTCATGCAAAGCATTGCTGATCTGTTCACCCCAGAATATCTTCTGATTACCCCGTAGAATCACTTTGATGTAAGTGTACATCCAGTCCTGGAATTTGGAAGCGGAAGGGAGTCCTCTGATGCGACTCAAGAGAGTAATCAAATCACACACTTCCTCCACAAAATCACTCCTGTGAAGGTCCTTTGGCCATCTGGTCAAATTTCTCATAGGAATCTTAAACCATTTGGTGTTTATATACCTCCTAGCAGATTCCACGTCATTATCATAGTCTTATTGACCCTGAGCAAAGTCAATCCGTCCAACGTTTTCAATTGGTGGACACATGAAGATTTTGTTCATGAATTCTACATCCAATCTCATGATTACATTTCCCTGTGAGTCCGTCATAGCTCTATATCCCTGTTGTAATGGTTGGCCACTTGTAGAACAAATTCAGGATTGTGTGCACTGACTGGAAATGACGCAACCAAATGAATACTACTGTCAATGATTTCTGCATAGGCTTGGAGGGATTTGCTTGTTTAGTTCTATCTACGAACTCAGCCAAGTCCACATGCCCAATTTATGTGTCTCTGATTTCATCAACGTTTGACTGCACTGCCGTTACTGGGAAGACACCCTGGTACTTGTACTTCATGACTTTGGCCTTTGATGGAGATGATTCTGACATGAGCTCTAGAGAGAACTATGAATTCGAACACCATGAACGTTGATTGAGAACTACAAAAGGCCATGATCTTGCAGTTAGAGGAAAAATTGGATAAACTAGGTCAACTACGATTCGATGATCATGGACAGGAAGGCACACGTTTGAAGGGCTTAAGTGCGCAAATCAAGGCGAAGGCGAAAGCGGGCTTTTAGTTTTGAAAGGAGAATTTTCCCTATGTTGGGGAAAAATCCAGGAAAATGTGCTTGAGCGGGTGATTTCACCGCCATTGCAAGTTGGGAGAGACTTCAGGTGTAAAGGCGATTGAAAACGCCGCTTTTGCATGTGTATGGGAAGTTTTCATTTAACATGCGTGAGCGGTCAATATTACCGCTATTACATGTAATGAGTGAAAATCTCAAGTGTTTGGGCGGGTGTATCGGCCGCTTCGGCAGGGGAAGTGCCTTTAAAAGGTTTTGGTGCTAAAGCGGTGAAAATGCCCACTATCGCACATGCATCGTCGCTCAAAAATACCCGTTAGAGCGGCAAAAACTACCGTCATTGCACATCACGGAAATTGCAAAGTTAAGGGTCTAAGCGGTGAATTTGGTCGTTGATACATCTCTTCGAGAGTTGTATCAACGGTGAGGTTTTAAATGGTGAAAACACAGCGACCTCAAAACAAAAACCCTAGGGAACCTATGGTGTATGGGCGGATACACGCCAGATGCAAACCACAAACAGACTTTCACAACAACAAAACACAATTACGAACATAACAAAAATAAAAAGGGATAAAAACCTAGCAAAAATCTTAAACAAAAACGTGAATAAGGGGGAACGGAAACAAAAGAGAACCTTACCCGTGATATCAGCAGAAAACCCTCACCGTTTGAGGATGAATTTGAATGAAACCCTAACTGGTGTGCGTGATTGAGTGATGCGAGGGATCTAGAGAATAGCTCGGGAGGAAAAGTGAAATGGCAAAATAAGCCATCGAAACATATTAAATAACTCGAACACAAGTGTTTAGCGAATGGCACGAGTGGCCATTAATGGCACTCCAGTCAAAAGATCCGGAGATCTTGCTCGGGTGGAGGTTTTAGCCGCCGATGCACAAACATAAGCAAACATGTACTGGCAGCGAAATCTGCCACTTTTACATGTTAAATAAAAAGACATATGCGCCAGCGGCAATTTACGCCACCTTTACATGTTACATAAAAACAAGCTAAAAGGAGATATGTAGGAGCGACATTTTTAGCCGCTCTTGCATATCAAGACTCAAAAACTTACTAACTTCTAAAAATGACCTAAATGAACATTTTTACCGATTTACGACTTGAACGATCTTCGCACATATCGAGAAAATGATTCAAAGGAATGTCATAAACCCATCTAGAATGTCAAACGACTTTGCACGAGATCAAGGGAATCTTGTCTCGATTCACGAGCTTAGAGTGTAGATTCACGAAACGGACAAGTTTCGTGGGGTGTTGTCTACAAAAACGAGCGTAGCTGATTTTGAGAACAACACATTCCTACCAGTCACCTTTTGTATCCAACACAATGTACATTCTCACATACATTCTCAAGATACATTTGCGATATACATTTGCATTACACCTTCGGTGAAACAAAATGAACCTTACACTGATGCAAACCTCTGCAACTCTACAACTGAACAACTCACACAGAAACAACAAAACTCAAAAAAATGGAAAATGATCTACTCCTAAGGAAGTCATTCCACTGAATTCAAAGAAATCTCAACCAGTGGAATGCTTTTGATCTACATTCTTGCGATTAGATCAAACAGAACTTCTTTATTCCTCAGAAACTATACATACAATCAATTTTCTCCGTCTGTGCCTCACTGTGTCTTTCGTAATGAACACAGACCAACTATATAGACTCACATATCGACAGTTACACAAGATGGAAGGTGAACTGCCCTATAACCACCTCTATCATTTAGTTACAATCCATTCAGTTCGGTTACAACACGTATACAGACTCAGTTTTATGTCATTACATCGGCCAAGTATGACTCAACATGGCACTAAGGCCTTACAATATGACACTTGGACAGAATAGAAAATGCATAGAATCCTCAGAATTCTTAGATTCTCAGGGTGCTTCTGCACCAAACAATCTTTAGGTGAGAATCATCACCCAAGTACACCTTTCCACCATCATATTCTTCATACTTCAAAAACCAACCCCGATGCAAGGTCATGTGAAAAGATGCACCATAGTCAATAAGCCACACATCCTCAGATGTATGCATTGCCAAGGCAGTGACAAACACTTCTCCTTCATCCTGAGAGGACCTATCAGAATCTGAATCATAGTTCTTCTTCTTTTTCTTTTTCTCCTCCTTACACTCCTTGCGGAAGTGACCAGGTTTGCTGCAATTCCAACACAAGGCCTTGGACTTTCTGGGAGACTTAGATCTCCCACGGGAATTGGATCTTCCTTTTTCTTCCTTCTTATCCTTTTTATTTCCCTTCTCTTTAGATCCACCACAAACCGCAAGAGCCTCCTTAGCCGATACGGAAGTCTTTCTCTGCATCTCTTCAGACAACAACCAAGAAACCACTTCATCCATCTTGAAGATGGTAGTGGTACTCCCAATCGCCATAACAAGGTGATCCCATGAATATGGTAAGGAAAATAGTAATGTCATACATAGATCATCCTCCTCCATCTTCGTACCAAAAAGATTAACTAGGAAGCAAGCATATTGAATGTATTCAAGTGATCAATGAGAGATCCTCCATCTTCCATCCTCAAAGAATATAATTTCTTTCACAAGAATAACTTGTTGACTAGGGATTTAGCCTGATAAACATCTCCAAGATTCTTCCAAAGATCCTTTGCAGTCTTCTCTTCAGGGATATTCAGGAGCACTGAATCAACCAAACAAAGTCTTATCAAACCCTTAGCTTTTTGATCTTTGAGATCCCAGTCTGCTTGATACATTGTCATTGGTTTTGAACTAGATATGGCATTCCATAAATCCCAATCTACAAGCACGTCCTCCATTTTGAGTTCCCACAACTCAAAATTACTTCCATTAAACTTCTCTATCTCAAACTTCCCAGATGTGCTCGCCATCTCTTTCCTGCAACAAAGATTTTGAAATCCTATGCACAAGCTCCCACTCAAATGAAGATTACCTCAAAAAACCCTCTACCCAACAACTAGAACCAAAGGTGATCAGGCTTTGATACCAACTGAAAGGAAGAAAGGTATGCAGAAAATGCTTCCTACACTGATCTACTAAGGAAAGATTTATGCAAATTTTAACTTTTACAATTACAGATTAAGATGCACATTAACAGAAAGATAATAACAATATTCAAATGCAAAACTCACAAAACAAGATATACATGGGGAAAACTCTTTCAGGTAAAAAACTCCACACTCCAAAGCCACCCAATATATTATTTAGGAATCAAGAAGATTACCATATACTTACAACCAGAGATCCAAGAGGTAACTCAACATCTATAAGACTCTTACACACAACCTCCATCTCAAGCCCCTGATATATAAGAGATACAATAGAGTAAACTGTCAATGGTAATTATAAAACCATGAGCTAAAACCACCCAAAAGTGGTGCTCAAATTATCTCCAATCAAAGATGCCTTGTGATGTGCCAAAACACACACCAACACATGTAACTCTCCCCTTTATAGCTCTTTTGAGTGCCCAACATGTTTTCACATTTCCCAAAAATAGGAGGTCCAACTTCTGAAGGTCATAACATTTGATCCAGATGTCTGATTGACGAACCATTTAATGTGTCAAAAATCTCATGAAGAGATCTATCAATATATAACCCACTTCATTGGTTATGACAACTTTTGAGGTTTTTAAGGACCTCTAAGTGCCTCAAAACTGAGTTCAAAACTTTTTTCAGTGATTTCAAAAAATAGAAACTTTAATCCAAATATGATCTTGAGTCGCAACTCACCCGAGATGTTTACTTAGAAGTTTTGCACCTTTTGGGAAAATTTTTAGGTCAATCCGAGGTCAAATATAGAGTTACTAAAAATAGTAAGTCCTGCCATTTTTAGCCCTTTTAGAAACTTTGAAAGTTCTAGACCATTCTCCAAGATAAAGGGTATTCAAAAGGACCAAAACTGGGAAGAATAATAACCTTTTGTAGTTGCAAGGTTGAGACACTTTTCCTAATAGTAGGTCATGAACAACATCATGTGGAGAAAACTCAACAATCTTCCTATCCCCAGTATGATATATTTAATAGACGGAGAGAAGATTGGTAGAGAGTTCAAGAACAAAGAGGACATCCTTAATGCAACCATCTGCCAGCTAAACTGAACCTGACCCCATAATTGGAATTTGTGAAGAGTTTGCCATTGAAATATGAGAAGTGTTGCTATCAGAAAGAGACTCAAGAAGATCAACTGAATGAGTCATGTGATGTAAGGCTCCTAAGTCAACTATCCAATGTGATGTAGATGAATTCAAACATGTAGTAGTAAGGGCATGGCCTTTGCTAGGTTTGGGAGTATCAATGTTGTGTTTTTTCATGGGTTCTTTCAAAGCCTCAATCCTTCAATGAAAAATCTTGGCATCATGATTTTGAATCCCACAAAAAGTACATGGACATCTACTTTTCTTCTTGAAAGAATTTTTACTTGACTTAGAAGATGTTGTATTGGAAGTATCAGATTTGGTCTTCTGCTTAGATGATTTCTCATTGCTTGAAGATGATTCTATATTTGACTATTTTGAATGCTTATTACCTTTACCCTTAGATGCATGAACTACTAATGCTTGACTTTTTGAAGAAGTGTTAGAATCCATGGAGAGTAACTTAGATTGTTCTCTTGTGAGTTGATCACAAAATTGTTTGAAAGTAGACATAGTAAATGTTGAACCAAGTGCATCCATTATAGAGTAAAATGTAGAAGTGAAGACCTGATAGGGGCCTTTTGACTTTGACAAAACCAAGAAGACACACTCCTTATCTATTTTTGTTTTACCACAACCTTGAAGTTGAGAAAGCAAAGAATTGAACTTGACCAAGTAATCTTCAATTGAAGGGAAGACATCAGGTGACAAAGTTGTTAATTCAACATCCAATTGAAGTATTTTGAACTCATCAACTTTACCAAATAAATAACTAAATTTGTCCCGCATTTGCTTAGGAGTTGTACAATTGCTTAGATGAAATTGCAATTTATCATATACATGGAGGCCAATGATTCCCATTGCCTCATCTAACTTATTGCGATAGACAAATTGTTCATACTCTCTATTGAATTGTAGTTGTTGATCATTTAACATTTACCATAACCGTTTAGATTGAAGAAGTTGTTGTACTTTAGTTTTCCATGTGTGAAAATTATGTGGTGTTAACAGATCAATTTTAGGATCCATGCTTGAGAAACACAAAGAGGCACGTAAATTATGTCTTGCAAACCCCCCCAAGTTTGATTAAAACTATAAAAGAAACCCCCCAGAAAATTGTCACTTTATAACAGTAGTGCATTAAGCAAGTCTAACTGGAATGAAAAATGGCACTTTATAACAGCAGTGCAAAATCATTTCCAATAGATTTGTCATGAAAAATTATGCACTTTCTAATGGCACTCAATTTCGAGTTGCCAGTCGAAAGATATAATAGTTTCAGTGGGTACGAAGCTTGCTTTACAAAGGAAGAAAAAAAGTGAGAAAATGGGATAATTCCCAAATTGTCTTGACACAACTTTTTCAGTGTTGGAACTAACTTCTCATCAACTATAAATGCACTCACACGCTATGCGCTTGCTCAGCTTCCTTCAAGACAAATCCAAGTCCCACCTTCTAGTTGTCATATCATCACAACAATGTAGGGAATATTCCTTGGTACCTCTCTATAATGTGCTAGCACAATCCAAAATAAAACTTGCACGTAGCAATTAGTTCGGCAAGTATAATCCTGGTCCCACCAACCCGAAATCTACGGCCATTACACCAGCACAAGGCTAACAAACCTGACAAATCTAATACCTGCAATATTACAATAGATATCCACATGTCTTCAATATTTTTGCATGGGAGAGGTCGATCACTAGGCTCATGGGGCTGGTCATGAATGAAGCTAAGGACATTAAGTCGCAACTTAAGATTGGGGTGACCACCTATCATAGGTTAGCTTAAAATTATAGCATAGGCTTCTGAAAAGGCTTTAGGGTTTAAACTTATAAGTCATATATTAGGCCAACATTCAAGGTTTAAGATTAGAGAACAAAGAAATCATGGGGGAGGGGTTCCACCAATGGCTCTAGTTGGGGACACATAACTCCTGTAGTCATGATGAGAATCACAAAACTCTGGGGTACAGACCATGTGTTAAGTTCATTAGAGGAGCTAGAGACTGATTGAAAGGTTGCTCAAATATCCTCAAAGAAACTGAAGACCGATTGAAAGCAAACTCAAATTCCCATCCTTTTACTAAGTCTTCAGTTGTCATGAGGTGGCCAAGGGCCACCAGAAATAAGAAATCAACACTTGGCTCTATCAAATATCTTGTTTTCAGCAAACATCCCTATGCTCAACCTAATGGACCATACAACCATACTGTCAATTAAATCAACCTACACTAAGTGAACAATGTTAGCACATGATAAGAGATATACATCAATTTCATCATTTAGATATTCATGTTGCCTGTTGTCATCATAATTCCTTACATATATGTCACTCTTATTTGGGAGAGAGAATATCTCACAACCCTCCATATGATTATTACTTTTGACCTTATCTTTGTGTACCAATTCAAATCTAAAACTTTCATAAAATACTTCTGACAATTCTTGTTGTAGACCACTTTTATCACATCCTAAATCTTCATTAGATAGGATGAAGGTTTCATATTCAACCACCCCTTTTCCTTGTTCTTTATCAAATTGGTACTCCTTTAGATTTTGTAATCCATCTACTTCATCGTACATCTTGGTATTTTGTTTGGAAGATTCAGTTGAATCTAAGTCATGACCTCCACAAGGCAGAATAATCCTGTTAGACTTTTGAGCATATGAAACTCAATCAGTTTTTACCAATTCATAAATAAGTCCACTTTCCTTCATCTAATCCTTATCAAGCCCCTCACATTCTTCATTATCTACAAAAATAGGATTATCCCTGCACCAATATGGGTCATTGTTTCGCATTGTTGGTGGAGCTAAAGGCTCATCATAAAGAACATGTATCCAGGTCTTAAATGTTTCCACCATGTCATTATGAGAATCTTCAACATCATCTTGCTTAAACTCGTCAGAGGAATACACACATTCATCATCATAATCAATAATCATCTCATTTTCATTTTCAACAAAGGAGGCACCTTCATTGGTGTGCATAATAGTAGGAGTAAATGTTTCTATCTTTGCTTCACACAATCTATCATCCATACTTATAAAACAATATTCAACATTTGAATTGCACATCACCTCATGTATATGTTTGCAGTTACCTTCAAATTTAGTTCTTTTAGAAAAAGCTTGAACACTACTACTTATGTGACAATCATGACTGCTTTGTTGTATCATGAATTCCTCATTTTTGTTCTGTTGTCATATTTTGCCCAGCCCAAAGTATCCCAAAAATCCCTTCTTCCATCAAAAATATCTAATCTAAGACACCTGAAATGGAAGAAGTTTTCCCCTTAGAGAAAACCCAGAAAATCCCTAAAATTTTCTAAGTGTTTTGTCTCTTTATTTTGCCTTAGTCAGCAAATTTCTATTTTGGCGAACCTTTGGTTTGTAGGTTTGGAGGTTTGCCAATTCATCAGTTTTCTGACTGAAGAGGCACAATAGGCAAAGGGAGAAATGTTTAAGTAAAGGAAGAGAGGCGGAGGAGTGCTTTGTTGGCAAAACCTCAGGTTTACGAACCTCTTGGTTCACCGATCGACAAATTCACCAACTAAGTAAATGGAGGCCCAAAATGGCTAAGGTAGGGCGGCAGGATGATTTCAAAGAAAAGCTAAGGCATGGCAAGTAAAGGACGATCGAGAAATCAACAAAATGTTGAACTTTCTAAGTAGTTTAGATTTTCTTATATTCATCGATAAGATGATCCATCGGTAAGAAGAAAGGGGAAAGGTTAAAGGCTCGGTAGTTCATGAGGTTGCAAATTCGTCGATAAGGAGAAAGTAGGCAAAGGATCAGTGGTTTGAAAATGTGGATTTTTGCTGACAGAAGGGCTCAGGAAAAGAGACAAAGTCATCAGCAAATCTAAGGCTTGGTTCATGAAGAGAAAAGTTTGCTGATAAGGCAAAGGGTGAAAAATCAAAAGCAAAGGCAGAGTTCAAGAAGGTAAGGAATTGCCGATAAAAGGAAAAGCAGTTAAGGCCTTAACAAGGAAAGAAAGCAAAGAGCCACTGTCGGCGAATCAATAAAATGCCAAACAAGGTAGGCAGTTTGAAATTTTAAAGATTCACCAATGAGGTGATGGGAGAACCAATGGGGTGGTTGAGTTCGAGAAATTGGGGCTTCACCGACAAAGAAGGAAAGCAGTGAAGGTTTGGAAAAGGGAAAATTTACCGATAAGGTGAAAAGAAGTTAAGGAAGAGAAAAGTTTGCAAAAAATGGATTTTTGCCAATAAGGCAAAGGAAGTAGGCCTAGTTCTCAAAAGCATGGCTTTGCCGACAAGGCAAATAAGAAATGTAGGAAGCAAGCCAACAAGTTTGAAAAGATGAAAAATTGCCAATAAGGTGATAAGCAGAAGATGGAGATGGTTATGAAAATGAGGATTTCGCTGATAAGGTGACATAAGGGCCCGAGTAGTTCACAAAAGGAAGAAATCACTGACCAAAGGAAAATTATGCAGGAATTCAAATTCTTCTAGGACGCCATGGTAGATTTTAAAGTACAACACTTTAAAGTGTTGTAAAATCTTACAGATCCCTAAAATCATACCATCATCTAGGGAGAGGTACCCAACACTAAAATTTTGTAGGCCAAGTCAAACACAGGCAGTTGAAACAGTGGAATTCTTCAATGCTACGGTATAGATGAAGTTGCACGATGGATTTACAGGTACGCAAAAGGTATTTCAGGCCTTCTCTCATAAATGCACCGGCACCCATGCATGCAGGCAATCTCCCTTTGCCATTTTCAGACCTGTCAGAAGTATGGTCGTCATCCCTTCTGTAGATCTTCTGGCTACATTTCTAAGCAAAAACTTAAATGAAGCGTGGGCATGTCATGGGTCGTCTAACTGGATTTCAAGCCTATGAGTTTAAAATGCTATATATGCATATGAGAACAATGTAATACTGTTAGCTATTCTTCTAGGTTATTATATAGGTTGGAGAGTTCTTTACGATCAGACCTTGTAATGCAATTGCACGAACCAACTGGATCAAATACATTGTGCTTAATTTTGAGCCTTTGATGTCTCTAGTTGATTGTTCACCAACTAATGTAATTGGTTATTTCGTGTCTACTTTCTCTACAATAATTCTCCCTCTTTTGTAATGGTTATTTAGCCTTCATGATCAATACAATCATTGATATTTGCCTCTCTTATACTTTTACTTTGTGTTTAATTGAATCTCTAGCTTATTCTGTGGGTAAAACAGCCCCTCTTGCAGTTATAGTCTTCTAGTTCGAGCCTCTATTAAAAGTTGTAAGTCTGTGCGAGTTCATTTCAATATTTGAGACCATGTTTATGTTATGTCAGTCCCAGCTAACACTATAAATCTAGTGCATCACCTCTTTTAATTCCAATAGTTCTCCTTCCCCTTTTCTCGGCAAGTGTAGCATTAAATTTAGTTTAATTCTCTGAGCCTTAATCTCATAAAGAGGAACCAGCCTTCTCTAGAGGTCTAATCTCATCTGGAAGGTCCCCCATCTTGAAATCAGTCCCATTGTGTCATTGGAATGCTTGGAAAGCCTCCAAGCAGGGTGTAATTTCACGTGACAACATGTTCATTATAATAAAACCTCCCTTATTCTCATCAATCAGATAATCATGAATACTATTATTACTAATAACATTTTGAATCAAAGAGAACTCACCTCCTAACTTATCCTGCATACCTTTTTGAAGATCTTGGTGACCAGCTTGGTTGGCAATTACCTCTCCTCTTATCTTCCCGTACTTCTAATTATTCTCTATATATATTGGACATGCAAATGCCTGGCAAATTGTAGCAAGTTCCTTATCCCTTAGCATATAACTCATTTCTTCTTCTAATGCCCCCAAATATACAACCAAACAGAATGCATCATTTAGCCTTATATACTCTAGGATATCTATGATTGCTTTTGAAAACCTTAAATTGAAAGTAGACAATGATTCACACTCCTTTTGAATTGTCAGAAAATTAGTCACCAATGAAACCATATCAAATCTCTCACCAAATTGTTCTAAAAATGCAACCTTCAACTCAGACCATGAAGAGATAGAACATTTAGGTAAGAAAGAAAACCAATCCCTAGCATCATCCATTAATGATTGAACAAAGAGATTCATAACAACATCCTCATCTTTAATCTCATAATCTCCTATCGAATCACAAAAAGCTTGCAGATTCTTGATTGCCAATTTAGAAGTCTTTCCACTATATTTTGGCAAATATTTTCTTATTTCACTAGGGATAGCATTTGGGTAACCACTAATACCATTGAAATTCAAATCTTTGTACCTTTTAGCAAATTAAGCAATTCATTTTTTATACCTTTTTCAAAAGTGTTATGTTGTAAAATGTCCCCTAGGACTTTTACCTCCTAAGTTTAGCTCCCAGGTCCCTTGTTTTTCATATTGCATGTTCATTTTAACTCCCGATGCAAAATCCCTGAAAACCCATGTCAAACGAGGCTAAGAGGACCTTATTGAGTTGGATCCTACCTTGAAAATAGGACCTAGGGCTTGGGTACTCGTGCCCTAGTCCTGCTCTATTTGTTCGGGACCTAAATTTTAAATGTTAGTTATGTGACAATTAAAAGATTTTGTTGCCGACATCTTAAGTTTGAATTACAAAATTTGTAGCGGGAATGTATATATAAGCATGTTTAGGGTTTCATTTGTAAACTAGGAGAAGATGATCATGAAATTTTGGTGCACTTATGATTTTAGAGCATTCAAAGTGTTCATTGTGGCATAGCAGGCTTGTCTTGTTATTGTGTTTGTTATGCAAATTTGGCTTCATCTTCTCATGTGTTGAAGGATTTCCATCTACATGAGAGCTACACCTCCAAGGTGATATCTATTTGTGTTGAATCAATCATTTATCAATTTTTTTTGCCTCTATCCCACAGAGATACACACTCTTTATCAAACAACGGTGTTGGAAGGCTTGAATGCCATTCTGGGGCTTGACTGAGGCAAGCTCCTAAACACCACAACCCCCAACCCCCTTCTTTGTGATTGTAAGTAATAGGTGACATGCTCTACGGAAGTGGAGTTTTAGGAGGTTGTGACAGAATGTAGAGATCTTGTGTCTAAAGGAAAAATCACTACAAGGGCTTCGGCACCCACCTTGAAGCCCTCCATATTTGTAAACCTGGAAACTTCCGGGACAATGGTGAAGAGCAACAGATATTTTATGGAAACCTCTGAAGAAGTTGCCACCTTGGGCTTGGTTGCCTGCTCTTTATCCCCTGACTTTTCTGTATCTAGAATCTCAAAATCTGGTATGTATCTAATTTTCATTTGATATCTCTGTGTGCAACCATTTGTTAAAATTCGTTTGTTTATTTACGATTTTGCATAATTGGGGTTTTAAACATAATTGGGCATTAAATCAATACATTAATCAGCAAATTCCAAATTTTCCTATCGTTACAAGTGACAACCAACCTGTAGGTGAATCCTCTTGCAAAAGTTATGATTCAACTCAGTTAAATGTCCTTGAATGGTATGTAGTGAAAAGAGGATCTAGGCATATTTTTCAATCAACCCTATTTCCCACTTTTCCTACATAACATTTTGGTGAACCCATGTTTTTATTAAATTTTGCACCTTGCTGAGTGTTGTACTTTAGATTTACATTCATTCATTTCAATTTCATCTTATTGCATTTGAAAATTTAACAAAAAATTTGAAATTTTTAAAAATTTTGAAAAAAAAATTGACATCCTAGGCTTCAATTTTTGCATAGTTTGCATCAATTTCATTGAATTTCATCTAATCTCTAATTTTTACATCAGATATGATATAAATTACAGTTGTACATCATTCTATAATCACTTGCATTGCATTTTCATGCTTAAATTGTTAATTTTTCTTGAAATTGTTCATTTTCATATAACCTAGTTTTTCCAAAAGCTAGGGTTTGTGGTTAAAATCTTGTTTAAGATTTTACTACTCTTTTAAACACTCTTTTAGGACTGATTTCTAATTGTAATGTTTCATCATAGTGTGTTTTTGCATTTACATCTCAAATTTTGCATTTACACAGTCAATTTCAACAAAAACTAGCATATTCACTCATTTTTCCTTGAAATTGCACTTGCATTAAGCATTGTAGAAATTGTGACATCATTTTCAGATCTGAGTTGAGCTATTTTACATCATAAATCTGATTATATTTCATTCACACATCATTTTTCATAGTTTCATATCTTAATTTCACAATTAGGGTTTAAAATCCTTGCATTTTCACTAGATTTTGCCTTGTCATCTATCTAGATCTGCATTATAGGTGTGTTGTGAAGGATATTGCTGCATTATTGGACTAATAATAAGGATTTAATTCTCTTCCCATTTGCAATCTTGTCACAACACTTCTTCTTTTAGGCATTTGCATTGAAAGAAAAGTGAAAAATCAAGCATTTTAGATCTCAAACATACCTTCATCCTAGGGTTTGTTCTATTAGTTTGTGCATTAAGTGTTGTATGCTTTTGCATGAGTCTTATAATCCTCTTCCCTAATATAAATATCCCTTTAAGGAGAAGTATTAGACTAATGGGTTCTAGTGCCCTTGAAACCAACGGTATTCCTACATCTAAAAATCCATTGAACACCTTCTTTACAAAAGGAGAAACACAAAATTTACATGATATCATACCTCCTACAACTACAATTTAAGAACAAATATTTCATGATGTTGATGACTCTATTGAGGTGATAACACATGTACCTGATGAACAAATAAATAAACTTGATAAGGAACTAGCTAATTTTCAAGCATTTATGGAACATGAAAGGATAGCGGAAGAAGCTATACCTGCGATTCATAACATAAGAGAGTTGTTAAAATAAGGACAAGATGGTATTAATACACTCTGAGGCTTAGTGCATAATAATTTTATGTTGGTGACTAAATGTGTGAATATTATTAATAAAATGTCATCATTGTCTCATACACAAGTATCCGCACCTATACCGACTACTGGAATGTCTACTTTTACATCAACAATTCTAACCACTAATGCACATCCTTGTAGTAATGTCACCACTAATATTAGAGTATCTAATGGAATTAATTCATAAAATTACAAAGTTGTGGGATTCAACTATCAAAACTTAGCACCTAAGGTGACCTCTTTTATGAATACTCACTCTCAACCACCACTCAATCCCACTTATTCTCAACCACCTCTCACTTACAACTATTCTGAACCACTTCCACTCACAATTACTCTTAACCACCTTTCATTACTGTTGATGTGTAAAATTACGCAGGTGCCAACACCAACATGGGAAGTTTCAGGAACGTGGGACTTGCTACTTGAAACAACCTCCAGATTTTAAAGAAGCTGGCTCTTCTCTATCTTGTATGGGTTTTGGGGAAAAGGGTAGAAATTAACAGAAATAAAGATACAGTTTAAAGAAAATCTATCTATGGCGATGTGCCTGAATAATAAGTATCTCTCTCAACTTAAGCACAATGAAGCTATTCTCAAAATTCAGTTACGTTAAAGAGCAAATGTTGCATGGTTAACATAAACAGATATAATGAATAAACTCAAAGGCTCACGAACAGACAATTTACAATGACACAAAAAATATCAACCAAGGCACAGAACTTTGTCTTTCTCATTAATTTACCAGCAACATAAGAGGCACAGATACATGCACAGTTACATTTACTTTCTGAATCAAGAATAACAAAAATAAAGGCAAAATGATATTCACTAGTCATAGCAAAAGTCTCAAACTTCTCTATTGAATCTCTGATAGAAAATATCTCTAGCGAAACTATCTATCCTTCTCTGTCTATCCCCAATGTTACATATTTATAGCACAGGATCGACTCTAGATTGTCTGCAGGATCGACTCTAGATTGTCTGCACGATCGAATCCCAACGGCCTAACCGAACTAGAGCTAACTGGAAGTCCCTGACACTTAAAATCTTTTGGATCCACAAACAGTTACAATAACTGCAAGTCCATTGGTTGTGGCAAAAACATGTGTGGTGCATCCCTTCTATAGGGAAAAGACACTTGGCAACTTCCGCACTCTTTAAACAATGAACTCTGAGACACATGGCAGCATCCGTGCACATATAACTTGAAACTTCATCTCTCAGGAGAAACAGGAAACTGACACATGGTGGCATCCACAGCAACTAGAAGTAGATACGTGTCTTTATCTGCACCTTCTCGCTGAACTGTGTCTCTATATTCGGGTGGCCCCTGCTTGTGACAACTATCGCGATCCGCTGCACTGAAGCTCAAAGACATATTAGAAATGGGGTCCACAACTCTTCACTTACTAACTTTCAAATAGAGACAGGTGGCAGCTTCCGCAGTATCAACTATCTGGTACGTGGTAGCTTCCGCAGTCTCCTTATTACATTAGAACATTTTTGAAACTCAAGCGGAGGTTGACACATGTCAGGCTTCGTGAAACTGAAGAAACATTTATTATCGTTGGAAGAAAGGGGCAAAAGATTTTACTTGGGTGCTGCATCCACCACGTGGCACATTCCGCATCACTGAACATTTACACTGGGGCCTACCTCCATTTATTACTTTACATCAAAAGATATATAAACCGATACGTGGAAGCTGATAGTTGGCAAGCTCTGCAACTATCACAAAATACACATGGCTTCTTCCGCAGGCACACTGAAAGTTTATAACTATGTCTCCGCATGCAACACGTGGCGTCTTCTGCAAGGTCGCAACTTAGAATGTATTAGAGACATTTAATCCATGTGGCACGATCCACTGCAAAAGTTGTAACTTAGAAACTTAAGCAGCTTAAACCATAGCTCGACACTTGTTAGACTCCGCGGCACTGGCAAAAAGAAACCCACAGCAATAGTAAAATGAAACCCTTGTAAACCAAACCCTTTGCGGCCATTCTCAGAAACATTTATAGACACAGAAACATGAAACTCGCGGGCACGTTGCTAAAAACAAAATGTAGAGTTTCATACTCTACAATTACCACTCACAATCAATCTCCTCAAGATTTCATAACCACGGTTTCTAATTCTCAAACCGCATCTTCTAATGATGCCCTCCTAAACCAACTATTGCAAGGCATAACCTCTTTACAAAAAAAGATGATGAGCTTGAAAAATTCTTCACAACCTAATATACCAACTTATCATGCCCGTAATCCTCTATCTTATGCAATCTTGAGAACTCCTATGCCTGAGAAGTTTGAAACTCCTCGCTTTGAAAATATGGTGGAAAAGGTGATCCTAATACTCATGTGGCAGCATTCACGGCTATGTGTAGTGATTTCTACTTTGAAGAGGACTTGTTAGCAAAACTTTTCCCGCGATCTCTCAAAGATACTGCTTTAGAATGGTTTTGCTCTTTACCTTCAAATTCAATACACTCTTTCTCTCAACTAGTTGATCAATTCTTACAACATTTTCAAGTAAACATTAGACCTCAAGTATCATTGATTGATTTAGTTCATTGAAAAAAAGGTCTGAAAGAGAAGTTAACTGAGTTTATCAATTGGTATCAATCTCTTTATGTACAAATTCAATACCAGATGAATGATGAGGATGTTCAGAAGGTATTTATTACAAATCTACAACCTAACATGCGCGATAAGATCCTCTTGATGAAGTATAACTCTTTTCAATAATTATGCACAGCCCTTCGTGATTACCAACTTTCATCTAGTCAGTATGAAAACCAAAACTCGTTGGCTCAATTTGGTCAATCCATGGGTGGATCTTCACAAAACAACTTTAAGAGGAATAATAAGAGTTTCATCAAGGTTAATGGGCAGAATTCAAACAATTTTTCACAAGTGTCCTCTATCACTAATCAGAAGAGGGCACCGTTTCAGAATCGACAACAACAAAGACAATTCACTCTGATCTCTGACTCCTTACATTCTATCATGAATCAAGAAGTGAGTAATAACCTCTTGAAGCTTCCTCCAATTAAACTATTGGATGTTAGTAGATACAAGGACCTTACTTCGATGCTAATGCTTTTTGTCATTATCATTGACAACAAGGGCATGATACTGAATGATGTATGTGTCTTAAACATGAAATTCAAGACCTCATCGATTCAAATGTTATACAAGTAACTGGTGTGAATGACAATGGAAATAAGTCGATTGCTCCTCCGAATCAGAATTTATAGATTTTTAGTAATCCATTCCCTAGACATAATCAGAACAATATGAAAGAACAAAATATAGTAAAAGTTGAAGATGACTATTTGGATTATAATGAAATAGTGGGCATGATATAAGTGGATAAGGAGAAATTTGAGAATTCACCTCGTCTATGAAAAAATGGTATTTATGCTGAGGTTCCTCCTTTGTTATCCCTTCAAGGATCGGGAGCTAAACAAAATACATTGGAAAGACAAATAGAACAATCGAAACAAGAGATTATGACACAGAAAAAGGTTGATACGATGGAAGATAGTCCTTTTCACTATGATGGACGAACCCAAAAAAATAAGAAATCAAAAGATCAAAAAAGAATAAGACGGTTATCATCAATAGGAAATAACAGTGGCTCTCGCCCTCATAAGCAACAAAATATTTCAAATATACAAGGATTTTAAAAACAAGTACCGCATAAACATGCCGAAAACAAAGATCAAGCAGCTATGAACCACTCAAACTTCATACAAAACTTGGTCACCTATGTTGTAGCATTATTTTCTCATTTATGTGACCTCCCCTCTTGTGTTGTGTTCCCCCCATGATGTGTTATGTTTTGTTTAGGCCTCCATGGATGACCCTTGATACTCTTGTAAGGTCGAGGATACCAGGAGACTGCCTTTGTTGTGACAATTCTTCTATCTTGCTTCTCCTCTATTTTCATTGTTGTGGTTATGTTTTAGACGCATAGCGTTGCAGTTGATGACCTAGGAGCATCCTCATACATGATTTTTCCTAAGACACTTATTCTCCTCTCTCATTTTATTGTTTACCTTCTTCTAGTGATTCTACCTAGTTGGCGGATGACAAAAAATCAAATATATACTGATATAGATTGCGTGTCCCTTCAGCAAGCAAAGAAAAATGGACCTAGTCCATATATGAAGACGGGGTTGATTTATATTATCTAACGCTTGGCTAGTAGAATCACTCCATGTGATATTTTGATGTTGTCTTATCGTGCTAACAAATCATAACAATACATCTGCTCCATGCACTTTGATTGTTTTGGGTGTCTCGCCTTGTTGTTACACTTGGTTTTGAGATGCCTGCAGTATAAGCCCCATGGCTATACTCAGACTCAAACCTGTTTGTGTAGCCTTGGCTTCTTTATTTTCATGCATTGCTTAGATTAAGAAGTGTGTGTTTGTGAGAACTTTCAATGATCGTGAAGCGCATGTCACCTTTGGGGGCATGGTCTTTGCGAAAGCTCTTGTTCCCTTGTGTGTTTTCTCTCTACCTTAACATGCTTGATATTAGTACAAGACATCAACAACCTTAAGGTGGGGGCATATAAGGTAAGTTGTTTGATGATTTTGATACTAACGAAGCGTGTTTGTAATCCCTCTGCGGAGGCGGGATGTTGTATCTCCGGTGTGAGTGCACATTTTTATTCTATACTGCAATCAATAAAGCCCTTTGCGGAGGTGGGATATCATGCATATCCTTTTATTCAAATCCCTCTACGAAGGTGAGGATGGTGTATCTCTTGAGCTAGTGCACATCCTTGTTATTTCAAAAGTCCTCCAAGTAGGTGGGGTTGGTGTATCCTCCCTTAAGCATGTCTTTGGCAGTTGTTGTGGCATAAGCCCAATAGTCAGGTGTGCTTGTAGCATGCTTAAAATGGTGGGGGCTTAGCAATAAGTTCCTTCCATCGCCTTTGTCGTGTTTAAGATGTACAGTATGTCTTTGGCATGCTATATGGCACTCGTGTTTTCCATGTGTCTTATGTGTGTTTTCCCCTTTGTGTAGTCTAAATCTATGTGGGGAAATGTCCCTCCCTAAACTTGGGCTTTGTATGGCGTGTTTGTTCCCAAGTATAGTCCAAAGAGCATGGCAAAATGCCCCTCCTATGCTTTGGGATTTGTATGGTGTGCTTGTTCTCAAGTGTAGTCCAAAGAGCATGGTGAAATGCCCCTCCTACACTCTAAGATTTGTATTGTGTGTCTTCTTCCCCATATGTAGTCCAAAGAGCATGGCGAAATGCCCCTCCTACATTTTGGGTTGTGTATTGCATTTTTACTTTCCATGTATCTGCATTCATTTATATATATGAAAATGAAAAAGAAATAATCATTGTATTCATCATGTTTTGTGTGTCTTCAATACTGTCTTCTCCATGCCTTGTGTGACTGTTACTGTCTTCTCTGTGTTTTATGTACCTGTTACTGTCTTCACTGTGTTTGGTGTGTCTGCGGCATATTTTCTCTAATGTCTACCTAAGACTGGGGGCTAGAAATAGTTCCTCAATCTTTGCATATGCATTAGCTTCAAGTGCCTAGTGTGTTTGTTATGTTTTGACCGTACTTTAATGCATGTATGGGTCATATGATCATACATACATTAAAGTGGGGGCTAAATGTTATGTTGTAAAATGTCCCCCTAGGACTTTTACCTCCTAAGTTTAGCTCCCAAGTCCTTTGTTTTTCATATTGCATGTTCATTTTAACTCCCGATGCAAAATCCCTAAAAACCCATGTCAAATGGGGCTAAGGGGACCTTATTGAGTTGGATCTTGCCTTAAAAATGGGACCTAGGGCTTGGGCACTCGCACCCTAGTCCTACCCTATTTGGTCGGGACCTAAATTTTAAATGTTAGTTATGTGACTGTTAAAAGGTTTTGTTGCCGACATCTTAAGTTTGAATTACGAAATTTTTAACAGGAATGCATATATAAGCATGTTTAGGGTTTCATTTGTAAACTAGGAGAAGATGATTATGAACTTTTGGTGTACTTATGGTTTTAGAGCATTCAAAGCATTCATTGTGGTAGAGCAGACTTGTCTTGGTGTTTTTTATGCAGATTCGGCTTAATCTTCTCATGTGTTGAAGGATTTCCATCTACATGCAAGCTACACCTTCGAGGTGATATCTATTTGTGTTGAATCAATCATTTATCATTTTTTTTTTGCCTTTATCCCACAGGGATATGCACTCTTTATCAAACAACGGTGTTGGAAGGCTTAAATGCCATTCGAGGACTTGACTAAGGCAAGCTCCTAAACACCACAACACCCAACCCCCTCCTTTGTGATTACAGGGAATAGATGTCGTGTTCTATGGAAGTGGAGTTGCATGAGGCTGTGACAGAGTGTAGAGATCCCCTATCTAAAGGAAACAGCACTGCAAGGGCTTGGGTTCCCGCCCCAAAGCTCTCCAGATTTGTAGACCTACAAACTTCCAAGATAGTGGTGAAGAGCAACAAACATTTTCTGGAAACCTCTGAAGAAGTTGCCACCTTGGGCTTGGGTGCCTGCGCTTTATCCCCTGACTTTTCTGTATCTGAAATCTCAAAGTCTAGTATGTATTTAATTGTTATTTGATATCTCTATGTGCGAGCATTTGTCAGAATTCATTCGTTTATTTACGATTTTACATAATTAGGGTTTTAAGCATAATTGGGCATTAAATTAACACATTAATCAAAAAATTCTAAATTTTCCTATCATTACAAGTGACAACCAACCTGTAGGTGAATCCTCTTGGAAAATTTGTGATTCAACTCTATTAAATGTCCTTGAATGGTATGTAGTGAAAGGAGGATCTAGGCATATTATTCAATCAACCTTATTTCCCACTTTTCCTACATAACAGAAAGTATGGATAAGATATGGTACCTGGAATTGTATTGTAGCCTTAAACAAATTCAGAGTCGCTACCTCAAAAAGAGGACTAAAAATAATAAAATCCTTCTGGGTTGATCCTTCCAATAGAGAACCTTCTTTCTCAATCACTACAATACCTTCAATGTCTAACCCTAAAAATTAGGCTAGACTACTTCTTGACTCTTTCCAACTAGATAACTAAGCTTTCCCCAATAGTCACCAATTCTGTTGGTTCCCAAATCTGTACACATCAAACTCTAAAGATTTGCCACTTCTTATTATCAAGTTCAATGGAGACTTGACCAACAGAGTGGGAGATTGTTCAGCAAGGTGGGAAACTATCCACACTTACCTCCCCTACACTTTAGGCTCTACCAAACCTAGGGGTGTCCCTTACTATAACAACATCAAATATATCTTTCATTTCAATCAGGCAGATATGTTCTCACAAATATGTACCAAGATTTGTAAGATTAATCCCAGACTGGCAATGTTCTTGAATTAGCTTCACTATTTCAGTTTGAGAACATGCAACACCTAGACTAAAACAAAACAAAACACAAATTCAAATGATTTGTCTTTTAAATCCTCATCATTTCTAGACCCTTGGGCAAGTACATTTTTGGATCAGTACCTTATCAGGGTAACAAAGTCAAAATAATCCCACACTGCAAATGTTCCTTTTATGACAACAAAATTCCAAATTCATAGAGTATATCTGTATCAATGACTTGCAATGACACACCCAAGAAAAAGTATTTCCTGGAACTCTTCTTCTATAATCCCTAATGTAATACATCACTTCCTATGTTTTGCTTAAAGCATGTTTAATCTAATCCTTGATTAGAAGGCGTAAACAAAAACATTCAGTACAACAAATGTGCATAAGTGAAGTCTAGAACCCTTGATTCATTCATTCAAAAAAGAAATGCATACATTCAAGGAGACAATTGCAAGAAACACACACATATAGTGTTACTCATATATTGCAATCTGAACTAAAAATTGGCATACAAGAATTTTATTCATATGCAGGCAAAAATTATGCTCTGCAATCTTGACAACACACCTACTCATTACATAGATCACTCCCCAAGATGTGGATAACTTGTATCCAAATCCCCGAACTGGATGCCTTCCTACACTGTCTACTACTTCTATTATTATATCTTCTATGACACTTGAAACCCATTTAAATAGCCAAACTATGTCGGCCAGGATTTTTGTAGTACAACTTTTCAGTTACAATACATTTAATATTTGTGACTTAAGCAATTACATTCATGTTTTGATTGGAGGGTACTTTCTTTTATCCAATTCCTTGTTCCACAATGTTCTAATTGTATAGAAATCCCCTAAGGCAATTAAAAACAAATGTCTCCTCTTTATCCAGTACTCAAGCTCATATAAAGGGTTGCTGGGAAGGCAACTTAACTCCTTACCCCTTCAAAACTCATCCACTAGAGATATAAAAGTTGGAATCACCTAGGCATCCCCAATAGTTGAACTAAAAGATGTTATCCTTACCGAGGCCAGGAATTATTTGACTCTATGAGCAGAGTCTTGCTTCTGTATTATGCTCCCTGAATCAAAACATGATGCATTCCTTCTACTATCGTCCTTGATGGAGGTCATCAAGGGGAAGAATGACGTGAGCAAAAACTGATATCTCTTGTCTCACACTCTTGAATGCTAGTCCTGGTAGGGGTCATAGTAATTATGTTTAGTCAGCCCACCTCCGGGAAATAGCTTCATGCAGTTGGAGTATTTGGATGATCTGACCAGTCTCCCACCAAAATTATATTATTCATCCATGGTTTTGGTAAACTAGCAAGACTATTGAAGCCAAATACTCACATTCTTTCCAATTCCTCCCATTCTAATGGTCAATACCTAGTTCCTCCTTAATTCAGAATGAACAGACCTGCAACCAAGAGAACAGGGGAATACTTCTTTGGGAAACAAAAGATAAAAATTGTAGGAAAGTATTATGCACAATACTCATGATGGAAATTGATGTGAACAATTCATGAGAATACTTCCATATATAACAAGAATGGATGAAGGTCCTTCATCCAAGCAATTTCCATTTTCCAATAACTTCCTTAATTTCACTCCAGGTGTTCGCAAGCTCGTCTCATTTGAATTCATGTCTGGAAATCCTTAATTGACCTATCCACACCCTCCAAAGCATGAAACAGAGGCACATATTAATGTCACCTGACCTGAAATGCCTTTCACATGGGAAATAAAGGCCTGGTTCATGTACCAAGATCCAACTAAGTATCAATAATTAATTGAGAAATGTGTTGATTGTCAAATCATCTTCTCGCATACTCGAGCCACATCATATAGATCACATCAAAACATAGCTAATAATTTCAAAAACCTGAACAAACATGCCATGTTACTATTGCTTCAAAATTTGAACTTGAACCGTTGATTTGGAACACATACGATTATGAGCTCAAATAGGAGTAAAATCCATCATCCAATCTGGGATTTCCAACAAGGAAAGTCTTTCAATCAACAAACCACGACTTCTCCACATGTCACCTTATCGTAGCAACACAAGCATGGCCAGGACCCACACCACTACCTCTATGCTTGCATGCTATCCGCATCTCATCTTCCTTCAAGACAAATCTAGGTCCCACCTTCCAGTTGTCATATCATCATAACAGTGCAAGGAATATTTCATGAGAAATCAACCATTAACATAAAGTACTAACATATTTCATGAGCAATCAACCATTCACACATAATTAATGAACAACATATTATATACCCATCTTCATGCCTTCAATGTCTTAAGGATAATCATAGACATAATTAGTGTATATAGAAGTCTAGAAATGTCTTAGGAAATAGGTACTTAAAGCAAGAAAAACAAGACAAAACATGGCCTTATCACACCCCCCAACTAATCATGTTGATGGTCCTCCAGCAACCAAGGTCTCAGATTGTACTGAAGAGCTATTTATCTGTAATTTGTAGGTTCTTCTACTCCTCTATCCTGTTTGAGGTAGAAGCCCTTGTGTTCTGCCAACCTATTCCACCTGGCTTGTTCTGTCTCCTAATCCATCCTCTACCTTGTCCAATGTGGAATAGGATGAAGAAGTAGGGGAGGATGGAATACTAATGGTAACCAAGTTATCCTATGTTCATTGGTTGATCTTATATATTCATGTGCCCTGTTGATTTCTACTGAGAGGTTAAATACTAAATGAGGCTCTTTCCTTTGCAGTTTTGGTGTCAACTCTTTCCATCTACCCTGTGAGAAACCCAAAGCTTCCTTACCAATTCCTTCATCCAATTCCCTGAATTTATTTTAATCCATGGCTCTACATTCCAGGAGTTTATTTTCTACCTCTAGATGTTCAATCAAGTCCACCCATTCCTCTACTATCTTTTGGGGAGTTGGAGATTCTACCCTTAATTTGAGAGGAAGTGACTTCTCTCTTTCATTATATTGTTGTAGTAACTCTCCCCTCCTGTGCTCATTTTGAATGAATGATGCTAAGGGCTTCAATTGCACACCCCTAATTACAAATAGGGGATTCCAATGAGTATCATATGGAATGGCAAGTTCGTGTAGGTAGAATTCATACAGTTGGTTTTGCATTTTAAAAGTAGCTCTTTGGTAAGCTATTAGAAATAAGGTAGGTGTAAAAAGGGAGACATGGGCATCACTGTAAAGTTGGCTAAACTGAAAGCTCAAATACTGCTCCTATAGATGGAGGGCATAAACCCTTGCAGGTGGCCGACACCTTATCAATTGAACAATCATGTCTGCCATTTTGTCTATTTTGAATTTCAACCTTTTTATTTCTATGTTTTTCACCTCTATCTCCTTGCTATGTTTCTCCTTGTTCTTTTACTAATTTATCTATCTCATTCCATAGTTGCAGGGTAATTATAAATAAGGTGAGTGGAGCAGGTTCCTCATATTGCTCTTCTGGTTGCATAGGCTCTAGATTCCTTCTGTTGATCTCTATGATGGTCAATTGGGCCAAATGTTCTAGTCCTGACCCTTGTTTCTAGAAGACATGTAGCTGATCCTCCAACTTCTTAACCTATTAATTTGACCCTGTCTCTTTTTGTTGATAATCCCTCAATTGCTTCTCCAATTTTGCAATTTCCTATAGGGCTAGCTGTAACTCATCCTTCTCACCCTCTGTTGTGCCTTTATAATCTAACAACAATTCTTCTTCTTGTGTTTCATCTTGAGGGGCTGAGAAATTTGGTTATTCAGTTTCAGGGGGAGGTTTATGCTTTTTCCTGGCTGTATAGAAATCTTCCTCCTTAGACTCTACATCAGAATTTGGGATGAGTGTGTAACCCACATTTTTCTACTCTCTATCAACAAACAGATGCTCCCTTTTAGAGTCTGTATCTGGGTGAATATCAACTACATTTTTCTTTTCAGGTTCCCCTGAAAGTTCTTTTTCCTTTAGGTGACCTGAATGCCTACATGATTGAGTAGGGATTCTTTGTTTCTTCTTAACTCTGGACGAAGAAGCAAATGATTTCCTTTTCTTGATGACTTATGAAACACAAAGGGTTTCATAGGTAGTTTCAAGTGCTGCGGGTGGTGAGCTAAAAGCTACAAGCTGCAACTTTTGTTTTGACTTTTTCTTTTTACGGCTAGAAGTCTGAGGATACATGTTCTGGCAAGGGGATAGAAATTGGTGAGACTGCATGTGTGGAAGAACTAGAAGGTTTTTCAATAGGATTATCAGAGTTCAAAGTTGGATGCTCCTCAACAATTACATGGTAATGGGTAGGTAAAGGTTCTGTGTTGCTGGCAAGAAGTTGAGTCCACTTTTTGGCCAAAAAGTGGAAGTGTTTTCCCTGATTTTTAGAATTTGTCACATTTGACCTCAAAATTTGAAGCACTTAGAGATGGAATCTTGAAAAAAGTCACTAATAATAAAATGTAGTACTCAGAGCCTAGTTTCTAAATATATAATTTATTTGAATACCCAGATAATACAAATTGATTTTCAATAGGCATTTCTAAAAACCACTGTTTAAAAGTCACTTTTTTTTTACTATACCATGCATGTGTACGTCATCCATATTTTGACCCAAATAATCATATTTTTCTAAATACTTTTAGCAAAAGATTTGTAACTCACTTAAGCATGTTTTCCATATTTTTTTGTAATTTTCTATTGGATAGATTTTTTTTTGTTAATTTTTTATTGGCCATATTTGGTGTTTTGAAAAATTGTCATGTACTTCATGCATAAGATGACCTAAACTTATCATTTTTTGAATTTTCTTTTTTTCAAATTGAAAAGAATTGTATAAAGTACGTTTTCATACAATTTGTTTTTCAAAAAATTATTTTAATAAAAAGTTATTAAAATACTAAAAAACCCTGATAATTCAAGTTTATGGACTTGTTTCATTAAAAATTAATTGAAAAATAGAAACAATAATCCAATTGTAAAAATAACTATATATTTGGAATCTACACTATCTCATCTATAATAGGTTTTAATTTTGTCAAAAACTTCTTTTAAAAAAGTCGTCAGCCATATTGCCAAAGTCCATTTCTTCAAAAAATTTGAAGCTTTTTGTTTAAAAAATAAATAATAAATACAAAAATATGTCCAAAACTAAAAAAAATTATATATTTTAAAACTAGACATTGTCATCTTAAATGGGTTTAATTTCATCCAAAAAATTTTAAAAAAACTTTGTCAACCATATTGCTAAAATCCATCATTTCTAAAAATATTTTGTACTAAGGCTTCCACTAAAAGTGGACCCAACTTCTTACACTTCTAGGTGAGAAGAGGTTGCAGGTGCTTCCTCTTCTTCTCCTATTTGTAAATTTTCTACCCATGCCTCCTCTTCTCTCTCTGGTTCAACACTCACAGGCCCCTCATTAACATGATTAACTTCAAGAAATCATTCCCAAGAAAATTTAGGGTACTGGATAGATAAACTCATCTTTACTAATAGCACAATCAAACCATGATGAGACAATGAAGACTAACAATTTTTCTTTCTATATTTAGTAAACATCCTTTTTAACAAATTGAACAAAAAATTTGGAACATTAACTACCCTTCTATGATAGAGATGGCTCAAAAGTTTGAAATGCACAATATAGAGCAAAGATTGCCTCTCATCACAGGTAAGATATTTAATAATATGGTTAGCTATAAAGGCCCATAACCAGGGTAAAGAGAGTCATTTGGTACCTTGAGGTGTATATTCCATCATTTCCCCTGGTTGTATGAACTCGGCCCTTGCAGAAATGGCATATGCTCTTATAGGGAATTCTTCTCCAGCTACCTGTAGCCCTGTAACTTCAACTATAGAAACTACAGTCACATCAACCCGTAAGTCTTTCACTATAGCTTCCTCCTTCTTGAATGTTTGCAAACTGATGGGTAATGTATTTAGTATATTCTGTTATCCTAAGAAAATATTGCAACCATCCTGCTTGTTAAAAAATTAGCAAGCACTCCCTATCAACTAATAGTGCATAGTGAACAGTAGGCTCTCTCCTGATTGGCTCATCACCCATCATGATATCTCATGAAAACTTCCAATCCCCTGCTTTCTATTTAATTCTACTCATCAAATTAATCACCAGAACCTTAGTACCAATTTGCTTCTGCCAATTGCTAGTCTGTTGGCTTGTATGTTATTGGGTAGATGGTAATAATTATGGAGTAAGGGATTAAGAAGTTTGAATGTACGTAAAATAATTCTGTATCCCCCAACTATAAGTTCATTTGTCCTCAAATGAGAAGACAGACCATTGGTACAGAAGAATGGATTTAAAGCATGCCAAAGTGATATAATATGTAAAATTAATGATGTGCAAAATATGAAAGACATAAAATAAGAAGTGTATACGCCTAAAAATGACACGATTCAGTCTAAATAAATGTTCTTAATATTTATTCCATCTAATTCCTCTATCAATAAATAAATAAACAAATTTATTTATTCGATTCATATTCCTCCAAATTAATTAAATATCAAAATATTTAATTGTCTCTTCTAAAGTCAAAATTAAATAAAATCCTTTATTTAATTAAATTCTTCTAAACAATTAAATAATTTTTAATTATTTAATTAAAATCAAAATTATTCTTCCAAATTTGAATAAATCAAATCAAATTTATTTAAATCCTCTCAATCTCTAAAAATAAGATACAATCAAGTGTTTTATTTATTTAATTAGCTTTCTTATCTTCTAATTCTTCAAATATCTTCTAAAATCTTTTAAAAATAAGTCTTCCTCTTCATGCACACAAAATTAAATAATTTACTATTTAATTTCTCTCAAATCATGCAAAAGAAAATCTCAAGTTGAGTTATCTATTCAATCAACCTTGTTTTTATCAATATCTCTTAAATTAGAAAAAAGCTTTCTAATTTATGAAAAGCATGTCTTATCTTTAGAAAAGAAAGTAATTAACTCAAATAAAACAGTTTTTATGTGACACTTGTCTTCTTCCTATTCGTGCACGTTCCTCAACTGTTCTCAACCGTTGATCTTCTCATTCTTTCTATACCGTCAATCTTCTCTCTCTCAAGTCTATAAATTGAACCATGTTCTTCCATTTCATTCATCCAAGCTTTAAGTATTGTTACTCTGCAGGAATTATAGCGCGCCTTTGGCACCAATTCCTTCATTGCTTGTGATCACACTCGTTACTATGCACTACTACCATTGTTGTGAAGCTCCTCTTCATTGCAATAAACTATCACTGTCATTCCCAATTGACATTCTTGAAACATAGCAAGGAAGTGCACTCTCTGAGGGCCCTATTTCATACATGCAAGAACGATTGTGATAGGCAATCAATGGAAGCTTCGAATTAAGGAGGTTTTCTTTGTTGTTTATTCATTGCTTTATTTGATTAATCTTTTTAGTTCACCATTTCATTGAAGTTTTGGGTAACTTGATATTATTGTTTATTCATTTGTTGATCCATTTTTACCCTAACAAGAAGCAATAAATGTTAATTAAAGTAAATAGAGAAATAAATACCATTGAGGTGATGCTAAAATTGGAATTGTTGCATGGAAAAATGATTGCATGGCGGATGAGTTGATGTGCTCGATGAACAAGATGGAGCAAATCACAATGATGTGCTAGTGAAGAGGTGTGCTGATGGAATGTGCAATAGATGTGTGACACGTAGCAAGAAAGTATAGACCAGTGAAAGATGGTGGCATGTGGATGTCGTGAGAAAAGATGTTGTAGGCAGTAGTGGTTGCATGCATGCAATCAAAATGTGAAATGAGCAGGTCCCATGTGCATTGGATGTGGGTGCAGCTTTTATAGGTCCCAAGTGAATGACAACCCTTAGCTGTGGGTGCAGCAAATACATGTCCCATGGAACAATAGGTTTCCTTTGGCTACATGTCCATTCAGCGAAGTGGTTGAATGGCAAAGGAAAGATCTAGTGTATAATGGTAACTGAAGTGATAGAGCCTAAACTTATGATTGGAAGATCACCTTGTTTTATTGCTATGTGATGTGTGTGCTTTGTTTTTTATTTATATACAAAGTTTGTAGAACTCAAACTTACTATGGAACTTCAATTAAGCCGGTAGCTTGATCTATTGTTGGAACAGTGTGATCAGCTGCAACTTGGTTGGTAGTCTCACCTTAGGTAGAGGGTTGTGGAACTTCAGTCAAGCTAGCAGCTTGATCTATTGTTGGAACATTGTTTTTAGCTGCTACTTGGTTGGAGACCTCACCTAAGGCAAGAGGCTGTTGAACTTCATTATCCATGTCTACCTTTAAGTGTTGGAGAAATGTAGATTTACTCAAAGGCTTCTTATACAATTTCAATCGATGTCCATTAACCATTAATGAGAATCTAACTTGGTCAATCATGGTTAATTGGAATGAACCATTTGGGAAAACCTCCCTGATCTCATAAGGGCCTAACCACCTGGTCTACAATTTGCCCTTATGATCTTTATACCTGGAGTCATAGAGAAGTGCCTAATCACCTTCCTGAAAGTCCTTTGTTTTGATATACTGATCATGCCATTTGATTCTCTAATTTTTCACTAATTCAGTGTGATGAACTGCTTCCATCCTTAACTCCTCCAAGGCATTAAGCTGATGTAGTCTTTCCTTTTGAGCTATTGACAGGTCCATACCAAGTTGGACAGTTGTTCTCAGTGTTTTGTATTCAAACTCAATAGGAAGGACAACTTTCTTTCCATAAACTAACTCATAAGGTGTGTACCCTGTTGTTGTCTTCCATGTAGTTCTATATGCCCAAACTACTTTAGAGAGTCTTGCTGCCCAATCTTTCTTATGTAATGCAACTATTTTTGTCAATATTGCCTCAAGCCCTCTATTGGTGACCTCAACTTGACCATTTGACTATGGAGGATAGGTAGTGGACTTCTTATGTCTAATTTCATATTCTTGAATAAGGCTAGCAATCAGTGCTGATGTAAACTATGCTCCTTGATCTGTGACTATTTCCCTTGGGGCACCATACCTTGTAAATATTTCCTCATAGAGGAATATAGCAACCTTACTATCTCTAGCTATTGTCAAAGCTTTCACTTCTACCCATTTTGTGAGGTAATCAGTGCAAAAAAGTATATATTCCTTGTGGTTAGAAGGTGGATCTATGGGTCCAATAAAATCAATGCCCCATTTGTCAAATGTTGTGACCACCAATTGTGGTTGTAGAAGCATTTCATCACTTCTTGTAGGTCTACCCATTCTTTGACAACAGTCACATCTTCTTGTATAGAGCGTTGTATCTTTATGCATTGTTGGCCAATAATACCTAGTATTTAGGATTTTGACTGCTTTCCTCTTAGTTCCAAAGTGTCCACCATAGGTTTCATAATGACATGCTCTGAGAATGGCATATACTTCATCATCTCTAATACACCTTCTCATAATATGATCAGGTCCTGTATAGAAGAGGTAACCATATACCAATGAATAAGGAAAGTTGTGCTCCACAAGGTGGTGCTTCTCTCTTGGTGATAGGTGTGGAGGTGTTTTCCCTATGACTAGATAATTTGCTATATCTGCATGCCAAGGAGTTTGTACAATTAGTGCAAATAAGTGTTCATCTGGAAAAGAATCATCAAAGGTTGGGTCCTCATTACAAGTAGGGAGCCTGGAGAGGAAGTCAGCAACAACATTGGCCTTCATTGGTGATATCAAATTCCTGAAGGAGCAGTAACCATCTAACCAATCTGCCACTTACCACTGGTTTATTCGTAAGATATCTTATTGTTGCATGGTCAGTGTGAATGAAAACAGGATACCCAGTGATATAATGCCTGAACTTATTGATTGCATAAATAATAGCTAACATTTCTTTCTCAGTAACAGTATAGTTAAGTTCAACACCTCGAAGATTCTTACTGATGTAGTAAATTGCATATTCCACATTCCATTCTTTCTGTCCTAACATAGCTCCCACAACAAAATCATAAGCATTTATATGTATATGGAAAGGTATTGCCCAATTAGGTCCTCTGAGTATAAGTGTCTTTGTTAATGACTCTGAGATTTTCAAAGGATAACTGACAGTCAACTATCCAATTAAATTTTGCATCTTTAGAGAGTAAGACAAACAAATGAGCAACAATTTTACTGAAGTCCTTTATAAATCTTCTATAATAGCCTGCATGACCTAGAAAGCTTCTAACACCTTTTTTGTTTTTGAGGAACAGGTAAGGTTGAAATGATTTTAATTTTGTGTGGATCCACTTGAATCCCTGTGTTGGACACAAAGTGACCAAGCACTACTCCTTGCATCATCATGAAACATTTTTCATGACTAAGGGAGAGGTTATGATCTTGACATCTTTGTAGTACTTTTTCAAGGTTTTTCAAGGCCTCCTCATAAGACTCTCCATAAGTGGTGAAATCATCCATATATACTTCCATAGAGTCATGGGCAAGGTCAGAAAAGATGCTTAAAACAACTCTCTGGAATGTAGTAGGTACATTATAGAGTCCAAATAGAAGGACGAAAAAGGCATATGTCCCCCATGGGCATGTGAATGTAGTCTTATCCTGGTCCTCAGGGGTTATCTTGATCTGGTTATATCCACTGAATCCATCAAGGAAAGAAAAATACTTTTTACCAGTCAAGGAGTCTAGGACCTGGTCAATGAAAGGAAGAGGGAAATGATCTTTCCTAATGGCAGTATTTAATTCTCTGTAGTCTACACAAACTTGCCACTTACCTCCTTTCTTTAGCACTATTAGCAGTGGAGATACCCATTGGCTATTTGATATTGGGTATATGAATCTTGCATCCAGCAATTTCTGCAATTCATTCTTCACTATGTCTCTTACTACAGGGTTCATTCTTCTTTGAGGTTGCCTAACTGGTTTGCACCCTTCATTAATGTATATCCTATGCATGCAAAGGTTAGGGTCAATTCCCTTCATATCATGATAGTCCCATGCAAATGTTGTCTTGTGGGTTTGCAACATTTTGATTAGTTCAGTCTTCTGGACAAATGTCAAATCACTGTTGATGTTAAGTGTCTTGCCTGGTGTAATGTCAGTTGGTGCTGGCATGGCCATTATAAAGGCAATATCCAACCCTAATAAGTTGAGATTACAACTATGAGGCAGCAACTGATGAAACATACTGCTGGTGAAAATATAGGTTGGAGTATTGATTGTAGGCAAAATATTGTGAAGGGGGTAGGCCATACATATTAGACATGGGTCTTTCTATATGTTTGTTCCATAATTGTTTTGGATGACATTGGAAAGCGCTTCATCTTCATCCTAGATAGCTAGTAGTGGGTCTCGTTCAATTGTCATTAATGTCAGAAGAGAATATTGGTCAGTATCCCCTAGGTCTTCCCAGATAGTTTGATCCATATCAGCAAAAGGTTGAGCAGGTGGATAAATGACCAATTTTTTTGTTATATTCCCATTGGAAATTATCATATTCCCAGACCGACATCCTATGAAGGCATATGTTTTTTCCAGACAAGGTCTCCCTAGGATGAGTGGATATCCCCCTAGGCTAGCCTTGGGTTGCAAGACCATAAAGTTTGCATGATATTCCCATGAATCCAATGTGATTACAAGATCTTCAATGACTCCTTCTAGCTTGACTGTGGACCTATCTGCCAACTAGAGTACTATGGGAGTAGGTCTGAGGTTATCTAACTGAAGGTTACTCATTGTTTCCTTTGTCATTACATTGATGGTTGCACCTAAGTCAATTACATCAACCACAGGGCTTCCAAGGTCTATATATTTTGCAAAAACCAAGTTACCTAACATGATATTAGCAAGTTGTCCTATACAATGCACTATCTGAGGATCTTTTCTCTTCCTTCCTAGTTTCTTAAGGCATAACCCCCTTATAGCCTTGGTATATATGGGTACATCCTTGATGGCTTGGATGAGGGTGATTTTAACACAGACATCTTTTAGTTGTCCCATGAAATCAAAATCGGGCTCAAATGGAGTTGGTGGAAGGTGCATTTTTAATCTCTCTCGAAATGGAGGGTTCCTGGTAATGGTTTCTTCCTGTGGAGAGATTTTCTCAGAAGGCTTCTGTTGGTTATTCAGATGGTTGTCAGTGACAGAGGGTTGTTCCTCATCAGGAAGTTCTGTGATGAGTGGTGATGGAGGTCCAACAAGCATCTTTCCTGAGCGCAGGTGCACATCACTAACTTCAACTGTATAGGTTGGGTATTGGATGGCCTCATTAGTATAGGCCTACTGAATAGGCTTTTTGTTAGGGTTAGGTGCAGGTTGTGTCAGTAATTGATTGGGTTTAGGCGGAACAGGAGTTGGCAAGGTTGCATTTGGCATAAGGGCATGTTGTTGAGGCAGGGCTTGTTGTGGTTGCTGATAGTTCATATTTGGATTTTGCCAAGGTTGGTTCCCACGCCACTGTTGTGGCCATGGGTTTTGATTGGCCTGCCACTGTTGATTATAATTGAGGATTGGGATGGTTGTTGCAGCCATACCCCCTATTGCTGGGTCCAACTAGGTGGCATGGTTGCCCATTGTTGTTGTGGCCAGTTATACCAAGGTGCATTGTTCCAATTATGAGGATTTGAAATAGGTGGTGCAAATGACATGGAATTGGTTAAGGGGTGCTAAGGCATACCTTGTCTTTGCTGCCATGGCCTTCATTGTGCAATGTAGAACACTTGACCTTCTTCATCTTCTATAGCTCTGAAATATGCTTTCTCATTCTTTCACTCAAAAATACTAGCAAATCCCTTGCATTGGCAATTGGCCTTCTTCTATCGATAATGTGGACAATATTCACTCAAAGTTGCCTCTGATGCCTCATGTTTCTTCTTTATGTGGAGGGTGTCTAGCTATGTTGTTAGATGGTTTATGATATCCTCTTTCATGTTTGATAGGAGATTGTTGAGCTCTACTCTGGAGACTCCAATGGATGATTTACTCGAAGTCAAGGTTCTAAAACCTCTATTTTTCTTTAAAGTAGAGCATGAATAGTTTCAACAGATTTGATAGATTTCATCAAATCCAAGTTGAGAGATATTCCCTGCTCCAATTAGATTGATGGCATCCATACATTCTTCACTCACGCCTCTTAGGAAGACCAACTTGAGTGACTCTGGTGAGAGCCTATTCTGTCTTGACTTCTTGAGGAAAAACTAAAATCTCTCAACATATCTCTGCCATGACAATAATCCCCCTTCTTATCCCTGCCACGACAATAATCCTAATATTTTTGTAGAAACTTCTCCTTCATGGTGTTCCAAGTGGTTACTGAATTCTCACCCAGACCCATAAGACATCATAATGTAACATCCTTGAGGGTGGCTGGGAATAGCTTGAGTCTATATGCATTTGTAGTGTAATCATAACTCCTACAGAGTACATCAAACTCAAAGAGAAATGTATCAGGGTCCTCAGTGATTAGCCCATGAAATTTTGGTAGAGCTAAAGGAGGAATATTTTTCAAGGTGTCAGCTCTCTCCTAGTTTGAAATAGGAAAGGCAAAGGTAACTGGTTCAGTTGGGTTTTGTATTGCTTATTCTGCCATGATGCCTTGGTTCCAACTTGTAATATCCTCAAAATCCTCAGTGTTCTCTAGACCAAGGGATAATTCAAAGTGTTCTTCTTCTTTTGTTGAACTGGTTGGAAGAAACCTCCCTCTATGGTCTCTTGGTTGCCACATACAATAATGTATGAGCTAATGGCTCTGTTCCTGCACCATGTTAGTGAATAGTTTGGAGATGGATTGAATATCTAAGTAATCCTAAATGTTGAAAAATATTATTTCCTAGTAAATCAAGTATAAACATAACTAAAAAATAACTCAGAAACTCTAAACCTTAGCACCATCCCCAGCAACGGTGCCAAAAATGTCAAACTCCATTATTAACCAATACATTGATGCAAAAAGAGCATGCACACTACTTAATGGACCAACAGATCCTATATCAAGCAACCTACTGGCTATATAATGTGTTACATTTATATTGTCAAACCAGGGAATCGTAATCTTTTTGGATGATGCATGTACTGTGTGTACAGTTAAGGATTCCTGAGTTTTAGTCTAGAGGTTGTGTAAGGGAACTAAATAAAGGAAACACAATTCCAATTGCAAGGATTGAAAATACTCAAAGTAAACATGAATGATAGGAAATAACTAAAGCTTATTCAACACAGCAGTAATTAAATGGTCCTATGTAACTTCTAGATGAAAGAGCAGCTAACAGTTGGTTTGGTGATCACCTTGACTCAATAAGACTTAATAACACAGATTATCAAAGTCTAACTAATTCTCATAACATAACTCATTACAACATACATTAATCACACATATATAAACATGAAATCATGAAGTAAACATATAAACAAAGTGGAGACACGGTAACTCAAGTGGCCTACTTGAGTAACTGTGATCCCACAAAATCTAGCTAAATCTTTATTGTATCTTTGTAATCGTTGACATAATTCAAAAAATGTATTCTTTTATTGAATGTTGAAACAACATATACAACAATGAAATCTGATCCTATATCTCTGTCTAACCTGTATGAAGCAAAATATAACCTCCCATAGACGAGATCAGCATTGTCTATTTGAATAAAACTACTAAACAATAAATGCTATAAATGTCCATTATCCAACAACATAGAAAAAGGATTTTATTACAAAGCAAACTAGAAATAGGAAACTAAACTAACATGAAGGTGGCAAAAATGGTATAGTCCTAATGTAACTCTAGTATCTATGAAGAACAATCAAGACCAAAAACAAAAAATAAAGCACGATCTAAGATTCCTCCATTATTTAAGACCGCATCATCTATTGAAGGATAACCATCATAGAGTGGAGAGTTATGGATGACTCATCCCAATCAATTCAGGGTCTTCTTCATTTGGCTGCAAGTACCTGTATCATCTACTGCCGATATCAGCATCTCCTTCGGCTACGGGTTGTCTGGTGATCTTCATCACATGAAGCCACGTTCTTGTTGCATGAGGAGTTAGTACATCACATGGTATCTATGCATCACTATCACTAAAATTAACATAAAGTATTAACATATTTCATGAGCAATCAACCATTCACTCATAATTAATTAACAACATATTATATAACCATCTTCACGCCTTCAATGTCTTAAGGATAATCATAGACATAATTAGTGTATATAGAAGTCTGGAAATGTCTTAGGAAATAGGTGCTTAAAGCAAGAAAATAAGACAAAACATGGCCTCATCAATCACTATCTGGGTTATTCCTGAAAATCCTCGACCTTCGAATCACCTTTTAGAAATTGAAAAGTTTGTAACTCTAAACATGTCTAGGGCTCCTCACTACCATGTAGTAGCCCACATGTATAATACTTGATGAAACAAATAGGTTACTCATGTCCATGTTTTCCTTCCTCCACCACATCCTATTCTTCCTTCAACTCCTCATCTTACTCAAAAGACTGTTGGACAGTATAATCTTGTCAAGCAACTTCGTGCTACTCCTGCCAAGATCTCTCTTTGGGATTTGATTCAAACTTCACCAACCTATCATAGTATGCTCCAAGAAGCTTTACAAAATATCCTTGTAGCATCTTCTGTTAGGCTGAATAATGTAGCTACTTTGCTTGATTGTATTTACACAAATACTACTGATATTTTTTTTCAAAAATATGAACTACCTTCCTTGGCGGTACAAAAGTAGAATGATCCCCTACTCATTATTGTTGGAACTAATAATTTTGGAGTGAAACATACCCTTATTGATAACGGTTCTGGTCTTAATGTTTGTGGTATAGACTTGTTAAACTGTATTAATATCGATACGTCTTTGCTCTCCCCTTCTACTCTTTCCATCTTTGGCTTCGACAACATTGGTAGAAAAAAACTAGGAGCAATCATGCTTCTAATTGAATTAGGCCTAGTCACTTTGCCTATCCTTGTTCATGTCATGCCTGGTGTACTATCCTATAATCTCCTTCTTGGTAGATCGTGGATCGATGCTATGGGTGTGGTCCCCTCTACCTTGCATGGCTCAATCAAATTATTATTTGAAAATAAAACTTATACAATTAAAGTTGATCCAAATCTTAAGCAATATTATCAGAAACTAGATTATGCGACCCAACCTAATCCTTCTCCTGCTCCAAAATTTCATGTTCCTTCTTCTGTCAAAGATGATTCCCCGTCCTTAACTCCTACTCAAGAAGTTGACAATGGCGTTGATTCATCCTTAAACGCATGTCCAAGTGATGATTGGGATTCCTTAGACTTTACACACTCCTTTGTTGGAGAGTATAAACTCAACCCCTCTCATTCTAACATTCCAACAAATTCTTCTAATCCTTCATTTTTTAACAAGTCTTCTACTTCAACAAAGACTTCTTGGTGCAGTCACAGTTAGGAGGGTCCACAAAGTGAACTATCTAAGTCATTTAGCTAGAGTAAACACAACGAAAACAACTCAAAGATATAAAGCAAATGCAGATTTAGTCATTCAATATATCATGGAATTCAAATACAAATTGGCCGGTGACATGCGGGCTTACAATTAGGGCTCACAAGCCTGATTACAAAATACACACAAGATATGGCTTTGAAGCTCCTTCGTACAAAATTCAAAATATCAAAACTTGTAAAACTATGCTAACTACTTTTCTAGGCATCTATTGCATCATTTTATATCATCTCTGGAACCTAAGATCCCTCCATGTCAGCCAAGAAAGATTACAAACTCCAATGAAGAGCTGTAATGTTTATACACGGATAGGTCAAACCTAATTGAATAGAACTCTTCCACAAATGAATGGAATGATGTACAGATCTCAAGGAAGGTCAGCCACAAACCAAACAACGTTGAATGATGTGTCCTTGAACTTCACAAGTCGTGAAATGCTCTGTGGGTCTTCTCCTTTAGTTGATTATCTGAGACTATCAGGATGCTCTATTATGAGACAACAGTTGATCTTCTGATAGCGATATCTTACCAGTACTTGATCCAAATGATCTGAATTTTGGATATGATGTGCATGAATAAATCTAGATGCTAAGTCCAGCTCTGTAGGGTCTAAAATGCAACTACAATAGAATGTGGACCAAAATATAGAATTTTATATTGACTGAACTGATTGTACTGAACTAGAAACTGAAAAGAAACATGTAAACAAACTAAAATGCAAATGTTTTTGGTTGATGCAATATTTCTCTTGAATCAAGGATGCTCCTACATCAGACATCCGGGGTTATTGAAAAAAAGTGAGTCCCTCACTTTGTTGGGGCTAGAGGGAAACCAAGATGTTCCACCTCAGACTAAGAAATCTAAGATGAGTCTTTTTCGATCTGCCTTTCCACTTCACAAGATATTCTTTTTATTGTCTTTCTCTGGTGTTGCATCCAACTCTGTTGTCGAAGATGTTTTCAATCTACTTCGGTGCTTGTTGTGGTAACTGCTTCAAGTCTTCTTTAACGCTATCACTAAACTCTGCTTCATGATACCGATATAGGTCTGCAATGTTGAAAATAGGTGATATGCCCAATGTCTCTAGTAACTCCACTTCATATGCATTTCTTGAATCAAATTTCTTGAGTATCCTACATAGTCCGAACTTCTTCATCTTCAACTTGTGATATGTCCCAACTGGAAATCTTTCTTTTCTCAAATATACCATCACTTCATCTCTAACTACAAATTCCTTGTGTCTTCTCTTCTCATCTTCTTGTTCTTTATACTTACTATTCATCTCCTCCAAATGCTTCTTCACCTGATTATGCATTGTCTCCATATGTCCTGCAAATTCTTCTTCTTTTGCACTTCTCTTTTCTTCCATACTAATATCTCTCAACTCTGCTACACCTCTAGGGTTTACTCTAGTAACAATCTCAAAAGGTGTTCTTCCGGTACTCCTATTCACTGAATTATTGTATGCAATTGTGAAAGAATCAAATCCCAATTTCCTGTCTTCTCTCCAACCAAACATCTCAACAAGTTTCCCAAACTCATATTCACTGCCTCTATCTGTCCATCAATCTGTGGATGAAATGATGAACTAAACTTCAAATTTGTTTGCATCTTCCTCCAAAGTGTCTTCCAAAAGTATCCAAGAAATCTTGTGTCTCTGTCTGAAATTATGCTCTTAGGTAGTCCATGCAATCTCACAATCTCCTTGAAAATAGGTCAGCTACATGCACTACATCAGTTGTCTTCTTACAAGGTATGAAATGTGTCATCTTTAAAAATTTGTCCACCACTACAAATATTGAATCATGTCATCTTTGTGTCTTCGGCAATCCCATTACAAAATCCATATTTATGTCTTCCCAAGGTCTCTCTGGTACTATCAAAGGTTTACACAATCCAGTATTCTAACTATTCCTTTTGCAACTTGACAAACTCTACAACTCTACACAAATTTCCTAACATCCTTACGTATCTGAGGTCAAAAGTAATTTTCACTTATCAAAGCCAATGTCTTATAAATGCCAAAATGTCCTGCCAATCCACCATTATGTTTTTCCTTGATCAAATTATCTCTCATGGAACTTCTAGGTATGCACAACTAATTTTCTCTGAACAACATATCTTCCTGAATGAAATAATCCAACCACTTGCTCCTATCTGTCACAATAGGTTCCTTACATGCTTTCCAAGGCTCTGCAAAATCAAGATCTTCTTCATACATGTTCTTCAAATCTTCAACTCATAAGACTTCAATTCTCATCTTTGTCAACAAGTTCCTTCTCCTGCTCAATGCATCTGCAACTTTGTTTGATTTTCCACTCCTATGCTTCAACACAAAAGTATAACTCTGCATAAACTCTACCCATCTCATATGTCTCTGGTTCAACTTTCCTTAACTATTCAGGTATTGTAAAGCTTGATGATCTGTATACAACACAAATTCCTTAGGCAACAAGTAATGTCTCCACTTCTTTAAGGCTTGAATTATGGCATAGAACTCCTGATCATAAACTGAATATCTTCTCCTTGCATCATTCAACTTTTCACTGAAATATGCTACAGGTCTACCTTCTTGACTTAACACTGCTCCAATTGTTGTCCCACTTTAATCACAATCTACTTGAAATACCTTATTGAAATCTGGTAATGCTAACACAGGTTCCTCTGTCACCTTCTGCTTCAACAATTCAAAACTTTTATCTACTCCTGATGTCCACTTGAAATCTTTTCTGTCACCTCTCATTGTCTCTGTCATAGGGTTACATATTGAACTAAAATTTCTGATGAACTTTCAGTAGGAACTAACCAATCCATGAAATGATCTGATTTCTCCAACACTCTTCGGTGTAGGTCATTCAACAATTGCTCACTTTCTCAGGGTCCATCTTCAATCCTTCTAGGGTGTTGCCACAATAATGGATTACACTTTCTGGGACATCCTAATTTTTGTTGACATCACATATTTTTAGAAAATATAATGATTTAAGCCTTGAAATGTTCCATTTAAAGGATTTTAATTGAAGAGGGTTTGATCAAGTCCCCTTAGATTCAAACCCCCTTGAATAGAACCCCGCTAGTTTTAAACCATACCTATAATGGAGTCTCCTCTACACCTATCAAAATGCTGATAAAAAACCACTTTTGATTTACCTTTTGGGGGATCAAATGAATTCATTTAAAATTTATGTTTTGTAAGTATGTAGTCCTTATTATAAGCTTCCCAAAAAGTATAACTTTAAATATGTTTAATTTGATTATTATATTTATTTTTTATTTCTTGTGAATGTAGGTTTTTCACCGAACATCAAGTTCTCTGTTCTACACACATGGAAAATTACTAAATTCGTGAAAAAAATTATAAAAAATATCTATGCCCTAGGTATTCATGTCTTTGTTTCAACAACAACAAAATTGAATTTCGATACATACAGAAAAAGTTATGTTTTACAAAATACGCCTATGTCTAAATTATAATTGGTTTGACTTCAAAACTTAATTGAAAAAAAATATTCAACAAAACATTATAAAACTAAATGCATGCCCTATATATCGGTGTTACCAATCTAAATTCAAAAGAATCAGAATTTTATCCTTTGTAGAAAAAAAGTTATGTGCTACAGAATACACATCACTTTAAAAAAATGGTGTTTACTATTAAAACTAGTTATCAAAGGAGACGCAAAAAAAATTTACAATTTAACTCCAAATTTTTTAAAAATATATATATTTAGAATCTACAAACAAAATTCAAAAATCACTAGTTCACGTCATCTTCAAATTCCTAACAGTTTAGCGGCTATAGGTGTTAGAAAGTGAAGATTTAGTTCAGAATGTTGATTTCAATGTCAAGTTTGGCCAAAATGTGTAACCCATTATTGTGGGGATGACCCTCCGCAGAAATCACAAATCTCCAGTATACTAATTCTTCCTTCATGAAACTACACTTCTTGATGTTTATTAGCAATTTCTCTTCTCTCGGTCTTTACAATACTTGTCTCAAGCGCCACAAATGTTCTTCTTTTGTCTTACTGAAAATCAAAATGTCGTCCAGATATACAATAACAAACTTGCCCAAGAATTTCTTCAAACTTCATTCATCAATCTCATGAAAGTACTCAGTGCATTTGTCAATCCAAAAGGCATCACTAACCACTCATACAATCCCTCATTTGTCTTGAAAGCAGTCTTCCATTCATCTCCTTCTCTAATTTTGATATGATGGTATCCACTCTTCGAATCTATCTTTGTGAAATATTTTTCTCCACTCAAACAATCCATGATATCATCCATCCTAGGTAAAGGAAATCTATACTTAACTATGATCTTGTTTATTGCTCTAGAGTCTGTACACATTCTCCATTCTTCATCCTTCTTAGGTTCTAACACTGCAGGTACTGCACAAGGGTTCAAACTTTCTCTGATTAAACCTTTCCTCAACAACTCCTGTATCTACCTATTCAATTCTTCATTCTCTACCGGTGTCATTCTGTGTGCTGCTTTGTTAGGCAAACTAGCTTTAGGTATAAGATTCATGTGATGACTGATACTCCTGATCGGTGGCAATCGTTCAGGTACATTGTCTGCTATGATGTCTTCATACTCTATCAGCAATTCAGTTATCTCCTCCAATTGTGATTCTTCAGTCTCCTTCCTCAATGTTTTAGGCTTCTTAGGGATCAAAGCATAACACATATTCTCATGTCTCAAACCATCCAGAAATTTTCTTCCATCTACCAAATAGATTCTAGCATTTCCACATATTTCACTTTTAGGATCATCTTCCAAAGGAATCAATGTAATTCTCTTTCCATTTGATGTTATAGTGTATGTATTCTTTCTCCCTCCATGTATAGCTTGTATATCATATTGCCAAGGTCTACCCAACAAAATATGACATACATCCATAGGCATAATATCACACAAAACTTTATCATGATAAGATCCCATATGAAATTTCAGCAAACATTGTTCACTCACCAGTACCTTATGATCATCCTAAATCCATGCTATCTAATAGGGCTTAGGGTATTTCAATCTTTCCAACTTCATCTTAGTCACCATCTCCTCTAAAACTAGGTTATCTGAACTACCACTATCAATTACAACTTTACAATATTTATCTCTTGATTTGCATCCGGTTATGAACCAACTGTTCCTCTACGATGCTTCCTCATTTGTCTCTACTTGAAATAGTGCTCTCCTCATCACCAGTGACTCTCCTTTCTCAGGTTTACGAACTGAACTAGGTGATCCAACAGGTTCTTCTTCCACATAGGCTACTCTTCCACTATTCTCTGTTTTCTTTCTTGTACTCCCTTGATTACATTCAAATGCTCTATGTCCACCTCCACACTTAAAACAGGTTCCTCTGAATGTTCTCCTATCAGTTCCTCTTCCTTCTCTTTTGTATCCTTCACTCTAGTATGGACTAGGGTTTCCTCTGCGGTAGAAAGTTTTGTCATCTCTCTAGTATGCATTGTTATCTATGTCCTCCTTGAATGTGTTCTCTTGTCTGTTCTACTCCACATATGATCTCTCTCCTCTAGAAAATGTTCTTCCTCTGAAATTTACCTCCTTTGTCTCTCTATTTATGATCATGCCTCTTGTTAAACTTTTCTTCAACTCTCAGGGCAAATTGATATGCTTCTTCTAGTGTTGTCATCCTTACCAAACTCAGTTCTTCTTGAATGTTCAATCTCAGTCCATTGATGTATCTAGCCACTTTCTCCTTGTTTGCTTCACCATGTCATGTCTTTATGATCATCTTATGAAATTCTTTTGTAAACTCCTTCACAGATTTCTCCTTTTGTCTCAAGTTCTGCAATATTTTCAATAGTTCCAACTCATAGTCAGCAGGTATAAACTGATTCTTCAATTTTGTCACCATCTTGTCCCACTTTGTAATCTTATCTTTTCCTCTTCTGTTTCTATCCAACTGAACTTCTTTCCACCATATAGTAGCATGTCCTTTCAGCTTTATCTTTGCAAATTTCACCTTTTCTAGATCTTCAACTTCCTCATACTCAAAGTATTCTTCCATGTCATTTATCTAGTCAATCAATTCTTTAGGATTCAAATTTCCAGTATAACTAGGTACATCAACTCTAGGTCTTGTCCCAATCATTGAAATAGATCACAACATCTTGACTTGGTCTGATTCCTCTTCTTCTTCATCTCCTAGGGTTTTGCCATTTTGATCAGCAGATTGAAATTCTTCATCATCATCACTTTCAACATTAGGTCTAGGTGTAAGTCCTCCGATCTTCTTCAACAGCATCCAAGTGAACTCGCATGGTTTACATCATCTCCATCATCTCATCCATTCTTCCATCCATTGTTCCAACAGTAGGGATTCTCCTCGGCTGCATTCTTCCTAGGATCAAGTATAACTACCTCAAATTCAGCGATTGGGCTACAAGGTGACAACTGCCTCACAAACGGCGATTGGTTGCAACACAAGTAACCTACCTTGGATTCAATGATCTATTCACAACAAGATCTTATGGAATTCCTTCACCAACTTTTCTCAATTCACTCCCAAAGATTTGAACTTTCACTCTGATACCACTTGGTGCAGTCACGGTTAGGAGGGTCCACAAAGTGAACTATCTAGGCCATGCAGCTAGAGTAAACACAATGGAAACAACTCAAATATATAAAACAAATGCAGATTTAGTCATTCAGTATATCATGGAATTCAAATACAAATTGGTCAGCGACATGCGGGCTTACAATTAGGGCTCACACGCCTGATTACAAAATATGCACAAGATATGGCTTTGAAGCTCCTTCACACAAAATTCAAACTATCAAAACTTGTAAAACTATGATAACTGCTTTCCTAGGCATATATTACATCATTTTATATCATCTCTGGAACCTAAGATTCCTCTGTGTTAGCCAAGGAAGATCACAAACTCCAATGAAGAGCTGTAACATGTGTACATGGATAGGTTGGACCTAATTGAATAGAACTCTTCCGCAAATGAATGGAATGATGTACAGATCTCAAGGAAGGTTGGCCACAAACCAAAAAACATTGAATGATGTGTCTTTGAACTTCACAAGTCGTGAAATGCTCCACAGGTCTTCTCCTTTAGCTGATTATCTGAGACTGTCAAGATGATCTATTCTGAGAAAATGGTTGATCTTCTGATAGTGATATCTTATCGGTACTTGATCCAAATGCTCTAAATTTTGGATATGATGTGCATGAATAAATCTAGATGCTAAGTCCAGCTCCGCAAGGTTTGAAATTTAACTGTGATAAAATGCGGACCAAAATACAGAAACTACTATTGACTGAACTAACTGTACTGAACTGGAAACTAAAAAGACACAAACTAAAATGCAAACAAACTGAAATGCAAATGTTTTCGGTTGATGCAAGATTGCTCTTGAACCAGGGATGCTCCTGCATCACTTCTTCCTATTATACTCCTACACATTCGTGTGACTATACTTCTTGCATTGATTACGCCACTAATGGTGATCCTCCGTCCTTTAAGGAGATGCAATCCCATTATGGTCATGGTTTTCATATTCTCTCTAATATCGGTTATAAAGGTAGTGGATGTAGATGAAAAGAACTGGGTATCAAGATCCCTCTAGAGTCTGATCCACACAGCTCCACATCGGGTCTTCGATACCATCCTACTCGACCCCCTAAAGCCTCTTACTGTAACTATATAGTTGTTAATATGATTTCCATGTTTCTAAGTTCTCCCCCTCTTTCTAATTTGGACACATTATGGGCTTGGATATAAAATTCTTTCTAAATATGGATACAATGGAAATGGTTTACGGCGCATGGAACAAGGAGTTAAGGTCCCTATGGAACCTACACCGCACTTGTCTTCTACAGTGGGTCTAGGTTCCTGACCTTCTCCTCTATTTACATCCCCTCCATTGTCTGAGGTCTCTATGTCTTCTTCTAAATTGAACCTTTCTCCACAACAGAAAGCATTGCTTCCTACTCCTACTTCTTCTCTTCTATCTAAACAAGAGTGTATTTTGTTGAGGTTACTCGAGTCTCGCTCGATCACTCTTCCCCCTCCTATGCGTAAAATTTTTCCTAAACACATTGAACCAACACTTCCTTTCTGTGCATATCATTGAGTGCTTAGCCATTCCACCAGTGAATGTCATGCCTTGAAAGACAAAATACAACAACTCCTTGACACGGGTTCTCTCACTCTTCCAGCTGATGAAGCACTTGTTTCTTCTCTACATGATAAGTGATATTGAGGTTCACCTCTATCTAGTTCATTGTTTTTAATCTACCTTCTCATGAGACTATTGTGTTACTACCCACTATATGGCACCTGTAGATTGCTTTGTTTTCTCATTGTCATTCATGGTGGTACAATATTATGTGCAACCATACTTCATTTTTGGTAGCAACACAATATTCTTTTTCATGGTTGTCATAACTCCTACTCTGGGGGGCAGAGACAACTCGTTCTAGGAGTGCATTATTTCTAAGGTTCTGCACTCCCTCTATCTTTCCCTTTTATTTACCTTAAAATAATTGCATTTTACACATGTTAATATTTCAAGGGGAGCATATATTCTCCTCACATGTGCAACCAAACATGCACCCTTCTTTATTCACACCCCCTGAGGTGTTGTGTTAATTTACCCCCCGTGGCGTTATTTATTTAATGCCCCCTGAAGCGTTCACCCCCTGTGGTGTTGGTGTTTGATACACTCCCTGAGGCATTGGTGTTTGATATGCTCCCTGAGGTGTTGATATTTCATGTTCACCTAGCATAATGCAGCTTGCTACTCTATGATCCATATAGTCTATGAGCCACCTAGCATAATACAACTTGTTGGCCTATGTGCTTCATATTACTTACCTGTTTACACATATGGTCACCTAGCATAACACAACTTGCTAGCCCGTGATCCATGAGGGTGTTGTGATTTGCATGACCCCTAGCGACAGAGCAAGTTAGTGCCTGAGTCATGTACTCTTCTTTGTTCGTATCGATTGCTTCCATGTCTGTTTGTATGCATTCTCTCCTTGAAGCAATCAATCGACTCATTATATTCTTCTCTCCATTTAAGAATTCCTCTATTTGTTAGTTTTCTTTGTTTTTGTTGTATTTTGGGGACAATGCATGGTAATTGAGACAATCTTTCACATTAAGGTCTCATTTGCTTTGCTGACTCAAAAGTTTTATTTCCCTGCTATGTGTTTTTCTCTTCCATGTATGTGTTGTTTATATTTATATTTATATATATATATATAATGTTTGTGATACTCTGACATAGTGGTTTTGCAGGTTTATGCCTTCTAACTTTGTTGTCTTGCAGGTTTTTATTTTCTAACGTATTTATTTTATATTTTCTCAACTAGGGGGCTTGGTTCCTCGGCTTGAAGAGTTATGCATCCTCTACAGTATCCTTTTGGGTATATTTTTGTGATGTTATTTACTTTTAGTATTTAATTTATGTACTTTAGAATATGCTTATCACCTAGTGTCATCATCTTGCTAAAGTGGGGGCTAAATATAGCGTAGAAAATTGCATACCCTTACAATTTCACGTTATGTTTTGGGCTTGCTTTAGTTTCAATTCCCTTAGCATGTTGTAGGGATCATTTGAGCCTAGTCTTAGCCTTTTCCCGTTACTAGATTGCCAAAATTCATTACTTGATTCTAATTCTTCTTGTTGACTCAAGAACACATGTTAAATTTCATGCAATTTTTGTAGGACACTACAACATTGCTAGGACGTCCTAGTGGCACGATAGTGTCTTGAAAGTCCCAAAAATTAAAAAGAATGTTGTTTTCCCACCCAATTGCCTATTGTTGCCTGTTGTAATGCTCAGTTGTCAGAGAAACGCCTTCAACATTTGAATTTGACCCTTTAGCTTACCTAAAACCCTTATGCAAAAACTAATTTTGGATCCCTCCCAATCTCTCTCAATCTATCTCTCTTGGCGATGTTTGGGTTGCACAAGAACCTCCATTGTCAAGCTTGTTGAAGCTACATGCTATTGAAAAAACTCCATTCTAAAGTTCTCTCAAGGACTGACATTGTTACATTTTGGTTGACTCCTCTAAAGATCTCATTCTTCAGCCATGCTGGTAATATTGTTCTAATTTTCATTTTGAATAATATTGCAAATCTTATTTATCATTTGCTTCTACATTTCTATTTGCCAAAATCTTGGTGCAGACCACCACCTACTTGATTTCACACACACTAGGGTATTTCCCCGTAGACGAGGGATAATACTTATAGATTTATTTTATTGTCATTGCTCTAAATTCCTAGATGCACGTAGGATAAGAGCACACACTAGATTTTTATCTTTTATTTCATTTGTTGTTTCATGGAGGTTGGAAAACCAAAATGGGGGTTTGACTAAGGCAAATCCCTAAAACAACCCAACATTTTTTTTGGTTTGTGTATTGTGCAGGTTGTGAAAAGAGATCAAATGCATGGGAGTTTGCTCTCTATTCCCTTATCTCTCATTTATTCTCTTCTTTGTATTAAATGTTTCATTTATGTGTATTTTGGGTTAAATTTCATTTTTGGGAAGTTGTTTCAGTTACTCATGCACATTGGGTGATGCAACAGGTTTCTACAAAGTCGTACTATACAGCCTTTTTGAGTCTTATTATTACCAGGAATCTAGTGCCCCGCATAGACATCCTAGCAACATTGTAGCATCCTGGACATTTTGCCCCATCTTTCGGTGTCAGGTTTCTCTTTCACTATTATTTACTATTATGCATTCAATTTGTTGATTTTGTATTTCAATTTCATGTTAATCAGTATTCTTTATTTCAGCCCCCATATGAATGTAGTGTAGAAAGTGAAAGTATCGCTTTTTCTAGATTACAATTCCAAAGAAAGGCAAGTCTCATAAAACTTCTACCAAAGAAAAAAAGTCAACTTCTTCTCAAACTTTCACATAGGCCATCCCTGCTCAAGGGATTAATATTGATGAGGAACATGAGTCTTTGGAAGAATATTCCCTAATTAAGAAGAAGTAAAAACTTAAGTTCGGAACTAGGGGTGCAAAGGGACAAGATGATGGTGTTGCAAATGATACTTCTACTATGAAAGTTCCTACTCGTACTCCTCCTTAGCAAACACCCTAGCATGTGGCAACAAATACTCTTCCTACCTATAAAGATATTCCAAAGCAATCACAATAGTAATCTCAAGTTCCTATTGATGAAATTCTTCTCAAGGAACCTTCTCAACAAGAAGATCATATTCTTGAAGAGGAGCCAACTATCAAGAATATTTTTCTAGAAGAAATCTTTGATCATGAAAAAACTCCTATTCTTGAAGAAGATCCCACACAAATGAAGACTCCTTCACCACATGGATCCTCTTCCTCTCATAAGTCTATACCATCTCAAAGGTCTTCGCCTCAACACACTCATCCTCCAAGGTCTCCACCTCAAAGCATAGAGAATGTGGCTACCCAAGGGAGGTCATCTTAACAAGCAAGTGCACTAGAGATGGAGATGCCTATATAGTTGGGCAATACTTTGAAGAAGAGAAAAAGAGAAGTTGTCTCTATTTCTAATTATTTTTTAATTGTTGTGGCATTATTTAAAGCATCTTCACGCTCCAAAAAGGCAAGGGTTCTCTCTTCCATTTATACAAATGCTCGAGGATCATGAATAATAAAGATAGCCACCCTCATTTGTAATAAAGAAGAGAAAGAAATGCAAGCATCAAATTATCAAATTATAAAAGTTAATCTTGGATGAAAAATGAGAGAAATGAAAAAGGAAAATATGCAGACATTGTAACCACCATTTTGAATAAGATGAACAAAGTTGAACAAACTAAAGAGCAATTAACAACTCAAGTGGGATAGTTGACTACTTACATCCAATACCTCGTCAACGCAGTGGATTCATCTTCACCTGCATCAACTCTTTTTTCTGCATTGGACAAAAATTTACCAGTTACAACTTAAATTAGAGGTATCATTCAAGCAAGTGAGGCATGGAAAGAGTCACTCCTAACACAAGTTTTTAAGATTATCAAATGATTTGTTAAGTTATATCATAAGATTAACAATAATTTTAGTTCTCTTAATGAATTGGAGGAAAAATTCAATAAAGAATTATCATTATTGCTGGACAATTTACCACAACTTCAGCAGATGGAAAAAATGGATTTCCCCGCCTTGATGTTGAGCGGTATACTCAAAGACTGACTAAGTTGATAATCAAATTTTTGAAAGGAAAGAAGAAATTTTCAAAAGCAAAAGACCTCAATAATGGTACATTAACAGATCTATAAGCTTTCATTGAGGCAATTCCTTGTTCTTTGTTTAATAATCAACAAATCATAAATCCAGACAGCTCTATCGTCCAAGAATTATCAAATTGAATCAAGTGGAGCATTAACGAACAAGGCAAAATGCAGACTTTGTTCAACACTTTTGAAGGATAGCTTCCAACGCACGATAAAATTTCCAAGAAGATTTCAAATACTATTATTTTGAGGGGATATTCATTTTTGATACTCACAAGGGCCAAATTTTAATACGGTGAAGAAAGCTTTGGACAATTTACAAGAGTACTTACAAGGGGATCATCCTGAAAAGGAAAAAGAGAGAATCTGAATTGACAGTGATAGCGGAGATAAACAAGCATAAGCAGAAGTGATAGCTATTCGCATGTCAAATTTTATTGTAGGATATAATGATTTACTATTTGGCATAAAACTTTATGTTTTGTAAAGTTTAATATTTTAATGCCAAAACAGCATGTTGAACTTGGGAATAAAAAATATTTAATTTGTTAAAGTTGTTTTAAACAATTATCGGGAAGTTATAAAGAAGAGGCTATAAATTGTATTCATTTAAGAAAGGGGAAGGAACCCTTGGCCATTTTGGTGAGATTGTACAAGTGAAAGACTTTGAGCTTTCTCAATTTTGGGAATATCAATAAAGTGCAAACCAAACTTTGTGTCCATTTGTATTTGTGATTGATTTCATTATTTTGGTGAATGTCGTCATTGTTATTCTTTACAATCTATAGTTACAACCATTGGTGTCATATTTGAAATTCCATTACAATCATTTGTGTGCATTTAATTGAAGTGTTGTCATGACTTTGTGTTGCATTATGTATGGTTAAATTTGCACTCTTCTTTAAACTTAAATCTCAAAATCTCTTTTAAAATCATTTGTAAAACCCTCTAAATAACAAAAATACCAAATCGAAAGTCACATATTGTACAATTGTAAATTAATTTTCAATTTTTGGTTTTCAATAAGGTAGCCTTGCCATCTTGAGGAGGGGTTTTACCCCAATAATTGTTCTAGATTTGACAAGTTGAAATCCATTCACCAGCAGGACTAAAATACTAGATACATATAAGCATAGGATCACAAATAATGAGTGCATTGGAAACATAACTATACTATCATTACATAATAATGCATCATTATCATTAGTGGGTGTATCATGAATCAAAGAAACATCAACCACATCCGAAGAATATAAAGAACAGGCTTGGTCATATAAAGGCACATCACTAGGGGTAGAAGAAATAAAGTCATCATAAAGTTCATCACTAAGATAATCATCATAGATATGTAATCCCAAATCAACAAGCACATCACTAGGCTCCTCAAAGAAAGATAGAGCTAGAGAAACACATGTCAAAGAGTTAATAGATGCAAGAAGAGAACAATCATGAGATGTAGAAAAAATATGCTCATTAGGTGCAACATCACATGAAGCAAAATCCCTAGATGTATCGTGAAAAGGTAGGACTAAGTCATCATCATATGTCACACACTATATAATCATCATGAATCATGTGGACAAATGAAGAAAAGTCTTCTTTGATTAATGGAAAAGTGCTAACGAGCTCTATGAAATATGAAAAATGACACTATGAACGAATGCATGCATAGAGCATGAAGCATCCTCCATGCAATAAAGAGAGAATTTGTCCTCAAAGATCTATAGCTAAGATGCAACAAACAATGAAAACACGTTAGGATCCTTTATATGAACAAACATAGGTCAAAGACAAGGTTTGAGAACAAGCCATAAGCAATGAAGCACAATCAAAGGGTGGGAGGGTAGGCATCAAAGAGGTAACAAACAATTAAATCCAAGACCCTAATCAAAATAGAGCATCGAAGTACAAGTGAAGGTGGATCCAAACCCTTACTAGATAGGAAATAAAGGGTGCAGCAATCAAAAACATCAAATCTAAAAGTCAAATGTGGAGGAGGTTAAATCCCAAGGTAAAACCCTAGAGGGGTTCAAATGTCGAGTTCACTCAATTATGTAACGAAATAAAACATCCTTAGAGTACATAAATGCAAATGAACACTAATAAATAAAATACCCTAAATATAAGCTTTCTACATGTACGTAATGAAAGGAGCAGAAGAAGGAACGCAAAGTGAGGAGGAGCAGGCAAGCGGAGTAGAGGAGAAGAAAAATGGTAAAAAGAGGTGCATCATCCAATAGCTTGAAACAAAAAGAGATCGAAGAGGTCGCAGGGCAAGTTTGAGGTGTCAGGTTTGGGTTTCGACCCACTTGGGGTGATGGTTGGATTGTAGAAGGATTCTCATCCTTCTATTCCCCCCACATCAGAAGCTCTCATCCAATAGGTCCTCAAACTCCAATCAATCCCTGAAATCTTTGAGGCTTGCAAAAATAGGGCAAATCCTTTTCACAAATGTAGTGCTTTCTACAAGGAGTGGATTTTGGCAAACCCTAACCTTCCACCCAAAGAGATGATACAGAATTTGGATGATGATTTTACCCATCCCTGGAACCAATTCAAATCATGATCCCACCCCTCCACCAAGCAAACACTCATTTTCCCTTGGTGATTTTGAGGTGGTTTTGGTGGATGAACCCGTTGATTTCCACATCTCTAATACCTGTGTCAATGTAGCTTCAATCGAGGTAGGGAGTCGATCCCTTATTCTTACATTTTTAAGGAAACGCTTATCTTATGAGCTTTTTATGGAATGGACAAAGACAACTTGGAGCAACTTGGCCACTCCTACAATTGAAATATTGGATTTCGGTTTCTTTCTTCTTCATTTCAATTCAGCAAAAGATTGCAACTTTGTGAAACAGAATGGCCCCTGGTTCTATGGACAGTCGGGTGGTGCAGTCACGGTTAGGAGGGTCCTCAAAGAGAACAGTCTAGATCGTGCAGCAAGAGTAAACATAACGAAAACAACTCAAGATGTGAAGCAAATGCAATTTCACTCATTCAATATATCATCGAATTCAAATACAAATTCACCGGCAACATGCAGGCTTACAATTAGGGCTTACAAGCCTAATTATAGAATATGCACAAGATATGGCTTTGAAGCTTCTCCGCACAAAATTCAAACTATCAGCTATGAACTAACTATCAACTATTGAATTCTCTGTTAACTGCTTTCCTAGGTATCTATTACATCATTATATATCATCTCTGAAACATATGATTCATCCATGTCAGCCAAGGAAGATCACAAACTCTGATGAAGAGTTGTAACGTGTGTACACGGGTAGGTCGAACTTAATTGAATAGAGCTCCTCCGCAAATGAATGGAATGATGTACAGATCACAAGGAAGGTCAGCCATAAACCAAATAACATTGAATGACGTGTCTTTAAACTTCACAAGTCGTGCAATGCTCTGCAAGTCTTCTCCTTCAGCTGATTATTTGAGACTGTCAAGCTGCTTTGTTTTGAGAAAACAGTTGATCTTCTAATAGTGATATCTTACCGGTACCTGATCCAAATATTATGAATTTTGGATATGATGTGCCTGAATGTGTCTAGATGCTAAGTCCCGCTCCACATGGTTTGAAATGCAACTGTGATAAAATGCGGACCAAAATATAGAAACTGCTATTGATTGAACTGACTGTACTGAACTGGAAACTGAAAAGAAACAAACTGAAATGCAAATATTTTTGGTTGATGCAAGATTGCTCTTGAACCAGGGATGCTCTTGCATTAGACATCCGAAGTTATTGAAAAATTGAGTCCCTCACTCTGTTGGGGATAGAGGAAAACTGAGACGGTCCACCTCAGCCTGAGAAATCCAAGATGAGCCTTCTTCCGATCTGCCTTTCCACTTCACAAGGTGTTCTTTGTATTGTCTTCCTCTGGTGTTGCATCCAACTCTGATGTCCAAAATGTATTCAATTTGCTCCGGTGCTTGTTGTGGTAACTGCTTCTTCAAGTCCTCTTCAATGCTATCACTGAACTCTACTCCATGATACTGATATAGGTCTGCATGTTGAAAATAGGTGATATACCCAATGTCTCCGGTAACTCCACTTCATATGCATTTCCTGAATCAAACTTTATGAGTATCCTACATGGTCCAAACTTCTTCATCTTCAACTTGATATAAGTCCCAACTGGAAATCTTTCTTTTCTCAAGTATACCATCACTTCATCTCCAACTGCAAATTCTTTATGTATTCTCTTCTCATCTGCTTGTTCTTTATACTTACTGTTCATCTCCTTCAAATGCTTCTTCACCTGATTATGCATTGTCTCCATATGTCCTGCAAATTCTTATGCTTTTGTACTTCTCTTATCTTCCATACTGATATCTTTCAACTCTGTTACTCTTCTAAGGTTTACTTCCGTAACAATCTCAAAAGGTGTTCTTCTGGTACTACTATTCACTAAATTATTGTATGCAAATTCTGCCTAGAAAGAATCAAATCGCAACTTCCTGCCTTCTCTCCAACCAAACATCTCAACAAGTTCTCTAGACTCCTATTCACTACCTCTGTCTGTCCATCAGTCTGCATATGAATTGTTGAACTAAACTTCAAATCTATCTTCATCTTCTTCCAAAGTGTCTTCCAAAAGTAACCAAGAAATCTTGTCTCTGTCTGAAATTATGCTTAGGTAATCCATGCAATCTCACAATCTCCTTGAAAAATAGGTCAGCTACATACACTGAATCAGTTGTCTTCTTACAAGGTATGAAATGTGTCATTTTTGAAAATCTGTCCACCACTACAAATATTGAATCATGTCTTCTTTGTGTCTTTAGTAATCCCATTACAAAATCCATACTTATGTCTTCCCAAGGTCTCTCCGGTACTGTCAAAGGTTTATACAATCCAGTATTCTGACTATTCCCTTTTGCAACTTGACAAACTCTACAACTCTGCACAAATTTCCTAACATCCTTATGTATCTGATGCCAAAAGTAATTTTCACTTATCAAGGTCGCTATCTTATCAATGCCAAAATGTCCTGCTAATCCACCACTGTGTTTCTCCTTGATCGAATTGTCTCTCATTGAACTCCTAGGTATGCACAATTGATTTTCTCTGAACAACATATCTTCCTGAATGAAATAGTCCAACCACTTACTCCGATCTATCACAACAGGTCCCTTACATGCTTTCCAAGGTTCTGCAAAATCAAGATCTTCTTCATACATGTTCTTCATTTCATCAAATCCCAACACTTCAACTCTCATCTCTGTCGGCAAGTTCCTTCTCCTACTCAATGCATTTGCAACTTTATTTGATTTCCCACTCCTATGCTTCAATACAAATGTGTAACTCTGCATGAACTTTACCCATCTCATATGTCTCTGATTCAACTTACCTTGACTATTCAAATATTGCAAAGCTTGATGATCTGTATACAACACAAACTCTTAGGCAACAAATAATGTCTCCACCACTTCTTCAAGGCTTGTATTATGGCATAGAACTCCTGATCATAAACAGAATATCTTCTCCTTGCATCATTCAACTTCTCACTGAAATATGCTACAAGTCTACCTTCTTGACTTAACACTGCTCCTAATGCATTCCCACTTGCATCACAATCTACTTGAAATACCTTATTGAAATCTGGTAATGCCAAAACAGGTTGCTCTATCACTTTCTTCTTCAACAATTCAAAACTTTTATCTGCTCCTGATGTCCACTAAAAGTTTTTTGTCACCTCTCATTGTCTCTGTCATAGGGTTACAAACTAAACTGAAATTTCTGATAAACTTCTGGTAGAAACTAGCCAATCCATGAAATGATCTGACTTCTCCAATGCTCTCTGGTGTGGGCCATTCAACAATTGCTCACTTTCTCAGGGTCCATCTTCAATTCTTCCGCATAAATCACAAATCCCAAGTATACTAATTCTTCATTCACGAAACTACATTTCTTGATGTTTATCAGCAACTTCTCTTCTCTTAGTCTCTACAATACTTGTCTCAAGTGCCACAAATGTTCTTTTGTCTTACTGAAAATCAGAATGTCATCCAAATATACAATAACAAACTTACCCAAGAATTTCTTCAAAACTTTATTCATCAATCTTATGAAAGTACTCGGTGCATTTGTCAATCCAAAAGGCATCACTAACCACTCATACAGTCCTTCATTTGTCTTAAAAGTAGTCTTCCATTCATCTCCTCTGATTTTGATCTGATGGTATCCACTCTTCAAATCTATCTTTGTGAAATATTTTTCTCCACTCAAACAATTCGTAATGTCATCCATCCTAGGTAAAGGAAATCTATACTTAACTGTGATCTTGTTGATTGCTCTAAAGTTTGTACACATTCTCCATTCTCCATCCTTTTTCGGTGCTAACACTGTAGGTACTATACAAGGACTCAAACTTTCTCTAATCAAACCTTTCCTCAACAACTCTTGTATCTGTCTATTCAGTTCTTCATTCTCTGTCGGTGTCATTCTATGTGCTGCTTTGTTAGGCAAACTAGCTCTAGGTACAAGGTCCATGTGATGATTGATACTCCTTATTAGTGGCCTTCAAGTACATTGTCTGATATGATGTCTTCATACTCTATCAATAATTCAATTATCTCCCCTGGTTGTGATTCTTCAGTCTCCTTCAATGCTTCAGGGTTCTTAGAGATCAAAGCATAACACATATTCTCATGTCTCAAACCATCCAGAAATTTTCTTCCATCTACCAAATAGATTCTAGCATTTCCACATACTTCACTCTTAGGGTCATCTTCCAAAGGAATCAAAGTAATTCTCTTTCCATTTGATGTTATAGTGTATGTATTCTTTCTCCCATCATGTATAGCTTTTCTATCATACTGCCAAGTTCTACCCAACAAGATATGACATACATCCATGGGCATAATATCACACAAAACTTCATGATAAGATCCAATATGAAATTTCACCAAACATTATTCACTCACCAGTACCTTATGATCATCCTGAATCCATGATATCTGATAGGGCTTAGGGTGTTTCAATCTTTCCAACATCAGCTTAGTCACCATCTCTTCTAAAACTAGATTATCAGAACTACCACTATCAATTACAACTTTACAACATTTACCTCCTGATTTGCATATTGTTCTGAACAAACTTTTCTTCTACGGTGGTTTTTCATTTGCCTCTGCTTGAAATAGTGTTCTCATCAGAAGTGATTCTCCTTTCTCAAGTTTACCAACTGAACTAGGTGATCCAACAGGTTCTTCCACATAGGCTGCTCTTCCATTGTCATTTGTCCTCTTGCTTATACTCCCATGATTACATTCAAATGCTCTTTGTCCTTCACCTCCACACTTAAAATAGGTTCCTCTGAATGTTCTCCTATCAAGTCCTCTTCTGTCTCTTTTGTATCCTTCACTCCGGTATGGACTAGGGTTTCCTCTATGGTAGAAAGTTTTGTCATCTCTCCGGTATGCATTGTTATCTTTGTCCTCCTTGAATGTGTTCTCTTGTCTGTTCTATTCTGCATATGATCTTTCTCCTCTGGAAAATGTTCTGCCTCTTTGAAATTTACCTCCTCTACCTCTTTGTCTCTGATCATGCCTCTTATTCAGCTTTTTGTCAACTTTCAGCACAAACCGATATGCTTCTTCCAATGTTGTCATCCTTACCAAACTCAGTTCTTCTTGAATGTTCAATCTCAGTCTACTGATGTATCTAGCCACTTTCTCCTTGCTTGCTTCACTATGTCCTGTCCTTATGATCATCTTATGAAATTCTTCAATATACTCCTTCACAGATTTCTCCTTTTGTCTCAGGTTTTGTAATCTTTTCAACAGTTCCAACTCATAGTTAGTAGGTATAAACTGATTTTTCAATTTCATCACCATCCTGTCCCATTTTGTAATCTTTTCTTTTCCTCTTCTGTTTCTATCCAACTGAATTTCTTTCCACCATATGGCAACATGTCCTTTTAGCTTAGTCTTTTCAAATTTCACCTTCTCCGGATCTTCAATTTCTTCATACTCAGTATTCTTCCATGTCATTTATCCAGTCAATCAAGTCTTCAAGATTCGAATTGCCAGTATAATTTGGTGCATCAACTCTAGGTCTTTTCCCAATCTTTGAAATAGCTCGCAACATCTTGACTCGGTCTAATTCTTCTTCCTCATCACCTCCTAGGGTTACTTAATTTTGATCAGCGGATTGAAATTCTTCATCATCATCATTTTCAACATTAGGTCTAGGTGTAAGTTCTCTTCTCCTATCTTCTTCAACAGCATCCAAGTGAACTCGCATGGTTTTCATCATTTCCATCATCTCATCCATTCTACCAGCCATTGTTCCAACAGCAAGGATTCTCCTTGGCGGCATTCTTCCTAGGATCAAGTGTAACTGCCTCAAATTCAGCAATCGGGCTATAAGATGACAACTGCCTCACAATCAGCAATCGGTTGCAACACACATAACCTACCTCGAATTCAGCTATCTATTCACAACAAGATCTTATGGAATTCCTTCGCCAACTTTGCTCAATTAGCTCCCAAAGTTTCAAACTTTTGCTTTGATACCACTTAGTGCAGTCATGGTTAGGAGGGTCCTTAAAGAGAACAGTCCCAACAGTGCAACAAGAGTAAACACAACAAAAACAACTCAAGATGTGAAGCAAATGCAATTTCAGTCATTCAGTATATCATCGAATTCAAATACAAATTGGTCGACAACATGCGGGCTTACAATTAGGGCTCACAACCCTGATTGCAGAATATGCACAAGATATGGCTTTGAAGCTTCTCTGCACAAAATTCAAACTATCAGCGATGAACTAACTATCAACTATCGAATTCTCTATTAATTGCTTTCCTAGGTATCTATTACATCATTATATATCATCTCTAGAACATATGATTCATCTGCGTCGGCCAAGGAAGATCACAAACTCCAATGAAGAGTTGTAACGTGTGTACACGAGTAGGTCAGACCTAATTGAATAGAGCTCCTCCGCAAATGAATGGAATGATGTGCGGATCACAAGGAAGGTCGGCCATGAACCAAATAACATTGAATGATATGTCTTTGAACTTCGCAAGTCGTGAAATGCTCCACAAGTCTTCTCCTTTAGCTGATTATCTAAGACTGTCAAGATGCTTTGTTATAAGAAAACAGTTGATCTTCTGATAGCAATATCTTACTGGTACCTGATCCAAATGTTATGAATTTTGGATATGATGTGCCTAAATGTGTCTAGATGCTAAGTCTCGCTCCGCAGGGTCTGAAATACAACTGTGATAGAATGCGAACCAAAATACAGAAACTACTACTAACTGAATTGACTGTTGAAAAGAAACAAAATGCAAACAAACTGAAATGCAAATGTTATTGGTTGATGCAAGATTGCTCTTGAACCAGGGATGCTCCTACATCATCGGGCTTATTCATCACGCCATGGTCCCCATTTTTTGACCCAGTAGTAGCAAAAATTACTTCTATTCCAATCTGGATCATATTATAAAACCTCCTACTGAGTATGTGGGATATAAGTCTCATCAAGAAAATGATTGATCAAGTGGGTTCCTTTGTAAAGTGGGCTACTGATTCAGTGGATTCTCCAAGCAGATACACAAGGGTTTGTGACATGGTTGATATTTCGAAGATTATGCATCATTTTGTTAGAATACACTCATCCTTTGGCATCTAGACTCAATTCTTAAACTTTGAAGGCTTACCATTCATATGCTTCTGATGCAACATGATAGGTCATAAAATTACAGGAAACACTACAAATAAGACGCCAAGCTCAAGAGTGATCAGCTTCAAAAAATGGATCAAGAAGCCAGGCTCTTTGGATGCGGATTTCATTTGGCATAATTAGGGTAAGTTCTTGGAACCCCAAAAGGAGACAAGACTGGAACCTGTGAGCTTTGTGGAAACCACAATTCCTGTGGAACCACCCCGTTCCCAAAACCCTCCCAGAGAAGACTTTTGCAGAATTAATCAACTTTTCGAGTGGCAGGGTGAGTGCTCTGATGCTGAGGGCACTTTTCCTTTTATGGAGGAGCTAGATGATGAGATTCTAGACTTCCTAGACCACGATGATGTGGTTGTCCCTCTTAAGGAAATGCTCCATTACCAAACATTAGCATTCCAAGGAAGAAGAAAGGACTAAAATCAGAAGCGAAGAAATTATGGATAGAAGGTCGAGGTGCGCTCGATGATGGAACTCAATGGACCATTGATGCCCTTCTTACTAGGAGCAAAAGGAAGGGCTCTGCCAAATGGACATGATGGCTTGTACCGATTCTTTTGGGTACTTGGTTGTGTAGTTTCTAGTCCCTCAATGTTTCTTCCAAATCTCAGTATCTAGAGTCTTATTTTTACTATCCTAGTTCCCCTTTTGGGCTCTTTACGCCTTTTATTTTCTTTTAAGTCAATTAAATGTTTTTTGTGCTCCCCACTTATGGGTTTGAAGCAATTACCTTTATTTTCATTTGTTGTTTTTATTATGGGAGTGGGCCCTATCCCAACTTACCTATCAAAAAAATATATACCCTAAATATAAGAATTGGATCTATAAATATGTGCCTGATCAGATCTAATAATAGATTCAAATAATGCCAATAAATGGATATCTTAAAGTTGAGGATGAGAAACATTGTGGCAAATGACTAATACCTGATTTCTAATGCCAAATTTGAGACAACCAGAATAAGATATTTGGATTGTAAGAAAACCAGAGCTATCTATAAACTTGGGTTGAATATGTGCCTATATAAGTGATTTTTTTGTCTATAAATTTGAACTTGCGACCTATAAACCTTATATACCTACAAACAAAAATTTGCCTTAATGTTTGGACCTACAATTAAAAAAAGCTTGCTGGTGTCAGCAAACACTTTTGGGAGCTAAGTGTGGATCTTCTCCTTATGACAAACCCCTAGATTCAATTCAATGGTTTTGATAAAAAGTGAAGATAGCTTGCAATGAATGCAAAACAACACCATTGAATTGAAGGTAAGTTGGAACCTAGGACTTGAAACTTAAAACAAAAATTCAATTAGATGATACAAAGACCTAATGTGAAACTAGGGTTTCAAAGTTTGTTGATAAAAAAGCTATGCAACCATAACATGTTGATGCAGCGCAATGCACCTTTCACTTTTAAAGAGTTGGCTTGGGCCCTTGGAGAAATTTAATTTTTAAACATTTTTGCACCTATAGATTCAATCTGAAAATAAAAACTAATACTCTTGAGAGCTAATAAATGTTTTAGAATAGGCTTAGTTTTATTTTTTATGGTCAACTAGGAAATAGGATCCGTGGGAGCACCAAACCAGTCAAAATCATGTGCTAGGACCAAATGCTTAGGACACCCATGCAAAGTGCATAAAACGTAGGGTAAAACTGAAGGGTATGCACTTTTCACTATTACAATGGTAACAAACAAAACATCTTTAAGGGGATTTCCAATGGTGGACATGGATACTTTAAAGGCGTGCATTATGGACAATGGGCTAAGTTTATAATCCAATTATGGCCGTTGAATGACCAACTCTGATTTGAAAAATACAATTATATATAGTACCTAGAAAATAGTCTAGGAGACGGGCAGCTACAATAAGAAAGTAAAGAAAACCGAAACAGGAACCCAATATACTTCGGCACTAGAGCACATCAAAAACATGAACCTTCAGCATCGTGTGCTACAAATATAAACAAACCAAAAGCCAAAATGCTTCCGCAGGATTGTACCCCAGAAACACTTCTGAGAGGTGCAAATACTTTTATATAGAGCTAGCACTTCTTTAAGTATCATAAGTTTTTTGCTTGTTATTTTGGTGAAAAAACACAATTCCACCGATCAAGAATGGTCAATACACCCTTTGGGTGTAAAGTCTCACTTTGGAGAAAAACTCTTTAACATATCGTTCTAAAAAATGAAAATGTAGGAAAATGTGACTGCAGATAGAAATACTTTTATAGTGTTATCCCGTAGATTTTTTTTTTAAGTCAAAGAGCAAAGATAAATTTAATATTAGTGGGCAGGATCATACATTACCTTGGGGTGTGGATTTATTTTATCAAGCCTTCTACGTGCCAACAAAGAGATATCTCTGTTTAAATTGTCGAACGTTTATTTGCAGTAAGGCCTGCAACCACCTTCCTCTACGTGCCAACAAAGAGGTTATTAAGACTTAAGTTTGTATGGCCCATTTGCTCCTGTCCACAAATGTTTGAGAACTGCAACATTTTTCTATGCAGTGCCTAATTTCTGTGACAAAAAGGTAACCTCCAGAAATAGTGTATGAAATCTCGAGTCAAGTTCACTTACGAATTGGAACTAAGCGTTGCTAAAGACGTGTGCCTTCAATTAATGAGTGCCTTTGAATTATTTCACTAAAATTGAGATTTATATAAGATATTTTTAAATAAAAAAATTTGTTTGAAGACCATTAAATTATGCTGGTGTAGTGACATCCAGTTTGCAGTTGTGTGAAAATCATCAATTTTGATTAGGTTTCAACATCATCCATCTATTGACAATCAGTCTACTTTTAACGGAGTCCAATTTTCAATAGACTACCACAAACAGGTGTCCATTGTTCCTTTGGATAATTGACTATTTAGCAGGTACCCTGCTCGAGTTTTTGATGTCCATTAGCCGCTTGTACGAATAAAGACATTTGTTTGATGGTTTTTGATTTTCAATCTAAAACAAAACATACGTTAGATATTGTCCATGAGCATTTTTCAAGCTCAAACCAAAAGAATACTACAAATTCATTTCCACTAGCTTGAGACCTGGCTCTGACAAGATCAAACTTTCTCAGAACGCCTTCAGGAAAAATAGCATTGATAATTTTAAGCAAGCCTGAAATGCTTTTCGTCACTCTCAACGCATTAAGTGCCAGCCAGTCATCCATATACTCAAAATTCTAGACTGGGAGACCAATTTAGCATACGGTTCAGAACATTGTAGTTTTATGCGAGTACACTTATTCTGGCACCAAACGCAGTTGAAAATGTCAAGTGGACAGAATCTTTAAATACATATTAGCCAATGAAATAGGAAATCTTCAATAGCAGAAATGAACCTTTGTTTCCTAAAGCAAGCTGTTCATAATACAGAGACCAGACTTTTGGATGGATGGGTGCGCACCATAAAAATTCTTCTAGCGTTCAGGCTTCACTGCTGTCTGTCAGTAATTCTCATGGGACAAAACCCAATATAGCCATCTAAAGACTTCAACGAATATTCTCTACACTGGCACATTGAAACATCAGCTAAAATTTTTAAATGATACACAGCTTTGACCTTGATACATATTGACATTGTAATAAGACGATAAAATTCTGGCTTTGTAAATATTCAACAAACAATCAACTCTATCATCTTGGACCAGACAATTCAACTGCATGAAGATTATCTGTAGAGTCTACAATCCATTCTGAATTTCTATGAGGAACAAGCTCAACTTCTTGGCTACGCACAACTTCCACCTTTTGCCACTCTTCCCACCTCTCAGCTAAGCCATCTCCTTCCAACATGCGTACGACTTCAGACATCTTCGGTCTGTCCATTGGTGACCCTTGGGTGCAAAGTAGTGCTACTTGAATAAGTTGTTCTACCTCTGCCTCAACATAATTGTTCTGGAGATCAGGATCAACCAGCATATCAAGCCTTCTCTCTCTTAACAGGCCTTTGACCTGCCCAAAACCAACAAAATGTTAGTAATACGAGGACTCAAATTATACCTAACCATTAAATTTCTGTATCATTTTAGGTTATAAATATCTCAACTCTCCATCCAATTCACATTACGAATCACAAATGCAAAAATTCCAACATTTTTAGACTATTCAAATTAAAATTCCACATGAATATTTTGGAATAGAATACAGAGACTGCAGTCAGATATCCACTGACAATGCAATTATTAGCTGTCATTTAAGGAAATCTCCTGCTAACACATAGTGTCATCCCAACAAATAAATGGGCATGATGTGCACGATCATATAAACCAAAACAGATATGCAACCAATACATAGAATGCAATCATTGAAGTGCTCGTCACAAACAGTCTACAAGATATCCCAGAAAATAAATGGGAATTATGTGCATATTATTCAAACTAAAATGTGAGAAGGCAACCCACACATGTAATGCAATTATTGCAACATTACATCATTACAAAATGCTACAATAACATGTTTCAAATGTGCCATTACATTCACCTTGAATCAGAACACTCTCACGTATTTGAAAATGATAAACCAGAACAATGTTGTTTCACACATTATTGTAAAGAACTAGTCATTTCCCTTTTCTACACGTATCTAAGCTACAACGTTCAATAGAACAACCAAATAAACACTTCATAAACCAGTATCTGAAGGAAATATAGTAAAATATAGTATAAACATGTTATTTAATTTACGCGTAAGTTTTTCTACAACAGTTCTTGCATAGGTACGTTGTTTATCTTTCCATGCTTCCTAAATGACAGGCGATATTGTCGACAATATGTATATTACAGTAAATAGAGTTTCTAAACTCCAGTCCATGAAAAATCATGGTAATAGACAGTACAAATAAAGATAAGTATTTCATGGAAGCTAGTCAGTAAGTTGCAATAGGTCAAGCCATGGGATACTTCCATGAAGCATCAAAAAGTAACCTATTTGGAGAGTAATATTGTTTTTACAAAGACAGGGTTTACTAATAGATTTTGGTAGGTTGCAATAATTACTGCTAATGACATTATTCATTTTTAAGAAGTTTGCTCAACGAGAACTATTGGATATCAATAGCTGTAGACAGTTTCTTCAGCATAAGATTTATTAAGTATATGCAGATTGCTTCTTGAGCAGGTGCTATCAGTTAATTAGTTATTGAATAGAATTATAATATTGATTGTCCGTGTGTTGCTATACTTCAAACTCTATAATAAGTTCAGACAACATGTGTTGAGGCTTTTTTGTACAAGGTGTAAAATTTTCTGGAATTTGCAATATTAGAATGTTCTCTTTTACTCAGAAAAAGAACATAACTAAGTTCATAGTTGAGGAAATTATATTTTCAGAATGGTAAGGCATGTGAATGATCAACACCAAGCATCACAAAAATGGGCTAGTAAGAGATGCTTAGGGCCATACAGGCACTTGTTTCTAGAATGTACAGAATTACCTTAATACGGTAGCAAACTTGACAAGAGAACAAGGACCACAGAGACTACACCTTAATGGACAGCATTATGTTAGCCAACGTCCAAATTTTCAAAGCATTTTTTTCTATAGCACATGGAAGACATGAATCTTCTTCACTGATTTGCATGCAAGTGCCACAAGACAGCAAAAGGATGCTGCTTGAATACAGAACAAGAGCTGAAGAAATCAACATCAGTACATGGTAATTGCGATATATAATATAAGTATCCATTGATTTTCAATGCAAGGGGCTTGAGAGTTGGAGACCCATCATGATTGACCACTTCAGACATCCATTTAATCGAATTTAAGAAAATTTGGGTTATGCCCAAGCTCTTTATGGTACTATACTTGCAGTCTTGAAAATCATGTCTAAAAGCAATAACATATCTACTGTGATTTACCTGCCACACAGACAATTCCATCTAATCATATTTAAGAAAATTTGGGTTATGCCAAAGCTCTTTATGGTACTATACTTTAAGTCTCGAACATCATGTCTAAAAGCAATAACAGATCTACTGTGTGATTAGATCTACTGTGCTTTACCTAACCATGTATTTGTTCAAATAAATCGTCTTCCACATATGTAGATTCAAAATTCAAATAAAGTCTTAAATGTCATGGTGTTGAGTTTAAAGAAAGCTAAGGAAATAAAGAAAACATCAGCTTTGAAAACGAAGGTAATGTTTTTTTTCTCAATGCTACTGCACTAAACCTACAACATACTGATAATTATAGAGCAATTATCCCAATGGAATTGTACAAGTTGCAGTCTCCTAATGTATTTGTCTATATGATACAACATAATTTTTGTATAAAGGTTTGAAACACTGCAAGAATTTTTAAAATACAAAAGATCGAATCAATACAATAACTTTCATTGCGCAACTGATCAAACAGGCATTTCACAAGTGCAAGGATAAGCATAGAGAATTGACCTGTCAGATAATATAAATTTCCTTCCATAAGAAAAGAGAAAACGTTGAAGATTCCAAAGAAAAAGATACTTACCCAGTCCAGCAACATGACATCATCATCATTTGCTAATCGAGCAAGGTCAAATGCTCTCTGCCCTGTGATGAGTTCCAGCAGCATGATTCCATATCCAAAGACATCCGTCTTCTCTGAAGACTTCCCTGTGGATAGATACTCAGGTGCTATGTGGCCAATGGTGCCACGGACAGCTGTTGTAACATGTGTATCCTTGTAATCCATAAGTTTTGCTAGGCCAAAATCCCCTACCACTGCCTCAAATTCTTCATCCAGTAAAATATTTGCTGCCTTGACATCTCGGTGAATAATCTTAGGATCACAGTGATCATGTAAGTAGGAAAGACCTCTTGCAGATCCCAATGCTATGCGCTTGCGTGTTGGCCAATCTAGGGGTGGATCATTTGGTGCCCTCTCTAAAAGGAAAACAAGTAAAATCTAAATGTAAGAAGAAATATAACCTTTCAAAAGCTGCAGAACACTGTCTTCAATCACACTCATTTCATTTTACAGCCACTATGGAAAAGAACTGCTAAATACTTCATAAGACTAGAGCTTTCAAATGCCACAAAATAGCACCTCTAAAGTTTCACTGCAATGGCAATAACGGAAGGTAAATTTTTAATAATAAAGCTCAACACATCAAAATTAGGCAAGCCTGGAAAGCACTGCACAACTGGTAGCAAAAGTTCAAATAAATCTTGCATCGTATGATGTACTAATTGTACCAGTTCAGAAATTACAAGGATATATACAAGGACTACTATTAGCAGCATATTTTATTATGAAAGATCCTTTAAAATTATGGCGCTAAGAATATCTCTTCTTAAAAACATATAACTAGAAAATGAAATTTTCATTCATAATAAATAGGAAACTCACTGTCTCTATGGACAACAAATGAACGGTACATATAATTAGCTAACAAAGAGATAACAATGACAGATGAGTGGAAACTGTGCATACCTCTAAGACATGAAGCAACACTTCCATTAGCCATGTAGGGGTAAACAAGCAGCCGTTCAGTGGGTGTCATGCAGAAGCCACGTAGCCGAAGGAGATTCCTGTGTACTGCCATGCTAATCATCTCCACTTCTGTCTGAAACTGCAACTCTCCACCTGGAGTACGCTCTTCTTTCAGACGTTTTACAGCCACCAAGGATCCATCTGCAAGGCGCCCTTTATATACCTTTCCAAAACCACCTCTGCCAAGTATATTTCTGTTACTAAAACCATCTGTAGCAACCTGTAGTTCCCGCAATGAAAACCTTTTGAGTTGCCCTAAGTGTACCTCTGGATCCTCCTCAGCTGTATAAACCATATTTTGCATAAAAAAACATTACAAGCTATGGTCAATTGCATAAAACTAAACATTCCATTAGAGGAAAAAGAACATTCATTCAAACATACTTCTCAGGAATCTAAACAAGAAATCCTACCAGGTACATCAAAGAAGTGTTCCTGTGGCTTTCGACGACGCCACCAGGCAAATCCAATTGCAGGAGCAGCAAATAATAAGGCAGCACCAGCAGCTACTCCCCCGGCAATAGCTCCTGTGGATGAGCTCTGCACCCTTCCTGAACCAAAAACATAAAACAAGACAGACTTGTATGTTAACAACTGTATAAAAGTTGCATCCAAATGTACATAAGCATGATTTAGTAGTGTGATGATTTTTGCTTAAAGATAATCAACCACCATTGCTTCCAGAAACTGGCGGAGGTGGTATAAATGGAGGAGGAGGAGCAAAAGGAGGTTGTCCTGGGCATGGCTTCTGTGCCACTGGACCACAAAGAAGTTGGTTTCCGTTAAAACTGCAATAGTTGACAATAAAAGTCTTGTCACAACCAAGGATAAGAGCCCAATTTACACATTATTTTCTTTAAAATACTCAATTAACCCTCCAAGCTCAAATATGAGAAGTAAAACTATCTGAATTTGTACACAACAATAACATGGTCCAATCTCACTAAAGATGAGATGCATTGTTAGTCGCCTTCTAATCAGTTCTGTTCATCAACAAATAAACCACTTACCACAGTTCTTCTGAGGAGTTACCTGATAGGAGTAAATAGAGAAAATGATCCATTTGACGGAACCTCTCCTGAGAGATTATTGTATGAAAGATCACTGCATTTAACAACAGAGCATGAGGATTAATGGCTGACAATCAAATATTTATATAACTATATGTTATAAGAAACTAAAACTTAAGCATAATATAATATATGACATAATCCAAATGGCAAAAAGAATAGCTTACAGGACTTGAAGAGCAGTTACAGTTGTCAAAGCCATAGGAATCCCCCCTGAGAGGCTGTTATTATTGAGCCGGCTATTCAACCACAGAGCATAAAGGGGAACAGTAATGTTAAAATTTCTACAGATCATGAAAAAAGATATAAAATAAAGAATTCCTGTATATTAGAAGTAAAAAACCACATTCCAAAAAAATTTTTAAAAAAAAAGATCAGCTCAAAAGAGACAGACATGAAGGAACCAACTTTGCCTTAAAAAAAATTTTAAAGCATGTCTTCACTAGCTATACACTAGATACATTTTCTTTTAAGTATGTAAATTACTAAATTCAGAGTCTACACGTGCCATTATGTGTTAGGAAGAAGAAAGAAATAAAGATATCATGTTATTGCCAAAAACATTATAACAGGAATTGTCATTGACTGTGAGAACTCACAAATCATGTAACATGACTTGATCAGACAATGTGTCAAACTGAGACAACTTGGTCAAATTTGCCAAGATTGAATCAAACTCAAATTATCCTGGCAAACTTGGAAAAGTTCAAGTGTACTTAGTAAGTGCTAAGTAAGACTCGGTAAAAACTTGGCAATACTTGGATAAACTCAGCAAAAATTGATTGGATTAAAAAATATATAAAAAGTTCACATTTAATATGAAATGTTTCTGGCCAAGATTTTTTTCAAGTGGTAAGTCAACTCTTACACTTGAGCATGTCCAATTGTTCCCCAGTCAAACAATGATTTGGTCAATGAATGACCAAGCAGGATGAAAGGTATAATAATAATGTCATGAGTGAACAAGCAGCATTTAATGTGTTAGCATTTGAAAATGTTCCCTCGATCCTTCTGCAAAAATGAGTGACTCGCACAATGGACAACAACAATTTCTACTACAGGTTTGGGAATATCACCCAGAACAATGTAACTTCCCTCTGCATTTGAAAGAGGCAGCTCCTTTATACAAGATATAAAATAAATTTAGACAGAATTTACAATATTTACATATTTGGATTTGGGGGTTTTTAACAGTGAGGAAAAATAAAAATGCAATGCTATATTTTTGGGCCTTTGCACTAAGCTCAAATCAAAACAATGTTTAAGCACCCCATGCGAAGAATTTTTGATTTTCTGAAAGTACAGACAAGCATGCACTAATTTCTGGGTAGATTGCAGAGAGCAGAAATTTTGTGCTCACAAACAAAACAATGATTGCTGAAGTAGAACACAATTACACAAGGTTTTGCAAATTAATGAGAGAATGACAAGGTAAGAAGCAAATATCATTCTGTAACCAATCAATATAGCACAAATCCTGGATTCATGAGTTATTTTCCCACAATAAAACCATTCGCATAAGGTTGCATACAGGGTTGAATAATGAAATTACATATAACAAATTCATCATTCACACCAAGCTCCCAATGACTCCCGTTGCTCCTATTCCGTAAGTGTAAAATCACACATTAGGTAGGGTTTCAGGCTCCTCTTTGCATGATTATGGCGAGGCTAATGCGTCTACTCCAGTCATGGCATCCTCTACAAAGGACTCCTTTTCCTCTCCCACTGGCCACTGCACCACAGATGCTTTCAAATCTGTATACCGGCACAAGGCACCCCAGCCCTCCCCTGGCTCTGGCTTCTCTCCTACAAAACTGGGCTCCTCTTCTTCACTCGCGAAACTCCAGGGTTCTGTGTATCATGTGAACAAGGTAGCTGCTGCGAGATCTGCGACTCACTCAGCCCATGCTCATACCTGGCAGCCCTCAAATCCATGAAAGATGATTGCCCTGATCTAAAGAATCACAGGCCAACTGTGGAGGGATGCGAATGTGAGTCTACAACTGCCTTTGAAGTTCCCCAGAAAACAGGAATTCCAACACTAGGTCAAACTAAAGGGCCTAGAACCAGTTTCAGAAAGGAGAATTGATTGCTGAAAAGACTAAGAACTCGCCCATTGTTGATTTTGATTAAGTGGAAGAAGTGGATAATTGAGAGGATTCTTTAATTGAGGGTGCACTCGTTGACAGGTTTAATGGCTTATGGCCAAATTTGAAAAGTCTTCATGAATTGGCTACCAAGCATTGGATTCCGCTAGTTCAGATGCAGGTTGAAATTTTTCCCTCCACAAAAGGTTTCTTCATCATCCTATGTTATTCTCCAAAAGACAGAGACAAGATGCTAACATTTGGTCCATGGTTCTGGGATGATTATATCCTAAGCTTGATGCCATGGCCTATCCCTCTTTTGACCTTCTAAATGATGAATTTTCCTCCACTCATGTCTGGGTGCATTTAACTTATATACCATTGCAATTCTGGTGCGAGTCTGGATTAAGAATGATTGGCAGTTCTCTTGGAAAAAATCTGTCAGATTCTTCAGATCCTTTCTACACTACATATGCACAAATTTGTGTTGAAATGCACTTAGACAAGGGCTTGACTGAAAATATTACTTTGAAGGATGGTCAATCATGGACACAAATTCTGGACCATGATAGAATTCCATTCAGGTTCCACCACTGTTTTGATTATGGTCATCTTGCCTCCAATTGCTCCAAAAAGGATTTCAGGGCTTCTGGTGGAAGGGAGCAGAGACTCAACATACATCAGTACTCTCCCATTGAAAACTGTGAAGTTGTCGCCTTCCAGCAGCTAACCAAAAGGGACAAAAGCTGATGCACACGACACCCCCAATGTCAAAGATAGTGCTGCTAAGGCAATGTTAGGTTCAAGCCAAACTTCCAGAGATGGGCATGAAAATATCTATGGGAAGACAAAAAATGACAGAATGGTTTCTGATGTACTGTTAGCGAGGAGAAATCCCTTGGGAGCCACCACTCTTTGCACGGATGTTCAGTCAGATCTTCAGCATGCACCCATGGCTAATGGTCAACTCCTAGAAGACGATGGAGACAAAAACTCAGCAAGTTGGACAATGGTCCAAAAGAAACAATCTTCCCAAAATATGACAACGTGCAAGACCAAATGACTTTGAGGTCCCATGATAAGAAGAATTAATAACTAAAAGGTTCTTGTTCAGTTAGTTAAATTTCATGAGCATTCTTATTAATGGCAACAGCCGTTGCTCACCTGTTTATGGATCAGCAGCTTTATTTTTTCAACTTGCTGATCTAAAACAAAAAAATATATTCGTCATTTGCACAGGATTTCACAACAAAACCATTTATTATCTGTTAATGAATCAATACTACAGAATTCTACAATGAGAAATTCACTCCCCCTTGATTACCATATGCATAGCACTTTTAATTAGTTTTTCCAAAATAACTTGGAAACTTGCGTAACTTCTCAAGGCCAAAAATATCTGCTTTCCTATTTTAACCTATTCACTCTTACTTTTCCTATTACGGTGGAGGTTGTTGCATGATGTTTTCCATCATTTTTCTCCAATCAAATACAAATTATTCTTTATACACTTTAATAATTTATTAATTCTAAAAGGAATTAAATAAATTTAATTATGTGATAAGAAACAAACTTAAATTGGACACCTTTTATGACACCAAGTACATGATAGAACTTTCCTAGACAAACTTGACCAACTTGATGTGACAAAAAGACCCCTGCATTACTTGACAACACATAAAGATCAGCTGGTGAAGCAAAATTTCAGTCTAGTGCCCTATCCATTAGGCAACAGAGTCGATGAACACTATATTCCATGAAGTCTAATCACTGCAGGATCGAATATGTGAAACACAACTAATCTCACATGCCCTTCTCTGACACAGAAACCCATGAAGATGACTTAACCATGATGATGAATAAGAAGGCAATTCTGTTTTCAAAGCAGTTACATAGGAAAGCCATGTACCTGAATGTCACTGGTACCAGAGTTCGAAGATGTAGAACCCGAAGTTATAAATGACCTCTGATTGTCTGGAAATAGGACGATTGGAGGTATTACCCCTATTTGCACAAATCACAATTAACATAATGTAACTGCTAAATGTCAAGGCATTACATATTTATAAGAAAATTTCATTTCTTCTATAGTGACGAACAACCTACTATTTGCTCCCGTCACTATAAAATGTTCAGTCCACTTCTCATCATGTATCTAGATCACTGGGGAGACTGTTGTGCACATTTGTTACTTGTATATCATATTGGCACTAACTCAATAGTACAGTTACATATTCAAGATCAACATAAAGAGTTAACTAAATTTATAGTTACCGGTTCTGGAAAACCCTAGACAAGGTTTGGATAAGCTGTGGTCCAATTCAGTATGAACCAATTTTTTTATTTTATTATTTGAAAACATTCTTGTTAATTAATAAAAAACTTAAAGTGAGAAGTAAAAGCATATAGTCCAAGAGGTTGCAAAGAAACAGTCATGCGGGGTACCCATATGAGTGTGAACCTGGTTCAAAATTCTCTCAGCAATAAGGTAGCCCATAACTCTAGCAAACATGTGGCTAGGTTTACCATTTTGGCATAATGGCTATAGGGTTCATTCAAGGGTGAGCTGTATTTAGAAATCTTGAGAACGTGGTCAAAACTTGCCCCACACCAAGTTAAAGGCAGCCCATAACCTTCACCCATGATTTACCAAGGAAAGAAAAAATAACACAAAAATCGAAAAAAAAAAAAAAAGACTTTAACCCTTTATGCTCTAATCTATTATCTCTTTGCTTCTCTCACCCTATGCATATGGAGCAGCTCATATCTCATGCATACATTCTGCAGGTAAACATGACTTTGGGCCATATTATTATGTAGGACAGTGATTTTTTGTGCATTTGGTAGATCTTTTTATGTACATAATCTCTAAATTTTTCTATATTTTCCCAAAGCAAACCAAACATTTTATGAAAACACAAACTTCCAAGCATTTCCCTCTCCCATTCATACTTTGTTTTCTTAATGGTAACTAGTACTACCATTAATTTTCAGAAACACAATTCTGCTATTTCATAGATTAGATGTCCCACATATTACCAAAGGCATAACTAAAGAAGGTATAAAGAGAGAACTATAGGTTGAGAATTCTGCTTTTGGCACAAGTATCAGATCAGCTTCTTCAAAATGTTTAATTAATGCATGCAGCATTTATTTCTGAAATGTGGTGGTAACAGAGCTTGATGTATCATACTGATAACCTAATTCACGGTAGTCTTCACAACAAGGTAGAACATCCATCGCATACATAATCTATTTTGAAAATCTAATATGGCAAAGCCTTAGATACAATCTTAAATCAGACTTTTGGGGCTAACAGATCCCCAGCTAGAATAGGCACCACCTTCCAAAAAATATTGTCAAAAGAGAACATTAATGAATCTTCCTTCAGAAAGATTGAGAGAGATCAAACAAGACATTGGAAGGAAAACACAGGCTGGATTTACAATCTTTACATATGAAAAGGCCATGAATATGATGCAGAACTCCCAACTTTAACCACAGGCCTTAATCTTATTGATGTTTGGGTTTAGAAAACATTAAATAAGACTCTCCTCAGTATTAACCTTGTTAAAAGCTTGTGAAAATATTAAAATGGGGTCATAAAGACTCAGTGAAAAAAGTCAAAAACAAAAACTGCCTCTGAAGTTTAAAACCATTAGAAATGGTGAAAATGGCAGATCAGGTGACCAAAATGGCACTCAGCTCTGCCTTAAACCAATTGACATAAAAAAGCTACCCAATGAGATCAAGGAATATGATTTAATTGACCACTGAAAAATGAAGAACAGTATTTACACACACACAGAGTTGTAACACAATGGTATATAAAATAAATGATGTTCAATGTTAACATATGCAGGTGAAAGAGGACAAGTCATTAACTGTTCCAGACAACTTCCACGATAACCACTACTTGAAATTATTTATGACTAATTAACATTTTGTAATTTCCTAACTAAAACTTCAAATATGGCCATTATTATTTTTATCTATCACACTCCCTTGATAATCGTATTTGAAAAGACACCAAGCTTGTCCCCAAATTTAACCAACATGTCTATTCAAAGAGGCTTGGTAACTCTATTTGCCATCTGCTCTTGAGTGGCACAATCCTGGAGTTCAAATTGATTTTCTTTAACAAGCTTTCTATTACAGGGAATATGAAATTCAACATGTTTTATGCAATCATGATATACTAGATCCTTGACAAGCTTCAGTGCACTTTGATTATCAAGCAATAGTATTATTCCCTTGAACTGCGTTATCAGTAAATCATATGGTACCTTGCATATCCAAACAGCTTCTCAGGTTGCATTTACCACCATTCTATATTCTGATTTACTGGAGGAAAGAGAAAGAATTGGTTGCTTTTTGTTAAGCCATGAAACTGCACCTATACCTAGGTTGACAACATGATTACTTGCTGATCTAAAACAATTGAACTGAGCATTGCCTCTTCATCCAATGAACATCCCTACTAATCATAATATAATTAGTAGCAGGTATAAGAAGTCAGCAAGCCTTGGCTTCATCACTGTAGTCAAACCTCCTATACTCTTAAAGCTAGTTTTGTTCTCCTCGTCACCAATACAAGAGCATGCAATAAAGCAAAAAAATAAAAGTGGCTTGCACTCCAAAGCTATCTTTGTTCCATTGGATCTCCATCCTCTCTAGGCTTCTTTTGGTGTGAATTTTTTTTTGTTGGCCTTCTGTTTATCATGTAGACTGTCCTATAAACTACCACATCTCAATACTTATTTGGAAGGGAGATCCCATGCAACATTGCTCTAGTAATTTCATTCTCCATTAAGCCACTCATTAACATCCCAAATTTGTTGTCGTGTATATAGAGTTGTTTGTTTAAAGTTTAAACAGCTCATTCTTGCAATGGCGAAAAAACTAGTTGGTGTCTACTATCCACAGCTATCTCTCTAGATAATTTTGATCATTTTCCATGACTAATTTTGCACAGCTGCTTTAAAAAACTCAAAAGAGCTGAAAAGTTTTGGATTAACTTAAGAAAGTACACCAACAATTTTCCTAAATAGTCATTAACAATAAGAGGTAAATACCTAGCACCATTAACGAAGAAAGTCATCATTCGACTGTAGGTATTAAATGTAAGAGTTGGCTATGAAGGTAGCCACCTAAGATCTAGGAGTTTCAATGAAAACATAAGAGAGACCCAACATGAAAGAATGATTCTATTCTACCAAAGGATGCAAATACATAATATACATGACTGATACATGAATGTGAAATTACAATGAGAAGCCCTTGGTTATTTAGGCCAAGATGAAACATAGGACAACATAAGATTATGACAAGTGTTTTAATCTTATGACTTGAGACATAAAGAGATAACTATAATAAGTGTACCCTAAGTATGCCCTAAGTAAACTTAACTAAACAAGTGTGAATAGGACCTAATATGGAACCAGTTAGGTAATATACCCCATTCACACCAACATTAAAATGCACCAATTCAAAAATTTCTTTTGAGTTTTGACTTCTATAATTTTCCTGTCACAAACCCTTCTCCATGTTGTCTCCATCAACTAAATAACTTGCACAAATCTCTCTCTCATCCTAAACCAAAGATAAACCACAAACCATACTTTTTTTCTTAACTTTGAAAGACCAAAAAAAATAGATCACTATATAGTCGATGCCAAAAGGCTATGGTGCTGTAGTCAATATATGCAGCCATACCTGTATTTCTGTTAAACCAATCTCTTAAAACCTGAACAGAGTGTTCCCCTTTTCCTGTAGCAAAAATCTTTCCACTCCTTGTGTGTTGATTGCATCATTTGTCAAATTCAAACAAAAAAACAATTTGTGGATGCTGAATTCAATGATTCATTGACTATAGAATGAAGATTCTTACTCATAGAGGGAAGATAAACAACACATTTCATAAAGTGATCTTACTAACATTCTACACCTATTTGCTTCCTTTTAAAAGATCTTCCAATATAACATCCACCCAAAGATAAAGGATTAATCATTGACATTGCCACACTACCACGGGATTGGTTGTGTTTGAGTATCGAAAAAAAATGACCCACATATATCATGAATTTAATTCAAGATTTTAGATTTTCAGTCAGACATAATATAATTTAACTGGATAAGTTTAATTTGCCATCTCTTCGATTTTCTTCAATTCTAAGTTGCCTGTAAATTTATGTCAGCAGTCATAAAGGTATTATGAATTCATTATCACTTACAGAATAACTATATGAGAAGACACCAGATCTGAATTTCAAATATATGTTTATTCCTGAAGGATGATTAAGTACAAAGATGGTACGTAGAAGGAATCTAAACCGTATGCAAGGATCAGATGTATCAAAAAGTGACTATTCCAAATGTGACAATATACACAATACAATTAATAATCATATATAATGAGACGCATGAATGAAAGTGAATCTTATATTTATAACAATAACAAGTTTTAAATTATGGTAGACCACTGGCTGAAAACTTTTTTTTGAAGTTTAATCACTAATCCCATAAGTAACTCTCACTAGTGAGTATCACTGCCCATGAGTGTTGTCGATGGGTGTATATGATTTTTAAATCCATTGAATAAATCATTCTTAGTAAGTATGTCAGTTGAACAGGTTGATGCTTGATATGTATTCGAGGTTTTATCTAATTATTAAATCACTGGAAGAAAAGCAAATTTCAAGAACAACTAATCTGGCTTACAGACCTCTCAAAAATGTCAATGCTAAATATCAAGGCATTCAAACATGTTGCTATATGTTTGTAATATTTATGGACCTTATTTGGGATACAATACATGCCCCAACAAATATTCATGCAAAAGAGCAAAGAAATGTTGCTACATCCAGTAGCAAAAGGGAGTCTTTTGTTTGTGTCCCTCTCAACAGAGCCCTTTTCTAACTGATTGACTGACCTCACATTAAGGAGTCTGATGCTTGCCATAGCATTTCCTTTTCTTTCAATGGCTTAAAACTCCTATAACAGAAAATAATCCCAGTAAGAGAGCCCAAAGTTCATGGTAATATTTCCTTCCCTTTCCTCACAGGTTAAATAATGATAATTCTTATAAAGAAAAGTAAATATCAGATAAAGCATTCCCTTAAAGGAACAGTTCAATCGTAAATAACTTTAAAACACAAGAAAACATCAAAATCTCACACATTAAAATCAACTACTAACCGTCAGGATGAATAAACTTACAGGAAGCGTAACTTAGATAATTTGCCCAGTGACTCTGGTATTACACCGGTGAATCTGTTCATGTACAAATCCAAGCTAACCAGGTTGGTCAAGTTACCTAAATCACTAGGGATAATTCCACTTATATTGTTGCTATAAAGCTCCCTGCATCATTTACAGCGAAAGTAGAGGTGGGTTACAGATATGGTTAATAGTAAACTAAAATAACTGATTCATAATGCTCCTACAATAAGAAACAACTGATATTTACACATTTACAAATTCTACAAGACATGCAATATAGCATATTATCATTAAGTTACATGTGTCAGTTATGATAAAAAAAAAAGCCTTTAAATATTAAGTACGAACATCACATTTTCAAAGAAAAGGTAAGAAAAGTTGTTGCTCAAATTTACCTAACATCTTAGCACAAGAGAAGCCTTTGAACAATACGATTTTACCTAGCATAATAAGCATGCTTGAAAATCACAAAGCTCCTAATGCAAACAAAATCATGCAAATATGTACTCATTCCGACCTGAAAGAAATTTGTCATGGACTAGCATATGTGAAGCTCCTAGAAAAAAATAAACATCAAGACAAATCAATTTTTGAACAAGGGAAATTCTAGGAAACAGAAACAGATCAATTACATGAGCCACAATCAAAAGTTTGCCAACAGTTTCTAGCACTGTAAATCCTCATTGTTAACCTACACCACGAAATACGAAGAAGGTATTATTAGTGATAAGGTTTTAAGCTTAATAGTTGTTTAGGCATGCCTATGTTTCTGTTTCCATATTTTCCCAGAATTATCAGATATTTAACTTGCCACAAGGCAGTAGACATTCAAACAAATAAACCCATACAATGCTAATGGGCTCCCTGTGCTGCCACAGATTACAGATGCACTATCTTAATGAAAAAGCGTCTGCTGTTCCATAATGAGTGAAACCCAAAAATTGTAGTCTTGCATTACCATTCTTTATTGCTGTCAAATTCCAAACACAAATGCAATCCAAACCTCATTGTCCAATGTCCACAATCTATAAAAACTATCTCAATAGTGTCATACATCCTGACCACTAAACCTATATCATCACTGGAGCCAACACAACAAATGCTTTAATGTACATGAATCATAAGTATGCCATTTTGCATGGTATGGCGATCATTTCAGTAAAGAAGATGTCGTGCCACTAAAATCTCAACATTACATGCCAAAGAAACAAAATCCATTAATCAAATTATACGGCCAGAGAGAAACCAGCATATCTTACAAGTATTGCAGATTGCTCAGCTGCCCAAGCTGAGGAACCAATGTACCAGAAAGTTGCGCATTTCCTAAGTCCCTGGAGAAAAGATAATCCATGTACTAAAAGTGAAAAACATACAAAAGAAGAGCTCATAGGATAACAAAGACAAAATAATCCTAATTCATTGCATTCTTATTCCATCAAAAACTTTGAGATTTCCAAACATATAAATAAAATAGAGATACTTACACTCTTATCACACTATTATCATTATTACATGTAACATGAAACCATGTACATGGGTTGACAAGAGTTGGATCCCAACTCTGCAGCACATTGTTTGGATCATCTAAGTTAGACCTTAGGCTATGTAAAGCATCACCTGTCAATCAGATACGAGATACCAAATTCATTAGCTGTGTATCTAAATGCATGCTTGGCAACTTGTTTATAACAAAAATAGACAACACTAAACTCCTAAATATGTTGACTATCAAAAAACAACAAATTTGATATCAAAAGTTGGCTAAAGAACAGCAAATTATACATACTCAAATTTAAGTCAGACAAACAATGAATCCTGAATACATATTTTAATAATAGCATGCCAAAATATGTTTAAATACGTTGTCCTTCTTCAAATGGTTGTAGTGCCAAGGGAACAGCAAATGATACATTATTTTTAAGTTGGATAAACAATGAATCCTGAAAATATCCTTAATTTTGAAGCCAGATAAACAACAAATCCAGAAAACATCCTTTTAATGATAACATTACATTTTCGTTCTCAAAACAGTTTTAGAGCCAAGAGAACAGTAAATGGCACATACTCAGTTTTTAAAGTCGGACTGATAAAAAATAAGTTCTGAAAACATCCTTTTAATCATGACATGCCAAAATGCTTAGAAACGTTTTTTTCTCAAAACTGTGAATTTTAGAGCCAAGATTAGAATATTCACAATTTCCGAAAGCAGGAAGCGATCATCATCTAGAATGGAAAATCCAACTAAGAGAAAGTTGTATGGTGAAAAAATTAGATAGAAAAAAGCTACAGTTAGTCACAAATGTGCCCATCTTCACAAAAACTACCTATAATACATAACAGGCCTCCTTGTAAAATCAGTAGTGGAAGTCAGATTCCTTGTTTTTGAAACTATAAAAGAATGTCTCACCAGTTCTCAAAATCATTTATAGGACCAACAACACAGACACCAAATAGCGGATGTTGAATCTTTGACTGTTCACTTCTTGGCTATTCCTTTCTTGCAACTGACCAGTTCTTGACTTTTTACTTTGCAAATTTTTCAATGAAGCCTTTTTTAATATTACATAATACTAATGGGTACTAGATAAAATACTCATTTCCCATCAGTGACGTATCTCTGGCAACATTATTGCAGCTTTTCACCTTAACTTTCACTCATTTGACCACAGCTATCTATGTCTGCTTGCAGCCCAGTTCTCATGGAGCATGTGCAATGTCAGTTGTTTTGTGTACACATTAAATGGATAGAAGAACATAGTTCACGGCAATCTAGAGGTATAAAATATACAGAAATCATAATAATAATATGTTTTTTTTTGCAGTTTTCACTAAGCCAAGTCTCTGCTTTGCTCTAAAAGGCCTTAAAATTCAAACTTTCAAGAAATTTCTGGCTACCATTTACACAGATCTTCATTGACATTGTGCTGTTGTAATTTACATGTTATGTGAAATTGTACATAAAATTCAGAATGTGTTGGACCATATTAACAATGCACAGATATCATCCAACCTCATTTTTTTAGCTGTTCTCAGCTTCTTTCTCTGTTCCAGTATTTTCCTAGATCATAAGATCCATAAAATTCTAACTTCAAATAGTTATAACACAAAAGCTGTGTAAACAAAGAAAAAACGCGTGTTGCATTCCATATATAGTAAAAGCAGACCATGTGAGCCACAAGTAGAAGTACTTGACAGAGCAGTTGGAAGTTCATAAGTCGGCACAAACATCTCCTTACAGGAAACAAAAACAATTTTATAATCAGACATAAAAAGCATAGAACTCCTTATGGTAACAAACTAGTGTCAACCAGGTATAATCTTCCATGGAATACTAGGGGGATAAGTACAACAAAGAGAAACCTTTGATGTGTACCTATATGGTGCCTTCACAAATGCAAGAATAGGAGTCTTTGCTTAACAGAACATTATTTACTTTTGCCCATTATTTTGGATGTTTCTGATATAAACTAATTATAGAAATGTGCTTATCACTTATCTGTCACCATTTCTTAATACCTGAGACAACATCGCTCACAAAAACTATAATTGACATCAAATTCCATTAATTTTTTTCTCAAATATTACTGTTTTATGAACCAAATGTAGAGTATAATTGTACACAGATAAAATTATAAGGATAAGAATATACACGAATAGGTTGTGATGCTTGTGTTGTTCACTTAATCTTATTCCATTAGTGCCATGTTTTTTCTTTGCAAGTCAACATGGACTTTAAAATATTTCAAATGTGACATTAATCCAACTAATATCCCCCTTTAAAGTTTATTCCCTCCATTATAGGCATCATTTAGTCATGCATGTGGCAGTGATCAAGCATTTACTTGAAGGGTAGCATGGTTTTCCCTTCCCCACTCTGCATGTCTACTACATGAGTCAGTTTGGCATCACAATCTCATTTCATGTGCACTTTTATGTGGCCTACAAAAGCATTGAGTATGCCATTTGTGTGTGCATTTGTAGCAAAGCTCCCTGCACATTCAACATGACAAGCAGGCAACAGTAGTTAAATTCAATAGCATGAAAGGGTTGGTGCACAAGTTCCAAGAAGTCTAAGAACAGACTGGCACAAATTTACATGGGAGAGGACCTTTTTGCTCAATTGCCATTTATGGAGCCATGCTCATATACCAGCCCAACACCTATATCTTGTGGTTTGGAATGGTGAAAGCCAATTTTAAGCATCTTTCTTGAATGGAATAATTGTTGAAAACTTGCAGTTGACTTGTGGTGTACCTAATCGTCCCTTTCAGAAATCTACAATCAATGCTATTAATCTCTATATCTCAATGCCCTTGTCTGACCTGAGAGCTGCACAGTTCTCCAACCTTCTTGTGGAAGTTAAGGCGGGATAGATTGACAATAGCACACCCAATTTTGGGTTTAAGCGTGAGGACACAAATGTCTCCACAAAGAAGGAACTCCATCAACATCAGATGGAAATTGTCAATGCATGGGAACAAGTTGGTGCTATATGGTTTTTTGGTAGTCATCATGGCAGAGGAGGTTTCTTAAGGGCTTGCTGACTCTGCCTTGTTGCTCCAATGGATGATGATAGCAATAGCAAGGGAGCTGGTGGAGTATTTATAGACATAGAAGCCCAAAGCCACAACAGTTGAGAATTATGGGGTTCACAATGTTCTAGGGGCTGATCCTCCCTCCTTATGTCAATGATCCTAGTAAATATATGTTGAATCACCTTGATGATATTAGCAAGCACATGGATAATTACCTTGCGGACATCAACTACCACATGCAACACCAAGAAAATTTAATTTGAGATTTTTGTGAGCACCAACACATCGCAACCAGACACCCTTATGCAATTTGCAAACGTCCCCGTCATTGAGGTGTGGTTCTCATGGTTTTTGTTTCATCATATGTTGTGCTTTCTTCAGTTGAATGGGGCACTCCATGCCATTTTGCATTGTTTTATATCATTAATGATAAATAAGGCTAGATCCTTAAGGTGGTAATCTTCTAATAGGGATGGATGGCAACCTTCTTGTGGAAGTTAAGGTCGGATAGACTAACGATAGCACACTCAATTTTGGGTTTAAGAGTGAGGACACCAATCTCTCCACAAAGGAGGAACTCCATTGACATCAGATAGAAATTGTCGATGCACGGGAACAAGCTGGTGCTATATGGTTTTTGGTGGTCATCATGGCAGAGGAGATTTCTTAAGGGCTTGTTGGCTCTGCCCTATTGCTTCAATGAATGATGATACCAATAGCGAGGAGGCTGGAGGAATCTTTATAGACATGGAAGCCCAATGCCACAACAATTATGAATTATGGGGTCCAGAAAGTTATAGGGGCTGATTCTCCCTCCTTGTGTCGATGATCGTAGTAGAAATGTGTTGAGTTACCTTGATAATATTAATGAGCGCATGGATAATTGCCTTGGGGACATCAACTACCACATGCAACACCAAGAAAATCTAATTTGAGATTGCTGTGAGAGCCAACACATCACAACCAGACACCCTTGTGCAATTTGCAAATGTCCCCGTCGTTGAGGTGTGGTTCTCATGGTTTTTTGTTTCATTGTATGTTGTGCTTTCTTCAGTTGAAAGGGGCACTCCATGCCATTTTGCATGTTTCTTTGTCATTGGTCCTGTAAATGAGGCCAGATCCTTAAGATGGTGGTCTTCTAATAGGGATGGATGGCTTTTAAAAAATGTAGTCGTGTAATGGCTTGCTTACTGAAAATACTAATATGTGTGTGTGTGTTATCAAACCCCTTGTAGGGGGTTTGATAAAGTATACATATTAGTAATTTAGTACGAGATAAGGAGGTTTGATAAAATCATTGTTCTATGATGAGATGAGAACAATTAGATGATACGTGGATCACTACTTGGTTGCCACTCAACTTTGGCAATTGACGACAACACCATCAAGCATTTTCTTTCATTATTCTAAGCCATTTGTGCATTACAACAAACCTCGTCGCAATTTTAGTTTTCTTGCATCACTAAATCTCCATGAGATTAGCTATCTCTCCATCTTACTAGTCATATGCACATCACCTAACCTCTATGCTCTTTCACTGTGTTCCCTATAGCCACATTGCTCAACCTCTTAGTGTTGGGCATCTTTGTCAACTGTAGGGAAGCCAAGAAGCCATCCTAGCCTTCAATGATTAGAAAGATTATAGTAACATAAAAAGAGCCAAACTCCTTCAATTTATGAATATCAAAATATACCTAAACACATCCCCAAGCATCGTTGGTATAGTTTGTAACCACTGATAATCTTCGGTACACCGAATTTGCTACACTGGCCAGCTAGAATCCACTGCACTGATCCATTTGAGTGCATTAACATAGAATAGTAAGGGATTGTACACTAAGTTGGAGGTTGAGGACTTTTCAATATCATATTCCTCAGCATTTGTAGGGAGGAGGACTTTGCAATATCGCGTTCATCAGCATGTGCATATTACCACCAATTAAATTAAGAAGGCACAGTGCTCAATCACATTATCATAGTCAACAGAAGCTCTAATCACATACTAGCAGAACTCATTTAACATGAATGCATATATATGCCCAAAAAGGAATACATATACACAATCATAGTGTGGAATTATATAGACACAACATGCATCTAAGCTCCACTTAAACTCCAACAACGTGTTGAACATGTTGATGCTTGTGTTTGACCATTCATCCGTATCAAGATTGCACATCACTCCTTTCATAAACAATCAGCGTTCCACCATGCGACCATTCATAATTTATAAATTCCATAGACTATATAATAAGATCATGTTTTAGCTCAATCATATAATTTATCCACAAAATTAATGTCCACATTTCACCACAAATACATAACCACTGTACATGTGCTCAATCGACCAAATAATTGCAGAAATACATGCTGAACAAGGGTGCAATATTCTGCTAAAATATGTGCAAAATTTTAGACAGAAACACTGCTAAACTCAACCTGGGCTATATTGCATTCACAACAACTGCCAACTACATAAGATCATCAACTGCAGAGAAAAAAGAGTGTAGAAGTTAATCCATGTGCAGCACCCAATATCAATCCTCATGGCCCAAATCTTCGGGTTGTAACTCATCGTTTTAGAGCATGTCAATAACCAATGCTTCAAAAAGCCAATTGGAGTGCAAAAAGCATGTCAAATCAGCAACTATAAACAAAAACTCATCATGAGTTCAATTATTGTTCATCCAAATCATTTTCAAAGAACCCACATATGATGTCCTCTAACAAAAGTTCAGATCCTGAAAACCTATGTGACTTTAAAAAATATCTATATTGCAATAAGGAGCTGCTCCCTGAGTATATCCATTCCATCAGTCAGATCAAATCCTGCAGCATTAAATAACTCCTACACAGTGATAATTAAGCAATAATGCCACAGGGCAATATCATCTGTCACTTGATTCCTGTGAATTCATATCTGCCCTGGACACTGCTGGCATACAAGGTGTAATTTTCAACTGGTTCCATTTAGACCTTGTTCTGATACATGATGCTTTGTGTATTTTGAATTTTCCTTTTATTGTGGTGGGGTTTGGGGGTGCTCCTCTGTGAACGTGACACAACAAATTAATCAGCTCCCCTCCCTGAATATTTGATTTGCGGTGAAAACCAGTAATTAAACTATAATGCCAAGGCCCAATATCTTCTCCTACGTAATTCTTGAAAGAACATATGTACACTGCATACCGTTAAAACTCTACTTGAACTCACATCTAGTTTCAACCAGTCTCATTCCCGTGAAGCTCTATCCCAAAACTCTATGCAAGCCCTAAAAAGATTGCATATCTTCAACTCAAAAGAACACTTGTCATGGTTTGATACTGGCTTACTGAAATACGAGCCAAAACACCAACAAAGAACTATATTAAATTAAACTGATCAACTGCAAAACCCAGTGAAATGTTTGAATTGCAAGGGATAAGATTGTTATTTGCCCCTGGTTGAATTAAGGATGTAATCTTCCCCTCACTAGCTCAACTCCTTCCATGATGCCGCTTCCACTTGAAAGCAGTGCAAGCCTGTTGCCTGGAGCCAATATGCTCTGCCAAGAGAGTCAAAAGCATGAGCCAATGAGCTCTGCCAAGAGAGACCAATGTTCTCAGAAGCAGCCAAAAAGAAAAGCAGATCATTGGAAAAGCCCAATAAATGGAAAAATTTTGACCTCAAGACTTAAACACACAATGACCATCAGGTCACAATTATGTCACTTGTCTGAATCCTCTGAAATCGCATGTGGCACACCCAACACCTCGGTTTGATTACTCGGTGTGTATTTACATGTACAAGTAAAGTGAACCAAACAAAATACACTGTATACATAACCCCAACACACTGTTCCACAAGCTTATTCTGGAAAGATCGTCGAAAACCCCCAAACCTCAAGCATATAACTCCATCAACACTTTAATTCTTGCAAAACCACATCATTCCCGCGCATGTTTCTACAAAACATTCACGCAAGAGCTCTCGATCATCTCGAATCAGAGCCCTTTCAAGGACATAAAATCTTCAAAATACGATTTGTAACTGCATGAGTTATCGCCAAAACCTTTCGGACAAACATTCGATATGGACAATGCATCCGTTAAAACAAATCAGTATAAATTAGATTCCGCCTCGTCACTTCCCAGGGTTTGCAAACAGAATAATACTACTTTATTTGAAAATAAAATAAAAATGTAACAGTAAAACACTAGAAAGACACCTGCATTTACTCGGCACCTCATCTCAACGACAAAATATTGCAAACAAAACAACAAAACCGAAAACGCTACAATGAAGCTAAGAAACGCAATGCGCTAAAATAATGCAAAAAACAAAATAACTAAATAACCTTCTGTATTAGCTTTAACTCGCCACAGCGGATGATGCAGTAGCAGCAGCCACAACAACAGCGCTAAGTCTCCACGCCGCTGCTGCTGCTGCATGGCTCTTCCTGCGCTTATATATTTCTCTAATTTGTTTCGTCGATGATATTTTTATGTGCTGTAAACCCTAGGAGTCATAGTATAGCATGAATCTTCCCGGGATCTGCAAGGATTCGTCCTCCAGATCGCAGCATCAGTGAAGGGACTGGAACCCTAGCAAGCTACAACCACAAAAGCCTCAGAATCACACAGCTAGACCAAACTCGATACCACAGGGATTCGAACCCGCGACCTGCCTGCCTCTAACAAAAATAAATATTTTGGCACAGGGACTGACTGATTCGGTAAAAATGTGAGCGCCGGATAACATTTTCGTTATCCAATTATTTTATCATTTTTTTATTTTTTTAGTGTTTTTCTCTGCTGCCCTTTTTTGGTCTTCCGTGGGCTTTCACGGCGGCCGTGCTACGCTGCCCGCTGCCCGACAGCCTGGTCAAACCTCCCCGGCCGGAAACTTCGCCGGCGGCAAGAGTGCCGTCAACGGTCAAACCTTCGCAACGCCACAGCGGGCCCCACCCACTCCCTCTCTGTTATTATCGCTTTGTGCCCCAGTTAAGTCCCTAATAATAATTATGCATCTTTTTTTTTTTTTTATGCCTATGTGAGATCTCAGTCAACTGACGCTAACGGACAAAACAGACGAACGCTGGTCCGTGATTTCTGTTTGTTTCTTGTTCAGGTTCCGTCAGTTGATGGCGCTGTGTTTTTTTCGCCGTCGCATTGTGTACGGCGGGCTTCGACCCTGTGACCTGCAGGCTTGCAAGGTTTAGTTGCTTTTGCATAATTTGAACGGACGTTTGAATTGTGGTGGGCCCGAGGGTAACTAAAATCGAGGTCACATGGGGAGGGTTTTATGTGGTTGGTTGGCAGCACCGGGGTAAAAAATATTGTTTGGTTAATGTAAAACCTTATTAATATGCTACGTAAGAATGAATTAGGTGAAAGAGCATAATATTATGCCTTGAGCTCGTCCATCTCCCATTGACGTCACCTTCAACATTGGAAGGAGAATTTTCTACCCTGGAAAATTTGTTTTTATTTATTTATTTATTTATTTATTTGGTTTGTTGGCAATGACCAAAGAAAATGATTGTGGACTAACTTAAGTCCAAACATGTAAAGTCTTGAGGTGTATAATGTTGAATAGTCTTTGAATGTTACTAGTGGTTTGTTTCTTTGTGGCATAGATTTAATCCCCATGAATAACTTGCTTTTACATGAGTATGGGGTTGTAAAAGTAAAAGTATTTTGTATGGATTAATTTAGGATAGTTTAAACACATGCAATCAAGTACAGTTAGTTTAAATTAATTGGTAGTGGTTGGAAATGGATAATCTGAAATATTATTTTCAAAAATTAAATGTAGGGTATTTAGTTTGGGGAATAACAATGGAAAATATTGTGGATGTTGTGTGGAATCTATTTGTCAATAGTTTAGAAATTGATGTTTTTTGTGTGTTCATCATCTTGAACTCTATGTAGACTTGAATCTTTTATAGGTCGAATCTGAGTGGCTTGAGGTCGATCTATTTGTTGGCGATTTTGTGGAGTACTTAGTATTTTCTATAAGATTCTATGAAGCATTCAATAAGTTCTAGGAAATGGAGCAAGCTTTGAATCAAATGAATCTTAATGCTAAAAGATACTTGTTGAACAAGCCAATTGACAAGAGATGGCTCTTCTCTTCGACACTTAGAGCTCTATGAGGCTCGGGAGGGTGATGATTTTAAAGATTTCAAGTAATGGCATAAAGTTGTGAGTGAAAACAATTGCAAAGACTAAAGCAAGCCCTATTTGACATAGTACATGTAATGTTCCTAGAATGATTTCTCCTTGTAGTTGCTTATTTTTATATCATTTGTGGATGTCTTTAATTGCACAAATGAACGTCTTTAAATACTAAGGCATAACAATTAGTTACACAAATGTGTACCCAATGGCTAGTGCACAAGGGTGGGTGTCGGTAATTTGAATTTTACAGTCAATCTTGAGTGCCATGAGATTGACCTAGGATGGGGAAATGCAAGTCTCAAGACCAAGGATGAATGCATAGAAATCTAGGATGATAATGGGGTGAATACATGGAAATAGATGCAAATGGAGCTAGGATAAGGTCATATGTATGGGAATGTGTGAAGGTTAGGGTAAATGGGGATGGATAAGGATCAAGGAAGGAGGCAAAATTAGCACAAGAAAGCACCACTAGTCATTATGTAATTGCATTAAGTCATTCCATCAAAATGGGCCCAAAACTAAATGAGAGTTAGCATGGGTGTGTAAACTTCACCATTACATTTTGCCCCCACTTTGAGGTGCATGTGAATTTTAAAATGATGATGTCTTTCAAAGTATATGAACATTCTTAGCCATGCACAAAAACTAAAGATTCGAACACAAAAAGATATGGGATCCATGTAAAGTAACGGACCAACCTTGGTTTCTTTATATGTTCCTCTCCTTCATATCTAATCACTCCATGGGAACCTACAAAATTAAAAAATATGCTATGAGTAGCTTCTTCACACAAGTGAAATAGGTATTGATAACAAGATTGCTTTAACTATCTAAGAAAATGTGAAAGTAATAAAAAAAGAGAAGGGTTAGGAATTCTACCTATATGGAAAGTGATACTAAAATACTCCACCCAGTGTGGTGGCAATAATGCAGTGTGGCACTTTAGGCACAACCATGTAATGTGATTTAAATCCCTCTAAGAATGTTGATGAGTCCCTATGTAGCCTAATTCACTATTGAAAATCTCAACATAGGAATGTTAGTGACAATATATGGCCACTCTAGTTGGTTATATGTGCAAGGAATTGGAGGAGAGCAAAAAAAACAACACATGAAAAGTAAAGGTAATCTAATAAGATCCAAGCATAGAAGCACATAAATCATGTAAAGTCAAGTAATAAGTGTGATAGATAACATTGTGTAATAAACAAGTACGATAATATCAAATTATAGGCATGTAAAGCACAAAACTAGAGATCATCGTCAAGGTATATGATATGAATTTACCCTAGTATAGGCAAATGAAAAAGGTAAGGTGGCCCTAAAAAAGCAATATAAGTACATATTAGATGGGGAAGGCATGGTGTCCCTAATGTGGCTCTTACGAACATGATAAGGTTTGTGAGCACATAATATGATGGGGAAGGTATGATGCCCCCAATGTAAAAAGATGTATCTAGAAGTAAGGTGAGGAAATGAAAGCAAAATATAGCATGGGGAAAGTATGGTGCCCCCTAATGTAATAAGGGAGATCTAGAAGTATGATAAGACAATAACAATGCATGTAATGGTAATATGAGATACAAGCAGTGAGCATAAGGTTGAACTAGGCATAAGATAATGGCATGATAGGGATCATAAGCATGTGGTAAGGATCATAAGCATGGGTATGCAAACATAAGGATAGTGATAAAGAAAAAACATAAGGATGCACAAGGGATCGTAAAAGTATGAAATAACATGTGAATGATCAACCAAGGTGGTAAACATGAGCAAACACAAGAGTAAAGTAAAGCATGGAGGGACATAGCAATAAGAAAAAAAGGACAGAAACAATCATAAGAGCAAACATATTAAGAAAGAAACAAGGAAAAATACCCCTCAGTGGGGGAAGGCGAACATGAGATATGATATAGAAGGTAGTGTAAGTGCCCAAAATCATACAAACCGACATGGGAATCTAATGATGATCTAGCAAGTTTGGCTCATGACCCATGAGGCATGAAATACACTTCCTCTCAATGTTTGAATCTAACTCAATGGTAGTTCCCTCATCCTTCTTAGTGCCTTATCCATCTTGTTCAATCCCCAAACCAGGTTCCAAGTTCTTGCGTTTCTTTGAAAACCTTTTTAAGACCTTCAATTATAGGGTCACCTGGGCGACCTGACTTAAGTTGTAGGGTCACTCAAATGACTAGCCCTGGAAAAAGGGGTGACCCAAATCCAAAAGAGGCAACTATGTCATCTTTTGGTGACGTATGATTAGTTCCAGTTGTTTTACTACCATTTTTACTCATGATTGAGATTTCTTTACAATCTTGATTGAGCCCTCCCTCCCCCTAATTGTTTCTCCTCTCTTCTCAACTCTCAATCAGCTCTTCAATCATCTATCCATTATCTCTCCAGTCTTCTCCCAATCACCTCCCTTAATTTGTGAACCTTCTCACCTATAAATACTCCCCTTGCCTTTGGCATATAGGAAGTTTTCTTTTTTGTATTATTTGATTTAGTAAACCCCATATCATATTTATGCTCATTTCAAGACGTAATTGCCTTTTCCCAACTTTCTAGATAGGAGGTTGTTCATTTTGCATTATTTTCTTTAGTAGCCCCGATGGCATATATATGCTCAATACAGGATGTGCGTGCCTTTTCCCAACTTTTTAGATAGGAGGTTGATTATTTTCTTGCATTTTAGCTAACTCCTTGCTAGAAGCTCTCGTTCCATAACCTCTCTCTCAATGAAGATTGGAATCACCTTTAGATGACTAGGCTACCATTGCACAACAACCCCCACCCATAGCATTTTCATGCTCATACATGACTCTCATGCCTTTTCAATTTTGCTTAGAAGCTTCAAATCTTCCCTAACCTTCCAAATAGTTTCCAATTTCCATAGATCCAAAGTATCCTTATCATCCCACTATCATCAAGTAGGAGCACACTACTACTACAGAGGAGGATACAGAAGTTGGACTTCCCAAGGACATATGCCAACACAAGCTTCTCCAAAAAGCTTTTTTAAAGCTTCAATTTTTTACATGTTCCATTTATTTTTAAAAATGCTTTAGATTATTCGGTAGTTTAATTAGAAAATAAAAATTTTCTTGGGGAAAGTAGAAATTGCTTGCGTTTTCTTGGTTAGATTTAGAATTTTTTTTGTTTATTTTAGTAGATTTAGTTTTAGAGTAGTTAATTTGCATTTATTTTCGTAGATTATAGTGTAAGCTTTGAAAATTGAGATATCTCAATACTCCCACACAAACTCAAACAATCAAGAGATCCAAACACTCTCACTTAAACTCATAAAACTAAGAGATGCCAACACTCTCATCAAAATTGCATAAATAATCAAGAGATTCCTTAAATCTTACTGGAAAATGCAAAGTGAAACATTTAGTCACATTGCACATAGGAAAATCCATCTAATTGCATACATAAAGACAAATTTATTTTCTAAAAGTAGTTTAATTAGATAACATTTATATTTGGGAAACAAAAAAATATAGATTAAATTACTCCTGCATATATTTAGATTAAATTGCATTTAGAGACATCTTTCAAAATATAAGAGCACCAAAAATAGAGAAATATAATCCCTCAATAGCATCAAAAGGCACACAACAATATTCAAGCAAAGATCAAACAAGAGAGTAGATTAGATTCTTCGAGATAAACTCATCCATGAATCCCCTTTGTGGTTCCTCACTAGGCATCTCATGTTGATGTGTCCTAGAGTACGGGAGGATTGGGTTGTGTCTATCTTGGGAGAGATTAGGGCTAGTCAACCATCCCATGAAGCTATAGACCAATCCCAGGTCCAAGAACAGGATCAAATCTTACAAGAAACAAAATAGAATAGAACAAGAATTCGCATAGCAAGAAAATTTCAAATACAAGGTCAACTCATAAACCACTTTCTCATAAACACTAGATAAGAAATAAATATTATCTAAGAAACTAGAAATCCAAATAGCAACTTACTACAAAGATGATAGCAACATTTTGCAACATCAACATTGCCAACAATGAACATCAAACTACAAATCAAAGCCATCAATGCCCAGACCCCGCTACCTCGAGAAAGGGGACAGTCTTATAGTCACTCCCCTACTTCATTGGTTATTGCCACATGAGCAAGAGTGACTTGCCCACTCGTCAGACACATAGTGGTAGTGCGTGTGACGTGTGATCTCTCACCTGTGCATAGTAGTGGCAGGTTAGATTTTATTGATCACATATTTTGGTAAACCCAATGTGACCTCACAAATCCTTCTAGGTGAGCTTGTTCATGTTTTCTACACTTCCTTTATTTCCATCTCCATCTCTCTTTTCTTTCACGTCCATTCCATTATTCTATGATATCTTCAATACCCCCAAAATATGTCAGAATTGAATAGAGCTCAGGGGTATGTCCCCTCTAATCAACCTATTACCCCCACATATGATGTGTATCTTCCACCAAATCCAATGGCACCAATTTTCAATTGTTTTGATTACAAATATATCGACCCAGATGCTAGAAGACCAGAACCACATAACATGGTAACTTTTAACAATATAACCTAGAGTCAAGATACTATACTCCTGTTGAATCCAAACCAAAGCAGAGCACGTCGAGTTCTTGTTTGATCATAAATCCATCAACGGGATTGTCCTATCATGAGCTATAGGGACATGGGCACCCAAATGGACAATAAGGTGAGCCACTTAGAAAGGAATCTAGAAGAGTCTCAACCAACTTGGGAAGCCCTCCATGTAGCCTACCAAACTAAATGATCTACAACACACCAAGTATTTCCAAAAAGCTTTTTGGAAGAAGGAACTAATGGGGCCACCCAACCCCCATTATAGAACAACCCACCTCAAGGTGGTGAGATGAAAGAGTGTAATGAAGATGGAACTATCCTTAAAGACCTCAATCACCCTGGTCTAATGGATCAAGATGCTTGAGGCTGGAGGTGCCAAGTAACCACTCTAAAACAAAGTCAATGAAAGGCACAGGTCACCAAGGCAACAATCTCATGCAAACCCATTTAGTACCACTAAAATGATCAAAGCCAAGGATAACGCAATTACCCCCTTACCTTAATTATTACTCTCAAGATGTAATTAATGAGGCATTTATGCTTCCTTAACAATAATAAATCTACAACTCCTAATTTGGTGTGCTACCCACAATGCAAAAGTATACAATACCATAAGGATTGCAACTATTAAATGTGCAACAAAATTATCCAGACATGCCTCAATATCAAACCAATGTTCTCTTATAGGCCCAACTTGACTAGCAAGTTCCTCCCAATGGGCTTATTTTTGCAAGAGCAATGCTTTCCATGCAAAATGCTTTCACAAGGACGTATCTCGAATACCTAAAATAGCCCCCTAGACTTTAACATTCATATTGTCTTATTGTCATTTCCTCTCCCAGATCTTCCAAAATTCAAAGGGGAGGGTGACCTAAATTTTCATGTCAAAGCATATACAACCATTGTAAAGGAACTCCTCCCCTGGGATAGAGTTGTAGATAGAATCTTTCCAAAGCCTCTAGAAGGGATCACTTGGATTGGTACTACCACCTCCCTGAAGCATTAATTCATTCATTTCAACTGCTCGTCAATGAGTTTGTTGCAACTTTTGACATGAATAAGCTTGTTAAGATAGGAATTCAAGAATTCTTGAGTGTGAAATAAGACACCAACGAGTCAGTACCACACTTCATCACATATTGGAGGTAGGTCCTCTACTCATCAATAAGTTCTTCTAATATGGATCACAAGGAACAATGCGACTTTTTTCTACATGACCTTAATAGGGACACAAGAGAGGAGGTCCAAAATTTACCCTACAAATTATATGAAGAGGCCCTAGAAATCACTCTAAGGATTGACCAAGCCATTGTTGGTAATGGGAGAAAAGCCTACGGAACTAATGGAAGGATCATCACTCAAAACATGGTTGTGTAGAGTAATGACAATAATGGAAAGAAGATGTTAGTTGTGAAAATCTTAAATAATAATCAAAACACAACAACAGACAGGGTCACAAATTTACCCCCAAAAAAAAATAACAACAATAAAGAATACAATAATGGTTATGAAAAAAAGGAATTATATCAATTAAAACAATCAAAATATCAATACCATTGATTATCCTCGCAACAACAATTTCTACCAAAGGGATACCTAGTAACAAGAAAATTGTTAGTACAAGGACAATAGGTATGAACCTTATCATCGCCTTTATGAGTTTGACTGATACTGTTCATTCCATAAAGCAAGGGGACATGGTACAAAGTCATGCTAGTATTACAACAAATTCATTTCAAAACTCCTCAAGGATCAACAACGTATATTCATAGACATGCTCATCAATTCACAAGAAATGACAACTAATAACAATGGAAATCGACAAATGCACATCATCCCATAGAACGCAAACTTAAAGATCTTTCAAGATTCATTCCCTTCCCATTGTAATAATAAAACAAACACACGAAATTCTACCAATTCAAGGTCAATGAACATGTCTCATCCCAATGAACCCAGTACTCTAATCCACTTGGGGCCAAAAGGAGAAACTAAGATGATAGGTTTAGTAAAGGTAATGCAAGATGAAGAAAGCATAGACCCCAACATTGTGTAAGAAACACAATTTCATGGGAGAACCATATTGATGGTATACCCCACACACTCTCCCATCAAACCTTAAGATCTTGTCGAAGATCTTAAGACAACTTATGCAAAGATCTCTTTTATTGATCTTCTAAAAAATTCTCCATTGCATCACACAATCCCCCTACAAGAAATTGGGCTAAAATATGTTGATCGCATACCTCTACCTCTAGAAGAAAAAATAAACAAAATGGATTTGGACACAAACCCACCAAGTGCGGAACTTCATAATCCTGGTTTCTTTTTTGACCTAAAGAAAATGCCTTTAGAGGTTGATTTATCATTAAGAGGAGATCTCACCCTATATTTACAAGTCTAGATTTATGACATGTGTATCAAAAGGACATTAATAGATGATTGGGTAGATGTAAACATTGTTTCATTCTCCCTTCTTGAGAGAACTGGATATGGCCATAACAATATTATTGGTTGTAGGGACACCTTACAAGCATATGGCAACCTAAAAGTGGCTACCATCAGGAAGATAATGCTCCTACTCACCTTAGGACCCAAAATAATACCAACTATGTTATACATCATTGATAAAGACACAAGATACAACTTGTTATTAGGAAGACCCTAGATACATAGAATGAAGGCAATCTCTTCAATATTATTCTAGGGGATTCGCTTCCTTCACCTTGGGAAGATTTATGTCACAAAAGGATACTTAGAGCCATTTAGTATGTTGAGGGACGATGTAATGAAAAAAGTGTAGGCATCATGATAGACTACAAACTACTGACAAAAAAAATATGGTGTCAGAACCTACTCCTCAAGTCTTACATTTAAGAAAGAATGATGATCTCACCAAAGTCATTAATGAGTCAAGGATCAAGATAATTCAGAAAGGAGATTCTTTCAAATAGGGATCAATCATGTCAACCAAGATGACAACACAAAACTTGGAATTATTAGAAAGCAATGAGCCCTTTAGATTCCCCTCTGAGGTTTGTATGGTTAGCATAACTTCAAAAGTAAATATGTTTGCAAAATGTGGAAGAAGATGAGATGGTTGAAGCAAGAAGGTCCACTCCAAGGATTTTGGAACCAAAAGAAATGCCTTCTTCCTTAGGATGGTCCATCCCCTTATAGCAAATCCAAATAAATATGATGACATAGCTAATGTTGTTTGGGAGATGAACCCTAATGTCTTCATGAACATTGAGGAGGAGACATCTAAAGGTTACACCCCATTAACACTACTAAGAGATATATCCTTAAGCAAATCATAAGCTTTTTTAATGCCACCAAGTGACTCTTATAGTCCTCTAACACTGGCTACTGAGTTGTAGACTCTGCCAATTAAACAAGTGCCTGTGGACTCTAAGGATCATATGCACACCCTCTCAATCAATAATAAATCAACAAATGAACCCAAGGTTTCTTCAAGGGCCTTTTTAATAGATGATCCAATTAACCAACCCTCTCCCACCACTTTAGTATAATCAAATGATATGTAGGAACCTCCCCAAGTCTTAGTTGAGACAATCAAAAGATTTATCAACATAGATGAAGAGAGTGTTGAGAGTTCAGAAAAGAAAAAAGTTACGCATCACTATTGGGGCTAAAAACCTAACCATTTTGGAGTTTCCAGAGAAGTATGCAGACTACTCGATGGATTTATTCTCTGAGCCTTGTGGTCTTTGAAACATGACTTAAGCACAAAATGAATGAGTCAGCCTTAATATCACACATGAATCACCTCCTTGCTACGAGTGACCTCCAAGTCACTCTCACTCTCGTGGCAGAAGCCAGTTGAGTGGAAGTGAGACCCAGGGGTTGTTCTATTCACATGGAAGTAGAACTTCATGGAGGACATTTGGCTAGTCTGTGAGCCGAGTATGGATTGATATTTGACGAGCTTGTTTTAGGACTGTTGTGGTGGAGATAATTATATGACCCAAAGGGTCACTAGTTTTATGTCTCTTGTTTGGATTTCTCAAGTTCCAACGCCTAGTGGGTAGACTATTTTGCTCGTTGACGAGTCTAGAGTGTTGTAACCTATCCTTGTTTGCTTCAATCTGTTGTCATATGATGTCTCTTTGTTGGATATGTTGAACACACTCGAAGACTAAGAGAGGGGGTGAATCAATCTTTTCTTGAACTTTAAAATAATTCCATTTGCAACTTAAACATCAAATCACATTAACTAAAAGAAGAGCATAAAGGAGGCATGCACCACACAAGGACACCGAGATTTTTACGTGGAAAACCTAATGAGGGAAAAACCATGGTGACAATTAACTCACAATATATGAAGCTCACTTCTTATAAAAACTACAATTTTGTTTTAAGGCTCACTGCCTAAGGAAGCTCACTACTCCCTGATGGACTTGCAGGCTAAGGTGCACAACCTTAGGGAAAGATACAAAGACCTGCTGGAGAGACTCACTGTCTGATAGCAAGATACATGAAAATTACAATGAAAACATGAGCATGAATTGCTATAAAGGAGGCATCTAACATATGTTGATGTTGCAGTCCCTTTTTCACACAATTACTCCATCATACTGACTTCATACACTTCATATTTAATAATCTCCTTAATCTCTCCTTTGCACTTTCACCAATGATTTTGTTCTTCTATAAATACCCTCCACAACAACTCCAAACCCCAATTAGGTCAACTCCAAGATGACCTTTAGATGAAATGTATGATACTACATAGGTCGGCTCTAAACATATTCATTATGAAGAGAAAATAAGTTGCAGATCACAACACATGGCATAACAGGGCCCAAATACATTACAACACATCCTTCAAAGAAAAATTAACTAATCAGGATCAACTGTAAATGAAGGAAACCAGACTGTCAGCCCAATCAACATCAACACTACCAACTGTTTATCTTTACACCACCAGGGAGAAACCAAAAGCATCATGTGGACCAAGATGTGAACAATGTATTTTTATCAACAATATCCTCACAACCTTCTCCTGAAATATTTGAACATTATGTGCTACCGCAAGAAGAGAAACATATTGAACTGATGAAAATAGAGCATCCCAGACTGACTGTGACACATCAACATTTAGGATATTGCATTGCCATCTGAAACACATATGGATGAACCCATTATTTTGTAGGAAAGGGAGGAAAGTGATACAAGGGTTAAATCCTCCTTTCACTACAAACATTCAAGGACATCCAACCGAGTTGAATCACAACTCTTGCAAGAGGATTCACCTACAAGTTGGTGGTCACTTGGAATGATGTGGAAATTCAGATTTTGTCAATTAATGTATTAATTTAATGCTCAAGTATGCTAAAAACCCTAATTATGTAAAATCGAAAGCAAACTGATAAATCATGACAAATGCTCGCAGACTAAGATAGTAGACAGAGATTAGTTACTTACCATTTTTCAAAGTTCATGATTCAAAATATTTGGGGACAATGCCCTAGGTGCCCAAGTCTAAGGTACATTTTTCTTCATGGAATACGGGGCTCCTTTTGGCACTAATAATCACTATTCCATTTGTTTCTGTCGTGGGAGATGCGGAGGGCACTAGGCCACCTAGACGCCCTAGTCCAAGGTAGGCTGATCTTCAGGATGTCAGAGCTTCTTCAAATGTATATTGTCACTATCACGAAGATTCTTGCATCTGTAAGCTCGGAGGACATTGTCCTATGCGGCCATGTTCTGAAAGTGCTCTGAATTACTTCTTTCCACTGAATCTAGAATCCTTATCTTTTGCAACCTTCTTTTGCAACCCCACTCTATGAAATCCAATACCTATAACCTGCAATCACAAGGAGTGTGGTTGGGGGTTGTGGTGTTTAAAGGCTTGCCTCAGTCAAGCCCCAGAAGAACATTCCAGTCTTTCGAACACCGCTGTCAGATAAAGAGTGTGTATCCCTGCGAAATAGAGGCAAAAACAAATTGATAAGTGATTCGAACATAAATAGATATAACCTCAAAGGTGTAGGTCTCACATAGATGAAGATTCTTCAACACATGAGAAGATGAAGTTAAATCTACAATCACAAACACAATAACAATGCTCTGCTCTACAACAATTAATATCTTGAATGCTCTCAAATCATAAGTGTGCCAAAAGTTCATAATTATCTTCTAGTTTACAAATGAACCCCTAAAGATGCTTTTATATGCAACAACACACATTCCCGCTGAGAATTTCGTAATTCAAACTTAAGATGTCGGCATGGGACCTAATTAACAGTCACATAACCAACATTCAAATTTGGGACTTGCCTAAAATAGGGCAGGACAAGGGCGTGAGCGCTCGTGTCCATAGGTCCTATTTCAAGGCATGGCTAAGTACAACAATGTCCCTCATGCCCCATGTGACATGAGTTTTAGGCCATTTTCTTCTGGGAATCAAAATGAACATGTAAGATGCAAAACAAGGGACCCAGGAGCTAAACCTATGAGGGAGAAAGTTTGGGGAGACATTTTCTGACATAACACCCATACACTAGTCTGAACATACCCCCAAGTCTACATAACCATATATATCATTCTGGAGGAATGCAGAGCATTCTGAGACGCTTAACACAATTATACTTCAATCCGGAGAACAATCACACATAACTCTTGCTATAGAAATATTTATGACATGAAATTATGGAAATAACTTACTTGCTAATTGCTAAACTTAACTTCAGAACCACACAACTAGACCATGCAATGCAGAGGAATGTGGACAAAAAAGTAGGGTCACTGTCTTAGGAAAAAATGTAGTTTTTACCTTAGATAGCTTCTCTCACCAACAAAAGTATGAATAAAGCCTCAAACTGTCAAGTATCATGCTTCCAAACATCTCATCATCTGTTAGGTCTTTTGGATTGACTTGCCTTAACCTTTCTAACCCCAAGTCTCTAACTATGTCAAACTATCTCTCTCAAATCTTCCACTGTCCATCAACTACATCAGCATATCTATAATTATTTCTCAGCCTCTTCAACTTCTATACAAAATCTCTATACAAAGATGATCTCGAGTTGACATTAATGACATCACATATTGAGTTGACATCAATGACAACACATATTGCCAACAATCTCCCCCTTTGTCATTGATGACAACATACATTTATCTACAAGTCTTCTTTCCTCCTTTCTTTTCTCCCAACTGATAAGGCAATCATTAGCACATTCTCCTCCTTTGACATCAAGGATAAAGGGTATAATATCTTCTACTTATAACAACTCAAAAACTGTACGAACTCTCCCTTATTGTATGATTTATACACACAACACTCCCCATGAGATGGAGATGCCCCAAAAATTGATGCTATGTACATAGTATTTTAACCAAGAATGACACTGCAAGCCTCCACAAGTCTATACAAAGCCAAAATTGTCTTATCTACAATACTCTTACAACTCACTTAGAAGGTAGAATGCTTTTATAGATTACCTTAAGTTGGGCAAGAGTAGATACCCAGTTTGCTTTTGTTGAGGGAAGAATGTGATTCTGGCATTCAAATTACATGCATAAATCCTCAGCCTCATCCACACTGCTTGGAGTCTTCATTTTCTGATCAATCTTTTCTACTTTAGGTAGTAACCCAAATAACGAAGCAAGTCTCAAGTTGGTTACTTCCCTTAGTTGACTAAATTGATTCTTTATTTGTTCTCTTTGATCCTAAAGCAATGACAACTGCACATGAAGATTTTCTAATTGTGCCCTAGTTGATCCATCTTTGTCCTTTGACAAATCATATATCTCGGCCAATTGAGTAATCTGTGACTCATTGGAGTCAATCTGATTTTTGATGTTCTTAGTGGAATTTGGCTATTTCAAGCAAAATAGATATAAAGTAGTGACTTCATAAATGCATTCCTTAAACATCTTCATGTTTTCTTGTAATTTGTTGTGTGCATTGGCACACTAGTTAGATGTATCAGCCATTCTTTTGTCATTTATCTTCCTCAAGGCCTCTTGTTCTATCTTTGCTCAATGTGAGAGGAATGATCTTTGAAAGAATTCATCAAAAGCTTCAATTTTTGTTCCAGAAGCAAAGAATAATCAATGTTTACCTCAGGTAAACTCTCCTGAATAATCTTTACTGCATCATCAACTAATCTAGTCTTCTTCAAATGTTCCTGTCGAAACTCCTTTCTTGCAGAAGCATGCATAATATCACCAAGCTATAATTTATGAAGAGGAGAAATATTTGACAAGTCAACTTTTCCCTCATGAGTAGGAATTTGTAGAAGCTGGGGTGTCACCATAGGTTGAAACTACATCTACAACCCTAGTAGGTCCTTGAATGAATCCGAAGATGAAGAATCCTGACCTATATCCTTAGAAGCATCTTGCTTCTCAATTGTCTTCTTTGTTGCATCCCAAACTTTCTCAGGATTGTCCTCTTTCTTCTGCTCATCATTTCCAGTTAGATTCGGAGACCTCATAGGGGAACATAGTTATCCAAACAGTTCTTGGTTCCACTACCTCCACGTAATAGTTGTCTTTATCCAATGCCATAAAAGTGATATCATTCTTATATCTCTCTACAACTTGTGATGGTATTCTATACCTCGTTTGCATTTCATTTTGGAATGTTTTAAAGAATCCCCAAAACATTGTGTCATATTGTTTGGTATCTAGAAAGCTATGCATGTGGTCCCTAATATGATGTGCAACAAGAATTTCTCTTCTCCAAACCACATTCCTCACACTAGACAATTCCTTCATGAAATAGAACATAAGACAAATAATCAAAGAGCCATATCAAAATTTGTAGTGTGTCTTCTTGATTCTCTGCAAATTATCCAACAATTGTTATTGCAAGAGCTCACAAAGTTCATAATCCTTTCCTTCCTTTACTATATGATGAGCAATGTAGATGGTGATGGCGGTAGTAGACCCTTCTCTGTTTGTGTAATAGACCTTGTATGCAATGCCCATCGTGGCATACCAAACCCATAGGTCAGTGATGTCATCCACAATTAGGGTTCTTTTGTCAAATTTTGCCCCCGTAAGCTTCATAACCTCTTCATTCTTCACGGCCTTCAGTGCTAGCACAAGTCCAGAGGAGCACAACCTAGTCACAACTCTAATGGCTTCCTTTGTGATCAGTAGGATTGATCAAGGCAAAATAAATCATGGATCCAGATCAAAACAATTCTGACCCATTCATCTTCATAGCAAAAATTGGGGAACCCTTCCATACATCTAGTCATTTTGCCTCTACATTTGCATACTCCAGTTTGAGTTGAAAGTCATCACGTAAGAGATGATTGCTTCTGAATTGTTCCAACTTCAGATGGTTGTATTCATTTAGATGTGAGTGAATATAGATGCAGACATCCTCTATATGAAACACATTGATAGGAACGTGGTAAAATGCTCCATCCTTGTCGGTCTAAGTAGATTTGTATGAGTGTTTCTTGAATTTTGGCCTTGGCCTTTCCACAATGTCAATAACCACAGGTGTTGCCATGATAACTTTTTCTAAAAACTAGGGTTTCACAAGCAAATCTAAGAAATACCTATGAATACTATTGTTACCTAATTTTTCTTCCAGCCCAATCAGGCAGAGATGAATTTGTGTTTGTAAAACGAAGATAAAAGGTATACATTCATTTTGCTAAGTTATGTTCATATGCACAGAAGTGTTATCAGGTGAATTACAGTTCATTATGTAGATGCTTATAAGAAGAAATTAAATCAACAGATTTTGCATTAAATACTATTTTCATTGATAATTACAAATGTATAGTGTTCCACACAAGCCGTGGGATTAACTCTTTCAATGCAATACAAAAATAAGCCATACATTTGAGGGAAAAGAAGAGCATATGAAAAGGAAAGGCATCCATCATTGCCTGGATGAATAGGATGAATGTTGATCTATTGCATTTTCAACTTCTTTCATTGCTGCTCCAAAAATGCTTGCAAGAGTTGAGAAAATTTGGTGTTAGAGCTTAGGATACGTTTTCTCATCATATGCAATTCAATTTCAACAAACATATAGTGTACTCTCATAAGGCATTGAAACAATTTTGTAACATCTCAGAGATGTCCAGAAGAACAGAAGAGTATCATCAAATCGTGGAGCATCATTGGAAGCTTTTGGTTTCACTATTTGTATCTAATATGTTTGTTCATTATGCAGGTATAGGTGAAATTTTCATTGCTGGATCATCTTTCATTTGATATCATAGCATGTGGAGTGAAATGGGCTCCCACAAGGGTTGAGCCCAGCATACTGCCCTCTTAATTCACTTAAGAGGGATGATCACAAGTTAGATCATCTATGAAATCCTTGAGGACAAGTTTTGTATAACCATGATTATAAGTCATGATTCAAAAACTGGTTATCAAAGGTTCCATGATGGTCTAGACAAGCACAAAAATTAAAGGACTGTCAAAGAGTTAGTAGGATCATTTGCACCCCAACACTATACATTGTGTTATAGGACAGTATGAAGAAGAAATTACATGCAAAGGTCTTTAATATGACAGAGGAATAGTCATCAAAAGGGGAAGATATCACAGTCTACAAGAGACAGTAAACATTGGGCATGGATAAAAGATTGTTAGAAGTTTGATGAGGCAGTCATGTAGAGGTTTCTATCCATAGTGTCATATAATAAATTTATATCTGAAGAGTATGTAGAGCACCTATATGCACAGAGTTAGTATGAGACAATGAAATGTCTGACAGTAGCAAAAAGGGGATAGTCAGTCTAGCAACACGAGATAGTCGACATAGTGACAAACCTGCACACAGTGATCAAAGTAAGTAAAGAGAAGAAATGTAAAGTCTGACAAAGAATACATGCAAGAAGACAACATACACAGTGAACAAGGTCATAAATAGGTCTTGCACTATCCTAACAGAGGCCAGATAATAGTGAGGACAGAGGGGTTTGTAGGATAGCCTTTGTTTCAGCTTTAGTGCCCTTAATAGTTCTTACATATACAAGTAATGACATAGAGAGGAAGATGTAAACAGTGATGGTAATGGAGAAAATCATCCAAGAGGTTCTAAGGTACTTCTCATTTTCACTCATCTTCATGCTTAGTATGCCCATGGTTGATAGGAGGGAGCTCATACAATGTAAAGAACATGACAATTCGCAAGAACTAAAACCATGAGAACATAGGGAGAGTCATCATTGTACCCAGATTGTTGTATGCAGAGATCAATATACAGAGTATAGCAGCTAATACAAGGATTAGTCAAGATAGTCAAAGGGAGGTTGTCACTGTATTTCATCAAGATCTCATTACAATACTGAAAGATTTGAATCTTTATTGCAGAGGTTTGGATATGCATCACAGGATTCTGGTAGTTTTGGTAGAGGAATAAAAGAGATCATTGTCCTAGATATAGAGGCAGTCATGACTATCAAGAAGGAAGATTGTTCAAGCCATGAGCACAATGTAATATGACTGTATAACCCAAGGAACAACTGTATCAGCCTAAAGAATAGCTAGAATAGTCAAGAAACACATGACAATAGAGTAGTCTTAAGAACAACAAAAGGAAAAGTAAAACAATCATAAATAATGATCATGCTGACAGTGAGGACATTCAAAAGGTTGCTAACAACATGTTTGAGCAGTCATCTTTGTCAAAAGCCAGAAGTCTCAAGAAAACAAGAGCTGCCGAGGAGCATCTAGATGAAACACTGTAAAATATAGTCCATATTTTCATTTTCATTCATGATTTATCAAGAAACAAAATATATTTGTTGTTCATCTCAGTAAGAATGAAAACCCTAGCTGTGCTTGGAAAACCATATTGAGCAAATAAGCCAGAAGCATTAAAAAGAAACCATATTAGGGGAAAAAGATCCAGATCAAACAATAAAAACCAGATAAAACCCTAAAAACCTTCAAGAAATTCAATCTAAATGACTAAAATGACATGCAATCAAAACAAAGTCACTCAGATGCTTTAATTTCTTGGTGCATGTGTGGATTGCTTCGCCATGCAACCATCCGATTCTGTGAAGCTACCATGATTGTGATAAAAAAGATAACATGCAAGATGATAAGATGCTCAAAAGATTACATGCATGCAAAGATAGAGAAAATGCTAGTGGATTCGAATAGAGATAATGTAGATGTTAATGGATTCGAACCCCACAATGAGAGAGGAAGAGGGCTTTTATAGATTTACAAGATAAATGATCAACGGTGGAGGATAAAAGGAAAGATCAATGGTTGACAAACTTGGATGAACGTGCACCTGCCAAGTGTCTTGAGTGAGATAAGATTGCTTTTTTTGAATTTGGATATTTCTATCTTTTTGGTGGAGATAACTTGGCTTTCTAATTTTTAAATTTGCTTTTTTGATTTATTGTTATTTTCAAAGTCATGTGCACATTAGAAAGACATGGAAGGTGGGCAAATAAATTAAATAACATTTTTATTTAATTTATCATTTAGAAAGTGGACAAATAAATTAAATAACTATGTTTATTTAATTTATTTAAATGACACGAGGAAAAAGGGGATAAATTAAAATTTAGCTAAATGGTGGGAGGGAATAAATAAAATTTAGATTTTATTTATTTCATATAAGAAAGGGGATGACATAATTAAATAATCTAAGATTATTTAATTATTAATGGAAGATAAGAAAATGAAGATAATTAATTAATTAAATTAAATTTAATTAATTAATTATGAAGTCATAGGAGAACATAAGATTGTTTATTACAAATGTGTTAGATGACATAGATGTGGCCAATTTTGGGTGTCTACATTTTGCCCCTCTTTGAGACAATGTCCGTTAGGGTGTTGTTTCAAACAAGATATGATACGTTGGATAAATAGAGCCCCCTCAAGAGGAAAACTAGACTACCTGAAAAGGTTGGGTTGACTCGCGATAATATGATAGAAGGATGAAAAGCTAAGGTTGACAGGAAGAAAACAGGGATTGGGCGGATGAAATAGGGGATGGAACAAAAGAATTAGGGTTTGGCTCAGAAGAAAAGGATTAGGGTTATGCATGTCTAACACACTTGTTTGATAGGATGAAGAGGGACAATGATGAAGACGAAGAGAATGATGATCAGAAGAACGATGATGAAACCGTTGATCAATCAGGTGAAGAATTGATGGTGAAAGGCAGCTTCAGATGGTTGCATATAAAATTGGAGATTTGCAATCCTTATGTTTGATATAGCACTAGATATTATGCACTAGGGTATATAGACCAAGGTGTGGAGTATCCAATGTGCGACAAACTAATACAATCTTGTCAAGATACAAGATATGAATATTAGCTGTAATGATACTGAAGCGATACAAATGCAAGATAAAAAGATAACACACACAAGCAAGCAAGCAAGCATGCACAAATGATTCAAAAACAGAAAAGGTATTGCCCCTGTTAAGCTGTAAACCATTGATTTAGTGATTGATTTATTGATGATGATACTGTTGTCATGGTGGGGAACGATGTATCCCTAGATCAACATAATGATAATTGATGAAGTGATTGATTGACGATTGATTGGGTTTACAACAAGGCTAGGATCAAGACCATTGATTGCAATTGGATAATTTGACAAGCTTGATTAACTTGATTGGTATGGTTTTTAAGGACTAACTTGCATTTGGATTTATTGGATGGAGAGATTGATTGGAAGAAGTGATGGATTGATGACTTGAGGAAGTGATTGATTGGAAGAATTGTTTTGAAAGATAGATGAATTGATGGAGATAGATGATAGAAGAAATAATAGATAGATGAATCTATGATGAAAGAAGAAAAAGGAATATCATCTGTGCCTGAATCTAGGCACTTCCTTCATACTCTAGACTGCCTACATACCCGTGTCCATGATATCAAGGCACTTAACGATAGAGATGAAATGTAGTTCTGATTTATGTTTTATTGATGATGATGATGGGGTGGGCTGAGTGATGTGATTTTGATTGATTGAGATTGATTGGATGTTTCTTGAAAGAAGTGATTTGATAGATTGATTTTGATTGATGATTTTGATGATTGGATGAATTGGAATGATTGGATTGGATCAGAAGAAATTATTTGATTGGATTGAGTGGTTTGACTTAGAATAATTGATTGATATGATTGATTTGATGTAATTTATTCAATTTATTTGAGTGATATGATGTGATTGATGTGATTTGATGATTGGATTGGTTTGGAAGAAGTGATTTGATGGATTGATTTTACTATTTGGATTTTTGTTGGTTATTTGAGTTTTTTTTTTGTATTTTTTTAGGGCATTTTATGATTTTTTGTATTTTTCAAGACCTTTTCTATTTTTTTTTTGGATTTTTTCAGGACTTTTTCTAATTTTTTTGTATTTTTTTAGTATATTTTATGATTTTTTGTATTTTTTAGGACCTTTTCTGATTTTTTTTGGATTTTTTCAGGACTTTTTCTAATTTTTTTGGATTTTTTCAAGACATTTTATGTTTTTTTGTATTTTTTTAGGATATTTATGATTTTTTGGATTTTTTCAGGGCTGTTTATGATTTTTTGGATTTTTTCAGGGCTTTTTATGATTTTTTTAAAAAAAATTGCTATGTTTTGAGGATGTCAATGGATTTACAATTTGGGAAGCCTTTTGCGCTAAATACCAATGACAAGGGAGGACCAAGTCTAGGTGCAAGGAGGTGGGTAGGTAGGATTGAAAGGATGGGCCATAAGGGATGGAAAACTTATGATAGATAGATAGGTAAAAGGATAGGTTATAGTGGATGGATGTATGCCTCATAATGGAGCTAGGATGTGATCTCCAAAGACTATGTCACATAGGAATAACATGCCCCATTCTAGGTGTAATGCTTAGGATTTTTCATGACAAGGCTCATGGTGATAGGATTAGGCTTATGACAATGGGATGATGATAGGATTGATAAGATGGATTGGTTTGGATAGGACGAGGTATATCAAGAGATAACCAAAGCATGTTTCAACATTTTGCCCCCAATCTTTGTTAAGACCAAAAGAGGAAGGGAGGATAAATGGACTTGATAGGATAGGCATGTGTATGATGGAATGGATAAGGATGGTAGGATGGTATGGTAAGATAGGTTGAAAATGATATGGCAGATGAGACAAGGTGCCCCCAAGTGTAGGTGACATAGATCAATTTACGCATGACGCATGTTTACCAGGTTTTCATCATGGTACTTATCCAGGGTGCCTATTTACCAGGTTTTCACTGTTGGAAGAAGGGATTTCTCTTTACTTTTTTCATTTTGTTCATCTTTTTTTTTTACTTTTTTTATTTTTTGGATGGGATAGGTGGATATGGACGAAAGGGACTCAAGTGTCTAGTTCCATGAAAGTGATAGTCCCACTAGATGGATGTCGTCGCGTGGACCATGTCAAATGCGCTCATCGATGTTGGTAGAGGAGATTGCATGAAAGAGGTAGATGGAGGATTATGATGCAGATTATGGAGGGTGAGATAGTGGATTATGATGGACTTATGGATGGATGGATGAAAGACTCATGCAAAAGCATGGACCATAGGAAAGTGATGAGGAAGATATGCACGATAGTGGAAGAAGGAAGGGAAGATGGAAGTATGTGGGAATGTTGTGAAGTGGAAGTGAATCATAACCAACAGTTGCACACACTGTGATAAACATTGAAGCTTTTGGTTGGATGGTGGAATAGGAAGCAATGGGGTTGTTTGCTTAGGGGATGATTGATTTAGGCATTTTGGTACCCACATGGACTTAGTATTTTTATGATCTTTGCTTTGCTTATGGGATGGAGGAATTTGAGACTTTTGGATGGAATGGGATTTTTGGATGGAAGTGGATGATTGAGATTTTTGAGAGGTGGATGCCTCATTTGACTTGATGGCTTGTTGCTTAGGGACCCATACCATTTTAGTTTTTGACTTTGCTTGTGGAGGCATGGGTTTGGATATATGCAACTGTGAAGGGTGAAATGGATTGATCAATAAACAATATTAAACCCAATACAATAATGAAATATGAAGGAAAAAGGATAAATAATCACAAAGAGATACTTACAACCTTTACTTTTTGAATTCCATTGCTCACCTATTCTTTCTTGATCTTGAATGATGAAGATTGGCCCTCAGGGAGCTTGCTTCCTTGCTTCGATTCCTCAAGATGACAAGGAGAAATGGCTATGATATTTGTTGTGTTGAAGATAAGCTTCAAACACAATGATAATGGATGATATGAGAATGGCTAGAATGAGGATATTTGAGAAGAATGTGGGCATGATAAGGATGCCAGAATGAAGTTTCTAGAAGAAATTGGACATGGTAAGGATCCCTGAAAGAAGTCCCCCTAATTGCTTAGAGAAGGGTCTTATTTATAGATTTTCTAAAAAGACAATGGAGGGTGAGGATCAAAAGATGAGATCAGTGACTCTCATTTTTTGTGAATCTTTAATTCATAATGGATGAATTAAAAATTCTTTTTTTGAGAAGAGTGGGTTATGACAATTGAATTTTAAATTCAATTGGTGGAGGATAGTGGGGGATAATTGAATTAAGAATTCAATTAGTGGAGGATAGTGGGGGACAAATTCAATTGGTGGAGGATAGTGGGGAACAATTGAATTAAGAATTCAATTAGTGGAGGATAGTGGGGGACAATTGAATTAAGAATTCAATTAGTGGAGGATAGTGGGGAACAATTGAATTAAAAATTCAATTGGTGGAGGATAATTGAATTAAAGATTTATTTTGGATAATAGAGGATATTAGCTAATTAAATATTAAGAATATTTAATTATATGTGCAACATGGTGAGGTAGAAGAAATGAGGTGGATTGATGAAGTGGATTTTGTGAGGTGGATTTAGGACTTGAGACATTAGAAGAATTTAGGGAATTTAATTAAATAAATTGATTTTATTTAATTGTAGGATAATGAACCAATCAAATAAACTTATAATATTTATTTAATGGACAAAAGAAAATAAGAATTAAGATAAATATCAAAATATTTACTTAATTCAACTTGAGCCAATTTTAGGTGTATACAGCAACTTTTGTGCAGCTTCTGAGGTAATTACTTGTTGCTTGGGGACCCACACCTTTTTTATTTTTGCTTTGAGGTGTGTGGGTGTATGTAGCTTTTGAGATGGATTTTTCTTTATCTTAGCTTTTGTGTCCTAAGGCATGAGGACCCTTAAGATTTTTTGTTTTATGTGTATAGGCATCCAAATTTTTATTTTTGAATCCCGTGGGATGGGTGGAATGAGTGGAAGCTTTATGTTTTAGACAATATGTGCATTTGTTGGTCATGATTGGGATTTTTAGAATATTTATGGATGGATGGATTAGGTATTGGAAGTAGTGGAGGTAGATTTGATGGAGGGATATTAGGAGTTGGAAGAAGCAGAGGCAAAGTGGATGGTGGGAGGTGTATGGTCACATGCTTTTGACATTTGTAAGATGAGGGAGGTGGAATGGAGACATATGTCTTAGGAGTATTATGGGATTTGTGATAGGAAGTGGTGGACTTAGGAGGAATGGAGGAAGTACCAACATTCTTAGATTATTGACCTTGAGGTGTGTATCCAAGGCCAAACGAGCGCAGAGGGACCTTGACATGGATGGGCTCCAAAATTCCTTGTTTAAGAAGGCCTAAGCCTTTACCTTGATAGTTCATGTTTTGAAGCATGCGGTAAACAGTGGGGTTAGGTGTGGTTTAAACACTAGACACGAGTTCCTTATTGGATGGAGAAGGTGAGATGGTAGACAATGGTTGTTGTGTTCCTAGGGAGGAACACTCATGGATAAACCCACAGGATATGATATTGGATTTGAAATGTGGTCAATAGTGGATGTGGAAGGGGCATTAGGATATTGTTTACATTCATTTAGATCCAAGGTATTTGTTTGATCTTCTATGCTTATGTGTTCTTGGGAGGCATGTGTCTCATCATGACAAGTGGATGTTTGGGGATCATGGGTAGGGTTAAGTGGAGGATGGATAGGAGCAATCTGGATATCTTGCTCATGGATGGGTATGTGAGGAAGGATAGGTGGAGTGATAACCTCTTGATCATGAGTTGCATAAAGTTTGGCTAAGAGGCTCATCGTGGCTTTCATGATCATATACAGAATCTTTATCACAAATGTGAGCATAAATAGGATTAATTTAGCTATGAATGGGATCACTTTGCTCATAAATAGGGTTATGATCATAAATAATATCTTGATCAAAGGCAATATATAAGTCATGGATAAGTGGAACTTAGAGATGCTTCGATCTTGATTTAGACAAGGGCTTGATGTTTCCACATGCGTTGGATTATACTCTTGACATAGCTCTTGGGTTGCTTGAATGGAAAGGGATGACTCTTGGATAGGTGTTTGGTCAACAACATGAGGGTACGATGGACTCATGGAAGGAAAATTTTCAATAGGCTCAAGGGGTTGTGGATCACATGATGGGGTTAAAGAAGCAGGCATGGCATTCAAAGGTTCTTTGGTAGGCTCATCAATGGGTGCTTGACATGGGGATGGTTTATCCCTTGCTAGTAGTCCTTGATCACATCCTTTGTAGGTGAAGGGATAATAGAAGTTGAAGGCTCATGATCGGGATTAGGTGGAAGGCTAATTGGATTACGGCTTGTGAAATGGATAATAGGATTAGACAGGCTAAGACTTAGGCTAGATGGAAGGATAAAGGGATTAGATGGTTGAATATTAGGAATAATATCACATGGTGGTGGGAAGATAAGACTAGTAGACTCATGTATTGCCATGCGATTGGATGGTGGAGGTGACTCATAGGATGCGTTGACTAGATTGGTATCTCCCTCATCAAAGGATATTAAGTCTTGTAGCATAGGCAGACTTAAGGATACTTGATTTATGTACAAAGGGTCACTTAGACTTGAGTCAAAGGTTATTATGTCTTGTAGCATAGGTGGACTTAAGTCTATTAGGTCATTTTGCAAAAGTGGACTTGGGTTCACTTGATTTATGTACAAAGGGCCACTTGGACTTACATGTTCGTGTTGTGGGGGCCATTGATTATCTTGTGAATGGGTTTGATGAAGAGATGAAATGGTAGGATGTGTAGGTAAAAGATCTTGGGGTATGGGTTGTTGTGGATAATGGTTGATATTGGAAGAAGTAGGATATGGTGATGTGGCATTATTATGGGAAGAAATAGGATTAGGTGATGTGGAGTTGTTATGAAAAGATGTGGGATGAGTTAGTGTGATATTGTAATGGAGAGATGTGGGATGAGGTGATGTGGAAGTGATTTGAAATGCAGATGGATTAGATTGATAAGGAATAAGATAAGTTGATGTGGAATTGTTATGATATGTGGATGAATTAGATTGGTGTCAAACAGAAGGGGATGCCATATAGAAATGAGGTGGAATTGGTTGGTGTTGAATGGACAAGGGATGATGATGTACTTGTTGGGTTTGTGATTGACAAGTGGCAATGAGGTGTTGGGCTTGTGCTATGAGATGGTGCATTTTAGGTGATTGGCTTGCTTGGGGTTGAAGTTGTTGGATGAGGCGTTGGAGTCTTTGGATGGTTTGTTGGCTTAGAGGTTGGGGTGCTTGATAAAGTAATTGGAGGTCTTGGAATTGGGGTGCTAGGTCTTCTAATGTTGACATGGTGTAGAATGATGTGGATTGGATTAGAAAGAGGATGATGTATAATGATGAGGTTAGATGACTTGGGTTGATTGGGATGTGGTTGATTGGATGACTAGGGTGATTTGGCTTGGAAAGATTGGATGATGTGGTAATTGTTTATGGGTAGTGTGACTTGGGCAATATCAAACACAAGATCTCACATGTACATGCATACACACCAAACACAACGATCAATTTGTACAACCTAGGCTAGGTAAGGATAATATCTACTAGATTCTCACTTAGATTTCTCTAGTCACACCTACTTATAGTGGATGGCCTAGAAGTCTGGTAGTACTAGCTCCCCCTTAGAGTGCACCCACTTCTCGAGCATACTAGACTTCAAATTTCTAAAGATCTGAAGACCTCCAAAAATTTGTCATCTCTACTATAAGCTGCGAAAGTGTGGGACGACTTTAGAGGTCCGACCTCCTACGCCAGTAGATAGAGGGTTTTTGGCTTCTACACTAAGCTTCTAGTAAGGGCTTCCATTCAGGTGGCCATACATGCAGCAATTTGCTCCAATAGGGAGGCCCCCAGCCCATAGAGGTTACGCTCTACAGGGTTTCACGCACCATAAGGTACTGTGGGGAATATTCATCAATATGACATAATTGCACTTGTTGTTTGTAACTTTCATCACAAACACATTATTTATATAGCAGCTTGGAAGGGCTTGGCTTTAGCCTATTTCTGCTTGGCTCATACCCCTTCTCACAATGGGAAGGCAGGCCCTCTAGAGTTAGCAACGATTTCTCTTACACCCTAAATTCGTTGGTTAGGCGGGGGGAGAGGATACTCTCGTTGCTAAGTCAGGTTACACATAGACTCAACAAGCAAACAAAGAAAATAAAACAAACATGGAGTATGAAGGGTTCATTTTAAACACCAAATCGAAGTGTTCCTAATTTAGTAATAAAAAAGACTCTTTGACAGCTCGAACCTGTAGAAGATATGTCAATAGTCTGTTTTCTCCATTCTTCGACAAATGGTTTGGACAAGCTACACCGATAGATGTTAGTTGCCAAAGAGGAGTCCAAAAGATGAAATCTGTTAAAAATATGTAATTAATGATCTGATATAGCAAAATGAGTTGTACCAATAGAAAGTACACAAAATTCTATGCACTTTTAAAAAAAATTCATTGAAAAAGGATCAATTTTGCTCCAGTTATGTGCATTTTAAGTTTAAAAAAATCTGATGTTTGATTGAGAAATTACCTACTGAAATGGTGAAATTACCTGATGAAAGTTATACATTTGTGAAGTTCATCGAATTATATTTCCGATGAGTATTTGTTTGCGCAATTACAAGTTTGTACGACCAAGTTATGGAAAAAAGAAAAAAAAAGCCTCATTTGGCATGTAGATGAAACTAGGTTGACCAAAGTTGACTTGTTTGATTGATTGGCTTTTTTGGGGGGGTTTTCAAAGTTTTTTTTATTTCACGTGTTTGTAGTTGCAGATTTGCGTTTGATAGTTTGAGATTGACCTCACCCCCTTTTAAAAATTTTAAGATCCAAGCTTAGCAACCTAAATCCTCAAACTGCAAGTTGACTTATAAAATTAAACCCCAAACACTAAATCGATGTCTAAAGGCCTACACTGAAATGATAAGTCAAAATACTCAAAGCTAGGTTTAAGTCAAAGGTCGATTGATGAGGAAGGGTCGAAGGCAGCTGGATATAGGACAACGACTGTTTTAAGACATCGACTGAAAGAAAGACCTCAATTTAAGATTGAGGACCTCGACATAAGACTACGAGCGGGACCAAGGACTAAGACTGCGACCTTATGCTTTAGGATGCTGACCTTGACGCTTACAAGACTGACCTTAGGGTTTTTAACACCAACCAAAGTTTTGAAAGTTGACTGCAGGTTTCTTTTAAGGTCAATCGAAGGATTTGGGACATCGACTGAAAGGTTTAAGCTGTCGAAGATTGAATGATCGCACAGTAGCCTGGAAATTTAAAGGAAACCGCTGAGGGTTTTAATGATTGTCGACAGTTTATACCCGTCAAAGATAATGATAGTACCTCCCAAGGTTTTAAACTGCCAACAGAGAAAAATATAAAGGACGCGGACTAAATGGCGACCCAAGTATGCAAACCACAACTGAAGGATTAAGACTGCAACAGATGAATGAAGACTGCGAGTATGGTTTTGAGATCGGCCAGGACAAAGACTGCGACCACGGTGAAGGAAAAGGCGACGGGAAACATTTCACAATTGACCGAGACTTTTGGGGCAACCAAATGGTGTCGACTAATTGTTGTAGATGATGCCGACTACAGAACTAACGATGACAGATGGATATTAGAGCAACTAAAGGGGTTTTAATGGATTTTATGGCTGATGCATTAAATGCCGACTGCTATGGTGAGATCACAGAACTAGATTTGCTAAGAGAAGCGATCAGATTTAATGCAACTAATGTTATAACCGCTAGAAATGATTTTACTATCGAGATTATTAAAACCTCTACCAAAGGTTTGTGAGGCCGCCCGATACAAGAGGAAGCCCAAAGATCTTACTTGATCCACAAATGAACAAAGAAATCAATGAGATGCCACCTGAGATATATGGATACCGCTAAGCTTATCGACTAAAGACCACTAATCTGAAACCACTAAGGATATATGTGATTGACGGGTATCGAAGTGACAATAAGGTCGGTCGACAGAGATTATAGACAAGGGCAGCAACGAAGAGAACATGGAAGCGACCACCACTGGGATCCCGTGGAAACAGCGACAGGAACAATTTAGCAGAGGGAGATTGGGGTTTTACAAAAGTCAACAGGGGGATTAATGACTGGGCCGATGAGTATGAGGATTTCGACATAATAGCTTGGGAGTTTTAACTAATCTGTTTTGAATGGTGGTCGGTAGGGTTTATATTGTGGCAATTGGGATCAATAGAAATTTACGACAAAGGTTTTTAAAGATGGAGATTTGCAACAACCGATAAACAAAACAAACATATAATATGCAAACCCTAAAACAAATAGCCTGCAACCATAATGATGTCAGCCTGTAACATAAACAGTTAAACCTGCAAGAATCATTATAAAATTTTAAACCTGCAAAACAAGTATCAGATTTGCAACCCTAAAAAATTCATGAAATGATGACAAAATCGGAAGATCAATCAAAGATGCAGTTAGGCCGTACAGTACGGTCCTACCGGACGTGCCATTTTGTATTAGGGGAAAAAGATCCAGATCAAACAATGAAAACTAGATAAAACCCTAAAAACCCTAAAAACCTTCAAGAAATTCAATCTAAATGACTAAAACAACATGCAATCAAAACAAAGTCACTCAGATGCTTTAATTTCTTGGTGCATATGTGGATTGCTTCACCATGCAACCATCTGATTCTCTGAAGCTGCCATGATTGTGATAAAAAAGATAACATGCAAGATGATAAGATGCTCAAAAGATTACATGCATGCAAAGATAGAGAGAATGCTAATGGATTCAAATAGAGATAATGCAAATGTTAATGGATTCGAACTCCACAATGAGAGAGGAAGAGGGCTTTTATAGATTTACAAGATAAACGATCAACGGTGGAGGATAAAAGGAAAGATCAACGGTTGACAAACTTGGATGAACGTGCACCCACCAAGTGACTTGAGTGAGATAAGATTGCTTTTTTCAAATTTGGATATTTTTATCTTTTTGGTGGAGATAACTTGGCTTTCTAATTTTTAAATTTGCTTTTTTGATTTATTGCCATTTTCAAAGTCATGTGCACATTAGAAAGAAATGGAAGGTGGGCAAATAAATTAAATAAACATTTTTTATTTAATTTATCATTTAGAAACTAGACAAATAAATTAAATAACTATGTTTATTTAATTTATTTAAATGAAATGAGGAAAAAGGGGATAAATTAAATAAATTAAAATTTATTTAATTTATTTAAATGGTGGGAGGGAATAAATAAAATTTAGATTTTATTTATTTCATAGAAGAAAGGGGATGACATAATTAAATAATCTAAGATTATTTAATTATTAATGGAAGATAGGAAAATGAAGACAATTAATTAATTAACTAAAATTTATTTAATTAATTATGAAGACATGGGAGAAAATGAGATTGTTTATTACAAATGTGTTAGACGACATAGATGTGGCCAATTTTGGGTGTCTACAGAAACCATGATTAGAATGCAATAAAGTTTATCTTTTCATGTCAAATAAACGGCTATAGGAACAGATATTCATTATGCTGAGAGGAAATCTTTCAAAATCATGAAGAAAAATGAATATGGACTGTGTATTCTTGCTCAAGAAAATATGCACATAATGCAAGTATATTCATCATTTTTTGTAAAAGAGCTAGACAACAAATATTTATTCACTAATGCTGAAGAGAAAAGCAGATTAGTCACAAACTCAAAACTTACCCAAGCTCGAATGTTGAGCTCTCATAAAAGTGCAATCCAGGAACCAGTTGAAACCTTATCATGGCGGCGTCCAGAACACAGAGAGTGAAAGTGCAAAATGAAATGCGAAATAAGGGTTTGCCATGACCTTTTGTCATTAGGGTTTCTTTTTACCCTAAGTGGCCAATGGGCAAGAGGCATTTTTGCCTTTCTTTTATCATTTTTAAACATAAAACTATACCCACGACCTTGTCATATGTATGCCTAACAATAAGGCTGAGTCCCCTTATTATCATTTGCATTGACTTCATCTATGGTCAAATTATGACCTTATTTTATTTTGCATTGTTTTGAAATGTAAAACATTAAGCTAAGTGGGGTGATTATAAACCACTTGGTTAGTGTTATTTAAATGCAGAATCAAATGTATTTATGTCATGTAAGTACATAGAAGGGATATAGTTAGGCTTTTATGTCTAGTGCCAAGCATATAGGGGAGGTTAGTGAAGTTGGCCAGCATGTGCAGGAAATGTAGGAGTGTTTTGACTTGATTTTTATGGCCTTAGAGAGCATCTAGGAGCATTTTTTGATGCTTTTATGATGGATAAGATCAAAGTTGACCTTTTCTTCACTTTGGACTTGTTTTGGAGGGAGTTTGAGGCCTATTTTCTTGGCTTTTTAGTTACTCATGACCAAGAAGTTCTAATTCCTATTTTTGTGCAATTAAGGGGCAGTAGGTTATAGTTACTCCATTGTTCATTATTGGAGTTAGTTCTAATCATATTTTGGGTTGTATTGTAACACTTTTGGAGTTCTTTCAGTTGGAGATTATTGTGTAACTCATTCTACTGACAGATACAATATGTATACCTTTGGAGATAAATAGAGATAAGCATTTTGCCTTCTCATTTTTTGTGTTGTTGTGTGCATTTTAAGCACGATTGATGCAAGTACTTGTGAAATTAGTTTGTTTCCTTGTCCTTATGTCTCATTAGTAGCACCTTTGTGCAGATATATGTATTTTGTAGGTTGTGAGTTGTGTTAAAATGCAAATAGTCCAAGTTGTGAAAGTAGTTTTTTCCTTCTAGGATAGGCATTAAACCTTCTCATGAAATACCGATGTAGAAACATATACATATTGGGTTGTGCATGTTAAGTTGTTTCATTGATTAAACTGTGTATGTAAAATAGCTGTGTAGGTTTGAACATCATTTTGGTGCATCACCTTAGTTGTAGATTTCATTTTCATACAATCTTTTTTACCATTTTCCTCTACAAGTCATTAGAATTTAGTTTAGGTGAAAACCATAAGAGCCAGCTTACTCTGGAGGTTAGCTTCCATTATCCGAGCCCACAATCAGGGAGGCTTTCTTAATGTTTCACCAATAGGATGAGTTACTTAGCGTGGGTGCATGATGCAGAGGCATCCACACTATAACCTTACAATACAGCATGGATGTCTGCAGCCCATCATCATCATCATCATCATCACCATCATCATCATATTTCAGACAAGCACAATTATCCTCCTGCCGACTACTGTTCACTTCCTCCGTTTTCCGCCTATCATCATCATCATGATGTTCAACTAGTGCAAACATCCTCCTGTTGCACTGTTCATCGGGCGCCAAGCTCCATCGGCATCATCATGATATGCAACACCCCCTTCGTCAGCAGGATATCCAATATCCTGTTGCTCCAAAGATCCTGATGATGATCACCTTCAGCACCTTCCCTTCGATACCCCGATAGCCGACGATACAAGCAACAGCATCATGATATGATTTATCCGGTTCTCTCGAAACCTCCTGATGATGTTAACACAAATTTCTGCCGATACCTAAGCACTTAACGACAGCAGGATAAACTTGCATAGGGGGATATCTCAATATCCTGATGACGATGATGTCATATCCTGATGACGATGACGTCTCCCAATATCCTGATGACCTCTTCAACACTTAGTAAAAAAAACAAACTTTCACTCCCGCATCTGCTAGCGATACGCGGATGATGGGCACTCCCGAGAGATGATCCTGACGGTGATATATACGCTGAGTATATATTCAACTTAAAACATCCTGATGCACTTGCAACATGCAAACTTCAACAGTTTCATGACCCGATCTTCTACCTTATGCCGATGCACTCTTCTCCGGCAACTCCTGATGATGATCACCCTGACGCTCTTGCACTTCATGCAACTAACCGCATCATGCCGATCTCCTCTTACTCGGATGATGATGCCCAACGCGACTGCAGGATATTTGCAGAAATATCCTGATGATGCCGTTTTCACGAATCTTTAGCCTTAGCGAAATTTCACTTCGCCGATCCTCCAGGGACGACCCGATCCACTCTCAGGGTGATCTTCCAACTCAAACTTATCAACTCGACCTAGCACATGCCCATGCTAGGGTCTTCAACACCTTTCAGCCGCGATCCTGCACACCTGCATGCGAACAAACAAACTAACACCTACCCTACTGTACATAACCATTCCACCGATTAGACAAATCAACCGGTGGAATGGATCAGTGAATCCATGAAACCACCCAAACCAGCAAATCGATTAGATAATGGAAGTAAACAGAGGATGAACACAAACAGGATCACTTTATTTGATTTTAAAAGATGCAAATACAATGATCAGACTCTCTCTCAGTCTCACTCCCTGCAACCTAGCTCGATCGATTCATCATCTACAGTCAACCGATCCTCATGCTTAAATAGATTTTCCTACGAGTACTACTGACCCGAATCCAAGCGGCTGGGAACTCTCCAGGTGGCTGGGAGATCCAACCGAACATACATCATGACAGCTGTTCTAACAAACTTCCTAAAAATAGCAAAAGCATGGTCAGCATGATCTTATCATGATCAGCGTGACCTTATTACATGCATTTGGTCTTATCAGACCTTCTTGGAAACATAAACAAGACTCAAACTAACTAACTGCCTCATGAAGGCCAGCTGTCAGGTAGGTGCTCCTGCACCAGTGCACTATTAGGAGATAATAACTACCATTAGGGTTTACACACAAGATTCACTGAAAGCCTTCTTCTCTTCCTTAGCTCTTGCATAAACTTGATGTCATTCAAATGAGATCAATTTTGATCAAGTAGGGACTAAATATGCTTCACACCTACAATAGTTACTCTGCATTAAATGCATTTCTTTGTTCTTGACACAAGTAACTTTTTAATTGTCCTGAGATAACACATGGATCCATGACCATTTAACAAACTTTCGTATAGAGTGTATTTTCTCTAAAATTTTGAGCAAATGTCATAATATCACTAGTGTAGTGCCCCTCACCTTGTCGTTTGTCAGACTGATGGTTTTTCTAGTAGGATTGGACACTATGACACTCTATTGGGCAATGGACACTTTGTTGTATGATAACTGATAATGAATTTATGTTAGGATGATGCTTGACCACTGATACTTCATGTTATCACAGTTTGATGCACATATTAGATGTTATAAATTATTTTAATTCAGCTCCATGTGTTATTCGATCATGATTATGATGACATCTGTTGAAGTTTTAACTATTGACATTTTATGTTTTCACAAGTTGTATGGACATATTGGATTGTAAGAGGATTGAATGCTTTATGTTGTTGACTAGTAATCATATACCTTGTTCAACATAGTTAATTGTCTTTACATAAACGTGAATGGAACAGTGTTGTATTACTCGCTTTCGAGTACCCTACACCACTGCGATTTCCATTCACTATAGGACTGTATGTGGATATATATCTTGAATGTTTAACCGTGCGTTGTTGCAGGAATGCAGGTACTAGGCATCGACTCCACCTGATTACAGGTCTGAGCGTGCCTTCGCCAATGGATTAGTTGTTGGAGTTAACGTGAGGTCCCTAGTCAGTGTTGTCTGGTCGTCAGTTTACCCTTGTGGTTAATGGTTGTCATTCGACCATGTCTTGCTGTCAGGTAAAACTGTACCTTGGAGTCTAATTAGTTCCGAAGGTGTCTAAGTGTGTATGGTAGTATTGTGCTTTAATTAGAATTATATTACGGAAAGAATAATGTTGATAATTAAAAGATAATATGGAGCGTAAATGTCGATAGTTGTTAATTATTAAATAAATTATTATTTTATTAGAAGTATAGTTGTTAAATAAAGTTTGTAAGAGGTTTTGTATTATTTAATATAATATTATTTATAATAAATATTTAAATAAATAAAATAGTTGTAAGTTATGTTGTATTTAGTGGTTTACAACTAAATTAATAAAATAAATTAATATATAGTTGTACAATTATGGATTGTCGTATTGTTATAACTTTATTAAATAAAACATGCTTGGTCGGCTATAAAATAATTAAATGTTGTCGGTATTGTGTGTTAATATTTAAAAAGGAATAACCTCTTGGGATTATGAAATTAAATAAAAATATTAGTAGAGGAGGGAGATGCACGGGATCACGTGCCGAGTCCCTTGGAAGAAGGAAGGGGCTGTGTTATAAAAGAAAAAGCTTGTTGAGGCAAAAAGGGGGATTGCAGGTAGGAGAGTAGGAAGAAGACAAGGAAGAAGCTTGGAACTGCAGCAGTTGAAATAGATTGTTGATTAGACATCGCAGCCAGGTTCCTCTAAATGTTTAATCTCTTTCCTCTGAATCTTTTTCTGAATCTATACTTGTTGGTGATGATTGCTTCTTTTATTCCAAATGGATTTCTTTTGGTTGAATGACCTTCTTCCCAGTCCATCTTCTGGATCATTCTGTCACTTTTGTGTTTATTCCTTGTCAAAGGACAATTTCATGGTGGATTGTTAGGTCTGTGCCGTAAAGTTAGAATCTTGCATTCCTCTATTCTCCTTTAATCTCTTAAAATGAACGGTGTTTTCAATCTCAGAATCAGCCAATTAGATATCTGAGGAATTAAACAAGATGTTTACACTTTCATTTGGTTTTTATCCAGAAGTAGCGCCATAGTAGTTGTCTCTGGGGATATCTCTAGATGAGATCACCACAGATCTCTTTGATAACTGGTTTGTCCTTCCTTGGTAGAGCCGTGTATTATTATGGAATAACATTTACCTTAGCCATTCTATCTGTAATGGTCTTTAACATGGCTTTGAGGGGGTAATTCTACAAGTTCTTTGTAGACATTCTCTTAAACTGGCACATGGTTTGACAGTTATTTGAAGATGCGGTGTTAGACGCCTCATTAGAGTCCCTCAGATCCCTCTTTTGGTAAACTCCACTCAAATCTTCAAGTTTTTTTTTACAAATCAGACATGGACAGTGTGTTTAACAAGGCAGCGATGACTATGAAATCATTGGTGATGCAATTGATAGTGTTTTTGCTGAGGCACCCTCGTCCATCAATTAAGGTTCCATAAATTAGAAGATTTCGCAACTGTTAGATCTTTTTTTTAAAGCCTTGCAGAAAGCTAATGCAATGACAGAGTTCTCCATTTAACAAGTTTCCAGTTGCACATTTAATAGTGTATTCTTCTGCAATGATCGCCCTCGCTCAGCAGTTAAACATGTACATTGAGCAACAGATTTATGTTACGCCTCAGATCTTCCCATTTTGGTGGTAGAAGAATGTTGTTTTAGTCGCACTATTGGTTAATACTTTCTGTTTGCATTCTCTTAGGATTGTCTAAAGTCTTTTTTTCAAAACATTCGCTGTGTTTCACCTAATCCCATAAAATGACATTCTTTTAAATAAAAACACAAGACAAATAACCTCAGAGGGTCGTGTATACTGCTGGCAGTCAAAAAATGTGGCATCGACCATAGCAACTACGAAGAAAGCAGAAATAAACAGTAGATCGGGCATTTGCAAATTACATTTGTTAAAAGACTTATAGCAAAACCTATTTTGTGCTTTTAACTATTTTCGGTACTCTCCTTGTTTTTGTCGATCATACTTCGTCTGGCCTGCTATTCTCAGATAAGCTGCCTAGTTCTGGGAATCCGCCCACATCTTCACCATTTGCATTGCCCTCCATCTCTCATAATTACTGACGTAGTAAATGATGAATAGGCACTGTTAAACTGTGTAGTGGGCAGTGAAGAAATTCAACAGAAACGGATCCTAAAAGTTGCATCCATTAGGCAAAATCAATGAAGGAAGCATAAACAAAAAAGGCTTAGTAATAAACACAATTGTAGCAGTGTACTGGTATTCATTCAGTTAATGAAATCTCCTGAATAATTGATTGTTGTTTTAAATTATTAGTTCATTTTTCAAGGAAGAAAAATAAGGAGTTTATTTAGAAAATATACATGTCAATAGGTTGAAGAAAAATTATGTTTAAAGGTATTTGGTGTAGTGATCAAATAAAGGTTATGAGCTTTATTGTAGGTAAGTGTGCTTCTTGCATCTAAAAAAATTGAGTTACCTTCAAACGTAAGTCTGTGAAGATAAATGAACCTAAACACACTTTTGAGGGGATAGAGGTATGAAGCATTGAAGAATCACCAATTTCCAATATACATGTGAGTTGAACCTTTATATATTACATTTTGTCCCTGCATGGTAAATAATATACAATTCCACCACTGCCAGTTTTGAAAATATTTAACACAGTTCTAAGTGTTCCAAAATCAATGAAGGAACCTAGTTAAATATGAAGTTCATCGTATGAAATTAGAACAGCATCTATCATGTTCCAAATGATTAATTGTTAGGATAGATAACTCACAAGCTACTCAGCTGCATTGGAAACATAATTTACCAAGTTCCTTCACTAAGTTGGTGAATATTGTCAAGAACAAATATGGACAATAACTTAAGAGAGACCATCACCATTCCTATTTACAATTTACTGCTCCTACAATCTGTACAAAATAAAATGCAAGTATCATCATGTAAACATGGGATCCAACATGTATTCTAAAGCAATGCAAGTGAAATGGTTACAGGGCACGGTTCATCTTTGGGCGCATCACCCATGATTACTCCTTTGCCAAATACAGTCAATACTACCCTTCTCGAAAATGTTCCTCAAATGACTTTTTTTAAAAAAAAAAACCTGATCCCATTTTCCTTCATCAGCATACAATCTATCTCCGAATAATACAACATAAACAATATTGTTTTCAGATATTATAATTGAAAAAGTTCTGGTAGCGTGTAGGCATTTGATGCTGTGGAAATAACACGTTAGATGAAATAAGTAGATTAAAAGAATACCTGTGAAGCGCAGGAGTTATTTACTGAGATTATTTGGCATAGAAGACATGTCCACAAGTGTGAGTAATGTAGATTCCAGTGTGATTGACCTGAGTAGTGACGACGAGGATTCACTTCAGGAGAAAACTCCAACAGAAATACCTTTGCAATCGTCTATGGGAAATTTAAAAATGAGTGCTCTAAAAATTTGTGTGATACACAAATAGTACAGCCAATTTGTGCCCAGACAGTTCAACATGCTGCATTTTCAAGATCAGCTAGTCATGAATTCGACTGGTATTTCAAAGATACCAAACCTAACCTTGACAATAGGATTCAAAGAACTCTGCCATCTGTATCTTTAGCTAAGGAACAACATGAAAGTGGAGTATAATGGGATTCCTTGTGATGCTGGGGTGTCAACCTGCGGTTCAACATGTGAGAAGATGCTGCGATGTTCTGTTCATAGATGTCTAGATCGATGCCACTCAGGTCCTTGTGTTGATACTTGCCTAATTTCTACTATAAGCTCTAGGAAAGAGTCCCTTCACATTCAACTCTCCATCCACTTCATTACGGTCAATTCTCCATGCAGGTCATTCCAGTAAATGGTTTGGTTTTGAGATCTGTCTATGCTCCAAATTTTGAATATTTCTTGCGCAATTGATTTCTTAATAGTTATATGTCAAATGGTGTACCCTATATTTTATTCTATTAAGCCAGCCATTTATGCATTGATGGAGATGTTTGAAACCCGTCATTGTATTCTAGGGTAGTTGTGCTTTCTTGTATGCATTTCTTTGATTGGCTTAGATTAACCCTAAGGAATGTTATTATTATTACTATTATATATTATTATTATTATGATTATCATTATTGTTAGTATTATGATAATAATGATGATTATTATTACTATTACTATTATTATCATTATTAATACTAATATTATTATTTCAAAAGCATAGTAAACTGTTATCTGATTGAGGTCAAGAATATCTGAAGGACCATATTAGGGTAGAACTTAGAGGAAAACGAAAACATTGATGTTCATTGTTGATGGTAGGACCTTTGTCCTCGTTGTATTGACGTATCGTTATAAGGTATTATTTTAGTACTTAATCCAACGTTGGAAAGGTAAGTTAATCAGGGTAAAATTTGTTATACTTGTGTTTTATAATCTATCTTTAGAAACAAATGTAGAATATTTAAATAATTTAATTGTAATGTATTAGTATAATTGTTGTATTTATTGTGAAATCGATTAGTTTGATTTAAAGAGATAATGTAATCCATTGTTGATTTCATTACAAAGTTATTTATGATGAGCCAAGAAGGAATTTTAGTGTTTAATTTCTAGAATCGGAATTATACTGTGTGAGTTAAGTATTTCTATTGTCTTAAAGAGTCGAATTGAGAGTGGTCATACTCGAAATTCCAGAGGCTTAGTTTGTCGTAGTGTGGATGGATGTTTTGTATTTGTGATGTTTATGTGATTCAAATCTAGTATGAAGTATAATGGAGTATTGACTAAGTTGATTATGTGTTTTGCGATATAATATTCTCTAGATGAGATATTTAACCAGTAGTGACTACCTTGTATCCGTTTTGTCGTAATTGTTGTTTGGAGAGACCTGGTATCTGTAAAAGTGTAAAATGTTGTAATGCTATAGGCGATGGATAACAAATGGTGTTATGATTCTGTTTGTAATGCAAGAGGGTTTATGCCTTGCAATGAACAAGCATGTGTATTGCTATAATGCCTTGTATGATGGTTAAGGTTTACTGGGTGTTAGGAAGGAGAGTGGCTTTCAACGTGGGGCCGGCGCCCAAAGTGGCAGTCAGGTTAACCCGTTGAAAGTAGATTAATCAAGTGATAACCTAAAATGAACTAGGGGGTTAAGGGTAGATTTCACATTAAACAAGATTAATGGATTCCTCTCCCATGGCCTGTAGTGCTTGTATAGACTAAGGATGGGTAGAGAAGGCCTGGTTGGCATGATTAACTTCCTTGTCCTCATGAAAGGAAGGTCGATTCCGCATGTGTCACCCTATGGGGCCGGCGCCTAGTGAGAGGCTGTCAGGATAACCATAGATGGGGGTCGGTGCCTAGTGAGAGGCTGTCAGGATAACCCATGCTAGGACCGTGCGATGACACTCTCCCCACTACAACCTAGCATTCCTTGTTTGGTCTCTCCACTTATGTTATGTTTCGCCTCTGGAAGTTAAGTTGTGTTGTATTGTTATTGCCATGTGTTGTATTGGCGTTTGGTCTTCCTTTGTTCTTGTTTGTCTCTTGTCTGCCTGACTGTTATTGTTTGGGACCTCATGTTAACTCCTAGCTCGGGGGGTGGACCTTAGGGTTCCACATGGTCAGGTGGAAGAGCTATTTTATCCATTGGTTATCCTTTGACAAGTTCATGTGCAGAAAAGGATGTATCTCAGTCTTCAGACATTTGTATTTGTACCAGTTGATGAAGATGTATGTGTATAATCTTGTACCAGATTTGTGCAACAGAATATTCATTGTGTATGTAATCCTGATGTAGTCTGAAAATGACAATGTAATGATGTCATGATGTACTCATGTGTAAGGAAAGCATATCAGTTGTGTATTTGATCATGTAGATTACATTATTTGTCAACATGCAATGAATATGAATCAGTTGTTCAATTATGCATTGGATTTAGATCAGTTACTGATGAATGTTAAAATTTTGTTAGTTGGTTTGTAAAGTAATGCAGCCTTGTATCCTTAGAGAATATGTTGTAGTTAGTTATGTTAACATTATTTGTTATCTTAAACATTAAAAAAAAAAAAATGTTCCTGTTTCATGTAGCATAAAAGTGTATTTCTTTGAGGTGTACAAGGCGGGCGTTACAACTAGCCAAACATATCCATGCCACCATTAACCACTATGCTAAAGATTTCAGCATCTTATGCTTTATAGGGGTTTAAAAAGATTTGTGATTGTAACTCCTCGTAAGCCAATACTTTCTTTTAGTTACTGGAAGATCCATCTGCACTAGGTAGAGGTATAGATTCATTCTTTACTTCACTTTCTTCCTTCTTCTTCCATATCTTGTTCATTTCCTTCTTTTGCCAATCAATGTCAATCTTCTTTTGAGGAGCAAAAGATTTTACATTCTTTCCCTTGTAGAACCTTGCAATGTATCTTGATTTATTGCAATTGTAGCAAGTGATACTAGATTGTGGAGCATAATCACCTCTTCTCACATTAGATCTACAATCAACAGACCTATGACCAAACTTTTTGTGCATGTGTAGCAGTAACCATAGAAGGGTATAGCATTATTATTATTCATGAAACTATTCCTCATCACTTTACTTCTGCATACATTAGCCTTGTGACCAACTTTATTGCAAGCATAACACTGACCATGAAATGATAGAGAGTTCATATCATTGTACCTTGGAGGCCTAAATGAATTCTGACTCATGTTGCTTCTACATTCAACAACCTTATGACCAATCTTATTACAAGCATAATGATTACCATTAAAATATTGAGAGTACCTGGTAGGAGCAGTTTGTTTAAGAGCAGGCTTTTTGAAGTTCTTCTTCTTATCCCAAACTTGTGTGGAGTTATTCTTCCTTTCTTCTATCTTCTTGGATTCATCATGTGACTTTTCTTTTTCCTTCTCATTCTTGCCTTCAACCATAATTGTTTTAGATCCTTCTCCTATTCCAAAACCAAGACCACCCTTGTCCTTATGTGATTTTTGATAACTGGGTATCTCATTAAGAAGATCACAACCACCTTTGAGTTTTAAGCTTTTGTCTATCCGCTCTTTTTCTTCTTCTAACTCTTTTCTCAGATTGACAACTTCTTCCTCAAGTTTTGAACATTCAACTGCTTTATTATTGAGCTTGGTATTTAAGCAATCTTCAATCCTCTTGCCTTCTTCAACTTTGACTTTCAAATTAGAGATCACATCTTCTACCTCCTTGAGTTTAATTTCACATCCTTTATCTCCTTCTATTTGAGCTTTCAGTTTTCCAATTTCTTCTTTTGATTCTCCAACTTGTATGTTCAATTTAACAATTATTTCCTTTGATCTTTCAAGCATGACCTCATATTTCAAATTTAGTGTTCTTGCTTCATCCAAATCTTCAAGAGCTGATCAGAGTTCTCCTTCAAATTCTACCTCACAATCATCTGTATCGATGTCCCAACCTTCAGGTTCCATTGACTCTAGATCCAGTTCTGGAGAAAACATCTCATTATACATTGCTTTAGATTCCATGTGTTCAAGTGCAAAATCTACCTTAGCTGTTAGGCTTCTTAAAGGTACTTGGCTTTGATACCAATTGTTGAACACACTCAGAGACTGAGAGGAGGGGGTGAATCAATCTTTTATTAAAATTTAAAACAATTCTATTTGCAACTTAAACATCAAATCACATTAACTAAAAGAAGAGTAGAAAGGAAAGCATGCACCACACAAGGACACCAAGATTTTTATGTGGAAAACCTAATGAGAGAAAAACCAGAGTTAACTCACAATATATGAAGCTCACTACTTATAAAAATTATAATTTTATTTTAAGGCTCACTGCCTAAGGAAGCTCATTGCTCCCTGATGGACTTGCAGGCTAAGGCACACAACCTTAGGGCAAGATACAAAGACCTGCTGAAAAGACTCACTGTCTGATAGCAGGATACGTGAAAATTACAATGAAAACATGAACATGAATTGCTATAAAGGAGGCATAAAACATATGCTAATGTTGCGGTCCCTTTTTTGCACAGTTACTCCATCATACTGACTTTACACACTTCATCCTTAACAATGTCCTTAATCTTTCCTTTGCGCTTTCACAAATGATTTTTTTTTTCTATAAATACCCTCCGCAACAACTCAAAACCCCAATTTATTCAGCTCCAAGATGACCTTTAGATGAAACGTATGATACTATATAGGTTGGCTCCAAACATATACATTATGAAGAGAAAATAAGTTGTAGATCACAACACATGGCATAACAAGGCCCAAATACATTACAACACATCCTTCAAAGAAAAATTAACTAATAGGGACCAACCGCAAATGAAGGAAACCAGATTGTCGGCCCAATCAACATGAACACTGCCAACTGTTAATCTTTACACCACCAGGGAGAAACCAAAAGCATCATGCAGACCAAGATGTGAATAATGTATTTTATCACCAATATCCTTACAAACTTCTAAAATAGTTGAACATTATGTGTTGCCACAACAAGAGAAACATATTAAACTGATGAAAACAAAGCACCCTGAACTGACTGTGACACATCAACATTTAGGATATTGCATTACAATTTACCAAAACATCTAAAACACATATGGATAAACCCATACACTACTCTAAACATATCCTCAAGTCCCCGCAACCATATCTATCATTCCAGAGGAATGTAGAGCATTCTGAGACACTTAACACAGTTATACTGCAATCTAGAGAACAATCACATATAACTCTTGCTGTAGAAATATTTATGACATGAAATTCTGGAAGTAACTTCTTTTCTAACTACCAAACTTAACTTCAGAACTGCACAACCAGATCATGTAATGTGGAGGAATGCAGACCAAAAAGTAGGGTCACTAACTTAGGAAAATATGCAGATTTTACCTTAAACAACTTTTCTCAACAACACAAGTATGAAAAAAGCCTCAAACTGTCAAGTATCATGCTTCCAAACATCTCAACATCTGCTAGGTCTTTTGGATTGACTTGCCTTAACCTTGCTGATCCCAAGTCTCTAACTGTGTCAAACTATCTCTCTCAAATCTTCCACTGTCCATCAACTACATCAACCTATCTCTAATTATTTCTCAACTTCTTCAACTTCTATACAAAATCTCTATACAAACATGATCTTAAGTTGACATTTATGACAACACATTTTGCCAACAGGATAATCCTAAGAGTGTGTTCTTGCCCTTCTATTATTTGTTGTGTGAGTTGTGATCTTGGGTGGATTTCATCTATCTCTTCGAGAATAGCCTTGATCCAATTTCCTTTAATCCCTAGCCACATCAAATGCTGGGAGAGAGTGATGTTGACTAAGTGTTGACCTAGTTTGACTTGCTATTGAATTATGTTGACTTTGACTTAAGATTAAAGGTTTTCTTTGATTTCGTTTGAATGTGAAATGTACCTCGAGATGAAATCAAGGGTTTGGCCTTGTTTAACTTGAAATATACCTAGTGATGAAATTGAGGGTTTAGTTTTCTAAGTTTCCTAATATTTTTTGTGTTTTTCTATGAAATGCAACTAATATGAATGCAAAACAACATTTGGTTCCTTTTCCAAATTGAATAACAAAAGTGATTTGATTAGCTAGAAGTTGAAATATGAATGCAATTAATACAAGTTTTTCCAAATGCAATTAATCCTATATTTTTCGTATTTTGTGAGACGATTTTCGAATCTACTCTAGAAATTGAAAATACTTGAATGGGAATGTAATCTATAAATTGCAATAAATCTAATCTAAGCAATACTAATCAAATTAAATAGAAACTAGTCCTATCAAGGAAAAAGCAATACCAAAATTACTTCTTTAAGAGCAAGAGTGTGATCTAATTAACTATGAAAGCATGAAAAGCCTAGGTTCTCTTTGGTGCATGAGCTTGACTTATCCTCATAAATACTTTTTGTGACAACCTCCTCTCCTCTATAGCAGTGGGGAACCCCTCTTGGCAACAATGATGAAGTAGAAATTGATTGAATGATTAAGCTATATGAAAGCTATGACGAATGAATTGAGCTATTAAAGCTATTGAAGCACTATGGCTTGACTTTTTTCAAAAGTAATTTGTAAGTGTAACAATGCTATTGAAGCTTTTGAATGCTTGGAAACTATACTAAGGAATTAAAAGGATCACGAGTCCTACGAAGAGCATAAGCATGCTATAGAGAGAAAAAAAGCAAAGCTGGGAATGGATTGTGCAACTATAAATTTTGCCTCCCATAATGCATATAGGAGGGGGGTATTTATAGCTGGGAGAGCTCACAAATGGTGGATCTGATTGAACAATTAACTCAATTGATTGAAGAGTTAACATGATTGATTAGGGAGTGAACAAGTGTCACAACTCAATATTTTTGAAATTTGAATTATGATGTGTTGTAAGAATTGTTTTTTTTTTGAATTTTTATCTTATTTTTGAATTTTAAATTTTGAGACCCTTTTCTTGTGTCTTAACTTGACCCTGGGTGTCCTAACTAAGTTTAAATTGACCCTGGGTTATACCCCATGGGTCTAGGGTCACTTTTGACTTGGGTAACCTTCGTATGGTCACCTTAACTTCACAGTGAAGTTAAGTGATGAATTTGGAGGTATGGGTAAGGAAGACTTTGGTGGAGGAGCTCATGAGTGAGGTTATTTTTTTTAAAATCCCACTTGGGATATTGGAAAAAGGAGTGGGGTTATTTTTTAAATCCTAAGTGGTGTGGTCCTTCATAAGTGGGGTTATTTTTTTATCCCACTTAGGATAGTGACAAAATCCACCTCATCCTTCCACCTCAACTTTTCCACCTCACCATGTTACACATGTAATTAAATATTTTTAATATTTAATTAGCTAATAACCTCCACTTCCCCATGAGTTGAATTAAAAATTTAACTTGTCATATCCACTATCCAAAAATGAATCTTTAATTCATTTTTGTCCTCCACTAAATTGAATTAAAAATTCAATTTCCTCCACTCCCCAAAAATGAATCTTTAATTCCTTTTTATCCTCCACTGAATTGAATTAAAAATTCAATTTATCCTCCACTTCCCAAAAATGAATCTTTAATTCATTTTTGTACTCCACTGTGAATTTAAAATTTACAAATAATGAGAGCCCTTGATCTCATCTTTTAATCCTTACCCTCCATCCCTTTTTCAAAAATCTATAAATGAGACCCTTCTCTAAGCCATTAGGGAAGGAGAAAATAACAACTTCTTCTTGAAACAAGAGCAATCCACATTTGAATCAAATAGGGTTATCTAATCTAGGAGCTCTTGGATGCAAGCTTCCTCCTCCCTTAATGAGATTGGGTCTTCATGTGAGGAGAGTAAAGGAGTGGTGAAGAGTGAAGAAGGGGTAAAAGTGTATATCATCTTCATGTGAGGTATAACTTTGTGTTTTTATGCATTTAGTTTGTGTTTTCACTTCATTTTGTTTTCCTAATTTACAAAAATAAAAGAAGAGTAAAGGAATGGTGAAGAGTGAAGAAGGGGTAAAAGTGTATATCATCTTCATGTGAGGTATAACTTTGTGTTTTTATGCATTTAGTTTGTGTTTTCACTTCATTTTGTTTTCCTAATTTACAAAAATAAAAGAAGAGTAAAGGAATGGTGAAGAGTGAAGAAGGGGTAAAAGTGTATAGGATGATATAAAGAAGTAAGTAAGATGTTAAAAAGAATTATGAAGTTAAAAATATTATATGATCAAACAAATAAATTGATAATGATAGCAATAAAGTAAATAAAGTATAAAGTTAATATAAATTAATATTAGTGAATGAATTGAATAAATTTTTTTGTTATATGTAATGGTATAGTGTATTAAATTGATGGATAATATGAGAATATGATAGTGAATAACAAGTATGCGAAATAAATGAAAGTAAATAAAAGAATGTGTAAATTAATGTGATTAATAGAAGATAAATAAATGAATAATGATAAAGGAAAAATAATATAAGACTAGTTTATAATACATTATATTGAAAGGGTATGATATAGATTATGACAATTATAATATAATATTAATAATAAAATAAGTTGAATAAGAGATACAAGGGTAGCTTATATATACAAATAATTTTGAGAGACAACTATACAAGACAAATCCATAACGAATACATCTATTAACATGAGATTATACTTATATATGACAGAGAGATAGGGATTTATATGATGGAATTTTTACATAATTGAGGAGTTGTTACCTTGACGATGGTGGTGGAGTATTATGTTACTATTAATACTCAACCTAAGCTTCTTGGTCCACCTTAATATTCTAATTGTTTTTTTCTTACTACGATTAAGATTAGGTATCATGTTAGATCTCACACTTAAACCTTGGCGGCGTAAAGAAAGTGTATCTCAATTGATACGTTGTATATATGCATTATCACGTACATAGGTTATGGCGGATAGATATGTATATCTTTTATATTATGAGTCTCATCAAAAGTGATTGAATCAAGTATATGGTGAATTCAATATCATATCAAATCTTAGATTATGTGAATTTCTAAATGATCGAACATGGGTATTATTGGTTTAAGAATGACTGGGTACAAATGCTTGAAATTGTGATAAAAGAAAAAGGAATTGTTGAAATTGTATATGAACTAGTTATCAAAGATTATTTTAATTTGACCTAGATTAAAGGGCTTTTCTATTTATGAGATAATATAAGTATCTTTTTAGTTTATTTTCTAGTTCTATTCATTATGATAAAGCATCTTTTATCTACATTGAGAATTAAGGTAGTATTTCTCTTTATCAACTGTTATTATGCAAGTTTTTCTTTGTCATTAGATAGGTAAACCTTATAAATAAACGTCCAAACTCAAACATTCGCAGTGTTCGGTATTTATGGTACCTCTGTGTCACATTTACGGGTAATGCCGTCGCGTTGAACCAAGTACCTCACGCCTAACATGGCTGCAACAATGACGTCTGGGCACCGTCCCTCTAAATCATCGAGGAGTAATAAGGAACATGTCGCAGGAAGGGAAAATCTCCTCGGATACCTCACTAAAAAGATTAACTAAAAGAAAAAGAAAAAGGTGAGACTATAAAAAAAAATTGTTGTAGGATGATCAACGGGAAGGCCTCATCGGGGAAATATGCGTGTTAGGTAAATTATTCACACTTGAAAACTTAAATGCCAAACACTCTTGGGAGGTGTGTTTGCAAAATAGTTCCTTAAGGATTCCGTCCATTGTATCACTCGAGTGGGTGGCAATCGGCGAAGAGCTGTGTACCCACTCACAGCTACATTAAACATAGTGCAAGACAGAACTACATGTTCGCATTCGTCGTGTAGATCGCATCCGTAGAGGGCCTTGATCCCGTGGATACAGGGTATGTAGGTAGTCTGGACGGAGAAGGATGCCCTCAATACTCAGGTCCCTCAGATATAGTATACTCCTTATAATCAACTTCATAATCTCGATCCCTAGTTTAAAGGTTATTTAGGTAACTTAAGAACTCTCCTAGTACTCAGAAGAATCCTCGAGGTGGATTACTTATACCCGGCTTTGCCGTAAACTGAGGTGAGTACAAGTTGATGTTATGTGTTCCCTAGTTGACATCCTCAGTACAATGTCTGGGCAGACTGTGGTCCCCAGGAAGTGACTCATGAACCTATATTGGTCCCGAGGGAGTCAAAAGTCTCTGGCCAGAGCATAATGATTCTTGTCCTCTTTAGCCCGTTAGGTTGTTATGTTTATGTATCCCGGATTGGATAGAGTATTGGTTCGTTTGACCCACTAGGCCTTTTGGCCACTGTTTGTTCTACCCAAATCAGGTAGCGATAAGGTTCGTTTGACCTGGTTTCGTATGAACCTATTTGCCCAAAGGATAGAAGAGCCCAGGTTGGCTTAAGAATGTTCCATTTTGAACATATGGCCGTTTTGGCCGAAGTTTTTCCTGAGTACTCAATGAAAGTCTTTATATATCTCATAAGAACTTGTTAATAAAGTAAAATTTTTGAAAATTTGAGTTTGGATCAAGCGGGTCCTTACAACAAGCTTGATTAGGGAGTGAACTGGACTTGAAAGCTTATCACTCAAGGAGGAATGGAGTTTGAATGAGATTCATTGAGAGATAATAATAGCTTTGTGGGATTTAAGAATAGAGTGATTGGGGGTGTAGAAGGAGTTAGAAATAGACTAGGCTCAGTTAGGGTTGACTAGGCATGCAAACTAGACAAAAACAGAGCTAATTTGGGCCTGAAATGAAGAGAAACTTGCAAGTTACAACATGACTGGGTCACCCAGTTTAATAGGGCAGGTCACCCAAGGGATATCCAGGGTCACCCAGGGGATATATGGAAATAAAAGGGGGTGACCTAGAGAGGAAGAACAAAGGGATGGAATTGATGATAAGGAATGGTTTGAGAGATCAATTAAAGGACTATAAAAGGTTGAAATGGATGAAAGGTGATTAGGGAAAGTGAATTTCCCATCTTGTGATGCTGATAGGTCAAGTTGATAAGGGTTAGAAAGTGACAAAAATGAATTGTCGACATAGGGTGAATGATGAAGACATGAGACCTAGGAAGGTTAGCTAGGGGACAAGGGAGACATAAAGAAGGTGAAGAACTTCGATCCACATGTTGCTAAGAAGAATGTTGATGAGAGGTCATATTTACAGGCTTACATGTACGTGTTTAGGACTACAACTCATCATTAGATTACCTTGTAGGCCCATGCACTTTTTTAAGTGCTTACAAGCCCAACAATAAAAGAAGCACAAGTTTTGTTCCTCCACAAGAACCAAGGGAGTCATAAATTCCCTTCAAGTTATTCTAGTTCTTATAGTTAGTTCAAGAGGTATTGAAGTGAAATTTTATATGCAAGATGAATTTGACCTTCTCACTGAGTTGTTAGCTTGCAACATTTTGGAACCCTATACTAGACTTTGAATCATAGAGGGTGTAGACACTTAAAATTGACACGTCCTAATCGACACATTTAACAACGCATCTAACACCACTTTCAACACTTTCCTAAGCACATCCTAACCACACTAATTCATATAAGCATCGTCAACAAATTAATTAAACAAATTATATTTATTTGATTAAGCTAATTTTCATACCATGTCGACATTTCTCCATTATCATGCCAATTTCCCCTTTGTTGTCACCACCACTAGTTGATTAAATAATTCATATTATTTAATTAATTAGGATAATACAATTCCATTTAATCCACAATGGATAATAAATCTATTTTTCATTTTCTCCAAATTAATAATTCTAATTATCCACTCACATTCTGTCATAACGCCCTATAAGATTCCCCTCTATTTTTAACCCATGCACAATCAATTAATCAAAAATATAAAATAAAAACAACTAATTTCCTTCACCTATTTTAGAGCCCACTAAAATGATGTCATAACCCTCATCAATACTTTTGACTATTCTTAGCTAGGGAATATTATCCACTCCCTCTCAATTAATCTCCACCATTCATTCACTATCAAATCTTAACCGTTCACATCCTCAACCAGACATCTATAAATCCATCTCATCAAATTGAGCTTCAACCTGGATGCACTAAGTCTATTTTTTTTTAATATCTATTTATCCTATATTTTATCCACAACCACATGTTGCAAAAATCTTGTGCAAATCATTGAGCATCCACATTCATAATTAATAGAGCAAATCCACGTATTGTAATGTCCACCCATATAATCACATACAAGTGGGCACACACACAAGCAACTAATTTTTTTTTAAACATAATAATATTACCAAGAGTTAAGAAAAATATAAACGATTATAATTAAATTAGCAATGAACTTAAATACAACTCATACCCAATTTATTCATACCATAGATAATTTTAAAGACATTAAATTATCCAACACTTCAATTGATATTGGTTAATTTAATATGATAAGTTTTCTATAAATATAATACAATAATCTTTTATATAAATTTCTTTAAGAACCTAAACAATTGGTTTAGATAAAACAATATAGATAAATTTGAAGAGTTTATTATAAAACTTTATAATATTTGCATTAGGAACAAATACATATTTTTCTCTTAAGCTTTTTAAAGGAAAACTATATAATTATATTACTAATCTAACTTAAAACAGTCTAAAGAAACTATTCCCTAAATATGTTGAACTAAATCCATAAAAATAATTTAACTAATATGTAACAATGTTCACAAATGGTAAGGATTAAAATAATTTAACTAATATAACCAAGCAATGCAAATTAAGTCAACTAAAATGTCAGAAAGGGATGGGCCTCACATGTATCATAGAGTCTGCATTGGGTAACTTTATTCTTGTTTGAATTTTGTTATTTCTACTCTATCATCTACTCTATTGAGGTTTGCATGAGTTTAGAATATGGAGCATTTCATTTAAATTTGTTTCCTATTTTGAGTTTTAAATTCCTAAATACATTTTAACACGCCTGATGGGACGTTGTCCCTTCTTTAATCTTGTTTTTGTAGTATTTTTATTGCTTGATTTCACAAGTTTCACTTGTAGGATTTGGGTGCAAATTTTATGTGTCACAAGGATTTAGAAGTATTTTTTGCACGAAACGGACCTTGCCATTGTGTCTAGAAGGCGTCAAAACCTCTAAATTGACTATCCAATCATGAAAATAAGAGAAATTTGTAGGAAAAGATAATTTTTTTTGTCCGGAGAGGTTGTACAGCCTATGCGTAGGCATACAGTACTGCAAGTAAAAAAATAATAATTTAAATTTAATTTTAAAAGTTTTTTTTACATAAAAAGTTAAAAATCAAAACCAAAAATAAAAAAAATAAAATAAAAATAAAAAACATAAAACAAATTCAAAATTTTAAAAGGGTCTTTATTGCAGGCATACAGGGGTACATGGGTACCCCGTACTTGCCACTTGTGCAGGTGGCAGGGTTAAAGCCCACCCTCTGTTGCAAGGCTTTAAAGCCATGTTGGCCTAGCTTTAAGCTGACCATTGGTGTTTAAAATTAGCACCCCTTTAAAACATTTAAAACTTAAAAAAAAAACCTGTATCCAACCCACACTTGGCTTTTACTCCACCCCTTCTCCCTTGTGCTCGGGCCCATCCCACCACCCCTATGCTGCTCCCACGCAACCTGAGTGACACTGCTCCATGCCACCTTTTGCTCGCACCTTTGCCCATTCTCCTACCCGTGTGTTGCCACTCTGTGCCACCTTTGACCTACACCTCCACCTATTCACCATCATTTCTCTCCTGGTTAATAAAGTAACCCTTTTCATCATCCATCATTTTCTAATCTTTTCATCCTTAACATCCATCTTCTAACTAATCTTTTCAGAAGTTTAGACACCTAGGTTGATGTTCGATTTGATGAGAGGGATTTATAGATGTTTGGTTGAGGATGTGAATGGTCAAGATTTGATAGTGGATGAACAATGGAGATTGATTGAGAGGGAGTGGAGAATCTTCCCTGGTTAAAAATAGTCAGAAGGATTGATGAAGGTTATGATGCAAAAATGGGTGAGGGAAATTAGTTTCTTTTATTTTTTCTTTTTGACTAATTGATTGTGCATGAGTTAAAAATAAATGGGAATCTTAGAAGGAGTTATTACAGAATGTGAGTGGATAATTATAATTATTAATTTGGAGAAAATGAAAAACAGATTTATTTATTCATTTTGGATTAATGGAATTAGTATTATCTTGATTAACCAAATAACACGAATTATTTAATTAAAGTTAGTGGTGGTGATGACAAAGGGGAAATTGGCATGATAATGAAGAAATGTCGACATGGTACAAAATTTAGCTTAATCAAATAAATATTTATTTGAATAATTTGATGGTGATGTTTAGATGAATGAGTGTGCTTAGAATATGCTTAGGAAAATGTCGAAAGAGATGTGATGTTAAAGGTGTTGATTAGGACGTGTCAATTTCAAGTGTTTACATTTTTCCCCTCTTTGAAATGGTGTTGCGACTCTAGAAGAAGCAAAGTTGTTTCAAAGAAATTAGATATAAGCACTTGGGATGACATTAGCAATAACATGCCCCAAGCAAAATTGAGATTTTGATTTTAAGCTTGATTGATGGATTAAGATTGATTTGATTGATTGAAGGTTCATTGATTAAGTTGATTAAATGATGATTGGTTTTGATACTTCAACACTTGGAGGCATTTTGGATTTAGAATGTCAACCTTGATTTGGATGATTAGGTTTAGGGATGTCCTGTTAGAAATCTGAAATAGATTCATAACCCAAGAAATTTTTAAGAGAGTTTCTAAGCTACAAAAGATGTAAATGCATAAACAAAAGAAAACTAATGATTTCGAGAGATATGCACATGTTAGGATGATAGAATTTCATTACAAGCTCAAAGAAGAAGAAGCTACAAAATTTTAGCATAATTGCCATACGAGATACAAAATACAAGCTAGGTAGTGAGTTTATATAGACCAGGGAGAGGGGTGAAGGTGGCAAAACCGATCAATAGGGAAAGACCACCAAATGGTCTAAACATAGTAAATGTAACTCCCTTGTAGGATGGTGACACCTTAAATGACTCACTCACCTAATTAAATTCACTTTGTTTAACCTAAGCAAGCTTAATAAAAGTGTAGGAAAAACCTACGAAATAGGAAAATAAATAACCCACTCAAAAAATGAAAACCTACACTAACACCCCCCTTAAGCATAGCTTAAGTGGGTGAAAAGATGGGTCTCGGTAAATGAACCTTGATAAGGTATCCATATACAAAGAATTCCTCCCCAAAGAGAAGAAGGCCCCCCCAACAAATAGAGAGAAAACACCCCATAGAAAGAAGAGAGAAAAGAGGACTAAGAAGCCTCCCCAAAGTGGACCCCTGCCGCACCCCCAACAAAGCTCACAAATGAAGGAACTTGCTCTCAATGAAGGGTTTGGTGAAGATGTCTGTGATCTGCTTTGATGTCAGACAATACTTGAGATCAATGACCTGCTCATGAATCGACTCCTAGATGTAGTGCATGTGGATCTTAATGTGTTTGGTCCGCTAATGATGGATCGAATTGTGAGAGATTTGTATCATACTTTGGTCGTCACAAAAGATGACTATAGGCTTTCAAAATGGAATACCAAAATTAGTGAGAATTTTTTGAATCCAAATGGCCTCAGTAGTAGCATTTACTACTCCTTGATACTTAGCCTCTCTAGATGAAAGAGCCATTGCAAACTGCTTCTTGCTCGACCAAGAAATTAGACCAAAATCAAGTGAGAAGCAATACCTTGAAGTAGACTTGCGATCCTAAGAATCACCCGTCCAATCTAAATTTGTGTGTCCCACCAAGTCAATATCCATGCCCACAACATAGTTAATCCCATAATTGTGAGTGCCCTGCACATAGTAAAAAATTTGCTTACATGCTTTCTAGTGTAGCTCATGTGGTTCCTGCATGAACCTAGAGACAAGACGCACAATATATGTCAGATCAGGCCTCGTGTGAGTCAAGTATATGAGACTCCCAACTAATTGGTGATACAAAGTAGCATCCAACAATGGTGAAGAACAATGAGCCTCAAGTTTGACCCCTAATAGAAATGTAGGTGTAGGCTTACAGTCAGCCATTCAAAATCTAGAGAGCACATCAAGTGTGTACTTGGGAAGTGCAATGAAGATACCAAATGAAGACTGAATGATCTCAATCCCTAAGAAGTAGTGTAGAAGGCCCAAGTCTAACATTAGGAAATGATCATGAAGGGTAGTTTTCACTGCCTTAATGGTTCATGAGGAACCCCTTGTCAACAACTGGTCATCAAAATAGAGAACAAGGAAAGTGAGAGTATCGTCCTATTGTAAAATATAGACATTTAGATCAGAATGGCACTGAGTGAACCCAACTAACAGAAGGAAGGATTACATCTTGGCATACCAATCTCGAGGGGCCTATTTAAGGCTGTCATTAGGGTAAAACATTCAAACACATGAAAATAGTCCTATGCATGCCCTAACTCCTCAATGGAGTACAAATAGCCTAAGAACAAACAAAAGAAATGAAACCCTAAGCTAATATGTATCCTCCCTCCATTGTTCCTCCAAGACTTTGCTATACTTTATTCTTAGATTTGTAGACCTACAAATACCATGAGAAGTTCTAGAGTGATTGAGTAGCAAAATCAGAGAGATAGTGCTCAAGTTATGCTAGTGAGAAGTGAGAAAATGAGACTGGAAAGGTGATTTTATAGAGGAGAAGAGTTTGAATGAAGGGCTGTGATTGCATGTTTGACTTTTGATGAAATGGAGGGTGTAGATTGATTAGGGTTTCCCTCTCACTAAAGGAGAAGGGATAATTTTTAATTTGAATAAAATGATGAGGTGTAGAATGTTTTTAAATTAAATAAATTGGGTCCATTTATTTAATTTATTTGAGAAAGGGGATAATGTGAGAGGATTTAATTAAGGTAAGGCCTATAATTTAAATAAATATTATTTATTTATTTCTTTTCGATATAATAGAAGGTGACTTGTTCACCCATGATTTATCAAAAAAAAAAAAAATTATTAGGGTAAGGAGACATTGAAAGAGTGAATAATTAAATAATTAATTGAAAATTAATTATTTAATTATAGAAGAAATTCAGAAGAAAATAGCTAAATAATTAAATAAATAAAATTTATTTAATTAGAAGCATAAGAGGAGAAAATGAATTAATTAAATTATTAAAATTTACTTCATTAATAGTAGAATGTGGAATTAGGATGAATTAGGTGTAAAAATGGTGCTCGTAGGTTCAAGACATTTTTAGGTGTCTATAGAGGCCATAGAGAGACTTCTGAAGATGATAAACAAGTGAAGGATCCTGTACGAACACATGTGGCTGCTCCATGTATATCTCCTCCTGAAGGTCACCATGAAGAAAGGCACTCTTCACATCCATCTGATGAAATTCCCAATGATGGGATATAGTAATAGCAAGGACAAGTTAGATGGAATTCATTTTGGCAATTGGTACAAAAGTCTCAGAGTAGTCAATCTTAGGATCCTTTTGCGACTAGGTGAGCCTTATTCTTATCAACCGACCCATCTACGACAAATTTTGTCTAATAGATCCACTTGCATCGAACAAGTTTCCTTCCCTTAGGAAAGGGGACTAAATTTGGAGAGCATATCAAGTGCATACTTGGGCTATGCAATGAAGATACCAAATGAAGACTGAATGATCTCAATCCCCAAGAAGTAGTGTAGAAGGCCCAAGTCTAACATTAGGAAATGATCATGAAGGGTAGTTTTCACTACCTTGATGGTGCATGAGGAACCCTTATCAACAACAAATCATCAAAATAGAGAACAAGGAAAGTGAGAGTATCATCCTGTTGTAAAATATACACATTCATATCATAATGACACTGAGTGAACCCAACTGACAGAAGGAAGGATTACATCTTGGCATACCAAGCCTGAGGGGCCTGTTTAAGGCCATATAGAGACTTCTGAAGATGATAAACAAGTGAAGGATCCTATACGAACCCATGTGGCTACTCTATGTATATCTCCTCTTGAAGGACATCGTGAAGAAACACACTCTTTACATCCATCTAATGAAATTCCCAATGATGGGATACAGTAATAGCAAGGACAAGTCAGATGGAATTCATTTTGGCAATTGGCACAAAAGTCTCAGAGTAGTTAGTCCCAGGAACCTGGGAGAATTCTTTTGCAACCAGGTGAGCCTTATGCTTATCAATTGACCCATCTACGACAAATTTTATTTGATAGATCCACTTGGATTGAACAAGTTTCCTTCCCTTAGGAAAGGGGACTAAATCCCAAGTATGGTTCCTCTCCAAGGAACTGAACGCTTCCTACATAACATCATCCCACTCAGGGAGACCAGAAGCTTCCTAAAAAGACTATGGATCAAAAGCTAAAGCAATGAAAAGATGTGGAACCTGCTAAAATTATGACATTGTTCTTCTTGCATTTGAAGGATCACCACCCTAATCACCTGCTGAATCTAATGTTTGATGATCCCAAAGAGGCCCAATAGCTAAAGAATCAGGGGAATCTAGAGGAGAATCATCAACCTCTGACTGATGACTAGGATAGGAGGAAGATGAATCCTCATTATCATCATTGCCATCTAAAGTGGAGGAAGAAGACTCCTCATCAAGATCAGGAGGATTAAGATCCTCGGAAGAACTGTCATCATGTCGTAGTGTCTCCAAAGTGATAGTAGATGGAGAAATCATAGGAGAAGAACTGGAAACATCCTCCTCAAAACAAACACTCCTCTCAATGAACATCTCATGAGTGGTGGGATGAAGAAGCCTGTAGCCTTTCACACCATCTAGGTACCCATTAAATATGCAAGGCTTGCTCTACAAATCTATAACCTTGTGTTTCTCTACTGGAATATGAGCCCATGTAGAAGAATCAAACACTTGAAAGTGATTTACTGTGGGTTTCTGACTGGTCCAAACTTAAAAAGGAGTGACCCCCTTCACATCTTAGTGAGGAACTCAATTCTAGATGTAACACACATAATTGATGGCCATTACCCAATACTAAGGTGCTATTAACCTAGAGTGAATCATACAATTGGCCATCTCTTTCAAGGACTTGTTCTTTCACTCTGTGATACCATTTTATTGTGGAATATAGGGAAATGTGTGCTGAAGATCAATGCCCTCAGAGGCACAAAACTACTCAAACTTATGGTTGACATATTCCCCACATTATTTGTACGCAAGATCTTGATGGGCTTTCTGGATTGTTTCTCTGCAAAAGATTTGAAGTCCTGAAAAGATTCAAAGACCTCAGACTTTTGTTTGAGAAAATAAATCCTTATGTATCTAGAAAGATCATCAATGAAGGTCAAAACATATCTAGCCCTACTGAAAGAAGGATGTAGAAATGGTCCTACCAAGTCACTATGTATTAACTCTAGAAGTTGTGTGGCCCTCCATTCTTTGCCTTTATCATTTTTATCTTCATGATGCTTACCAAGAATGCACCTTTGGAAAAATCCATTAGAAAATTGAATAGAAGGCAACCCTGAAACCATGTCCTATTGACCAAGCTACTGAAAGTAGTGGTAGTTCAAGTGACCAAATAATTATGCCACAAACAACTCACCTCATCAGAGTGAGTGAGCAAAGAAAGTGAAGGAGAATCAAGAACAAAGTGTGAAAAGTGATATAGTTTGGACAGTTGATCAACCTTCCCCACAACAATTTTAGACACATTATGCAACTCACTGATTACCATTGTGTGTGGAGTGAACTCACTTACTTGGCAAAGCAGTGTGAGTGATCTGATAGTGTTATGTCAGAAAATGTCCCCTTGGGGGCTTTTCCCTCTTAAGGTTTAGCTCCCAGGTCCTTAGAATTCATTTAGAGCATCTTGCATGATAATTTTGACTCTCGATGAGAAAACCCTAAATTTTTATGGCAAATAGGACCTAGGGGGTACTATTTTGATGATCACTAAACAAAAATAACAGGGTGGACTTGGGCGCTAGCGCCCTAGTCCTGCCCTATTTTAGGTCTGCCCTAAATTTAAATGTCAGTTTTATGACCGTTATTTAGGTCCTATGCCAGCACCTCAAGTTTGAATTACAAAATTCTTAGCGGGAATGTTTGTAGTTGCATAAATAAACATGATTAGGTTTCATTTGCAAACTAGATGGAAATTAGATGGACTTTATGCATACTTGTGATTATAGAGCATTCAAAATATTCATTGTGTTGCATAGCAAAACATTGTTATTGTGTTTGAATTTACAGATTTGACTCCATCTCCTCATGGCATGAAGAGTATATTCCTTCCATGAGATGTACACTTCAAGGTGATATCTATTGTGTTTTGAATCATTTATCATTTGGATTTTCTCCTCTATCCCGTAGGGATACACACTCTTATCTAACAATGGTGTTCGGAAGACTTGAATGTCTCTCTGGGGCTTGACCGAGGCAAGCCTCTAAACACCACAACCCCCTCCCACACTCCTTTGTGATTACGGATTATAGGTATCAAGTTTCGCAAAGTGGAGTTGCAAAAAGGAGGTTGCGGACATCGAGGATTAGGGATCTGACAAGTAGAGGACTCCGGTGAACATTCCAGGACTAGGGTGTTAGTCCCTGTGTCCTCCATTTTTCCTGAGGCAGAAACATAAAATATAATGCAGATTAGTGTCAGGATAAATTCTAGATTCCACAACGAAAAGTGTACCTTGGAGTAGGGCGTTAGTCCCTGTTTCCCCAACTGTTCCACTTTTCAGACTTCAAAAAATAGTGAGTTAAATATCTTTGTCCTTCACCTTAGTCTGAAAGGATTTGCCATAATTTGATAATTTGCTTACTGTTTTGCTTATTTAGGTTTTTAAGTGAAATTGAGCATTAAATTGAGATATTGTGTGATACATCTAAGCTTCTTCATTGTTCCAAGTGGTAGCCTAACCTGATAGGTGAATGCTCCTACTAGTGGGATTCAACTCGGTTGATATGCCCTTGAGTGTTTAGTGTGAAGGGAGGATTTGCCTTTGAAACATTAACCAAAAAAAAACCCCTCTTTTTACCCCTTAAAAATTTTGGTGAACCCATGTTTTTGGATTTTTTGGCACCTTGCTGAGTGTTGTTTGATAGATTTGCATTCATTCAACTTATTCCATTCGAAAAATTACAAAAAAATTGAAAAATTTGAAAAAATTGGCATCTTAGACTTGCATTTTAGCATAATTTGAATTAATTGGCATTTAATTTAATTAAATTTATTTTATTTTCATTAGATCTGATTTAAATTAGAGAAATTCATCTTTTAATATTCACTTGCATTGCATTTTCATGTTCAAATTGTCAAAAATTGCTTGAAATTGTGTATTTTTCATAAAAACCTAGTTTTGCATTAGCTAGGGTTTGTAGTCAAAATCTTGTTTCAGATTTTACTACCCTTTTCAAACACTCATTAGAACTGACTTCTAATTGTAGTGTTACATCATAGTGGTCTTCTTGCAAAAATTTCATGTCTAGGGTTTGAAAACCTTGCATTTTCACTAGATTTGGCCTTCTTGTCTCTCTAGATTTGCACTCCAAGCGTGTTGTGAGGGATTTTTATGCACTAATTGGCTGTTATTAGGATTATTATATGCTTCCCCTCTTCAAATTCCTTACAATACCCTCTCTATTAGGCCTTGACATTGAAAATTTGTGAATATTTGCATATTTTAGCTATATTTTCACTAGGGTTTGGCTTAGATTGGCACTATAGGCATGTTGTGATGGATTTTATTGCATTAGGTGACTGATATTGCTTTTATAATCTTCTTTCCATCACAATTTTCCTCACAACACCCTTTCTCTTACTCATTTGCATTGAGAATTGTGGAAAAATTGCATATTTTAGCACATTTTCACTAGGTTTTGACTTGTCAACACTCTAGGTTTGCATCAAAAGTGTGTTGTGAAAGATATTTCTAGATCATTGGACTATTATTAGACATATTATTTTCTATCCCTCTTGAAATTCTTCACAACACCTTTCCTTTCATTCGTTTGCATTGGAAACAGTTGAAAAATCTAGCATTTAGGTCATTTTGCATTCATACACCATGGATTCTTCTCATAATTCATCCTTAGAAGAGTTATTTGAGTACATTATGAATTTTGATAAATTTTGCAAATTCACTGATAAACATCCTCAAGTCTTGCATCAAATAGCATACATCTATGGTATTGACATGTCTGTAAGCACTGCCTGTGATATCCTTCAAACAATAGCGTACTTTGAAAGCTTTCTCACTATCATTGGTGTTTTCCCTTCAATCTTGGAAAATCTCACTAATTTCATTTCTAAAAATAACCACAGGGAGAAAGTAGTAGTGAAAACATCATTCCCTCTCTCCCTTCGTTTCATGATGACATAATAGATATTCTTTCTGAGACCTATGAGAATGATATAGCACTGTGTAATTCATCTACTAAAGAGACTTGTCCCAATATAACCCCACATGGTGAGGATATTTTGGCACAAGAAGAAGACATTATTGACACATTTGTTAACACTACTCTGTCATCCCTTCCTACTCTACCTAGCCAAGATGAAACATTGGATGATGTAGATTCCCTTTGTGAACATTTGCTTCAACCTGCTAAAATTAAAATTTTACCACTCGATGTTCAAGAACTTCTCAATTACACCTTAAACAAAGAAACATAACATGCATCTTTACCTAAACCTTCACATACCTTTGAAAACAATGAAATTTCTCATGATATTGAAGAACAAACTATCCCTCAAACCCAAGGTATTCCAACACCCTATATATAGACTGAAATGGGCACTTTTTGGGTTCCTCAACAACATCACTCAACTGGAAAGGGTATTATAAAAATTCCTGCACCACCACATTTACTTGACATAGAAAATATTGATATCCCCTCTCTACCATCATTAATAGACAACCTTCCTACAAGGATACCCTTACAAACTCATGAAATTGTGGAAGAAAGAAGAAGAGATAAAGCCTTAACCATTAAAGTAAAGATCAAGATATGTGATGACTTCTAGTTTGGTCATCCCTACAGGTAAGTATTTCTAACCCATTACGTCTGTGTTGTGTTTCCCCTATGATGTGTTATGTGTTGTTTAGGCCTCCTAGGATGACCCTTGATACTCTCATAAGGTTAAGGATACCGGGAGACCACCTCTGTTGTGACCCTTCTTCTATATGTATCATCATTCTTCTATATTGCATCTCTTCTATTTTCATTGTTGTGTTGTGTCTTATGGACATAGTGTTGCGATTGGTGATTTGTGGGCATCCTCCTACGTGACTGTCCCTAAGGCACTAGTTTCTCCTCTCTTGATTTATTGTTTACCTTCCTCTAGTGGTTCTATCTAGCTGACGGATGACACAAAACATATTATACTGATGCGGACCTAGTGTCCCTTCAGCGAGAAATAAAAAAATGGACCTAGTCCATGCATGATGATGGGGTTGATATATATTATCTGACGCTTGGCTAGTAGAATCACTCCGTGTGATATCTTGATGTTTTCTTATCGCACTTACAAAACATAACAATACTACTGCTCTGTGCACTTTGTATATCTTGGATCTTGCATTCCTCAATTCTTTATGTGAATGATCATATGCATTGTTGTTTATCATGATTATATGGATGCTAACACCTTTTCTTGCAGGAAATTGTGTGTTTGTGGGAACATTTGGTGATTGTAAAGTACATGTCACCTTGGGGGGGCATGGGCTTTGCGAGAGCTCATGTTCCCTTTCATGTTTTCTTCTTACCTTAACGTGCTTGATATCGGTACACGATATAACCACCTTAAGGTGGGGGCATATATAAGGTAAGCTGTCTAATTTAGATGCTAGTAAAGTGTGTTTGTAAAACTTGAATCTATTGCAATCATTTAAGCCCTCTGCGGAGGTGAGATATTGCGTATATCCTTTTTATCTTAAGCTCTCTGTGGAGGTGGGGATGATGTATTTCTTGAGAAGATTGCAGAATCCTATCATTTTCTAAAAGTCATTTGCGGAGGCAGGGAGTGGATCTGAGACTATCTTAACCCTTAAGCATGTCTTTGGTGATTTTTGTGGCAAAGCACAATCGTTGGTGTGTGCCTGTAATGTGCCTGAGATGGCTACAAACCTAGCAATAGGTTTCTTCCATCGCTTATCTACCGTGTTTTCTCCGTGTCTTCTATGTGTGTGTATGGCATGTTTCTTCCCAAGCATAGCCTTAAAGACTGGTGGCAATGAGTCCCTCCTATGCTTTGGGATTTGTATGGCGTGCTTGATTTGTATGGCATGCTTGATTTGTATGGCATGTTTGTTCTCAAGTGCAGTCTTAAAGACTGGTGGCGATGAGTCCCTCCTGCACTTTGAGATTTGTATTGTGTGTTTGTTACCCCATGTGTAGTCTTAAAGACCGATGGCGATGAGTCCCTCCTGCATTCTAGGTTGTGTGTTTACTTTCCTTGTACTTGCATTCTGCATTTCATATATGAGAAAGAGAAAAAGAAAAAGAAATAATCACTGCATTCACTATATTTTGCATGTCTTCAATGTTGTCTTCTCTGTGTTTTGTGTGACTGTAATTGTCTTCTCCATGTTTTGCGTGCTTGTTATTGTCTTCAATGTGTTTTAGCGTGTCTTCATCATGCCTGACGTGTTTTTTGTGTTTGTTGATCTTACTTTAATGCATGTATTGGCCTTGCGTTTATATATACATTAAAGTGGGGGCTAAATGTCATGTCAAAAAATTTCCCCTTGGGGGCTTTTCCCTATTAAGGTTTAGCTCTTGGGTCCTTAGAATTCATTTAGAGCATCTTGCATGATAATTTTGACTCCCGATGAGAAAACCCTAAAGTCTTATGGCAAATAGGACCTAGGGGGTGCTATTTTGATGATCACTAAACAAAAATAGCAGGGTGGACTTGGGCACTAGCGCCCTAGTCTTGCCCTATTTTGGGTCTTCCCTAAATTTAAATATCAGTTTTATGACCATTATTTAGGTCCTATGCTAACATCTCAAGTTTGAATTATAAAATTCTTAGTGGGAATGTTTGTAGTTGCATATATAAGCATGATTAGGTTTCATTTGCAAACTAGATGGAAATTAGATGGACTTTATGCATACTTGCGATTGTAGAGCATTCAAAATATTCATTGTGTTGCATAGAAAAGAATTGTTATTGTGTTTGAATTTGTAGATTTGACTCCATCTAATCATGGCATGAAGAGCATCTTCCTTCCATGAGATCTACACTTCAAGGTGATATCTATTGTGTTTTCAATCATTTATCATTTGGATTTTTGCCTCTATCCCGTAGGGATACGCACTCTTATCTAAAAATGGTGTTAGGAAGACTTGAATGTCTCTCAGGGGCTTGACCAAGGCAAGCCTTTAAACATGACAACCCCCTCCCACACTCCTTTATGATTGCAGGTTACAGGTATCGAGTTTCGCAGAGTGGAGTTGCGGAAAGGAGGTTGTAGACTACCACCCGGACTAATGATCCGACATATATCAAGAGGGCAGAAGCTTTTGCGTTCCTGTTGAGTGGTCACATCTCAATTTTGGACAGGATGAAGCAGAGTTGGGTGACAGAAGTTGTACAGTTGAAGAATACTTTTGCAGACATACTTAAGTATATGTAAGTACAACTTATATATATACCTATGTAAATATGTATATACTATTTTTGGAAATTTTGGTGTGTGGACCCTACCCTTTGCCATTGATGTCAAAGGGGGAGTGAGGAGCAGTGAAAAATGAGGAATCCAACTAAGGGGGAGTTCCAGAAAATGTATATAAAAATAGAGCATCAGCCAAGGGGGAGCATAGTGTAAACACTTAGTCATTTTTCACTAAGTGTTGCCATCAATGCCAAAGGGGGAGATTGTTGGCAAGAGACACTATATAGATTCATGATTGTTGTCATTGATGGCAAGAAAGTTCATCCCACACATCCGCAGGACATGGTGTGTCTCTACCGGAAGTTAGAGTGAAGAATGTTGTGGTTCGGTAAACAAGAACAGAGCATGTGGCAAGGTCCGACAGATAGGTCTGGATCTCTTAGTGGAAGTATCTTGGTGAAGTACGGATTTGGGAAAGTCAAGAGGACTACCTTAAGTGATAGATTCCAAGGATTTAGCCTCCAGTGACAGATGAGGAAAAAGATATGAATACTTGAGTATCGGGTTCCTAATTGGCAGTATGACAGAGGAAGAACTGACTGACAGAACATCAGACATTATTCCGGATGTGTTACTGATGTTGGTAAAGATTATCAAGGTATGAATTATGTTTGGCCGACATGATTAATGATTTCTACAAGTATATGCTTGATCTGCATTACTTGATATGCAAGGATTCAACCGACAGATCAAAGTTTGTGAAAAGATTGACTATTCTGGGTGTCGACTAGAAAGGTGATGAAATCACTTGTGCAGATATATATACAAGATGGATTTAGTTGTGAGATATGTTATGGTTGTTATTGATGTGTGAATAAAAGCAGAGCAAAGCAGAAGCAGTAAGGAAGGTTCGGTATGTGAAAAGAAAGCAGCATAAGAGAAGAGGAAAGATGAAGTGCAGCAGATCAGTGTACTGAGCCTAACCGGAACTGAACTCCAGCATATGTGGATGCTATCAATCAGTTCAAGTATTGTATAACACTCTTTTTGTAGACAGTGTGTCTCTTGTAGGAAGTGTGCCTTCTTGTGAGCAGTGTGCTCAGACAGTGAGCCCTAATTGGCAAGTGCCATTTTGTATTTCTGTTCTTCTAACAGAGAATACAATCTTGGGTTAATCACCCCATGGTTTTCTCCCTTAACAGGGTTTCCACATCAAAAATATTGTGTCATGTGTATTTCCATTTCATGGTTATGTTTGCTCATTTGAATTAATGTTACATTGATTATTAATAAAGTTCAGAAAGCAGAAATAATTAGGATAACTGATTCACCCCCCCTCTCAGTTATCAACAATCCAAACAACAAAATGACCCAATGGTACAAGAAGCAGCCCCTAAACAACAACCCCCTCCACAACAACAACAGGAACAACAATAGCAACAACAAGAGCAGGGAGAAGTAGAAAGACCTCAAGAAGAGGTAATTAATGAAGAAAAAACTCCTGAAGGCACAAAGGAATTCCCAACCTAGTTAAGGGCAGAGATAAGGAGAGAAAAGACGGAGGTACAATTAGTACCTATTGACATCAAAAGTCTATTGGGGGATACAACACCAAGGAAAGAAAGGAGAAAGGCCAAAACAATGTCAGCCATACAAAGAGGACCAGATGGATACAGGACGCTGAACTTGGCCATACCACAAAAAGAGAAAGCAAAAAGAGAAATAACAATAGATGAATATAAAATACTCAATTTTGACCTAGGGCATAAAATAAGGGAACAAAACATAACTGAATGGGAAGATATGCACCAGGCTACGATAGAAATGTTAAGGAAGGATAAAGATAAATAGGAGTATTTGAAAGGACACATTGTCCAATTACAACAATTCATTAAGGGAATATTTGATCCCAATACAACAGTGCCATAATTGCCTAGTGAGATAGCAGTGGTATCTAAAGATGAAATAAACGATATGGAGAGTAAGAGGCTTAAAGCCAATGTTTTTGAGGAATGGTTCAAGGACTTCATGCAAGAAGGAGAACAGGTAATAAAACAAGCAGTGAAAAGATGGGAAGTGGCTGTAAGGGAAAAGAATAAATGCAGTATACTTGTACGTAATGTCCAATTTAGAAGAGAGGAATGCAAGTCTGAATTGGAACAGTTAGAGGAAATTGAAGAGTGAGTAGAAGAATTAATAAATGGAGTAATTACCCCTTCAATGGAAAATAAAGTGCCACAGGCAAAGTTCGAATTAAAATTTGAAGAGGATAATCTCAGAAGATGCATAACAGCCGCTCAGGACTTAGAAGAAAAGGCAGATGACATGATTAGAATGCATAAAAGGATAGTAGAAAGGCTCTTAGATCATGAATGCATGGATACACCAGCATATGAACTGCAAAGAGCTTTAATAGAATTCAATGCTATTTTTACACCATGTATGGAAAGTCTAGAAGCATATCTAAGCAAACAAATGATTGATTCATTGATGGAGGAAAATGCCAAGATGAAGAAATACAAGAAGAAGAGCGAAGGTTCAGAAAAGAAGGAAAGGAAACTGAAAGAAGGGGTTGCAATGCAGGAGCATGTATGGACAAAGAGTCCAAGAGGAGATCGCACCTTTATAGAAGGTGTAATTAATAATTTCAAAACATATTTGAAGGAGTAGAAAAATGTAAAAGGAGTAAACAATATTTAAAAGGATCAAGTACGGAGGTATCTGTGGGCAAAGTCTACAAGAAAGCAGAAGTCAAAGAAAAGGGAATCTTATTTTGAAAAGATTCCAATAGCATCCTTTGAGGAGGAAAAGATACCATAAGATATTTTGAGAAATGGTTAGAGATGAATATGCACCCCTGATCAATAATAGATGGATCTTGACCGTAGATTAAGTTTGTAGCTGTAGCAGTATGAAGCTTCAAAATTTATATAAGAAGCTCTGCTACTTGTACATTAGTTACACAGGGATTTTTGAAAGATAGCTTACACTTGTAATTTGTTTGAACATTTTGATTAGAGATGTATTTTAGTTTAGAGGAGGAGGTCTCCTGTGTCTACATTAAGGAATGCGTGGAGTATCTAGCTTCCTTATTGTATCTGTAAGACGTTTGTAAGTTTTCTGTTGATTTGATTAATGAATCAAAAAGGTCATTCATACATTGTAAACCTTATATGACTGTGTACTTTGAATACAAGTAAATCTGGGATTCTGAGTCTATTTTTAGAGTGTTTTCTAGCTCTTGTATCTGAAATACTGCCTCTTTACAAGCTTGCAATCTTGGATGTGTGTTCATGAAAATACTTAGGGCTTCACATTTGGAGATTTATGTTTGTGGATTTGATCAAGTTTGATATATTTATTACAATGTGAATAATAGAGCATTTAGATCCTATAGTAGAATGATATTCAATTTGAGTTTCTCTAACTTTTCCCCAAATATTTGAAATAATCAGCTTAAATGCAGAGATTTTAAGGAAATTGTCTTACATTTGAAAAGAGCATGCATAATTGTGTTAATATTTGACAATTTTCATATCAATTTGAAAAGAAAAGCTTGCTTCATTATAAATCATACAAAACTTTGTGTTATAGTAGTAAATTTATGCAAAGGAGTGAGTAATTTGTTTGTCTTTACAACAATTTGCATAATTAAAGTCCAGTGAGCCATAGATCATCTTAAATCAAGTAAGGCCCCTTGCATATTACAGTTTCACATTAACCTACTGAATTGTCCACAAGGTCAAGACCTGGCCATACAGAAACTTGGGATTAAGAACTCTTAATTGATTTCTTCATATCTTTCGAGACACTTTAGGTTCATTTTGTGAATTTTAACTTTTGTTATGAATGTGTAAAAATAATCATCAACAGTTTTTGGTGCTAGAAGGGGGGCCTGATTGGAGTTAAGGTAGGATTTGAGTAAAATTGGCTCATAACAATGGTAGAGGGACCAGGTCTAGATCCATTTCAGAGGATATATTTGTGCAATTACCTGATAAAAGGTAGAGTAAAGGTCCATTGGTTTGGAATCCTAGAATATCAAACATAGGAGGCTCATCTGGAATGCCTCCTGGATCACCTTTTAATATCCATAACATAGTGAGTCCTGACAGTTCTTCATTTAGATCTTTGAATCTTGGCTTAAGTCCTCCTAGAGGTCCTAGTCCACCTAGAAATCTAGGTACTCACAGGGGTCCAGGCCCGACACAAGGACCTGCAATGGCTTATTTCAATGTCAATTCTCCTATAACATTCAATGATTATGATGAGATGCCAAAAAATACTAAAAAGATATGTCCTAAATATCAATTGCATCAAGATCCAGAGGATCACATTAGGATATTCAAGGAGGCATGCTTTAGAGCCAGGTTAGAATATGAAGATGTTGTGTGTAGATTGTTTCCTTACACCTTTAATGAGTAGGCTTCTAACTGGTATGTTAACTTGCCTAATGGCTATATTTCTTCTTGGGCACTTATGGAGGAGGCATTTTTGTCTAGGTTTAGGGGACCACTTGATCCTTCCACCTTATATCATAAATTGGCTATAATTAAAAAAGGTGAAGGAGAGATGATTGATAATTTTAATGATAGGTTTTAGAAGGCTTATTCCAGGTTAGTAGCTCCCTACACAGTGACTGTTGATGCATTATTAGCCATGTATTATGTCACCCTTGATCCACTAACTGCTATGTTTGTCAAAAGAAAGGTTGATATAGATACAATATCCAAGGCTTATAAAGAGGCAGCCTCAGTAAACCAGGAGATGAGACAAACAACTTATAATCCATTTCTTAATGGAGGAAATCCTAGGATGCAAAGTCAACACAACCATGGAATGGAGTCCCTATACATAATACTCCATTATTGAACCTGATTCCTACATATACACCTGTGTATAATCCTTCCCCAATCCAGGCTATAGTTCCTTATACTGGTAATAGTACCAATAACAATCAGAATAATGGTCAGTCTTTCTTCCAGCCTCCTCAGGATACATTTGTGGCAAATGCACAAGAGGATAGGGAAGAAATCAAAGAGATTACTGCACACTTGAGAAGATTGACTACTGGAATGACACAACTGAGAAATGAAAATTTTTATGGTAGAAATAATCAAGGATATAGTCAGAACCATAACTAGAATCATAACCAAAATTATAACTAGGGTCAAGGTTCAAATCAATGACAGAATTATAGTCAGAATCAAAATCATAATCAGGGACAAGCAATGCAAAACAGAGGACCTGCTATAGATAACAAAACCTGGGGTAATAACAATAGAAATTAGAATTAGCCAAGGCCACCTAAGACATGGAACACAGGGCCAAATAATGGCACTCTAGCTTCTCCATTTGAAAATTTGGATAATCAGAAGACAAAACAAACAACTAGAATTCAAATGGCTAACGTAGCATTAAAGAATTGGTGTAGGATTCATAATACCAGTGCACATGCTGAATTAGATTGCCCTCAGTTTCATCTGGCAACAAGTATTTTCAATGTAGATGTACATGCTCCCACCTCTGAGTTTCTCATTCCCAAAGGTAATGAAATAGTGCCCTCAGGATTTGAGATTGCTTTAGTCTTAGAGACTTTTACCTTTGCAACTAGGGAAGAAGAAGATCAACTGTTAGAAGATGAGCCTTACTTTTGTGAGAACCTATACCCTGAATTAGCCTTAGTATTGAATGCTTTTCAGTTTCCCTTTGAAACTAAAAATGAAGTGTTATATGAAACAAAGGAGGTACAGGCTTTTCAACACTCTAACAAAAATCATACATACAATTTGAGAAATAACACTAGGCCAGGAGGTCCTTTCACTACTTCCACTCCTCCTAACAATTTCAATACTCCCCCAGATCAAAATGCTAGTAATAATCATGCTATACTAAAGGCTAATCATCATGTGAATAGTGGGATAGTAGCACCAAAAATCCAAATAGGGAAAACAAAGATAGTGGAAACAATGAGGTTAATGAGTTACTTGTCTGAAGAGATAAAGAAAATCAAAGTCAGTATACCTTTATGTGAATTATTGAAAAGTCCAAGGGTCAGAAATAATTTCATAAAGTCCTTGGACACATCTGTGACAAGCGAGGTCTTTGTTGATATGAATGTTCCTAGTAAAGATCTACAACCCAAAGAAAAGAGTAAGAAAATTGAACAGCCTTCCAACACTAATGTGGTCATGTATGCAGATAAGAGGGAAGCCCCTCCTTTCTTGTTAACCATTAGGATGTTGGGAAAAAACATACATAATTGCATGATAGATTTTGGTGCATCAACCAATGTAATGCCCTTAGGGATATGCAAAACTTTAGCACTGAACCCTACCAAATCTGCCAAGGTTGTTACACAATTGGATAAAATTGAGGTCAATGTGATAGGAGAATTAATGCATATTCAAATGCAGTTAGCCTCATATCCTAGGGTGAGTCAGTTTATTGACATTTAGGTAGTAGATATACCTGTGAATTATAGTATGTTGTTGAGTAGAGACTGGTCCAAAACATTAAATGGATATATGGCCACTGATTTTTCACACATGTGGTTACCTTGGAGAGGTGTTCCAAATCAAATCAGGATAGAAGCTGAACCCAGAATGAAACACATGATTATAGAATACAACAGGACTAATGAGATATTGTATGCTTCTATTGAACCTGGGGTTTATAGAGTCACTAACAAGGGAGTACAAATTGAAGAAATCCTGATGATGAATTTTATAGAAAAACCTGTCAGTAAAGAAACAATAGTGTTCATTGAGTCTGATGACAATTCTTCAGATGAGGAACACAATGCAATAAATAGTTTTGGTCAGATCATTAGGTAGGAAATGGAGAAGTGTGTTGAACAAAATATTCCAGTTTAGTGCAAGTTGTATAAGAGCATGTGCAAAGTCCATAACAAACCTCATTCTGAAGAGAATTGTAGATTGTGCAGAGACATTATAGAATATCAATACATAAAGTGCACAAAGGGGATGGAATTGCAAGAAGAAAGGGTTAATCCTAATCAACCAAAGACATGCTTTCAAGACAATATGGATGTATTAATTCCAGATTTAGAGAAAGAGACAAAAGACAAGAGTGTCTGTCATTTTGATTTACAAATTGAAAGTATAAATATGCAAGTAGGTCAAAATGAATTGCCCATGAAGAAACAAGATAATACCGCACATGTAATAGAAAAGGCAAAACATGCCAAAATAAAAGGTCAAAAGAATAAAGAGGGCATGTGGACACTGAAATGTGATGGATCTAAATCTAAACAAGGTGTAGGTGCAGGTGTGGAACTTATAGATCCTAATGGTAAGTCATTTTTAGCAGCATATAGGCTACAATTTCCTTGTACTAATAATGTAGTAGAATATGAAGCTTTGATTTATGGACTTGTTATGGCTATCAAGAAAAAGGTGAAAATGATCAGAGTATTTTCAGACTCTGAGTTAGTGGTCAGACAAGTAAGAAAGTTGTATGCATGCAACTATAAGAAGATGGTATGTTATAGGCATAGGGTATGTGATTTAATTGATTCATTTGATGCCTTTAACATAGAACATATCCCTAGGGAGTTGAATCATAGACCAGATGCATTAGCAGTTGCTACTAGCACTTTGGAACCCTTAACATTGTTAGTAAAATGATTTTCTGTTGAATTAGTAAATGTCCCGAGTATACCAGATAATGTTACTCATTTTTAGGTATTTGAGGAAGATCAACAAATTGTGGATTTTCTCACTTGTAATGAAGTGTTTGAAGCTCAAATCATTGATGAACAGGAAAGGCCTGATGTGTCTTGGGATGAAGAAGACATAATAAATTTGAAGAGTAATTTCTTACCTAAGGGAGTAATTGAGTTGGAAAATATTTTTGACTTTGATGGGGTAGTTAGGCAGAAAGACTTGCCCAAAACTGAAGGGGGTAAATGTAATCCCTATAACCTAGGAACAGAGCAAAGTCCACAGAATGTTTTGATTGGAAAAGCTTGTTCTGAGGAGTTAAGAAAATAAATTGTGGATGTTCTGAAAGAGTACAAACATGTAATAGCATGGATATATGAAGATTTGAAGACATATGATACGTCCATCATAACTCATGTAATACCCTTGAAACCATAAGTTAAACCATTTAGACAGAAATAAAGGCCTATGAATGCTATTTTAGAGCCTTTAATCTTTGAGGAAGTGAAAAAATTGTTGTCTGCCAAGATAATCTTCCAAGTAAGAAATTCAACTTGGGTAGCTAATTTAGTACCTGTGAGAAAGAAAAGTGGAGATATTAGGTTATGTGTTGACTTTAGGAATTTAAATAAAGCTTCTAAAAAAGATAATTATCCCTTGCCTCAAATAGATGAAGTGTTGCAAGCAGTAAATGGGGCTAAGATGATGTCTTTCTTAGATGGATTCTTAGGATATAACCAAGTCCTAGTGGATAAAGAAGATAGGTTGAAGACTACTTTTACTTGCAAATGGGGTAATTATGCATATAGGAGAATGCCTTTTGGTTTAATCAATGAAGGTGCCACTTTTAAGTGAGCCATGGACATTGCATTTCATGGATTATCAGGTAAATGTATTTTTATTTATATGGATGATTCAACTATATACTCCAAAGATGTATCCACTCATGCAAAATATTTGAGAAGAGTACTTAAAAGATGTGAAAGGATTTGTAGAAATTGTGCAACCATTAAATGCCATGCTCAAGAAAGATGCAAAGATAGAATGGACACCAGTAGCCAAAGCTACATTCAAAGATATTAAGGAAGCTATTTCTGATGCTCCTGTGTTAGCAAGTCCAAATTATACAAAGCCATTATATATATATATATTCTTTTGCATCTACACATTCAGTTGCAGCAGCCTTGACACAAAAAGGAGAAGATAATGAAGAAAAGCCCATAGCTTTCATGAGTGCACCTCTGAAAGATGCACAACTAAAATATCTAGACACAAAAAGATAGACATTTGCACTAGTAAGAGCAGTTAAGAAGTTTAGACATTACATCTTATGAAGTCAAGTTAAGGCCATAGTACTAGATGTAGCAATAAAAATGCTGCTAATACAGAATGAGCCTGGAGAGAAAAGAGCTAAATGGATTACAATATTGCAAGAGTTTGATATGGAGATTATTCCAATGAAGCTAGTTCGAGGGCAAGTATTAGTACAGACCATAGCAAACACCGATCCAAATTTGGTGAAGCAACAGTATGTACTAAACTCTAATGATGCATCAGGTTGGTATGATGATTTGAATACATTTTTGATATTAGGAAAATATCCAAGTAAGATGAAGTCTTCTCAGAGGAGAGCTTTAAAGATTAAAGCATAGAGATACATGGTACAAGGAGGTCTTCTATTCAAGAAGAACCATGAAGGTATATATTTAAGGTGTTTAAATAGAACTGAAGTAGATAAGGTGTTGTTAGAATTGCATGATAAGTATGGAACTGCTCATGGTTCTCATTTAGCTACTACGCATAAGATACTAAGAGCAGGATACTATTGGCCAACCATGTTTAAAGATAGAGAGAGTCATATTCAAAGTTGTCATATCTATCAGATTACAACAGACAAGGGAAGGAATCAGGCTAATTCATTACAGCCAGTCATGGAGTCTAGGCCATTTGCACAGTGGGGATTGGATTTCATTGGAGTTATAAATCCCCCATCATCTGCAGGACATAAGTTTATATTGACAGTAACTGACTATTGTACAAGGTGGATTGAAGCCACATGTTGCAAGTTTTCTACTACTGAGGTGGTTATCAAATTTCTTGAGGACAACATCATAACAAGGTTTGGAGCTCCATATTCACTGGTATGTGATAATGGCCCTGCATTTTCTTCTCTAAAATTTTCTAAATGGGCATTTGAATATGGGATAGTTTTAAAATTTTCTTCAAATTATTATCCTCAGGGGAATAGTTTAGCTGAGTCCACAAACAAGATTTTATTGGATATAATCAAAAAATTAATTGTAAAAAATCCTAGAGAATGGAATACATTGTTAAAATATGCACTGTGGGTAGATAGGACTAAGGTTAAGTTAGCCTTAAACAATGCACCTTATCACCTAGTTTATGGGACTGATCCCATACTTCCAGTGAATTTAAGAATACCTGTCTAGAAGTTTGCTAATGAGTATTTAGGCTTTGATGATCACAGAGAGGCCAGGATAATCCAAATGTTACAATTGGATGAGAAGAGAGATTAAGCCATTGAAAGGTTTGCCAAACATCAGGCAGTGGTTAAGAGATGGTTTGACAAAAGAGCAAGAGTCAAAACATTCAGAATATCAGACTTAGTATTGTGTTGGGATAAAGCACATGAAAAGAAAGGAAATCATGGAAAGTTCGACAAATTATGGTTAGGTCCATTACAGGTCACAGAGATAATAGGAGATAATACGTTTAGTCTCAAGACCTTGACTGGGGAAGATGTGCCATTACCTGTTAATGTCCAACATTTGAAACATTACTTTCAGGCTTGAGGTGAGGGTAGTTGGTATGTTGTGTATCATAGTGTAAATAATGTACAGTTTTGTTGGGTTTTGTCTTTTTTGTTTTGTTTTGTTGTTTGTGTTGGTTTGTGTGTAGTGTTGCCTGGGTAAGGATGTTTGTTTTGTTTTGAAGTATACAGGAGTAGATTAACAACCACTGAAAACAATAGAAAATTTAGAACATTTAGGTTAATTATTTGAAACTTATACATAACTGGTTGTGACTGTCATGAATGTAGAAAATAGTTTAGCTTGTGAAATTTTGTATTCAATAACTGTGGGTTGAGTATTCAAGGGAAGTTTCTCACAATGACACACCTAAAATCCTTGAATTTGTTGAACATACCAGTGTAGGTATTAGGTGAAAAATCAGAGGTTACCCTTGCTACCATTACAATTCTCAACTTAATTTCAGCAAGTGATCACTCCTTGAATTAGGAAGTTACAATGGTAATATCTTATAAAGTCTCTATATTACATAAAATATAAAAAATAAGTAAATAAATAAAATAGATTTTACTGAAAATCTAGATTAAGCCATCTAAGTAACTCTACCGGGGCTATAGACGCTTGTTGGCAGTGGGGCTCTACTTAGGAGAATTGTAACGATAACCTTGTCAGGGCTATAGACGCTTGCTGGCAGCAAGGCTCTATCTGGTTGGCTATGAGGGAATGACATCAACTATGTAGTTTAATGTCAGTCACTGGTTTATTTAACTAATTTTCAAGACGAGGATTATTAATCACATGCACCCACTTAAACTGAATGGGGAAATTCATGCACCTTATTGAATACATTAGATCTCAAGTTAAATAATGATTTATAGAAAAGAAAGTTGGAATGGTGCAGGAGCACCTACCTGACAGCTGGCCTTCATGAGGCAGTTAGTAGTTTTAGGTCTTGTTTATGTTTCCAAGAAGGTCTGTTAAGACCAATTGCATGTAATAAGGTCACGCTAATCATGATAAGATCATGCTGACCAGGCTTTTACTATTTTTAGTTAGTTTGTTAAACAGCTGTCATGATGTATGATCGGTTGGATCTCCCAGCCGCCTGGAGAGTTCCCAGCTGCTTGGAGTCGGGTCAGTAGTACTCGTAGGAAAATCTATTTAAACATGAGGATCGGTCGATATTGCATATACAGATAGATATCATCGATCGAGCTAGGTTGCAGAGAGTGAGACTGAGAGAGAGATTGATCATTGTATTGCATCTTTTGAAATCAAATAAAGTGATCCTGTTTGTGTTCTTTCTCTGGTTGGATTCCATTGTTAAATCGATTTGCTGGTTTGAGAGGTTTCATGGATTTACTGATCCATTCCACCGGTTGATCCGTCTGATCGGTGGAATGGCGATGTACAGTAGGTTAGGTTGTAGTTTGTTTTCTGTTTGCATGCAGGTGTGCAGGACCGCCGTCGAAAGGTGTTGAAGACCCTAGCATGGGTATGTGCTAGGTCGAGCTGATAAGATAGAGTGTGGAAGATCACCCTGAGAGTGGATCAGGTCGTCCCTGGAGGATCGGCGAAGTGAAATTTCGCTAAGTGAAGAAGTTCGTTAAAACGGCATCATCAGGATATTTCTGCAAATATCCTGCAGTCAGTTCGGATATCGTCATCCGGATAAGTGGAGGAGATGCGCATGATGCTTTCGATTGCATGAAGTGCAAGTGCGTCGGGGTGATCATCATCAGGAGGGCCGAGGAGGAGCGTATCGGCATCAGGTTGAAGGTCAGGTTGATCAAGTTGATCGCGGGCCGGAAAAAAACTAAGTTTGGCCAACAGCAGGATATGACGTCATCATCATCATGATATACGTCATCAGGATATTTCAGAGCGGCAGGATATTGAGCAGCTGCGGGTGACGTCATCGTCATCAGGATCTACGTCATCAGGATATCGGGGTGACGCAAGCATCGAGTGAAAGGTGCGAGGAGTTAAGGTTTTGTCATCCTCAGGATAAATAGAAGGAACCGGATGTTCTTTATCCTGTTGAATATCATGATGTTGAATATCATGATGCTGAAGGAAGAGAAGACGGAAGTTGTCGCTGAAATGAACAGTGGACATCAGGAGGATGTTCGCGCTGGTCGAACATGATGATGCTGCCGAACATGATGATGCTGTCGATAATCGAGTAAGGTGATGCTGTTGACAGGCGAAAGTGCGAAGGCTTGTCTGCAGGAGGATATCGGTCGGCAGGTGAAATATGATGATGATGCTGACAGTGAAGTCAAATATGATGATGATGAGGATGAATATGATGATGATGATGGGCTGCAGACATCCATGCTGTATGCGAAGGTTATAGTGTGGATGCCTCTGCATCATGGAAGTTATGAATTTATTTCATTTAGTTTTCTTTAATGGTTTTAATTTAATTATTTTGTTTGGTTGCTAGTTGTTGTGATGCTCACAACACGCCCCATTTTACTTCTTAGCAAAATGAGGACCCCTGCTATGGCTGTGGCTTTTGCTTGTGTGTGGGTCTGCTTGGTGGTAAAAGGGAAACGGAGGTAAAGGTTACAAATCTTGTTCAAAAAAATAAAAAAATAAGCATTAAGTACCAGAGTAGAATAGGGGTGAATTCTTTGTCAGAAATGAATAGGGGTTGCTTTTTGAATCATTTCAAAATTCCCAATATTTTGCAAGATATGCATGTTTTGAGGTAAAATGTAATATGGGAAGGTTTGTATGTTGCATATACAAGGTTGTTTGTATGTGAGCTCATTGTCTTAGTCGCATAGAGTTGTTGGGTTTATGAACTATTATACTTTTATGCATATTGCTAATGTTTATTCTTTACATACAAGTCGAACCTGACAAAATTCAGAGGTAAAATGGATAATAGGTTAAGTCCACGGTTTGTATATCGGGTTGTATGTTTGGTGAAAAGAAAGATACAAGGTGATATACTTCACTTTATATACATATCATTGACCCAAGGAGAATATGAGATTTGGTTTTATTGAGGTATGTTTCGCGGTTTGTATGTTGTATGCTTCGGGTTATACTTTTCGATATACATACAACATGGAAGTCAAAGAGAATTAAAATTGATATAAGTGATACATCATACCTTAATGTATATTGAAAGATGCATTCACTTTATATACATATATGGAGCCGAGGAGTTATGTAATGTGGTTAATAAAAGATGAAAAATCTGATATGATTGTACAAAGGAATTTGTATGTATCAAGGCTTGTATCTAAGAGTAGATACAAGTATTGTTGTATTGTTGAAATACAAGTGGAAAGTAAAGTGGGTCCCGCAGATTGTATCTCGGGTTTGTATGTTAACAATATAAGTCTCTGATAGACAAACTAACATACAAGAAAGGATACAAACAAAAGATGCAAGATGGATTCAAAAAAGAAGTTAAATAAGGAAAATCTTTGTATGTTTGGGGCGATTGTATGTTAATAATATACATCTCCGATATATAAGGAAATAAAGGACATCGCGGGAGATAAAAGGTAAAAGGGGGTTTGTATGGGTTGTTTGTATATGCGCTTGTATCTATGAGACATACAAAGAGCGATATACAAAGCAAAGATACAAGTACGGATAAAAAGGAAAAGGGAAATAACATTGGTTATGGCTCATTGCATATACGTTTGTATATTGAAAAGATACAAAGGGGACATACAAAGAACAATATACAAAGAAAGATACAAGAAAGCGCGATGTATGCAGAAAATAAACTAACGGATAGAAGTCTAAAGCAAAACACTGAAATAGAAAAGCCAAAGCCTTAGGCACATTAATTGCTATAATTAATGCCGAGCTAACACCCAAAAGAGTAAAATTCAAAGGGTTCAGGTAAATTTAAAGTTATTTTTCTTTCAGATTTGCATTGTCAAAATTCAAAATTGCAGAAAGAAAGAATTGCTATAGAAATTGAACAAAATTCATCAAAGCGACAGAATTCCAGAGGCTGGACGGAGTAAGAACGGTAAAGTAAGTCAATGATGGAAAGTTGAGTGGTCAAGAGATATAGGTATTTATCTTAAAACACCGTTACAGTTTAGTTGGTAAAATGCAAGTAGATTTCAGTAATTTTATGGTGAAATGTAAACATTCGTTAAATTACTAGTTTAATTGTTAATTAGTTGGGTCGGGTTAAAACAAATGTGAAATTCAAAATGGAAAAGACAAACGAGGGTTAGGGTAAAATGGTAAAAGAATAGAAAATTCATAGTAAAACCCTAGGTAAGAAAGTAAAATGAAAAGTTAAAAAGATGCATTTTCTACAGGATGGCTCTAAAGCAGAAAAAGGTAAATACAGGCGGTGAAGTTAAAAAGGAGAGGAAGCCATGCGAAGAAATAGAAAAGGAGTTGCCACTATATAGAGGGTATCCTTCATTGATCAGTTACACTAGAGTAGGGACAGACACCAACATTGGAAACTATGATGCAAATGATGTGTTACAGAAGATCACAGCTGCTGACGCTACACCTGACATGAGGTGTATATGGGAGAGTGGATTGTACAGGGCTACGGGTTTTCTGTTGGCTATGGAAGCCAAGGATTTGTGTTTAGATTGCCTATACTTGTATGACCCAGCTACCAGGAAAATAGTGTTCCATGATAGACTCATTACAAACTTATCCATAGAAGGGATTGCAAGAACATTCAGTCTGGAAATACATGAGAGAATGGTGGATATTGATATAGATCAATACAATGAAGATTTCCATAACAATGAAAGGGAGTGTAGAGGCAAGATCTTCTACAGTTGGTACAGCGCAGAAAATAAACCCAAAGCTGTGGCAAGAGTGCACAAGAATCTGCTAAGAATATACTTTAAAGAAGAAATATACTTGATGATTACAATGCCAGCAGATTAGTGGGATTGAGGGACGGCACTAAGTGTGAACCATGGATGTTTATTGTCATCTAGTTCATGAGGGAAGTAGAAAAAGAGCAAGGACAAATTCACTGGGCTAAGGCTATAAGCACAACCATATGGAAACAGGTGATGCTAAGGAAGTAAAAGTTGTTGCCTTTCTATTTGTCTTCATACTTATTATATTCATGTGCAGCAGAGGTTCAACCATTCATACATGGGATAGACAGGGTTGGAACCTTAGGAAATGGTCCAGGTCAGAAATTGGTATATGAACATTACCCTGATTTACAGGAAGAAAATGCATTGAAGAAGTATGCTCTAGTGAATGATGTGTTCTATACATACATGGTTAGAATTTTAAGGGAGGAGCCTAATAAGAGGTTATATAAAGATGCAGAGGATATAATTGGTCTTTACAGTTCCTGGTATATTCAATTTCCACATTTTACTTATATCAGAACTGAAGGATTTGAGGGAAAACCTTTCATGCTACCCAGGTATCCTTCCAATAAATTAATTGTTCTGGAATTCTCAAGGCAAAATTTGAATGCCTTTAGAATGTACAAGAAGAAGTTTAGTAGAGGAAATCTTAAGTTACCTTGGTCAGTTGGTAGAAACTCATGCTATAGTGAAGAGGTTGCTGGTTATGCAGAGCAGGAATTGAGGTATTATGGATTTGAAGAATTTGAGTTGGCCTGAAGGTTTGATCCCTTCCATAGAATTCAAAGTACAATTGATAAATAATTTAAACATCAAATTCATATTGAGGATTTTTGGTCAGACTATAAGAATGACAAAGAGGTAAGAAAGAGGGCTCATAAAAGATTAACAGTTGATCAAATGAGATCTATGGGAGATATATATGTTCCCCTAGAGGTTAAAGAAGATGATAAATTGCTACATCACAGTTATGCAAGTGCTAGGCTTGCTCCTATTGCAGATCCTGATTGGTCACAATCGTGGAATACATCTTTGAACATAGTGTGCAAACCAGTCATCTTGTTTTCAAAAATATGGTTAAAAGATAGGATTGAAGAGCTGAAAGCTGAAGGGAGGGAGATCACATATCCAAAGAAATGGAAAAAGAGAGTAAGAGAGCATAGTGATGATCTCCAATGCTTCTATGAGAAGAAAAGAAGGATTGTGGAAGCTAAAATTGTAGAGAAGGATAAAAATGCTACTCTGATGGATCCTTATGCATTGGGAGTAACAGTGGCAGTATCATCTGATACATTTGTAGAGGCAAAATCATTAAGCCATGATATTAGTACAGAAGAAGCACATGCCTCCAAAGAGATAACAGGACAAAAGGTCAGGAAAGCAATACCAATAAGCATATCAAAAGGGGAGACTTAAAAAATGAGTGAAGTCATAGGAGCACAGTAGGTAGGTGCCAAGTTTAGTGATATACCTGGTGCATCCACCTCAGTAGGAAAAAGACAAGTATATGCTTAGGTAAAGACAAAATTGGCTGAAGAAATGCTGCAAGAGTCAAAAGTGCATAAAGCCAAACAAGTCATTGAAACTGTCCACATTGAGAGTGACAGCAGTGAAAGTGAAGAAAAAGAAATGTATTTAGGAAAAGAAGTTGGAATTGAAGAAGAAGAATCCAGTGAATTTCTAAGTGAAGAAGAGCAAAATACTCAGGCTGAGATGGAAATTGAACAAGGCTCAGAGTCTAAAAAAGAAAGGGTACAAGAAGAATCAGGAACAGGAGATCCATTTGGTACCCTAGTGTCCCCTGAAATAATAAAGGATGTGCAAGATGAAGCACATAAAATTGAAGAGTCTGAAAAAGAAGATGCACGTGAGGAGACAATAAAGGAAACACTTGCCCAAACGAAAGAGGAAACATGAGTTAATACCTCAGGTGTAGATGTATTAAACATTTTAAACATGTATGGTGAGCAAAGTGAAGAAGAGAAGAATACAAAAAATAGAAAGGAACATGAAAAAGAAATAAAAAGGGCTGATACAATGGGGGGCTTACCTTCACATACAGAGCAAATTAGCATGTCTGAAAAAGAACAAAAGGTGAAACTACAGAGGATGTAGCCAAGAAACCTGAGAGTGAAGAACATACAGAAAATATTGATGAAGGTAAAACTAAAAAACAAGCAGAAGATATAGACACGACAAATGTAGAACAAATAAATAAAGAGGAAGACCAAGAAAAGGAATCATCAAGGAAGGAAGGTCCTGAGGAAGAGGATGAAGATGGAGGGGATACATGAATTGAAGAGGAAGAAAATGAGGGTGAATCCAAACAACAGAATGATCCAATGATACAAGAAGCAACCCCCTCCACAACAGCAACAACAAGAGCAAGAAGAAGTAGAAAGACCTCAAGAAGAGGTAGTTAATGAAGAAAAAACTACTGAAGGCACAAAGGAAGTCCCAACCTGGTTAGGGGCAGAGCTAAGGAGAGAAAAGGAGGTACAATTAGTACCTATAGACATCAAAAGTCTATTGGGTGATACAACGCCAAGGAAAGAAAGGAGAAAGGCCAGAACAATGTCATCCATACAAAGAGGTCCAGATGGATCCAGTACGCTGAACTTGGCCATACCACAAAAAGAGAAAGCAAAAGGAGAAATAACAATAGATGAATATAAATTACTCAATTTTGACCTAGGGCATACAACAAGGGAACAACACATAACTGAATGGGAAGATATGCACCAGGTTATGACATAAATGTTAAGGAAGGATAAAGATAAACAAGAGTATTTGAAAGGACACATTGTCCAATTACAACAATTTATTAAGGGAATATTTGATCCCAATACAACAGTGCCAGAATTACCTAGTGAGATAGCAGTGGTAGCTAAAGATGAAATAAAAGATATGGAGAGTAAGAGGCTTAAAGCCAATGTTTTTGAGGAATGGTTCAAGGACTTCATGCAAGAAGGAGAACATGTAATAAAATAAGCAGTGAAAAGAAAGGAAACTGAAAGAAGGGGTTACAATGCAGGAGCATGTATGGACAAAGAGTCCAGGAGGAGATCGCACCTTTATAGAAGGTGTAATTAATAATTTCAAAACATATTTGAAGGAGTAGAAAAATGTAAAAGGAGTAAACAATATTTAAAAGGATCAAGTAAGGAGGTATCTGTGGGCAAAGTCTACAAGAAAGCAGAAGTCAAAGAAAAGGGAATCTCATTTTGAAAAGATTCCAATAGCATCCTTTGAGGATGAAAAGATACCATAAGATATTTTGAGAAATGGTTAGAGATGAATATTCACCCTTGATCAATAATAGATGGATCTTGATCGTAGATTAAGTTTGTAGCTGTAGCAGTATGAAGCTTCAAAATTTATAGAAGAAGCTCTGCTACTTGTACATTAGTTACACATGGATTTTTGAAAGATAGCTTGCACTTGTAATTTGTTTGAACATTTTGATTAGAGATGTATTTTAGTTTAGAGGAGGAGGTCGCCTGTGTCTACATTAAGGAATGCGTGGAGTATCTAGCTTCCTTATTGTATCTGTAAGACATTTGTAAGTTTTCTGTTGATTTGATTAATGAATCAAAAAGGTCATTCATACATTGTAAACCTTATATGACTGTGTACTTTGAATACAAGTAAATCTGGGATTCTGCATCTATTTTTAGAGTGTTTTCTAGCTCTTACTTGTATATGAAATACTGCCTCTTTAAAAGCTTGCAATCTTGGATGTGTGTTCATGAAAATACTTAGGGCTTCACATTCGGAGATTTATGTTTGTGGATTTGATCAAGTTTGATATATTTCTTACAAGGTGAATAACAGAGCATTTAGATCCTACAATAGAATGATATTCAATTTGAGTTTCTCTAACTTTTCCCCAAATATTTGAAATAATCATCTTAAACGCAGAGATTTTAAAGGAATTGTCTTACATTTGAAAAGAGCATGCAAAATTGTGTTAATATTAGACAATTTTCATATCAATTTGAAAAGAAAAGCTTGCTTCATTATAAATCATACAAAGCTTTGTGTTATAGTAGTAAATTTATGCAAAGGAGTGAGTAATTTGTTTGTCTTTACAACAATTTTCATAATTCGAGTCCAGTGAGCCATAGATCATCTTAAATCAAGTAAGGCCCCTTGCATATTACAGTTTCACATTAACCTACTAAATTATCCACAAGGTCAAAACTTGACCATACAAAAACTTGGGATTAAGAACTCTTAATCGATTTCTTCATATCTTTCAAGATAGTTTAGGTTAATTTTGTGAATTTTAACTTTTTTTATGAATGTGTAAAAACAATCATCAATAGGTTTCTTATCCAAAATTATTCTCATATTTAGGTTTAGAACTTTGAGATTTATTCTCTAAGACTGAACCTATATCCCTTTTCATCACATGTAAACCTATCCATATCCACCATCACTCACCCTTGGGTCTAATATTTTGAAATCCATTCTCTAAGGTCTTAACCTTCATGCACCTTTCAACAATCCAACCAATTCATACCCAATCCATTGCATGCCCTTGACAAGGTCTCAAGCTAAAAAACAAGGAAATGGAGCCTTTTAGAGTTAATTTTCGCATTGGGATGCCTCAAACTGATCAAAACAATATTCCCACAAACCAACCATAATAATCCCTTGATGCAAATGATATGTTAAATCCTTTCACCAACCAAACACTAGGCCCATCATCCAACATCAATAATGTGGATCAAGATGTTTTAGACTTCATGCAAGATGCCGATTCCATGGACATATTGGATAGAGTCCTAAAATTGGATCCCACAAAATATCTTGAATTCCTCATCAAAAATGGTGCTAGTGTACCCCATCAACCATCCACCTCAAACAATGTCACTACCTCATCACAACCATCCTCATCCCATAATATTCCTAACACATCCCAAAGTTCAAATGTCACCACATCAACAATTCCTACTAACACGTCAACCACATGAAATCCCATGTCCATATCAACATCTATTATCACCAAACCCACACCAGAAATCACCCTTAACATTCCTAACAACATCATGTACATAAGTGCTTCCACAAGTGTGCCTCAATTTGACACCAATACCATAGCCTTCATGATACAATTATTCTCCTAACCACCTTACAATATGTCCAACATTCCTAGCAACAATCCATGCAACAAACCTTCATCTAACTTCACATAGATACAACATCCAACCTCCCAACCACCTATTACATCTTCCATCCAAACATTACAACAAAATCCCAATCAAAACCAAAAATACTGCCACATGTCACCCAACAACTCCTTGCTTTCCAACAACATCAAGCTCAACAAAACCAAAACCAAAATCTACCCCAAAAACAAATTACCCCTTTCCTCCAACAAATAATCCATCAACAACAATCACACGTACCACAACCACCTACCTAAGATTTATCTAGCATTTTCCAAACCTTAATTCAAAAGGTTGATGATATGCAACATGGACACAAAAGAAAGCAATATTCTTTTGGGGATATTTGCCCATACCCATTTGATAGAACTATATACATGCCACCCTTTCCTACGAATTTTGAAACACCAAAATTTGAAAAATACAAAGGAAAAGGGGACCCTAGGGAACACCTTAGGGAATTTTACATTGCTTGCTGAGAGGTCTCATATCATGACACATATTTAATGAGACTCTTTCCTAGAAGCCTAGGTGGTCAAGCCAGAAAATGGTTTGCACACCTTCCCCCCAGTATCAAAACATTCCATTAACTTGCAGAGAAATTTGTGAATCATTTCTCCTATAACTTTGAACATGAGATATCCATGACCAACCTTTGCAACACTAAACAAAAGAATGGGGAATCCTTCATTGCCTTTCTACAAAGGTGGAGAAGCCTAGCAAACAAACTCCCTTGGCCAATTCCTGAAAAACAATTAGTCAACATGTTTGTGACTAATATCAACCAAGAAATGGGATTTCATTTACAAATCCAATGTGCATCAACCTTTGAGGAGGTTATAGACAAAGGGACAATCGTCGGAAGAGCTCTTATTGCTAAAGGCTCTATCAAAATTTACAACAATGACAACAACAACAACAACAACAACAACAACACCAACACCTCCAACACAAACAACAATGCCCAATCCAATGACAAAACCTGCTTTTGGGGTAAGAACAAAAATACCCTCAATGATGGTGTCACTGATGTGAAGGCCATCCAAAATGTACAAAATCCCACTCCACCAAGTACATCTACAAACAACAATAATGTCAATATTCCTAGGGGGCTGCCAAGACAAAACAACAACCCAAAGAGGAAATTCACACCTTTAGGGGAGCCCATCGAAAATGTCTTGAACAACCTTGTAAAGGTAGATTTGATAACATTACCCCCTATTCGTCTTTATGATGAAAATCAATTTAAACCCTCTTAGTTTGATGAAAAATCCTATTGTGAATATCATCATGTGAAAGGGCATAAAACATCTAACTACATGAGGTTGAAACATTGCATATAAGACCTTATATATAGAGGTGATATAACCATTGACAAACCACCAAAACAATCACCTAATGCCAACCTAGGAGCATACAAGGATCCACTTCCATATCATAACAAATGAAAAGCCTCATCTTCCAATCACACCTATAATGTCATGCCACCTCCTTCTTTTGATTCCATTGTGGGTCGAATAGAAGATTATTCCAACCATGTCAATACCATCATCATTAGAGCCAAAACACATAAGTGCGTTGTTACTACTCATCACGGCCGTGTCTCCATCGGTGGAGCCCTAACCAATGATCAACCTTCTACATCCACACCTACTAATCCACCATCCGCCCACAAGTATAACCTCCTAGACCACCTTGGAAAGACTCCCGCACAAATTTCCATCCTTGAATTGCTTCATACATCTCCGCTCCACAAGGACATCCTTGACAAAGCCTTGATGGAAACCCAAGTCCCTACCAACTTGAATGTTGATCAATTCCAAGCTATGGTAGGCCACATCGCCTCACCTCATCACCTCACCTTCTCAGAAAAGGACCTATCCACATCTAATACCTCACAAAATGAAGCCCTTCACATCGAAGTCCTCATCTATAAACATAACATTAAATGAGTCTTAATAGATGGTGGCTCCAGCCTAAATCTTTGCACTCTAAAACTATTAAAACACTTGGGATACTCCGATGTGGTTGTGGACTCTAGTGAGTGTATAACCATAAAAGAATATATGATGATACTAAAAGATTATCCGAAGGCACCATTAAACTTCCCATTCAAGTGGGATGAAAGATTTTGGAAATCAAATGTCAAGTTATTGATCTTGACCTCCCATACAACATTCTCCTAGGCCGACCATGGATTCATGCCATGCAAGCCATTCCATCCACTTTTCACCAATGCTTAAAATTCCCACACAATGGCATGAAAGTCACTATCTATGCTGATCCCCATCCTTTCCAATACTGTAGCTTCTTCTAAGGACATGATCAAACTTTCTAGCCTTACAACAATGCCACTAAAACATCGACCTCCCATACTAATCCTACACCTTCCATGTCATACATTGATCCTTCCAACATCGTAACCACATCACAAACATCCACTCCTCCTGAGGTCAAGATCAAGATAAGTGACATGGGATGTGGTGAGTATGACCTATATGGCACATTTTGTGTGGGCCTATTACCACCATCCCCTAAGACATTTGGTTCTCCTAAGAAAGATGAAGTTTCCACGGTAATCATGAAATGCAAGAAAACACCAACCTTCAAGAAAAAAACACCTCCTTAAACAAGATGTTCTTGAAGACATATCCTCTTGGTTATACAAAGATGAAGATAAACAAGAAGCTCCTACCCTTCCAACTAAGATCTATGGAAAAGGTCTTGAGATTGTCAAATACATGGGTTACAAAGGAAAAGGTGGCATAGGCCTTCATGAATAAGGAATTGTTGAACCCATCCAAGCAACAAGGAATCCTTATCTTTGTGGGTTAGGGTATAGAAAACAAGAGTCTATCCCCACTAATCTCGAGTGTATCTTAAGTGAGGATGCTAGGTCTTTCCCTATGATCAACAACATCAACGAAGAGGACCATCAAGAGTTTTTTGCCAATTTCTCCAAACTTTTTGAATCATCCATTTGCACCATCTTCACCTTATCTACCATGCCATCAACATCCAATGACATATATCTCATCTATCGCCAACTCATAGATTGGGACCAACAAGGACCCCCCATCATTATGGATCTCACAGCAAGACATGAAATGTTGCCCTTAATGTACGGATTTTCTGGTTACAACCAAATTAGAATAGTTGAAGAAGATCAATGCAAGACCTCTTGTGTATGTCCATGGGGAACCTACTATTGGGTTGTGATGCCCTTTGGGTTGAAACACGCAGGAGCCACACATTAGAGAGCCATGATAGTTATCTTCCATGTCCTTTTACATAGCATAATGGAAGATTATGTAGATGATTTGCTGGGAAAATCAAAGACTAGAGAAGACCATTTGAATGTATTGGAAAAAATATTTGATAGATTAGAGCAATACAAAGTGTGGCTAAATCCTACAAAATGTGTCTTTGGAGTCACCTCCAAAATCTCCTAGGATACATTGTATCAAGAAGAGGAATAGAAGTCGACCCTGCCAAGGTTAAGGCTATAGTGGACATGCCTCCACCCAAGACACTCAAGCAATTTCGTAGCCTTCAAGGAAAACTTCAGTCTATCCACCGCTTCATAGCACAGTTTGCAGATAAGTGTCAACCATTCCAGCATCTTCTCTAAAAAAACATAGCATTTTTATGGGATAACGAGTGTCAGAATGCCTTTGAATAGCTAAAGGGATATCTTCCTACACCCCCCGTCCTTATTCCACCAAGGCAAGGACAACCTCTCCTTCTTTACATCTCAACAATGGAAACAAAAATAGGGGCCTTGCTAGCACAACATGATGAACAAGGAAAAGAGAGAGCTATATATTACATTGGCCACACTTTGGTGCCCTATGAGCTAAATTACACTTCTATTGAATGAGCATGCCTTGCCATTGTCTTCACCTCACAAAAGTTAAGACACTATATGCTCAATCATAAGACAAAGCTCATTGCCAAATTTGATCCGCTAAAATACCTATTGACTAGGGTAGCTCTCATAGGATGGATGGCTAAGTGGGTCATGATCCTAAGTGAATTTTATATTGAGTACACAGAGCGAAAGGCTATCAAGGGACAAGTAATTGCTGATCAATTAGCCGATGCACCTATCCCAACGAAACAACCATTAATTTCAGAATTCCCAGACGAGTCAATATTAACAGTAGCACCAACGATAGATACATGAAAAATGTATTTTGAAGGATCCTACACACATCGTGGCTTGGGGACAGGCATTTTGTTTGTTACCCCTCAAGGAGACACTATTCCAAAATCCTACAAGATAACATTTCCATGCACAAACAATGTAGTGGAATATAAGGCCCTTATCATAGGATTTTGCATGGCCATCTAGTGGAAGATTGAAAAGCTTACAGTTTATGGTGACTCCCAGCTAGTTATCAGACAAGTCAATAATGAATACAAGACAAAGGATGACAAGATCCTGCAATACAAAAGAATGGTTGATGATTTCAAGGACTACTTTCATGATATCCATTTTGAACAAATACCAAGGTTAAATAACAAAGCAATAGATGCTATGGCTACTATAGGATCCTTGGTTGACATGAAGAAGGACAACAAAAAATGTGAGTTCTTGATTGAAGAGCTTCCAATGCCGGCCTATGATGTCCCATAATCTGAGCTAGTATGCGACATCGGTGGTCCCCTATCTCCATGGTACCAAGAGACCTATATGTACCTCCATGATAACATCATCCCACCTAATTTAACATCCACTCAATGAAAAACCTTCATTCGTCGAGCCTCTCATTTCACCATCATAGGTGATACCCTCTACCGAAGAAGTCTTGATGGTACTCTTTTAGATGTCTCAATTCTAGGGAAGTCAAAGTGGCCTTGCAAGAGGTACACAAAGGTATTTGTGGGGCACATTCTAGTGGACCTACTCTAGCTAAGAAGATCCTAAGGATAGGATACTACTGGCCTACTATGGAATAAGATGCTCATCAGTTTGTAAAGAAATGTGTACCATGCCAACAACATGGTGATCTTATCCATGCACCATCACAAGAATTGAAACCGATAACAACTCCTTGGCCCTTTTCACAATGGGGGTTCGATCTCGTAGGTAAGATTCACCCACCATCATCTAATGGCCACAAATTCATCATTACCACCATTGAATATTTCACTAAGTGGGTTGAAGATATTCCACTTACACCACTAGGATCCAAATTGCAAAAATTATCCTCCACTACATAATATGTTGTTATGGCATTCGTCTCTCCATCATCACCGACAATGAGAAACCGTTTAAGAACTAATAAGTTAGCACCCTTTGCAAAAAATTCCACATCCAACAGCATTTTTCCACACCATATTACCCACAAGGTAATGGTCAAGCTGAAGCTTCAGAGTAGAATCCCTCATAGCAATAGAACAAGAGGCTTTTCTAGCCTTCTTCAAACAAAGTAGCCATAACTTTGCATGGACATATGCTGACATGCCAGGATTGGATCCTGCTCTAGTTGTCCATCATCTTGATGTAAAACCAGTAAAACATAAGCTAAGAAAAATGAATCCACAAGTGGCACTCCTTGTCAAAGCAAAACTCAAAAAGTTTCTAGATGTGGGATTCATTCATCTTATAGACTATCCTGAGTGAATATCAAACATTGTACCCATAGCAAAAGTCACTGGGGGCATATGATACTGCACATATTTCTAAGATATTAATAAAGCATGCCCTAAAGATGATTTTCTGCTACCTAACATAGATATCATCATGGATCTCACAGCAGGACATGAAATGTTGTCCTTAATGGACAGATTTTTTGGTTACATCTAAATCAGAAATAGTTGAAGAAGATCAACACAAGACCTCTTTTATATGTCCATGGGGAACCTACTGCTAGGTTGTAATGCCCTTTGGATAGAAACATGCAAGAGCCACATATCAGAGAGCCATGCCAATTATCTTCCATGACCTTTTACATAGCATAATAGAAGATTATGTAGATGATTTGCTGGGAAAATCAAAGACTAGAGAAGACCATTTGAATGTATTGGAAAAAATATTTGATAGATTAGAGTAGTACAAAGTGTGGCTAAATCCTACTAAATGTGTCTTTGGAGTCACCTTTGAAAAGCTCCTAGGACACATTGTATCAAGAAGAGGAGTAGAAGTTGACCCTACCAAGGTTAAGGCTATAGTGGACATGCCTCCACCCAAGACACTCAAGCAACTTCATAGCCTTCAAGGAAAACTTCAGTCTATCCACCGCTTCATAGCACATCTTGCAGATAAGTGTCAACCATTCCAACATCTTCTCTGAAAAAACACAGGATTTGTATGGGATAATGAGTGTCAGAATGCCTTTGAATAGCTAAAGGGATATCTTGCTACACCCCTTGTCCTTATTCCACCAAGGCAATGACAACCTCTCCTTATTTACATCTCAACAACAAAAACAACAATAGGGGCCTTGCTAGCACAACATGATTAACAGGGAAAAGAGAGAACCATATATTATATCAACCGCACTTTGGTGCCCTATGAGCTAAATTATACTTCTATTGAACGAGCATGCCTTGCCATTGTCTTCACCTCACAAAAGTTAAGACACTATATGCTCAATCATAAGACAAAGCTCATTGCCAAAATTGATTCGCTAAAATACCTATTGACTAGGGTAGCTCTCACAGGACAAATGGCTAAGTGGGTCATGATCCTAAGTGAAGTTGATATTGAGTACACAGAGCAAAAGGCTATTAAGGGACAAGTAATTGCTGATCAATTAGCCGATGCACCTATCCCAACGGAACAACCATTACTTTTAGAATTCCCAAATGAGTCAATATTAATAGTAGCACCAATGATAGATACATGAAAAATGTATTTTGAAGGATCCTACACACATCGTGGCTTGGGGGCAGGCATTTTGTTTGTTACCCCTCAAGGAGACACTATTCCAAAATCCTACAAGATAACATTTCCATGCACAAACAATGTAGTGGAATATAAGGCCCTTCTCATAGGACTTCGCATGGCCATCTAGTGGAAGATTGAAAAGCTTACAGTTTATGGTGACTCCCAGCTAGTTATCAGACAAGTCAATAATGAATACAAGACAAAGGATGACAAGATCCTGCCATACAAAAGAATGGTTGATGATTTCAAGGACTACTTTCATGATATCCATTTTAAACAAATACCAAGGTTAAATAACAAAGCAACAGATGCTATGGATACTATAGGATCCCTAGTTGACATGAAAAAGGACAACAAAAAATGTGAGTTCTTGATTGAAGAGCTTCCAATGCCAGCCTATGATGTCCCACAATCTGAGCTAGTATGCGACATCGTTGGTCCCCTATCTCCATAGTACTAAGAGACCTATATGTACCTCCATGATAACATCATCCCACCCAATTTAACATCTACTCAATGAAAAACCTTCATTCATCGAGCCTCTCGTTTCACCATCATAGGTGATACCCTCTACCGAAGATGTCTTGATAGTACTCTTTTACGATATCTTGATTCTAGGGAAGTCAAAGTGACCTTGCAAGAGGTACACAAAGGTATTGGTGGGGCACATTATAGTGGACCTACTCTAGCTAAGAAGATCCTAAGGATAGGATACTATTGGCCTACTATGGAACAATAAGCTCATCAATTTGTAAAGAAATGTCTACCATGCCAACAACATGGTGATCTTATCCATGCACCATCACAAGAATTGCAACCGATAACAACTCCTTGGCCCTTTTCACAATGGGGGCTCAATCTCATAGGCAAAATTCACCCACCATCATCTAATGGCCACAAATTCATCATTATTGCCACCAAATATTTCACTAAGTGGGTTGCAGCTATTCCACTCACTTACACCACTGGGATCCAAATTGCAAAAATTATCCTCCACTACATAATATGTTGTTATGACATTCCTCTCTCCATCATCACTGACAACGGGAAACCATTTAAGAACCAAGAAGTTCACACCCTTTGTGAAAAATTCCACATCCAACACCATTTTTCCACACCATATTACCCACAAGGTAATAGTCAAGCCGAAGCTTCCAACAAAACCATCCTACACATTCTAAAAAAGATGATTAATGAAGCCAGCTATGACTAGCACCTTCAGCTTGACCTTGCCTTATGGGCTTATCGCACAAGCATTTGCACCCCTATAGAAGCCACTCCATACTCTCTAGTATTTGGTTCTGAAGCCATTTTGCCTATAGAGGTCGAGCTCCCTTCTCTCAGAATTTCATTGTATAATGTCATCACTGAGGAGGAGTATCGAGTTGCATGCTTAAATGAGCTAGAATTGTTGGATGAAAAGCATCTAAGTGCTCTAAATCATCTCTAGGCCTACCAAAATTGCCTACGCAGAAGCTACAACAAAAAAATTAAGAATCACCAGTCTGAGATAAGCGACCTTGTCCTTATGGAAAATCAGAGAAACCTACAATAGTGCCACAAGAAAGGAAAATTTGAGCCTAATTAGTTGGGAACCTATGTCATCACAACTAGCTATGGATCAGGAGCTTATCATCTTGCAACACCCAAAGGGCAGCCTCTGGATGAGCTAATAAACATCATGCACTTGAAAATGTTCTATGCCTAATCCATCGAGTATCCCAAACTGTCAAAAAAATACAAAAAAATCAAAATAGAAAAAAATCCAAAAAACAAAAAAATTAAGAAAAAAACCAAGTGCAATAAAGCTGTCCAATGGTGAAAATCACTTTGGTGACGCCTTGGATAACTACTATGGTGAAAACCTATCTCAGGCGCCATGTGTAGTGGCTGGTCCTACTATCTAATAAGTTCTCCTATCCATCACAATATTACATATCACCTACATCCCATGGCTTGGAATTCTAAAGCATTCAACCTTATCACCCCACCCTTCATCACCCCACCCAAGGCAAATTAGTGGAAAGAGGATCCTTGTATGCTCTCCTTGTATAGCTTAAAACTCCAAAAAACCCAAAAACATAAAAAAACCAACAAAAATCCAAAAAAACAAAAACAAACAAAAAAAAATTAGAAAAGCCAAAAAAGCCAAAAACAATAGAAAATCAAAACCCCCCCCCAAAATAAAAAAAATTACAAAATCCCAAAAACAATCTCTCACCACAATTATCCAAACCACCCAACACATCATCATCCAACATCATCTACCCCAAACCATTCCTACATCATCACTACAAAACAGAACTACATATTCATCATCACCCGCATCTTAAAGTGCCTTGTCTCATGGACACAGGGTATATAGGCAGTCTAGAATACTAAGGAAGTATCTAATACTCAGGTACAAAAGATGCACCCATCCAACCCATTTGGATGATCCCTATTTTTTGAGCATACTAAATCCACAAACAATACACAGGCTAAGCATACCCTCAAAACATCACATCTCATGCAAAAACCATCAATCAACAAACCAACTACAATCATGACATATGGCCTACTATCCTTTTGCCTATCTTTCAAAATTTATCCAACAACATCCAACTGATTCTCTCCTTAATGGATATATCATTCCTACAATAGGAAAAATCCATCATCTTATCAACACTTATCTTGGCAAGAGATACAATGGCTGTTTGTATGGTTTGTTGGTCTTTTTTATTATTGATTTTGATCTTTTGTCTCATTTTAGGAATCACTCCAAAGCTACCTTGATCAAGTGCTATATCATGGTATGTGGTAGAAAACACCTAGAATGGGGTAGGGTCATTGTTTTGTATATCATGCTTATGGTTTAGACTCATTACTCCAAGTATGGTATTCATTTCTTCAAGATGTAGGGTCGGTTCTAGCATATTGTTCTCCCTTTTGCATCTAAGTTCAATCATACCTTTTATGTACTAAGGATTTATGCTATGAGTCCCTTTCCCTCATCTAGGCAAGGTTATACTACTTTGGACATGCATGAGATCATCCTATTGTTTGCGGGTCTAGTCCATGCAAAGACAGATATATAACATCACCTTGGTCCTTCATACCCTGGTGAAGATATCCCCTATGCTATAATAAATCTATAAGTGCTCTAAAAGATGTCTACACAAATGCTTATCTACTCTCTCATCCACCAACCATAAAAAACACTATCTAGACTTTGCATCTAATGATGATTAATAACTTCACCCATTTAATCCTACCTTACAACCATTCTAATAAACCCCACCCCCCACACAACCTATCACTTCACCTATTCCAACAAAACGCCTCTAATAAAGTGGCGTCTACTGATCTAGTATCACCTATCTCAACCATCCCAAACATCCCCAAACCTATCTTAACCACCCAACCCTATCATCCATGGTTCTAAACATCACAATGTATCATGACAAACTTCTATTATTCATTAACCATTTCATTATCCATTATCATTAACCATTTCATTATACATTATCCATTACCATTGCATTATCCATTATCATTAACCATTCCATTATCATTAATCATTGCATTATCCATTTCCATCATCATTAACCATTTCATTATCCATTTCCATTATCGTTAATTAACCATTGCATTATCCATTTACCATCATTTACCATCATATGTTATCCATTAACCAGTACATTTCCATTTTATCCATACATAATATATGTTTATTAATCTAAGCATATATGCCAGTACCATTTTCATCCATGCATAATATATGCTTATTAATCTAAGCATATATTCCATTGCCATTTCATCCATACATAATATATATTTATTTAAGCATATATTCCATTTCAATTTTCATCCATAATATATGTTTATTAATCTAAGCATATATTCTATTACCATTTCATCCATGCATAATATATGTTTGTTAATTTAAGCATGTAATCCACATCATAATCCACATCAATACACATAAGCATACATCTATTAAATCATATCCAAAATCATACGTATGCATAAACCCATATATCAATACAAACATCCATATAGCAAATGTATCCATAATCCATAGTATCAATAATGCATAAACATCCTCACACAATCCATCCATCATACATCAAGTGCATAAATAACATCATAACCAAAAACATCTATAACCACAAAATGCATCCATATCATATACCACCGCCAAAAATATATATCGCTCAAAATAATACATGTCATGATATAAAATGTCTCGAAAGCTAAAATACATCAAAAGCCATAAAATCAAGAACCATGGGCAGAGGAGCCCCTTGCAAAGTCTATAGGAGAATATGGATGAGAGCCCTATGGTCTAGGTGGTGGTGGCCCCATAGGCTGCTGCTACTGAGATGGCTGTTATAATGGCTCCTATGAAGGTATAGGCTACTGAACTAACTATTGAGATCTCTTTGATCTCGGTGACCCTGACACCCTAGATCTTCTCCTCTGGCTATAGCTAGGAATACATTGACCCTTGGGCACTGTAGCATAATAAGCCCCATAATAGTACTTGGCCCTCACACATTGCTCTGATACCTGTTGATGTAATTGCTGTATCTGATCCTAAGAGGCTCTGTAATCCATCCACATCTGAGCCACACTAGTACCAGTAATAACATCCTACATCCGCGTAATCTCAACCTACAAGCCAAAAATCTAGCCCCCAGCCTACTGTGTCCTAGCCTATGCTCTCTGTAACCTCACCTCAACTTCCTGCCGCAATGATGTCTACGTGTCTCGCTTGGCAGTAACCTGATCTACCTGTCTCTACAACTGCTCTTGTAGATGCCCTATTTAGGCCTGTAAAACTAGGATCTAAGGATCCCCGTCCCTACCACTCACTCCATCTAGTAGGGCCTGTATGTGCTACAATAGTTGAAGCTCTGTAACGACACTGTCCATCTCTGCCATCACCTGTGTCAACTCCTGTCTCTTCTTGGACACCTGGTCCTCTAAACTGGCCACCTAGATCCGCAGGGTATCCACCTCCTTCTCTCCATCCACCCGAGTCTGACAATGTCCAATATGAACACCAAGAAGAGGGCCAGGTCTTGTTGTTGATGTCCTTGCTCCCAAGGTCCCGACACTTGAGCTGCCTACTTGTTGAGGTACCTGCTACTGCTAGGGTACCTACTGTGTCTATCAAGGTGGTACTTGGCCCTGTCCCTGCCCCTGCTATTGTGATGCTCACGGCGGTGGCATCTATCCCTATCTCTGGGCATGCTGAACGGGTACCTGCTGAGATACCTACTATTGCTGGGGTGCTTGCTGTCTCCATCCCCGTCCCCTCCTTATTGCTTGCCCCGCTGCTGCTACAGCCAACACCCCTATGCCATTATCATCATTGATGAGAACCTCCTCCATCACATACTCAACTGTCACCTCATCTCCCTCCTCTCCCTCATCCTCCTCATCCTCCATGGTCAGATCCAGCTTAGCCATCAGATTTGTCAATCGGATGGGTCTCCACACCTGCCACCACTGATCATATGCTGGAGTCATGCTTACATCCACTACTTGACTCCTCCAGTGTACTGGCTGCAGTCCAGCCTAATCCAAGAGTGTCACTTGAGGATGAATCTATGCTGGCCATGCTAGTACATCTTGTGGAGTCCTCACAAAAATAGCCATCGCCTGGGGCAGATCTTGGACCTGCTTAAACTGTTGCATCACCCGTGATGGGATATACCTGTCTATAGTATGATCCCCTCACCCCATCAGATAGCGAGGCTAGAATGTAAATGGCATATGGATGTGATCATCAGCCCATGCCTCTACACCTATATAAGGGCGCCAGATAATAGAATCCAAATCATCAAAAATCTGCCTCCAATACTGCAACTGTCCCATGTAGGCATATGTAGTAGGTGGCCTATACAAAAACACATAAACCTCAAATTGGCCATGATGATACCCTTGCATGGGATGTGTAATAGCAATATGCTCAAATGCCCACACATGGAGCAGTGTAACCCCAGATGATAAGGCCCTATCCATATGATACACCGCTGCATGCATCTTGTGATAAAGTTGTGCCAACACGCATCGCCTCCACACATACATAGTCTCCTGAGCAATCATGCTCTCAATAACTACACCCCAACCAATAGAAAAGCCCTACGATCATTGATTCGACATCACAATCCCCCCAAGCACTGCGCACATAAACAAAGTAAACCTGTCCACCCCAGCCAATAGAGTATGCCTATAACTCATCTGCCATTGATCCTCGGTATAGATTGGATGCCTAAGTGCAAATACTCTATCCAGTGCTGCCACTCTTGAGGGTACATCATATGTCACCCTCGCTCTTATAGCTCTAGCTATAAGAAGATTCAATATCCTTCACACATCCTCTAAGGTGATGGTGATCTCACATGTGTGTAGTAAAAAGGAGCATGTTTCGCTCCTCCATCTCTCTACTAGGGCTATCATCATAGCCCTATGCGCCCATATCTGGGGCATCTTTGCAACTTTCCATAAACCTAACCTCCCTAATTTGGCTAAAGTGGCTTGATCAAACTAAGACCGTAACCTCATCACTGAAGGAACTTGCTGCTCCCGTGATTACAAAATTTTGCCTAGAATCTACATCCAAAAAACACCAAAACTTAGTTTTTTCTCCCAAAATAACGCTATGGTGCTAATCCATAACCATATCGTGCCAATGCAGAGCTTAGCGCTAATCCTCTGCCACAAGGTGCCACTTTACGAAATGGCGCTAATCATTAAGCCTTAGGCGCTAATGCAGAGCTTAGCACCAAAACTAACCTATATGGCACTAAAATGCCATTATCCCTAATTTTCCTTGAATTCTCTGTGCTAATGCAGAGCATGGAGCTAAAACCCCTTGGTATGGCACTAATTGAGAGCTTAGCGCTAAAGCGCCATCATATGGTGCTAAACCAAGAATTCTAAAACCCTAGGTGCTAATCGAGAGCATGGTACCAAAACTACCTAGGATGGTGCTAAACCATCCGAATGGAGATTTTTACCCTTGGTGCTAATCGAGAGCTTGGTGCCAAAATTTCACCATATGGTGCTAAAACATCCCAAATCCCCTTTTAACCTATGGTGCCAATCCAGAGCTTGGCACTAAACTACCTAATTATGGTGCCACGTGGCTGCGCAATGGTGCCATTCTACCTAACCACCCATTTCCTGAGCCAAAAAATTACCAAAAATACAAAAATCACAAAGTCAGGATTGACCAACATACCTATGCTCCTGCCAATGGTGATCTCATGTAGTCACGTACCCTCTCGGATTGATGATCGTAGCATGGGAAGGGAGGTTGCGCCATATCTTCTTCTTCTCTCCTCTTGTCCAATAAGCTCAATATATGCAAATGTGGCACTTTGGCCCCATAGTTGCTATATATAGCCACCATGTCATAACCCCATACACCTTTTTCTCTCCCCAGGGTGCAAAATGTAACCTCTTTCAACCATTTTTCTTCCTATCCACCTAATTTCCCATCCTCTATCCGTCTTTCACCACTATTTCCTCATGTTGAGAGTTCACTAAAAAAAAAAAAAAAATTTCACCTGACCTCTCGAGGAGGCATCCCTCATCCATTTCATTCCTTCCCAGTAGCTAGGGCAAAATTCTTTGACTTGACGCCATATCCCTACTAGGTCATGACGCCACATCAAAGAGGGGCAAATGTAGACACTAAAAATGTCTTAACCCTTCAACCACTCTTCGACATCACCTGCATCATCAAATTTCCATCTGATTAATTAATTAAATTTTTAAATAAATTAATTAACCTATCCAACCCCTAAACCATCCATTCATCCTTCATTAATTAACCCCTGAAATTGAATTAATTTAATTAATTCACCACTTATGCCTTACAACATTACCCCAATTAATTAAATAAATATGTCAAATATTTATTTGATTAATTCATCCACTTTCCTAAACCCAATTAATTAGGTAAATTATGTTTATCTAATTAATCTGCCCTACTAATTAGCCTACACCTAGCCTAGTTGATTAAATAGCCATTATTTAATTAGCTACCCTAGCCTACATGATCCCTAGACTTGGATTAATTAAATAAATCATTATTTAATTAATCTTAAACCCTGATTAACCCACTCACTAATTTTTTCCAGCCACATTAACTAAGTTAATCACCTTGATTAACTTGGTCAAATTATGCTTAACACCTTCTCCCACACCCACAAATTTTTAAAAAAAATATGCATAACCCCTCCAACTCATTTTTGCCATTTTCATGTTAAAACATCTTCCACCATTTTATCTTACAAATGTAAGGTCCCAAAAATGTGCATGTGCCACATGACCTTCACATTGCCACATAAAATGGAATTTTTAATTCCACTTCTTCCCAAGGAAATTAATTTTTAATTTCCTCACACATCAAAATCACATTTAATGTAAAGTCCTCAAAATGAATTTTAAATTCATTTTTATTCTCCACCATCCAATTTTGATGATCAAATCCTAGTCCTCCATCTCACAATCAATCTCATCCATTGATCTCAACAATCAATCTCCACCGTTGGATCAAAATCCCCTCTAATTTGCCTATAAATACAAGCCTCCACAAGCCATTTTGTTCATCCAATTTAGAGAAAACTCATTATGCTAAAATTTCTCCAATTCATCTTAGCTAAGTTGTGTAGTCATATAGAGAACACTTCACATTTCAAAGCTTAGTTTGGGTATAGCTAGGAATTACTGGGTGCTAGTTTCCTCAACCTTATCAAAGAGTGAGGAGTGTGGAAGATGTTTGCAAGGTATAATTGTTATTTTACTTTGTTTCTTTATGTTTCTTTCATGTTTTTGATCTCACACTTTTACCTCATTTTTAGTAGGATTTTGGATTTGGATGGATGATGTTGGATGTGAAATTAGGTGATTTAGATTGGATTGGGGGATTCTTGACTCGTAATACTTGGGATGGTGGATTATGAAGTTTATATTTTAGATTAGGATGGCAATTAGGACCAACATTCTTATACAAGTTGGAAGGTGGTGGACACCTATTATATGCAACATTCTTTCGACGTGGCTCCATATTTTGAGTGATTACCAGATTAGGATATTTTGCTTCACTTGATTTGATCAATCCATTTTGCTTTGGGACCCATATTGCTTTCATATATCTTCCTTGATTTTTGGATTGATTCACCTTTGATGCTTGATTTGGATCTTTTTTCTTTGTATGCCTTATAATTTTATTGGTGCCAATTGACATGTTTAAGATGTGGGGGATAAAGTTTGATGGTATGGATAGTGGAGGTGGAAGGATTGTTTGTAGTAGGCTTGTTGTAGGGGCTATGAAAGGTCCCTATCTTGATGCTTTCATTGGATAAAGTTTCCTCAGTGATTGCTCAAGTATCACTAAACCCATTAGATTGCTTAAATAATTGATTTTTGATGCCTCAACCATGACAAATGTGGATTGGGATAGGTTCTAGGATGCCTTGCTCGTGAAGGCCCAATCCTTTTCCTTGATAATCCATGCTTTTACATATCTTATTTTAAATAGGATAGTTGTTATTTTTGAAACATGACGCTAGCCCATTGGTGTGCTGCCGAGAATAATTAGAACTTGCTACTGTCTCTTCTACAAGGAAGCCTAATTGGATGAAGGTGGATGATCCTGGTTGATATGATATTGGTGCTATCTTATTATGTACACTTGTCATGCCTTGATCATTGTTTTGCTAGTCATATCTTGATCATTGTTTGTGCTTGTCATTCCTTGATCATTTGAATGCTCAATGTGATCCATTGTGACTTGCTTTTCCTCATGTTTGATGTGATTAAGATCTTTATTGCTCCTATACTCATTAAGATTACATGTGATATGATCACTATCATTTAGTTGATTGTCTATGTGTTCTTGGGGACCAAGTATCTCATCATGGGAAGTGGATGTTGCTGGATGATGGATAGGACTAGTTTGGATTTCTTGATCATGGATAGTATAAAATTTGATGAGGGAATAAACTTGGTTCTCTTGATCATTGCTAGGATCTTGATCATAGATGGGTGTACCTTGGATAGTTTGATCTTGATTATTGATAGGATGAGTTGGGGTGCTTTGATCTTGATTTGGTGATGGGCAAGGTTGAGCATGCTTTTGGATAAGTTCTTGACATATCCTTAACTATTTATTGGACAAGAGGGATGTATATTATTTGGCTTTGATATTGCCATTAGTGATTAACTCATGGATATACTCCTTGGTTGCTATATATTGATTGATGAGAGGCCTTCGATGCTTATGTGTTTTATGAATCTTGTGGACTAAATAGACCTTATGGATTGGCTTCATTTGCTTTCCCACATAGGTTGGATTGCAAAGATAGTAACTTTGGGGGGTCTTGATTAGGATTGATAGGTTTTGGATTGATAATGTTTTTGCATGATGGTGTTTGATGGCATAGCATCAAAAATTGCATACCCTTGCAATTTCACACTACATTTGGTGACCACTTTGGTGCCTGCATCTCCTTTGTGCATTTTAGGCTTATTTTTACCTCATTCTAGTCTTTTTTGCTCCATTTCATAAAATTTTGTTTTAATGCTTGATGTTTCTCCTAGCCCAAAGATATTTCATGAAACCCTGAGGTAGATTCACTTAGACACTAGCGCTTAGCGTAGACATATGTGTACCACGTTGGCATCTCGCAAACATGAAATGGTCAGTGAGCTATTTTTGGGATACATTGAATATCTCTTGCAGTTGATGAGATTCTTGTAACGCCTCTCAAGATTCGAATGACTCTTTCCCTCTTTGCATGTCCATTCTTTTCCCTCTCATTCTCATTGAATCTAGACTTTGGAAAGCAATCTCTTACTCTCTCTTGCAATTTTTATGGAAAATATTGAAGAACACTCTCTTGTGACTTATACTATAGTAGCTATTGGAGATTTTTATGCTCTCTTGCACTGCAACATGGTCTTTATTAGCTTTGTGAGATCTCTATTTGCATCTTGATCATGTGAAGGCTCTCTTCTTGGGTTTTTAAGTTGTTAATATCTAGATTTATGTCCTCAAGGAGCTGCAACCTCTTCTATTGTTATTTGAGATGGTAATACTATTTTATTTACATATTTTTGTTGCACATTTCTTTATTGTTCATTTGGTAGATTTATGGTGTATACCACCATTCAATTTTATTTGCATGCGCTAAGGTGTTCTTCCCCGTAGATGAGGGAAGGTAATTTTAGTTTGTTTCATTGTCATTGCTATTTATTTCTTAAATACACTTAAGGAATAGGATCACACACGTCTTTTCAAACTTCTATCTATCCTTATTGCTCATGGAGGTCAAAATACCAAAGGAAGGGCTTGACAGAGGTAAGCTCCTTTGTAGCCCAACCATTTTTCTACTTGTCACTAGCAACAAGTACCTTGATGAGAAACATTTAAACGCATAGAGGTTTTGTTGGTTTCCTTCCTCTTCTTCCTTCATTTGTATTTCATTTTATTCCACTTCAATAGAATATTTATATCATTTTCTTTCTCTAGAATCACCTAGGTATCACTGGGTTGTTTGTTCATTCATTACTATGTCATGCAGGAGATAACAAACTGTACATGATACACGGTTTTTATTTTTGTATCTTTGAGGACACCAACGCTTAGTGCAAATGTCCCCATGACACAATGCTGTCTTATATAGTGAGGTTCAATCTTTGGTGCCAGTTTCCCCTATTATTCCTCTTTTCACTTCTACATTTCATTTCTTGAATTTCTATCTATGGTATTGCATTTTCAACACTATTTTATTCTCTTTTTCCTTTGAGGCAATTAGTTAGTTCATTTCAGTTCATTCTTGTTGGCACAAAGTGGATCTACCAACGTTAGTTTATCTAGAGACACAAATAATAGAAAACTAAGCAAGACCCTAGTGTAGTGGTCGAGAAGAATTCCCTTGATTGATGCATTTGATCAAGGTGTAGTTTTCCCTCCATTACATTTTTGTGAACCCACCACATTAAAACTTTCAAACATATTCTAAAGCTTTCTCTTAAACATTTAAAAAAAAAAAAATTCTTTCATTACATTCTACTATGTGTTGTAAAGCTAAACAAACTTTGTTTATGAGATTTACAACCCAATCTTGTAATTCACAATAGATTGTTCGAAGAACCTTATGCCATCTCTCTGTAATGGCTCAATCTACTGCCCTTAAAACTCTAATTCGTTCGGCCCCAAATTTCATAAACCTCTCTTCTGAACAAGCTATTACAACTATTTCTTCTTCTTCTTCTTCTAGAACTATTCCAATGACTTCTTTCCATGATGTGAAAGAAACTTTCAAATCATGAGGTAGCCTTTGGTTGTGTCCCATTGGAGAAAATTTAGGACTTAGATTGCCATTTGGCTGATTTCCATAATTTTCTGTCATGAGGAAGTACCCAGTTTTGCTATTCCTTTGGTTGACACTCTCACGTTATGTTAACTAGTCATCATAAAGGTTGACAAGGGTTGTTGTACCTTATCATTTAATCATATTTCTTTTGTCAAATCCAGGGTTGTGTCCTTGGCTATCTGTAATTAGGAATCCTATAGTTTCCAGTCTTCTCTAACTAACTCTAATGACTTCTACTGATTTAAAGGAACTAATCTATCTACTATGAAATGAATTCCAAGACTATTGAAAACAGAACTGAACAGTAAATTACTTAAAACAAATCTATAAACACATGCATCTATCTATGAAAATAGTAAATATATTTTAAAGCAAATCTCAAACAACAAAACAATAGTACTAGCCTTTTGCCTTGGTGGTGAGAGTGGGCCCTTGCTCCACACCCTTAGGGATGAAGACTAAAGTAAAGAATCAACATAAGAGAATGATATCACAACTCAATTCAGTCCAATTCCATCAGCTTTGTATTTTGCAAAATATTAATATCAAAATGAGATTACAGAAATTAGAAGAAAAAAATCACTATCTTTTTTTGTTTCTTCTATAAGTATATGTAAAATTAGTGATGAGATATCACTTATCTTATCTACTAGTTCTTCTATGGGATGACATCTATCTCTTTATTATATTAGCTGTCTAACTACGGAAAATAACCATGCAATAAAAATAGATTGAGTGGAACAGAAGTCCACTCTAAATCTAAGTTTTAGTCTTAATACATTTGGGTAGTGAGGCCCTGAAAATATGGATATTAAATCAGTTTTATTAGTAACTCATGCAAAAACTAAAAAGAGACAAAACTCCCAACAGTTAACTATAGATTGCCCTTAATCACTCAGGTGATGATTTGAGTAATATCAAGGGTATCACAATCACCACTGAAAGTGTCTGACTGACAGCTGTGCTGGAAATCTACTTTGCTCTAAAGAGGCACCAAAGATGTATGTCTCTATTTGTAGCTCCAGAGATATAATTGTGGCCTTCTTTCTTAGCTCTAGAGATGCTCCAGACTTCAATCCAGCTTCGGAGATGCTTTTCCTCTTTACTCCAAAACTTCTGATGTCGTGGTATTCTAATATTGTCTCCGGAGATCATTAGGACTACCTCCAGAGATGCAAAAAATTGCCAACCTGAACATCTGCACCTATTGATTCAAAAAGAGAAGTTTTTCTACATATTTCCATCAATTCCATGCACATTAGTCCTTTAATCAGAAATCACGATCTTAAGTAATTCATCTCCTATTAATCATTATTTAGAACAATCTTGCTAGCCTATTCAGGTGCAATCAGCAAGAAGATGGAATCAGAAAGGAGAAAAAGAGAGGTAAAAAGATGTATTTCATGGGTGCTACCTGGCACTCATCACCCCCCATACTTAAGGTTTAGCAGGTCCTCTTGCTTCTCACAATTTGGACTTATTTTGGTGGAGTAGCCTGTTAGTCACGCTGTAGTCTTGTGCATAGGTAGTCCAAGTGGTGCAGTTGGTATTACTATTCTCCTGTACTGATCAACCTGTTTCAACCACTCCTACAACTTATCATCTTCCATCTGCTCAGCCCAGATAGGTAGTGGCTCAATTATGAGAGGGGGTCTGAAACGCCCACCTATCCACTCTTGTTTGTGTTTATCCATCATTTTGGATATTAACCTTGCCTTTCTCATAAATAACCTTAAGTTAGCAGGGGTTACCACTTCTCTCTTTTTTGCTCTGAAGTCAGAATGTTCCACCTTTTCTTTGCTACTGCAAGCACTGGATTAGCTGAACTATTCATAAAAAGAACAAAATTAATGGAGCACTCTTGCAGATTTTTCAGATACAATGGCAAAATTTTGTTCTGACTTTCAGGGTGATAGACATATGCTCTGAATTGGACCTCAAAAGCATAAAGGTTTGGACACTCCTTTCTGATGAAAAGATTTGTTTTTGTATCCTTCTTGAGATGAGCCTCCATTCGCTTATTCCAAATCTGATGATTCCTCATCAGTGACATGAATGCTTTGAGCTGGCATTCCCCCACAAAATAATTAAGAATGAAGGTCATATCGTCAACACAGAAACTATGTAGATATAATTCACACAGAAAATTTTTGTCTTCATTAGAACTCCTTGTGTATGCTTCAATGAATCCCTCTGCTGTCTCTGTATTCTCAGTTACATCAGACATGATTAAAGATAACTTCCTCTGCAGGACTCTTTCCTATAAAAACATAGCATAACTGGCACTTGGAGACCTGCAAGATAGAATTTCAAAAGAAATGGAGGCCATCTGAATGACTTTTTCCTCCAGGGTTTCTACTATTTTTGTCATTGCAGTAACTACCCTCTGTAATTGCAGCATAGGCTTAGAAGCCTCATATTCTCTACATCTCCTTTCCTAGTGGAACAGGGCTTTAGGAATATCAATGGGGATTGGACCCACATATGGATCTGTTTGTACCTCCTGTTCAGTGGTTGCCCCTAGGCCAGCTAACTCATGAATATATTCCTCTTGATCATCTATTTTGTTGTTGGCCCAAGTCAATTGTTTATCTTGGCTCTGTACTTTCTCAATTAATACTGCAATTATTACAAGGCCATTGTCTCTAGCCTTGGTAAGATCATAAATACTTTGTACTACCTCTATCTCCTTTTCCTTCATGATTTGAGCTGTCTCAGTCTTCTGGCCTTCCAATTCTGCTTCCTTCTCCTGAATTATCTAATTTTTTCTCTAGAGCTCTGTTTGTAGTTTTTTAATTACCTATTTTTGCTCCATCTCTATCTCCATTTTGACCTTCTTGAGATCAGTGATAGTCTAATTTTCCCCCCATAGTAATCTTTTTAGATTATCAATTTCTTCCAACATTTGCTACTCTTTTGAAATCTCAATATCCTCTTGATCAGAGGGGTGAGAGAAAGTTCCTGTTTCTTCTTCTGTTTGTTGCACATCAGGATCTTCCATAGCCATCTGTCCTGCACTGTCAGCTGCACCCAATTGCTCTATTTCATCTTTCCCTATAGCCTCTCTGTCCTGAGGTTCTTCTTGGGTTTTCTCTGTATTTGCTGGCACTGATGAAGGCCCAGCTTTCTCCTCAGAAGTTCTGAAACCCAAAAGCACTTTAGCTAGGAGAGCAGTCTCTTTCTCAGCTTGGGAGAGCTACCTTTTCCTTTTGCTTCTCCGTAGCATAGGTGGGGCAGGTGCCTCCGGAGCAGGTATCTCATCCTCAGAATCAGAGGAAATAGTAAAAGTTTGCCTGTGTTCTGTCTCTGGGGTAGGAGATTATTCTGAAGTTGGACTTGAACCCAGATGGACAAATGGTTCTGGGGAAACTTCTCTTTGTCTTTTCTTTCTCACTAGAGGGATCTCATCAGAATCATGAGATGCTTCTTCAGCCCAATAGTGTATTCTAGAGTCAGCTTTCTTTGGGGTTCTCTTTGCTTTCTATCCTGACCTATCCCCTATTAGTCCCTTAGGAGAAGACTCCTTAGCCAGAGTCATCTTCCTCTTGGCTGAGCGAGTCATGTATGGAGTTTGCTCAAGAACAGGCTCTTTAACTTCTTTGCCTTTCCTCTTCCTATCAGAAACAGGGGTAGCATATGAAGTTGCTTTCAGTGAGGACTTTTTACCTTTTTCAATAGTTGGAGAGGAGGTTGAAGGTTCTGTCTCTTTTCTTTCCAGGTAGAGGAACCCTCACCCTCTTCCTGTGCCCTCTTTGGCTCTCTGTCTTGGGGTTTTTATTCAAGAAATGTTTGCCATAATTCTTCGCCATCAGCTTGAGACAAAAAGTGGTGTTTAACTATCAGAAAAATGAGGCCATGATGTTTCATAGGACCCTTGTTTTGTTGATACTTTGCTATAGTTTCCCTAATGGCAGAGTATAGAAAGTTGGAAATGTTTATGCTGAATTTAGGGTGTCCATTCCCATGCCTCAGAAAAATCAACATTTTCATTATTGGTCCTAGAACTAAGGAAAATTGACCATCACATGTGAAGTATTTCATCAACCATGTAGCTACAGATTGCCAAGGGTTTGGAAGTGAGGACCTAAGAATTCCTTTAACCTCATTTTTATTTAAATGCAATTGTATTGTAGGTTCACCTTCAACAGAGAAATTCCTAATCAAATCAACACATAAAGTTTTCAGATGGTAGAACCTCTCACCTTGTTCAGGCAACTCATAAATATGATTGATAGTGGTTGCAGAGAGATTGATTTGAACTCCCCTTACAACTGTCTGATTGTCCCTCAAGTTTCTTAGGAAATCATCAACAATATCTTCTTGAAACCCCTCAAACTTTTCTAGAAACTCCAACCATCTTGCATTCCTTAGAATGTCTGCTGCAGCATCATCTTGCAAAAGACCTATAGCACTTTCTGGCTCTGATTTCTTCTTAACCCCCATTTCTAAATTCTTTTCCTATCCTCTGTACTTACAATTCTTCCTCACTCCGTAGGCTCCAGAGAACTATATCAGCTGACTCTGTTCTTCACGGTATTTTATAGTTTTGAATGAGGATTATTATGTCAATTCATTTAACAGCTTAGGCTTATGGAAAAAGAACTTAAAATCAGTTAGAGTGCTTATGTGGTCATAATTGAAGCAGAGTAATGGGACACTCCTTAGGCATGGTGATAGTACAACAAAGATGGCGGCATGCATGAATTTGGGAAGGAAAATAATGGTAGGAGGACGTGTCATAATGATGACACCTAAAAATAGAAATGATAAGATAGTTGCTAATTAATGCTTAATTAGGAGAGAATTACCTGAACCATTCTCAATGATGAGGGTGCGATGTACTTGGCTGAGATGCTGCGGCATTGATGAGACTGGACGTGACATGGCACCTGAGTAGCTTTTTTTGGCTTGAAATGATGTCAATCATCTTTATTGTCACGCAACCTACATTCATTCCCACAGAGTGGTTCGAGAATCCATGTATCCAGGGTGACATCAGTGTAGTTCTTTGTAGGTACATGTGAAAACAAGAGTAATGATTGCTCCCAGAATGCGTGTTGATTTCATCTTTGTCCCTATCATAAAGTGGAGGATGAGTCATGATGACCTCATCGAATGACATCTCTACTTTATTGTCTACAGAGTTGGGTCCCCTCCCACTTATTATGGTTGTGAATAACTCTTGATTGGTGGAGTGCCAGAGGTGCTCCTAGTTTATGAGCGTCAGAGGTGCTCCAAGTCTGTGAAGCGCCGAAGGTGCTCCTAGTCTGTGAAGTGCCAGAGGTGCTCCTAGTTTGCAAGCGCCGAAGGTGTGTTTGAGTAACTCCTAACACCTGATCACCTCCATAGCTTGATTATTCTTATATAGCATGAAGAAGGGAACCACCATTTGCTAGTTTTCAATCCGCTTGGTCAAGAAAGACAGCCATTTACTAGTTTTCCATCTTCCTCTATTTTTTTTACTTTTTTTTAAGAAGGCCACCATTTGCTTATTTTCAACCTTCTCCTTTTTTTTAAAGAAGGCCACCATTTGCTAGTTTTCAACCTTCTCTCTTTTTTTTTCATTAGTCCAAAACTGTGACAGAGGAGGTGTCCCCTGTATCAAAACACAAATCTTTGATGAATTCTTCTTTAGTGGATGGCCTTTTATAGAGTCTGATTCTGTGGCCATTTACTAAAAATGTGTCTGTGCTTCCATCAATAGGTTCCAACAACACTGTTCCATTTTCAAAAACTTCCTTTATCTGATAAGGACCCATCTAATGAGTTTGTAGTTTTCCTTTGAACTCTTTGAATTTAGAATCATAAAGAAGAACCCAATCACCTTGTTGAAATGTCCTCCTCTTGATGTGTTGGTCATGCCATTGCTTCCTTTGATACTGAACCAATTTTGTTTGCTGAATGGCTTCTGTCTGGATTTCATCCAACTCATTGAGTTGAAGAATTTTTTTCTGTTGGGCTATGGACAATGGTAGACCAATATCTAATGCAGTTTTAAGTGTCTGGAGTTTAAATTCTATAGACATAACATGCTTTTTCCCATAAACTAATTCATATGGTGAGAACTTTGTTGTGGACTTCCAAGTGGTATTGTAAGCCCAAACTGCTTCAGGTACTCTGTTACCCCAGTCTTTCCTGTTCATTGCCACTATCCTTGTCAAAATATTCTCAATTTCCCTATTAGTCAACTCCACCTGCCCATTGGCTTGAGGATGGTAAGGTGAATATTTTATGTGCTTGACTTGATATAGATCTGTGAATGCTCTGATTACTTGTGAAGTAAACTGAGGTCCTCTATCTGAAACTATGAATCTTGGGGCTCCAAACCGCAAGAAATTTTTATTATAAAGGAAATCAACAACTTTCTCTTCTCTTGCAAATTGCAAAGCTTGAACATCAACCAATTTAGTCACATAGTCTGTGCACACTAGAATATACTCCTTGCCTGATGATGGTGGAGAAATTGGTCCCACAAAGTCTAGACCCCACTGTTCAAACGGCTCCATCATTACTAGAGGATGCAGTAACATATCCTGGGTGAAGGTTGGCTGTCCCATCCTTTGGCACTGGTCACACTGTTGCACATACTTCTTAGTATCTTTATGAATAGAGGGCCAGTAGTAACCAGCTCCTAGGATCTTGTGGATAGTTCTGTGGGAAGAATAATGCCCACCAGATGGTTCATCATGACATGCTCTCAACACATCAAAAATTTCACCAGCTTTTAAACACCTGCGTAAAATGAAATCAGGACCACATTTAAATAGCAAACCATTTAACCATTTGTAAGATAAGCTTTCCTTAATTAGGCATTTCTTTTGTTTTGAGGTAAAATGGCATGGATACAAGCCTGTAGCTAAAAGATTAGCTATGTCAGCGAACCAAGGTACAATAGAGGAGATAGTAAAAAGATGTTCATCTAGGAACCTGTCCTCCACTAGTTGGTTTTCTCCTCCTATATGCAATCTTGATAGAAAATCAGCAACCAAATTAAACTTACCTAGATTATCAACTATGGTAATGTCAAATTCCTGCAATAGCAATAACCACCTAATGATCCTTGCACCCACTACTAGCTTATTCATTAGGTACTTGATGGCTACATGATCAGTATGTACAAATATTTTATATCCAGTAATATAATGCCTGAATTTGTTAATAACATAGATGACTACCAAGAATTCTTTTTCAGTTGTGGTGTAATTTCTTTATGCAGAGGTAAGGTTTTTGTTAATGTAGTAAATGGCATGCATACTCTCTCCTTCCTCCTTCTGTCCTAAAACTGCCCCAATGGACTCATTTGAAGCATCAGTTTGTATATGAAATGGTAAAGTCCAATTAGGTCCTCTCAAAACTGGTGTGACAATAAGCTTCTCTTTTAGGGTTTCAAATGCTGATTGACAGTCTTCTGTCCATAGAAATTCTGTCTTTATTAAGCAGAGTAAACAGGGGGGTAGCTGTTCTGCTAAAATTTTCTATGAATCTCCTATAGTAGCCTGCATGACCCAGAAAACTTCTAACATCTGTCTGATTTTTGGGTGAAGGTAACTGTCTGATCACTTCTATCTTGTTTTGATCCACTTTGATCCCATTTGCTGAAATGTGGTGTCCCAATACAATTCCTTCCTCCACCATCATGAAGCACTTTTCATGGCTCAGGGATAATTGATTTTTCTCACAGCATTTCACTACTTTCTCAAGGTTTGTGAGAGCTTCTTCAAAGTTGTCCCTATACACAGTAAAGTCATCCATATAGACCTCCATGCACTCATTAGCTAATTCAAAAAAAATGGCTAAAACAAGCCTTTGAAATGTAGCTGGGGCATTACATAGTCCAAATGGAAGAACTTTGTAAGCAAAAGTTCCCCAAGAGCAGGTGAAAGTGATTTTGTCCTGATCTTTTGGTGCTACTTGGATTTGGTTATACCCACTGAACCCATCGAGGAAAGAAAAATACTTTCTCTTAGCAAGGTTGTCTAGCATTTGGTCAATGAATGGTAAGGGAAAGTAGTCCTTTTTTGTAGATTTGTTTAGCTCCCTATAGTCAATACACACCCTCCATTTCCCATTCTTTTTAGGCACTATGACTAGGGGTGAGACCGATGACTGTCTGAGATTGGATATATAAACCCTGCTTGTAGTAATTTTTCTATTTCAGTCTTAACAATATCTTTTAAAGAAGGATTCAATCTTCTCTGGGGTTGTTTGACAGGTTTGATATTGTCAGTGTATATATGATGGGTATAGATCTCAAGAGGGATGCCCTTCATATATTGGTATTCCCAAGCAAAAGCTGCTGAATGGGAAATTAGAAGTTGGATAAGTTTTTCTTCCTGATTTGCTGTTACCTGAGTATTGATATTAAGTGTTTTCCCTGGTAAAATCATGACTTGTTTGTGATTTGATCCATGGATGTAGTTAATCCATATACTGGAGTCATGGTATTGAGGGGACAAGAATGTGGAAGCAACATGTGGAACGTGGCTAAGTCTCTGTAAAAGGTCTCCCCATAAGGAATGATATTTGCTACGGTACAATGAGTAGAAGTGAGAAGTTCTCCCCTAGAATCTTGGGCAAGCTCCATCACATCCTCATTAATTAGGATGTGGGTAATGTCTTCTATTGTATCATAGTAGATTTCTTCTTCCAAATCACCCAAATGTTCCTTGATGGTGACCATAGCTACTGAGGCACTATTTTCCATGTTATCTGGCTCATCCACCCATACTCTTCCTATATAATGTATAGATGGTTTAGCTGGAGGATACAAAGATATTTTATTCAAATCTATCCCATTAGAAATGACCATATCCCCAGTTTGACAATCAATAGATGTTGCTGCTGTAGCCAACCATGGTCTTCCTAATATCAATGGATAAGCATTTCTCTGGTTTCTTGGTTCTAATATCAGGAAGTCTACTAGAAATTCCCATGATTCTATCACAATTGGAACATCAGTAATTACTCCTTTCAGAATAGCTACTGACTGGTCAGTAAGTTGAAGGATTGTAGTCGTGGATTGGATACCTGTTAGGGCTAATTTGTCCATTGTATGAATTGTCATCACATTAATTGCTGCTCCCAAATCAACTAAAACATTTGAAATTTCTACCCCTGAGATGAAAACAATTATGACAGGATTTTTAGGGTCTCCATATTTTGGGAGGAGCATTTCTCCCTTCAATAGATCTACTACTTTCCCTTCCACCTGGATTGTAGAAGGAAAGTTTTTCTTCCTGCCCTGTGTTTTGACACAATGTTGTTTGATGAATTGGTTCAGTTTTGACACATCTCTAATTGCTTCGAGGAGTGGAATTTCAACGTTTAGTTGCCTGATTTCTTGTGAAAGTTCTGATTCTAGGGTAGATTGGACTTGTTTTTGTAAGATCTTTTTCTGGGGAACATGCTGTTTGAGCCGTTCTGGGTATGGTGCTAGATTTTCCATCTCCAAAGCATCTTTGGAGCTTTTATCAGAAGTGTGTCCAGGAATGTTCTTTGAAGTCAGCCTTTTAGGAGGAACTCCAGAGTTATCCAAGGATGATTCTTTTAGCACTTTTTGGTAGTAATCTCCTCTAGAAGTTGAGTGGATGAATCTTTAGGTTCCTCATCATTGGTTACTTCAACTATAGTTGGAGGAGATGGTCTTGGGAATGGTTTCCCAGAATGCAGCTGGAGATTATTTGGATATATAGCGTTAATACTAGCCATGTTTTCTTATTTTGTCATGTAAACAGTTGCTCCTTGGTTATTTCATGGATTTGGTATAGGTTGAGCTAGTAAGGGTGGTTGGCTAACTGGCTCATTTTGTGACTGACCTTGTGTGTTGGAGGGTCTAGTTAGTAATGCTTGTTGTTGAGGTTGGAAATGTCTAGGTTGTCCCTAGTATTATTGATTATATCCCTGTTGAGGACCCCATTGAGGTTGCATGTTTTGTGATCCAAACTGTGGTGGCCACTGTTGATTCCCCCAGGGCTGATTTTTTAATTTTGGTTTTGCCAATGTTGATTTGGCCAATCCTGCTGTCCCTAAGGAGGATTATTCTGAGGCCCATTCCAAGTTGGATTCCATTGATTATTTCCCCAATTAGAAGGGCCCCTGTAAGAACGCTGGTTTGGATATTGATTATAAGGGAAATTTCCAGCCTATTTTTGTCCCACATAGTTCAATTCTTCTTCTATGATGACATTCTTCTTACTCAACCTTTTTAGGGCTGGAAGTTGACTACATTCACTAGTCAGATGTTCCCTGTCACAGATCTGATAGATGTTTGATTTGTCTAAAGAACATTCTCTCAACAGATGCTTGTTTCTACACCTAGGACAATAGATGGAGAGTGGTTCAGTTGTTCTATTTTGATCAGTTGTTCTAGTTTTTGCCTAAATCCCATCCAATGTGGTATTTAGTTGGACCAAAATATCTATTTTCAGATTTGCAATCTCTTCCATTAACTGTCCTATTTCATTCTTCCCTTTGAAGGTTTTGGATGATCTCACTCCATCTTGGGTTCTAGAATAGTTCTTGCAGAGTTCTTCTATAGCAGGTATATCCATTTTGTTGATATTTCCTTTTCCCATTAGATCCAGTGCCTGTTTGGATTCTTTATCCAATCCTTTTACAAATAGGGTTCTGGCCAAAGAGTGATTTACTAGGTTGCCATACCTTCTCAAGGTGAAGTTAAACCTATCCACATAGTCTCTAAGGTCTCTTCCTCTCCTTGTTTAATTTTGAACAATTCCTCATTTTTATTACTGATTCTATAGTAATCTTGATACTTTCCTAAAAACTCTATTTCCATCTTATCCCAAGAATGGATAGAGTTCTGGGGTAAACTCATAAACCATCTCATTGTAGAATCTTTCAGGGTTGAAGGAAACAGTTTGAGTTTTTGGTTATCTAATCCGTAATCATAAGTTTGGCATACCACTTTGAATTCAAACAAAAACTGATCTGGATCCTCAGAAGAAAGACCTTTGAAATTTGGCAAGTGTGCTGGTGAAATATTTTTCATAGGAGCATTGTCTTCAACAACCAGAACAATGGGATATGAGAAGGTTCTTGGAGCCTGATTTTCCTCCTCTTCATGATTATCATCCATGTCTAGTACCGGTTCTTCTCTTTGAGATTCTAGGAAATTAGGTTCTATCAAAGGATCTGCCTGGAACTTTTGTTGTAATTCTTGGATATAATCAGCGAGTGGGAGATTTGGAGGATTTAAGGGATTATTGATTTGAGGTACAGCTTCCAAGGTAGGTTCTAGGTTTCTTTCTTCAACAAGATCTTGTGCCACCCTATTGCTTTCTGCCATAGTTTGTTGATGGGGTGTCTGTTTTATGTATCTTCCTTTTAAATCTCTAGCTCTAACCATATAGATGTAACCTAAAACTGTTTAGCTAAGTTTCCCTAATTAACATAATATCCTCATCAATGACACCAAAAATGACAAGGGTCATTGTACCTTATCATTTAATCATATTTCTTTTATCAAATCCAGGGTTGTGTCCTTGGCTATCTACAATTAGGAATCCTATAGTTTCCAGTCTTCTCTAACTAACTCTAATGACTTCTACTGATTTAAAGGAACTGATCTATCTGCTATGAAATGAATTCCAAGAAAATTGAAAATAGAACTGAACAGTAAATTACTTAAAATAAATCTATAAACTGAAACATGCATCTATCTATGAAAATAGTAAATATCTTTTAAAGCAAAATCTGAAACAACGAAACAACAGTACTAGCCTTCTGCCTTAGTGGTGAGAGTGGGCCCTTGCTCCACACCCTTAGGGCTGAAGACTAAAGTAAAGAATCAGCACAAGATAATGATATCACAACTCAATTCAGTCCAGTTGCATCAGCTTTGTATTTTGCAAAATATTAATATCAAAATGAGATTACAGAAATCAGAAGAAAAAAATTGCTATCTTTTTCTATTTCTTCTGTAAGTATATATAAAATTAGTGATGATATATCACTTATCTTATCTACCAGTTCTTCTATGAGATGACATCCATCTCTTTATTATACTAGCTATCTAACTACAGAAAATAACCATGCAATAAAAATAAATTGAGCGGAACAGAAGTCCACTCTAAATCTAAGTTTTAGTCTTAATATATTTGGGTAGCGAGGCCCTGAAAATATGGATATTAAATTAGTTTTATTAGTAACTCATGCAAAAACTAAAAAGAGATAAAACTCCCAGCAGTTAACTAGAGATTGCTCTTAATCACTCATGTGATGATTTGAGTAATATCAGGGGTATCACGATCACCACTGAAAGTGTCTGACCGATAGCTGTGCTGGAAATCTACTCTGCTCTAAAGAGGTGTCAGAGATGTATGTCTTTGTCTGCAGCTCTGGAGATATAATTGTGGCCTTCTTGCTCAGCTCTGGAGATGCTCTAAACTTCAGTCCAACTTCGGAGATGCTTTTCCTCTTTACTCCAAAACTTTTGATGTCGTGGTATTCTAATATTGTCTTTGGAGATCATTAGGACTACCTCCAGAGATGCACAAAATTGCTAACCCGAACATTTGCACCTGTTGATTCAAAAAGAGAAGTTTTTCTGCATATTTCCACTAATTCCATGCACATTAGTCCTTTAATCAGAAATCACGATCTTAAGTAATTCATCTCCTATTAATCATTATTTAGAACAATCTTGCTAGCCTATTCGGGCGCAATCATCAAGAAGATGGAACCAGAAAGGAGAAAAAGAGAGGTAAAAAGATGTATTTCATGAGTGCTACCTGGTACTCATCAAAGATCTTGATTTCTTACGTGGCATCACCCATATAGTGTACAATGATACACCACCATTGGCGAGCTACGTTGCGAAACCTCAAGACTCTTGCTCAAACATAACAAGTAATCAACTTACTATTCCTCTTCCTAATTTAGGAATTCAAATTTTGACATCTTCACAAATGGCTACTAGTGCTCCATAGATGGTAGTGCAGATACTAATTTGTCTATAGGTGTTGTAAATCCCATTAACCAATATGGGTTTGTTCTGCCCTCAAGCCCCTTGCAGTTTATTTTCCCTATTGGTGTTGTTCTCTCTTTTGAGGAGTTAGTAAATTAGTTTTTGCAACATTTTCAAGCTAACATTGGACCAAAGGTCAGGTTTATTGACCTCGTTCATTTTTAGAAGGTAATGACTAAAAAAGTAACTGATTTTATTTTCTGTTATTATAAGCACAAAAATCACGCATTGCCTTCACGAGGACCCCTATGATGATTCAAATCCTTGTCACGTACATGTAAGCGTGAAATAATGTCCTTTAAACAATAGGCCTCTTGATGACGTGTCCTCCTTTCTTGTCTTGTGTTATTTCTTCCTTGTCGATTTCCCTCTCTCCCTGTTTGTGACGCTTTTCAAAACTTGTTGCAACATTTGTCGACTTGCATTTTCTAGCTTTCAACCATGTTCCTAAGCCTTGTGAGTGTCTTATAGGTGAGTTTTCACCTCTCCCCTATGTTTTTCCTCTAGTGCACCTCCTAGAAGTCTTCTAGAGGTCCCCTTATCAATCTTCATCTTTCGGTTTTCAGTTTTGTCAAACCAATCCAAATCTCCCCCTATTATTTCTAGATCTCCCTTGGGAGATCTTGCTGACACAAGTGGAGATTTAGATTCTTCCACATGACAGACCTATTTCTTAAAGTAGAACCCCTCATTTTTTTCTCTTCTTGCATCTCCCATCTCGTTTTTTTGCTTCTAACCTTGTCCAACCCGAATCTCCCCTGGGAGACCCATGGTTTCCCAGGGGTGACCCTGTCTGGTGAAAGTGGTGACCTTGCCATTTTTATAGCTGTGGAAAAACTCAAGTTTCTCTCTCATTTTTGCTCCATTTTTGCCTATTTTTCTTTCTATTTGCATGGTTTTTGATCCTTAATATAGAGTTAACTATTTCATGCACCCATACATGCATCATTAGCTCTATTTGATCTCAAATTAACTCTCCAATCAATCTCATGCATTCCCTCACCACCATTTCCTCTTCAGTGATAAGCTATCTTTGCTTCATCACTCTCTAATCAATTGAGTTCACTCTCTAATCAAATTAGTGAACTCCCCAATCATCTTTGTTAACTCATCAATCAAAATGAGTTAATTCTTCAATCAATTCCTTCTTCTAAACCTATAAATTCACCCCTCCCTCAAGCACAAAGGGAGGTAAATCCATTGTGCACACGGCTCTTGCCAATTTTTCTCTCCAACTTAGCATTCAAATGCTCTTATAGGATGAAGGTGCCTTTTGCTTTATTTGTTCAACCAAGTAGCGTCACGCTGCTTTATTCTTTGCCATTTTGCTCAATCCAAGCTCTCATTGAGCTCATACAAGCTTCATCAAAGCTTCTTTTTGCATCTTTGCGTCATTTTGTTGCCAAGAGGATCACCTACTACCACAAAAGGATTCAAGGTTGCCTATTACAAGGATTGTTGAGGGATAGTGGAGTCAACACATCTTCATTTCTCTCAGGTTCCTTCATTGTTTTTGTTCAATTAATAGTAATTAGAGAATCAAATTTGCTCATGGGAATAGTAAAACATTGCTTTTTCCTTGATAATTAGATCTTGCATGTTAGATTAATTGCTTTCATATTTCTAGATCTAGATTGTTAGAAAAAGCATTTTCCCTTTCCATTAGATTAGATCCCTTTGAAATCATCAAAAACACAAAAAACATAGCTTAACATAGCATTAGAAAATTCATATAGGATTGCATACATATTTCCTTTTCATAGATTAGAAGCACTTTTATTTCCAAAATACTTTAAAAAATACAAAAAAAAATGTTTTGTGTATCATTTCAGTTTGCATGCATATAGAAACTCTAGATTAGACAAAATAGCAAACCCTCGATTCCATCACAAGGTAACCACAATTAAACGAACTAGTCAAACCTTTGATTCCATCACGAGGTAAACATAAAGTCAAAACACAAGTCAAACCCTAGGTCAACGAAACCCTAGGTCAAAAACCTAGATCTGGTTAAGGTTAGTAATCACACATTTACCTCCCTCCTAATCCATGAATGTGCTTAGGAGTAAGAGGAGAGTGGGTGAGGGATATCCATGATGAGATCCAAGTGATCTATCCAAGACCACAACATGAAACATTTGTTTTACCACAAGGAGACCCATTTGTCCTCTTGTTGTTAGAAGAAACTAGACAACGACAGATACAAGAACTCTTGCAACACTTGCAAAGACAAGAGGACATCAATGAGAACAATCATGTACCCACATAGAGGTGGAATCTTAGGAATCCAAACAGGAGAAGAGAAACCAGTGACCCTTTGGGTCATAGGGTTATCTCAACTACAACAACAATCAAATGAAACATACAACAAAGCACACAATAACAAAGGCCACATTACTTGCCGACCCCTCTCCACGAAGTCTAGCTCTCCAACGAGCCAGACCCCCAATGTGTCTCACCTCCTCTCGACTGGCTAATTCCATGTGAGCAAGAGTGACGTGGCGGATCGCCCCTTGGCAAGGAGGGAAAGGTTCCATGTGCGTGCCGAAATCTGACCCGACAGCCCCAGGCAACCGAAGTCACAATTTCGAGCGCACATATTTTACTGAACTTGATGTGAATAGTAGAGACTCTTGGTTATGCTATTTGTGTTTCTATTGCAAACATCTCAAAATAGTTAATAGAAACTTCAAAACATTTTCACACCATTCTTCATAGCCACTTTTGTCACTTCAACTTCTATTGCTTACACCATCATCTGTTCCATTTATTATGCGGTGTCTATGGCACCCCTGAATATGACGGAACCCGACTTAAACCAAAGGAACATTCCCTCAACAAAACCAAAAACACCTTCCTTCAGAAGGTATGTACCGCTACATCCTAACGTGCCAATAACCAACTGTTATGATTACGAGGATTCTGACTATGAGCAAGATCTAAGAGAATCCAGGCATTCTCTATCTTTCAACAACCTGGCTTGGGAAGAAAATTTGACCATGACAAATGCCCCACATAAAGCAAAAGGGTGAGGTCGGAGATACATTGACCCAAACAAATTTCCTCAAGCACATCGAATACCCATCTCGATGAGGAGGTTAAACGGTTAGAAAAACTTCTGCAAGAAACCAAAGATGTTTAAGAGGCATTAAGGATTGCCTTACAAGAAGAACAAAAAGAAAATACTGCACCCGAGGAAGCACATTACCATGAAAATATTTGAAGAGAACATCCTAGAAATGAGGAAGCTCCTAGAGTTGCCACCCCTACAGATTTAATCGTGACTCTAGTACAGAGAATCAAAATCCTGGAAGCAGAGCAAGCTGTTCCGGAGAGAAGACAAAAGTCCCATGAACAGGACCAAGGGGCATCACAAAATCCTCCCTACCTTAATTATTATTCACGGAACACTAGCAATGACACATGTCTGAATGTGAATCCTCTTGTTCAGAATAATCAAATGAGTCCAATGATGGGTTATCAAAACCCACCTATGGGGTTATTATTGTCAACCCCACAGTCTCAAAGTGCCTTTTTAGGAATGTATCTTGAATATTTGAAAGAACCCTTGGACCAAAACATAATAAGTGTGCAATTACCTCCACCATTGCTTGATCTCCCGAAGTTCAAAGGAGAAGGAGATCCAAATTCACACATTAAAGTCTACACCACGGCCATAAGAGAACTCCTCCCTTGGGATGGGGTTGTAGCAAAGATCTTCCCAAAAACTCTTTAAGGCATCACTCTGGATTGGTATTATCATCTCCCAGAAGCTTTAATATATTCATTTAGACAACTCATCAGAGAGTTTTTCATGGCATTTGACATGAACAAACTTGTTAAAACATGAATCAGAGAACTCCTTACAATGAAACAAGAACCAAATGAATCTGTGGCCCATTTTTTCACTCGATGGAGGCAAGTCCTCTATTCTTCAACCAGTGCTCCCAACATGGACCATCGAGAATTGTTTGATCTCTTCTTGCATGCTCTCAACAAAGAGATGAGAGAAGATGTCTAAAAACTACCATACAAATCCTATGAAGAGGCATTAGAAAGTGCCTTAAGGATTAACCAAGCCGCCATCGACAGTGGTCAGAAGACTTATGATACCAATGGAAAACTTCAAACATCCAAAGGAATCGAAAAGACTGTAGCTAACGTGCCTTAGGAGAAAGATATCAATATCATAAAAAGTAATCCTAGTAATGATAAATGGCAACAAAAAAGAAATCAAGGATCAAATTGACCTTCATATGACCCTAATACTTATTGCTGGTTCCACGGGACAAAGGGTCATGAAACAAAGACTTGCTATGGATACAATAAAGCTATCTCTAAACTTACCCTGGATCAACAAAAGAACTTCCTCAAAATTCTCCATTCCTAGAGAAAAGAGAAGGAGCCTCAAAATGAGAAAGGAAAGGCCAATCAAAACCATTCCAATAACATAGAACTAGACAAGGAAGTGTTCATGATCCATGAAGAGGAACATATAGATCGAATGGAGAATGTCTTCTCACAAGTGATAAATTTGTTGAGAGCCTCTCCCTCACATCGTAAGACATTTTTGGAAGTGTTGGAAGTAGGATGTTCAACACAAGAGGAATAACCCCCTCTTATATTCGATATTTCCAAACTACCTCAAAGTGAAGGAAGTAAGAAAAAGGATTCACCCCTATACATACAAATTCAAGTCGAAGAGGTCACTGTAAAAAGAGTCCTGGTGGATGAAGGACCAGCCAATGTCCTTTCTATGAAGGATGGGATGTAGCAAAATAGGAATCAAGAAGCAAACTGCCACATTAAGGATTTATGATAGTCATGACATCCAAATAATCAGAAAAATCAGCCTACCACTCACTCTGATGGGAAAAACTATCTCTATGGATTTCTATGTTATCAACTGAGAAACCAATTACAACATGATCCTTGGGAGGCCTTGGATTCATGCCATGAAGGCCATTACCTCCACTCTATTTCAAGAAATACATTTCCATCATCTAGGAAAGGTCATCATAGTCAAATTAGACCCTGATCCTTTTAGTATTTACAGAAAGGAATAGGAGGAAAAAGATAAGAAGCTGAAAATGCAAGAAAAATAGAAAGAAGAAACTCACGACATTCCAACAAGTACAAGTGCTCACAACATATCCTATTAAAGAATGGACAATCTTAGGGAATTACCCTTTGATCATCACACCACTAAATCCCATGCCCCATTTGGCTTAGCAGCCATTCCATGTGTCAATTAATGGGATATCAAAAACCTCTTAGTTGGAACAATTGAAATCATCAAAGAAGGGGACGAAAAAGAAGAAAAACAAACTTTCACTTGTGAGTTTGGAGAAAAACCTCATTCGCAAAACCATGAGAGTTTATGGACCTTACATTTTGATGGAGCTAGTTGCAAGACAAGGGTGGGAATAGGGCTAATCCTAACATCTCCCAAAGGAAAAGTCCTCCCCTTCGCCTTCAGACTAGACTTCTTTTGCACCAACAACATCACTGACTATGAAGCTCTGTCCCTAGGAATCACGCTAGCCTTGAGGATGGGAGTCAAGAAAATCTCTGCCTTTGGAGATTCTCAGTTGATAATCAATCAAGTTGCTAAAAATTATGAAACAAAATTAGAACAGTTGCGACCTTATAAAGAAGCCATCAGAAAGCTGGTTCAATTTTTTGATTTCTTCTCTATCAAAGCCATACCTAGGGAAGAAAATTAGATGGTAGATTCGATGGTCGCTTCGGCCGCATTATTTTCACCACATGCTCAATTGTAAAATTTAGAATATATTGTCTCAGTGCGTGGAGAACCATTATTGGAAAGCAAAGAATTATTGAATATCCTAAATTATGCCATGGGTCAAGGGGAGAGACCTGTTGCAAGTATGAGGTGAACCAGTATTGTCATTGATGTCAACATACTCATATTGCATTGACAAGAGGGATTCGATGAGCAGTGTGCTGAGGATATTGAGAAAATTAGCCTCAGTCAGGAATAGTGAAGAACAGTGATGAGAAGAAGGCAAATATATTGTATAGGATGCGAACCGGAGGATGCGGATTAAAGGGTTTGTAGATATGAGTCTTGAGATGCTTTAGTCAGTATTTCAGAGGTCCGCATAAAGATCTGAAGGAGTTGTGGCTGTCGGTGTGGAACCGGTTCCGGTAAGTGTTCAGAAGTGACAGAGGATCACAGAAAGGTCTGGTGACGTCCAGAACTGTATGATCCTAATCTGCAGATTGGAAGGAGTATTTGGGATGTCCTTGTGATGTGTCATCTCGAGTTGTGTATGATTTGGAGGTCCGGAAATACCTTTTGCATTATGACAGTGGCGACAGACAGTGTTCTTGAAGTTCCAGATGAGGAAGAGAAGAGATTCCAGTACGTAGAGAAAGTGCAGATGTACCTTGTCATTCAGGCAGGCTTGTGAAGGTTCTTGGATCATATTGAGGTTGTGTTGATTGGTCCGCATTGATGGTAGAGCCCGGAATTGAAGATAATCTTCCGGATGAAGTTCTTGCTCTGTTTTGCCAACCGGATGAGTTGTTCATCCTGCGAATGCTCTTGTGGTGGCCGACTGGATGTGTTATTCATCTTGCGGATATTCTTATAGTTGATTGCCGACTTAGATAAGTCGATGTCTTGTATAAATAAAGGTTTGTGAGTCCATTTGAAGGGTGTGATGCGAGGAAGTGAGTGGTGTGGTGAAGAAGAGCACGAAAGACAGAACAGAGGTTTTTGGGCTTAAATGGAACTGATCCAGACATGGTAAAGATGTCATTCTCTAGTTCAAGACTGTGATTCTTATCACTTTGTAGACAGTGTGTCTCCTTGTAGGCAGTGGGCCTCTTTGTGAGCAGTGTGCTCAGGCAGTGAGCCCTAATTGGCAAGTGCCATTTTTGTAATTCCTTATTCTTCTAACAGAGAACAATCTTTGGGTTAATCACCCCGTGGTTTTCTCCCTTAACCGAGTTTCCACGTCAAAAATACTGTGTCATGTGTTTCTATTTCATAGTATTGTTTGTTTGATTCAATGTTGCTTTGATTAATAAAGTTCCCAAGGAGAAATAATTAGGATAACTGATTCACCCCCCCTCTCAGTTATCAACAATTGGTATCAGAGCAAGGTTCCTCTGAAAGGAGCTTAACCGCTTGAGGAGATCTAGGATGTCGTCATACAAAAAGGATAGTCCGAAGTTCGATGGAACCAATTTCACTCTCTAGAAGGGTCGCATGAAATGTCACTTGGAATGTATGGGAAAAGCATACTTGGCCATGGTTTCAAAACCATATGTACCTCCACAAGGTGGTCCGACAACTCTGAATGAAATCACAGAAGCTGAAAACAATCTGCGGACCAAGGAGGCTCTTCTAAGCGCATTGAATGACTTAGATCTCTCAAATGTTATTGACCTACCAACTGCATATGAGATCCTGACTAAACTGGAACTTCTGTATGAAGGAGATGAGTTTGTCAAGAGTGCAAGGTTGCAAAGTCTGAAAGGGAAATTTGAAAGATTGAAGATGAGAGATGATGAAAACATCACTACTTTTATGCCAAGAGTGAATGAACTAGTGTGTGGAATTAGAAATGCTGGTGGAACTCTGGATGAAAATGAGATTGTTTGCAAAATCCTCAGATCCCTTCTTGCTGCCTACAAAATCAAGGTTGCTGCAATTGATGAATTCAGAGCCCACATAACCGTCACAAGAGAACAATTGGCTGGCAAGCTAGCTGCATTTGAAATGACCGAGTTTGGAGATGATCCTCCCAAGACTGAATCTGCTTTCAAAGCCAGTGCCTATGTGAAAGGCAAACAGAGATTTGATCCGGGAGAAAACTCTTCAAGGAAGATATCATGGTATGATCAAGCAAGAAGAGACATGGAAGAAGAAGAAGCAGAAACAGCTCAACTTGAAGCCCTCATCGCAAAAAGACTACCAAGAGGATCCGATAAGTATGAAGGAAAACTACCTTTTAAGTGCTTCAACTGCAATAAGATTGGTCATTTTGCTTCAAGATGTCCGAAAAAATCTGCACGGTCTAATACTAATAGACAAAGGTTTCAAAAGAACTGCTATTATGTTCATGAAGAAGATGACAGTGAAGAAGTAATAGATGATGATTCAGAACTAGGAAGCAAATCCGGAAATGAATGGGTGTTTATTGCCATCAAGGAAGAAGATTCAATACTCTCTGAATCTGTCAATCACAAGGTTGTGGAAAAAGCTTTTGCTGCTCAAGTGGAAGAAAAGGATGATTGGGTTATTGATAGTGGATGTTCTCACCATATGACCGGTAACAAGAATAAGTTTTTGAATTTGGAAGGGTATGAAGGAGGAATGGTAAAATTTGGTGACAATTCTGCTGGCAGAATCAGAGGTAGGGGAACTATTTCCTTTGATGGAAAGAGCAAAACAGGTAATGTACTATATGTTGAAGGATTGAAGCACAATCTTCTCAGTGTTGGTCAGTTAGTAGACAAAGGCTATGATCTCCGGTTCAAGAATGGAAAATGTAGAATCCTTACAAGCTCCGGAACTGAAATTGCATCCAGTACTCAGACAAAAGGTAATATCTTTCATCTGGTTGGTTCAAATAAAAGTTGTCTGTTTGTTCAAGTTGATCTGAGTTGGTTATGGCATAGAAGAATGTGTCATGTAAATTTTGATAACATCATCAAGATAAGCAATACTTAGGCTATAAGAGATCTTCCAAAATTGATGAAACCTACAAATAGTTTGTGCAAAGAATGTCAGCTAGGTAAACAGAGCAGAGTCTCTTTCAAAAGCAAAGATCAGTCCTCTACCAGATTGTTGGAATTAGTACATACTGATCTCTGCGGTCCGACAAGAATCAAGAGTCTGCAAGGTGATAGATATTTCATGTTGTTAATTGATGACCATTCCCGGATGATGTGGGTTACCTTCCTAAAAGAAAAATCAGAAGCATTTGAGAAGTTCAAAATCTTCAAAGCTATGGTAGAGAATCAAACCGGATTAAAACTGAAGTGTCTAAGGTCTGATAGAGGTGGTGAATTTACATCTAGTGAGTTCATTGACTTTTGTGAGAAGCAGGGTATAAGGAGACAATTGTCTGCTCCTAGGACTCCACAGCAGAATGGAGTAGTTGAAAGAAAGAACTGAACCATCCAAGAAGCTGCCAGGACAATGATGTTGGAAGCAAATATTCCTTAGATGTTCTGGAAAGAAGCTATCAGCACTGCAGTCTACACTCTAAATCGAGTTCAAATCAGAAACAATACCGGTAAGACCCCCTATGAACTCTGGTTTGGCATCACTCCTACTGTGAAATATTTCAGAGTATTTGGTAGCAAGTGTTATATTAAAAGAGATGAAGATCTAGGAAAGTTTGATGCTAGAAGTGATGAAAGAATTTTCTTGGGTTACTCTACTCAAAGCAAAGCATACGGATGTTACAATAAGAGACTGAGGAAGATGATAGAAAGCACTAATGTGAAAGTTGATGAAGGAATTGAAAAGCCCTCAAGATTTTATGAATTTGATGAAGATGACCAAGATGGTGTTCAGGTTCAAGGAACTCAATCCTCTCCGGTAAGACAGAGTCAGCCTGATCCGGTAAATCAGGAAGAAGAGATAGGTTTGAATGAGTTTGATCAAGAAGCAGCAGTGCAGGATACTCCCAAAATTCCAAGGTATGTAACACTGAACCACTCTGAAGATCAGATCATAGGTGACAGAAGCAAATGTGTGCAAACTAGAAGGAACATTGCTCAAAATCAGGATGAATGTTGTCTGGTTTCAAAGATTGAACCTAAAACAATAAATGAAGCCTGCAATGATGAAAACTGGACCAAAGCAATGAAAGATGAATTGATGTCAATTGAGAAAAATCATACTTGGGATCTTGTTCCCAGACCTAGAGATAGGAATGTGATTGGAACCAAATGGGTCTTCCAGAATAAATTAAATGAAGCTGGTGAAGTAATCAGAAACAAAGCTAGATTGGTCTGCAAAGGCTACTCTCAAATAGAAGGAATTGATTTTAAAGAGACCTTTGCTCTGGTGGCAAGAATTGAAGCAGTCAGATTATTTCTTGCATTTGCTGCCTTTAAAGACTTCAAGGTATATCAAATGGATGTCAAGTCTGCCTTCCTAAATGGTGACCTGGAAGAAGAAGTTTACATTGAACAACTGGATGGATTTCAATTGTCTGACAATGATGATATGGTCTGCAAGTTGAAGAAAGCATTGTATGGATTAAAACAAGCTCTGAGAGCATGGTATGAAAGATTGGATAAATATCTTGTGCAGATTGGATTTAGCAAAGGTACTGCTGACAGTAACTTATATTTCAAAATTGATCATGAAAACATTTTGATTGTTGAAGTGTTTGTGGATGATATCATTTTTGGAGGAAGAGATAGTATGTGCAAAACTTTTGCAAATCAGATGAAATGTGAGTTTGAACTGTTTATGCTTGGTGAAATGAATTTCTTTTTGGGTCTGCAAATTACGCAAACAAAGAAAGGGATCTTCATTTCTCAGACCAAATATGTGAAAGAATTGTTAAGGAAATTTGGTATGGAAGATTCAAAGCCAATGAACACTCCCATGGCAACCGGATGTAAGTTGAGCAAAGATGATGACTCCCCAAAGGCAGATCAGACAAAATATAGATCAATGATTGGTGGATTATTGTATCTCACTCAGACCAGACCAGATATAATGCAGGCTGTTGGTCTTGTAGCAAGATTCCAGGCTGATCCTAAAGAATCTCATGTTATGGCAATCAAAAGAATTTTTAGATACTTGAAAGGGACAGCTGAGTATGGTCTATGGTACCCTAGAGATCCAGATTTCTCTCTTCATGCTTACACAGATGCAGATTGGGCAGGAGATGTGGATGATTGGAAGAGCACCAGTGGTGGAGCATTCTTTTTAGGGAAAAGATTGGTTTCTTGGCTAAGCAAGAAACAAGATGCAATATCTCTGTCTACAACTGAAGCAGAATACATTGCAACAGCAAGTAGTTGCACTCAAATCCTATGGATGAAGCAGATGCTAAGAGATATTAAAGTTGAATATGCGGAGCCTATCACAATTTTCTATGATAGTTCAAGTGCAATTAATATTTCCAAGAATCTGATATTACACTCTAAGACTAAGCACATATCTATCAAGTTTCACTTTTTGAGAGAACAAGTGAACAAGGAAGAAGTTAGGTTGGAGTATGTTCCCTCCAAGGATCAGATTGCAGATATCTTTACTAAACCTCTTCCCAAGGACTCTTTTGAATATCTCCGGGAGAAGTTAGGGGTCATGGCCCCTCCGGTGATGACCTAGGATGCACTGATGTGCATCAGTCCGGTGGATATCACAGTCATGTCTTGTGATCCGGATTGATGATGGGGAGTTGCTACTAAGGGGGAGCAGCTGGTATGATTCTGATGTGTTAGAATTGCAAGTATGAGCCCTTTGCCATTGATGTCAAAGGGGGAGAGAAGACATGTGAAAAACAAGTAGCTGATGATCAAAGGGGGAGCCGTAAATGAGGAGAAGACATATTGCTGATAGGGGGAGCAATGACAGAAAGGAGAAGTTCTTGTCTTGATGGTTTTTCACATCATACGTTGCCATCAATGACAAAGGGGGAGATTGTTGCAAGTATGAGGTGAACCAGTATTGTCATTGATGTCAACATACTCATATTGCATTGACAAGAGGGATTCGATGAGCAGTGTGCTGAGGATATTGAGAAAATTAGCCTCAGTCAGGAACAGTGAAGAACAGTGATGAGAAGAAGGCAAATATATTGTATAGGATGCGAACCGGAGGATGCGGATTAAAGGGTTTGTAGATATGAGTCTTGAGATGCTTCAGTCAGTATTTTAGAGGTCCGCATAAAGATCTAAAGGAGTTGTGGCTGTCGGTGTGGAACCGGTTCTGGTAAGTGTTCAGAAGTGACAGAGGATCACAGAAAGGTCCGGTGAGGTCCGGAACTGTATGATCCTAATCTGCAGATTGGAAGGAGTATTTGGGATGTCCTTGTGATGTGTCATCTCAAGTTGTGTATGATTTGGAGGTCTAGAAATACCTTTTGCATTATGACAGTGGCGACAAACAGTGTTCTTGAAGTTTCGGATGAGGAAGAGAAGAGATTCCAGTACGTAGAGAAAGTGCGAATGTACCTTGTCATTCAGGCAGGCTTGTGAAGGTTCTTGGATCATATTGAGGTTGTGTTGATTGGTCCGCATTGATGGTAGAGCCTGGAATTGAAGATAATCTTCTGGATGAAGTTCTTGCTCTATTTTGCCGACCGGATGAGTTGTTCATCCTGCGAATGCTCTTGTGGTGGCCGACCGGATGTGTTATTCATCTTGCGGATATTCTTATAGTTGATTGCCGACTTAGATAAGTCGATGTCTTGTATAAATAAAGGTTTGTGAGTCCATTTGAAGGGTGTGATGCGAGGAAGTGAGTGGTGTGGTGAAGAAGAGCACGAAAGATAGAACAAAGGTTTTTGGGCTTAAATGGAACTGATCCGGACATGGTAAAGATGTCATTCTCCAGTTCAAGACTGTGATTCTTATCACTTTGTAGACAGTGTGTCTCCTTGTAGGCAGTGGGCCTCTTTGTGAGCAGTGTGCTCGGGCAATGAGCCCTAATTGGCAAGTGCCATTTTTGTAATTCCTTATTCTTCTAACAGAGAATAATCTTTGGGTTAATCACCCCGTGGTTTTCTCCCTTAACCGGGTTTCCACGTCAAAAATACTGTGTCATGTGTTTCTATTTCATAGTATTGTTTGTTTGATTCAATGTTGCTTTGATTAATAAAGTTCCCAAGGAGAAATAATTAGGATAACTGATTCACCCCCCCCTCTCAGTTATCAACAAGACCAACCTGAGATTATGCCGAGAATGATGAAGCCATCTTGGAATATCTACATGCTTATGATGGACTTCCAAGAGTACACCACAAAAAGGATACATGCTCCTCCCCCATCCAGAAGACTATTTTGGAAACAATAAAGAAATCCTTTAGATTGAAGCAAACTTAGATTTGCCACCTGCCCCTCAAAAGTTTGATGAAGGACACCCATCTCTAATTGGAGATACAATCGACATCAATGTTGGAACACCTGAAAAACCTAGGATGTTAAAGCTAGGAGGAGAACTAAACGACGAGGAATTAGAGCAATGCACAAATTTCCTCATTGAATATTTAGATATATTCGCATGGGCATATTTAGACATGCCAAAGTTAGATCCCAAGGTTGTGGTGCATAATTTAGTAACAAAGCTAGATGCAAAACCCATAAAACAAAAGCCAAGGCCCATAAAGCCACAGGTAGTTGAAATGGTCAAGGAAGAACTAAAAAAATGTTAAATGTCAGTTTCATCAAACCAGTGGATTATTGGAATTGGGTGTCAAATATTGTCCCAGTTCTCAAGAAAAATGGAAAAATTTGGATATGTCTCAATTTTAGAGATATCAATCAAGCTTGCCCCAAGGACGATTTTCCTTTACCATCCATCGATCAAATTGTCGATTCAACGATAGGATACGAGGCCCTTTCCCTCATGGATGGATTTTCAGGATACAACTAGATCAAAATTTTAGAAGTTGATCAAAACAAAACAACATTCACTATTCCTTGGGGAACTTTCTACTACGTAGTTATGCCATTCAGATTGAAGAACATAGGAGCTACCTACTAGAGGGCAATGACGTATATCTTTCATGATTAGATACACAAGATAGTTGAAACATATGTTGACGACCTTATGGCTAAATTAGAACAAAGGTCTAGACATGTGGAAGACCTTCGCAAAATCTTCAATAGGCTCCAAGAGTATAAAGTAAGGTTGAACCCCAAAAAATGTGTTTTCAGAGTCACGACAGGAAAGTTGTTGGGATTCATTGTCTCACAAAGAGGCATAGATGTTGACCCAACCAAGGTCAAAGCAGTTTTGAATGCAACCCCACTGACAAGTGAGAGAGTAGTAAGAGCATTTTTAGGACAATTGGGCACAATCAGATGATTCATACCAGACATGACTTTCAAGGTTCATCCAATCAATCAGTTATTAAAAAAACAAGTGCGCATAATGTGGACCGTGGATTGTCAAAATTCATTTGAGAAAGTAAAGAGATTCCTGTTAACTCCACCCACATTGATGCCACCTAAACATGACAAACCCTTCATCTTATACTTCAGAGCCACCGATATCTCTGTAGCATGCATGTTGGCTCAGGAGGATGAGGGTGGAAGAGAAAGAGCCATCTATTTTGTAAGTTGAACATTGTTGGAATACGAGAAGAACTACACCCAAGCTGAAAAAGAATGTCTTGCTATAGTCTTTGCAACCCAAAGACTGCAACACTACATGTTGAATCAGGAAACTAAAGTCATGATACGATCCGAGCAATTGAGAACCTTTTTGAACCAGCCCTTGCTCTCAAGGAGAGCTGGCTGGTTCATAACCTTGTTAAGTGAATTTGAGCTAACCTATGTCAACCAAAAGGTAGTCAAGGGACAGATAATAGTGGATTGGTTAGCAGATAACCTAGTTCCTCAAGAGAAAGCTATGAATGAAGACTTCCTTGATGAAGAGATTTGCACGGTAGATCTCAAGAAATATGCCGCTTCGTACTGGTATAGAGATATTGTGAACTATCTCACAAACAAAACTTACCCATAAAACATGACCCCTTTGGGAAAAAGACGATTGCGTGCCCTTACCACGAGATATGTTTTAATAGGCGATGTTCTCTATTGAAGGGCCCTAGACGGAATATTGCTTCAATGCATTGATAAGGAAGAAGCCTGCACAATACTAGAAGAGTGCCATAGTGGAATATGTGGAGGACATTTTGGAGGGCATGCCACAACAAGAAAAATACACAGAATGGGATATTTTTGGCCCTGGTTACAAGGGGATATGATTAAGGTCGTAAAGATGTGTCTTAAATGTCAGGCATACGCCCATGTTCACCACACACAAACTAGAGATTCACAATCGATCATTACCCCTGGGCCCTTTTCCACATGGGGTTAGAATTGGTGGGTAAGATATCTCCCCCATCAACATATGGACATCTGTTCATCATTACCACGATAGAATATTTGAAAAAATGGGTGGAGGCCATGCCTCTCACCACAGTGTCAAGTGCTATAATAGATAAATTTATATTGAACCAAATCATTTGTCAGTTCAGAATCCCTCAGGTGATAGTGACAGATAATGCCTCATCCGTCAAGAATCCACAAGTAAGGGAGTTATGCGAGAGATTTCATATCAATCACAACTCTCCCTCAGTCTATTACCCTCAAGGAAATGGACAAGTAGAGGCTACCAACAAGACTTTGATGTCAATATTGGTTAAGATTGTAAAAGATTCTAAAAGAGATTGGCATTTACAGTTGTACCCAGCTCTGTGGGCATACATAACAAGCATCAGGACTCCAATTGGAACCACCCCTTATGCCCTCACTTTTGGATTAGAGGCGGTATTACCATTGGAAGTGGAACTGCCTAGCCTAAGAGTGTCATTACAAGGATTATTGGACAATGAAGAATATAGGACAGTAAGGTTAGCATAACTAGAAATAATGGATGAAACATGCTTGAGAGCTGTTCAAAGACATGATTCATATCTAGCAAGAATGAAAAAGCAATACAACAAAAAGGTCATCCCAAGACCCTTTCAAGTGGGAGACCTAGTGCTCAGGATAGATAATTTAATTGATAAAAGAGTTGGTGAAGGATGAAAATTTAGACCTAATTGGATAGGTCCTTACATGGTTAAAGAAGACATCGAAAATGGTGCCTATCTCTTGTGCACAATGAAGGGAGAGGAATTTGGTGAAACCGTCAATGCCCTTCACCTCAAGAAATATTATGTCTAAAAGACCAAAAAAATCATAAAATAAAAAATGTACAAAAAAATTATTAAAGTTCAAAAATGTCAAAAACAATTTGTTTCTTGCACTTCTGTATCATTCTGTTCATCCTGCATTACAGTTAGTGACTTTCTCTTGTACTATTTTCCTTTTAGTAAGGAGTCTAAGGTTGTCTAGATATACATTATCCTTTCAGGACCTAGAGATTCCCCATTTTTCACATATCCCCATTATCCCCCTTCACTCCCAGTGATTCTAATCAAAACCTAGCTCTTAGCTTTACACTAGTCCCGGTCTTAATGAGTCAAGATGTTAGGTCTAAACAAAGTTAGTACTCAAACCCACAATGTTCAAAGGAAGCTTGCAAGTAGACCTTCCCAATTCTTCCCTAGTATTAGAGAAGTCCAACCAGATTACAAAAACCTTAGGTGGCGCTCAGTCCCTTATCTTGCCTGGCCAAAAATGTTAGGATGATCAAAACTTTGAAGTAAGCAATCTAAGATCCGAGTGAATAAAAAAATGAGTGATCAAAATAAAAGTGTAGAAAAAGTGAGAATTGAGAGATCAAATCATTTGCATAGAAAAAGTTCTAAAAAGCATTCATTTCTTGGAAAGTCAAAATCCAAAAAAAAAAATCAAGTGAGGAAAAATACAAAAAAGAGTGAAAGAGAGAAGATTGCTAAATGTCCGTACTCTTGGGTGGAGATCAGTCTAAGTTCGAAGCCTCAAGGGTGACATTCTAACAGAGAAAGAGAGGTACAAAGTGTTAGATTCTGCTAGAAGCGAGAACCAAGCCAGGATCCGATGTTGGTCGTAGATCATATGCACCTCTAGTCGACAGATGATCGTAGATCAAAATAGTAGAATGAAGAGATATCTGAAATGAGAGAAAAATAGAGACAAAGAAAGAGAATTTTGAGAAGACTCTCAATACTCTCACTGAGCTATCACTGAACTAGTGAAGGTGAGAGGAGAGTGCTGTATATATAGCAAAAATAGGGCATATACATCCAAGAGGTGCATTAACTCCCATATCCCATAAAAGGTGGGAGGTTTTACCTACTTGGTAAATGCCAAAACATGTGGCATAACCTCCTTACAGGAAAAAAAAAGGAGTTATAAGAAGTCGCACATAAAGCCAAAAGAGTGTGAGAACTCTAACTACCCCATAACCTACTCAGGTAAGGACAAAATAGTGGTTATGAGAGGTGATACAAAAATCCAAAAAAGGATGTGTAACTCAACTACCCATGTGTGGGAGGGAGTTACACATGTAGCTGATGTATTTCACCACGTGTCCTCATATTAACCACATAAAATAAACTTAAGCAAGCTTAATAATATGTAGTAAAAAGAAATATCCCTAAGGAAAATAAAAAACCTACACTAACACCCCCCCCCCCCCCCCCCCTTAAGCATAACTTAGGTGGGTGAAAAGATATGGGTCTCGACAAGTCAAGCTTGGTGAGGTACCCATGTACAAAGAATTGCCCCCAAAAAGAGAAGAAGAAGCCCCCCTAAATAGAGAGAGAAAACACCCCCCAAAGTAGAGAGAGTGAAAGAGACTATAAAACCCCCCCACAATGAAGTAGCTCCGATGTTGAAGGAGGATGCCCATATATGAATGCTGAAGATGATCCATTTGTGGCAAATGACATTTCTCCCCTTAGGAATAAACAACTCCAATGGTGAATACTGAAGTAACTCCCACTCAAAGAAGCAAGGTGAGGAAGGAAGGCTCATGATGTATCTTGTCTCAGAACTCTGCTCAAGTGTCTCCATGTTGATGTCAAAAGATTTCACAACCAAATCAGGAGTCTCAAGCCTCATTGATGAAAGTGACAATCTAGAACCAAGTGGAAACTGAAATAGAACAAAATCCAAAGATGAAGACAGCTCCTCTAAAGACAAAGATGCCTTCTCCAAATGTTGCTCAATGATCTCCAAGCCCTTGTCAAACTGTGACAAATACTGATAAGATGAATCAGGTACCATGCAAGATTCAAGTATAGTTACCATTGATGTATGGTGCTCACCATAGTTAAGCCAACTGGACTGCTGAGAATCAGGTACTTATGTAGAAGATGTCAACATAAATGATGACATAGGTAGACAAAGAACATGAGGGTCTAATTGTTCTCTCAAAACATCTAAAGAAGATTCAACTTCATCAAAGAGAAGATGAATGCAGTCAATGGTGTCCCTCAAATCTAAAATGTGAGACTCCACAAACAAATATGCAATATCTGATAGATAGGAATCCCAATCAGGAAGACTGTAATGATCCTATTGCAAAGAATCATTGGAAGCTCTCAAAGAAGCATCTCTGGAATCTGATGAAGCAACAAGTGCTATATCAATGTATGTCACACAAGATGGGGCAAAAGAAGTCTCAGTATCATCCAAAAGAGCCTGGTCATCCAAGGAAACATCACTATCAGATGAAGATCCAAAGTCTCCATACAACTGTTGGATGATGTTCCAAGTAGTGAAAGGGCACTTAATGTGCTCTATGTGATGTAGACTATCCTCAGAAATAGTAATACATATTAGTCCATAGACCATGTCATTATTGTTAAACCATGCATTCTTCTGATCATAGTCACTTGGCTCAGGAATGAGTCCAAGGAGATAGGGCAATAGATCCTCCTCAAGGAATTGATTCTTTATCCCTTGTTTCCAAGACAAATAGTTCTCTGAGGTTAACTTAACAACAAAAGGATGGAAATAACAAAAATCCATGATGAAACCCCCAAAATGATTACAATAACCCATAAAAGATGTAACTCAAAGAGAGCACATAAAATACCCAGCCTTTCCACAAGTCTCAAAAATCACCTCCCCAGATATTACAAGGTTGGCACTTTATAATTAGTGTGATTACAAGGCCTTTTATCATATTTCAATGCTTTCTAGGTATCCAATTGCCAAATTTAAAATTTTTGATACAAATAAAACTGATACAAAATCTAAGAAAAACAACTTTATAGCTGTGTAATACTCTTCAATACCTTTCCAACACCTATTGATTTTTGAAAAACGAAGATTTGAGGCAAAAGAAAGACCTGTTGAAGAGAAAAAGTGCAGCAGCTTCAACGTACAATGTCTGATGGAAAATGATAGAATTTTTAAATGAGACCTACGTGGATGGAAAGTTCTCATTTCCAACTTTTCGTCAAGTACTCATTTGCAAAAATTTGACACTCGAGGCAAAAGTTATGCAAGTTTTAAGAAAGGTTGCTAAATCTACCCGTCAAAACGTCTCATGCCTGATTTTGACTCAATTTTCACAAAATTGCAAAAAATAACAGCTACCTGGATAGGCTTTCGACCCTAGGAACAAAACCCAGAAACCTTTTTTTTTTCTCTGAAAATGAGTAGAAGCTGGAAATTCGAAGCATAAATGAAAACGACTCCAGTAAAAATTTCAAAAAACATAACCCCGATTTGTTACCGTGTCCTCCAATCTCTGATTTTGGTGAAGTAAAAGTCACTTTTGACTTTCTCAAGCCTTTTGGACACTCTGGAAGTACTAAAAGATGCCTCCAATGTTACCACAAAGCTGCAATCACCTAGATCTCATAGGAACACATATGCAAACCAGATTAACCAGATGCCTATTTTCCTTTAAATTGTTATGATTCTCTAGTTCAATCAAGGATGCAGGAGAAGAGTATACTTGGTTTTTAAGAAAAATATTAGCCATCTAATAATCTCAAATCTCTCATATGAATTAGAAAAACAATGAGCTATACCAGCCAACACGACTTTGATACTATGTTAGATTCTGCTAGAAGCGAGAACCGAGCCAGGATCCGATGTCAGTCATAGATCATATGTGCCTCCACTCGATAGATGATCAAAGATTAAAATAGTAGAATGAAGAGATATCTAAAATGAGAGAAAAATAGAGACAAAGAAAAAGAATTTTGAGAAGACTCTCAATACTCTCACAGAGCTATCACTAAACTAGTGAAGGTGAGATGAGAGTGCTGCATATATAGAAAAAATGGGGCATATACATCCAAGAGGTGCTATAACTCCCATACCCCATAAAAGGTGGGAGGTTTTACCTACTTGGTAAATGCCAAAACATGTGGCATAACCTCCTTACATGAAAACAAAAAAGGAGTTATAAGCGGTGGCACATAAAGCCAAAAGAGGGTGAGAACTCTAACTACCCCGTAACCTACTCAGGTAAGGACATAATAGTGGTTATGAGAGGTGGCACAAAAAGTCAAAAAAGGATGTGTAACTCAACTGCCCATGTGTGGGAGAGAGTTACAGATGTAGCTGATGTATTTTGCCACATGTCCTCATATTAACCACAGAAAATAAACCTAAGAAAACTTAATAATATGTAGGAAAAAGAAATATCCCTAAGGAAAATAAAAAACTTACACTAACACAAAGCACACACATGCACTAGCTAAGCAAAATCAAAGAGTCTAGTATTCTCTAGGATCATCTTTTACCAAGGGACCCTTGTTTGTTCCTTTTTATCCTTTACCCCGGGTCTACCTTGCTTGTCATCTATGATCTAAGTCTAGCGAACACTAATAAAATTTGCTACTTGTCTGAGTTGAAAGATTGTCATCTTGTCTTATCTAGATAAGGATCAGTGTTTACCCTTTAGCAAAGTCTAGAGATTAGAAACACTCCATATTCACTTCCACTCCCCGCTTGAGTTTTCCTGAATCCTACCTCACAGCCTTGGATAAATTTCTTATATTAGGACAACTTGCAATCCCCTGAATTGAAAATTGTATTTAAGAGCAATCACATTGTTTGTTCCATATTGCATTCATGCCAAAAATCAGAAAAAGAGTCTCAAAGCAATAAAGTCAATGTCATAAATCACGACATTCCGTAAGAGTAAAAGTTTCATTTCAGCATTTCTTGTGTTCTTGCATTATCATATTGTGAACTGCATCTCATATATATATATCATAAAAAAATTACAAAAACATTTCATTGTTATCATACTTGCATCGTTAAAAGAGTTGAAAAGGTCAAACATAATCAAAAAGTTCCCAAAAACCTCCAAACATGCACAAGAGATGAGTACAAATTCGATAGGAGAAAACCATAAAAGGATAACCTTTGATACATCTGAAGTTCATACATAAGAGTATCAAAGAGCTAAGACAAAATGCTCTCGAGAAATGTAGAGACTCCCCATACAAGGGGGCACAAGTTCAAGAAGGGAAGTCAAGGGTAGTTTCCTCCAATGGAACCCTCAGGACTTCGGCTCCTCCATCTACGAGTACCACTCGTCACTTCATGAGACCTATGAGAATGGGGTGCTCTTCTATGAGCATGTGACTGAGAGGGCCCTGCCATGCTAGCATCGTATCGTCCAAAATTGAGGCGAGCCATCTCTTGAAGTACCTGGTTATCACCCTTAAGCATGTCAACCTGGGTCTTCAATTCTGTAGTTATCTGACACCCATGGTAGACAGGAGAAAAAATGTCAGTGTGTCATCCCGCAGTAGGAGGCACACTAGGATCATCCAAAAGATGATCACAAGTCATCCTCGTGAAGGGAGAAGCTAATCCAACATTAATCTCACAAACAAAGTTCCTCAACTCTTTGACACTACCTGAAATAACAAATGAAAAAGAAGGACCAAATCAATTCCACACAAAAAGAGAAAGGACAATGGTAGGTAAAAGTGAATAGACCAAAACTTACGTGGATCACCAGGTTGCCAATCAATGTCTAGCTGACACATCACCTCATCCGAGTGAGGAGGTCAAGGAACAATAGGAGGACCTTCGGGGATATCAGGAACATCATCATTTGAATCATCAATGTCATCAAAATCCTCATCCTCAGGAAGGCCCTCATCTGACGAATCATTACTATCTAGAACATAGTCCTCATAAGTAGACTCTGAGTCAACAGTCACAATCAAAGATCAGGAAGGAGTCCCTCTCCCTCCCCTCCGTCCTCCTCTAGAGACCCTAGTAATGAAGATGCCTGAAGTCAAAGGAGTCTAAATGACGTTTCATTGTCCAATCTCACCCATCTCTTGAACAATTCTGTAACAAGTAGACACTGGGGGCAAGTCCTTAGGGACATCCTCGCCAAACTGTTGTAAGTCATGATCAACTTGATGAGCCTCAACCAGACCATTGCAGTCTGTGATCTCAAAAACCTCACGACAGTACTCTGTGATCTCACCATCTTGGGCCCAAGCTCCCTCCATATCGCAATAAGGATCAATGATCATGTCCTCATCTGTGAGAGAAGCAACGGTGGGTAAAGTAGCATCAAAGTGACCAACATGCATCCACCTCGCCGCTCTTGGTAGTCACCTATCTGGAAGTGGAATAAGCTTCTGATAGGGCTTCATGTGCTCAAATATCCATGCCATAATAAAAGAAGAGTGGCTAAAGGCTATAGCCCCTCGCCGTGAAATCTGATAGAAGTCTCTGTAGACCATGGCAAAAATGTTAGGACCCCAAGCGTAAACTATGCCCTCTTGAATCTCACGAATGATGGGTGCCCAACACCATCTCAGACAAGCCGAGGCCTTGTCTCCCGATAGCCTCAAAGCAATCAATCCAATCAAAAACCTCCTCAAGAGTGGGATGTGAAGTCATGGCATGGAGGTAAGCTAAACTCCTATCTGATCCCCAGGGTGATCAACCCCCATAAATGTAGCCCAGGAAGCCTTGTCCTCATAGGATTCGCTAACTGGAAGAGACAAAGGTTGTCCTTTCACAGGAACCCCGAGTATGTGATACACATCATGTAGAGTGATAGTCCACTCTCCAGAAATCTGTGGGAACTTGAATGTGTTTTTGTCTGCATCCCAGTAAGTCAAGATGTCACAACATATGCGAGATATAGGATGAATCACCTGTACATGACAAACTCTAGCAAGTCCTACCCTCTTCAGTATAGCACGATCCTCAGTACTCAATGAAGCAAACATCCCTGAGAGCCATCCCTGCTCTCAGTAGGCATTCCATCAGATACGCATGTCCTACAAAGTCAAAAGAGAACTTTAGATTAGATCTCGTAAACTCGTAAAAATTTCTAAAAATCGTAAAACTGTAGAAAACCTTACACAAAAAAAAGTGAATAAACCTTCAAAATTGCAATAAATAGGTAAATACAGTGACCAAATCATGTCAGATCAGAGTGAAACGAGCATTAAACAACATCAAATGCAGTAAAAAATTAGTCCAATAGGGTCACCCCCAGGTGACCCAAGTGTTTTTCTGGATCTCCCCTAGGCGACCTTGCTGTTTTGTAGGCTCTCCCCCGGGTGACCTTGCTGCTTTTTAGGATCTCCCCTGGGCTACCCTGCTTGGCAAAAGGGGCGACCCTAAAGGAGGATCCCTCAACCAAAAACCACTCTAAAAACCTCTTTTTTTGACTGATTTCAGAAAATGAAAGACCAATCTTGCTCTAAATGACGAGACAAACACAATGCAACAAGAAAAATCATCAAAAATAGACAATTTTAAGAGATTTTTCACAAAATTTGAACTAGAGTTTAGAGAAGGGTTTTTCACTAATTGCATACCTGATTCTCCGTGGCTGAAGAATAGGCAGCCATCTTCATGGTCTCCTCGACGATATCTTTCTAACGACTGCTCACACGAACGATTCTGTCGCCGTTTTGCTCCGATCTCACAGTTTGGCTTTCTTGATTTCCCCTTAGCTTAGCTTCATTTATGCATTTTAGATTAGTTATTTGCTTTTATGCATCCATTTCATGCATTGTTTTGCATGCTCTCATCCCTACAGGTCCAAATCGACAAAGGCAAGCAACTAGTCGAACTCAAACGATCCATGGTAAGTTCATCGTTTCAATTTTCATTATTTAATTTGATATATTTAAATGCCAGACTAATACTAGTTATTGCAGGTACAAATTGCAGGAAAATTGACAACAAGTAAGGCCAAGTTCGGGAACGGTACCTACCTTTCATGTAGACTACCATCCCCAAGGGGGTAAATATGTAAGCACAAAAATCACGCACTGCCTCCACGAGGACCCCTATGATGATTCAAATCCTTGTCACGTACATGTAAGCATGAAATAATGTCCTTTAAGTAGCAGGACTCTTGATGATGTGTCCTCCTTTCTTGTCTTGTGTTATTTCTTCCTTGTCGATTTCCCTCTCTCCCTGTTTAGGACGCTTTTCGATAATTGTTGTGACTTTTGTCGACTTGCATTTTCTAGCTTTCGACCATGTTCCTAAGCCTTGTGAGTGTCTTGTAGGTGAGTTTTCATCTCTCTCCTATGTTTTTCCTCTAGTGCACCTCCTAGAAGTCTTCTAGAGGTCCCCTTATCAATCTCTCACTTTCGGTTTTCAGTTTTGTCAAACCAATCCAAATCTCCCCCTATTATTTCTAGATATCCCCTGGGAGATCATGCTGACGCAAGTGGAGATTTGGATTCTTCCACATGATAGACCTGTTTCTTGAAGCGAAACCCCTCCTTTTCTTCTCTTCTTGCATCTCCCAACCTATTTTTCTACTTCTGACCCTATCTAGCCCAGATCTCCCCCGGGCGACCCTGTCTAGTGAAAGTGGTGACCCTGTCGTTTTTACAGCCGTGGAAAAACTCGAGTTTCTCTCTTATTTTTGCTCCATTTTCACCCATTTTTTTTTCCTGTTTGCATGGTTTTTGATCCTTAATATAGAGTTAACTATTTCATGCACCCATACATGCATAATTAGCTCTATTTGATCTCAAATTAACTCTCCAATCAATCTCATGCATTCTCTCACCACCATTTCCTCTTCAGTGATAAGCTATATTTGCTTCATCACTCTCTAATCAATTGAGTTCACTCTCTAATCAAATTAGTGAACTCCCCAATCATCTTTGTTAACTCATCAATCAAAATGAGTTAATTCTTCAATCAATTCCTTCTTCTAAACCTATAAATGCACCCCTCCCTCAAACACAAAGGGAGGTAAATCCATTGTGCACACAACTCTTGCCAATTTTGCTCTCCAACTTAGCATTCAAATTCTCTTACAAGATGAAGGTGCCTTTTGCTTTATTTGTTCAACCAAGTAGCATCACACTGCTTCATTCTTTGCCCTTGTGCTCAATCCAAGCTCTCATTGAGCTCATACAAGCTTCATCAAAGCTTCTGTTTGCATCTTTGCATCATTTTGTTGCCAAGAGGATTACCTGCTGCCACAAAAAGGATTCGAGGTTGCCTATTATAAGGATTGTTGAGGGATAGTGGAGTCAACAAATCTTTATTTCTTTCAAGTTCCTTCATTGTTTTTGTTCAATTAATAGTAATTAGAGAATCAAATTTGCTCTTGGGAATAGTAAAACATTACTTTTTCCTTGATAATTAGATCTTGCATGTTAGATTAATTACTTTCATATTTCTAGATCTAGATTGTTAGAAAAAGCATTTTCCCTTTCCATTAGATTAGATCGCTTTGAAATCATGGAAAACACAAAAAACATAGGTTAACATAGCATTAAAAAAGTCATATAGGATTGCATACATATTTCATTTTCATAGATTAGAAGCACTTTTATTTCCAAAATACTCTAAAAAATACCAATTTTTTTTTTGGCATATCATTTTAGTTTGCATGCATATAGAAACTCTAGATTAGATAAAATAGCAAACCCTCGATTCCATCAAGAGGTAACCATGGTTAAATGATCTAGTCAAACCCTTGATTCCATCATGAGGTAAACATAAAGTCAAAACACAAGTCAAACCCTAGGTCAACGAAACCCTAGGTCAAAAACCTAGATCTGGTTAAGGTTAGTAATCACACATTTACCTCCCTCATGATCTACAAATGTGCTTAGGAGTAAGAGGAGAGTGGGTGAGGGCTATCTGTGATGAGATCCAAGAGATCCATCCAAGATCACAATAGGAAACATTTGTTTCACCATAAGGAGACCCATTTGTCCTCTTGTTGTTAGAAGAAACTAGACAATGAAAGATACAACAAGAACTCTTGTAACACTTACAAAGATAAGAGGACATCAACAAGAACAATCACTTACCCACATAGAGGTGGAATCTTAGGAATCCAAACAGGAGAAGAGAAACTAGTGACCCTTCGATTCATAGGGTCATCTCAACTACAACAACAATCAAATGAAACATACAACAAAGAACACAACAACAAAGGCTACAGTACTTGTCGACCCCTCTCTGCGAAGTCCAACTCTCCAACGACCCAGACCCTCGCCATGTCTCGCCTCCTCTCGACTGGCTAATTCCACGTGAGCGAGAGTGACATGGCAGATTGCCCCGTGGCAAGGAGGGAAAGGGTCCGTGTGCATGCTAAAATTTGACCTGACAGCTCTAGGCAACCGAAGTCACGATTTTGAGCGTACAATTATCAAGCGCTATTTTCTTAGCTTTTTTATGCTCTCCTAGACTTTGATGTGCAACGAGTTTTCATTAGGAACTTGCAGCCTCAGATAAGGGATAAGATCTTATTACTAAAATATCAGTCATTTGCACATATTTGCACAACATTTCATGACTATCAACAATCTATCAGCTAGCTCAAGGTGTCTTCCTCACTGGGTCCTATTGGTCAGTCCAAAGTGTCTTCTTATTTCACTAAATACAAAAAGAACAAAAAATTCTTTAAAAACAAATTTTCAAAAAGGGTTAGTACTGCAGCAGTTGAAGTGCCTTCTTAGGATGCTCTAGCTCTCTCTACTCCTAAATTGACAAATAATCATATTTTTACTCCTCTTACAGAGTCTCTCTATTCTATTCTCTAGTAGCTCTTGAATAATAATTTGGTACAGTTTCTGCCTATTCGTCCTCTTGACACCCACAAGCCAGTTTTTCCTTCTTATGACCCAAAGGCCTTTTGTCAGTTCCATAGAGTCCCTGGCCATGACATAGAAAGATTTTTGCATCTGAAGCACATAATGCAAAACCTCATTGACCATAATGTCATCCAGGTCTATAGTGGGAACGATAAAGGAAATAAATTGGTCGCTCCGCCTAATCAACATTTGCAAATTTACATCGACCCCGTGCCGTGGGGTGCTGCCCCAATAATGGGTTACACTTTCTGGGACATCCTGATTTTTGCTGAAATGACATATTTTTAGAAAATATAATGATTTAAGCCTTGAAAGGTTCCATTTAAAGGATTTTAATTGAAGAGGGTTTGATCAAACCCCCTTGGATAGAACCCTGCTAGTTTCAAACCATACCTATAATGGAGTCTCCTCTACACCCATCAAAATGTTGATAAAAAACCACTTTTGATTTACCTTTTGGGGGATCAAATGAATTCATTTAAAATTTATGTTTTGTAAGTATGTAGTCCTTATTATAAGCTTCCCAAAATGTATAATTTTAAATATATTTAATTTGATTATTATATTTATTTTTTATTTCTTGTGAATGTAGGTTTTTCAATGAACATCAAGGTCTTTGTTTCACACATATGAAAAAATAGGAAAATAGAGAAGAAAAATTCTAAAAAATACATGTCCTCTAGGTATTGATGTCATTATTCCAAATAGAAAAAAAATTGAATTTTGATACATACAAAAAAAGTTATGTTGGACAGAATACTCCTATGTTTAAATTATAATTGGTTTGACTTTAAAACTTAATTAAAAAAATATTCAACAAAACATTATGAAACCAAATGCATCCTCTAGATATCAGTGTTACCAATCTAAATTCAAAAGAATCAAAATTTTATCCTTTGTAAAAAAAAGTTATGTGTGATAGAATACACATCACTTTAAAAAATGTTGTTTACTATTAAAAACTAGTTATCAAAGGAGACGCAAATTTTTTTACAATTTGACTCCAATTTTTTTAAAAAAATATATTTAGAATCTACAGACAAAATCTCACAAATCACTAGTTTGCATCATCTTCAAATTCCTAATGGTTTAGTGGCCATAGGTGTCAAAAAGTGAAGATTTAGTTCAAAATGTTGATTTCAATGTCAAGTTTGGCCAAAAAGTGTAACCCAATATTGTGGGATGACCCCGCTTCATTCTTCCAATTTTGTTGACCTTGCTTCACCTTCTGTAGCATTGGATACACCTCCTGACATTTCCTCTTTTTCTTCCTTCACCCAAATGGTAGGCATGGTGTACATTCACTCTTTCCCCACTCGAGAGGGAACCATTCCTGAACCTATCATTTCCTTTTCTATTGCAGATATCCCTATTGATACATATGAGGGTCCTCTTTACATTGCCGCTAAGGTAAATGGGAAGCCTGTAAAGGCTGTCCTAGTTGACCCCACTTGCTTGGTAAATGTAATTACAGAGGAATTCTTATATCCATGAACTATATAAATACATCTATGAGAAATCAGAGGTCTATATATGATGTCATGATGGGATGTCTTGCCCCATCCTCGGTTCGATCATCCTTCCCATCCAGGTGGGACCTATAACCTTGGATGTGCCTCTCTCAATTATTCCCACCTTAGATCACTTTCGTCTAAAGTTGGGCCATCCATGGCTCAATGTGATGAGAGTAGTTCCCTCGGTAGTTCATAAGTGCCTAAAGTTTCCTCACGATGGCATTGTGCATACAAGCCACCATAGCAAATTCAAGCCTCTTGTCATGTGGGACAATTTTTCCTTGGACTACTTCTAGCCTGATCTAACTGAGCCTCTATGTCTATGCAATGACTTCTTGTTCCTTTCATACTAGAAGTTCAAGGCCACTCGGATTGTGCAGTTGTCTACTGTCTCTTCCTCTTCATGTCCTACAACTATTTCCCCCTTGGTCACCTTGCCTTCAAAGGCTACTTCAGTTCTTTCCCCTGCTTCCCAAGAAATTAAAGGAAATAAGCTCGTGTAAAGTGCACTGCCTCACCTCTGTGCTCCTAGTTTATACTTGGAGGTCCCACTTCTAGTCTCTTATTTGAAACCTAAAGGTCCACCACCAGTACAACTTTCTGCACCCCATGCTCCTATGATTTCTCAATCTTCAGTGGTTTCTCCTATTCCTCCTACCACTTCTATGGCTAAGGGAAAGCAACATGTCCCGAGGAATCCTCCCACTCCCTTTGTGAGCCCTCAATTGTAGGTGGATGCTCATGTTCCTCCTCCCCCTTTGGTGGCATGAGGAAAGCAGCATGTGTTGCAGAATCCCCCTCCTCTTTTCCCCCATGGTAGCCCAAGCTTTGGTGGTTCCTTCTGCTCCTCCTCCTATCCATGAGATAGTGGGTAAAAAGGAACCCGTGTTGGGAGACCCCTTGACTCCTTCAATAGAATCCTTGGCTCACACATGATGTAACCAACTTGCGAGAGATCGCAAGTGTCATCGATGACCTACAACCTGATAGCATGCTATTGATGTCTAGCCTCTTCCTGAGCATGCTATTGATGTCTAGCCTCTTCCTAATCATTCTCCTCCCATGCAACCTCCACCAAACCATGCCCTTCCTTCAGAGACTTGGCCTTCTCTTTCTCAACCTATCTCTCTCTCATCCTTGACTCCTTCCTCTCCTCAGTTGGATGAAGATGAAAGTCACCCAAAAGGGTGCAAGTAGTCTTGGATCCTTCTATGGAGAGTCCTATCCTTCCCTCCATCCTTGACATGACACCCTCATATGAACCCTTAGAATTTCCAAATTTTAGTGTGATCTCTAGAGCCACTCTATCTGCTCTTGTGTCGTTCACCATCATGCAATTTTCCCTGACATCCTTTGCCCTGCCACCATAGATATAGACATTCTACGTTCGTTGCCAAAGCATAAACCTAAACATTATCCCACCCCTCCATTTCACAAGTTGAAGCACATGTTGTCATCTCCATTGTCTCTAATCCCTTCTACATCACTTCTTCCACCTATGGATGATCTTCCTCCACCCGTAACTCACAATGCTCGTGTTTCTGTAGATAACACTACTGAACCACATCTAGTTTAGTATTTAGATTCTAAATCAAATGATTCCTCCCCTACAGAGCAAACTTTTGAGTCTTTTATAGGCATCCCTTCATTGTCTACGATTTTCATTGAATCATTGATAATTGGCTTGACTAGTGCCCAGGAGGATCCTACTCCTACTGATGATCCTTTACACTTAGTTCCTGAGGATTTTGCTAATATTGCTCTTAATGTGGTTCCTTTATTAGCTCTTCAACCCTCCCCCTATGAGAATGAAGGTTAGGAGATGAACTATTTGATGACGCCCAACCCATGAGGGCTGGGTCTTCATCTCAAGAGTTTTTATGTGATTGTATGCTTGCTTTTAATGTTTTCCCTATCAATGTGTATTTATGTTTGTCAGTTCTTCTTGGAGGACCCACGATACCCTTGTAGACACGTGGATATAGGAGGAATGAAAATGTTGTATCATTCTTCTGTTTATTTCTATATTCCAATATTTTTTGTACATTTGTTTGCTTTGACATTTTGGGGACAATGCAAAGGCGTTGGAAGATTTAGCTTCCTTCCATGTTGACCCATTTTTTTTGGGTTTTCTTGTGATCTTCTTGCTTTATATTCGTAGTTCTACATTCTTAGGAAATGATGATGATTCTATAAGTTGTCCCTTAATGATTCCCTTCCCAAATGCATACGGACCCCAAAGCACGTAGATCCCTTTGTGTATTTTTAGTGATGTTGCTTGTTGTATGTGACATGTGTTTGCGTTGCTCAATGTCATACCATGCTTACATAAGCCTTTATGTATCATGCCTGCATCATCTCTTTCGTTGCCTCTCCTTTGGGGCCACCTTCTTTCTCTTGACGTAGCTTATGGAACATATCTTCCTATATAGATATGTTTCCTAAAAGTTGTCTTCACCTTTTCTACCTTAAAATCAATTGCATACTATTGCTTTATGCAATTATTTTAAGGTGGGGCATACTTTCATGCTTTACACTATTGCACACACCACATTGATGGTACACCCATTGAAATGTTTTCTCTTACCAGCATTTGTAGCTTGTGGTCCTATGCAGAAACACTTGCTTGGCTTGACCATGGTTTTCAACTACTCCTTTCGAACTCTTTGTGAGTCATATAACAACATAGTTTGTTAGTCCTGCTGGCCCACAAGAGTTGGGTATGGTTCCTAGCTCTCATAGTGTGCTATCCCTAGAACCATACCTGGCATTCTTCTAGCTCTCGTAGTGTGCTAGAAATACCCTTTTTGCATTTATGATTCTTTTGATTTTGTGTGTGTGTTTTATGTTAGATTAGAGTGTGTATTAGATTATATGATTTGTTAACTTGATGTTTTGGCAAATCATATCTGATCAAATCCTTTTTAGAATGATTTTATATATATGTGGATCTAACATTGCCTCTTGTGTAAGTTTTATTGTCTAATACTATGTTTTGTAGGTTCTCAACCCGGGGGCTTCATCCCTTTGCTTGAAGAACTCTTTGCGGCCTCTACAATATCCTTTTTAAGGTAGTATTTATGATGATATTTCCTTTTCCACTTTAGCATGCATATTCATGTAGTGTCATAAGCCTACTAAAGTGGGGGCTAAATATAGCTTCAAAATTGCATACCCTTGCAATTTCATACTACGTTTGGAGACCACTTTGGTGCTTGCATCTCCTTTGTGCATTTTAGGCTTATTTTTATTTCATTCTAGTCCTTTTTTCTCAATTTCATAAAATTTTGTTTTAATGCTTGAGGTTTCTCCTAGCTTGGAGATGTTTCATGAAACCCCGAGGTAGATTCACTCAAACGCTAGCACTTAGTGCAGATGTTCACGTACCACGCTGGCATCCCATGAATGTGAAATGGTCAGTGAGCTATTTTTGGGACACGTTGAATATCTCCTGCAGTTGATGAGATTCTTGTAATGCCTCTCAAGCTTCAAATGAATCTTTCCCTCTTTGCATGTTTATTCTTTTCCCTTTCATTCTCATTGAATCTGGATTTTGGAAAGCAATCTCTCACTATCACTTGCAAATTTTCTAGAAAATATTGAAGAATGCTCTCTTGTGACTTATACTACAACATCTATTAGAGATTTTTATGCTCTCTTGAATTGTATCATGGTCTTTGTTAGGTCTGTGAGATTTCTATTTGCATCTTGATCATGTGAAGGCTCTCTTCTTGGGTTTTTAAGTTGTTGATATCTAGATTTATGTCCTCAAGGAGCTGCAACCTCTTCTATTGTTATTTGAGTTGGTAATAATATCTTATTTACAAATTTTTGTTGCATATTTCTTTATTGTTTATTTGGTAGATTTATGGTGTAGACCACCATTCACTTTTCTTTGCATGCACTAAGGTGCTCTTCCCTGTAGACCAGGGAAGGTAATTTTAAATTGTTTCATTATCACTGTTGTCTATTTCTTAAATGCATTTAAGTAATAGGAACACACACTTCTTTTCAAACTTCTATCTATCCTTGTTGCTCGTGGAGGTCAAAAGACCAAAGTAAGGGATTGACTGAGGGAAGTTCCTTTGTAGCCCAACTATTTTTCTTCTTGTCACTAGCAGCAGGTACCTTGAGGAGAAATATTCAAATGAATGGAGGTTTTTTTGGTTTCCTTCCTCTTCTTCCTTCATTTGTATTTTATTTTATTCCATTTCAATAGAATATTTATATCATTTTCATTATCTAGCATCAACTGGGTATCACTAGGTTGTTTTTCGCTCATTGTTGTGTTGTGTAGGAGATAACAGATCGTACAAAATACACTATTTTTATTTTTCTAGCTTCAAGGATGCTAGTGCTTAGCACATACATCCTTGTGGCGCTCTGTCATCTGGCATAGTGAATTTCAATCTTTGGTACTAGGTTCCCTTTTTATTCCTCTTTTCACTTCTACATTTTATTTTCTAAATTTCTATTTGTGGTAGTGCATTTTCAACATTCTATTATTCTCTTTTTCATTTGAGGCAATTAGTTAGTTTATTTTAGTTCATTCCTATTAGCACAAAGTGGGTTTGCCAACGTTAGTTTATCTAGAGACATATGTAACAAAAAAATAAGTAGGACCCTAGTGTAGCAGAAGAGTAGAATTCCCTTAATTGATGCATTTGATCAAGGTGTAGTTTTTCTCCATTATAGATGGATAGACATGTTGCTAGGCTTTTGATTTCATGGTGATTTTTTATTTTATTTTGGAGGGTACTATGCAACTTTTGGATAGGCTTGGTGGATATGGGTTCAATGACTTCATGCTTTCTAGTTTGATGCATTTCCTTTACTAGTAGCCCTTGGAGAAATTCTTCCAACTCTTGTTTAGGAAATGGAGGGTTAGGTGATTCTAGTAGCTCTTGGACAAAGTCTTTTAGGGATTATTTGGGTGGGGTCAGATTAGGTCGATAGGATTGTGGATAGGATTGGTTTTGATAGGTGAGGTTAGATGGTTGATAAGATTGTGGATAGTATGGGTTTGGATAGGATTTGTGGTGGGATTGATTTTATTGTTGGTGGGTTGATAGGATTGGTGGTTAAATTGTAAAGGCTGCAAGGATGAAGGATTAACATAAGAGGTGGAGATTATAGGATATGATTGCAAAGGTTGTGAAGGTGGAGGATGTGCATGTTGAATACACAAGACAACTAAGAGGGGGATGCATCAGTTGTATAAAAAATTTCAAACCCTCATAAACATTCTGATCTAGATTAACCTTTAAACTTGTTATGATGATTAAGCATGAAAAGAAAATAACAAAAATTGAAACATAACAGCACCAATCACAAGACAACACCAAATTTTACATGGAAAACCCAAGAAGGGAAAAACCATGGTAAGGATTAGCTCACAATATAAAGTAGTAGCAATACCGAATTACAAAAGGCTCACTGCCCAGAAGAAAGAAAGGCTCATTGCAAAAGGACTCACTATCTAAAAGAAAGAGAAGAAGAAGAAGAGGCTCATTGCTAGGGACGAACTGATATAATTGCATCTAATCTATGCATGGAGTTCAGTTCCAATGAAGCTCAATATTCATCACAACACAACCAACACCTCCGCAACAACACTAAAAAATAGTAGATACCTTCTGCTCACTACATCTAATAGCCTAACACATGAAATTTCTCACTGCACTAATCAAATTCACACCACAAACATCATATCCATCATTCATACATACACTCATCCTTGACACATATTTATACCATCATCAACCTTGAAAACATTCTCCAAGGTTGGAAACAAATCTTAACCCATGAAATTCAAATTAGGTCTAGACCAAAACATTCTCGTGGAGGAAAGGAATGAATATGGACCACATCACACCTTAACATGGACCTAAATCCACTCTTACATTCTTCATCATGCTTTCACAATCAATGAAGCACAACCACAATTAGTGTAAACAACCAAGTCGGCCAAACTTGTGTTAACACTATGAAATTTTAAGTGCACGCTTCATCAAAACCAAAAGTCGACATGTAGACCATGCATCAAGCATGAACATGATCTAGAAACATCCACAAGCACCTAAAAACCAACAAATTCCTTTGCAACATCTTTCACCTGAAGAAAGTTCACACCAGAGTACTTAATTAGCTATATCATACCCTGTCATCAACTGCAACTCAATAAATGAACTTGTGGAGCACCAAACCATGAAACACTTGAATTTAAAGAAGATATAGACCTTATAAGCATAAATTTAGAACTGCAAAGCCAGAAACAAATATGCAGAGAAATACAGAGAAAAATAGTTTCTCCCAGACACTTCTGCACAACTCAGAAATACTATCCGTACACTGGAGAACATAACTTTCTCTGTACAACTAATTAGAGCATAAAATCTAGAGTATAACATCTCTGAACACCTCTAAAAAACATATCCAAACTGTACAATCAGATATTCAATTAGGAAGAAATGTGGAGCAAAACTCGATCACAACTCTGTTAAGCCAGTTAGGCTCTTCAACACACTATTTCCTTTATTAATCAAATTTGCTCAAACGCACTTGGAAACCAACCATTAGAAATATATTCCTAACATCTTCATCACTTCTTCAAGGCAATCACATCATCCTCAACACAACAACTCAGTCAAACAACAACAACAACAACAGAAGACACGGTTGACACCAATGACAACACAAGCTTGTTGACATCAATGACAACACCATTAGCACATACTTGCAACTATCTCCCCCTTTGTCATTGATGGAAACACATGATGTAAAAAACCATCAAAACATAATTTTGCACCAACTTATTTTCCTTCTTATTCTCCCCCTTTCTTTTACACATCTTACTCTCTCTCTCTCTCTCTGATCACTGATTCTTTTCTTTTTCACATTTCTCTCTCTCTCCCCCTTTGACATCAATGGCAAAGGGTGACACAACTTTCCCTTTTTATGATATTGCACATACTTGCACTGCTCACTACTACTCTACGACATCTTTTTCTTTCACTGCTCTAAATACTCCCCCTTAGGAATGCACACCAAACTGTATCAACTCTTACTCTCCCTGACTTCAATGATCATCATGACCACTACTTGATCCCCCTGAGAGGTAGCCTCCAACATTAGTCCAGAAAAGAATTAATCTTGAAATCCACTGGACTGATGGACCTCATTATGCATCTAGTTCAAAGAAGGAGGGGTAATAACCCCTAACTTCTCTCAAAGATACTCAAATGTATCCTTAGGAAGAGCCTTAGTGAATATGTCAGCAACCTAAGCCTTTGTAGTCACATACTTAGGCTTCACTTCATTCTCTACAACCTTCTCTCTCAGAAAGTGATACCTAATTGAAATATGCTTTGTCCTTGAATGCATCACCGGATTATTTGAAATGTTAATAGCACTTGTATTATCATAGAAACTAGAAATTGGCTCATTGTACACAACTTTGATATCCTTCAAGGTTTATCTCATCCATAACACCTGTGTGCAACATGATGCTGCAGCAATATATTCTACTTTCGTAGTAGATAAAGACATTGAATCTTGTTTCTTACTTAGCCAAGACACTAATCTATATCTAAGAAAGAATGCACCACCACTTGTACTTTTTGTGTCATCTACACAACCAACCCAATCTGCATTAGTATCAGCACTTAAAGTAAAGTTAGTATCTTTTGGATACCACAAGCCATGATTAGAAGTGCCCTTCAAATATATAAATATCCTCTTTACTGCCATAACATGTGACTCTCTATGATCTGCTTGAAATCTAGCCACAAGACAAACTGCATGCATATTATCTGGTCTAGTAGTAGTTAGATATAGTAATCCTCCAATCATTGATTTATACTTGCACTGATTAGCCTTAGGAGATTCATCATTCTTGCTCAACTTACAACTAGTAAACATAGAAGTACAAACTGGTTTAGAATCTTCCATCCCAAACTTCTTTAACAACTCTTTTACATACATAGACTAAGAAATGAAAATACCCTTATCTGTCTGATTGATCTGTAACCCAAGAAAGAAATTCATTTCCCCACACATTGAAATTTCAAATTCTTTTTGCATTTCATCTACAAAACTCTTACACATACCTTCATTTCCACCAAAATTTATGTCATCTACATACACTTCCACAATTAGAATTTGATCTCCACTTACTTTGATGTACAAATTTCTATCTGTAATATCTTTATTGAATCTTTGCTGTAATAAATACCTATCCAACCTTGCATACCAGGCTCTGGGGGCTTGCTTCAAACCATATAGTGTCTTCTTCAATCTATAGACCATATCAGGTTTATTTGACAGCTGAAATCCATCTGATTGTTTTATGTACACTTCCTCTTCCAACTTACCATTCAGAAAAGTAGACTTCACATCCGTTTGATATACTTTGAAATCCTTATGTGCTACAAAAGCCAAAAACATCCTAATTGCCTCCATTCTTGCCAATAGAGCATAAGTTTCTTCATAGTCTATTCCTTCCACTTGTGAGTAGCCTTTACACACAAGTCTTGCCTTGTTCCTTACCAATTCTCCATTCTCATTTAATTTGTTCCAGAATACCCACTTAGTTCCAATCACATTTTTGTTCTTTGGTCTTGGGAAAAGTTCCCAAGTCTGATTCTTTTGAATCTGCATTAGTTCTTCTTCCATATCCTTGATCCAATACTCATCCTTGCATGCCTCAACCACTGTTTTAGGTTCAAATTTAGAGAGCAAACATAGATTTACCTGTTCTTCAGCAGCTCTACTTCTTGTCAATACACCTTTTCTCTTATCACCAATGATCTAATCTTTAGTGTGATGCCACTACACTTACTTGGGAGTTTTAGGGATTCTTTCTGGAGCTTCTTGTTCTTCAACCTGTACTTCCTTTTCTTTAGTTTCTTCTTCTTCTCTGTAAGAAGACTCATCTGATTCATTAACTTCTAAAATCTTCTGTATATCTTCATCAACCTTGACATTCACTCTCAACAATCTTTCTTAGCCTCTTGTTGTAACACTGGTAAGCTTTGCTTTTTTTAGAATACCCAAGAAAAATACCTTCATCACAATTTGCATCAAACTTTCCTAGTTCTTCATCTCTTCTGATATAAAATTTGCTTCCAAATACTTTGAAAGATTTAACAGTAGGAATCCTTCCATACTACAGCTCATAGGGGGTCTTCGTGTCATTTGCTTTTACTTGTACTCTATTTTGTATGTAAATAATAGTATGAATTACTTCTCTCCAGTAGACTTCCAGTAGATTTTCTTCTTTTATCATTATTTTTGCAGCTTCTTGAACAGTCCTATTCTTCCTTTCAACCACTCCATTCTGCTGAGGAATCCTAGGGGCAGATAAATGCCTCTTTATCCCATGATCCTCGCAAAACATGTTAAACTCATTATAAGTAAATTCTCCACCTTTGTTAGACCTCAAAAATTTGATCTTCATATCCATTTCATTTTCAACCATGGCTTTAAAGGCTTTAAACTTGTCTAGGGCTTTTGATTTTCCTTAAGAAAATTGACCCATGTCATTCTAGAACAATTATCAATAAATAGCATAAAATACCGGTCACCTTGAAAACTCCTTACTCTGGTAGGACCACAAAGATTTGTATGTACCAATTCCAATAGTCTAGTAGACGATTGATCCTTGACTTTGAAGCTTCTTCTTGTGCTTTCCAATCTGACATTCCTTATATACAACATTGATAGGCTTTGTAATCTTTGGCAGATCTGTCATAGATTGAATTGAACTTATCCTTACTAGGCTATCAAAATTGATGTGACACAATCTCCTATGCCATAGCCAACTCTCACTAATCTGAGTCATAAAGAAATAACTATCACTACCTTTGAGATGATAAACATTTCCACTCATCCTCTTTCCAACAATAATCACTGTTTCGGAGCTTTTTCTGATCTCATAGCCATCATTCTGAAACATAAGATTGTAAACCTTGCTACACATCTATCCAACACTCAAGAGATTATGCTTTAAACATTTGACATAAAGAACATCATCAGTGTTATGCTTTCCATAAAAATTGATTGAACCTTTTCCACAAATCTTAGCAATTGCATCATCACCAAACCTAACTACTCCACCATCATATTTTTCAAGTTTAACAAACTTACTCTTATCACCAGTCATATGATTTGAGCATCCACTGTCAATGACCTAGTCATCTCTTTCTCTTCTAGCATGAAAAGTAGACATTACAGTGCCTTCAGAGTTAGTACTTACTTCTGGACCCTTCTCCTTCACACAACTTCCAGAGTTAGCAAAAATAGTTTCATCTCTTAGGGCTGTGAATAAGAATTCATTATCATTATCATCCTTATAATTAGATTCATCATCAGATATACTTGCACTTTCTCTAACATAGTAACTTTTCTTAACAATCTTACCTCTATTTTCCCTATTCTAAATTCTCAGAGCTCTATCTGGACATCTTGAAGCATAATGATCTATTTTTCCACAACTAAAACATTTAAAAGGCAACTTACCACCGAACTTTCTAGTATCCTTTTTCATCCTTCTCACAAAGTTAGCTTCCACTTCAGCAAGGTCTTCTAGATTTGATTCCACAGTCTTCTCTAATTTGCTAGCCTTAAAAGCAGTCTCATCCTTTGTAGTTCCAATAATTGTGCCAAACTCTCCTATTTCAAAAATAGTTAGGGTGCCAAGCAACTGATCTTTGATGAATTGATTCAAATTTTTTAATTCTTCAATAGCAAAAACCTTATGATTGTAAGCTTTAGGAAGAGTTCTGAGTACCTTCAATATCACTTCTTTATCATCTATATTTCTGCCAAGTCCTTTGATGCCATTGACAACTTCATCCACCTTCTGTAAGTAGCTTGTAATGTTTTCATCTTTAGACATTCGCATGGTCTCAAATGTGAGCTTCAAATTCTACATTTTAGCTTGTTTGACCTTATCATCTCCTTCATAAGCACTTTCTAACTTTTTCCAAATCTCATTAGCAGTTTTCAAATTCACAACTTTCACCAACTCAGAATTAGTAAGTTCACTTAAGAGAGCATGTTTTGCCTTACCATCTATTTTAGCAGCTTTGATCCCATCTTTAGTACTTATACCATTCTCATGTACAATGTAATTAGACCTAATAGATTTCTAGATCTCATAACCAAGAGCAATTAGAAAGGCTTCCATTCTTACCTTCCAGAGTGCATAGTCTGATCCATCAAACAAGGGAATTTGCTTCTTGTGTGCCATCCTGGATCTACCTCAAGCTGTTAAGATTTCTTTAAAGGAACCTCACTCTAATACCAATTGTTGAATGCACAAGACAATTGAGAGGGGGGGTGAATCAGTTGTATCAAAAATTTCAAACCCTCACAAACATTCTAATTCACATTAACCTTTAAACTTGTTATGATGATTAAGCATGAAAAGAAAATAACAAAAACTAAAACATAACATCACCAATCACAAGACAACACCAGATTTTACATGGAAAACCTAAGCAGGGAAAAATGATGATGAGGATTAGCTCACAATATAAAGTAGTAGCAATACCAAATTACAAAAGGTTCACTGCCAAAGGACTCACTGTCTAGAAGAAAGAGATAAAAGAAGAAGGGGCTCACTACTGTGGATGAATTGATATAATTGCATCTAACCTATGCATGGAATTCAATTCCAATGACTTGCTCCATATTCATCACAACACAACCAACACCTTCGCAGCAACACTAAAAAATAGTAGACACCTTCTACTTACTACATCCAATAGCCTAACACATGAAAGATCTCACTGCACTGATCAAATTTACATCACAAACATCACATCCATCACTCATACATACACTCATGAATCCTTGACACTTATTTATACCATCATCAACCTTGAAAACATTCTCCAAGGTCGCTAACACATCTTAACCCATGAAATTCAAATTAGGTCTGGACCAAAACATTCCCGTGGAGGAAAGGAATGAATGCAGACCACATCACACCTTAGCATGGACCTAAATCCACTCTTACATACTTCATCACACTTTCACAATCAATGAAGCACAATCAAAATTAGTGTAAACAACCAAGTCAGCTAAACTTGTGTTAACACTATGAACTTTTAAGTGCACACTTCCTCAAAACCAAAATTTGACATGCAAACCACACATAAAGCATGAACATGATCTAGAAACATCCACAAGCACCTGAAAACCAACAAATTCCTTTGCAATATCTTTCACTTTAAGAAAGTTCACACCGGAGTACTTAATTAGCTATATCATACTCTGTCATCAACTGCAACTCAATAAATGAACTTGCAGAGTACCAAACCATGAACCACTTGAACTGAAGGAAGATATAAACCTTATAAGCATAAATCTAGAACCACAAAGCTAGAAAAAAATCTGTGGACAAATGCAGAGCAAAACAGTTTCTCCCAGATACTTCTACACAGCTCAGAAGCATTGTTCGCACACTAGTGAACATAACTTTCTCTGCACAACTAACCAGAGCACAAAATCTAGAGTATAACATATTTGAACACCTCTAAACAACATATCCAAACTGTACAATTAGTTATTCAATTAGGAAGAAATGTGGAGCAAAACTTGATCACAACTCTGTTAAGCCAGTCAGTCTCTTCAACACATTGTTTCCTTTATTAATCAAATTTTCTCAAAAGCACTTGGAAACCAACCATTAGAAATATATTCCTGACATCTTCATCACTTCTTGAAGGCAATCACATCACCCTCAACACAACAACTCAGTTAAACAACAACAACAATAGTAGAAGACATAGTTGACACCAATGACAACACAAGCTTGTTGACATCAATGACAACACCGATTAGCACATACTTGCAACAATGCATAAGATGTATAGCCTAGAATGATGTTTCCCTTTTTAAAGGTAGCATAAGGATGAGGATGACTTATGGTCATTTGATTTTGGTTCATGGTGTAGCTAGTGCGATCATGTTCTTGGTTTAAAGGATCTTGATGGCTATAGGAATTCATGAATTTATGATTGAAGCTATGGGAGAGTTTGCTCATGATGATGGCATCTTGATTAAATCTATGGGAGAGTTTTCTCATGGTGATGCATGTAGATAGGTATTGTGATGTTCAACTCTAGACAAATCATAAGGTTCACTAGGATATTGCATAGGGGTTTTAGCTTGCATAATGAGTTTTCAACCAAGGGTCCATGATGGAAGTGATTAAGGATAATGGAATGCTTGGATTGAAAATTGTTCAGTACTTTGGATTTTGACACAAGATTTTCAAGTTTGCAAAAGTCAAAATATGTTTGGATGAAAAGGAGAGTTCACAGGTTTTGATAAGAAAACACTTCAAGGATGTGAACAAGCCTATTTCATTCAAGTGTGAGTGTCAATCTCTATGGGCCTACGAATATGCTGTCTACCAAGTTGCAGATAGCTAGGGAATGCAAGTCATGTACCACCTATACACCCCTTACCATGGAGGCCAAGGCCTTTCTAACAGTGAGCTCTATCTTGACAAACTCAAAAGCACGGTGTGAGTAGCTTCCCAAGCCTAATTGGTATTCGGTGCATCACAAAAAAGGATGATTGAAATGTATTAAAGAATAGGCTATATAGACAACTAGGGGATGTCCTCATTATATTCAAGGTACATGAGGCCAAAGTTTGTGAACTAGTGTGCTGTCTAAGGTGTGTGACTGCTCACTTTATCGAGTTTTGTAGCCTCGACGAGGGCCCAAAATGATATCTCCACTTTTTAGGTACAACTTTTACTCCCCCTTTATATACTCCATTGGAACATGTGATTTAGGTCATCCCCTAAGGTGATCAAATCCTTAGGCAAGCCTACTAAAAAAGAAACTTAGGTGCTTTTGATCCCTAAGATTGCCATGTAGAATGAAGGGAGAGCATACACAGACCAAGTCCCTTGGGATTGAACACAAATAGATAGACCAAACTTAAGATTTTGATCTCCAAGATCACTTAAAAGTGTGAGGAGAGAGAATACACTTAAATTTGATCACAAACACGGGATACAAGATTAATTTTCTTTAGAAAATAAGTGTGCAACTAATCTAGTGATAAAAAATGATCTTTGACAAGCGGTGCTGCACACAATGCCTTAGTAGTTTGATGATTTTGTCTTCAACATGCTTGGATAACTGCGATCAAAGCATTAGCACAAAAACTAAAGCCCTACAAAATTAGAAAATAATGCCCTCAAATAGAAAAATAGATGTCACCAATAGATTCCTTGCAATGTTTTGAATAATTTCAAAATTTTTTGCTAGATTTCGATATCATATGCAAAAGTTATGTCAACTTCAAGATTAATATAGAAAAGAATGATTCAAATGATTATACCTAATATTTCTAGAAAAAATTGAGAAAAAGGACCTAATCCATAGTGAAGAGGATAGAACTAGCTTTCCAACATCTATAAAAATGCAAAAATCTAACCTCCTAGGCAAAAGTTATGTGTTTTTTTAAAAAGGCCTATTTTACTAATAAAAGGCAAAAAGAGGGGGGGGGAGTCTATGGCTAGCTAGGCAGAGGTGGCACAGGGGTGGCTAGTGGGAAGTGGATTGACAACACATCGGTGGAAGAAGGGTGGCACCGTCTAGGGTGATGTGCGGGTGGGGGAATGGGCGGAGGTGTGGGGCGGTGGCATGGGAGTAGCGTAGGGGTGGTAGGATGGGGCTGAGTGGTGAGGGAGTGACAGAAGTGGGGGTCGAGTGCAGGGGAGCAGGGGTGGAACAGAAGCCAAGCACATGCCAGAGGTGGGTTTTAATTTTTTTGTTTCTTAAAGTTTTAAACATTTTAAAGGGGCACTAGTTTTAAACATGGGTGGCTAGCTTAAAGCCTATCCGAAAAGGCTTTAAAGCCCTATGGTAGGAGGTGGGCCTTGACCTTACCACTTGCACAATTGGCAGGTATGGGGTCCCTGCGTACCCTATACGCCTACAATAAAGACCCTTTTAAATTTTTGAATTTGTTTTATGTTTTTTTTTTAATTTTTAAATTTAAATTTTTGGTTTTTGGTTTTTGATTTAAAAAAAACAACTTTTAAAATTAAAAATAAAATTTATTTTTTTTACTTGTAGTATTGTACACCTGTATAGAGGCCGTATGACCTCTCTAGGAAAAGAAATTGCCTTTTCCTACAACTTAATCTAATTTTCATGATCAGACAATCAATTTATAGGATTAATGCCTTCCAAATGTAATGGTAGGGTCCATTTCATGCGAAAATACTTAAGTCCTCATGACTTGTAAAATTTGCACCCAAATCCTACAAGTGAAACTTGTGAAATCAAGCAATAAAAATACTTCAAAAACAATATTTGAGAAGGGACAAGGTCCCACCAGGCATGCCAAAATATATGCAGGAATTTAAAACTCAAAATAGGAAACAAATTTAAATGAAATGCTTCCTATTCTAAAATCATGCAAACCTTAGATAGAGCAGATGATAGAGTACAAATAACAAAATTTAAACAAGAACAAAGTTACCGAATGTAGACTCTATGATGCGTGGATTTGCTCTATTGATTCTGAATGTGGATACTTAATGATTTGCACAAGTTTTTTGCAGCATGTACCTATGGATAGAATAGAGGATAAATAGATATTCAAAAAGTTCAGACTCAGTGCATCTAGGTTGAAGCTTAATTTGATTAGTGGGATTTATAGATGTCTAGTTGAGGATGTGAAGGATCAAGATTTGATAGTGGATGAATGGTGGAGATTGATTGAGAGGGAGTGGAGAATCTTCCCTAGCTAAGAAAAGTTAGAAGGATTGATGAAGGTTATGACACCATTTTAGTGGGCTCTAAAATGGGTGATGGAAATTAGTTGTTTTTATTTTTTTATTTTTGACTATTTGATTGTGCATGAGTATAACATAGAGGGGAATCTTGGAGAGAGTTATGATAGATTGTGAGTGGATAATTAGAATTGTTAATATGGAGAAAATGGAAAATAGATTTATTTATCCATTTTGGATTAAATGGAATTAGTATTAGACTAATTAACTAAATAATATGAATTATTTAATTAGCTAGTGGTGGTGATGACAAAGGGGAAATTGGCATGATAATGAAGAAATTTTGACATAGTACAAAAATTAGATTAATTAAATAAATATATTTAATTAATTTTGTGATGGTTTAGAGGAATGAGTGTGGTTAGGTTGTGCTTAGGAAAGTGTCAAAAATGGTGTTAGATGTGATGTTAAAGGTATCGATTAGGACATGCCAATTTTAAGTGTCTATAGAGGGGCATTCCATTATTTAGCTCAACTAACAAGGTCAATGTCTCTAGAGGTGAGCACTACTAGTGTTGCAAAAGAAGCCCTAACTAGCCCTTTTAGAGTGGGAGAAATTATGCTTAGGAGGGGTAGCACAAAAAAGAAAAGGCATAAGAACAAGAAAAAATTCAAGAGGATTGGAAGGGTTTGTATATAGTTAAAGAAGACATTAGCAATGACATCTATCTCTTCTTCATAATGGAGGGTGAAGAATTCACTGAAACAATAAATGCCTTCCATTTAAAAAAGTATTATATCTGAGAAACATAAAAAACAAATAGTTCAAAAGTAAAAAAAACAAAAAAGTAAATAAAAAGCATAAAATTATATATTTCAAAAACAAAAACATGCATTGCATTCTATTCACCATTGCATCTATTAGTGGTTCGCTCTTGTTTGATTTTTGTCCTAGTAAGGAGTCTAAAAGTTGTTAGTATAGGTTGCCTTTACTAAACCACTTATTCCCCTAATCATTATTACCACTACCCCTTTACATTCCCAAAAAATTCAAATAAAGTTAAACTAAAAGCCTTAAATTGATCTTGGTCTTAGTTGTCATCTAGTCAAGTCTAAACAAATCAAGTTTTTAAACCCGTATTACCTAATAGAGGCTAATAGGTAGGTCTCCCTAGTTCTCCTTTGTAAGAGGGAAGTCTTAGGAGTCAATTACCATTTTGGTTATGCCTAGTCTCTTACTCACTTGGCTTAATCCCTATAGGTTAGGGGGTGTTAGGATTAAGGTGCCATCAAGCTTGTAATTCATATGTATTTTATTATTCCTATTATTGTTTGTAAATCACCCATAAGGGATGAAAGGTTTCACCAGGTATCGATCTTGTTTCAGCTCCATGTTTAATCTTTGTACTTGACGAATGTTGGTTATGGAGTACATTTCATTCCATGAGGGTGCATGGGGGTACCCCCCTGTGAGGTTCGAGGGTAGCGTGCCTCAGTGGGGGTTCAGGGAAGCACCCCTAAAATCCACATTTTCTATATATATATATATATATATTCATTGCAAATCTAGACCATTTATCATTAGGTCACATATCTAATGGTGGAAGTTATGTCAGCTTTTCTTTCCCTAGAAGGCAACCCCTTTATGAGGATATTGTATTACATATATGAATGAGTAGAGTAGAAAGTTAAGACTAGAAAAATAGGTGTTGTTGGATTGAAGACTAAAGAGGAGATTGATAGTGTTGTATTGTAAACTCTATTGAAGTTAATACAGACTAGTGCATCTCTTCTTGTGTGGAGTTTTTTTTTTTCTTTTCTTTTCTGAAAGGGTTTCTCCACATAAATACTGTGTTGTGTTTGATCTTCTATTCTGTTATTTCTTTATGTTAATTTCATACTATCTCCATTTTGGTTCTGCACAGTTAAATATCTATATTATAGTTGAAACCATATTTTCATTAATAGTTGTTTGCCTTCATTTTTAACATTTGGTATCAGAGCCTGGCCAATTTTGTGTCTTGAGTGGAAGTGTGAGGGTTTTTTGAGCTATAGTGGGAGTTTTGGTTGAATTGGTTTTACAAATTTTGTGTAGAAACCATGGCTGCATCCACATCCTGATTGGACATCAAAAAATTTAATGGAACACGTTGAGTTGTGGAAGATGAAAATGGAGGATTTATTTGAAGAAAGAGATCAATGGTTGGCTATGACAAAAGAGAAAAAACTTGATACTATCAGTCAATATGAGTGGCATAAGATGGATAAAAAAGCATGGGGTATAATCCGGTTGTGTCTTGTAGATTCTATCCTATTAAATGTCATTGAAGAAAAGACTGCATATGCTTTATGGAAATAGTTGGGTGAAATCTATCAAGCCAAAATTCTGGTAAATAAACTTTATTTAAAGCAGAAGTTATTTCTTCAAAAATGAAGGAAGATGAATCTATTGTAGAGTATTTAAATTCATTTAATTTGATTGTGAGTCACCTATCCTCTGTAGATGTTAAGGTTGAGGAAGAAGATAAATGCATTATGCTTCTTTGTTCTTTACCCAAGTCTTGGGAGAATTTCATTCTTGCTATCACTGCTAATCTCGAAGATCCAAAGATGGATGCTCTTGTTGCAATTCTTTTGTCATAAGAAATGAGGAAGAAGGCTATGGATAACTCGGTGGATTCTCTCAATGTCAGAGGAAGGTCTAAGGAAAGAGGACCAAAAGGGGATCAGAAGGGGACTAAGGACAAATCTAAGGTAGATCTAAGACTCCTGGAAAGAAGAACGAAGTTAAGTGTTGGAACTGTGAAAAAAGAGGACATGTTAAGAAGGAATGCAGAAACAAGAAGAAACAGTGGGATTCCTCTACAGAAAAGTTCTCAGATGCAGGTGATGAGGTCTTACTTTATGCTTGTAACATTGGTTGGTTGACTTAGGATGCTCATATCACATGACTCTGCACAAAGAATAGTTTTCCACATATGATAAATATGATGGAGGTAATGTCTACCTTGGAGACAACCCTACATATCTAATTGTTGGATGAGGAAAGGTATTGTTGTGTTTCAGTGATGGGAGAATTAAAACCCTCCTTGGTGTTTTACATATTCTTGGATTGGCTAGAAATCGTATTTCTGTTTCAAAGTTGAATGATTCAAGAATGCATGTAACGTTTAATAAGCATGGTTGCAGAATGGTGAGAGGAAGCTTGGTGGTAGAGAGAGGAACAAGGATGGGAATATTATTTAGGCTTGATGCCACTATAGTTTGTAATTCCACTTATGTAACTAAAACTACTGAACATACATGTATGTTGTGGCATTGTAGATTGGGCCACACAAGTGAAAATGTTTTGAAAACAATTATGAATAAAAATTTGTTGGATAATTTTTCATATTCTAATGAGCACTTTGATTTATGGCATTGATTGTTTGGAAACCAAAACATAACATCGTTTGCTTTAGGAAGCAATAGAGGAAAACAGAAGTTAGAAATTATTCTTTCAGATGTGTTTGGACCTGTAAATAATGATTCTATTGGAAAATCTCATTTTTTTGTTACCTTCATTGATGATGTATCCCGATTCACGTGGATTTATTTTATGAAGCATAAATATGAAGTTTTCACTAAGTTTAAGGAGTTTAAAGTCTTAGTAGAGAACCAATCAGGACTTAAGATAAAAATATTAAGATCTAACAATGGAGGGGAATATTGCTCTAAGGGATTTGATAAGTTTTGTAAGCATGCAAGTATCATAAGTTAAAAGACAACTCCATATACACCACAAAAAAATGGTGTTGCAGAAAGGATGAACCAAACAATAGTGGAAAGAGCCAGAAGTATGGTAAGTGATGCATAATTGGATAAATGCTTTTGGGAAGAAGCTGTGAGTACCTCTTGTTACTTGTTAAACAGATCTCCTTGTAAGGCTCTTGATTTGATACCTTATAAACTGTGGAAAGGTAAGACACCTTCTATTTCACATTTAAGGGTTTTTGGCTGTGAGACTTTGGTTCATGTGCCTAAAGGAAAATGATCTAAGTTAGATCCTTCTATGGAGTTAAAAGTATCCTTATGCATTTTTACCTCCTAATTTAGCTCTTAAGTCCCCGTGTTTACATTATGCAAGCTTAATACTTATCCTGGAGCAATTCCCCCGAAACCCATGTCAAATGGGACTTAGGGGCCTATCTTAAACTTTAATCAACATCAAAAAAGGGCCTTGGGACTTGGGCACCTACACCCAAGTCCAAGCTAATTTTTTAGGATCTAAATTTTAATTTGTCAACATATAGGACCTTTAAAAAGGTTTCCCTCTATCGGCCTTTTTGATTTAAATTATGAAAGTTAGTGGGACAGAATTGTGTTGTTATTATGTTTGTTTGTTGCAGGTTTGGCTTCATCAACCCATCTCCTCATGATTTGAAGGATCTTCATCTCCATGAGGGCTTCACCTCTAAGGTGACATCTATTTGTGTTTCAATCATTCTATTTCATCATTGGATTTGGCCTCTGACCTCCTTGGGCATGCACTCTATCTAACAATGGTGTTGGAAGACTTGAATGTCATTCTGAGGCTTGACTGAGGAAAGCTCCTAAACACCACAACACCCAAACCCCTCTCTTTGTGATTGTAGGTTATAGGTGTGAGATTTGGAAAAGTGCAAGTACAGAGAAGTAATTCAGAGGATAAGGATTTAAGATCTGGAAGAAACTTGTTGATATTTTACCATATTGGACTAGGGTGCCCGCCCCATACTTCTCTCGATAAGATTTTCCCTAAACTCAGGAACAAGTTATAGTCTGACACTGCTCACTGCTCTGGACCTGAAGAAAAACTACCCTATCAAACTTGGGTGCCCGCCTTGAAGTCTGCAAATTCTTCAATTCTAGAAATCCAACTTATGGTATATTTTTGATCCTTCATGAGTGCCTTCCTATCTGGTTTTTTGTAGCATTTTGTTTGTCTGTACCTGATTTCATTATAATTAGGGTTTGAGGCTTATTCGATCTAGGGTTTGACAAATCTCTCAATATAATTAATCTTTCCATATCATTCCTAAGTACATCAACTTGTAACTAAGTCCTCATTCATCTATAGTGACTTGGCTCAGTTGTTGTCCTTGAGTGTTATTGTGAAAGGAGGGTTTGATTTGATAGATCTTAACACTATTCATCCCTCTTCTACATTTTCACACATAACATTTTGGCGAACCATGTTTTTATTGAAATTGCATCTTGTTGAGTGTTGTAATTAGTTCTTGCATACATTCATATCATATTTATTATCTTGCATTGGAAATTTTTGCATATATTTGAAAAAAATTGAAAAAACAAGCATTTTAGGCTTGCATTAAGGCATAGTTTTGCATATTTTGCATTGCATTTCATAAAAAGATTTAATTTGTATTAGATATGATCTTTATTACAGTAATTCATCATTGATTCATATCAAACATTGAATTTCAAAGTTGCATTTGCTAGGGTTTTTCTTAAAAAGTTGCATTTTTCATATAACCTAGTCTTTGCAAAAACTAGGGTTTGTAGTCAAAATTTCATTTTCAGATTTTTCTACTCCTTTTAAACATTCATTCAAATTTTATTTTGAAGTGTAGTGTTGGATCACATCACATACTTTTGCATCCTAGCTTTGAAACTTTCACCTTTTGCAATTACACATTGTGTATTTCAACACGAGTTTTATACACTTTCTCCGAACTTCTTTAAGCAAACTTTCAAATCATTACTCTTGCCTTGTTGTGTAGCACTATTTCCATCTTACTCACTTGGTTTGTTGTGAAACTTGTGTGTTTTTCTCTTTCAAAACCCGATTTCCTCAAACAAGTGCTTTGGTGTGAAATAGTCTCACATACATGGCTTCTCAACACAACAAAAATACTATGGTCCCTCCTAGAGTTTATATGAAGAGGAAGACTCCTGAACTTGAATTAGTCTTTACACCACATGATAGAACAATTGGAAGCATTGATGGAACTCTTTACATCACTATACATATAATGAGGAATCCTACAAGAGGAGCCCTTATTGATCCTAGTTGCATAACTAATGTGGCTACGGAAGAGTTTCTCTATTCACACAATTTGATGCAAGAATCTTATGATCCCACAAACATGATGATTAAAACACATACTGGAGCTTTCCTCCCAGCCATAGGGAAGATTACTTTATTGATCAAAGTATTTGATAAAGATTTGGAACAATCTTTCGACATCATCGCTACATATGACCTCTTCTGTATAAAGTTAGGCCATCCATGGCTCAAGGCCATGAAAGATGTCCCTTCTACAATTCATAAATGCCTAAAATTTCCTCATCGAGGAAGCATGCATACTATTCACCATAATCAATGGCAACCCATGGTTACTCAAAAAAACTTCAATCTTGATTACTTTTGGCCACGACCTACTGAACCTCTTGAACCACGAAAAGGTCAAACATTCTTGGGATATCAATGATATAAGGCAAATTTGATAATGTTGGAGCAATCAACCACCAGGATCAAATCTGCAAAACCAAATAACCTTCTACACAAGAGATACAAGCAAAAAGAATGCTATATTGCCATGATACAACAATGTACTGGACTACATAATGTACAATGAGGCCTTGGTTATAAAGACCAAGGTGAAACACAAGATGTTGTAGTCATGTGACAAATGTCTTAATCCTATGACATATGACAACTATAGGATAAGATGACAACTATCAACAACTAGACAAACTAGAAACATCTAGAAGACAACTAGAATGCTTCCTAAGTCAACTTAAGATGTGAACATGTGTGTGATTATTATTTAACTAATAAATAGTTAAATAATATGAATTATCTACACAACAAAGGTTAAACCAGATAGGTAATAACCCTATTCACACCAACACCCCCCTTAAGTGCAACTTAGGGAGGAACAAACAAATGCAAAGATGGGTCCTAACAATAAGGCCTTGTTAGGTACCCATATACAAACAATCTCTCACAAGCGGAGAAAAGGAGAAAACCTCATGGGAAAAAACTCCTCTCCAAAAGAGAGAAAAACATGCAAAAAAAAAGCATGAAAAAAGTGAAGGAAGGAGGACTCAAGAAGACCCCCCAAGGACAACTTCCTTCACCCCAAGCATCGATCATAATTGAAGATAACGAGGCGATGCCAAAGGTTTAGTGAAGATTTCCGCAACCTGCTCCTCAATAGGCAAGTACTCCAAGCTGAGAACACCATCCTAGATGAGCTGCTTGGTGAGGTGCATGTGGATCTCGATGTGCTTAGTACGCTGATGCTCCATGGGGTTGCGAGAAATATGAATGGCACTCTGATTATCACACCAAAGAGTAGTGGGATGATCTGGAGGAAATCCAAACTCAGTCATCAACTGTCGAAGCCAAAGTACCTCCTGGCTAGCCAAAACTGCACCTCAATACTCAGCCTTTGTCAATGATAATAAAATAGCTATCTGCTTCTTGCAAGACCATGCAATCAGGCTAGAACCAAGGCAGAAAACAAAGCCAGAAGTGGACTTCTGATCATTAACATCACCAGCCCAATCTGAGTCAGTGAAGCTGATAATCGAAGAAGCTCCTGATGTGTAATGAATGCCAAAGTGTGATGTGCCCTGAGTATACCTCAAGATACGTTTGGCTACCTTCCAATGACTCTCATGTGGCTCTTGAGAGAACCAAGAGACAAGTCCAACTGTAAAGGAAATATCAGGATGACTATGTGTCAAGTACAAAAGACTGCCAACCAACTGTCGATACAATGTAGCATCAATTGTGGGAGTAGTGCAACTAGTAGACAGTACAACACCTGATTGAAATGGTGTAGGGGGCAGGCTTGCAATCAGCCATGCCAAATCTTTGAAGCAAATCAAGAGTATACTTCTACTGAAAAATGAAGATCCCCTTAGTAGTCTGGCAAACCTGAAGACCAAGGAAGTAGTGCAGAAGACCAAGATCTGTCATATCAAAGTGCTCCATCAATGCTTGCTGAATACTCTGGATCATGGAGAGAGAACTGCCTGTGAGAATCAAATCATCCACATAAAGCACAAGGATCAAAAGATCATCTCCACATCTCTGAGTGTAAACTGTAGGGTCAGAATGGCATCGTGTGAAACTAGAAGCAAGTAGGAAACTATCCATCTTCTCATACTAAGCCCTAGGGGCTTGTTTGAGACCATATAATGAATGGTGAAGCCTGCAAACAAGTGAAGAGTCCTACACAAAACCTAGAGGCTACTCCATGTAGATTTCCTCATGAAGATCACCATGCAAGAAGGCACTTTTCACATCCATCTGATACACTAACCATCCTTGAGATGCAGCAAGAGAAAGTATAAGATGAATGGAATCCATCTTGGCGACAGGAGAAAAGGTCTCAAAGTAGTCAATACTCTCAACCTGAGAAAACCCCTTAGCAACAAGATGAGCCTTGTACTTGTCTATAGAACCATCAGCTACATATTTGGTGCATTACACCCACTTACACCAAACCAATTTTCTTCCCTTAGGAAGAGGAACAAGATCCCAAGTATGATTCTTCATTAAAGAAGAATACTCCTCAATCATTGCACTGTCCCACTCTAGAATACCTGTGGCATCTGAAAACTTCTGAGGATCTGTGGAAATAGCATGACTCAAAAGATTGACACCTGTTGTCTGTGAGTGAGTGCGGCAAGTATCTGTGGGATCACCAAGAAGTGGACCAGCCTCCTCAAGAGTAGTGCGGGCCCATCGGGGAAAAATTGGTACTTGAGGAGGTGGTGGGGTAGGACCTTCATCAGTATCATCTTGAAAAAGCAAAACATCCTCAAGTGATGAAGAAGAAGGTGGAGTATGTAGTGAGGAAGAAGAAGTGGTGGAAGAATCCACTTGTGTGAAGGACTCATCAAAATTGACATCTCTATGAAAGTAGACATCCTGACTGACAGGATCAAACAACCTGTAAGCCTTCACATCCTCACAATAGCCAACAAAAATCAAAGGTTGACTCTTCTTCTCCATAGCCTTACGCTGACCATTAAGAATGAATGCCCAAGCCTCACTACCGAAAACTCTGAAGAAGGATACATTAGGCTTGGCATGGGACCAAGTCTCCTTGGAAGTCATATGCTGCACTGCCTTGTGAGGCATATGATTCTGAATATAGTTGGCACAATTGACTACTTTAGCTCAAAATGCGGGATCCATAGACCTAGACTGTAGCATGCAATTTGCCATCTCCCGTAATGTCCCGTTCTTTCTCTCGGCCACACCATTCTACTAAGGAGTGTAAGGAATTGAAAATTGATGCTGAATTCCATGCTCACTATAGAAATCCTGAAAAGCTTGGTTCACATATTCCCCCCATTATATATGCGTATCTGTCGAAGAGAAAGACTTGACTGCTTCTCCACAAATGCCTTGTATGTCTTGAATGTGTCAAAAACATCACTTTTGTACTTAAGAAAGTACACCCATGTGCATCGTGAGAAATCATCAATGAAAGTGAGCACATACTTGGCCCCTAAAAATGAAGGAGTTGGGAAAGACAAGAGATCACTATGAACCAACTCCAAGGGTGTCGAAGCTCGAGTAGCCTGACCCTTAGGAAAGGGATCTTGATGATGTTTGCCAAGTACACATCCTGGACAAACTCCATCTCTACAAGAAATCTTAGGTAGACCAACAACCAACTTCTTTATGCCCATCTGCTGAAGATAACTGTAATTCAGATGTCCAAATCTCTCATGCCAAAGCTTGCTCAAGGCATCAACATGTGCTATAAGAGATGATCTTGATGAAGACTCAAATCCATAAAATCTGTATAGTCGAGATGCATGATCCACTCTCCCTGTAGCAATAACCATCTTAGGATCCTGTAGCTGTCGAATAACCACATTGTGAGGAGTAAACTCAACTTTCTTCCCATCCCCAGAATGACAAATCTGATATATGGAGAGAAGATTAGTAGATATCTTAGGAACAAAAAGAACATCCTCAATGCAACCATCTTGCATTTGAACGGTGCCTGTCCCCATGACTAAAATCTGTGAAGAGTTCCCCACTGTAATCTGAGAAGTGCTAGTATCAGAAAGAGTCTCAAGTAGATTAAGTGAATTGGTCATATGATGTGAAGCACTTGAATCAAGTATCCAGCTATCTGAAGATGCAAGCAAGCCATGTGCAGAAAGAGCATGTTCTTTGCCTATAGAGGAGGGCTTGGGAATATAAATCTTGTGTTTCTTCATAGCTTCCTCCAAAGGCTTTAACCTCTTGAAACAATGAGACTCATCATGACCTGTTATGCCACAAAAAGAACAAGTGCCACCTTTATTCTTCTTTGTCTTGGAGGAAGACTCACTAGATTTGGAAGGATTAGGTGGAGGAGTGGGCTTCTGATCATTCTTCGGCTTTGGTTTGAAGGGAGACTCACTACCTGTAGGAGATTTTGTCTTGGGCTTCTTATTCTTACCTTTACCCTTGGAAGATGAGGTCATCAAGGCTTGACTTTTACAACTAGGAAGTGCATCCATTTGAAGTAACTTGGTTTGCTCCCTAGTAAGACACTCACAAAATAGCTTAAAGCTAGGCATCTTAAAGTCTTTCCCAAAGGCATCCATAGTAGAATAGAAGGTAGATGAAAACACCTGAAATGGGCCCTTCAACTTCGACAAAATCAAGAAGATACATTCCTTTTCAGTTTTATCATGCCCACATCCTTTCAGTTGTGACAAGATCATCTTGAATTTTTTCAAAAAATCTTGGATAGTAGGAAAACTATCTGGAGAGAGTGATGTCAATTCTGCCTCTAGTTGTAAGATTCAAAATTCATTGAGTGTACCATACAACTCTGCAAGCTTATCCCAAATTTGCTTAGGTGTTTTACACTCTGCAATATGAAACAACAAGTTGTCTGATACATGCAATCCTATGATTCCCATAACTTCATCTAATTTGTTTTTATAAGCAAATCTTTCAAACTCCTTAGTGAAACTAGGTGGATTATCCTCTAGCATTTGCCAAAGTCCTTTAGATTGCAGTAGTTGTTTCATTTTTAACTTCCATGTGTGGTAATTATGTGGAGTGAGTGGATTTATAGACACACTTTCCGCCATGTGTAGTAAAAAAAACACCAAGAACCAAAGACACAAGGGCACATAAATTGTGCCTTTCACCCCCCCAAAATGTATTAACAATGTAATTGTAACCCCCCTAGCAAAGTACAATGCATTAATTTGTACAATCGACAAGCTTAAATCAACTGTTTATAACACACAATTTTTACAATTTTGAGGGGTAAAACAAGCCCCCTTGGCAGAATATTCTCCCTAGCTGGAATGTTCCCCTTGTCACAAAACTACTATCAGGAAATAGCCTGTGAGGTCTCTGAGGTAAAAATGGCTAATGGTGTGTACAAAAATTGCCTTAAAAAATGTGAAACCGCCTGACATATTTGAGAAACCACTATGCTATGGGAGGAAACCACCGAAGAATGTCTCCAAACCGTTGATATGATTTGCAACTGCCAAGTGTGAGACACACAGGCGGTTTAGAAGACCGCCGAGTGTTATGAAGATCAGAAGGGTTAAATGAAGACCGCCGGTTTTATCAAATCAACCATTGCAAAAAATGTTAGGAAACTACTGACACAGGTGAAAAACCAACCTGTTATAGGTAGAAAAATGCCTTCAGAGAATAAAATCTATGGATTCTATGAAAAAACCACCAATCAAAATGGTTAAAACCACTGTTTGAAGTGGGAAACCGCTTGTAGATTGTCAAAACCACCATTTACCATTCTAAACTGTTGACTTGAGTGTCAAATCCGCCTTGTTATAGAAAGACAACTGACGAGTTTAGAAGATTTTCTGGTATGAATTTTAACGGTGTGAGACAATTCTAATCACTTGTATGCTTGCCAGATTGGATTATGTGGACTGGTTTGTAGGTCCACTGGATTATGCAGACTGCCTGCTTGTAGATCGCATGCCGAAATCTTTGGACTCCCGCCAATGAGAAGAATTTCTGGCGTGAGTTTTTTACAGTGTGTAACAATCACAATCCTCCGATGCCACCGGGATTGATGGAGAAAGCCCAGACCGCTGGTGATTTAGAAAATGCCTACCACCAATAGTTTGATGACTACTGGGTTTTGGGGTGTAGATGCCACCAAAGAAATTTGGCGTTAGGAATAAAGGCTTTCAATGAATGTTTGTGATTTTCCAGAGTTTGAAACCGTTGGGTGCTATGTGACAGGCCGCTCAGGGCAGTTTGGATACTGCTGCCAATATTCAAGTGAACAACAGTTTTGATAAACACTGCCAGATGATGAAGATCCATAGATCGTGGACTGCATATACTAGCAAAAAAATGCTTGCCTTGGTGTTTAGAGGGTCGATGGGAGTGTATGCCCGTAGGTGTGAATAGATTCGACCAAAAAAGTTGTGGTCGAAGAGTTTGCAGACCACCAATGCCAAGGAGACCATTGGAGGCTTTGTGGTGGGTGGGCAAAGATTTTAACCGTCGATATGAGAGAAGGAATGCCCCAGTAACCTGTGCAGACTTGAAGATCTTGCCCGCTGGACAGAGACCGCTAAGGGTGGATGAAATGTGTTGATAGGGACAAACGATGAGCTTGGTATATGCCAATAGATCCAATGATGCCATCGAATGAAAGAGAAGACCCTCACTGGAAAGACTCCCGATGGTAGAGAACCATTCTAGTACTGTTGAAAGACTCTCTGAATCAAGTTGTCAGTGTCTAGAATGCCAAAGGCAACTTCCAATTAGGTTGAAAAGGCAAGAAATACCCTGCACACCAAAATTGTCGACCCACAACTACAAAGAATTGTTTTCAAAGCCAGATCTGAATCAAATCTCACCCCAAAAAATAGGCAAAAAAAATGGAACTGATCTGATACACAACAAATGATGTAGAAATAGCAGGGGGCAAAATGGCTCTCTGCTAAATTTTTTTTGCCTTTTGGACAAAAAATTTCTGCGAAAATGCATATAAAAGCCCCCAAAAGTTGAAAATTCACCTATGTCCAAAATCAAATTTTGGAGAGTCAATCCTTACTGATTTGGGCGATTTGAACTCAACGGTGAACTCCGTTTGGAGCTAGGATGCACCAGCAAAATGTTGACGGCAAGATCTCTAAAAAAAATGAGAAGGGCTTTCAGGATCAAAGCTCTGATACCATGTTGGAGCAATCAACCACCAGGATCAAATCTGCAAAACCAAATAACCTTCCACACAAGAGAGACAAGCAAAAAGAATGCTATATTGCCATGATACAACAATGTACTGGAATACATAATGTACAATGAGGCCTTGGTTATAAAGACCAAGGTGAAACACAAGATGTAGTCATGTGACAAGTGTCTTAATCCTATGACATACGACAACTATAGGATAAGATGACAACTATCAACAACTATCAACAACTAGACAAAGTAGAAACATCTAGAAGACAACTAGAATGCTTCCTAAGTCAACTTAAGATGTGAACATGTGTGTGATTATAATTTAACTAATAAATAGTTAAATAATATGAATTATCTACACAACAAAGGTTAAACCAGATAGGTAATAACCCTGTTCACACCAACAGATAAAAAAATTGGCTAGACCTCCTATAGAACAAATCATAAGTAAAGAGAAACTTGGATTGAAAGAACCCCCTAGACTGAGAGATAATGGAATCTTTTCTAAGGTTCCTCCCTAGGATCAGGAGATACCCATAAAGAACAAAACATTTAATCAAAAAAGGTTAATTTAGCACAAGCTTCCTCCTCTGAGATGTCAAAGACCATGGAAAATAATGACAATAATTTTTCAAACATCACCAATAAAATATTAAGGAATAGACAAGCAAGAGAAAGAAGAAGGAGGAGACAAGCCTTAGCTCGACAACCTACACCTCAACAAGAAAACATTCCACCAACAAATAATGAAACAAACAAAGAAGAGCTTAAGGTTGAAGAGATTAAGGACAATGATAAAAGTTGGGCAATTGTAACTTATGTACCTCTTTCCTCTTGCATTCAAGATTGGGAGGAAGATGATTTCCTTGACGACAACCACTAGTTTGGTTGTGTAAATAGGTAAGTATTTCTAACCCTTTTGGCCACCTTTGTCGTAGTATATCTTTGCTCACTTACGTGACCTCCTCTCATGTGTTATGTTCCCCATGATGTGTTATATGTTATTTAGGTCTCCTAGGATGACCCTTGATACTCTTGTAAGGTCAAGGATACTGAGAGATCACCTCTGTTGTGACCATTCTTCTATTTGTTTCTACATTATTCTATCTTTCCTCTCCTCTTTTTGTTGCGTTGTGCCTTGGGGGCATAGCGTTGTGGAAGATGTCTTGGGGGCATCCTCCTATGTGGTGTTCCTAAGGCACTTGGTTCTCCTCTCTCATTTTTATTGTTTTCCTTCTTCAGTGCTTCTACCTACTCGACGGATGATGAAAATGAACACATACTGATAAGGACCATGTGTCCCTTCAGCAAGTAAGCAAAAATGGACCCAGTCCATATATGAAGATGGGGTTGATATATATATCCAACACTTGACTAGTAGAATCACTCCGTGTGATATATCATGTTGTCATATCTTTCATAACAAACCCTTGCAATACTTTCAATCTGCTTCTACACACTTTGGATGGTTTTGTATCTCACCTTGTTGTTACACTTGGTTTTGAGATACCTGCAGTATAAGCCCAACGGCTATACTCGGATCCGAACCCACAAGTGTAGCCTTGGTCTTTTGATGTGATCTAATATATGATTTATGCATAGATTTCATGATTTGATTTGGTTATTATCTTAGAGTAAGATGTTCAAACCTTATCTCTTGTTGATTATCTTAGCAATCATATCAATGTGTTTGTGGGAACATTCGGCGATCATGGTACATGTCACTTTGGGGGCATGGGCTTTGTGAGAGCTCTTGTTTCCTTGTGTGTTTTTACTCTACCTTAATGTACTTGATACCGACAAGTGGTATCAACCACCTTAAGGTGGGGGCATATATAATGGTATCTATTTGATTATTTTGACACTGACAAAGCATGTTCGAAAGACCTCATCACGAGGTGGGATGTTGTATCTCTTGAGCTAGTGCACATCCTTTTAAAAAGAAAGCAAAAAACCCTCAACACGAGGTGGGATTACGTATCTCTTGAGCTTGTGCATATCCTTTTATGCAAATCCCTTCTGTGGAAGGCAAGATGGTGTATCTCTTGATCTAGTGCACATCCTTTTATATAAATTCCTCTATGGAGGCAGGGCTGGATCTTGAGTCATCCACCCTTAAGCATATCTTTGGTGGTTGTGGTAGCGTAGCTCAACTGTCAGGTGTGTTTGGCATGTTTTAGATGGTGGGACTTAGCAATAAGCTCCTTCCCATTAGTGGTGTTTGTCGTGTATAAGATGTATAGTGTGTCTATGACATACTATGTGGTGCTCATGTATTATGTGTGTCTTCCTTATGTGTTTTCTGTGTCTTCCCTCGAGTGTGGTCTAAAGGCACGTAGCGATGAGCTCCCTCCACATTCAGGTCTTTGTTTAGAGTGCCTTCCCCCTAGTGTGGTCTAAAGGCGCGTAGCGATGAGCTCCCTCCACACTTTGGGTTTTGTTTTACATGTTTTTTCCACTCTAAAGGTGCGTAGCGATGAGCTCCCTCCGCCCCCTAATGTAGGATTTTATTTTAGTTGTTAAATCAATGTATTCTTCATGTATTGTGTGACTGCTCTAATGTCTTCTTCGTTTATTGTGTGCTTCTACTATATTCTCCATGTTTTTGCATTCTTCTTACTATCTTCATTGTGTCTTGCGTGTCTTCCATGTGTTTTCTAGTGCTTACCTGAGATTGGGGGCTAGAAATAGTCCTCCAACCTTTGGGTATGCCTTAGCTCTATGTGCTGGGCGTGTTTGATGTGCTTTGTCTGTACTTTAATGCATGTATGGAATCATAAGATCATACATACATTAAAGTGGGGGCTAAATGTTATGGAGTAAAAGGTATCCTTATGCCTTTTTACCTCCTAGTTTAGCTCCTAGGTCCCTGTGTTTACATTATGCAAGCTTAATACTTATCCCGGAGCAATTTCCCTTGAAACCCATGTCAAATGGGACTTAGGGGCCCATCTTAAACTTTAATCAATACCAAAAAAGGGCCTTGGGACTTGGGCACCCATACCCAAGTCTAGGCTAATTTGCTGGGATCCAAATTTTAATGTGTCAGCATAGGACCTTTAAAAAGGTTTCCCTCTATCGAACTTTTCAATTTAAATTACGAAAGTTAGCGAGAAAGCATATATAAGTGAGTTTATGGATTCATTTTATACCTGGATGGATATTGCAAACTTGTGATATTGAGCTAAGAGATTTCAAGGCGTTCATTGTGTTGCAGAGCATAATTGTGTTGTTATTGTGTTTGTTTGTTGCAGATTTGGCTTCATCAATCCATCTCCTCATGATTTGAAGGATCTTCATCTCTGTGAGGGCTTCACCTCTAAGGTGATATCTATTTGTGTTTCAATCATTCTATTTCATCATTGGATTTGGCCTCTGCCCTCCTTGGGCACACACTCTATCTAACAACAGTGTTGGAAGACTTGGATGTCATTCTGGGGCTTGACTGAGGCAAGCTCCTAAATACCACAACCCCCAAACCCCTTTCTTTGTGATTGTTGGTTACAGGTGAGGGATTTGAAAAAAATACAAGTATAAAAAGCAATTCAAAGGATAAGGTTTTGGGATTTGGAAGAAACTTGCTAATATTTTACCCTGCTAGACTAGGTTGCCCGTCCTGTAGTCCTCTCGACAAGATTTCCCTGAACTTAGTAATAGGTTACAGTTCGACACTACTCACTGCTCCGGATCTACATAAAAACTACTCTATCAAACTTGGGCGCTTGCCCCATTGTCCGCAAAGTATTCAATTCTAAAAATACAACTTCTAGTATATTTCTGATCCTTCTTGAGTTCCTTCATATTCGATTTTCTGTAGCATTATGTTCTTTTGTACCTGATTTCATTATAATTAGGGTTTGAGGTTTATTCGATCTAGGGTTTGACAAATCTCTCAATCTAATCAATCTTTCCATATCATTCTTGAATATTGTTGGAGCCCAAAAAAAATAGTTCCCATTGTGCCCATTTTGCCCCCAAAATATCTAGTAGTCATGTGTAAAATTTCTAGCAGATGTCACCATTCGACGGATTTTCAGTTTTGAGCAAATTTGCCTTTTGAACCATGTCAAAATTCCTTAATATGAATAGGTTATGTTTGGTCAAAGTTTGGCTTTTTATGTTTTTTCCTTGGTCAAAATGATTAACACTTGTTCCTCCTTTTTTTCCTTTGAAAATTTTCATACTTTTCCTTTTGTCAGCGAATCAAAAAATTGCCGAACTTTTGAACTTGTTCACAAGTTCTATTTTTTAGTGGTTTGCCGATATTCAAGTTTGCCGACAGAAGGAGATGCAAGGGCATGGAGAAATGATGTTTGATGACAAAGGTGATATAAGGAGAAATATGCTTAAGTTCAAAAATGACAGGATTCACTGACTAAGTCAATGTGGCTGGCTAGGTTCATGATGAAGTGTTTTCACCGACAAAAGAAGGGAATGGTGCTTTGTCGGGGAATCAAGTGGAAACCAAACTTTTCAAAAGTTCATGTTTTCCACTTTTCACTGGTAAGGCAATAGATAGAAGAAAGGGAGATCAAATGTAAGGTTTGATAAATGACATTTTTGCCGATAAAGTGGGAAACAGGTGCAAAGTGCTTGGTTCGGCAAAAGTTTTTTTTTTTGCCGATAAAGGAGACGGTATGACAAAACATGTTTTTGATGATAAGGCCAAAAGGAGAAGTTTGAGAAATCAAGGATTTTCTGATAAAGGCAAATTAGCCCCAATTCAAGAATTTGAAAGTTTTTTGACCAGGCATTTTCCTGATAAGGCAGAAAAGGGTGTTAAAAGGTTTGGCAAAATGAGTTTTGCTGATAGATATAGGAAAGCTGGCTGAGTTCCAAAAATGTGAAATCACCGATAGGGGCGAATATGGAGGCACAAGCCATGGTTCAAAAGAGGATCATTTCACTGACAAGCCAAGTCTGAGAAAACACAGTTTGCTGATAAAGCAAAATAATACTTTGGAGGATAATGGTGAACAGGCAAATACAGAAAGCGATGAAGTGGCAAAAGAAAAGTTTGTAAATGCAGAACATTGCCGATAAGGCAAATGGGGAAATGTAGGTGGTAAGATAAAGAAGAAATTAACTAATTGTATGGAAATAGGCAAGCTCCCGTTGGAGGACTTTTGCCAATGAGGCAAAATTAAAATGCAAAATCAAGTGTAAAGTACATATTTGTAATGTGTAAAGGCTTTAATAATTTTGAAGTGTTGTAAAATCTTTACAAACACTGTTGGCAAGTTTATATTTAAAAAATGCCTTTCTTTCCCCTTTGTCACCATGAATGCATGAGGCTGCATAAATGTAATTGTCAGATAGTCGCTGGAATAGTAACTGCCGTCAATGCGCAGGTATAGTATTTAATATGGAGATGCAGTGTTTTAGTGGATATACCTTCAGTAGGTTTTTCTAAGGACACAAATATACGTTTAGGGTATGGACACCCATAATTTATGCTGATCCTCCTAACATAGCCATGTACTTCATTCATTGTGGTGCTTTTCCTTGTTGACTGGGATTTCAACACCCATAAGCTACATAGAGAATAGCTATATATGCCTCATTTTTAGATGTTCTCAGGGTTGGTCTTTGAGCCAATTGTCTAGTCTAGGAGAGCCTAAGGAGTTTCTCTAGCATCAACACATGATTTGGTCTAGTTTTTTAGTGAAGGGATATATTCAGTATTGTGTAGGAAGGTTTTATATTGCATATTTGAATGTAGTGAATGTCTCCACAAGAGTTTGTAATGATTTTGGTAAATATGTAATCGTAGTTATGTATTTTCCTTTGCCACATTTGCTGGTATGAGTGTAATAGGTGTTTGGAGATGTGTGACAGCATGTAAATAAATACAAGGCTTTGTATTTGCCATCATTTTGTTACACAAGAATTATTGCAATCCTCTTTTGGATTATTAAGTATGTTCAATGTATGAAAATCTATTAGAAGGCTATATTTGCAAATGTATGTCTAGTTCTGTCGATCCTTTACTGAGTCTTTTCTTTCCTCCTTGCATTCTAACTTTGTTGCCTAATGAAATAGGCATTGGTCTATATTGGAGAGGGATCAAACACTTTTATAAATCAAACAAATCATTCACATGTGGTTCAGGCATAAAAACCATCTTTCTTGTGCATGTACATTCACACAGTTGAATCAGCTATATAGGGGTTATGTGACAACCAATTATTCTTGACTTAGTGACAGTCTTTGGAGTCAAGATGATGAGTTGGGTTTGGTTGTCCAATATTTTTTAGTTTTTTATCTAGTTTGAACTCAATACCTATTCAGGTCAGGGATAACTTTAAGGAACCCCCCCTAAAAAAACCTATAAAATCCTCACAAATCCTAGCTTGACACCAAAAAAATGATGGCGAATCTATGCCTATTTCAAAAAATAAATAAATTTAATGGTGAATTTTTTAAAATTTGTCGACATTGTCTGTTTTACTGGTGAATTGTATATAGTTTTAAAAAAAAAATTTCCTTGGCGAATTATAGTTGTATTCCAAAAAAAATTAATAAATTAGGTGGCGAATTATAGTTGTATTCCAAAAAGTAAAATAAATTGGGTGGTGAATTATATAGATATTAAAAAATATAAAATAAATTAGGTGGCAAATTATATAGATATTCAAAACTATAAAATAGAATATTTGGCGATTATGCTGGCAATTTTTTGAAAAGTCATAGTGTGGTTGGTGAAAATATCAAATGCTATATTATAATGTCTAATCTTCTTGGCGAATTTATATTTTATTCAGTATTAGAATCAACGGCATTAGAATCAATGGCATCAATTGAAGTTCCATTTTGGGCTGCAGTTCTGACACACCCATCTTTCTACATAAAGTATCCGGAATAGAGATAAGTGTCAAGAAACAACGACTTTGATTAATGAAAATTAATAGATAATTATGTAAAAAAGAAAATTCGAAAGGAATATGTAAAAAGAATATAGATTCATCCACTATAACACAAACTTTATGACTTAAAAAATTAACTCCTCAAGCTTCCATTCATAATACTGTTGATAACTAAGAGGGGGGGGTGAATTAGTTATCTTGATTATTTCAACTTTTTGATCTTTCTTAACAATTAGTGTGGCATCAAATCAAATAAGCAAACATAAGCATGAAATAGAAATGACATCAATACACATGACACAATGATTTTGATGTGGAAAGCCCTGTTAAGGGAAAAACCACGGGGTGATTAACCCAAGATTGTATTCTCTGTTAGAAGAATAAGATAGTACAAATGACACTTGCCAATTAGGGCTCACTGCCCGAGCACACTGCTCACAAAAAGGCTCACTACCTATAATAGTTTAAACAAGGAAACTAGATACTTGAACTGATGAGGAGCATCCATATATGCTGAGGTTCAGTTCCGGTTAGGTTCAATACACTAATCTGCTGCACTTCATTCTTCCTCTTCTTGGTGTTGCTGTCCTGTCACATATCGGAGCTACCTTACTATTTCCACACTACTCTTCTACTTTTATTCACACACCTCAACACATATATCTTTTCTCATATCGAAAACAATCTGGTATATATATATCCGCATTGAGGATTTCATCCACTTTCTAGTCGGCATCTAGAATACTTATTATTTTCCCAAACTCTTGGTTTGTCGGCTGAATCCTTGCTTATCAAGTGATGCGTATCAAAGAGATGCTCATAGAATTCATCAATCATGTCGGCCAATCATGAATGATACCTTAGTAAGCTTGATCACCATCAATATCTCATTCGGATCAAGGTCTGATGCTCTGTCAGTCAGTTCTTCCTCTGTTTACTCTGCCAAATAGGAACCCAATACTTGGGTGCTTATATCTCTTTATTCTTTCATCATCGAAGGCTCAATCCTTGGAATCTATCAGTCAAGGTACTCCTCTTGACTTCCCCAAGTCTGCACTTTACATAGATACTTCCTCTAAGAAATCCAGACCTGATTGTCAGACCTTGTTGCATACTTTGTTCTTGGTCACTAGACCAAGTACTCTACAATCTGACTTCTGGTATAGACACACCATGTCCTGCGGATGGGTGGGATGAACTTTGTTGCCATCAATGACAACACTCATGAAGCTACAATGTGTCTCTTGCCAACAATCTCCCCCTTTGGCATTGATGGCAACACTTAGTGAAAAATGATCGAGTGTCATACTATACTCCCCCTTGGCTAATACTCTATTCTTATGTACATTTTCCTGAGCTCCCCCTTAGTTGGATTCCTCATTTTTCACTGCTCCTCAGTCCCCCTTTGACATCAATGGCAAAGGGTGGGGTTCGCACACCAAAATTTTCAAAACTCAATCTATCGCATAAGTATATTATCCGGTTATACTTTACATATACTTTAGTATATCTGTAAAAGTATTCTTCAATTGTACAACTTCTGTTGCCCAGCTCAACTTCATGCTATCCAAAATTGAGATGTGACCACTCAACAGGAATGCAAAGGCTTCTACCCTCTTCAAATCTGTCAGATCACTTGTCCAGGCTGTGGTTTGAGCATCATTTAAGGCTTCATGCATGGTCTCTAACTTAGGGATAATTATCCCTCTGAGTTCACTCAACCTACTTATTCTATTTTTCTTTTCCTTCTCAAGCTTCTTAATTTCATTCAAGACTGCAATAGTTTGACATTCTTGATTTATTATGGAAGTGGTAAGAGGATCAAAATTCTAAGATAGTCTTGTTAGTTTATCCTCCTATTCTTTCACTTTCTTCTCAATCTCAACTGTTACTTTGGACCATGATAGACAAAATTTATACATTTCCCCGCCATCTTTAAGAGCATTTTCTAAGCTCTTTATCCCTATATCCATATTTCTCCTATCATTGGTTATTAGTCCTTGTATTTCAGAGAATCTCTTTTCCACAAACTCCTTCAGGACTTTATCTTTTGCTGACTTCTCTAAGGAATCAAAATGTGTGCTAACACTATTTACTAGAGATTTGAGATTACCGGATGAAGAGGCTGAGGGATCCTTCTGAAAAGATGGCATGATCTTCTCCAATACACCAGATGCACTTTCTATGAGCTTGCAGTCTTCCATGTGAGACTTCAGAAGTTTTTCTTTTACCTTTGCTGAAGTAAAGGATGCTAGCTTCATGGTTTGAACCAGGTAGAGGGAGTCAAAATTGAACGGTCCTTGAAGAAGTTTCGGTTCATCAAATTCCATCATCTCCTTGGTTAAGAATTCTTTGACTGCTTCTACTGTGTCTCTTGTCGGTGATAGGGTTTTGTCCCTTTTTGGAGCCTTACCACTATCATCTGTGGTCTTTTCTGTTGGAGTTTTCTCTCCTTCTACAGCCTTATTACTGTCATCTTCTTTTTCCTTCTCCTCTGCTTCTTGACTGATCTTCTCTTCTACTCTTTCTTCTTCTTTAGATCCAGAGTCAGCAGTGGAAACCAGAGGAGAGATGTTTGCTTGTTCATGGATCTCCTCTTCTGGAGCAGAGGATTCTAAGTCCTTATCTTCCTCTTCACCTGTCTCCTTTACCTCTTCTGCTACAGTCTCAATAGATTCTTCTTTGTTATCCATTCCCGAGGGATCATTACCTAAATCCTCTATAACAGGAATATTGAATCTTTTGTAGGCATTCCAGAGGATTTATTCTGTTTCTTTTGCCACTTTATCAGTTTCTCCAAGCATGAGCTGATTCATTCTAGCCTTACTTCGGAACTCATCCTTGCAATCTTTGAAGATCATATCCATTTGTTTCAGAGTAATTGAAGGATAGAGCTGAATAGCTATTTGTTCTCTAATATCTAAGTCCTTAGCCTTGGCATTTTATTTTCTCATTTCAAGTTATTTTTCTAAACTTTTAGGAATTAGAGAAATTATTTCAATAAATGCTTTATTGTATATGTTCAAGTACTTAACTGTGGCTTCCTCCAGGATCTTGCTATCTGCATCATGATATGCATCATAGAATTATGTTATTGGTTGCAGGTTCCCATCCACAATAACTACTTTAACTACATCATCTAAGGACAGAGTGGGCCTTTCAACAAACTCTTTTGCCTCTGCCTCCTTGTCTTCACCAGATACTCTCTTCTTCTTCTTCATCTTCTTAATCTCTTCATTAGATTCTTTCTCTTCTTCATCCTTCTGACTGATATAAGACCTTGTTGCCTTTGTCTTTGTTCTCTTTTCTCCTTTACTAGATGATTTTGCTTCCGGTTTTGATGCTTTTGAGCTCTTAGCAGTGGTAGATGTAGAGCTCTTAGAGGATCTAGTCCAGGAGGGGGCTTTTACTGGAGCACTTTCTTTTTCTGCCTCTTCCTTTTCTTTTTCTGTCCTTTCCATCTTTTCTCTATGTGCATCAAGTGCCTCTTTTGAGATGCCATATCTTTTGGCAATATTCTCTACTTCTTTTCTCACTTTTCTCTTCATCTCCAGTTGTCTTAGTTCCACATGGATCATTATACTTAATTTTTCAAAGGTTCCAAAAATTTCTGCCTTGGGATCCTTGGGCTGACTTAGCATGTGCTGAACATGCAGCTCTACAATTTTCTCATCCACTTCATACCCCATTGGAATGATCCACACTGTTCTTAGCTCCACAACCTCCATTAGGCACTAATCAGTTTCTACCATAAAGCACACTGTATCTTTGTACTTCTCAACTAGAGATTGGGGGATTCTTTCTCTAGCTTGCATCATGCATTGGAAGTTTTTGAATTAGCCCCATAGCGCCATGTTTTGTGCCTTGGCATCACCAAGCCCATGCAAGTAATCTCTGATCTAAATTACAACCGGTCTATTATTTTTCCATACCCATCCATTAGATCCGGGTAGTTCATTCGTGTAGTAAAAGAATAGGCAGAGTATCAAACCACCGTACTTGAAAGAATTCTTCTTATCCTTTTTTATCTTTTGCAGATTCTCTAAAAGTTGGTTCAGAAGGAGCTCACAAAGATCATAGTCTGCATTCTTCCTTAAAATTTCATAAGCAGTATATATAGCAGTTCCGGATACTGAATTCTCCCTGCTAGAGTGATATATCTTATATCCAATTATCATTGATGCAAACTTGATATCCGAATATGTGATATCCTCAATTGTCATTGCTTTTTTATCAAATTTCGATCCAGTAGCCTCACTTACAATTTGGTTTTTGATAGATTTAAGAGTAGGCATCCCACCAGTTGAGTGTAATCCGGTTACTACCCTAATGGCATCCTTAGTGATCTTAAATAGCCTGTTCAACCACATGAAGTTGTCATGCATTCTGCTCAAAATATACCGGACCCATTCATCTTCTAGAAAATAGGGGAAATGAATGCACTGTGCAAAGTGTTTGTCTTAGATAGCCTTATATTGAGGTTTGAGATCAAAAGAGTCATCTATTAACTGATTGTGATAGATATCTGACAGCTTGGATTCTCCAAACTCTTCAATGTTCGCATGAATGTATACCCTAATGTCTTCAACATGTAAAACCCCATGCGGAATGTTGGAAAATGCACCTAAAGGATCTGCTTCTAGAGATTTGTAGGGATGTTTCTTAAATTTAGGGCGTGGCCTATTAGAAATCTTCACAACATTTGGAGTAGTTAGCTTTAAATATTTAGAGAAAGAATGGAAAATACCTCTTACGCCTTTTAGGGTTCACGGAATGAGTCAAAGAGATCACCAACTGATTTGAATTCTACGATTGATCCTTGAGAGAGATGAGGCAAGCTTGTTTGCAGAGCCCTTCTTGTCTATTTCACTAATGCAAATGTCAAATGAAGAGTAAATGCAACCTTTTATCACTGAGCAAACCCTAATTATACATTGCAATAAATGCACAACTCAAGTCATTCTAGTTGCCTTGTTCTCCTTGTTCTAAGAAAGTTCTTTTTCTGGATCACTGAGATATGCTTCGAATTATATTTGGTGATTATTGACAATCTATCTTTCTTTCCATAATCATTTGATCTCTCCGCAGATCAAGATTCCTCAATTTTGAATCAAGCTGGATCTAACTGTGAGAATCCTACTTTTGCCGGATGACAGTCAAACCGGATCTATCTGGGAAGATTAGACTCTTCAAACCTTCTTGCGGATCTTTCATATCTTTACCAACCCTTCTTTAGATGTTTCTCTAAGAATCCTTTAATCCGCAACCTTTCATGTGCCAATTTTGGGCACCTAATGACTGGCTGGGGGAAAATGTTTTTCTTTTGTTCCTCCCCCTAAGCCAGAGCTCATCTATTTAGTTTCCAGAAGGAATATCAGCACCAGATTCTAGTGCGGATCCATCCTCAACATTTTCTATACTCCTCTTTACCCAAATCTTGTTCATCTCCCTTTGATTTTCATCTGCATTCATTTTTCCTTTTCCTTTGTCTTGGTTTTGATGATGTACCAGACCCTTATTATTCTAATTCTTACTTCTGCAGAATTTGGCAATATGATCGGATCTATTGCAATTATAGCAAACAACATTTCTTTGCATATTTGATTGATATCCTCTTGATGTACACTGATTAGCCATATGTCCCACTATTACATGCAAAACATCTACCATTGAATGAATTGTTCATTTGCATATTTCTACACTCATTAGATTTGTGACCATACCTTTTGCAATTGAAACACTGTCTGGAGAAGGATGAATTAGTCTGATTCATTCTTCTTCTGTACTGATTTGCTTTATGACGAAAGTTATTGTAGTTATGGCAGTATCCATTGAAGGATGGATATCTTTGAGCATTTGGTTGCCTTACTAGAGGTCTTCTAAGTCTGTTCCTTAGATTTCCTGATCCAGAGTTCTTCTAACCAGATCCAGAGCTTTCACCTTTCTCATATCCCAAGCCATGCTTGTCATCTACCCTCTTTTGACTTTCAAGAAGAACTTCAAGTTGAGCAGAGCTTATCTTAAATTTTTCTTTGTATTCATTTGCTGTTTGAAGATCCTTTTTAAGAATGTCTATTTGATCCTCAAGTTTTTCTTCATTATCTCTAGCATCTTTAGATCAGATTCCAGATGTTTGATTATTCTATCCATTTTATGGCAGTCTTCTAATTTTTCTTTGAGAGATTGTCTTAAATCATCTTCAATTTTTCTTTTCTCTTCAATTTCTTGGGTGAATTTCATAACTCCTGATTCCATTTCATGTCTTACCATAATGACCTTTTTTGATAACTTTTCACATAGCTTGGTTTTCTTCTTTAGGTCTTCATTTGAATCATTAGTTTCACCTTGACTTGCTAATTGTTGAAGTAGATCCTTTCTCTTTTTCATAGAGATATTTAGTTTCCCTTTTAATTCATTTATGAAATCATCAGCCTGTTTAAGTCTTTCCTTCAATTCATTGACTTCAGAATTAGATTGTTCAAGATCATCTAGGGTAGACTGAAGTTGTTCCCTCATACCATACATATCCATTTGAATTCCCAGATCTTCCTCAAGCTGTTAAGCTCTGTTTGGAGGAACTTGGCTCTGATACCAATTGTTGATAACTGAGAGGGGGGGTGAATCAGTTATCTTGATTATTTCAATTTTCTGATCTTTCTTAACAATTAGTGTGGCATCAAATCAAATAAGAAGACATAACCATGAAATAGAAATGACATCAATACACATGACACAATGATTTTTACGTGGAAAGCCCTGTTAAGGGAAAAACCACGGGGTGATTAACCCAAGATTGTATTCTCTATTACAAGAATAAGATAGTACAAATGGCACTTGCCAATTAGGGCTCACTGCCCGAGCACACTACTCACAAAAAGGCTCATTGCCTACAATAGTTTAAACAAGGAAGCTAGATACTTGAACTGATGAGGAGGATCCATATATGCTGAGGTTCAATTCCGGTTAGGTTCAATACACTGATCTGCTGCACTTCATTCTTCCTCTTCTTGGTGCTGCTGTCCTGTCACATATCGGAGCTACCTTACTATTTCCACACTACTCTTCTACTTTTATTCGCATACCTCAACACATATATCTTTTCTCATACCGAAAATAATCTGGTATATATATCCGCATCGAGAATTTCATCCACTTTCTAGTTGGCATCTAGAATACTTATTATTTTCCCAAACTCTTGGTCTGTCGGCTGAATCCTTGCTTATCAAGTGATGTGTATCAAAGAGATTCTCATAGAAGTCATCAATCATGTCGGCCAATCATGAATGATACCTTAGTAAGCTTGATCACCATCAATATCTCATCTGGATCAAGGTCTGATGCTCTACCGGTCAGTTCTTCCTCTGTTTACTCTGCCAAACAGGAACCCAATACTTGGGTGCTTATATCTCTTTATTCTTTCATCACCAGAGGCTCAATCCCTGGAATCTATCAGTCAAGGTACTCCTCTTGACTTCCCCAATTCTGCACTTTACATAGATACTTCCTCTGAGAGATCCGGACCTGATTGTCGGACCTTGCTGCATACTCTGTTCTTGGTCACCAAACCAAGTTACTCTACAATCTGACTTCTGGTATAGACACACCATGTCCTGCGGATGGGTGGGATGAACTTTGTTTCCATCAATGACAACACTCATGAAGCTACAATGTGTCTCTTGCCAACAAATACATATATTGAAAATAACAGAAATATATAGTAACACTAAATTATATAAATATTGAAATATATAATAATAAGTCTTTTTCCATAAGAGAATTCAGAGCATGTTTAAAGAAATAACATAAAAATAGGAAATACCATCACGTGGGAGTCGTTTGGTCTTCCTCCTGAGTCGCTTCGTTTTCCTTGTCCAGTTCACCAGCAACAGTCGAGTCCACTTGTGCTCTCAGTTTCACCTTGTATCTCCTAAACCTACTAATTATGGGTTTTAAAGTCCTGGATCTTGGTGTACATGTGTTCTTTGCCTGAACTCTCCACTTATCTATCAGTCTCTCCGCATCTGTTACTCTCATATAGACATCATCAATTCCATGCCGGAAAGTTGTGAGATATGATGCTATATGCCCAAGCTTCCCTAGTGATTCACCATTAACTGTGGCAACATGCTCTTCAGTAAGCCTCTTCTTAAAATTTTGCTTTACTTCCTTGACATCAAGCAAGTTCTCTCCACTTTCATTTGAAATCTCTACATCTAAGATGGTACAATTGTTTTTAAGATCAGCCATAGTAGTGAAATGTTGAGCCAAAATTCTTCTTATTTGTCCACTAAAATCCACTAGTACAGATCTCTTCCACTCTAGTGCATCTAGCCAAGACGCAGAATCATTCTCATTTGGATCATTAAAAACTTTCTTAGCTACAAGAATATTTGTATCAATTTTCATCATTTCTTGTATCTCTGTAAAGTCTGTGAGCAAATTTCTGTCTTCCCTCTTTAAATTTTGTAACTCTGCAATTAACTCTTTCCTTTTATTAGAAAGGAGGGGATATAGTTTCATGACCTCCTCGATGTACAACAAACCATCAATGGTGACTCACTCTACCCATTTCTCAGTGGCCTTACCTAGAGTTTGATATCTCTTGATTTGTTGCAACATGCTAGGATCCATTCCATCAATAGAAGTAATATTCAAAGTAGATTGAATGAAAGATGTCAGAGAATTCACCTGGGCTTGCAGCTTTGCATTCTGCTGTTGTTGAGCTTTAACTCTCTTTGCTAGCATGCATTGAGAGAATTTTAAATGATATAAATCACCTTCCACCGTAGGAGGACCCATGTCAATCTTGGTCATATTGAAATCCACTTCTGTGACTTCATTTTCATTTTTATCCCCGATGGGGTCTGCAATCTCCAAGATCCTATGCCTTAAAGAAGAATCTGTTACAATATGAGACATCCTCTTAGCCTTCTTAGGCTTAGGTGTAGTTACAACGTCAATGTTTATGTCTACTGTTGGGGGATATTTCCTCTTTTTCTCAAAAACTTTCTTTAGCCAGGAAGGGAAAGACAAAACTGTACTGCTCTCACTTGCACCCAGCATAACTCTCTCTAGCTGATTAGGAGTATATTGCATGGGAATTTCATTTGATACGAGGGAAGCTAGATTCTCAAACAAGGAACGAAAACTAAAAGTACCCTCATCAGCAATCTGTTGATAAATGGAAGAATCATCACTAGGTGAAGGAGACACAACAGAAGTCATATGATCTGCCTGCAATTATTGTAAGGCATTGAACTTCTTATCCACTTGTGGTTTCATGAATGCAGGCTGACCATCCTGTTCACATACACCTTTTAGTTTTAGTTTCCTGTTATCCTCAGGATGCTCTCCATCCCCACCACTACAAGATTGTGAACCAACTCTATGATGAGGTTTCTTCACACCAGTTGAAGTTTTCTGAGTTCTGGAAGCCTGGGAGGTTCCTTGCTCTCTTGTTCCTAATTCTTTATGCACAGAAGAAGAACCAACATGCTCTTGAAATTTCCCCTTAATATCAGGATAATAGTTCTTTGCACATGGAACAACAAAGTTTGGGCATGGCACAATAGGTGGGAAACCCTGAGCATGAGCTAACCCGCTTGTAAGGATTTTCTGGGCTATAAGTGACTTAAGGTTTTGCTCTAATTGAGCCCAGAAATCCTCCAAGTCAAAATCTATATGACTTAGATCGGTATCCTTCACCTTAGCTAAATCATTCTCAATAAACAAAAGCTTCATCTTTACTTGTTTGAGAAACCAGTAAACAAAAGCTTCTGTAACTAGTAAGGGTGCCAAATAAATCTCCAAAAGATTTTGGGTAAACAAATAGTCTAGACTCATGAAAAATAATTGTTCTTCCCAATTCCCACCCAGTTGACTTAAAGTATTCAAATTGGTCACTATAAGAAATGGGCAAGAAAGAGCACAAATTAGCCAACCTGGTTGTGAAATCTTGTGTTCAACACCTGTAGAAGACGTAGTCCAGAGCTTCTCCAAACTCAAAGTACACTAGTGAAAAATTGAAAATGCAGAATAACGTGTCTGCGAGGGTTGCAAACCCAATAAATTGTTTCAATAAATTGCATTAATTTTCAGCGGCATGTACTGTTGTATGATTCATAATTGAGCTGCATAAATTACCTTCTCAAAAATGTCTAATTGTGCTTTTCATACATTCCTTATTTATTACGAAAGGACAGAGGTCACTTCTGCCGTGTGGATGTCATTAAATGGAAAATATTTTGTTAGATTTTGATTGTCAGATGATCACAAATCGACGGCATAAGTTCTATTTGGGGCAAAAGTACTCACACACCAAATTTCCCAAATTTATAGTTGTATAGTCGAGGACTTGCGCTCTGCCACGCTGCCACCTTGACCTTTGCACAATACTCAATATAAATATATTATATATTTTATATATATGTCAATTTGTCAACTGTTGATCTAATAATATCTAACGGCTGCTAGTTGATTCCGGAGGATTTTGTTAGCAATGTGCAGCATTGGAGATCTACCTTCCAGAATTGAACTATAACAGTTCATCTTTCGTTCTAGGGTTCATCAAATGGTCAGTGGTGGTACGATTGATTTGATTAAACGTACTTAACTGCATAGATTAGCCAATGCTCAATTAAGTTTATTAATGGCAAGTGAGTACTGAGTTGTGACAAACCGCATAGATTAGCCAATATGAATTTCCACGGTACAACAGAGGCAATTAAATGGAGTTGCTTGATATTTATTACCCATTTGTCATAGAAGTACATATAATGTATATATGATAGTCTTTATTGTTTCAACCTTATATTGCATTACTAAGTTTTGTTGATCATGATGTTAGTCATAAACAAACGTAGAATAAAAGTTACACATCAACCTTTACTCATCTTGAAAGATACAATGAATTCAAAGAATTCATGATCCCAAGTCTCTGTGGATTAGTTCTTAATCAACTGACATTACTCAATGGTTGATGTGTGTTGCTGTTTTCCATTCAGGGGCCTTATGTTTGCTCATCAGTAGGATTTTGTTTCTGTAAAGATGCTACACAGAAAGTTATTCTACACAGTACATTTCTTTAAATGATGTGTCTATGCTCAAATATTTGCATGATATTTATCAATTGTACATGCTTTAACTTCAAATACGCTATAAATCTTCAAGTATCTATGAGATGTCTGCATATTTCATGTAATTTTCTTTTGATTATCTATTATTTGCAATTGTGATGGTGAATTGTTCTGAAATTAAAAGAAATGTAAAAAAATACTTCAAATTATGATAAATCTTTAGCTATTGAGCCACATACACACTTGATACTATCATTAGGAGAAGAAATCAAACCATATTTTCACCAGGATGTTCCACAACTAGATACAGATGATGCAAACTTCAAAGGATGAGGAATGAAGACAATATATGCAGATTGATGAGCACTCCAAGGGACGCAGCAAATCAAAGCATATATCAAGAATTCAGACACAGATTACTCAAGATTTATAATTATTTGTAATCAAACTGGTCTTCTCTTTCATTAAGTATGCAAAAATATGTATGCTTACAATAACTTTGAAATAGGCCCAGATATTTCAGCCAGCAACTTTCAATTAAGCTTCGAATGTTTAAAACAAGGCATCCCTGCACCTTTTATAGAACAAGGTGAGGGAGCGGTTACAAACGATCTACGATCAAGATTTATCAATTAAGATCCATGGTGGATATTCCCTTTTGACTTGGTCAAATGTCTCTCATGGCGCAGGTTGCCAACTAGCAACCATCTAGGTAAATTAATTTCCTTTAAGTATCTGATGCAGATGTTTCCTTTGTAGCACATCTTCATCTACTCCTCAAGCTCTTCTTCTTCATCATGATCATCACTTTCTGTGTCTTCATCACCATGATGAATAACCTCCTGTATATGGACCTTTAATGTTGTCCTTATATTTTAATATGTTTCCACTATCTTATCAACTTCTCCACCATCCTGAGTTTTAGCTTTGGAAATGGTGTGCTTGTGGGCTTGATATTTATCTCTGAGGACTTCTAACTTGCCCTTCCTACTGCTCAATGTTTCATTATAGTTCTCCACTTTGACCTTGATTCTCATGACCTTGTTCATTGCTTCTTCCGTCAGATGGGTGAGAGGATCATCAACCATCGGCTGGAAATTATTATGCAGAGATTTTATGGCAAGGTCTACATCTTGGTTTTCAATTTTACCCTCTACCTTTCCTTCTAAAGCCTCCAGGACTTTTGCTTCATAAGACATCATGTCATGCAGCTTCACACTGATATCTCTCAATTTATTGCTGTACTTCTTCAGTACATCACATTCAAACCTGATGTCCTTATACCAAATATCTATCAGCATGGCAGTGTTATTATTCAGCACCTGATAAGTTATCAGGATCTAAGGATTAATCCTCTTTATTTCACTCAAAGCACTCAAGGATTTCTCCAACTGGAATGATCTCCTTCCGGCCTCAGTCTATAATTTATTGAGTTTCTTCTTGGAGGTACTCAAAGAATTCCACCTCTGTAAAGAGGCGCCCACTACTTCTTCAGCTCCGTTTAGTGCTGATGACATCCATTTTCTCATGATCACTGACTCATACATCATGAGGTCCAATTTATTAACCTCTTCTTGAGAAATTGTAGTCAATGGGATTGCCTGATCTCAAACTGTATGATCAGGGTTAATTAACCCTTTTATGTATGAATGCAGCTGGGCAATGTGCTCCTTATGCTGCTTATTTTTCTCTTTCTCTCTCTTCACCCTTTGGGTTAAAGAATCTATTATATCCTTCCCTTCCTGACCTTCTTGGTCTTCATTCGTAAACCCCAAATCGACTGTGCTAATCTAGAATTCTTCCAAGGTGATCTTGCCTTTTTCCTTTTCAACAATGGGAAGTGCTACCTAGGCAGTCCTTCTACTCGTAGCAGGATCTCTTCTAATTGTAGATGTTAATTTGGCTTTCCTCTTTGGATTAATGATGGTTTCTGAAAATAATGTCGAAACATCAAACTCTTGAATCTCAAAACCAGATTATGTACTTATTTCTTTCTCGCGCCATTGATGTATTTGGTCTCTAGATCCCTATCATCTATCATCATCATCCTGTCCACCCTGATCTCCAGTATCATTTTTAGTTCTCGGTGGAGAAGGTGATGTCCTAATTTCTTCCTCATGATGTTCTTCATGAGGGTGATCTTTTTCTACTTCCTCCTCCTGAAGAATCTCTTCTTGCAGTGGAGGATCTTGCGGTGCATTCACATGATGATCCTGTAGTTGATCTTGCACTTCATCTTCTTTTGTTTCATCCACCTTGGTAATTTTCTCATCCTAAGGTGTATTTATATCCATGGATATCATTGTATCTGACTTAGGTGCATTTACCTGATCTTGGATCACATTATGATTCACACCTATTGTATCTACCTCCTGGATCTTTAGGTCATCATGACCTGATATATCCTTATTACTTGAGGTTTCTTGAGTCCTGGGGGTATGGTTGGTTGATGTATATTTATCCTCGCCACCCTTTTCTTGGACTTCTACAATTTTGGGCTCATCAGATGGTATTTCTTGTTGTTGCTAACCTGAATCTTGAGTGTTACTCTCCATTTCTTTCTGTTTGACTTCTTCAACATTTTCTGTTCTCTCAAGTGCACTTGCTTGATGTTTTAGACTTACATCCTCTCTGTGTGTTAGGGCGATCACTGCAGGGTTGGTCACCTGATCAACTAATTTATCAAACCCAATTTGTTGGGCTGCCCTCTCTAGACTATCTTCTTTTTCCTACTCTATTTGCTTCAACTCTTCTAATATCACTCTCTGCGAGGATGGGGTTCCTTGTGGAGTCATGCGAGCGTTAGAAGCGAGGGTCTCCATTTGCTGAGAAGTCACATTCTGTACTTCCTCATCATCTGATAGGTCTACAGTCTCTTCCAATGAGAAAGGACCACCTTGAGTTTCTTTAGTGGTTTCTTTTGCTTGATCCTCAGCCTTCTCAGTCTTAAACTGAATTATGGAAGGAAGTGGCACATCATGTTGCAATTCTTTTCTAAATACTTCACTACTAGCTCCCCTTAATATTACAGGGTCATGTCTTATTTCACCCCTAATATGTGTTCTTTATTTTTTAGGGGTTGATGTTACTAGGGATACCACCTTCCTCTTCCTGGTGACCATCATGGGGTCATCTTCTGCAGGCTCCTCTTCAATAAGAATATCCTTCTCTACATAGGGCTGTGAAGTTTGGCCCTGATCTTGTATTTCTGCAGTATCCACAACTGGCCTTAGGATCCTTTTGGTCTTTTGTTTATCCTCTAGAGGTGGTGCAGACAAGGATGATGCCTGTCCTAATGCAGATGCATCCTTAGATGGTATATTAATTCTCTCAACCATTACCCCCTTAGGTGTATCATCAGTTTTCTTCTTTCCTCTGGGAGGTCCTTTTCCTTGCTTCTGGGGTGGCAGCCTTTCTCCATTAGATTTTCTCTTCTCTCCAAGAAAGTCATCATATTCCTCATCAGGAATCTCCTGCCTTTTCCTCTTATTATCTACTATGATGGCCATCCCCTTCTTCTTTAGTATATTTATTTGTTTATCCACCCATGCCTGGGTCAACTGCAACACCCCACCTATAAACCTATCCAATGAAATGTCTTCAAGCTGCGTTAGGTCAGGGGCTGAAATGGTGTCATTATACACCTTCTTCTCTTCATATTCATTTGACAATAACTTGCCATCATCTTTCTTTAATTGCGCAGGAACTGGGATGATGTCAAACGTTCTTATCTGATTGAGGGTGAGCCTTTGATATTTTCTTCTTCTTACTTCAGCTTCATTCTCACAATCAGTCCATAAATACTCCAAGTGTTTCTTATGGATGGGCTTCCCCATGATCTTCTACATTCTCCCATAGGGGTCATATGATCTAGCCAATGGAAATGGCTGTAGGTTTATCAGGTTTAGACCGGCTATGGCCTTCTTTATGTTTTTAGAATCAGGGCATATGTACCACTCTATATTTACTGGAAACAATACTGGAGGTATTTTATTGTTTTCTTTATATGTATCCAGTATAGTTGATATCTGTCTTAGAAATTCCATCAGGACTACCCCATCAGTAGGGTACCTGGGTAACATTAAGGTCTGTCCCTCAAAACCTTCTACTCTGATGTAGGAAAATGTGGCAAACTGGTTAAACTAGGCACCATGTTTATATATTATTTCCTGAGCTTCCATGCTTAGTCTTTTGGCTCTATCTTCCTCCATTGTTCTGACCAGATGCATAGAAAATGCATCATTCACTAATTTATAATCAGGAAGATAGTGTGCTCTCTACAACTGAGGATAATGGTCCCATATATGGGCATCATTAATACTACCACTAGTCTTTCCAACTGTATTGAGTGCATCAAATGTACCTTTATAAGCACATGAATACACAATATATGAAGTCATATAAAATGAACAGTCTAGGCCCCCTAGGTTCATCAGCTGTTCATCTAGGGCATCACTGATGATCTTAGACCATAATGACTTGTTATCTGTGTAAATGCACATCATGATAACCCCATATATCCAATCCTTGAAACTTGCAGTAGTAGGCTGGCCTATCATCCTGTTGAGTAGGGCAATCATATATTGATACTCATCATCAAAATCAAACTTGTACAAGTGCACCGGTAATTTGGCAGAGGTAGTATAAGGGCTGTTCTTTGCTCTCCATTGGTACATCCTCTTTCTTGCAGTCTTTTTGTTATTTGTATATTCAATCTCCAGTTTCTTGAGATCCATACTAACTACCTTTTTCCCAACTGGAAGGTTGAAAGTAGATGTAATCCCTTTTATTGTCAGATCTGCATATACCCTCCCATGTTTTTCTACTCGCCTCGTCTTAAGGTTGTAATTTCTAGCACACTCTACTATTAATTCTAGAGTTTCCATAGAATAAGGAAATCCAGCTGCATACCACATTCCTGCTACAAAAATGGCATCTAGTAGGTTACTTTCTCTATCTTCACCCATCTTGGCTGACCATGTCGCCAAATCTATGTTTCCTTGGTAGGTATCTTTGATGACACCATATTTGAACTATACTCCCTCAGGTTAGGCAAACATAGGCTTAAGAAATTTTGAATCAGATTTGTTCTTCCTGACGTCTGCCATAGATTCCTGCAATGAACATGACTAGTCTTACAACAATATCCACATGCATGCATATACAACATTATACTTTTACGGCATCATGCATATTATACTTATTAATCTTCATTTCATCATGATATGCATAATTATAGAGCTAAACCATAAAAGAACTTACTACCTGGATATTACAGAAAATGACAACAGGAGGGTTTCTAATCACTTACCTAATTACGTTTTTCTCCTGGATTAAGTAGATGATTATGGAAAAGGGGCTCAAATATCGGTTATAATCGTGTGCTCCATTCTACTGTAAGCTATTTGCATCCGTAGGTAGGTCGTACGAGGGTTTGAATGTCTTGCGCTCTGTAAAATCTCATTTCTTTGCAAGGTAAATGTAAAATGTCCCTGTAAATTCACTTTTAATCTCATTCTTAGGGTAAATTAGGGCAAATCCAAGTTAGATTGATTAAAACCATTGATCTTCTGTCACAGATTTACGGATATTGCCAGGTGTTTGCATCGTGTTCGCAATCGGCTAGAATCCACCTACTGCATTTATGTGCATTAAATGTCATGGGGCAAGATGAGGGGGGTGATCTTTGGAAGATCAGGTGATATTCAAAATATCAGGTGATATTCAAAATATGACCCCTTATGTGTAATATGACCCTTCGCCTTTGAGCGGGAAAACTAATGTCGAAGAGATCAGGTGATGTTGAGAATATCAGGTCATGTTTAAAATGTTGGGTGATGTTTAAGATATGACCCCTCAAGACTAAAGTGATCCCCTTTCGAAAGATCAAGATGATGTCACCGTCATATTGTGTAAAAAGGGTGATCTTCAGAAATATACCTCTGCGAGGTAAAAAGGATGATGACGTTACCGTCAGGGTGATTTTCTTTGTTTATCAGGATTGGATGACGTCATCAGCATATTGGCTCTGGGGTGATATTTTGCGACATGGTGATATTTGAAATATCAGGTGATATTCATAACATCGGGTGATATTCAGAATATGACCTCCGCAAAATATATGACGCTGTTTGATGGGTAAATACCACTATCACGTAAAATTGACATCCGGAGCTCTGGACCAAATGATTATCAGGTGATAAAATTGGATCGGGGTGATCTTTCATAAGATGATTGATGTTAAGAAATATGACCCTCCCTCGGAATATCAGGTTTGACCAGAACTTTGACTTGTCATAACTTTCGTTCCCTAAGGAATATCAGCGTGATCCAAAAGGCAAACCTGCATGAAATTTTGTACTCTTTCCAACCATGAGGTTATTGATATGAAATATTAACTTTGACTATCTGACCTCATCATGATGACTTACCCAGCCCCCTTATGCAGGATCACTTGCATGACTTGCTTTTACCAGACCGCTGAAAGCAAAAAAAACACAAGCCAAGCCAAGCAAAAAAGTTGGGTCCCTGTTTTGTCAAGTCAAAATGGGGCGTGTTGTGTAACCACACAACAACTTGCCACCAAAGAAAGCAACAAAATTCCAATGATTCAAGTGAGGTGATCACATTCATATATGGTATTCTAACTCTTTCTAATTATAAACATCATAATCTTTCTGTATGACAAAGTTTTCATCATGGTAATAATGCTAACAAAGGATCAGGGGTGTGCAAATGATTAATTATCCTCATCTTGAAAGCAAGTTGAAAATATGAGTAACTGGTGTTAAGCTACATAGTTTGGGAGCATCCCTCATAGCCAACTGAATAGAGCCTTGCTGGCAGCAGGCATCCATAGCCCTAGCAAGGTTATCTATACAATCTCCCTAAGTAGAGCTCCACTACCAGTAGGCGTCTATAGCCCTGGTAGAGTTACTTAGATGGCCTAATTTTATTATATTTTTGGATTTTCAATGTTTATATACTTTATATATCTGATGTCATCATATAAGCTCAGTGTGAAAGGTATGGTCACTTGCTGATTTAGGTTGGAGATTGTATTGGTAGCAAGGGAGTCCCTTTAGATTTTTCACTTAACACCTATACTTGTGTGTTCAACAAACCCAAGGCTATTAGGTGAGTCATTGTGAAAGAATCACTTTGGTCAAGAAAAGGCACCCTGATGAAAAGATATCACAGACCTGATCATAAGTACTTCTCAGAATGAGTCATAACCTATATATAAATTTATTCTCATCACTTGAATCCTAATAATTTAATTATTTTCTATGGTGATGAACTACATCATCTTGACTAACCAAAACAAAAACTCAACAAGCAAACAAAACAAAAACCAAAACAAACTGTACAAACAACTATACAAATATACACTATGATACACATGACTGTCATGAAGCTAACTTAGGCTTGGAAGTAATGTTTAAGGAACTATCCATTGACTGGTAATGGAACATCCTCACCTGTCAAGTTTCTAAGCCTGTAAGTGCTGTCTCCTAATATCTCATAAATTTGGAAGGGACCTATCCAGAGTCTGTCAAACTTACCATGATCTCCCTTCCTCTCATGTGCTTTGTCCCACATTAGAACTAAATCTGAGATCCTGAAGGTTTTAACCCTGGCTCTTTTGTCAAACCAGTGTTTGACAACAACTTGACTTCTTTTCTCTTCCAGGTGCATCAGGTGAAGCAACCTGACTTCTTGCTTATTGTCTATGCCTAGGTACTCTTGAGCAAACTGCAGTGTAGGAATTTTCAGGTTCACAGGGAGGATGGGATCCACCCCATATACTAAGTGAAAAGGTGAATTTCCTATTGCAACCTTATTCCTAGTTCTGTCTACCCATAAGGCATACTTCAGAAGGGTGTTCCACTTCTTAGGGTTATTTTCTATTAACTTTTTTATGATATTCAACAAATTTTTATTGGTGGATTCTGCTAATCCATTCCCTTGGGGATAATAGTTGGAGGAGAACTTCAGTATGATCCCATAATCAAAAGCCTAGCTTGACAATTTGGTTGAAGCAAAAGCAGAGCCGTTATCACTTACCAGAGCATAGGGAACTCCATACCTAGTGACAATTTTACTTTCCAGAAATCTAATGACATCTTCAACATTGCAGGTTTTGGTGCTGACAGCATCAGCCGACCTGGTACAATAGTCAGTAATAGTTAAGACATACCTGTGGCCTGAGGATGATGGAGGATTAATTGGTCCTATGAAGTCCATGCCCCATTGTGTAAATGGGCACATCTCCATCACTGGCTGCAAAGGTTGAGCAGCATATCTCTCTCTGTTAGCAGCAACCTAACACACATGACAACATTTAATATGTTCAGTAATATCCTTGAAAATGGTGGGCCAGTAGTATCCTGCCCTAAGGATAGCGTGAGTAGTGGCCAAGGGTGACCTATGTGCTGTTCTAAACTTGTCATGTAGCTCTAATAACACTTTATCTGCTTCTAGCCTCTCTAGGCATCTTAGGTATATTCCTTCATAATTTTTCTTGAAAAGGATGCCCCCTTTCATCATATACTTCTGTGACCTTATTTTTAGGGCTCTCCTTTGTGAGGCTTGCAGTCTTGGAGGACATCTTCCAGTAATCAGGATGTGCCTGATGTTTGAGTACCACTCTCCATTTTCCTTAGCATTAACTACATACTACTGACTCATGATATTGGGGTCAATCTCTGATATCATCTGGCTTAAAGCTTGTCCTCTCATTAGCTTCATGGGTGTAATTTCCATGTCATATTCTTGTAGGATAGTGATCCATTTAGCCCTTTTCTCACCTGGATCGCTCTGCATTAATAGCATCTTCAGTACTGCATCAGGCACCGCATCAATCACTTTACTTCTCAGAATATAGTGCTTGAACTTCTTTACTGCTCTGACCAAAGCAAGTGCCTGCCTTTCATCATCCAAATATCTCAGTTCAGCATCTTTGAAAGGGTAGCTCATGAAGGCTATGGGCTTTTCTTCCTTTTCTTCATTTCTCTGTGTCAACACTGTTGCAGAGGTATGCTTTGAAGCAAATGAATAAATATAGAAGTGCCTGGTGTAGTCTGGACTAATCAGGACTGGAGCATCTGATATAGCTTTTTTAATGTCTTTAAAAGTTGCTATAGCCTCTAGTGTCCACTCAATTTTTGCATCCTTCTTGAGCATGGCATTTAAAGATCTAACAATTTCTGCAAAGCTAGTGATAAACTTCCTAACAAAATTAATCTTACCAAAGTAAGATTTGAGTTCCTTTTTGCTTCCAAGAAGCTGTATTTTCTTGATGGACTCCACCCTGTTAGGATCAATGATAATCCCATTTTTAGTTATCAAATGGCCTAGTAATTTTCCTGTTGTTACCCCAAATATGCATTTCTTGGGGTTCAAGGATATCCCATATTGTTCACATTTTTTAAGCACGTTTCTGAGATCTTCTACATGGTTTCCTCTATCTTTAGAGAACACTATTAAGTTATCCATGTATATGACTATGCATTTTCCTATTAAGCCTCTGAAGGCTATGTCCATTGCTCACTGGAATGTTGCTCCAGCATTGATTAACCCAAACGGCATCCACCTATAAGCGAATATCCCCCACTTTGTGGTGAAGGTAGTTTTTAATCTGTCAATTTTATCCACCATTACCTGGTTATAGCCTGAGAAACCATCCAAAAATGACATCATTTTGGCACCGTTCACAATTTGTAGGACCTCATCTAGGGAAGGTAAAGGATAATTATCTTTCTTAGACGCTCTATTCAAGTTCCTGAAGTCCACACATAGTCTGAAGTCTCCATTTTTCTTCCTCACTGGGACCAAATTTGCTACCCAGGTGGAGTGCTTCGTAGGAAATATGATCCTGGCATTTAACAGTTTCTTAACCTCCTAAAAAATAATAGGTTCCAGCAAAGCATTGACATGCCTTTGCTTTTGTCTGAAAGGTTTGGCATCTGGCTTGAGGGGTATGGTGTGTGTGATGACTGATGTGTCATACGTTTTTAGCTCATCATAAGTCCAGGCAATGACATGGATGTAATCCTTGAGATCTTGGGTGATTCCTTCTAATTCTTCTTTTGTGCAAACCTTGCCTATCGGGACATTTTTCTTTTCATCATTCTGTCCAATATTAACCTGTGAATATTGTCCTCCATCAGGTTTCGGAAGGTCTTTCTATTTCAACATGTTGTCCAGATCAAATGCTCTCTCTAGTTCTATCATTCCCTTAGGAATTTTATTGCTGGGCAACTCTAAGATTTCTTCCTCTTCCCAAACATGATTCTCTATATTGTTCTCATCTATGATCTGAGCATCAAATATATCTCTGTTGGAGATGAAATCTAGGATATGTTGATCATCATCGAACACTTGGAGGTTGGTTACATTGTCAGGCACAGAAGTTACTGATACCAGCTCTACTGAAAATCTTTTTAGTCCTGAAATAGATAGTGGCTCCAATGTACTGGCAGCTTGGGCTAACGCATCTGCCCTATGGTTCTATACTCTGGGTACGTGGGTGATATTAAATGCATCAAAGGATTCTATCAGGTTCCACACCCTGTGTCTGTAATTAGATAGTTTTTTATAATTGTAGGAGTAGATTCCTCTTACCTGTCTCACTACTAATTCTGAGTCTCCATAGACATGCAAAATTTTTACTTTCTTCTTGAGGGCAAACAATATCCCTTGAATCAGAGCTTCATACTCTGTTACATTATTGGTGCAGGGGAATTGTAGTCTGTATGCTACCAAGTAGGATTTTCCTAATGGATCAATGAGATCTATCCCTACTCCAGCTCCTTGTTTTAACTTGGATCCATCAAATCTAAGGATCCATGGCTTATCTTCATCCAAAGGCTTGTCTGAGCCTTCTTTCTTCTTAGCAGCTCTGGCAGCTGCACCACTTGATATCCATTTTAGTTTTGGTATCTCAACTTTTTTGGACTTCATCTTTCCTTTCTTCTGTGAAGCTGATGCTTCTTCTTTCTTTCTATCACCAGAAGTTAAATCCTCTGGACTAGGCAATGTCTGTCTTTTCAGGAGATGCAAACATAGAGAGGAAGCAATCTCTGAGTGAGGTATTTCATGTAACCTGCACTAGCCTTCAATCAAGACATCCTGTGGAGGTCTCTGCTGCTGTGTCATCTTCTAGATTTCCTTTGATAGGAAGTCTTCAAATTTAGACAAATTGCTACCTCTGTCCTCATCAGATAATTCATAATCTGATTCAACTAAACAATCACTCCCTAGGGTGATTTTCTTTTTTCTCTTAACATTACTCTAGTTACATACCAGCACCTCTTTTGTCATTTGATCATGACATTCATCCTGACATGTACCTTCTTCTGTTCCTACAGGAAATAAACAACAATCAGTGTCACTATCATTATCACTGTCTGATGAACTTACCTCTGATGATGATGATGATGCTGATGCATCACTACACACTTGTTCTAGCTCCAACATGTCTATGCATGCTTCACAGGTTTTCTCAGAATGTGACTCATTATGCAACTTGCACCATCCATCCATTAGAATATCATGAAGAGGTAGTTCTAATAACTGACATCATTTTACCTCTTTAGATAAATGCATTTCAAAATTCCTGAAGTGATCTACCTCATTCTCAGGGTTACTATTAGATTCTACAACTATTTTGTCATCTTGAGGGTCATGATGATGATGATGAACATCATACATCAAGATTTCTTCTATCCTGACAGTCCGTGGCCTGATGGAGTAAACTCCGGGTTCCACATACATGATCTCATTAGTTTTGTTATATTCAGTGATCATGTGCTTCATTCTAGGCTCAGCATTGATTCTTATTTGATTTGGTATCCCTTTCTAGGGTAACCACATGTGATTGAAATCTGTGGACATGTATCCGTTAAGGGTTTTGGACCAGTCCCTGCTGAGTAGCATCCCATATGTATCAGGTATATCAACTACCTGAATGTCAATATAATATTGGATTCTGGGATCAGATGCTAGTTGCATGTGAATGTGCGTTATCTCTCCTACCACGCTTACTTCTGTTTTGTCCAGTTGTGTCACCTTCTTTAAAGATTTAGTAGGATGTAACCCTAAAGCATTGCATATGGACATGGGCATCACATTAGTAGATGCTCCTGAGTCTACTAAACAGTTGTGCAAGTTTTTGTTGAACATCCTTATGGTAAGTAGGAATGGAGGAGACTCACTTTTATCCCTATATAAAGTCATGTGGGAGGTTTCTGCAGCTTGAATGGTAGCTGGCACCTTGTGTTTAACATTAGGATCTCTAGCAGCATGATCTTTGCTACCAGACTGACCTGAGGTATGACTATCCTCTTTAGGAGAAGGATCATCTAGTGATTTCATAAATGCTTTCTTAATGGCAGGAGTTTTGAGCAATTCTGACAAAGATAAGTTGATTTTAATCTTCTTCATCTCATCAGCGAGATAAGTGACCAACTTGTCAGATTCATGAGGTGAATTAGCAGTTTTTGGCACATTATTCTGGGGTGTTAAATACTGAGCATTAACCTTGGGAAATCTAGGGTTATTACTTGCCTTGGGATCTGGAGGTGTATTAAAATTGTTCGGAGGCAAGGAAGACGTCAATGGACCAGTAGGTCTGTTGGTATTATTTCTCGGGTTGTAGTTATGCTTACCCTGATATTGTTGTTGGTAGGCATGCACCTCCTCATGTTCATTTGAAGGCTCATTTTCATCCTTAAAGGGGAAAACATAATTTGATTCAAAAGCCATGGCTGATTCCTCACGTGCTAGGGTGTAATCTTGGTGAGCAGGCACTGTCTGCTGATAAGGATGATGAGTGTAACTCTCAAGCACTAATGCAGAATCATATCCGCAAGGAACAATTTCATTTCCCTCTACCTAAGGTTGATTTCCTGAAGTATTGGACACTTCAGTCTGGAAAATGCTAGCATCAATTCTGAATTAAGGACAGTCTAACTCTGCATGTGCATTGGTGTTATGAATTCTGCACCAGTTAGTGAGGGCTGCTTCTACAAGGTTGACTCTGGTAGTTTGTTTGGGTTCACCAGGAGGCAAATTGTCTAGGGGTGATGGCAAGGAACCATTGTTTGGCCTAGTGTTCCGCACTCTAGGCTATCTGGGAGGATTTTTATTGCCATTGTTGTTATAATTATTGTTGTTGTACCCCCTATCAGGATAGTTTGGTCTATCATTGTTATAGCCTTTGTTCTGATTAGGCTGGGAGTAGAAGTTTTGACTCCTTAAGTGAGTGATCTCAGTTGTAAGTTTCCTCAACTAAGCTGATATTTCTTTGATCTCTTCTTTTTCTTCCTGAACCTTAGCCACTACATTTTCTGTTAAGGGTTTGAAAAAGGAAGATCCATTGTCTTGATTATTGGCAGATTGGTCTACAACCTGAGGTGTTTGTATTTGTCTTGGATACTGCAACATCTGGCCATTTCCATTTGGAGGTGGCATAATACTCAGGGGAGGTATCTGTAAAGGTGCTAGCATGACAGCTGGAGGCATCATGGCTCCATTAGGCTGTGGTTGGATAGGATATCCTGGATAACTAGGAAGTGTAGGAAATGCTATGTTTGGCATGGGAGGCTGCTGATTGACTTTGATAGCTTCTTGGAAAGCTCCTGTTAAAGTTGTGATTTTAGGATGTGCTCTCCTGATGAACATGGAAGTCAAAGGATCTAGGGCTGAATAATAAATGCTCCTAGCAGCTTCATCTGCTACAACATATGGGGCGACTAACTTAGATAGCATTTTCTGGAACCTAGCATTCAAATTGGCAATAGGTTCTCCTTCAAACTGTTTAATTGTGGCAAATAGGTGATAGTTCATTGAAGGATCTATTGGTATTTTGAACCTATCAGTGAAAGCTTTCTCTAGGACAGCCCATGATCTGACTGAACCCTGACCAAGGCTAATATACCAATTATAGGCTTCTTCCCCTAAGGAAAAAGGAAATAATCAACATACAACGTCCTGATGCTCTATTCTAGCTCTACAACAGGCTTCTTTGAAAGTTCTGATATGATCATCCACATCTTGATATGGATGATACTTTGGACAAAGTTTGTCAAGATTCTTTGGTAAAGGATGATATGCATTAAAAGCTAAAGGTGATTCTACTACAAAGAAAGACATTGCAACTGGTGGAGGTTGAGCCTGAGTTATGACTAGCTGAGGTTGAACTTGAGGTGTAACAGGTGATCCTGTAGGTATTTGTAAACCAATAGGAGTCACAGGAGGACGTTTTGGTGATGCTCTTGAAGTACTAGAACTGAGAGTATGATGGATATCTACAGTCCTAGGTCTAAATCCTCTAACAGGTAATTCTTCAAATATTCCATTGGACCTAGACCTGGTATTTGGCCTGTGAGCCAGGATTTCTCAATTTTAAGGAAATTTAGTTGGTTGACTATAAAGATCGGTTGGAATTTACCAGCAAAAGTAGTATTTATAGTCAGAAAGTGAGACTGATTGGATATTTACTGAATATTTGCACAAACAATGCAAATATGAGGTGATACTGAGGTCTGTTGACACTTGCAACCGGATATCAGGTTTCTAAGGCGGATTACCTTAAAGCTTTGACAAATTTACCTGAAATTGGCTGATCTTTACAAATTCATGATGATTTACTATAAAGCTTGCAATATTTATGGCTAATCTTAAAAACTTCACAAATGATTAGCATGTATAAGCTTAAAACAACAAATCCTTGCGTATTGATTGAAATCGGGAGGTATTTCAGTGTTACCTTGCAGTCTGCATCATCAAATCTGACTTACTGATGATGAGCTTCTAGCTTTGGGCCCTCCTTCTAGCCCCAATTTATGTTGATCATGATGTTAGTCATAAACAAACATAGAATAAAAGTTACACATCAATCTTTACTCATCTTGAAAGATACGATGAATTCAAAGAATTCATGATCCCAAGTCTTCATGGATTAGTTCTTAATCAACTGACATTACTTAGTGGTTGATGTGTGTTGCTATTTTCCATTTAGGGGCCTTACGTTTGCTCATCAGTAGGATTCTGTTTCTGTAAAGATGCTACACAGAAAATTATTCTACACAGTATATTTCTTTAAATGATGTGTCTATGCTCAAATCTTTGCATGATATTTATCAATTGTACATGCTTTAACTTCAAATATTCTATAAATCTTCAAGTATTTATGAGATGTCTGCATATTTCATGTAATTTGCTTCTGATTATCTATTATTTGTAATTGTGATGGTGAATTGTTCTGAAATTAAAAGAAATGTAAAAGAATACTTCAAATTATGATGAATCTTCAGCTATTGAGCCACATACACACTTGATACTATCATTAGGAGAAGAAATCAAACCATATTTTCACCAGGATGTTCCACAGCTAGATATAGATGATGCAAACTTCAAAGGATGAGGAATGGAGACAATATATGCAGACTGATGAGCACTCCAAGGGATGCAACAAATCAAAGCAATATCAAGAATTCAGACACAGATTACTCAAGATTTACGATGATTTGTAATCAAACTGATCTTCTCTTTCATTAAGTATGCAAAAATATGTATACTTACAATAACTTTGAAATAGGCCCTGATATTTCAGCAAACAAAGTTCAATTAAGCTTCAAATGTTTAAACAAGGCATCCCTACACCTTTTATAGAACAAGGTGAGGGAGCAGTTACAAATGATCTACGATCAAGATTTATCAATTAAGATCCACGGTGGATATTCCCTTTTGACTTGGTCAAATGTCTCTCGTGGCACAGGTTACCAAATGGCAACCATCTAGGTAACTTATTTTCCTTTAAGTACCTGATGCAGATGTTTCCTTTGTAGCGCATCTTCATCTACTCCTCAGGCTTTTCTTCTTCATCATGATCATCACTTTCTGTGTCTTCATCACCATGATGAATATCCTCCTGTATATGGATCTTTAATGTTGTCCTTATATTTTCATATGTTTCCACTATCTTATCAACTTCTCCGCCATCCTAAGTTTTAGCTTTGGCAATGGCGTGCTTGTGGGCTTGATATTTATCTCTGAGGACTTCTAACGTGCCCTTCCTGCTACTCAATGTTTCATTATATTTCTCCACTCTGACCTTGATTCTCATGACCTTGTTCATTTCTTCTTCCATCAGATGGGTGAGAGGATCACTAGCCATCAGCTGGAAATTATTATGTAAAGCTTTTATGGCAAAGTCTACATCTTGGTTTTCAATTTTACCCTCCACCTTTCTTTCTAAGGCCTCCAGGACTTCTGCTTCATAAGACATCTGTTAGATCTGGGGCACACAACTGAGAGGGGGGGTGAATCAGTTGTGCAAAAACTTGCTTCTACTTCAAACACTTGATTCTTCTTTGTTAGTTAATAGCATATCAATTAACCATCCATGAAAGCATAATGTATAAACACAAGAGCAGATAAACATCAACACATTGGACACCAAGATTTTGATGTGGAAAACCCGGTTAAGGGAAAAACCACGGGGTGATTAACCCAAGGATTATTCTCTATTAGAAGAATAAGAAAGATGAATGGTACATGCCAATTAGGGCTCACTGCCTGAGTACACTTCTCACAAAGAGGCACACTGCCTACAAGAGGCACACTATCTACAAAGTGATAAGAATCACAAACTTGAACTAGAGATTGACATCTTTACCATGTCTGGATTAGTTCCATTTAAGCCCGAGATACTTTTGCTCTGCCCTTCACTCTTTCTCTATACCACTCTCATCCGCTCCGCACCACCCTTTGAAATGAACTCACAAACCTTCATTTATACAAGACATCGACTTAGGAACAATCGTCTAAGTCGGCAATCAACCATAAGGACATTCGTAAGATGATTAATACATCCGGTCGGCCACCACAAGAACATTTGCAAGATGAACAACTCATCCGGTCGGCTAGTCTGAACAAGAACTTCATCCGGAAGAATATCTTCAATTCTAGGCTCTACCACCAATGCGGACTGACAACATAACCTCAACATGATCCAAGAACCTTCACAAGCTTGCCTGATTAACTAGGTACATCCGCACTTCCTCTACTCACTGGAATCTCTTCTCCTCTTCATCCAAAACTTCAAGAACACAGTCTGCCACCACTGTCATACTGAAGAAGGTGCTTTCAGACCTCCAAACCACGTACCAATCGAGATGACACATCACAAAGACATCCCAAACACTCCTTCCAATCTGTAGAGTCAGACAATTCTCCTCCGGATCTCACCGGACCTTTTTGCAACACTCTGTCACTCCAGAACAGCTCCAGGAACTGGTTCTACTTGACCGATCACAACTTTTTCGTATCTTCATGCGGACCTCTGAAATCTTAACTGGATCATCTCAAGACTCATATCTACAAACCCTTTAATCCGTAGCCTCTGATCTGCAACCTATTGAGTACATTTGCCTTCTTCTTATCACTGTTCTTCACTGTTCCTAATTGAGACTACTTTTCTCAATATCCTCAACACATAGCTCATCCAAACCTTCTTACCAATGCAATATGAGTATGTTGACATCAATGACAACACTGGTTCACCTCATACTTGCAACAATCTCCCCCTTTGTCATTGATGGCAGCATATGATGTGAAAAACCATCAAGACAAGAACTTCTCCTTTCTGTCACAGCTCCCCCTACCAACAACAACTCTTCACATGTCTTCTCTTCCTTTACTGCTCCCCCTTGGATCATCAACCACTTGTTTTTCACATGTCTTCTCTCCCCCTTTGACATCAATGGCAAAGGGCTCATACTTGCAATTCTAACACATCAGAATCATACCAGCTGCTCCCCCTTAGTAGCAGCTCCCATCATCAATCCGGATCTCAAGATATGACTGTGATATCCACCGGACTGATGCACATCAGTGCAACGTAGTTCATCACCGGAGGGGCCATGACCCCTAACTTCTCCCTGAGATACTCAAAAGAGTCTTTGGGAAGAGGTTTAGTAAAAATATCTGCAATCTGATCCTTGTAGGGTACATACTCCAATCTGACTTCATCCTTGTTCACTTGTTCTCTCAGAAAGTGAAACTTGATAGATATGTGCTTGGTCTTAGAATGCAACACCGGATTCTTAGAAATGTTTATTGCACTTGAATTATCACAGAAAATTGTGATAGGCTCCTCATATTCTACTTTCATGTCTCTTAACATCTGCTTCATCCATAAAATTTGAATGCAACTACTTGCTGTTGCAATATATTCTACTTCAGTTGTAGACAGAGATATTGCCTCTTGTTTCTTGCTTAGCCAAGAAACCAATCTCTTTCCCAAAAAGAATGCTCCACCACTGGTGCTCTTCCGGTCATCCACATCTCCTGCCCAATCTGCATCTGTATATGCATGAAGAGAGAAATCTGAATCTCTAGGATACCATAGACCATACTCAACTATTCCTTTCAAGTACCTAAAAATTCTTTTAATTGCCATAACATGAGATTCTCTAGGATCAGCCTGAAATTTTACCACAAGACCAACAACTTGCATTATATCTGGTCTAGTCTGAGTGAGATACAACAATCCACCAATCATTGATCTATACTTTGTCTAATCTACTTTCGGAGAGTCATCATCTTTGCTCAACTTACATCCGGTTGCCATAGGAGTGTTCATTGGCTTTGAATCTTCCATACCAAATTTCCTCAACAATTCTTTCACATATTTGGTCTGAGAAATGAAGATCCCTTTCTTTGTTTGAGTAATTTGCAGACCCAAGAAGAAATTCATTTCACCAAGCATAGACATTTCAAACTCACTTTTCATCTGATTTGCAAAAGTTTTGCACATACTATCTCTTCCTCCAAAAATGATATCATCCACAAACACTTCAACAATCAAAATATTTTCATGATCAATTTTAAAATATAAGTTACTGTCAGCAGTACCTTTGTTGAATCCAATCTGCACAAGATGCTTAACCAACCTTTCATACCATGCTCTTGGGGCTTGCTTCAATCCATACAATGCTTTCTTCAACTTGCAGACCATATCATCATTATCAGACAATTGAAATCCATCCGGTTGTTCAATGTAATCTTCTTCTTCCAGATCACCATTTAGGAAGGCAGACTTGACATCCATCTGATATACCTTGAAGTCTTTGAAGGCAGCAAATGCAAGAAATAATCTGACTGCTTCTATTCTTGCCACTGGAGCAAAGGTCTCTTCAAAATCAATTCCTTCTATTTGAGAGTAGCCTTTGCAGACCAATCTAGCTTTGTTTCTAATTACTTCACCAACTTCATTTAGTTTGTTCTGGAAGACCCATTTGGTTCCAATCACATTCTTGTTTCTAGGTCTGGGAACAAGATCCCAAGTGTGATTTTTCTCAATTTGCATCAACTCTTCCTCCATTGCTTTTGTCCAATTTTCATCATTGCATGCTTCATTTATTGTCTTAGGTTCAATCTTTGAAATTAGACAACATTCATCTGAATTTTGAGCAATTTTCCTCCTTGTTTGTACCCCTTTGCTTCTGTCACCTATGATCTGATCTTCAGAGTGATTTAGAGTTACATACCTTGGAACTTTGGGAGTTTCTTGCACTACCAATTCTTGATCAGGCTCATTCAGACAAACTTCTTCTTCCTGATTTACCGGATTAGTCTGGATCTAAATTTTAGAGGAGGATGGAGCTCCTTGCACCAGAGGATCATTCTGATCATCTTCATCATATTCATAGAATCTTGAGGGCTTCTCAATTCCTTCATCAACATTCACATTTGTACTTTCTATCATCTTTCTCAATCTCTTATTATAACACCAGTGTGCTTTGCTTTGAGTGGAGTAACCCAAGAAAATTCTTTCATCACTTCTAGCATCAAACTTTCCTAAGTCTTCATCTCTTTTGATATAACACTTGCTACCAAATACTCTGAAATATCTCACAGTGGGAGTTATACCAAACCAAAGTTCATAAGGAGTCTTACCAGTATTGCTTCTGATTTGAACTCGATTGAGGGTGTAGACTGCAGTGCTGATAGCTTCTCTCCAAAACACTTGAGGAACATTTGCTTCCAACATCATTGTCCTAGCAGCTTCCTGGATGGTCCGGTTCTTTCTTTCAACTACTCCATTCTACTATGGAGTCCTAGGAGAAGACAACTGTCTCTTTATACCATGCTTCTCACAGAAGTCTATGAATTCATCGGATGTGAATTCACCACCTCTATCAGACCTTAGACACTTCAGTTTTAATCCGGTCTGATTCTCTACCATAGCCTTGAAGATTTTGAACTTCTCAAAGGCTTCTGATTTCTCTTTCAGAAAGGTAACCCACATCATTCGGGAATGATCATCAATTAGTAACATGAAATATCTATCACCTTGCATACTCTTGATTCTTGTAGGACCACATAGATCAGTATGAACTAATTCCAATAATCCAGTAGAGGACTGATCTTTGCTTTTGAAAGAGACTCTGCTCTGCTTACCAAGCTGACATTCTTTGCACAAACTATTTGTAGGTTTCACCAATTTTGGAAGATCTCTTACAGCCTGAATATTGCTTATCTTGATGATGTTATCAAAATTTACATGACACATCCTTCTATGCCATAGCCAACTCTGATCAACTTGAACAAACAGACAACTTTTATTTGAACCAACCAGATGGAAGATATTACCTTTAGTTTGAGTACCAGATGCAATCTCAGTTTCGGAGCTTGTAAAGATTCTGCATCTTCCATTCTTGAACCGGAGATCATAGCCTTTATCCACTAACTGACCAACACTGAGAAGATTGTGCTTCAATCCTTCAACATATAGTACATTACTGATTTTGCTCTTTCCATCAAAAGAAATAGTTCCCCTACCTCTGATTCTGCCAGCAGAATTGTCACCAAACTTTACCATTCCTCTTTCATGCTTTTCCAAATCTAAGAACATGTTCTTGTCACCAATCATATGGTGAGAGCATCCACTGTTAATAACCCAATCATCCTTTTCTTCAATTTGGGCAGCCAAAGCTCTTTCTACAACCTTATGATTAACAGATTCAGAGGATATTGAATCTTCTTCCTTGATGGCAATAAACACCCATTCATTTCTGGATTTGCTTCCTATTTCTGATTCATCATCTGTTACTCCTTCATTGTCATCTTCTTCATGAACATAATAGCAGTTCTTTTGAAACCTTTGTCTGTTAGTATTAGACCTTGCAGATCTTTCCGGACATCTTGAAGCAAAATGACCAATCTTATTGCAGTTGAAGCACTTAAAGGATAGTTTTCCTTCATACTTACCGGACCCTCTTGGCAGTCTCCTTACAATGAGGGCTTCAAGTTGAGCTGTTTCTTCTTCTTCCTCTTCCATGTCTTTCCTTGCTTGATCATACCATGGCAACTTCCTTGAAGAGTTCTCTCTTGGATCAAATCTTTGTTTGCCTTTCACATAGGCATTGGCTTTGAATGTAGATTCAGTCTTGGGGGGATCATCTCCAAACTCAGTCATTTCAAATGCAGCCAGTTGCTCTCTTGTGACAGATGTATGGGCTCTGAATTCATCAATGGCAGCAACCTTGATTTTGTAGGCAGCAGGAAGGGATCTGAGAATTTTGCAAACAATTTCATTTTCATCCATAACTCCACCAGCATTCCTGATTCCACACACTAGCTCATTCACTCTTGGCATAAAGGTAGTGATATTTTCATCATCTCTCATCTTCAATCTTTCAAATTTCCCTTTCAGACTTTGCAACCTTGCACTCTTGACAAACTCATCTCCTTCATACAGAAGTTTTAGTTTAGTCCAGATCTCATATGTAGTTGGTAGGTCAATAACATTTGAGAGATCTGAGTCATTCAATGCGCTTAGAAGAGCTTCCTTGGTCCGCAGATTATTTTCAGCATCTGTGATTTCATTCAAAGTTGTCAGACCACCCTGTGGAGGAACATATGGTTTTGAGACCATGGTCAAGTATGCTTTTCCCATACACTCCAAATGACATTTCATGCGACCTTTCCAGAGAGTGAAGTTGGTTCCATCAAACCTCAGACTATCCTTCTTGTATGACAACATCCTGGATCTCCTCAAGCGGTTAAGCTCCTTTCAGAGGAACTTGGCTCTGATACCAATTGTTAGATCTAGGGCACACAACTAAGAGGGGGGGTGAATCAGTTGTGCAAAAACTTGCTTCTACTTCAAACACTTGATTCTTCTTTGTTAGTTAATAGCATATCAATTAACCATCCATGAAAGCATAATGTATAAACACAAGAGCAGATAAATATCAACACATTGGACACCAAGATTTTGACGTGGAAAACTTGGTTAAGGGAAAAACCACGGGGTGATTAACCCAAGGATTATTCTCTGTTAGAAGAATAAGAAAGATGAATGGCACATGCCAATTAGGGCTCACTGCCTGAGCACACTGCTCACAAAGAGGCACACTACCTACAAGAGACACATTGTCTACAAAGTGATAAGAATCACAAACTTGAACTGGAGATTGACATCTTTACCATGTCTGGATCAGTTCCATTTAAGCCTAAGATACTTCTGCTCTACCCTTTGCTCTTTCGCTATACCACTCTCATCCGCTTCGCACCACCCTTTGAAATGAACTCACCAACCTTCATTTATACAAGACATCGACTTAGGAACAATCATCTAAGTCGGCAATCAACCATAAGGACATTTGCAAGATGATTAATACATCCGGTCGGCCACCACAAGAACATTCGCAAGATGAACAACTCATCCGGTCGGCTAGTCTGAACAAGAACTTCATCCAGAAGAATATCTTCAATTCCGGGCTCTACCACCAATGTGGACTGACAACATAACCTCAACATGATCCAGGAACCTTCACAAGCTTGCTTGATTAACCAGGTACATCCGCACTTCCTCTACTCACTGGAATCTCTTCTCCTCTTCATCTGGAACTTCAAGAACACAGTCTGCCGCCACTGTCATACTGAAGAAGGTGCTTCCGGACCTCCAAACCACGTACCAATTGAGATGACACATCACAAAGACATCCCAAACACTCCTTCCAATCCGCAGAGTTGGACAATTCTCCTCCGGATCTCACCGGACCTTTTTGCAACACTTTGTCACTCCAGAACCGCTCCTGGAACCGGTTCTACTTGACCGATCACAACTTTTTCATATCTTCATGTGGACCTCTAAAATCTTAACTGGATCATCTCAAGACTCATATCTACAAACCCTTTAATCCGCAGCCTCTGATCCGCAACCTATTGAGTACATTTGCCTTCTTCTTATCACTGTTCTTCACTGTTCCTGATTGAGACTACTTTTCTCAATATCCTCAACACACAGCTCATCCAAACCTTCTTACCAATGCAATATGAGTATGTTGACATCAATGACAACACTGGTTCACCTCATACTTGCAACAACATCATGTCATGCAAATTCAGAGTAATATCTCTCAATTTATTGCTGCACTTCTTCAGTACATCACATTCAAACCTAATGTCCTTATACCAAATATCTATCAGCATGGCAGTGTTATTATTCAGGATCTGAGGATTAATCCTCTTTATTTCACTCAAAGCACTCAAGGCTTTCTCCAACTAGTATGATCTCCTTCCGGCCTCAGTCTGTAATTTATTGAGTTTCTTCCTAGAGATACTCAAAGAATTCCACCTCTGTAAAGAGGCGTCCACTACTTCTTCAGCTCCGTTTAGTGCTGATGACATCCATTTTCTCATGATCACTGACTCATGCTTCATGAGGTCCAATTTATTAACCTCTTCTTAAGAAATTGCAGTCAATGGGACTGCCTGATCTAAAGCTGTATGATCAAGGTTAATTAAACCTTTTATGTATGAATGCAGCTGAGCAATGTGCTCCTTATGCTTCTTATTCCTCTCTTTCTCTCTCTTCACCCTTTGGGTTAAAGAATCTATTATATCCTTCCTTTCCTGACCTTCTTGGTCTTCATTGGCAAACCCCAAATTAACTGTGCTAATCTGGAATTCTTCCAGGGTGATCTTGCCTTTTTCCTTTTCAACAATGGGAAGTGCTACCTGGGCGGTCCTTCTGCCCGTAGCAGGATCTCTTCTGATTGCAGATGTTAATCTGGCTTTCCTTTTTGGCTTCATGATGGTTTCTAAAAATAATGTCGAAACATCAAACTCTTGAATCTCGAAACCAACTTCTATACTTATTTCTTTCTCGAGCCATTGAGGTATTTGGTCTCCAGATACCTATCGTCTATCATCATCATCCTGTCCACCCTAATCCCTAGTATCATTCTTAGTTCTCGATGGAGAAGGTGATGTCCTAATTTCTTCCTCATGATGTTCTTCATGAGGGTGATCTTTTTCTACTTCCTCCTCCTGAGCAATCTCTTCTTGTGGTGCATTCACATGATGATCCTATAGTTGATCTTGCACTTCATCTTCTTTTGTTTCATCCACCTTGGTAATTTCCTCATCCTGAGGTGTATTTATATCCGCGGATATCATTGTATTTAACTTAGGTGCATTTACCTGATCTTGGATCACGTTATGATCCGCACCTGTTGTATCTACCTCCTGGATCTTTAGGTCATCATGACCTGATATATACTTATTACCTGAGGTTTCTTAAGTCCTGGGGGTATGGTCGGTTGATGTATCTTTATCCTCGCTGCCCTTATCTTGGACTTCTACAATTTTGGGCTCATCAGATGATATTTCTTATTGTTGCTGACCTGAATCTGGAGTGTTACTCTCCACTTCTTTCTGTTTGACTTCTTCAACATTTTTTGTTCTCTTAGGTGCACTTGCTTGATGTTCCGAACTTACATCCTCTCCGTGTTTTAGGTCGATCACTGTAGGGCTGGTCACCTGATCAACTAATTTATCAAGCCTGATTTGTTGGGCTACCCTCTCTGGACTATCTTCTTTTTCCTGCTCTATTTGCTTAAACTCTTCTAATATCACTCTCTACGAGGATGGTGTTCCTTATGGAGTCATGTGAGTGTTAGAAGCGAGGTTCTCCATTTGCTAAGAAGTCACATTCTGTACCACCTCATCATCTGATAGGTCTACAGTCTCTTCCAATGAGAAAGGACCACCTTGAGTTGCTTTAGTGGCTTCTTTTGCTTGCTCCTCAGCCTTCTCAGTCTTAAACTAAATTATGGTAGGAAGTGGCACATCATGTTGCAATTCTTTTATAAATACTTCACTACCATCTCCCCTTAATATTACAGGGTCATGTCTTATTTCACCCCTAATATGTGTTATTTATTTTTTAGGGGTTGATGTTACTAGGGATACCGCCTTCCTCTTCTTGGTGACCATCATGGGGTCATCTTCTGCAGGATCCTCTTTAATAAGAATATCCTTCTCTACATACTGCTATGAAGTTTGGCCTTGATCTTGTATTTCTGTAGTATCCACAGCCGGCCTCAGGATCCTTTTGGTATTTTGTTTATCCTCTAGAGGTGGTGCAGGCGAGGCTGATTCCTATCCTAATGTAGATGCATCCTCAGCTGGTATATCAATTCTCTCAACCATTACCCCCTTAGGTGTATCATCAGTTTTCTTCTTTCCTCTGGGAGGTCCTTTTCCTTGCTTCTGGGGTGGCATCCTTTCTCCATTAGATTTTCTCTTCTCTCCAAGAAAGTCATCATATTCATCATCAGGAATCTCCTACCTTTTCCTCTTATTATCTACTATGATGGCCATCCCATTCTTCTTTAGTATATTTATTTGTTTATCCACCCATGCTTGGGTCAACTACAACACCCCACCTGTAAACCTATCCAATGAAATGTCTTCAAGTTGCATTAGGTCAGGGGCTGAAATGGTGTCATTATACACCTTCTTCTCTTCATATTCATTTGACAATAACTTGCCATCATCTTTCTTTTATTACGCAGGCACTGGGATGATTTAAAACATCCTTATCTGATTGAGGGTGAGCCTTTGATATTTTCTTCTTCTTACTTCAGCTTCATCCTTACAATTATTCTAGAAATCCTCCAAGTGTTTCTTATGGATGGGCTTCCCCATGATCTTCTGGATTCTCTCATAGGGGTCATATGATCTGGCCAATGGGAATGGCTGTAGGTTTATCAGGTTCATACCAGCTATGGCCTTCTTTATGTTTTCAGAATATAGGCATATGTACCACCCTATATTTATTGGAAACAATACTGGAGGTATTTTATTGTTTGCTTTATATGTATCCAGTATAGTTGATATCTATCTTAGAAATTCCATCAGGACTACCCCATCAGTAGGGTACCTAGGTAACATTAAGGGCTGTCCCTCAAAACCTTCTACTCTGATGTAGGAAAATGTGGCAAACTGGATAAACCAGGCACCATGTCTGTATATTACTTCCTGAGCTTCCATGCTTAGTCTTTTAGTTCTAGCTTCCTCCATTGTTCTGACCAGATGCATAGAAAATGCATCATTCACTAATTTATAATCAGGAAGATAGTGTGCTCTCTGCAACTGAGGATAATGGTCCCATATATGGGCATCATTAATATTGCCACCAATCTTTCCAACTGTAGTGAGTGCATCAAATGTACTTTTATAAGCACATGAATACACAATATATGAAGTCATATAAAATGAACAATCTAGGCCTCCTAGGTTCATCAGCTATTTATCTAGGGCATCACTGATGATCTTAGCCCATAATGGCTTGTTATCTATGTAAATGCACATCATGATAACCCCATACATCCAGTCCTTGAAACTTGCAGCAGTAGGCTGGCCTGTCATCCTGTTGAGCAGGGCAATCATACACTGATACTCATCATCAAAATCAAACTTGTACAAGTGCACCAGTATATTGGCAGAGGTAGTGTAAGGGCTATTCTTTTCTCTCCATTGGTACATCCTCTTTCTTACAGTCTTTTTGTTATTTTTATATTCAGTCTCCAGTTTCTTGAGATCCATACTAACTACCTTTTTCCCAACTGGAAGGTTGGAAGTAGATGTAATCCCTTTTATTGATAGATCTGTATATACCCTCCCATGTTTTTCTACTCGCCTCATCTTAGGATTGTAATTTCTAGCACACTCTACTATTAATTTTGGAGTTTCCATAGAATAAGGAAATCTAGCTACATACCACATTCCTGATACAAAAATGGCATCCAATAGGTTACTTTCTCTATCTTTGCCCATCTTGGTTGACCATGCCACCAAATCTGTGTTTCCCTGGTGGGTATCTCCGATGACACCATATTTAAACTATACTCCCTCAGGTTGGGCAAACATAGGCTTAAGAAATTTTGAATTAGACTTGTGCTTCCTGACGTCTGCCATAGATTCCTGCAATGAACACGACTGGTCTTACAACAATATCCACATGCGTGCATATACAACATTATACTTTTATGGCATCATGCATATTATACTTATTAATCTTCATTTCATTAGGATATGCATAATTACAGAGCTAAACCATAAAAGAACTTACTACTTGGATATTACAAAAAATGACAACAGGAGGGTTTCTAATTACTTACCTGATTACGTTTTTCTCCTAGATTAAGTAGATGATTATGGAAAAGGGGCTCAAATACCGGTGATAATCATGTGCTCCATTCTACTATAAACTATTTGCGTCTGCAGGTAGGTCGTACGAGGGTTTGAATGTCCTGCGCCTTGTAAAATCTCATTTCTTCGCAAGGTGAACATAAAATGTCCCTGTAAATTCACTTTTAATCTCATTCTTAGGGTAAATTAGGGCAAATCCAAGTTAGATTGATTAAAACCATTGATCTTCTGTCACGAATTTATGGATATTGCCGAGGGTTTGCATTGTGTTCGGAATCAGCTGGAATCCACCTACTACATTTATGTGCATTAAATGTCATGGGGCAAGATGGGGGGGTGATCTTTGGAAGATCAGGTGATATTTAGAATATCGGGTGATATTCATAATATGACCCCCTATGTGTAATATGACCCTCCGCCTTTGAGCGGGAAAACTAATGTCGAAGAGATCGGGTGATGTTGAGAATATCGGGTCATGTTTAAAATGTCGGGTGATGTTTAAGATATGACCCCTCAAGACTAAAGTGACCCCCTTTTGAAAGATCAAGATGACATCACTATCATATTGTGTAAAAAGGGTGATCTTCAAAAATATACCTCCGCGAGGTAAAAAGGATGATGACATCACCGTCAGGGTGATTTTCTTTATTTATTAGGATTGGATGATGTCATCAGCATATTGACTTGAGGGTGATATTTTGTGACTGGGTGATATTTGAAATGTCAGGTGATATTCAGAACATCAGGTGATATTCAGAATATGACCCCCACAAAATATATGACGCTATTTGACGGATAAATACCACTATCACGTAAAATTGACGTCTAGAGCTTCGGACCAAATGATTATTGGGTGATAAAATTAGATCAGGGTGATCTTTCATAAGATGACTAATGTTAAGAAATATGACCCCCCCTCGGAATATCAGGTTTGACCAGGACTTTGACTTGTCATAACTTTCGTTCCCTAAGGAATATCAGGGTGATCCAAAAGGCAAACCTGCATGAAATTTGTACTCTTTCCAACCATGAGGTTATTGATATGAAATATTAACTTTGACTAATTGACCTCATCATGATGACTTACCCAGCCCCCTTATGCAGGATCACCTGCATGACTTACTTTTACCAGACCGTCGAAAGCAAAAAACACAAGCCAAGCCAAGTAGAAAAGTTGGGTCCCTGTTGTGTCAAGTCAAAATGGGGCGTGTTGTGTAATCACACAACAAGTTTCAGATAGGTCAAGAATCAATAGTCTGTAAAAGTTTAAAGTAATGGATTTCATTATAGCAGCTGTGTGAAGAAAGTAAGTTACCAAGTATTTATTTTGTGATCATTCATGATTTTGAATTTAACTGTGTGATAGAGTTCTCAGTTCACAGATGTAGAATAATAATAAGATGATGGAAAATTTTGTTTGTGTGTGGATATGCAGGATGTTATTATTTTGCATGTCTCAGAATGAAGAAATACAAGCATTCATCAAGTGGAATAAATCATGTCAAGAATCGACACTTTTAACATTTGCAAATGATACATTCTATACTGGGTGGTGGGTTGAATCTCCCACACATGCATGCATGTATGAGAAACTGAAAATTTGAATTGACGCATGGAATTGGTATTGCAACTCAATTGCCAATGACCTTGAGAAAATCAATTTAATTCTCCTTTACTTGCCTTATTGTTAACCATGCCTAGTGGTTTCTTGTACATATAAAATAAGGTTCTATAGTGAATCATTGACTGTCATTGTGAATGAGGACATAATTAAATTTGTAACGGACCCATTGCCTATTAATAGGATAATTATGGACTATAGTGAAATATTCATTACACGTTGTCGAAAAGAGGAACCAAAAAGATTTTGGAGGATCAAAGCAAGGTTTGAAGGTCAAAGGATAGGAGTTTTGTTTGGAACTTTGAGGTTGGTTAGAGGTTCATGTATGATGTAACTCCCCAATCTTTTTGAAAGGTGGTGTTAAATTTTACTAAATAATATAGAAGTAATTACGATTTGAAATTGACATGAGTTCAATGGAAAATTGTAATGTATATAGATCATAGATGTTTCAAAGAATCAAAATTTAAATATTAAATAACACTGCAGCTATTTTTGTCTAAGGTGTTTAGGGTTTATCCTTCTAATTCATCATTGACCTGTGTAGCCAGTTTCCCCAACTTAAGTTGTTCTTTTATCCCCTTGGTTGTCATCGAGTTACTGGCCCCTTTGCTCTAAGTTACCGACCCCGACCCCCTTTATTTTATTCTAAGTCTGACTATATAATAATAATTACATTATATGATTAACATCATATGTTATATTATTATTATCAGATAATAATATAATATATGATAATTGTATACGCCTAAAAATGACACGATTCGGTCTAAATAATTATTCTTAATATTTATTCCCTTCTAATTCTTCTATCAATAAATAAATAACCAAATTTATTTATTTGATTCATATTCTTCCAATAATTAAATAAAATCCTTTATTTAATTCAATTCTTCCAAACAATTAAACAATTCTCAATTATTTAATTAAATCAAATTCATTCTTCCAAATTTGAATAAATCAAATCAAATTTATTCAAATTCTCCCAATCTTAAAAAATAAAACAAATCAAATATTCTATTTAGTCTTCCAAATCATGCACAACAATTAAATAAATTGATTTATTTAATTTTCTTTCTTATCTTCCAAATCTTCTAAAAATAAGTCTTCTTCTCTATGCACACACAATTAAATAATTTATTATTTAATTTCTCTGAAATCATGCAAAAGCAAATCTTAAGTTGAGTTATCTATTCAATCAATCTTGTTTTTATCAATATCTCTTAAATTAGAAAAAAAAAATTCTAATTTATGAAAAGCATGCCTTATCTTTAGAAAAGAAAGTGATTAACTCAAATAAAATAGCTTTTGTGTGACATTTGTCTTCTTCTTAATCATTGCACGTTCCTCAACTGTTCTCAACCGTTGATCTTCTCAAGTCTTCTGTACCATTGATCTTCATTCTTCCAAGTCTATAAAAGAAACCTCATTCTTCCATTCTATTCATCCAAGCTTTAAGTATTGTTACTCTAACATTTTTGGCAATGTTAGGGGAAATTTGGATCAAACAATGAATATGCAATATAATCAATAGCAAATACCCAAAACTCAATAGAATAGTGAACTAAGAAGATCAAATCAAATAAGCAATAAATCAACAAATGCAAACCTTCCTTAGATTGAAACTTCCATTGTTGCCTATCAAAAATTGTCCTTGTGTATATGAAAAGGCCCTCAGTGAGTGCACTTCTTTGCCTTGTCAAGAATGTCGATTGAGAATGGCTGTGGTGATATCAAAATGAAGAGGAGCTTCACAATGATGGTAGTAGTGCGTAGTCGTAGTAAAAAGCGTGATCACAAGCAATGAAGGAATTGGTGCCAAAGGTGCGCTGTAATTCCTATAGAGTAACAATACTTAAAGCTTGGATGAATAGAATGGAAGAATGAGGTTTCTTTTATAGACTTGGAAGAATGAAGATCAACAGTACAAAAGACTTGAGAAGATCAACGGTGAGAACAGTTGAGGAACGTGCAACGAATAAGAAGAAGACAAGTGTCACACAAAAGCTGTTTTATTTGAGTTAATCACTTTCTTTTCTAAAGATAAGACATGCTTTTCATAAATTAGAAAGCTTTTTTCTAATTTAAGAGATATTGATAAAAACAAGGTTGATTGAATAGATAACTCAACTTAATATTTGCTTTTGCATGATTTGAGAGAAATTAAATAATAAATTATTTAATTGTGTGTGCATAGAGAAGAAGACTTAATTTTAGAAGATTTGGAAGATAAGAAAGCAAATTAAATAAATCAATTTATTTAATTGTTGTGCATGATTTGGAAGACTAAATAAAATATTTGATTTATTTTATTTTTGAAGATTGAGAGAATTTAAATAAATTTGATTTGATTTATTCAAATTTGGAAGAATGAATTTGATTTAATTAAATAATTGAAAATTATTTAATTGTTTGGAAGAATTGAATTAAATAAAGGATTTTGTTTAATTATTGGAAGAATATGAATCAAATAAATAAATTTGGTTATTTATTTATTGATAGAAGAATTAGAAGGGAATAAATATTAAGAATATTTATTTAGACTGAATCGTGTCATTTTTAGGCGTATACATTTTGCCTCTCTTTGATGCAATGTGGTTTACAACGTTGCTTCAAACAATAGATAGTCTGATAATGATACATGCCCCAGTTTGCCCCTGATACAGGTTATGACGATAGGATGCCCCCTCGGGAGATTGGACGAGAAGAAGGCAAAAGGATGAGAGACGGACAATCTCATGAAGACGAAGGAAAACTAGGTTAGGTTGGAAGAAAAATGCGATGCGGTTCTGAGAAACGAGAAGAAAACTGGAAGAAACGGATGCGGGAACTAGTCGTAGTCACCACATAGCCAAATTAGGGTTTGCAAGCTATAAATAGGAGTTGGGTCCACAAGACAATTCATTTGCACACTTGTCTTAGTTTGATTTGCTTCAGAGAGCTTAGAGCAGCATGGCAGCCAGAGAGGCGGCTATTCCACGCGAGGAGCATCGATTCGAGTGCGTTCGTCAATTCAACCGGCCAGCAGAGGTAGGACCCCCAGTATGTATCCTGAAAAACTTCTTTTAGGGTTGATTTAGGTATCAATAAATGCTAGGAGAAATTAGGGTAGATAGAAGCGTAGAAATGCAGAGCAGCGTATATGTAGCGCGAAATGGCACATATGTGTTTCTACGGCGCATATGTAGGATAAAGTGGCGCATCTGTGAAATCAGTGGACATGTAGAAAAGTGTGGCGCATGTGTAATAAAATAGTGCATATACGGTATGTTGTGGTGCATATATCAGAACTACGCATACGTAGAAAACTGCGGTGCATGCATGTTTTTGCAGTGCATTTTCCAGAAGCGACGCATAGGACAAGAAATGACACTTTTGTGAAAAAACAATGCATTTACCACCTATTGTGGCACATATGTCACATATAGGTAGATTATTTAGCGAAATTAACTTGATTGGTGCCCTGTTTGGCATGTTAAGCGATAAGCTATCTCTGAGATTGCAAGAATCTAGTCAAGAGATGTAGTGTGCTATTTTGATCAATTTGAAATTCTAAGTTAGTTGACATGTTTTAAGAGATATGTCGAGTATGGTACTTGTAGCTTTAGGTTGACGCCTTGCTTTGTGTGCTTGCAGGAGGAGATACGGGATACGCTGTAGTCTAGGGAGTAGTTCCCTATGATGGGACTTGATTACATTTGCTTCATGCCTGAGGTGCGGGTGAACCGTGGCTTGCTAACTGCTGCTGTGGAGAGATTCCACAGTGAGGATGGAACATTCCACTTCCCGACCGGTGAGATGACTGTGACACTAGAGGACATCTACAGGATTTTGCATTTGCCAATTGATGGCGAGCTTGTGGAGTATGATCCATAGAGAGGTACGGGACTCGCCGAGTGCAGGCAAGTGTTTGATGACCCGGAGCTGGTTGGACAGGTCATCTCGTGGTAGGATATCCATGATTACTATGACTACTTCCTAGGGATTGTAGTAGGATTGATCTGAGGTGTTGTATGCCCCGACAGGAGATCACATGGGTTCCCCATTGATGGGGTAGGATCATGGAGAGGATGGTGACAGAGGGCACCCGATATGCTTGGGGTGTCTACGTGCTTGCCCATTTATACCACGATATGCATCAGGTGGTGTATCACAGGAGCACGAGCCTTTCTGTAGGTGTGTCACTATTACAATTTTGGCTATGGGAGCACATAGCGATCACGAGACCGATATGTGTTTTTGTGAGACAGAGGGGAGAGCCATATAGCTATGGTTACGCAGGGGTGATTTCCCAGCATAGGCTGGGAAAGCTGGAGTATTGGAGACATGCCTTGGATGGGGTAGATGTGGTCATCTGGCAACCATATCTAGACTGCGAGCCATGGGATGATGAGGCAGACGCGCTACCTTACTGCTTTCAGACGAGATGGCTGATAGGGTGGACCTGCCACATACTAGAGAGGTAGATTGTTGGTAGAGTACTGAGACAATTTGGCAGGAGGCAGGGCATGCCACAGGGGTAGGCTTGGTTTGCACAGACACACGCAGAGAGGGTCACATGGGGACTGATGACATCTTATGAGGAGGCCCTGGCAGAGTTTTGATAGACACCTTATGTTGCTTGGGACATGAGGAGGGAGATAGCAGATGCCGGGACATCACATGATTACGAGGATTGGTTTGTTGAGCACCCATTCTCAAGATATTCAGGACCTGGGGTACTGGTGCCTCGCTTAGTCATAGCCCAAATACTTCGCTTGGTCATATGCAGACATGCCGGGTCTAGACCCAAACTTGATCCTGCATCATCTTCAATTAGATCCAGGAGTGAAACTAGTCAAACAAAAGCTTAGAAAGATGCATCCGCATATAGCACTATTGGTCAAAGAAGAACTGAAGAAGTTGTTGGATGCGGGATTTATCAGAGCAATAGACTACCCAGAGTGGATATCCAACATTTTACCAGTGTCCAAACTAGATGGCAGAGTTAGACTATGCAATGACTTTAGAGATCTAAACAAAGCTTGCCACAAGGATGATTTTCCGTTGCCAAACATAGATATCATAGTTGACTTGATAGCAGGACATACCATGCTATCTCTCATGGATGGATTCTTAGGATATAATCAGATCAGGATAGCACCTGAAGACCAACACAAGACAACTTTTACTTGTCCATGGGGCACTTTTTGTTGGAATGTCATGCCATTTGGGCTAAAGAATGCAGGAGCCACATAACAATGTGCTATGACCACTATATTTCATGACATGATGCACGTAACAATGGAAGATTATGTAGATGATATCCTAGCAAAGTCACTCACAAGGGAATCACATTTGGATGTGTTAGAGAAAGTCTTTCAGAGATTAGAGCAATTCAAAGTCACGTTGAACCCAAAGAAATGTATGTTTGGAGTCACCTCAGGCAAGCTTCTAGGCTTTATTGTATTAGCAAATGGAATAGAGGTGGACCCCACAAAAGTCAAGGCTATCATGGACATGCCACCACCCAAGACTCTTACACAACTAAGATCACTACAAGGCAAGCTACAAGCAATCCGTAGATTCATATCACAGCTGGAAGACAAGTGCCAACCATTCAGTCATCTTCTGCACAAGAACATTCCATTCAGATGGGATGAGAGGTGTGAAGAGGCATTCAACAAACTGAAAGAGTACCTTATGAATCCACCTATTCTCATGCCTCCTATCCAAGGGAAACCATTGATACTATACATATCTGCTACACCTACAACTCTTGGGTCTCTACTAGCACAACAAGATTATGAGAATAAAGAGAGTGCCATCTACTATATCAGTCAAACATTAGTGGGCTACGAGTTGCAATACTCACAGATCGAAAGATCATGTCTTGTGGTAGTTTTTGCCTCCCAAAAAATCTGACATTATATGCTTGCACATCCAGTTAAACTTATTGCAAAAATGGATCCACTGAAGTACCTACTAAGCAAAGCAGCTCTCACAGGTCACCTAGACAAATGGCTAATGCTCCTAAGCGAATACGACATTGAGTATGTAGATAGAAAAGATATCAAAGGGCAAGTCATTGCTGATCAATTAGCAGATGCACCACTACAGGACTCCACACTAATGCAATTTGAGTTTCCGGATGAATCCTTATTCATTATCTCAACACATTCTTGGAAACTATACTTTGATGGGTCCTACACCAACCATGGATTAGGGGCGAGAATCTTGTTTGTGACTCCTCATGGCGACACCATTCGAAAGTCTTACCATTTGTTATTCCCATGCACCAACAACATAGTAGAATATGAAGCCTTAGTCATTGGTATCAAAATGGCAACAGAGTGGAAAATCAAAGAGCTACATGTCTATAGTGATTCTCAACTAATAATCAATCAGGTCAACGATGATTACCAAACCAAAGATGAAAAGCTTTTCGCTTACAAGCGGATGGTTGATGACTTTAAGGAATACTTTGTGATCATCTCTTTTGAGTAGATACCTCAGATTGAGAACAAAGCAGCAGATGCAATGGCGACCATTGCCTCTCTTCTTGAGATACTAGAGAATGAGTCACGGTACGAGTTCTTAGTAGAAACTATTCGACAACTAGCTTATGATCTTCCTAAGAACCATACCATATGCCTTTTAGTTGGATCTGATTCACCTTGGTATGGTAAAATTTACACTTACCTCAAGGACAACACTCTCCCACTTGACCTATCTTCAAACCAACGATGAACCTTTATACGCCAAACCTCTCACTATACCGACGTGGTCTAGATGGTACTTTACTCCATTGTTTAGAATAAGAAGAATCCCTAACCTCCTTACAAGATGTGCACAAAGGGATTTACGGAACACACTCTAGCAGTCCTTCCTTAGCCAAGAAACTCATGTGTTTGGGTTATTACTAGCCGAACATGGAAATAGATTCATATCAATTTATCAAGAAGTACAAGCAGTCCCAAATACATGGGAACCTGATACATGCACCAGCTCAAGAGTTGAGACCTTTAACGACACCTTGGCCCTTTTGCCAATGGGGACCTGACCTTGTGGGAAAGATCCATCCACCCTCATCCAACAACCACAAATTCATCATAACCACCACTAAGTACTTTACCAAGTGGATTGAAGCCGTTCCCCTCACCACCGTCACAGGCAAGCAAATATCCTCATTTATCTTGAATTACCTCAATAGCAGATACGAAATTCCTTCATCCATTATCACGGATAACGGAAGACCCTTCAAAAACTAGGATGTCCAAGAACTCTGTGACTGATTCAAAATCCAACACGATTTCTCCACACCCTATTACCCCCAAGGCAACGATCAAGCTGAAGCATCCAACAAGACCATCGTGAAACTCCTCAAGAAAATAGTCAACGATGCTGGCTGTGATTGACACATCCAACTCAATCCCGCTCTATGGGCCTACAAAACCATTATACGCACTCCCACAGGTGCTACACCTTACTCCCTTGTCTATGGCTCAGAAGCCATCCTTCCCATAGAGGTCGAATTACCATATCTTAGGGTGTCATTAAAAGGTCTCATAGCAGATGAAGAATACAGAGTCTCCAGATTGCAAGAACTAGAGTCGCTAGAGGAAAGGAGACAAAAATCCTTTGACCATCTCAAAGCCTATCAACAAATGATGTCACGAAGCTATAACCACAGATTTCTCCCAAGAGTCTTCAAAGTTGGAGATCTAGTCCTTAAGGAAAATCCCCACAATCAACAAGATAGGGAAAAGAAGGGCAAGTTCGAACCCAATTAGCTTGGGCCTTATGTGATTGTAGCAGCATATGGATCGGGGGCATATCAGTTAGCAATATCAGAGGGTGAGTTGTTTGATGACCCAATCAACAGCATGCACCTTCACCGGTTCTATACCTAGGAGAACCCCAATGTAAGGGGGGCATAAAATACAAAAAAAATTGAAAAAAATTAGAAAAATACAAAAAAATAAAAAAAAAGAAAAGTACAAAAAAATCATCCTTTAGTGAAAACCTGGAAAATAGGCACCTTGGATAGGTATCATGATGAAAACCTAGCAATCAAGTGTCATGTATACTTTCTATCTTTTCGTACAAATAAAAGCAAGTGGTGAAAACCTAGTAAACAGGCATTACTTGTGATAAACCGCCTTCTCCATCTTTGGGAAGCCAATCACCTTGAGTCCATTCTTCCTTGTGTCCCATTCGGCCCATATCTATCCCATAATAAAATCTTGACAGTAACCTATCGTGGCTTGATACTCTATCTCTTTGTTGGCCTTGTCAACCAAGGTTTTTGTCCCATATCATACCTACCATGTCAGCCTAGCATAGTGTCTATTGTTGGTATCCATGGTCCAAGTCCGTGAACTACGTTGCCTCTGCGCTGTCACGTAGGCAAGGCCATTATTCTAATGCACCCCCGAGGCTCCATTGTCCCATCCATACCATGTCTAGTCCTTCTATCTATCCGAGTTTACCTCCACTTTCTACTGCCTAGGTCTTAGGTCCGTTAGGATTTACCCCGAACTACGTTGCCTCTACGTCATCACGTAGGCAAGGCCATTTAGCAATGAGCCCCTGAGGCACTAGGTCAGTCCCTTAGGGTCCGTCTCACCAATAAGGATTGTGAAATCTTCTCACTAAGCAAGCAAGCGCAAGTAGAACCTAATCCCAAAGCAGAAAATTTGACACGAGGCACTCAACCTATCCAAAGAAAAGCAAAAAAACACCTAAGGCCTTCTAAATGATTTTACTCAAATTATGGCAAGAAACAAACACATCTAAATGCAAGAATGATTTATGTTGGTTAGGTTAAACTCACAGAGTCTTGATTTTTTCTATCATGCCTTTCTATGCTACTCAAGGATGCCAAAAGCTAGAGATGCTATGATGGGGGCATGATTATTTTCTTTCTTTGTTGTTTGCAGATTAAACTCTAGTAATGCAAAACCTTGTCTAAAGACATGATCGGTAAAAGATCATTGAGGACATCCAAGGTCTAACATGAATGAGGGCAATCCTTGTTTGTTGATACACAAGAAATACTCAAGTCATCTTGGTTCAATTATACCTTGATGCTTGTATTAGCTTGCTAAATCAAAATCCATGTAAGTAATGCTTAGGTCATCTTGGTTCAATTATACCTAGATGCTTGTATTAACTTACAACATTTCAGAAAAAGTACCAAAAAAAATTGCCCAATGATGAAATAAGCCCTTCAAAATACTTACACCGTCAAGATGTCAAAACCAAATCCATCCATTATACATCCATTTACACATCCATACATCCAAATCCCATGCAATAAAAGATCCAATCAACGCAAAGTAACAATACAAGGTGAAACTTGTGAATCTTTCTATCAAGTCATTCTTCTATCAATAAATCTTCTACCTATCATCCTGTCATTTCTATGCTGATAGAGTACATTTGGACATCACAAAAATAGAGCATATAGTTGCATATCATATCATATGAGATAGCCATTTACATGATTAAATCAGTTGCATACATAATAGAGTGCATTAGGTCATCCATATACAATCATCATATAGTGTCAAAATAGAAAAAATAAAAAACATAGATAAAGTGCATCACATAAGTTGCATAATCATATAGATATCATTTTGCATTCACACACATTAGAAACATATCAAGTAAAGAATCTAAGTCTACATTAGTTAATATAGCATCACATAGCATCATATCAAAAATCTGCATCAGATAACATCTCATAACATCAAGTAAAGCATCTAAGTCTGCATTAGATAAACACATGCATCACATCATGCAATAAAAAGTGCATCATAGACTCATCCATATAGAGAGAATCAAAATAGCTGCATCGTCATATAAATATCATAAAATATGTCTAAATGTATAATATCCAAATGTTTGTCTTTGAATTGGTGTCATATACAATAAGTACATCCCAACGGATGGTGATACATGTCTCAAAAGGAAAAATGGTACAAGTCTATCTGGCTATCTGAGCCATCAAAATGAACATAGGATCCAAAATAGTCTGCATGTCGCTACTACCCCTACTGCTGTGGACCACTGCTACCTGCAGTGTCTCCTCCTCCTCCTCTGCCAGCCTTAGATTGCTGTGGGCCCATCACGGAGGCCCCTGACCTCGATGGATCTGCTCTCTGTGAGGCCATATACTGACTCCTATAGCTCAGAGCCCTCTAACTAACCAGCACTGCACCATGGTATAATCCACGATAATACTGTGTCTGGGCCTGCACTCTGGCCAGCTCTCCCTGTACCTGTGCTAGCTGCACCTGCCCAACCAAGAAGCTACTCGTCGCGTCTGTCCCAAGGTTGCCACTGCGGTATCCCTCTCCACCTGGATAACTCGTATCCGAGTGTCTACCATGTCCCTCTCTCTGGTCAGACCCGCAATGTACTCTGCGTCTATCTCTCGTCGAGCCTCAACCCTCCTGAGCTGTGCCTATAGCTATCTAACCTACCCTCTCAGTGTAGCTATGGTCCTCTCATGGACATCTGCCTGTGCTAGACCCTGGGACACCTGCTGTTGTGCGACCTGCTACTATGCCACCTGTTGAGGTGGTGGCATCTGTTCTTGCTATACCTGCGGTACCTCATGTCGTACCTACTGTGTGACCTCTGGCCCCTCCTCAACCCTCTGCCTCTATCTAGGTCGACCTCCATCATCACCACCTCCTCCACCTCCTCCGTCATCTCCTCCATCTCTGCCCCCTCTCTGTCCTCCTCTCCCTCTCCCTCTCTCCCTCCTCCTTTGGCCAACCTGGCCCTCACCATCTGAGTCTGCCTCATCTATGCAAGGCACCAGCACCCTAGGTCCTGAATATCTCAGGAATGGGTGCTCGGTGAACTAATCCTCATAATCTTGTGACGTCCCAGCATCTGCTATCTCCCTCCTCGTGTCCCAGGTGACATAAGGTGTCTGTCAAAACTCTGCCAGGGCCTCCTCGTAGGATGCCATCAGTCCCCATTTGACCCTCTCTGCGTGTGTCTGTGCAAACCAAGCCTGCCCCTGTGGCATGCCCTGCCTCCTACCGAATTGTCTCAGTACTCTGCCAACAATCTACCTCTCTAGTATGTGGCAGGTCCGCCCTATCATCCATCTCGTCTGAAAGTAGTAGGGTAGCTTGTCTGCCTCGTCATCCCACAGCTCGCAGTCTAGATATGGTCACCAGATGACCACATCTACCCCATCCAAGGCATGTCTCCAATACTCCGGCTTCCCCAGCCTATGCTGGGAAATCGCCCCTGCGTAACCATAGCTATATGGCTCTCCCCTCTGTCTCGCAAAAACACATATCAGTCTCATGATTGCTATGTGCTCCCATAGCCAAAACTGTAATAGTGACATGCCTGCAGAAAGGCTCGTGCTCCTGTGATACACCACCTGATGCATATCGTGGTATAAATGGGAAAGCACGCAGACACCCCAAGCATATTGGGTGTCCTCTGTCACCATCCTCTCCATGATCCTACCCCATCCAATGGGGAACCCATGTGATCTCTTGTCGGGGCATACAACGCTTCTGATCAATCCTGCTACAATCCCTGGGAAGTAGTCGTAGTAATCTTGGATATCCTGCCACGGGATGACCTCTCCAACTAGCTCTGGGTCATCAAACACTCACCTGCACTCGGTGAGTCCCACACCTCTCTGTGGATCATACTCCACAAGCTTGCCATCAATTGGCAAATGCAAAATCCTATAGACGTCCTCTAGTGTCACAGTCATCTTGCCAGTTGGGAAGTGGAATGTCCCATCCTCACTGTGGAATCTCTCCACAATAGCAGTCAGCAAACCACGGTTCACCCACACCTCGAGCATGAAGCAAATGTAATCAAGTCCCATAGCGCCAAGTGCCTCTCTATCTATCTCGGTCAGCATATATCTCTGCAACAAAGGCATAGGGAACTGCTCCTTAGACTGCAGCGTATCCCGTATCTCCTCCTGCAAGCATGCAAAGCAAGGCGTCAACCTAAAGCTACAAGTACCATACTCAACATATCTATTGAAACATGTCAACTAACTTAGCATTTCAAATTGATAAAAATAGCACACTACATCTCTTGACTAGATTCCTGCAATCTCGGAGATAGCTTATCGATTGACATGCCAAACAGGGCACCAATCGAGTAAATTTCGCTAAATAATCTACCTATTTGTGACATATGTGCCACAACAGGTGGTAAATGCGCCATTTTTTCACAAAAGCACCGTTTCTTGTCCTATGCGCCACTTCTAGCAAATGTGCTACAAAAACACATGCATGTGCCGCAGTTTTCTACATATGCGCAGTTTTGATATATGCACCGCAACATACCGTATATGCGCTATTTTATTACGCATACACTGCACTTTTCTACATGTGCGCTGATTTCACAGATGCGCTGCTTTATCCTACGTATGCGCTACAGAAACACATATGTGCCATTTCGCACTACATATGCACTGCTCTGCATTTCTGCGCTTCTATCTACCGTAATTTCTCCTAGCATTTATTGATACCTAAATCGACCCTAGGAGAAATTTTTCAGGATAGGGGTCTAGCCTCTGCTGGCTAGTCAAATCGACAAACGCGCTCGAATCGATGTTCCTCGTGTGGAATATCTGCCTCTTTGGCTGCCATGCTGCTCTAAAGTCTCTGAAGCAAATCAAACTAAGACAAGTGTGCAAATGAATTGTCTTGTGGACCCAGCTCCTATTTAAAGCTTGCAAACCCTAATTTGGCTATGTGGTGACTACGACTACTTCCCACATCCATTTCTTCCAGTTTTCTTCCCATTTCTCAGAACCGCGTCGTGTTTTTCTTCCAACCTAACCTAGTTTTCCTTCATCTTCGTGAGATTGTCCGTCTCTTGTCCTTCTGCCTTCTTCTCGTCCAATCTCCCGAGGGGGCATACTATCGTCATAACCTGTACCAGGGGCAAACTAGGGCATGTACCATTATCAGACTATTTATTCTTTGAATCAACATGACAAAACACATTGCATCAAAGAGGGACAAAATGTATATGCCTAAAAATGACATGATTCGGTCTAAATAAATATTCTTAATATTTATTCCCTTTTAATTCTTCTATCAATAAATAAATAACCAAATTTATTTATTTGATTCATATTCTTCCAATAATTAAATAAAACCCTTTATTTAATTCAATTCTTCCAAACAATTAAATAATTCTCAATTATTTAATTAAATCAAATTCATTCTTCCAAATTTGAATAAATCAAATCAAATTTATTTAAATTCTCCCAATCTTCAAAAATAAAATAAATCAAATATTTTATTTAGTCTTCCAAATCATGCACAACAATTAAATAAATTGATTTATTTAATTTGCTTTCTTATCTTCAAATATCTTCCAAATCTTCTAAAAACAAATCTTCTTCTCCATGCACACACAATTAAATAATTTATTATTTAATTTCTTTCAAATCATGCAAAAGCAAATCTTAAGTTGAGTTATCTATTCAATCAACCTTGTTTTTATCAATATCTCTTAAATTAGAAAAAAACTTTCTAATTTATGAAAAGCATGTCTTATCTTTAGAAAAGAAAGTGATTAACTCAAATAAAACAACTTTTGTGTGACACTTGTCTTCTTCTTATTCATTGCATGTTCCTCAACTGTTCTCAACCGTTGATCTTCTCAAGTCTTCTGTACAGTTGATCTTCATTCTTCCAAGTCTATAAAAGAAACCTCATTCTTCCATTCTATTCATCCAAGCTTTAAGTATTGTTACTCTACAGAAATTACAGCGTGCCTTTGGCACCAAATTCCTTCATTGCTTGTGATCACGCTTTTTACTACGCACTACGGACTACTACCATCGTTTTGGAGATCCTCTTCATTGCGACATCACCATAGCCATTCTCAATCGACATTCTTGACAATATTTATTCCCTTCTAATTCTTCTATCAAAAATAAATAACCAAATTTATTTATTTGATTCATATTCTTCCAATAATTAAATAAAATCCTTTATTTAATTCAATTCTTCCAAACAATTAAATAATTCTCAATTATTTAATTAAATCAAATCAAATTTATTTAAATTCTTCCAATCTTCAAAAATAAAATAAATCAAATATTTTATTTAGTCTTCCAAATCATGCATAATAATTAAATAAATTGATTTATTTAATTTGCTTTCTTATCTTCCAAATCTTCTAAAAATAAGTCTTCTTCTCCATGCACACACAATTAAATAATTTATTATTTAATTTCTCTCAAATCATGCAAAAGCAAATCTTAAGTTGAGTTATCTATTCAATCAACCTTGTTTTTATCAATATCTCTTAAATTAGAAAAAAGATTTCTAATTTATGAAAAGCATGTCTTATCTTTAGAAAAGAAAGTGATTAACTCAAATAAAACAACTTTTGTGTGACACTTGTCTTCTTCTTATTCGTTGCATGTTCCTCAACTATTCTCAACCATTGATCTTCTCAAGTCTTCTGTACCGTTGATCTTCATTCTTCCAAGTCTATAAAATAAACCTCATTCTTCCATTCTATTCATCCAAGCTTTAAGTATTGTTACTCTGCAGGAATTACAACGCGTTCGTGCAAATAAAAGCAAGTGGTGAAAACCTGGAAAACAGGCATTACTTGTGATAAACCGCCTTCTCCATCTTTGGGAAACTAATCACCTTGAGTCCATTCTTCCTTATGTCCCATTCGGCCCATATCTATCCCATAATAAAATCCTGACAGTAACCTATCGTGGCTTGATACTCTATCTCTTTGTTGGCCTTGTCAACCAAGGTTTTTGTCCCATATCATACCTACTGTGTTAGCCTAGCATAGTGTCTATCGTTGGTATCCATGGTCTAAGTCCGTGAACTACGTTGCCTTTACACCGTCACATAGGTAAGGCCATTATTCTAATGTGCCCCAAGGCTCCATTGTCCCATCCATACCATGTCTAGTCCTTCTATCTATCTGAGTTTACCTCCACTTTCTACGGCCTAGGTCTTAGGTTTGTTAGGGTTTACCCCGAACTACGTTGCCTCTATGTTGTCATGTAGGCAAGGCCATTTAGCAATGAGCCCCCGAGGCACTAGGTCAGTCCCTTAGGGTCCATCTCCCCAATAAGGATTGTGAAGTTCTTCTCACCAAGCAAGCAAGTGCAAGCGAAACCCTCTCTTTTCAAGCAAAAGTCCTGACGCAGGACATTAACCTATCCAAAGCAAAGCAAACACCTAAGGCCTTCTAAAATGATTTTACTCAAATTATGGCAAGAAACAAACACATCTAAATACAAAAATGTTTTGTTGATTGGAAACATGGCTAAAGTCAGAGTCTTAATTTTTGCTATCATGCCTTTCTATGCTACTCGAGGATGCCAAAAGCTAGAGATGCTATGATGGGGGCATGATTATTTTCTTTGTTTGTCAAAAATGTTAGTTGAAATTTAGATCAAACAATGAATATGCAATATAATCAATAGAAAATACCCAAAACTCAATAGAATAGTGAACTAAGAAGATCAAATCAAATAACCAATAAATGAACAAATGCAAACCTTCCTTAGATCGAAACTTCCATTGTTGCCTATCAAAAATCATCCTTGTGTATATGAAAAGGGCCTTAGTGAGTGCACTTCTTTGCTTTGTCAAGAATGTCGATTGAGAATGGCTGTGGTGATGTCGCAATGAAGAGGAGCTCCAAAACGAAGGTAGTAGTGTGTAGTAAAAAGTGCTATCACAAGCAATGAAGGAATTTGGTGCCAAAGGCGCGCTAATTCCTGCAGAGTAACAATACTTAAAGCTTGGATGAATAGAATGGAAGAATGAGGTTTCTTTTATAGACTTGGAAGAATGAAGATCAACGGTACAGAAGACTTGAGAAGATCAACGGTTGAGAACAGTTGAGGAACGTGCAACGAATAAGAAGAAGACAAGTGTCACATAAAAGTTGTTTTATTTGAGTTAATCACTTTCTTTTCTAAAGATAAGACATGCTTTTCATAAATTAGAAAGTTTTTTTCTAATTTAAGAGATATTGATAAAAACAAGGTTGATTGAATAGATAACTCAACTTAAGATTTGCTTTTGCATGATTTGAGAGAAATTAAATAATAAATTATTTAATTGTGTGTGCATGGAGAAGAAGATTTATTTTTAGAAGATTTGGAAGATATTTGAAGATAAGAAAGCAAATTAAATAAATCAATTTATTTAATTGTTGTGCATGATTTGGAAGACTAAATAAAATATTTGATTTATTTTATTTTTGAAGATTGGGAGAATTTAAATAAATTTGATTTGATTTATTCAAACTTGGAAGAATGAATTTGATTTAATTAAATAATTGAGAATTATTTAATTGTTTGGAAGAATTGAATTAAATAAAGGATTTTATTTAATTATTGGAAGAATATGAATCAAATAAATAAATTTGGTTTTTTTTATTAATAGAAGAATTAGAAGGGAATAAATATTAAGAATATTTATTTAGACCGAATCGTGTCATTTTTAGGCGTATACAATAATAATTATATAATATATGATATTACATATTTTAATATATATAATGATTATATTATATTATATATGATAATAATAATATAATAATAAATTATAATTATATTATATAAAATATGATATTATTATAAATTTATATATTGATATCGATTTCATTTGGTGGGTTGCAAAATAGTTTTCCCAAGCATTAATTTTTAATTTATTAAATAGTTTTGACAAGTTCATTGTTGGTCGATCCTTACACGAGCCAAAAATTGATGCTACAAAAAATTTGGACAACGAATAAATGCATCTGTCAGTTGAGGCATGTGTTCATTAACGATCTTCCTCTAAATTCTAGAGATCTCCAGCAAAACGACACTCGGCTGGCTTGAGCAAAATATAGCATGGAGACTCCCATAAGGCTCTATTGCAATAAGCTCCAGGTCGCCTTTCTGGGCCATATCAGAGATGGCAGACTGATGAACATTTGTAAATAGCAAGACTAATTCTTCCTTGAGGCAGTGAAGATGGTCCTCGGTAAAGACTTCTTGGTCTCCGAGGATAGATATAGGGTAAATTTAGACATTTCCTCATGCTTTCTAGCTTCTTTGTTGGACCTAGGAGAGGCAAAGGTGGATGCACTAATGATTCTATGGGAGGTATTCACTCCAGATATTCTTTTAGACGACATAGACGTATTGATTTATGCAGAATTGGGGGTCAGTATCACGTGGCCGAGAGACCTGGAGAAGTTGCAGGAGGGCGTAGCTAGGAAGCCATTCCTGCTAAACATGAATGAGCAACAACTAGGAAGGCACAGGTTTTGGGCGGCTCCTGAGAGACACTTTCTTTGGCGGGCAATTGGAATGGACACAGAGGAGACTCCAGTATGGCTTGAATACTTCACAACCATTGTGAGTGCGGGGGGATTCTACTTGCAGTGGCCGTAGGAGTGGTCGGGCTCCCAGGGCCACTTTTTTGGTGATTTCCGTGCTGGGGTGGTAGGGTGGCAAGTTTTCAAGGAGTTGCTCAGTTAAGGGGCTAGGGATTTCTATGGTACTATGGTAGCCTCTCTGGTGCTATGTGTTTTTTGGAGCCTGGGCTGGCCGCTGGAGTGGTTTTTGTATTGCTATAATTTCCTGAGTGTAAATCTTTTTGTATTAATATAATTACCCAAGTGTAAATCTTTTTGTATTAATATAATTGCCCAAGACTCAAGTGTAAATCTTTTTGTATTAATATAATTTCTACTTTATTATTGATGCAATGATGTCAATGTGTTCATTTTATTCTATTAGTTATTATATCATCAAAGTGGGCCCAACTTCATATAAATATTAAAGGAGCTGCAGACTCTAGTGAAATGTTTCGATGCCATATGGACGGGTGTAGTTGAATTCTAGAACAAAAGTTCAGAGCGCAAGACTTGCGATCTCAAGCCTCTAGAATCAATCAAGAGCTGTTAGATTTACAAAGATCAACAGTTGAGATTATACAATAGTTTTAAAATTTTTAATTCCACTGCTCGATGTACGTGCTGTATTAAATAATTAATTTAGGTTGCAAACTTGCATGCCATCTTTAAATTGTTTTTGAACTTTAAAGTGGGAGTACTCAGTACAAGTGTACAACTAAAATTACATACTTGTACTGAACTTTAATAAAAGAAATTACCACATTTCACTCGCTTTACTTCACAATTGGCACTTAGCATTTAGAAATTTTAATTGATACTACTTGGAAGTGAGAGGGTCAAGGACTCAAGTGACAAGGAGATTGCAGTGCACCAGAAATTTTAATATCGATTGTGTGATGCCACGGATTCACTCAGTGCCAGTCTTTGTATTCATCTTATCCAGGCAAGTGAAATATAGATATACTTTATTCCTATTACTATTGCTTTTATTGTTGTCCTTAGACTTCAATTTTTTCAATCTTGGGGTTTAGGGTTGAGTGTTTACAAGCATGTTTACTAGCACAACCAGATCCAAAATTAGGAAAACCAAAGGAAAAGAAAAAATAGACTATGCCGGACTACTTAAAGCCCCAGGTTTTATAGATAAATACCATGATATTTTTGACCCTATAATTTTTGGAAGGTTTACCTCAGTACTTAGGTTTTCATTAGAGAATAAGGTACATCAAGCACAAGCTAAGCAACCTGACCCAAAAAAACCAATACCAATTAACAGGATGACTGCACCATGGGTGGTTGGATTGGGACGCTTGATGTTACCTGAGGTTTTCCCTTGCACTAAATTTATCATGGTCTGTGCCCATAATTATGATGAAAAAAGAAAAGCAATAGTTAAAAAATATAGCTAGGAAATAATTCTTCCCATTAATGGAGAACATTTTGGCAAATTGTTGGGTTTTACCGCTGAAGAATGTGAAGCAGTCCTCATAAACCTAGAAAAACTTGCTAATACTTATGAAGCAGTTAGTGAAAATAACAAAATAAGATTTATCAAATCTTTAATAGTGGATGGTGTCCAACTCAATCAGAATCATAAGCCTCCTTATAAAATTAATATTTTTAGATCATGGGTCCAGGATACTATTTCCATGCTAGTGTTTTGCCTTGGATTGGATAATAATAGTGAAGTGGATGCAAGCCTCCTTGAAATGGTATACAATATCCATCAATTCATGCCAATTGCTAAATACAGATTTCTTGAGCACATTGCATAATCCATGCATTGTTAGTTTTTAATGATTAAACAAAGCCAAAGTGAACCTCCCACTCCCAGTGCCAACAAAAAGGCATTTAGGTTCACAACCTACTTGTGCTATTTTTTTCTAGTGCAGTTTGCTGGGATGTTTCAGGACAACAAGCTTCAAATTCAGTGCCAGCAAGATAAAATTGGACTACTGGATTGGACCCATAAGATAAAGATGTATCATAATAAAAAGAACTACAATAATTTTATGGACTACTTTTTGGCTCCATTGTATGAAACCATTACAAATACTCCAATGCCTACATTGCCCGAGTCTTGTAGAAATTGCATTCAACTGGGAAAAGAAATACAATTGGCTGACTGGTACTTCATGGAGGAATATACTGTCCTAAGATTTTATGGATCAGGAGCACAGCCCCACAAACTTCCAATACATGTGACAGAGAGGGTTTTTACATTGGAATACATATGGTAGATGGAGAGTACTGATTAGTTGTACTTTGTTAGTCAGCAACAGAAGAGCATATTTCCTTCCTTACCTTTTTCATGTGGAGGGTTCACATTCGAGAGAAAAGCATTCACTGTGGCACATGAAATTCTACAACTTTTTAAATTTGATGTTGAGTCTCATTGGCAATATGACCAATGTGACGTGATTAAAAGAAGGCTTGTGGCCAATAAGAATGCTCCAACTAAAATTCAACATGAAAGTAAACCCCTGCTAGAAATGTTGAAAAACAATAATTCTTGGGAGGAGGTGAGAAAAGTAATGGAAGAAACTGCTGCTCAAAGAGGTGTTTCTTTTGAAAAATTGTCATTAGAAATAATGGGATTGCATCCAATTCCACAAACATAGAGAGATGCACTGGCAAACAAGAGATTCAACAATTTCTATACAAAAGTTGATAAAAAATCTAAGTGTACAAAAATTCCAGAGACTCTAAAACAAGCTTGTATAGAGGAACATTGGACACCATCAAAAATTTCTGCCTTTTGGTCTATGAGGAAGGATCTCGGTGATCCAAAAGTTACTGCAGATCTCGAAGATGTCTCAGAAGATGAAGAGTTCAACAAATTGTGGGATAAAGAGCATCCATCTGAAGCTTAAGCAACTAATGTTGAAAGTGATGATGAGGATGAAAACCAACCCAAAGATCTTAGTGCCTATGTATTCAAACCTCGTATGAGTGAGACCGCAAGACAAACATATACTAAAGGGGCATCAATAGCCCAAAAATTAGGTTATGAAGGTGGTGGTTTGGGGCCCACAGGAGAAGGCATTTGGACGGTACCAGAGGTATACCCTAGAAAACCTAATGATCTTCTACTTGGCATTGGAGGTGATGAACAAGCCAAAGGGCATACACATACAGATCATAGATTACATTTGTTCTAGCTTTAAATCCTCAGAGTGAGATTCAATCACTAACAGTACCACAAGGGTCTTCTAATCTACAAGTTTCTCATTCTTTTCTTGCAGGAGATGGTGGACATTCTAGTGCTACTGGTGGAAAATCTGGTGATGGTATAGGTATTAGTAGTAGTAGTGGTCAGTAAGAGATGCAACAACAAACTCAGAAGAGGCCATCAACAACATTAAATGAAACTATAGACAAACTGAAAGAGCAAGGCCTTGTGAAGACTAAGAAGCAGAAGGTTATGGCAGGTTTTGATTCCACATCCACATCAAAGAAGTTGTTTTCAGAAGGCACCCCCCTCCTATCGTTAGTGTGACTGGGACAAGAATGGCTAATACTCAGCCACAATTAATTAGAGATGCCACCAAAACTACAACTACTCCTTCGCCATTCAAATTTATGTCAAGTGTCACAGATTGTGATTACAAAGTTGAGTTTGAAAAGAAAGCAAAATTATCTAGAAGTCACAAGAAACAAGTGCTAGAGATAGAGACTACTACAACTTCAGAGCTTGCAACAACCACGGTATTGACTGCATTTGACCTGGAAAACAAAAAAATGGATTACATGATTATTGTGTCCAAAGTTCAAGATAAACTAGAGGACTAGATGCAATGATCTGACTATGAGGTGAGCACCATCCAAGTGGATTTTTCTGGAATGAAAAATTCTAAAAAAATTAATGTATCAAAAAAGAACAACAAAGTGGTGTACACATCATTGCTAAAGCAAGAGAGAGAGAAAAAAAGGTATGATTGTTTTTAATTTCCTGGTAACCTTGTTGAATGTATTGTCTACAAATTAGAGTTGTAAGATAGACATGTCACATCTTCCAGTAATTGAGTTACAACAGAAGGAAAATATATTCAGTGATGTTAATTCCATTCATATTGTTCTTTTTCATTTGACTTTGTGATTTATGTAATAGGTTGGAGACTCTTATAGGAAAGTTATAGGAAGACATAGCAAGTGAAAAAGCTAAGAGGAAAGGAGTAGAGAACAAGACCAAAGAATTAGAGAAAAGGATAAAAAACTCTGACTCTACATCTACAAGTGAAGTGAATAAACAGACAGAGGAGGAAGTGAATAAATTGAAGAAAATGTTAAGTGAAAGTAAAAAAATTATGATATTCAAACAGCCAATTCAGAAAATTAGAATAACCCTTGATTGAAGCCAATACCAATCTGGAGCAATTAGAAAAAGCAGGACATATGTGGCAAGAAAATGTGGAGAGAGAGATAGAGAATTCTCTAAAAATTTGCAGAACAAACTGAAGAATGCAGAGAATGAAATAAAATCCTACCAAAACGAAGTATCTGAATTATATAGAAACACAATGGTTTATATAAAGAGTAACATTTGGGAGAAAATAATGAAGAGGATTGATGATTTCTCTAAAATGTTTGAATTCATTGATGATCTAGTATTATGTAGTAATACACTCAAACAATACATTGCTGAAAATGGAGACATGGCAACTTCAAGACAATTAGATGCAAACAAAATTTTGCAATCAATCTACATAGCTAGTGGTGAAGAATTGGAATCTAAAGGAATTCAGAATTGTATTGATGCCACAATAAAGGCCTCAACTATCATTGAAAAATGTATGAAGCTAGAACAAACACATGAACTTTTGGTACAAGCTGCATTATTGACAAAGCAATTGCAAACAAATGTAGAACACTTCAAAAAGCTTGGTTTGCCAGTGGCTTTTGACCCATCATATCGATACATTGGAAATAATGCTTTCAAAATGAAAATGGAGGATAAAATGAACTTTGACAAGGACCAGTTTCCTCAAAATCTTGATGAAGAAATTTTTATGGATTCCATCCCACCACTAATAACCTTGAATGCAACTTTGAGTGATACATTCAAGTCAAGTAACAATATCAGTTATAAAATATTATCATAGTTACAACTTAGTAACCATGTGTTAAGAAAAATTACACTTCCATCAGATGAAGAGTGGAGCACTCTACAAAAGCTAATACAATGGTTTAGTAACATGTGTTTCCAATGACATCAATACCAGAATGACTAGGCTGTTGGACTGCTGTCTCTAGTTTTTTGGCATCCGTTCTTTTTGTTGTCTATCTGGACTGCCCTAGGGGCTACTTTGTAATGGGTTCGGCACCCTTGGCTTGCCACTTATCTAATAAAAAACATGTGTTTCCAATTTCCAATAGAGAATTGTGCAGAGTTGGTTTTGAGTAAGTTATTATACATTGTAAATATAATTCTTCAGTCTTCAATGTATTCTAATTTCCTTTGGACCTTCAATGTTCATTTGAAAATCAATATAACACTGAAATCCTTTTATGTGTTGAAATTGTCTGTATTATTTAATTGCCCACTTCATATTAAATATTTTCTAATGGTGTATATCAATAATATAATATGCTACAACATTATTCATATATTTCAATCTAGAATTGATAAAATGCTCATGAAAAATCATGCAACATGCAAGAAACTGAAACTTACAACTCCAGAAATATGGGCAACCTATCAGAATTGTATTATATTTCACTATTCAAAATTTCCCCAATCTTCCAACAACATTACAAAGTAGTACTTGTATCTTATTTAATTCTCAAAATTTCCAAAATCTTCTAACCACAGTTCTTTTATAGACTAAGAACATGTACTCAACATTGATTACATTGTCATTTCAAATAGGTTCTAGATACAAAGCACCGCCAACATGGTGTTGAGAAAATTAATTTCATTTAAGAGAAGAAAAGAGGAGTAGATGGACTTTGGGAGATGTGTAACCACCTGAAGATCTGCCTCGTTAATGCTGGGGAAAAGGTGGTTGGCTTGTTCAATCATGCGTCCCATACCTGTCCTTCCATTCACTGTATGATGTCTTTTCTAGTGGCCAGGGGAATGAGATAACCTCTGCGATCTTTCCATTATGACTGACATAGTTGGCATCCAAAATAGACTTTACATTCTTGTAGAATATATCAAAAGTAAATTCAACCAAATGCAGCTTGTCAAGTGATAAAATCAGCACCTACATGGTTGGATTGCCTTCATCACAACAAGAGGGAATTAATTGATGACCATTATCTATTATTTCTCTCTTCCACTTGTCCAGGTTGTTAGCCTTCCCATCAACCTCCAAAATATGTGGCAACCATTTAGTGTCCATCATTTCTATTGCCTCCATCTTTTCCCTCAAAAGTGTATCCAATTTCAATTGAAAACTGGCCACATCCTCGAAATGTTTAAGTATATCTGACACCAATATCAACTCAAGAGGTTCATTTGCATCAAATCTAGAACACCTAAGAAAATATCTGACCTCTAAATTTCTTGGTAGCCACTTAGCTTTCACACTTGATAGTCTTTGCTTATCGAATTCATGCTTCTCATAGGCTTTCCTTAATTTTGAGTAACTCCTCCAGGCCTCTTACACTCTGGCCAAGATTTTGGTCACTCTATTTTTGATCAAATTGGTGACCATGTCCTTTACTTTGTTTTCCTTTTCTTCTTTCAATTTTTTGTTATGCTCCTTCAATTCTTTGATTTCTGAAAGTAGAGGCTGTGTGTTAACTAGAAGTGACTATGCAGTCTGAATGATAGGGGGACTCTGAGATGGACAAGGCTCTAATTGTGGTTTCCCTTCATATTTTCTCAACCTGGCCATGGCCACTACATATTTCTCCAACAATTCATTATAGTCTTTTTGCAGTTTAATTATCATTGCCTCAGCAAATTGTGTAGTTTGCACATTTAGATTGGTAGCTTGAGGGGAAGGGGTGTCTGACACCCTTCTAATTATGACATTGCCAGTCAGTTCCTCCAAACCAACTTTTGGTTTCTTATCACTGGGGGCCAATGCCCAAATTGCCAAGGTTTCAAACCTTGGGTCAAATGCAGCATCGTGTAAAGCTTTGCTGACTTGTTCCTTTGTCATATCAGAGTCATCCCTTGTTATGGTATCAAATGTAATTACATCTGATAGAGTCCAATGTGGTAATAGTGGGATGTTGCTTTTGGCTACAAGAGCCCTGCCCTCCTATGGGATTATTGCACCGATATCCTTATTAACCTGACTCAAAACCCTCTGAGTAATAGTATCATATTCAGAGGGGTCAACACCACTCCTTGCTTCCTTAATTCTCCTTTGAAATTCTTCATTCTTTGTCCTCATCACGAATGACCTTAATTCAGGTGTGTTGACAAATGTATCATCTAAAATAAATTGGTTACATGCCAGTACTCTCATATCTTCTATATCAACGTCATTGTTAATTGTTGACCTTGTCAACCTATTATCTGGTGAAGAGTATGGCCTTATCCTTAATGGGGAACTCACATGATGAGGAGGCTCCTAAATTTGTTCTTCTGCTACTTCTTCCATCTATTCCACAACTTCTGTCTCCACCTCTACCTCAAGGTCAATGATTTTCTCTCTCTTTGAAGCAGGGGAATCAGGGGATTCTTCTTCTCTTACATACTTACCCCTAGAATTGCTTGGTTGGTAAGATGGCCTCTCCTCACTTGCAGGTGCACTAGCTATTGGTTTGTCTACCTTGGCAAAGATCATCTCAATTCTCCTTATGGGATCTTGCACTTCAGCAAAAGCCCTAGGGTATGCAGGATTGGCATTTCTCTTCATCCTCTCTCCCTCAATCACTGCATTCCATTTATTTCTCAAAAGATATATCTCCTGCATTGACTGGTAGTTTCTTACTATATCTTCATCGAAGATGACTCGGTGGGGGTAACTAGGCCTACTGACCTTCAACCTTGTTTTGTGAATAAAACCCTCAGGGTCAAATGCTCTCACTTGTTCCATATCCATCCTGTAACACTGAAGCATGGAGCCAATTTGATCTAATCCATTCTTATCAATTGTTATAAAATCACTGAGCATCAATGAAGTAGGGATGAGTGACCCCTTCTTGTGCTTTCTGAAATGCTCCTTGTTAGCTTCATTTAATTGCCTTATGATTTCCATGAAGGCAAGCCTCTTGGGTACAAACTTAGGCAGAGTGTAAGGTGGAGATTCACAACCATAAATCCTGATGCAAGTAGTGTTTGCATGTAGAAACTAATCTCCCAAGTTGTGTTCTATGTTCAAATGTGGGGCTCTTTCTAAAGGTCTCAAGAAATCCTTAACTTCTTTAGGTATTCTATCCTCCTCAGGTTTCAAGAAACCTAAGACCTTCCTTACAAAATGCTCCTCAAAAACAACATAACTAGCATCCTTAAAATGCATGTCAAGCATGCAAGTCCACATTTGCACTGGCATCATGTTGCCTTGTTCATCTGTTATCCTCACATGTAAATCTTTATGCCATTGGCAGTGGCCTGACAGAGAGAATAGGATCATGTGGCACATCAAAGAATACCATGTGAATTCCACATGGGGATCTACAATATATAGGTTGTTTTTATTGTCACCATCTGCTTGTGCATTTTCTTAGCCAAGTAACCCGCATAGTCATATGGATGTCTGGTTCCAAGATCTTGAATGCAAACTGCCATCATCATCAAGGTTACTAGCATTCTGTCAGTTGCATCCCTCCCAAGCACATGACATAAACTATGGTAAGTTCTGACAAAATATTCCATGAACAAATTACAATGGAAGGGCTCCACTTCTCTGTCAGAAATTTTTACCAGGCCTCCATCAACTCCCCTTGGTCTATGCTTGGCCAGTTTGAATGATCTATAGGCATATCTGACAATCTTATACTTTTCTCTGAAGGCATTTAGGTCAATGGGCATACTGGCAGCAGGGTCTAAATTGAACATGGTTAAAATATAGGCTTTTGTGAATCTAATTATGACAGAACCATTTCCATACATAATAGACCTAGTTTTGGGGTCATCTCTACTTGTAATTGCTTTGACCAGGTCTGGATTGACAAAGACATTGGGGCAAATCAAGTTGGCCAAATCAAGCTTCCAGGCATGGAAAATAGGGGTTCTATAGTCTTCTCTATTATGCCAATGCTCAAATAGGCTCCAGGCTGATATGGGTATCCTAGCATCTCTACAATTCACACACAAGTCATAGATTTTATCATTTTTTCCTACTTGTCCTAGCCCTGTAGCAACTTTCCTCAATGACCCGAGACATTGGATCATGAGGTCTTCGTCTAGACTATGTTTTGAGGTGGAAGGTTGACTAGACTGACTCATCCTTCTAAACTATGTTTATGCAATTAACTTAGGGCTTCTACAACTTTAAATTACTTCTTAACACTTTGAAATGAATGGATAGCTGAATTGATGAGACACAGAGGAATAGAAGCCACTTACTAGTTTTTGATGCTAACAGAGGCTTGGAATCACATCAACTTTCTTGTTTCGAAGCTCCTTTCGCTAGGAATGCAATTGTGCTCTCAAAAATGACAGATAATGCCTTAAATTATGCCCTTATAATGTTGGATTTCTTGCCATTTGCAGTATTAATGGTGGCGACGACCATTAATAAGTTCGTGCCGTGGACAGTTGAAAAATCCTCATTCGTAGGAAATTTGAAATGGGGCCATTGATCCTTTCCTTTTGTTCTGCAATCGATAGCTGAGATCACGTGACTAGATTTGAAAATCTTCATCACCACATTTGAAAAGACCTTGACCAATCAGAATAAGCTGAATTAGCTATACCCTCTCCATAGATCACATCACCTTTTTGTCCAGACCAGATGCGTGGGGCCTTGCTTTTCAATTCTTTAATAGAGGAGTGCCACATGTCACCATCTCGCGACAGTGCAACAAATATTCCCCTCAGAGAGATACCTATGCAATGGAGTGCAACCGTTGGATCAAAAGTTCTTCCGTGGACCACTGTCATAGCGGTTGACAGATGGCAGTCATTTTGCATCGTCGCGGGGGGGTTGTGACATCATGAAAAAGGCGCTGCAAAGCTACAAAATGCACTTTATTAAGATTTAACCTAAGACTTAAGGCTTTGATTTTTATAGGTGACAGCAGGTAAGAGTAGGATTAGGGGCCGGTTAAATCAAGGGTGTGAAGACATTAAGTTGTGACTTAAGCTACTAATAACCTTGGATAGACAGTCAATAGAGGGAAAGAAGAAAAAATGCAGGAAGCACAAAACATAAACACTTGAATTTTAGGGATTCAAAATTCAAATTGATGAAACCAAGTGAACCTGAAGCCCTAAATCCTAAGGAAGCACCACCAGGATGTTTTGTTGGACATCGTGGAACAATTTGCTAGGGTCTTCTATTTTAAAATTGATAAAACGCTATGACTGAGGAACCTAAATTTAGTGTTCGAATATTTATCTTAATGGTTATACTCAGAGTAAATTTAATGCTTTAAGAAGATATTGAGTGTTCTAAGTGATTACAAGGATTCTTAAGTAGAGTTGGTTTAGGAACTGATCAAAGTATTGTAATGTAATGCGTTATTCTATAGTTTACAAGAGCTGGAGCCTAGGAATTTTAAAAAACCATCACAATGCAATAAAGGAAAAAAAAAATGAAACACTACTGTGGTTATAGAGAAGAAAAATTACTTCACATTTAGTTGAATGCTTGTAAAAATTATCAGAATTACACAATAATAAATGAAAATATTTTTTTTTGATCAAAAATTAAAAATGTACATCACAGATAGACAAATTGAAATAAAATGCCATCAACAACATTTTGGAGTTTGGAGCATGTAATACAGTATAAATACCTAGTAGCTTCTAAATCCCTTCAAATTGCCAAATCATCTCATCATTCAGATTCTCCCGATCCTCCCTATGACCATGATATCTAGAATCATCCTGATCATGTTCTTCAGTTTCTTCTATCTCCATATCTCCACTTAAGAGCGTCTCATCATCACCACTACCACTACATGTGGCACTGGTATTCATCATGTCGCTATCTTGTATGCTATTATTGTTTGAAGTGTTGCACAACCCTCTTCTTTCACATGAGGACCTCCAGATTGAGTGCCCTATCAAAAGGAAAACTCTGGATATCATGTCTAGTTGTATACATCCTCAAGCAATTTTTCAAATTTTTGTCAAGTTTATTTCTTATCTTTGATTTCAAGAACCCCAATGCACTAAAAACTCTCTCATCCTCCACTGACCCCAATATCATGGTTTGACATAAATCAGCAAGTTTTAAAAATTCTGATAATGCATCATGAAATATTTCACTTTGACTTAAGGTTGCCCAAAGCTTTGTTATCGATCCATGTTGGTGGGGAGCCTCCATGAGTTTAAACTGTTCCCTCATTGAAATTGCAAATTGACCGATTGATCACTAAGCTTAGTTTGATTTAAAATTCCTTCTATTACTTGTCCATTGAATTCTATACTTTTGCAAAAATGATTTGTTAAGGTCTTTATCTTGTTGTGAACATCAGTTGGCTCACAGTTGACCCAATATTGAGGATACACTATAGACATGGCTTCAAGCAGTTCATCATGAGTGAATCAATCTCTAATCTCCAAGGAAAGAGATCTCGTAATACTCTTTAAAGTAGTACTTATAGAATTAACAATCTTCTCAAAAGCTTCACTTGAAACAAGTTCTTCTCTGATAGTGCACTTGACCTTGTTTAAATAGTACATTAGTATCTCAAATCCCTTTACAGAGACATGTAACTCCCCACTACCATTAAATGGTAAAAAAATAGCATTATCGGTCACGTTTGTTATCAAATGCCAGCTGCTAAATTTTGGACTTATGAAGGACTCACTTGATAGATATAGATTATAGAGGGTCATGCATATCTTCTACGCAATCTAGTATATTCAGAAATATACATAGTCCTTTCTTGGGCTTTTTTTACAAGCATGTTCATTTCCTCCAGTATGGGAAGAATACCAGCTAAAACAAGGAGTGTCTCTATGTCACTTAACCTATGTAAGAGGTCAGGAGCCCTATCAACTGTGAAGCAATGTTTGTACATTAAACCAATCAAGGATTGATATTCTGCAAAAAACTCTTTTAGCTGGTTCAAGTAAGGAGATCCATCTGGTATCAACATCCTTAAGAAGCTTGTTTCCTGCAGTTATTCCCTCAGTAAAATGTTGAAATTCCAAAAACCTTTTGGGACTTCGACAGAAGTATGAGTAGAGCTCACGGACTAGATCTTCAACTTTTGATACTGCAGGAAACTTGCTTACAATTTTAAATGCTAAATTCATTCTGTGGGCCATGTAGTGAATGCCAATCATGTATGGTGAAACAGAAGTTTGTAGCTTCACACACAGACCATTCCTATGACCTTGCATTATTGAAGCTCCATCCGCCCCTACACACACCAACTTTCTCACAATTGTGCAGTCGTCCATACCTCCAATTTCATTCAAATATTTCTTAACTATCTCAAATAGATTTTGTGATGTTGCATTCTCCTTCATTTTATAAATAGAAAGTAGATGAGGTTGGCGGACATGATTTGCCACAGTATACACATGCATACATACCTAGGAAGTATTATCTATTGCTATAACTTCATCTAGAGATAATGAAATAAAAGTTGACTCTATTTTTTTCCCGTAAATCACATTTTCCCACCTCAGCAAGAGAACTTACCCATTCCCATCCACTATTTATTGACCAGTGTGTGTTGGGAAAATTAGGAACGCCCATAAAAGATAATAAACTATTATATTCAGGGTAGTCTATCATAGGACGCCCTTTGCTCAAAATATGAAAAACAACACCCAATTGAATAGTTTTTGCCATTTGTAATTCTCCCATCATCTTTCCAAATTGAGCTTCAATCAAACCTCCACCTACATGAATCTTTGCCTTTCTTTGCAAATGTGCTTCATATTCAAAGACATTCTTTAAATGAAGACATTCTTCCTTTGTTTTCCATCTTATCACTGATTTTTCCTGTCCATCTATGATTTGTTTTTCATAAACTTTGCCAATATGTTTTTCTATGGTGTCAAGTTTTAACTGCAACCTCTTCTCCCTATGATATTTCCAACTGCAAATCTTACACTTGCATTCTGTGGGAGGTTCATCTTTGTTTTTATTCTGCACTAGTTCAATGAATGGGAATTTTGACACCCAATCAATCTAAAAACTCCTTGACATTTCCCACTCATGCCCCTTTTTTGATTTGGATTTTCTTTTCCCCTTGCGTGCACTTGCAGGATCTTCATCTTCATTGATTTCTATAACTTCATTAGCTTCATTATCATTTGTTCTTATAACATCATCTGTGGAATTGTCATCATTTTGGCCACCTTGGGTACTCCCTCGAACATCATTTGTGCCATTCTCATCATTCCCGGTACATTGGATATTCCCTGGATTTGGAACATCATCTGCGACATTCTCATCATTCTCGGTACATTGGGTATTCCCTGGAAGATCATTTGTGGCATTCTCATCAATCCCACTACATTGGGTATTCCCTGGAATATCATTGGTGTCATTGTCATCATTCCTGCTACATTGGGTATTCCCTGGAATATCATTCATGCCATTGTGATGCAAGTCAATAGATGGTACAGGTTCTGATGTTGTAGATACATCCGATGGACTGCCAACATTGCCAAAGTACGACTTTATGTTATTGTTTCTCTATTTTGATGGCCTTGACCTCCCTTCATCTTGAGTTCCTTCACCACCCTCAGACAACTTCTTCTTGCTTGACATCTCTCACGAATTAAAAGCTATAGAAATAATGTCATTTTGTTCAAGATACAATCATAGATGATAGAATATAGATCCCTGGGTCCTAGACTCCTAGATTAAGATATCTCCCTAGTCCTAATTCCTACTTAATCAATATCATTTGTAACAAAGACACAAATAATCAACATGAATATTATATTATTATATAGTAAACTTGTAAATAAATGATCACTTACCTTTCAGTAATTGGCCAATGCCTATAGCTGTAACTTCTCTATGATCCAAAATGAATCGAGGATTAGAGAGCTGAGATGAACAAAGATGAGATGAACAAAATGTGTAAACTTAAAGGATTAATTAGAGTTTCACATGCATTTATATCAATGCATATTTGGTGAATAACGCAGGATTTTCAAATGCTATTATAATAATATGGCAATTTCCGCGTACTATTAATAGGACACTTATAAATGTTAGGTGAAATGGACCTCCATCAAACACATATATAGTAATTTTCTAAGCGAATATGGCCCTACAATTAGCGTGGAGTTATAATGGTATTGGCAAAGTTGGTCCTTATACATGTGAACTGTTTAATTATATTGGTGAAATTGGTCCTTGTGCATGCCAACCGTTTAATGATATTGGCGAATTGGGTCCTCATGTGTGTCAACCGTTTAATGATATTGGTGAATAAGTCAGTGAATTAAAACATGCCTCTGAAATTCTAGGTGAATCACCGTTAGAACCGCGCAGTATACTATGGCGAAAATACTAACTATGAATGACTCAAAAATTAATAGGGTTGTGAATTGAAATGCATTTGACCAAAAATTTGTAAAAATTGGGCGAATTGGCCCCCTCTGGTGGTAATGTATTCACCAATTCCTCATACGCGAAAATGAACTATTCACTAATTGGCGAAGATTCGCCACTAAAAAAATCCCTGATTCAGGTATACCCCTTGGAATATCCCTCTAGAGTCTAAGATGAGCTCGAAGTGCAGAGGAGTCTACCCACTCCTGTTAGTTGGCCAAGATCACCCAAAACTTGTTGATAAACCCTTTCCTATCACCTCGACGACAATCCCTAGCCTTAGTGTTTTAGGAATGTTTTAGAGTTTTGTGTTGCCGTTATTTTGGGTCCCAACAGATTGACACCATTTCTAGGGAGAGTAAATTGCTGGGTTTAAAATTTTTGAAGACTCTGCTGGTGAGCAACCCAAAATCAATTTTGAAGCCCTGAAGATCAGTCATGCTTCAAGGGATTTTCTCATTCATTGAGGTGGCAACTCTGTTGTCAAAAGAAAACAAAGTGTTGCTACTATGTGAATGTTTCAAGGAGGTTGCAGCTGGTTAAGGTACAAGCTTTCTTTCTTCCTTGACCTAGGTTTCTTTCTTAGTAAAGGATCATGTTGTTTGCTTTCCTTTGTCCTGCACAAGTGGTGTGTAGTTGGTCATGGCCAGCTATTATGAATATGGATACCCTAGGGAGGATTATTTCTCTGCATCTTCTTATATTGGAGACCTTAGGAATTATATGGCCTTTGACCATCCTGGTAATGCATTTTATGATCACAACCTTGCCAATTTTATAAACGCAAATTTTTTTGAGCCCTTGCATAATAGAAATGAAAAGTCTTGGCTATAGAGTAAATTGAAAAAGAAAAGCAATGTTAGAGTCTACGCTGCAACAAGAAAAAGAATTAGAAGGCTGAATCAGTCCATCCCACAGTTTGATTCCCCTCTTGCTGTTTCCAATGACTCTTTTCCTCAGCCTCTCGCTATTGCAAATGAAAACACTTATAGACAACTGGAACTCTCATGGGTTAGTTATGAACAAAAATCTATGCCCAAAAAGATTCACGATCAGATGCCTTTATTTGATGGGTGTGAGGTTTTCAATGGGAAGGTACACATTGATGCATTTTCAGATTTCATGGATAAATTTCAATTTGGAGATGAGGATATGTGGATGAGATTTTTTGTTAGATCTCTACGTGGAGTAGCACAGAAGTGGTTGGTTAGTTTCCTTGACCAGTATTTTGCTTCCTGGGATTAGTTGGTGGCTACCTTTGAAGATTTTGCAAGTAGTCTAGACCCTGTCTTTCTTGTCCAAAAACTAGAAAATATCAAAAGGTAAGAAGGAGAGTCTAGCATGGAGCTCAGCCACATATTTGCATTGACCCTATCTCACATCCCAGAAAAATGTATGGTGCAGGAGCACCTAGAGGCTCAAGAAGATCTTTGTCTTGTCTTTTTGTGTTGTCTTATGTTTTTTTTTGATGTAATAAGGTCTATTGGATCATTTCATGTTGATTTCATAGTGACTTGACACTGATATATGGCCATGGTACGATGGTTGGAAACACACAAGTGATAGTCATAGGAGAAGTCTCATGTTTTTCATAGGATGTGTCTCATGTTTTGTAGCCATTCATGGCATATAGGAGTCATATTCAAGAAGTTTGAACACCTTGTCAAAGGATAATCCATCTTGTAAACAAAATGTAGTTGCACTAAGTGACAAAACAGGGCAGTTTGGTGGTTGCAAAGTAGTTTTGGCCTCCCACCAATCTCAAACTACCTCCCAATCAGTTGTCAAGGTCGACCACATGCTTGAAAATCTAGGAGCATGATCATTGTTGGTGTGGATGAAGTTTGAAGAAGAATAAACAAAGAAATCTCAATTTTCTGCTCATTTTCCTGTTTCAGCCCGTACCATTCTCCTGTACGGAATAGTTGCAGATCCTCATGATAATGGCATGATAGAGGGGTGAGTTAAGATTACATCTTATTTGGGTTCTTGAAATAATTCTATAGCAGAGATCTAGGCATTTTTCTGAGAATGGGTTGAAAAACCCTACCTTAGGGTTTTGGCATAAAACCATGCATTTTTGCCCCATTCCACTGGTTTGATCTTCCAAAATTAGTGGAATGGCATTTTTTATGTTTTCTTTCATATGTTGTAAAGGTCTTCAGGGTAGAGGATTAAGTTTGGTGGAGATTGCCAATTAAATACCTAACAAGACCCATGTGTTAGGTGCAGCCAAGGGAACAGTTGACTGTGAAATCCAAATGACCTTGAAATCTATGTTTTTGCAATGTGTTTGAAGTGTCTAGATGGTTCAGAAGTTTCTGTGATCCCTTTGAAGGATAGTCTCTTTGTAATTTAGGGCTAATTGGGGCTCTTCCAATTAGGCCTATCATGAAGGAAATGGTAAATGTCCTTAAGGAACCCATAGTGAGTTTTTGGTATGTTGTCAATGCCTGAAAAGGGTATCTCAAACCATATTCATTTGCCCTTGAAAGTGTCTTGGTTGAAAATAATCTTCTGTCAGACCTGGAAATAGGGCTACAAGGAGTTAGACCAGGTTTGTGAAGGAAGTGCCATGTGTGCAGGCATGAGACCTTAGTAGATGGTATTGACAGGTCCCTTATGGTGTCAAAAAGCCCTCAACATGTCTGTCTTGAAGAGATTGGATGTTTGATGTCAAACACCATGTGAGCCATAAGTCTAGGCTTTGTCAAACTCATTGAAATTGCTCTATCTCCCTCTAACCTCTACATCATATTGGTATCAAATCCATAAAAGGTTCTACCACTTGGTTGTAAGGGAAGTTTAGTGTATGTTAGCAGAAGAGAGTGAAGGAGAGGCTAGCATCATGCCTCCAAAAGGGATGACCATAGAGGTGGTTAAGAAGTTCCAAGAGATGGAAGAAAAGATCAAGACCGGAGTCAAGGAAGTAGTCAAGGCTGAAGTAAAGGCAATGAGGAAAGGGAAGAGGTTAGAGGAGGATTCTGATGAAGAAGAGGAGACAGGGGAAGATGAAGAAGAACCCCAAAGGTAGGAGACAAAGATACCTGCAGATCAGAAATATTTCCTTGAAGCCATCAAGTCAATAGGCAAAGACTCTTCAGAAGCCCGGATAGAGATCCCAATGTTTAGTGGGAAGATGGATGCTGATGAGGTTATGGAGTGGATTGAGGCCTTGAACAATTACTTTGAATACAAGGAGGTACCTGAGAACAAGAGAGTGAAGTTTGCCAAAACAAAATTGAAAGGTGCTGCACTCACATGGTGGAACTATACCCAAGGTGAAAGGGTGAAGAGTGGGAGAAGCATTATCACCGCTTGGAGAAGGATGGTGGAGAAGATCAAATCTCAGTTCCTACCAGCATATTATGAGGTGCAAATCTAGAAGAAGATGCAGAACCTAAAACAAAGGGACATGGATGTGTCCACCTACACTGAAGAGTTTCACAAACTTACTCTCAGATGTGAGCATGTAGAAGATGAGAAAGGAAAAGTTGCAAGGTATATCAATGGGCTGAATTTTAGTATTCAATATGAGATCATCATCTTGACCCCTGAGACAGTGGACAAGTGTTTTCAAATGGTACTTAGAGCTAAAGAGAAGTTGAAGAGGAAAGGTGAGCAGCAAAACATACGTAGAGGGGGAAGAAATTTCAGAGGTAGAGGAAGTTTTGGGGGAAGAAATAAGTTTCAGAGAAATCAAGGTGAGCCTAGTCCACAAGAGTAGAGTGGAGACTCAGGTTCAAGAGGAGGCTTTAGAGGAAGGAGACCCAATGGAAGGGGTAGATTCGGTGGACCAGGCAGAGGTCCTAGTGTCTTCACAAGGAGGTGCTTCAACTACAACCAAGTAGGGAACACCATGAACAAGTGTCCTAAGAAAGCCTCAAGCTCTCATGGAGGAGAGAGAAGGAAGCAATTGATTCAAGAGGATGATTGCCGAAGTGTCAATTCCCCAATTGGAAGTACAGCCCCAGTCCATGATGGAGAAAGCTTGATGATGAGGAGAACCATGTTAAAGGTGCCTCAAACACAAGAAACCCCTCAAAGGAAGACATTGTTCAAAACCACATGCAAGGCCTATAGTAAGATATGTAAGGTAATTCTTGATTCAGGTTCCACTGAGAATTTGGTTTCTATAGAGATGGTAGACAAATTAAATTGAAAAGACTACTTCATGCTAACCCCTACAAGGTGTCATGGTTGAATAAGGGGCATCGGGTCTTAGTGGATGAACAATCTTTGGTAGAGTTTGAGATAGGGGAATATAGGGATAAGATATTGTGTGATATAATCGCCATGGATGCTTGTCATTTACTGTTAGGACGTCCTTGGCAGTATGATGTGTAGTCCCAACATGATGGGAAGACAAACTCCTTCATCATAACCAAGAGTGGTAAGAAATATAAGATGGATCCTTTACTGGATGAGAGTGTGGATAAAAACATTGGGTCAAGTGTCATGGTAGTGAGTGGGAGAGAGTTTCTTATCACCCTAAAGGAGGAAGGAACCCAAGGGTATGCTCTGATTTTGAATCCTAAAAACAGTCCTGATTTGCATAGTCATAGTAAGGAAGAAGTCCCCAAGGAGGTGCAATAGTTGTTAGAAAAGTACAAGGGTATCATGGTGGAGGAGATGCCTAATACATTGCCACCTATTAGTGACATAAGCCATCAGATTGACTTCATACCAGGGTCTACATTGCCAAACAAACCAGCCTACAAGATGACCCCATCTCAGAATGAGGAGATTGCTAAACAAGTGCAAGAGTTTTTGGATAAGGGTTTGGTGAGAAAGAGTCTTAGTCCATGTGCTATCCCAATAGTCCTAGCCCCTAAAAAGGATGGTAAGTGGAGACTTTGTACAGATTCTAGGGCAATCAATAAGATTACCATAAGATATAGGTTCCCTATGCCTAGGATTGAAGATCTAATGGACTGTTTGGGAGGGGCTAGTTATTTTTCCAAGATTGATCTCAAAAGTGAGTATCATCAAATTAGAATAAGGCAAGGAGATGAATGGAAGACTACCTTCAAGACAAATGAGGGTCCCTATGAGTGGTTGGTGATGGCATTTGGCCTATCCAATGCTCCAAGTACATTCATGCGCCTCATGAATGAGGTATTGAAAGACTTCATTGGCAAATTTGTTGTGGTATATCTTGATGATATTCTTGTGTTTAGTAGGACAAAGGAAGAGCATTTGCAACACTTGAACCTAGTTTTGAAGAAGTTGCATGATGAAAAGTTGATGATCAATATAGAGAAGAGTGTCTTCACGAAGGAAGAAGTTACCTACCTTGGTTTTGTGATCTCCAAGGGTAATTTGAAGATGGATCCAACAAAGGTGGAGGCTATTTTGTCATGGCCAACTCCCAAGACAGTAGGTGATGTGAGAAGCTTTCATGGTTTGGCAACATTCTATAGAAAATTCATCAAAGGTTTCAGTCACATATGTGCACCCATCCGAGATACAATCAAGAGAGGATAGAAATGTAAGTTTTCTTGGACCAAGGCAGCAGATGAATCTTTTAAATATCTAAAAAAGAAAGTAGCACAACAGCCCATTCTCATTTTGCCTGATTTTAATAAGTTGTTCACGGTGGAATGTGATGCTAGTAACCTTGCCATAGGGGTTGTCTTGAGTCAAGAAGGCAAACCGGTGGCTTTTTTTAGTGAGAAACTCAATGATGCTAAAAGGAAGTACTCTACATATGATTTGGAGTTGTATGCAATGGTACAAGCCTTGAAGAAATGGAGGCATTACCTTTTGCCTAAAGAATTCATTGTTTATACTGACAACCATGCTCTTAGTTTTCTGATTTCACAGGAGAAACTTAGTCACAAGCACATGAAGTGGGTTGAACAACTTCAAGCTTACACTTTTTCCATCAAGCACAAGAAGGGGCAAGCCAATAAAGTGGCAGATGCATTGAGTAGGATGGTATGCATGGTTCATGAAATTCAGTTGCAAAGTGTGGGGATTGATTCCCTCAAGCAAATGTATAAGGATGATGAATTTCAAGGAGATATATGAGGTTTGCACTCAGTTTTCTGATTCTTATCATACTAATTTCTCTAAATTTCTATTGCAGCAAGGGAGCCAATTGTGTGTTCCTAGGTGTTCCATGAGGGAGAACATCATAAAAGAAAAGCATTGTGGCAGTCTAGGGGGCCACTTTGGGATTGATAAAACTGTTAGATTTAGGGCATACAACTGAGAGGGGGGGGTGAATCAGTTGTCCAAAACTTTCTTCCAATTAAACACTTAAATCCACTTTGTAATTCAGTAGCATAATGATAAATCAATCATGAAAACATAATGCATTAAATCAAGAGTAGAAACACATTAACACATTGGACACCAAGATTTTGATGTGGAAAACCCGGTTAAGGGAAAAACCATTGGGTGATTAACCCAAGATTGTATTCTGTGTTAGAAGAATAGAAAGAACAAAATGACACATGCCAATTAGGGCTCACTACTCGAGCACACTGCCCACAAGAGACTCACTTCCTACAAGAGACACACTCTCTACAAAATGATAAGTATCACATACTTGAACTGGAGAATAGCATCTTCACCATGTTTGAATCAGTTCCATTTAAGCCCAATACTTCTGCTCTGCCTTTCACTCTCTTCCTCACTACCACATCTTCATCTCTACATGACACTCTTTGAAAAGACTTTACAACTCCATATATATACAAGACATTGACTTAGGAATAGTCATCTAAGTCGGCAAACATCTACAAGAACATCCACAAGATGTGTAACTCATCCGGTCAGCCAATCTCAGGAAGAACACCATCATCCAGAAGTTATTCTTCAATTGTGAGCTCCAACTCCAATGCGGACCACCAACATAAACTAGACATGATCCAAAGACCTCCACAAGATTGCTTGAATCACCAAAAACATCCACACTTCATCTGCTTACTGAAATCCTTCTCTCCTTCATCTGGAACCTCAAGAACATAGTCTGTCATCACTGTCACAAAGGAATAGATGCTTGCAGACCTTCAAACCATGAACCAATCGAGTTGACACTTCACAAAGACTTCCTCAACACTCCCTCAAATCCGTAGAATAGGATAATGCATTTCTGGATCTCACCGGACCTATCTGTATCACTCTGTCACCTCTGAACACTTGCTGGAACCAATTTTACTTAAGCGGCCACAAATTCTTCAGATCTTCATGTGGACCTCTAAAATCTTTACTGGATCACCTTAAGACACATATCTACAAACCCTTGAAACCTCATCCTCTGATCCTCATCTTATCTTGGACTTTTATCTTACTGTCTTCACTGTTCTTCACTGTTCCTAATATGACCAATTTTCTCAATATCCTCAGCAAATAGTTCATCCAATCCTTATCATTAATGCAACAAGAGTATGTTGACATCAATGACAACACTGGTTAGGCCCATACTTGCAAAAGTCTCCCCCTTTATCATTGATGGCAACATATGATGCGAAAAACTGTTATGATCATCAAGACAAGAACCTCTCCTTACTGTCACAACTACCCCTATCAGAAACAACCATTCACATGTCTTCTCTTCCTTTCCTGCTCCCCCTTTGATCAACAAACACTTGTTTTTCACTTTTCTTCTCTCCCCCTTTGACATCAATGGAAAAGGGCTTATACTTGCAACTCTAATACTTCAGAATCATACCAGCTACTCCCCCTGAGTGGCAGCTCCCCATCATCAATCTAGATCACAAGATATGACTGTGATATCTACCAGACTGATGCACATCAGTGCACCTTAGTTCATCACTGGAGGGGAAATAACCCCTAACTTCTCCCTGAGATACTCAAAAGACTCCTTATGTAAAGGTTTAGTAAAGATGTCTGCAATTTGATCCTTGGAAGGCACAAACTCCAATCTGACTTCATTTTTGTTCACTTGTTCTCTCAAAAAGTGAAACTTGATAGATATATGCTTAGTCTTTGAATGCAACACCAGATTCTTAGATATATTTATTGCACTTGAATTATCACAAAAGATTGTGACAGGTTCCTCATACTCCACTCTGATGTCTCTTAGCATTTGCTTCATCCACAAAACTTAAGTGCAACTACCTACTGCTGCAATATATATCTACTTCTGTAGTAGACAAAGATATTGCCTCTTGTTTCTTGCTTAGCCAAGAAACCAATCTCTTCCCGAAAAAGAATGCTCCACCACTGGTACTCTTCTGGTCATCCACATCTCTTGCCCAATCTTCATCTATATATGCATGAAGAGAGAAATCATGATCTTTGGGATACCACAATCCATACTCAACTGTTCCTTTTAGATATCTAAAAATCCTCTTGATTGCCATGACATGAGATTCTCTAGGATCAGCTTGAAATCTAGCAACAAGACCCACAACATTCATAATATCAGGTCTAGTTTGAGTGAGATATAACAATCCTCCAATCATTGACCTATACTGTTTCTGATAAGCCTTAGGAGAGTCATCATCTTTGCCCAATTTACATCCGGTTGCCATGGGAGTATTAATTGGTTTTGAGTCTTCCATCCCAAATTTCAACAATTCTTTCACATATTTGGTTTGAGAAATGAAGATTCCTTTCTTTGTTTGAGTGATTTGTAGACCCAAGAAGAAATTCATTTCCCCAAGCATGGACATCTCAAATTCACTTTTGATTTGATTTGCAAAAGTTTTACACATACTATCTCTTCCTCCAAAGATGATATCATTAACAAACACTTCAACAATCAAGATGTTTTCATGATCAATTTTGAAATACAAATTATTGTCAGTAGTACCTTTGTTGAAACCAATCTTCAAAAGATGTTTATCCAATCTTTTGTACCAGGCTCTTGGGGCTTGCTTTAGTCCATACAGAGCTTTCTTCAACTTGCAGACCATATCACCATGATCAGACAATTGAAATCCATCTAGTTGCTCAATGTATACTTCTTCTTCCAAGTCACCATTCAGGAAGGCAGACTTGACATCCATCTGATATACTTTGAAGTCCTTGAAGGCAGAAAAAACAAGAAATAATATGACTACTTCAATTCTTGCCACCGGAACAAAAGTTTCTTCAAAATCAACTCCTTCTATTTGAGAGTAACCCTTGCAGACCAATCTGGCTTTATTTCTAATTACTTCACCAACTTCATTCAGTTTGTTCCGGAAGACCCATTTTGTTCCAATCACATTCTTGTTTCTAGGTTTGGGAACAAGATCCCAAGTATGCTTTTTCTCAATTTGCATCAACTCTTCCTCCATTGCTTTAGTCCAGTTTTCATCATTGCAAGCTTCATTTACTGTCTTAGGTTCAATCTTTGAAATCAGACAATACTCATCTGAATCTTGAGCAATTCTCCTTCTTATTTGTACACCTTTGCTTTTATCACCTATGATCTGATCTTCAAAGTGGTTCAGTCTTACATACCTAGGAACATTGGGAGTTTCTTGCACTTCTGATTCTTGATCAGGCTCATTGAAACTCATCTCTTCTTCCTAATTTACCAGATCAGTTTGAATCTGAATTACAGAAGGGGCTTGGGCTCCTTGAATCAGAACACAATTTTGATCATCTTCATCATATTCATTAAACCTTGAGGGTTTTCAATTCCTTTAGCAACCTTCACATTTGTACTTTCTATAATCTTTCTCAGTCTCTTGTTATAACACCGATATGCTTTGCTTTGAGTAGAGTAACCCAAGAATATTCCTTCATCACTTCTAGCATAAAACTTGCCTAGATCTTCATCTCTTTTGATGTAACATTTTCTACCAAAAACTCTAAAATACCTCACAGTAGGAGTGATGCCAAACCAAAGTTCATAAGGAGTCTTACCGGTATTGCTTATGATTTGAACTTGATTGAGAGTATAGACTGCAGTGCTGACAGCTTCTCTCCAATAGATATGAGGAACATTTTCTTCCATCATCATTGTCCTAGATGCTTCCTGGATGGTCCGGTTCTTTCTCTCCACTACTCCATTCTACTGTGGAGTCCTAGGAGCAGACAACTATCTCTTTATTCCATGTTTCTCACAGAATTCTATCAACTCACCGGATGTGAATTCTCCACCTCTATCAGACCTTAGACACTTAAATTTTAATCCGGTTTCATTCTCTACCATAGCCTTGAATATTTTGAATTTCTCAAGAGCTTCTGATTTCTCTTTCAGAAAAGTTACCCACATCATCTGGGAGTAGTCATCAATTAGTAACATGAAGTATCTATCACCTTGCACACTCCTGATTCTTGCTGGACCACATAGATCAGTATGAACTAAGTCTAATAATCTGGTAGAAGATTGTTCCTTGCTTTTAAATGAGACTTTGCTTTGTTTTCCCAACTAACATTCTTTGCACAAACTATTTGTAGGTTTTACCAGTTTTGGAAGATCTCTTACTACCTGAGTATTGCTTATCTTGATGATATTATCAAAATTCACATGACACATTCTCCTATGCCATAACCAACTCTGATTAATTTGCACAAACAGACAACTTTTACCAGTACCAACTAAATGGAAGATATTACCTTTGTGAGGACCACCCTTTTTACTTCTGTTGTTATGACTATTTACATGACTGTTATTGTTACTTTTTATGTTTGTGGGATAGCAGTTCCCAGAATTGTCAAACTATTAAATTTTATTATGATTTCGGAAAAACTAATTGGGTGATGTTTGGATAAGTTTACATTTCAGAAAAACGTTAATTAGGTGATGATGGAAAATTGTAATATGATTTCATTTATGTTAATTAGTACTATGTCATGATACTGCATGTTTTCAAGTTGCTTCGGCTATGATGATTTTATGTGGTTACTGATCTTGTAATTTAGTGTGCAGGAATTACTAATCGAACCACAGAATTCGGAGATCATTCCGCACCTTGTTATTTGTTATTCCCTGTTAAGCTGATCTGGTTCCACGAGGAACCAAGATCTCTTTGTGTTTGATGTAATGATGTACTGTGGTCTTTCGTATGGTCGAGTGGGTTAAGTTACCCTCATGTAACATTATTTTATAATTTGTGTTGTAAAAAGGATTGAAATTGAATTTCCTTATTTAATTTAAATTTATGAGGCCTTTTCTTGTGCTTTACCTTGACCAGGGGTGTCTTGTATGGGTTAAAGTTGACCCTGGGTTATACCCCATGGGTCCAGGGGCCCATTTGGCATGGGTAACCCTTGAGTAACCTCCATCTAGTCATCTTAACTTCCCCCTGAAGTTAAGTGGCGAAAATTGGAGGTAGGAGGGGACATGATGGGTTGTACCAACACCCAACCCATCCCCTCTACTTTTCCCAAGGTAAGAGATGCCATCCATTATTGAAGGAATGACTTAAAGTCACCCCTTCCATAGTGAGATTCCCCCATGTGCTGTGGGGACACCCATGTGAAGAAGGGAAGAAGGGGCATGGGTCACCTGTCTTCTTCCCCCTTTAACTCCTTTTATTTCTCCCATGCGTAAGAGGAATCACATGAGGAGAGGAATAAGGAGTACTCTTGGGAAGGGTGAGTGACATAAGCCACCAGGGCAGAATAGTGGTTTTGGGGGAGAGTGAGAAGGTGACAAGTGTCACCTCCCCATTCCTCAAAACTGAAAAGAATTTGGTTATTTGTTTCCAATTTTGGGATGAGAGGGAGTTAGTTGAATTTTGGGGGAAACTTTCATTTTGCCTTACCAAAAATAGAAAAGTTAGCTTGTAGGAGAGAGAAGGGAGAGGGAGTTGGTGGCTAAGGTTGGAAGAGAACTCTGTGGGCTCAGCAATAGCTTCATTCCAGGAAGGCTTTGTAAGGTTGGTTTGAATTCTACCTTTATTTCGTATAGCTGAATATGTAAAGTGTGTGAATTTGTGTTTAGATTTGTTTTCTGTGGGGTTTGTTGTCGGGTTGTTTGACAGAGCTTCTCCCACTTGGGAGAAATGCTCATCAAGTTTGGGGTAGGGGAGGAGAGATCCTCCTCGGGTGCATACCTGTTTCCATCTTTTGGGATGTTGAAAGCCTTGAGGGCATGTATCTATGTCTGTATCTTTGACTTGAGAGTCATATACAGATTTCTTACAAATTTGTGATCAAACTTGGTTTGAGACCAAGAGAAATTGTATTGGTTAACTTATCTGTCAGGGTGACACTCTAGAGTCGAGTGTGTCCACTCTCCTGCCCCTTATGAAACTCACTGTAGATGAGTTTCCGTGTTGTGTAAATGACCCACGGGTGTTTGTGTGCTTTGGGATTGTTGTTGTTACTGTTGTGAAGTGGAGTGTTTGAGTTACCCAGGTGTGAGTATGGTCTCCCTAGCTCGGGGGTGACCCACTTGCGGGTCTACGGAAGGGAGGAGAGCTAGATGAGTGGTGTTTTCTTCTTTGTTTGTCTTTGATACACAGGTTTTCTCTTGGAGCTTCTGGTTGGATATTTATGAAGAAACAACTTATTCTTCTTTGTCATGAGAATTAGGCCTGGTTCTTTTCATATGAGTTGAAGAGGGAGCACCTCTCTTGTTATTGCTGTAATTTATTGTTACCCTGGGAGTGAAGGAAATCACCTCCCTGATCTTGTTATTGATGGACTTTTACTTGGTTGTCACAAACTATCAGTTGTATATTGTTTGGGAGAAGGAAGTTCATATCTGGGAAGTTAGTTGTTTGTATCCATGGTTTAAAATCTGTACTATGAATGTGCTTAAATTTTCAAGTTTGTTGCTTGTAAACCTTGTTCAATAGCACTTTATTTGTGTTTCCAGTATTATTGAAAGGAAGAGTTCATTATTTAATTGCAATCTAATCTGAGTTTGTTTATGTAATTGAAAGTTTGGAATTGCTTAACTAGTTGAAATGTTAGTTTTATGGTTCATTGTTCTAATTGATAAGTTAGTTTTAAATGATTAAGTTTTCTCCTTCATAAGTAAAGGAATTAGTTATTTTGTACGTTTTAAAGAAAATATATTATATTTACTTCTGGTTGTCCAAAAGGTGAAATGGACATGTATTCATTGCCTAAATATACTGATTTAAAACTTCATTTTCTTTAGTGTAGATATATTTATATATATATATATATATATAAATAATCTTATTTAATTATTACTTGATTTTTTTTTACTGACTCCAAGAAAATGAATAAAATACTTAATTTGAGAAAATTATGAAAGATATATATACATATACAAATATATATATATATATATATATAAATATAGATATATTTATATATATATATATATAGCAGTTGTTATGAATTATCATGTTGACAGAAGAATAGAAAACTGAAGAAATTGTTTATTAAGAGACTGAATTATAAATCTAAATATATTAAAATATATATATATATATATAAATAAATAAAAATATATATATAAATATATTATTGATGATAGATATCAACGAAAAGCACCAAATACTGACGAAAGATATGACTGTCGAAATTGTAAACTCGCGGTATAAAAAAAAAACACAGTCGCGGTTTCATATTGGGCGGTGGGGAGAAATCCCCACCGCAGGCTCTAACAAATAAATGGAGGTGTGGGGAGGGGCGGAGCCCCACCCACACCCCACATCGTGGGATGTGGGTGGGGCTCCGCCCCTCCCCACATCCCCCTTCCCTTATAACTCCCGCGGCTTACACAAGCCCTTCCCCTCCGCAGCCTACATAGGCCCTCCACTCTGTGCGGCCGACCCTGCTTCCTCTGCCGCTGCGGCCACCGCCGCCCATGTCCGCCACTGGCTGTGGAAAACAAAAACAAAAAAAAAATGTTAGGGCTTTTGGCCCTAACATATAATTGGTCTATTTTGAAATGAATACATTTTAATTGCTATATATATATAGGCATATATAGATACTATATATGTCTATGTATATAGCAATATATAATGAAATAATTACTATATATATATATATAAATATATATATATATATATATATATACATATAGATATATATATATATATATATATATTGTTAAACAAATTTCGTCCTCTACATAGACATTAATATATATATATATATATATATATATATATATATATATATATATATATATATATATATATATATATATATATATATATATACACACATAGGAGTAGTTCTATGAACCATTTTATTGGGCCCTCGTTTAAAATCTTAATAAAATGTGACACATGGATATACAAAAATAAAATAACAAATTATATTTTCACAGTTAGTTTTTATTAAGTGTTGAACACAACAACCAAAGAAGTTATATTTCCATGATCAGGGTTTTATAAAGTGGAGAGCCTCCTACATCTATTTACAATGTTATACGAGTCACAATCAGAGTATTAATAGTCATTATTAGTAATAATAACAACAGTAATTATAAACAAGAGAAAATAAAATTATAATGTAAAGAGAGTGTAAAGGAATATTCCGTAATACCCCGGAAAGAGTTTCTCAGAAGTTTCAACTATCAACGTAATTTCAATCACCCGGAAAATGAAGAGGAAAAAATTACACGTCACCTTGCTTAAAAGAACACTGGAAATAAATTTAAGGAGACATCACAGGCATTTCATGTGAGACCATTTTAATCTCAACTGTAGTAAACGACCTCATAAGTAAACCTGTAAGAGAGTTCGAAGAAGAAAAACTAACATTGGAAAACACAGAGGAGAAAATGTGCGACATTTCCCACATGGGATAAGAGAACTAAGTTGACGGACCCTTCTGCTAAATTTGCTTCGGAACAAGATTCATAATACATACGTAGAGGAGGAACCTAGATCGGAGAAGATTAGGAGACCGAGTCCAGCGAAGTAGTAAACCAGCCTATGTGACCTAGACCATCCGGTAGTTAGGTTTAATATCAACAATAGATGCAGCGATAACCCTGATTGACGTAAATCATGAAGAAAGGACCAGATACACATAAAGAAAGGAAAATGAAAGAGAGAGAGACCGAAATATAAACAAACTAAATTATCACAGAAATAGTTAAGGTGAGCGCGATAAAAATACAATCAAAATTAAGACCCAAAGAAAAGGGAAGAGAGAGCAAACAAACCGCCTTGTTGAGAATGCTAAGTTGTAGGAGGAGTATGTTTCAGGAAACAAGAGAGGAGACAGACAACCGTGCCTGGCTGAAAAATGACTAAATAGGGAGATCACTAGTCGGTTTAGTCAGAACAAGGCGTCGTGGGAAGTTGTTAGTCTATCAGCGAACCACGTGCGTAAATGAGTGCAGCATAATTCCCACTAACGCCGTAAGGCGTTATGCTGCCAGAAATTGCCGAGGTTTAGATTTAGGAACTTTGGTAATCTCACTCTTGCAATGACGTTAGCAGCGTCGTAAAGACCCTCTTGTTGATCTGTATGCGTCTGGTTGCACGCAATTGTACTTATATCCCGCCGAAAATTGTAGTGTTTCGCCATGAGAGAACACTGCCGAGCATGCTTACGCATGCGAAGGGGTTTTTAGGACAGTGTGATAAAAGTTTTTCATATCTCGTGTCATAACCACATGACAGATGTGGCTATGACACGTGCGATGTGTGTTGTGACCACATGGAAAATGTGGGCATGACAACCTTTTGTTTGGGTACCAGATGCAATCTCTGTTCTGGAACTTTCAAAGATCTTGTATTTTCCATTCTTGAATCGGAGATCATAGCCTTTGTCTATCAACTATCCAACATTGAGAAGATTGTGCTTCAATCCTTCAACATACAGTACATTACCGGTTTTGTTCCTTCCATCAAAAGAAATAGTTCCTCTACCTCTGATTCTACTAGCAGAATTATCACCAAATTTTACCACTCCTCCTTCATACCTTTCCAAATCTATGAACTTATTTTTGTCACTTGTCATATGGTGAGAGAATCCACTGTCAATGACCCAATCATCCTTTTCTTCAACTTCGGCAGCCAGAGCTCTTTCTACAACTTTATGATTGATAGATTCAGAGGGCATTGGATCTTCTTCCTTGATGGCAATAAACACCCAATCACTTCTAGATTTGTTTCCTGACTCTGATTCATCATCTTTTACTCCTTCATTATCATCTTCTTCATGCACATAATAACAATTCTTTTGGAACCTTGATCTGTTAGGATTTGGCCTTGAAAATCTTTTCGGACATCTTGAGGCAAAATGACCAATCTTATTGCAGTTAAAACACTTAAAAGGCAATTTTCCTTCATACTTACTGGACCCTCTTGGCAGTCTTTTTGCAATAAGGGCTTCAAGTTGAGCAATTTTTGCTTCTTCTTCTTCCAAGTCTTTTCTTGCTTTTTCAGACCATGATAGTTTCCTTGAAGAGTTCTCTCCTGGATCAAACCTTTATTTACCTTTTATAGAGGCACTAGCTTTGAATGTAGATTCAATCTTGGGAGGGGCATCTCCAAACTCGGTCATTTCAAATGCAGCCAATTTACTAGCCAATTAATCTCTTGTGATAGCTATATGGGCTCTGAATTCTTCAATGGAAGCAACCTTGATTTTATAAGAAGCAGGAAGGGATCTGAGAATTTTGAGAACAATTTCATCTTCATCCAAGACTCCACCAGCACATCTAATTGCACAAACAAGCTCATTTACTCTTGGCATAAAAGTAGTGATATTTTCATCTTCTCTCATCTTCAGATTTTCAAATTTCCCTTTCAAACTTTGTAGCCTTGTACATTTAACATACTTGTCTCCTTCATGCAGAAGTTCTAGTTTTTCCCAAATCTCAAAAGCAGTTGGTAGGTCAACAACATTTGAAAGTTCTAAATCAGATAATGCGCTTAGAAGAGCTTCTATAGTCCGCAGATTGTTTTCAGCATCTGTGATTTCATTTGGGGCTTTTGGACCACCCTGTGGATGAGTATACTTCATTGAAGCCATGGTCCAGTACTGCATTCCCATACATTGCAAGTGACATTTCATGCGACGTTTCCAAAGATTAAAATTGGTTCCATCAAACTTCAAACTATCCTTCTTGTAGGATGACATCCTGGATCTCCTCAAGTGGTTAAGCTCTTTTAGAGGAACTTGGCTCTGATACCAATTGTTAGATTTAGGGCATACAACTAAGAGGGGGGATGAATCAGTTGTCCAAAACTTTCTTCCAATTAAACACTTAAATCCACTTTGTAATTCAGCAGCATAATGATAAATCAATCATGAAAACATAATGCATTAAATCAAGAGCAGAAACACATTAACACACTGGACACCAAGATTTTGACATGGAAAACCCGGTTAAGGGAAAAACCATGGGGTGATTAACCCAAGATTGTATTCTCTGTTAGAAGAATAGAAAGAACAAAATGGCACATGCCAATTAGGGCTCACTACCCGGGCACACTGCTCACAAGAGGCTCACTACCTACAAGAGACACACTGTCTACAAAATGATAAGTATCACATACTTGAACTAGAGAATAGCATCTTCACCATGCTTGAATCAGTTCCATTTAAGCTCAATACTTCTACTTTGCCTTTCACTCTCTTCCTTGCTACCACATCTTCATCTCCACATGACACTCTTTGAAAAGAATTTACAACTCCATATATATACAAAACATCGACTTAGGAATAGTCATCTAAGTTGGCAGACATCTACAAGAACAGCTGCAAGATGTGTAACTCATTCAGTTGGCTAGTCTCAAGAAGAACACCATCATCTGGAAGTTATTCTTCAATTGCGAGCTCCAACTCCAATCCAGACCACCAACACAAACTAGACACAATCCAAAGACCTCCACAAGATTGCCTAAATCACCAAAAACATCCACACTTCATCTGCTTACTGAAATCCTTCTCTCCTTCATCCAGAACCTCAAGAACACAGTCTGTCATCACTATCACAAAGGAATAGATGCTTGCAGACCTTCAAACCATGAACCAATCAAGTTGACACTTCACAAAGACTTCCTCAACACTCCCTCAAATCCACAGAATAGGATAATGCATTTTCGGATCTCACCGGAACTATTTGTATCACTTTGTCACCTCTGAACACCTGTCGGAACCAGTTTTACTTGAGCAGCCACAAATTCTTTAGATCTTCATGTGGACCTCTAAAATCTTTATTGGATCACCTTAAGACACATATCTACAAACCCTTGAAACCGCATCCTCTAATCCTCATCTTATCTTGGACTTTTACCTTACTGTCTTCACTGTTCTTCATTGTTCCTGATATGACCAATTTTCTTAATATCCTCAGCAAACAATTCATCCAATCCTTATCATTAATGCAACAGGAGTATGTTGACATCAATGACAACACCGGTTAGGCCCATACTTGCAACAAAAACACTAGAACAAGTGAAAAGGTTCTACGTTTGGCCAAAGTTGCAATCAGATGTCAGAAAATTTGTTGAAGGCTGTAGCATATGCCAAAGGGCTAAAGGAACATCATCCAATACAGGTTTATATCAACCACTCCCTATTCCTAATAGGCCATGGGAGAGTATTAGCATGGATTTTGTTTTGGGTCTTCCTAGGACTCAAAGAGGTTTTGATAGCATCTTTGTTGAGGTGGATAGGTTTAGTAAGATGGCTCACTTTTTGCCATGTAAATGTACCAATGATGCTTCCCATGTTGCTGGCTTATTCTTCAAAGAAATTGTTAGGATACATGGTTTGCCTCTAAACATTGTGACTGATAGGGATCCTAAGTTTGTGGGCCACTTTTGGCGTACTTTGTGGAAGAAGTTGGGCACTCAATTGTCTTTTACTTCTGCCTATCACCCTCAAACTGATGGCCGAACTAAGGTGGTGAATAGGTCATTGGGAAACCTTCTTAGATGTCTCACAAAGCAGCATGGAGAGACATGGGATATGATCATCCCTCAAGTAGAGTTTGCTTATAATGATTCCACCAATAGAAGCACAGGGAGAAGTCCTTTTGAGGTTGTCTATGGGATTCATCCAAGAGGGATTCTAGAACTAAGGGATCTACATGGATTGGAGAGAAGAAGTGCTCAAGGAGAAGACTTTGCATTGGTCATAAGAACATCCATGATAGAGTGAGAGAGACTCTCCAAAAGAATATAGAAAAGTACAAGGAGAAAGCCAATGAGAGGAAGAGAGATGTGCAATATAAGGTAGGGGACTTGGTGATGGCACATTTGAAGAAAGAGAGACTTCCAAAGGGGTAGCCAACAAAACTCCTCATGAAGAAGATTGGTCCTTACCGGATTGTGTACAAATTTGGTCCTAATGCCTATGAGATTGAACTTCCTCAAGGCTTGGCTATATCCCTAATCTTCAATGTTTCAAACTTGTTTCCCTATAAAGGTGATAATTTTGTAGGTCCAGATGCAGGTCTGACAGCAGAAGGAGATGAAGAGTGGGTTAAGGATCTACCACCTAGCCAACCATTGAAGTTGGAGAGCATATTGGACACCAAAGTGATCAAGAAGACTAGGAAGAAAACCTACAAAGAGTACCTTGTCAAATGGAGTGGCCTACCTGCTGAAGATGCCACTTGGATGAGTGAGGAGGATATTTTGAAGCATGGTACTATTGTTGCTGATCTAGTTCCTCAAGGGAATTGAGTTCTTTTCCACCCTTGGGAGTATGGTACAGGAGCACCTAGAGGCTCAAGAAGATCTTTGTCTTGTCTTTTTGTGTTGTCTTATGTTTTTTTATGTAATAAGGTCCATTGGACCATTTCATGTTGATTTCATAGTGACTTGACACTGATGTATGGCCATGGTGCAATGGTTGCAAACACACAAGTGACAGTCATAGGATGTGTCTCATGTTTTGTAGCCATTCACGGCATATAGGAGTCACATTCAGGAAGTTTGAACACCTTGTCAAAGGATAATCCATCTTGTAAACAAAATGTAGTTGCACTAAGTGACAAAACAGGGCAGTTTGGTGGTTGCAGAGCACTTTTGGCCTCCCACCGATCTCAAACTGCCTCCCAATCATTTTTCAAGGTTGACCACATGCTTGAAAATCTAGGAACATGATCATTGTTGGTGTGGATGAAGTTTGAAGAAGAATAAACAAATAAATCTCAATTTTCTACTCATTTTCTATGTAATTTCCTGTTTTAGCCCATACCATTCTCCTGTATGGAACAGTTTTAGATCCTCATGATGATGGCATGATAGAGGGGTGAGTTAAGATTACTTTTCATCTTATTTAGGTTCTTGAAACAATTCTACAGTAGAGATCTAGGTATTTTTCTAAGAACGGGTTGAAAAACCCTACCTTAGGGTTTTGGCATAAAACCATGCATTTCTGCCCCATTCCATTGGTTTGATCTTCCAAAATTAGTTAATGACATTGTTTATTTTTTCTTTCATATGTTGTAAAGGTCTTTAGGGTAGAGGATTGATTTTGGTGGAGATTTTCAATTAAACACCTAACAAGACCCATGTGTTAGGTGCAACCAAGGGAACAATCTTGTTGAAATTCATCACAGTCGACTGTGAAACCCAAATGACCTTGAAATTTGCATTTTTGCAATGTGTTTGAAGTGTTTAGATGGTTCAGAAGTTTCTGTAAGCCCTTTGAAGGATAGTCTCTTTATAATTTAGGGCTAATTGGGGCTCTTCCAATTAGGCCTATCATGAAGGAAATGGTAAATGTCCTTAAGGAACCCATAGTGAGTTTTTGGTATGTTGTCAATGCCTGAAAAGGGTATCTCAAACCATATTCATTTGCCCTTGAAAGTGTCTTGGTTGAAAATAATCTTCTGTCAGACCTGGAAATAGGGCTACAAGGAGTTGGACTAGGTTTGTGAAGGAAGTGCCATGTGTGCAGGCATGAGACCTTAGTAGATGGTTTGGACAGGTCCCTCATGGTGTCCAAAAGTCCTCAACATGTCTATCTTGAAGAGATTGGATGTTTGATGTCAAACCCCATGTGAGCCATAAGTCTAGGATTTGTCAAACTCATTGAAATTGATCTATCTCGCTCTAACCTCTGCATCAATCTATATCCTCAGATGCAAAGTTAGTTGATAATGAACATACTATTTTAGACAACAGGGATGTGGACATTTCATATGATCTAGACACAATATCAAGTGATGATTATGTATGCAGGAGGGTAGATAAAGGTGTTGGTACAGTGTATGAGAGCGATTTAGATGAAAACAATAGTAGCTACACCTACATTCCCTTGGACCAGTCATCAATGGGTGATAAAAATGAACAAATCAATGATGGCATCCAATCTGGTGAAGAGAATTTTGACCCTATTGCCTGCTGTTGTATTGTAGATCTCCTGGAAGGTATGTATGCAAGTGAGGCATTGAATGTCTCAGCTCATGTAATTGATTATATAATGCATGCATATACTGATGAAGCAACTGATGATGGAGAGATAAGCATAAGAGATAATGCCCTCTTTGTTAGGAATTGCATGCAGAAGATATCAATTAAATGCAAATAAAGATTAAACAGAGGAATGAAAATACACAAAAATTAACAACGAGAGACAAGTTTTAACGTGGTTCACCCAAACCCGGGCTACATCCACCAATAGAGAGTCCAATATTATTATCTAGTAAATCAAACCAATTACAACCAAGCATCAACGGAAACCCTAACCCTTAACCGCTTTTATCAAGACTTATGTCAGCTACAAAAATAGGTTTTTTTTAATGTCGGCCAATAGAAAAATAACTCTCGACAGCTTTATAAAATAATAAAAACCATTTGAGGTTTCGGGGGCGCTGCCCCTTGAACTCGCCCTGTATTATGATAGGGAGCACGCCAAGGGCGCTGCCACTTAACCCCATTAAATAATTTGGGGGGAAACCACACTGATAAAAGTGGGGTAAATTTAACCTCTGACTTTGATTAGGCTCCAATAACAACACTTTTGAGGAGCACACAAGTCCATCAGGTAAGAGCTGATGAGTGCAAATCATGTCTAATTTTTACATCCTTTTGTGTTTCACTCCATTACCTTTTTTCCCTTTTTCCTAAGTCCCTTTGCCATTAATTATTATGAAAATAAAGAATATTTAATATGTTTTTAAAGGATGAAGGAATGCTTCCAAAATGCTGAATCATTGAGATAATGACATGATTCGATTAACTTGCTACAGGAACTGCTCATGTTGGAGAAACCGGCCATGTGAAAGACAATCCTTGAAGATTAGAGAACATGAGGAATGACAAGGGATGAGCTGAATGTGTTGAAACTACTTGCTTTTATTTCTGTATTAAATTTCAAAACTATTTTAATGTTGTTTTGGGTTTGTGGCCTGCGGCCAAACCGAAGACTATTGATATATGGTTTGTTGGCCATTGGCCATAACAAACCATAACCTCTTTTAATCATAGTTTATAGTATTCGATGTGTTGATTACATCTATATTTATATAAATCATGATCTAGACTGAAAAGATAGATAGAGAGAAGATAAAGAACAGAAATACATTTTGTTATTACTATAAACTGGATGAATAGAACTAGATGTTCATGGTATTGAGTTAGCATAATCAGCTTCTTTCCACTCGCCTTGCGAACCAGAGGAAGGGCCCCCTCTTGGGATACTTGGTGAGGTTGTTTTGTGTTTTGGTTGAGTAGGATTTACATTTAGTATGATTTATGATTGAATACATTTACTGTTTGAAATGTTTGTGATTTGATTTCCTTTTAAGCTTGGAATTATTTAATGTTCAACTTATGTAATTAGTTCCTTGATACAATTCATGTGATCAACTTTCTATCAATTACAATTAATAATAAAAACAAAAGAAGTTCATTTGCCATAGCAGTTTGCTCACTGTTCAACTATATTCATGAATTCTAAAGATTACTTTGTATTCTGTCCTATGAACTTTCTATCGCACTACAACTTCCTATCGCACTACAACTTCTTGTTAGTTAATTAATTAAGAGTGTTTCATCAGTGTTCTACATTAGATTCTAGTTGATTTAGGGAGCATTCTTAACATAAGTTGATTAGAGAACAAAAGTCAGAATCAATTCTAATAAATGTAAGAGTTAACTATTTGTTGTTTTAAAGTGCATTTCACAATCTCTCAACTTATTGTCTTCATCCCTTCGGAAAACAGCCCCAATATCTTTCATTAGTTTACGTCCTCCGGATTGACATACAAGGATAAAATGAGGAAAATCCATACTAATTAAGATTCACAAAAGAACTATTACAAAAATTTATGAAGACCACAATTTTTCCATACATTTTTGGCATCGTTGCCAAGGATAGGTGTTAAAGGCTTGAAACAATAGTAAGTTGAGTTACGACCAGTGCGTCAAGGTGAAAGTCCATGCAATTGTCGACCTTGCCTAGGCAATTAACCTTGGTTTGCTCTGTCTTAAATCATATAGGTGCATGAATCACAGTAGAGATAGTCAAGGTAGATTTGTTAAAAAGGAGAAAGAAAGTAGTGCACAACCAAAAAATTTGAAAAACAAACCAAAACCATCTGTTGAGGGAAGAAGTTCACAACAAGAAAAATTGCAAAATAAATCAAGACCATCCATTGAAGGAAAAAGTACACAACAGGAAAAATTGAAAAATACACTACAACCATTAGTTGTTCACACATCACCTAAGAAAGAGTTAGTCAAACCAGATATCAAAAAATGTGTCATTGAGTCTACCATTGTTGAGACCCCTGCTGGTATATGTCTAGAGTCTTCGAAAGAATTTCATAAAAGGGTTGCAAAGTTATTCCAAGAATCTTATGAGCTTTGAGCTAGTCCATCCTTAAGACATCAAAAACCATATAAAAATTTTTATACCCCTAGGGCAATTGACATCATGGCTGATCTCAACAACAACAATAATAACAACAACAATGATGGAAACAACAATGATGAGAGGGCATTGGCCCAAAACAATCTAGTTACTTTTGAATTTCCAATTGCACATCCTTATGAGAATGCCCCTATGAAAAACATTCCTCATTCTACCTTGCCTATTTTCCATGCTCTTTCTGTCGAGGATCCTGATATGTTTTTATTTGAGTTTGATGTGTTGTGCCACAGTTATGATTATCAGAGTGATGCACACAAGCTCAAGTTGTTTCCGGCCACATTGAAAGATGCAGCCTTGCATTGGTTCATGAACCTCAGAAACATTAGATCATGGGACAACATGAAGGAAGCATTTTTGATGAAATATCAGGAGTATTACAAAATGAAAGAGGTTTGGGATGAGATTTTCTGTATGACATAGAAAGAAGATGAATTTGTGGAAGACTATCTTGAATGCTTTGTGTTCGACCTACAACGATCGCGACAATAAGGGCTAACTCCTGATACTATTAAAATGTTGTTTCTTAGGGGAATAAGAGATGATACTATGGATGCACTAAATTTAATAGGTAAAGGTAACATCTCTAAATTAAACTTTGATGAAATTTGTGACAATTGCAGGAATTACTTGAGGTCTCAACGATCAGGGATGAATTATTCAAGTAAGCTTTCTACTTCAGGTAATGCCACAGGTATAACCAAGCGTGAAATAGGTAATTTGCTTGAAGATCTTAAAACTAATTTATTAAATCATATGCGCAAGCAGATTGACACCCTATATACTCGTAGAAATCAAGAGGAAGACGAAAAGGCCTTGGCTATATTCTGTCCGACCTGTCGTAAAAGACATAGTAGTGAAGATTGTCCTTATAATAGGACAAATATTTCATCTTTAGAAGAAGCCAACAAAAGTTCCATCTTAAGGCCTCTTCTTGTAGGTGTAACAGATATGGAATATTTTGAAGAGCCTATCTACTATATGGCCCCAAGGTGACCTTTTCCACCTCGAGTGATGCATCCAGGAATGACTAATGATTATCTTGCTCCTGGACCCAACCAATCCAATTCTTTTTCCAATCAACCAAGATGGTATGGGGGTTGGAAAAAACCTTCACAATACCCTCAATGGATGCAAACATACCAATATGCTTCACAGTCGTGGCAATAGGCATGGAGGCCACAACCACCACAACCTTCACCATATCAACAACCATAACCACCACAATCACAATTTCCACCTCCTCCTATGATTAACCCATATCTGCAACCACAACAATTTCTTCCACCCATACCATCATCATCTGCCCAGCCAGCCAATCCACCACCAAAGCCCACACCAATGCCAGCTCAACCAAACCCAAATACCAATAATAAGGCAACACAACCTGTATATAATAATGAGGTTATAGGTTATCCTACTTATCCTGTCAATACTATAGAAATAGATGGAGTCCAATTAAGGTTAGGGAAAGCTCTTTAAGGGCCTATTATTACAGAAATTAATGAATAATCTGAAGAAGACCCAGTAAAAGAACCTCCATTTCCCAACCGATTTTATTCAGAACTAGTACAAAAAGAAGTTTCTCAACCTGAGTTTGATTTTGTTAATGAGTTACGTAGTGTTAACATTAAGATTCCTTTGTTGCAGGCCATCAAGGATATACTAATATATACGAAAATAGTTTAGGTTCTTTGTACTTGGAAGCAAAAGAAAAAGCAAGACCTGAAGACTATCTAGGTCATTGGACAATTAGCAGACCTTATGCTCAGAAATCTAACCATTCCTAAGTACTTAGATCTAGGGAGTCCTATCATCAAGGTACGTATCAGTAAAGTTACTATTCCTAATACACTTGTTGATTTAGGTGCTGCAATTAATGTCATGACAAATGAAACAAAGGAAAAATTATCACTTAAGGGACTTAGACCTACTCCCACAGTTCTCCAAATTGAAGATAGATCATTGGTCAAACCAGAAGGTATGATTTAAGATGTAATTCTTTCTATTGATTCGTGGGAATACCCTACTAACTTTATGATTTTGTAGCCAAAAATTAAGCTGGGGGTACCCCTTAATCTTAGGGCGACCTTGGTTAGCAGCCGCAAATGCATTCATCAATTGTCGGTCATGAAACATGGTCATTTCTAATGGGGAGCACATGAAACAATTGACTTTATACCCACCAGCACAACCCCTATTAGAAACAAAGGATTTAGTTTGGGTGGATAGTGATTTGGATGAGTCCCTACCAATTCTCATGATTGATCAAGCATCAGACATTGAAGAATTTGATGAAGATAATATTCTTGTTAATTTTCTTCAGAATAGGTATGTATCTAATGAAATTTTTGAAAGCATGGTTCTTCATCCAGGTATAAATACTCCTTACCCTTTTGGTAATTTTCCTTTGGTAGGTAGCTCACAATGTGTTCAACACTTTGTCACATTGCATCAGTTGCTACCCCATATTTGTTTGTTTAGTTCATATTTACTCTCTGAAAAGTCCAGCAATACACCGTCTACTTCACAAGTACTAGCCCTCAATTCACCTACACAATCTGAGGCCATGGAAATTTTACCTAGTCGTACACTAAATATGAATCCACAATTAAGCTTTGAACAAATCCAAGATCTTATTACCATGCTTAGAACTTATAAAGATGCGTTTGCCTGGGAATACCAAGACATGCATGACATTCATCCTGACACCTGCACACATCATATTTATATTGAAGAGGGTAGTCATCCAGTTAGGCAACCACAGTGACGGCTTAATCCTATCTTGCAAGATATAGTCAAAGAGGAGTTACAAAAATTGTTAAATGTCAAATTTATATATCCTATTTCAGATAGTCAGTGGGTCTCTCCTCTAGTCATGGTTCCTAAGAAAAATGGTAAGTGGAGAATTTGTGTTGATTATCATGCACTTAATAAAGCTACTAAAAAGGATCATTTTCCATTACCATTTATTGATCAAGTGTTGGACACTCTTGTAGGTAAAAAGTTATTCTCTTTTATGGATGGGTTCAGTGTTTACAAACAGATCTGCATAGCACTTGAAGACCAGGACAAGACTACTTTTACCTATCCTTGGGGCACCTTTGCCTATAACGTCTTACCATTCAGATTATGTAATGCTCCTACCACTTTTCAAAGGGTAGTTTTGAGTATTTTTGCAGATCTTGTAAATAATTGTGTTGAGGTGTAAATAGATGATTTTACAGTGCATGGTAACACTTATAAAGAGGCTAAAACAAACTTAGAAAAGGTACTTAAACGCTGTATAGACACTAATTTATCATTGAGTCATGAAAAGTACCATATGCTTAGGATAGAGGGTATAGTGCTTGGCCATTATATTTCTTCCCAGGATATTCAAGTTGATCCCAAAAAGATACAAATTATCCAGCACTTGCCAACACCCACTAGCCAAAAAGATATGTGTAGATTTCTTGGCCATGCAGGGTACTATAGGAGGTTTATCCAAAATTTTAGTAAGATTGCCTCCCCTTTGTTTGCCTTGCTAGCAAAAGATGTTGCTTTCTCTTGGACACCAGAATGTCAAGAAGCCTTTGAAATGATTAAGACCAAGCTAGTAACAATACCAGTACTTAGAGGTCCAAATTGGGAATTACCTTTTCATATACACACTAATGCTTCTGATTGTTCTATGGGAGCTGTGCTTGGATAGAAAGAAGATAATCTTTTCTACTCCATTTACTATATCAGTAAGAACTTCATTGGAGCTGAGGTAAACTACATAGTAACTGAAAAGGAATTTCTAGTTGTTGTTTATGCAATCAATAATTTTCATCATTATATTACTGGATATAGAGTATTTATTCACACCGATCATTCTACAATTTGATTCTTAATGAATAAACCTGTTGTAACCGGTAGAGTTATTAGGTGGTTACTTTTGCTTCAAGAATTTGACATCACTATACTTGATAAGCCTGGTCATGAGAATGTGGTTGCAAACTTTTTGTCCAGGTTACAAAAATAAGATGATGAACTAGTTCTAGTTGATGATGCCTTCCCAGATGAGCATCTCTTCGCTATATCAGCCAAAATTCCATGGTTCACTGACATTGCAAATTACCTAGTCACTTGCAAGTTCCCACCTCATTTCTCTCTGAGGGAACACCAAAAATCAGTTGGACTCAATGGACAATACACGTGGATCGATGGACTACTTTTTCGCATTGGTATTGACAATAACATGCATCGTTGTGTACCTAAAGACGATGTCTTCGATATACTTCATGCGTGCCACAGAAAACCTTGTGGTGGCCATTTTGTCGCTCAGAGGACTGCCCATAAGATTTTGACTAGAGGATACTATTGGCCTATAATCCATAAGGATTGTAAGCACTATGTTCATCATTAGAACAAGTGTCAGCATATGGGCCACCCCATGCACTCAGATGAAATGCCCTTGCATCCTCAACTGTCCATTGAGCCCTTTGAAAAATGGGGGCTTGATTTTGTCAGACCCATCAACCCACCATCGAGGAAGAAGGAGTACATCCTTGTCTGCACAGATTATGTCACCAAGTGGGTTGAAGTTGTTGCTTTGAAACATGCAAGGGACACCAAAGTAGATGACTTCCTCTACTTTGAGATCTTTACAAGATTTGGTGTTCTAAGAGAGATAGTTATAGATCAAGGCCCTCAGTTCACATCAGAGTTCATTTCTACTTTGGTGCAAGAGTATGAAATCTAGCATCACAAGTCTTCACCTTACCACCCTCAGGCTAATGGCCAGGTTGACGTCACCAATAGAGAAATCAAGAATATTCTTACCAAGATAGTTGCTCTTCATAAATGGGACTGGGTAGCACGGATTCCTCAAGTAGTGTGAGCCTATCGCACAATGTGGAAAACCACCACTAGTTTGACACCTTACGAACTTGTCTATGGTAAGAAAGCTATTCTCCCTATCAAGTTTGAGGTGAAAACTCTTTGCACCGCACTCCAGTTGGGTATGAGCCTGACCAATGCCCAAAAAGAAAGAATTTCTCAACTCCACTCATTAGATGAACTTTGTCAATAAGCTCTTTCCATACAGAGATAGTTCAAAAGAAGCGAGCCATCTGGCATGATTTTTTCATTCGACAAGGATCCTTTCAACCAAGTGACTAGGTGCTTTGGTATGACAGTAGATTTCAGGATTTCAAAGGCAAGTTCCACACTCAATGGCTTGGGCCCTATGAGATTGAAGTCATCTATGATAATGGTGCAGTCAAGCTTCGCACTATGGACTCTAATCGTATGGCCCTTGTCGTTAATAGACACCGTTTAAAGTTATACAAGCACCCTAATTCAAAGGAGGATTTTGTCTCAAGTCTGTATAAGGAACTCAATATTCTTGATAGAGTTCTTGTCACCTCTTTAAGTGCCTTTTAGGTACTTTCAATACCATTTAAATAAAAAAAGGGAATAAAGGACCCAACAATGAAAACCTTTGGGCATTGTTGGCTAGTTAACATTTGAAAACCAACTTTCGGTGAATGTTAACTATTGAATAAATCTGGTGGAGAAAATTGGTTTCCTGGCACCTTCAGGCAATGTTAGATTGAAAACTGAAATATCGGTAGTCTTATATCATGGTAAAAAAAATTAACTAAATTCTGATATGGGCATGCCACGGGGCATTCAGTGCTACTTCCTGTTGTTACTTAGTCAATGGTGTGATAGGAGCCTTTTTTTGTTCCTGTCACTACATCCATTTGTCTTCTATTGTAGGCACCCTGGTACTATTTTGGTATGATGGATGGACCATTTCTACCTTCTGCCTTGATCCTATCGCCTGGCCTTCTGTGTGATTCTTTAGTCTCAGCGCTGGATTTGGGTGGGTCCTACCTTCTACCTCGGTCCCTTCTATCATTGCTTATTTTTTGCCAGTTGTCCTTTTTCTCTCCCAGGCTGTCTTGTGACCATCTGTCGTCTTTTCTCTGATTACTATTTCCACATCGGCCACTACCACTGTTCCTCTCTCCACGTTAGCCTCCACTATCGATTCTATTTTCTTCTCACTCATGTAGCCTCATGATCACTTTTCATGCTAAATCTTTTCGTATCTACTCTGGTATTTTCTTCATTTGCTTGTGACGTTATCTCCTGTTCCAGTTTGCATGCCGCTGACTCTCCCATAGTCACTTCATTGGACACTTGTCTTGCAGACACCGGTCTCAGGGGGTACTCTTTCATTCTTTTAAACACATATTAAATGTTATTTTTTTTTAATAATTCTTTGGCATGACCGGGATGGTTCATCCTTAAGCTGGGGGAGAGGTCACGAGTTAATTCCCATATTGTTCATCATTATTTTAGCTGGCTAAGTTATATCCAATATTAATTCCATGCCATTTGCCATTATTAACTGTCACTTAGCCAACTCACCTGGTCAATTACTTGTTACTACCTGTAAACTGTTAATTAGTAATCTTTTGCTAACTATCTCCATCTGTATCTTATTTTGCCACCATAGCCACTGTGTAATTTCCTACCACAAGTTGATGCCATGGGGGGAGACCATACCAGAAGAGAACCTATGTCAATGAAAACACTTCTTGCCAGTGAGGAAGCATACAAGATTTTTAAGAAGGTTGCCTGGACAACATATTTCAAAAAGCTGTGTGGTTTTGATGATGGGGTTGTTGAGGAATTTGCTGAAGGGTTTCATAAGAACAATGTTACTTTGCGGGGGTTACAATTTCCAGTCACTGTGCATACAATTGCTTCAGTCATTGGCCTTCCACAAATAGGTGACTCCTTCTTTCCTAACTCCTCCTCCCATGTCACGGACCTCAAGCTCCATAGGAAATAATTTCTGCAGAGAGGAGAATCTATCAAGATGGTGCAGGGTTAGGGAACCAAGTGTAAATCTCTTCCATCACCGTGGGATGAATTTGCCAAATTTCTAATGCAGTATATTACATGCAAAGGGAGGTACATGTATGTTTATGCCCATCATTTTAGGCTTATGCTGCACTTGCGCAATGCACTTCTGGTTAATGTTCCTTATTACCTACATTGTTCTTTGAAATGGTCATGTAGTCAATTTCGTAAGGGCCATGAAAATTCACTTACTCATCATGGGTTAATTAAATTAATTGTAATGCATGGCCTTCATTCTGCAAAGCCTTCTATTGAATGGGATATTTTTGTTATAGGAGAGAGTGATGAACTTACAGAGAGCTCTACAAAACAAATAACAGATGAAACCCTAGTTGGGGAATCTTATCAAAAGAAAACACCGGAGGGAACCTTAGTTGGAAAATCCCCTAAAAGGTATAAAACTAGCTTTATAGCCACCACAACCTCACACAGTGAAGAAATAACACCACCAAATAGGCAGAGCAAATGGTGAACTTCCACCCGATTAGAAAAACTTGCAGAGGCTGCCCATTCAATAGATAATGTTGAATTTATAGCAATAAAACCCCCTAGTAAAGGAAAAGGAAAAATGGATAGAGAGCTTCGTAGTCAAAAATGTCAGCGAAAGAAGAAGCAAGTTGAGAAAGAATAGAGGGAAGGTCTTGAGGAAATGGAAAAACCTGAACGAACAAATGAGTATAGTGTTGATGAGACATTTGGCCAGGAAAAACACAATATAGGGGAAACATATGAGCAAGGTGGAAACACTTTTCCCATGAATGAGGAGCAAAATTATGAAGGAGCCCTAGATGCAAATGTTAAAACCCTTAGCCCTGTTAAACATAATATAGAGGAGGAACATAATGAAAAAGGGGAAGATCCTTATGAGCATGTGCCTACTCCAGAAAATATTCACACTACAGAGTGTTCTCCTTCGAGGCAATTAGAGGAGAGAGCAAATGGTTCTGAAGAAGTTTCAAAGGCTCTTGTTGTTGTTACTACTGAAAAACCAATAGAGGTATGTGAGGAGCCACTTATTCCCTTTGGGCAGTTTTGTCAAATAATTACATAGCTTCAAATGGAGAATCAAGAATTGAAAACACAACTACAGGAGCTTGTTGTATTAAACATGCAACATAAGGAAGAAATTGATAGAGTTAAAGCAGGACTGGGTCAGGTAATAAAGTCTCCTAAAGAACCAAAATCCAACATGATGGAGACTCCTCCTAGCATGAATCATTCTCCTGGTTTGTACTAATTGTTTGCATGAGGACATGCAAATTTCTTAAGTAGGGGGAAATGATAAGTGAAAATCATGTCTAATTTTTATATCCTTTTGTGTTTCACTCCATTACCTTTTTACCCTTTTTTCTAAGTCCCTTTTCCATTAATTATTATGAAAATAAATAATATTTAATATGTTTTTAAAGGATGAAGGAATGCTTCCAAAATGCCGAATCATTGAGATAATGACATGATTTGATTGACTTGCTACAGGAACTGCTCATGTTGGAGAAATCGGCCATGTGAAAGACAATCCTTGAAGATTAGAGAACACAAGGAATGGCAAGGGATGAGATGAATGTGTTGAAACTACTCACTTCTATTTTTGTATTACATTTCAAAACTGTTTTAATGTTATTTTGGGTTTGTGGCCTGTGGCCAAACCAAAGACTATTGATATCTGGTTTGTTGGCCATTGGCCATAACAAACCGTAACATATTTTAATCGTAGTTTATAGTATTCAATGTGTTTATTACATCTATATATATGTCATGATCTAGACTGAAAAGATAGATAGAGAGAAGATAAAGAACATAAATACATTTTGTTATTACTATAAACTGGATGAATAGAATTGGATGTTCGTGGTATTGAGTTAACATTATTAGTTTCTTTCCACTCACCTTGTAAACTAGAGGAAGGCCCCCCTCTCGAGATACTTGGTGAGGTTTTTTTGTGTTTTGGTTAAGTATGATTTACATTCAATATGATTTATGATTGAATACATTTACAGTTTGAAATGTTTGTGATTTGATTTCCTTTTAAGCTTGGAATGGTTTAATGTTCAGCTTATGTAATTAGTTCCTTGTTATAATTCGCGTGATCAACTTTCTATCAATTACAATTAATAATCAAAACACAAGAAGTTCATTTGCCACAACAGTTTGCTCAATGTTCAGCTATATTCATGAATTCTGAAGATTACTCTGTATTTTGTCTTGTGAACTTCTTGTCGCACTACAACTTCTTGTCATACTGCAACTTCTTGTCAGTTAATTAATTAGAGTGTTTGATCAATGTTTTGCATTAGATTCCAATTGATTTAGGGAGCATTCTTAGCATAATTTTATTAGAGAACAAAAGTCAGAATCAATTCTAATAAGTGTAAGAGTTAACTATTTGTTGTTTTTAAGTGCATTTCACAATCTCTCAACTTATTATCTTCATCCCTTAGGCAAACAACCCCAATACCTTTCATTATTTTATGTCCCCTGGATTGACATATAGGAATAAATTGAGGAAAATCCATACCAATTAAGATTCACAAAAGAACCATTATAAAAATTTATTAAGACCACAAATTTTCCATACAAGAGCATTGTTTATGATTATGATTGGTGCATGGATAATCCTCTTTTTGAAATTGATTTAGAGTTTAGTGAGTTTGAGCTATCATCTTTGGAGGAGGAGAGTTTTATGCAATATGACCTGGCTACATGTGGACAACAAGTGGAAAGAGAAGAGGTACAAAATGATGTTGAGGGTGAATAAGAGATTGATCTCTTATTTGGTATGTTACCCTCATTTATTCCTAATAATGACAATGAGGTCATTGACACTTGTTTGCATGAGGATGATATGAGTTATGCTTTAGCTGGATAGCATGAGGGAAATGCTACAGGTACAGGTGATTCTAAGGTAATTGTCTCCCACTTTGATGACCATGTAACAGATGATTTTCTAGAGCTTTGTTTGGGGTAGTTACCTCTGATTAATGTGGATCATATTGAAAGCACATTTTTGAGCTCATTGGCTGGGCCTATTAACAATGAGGCTAGATGTTCAAGTGTGGGTCAAGTTGTTGACCTACAGGGTGATGAGGAGAAAATCATTTTTGATTTTCTTAGCAGCAAATTCTACACAACAATGTGTGCCAAGGAATACAAAATAGAGAGGTAGATCAAAGATTGTGAGTCTTCACTTGAAGTGCCTCAGATTTTAGATTTGTATGCTAATGGTGGAGATTTAAATCTTAATCATGGCTTTGATTCATTAATTGAGGAGCACATTAGCATCAGTGCAGTTGGGCCACAAGAAATTGAACAGTCTAATGACATAGCCTAGCATGAGATTACACTTAGGCTAGATGAGTTTTAGCATGATAGTTTCCCTCATGTTGATATTTATGTAGGCCCAAAAATCTATCATGTTGACATGGGACTTGAAGATGAATGCTTATATGTGATTCAACATGATGATGAATCATATTATCTATGGTTGCCTTACCTTGGTAAAAAAATTTTCAATCTTCAGCATGATGATATGGATGTCTATATTTTGTATGTGTATGCATGCAAAATGTTTTTATTGCTGATGTTGGGTGATTAGTGCAACAAAGGATTAAGGGAGATTAGCTCCTTCAATAGGCTTGTCTTTGACAGAGCTAAGTAGCCTCATTCAGTTTTCTGCAGGGGTGACCTACAGTGTCCCAAAATTTTGGCTGTAGTCATTTTTGACTATGTATTTCTTTGTAAATATATGTTCTGTGTGTCCCTTTGTGTGTTTGTGTGTTGGTCTACCCGGAGATATTCTGGACTCTTGCTGTGACACTACTTGTCACATGTCCCCAACTAGAGCCACTGTTGGAGCCCAGAAAAACTAGTTCCCATTGAGCCCATTTTGCCCCTAAAACATCTAGTAGTCCTGTGCAAAATTTCTAGCAGATGTAACCATTGGGTAGATTTTTCAGTTTTGAGCAACTTTGCCTTTTGAACCATGTCAAAATTCCTTAATACGAAGAAGTTATGCTTGGTCAAAGTTTGGATTTTTTGTTTTTGCCTTGGCCAAAATGATTAACCCTTGTTCCTCCTTTTTTCCATTGAAATTTTTTCATACTTTGCCTTTTGTCGAAAAATCAACAAATTGCTGAACTTTTGAACTTGTTCATGTTAGAAATGAAAGAAACACTACTTCAATAGAAATCTGATTCAATATAAATTTCTACAATCTTTAACTGTGTGTTATTAATGGAGATTGTAACATAGAAACAAAACTATGCTTCACAAAAATGCAAAATCAGAAATATGAACACATAACACAATGTTTAATGTGGAGAAAACCCTTTCGGTTAAAAAACTCCACACAGGAAAGAGGCCCAATGTTTGTATTAATCTGAAAATAATTTACAATACAACACTTCAACTCTCTCCACCAGTCTTCAATCCAACAGCATTCCGGCAGCACCTGAGTACCTAAAATCTGTATTGCAGTAGCTAATCATGGCAAAATACTTATAGAAACACTTTCTAACTCATCTTAGGCGTTCACCTTCTCTCTCATGAGATTATCTGACATACAAATATTAAATGCCATCTTACAAGAACCTTCCACTTGTCCAAAAACAACCATGCAAAGGTTTGGTGCCCAAGACTAAATCTGGCCTCTTACAGCATCTTATGACGCGTCATAACCGTCATAGATTCTAGAAAAAGAGTATCTTTCCAAGATAGGAACCTTGGGCTAAATATAACAAATATACAACTAACATATGAGTCATATGCGTCATAGAATCACAAAATCTTATGACAACTTGCAGCTGTCATAGATTCACTCACCAAACATTATGATAGTTGTCATACATGCCAAAAATAGTATATTCCTCAAGGGAGCACGCCTATCCTCATTTACCATGAGTTTTTACATTTGCCAATAGTAAAAGTCACTCCGTAATAACTTCCGGTGACTTTGAAATTACCCCTGCTAGTGAAACAGAGCATTTTCTTGATAAGGTAGAAAAGGCTGTCAAAAGGTTTGGCAAAATGAGTTTTGTTGATAGATGAAGGAAATCTGGTGATTTCCAAAAAATGTGAAATCATCGATAGGGGCAAATATGGAGGCACAAGCCATGGTTCAAAAGGGGATCATTTCATTGACAAGCCAAGTTTGAGAAAATGCAAGTTGCTGATAAAGCAAAATAGTACTTTGGAGGATAATGGCGAACATGCAAATACAAAAAGTGAAGTGGCAAAAGAAAAGTTTGTAAATGTAGAAGGACTTTTAATGATAACTTTTGCTTCTGGTTGTACATCTCTAGAAGATAGCTAAAAGTTATCTTTCTTTTGGTTGTACATCTCTAGAAATAGCTCTAAGTTCCCGCTGAAGGACTTTTGCTAATGAGGCAAAATTAAAATGCAGAATCAAGTGTAAAGCAAAAATTTGTAATGTATAAAGGCTTTAATAATTTTGAAGTGTTGTAAAAGATTTACAAACACTATTGGCGAGTTTATATTTAAAAAATGCCTTTCTTCCCCCTTTGTTGCCATGAATATGTGAGGCTGCAAAAATGCAATTGTCAGATAGTCGCTAGAGTAGCACGTCTGCCATCAATGTGCAAGTACAATATTTAATATGGAGATGCAGTGTTTTAGTGGATATATCTTCAGCAGGTCCTTCTAAGGATGCAATAATACATGCAGGGTATGGGCACCTAGAATTTACGATGATCTTCCTAACATAGCCATGTGCTTCATTCATTGCGGTCCTTTTCCTTGTTGATTGGGATTTCAACACCCAGAAGCTACATAGAGGAGAATGACTATATATGCCTCATTTTTAGATGTTCTCAGGGTTGGTTTCTGAGCCAATTGTCTGGTCTGGGAGAGCCTAAGGAATTTCTCTACCATCAACACATGATTTGGTCTAGTTTGTTAGTGAAGGGATATATTCAATATTTTGTATGAAGGTTTTATATTGCAAATTTGAATGTAGTGAATGTATCCATGGGAGTTTGTAATGATTTTGGTAAATATGTAATCGTAGTTATGTATTTTCATTTTCCACATTTGCTAGTATGAGTGTAATAGGTGTTTGGAGACATGTGACATCATCTAAATAAATACAAGGCTTTGTATTTGCCATCATTTTGTTACACAGGAATTATTGCAGTCCTCTTTTGGATTATTAAGTATGTTCAATGTATGAAAATCTATTAGAAGGCCATATGTGCAAATGTATCTCTAGTTCTGTTGATCCTTTACCGAGTCTTTCCTTTCCTCACATTCTATGACTCTGTTGCCCAATGAAATAGGCACTGATCCATATTGGAGAGGGATCAAACACTTTTATAAATGAAACAAATCATTCACCTATGGTTCAAGGATAAAAACCATGTTTCCTGTGTATGTACATTTGCACATTTGAATCAACTATATAGGGGTTATGTGACAACCAATTACTCTTGACTTAGTGACAGTCTTTGGAGTCAAGATGATGAGTTGGGTTTGGTTGTCCAATATTTTTTAGTTGTTCATCTAGTTTAAACTCAATACCTATTCAGGTATACCCCTTAGAATATCCCTCCAGAGTCTAAGCTAATCTCGAAGTGCAGAGGAGTCAACCCACTCCTGGTAGTTGTCCAAGATCACCCAAAACTTGTTGATAAACCTCTTCCTATCACCTTGATGAAAATCCTTTGCCTGGGTGTTTTAGGAATGTTTTAGAGTTTTGTGTTGCTGTTATTTTGGGTCCCAACAAGTACATCAACCTATAGCTGAGTCCTCATTCATCTGTAGTGACTTGGCTCGATTGTTATCCTTGAGTGTTATTGTGAAAGGAGGGTTTGATTTGATAGATCTTAACACTATTCATCCCTCTTCTACATTTTCACACATAACATATCCTAAAGCACAAAAATGCATCTTCATTGGATATGGTGAGAATGTAAAAGGTTATAATCTTTGGGATCCTCTAACAGGAAAAGTTATCTTTTCTAGAGATGTGATTTTCAGGGAACTTAGAGCTATTTCTGATCCTGTGCAACCAAAAGAAAAAGAAAGGAAGAGGATAGTGCATTTTGATTTACAATAAGAAAATGTACATCAGGAAGAACAAAATGATAGAGTAGGGGATGGAGAAGAAGAAGATTCAAGTGAAAGTTTAGATGAGGAAGACTGTTGTTACAAAAGAAGTCGAGTATATAGAAGAACATGAGGAAGAATCTCTTACTCCACCCTAGAGAAGATCCACAAGACAATGGAGACCAATTGATAGGTATAACCCACCAGATTTCTATTGTGTATTTTCTTTATTGAGTACTGATGATGAACCTAGATCCTATAGGGAAGATATTCATGCAGATGATAGCGAGTCTTGGCAGTTTGCCATGCAAGAGGAGATGATGGATTTAGACTTGTGTGACACCTAAGATCCTATACATTTTCCCAAGGGAAGAAAGTCTATAGGATGTAAGTGGGTCTTAAAGAAGAAGTTTAGAGGAGATAGTTCATTACAAAAGTACAAGGCTAGACTGGTAGCCAAAGGCTACTCCCAGAGAGAGGGAGTCGATTTTGGTGAAATTTTCTTATATTGCTAAATTATCTTCTATTAGATTTATTTTATCCATTTTTAAATCTTATGATTTTAAAATTGAGCAAATGGATGTTAAGATTGTATTTTTGCATGGAGATCTAGAAGAAGAAATTTATATGCAACAACCTACAGGTTTTGAGGTAAAAGGGAAAGAACACTGGGTATGTAAGTTAAAAAGATCTCTTTATAATTTAAAATAATCATCCAGACTGTGGTACTAGAATTTTGATTCATTTGTTTTGAAATTGGGTTTTTTTAGAAGTGAAGAGGATCATTGTGTCTAAATTCGATGTATTGATGATGATATTTTGATTATTTACTTGTATGTGGATGATATGTTATTTTTTAGTAACACCAAGGGTATGATCATTGAGTTGAAAGCTCAACTTTCAGGTGCATTTGACATGAAGGATATAGGGGCAACCAGGTATATTTTGGAAATGGAGATCAAATGAGATTGAGGCAACATAAAGCATTGGTTATCATAAAAATAAGTATGTGAATACTATTTTGCATAGATTTAGCACACATGATTACAATCCAATTAGAATTCCTTTACCGATTGGTAGTAAGATTTCATTAGAAATGTGTTCTAAGAATGAAGATGATTTAGAGGATATGTTTGATGTGCCATATGCTAGTGTTGTAGGAAGTTTTATGTATGTATGGTTTGCACTAGACTAGATATTGCCCAAGCAGTGGGAGTTTTGAGCAGGTTTTTGTCTAACCCTAGTAGACAACATTGGATTTATGCAAAGAGGGTGTTAAGATATTTGCGTGGTACTTTTGATTACTATATGGTTTATTCTGGTACTAACAATGTGGATAAGACATTAGACATACATGGTTTTGTTGATGCAGATTGGGTAGGTGACTTGGATAGTCAAAGGTCCACTAGTGGCTATGTGTTTACTTTGTTTGGAGGAGGTGTGAGTTGGATGAGTAAAAGGTAGCCCATTGTTGCTTTATCCACCACTGAAGCAGAGTATATGGTTGCTAATTTCATGTCTCTAAAGAGATAGTTTGGTTATGAAGATTGTGTACAGGTATTGGTTTTGATTGTAGGATTATTCAGATTGGTTGTGATAGCTAGAGTGCAATATGTTTGGCCAAAAAACCCATGTATCATGTTGTAGACACCCAAAATTGACCCTTCACATCATTTATTGATTTATTGCATTTTTACCACTGCACATGTCAATTTTGTCTTGCACACTTGTATCAATCTTCTATTTTCTTCTAAATTGTCTACTTCCATCATTAATTAAATAAATTATATTTATTTAATTAATTTAATCTATTTTCTTCTATTTTCTATCTATAATTAAATAATCTTTAATTATTTAATTATCTCATTATTCTTCTAAAATTAAATAAATTTTGTAAATTTATATAATTTTCCTTTTCTAAATAAATAAAACCAATATTTTATTTATTTATCCTCTCATCTTTTATATAAATTAAATAAATTTATTTATTTAATTTATGTTTATTCTTCTAATTTTCTAAGTTTAGATTTTTCCTCTTATCATTTAAAAATAAATTAAATGAATTTATTTATTTAATTTATTTTTATCTTATCATTTCCCTCTGTTATCACTTTCTTCTATGTGTACAAGTTGGCCTTGTCCATAGTTTGATAAAAATCAAAATACAAAGATGATTTAATTGGTTCTAAAATCAATCATCCACATCATCAAACTCCTAAAAATAGAAAAGCATCCTATTATTACCAACAAACCAACTACAATCATATAATAAAAGATTTTCCTATGGACACATGTCTTGTACACATTCATCCAAGCCTCTTGAATCATCTCAACCATTCACATAACCACCTTTTCTCCACCATTGATCAATCTTAGTTGAGAGCTATATATACACCCTCTCACCTCATTCCATTTATCACACACAATCTTGATAGCATTGAGATTACCATCTTATGCATATTGAATCCATTGAGAATCCATTAAGTACTTTGAACATATCATCTATCATCATGACAACTTTGGCAACTATGGTTGTTCACTATTGAGAAGCAATCCACGTTCAACCAAGGAATCAATACAATCTAGGTGACATTGCTCTTGATTTTGCTTTTATTTTGTGTCATTTAGATGGATTTCTTGAAGGTGGTAGGATTGGGTTTTTATTGTAATGCTTGATCTTATTAACCTAATTTTTCTTGCTCACACATTCTGGCACGCTCAGTGGGGCCCATGTCCTTGATTAATCTTTCATTTGAAAGTTGTTTTTGAAGTCTAGGTATGCAGAGCACATTTGATCCACAAAGAATCACACTTGATCGACAGATCGCCACCTTTGAATGGCTCTAAATCATAGTTGGTCAGGCAAAAATCACATTTGCATAGTCTTCAGTCACCTCTGGTTCACAGATCATCACCTTTGATCAACAGGGAATCACCTTTGGTTAACTAGGGTTTTATTGATATATTTCTCTTTTGTAGGGTTTTTTAGGGTTTTCTTTGATCTTTCTATGTTTGATTTGTGTTGCAAGATGGTTTATTTGCTAACCCTAATGGTCTTTTCTCATGCTCAAGCTAGTTTATTTGGGGTTTGATTTGTCTTTGACCTGATCATATCATATAGTGGGATCTTTTGTGTTGTGTTGTAGAATACAAGATCTAGTTCAAGCAATCCATCCTCTTGGGTTATCAGAGCTTTCATATTTGCCTTTTGATCATTTATCTAACCTTGGATCTTGAGTTTTTTGTAGATTTCACATATTTGAGTGTGTTTGGTTGACAGTAAATCACATTTGCACAGTTCTCGATCGCCTTTGCATCATATAGAGTCGCATTTGCATAACAGGTGATCACATTTGGTAAAATTAAATCACATTTGATTTACAGACAATTGCATTTGATCACTGCTCATTCACCTTTGGTTTATACTATTGCAAGTTGATTTCTTTGGTAGCTAACACTTATCTTTGCAGCATCTTATCATTTGTCAAAGAAAGGTAGATCTAAAACTACTAACAAATCTATTGCGAGATCGATTAGTCAAAGAGTCATCATATTTTTTAGTAATCTAGGAACATTTGGTTTTGGTCTTAAAAAGAACCTTATTTGCCATGTGTTTGTTTTATCTTTTTTGTTTGCTTGTTGTGCATGATTGTAACCCTAAGCTAATAAAAAAAGTATCCTCTCCCCTTGCCTATCAAATGGATCTTGGGTGCAAGAGAACTTGTTATTATCTTTAGAGAGGCCTTCCTTGGTGGGAAAAGAGGTACTCACCCCAAGGGAACAACCACAAGCAGTACTTTCATTTGGTCCACTATATTAAATAGGATAAGACGAAAGCCAAGGCCAAACTAGTATTAGTGCTTACTGTACAATGCTAGTTTGAAAGGAGGTGTACCTTGCATATATGAGACTCCTAGTAGAGCTAGTTAGAGATTTAAGTGGATTACTAGACACACGTAATGTGCTGGTCCCCCAAATATTCACTAGAAACCATTTATTTTAGAGGCCAAAATTCCTTTACTTTTTGACGTAGGAGGTCAGACCTTTGAAGCCACCCTACATGTGCTATTCATTGTAAGGACATAAATCCCCTTGGTTCACATGGTTTGAAGGGTGAGAGAAGTTGGTATGCCCATGCTGTGTAAGGGGGAGCTAGTGTCACCAATAGCTCTAGCTGTCCACTTTGTCTTAGTATTTGGAGAAATCCAAGTAGAGATTCAACAAGTAGTATCCTTTCTAGCCTAGGTTGTACATGTTTGTGAGTGTCTTGTGTGTCTATGTCTATTGCTATTTGTTCTCTTGTCAAAAAAAAAAACTACCAAAAATAATTCATTGCACAGAAAATCACCTTTGAACAATAGACAGTCACGTTTGAACCGTAGTTGGTCACTTTTGAATCATAAAAGCTCTCCTTTGGTTAGCTTCAATTTATCTTTGACCATAACACATGTGCCTTTGAATTATCAGACGTCACCTTTGAGCCATACCCAATCGCATTTGAACAACAAAAAGTTGCTTTTGATCCACAGACAGTCACCTTTGGATTATCCTTAGTCGTATTTGAGCTATTGTGAATCGCCTTTGGTCTGAATAGCATGGCCTTTGGTAAACTCTAGCCTATTATCATTTATCCAGTCCAAAAACCACATTTCTAGTCAATCCTGAGCTTGTTGTTAGCTTCCAGACAATCCACTAATCATCTACAGCCAACATCCATCTTATCCAGCCTGATCATATCACACTTTTGGACTTTTTGAGCCCTCATATCTTCTTGAGACTCTAAATCAGTCATCAATATCAATCAATAAATCAAATCAACATCATCCTTTGGTTTTGATCACTATCTAGCTTTTGATCATATCATAGAAATCTTTTCCAGCTTGAGAGAGTGGTTCCTTTTGAGTTGGTCTATATCATCATCATCAATCAATCTTGTCTACCATTGAGTTCATGAGTCTATCTCTTGGGGGATAACTAATCCAATCAAACCAACCAACAATCCAATCAATCAACAATCCATTCAATCAATCAATCCAATCAATTGATCAAGCCAACCACCAATCAATCAAACCAATCGAACAAACCAAGAGTCTCAACTTTGTCACACAAGTCCAAAAAGCTCAGCCATAATCAACCAATGCCTGAAACAAGGAGTCAATATAAAGCAGCCATGGAAGCCAACCTAAAGGAATTTCAATCTACTCCTCTCAAGAATGCTTCAAAATTCATGACTGGAATGCCTCAAGATATGTTTGTACCTGAAGGTTATACTACCAGACCCTCATCATCAACCCATACTTCACAATATCATTTTGGACCTTCATCATCAACCCCTACACCACAATATCATTTCAATCAGTCAACCTATGAGGAATCTCAAGATGACTTAGTAGATCGACAAGATGTTGACACATTACAAAATGTCAATAGGCTCTTAGACTCTGATCCTTATCAATTTTTCTTACAATTAGGTCAAAGAGGATCCAAATTGCCAAGTGGCTTTGACATATCCAAGATCCCGAAACAAGACCCAACCAATGATATTGTTGTTGCTAAGGATACCCATAAGGCTATTACTACCATGTCCACCAAAGCCACAGTATCTACACACAACATTCAAACATCACCTTTCACCAATTCATCCCTCCCTCCATTCCATGCACCTTCTACACCCGCATCAATAGAGCATTTGTTAACACCATCAAATGTCATCAACTCATATGTGTCACAAGCACCTCAAGTTCCTAACCAAAGTGTACCATATGTCACTCCATCTCATGCATGAACACAACTCATTCGCAAGTACCACAAGCACCTCATGTTTCTAATCCAATTGTGTCACATGTTGAACCAACCATCTAATGTGTCTTCCCATACATCACATGTGCAATCTAATCCTAACACATCATTTATTGACCAACCCTTTGGATCACAAACACATTCCAACATATCATATGTTGATCAACTCCTTTCACTTGGACCACAACCATCTAACCAAGCTATATTCTATGCCAATCCACCCATTGTATCTCAAGCTCCACCAACTTCCAATCAATACATATCCTATGTTAATCCACTCGTTGTATTCCAAGCTCCATCCATCTCCAACCCTCACATATCCTATGCCGATCCACCCATTGTATCCCAAGCCCCATCAAACTCCAACCCTTACATATCCTATGCGAATTCATCCGTCGTATCTCAAGTTCCATCAACCTCCAACCAATATATGTCCTACACCAATCCATCCTTTGGTTCACATGCGATACAAACCCAAAACGTTAACCCCTCACCAAATACCTACACATTTCCACCATTTGATAACCAAGGCCAAAACACCTACACCCTGTCATATAACACATCACAACAACATCCATCAAACCATACTCCTGTGTACCAAATACCTCATCCAAACCATCAAAATCCTTTGCAACAACAACAACTATCAGATATGGAGCAGCAATTCAATGAATTGTAACAACGATTTGATGACATAAGTAAGGTCCAAACAAAGAAAACATTTTCCTTTGAGGATGTATGCCCATATCTTTTTGATAAGTCACTTTAAATGATACCTTTTCCTCCACATTTTTAGATACCACAATTTGAGAAATACAAAGGGAAAGGTGATCCAAATGACCATCTTAGAGATTTTTATGTAGCTTGTCTTGACGTGGCATATAATGATACATATCTTCTATGGCTATTTCCTTGTAGTCTTGGGAGATGTAGCTATGGAATGGTTTTCTCACCTACCTCCAGGCATCAAGACATTCAAAGAAATTGTAGGCAAATTTGCATCACACTTTGCTTTTAATATAAAAATTGAGATATCTATGAACGATCTTGTCAACAACAAACAATGCAACGGGGAAACCTTCTCATCATTTATCCAATGATGGCAAAATATGTCTAGTAAGATTCCATGGCAAATGCTTGAAAAACAACAAGTTGATATCTTTGTCCAAAATCTTCATCTCAAGCTATCATTTCAATTGCAACTGCAAAGTGCTATTACCTTTTATGAACTCATATCCAAGGAAACGAACATTGGAAAGGATTTAATTGTAAAAGGTCTCATCAAAATCTTCAAGGATATAAAAGACAATGCACAATCTTCAAATGACAAATCCTGCTTTTGGAACTGTTGGTGCTTAGGTGTGCGACCCTCAACTCCTCCCTTCCCGGACCCACGTGGTCTCTGGGTTAACATGACTGGGGTGCCATTCACTGACAGTTCGAGCTTTGGTGTAGTGGTAGCCAGGTTTGTGTTAAAACAAACTGGCAACTCTGCTGGGGAGGGGTTCGATTCCCACCAATGCCCACCTGCACCATGCGCACAAGAAGGCACCAAGCAGCCCGTACCTACCTATGTGGTTATCACTAGGCAGGCACGGGCTGGTGGGGCTCTGTTGGTGCTTAGGTGTGTGACCCTCAACTCCTCCCTTCACGGACCCGCCCGGTCTCTGGGTTAACATGACCGGGGTGCCATTCACTGACAGTTCAAGCTTTTGGTGTAGTGGTAGCCAGGTTTGTGTTAAAATAAACTGGAACAAGAACAAAAATGTTGTCAATGATGGTATTGTTGATGCAAAGAATGTCCAAACCATGAAGGCTCCCATCCATATCCAAGTAGCATTCAAGAGTACACCCTTTGTTCCAAGAGATCAAGCTAAGACAAATACACCACCTAGATGACAATTTATTCCTTTGGGAGAGCCCATTGAATTTGTCCTCAAAAAGCTACTACAAGCTGACAAGATCACGCTACCTAAAACTAGACCCAATGAAGAACCACAGTTTAAGCCTAATTGGTACAAAGACAATGAATACGATGAGTATCATAGAGTGAAAGGACATAATATAGATGGTTGTATGAAATTGAAACATTTGATCCAAAATCTTCTTGATCAAGGTGAAATCACTGTTGATTCATTGAAACAGACCACAAATTATGACCTTGATGCTTTCAAGAATCCAATTCCATCACATGATAAAGAAAGTGCCTCTAATACAGAGAAGAATATACATTACACCTATGAGTTATCCACCATTGGCTACATCGAACAAAATTACATATCTACCATTAGCATAAGAGGAAAAGAACCTGATTGTGCTGTCACTACCCATCAAGGCCATGTTACTATCCAAGGCACACCACATATCATACGCCCAAATTTTGAATACAACATCCTTGACCATCTAGGTAAGACTCCTACTCATATTTCCATTTTGGAGTTATTACGTATATCACCTGCCCATAAAGCCCTACAAGAGTCGTCTATACCTAATGATATTAATACTACACAATTTCAAACTATGATAGCGAGTATTGCATCACCTTATTGCTTGACCTTTTCTGACAAAGATCTTTCATTGTCTGATCCATCCCATAATGATGCCCTCCGTATCGAAGTCTACATAAACCAATGCCGAGTCAAACGAATATTGGTAGATGGTGGACCTAGTTTAAATATATGTTCTCTAAAGCTTATAAAACTACTGGGATATTCTAAGGATCGTATAGACACTACCAAGAGCATAACCATCAAAGCATATGACGATGCCAAGAGAGATTCTGAAGGAATTATTTATTTGCCTATTCGGGTTGGTCCTACTACTATTGATAACCATTGTCAAGTCCTAGATATTGAATTTCTATACAATATTATCCTTGGTCATCCTTGGATACATGCTTTGAAAGCTGTTCCATCTACATATCATCAATGTCTCAAGTTTCCAGGTACAATGGTGTTGAAATCACAATCCCTGCCGATCCTAACCCATTTGAGTTTTGCTAAACTTTCCAAGCCAAATATCAAGACCCTAATCACATACCTATCAATGCTGAAGCCCATCCATCCACATCCTATGTTGATCCATCTGATTTGAGGAAGCCTTCCTCTAGTAAATCTCTCCCTAACATCAATGTCCAATACAAAGAGCAAGGACCTGGTGAGTATAGCCTACAAGATTCTTGTTGTATAGGAACCTTGCCCTTATCACCTAAATATTATGGTCAACCATCCATATCCAAAGCTACTCATCCAAAGCTATTATCAAAGCACCTCATACTGTGTTCATCAAATCAAGAATGCTAGAAGATTAATACATTGATGACATAAGCTCTAGGGTCTTTTCTTGGGTCTTTTTTGATGAGAATGATCAACATACTTTAGAAGTGGAATGCTATAATAATGGATTTCAGATCATCAAGAACATGGGATACAAAGGACAAGGAGGTCTAGGACCATATGGACAAGGACTTGTTAAACCTATTATTGTCACCAAGAAGTATAATAAGCAAGGTCTAGGGTATGGTAAGGAGGTTTCGCCTTCCTTGGACATTAAGTATATTCTCGATGAGGTAGCCAAAGCTTTTCCCACAGAAGAGACTTCTAATAAGGATGCCATTGATGACTCTTCCTTCCACATAACCAAACTATTACAAGACACATCCATCTTTATGTTCTCATCCACCTCATCTACCTCTCAATCGTCATCATTCGACCTTCAACTCGTATATTCTGACCTCGTCAATTAGGACCAATAGGGGGCACCTATTCTAGACACATTTCAGAATGATGAAGCTATAGAAGAATTCATGGGATTAAGACACGGAATACCATTGGGAGATCACAAGGTGGGCTTTATGATGGATCTACCCTTGTTAGTATATTATGGTGGAAGTGTCAAATCCTTCAGTCGTAAATGTGAAATAAAAAAAAGATAGGTCACTAGGTGGAAACTAAAAGGCACCTCTTGACCATGAAAAAGTAAAAATAAAGGACATATTCAAGGGTGAAAACCTCTTTGAGGCACTTGGGGATGGAGGATTTGACCTTCCTTTGACCACTAAATATCAAGAACGATCACCATTGTTGGTGGATAAATCTTAAGAGATGAATCTAGGCACAACACAAAATGCCAAGATCACATTCCTAGAAACATCACTATCAGAGCAAGAAAGAAAAGATTTCACCACCTTCTTCCTAAAAAGAGAAATTAACTTTGCATGGACCTATGCAGATATGCTAGGGTTAGATCCTTCACTTGTTGTACATCATCTAGCAGTATCTCCAAATGCCAAACCTATTAGACAAAAGCTTCAGAAAATACATCCTCAAATAGTACTTTTAGTCAAAGAAGAAATTTAGAAACTATTAGATGCTAAGTTTATATGGCCTATTGATTATCCTGAATGGGTTTCAAATCTAGTACTAGTCTCAAAACCTGATGGCCACATCCATTGCTACACTAACTTCAAAGACCTTAACAAAGCTTGTCCTAAGGATGATTTTCCATTACCAAGCATAGATACCATTGTTGATCTCACAGAAAGAAATGAAATGCTATCCTTAATGGGTAGATTTTCTAGCTATAATCAAATTAGAATTGCAGAAGAAGATCAACACAAGACTTCCTTTATATGTCCATGGGTACCTATTGTTGGGTCGTAATGCCTTTTGGTCTTAAGAATGCAGGAGCCACATATCAACGAGCCATATCTTCCACAATCTTTTTCACACCATAATGGAAGACTATGTTGATGATATATTGGGAAAATCAAAAACAAGAGAAGGCCATCTACCAGTACTAGAATAGATCTTTGATAGATTGGAAAAGTATTAAGTGAGATTGAATCCAAAGAAATGTGTATTTAGTGTGACATCAGGAAAGCTGTTAGGTTACATTGTATCTCGACGAGGCATAGAAGTTGATCCATACAAGGTAAAAGCTATAGTCAAAATGCCTCTGCCATCCAATTTGAAATAGCTTCGTAGTCTTCAAGGCAGATTACAATCTATCCATAGATTCATTTCACATCTAGCAGATAAATGTCATCCTTTTCAACACCTTCTTTAGAAGGGAGAACCTTTTAAATTAAATGATAAGTGCCAACAAGCTTTTGAGAAAATAAAGGAATATCTAGCTACACCTCTTGTGCTTGATCGACCATTGCTATTATACATTTCCTCAACAACAACAACTCTAGGTGCTCTTCTAGCTCAACATGATGATTTAAGGAAAGAACAAGCCATCTACTATATCAATAGAACTCTTGTTGGCTATGAGTTTTATTATTCAACCATGGAAAAAACATGTTTATCTATAGTGTTTGCTTCCCAAAATTTGCGGCACTATATGTTTAACCAAAGAACAAAGCTCATATCTAAGTTTGATCCACTCAAGTTGTTGGAATCAATCCAAACAACTGAGGGGGGGGGGTGAATCAGTTGTCTCCAAAATTAACCTTTTCTTATCCTTGAAACTTCTTTTACTATTGTTGATTTGATTAATGATGCAAACATTTAAGCATATGATATAAACACAAAAGCAGAAACATAATCAACACATTTGACACCAAGATTTTTGACGTGGAAACCCAGTTAAGGGAAAAACCAAGGTGGGGGTTAACCCACAAAAATTAATACCCTATTAAAAGTATTTTACAAATGGGAATGCACATGCATTCTGGCTCACTGCTCAAATGGAGGCTTACTTCCTATGGAAATATTACAAGAGAATGACAGAGATTTGAACTGATTAATAGCATCTACCCATGCAAGAATTTCAGTTCCGGTTAAGTACAAAAACTAATCTTACACATTTCATCTTTGCTCTGCTCTTCTTACTATTCTACCTTCATTCGCACTTTGGATTTCTACTCTTCTCACATACGCCTTATTCGCATACACCAAACACTCTAAATCATCCAATTTTATCGGCTATATATATCCGCAACATGATCTACAATCATTCTATCAGTTGGCTTCAACAACACTTAGAACTTTTATGAATGCTTTGCTCTGTTGGCTAGATCTATGCATAACTTAAGGTGAGGACCAAAAATTGCACTTGAAAGTCATCACTCATGTTAGCTACTATAATTGATCATCACCATTTGTCCAACAAACAACTTCCATACATCCAGAATTAATATTTTTTGCAAGGTCAGCCTGTTCTTCTTTTGTCTACTCTAACAAACTGGAACCCGGTACTCAGAGGCTAATATCTTTTGAATCCTTCATCATCGGAGGATAAAAATATAGATTTAGACTGTCTTGACAATGCATATGACTCCCCTAGATCTACAGCTAATCATGACTTTCCACTAGAGAGATCCAGACCAAAATACCAGACCTTGTTACTGCTCTGTTCCTAACTGCCTAGGCTTAGACAAATTCTAAATCTAACTTCTGGTATGAACAAATTGTGTTATGCAGATGATTGGGATGATCTTAGTTGCCATCAATGACAACACCTATCAATGCAAAGCAGTGTCTCTTTCCAACACAAGTACCTTCTGTCCTGTTGATTATGATGTTAGTCATAAACAAACATAGATAAAGAAATGCATATCAAACCTTTGTCATCTTGAAAGATATGATGAATTTAGAGAATTCACAATCCCAAGTCTTCATGGATTAGTTCATAATCGTCTGATGTTACTCAATTGTTTTATGTACATTGTTGTTTTCCATTCAGGGGCCTTATGTATTGGTTTGAAGTTGTCGTATCTAGATATGCTCTGTTTATCTTGCTTTCTATGAATTCTCAACGAACAAGGTTAAATCCTACTGTACTTGACCATATCATGCAGATATTTATATAAGTTTGTTCAATTCTTCTGTATATCAATTTTATTAACTGGATTTCATTTCTGCACTGTAAATTTATTTAAATGATGTGCCTATAAGCATATATTTCCATGATTTATACCATTATTTATGTTTACTTGCATGATATTTGCTATTTTGTATGCACTTTGCTCAAATATGCTAAAGATATTCAATTATCTATGAGATGTCAGCATATTTCTTTGTATTTGCTTATTATTTTTTGTGTATTTGTAATTATGATGATGATTGAATGAAATTAAACAAATTTGAACTACACTTTGCTAATTTTATTGAAATTAATGTATCTTTAGCCATTGATCCACATATATTCTTGATACTATCATGAAGAGAAGGAAATCAAACCATATTTTTACCAGAATGTTCCACAGCTAGATATTATTGATGCTAACTTCAAAGGAAAGAAATAAAAACAACATGCATAGATTGAAATGCACTCCAAGGGACACAACAAATCAAAGTAACATATCCAGAATTCATTCACAGATTACTCAAAGTTTATGATTGTATGTAATCAGAGGAACTTCATCTTCATTAAGTATGCAAAAGAGTATATATTTACAATTAACCTTGAGGATTGGTCCTGACATTTTAGCAATCCAATCTCAATTAAGATTATGAATGACTATTACTATGATTCTGTATCCTTTTATAGGATAAGGATGGGGATTAGTTAGAAAGATCCTACGATCAAAGATTATCTATTATGATCAATGGTTTACATTGCTTTGACCAAGTCAAAATACAAGACACATGGCACAAATTGCCAGGTGGGGTACAACTGTCTTTCTCAAATATTCTATGATATTCAACCTTATCCAGTCAGTTTGCAAGTACTAATATGACCAAAAAATGCCCTGGAAAACACATGATGCAATTCCTTTCTTCATGCAGATGGATCTCCTTCATGTCCCTACATCCCTATGTCTGTCTTCTTATAAGCATCATATGCTTGTACAAAAGCATCTACATAGAATTTTATTATTGTGGTAGCTCTCAATTTAGCATATTTCAATGCCTCTATTTGTTCATCCAAGGCTCCTAGCATGGATGTCCTTTTATCCACTTCCTTACTATATGTTCTCACTTTCACACTCAATTTGGTCATTTCATCCATAACATCTACAGTGAAGAGTTCCTTAGGGTCTTCATCTACTTCTTTAAACTTGTCTTTGAATATTTGGATGGCTTCATCTAGTTTTGGCACTACCTCCTTTGTTATAGCATCATCCAGCAGCTCTTCCGTTACTCTTAATTCTTCAGCTAACAAATCATGAACCTTGGTCTGAATATCTTTCACTTTATTCATGTTAGCTTTTAATACATTTAGGTCATACTCCATCTATGTAATGCATGTCCCCATGAGTGGTAAAGTTGCATTAGTGACAACTTTATTCTTCAATAGTTTGCTATCTGTCATGGCCTTGGCTCTTTTGAGTCTAGTCGTTACATAGTTGCACTTTTGGATCCGCTGAGTGAATTCACCCTTCAATGAATCAATATTTTCCTTTAACTTGGACAATGTGTCCCAATTGGATATGGATATCCTTATTAGTTGTTCTCTAGAGGTCATGAATTTAGATAACCACTTATCCATTATGTGAGCCTGATGCTTCTGGATATCTAGACCAGTTATCTCTGCTTCACTTATTAAGGTTAGTACTGTAGGCTTAAGGTTAGTACTGTAGGCTTCTTAGTAGCCTATAAGGTGGATGCCAAGGTGTCTAGCTTCACCAACCCTTGTATAAATTATTGTAACTGCACATTCTGGTCTTTTCATTCTTTCTTTCTGGCCTTAACCTTTTTCAATTTGGCCACTATTGCTTTAGTACTCTCTAGATGTTCTTGTATTTCCTGCTTAGTGGTGGCATGACCTAAGTCAACTTGGGTCATCTAGAATTCTTCTGGCCTAATTTCTCTTTTGGCCTTATCAACCAGAGGTACAACAATTTGGGCAATCCTCTTTCCAATTTTTGAATCTCTTTTACTATTTTAGACTGTCCTAGCTCTCCGTCTTGATTTAGTAGAATCAATAGTAAACAAAGATTTGAAATCAAAGGGTACTTGTTGTACCTCTTCTTGGCTTACCTCTAAAGAAATCAAAGCCAAAACACTAGAATCTAATCCTTTATCCTGATCTAGTTGCTCAATTTGAGCATCTTGAATTCCTTTATCTTGCTCTTTCTCTTGATTATTCGGATCATGTACATTTTCTTGTTGTTCACCTCTAGCATCCAAATCCTTCTCCTCATGCAATTGTTCCTCGTCTTTGTTCTAGAGGAGGTTGGTTATCTGGCACTGAACCATCATATTCTCTTGGAGCTTCATCAATTTTAGGCTCTTGGCCTTTATCTTCATGACCATCCTGATGGTTATCTCCCTTATGTTCCTCATCTTTTCCTCCTATAGCTGTAGGCGATTCAATTACCTTACCCTATTCAGGGTTATCCACTGGGATATCCTATTGTGCCATTTGTTCCTACACATTATCACCTTTATTGTCCACTTCCATGGGAACACTTTCCTTTTGAAATTGGTCAGTTTGTATGACCCCTTCTTTATTTCCCTCTTTAGGCACATATGTTAGATCCACCATAGGTAGATTAGTCACGTTTTCAATCAATGTGTCAAGGGATCCCATATGCACTTCTGCTTCAGGAGTTTCTTCCCTTTCCCCTCTTTCATCATGTAGCTCCCCTATTGCATCACCTTTATCTTTTGTTTCTGTATGTTGTAGTAGGGATTCAATGGGGTGGTTAGTGAAATCTTGAACAACTCATCCTCTTTAGTTAGGTGAATTGTTTGTCTCAATGGAAGAGCCCCAGCTGCTTGTTCTTTTTGGGCCTTATCCTTCATCCCTTCTGCCATTTCAGTTTTTACTTTTAATATGGTTTCCATAGGATCATCATGCTACAATTCTTTAACTACACTTTTAGTTGGGTCAATTGACCTAGATACTGCTGCCTTCTCTGGTGAAAGGGCACCTCTCATACATGGGCTCTGATATATGGAGTGCCTAAGAACCTTTACCCCTTGAATCAAATCATCCCTTTTTCTCTTCAATGTTTGAATGAGCAATTGATCCTCTTCAACATCACCATCCTCCCTTGTAGTAATTTCAATTAGACTCTACCCTTGTTCTTTTGAAGTTTCCCCTTGTGTTGTGGATGTTTGGGGTACAGGCCCTATTGGGGTTGATAAGGGCTAATAGGTGAGAGTCACTCCTTCAGATGTGATCTTCTCTACTGCTGCAGATGAATCTGGTTCAAGTACCTTTGTTTCGAGGATTTCCCTCTTCTTCACAAGGAAATCATCATACCCTTGCTCTTGTATTTCTTTTCTCTTTCCTTTCCTATCACTGGTGATTGCTACCCCTTTGGCTTTAGGCTCATTGATCCTTCTATCGACCCATTTCTTTGTCCTAGCCATAACTTGGGTTGTGAGAACATCTTTAGAAGTTTCATCCTTCTGTGTTAGGTCTAGAGTAGAAATGGTATCATTATATACCTTTTGATCCTCATATCCTGGATCCATCAAGTCATGATCATCTTTATTGATTTGAGGGGGCACTTCAGGTTGCCCTATTATTCTCATTTGGTCTAGGGTCAACCTTTGATATTTTCTCCTTCTAACTTCATGCTCATCATCACAATCTGCCCAATAGTCTTCAAGATGAATGTTGTGCTTATACTTTTTATTGAACCTTTGTTCAATCCCGTGATAAGGATCATAGTCTCGGGCTAGAGGGAACAACTTCAAGTTCAAATCTTTCAATTTTGCTTCTTCTTTTCTTGCATTCTCAATAGCTCCTACCAGAAACTAGTTTATGTCAATAGGAAATTTTCTGTAGGGTTTTCCTTCCTTCACCTTTGACATTTCAAATGTAGGCAGCTGTTGCCTCATCATTTCCATTAATACTACTTTATGATCCATAGGATACCTTGGTAGCATATATGGCTTTCCACTGAAATCCTCCATTGGATGTGTTGGAATTGGAAATTTCCAACATATTTTTTCAAAACTTTTTAAAGATCCCATGATAATTAACTTGAGTGAAGCACCTAAAAATTTCATAAATCTGGTGCACTGGTACTAAAGCTGATCTTTATCATGTAATGATATACATGTTTTTAAGTCCTACTGATGATCTTGGTAAAAACCAACTCTTTTGGGGTCAGAGACCCATACAGATTCTGTTGCTACTGTTGGCTTTTGTTGCAGTGCCTTGGATGCTTCTTCCAAAACCTTTGCTTTTGAGGAAGCAACATCTTCTGAGGCGTCAAGGTCGTGCATACGGCATTCTTGACAACTCAGATACTGATTCATTTGATATGGAACATGATTTTGATGTTGTACATGAAGATTTCAACTTCAGTGAGATTTGTGTCCACCAAATGATACATACAATTGAATTCGTGTTAGGTGCTATCTCAAACACTGCATCTTATCTTCGGCTTTGGGCCCTCATCTTGGTACACTCAGAGTTGTCGGCTGTTTTCTATGAGAAAGTGCTTCAGTCTGCATGGGGCTATGATAACATCTTTATTCATATAGCTGGATTTGCTGTGTTTGCTTGTGCAACAATTGTTGTGTTGCTTCTTATGGAAACTCTTAGTGCACTTCTGCATTCATTGCGTCTTCACTGGGTTGAGTTTCAAAATAAATTTTACGAAGGAGATGGATACAAGTTCAATCCATTCTCTTTCACTTCCCTTCGTGAAGAGAATGAGTAATGTATCAGCTGTATTATAACTAGCATCTTTAGTGTTCTTCGAAGCTTTCTCTATTTTTGTAATTTTGGCACAAGAAAGTAGTTCTTTACTAGAAGAAAGTGAAAGGCACACATCAATGATATTGCAATTCTCTTATACTTGATCCAGCATTTGATGGGAAAGTATGCTGGATTCTTGCTGACTAATTCTAGCTATCCATCAAAACTTCAATCGAAGAAAAAGTACATTTCAAAGCAGAGCTTCCTTTTCCACCTAGGCAAGCAGGAAATAATCTTAGATTGATATTCCACATCTAAGGAAGATTAAGATGGAACACTGGAGAAAATCCACTTCATAAAGATGCTCTCAAGTAGAGTACAGAAGCTCCATATTATATATAATCTAATACTTATCTGTCTGAGGAGTTTCTTTGCATATTTGATTTTATTGTAGGTCATTACCAATTCCTGAGAAGTCAAATACGATAATTTTTGGTATTATACCTACATGTAAATATGCTTCACTACTCTAGGTTCTCCAGTTTGATTATTACGAAAAATTTAACTGATAGAGTATGTCCACTTCATCCTCAATAATAGATGAAACCGAAATCACAATGGATAAAGGCAACAAATCAAAACTGGGATCAAATATATCTTTTCTAGATACAAGAAAGAATATAATCCCATTAAATCATCTTTTGGACATAATGAATCAGTTCTCATCATCGAATTATAGATTTTCATAATGGAATCACTGTTGGACAAATCAATTGAAGATAGCCACTCTGTTGGTTTAACATTGTTGCAACTATTGCCAGTCATTCAGTGTCTCCAAGAAGCCCACAGTTTGCAATTCATGGTTCTTCTTCCGAAAGTTCAATGATAGGTGATTCGTCTGTAAGAGATTCTCTAAGCGAAGTTAATGCTCCCTTGACTCTAGAAAATGATAGTGACTGGAAAGACAGTGAAGGTTTTAGAATCAAAGATACAGTCCTAACAGATGCTCTCAACATTTACTTGGAAAAATCAGGTCATTTAACTGTAAATAACTCCACTGAAATTAACGATCCTCCAACTCCAGTAAGTAATGAGGGCAAATTTTTTAATGAATATCCCACAAACATAGTTAATGATAAAAAAGATCCTGTTAATGGAGAAATGGAAAATTTAGCACCAGTTAGTTTTGACATTAATCCAGCAATTGTATCTGATATCAATAATGTTAATTATTACAATGTAAATGAACTGAAAAGTGAGTTTTTAACGATGGATTATGCATGCCAGGGCAAACTAAATGTTATTGACCATTTAACCATGCCAAAAGAAGGTATTCTTCATACGTTGAATGAAAATGTGCCAAAAACAGGAGGCACGGATGTTGACTGCTTGAAAGTAGAGCCTTTGCACACTATCAATATTCCTTCCTCAGTGTTTAAGGTGGATAACAATTCACACCATCTGAGTGACACTGTTAATGGTGGATATGGACATTCCAGTTTAGAGCAAGTCTCTGATGATTTTGTAAAAAGAATTGCTGATGACATGGAAGTTGATTTTAATAAAAATGTTGTGCCAAAAGCATAGAGAGTTGATGTTGAATGCACCGATCCACCAAAATTAGGGAGGTTGGATGTCAGTCATGAAAATGGGTTGAAAGGAGACTGTGTGGATACTTACTGTACAAATGTCCCACAAGCATTAGACATTTACACTGAAAAAAAAAAGTGTTACATGTCAATAATGTTATTGGTTGTTACATGCATGAACCACAAACAAAATATTTAGATATAGACTTTATACATGAGGCAAAACCAGATAATGGAAATACCTCACAAACAGTTATTGTTGACATGGGGATAGCAAATCTGCCAAATACAGATAGTGTGGATGTTTACTCCATGCCAAGTGCAACAGAGTCTTTGCTTGTGACCACTGATGCTTCAGTGATAAAAGAATTCACAAGTAACAATGCTTATGAGTATGGACATTCTACTTTTATGTTTGTCTCCAATGGTACTAGACAAGGAGAACTAAATAATATGGATGTTTATACAAAAGTCCTACCAAAAGAGGAATTTGATGGTGACCCCATAAATGCACCAGAATTATAGCGCTTGGAATTGTCTCACACTGTAAAAAAAAATTCACGCCAGAAAATTTTCTAAATTTGTTGGTTGTTCCTATCGGCGAATTCTTTGAACCTCTATGGGTGCAAGTGCTAGTTATTTATAGGCTGTACCAAATACATGTGGGCTGACAAGAGATACTGTCTTGAATGATTTCATGTTGATATCAGCATTAGAAAATCCAAATTCTCTAATGAGCTTTCCTGTCTCATGTGTGAGGTGACACCCATCTGACACAAATTGCTGTAGAGGATCCAGTAGCTTCTGCCAGAACCTTAGGAGTGTGCCATCTAAAACATGTTAAAACAGAGAAAAATCCTTGATTGGTTGATATTCAAAATCTTTAAAAAAAAATTGGATACTGTTACTGGCAAACTTATTGTTGTCAATGAGTAGTAGGAAATTATAACCTAGGGCAGCCACGTGTTCTATAAAGATGAACCAACCATTAGGCTTCAGCACCCTCTGCACTTCTGCAAGGAATTACAGAATTTGAATATAAACTAAGGAAGCATATTGCAATAATTTAGTCTTTTCAACCCACAATTAGCACTAGGTATTTCTCTGAAGGTTATGACCTTACATGTTAAAAAACAATCCAAATATGCATGATGACAAGCCCCTTTCATTATCAGTTGGAGAAACTGGTTTCTACAAACATCAGTTTATCATGTCCAATGCATCTCAAGAGGAAAGCAGTTTCACATTCTTGCAATAACTATTTCAGTTCAGTTGCCTTATATTAAGCTTCATTGAGGAAAATTTAAATAAAAGTAATACCTTTCAATGTCTTTTCCACATCATTGACAGAGCACAAAACTAGAGTACCAACAACTGCATCCATGCTTGAATCAAGAACCGGCAAAGCCTCCCCAACCTGTTGAGATAGCATAATTGACTTCAATCTTCAAATTGCATCTTAAGTAGAATGAACAGATTAAAAACTATCAAAATAATGGATATTGGCATTCAGATGTGATTGAATGTGACAGAGAAATAACAAGCAAAGGGGAAGAATAGCATGAACAAGCAAAGATATATGGTAGATGATGTTGGCCAACTGGTAAATGTTGGTGTAATATGCTATTTCAAACAGCTGGTGAACAGAAAACATGGCAGAAGAACAATTCTGGTGACATACAAGATTCGAGATAAATTTGCAAAATTAAATACAATTTTGGCCACAAAATTTTTATTCAGTATTAAGCACAAAGGTAAAATTCAAATTCGTTAAAAAATTATAAATTACAAATAGATAATCCAAATCATAATATTCCAACCATCATGTTTAATTTTATTTACATATGCTCGGAGGTGAAACATCTTTTGGAAAATTTAACTTGATGCAAGGAAAGATTTTTGATATTTTCATCCTAAAAGAGGAATTGATTGAATAGGTCATTATTTTACCTAGAAAATATTTCAGAGGAGTAAACCGGATCCAACAGAAGAAATTTTGATATTTTTATCCTGAAATAAGATATGGGAGGGATTAATTAAATAGGTAACTATTTTACCTAGAAAATATTTTTGGAAGAACAATTGGTAAATATTTTCACCGAGGAGCTATAATTGTTTTCACTCGAGTGAATTTTGCCCAACTTAAGTGAAAAATATGTGGGTAAATATAAAGAAATAAAGTGAAGATTAATAAGGCATAATACTAAATATTTTGTTATCAAAGGCGATGAAGATTAAAATAAAATATTTAATTTGCCAAACGCAACTCCTTAAATATTTTATTGTGCGACGGAAAAGGATTAATGTTAAAAATAATTAATTAAAACTTAAAGTAATGCCAAAGAATATGTGAAAGGTTGCAACCCTAAAGACATGTGAGAAAATATACGGAATCAAGGAAACATTACCGCATGCCACAGGTCCTAAGGTTCACCTCAATAGAAATAATATATTATTTATATACTATTTATTTGATGAATAATTTGTTTCCTTTGTAGGATTAGGGTTGCGTTGAATGCAATGAAGTGGCTCTCGACTGGAGGTTAAATGCTCTCAACGGGGAAGATTATATATTTTATTCCGGCCTCCAAGAATTTGTTGAGTCTTTTAAATCATGTTATTTAAATGAATAATGTCGGTTTTCATGGTTAATCAGTTATCAACCATCATGAAGTTTGTAACGGGTCTGAGGCTTGTTCCATCTCTTTAAATAGAGATCCCAGGACCCGGAGAATGGGAGTTAGAATAGAGTTAGAAAGAGTAGAAATTAGGTTAGAATTAGATTAGATACAAAAGACAATTCAAACATTTTAGGATTAGATTAGGTTGGATTTGATGCAATCTAAGGCCAATTTGATCCTTTTATGCAAATTTCATTCTGAGAAAGGCTATGGTGCATGATACATTCTGAGGCAGCGTTGTTGAGGATTCAAATTTGAAATACATTGTGATGGTATCATCTGTTTGTTGTTTTTAATTCAATCAATTTAATTATCTCCATGTCATTCATTTTTAGATTATTCAATTTGAATGTGTTAAGGATATGTTCAAATTGTCTGATTACAGTTGCTAATTCAGTATATTTGATTTGATTGGTTTCTCAAGTAGAATTAAATCCTTTCTCATCAATTATAGTAATCTTAGAATGTTGAATGGATTATTAAGTACGATTAATTGATTAGGGTTATTAATTTGTCTCCAGAGTTGATCTAATTTGTTAATTTGCAAATTTAAATTGGTTCTTTCTGGAAAGATTAAAATCCTTTTTAATATTTTGCATTTAATACAATCATGTCCTTTGGATTATTAAGAATGAGTTAATAATTTCTTCCTTGCACGTTTGTACAAGTTGCAAACTGTTGTATGTGCCAATTAGATCGAGTTATTACCTGATACAAGTCATTTTTTTTTGATATCCTAACTCCGTTGCCTGAATGGACAGAGCACCAGTCTAACTATTGATTCATCTTATAATTAAAATCTTTACATTGTTTTATTGTTATAGTTTAGATTCATTTCATGTTATTTGTTATTTATTTCTGTTAGAATTTAGATTAAATCATTTGCTTTCTTTAGAAATAGTTTACAATATTTCATCTAATTTACAAGCATGCCATTGTAATTGGATAAACTAGCAACAAACCAACATAGATTTAATCATACAACCTGCTTTGATAATCAAAGGTTCACCCGCCTAGGTTGTAGCAGGACCTAAAGCGCAGGGAGAAGTTGATCGTTAAGGTCAAACTCCAGTCATTGGCTCAAAAACGTTATAGATTTGACCATAGGGCTTGGCATCACCTTAGAATCCACAACCTGCATTTTTGAGACCCAATAGGATGTAAGAATAAGTATCAGCCTGAATAAACCATGAGCCATACCCACTGATTGCCTTTGTAGCACCCATTGAAAACCGTTTAGTCTTGTCACCCTCCATGAGTCAGACTAGGTGCATTAGGAAGCTGTCATTAACCATTCTATAATGTTGAATGTATGATCTTCTCTCCATCTGAGGATAATGTTCCCAAGGAGTCTTTTCATTGGGCAACTTTCCCATCCTTCCTACATTCTTTAAACCATTAAATGTACCTTTTGTTGCACATGCATACACCAAGTAGGATGTCATTCTGAAGATCATCCCCTTTCCATCCTTCCATTTAATGAGTTGGTCATGAATGGTGTCACTAATTATCTTGGCCCATTGGACCTTTGTTCTCTGGTTTGTATTCTACCACCATCTTTATCAATCCTAACATCCATGGTTCGAATGTTCCACAATTCACCAAGCCATTCATCTGGCTAAGCATAAACATTATGTCTGTACTTCCTCATCGAAGTTGAATTTCTATAAGTGTACTGCCATTTTGGTGGCTGCTCTAGCTGTATTATTTGGGTGTCTCCATCCTTGATAAATGACTTTTCTGCATTTTTTATCATTGGCCTCAAACTCCTTGGCCAAGGCATCTAAATCTGGCACATACATAGGCTGAGAAGTAGGCAAGTGGAACACCTCAACAATACCATCTATATACAAATCCGCATAGATCGTATCTTGTTTTTCTATTCTCCTTGTGGTAACATCAAAATTTAAAGCGAATTTGGCCAACAAGTCAAAAGCCTCTATAGAGTATGGAAAACCCATTGCATGAAACAAACCTGATGCCACTATGTTGTTCAAGATAGGGTCATCCTCTTGTGCATCAATCCGTGCCCTAAATGCCTCAATGTTTGTATTCCCACATTGCGTTTCCTCCAAGAATCCCAACTTGTTATAGACACTGTGTGATCTAGGAAACAAACTTGACTTGAACTCTGCATCCCACTTATCTATGCGTGGTTGTGACATCTGCCCTACAATTTTGAACATACCAATCTCAACAAAGTAGCATACATTCATCTAACCAGGGTTATCATAATCATTGATATCATGTTCTGATAATAACATATCTACATTTTGTGATTTGAATAAGGTCATTCGTCATTACACTTGACATTTACCCTTTTCTTTTTCTGTAATTACTCATGATGTGATTTAACTAAATCACCAGAAGGTTTAACTTTCATACATACCTGTATATATTTCCTTAACTTGTTATGAGGTGATTATGAATAACTTGACGCCTTGGATCTTCAATTTCTTGAAATTCAGTCCTCTAGCTCAGCTTTGATTTGTAGCAAGCTCTTGATAGAAGAGATTAAGCTCTTGAATACAAGAAATTAGGGTTTTCAAATATGATGTCAATTATGATAGTCAAAATGCCTTTTATCTCAAGCAATTCATGATTTTAGGGCTCATTAATGGCAGAAGTATGATTTGACAATCTCCTTCAGTAAGATGGAACAAGATTTCTACAGGTGTCCATTGACACATTTTGAATTTAAATGCTAATGGCTGCTTTATCACATTAAATGCAAAAAGCATAGGTATGGGGGTATCCGGTTAGGGAATATTCTGGGGATATCCTAATGTGGATATCGGGAGGACACTATATGAGTCAAGATGTGAATATGGACACACGTCATTATTTCACAGCAGCATAGAGAATCTTTCTTAATGACAAGATTCCCCATGGGGATGCATTACCATTCGATCTGGATCTCATTCATCAGGTATAATAGGATGATGTCATCAGGGTCAGGATGTTTTAAAAGATCTAGACACTAAGTTAAGATCCAGATACTCGTTAAGATGAAGATCAAAACTAACATCCTGAATATGGTGTGTAACTGGGTAGATCTCTTAAATTTGACGTCCTTATACTATCAGAGATTAGGATATTATATAAGATTAGGATATTAACTAATATCCTAGAATTTTGACATTTAAACCACTAAGTCACTTAAGTTTGATGTTTGGATATTATCAGGCGTCGAGATACTAACTTAAGATCAGGATGCTAACAAATGTCCCAACATTTGACATTGGATTCAGTGAGGCTTCTAAATTTGACATTCAGATATGATCAGGTGTCAGGATATTTTGTTAAGATCCGGACAATAAGTTAAGATCCAGATATAGTGTAATGCAAATATCTGGTCGATCCATTGATTGATCTTTGACTGACCATAACTTTTTATCCCTGAGGAATTTTGAAGTGATCCAAAAGGTGAACCCACTTAAAATTTTGCACTCTTTTGACTGACAAGGTTTATGATGACAAATTCTACTTTTAGATTTTGACCAGGATCTTGAGGTCCTAATATGTAGAGGATAACATCTTGATATGCATCTGAAGCTAAATTTTACCACATCATCCAAAAGTTGGGTCCTTGTTTTGCTAGGGCAAAATGGGGCATGTTATGTAACCACACAACAACTTGCCACCAAATAAAACAACCAAATTCAAACAATTCAAGAGATGAACACAAATTAAAACATAATGTTTCAACTCTTATTAAGTATAAACACCCTAATTTTCCTGAATGATATCACGTTAATCAATATAATAATATTGCAAGAAAGAATCAAGTGTGTGCATGTGGTTCATATCCTTCATCTTGTAGATAAGTTAAAGACACTAGTGACTGGTGTTAAGCTACATAATTTGGTTCATCCCTCATAGCCAACCTGGATAGAGACTTGCTGCCAGTAGGTGCTTGTAGCCCTAGCAAGGTTATTGTTGCAATTCCCCTAAGTAGAGCCCCACTACTAGCAGGCGTAGCCCCGGTAGAGTTACTTAGATGGCCTAATTATCTCTTTTAGATATTCAATATATTTCTTTCTTTTGGTATCAGTATTCATAATATATCATCATGTAAGCACATTTTTCAGGGTGTGGTCACTTGTTGTTAAAGTTGAGAATTGTAATGGTAGCAAGGGTAACCTTTAGATTTTTCACTTAACACCTACACTGGTATGTTCAACAAACCCAAGGCTGTTAGGTGTGTCATGTGAAGATCTCCTTGAACAAGAAAAGGTATCACTGATGAATAGGATATTACAGACCCGATCAAAGGTATTTACCTAACATGAGTTATAACTTATGTATGAAATTGTATTCATTTCTTGAATTCTAACAATTTCAGTAGCTTTCTAAAGTGATAAGGTGCATCATCTTGCCTAAGCAAAATAAGGACCCAACATCATGCCAAGCAAAGCAACACACACACAAAACAAACTATACAAACAACTGTACATGACATGACCTATCTAAGCCTAGAAATAATGTTTGAGGAATTGTCCATTGACTGGCAATGGGACATCCCCACTTGTTAAATTTTTAAGTCTATAGGTGCTATCACCTAGGATTTCTAAGATCTGGAAGGGACCTTTCTAAAGTTTATCAAATTTTCCATGGTCACCTTTCCTTTCATGTGCTTTGTCCCATGACAGGACTAAGTCAAAGATTCTAAAGGTTTTTACTTTAGTTCTCTTATCAAACCAATGTTTGACAATAGCCTGATGTTTGGTGAAGTGGTCAATCACCCTATCTATCTTATCTTCTAAATGCATAAGTTGAAGCGACCTGACTTCTTGTTTATTATCGATACCTAGGTTTTCTTGTGCAAATTGCAAGGTAGGGATCTTGAGGTTGACAGGGAGAATAGGATCCACCCCATAAACCAATGGGTAAGGGGAATTACCCAAAGCAGTCTTCACTCTGGTTGTATCTACCCACAAGGCATAATTAAGTAGGGTATTCCATTCCCTGGGATTCTTTTCAATTAATTTATTTATGATGTTCAGTAAGTTCTTATTTGTTGACTCTACTAAGCCATTACCCTGGGGATAATAATTTGAAGAAAACTTGAAAATCACCCCATGATCAAAAGCCCAACTAGATAATTTTAAAGATGCAAAAGCTGGTCCATTATTGCACACAAGGGCATAAGGAACTCCATACCTAGTAATAATGTTTCTTTCTAGGAATTTAATCACATCCTCCGCAGTACAGGTCTTGCTATTGACTGCTTCAGTCCACCTGGTGTAGTAATAAGTGATTATCAATATATACCTGTGTCTAGAGGATGATGGAGGATTAATGGGACCGATGAAGTCCATGCCCCATTGTGCAAATGGGTGCATGTCCATGATAGGTTGCAAGGGCTGAGTATCATATCTTTCCTTATTGGAAGTAATCTGACAAGTGTGACATAATTTGATGTGATTAGTGGTATCTTTAAAGATGGTTAGCCAATAATATCTTGCTCTAAAGATAACATGTGTAGTGGCCAGGTAAGATCCATGTGCTGTTCCAAATTTATCATGTAACTCTGTGAGAACTTTATCAGCCTCTGGCTTGTCTAGGCACCTAAGGTATATCCCTTCATAGTTTCTCTTGAAGAGTACCCCTCCTTTGATCATGTATTTTTGTGATTTAATCTTCAGGGCTCTCCTCTAAGAGGCTTCATTTTAGGGGGACATCTCCTGGTGATTAGGATATGATTGATATCTGAATACCAATCATCCTTCTCTTTTGTGTCTACAACATATTGTTGACTTATCAAGTTTGGGTCAATTTCAGAAATCATCTGTCTTAGGGCTTGCTCTCTAACTAGCTTCATGGGAGTTACGTCCATATCATACTCTTGGAGCACTATTATCCATTTTTCTCTTTTCTCTCCAGGCTCATTCTCCATTAGGAGCATCTTGACTGTTGCATCAGGTATAACAACAATTACCTTACTTCTCAAGATATAGTGTTTGAATTTCTTTACTGCTTTGACTAGGGCAAGGACTTGCCTTTAAACATCCATGTACCTGATATCTACATCCCTAAATGGAGAACTCATGAAAGCTATGGGGTTTTCTTCCTTTTCTTCACTCCTCTATGTCAGGACTATTGCACATGTATGCTCTGAAGCAAATGAATAAATGTAAAAATATCCTATGTAATCTAGGCTTATCAGCATAGGTGCATCTGTTATGGCCTTCTTGATATCTTCAAATGCATCTTTTGCCTCAGGTGTCCACTCTATTTTGGCATCTTTCTTAAGCATGGCATTGAGTGGCCTTACAATTTTTACAAATCCTATGATGAACTTCCTTAAAAAATTAATCTTACCAAAATAAGATTTGAGTTCCTTTTTACTCCCTGGAAGTTGCAACTTCATTATAGAGTCAACCCTAGCAAGGTCAATGGTCATTCCATTTTCTGATATTACATGACCAAGCAACTTACCTGTGCTCACTCCAAATATGCACTTCTTTGGGTTTAGTGAGATACCATACTGCTCACACTTCTTAAGTACCTTCCTGAGGTCTTCTATGTGGTCATTTCTCTTCTTTGAGAAGATAGTTAAGTCATCCATGTATATGACTATGCACTTGCCAACTAGGCCTCTGAATGCTATGTACATTGCATGTTGAAATGTGTCTCCAACATTAATCAGGCCAAAAGGCATGCGTCTGTAAGAAAATATCCCCCATTTGGTGGTGAATGTTGTCTTTAATCTATCAATCTTGTCTACCATCACCTGGTTATATCTTGAAAAACCATCTAGGAAGGACATCATTTGAGCTCCATTCACTATTTGTAAAACTTCATCTAGTGAGAGTAAAGGGTAATTATCCTTTTCTGATGCTCTATTTAAATTTCTCAAGTCTACACATAGATGTATGCCTCCATTCTTTTTCCTGACTGGGACTAGATTGGCTACCCATGTTGAGTACCTGACAAGAAATATGATCCTTGCATTGAGTAACTTTTTAACTTCTTGAAAGATAACGGGCTCTAGCAATGCATTGACTAGTCTATGTTTTTGTCTAAATGGCTTGGCATCTAACTTCAGTGGATTGTATGAGTGATAATTGATGTGTCATACGTCTTTAGTTCATCATAAGTCTAGGCAATGACATGGATATAATCTTTTAGTGCCTACGTTATTCCTTATTTTTCTTCTTCAAAATAAACATTACCAATTAGAACATTCCTTGTGTCCTCACCCTATCCTATGTTGATAGGTGAATACTCTCCTCCATTTGTCTTAGGGAGGTCTTTTTGTTTTATCATGTTATCCAAGTCAAATGTTCTTTCAATCTCAATCATGCCTTTGGGAATTTTGTTGCTTGGTAAGTCTATGATTTCTTTATCTTCCCATACACAATTTTCTAAATTCTTCTCATCTAGGATCTGTGCTTTGAATATATCCCTATTTTCTATGAAATCTAGGATATGTTGGTCATCATCAAACACTTGGAAATTAGTGACATTATCTAGTATGGATGGTACTAACACCAATTCTAATGAAAATTCTTCATTCTAGAGATGGATAGAGGTTCTAATGTGCTAGCAGCTCTGTGATTTTGTTGTCTAGGGACATGCATGATGTTGAATGCATCAAATCCTTCTATTAAATCCCAAACTCTATGCATATAATTTGACAACTTTTTATAGTTACATGCATATATACTCCTGACTTGTTTTACCAATAATTCTGAGTCTCCATAGACATACAGGATTTTGACCTTCTTCTTAAGAGCAAACAACAACCCATGAGTCAAGGCTTCGTACTCAGCGACATTATTAGTATAGGGGAACTGCAATCAGTATGCTGCTAGAAATGACCTCCTTGATGGGATGATGAGGTCAATGCCTACCCCTGCTCCTTGTTTAGATTTAGAACCATCAAACCTTAGAATCCATGGCTTATCTTCTGTTAAAGGCTTGTCAGGACCGTCTCTTTTTCGTTTGGCTCTTGCAACTACACTTGAATATATTCATTTTAACTTTTGTGGTTCTTGTTTTGATAGACCTGGTTGTATCTTGTGAGAATATTTATGTTTAACATCTCCTCTTTTCATTTCTTTGATGTTGCCACCTTTATTACTAGGGTACACTGTAATCTTTTTTCTTTCGTCTTTAGGGATATCCCCGATATGAAGTAGTTTATCTCTGGAGCATAGTTGCTCTTCCCTATTCAATATATGTAAGCATAAAGCACATGTTATTTCTAAATGTGGTGTCTGATGAAGTATGCACCACTCTTCAATCAATGCTTGATGTGAGGGGACTCCTTGTAGAATATGTCTTTGAATCTGTTTAGATAAGAATCCTTCAAATTTAGTTAGCTAGATTCCTCTATCCTCATTTGATAGCTCATAGTCTAACTCAATAAGGTAATCAGTCCCTAGGGTGATAATATTTGTCTGCTCTTGGGGATGCATTTCCTAACATGCCAAGATCTCTTTTGAAACCAGCATCCAGACATTATCCTGATGCACTTCTTCTTCATGTTCCCCTGCATCAGAAGAAAACAAACATGAATTAGTATCATCATCATCAAATACTTCACTTACCTTAGCTGACGATGATCTAAACTCACTACATATTCTTTCCAATTTAATCATATCCAGACATATTTCACAACTCTTCTCTGAATGTGCCTCATCATGTAATTTGCACCATCCAGATATCAGGATATCTCTAATGGATGTACTCAGTAGCTGGCATTTCTACATTTCTTTGGATAAGTATTTTTCAAACTCCTTAAAGTGATCTATTTCCTCTTCATTAGTTTAATTGTAATTAGATTCAATGATCATCCTACTCCCTTGGTCACTATTTTCATGTGTATGCATGTTACACATCAGGACTTCTTCGATTCTAATAGTTTGAGGTCTTATAGAATAAACCCCTAGTTCAATGTCTACATACAATACCTCATTAGTATTATTGTACTTAGTTATCATGTGTTTCATCCTAGGCTCAGCTTCTATCCTTATCTGATTGGGGATTCCTTTCTAGGGTAACCACATATGACTAAAATTAGTAGCCATGTAACCATTAAGTGTTTTTGAGAAATCCCTACTAAGAAGCATTCCATAAGTATCAGGGATGTCTACTACTTGGATGTCAATGTAGTACTGCACCCTTGGGTCTAATGCAAGCTACATGTTGATATGAGTTAATTCTCCTACCACACTTACTTCTATTTTATCAAGTTGTGTCACGTTTTTGAGGGATTTGGCTGGATGTAGGCCTAAAGCATTACAAATAAACAAGGGCATCACATTAGTTGACACACCTGAATCCACTAGATAGTTGTGTAATTTCTTACCAAATATTCTTAAGGTAAGCAAGAATGGAGGTGACTCTGACTTGTCTCTATATAGAGTCATGTGTGATGTTTCAACAGCTTGGACGGTAGCTTGTACTTTATGTTTCACACTATTATATTTGGGTGCAGGATCCCTAGTCATGATGTGATTAGGATTATGACTAGGATTATCATCTCTAGGTGTGGATTCATCTAAGGATTTCAAGAAGGCTTTCTTGATGATTGAAGTCTTTAGCAATTCTGATAGAGATAAGCTAATTTTTATCTTTTTCATCTCTTCTTCCATATATGTAACTAATTTATCTGACTTAGGCAATTGACTGATGGCTTTTGACACCGTATTTTGGGGTGTGAAATATTGAGTATTCACCTTAGGAGGACCGGGATTGTTACCGACTTTTGGATCTGGTGGTGTATTAAAGTTGTTGGGAGGAATTGATGATTTGTATTATTCCTTAGGTTATAGTTGTGTCTACCCTCATATTACTATTGGTAAGCATGAACTTCTTTAGGTTCTGGCTCAGGTTCATTTTCATCCTCAAAAGGGAACACATAGTTAGACTCAAAAGCTAATGCAGACTCTTCACACGCCAAAGTGTAATTCTCGTGAGTTGAGGTTATTTGGTGATGTTGATGACTGTCAAGCACAAGGGCAGACTCATATCGTAAAGGGACAATTTCATTTCCTTCAGGAAAGGGAGGATCTCCTATAGTATTTGATACTTCAACCTAAAATATGTTAGCAGCTATTTTAAATTGAGGGCAATCTAGTTCAGCATGTGTATTGGTGTTATGCATTCTACACCAATTTGTGAGTGCAACTTCTACTAAATTCACCCTAGTAGTTTGCTTAGGTTCAGCAAGAGGCTGATTATCCAATGGTGAAGGCAATGAGCCATTGTTTGGCTGGGTGTTCCAAGTTCTAGTGGCCTAGGGGCAACATTGTTATTACTATTGCTATTAAAATTTCTATCATTATTGTATCCCTTGTCAAGATATCCAGACCTATCATTATTGTTTCCATATCTTCTATCAGGATATCCTCTGTTCTGATTTGACTAAGAATATAAGTTTTGACTCCTCATATGTGTGATCTCAGTAGTTAATTTTCTTAGTTGTGCAGATATTTCCTTGATATCATCCTTCTCCTCCTCGGCTTTGGCGACTATATTTTCTTATTAAGGTTTGAAGAAAGAGCTACCGTTCTATTATTTTTCACTGCATCCTAAGGAGCATGTCTAGGATGAGATATCATCTGGCCATTTCCATTTGTAGGTGGCATGATACTAAGTGGAGATACCTGTAAGGGCCTCCTCACTATTTTTCCACTCCCTGAAGAACTTCCCATTAACCAAGAGACCCGTGATTGTGGCTATGAGATCTTCAGTGATGGTGAGCTCCCAGCCAAACGCCATCACCTTCTTGCTTTTCCAGTTTTTAGCAAACATCATTGTAGCATTGGGGTCAACCCCATGCAAAATAACCCCCTGCCTCAAGAATCTTCCACACTTTTTGATTGTGGTGGACCCCTTCACATGAAGAGGGTTCCACTCTATTTCTGTTGGCACCCATGTTTAGATATAGACCAAAGGAACCCTCACAAGAAAACCATAAACACAAGAAGAGAAAATTGATACTTCTAGAATTGAGCGGACCTTTAACCATACCCACAATTTGTTTGTTGTGATCATTCATAATAACTCTACCTTTCAAACCATTAAAATCCATCATGATCTCATTAGTAATCCTTGAGCCTTGTTTCATGTAGGTGGTCATTTAAAATCAAAGTTTTATCTTTGCTAGGAATCATGTCCATGAACTCCCATATGATATTAGTCTAGTTAGTGACCCCTATGTTTGCAAAAACATCCGCCACACTATTCCCTTTGCAGAATATGTGTGATATAATAACTTGATCAAAAGATTCCATAAGCTTGATAGCTTCATAGATGAAGGTTTCTATAGTCCAACTAGGACTTTGGTACCTCTTTAAACAATTGATAATATTATTGGAGTCCAATACTAAGTCACAAGTTAATAATAAATAAAATATTTAATAAAAATTACCAAAAAAATCTATGCAATAGATATTGGAGTTAATGATGTAATTCAAAAAAATCATGGAAGGGTTTTATTTTTAGTAAAAGTTATATGATATGGAAATTCAATCAATAAAAATAATAGAAAAAATAAAAAAAATTGATTGAAAAATAAAAATAAAATTTATAGAAATAATTCTTTAAAACAAATAAAAAATTATTTTACAAAGAGATCCAAGTTTACATGGATCGCAATAGTGTATACTAATACAATCTACCTATCCCTCTAACAATAATTTGGTAGCATAAAAGTACTTATAAAAGAACCTTACAAACCTCTATCCCATGCCTCCAATATATAAAAAGTTAGAAACCACTAAGTGGTATTCCAAAACTATGAGTCAAAACCATGAGCCATAAAAAAATCCAATGCCCCCATAGTCATGGTCAAGCAACTCAAAATAGCAAGTAACTCCTGTTCACCTCTCATACACATCATAGGTTCCATCATAATGGTAAAATTGATCAATTTCCCAAATCTAAGCACTCAATGAGGGTAATCATATTGCATCATAACATCCCAATTGGATGTTTTTCTTTTTATGAAAAAAGAAAAAATAAATAAATGATATAGGTCATAAATTTTGTTAGTACTAACTCACAAGTTAATAATAAATAAAATATTTAATAAAAATTACCAAAAAAAATCTATGCAATAGATATTGGAGTTAATGATCTAATTCAAAAAAATCATGGAAAGTTTTTATTTGTAGTGAAAGTTATATGATATGGAAAGTCAATCAATAAAAAAAATGATTAAGAAATAAAATTAAAATTGATAGAAATAATTCTTAAAAAATTAAAAATTAAAACTTGAATCTACATAGAAAATGTCAAAACTCATTAGTTTACATCATGCTTAAACTCTTCATCGTTTGTTTTATATAATTGAAACAAATTAAAAAATGCTAAAAAATGTTGAATTTGAGTGTCCAACTTAGGCCAAAAAGTGGGACACACCCTTATGAGATCACCCCTATCTTTCAATAGTACAGATAAGTTCTATTAGTGCAAAGAGGCCATGGGTTGTGCCTCTTAACACTTTTTTATAGATTATTTTTTAGTTTTCTATTATGCCTTTGCCATGTAAATGTCAAGTGAGAGAATGTTAGGATTAGGTGTGTCATTCACCTTGCAAATCCCAAGTCTTGAAATTATATTTAATTATGTAGATGATAAATATTGTATGATCTCCAAACATCATGGAGTGGGCAAAATGGGATGCCCATGTGAAGGAGGGGATATCATTTATTTATTATTGTTTATTGGGATACTTGGGATATTGTGTAAGAAGGCATTGAATAGGGAGGTTACATTGAAAAGGTCAAAATTAAGAGTTATAAAGTATCTTACCAATTTGGATGTTATGATGCAATATGATTACCCTCATTGAGTGCTTAGATTTGGGAAATTGGTCAATTTTTACCATTATGATGGAATCTATGATGTGTATGAGAGGTGTAAGAGGAGTTACTTGATATTTTTAGTTGCTTGACCATGACTATGGGGGCATTGGATTTTTTTATGGCTCATGGTTTTGACTCATAGTTTTGGAATACCACTTAGTGATTTATTGTTTCTAACTTTTTATATATTGGAGGCATGGGATAGAGGTATGCAAGGTTATTTTATAAGTACTTTATGCTACCAAATTATTGTTAGAGGGATAAGTAGATTGTATTAGTGTACACTACTGCGATGAATGCAAACTTGTCTCTCTTTGGTAGTGGAGTTTTTCTCCAAAAGGGTTTTTCCTTGTATATTTAGTGTTCATATGATGTGCATATTTTCTATTTGCCTCTTCATTGTTACATTAATCTTATTGCTTTAAATACATGCTTTATCGGATTGAAACACTATTTTGTTAATGTTCTCACTATGTCATTTGACCTATATTCAATAATTTGAAAATTAGATGTAAATGTTAGAAAAGTATGGATCTAAAAAAATCTAATATGGATAAGAAACCCTAAAAGAAAACTAGGTCATGTAAGATCAACCAAATTCACCAAAAATGTAAAGGAAAATAAACTTTCCATAGGTATTAACTAGGCTAATTGAATGAAATGCATACACACAAGCACAATTAACCAAGATTTTATGAGTGTGAATGTTGTGGGTTTGGTGTATTCTAATAGTTAATGCTAAGCTATGAAAATTATATGTTATGAATGGGGTACTTAGTATGACATGTCATCTCATATTACTCAGAATTACATTCCCAATTTACTATCAAGTAAATAATCATGATCATCATAAACATTTATTTTAATAAACATTAATCATTTGCATAATCATAAAAAAACATATCTTTTCTGAATATTTTCAAACTAAAAATTTATAGCATATTCAAAGATAGCATGTTAGTGAAATCCTTCACTTTACAATCACAATGTTTTTCTCATAGAAATAAAGATAAATTTACATAAAATTTGACTATCAAGTCATATCAAATGAATGTACTGCATCTGGAGTTTTGATATTTGTCTTCATAAGTCTTGGCTTGTCATTTGCTTGGGAAGGAGAGCATCACCCCAGTGCTTTTCCTCTAACCACAGACCAATGGTTCCCCACATACCTTCCTTCCTGGAAGTGACCCTACCCTTCATGAAGGGAATAGATATAAAGAACCAATAGGTTTTCCATCTAAGTTTCTAGTGTTGTGTCCTACATAACCCATCACGATCATACAACTCTAGATTTCCTCTAACTATGTATGACACTACTGGATGGTTATGCCATCTAGAATATTGTGAACTGACTAATGCATGTAGAGATAGATGCATTACTCTAGCCAAAGATTTAATATAAATAAACATTTCACAATGAACGTAGTTGATTGCTCACACAATTCTAACTCGACTTAGAAGCTATCTCATCCTACAATGTTTTTAGTTGAATGATTCTAGTCATGGGATGACTTAAATAAATTTCACATTTAGTCCATCTATCTTAAACTTCTAACTCTGATTTTTGGAGTACATTCCAAAGGTTTCTTGTTGCATCTGCAATATGGAATTTGTGCCTCCCCATCACTCTATTCCTTATGTCAATAGTTTAAAAGTCCTTGGTTTCAATATAAAGATCAATTTTAATCTATAACTTCATGAGATCAATTAAGATGTTTAACTTAGTTCATGGAATTTCCTCTAATCCATATCAACAAGAAATGTTTGTTTTAACTCATTCACAAGCTTGTGAGAGAGTCTATATGTTTACTATGTATGTTTGGGATATTCTTAGAAAACTATCTTTTTCTAATCCCTTCATACAAAGAATATTTATGAGCCATATAATATAATAAAAAGGAAGTATCTTAACATACATCTCAATATGAACTATAATGCACCACCTATCATTTAAACTACTCACTGAATCACGACTAAGTAGATATTTTTGCATGACATGATATATTGTCCATAAGCATCTCCTAAACTATCATTAAGATGGTCGTTTTGGTGCTATAACATTATACAAAAGACTTACAATCTCAATAATGTATATATACATGACAACCATTAATTGTCTCCTGACTAACAACAATCTTTAACATTCATGGGTTTGAAAGTATTTCTTCTTGGATTTTGGGGCTCGAGAACTTTGAGTCTCGACCCTGATATTATATTCAAGAACATTCTGATGAAGGCAAATTGTTATTGATGTCAAAAAGGTGTTTGAGTTGAATGTCATTAATGTCAAAAGGTCTTGCAGGATTTTGATCATATAGGAGTTCACATGATTCATATGTATGATGCATGTTCTTGTTTAAGAAATGATGATGTAAGAAGGATTGCCATTACAATTCAGAAGATCTTCTTTGTACATATTGCAGATTGAAAGCAGTAGTTTGTTCATTCACACTCAAGGTACATTGTTGTGTTCATTGGGATGTCATTGTTCTTACAGATGGAATATGATTTCTACATGCTCTCAGTAAGGTTGATTGATGTCAAGATTATGGTATGTTTGGTGAGTTTGCATTAATATGGTGAGTTATTGTGTTGGCATTGGTATGGATGTTCTTTATGTTCATGTATTCATGTCAAGGGTGTTTAAAACATTTATGCAACCAGCCCTCTTCCTTACTTACCATGATAAGCGGTCATCATATGTGTGGTGGGCTTCAAAAAGCATTGAAGGTCTTTTTAAATGTTTGAAGAGCTTGAATTATTAAAAGGTTTGTATTTAATTATGGAGAGCTCGATTTGCAAAAAGACATCGAATAGCATATCATATATTTGAAGGTGGGGAGCACGATTTATAATAAGTATTGAATGTGCTTTGTTTAAAGTGGGACCATTGAAGACCTTTATTTATGAAGAGCTTTATTCATGAAAAAGCATCAAATTATCTTATTTAAGGGAGAGCATGTTTCATAAAAAACATCGAATATCTTATATATTCAAATGACCTTTGTTGGGATGGCTTTTTATATAGCATTGAAGCCATCGAATATCTTTTTAAGATCTTCATTTTTTAAAAAAGCCATCGAATGACTTTAAAATGGAGACCCTGATTAGCAAGCCATATAAATGGTTTTATTTTGTTTTTTATAAATTTTTTTAAATGCCATTGAATTAAATGAAGTCTAAATGATTTTTTTTTTGCAAGGAGATTAAAAGGCATAAAGTTGAAGTTTTTAAAAGCAATTTTTTAGGGATTCATTTTAGAAGATTTCTAAAAGAAGATTTTATTCTATCCTCATGGCAATTGTTAAGAGGAAAGTTTTTTTGTGATAATATTTTTGTGAGAAGAGGATGAGGGCAGAGAATATGAAGAGAATGTTTTTAAGAAAATGATTTATTTTCTTTCAAGAAGATTTGAAATTCATTGATGGAGGAATATGAAAGATTTTTTCATTGCATGTAAATGATTTTTCCTTATGCAGAGGCAGATGAATCAAAACATCATTGAATTTTTTTTATGATCTAATTTTTTTTGTGAAGATGGTTTGTACAGAGAAGAGATGTGTTTTGGAATATGAAAGGATTGGAGATTGTTGAAGGTAGATTGTTTTTCATTGAAGTTTTTGCAGATTGAAGGAGAAGAAGTTGAAGGGTTAAGAAGTTGAAGGATTTTGAGATGAAGAAAATGAAAAACAAAAATAAAGGAGATGAATTTGTTATCAGATGGAAGAGGAATATGAAGGGTTTTGAAGAAGATTTGTATGATTTACTTTTGCAAGTTCCAGATTGATGGGTGTGTGTGTCATGAAATATGCAGAGATGAATCATGATATTGCGAGATTATATTTTGCAGAGAGTACAAGAAAATTGCAGAGATGGCTTCAAGAATATTACAAAGATGACTTATCTTGCAGGGATGAATTATTTTGTAGAGATAATTTGTATTTATGATGTGTTCCTTTTGTACAGATGGCCCTTTTGCAAACATTGAAATTGTGATTAAGAATACATTGAAGAAATTATTGAAGGATTGTGTAGATATCAAATGGTGATTTGGTGATTTAGTTAACATCAAAGAAGACATCAATTTGTTTATTTTGCAGAGGTTGTAAAATAATTTTTGAAATAAATTTGTTGTAAAAGTCAAAAAGGGGGGTATAAGTTTTTATACTTGATTGAAACAGGGTAATACCCTGATAAGATTTGTATGTGCACCCAAAGTGTTTGTGAGAAGTCAGTGAGACTTTCTATATGCCAATGAGACTTTTTATATGCCAGTGAGGCAATCACATGTCAATGAGACTTTTTGTATGCCAATGAGGCATCTTGTAAAGCTAGTGAAGCTTCTTTGGTCAGTGAGACCTTTGTGTAACTAGTGAGGTAGTTTTTGAGTGGTTTTTCTACCCCAGGAGGGTTTTACACTCATGAAAATCTTGTGTCATGATTCTTGTTAATTTCCTCTGTGTTTTTACATCTTTCATTATTAGTCTAATGCATATATGTTTAACAAATCATTGATGTCTTCCTTCTTTTATCTTATAAGATAAAGTTTGCACAAAGTTAAGAGTTTATACAACACTGATTCACCCCCCTCTCAGTGTTGTCTTAGACTCCAACACATTCTTGTTCTCTTCTAGTTTACATTGAAAGGCTAGCAATTGCTTTCAAACCACAGTTTGAGATATCAACGTGAGCAGTCGATAAGAAATTATCTGGAAAGAGTTAAATGATAAATCATTATTACACACTTGTCGTGGCTGAGAGGTCATTTCTATAGTGATATATATATATATATAATTACGTTGCTAGCCTGTTATGGCCATGATGAATCTCTATGTCAAACAGGTTTCACTTTAGTGTTGGCCTACTATGGCCATGTGGTATCCTCCACATAAAATGTATACAATATACTCATACTAGCCTATTGTGGTTGTATGGTATCATTCACACAAAATGCATACAATATATTCATACTAGCCCACTGTGGCCATATGGTATCATTCACACAAAATGCATACAATATATTCGTACTAGCCCACTATGGCCATTTGGTATCATTCACACAAAATGCATATAATCAATAAAAATAAGGTAAAATATCTTGTTTTAATCATAGCCTCCACCATGATGAAGGTTACCTATTCTACTTTGTATGTAGTCTTTTCTGCCTTAATGCACTCCCTTTCTAAGTTTTCTTCCTCGCTCTCTCGTATCTTTTTTTCCTTCCTCTAGGCTTCTTGTCCCTCTTCCTCATGATATTCATCGTGATTTATTTTCATTTTTACAAGATAAAACCCTCTTCACGGACATAACTACCCACTATCTTATTAAAGCTCCCCTGAGGAGCATGCAACCATGGTCGAGCCTTTTAATTTGCAAGACTTACACTTGCACTACAATAGAATTCTATCCACTTTCTCCACACCTCGTGGAGTACGGGCTCATGCTTACTACTCAAATATAGTAGTTTTTACCACAATTTAATCTTGTCATGACAAGAAAGGGTTTAAGACTAAAGTATACAATTCAATTATATATATTATATATATCAATATACAAAATAATAGAAACTACAATCCTATAATGACACAATTGTTGCAATAGCAAAATTATGGTGTTACATTGATTGTGCAACAAGCTGGTAGTAGGGATTGAGGTTTTCTTCTCCCTCAAAACCTTAAACTGACGTCAACAGAGTTAAATTAGTACTGAAAGGAATAAAATATACGTGTGTCAAGAAGTTCAACAAAGGGAAAAGGATAATATCTATTCTTATAATACTTCCTAAATATCTCTTGACCAATTCAATGAAGTCGTTGGAAGCCTTTCCGAAAGGACAAATCAACAATGGTCGATATTGTTAGGAATTATTAGTGCATGACATAGAATAATGTAATAAATAATAAATTAACATGTTAATGTTAATTTATTAGATGTTAGTTTTTAGTTAGTTATTAGTTATGTGGTAGTTGGTAGTTAGTGGTTTGGGTAGTTAGTAAGTTGAATGGCTTTATAAAGCCATAGAATGTAATCATTTGAAGTGTTGAAGATGAATGATTGATTGTTGTTGATGAGGTTGAGCCTTGGGCTCTTCTTCATTGTGTTGCCATTTTCAATATGGTATTAGAGTAGGTGTCCTATGAGACCTCTCTGTTTGCCTTCCATTCACTTGTATTCCCTCCAAAATGATGCAAACAAAGGACTAGTGGATACCACGAACCTCACGTGAAATCTGGAGTTTGTAGCATCCACTCTTCTTGTATATTTGTCAATGGTACTAGAGGATACCACAGACCTCGCAGGGAACCTATTGACATTCACCATTCATGTGCATTGCCTTTCTCTTCCATTTTGTACATTATTTTCATAGTATTTTCCTCTATTTTGTTCATTCTCATAGTCAAGATCAGAAAAAATTAAAAATTTATACATTCAAAGTTGGAGAAATCTTTGGTGTTACAGAAATTTGTTTTATACCAGTATCAATAAAACAACGATATCTTTCTCATTTTGTAATGAAATTTAGAAATTTAAAATGTTTTGAAAAGATGTTAAAGAGGATACTAAAACAAAGAAATCATTTGAGAATGAAGTTAATAATTATTGAGCAGTTTGATGCATAAGTTAGAGGTAAAAATGTAATATTTTTTCAACAATTATAAATGGAGAAATAAGGGTTTTGGAATCATAAGGATGTAATAGATTTTTTATTTGCACATTGTAATTGGATGCATTATTAGGAGACATCCAAAGAAAATTTTTCAATGAAGGGAGAAAGTATGAGACATGTTGATTGTTGATATTGCAGCATCAAAATGTAGTCCCTATGTTAGCACTAAAGGGGGGTGTTAGGAATTATTAGTGCATGACATAGAATAATGTAATAAATAATAAATTAACATGTTAATGTTAATTTATTAGATGTTAGTTTTTAGTTAGTTATTAGTTATGTGTTAGTTGGTAGTTAGTGGTTTGGGTAGTTAGTAAGTTGAATGGCTTTATAAATCCATAGAATGTAATCAATTGAAGTGTTGAAGATGAATGATTGATTGTCGTTAATGTGGTTGAGCCTTGGGCTCTTCTTCTTTGTGTTGCATTTTCAATAGATCTAAGATTAACTCAACAAGGAAAGTTAATTGACACATACCTTGTCTCAAGAAGGTTCACGTAATGTTCAATTTGGAACTCAAATGGCAAACCTAAATTTTTCAAAATATCTATCCCCTTCTCTTTGGTGATGCTCTCCTTCCATTCTTGAAGGTAGAAATCTTTTTCTTGGTTACACTCACAGTCATACAAACTATGATCAGTGTATCATCAATAAATCATTATACATCATGTTTAAATAATTTCAATAACATGTAAGCTCATTTCAAATTCTAAGCATTAATCATAATTCATAAAATCAATGATTTATCCTGACATTTTCCTAAATGTCAAATCATTATTCTATGATGAATTAACCACTTAATCATATGAAAGTAAAAGTAAAACATAGTTAGAGTTTTGGGGATGTAACATATCTCTCCCCATAAGAATCACCATCTTCGATGATTTTATGTATCCAAAGTTTATAACATAAAAAGAGTTTTTTTCATCATAGTAAAAAGCTCAAAATAGATGGGGAAATCTTTGATAAATATCATCATAATTCTCCTAGGTAGCATTCCCTTCTGCATACTGGTCCCACTAGACCTTGCATTGAGTAATTTCATTATTACACAAGTGTAGGTTATGTATTTCAAGCACCTTGATGGGCTCAATCATTACAACCCTTGGGTCCTTCACCTATATGGCATTCCAATCAAGAATGGGAACATGATTATCTCCTGCAATATACTTTTTCAAATAAAAAACATGGAAAACATTATGCATCATGGAAAGGGTTGGTGGTAGAGCAATCCTGTATGCAACTGGGTTGACCTCTTCAAGAAATTCAAAGGGACCCACATACCTAGAAGCTCGTTTGGATGCCTTTCTAAACTTAATAGAACTCTTTTGTGGTTTGACCCTTAAGAGGAATTTCTCTCCTACTGAGAAATGTATTGCGATGTGTTTAGCATTTGCAAATTTTTTCTTCCTATCCTTCTCTTCCGCTAGTATTTTCTTAATCAGATGGACTTACTCTTCCATTTCTAATAGCATTTCTAGACCAAGGCTAATCCTATCTTCTAGCTTATCCCAGCTTATAGGAGTTCAGAACTTTCTTCCATATAATGCTTCAAATGGAGCCATCTTGATAGCGGAATGATAGGAATTATTGTAAGCAAATTCCACCAGAGGAAGGTAATCTTCCCACTTGTATTTCTGGTCCATGCAATACATTCTCAATAGGTCTTCCAACACTTGGTTTACTCTTTCTAACTAGCCATCCATTTGTAGAAGATAAGATGAGATTATGTTTAGTTGAGTTCCAAGTGAGGAAAACAAGGTTTTCCAAAACCTTGATGTCATGTGGGCATCCCTATCTGAGATAATCTTCTCAGGAATACTATGCAATATGAATACTTCTTGCACAGATTTGTGAGCTATGACTAGTGCTCCATCTATCAAATTCCTGGATATGAAATGTGCTACCTTAGTGAGTCTATCCACTACTACCAAAATAGCATTATGTCTATTTCTAGACATAGGAAGTCCTTGTACAAAGTCCATGCTAATGATTTTCCCTTTCCATTCTAGAATCTCATGAGGGTATAGAAGTTCTACTGGGTGATGGTGTTTTGCTTTCACCCTCTAGCATTCTAGATATCCAGCTACAAACCTTGTAGCATCCATCTTCATTCCATTCTAGAAATATAATGGTTTTACATCAGCTAGCAATTTCATCACTCCAGGATGTCCTGAATATGGTGTAGAATGAACCTCTTTCCACATGATATTCCTTAACTCCTCAGAGTTCAGAATGTAAATTCTTCCTTTAAACCTTAATAGTCCATTTGGTTCAAAGTGGAATCCATCATACCTAGAATCATGAGGATTATCCATAAGGGCTTGTTTTACCTTCTCATAGAAGTCATCTCCCTTGGACTTTTGTAACACCTGATTCTGTTACCTCATTTTCAAAATTTTCTAAAGCATTCATATGTTAAGTCATTTCCATCCTTTATTTGTCATTATTCATGCTTTCTTTCCAAGTCATGCCTCCTTATTTAGTCATTTTTATTCATAATTGGCAATCCCCTAACATTTTGAACCTCTGTCGACGGGTTCAAAAGTTCTTGAACCTCCCGATCCCCTGACTCTTCACAAAACTTGTGTCTTTAAAGTTTATCTAAATGGTCATTTGTCATCTTGTTAAAGGGAAGTCTTTCTCATCGGAGGGTCATAAGTTCATTGAACTTCTGAACCCTCGGTCTTTTGGTTCAAGAGTTCTCAAGATCTTTGATGCCTCGACTCGATGCATCCGTTACTTCTATAGTGCTATCTATCAAAGTTATTGTTGTGTACTAAGAAGTGACACATGTCAATTTGCAATAAATTTAGAATGTTGGGAAAGGTGTGGGCACTCTTTTCAGAGGGAAACAAAGGGGAATATTTATGAATTTTGAAGTACGATCCGCCACCAGAATTAAATGAAATTATGGAAAAATTAATAAGATTTGAAACGAGACTTGGATAAATTTATCACCTTGTAAGGAAAAGCATCATTATACCATGAAGGAGATACACTGAAGGAGCTTCCAGTCCCGCCACTAATAGAGAATTCATAGAAATCTTCACATATAGGTCAGGATAATTGGCTTTTCTCCTCATCTCTCTCTCTTGTCGTGACAGTATAATTATGATTCACTGGTTTGGGAAGAACAATTTCTTTTTCATGAATCTAGATAGTGCTTTTTTCTCAAAGGTATTGTGGACCTCTTTTGCATCCTTGATTGGTTCAAAGTTTTTTGCTTCTTGGTTTCTTAAACTAGTCAAAATGAAATATAAGTTCCAGGAGTCTCTTTTTGTTTCTATTGTGGAAAATAGTCTATCAAAAGTGAGGGATACAAACCTTGGTCATGTGGACTTAGAAGATTTTTGGGAAAGAATGCATTGAGAAACCAAGTCCTCCCTTGTGAACAAAATTGTAAGTAGTGGGTTAGACCAAGTTGGAGATTTCCCACCTGCTATACCTTACCCAAACATAGTTGTAGCATGCGCAAATAATTACTTTCCTAATTCACAAGAGATACGAGCCTCTGATGGCTTCATGATAAATAAAATTGATTTAGAAGTTGTTTCTCATGCTTTGAAATTAGTGGATTATGAGGAATTTGTCGATGTTTCTTTTACTACTAGCTGAGGATTTTATTGGGATAAGAAACACTGGGGTCAAAGTCGTATTGTCAAAAAGCTAGCTTGAAGTTGAGAAGAAAGGGAAGTCTAGGCCCCCTACCAATTTGAAAAGAGGTCACTTTAAGGAGGAAATCTCCAAAATGATCACTCTACTGCATCATGTCATTGGGAGCATTGATTTTGACTCTTTTGAATACTAGACATGCCAATTTATTTTACTCATTTTTGGTGAATCTCAACACATAGATTGGGCTAAACTTATAAGCAAACACATGCACAAGTAGCTAGTGAACTTTCCACAAAAGGTGACTTTTCATATGTGTTCTCTTTTGGTTTACATTCTAGTCAGTAGAAAGGTTGTTTGGCCTAGTTTGAGGACCCAAGGGTCTCCCACCCCAGACACACCTGTGTATTGTCTTTTCCCACAGTTACAAAAGAGCATCAGAATGAAAGACTTCTACAGAGTGAATGATGCTTTCCTAATATTATCTACAAAGAGAATTGAAGGTTCCTTGAAGAGAAGGCTCTCCCTTGAAGTAGCTGCTCTGGTAATAAATTTTGGAATTTTTTATATTCAATTTGATCACTTTTCATATTTGAGAATTGGGCGTTATGAAAATGCCACGTTAAAATTACCAAGGTACCCTTTGGATTTTCTTGTGCTTTTAGAAGTTTGCCACTAGATGGTAGTTGTGAATGTCAAATATCATGCTATGAAGAAGAAGGGGTACTCCTTTCCTCTATCCATATCTTTCTTTTCTTGTAAAAGTAATGACAGTGCCTGAAATGTCAAGAATTTGTTGGCGGAGTATAATTTCCACTCATTCCCTGTAAGATTAGCTTTTGGCAGTAAGAATTTTATGAAAAAGAATATGTACAGAAGCATCCTATACATACATAAGCCTCATATTAAGGATTATTGAGAGGATTGCATAGATGAAAGAGAAATGCAGAGAAGGAGCTAGATGAGGTTGACTATTGATCAAGCTTGTGCTTTTGACTTGCCATTACAAGTCCCTAAAAGTGTAGATGATAACTCAAACATTCAGGATGAAGGTTATCATGGTGCCACTTTGCAACCCCTACCTCCAATGTGATGGTTTGAAAAAGAGGTCACGGACCTGATGTTTTTTTCTTTTCATGTATTAAGGAGAATTGAAAAATGGCTTGACAGGAAATTCAGGGAACAGGTAGGCTCTTCAACCCCAAAAGAATCAACTACAAGGGAATAGAGTAAATATCAAGCCACTCATACTCCCAGAAGCACATCGAGTTTGGAGCCAACTCTTCATAGACTTGGCTCACAATCAAGTGGAGATGGTGAACAACCTAAGGATATAGGGAGATTGAAATCTTCTTATGAGTAGGATAGCCAGCTTGTGCTTTCGAGTGTGATAGCTGACAAGAGATTGGCTACTTCACAATTGCAAGCAGACCATGTGCCCCCTTCTAACTCTCTTGCAATAGATAATGATACTTTGATTTTTAATCATATTGGTGAAGATAATGTGCTCTATTCATTGTTTGGTAATCCAATTTCTCCTGGTTTGAATGATCCTCTAGAACACAATACCCCTCCTGTGCATTCAAATGGTGTGGTTATGAATGTTGCTATTAATGCTAATATTTCCTCTTCATCATCTCCTGCTTGGTTGAGGAAATTTGTCAAGGAAATTTGTCAGGTAGGTGCAGGAGCACCTACCTGACAGCTGGCCTCCATGAGGCAGTTAGTTTGTTTTGAGTCTTGTTAATGTTTCCAAGAAGGTCTTATAAGACCAATGCATGTAATAAGGTCATGTTGACCATACTTTACTATTTTTAGATAGGTTGTTAGGACAGCTGTTATGCTGTATGTTCGGTTGGATCCTCCCAGCCGCTTGGAAGCTCCCAGCCGCTGGGAATCGAGTGGTAGTACTCGCAGGAGATCCTATTTATGCATGAGGATCGGTTGGTTTTAGACATTGAGCAGAGGAGTTAGATTGCAGAGAGAGACTGAGTATTGTATTTGCATCTTTTGAAATCAATAAAGAGATCCTGTTGTGTCAATTCTCTGTTTGGATTCCTTTGGGTAACCGATTTGCTGTTTTGGTGGTTGCATGGATTCGCTGATCCATTCCATCGGTTGATTCGTCGAATCGGTGGAATGGCCATGTATAATAGCTTAGGGTTTAGTCTGCATTTTGTGTTTGTTTGCATGCAGGTGCGCAGGATCGCAGTCAAAAGGTGTTGAGAACCCTAGCATGGGTATGTGCTAGGTCATGCTGGTTGTTAGAGTCTGGAAGGTTGTCCAGGAAGCGGATCGGGTCACCTCAGGAGGTTCGGCGGATCAAAATTCGCTAAGGTTGGAAAATCCATTGCAACGGCATCATCAGGATATTTCTGTGTATATCCTGCAGGTACTTCGGGCGTCATCCGAGTAGATGAAGGTGAGCATGATGCAATCGTTTGCATAAGGGGAAAGCGTTTCGGGGTGATCATCATCAGGTGTTGCCGAGGAGGAGCATATCGGCATAAGGTAGAAGATCGGGTTGATAAAACCATCACGGGCCGATAATGTTATGTTTGGCCGACAACAGGATATTGAAAGAGCTGCATGTGACGTCATCGTCATCAGGATAATCGTCATCAGGATATCGGGGTGATGTAAGCATCGAAGGAAAGGTGCATGAGGTTGTCGTCATCAGGATATATGGGAGGAACCGGATGTTCTATATCCTGCTGACGAACATGATGTTGAACATCATGATGCTGAAGATAGAGGTTGGCGATAAGATGAACAGTGATTGTCAGGAGGATGATGGCGCTTGCCGAATGTGATGATGCTGTCGATAGCCGGATATGATGATGCTGCTGACAGACGAAGAGTCGAAGGTTTGTCTGCAGGAGGATATCGGTCGGCAAGAGAAAATATGATGATGCTGACAATGTTAACAGAAAATATGATGATGATGATGGGTTTTAGACATACATGCTGTATGTCAAGGTTTTAGTGTGGATACCTCTGCATTATAGTGGTATCAGAGCTCAGCAAAAGGTCTGGGCTATTGTGTGTTGATTCTGTCACTGAAAGGACAGAGGTAGAGAAGTGAGAGGTTGACAAAATGCCTCCGAAAGGTAATGGTACTGCAAGAGAATTGCAGGAGATGAAGGAAAAACATGCCAGAGAGATGAGGAAGATGAAGGAGCTTGCTGAAGCACTTCAAGCCAGGCTTGTAGCCCTAGAAAAGAACAAAAAGAGGGAAGTGGAAGACAGTGAGTCTGAAGAAGATGAAGATACTGTTGAAGAGTATGAAGAGGTAGCTGAAGATCTGGATGCTGAAGACCAGAGATTTGCAAAACTGTTAAAGGCAGTGCAGAGTGATAAACCTAAGGTAAAGGTTGATGTTTCCAAGTATAATGGAAGTTTGAATGCAGATGAGTTGCTGGATTGGATTGCTGCACTTGATAATCACTTTGAATGTGAAGATGTTGCTGAGGATCAGAAGGTAAAGATTGCAAAGACCAAGTTAGGAGGTCATGCTTTGGTATGGTGGGATTATGTACAATCCGAGAGAAGGAAACAAGGAAAGTCAAAGATCACTTCATGGGATAAAATGGTAGCAAGGATAAAAGGTAAATTCTTGCCTAGGGATTATGAAATTCAGATGTTTAAGAAGCTGCAATTTTTAAGGCAGAAGGAAATGGATGTGAAGGCATATACTGAGGAGTTTTATAAGTTGAGTATGAGATCTAGTCATCATGAGAATGAGGTAGAAAAGGTGGCTAGGTACTTGGCTGGCTTGAGATTGAACATACAGGATGAGTTAGTTTTAGCTAACCCTAAGAATGTGGAAGATTGTTATCAAATGGCAATCAGGATTAAAGAAAAGATGAATAGGGGACAAGATAAGTCCATGAGAGGAAGAGGAAACAATATGAGGGGAAGAGGATTAGCCCCTACAACAAGGCAAACCAATGAGGGTCAAGAAGACACTGGTAAAGGACAGGGACAGTCTGATTTCAGAGGTGGATGGAAAGGTAATAAAGGTAGATTTGGAAGTGGTAGAGGTTCTACTACATTTTCAGGCAAGTGTTACACCTGTGGTGAGTTTGGACACCCATTTTTTAAATGTCCAGAAAGCAAAGGTTCATCATCCAGAAATGATAGAACGAATGACAAGAGAGTACAACTTGTGCAAGAAGAGAAAGTAGAGCAAAGTGTGCAGAGTTCAAACACTTATCAAGGAGATAGGGATCCTGACGGTTATGGATATCCTAAGGAGGGAGAAGCATTGATGCTAAGAAGAACTAGTTTGCAGGCATCAAAGGATATGATGCAAAGAAGAGCTCTTTTCAAGACCACATGCAAGAGCAAAGGTAAAGTGTGTAAGGTTGTCATTGATACTGGTTCAACAGACAACATGGTATATCAGGAGATGGTGGATAAACTAAATTTGGAAAGGATTCCACACCATCACCCTTACAAGGCATCTTGGGTGAGTGATAGTCAATCACTTTTTATCTATGAACAGGCATATGTGGATTTTCAGATTGGAGCATATCATGATAGAGTTTTGTGTGACATTTTGCCCATGGAATGTTGTCACCTACTATTGGGTAGACCATGGCAATTTGATAGGAGGGTACTGTATGATGGGTATGCTAATACCTACACCATCAAGAAAGATGGGAAGACTATTATGTTGATGCCATTGCAGGCAAATGCTGTGGTACAGAAGGCAGCCAAAATCATTTTAGTGGGAAAGAAGGAGTTTGTGTAGATGCCTATAGGAGCAGGCATAAAGGCAGTTGAGGACACTGTAGGGAAAGAAGTTGTTAAGGACAACAGGTTGAAGAAAGTTACAGTTTTGACTGACAGAGGTCAGCAGCAGGTGTAGAAACAGGTTTGCAAACAGCAACCAGTTGAGAGGAATGACAAGGATGTTGTCATAGTTGGGACTATTGTTTGTGCTATAAAGGTTGAAAGGAAGATAGAGTTGAACATTGCAGAAGTTCAAGAGGCAGTTCAGACAGAGGTTCTGGTCAGACAACCTGACAAACACAAGGTATGTGAGAGAAGGGCCTACATTGACAGGCATGAGGATTTACTTGTAAGAAAGCAAGCTACAGTTCAGAAGTCTTGGAGCAGCCAAGAGCCAGCAGAGGACAAGGCTGGAACAGGTCAGAACACTGACATGACAAAGTGTAAAGGTGGAGGACTTCCACAACCTAACTCATGGGACATGAGTTCTTTTCTGTTGGGGAGTATGGTGCAGGAGCACCTACCTGACAGCTGGCCTCCATGAGGCAGTTAGTTTGTTTTGAGTCTTGTTAATGTTTCCAAGAAGGTCTTATAAGACCAATGCATGTAATAAGGTCATGTTGACCATACTTTACTATTTTTAGATAGGTTGTTAGGACAGCTATTATGCTGTATGTTCGGTTGGATCCTCCCAGCCGCTTGGAAGCTCCCAGCCGCTGGGAATCGAGTGGTAGTACTCGCAAGAGATCCTATTTATGCATGAGGATCGGTTGGTTTTAGACATTGAGCAGAGGAGTTAGATTGCAGAGAGAGACTGAGTATTGTATTTACATCTTTTGAAATCAATAAAGAGATCTTGTTGTGTCAATTCTCTGTTTGGATTCCTTTGGGTAATCGATTTGCTATTTTGGTGGTTGCATGGATTCGCTGATCCATTCCACCGGTTGATTCGTCGAATCGGTGGAATGGCCATGTATAATAGCTTAGGGTTTAGTCTGCATTTTGTGTTTGTTTGCATGCAGGTGCGCAGGATCGCAGTCGAAAGGTGTTGAGAACCCTAGCATGGGTATGTGCTAGGTCGTGCTGGTTGTTAGAGTCTGGAAGGTTGTCCAGGAAGTGGATCGGGTCACCTCAAGAGGTTCGGCGGATCGAAATTCGCTAAGGTTGGAAAATCCATCGCAACGGCATCATCAGGATATTTCTGTGTATATCCTACAGGTACTTCAGGCGTCATCCGAGTAGATGAAGGTGAGCATGATGCAATCGTTTGCATAAGGAGAAAGTGTTTCAGGGTGATCATCATCAGGTGTTGCCGAGGAGGAGCGTATCGGCATAAGGTAGAAGATCGGGTTGATAAAACCATCGCGGGCCGATAATGTTATGTTTGGCCGACAACAGGATATTGAAAGAGCTGCATGTGACGTCATCGTCATCAGGATAATCGTCATCAGGATATCGGGGTGACGTAAGCATCGAAGGAAAGGTGCATGAGGTTGTCGTCATCAGGATATATGGGAGGAACCGGATGTTCTATATCCTGCTGACGAACATGATGTTGAACATCATGATGCTGAAGATAGAGGTTGGCGATAAGATGAACAGTGATCGTCAGGAGGATGATCGCGCTTGCCGAATGTGATGATGCTGCCGATAGCCGGATATGATGATGCTGCTGATAGACGAAGAGTCGAAGGTTTGTCTGCAGGAGGATATCGGTCGGCAAGAGAAAATATGATGATGCTGACAATGTTAACAGAAAATATGATGATGATGATGGGTTTTAGACATACATGCTGTATGTCAAGGTTTTAGTGTGGATACCTCTGCATCATTATGAATGTTGCTATTAATGCTAATATTTCCTCTTCATCATCTCCTGCTTGGTTGAGGAAATTTGTCAAGAAAAAGAAAAGGTATGCCCCCATGATTGACACCAGTATAGGCATCATGCCCAAACTATTACAAGATACACCTAAGTCGAAAAGGGCTAAAAGGATGTCGAGAATAGTAGCAGACCCTTCTACAGGGCATCACATTTTGGAAATTATAGATGCTGTGGGTGGCAAGAATGAAGATGAGGTGACTAAAGATGGCTTCAATTTAAGTTGAGTTGATATGGGACCTTGTACTATCGAGGGATAAATCTACCATGCTAAGTTCTCTATTAGTAATTTGTCAAAAAGAATTAAGAAGAAACAAAAAGAGAATGCCAAATTGCAAGCACAAGTGAGGTCCTTAACTTTGTTTATTGAATCTATCCTTAAGATTACTACCCAACCCACAGATGAGTTGCCAAGCATAAGCATAGATGGCCCAAATCCCAATCTGTTAAAGCAAATTAAATAGTGCTAAGCTCTAGGCAATGTCATTGAGTAGTGGGTTGAAAAGGTAACTCTTGATGGTTTGATTTATATCAAGGAATCTGTAAAATTATATAATTCTATTTTTAGCAAAAGAGAAGCATTGGCCATTGAGTTTCAGATTGTAAGAAAAGATAATAGTAGCCTTTTAATGGTTTCCAAAGAAGTGCAAGAAATGGCCGATATGGACATCAATAGTCTTATGGCCAAGAAAATTTTGAATGATCCTAAAGAAATGGAAACTACTTGTAGTTGGACACACTTGAATGAAAAATGTTTGTAATGGGAGTAGTAGAGGAGGAAATGAGAAATAATCTAACTCATTATTTCATAGATCAAAGGTATCTTAAGGGCAACTTTACAATTCTAGACATAGAATCTTTTGATGAGGATGAGAACAAACTACTTGAGATAAAGGAAATGAACCTAAATTTCAAGAAGATAGTCAATGAAGAAATAGTGGCTATTGATGTGATCATTGGTGAATCATTTGGGAATATAGGAAGATTAGCAACTTACATTAGAACTTTCAAAAGTGAAATAGACAGAGTTCATAAGAGGATAATAGATGCAGATTAGATGATAAGCAAAAGGAAAGTTTCAAGATAGTATGACTGGAAGTCAAAGCGGCAAACAATTATCAGTAATCATTATCAATTATCGAATGTATAAAGTGAAGTTGCAAGCACAAGAAAACCAAACGGCACAAGTGCATTCAGTTTCTGAAGACAAATAAAGCAAGGAGAAGGAAGCGGTGTAAAGGGAGGCTCCCCTCGATGATGATGTGGTGATTATCAATTGATTGATTTATCATATGCTTTAGTATTTTTATTCTTGCAAGAAAACTATTGGCTTTGGAGAGCTATTTATCTAGATTATGTTTATTTTAAAACATCTTTAAATCGGTTGTCCCCAAGAAGCCATTATTATTTTTTAAAATAGTTATGGTGACAAGGCTATATATGCTAGAAGCCTATTGATGTTAAGAATCTTTGGAAAACTTTGTTTTAATTGGAGATCAATTTTGATGTGTTATTACTTTCAGTTACTTTGATATATGAATTGAAATTGGTACATTAGGAATTCAATGATCATATACTTTGTGTTATGGTTATCTGAATGTTTATTCTTCCTATGTTAAATATGTTTCTGGTTTGCTGATTATTAGTTTTGTGTTAAAGTTATTGGATGATTCTATTCTTGCTCATTGTTGTGGATATTTATCTTTCGATGAATGTGTAAACACCTAAAAATGTCTTTTACCATCAAACCGACTCCTGACATCCCTAATCATGTCAATTTCCCTCCAAACCAATTAATTAAATTTTATTTAATTAATTATCCCTCCATTATCCTATTTTCCATCATTTTATCCCCAAAATTGAATTAATTTCATTAATTCAATAGTCCAAATCTTAGCCAATTGATTTAATAAATATGCAATATTTATTAAAGCAATTTCCCGTTTCTCACTAAATCTAATTAATTAGTTAAAACCATGTTAACTAATTAATTCAGCCTATTAATTAACCTATCCCTACCCTAGACAATTAAATAGATATTATTTAATTGTCTACCCTAGCCTACCTCATCCTAGCCCTAGGATTAATTAAATGAAACCTATGATTAATTAATCCTAACCCCTTCATTTGGGTGGTCAAACCTTGTTTAACACCCTTCCCCACATCCTCCAAATAAAAAATTGAATTAAATCCACATAAGTCAATTTTTTATTTAAAAACATCCTACATCACATTTAATTTTCCTTACAAACCCATACTCATTTATTTCCTCTCTTCCCCAAATGAATTTTTAATCATTTGCATTCCCCCATATGAATCTTTAATTCCAAAATAATCCTTCATCCCCATGCTCATTTAATAACTCCTTTTCCCAAAATAAATAAAAGATTCACTTTTATTCGTAGCCCTCCATTCATTCAAGATTGAATCTAGGCCCTCCACATCAGTTTTATCCTCCACCATTGATCTTCCAAATCAATCTCCACCCTTGGATCAAAATCCCTTCCAAAAATCTATAAATAGAACCTCTCTCCATCTATTTTCATCATCCAAGTTTGATGCAAAGTTACCATGTCAAAATCTCCATTGAGCTAGAATAGTGAGTTGCAAATTAGAGTAGCATTTCACATTCAAATCTATTGTCTAGGGATAATCATGTCTTAGGAGTTCTTGGGTGCATACTCCTACTTCCCTTGATGAGATTGGGTTTTACATGTGAGGTATAACTTCTTGTGTTTATTTGCATTTAGTTTTGTGTTTCTATCTCATTTTGTTCACCTAATCTACATTTGGCACGCCCGGTGGGACCCACAAGGCCCAATTCTAATCAATTTTTGTGAGTTTTGGTGTGAATTACATGTTTTTGTAGGTGCAACACCATCCACCCCTCACAGTGGCACTATCTCTGGCGAGTATTGGCGCTATACTCTATTTTAGTGCAATCCCTGCGGAGCATTTTTCTCATTATTAGTCTAACCCCCCACTCACATGTCTCATTTCTAATGGTCTTCCTGCTACTTTTGTGCCTAAACTACTCTTTGTTTTGTAGGAATAATAGGAAACACAAGGGGAAGTTATGCCAAATTTTTCATAAAAATTATACATGCACTTTGGCTTCTCCTTTGTCTTGTTTTCCATTTTATCAATACTAACAATGCTAATGGGATCTCTTAATGTGTGCAGCCTAACACTCTATTTTGGTTAGGAGGTCTCCTTTTTTTGCAGGTCGGATGCATTCAGCCCCGTATCGACGTTATCCGCTCATATTGGCTCTATCCGCAGGTGTAACCAGACTGTTTGACAAGTCGCGCAGTGGCGCATTCCTAGACCTATTTTAGTGCTATTCCTTCTTTTAGCACTTTATCTATATTGTATTGGCACTATGCACTGTATTAGCACCTTCTGTGAAATTTTGTAGCGCGATCTTCTATTTTGGCACTTTCGAGGTCTCATATTAGCGCTATTTATTTAATTAGCGCTATTTGTATAAGGGTTGGGTTCTGTCTGTTTCCTGTCCGCAGTAGTGCTATTGGACCTCTATTTTAGCACTATTCTAAAAACTAACTTTGCTAGCTGTGCAGGTACTGACAAGTGTTTTTGCAGGTCTTTGCTATCATTTCACGGATACTAACAAACTTTGGCAGGGCGGTTTTATCTCTAGTTTAGAAAAAACACTTCAATTTGCAACTTAAAATGAACCCTTTGCATGCTAGTTACACAATATTTTGATTTGGTGCAATAAAACTGAACAACAACAAACAAATCTTTGTGTGTGTGTGTGCCCAACATTTAAAATTTGGTGTTCCAAAATTTACAATTTGTGTGCCAACAACAACAATCTAAACACTTCAATTTGGGCTTTTAAAAAGAACCACAAATTGCATCAATTGAAAGCATTGGGTTAAAAAGCACAACAATCTTGCATTCTTCACTCATTTAATCAAGAAAATTGTTTTAAATTGTGTGAAGTGTTTTCGTGGTTTGTGTTAGTAGTGTGAGAAGTGTATGCTCTTCCCTCGCACCATTTGGTGACCTTGGGAATCAAAAGCTCCTCACAATACTTGCATTAATCACCCTCAACATAATCCAAAGAAATAAAATGAACCATGTTTAATGTGATGCAATCATAAAGAATACATATGCTCTCCCCTCACATCTTTGTATGAACTTGGGGATCAAAAGTATTTTTGTGATTGTATTGCTTTTGTTAATCTTTAGAGGGCCTGCCACCCCTCTTTGAAAGGTGGGAATCACCCAAGCGGCATCAAGCTAAAGCCAAGCTCTTCCAAGCCGCTATATAAAATAAGGTGTTTGTGACGAAAGTCATAGACAACAGGTGTTGTTTTGTTATACCGACAGCCAACCTCCCCCAAAACCCTCCAAGGCGTAACCCTTGGAGGCTGAGAGACTCCATAACGGAGAGTAGTGCTGCCGCATGTATAACCACCTGAATGGATGCCCTTACTACGAACCATTGTTTGGCAAGCCAAAATCCTTCTATTGGTTGATGCAGAAGGGAAACCTTTGAAGCGTCCCTGATTCATGCGGTTCTTAGCCAAGGTAGTAGGGATAATCTAAAGGTTTGGTGAGGGACAAGCCTTATAAGAAACCTAGATCTTGGTATGTGTGAGAAGTGTGTGCAATTGTAAGGAGGAGCTGGTGCTACCAAGATCCTAGAGCTACCTGCTTTGAATAGGCACAGCTAGGGGATTCAACAAATATTGTCACATCCTTGCCTTAGGTTGTTCAAAGTGCTTGTTAAATAAAATCACACATCTATTTTTTAAAACAAAGCAAAATCTTGATTATTGTGTGATTATTGTGCTTGAATTGTTGAGACAAACCAAATCATTTGATCACATTCCAAACAAAGAAAATCTAAAATTGCCATAAAAATTTGTCTTTTTAGGACCTCGACAAACATTGTCTTGTTTTAGCGCCATCTCTGTCTGACTTTGGCACCATTTCACTTGTGGATTGGTGCTATTTTCAGATTGACTTGCCTAAAACTAAGACCTATCCAGTTGTGATCTTCACCATCTGCTCTGCCATAATCCATATTCACCTTCCAAAAATCTGACAATAGTCTATCCATTTTCTTCAAAAATTTCCAAAATCACACCTTCTCTTTGACCTTAGAGGATCAATCACCACCATTGTTGGACCCCTTTGCTACATCATAATCATCCCAAATCCATATCTATCGATTCCCCCTTAAATCTTTTTGCATATCTCCTTGGACCAAAACAAATCATTTCAAAAAATCCAAATCCAAATCAAAACACCCATCAACAAATCATCAACCAAAGCTTGTCATCCTTTTTGAGCCAAAGTTAGATCTAGATCTCACCATTAACATCACATTTTCCTTGAAAAGTCATTAGTCTACCTTTCAAGAAAACCAAATCACCCCTCTTTGCGTAAGGTCATTAGTCTACCCCAAACAAAGAAAAACATCCATTTGTGCCAACACCAAAATCTAGATCTTGCCTAAAGCTCAACTTGTCGACCATCAAGTCATTCCAAAAACATCGTCCTAATCATCCTAATTAGTCAAAATCAACATCAAAATCAAAACCCCTTCCATCAAAATCATCCTCAAAACACACATCATCATATATCTTTGGTCCAAAATTTGTGCAAAATCAATATCGTCCATTCGTATCACCCTTAGGTTAAAACCTTAAAAAAGACATATCGATCTTCACCACATCCTCTCTTCTACTCCATCTCACTACCACATCCATCTTTGGGTCCAACATTATCAATCAGATTCTCTAAGCTCTCCATCCCCATTCCACTCTACTTCTAGAAATCAAACCCATACGCGTGCATGCCCATCACGAGATCACAACACAAAAAGAATCAAGAAATGGCAGAACATTGGCAATTTGGCGTGCCTAACACCAATAGCAACAACATACGCATCTATCAAATATACAACCCACCTACATACTCTTACATCCCCCCATACAGTCCCAATGAAAATCCTTTTCATTACTTACAACAAATACAACTACCACCACCACCAACACAAAATGTCCCCAACATTTCCCAAGATGATCTAGATGTCTTGAGCTTTACACAAGACGCTAATAACATGGACCTACTTGATAAAATCCTAAGGTCAGACCCAAGTAGATATCTTGATCATCTTCTCAAAATTGGTGCTAAACTCCCCCCCATCATGACATCATCACAACCATCCACCTCTACAATCGTCCCTACCCCATCAAATACCCAAGCATCTACATCACATACCTAACCCACCATCTCACAAACGTCAACACCTATCATATCTACCACATCCACAAGCTCAACCACTACCACATCTACAATTCCCACATGTACCGCCATCCCTACCATCTCCCAACCCGTCATCACCTCTACTACCACAGCTACAATAAACCCTTCCATTTCACAAATCACCCTAGGCATACACGAAAACATCACACATGCAAGTACCTCCACGAGTGTGCCTCCACCCAAACCCCAAACCATAGTATACCTATGACAATTATTCTCACAACCACCTCATAATACATCCAACCCACCTAACATCCACCTATCTAACGCCAATCCATCCAATGTCACGTACCCACATAATCCCATAAATCAACATAATCCCAATCCCTAAATACCACCACATATTCTCCAACAACTCCCTGCGTATCAACAACACCAAGCACACATCAACCAAAACACCAACCCACAATATCAAAACTTCAGCCAAACAAACCTCCAACACCAAATCCCACCCCATCTCCAACATCTCACTAATCAACAAACCTACACACCCCAACCACCACAACCACAGGATCTCACAGCCATTGTACACTCCTTGATCCAAAAGGTAGACGACATGCAAACTAGGGGCAAGCGTAAACACTATTCCTTCGAGGATATTTGCCCCTATCCATTTGATCACACATTGTACATGCCTCCTTCCCCAAGAACTTTGAAACACCAAAATTTGACAAATACAAGGGAAAGGGAGACCCTAGGGACCACCTTAGGGAGTTCTACATCACTTGCTTAGAAGTCTCTAATAACAATACATATCTTATGAGACTCTTCCCAAGAAGCCTCGGCGGTCAAGCCGCTGAATGGTTTGCACATCTTCCACTAGGCATTAGGACTTTCCCCGAGCTTGCAGAAAAATTTGTAAACCATTTCTCCTACAACTTCGAGCATGAAATGTCTATGACAGACCTTTGCAACACCAAACAAAAGAACGAAGAATCCTTTGCCTCTTTCTTGCAAAGATGGCGAAGCTTAGCAAGCAAACTCCCATGGCCAATTCTGGAAAAATAACTCGTCACCATGTTTGTAACCAACCTCAACTAGGAATTAGGGTTTCATTTACAAATCCTTTGTGCATCTACCTTTGAAGAGGTCATCGACAAAGGTACCACTATCGAACAAGCCCTCATTGCCAAGGGCTCCATCAAACTGTACGATCCCAAATCCAACAACAATAACAACAATAACTACAAATCCAATAACAATACCCCCAATATAAACAACAATGCCAACACGCAATCAAATGACAAGTCACGTTATTGGGGGAAGAACAAGAAAAATCTAAACGACAGTGTCACGGATGTGAAAGTCATCCAACATATACAAAACCAAACACCTGCGCATACATATGCAACAAATGTACATAACCAGAGGGGTCAAACTAAACCACGCAAACCTCACAGACAATTTACACCCTTAGGGGAACCCATTGAAGACATCCTTGACATATGTCTCAAGCAAAGTTTGATCACGCTCCCACCCGTTAGACCCCATCAAGAGAATGAACTCAAAGCTGCATGGTACAATGAAAATGACTATTGCGAATACCACCGCATTGCAGGTCATAAAACAGCTGACTGCATGCAACTAAAACATTGCATCCAAGACCTTATAGATCAAAATCTCGTCAGCCTCGATCATAGTGCCCAACCATCACCAAACGCCAACCTCGGAGCTTACAAGGATCCCCTACCTAACCATAATAAAGCCTCCTCATCCAACCAAGCATACAATGTCACCCCACCACCTACATCCTATGACTCCATCGTAGGTCGAATAGAACCATCATCCCATCATGTCAACACAGTCACCATTCAGGCACAAGCACCTGATTACGCTGTTACAACCCTTGTGGCCATGTATCCATCCGCACAGCCCCTCCCACTGAACCAACACCTGCATCCACATAAGATCCCTTACCTCCTCATCCAACCACACGTCCATCACCTACCCACCAGTATAACCTCCTAGAACATCTAGGAAAGACACCCGCACAAATCTCCATACTTGAGTTGCTCCACACATCACCCCTTCACAAGGACATCCTCGACAAAGCACTTTTGCAGACTCAAGTACCTGCCAACTTGAATGTAACTCAATTCCAAGCCATGGTAGGACACATCGCCGTACCGCACCATCTCACCTTTTCAGAAAAGGACCTACTCGCCTCTGAACACATACATAACGATGCTCTACAGATCGAAGTCTGTATCCACAAGCACACCATTAAAAGAGTCTTAATAGATGGTGGCTCCGACCTCAACATATGCACTCTAAAATTGCTAAAACACTTGGGGTACTCCAATGTGGTTGTCGACACCAGCGAGTGCATCATGATCAAAGGCTATGATGACACCAAACGACTCTCTGAAGGCACCATCAAGCTTCCTATTCAAGTGGGACATAAAATACTGGAAACAAAATGTCAGGTTCTTGATCTCAATCTCCCCTACAACATCCTTCTCGGTAGACCATGGATTCATGCCATGCAAGTGTCCCATCCACCTTCCATCAATGCCTCAAATTCCCTCACAACGGCACAGAAGCCACAGTCTATGCCGATCCTTCCCCCTTCCAATACTACAGTTTTCTAGATGGCCACAACCAAACCTTCTGCCCATACAATAAAGCCACCACTGAAGCCAATCCAACAGGATCAAACTCATATGTCGACCTCGCAAACATTTCCACTACTTCATCCCAAGCACCTCCACCACCTGAGGTCCAGATCAAGCTAAGCGACATGGGATGTGGGGAATACGACCTGCACGGTACCTTTTGTGTGGGCACATTACCCAATCCTAAGACATTCGGCATCCCAAAAATAGAGGTAGTCAACACAGTCATCATCAAGTGCAAACCCTCACCCATCTTTGAGAAGAAACACCTTCTGGATCAGGATGTACTCAAAGATATCTCATCCTGGCTATACAAGGATGAAGAGCCTGAGTAAGAAGCCCCCACAATCCGAACAAAAATCTACGGCAAAGGCTTTGAAATTGTCAAAAGCATGGGCTATAAAGGACAAGGCGGTATTGGCCTTCATGAACAAGGAATCATAGAACCATTGCAAGCAACAAAGAATCCCTATACTCAAGGGTTAGGGTATGGTCAACCACAACGCATCCTCACTACCAGTGAATGTATCTTAGCTGAGGTCGCTATGGTCTCCTTAGACATCGACAATGTTAACGAAACGGGCCTTCAAGACTCCTTTAGTGACTTTGCCGATTTCTTCGACTCATCCATTTGTACCATCTACTTAGTCACCACTCTCGCTTCACCCTCCAATAACTTACCACTAGTTTACCCCAACCTCATTGATTGGGACCAACGAGGACCTCCTGTCTTTGACATAGCACCTAACGATGAGGCCATCGCCGAAATGATGGGGATCAAAGATCACTTCCCTTTGGGAGATCACAGAGCAAGATACATCATGGAACTCAATCCGAATGCCTATTTCAAGGAGACAACCCCTGCTTCCAGTCATAAAAACATAAAAATAAAAAATGGATCTGATGGTGAAAACCATTCCGTAGTAGTGTCAGATCCTAAAAAAGTAAAAACAAAAGACATATCTCCTGGTGAAAACCTCCATGAGGTGCTAGGAGATGGAAGCATGGGCCTTCCTAAGATAGACAAAGTATATCCAGACAAATCACCCATCTTGGTAGAACCAGCTCAGGAAATGAATCTTGGGGTAGAGGAAGAGTTGAAAATCACATACAGAGTAGAATCTCTCAGCATACAGGAACAGGAGAACTTCTTGTCCTTCTTCACACATAGAAATCACAATTTTGCATGGACCTGTGCAGACATGCCAGGGCTAGATCCCGCATTGGTTGTTCATCACCTTGCAGTATGCCTTGATGTGAAACCAGTCAAGCAGAAGCTCAGAAAAATGAATCCTTAGGTGGCTCTCCTTGTCAAAGCAGAGCTAAAGAAATTACTGGATGTTGGGTTCATTCGGCCAATTGATTATCCTGAATGGGTTTCAAACCTAGTACCAGTTGCTAAACTGGATGGCTGAATCCATTGTTGTACCGATTTCAAAGATCTCAACAAGGCCTGCCCAAAAGATGACTTCCCACTACCAAACATCGACATGATAGTGGATCTCACGGTAGGACATGAAATGTTATCCCTCATGGATGGTTTCTCAGGATATAACCAAATAAAAATCGCTGAAGAGGATCAGTACAAAATAACCTTCATATGCCCATGGGGAACATACTGCTGGGTGGTAATGCCATTTGGATTGAAGAATGCAGGAGCTACCTATCAAAGAGCTATGACCGTCATATTTCATGACCTTTTTCACCACATCATGGAAGACTACGTCGACGACTTACTAGGCAAATCAAAGACAAGAGAAGAACACCTAGATGTGTTGGCCAAGATCTTTGACCGGTTAGAGCAATATAATGTTCGCCTAAATCCAAAGAAGTGCGTCTTCGGTGTCACCTCAGGCAAACTTTTGGGATACATAGTCTCGAGAAGAGGAATTGAAGTTGATCCCGCAAAGGTCAAGGCCATCACTGAAATGCCTCCTCCAAAAACATTGAAATAGCTGAGAAGCCTGTAGGGGAAACTCCAATCTATCTGATGATTCTTTGCCCAACTTGCTGATAAGTGCCAACCATTCCAGCACCTCCTCAAAAAAGACATAGCTTTTGTCTGGAACACTTAGTGTCAGGATGCCTTTGACCAACTAAAAGAATACTTGGCTAATCCTCCTGTGCTAACTCCACCAAGGCAAGGTGAACCCCTCCTGCTTTACATCTCTGCAATAGAGACAGCTATCGGGGCCTTGCTAGCACAACTCGATGAACAGGGGAAGGAAAGAGCCATCTACTACATCAGCCGCACATTGATCTCTTATGAGCTCAACTATACCCAAATTGAACGAGCATGTCTAGCCCTCGTCTTTACTTCACAAAAGTTAAGACACTATATGCTCAATCACAAAACCAAGCTCATCGCTAAGATTGATCCACTGAAGTATCTGCTTAACAGAGCTACTCTTACTGGGAGAATGGCTAAATGGGTCATGATTCTCACTGAGTTTGACATTGAATACATGGAGAGAAAGGCCATCAAAGGGCAAGTTATAGCAGATCAGCTAGCTGAAGCACCTATTCCGGTAGAACATCCTACAATAGCAGAGTTTCCTGACGAAGCTATCTTGACAATCACACCAGCCACAGACACATGGAAGATGTATTTTGATGGATCATACACTCACAGAGGCTCGGGGGCAGGCGTCCTGTTTGTTACCCCTCAAGGCGACACAATCCCTAAATCCTTCAAGATCACATTTTCATGTACCAACAATGTAGCAGAGTATGAGGCCCTTATCATAGGTCTCTGAATGGCCATCCAATGGAAAATTGAAAAGCTAACTGTGTATGGTGACTCTCAACTGGTCATCCGATAGGTGAATAATGAATACAAAACCAAAGATGATAAGCTCCTACCCTACAAAAAGATGGTCGATGATTTCAAAGACTATTTCCATGACATCCACTTTGAGCAAATCCCAAGGCTCAATAATAAAGCTGCAGATGCCATGGCCACCATCGGATCTTTGGTCGACATGAAGAAGGACAACAAGAAATGTGAGTTCCTGATAGAAGAACTCCCCATTCTAGCATACGATGTTCCTTAATCTGAACTAGTGTGCGAAGTCATTGGTCCCTTATCCCTGTGGTATCAGGAAACCTACCTATACCTTCATGATAATATCCTCCCCCTAACCTATCCACATCACAGAGAAAATCGTTCATCCGTCGAGCCTCCCGTTTCATCCTTGTAGGTGACACCCTGTACAAAAGGAGTCTTGATGGCATGCTTCTACGATGTTTAGACTCTAAGGAAGCTGAAGTAGCCTTGGAAGAGGTACACATAGGCATCTGTGGGGCGCATTCAAGTGGACCCACTCTTTCTAAAAAGATCCTCAGGACTGGATATTATTGGCCAACAATGGAACAAGATTCCTACAGATTTATCAAGACATGTTTCCCATGTCAACAGCATGGCGATCTCATCCACGCACCAGCATAGGAGCTATAACCTATCACAATGCCGTAGCCTTTCTCATAGTGGGGACTCGACCTCGTAGGGAAAATCCATCCCCCATCCTCAAATGGCCATAAGTTCATAATCATTGCTACCGAGTACTTCACCAAATGGGTGGAAGCAATACCACTCACCTTTACCACTGGTACCCAAATCTCCAAATTCATCCTTCACTACATCATTTGCCGCTATGGTATCCCTCATTCCATTGTCACCGACAATGGAAAGCCATTCAAGAACCAAGAAGTTTGCACCTTGTGCGACAAATTTGATATCAAACACCATTTCTCCACATCGTATTACCCTTAAGGAAACGGTCAAGCAGAGGCTTCTAATAAAACCATCCTCTGCATTCTCAAGATGACAGTCAATGAAGCTGGCCATGACTGGCACCTCCAACTCAACCCTGCCCTATGGGCATACCGCACAAGCATCCGTACTCCCACAGGAGCCACTCCATTCTCACTAGTATTCAGATCTAAAGCCATTTTACCTATCGAGGTCGAGCTCCCATCTCTACGAGTATCCCTGCAAAACATAATCTCTGATGAGGAATACAGAGTCGCAAGGTTGCATCAACTCGAACTACTAGATGAGAAACGCCTGAACGCGTTGAACCACTTGCAGGCATATCAAAACCACCTCCGAAGAAGCTACAACAAGAGGATCAGAACCCAAAAATTTGAAGTAGGTGACCTTGTCCTTATGGAAAATCATAAGAACCTGCAAGAACATCCTAAGCAAGGAAATTTTGAACCCAATTGGCTAGGACCTTATGTCATCACAACCGATTATGGGTCAGGGGCATATTAGCTTGCAACACCTGAGAGGCAGCCTCTAGATGAGCTGATGAACATCCTACATCTCAAAAAATTTTAGGCATAACCCATATGGTACCCCAAGTCAAAAAATAAAAAAAATAAAAAAATCAAAAACACCAAAAAAATTAGAAAATTAGAAAATCAAGAAAAAACCTGAGTGCAATAAAAACTTCCAATGGTGAAAATCACTTCGGTGACGCCTTGGATAAGTACCATGGTGAAAACCTATTTCAGGTGCCATGTGTAGTGGCTAGTTCTACCATCTAATAAGTCCTCTTTCTGTCACACCACTCCATATCTCACGCATCCCATGACTTGGAATTCTGAAACATCAAGTCCTATCACCCAACCCATACTATCCCATCCCAAAGCCAACTCATGGAATGAGGATGCTTGTAAGCTCCCCTTTGTACATACAAAATCAAAAAATCCAAAAACAATACAAAATCAAAAAATCCAAAAACAATACAAAATCAGAAAAATCTAAAAATAATACAAAATCAAAAAATCCAAAAACAGTAGAAAAACACAAAAAATCCAAAACAATCACCCCATACATCGATCTTGCTACAAATCACAATCATCAAAACATACAGCAAATCCCCACCATCAGAAACATCCCAAACTATTCCCACATCATCAAATCATACCAGAACTACATATTCATTTCGCCCGCATCTTGAAAGTACCTTGATCCCGTGGATACATGGTATGTAGGCAGTCTGGAATATGAAGGACATTTCCAATACTCAGGTACATAAGATGCACCCATCCAACCTGTTTGGATGACCCCCATTCACTGAGATTTCTAGATCTACTAAATAATACACGTGCTACGTATACGCTTGAAACATGGTCCCTAGTGCAAAAATCATCAATCAACATACCAACTATAATCTTACATCTGGCCAGACTATTCTTTTGCCCATCTTCCAAAAATTTTCCAATCAACACCAACTGATCTATATCCTAGGATATATCTTTCCTACAATGGACAAAAATCTATCATTCTATCAACACGTCTCTTGGCAAGAGCACACAAAGGTTATTTGTATCTTTTCGTTGGTCTTTTTGATTATTGATTTTTATCTTTTTGTCTCACTCTAGGTTACCTCCAAAGCTACATTGATCTCATTATATCATGGTAAGTAGTGGATAGCACCTGGAGTAGACATAGTCATTATTTTTGTATGTTGTGCTTGTGGGTTGGTTCCACTACTCCAAGAATAGTATCCATATCTTGAAGTCTGGGTCAGTTCTAGCATGATGTGTCCCATTTACATATATAGGCATCAAAACCTTATATGTATTAATCACACTCATCGCTATGAGTCCCTTTCCTAGGCTAGGCAAGATTATACTACCTTGGGCATGCATGAAATCAACCTATTATTTGTGGGTCTAGTCCATGCAATCGTAGGATATACATCATCACCTAGGTCATTTCATACCTTTGTGAACTGTATCCTACATTGCTACAGTAAACTAAGAAATGCTCTCAATTAATCTTTTGCAACTACTGTTACTAGCTCAAAATCATCATCCTAATCACTCATTCAACATTATCATCTGGGCCTAGATTTCATAATCACCTACCCTATCCCCCCCCATCTAAAATTCCCTCACTAATCCCATTCCCCCACCATATCTCCACTCAACACATCTTGAATCAAACCAAATCCCCCCTCAATGACATGGCATTTTATGACCGAAACAATCCTCTTGTCCCCCCACCCCCATTCTCTAGACGCTCCCAATCCTGTCCATACCCCATCCAAACACCCCTATCCTCTCCCCACCCGATCCCATTTCCCACAGCCTCACCACTCAGGGTCAAACAAAGAACATCATGTGTATCAGGACTTGATCATCTAGCTTGCATCCCACCTATCACCTCGCTTCCACCTTGCATGTCATTTAGGTTCATTTTAATCCATTTAAATTGCATGTTAGTTAGAATCAGTTTAAATTGCATAACATTTCATTCAGGTTCATTTTAAAATCAGTTTAAAATGCATATCACTTAGGTTCATTCTAAATCATTTAAGTTAAATTGCATATCAGTTACATTACATCATCACAATCATCATCACATCACATTGTTGTATCCATAATAAATGTTTATTAGTCTGAACATTCATTTGCATTATACATCATATAGTCCATAAAATCACAAATACCATGCATATACCACAATAAATCCATCATAAATACATCCATAAAATCAAAAACATAATGGTATAAACATAACATATCCATAGCATATAAATCCATAAAGAATATTTGCATCCATCATATAGGCATCATCATAATAGGGCATCATAAACCATCAAAAAGCATCGCATCATATATAAATCACTACAAAAAATGTACATCACTCAAGTATACATCAAAAAATATAGTGTCCTGATACAATGCCTCTAAGGGCTAACATGATATAACTATCACATGGAGGATCCTCTCTTTGAGGGAGTGGGAGACTCTGACCTTGGTCGAGGTTGTGATCCTGTCGGTGGCTGTGGCTGTGGTTGTACCTGTACCTCTGGAACCTGTTGGGGCACGTGTGAGGGAGGAGGCATCGTCTACTGAATGGATTGAATAGATCTCGATCTATGTGATCTCGATGCCCTCGATCCACTGACCTGGCTATAGCTCGGTGCTCGGTGCTCTGCTGGCATGGCCGCATAATTTAGCCCTTGATAATACTCCATCCACCCCCTGGTCTCTGTCAACTCTCCCTGTACCTGAGACATCTAAACCTAAGCCTGGGACAGCTGTGTCTGCATCAATGTCAAAACTGGGGCTAGTCCAGCCCCTGACGCCTGTAGACTACCCATTGTAGTCTCTGCCTGCTGAGCCCTGATAAGTGTTGCATCTCGCTCCCTTGTCAACGTGACTATGTCACCCTGAGTCTGTGCTAGCTGTGCCTGCAACACATGCACCTGCCCATCTGATCCATCCAACAATGCTACTGTAGCCCATAGCTGCTCCAACTCTCCCTCGCGGCTCTCCAATGCCTCTTGTAAGCTTGCCACATGTGCTCTCAGGGTCTCCATCTCCTCCTCCTCATCCTGTGGTCACCGATGAGCTGTGAGCCTCTCAACCTTAGCCTCTCCAATTGTCCATGAGGGACTTGCTTGCTGCCCTGCTATTTGCTGAGCTCCCCTAATACCCTGCTTCTGCCCTACTTGTGGTGGGGACAGATCACCCATATCCACCATCGACTATCCCCCATGCCACCGAGGTCCTCTAGGCTATCGCCCTGCTCCAATCTGCACCTACTCAACAGGAACCTGCTGCCCCACCTACCCCTATCCTGCTGCCACTGCCCCAAGCACATCTATTGGCTGGCCATCCGTACCAACCAATCTCTCCTCTCCATCATCTCCAACCTCCATGAGGTAGTCCTCAATGATCTCCTCCCCCTCCTCCATGCAGTCATCCCCATCTGGGTCATCTCCATCACCATCTGAATCATCCCCCCTGAACCTGCTGCCTCCTCCGCTGGATCCGTCAACTGAGTGGGCTGATGCATCTACCACCATATATCATATGCAGGCGTAGTACCTGCATCTCTAACAGTGCTCCCCCAATCCCACCGCACTAGCCGTAAAGCTGCAAAATCAGCTAGGGTGACCTGTGTCTGTATGGCTACAGGCCAGAAGGGCACATCTTGAGGAGTTCGTGCAAATATGGCCATCTGCTGAGGACTATCCTATCTCAAACTAAACTGCCGCATGACCGCGAGGGTAGATACATCTCTATAGCATGGTCTCCTCGACCCATCAGGTACCGCTACTGAAACACAAATGATAGATGAATATCATCATCTGGCCATGGCTCTACGCTGATATACAGTCGCCAGGTCACACTAATCACATCATCCAACATCCTCCTCCAGTACCGCACCTGTCTAGTATACGTGTACTCTACATCTCGATATAAAAACACAAAGCCTCAAAAGGCCGCCAATAATACCCGCATGTCGGCCAGGTAACAGTGATGTGCTCCCAAATCCATACATGAAGCAGAGTAACTCTAGCTAACAACGCTCTATCATGCAGATAGGCGACTGTATGCATCTCATGGTATAACTGCCCCAACATTGCCGGTCCCCAAGCATAGACAGTCTCATACCTCACCATCCCCTCTATCATCCCCCCAGCTAACCGAAAAACCCCTGCCTCGCTTGTCAGGCATCAGAACACCTCCAATCAAAGCACATAGGAATAAGGCAAAGGGATCTACACCCACAGCCAGTGTTCCCTCATAGTCCATCTCTCTCCCGTCTGTTGAGAGAACAATGTGGTCTGCTCCAAACACTCTGATCAGGGCACTCCGCCCCATCCTCATGTCATATCAAACCCGCCAACCTCGAATAGGTAGCTTGAGGATGTGATAAACATCCTCAAGTGTAATGGTAATCTCACCAGTCGGTAACAGAAAGCTGCAAGTCTCAGAGTGATACCGCTCCACAACCGCCGTCATTAGAGCTCTATGAGCTCACAGAACTGGCATTGACGCCACCGTCAGAAGCCCCAATCTCGCCAATCAAGCCTGCATAGCATCATCAAAACCATTGAATAGTGCCATCACAGATGGAACTCTTCGCTATTGTGACTGCAATATAAATCACTGTGTATGCTATATCCACAACTTTTGGATCAGATATCAACCTATCCTTTTCTACACCAACCCCTTTTCTTCTAAATTCTAAAAAGCTAGCAGACAACCCCTTGTGCCATTTTCACAATGGCACTACAACTTCCTCTTAATAGCACTATTTCAAAAAATAATGCCACTGCGCAAATATCTTTGCGCTAATCCAACCGATAGCACTACTGCACATTATCCATAGCGCCATTTCAAAAAATGGCGTCAATCAACAATTTGGCGCTCATTCAAACAATAGCACCCATTCCCACAAAAGCGCTAATTAAATACATAGCGCTAATCCCATAAATCGCACTAAAATGAATAATGGTGCTATTTCTAAAGATGGCACTATTCCAGAGTATAGCGCCACTTTAACTCCAATATAGAGCTAAAAACTCTATATCCCATTCTTCTAAGAATAACGCTAATCCAGATGATAGTGCCAAAATACCTACCAAATGGTGACAAACTGCCTTAACCCTACCCTGGAGGATAGCGCCAATCTAGAGGATGGCACTAATCCACCTTACCATTGGCACTACGTGCTCCAATCCCAAATCCTGAACCCAAAAAAATGCACATAAATCAAAAATTCATAAAGTCAGGGTTGGGCCCTACCTGGGGTCCAGCGTCTGATGCCCGGCCAAGCTCTCAAAACTGCTCTAAGATGTGTCGAAGTCGTAGGAACTGGGGGTTGCGGTCAGCCATCTCTCCTTTACTCCTTCTCTAAAGTCAAAGTGTGAAAATGTGGCACTCTTAGGGCCCATTTTTCCTAATATAGTGGGCCATGTCATTCTTCCACCCCCTCCTTTTTCATCCAGGGTGCAAATCTTAGTGTTTTTCCTCCATTTTTCTTCCTACCATCTTCTTTTTCCATCACCTATCCAGTTTTTGCTTCCATCACATCCTTTCGAGAACTCACCTAAAAAAAATTATTTTCCCGCCGACCTCTCGAGGGGGCATCCCTTATCCATTTGATTCCTTCTCGGCAGCTGGGGCATATTTTTCTTCGACCTGACGCCACTTCCCTCCTAGGTTCGGACGCCACGTCAAAGAGGGGCAAATTTAAACACCTAAAAATGTCTTCTACCATCAAACCGACTCCCGACATCCCTAATCATGTCAATTTCCCTCCAAACCAATTAATTAAATTTTATTTAATTAATTATCCCTCCATTATCCTATTTTCCATCATTTTATCCCCAAAATTGAATTAATTTCATTAATTCAATAGTCCAAATCTTAGCCAATTGATTTAATAAATATGCAATATTTATTAAAGCAATTTCCCGTTTCTCACTAAATCTAATTAATTAGTTAAAACCATGTTAACTAATTAATTCAGCCTATTAATTAACCTATCCCTACCCTAGACAATTAAATAGATATTATTTAATTGTCTACCCTAGCCTACCTCATCCTAGCCCTAGGATTAATTAAATGAAACCTATGATTAATTAATCCTAACCCCTTCATTTGGGTGGTCAAACCTTGTTTAACACCCTTCCCCACATCCTCCAAATAAAAAATTGAATTAAATCCACATAAGTCAATTTTTTATTTAAAAACATCCTACATCACATTTAATTTTCCTTACAAACCCATACTCATTTATTTCCTCTCTTCCCCAAATGAATTTTTAATCATTTGCATTCCCCCATATGAATCTTTAATTCCAAAATAATCCTTCACCCCCATGCTCATTTAATAACTCCTTTTCCCAAAATAAATAAAAGATTCACTTTTATTCGTAGCCCTCCATTCATTCAAGATTGAATCTAGGCCCTCCACATCAGTTTTATCCTCCACCATTGATCTTCCAAATCTATCTCCACCCTTGGATCAAAATCCCTTCCAAAAATCTATAAATAGAACCTCTCTCCATCCATTTTCATCATCCAAGTTTGATGCAAAGTTACCATGTCAAAATCTCCATTGAGCTAGAATAGTGAGTTACAAATTAGAGTAGCATTTCACATTCAAATCTATTATCTAGGGATAATCATGTCTTAGGAGTTCTTGGGTGCATACTCCTACTTCCCTTGATGAGATTGGGTTTTGCATGTGAGGTATAACTTCTTGTGTTTATTTGTATTTAGTTTTGTGTTTCTATCTCATTTTGTTCACCTAATCTACAGAATGATTTATAGTAGTGATTGTATATTAATTGATATGATTTTTTATTGGTATGATTGAGAATGTTGCTATCAAAATCTTTGTACTTCTTCAAATTTAGTTTATGTTGAGATTTATTGCCTTTATGCTTTCTAGTTAAAAGCACCACCTTTCTGCTTTCTAGTTAAAAGTACCACCTTTTTGCTTTCTGGTTAAAAGCATACCAAAATTTTCATTATTTGTATATCATTAGAAGGTAGTTGTGCCTTGTTAAACAAGAAGAGAATCATTGTAAAATAATATTACTATTGGTTCAACTGTTGGTACATTTATCACTTGTATGGGTGTGAGAATATAGAGTTAGGTGGCAAAACCTGTAAACCAATAGATTTTTGGTGACTCTACTAGGGAGACTTTACTGTTATATATTTTTGAGTTGCTTTATCATTAGCTTTATGGTTCTATGAGGAAGGAATATGTTAGGGCTAGTCAGCAGAAGATATCAATTAAATGCAAATAAAGATTAAATAGAGGAATGAAAATACACAGGAATAATAACAGCAAGAGAGAATTTTTAATGTGGTTCACCAAAACTCAGGCTACATCCACCAACAGAGAGTCTAATATTATTATCTAGTAAATCAAACTAATTACAACCAGTAATCATTGCAACTCAATACCATTGCAAAATGCTACAATACATCAACGGAAACCCTACCCTAGCCATTTTTATCACAACTTTTATTGGTTACAAAATAGGGTTTTTATTTTATGTCAGCCAATGAAAAAATAACTCCCGATGCCTTAATAAAATAATAAAAAAATTGTGTGAGGTTTTGAGGGCGTTGCCCCCGAGCCCCCACGGGGGCGTTTCCCCTCAACCCCACCTTGTATCATGACAGGGAGCATGCCAGAGGCACTACCCCTAGACCCCATAAGGGGTGCTACCCCTTGACCCCATCTTGGGGGTGCTGCCTCCAAACCCCCGCAAGGGGCGCTGCCCCTTGATCCCGTAGGAATTTAGGGGGGAAATTGTGCCGATAAAAGTGGGGTTAATTTAACCTCCAAGTCTAATTAGGCTCTATATAACAATAGAATGCTCTAGTCTTATAGCCTAATGTAGATTGGATTATTGGTGACCAAGAAGATACTATAACTGGTCTACGAGTTGTGGCTTGGCAGAATAGAACAAACCTATAATATCACCAAGTTAATGAAGTGCTTGAAGAAGAGGAAGAACTTGGGGATATCATAAGAGAAAACCCAAGACATTTTAGTTAAGCTCATGAAATCATATTTGTAGAAGACATAGTCCCAGTGCCTCGAAGAGAAAGACCTCTTCGAATCCAAGGAGTCCTTGACAATATATTGAGAAATAAAGTTAATAGACCAAGGAATCAACTGCATAACTAGAAAAATCATCCTCATGATAACCAGTAAGTGGTTGGTGACTCTGCTCTTTTGATTGTCTATAGTTGTGAAAAATAGCTTCAAAGAAATACACTAGAGGTGATAGAAGGAAAGGCATTTCTAATTTTGATTTTGATTTTCTACAGTCTTTAGACTTTGCTCCTTTCCCTCCTACTCGTAGGTTTAAATCCTTAAGTAGACCATCTTCTCCTCCTTGACAAAGAGAGTCCTCAAGTTCCTCTTGTCAAGTCCTCACTCTTGACGGTATTGTTCTACCATTACAGGTCAGTTTCCTAATCTATAATCTTGTCAATATGGCTCAACCACCTCCTATACCATGGGGAGCATCTCTAGGTCCTTTGAGATTAGGGGCACAATTGCATGGTTTGCCTAGGGGATCTAGAAAGATTATACCCAAGTTTAGAGAGGATGGAAAAGTTACTCCAGATGAACACATCAATGCTTTCTTGCATCCTGTTCTATCTTGGGGGTGTAATACGAAGATGTGTCTATAAGATTGTTTATTGAGTCTCTTACTAATGTTGTAGCAGAATGGTTTTATCATCTACCTAATGCATCTATAAGAGATTGGGAAACCATGAGGCAACATTTTGAGGATAGATTTAAGACCATTGATAATGAACATACTTTGGTAGCCCAATTGTCTTCCATGAAGAAAGAAGTGCATGAGGATATGAGGGAGTTTCTGGCTAAATTCAATAATCTTTTGAATAGAATTCTTGATGATGTGAAACCTAGTGATGGTTTGTTAAAGTGCTTCTTTATCAATACCCTTCCTCTTGATGTAATATTTCCCATAAAGAGAGAAGGTGCTACCGACCCAGCAGCAGCCCAAACCATGGCCATCTCCATAGAAGATGATTTAATAACCACTGGTAAATGAAAGAAGGAGTTGCAAATAGGAAAACCTTCATCAGTCAACTCTACTGACCCTATTATTCAGAGATTGGCCAATAACATCATTACTTTGAAGAGACAAATGCCTAAAATCTCTCAACAACCTTTTTATCAGGATGTGCCTTAGAAAGATCATGGTTCACAAGGGGGTTACAATAGGACCTTATCTTTGCTCGGCCCTACTCAGAGGTTGGCAATTGAAAATGGCCCTTCTACTAGTAAAAGGAATCATATATTGTGCAACTTCCATCTAACTATGGACCATGATGGAGCATCTTGCCCAGAGATGGTCAGGTTCATGTAGATTCTCTTAATGAATGAGCATACAGAGGAACCATACGTAGAAGGGCCTACTCAATCTGGTGATGCCAATGTCAATTTTATTGAGTATGAGTCAAATTCTGAGGCTAGGGAAGATGTATATATTGAGTTGGATAACACTAATTGTGTGGTGTTTACTAGAGGGCAACACACACAGAAGAAGCAGGATCCCAAGGGCCAATCAAGAAATTCCTCTCCTACTCCAAAGTATATCCTATCAAGGCATGCTAGTACTAGTTCCAAGAAGATAGAAGCTGCCACACCAAAAGTTTCTCCTACATTGGTACCTTCCTCTTTTTCTAAAGCTATTGTTTCTAGTTCCTTTGATATAGTTGAATCCTGTAAGAACACAAAAATCTAAATCTCTCAAGTTGAATATCTTAGACTCAATCCCTCTGAGCTAGATAGGCTTGTTAGATATATCAAAAAGAGCCCTCCCCTTCCCACTTTAATGCTCAAGTATTTGATGAAAATGTAGTTCACACTGAGACCCAAAATTATGGAAATTCTCACTCCAAAGATTCTCATCCCAAGAATCCCTTTTGGTGCAGTCACAGTAGGAGTGTTCATAGAATGAATTGTCCAAACCATGCAGCTAGAGTAAACACAACGGAAACAACTCAATTGTAGAATACAATGGTAGATTCATATATTCAGAATATCAAAGAAATACAATGCTCATATGTCAGCAACATGCGAGCTACAATCAATAGGCTCACAGGCCTACTTTCTGGGTTACAACAAATATGCAAGATATGGCTTTGAAGTGCCTTCCTGAAAATAATCTAAATATCAAATCTACATAACTATTATGATCCTAATATGATATATTCCTAATTATAATAAGTTAAGCACTTGTGGCATGCTCAACTTACTAGATTTATTTATTAGTCTTAGTTATTCCTTAAGATAACTTAGTTAGGATGAAGGGGTGTGTCCCTATATACTTATTCATATAAATAAGGAAAGTTAGACTCTCCCAAACCATCATATCATCTAATATTGAATTCAAATATTATTTTTTATTATTGGAGGTCACCCCCTCGAAGTGGTCTGCTATTTTCCTAATTTTTACATTTACTTCCAAGAAATATCATAACAAACTTCAGAAATTAGAACTACTAATTGAGAACTTCCTTCCTAATGCCTCTAAGAGATCTATCTATATCATTTCCAAGCCCAAGAAGTCCTCTACGTTGGCCACAAAAGGCTACAAACTACAATGAAGGAATGTAACGTGTAGAAACAAGTAGGTTGGCCTACAACATCTAGTAATGCTCCGCAAATGGGTGAAAGTTGGTACAAACCTCAAGGAAGGACTATCTAATCAATATGTGTCATGTATGATGTTTCATTTAGCTCTGCAAGTCAGAGAAGTGCTCCACAAACCTTCTCCTTCAACTGACTGTCTAAATGCTCTGTTATGTGAAAACTGGTGATCTTCTAATAGCGATCAATTTTAGCAGACAAGTCCAAATGACCTAAAATTTGGATATGATGTAGATGATGATATGTAAATGCTAAGTCCTACTATGCATGCTCTGATATGAAGATGTAGTGAAATGTGGTACAAAATGCTGAAAACTGCAACTGACTGAATTGAACTAAAAAATGAAAGAAAAGAAAGAAAGCAAATTTTTTTGGTTGATGCAAGATTGTTCTGCAACCTAGGATGCTCCTACATCAGACACCTAGGGTTGTTGAAAAAGTGAGTCCCTTACTTTGTTGGGGCTAGAGGAAAACTAAAGCAATCTACTTTAGCCTGAGAAATCCAAGTTGAGTCTTTTTTTGGTCTGCCTTTCCACTTTACCAAATATTATTTATATTGCTTGCCTTTGGTATTGCGTCCAACTCTGCTATCCAAGATGCTCTCTATCTGCTCCAGTTGTTGTTGTGGTAAATGATTATTCAAACCATCTTCAATTTGTCACTTGATTCTCCTTCATGATATGAATATAGGTCTAAAATGTTGAATATAGGTGATATACCCAATGTCTCTGGTAGCTCCACTTCATATGCATTTCCTGAATCAAACTTCCTAAGAATATTACATGGTCTAAACTTCTTCATCTTCAGCTTATTGTAAGTCCCTACTGGAAATCTCTCTTTTCTTAGATATACCATTACTTCATCTCCAACTAAAAATTCTTTGTGTCTCCTCTTCTCATTTGCTTGCTCTTTATACTTACTATTCATCTCCTCCAAATGCTTTCTGACCTGATTATGTAGAGTCTCCATGTATCCTGCAAATTCTTCTACCTCTACACTTCTCTTATTCTCCATATTGATGTCTCTCAACTCTTCAACTCCTCTAGGTTTCATTCCAATCACAATCTCAAATGGTGTCTTCCCTATACTCCTATTCACTAAATTATTGTATGAAAACTCTACTTGTGGTAGAATTAGATCCCAATTTCCTATCTTATCTCCTACTAAACATCTTAACAAGTTTCCCAGACTCCTATTTACCACTTATGTTTGTCCATCTATCTGTGGATGAAATAGTAGTCATGATATTTCCATAGTCCATAATATGAGAAATCAGTAGCTTCTGGTGAAAACTATGTAGTGCTTTTTTTGGATCGACATTTCAGATCACACTCCATGATCCATCATCAGGACAAAAAATATGAGAAAGAATGAGTTAAACTGTAGAGAGACTTCCTTTAAAAAGAGAGTGAGGGGTTGAGTGAGGGGTATAACTCAAGGTTAAGAAATAGAGGGTAGGAAAAAGACTAAAACAATCTGAGTAACGTTAGAACAAACCAAAAAAGAAAGGACAATTAGGAAAAGGAAAAAGAATGAAAGGAAAACAAGAAAAATAAAATGAAAACAAAAGAGAAATAAAAAGACAAGGATGAAAAAGTGAAAAACCCCCAAAAAAATGAAAAATGAAAGGGATAAACCCTAAGGTGACCCAAACCCTAAGCAAACAAAGTCTAAGAATGAGAGTAGTAGAGAAAAATAAAAGGATACAACTACCAAGAACGAAAAAATTATATAACCCAAAATGAAATAAGGAAATGAAATATATATATATATATATATATATATATATATATATATATATATATATATATATATATATATATATATATATATATATATCTTTTAATAAATTATGATAAATTTTAGATCAAAGATGTGCTACACATAATAAAAAACAAGCACAACATAATAGGATGGTAATAAAGAAAAATAGAAAAGAAATGAACAAACAATAAAAGAAAAATTAAAAGAAAACATAAAAGAAAAAAAGGAAAATTTTGAGAAGAAGAAGTAAAGAAAGTATATATATAAATATATATATTTACTTTCTTTGCTTCTTCTATATAAATATAAATATGTAAGGAGCAAAAGACATAAAAAGAAAACCTATAAAAGAGGTTAAACAAGACTACAAATAAGAATAAAAAGATAGGGAGAGGGGAAGGGACAAAGAAGGAGAAGTAAAAAGAAAAAGAGAAGCATCCCTATATATGTGTGTGAATACATAGATAGGGAGAAGCAAGAAAAGGCAAGAGGAAAAACACAAACCAATAAAAAGAAAACCATCAAGACAGAAGAAAAGGCTGAGGAATAAAAGTGAAATGCAGTGAGGTAGGAAGACTAAAGGAGAAGTGGAAGGGTAGGAGGGAGGGAGGGAGGGAGGAGGCGAAAGAGGGAAAGAACATTGGAAAATAGATACAGGGGTTGAAATAGGAAAGAAACCAACTGATAGGCAAGTGGAGTGGAGAGACAAGGAGTAGGTTAAAAGAAGAAGGAAATCGAGAGGAAAAGCGAGGAAGCAAGGAGCACAAGGGGAAAAAGACAAGACCAAACTAAAGGGGAAAAGAGAGGAGGAAAGAGAGATGAAGTGTGAGGAGGGTGGTTTCTAAGGGAATTCAATAGAGGATTCCAAGAGTGGCTCAGACACCAACCATCATCTCTATTTAGGTTCGTGGGGTTATTTCTGATGAAGATAGCCTCTTTGAGTTTTCTCTTAAAGAAGTTGTCTTCCTTGGCAAGGACTAGGGTATCCTCAAGGCAAATGTGGTGCTTGGTGCTAGATGAGTGATCTGCTAGGTGTTAGGGTTAGCCGACAGAAGATATCAATTAAATGCAAATAAAGATTAAATAGAGAAATGGAAATACACAGAATTAATAACAACGAGAGACAAGTTTTAACGTGGTTCACCCAAACTCGGGCTACATCCACCAAACAGAGAGTCTAATATTATTATCCAGTAAATCAAACTGATTACAATCAGCAATCCCTGTAACTCAATATCGCTGCAAAATGCTACAATACAATATATCAAAACCCTAACCCTTAGCCGCTTTTATCAAGCTTTTTGTCGGTTACAAAAATAGGGTTTTCTTATGTCGGTCGATGAAAAATAACTCCCAGTGCCTTTATAAAATAATAAAAAACCATGTTGGACCCCGCAAGGGGCGCTGTCCCTTGACCCCGTAGGAATTTGGGGGGAAACTGCGCCGATAAAAGTGGGGAAAATGTAACCTCCGAGTCTGATTAGGCTCCATATAACAACACTAGGGCCAATTTTGTGACCCTCTCATGTCTAATATCTGCACCATGTTCTTTGATTCTCGTGTGGATGGATCTACCTGTTTCACCAATGTAAGGGGTGCCACACGAGCAATCAATTTTATATACGACTAAGTTTAAGAGAATGTCAGTGGGGTCTTTAGTGGATGGGATAAGGTTTTTGATGGTGGAAAGAGGTTTGAAAGCACAAATGAGACCTTTCTTGTGAAGGATTTTGGTGATCTTGTTAGATATACCTTCAATGTATGGTAGGGTGGCATCGTAATTAACCTCAGAATCTTTTGGGTTAAGTTTAGAGTTGAGGCAGGTTTGGGCCTATTTAAAAGCACGTTTGATGCATTTATTGCGATATCCATTTAGTTTGAAGACATTGGTTAGGTGGGACAACTCTTGGTTTAAGTGATCCTTGTCGTAGATGTGAAAGGCCCTCGAAGCCAAAGTTTTGAGGACACCAACCTTTTGGATAGGGTGGTGGTGCGAGGAAGTGAGAAGATAGAGGTCAGTGTGGGTAGATTTCTTGAAAAACCATCGGCCTAGGGAGCCATCGGATTTCCTAATGAGAAGATCCTCAAGGAAGGGGAGTTGGTTACTGGTTTCAAGTTCTTTGGTGAACTTGATGCAAGGGGTAATGTTGTTAAGGTGAGTGTGGAAAGCCTCAAGTTGTTCATGGCTGTGTGGCCAACATATGTTGGTGTCATCCACATAGCGCTTCCACCAAGTTGGTTTAAGAGGGAAAGAGTTAAGGGAGAGCTCCTTAAAATGCTCCATGTATAGGTTGGCAATGACTGGAGATAAAGGAGATCCCATGGCCACGCCATCAGATTGCTCATAAACCACATTTTGGAAGGTGAAAAAAGTGGATTTTAGGCATAGATCAACAAGAGAAGCAATTTCTTCATTGGTCTTTTGTCTGATGAGAAAAATGGAGTCTTGAAGAGGGACTTTAGTGAAAAGGGAAATGACATCAAAGCTAACTAGGATGTCATCATCATTCACTTTTTTATCTTTGATGAAGTCCACAAAATGGGCTGAGTTTTTTATGAAGGAAGATGACCGTCCAATGAGAGGAGAAATTAATTTGGCCAAGTAGGCAGCAAGGTTATAGGTGGGAGAATGGGTAGTGTCGACAATGGGTCTTAGAGGAAAGTTGGCTTTGTGAATTTTAGGCACACCATAGATGCGTGGTGTTATTTCCTTATTGGGCATGAGACGCTTTTTGGTGTCCTCATCAAAAGAAGAATTAGAGATAGCAATTTTCACTTGTTTGGAGATTTTTGTCGTGATGATGGATCACGGAGTGTGATTCGAAACGTCGATCCAAAAAAAGCACTACATAGTTTTTACCAGAAGCTACTGATTTTTGTGGATGAAATACTAAACTGAACTTTAGGTCTATCTTCATCTTCTTCCATAATGTCCTCCAAAAATATCCAATGAATCTTGTATCCCTGTCTGAAATTATGCTCCTAGGTAATCCATGCAATCTCACAATCTCCTTGAAAAATAAGTTAGCAACATGCACTGCATCATTAGTCTTCTTACAAGGTATGAACTATGACATCTTTGAAAATTTGTCCACCACTACAAATATAGAATCATGTCCCCTCTGTGTCTTAGGCAATCCTAGTATGAAATCCATGCTTATGTCTTCCCAAGATCTCCCCGGTACTGTCAAATATTTGTACAATCTAGTATTCTGACTACTCCCTTTTGCAACTTGACATACTCTACAATTCTATACAAACTTTCTTACATCCTTATATATCTGAAGCCAAAAATAATATGCACTTACCAAAGCCACTGTCTTGCCAATCCACCACTATGTTTCTCCTTGATCAAATTATCTCTCATTGAACTCCTAGGTATACACAACTGATTTCCTTTGAACAACATGCCCTCTTGAATGAAATAATCTAACCACTTACTTCTATCTATCACAAAAGGTTCCTTACATGCTTTCCATGGTTCTACAAAATCAACATCTTCTTCATACATGTACTTTAGTTCCTCAAAACTTAATAATTCTACTCTCATCTCTGTCAACAAATTCCTTATTCTGCGTAATGCATCTGCAACTTTGTTTGACTTCCCACTCCTATGCTTCAATACAAATGTATCACTCTGCATGAACTCTACCCATCTCATAGTGTCTCTAATTCAACTTTCCCTGACTATTCAAATATTCTAAAGCTTGATGATCCATGTACAACACAAACTCCTTAGGAAACAAGTAATGTCTCTACTTCTTCAAAGCTTGAATTATGGCATAGAACTTCTGATCATAAACAAAATATCTTCTCCTTGCATCATTCAACTTCTCATTGAAATATGCTACTGGTGTACCTTCTTGACTTAACACTACTATTGCATTTCGACTTGCATCACAATCTACTTGAAATACTTTGTTGAAATCCGATAATGCTAACATTGGTTGCTCTGTCACTTTCTACTTCAACCATTCAAAACTTTTATTTTCTCCTGATGTGCACTTAAAATCCTTTTTGTCACCTTTCATTGTCTAGATATCATTGATGTGTATACTGAACTGAAATTTCTGATGAAATTTCAGTAAAAACTAGCTAATCCATGAAATGATCTTACCTCTCCAATGTTCTCTGGTGTTGGCCATTCAATAATTGCTCTAACTTTCTCAGGGTCCATCTTCAATCCTTTTGCAGAAATCACAAATCCCAAGTATACCAATTCTTCCTTCATGAAACTACATTTCTTGATATTTATTAGCAATTTCTCTTCTCTCAACCTCTATAATACTTGTCTAATATGCCAGAAATGTTCTTCCTTTGTCTAACTAAAAATCAAAATATCATCCAAGTATACAATAACAAACTTACCCAAGAATTTCTTCAAAACCTTATTCATCAACCTCATGAAAGTACTTGGTGCATTAGTAAATCCAAAAGGCATCCTAACCATTCATACAATCCCTCATTTGTCTTAAATGCAGTTTTCCACTCATGTCCTTCTTTGAACTTGATTTGATGGTATCCACTCTTCAAGTCTATCTTTGTAAAATACTTTGCTCCACTCAAACAGTCCATAATGTCATCCATCCATCGCAATGGAAATCTATACTTAACTGTGATCTTATTGATTTCTCTAGAGTCCATACACATTCTCTATTCTCCATCTTTCTTTAGTGCTAGTACTACAGGTACCACACATGGGCTCAAACCTTCTTTGACCAATCCTTTCCTCAACAGTTCCTGTATCTATCTATTCAACTCTACATTCTCTATTGGTGTCATCGGGTGTGCTGCTTTATTAGGAAAACTAGCTCCATGTATAAGGTCCATATGATTATTGATACTCCAGATTGGTGTCAATACTTAAGGTATATTATCTGATATGATGTCTTCATACTCTGTCAACAATTCAATTATCTCCTTTGGTTGTGATTCTTTAGTATTTTCACTTAGGGCTTCACACTTCTTAGGAATCAAAGCAAAACACATATTCTCATATCTTAATCCCTTTAGAAATTTCCTTCCATCAACCAAACATATTCTAGCATTTCTAAATACTTCACTCTTAGGTTCATCTTCCAAAGGTATCAAGATATGTTTCTTCCCAATTGATGTTATAGTATAAGTATTCTTTCTCCCATCATGTATATCTTTTCTATCATACTACCATGGTCTACCCAACAATATATGACATACATCCATCATCATAATATCACACAGTACTTCATCATTATAAGATCCTATACGAACTGATAGTCAACAGGTATAAACTGATTCTTCAATTTTGTCACTATTCTATCCCATTTTATGATCTTTTCTTTTCGTCTCCTATTCCTATCCAAATGAACTTCTTTCCACCAAATAGCAACATGTCCTTTCAACTTATTTTTTGCAAATCTTACTTTCTTCAGATCTTCAATTCCTTCATATTCAAAGTATTCTTCCAAGTCATTTATCCAATAAATCAATTCCTTCGAATTCAAATTTCCAGTGTAATTCAATACATCTACTCTAGGTTTCTTACCAATATTCAAAAAAAAAATTCAACATCTTCTCTTGATCTGATTCTTCTTCTAGGGTTTCTTCATTTTGATCTGTAGATTGAAATTCTTCATCATCACTTTCAACATCATGTCTAGGGGTTAGTCCTCTTCTTCTATCTTCTTCTACAAAATCCAACTGTGTATATGGAAAAATGGATTAAATCTAAACTAAATAAAACCAAAGAACCCAATAACATAAAGGAAACGAATCTAAGTAAAAGCCATAAATCACAAATCAAAGACAAATGAAAGCTCTTACCAAAACCTGTATTGTTCCCTTTTGGAGATATGTGGATTGCTCAATGTAGTTACAAAGCCATGGCCGCAACAAGCAAGTATGTGCTCAAGAGATCAATGTCAAAAGATCGTTATAGTGCTCAATCGATGCGTTGTGTATGCTCAAAGCTCTGTTAAGTATGCCTGAGAATACGATCAAAGAGAGAGACTCAATGAAGGAGATGAGGGGGGTTTATATAGGTTTCAATGAAGATTGATCAACGGTCTAGATAATTCAGAAGAATCAACGGAAGAGAACAGTTGAGGAACGTGCAACGAATGAGAAGAAGACATGTGTCTTGCTTGCTTTTGCATGAGAGGAGTTATCAAGAATAGAAGAATAAGTTAACTGAAGAGATAAATCAATTAAAGGATAAAGCAATCAGTTAAGTGATTTAAAACAAGAAGAAGAGATTTGCATGAGAAAAGAAGATATTTTGCTTTATTAAATATAAAAAGCTTGAGTTATATTAGAGATAACTCAAATTAGAAGAAAAAGTAATTTAAATAAATAATTGATTTATTTAAATTTAGAGAAGATATTTTGGAAGAAATAATTAAATAATTGGAATTATTTAATTTAGAAGATTTGAAAGCAAATTAAATAAATAAATTTATTTAATTGTTGTGCATGATTTTGGAAGAATAATTTTGATTTAATTAAATAATTAAGAATTATTTAATTTTAGATAAGATAGAATTGTGATGAATTAATTAAATAACTGGATTTATTTAATTAATGTAGACTTAATTTTTGCAAAGAGGATAATGATCTAATTAAATAATTAACATTATTTAATTGTGGAAGAATATAGAGGAAGTTAATTTAATTAATTAAATAAAGGGAATTTATTTAATTAATGTCGCAATTTTGTGATTTAGAAGAATTTGATGAAAATTAATTAAATAATTAGATTATTTAATTAACGTTGAAATGCCGGTGATGAGACAGATAACGGAATGCAAGTGATTTGACGACACGGTCATTTTAGGGTGTCTACATTTTGCCCCTCTTTGATGCGATGCAGCTTGCAGCATTGCTTCAAAGAAAATAATTGTTGAAGAGGTGATACAATTTTTATGCCCCAGTGTAGCTAGTTTCCCCAGCGTATGCCCCCTCGAGCGGGAAGACAGGGAAGCGACAGAGGAAAGGTGTTGACACTCGACTAGAAGATTGCGCAACCAGGTGGGAAGAAAAGAAGAAAACAGGGTGGGAAAGAAAACTAAGGGTGGGGACACTATAAATAGGTCCCATGGGGACCACAATCCTCATTTGCACCCATTGAGATTCTAAATTTAGAGAGAAGAGCTTCTAAACTTAGTTGAGAGAGAGGTGAGTAGACAGCGCAGAGAGAGACTGGAGACTGGGACGCAGTGATCCCAGTGGCGACAGCATTAGCAGAGGTGCGGGGACTTATCCCCATGAGATGGGATTGGGACTCTGGGCTAGCAGACCCAGGGACAGTGCCAGACTATGATCAGTACTGGTAGACACACAGGCCGATGAGATTGACTACACCAGGTGTAGTAGGGGTAGTGGGAGAGGTATTAGTCCTTGGCGGAGAGGCCAGGATGAGGCGGCAGGCCAGGGCAGCTAGGTAGCAGGCAGCGGGCCAGCAGGCAGGTAGAGAGGGCAGCGGCCAGTAGGCCGATGTGGAGATGGCAGAGGCAGTGGGCCCGGTCGTAGAGACCGACTTGCAGAGAGCAGAGAGACTGCGGCAGGAGGAGATAGCCCGGAGGACTCGCTTAGAGCTCCGGATGGCACGACTCAGGAGAGATAGGGATGCAGCGCGGGCCGAGGTGAGGCAGGCAGAGGCCACAGCCCAGGCACAGACACAGGCAGCCATAGCAGCACAGACAGCCCTAGCACAGGTGCAGGCGCAGCTACAGGCACAGGTGCAGGCATACAGGTAGCTGCAGGCCCAGATACAGGCACAGGCACAGGCATAGGCATAGCCGCTAGCCGCACCAGCAGCAGATGCAGATGAGCTAGCGCAGGCTAGGAGGGAGAGAGACACAGAGGTGCAGCTGCGGTTGACAGCCGAGGCCACACTATTCAGAGTGAGGCAGGAGAGAGAGGAGGCACGCCGTGCGCTGGGTGCCGATCAGAGGACTTTGTACAGCGAGCTCATCCGAGTGCAGGGTGAGCTAGTATCAGCTGGCAGAGAGGCAGAGTATTACAGGGGCCTATATGTGGGTGTCGTGCCGACAGCTCAGTAGGCACCGAGCTATAGAGACAGGAGCAGGTCGGGGCCTCAAGATTCCGGAGGACAGGGCAGTCAGCGTCCTCAGTTAGAGGGCCACTTTTGCCGCCAGGGGGAGGAGGAGGACCATCAGGGGGACCTGCACCTAGCACAGGGGGAGGCCAGGGGCCACAGCAGGAGGGCAGCTCCACCCACTAGGGCACATTCATTTGTATTGTATCATATTGTATTATTTTGGACAGATGCCTACGTGCATTCTAATGTATATTTTGAGGGCTCTTGATAGCCTTGATGTACTATATTGGTGTATATTTGGATGTATACCCATTTTTGTATTATTGATGTAGACACAGAGACTTTGTATTATGATGGCCGTTACATGATATATATATATATATATATATGATGATCTGTTCGACTCACAACTGTTCATGCTTTTGTGTATGCATTCCTTGATGTTATGGATGTGATGAAATATATGTAAGATTATGGATTCATGTGATGACATATGCTGTTTATATGATGCTTATAGATGTATGATGATAGAGATATATGATGATATAGATGTGATGACTAGTGATATCTGACATGTGGGTTTTGCAGATATGCACCAGAGAGGAGAACAGGAGGAAATGGAGACTGTTGATCGATTACTGTAAGGAAAGCAATATAAAGGACATGGAAATGGATGAATGAGCTTGTTGCAATGGCTTCGCATTTGTATATAAAGAGCAATCCTTAGTTTGATATAGCACGTGGATAGTTCGCCACCAGGGTATAAAAGACCAAGGTGTAGTAATATTCGAGTGCGTGGACGTTGACTCTGCAAGCAAGCGGTTTGAACTTAGATCCCCTTAGACATAATATGACCTTGTTGGAACATGTGAATGAGCCATAGTCTTGAACATAAAATAAACTTCAATACATGTAAATGCAAGAAGAATTATTAATATGTAAGATGCTAGGGCGTAACACACACAAGATAAATAGAATGCTAAGAAAGATGCTAGAGATCATTCCTCAAACACGGCACACAGAAAGCAATGACTGTGCCCCCAATCCGTACTGCATCGCAACATACCAAGATTATAGATAAATCAAGGTAGCTTTGAATAGGTATGGGAATAGGGAAAAAAAGATAAACCATAACACAAATTGACTGACTTACAAAGTAAACATACAGCCAACATTTTCTCTTGCCAAAGAGGGTGCTCAGGATAGATTGGATAGGAAATATAACAGCCTTATCGTAGGAGCTCTGTGTTTGTTAAAGGGGGCTATCTACCTAAAAAGACAATGTCTCTCTTGCAGGAAATGCCACATGTTGCAGGAGACACGTGTGTTGGTCTCGACAATGGAACACTTCGAAGAAGACAAGCTTGTTGATCTAGGGCTTGGTTAAGCGGTACTTAGCTGATGTTGGCAATTGGTATGCAGGACAGTAGAAGACTCTAGAAGTAGGCCTCTTTGCTATAGGTTTGCGAAGGACTATTGCTTTGAAAGGATGCACTAGCTTGCTGCTTGAGTTAGTCAAGTCGAGGCGAATGGATTTTGACAAACGGAAGACTAGAAGGATGGAATGCTAATGGATTGGGATGGGTGGAAAATGATGGATCGTGTGTGCCTAAGTACTGGATACATCCTTCGTATTCCAGACTGCCTACATACCCTGTATCCACGGGATCAAGGCACACTTACGATGGAAGATGAACGTGATAAATATGTAGTTTTGGATAGAGTGATGAATGGGTCAGAGTGAAAGGAGGGGATCTTATGTACCTGAGTACTGGATACTTCCTTCGTATTCCAGACTGCCTACATACCCATATCCATGGGATCAAGGTACCTTACGATTGAAAAGATGATATGTAGTTCTGGTGGTGTGATGATGTAGAAAAAGTGCTGAGAAGATAACAGCCTTATCGTAGGAAATCTGTGTCCGTTAAAGGGTGTTACCTGTGGAAATGAGGAAAGATAGAAGTATGCGTTGCAAACCACGAACAAGGAACCAATCCTAGACCAAAGCTAAGGAAAGAGTTGCCCCCATTCTGGTAGAGGAAACTGTAGGGGTGACTGCCGAAGAAGACATAGAAAGACTTGACCTAGGACAAGACAGTGTTAACTGTAGACACAGATCAAGACATGGGAAGATGACGATGGACACTGACAAATTTCTAAGCTATACTAGGTAGGGAGATGGAAATGCAAACAAGGTCAATGGGTTTATTATGGATGGATGGATGAAGCATGTTGCGAACTGGGCAAGGAGTGGACATGACTCGATAGACGATGGATGCTGACTCTATGCATAGCGCCTGTTTGCTAGCTTTTCACTATGGTACTTATCCAAGGTGCCTGTTTGCCAGGTTTTCACCAGAGGACGAATTTTTTTGGATTTTTTTGTTTTTTTTTGTTTTTTTTTTTGGAATACTCTGAGAATCAGGCATAGAACTTCTTGAGATGGACACTGTTAAGTGGCTCATCTAGAGGAATGCCGTCAGGTGTGGCTAAAGTATAAGCTCCTGATCCATATGCTGCTGTCACAATGAAGGGACCTAACCAGTTAGGCTCAAACTTTCCCTTCTTCTCTCGATCTACTTGATTTCTCTGATTCTCCTTAAGTACAAGATCACCAACTTGAAACCGTCTTTCTTTGATCTTTTTGTTGTAATTACCCCAGAGGCAGTTTTGATAGACATGGAGATGATTAAGCGCGGCAAGGCGCCTCTCATCTAATAGTTCAAGCTCAGCTAATCTAGAAGTACGATACTCATCTCCGCCGATCAGATCCTGCATGGATACTCTGAGGGATGGGATCTCGACCTCTATAGGTAGGATGGCTTCAAAGCCAAAGACCAAGGCATATGGTGTGGCACCAGTTGGTGTTCTGATACTAGTGCGGTAGGCCCATAGGGCGGGATTGAGTTGCAAGTGCCAATCACGACCAGCTTCATTGACTGTTTTCTTGAGGATTTTGAGAATGGTCTTATTGGAAGCCTCAGCTTGGCCGTTACTCTGCGGATAGTAGGGAGTTGAAAAGCGATGTTGGATATTGTATTGTATGCATAAGGCATGGACATCTTGGTTCTTGAATGGTCTCCCATTATCAGTGACAATGGCTTGGGGAATACCATACCGGCATATGAGGTAGTTTAGAATAAACTTGGCTATTTGCTTACCGGTGATATAGGTCATAGGAATGGCTTCCACCCACTTCGTGAAATACTCAGTGGCAATAATGATAAACTTGTGGCCATTGGAGGAGGAAGGGTGGATTTATCCTACGAGGTCGAGACCCCATTGAGAAAAAGGCCATGGAGTTGTCACAGGTTGTAATTCATGAGCTGGTGCGTGAATCAAATCTCCATGCTGCTGGGATTGTAGACACTTCTTAGCAAACTGTGCAGCATCTTGCTCTATTGTAGGCCAGTAATAACCTGTTCTGAGTATCTTCTTAGCAAGATTAGGACCAGAAGAATGTGCACCACAGACACCTTCGTGTATGTCTCGTAAGGTAGCTTCGGCTTCTTCCGCGTTAAGACATCGTAAGAGGATACCATCGAGACTCCGGCGATATAGTGTATCACCCAGAATGATGTAACAAGAGGATCGACGGATAAAGGTTTTACGTTGGGTGGATGATAGGTCAGGGGGAAAGGTATTGTTCTTCAGGTATTCATAGATATCTTCATACCAAGGGGAATTGGGACCAACAAGTTCGCAAATGATTTCAGTAACAGGAACATCGACGGCTGGTATCAACAACTGCTCGATCAAGAATTCACACTTCTGTGTATTTGCAGGCATATCAATTAGTGACCCTACAGAAGCCATAGAATCCGCAGCTTTATTATGCTCTCTTGAAATTTGCTCAAATGTGATGGTAGAAAAATGTGGTTTGTAGGCATCCACTAGTTTCTTGTAGGGGACCAACTTTTCATCCTTTGTTTGGTATTCATCCGTGACTTGGTAGATGACTAGCTGTGAATCTCCATATACTTGTAATTCTGTGATGTCCCATTGAACTGCTGTATTGAGACCCATAAGGAGTGCTTCATACTCGGCTATGTTGTTGGTGCAAGGGAATGCTAGCCGATATGACTTTGGAATGTAGTCATTCTGAGGTGTAACAAATAAGATGCCAGCTCCTGATCCATGTTGCGTGTAAGAACCATCAAAGTACAACTTCCACATTATGGAGTTAGAAAGAGTGAATAGATTCTCATCAGGAAAGTCTGTTACCATAGGATGTGTATCTTTCATAGGTGCATCTGCTAGTTGATCCGCGAGGGCTTGTCCTTTGATTGCCTTACGATCTGTGTACTCAATATCGAACTCACTAAGGATCATAACCCATTTAGCTAGTCTACCTGTGAGAGCTGCTTTTGCTAGTAGATACTTCAGGGGATCAATTTTAGCTATTAGATTTGTATGTTGGTTCAGCATGTAATGTCACAACTTTTGGGAGGCGAACACTACTACTAAACAAGCCCTTTCCATTGGTGAATAATTGAGCTCATATCCCACCAAGGTTCTACTGATGTAATAAATTGCATGCTCCTTTCCTGTGTCATCATTCTGTGCTAGCAGGGCCCCTAAGGCCAAGTTTGTAGTGGAGATGTACAAGATCAAAGGTTTATCTACGACTGGTGGAACCAATACAGGAGGTGTAGCTAGATACTCTTTAAGTTGATCAAACGCTGCTTGACACTTGTTGTCCCATCGAAATGAGACATCCTTTCAGAGCAAGTGTTGAAAGGGTTGACATTTATCTGCTAGCTGTGAGATGAAACGCCGAATGGACTGCAACCTTCCCTGAAGGCTCCTTAGTGCTTTAAGGTTTTTGGGTGGAGGCATCTCCACTATAGCTTTTATTTTCGCTGGATCTACTTCGATGCCTCTACGAATACACACTTCTTTGGATTGAGTCTTACTTGGTATTTTTCCAGCCTGTCAAAGATCTATCCTAAGACGTGTATGTGATCGACTCTAGAAGATTTAGCCAATATATCATCAACATAGTCTTCCATGATGTGATGAAAGAGGTCATGAAATATCACTGTCATTGCTCGCTGATAGGTTGCTCCTGCATTCTTCAGACCAAATGGCATGACACACCAACAATAATTGCCCCAAGGACAAGTAAAGGTTGTTTTATGTTGGTCTTCTTCAGCTATCCTTATCTGATTGTAACCCGAGAATCCATCCATGAGAGAAAGCATCTCGTGACCTGCTGTCAAGTCCACTATAATGTCAATGTTTGGTAGTGGAAAGTCATCTTTAAGACATGCCTTATTGAGATCTCTGAAATCATTACACATGCGGATGCGCCCATTGGGTTTAGACACAGGTACAATGTTGGAGACCCAATCTGAATAGTCAATAGGTCGTATGAACTTTGCGTCTAATAGCTTTTGTACTTCCACCTTTACCAAGAGAGCTATCTGTGGGTGCATTTTTCTTAACTTCTGTTTGACTGGTTTCACTTTGGGATCAACTGTGAGATAATGAACTACCAGCTTAGGGTCTAGCCCTAGCATATCTGCATAGGTCCATGCAAAGTTGATGGTTCGTTGCAAGAAGAAGCTGTTAAGATCTCTGTGTTCTGTGTCAGATAATGATGCCGCTAGGAATGTTGTCTTTGGATTCTGTTCTGTACCCAGGTTGATCTCCTTAGAATCTTCCACTAGGAGAGCTGATTTCTCTTGGTACTTAGATGGTAAGGGAAGGTCAAATCCTCCATCCTCAGGTGCCACAGTTGGGTTTTCACCTTTGGATACGTCCTTTATTTTTACTATTTTATGATCAAGAGGTGCCACTGTGTGGTTTTCACCTAGAGATCTTTCTTTATTTGCACTTTTGCGACTGGAGGATTTGGCATTCTCACCAAAATAAGCCATGGGCTCTAGTTCCATTACAAAACCTGCCTTGTGATCGCCAAGAGGGATACCCTCCCGAAGTCCCATGAACTCAGCTAGAGCTTCGTCATTCTGAAATACATCTATAACGGGGGCCCCTTGTTGGTCCCAATCGATAAGTTCAGGGTAGACAAGCGTGACATTCTGGGTGCTGGTGGTGGAAGTTAAGGATACGGAGGATAGTGTAAAAATGGAGGATTCTGCGAATAGATTGGTCATGTGGAGGGAAGAGTCATCGATGATATCCTCTGTAGACGTCGTATCGGCGGGAAAAGTGTCAGCTACCTCGTCGAGGATATACTCGATGTCCGAGGCGCGTGGTACCTTCTTACCAAATCCTAATCCTTTCTTGTCTAGCTTCTTTGTAACCACAATGGGCTCCATAGTGCCTTGATTCTATTTCCCAAGGCCACCTTTGCCTTTATAGCCCATGTTTTTCACTATCCTTAAGCCATTGCCATATTGCTTGACTGGTATCGTGACTGGTTCTTTCTCTTTGTAGAGCCAAGAAGAGATGTCCTCAATAGTTTCCTCTTCCAGTAATCGTCCATGTTGGAATTGGGTTAGGAATGTTGGGGGCGGAATAGCTGCTTTTTTGGTAACTTTGGCAATGGGTGGTTTGCCGTAAGATTTTGGAGATAAAGGCATCCGCCCTACACAACAAGATTCTGAGATATCATAAGTGCCAAAGCCTATATCTCGGACGCAAGCTGTGATTTTGGGGAGGGGTGTAGGTTCACTTGTAGAGGCTTGCGTCAGAGTTTCAGGGTCAACATAGAGAGGGGATTCAAGGGCCTTGTCATTTTTAGGCACTTGGTTGCAATTCTTATAGCTTCCTTGCAAGACACGACAGAATTCAAAAGGATTAGGATCTCCTGGGATGGTGATCTCCGTACCATTGTATGGGAACTTGAGGGACTGATGGTACGTGGAGGGAACAACTTTCATTGCATGGATCCATGAGCGGCCAAGAATAATGTTGTAAGGCAGCTCAATATCAAGAACTTGGCACCTAGTTTCAAACATGACCGGGCCCAGTTGTATAGGCAAGTGAATAACACCTTCTGAATGGCGTTCTACATCATCATACCCCTTGATTGTAATACTATGATTAGTGTTGACGTGATCCTCAGAGTATCCCAATTGCTTTAGTAACTTTAAAGAACAGATGTTGAGACCAGCACCACCATCTATGAGTATACGTTTGATTTTGCGCTTATGGATGAGAACTTCAATATGGAGGGCATCATTGTGACAAGGATCGTGGGAGGGGAGGTCTTTCTCAGAGAAGACCACGTTGTAAGGCGAAGCAATATTACCAACTATAGCTTGGAAATCTGCGATTGCTATGTTGTTAGGAACGGAAGACTCTTGGAGGGTTTTTTCTAACACCACTCTATGTGCAGGTGATGACTGTAGAAGGTCCAAAATAGAGATCTGTGCTGGTGTTCTCCCTAGATGTTCAACAAGATTATAATCAGACTGAACCGGAAGTCTAGGTGTAGGCGCACGGATGGTGACATGACCCCAACGAGTAGTAACAGCACAATCCGTAGATTTGCCTTTGATGGTGAGGGTAGACACTCGACTCTCTTCAAAACAACCTACAATGGAATCGAAAGACGTGGAAGTGTGATTGATACCTTTACCTCTATCCTGAGGAGGAGGTGGACCGTGATGAGGGAATGGTTCCTTGTACATATCTAGATCCTTGTTCATGTGTTGCGCTGGTGATTCATTCTCAAAAGTGATTTGATTACCGTCGATGAGGTTTTGGATGAGGTGCTTAAGCTTCATGCAAGATGCAGTTTGATGACCTTTGCTCCTATGGAACTCACAATACTCATTGTCTCTGTAACGTGCCGTTTTGTAGACAGGTTCTCCATAAGGAGCATCAGGTAAGGTTATGAGCCCCTTCTGCAAAGCTTGCTGTAAGACCGATTCGATGGGCACTCCCAAAGGAGTAAATTGACGTCGCGGAGGGTAATCTTGTTGGGGCCGCTCTTGTTGTCGTTGCTGTTGGTTTGGGTAAGGCTGCCTTTGTTGCTGTTGTTGTTGAGGTGGAGCTTGACTTGGTTTGGAGAGCTACAGCGGTGTTTGCAACGTTTGGACATGCTTAGTATCAACCACCCCATCGTTGACCACGTTTTTGTTCTTGTTCCAATATTTGGGTTTATCGTTCGACTGTTGATGAGAAGTACTATCTTTCGTCTCCTTAAAGATTTTGACCACACCCTTAGCAATGAGGGCATTCTCAATGTTGATACCCTTGTATGTGATTTCATCGAAGGTTGTAGCACTAAGAATTTGTAAATGGAAACCTAACTCTTGGTTGAGGTTCTGCACAAATATGCTAACAAGCTGTTTCTCCAGAATCTTGAAAGGGAATTTACTAGCCATTTGTCTCCATCGTTGGAGGAAAGAAATGAAAGTTTCACCATTTTTCTGTTTATTGTTGCATAGGTCCGTCATGGAAATCTCATGCTCTGCGTTGTAAGAAAAATGGGTGGCAAACTTCTCTGCTAGCTCGTTGAAAGACTTGATACCCGTAGGTAAGTGTGAGAACCATTCTATTGCTTGACCTCCAAGACTGCGAGGAAAGAGACGCATTGTGAGAGACCTCGAAGCAAGCAAGATAGAATTCCCTAAGATGGTCTTTTGGGTCACCTTTTCCTTTGTACTTATCGAACTTGGGAATAGTGAAATTTTGAGGAAAAGGGATCATTGGTAATGACCGATCAAAAGGATAAGGACACACTTCCTCTAAAGAGAAGGTCTTTTTGGTGTGGCCAAACGTAAGATCAGATAGCTGTTGTTGCACCTCCGCAGTCTTTAGTTCCATAGTCGTGGGAGGGGTTGGTAACATCTCCTGTTGTCCAAAAAGTGGTTGGTGTTGCCCATATGGAAGATTATAGTGTAAGCCATGCGTACTGGTATTGTAAGGGTCGTAAGATTGATTGGGATTGTATGAATTATACGATTGGTTCAGATTGGGTTGGAATTGGAGGCCTTGATTAGGCAGCGGTGGAGGTGGCGCTAGGTAAGAATGTTGGCTTTGCGATGGTTGAAGAAAAGTATTGGGGGGAGGAAAGCTAAAGTGCGTTTGATTAGGTTGTGATGGTGGCACATAGCTTTGGGAAACCTGATGTTGGGAATGTTGCGAGTGGCTAGGCAATGTATGAAAGAAGTTGAGCGTGGATGAACATTGTGGAAGAGGAACATAGGTAGAAGTGATTTGTGACAGTTGGGGTTGATTGAAGATGATAGTAGAAGAATGTTGTGGTGGAGGAACATAGGTAGAAGTGATTTGAGATGGTTGGGGTTGCTTGAGGATGAGAGTAGAAGACTGTTGTGGTTGGGGTCGCGTGACTCTAATTGGTTGAGAGACATGCAGGTGTGATGATATAGGAGGTGGCATATGTTGAGACCCTTGTTGCATGGCTACATAAGTGTTCCCCGGATTGTAATTAGGTGGGAAACCTACGCGTGATGGGGTAACCAAGATTCCACTTGCGGTTGGTGTGGACACTTTAGGAGGTGGTTGCACATTCGATCGAGCTAAGATGGCTTGCTTAGCTAACTCTGCTTGACGTTGGAGAGTTTCTTGTTGGTTTTGATAGATCTCCATAGGAGTCAAAAGCGGTGATATGGGCCTCTCCTCTGTTGGATTTTGGAAAAGGGGATTCCTATACTGCGAGCCTTGAGTAGGTAAGGGCGTAGTCACCGTGGACATGGTTTGCACCGCTTGTATGGTTTCTTGGTTGTTGGTGCTCTCCTTGAGAGTGGACACATCAAAATCTTGAGGTAACTTGGCACCTTGCTTTGCAAGCAAGCGAAAGAAATGATCCTAATTCTCACTAAGGATTTTATCAAAGGCAGCTATAGCTCTAGGATCTTGTATAAATTCATCAAAGTCTTGCCCATCTTCTTAGGAGGATTGACCTATTTCAAAGTGTCGCTCTTCTTGAGATGGGGCTTGATCTACGATGTAACCTTGTGGGACAAAATCTAGAGGCAAGCCTGTGGTATACTGCGGTGCATTTAGCAAAGGGGTTCTATCCTCATGAGGATTGCTTGGTTCATCTATGTGTGGCATGTTTGGAGAGCTGATTGGTTTTACCGCGGGTGTACTAGGAGTCACCTTGGGAGTAATGTTGAGACGACCTGATTGTGGTGTGTGAGGGGGTGACTTGTGCTTCTTAGGGACAACTTGCCTAGACTTCATGGTTTGTTGTAGCCTAGTGGTGACCATGGGATATACTTAGGACACAATGTAATGCTGGGAATCTGTGAGATGCTTTGAATAAACAGACAAACTCTGATGCACAAAGTACTAGACCAAAAGCGCTATACTGTTTGACCAGAGGCGCAGGACTGTGCTACCAAAAGCGTGCTACTGTGGGCCAGAGGCGACGGATTGAGCTACCAATAGCGAGTTACTGCTATACCAAAGGCGAGCTATAGTGACCAAAAGTGAGCTACTGTTATACCAAGGGCGCTGAAGTAGAGTTTTGCCAGAGGCGGGTTACTGCTGTACCAAAGGTGATCTACTGTATTACCAAAGGCGAGCTGCTGTAATACCAGGGGCGCTGAAGTAGTGTCTGATGTTTTTCAAAGGCAAAATTTTTCTATTTCTGATTGGATTGGTTTGGCAAGAGAAAACACAGCAAACAAGTGGTCAAAAAAGGCACAAGGACGGACACAACAGATAGTGTATGTTCAAGGCTCCAAACAAGCCCAATGTTTCCACAGGTCTAATACAGTTGCAATCAATAACAAGCACTTTTTATCCCTAGAGACAAGGTTTCATTGCAGTAGATTAGCTCACAGCTTAATACTCCGTCGATAAAAATATCATTCCATAAAGGTGTCGGATATTTAGTATCTTTGCGAGAGACGATAGGTAGGGATATCTCACCCTCCCCTTGGAAAGCTCAAGTAGGTCACAAGAGCTTTATGTCCAATGGAATACTATCTCTTCTCAAGGGAGCCAATGGTGAGTATCTTAAGGGTTTAAATCGATTTCCCTTGCACTGATGATTACCGCAATGTTCGGAGGTAGGTCGGGTAGTCTCTATCTAAATTGGTTCTTAGTGACTTTGAGGGACCAACGCCTTACGAGCAATGTGACAAGCTACTAAAAGCTTTAACCAATCCTACTAAGAGTTTCAAACACTTCACTCAATGTGAAAATCGTTTCCACAAAGAGCTAGTACACCTCTTTTCAGTTTGGCACCACAAGGTAAGGTTGACGTCGGTTAGGACTTGGCTTTCGCCTTATCCCTCTTATATAGTGGTTCAAAGGAAAACTCCGCTTAGGGTCGTCCCTTTTGGATGAATCGCAATCCAAAAGTAGGCCCTTCTAAAGGAAGTACAAAAAAAAAGTAAAAACAAGCATGTCAAACAAAGGTTCAATTGTCCCGTTATAAGAAAAATAAGGTGCAACTAAGCTATGCACACACACGATTGTAGTTGTAAATTGTCCCTTATGAAATGAAGTGTTTGGCATTCATGTCCATTGTCCTTTAGAAAATTGAGGTGTTTGTTCATACATGTCCATTGTCCCTTAAGAAATGCAGTATGTTCCTAAGACTTAGATTGCAAAAAAAGATTTGTTCAATTATCCTTTTAAGCATGCAATGTGTTTCTAAGACTTAGTGAGATAAATCAAAAAGAGGTCTTCAATGCTCGTCCTACATGAACATGTTAAGAAAACACCTATTGGCTCTGTGTGAGTAATAAGAAGCTGCAACAAGTGAGTTAGTTCCACCAAAATTTCACAAGTTAGCAACAAACAAATCAACTTTAACCAAAAGCGCTGCACAATTTTACCAGAGGCGACGTACTGTATTCCCAGAGCACTGTATTGCAGACCAGAAGCGCTATAAAATATTACCAGAGGCGCAGCAAAATAATCGGATGTGCTTTACTATGTTTTCGAAGGCGCTGTGATGCAGACCCGAAGCGCAATATAATAATACCAGAAGTGCTGAATAATAGTCGAAAGCGTGACACTATGTTACCAAAGGCGTGAGATGATATAACCAGAAGTGCCGTGCTGTCTCAGATCACAAAGAGGGGAACTTTTTCAAAATAATTAGATCTAGAGTAAAAATTCCATGATTGATTGACTGATTTGAGAAATTATAGCTGAAAGATCTGTGTTCTGCAATCGTTTAAAGAACTCAAAAAGCTGTAACAACACCACAAAAGTCGAAGGTATTCCTAAATAAATCAGCTTAGGATGTCAACATGAAAAATAGGTTTGTCTGACAAATACAACAGCTTGTCATACAAAGCAATAAGATGGATGGTGTAAAAAAAATCCTGTAAAACAGTGAACAAGGTCAGAAACTTTAATCTAGCCAAAAGCGCTGTAGAATATTGCCGAGAGCGCCGTTCTGTTAGGCCAAAAGCGCTGCGCTGCGCTGCCGAAAGCACCGCAGAAACTCCAAAAGCGCCGGACTATGTCTGCAGAAGCGCACAAATATCCTGCCAGAAGCGCTGTGGGGTGTCGTGTGCGCTATTCCGTACTGTGACTTAAAAAAAAACAAATTTCTCAAAGAAACAAAGGGATTAGTGGGTCCCACCAGGCGTGCCAGAATGTGTATATGGAAAAATGGATTAAATCTAAACTAAATAAAACCAAAGAACCCAATAACATAAAGGAAACGAATCTAAGTAAAAGCCATAAATCACAAATCAAAGACAAATGAAAGCTCTTACCAAAACCTGTATTGTTCCCTTTTGGAGATATGTGGATTGCTCAATGTAGTTGCAAAGCCATGGCCGCAACAAGCAAGTATGTGCTCAAGAGATCAATGTCAAAAGATCGTTATAGTGCTCAATCGACGCGTTGTGTATGCTCAAAGCTCTGTTAAGTATGCCTGAGAATACGATCGAAGAGAGAGACTCAATGAAGGAGATGAGGGGGGTTTATATAGGTTTCAATGAAGATTGATCAATGGTCCAGATAATTCAGAAGAATCAACGGAAGAGAACAGTTGAGGAACGTGCAACGAATGAGAAGAAGACATGTGTCTTGCTTGCTTTTGCATGAGAGGAGTTATCAAGAATAGAAGAATAAGTTAACTGAAGAGATAAATCAATTAAAGGATAAAGCAATCAGTTAAGTGATTTAAAACAAGAAGAAGAGATTTGCATGAGAAAAGAAGATATTTTGCTTTATTAAATATAAAAAGCTTGAGTTATATTAGAGATAACTCAAATTAGAAGAAAAAGTAATTTAAATAAATAATTGATTTATTTAAATTTAGAGAAGATATTTTGGAAGAAATAATTAAATAATTGGAATTATTTAATTTAGAAGATTTGAAAGCAAATTAAATAAATAAATTTATTTAATTGTTGTGCATGATTTTGGAAGAATAAATTTTGATTTAATTAAATAATTAAGAATTATTTAATTTTAGATAAGATAGAATTGTGATGAATTAATTAAATAACTGGATTTATTTAATTAATGTAGACTTAATTTTTGCAAAGAGGATAATGATCTAATTAAATAATTAACATTATTTAATTGTGGAAGAATATAGAGGAAGTTAATTTAATTAATTAAATAAAGGGAATTTATTTAATTAATGTCGCAATTTTGTGATTTAGAAGAATTTGATGAAAATTAATTAAATAATTAGATTATTTAATTAACGTTGAAATGCCGGTGATGAGATAGATAACGGAATGCAAGTGATTTGACGACACGGTCATTTTAGGGTGTCTACACCAACCTAACTTTCATTGTTTTCATCATCTCCATCATTTCTTCCATTCTTCTAGCAACATTGCCTATAGCAGACATCCTCCTCAATGGCATCTCTTCCTAGAATCTAGTGCAACTGCCTCAATTTGACAATCTGACTAAAAGGTAGCAACTGCCTAACAATCAGCGCTCCATTGACAAACACAAGTAGACTGCCTCAGGTTGGTGATCTATTCACCACAAAATCTTATGGAATGCCTTCACTTCCAAAAGGATTCAAAACTTTTCTTTGATACCACTTGGTCCAGTCATGGTCAAAGGGTTCATAGAATGAACTGTCCAAACCGTGCAACTAGAGTAAACACAATGGAAACAACTCAATTATAGAATGCAATGGTAGATTCATTGGTGCAATCACATTAGGAGGGTTCACAGAATGAACAGTTTGGACCATGCAACAAGAGTAAACACAATGGAAACAACTCAAAGAAATGGAACAAATGCATTTTCAGTCATTTAGTATATCAAAGAATTTAAAATAGAGATCTGCCGGCAACATGCAGGCTTACAATTAGGGCTCACAGGATGGATTACATACATGTGCAAGATAAAGCATTGAGGCTCCTTCACACAAATATAAACTATCAATTATGAATCAATCACTAGCTACTTTCTTAAGGATCTATTACATCATTATATATCATTTCTAGACCAGTAGATTCCTTCGCATCGGCCAAGGAAGGTCACAAACTCCAATGAAGAGATGTAATGTGTTCACATATAGGTTAGACCTAAATGCATATAACGCTTCCTCAAATGAATGGAACAATGTGCGGACCTCTGGGAAGGGTCGGCCAAGAATGAAGGATCATTGAATGATGTGTCATTAGGATCCACAAGTCAAGGAATGATCTGCAAGCCTTCTCCTTTAGTTGATTATTAAGAACTATTAGAATGCTCCGCTCTGCGAAACAATTGATCTTCTGATAGCGATATCTTTCCGGTAACTTATCCAAATGCTCTGAATTCTTGATATGATGAAGATGAATGAATGTAGATGCTAAGTCCAGATTTGCAAGATGTGAAATGCCAAAACTGGACAACAAGTTGAACTGCTTTTGACTGAACTGCCTGAACTGAACAGGAAAATGAAAGAATTGAAATGCAAACAAACATAAATGCAAATGTTTTTGTTTGATGCAAGAGTACTCTTGAACCAGGGATGCTCCTACATCAGACATCTAGGGTTATTGAAAAAGTGAGTCTCTCACTTTTTGGGGGCTAGGAGAGAACCACGACAGTCCACCTCAACCTGAGAAATCCAAGATGAATCTTCTTCTGGTCTGCCTTTCCACTTCACAAGGTATTCTTTGTATTGTCTTCCTCTAGTGCTATGTCCAACTCTGTTATCCAAAATGTCTTCTATCTGCTCCAGTACTATCAAAGGTTTATACAATCTAGTGTTTTGACCACTCCCTTTTGCAACTTGACAAACTCCACAACTCTGCACAAATCTCTGAACATCCTTATGTATCCGAGGCCAAAAGTAATTTTCACTCACCAAAGCCATTGTCTTGTCAATGCCAAAATGTCCTGCCAATCCACCACTATGTTTCTCCTTGATCAAATTATCTCTCATTGACCTTCTAGGTATGCACAACTAACTTCCTTTGAACAACATATCCTCTTAAATGAAATAATCTAACCACTTACTCCTATCTGTCACAACAGGTTCCTTATATGCTTTCCAAGGTTCTGCAAAATTAGTGTCTCCCTCATACATGTTCTTCAAGTCATCAAAACCTAACACTTCAGCTCTCATCTCTGTCAACAAGTTTCTTCTTCGACTCAAGGCATCAACAACTTTGTTTGATTTACCACTCCTATGCTTCAACACAAAAGTATAGCTCTGCATGAACTCTACCCATCTCATATGTCTTTGATTCAACTTACCTTGACTGTTCAAATACTGCAAAGCTTGATGATTTGTATACAACACAAACTCCTTAGGCAATAAATAATGTCTCCACTTCTTCAAGGCTTGAATTATGGCATAGAACTCTTGATCATAAACTGAATATCTTCTCCTTGCATCATTCAATTTCTCATTGAAATATGCTACAGGTCTACCTTCTTGACTTAACATTGCTCCAATTGCATTTCCACTTTCATCACAATCAACTTGAAATACCTTATTGAAATTTGGTAATGCCAAAATAGGTTGCTCTATCACTTTCTGCTTCAACAGTTAAAAACTTTTATCTGCTCCTGATGTCCTCTTGAAATCCTTTCTGTCACCTCTCATTGTCTCTGTCATAGGGTTACAAAGTGAACTGAAATTTTTGATGAACTTTTGGTAGAAACTAGCCAATCCATGAAATGATCTAACTTCTCCAAAGCTCTCCGGTGTAGGCCATTCAACAATTGCTCTTACTTTCTCAGGATCCATCTTCAATCCTTCCGCATAAATCACAAATCCCAAATATAGCAACTCTTCCTTCATGAAACTACACTTCTTGATGTTTATCAGCAATTTCTCCTCTCTCAACCTCTGCAAAACTTGTCTAATATGCCACGAATGTTCTTCTTTTGTCTTACTAAAAATTAGAATATCATCCAAGTATACAATTACAAACTTACCCAAGAATTTCTTTAGAACTTCATTCATTAATCTCATGAAAGTACTCGGTGCATTTGTCAATCCAAAAGGCATCACTAACCACTCATACAATCCTTCATTTGTCTTAAAAGTAGTCTTCCATTCACCACCTTCTCTAATTCTAATCTAATGGTATCCACTCTTCAAATCTATCTTTGTAAAATATCTTGCTCCACTCAAATAATCCATGATATCATCCATCCTAGGTAAACGAAATCTATTCTTAACTGTGATCTTGTGTATAGCTCTAGATTTAGTACAAATTCTCCATTCTCCATCCTTCTTCGGTGCTAACACCATAGGTACTGGACAAGGACTCAAAATTTCTCTAATCAAACCTTTCCTCAACAACTCTTGTATTTGTCTATTCAATTCTTCATTCTCTGCTGGTGTCATCTGGTGTGCTGCTTTGTTAGGCAAACTTGCTCCCGATATAAGATCCATGTGATGACTGATACACCTTATAGGTGGTAATCCTTCAAGTACATTATCTAATTTGATGTCTTCATACTCTGTCAGTAATTCCTTTATCTCTTCTAGTTGTGATTCTTCAATTTCTTTCTTCAATGTTTTAGGCTTCTTAGGAACCAAGGCATAACACATATTCTCATGTCTCAAACCATCCAGAAATTTTCTTCCATCTACCAAATAGATTCTAGCATTCTCATATACTTCACTCTTAGGGTCATCCTCCAAAGGAATCAAACTAAGTCTCTTTCCATTTGTTGTTATAGTATATGTATTCTTTCTTCCATCATGTATAGCTTTTCTATCATATAGCCAAGGTCTACCCAACAAGATATGACAAACATCCATAGGCATAATATCACACAAGACTTCATCATGATAAGATCCAATATGAAATTTCACCAAACATTGTTCACTCACCAATATCTTATGATCATCCTGAATCCATGCTATCTGATAGGACTTAGGGTGTTTCAATCTTTCCAACTTTAGCTTACTCACCATCTCCTCTGAAACTAGGTTATCTGAACTACCACTATCAATCACAACTTTACAACACTTACCTCCGGCTTTGCATCTGGTTCTGAACAAAATTTTCCTCTGTGATGGTTCCTCATTTGTTTCTATTTGAAATAGTGCTCTCCTCATCACCAATGATTCTCCTTTCTCTAGTTTAACAATAGAACTGGGTGATTCAACAAGTTCTTCAATATAGGCTACTCTTCCATTATTCTCTGTCCTCTTGCTTGTACTACCCTGATTACACTCAAATGCTCTATGTCCTTCACCTCCACACTTGAAACAAGTACCTTTGAATGTTCTCTTATCAATCCCTCTTCCTTCTCTTTGGTATGCACTAGGGTTTCCTCTCTGATAAAAAATTCTGTCATCTCTCCAGTAAGCCATGTTATCTCTGTCATCCTTCTTCAATGGGGTGTCAAACTTGTTCTTCTCCACAAATGGTCTGTCTCCTCTGGAATAAGTCCTACTTCTCTAAAATTTATGTCCTCTGCCTCTCTGTCTTTGATCATGTCTCTTATTTAGCTTCTCTTCAACTTTCAGGGCAAACTGATATGCTTCCTCCAAAGATGTCATCCTTACCAAACTCAATTCTTCTTGAATGTTCAATCTCAGTCCATTGATGTATCTAGCCACTTTCTCCTTGCTCGCTTCACTATGTCCTATTCTTATGATCATTTTATGAAATTCTTTAGTGTACTCCTTCACAGATTTCTCCTTCTGTCTTAGGTTTTGTAATCTCTTCAACAACTCCAATTCATAGTTAGCAGGTATAAACTAATTCAACTTTGTCACCATCTGGTCCCACTTAGTAATCTTTTCCTTTCCTCTTCTGTTTCTTTCCAACTGAATTTCTTTCCACCATATAGTAGCATGTCCTTTCAATTTTGTCTTTACAAATTTCACTTTCTCCGGATCTTCAACCTCTTCATATTCAAAGTATTCTTCCATGTCATTTATCTAGTCAATCAACTCTTCTGGATTCAAATTACCAGTATAATTTGGCATGTCAACTCTAGGTCTCTTTCCAATCTTTGAAATAGCTCACAACATCTTTACTTGATCTATTTCTTCTTCTTCATCACCTCCTAGGGTTTCACTAGTTTGTTCAATAGATTGAAATTCTTCATCATCACTTTCAACATTAGGTCTCAGTGTCAATCCTCTTCACCTATCTTCCTCAACAACATCCAAATGAATTTGTATTGTTCTCATCAATTCCATCATCTCATCCATTCTATTAGCCATTGTACCAATAGGGGAACTCTTCGCGGCGGCATCTTCCTAGGATCAAGTGCAAATTGCCTCAAATTCGGTGATCGGGCTACAAGTGACAACTACCTCTCAATCAGTGATTAGTTGTGCACAAGTAACTTGCCTCAGATTGGCGATCTTCTCACAACAACGTCTTACAAAATCCCCTTTGCCAATTCGCTCCAAAGAATCAAACTTTCACTTTGATACCACTTGGTGTAGTCACGGTAGGAGGGTTCACATAATGAATAGTCCAGACCATGCAGCAAGAGTAAACACAATGAAAACAACTCAAAGAAATGGAACAAATGCAAATTTAGTCATTTAGTATATCAAAGAATTCAAAATAGAGATCCGCTAGCAACATGCAGGCTTCAATTAGGGCTCACAGGTCAGATTACATACATGCGAAAGATAAAGCTTTGAGGCTCCTTCGCACAAATCTAAACTATCAATTATGAATCAATCACTAGCTGCTTTCGTAAGGATCTATTACATCATTATATATCATTTCTAGACCAGTAGATTCCTCCGCATCAGCCAAGGAAGGTCACAAACTCCATTGAAGAGATGTAACGTGTTCACAGATAGGTCAAACCTAAATGCATAGAACACTTCCTCAAATGAATGGAACAATGTGCAGACCTCTAGGAAGGGTCAACTACGAACCAAGGATTATTGAATGATGTGTCATCAGGATCCGCAAGTCAAGGAATGATCCGCAAGCCTTCTCCTTTAGCTGATTATCAGGAACTATTAGAATGCTTTGCTCTGCGAAACAGTTGATCTTTTGATAGCAATATCTTTCTAGTAACTTATCCAAATGCTCTGAATTCTTGATGTGATGAAGATGAATGAATGTAGATGCTAAGTCCAGATCTGTAAGATGTGAAATGCTAAAATCATACCACAAGCTGAATTGCCTAAACTGAACAGGAAAATGAAAGAACTAAAATGCAAACAAACTAAAATACAACTGTTTTTGGTTGATGCAAGATTACTCTTGAACTAGGGATGCTCCTGCATCATTCATATATTCATAATATCAAAGAATTACAATGCTCATATACCGATAACATGCGGGCTACAATCAATGGGCTCATAGGCCTGCTTTCTGGGTTATAACAGATATACAAGATATGGCATTAAAGGGCCTTCTCAAAAAGAATCTAACTATCAATATACATAACTTCAGAACTTAGAACTACTAACTAAGAACTTCCTTCCTAATGCCTCTAAGAGATATAGCTATATCATCTCCAAGTCCAAGAAATCCTCTACGTTGGCCACATAAGGCTACAAACTCCAATGAAGGAATGTAACATGTAGAAAAAAGTAGGTCAACCTACAACATCTAGTAATGCTCTGCAAATGGGTGAAACTTTGTGTGGACCTCAAGGAAGGTCTATCTGATCAATATGTATGATGTTTCATTTATCTCTATAAGTCATGGAAGTGCTCCGCAAACCTTCTCCTTCAACTGACTGTCTAAATTATTTGTTATGTGAAAATTGGTGATCTTTTGATAGTGATAACTTTTAGCAAACAAGTCCAAATACCTTGAAATTTGGATATGATGTATATGATGATATGTAAATGCTAAGTCTTGCTCTATATACTTTGATATGAAGATGTGGTAAAATACAATGCAAAATGTTGACAACTGTAACTAACTAAACTGAACTAAAAAATGAAAGAAAAGAAAGAATGCAAATATTTTTGGTTGATGGAAGATTGCTCTGCAACCTAGGATGCTCCTACATCACCTTTGAAAAGCTAGAACCTTTTTATGTGTCATTGTATATTGTTAGCTACAAGTTGAGTAACTGTGTTATTGACTCTGGAGCCTCAGATAATGTCATGCCTACCCAGGTAGCTAAAGCCCTAGGTTTGTTAATTACCTCCTCTCATGGTAGTTGCTTTTCCATGGATTCTTCACAAGTGCCAATCCTAGGCTAGATTAAGGATGCACAGGTTGCCCTCATGGCATTTCCTACGAAAAGATTGAAGTTAACTATCCTAGTGGTTGATATTCCTACGAGCTATGGGATGCTTTTGAGCAGAAGTTTCTGTAGAGACTTGTGAGGAGAGATACAAATGGATTGGTCTCATGCTCTAATACCTGTGGATGGCAAGAAAGTTTGCCTGAACCCTAAGCCTAAGGCAATGTTCACTGTACTAAAGTCAGGGGATCCGAGGGCAGATATATTATATGTAGAGAATAGACCAGGCACTTACATGTTTACCTCGACTGCAGAAGAAGATTCTAAAGTAATCAGTCCCAACTTGGCTAATGAGGTACGAACCCTAGAATTCGATGGGAGCTTCTCTACTGTTGGGTTAGATGTTGGTGTTGTTTTAGTTTCCCCTAATGATTATAAGTTTCCTTTTGCCTATAAGCTGGAGTTTGACAACACCAACAATATAGCCAAATATGAGGCCTTGTTGTTGGGGTTAGCATTAGCCAAAGAGAATACATTACGCAGTTGAAGGCAAAGAGTGATGTTGATTTAATTGTCAAATAGGTGAGGAAGTTATATCTAGTGAAAAATGGAAGATTAAGGCAATACAAGAATAGGATGTGGGACTACATTGAGGATTTTGATGCCTTCTCCATAGAAGTTGTGCCTAGAAATCAGAATACTCAGGCTAATTTGTTGGCTATTTTTACATCTCTTCTCTTACCTCACCCAAAATTCAAAGATAAACCTTATAGGGTTGAGGTAGTCTATCAGCCTAGCATACCTAATAATGTTAACCACTAGCAGGTATTTAATAATGACCAGCAGATTATCTCTTTTCTGGAAAAGGCTGAGTCATTTGCTAATTTTTTATTTGAAGGAAGTTCAGATGAAAGTAATGACATTCTTGAGTGTGAGACCAATTCTCAAAATGGCCAAGGAATTGAAGTAATATAGTTAAAGGGGAATAAGATTCCCAAGGGTTTAATCTCCCTTGAGGACCTCTTTAATAGACACAATCAATACATAAAACAAAAGAGAAAAGTGTCTATCAGATCATCGGTTAATTATGATCATGTCAACATTGGTACTGAGGAAGACCCTAAGATTGTCTGTATCAAAAAATACTACTCTCCCAAGGAAAGAGAGTGATTAACTTCTTATTTGATTCATTACAAAGATGTCTTCGCATGGTGTGGACTTGAAAAAGTTCAGGAATGGAGAACTACAACACCACATCCCACTGAAGCCTGACACTTTGCCATTCAAACAGAAACAAAAGACATATAATCCTAAAGTAGATGAGGCTATATTTAGTGAAATTGACAAAATTTTAAAAGCAAAGATCATCTAACCTATTCACCACTCTATGTGGGTTGCAAACATTGTGCCTGTTAGAAAGAAGAATAGGGTGATTAGAATTTGTGTTGATTTTTGCAAATTGAACTAGGCATCCCTAAAGGATAACTATCCTCTGTCGGTCATGGATCAGATTCTGCAGACTATGTCAGGTTTGGAGATGATGTCCATGCTAGATAGCTTTTCAGGGTATAATCAGATAGAGGTAACCCTAGAAGATCAACACAAAACAATGTTTACTACTCCAATTGGTGTATTTGCATATAACAGGATGTCATTCGGCCTCATCAATGTAGGGGCCACCTTTCAAAGGGCGATGGATTTAACCTTTGGTGATTTGAAGAATAAAATTATTGTTGTTTACCTTGATGACTTAACTGTCTTCTCTAAGTAGAGAACATATCATCTTCATGATTTGGAAGTGGTTTTGCAGCGGTGCAGAGATCATGGTATCTCTTTGAACCCTAAAAAGTCCATATTTAAAGGAACTAAAGGCAAGCTATTAGGTCACATTGTTTCCAAGAATGGTATTAAAATTGATCCTGAAAGGGTCAAAGCAATTCAATAGTCGAGTCTTCTAGTAACTAAGAGCAACACTAGATCATTTTTTGTTAGGTTAACTTTCTAAGAAGGTTTGTTCTAGATTTTGCTGAATTAATGAGACACATCACATAAATGATGAAGAACCATCATGTCTTCAAATGGAATGAGGAAGGTAAGAAAGCTTTTGAAAATATTAAAATTGCCATCGCTAATGCTCCTACCTTAGTGCACCCTGACTTTGAAAAAGATTTCATTATCTATTGCTATGCATCCAAGCACACTTTGTTGGCCATTCTATTGCAGAAGAATGAGTAAGGGATTGAAGCCCCGATTACTTTTATGAGTGTACCTCTAAAGAAGCATGAGTTGAAATACTCTCCTCTAGAAAATCATGTGTATGTAGTAGTGAAGGCATTGAAGAATTTTAGGTTTTATTTTCTACGTTCTCATGCTATTGTCTATGTTCCTGACCTTGTTGTCAAGAGTATTCTTACCCAATAGGAGATTGGCTACAACAAAAGAGGAGCTTGTGTAGCAAAGGCATAGGAGTATGACATCAACCTCAAACCTACTAATTTGGTTAGAGGTAAAGGTTATGCAAATTGATTGTTGAGAGTAAACCAACTGAGGATGAATAGTTGCCCCTTGTCTTATTTGCAAGTACTACCGATGAATGGTTTTCAAACATCTCATACCTACTAACATATGGTGAATGCCTGCTCCATTTTTCCACTAAAGAGAAAAGGAACATAAAACTCAAGGCTAGCAAATATGTTCTCTAGGAAGAGAACTTGTATAAGAAAGGAGTAGATGGAACCTTTTTGAGATGTGTAGATAAGGAACAACAAAAGAGGCTATTGGAGACTTTTCACAATGAAGCTTGTGGTGGACACTTTTCAGCCTCCATTGGCTAGCTATTTTTAAAGATGCTTATGAATGGGTGTCAAAAAGTGAGAAGTGTCTAAGATTTACTAGAAAACCTCACTTAGCCACACTACCCCTAAGATCGGTAGTAATTGATGAACCGTTTTAGCAATGGGGGTTGGATTTTATTGGATCAATTAATCCTAATTCAAGTGTAGGTCGTACACACATCTTGACTGCCACTAATTATTTCACTAAGTGGGTGGAGGTAATTCCTGTAAAATGTACCACTTATGAAGTAGTCTATAATTTTCTTAAGGAGAATATCCTGGTCAGGTTTGGCATCCCCAAGAAGATTGTGGTAGATAATGTAAGTATCTTCTCTTCCTCTGAGTTCTATTTATTTTTCTATGATTATGGAATTATCCTTGCTCACTCGTCTGATTACTACCCACAAGGGAATGGAAGAGCCAAGTCAAGTAACAAGAATCTAATTTCAATTGTTAGAAAGTTAGTGGATGAAAATCAGAGGGGTCGGCATAAAAGTCTCTATGATGCTTTATGGATAGACATGATCACATATAAAAGAGCAATTGGAATGTCTCCTTTTCAATTGGTGTATGGAATTGATAGTGCAATACCTATTCCTATGGAATTATTGACACTAAACTTGCAAAAAGCAATTGAAGATGAGTAGTTTCAATCGGTATTGGAGAAGAGGATAATGTACCTAAACAAACTTGAGGAACAAAGGGAGATTGTAGTAGATAGAATTACAAGACACCAGTAGGCAATGAAGAATATAATTGATAGAAAAGATAGGAAGAGAAATTTTGTTGTGGGAGATGCTGTGTTATTGTGGGACAGAAGAAGGGAACCAAAAGGAGCTCACACGAAGTTTGATTCTCTTTGGAAGAAACCATTCACAATCAGGCAAGTAATTGGTAATAATGCCTTTCTGCTAGCATACCCAGATGGAACATCATTGCCTCTTGCCTACAATGGGTAAGATCTCAAATTATACAACTGGTGATGTTGCAGAGCCCTTTTGTGTATCATAGTCTCTTTCCTTGTTTTCTTTGTGTGTTGTCATTTTTGGTGTGACTCTATTACCCCTTGGAATAAGGCTTTGTGCCAAGTTTGTCTAGATTCTCTGCATCCTATTTAGTCCTTGTCCCCATTCAGAGCCTATTATTACCTCATTTTCAAAATTTTCTAAAGCATTCATATGTTAAGTCATTTGCATCCTTTATTCATCATTATTCATGCTTTGTTTCCAAGTCATGCCTCTTTACTTTGTCATTTTTATTCATAGTTGGCAATCCCCTAACATTTTGAACCTCTGTCGGTAGGTTCAAAAGTTCTTGAACCTCCCGATCCCTCGACTCTTCACAAAACTTGTGTCTTAAAAGTTTATCTTAATGGTCTTGTGTAATCTTGTTAAAGGGAAGTATTTGTCGTCAGAGGGTCTAAAGTTCTTTGAACTTCCAAAATCTTTGACGCCTCGACTTAACACGTCTGTTACTTTTATAGCACCATCTGTCAAAGTTATTGTTGTGTACTAATAAGTGACACCTATCAATTTGTAATAAATTTGGAATGTTGGGAAACATGTGGGCACTCTTTTCAGAGGGAAACAATTAAAGGGGAATATTTATGAATTTTGAAGAACAATCTACCGCTAGAGTTAAATGAAACTTATGGAGAAATTAATAAGATTTGATACGAGACTTGGATAAATTTATCACCTTGTAAGGAAAATCCTCATTATACCATGAAGGAGATACGCTGAAGGAGCTTCCAGTCCAACTACTAATGGAGAATTCACGGAACTCTTTGCATACAAGTCAGGATAATTGGATTTTCTCCTTCTCTCTCTCTCTCTCTCTTGTTGTGATAGTATAATTGAGATTCACTGGTCTGGGAAGAACAATTTATTTTTCATGAATCTGGATAGTGCTTTTTCCTCAAATGTATTATGGACCTCTTTTGTATCCTTGACTGGTACAAAGTTTTTTACTTTTTGGTTTCTTAAACTAGTCAAAATGAAATATAAGTTCCAGGGGTCTCTGATTGTTTCTGTTGTGGAAAATGATCTATCAAAAGTGAGGGATACAGACCTTGGTCATGTGGACTTAGAAGATTTTTGGGAAAGAATGCAACAAGAAACTAGGTCCTCCCTTGTAGAGAAAATTGTAAGTAGTGGGTTAGACCGAGCTAGAGGTTTCCCACCTACTGTACCTTGCCTAGACCCAGTCGTAGCATGCACAAATAATTACTTTCTGCATTCACAAGAGATACAAGCCTTTGATGGCTTCATGATAACTAAAATTGATTCAAAAGCAATTTCTCATGCTTTGAAATTAGTTGATTATGAGCAATTTGTCAATGTTTCTGTTACTACTAGCTTGGGATTTTACTGGGATAAGAAATACTGGTGTCAAAGTCGTATTGCCAAAAGATGGATTGAAGTTGAGAAGAAAGGGAAGTCTAGGCTCCCTACCATTCTAAAAAGAGGTCACTTTAAGGAGGAAACCTCTGACATGATCACTCTACTACATCGTGTCATTGGGAGCGTTGAATTTGACTCTTTTGAATATTGTACATGCCAATTTGTTTTACTCATTTGTGGTGAATCTCAACACATAGATTGGGCTAAACTAATAAGCGAACGCATGCACGAGGAACTAGTGAACTTTCCATAAAAGGTGAATTTTTGTGTGTTCAATTTTGGTTTACATTCTGGCTAGTAGAAAGGTTGTTTGGCCTAGTTTGAGGACCCAAGGGTCTCCCACCCAAGACACACCTGTGTATTGTCTTTTCCCATAGTTATAGAAGAACATTGGAATGAAAGACTTCCACAGAGTGAATGATGTTTTCCTCATGTTATCTGCAAAGAGAATTGAAGGTTTCTTGGAGAGAAGGTCCTCCCTTGAAGTGGCTACTCTGGTAATAAATTTTGGAAGTTTTTATATTCAATTTGATTGCTTTTCATATTTGAGAATTGGGGATTATGAAAATGCCTCTTTAAAATTGCCAAGGTATCCTTTAGATTTTATTGTGGTTTTAGAAGTTTTTCACCAGATGGTAGCTATGAATGTCAAATATCATGCTATGATGAAGAAGGGTAACTCCTTTCATGTGTCCATATCTTTCTTTTCTTGTAAAAGTAATGGTAGTGCCCGAAATGTGGAGAAGTTGTTGGCAGAGTATAATTTCCACTCATTGCCTGTAAGATCAGCTTTTGACAATAAGAATTTTGTGAAAAAGAATATGCATGAAAGTAGCCTATACTTACACAAGCCTCATATTGAGGATTATTGAGAGGATTGCATAGATGAAAGAGAAGTGCAGAGAAGGAGCTGGATGAGGTTGAGTATCGATCAAGTTCATGCTTTTGACTTTCCATTATGAGTCCCTAAAAGTATAGATGATAACTCTGACATTCTAGATGAAAGTTATTATGGTGCCTATTTGTAACCCTTGCCTCTAGTGCAATGGTTTGAAAAAAGGTCACAGACCTGATGTTTCATTGTTTTCATGTATTAAGGAGAACTAAAAAATGGCTTGACAGGAAATTCAGGGAACAAGTGGGCTCTTCAACCCCAAAAGAATTAGCTGCAAGAGAATAGAGTAAATCTCAAGCTACTCATACTCCCAGAAGCACATCAAGTTTGGAGCCAACTCTTCATAGAGTTGGCTAACAATCAGGTGGAGATGGTGAACAACCTAAGGATATAAGGAGATTTAAATCTTCCTATGACAAAAATAGCCAACCTATGCTTCTGAGTGTGATAGCTGACAAGAGATTGGATGCTTCGCAACTGCAAGAAGACCATGTGCCCCCTTCTAACTCCCTTACAATAGATAATGATTCTTTGATTTTTAATTAGATTGGTGAAGATAATGTGCTCGAGTCATTGTTTGGTAATCCAATTTCTCTTGGTTTGAATGATCCTCTGGAACACAATACCCTCCTATGCATTTAGATGGTGTGGTTATGAATGCTACTGTTAATGGTAATGTTTCCTCTTCTTCATCTCCTGCTTGGTTGAGGAAAGTTGTCAAGAAAAAGAAAAGGTACTCCCCCATGATTGACACCAATATAGACATCATGGGCAAACTATTGCAAGATACAACTAAGTCAAAAATAGCTAAAATAATGTCGAGAATAGTAGAAGACCCTTCTACAGGGCATCACATTTTGGAAATTGTAGATTCAGTGGGTGGAAAGAATGAAGATGAGGTGACTGAAGTTGACTTCAATTTAAGTCGAGTTGATATGGGACCTTCTACTATCGAGGGAGAAATCTACCACGCTAATTTCTCTGTTATTAATTTTTCAAAGAGAATTAAGAAGGAACAACAAGAGAATGCCAAATTGCAAGCACATGTGAGGTCCTTAACTTTGTTTATTCAATCTATCTTGAAGATTACTGCCCAACCTACAGATGAGTTACCAAGCATAAGCATGGATGGCTCAGATCCCATTTTTTATAGCAAATTAAACGGTGCCACGCTCTGGGCAATGTTGTCAAGTAGTGGGTTGAAAAGATGACTCTTGATGGTTTGATTTATATCGAGGAATCTGCAAAATTTTATAATTCTATTTCTAGCAAAAGAGAAGCATTGGCCACCGAGTTGTAGATTGTAAGAAAAGATAATAGTAGCCTTTTTATGGTTTCCAAAGAAGTGCAAGAAATGGCCGATATGGACATCAATATTCTTGTGGCTGAGAAAAATTTGAATGATCCCAAAGAAATGGAAACTACTGTGTGGTTGGACACACTTGAATGGAAAATGTCTATAATGGGAGTAGTAGAGGAGGAAATGAGAAATACCCTAACTCACTATTTCACAGATCAAAGGTATCTTAAGGGCAACTTTGCAATTCTAGACATAGAAGATTTTGATGAGTATGAGAACAAACTACTCAAGACAAAGGAAATAAAGTTAAATTTCAAGAAGATGGTCAATGAAGAAATAGTGGCTATTGATGTGATCACTGGTGAATCACTTGGAAAGCTAGGAAGATTAGCGACTTACATCAGAACTTTCAAAAGTGAAATAGATGGAATTCATAAGAGGATAACAGATGCTGATCAAATGATAAGCAAAAGGAAAACTTGAGGCTAGTATGACTAGCAGTCCAGGCAGAAAAACATTATCACTAATCATTATCAATTATCGAATGTATAAAGTGATATTGCGAGCATAGGTAAACCAAATAGCACAAGTAGATTCAATTTCTGAAATTGGACAAGGTAAGGAGAAGGAATTGGTGAAAAGGGAGGCTCCCATTGATGATGATGTGGCAATTATCAATTGATTTATTTCTCATATGCTTTAGTATTTTTATTCTTGCAAGAAAACTATTGGCTCTGGAGAGCTGTTTCTCTAAATTGTGTTTATTTTAAAACATCTTTAAAGATCAGTTGTCCCCAAGAAGCCATTGTGTATAGGTAAAATTGAGATTTAATAAGATCAAAACAATGATAACAACTCAATCCTATAACATCAAAAGATCCATCTAAATGATAACTATATCAATGAATATGTAATTAAACAATCAAAAGCTATCATCTATACTGTATTGATCTCTTGGATTTATGTGGATTGCTCAATACGTCACGTACCCATGGTTGCAACAAGCGGATGTAGATAAGTGCTCAATGTGCTCAAAGATATGATATGTGCTCAACGATGCTATGAATGCTCAAGCGTTGTAGGAATGCCAAAGCTTAAATGATCGAAAAGATCAAAAGGCTGAATGATCGAAGAGGATTTTTTATGAGATGAAGGGGGTATATATATAGGATTCCAGGAAAGATTGATCAACGGTGGAGATAAATCAATGATCAAGATGAGTTGAGAAGACATGATGAACATGCACACGACATGTGTCATATTTAAAGAATATTTTAAAGTTGGTTTGTTGAGTTAACTGCTTGCTAGGATAAATATAGGATTTGATTTCATAAAATTAGAATGCTTTTTCTAATTTATGAGTTGATGATAAAAATAATAATGATTAAATCCAATTAACTCAACTTTAGATTTGCTTTTTGAAGTTCTAAAAATAAGACTGATTGTGCATAGAGAAAATAATATTTTTAGAAGAATTTGAAAAGATAATTGAGAAACTAAATAAATTGTTGTACCTTGCACACATGCCTCATTTAATGAATGGAGACCCCCCCCTTCAAATTTTGGCTTGAGTTTCAGTCTGTTCCTTATAGGAGTTATTCGATCTACATGGTCAAAATGATCCATCTGAGAGTCAAAGTTTCAATTTTCGTGATGGAAAGTGTTTGGGCTACTTAAAAGTTCAAAAATGCTAAGTCATGAGTCCTTTGGTTCATAAAATTTAAGACCCCCTTTTGTGCCAAAAATGCTTCCTACTACACTTAGCGCTAGAAACGATAGTTACTACATTTTGCACTAAAGGTCCAAGGTGCTGACTTGCATTAGAAAGTTAGTATGCCAATTTGGTCAATAGGAGTTCAAAGTTGTGCCAGGTCGGTGTAACATGAAAATTTCTCTAGGTCCCGATAGGCTAACATCATGCTAAGTCTGAGCTAGGTCAAAGTTGTGCTAAGTTGGTATCGAGAGAAATTCGTGACAAACCCTAAACTGGCCGAAGTGCGCACTATGCTATCTATCATACTTGGCATTAATGGAAGATAATTAGATTGAAATAAAAGGTTTTGCATAAGTACTTTAATCTCATTTAAATGTCTACAATCAACAAAAAGCTCTACAATCAAGCTTAAGGCTACCCCAATGACATTTTGCGCATGATCAGGAGCTCAATCCAGCAATAGCAGACATGTCCCCCATTATCATTTCAGTCATAGGTTGGTGCTCTCAAACTTCATTTTGAATACTTTTAATGTGACTTAGGGTTTTAAATAGCATGACCATCTTGCAAAGGATTTGCATTAGAGTTTTATTTTGAATTTCAGTTAAGTCCTTTGAATTTGTTGTCTACTTCTGGAAAGTTTTGGATCGAGGAGCAAGCCACTGTGTTATTCATATGGTCTTAGGTCAATCCTTGGTAAAATTATTTAAACCTATTTCCTTGAAATTTCCCAATTGAAACCCTAAGAGATCCTTTGAGATAAACTAGTTGAACATTGAGGATTCAGTGAATTCCCCTTAGTTAAACAGAGACATAGGTTAAAAATATATAACCCTGCAAAAGATGACGTCACCACCTTAGCATTAGAAAAATACCTGACTTGCATTGAAAATAATTGTCCCTGACCTTTGCAATTGCCTTCTATAATCTCACTAGTCAGGACCTTCAAAATTATGTGCTAATTCGAAGACACAACCCTTTGCACAGAAAGTGATCCATGACTGACTAGTGCTAAATCCGTCTTTTGCTGACTTAAGGCTATACCCATCAAATCTTGTTCAAAGTTAGTACCATCATGATTCTGCGCCAACCTAACTTCTATCTTTGCGCTGAAAATACGTCATGCCGGCTTGTGCTACATTCGGTCCCAACTACCTTAAATCATATCCTTGGTCCATGCCACTGCGATTCCCTGCCAACTCTTGACATAATAGTAGCACTTAAATTTTAGTCAACTAACCCAGGGCTAGATTTCATCCCGATTGACTCCAGGTCAGTACCCTTACAATCCCATGCTAACCTCAAACATAGCCAATGCATCAAAATCATTAACCACTGCCTTGTGCCCAAAAGTGAACCCGCTAACTTTAGTTAGTGCCACCCAAAAATAGTGCTAGGTTGGTAGGTGTTGAAACCCACGCCAAGTTGGTATGACCTTAGTTTAGTGCTTTAGTCTGCAAGGCTCTAAATCAGTGCAAATTCTCCTTAGATCGTAATTTCTTAAAATTTTCAAAGGGAGATGAGTCTGTTTTGTCAAGTTAAACATTTTAAAGTTAAAATTGAGGTAATTTGCATGTTTTAGATTGAATTTTCAAAAGGTTTGCATTTATTACATGAAGTTAGTAAGATTTCAAAATGTTTTTTAATTGCTCTTTTGCATAACTTATGTAATGGATGTTATAGAATAGGATAACATGCACTACCTTAGATTTATGCATTCATATTTATTAAAAAAGGGGACTTTGTGGGTATTTCATGAAGAAAATTTGACTTAGGGAAAAGAATAAGTAACCCATTCACTCAAACTCAGAACTAAGAACACATAGGATAGTTCTGTTACAACCTTTACTTATCAGGTCCTGTATTGCAAGATAAATGTCTACCCGAGACAATATAATGAAGTACGATTTCAAAGGAATTCCCCCATAGACTAAAATTGTATCCACATGGAAGAACATAGGGGACATTGACCTGGGACACATAGACCTAGAGGATTTCAAGCTCAGGGTGTTTGGGCCAAACCCCACTCCTCTAGCCAAGAAGGTCAGAGACAACAACATTACAGAGGTTGTTGCCTTTCCTACTTCTGTACAATGCCCTGAGCTTATTGTAGCATGTGCAGAAAGATATGATCCATTGACTAGAACTATCCAGACCCCAAATGGGAAGATCCTAGCAGATTTGAGCCCACTGTCACTTGTAGAAATCTTTGGGATACATATTTTTCCCTTTCTCTCAATACCAGATAAGAAAGGTGTAGAAGATACATACAAGAAGGATGTGGATAAGTGTAAGAAATAGATTAATGAAAATTGGATGAAGCACAAAAGGTCCACTTTGACCAAGTTGCCTCACACACTTTACAGGAGTGACTTTCATGATAAAATTGGGGACCTTGTGACATTATTGAGCAAAATTTATGGGCTTCCTACTATCTCCACTTTTGAAGAATGGATGTTTTCTCTTATTGAGGAGATAATACATGGAGATAAGAAACTCCACTGGGCCCAAATCCTCAGTGACAACATGCATGAGGCCCTTTTCAACTTCTGAGAAAAGGAAACTTTTAGGTGGACTTCCTATGTAGTCTATGCCTTGGCTAGATGGACAGAATACCCTAGATTGTCTAAGATAGGAGAAGTGGGGAATGGAGATCAACAATTGAAGGTTTATGAATGTTATCCTCAAATGACAATCTCTCAATCATTGATTCATTATAAAAGAGTAAATGATGCATTCACTATGCATATCACCAGACTTCTCCAAAACAACACTGGATTGAGAATATCTCCTGAGGCCATTAATGTTGTGCAACAATATGGGAGATGATATTTGCAATTTCACAAGTTCACATATTTGAGAATCCAAGGCTTCATAGGTGCACCCTATAGACTACCTCATTATCCAATTGACAAGGTGGTGCTCCTTGAATTAACAAGACAACTCCTCACATGTGCAAATAGGTTAAAACATTTGCACAGAGTCAATATCAAGTTTCCAATCTTGTTAGGGAGAGGTAATTATTCATGCACAACCATGGGAGCAACTGAGCATTCATATACAGAATTGCAGCTACTAAATCTCCATCTCTATGTAAGGAGTAAGCACTTTGACTCCCATGGGATTGTGGAGAAATATGTCAGCAAGAAATTATTCCATCGGGAGCACCTTGAAGATTTTTGGGTAGATTGTGTCGATGATTATGAGGTGTTGAGAAGAAATCACTCTTGGCTGTCCCTAGATTACATCAATAGATTTCATATAATACCAGTCCCTGACTAGCTGATTGAGGATGGCAATATAGTTCAAAGGGGGTCATGGGAAGCACTATGTCAATAACTAATTCCTCCCCCAAATTGGGCCAATGCAGAAGAAAGTTCACTAGATGAAGCCATGAAGAACCCAATTAAAATTAGCAAAATCTGGGTTAGGATTCATATTACAACTTTGACACAAGAAGGGGTTGAATTGACATATACAGAAGTAGCCCCAGAGAAGGGATTAGATGATGAAGAAGAGCATCCTTTGAAGGTAGCAAATGTTGAAGAGCAGGCAATAGAAAAAGATACAGATAGTGAGGAGCATGTGCCATTGACAGAAAAATGAAAAGCAAAGAAAACTACTCCCAAGACACAAAAGAAGGATCCTCCTCTTGCCACGAGGACCAGAGAAACAAAAAGGAAAGATATGCCCAGTGGAAAAGGAGGGAGTTCAAAGGTTAAGAGGCCAAAGGCCTAGGCAACAAATGCATCCACTACCACCTCTACCAACACCATAGCTACCCCTGTAATGTCCCCATCTTCAACAAGTGAAGCCTCCATTTCCCTTGCTACACAAGATATTGTATCTTCTACCCCTTCTAATTCAGCTACAATAGCATCATCTTCGATAGCAGCAAGTGCAAGCACGCCTAGTACCTCCTCTTCACTTGCTTTTTCTACCATCATTCCTCCTATCTCCTCATCACCCACCATTCCTAATATGTCCCTACCTTCCATTTCATCTATTTCCTTCTCCACTCAAATCTCATTACCACCCATTTCCACAATCTTAGTGCCTTCCTTCCCTCTCCCATCACTTAGTCTTCCTTCACTTGTTACTATCTCTTCCATGTTTTCTCCCCCTTCCCTACCACCCTCATTAGGATTTGCTTCATTTGCAAACTTATCTCATGCCTATTTGCCCCCTACAACTACTCATTCCTTATCTATAATAAATAATTCTTTAGCGCATTCAATTATTGTTTCCTTGAAGTCTGCCCCTTTAGTTGTCCCACAACTACCATACATTGAGAAGATATGTGCAGAATTGGATTCCCAAGAGCAGGAAATAACTAAGGAAGTATCTGAAGACCCTCTCCTAGACTCTATAGACATTGAAGTGGTTGAAGTGTCAGACAGTCCGGTGGAAAAGGACACAACAGACACAGTTTTGAGAATGACTCAACAGAATATATTAGAAAAACTGTAAAACATTGAGCAGTCAGATGATGAAGGTGAAGATACAAATAAACAATCTAAAATGAGTTGGAAATTCTTGATGAACCACTTAATAAGGAGACAGTCACATTGATGCTCCTAAGGTTTCCTCCTCCTTGGCACCAGAATGGCTGCAATAGAGGATAGACAATAAGGCCCCACAAGTTGAAATAATGAAATTGGACTTGGATGCACTTTTAGCTAGAGTAGAGAAGCCCAAGAAACAAAAGAAGGCTAAAATCTAGTCTAGAATATATCAAGACACTACAAGCTCAAGAATTGCTAAAGTAGCTATCCCACCAGTAGAGGCAAATAAAGGTGAAGTGAGGGCTGAGGATTATACGATTACCACCATCAATCTAGGGCTGGCCACTAGAGGTCAGAAGATAGATGAATTTAAGGGGATAGTATCTACAATTTTGGATCAATTAAACAAATATGAAATGACAAAGCAACAGTTAAAATAGAAAAATGAAGAGCTTCGGGCATGCGTTAAGTTTTTAATAAAACTAATGAATTCAGATAGAGAACTAGAAGAAGCTCCTACCCTGCTGTCAAAAGAAGAAATGGCCAAATTTGATGACATTAAAACGACTGCTACAACCACAAAAGAATGGTTTCATAAGGTGTACAACGAAGGTTGTGAGGTGATAGCCTTTGCATCTCTATTGCACAAAGATTTTTGTATTTTAAAAGAAGAATGGGAAGATTTACATGATGAATGTGAACTGTATGAAGAGTATTATTCCCATATGTTCCCCAGAATACATGCCATGAGGAGACTATCTAAGAAGGTTCTTTTGGCAGAAAATATTTTGATAAAGGAAAGGCTGAAAAAGCTCGAGGAGTGGTATGAATAGATGAAATTGAGAAAAGACATTTTTGATAAGGTGAAAGATTCCTTTGAAACAACAAAGGCTAGAATAATGGAAGTGATATATGAAATAAATGATACATTGAGGGATTGCATAAATACTGGTCTTAATGATTTGGCTCCGATCGATGAACATCAGTGCAAATATAAATTATATCAAGTCATTCACGGAGATTCACCATTAAATATGATTAGAAAACTAGAGAAAGTCAGTGACCTCTGGGATGCTTTTGTGGCATTCAAGAGGGGTAGAAAATCAAGGGAAGCCGTATACTGCAAATTTTCCATAAAGATTGACAACTTAAGATTTAGAGTAGATTATGTCAAGGATCCAAACCCAGCGGATATCAACCCAGCCTTGACAACATTAGTGGCATACGGCAACAAGAAAGTAGAAGAAGACAAAATTATTTTGGATGAAGATGAGTAATAGAATACTTAAAGTCACATGTGAATCTCATCATTTGTAATTAATTCTATGTTTTGAGGGTCTTGTGACCTTATTTTGTCTTTATTATGTCTTGGAAATTGACTTTTCCCTATGTACAACTTAATGGATATTCATCTTGTCTAGATTCAATGTATTTGGGAGCTATATTTTGTCTTTTTCCTACAAGACAAAGGCAAATACAAAAATGCAGTTAGCTGCTATATCACATTACATGCCATGTAATCTAAACCGTTGGTGTTGAGTTGATCTCCACCGTTCATTCAAAAACTCAGTATGGAGCCTCCTCTATATAAAGAGCTGCCACTTCTCTTATTTGTAACAGATTTTTGATACTGAATTGTTGACACTCTACCATTTGAAGTTAATACAAAGCAAGTTTCTACAGTTTTCCTGAGAATTTATCTATTTGTGTTATCTATTTGGTTCTCATGGTTCGCTTCATGATCCGTAATTAGTTAAATGTGTTGTTACAATGTTAAGTGAATGTTAGGGGTATTTGATGAATGCTGAGGTCCATAGTATTAGTTGCTTGTTGATTGTAAGTAGTTGTGCATAGTTAACCTGGGCCATTGAATTGAGCATAGTTCAGTTGCATTTCATAAGTTAAATCATGCCATAATTTGGGTATTTAATAAATGAATGTGATATGAAAATCTTTAGTTTCCTTTGAAGATAGCATCATTTTTTACTACATTTTGGTTTGGTAACCTGGTAAAATAGAAAGTGGTTAATGAATAAGCATTTGTCTACCTGCTGCATTCTCTAATATTGTGATCGTCACTTAGAATCTTCTCTTAGCCCTTCATCTTTTTACATTTTCTTTACAAATAGATTGTTAGAATTAGGATTTAAGCAGCATTTATATTGCAAATCAGCTGAAAATATTATAAGGGTTTTGCATACTTTTCTGAAATAGTTCTAATCTTTTATGTAAGGCCCCTTGCAGGCGTAGCTAGACATACCAACTAAGTTATTTTGCAAGCTAAGACCTAGCTATAAAATCCTTGGAGTAGTCTTACCTAGGGTAGGATACTTTTCAAGAGAGGTGGGATATCCCTTATTTCACTTGCATTGTTGTGTGTCAAAAACACCATCAAAATAAATTTATTTAATTTATTGTGCATGGTAGAATAAGATTATTTTTAGAAGATAATTGAGAATTAAATAAATAAATTTATTTAATTAATTATGCATGAAAGAATAAAACATAATAGATGAAGATAAAGAATAAATTAAACAAATAAATTCATTTAATTTATTTTCCATGATGGAGGAATATATAAGATATAAATAAAATATTAATTTTATTGATTTTTGGAAGATAAAGTCATCTTAAATAAATTTGAATAATTTATTTAAATTTAGAGGAATAATCGATTAATTAAATAATTAAAAATTATTTAATTGTGGATAAGAGGAATGTGAATTTGAAGAAATTGAAAGGGGATAATTTAATGAAATTAATTAAATAAATAGAATTTATTCAATTAATGTTTGAATTTAGGGAAAATAGAGGAAATTGATGAATTTGATGAAATTAATTAAATAATTAGATTATTCAATTAATGTTAAATGTAAGTGATTTGGGAGAAATTGATGTATGCAAGTGATGCAATGCAAAGGGTCATTTTTAGGTGTCTACATTTTGCTCCTATTTGATATGGTGTTGAGAAGTAACATCATTTCAAAGAAATTTAAAACATAGTGCTTGATTTAAATGTAAGAAGATTGATTTAGAAGAAATTAGTTGGAAGAAAATGATTGGATTAGAGAATGGTGATGCCCCAGTCACTGAAAGTGAGGGTGACAAGGAGAGATAATGGTGAGTTAATGAATAAGATGAATGATGATGATGATAATTCCAAGACCAACAAGGTATTGCCCTTGTTAAGTTGTAAACCAATGATTAATTGTTGATGATTGACAAGGATAGTGTCTGGTTTTAGAAATGAAACACCTTGTATAAGATGCCTGGTCTAGTTTCAAGAGTGACAATCTATATAAGACAATTGATTTGATTGATGGATTGGTAGATTGATTGATTGACTAATTTACAAAAAGATTAGGGTCAAGACCAAAGGATGTGATTGGATAAATTAGCTAGATAGGATAAGATGAATGATGATGATGATAGTATATGAAGATGCCCCCTCGAGAGGAAAGTTGGGTTCAAAGAACATAGGTGTGCTCTCGAAATGAAAAGAGGATAAATGGAAAAAGAATAGAAGAATTGATATCATAGAATAGAGAAATGATGCTTGATCGATCGTCATGAAAGCTATAGATTTTATTAGGATGTATGGGTGAGATGGATGGGATGAAGTGTTTAGAGGATGTTTAGGTGAAATGATGATATCTTATGTACCTGAGTACTGGTTACTTCCTTCGTATTCTAGACTGTCTACATACTCGTATCCATAGGATCAAGGTACCTTAAGATTGAGATGAGATGATATGTAGTTCTAGAAGTGTGATGTGATGGGGTGATGTTGCAATGGTTACATGAATATTTATAAAGAGCAATCCTTAGTTTTGATATAGCATGCGGATGTTATGCACCAGGGTATAGAAGACCAAGGTGATAATGTATCCAATGCATAGGATGTTGACTCTACAAACAAATGGTTTGAACTCATATCTACTAGACATAATAGAACCTTGTTGGATATGTGAATGAGCCATAGTCTTGAACATAATAAACTTAATACATAAATGCAAAAGTATATTAATATGTAAGATGCTAGGTTGTAACACACACACAAGATAAAAATTAGCCATAGTCGGATAATAAGCTCATCTCATAAAAACAACATATGAAAGCATAGTATACCAAGATATAGAAAATCAAGGCAGTCTTGACTAGGTATTAGAAAGGAACAAAAGATAAACCAGAAAGAAAAAGACTGACTAATAAAGTAAACACGCAGCCAACATATTCTCTTGCCAAAGAGGTTGCTTAGGATAGATTGGTAGGTAAAGCCTTATTGTAGGAAAGATATATCCATTAAAGGTTGTTGAACTGATGTATGATAGATGGGTCGATGCAGCAGATGTGGCAATCGGTATGTGGGACAATATATTTTTTATGAGTAGTCATTTTGCTTTGGGTTTGATAAAGTACTTGAGCTTTCAAAGGATGCAAAGTTTTTTTCTATTTGTGTTAGTCAAGTTGGGGTGATAGGATGGATTGTGATAAATCGAAGACAAGAGAGATGGAAGTGTTTGATGGATTGGGATGGAGATGATGACATATGATTATTTTTGGGAATTTTCTAGATTTTTGAATGATATGATGTTTGGAATTTGAAATGTTTTGGGTTGACATTGGATTGCATTTGGATAGCCTTAGTACTAAATACCGATGACAAGGGAAAACCAAGTCTAGATGCAAGGAGAAAGATGGGATTAGATAAGTGGAAAAAAGGATAGGTGATAGTGGATAATGAATGAATAGAAAGTGTAAGATGGATGGAAGAATTCAAGATGTGATCACCAAAGACTATGTTGCAAAGAATAACATGCCCCATTCTAGGTATAATGTTGAGGATTTTACATGACAAAGGTTATAAAAATAGGATTTGATTGGATTGGTTGGAAATGATGAGGGATATCAAGAGATTTTCAAAGCATGTATCAACATTTTTGCCTCTATCTTTATCAAGATCAAAAGGAGGAAAGGAGGATGGATTGGATCAAGGGGATAATTATGTGGATATAATGGATAAGGAAGATATGATAGGAAGGATAGGTAGAAGGAATGATAGTATGGGTAGATGAGACAACATGCCCCATGTGTGAGGTACATAGACAATCAACCTACACATGATGCCTGTTTGCCAGGTTTTCATCATGGTACTTATCCAAGGTGCATGTTTGCCAAGTTTTCACCATGGGATGAAGGGATTTCTCTTTAATATTTTGATCTTTTTTTTTGGATGGGATGGAGGATGAGGACTCAAGCGTTTGTTTCCAATAGCAAGGTAACATGTTTGCATTTTGATGTGTGTTGGCACATGGACTATATCAAGTAGCATTACACACATGGATGTTGGTAGATGTGGGAAGATGGAAATGGAATGGATTGTGGGTTATGAGGTGGATGATGGATGGAGATGGAAGGATAAATGGGTGATGGAGCAAAAGCATGGACCATAGAGGTATGATTGGGGAAATATGTTGGATAAGGGATGTAAGATGGGGGGATGGAGGTATGTGGAAATGTTGTGAAATTGCGGGGAACCAAGACCAATGGTTGCACACATCGTGATAGATTTGGAAGCCTTTGACTAGGATGGGGAGTGGGGAGTAATGGGAATCAGGATAGGGGATTTGAGAATAGTCAATTTAGGGCTTTTGGAACCCAAATGGACTTAGGATTTGTAGGATGTTTCAATGAGGATTGGGATTTTTGGAATTGGGTGATAGATTGAGATGCGGATGCTTTATTTGACTTAATATCTTGTTTCTTCGGGACCCACACCATTTTTAGTTATTCTTTGAGGTGTGTGGGAATATGCAGTGAAGGATTTGTTAATGGGGAATGAGATTTTTGAAATTTGGGGATAGATTGAGATATGGATGCTTCCTTTTGGGTAATTACTTGTTGCTTAGGGACCCACACCATTTTCATTTTTTCTTTGAGGTGTGTGGGTGTATGCAGCGTTTGAGATGGATCTGGCTTTGCATTTGTGTATTGATGCCCTATGACATGACACTCTTGAGGCTTTTGTGGATATTCTGCTATATATGTGGAAGCATCCAAATTTTTATTTTTGAATCTCATGGGATTAGGAATAGTTTCATATGGAGTTGATGTGTGCATTCATTGGACATGATTAGGAATGATAGGGGATATAAGGGGATGGGATATGTGGATGGAGGAATGAGTATACTGATGGGTGAAGAGATTAGGGGATGGAAGGATAGGAATATTAGGAGTTGGAAGGAGTGGAGGAAGAGTGGATGGAGGGAGATGTATGGTCACATGCTTTTGTGAATGGTATGACAATGGAGGAGGGATGGCAACATATGAGTGACAGGTTCAATAAGGTGCATCAGGATATGGAGTGGAAGACTTAGCTTGAAGAGGCATGGAGGTGGTACCAACATCTTTGGATTGTTTTTCTTGGGGTGAAAAACCAAGGCCATGTGCTCGAGGATTGATTGCTACATGGATGGGCTCTAAGACACCTTGTTCATGAAGGCCTAAACCTTTGCCTTGATAGTTCATGTTTTGAAACATATGATATGTAATGGGATGTTTATTTTGGAAACAAGATGCAAGTCCATTATATGATGGGGGGAGTGAAGTGGTGGATAGTGGTTGTTGTTCTCCTAGGGAAGAACATTCATGGATGAAGGTGGTAAGACCAAGAGGATAGGATAATGGATTTGGAATGGGATCGATGGGAGATGGTGGAGGATCAACATGAGATAATGGAGGATCCATAAGAGACAATGTGGGATCATGCAATGGATGACATGGGATGCTTGGATCTTGACTAACATTATGCTCAGTAGGAGATGAAGGGATAGGATCCAATGGACTTGTTTGATTGTCAATGCTATATTGGGGATCAAGTGTCTCATCAAGGGAATTAGATGTTGTTGGATCATGGATAGGGCTAGATGGATAATGTATAGGAGTAGTGTGGATAGCTTGTTCATGGATATTTGTGGGATCATGGATAGGTAGGGTGATAATCTCTTGACCATGGAATGCATAAAGTAGGCTTAGAGGTGCATCATGGTTCTCTTGATCATAGATAGGATCTTGATCATGGATGGGATCTTGATCATAGATAGGATTAAGTGTCCTATGGATGGGATCAATTTGCTCATGTATAGGTTCTTCATCAAAGATAATATCTCTATCATTGAAATGATATAGGTTATAGATGGGTTGGATGGAGGTGCTTTGATCTTGATTTAGATAAAGGGTTGATATTTCCACATGCTTTAGATCATACTCTTGACATAGCTCTTAATTTTATTGAATGTAAGTAGAAGTGGGAGACTCATAGATAGGCTTGATAGGCTCTTGATGGTCAACAATGTGAAGGTACAATGAATCTACACTTGGACTCATGGTGGGAGACTCTTCCATAGGATTGACAAGTTGTATATTATATGATGTATTTGAAGGACTAGACATGTTGTTTGAAGGTTCTATAAGAGGCTCTTGGATAGGTGTTTGATGACATGGAGATGGTTGATTCCTTGCTAATAGCCATTGGATCATATCCTTCATAAGTGTATGGGTGGATGGGCAATATAATGGATGGATTATAATGGTGGAAGGTGTTGTAGGCTTAGGATGAGGATTAGGATTGGATGGAGGGATAATGTGATTGGATGGATTAGGATTAGGATTGGAAATATCCCATGGTGGAGGGATGAAAGGGGTTAATGGACTATGATAGGGACTACATGGTGGTGTGGGGATAGGACTAGTAGGCTCTTGGATTTGCATTTGAGTAGATGATGATGGAGGGTACTCATAGGATGCATAAGCTAGAGTGGTGTTCCCCTTGTCAAAGGTATCACAAGGACTTAAGGACACTTGATTTTGGTGCAAAGGATAACTTAGACTTGTGTGTTCATGTTGTAAAGGAACTTGATAGCCTTGTGAATGAGTTTGATGATGAGTTGAAATGTTGGAATAAGGAGTTGGATGTTCTTGAGGTATGGATTGATATAGATATTGGTTGACACTAGGAGAAGTGGGATAGGTTGATTTAGGGGTAACATGATATGTGGTTGGATTAGGTTGTGTTGGATGTTCTTGAGGTAGGGATTGATATAGATATTGGTTGACATTGGGAGAAGTGGGATAGGTTGATGTAGGGGTAACATGATGTGTGGTTGGTTGGTATGAAGTTAAGGGGGATGACACATAAGATTGAAGAGGAATTTGTTGATGTTGTATGGGTGATGGTATAGTGGAGAATGTGTTATATGAAGGTTGTGGTTGGAATTCTTGTTGTTGTGGAATGTGATATTGTTGTTGTGGAACATGATATTGTTGTTGTGGAGTGTGTTGATATGTAGGTGGGTTAGGATGGAATTGTTGAATGTAGGATTGGTAGGTGGCTAGGAATTATTATATTAGAGGTGATTGGTTTCGTTGAAGTGGTTTGATGATGGTTTGTAGTCTTTGCATGGTTTGTTGGTCTAGAGGTTGTGGCATTTGGTGAAGTGTTTGGATGATGCCTTGTAGTTGTGTTGCTAGGATCTTGTTCTCTAGTGTTGGCATGGAGTTACATATGTGTTGAAGTCTTCGTATTTCAGCTTGTTCCTCAAGATATGCATCATAATCTACAAGGTTATCATGATCATTGCTGCTAGAAGGATAGCCTCCTTGAAGTGTGATTTTGGGTTTTGGATTTGACCTAGGTTTGTTGATTATCAGGGCCATTTCGATGAGGATTTGTGATGATATGACTAAAGTTTTCAAGGCAAAATTTTGATAGGATTTTGGTTTGATTTTGAACAAACACACAGTAAACAAGATGGCTGAGGATTGTTTGCAACAAATGAGTGTATGTTCAAGGCTCACAAAAAGCCCAAATTTCCATGGGTATAACATGATTGAATATAAATAAAGCACTCTTTATACCTAAGGACAAGCTTCACTATGATAAATCAGCCCACAACTTGGAATATCCATCGACTCAAGTGTTATCACACCTAATGTGGGTGTGTACACTATTTTTTCTTTACGAGAGAGGATAGATAGTTACCTCTAGGACTGGAAGGATGACCTAATCACCCTTTCCCTGAAAAGCTACTAGTAGCTTATGCTAAGCTGGGGATTTCTATCTCATCTCAAGGGAGCCTTATGGTAAGTAATCTTGGGGGCGTCGTACCCTTGCACTAAAAGATATCACAATGTTTGGAGGTAGATCAGGTAGTCACTAACTATGAGGTTTTTAGTTTCTTTGGGGGACCAATGCCTTGTGAGCATCTGGCAAGCTACTAAAAGCTTTAACCAACTCTACTAGGAGTGTAATATACTTAAGACAAAAGTGTTGGTACACCTCCTTTCAAACTGGCATCATATGGAAAAGGCTAATGCTGGTTAGAAATTGGCTTTCACCTTGACCAATTTGTATAGCGGTCCAAAGGAAAAATCCTCTTAGGGTCGTCCCTCTTGGATGAAAAGCAATCCAAAAGTAGGCCCTTCTAAAGGATAAACAAAAATAAAAAAAGATGAGTTTGGTTTTTGGTCACCCAAGTTATTACACAAGAGGAGAGCATACACCTATCACCTCACAAGCACGGAAAACACTTGTTTGTTTACCCTCTAGATTAAGCTAAGTGCAACCACACTAATCACCCAAGATGAAATACAAGATGATTGTTAATTCGTTTAAGAAATTGAAGTGTTTCTAAGACTTAGTATAAAAAAGATTTAATATCTTTGACAATCATCCTGCCAAATTATGTTAGAAACCTTCTTTGATCTATGATAAGATGTTGCAACAAGTGATATTAGAACACAGAAAACAATAGATAAAAATAAATGATAAGATCAAGTGTTAGCATTTGCTTGAAATCATAGATTGAGGATGGGCCAATAAGTGGACTTAAAAATAAAACTCAAAAAATATTTGAACTGATAATACCACTACGTAGAGGACATAAAAATATCAACTTTCAAAAAAACATAACCTAAATCGGAGTCCATTTGTGAAAGTTATGAAGCTTGGAAGGTCTAAAAATTGTGAGAAGACAGAGACAATAGTGAGAAAATGAGTTTTTTGGAAAAACAAAGAATCCCAAGAAAAATCAATATCACCATGATGTAGAGCATGAGATTTTAACCTATTTCAAAAAAAAATCACTCCAATCGGCCTCCATATGACCAAGATAATGAGGTTTGAAAATTACCTACTTGATCCAAATGCTCAATGAGGAGGGGTCTCACTTAGCCCCCTGTTACTGGCCCCTAGTTACTGATGTGACCTGATGCTAAGGCTAAAAGGTCTTTAATTTTTAAAAACTAAAAATAAAAATGAAAATAATTTCATCCTTTAGTTTTTTAAAAGATAAAAATTAAAGTATAAACTACAAACTTTTTATAAGAAATTTCTTTTGATTTTTTTTGAATCATGAAAAGGATGTAGTACAGTGCGTACCCTGCCTTGGCAGGTGCATACAGCCTTGCGCACTACTTTTTGAAGTTTTTTTTCAATTTTATTTTTTATAAAATTTGTTTTTGTTTTTTTTTATTTTTATTTTTTTTAATTTTTAGATTTTTTTTTTATTTTGCTTTTTTTAACTTTTGCTTTTTGAAAACATTTTTTTTTAAGATCTTTTAAAAAAATAAAAAATATATATTTTTTGTCCCTACACAGTATGCCTCGAGTTGCGAGCCAGGCGCAAATTTTTTTTGTCTAACTTTTACCCGCATCGAAATAGGTCAAATTATATGTTTTTCTTCACCTACCAACCCTTCCAGACACAACCGTGACCTCCATTTTTTCCCAACAAGATTCCTTTAAAATTTCATCTTTGGATCTCTCCTACAAAAGAGTTAGAAACCTGTGAAATCATTAAAAATGTCACACAATTGATATTAGATCAGGACCAAAGGGTCCCACCAGGCGTGCCCGAATGTGTATAGGTAAAATTGATATTGAATAAGATTAAAACAATGATAACAACTTAATCCTATAACATCAAAAGATCCATCTTAACAATAACTATATCAACGAATATGCAATTAAACAATCGAAAGCTATCATCTAGACTGTTTTGATCTCTTGGATTTATGTGGATTACTCAATACGTCGCGTACCCATGGTTGCAACAAGCAGATGTAGATAAGTGCTCAAAGTGCTCAAAGATACGATATGTACTCAACGATGCTATGAATTCTCAAGCATTATAGGAATGCCAAAGCTTAAATGATCGAAGAGATCAAAAGGTTGAATGATCAAAGAGGATTTTTTATGAGATGAAGGGGGTATATATAGGATTCCAAGAAAGATCGATCAACGGTGGAGATAAATCAATGAAATCAATGATCAAGATGAGTTGAGAAGACATGATGAACGTGCACACGACATGTGTCATATTTAAAGAATATTTTACATAAAATTAGAATGTTTTTTCTAATTTATGAGTTGATGATAAAAATAATAATGATTAAAGCCAATTAACTCAACTTTAGATTTACTTTTTGAAGTTCTAAAAATAAGACTGATTGTGCACATAGAAGAAAATAATATTTTTAGAAGAATTTGAAAAGATAATTAAGAAATTAAATAAATAAATATATTTAATTTATTGTGCATGGTAGAATAATATTACTTTTGGAAGATAATTGAGAATTAAATAAATAAATTTATTTAGTTAATTGTGCATGAAAGAATAAAAGATAATAGATGAAGATAAAGAATAAATTAAACAAATAAATTCATTTAATTTATTTTGCATGATGGAGGAATATATAAGATATAAATAAAATATTAATTTTATTTATTTTTGGAAGATAGTCATATTAAATAAATTTCAATAATTTATTTAAATTTAGAGGAATAATCGATTAATTAAATAATTAAAAATTATTTAATTGTGGATAAGAGGAATTAGAATGATGAATTAATTAAATAATTTATTTATTTAATTAATGTGAATTTGAAGAAATTGAAAGGGGTAATTTAATGAAATTAATTAAATAAATAGAATTTATTTAATTAATGTTTGAATTTAGGGAAAATAGAAGAAATTGATGAATTTGATGAAATTAATTAAATAATTAGATTATTCAATTAATGTTAAATGCAAGTGATTTGGGAGAAATTGATGTATGCAAGTGATGCAATGCGAAGGGTCATTTTTAGGTGTCTACAACTGTTATTATTTTTGAAAACAGTTATGGTGACAAGGCTATATATGCTAGAAGACTGTCGATGTTAAGAATCTTTGACAAACTTTGTTTTGGTTGGAGATTAGTTTTGATGTGTTATTACTTTCAGTTACTTTGATATATGAATTGAAATTAGTACAGTGGGAATTCGGTGATCGTAGACTTTGTGTTATGGTTATCTAAATGTTTATTCTTCTATGTTGAATATGTTGCTGGTTTGTTGATTATTAGTTCTGTGTTAAAGTGATTGGATGATTCTATTCTTGCTTATTGTTGTCGATATTTATCTTTTGATGAATGATTTACAATAGTGATTGTATATTAATTGATATGATTCTTTACTGGTGTGATTGAGAATACTACTATCAAAGTCTTTGTGCTTCTTCAAATTCAATTTATGTTGAGATTTATTGCCTCTATGCTTTCTGGTTAAAAAAGCACCACCTTTCTGCTTTTTGGTTAAAAGCATACCAAATTTTCCATTCTTTGTATATCATTAGAAGGTAGTTGTGCCTTGTAAAATAATCAAAGAATCATTGTAAAATATTATTACAATTGGTTCAACTATTGGTACATTTGTCACTTGTATGGGTGTGAGAATATAGAGTTAGGTGGCAAAATCTGTAAACCAACAGATTCCTAAAATCAGAATATATGGAGATCATCAAGGAGATATGTCTTCTCATACTTAAGGCATCTACCACTCGGTTTTCCTTGCCCTATATGTATTTAATCTCAAAATCGTAATCAGATATTAACTCTAACCACCTTCTCTGGCGAGAATTCAGATGTGGTTGAGTAAACAGATAATTGAGCCCTTTATGGTCTATTTTTTCTTTCAAAAGGTTTCCCAAGTAAATAATGTCTCCACATTTATAGTACATGCACCACTACTTCCAACTCAAGATCGTGAGGAGCATAATTCTGCTCATATGATTTCAATTTTTTGGATTCATAAACAATAACTTGCCCATCCTAGATAAGTACACCACCTAATCCCTCTCTTGAGGCATCAGTGATGACTACAAAATGACCTTCTAGGTCAGGTACCTTTAAAATAGGTGTCATAGTAAATTTTTCTTTTAGTTGATTGAATGCATGTTGGCATTTCTCTGACCAATCAAATCTTTTGCCTTTCCTTTGTAGAAAAGTAATATGATAGGCAATTTTTGAAAAATTAGCCACAAATGTTTTGTAATATCTCGCTCCATGAAACTATGGACTTTGTGCACATTTTTTGGTGCTGTCCATTCCAAAATGGCTCTGATCTTTGTTGGATCCACAACAATAATTTCAGCTAAAATTATATGACCCAGATATTGTACTTCTATTTGAAAGAAATTACACTTTGAGAGATTTCCATATAGTTTATGCTCTCTTAATCTTTGGACAACAATCCTTAGATGTTGAAGGTGTTCCTCCTCATTTTTGGAGTAAATTGAAATATCATCAAGAAAAATAAGGACAAACTTGTCCAAACAAGCTCTGAACACACTGTTCATTAAGTTCATGAATGTTGTAGGTTCATTCGTCAATCCAAAGGGTAGTACATTGAACTCAGTGTGCCCATACCTCATTCTAAAGGATGTCTTATGAATATCATCATCTTTTAGCCTCAATTGATGGTATCTTGATCGAAGATCGATCTTTGAAAACACAATTGCCCCTCGCATTTGATCGAAGAGATCATCAATATGAGGCAATAGATACTTGTTCTTTATCATTGCCTTGTTTAGCATATGATAATCTATGCATATACACAATGTGCCATCTTTCTTTTTAACAAAAATTACTAGTGCTCCCTAGGGTGAAACATTGGGTCTTATCAATCCCTTTTCTAGCAATTCCTGCAGCTGATCCTTTAGCTCCATTAACTCTGTTATGGTTATTCTATAAGGAGTTTTAGATATAGGTTTTGATCCTGGAATTATACCTATTGTAAAATCAAAATCTCGCTTAGGAGGTAATCTCGACAATTCATCTAGAATACATCCTCAAAATCTTGAAGAAGGGGATACTTATCCATATCTGATCCCTCTCTATCTATGGATTCTCTTTCTTCAACTCCTTGGAGTTTCTAAGATTCATAGTATATCAAATCATCTTAGAAAATAGATTCTTTGTGATTATTTATTTTCTCCTTTTTGATAGAAAAGAGTTGACATCCTTTTCTCTGGGCTCTTTTCATCTGTAGAGTAGATATTTTCTTCAGTTTAACCTCTCTATCAGTGCCTTGTAGAAAAACTTTATTCCCAAGGTCATCTAGGCATTCTATTATTTTAACAAAATAATCCACCTTAGCCCTATGCCTCCATAACCAATTTATTCTAAGGATGACATCATACAAGCCTAATAGGGCTACATAAAGGTTAACTTCAGTGGAAAAACTCGGGAGTTCAACCTTGGCCTCAAACAAACATTGCTCTTCCTGAGCCCTTGTCTAGTTAGCATATTCAACTAACCATGTATTTTCCATGTAACTAGCTTTTCTAGAAATCTTATTTAAAACTTTTGGAGAAATAAAACATTCTATAGCACCAGTATCTATCAAAACTAAAATTGGAATACTAGATAAAATACCTATGGTTTCAATTGGAGTAATTTGATACTCCACTTGCTGGTTATCCAAGGTTGCATATATTCATTGTTGGAAAGCTACCTATTGTGAGGGTAAAGGATTTCCTCATGGTTGAGTCCCTTTTGTCTTATTGGGACACTGAATGGCATAATGGTCACCACCACATGAATAACACCCTCTTGCAGGTCCTTGCCTTTCATAACGCTTTCCTGAATTATCTCCATTTTTCTTGGAGTTATTGTTGTTTTTCTTTTCACCCTTGGATTCATTCTAATTATCCTTGAATCCTTTATTACCTTTCCTTTTGAAATTCTTTTTATTGCCCTTTTTCTTAAATGACTGGGAGGATTGTGACCAACAGAACTTTTTACAGTTCTTATCCTAGTATGCAGATATGAATTTCAACTTTTATTCTTGTTTGATAGCTTTCTCATAGACTTGGTCCATTGTAGTGGGACCATGCACATCAACTTCACCTCCAATTTGGGCATTCTAACCCATGATGAACTTTTGGATGTGAAATCTCTCATCCTGTTGATATTGGGGAACATATTTAAGGAGATGAGTGAATTTCTCCCAATACTCATTCACGGATGAGTCACCTTGTCTCAGGTTTTGAAAATCTATGAGCTTTAGATCAAAATACGACTGTGGCAACCATCTTTTCCTGAAAAGTTCCACAAACCTTTCCCAAGTTAGACTCAAGGAGATCAATCTTAGCTATTGAACACCTGGAATAATGAGAGGGGGGTGAATTAGTACTCTCTGAAACCACTTATGCATTTAAACATTCATTCCACATAGCATATTTAATTTGCAATAAGAAAGGAAAGCATGAAAGAAACCATCAAAATACATAACACATGAACACCATATTTTTACGTGGAAAACCCAAAAAGGGAAAAACGACAATGAGGATTAGCTCACAATATATTATAATGCAACTGGTTACAAGTTGATACAAATGGTGGACTCCCTATCCAAAAGAAAAGTTCCCACTGCAAGTGGCTCACTGCGAAAGGACTCACTATCCTCAATAGAAAGATATAGAAGGAGGGATGGCTCACTACTAAATATGAACTATTAATAATGCATTTGACTTATGTTGAAGATATAGTTCGACTGAAGCTTAGAATACTGATTTAACACAATTCATCTTCACCACAATCTTATCTTACCCTTCTCTACATCAAATTCTGCACACACACACACACACTTAGTTTTTCACATCACTCCCACTTCACAAAAGAAATCAAACTTGTTTATATACCGCAATTGAGCAAAACATTAAATAGATCGACATGATAGATGTACTGTGTGACTCCTTGACATGTCACCACACAAATCAATCCAATATGCTTTTTGGAGAGAATCAAAGCATGTAACACATTAATATAGGTCAACATAACCTATAATTATTCCCATAATTCTGCTCCATACATAATTCAACTCCACACAACCTCAAAACTTTTGGGTTGACACCACTAGTTAAGCAACAATAGAATGAACCAATTGTTTGTTCAGAACTCAACATGCAAACCACCAAAATGCTTACCACTTGGAGAACATATCTCTGACATCTATAAGCTTATTCTCAAAACCACATAGCACAATATTCATCTATAGTGGAATGTGAAGCATTCCAACATACCACTAATACTACCATTACACTGTCATTACAGAGTCTGATACTTTGTCAACTCTATCTTCTACTGCAGAGGACTTCAAGACTTGAAACTTTGGATATAGACTACTTTAGTATGTACCAAGATTACCTTACAACTACATGACAAGATTCTTCATAGTGAAGCAATGCAGACAAAAAAATTGGTTCTTGGAACACTGAAGACAATACTCCAGGAATTTAGACAAATCTGTAGAGTAATTGGTACTTTGGTCTTCGCTAGACCAACGCTACTGCTTCCCTGAAATGGGTTGCCATCAATGACAACACCATATATTTTCATGTTCTGCTATATCCATCAGTCTCTCCATTAAGCTCATGTTGCCAACACATAAACTTCAATGACAATCTCTCAACAATCTCCCTCTTTGTCATTGATGGAAACACTACTCAAACTTCTCCAATCTTCTCCCCCTTTGACATCAAGGGCAAAGGGGCCCTTAATAACAAACTTTTATGTGACAAGTATAGTTATTCCCTTATGAAGATATATCTATTTGTACATGAGACTAAATCCCTATTACACCCTGTGTGTTTCTATCCATTTACTATTTACCTAGGTTTGTTAAATTGTTTGAATAAAGGGTGATTATGGAATCTTTGCATTTATATGTATTATGAATCTTGATTTGAAATATGTTGAAAATGAAATAATGCAATGTCTTGTATTATATTTGATTATTGATTGAAATTGTATAAAGCAAATGGCTATATACATATTTTTTGATTAGCTAACTACTGTGATGATGATCTAAGTGGATGCAGGAACAGATTTGCTCCTTCGAAAGGGAGGGGAAGTATCACTCAGGAGAAGGACTTGGTCTAGTAACCATAGAGAAACCTAGATTGAGCAAGAACACACACACTACCCTATTTTGATCTAAGTTGTGTCGAGTCAGTTTGGGTAGCGGTAAGTGATCCAAGTTGTAAGTCTTGGTTCTTGTTTTGGTTGATTCAAACCTACATATTGTTAAGTGTTTGGTTGTTTGAGAAAGGTTCTATTATGATAATTATAGCTCGTGCGAGTCCATGATATGTTCTTATACATGAGTCAATACGAGCATGATTATACGTAGCTACATACATTCATGAGCGTATTGCTCATAGACATGCAAATATCGATTGGACTATGCGAGAATTATCATCTCTATGGTGTTTATGCATTTTATGATATTTTGTCTATGATGATTTTATGGCAATAAATGAATTTATGAATAATATGTTATAAGTGATTTTTATGATTGATGATACATACATATTGTTGGTGCCTGAATTGACTGTCAGTTTCCGAGCAATTTTTCATGCAGGCACCTTCCCAAAAAATCCAAAAGGTTCTAAGTTTTGGCACCCCTTCATCTTTCCTGAGGAAGGGGTCATCATGTTTTGTCCATCAGCGAAAGTTTTGTTTTTTTGAGTGCTCCGATTGTGTCTTTGAACTTTCGGTTTGAACCTCGCCATTGAACCATCTGTTTGAACTAGTTCAATGGTTCAAAGCTTTATGTTTTTGGTTTCATCGGCGTGATGGCAGCTATCGGCATAGGTTTGTGGTCTTGCTCCGACAGTCTAAGTCACACCGACGGGGATGGGAAGCCAAGTTGCCATCGGCGTGACTTTTGTTGTCGGCGAGCATTGCTTTTGGGTTGGCCAATGGTTTTTGTCTTGGCGACGGGTGTTTTTTGCTTGGCCATTGGTGAGACTTGTTTTATTGGCCTAGTCGATGGAAGTTGGCCCGATGGTCTATCTCTGGCCGATGATGGGAAATATGGAGTTTGCGATGGCGTCGGCGAGACTATTGAGGTCGGTCAAAGGAGTTTCAGGTTGGCTGATGGGATTGGTCTGGCCGACAGGGGATTGCGATGGGCTTCATTGGTGTAACACATGAGGTCATCCAGAGGATTTTTGGATGCTCCGATGGAGGGAGTCACGGCGACGGAGGTTGTGTTTTGTTTGCCATCGGAGAGACTTGATAGATCGGCAAGAGTTTTTTGGGGCAAGCCGATGGCTTAGCTTTGGGCGAGGGCTTGTGTGTTGAGCGCGGCAAAAGCGCTCGACACTTAGTATGTTTGTGGCCATGTTTATAAAACGTTGAAGTGGTCTTCTCACTATGCATGTGGGATTAATCTCCCTACATTATTTTGAACCTGCGAGGAAGCGCTTCTTGACGGGAAGCTCCATTTTGAACAGTGCGACAATTTCCAAGTAGGCCGCGGGTGGTTGAGCCATCAATGGCAATTGTAGCAGGGGTGTGGGCGACAGTACAAGTGATTAAACTGCCTAATTTTTAGCATGAAGACTTCCAGATGGTGGCACAGGGCTCAAGGCCACCCCTGTCAACTCTCCTGCCTACTGCATTGATAACTTATGGGCGCCATCTCTCATGGGCTGTATCTGGCAGTTTTTTGTAAAAATCATGTAATTAATTGCTGTGGGTACACTTTCTGGCTGATATAGGCAGACTGTGTTACCATTGTTTTGGTTGTTGAAAACTAGACATTTTGGCTCTATAATAAGATACAACTGGTTTTGGTTGCTCTGTGCAGCAAAACTTGTGAGTTTATGTATCTCCTGTTGTATGTTTTTGCATGAATCCACTGATTTCATGGTCAATTTTATATGAATAATGCTATGTTTGCATGTGTTATGCTAATTCTGTCTCCAATTTTGCATGTATCTTTCTTCTGAGTCTAGGTATTCAAGGAATGTCTAAGATTCTAGAATATAGAATTCCTGTGTTGAATGTCTGATCTTTTAACTTCTGCTCAAGGGGTAGATTAAACTGTTTTTAGATTGAACATTGGGAAGGGTATACTGTAATAGGGATGCCATAAGTATAGATAGCTTAACACTCTATATTGGGAGATATCTGTAAGGCAGGTATCATATGTATCCCCCTGAAATCCAATTTTAGTTGTTCATGCATATCATTCACAGGTGTATGTCTACTGACTCTAGGCCATGGATAGGCACCAATCTTGCTTTGTGTTTGTGTTACAACCATGTCCAGCTTTGCATCCAAACTTAAAATCAAAATCAAACTCTAAAACAACCATTAGGACAGTAGAATTAGTTTTAGGATCCAAGTCCTCTGTCTACAACTGCAAATAGGCCCAAAGCTAGCCCCTTTGCTCTTATCTTATAGTTTTGGTCTACTTACAGGAGGACTTATCTGCTTTCTGTCAGCATCCCAGCCTTGTATGTATATCCTCATGGATGTTGAGTAGGGAATACCCCCCTAGGTTTTGCAGAGCCTGAAGAAGAAGAGGAGATAAAATATAGAGTCTATCTCCTACACTGTTGGCCCCTGGCCCAAAGATCCTGTTGATCATTGATGGCTACCTTGTTGGGAAATCTAGGAATAAGCATCCAGTTTGGGAAAAAACCAACAGAAATTGGTGACTCTGCTGGGGAGAGAGAGAGTCAAGTAACCTGAGGGCTAGAAAATCTAGTTTCCAGTGAAGTTGTTGCAGCAAAAAGGAGCCATGTGGTGCTCTGCTGGGGTGATGAATCTAGAAAACAAAAGTGCCTTGCTGACATTCTATCCTCTCTCTGAGAGGTGGCGACTCTGTTGAAAGAACCTATCAATGCTGCAACATATATCCAGGTATTCATCTTTGATTCAAAATGTTGAGTTTAGAACAGCAAGCCTGGTCGTGCTCTCAGAGAAGACCATTCTTTATTGAAAGATATAAAGCCCTAAATTTCATAGGGATATAGGGTTACCCAAATATTATTCCCAATAAAATTAGAATATGTTTGCCAAAATATAGTGGATCAGATTCTGAATCGGCAAACAAACATCTGCAAAGATTTTGTAATTTAATAGAAGATTATGAGGTAGAGGATGAAGATGTAGTAATGAGACTCTTTGTTCAGTCATTGGAAGATGATGCTAGGATATGGTTTTCAGACCTACCTGTTTGTTTAGTTTCTTCATGGATAGATTGCATTCCTAGGGCAGTTTGGTGAAAGGTTTGATGTGGCCTCATTAATCATACATTTTATGAATATCCAAAGGGAAGATGAGGAGCTGGTTCTAGCCTTTAATCTTAGGTTTATTAAATTGCTTAGGCAGATCCCTGAATATATGAGACCTAATAATGCATTGTGCTTGACAATTTATTTGGCTGCATTTGATGAAGAAATGAGTTATCTGTTGAGAGATAAAGAACCAGTCACACTTCACCAGGCTTTCCAATTTGCTATGGACATAGAAAACAATGAGAAATATGGAATGCCAGTAGGTTTCATGGTTGCAAGTTGTCAAAGCAGTTATCAAAGTGAATATATTTCAGCTCTCCCAGTATGTGCATTGAGAAATGATTGTATAGAGGGAAATATATTTCAGAATAATGTGTGTAGCCATGATGTGATGCATGAAGAAAATGTTGTAGAAAATGTAAGCACATCTTGTAATAATGAAAACAAAGATTGTTATCAGCCTTTAGAAGACAAGCCTATAGACACAAGGTGCCCTCCAATTGATCAAATGAGAGACATACATGAAGTTGTGTCTTGCAGCAGTGTGCATATCCCAGTTATGCCTGATTATTTATATGAAGTGGATATGCAGAGCTTCACTCTGAATATAGAAAACATTGATTCAAGGGATGGCAGTGAATATGCTAGTGATTGCCTGCATTCAGATGCATATGTGAGCCTTTCAGATAATGAAATATATTTGGATGCTAATTATGAATGTTTCCTTGAAGATTTTGGCCACCTTCATAGTGCAGAGGTTGAAAACTTTGCTTTTGATTATCAGGGCACTGGTGAAGATAAAAAACAAGGTCACTATTCAGAGGTGGATGGGAAAATTGCAGATGTGTGTGCTCATACAGTTGGGGATAGTGTTGATTGCAGGGGTGACTATGAAGCTTTCAGTGTAGGGCTACATTCTAAGTTATTTTTGCCTTCTCTTGAGACATTTCAGGTGGACATTAATGACAAAACTATCGTGCATGATGATGATGGATATCTATATGTTCATCAAGATAAATTTGATTATGAGATGTTGCTTGTGCCTGAATATTGCATGTTTGATACAAAGGAGCTCTTATTTTTTGAGGAAGGGCAAAATTCTGATGTGGATTCATTTGTTTCATGTGAGTCTGTTATTTTTCTAAGCAACATCAGTGACTCATATGATGATGACATTCTACAACTGATAATTATATATGCTGATGAAGCTAGCTGTAGATTTGTTGAAGAAAAAGAAATGAGCAGCAGCACAAATAATTGCCAAGGGGCTTGCTGCAGACAGTTAAATGCTTTTAGGCTTCATTTGAAGAAATTAAAAGAAAATTAGGTGTTTGACAAAGGAAAAGTCTAGTTTTTCCTTTTTGGTGGCCCTGGGCCACCATGTTTATTTTAAAATAATGTGTTTGGTGATGCAGATTGGTGCAAGTTTAACTCTATGCCCAATGGATAGGGGACTGGTTTGCATCCCAGAGATCTGGGGTTCTCGCTGCAGTCTTGCACCTGCACGTCCCCAATCAGAGCCACTGTTGGTGCCTGAATTGACTGTCAGTTTCTGAGCAATTTTTCATGCAGGCACCTTCCCAAAAAATCCAAAAGGTTCTGAGTTTTGGCACCCCTTCATCTTTCCTGAGGAAGGGGTCATCATGTTTTGTCCATCAGCGAAAGTTTTGTTTTTTTGAGTGCTCCAATTGTGTCTTTGAACTTTCGGTTTGAACCTCGCCATTGAACCATCTGTTTGAACTAGTTCAATGGTTCAAAGCTTTATGTTTTTGGTTTCATCGGCGTGATGGTAGCTATCGGCATAGGTTTGTGGTCTTGCTCTGATGGTCTAAGTCACACCGACGGAGATGGGAAGCCAAGTTACCATCGGCGTGACTTTTGTTGTCGGCGAGCATTGCTTTTGGGTTGGCTGATGGTTTTTGTCTTGGCGACGGGTGTTTTTTGCTTGGCCATCGGTGAGACTTGTTTTATCGGCCTAGTCGATGGAAGTTGGCCCGATGGTCTATCTCTGGCTGATGATGGGAAATATGGAGTTTGCGATGGCGTCGGCGAGACTATTGAGGTCGGTCAGAGGAGTTTCAGGTTGGCCGATGGGATTGGTCTGGCCGACAGGGGATTGTGATGGGCTTCATCGGTGTAACACATGAGGTCGGCCAGAGGATTTTTGGATGCTCTGATGGAGGGAGTCACGGCGACGGAGGTTGTGTTTTGTTTGCCATCGAAGAGACTTGATAGATCGGTGAGAGTTTTTTGGGGCAAGCCGATGGCTTAGCTTTGGGCGAGGGCTTGTGTGTCAAGCACGGCAAAAGCGCTCGACACTTAGTATGTTTGTGGCCATGTTTATAAAATGTTGAAGTGGTCTTCTCACTATGCATGTGGGATTAATCTCCCTACATTATTTTGAACCTGCAAGGAAGCGCTTCTTGGCGGGAAGCTCCATTTTGAACAGTACGACAGTTTCCAAGTAGGCCGCGGGTGGTTGAGCCATCAATGGCGATTGTAGCAGGGGTGTGGGCGACAGTACAAGTGATTAAACTACCTAATTTTTAGCATGAAGACTTCCAGATGGTGGCACAGGGCTCGAGGCCACCCCTATCAACTCTCCTGCCTATTGCATTGATAACTTATGGGCGCCATCTCTCATGGGCTGTATCTGGCGGTTTTTTGTAAAAATCATGTAATTAATTGCTGTGGGTACACTTTCTGGCCGATATAGGTAGATTGTGTTACCATTGTTTTGGTTGTTGAAAACTGGACATTTTGGCTTTGTAATAAGATACAACTGGTTTTGGTTGCTCTGTGCAGCAAAACTTGTGAGTTTATGTATCTCCTATTGTATGTTTTTGCATGAATCCACTGATTTCATGGTCAATTTTATATGAATAATGCTATGTTTGCATGTGTTATGCTAATTCTGTCTCCAATTTTGCATGTATCTTTCTTCTGAGTCTAGGTATTCAAGGAATGTCTAAGATTCTAGAACATAGAATTCCTGTGTTGAATGTCTAATCTTTTAACTTCTGCTCAAGGGGTAGATTAAACTATTTTCAGATTGAACATTGGGAAGGGTATACTATAATAGGGATGCCATAAGTATAGATAGCTTAACACTCTGTATTGGGAGATATCTGTAAGGCAGGTATCATATGTATCCCCCTAAAATCTAGTTTTAGTTGTTCATGCATATCATTCACAGGTGTATGTCTACTGACTCCAGGCCCTGGATAGGCACCAATCTTGCTTTGTGTTTGTGTTACAACCATGTCCAGCTTTGCATCCAAAATTAAAATCAAAATCAAACTGTAAAACAACCATTAGGACAGTAGAATTAGTTTTAGGATCCAAGTCCTCTGTCTACAACTGCAAATAGGCCCAAAGCTAGCCCCTTTGCTCTTATCTTATAGTTTTGGTCTACTTACAGGAGGACTTATCTGCTTTCTGTCAGCATCCCAGCCTTGTATGTATATCCTCATGGATGTTGAGTAGGGAATACCCCCCTAGGTTTTGCAGAGCCTGAAGAAGAAGAGGAGATAAAATATAGAGTCTATCTCCTACACTGTTGGCCCCTGGCCCAGAGATCCTGTTGATCATTGATGGCTACCTTGTAGGGAAATCTGGGAATAAGCATCCAGTCTAGGAAAAAACCAACACATACATACATACATACACATATATATATAATAAAATATAATATTATTATATTCTTATGTTTGTAAAATATGTAATTATAATGCTTTTAGAGAAATGAAATTATATTGCTAATATTATCCATTTGATATATTTGAATTATATATATATATATATATATATATATATATATTGGACTATGCGAGAATTATCATCTCTATGGTGTTTATGCATTTTATGATATTTTGTCTATGATGATTTTATGGCAATAAATGAATTTATGAATAATATGTTATAAGTGATTTTTATGATTGATGATACATACATACATACATACATACATATATATATAATATAATATTATTATATTCTTATGTTTGTAAAATATGTAATTATAATGCTTTTAGAGAAATGAAATTATATTGCTAATATTATCCATTTGATATATTTGAATTATATATATATATATATATATATATATGTTTCAAATAGCATGTTGGGCATTTCCATGAGGCACATGGCGTAGAAGCTATTGTGGTCAGTGCATGAAGCGCTCAACATAGTGGCACGTATGAGCAGGCTGTTTGGAGGCCATAACAGTTAGGAAATAAACCCTATGTCTAAGCCTATTCTAGCGCTTATGAGAGTGCATAAGCTTGAACCTTTTGAATAATGCTTAGTAAGTTTAAAACAAATTCTTTATTGGCAGATTTTTTCTTTGTCTTGAGTGCTTGAGGGAGTTGATAAATCAGTTCTTTGATTTGAAAGAGTTTTACACTACTTTTCAAACATGAATTTGACCATTTCCAAGGAAAGCATTTTTACTATATATTTAGGAATGTGGCTTTTAGGTGGCAATTTTATGGAGAGGGTTGTATGTTTTAGAAGTCTAATTTTATTATGGATTGACTATGTGTCCTCTTATGTGTCTTTTATTTTATTATTCTTTTTGACACCTCTAAATTGGTTGCTAATTAAGTGGAGTGGTGGCATTTTTCCTAGCTAGTTTGTAGCTTGATCTCTCTATGAGTTTTTGTATATATAGAGGTGCTCACTCTCATTCTAAACACACAAGTTGCAGCCAAGAGCCTTCTTATTCTTGCTATTGAGTTTTTAGTTAGTTTTGTCATTTTGTTTTCTTGGAGAGTTATTTTACTTGGAAGCAAGTTCTAGTGTGTTGGAAGGAGCTTAAGCAAGGAATTTTCATTGATTTGTTGGAACTATTATCATAGGCATGAGGATTTCTCTTTTATTATGCTTCTCTATTTTGAATGGCATTTTGTGTTGTTGCTATGATGGAATGAATCATGTTATCTATTTGATTGCTTACTGTCGCAAATATGTGCATATGGTGTGTTGTCATTGATGCCAACATATCTCTTTGTCAGAGACAGTGTAGATAGTACAGTTCAGTAAAGTAGATTGATTCACATTCTTGGTGAGAAGAAGATCAGAGTCTGCGGACTAAAGGGTTTTGTAGAGGATTGTGTAAAGGTTCTCCAGTTAAGATTTGAGAGGTCCGCATGGAGAATTGGTGAAGTTATGGCCATCTGAGTAGAACTAGGTTTTACAGTTGTTCAGAGGTGACAGAGTGACAAGAATTTGGTTCGAATTGCTCTGCATTGGAATATTATGGTCTGCAGATCTAGAGGTATGTTTGGGATGTTGGTGTGTGTCCTCAACACAAGTGGTTCATGGTTTAGAGGTCGGCAAGCAATCTTTCTAGTGTGACAGTCATGACAGTTAGTATTCTTAAGTTCCCGGATAAAGATGCAAGTGTTTCTAATGACTTGAGGTGGTTCAATTGTTCTTGTTGATTTCATTGTGCTTGTGGTGGTCTCTGGATTGTGTTCCTATTGTGTTGGTGGTCCACATTGAGGATTGAGCTCGTGGTTGAAGATTTCTCCTTGAGTGTTGCTATTCTTTCTAGTCTTGGCCGACTGAATGCTTAGTGCGTGTTGCAGATGATTTAAGAGAAGTTCTATGGAGCGTTGCGTGTTGTTTGAGGAAGATTTGAGTCCTAGCTATGCTTGGCTGACAAAGGAGTGGTTCACATGTAGCATTTTGTATTAAGTCAAGTCTTGTGATTGTAATTGCTTGTAATGCCTATCTTGGAGAGTGTTCCAGATAGATGATTGTTTGGCCAACTTTGATGTTCATTCCAAAGTCGATTACATGTATAAATAAGTGTTGTGAAGTCATGGAAATGTGTAGAGGAGAGAGAAGATGCAGATGTAGCGAGGAAGTGAGTGGGGGCAGAGCAGAGGTGTTGTGCACTTCAATGGAATTGAACCTTGCATGAAGAAGATGTTGTTTCTCAGTTCAACCTTTCAGTGTTAACAATGTGAATGTTCTTGTAGGCAGTGAGCCTCCTTTGAGTAGTGAGCTCTAGCCAGTGCACCCGAAGGCAAGTGCCTTCCCATTTTTTATTCTTTTAACAGAGAATAAATCTTGTGGGTTAACCCCCACTGTGGATTTTCCTTTAACTGGGTTTCCACGTAAAAATCCTGGTGTTATGTGTGTTGATTATGTTTCTGCTTATGTGTTGTTGATTCATGCTTTCATGGTTATATCATTAATCTGTTAATAAGTGGTAAAGAAGATTAAATGCAACAATAGATAAAAGTTTTGTGACAACTGATGCACCCCCCCTCTTAGTTGTCTGCCCTAATTTCAACAATTGGTATCAGAGCCGGTTCCTCTAAAAGAAGCTTGACCGCTTGAGGAGATCCAAGATGTTGACATACAAGAAGGATAGTCTGAGATTTGATGGAACAAATTACTCTCTTTGGAAGAATCAGATGGAGTGTCATTTGCAATGTATGGGTGATCCTTATTGGTTGATAACTAAGGATGAGTATAAGCCTCCGGAGAAAGGTCCTTCAACTCTAGATGAACTCAAAAAAGCTGAATACAACATTCGACCTAAAGAAGCATTATTGAGTGCCCTGACTGATACAAAAATGACAAATGTTCTAGAATTGAAAACTACTCATGAAATCTGGAAGAAGCTAGAAACCCTATATGAAGGTGATGCATATGTTAAATGTGCCAAGTTACAGAGCCTCAAGGGAAGATACAAATGTTTGAGGATGAGTGAAGATGAAAACATCACTTCCTATATGCAGAAGGTGAATGAACTTGTGAGTAGTATCAGGAGTGCTGTTGGAATACTAGAAGAATCAGAGATTGTTGCCAAGGTACTAAGATCATTTCCTGCTTCATACAAGCATAAAGTTGCTACTATTGAGGAGATTAGGATTGTGACAACTGTTATAAGGGATCAGTTGGTTGGCAAGCTTTCAACATTTGAAATGAGTGAGTTTGGTGTTTCTCTTCCTAAATTAGAATCTGCTTTTAAGGCTAGTGTTTTTGGGAAGAAAACATTTGATCTAGGTGAAAGCTCTTCAAGAAGACTAACCAGATATGAGAAGGCAAGGAAGGAACTTGAAGAAGATGAATTGGAGATTGAAGAACTTGAAGCCCTTATTGCCAAAAGATTACCAAGAGGATTTGTAGACATTCAAAAGTAAAGAACAATTTTTAAGTGGATTGTTGGAACTTGTGCACACTGATTTGTGTGGTCCTGCCAGAGTTAGGAGTTTGCAAGGAGATAGGTACTTCATGTTGCTAATTAATGATTACTCCTAGATGATGTGGGTCACTTTCTTAAGAGAGAAATTAGAGGCTCTTGATAGATTCAAGGTGTTCAAGGCTAGGGTGGAGAATGAGATTGGTGTGAAAATAAAATGTCTGAGATTTGACAGAGGTGGAGAGTTTACCTCCTGTGAGTTTAATGCATTTTGTGAAAAGCATGGAATAAGAAGACATTTATCTGCTCCTAGGACTCCTCAATAGAATGGAGTTGTGGAAAGGAAGAACCAAACTACTCAAGAGGCTGCTAGAACCATGATAATGGAAGAAAATCTTCCACATGTCTATTGGAGAGAGGCTGTGAGTACTGTTGTCTACACTCTTAACCAGGTGTAGATCAAAGGTAATGCTAGTAAAACTCCTTATGAACTATGGTTTGGTAATGCTCCTACTGTGAAATACTTTAGAGTTTTTGGTAGTAAATGCTATATCAAAAGAGATGAAGATCTAGGCAAGTTTGATGCAAGGTGTGATGAAAGAATATTTTTGGGTTATTCTAACCAAAGCAAGGCATACTGATACTTTAACAAGAGATTGAAAAGGATTGTTGAAAGTGCTAATGTCAAGGTTGATGAAAGCAAGGAGAGACCTTCCAAGTCTTGTGGATATGAATTAGATTAAAAAAAATGAAAGTCCTCAATCTTAGATTCAGATTGCTCCAGAGAATCCAGTGACTCAAGAAACTAGTACAATTACTAAGGAACAAGTACAAGAATCATAAGTTCAAGAATCAGAAGTTTAAGAAAATCATAAAACTCCTAGGTATGTAAGGTTGAATCATTCTAAAGATTAGATCGTAGGAGATAAAAATAAAGGTGTTCAAGACAAAAGAAAAATTGTTGAAGAACAAGAGGAGTATTGTTTTATTTCAAAGATTGAACCAAAATCAGTGAATGAATCTTGTAATGATGAAAGTTGGGTAAAAGCAATGGAAGAAGAATTAATGCAAATTGAAAAGAATCATACTTGGGATCTTGGTCCTAGACCTAAAAACAAAAATGTAATTGGAACTAAATGGGTCTTCCGGAATAAATTGAATGAAAATAGTGAAGTTGTGAGAAACAAAGCAAGATTGGTGTGCAAAGGATATTCTCATGTAGAGGGAATTGATTTTGAAGAAATTTTTACTCCGGTGGCAAGAATCGAAGCAGTTAGATTATTTCTTGCCTTTGCTGCTTACAAAGATTTCAAAGTTTACGAGATGGATGTCAAGTCAGCATTCCTAAATGGAGATTTGGAAGAAGTCTACATTGAGAAACCAAAAGGATTCCAGTTGTCTGATCAAGGTGAGGAAATCATTGTATGGACTTAAACAAGCCCCAAGAGCCTGATATGCAAGATTAGATAAGTATATGCTAAAGTTAGGTTTTAGCAAAGGCACAACTGACAGTAATCTTTATTTCAAAATTGATCATGAACACATCTTGATTATTGAGGTATTTGTTGCTTATATCATCTTTGGTGGAAATGAGAGCATATGTAAAAAAATTTCTGATCAGATGTAAAGTGAATTTGAGATGTCCGTGCTTGGTGAAATGATTTTCTTCTTGGGTTTGTAAATCATTTAGTCAGATAAGGGCATCTTCATATCTCAGTCTAAGTATGTAAAAGAGTTGTTGAAAAAGTTTGGAATGGAGGATTCAAAACTAGTGAGTACTCCTATGATAATCAGATGCAAGTTGAGTAAAGATGATGATTCCCATAAGGTAGACTAGAAAAGGTATAGATCAATATTGATTGGAGGACTGCTTTATCTAACTCATACCAGACCTGATATTATGAATGTAGTTGGCCTTGTTGCTAGGTTTCAAGTTGATCCTAGAGAATCTCATGTTGTAGAAGTCAAAAAAATTTTAAGATATCTAAAGGGAACATCTGATTATGGCTTATGGTATCCTAAGGATGATGATTTCACTCTTCATGCATATACAGATGCTGATTGGGTAGGAGATGTGGATGACATGAAGAGTACTAGTGGTGGTGCATTTTTCTTGGGAAAGAGATTGGTTTCTTCGCTAGGCAAAAAGTAGAAGGCAATATCTTTGTCTATTGTAGAGGCATAGTATATAGCAGTAGCAAATAATTGTACTCAAGTTTTGTGGATAAAGCAAATGTTGAAGGATATCATAATTGTGTTTGAAGAGCCTACTACAATCTTCTGTGATAATTCAAGTACTTTAAACATTTCAAATAATCCGGTGTTGCATTCAAAGACAAAGCACATATCCATCAAGTTTCACTTTTTGAGAGAGAAGGTAAATGAGAATGAAGTCAGATTGAAGTTTGTTCCTTTAAAGGATTAGATTGCGGAAATCTTCACTAAGCCTCTACCTAAGGACACTTTTGAGTATCTCAGAGGGAAGCTAGGGGTGATTACCTCTCCTGTTTAGAACTAAGGTACACTAGTGTGCATCAGTCCGGTGGAACTCACATTCATATCTTGTGATCTAGATTGGTGTTAATGCTACTTAGGGGGAGTAGTTAGTATGTTCTAAGTTCATCTTGGTCTTGTCTAAGAAACAAAAAGGGTGAGAGATGATTGCAAATATGTGCCCTTTACCATTGATGTCAAAGGGGGAGAGAAGTCATGTGAAAAACTTGGATGGAATTGAGTAGTTGTTGGTGAAAGGGGGAGCAATGAAGAAAGTGGTTGCAGGTGTGATAAGAGAAAAGGGGGAGAAGTTCTTGTCTTGATGGTTGAATTAGTTTTCCATATCATATGTTGCCATCAATGACAAAGGGGGAGATTGCTGCAAATATGTGCATATGATGTGTTGTCATTGATGCCAACATATCTCTTCGTCAGAGACAGTGTAGATAGTGTAGTTCAGTAAAGTAGATTGTTCCGCATTTCCAGTGAGAAGAAGATCAAAGTCTGCAGACTAAAGGGTTTTGTAGAGTATTTTCTGAAGTTGTTCCAATTAAGATTTGAGAGGTTTGCATGGAGAATTGGTGAAGTTTGTTGATAACTGAGAGGGGGGGTGAATCAGTTATCCTAATTATTTCTTCTTTCTGAACTTTCTTATTAATCAATGCAGCATTAATTCAAACAAACAAACATTACCATGAAATGGAAAAACACATGACACAGTATTTTTGACGTGGAAACCCTGTTAAGGGAGAAAACCATGGGGTGATTAACCCAAAGATTATTCTCTGTTAGAAGAATAAGGAATTACAAAATGGCACTTGCCAATTAGGGCTCACTGCCCGAGCACACTGCTCACAAAGGAGGCACACTGCCTATAACAAGACACACTATCTACAAAAGAATGTTATACAATACTTGAACTGATTGGAAGCATCCACATATGCTGGAGTTCAGTTCCGGTTAGGCTCAGTACATTGATCTACTGCACTTCATCTTTCCTCTTCTCTTATGCTGCTTTCCTTTCACATACCGGACCTTCCTTACTGCTTCTGCTTTGCTCTGCTTTTATTCACATATCACATATCACCACAACACTTCTCACAACTAAATCCATCCTATATATATCCACACAAGTGATTTCATTATCTTTCTGGTTGGCACCTGGAACAGTCAATCTTCTCACAAACTCTGTTCTGTTGGCTGAATCCTTACACATCAAGTAATGCGGATCAAGCATATACTTGTAGAAATCATTAATCATGTCAGCCAAACATGATTCATGCCTTCATAACCTTTATCACCATTAGTAACACATCTGGAAAGTAGTCTGATGTTCTATCAGTCAGTTCTTCCTCTGTTCACACTGTCACTCAGGAATCTGGTACTCAACTATTCATATATTTTTCCTCATCTATCACCAGAGGCTAAATCCTTGGAATATACCACTCAAGGTAGTCCTCTTGACTTCCCCAAATCTGCACTACACCAAGATACTTCCTTTGAGAGATCTAGACCTGTCTGTCGGACCTTGCCACATGCTCTATGCTTGTTTACCAGACCACAATATTCTTCATTCTGACTTCTGGTAGGGACACACCATGTCCTGCGGATGTGTGGGATGATCTTTGTTGCCATCAATGACAACAATAATGAATCCATATAGTGTTTCTTGCCAACAATCTCCCCCTTTGGCATTGATGGCAACACTTAGTGAAAAATGACTAAGTGTTTACACTATGCTCCCCCTTGGCTGATGCTCTGTCTTTATATACATTTTCCGGAGCTCCCCCTTAGTTGGATTCCTCATTTTTCACTGCTCCTCACTCCCCCTTTGACATCAATGGCAAAGGGTAGGGTCTGCATACCAAAATTTTCAAAATTTTAACTATACTTAGCTGCATAAGTATATATATACAAGTTGTACTTACATATACTTAAGTATGTCTGCAAAAGTGTTCTTCAACTGTACAACTTTTGTCGCCCAACTCTACTTCATCCTGTCCAAAATTGAGATATGCCCACTCAACAGGAATGCAAACACATCTGCCCTTTTTAGATCTGCCGGATCAGTGGTCTGGGCTATAATTTGGGCTTCTTTTATAGCCTCATGCATGGCCTCTAGTTTGGGGACAATTAACCCCCTGAGCTCACTCAACCTGCTTATCCTATTTTTTCTTTCCTTCTCCAACTTCTTGATTTCACTCAAGACTGCGATAGTCTGACGTTCTTGATTTGTTATAGAGGAGGAGAGAGGATCAAAATTATTTGATAGGTTTGATAGTTTATCCTCCTGTTCTTTTATTTTCTTCTCAATGTCCAGTGTTACTTTGGACCAGGAGATACAAAATTTGTATATTTCACCGCCATCCTTAAGAGCATTTTCTAAGCTCTTTATCCCAATACTTATATTTCTTCTATCATTAGTGATTAATCCTTGTACCTCTGAGAATCTCTTATCCAAAAACTCTTTCTAGACCTTTTCTTCAGCTAATTTTTCTAGAGAATCAAAATGTGTACTAACACTGCTGACTAAGGTTTTGAGATTACCAGAAGAGGAGGCTGTGGGATCCTTTTGAAAAGATGGTATGATCTTTTCCAGCACTCTAGATGCAGCTTCTATCAACTCACAGTCTTCCATATGAGACTTTAGGAGTTTTTCATTAGCCTTAGCATTTGCGAATGAAGCGATCTTCATTGTCTGTACCAGAGAAAGAGAATCAAAATTGAATGGACCTTGTAGAAGCTCCGGTTCATCAATCTCCATTATTTCTTTGCTCAAAAATTCTTGGACAGTTTGTATAGTGTCTCTTGCTAGAGACAGATGTTTCTTTTCTTCTGCAGTCTTGGAGCTGTCCTTTGGAGTTTTCTCTCCTTCTACATTCCCACCACTAGCAGTTGTGGTTTTCTCTACTGAAGTCTTCTGTCCCTCTGCAACCTTTGCACTGTCACCTTCTTTTTCCTTCACCTCTGCTTCTTTCTCCTGTAATTTTTCTTCTTCTTTGGATCCAGAGACTGTAGGAGAAACCGGAGGAGAAATGTTAGTCTGTTCAGGGCCCAACTCTTCTGTCATTTTCTTAGAAGTTTCTTCTGCAACACTTGTGGTTGAAGGATCAGTACCCAAGTCCTCTACAATAGGAAGATTAAATCTTTTGAAGGCCTTCCAGAGGATCTCTTCTATATCCTTGGCTACCCTATCAGTATCACCAAGCATGAGCTGATTCATCCTTGCTTTGCTCCTGAACTCATCCTTGCAGTCTTTGAATACCATGTTCATTGTCTTGGGATCAATTGAAGGATATAGCTAAATAGCTATCTGTTCCCAGAGTTCTAGATCTTTTGCTCGAGCATTGTTCTTCCTTGTTTCAAGCCTTTTCTCTAAGCTTCTGGGAATTAGAGAGATAATTTCAATAAAAGCTTTGTTGTAAGTGTTCAAAAATTGAACTGTGGCTTCCTCCAGAATCCTTTTATCTACTTCATTACATTCATCATAATATTCTGTTAAGGGTTGCAGGTTCCCATCCACTATGACTACTTTCACTACAACATCTAAGGATAGAGTGAGTTTTTCAGTAGATTCCTCTTCCTTCTCTTCTTCTCCTTGACTGGTAGGGTGTTCACCAGATGATTTCTTCTTCTTCTTTTTTAGTTTCTTAATTTCCTCATCTGATTCGGTTTCCTCTTCATCTCTTTGACTTGTGTAAGCCCTTGTGGCTTTTATTTTAGACCTTTTCTCTCCTTTGCCGGATGCCTGGACTTCCAATTTTGAGCTTTTAGCAAGGACAGGTGCTGATCTCTTTGATGATCTGGTCCGGGTGGAAGTTTCTACCGGAGTACTTTCCTTACTTTTCTTTTCTGCCTCTTTCTTCTCTTCCTCTGCTTTTTCTCTCTTTTCCCATTTGGCATCAAGTGCCTCCTTTGAGATCCCAAGGCCTTGTGCAATATGTTCTACTTCTTTTCTCACCTTCCTTTTCATCTCTGGTTCTCTGAGTTCCACATGGATCTTTACACTTAGCTCCTCAAAGGTTCCAAACCTTTCTACCTTTGGATCTTTAGGCTGACTCAGCATGTGTTGAACATGCAGCTCCACAATCTGTTCATCCACTTCATACCCCATGGGCATGATCCAGACTGTCCTTGGTTCTACTGCCTCCATTAGGCACTGATCAGTCTCTACCATAAAGTAGACTGTGTCTTTGTATTTCTCAACAAGGGACTGGGGAATCCTTTCTCTTGTTTGCATCATGTTCTAAAGTTTTTAAAGTATCCCCACAGAGCTATTTTTCTTGCCTTTGCATCTCCAAGTTCATGCAAGTAATCTCTGATCTGGATAGCTACCAGTTTGTCATTTTCCCATAGCCATCCATTTGATCCGGGAAGCTCATTCATGAAGTAGAAGAACAAACATAGTACCAGTCCTCCATATTTAAAGGAGTTCTTTTTGTCCTCTTGATCTTCTATATGTTTTCCATTAATTGGCTCAAGAGGAGTTCACAGAGATCATAATCTGCATTCTTTCTTAGCATCTCATAGGCCGTGTATACTGCAATTCTGGATACTGAATTCTCCCTACTGGAATGATATATCTTGTATCCTATTATCATAGATGCATACTTGATATCCGGGTCAGTAATATTTTCAATGGTCATTGCCTTCTTATCAAATTTTGATCCGGTGGCCTCTGTGACAATGTTGTTTTTGACAGACTTGAGGACAGGAATTCCTTCGGAGGAATGTAAACTAGTTACTGCCTTAATTGCTTCCTTGGTGATCTTGCAAGGTCTATTCAGCCATAGGAAGTTATTATGCACCCTACTTAAAACATACCGGACCCATTCATCTTCTTCAAAGTAGGGGAAATGAATGAACTGATCAAAATGCTTTTCCTGGATGCCCTTATATTCTGGTTTAAGCTCAAAAGCATCATCTATCAATTGTTTGTGATAGATGTCTCTTAGTTTGAATTCCCCAAACTCTTCAATATTGGCATGTATGTAAACCCTAATGTCTTCTGTGTGTAAAACGCCATGCGGAACACTAGAAAATGCACCTAGGGGGTCTACCTCCAAGGATTTGTATGGATGTTTCTTAAATGTAGGGCGAGGTCTATCAGAAATCTTTACAATATTCAGAGTACCCATTATCAAACAATCTTACTGAAGGATATCAAGAACGATAAATACCTTTTACGTAGGTTAGGGCACACGAAGAAATCTGAATAGAGCTGTATGAAGAGTTACCTTGATCTTTTGGGAGAAGTTGTTTGTAGAGCTCCTTTTCTTTCTTCTTTGCATGTGAGTGTACAAGTGTGTAAATGACAGACAAATGAACTCTTTTATTCCAAGAAGCCCTAATTTTCATCCTGCAATAAATGCGCAACCTAATTCATTCCAGTTGGCCTAGTTTTCCTTGTTCAAGGAGGAGGAAACTCATCTGGATCATTATGATTCCCTTGTGATCGATGTTAGTGATGAATCATCATATCCACTTGTCCTTCTAATCATCTTATGTATCCGTAGATCAAGCTGTATCAATTTGGATTCATACCGGGCCAATCTTGTGAAAACCCTATTTTACCAGAAGACTTGCTTAACCGAACCAATTCTGAAGGAATTGAACTTTTTAAATTTTCTTGCAGATCTCTTAGATCTTTACCTGACCTTCTTTACATGTTTCTCTAGAAACCCTTTGATCCGCAGCTTCTCATGTGCCAATTTCAGGCACCACTTAACTGGCTGGGGGAACAAGGTTTTCTTTGTGTCTCCTCCTAAGCTAGAGCTCACCTTTTAATTTCTAGAAGGAATATCAGCACCAGAGTTTGGTGCGGATCCAACCTCTACATTCTCTGAACTTTTCTTTACCCAAATCTTGTTCATCTCATTCCTAACTTCATCCGCATTCACCTTTTGTTTACCCTTATCTTGATTCTGATTATGATATACTGGACCTCTTTTCTCCTGATTCTTGCTTCTACAGAATTTTGCAATATGACCGGATCTATTGCAGATTTGGCAAACAACATTTCCTTGTATATTTGATTGATATCCTCTTGATCTGCATTGATTAGCCATATGACCTATTCTATTGCATGTAAAGCATTTATCATTGAAGGATTTGTTCATTTGCATATTTCTGCATTCATGAGATTTGTGACCATACCTTTTGCAGTTAAAACATTGTCTGGAGAAGAATGAATTTGTCTGATTCATTCTCTTTCTATACTGATTAGCTTTGTGACCAAAGTGATTGCAGCTGTGGCAGTATCCATTGAAGGATGGATATCTTTGAGCATTGGGTTGTCTTACCGAAGGTCTTCTAGGCTTGTTCCTTGGATTTTCTGGTCCAAAATTCTTCTGACCAGATCCGAAGCTTTCTCCTTTCTCATATCCCAAACCACACTTGTCATCTACCTTCTTTTGACTTTCAAGAAGAACTTCAAGTTGAGCAGAACTTATCTTGAATTTCTCTTTATATTCATTTTCTATTTGAAGATCCCTTTTGAGAGAGACAATTTGATTCTCAAGTTTTTCTTCATTATCTTTAGCATCTTCAAGATCAGATTCAAGATGTCTAATAATTCTATCCATCTAGTGGCAATCTTCTGATTTCTCTTTGAGAGATTGTCTTAGATTGTCTTTAGTTTTTCTTTTCTCTTCAATCTCTTGAGTAAACTTAATAACTCCTGATTCCATTTCATGTCTTACCATAATGACTTCTTTTGATAACTTTTCACATAACTTGGTTTTCTCAGTTAGCTCTTCATTTGCATTATTTTCTTCACCTTGTCTTGCCAATTACTGAAGCAGTGCCTTTCTCTTTTTCATAGAGAGACTTAATTTATCTTTTAGTTCTCTCATGAAATCATTAGCTTGTTTGAGTCTTTCCTCTAGTTCATTGACTTCAGAGTTTGACTATCAAGATCATCAAGGGCAGTCTTGAGTTGCTCTCTTAAACCATATGCATCCATTTGAACTCCCAGATCTTCCTCAAGTTGTTAGGCTCTGTTAGGAGGAACTTAGCTCTGATACCAATTGTTGATAACTGAGAGGGGGGGTGAATCAGTTATCCTAATTATTTCTTCTTTCTGAACTTTCTTATTAATCAATGCAGCATTAATTCAAACAAGCAAACATTACCATGAAATGGAAAAACACATGACACAGTATTTTTGACGTGGAAACCCTGTTAAGGGAGAAAACCACGGGGTGATTAACCCAAAGATTATTCTCTATTAGAAGAATAAGGAATTACAAAATGGCACTTGCCAATTAGGGCTCACTACCTGAGCACACTGCTCACAAAGGAGGCACACTACCTACAAGGAGACACACTATCTACAAAAGAATGTTATACAATACTTGAACTGATTGGAAGCATCCACATATGCTAGAGTTCAGTTTCGGTTAGGCTTAGTACACTGATCTGCTGCACTTCATCTTTCCTCTTCTCTTATGCTACTTTCCTTTCACATACCAGACCTTCCTTACTACTTCTGCTTTGCTCTGCTTTTATTCGCATATCACATATCACCACAACACTTATCACAACTAAATCCATCCTATATATATATATATATCCGCACAAGTGATTTCATTATCTTTCTAGTCGGCACCCGGAACAGTCAATCTTCTCACAAACTCTGTTATGTCGACTGAATCCTTACACATCAAGTAATGCGGATCAAGCATATACTTGTAGAAATCATTAATCATGTTGGCCAAACATGATTCATGCCTTCATAACCTTTAACACCATCAGTAACACATTCGGAAAGTAGTCTAATGTTTTGTCAGTTAGTTCTTCCTCTGTTCACATTGTCACTTAGGAATCCGGTACTCAACTATTCATATCTTTTTCCTCATCTATCACCAGAGGCTAAATCCTTGGAATATACCACTCAAGGTAGTCCTCTTGACTTCCCCAAATCTACACTGCACCAAGATACTTCCTCTAAGAGATCCAGACCTGTCTGTCAGACCTTGTAACATGCTCTGTTCTTGTTTACCGGACCACAATATTCTTCACTCTGACTTCCGGTAGGGACACACCATGTCCTGCGGATGTGTGGGATGAACTTTGTTGCCATCAATGACAACAATAATGAATCCATATAGTGTCTCTTGCCAACAAAGTTATGGCCATCTGAGTAGAACTGGGTTTTGTAGTTGTTCAGAGGTGACAGAGTGATAGGAATTTGGTCTAGATTTCTCCACATTGGAATATTATGGTCTACAGATCTAGAGGTATGTTTGGGATGTTGGTGTGTGTCCTCAACGCAAGTAGTTCATGGTTTGGAGGTCCGCAAGCAATCTTTCTATTGTGACAGTCATGACAATTAGTGTTCTTAAGTTCTCGGATGAAGATGCAAGTGTTTCTAATGACTTGAGGTGGTGCCGTTGTTCTTGTTGATTTCATTGTGCTTGTGGTGGTCTCTAGATTGTGTTCCTATTGTGTTGTTGGTCTGCATTGAGGATTAAGCTCGTGGTTGAAGATTTCTCCTTGAGTGTTGCTATTCTTTCCAGTCTTGGCCGACTGGATGCTTGGTGTGTGTTGCGGATGATCTAAGAGAAGTTCTATGGAGTTTTGTATGTTGTTCGAGGAAGATTTGAGTCCCAGCTCTGCTTGGCCGACAGAGGAGTGGTTCGCATGTAGCATTTTGTATTAAGTCAAGTCTTGTGATTGTAATTTCTTGTAATGCCTATTTTGGAGAGTGTTCCAGATAGATGATTGTTTGGCCGACTTTGATGTTCATTCCAAAGTCAATGACATGTATAAATAAGTGTTGTGAAGTTGTGGAAATGTGTGGGGGAGAGCAAAGATGCGGATGTAGTGAGGAAGTGAGTGGGGGCAGAGCAGAGGTATTGTGCACTTCAATGGAACTAAACCTTTCATGAAGAAGATGTTTCTCAATCAACCTTTCAGTGTTAACATTGTGAATGTTCTTGTAGGCAGTGAGCCTCCTTTGAGAAGTGAGCTCTGGGTAGTGTTCCCGAAGGCAAGTGCCTTCCCATTTTTCTATTCTCTTAACAGAGAATAAATCTTGTGGGTTAACCCCCACCGTGGTTTTTCCCTTAACTGGGTTTCCACATAAAAATCATGGTGTTATGTGTTGATTATGTTTCTGCTCATGTGTTGTTGATTCATGCTTTCATGGTTATATCATTAATCTGTTAATAAGTGGTAAAGAAGATTAAATGCAGCAAGAGATAAAAAATTTATGACAACTGATTCACCCCCCCTCTTAGCTGTCTGCCCTAATTTCAACACTTACTTGAAGGTATAATATATATATTTAAATAGTAATAGTTTTGTGTTATGAATTAATCTCCTTAGTAGGAATTAGTGACTAGATGGGATTTGAATTATTATTTTGGGTATGGATAGATACTTGTATAAAGGGAAAAGAATAGTAAACTGCAGATAGATTTACTTCTTCATTTGTGTCTTAATGAAAACTTGGAATAGGTTAACCTTGGGATATGTGATCCATGGAAGAGGTAGATAACCTAGTATAGAGATTGTTGTCTTTACAAATCAAGATAGAAGGGTGGGTGAATGTGTGATGTCCATTCCAAGTTAGGGGTGATGAAACTTTGGACAAAGTAGTGTAAGTAGCCACTGTTTACACTGTCAGTTCACTGTGATCCAGGTTTACATACTAGGAAGGGCAATCATGCTTGTAGGTTGTAGCCATAATGTATGACAATACTAGTTATGTAGGATACAACACCTTGCTCAATTTAGGCTTATCAATGAGGTTACCATACCAATCCCTTCGTCGAAGGGTAGGGCAATTTACCGGTTTGGTAAATATGTGGGGGCTGCAGATAATCCATGGATGGAGGAAAATCGCTTGAGTGATGCTTCCCCTCATGCAGTTGGTGACCCGGATTTGAAGATAGACAAAGTGAAATTATGTATCTCTATTAGCTCATGAAGCTTGTATGTATCTATGTTAAGAAAAAAGTTGTAATGAGAAATATTTAGTTATTCTATTGAGGAAATGTAATTTGATTTATGCAATGGGAGTTTGGAATATGTTTCAAATGTAAATTTTATCGAATGAATTAAGGAAAAAATTTATTGCTTTCACTATTAGTAACTTAATCATTATTTTTTGAGTTAAACTTAGTAAATCTTAGTTGGTAGAACAAGTGGCATGTTACACATGGTATTAGAGATAACTAGGTTCAGCTCTGGAACCTATGTGCTCACTATGCTATGAGAGTCTAAAGTTGAAACTAGTTTTATGTGAGAATGGCATAGTAGACTAACCAAGAAAATTGTTAGAAGGACTATTATCCAACACTTACCAAGCTAGTGGTTAAGAGAGAACCAACTAAGGAATTAAGGAATCCATGAGTCAATTTAACTCTGCTGAGGATGTATAATTGAAAGATTCTGAGATTTAGATTAGAAAGGTAAAACCTTGGTCGAATGTTATTAGACTAAGAGCTCAGGTAGAACAGTGTCTATATGAATTCAAGATCACTTTTATGTCTCAAGAACTTAGGGACGGGAAGATTCAGAAGTAATCATCCAGGTGTAGAAGCAACTAAGTTTGGAAGATTCTAGAAATTGTATCAACAATACGTAGATAAGTTGTGATTTTGTCTAAACCCTAGATGGATTGGAATAAGTCAAGAGGGATAAAAGAATTTGTTAGAGGAAAGTATGAACAACAGTATTAAACTAATTACTATCCAATAACTCAATGAAATTTATGCAAATACAATAAACAAAGATATTACCTTCGTAGACTGATTCACCTCATGGCTTCCATTGTTGCCTATCTCATATTGATCTTATGAATAAGTTGAGCTCTCAGAAGTGTGTACTTCCTTGCTGTTTAAAGATTACAATAGGAAAATGGTTGTAGATGGATAATCCAGTGAAGATTAAACTAACAATGCAACTCTATGAAGATGGATAATGGAGATATGAAGACATGGTTGGATGATTGTGATGATAATGAGATTATGCAAGTGCAATGTAGATACTTTGCCAAAGGCACGCTGGTAGAATTTATGTAGAGTAAGTTTACAAAAGCTCTTGGATTATTGAAATGAGCGAATGAGGGTTCCTTTTATAGGCCAAGGAGGGGCCAATTTCAAGTGTCATAATCTCAACGATGGAGAAGAAGTCTTGTGATGTGTATGGCTTAGATTTGGTTGGTTGGGATTAGGGAGAGAAATATGGAAGATGTTCCTCTCACCTTGACAAGGTGGAGAGAAAGGTGTGACATGAGGCCACATGTCACAAGGCTCACCAAGACCATAGAATGAAGGTCAAAGAAGGAGACCTTGTTTGTAGGATAGTTGGAAGAAATATAGGGACTTATGGGACAAGTGTCTCAAGGTGTCTTTTGACCAAGAGAGACCATATCCATGTGAATAGGGATGGTTGGAGGAATAATAGGACATGTGTGTGAGGATAAATAGATAATTAAATATTAAAATATTTAAGTGTGTACAACATGATGAGGTGGATTGTGAGGTGGATTGGAATTATGGACTTTTGACTTTAGGATATGATGAATGATTAAACAATTTAGAATTATTTAATTAGGGATTACATTAGAAGAATTGTTAAATTGATTTGTTATAGAATTATAATGATGTGAATCACATAAATAAATTAGTGAATTTATTCATTGATAGAAGAATGAGAATTAAAATAAATATTAAATATTTATTTAATTTGACTTAGCCATTTTTAGGTGTATAAATTTTGCCCCTCTTTGAGACAATGTGTTTTATCACGTTTCAAAGAATAAAAATTTTCAGTGATTGATACATGCCCCAGTTTTCCCCTAGTATAGGTTAATGATGATAGGATGCCCCCTCAGGAGATTGGTTGGGTTGGATGGTTTTGGAAAAAATATGATGAACAATCTCATGATGAACAAGAATGATAAACAATGGCTAAGAAAATAGGGGCTACAAGATAAGGGATGGATGAAAGAGTTGAATGATGCTACGCCCTTAATATTAGTGTACATAAGGTTATGAATAGTTATCTTGTGGCTATCTTAACTCCTAATTAAGTCATATTATCATTATTATATTATTATTTAGTTAGATAGGTCAGACTAGGTGTTATATAGGGGTGTGTCTATTCATCCTAAGCATAATTAGCTATATGTAGGAGGATATGAGTCTTATTTCATCATAGATTGTGAAGTGTGTTCTCATTGGAGATATTTGGAGGTTGCCCCTTGAAGTGGCCTGTTATTCTCAGTTATTATCAAGTATTTGCAGAATATTTCATATTATCTTCTTCCATTGTGCAAGTTGTTTCATTACAAGTGGTATCAAAGCATGATCTTGGCACCGTAGAGGCAAAAGAATTTCTCAACATTGGAGGTGATTTTGGGATGAGCATAACTTCAGATTTTAGAGAATTTTTTAAATATTTTTAAAGGGTTTTTGAAGACCATATTAAAGAAGCTACAGTCCAGATTTTAGAGGAATTGGAACAGATTTGATCAAATTATTACAGAATTACGATTTCTGCACAATTTTTTGAGATCTACATATCTCTCACATCCTGCTGAATTGGAGTATAATTTGTATTGGGTTTTTGAATAAATTATAGAGGAGATTGCAGTCAAAAGATTGGAGAAATTGGAGCAAAAATAAGCGAGTTATTGCAAAATTAGGGTTTCCAACAAATTTGCTCTCAAGGCAACAAATTTGCTAATTTTTTGGATTTTTTTCTGGGTAAGTGGTATCTTGGCCCTAGTAAGTTACAGTAAAATTTTTAGATAATTTACATTTCATTTGTGTGATTTATTTCAAAAATATTGGTTTCCATCATGACGGGGCCTGCAACAAGAGGTAAAAAGAATGTTGCCACTCCGGGGAAATCCTCTGATAAGGATGGGGAAACAATAGAGGATAGTAATCCCATTGAGGAAATAAGTAAGTTCAAGGAAGAGGTTAAGAAGGATATGTGTGACCTAAGAAGAGATATATCAGATATACGAAGCATGTTAAGCACCTATATGAATGAACCAAGAAAGGAGTTCTCAAGCAACCAAGGTGAAGCCTTCAAGTCAGCTAATAATGACACAAATTTTAATACTCCTATGGGATCTAGGAATTTGTTTCCAAAGGTTGATATGCACAAGTTTGATGGCACGGATCCTCTAACATGGATAAACCAAATGGAGAATTTTTTTGAAGTACATCAAATCCCATATGGACAAAATGTCACAATGGCTTCCCTATATCTAGAACCAGATCAATTCATTTGGTATTGTTGGCTTTGTACTCATCGAAGGAAAAAGGGTCTCACTGTCTCATGGTCAATTTTTACGGAGGAACTCCAATCACAATATAGAAATAGTGTGACAGACAACTTCTTTAGCCAACTAGCTAAACTTCAACAAATAGGATCAGTTAAGGATTATATTCAGCAATTCCAAAATCTATCCTTAAGAGTGGATACAATTATAGAGGAGAACTTGAATGATCTATTCTTGGGTGGTCTCGAGGATCACATTCAACATGAAGTACGCATGTTCTATCCAAATTCTATCTCTGAAGCAATGATTATGGCAAGACAAGTGGAGGACAAAACTTTACCTAATAGAAGGGAAGAATTGCCTAGTAACAAAGTTGACAAGGCTCTTGCATCATCATTTACTCATCCTATTAGGTTGACACCTCAATAATTGGAAGAGAAAAAGGCCAAAGGGTTATGGTTCAACTATGATGGAAAATATCATAAAGGACATAAATGTGATGAGAAGAAGTTGTTCTACATTGAAGCTACCTATGGTGAAGATAAGGATGAAGAAGATCCAGTGGTGGTGGTAGAGGACTCTAACGATGTCCAACCAACTATCTCTTGTCATGCACTATCAGGTATTAATAACCCACAAACACTCAAGGTAAGGGGTTTCCTTAAAAAACAAATAGTGACAGTATTGATTGACTCGGGGAGTACACATAACTTCATCAACAAGCAACTACCAGCAAGGTTAAATTGTTTTGTCTACCCTACCCCCGAATTCTAGGTTATGATTGCAGATGGTGGTATAGTCAATTGTTCAGGGAAATGCCATAGTATTAAACTCACCATGGGGGACTACATGATAGACATCCCTATGTTTGCTATACCCATGGCTGGAGTAGACATTGTTTTGGGAGTTCAATGGCTTACTACCTTGGGCACAATTGAGATGAATTTCTAGGAACTATTCATGCACTTCTACTTTGGGGATAAAAAATATGAGCTACGATGTTTATGTGCAAAGTGTCCACAATTGGTAAGTGCACACCAAATGTCACTAAAAAAGGATGTGGATAAATGTGTGGCTCAATTATTGTCAATGGAAGTGCAATAGCCAAAGATTCCTAATTCACCTTTTAGGAAAGTAGTTACAGTTTCAGGTCACAAGGGGGAATTTGATTTGTACTAGCCTCATAAAGGTTCAACAAGGACTGACAACATCGACTTCAAATTGTGGTTACCTAAATCAAAAATCATACAACCTTTCTATGATATCTCTATCTTGGAGAATGCTAGTAGACTCAAAAGTCCATCCACGATAATGTTACCAGAGCTTGATGAAGAAGGAAGAATCATATTGGAACCAGAGTGCATTCTTCAAACATGCACGAAGAAGTTGCGGAATAGAACCCTCACTGAGTATCTCATCCAATGGAAGAATTTACCAGTTGAAGAGGCCACATTGGAGGACAAGGAGTTCATTCAGAAGAATCCACACTTGATTAGCATTGAGGACAATGCTTCTTTGAAGAGGGAGGGCATGATACGCCCTTAATATTAGTGTACATAAGGTTATGAATAGTTAGCTTGTGGCTATCTTAACTCCTAATTAAGTCATGTTATCATTATTATATTATTATTTAGTTAGATAGGTCAGACTAGGTGTTATATAGGGGTGTGTCTATTCATCCTAAGCTTAATTAGGTATATGTAGGAGGATATGAGTCTTATTTCATCATAGATTGTGAAGTGTGTTCTCATTGGAGATATTTGGAGGTTGCCCCCTCAAAGTGGCCTGCTATTCTCAGTTATTATCAAGTATTTGCAGAATATTTCATATTATCTTCTTCCATTGTGCAAGTTGTTTCATTACAAATGACATGCTATGCAAGGTAAAATGATAACACACACAAGCAAGCAAGCAAGTATGCACAAATGATACAAGAACAAACAAGGTATTGCCTCTGTCAAGCTATAAACTAATGATTAATTGATAATGATTGATGATAGTGTTGTCATTGCGGGGAATGATATATCCCTAGATCAACACAAAGATTAAGATAGTGTTGTCATTGTGGGGAACGATATATCCCATTGATGATGTTGATGATTGATTGACTTGGTTTATGACAAGATTATGATCAAGTCCATTGATTGTGATTGGATAATTTGACTTGATTGACTGAAATGATTTGATGATTGGATTGATGATTGGTGATGCCTCCTCTAGAGGACAATTGGTGTGCTCTCAAAATGAAAAAAAGAGAAAAGGGTGAGTAGATAAAGAGATGTAGATAAAGAAAGGACTTGGATCTTAAGCCACTTGTAAAATGATACATATGAAATGCTTATAAATGAAATGAAATGCCACCCTAATGATTATAAATGAGATTTTGTCATCTTGTATACAAGTATTTGAAGTACTTTTTCATCACTGAGATTTTAAAATGTTGTAAGAAAATACAAGCATCTAGGTATAATTAAACCATGATGACCTAAGTATCTCTTACATAGATTTTGATTTAGCAAGTTAATACAAGCATCTAGGTATAATTGAATCAAGATGACCTGAGTATTGCTTTCATGTATCAACAGACAAGGATTGCACTCTTTCATGCTTAGACCCAAAACATCCTTGATGATCTTTTGCTAATCATGTCATTAGAAAAATCATCACATTACTAAAGATTGATCCACAAACAACAGACAAATGAAATAATCATGCCCCCATCATAGCTTCTCTTGTCTCAAACATCCTTGAGTAGCATAGGAAACATGATAACGAAAATCAAGACCTAAGACTTAAACTTATAATAGCCATCAAAATCTTCTTGCCATAGATATGTTTTCTTGCCATGATAACAGATATAATTATCTTGATAGTTTAGGCACATTGTTGTCTGATATAGGTTAATGTCTTGTGTCAAGTTTTTGGTTGAAAAGGTCTATTTGTAGTGTTGTATGTTGTCTTGGTGATAGTATCATGATCTTGATTGTTATCCTTTGAGTTTATGACATTCAAGAATCCAATTCTCTAACTAGGTCAAGGATTTTGCCCCCAGTCAAGTAAAGGATTGACTTATTATAGATGAAACACATGGATGGACTAATGGTAGACTCGATGTGACGGGACCTAAGGGATTGACCTAATGCCTCAAGGGCTCATAGATGATGGCCTTATGACAACACAGAGACAACATAGTTCAGGGTGTGGACTTTGTGGACCTAAGACCTAAGGGGTGGCAAGCAAGTGGGATTGGATGGATAAAAGGATGGGTGATAAGGGATGGAATGGATGGGAAGCCTCGGGGGCTCATCAATGATGGCCTTTCCTATGTGATAGCTTAGAGGTGACGTAGTTTGACAATGATACTAATGATAGGGTCACAATGGATGAAAAGATGTATAAAGGACTAAATGGATAGCCTGATGTGATAAGGTGATAAGGGTATGCAAACAACAAGCCATGACAAGTATCGGTATGTGTATTGATGGATGGATGTGATCTCTAAAGACTATGTCGCATAGGAATAACCTACCCTATTCTAGGTGTAAGGCTTGGGATTTGACATGACAAGTCTTATGGCGAAGGAGGATGATAGGATTGGTTTGAAAGGGATGAGGTATTTCAAGAGATATCCAAAATATTTGTCAACATTGTGCCCCTGATCTTTATCAAGATCAAAAGGAAGAAGAGAGGATGAAAGGATAACAATATGACAGGTATATGTAGGATAAGGATGATAGGATGGTATGGTAAGATAGAATGGAAAATTATATGGTTGATGAGACAATGTGCTCCCAAGGGTAAGTGACATAGAATATCAACCTACACATGACGCCTGTTTGCTAGGTTTTCATCATAGTACTTATCCAAGGCACCTATTTGCCAAGTTTCCACCATTGGATGAAGGATTTTTTTCTTTACTTTTTTTTATTAAATAGTTGGATAGGATAGGTGGAATATGGATGAGAGGGACTCAAGTGGCTAGTTACATGAAAGGTGATAGTGTCCCATTAGAGATGTATGTCGTCACATGGACCATGTCAAATGTCATTATGCTCATAGATGTTGATAAGGATTGCATGAAAGGAAAATGGAGTAGGTAGATAGTGGATTATGGAGGGAAGATGGTGGATTATGATGTAGATTATGTAGGACTCATGCACAAGGATGGATGAAAGGTTTATGCAAAAGCATGGACCATAGGAATAGGATGGGGGAGATATGTAGGATAATAGTTGAATGATGGGGAGATGGAGGTATCTGGGAATGTTGTGGAATGAAAGGGAATCATGACCAATGGTTGCACACACCGTGATAAACATTGAATCTTTTGATGGGAAGTGGTGTAGGGAGCAATGACAATTTTTGCTTGGTGGATGGATGATGTAGTGACTTAGGTACCCACATGGACTTAGTATTTTTATGTTTTGTGCTTGACTTGTGGGATTTGCATATGAAATGTGATTTTTAAATGGAGTGGATAGAAGGAGATGGTTGGGATTTTTGAGAGGTGGATGTCATATTTGACTTGATTTGTTTATGTTTAGGTACACAAACCATTTTAGTTTTTGACTTTTCTTTTGGGGTGTGGGCTTGGGTAGCTTTTTGAAGGGATTTGACTTTGACTTGTTGCATTGATGTCCTAAGGCATGAGGATCCTTAGGATTTTTGGCTTTCTAGGTAGAGGTATCCACATTTTTATTTTTATTTTTGAATCCCTTAGAATAGGTGGAAGCTTCATGTTTAGACCATGTGTGCATTGATTGGCAATGAATAGGAATGTGAGGGGATTTATGGATGAGGACATTAGGCGTTGGCAGCAATGGAGGTAAAGTGGATGGTGGAAGGTGTATGGTCATATGATTTTGGGATTTGTATAATAATGGAGGTGGAATGGCAACATATGTTTTGGGGATAGGATGTGATTCATGATGGAAGGAGGTGGATTTAGGAGGCATGGAGGAAGTACCAACATCTTGAGATTTTTTACCTTCGGGTTTATATCCAAGACCATATGAGTGTGGAGGAACTTTGACATGGATGGGCTCCAAAATACCTTGTTCATAAAGGCCTAAACCTTTACCTTGATAGTTCATTTTTTGGAGTATGCAGTGGATAATGGGATTATGGGTGATTTGGACACTAGATGCGATCTCATTATTTGATGGGGAAGGTGAGGTGGTAGATAATGGTTGTTTCTCTCCCAAGGAAGAAAATTCATGGATGAAGGTGGTGAGACCAAGGAGATATGATGGGGGATTTACAACATGGTCGATAATGGATGAGGGAGGATCATTAGGATCTTGATTATCATTATGTTCACTAAGATCCAAGGTATTGGTTTGATCATCTATGTGTACTTGGGAGCCAAGTGTCTCATCAAGGAAAATGAATGTTTGTGGATCATGGGTAGGGATAGATGAAGAAGAAGTTTCTTTGCTTTGAAGGAAGGCCATGAAACAGGGTGAATGCTCAAGTAGGTCAACAAGATTTTTATTAAATGGAGTATGTAGGTCTTGGGTATCTTGTTTATAGATGGTTGTGGGGGTATGAATAGGATCAAGTTTCTCGTGGATAGACTCTTCATCATGAATATCATCTTGATCATGGAAAAGATAAATGTTATGAATGGGTTGAATGAAGATGATTTGATCTTGATTAGGATGGGTGTTTGATATTTCCACATGCTTAGGATTAGGTTCTTGACATATCTCGTGTGGTTTATTGGAAGTGTGAGGCTCTTGGGGAGGCTTGATATGTTCTTGATGGTAGACTACACGAGGCTACAATGGATGTTGACTTGGACTTATGGGAGGAGACTCTTCAATAGGTTGAAGGGGTTGTGGACTATATGATGGGATTGTAGGATTGGGCACGGCATTGGAAGAATCTTTTGTAGGTTCAAGGATAGGAATTTGGTGACATGGTTGACTCCTTGCTAGTAGCCCTTGGATCACATCCTTCATAGGTGTATGGTTAGATGAATGAGGTAATGGATGGGTGGGTTTGGATTTCTCCATAGCTTTTCTTTCGCTTTTAGATTTTGTAAATAATCTTTGGAGTAAATCATTCAAGGATTCTTTGGTTAATGGATTAGAGCTTGGGAAGTTTGATGGCGGTGTTGGTGTAGGACTAGTATGCTTTGGGATATGCATTCTATGGGATGGTGATGGAGGACTAGTAGATGGAGCAGTATATGATTCTCAACTTAAGGTGGTATTTCCCTTGTCAATAGTATCATTAAGATGAGTTAAGGATGCGTGATCTTGGTGTGAAGAGTGGCTAGTACTAGCATGCTCATATTGTGAAGGATATGATTCACGTGGATCACCTTTTTCCCTATATTTGTCAAACTTGGGCACTTCAAAACTAGAGGGGAAAGGTGTCATAACAAAGCTTTTATCAAATGGATAAGGAGATATGTCCTCTAATGAATATCGTTTTGTGGAAGATCTAGTTTGTAAATCCACAAATTGTTGTTGTAAAGCTTGGATTTATTGTGTGAGTGCTTCTAATGGATTTGTCACAGCCTTAGCTTTCTTATTTTTAGGAGCTTCAGTTTCATTTGTTTGCCTTGTTTCTCTCAATTTTTCTATGTCAAAATTGGAAGGTAACTTTGCTCCTTGTTGGGCAAGCATAAGGAAATACTTGTGTGGATCTATTGATATGACTTTGTCCATTAGTTTTTGAAATTTGGGGTCTTGTTTAGAACTAATAATTTCTTCTTGGGCAATGTCCTCTTCCTCATCACTAGAAGTATAGTGGCTACCATGTAGTGAACCCATTTTTTGTTTTTGTTTCACTTGGGACCTAGTTTGAACCATGCAAGTTTGAGATGTGGGTGAAGTTGGATTGAGAGACTTGGTGGATTTGGTTTTGATGTTTTAATATGATATGATATGAGGTGAACTTGATTGGATGTGTTTAGACTAGATTTTGCTAAAGTTTTATATTGATTCTATGTTGTCCAAACAAGGTGTTCATGAGCTATAGTGGTAATAGCAATCGAAGAGTTGTTATAGAAGGTAGTCAAAATAAGGATAGATGATCTCCTCTATTGATGTAGACTATTCTTTTGTCAAGATACACAAGTATAGTTTCAATGTGAAGGATGATTGGAATCCTGTTATGAAACTAGCTAGATATTGTTTGAATTTGGTAGAATATCAATTATGCCTTGATGCAAGTTTTGGCTTGATTTGATGTGTTTGGATAGCAAGATAATGGTATGCAAAAGGTGATGTTGTGAAAATGGTATGAGGATGTGACCGCAAGGTTGAAGTTATTTTCCAAGTGTATACTAGAGCAAAAAGGGTATCTAGAAATGGTTTTACTTTTGTCTCAAATTGTACGAAACAACTCTCTGTTGTGGATGCGCAGCGTCAAATGCATAGGAAGAAATGGTGAATGCGCAACTCTGCCTGATAGATGTACATCTCTATATGCGCAGGACTGTGTTGTAAATGCGTAGTTATGTGTTATAAATGTGCAGTTTTGTGTATGCGTAGTAGTATGGTGTATATGCGCAACAAGATTCAGTGTATGCGTAGGACTACAAAAATTTTTCTTTTTTATCTCAGTTTGTTTTGTTTTGCATGTTTTACTCACTTTTCTCTAAAGTTTGTGGTACTAATCTTGACTTAAGTTATTGCCAGAAAACATAGTAAACAAGAAGTTTCCATGGTTATTTGATACAATTTTTGATAAATGTAAAACAAACAAGTACAATCCTAAGGATGGCAAGGACAATATTCATTGAATTTGAACTTGGATTTTACTCCAGCCACTTACATAAAGGTGGATAGATAGCAACTTGGTAGCACCGACTCCCCCTTATAGTGCACTCACTTCTCATGCATACCAAGTTACAATCCCTCTGAAGAGTTGGATTTTTTGTCTCCACACTAGATGAGTGTATGACATTGGACGGCTTCAGAGGTTTGACCTCCTACGTCAACAAATAGGGGTTTTTGGCTTTCTAAAATAATTGGATTTTAGTTTGGACATCTGTTCGAGTGGTTATACGTGCGGCAATTCTCTCCAGTATGGAGACTTCCCAGTCTGCTGAGGTTAAGCTCAACAAATTTTAACGCACCACAAGGGTACTATGGGAAACATTTGTCGGTATAACACAACAACACCTGTTGTTTGTGCCTTTCATCATAAACATAATTTATTTAAAGTAGCTTGGAAGTGGCCTGGCTTTAGCTTGTTACTGGTCGAGGTCATCCCACTTGGAAGAAACACAATCCCAAGGGCAGGCCTCTTCTAAAGGTTACACAAATAAAACGATGAGTTTGGCATTTTGATCACCCAAAAAGGGGAGAGCATAGTCCTATCATCATTTTCAAACATAGAATACACTAGTTCTTTATCCTCCTAGAGTTAAAACTAAGTGTGTTTTACTCTACCAAGCACAAGAAATTGACAAGATAGCAAAAACTTTGAAAATATGGTTAATTTTATCCTCCTAAACAAATCTATGTGAAGATTTTTGTAGAAGAATCAAACAAATTACTTTCCCCTATTTAAGCTAAATGAGAGTTTGTAGTGCAAGATAGTAAAATGAAAAATTTGTTCAGTTTTATCCACCTTGGTTGGGACTATGTGCAAGTTTTAATGCAACAATACAATTTACTTCCTCCTAATTAAATCTAGATGAATTTATAATGCAACTAAATGACTAAACCAAGATCCTACACCTGCAAGAAGAATTAGTATGAAAAGGCCACTGCAAAACAATACAACTTTTTGTCAGAATGTGAATGCGTAGGAATGGGAAGCAGATGCGCAGCACTACTCAGTGAATGCGTAGAAAGAAATGGTGACTACACAGGACTATCAAGTGAATGCGCAGAAACATATTTGCGTAGCAAAAATTAGTGAATGCATAGAAAGATGGAGTGAATGCACAGAAAGGTAAATACAGAGCAGGACTCTTTGAATGCACATGACTAGAATGTGAATGCACCGAAATTACCTGTCATGATAGTATCTTCACAAAAAACACTCAAACGGAGATTAAAAACGGGACTAGGGCCCATGGTGGGTGCCAAAAATGTTAGAGGAAAATATGAACAACAGTATTAAACTAATTACTATCTAATAACTCAATGAAATTGATGCAAATACAATAAACAAAGATATTACCTTCGTAGACCGATTCACCTCATGGCTTCCATTGTTGCCTATCTCATATTGATCTTATGAATAAGTTGAGCTCTCAGAAGTGTGTACTTCCTTGCTGTTTAAAGATGATAATAGGAAAATGGTTGTAGATGGATAATGCAATGAAGATTATACTAACAATGTAACTCTATGAAGATGGATAATGGAGATATGAAGATATGGTTGGATGATTGTGATGATAATGAGATTATGCAAGTGCAATGTGGATACTTTGCCAAAGGCACGCTGGTAGCATTTCTACAGAGTAAGTTTACAAAAGCTCTTGGATTATTGAAATGAGGGAATGAGGGTTCCTTTTATAGGCCAAGGAGGGGCCAATTCCAAGTGTCACAATCTCAATGGTGGAGAAGAAGTCTTGTGATGTGTATGACTCAGATTTGGTTGGTTGGGATGAGGGAGAGAAATATGGAAGATGTTCCTCTCACCTTGACAAGGTGGAGAGAAAGGTGTGACATGAGGCCACATGTCACAAGGCTCACCAAGACCATAGAATGAAAGTCAAAGAAGGAGACCTTGTTTGTAGGATAGTTGGAAGAATATAGGGAATTATGGGACAAGTGTCTCAAGGTATCTTTTAACCAAGAGAGACCATATCCATGTGAATAGGGATGGTTGGAGGAATAATAGGACAGGTGTGTGAGGATAAATAGATAATTAAATATTAAATATTTAATTATGTGTGCAACATGATGAGGTGGATTGTGAGGTTGATTGGATGATGTGGAATTATGGACTTTTGACTTTGGGATATGATGAATTATTAAATAATTTAGAATTATTTAATTAGGGATGACATTAGAAGAATTGTTAAATTGATTTGTTGTAGAATTATGATGATGTGAATCACATAAATAAATAAGTGAATTTATTCATTGATGGAGGAATGAGAATTAAAATAAATATTAAATATTTATTTAATTTGACTTAGCCATTTTTAGGTGTATATAGGATCAATAAAAGACAAGTAGTGATGTATTGGCATAAAATGCTTGGAAAAATAGTACAAGACTTGGAAATACTTTTTGAATTCCAAGATTTATGAGAAAACCAATTGCCATATACAAAGAATCATGAATAATTAGAGGAGAATAGGAGTCCCTTAATAACTCATGAAGCCTATTGGAAAAAGGTGTCAATGTGTAGTTGAGGACGTAAATGAAGAGGATCCTCTCAGGCAATATTTTGATGAAAAGATTGGGATTAGTATAATTCTTTTGTTAAGAGTTTGTATGAAGTTTAATTCATAACAGTTGCAAAGATAAGTTATTAGTTATTTTCATAACATTTTGGACAAAAGTTGAGAGCTATGTATTTTGTCTCTTGGTGGAGATAAAAAGTATAATTGCAATGATGAATGTGATCATTACCAAGATACTTAGACAAGTTTGATTAACTAAACTATTCCAGGATGTAGGGAATATAGTTTTGTAAATGAAGGGAAGAAGTGTGTGTTCCAACTAAAGTTCGTACGTGTTGTTGTATCACCATCTTAGAATATCATCTAGGTGACGAGTGATAGATATTCCATGATGTAAGTGTGGATGTGTTTTAATATTTTGATTTTTTAGTATAGTGAAAGTCTTAAGGGACTTATTTATTTATTGTGCTAGTAGCATGGTCTCTAACCCAATGTAAGTTTTTTTGAAAAACTCGAGTGCAATACAACAATCTACTCCCTTATTAGTGACTCAGTCAGTCACGTAGTTCATAATCAGTGTATCTTTTGATTTTGACACTTTTTGAATTTTTGGTAAAATTCCTTTTTAAATACTTGCAAGAATTTTTCACTGTTTTATTCCTTTATTCTAGAATGGTCTAGCACCAAATTTTGAAGATTATTTATTTTATGACCAGTTGGTCAAAAATTGATTTATTGAGTTCAATCTTTTGACCTATTGTTGAAAATGAAATTGCTTATACTTTGATATTGACTTAAATTATTTTGGTGGCTATACTAGAATATTTTTGGTTGTTTTGTACAATGTTCGCCTCTATCATATCTTGGATGGGCCTTTGATGGATTGTGTAAGGGAGTAAATTGAAGAAAATGCACTTAGTATATTCCTAACTTCACAGATTTTAAGAAACCTTGTGAGATCAAAAATTCATTCTAAATCATAATCGAGTCACCTAGGAGTAACTAAACTCCTTGTCGATGTGAAATCTCTTTATTTCTAAAAAATGAATGAAGAGTGATAGCAAGTTGTCTAGAATGTGAGAGATTCAAGGATGATTAAAAGCACCCTGTAGGGAATTGGTATCTATACGATATTCCAAGAGTGGAAGTGGTGGATCATTAGCATGAACTTTGTAAAGTCTTTAGCACTAGAAGCTTAGCTTTTTATAACTCAACTTATCACTCTGAGAGAGGCTATCAACTTTAACCGTCTGCTTTTGGTCTCTCTAACCAAATCAGAAGCCTTACCACTTTCTAAGGATATGTCCTCAAAGTATAGGGTGAGTTCTGCCATGGTGTTTAGGAATCCTTATGTTTCATATTTAGCAGAATTAATTGTAATATATTTAAGAAATGATTTGGAGGAATATGTTCCCTAAAATTTAGTATCTAAGGATAAAGCTGAGGGTTATTACCCATTCGAGAATAATCATGAACTAGAATCTGAGGGATATACTCCACTCAGTTATGTAGCTGAGAGGGTATTCAAATCCTTTTGTATGTAAAGGAAAGTAAAGTGTTTTATCAAAAGCTTATGTATATGAATTCTTTCTTGGGCAAAATTTTATGAATATGAAAGAATGATTATTTTTGGAAATGTTAAATGTTTTTTGAACATTGGATAACATTCATAGAATTTAAATCTTTATGGAAACCCATAGGGTGAACTATCTTGTTAAGATGGTTAGAACAAGAAATAACTTTGGGGGAAGTGAAGAAGTAGGATAAGGAGTTGAGATTATGGATACTAAGTAAGATCAAATCCTAGCTATATTGATCGAGACAAGAGAGAAAGTCAGAATATTGGAACAAGGAAAGGATAGAGTACCTAACAAGGAAAAGTTTCCAGTAATGAATGAAGGAGAAAATTCTCAAGCTAGTAAACATGGGGAACGAAGGATCTCAATCTCAATCACATTCTGAATGGATTAAGAGAAGGAGAATGGCAAAAGAGTTATTCCAAGATATGAGGAAAAATTACACCTCCAAAGTTTGAAGAAGTACCAGATGCCTCAGGTGAAGGTTTGGGCAGAGTACTAATACAGGAAGGGTGAGTCATAACCTATGAATTAAGGAAGCAAAAAAGCCTTATGAACAAAATTATACTTCGCATGATTTGAAGTTAGCAACAGTTGTTCATGCATTACAGATATGGAGACACTATCTATTGGAAAAATCTTTGAATTGAAATCAGACCATCATGTGTAAAAAAACTATTTATTAAAACCATCTAAATGTAAGGCTAAGGAGGTGGTTAGAACTGATATTGGACTAATATTTCAACCTTAACAATATCAAGAGAAATGAGAATAGGGTTGCAAGTGCTTTAAGTCAAGGAAGGAATATATCTTCATTGGTAACTATCCAAATTGGTTTTAAAAATTAAGTATTGCAAGGATTCCAGGGTGATGAGTTCTATGAACAAACCAAGCAAGCACTCTTAGGTAAAAGGCAAGATAAAATGTATGAAGGATTTTTTTTTGAACCCAATGGGTTATTGAGGAATAAAGGAAGAATTTATGTACCTAATTCTAGTGAATTAAGGAATTTGGTATGGTAGGAAGTACATAATGCACCATATTTAGGACATCCTAGTGTCACTAAGATGTTAACGGATGTAAATCTGTTATATGTTTGGAAGGGAATGAAAGAGGATGTGACAAGATTAGTGGCAAGTTGTTTAGAATGTTAAAGAATAAAGGTAGCACCTTTTATACTAGAGAATTTATCTAGTGGAGCACTAGTGTTAGCTCACAAAATTGTGCAGGAAGTGTTTAGATTACATGGCGTTCCTGAGAAGATTATCTCATATAGAGATGTGCATGTGACAACAAGGTTTGGGTAAACTAATCTAACTTATCATCTTGGGAACAAATGGTTAAATTGTGAGAGTTAACTAGGTTTTGGAAGAATTGTTTGAATATATTGTATGGATCAACATTATAAGTGGGAAGAATATCTACCATTGGTGGGTTCTAATTATAAAAATTCCTATCTTTCTACTTGAAACATTGGACAGAAGAAGATGTCGAACTCCTATAAGCTAAGAAAGCTAGAAGATAGGATTAGCATTAGTCAAGAAATGTTGTTAGAATTGGAAGAACAAATCATGCTAATCAGAAAAGATTGGCAGAAAACTATTAAGGAATAGAAAAGTTACGCTGATACTAAGTGTATACTAAGACAATTCTCATTTAGAGAATAAAAGTTCTTTTGAGGGTCCAATCCCAGAAAAAAAAGTTTCATTAAGTATGGAAGGTATTCCAAACCAGCTCCTAGATATAAAGAGCTCTTCAAAATTCTCAAAGTTAACAAATCAATTGATTGCAGAATCATTCTGATAATAGCTATTGTTAGGAGGCACAATGCTCTTAATGATTCAAATTTGATATATTTATATATTTAACTAATGATTATTATATTAATAGAATTGTAGACACCTAAAAATGTCTTTATCATCAAACTAACTCCCAACATCCCCAAACATACCAATTCCCCTTCTAATCAATTAATTAAATTTTTATTTAATTAATTATCCCTTCATCATCTAATTTTTCATCATTTTATCCCCAACAATTGAATTAATTCTATGAATTCAATAGTTCAAACTTTAGCCAATTGATTAAATAAATATGCAATATTTATTTGGTCAATTTCTCCCTCCTCACTAAATCCAATTAATTAGCTAAACCATGTTTAACTAATTAATTCAGCCTATTAATTGACCTATCCCTACCCTAGGTAATTAAATAGCTATTATTTAGTTGCCTACCCTAGCCTACCTGATCCTAGCCTTAGGATTAATTAAATACAACCTTATTTAATTAATCTTAAACCTCTCATTCAAATGGTCAAATCCATCTTAACACCCTTCCCCACATCCTCCAAATAAAAAATTGGAATATATCCACATAAGTCAATTTTTTATTAAAATAAGTCCAACATCACATTTAATATCTCTTACACCCCTTATCCATGCCATGCCTCATTTATGTCCACTCATCCCCAAATGAATTTTTAATTCATTTTTACCCTTCCCCATGTGAATTTTTAATTCACACATATTCCATCTCACCCATACTCATTTAATTCACCATTTTCCCAAAAATGAATATAAGATTCATATTTATTCCTAGCCTCCATTCCTCCAAGATAAAATCTGGGCCCTCCACATCACCTTCATCGTCCACCATTGATCTCCCAAATCAATCTCAACCCTTGGATCAAAACCTCTCCAAAATATCTATAAATACAACATCCTCCAACTCATTTATCCATCCAATTTCTAAGTATTGTTACCATGCCAAAATATCTATTGAGCTAGCTTGTGAGTTGCAATTAGGATAGAGCATTTCACATTTATCTTCATCAACTAGGGTATACCTTAGGAGCTCTTGGGTGCAAAGCTTCTTCCCCTTTGATGAGATTGGGTCTTCTTATCAAGGTATAACTTCGTGTTTGTATGCATTTAGTTTGTGTTTCACCTTTGATTTGGATTACCTAATCTACATTGGCATGCCCGGTGGGACCCCCAAGGTCTAGATCTAATATTTTTTTGTGAGTTTTGTTTTGGAGACGTGTTTTTGTAGGTGTGGCACTATCTACCTGCGCAGTGGCGCTATCTTTGGCACATTTTAGCGCTATCTACTATTTTAGCGCTATTTTACAGGGCACTTTCTCTCTTAAATCTCACTCACATATCCTTTTAACTCTTGGTCTTCCTGCTATTTTCTGGGATTATCTATTCTCTATTTTTGCAGGCACCTTGAACGAAAGAGGGGGAGGTCATGCCAAAATTTCATTAAGAAACAAACATATATTTTGGCATTTATCTTGTCTTTCTTTCCATTCATTAGGCTAACAAGACTAACAAGCCATTTTTCTTTGTAGTCTAACCCTCTGCTTTGGTTAGGAAGACCTCTGTTTTGTAGGACAGACAAGTTCAAGCTCGTATTGGTGCTATCCGCACCCAGAGCGACACTATTTTTTATTGTGACCAGACCCTTCAACCGCATGCGCAGTGGCACCTTGTTATGTTCATATTAGCGCTATTTTCTATTTTAGCATTGTCTGTGTATTAGTTTAGTGCTATTTTATGTTTTAGCACCTTCTGTATAATTATTTAGTGCTATATTCTATTTTGGCACATTCTGTGTCCTATTTTAGCACTATTTTGTAAATCAGCGCTATTTGTATGTATGTCAGCGCTATTGTCTAGGGTGTTAGGTTTTCTTGTTGGTTTCTATTAGTAGCACCATTGCAGTCTACAGTGGCGCCATTTGGTCTCTATTTTAGTGCTATGTTTACAGACTAACTTTGGGTTTTGTGCAAGGACTGATAAGTTGTTTGTAGGTCATCGCCATCATTTTGCCACTAACAAGTTTTTGCAAGGTGTTTATCTTTAGTTTAAAAATGAACAGTTCAATTGGTGCTTAAAAAGAAACCTTGCATGTTAGTTTAAAAACAAACATTTCAATTTGGTGCAATAAAATTGATCAATAAACAACAAACAAATCTTTGTGTGCCTTAGCTTAGAAAACATTTGAATTTCGGTGCTCTAAAATTCACAAGTGCTTTCCAACAACTCCACAAACATTTTGATTTTGGGCTTTAAAAAGAACTATAAAGTGCATCAATAAACTCATTGGATTAAAAAGAACAACAATCTGCATTTTTCACTCATCTAAACAAGAAAACAAATGAAATTTGTGTGAAGTGTTTTCGTGATTATGTTTGTAGTGTGAAAAGTGTATGCTCTTCCCTCGCACCATTGGTGATCTTGGGAATCAAAAGCTTCTCACAACACTTGCATAAATCACCCCAAACATAAATCCAAAGAACTAAAATGAACCTTGTTTAGTGTGACACAAGCACAATATACGTATGCTCTCCCCTCGCATCCTTGTATGAACTTGGGGATCAAAAGTATTTTTGTGGTTGTGTTGCTTTTATTAATCCTTTAGAGGGCCTGCCACCCCACTTTGAAAGGGGGGAATGACCCAAGTGGCAACAAGCTAAATCCAAGCTCTTTCAAGCCGCTATATAAAATAATGTGTTTGTAATGAAAGCAACAAGAAACATGTGTTGTTGTGTCATACCAACAACCAACCTCCCCCAAAACCCTCAAGGCATAACCCTTGGAGGCTGGGAGACTCCATAAAGGAGAGTAGCGTTGCCACACGTATGGCCACCTGAACAAATGCACTTACTATGAACCTTTGTTTTAGCAAGCCAAAAACTTTCTATTTGTTGACGCAGAAGGGAAACCTTTAAAGTAGCCCTGATTCATGCGGTTCTTAGCTGAGGTAGCAGGGACAATCCTAAGGTTTGGTGAGGGACAAGCCTTCGTGGAAACCTGAATCTTGGTATGCATGAGAAGTGAGTGCACTGTAAGGGGGAGCCGGTGCTACCAAGATCTTGGAGCTGCTTGCTTTGAATAGGCGCAGCTAGGGGATTCAACAAATACTATCCTATCTTCGCCTTAGGTTGTGCAAAGTGCTTATTTAAGAAAATCACACATCTTTTCACAAAACAAAATCTTGGTTATTGTGTGTTATTGTGCTTAAATTTGTTTTCAAGAAAACTTGCCAAGAGACAATAAAAATCATTTGATCAAACTTCATATCAAAACAAATCCAAATTTGACATCAAAATCCATCCTTTTCAGAGCCTTGACAAACACTAATCTATTTTAGCGCCATCTTTGTCTGCTTTTGGCACCATTTCACTTATGGATTGGTGCTATTGCATATTGACTTGCCTGAAAATAGAGGACATTCCATGTGATCTTTAGGACCTGCCTTGCCATAATCCACAATCACCTTCAAAAAATCTGTCAAAAACCCCACTCATTTTATCCAAAAAATTTCAATCATACCGTCATTTTGACCTTAGAGAATCAATCATTACCATTATCGGACCCTTTGCTATACCATAATCCACTCAATTTCATCCTCGTTGATCTTTGCATACCTTTTTGGACCAAACAAACATCCTTACCACAATCAATCATTTCATAATCCTTTCGATTCTCTCATCAAAAACATATCCAAAATCTTCAAAAATCTAAACACCCATAAAAAAAACCATCATCAAACATCCAAAACTTGTCATCCCTTTGAGCTAAAGCTAGATCTAGATTTCATCTTTTTCATCATATTTTGCTTGGAGGGTCATTAGTCAACCTTTCAAGTGAAATAATCATCCTTCTTTGTGTAAGGTCATTAGTCTACCCCAAACAAAGAGAAACATCCATTTGTGCGACACAAAACTAGATCTTACCTAAGCTCAATTCGTTGACCTTCAAATCCTTTCAAAAACATCATCCTAATCTCTCATACCAAACATTTAGTTCATCTAAAGAAATTGCACCATCCAAATCAACATCAAAATCCCTTCCGTCAAATCATCCTCAAGCAAACTTCATCTATCATCTACCATTTTGGTCCAAATTTTTGTAAAACATCAATATCCCCCCCGCTTTTTTTTATCATCCCTAGATTGACACTTCTTTTAGGAATCACTTTAGAAGTGAGAAATCTATCCTTCATCACACCACAACTCACCCTTTCCATCCCACTACCACATTCATCTTTGGGTCCAACAATTTAATCCAAATTCTCTAAGGTCTCCATCCCCATTTCACTCCACCTCTAAAATTAAATCCATACACTTGCATGCCCATAACTAGATCACAATACAAGAAGAATCAAGAAATGGCAGAATCCAGACAATATATGGGCATAGGGAGGCCTAATACCAATGACAACAACCTACCAATCAACCAAACACACAACCTACCTTCGGTCTTTCAAATCCTGACATACAATCGCAATGAAAACCCCTTCCATTTCTTGCAACCACCACCACCACCACAACCACCCATCCCTAGCCAAGATGACCTAGATGTCTTAAACTTTACACAAGACACCGACAACATGGACCTGCTTAACAAAATCCTACGGTCGGATCTAAATAGATATCTTGAATGCCTCCTCAAAATTGGTGCCCAACCACCCCACAACATGACATCATCTCAACCATCCACCTCTAACATCAACCCTACCACATCCTCCCAACCATCTACATCAGACACCCACCATATCTACCACCCCCACTAGCTCTAATACTACCACATCTACTTTCCCACAAGTGTCTCCAATCCTACCACCTCCCAACCCGTCACCACATCCACTATCACAACTAACGTAACCTCTTCCGTTCCACAAATCACCTTAGGCATCCAAGGGAACCTCATGCATACAAGTGCTTCCACAAGTGTACCTCCACTCAACCCTCAAACCATAGCTTACATGAGACAATTCTTTTCACAACCACCTTACAACATGACCAACCCATCTAACGTCAATGCATCTCATGTCAATCCTTCCAATGTCAATCCGTCTCATCTCATGTATCTACAATACCCCATAGCATCATCAACACATCATAATCCCAATCCTCAAATACCCCCCCCCCACATTCTCCAACAAATCCACGCTTACCAACAACATCTCGCACAACTCAACCAAAACACCACCCCATAGTACCAAAACACGACCTCCCAAAACTTGCAACACCAAATCCCACCCAATCTCCAACATCTCATCAATTAGCAAACCTACACACCACAACCGCCACTAGCCCCAAATCTAATGAGCATTGTACAAACCTTGATCCAAAAGGTAGATGATATACAAACTGGGGGCAAACGCAAGCATTATTCCTTTGAAGATATTTGTCCCTATCCATTTGATCACACATTGTACATGCCACCTTTCCCTAAAAACTTTGAAATGCCCAAATTTGACAAATACAAGGGAAAGGGGGACCCTAGGGATCATCTTAGGTAGTTTTACCTCACTTGATTATAAGTCTCAAACAATGACACATATCTAATGAGACTATTTCCAAGAAGCCTCGGTGGTCAAGCCGCTGAGTGGTTCGCACATCTTCCCCTGGGCATTAGGTCTTTCCATGAGCTCATGAAAAAATTTGTCAATCATTTCTCCTATAACTTCAATCATGAAATATCTATGACAGACCTTTGCAACACAAAACAAAAAGGTGGAGAATCTTTCACTTCCTTCTTGCAGAGGTGGAGAAGCTTAGCAAGCTAACTCCCTTGGCCAATTCCTAAAAAATAACTCGTCACCATGTTTGTGACTAACCTCAATCAAGAAATAGGGTTCCATTTACAGATCCTTTGTGCATCTACCTTTGAAGAAGTCATTAACAAAGGTACTACCATAGAACGGGCCCTCATCACCAAGGGCTCGATCAAATTATATGACAACAAGTCCAACGGCAACAACAACAACAACAACAACAAACTTAATATCAATGTCCCCAATACAAACAACACCAACAACACGCAATCAAATGAAAAGCCACGCTATTGGGGAAAGAAAAAAACACCTTGAATGATGGCATCATTGATGTGAAAGCTGTCCAACATGTACATAATCAAACACCCGCAAATACGTATACCGCCAATGTAAATACCCAAAGGGGGCAATTTAAACAAAACAAACCTTGAAGACAATTCACACCTTTAGGGGAACCCATTGAAGATATCCTCAACAGATGTCTGAAGAAAGGTTTGATCACTCTCCCACCTATTAAACCACACCAAGAGAGTGAACTCAAAGCCACGTGGTACAACGAAAATGATTATTGTGACTACCACCGCATTGTGGGCCATAAGATCGCCGATTGCATGAAGTTAAAGCATTATGTGCAAGACCTCATTGATCAGAACAAAGTCAATCTTGTCCAAAGCACCCAACCATCACCTAATGCTAATCTAGGAGCTTACAAGGATCCACTGCCCAATCATAACAAAACCTCCTCATCCAATCAAGCCTACAACGTCACCACACCACCTGCATCCTATGACTCTATTGTAGGGCAGATAGAACCATCGTTTTACCATGTCAACACAATCACCATTCGGGCCCAAGCACCTGATTGCACCGTCACAACCCGTCATGGCCACGAGTCCATCCGCACAGTCCCTACCATTGATCAAACACCCGCATCCACATTAGACTCCCTACCCACTCATCCAACCACATGTCCATCGCCTACCATTCAATACAACCTCCTAGAACATCTAGGAAAGACCCCTACACAAATCTCCATACTTGAGTTACTCCGCACATCACCTCTCCATAAAGACGTCCTTAACAAAGCACTCTTGGAAACCCAAGTTCTTGCCAACCTGAATGTGAATCAATTCCAAGCCATGGTAGGCCATATCGCTGCACCTCATCACCTCACATTTTCAAAAAAGGACCTTCCCGCTTCACAACACTCACATAATGATGCCTTACACATCGAAGTCTGCATCCACAAGCATACCATCAAGAGAGCCTTAATAGATGGTGGCTCTGACCTAAACATATGCACTCTTAAATTACTAAAACATTTGGGATACTCAGATGTGGTTGTAGACACAAATGAATGAATAACAATAAAAGGGTATGATGACATTGAACAACTCTCTAAGGGTACTATCAAGCTCACTATCCAAGTGGGACAAAAGATAATGGAGACAAAATGTCAGGTCCTTGATCTTGATCTCCCCTACAACATTCTTCTCAGCCGACCATGGATCCATGCCATGCAACCGGTCCCCTCCACATTCCATTAATGTCTAAAGTTCCCTCACAATGGCACGAAAGTAACTATCTATGCCGATCCCCACCCCTTCCAATATTGCAGTTTCTTGGAGGGCCATGACCACACCTTCTGTCCATATAACAAAGCCATCACCAAAGCCAATCCCACAACTTCCACCTCATACATCGACCCCGCCAACATTGCCAGTACTTCATCCCAAGCACCTCCACTGCCTGAGATCAAGATTAAGCTTAGTGACATGGGATGTGGGGAGTACAACCTACACGGCACCTTTTGTGTGGGTACGTTACCCAACCCTAAAATGTTTGGGACCCCAAAGCAAGAAGAAGCCAATACAGTTGTCATCAAGTGCAAACCATCACCTACCTTTGAGAGGAAACATCACCTTGATCAAGATGTGCTCGAAGACATATCATCCTGGCTATATAAAAACCGTGAAACTGAGCAAGAAGCTCCCACAATACCAACGGAGATCTATGGTAAAGGGTCAGAAATTGTCAAAAACATGGGCTATAAAGGACAAGGTGGTATCGGCCTTCATGAATAGGGGATCGTGGAACCAGTTCAAGCGACAAGAAATCCTTATACCCAAGGGTTAGGATATGGTCAACGACAATGTATCCTCACTATTGGTGAATGTATCCTAGCTGAGGTCACTACGGTCTCCCCTAAAGTCGATAATGTCAATGAAATGGGCCATCAAGATTCCTTTAGTGACTTCACCGATTTCTTCGACTCATACATATGCACCATATACACCATCACCACCCTAGCCTCTTCATCCAATGACTTACCCCTTTGTATACCTGAACCTTATAGACTGAGACCAACGGGGACCTCCTGTCTTCAACATAGCACCAAATGATGAAGCCATCACTGAAATGATGGGGGTTAGAGATCACTTCCACCTAGGAGATCATAGAGTAGGATACATCATGGAACTCGATACGACTACCTATTTCAGGGAGACAACCCCTGCTTCCAGTCGCAAAAATATAAAAATCAAACAAGGATCTGATGGTGAAAACTGCTCCGCAACAGTGTCAGATCCCAAAAAAGTAAAAATAAAAGATGTATCTCCTGGTGAAAACATCCACAAGATGCTAGGAGATGGAAGCATGGGCCTTCTCGAGATAGAGAAGGTATACCCTGACAAATCACCCGTCCTGGTAGAGCCAGTTTAGGAGATGAATCTTGGGACGGAAGAAGAGCTAAAAATCACCTTCAGGGTAGAATCTCTTAGCACACAAGAGTAAGAAAACTTCTTAGCCTTCTTCAAACGTAGAAATCACAATTTTGCGTGGACTTATGCAGACATGCCAGGGCTCGATCCCGCTTTGGTCTTCCACCATCTTGCAGTACGCCCTGATGCAAAACCAGTGAAACAAAAGCTCAGAAAAATGAACCCCCAGGTGGCCCTCCTAGTCAAACAAGAACTGAAGAAACTACTGGACGTCGGCTTCATTCGACCAATTAATTATCCTAAATGGGTTTCCAACCTAGTACCAGTAGCCAAACCAGATGGTTGAATCTGCTATTGCACCAACTTCTGAGATCTTAACAAACCCTGCTCAAAGGATGACTTCCCTTTACCAAACATTGACATGATAGTAGATCTTATGGTAGGACATGAGATGTTATCCCTCATGGATGGATTTTCAGGGTATAATCAAATCAGGATCATAGAAGAGGACCAACATAAGATAGCCTTTATATGTCCATGGGGAACGTACTGTTGGGTAGTAATGTCATTTGGCCTAAAGAATGCCGGAGCCACATATCAACAAGCCATGACTGTCATCTTCCATGATCTTTTCCACCACATCATGGGAGACTATGTGGATGACATGCTAGGAAAATCAAAGACACGGGAGGAACACTTGGATGTATTAGCAAAGATCTTTGATCAACTAGACCAATACAATGTTCGCTTGAATCCAAAAAATGTCTTTGGAGTCACCTCCAGAAAGCTTTTGGGATACATAGTCTCCAGAAGAGGAATTGAGGTAGACCCCGCAAAAGTCAAGGCCATCACTAAAATGCCTCCTCCAAAAACACTAAAATAGCTAAGAAGTCTGCAAGGGAAACTCCAGTCCATTCATCAGTTTATTGCTCAACTTAACAATAAATGCCAACCGTTCCAACACCTACTCAGAAAGGATACAGCTTTTGTATGGAACACTTAGTGTCAGGTTGCCTTCGACCAGTTAAAAGAATACCTAGCTAATCCCCCTGTTCTAACTCCACCAAGGCAAGGAGAACCCCTCCTATTATACATCTCAGCAACAGAAACAGCTATCGGAGCCTTATTAGCACAACACGATGAACAAGGGAAGGAAAGAGCCATATATTACATCAGCCGCACCTTGATCTCCTATAAGTTAAACTATACACCAATTGAATGAACATGTCTAGCCCTAGTCTTTACCTCACAAAAACTAAGCTCATCGCCAAGATTGATCCACTAAAGTATCTGCTAAACAGAGCTGCTCTTACTGGGAGAATGGCAAAATGGGTCATGATCCTCACTAAATTTGACATTGAATATACTGAGACAAAAGCCATCAAGGGACAGGTTATCACTGATTAGCTAGCTAAAGCACCTATTCTTATAGAACATCCTACACTAGCAGAGTTCCTTGATGAAGCCATCTTGACAATAGCACCGGCAATAGAAACATGGAAAATGTACTTTGATGGATCATACACATACAGAGGCTCGGGGGTAGGCATCCTATTTGTTACCCCTCAAGGTGACATAATTCCCAAGTCATTCAAAATTACATTCCCATGTACCAACAACGTGGCAGAGTATGAAGCCCTTATCACAGGTCTCCAAATGGCAATCAAATGGAAAATTGAGAAGCTGACAGTGTATGGAGACTCTCAACTAGTCATCCGATAGGAAACAATGAGTACAAGACCAAGGATGATAAACTCCTGCCTTATAAAAAGATGGTCGATGACTTCAAAGACTATTTTGATGACATCCACTTTGAACAAATCCCAAGACTAAATAACAAAGTTGCAGATGCCATGGCCACCATCGGATCCCTGGTCAACATGAAGAAAGACAGCAAGAGGTGTGAATTCCTGATAGAAGAACTCCCTATTCCAGCATATGACATCCCTCAATCGGAGCTAGTGTGCGAAGTCATTGGTCCCCTATCCCCGTGGTATCAGGAAACTTATCTATATCTCCATGATAACATCATCCCTCCTAACCTATCCACCTCACAATGAAAATCTTTCATCCACCGAGCCTCCCACTTTACCCTTGTAGGAGATACCCTATACAAAAGGAGTCTTGATGGAACGCCTTTATGATGTTTAGACTCTAGGGAAGCTAAAGTGGCCTTACAAGAGGTACATGAAGGAATCTGTGGGGCACATTCAAGTGGACCCACTATTGCTAAAAAGATCCTGAGGACCAGATACTATTGGCCAACCATGGAACGAGATGCCTACCGATTTATCAAAAAATGCCTACCATGTCAATAGCATGGAGATCTCATTCACGCACCAACATAGGAATTACAACCAATCACGACACTATGACCTTTTTCACAGTGGGGACTCAACCTTGTAGGGAAAATCCATCCACCATCATCCAATGGCCATAAATTCATAATCACTGGCACCAAATACTTCACTAAGTGGGTGGAAGCAATACCACTCACCTTCACCACTAGAACCTAGATATCCAAGTTCATCCTCCATTATATCATCTGTTGTTATGGTATCCCTCATTCCATCATCACCAATAATGGAAAACCATTCAAGAACTAGGAAGTCTACACTTTGTGCAAAAAATTCCAAATCCAACAGCATTTCTCCACTCCATATTACCCTCAAGGAAACGGTCAAGCAGAAGCTTCAAATAAAACCATCCTCTGCATTCTAAAGAAGACAGTTAATGAAGCTAGCCGCGACTGGCACCTCCAGCTCAACCCTACCCTATGGGCCTATTGCACAAGCATCCATACCCCCACAGGAGCCACTCCATATTCCCTTGTATTTAGATCTGAAGCCATTTTACCTATTGAGGTCGAGCTCCCATCCCTAAGAGTATCCCTGCAAAACATAATCAATGATGAGGAATACCAAGTCGCAAGGTTGCATCAGCTAGAATTACTGGATGAGAAATATCTGGATGCGTTGAATCACCTACAGGCCTATCAAAATCACCTCAGAAGAAGCTATCACAAGAGAATCAGAAACCAAAAATTTGAAATAGGTGACCTTGTCCTTATGGAAAATCAGAAAAACTTGCAGGAGCACCCTAAGAAAGGAAAGTTTGAACCCAATTGGCTAGGGCCTTATGTCATCATAGCTAGCTATGGATCATCAGCATACCAGCTGGCAACACTTGAGGGGCAGCCTCTGAATGAGCCTATGAACATTCTACACCTAAAGAAACTATACGCATAACCCATCGAGTAACCCAATCAAATAGAAAAAATAAAAAAAATCAAGAAAAATACAAGTGCAATAAAGACTTCCAATAGTGAACATCACTTCGGTGACGCTTTGGATAAGTACCATGGTGAAAACCTGTTTCAGGCGCCACGTGTAGTGGCCGGTTCTACCATCTAATAAGTCCTCTTTCTGTCACAACACTCCATATCACACACATCCCATGGCTTGGAATTCTGACACATCAAGTCCTATCACCCAACCCGCAGTATCCCACCCAAGGCTAACTCATGGAATGAGGATCCTTGTAAGATTCCTTCTGTATAGCCAAAAATCAAAAATCCAAAAACAATACAAAAAACAACAAATCCACAAAATACAAAAAAAAAGAAAATCCAAAAATAGTTCACTGTAAATCACCCATACATCAATCTTGTTGTAACTTGCAACCATTAACATCAATCAACTCTCAGCATCATGCCCATCTTAAATCATTCCCACATCATCAAGTCATGCTAGAACTACATATTCATCTCGCCCGCATCTTGAAAGTACCTTGATCTCGTGGACACAGGGTATGTAGGCAGTCTAGAATATGAAGGAAGTTTCCAGTACTCAGGTACATAAGATGCGCCCACCCAACTTGTTTGGATGGTCCCCATTCACTGAGCTTGCTAGACCCAATAAATGATATACACACTACGTATACACTTGAAGCATGGTCCCTAATGCAAAAATCATCAATCAACATACCAACTATAATCCTACACATAGCCTGACTATCCTTTTTCCCACCTTTCAAAAATTATCCAACCAAATCCAACTGATTCACGTCCCAGGATATATCATTCCCACAATGGACAAGAATCTGTCATTCTATCATGATGTATCTTGGCAAGAGCACACGAAGGTTATTTGTATCTTTTCATTGGTCTTTTTATTATTGATTTTTATCTTTTTGTTTCACTCTAGGTCACTTTCAAAGCTACCTTGATCCCATTATATCATGGTAAGTGGCAGACAACACCTGGAGTAGACACAGTTATTGTTTTTGTATGTTGTGCTTATGGGTTGCTTTCATTACTCCAGGAATAGTATTCATATCTTGAAGCCTGGGTCGATTCTAGCATGATGTGCCCCATTTGCATATACAGGCATCAAAACCTTATATGTACTATTAACACTCATCGCTATGAGTCCCCTTCCTAGGCTAGGCAAGGTTATACTACCTTGGGCATGCAGGAAATCAACCTATTGTTTGCGGGTCTAGTCCATGCAATCGTGGGATATATATCATCACCTAGGTCATTTCATACCTTTGTGAACTATATCCTACATTGCTATAGTAAACTAAGAAATGCTCTCAATAAATGTTATGGAACTATTGTTACTAGCTCAAATCATCATCCTAATCATTTATTCAACTATACCATCTGGGCCTAGATTTTGTAATCACCTACCCTACCCCCCCCTCACCCTACCAAATCCCCTCACTAATCTCACTCCTCCAACTTATTCTCACTCAACACATCCTGAGCCAAAGTAAATCCCCCCTCAATGATGTGGTGTTTCATGACCTAGCAACTCCCTCATTAACCATCCCACTCCTCCACCCCTATCAACATGACTGCAGCCAATCATATCCATCCACCCTTGTCCTACCCCACCACCTAGTGTCCAACAAAGAACATCATGTGTATCAAGACTTAACCATCTCACATATCACCTAGTTTCCATCTCACATATCACCTAGTTTGCATCCCTTAAATCACTTAGTTTCAATCCCACATATCATTTAGTTTACATACTACTTAAATTTGCATTTCATTAGGTGCATTTTAGAGTCATTTAGTTTCCAGATCATAATCATTTAAGTTTGCATTTCATTTAGGTACATTTTATAACCATTTAATTGCATCTCATAATCCTTTAAATTTGCATTTCATTAGGTGCATTTTAGAGTCATTTAGTTTCCATATCATAATCATTAAATTTGCATTTCATTTAGGTCCATTTTAGAATCATTTAGTTGCACATTATGTATCATTTAACATTGCATACCATAATCATTTAGTTTGTAATCACATAGGTGCATTGTAAAATCATAAAATCATCACATTCACATTGCATTCCATATATCATCTAATAATCATTTAGTTACATTGCATAATCACAATCATAATCATTTACCTACATTTTATAATCATCTAGTTGCATATCCATATTTTCCATACATAACATGTGTTTATTTAGATAAACATACATCTCCATTGCATTACATTTTACATCCATAATATATGTTATTAATCTAAACATTTATTTGCATTATACATCATAGTCCATAAATCACAAACCATGCATATATCAAAATAAGTAAACCATCATTACATCCATAACATCAAAATCATACATTACATAAACACAACACATCCATAGCATATAATCCATAAGGCATACTACATCCATCAACAGAAGCATCATCATAATCATAATAGAGCATCGTAAATAAACAAGTAGGCCATCAAACAACATCATATCATATATCATCATCGCAAAAATGTACATTGCTCATGTATATACATTAAAAAATATAATGTCATGATACAATGCCTCTAAGGGATAAAATGATACACTGTCACATAGAGGACCCTCTCTCTGATGTAGTGGGGGATCCTAGCACTAGTGGTGGCTATGGTCCTATTTGTGGCTGTGGTTGTGGCTGCAGCTGAACCTAAACCTGTGGAACCTTCTGGGGGACATGTAATGGAGGACCCATCACCTGCTGGACAGACTGAACTGATCTAGATCAGTGTGACCTAGATGACCTAGCCCCACTAAGCTCACTATAACTCGCTACACACTGCTCTGCTGGCACTGCCGAATGATAGAGAACCCGATAATAATCTACCTGTTGACTGGCCTCTGACAACTATCCCTGTGCTTGAGACAGTTGTGTCTGCATCAATGTCAAAACTGGGGCCATACCGGCACTTGAGGCCTATAAACTACTCATTGTAGTCTCTACCTGCCGGGCTCTTGCAAGTGCCACATCCTACTCCCCTGTCAAAGTGGCTATCTCACCCTGAGCCTAGGCTAACTGTGCCTACAATGCAGCCACCTATCCATTTGTACCATCTAATAATGCCACTGTCCCCCATAGCTGCACCAGATCTACCTCACGGCTCTCTAAAGCCTCTTGCAGGCTGGCTACCTGTGCCCACAGGGTCTCAATCTCCTCCTCCTCTCCACTTCGAGGCCACCGATGAGAAGTCGAGCCTTAAAGCCCTGACTCTCCACTTGCCCCTGAGGTGCCCGCCTCTGCTTGCTGCCCTGCTGCCACAACCTGCTGCTGCTGCGATACCTACAGTGGGGGTAGAACCCCCTTTGCACCCTCAGCTATCCCCCACACTATCAAGGCCCTCCATGTCGTCGCACCACCCCAATCTAAACCTATTCAACAAGTACTTGCTATACTAGTACCTGCTGTCTCACCTGCTACTGGGGCACTTGTCTAGCTACTGCTGCTGCTAGCACATCCATCAGCTGCCCATCCCTCCCAACCTCCCTCTCCTCTCCATCCCCTCCAACCTCTATGAGATAGTCTGCAATGATCTCCTCACCCTCCTCTAGGAAATCATCTCCATCGAAATCGTCATCCCTGTCCTCCTCTGACTCCTCATCCCCTAAACCTGCCGCCTCCTCTGCAGGAACAACCTCATCTGCCAGATTGGTGAACCAAGTCAGTCACCACATCTGTCACCATGTCTCATATGCAGGAGTGGTACCTGCATCCCTGACCGTACTCTGCCAATCCCACAGAAATAGCTACAAAGTCACAAAGTCCTCCAGAGCAACCCGCAGCTATATGGCTGCAAGCTAATAATGTGCATCTCGACGGGTCCTTGCAAAAATAGCCATCTGCTGTGGAGTATCCTGCCACAACCCAAACTGTCACATAACCCACGATGGTAGATACATGTCAATCATATGGTCTCCTCGACCTATCAAGTACCGCTGCTGGAAGGTGAAGGGCATGTGCACATCATCATCTAGCCATGGCTCCACTCTAACATATGGCCGCCATGTAACTCGAATGACATCATCCAACACCCACCGCCAATACCAAACCTGACCAGTGTATGTGCACTTAGCATCCCGATACAAGAACACAAAGGCCTCAAACAGATGGTGATAGTAACCACATCTCGGCTAAGTGACCGCAATATGCTCCTAGATCCACACATGCAACAAAGTAACCCCGGCTGATAAAGCTGAATCACAGTGATAGACAACTGTATGCATCTCATGATACAACTGCACCAGTATCACCGGTCCCCATGCATACACAGTCTCATGTCTGACCATCCCCTCAATCAACTCTCCCCATCCAACCAGAAATCCCCTACCCCTCCTATCAGGCATCACTACGCCACCAATCAAGGCACATAGGAATAAAGCAAAGGGATTTGCAGTCACCGCCAGTGACCCCTCATAACTCATCTCTCGCTCATTTGCTAACAAAGCCATGTGATCGCAACCAAACACTCTGATCAAGGCCCTTCGTCCCCTCCTCGTGTCATATGTCACCCGACGGCAACGAATAGGTAGCTTGAGGATGCGATAAACATCCTTAAGAGTGATAGTAATCTCGCCAGTAGGAAGAAAAAATGTACAAGTCTCTAGCCGGTACCGCTCTACAACCACGGTCATCAAAGCTCTATGAGCTCGCAGCACTGGCATCGACGCAACTATCAAGAGCCCTAACCTCGCCAGTCGGACCTAGGTGGCATCATCAAACTGATCAAATAGTGCCATCACAGATGGCACACGTCACTCCCGTGAGGACACTATAAATGAACTCGTATCCTGCATCCACAACTTTCTGGTTAGAAATCTACCTATCTTTTTCTGAATCAACCCCTTTCTTCTAATGTGGAAAACCAAACACATTTTGGCACCAAAATAGACCATACATTGCGCCATTTCTAACAATAGTGCTACCACTTTCCCTCATGGCACTACTACAGATAATAGCGCCACTGCACAAGCCACTTTGTACCATTTTCACAAATGGCGCCACCCTGCCACTTGGTGCTAATCTAAAGAATAGCGCTAGTTCTCCCAATAGCGCACATATCAAATATGGTGCTGAGCCTCTATATTGCGCTAAATCTAAATATAGCACCACGATATTTAATTGTGCTAGTCTAGAACAAAGTGCTACTATAATACCCATTTTGCGCCAAAGTGCCAGAATCCCAAACCCTGCGCACATTGCACCAATATAGATGATGGCGCCAAAATGCTAAGCATTTGGCGCCAATCCACCTCTAGTCTACCCTAGCGGATAGCACCAATCTAGAGGATGGCGCTAATCCGCGTACTTTTGGCATTGCGCAATCTCGTGATAGCACCACAATCCTAAAAACCTAATTCCCGAACACAAAAAATGTGACAAAATCAAAAAATCACAAAGCCAAGGTTAGGCCCTACCTGGGGTCCAGCCTCTGGTGCCCGGCCAAACAATCGGAACCGCTCAGAAATGTGTGTGAGTCACGGGAATTGGGGGTTGCGCTCTGCCATCTCTCCTCTGCCCTTTTGTCTCACAAGTTCAATGTGTGCAAATATGGCATCCTTAGGGCCCAGTAGTCCTAATATAGTAGGCCATGTCATCCTTTCGCCCACTCTTTTTCCCCTCCAGGGTGCAGATCACAACCTTTTTCCTCCTTTTTTCTTCCTGTCATCTTCCTTTTCCATCCTCTATCCAACTTTCAGTCCCGTCGCATCCTTTCGAGAGGTTACCCTAAAATCTTTTATTTTTTTTCTGTCGACCTCTCAAGGGGGCATCCCTCACCCATCTTATTCCTTCTTGGCAGCTGGGGCATTTTTTTTCTTCGACTTGACACCACTTCCCTCCTAGGTCCTGACGCCACGTCAAAGAGGGGCAAATGTAGACACCTAAAAATGTATTTATCATCAAACTGACTCCTGACATCCCCAAACATACCAATTCCCCTTCTAATCAATTAATTAAATTTTTATTTAATTAATTATTCCTTCATCACCTAATTTTTCATCATTTTATCCCCAACAATTAAATTAATTCTATTAATTCAATAGTTCAACTTTAGCCAATTGATAAAATAAATATGCAATATTTATTTGGTCAATTTCTCCCTCCTCACTAAATCCAATTAATTAGCTAAAATATGTTTAACTAATTAATTCAGCCTATTAATTGACCTATCCCTACCCTAGGTAATTAAATAGCTATTATTTAATTACCTACCCAAGCCTACCTCATCCTAGCCTTAGGATTAATTAAATACAATCTTATTTAATTAATCTTAAACCTCTCATTCAAATGGTCAAATCCATCTTAACACCCTTCCCCACATCCTCCATATAAAAAATTGGAATATATCCACATAAGTCAATTTTTTATTAAAATAAGTCCAACATCACATTTAATATCTCTTACACCCCTTACCCATGCCATGCCTCATTTATGTCCACTCATCCCCAAATGAATTTTTAATTCATTTTTACCCTTCCCCATGTGAATTTTTAATTCACACATATTCCATCTCACCCATACTCATTTAATTCACCCTTTTCCCAAAAATGAATATAAGATTTATATTTATTCCTAGCCCTTCATTCCTCCAAGATGAAATCTAGGCCCTCTACATCACCTTCATCCTCCACCATTGATCTCCCAAATCAATCTCAACCCTTGGATCAAAACCTCTCCAAAATATCTATAAATACAACATCCTCCAACTCATTTATCCATCCAATTTCTAAGTATTGTTACCATGCCAAAATATCTATTGAGCTAGCTTGTGAGTTGCAATTAAGATAGAACATTTCACATTTGTCTTCATCAACTAGGGTATACCTTAGGAGCTCTTGGGTGCAAAGTTTCTTCCCCTTTGATAAGATTGGGTCTTCTTATCAAGGTATAACTTCATGTTTGTATGCATTTAGTTTGTGTTTCACCTTCGATTTGGATTACCTAATCTACAATGGCATGCCCGGTGGAACCCACAAGGTCTAGATCTAATCTTTTTTTTGTGAGTTTTGTTTTGGAGACGTGTTTTTGCTGGTGTGGCACTATCTACCTGCGCAGTGGCGCTATCTTTGGCGCATTTTAGTGCTATCTACTGTTTTAGCACTATTTTACAGGTCACTTTCTCTCTTAAATCTCACTCACATATCCTTTTAACTCTTGGTCTTATTGCTATTTTCTAGGATTATCTATTCTCTATTTTTGCAGGCACCTTGAACAAAAGAGGGGGAGGTCATGCCGAAATTTCATTAAGAAACAAACATATATTTTGGCATTTATCTTGTCTTGCTTTCCATTCATTAGGCTAACAAGACTAACAAGCCCTTTTTCTTTGCAGTCTAACCCTCTGTTTTGGTTAGGAAGACCTTTGTTTTACAGGAGAGACAAGTTCAAGCTCGTATCGGTGCTATTGGCACCCAGAGTGGCGCTATTTTTGACTGTGACTAGACCCTTCAATGGCATGCGCAGTGGCGCCTTGTTATGTTCATATTAGTGCTATTTTCCATTTTAGCGTTGTCTGTGTATTAGTTTAGTGCTATTTTATGTTTTAGCACCTTCTGTATAATTATTTAGTGCTATATTCTATTTTGGCGCATTCTGTGTCCTGTTTTAGCGCTATTTTGTAAATCGACGCTATCTGTATGTATATCAGTGATATTGTCTAGGGTGTCAGGTTTTCTTGTTGGTTTCTATTAGTAGCGCCATTACAGTTCGCAGTGGTGCCATTTGGTCTCTATTTGTTAAGAATGATAGTGGCTTTGAGCAGATATACAGGATGTGCAATGATTTTATGAAGGCTAGTGTATTTCAAAGAATATAGTGAAGGAAGACAAAAGATTTGTTGATTAAACTAGAAGCATGTTTAAGGGTATGCAAGGAGATTTAAGAAAAGTTAACTCATCAAGCTATATGTGATGATAAGGGAATAAAAAGGCACAATCTTATATGTAGGTTTTAAGGGGCAGAAAATTGATATTGTACTTAAGCTAAAGACATTATGTTTTGAAGATAAGGGCATTCAATATTGTTGTAGATTTAGATTGATCAAGAACTAATACAGAGGTCGGAGGTTTCCTAATGAATGATAGAAAGTTTTAATTTAGAGATCTGAGATGTTGTCTTTTGGAGCATTGTGATTAGGAATTCTTGACAAGGTAAGACATGTGATTGTGATTGTTTGTAGAAGAAATATGAAAGGTTTGATATAACATGTTTTTGCATGATCTATGAGGAAATGTCATAGTATATATACATTGATGATGTAGAGACTGTTTTAGGATTGACATTGAATGTATAATTGAGAAAAATAACATCTTGCAGAGATTGAGAAGTATATTGTGCTGCACTAAAACAAAGTGTCCCTCTGTGTTTGTTTTCTTTTTCAATCAAATCAATGATGCACTTAGCCAGTGAGGCAGATACAAGCCAGTGAGGCAGATGCAAGCCAGTGAGGTAGATTGTATAAAAGGGTCAGTGAGACCTTGTTTTGTCAGTGAGACACTCATCAGCCAATGAGGCCATGTACATGTTAATTTCCATGATTAAGCCAGTGAGGAAGTTTTGAGTGGTTTTTCTTCCCTTAGAGGGTTTTCCTCTCATAAAATCTATTGTGCCACAGTCTCAATTGTTGTGTGAGTCATTTTTCTTTCTTGTTTGTTAGACACCTTGCTTTGATAAGCTATATTGTCATAATTACTTTCTCTCTTCAAGTTTGATAAAAAGTAAAGAAGTTTTATTTTGCTACAACATTGATTCACCCCCCCCCCCTCTCAGTGTTGTTTGTACTGCAACAAGTGGTATTAGAGCCAGACCCTAGCAAGAAGTTTAACCAACTTAAGGGTTCCTGGTATTGGAGTACAATGGGTAAGAAGAGTAGAAATAAGGCCTCAATTAGAGAAAATAAAGATATTGATCAAAAGATTGTAAAACAAGCCTTAGTTATGTCTAGCAATAAGTTGTTTCCTGAACCATTCCTGAATATAGACACAAAATGTAATAAATATATTGGTCTTGTAGTTAAGAGTCTTGACAAAAATGAAGACTTCAATGTGAATGTAAGAAGACAAGAACTTGATGAAAGTAAAGATGACTTTGTTGGTGAAATTGATGACAAAGAAGGAATCTTCTATGTGGATGAAGATGGATAGGAGTTTGATGAAGATGATTGTGAAGTTGATATTGAAGGAGAGATCTTGTGTGCCTTAGATTAGATCAAGCAACTTAGAAAGGAGAATCAAAGTTTAAAAGACCAGCTTCAACAAGAAAAAGGATTTCAAAGATAAGATAAGTACAGATTTTGCTAAAGTTTCTTTAGAATTTGAAGAGGCTAGAAATCAGATTGCAGACTTAAAGAGTCATGTTGATGAAAATAAAAAATTTATTATTAGTTTAAAAACTGAGATTGAGGAAGCCAAAAGAATAATAGATATGAGTAAATCTGATCTTGAAGTAAATAGAATAGAATGTCTGAAGTTAGAGGTACAAATAGTCTCTTTAAGAAAGGATTTGGAAAAGGCTTCTTCTAAACTTCACAAGAATTTTCAATTTGACAAGAGTACTAAATGTTTGAATGACATATTGAGCAAGCAAAAGCATTACAGGGACACCACTGGCTTGGGTTATGAAAAAATAGAGTGTTCTATGACAAGAAATGCTCCTAGGAAGAAGATAGACCTGAAATTTCACTTTGTTGCACCTAAAGTTGAAGCCAAGAAGAAAGCTAAGGTTAATGTTGTTGATGATGAAAGAAAAAGTATAAATAAGTCCTCAAGGTCTTCATCTATCAGGTACAATTACTCTCAATTCCATGGTTATTGTTATGCATGTCACGTTTATGGCCATAGAGCAAGAGATTGTAAAAGATATTGTAGGATGTATGAGAAGAATGTCAATAGGAGTGCTTATAACATGTTTAGGAGAAATAATCTCTTCCTTGGTCTACACAACAACATTACATGTTATAAGTGTAATGAGATTGGGAATAAGGCACATTGGTGTTAGAAAAGAGAATTGAAACCATCTAGGAGATATAAGGTCAAACAAATACATGAGAACAAGAAGAGGAAAGGGACTATACTTGTTTGGAGAAGAAAACTAGATCCATCAAAAGAAAACTTTAATCTTCTACATATTACACAAGAAACATCATTAGCTTCATAGAATGGAACTTGAAAATAGGGGGAGATGTACAATATCTTATCTTGCATCCCCAAGAAGATAGTCAGAAAGTAGTTAGTGAAGGTTTGGAGTTCTCTTGCTTAATTCTTACTATTTGATGTAGCATCAAAGTTTGAGTGCTTGTTGCAGTTGAAGTGCTCATGTTGATCACTGTTAGTTCAGGACTTCATGGAGTTTTGAAGTTGATCATAGGCTCATATGTTGATGGTTTAGTTGACAGTTGACCTTTTTGGCAATAGTTTGAGTGTTGATGGTGCAGATTTCTCTTGTTTGTTTCTTAGTGGTGCATAGTGAATTACAATTCCTCTTAGAGTATATGAGATGGAGTTGTAGACAGGGGGATCCATTTGCAGTTTTTCACCTTTTGTGGTACAATATTTACATGGCAATGGTGCTCTGATAGTTGAAAACTGCCTTCTTAGCAAGTGTGTAGATGTTTCATGTTTGCCAATTTGTTGTTGTGCCTTGATTACACAACACAATGGTAGCTTATTGTATGCATAGTGAATATTGGTAGGTTTAATTCATGTGATTTCGACAATAGTTTGTAATGGCAGCATACATAGCCATGGTATAGGTGGTGTGCATCTTAGTTTACTTGAAAGCTCTTTAATAATAGTGATGGCTCTTGATGGTGGATCTTGCATTGATTTGTGATCTACTTTGACAGTGACAACAGTGCTTCATGAATAAATTAGTGTCTATGTTGTTGTTTGAAATGATGAGTAATATGTACTCAAAGTTGACATCTGCATATCCTTGTATCTTTTCTATGATTAGTATATGGTCAAATAACAAGACAAGAGTAGCATTGACAAATTTTTTAGTGGATCAAACATTATGACAATTTGTTCAAGACAGAGGACTATGTAAGTGTGATCATCTTTGAAGATCATTTGATGATGGTGATAGAGAAAGTGTGATCAAAACAATTGTTATGACAGTGGTGGAATGAAATCACAATGGTAGCTGGTTTTGTGATAGTTCAGTGAGTTACAGTCACCAAATAATATAACTTGCCTTTCATACTGATTTATGATTTGTATCTATGTTACATCTGTCTCTTCCAGTCCTTAAAATCATTGATGACAATCACATGCTCTGATGTTATGAACAGTTGGCACATACAATTGATGATGAGCCAAATAATTGACTCATTTAATTATCAATATTTTCATGCTCTAATAAACTTTTAAAAACATATTGGCATATAAATACATATTATTATAATTATATTTGCCTTGGGAATTGATTATGTTTATGTTTTGTTTCCATTATGCTTTGATGAAATCTCTTTAATTTTGATACTTGAATGACATTTTCTATGTGCATATCTCATAATTTGTGGTATAATTGTGGATGTTAAATAAGGATTGCAGCAATTGAACTTCAACTAAACTCTAGATAGCTTCGGAGGCCAATACTTCCTAAGTGTCATCCTCCCCTGAGTCGATGACTTCTAGCAAATGCTCTTGGAGACCCTCTAAAACCTGCAACACATCCAAACCAGCGCCTCAATCCTCACCGTAGCTCTTGATCACACCGCCATGTCACTGAACTTGGTGACCCAGATAACCGATGGCAAACATCAGTTCCAGCTATCGCTGCCACCAGGCACCCCACTATTTTAGGGAACTCATGGAGGTCGCCCTGCTAATCACCTTATTCAGATCATGGATCTAGAGTTCCTTGCAACTAATAATGTAGTTAAGCAAATAATATAGTTGGCTATTCTAGTTCTAGTTCATAGGAATTAGTTAGTAACTAGATTTTCCTTTCAATAAGCATACAATTGGCTGTTCCAATTCGCTGCAGTTAGACTCGCAATTAGTATCTCTTTCCAATAAGGCTTGATTGTATAAGTAGAAGAGCCATCGCACCCTTTTTAAGTTAGTTCCTATTTTTCATCAATTAGTTGTTCATTGTAGTTTGTTTTTAGCAGAAGGAAAACTTTTGAGTTTAGGCATGTACGTTCTTTGAATGAGAATAAAATGCAAATGAAGGGAGATTTCTTTTGAAATAAGCTATTAAGCAAAGAGGATCATCTCTAGCTGGGAAAGTAGGGCCTGCTTCCCCATCTTGGAGGAGATCTCTCGGTATTTTATTTGTGTTATTTCTATTCCTATTAATTTCCTTGTAGCAAATTGTTATATGTGTTGTTTCTTGTTATCTGTTCTCACCTGCAAGTTTATTCTTCAAAAATAGAAAATCATAAAAATTAGATTTGTTATCTCTTTAAGCACTATGATGTTCAGAGTATTGCATGCCTAAGAAGTAATAATGGATTTCATTTCTTTTCATCTCTCATTTCTACAAGTGTGTTCATTTCCAGCAACTAGATTAAACCTTCATTTCAGCATGTGTGTTTATTTCAGCAATGTTAGAATAGTTTCATTCCAAGAAAGAGTGTTTATTTTCAATCAAATTAAGGTAGTTTATTTTATGAGCAAGAAGATTAAAACTCCAACTATGCAAGGGTCCCTAAACTGATTCTTGGTCCTCAATCGTTCCATTCCAAAACCCTCCAACAAATAGTCTTATCACAGATCACTCCAGACACCTCCAGATTGATAAAGAGTAAATGATGATGTATTAACAAAGCCTACTCTGACCTCATCATTTTTGGCATTGTTGCCGGGGAATAATCTACAAATCATTGTAGGTTTAAGGTGTCGATAAGACTTTCGATCCATTAGTTTATGAAAAGACCTAGGGATGCCTTAGGTTGATTCATTAGACATCCTCTAGCAGATATACCTCTAGAGGCTAATTTGGAAGAACCTCCAGATCATTTGATCAATCAAGAATTACTAGTACTATCTGAGTCTTCCAACTCATCTACCACATCCTCAACCATGGGTGATCAGGAAGATTCAACTGTTAATAGAACTTTCTCTTATCTGATAGCCATTGTTCCTGAGTTAAATGAGCCTCCTATGAAAAACATATCACCTACATTTTTACCGACCTTTAGGGTAAAAATGTCAAAAGATCCAGACTAATTCCTATTCAAGTTCAAAGTTCTCTATCAAACTTATGACTACGCTACTGATAACCAAAAGCTGAAACATTTCCCTTCCACTCTTAAGGAGTTAGCTTTAAGATGATTTATTGGCTTGGCAGCAGACTCTATCACCACATGGGATGATATGGAAATAGTTTTTCTTGATAAATATCAAGATTACTGTAGAGTCAAGGATCAAAAAGATGAACTTTTTCGCATGAGACAAATGGAGGAGAACTTAGAAGACTATGTAGATAGATTCTTATTTGTCCATAGGAGGTGTGGAAACAACCTAGATGAGGAACTAAGTAAGACCATCTTTCTAAGAGGGATTGATAATGACATTAGAGAGGCATTAAATTTGATGGGTAAGGGAGACATTAATAAGCAAACTTTTGAAGAAATTATAGAAGTTTGCAGAAACTATTCTCGTACGAGAGATGGCAAGAGAATTTTAAAAAGGGGTAGTAACAATGATGTTACAAAAGTAATGGAAGAACTAGCAAATCTTAAAACTAACATCCTACTTCATTTGAATACCACTTTGGATGACATGTAGGCTAGTAAAAAGAATACTAAACCCTTAGCTATTTATTGCCCTCGTTGTAGGGAAAAACATCCTGGTGCAGGAGAACCAAGTGGATCATTTATGTTTTTTTCATACTTTTTTTTATGTTTTGTGGTTCATGTTGTCTTGTTCCAATAAGGTCCTAGAAGACCATTCATGTAATAAGGACTATGTCCAAATATCTATTGTTGTCTTGAAGGAGGTAGTCACTTTTGTAAGCCTTCCTAAGGCATGTAGAGATAATCTTCATGATTGTAAGCCTTGTTAAGGCATGTAAAGGAGTCTAATGCCTTTTTCAAGGCCTAATTGCATTGTAAACCGGTTTGAAGGCACTTGTTAAGCGTAAACATGTAAGGACAAAACATGTAAGTAGTTGTAGTTTTCAAACTGCCAAAGGAAGTTCGATGGGGAAGAGTGGTTGTAAACCTTCCCATCAAACCAAACTACCTTAAAGGAGTTATTCAAGGTGTGAACTAGTTTAAAATACCTTGAACATGATCATTGTAGAGGAGGCAAGAAGTTTCAAAGCAATCTAAGACCAATTCTCTGTTGTTTTTGTTGTTTTTTTGTATTTGCTGAAGTAATAGTCCGTACTATTCATCTGTACGGAACTGTCAAGAGTTCCAAATGTGTGGGGTTAAAGGATGGATGTATTAACTTCCAAACAAGTCCACTTTGGTGCTTTGATGTTAAGTGAGAAGAGTTTTGTGACCAGATTACTATGACTGCTCACTATGGAAACTTTGTTTTCTTGAGGAAAACACTGCCACATGCCGTACACAGTGAAGGTACAAATTTGTTCTAATCTCCTCATGTTTTGATTGGATAGTACATTAAGTTACCTTGCATTTAAAATAATTTTGGTTTCTTGAAGTTGTATTATAGGGGAAGTATAAGGTTTCTTTCAAAAACAATCCCATTAAAACCTAAACAAGGGTTTTGCTTCCAACGATGGGGTGTTGACCATCCCACTATCTTTCAAGGCCATAAGACCAGTGGGATGGATGTATTCATTTGCATTTTAATTGTTTTGGGTGTTTTCAGGAGAGGGAAAGTTGGTGTTTGCAAGATTTATTAGAAAAGGCTTAATAAGACCATGTATTAAGCCAATTGGAGGAACCATAGAGACATTTTTGGTAACAGCGGACTGTAGGAGGATAAAACCCACAAAATCCATAGTTTTGGCATGTATCCTAAGTGCTTAGACCATTGGTTGAGATCTTTGCTTGCATTTTATAGTACTCTCTTTGTATTTTTGGCCTAATTGGGGCTCTAAGGCATGAGGAGGATTTATAGGTTGAGCCGTTTCACCCAAAACAACCAATACCCATTCTTGGATATGTGATAGGGGGTCCTAATGGGTATCTTCTAATTGTCTAAGATTTGCATTTGAAGACCTAGATCAAAATTTATTAGGATTGCTCTCCTTTTGTAGGGCTACAAGCCATTTCTTGGGTTTATGAAGGAAGTACCATTTTTTAGTTTGACCTACCTTTTCCAATGGATGGGATGGGTTCCAATGCATGCCTAAACACCTTTTCAATGAAGAAATTTGATCCCCTAACTATTGTTCCCACTTTTCTATGAAGAACCTCAAATTTGGGCTTTTTGGTGTAGTAAGAACCTAGTCAACTTGTCTATCTTCCTCCTATCCAAAGTGCCTCTACACTATAGTGGTATCAAAGCCATAAAAGGTTCTATGTTGGTTGTGTAAGGCCTGGTATATGTCAACAAAAGAGAGTGAAGGAGAGGCTAGCAATATGCCTCCAAAGGGGATGACCACTGAAGTGGTCAAGAAGTTCAAGGAGATGGAAGAGAAGATCAAAAGTGGAGTCAAGGAAGCACTCCAAGCAGAGTTGAAGGCATTGATGATAGGGAAGAGGATAGATGAAGGTTCTAATGAAGAGGAAGAAAAAGAGGAGGAAGAAGAAGAGCAAGAAGAGGTAGAAGTACTGGCTGATCAAAAGCATTTCCTTGAAGCCATCAAGGCAATTGGCAAGGATTCTTCAGAGGCTCAGATGGAGATTCCCACATTCAGTGGGAAGATGAATGCTGATGAAGTCATGGAGTGGATTGAGGCTCTAAACAACTACTTTGAATACAAAGAAGTTTTTGAAAATAAGAGGGTGAAGTTTGCAAAAACTAAACTCAAAGGTGCTGCCCTTACATGGTGGAACTACACCTAAGGTGAGATGGTAAAGAATGGGAAGAGTATGATCTCTTCATGGAGAAGAATGTTGTAGAGGATCAAATCCCAATTCCTTACATTAGACTATGAGGTGCAGATCTACAAGAAGATGCAAAATCGCAAGCAAAGAGATTTGGATGTGGCTACTTACACCGAGGAGTTTCACAAGTACACTCTTCGTTGTGGGTACATGGAGGATGAAAAAGCTAAAGTGGCAAGCTATCTAAATGGTTTGAGATTTAATATTCAAGATGAAATTAGTTTGTTAACCCCTGAAACTATGGAAAAATGCTTTCAAGTGGCATTAAGGGCTGAAGAGAAGTTGAAGAGGAAAGGTGAGCAGCAAAATAGAGGAAGAGGTGGCAGAAATTTCAAAGGTAGGGGTAGTTTTGGAGGTAGAAATCAGTCCCAAAGAAGTCAAGGGGAATCTAGTTCCCAAGAGCAAGGTGCAGAATCAGGTTCTAGAGGAGGCTTTAGAGGAAGAAGGCCTAATGGAAGAGGTAGATTTGGTGGCCCAGGAAGAGGTCCTAATGTCTTCACATGAAGGTGCTACAATTGCAACCAAGTGGGACATCCAGCCTTCAAGTGTCCTGAAAAGCAAGCCTCAACCTCTCATGGAGGAGAGATAAGGAACCAATTGATCCAAGAGGAAGATTGCCAAAGTGTCAACTCTCCAATTGGAAGTGTAGCCCTGGTCCATGAAGGAGAAAGTTTGATGATGAGAAGAACCATGTTGAAGGTGCCTCAAACACAAGAACCCCCTCAAAGGAAGACATTGTTCAGGACAACATGCAACGCCTATGGTAAGATTTGTAAGGTAATTGTTGATTCAGGCTCAACTAAAAATTTAGTTTCCATTGAAATGGTAGACAGGTTAAAATTGAAAAGACTTCCTCATGTTAGTCCTTATAAAGTATCATGGTTGAATAAGGGGCAACAAGTTTTGGTAGATGAACAATCATGGGTAGAATTTGGGATAGGGGAATATAAGGACAAGATTTTGTGTGATATAATTCTCATGGATGCTTGTCATTTACTATTAGGCCATCCATGGAAATATGATGTTCAATCACAACATGATGGTAAAACTAATTCTTTCATCATAACCAAGAATGGTAGAAAATATAGAATGGATCCATTGCCTGATGAGAATGTAGAGAAGAATGTTGGGTCAAGTGTCATGATTGTAAGTGGTAAAGAGTTTCTAGATTCCCTTAAAGAGGAAGGAACCCAAGGGTATTCTCTGATTTTGAAGCCTAAAAATAGTCCTAGTTTGCATGATCCTAGTAAGGAAGAAGTTCCTAATGAGGTGAGGCAATTTCTAGAGAAGTATAAGGGGATTATGGTAGAAGAGATGCCTAATGAGTTGCCACCTATTAGGGATATAAGCCATCAAATTGACTTCATACCGGGATCTACTTTGCCAAACAAAGCAGCCTACAAGATGACACCTTCACAAAATGAAGAGATTGCCAAGCAAGTGCAAGAATTGTTGGATAAGGGATTGGTAAGAAAGAGTCTTAGCCCATGTGCTGTCCCAACAGTCCTAGCCCCTAAAAAGGATGGTAAATGGAGGTTGTGCATGGATTCTAGAACCATTAACAAGATTACCATAAGATATAGGTTTCCTATGCCAAGGATTGAGGACCTAATGGACTATTTGGGAGGGGCTAGATACTTTTCTAAGATTGATCTTAAGAGTGTGTATCACCAAATTAGGATCAAACAAGGGGATGAATGGAAGACAACATTCAAAACAAATGAGGGTCTCTATGAGTGGTTGGTGATGCCATTTGGTCTATCTAATGCTCCAAGTACTTTTATGCATCTCATGAATGAAGTGTTGAAGGATTTCATTGGCAAATTTGTTGTGGTATATTTGGATGACATTCTTGTTTTTAGCAGGACTAAGGAGGAGCATTTGCAACATTTGGATCAAGTTTTGAAGAAATTGCATGATGAACAATTGATGATCAACATGGAAAAGAGTGTCTTCATGAAGGAAGAACTCACCTATCTTGGTTTTGTGATTTCACAAGGTAGTTTGAAGATGGAACCAGCAAAGGTAGAAGCCATTTTGTCATGGCCAACTCCAAAAACAGCAGGTGATGTGAAATGTTTTCATGGTTTGGCAACATTTTATAGGAAATTCATAAGGGGTTTTAGTCATATTTGTGCACCAATTTTAGATACCATCAAAGGGGGGCAGAATTGTAATTTTTTATGGACAAAGGCAGCCAATGATTCTTTTGAAATTCTGAAACAAAAAGTAGCACAACAGCCCATACTTGTTTTTCCCAACTTTAACAAGTTGTTTGTAGTAGAATGTGATGCTAGTAACCTTGCTATAGGGGCTGTCCTAAGTCAAGAAGGCAGGCCTATTTCTTTCTTTAGTGAAAAATTGAATGATGCTAAGAGAAAGTACTCTACTTATGACTTGGAATTGTATGCAATGGTACAAGCTTTAAAAAAATGGAGGCACTATCTTTTACCCAAAAAATTTATTGTTCATATTGACAACCATGCACTTAGTTTTCTGAATTCATAGGAGAAACTCAATCATAGGCATATGAAATGGGTTGAGCAACTCCAAGCATATACTTTTTCAATCAAACACAAGAAGGGGCAGGCTAACAAAGTGGCAAATGCATTAAGTAGAAGGGTGTGTATGGTTCAAGAAATTTAGTTGCAAAGTGTAGGGGTTGATGCTCTCAAACATATGTATCAGGATGATGAAGATTTCAAGGAGCTATATGAAGTTTGTTCACAATTTTTAGACTCTTATCATTCTAATTTTTCTAAGTTTTTGTTGCAACAGGGGTTGTTGTTCAAAGGCAACCAACTATGTGTTCTTAGGTGTTCCATGAGGGAGAATATCATAAAGGAAAAATATTGTGGTGGACTAGGAGATCACTTTGGGCTGGATAAAACATTGGATTAGGTGAAGAGGTTTTATTTTTGGCCTAAAATGCAATTAGATATTAGAAAATTTGTTGAATGTTGTAGTATTTGTCAAGGGCAAAGGGTACTTCATCTAATGCTAGTCTATATCAGCCACTTCCTATTCCTAATAGGCCAAGGGAAAGTATTAGAATGGATTTTGTTTTGGGTCTTCCTAGGACTCAAAGAGGCTTTGATAGTATATTTGTTGTGGTTAATAGATTCAGTAAGATGGCTCATTTCTTGCCATGTAAATGCACTAATGATGCTTCTCACATTGCTGGTTTGTTCTTCAAAGAAATTGTTAGAATCCATGGTTTGCCTCTTAACATTGTGAATGATAGGGATCCAAAGTTTGTGGGCCACTTTTGGCGCACTTTGTGGAAGTAGTTGGGTACTCAATTGTCATTTACTTCAGCCTATCACCCTCAGACTGATGGCCAAACTGAGGTGGTGAATATTTGAGGCCTACCTTTTTCATTCTCATACATTTGACTATTACTTTACTGTTGTTGATACATTTAGACTTGTGGGACTATTGATCCCGAATTCCTGAACTATTAGACTTTATGATGTATGTGGATTGTTATGCTTAGTATGTTTAAGATGTGTTAGACCTGGATATTTCTTTACTGATGATGTTAGATAGATGCTCTATATTATGATGTTATGGGAAAACTAATTGGGTGATGTTAGATAGAAATTTGTTTTTTGATTCAATCTTGGGAATGGATGTTTGAAATGCAGAATTTAGAATCTAATTGTAATGTGACTTCCTTGATGCTTATGTGAACTTGTGATATTTTATGTGAGTGTATGTTTTAATTTTCTTCAGCTATTATATATGTGTGTGTGTGTGGATATAAATTTGCAATTGAGTGCACAAGTATTTCTAACAAGCCACAGAAATTGGAGATCATCCCATACATGATGTTGTTATCCCTTGTGAAGCCGATCTAGTTCCACAACGAACCAAGATCAACTCTGTGTATGATGAAATTTTGTAATGTTGATTGCATGTTGTTAGTCAGGCTAAGTCTACCCCTCTTTTAATTTGAATTCTAATGGGTGTTGTAAGAATTTTGTCTTTGAATTTTATTTTTTAAAATTTTAAATTTTGAGACCCCTTTTCATGTGCTTTAACTTAACCCTAGGTACTCAAAATGAGCTAAACTTGACCCTGGGTTGTAACCCTTGGGTCTAGGGACCTTTTTGACTTGGGTAACCCTTGGTAAACCTCCATTTGGTCACCTTAACTTCACCCTAAAGTTAAGTGACGAAATTGGAGGCATGGGAAGGAGAGGATGAGTGGTCCCAACACTCAACCCCATCCTTACCACTTCCCAAGGTTGGAGATGTCTCCAAGACCCCCTAATTGAGGAGGAATTTCCTCCAAGTCTCTCTCACAATTGGTGAGAGTACCTTGGATTTGTGTGGTCCCTCTTGGGAGGAAAGGAATGGGACACATGTGTCACCCATTCCCTCTTAAGCTCCACTTTTCTCTCCCACATGTTTGAGAGAGGACAAGTGGAGGGGTGAGAGAGACTTGGGGATGGGTGAGTGACATGTGTCATCACCCATCCCATGGGTCTTGCTTGTAGTGGGGAGGAAGAGTGAGAAGATGACAAGTGTCACCTCCCCATTCCTCAAAGCTCATGGGTTGAGCTTATTTTTAATCCCACTTGGAGAAGGTTATGGATTGTTGAATTTTTGGATAATTTTATTGTTTGAATTTTACTTTGGGGAAAAGATAGAGAGAGTTTTGTGGCTTATGTTGGAGGAGGATTTGGAGAATCTCTACATCAACCATCTACCATAATTGGGCTTTTAAAGGTTGGCTTCAAGGCTAAGGCCTTCCCTTTGTATTTTTGTTTGCTTGCATGATGCTATGTGTGAGATCTATTTTCTTGAGTTTTTTTATTGTTATTGTGGGGAAAATTTGTAGGGTGTTGTAAGAGCCTCTCCCACTTGGGAGAAGATGCTCAACAAGTGTTACGTAGGGGAGGAGTGAACCTCCTCGGGGTCATTATCTTGTTTTTGTGGTGTTGTATGCCTTGAGGGCAATATATGAGACTTTTGAGCAATATGTGAAATGGCTTGAGAGCCAAAATGGAAGCTTTGTGGAAATTGTGTTTAAAGGTGTTGGCTAGAGGCCTTATGAGATATTTGTTTTGGGATATTTGTAGGAGTGGAACTCTTGAGTTGAGTGTGTCCACTCCCCTACCCCTTTGAACTCATCCTGGTTGAGTTCTTGTGTTGTGTTTTCTATGGGTGTAAAATTGTGTTTGGTTGTTTGAATGCCTTGTTGTGAAGTGGAATGAATTCCCAAGTGTGTGGATGACCTCCCTAGCTCGGGGGTGACCCTCTTGCGGGTCTATAGTAGGGAGGAGAGCAAGTTGTGTGGTTTTCTTTCTCCTTGTTGTGATATGCAGGTTCATTGGAGCTAAGTTGTGAAGTTGGAGAAAACACCTTGTTGTTGGAGTTGATATTTTATTTTCCTTTACTCTTGAGAGAGAGCTTGGCCTATTTAGGAGCTTGCATATTTTGTTAGTTGTCAAAGAGAAGAGCATTGTTCTCTCTCTTGTTGTAAAAATGTATTTTCTTTTTTATTTGTGTGTGAAAGCTACTTTCATATGAATTAGAAACTTAAAATTGTTGGTTTTAATGCTTATTATTCAAATGTGGAAGGAAGAAAATTTAGTTTTAAAGCTATTGCATTTGTATGTTATATTAAAATATCAATTAGTAAAGTTGTGGTTTTTATTTTGTGACAAACATGAAATTTGTATATTGTTATTGTGAAAAAGAGAAAATTAGATGATGTTAAGTATTGGAAGAATTTACTAAATTGTATTTATTTCCTTCCTTTAAAAATGTGATTTTTAATATTGCAATGAATATATTTTGTTAAAAGAAAAGGAGAAAAAATGAGTTCCTTGCCTTATATAAATTTGAGTAATAGAAAATATAATTTTGTTTATTGTTCTTAAAAAAAAATAGAAATTTGTATGTGATTGGAAGGAAAATTATAGTTACAAATATAATTATATATGGATATTTATATATATATATATACAAATATATATATATATATATATATATATATATATATAATTATATAAATTGTGTATATTGAATGATTGTATTCTTATGTATTTAAAAGTTAAATTGATTTAGTTATTTTTACCAAACAAAATTGACTGTGTTAAATATACTCATAAAATATATGTATATATATATTTATATTTTGTATATATTTTATTACAGCATTAACTGTGAATTTGAATTATAAAAATTATGATTGATGTGTATTTATATATAGATATATATATATTGAATGAAACTGAAATAAAATAAAATATAAAAAAATAGAAAATGCCGAACAAGAAGAAGCGATTGTGTTTGGACAGTTCACAGATTTGTTTTTATACAAAGAAAGTATGAAGGGGTGGGGGGATTCGAACCCCCCCACCGCTGTTTCTTCCTTTTGTGTTGGGTGTGGGGAGGGGGGTGGAGCCCCCACCCACACCCCATCATTTGGGATGTGGGTGGGGGCTCTGTCCCCCTCCCCACACTCCCCTTCTGTCTTACCACCGCGGACCACCTTCTCCTGTGGCTACCATCCCATTACCACCATCAGCCCTCCCTCTGCCGCTCCCCGCGGCCACTACAAACTCCACCCTCCACTAGCCTTTCCTCCGCCAGTCCATCCTCTACCACAGACATTTGGTCCCCTGCCACAACATCTCCCTTCCTCCGCCACACAGGACCTCCTCGACACCACCGCCGTCGCTACCCCAACAGCACCCCTCCACATATTTGCATAAAATAAACTTAGGGTTAACATTTATCAAAAATATATATATAATATATTTTTAAAAGAAAATCCAGTTTAAAAACACACACACACACACACACACATATATATCTATACATATATATATATATATACATACATATATATATATATTTCTAAATGCCATCATATGCATTTCATGTGTGGCCATTAAACCTGCAACCCAAAAACAAAACCAAGGCAAAATGAGAGAGAGAAAGAGAAAGAAAGATAAAAGTGAAAACAAAGAGGAGAAAAAGAATGAGTTTCAAAAATAGGGTTAGGGTATGCACACGTGAACGGATTACCCCGCATTCAACTATCTTGTTTACGCCTTAAGCGTACCGCCACCAAGCACGCTTACGCGTGCGAGGGGGTTTCTAGGGAAGTGTGGATTTTTTTTTAATATTTCATGTCATGACCACATGACAAATGTGGACATGACACTTGTGATGCATTACGTGACCGCATGGGAAATGTGAGCATGACATTTGGTATCAGAGTCTAGGTTTAAACACTGGGCTTAGTTGGGCACATTACTTATTTCGCAACTTTGTTTAATTAATGCCTACCTTGTTTTGTAGGATTCCTCCCCGACGTATTCGGTGAGCACGATTGCGTAACATTGCGTCTGTTGAGGTGCACAGTGATTCCTCTATAGCGGGACAGATACTCGCAGCCTTAGCAGATCTGCTAGTACCACAAGTACCACCAGTACTTGATATAGGTCCTCAGATTTTGCAGACATTACAGGCCATGTTAGAGAGGCGACCACCAGTTATACGAAAGCTACATGAGGATCCGTGTGCCGAGTCGCGAGTTGAGCCACGTGTAGAGCCCCATGTCGATCCGTGAGAGGTGCCATGTGTGGAGCCTTTTGTAGAGATACCTGATACTATAGTGGAGGAGGTAGGGTTAGCTTATAGAGCACGGAGTAGGAGTCCTCTGCGACATCTGATATGAGATGAGATTGTGAGGGTAGAGTAGATACATCATGGACCTTATGAGTATGGTATGGATGAGCCAGTTATAGGACATAGAGACAGGAGATCCCATCAGAGACCTACTTAGGCTTAATCCACCTACCTTTGTAGGAGCTACAGAGGGAGCCGAGGCTGAGGCTTGGCTCATCAGTTTAGACAAGTGCTTTGTGTTGCGACCTTATGGGAGCAACACGAAAGTGTACGTGGCAGTACACCTCTTGAGAGAAGCAGCAGCTACTTGGTGGCGCACTAAGGAGTGCAAGTGTCGGTTATCATTAGACACACTCACATGGGACACTTTCATAGAGCGCTTTAATGCGTGTTACTTGTTAGATCATTATAGGCAGTGCCGGATAGATGAGTTCTACAACTTACAGCAGAGAGAACTCATGGTTGCACAGTATGAGAGCTAATTTATTGAGCTTTCACGTTACGCAGAGTATCTCCATGATGAGAAACTCCTAGTGCACAAATTCATCAGAGGTTTGAATTAGGGAATAGCAGGACCAGTGCGTATGGCAGACCCTTAGACTATGAGTGAGGAGAAGGCTTATATTACAGAGGAGATTCAAGGACGAGGGTAGAATTCACGCCCATAGTTCAAGGACCGTAATCATCATCAGCAACAAAACTTTCATAGACCACAACCAACACCACAGAGAGGAGGATTTAATTCTTCATCATTACCTCCTAGGCCTCCACAGCAACAGAAGTAGCATCAACAGAGGTCTAGACCCCAGCAGAGGGCTCAGGGAGAACAAAACTATAGTTGGCAGTAGCAGGGCCCGCGTAGGGATCAGAGGCAGTAGGGATCATCTGCGGGACTTGCGAGGTCACAGCAGTCGTATAGAGGTTCATAGGGGTCCACAGGATGGACTGGGTAGAAGTCAGGTAGGGCTCAGTCAGGGCAGTTGCAGGCTAGGGGCCCATGTTATGTTTGTGGTGGGACAGGGCATTTGGCCAGAGAGTGTCCACAAGGTTTCACAGCAAGGGGACAACCCCGTTCAGGAGGGTTAGAGAAGACTATAGGTGATGTGGGCAAGTCCCACCGCATGTTTGCAGTGGTTGATAACTGCCAGGCTGACTATCAGGCATCCATGATTGAGACTGCAGGTACGATCGGGGGTGCCCCCATCTCTATTCTTTTTGACTCTGGAGCTACCAATTCTTTTCTTTCTACATCGTAAGTAGAACGTTGCAGGCTGGTGGCTTCTAGGAAGGACATTAGGTGGGAGGTTGAGTTGGCCTCTGGGGCCAAGATGTCAGTAGATACCTTGGTTTAGGATTGTGAGATTTCCTTGGGTTCCTTCACTACATCATGTGACCTTAGAGTTATGCCATTAGGATCCTACAGTGTGGTTTTGGTGATGGACTGGCTTGCGGCTCATAGAGCCAAGCTACATTATCGTCGAAGGGTGATTAGCTACTTAGACGATCATGGTTCACCTGTTGAGATAGTGGGCATTCAGAAGCCCACGGCAGTATGTATGATTTCTGCTCAGTAGCTTAAGTGCTGCATGCGGAAGCGATGTCAGATGTTCGCTATCACGGTTAGTGATAGATCAGAGGATGAGCCTGAGGCTTCATTGGATGACCACCCTATCCTGAGAGAGTTTTTTGACGTATTTCCGCTAGAATTACTAGGTATGCCTCCACATAGAGAGGTTGATTTCCACATCGATTTATTGCCTGGTGCAGAGCCAGTGTCTCGTGCACCCTGCAAGATGACTACACATGAGCTCACGAAGCTCAAACTGCAGTTAGAGGAGTTATTTGAGAAGGGGCACATCCGACCTAGCATTTCACCATGGGGCACACTGGTTATCTTCGTAAAGAAGGATGGGTGTCTTCGCTTGTGCATGGATTACAGATAGTTGAACAAGGTGATGGTGAAGAACTGTTATCCTATGCCTAGGATTGATGACCTTTTTGACCAAATGTAGGGAGCCAGAGTGTTCTTGAAAATTGATCTGAAATCTGGGTATCACCAATTGCGTATCACAGAGGTAGATATACATAAGAGTGCTTTTCGAACTAAATATGGCCATTATGAGTTCACAGTGGTACCCTTCGGTTTGATGAATGCCCTTGCAGTGTTCATGAGTCTCATGAATAGGGTGTTTCACACTTACTTGGATCAGTTCATGATCATCTTTCTCAATGATATTTTGATCTATTCGCGGACCAAGGAGGAGCATGTGGATCATCTGTGTCAGGTTTTGCAGTGCTTGTGAGAGTAGCAGCTTTATGGCAACCTGGCAAAGTGTGCCTTCTTTAGGATAGAGGTACAGTATTTGAGGCACATCCTATCAGGCGATGGCATCTCCATAGATCCATCAAAGATCAGAGCTATTCAGGATTGGCCAGCACCACCAGTGTGATAGAGGTCAGGAGTTTCATGGGATTAGCCGGTTATTACCGCAGATTCGTAGAGGGCTTTTCTAGGATAGCGCATCCCGCATCCCATCACTTCCCTTCAACAGAAAGGGAAGAGTTTCACTTGGACCGAGTAGTACGAGAGGGCTTTTGGGGTCCTCAAGGAGCATCTTATCAGCACTCCCATCTTAGTAGTTCCAGATCCTGTAGAGGATTTTGTTGTTTGCACAGATGCATCACTAGAGGGTTTGGGAGCCGTGCTTATGTAGGGTGGTAGGGCGATTGCATATGAGTCGTATAACCTCAAGACACATGAGCTGAACTACCCTACTCATGATTTAGAGCTCATAGCAGTTGTACATGCTCTTGTTCATTAGAGACGCTTTCTTTTAGGTCATCACTTTGAGCTCCATTCGGATCACCATAGCTTATAGTACATATTCACACAGCCGAATTTGAACGGCCGCCAACAGCATTGGATGGAGTTCTTATGCGAGTACGACTTTGATGTCCACTACATCAAAGGGAAGGAGAACGTGGTCGTTGATGTCTTGAGTCAAAGGCACCATGAGATCCTGACCTTGACATTGAGTGTGGACTTGAGGGAGCGTATCTTATAGTATCTACCTGAGGATGAGTGGTTTCTTGAGGTGCAGCAGGAGATCCAGAAACAAAGGGCCCTTAAGGGCAGATTCGCAAGATATTCCCTTGAGTCAAATGGGTTGCTTAGACATCAACAATGTATCTATGTACCCCGTGTGGGTGATCTTCATGCAGTGATTCTTTCAGAGGCTCATAGAGCACCTTATGTAGCACACTCAGGGGTGAAGAAGATGCATGCCAACTTATGACAGTTATACCATTGGGTAGGTATGAGACGAGACATTGCAGAATATGTCGCTCATTTCCTTGAGTGCCAGAGGGTCAAGGCTGAGCATCAGCGTCTAGCAGGACTGTTATACCCTCATGAGATACCTGAGTGGAAATGGGACACCATTTCCATGTATTTTATTGTTGGTCTTCCTATTTCATCATGCCGCCATGATGCCATCATGGTGACAATTGACAAGTTGACCAAGGTGGCGCATTTCTCACCTGTATGCATGATGTACAATGCACCATCTGTGGTGAGAGTGTTCTTAGATCAAATTGTTAGATTACATGGAGTACCTCGCCGTATCATTTTTGATTGGGATTCAGTATTTACGTCAGCCTTTTGGAGAGCCTTACAACAGGTGTTGGGCACACAGCTCAACTTCAATTTAGCTTACCATCCTGAGACCGATGGACAGACAGAGAGAGTTAATTAGGTGTTGAAGGACATGCTTCATATGTATGTTATGGACCATCAGTCTAGATGGGAGGAGTATATGTATCTGGTTGAGTTTGCCTACACTAATGGGCATCACAGCTTGTTAGGTATGCCTTCTTTTTAGGCTTTAGACGGCAGACCATGTAGGGCACCATTGAGTTGGGATCGGATAGAGGACAAGGTTGCCATTGGTCTAGAGTTAGTTCAGGATATGGAGCAGCAGGTCACACTAATTAGGGAGAGACTTCAGGAGGCACATGATAGACAGAAGAAGTATGCCAATGCTAAGAGAACTAATCAGAGCTTCTCAGTGGGTGACAAAGTATTTTTAAGAGTGTGACCGCACAAGAGTCCAATCCATTACGGAAAGGGCTCTAAGCTTGCACCACAGTTTGTAGGACCTTTTGAGATCTTCGAGCGGATAGGACCCGTAGCCTATTGTCTAGCCTTGCCACCTAGCTTGTCGCGTATCCACGATGTTTTTCATGTTTCAGTCTTACGATGTTACATTTCTGATTTATCTCATGTATTGGATTGGAGTGCTCTTCAGGTAGAGGCAGACGGTCAGCTGGCTTTGGAGCTAATTCACATATTGGCTTGTCAGATGCTGGGCCTTCGAGGTTGAGAGCTGGACCAGGTTAGAGTCCAGTGGGACATGTACGATGAGGTCATGGCAACATGGGAGGATGCAGCGAGATTGAGGGCCCTTTATCCTCACCTCTTTGATGACTTCCAGGAGGAAGTACAATCTTAGGGGGGGAGGATGTGAGGCCTACCTTTTACATTCCCGTACATTTGACTATTACTTTACTGTTGGTGATACATTTAGACTTGTGGGACTGTTGATCCTAAATTCTTGAACTATTAGACTTTATGATGTATGTGGATTGTTATGCTTAGTATGTTTACGATGTGTTAGACCTGGATATTGCTTTACTGATGATGTTAGATAGATGATTTATATTATGATGTTATGGGAAAACTAATTAGGTGATGTTAGATAGAAATTTGTTTTGTAATTAAATCTTGGGAATGGATGTTTGAAATGCAGAATTTAGAATCTAATTGTAATGTGACTTCCTTGATGCTTATGTGAACTTGTGATATTTTATGTGAGTGTATGTTTTAATTTGCTTCAGCTATTATATATGTGTGTGTGTGTGTGTGTGTGTGTGTGTGTGTGTGTGTGGAATTAACTTTACAATTAAGTGCGTAGGTATTTCTAACAAGCCACAGAAATTGGAGATCATCCCACACACAATGTTGTTATCCCTTGTGAAGCCGATCTAGTTCCACGACGAACCAAGATCAACTCTGTGTATGATGAAATTTTGTAATGTTGATTGCATGTTGTTAGTCGAGCTAAGTCTACCCCTCTTTTAATTTGAATTCTAATGGGTGTTGTAAGAATTTTGTCTTTGAATTTTATATTTTTAAATTTTAAATTTTGAGACCCTTTTTTATGTGCTTTAACTTAACCCTGGGTGCTCAAAATGAGCTAAACTTGACCCTGGGTTGTAACCCTTGGGTCTAGGGACCTTTTTGACTTGGATAACCCTTGGTAAACCTCCATTTGGTCACCTTAACTTCACCTTGAAGTTAAGTGACGAAATTGGATGCATGGGAGGGAGAGGATGAGTGGTCCCAACACTCAACCCCATCCTTACCACTTCCCAAGGTTGGCGATGTCTCCAAGACCCCCCAATTGAGGAGGACTTTACTCCAAGTCTCTCTCACAATTGGTGAGAGTACCTTGGATTTGTGTGGTCCCTCTTGGGAGGAAAGGAATGGGACACATGTGTCACCCATTCCCTCTTAAGCTCCACTTTTCTCTCCCACATGTTTGAGAGAGGACAAGTGGAGGGGTGAGAGAGACGTGGGGATGGGTGAGTGACGTGTCATCACCCATCCCATGGGTCTTGCTTGTAGTGGGAAGGAAGAGTGAGGAGGTGACAAGTGTCACCTCCCCATTCCTCAAAGCTCATGGGTTGAGCTTATTTCTAATCCCACTTGGAGAAGGTTATGGGTTGTTGAATTTTTGAATAATTTTATTGTTTGAATTTTACTTTAGGGAAAAGATAGAGAGAGTTTTGTGGCTTATGTTGGAGGAGGATTTGGAGAATCTCTACATCAACCATCTACCATAATTGGGCTTTTAAAGGTTGGCTTCAAGGCTAAGGCCTTCCCTTTATATTTTTGTTTGCTTGCATGATGTTATGTGTGAGATCTATTATCTTGAGTTTTTTTATTGTTATTGTGGGGAAAATTTGTAGGGTGTTGTAAGAGCCTCTCCCACTTGGGAGAAGATGCTCAAAAAAGTGTGGGGTAGCGGATGAGTGAACCTCCTCGGGGTCATTACCTTGTTTTTGTGGTGTTGTATGCCTTGAGGGAAATATATGAGATTTTTGAGCAATATGTGAAATGGCTTGAGAGCCAAAATGGAAGCTTTGTGGAAATTGTGTTTAAAGGTGTTGGCTAGAGGCCTTATGAGATATTTGTTTTGGGATATTTGTAGGAGTGGCACTCTTGAGTTGAGTGTGTCCACTCCCCTACCCCTTTGAACTCATCCTGGTTGAGTTCTTGTGTTGTGCTATCCATGGGTGTAAAATTTTGTTTGGTTGTTTGAATGCCTTGTTGTGAAGTGGAATGCATTCCCAAGTGTGTGGATAACCTCCCTAGCTCGGGGGTGACCCTCTTGTGGGTCTATGGTAGGGAGGAGAGCAAGTTGTGTGGTTTTCTTTCCCATTGTTGTGATATGCAGGTTCATTGGAGCTAAGTTGTGAAGTTGGAGAAAACACCTTGTTGTTGGAGTTGATATTTTATTTTCCTTTACTCTTGAGAGAGAGCTTGGCCTATTTAGGAGCTTGCATATTTTGTTAGTTGTCAAAGAGAAGAGCATTGTTCTCTCTCTTGTTGTAAAAATATATTTTCTTTTTATTTGTGTGTGAAAGCTAATTCATATGAATTAGAATCTTAAAATTGTTGGTTTTAATGCTTATTATTCAAATGTGGAAGGAAGAAAATTTATTTTTAAAGCTATTGCATTTGTATGTTATATTAAAATATCAATTAGTAAAGTTGTGGTTTTTATTTTGTGACAAACATGAAATTTGTATATTGTTATTGTGAAAAAGAGAAAATTAGATGATGTTAAGTATTGGAAGAATTTATTAAATTGTATTTATTTCCTTCCTTTAAAAATGTGATTTTTAATATTGCAATGAATATATTTTGTTAAAAGAAAAGGACAAAAAATGAGTTCCTTGCCTTATATAAATTTGAGTAATAGAAAATATAATTTTGTTTATTGTTCTTAAAAAAATAATAGAAATTTGTATGTGATTGGAAGGAAAATTATAGTTACAAATATATATATATATATATATATTATGTGTATATTGAATGATTGTATTCTTATGTATTTAAAAGTTAAATTGATTTCATTATTTCTGCCAAACAAAATTGACTGTGTTATATATATATATATATATATATATATATTATTATAGCATTAACTGTGAATTTGCTATAATAAAATATATACAATATATATATATATATTATATTATATTATATTGAATGAAACTGAAATGAAATAAAACATAAAAAAAATAGAAAATGCCGAACAAGAAGAAGCGATTGTGTTTGGACAATTCACAGATTTGTTTTTATACAAAAAAATTATGAAGGGGTGGGGGAGGTTCGAACCCCCCCATAGTTGTTTCTTCCTTTTGTGTTGGGTGTGGGGAGGGGTGCGGAGCCCCCACCCACACCCCATCATTTTGGATGTGGGTGGGGGCTTCATCCCCCTCCCCACACTCCCCTTCTGCCTTACCACTGCAAACCACCCTCTCCCACAGCTACCGTCCCATTACCACCGTCGGCCCTCCCTATGCCGCTCCCTGCGGCCACTGCAAACTCTGCCAGCCTTTCCTCCGCCGGTCTGTCCTCTGCCATAGACCTCCGTTCCCCTACCACAGTGTCTCCCTACCTTTGCCACATAGCACCTCCTCAGCACCGCCACCGTCGCTGCCCTAGTAGCACCCCTCCACATATCTGCATAAAATAAACTTAGGGTTAGCATTTATAAAAAATATATATATTATATATTTTTAAAAGAAAATCTAGTTTAAAAAAAACACAATAAATATATGTGTGTGTGTGTATTTTTATATATTTACAAATGCTATCATATGCATTTCATATGTTGCCATTAAACCTACAACCCAAAAACAAAACCAAGGCAAAATGAGAGAGAGAAAGAGAAAGAAAGATAAAAGTGAAAACAAAGAGGAGAAAAAGAATGAGTTTCAAAAATAGGGTTAGGGTTTTTTCCATAAAGATAATTATATTTTATTGTTGGAAGAAATTAGTGCAAGGTGGAATTAAAATCCAATTTAAAATTTAAATTCCCCTCTTGTTATTATTTTTGTTCTTTGTTTTAAGTTCTGATTTTATAAAGGAAATTTTGAGATAATTATATTTAATGGGTGAGATTTAATATAATTGTGGATTATAATTTTATTTGTTAGTGGATGTTAAATACTGGATTAGATCATGATAGAGGGATTTATTTGATTCAACTAATTTTATAAAATTTAAATATTGTGAGGTATTTATTTTAAACTAACGGGTTACATCTTAGATTATAAAACCTAACTCGACGAGGACGGTATAAACCTACATCATTATTAATTTAAATTTAATATTCCTTTTAATCATGATGGGGTAATTTAATTAATGAAATTAAATTAAATGTTGTTTTAAACCCTACTCAGAAACCTAGTAAACCATTTAAATGAAGTTAGTGAAACCTGTATTCCGAGATCTGATCTACCAAGAAATTAGAAATAATGTAAATGATGCAGAGATAACTCTGATTGATTGAAAACGTGAAGGAGAACAAATTGATCGAGCTTTGTTGAAAAACATTTAAAATTATAGAAAACATGAAGGAGAACAAATTGATCAAATTTTGTTGAAAAATGTTCAATTAACTTATTCAATTGTTTTACCAATTCAACTAGTGAGACGTAGGTAATTTAACACCAATCAGTAAACCTTTTGATTAAAATTAGTTTTAGTTCAATAAACCCTATTCGTGCCCATGAGCCATTATGCTGCCAATTTTTTCTAGAATTAGGGTTTAGCTAGGTTAGTGAAGTTTAACCTTGTTAGAGAATATAATATTGTTTTTTGCCGAGTATCATCATTTGAATTCTGTATTTTATCATCCTCTCATGCATTTGACTTTTGGTTATTGATTTTGACTTACGTCAAAATCCCTTCATTCACATAGGTTAACTTAGGGTTTCGATCGTTGATCTTAACCCTATTGGTGGCGTTAACCGCGTCGCTTCGACCCCCTAGTTGGCCTTCGTTGTGAATGGTATGCACACATGAATGGATTACCCCGCATTCAACTATCTTGTTTACACCTTAAGCGTACCGCCACTGAGCACGCTTACGCATGCGAGGGGGTTTCTAGGGAAGCGTGGAATTTTTTTTAATATTTCGTGTCATGACCACATGACAAATGTGGACATGACACGTGTGATGAATGTCGTGACTGCATGGGAAATGTGGGCATGACAGAATAGGTCCTTGGGAAATCTTCTCAGTTGTCTTACCAAATAGCATGGAGAGGCATGGGATATGATCATCCCTCAAGCAGAGTTTTCCTATAATGATTCCACCAATAGGAGCACAGGAAGGAGTCCATTTGAGATTGTTTATGGCATTCACCCAAGGGGTATTCTTGAATTAAGAGATCTCCATGGATTGGAAAGGAAAAGTGCTCAAGGAGAAGACTTTGCATTGGCCATGAAGGACATCCATGATAATGTCAAAGAAACAATGACAAGTACAGGGAGAAAGCCAATGAGAGGAGATATGTACAATACAAGGTTGGGGATTTGGTGATGGCACACTTGAAGAAGGAAAGACTTCCAAAGGGGCAGCCAACCAAACTCCTCATGAAGAAGATAGGACCATGCAGGTTTGTGCACAAGTTTGGGCCCAATACCTATGAGATTGAACTTCCTCAAGGCTTGGCCATATCTCCTATCTTCAATGTTTTAGATTTGTTTCCCTTCAAAGGTGATCCTAATGCAGATTTAGAGGCAGATATGACAACAGCAGGAGATGAAGATTGGGTTAAGGGTCTTCCACCCAATCAACCATTGAAGTTGGAATGCATTCTTGACACCAACGTCTTGAAGAAGACCAAAAAGAAGACATACAAATAGTTCCTTGTCAAATGGAGTGGCTTACCCATTGAAGATGCCACTTGGATGAGTGAAGAAGACATCTTGAAGCATGGTGTCACAATTGCTGATCTACTTCCTCAAGAGACTTGAGTTCTCTTTCCACCCGAGGAGTATGGTGCAGGAGCACCAAGGGGATCATCTATGTTTGTTTTCATACTTGTTTTTATGTTTTGTGGTTCATGTTGTCTTGTTCCAATAAGGTCCTAGAAGACCATTCATGTAATAAGGACTATGTCCAAATATCTATTGTTGTCTTGTAGGAGGTAGTCACTTTTGTAAGCCTTCCTAAGGCATGTAGAGACAATCTTCATGATTATAAGCCTTGTTAAGGAATGTCAAGGAGTCTAATGCCTTGTTCAAGGCCTAATTGCATTGTAAACTAGTTTGAAGGCACTTGTTAAGCCTAAACATGTAAGGACAAAACATGTAAGTAGTTGTAGTTTTCAAACTGCCAAAGGAAGTTTGATGGGGAAGAGTGGTTGTAAACCTTCCCATCAAACCAAACTGCCTTCAAGGAGTTAGTCAAGGTGTGAACTAGTTTAAAACACCTTGAACATGATCATCGTAGAGGAGGCGAGAAGTTTCAAAGCAATCTAAGACCAATTCTTTGTTGTTTTTTTGTATTTGTTGAAGTAACAGTCCGTACTATTCATCTGTACAGAACTGTCAAGAGTCCCAAATGTGTGGGATGAAAGGAGGAATGGATTAAATTCCAAACGAGTCCACTTTGGTGCTTTTATGTTAAGTGAGAAGAGTTTTGTGACCAGATTACTAGGACTGCTCACTGTGGAAACTCTATTTTCTTGAGGAAAATGCTGCTACAGGCCGTACACAGTGAAGGTACAGATTTGTTCTAATCTCCTCATGTTTTTATTGGATATTACATTGATTTACCTTGAATTTAAAAGAACTTTGGTGTCTTGAAGTTTTATTATAGGGGAGGTATAAGGTTTCTTTCAAAAACAGTCTCATTAAAACCTAAACAAGGGTTTTGCTTCCAACGATGGGGTATTGACCATCCCACTATCTTTCAAGGCCATAAGACTAGTGGGATGGATGTATTCATTTGCATTTTAAGTGTTTTGGGTGTTTGTAGGAGAGGGAGAGTTGGTGTTTGCAAGATTTATTAGAAAAGGCTTAATGAGACCATGTATTAAACCAATTGGAGGAACCATAGAGACATTTCTGGGAACAGCAGACTGTAGGAGGATAAAACCCACAAAGTCCATAGTTTTGACATGTATCCTAAGTTCTTAGACCACTGGTTGAGTTATGTGCTTGCATTTTATAGTAGTCTCTTTGTATTTTTGGCCTAATTAGGGCTCTAAAGCATGAGGAGGAGTTATAGGTTGAGCCATTTCACCCAAAACAACCAATACCCATTCTTGGACATGTGATAGGGGGTCCTAATGGGTATCTTATAATTGTCTAAGATTTGCATTTGAAGACCTGGATCAAAAGTTATTAGGACTGTTCTCCTTTTGTACAGCTACAAGCCATTTCTTGGGTTTATGAAGGAAGTACCATTTATGAGTTTGACCTACCTTTGCCAATGGATGGGATAGGTTCTAATGCATACCTAAACACCTTTTCAATGATGAAATTTGATCCCCTAACTGTTGTTCCCACTTTTGTATGAAGAACCTCAAATTTGGGCTTTTTGGTGTAGTAAGAACCTAGTCAACTTGTCTATCTTCCTCCTATCCAAAGTGCCTCTACACATCCACGTAGGGAATGCCCTTTGAATAGAATTGAGTTGTGTAAAATCTACGAGAAAAATCATCCTACCAACGAATGTGGCCTACTTCCAGAGATTAAAAACAAATTGAAGAAGGTTCCAACAGATGAGGAAGAGCTAAATTTTATTGGTCAGAAACAACCTACTTATGGATTTAATCAATTTCAAAACCAATATGCTCCAAGAGGAAACTCTTATAATGGACCATGGAGAATGGAAATGCCAATGCAATGGGGTTCATGGCCTTAGCAAGATTGGACAAATCAATCCTTGTCCAATCCACAATGGCCAAACCAGTAACAGTATCAACCACAATGGGCTCCTCAATACAACCAAGGAATGAGGAGATTTGGAAACCAACCTCAAACCTTACTTCTAGGACCTTCACAGCCTGCAAATGCAAATCCCAATGAGCAAGTAAACCAACCATCAATGCCCACACAACCAGTTCCAAACCCCAAGAACAATAGGCCACAACAACAAGTGTACAATACTGATTCAAATACAACAACCTAAATGTGGTAGAGATCAATGATATCCAACTCTAATCTAGAAATGTCCCTGTAACTATACATATTGAGGAAGTCATTGAAGAAGAAGAAGTGAATCCTAAAGATGATACACAATAGTCTAATAAGAAGGCTAAAGCAAAAGAAACAGAAGAGATTCTGAAGGAGACCTTGGTTCCATTCCCAGAACAATTGAAACAGGCTCCTCTACGATCCAAGGAAAACTAGTCCTCACATGATGACTCCCAATTAATTAGGGAACTTAGAAGAATGCACATTGAAGTTACTTTGTTACAAACAATAAAAGAAATTCTTGAGATAAATTAGACCATTAAGAGTTTGTGTCTAAAACTTCTAGGCAGAAAAAGAAAATTGCCCAACACTATCCAAGTGGAAGGAAAACTTGTGGATGTCCTATCAGGCAAGTTAATCCCTCAAAAGTATGGGGATCCTAGGAGCCCGGTCATTACAGTAGACATAAAAGGGGTATCTATTTCAAATGTTTTAATAGATTTGGGTGCTGCCATCAATGTAATGACATTAGAAATTGTAGAAGCTTTGGCTTTAACACACATTCAACCAACCTCAACTGTATTACAACTTGCAAACCTATCTATTACCAAATCGGAAGGAATTTTGACACTTGGGATTATTTGGTTGATTTCCTTATCCTATAGACAAGAAAGAAATGATCAGTTTACCCAATAATCCTAGGAAGACCTAAGTTGGCTACATCAGCAGCACTTATTGACTGTAGATCCAGAAGTATGGCCATTTCAAATGGAAAAAGACTTAAAGAACTTTCTATCTATTCTCTGGCCAAACAATTTCTGCAATATGAAAACAAACCATGGATAGATGACTTGATGGATTCTGATGAAGAGGATGCCTCCTCGTTGTCAATGGTAACAATAGTAGAACACTTTGAAGAATGTAATGAGGAATATAAGGAGCTGGAACCATACAGTGAACTCCCCTTATATAGTGCTACTCAGCAAGAGGTCTTTGGATGGCTTCGGAGAGGCTCGAAAAGGTCCTTCAAAGCTTTTAATTGCCCATACTCTAAAAAGATTGTCTCCACCAAGTCATACCTCACCTTTGTCCTTTAAACACATTGTTAAGTCCATATAGAGAACTTCTTTCTATCCATGCTAGCACAAAACAAATCCCAGTCCAAGCCAATAAAGAACTTTCTATCAGTAGTTGGTTAATAGAAATGGAAGAGGTTAGGTTGGAAAAATTGTTACAGAACCACACCCAGGCTTTTGCATGGGAATACAAAGACATGAAAGGAATCCATCCCAGTGTTTGTACACACCATATTTATAGTAAGGATGTCCGACCTATTCGGCAATCACAATGAAGAATCAACCCAGCGTTAAATGACATAGTAAAGGAAGAAATTGAGAAAGTACTGTAGGTAGGATTCATTTATCCCATCTCTGACAGTCAATGGGTATCGCCATTAGTAATAGTGTCCAAAAAGAATGGAAAATGGTGAGTCTGCATAGATTATAGGGAGCTGAACAAAGCTACAAAGAAGGATTATTTTCCACTCCCTTTCATTGACCAAGTCCTAGACAACCTAGCTGGAAGTTACTATTTCTCCTTCTTGGATGGTTTTAGTAGCTACAACCAGATCCAGGTAGCTCTAGAAGATCAGGAGAAGACAACCTTCACCTATCCATGGGGGACATTTGCCTACAGAGTCTTGCCATTTGGGTTATGTAATGTACCAACCACATTTCAATGTGCTATTTTGGAAATATTTTTTGATCTAGCGAATACCTGTGTAGAAGTCTATATGGACAACTTTACGGTGCATGGTAAAACCTTTGATGAAGCCCTGAATAGTTTAAATAAGGTACTTGAAAGATGCAAAGAACACCAGCTATCTTTAAACCATGAAAATGCTTCCTCATGATGACCAAGGGAATTTTACTTGGTCACCATATCTCACAGGAGGGATTGAAATTGGATCCCAAAAAGGTCGAAATCATAGTAAAAATTCCCCCTCCTCAAACTCAAACTAAGGTAAGGAGCTTTCTGGGATATGCTGGCTATTACAGAAGGTTCATTGAAAATTTTAGTTGAAAACCTGACCCTATGTTCACTTTGCTAAAAATGGATTCCAAATTTAAATGGACACAAGAATGCCAATAGTTGTTTGAGGCCATCAAAAGTACCCTCATAACAGCTTTAGTAATAAAAGGACCAAACTGGGGAGAACCATTTCACATCCACACAAATGCTTCCAATCAGGCCATTGGGGTAGTATTAGGACAATTGAGTGAGTCTGGAGGTATGCATGTAATATATTACATCAGCAAAAACTTGAACCCAGTCGAGAAAAATTAGACCACAACTGAAAAAGAATTTTTGGCAGTAGTTATACTATCAATAAATTTTGCCACTACATCACAAGTCATAAAATCTTCATACACATTGATTATGCAGCCATAAGATATCTGATGAACAAGGTTGTAGTAGGAGGTAGAATTATCAGATGGCTATTATTATCGCAAGAATTTGACATAACCATTTTTTATAAACTAGGCAAAGATAATGTTGTTGCTGACTTCTTTTCTAGATTGAATGTGCAAGGAAATAATGAACCAGTGGATGATACATTTCCTAATGAACATTTGTTCTCTATCTTTATACAATCTCTATGGTTTGCTGATCTGGCTAATTATCTGGTTTCAGGAAAATGCCCACAACACTTCAACTTGAAAGAAATCAGACGGCTAGTTCAAGAGAGCTCTAGATACAAGTGGGTAAATGGTTTTCTATTTAAAAATTGTCCTGATCATGTATTACATCAGTGTGTGCAGGAAATAGAGGTGTATGACATAATCCATGCATGTCATGATGAACCTTCTGGGGGACACTTTTCAACCATCAAAATAGGGTACAAAATCCTAGGAGCTAGATATTTTTGGCCAACAATGACCAAAGATATTCACCAATATGTCAAGCAATGCGATCAATGTCAATGAATGGGACATCCAACCTTCACCACATAGATGCCACTCCATCCCCAAGTGGCTTTAGAACCATTTGAAAAATGGGGGATAGATTTTGTCGGACCAATTGGCCCACGATCCAGAGGAAATCACTACATACTAGTCTGCACAGACTATGCCACCAAATGGGTTGGAGCAAAAGCACTACCAGCAGCAAAGGAGGAGAAAGCTCTAGATTTCTTGTACAAACATATCTTGCAGCAGTATAGAGCACCCAGAACTCTTGTCTCTAATCAGGGACCACAATTTATGTCTGGCATGATCAAAGCATTCCTGGAAAGATATCAGATCAGTCATAGGAAATCTTCTCCATATCATCCACAGAGCAATGGTCAGGTTGAAGTAACAAATAGAGAATTGGAGAATATTCTCACCAAAACCATCTCAAGCAAAAGGACAGATTGGGCTGATAGAATGACAAAAGTTGTCTGGGCTTATAATACTACCTGGAGGTCAACAACTAACTTCACGCCATATGAGTTAGTTTATGGAAAGCACCCAGTGCTACCCATTGAATATGAGGTAGAGATATTAAGGACATCACTTGAAGTTAGCATTGATTTGACCGAGGCACAGTAACAAAGGACATTATAGTTAAACAGGCTAGATGAGATGAGAATGGAGGCACTTCAACATATGGAATTAATCCAACAATAAAGGAAAGAATGGCACAACAAGCACATCATCAACAAGCACTTCAAGTAAGGAGATTGGGCCCTGTTGTATGATTCTAAATACCAGGATCTAAGAGGAAAACTACATACCAAATGGTTGGGGCCCTATGAAATTCAAGAAACCTTCAACAATGGAGCTATCCAGTTAGTTCCAATTGATGGAGATCATAGAGTTTTTCTAGTCAATGGACATAGATTGAAGCTGTATCATAGACCAACATCTAAAGAAGAATTCTCTACTAAAATTCAGTCTCAGATAGAACATTTCTCTGTGGAAGATCTTTCTTCCATGGGAATCGTGCTCTAAATGATGATTCTTGAATGAATAAAGTAGTTGAGGTTGAAAACCATAAATGGCGGCCTCTCCTATCAGAAAACATAAATAAAATAAAATAAAAATAAAAAACTCAGGCAAATGTTGAAAACCAGTAATGGCGGCTTTGCCTAGAGGAAAGACTGAAATCCAGCAATGGCAGTCTTTTCTTCAAAATTCCCTTCCTTTTCAATAAAAATCTTTTGCAGATTCTACAGATCCAGATGGCTTCAGATAGCTCCAGACGACTCCAGATGAATACCAAGTGGGTACCACCTTCTCAAATACCCTTGGGCACAAGACCAATGTGTGGCAGAAATTAATTCGGTAAAAATTTGAAGTGACATAGTCAAGGTCATGGGTACTTTACGTAGCTATACTCTCTTCTCAAAACTTATATAATTATTTTAATGTGTATAACTATGCCACGTGTTTCAAAAAGTAACATCATGCAGCTTCAACTTTTGGCACTCAAAAATAGCAATCACGACAATGATTGTGGACTAACATGTGGAAATAAGGTACTTGACAGCGAATCTTGTGTATTCTCGAAGGAGATCGCAGTACTTGGTCATTAAGACAGGTGAGTTTTAAATTATTGCCAAAAATAGAATAAAAGCCTAATTTGCAAAATCATAATAACAGTAATGATGACCAATTAAGGGGGAAGTTCATCAGAATTGACATAAAGCCATAGTGAAATGGTGCCAGCTTCATAAATGCATAGAAGGCAATTAAAATAGCAGCTCTAAAGAAAAATTTTGCATGCGCAACCCTACGGCAACACTTTGGAGTATCCACCATGAGTACTAAAAGGATAGCTAGAATAAATGCCAACCTGCATGCAATAATTTCTTCCAACAAATCTATAGATGGCAACTCATACTTTGATAGCTTCCTTCTTCGTCGAGCCAAAGTAAAGAAAGTTTTCAATAAACCAAAGTAGCAGTGTAAATTCCTTGCTGTAGATTGAATTTCTTCAAACTAGAGTAGTAGACAAAGAGATAATCACCAGACATGGGACACAAAAGGAAGGCAGAACTAGAAAATGCAATCATTGACGATGCCAGTGCTTAGATTTTCCAACAGGCGAGTGGCTCAAGTTCTTACAGAAGTTCAAGGGTTTCGAGGAGGAATTGGTCCAAGAATTTGTCAAAAATTTCCACATGACATTCACAACTGTAAAAGGGGTAAGGATTCAAATCAATTCTACTATAATTAGTCAAATTTCTAGAATAGCTACAGTAGGAGTTGATTTCTTTGCTGCTAAACCCTCGTATGAGGAGTTAATTCAGAACTTCCATGTCACTCCAGAGCCCTTGCCTCGATACATTGTTAGCAAAGGTGCCACAAAAGGCATCGACAAGAATAGTCTTCTGGATCCATGGAAGATTGTAGTCCTATGGGTTATGAAGTTCTTTACCTATGATGGCCAGTATGGGACTGTACTCAGCCCTGGAATGAGATTGATTACACACCTAAGGCATGGTGCCAATAATCTGCAATTTTTGATAAACATCCTGTAGGAGTTCAGGACAACACTGAGAGGGGGGGTGAATCAGTGTTGTATAAATTTTAACCTTTTGCAAATTTAACTTTCAAGACATGAAGAAAGAAAGATATCATTTGTTACACACATGTGCACATAACTGAGAATGAATGATGAGATTAAAATCTCATGAATAAATCATACACACAAACAGAGAGAAAATCAAGACATAAGAATTGCACGAGTGGAAAACCCTCTAGGGGTAGAAAAACTGCTCCAGAACTGCCTCACTGGCTTAACTGATAAAACATGCCTCACTGGCTACAATACGTGTCTCACTGACAAATGTTAAGGTCTCACTGACCTGTAAGCCTCACTAGCATACTGTTTAGAAGCACCAGCTTCAAGGAGCACCAAACAAACTGAAAACAAGAATTCAGAGGGTTTCTCTGATTCAATACAAAACATTTCTTCTCTCATGTGTCTGTCAAATGTCCATTCTGTTCAAAATCAATCCTACATCCAGATACACTCAACAACACTACATTTCTCTGTATGTTTCATCTCTGTCTCACTAATCATCCCATCTATGCACTTGAACAACTATTATATGTAAATTGGATGTCTTTTCACCTTTCACATTCTGCACAGTCATTTGCTCTCACTAAAGATCATTTTGTCCTTTCATCTTCTCTTTTTAATGTCTTCAAAAACAATGCATCTTATATTGTCACCTGCAAAAATAAAAGAACATATATTTAATCCAAAACCTTTCACATTCTTCAGATTCACAAAACCAAAATCCCATTTATATTTCCTTTTAGAGATGAAAGAATATCTTTTCATATTTGAGACCTTTCATTTCAATTTCTTCATCTCCCTACAAATAAACTCTTTATCTTCACAAAATATTAACAACCAACTTCAATACATTATTTTCTCCCTGATTCATAAAATAGAATTCTTTATTTTCTTACAAGACAAATCTTCTCCATGAAAACCTTTTCAATACCTACATAAAACCATCTAAAAATAGGATCATATAATATCAAACCCTATTGAAAACTCTTCATATTCTTTGCTCATATCTACAATCTCTGCATGATGTTTCATATTCTCCAAAACACAAAACCCTTCAATCTGATTATCTTCTCTGCTGCAAATTCCTTCAAACAAAATTTTCATTATCCTCTTAAAATTCTTCTTCAAAAATAATCTTCTCAATCTGCCTTATTCATCTTCCTCTACAAATAAAAAATCTTTATCTTCTCCTTCACAAGACTCTTCAATCTGCAAACATCTTCACTAAATTCCAATAAAATCATCTGATATTTTTTTAAGATCTCATAAAAACATTTCTTAAAAAAAAAACATTTTATTCTCTTCTCAAAAATATAATCATTTTGCATTATATTTTTTCATATTCTCTCAAAAAAAACAATCTCCAATCTCCATACAAAAAATCTCCTCAAAAAAATTAGTCTTCAAAAATCTTCATCCTCTTAAAAAAAATCATTCACTTTCAATTTGTGAAAAGCACAATCAAAAACATCAATAATAATATCTTCAAAGAAAAACTTCCATTTCCTTGCTTTTAGAAATGTTTAATAAAATCTGCCTCCTATATTCTTAAGCATAAACAAATCTTCATGGAAATATCCTTAAGCATACACAAAATCTACCTTAAAAAAAATTCTAATAATAATAGCCTTCTAAAAAGGCATCCCCACTATCTCCTTCAATTTATACGATGGAGAGTCTTTTTTAAAAATCAGCCTTTTTAAAAAAATCTAACTCCTTATTTTAAGGCTTTTAAAAAGAACTTATAAACTCCACTTTATAAGGAAAGCTTATAGAAAGCTTATAAAGTTAAAATAATTTCTAAAAGACCATCCACTTATAAGCTTATAAAAGAATTTATAAAAGAGTTTATAAAGCTTATAATGTTAAAAGAATTTCTAAAAGGAGTTAAACCTTGGGACCTTAAACAAAGTTTAATTTTGGCAGAGATGTATGAGACTGTCACCAAACTCAACATGTAACCTTTATCATGATTACCCAACTGATATAGAGAACACCACAACATATCTCCAAGACTATCATCAACTCAATAATCAATCAACAGTTTTAGTGATGGGGAAAACAACAATGGATTGAAATCAACTCCTTAGTATATCAACACCAAGCAACATGAACTCTGTAGATATCACCATAGCATAACAACATATGAGTGTCCTGATTCTCTCATTGCAAATCCCATTCCCTTCCAACTGTGATAAAGTGACATCAATGTACTTGTGATCCTGTAAGCACTTGAAACACCAATATAGTGAGCATGATTGGTACATGAATGTTATCAAACACTTGTAAAATTATCATCCATTTATCAAATCAATCCCAACTGACAACATCCTTCAACACTATGTGAACAACTGTGAAATGCATGACCATGAACAACCTTTGTCAATAGTACAAGTGATCCTCAAATATCCTGTAGTCCTGATGATACCTTGTGAAGATGCACAACAACTCAACTCTCTCAATACCTTTTGACATCAATGACAAACTATCACCTTCACATCCTTGCCTTTTTGCACACTATATTGATAAACATGCTGACAAAGCAGAAAAATAGAGGGTCAGGTTAGCCATGCAGGGTTAATCCATTTGATTATTAAACACCATTTCTTGTAGTAGGAAGATGGGCAAAGAAAATGGGAAGACTTTCTGGCTTTGACGCCAAGGAAAAAAAGAACAAAGCACTCTTCTACTACTGTGTCTATATCTGGCGAGGCCATTGCCATGTCTTCAAATGCTTCTGAAGTCTACTTCAAAAGGCTCTAAAAAGGTGTAGAGCATTAGCACCAACAGGCTGAAGCAGCATCCTCCAGACCTGCACAGATAAGACACTATCATACTTTTATTATTTCTTCGGATGAGGAAGATATTGAACTAGTCCCCATTGCTCTGGCAAGTTAGCAAGGCAGTCTGCAAAGAACATAAGAAGCAGCTGAGGAGAGTGGCAGAAATGATATTCCCCCAAAGGTAAAAGAAATAATTGAGGAAGGTGGCGGTAGTGGCATTCTGGTAGCAATTGTTGAGCATGATGCTCCAGAGGCACCAGAGAAGAAACCATTGCAACATGGCCCCAGATAGGGCAAATAGGTCATGACAGAGAGCTCCAGCTCTGAGGATACCACGGTATAGGATACCCAGCATGCCCTTGCCATTTCAAAGATTGAATTTGAGCTAAAGCAATGTAGGGCATAGTTGGTAGCCTTGTCCCAGCAAGTAAAAGCTAAAGATGAGAAGCTGGTGGCAGAAAGGGCGAAGGCCACTGGGGAAAAAGAAGAAAAGGAGAAAGAAATTGTTTCTTTGAAAAAAGAGGTGGATAATCAAGCGGGCATGATTGCCCAAAAGGACAAGCAAATCGCCAGACTAAAATAGACTGCAGCCTAGCAAACCCCTGCCACCACATCCTTAAATGTTTATGCACAAAATTTGTAGTTAACTAGAGATAAAAGGCAACTCAGGGGTGAAATTGCAAAGCTCTAGAGAGAGTTGGAGACCTTAAGGCAAGAGAAAGCAAAGGTAGAGAAAAATCTAGCTCTCACTTGTGAAACAGGGGAAACCCTATTGGTACAAAGAGCACCCTCAAGTGTGTATGCTCTTTTTCTAAGAGAACAATTTATGAGATGGAAATTGTTACGCATTAGTTGCAATTTGCCTTTTGATTTTGAGAATGAAAAAGAATTTGTTGAATGTTACCTTCAAAACCCACCAAACCAAAGGAACCTTCTCTATGAGTTTTTCCAACATGGCCACATTCTAGGCCATGTCACTACTTCTATGCTACATCTTTATATAGGGGAACTCCAAATCTGGAGCTATCTGTCCCTATTGAGAAACAACAGATTATGGGAAGACAGAATGGAGGAGTATGAGACTACTACTGGGACAATTGGCCTGCTAATGAGGCATGAATGCCCAAAGACCACATGGTTCAGAAACACTTTCAAGGAAAATGTTTAGAGGCAGGGTATCACAAGCCAACGTATACAAAATTTGAATTCTTGTATTGCAGATTTCTTTGTTGTTGCAGATTACCTTCCCAATGCCGATGTGTCAAGATGTAGAGCATGGTTTGAGACACTTCCCAATGTATTGAAAAGAAGGGAACATGTTTCCCCTGCAAACATACGATGGATGATCGTGAAAGTTAGGAGACTCATTCCAATTATTCAACAAAAGCAACAAAACTAGATAGGAATGAGGTTTAGACCCCCACTGTTGCTCATGCTAGCACCTAGGCTCAACCATCTCAAGGTGAACCAATGCCACAGAAAAAATTCAGCAAATGGCACAGCAAGATTCAAGAGAATGACGGGTTCCATCCCAAGGGAAGATAATTGTTCTAATATAGTGATGAGACTACAATTGCAGCACAATAATGGAGGGAAAAAACATACTTGATGGGGCAATACAGTAGAGGCCATGAGGGCATGGCAAAATCTAAGTGGGGAGGAGATGATGAGCCAAATAATTGACTCATTTAATTATCAATATTTTCATTCTCTGACAAACTTTTAAAAACATATTAGCATATAAATACATATTATTATAATTATATTTGTCTTGAGAATTGATTATGTTTATGTTTTGTTTCCATTATGCTTTGATGAAATCTCTTTAATTTTGATACTTGAATGACATTTTCTATGTGCATATCTCATAATTTGTGGTATAAGTTGTGGATGTTAAATAAGGATTGCAACAATTGAACTTCAGCTAAACTCTAGATAGCTTCGGAGGCTAATAGTTCCTAAGTGTCATCCTCCCCTGAGTCGATGACTTCTAGCAAATGCTCCTGGAGACTCTCTAAAACCTGCAACACGTCCAAACCAGTGCCTCAATCCTGACTGCAACTCTTGATCACACCGCCATGTCACTAAACTTGGTGACCCAGATAACCGATGGCAGACATCAGTTCCAGCTATCACTACCACTAGGCACCCCACTATTTTAGGGAACTCATGGAGTTCGCCCTACTAATCACCTTATTCAAATCATGGATCTAGAGTTCCTTGCAACTAATTGTGTAGTTAAGAAAATAATACAGCTGGCTATTCTAGTTCCAGTTCATAGGAATTAGTTAGTAACTAGATTTTCCTTTCAATAAGCATACAACTGGTTGTTCTAGTTCGCTGCAGTTAGAATCACAATTAGTATCTCTTTCCAATAAGGTTCAATTGTATAAGTAGAAGAGCCATCACACCCTTTTTAAGTTAGTTCATGTTTTTCATCAATTGGTTGTTCATCGCAGTTTGTTTTTAGCAGAAGGAAAACTTCTGAGTTTAGGCATGTATGTTCTTTGAATGAGAATAAAATGCAAATGAAGGGAGATTTCTTTTGAAAGAAGCTGTTAGGCAAAGAGGATCGTCTCTAGCTAGGAAAGTAGGGCCCACTTCCCCATCTTGGAGGAGATCTCTTGGTATTCTATTTGTGTTATTTTTGTTCCTGTTAATTTCCTTGTAGCAAATTGTTATATGTGTTGTTTCCTGTTATCTGTTCTCACCTACAGGTTTATTCTTCAAAAATAGAAAATCATAAAAATTAGATTTGTTATCTCTTTAATCACTGTGATGTTCAAAGTATTACATGCCTAAGAAGTAACAATAAATTTCATTTCTTTTCATCTCTCATTTCTGCAAGTGTGTTCATTTCCAGCAACTAGATTAAACCTTCATTTCAGCACGTGTGTTTATTTCAACAATGTTAGAATAGTTTTGTTCCAAGAAAGATTGTTTCTTTTCAAGCAAATTAAGGTAGTTTATTTTATGAGAAAGAAGATTAAAACTTGAACTGTGCAAGGGTCCCTAAACCAATCCTTGGTCCTCAATCGTTCCATTCCAAAACCCCCCCAACAAACTGTCTTATCACAAATCACTCCAGACACCTCCGGATTGATAAAGAGTAAATGATGATGTATTAACAAAGCCTACTCTGACCTCATCAGTTGACATATGCTTGGCGCATGCTCTCATGATCTCCTAATTCTCTATGACAGTTGATATGCAGTTGATATACTCTATGTAGTTGATATGCTCGTAGTATATGACAGTTCATATTTGATGTGCTCATGATATGTCATACTTGGCATATGACATGATACTATAATAGTTTTGGTATGGTATGCATTTCAGTTATATTGATCTCAATGGAACTTTACAGATGCATACTTTTCTCTACAGGTGCTTGTTGATTATTATATCATTGGTTTCATCTTTTGACATTACAGTGACGGTATCATTTTGGTATTCTTAGTTTGCAATTATAGTGAGCTCATTTGGTGTTATGATATCATTTGTGTCATGAGACAATTTGATCTCAAGATTATTATGTCATGAGCAGTGCAAGGATAAGCCAAGGTTTAAAATTATTTGACACACTATTTGCCTTGCTTTGTTGTCATCTTTGTTATGCTTTGTTGCAGTAGTCAGAGACAAAGATTCCATGGAATATCTTGAAATCCTTGTCAAGGATTGAATGTGACTGTATATGACAGTGATTTGCATCACTGTTTCAGGCATCAGTATATTTGCTTTAGATAGTTTAATATTGTATTGTGCAATGCATATTTCAGTGGTAATGTGCAAGCAGTGCAAATGACAGAGATGATATTGACTGACTAGTCAAATGCAAATATAACAATCTAATAACCAAGGAGTCTGGAAATGAAGACTAGGGCAGCCTAACTACAGATGCTTATATCAACAAAATAGTGCAGCAGGACTATATGATTAGGTTTATGTTGAAGAAGAATAATAGGTGGTAAGAAGATTGGTAAGTAATGGAGGAGATTCCTTGAATAGTACATTCCTTTGTCATTGTTGTCAAAGGGGGAGTAATAAGGTGCAAACTTGGAAATTGTTGACATCAATGCCAAAGGGGGAGATTGTAGAAGTATTGGCATTGTTTTGTCATTGATGTCAAGGTTTATGACAGGATGTTTGTGTTTCATGATGCCATGATGATGATAAGGTGATATAGTGTTTGTTGATACTTCAAAGTATTCTCTAAAGACCTTATGATTGCAAAAGGTGTCTTTTCCAAGGTTTCAGTGTCATCTTGATTGCAAAAAGTGTATTTTCTATGAGATGCTTATGATGAGACTCTAGATGCTGTCATGGAGTAGATTATATTGTTGGTGTAAGTCAAAGGATCATGTCATGCTACTAATGTTATGCAAGAGGTAGAAGGATCAAGAGGTAGAAGTGGTGTTGTGCTTCAAGATGGTGTTCAATTAGGTTGCTTTATCATGCTTCAAGGTGTTCATGTTATCTTCATGGAGCAATTAGTGTTGTACTCAACGGGTTATTGGTGTAGTGGGCTTTGTCAAGAGGAGTTCATAATGTTACATTGGTATTCATGCAGATTATCCTCATGTCACTCAATGTCAATGGTCATTCCTTTTTGAGTCTGTATGGTTTCATGTTTTATGTTTATCTCTTCATCTATCATGCTTTTCTTAGGGTGGCACTTAATGTCAAAAGTATGATATGTTTCAAGATGGATGTGGTAGAGATCAAGATGTATGTTTTCATGTTCATAATTAGGTCATGTAAAAGTAGGAGTTGAGATACTTCCTGGATCCTCAGGTTGTGCATAGTTGCTTGTCAACATCTTTATCAAGGTGTGTTGTTTATTAGGGTTCTATAATGATCTCAAAATGTTTCACCATCTTAAACTCTAAATTCATTTTTGATATACATTCTGAGTTTAATTCTTAGGTTTTATGCTTCTTTATATTCCTCTGCAACAGTTAGGGCATCATGTTTGCTTCATTTTGTACATTGTGCTACTAGTGATCACTTAATCTTGTTGTGTCTAAAACCCCAATGTTTACTTCTTTGATGTAGAACCTTGTCATAGCCCTGATTCAATTAACTTGGTTTGACACAGTAAAGGTATACTTTGTATTCAAGTTGATGGTTTCAATAAGCTTTCCATCTCTCAAGTCCTAAAGATTATGTGCTAAGTTAGGGTTTAAGACACTAAAACCCTAAGCAACTAAAGTAACTCTTTTGCCCCATGGAGCCCATCATTTAAGTCAAGTTACTTTTGTTTTATTTTTTAGTTGACCTTTGATTATAAGTTGTTTCCTTAAAATTCACCCACTAAAGGGTCACCTCGACGTGCCTTTACTGGCCCTTCATACCTTGTCAACCGGTATAGCATGTAATCTAAAATAAGCTTGAGCGCCAAGAAGAGATTAAGGGCTCAGATTAAATTCTTCAAAGATACCAAAGATGATATCAATGATGAAAATCTAAAAGGCATTCAATCAACAATGGATCTCCATTGAAGTTTAACTTGACGGGCAGTTTGTTGGAGGGTAGTTTCAACTACTTTGTAATCATTCATATTCAGCTTTCTTAACGAATAAGTGTGCCAAAAAAATTATGATCTTGGTCTGGGTAATATATTATGTGGAGAGGTTTGGATTGAAGTGAAATAGAAAGTAAAATCTATCTTTCCATATCAAAATTATGTAGATTTGTTAAGAATGATAGTGGCTTTGAGCAGATATAAAGGATGTGCAATGATTTTATGAAGGCTAGTGTATTTTGAAGAATAGATTGAAGGAAGACAAAAGGTTTGTTGATTAAACTAGAAGCATGTTCAAGGGTATGCAAGGAGATTTAAGAAAGGTTAACTCATCAAGCTATATGTGATGTTAAGGGAATAAAAAGGAGCAATCTTATATGCAGGTTTTAAGGGGCAGAAAATTGATATTGTACTTAAGCTAAAGACATTGTGTTTTGAAGATAAGGGCATTCAACATTCTTGTAGATTCAGACTGATCAGGAACTAATATAGAGGTCAAAGGTTTCCTAATGAATGATAGAAAGTTTTAATTCAAAGATTTGAGATGTTGTCTTTTGGAGCATTATGATCAGGAATTCTTGACAAGGTAAGACATGTGATTGTGATTGTTTGTAGAAGAAATATGAAAGGTTTGATATAACATGTTTGTGCATGATCTATGAGGAAATGTCATAGTATATATACATTGATGATGTAGAGACTATTTTAGGATTGACATTGAATGTATAATTGAGAAAAATAACATCTTGCAGAGATTGAGAAGTATATTGTGCTACAGTGAAACAAAGTGTCTCTCTGTGTTTGTTTTCTTTTTCAATCAAATCAATGATGTACTTCACCAATGAGGTAGATACAAGCCAGTGAGGCAGATGCAAACCAGTGAGGCAAATTGCATAAAAGGGTTAGTGAGACCTTGTTTTGTTAGTGAGAGACTCATCAGCCAATGAGGTCATGTACATGTTAATTTCCATGACTAAGCCAGTGAGGCAGTTTTGAGTGGTTTTTCTTCCCTTAGAGGGTTGTCCACTCGTAAAATCTATTGTGTCACAGTCTCAATTGTTGTGTGAGTCATTTGTCTATCTTTTTTGTTAGACACCTTGCTTTGATAAGTTATATTGGCATAAGTACTTTCTCTCTTCAAGTTTGATAAAAAGTAAATAAGTTTTGTTTTGCTACAACACTGATTCACTCCCCCTTTCAGTGTTGTTTGTACTCCAACAATATATATATATATATAATATATTATATTCTTATGTTTGTAAAATATGTAATTATAATGCCTTTAGAGAAATGAAATTATATTGCTAATATTATCCATTTGATATATTTGAATTATATATATATATATATATATATATATATATATATATATATATATATATATATATATATATATATATGTTTCAAATAGCATGTTGGGCATTTCCATAAGGCACGCGGCCTAGAAGCTATCGTGGTCAGCGTATGAAGCGCTCAACATAGTGGCACGTATGAGCAGGCTGTTTGGAGGCCATAGTAGTTAGGAAATAAAGGCTATGTCTAAGCCTATTCTAGCACTTATGAGAGCTCATAAGTTTGAACCTTTTGAATAATGCTTAGTAAGTTTAAAACAAACTCTTTATTGGCAAATTTGACTTTATCTTGAGCACTTGAGGGAGTTGATAAACCAGTTATTTGATTTGAAAGAGTTTTGCACTACTTTTCAAATGTGAATTTGACCATTTCCAAGGAAAGCATTTTTACTATATATTTGGGAATGTGGCTTTTAGGTGGCAATTTTATGGAGAGGGTTGTATGTTTTAGAAGTCTAATTTTGTTATGGATTGACTATGTGTAATTATTTTTGACACCTCTAAATTGGTTGCTAATTAAGTGGAGTGGTGGCATTTTTCCTAGCTAGTTTGTAGCTTGATCTCTCTATGAGTTTTGGTATATATAGAGGTGCTCACTCTCATTCTAAACACACAAGTTGCAGCCAAGAGCCTTCTTATTCTTGCTATTGAGTTTTGAGTTAGTTTTGAGTGTTTTGTCATTTTGTTTTCTTGGAGAGTTGTTTTACTTGGAAGCAAGGTCTAGTGTGTTGGAAGGAGCTTGAGCAAGGAATCTTCATTGATTTGTTGGAGCTATTATCACATGCATGAGGATTTATGTTTTATTATGCTTCTCTATTTTGAATGGCATTTTGTGTTGTTGTTATGATAGAATGAATCGTGTTATCTATTTGATTGCTTACTTGAAGGTATATTATATATATTTAAATAGTAATAGTTTTGTGTTATGAATTAATCTCCTTAGTAGGAATTTGTGACTAGATGGGATTTTTATGATTATTTTGGGTATGGATAGATACTTGTATAAAGGGAAAAGAATAGTAAACTATAGATAGATTTACTTCTTCATTTGTGTCTTAATGAAAACTTGGAATAGGTTAACCTTGGGATATGTGATCCATGGAAGAGGTAGATAACCTACTATAGAGATTGTTGTCCTTGCAAATCAAGATAGAAGGGTGGGTGAACGTGTGACGTCCATTCCAAGTTAGGGGTGATGAAACTTTGGCTAAAGTAGTGTAAGTAGCCACTGCTTACACTATTAGTTCAATGTGATCTAGGTTTACATACTAGGAAGGGCAATCATGCTTGTAGGTTGTAGCCACAATTATGATGGTACTAGTTATGTAGGACACAACACCTTGCTCAATTTAGTCTTATCAATGAGGTTACCATAACAATCCCTTCGTCGAAGGGTAGGGCCATTTACCAGTTTGGTAAATGTGTGGGGGACCGCAGATAGTCCATGGATGGAGGAAATGCGCTTGAGTGATGCTTTCCCTCATGCAGTTGGTAGCCTAGAGTTGAAGACAGACAAAGTGAAATTATGTATCTCTATTATCTCATGAAGCTTGTATGTATCTATGTTAAGAAAAAGTTGTAATGAGAAATATTCAATTATTCTATTAAGGAAATGTAATTTGATTTATGTAATGGGAGTTTGAAATATGTTTCAAATGTGCATTTATCAAATTAATTAAGGAAAATTTTTATTGTTTTCACTATTAGTAACTTAATCATTATCTTTTCAAGTTAAACTTAGTAAATCTTAGTTGGTAGAACAAGTGGCATGTTACACTTCCCCTTACTGCTTCACCCGTATACTCAACAATTTACATCTGAGAGTCTTTTTAACAAAGTTATCAAAAATATATACTCCACATATGTACATAGCAGTAACAAAAGTTGTTTACAGAGAATCAAAATGTACAACTTAGCTTGAGGAGGCCAAACTGCCTTGATTGGAGTCCTTCAATTTTGTAAGGTCTGTCTCTAGATCCTTCTTTGCTATCTCCCACTCCTTAGCAAAGGAAAGTACTCCACACTAATTTTCAAGCTTCACATAGAGTTATTCACCTTCATTCAGAGAATTGGGTACCAAATTCTATTGTAGAAGTTTCTCTGCATCAACCAAAATCCCATTCAAAGAAGTAAGTCTTGCACTTACTATATCTTGGAGATGATAGTTCTGCATTAATATCTTATCTTTTTTCTCCTACAACTGAAAGAATTATCCATGCAAATTCTCAATTACTATCCTTTTTATTCCATCTGTATCTCCCATTGGATCATAAACACCAGAGGTATGAGCAATTTGAGACTCTATTGAGTCCATATGATCCTTTATACTCTTGGTGGAAACATGCCATTTCAAGAAAAATTGGTACAAGGCTTTTGCTTCTCCCACACAATCCTAAATATCTTTAAAATTGCTCTGCAACTTATCATGTGAAGTAGTGCATTTGTTGGAGACATCTATCAACCTCTTGTCATTTATCTTTTGATTTACTTCCTTTTCCTATTTCTCCTCAAATCCAGTAGAATATTCCTTACAGGAATCAATTAGTAATCTTAGTTGTTCTACACCGGATAAAGAATTGTTAATATTTACACTGAGAAGACTATCTTGCAGTACTTTTACTGCTTCATCAATCAATTCAACACTCTTTTGGTGAGTTTGTATGATCTCCTTTCTTGCAAAGGCATGAAATACATCACCAATTTGTATTTTATGCAAAGGTGATATTTTATCCATGTCAACCTATCCTTGTTGTATGGGAACTTGTAATAACTATGCTGACACCACATGTTAAAACTAAAACTACATATCCAACAGATCCTTAAAAGAATCTCCAAATTCACTGGAAGATTTTTCTTTCTCTCCGCTGTAGTGAATAGCTTTCTCTTGCTTTGCATCCTTTTTATCTTTTAGAGGAGGCAACCCTTGTTTAGATTGATCTTTTTCCTTGTCACCAATGCTATCCTCTGCTTTTTCATCTTTCTTCTTAGTTTTTTTTTATTCATCTTTCTTCTCATCACCGACATGCTTGTCTGTGTTATCCAGAGGAGACATATTTTCTGTGTTCTATGCCTTATGTATCTCCGGGTTGCCTTGTACAACCTCTTCTTTAGCATTCTTCTTTGGTTCCAGAGGAGGGAGGTTGTTTGTAATAACATTTTCTTGAACATTACCTCTAGCAGCAAGCATATTAACTTTCAGAACTGATACATCATGCACCATTTCATTTTCTTTGATCAAATCCAGAGCCAGATCTGCAACTTTTTGCATTGTTTCATCCTTAAGTCTTTATATGTCTTCCTTATCCTTTATCATTAGAGTACTAACTCTCTATTTTGTTTTGAATTCTCTATTATAGATTTGAGCCAATTTGGCTCTATCTTCATCAGTAAGAGTGGAACCAACTTTCTCTAAGACAAAAGTTCTAATTTTTGCATCTTCCTCAACTGCTTTTTATCTTCTAGCACTTAGAACTTCTTTTAAGTCATCTAGAAGCTGACTCTCAATGTCGCTTAAACTAGTATTATATATAATCATGTACTTTGCAATAGCTTCTTCAATAGTATATTTATCCTCATTATTTGATTTAGTGTACATTTTTGTTGTCTCTTTTAAACAATCATGTTCTAAAATATTAGTAAACAATGCATCTAACTTTAGAGGACCATGTTCCCTTACCGGAGGGGATTTGTCCTTCTTCTCCTCCTTGCCCTTACCCTTGGTAGACTTTTCTCCTTCATCGGATTGTGTTTCTCTTTTCTTAAAGATAAATCCTTTCTTTTCCTTCTCGACTTCTTCACTTTCTGTGTCAAGATAAGGTCATTTTTTGCTTTCTTAGCACTTGTCTCTTCTCTGGAAGCTTGATGCACTCTTTTCTTCTTCCAGACCAACTTAGGTCTTTCCTCTTCCTCTTCTTCCTTGTCATCAGGACTAATATACTTTTCTTTTGTAGCTTTTTCTTTTACTCTTCTCCTTTTGGGAGGATGTTGACGTATAGAGGCACTTGATGCTTCTTTCTTCTCTGAACTTGTTGAATGTATGGCTCTAAAGGATTTTGAAATAGTTAGAGGTCCTAGCTGACCTTCTTGTGTTGGGAGACCCTTTCAGTGGAATAGATATGCCTTTGGATTTCTCTGCAAGGATCTTTGGTGACACTATCTCCTCTAACTTAGTCCTCATCTTCTCAACATTTTGCTTTATTTCCTTTTCCTTGTGCTTCAAATGCACTTCACATGATTTCTCTTCATAAGTTCTAAATGTTTCTATAGAGGGATGTCTTGTTTTTCTCAATATTAGCTCTACAAGTCCTGTGATTATGTCTTTTGCAACTTCATATCCCATTTCTAGAATTTGGACTGTTCTGGGTTCCACTGCTTCCATATAGCACTCATCTTTTCTAACCATGAAGATTATGTCATTCTTGTACTTCTCAACAACATTCTTTGGGATTCTTTCTATTGCTTGCATGTTTTCTTGGAATGTCTTGAAGAAACCCAACTGTAATACATAGTCACCTTCAATTGCTCCGCAAACTTTCGTAACAAGACATTTTTCACCGGTATTTTCTTTAATAGGTCAAGCATATCAACCTACACCTCATATCCATGTGTTGAAGGCATCAACACCATGTCTTTGGTAGAGGTTTGAAATTTGTCTATTAAAACTCCCCCTAAGCCAAAGCTTTCTACTTAGTTTTCAGAGGAAACATCTGTACCAAAGGCTGGCACAGCCTTATTCTTCACTTCATTTTCTTCTTTCTTTTTCCAGACCTTATCCATTTCTTTCTTCATCTCTGTTGGACCCACATTCTTCATTGGATCACTCTTCTTTACTAAATCAACCTTCACATTCTAACTTCTGCAAGACTTAGCAATATGTCCTAATTTATTGCATTCATAACATATGACATTTTGAACAAGCTTAATTCCATTCATTCTGGATCTACATTGATTAGCCTTATGCCCAAATTTATTGCATGTATAATAGTAACCATTGAAAGATGAAAACATCATACCATTATTGTAACCATTCATTATTTGATTTCTACATTCACTAGCTCTATGACCAAATTTTTGACATGTAAAACATTGACCGAAAAATGATTGAACATTTTGATTTATCCTACTTCCACATTCCATAGCCTTATGTCCAGATTTATTGCAAGAGTAATAGTAGCCAGAGTACCTTTGTGCATCTGGTTGTTTGATAGGTGGCCTCTTTAAAATTTTCTTTTGGTTCTGGACTTGTTTGTTACTATTCTTCTTGTCTTCAAACTTCTTTTGGTTATTGTTTTTCTTCTCAACATTGTTTGAAGTCTAATTTTCCTTTGAACTTTCACCCTTTTCAAATCCTAATCCTTCTTTATCCTTAGGAGCCTTTTGATTTGCAATCATTTCATCAAACAGGATGGAAATCTTCTTAAATTTGTCTTCTTGATTCTTTGATTTCTCTAATTCTGTCTTTAGGACCACAATTTCTTGTTCAAGCCTTGAGCATTCTTGAGATTTGCCTTTCAGTTTTTCATTTAGGCAACCTTCAATTCTTTTTCCTTCCTCAATTTGCACTTTTAGACTGGTGTTTGTCTCATTTGATTGATTAAGCTATTCATTTACTTCCTTGTATCTTTCTTTGAACTTCTTATTTTGCTCCCTCAACTTCTTGATGCATTCATCTACTTCCTTAATATCTTCTTCCAGATCTCTGCTTTCACATTGACTTCTTTCAAAATCTTCAAGGGTTGATTTGAGTTCTCCATTCATATCAACTATACAGTCTTCTTCAGTCAATCAAATAGTAGGAATTTCTTCTAGAGGAATAAGATATATCCTAGTCACCATGTGTTCACACTTCAAGATCTTGCTCAAGTGGTTAAGCTTTTTCCAAGGAACCAGACTTTGATACCAATTGTTGAACACTCAGAATACTAAGAGGGGATTGAATTAGTATTCTCTGAAACCACTTAAGCATTTTAAACATTCATTCCACATAGCATATTTAATTTGCAGTAAGAAAGGAAAGCATGAAAGCAACCATCAAAATACATAACACATGAACACAAGATTTTTACGTGGAAAACCTAAAAAGGAAAAAACCACAGCGAGGATTAGCTCACAATATATTATAATGCAACTGGTTACAAGTTGATACAAATGGTGGACTTGCTGTCCAAAAGAGAAGTTCTCACTACAAGTGGCTCACTGCCAAAGGACTCACTATCCTGAATAGAAAGACATAGAAGAAAGGATGGCTCATTGCCAAATATGAACTGTTAGTAATGCATCTAACTTATGCTGAAGATATGGTTCTATTGAAGCTCAAAATACTAACTTAACACACTTCATCTTCACCACAATATTATCTTACCCTTCTCTGCATCAGATTTCACACACACACACACACACACACACACACACCTAGTTTTTTGCATCACTCCCACTTCACAAAAGAAATCAATCTTGTTTATATACCGCAATTAAGAAGAACATCAAACATGTCAGCATGATAGATGTACTGTGTGACTCCTTGACCTATCGGTACACAACTTAGTCCCATATGCTTTACAGAGAGAATCAAAGTGTGTAACACATTAAGATATGTTGACATAACCTATAATTATTCCCATAATTCTACTCCATACATAATTCAACTCTACACAACCTTAAAACTTTTGGGTCAACACCACTAGTGAAGTAACAATAAAATAAACCAACTGTTTGTTCAAAACTCAATGCGTGGACCACCAAAATGCTTACCACTTGGAGAATAGATATCTCTAATATCTATAAGCTTATTCTCAAAATTGTATAGCACAATATTCATCTATGGTGGAATGCGAAGCATTCCAACATACCACTAATACTGCCATTACACTATCATTACAAAGTCTGATACTCTATCAACTCTATCTTCTATTGCAGAGGACTTCAAGACTTGAAACTTTGGATATAGACTACTTTAGTATGTACCAAGATTACCTTACAACTACATGACAAGATTCTTCATAGTGGAGCAATGTGGACCAAAAAACTGGTTCCCTGAACACTAAAGATAGTACTCTAGGACTTTAGAAAAATCTGTAGAGTAATTGGTACTTTGCTCTTATTTAGACCAACACTACTGCTTCCCTAAAATGGGTTTCCATCAATGACAACACCATATATTGTCATATTCTTCTATATACATCAGTCTCTCCATTTAGCTCATGTTGCCAACACATAAACTTCAATGGCAATCTCTCAACATTAGCTCCATCTTGTTGTTCACCCACTAGGTGCATGCTTCACCTGCCAATTGGTATGGTCCCCATACCTCTTTGGTTATTTATGAATAGTTTCTTATTTCAAAGTATTTCTCCATTTATGTAAGCCATGCCTCTATAGCATCTCTGTTTATAGTCCCATCAAATTTGGGAGGTGTAATCTTTTTCATATCTCTACATAACTCTAGAGCCAAGTGGCTTATTTTATCATCATCTTGTCTCATTTCAGAGTTATTCTCTCCATGTCCACTTTTGGTGGTGTTTTCATGACGTTCCTCATCTTCACCCTCGTGGAAGGCTTCCTTCTTGGGGTCCATTTTGACCCCTGACCTCCTGCTCTAAATTTCCAATTCTTGCCCTTGTCTCATGGAGCATAGCAAGGATCTGGTCAAGTTTTGAATCGAAGTGGCAAGAAGGTTGCCCTTCTTCTTGGCTACCCCCAGTTCTGGTTCCTGTCCAAACCATACTGTAATTTTCTTCTCCTAAAGTTTGCATGTTAAGCATTCAATTAGTTTTTCATACTATTGAATCCATTCATGAACATAAATCCATTCTCATTTATGCAATCTTAAACAAGAAAGGAAAACTTTTCCAAATTTTCAAAATTGCATTATAGTATCCATGGATCATATAATATCCATCATTTATTACAAATATTTACATCTTGCAACTGCAAGTCACTTTTTGAAAGGGAGATCTTCCCACATTCATCCTCATCCTTGAGGTTTACCAAATCAAACTTGGGAGGTGGATGTACTCGTAGGTACTCATCCATGAACTTCTGATTGATAATAGGAGCATTAGGATCACTTCCAAATGGTAAGTCCTTGGGTGCATAGGGTTTAACTAATTCATTTTCAAAGGTAGGAACAATAGCCTTAACTACTTTGTCCTTCTTTTCCTTCTCTTGCTTGATGTGTTTAATAGCATCAACGAAGGTTTTAGTATCAGATATGTTGGGAATTAAGGCGTCTCAACCTTGGTAATTCCTTGCATTTATTTATTGTAATGTATTTATTTATTACCTATTGTGTAATTAGGATGTAAATCATGTTTTGTCATCTTGTGGGAGTTGGTACGGTGATGTGTCATCCTACGTGGAAGGTGACCACATGTAATTTTGTCCTCATATGAGGAGATAGGTGTTCCACTTAGTGGTAGAGGTATTTTTCCATGTGTCGACATCCTGAATAGTGTGTAAGGGAATTTTGACCGAAACGGTTATGACAAATTCCTATGACAGAATCTATGACGTGTAAGAGTCGTAAATGGAATGTTCTGTGACAGGTGAAGACATGTGTCACAAGGCATCTTGGAAGAAGGCATCTTTGGGTGCCCCAAGGAGGGTTATGACATGTTGTAAGAGAATATGCTAGTTTTAGTCAGTGTATGACAGATTCTCTTATAGCTATAAGATATGACAGTTATGACAGATTCTAAATTTCTATGACAGTCGTAAGAGTTGTAAGAGCATCTATCATTGCCCAGCTTGGGAATAGGCGACCATATTGGGATGGGGTGTTATGACAAGTGTCATGACCATGCTGCAATGTTGGACAAGTGTCCCTAGACGTGGGTTTTGGTCCATGAGGCCAAGTTGGACGCCCATCTCAAGGAAAGCTCATTTTTGCCTTGTAACTTCTTTATATACAGGTGCTTTTAAGAGGAGATGTATTATGTGATTGACAGGTACTATTATGCTACCGGATTGTCTCCAAATACGAGTGTCGAAGACTCCTATAAAGACTTGCATTGCAAGTGTGTAGTAAACCTTATTGTTTAGATAATACATTGTGCAGGTTTTGGAGTGTGGGATTTTTCACCCAAAAGGGTTTTACCCACGGTATATCTTATCTCTCTCTTCTTTTGTCTTACATTATTGTGTTGTGTATTGTTGTAATATCTCTATTATTGGGTTAATAACACTATAATTGTAAAGGTTAAAAAGAATTTGCACACATCTCTCCTCATTAGATTAGTGTAGGAAGCGATTTCCGCACACCTAGCTTCCTTTTAGTTGGTATCAGAGCTTGATCACCTTTGGTCCTAGTTGTTGGGTAGGGGTTTTTTGAGCTAATCTTAGTTTTAGTGGGATTCTATGTAGAGCATTCTGTAATCTTGTTGCAAGAAGGAGATGGCAGGCACATCCAGAAGATTAGAGGTGGAGAATTTTAACGGCACACATTTTGAGTTATGGAGACTTAAGATGGAAGACATGCTTGTTGATCGAGACCTATGGGAAACTGTTGCCGGTGTAAAACCAACCACAATGGCACAGGCTAATTAGGATCTCAAAGATCAAAAGGCTAAGGGTCTCATAAGACTCAGTCTAGCTGATTTTGTCCTATTAAATGTCCATGAGGAGAAGACCATGAAAGACTTTTGGAAGAAGCTGGGAGATGTTTATCAGGCCAAATGCCTAGTGAACAAGCTTTTTCTAAGAAAGAAGTTGTATTCTCTGAGGATGGAGGATGGAGGATCTGTTGTAGATCACCTGAATGCTTTCAACATGTTAGTTGCACAGTTGACATCTGTTGGTGTGAAGATGGAGGAGGAGGATCGTTTTATGACCTTGCTTTGTTCTTTGCTAGATTCATGGGATCATCTTGTTATGGCTATTGGCAGCACCATATCCACTTTCAAAATGGATGAAGTGGTATCTTCACTGTTATCTGAAGAGATGTAGAGAAAGTCTTATGAAGTAGCCAAAGAGGCTCTTACGGTTTGTGGAAGACCTAAGGAGAAAGAGAAAAAGAAGGACAAGAAAGCTGAGAAGAGTAGATCCAAATCCTATGGGAGATCCAAATCTCCTGGAAAGTCCAAGCCTCTCTGTTGGAACTGTGGAAAAACTAGGCATTTCTGAAAGGAATGTAAAGAGGAAAAGAAGAAGAAGAAGAAGAAGAAGAAGAATGTCCCAGATTCAGATTCTGACAAGTCACAAGAAGATGATGATGCCTTCATCGCATCCCTGGCCACCCATGCATATGATGATGTGTGGTTGATTGATTCTGGTGCATCATTCCACATGACCTCACGTCGAATCTGGTTCATGAAGTATGAAGAGTTTGATGGTGGAAGAGTGTACCTAGGTGACAATTCTCATCTAAAGATTGTTGGTCATGGAAGAGTCTCAATTTGATTCCCTGATGGACAAGTGAAGGGGATCACTGGAGTCATGCACATCCTAGGCTTGGCACGAAACCTGCTTTCTGTAAGTGTTGGGATGAAATATTGTCCTCCTTTTATATAGTTTCCATATGTTTTAAAGTCCTTTTTCTATATGGTTCTGCAAAGACTTCATATACATTACCTCTATTTTATGTTGTTTCATATATATACTTTCCAAAGACTTAGACCCTATGCTGATAAATGAACTCAGGTAGTTATATTATCAAATGGATGATTTAAATTATTAATATGTATGAAATATAGATAGGATTTTATAAGTTTATTATGAGAGGTTGTTTTGTATATATGTTGGAATGATTAGTCCTATTTAGCCAGATAAAGAATCTAAGGAGAAGTAATTACAATAGGATACAGAACAGAGGAATCAATGAGAATGTGGTCCAAGTACCAGACATACCGATCGGTGGAGACAAACGTGGTCATCAAGGGAGAATAAACGCAAGAGAGAAAGAAGACTCATTCTAGGAATCTCACCAAAGTTTATGAATCTTATTTATGAGCTGTTATGGTTAGAATTTCTATTTGGATAGGACTCTGTTTCCTTTGTTCCAGTTAATAAGTTGACCTCAAAAACAATATCCTGATGTCCAAGAATGAATTGATGATCGCAATTAGTTAGAAGGTTGCACAAGACTCTCCCATCTTTATATAAGTTAGGGGATGAGTTCGTTGATGTTGGTTGTTATGTTTCACTTTCCAAATAGCCGTTACTTTGTTACAGTTCTTAGTTATTCCAGACATGTTATAATTTTGAATAAGATCTGAAGAAGATTCTATCTTAGATATGATTTGAATTAACCTGTATGTTATGGGATGTGTAAAGATCTGAAGTAGATTTAATCTTCAGGAAAAGTGAGATAGTTCCCTGAGCTAGCCACTCAAGGTACTAACTCTCACTTTGCATGTTTTCTTATTTATTCCTGCATTCTTAATTAATTTGTTTCATTCTATCTTCTATGTTATATTGTAAGCAAGTAAGAACTATTGATTGATATTTTCCCGTAGTTGTGATTCATGAGTAAAGTGCACATTTTTAATCCTCTGAAGGTTAGTGTTATCATTTTCATCATTTCTGAGTTGTTAGATTCAAATTGTGATTTTCTGTTAAATACAGTTATCTTCAACTTCTACTGAAGGCACTCGTAGCCACTAGAAATTTAGATTGTTTTGTTGTTTTCCATTTTCATTTACTGTTTTACATTTCTATACATTCTAGTAAGTAAGACTAGGTAAGATAAGATTAACTTAGATTAGAAATGAGTCTTGAAGGCATAGATAGTGCAAGCATCATCACAAGCTTCCACTCCTCAGTTGATAATTCAATGTAGGAATGCAATGATAGTGGACTGTTCATTTAGGTTAAACCTTGAATTTTATTTAAGTCTACAACACATTATTTTTTCCTCTACATTTTTGGCACTGTTGCTGGGGATGGTGCTATCTTCATAATCTCATTTGTTAGGTTTCACATGCTTTTATAGTTAAATCTTGATTTCTATATTAGATTACATAAATTTATTCTTCAAGAAACACCAGGCATTCTACTAACATTGTGCAAGACTGCTGAAACATAAAGCTTAATTTATTATATGCAGAGGCAAAGAGATACTTGAGGTAGATTCCTCCCATCAACTTCTCATAACAACGAGGGTACAACTGATTTCAACAACTACACAATAGGAAGTGTTGAAGGAGAGTTCCCTTTTACATCTTCATCAACACCCCCTACATCTCCATCAACTTCCTCTACTGCTACAGAGGGAACTTTCGGAACCATGGAAGATGTAGTAGAGGATCCTCCAGGACAAGCTACATTTGAATTCCCTATACTAGACCTAGCACAGGAAGCTACTTTGAAAAATATACCACCATTTGTATTGCCTATTTTCTATGGTTTGGTGACTGAAGATCCTGACACTTTCTTGTTCGAGTTTGATGTTCTATGTAGGATTTATGATTATACCACTGATCCTTATAGACTCAAGTTGTTCCCTACTACCCTAAAAGATGCTACTTTAAGATGGTTTATGGGACTAGGGAAAGATCCCATTCCAAACTAGGATACCATGAAGACAAAATTCCTAACAAAATACAAAGACTATTGTAGAGGACATGATAGGAAGAAAAATGACATCTTTAGGATGTCACAGAAGGAGGAGGATCCATTAGAGGACTATGTGGAGAGATTCAAATTTGCCTTGAAGAAAAACCCTCAGAATAGGTTATCTGAAGAATCATTGAAGCTGGTCTTTTTAAGAGGAGTCAATGATGATTGCATGGATGCCCTAAATCTCATTGGAACAGGGGATATCTCCCAACTACCCTTTGAAGATATTTGTACATCTTGCAAGAACTACTCTAGGACTTTTTCTAGAAAGTCCAGAGGAGAAAGAGTAGCCATTGCAGGCAAGGCAGCTAATGGAGTTTCTTGAATGGAAATTAGTAACTTGCTGACCAATATGAAAGAAGATATCATAAGCCACATGGCTACATAGTTGGACACTCTTCACATCAAGAAGAAACAAGAAGAGGTAGATGCAATGCTCACTGAATACTACCCCAGCTGCAAACAAAGGAAAGCCAATTGCAAATGTAAGAGGGTGGCCAGTATCCACCAAGAAAGGATTGAGAGACCAAAGTTACAACAATTTGAAGGAGAGGACGGACAATTATTCTTCATTGCTCAACGAAGGCCATGGAAACAAAGACAAGGCATGCCTCCTAATCCACTTAATTTTAATCCTCCCTTTCCTGCTGTAAATCAGAACTTCTCTGCCTAGAATGCTCAACAATGGTCTGGTAACCCAAATGCATGGCAAAACCCACAATGGCAAAATCCACAATGGCCTTCTCCACAAGTTGGTTGGAACCTACAACAACCTAACCCATGGCCACAACAAAGTTTCCAATGACCTAACTACAATCCCCAGTGGCCTAATCAACAGCAACAATGGAAGCCTCAGTGGAAACAATGGCAGCAAAATGCACAATTTCAACAACCTATGATTCCATCTCAGCCACAGTAGCTAGCCATTATACCACCACCTCAAAACCCACCTCAAAATCCATCTCCTAGACCTACCCAAATCCCTGCCCAACCTGCACCTAACCCTAACAACAAGCTTGTTTAGTAGGCTTATACTAATGAGGTGATGCAATATCCCACCTATGGAGTGGAAGTGAGTAATGTTCATCTTAGATTAGGGAAACAACTGGCAGGACCTTCATCTCCCCAAATCACTGAGCTTGAAGATGAAGAGCCCACTGAAGAGACCCTAGATAAACAACCCTCAGAACCTGACTTAAACCAAGATGCCCAACCTACCATGTAGCAGAAGTCTCCTCCTTTACCTAAATGTTTGACCATGCAAAAGGAACCAGCTCAAGATGATACTGCCCTTCTTAGCTAGCTAAAGGATATCAGCATCAAGATTCCCCTAATCCAAGCTATAAAGGATATCCCTATCTATACCAAGACTATTAGGAATTATTGCATAAAGAAGCTAGGAAGGAAGAGAATAGACCCCCAGACAGTCATGTGTTAGGTAATCTTGCAGACATCATGTTGGGTAATATAACTGTCCCAAAATATACAGACCCAGGGAGTCCAGTGGTGGATGTCAAGATCAACAGAACTCTGATTAAGAACACTCTGATAGATTTAGGTACTTCTATTAATGTCATGACCAAGGAAACAATGCAAATACTCCAACTGAACAATCTTAGGCCTACCCAGACAGTTCTTCAATTGGCTAATAGGTCCACAATCAAACCTAAGGGAGTCATAGAGGATTTGGTCATTACATTAGATTCTTGGGAGTATCCAACTAATTTCATAGTTTTGTAGCGCGAAGTTAATCTTGTTGGTTATCCTCTTATACTAGGCAGACCATGGCTTGCCACTCCTAATGCATTTATAGGTTGTAGGTCTGGTAACATGATCATCTCTAATGGGACAGTGACCAAGAAACTGGTGTTGTATCCTCCAGGCCAACCATACCATGAACTTGAGAAGACCATTTGGCCTTTCCAGGAAGAAGAGGATACTTACTCCTTGCAAACACTGATGACTATAGAATGCAGCCCCTTGTTAGATGTTCCAGATGAAGATGAACTAATTGCTCATGTCATCCATAATGACTGTGGAAGGCATCCACAGTAGCAAGATTATCTATCTTGCTTACAAGACCCTTTAAGCACCACAATACCAAGCAGTTCCTCAGAAGAGGTGTCTCAAATATTTCATGCTTTATTACCTCAGAAATGTTTACCTATGTTACCCAGCCTTGATTTGTCTTTTGTGCAAGACCTGTCCAAGCAACTAGAAGTTAGGCCAGGAAAGATGTTGAATATTAATAATGCCTTGACTAATGAACAAAAACACTCCTTTCATAGAGTTTTAGAATCAGACTCAGCAACATTTGCATGGGAGTATAATGATATGAAAGGCATTGATCCTGCCTTATGCATGCATAAGATATACATAGATGATGGATACAGGCCCATCTGGCAGCAGCAAAGGCGCATGAATCTAGCCCTCAAGGAAATTGTCAAAACTGAGCTACAGAAACTTTTGGATGCAGGCTTCATATACCCCATTTTAGATAGTGAATGGGTATCACCATTGGTTATAGTTCTAAAGAAAGGAGGAAAGTGGAGGTTTTGTGTCGACTATAGAGAATTGAATACTGCTACCACGAAAGACCACTTTCCATTGCCCTTCATTGACCAGGTTCTTGATTCCCTAGCAGGCAAGAAATATTTTTCTTTCCTTGATGGTTTTAGTGGCTATAATTAGATTAAAATTGCTCCAAAAGATCAAGACAAGACAACATTTACCTGCCCTTGGGGGACATATGCATACTTTGTCTTGCCCTTTGGCTTGTGCAACGCTCCAGCTACTTTTCAAAGAGCAGTTTTAAGCATTTTCTCTGATTTTGCACATGACAGTATAGAGATTTATATGGGTGACTTCACCACATATGGTGACACATATGTTGAAGCCCTACACAACTTGGAGAAGGTATTGAAAAGATGTACAGATCACAATCTCTCTTTAAGTAATGAAAAGTGTTTCCTTATGTTGACACAAGGAATAGTTTTGGGACACTTTATCTCAAGTGCTGACATACAAGTGGATCTAAAGAAAATTGAAGTTATTTCCACCCTACCTATTCCATAGAAGCAAAAAGATGTCAGGAGTTTCCTAGGACATGCAGGTTACTACAGAAGGTTCATTCAAGATTTTAGTAAGATTGATGCACCTCTATTTACTCTATTAACAAAAGACAGTGAATTTGAGTGGACACCAGATTGTCAGACTTCTTTTGAAAAGATGAAAACCTCCTTGACACAAGCTCCTGTACTTAGAGGACCAAATTGGACCTTACCTTTCCACATCCATACTGATGCATCAGATTTTGCAATTGGTGTAGTTTTAGGACAACAAGAAGGATCCAAGGAGTACACTATTTATTATGTCAGTAAGAATCTGCAAGGAGCTGAATTGAATTATACAGTGACAGAGAAAGAAAAGCTAGCAGTTGTTTATGCCATAAATAAGTTCAGACACTACATAACTAGTTACAAGGTCTTCATCCATACAGATCATGTATCCATCAAATAATTGATGAATAAACCTATAGTAGGTGGCAGACTTGTAAGGTGGTTATTGTTGTTGCAAGAGTTTGACATTACAATTGTTGACAAATGAGGAAAAGCCAATGTTGTTGTTGATTTTCTGTCCAGACTACCTACCCAGTCTTTAGATGGAGTAGTTGATGATTCATTTTCTAATGAGCATTTATTTTCTCTCACTACATACAGTCCATGGTATACAGATATAGCCAATTATTTGGTTACAGGGTAAATTCTAGGATATTTCTCTCCAAGGGAGAACAGGCAGCTGGTGCATAAATATTTTTCTTACTCCTGGATTTCTAGATTTCTATTCTACACTGGACCTGATAATATTATATGAAGATGTATCAAGGAGGATGAAGTATTTGATGTAATGAAGGCTTCTCATGATGAGCCCTATGGAGGACATTTTGCAACAAAGAGGACAGCCTTTAAAATTCTCACCATAGGTTATTATTGTCCAATGCTTCACAAGGATGCTATCAAGTACACTAGGAGCTGTGATGGATGCCAGAGAATGGGGAAACCTACTAGAAGTGATGAGATGCCTTTGCAGCCACAACTCTCACTAGCTCCTTTTGACAAGTGGGGTTTGGATTTTGTGGGGCCTATATCTCCTTCATCAAACAACAAAGAATATATCCTAGTATATAGAGATTACTTAACTAAATGGGTAGAAGTGAAAGCATTACAGTTTGCCAGAGATGGCAATGTCGCCAAATTCTTGTATGAAGACATCTTCACCAGGTATGGTGTTCCAAGAGAAATAGTAACTGACCAGGGACCACAGTTTACATATGATTTAATAACAAAATTAGTTACAGAATACCAGATCAGGCATAAGAAATCCACACCCTACCATCCACAGGCAAATGGTCAAGTAGAAGTTACTAATAGAGAAATTGAAAATATCTTGATCAAGACAATGCAGCTTCACTAAAGAGATTGGGTTTCTAGGCTCCCTGAAGCTGTTTGGGCATATAGAACAACTAAGAAGACAACTACAAGGTTTACACCTTATGAGCTAGTCTATGGAAAAACTGCAATTCTTCCTATTGAATTTGAGCATAAAACCCTGAGGACAACAATGGACCTCGGAATGGATCTAACCACTACACAAAAGGAAAGGCTACAACATTTGAATGCCTTGGATGAAATGAGACTGGAAGTTATTCATCATACAGAGCTCATACACAAGCAAAGGGAAAAATGGCATGATAAATATATCAAAATAAAGGAATTCACTACAGGAGACTGTCCACTACTTTATGATTCAAGGTATAAGGACTTCAAGGGCAAGCTTCAGTCACGTTGGTTAGGTCCATACGAAATCCAAAAAGTTTTTCCTAATGGTGCAGTTCAACTGCAAACTATTGATGAAGTTTAGTTTTCACTATTGGTCAATGGGCATAGGCTTAAATTGTACAAGAAGCCACTCCAGAGAGATGACTTTCTGATATCTCTATCTACTCAGTATGCTCCTCCTGATACTGCTGATTTAGATGCTGTGACACCACATGATGCTAATTCAGATGTTGTGACACCACATGATGCTGATTTAGATGTTGTGACACTAGATAATGCACATTCTGATGTTGATACAGCAGCAATGTCTAGTGGTGTGGAGGTTGAGTTGCAATATTCAACCCCTTTTGCTGGTCCAATTAAATTTCTTTGCTTTTCCCACATGCACACACTGCACAATTTCCATGGTTACAACTTGATATCTCTGTCGGGACCTATTTTTCACTTCTTTAGTCAGCACCTAACTCAGCTAGGACCTGTTCTATTATGTTTCCATTTACACAGTCGGGACCTGTGTTGCAGGCACCCATAGCAACACCAGTCTACTGTTCTATTCCATTGCTTGGTGAACACTACCTCAATTCTCCTGCCCATTCCGTCAACCCTTATTCCTTTCAAATGGATCCATTCACAATCTTCCAACTGTCACTTCACATTATGAGTGGTACTTCCATCCGCCATCTTGCACTCTTCCATTATCACTATATAACCGTACATCCAACTTCCCATTTGCTGCATGCATATTCTATCACCTCACCAATGTTGTTCACAATTTCTGAGGTACGTTAATTATTTCATTTTGCTATATATATACAATCAACACCTTTCTATTAATACGCTTAGATTTATTTATTTATTTTCATGTTTATTCATAATTTATTTCATGCATGCGATGTATATTTCCACCATTTCTTTTTATCACTCCTTCTCTGTCCATCACACCTGCCATATGAAGTGTGGTCACTTCATCATTAAGTTGGGGGGAGGGGTTTCTTTTCAAATGATTGTCATTTAATCATTGTTGCCTTCACATTTTTTCCTTTCAAAACCTTGTTTAAAACCCCACCTTTGAGAAAACTAGACAAATACTCTGCGCTATGAACTCACCTCTGTCAAAACAATGAATTAATATCCTAAGAAGTTATGGAGTTATAGTGGAGAAGTAGGAAAGAGGCAAATTGAAAGACTGGTTTTTTAGGGTGGTGAGCTAAAGTAGTAGAAATTGGTTAGTTGGCATTGTGTAGAGAATTGACATTGCAAAGTTCTAATTCACAGTCTTAATGGGAGGAGACTTAATCAGAAGGGAACCCTCGACACACAAGGAAATATTGGAGGATGTGTTGGTTCTTCTAATTTTTACTGGAGTGGGTTGGCTTGATTACTTCCTCAAATTGACAGAATATGATGACGACATGGTACAAGAATTTGCACTTACTCTGCAATATGATGAAGCAATGGTTAGAGGGTTGATAGTAGACGCTTATGAGCTTGCAATTGCTCAAATTTCAGGGTTGCCTAGAATAGGGTCTAACTATCCAGTCAGGGCTGATGCAGTTGTGGCCAGGGAGGAGTTTTGTCAAAGAGGTGAACACCTAGATTCTACCACACAAGGTACCAAACTGCACATCTTAAACTGCTCAACCATTTGAGACATGAGAAACTTGTCAATGTTCCCAATTATTTGTATTGCATGCTGAGAAGATTGTCTTCAGAGTATTAGAGGCAACAAGTAGACTCAACTCTTTCTCACCATTGTTTAATAGCTTTGTTAGTAAAAAGGAGTTTAAGGATTCAGTAGCCATAGATTGAGTGGGAATCCTTTAAACAATGTGTAGACATCTCAACACTCTTGGAAGCACCAGAGCCAAAGGAAGATATTCCACAAGAAACTGAACCCCCTATTGATATTGAGAAGGAAGAAACACAACCTGAGAACATTCCATAGTTTAGGCCTGTATCAGTTGGAGAGCCCTCAACCTCTATTCCTAAAACAAAAAGAACCACTTCCTCAACATCTAGGAAGAAAACAAAGAGTCAGAGGGAGAACAACAGGAAGAGGAAAAGGGTAGAAAACATGAGAGAGTTACTCCTAGGTGATCAGGGAGGTTGAGGAAGAAAGGTGTTAAAGAGAAAATTGTTGAGCACCCTAGAGAAGAAGACAAAAATAAAGGCCAACAAGATACTGATCTAGTTCCTCTAAATCTAGATTCAGATGGAGGAGAAAACCCTCTTGACGATGCTTCTGTTAATGCATGTGCAAATGATAATATGTCTACTAGAAAAAGAAGGTACATTTCTTCTTCTAATTCTAAACCAAAAGATCTGTTTATTGCTAAAAAATGGGAAAACCTGTGCCAGATGACTCTGCTAAGGAAATCTTTGATGCCCCTAAAAAAGGAAATGATGAAAATCTTGAAGGTGAAAAGGAATTGATAGAAGACAGAGATATTAGGAAGGAGTTGCAAGAAGCCCTAGACAGAATAAGGTAACTTGAGGAACAGGTAAGGGGTTATGAAGAAAGAGATAGAGAAAAGGAAAATAGGATTCAGGAGTTGGAGGAGAAGATCCAAACTTATGGCCATGACTCTAATTTAGATTTGTTAGCACAGCTGGCTGAAAATAAAGCAAAGATTGAGGAAGAGGTAGTACTTACTCTCTAACCCCCTGTGGTAAAAACCCCAACATACCATACTACATTGTCCTTGGGTTTTGAACTAATGAAACTAACTGATGAAAATAGGCAAGAGAAGGGAAACTGGGAAAAATAAAAGCATAACCTCAATGAATCTATTGCAGAAAAGGATTTGAAGATTAAACAGTTAGAGCAAAAGCTGACAGAGGTTATTGAAAGGGCCAAGCAGATTATGGGATGCAAACCTCCATTAAGAGTGTATGCACTATTTTTGAAGGAAAAATTCCCCAGTTTTCAATTTAACAGGTTTATCAATGATCAACCTAACTTGCATTCAAGGTTTATCTTTTGTAATTACTTCAAAGAGGTTAGTTTAGAAGAACAAGACCAGTTGTGTGAGTATTACCTACACAATTATATAATAGATGAAGATACACAATGGAATCCCTGTATTTATTTTGTAGACCTCTAGGTCAGAGCGTTGATGTCATATTTTAAAAATGAACAACTCATAGGGTTATTTATGGACCAATATGAAGAATAGGAAAAGAAAGTACCACTGCAACTGAGGAAGGAAGCCTTGGAGCCCGAAATCATCTTAACCCAATGGTTGACATTGTTGTCTCATAAAGGACCAGGTAAGGTGATAATGGATTTGAGACTTAGGGACTACAGAAGAATACAGAGGATGGCAATGTCTATTATCCAAAATTGTCAGAGGTATGTGCAGAGCAGATGGGACAGTTTAACTCCAGAGTTACAAAGGTAGGAAGCTCATTCTATCCACAATTTCATGAATATGCTTGAAAGATTGCACAGATATATCCAGATATCAAAACAGAAGGGAGTATCATTGTTACCTCTCACTTATCAGCCTCCTATACTTCTTTATCCAATGCCACATTGGACAGGAGGGAAAAGTGAGCAGTGTAGGTGTGCTGAGCAGATCAGGATGGAAAGACTTGCATACTCTAATGGGTTCTACCTCAAGCAAGGAAAAGGAGTTATAGTGAACATAGACCTCAGAAGAATTACCCTGCATTATAACCTTTTGCCATAGGTGTCTAGTTCTTTAATTTTTCTTAGGGACAAGAAAAAGTCTAAGTTGGGGGGAATGTTGGGATGAAATATTGTCCTCCTTTTATACTATTTCCATATTTTTTAAAGACCTTTTCTATATGGTTCTGCAAAGACTTCATATACATTACCTCTATTTTATGATGTTTCATATATATACTTTCCAAAGACTTAGACCCTATGCTAATAAATGAACTCAGGTGGTTATATTATCAAATGGATGATTTGAATTATTAATATGTATGAAATATAGATAGGATTTCATAAGTTTATTATGAGAGTTTGTTTTGTATATATGTTGGAATGATTAACCCTTTGCAGCTAGATAAAGAACCCAAGGAGAAGTAATTACAATAGGATGCAGAACAGAGGAATCAATGAGAATGTCATCCAAGTGCCAGACATAGCGATCAGTGGAGACAAACGTGGTCATCATGGGAGAATAAACACAGGGGAGAAAGAAGACTCATTCTAGGAATCTCACTGAAGTTTATGAATCTTATTTATGAGCTGTTATGGTTAGAATTTCTATTTGGATAGGACTTTGTTTCCTTTGTTCTAGTTAATAAGTTGATCTCAAAAACAATATCATGATGTCCAAGACTGAATTGATGATTGCAGTTAGTTAGAAGGTTGTACAAGACTCTCCCATCTTTATATAAGTTAGGGGATGAGTTCATTGATGTTGGTTGTTATGTTTTACTTTCAAAATAGCTGTTACTTTGTTACAGTTATTAGTTATTCTAGACATGTTATAATTTTGAATAAGATATGAAGAAGATTCTATCTTAGATATGATTTGAATTCAACTATATGTTATAGGATGTGTAAAGATCTGAAGTAGATTTAATCTCCAGGAAAAGTGAGATAGTTCCCTGAGCTAGCCACTCAAGGTACTAACTCTCACTTTGCATGTTTTCTTATTTATTCCTGCATTCTTAGTTAATCGGTTTCATTCCATCTTCTGTGTTATATTGTAAGCAAGTAAGAACTATTGATTGATATTTTCCAGTAGTTGTGATTCATGAGTAAAGTGCACATTTTTAATCCTCCAGAGGTTAGTGTTAGGCTTTTCATCATTTCTAAGTTGTTAGATTAAAACTGTGATTTTCTATTAAATACAGTTATCTTCAGCTTCTGTTGAAGGCACCCATAGGAACTGGAAATTTAGATTGTTTTGTTGTTTTCCATTTCTGTTTACTGTTTTACATTTATGTACATTCTAGTAAGTAGGACTAGGTAAGATAAGATTAATTTAGATTAGAAATGAGTCTTAAAGGCATAGATAGTGCAAGCATCATCACAAGCTTACGCTCCTCGGTCGATAATTCAATGTAGGAATGTAATGATAGTGGACTGTTTAATTAGGTTAAGCCCTAAATTTTATTTAAGTCTACAACACATTAGTTTTTCCTCTATAGTAAGTATGTTGAATGATGCAGGTGTGCAGGTTATCTTTTCGAAGGACAGATGCAAGATGACTAGAGGATCTATGGTGCTTGCGAAGGGTACTCAGAGAGGTACTCTATTTTGGCTGGAGGCATACACTTCACAATACAATAGTTCTTCTGACCCAAAGAAAAGAGCTGCAGTCACTTCATCCCCACCATCTGAACCAACAGTGAAGAAATCTGTTGTAACAAATTCTGATGGTAGTGCATTTTGGGTACCCAAGGGTGCTTATGCTTTGGAAGTTAAACTTCTAACTGAAAAGACAATGTTTTGGCATAAGAGATTTGGCCACATTGGTGAGAGGGGTCTTCGAACCCTGAAAAATAAAAACCTCGTTGAGGGGTTAAATGATTGTAATCTCGAGTTTGACTTTTGCAAACATTGTATATATGGAAAGCAAAACCGTGTTTAGTTTTACTCTAGTTCTCACAAGTCTTATGGTGTGTTGGACCTTATTCATTCTAATGTGTTTGGTCTTGTTAGTGTTCCTTCAATTTCTAAATTTGTATATTTTGTATCTTTCATAGATGATTACAGTAGAAGGACATGGATTTATTTTCTCAGAAGCAAATCTGAAGTCTTTAGTCAATTCAAAGAGTTTAAATCTTTTGTTGAGAATTAGACTAGTAAAAAGATTAAGTGTTTGAGGACTGACAATGGTGGTGAGTTTTGTTCGACAGAGTTCAATAGGTTCTGTAAAGAGCAAGGGATTGAAAGACATAAGACAACTCCATACACCCCGCAGCAAAATGGAGTTGCAAAGAGAATGAATAGGACATTGATGGAGAGGGATAGGAGTATGCTTAGTGGAGTGAGCCTTGAATAAAATCTTTGGGCCGAAGCTGTAGCCACTGCTTGCTACCTGGTAAATAGGTCTCCTACATCAGCTCTTGTTGGTAAGACACCTATGGAGGTGTGGTCTGGTAAGAAGCCTTCAGTTATACATCTTCGTGTTTTTTGTTGTGAGGCATATGCACATGTGCCTAGGGAGAAATGGTCTAAATTGGACAACAAGGCTGTTAAGTGTAGTTTCATAGGCTATGGTGTCGATGTGAAAGGATACAAGCTTTGGGATCCTGTGGCTGAAAAATTTTTGTATAGAAGAAGTGTTATCTTCAGAGAGCTAACACCTTCTCCCGTTGTTCTATAGTCAGAAGAAATAGAAAAGAACGATGATGTGGTTTAGTTTCCTTCTACCCCTGAGAAGACTAAACTGACAGACCCTGTGAGACCTGATGATGAGGAGAGCTCTAACAACTCTTAAAGCTCAGAAGAAGAAGCAAAACCTCAACCTCAACCCTTGAGGAGGTCTACATGAACAAGGAAGCAACCTAACAGGTTTGGTTATTCATTGCTTGATTCTAGTTTTACTTTTGCCTTGCTTACTAACACCGATGAGCCTAGAACTGTGATAGAGGCTACGGGCATGAAAGATGCAGGTTCCTAGAAGGAGGCCATGGAAGATGAGATGGCTTCTTTGGAGAAGAATAAAACATGGGACTTGGTGCCTTTTCCTGAAGGATAGAAACTTGTTGGATGCAAATGGGTGTTCAAGAAGAAATTTATTCCAGATGGCAGTGTTGAAAAGTACAAGGCCAAACTGGTTGCGAAGGAGTACTCACAAGTGGAGTGAAGTGATTATGGTGAAATTTTCTCTCCCGTTGCAAAGCTGACATCTATTTAGTTCCTGTTATCTCTTGCAGCAGCTTATGACTTAGAGGTGGAGCAGATGGATGTGAAGACAACTTTCCTTTATGGTGATTTGGAGGAAGAGATTTACATGTCATAGCCAGAGCATTACATAGAGAAAGGTAAAGAAAATTTGGTTTGCAAATTGAAAAAGTCTTTGTATGGTTTAAAGCAGTTTCCTAGGATGTGGTACTTGAAGTTTGATGCCTTTGTGTTGTCGGTTGGATTTCTGAGATCGAAATAAGATCATTGTGTGTATTATAAATTTGACAATGATCACATTCTCATTATTGCATTGTATGTTGACGATATGTTGTTAATTGGGAATGGTAAGAATATGATTTCTGATTTGAAGTCTCAGTTATCAGCACAGTTTGAGATGAAAAATCTAGGGGCAGCCAGGTACATTCTGGGAATAGAAATCAGAAGAGATAGAGCTAACATAAAACTTTGGTTAAGCCAAAGCAAGTATGTGAAGACCATGTTGGATAGGTTCAACATGGTAGATTGTAGACCATTGTGTGTTCTTGTTTCATTGGGGACAAAGTTGTTTGTTAATGATTGTCTAAAATCTCCCAGTGAGGTGGAGGACATGAGCAGAGTACCTTATGCTAGTGTTGTTGGTAGTTTGATGTATGCTATGGTCTGCACAAGACCAAACATTGCCCAAGCAATGGGAGTCCTTAGTTGATTTATGGCTGATCCTGGATGGGTACATTGGGATGCAGTAAAGAGAGTGTTCAGATATTTAAGGGGTACTTCCGAGTATTCCATATGCTATCATGGTAATCCTATAGGACCTCCGCATTCAGTTTGTATTCATGGATTTATGGATTCTGATTGGGTGGGTGACATTGACAGCAGGAGATCCACCAGTGCTTATGTGTTTACTATGTTCAGTGGTGCAATTAGTTGGATGAGTAAGCGGCAACCTGTGGTTGCTTTATCCACGACAGAAGCTAAGTATATGGCAGCAACTCATGCTTGCAAGGAAGCCATTTGGCTTAAGAGATTGTGTTTAGATATTGATGTTGATGTAGGACAGATTACAATTTGTTGTGACAGTCAGAGTGCGATATTCCTAGAAAAGAATCCAACTTTCCATGCCAGAACAAAGCATATTGATGTATAGTTTCATTTCATGCAAGACATGGTAGAGGATGGGAAGGTGAATTTGGAGAAGGTAGACACTTTGAAGAATGTTGCGGATGCATTGATGAAACCAGTGGGCACAAAGAAGTTTAGATGGTGTTCAGAGTCTATGGGCCTCTTGGCCTATAGCAGTTAAATCCTGTTATTTACATTGGCTCTTACAAGGTGTTCGACAAGTGGGAGAATGTTGGGAATTAATGTGTCTCAACCTTGGTAATTCCTTGCATTTATTTATTGTAATGTATTTATTTATTGCCTATTGTGCAATTAGGATGTAAATCCTGTTTTGTCATCTTGTGGGAGTTGGCACGGTGATTTGTCATCCTACGTGGAAGGTGACCATGTGTAATTCTGTCCTCACATGAGGAGATAGGCGTCCCACTTAGTGGTAGAGGTATTTTTCCATGTGTTGACATCTTGAATAGTGTGTAAGGGAATTTTGACCGAAACGGTTATGACAGATTCCTATGACAGAATCTATGATGCATAAGAGTCGTAAATGGAATGTTTTATGATAGGTGAAGACATGTGTCACAACGCATCTTGGAAGAAGGCATCTTTGGGTGCCCCAAGGAGGGTTATGACATGTTGTAAGAGAATATGCTATTTTTAGTCAGTGTATGACAGATTCTCTTATAGTTGTAAGATATGATAGTTATGACAAATTCTATGACAGTCATAAGAGTCGTAAGAGCATCTGTCATTGCCCAACTTGGGAATAGGTGACCATATTGGGATGGGGTGTTATGACAAGTGTCATGACCATGCTACAGTGTTGGACAAGTATCCCTAGGCGTGGGTTTTGGGCCATGAGGCCAAGTTGGACGCCCATCGCAAGGAAAGCTCATTTTTGCCTTGTAACTTCTTTATATACAGGTGCTTTTGAGAGGAGATGTATTGTGTGATTGATAGGTATTGTTATGCTGCTGGATTGTCTCCAGATACTAGTGTCAAAGACTCTTGTAAAGACTTGCATTGTAAGTGTGTTGTAAACCTTGTTGTTTAGATAATACATTGTGCAGGTTTTTGAGTGTGGGGTTTTTCACCCGTAAGGGTTTTCCCTGCGTTATATCTTGTCTCTCTCTTGTTCTATCTTACATTCTTGTGTTGTGTATTTATGCAATATCTCTGTTGTTGGGTTAATAAGATTGTAATTGTAAAGGTTAAAAAGAATTTGCACACATCTCTCCTCATTAGATTAGTGTAGGAAGCAATTTTTGCACACCTAACTTCTTTTCAAGATAACCATGCACCTTCCAGGTAACCAGTTTGGCCTAGGCTTTCCATTCTTGAGGCTTTCTCCCTCATAGCCTTTAGGTAACATCCATTTCTAGTTGCCTTCTTCCTTGGTGTCATTCTTGTTCTTACCATTCTGGCAAAAGAACATCCAAACATTAGAAATTGTTAATGTCTGAGGAAGATTTCATGTAGTGAGCTCATAGGTCCATGTATTGAACCTAGTAGTTCTGATACCATATGTAACATGCCATCTCATATTACCCAGAATTATATTCCCAATTTACTATCAAGTAAATAATCATGATCATCATAAACATTTGTTTTAATAAACATTAATCATTTGCATAATTATAAAAAAAACATATCTTTTCTGAATATTTTCAAACAAAAAATTTATAACATATTCAAAGGTAGCATGTTATTGAAATCCTTCACTTTAAAATCATAATGTTTTGCTCATGGAAATAAAGATAAATTTACATAAAATTTGACCTTCAAGTCATATAAAATGAATATATTGCATCTGGAGTTTTGATATTTGTCTTCATAAGTCGTAGCTTTTCATTTGCTTGGGAAAGAAAGCATCACCTGAGTGCTTTTCCTCCAACCACAGACCAACTGTCCCTCACATACCTTCCTTCCTGGACGTGGCCCTACCCTTCACAAAGGGAATAGATATAAAGAACCAATAGGTTTGCCATCTAATTTTCTAGTGTTGTGTCCTACATAACCCATCACGGTCATACAACTATAGATTCCCTCTAACTATGCATGACACTACTGGATGGTTATGCCATCTAGAACATTGTGAACCGACTAATGCATGTAGAGATGGATGCATCACTTTGGAAAAAGATTTAATATAAATAAACATTTTGCAATGAACGTAGTTGACTGTTCACACACTTCTAACTTAACTTAGAAGCTATCTCATCCTACAGTGTTTTTAGTTGACCGATTTTGGTCATGGGATGACTTAATTAAATTTTCCATTTAGTCCATCTATCTTGGAATTCTAACTCCAATTTCTGGAGTACATTCCAAAGGTTTCTTATTGCATCTGCAACATGGAATCTGTAACTCCTCATCACTCTATTCCTTATGTAAATAGTTTAAAAGTCCTTGGTTTCAATATCAAGATCAATTTTACTCTATAACTTTATGAGATCAGGTAAGATGTTTAACTTAGTTCATAGAATTTCCTCTAATCCATATCAACAAGAAATGTCTATTTTAACTCGTTCGCAAGCTTGTGAGAGAGTCTATATGTTTACTATGTATGTCTAGGATATTCTTAGAAAACTATCTTTTTCTAATCCCTTCATACAAGAATATTTATGAGCCATATAATATAATAAAAAAGGAATATATTAACATACATCTCAATATGAACTATAATGCACCACCTATCATTTAAACTACTCACCGAATCATGGTTAAGTAGATATTTTTGCGTGACATAATATATTGACGACAAGTCTCTCCTAGACTATCATTAAGATGGTTGTTTTGGTGCTATAACATTATACAAAGGACTCTTATAATCTCAATAATGTATATATACATGACAACCATTAATTGTCCCCTGACTAACAACAATCTTTAACATTCATGGGTTTGAAAGTATTTTTTCTTGGATTCTCGGGCTCGAGAATTCTAAGTCTTGACCCCGATATTATATTTGATAACATTCTTGTTCTCTACTAGTTTACTTCAAAAGGATAGCAATTGCTTTCGAACCAAGGCTTGAGATATCAATGTGAGCAGTCGATAAGAAATTATCTGGAAAGAGTTAAATGATAAATCATTGTTACAGACCTATCATGGCTGAGAGGTCATTTCTACAGTGATATATATAATTACATTGTCAGCCTATTATGGCCATGATGAATCTCTATGTCAAACAGGTTTCACTTGAGTGTTGGCCTATTTATGGACATGTGATATCCTCCATATAAAATGTATAGAATATACTCATACTAGCCTACTATGGCTATATGGTATCATTCACACAAAATGCAAACAATATATTCGTACTAGCCCACTGTGGCCATATGATATCATTCAGACAAAATACATATAATCAATAAAAATAAGGTAAAATATCTCGTTTTAATCATAGCCTCTGCCATGATGAAGGTTACTTGTTCTACTTTGTACATAGTCTTTTCTACCTTACTGCACTCCCTTCCTAGGTTTTCTTCCTCACTCTCTCGTATCTTTTTTCCTTCCTCTGGGCTTCTCGTCCCCCTTCCTCACGATAGTCATTGTGATTTAGTTTTCTTTTAACAAGATAAAACCCCCTTCGTAGACATAATTGCCCCCTATCTTATTAAAGCTCCCACGAGGAGCATGCAGCCATGATCGAGCTGTTTACTTCACAATGCTTACACTTGCACTACAACAGAATTCTATCCACTTTCTCCACACCTTGTGGAGTATGGGGTCATGCTCATGATTCAAATGTAGTGGTTTTTACCACAATTTAAGCTTGTCACGGCAAGAAATGGTTTAAGACTAAAGCATACAATTTAGTTATATATATATATATACAAAATAATAGAAACTACAATCCTATAAGGACACAATTGTTGCAATACCAAAATTATGGTGTTACATTGATTGTGCAACAAGGTGCAAGTAAGGGATTGAGGTTTTCTTCTCCCTCGAAACCTTAAACTGACGTCAAAAGAGTTAAATCAATACTGAAAGGAATAAAATATGTGTGTATCAAGAAGTTCGACAAAGGGAAAAAGGATAAACTCTCCTTATAATATTTCATGAATATCTCTCGACCAATTCAACGAAGTTATCATTGGAAGCCTTTTTGAAATGACAAATCAACAATGGTCGATCTGAGATTAACTCAACAAGGAAAGTTAACTGACACATACCTCATCTCAAGAAGGTTCACATAATGTGCAATTTGGAACTGAAATGGCAAACCCAACTTTTTCAAAATATCTATCCCCTTCTCTCTGGTGATTCTCTCCTTGTGTTCTTGAAGGTGGAAATCTTTTTCCTGGTTACACTCACAGTCATATAAACTATGATCAGTGTCTCATCAATAAATCATTATACATCATGTTTAAATAATTTCAATAACATGTAATCTCATTTCAAATTCTAAGCATTAATCATAATTCATAAAATCAATGATTTACCCTAACATTTTCCTAAACATCAAATCATTATTCTATGATTAATTAACCACTTAATCATATTAAAGTAAAAGTCAGACATAGTCAGAGTTTTGGGGATGTAACACTTAGCTTTATGACTGAACAGTGAATGCCATTCAATGAAGATTCTAAATCCTATTTTCTTATGCTCTAAAAACGTGATCTCTTTGTTAGTGAAGTATCTTGGGTCTTGCACTAAATATGTGCTATGTTTGAGATTGAATCTACATGTCTACTCAAGTCCACAATCATAAATTTGTCCTATGTTTGGATCCAACGCTACATAATGCACACTTATGCTATGTTGTTCCCCTAGTTGACCATCTATTCTAATCTTTTTTGATATCTAATTGACTAGTGATATTTTAAAATAACAGGGTTGTCATTGTGTCACAAGGAGATGTCTTCTCCTAGGTCAACCCCTAAAAATGTGTGTAAAAGACCAAGACAACAGGTAAACACCCTAGGATGATGCATGCACATTTTTTACTCCTTTTAGTGCACCAAATCTAAATACTTTGCTATTAATTGCTCTATTAATGCTAAGGTGAAAGAGGACTTGTGGATTCTAAATCTTTAAAATGAATGCTAATGAATACCTTTAAATATTGGCACATACAATCAAATTTCACAAATCATGTACTTAGTTGGCTTAGGGCAAGAAAATAAAGGGTAGCAATCAACTAGACTTTGAATTTGAATTTTTAAAAGGTAAGGGTCAAGTCTACAACTATAGGGTCAACCTTGCCACCGTAGAAATGACCCTAGGTGGGTGAACAGTTAAATCTAGGTTGATAATGACTATATCATGGTAGGTGTATAGATGGGCATCATAAATGCAAGGCTTGAGTGAATTAGAATTATACACATAAAGATAATACATAGGGATATGTGTATATAGGAATAAATAAAAACTAGGAGGATAAATCCAACTTTACACCAATCGTGTCATTTGTCAATATATACATGTATCAAAACATTTCTTCAAAATAAACACAAAACTAAATAGAAAAATGCAAGAGTATGCAAATTTTTACCAAAAACAAAATTAATAATTTTCTCACATTGAATAGACGAATTTGAAGTTTCCAAGTGTCAATCAGAGTTTCATGACCCAACAAATGACCCACCAATTGTAGGACTTGTGTAAATGTTGACTTTAACTCTTGTCCATAGGCTCAACAATGAGAAGAGCATTGACTAGGCCAAATCGTTGTCACTTCCATGTACAAAACTATTAAATTCTTCCTAGGATGATTCTTATGCTTTTCTATATTGACTAATAAATTTCATTGTTTTCTTGTCACCCTTATGTTCCTAAATATCGCTTGTCTTTATTAATACAAATCCTTAAGTCTATTGTAATAAATTAGGTTTGTTTTTAGCTATTATAGCCAAACATGGTGCAAGCTAAATTTACTAGCAATTAAATAAAAAAGAAAAAATGCAACTTGCCTAAAGAAATGTGCTCTAGCAGCCAAATAAAACGGCAGTGAGTTTTGTTGTAACAACATGTGCCGAGTTCGAATCCCATTACTATAATAATAATAATAATAATAATAAAATCTATAAAAAAATAATAATAAATATGATCTAATGCCCACCGAAACCAACACAAATAATAGCCTGGTCGGTTGCTTCGTGGTAAGTGTACTGTACTTTGACACGTATGACTTTGCCTTACCTACTAATTGGGGTATAGGGGTCCCAAGTGAAAAGTTCATACCGACTTATTTTTATTCATTTGAATGTGACGTTTCAAATGTAATAGTATATTAAGAAGTAGTATTTTTTTAAATGATGAATAGTGTATTTTTATATACAATTCAATTTACATAAAAGATGGGTAGAATGAAATCATATTTCTAAAAGTTAATGTTGGGACTTAAAAAACAAATGAAGTGGTTCATACATAAGTAGTATATTTTTATGTTAAGTTTGCTTTATGATGTGATTTCTCTTCATTTTTATTTATACTTATTTTTATATATTTATTATTTGATTTTTATTATTGCATTTTTATTAGCACTTATTTCTAGACATTTGTTTTACGTCTTAAAATGACCATCTTATTTTTAAGGTTCATTTTCATGCCAGTTAGGATTGACCTAGTTTAATCCCGAGGCATGCAGAAATAAACCCAAAATTCCAACTTTCAATTTCAAATTCAAATTCCAAGATTCTAACTCGTTATGAGCCCACATACCACACATTTGTGCAACATGTTGCTATATCGTGGTATTTAAAGATATTAATGAATTATTAATCGACACCTAGGATCAATGTTGTATTTGGAGAATTAAAAGAGTCATTAGAGCACACTTCAATTTTCAAAAGGACAAAAGAATTGCATTTGCATATAGACCATTTGTATGTTGGTGAATGTTGTCTTTGATATTCCTCATTAACTGCTAATCTAGCCCACCAAGGGGTTGACCTAAAAGAAAATGTTCCCTACCGAGTTGACAATCTCTTAAAGGTGTTCATAAACACCACCTTGATCACATTTAACTATCGAAGGAGCAAATACAAACTATTAACTTGAAGCAACATTCTTCTCAATTGCATTTATAAATTACAATTTAATTTCGCACACTAGATTGAATTGCATAAAATTCTAGAACTGCACAAACTCTAACACATCTATTAAATTGAGAACAATTAATTTTTACACTACAGGGAATGGATTCTACATGACATTAGTGGCAATATTCAATCACCAGTTCTAAAGCTAAGTACCCTAATCCTTTGCATTTAATTTATAATTATTTATTGCAATTAATGACCTAACCAATTTAATCGAGGTTAATTTATTCTTAATAATTGCAATTATTTAATTATACTAGATTATTAAATAAAGTATTTTATTTATTTACATTTTTGTGAACCCAACATTTTCTTACATGCAACCTAGGATTTGACCTTAGTATTTACCTCCTTTTCCAATTAGGGTTTTCAAATTTGATTTATTTTCTGATTCCTTATCCTCTATGCTAGATCTAATTAGGGTTTATTTTCTTTTCCCTATTTATGTTTCATTATTTCATTTTCCTTTAGGGTTTTGAATTCATTTGTTCTCTTGCTTGCATCCATCCTACCCATCCTTAATTTGACTTTCAGGGTTTCATTTTTAGATCTAATTTTAGTTTGATTTTATCCTTCCATTTTTAGATTTCCTAGGGTTTTGATCAATTTTTCCTGGCATACACTTATCATACTTTGATTAGGGTTTGATTATACACAGTGACATATAGTATTGATCCTACCTACCCACTCTTAGATAATCCACCATTGTGGATATTCTTAAATCATGTTTCTTGGTTGATATAGATGCATACATTTCTGATTTTGACATGTTCTTATCCTTTCTAACACACAATCCTTCCATCCTTGATACTTTTATAACATTTTATGCTAAAGACGAGGATGTGTTTTCTATGGAGTTGTTATTTTATCATGTATTAGATTTTCCTTTCTTCATTGAGTTGGGTAGTTATTATTAGGAATATAAGATAAAGCCACTAAAAATGGAAATTTGAAATCAAGTTTACAAATGTGAAATTAAAACTTAATGAACATGAAAACCCATTTCTCTACCTTGTCTTGTTTTTCCATGTCAACCCCCCCTTTTCCCTCTCTTTTTAAGGAGCTAGTTTCTGCAATTTGTGTATCATTTTTATCCTCTCCTTGATGATGGATCATGGAGTGTGATCCGAAACATCGATGCAAAAAAGCTCTACACAGTTTTTTTCATAAACAATTATAATCATTCAGATGGACTATGGAAATATCATGTCTTTAATAATGAAAACCCATTCAACAATATGTTTCTTAATTGTAGAATACAATATGGAGATTACAAAATTAAATCAACAACAATAGAAATAAACAATATCACAAAGAACACAATATTTAATGTGGAGAAACCCTTTAGGGAAAAAAACTCCACCAAGGAAAATAGGCCAAGATTATATTAACTTCAAACAAGAGTACAATGCAACAATCTTCCTTTAATCCTTATGTGCCTTCAATCTGACTACCTATGTAACTCACAATGTAATCTACCTCCTCAAGCACTTGTTAAGTAACAATTCATACTACATGATAAAGGGCCTCAAAAATGGCATCCAAAACTTTGGAAAATCATATTGGGAATCTAGTTAACATGCTAACTATAGATTCTTACACCTTCTTATAGCCTCTTACATCTTGTCATAATTTACTAAAATTATCTCTCCATTTTGGGCACTTAGTTTGTTATACAATCCATTGAAAATAGGAGATGCTCTTACAAGATGTCATAGGCTATCAATAACTATGCAAAGATTCTCTCTTACGCGTGTCACAACACTCCAAGAATAACCACACCAACTTGGGCACCTAGTTTGACCTTATTACCCATTTACCTTCCCAAAGTAAACGATACTCAAACGGTAAATAGTAAACATTGCCAGTAAATAATTAATTACTATTTCTAGTAAATAATTATTACCATTGTCAATGAATCCTCCATCCCTTATGAATGTATTTACAAAAAATATTGGGAATAATTAAATGACATAGGATTTACAAGGTTGATGACACATTAATCCTAACAATTCTTATCCTTTCCTTTTAGGCATACTTACTTCATTTGTCCTTAGTCTCGTATTGATCATATTTCTCTTATGGCTTGTGATTGTGATGAGCATATTGTTAGGATTAAGGTGCCATCAACCTTGTAAATCCTATGTAATTAATTATTCCTAATATTGTTTGTAAATCACCCATAAGGGATGAAAGGTTTCACCAGCAACGGTCTTGTTTCAACTACATGTTTATATTCGGTCCTCGACACTCATTCATCTACGATGGGGGGTCTCAAGGGGGTTTCCCCCCTATGAGGGGTCCGAGGGGATCATCCCCTTAATAGGGGGTCTAGGGGCTACGCGCCCCGGCAGTGGTTCAGGGGAAGCGCCCCTGAAACCACATTTTATTTGATATTTTATTATTGTGAATCTGGACCGTTTGTCATTAGGTCACAGATCTGAAGGTCAATATTTTGTCAGTATCTTGCCCTAGAAGGCAACCCCCTTTTATAAGGATATTTGTACTACATTTTTTATCAGAGTTGAGAGTAAAATGCATCGCTGGATTGAAGACTGAAGGAGAGAGGAAGTGCATGTATTGTAATCTCATATATTTGAAGATAATACAACTTGGAGCCTCTTTTCTTGGTGGAGTTTTTTTACCTGAAAGGGTTTTCTCCACGTTACATACTGTGTTATGTGTTATGTTCTTAATGCTTGTTATTTCTATGCAGTGGGTTTTAATTTCTGCTGCAATCTCCATTGATTCTACATTGTTTAGAGGATAATAAGGTTTAAATCAGATTTTTGTTGTGTGGTTTGCACCTTCATTTCTAACACATATACCTAGTGAGGATTTATCATGTGCTAGTGATACACCTAGTATAATCCCCATTGATGAGGTTACACCTTCTTCACCTAAACTTGCCATATTGTTATACCTTTTGATGATACTTCTTTTGTATGTCATGATATCCCTATGTCCATAGATTCATGTGATTTGAATGAATTACCTTATTTTATACATGATGATATCCTTGATGATCATTTTTCTACATCTCATTTAACCCTATGGATATTCATGATAGTACTTCACATGATGACACCTTACATGATGTTAGTTCATTAGCTTCTCATGTATCCCATACTTCCTTTCCTTCACATACACTACATGATGGTATTATGGTTTTTACTGAGAAATTAAATTACATTATGATTATGATAGTACTACAAATGCTAGAAATTTACATGTTAAATCATTCTTGCATGCTAATTATCAATATGTACATGTTGATATCTCATTGATTAGTGAATTTATACTTCATCTAAGTGGTAAAGCTTTGCAATTGTTTAATTATTATATTTGGGTTACACTTCCTTTATGAATTTAATACATGCTTTCATTGCTTACTTTTTAAACCTAGTGTACATGAGGAAAGTATAGACAGTAATAATTTCTCATGATTTATCTTTTGATGCTTCCTCTATAATGCCCAAATTTTGCTAAGGACATTAATGGGTTAAAACATGAACAAAAAATTTTGCATGTTAACAATTGTAACATAAACATGTCACAATGCACATACACACACCAAGGATGTTATCAAGCATGACAACACCACACCAATGCATAAGGCAACAATGCATAAATATATAACAACACACACACAAAATACTTCAAATCCATCATGAGACACTCATCACAAGGAACAATATGGGAGATATGATCTTCGTCTATACTAATGATAGAGTACCTGCCACCTATCACCTGGATGTAAAAACGTAAAACTAAAGTAAATAATATATGGTTAACTTATAAAGGAAACCAATAATTATGATTACATCCTACAAATCATTCACATTATAAATTCAAGCAAATGATCATTGGGAGATTCACTAGCTCATCCAATTCTTGCAAGAGACTAATCAATCCAACTCAAGAATGCAAGTACAACACAAAACATATTAAAATCATTTAAGGAATCATAATTATATATTTCAAAGAGTGGGAGGGGAAATGTTAGATCCCAAAAGTCAATTTTCATTTAGGAATTTTTTGTTAAGAAAGGTCACCTACAACTCACTATTTTGGTTGGTCCCTTTCAAGACCTATTGCTCATTTTGATAGTATGAATTAACCCTAGTAGACATGTGTTCTCCTTCATAGATGAATGTTCAACCTAATAAATGTGTGTTCACATATTCATTTTCCTCAACAGATGCATGTTTCCTTGGTTGATGTGTGTTCACACTTGTGTTCACTCTTTGTGGAAAACAACAGGTGAACACAAAGAGAAGGCAAAAAGCATAGAAAATTTTCCCAATTTTTCTCATGTGTCCCAAGAGGATTGTCACCTACAAGAATACTAATGTTCCAAACCTACTACACTATGTTTAGAAAGAGGAAACACTCTCCCAAGCACAAGATGCTTCAAAAACATGAATGACAATGCTATAAGAAAATGGCTACAAAACATGTTTTCATGCATATCTTTATATCAAAAAAGTTTGGAAATGAATGTACCTTTGAAATATAAATAACAACATCACAATCATATCTTTGTTTGAATTCACTCTGCATGCTTTTCCCACCTTTGGTTTTTTGAATTCGGACATGGCTGCGAGGGACCTGAGGGGACCCCTACCCCCCTCCCCTTTCCCCCTCAATATAGGTTAGTCTTGGAAAAGCCTCAGGCTGCCACTCCAAACTTTTGACCTAGGGTGACGTGTCGGTTCCCAATGCATGGAAGAATGTCCTCTTGGGGGATAAGGACCAAGGGATCTTGAATGTTGTCCCACAACTGCTAGAGACAAAGTGTGGATCTACTCTCAAACTCCCAAATCTTACTATGGAGAAAATTGTTTCCTCAATGGAATAGGCTCTAGTTGGAAAATTCTTCTCCTTTAGACCAAATATTGATCTGGTTAGGAGATGGGTTGCAACTAAGTGGAAAGTGAAGGGTAGTGTCTCGGTGAGTGCTATGGCTAGGGGAATGTTCCTCTTCAAGTTTACTACCAAAGAAGATCTCATTGTTGTTCTTGTTGGAGGGTTGTGGATGTATAATAAACATAGCCTTTCTCTATGCAAATGGAGGTTGGGATTCTATGCTGCTACTAACCTAAACAAAAATGCTCTGGTTTGGGTTAGATTACCTGGGCTTCCACTAGAATATTGGGATGAGGAAGTCTTTATCTAGATAGCAAATACCTTTGGGCACTTCATTGTTGCGGACAACACCACCAAGAATAAGTCCAAGTTAGTGTTTGTCCACTTTTGTGTTAGTGTAGATATTCATAAAATGCTACCTAATTCCATAACTCTTGAGTCTAAATTTGGTCAATGGACTCAATCCATTCATTATGAGAATGCCACTCTTTTCTATCAAAATTGTAATAGAAAAGGGCATCTCATAACCCAATGCAAAGCCAAGAAGAAGAGCTCCACTGTTACGGAAGGCCGAGCTAAAGGGGATGAAGAGGATTATCCTTTTAGGGAGGATATTCTCAACGTTGTTAGTTCCCCTCAGAAGGAGAGTAAAGGGGATATGGAGAGAGAAGAAGATAGAGACTTGTCCCTTGGTACTAGGAATGGCCCAGAGATCTCCACCCCTTAGGGTGAGTTCCATGAGATTTCAATAGCGGTCAAGCCCTGTTAGAAGGAATAATCTTCCCCCCTTCCTAAGGTTGATTTCTTACAGGAGGATCTAGAGGATGGGGAGATCCATTAGGCGGCTATCTCTTATGTTGTTCTAAAAATAGGAAGCTCTGAGGTGTCTGGTGTGGACAATGGCCTAGAATCTATCTTTAAAAGGATTGGGAGTCCAATGGAAGGTGAGGGGAATGGTAACAAGTTGTAAGGCATCTCATCACCAAGAAACAAAACTATCATCTTAACCTTGTGTGTGGGAACAAGCAAGTCAAGTAATGACCCAGATTTAGAGGGTTGGACCATTGCTAAAAAGAAAGGCAAAGGCTAAGGCAGGAAGACTATTGATGTGGGAGTGGACCCCAAGACAGGGAGACCCACCCAAAGGGAAACCAGGTAGAAAGTTGTTAATAGGGATATTGCTATGGGTAGACAAAGGACACTAGAGATTGGCTCCAGGAAGGTCCAGGGTAAATGAGGATCCTCTCTTGGAATATTAGGGGGCTCAACAGTCCCCAAAAGAAGTTCCTTGTCAAGAACTGTATTTTTGACAATAAAATTGATATCCTTTTGCTGCAAGAAGTCAAGATGAGGACGAAAGGCTTTCAGTCTATTTCTAAAGGCATCTAGCCTAATGCAGAGTATTTTATAAGTGATGCCTCAGGTGCTTTAGGGGGCATTGTTACTATGTGGAACAACAATGTGGTGAAAGGGAGTCTCCTTTCCCATCAAGATGTCTACTCACAACAAGTCTTGGAACTTAGTTAACATTTATGCCCCTAACCAAAGAAATGCTAGGAAGGAGTTGTGGAAACTTCTTACCTCCTTGATCAAGGATAATAAGGAAAAATATTGGATGTTAGCGAGTGACTTCAACTCCCCTTTTTACCCTTCAGAGAAGATTGGAGGCATTTTAGATTACACTGACAACATGATGGACCTTGCTGAGTTTCTCAATAATGCTGGCCTAATGGACCTAGATCTTCATGGGCATCTTTTCACTTGGTCTAATAGAAGAAAAGGTAAGAATATGATCTAGGTTAGACTGGATAGATTTTTGGTCACTTTCAATTGGGATTATACCATCTCCTATCTTTTGGAAGCCCTCCCCAGGATGACTTTTGACCACAATCCTCTCCTATTGTCTTGGAGGGATAGGGAGGTCACGGGCCCCTATCCCTTCAGGTTTGAAATAATGTGGACTCAGTATCCAAAATTTAGAGATCAGTTGACTAATTGGTGGACCACTTCTATCCAGGGTTCTCCCATGTTCAGGATGGTCCAGAAGATGAACATTGTGAAAACCAAAGTCAAGGGTTGGAATAGGTTTACTTTTGGCAATATCTTTGAGAATAAGAAGAGGATCTCTGCTAATCTTGCTAACATTCATCTACTAATGGCCCATGGGGACACTTCAGATGCTACTTTACAATAGGAGGATTCCCTGAGGAAGGAGGAAATTTATTGGAAATAGAAATCCATAGTGCAATGGCTTCGGGAGGGGGATAGAAATACTGCTTTCTTCCATCGATCCACCATGGGGCATAAAAAGAGGAACAACATTGTCAAGTTGATGGATGAGAATGAGACTTTGGTTTATTTGGATTTTCAAGTGGGATAGGTGGCAGTCATCTATTTTCAAAAATTCTTAGCTGCTCATGATTGTATGGAGCAGCATGAATTACTTGACAACATCCCATCCTAGCTTACTAATGAAGACAATATTCTTCTTACTAAATTGGTGACCGAAGAGGAAGTTTGAGCGTGTCTCTTTTCTATGGGTGCTTTTAAATCCTTGGGACCATATGGCTTTCCCCTAACCTTCTTTTAGGAGTTCTAGGATAATATGGGACATGATGTCTCAGAGGCAGCTAAGGATTTATTTAAGACTGGGAAATTGCTAAAACAACTTAATAATACTTTCATAGCACTAGTTCCCAAGAAATCTAATCCTATCAGCATGGGGGACTTTAGGCCCATCAGTCTTTGTAATACTATCTACAAGATATTCTCCAAGATCCTAGTCTACAGATTACTACCCATGCTGGACCGTTTGATTAGCAGTAATCAGAAGGGATTTGTCTTAGGCAGACAAATTTTGGATGTTGCTATTTCCACTCATGAGTTCATTCATTCTATGGAAAGGAACAATTTTCCTAGGATGGTTTTCAAATTGGACATCTCTAAGGATTATGATAGGGTGGCATGGGATTCCCTTTTTAAAGTCCTTGAGAAGATGGGTTTCCAAGATAGAACCTTGCAACTTATTAAACCCTATGTCACCACTGTTAGATACTCTATTATGATTAATGGGGTCCCTAGAGGATTCTTCAATGCTAGGAGGGGGTTTAGGTAAGGTGACCATTTATCCCGCTACCTATGCATTCTGATGGTTGAAGTTCTTAAGATAAGCTTTATGAAGATGCTGAGAAATAACGAGATCAAAGGTATCAAACCAGCTTCAACAACTGACCGTGCTGCCATCCAACAGTTTGTGGATGACACTATCCTCTTTGGGGATGCTTTAGTGGTGGAGGTCGGGAGATGGAAGAAGGTTCTCAATGATTATTCTGATGTTTCTAGTCAATGTATTAACTATGAAAATAGTTAGATCTATTTTTTCAACACTAGAATGGACTTACAACAGAAAATTATGGGGATCTTGGGCTGCTCTAGTGGTGAGCTACCAGGAACTTACCTCAGCCTTCCCTTAGCTATCAAAGATGTCTCTCTCATGTATTGGAACTCCATCCTTGAAAGAATATAGAAGAAGCTGGCTGGGTGGAAAGGGAAGTTGCTAAGTCAAGTTGGGAAATACCAACTATTGAAGGATTCACTTCAAGGAATCCCTATTTACTTCCTATCCCTCTTCAAACTCCCTAAGTATATTGTTGAGAAGTTTGAAAGGATTCAAAGGAACTTTTTGTGGAATAGGGTGGAGGAGAAGAAGAGGATTTCTTTGATTAGTTGGGATAAGGTGTGTAGGCCTAAGCTGCAAGGAGGTCTTGGGATTAGAAAAATTCGTTTGACCAACAAAGCCCTTCTGGCTAAGATTGGATGGAATTTCTTAAGCAGTAACAAGGATTGGTGTAACATTATGAGGGCCAAATACCTATCTAGTAATAACCCTGATGGCTTTCTTCATGCCATTGGTATCCCTAAGGGATCAATTGTTTGGAATAATGTTTTGAAGAGTAGAACCCTATTGCAGAAGGGTATCAAGTGGAAGCTGGGGGATGGTAGAAACATCAAATTTTGGGAAGATAGCTAGCTAAAGGATTACCTTCTATAGTATCTAAAAGCTCCAAAGACTTTCTGATAGGGCTACTATTTTCTTTGGGCATATGGTTGCTAATTATCTTATGCCTAGAAATGAGGGCTGGAAACAGTTGTCTGAATGTTGTAAGGGATAGAGAGATCTTATGATAACTACTGAGTTGTAGCATTCCCTCTAGGGGTGCAGGATTCCTTTATTTCCCTCAAGTGACAAATTGTTGTGGGCCAAAGACAAGATTGGAGTTTTCTCTATTAGGTCTATTTATAACTTGCTTTTGGAGTTTACTGAGGATTCTAGATTTTGGGGAAGGGTTTGGAATCACAACCTTATTCCCAAGATCAATCACTTATGGTGGCTTGTGATGCACAATAGGATCCTACCTATGGATGACCTTAAGATCATAGGCTTCCAAATCTTGAACTGTTGTTCTATTTGCATAAAGGAAGAAGACTATGTTCCCCACCTTTTGCTGCATTGTGAATTCTCCTGGGAGGTGTGGAGCTTAGCCTTGCAAAACCTTGGGGTCTCTTGGAGCATGAGCATCGATCTTCCTGTTGTCATGAGATGTTGGTTGTCTCCCTTCTCCCATCCCATCTGCAAAGAAATATGGGCTCAGCTCCCCCTATCCTGGCCTAGGGCCTATGGAAGGAATGCAACAATAGGTTGTTTAGAGATAAAGCTAAATCAACTACGGAGGTCTTTTGCATGATTTCTAAATTGCTACAGGAAAATATATCTAACAACACTTTGAAAGTAGTTGATTCCCCCCCCATTAATTTTGAAGCTAGCATCATCAATAAATGGAGTATCCCATCTCACATCTGCAAGGTGGATAATTCCAAGGGGATATATTGTTTAAAAACTAAGTGGATACCCCCTATTGAAGGTTGGACAAAGCTCAACTTTGATGGTGCTACCAAAGGAAACCCAGGCTTGGCTAGTGGGGGTGGGGTCTTGAGATCAGCAAGTGGGAGCTTGTGGCTGCCTATGCGGGAGGATTAGGGGAAAAATCCAATAATATGGCGGAGGCTATGACCTTCTTATGGGGTATTAAGGTGGCTCGTGCTATTGAGGTTAAAAATATTATGATTGAAGGTGACTCTAAACTTATCCTTGATGTTGTCCAGGAGAAGGCCAAAGTGGGCTGGTAGATTGTGGATATCCTACAAGACATAAAGAAGCTTCTTTTTGGCTTTGAGGGTATTGATGTCAAACATACCTACAGAGAAGGTAACCAGTTGGCAGATGCCATGGCTACATGGGAATTAATTTATTCCCCAAAAGGTGTTGGAGGAAGCCCAATAATCTTCCTAGAAGTGTTAGAGAACACCTTCACCTGGAGACCCAAGCCTAACTTATTATGGTCTTTATAAGCTATTTTTATTTAGAATATATTTTAATATATATTCTAATGACTTACATTATGATAGAAAGTGACCATTATAGGAGGCAGAAGGAGGTCGTCACCATAAGTGACTGGGTGACATGTTTACTCCTTGATGGATGGGGATTGTCACATCATTAAGAGCCAGATCAACAAGATCATGTGGTCAATGCCTAGCTGGTCCACGAAACCAATTCAAAATATGGTGGTACTTTTGCTATTGATAGCCCACACATTTCTCATTACTACAACAATTATGATTTGAAAAGAGGAGACATTTAGAAGGACAAGCCTGGTATTTCGAGTGGCCATAAGAGCAGGTTTAATGATTATATTCATGCCTGTGATTTTAGACATTTCTCCAATAGTTTCCAAGAACTCTAGTTGTTGGGGATTGTTCTTTGTGATCTTTTCCTTAATGCTTTGAAGAGTTTTTCAATGGGTGGTGACAAAGTGAGAACAAAACCTACTTCCTATGCAGAATTCAAAGTCAATGCTATGCTTTGGAGCATCTGCTATGAGGGAGGCATCACCCCATTGTTGGAATTCCTAAATGGTTATGATGAGAACCTTTCGAGTCAATTTGCCATGTCTTGGGATGATGAGCAAATGGTTTGGGTGGGTGGAGTTTAGTTTCAAGTGAGTGAGGATACAATATCCAAATCCACTAGCTTGAGGTGCGAAGGGAAATGATTGAAAAACAAACTAAAGTCTAGGACCCGGAGAGCATGAATAGGTTTTTTAAAGATGGTGAGATGCCTATTCATTTGCAAGGAGGTTTCGCAAGGGAGAGCCTAATCTACCCCTAGGACAAGGTATGCTTCCTTATCATAAAGTAAACAACTTTGGAAGGCAGGTTTAGGTGTTATTACCATTACCACTTTGCCTTGCTAAACCATTTTCTCCATAAGTTGCTTGTTAATTTCCCTTTTTACCTTTTGTCATCCCTAGAATCCTCTGTGAAAGTTACCAAAAATGCTCATGAGAACAACCCTAACATTGTGGTCATGCCACTCCACCAAGGTTTGATCCTTTATTTGTTCCACTTTCATCTTGCCTTCTGCCCTCCTAAACCTACCAAAGCTTGTCCTGTTGAGGAGGTTAATGATGATGTGTCGGATGATAATATTCTCTTGAGTGTCAAATATGGTAGCCCAACCAAAAGTAAGGCCTCAAATCCCTCTATGAAAGACTCCTTGGGCCCTAGTAGGTCCCCCAAAACCCTAAGGCCTCGACTGTTGATAATCTGACTCCCCATTCACATAAGAAAAAAGGAGTCAAAACCTTGCTTGGTTCCCAAAAGAAAACCCCCCCTCTATCGGGCCCATCAGATTTGGCCACCCCTTCTAGTGGAGTAGCTGGGTCCCCCAACCAAGCTCAAAATGTGGTGGCTGAGAGTCTGTGTGATCTTAAAAATAGTCCAACTCACTCAGGTGAAAAGAAAAGGAAAATAGATTTAAGTGAGAATTCTGAGCCTGGGAAATCTGCTAAGAAGAAGGGTAAGAAGTCTGCTGATGATGTGGAACTCATTGAGCCTACCACAGAAAGGGGTCATACTAATATTCAAGATAAGGAGGAAGAAGTTGTGAAGGATAAGGAGAAAGATGTTAAGGGGAAATCTGCAAGAAGGTCAAGCATCCACTGTTCAAGTAGGCTTGCGAGAGTTAAAACCCCTGTGTCGAAGATTGTTGACTACTCCTATGCCTTTGACCCTGAGGAGGAAGTGGAGGTAAAGGAAGTTAAATCTACCCCTGAGCAACCAGTAGTCCCAAAGGGAGCCAGTTTGTTTAAAGAATTGAACAACTCTTTCTATGACACCAAGGAGGATGAGGTTGAGGTTATGGAGTCTTCGGTTAAGGAGGTGGCCAATGTGGAGAAATATGACAATTGCAGTTAGTTTAAAAAGGGCATGAATGACCTGAAGACCAAGATGACCTCCCTTGAGGATAAAATGAGGGTGATGGCAACCCTGTGCTCCAAAGTAACCCATTGTGCAACTACTTCTTTGGTTGTTCTGCAAGATATTCAAAATGGTAAGTAGGATAAGGAGGGAAACTCTGCTAGCAAGGAAGAACTATTGGGATTCCTCATGGAGGAATGGAATATGTTGCTTAAGTAGTGTTTGGTTTTTCCTTTTTTTGGGCATTGGGTTTGTATTTTCTCTATCATGCTTTGTAGCTGTTAGTTGGGTGTTGCTCTGTTGTTAGTGACCTATCAGCCTATTTTGCTGCCTCTATTACCTTTTGTAATAGGATTCTGCACCCTTGTTTGCATCTTACCAATATAAAAAACAACATCATAATCATCTCATAAAAAGTGACATATTCATACTTTTTAAATTTCATTAAAAATAGTGTTCTCTTTACTTAAATAGAATTTATCATTTACATGTACATTTTCAATCAAACTTCAATATACAAATAAGACTACAATTTCATATCAAATCTAATGAATACATGGATGGATACATTTTGACATTGTTTATGGTGGTGCCCACCTAGGGTTAGGGTTTTGAGTCGAGTCTACAAGCCTGTATTTTGTTTCCTCAAACCCTTAGTCCCTTAGGTTTTATTTTCCCTCAAAATCCTGCAGTGTATCTTCTATTTTGTCGTTGACCTCCTATGGCAGGTCATCAATCACTTAAGTTGCATTTTCATGCCTTAGCACTCGTAGGTTGACTGGCCCCTTTGCATTGCATTACTGCTTTCTGTCGTCATGCTAAAAATAGAAAAGAAAGAAAAAATGCTAAGTCCAAAAACCCTTTATGCTGTGGTGAAATTCATTGTATGTATGTGTCTTTGTATGTAAAAGTGCGGATGTACAAGGCCAGACCCGAAAAGAGATTTCAATCGGCCTTTGAAAATGGTGAAAAATCCTTGTATGTATCATTGTATGCATATCTGGTTGTGTATGTCATATTCCAGGTTAGATTCTGTGCTTGTATGTAAAGCTTTGCATGTATGTGTCATTGTATATTTGATATACAACGGGTAAGATACAATGGCGGATCTCAAAAAAGATTCAAATCGGGCTTGGTGGTAACATACAAGGCCCACATACAAGGGGGACATACAAAGGTTTTTTTGGCGTGACAACATCCATCGGCAGCTTAGTCCAGGGTCTTCCTGACAGCCGATGCAGACACAAAGGTGAATGTATGTCAAATATACAAAGCGCACATACAAGGCAATGTACAAAGAAGAAAAGATGCAAAGGCATTATGCAAGGCTGATGTGCAAAGGGATATGTATGCAGTTCTATTTGTATATTGCATGCGTGCAATATACAAGTCAATATACAAGTCAACATACAATTGCATGTAAAAGGTGAAATCTACAAGCAGGCATGTGCAAGGAGCGGATGCAGCCAAAAAGTTAATTGCATATGTGAACTGCGTGAAGTCCGCCATTGTATATTGGGATTGTATGTTCCTAATATACAATCAAACATACAAGTGAAGATACAAAGAAATATGCAAAGTGGGTATGGTCAAAGTCAAAGTTTCAAAAGCATGGTGGGCCCGGACAGTTGTATGTTCTGTGGGTTGTATGTGTGTGCGATATACAATGTAATATACAAAGGCACACATACAACCTGGACGTGAAAGGAGAATGTGTTATGGCAGATAAGTGCTGGGGTCCGCAGGTTGTATATTGCGCATTGTATGTGTAATATACAAGGCCGATATACAAACAGAAAGATACAAGCCGGACCTATTCTGAAAAATCAAATGTGGCCGATAATCTTTTGAGTCCCGCTTTGCATGTATATTTGCAATTGTATGTTTGCATATACAATCATATATACAAATGGTCGCATGCAAGGGGATTTCGGTGAGACTTAGTGTATCGGCGGTTCATTTTAGGGTCTTTCCGACAACCGATAAGAAGATGCTAATACACAACAATGGTTATCTGGTGCAGGAGCACCAAGATATCTAGGTTTTACTTGATCTTCAAGTAGTTTGTTTTGGTTTAATAAGGTCCTTGAGACCATCTCAATGTTGTAATAAGGCTTGAATGCCATGCTTGTAATAGGACTATGTCCAAATATCTAAAACCTATTCTCATGTTGTAAGTCCTAAGGAGGACAATCATATTGTAAAGGCAGTCATATAAGTTTGTAGCCCTCCTAATGTGTGTAGGAGGCAATTCTCTTGGTTGTTAGCATGTCAAAGGTTAGAAGGTATGTTAGAACCTTGTACTAGGTTAACCAAATGTTAAAAAGCATGATTAAACATAAAACAGTCAATACAGTCCTAAAGAGGACAGTTACTAGTTGTTGCAGTTAGAAACAAGAAAGAAGTTTCATGGTTGGGGCAGTTTCATCGACCCCAACCACTCCCAAACTTATTCATTCAAATGTAGGAGGCTTATGGAAAGTCTGCCAAGGTTCATTGTTGAGGGACATTCGGTGGATTGCAAGAAATAATTAAAAAAAAACCTCTGTTTCCTGCCCTTTTCTATATTTTTTTGAATTCCTGTGCATTTTGAAACTGTACTACTATATAGTATGATCTTGTTGTGGAATGTTGGATGTTTGGAAGTGGAGAATGGAGGATTGACTGTCCATTGGGATGTGTTTGGGCCTTTGATAGTGAAGGAAGATATGCTAAGGCTGTAAAGTATCAAACTACTTTTTAAACCTGTTGTTTCAGTCAGAAATTCGCTGTTCTCCTGCATGCCTCGTACCTGTACGGCCGAGGGGTGATTGGTGTTTATGATGGAGAGTTAGGTTGGTGAGTGACCTTCCATTTGCAAGTTGTTTGGGCTCTTGACATTCATTTATATCTCTGTATCTCCCCTTTCTCTGCAAGTAGGTTGGAAACCCTGAGTTAGGGTTTTTTCTGAGTAATTCGATGGACTCCTCATCATTCCACTAATCTTTTCTATTTATGATCAGTGGAATGGATTGTAAGATAGTTAGTTCATAGGCTTGTGAAGGCTTCAGAGGTAGGAGAAGGGGTTGGGTGGAGTTTGCCATGTAAATGGCCCAACAAGAACCATGTGTTGAGGGTTTAGAGAAGGACAGCAGCAGAGGGGTGGTAACCAGTGACTGTGGAAGTGGAAAGTCAGTGAATGTTAAGTGTTGAGACCTATAGAAAGGTCTGATCATGGCCCTATGACAAGAACTAGGGAGAGATCCTCTGAGGAATCAATCCACTTTGCCTTATGCTGTCTCTGACAATCCTCCCAGGAGACAGTCACCACAAGGAAGGCTCTAGGTAAGTTTGGTGTGTTATTGATTTATCAATGAAGGCATTAGATGTGTTTGACATGTGATTGGTTTGGCTATTGTATAAGATTGAGTTTGTCTCAATGGAAATCATTCCAAGGAGGACACTATGACTGTCTCTCTCTAGTGAAGCAGAGATGTTGTGACTGTCTAAGAAAGATAGAATAGAGACTACTGTCCTGCAGGTACTGCACAGTGGAGATGGAGGAATATTAGGTTGAGTTAAGAGTCCTGAGATGTGTGCCATGAAGTCCCCTCTCTTGGTGTCATGAGCATGCATAGTTTTGAGTTAAAACCCTTCATTGTGAGAAGTCTAATTTCTATTAGAAATAGTGAACCTTGAGAGAACTTTCATTGAAGGTTTGAAGTGTCCTTCTCAGTCCTTGATGCTCTGCATCATATTGGTATTAGAGCTACTAGTAGACCCTTGAGGGAGTAGTAGGATCTTGTGAAATAGTAAGGGTTTGTGAGAGTTGTAAGGATGCCTCCTAAGAATCAGATGGCTAGGGAGATTAATGAACTGAGGGAAGCCTTAGAGGCTAGAGAAAAAGAGTTGAGGGACATAAGAGAATAGGATGCAGCAAGGGAAAGAGAGTTAAGCCAAGTGAGAAGAGAGAATGCATTAATCTTGGTAAGGTTGGAAGCATTGGAGAAGAATCCTAGAAGGGATGAGCAAGATGATCAAGAAGGAGATGAGGAGGCAGATGAGAATCCTCCTGAGGATGAATTGGATCCTAAAGAAAAGAAATTTGTGAGATTGTTGAAGGCAGTCCAAGGTAGTGGAACAAAGGCAAACATAGAGTTACCTATCTATTAGGGGAAGATGGATAGTGAAGAGGTATTAGGGTGGATAGATGCCCTTGAAAATTTCTTTGAGTATGAGGAAATGAGTGATGAGAAGAAGATTAAATTTGCAAAAACAAAACTGAGAGGAACATCACTTACATGGTGGAGTAGTGTGCAAACAGAAAGAGTGGCTAGAGGTGGAACAAGAATCACTTCTTGGGGTAGGATGAAGGATATGATGAAGAATCAATTTCTTCCATCTGATTACTCCATTCAAACAAAGAGGATGAGGCAAAATTTGAAACAAAAGGACATGGATGTTATGTCCTATACTGAGCAATTTCATAAGCTTAGTATTAGAGGAGGATTAGAAGATGAAGAAGAGAAAGTGGCAAGATACCTTAGTGGGCTTAGGTATAACTTGCAAGATGAGATTGGTTTGACAGTACCAAAATCACTTGGAGAATGTTTTCAGTTAGCCATCAGGGCTGAGGAGAGGGTGAAGAGGAAGCAAGAAAGACAAGGAGGTAGTGGAAGAGGATATAGAGGTAGGGACAGACCTACTAATGAAGTATAGAACAACAATGAGAAAGGCAAAGAGTTTTCTACAGATCAGAGAGGTGGATATAGAGGTGGAAGTAGATTTGGATTAGGTAGAGGAGTATTCATAGGTGGATGTTATCATTACAATGAAGTAGGACACACATCTTTCAAATGTCCTAAGAAGGATGATGCTGATAAGAGAAAGGATAGAAGAGTTCATTTGGCACAAGAAGAGGAGAAGCAAGAAGACCAGGAAATGTCATTAGCCTCTCCAGTAATGGTTGGAGAAATGCTCATGGTGGAAAAAGGCAAAATGCAGCAAACACCACAGGTATCCATTTTTAAAACTAATTGTTTAAGCCATGGAAAAATATGCAAGTTGATTATAGATTCAGGTTCACATGATAATTTAGTCTCTTGGGAAATGGTGCACAAGTTGGGATTGAAGACATTTGATCATCCTAGTCCTTACAATTCCACTTGGGTAAGTCAAGAACAAGAAGTAATGGTTAATCAGATGGCATATGTTAATTTTTCCATTGGTCCATATCATGATTCTATTTTATGTGATGTCATTTCAATGACATGTGGGCATGTAATTTTGGGTAGACCATGGCAACACTTGAGGAGGACAATTCATGATGGTTATACTAATAACTATTTGGTGCATAAAGATGGGAAAAAGTTTAAACTAGTACCTTTACCTTGTGAAGACAAGAAGGAACATGTTACTATCTGTTTTGGAGAGAAATTGCAGTTGAATGTGCAAGTTAAGGATGATGGGAAACAACCGGAACAGTTGCAGCAGAGGAAGGTGGAAGACAGTCCTAAAGAACAGCAGGTTTGGGACTTGAGTTATGTCAAGATTGGGGACATTGACTGCCCTATAAGGAGGCAGAAGAAGGAAGGCAAACAACAGATAGTACAGGGAGGAATAAATTAGAACCTCCAGATGGGAAGAACAGAAGCATTGCAGCAGCAAGGTCCTAGACAAGGACACCAAAATAGGTTTTATGATGCTAACACTATTTGTAGGAGCCATGCAAGTTGGAGAAGGAGAAGGATAGCCCTTGGAGAGTTCATGTTTCTTGTCACCAGTCAGAGGAACATTCCAACAAGATTGAAGAACGTTCGGAGAAGAACCCATAACTCTTGGGACAAGAGTTTTCATCATGCTGGGGAGTATGGTGCAGGAGCACCAAGATATCTAGGTTTTACTTGATCTTCAAGTAGTTTGTTTTGGTTTAATAATGTCCTTGAGACCATCTCCATGTTGTAATAAGGCTTGAATGCCATGCTTGTAATAGGACTATGTCCAAATATCTAAAACCTATTCTCATGTTGTAAGTCCTAAGGAGGACAGCCATATTGTAAAGGCAGTCATATAAGTTTGTAGCCCTCCTAATGTGTGTAGGAGGCAATCCTCTTGGTTGTTAGCATGTCAAAGGTTAGAAGGTATGTTAGAACCTTGTACTAGGTTAACCAAATGTTAAAAAGCATGATTAAACATAAAACAGTCAATACAGTCCTAAAGAGGACAGTTACTAGTTGCTGCAGTTAGAAACAAGAAAGAAGTTCGATGGTTGGGGCAGTTTCATCGACCCCAACCACTCCCAAACTTATTCATTCAAATGTAGGAGGCTTATGGAAAGTCTGCCAAGGTTCATTGTTGAGGGACATTCGGTGGATTGCAAGAAATAATTAAAAAAAAACCTCTGTTTCCTGCCCTTTTCTGTATTTTTTTGAACTCCTGTGCATTTTGAAACCGTACTACTGTACAGTACGATCTTATTGTGGAATGTTGGATGTTTGGAAGTGGAGAATGGAGGATTGACTATCCATTGGAATGAGTTTGGGCCTTTGACAGTGAAGGAATATATGCTAAGGTTGTAGAGTATCAAACTGCTTTTTAAACCTGTTGTTTCAGTCAGAAATTTGTTGTTCTCCTACATGCCCCGTACCTGTACAGCCGAGTGGTGATTGGTGTTTATGATGGAGAGTTAGGTTGGTGAGTGACCTTCCATTTGCAAGTTGTTTGGGCTCTTGACATTCATTTATATCTCTGTATCTCCCCTTTCTCTGCAAGTAGGTTGGAAACCCTGAGTTAGGGTTTTTTCTGAGTAATTCGATGGAATCCCCATCATTCTACTAATCTTTTCTATTTATGATCAGTGGAATGGATTGTAAGATAGTTAGTTCATAGGCTTGTTAAGGCTTCAGAGGCAGGAGAAGGGGTTGGGTGGAGTTTTCCATGTAAATGGCCCAACAAGAACCATGTGTTGAGGGTTTAGAGAAGGACAGCAGCAGAGGGGTGGTAACCAGTGACTGTGGAAGTGGAAAGTCAGTGAATGTTAAGTTTTGAGACCTATAGAAAGGTATGATCATGGCCCTATGACAAGAAGTAGGGAGAGATCTTCTGAGGAATCAATCCACTTTGCCTTATGCTATCTCTAACAGTCCTCCCAGGAGACAGTCACCACAAGGAAGGCTCTAGGTAAGTTTGGTGTGTTATTGATTTATCAATGAAGGCATTAGATGTGTTTGACTTGTGATTGGTTTGGCTGTTGTATAAGATTGAGTTTGTCTCAATGGAAATCATTCTAAGGAGGACACTATGACTGTCTCTCTCTAGTGAAGCAGAGATGTTGTGACTGTCTAAGAAAGACAGAATAAAGACTACTATCCTATAGGTACTACATAGTGGAGATGGAGGAATATTAGGTTGAGTTAAGAGTCCTGAGATGTGTGCCATGAAGTCCCCTCTCTTGGTGTCATGAGCATGCATAGTTTTGAGTTAAAACCCTTCATTGTGAGAAGTCTGATTTCTATTAAAAATAGTGAACCTTGAGAGAACTTTCATTGAAGGTTTGAAGTGTTCTTCTCAGTCCTTGATGCTCTGCATCATTATCCAACCAGACGCTGCCACGGGTCCAAGGGTGGTTATATGTACATGCTTTTTCATATACAAGAGATTTTAATATACAACGGGTGAGAAAAGTAAAGCATATGTTTGCACTGCGAAAAGTCAAAGGAGAGAAAGACACCTGCGTGACACATTTTCATTGGCCAACGATTTTTCAAAGCGATTTGGAGCCGCAGATCTCAACGAAAGGAAGGAAATCAACGACCCTATTTTGAATGCCTGAGGAAAGAAGGAATTTCTATTCGTTGCATCTTCTCCAAGAGGGAAAAAACTTCATAAACACGTGAACAGTTGCTGCATCTCGCGGGTAGGTTGGCCATTAATGGTGATCTTGCAGGGGTATGGGTCTTGATTGACAAGCTAGCTACTTTCTTCATGAGGAAAATCTTCAGACGGCGGCACATTTCCCCATTTCCTCCTGCTCTTCCTTCTTCTTCTGCCTACTGCATTGAATGTTTTGGGTACCATTTTAATGGTGCGATGTATCTGGCAACATTTTGAGTTGACCTTTGTACTTGATTTCTGGGTACACATTCTAGGTATATCAGAACTATGTTACTCATTTTTTTCGCGGGGTTGTTGAAGATTAGGCAAATTTTGGTGGAGTAATAAGATACAGCTTGGCTGGTGGCTCTGTTTTGGGTGTCTTGTGAGTTTATGAAGCATATGTTGAATGTTTTATGCATAGTTTTGCTAGTTTCATGTTGTTCTTATATGAAAAATGCATTGTTGCATTTGTTTAGTTGTTTGTCTCCAAGTTGTGGGCATCTTTTCTTTTGAAACTAAATAGCTAAGGGTTATTTGGGATTTAGGAACATAGATTTTCTGTGTTGAATGTCTAATCTCTTATCTTTGCTCAAGGAACAAATTAAATGTTTTAGGTTAAGCATTGGGAAAGGTATGCTGCAATAGGGATATCATCAAGTATGAATGACTAAATACTCAGTCTTGGGAAGTATCTGTAAGGTAGACACTAAAAAATCTCCCCTTGAAACTTAGTTATTGGTTCAAGTCTATGGTAATCATTTACATGTGTATGTTTATTGACTCCGAGCCCTAAGATAGGCACCAGTCTAGTCTTGTATAGTTGTTATGATCCAAAACCCCTTGTCTTGCATCTAAATACAAAATACAAATTCAAACTTCAAACATAAACCTTTAGGATATTAGAGGTAGTTTTAGGACCAAAAAATCCTCTGTCTCACAACTGAGCATAGGCCCAAAGCTAGCCCCTTTGCACTTATTTCACAGTTTTGGTCTGCATAAGAGAGGATTTATTTGCTTTGTGTCAACATCCCAATAAGTTTGCATGCATATTTTACAGATGTTGAATAGGGAATACCCCCCTTGGTTCTGCAGAGCCTAAAGAAGAAGAGGAGATATTTATAGGATCTATCTCCTATATTGTTGGCCCCTGGCCCAAAAATCCTGTTGATCAATGAAGGCTACCTTGTAGGGATAATTGGGAAGCATCCAGTCTGGGAAAAAACTCCAACAGATTTGGCGACTCCGCTGGGGAATGCTTTGTGTAAGAACCTTGGTTTAAAAACTAATTCCTAGTTATAGGTGGCAACTCCGAACAAATCTCCCAACTGGTAAAGTGAAATTTGTATGCAAGGGAGAAGATCCCTGCGTAATCCTTTGCTTGAAGAATTACCAGAAAAATGATGTATAGGAAAAAGGGGACCATTCAAGCCAGTCAAGAAGGTTCTTCCAGTGCTAGAAACAATGATAATAATCAAGATAATCCAAGATCTCCAAAGCAGCAAGCACCTTATTTTTCAAACATAGAGGCTGAAATTCAGGATGTATATGAAAGACAACAAGGTGATAGATTGAGAATGAGATCAGAGGTGTTTCAGGAATGCCCTTTCTTGGATCCCCCTGATTGATTTGATGAAACTGAGTTCCCAAGGGATGATGATGATGACCAAAATGGAATGGGACCATCCTCTTCTATGCCTAAAGATGAAGAATTAGCTGAAGAAATCAAGAACTTGAGGGCTGAATTAGAATATTTGCAGGCTTTGAGGATTAGAGATGATATGAGACAAAAGGTGTAAGCTCTAAAAATTTCTCAACATGATTCAGTTCCCACCCTTGATAATGCAAATGTGCTGAGAAACCAACAAAGAAATGAAGTTCAGAATCAACAGAATGATCAGAGACAAAATATAAATAATGTTAGGGTACCATTGAACAATGTGAGAAATCAGAATACTAATAGGAATACAAATGTTAATCAGTTTGGTAGATAGCCTATGCAGTTGGATAGATTTAGGCAGCTAGTTTTTAATGGTATTCCTGGTTACCCTAACCCCATTGATAAACATGTAAGGCCTCAGATACCAAAGTTTTTAGGAAATAATGTTGTGTCAGGTGAAGATCACTTAAATGCCTTTCAGAATGTTATGGACAACTTTGAGGTTGAGCATGAAGATGTTTTTATGAAATTGTTTATGCAGTCCTTAGTTGATGAAGCTAGAGAATGGTATAAATATCTGCCTGACCAGAGTGTTGCATCATGAGATGACTTCAGAAGGATTTTTAAAGAACAATATGGTGATAAGACTGATCCAAGCTTTTTTATAAATGAGTTCACTGGTATTACTAAGGGGTCAAATGAGCACGTTGCAGATTTTAATGCTAGGTTCACTAAAGTATTGAACAAATTGCCACTTCACATGAGGCCTAATGAACCAATGTGCATGGTACTATACATAAATGCTTTTGATGCTAAAACAACTTATGGGTTAAGAGATAACGGTCCTACTAGCTTCAGGGATGCTTTTAGAATTGCAACCAACATTGAAAATAATAGGAAAGCATCTGGTAAGACAAATAGAAGGGATGATGTAAAGATTCTGCAAAATCTAAATAATAAGTCTCAAAGTACTCAAGGTAATGTATCTACTTCTGAAGAGAAATTGGATAAATTGACAACTATTGTCAAGGAACTAAGTTATAGACTTGCTAAAAATGAAAAGGGGATAGGTCTCGAGAGGTAGGTTTACCAAAGACAAGAGAAGAGACCGTCATTGCATGATATGCCATATAACACTAATTGGCATAATGGTAAACCCATTCTCCCAAATAGCAACACTAATCAAAGAGCCCAAAATGTTAAGGAGACTCCTGATCCTTTGAAGAAAGTTGTTAACATTGTTGATGATACCCCATGGTGCATAATCTATCAGATGCCTCACTCACAATCACAATGTATGATTGCTCAATCTTTGTATAATAATGTTGTTGCCTATGATGAATGCAATGAGCCACATTGTATGGAGGATGATAGTGTCAATATGTTGTTCACACATAGGGAGTATTCTTCTTATGATGCTGATGAAAGCACGAATTATGGGACTCAGGTTTGCCAACAGATTTCCTATGATGAGGATGATGAAGATAACTATGCTTATGCTCAGGACTCACGCATCTTTCTGAATAACTTGAGAAGGCCTTCTAATGAAGAGATTAGAGCTCTCACAGCTGCAGTAGTGGCTCAGGTCAAGAGCAACTATAACATTAGAGATAAGGCTCAGGTAGGTGATCCACGTCAACCAGAAGACACCTTTGTGAATCAACCAGTGCATAATCGTAAAGGGGCTGAACCACATAAGACGTGATGGAACAATAATAAGAAGAATTTTAAGCAAAAACCAATTCATGATTCTCAAGGACTAGAAAATGAAGTTCCCCAAAATGAGGATAAAAATAAGAATTCTTAGGTCATGGATGACAGTCAAAAGGCCATTAAAATTAAGGTTGGATCAGCTCAGGATAAGAATAAAACCATGGCTCAAGCTACAACTATTATGCAAAATTATGCTCCCTTTGACATAACTTAGGTCTTATCCCAGATAAAGGTCTCTGTTCCATTGATGGAGATGATGAAAGTTGAAGAATTCAGGAATAAAGCATTGTCCCTAATTTCAAGAGTAGCTTGCCAGGCCGAGCAGAATGTTGAGACTCAGGGTAAGAAACAAGCCTTGTGTATTGATGAGGATGAGGTTCCTGAAGTCTATTTGGGGGTGATAATGACAAAATTCCCATCACAGGTTGAACCATTATGTCTCCCTTGTTATCAATGGAAAAGTAATCAAGAATTGTATGCTTGACTCAGGAGCATCAACAAATATTATGCCCCTGGATATCATGCAACAAGCTGGGTTGAAAATAGATAAGGCATGTGGAAAATGCTATGCAATGGATGCTAGGGAGGTACCAATTATAGGAATCATGAAGGATGTGGATTTTATGCTAGCAGCATATCTAGAAAAGACTTACAGAATGAACATAATAGTAGTTGACATCAAGCCACAGTATGGTATGCTGTTGTCAAGAAGATGGGAAACATTGATTGGAGGAAGTATGCAGTTAGATTTATCATATGCCATGATCCCAATGAATGGTAGAGATGTAAAACTAGTCAGAGAAGAGAGGTCACCAAAAACAGTTGAAGATCAAGATTCAAAAGAGCATGTCTATTTTGTGGATACTGACTGTGAGAATTTTAGAATTGTCTCAGATGATCAAGGAAGTGAAGGGAGAGATTCTTATATTCAAGAACTTGACCAACAGGATCTCTAGACTATGTATGTTGATGGACCTTGTTCAAAGGAGGGTTCTGGTGCTGGAGTTGTGTTTTTGTCTCTAGCAGGTAAGCTTCTAAAATTTTCTTTCCCGTTAAAGTTTTCTTGGACAAATAATATTTCAGAATATGAAGCTCTACTACTAGGACTAAATGTTGCTTTGAAGCATGGGATTAAGATGCTAAAAGTGTTTGGAGATTCATAATTAATTGTTTCCCAGGTGAGAGATAAATATGCTTCAAAAAATAAAAGGTTAAAATAGTATAAGCATGTTGTATGGGATACAATTGAATTATTTGATGCTTTTTCAATAAATTGGATTGAAAGATCAAAGAATGTCATGGCAGATTTTTTAGCTAATGTGGCCATAAGGCCAGATGATGTCACTCTATCTGATGTTACAAATGTTGAAGTTAAAATGAGACCTGTAATACTAGATAATATATGCAGTTGGAAGGTGTTTGATGATGATAGAGATTTGTTGAGGTTCCTACACTGCATAGATGAATATGAGAACCAGGAGATTGATTTTTAGAACTTTGTAGAAGTTGTGAATGGAAAAGAAACTCTTTTGGGGAAAGAAGTAATTCAACTTAAAACAAATAAAATCCCTAGAGGGCTAGTTGCTTTAGACAGAGCATTTGACAATAGGGACCAGTTTGTTACAAAGGCATCTCCTACAAACAAGGATGTCTTGGAGGAGATAAACTTGGGGACATGCCATGCCCCCAAAAGGGTATATATTGGCAAACAACTCAAGCCACACGTCAGGGGTATGTTGATTGCATTATTGAAAAAATATAAGCATGTCTTTGCATGGTCATATGAGGACCTAAAAGCTTATAGAGAAGATTTATTCCAGCATGAGATTCCTTTGAAGCCTAGAGCTAAGCCATTCAGACAGAAACAAAGACCTATTAACCCAGCTTTGGCTCCAAAAATGCAGGAGGAGCTTGTAAAGCTTAGGGAGGCTGGAATAATTGTGCCTATTAGACACTCAACTTGGGTGTCCAATCTTGTCCCAGTTAGAAAGAAAAATGGTGATATAAGACTTTGTGTGGACTTTAGAAATTTGAATGTATCTTCTTTAAAGGATAATTATCCATTGCCTAATATGGAGGCTATGTTGCAAAAGGTAACTGGTTGTGAGCTTTTATCCATGATGGATGGATTTTCAGGATATAATCAGCTGAAGGTAAAAGAATCTGAACAATACAAGACTGCCTTCACTACTCCATGGGGGACTTATGTATATGTAAGAATGCCATTTAGACTAACAAATGTAGGTGCTACATTTCAGAGGGCTATGGATGTTGCTTTTGCAAGATTGATTGACTCAATTTTGGCTGTATATCAGGATGATTTAACTGCTTATTCAAAAAAGGAGGAGCAACATTGCATGGATCTAGAACAAATTTTTATTAGGGCATTAGAATATGGCATTTCACTTAACCCAAAGAAATGTACTTTTGGGGTAATAAAAGGAAAACTATTGGGACACATTGTTTCCAAGGATGGAGTCAGGATTGATCCTAAAAGGGTTGCTGCAATTGATAGAATCCAAATTCCTAAAATAGTGAAAGGCATTCAGTCTTTCTTTGGACATATTAACTTTGTTAGAAGATTCATTCCCAACTTTGCCTAGATTACAAAGGATATTTCTAAAATGTTGAAGAAGGGTGAAACTATTAAATGGGAAAGTGAAGCAACTAGATCATTTCAGAACATCAAGGAGGCTATAAAGATGGCTCCTGTGTTGAGATCTCCTGATTTTTCTAAGCCACTTTAGTTGTTCTCATTTGCCTCTTTTCACACTATTGCTGTGTGTTTATTACAGAAAAATGAAGATGGTTTTGAGCAACCTATTACTTTCTTTAGCATGTTGTTGCAGGCAATAGAATTGAAATAATATATCATGGAAAAGCAGGCATATGCATTGGTTAGGGCAGTCAAAAGGTTCAGGCCATACTTAGTAGGATCTTAGATAGTTGCATATGTGCCCCATGCAGTAGTTAAGGGCATTTTCACTCAGCAGGAAGTGACAGGAAGAAGATGCAGGTGGGTTAACAAGTTGCAGGAGTTCAACATTGAGATACAAATTACAAAAATGGTAAGGGGACAAGGTTTGGCTAAGATGATGACACAATCAAATTTGGAAGCATGCCAAGTAAATGTAGTTTAGAATGAAGTTGTTAACATGTTAGAATCTGGATGGTACAAGGATATTGTCTATTATTTGCAGAATTTGAATTGTCCTTCCCATCTCAGTGATAGTCAAAAAAGGACCTTAAAGTTACATGCTATCAAATGCATAATTATCCAAGGAGAATTATATTGGAAGAATCCTAATGGTGTACTACTTAGGTGTGGATGAAAATCAAGCTACTAATATTTTAAATGACATGCACAAAGGAATGTGCAGTGGACACTACACTGCCAAGATAACAGCTCACAGAATTCTTAGAGTAGGCTATTGGTGGCCCACCCTTTTCTTAGATGCACAAAAGATGGTAAGAAAATGTGATCCCTGTCAAAGGTTCTCAAGAAAGCTTAAGTATGAAGGTGCATTACCCCTTAGAATTGTAACTATGGAGGCTCCATTTCAGCAAGGGGAATTGATTTTATAGGGGAAATTTTAGAAAGATCAAGTGGAGGACATAGTTGGATTTTGGTTGATACTGACTATTTTACTAAATGCATTGAGGCCATTCCAACTAAGAAAGCTACAAGCAGCGTGGTGATGGATTTTATTTTGGAACACATTATTATCAGATTTGGAGTGCCAGTCAAAGTGGTCATAGACAATGCCATGTGCTTCAGATTTGGTGAGTTTGTTGATTTTTGCAACAAATATGGGATTGATTTGTCATATACATCACCATATCATCCACAAGGAAATGGTTAGGTAGAATCAAGTAATAGAAGCCTTATGAAAATCATCAAAAGGATGGTAGACAAGAACAAAAGGGCATGGGATTCAAAATTAAAGATGGCCCTATGGGTTGATCAGATAATAGTGAAGAAAGCAATTGGAAGGTCACCTTTTGAGTTAGTGTATGGCTCACCAGCTAAGTTACCTATGAATAATCTCTTGCCAGTTTATAGATTCATACAAGAAAATGATAAAGAGATTGAGGAATCAATGAATGAAAGGATAAATCAACTGATTGCATTAGATGAAATTAGAAGAGAAGCACAGAAGAGAAATGTCAAGAAACAATAGAAGGTGAAATATTTGTTTGATAAAAGGGCTATAGAAAGGAAGTTTCATATAAGTGACTTGGTCCTTGTTTGGAATGTAAAGAGTCAGGATAAGGACAAGCATGGTAAATTTGAGCCCTTATGGATGGGCCCATATGAAGTCAGCAATACTCATGGAGAAGATTCCTACTTTCTCGAGGCCCTAAATGGTGAACTACTGGAATTGCCTATGCACGGTCAGTTCCTAAAACCTTATTTCTCATGAATGAATATCTTGTGTGCAAATTGTAAATTAGGTGTGATTAGTCTATACATACTTTGTGTAGTCGGTGGTGTTTTGCGTTTTGCGTGGTCTATCCTGAAGTGGTCTGGTTCTCGCTACAACCTTGCACTTGCACATCCCTAGTCGGAGCCAATGGTGGTGCCCACCTAGAGTTAGGGTTTTGAGTCGAGTCTACAAGCCTATATTTTGTTTCCTCAAATCCTTAATCCCTTAGGTTTTATTTTCCCTCAAAATCCTGCAGTGTATCTTCTATTTTGTCGTTGACCTCCTGTGGCAGGTCATCAATCACTTAAGTTGCATTTTCATGCCTTAGCACTCGTAGGTTGACCGGCCCCTTTGCATTGCATTACTGCTTTCTCCCGTCACGCTAAAAATAGAAAAGAAAGAAAAAATGCTAAGTCTAAAAACCCTTTATGCGGTGGTGAAATTCGTTGTATGTATGTCTTTGTATGTACAAGTGCAGATGTACAAGGCCGGATCCGAAAATAGATTTCAATCAGCCTTTGAAAATGGTGAAAAATCCTTGTATGTATCATTGTATGCATATCTAGTTGTATATGGCATATTCAAGGTTAGATTTTGTGCTTGTATGTAAAGCTTTGCATGTATGTGTCATTGTATATTTGATATACAACAGGTAAGATACAATGGTGGATCTCAAAAAAGATTCAAATCAGGATTGGCGGTAACATACAAGGCCCACATAGAAGGGGGACATACAAAGGTTTTTTCGGCGTGACAGCATCCATTGATGACTCAGTCCAGGGTCTTCTTGACGGCCGATGCAGACGCAAAGGTGAATGCATGTCAGATATACAAAGTGCACATACAAGGCAATGTGAAAAGAAGAAAAGATGCAAAGGCATTATGCAAGGCCGATGTGCAAAGGGATATGTATGAGGTTCTGTTTGTATATTGCATGCGTGCAATATACAAGTCAACATACAACCGCATGTACAAGGTGAAATGTACAAGCAGGCATGTGCAAGGAGCGAACGTGGCCAGAAAGTTAACTGCATTTGTCAACTATGTGAAGTCCGCCATTGTATATTGGGATTGTATGTTCTCGATATACAATCGAACATACAAGTGAAGATACAAAGAAATATGCAAAGTGGGTATGGTCAAAGTCAAAGTTTCAAAAGCATGGTGGGCCCGCACAGTTGTATGTTCCGTGGGTTGTATGTATGTGCAATATACAATGAAATATACAAAGGCACACATACAACCCAGACGTGAAAGGAGAATGTGTTATGGTGGATAAGTCGCTGGGGTCTGCAGGTTGTATATTGCGCATTGTATGTGCAATATACAAGGCTGATATACAAACAGAAACATACAAGCCAGACCTGTTCTGAAGAATCAAATGTGGCCGATAATCTTTTGAGTCCCACTTTGCATGTATATTTGTGATTGTATGTTTGCATATACAATCATATCTACAAATGGTCGCATGCAAGGGGATTTTGGTGAGACTTAGTGTATTGGCTATTTATTTTAGGGTCTTTCTGACAGCCAATAAGAAGATGCTAATACACAGCAATGGTTATCCAACCAGACGCTACCACGTGTCCAAGGGCGGTTATATGTACATGCTTTTACATATACAAGAGATTTGAATATGTAATGGGTGAGAAAGGTAAAGCATATGTTTGCGCTGTGAAAAGTCAAAGGAGAGAAAGACACCTACGTGGTGCATTTTCATTGGCTGGTGATTTTTCAAAGTGATTTGGTGCCGTAGATCTCAGTGGAAGGAATGAAATCAACGGCCCTGTTTTGAATGCTCGAGGAAAGAAGGAATTTATGTTCGCTGCATCTTCTCCAAGCGGGAAAAAGCTTCATAAACATGCGAACAGTTGCTGCATCTCGCGGTAGGTTGGCCATTAATGGTGATCTTGCAGGGATATGGGTCTTGATTGACAGGCTAGCTACTTTCTTCATGAGGAAAATCTTCAGACGGTGGCACATTTCCCCATTTCCTCCTACTCTTCCTTCTTCTTCTGCCTACTGCATTGAATGTTTTGGGCACCATTTTGATGGTGCGATGTATCTGGCAACATTTTGAGTTGACCTTTGTACTTGATTGCTAGGTACACGTTTTAGGTATATCAAAACTGTGTTACTCACTTTTTTCACGGGGTTGTTGAAGATTGGGCAAATTTTGGTGGAGTAATAAGATACAGCTTGGCTGGTGGCTCTGTTTTGGGTGTCTTGTGAGTTTATGAAGCATATGTTGAATGTTTTATGCATAGTTTTGCTGTTTTCATATTGTTCTTATATGAAAAATGCATCATTGCATGTGTTTAGTTGTTTGTCTCCAAGTTGTGGGCATCTTTTCTTTCGAATCTAAATAGCTAAGGGTTATTTGGGATTCAGGAACATAGATTTTCTGTGTTGAATGTCTAAAATCTTATCTTTGTTCAAGGAACAAATTAAATGTTTTAGGTTAAGCATTGGGAAAGGTATGCTGCAACAGGGATATCATCAAGTATGAATGACTAAATACTCAGTCTTGGGAAGTATCTGTAAGGCAGACACTAAAAAATCTCCCCTTGAAACTTAGTTATTGGTTCAAGTCTATGGTAATCATTTACATGTGTATGTCTATTGACTCCGAGCCCTGAGATAGGCACCAGTCTGGTCTTGTATAGTTGTTATGATCCAAAACCCCTTGTCTTGCATCCAAATACAAAATACAAATTCAAACTTCAAACATAAACCTTTAGGATATTAGAGGTAGTTTTGGGACCAAAAAATCCTCTGTCTCACAACTGAGCATAGGCCCAAAGCTAGCCCCTTTACACTTATTTCACAGTTTTGGTATGCATAAGAAAGGATTTATCTGCTTTGCATCAACATCCCAGTAAGTTCACATGCATATTTTATGGATGTTGAATAGGGAATACCCCCTTGGTTCTGCAGAGCCTAAAGAAGAAGAGGAGATATTTATAGGTTCTATCTCCTGTACTGTTGGCCCCTGGCCTAGAAATCCTGTTGATCAATGATGGCTACCTTGTAAAGGATAACTAGGAAGCATCCAATCTGGGAAAAAACTCCAATAGTTTACATGCTCAACAATAGAATTTTCTCTAATTTTATAATCTTGTTCAAATTGAATGCATAAATGTGCAATGTCAAAATTTGCACACCCTACAATTTTGACAATATAGATTATACCTATTTTAGTGTCCATTATTGTAGCACGTTTTAAGATATATTTTATCCCATCTTTTAGGTTTTCTCATGTTTCAGATGCCAAGTTTTATGTTTGTTTGTGTGCTTGTATTTCATGTGGTATTTTTTAATGTTTTTTATGCCCATTTTGTAATTTACATCATTTTATGATAATCTCATATTTTGTCTATTTTAGACCCAGGTGGCTTCATGAGTTTATTTTCTCCAAATTTGGCTTTTTTTCTCGGTGGTTTTACATCTCTTTCCTTTCTTAATAATTTTATTATTTAAAATAGTTAATCTAGTTTTTAGTTTTTGATTAGAGATAAAATAAGTTTTGAAGGCACCCTGAAACACTATACAACAGGATGATTAAAAGCACAAGATCAACCAAAACAAAAAAAAATGTTCACTACAGTGAACCCCACCATCATAATCTAGTTTTTAGTTAGTTTACATTGTTTAGATCATTCTATTGTTTTCCCTGTAATTTTCATATTATTATTGCTATATGATTTGTCATTATTTTGTAGGTGTTTAGCTACTATACAACCTATTAAATACTTTTATGTCTCCACATAATGTTTCCATGACCATACATACTCCAACACAAGTACATTTTCATCTTATTTTGTGATCACATCCAGATTCAACATTCTGCATACAAAAACTTAATCTATTACATTCATTTGATATTATGTAAATAGTCAATTTATCAAATTTTCATCTCTTTTGTGTAATTTTATTCTCTTCTATATAAACATAAAAAATACAAAAATAGTAGCATTAGCCTTAAGGTGTGTTAATTGAGATGGATTTTTGAAAATGGTTTAATTATGACACTATAAGCAAAAGGAGAAAATAATATAGGAATCTATGTTATTTTTCTTACTTAATCATTATGTTTCATTTACCTTCACATTATACATTTATTTATGTTAAATAGAATTGTTATTTTCTTCCTATCACTTAATCCAATATAATTTTAATGTGCTTTTACATTCAAAGTAAATGAAAATTTACCTTACAAAATGAAAATAATGAAATTAGAACTTCTCCAATCTTTTTTCCAAATCATTTCTTCATGGATCCAATCTCATCAGTGTCTACCACCTGACCATTTGGATCCTAGGGGTCCACACTCTAGACTTCAAATATGGACTCATAGGTTACAAGTAATCTCACATCAATCATAAAGAATTGGAAACATATAAGGACACACCCAAATAAGGTTTTCTCAACTTTTGGGATAAGAACAGGTCACTCATTTCACTACACATCCTTTCATGTGGGAGGTGACTACTCCGTAACATGTTTTTCAAGGTGCTTTTTTATTAGCAACATCTTCACTTGAGATTTATCCTACATACTAGGTTTTCTCTAACTAATGCAAAATACTCTGACAACATTCTATCGAATAAACAATATGCCAACTCTACAAATGGTTTTTCTTGGATATAACACCTCCTCAACCAGCTTGATCTACAACCTACTAGATCATCGTTAGTGTGTAAATTATGAGAGAGTTTCAGGAATGGAACTAAAATTTTAGCCATTATCTACCTGCATGCTATGATAGATGGCTAAGCACTTAAGATCTCATAGATACTAGGATATATCCTTGTCTCACCCAAAGAACAATGATCTCTGCACCCTTTCTTGTGACTTGCACACCATAATCTATAAGCTAATTCTATACTAATCCATACATATATGTAACCAAAATCATGAGCATATCTATATTGATATTTTCATCAATAAAACTATACATGAACTATATTAACTATTGTCAACCTATTTTCTCATTTGATTAAATATGGAATATATATAGGTACATATCTCCTAGTGCCATCCAACCTATGTATAGAGTCATGCATAACTCCAATTATAATGCAAACTTGCTCATAGTGAATGTAAGTCACATGTATCATATAATATACCATGTTCTTAAATACATTATATACATGATTGTCTCTAATTATATGCATGTCTACTTACAAATCCATGCACTCTCTATCCATAACTAGGCATTATTTGAGACAGACACAAATAATTGCATTCTAGTGCCAACACACTTTTAAATCCTCTATCATGATAAAAATTAAGTAAATCCTGATAAAAACACAAAATATTAGCAAGGGTCACGTCATTGTCAAAGGTGTCTACTAGTGGTGTGTACTATTTGTCAAGTCCATGTACATTAATTTATGAAGTATACATTGTATATATATGTCATGATTAACTACACAAGTGAACTAAAAATTTATGTTATGTATACCTTTTGTATTCTTATCTTTAGTAGGAGAATAACCCAAACCAATAATGTTAAGCTTATGTGATGGATAAATAAGTTTTAAGCTACCTCCTTGTTTTATACCTAAACCTTTTCCATTGTATTTAAACATTTGTAGAATGTAAAAGCCTTTACCATATTAGATAGCTAGTTGAAAAGAAGATAAACAACTACAACAAGAATCACTAACTTTAGATATGAGGACAAAAGTGCCTTTATTTGGAGTGGTATCTATATGAAGAGCATAAGGTGGTCGACCATGTGTAGTAGGAATGGAATGTTCCTTCACTTTAATGTCACAAAAGATGTAAAATAGAGGTAACCTCAACCATCCTTAGGGTTAACATGAGAAGGAGAATAAGTTCTTGATCTATTAATGTAGGTATGATTAATTAGTCTAGAGGAACATAATATCCTCTTTTTCAACTACTTGACAATACTGGAAAGAATTATCATCAGTTATGATTATATACCTTTTCCTAATATGAATGAATTTTAAAGTCTAGTGAAATACTAGTGGTACAACACCCATAGTGTGAATCTAAGGACAAACTAAAATAATGTTATACACTAAAGCACTAGGCATCACATGGAATATAGTCAAGTGTAATAGACTGTCCTAAAGTAATAGGTAAAATTGTTGGTAAGAGACACTGCTCTGATGAATGATTGAATGTTGTCATTGATGGAAACAAGGAAAAGAGATTCCACCAATAGGGTAAAGATACTTTACTCCGGTAGATCAATTTGGTTTGACAACAAAGCATAAAAGGATTCTGCTCTAGAAGCCTAAAATGACTAAGTATGGGCAGTATACAGAGTAAGTGACAGAGATTTGGTCAGTATGCCTCCGCAGTTGAAGATCATTACATACGGTTCAGATATGTTAATCATAGCTATTTGGTGATGATATGTTCCAGTGTTCAAGTCCTGACTTCCTCTGAAAGTCATACTATGAAATGTCTAAGTTCAGGTGAGCATAGTTAAGTTAGGAACACTATGCAGTACCAGAAGAAAAGGGTCCGCATTCCTCTGCTATTGCATATTTTGTCTTGCCATTTTGAAGGTATGTTAAGAGGTCAATGATGAATATTGGATACAAATTTTAGAGTCTCCTATGGTCCGCAGTGGGAGTTATGATGATAGATGGATTGGTTAAGTGTGTACTTAAGGGACAAGCCAATATACATGTTAGATCTATATGTGGTGAAGATATATTGTTTGAACAATCAATCTAAGTGGTTGAATGATTGGTCCTGACCTATACGAAGACTATTGTATGTTTGTTTGGGTCCGCATTGCTGTTTGTGCACAAGATCAAGCTGACAAGGTATAACATCTATATACACATTTCATGCTTGGCTTGCTAACCTGATTGCAAGATGAATCTTATTGTGAATATATATACTTGATAGATTTCAGTGTTGGAGGAATGAATAAGTATGAATAGAGTGCGAATTTGATGTGTGCATGACTTAAGGCAGTTGGTAGAGTAGAAAAGGACAATAAGGGTAGGAAAAAAAGTATATGTAGCAAAGCAGAAAAGCAAGGCAAAAATAATGAAGACCTTTGAATCAGTGTATTGAGCTTTCAATGGAATTGTACTCCAGCATGTGGTAGATGCATTTGTAATAGTTCACCACTGGCAGTGAGCCAATTTCCTTCTATCTTCTACTCTTCTTTCTTTGTGGATAGTGAGTCCACTTGGACAGTGAGTCCACCTATAGTGAGCATTTCTTTGGGCAGTGAGCCTTATGTAATCCAGTATTGTTATTATAATATATTGTGAGCTAACACTCACTGTGGTTTTTCCCTTTTTGGGTTTTCCATGTAAAATCCTAGTGTCTATGTGTTATGTCTTTATGGTTAGTGTTCTCATGTTTATTCTACTTTCATATTATTAATTTTGGAAATTGGATTAATGAACATGTTAAGAAGTGGTTTTTTGGAATACCGATTCACCCCCCTCTCAGTATTCCTTATGTTCAACAAAAATAACAAAACTGAGAGATTTATTGACCACGTCATCAAATCATTTAATGGTAAGCTCATACTTTGGTAAGTTAGTAGAATCAACATTGATGGTCCTCTCGAGAAGTCTTTCTTACAAATACTTAAACTAGATCCATTATCCAATAAGGCTCGTCTAATTTAAAGATCTCCATGTATGTAATCATAATATAGAATAATCTTTTCTCCTAAATAACATGGGTATGAAGCAACTCATGAGGCACAAATGAAATTTTAGATTTATCTTGATGAATCAACTCTAAAATGGTAACAATCTCAGTGGTAGTAACATTAGATGGAATGGTGATTTTAGCTAAATCTTGCCTCAAAAAATTCCTATATGCTTTAGATGAATGCATTAAATCCCAAAGAGATATATTGGTGGGAGCATCCTTAAGTTGATCTATGTACATCATATCCCTTAGCTAGGATTTTATATTTATGTCCAATAGTAGGATGACTCGATGTGGTAGTTGATTGCATGGAATGTAGTTTTATTAGAAAAAGATGGCTTAGTATGAGAATTTAAACATGGAGATGTATAATCCATATGAATAACCAATCATCATAGCATGTAGATAGTATGACATCACAAGGCCCTATATCATGTGTAACTAAGGAAGATATAACCTCATCAAATAAAGCATAATCCATAAATGTCACTAAAGACTAAGGGTACATCATGAATATACATCATGAAATATGTATCATGAATCACATCATGTGAAGTAAAAATTCTTAAAGGTAATATATCACTATGCTCAAGCACATTCTTAACATTATTCATAGGAAAAATAGAAGCAACATAACATGCATGAATAAGTGAAGTGAGAGTATCCAAAAGGGAAGGAAAGTAATAATTAAGTCAATGAAGTAGGAAGAGATATATGTACACAATGAAACAACACCTCCATATACAGTATAACCCTATTTGAATTTTAAAAGGACATAAGTGAATCAAGGATATCAGGATTAGATGTCATAGATTATATAAACATATCAAAATCTGTAAGAGAAGCATTAATAGACACTAAGATAATGAACAATGGGAATCTAGGATAAATACTGTATCAATGAAGCACAAACAAGGGTGGGTGGGTAGGAATCAATGAGAGATCATACAATAAATGTCCAAACCCTCATCAAATTAGTGATGAATAATAAATAATTAAAAGATCAAATCCAAAACCCTAATGAAGAAGGAATAAATCCTAGGGTGTGTAAGATAAGTGAAGTTCGCCAAAATGTAAAGAAAATAAAATGGTTTTCTTTAATTAGATCTAGGATAATTAAATAAATGGATCCAATCAAGCAATAATTAACCTAGATTATAGAGTTGGGGTTGATTGTGGAAAACTAAAAAATTAAATGCTCAATTCAATATAAATCATATAAATTAATTACAAGGGTAGTTATCTTTGATTTTCTTGTAATGTCAAAAATTCATTAACTAAGGTTCTAGAATTTTGTGCTGTATTCACTAACTTATAAATTTTTCTATACTTTATTTGGGTTCAATCTATTGTGCAAACCTATTGTTTGTGAATGTGGACATGAACCTATGTGTTGACCAAAAATAATGATTACAAACTTGATTTGGTCGAATGAACTCATGATATTTGCTCACCTAAATTTGTAATGATTTCTTGGTGTAAGGAAATACTATGCTCAAAAATACATGTGGGGATTGTATTAGATTGTGAGGGTCAAGTTCTACTTAATCAAACCGCTAGTGGACATGCTTTACAACTCTAAGAAAAAGGTTCAAAGACTAAGTAAGTGTGTAATGGACCTAGGATGATGTGCTCTGATATATGCTACTAGAATGTTTTCATAAATGTTCTATTGATAAAACCCTAGCATGCTCCTTAATGTTCTATCAATAAAACCCTAGCATGATCCTCAATGTTCTATCAATAAAACCCTAGCATGCTCCTTCATAACTCCTAGATGATAGTCCTTGATAATTTCAAGAGTCAATGAGTGTCTTTAAATACAAGAACCAAGAACACACATCAACATAATGTGAACTAAGTTGGCTTAAATAGTTAGTGGAATGGTCAACAATGAACATACACATGCCAAGGATGTTGTCAAGCATGAAAACACCACACCAATGCACAAGACAACAATGCATAAATATAAAAATACACATCAAAAGAATTTAAAGCTATTGTGAGACACACATCACAAGGAACAATAGGGGAGATGGAGTCTTAGCCTATATTAATGATATGGTACTTGCCACCTATCACTTATACACACAAAATCAAAGTTGAAGTAAAGAAGATATGGTGAAATTATAAAGGAAGCATATAATCATAGTTGCATCCTACAAATCATTCATGTTGCAAATGCAAGCAAATAATTATTGGGATATTCACTAACTCACCCAATCCTTGCAAGAGACTAATCAATCCAAATCAATAATGCAAGTACAACACAAAAAATGTTAATTTTTTAAAGGAAGCATAATTACATATTTCAAAGAGTGGGAGAATAAAGCGTAGGTACCCAAGGCCAATTTTTATTTTAAAAAATTATAAAAAGGTCACCTACAACTCACTATTTTGGTTAGCCCCTTTTAGGACGTATTTACCCCTTTTGATAGTATGATCACTTGGTAGACATGTTTGTACCTTAATATATGCATGTTTACTCCAATAAATGTGTGTTCAAATGTTCATTTTCCCTAGTAGATGCATGTTGTCCCTAGTAGATGTGTGTCTACACTTATTTTTAGCCTCTATAGCAAACAACAAATGAAGACAAAGAAAATGCAAAAAACATAGCAAATTTGCCTGATTTTTCTCACATGTCATGGGAGATTATTTATCTACAAGAAGACTAGTGTTTCAAGCCTAATAGACTATTTTTAGAAAGAGGAAACACTCTTCCAAGCACAAAATGCTTCAGAAACATAAATGACAATGTTATAAGCAAACAACGACAAAACATGCTCTCACATATATATTTCTACCAAAAAAGTCTATAAATACACATGATATACCATTGAAATAGAAATGACAACAAGATCACAATCATCTCATAAAAGTGACATATTCATACTTTTCAAATGTCAAGGAAAATAGTGTTCTCTTTACTCAAATAGAATTTCCCATTTACACACATTTTTTTTTTTATCAAACTTCAATATACAAATAAGATTACAATTTTGTATCCAAATATAATGAATATATGGATGGATACATTTTGACATTGTTTACATGCTTAACCATTGTATTTCCTCTAATTTTACAATTTTTTTCAAATTGAAAGCAAAAATGTGTAATGTCAAAAATTATATACCCTACAATTTTGACACTACAAATTGTACCTATTTTAGTGTTCATATTGTAGCATTTTTCATGATCTAGATGCTAAGTTTTATGTTTGTTTGTTTGCTTGTATTTCATGTGGTGTTTTTGATGTTTTTTATGCCCATTTTATAATTTGTGTTGTTTTATGACAATCTTGGATTTTGTTTTTTTTGGGATGAAATTGTAGTCAGGTATACATCACCATAGTAATATTATCATGTTACTATGTAGCCATATAAAAATTGTTCAATAGCTAAAATAGTGGTATTTTAGATTTTTCTTGAATGAAAATTACCTCTACCAAAGTCTTTCCAAATTCCCAACAACCTTTTCTTAATTCCTTACCTAAAATAGAAAAAGGGAAGATTGGGAGTTTAAAAAATTAGATATTTTGGGCTTTCATTCTCTTAATCATTTTTTTTACAACTTCTACATTCTCATACAATTTTGAGCTCTACATCACCCATATTATAGCACCATTGTTATGTGAAGTATTTCTATTTTATCTCCCTTGAATTTTTGCTACCTTCTATTACAAAAATATTTGAGCTTGTAGGTTTTTTGAGAATTGTAAGATTTGGCTATGCAGATAGAACAAAGAAGACCAATATGATAGAATAACTCTATCCTATTGTAGACATGATATTTCCACAGCCTGTGATGATGAAATTACATAGTGCTTTTGGAAAAACTGTGTGTAGCTTTTTTGCCTCAACGTTTTGGATCACACTCTGTGATCCATCATCAGAAAGAAAAGAAGAGAATGCAAAGAGAGTCTCTTAAAAAGTGAGAGAAAGGGGTAAGGCATGGGTTAAAAAGTGAGAGTTCTCCCGCTACCCCTTCCTACCTCCCCTTTGGCTATATATTTGCTTGTTATTCCCCCCTTTCCTTTCTCCCCACTTTTCCTTTCTCTTTCCTTCTTCTTCCTATCACACACCCAACCTTCCACCTTTCCTTAAGGCCTCACTCTTGTCCCTCACCCTTTTTCTCTCCATTCCTCCCTCTTGCCTATCCCTCCTCTCCTTCCCTCCCCCTTTTCCCTTAACTTTCCTCCATGGCCCATATCTTTGTCCTCTTTTTTGTTCTTTCACCCTTGGTCCCATCCTTGTGGTTCATCCCATCTTTGTCCTCATCCTTTTTCCTTAAGCCGTTTGTGTCTTATTTCTTTCTTTTGGGTTGTTTGTTTTCTTTCACTTCTTCTTTCTTTTATTTTTCTCTTTTAGTTTCTCCTCTTCATTTCTTTTTTTTAGTAACCATTTAAATACATTTCTTGTTCATTTATATGTGTTGGTGTCAACCACCAATCCCAGGATCACAACCTATAAATAAATCTTCACAGATGAGAGAAGCAACAGAGGGCTATTTTACTATAGATGAAAATATTGAATGAGATAATAAATTACATAGTATACAAGGCTTTTAAAGGCATGAAATATGTGGCAGGTGAACAACTACCCGATATGGGAAAAAACCACCTGGATAATTAAATGCATTATTATGCCTAAGTAAACTTAAGCAAGTAAATCCTATTTACCCTAACACCCTCGCTTAAATGCAAACTTATGGAGAATTATTATGCAAAATCAAGATGCAATATGGGTCCCAGCTACACAACCATGTTAGGTACCCATTTACAATGCAATGCAAGAAATCTCTCACAAACGAAAGAAAGGAGAAAAAACCTGTGGGAAAAAACCCATCTCCAAAAAAGAGAAAAGAAAACAAAATGATGCATGGATGGAGGACTCAATTACACCCCCCAAGGACTACATACATCATGTATATAAAATCAATGACCCCCCCATAAGAGGGAAAGAGAGAGACTATGTACCCCCCCCACAATGTGTAATCACCTACAAAAATGGTAAGTGTCTGAAGATAAAACATGATCCAATGTCGACAAACAACTTGTCTTACTTTTGGAAGAAACAAAACCAGGTACAAATGTAGGTATACTTCCCATTCTGGATAGGAATTAGCAAGTGAAATCCAAATGTAGGATGATAATGTCTATGAAATCTGCTCATGTGTCGCCAAGACCTTGGAAGATGATGCCACGAACCAATCAGGAACATGCCCAATCACAATAGAAGGTGACAAACAAGGTACCAGTGGAAACTAATTTTGAACATTCTCCAAAGACAAAGATGAAGTGACAATAGTTGTACCACAACTATCATCAAATAGGAAAATTAATCCCTCAAATGTGTCTTCCAAGTCTGAAATGTGAGATTCCACGAACAATGAACTAATATCCAACAAATATGAATCCCAATCAAGAAGACAATGATAATATTGTTGCTCAGGAATGATGGAAGTACTTAATGAAGGTGGATCAACTATCTCTGACAAAGAATCAAGAACCTCTAAAGTAACTGCAACCTCATATGAAGTCTCAAAAACCTCCAAAGGATCACAAGCATGGTTTATCTTCTCTAAAGAACAAAGAGACACATTGGTATTGGAAAGAGGGTCATTGAGAGACAACAGAGGATCATGATCTCCATATGATTCTCAAATGTAAGTCCAAACAACATAAGTGCACTCAAAATGAATAAGAGATTCCAAAAAGTTGATGCAGGAGCATCTAGTGGTGTAAGGACAATCTTGCATCACCCAAAAAAAGATGTGTTTCAAAATTGTTGATGTTCTTTCCATTTCTATTAAAAATTTGTGGTTCTGGTTCCATAATCGCTTGAATAATGATGAACTTTCAGTTTTTCTAAACTGCTAAAAATAGCAACCTGCTATTTTTAGAAAGTTTGCATTTGGGCACAAAATGAAGTGAAAATTTACAGGAAAATTCATAATGGAAAAATAAGACCTTTGGCGAAGGAATCATGCAAAGATCATTTGTAAGCTGAAAGATATTAAAGTTTTTGTTTCCAGAAAACACCTGAAAATTATTCAAACTCAGGTTTGAGGCACTAAATGGCCCCGTACAGACCCAAAAATGGCCAAAATTGGTAGAGCAAGTTCTTAGCATGTAGAGCACTTCGCGAGCTTTTTGATGCATAAAACGGTTCGTCAATCGGACACCTGGATCAAAAGTTATGGCTCCCAGAAGTTGACCTATTTTTGGAGGGAGATGCAAATTTCAAAATTAGGTTGTTGGCTACCAAAAAGGCTATTAATAACCATTTTTGGGAACCCTGGGCAATAGTAGAGTTAAGGGGGGGGAAGCGTAGAGTCAAGAATAGGTGGAAAAATAGAAACTCTAGTTGATTTGGGGTTATAGAAGGCAGATGATTCCAGAGTATTACGAGAGGAAGCTGTAATGTGTTGCAGCATGTGGAGGGTTGATTCCTCTAATTGTATTTGAGCTTCTATAATGTAATAAGTTGTCCAAATCAATAAAAGAAAGTTCTATTTTCTATGTGCATTTTCTGTTGTTGTGTGTTTTATGATTTACCCCCTTCATCAAGTGGTATCAGAGCAAGGGTTCTTGAGTGTGTAGACAGATTGCCGACCATGAGGCAGTTTGCACCAGGACCTGAGGTTGTGGGTTTTCTGTGGAGATTAAGATGCTTCTAGAAAGAAATTGTATTGGGAGGAATGCTTTGACAGAAGAGGGTTTTAGAACCCTGCAAAGGCAAATCGATGCATTGCAAGAGGAGCTGCGAAGAGGGTTTGATCTGAGAACAAGACAAGAAAGCGAATATGAAGCTGAAGAAGAGCTATCTGAGGAAGAACAAGAAGCTGCAGGAGATCCTATAGAAGTTAGGTTGTTAAGGGTCGTTTCTAAGATTGGAAAGAGGCCCAGGATCAAAGTTTCTACATATTCTAGAGATTTGAATCCAGAACAGCTTCTTGATTGGATCAATGACATGGAGGAATATTTTAGTATGAAGATGTGGAAGACCCAGATTGGGTCAAGTTTGTAAAAATAAAATTGAAGGGCCATGCCAGTATTTGGTGGAAGGAGGTCTAGTTAGAGAGAAACAGAAGAGGAGAAGGAAAGATCACCAGATGGGATCGGATGGTGGAGAAACTGAAGAAGCAGTTCATTCCTGTGGACTATGAGATGGAGTTATTGAAGAAGTTGCAAGGATTGAAGTAAGGCAACATGTCTATTAAGGAGTATACAGAAGAGTTTTATAAGATTACTATCAGAACCGGTCATGCAAAGGCCAATAAGGAGAAGGTAGCCCATTACATTAATGGGTTGAGACCAAGTATTCAAGAGGAGCTGAGCTTGGCCAGAATGACCACCATAGAAGATGCATCCCAGTTTTCCCTGAAGGTGGAAGAGAAGATGAATAAAAGATTTGACAACAAGCAAAGGGGAAGAGGTCAAGGCAGAAGGACTGGTGGAAGACCCTTTGGGGGCTGAAATGAAGATTCAAAGAAAAGTGAAGAAGCCAGCACTAGTCAAAATTAAAGAGGAGATAATACCTACCGCCTTCATGACCAGAACAATGGAGAGCAAAGAGGAAGAGGAAGAGGCCGACCTAGGCAAGGACCTGGAAGAGGAGGTTTTAGAGGAACTTGTTTCCAATGTGGAGAAGAAGGGCATCAGGCATATGAGTGTCCGCAACATCAAGGAAGGACAAATAGAAGACCTGAAGGTAATGCACGAGTTGCACATGTAGATGAAGATGAACAGTCTGAGCATTCTGAAGATGCTGAAAGGGGAGAAACCCTAGTTGTTAGAAGAACTTTGTTGAATGAGGAGAAATAACCCAATCAGAGGAAGAGTCTATTCCGCACAAGGTGCAAATGTGAAGGTAAGTGTTGTGATATTATTATCGACAGTGGAAGCACTGACAATCTTGTTTCAGAGGAGATGGTTGATAAGTTGAAGGTGACAAGAAGAAAGCATCCACATCCATATCGAATTGCATGGTTGTAGAAGGACCATGGAGCTTTGGTCAATGAGCAGTGTTTAGTGAAGTTCAAGATTAGGGACTACCATGATGAGGTGCTGTGTGATATCATACCGATGGATGCATGTCATATGCTATTGGGGAGGCCATGGCAGTATGATAGGAGTGTTGTCCATGATGGCTGTGCAAACACATATTCCCTAACAAAGGATGGAGTTTGTCATAAGTTGAAGCCCTTGAAGGAGGTGGAAGAAAAGGTATGCAGTACTACCAAAATTTGCTTGGTAGATGGTAGGAAATTTTTGGAAGGTATGAAGCATGAGCGTCATTGCTTTGCATTGATTCCTAAGATTAGTCAAGAGAAATGTGAAGATGTACCAGTAGAAGTTTCAGATATGTTGGAGAATTTAAGGACATTATCTTTGATAATGTACCAGAAGGTTTACCGCCAGTGAGGAAGATAAGTCATCAAATGGATTTGATGCCAGGGGACAATTTGCCAAATAAGGCAGCCCACAGAATGACTCCAGCAAAGAATGAAGAGTTAAACAGACAAGTCCAAAAGCTGTTAAGTAAGGAGCTGATAAGAGAAAGCCTAAGTCCATGTGTGGTACCTGCAGTACTAGCACCAAAGAAAGATGGAGAGTGGAGAATGTGTACAGATTCTTGAGCCATCAATAAGATCATGATCAAGTATAGGTTTCTGTTGCCAAGAATGGATGACATAATGGACTGTTTGAGTGGAGCCAAGTACTTCACAAAAATTGAACTGAAGAGTGGGTATAACCAAATCTGTATCAGGGAAGGAGATGAATGGATGATAGCCTTCAAGACAAAGGAGGGTTTGTATGAGTGGTTAGTCATGCCATTTGGGCTAACCAATGCACCAAGCACATTCATGCAGCTCATGAATGAGGTACTAAGAGAATTTTTAGGAAGTTTTGTTATTGTTTATTTAGATGATATTTTGATTTTCAGTAAGACTTGGGATGAGCATCTAATGCATATCAGAAGAGTGTTAGAGAAGCTGAGGGAGGAGAAGTTGTTGATTAATCTGAAGAAATGTAGTTTTGCAGAGGAGTTGGTATACCTGGGATTTGTTGTCTCAGATGAAGGTCTTAAGATGGACCCAGAAAAAGTAAGGGCTATCATTGAATGGCCTACGCCAAGGAGTGCAATGGAGGTACTCTCTTTTCATGGTTTGGCAAGTTTTTATAGAAAGTTTATCAGGAATTTTAGTAGCATTTGTGCACCCCTGACTGAGACAATGAGAGGGGGTAGAAAAGAGTTTAGATGGACTAAAGGAGCAGACAAAAGTTTTGACACATTGAAGCAGAAAGTTATAGAGCAACCTATTTTGGCACTTCCAGATTTCAATAAGGTATTTCAGGTAGATTGTGATGCTAGTGGCAATGCTATAGGAGCTGTTTTGAGTCAAGAAGGTAAGCCCATTGCCTATTTTAGTGAGAAGCTTAATAATGCCAAGAAAAAGTATTTTGTTTATGATCAGGAATTTTATGCAATAGTTTAGGCTTTGAAGAAATGGAGACATTATTTGTTGCCAAAAGAGTTTGTTTTATATACCGATCATCAAGCTTTGCAGAATCTTAATAGTAAAGGGAAGTTGAACCAAAGGCACTTAAAATGGGTTGAGTTTTTGCAGAGCTATACTTTTGTTTTGAAGCACAGGAGTGGGAAGTCCAACAGAGTTGCAGATGCCTTGAGCAGAAGGCAAAATTTGCTGACAGAAATGAAGATAGAGGTTGTTGGGTTTGATGAGCTCAAAAGTTTGTATCCTGAAGATCCAGATTTTGCAGAGGCCTAGAAAGCTTGTTTAGAACCTGTTACTTTGGGGAGGACAAAATGGTTGGATTTCATAATCCAAGATGGCATGTTGTTTAGAGGAAGCCATTTGTGTATTCCAAGGAGTTCCATGAGGGAGAACCTGATTAAGGAGAAGCATAGTGGAGGATTGGCTGGACACTTTAGTCGAGATAAGACCATTGCTATTGTTGGTGAAAATTATTATTGGCCACAGTTGCAGCAGGATGTGAGGAAATTTGTGCAGAGCTATAGAGTATGTCAGATGGCGAAAGGAACAAGTTAGAATACAAGTCTATATCAGCCACTACCTGTACCCGAGAAGCCATGGGATGATATTAGTATAGATTTTGTTCTTGGTTTACCAAGGACACAGAGAGGACATGATTCCATTTTTGTGGTGGTGGACAGATTCTCAAAGATGGCACATTTTATTCCTTGCAAGAAGACTAATGATGCTGTTCATATTGCAGAGTTATTTTTCAAGGAGGTGGTGAGATTACATGGTCTACCAAAGAGCATAGTTTCAGATCGAGATACCAAGTTTGTTGGTTATTTTCAGGACATTGTGGAAGAAGTTGAAGATAGATTTGAAGTTCAGTTCTACACACCATCCACAGACTGATGGACAGACCAAAGTGGTGAATAGGAGTTTGGGTAACTTGCCACGATGCTTAGTGGGAGATAAGCCCAAGGGATGGGATTTGATTTTACCACAGGCTGAATTTGCTTACAACAATTCTGTCAATAGGAGTACTGGTAAATCACCATTCTAGATTGAATATGGTAGTAGCCCAAGAAATGCTTCTGAGTTAAAAAAGCTGGACAAAGGAGAAAAGACAAGTGCTGGAGCTGAAGACTTTGCAAAACATCTGAAGAATTTGCATGAAGAGGTGAGAAAGCACATTAATAAGATGAATATTCAATATAAGGCTAAGGCAGATCAAAAGAGGAGATATAAGGAATTCTAGGTAGGAGATGAAGTCATGGTTCACTTGAGAAAAGAAAGGTTCCCAATTGGAACATACAATAAGCTAAAAATGAAGAAATTTGGACCATGCAGAATTTTGAAGAAACATGATTTAGGAAATGCATATGAAGTAGAGCTGTTGAGTGGGATCAATATTTCCCCTATTTTTAACATTGCTGATTTATCAGAATATCATGAAGGTGGAATAGAGGATGGACCAACAGAAGAATAGTGGAGTATTCTAGCATCTACTTCAACAAAGGAGATAGAAGAGATCTTGGATAGCCGTGTGGGAAGAAGTACTCAGAATAGGCAATATGAAGATTATCTGGTAAAATGGAAAGGAAGGTCTATTAAAGATTCTTCTTGGTTGTCTAAGGCAGAGGTTGACCGTTTGGGTTTTCCTCGCACAAACACCTGAGACGTGACAGGGTCACTTCTCAAATTACCCTGGGTGTCTGATGCAGGAGCATCCAGTGGTGTAAGGGCATTCTTGTATCACCCAAAAAAAGATGTGTTTCAAAATTGTTGATGTTCTTTCCATTTCTTTTCAAAATTTGTGGTTCTGGTTCCATAATCCCTTGAATAATGATGTAGAACTTTCAGTTTTTCCAAACTGCTAAAAATAACAACCTGTTATTTTTAGAAAGTTTGCATTTGGGCACGAAATAAAGTGAAAATTTACAGGAAGCTTCATAGCAGAAAAATAAGACCTTTGGCGAAGGAATCATGCAAAGATCATATGTAAGTTGAAAAATATTAAAGTTTCTGTTTCCCAAAAAATGCCTGAAAATTATTCAAACTCAGGTTTGAGGCACTAAACAGCCCCGTATGGGCCCGAAAATTGTTGGAACTAGCAAAGCAGGTTCTTAGTGTGTAGAGCACTCCACGCACTTTCTGACACATAAAATAGTTTGTTAATCAAACACCCAGATCAAAAGTTATGGCTCTGAAAGTTGACCTATTTTTGGAGGGAGATACAAATTTTGAAATTAGGTTGTTGGCCACCAAAAAGGATATTAATGACCATTTTTGGGAACCCTGGACAGTAGTAGAGTTAAGGGGGGGAAGTGTAGAGTCAAGAATAGGTGAAAAAATAGAAACCCTAGCTGATTTGGGGTTACAGAAGGCAGATGATTCCATAGTCTTGCGAGAGGAAGCTGTAATGTGTTGCAGCATGTGGAGGGTTGATTCCTCTGATTGTATTTGAGCTTCTGTAGTGTAATAAGTTGTCCAAATCAATAAAAGAAAGTTCTATTTTCTGTGTACATTTTCTGTTGTTGTGTGTTTTATGATTTACCCCCTTCATCAGAAGTCCTCATCATTTATATGCTCAAAAATAATTCTAGACAAAGACTCTAGCCCTAAATCCTTTCCAAATCATATCCCCACAAGGTGTGTCTGAAATAGGAACTTCATTATAGAGATATGGCAATAGTTGTAGTCACTAAGATGAGTGAGGATGTGTTCAATCCACTGCCTATAGTTCCCTTTCTCCAAAGAAAAACCCATTATAGCTATAAATTCTTCAAAAAAACACAAAGATAGTACCTTCCATATGTAGAAACCTCTAAAATTGATGATGACAATTGTGTCGACCAACAACAATCTGCACCAAATCTGAGTCACCAAGAAAGCACTCCACTCTATTGAGCACTCCAACTGTAGATCACCATGAGCACAAAGCAAGCATTCATGGAGCACACAAGAAAGATAGCCTCTTGTGAGACTTTCTCACAACAACCAAAGAGGAGAATGGCTATATAAATAGCCACAAATCTACCAACACTTGGAATGTGGGACTAAAGTCCCTTGCTTAGCATCCAAAACAATCTTCTTGAAACCACTGGGCCCACTTCCTCTTCTTCGTAGCACACAAACCCTAACAAATATTTTTGGCAAACTTTAGAAATGTTAAAGTCTAATCTCCAAAATATATGCCAAGCAAAGCTCATGCCAAAGCCAAGCGGCCTAGATCAAACGCCACAGAATCTGGCCTTCTTCATCAAATGCCAAAATCTGCCTCTGATCACTGTGAATAAATAACAACCAAAATGATTTGAGATGGTCCTTTTCCAGTCCTCACTTGTGGCAGACTTTCACATGTCCCCACACACAACAAAAATCAACCAAAAATCAACCTTCACAGTGAAAACATCAAGTTCTCCTTCACACCCACACCTTTAAATGACCTTTGAACTCCTAGTAGAAAAAATAAGGGACTCTTAAGCAGAATCGAGCCATCCAATAATGTGTAGGTTCAACGCCTTCCACAGTCAAAATGTGACTGCCAGTAGGGAAATCGCCCTTCCAAATTAGAATGAAGAAAATCACCTCCATTCCCCTATTGCAGCCACAAGTATGTATCGAAAAAAGATGGTGAAATAGAAATTTATAAATTTCAAATGCCAGATAAATATCGATCTCACCAAAATCTGATGAAAACTCTTAATGGAAGAAGACATAGGTTGAAGGCTCTGATACCATGTTGGTGTCAACCACTGAGCCTAGGATCACAACCTGCAAATAAATCTTCACAGATGAAAGAAGCAACATAGGGCTATTTCACCAAAGATGAAAATTTTGAATGAGATAATAAATTACATAGTCTTTGATGCAATGTGTTTTATCACATTGTTTCAAAGAATAGATTTTTTTGATAATGATACATGTCTTGGTTTACCCCTGGTACAGGTTTAATGACAGTAGGATGCCCCCTTGGGAGATTGGATGGGAAGAAGGCAGAAGGATGTGAGACAGACAATCTCACAATGAAGAAGGTAAAAAAAATAGGTTAGGTTGAAGAAAAATGGGCTACGGTTCAGAGAAACGGGAGGAAAAGGGCTTGGGAAGTAGTCACAGTCCCCACACAACCAGTTAGGGTTCACTTGCTATATATAGGAGCTAGGTCCACAATCCTAGTCATTTGCACACTTGTCTTTAGTTGATTGGTCCTTCAGAGCTTAGGAGAGCACAGGAGCTAGAGTAGTTGATATAGAGATGGATATTCCACACGAGGAGCACCGCTTTGAGCAAGTCTGACAGTTCGGGTGGCTAGTTGAGGCAGGACCACCAGTATGTAGTTTGACAAAACTTGCCTAGTGTCATTTATTAGAGCAATAAATGCTAGGAAAAGTTGATAGGATAGATGTTCCAATTCACATTTCAGCGCATATGCGCTCTAAAACCGCGCATATGTTATGAATCTGCCCATTTGTGACATTTCGCTGCACATATGATAAAGTTGCACATACATTACAAAATTGCACATACGGTATGGGAAGCTGCGCATTTGCCAGAATTGCGCATATGCAATAAGAACCAGTGCATTCATTGTGAAGTTGCACATTTGCTATGATTCAATGCATTTGCACTAGGATAGTCAGTTTACTTAACGAAATTAACTCAATTAACATCTTGATCGATGCGTCAATTGATAAGCGATCTGCGAGATTGCTGAAATCTAGTTAAGAGATGATATGTTATTTTGATCAATTTGATATGTTAAGTAAGTGATAGGATAGTTTGATAGCTTGAGCAGGTTTTCTTAGATTTAGTTATGGTTGATGCTATGGTTTGCTTGATTGCAGGAGGACATTCGTGATGTACTCATGTCGCGAGAGCAATTTCCCTTACCGTTGTTGTAGCAGTATATGCTCACAGAGATAGATCAAGAGGCACTTGGTGCTATGGGATTGGACTATGTGTGCTTCGTGCCTGAGGTTTGAGTGAACCTCGATTTGCTAACTGCTGCGGTGGAGCATTTCCATAGCAAGGACGGGACATTTCATCTCCCCACTAGTGAGATGGCTATCACTCTAGAGGATGTCTATAGGATCCTACACTTACCTATCCAAGGAGAGCTCGTGGAGTATGAGGCTCAGTGTGACGCTGGACTAGCAGAGTGCAGGCGTGTCTTTGATGATCCAAAGCTAGAGGGTCAGGTTATCTCCTGGTAGGACATACATGATTACTATGACTACTTCCCAGGGATAGTGGTAGGGCTGATCGGGGGTGTTGTATGCCCCGATAGGAGGTTACATGGGTTCCCCATTGGTTGGGGTAAGACTATGGAGAGGATGATCACAGATGGCACCTGCTTTGCATGGGGTGTCTGTGTACTAGCTCACTTGTACCACGATATGCATCAGGTGGTATATCACAGGGCATCCAGTTTGTCGGTAGGTGTTTCACTTTTACAGTTTTGGTTATGGGAGCACATTGCTATTACTCGGCTGATATGCATCTTTCCTAGGCAAAGGGGTGAGCCCTACAGTTATGGATACGTAGGTGTTATTTCCCAACATAAGCTAGGAAAGCTTGAGTACTGGAGACACGCGCTGGATAATGTAGATGCAATTATCTAGCACCCGTATCTGGATTGTGAGCCATGGTATGATGAGGACAATGAGCTCCCCTACTACTTTCAGACTCAGTGGCTCATTGGGAGGACATGACACATATTGGAGAGGTAGATTGTCAGTCAGGTACAGAGATAGTTTGGGAGGGTGCAGGGTCGACCACAGGGGAAGGCACAGTTTTCTAGGACACATGCATAGCAGTTGAGATGGGGCTTGGTTGCTTCATATGAGAAGACTTTAGCGGACTTTTAGCAGATTCTCTACATGGCTTGGATGATGAGGAGGGAGGTGGTAGATGTGGGGATGACTCCTGACTATGAAGAGTGGTTCACGACTCATCCGTTCCTGAGGTATTCAGGACTGGGAGAGTTGGCTCCTCACCTGGAGGAGGAAGATTTAGATGACAAGGATGGTGTAGGTAGGAGGAGGAGGAGACATAGGAGGGGTAGAGGAGGATGGGGAGATGGGGGTGATGGAGGTGGAGGGGATGGTGGAGGAGGGAGACAGAGACAGAGGAGGAGAGTGGGAGAGGGATCTTCTCAGCAGCAGGTTGCACAATAGATATAGGTGCCGGCACCACAGTAGGTACTTCAACAATAGGTGCAAGCATAGGTATAGGTTCCTTAGGCTCCTGTCTAGCTTGACTTATAGCAGCAAGCTGTTACTATGCTGAGGGATCAGGTCAAATAGCTCAGGGCACAACTTAGGGCAGCAGAGTCCTGGAAGGAGGCAGACGCAGGGATCATATTGGGGCTCACTACAGAGCGAGATACAACATTGGTGAGGGTACAGGCTCTGATACTAGAGAGAGACTCAGCTCTAGCTGCCTTGAGTACTGATGGAGCTACCGCATTCTTGGTTACTTAGGTGTAGCAGGCTCAGATGTAGCTTTCGCAGGTTCAAGGTGAGCTTGCTAGAGAGCAGGCCCAGACTTAGTATTATAGGGGTCTATACCATGGGGCTATGCTAGTAGACTAGAGGGCACTCAGCTGCAGAAGCCAGTTTGTGGCAAGCACATCCCAAAGGGTAGGGGGTTTGTGGTCTGCAATGTCTACTATGGGTCCACAGCAGTCAAGGGCTAGCAGAGGAGGAGGCGGAGAGGGTAGTACTGGAAGTAGTGCCCCACGGCAATAGGGCTAGCCGCTTCACTTGTACTGACATTTTACGATGTATACACACATTTTGGATGGCTCATAGATAGCCCAATATGTATATATTTTGTATCATTTTTGTACTGTTATCGATACATGTATCATTATTTTGTGATGTATATATACACCCTTATGACTTGATTCAGATATGATGGACTTTGATATATTGTACATTTAGACATGTTTATGTTTTATATATGATGATGCAGCTATTGATGGTCTACGTGCATTTTTTTATGTTATATATCATGGATGCATTCTATCTTATGATGGTTCACATGTGATGCACATGTTTATTATGTCTATATGATGCTATGTGATGTCGTTATGGATGCACTGTGTAATTCTATACTATGATGCTTGATGATGATCTAATGTAGACTTAGAAGATTTCTGATGATCTAATATGCAAATATTCTCTATATGATTATGCAGTTTATGTGATGATCTACATGTACTTGTCTATGTTTTTGATTTTTTTGTTTGACACTATGTTATGCTAATGAAAATGGATATGGATGATCTAATGCACCTATTATGTATGCAAATTATTTAATCATGTTAATGACTATCTCATGTGATATGACATGCAATTAATGCTATGTTTTTTTTATGTCCAAATGTACTCAATCGACACAGAAATGACACAATGATAAATAGAAGACTAACTGATGGAAGGATCACGGGCTTTTATTTGTAAACATTGATACTCTGCATAGAATTTTTTTATTGCATGGGATATGGATGCTTTGTGGATGCTTTCTAGATTCGAATGGTTTTGCTATTTGGATATTGCAAGTATTTTGAAGTGCTTGTTTCATCATTGGGCTTTTTTGTTTTTTTGTGTTTTTGAAATGTTGTAAGAACATACAAGAATCTAGGTATAATTGAACCATGATGACCTGAGTATTGATTACATGGATTTTGATTTAGCAAGTTAATACAAGCATCTAGGTATAATTGAACCGAGATGACCTGAGTATTTCTTGTGTATCAATAGACAATGATTATACCTATTTCATGTTAGACCTCTGATGTCCTCGATGATCATTGTGTTGATCATGTCTTTAGACAAGGTTTCACATTACTAAGGATAAACCCACAAGCAGTAATCAAAGAAAATAATTGTACCCCCATCATAGCATCTCTAGTGTTTGGCATCCTTGAGTAGCATAGGTAACATGACAATAAAAGTGAAGACCTTTAAGACACAACTAATTGAAACAAAACATTCTTGCATTAGATGTATCTTTCTTGCCATAATAGAATTATTTAGATCATTTTGGTACCTGTTTGTTTTGCTTTAGATAGGTTGATGTCTTGTGTCAAAACTTCTGTTTGAAAGCAGGTCTTGCTTTGCACTTGCATGCGTGGTGAAGGATATCACAATCCTTATTGGTGAAACAGACCTTAAGGGACTTACCTAGTGCCTCGGGGGCTCATTGATAATGGCCTTTCCTATGTGACGACGCAGAGGCAATGTAGTTCGGGGTGAACCCTGATGGACCTAAGACCTAGGCGAGGAGAGATGTTGCGGATGCGGATGGACTAGAGGATAGATGATAAGATATGGGACGGATGGGGAAGCCTCGGGGGCGCATTGATAATGGCCTTGCCTACGTGATGATGTAGAGGTACCGTAGTTTGGGGAGGACCCTATGATACTGACGATAGACGCTATGACATAATGACACTATGGATAGGATACTGGATAAGACCTTAGTTGATAAGGCGATAAAAAGAGACAGAGTATCAAGCCATGATAGGTTATCGTTAGGTTTTTTTATTACGAAATGGATATGGATTGGATGAGGGATGGTGGTAGGAGGAATGGACGGGAGCAGAGTATCAAGCCAAAGATGGAGGAAGTGGTTCGCATCACAAAGAGCACCTGTTTTCCAGGTTTTTGCTACTTTGTTTTTATTGGATGGGAGCAGAAATACACGTGACGCCTGTTTGCCAGGGCGAATAGGAAGAGGACAAGTGTCCTGCTCTATTTTGCATGAGAGGAATTGATAAAATAGAAGAATGAGTTAACTGAAGAGATTAATCAATTAACAGAATAGATAGAAGAGTTAACTATTTATAACTGGAGGATAAATATTGCATGAGGATGAGAAGATATTTTAGCTCAATTAAATAATTAGAATATTCAATTGCATGTGCACATTTGATTGAATTATATTTAGAGATAACTCAATTTTTAGAGGAAATGGACAACTTAAATAAATATTTGAATTTATTTAAATTTAGAGAAGATATTATTGGAAGAAACAATTAAATAATTGGTTTTATTTAATTTAGAATGATTTTGGAAGAACTAATTAAATAATTGGTATTATTTAATTTGTTGGAAGATTTGGAAGATTTTAAGGATTTAATTAAATAAATTGATTTTATTTAATTGTTGGAAGAATATGAATCAAATAAATAAATTTGCTTATTTATTTATTGATAGAGGAATTTAGATGAAATAAATATTAAGAATATTTATTTAGAAGGGTTGTGTCATTTTTAGGCGTATACACATAGTATACAAGCCTTTTAAAGGCATGAAATATGTGACGGGTGAACAACTACCCGATACGGGAAAAAAACACCTGGATAATTAAATGCATTACTATGCCTAAGTAAACTTAAGTAGGTAAATCCTATTTATCCTAACAATATGTATTCATTTGACTCCCTTTCTTTTATATTTTTTACTACTATATTGTCTTATTTAGATTCTTCTTCCGATTATTTCTCCTTATCTCTTTACATCTTTATCCATTTAACTCCCTTGCATTTACAATTTTCTCCCTTGGTTCTGTCCTTGTTACTCCTCTCTTATTTGTCATCATGCTTCTTATCTCATGTTCCTTTTGTCTTGTTATTTCCGCCTCTTCTTCTTTCTCTTGTTTCTCTCTATTATGCTATCTCTTCTCTTTCTTCTTTTATTATTCTTTTCTTCTATTTATTTGTTTACTTATATATGTTGTGGCATATATTAGGTTATACTATTATACTTTATTTTTCTTCTATTTTACATTTATATGCATACATCTATAAGTAATTACATACATATAGTTAGATACTTATACATACACCTATTTATAGTTTTAATGTTATGCATTTATATGTATAGCCTTTATATATTTTTAGATACATAGGTATATTTAGGTACTTATTATACAATTTAGATACTTATTTATTTTATTATATATATATTTAAATATTTTTTATATTTATTTATATTTATATAGATTTATTTATTTCTATAAATATTTAGACATATATATTTATATATTTTATATATATCTAATTATTATATATTTAGATACTTATTTACATATTTAGATACTTATTTAATTTTATTATATAATTTATTTTCATTGTTTGTTTCCTTTTAACTTTATTTCTTTCTGTTTGTTATTCTTTTTCTTGTTCCCTTATACTTGTCTTGTAACCCATGCCTTACCCCTTTCTCTCACTTTTTAAGAGACTCTCTGCAGTTTTAATTCAATTGCATTCCCTTCTTTTCTTCTTGATGATGGATCACGGAGTGTGATCTAAAACGTTGAGGCAAAAAAGCTACACAGTTTTTCCAGAAGCACTACAATTTCAACTCTATTCTAATCAAAAGGATACAAATACATAAGATAATCAATTTCTCATATGAGAGCTACAAGTGAGTATATATAGGATACACCACCATGAGATGTGAATGTACAACCAATGTGGGATAAAGGAGATGTAGTCACATGTGTGCACATCTCCACCAACCTAGGAAAGTACAAGTCACATGATACAAAAGAGACCTACCTATGTAGATACGTACTTAAGCAAGCTTATCCCTTCCAAGATATATAAAAATACAATAAAGTAATAAAATAAATACAAGAAGTAAAATAGTGCACCAACAAGAATCTCCATTATTACTCACTGGTTTTCTTGGAGAGTCATTCTTATTAGATAGAGGCAACTCCTCTTCATTAGTTTTTAGAGACTTATCTCTTGAGCTTCCCAATCTAGGTGATATTACCTTTGCTTTTTTGTAAGATTTCCATTTATTTTAGTATTAGCACATGATATTGGTATCTCTTCTATATTGTTAAAATTTTTATTTCATTTTATTTTTAAGCATTTGGGTTTTCTTGTGGGATTTATTCTCCCTCTTCTTTCAAAACTAATAAAAACCCTTTGTCCATTCTATATTGTGATTTTGAATCTTCTCTTTGGTATAACTAGATTATACATTTGTTTGTTCTCTTCCATAACACAAGGATAATACTAGGTACACATTATTATTCTCATTTTCATTTATTATTGTTCTTAGTTCTAAATGCACATAGGACTAGAGTGCACATACCGACAATCTTTTTTTTCTATTTGACTACCCATGGAGGCTGAAAGATCAAAATAGGACCTTGAGCTAGCAAGCTCCTCTGTAGTCACCCCTTTTATCATGTTTTAGACCCAAGTGGATTTATGAGTTTATCTTCTCCAAATTTGGCTCTTGTTCTTAGTGGTTTTAAATCTCTTTCCTTTCTTCATATTTTTATCATTTAGATTAGTTAATCTAGTTTTTAGTTAGTTTACATTGTTTAGATCATTATATTGTTTTCCCTATATTTTTTCTATTATTGAACTGCTATGTGCTTTGTCATTGTTTTGCTAGTGTTCAACTGCTATACAACCTATTTACCTTTATCTCTCCACCTAATGTTTCCATGACCATACTTACTCCAACACAAGTACATTTTCATCTTAATTTGGTATCTCATCCAGAATCAACATTCTCCATTTGTAATTGTTGTTTTTTCTATACAACAACTTAATCCATTACATTCATTTGATAGATGTAAATAGTCAATTTATCAAATTTTCATCTCTTTGTGTAATTGTATACTCTTTTATATAAACATAAAAAATACAAAAATAGTAGCATTTGCATTAAGGTGTCTTAATTGAGTTGGCTTTTTTAAAATAGTTTAATTAATATGCTATAAGCAAAAGGGGAAAATAATATAGGAATCTTTCATTTTTCCTATTTATTCAATATGGTTCATTTACTTTCACATTGTACATTTATTTATGTTAAATAGAATCATTATTTTCTTCCTATCACTTAATGTAATGTAAATTTAATATGCTTTTACTGTGAGGCCTAGCTAGTACTGCACTTGAGACCATGATATGATACTATTTATAATTGTCTATTTTGATGTGTGTGATTGGACATGGTTGATACTACTATTTTTGGATTATGGATCTATGTGTTTTGATATGTATTTTTCTATATATACTTATGTGTGTTTAGACATCGTTTTGCATTACAAATGATATTATATGCTTTAGTTTAATAAAATGTTTTGATTATGAAGTATTAATAATTATGTATTTAATTTCTGTAAGATGAGTATTTTAGATTAATTATGAAATTTAATAATTAATTGATGTTGGATATTTTAAATGTTTTAGTATTTAATTATTCATTGCTTCGGCTATATTTTTTTTATGTAATGATGTTCGAATTAAGTTTTGTAGAGGGCAATCCAAATCCCTTTAGTTTGGAGACATTTACAAATGCCTAATTTAAATTGAGTTTTCTAGATTTTGTTGCGTAAAACCCAATGGTGGTGTGTCGGGGATATTTGGGTTTATTATTTTGGTTCTTTTATTTTAATTATTTGTTTGGTTATATTTTAATGAGTGGGGAAATATAATTTATAGGTTATTTTAATGTTATCTCATTTTATTGAAATTGGTTATTTAAAAATTATATTATTCTATTTACCTTTTGGGATTTCCATTTTGAAAGTTGAAGAGGTTTTGTATTATTTTAATGGTTGCTATCAGGGCTTAAATTTGACAATCATCCTTGTTTGTCAAGCAATTATTCTATGACAGTTATCTATTCAATTTTGCCTTTAAAATACTATGACACACTTTAGTATAAGTAAATTATATAAAAACCAAATATATCTATCATCATAATCTTATATAAATTTTGATAGTTTGTCCAAAATCTCTCCTTTCATATGATATAGTCTTTTCAAAATTTCAATTGTATTTTATAGCTAAAATGCCTAAATACAGCTATACAACTGTCAAATTTAAGTCCTAGTTGCTACTAATTTTATTTTCATTTGTTTGAGAATGGATATTTAAAAGGTTGAATTATGTTGTATTATGATTATTTTTGGTCTTTTGAGTTTTCACTTGGGGAAGTTGAAAGATTGAGGTGCAATTTATTTTGTGGAGGAATTTTATTCAATTCCTCTCATGTTGTGTGTGTGTTTGCATGTTGGAGCTTGGCTTTCTTCTTTTATTTGTCATTTTGTGCTGAAGAAGGATTTGGAGGATGGTTTCGGCTGGAAAGAAATGGCTATGATTGGAGGATTTGATATTGGCTGGAAAAATCTATGTTGATCAAGATTTGTTGAATTTAAACCCCAATTTCTTGAGTTGATCCTAACTTGGACAACCAAGGTATGATTTGGTTTTTCATTTAAAATTTTTGTTAATAAAGAGAATTATTGATATGATTGTGGGTTTTGTTTCCTATGTGACAATGGTGTTGTAAAAAATGTTAGTCTGTTTATGTCTGTTGTATTGTGGCATGCATGAATATTAGGGGGTTTGGGTGTGTAAAAGGAGCTGATCTGGCCTGAGTGCTGAGAGTCTCCTTCATGTGGGATTGAGAAGGGTGTGGAGCCTCTCTTGGGGAGTTGTTAAAATTGGAGGTGTTGTGTTGGTTGTTGTGTTGAAGGGTTGTAAAATTAAGGTGTTGTGTTGGTTGGGTGTTCAAGGGTTGTAAAATGGAGGAGATGGGTGGTTGTGGTTGTATGTTGAATGGTTGTAATATGGAGATGTTGTGTTGGTTGTTGTGTTGAATGTGTTATTATGGTTGTGTGGTGATGGGAAGTTGTACTGAAGGACGAGATTTCTGTAAAAGGAATAAAAAAATATTATTGTGAAGAAAAGATGTGATAATTTAGCCCCAAGAGAGAAGGGAATCCCCCTTTTCCCCCTTTGTAAGAACTTGTAATTAGGTTCTTTGTGTGTGAGTCAGCCTGTATGGTTTTATGTTTTTTTTTTCCTTTGATTCACTTGGGCATTTGGAATTGCTCTCCCGCTCGGGGGTGGACTTGGTCTACAAGTCCTATGGATGGGAGGAGAGTAGGACTGGGTTGCTCAGTTTTGTGTGTATAGTAAGTTGCATACTAGACAAAAGATTTCAATTGAAAGGAAATTATATTTCATTAAATGGATGATATTCTTGTTAGTTGTTAATGTTGATCAAAGTAATGTTTATATGTTGATGATCTTTCTTTGATTGTTGAAAGAGAATTTGATTATGATATATGGAAGAAATTTCTATTGATTTTGTCTCAATTGTTATTGCTGATGAGAATAGTGATTTAAGGAAAAAGATTCAATTTGTAACATATGTAACATTGAATCTTTTGTTAATATAATTGATTTGTATTTCACCCTACATAATATAGGGGAATATAGAATTATTTGTTGTACATTGTATTAAAATTTATATTGTGTATTGCTTGTTGTGTACTACTTGCTATTAATTCTTCATAGCGAATATTATATTTTAATGTGTATATATTAGTATATTTATATTTTAAAAAATATATCTAAAGTATGCCGAGGGATATCCTTTTTCATAGTTACTTTGATTTTCTCACTTTTTTTGGTTTGCAATTTCTTTTTTGGTTTTTATTTTTAAATTTTTTAAATTTCTTTTTTGGTTCCATAGTTTTCATGATTTTCTCAGCTTTTTCTCCTTCCAACAGTTTCCAATTTCTTTTTTAGTTTTTAGTTTTTATTTTTTCCAATTTCTTTTTTGGTTCCAGATTTTTCTCCTTCAACACTTTTTAATTTCTTTTTTGGTTTTTTTCTTTGATTTTCTTAAGTTTTATTTTTTATTTCCTTTTTGGTATTTTAATTTTTTTTATAAATTTAGGCAGAAAAAATGAGTGCTCTCATCCCCACCCCACTGTGACTATAGAACGCCTCTCGACGTAACTAGTATATTTATATTTAAAAATATATATCTAAAGTATGTTGAGGGATATTTTTGTCCAATTCTTTTTTGGTTCCATAGTTTTTGTGATTTTCTCCACCTTTTTCTTCTTCCAACAATTTCGATTTTCTTTTTTGGTTTCATAGTTTTTGTGATTTAACTTTTTCTCCTTTTTTTAAATTTAGGCAGAAAAAATGATTGCTCTCATCCCCACCCCGCTATGACTGTATAACGCCTCTCGACGTAATTATATGTGTAATTCATATGTGTGTGTGTGTGTGTGTGTGTGTGTGTGTGTGTGTGTGTGTGTGTGTGTGTGTGTGTGTGTGTGTGTGTGTGTGTGCATAGATTTATATATATGTATATTTCAGTAGAAGTTTTCTTCTGTTTGTATAACCTCTTGCACAAAAATAAAACTTGTAGAGCAAAAACAATTAGGAGAAAATGAAAGAATTGGTAGAAAGAAAAATATTTATGCTATATTTTATCATTTTAGCAAGTTTTAAATATTAATAGTAAATTGTTTTATTAACTTAAAAAAATAATTAGCAACTTAAACCTTTAGTGGAATTAGAGTGAGTGGGAAAGCTTCTTTTTATGTTTTTCTTCCATTTAGGCAAGTTTAATTATCTCCTAAATTTAAAACATGCAATGTTAATTGATTTTTAAATTAATATTAAGATTTAAAATTTGCTAAATCTTAATATTTTAATTGGACTTACTTATCTTTTCTTTATAAATTTTATTTTAATTTTACTTTATATTAGAGCATTAAATTAATGGGCTTTATTTATTTGAATATATAAATAATAGATTCTATTAATACTTTTGATTGTTTTATTGTTTGTGAGTAAAGTTGTCATAATGTGCCAATAAATTATTATTATGTTATTCAACTTCCTTCATTTTTTTTAAAACGTGTGAAATCAAGTCCCTATAACTTAGGGATGCGCTTTAATTTAAGTAATGTTCTATTTCACTTATGAAAATCAAATCCCTATTAAATAGCTAATTGATTTGTTATTTTATGGTTTAAGAGATTTGAATTTAGGTGCCATTTAATTGTTGTGTGGTAACATTAACATTTTTAAATATAAGAATATTAAATGTAGCAAGCATTATTCAATTGATAAATAACTAGTATATTATATTTTAAAAAATATATCAAAAGTATGCCGAGGGATATCTTTTTTTAAAAATATATATCTATAGTATGCCAAGAGATATCTTCTAGAGGTTTGCTTTTTGTGTTTTCCATACTTTTTGTGATTTTCTCCACCTTTTTTCCAATTGTTTCCAATTTCTTTTTTTTTTAATTTTTTTTTTTCCAATTTCTTTTTTGTTCCATATTATTTGCTCCACCTTTCTATCTTTCATGGTTTTTATTTTTTATTTTCTTCAATTTCTTTTTTGGTTTTTATTTTAATTTTTTTTTTATATATTTACAGGGAAAAATGAGTGCTTTCATCTCCACCCGGATGTGATTGTAGAGTGCCTCTCGGCATAATTATAATATTTAGTTAACAAGTATTAATTAATTAATTATTGAGTATTATATGGTGTATAAAGATAACTAGTATATTTATATTTTAAAAAATATTGCTAAAAGTACGCCGAGGGATATCTTTTTTCCATAGTTTCTTTCATTTTTCGCTCTTTTTTTGGTTTGCAATTTCCTTTTTGGTTTTATTTAATAATTTTTCCAATTTCTTTTTTGGATCCATAGTTTTCGTGATTTTATCCAGCTTTTTCTCCTTCCAACAATTTCCATTGACTTTCCAATTTCTTTTTTGATTTTGATTTTTGATTTTTTCCAATTTCTTTTTTAGTTTTTATTTTTTATTTTTTCCAATTTCTTTTTTGGTTCCATAGTTTTTGTGATTTAGCTTTTTCTCCTTCAATGGTTTTTAATTTCTTTTTTGGTTTTTTATTACGCTGAGAGGCGTTACACAATCACATTGGGGTGGGGATGAGACCACTCATTTTTTCTACCTAAATTTATAGAAAAAAAATTAAAATTCCAAAAAAGAAACTTATTTTCATTTGAAGATCATTGGTTCCAATTTCTTTTTTGGTTCCATAGTTTTTATGATTTTCTTATTTTTCAATTTCTTTTTTCATTTTTCATTTTTTAAATTTTTCCAATTTCTTTTTTAGTTTTTAGTTTTTATTTTTTCTAATTTCTTTTTGGGTTTTTATTTTTTATTTTTTCCAATTTCTTTTTTGGTTGCATAGTTTTTGTGATTTTCTTATTTTTTAGTTTCTTTTTTCTTTTTATATAAAAGTTTCAAAAAATACACTGTGTATGCCACCTTGGCTGATTCAAAATTTCATGCCCCTTCCCAAACTGAAACTGTCCAAAATGCCACGTGGACTAGAAGACAAATCCACGCAGGGCCATCCAAAGTATGAACCCACTGAAACTGTAACATAAAACTAGAAAGACAAACTCCTGACCCAAACCTAGACACCTAGACTTTGAAAATTACAGAGAATTTACAATAGACCCATGCTTTGAAAAACTATCTTCTGGTTCTATTTTCATCATCTAAACCCTACTTATAAACATATAAGACACAAAAGCATAAACAAAGAAATATAACACTAGCCGCCATCCACGAACCAACTAGGGCATCTCATATCTCACCTTCTTCAAATAGGTAGTCACGAAATTCTCTAACCCATTCAAAGCCTTTGGTTGGAGTTTAATTGAGCATTTATTTAGGAAATCCCTCCCTATATGCACCCTACTTCTATGCGCTACCAATTCTGCACCCTTGATGTCAAGAATGCACGTGAAGTATTCAACCACCACCCCTAGCTGGTTGGCTTTGCATGGGTCTTTTGGTTGTGGAAGTCCTCCTCTCTTAGTCGTCGCTAACACCTCATCAAGCCCTTCCAGGAAGGTCGACTTGAACAAATGTTGCACCAGGTCCTTCACCTCTTCCTTAGGAGTTGAAACATCCAACAACGCCGCTACTGCCCTGGAAGAAATGTCTGAATCCACGTGAAATCTTTCACTTCCAAAGACAAAATTCTTCCCAAGGATAAACTTCATTGCCTTGACAGTGAAGGCATCATTCTACCTAAGAACCCTTCTTAGCCTCTGCTCCATTATTTCCCCTTTGAATGCCATTTTCTTGACCTTCGCTAAAAGGCAAATCGGTGATTCCATACCGCCACACTCAAGGTAATGCGCAAGGAGGAGATGAATGATAATTGGAGGAGGGAGAATCACCATATAGAGCTTCTGCGAATAACCATGGGCTGAGAGCTATAAAATGAAGCGGGCCTTAAACTCAAATGATGAAGGAGTTGAGAGTATTAACTTCCCATCATGTCGCCAACTCACTTCAACTTCCAGCCAGTGCTTCGGGGAATGTAGCTGGCTGATTTTATGGCTAGTCTCATGCTTGTAAACCTATCACACATCCTACCTCTGAATCTCTCTCGAGAGCAAACTGTCCTTTCCAATTTTGAACTGTCACCAGCATTGTGCAGAAATGATTGCTCTGGATTAGACTCTAACTCAGCATTGTGAGGTGGTGCCCACCCTATCACCCACGTTTTTTATTTATTATTTTTTCCAATTTCTTTTTTGGTTTTTATTTTTTATTTTTTCCAATTTCTTTTTTGGTTTTTATTTTTTATTTTTTCAAATTTCTTTTTCAAAACTATGGAAAAGAGATATCCCTCGGCGTACTTTAGATATATTTTTTAAAATATAAATATACTAGTTTTTAATTTTCTTAAGTTTTATTTTTTTCCTTTTTGATATTTTAATTTTTTTTATAAATTTAGGTAGAAAAAATGAGTGCTCTCATCCCCACCCTGTTATGATTGTACTAGTATATTTATATTTAAAAATATATATCTAAAATACACCGAGGTATATCTTTTTTCCATAGTTTCTTTGATTTTCTCTTGCAATTTCTTTTTTGGTTCCATAGTTTTTGTGATTTAGCTTTTTCTCCTTCAACCCTTTTTAATTTATTTTTTAGTTTTTTTTCCTTTGATTTTCTTAAGTTTTATTTTTTATTTCCTTTTTGGTATTTTAATTTTTTTTCTTATAAATTTAGGCAGAAAAAATGAGTGCTCTCATCCCCACCCTGTTGTGACTATATAACGCCTCTCAGCATAATTATTAGTTGGTTACCATTATTTATTTATTTACTATTTAAAAAATATATATTGCCCATATGAACTTTATTTTAATTTATTTTATTAAAAATAATAATAAAATTAATTATGTTTTTATTAATATTCATCTCCTCTATGTTTCGTATTTTATTTTGGCATATAAATTACAAAGTGAGACAAGAGGCATTTAATTAATTAATAATTAAATTAAAGCTAGTTGTATAGTTGAAACTTATAATTAAATTTAGGTTTAATTATTGTCTACTCCAAGGTGTCAACGGGTTACTACTATAACTTAGAAATGTAAGTAATGTAACCCCTAGTATCATATTATCTTTGAAAAAATAGTTGCAGTGTGTTTATGTCTGTTTGTACTGTTAGAATTAGTTCGGACAACTGAGAGGGGGAGGGTGAATCAGTTGTCCCACAAAATTAATCTTTTCTACTTTCAATCTTCTTTATCAACTTACAATCAGATAAACATTAAAGCATGAATCGACAACACAAGAGTAGAAATAAATTAAGCACCCATAACACTAGAATTTTTACATGGAAACCCAGTTAAGGGAAAACCACGGTGGGGGTTAACCCACAAGATTTGTACCCTATTAAAAGTACTTAGAAGAAAAAGAGAAGGCACATGCCTTCGAGCTCACTACTCAAGGGAGGCTCACTGCCTACAGAATTTATGTTTAATACAAAGAGAATTAACTGATAAATAGCATCTTCTTCATGCATGGTTCAATTTCATTGAATGCTCACAAAACTTCTACTCTGCCCCAAATACTTCTCTAACTCTTCAGCAAAGCAGCTTTTGTTCTTCTGCTTCTCCTCTGCTCTGCTCTGCCTTTGATCCTTTCTTCGGATAATATTATTTTCGCACAAGGATAATTTTCCACACCTCAACTTCACACCTTTATATGCTTTATCAACCTTGGAATAAACATCAAGGTCAACTTGACTTAACTCGGATCACTATGCTATCGGCCAAACATATCTGAGACTTGAATCTATCTTCAACAACATGCCACACTCTAGAGAATTGCTCTTAGATCATCCACAACATACTTGAATCATCCAGTCAGCCAAGACTGGGAAGAACAACAATACCAAGAAGGAAATCTTCATCAACAAGTTCAAACTTCAATGTAGACCTCCAACATAGTAGTCACATGATCCAGAGACCCCCACAAGCACATTGAATTCAACAAGAACATCCACACTCCTTCAAATCATTAGAATCACTTGCATCTTCATTTGAAACCTCAAGAACACTGTCTGTCATGACTATCACACTAGAAAGATTGCTTGTGGACCTCCAAACCATGAACCACTTGAGTTGATGATACACACTGACTTCCCAAACATGCCTCTAGATCTGTAGATCATCATTGTACATTTCTGGAACAATATGGACCTCTTTCCTGTCACTCTGTCTCTTCTGAAAACTGCAAAACCAATTTTACTTAGATGGTCATAGCTTTTTCAAATCTTCATGCAAACCCTTCAAATCTTAATTGGAGTTTCTTCAAACAATCCTCTACTCAACCATATGGTCCACATACTTTGATTAATTTTCTCAATATCCTCAACATTCTAGTCTTCTAAACAGGCAACAAAAAGAGGATACAATTGACACCAATGGTAATAAGGATATGTTGACATCAATGACAACACCGATTAGGTACATATTTGCAACAATATCCCCCTTTGTCATTGATGGCAACATATGATGTGAAAAATTGATTCAACCATCAAGACAAGAATTTCTCCCCCTTTCTCATATCATTTTTGCAACCACTATCTTCACTGCTCCCCCTTTCATCAGCAACTTGTTTTTCACATGACTTCTCTCCCCCTTTGACATCAATGGCAAAGGGCACATATTTGTAGTCTTTTCTCCTTCTTTTTGATTAAGACAAATCTCAAAACTTGCATACTGACTACTCCCCCTGAGTAGTACCTCCTTAACATCAATCTGGATCACAAGATATGACTATGAATTCCACTGGACTGATGCACTCTAGTGCATCTTAATTCTGATCAAGAGGGGTAATAACCCCTAACTTCTCCCTGAGATACTCAAAAGTATCCTTGGGAAGAGTTTTAGTGAAAATATCCACAATCTGATCCTTTGATGACACAAACTCCAACTTGACTTCATTCTCATTTACCTTCTCTCTCAAGAAATGAAACTTGATGGATATATGCTTTCTCTTTGAATGCAGTACCAGATTCTTTGAGATGTTTATTAGACTTGAATTATCACAGAAGATTGTGACAGGCTCGTCAAACACAATTTTGATGTCCTTCAACATTTGCTTCATCCACAGAACTTGAGTACAATTGTTTGCTGCTACTATATACTCTACCTCTGCTATAGATAGGGATATTGCCTCCTGCTTTTTGCTTAGCCAAGAAACCAATCTACTTCCCAAGAAGAATGCACCACCACTAGTGCTTTTTCTATCATCCACATCTCCCGCCCAATCAGCATCTGTATATGCATGAAGAGCGAAGTTATTATCCTTTGGATACCATAATCCATAATCAATTGTCCCTTTGAGATATCTAAAAATTCTCTTGACTGCTACAACATGGGATTCTCTAGGATTAGCTTGAAATCTAGCAACAAGTCCAACTGCATTCATGATATCAGGTCAGGTCTGAGTCAGATAAAGTAGTCCTCCAATCGTTGATCTATACCTCTTCTGATCTGCCTTAGGTGAATTGTCATCTTTACTAAACTGGCATCCAGTTACTATAGGAGTACTTGCTGGTTTTGACTCCATTCCAAATTTTTTCAATAATTCTCTTACATACTTAGATTGAGATATGAAGATACCCTTATCTGACTAAGTGATTTGCAAACCTAGGAAGAAGTTCATTTCACCAAACATGGACATCTCAAAGCCACTTTGTATCTGATCAACAAATGTTTTGCACATACTCTCATTTCCACCAAAAATGATATCATCAACAAATACCTCAACAATCAGAATAGTCTAATGATCAATGTAACGCCCGCCTTGTACACCTCAAAGAATTACACATTTATGCTACATGAAACAGGAACATTTTTTTTTATATGTTTAAGATAACAAATAATGTTAACATAACTAACTATGACATATTCTCTAAGGATACAAGGCTGCATTACTTTACAACCAACTAACATAATTTAACATTCATCAGTAACTGATCTAAATCAAATGCATAATTGAATAACTGATTCATATTCATTACATATCGTCCGATTACACATAAGTACATCATGACATCATTACATTGCCATTTTCAGACTACATCAGAATCACATACATTATGATTGATCTGTTACACAAATCTGGTACAAGATTATACACATGCATCTTCATCAACTGGGACAAGTACAACTGGAACAAATCTTTTCTGCACATGATCTTGACAAGAATAACCAATGGATAAAATAGCTCTTCCACCCGACCATGTGGAACCCTAAGGTCCACCCCCCGAGCTAAGAGTTAACATGAGGTCCCAAACACTGACAGTCAGGTAGACGAAAGACAAACAAGAACAAAGGATGACCAAACGCCAATACAACACATGGCAATATCAATACAACACAACATAATTAACTTAACTTAACTTTCACTTCCAGAGGCGACACAAAACAAATGAGGAGAGACCGAACAAGGGATGCTAGGTTGTAGTAGGGAGAGTGTCATCGCACGGTCCTAACATGGGTTATCCTGACAGCCTCTCACTAGGCGCCGGCCCCCATCTATGGTTATCCTGACAGCCCCTCACTAGGCACCGGCCCCATAGGGTGACACATGCGGAATCGACCTTCCTTTCATGAGGACAAGGAAGTCAATCATGCCGACCAGGCCTTCTCTACCCATCCTTAGTCTAAACAAGCACTACAGGCCATGGGAGAGGAATCCAGTAATCTTATTAATGTGAAATCTACCCTTAACCCCCTAGTTTATTTTTAGGTTATCACTTGATTAATCTACTTCCAACGGGTTATCCTGACTGCCACTTTGGGCGCCGGCCCCACGTTGAAAGCCACTCTCCTTCCTAACACCTAGTAACCTTAAAACATCATGCAAGACTTAATAACAACACACGTATAAGTACACTGTAAGGCATAAACCTTCTTGCATCAAAATAGAATCATAACATCAATTGTTATCCAACACTTTTAACATCACAATACTTTATTCTTTACAGATTTCGGGTCTCTCCATATGACAAAACGGTACAATAAGATCACAAGAGGTTTGATATCTCATCTTGAGATTATTACTTTACAAGACACAACATTCAACCGTGACAGTACCTCATTATACTTCATACTTTGTTTGATACGCATAAACACTATTACATCGTAATTACAAAAACAACAATACACAAGTTGCAAATACTTAACAACGACAACTTAGCCTCTGGAATACAAGTCTGAACAACTTCAATCCGACTCATTACAACACTCATACAATTCAATTCAATTCAGATTCAGGAGATAAAATACTACAATTCATTCTCAGTTTAATGCAAACAACTTCTGAAATAAAATCAACATTATATTATAACACTTGCAACTAAATCTCTAACTAATCTTTACTTTGCTTCAAAAGATAAATAAATTGATTAACTAATTCATTACAATAATTGATATAAGAACCACATAATTCCAGATACGATCTCATATACTTTCCTTCAATCTTGTCCGATTAGCTTTAGTCTATTAAGGATAATAACGCTAGGAGAGATATCTTACGACTAAACGGCAATCACATGAGGCGAATTCAATCATGAACTATTTGTTATCCTTCATACGGTTTTGCAGACATTCTAGCGAGCTCAACTAAATGGATTCCTTTATGATGATTTGAAGCTGTTTCTAAAGTTGATCTTATCCGTGGTGATATGATCGTAAATGCGCCCTATGCGAACAGCTTGGGATATTTTACTACCGAGATGTAAAATTGCTATTGATTGTTTTACCACTAACATGAATGATATACATCCATTCTGACGACTTCTGACTATGATCACTAAACTTGCAAACTTACTGCATTGACGGTATCCACGTAAATCGTTTGCTCATTTTCTAACAAATAACAATAATCACAAAAGACGGTGAAAATCTGGAAAAGACAAACTGGAGTTGGCTTCTAACAATTTCCAAACCAAAATGATTCTTTCTACAGTTGTGCAGATTTCCAACATAAAGGTAAGATTAACATTTCAAGTTTTAATGATCTGGCAGAAGGTTACATGTTTAATCTTGCTTGCAACTAGATTCACAGATTGCTAACCAATACTCGTTGTTTTACTGAGTTGATCTCCTTGCGGCTCTGGACACGGTACAAAAAGTTTCAAACCTCGTTCTACTGAACTCAAATCTGGAAGAACGCTACGTAACAGCAATGGTTTCAAGAGATGGTCTTGGCAGTTTACTCAAAACAAGTTCGAATTTCCTGGTGCAGCGATAGATCTTGGTTCACTAAATGCATTTCTAACAGTACAAGGGTGAATGTTTCATAAACTGAATATATATATATATATATATATATATAGAGCCAAATGTAATATGCCAGTCGACTGTCTACGGGAATTTGCACACTGGTATTCTATAGTTATTAGAAGCAATTGCTCTACAGCTCATGGTTTGAGAAAGATAAGCATTAGAAATGGAAGAACATGCAGATTAGTAAATGGCACACCAAGCAAATTATAATTGTGATGAAGAATGCCTGATACAAGTGTAGTTACTATCTCAAAAGAAAATGCTTCCAATCTTTCTCTGCCGGTCCTAGGGAAACCTGGGTTGAAAGCTTGCTATTGACATCTGAAAAAAAGCCTGGCCTTGGATTGAACTTGGGTTCTAACTCCAGGTAAAAAAACCAGAAACTAATTACCAGCTATTAGTTTACAATAGTTGTATTAAATTGATATATTTCCAGTTGAGTCTGGCTGGGTATAGGAATAAGAGATATTACCGGGAGGAGGGGCCTGTGGTGGAGTAACGACAGCTGCACGCATTGAAAAAGAAAAGGCCCTCTTTGAAGAAGAAAGAATCCTCTAGCTCCTACTCTTCCTCCTCCTGCTAAAAGACCGAGTTGGTTGTATGATACCACCCTTCTAATATCACTAACTAAATGTTTCTGATTCTTCTGCCCACACAGAAATCTACCAGCTTGTTTGAGAATAACCTTCTGTTACGAGCAAATGCCCTGCCCGATACAGAGACTGATAATGTGAACGACCTCAGAAGAGTCATGCTCTTCATGGCGCCTTCTCCTCCTCCTCACAATACTTGAAAGGTATTTATATCTTTTAAAACAAAAGGGATTAGATTAGAGTCTTTGAGGTCATTCATAAAGCCACATCAGGTTTCCTAACTATACCTACTCAACCTCAATCCTGGTTTAGTATTAAGCCACTTCGAAGGGGCTATTGAAAGACTCGAAACTATCTAGCGTTAAGCTGCTTGCTTGGGGAAGAAGGCAAGGTTAAGGTGGTAAAGTCGATCTCACATCTTGGAATGAAAACAAACTGACAGGACTTCAGCATATTCAATACGACTGGTAAACAAGTGCAGCGAATACCTAATATTACCGGCCACCAAAGAAGTAACGCCAAACACAACAAAACAATATACATGGAAAGGCGAGATCACAAGGCTACAGAGGTTTGACATTTTTTTCAAGGCTAAGATGTATTTTCGGTGTGCAGAAATTCGATGGAGTATTAGGTGATACTATAATTCTGGCAACCCACAGCATAATCGTGGATTTCAGTCATCCGTATCCAGATTTGGTTATTGTGATGCTGATGTCTACCCAGATAAACGGTGCCAACGGAGGCTGGCTGTATTGGGAGCCATATACGCTTCTACTATGGTGCACAATGTTCATCTTGTTTACATCCATAGGATCGGTGTTGTTACTCGAAGAAGAAGGAAAACTTTGCACCTTCCAAGAAGAAAATCGCACCTACAGCAAACTACCAAACATGCCCTAGCTTGCAAACTTGCAGCGATTCATAAGATCAATCAGCTAGTAAGTAAGGTCAACAGAAACAAAGAGATTAACCAATTCTCAGACACAAAAACATTAACCAGATCTGTTTTGAACAAAGGAACTGTATTTGCAGATGTGAACAGGTTAAAAATACTAATCGATGATCAATGGATACACGGAATGGATCACAAGGAAAGGGACGCATTTGCTAGAATGGTCGATTCACTGTTATTACCTGTTTCTTTTTTAAACTATGATGGAAGCGGTGCAATCTGTATATGCTGACTACTTCCTGCTAATGTTCTCTCTCTAAACTAGGGTTCAAAGACTGTAAGGAAGAAAAGAACAGAATTGATGTCACACAATCAAATCGCTTGCCCTGAGGTGTTAGGAGATTTCAGTGTGGAGAAGAACCTGTGGTCGTCTAATGTCTGAGAGAGAAGGTGAGCTACAGAAAACACATCATGGCATCTACGAATTGGAACCCTCATACGGACGATCTCCCTTAAATGTAACCTGGAAAAATAGTTCTAATCTGTTGGAGGACGGTGGGAGGATGGTAAGGCAATTCTGTTTATTACAGACTCAAGGTTTTCATCTAAACCCGTCTACAGAGAACACACATTTGCAGAAATGACAGAAAGTTCCAACAGAAACCATTGAACCAAAACCATTTCATAAATCAGACAAAGACGCAAACAATCAACATGCTCAGATTCAGAGAAAATAAACAGCGAAAGAAGGCAAGTATTCCAAGGAACCTGGTTTCGCAATCAACTCGATGAATCTGCTCCAATCGTTGCAGTTCCAAGCTACTTCTTTCCTTTCACCTGTGATGCCATCCTTGATGCACCTACAGCTCTTTTATAACTCAGCCTCTCTCATCTCCAAGGGCTTGGCACGCGATTCCGTGCATAACTCCTTTAAAGAATATGTATTTTTTTTATTTAATTTAAAGATCCCATTTATTAGATGTTTTATTTTATTATTATTTTTCTTTATAGTTGACCCAAAATATTGTTATTAATAGAGTAGTACTATTTCGACAATTATATAATTTTGTACTATCCTTTAATTTATTTTATTAATCAAGTTGTGAATCACAATTTACAACATGATTACCACTATTTATTTATTTAAATATTTATTATAATTAATATTATATCGAATAATACAAACTTCTTACAACTTTATTTATCAACAACACTTCTATTAAAATAATAATTTATTTATAGCTAAAATTGACAACTAACGACATTATACTTTCCGTAAAATGATTCTAATTAAAGCACAATGACACCTTACACATTCAGACACTTTCTAACCTAGTTAGACTCCAAGGTGCAATATTACTTGTCTGCAAATCATGATCGAATGACAGACAATGACCAAGAGGGTAACTGACAACCAGACGACACTAACATGGGACTTCACGTTAACTCCAACAACTAATCCATTGGTGAAGGCACGCTCAGACCTGTAATCAGGTGGAGTCGATGCCTAGTACCTGCATTCCTGCAACAACGCACGGTTAAGCATTCAAGATATATATCCACATACAGTCCTATAGTGAATGGAAATCGCAGTGGTGTAGGGTACTCAAAAACGAGTAATACAACACTATTCCATTCACGTTTATGTATAAATAATTAACTACGTTGAACAAGGTATCTGATATTAATCAACAGTATAAAACATTCAATCCAATATCGCAATTAACATCAAAACATCTGTAACATCTAGTTCATTTATCAAATTCTAAAACATAAAATGATAAAATCCAACATCAACAACTGTTATCATAACAATCAGATTCACAATGAAGTAACAAGATAACAAGAGATTCATCATCTACGGTCTAGGACACTATAAAGTTTAAGCAAACATCAATCTGATGGACGACGAGATGAGGGGTACTACATCCTCCCCCCCTAGGATCAGGCTTACTCCTGGAAGCCTGTGAACAAATATGGGTGAAATGTATTGAGTTTGGGCAGTTTTCACAACACTATGCAAACATGGGAGCACACACTGTGCATGAGATCAATTAACAGAAAAGTCTTGATATACTGACTTTACACCTTTAGCAGCATGGTACCAAAATTTATCATTTTATAAGCACTATATTCATGATTTAACACACATACACGAATTCAAATTACCATGAATCACATCTCAAGGCTACACAAGGATCCATCTGGACACCGGTAACTGACCTACTAAGGCATGACACAAAATCTATGAGCCAAGAGCCAACATCTATCCTGCACAATCCATACCACACACTCTGAGACTTGATGGTGCTAGGGCACACACACATGGTTAAACCATCCAAACAAGACAACAATGACCTAACTCCTATAGCAAAAATTAGTTAGCCTCCAAGAAATAGTCCTAGCCTTAGATATCCCCATCCTCAAGGTTCCCTGTGTCTGCTTCCTCGTATATGCTCACCAAGTCTGCCTCATACATCCTTGGAGAGGAATCACAATACGATACATGGCCGGCATCGAAAACAATAAAGAGAAAATAGTTCAGCCACCAAAGTCATAAACAAATATCAAATAAGGGTTAAATTTCTTCAACGAAACAAGAAATGTGTGCAATTCGACACTAAATCAAATGTAACTATGAGGGTTACACAAAATGAAGATCACAAGGTGTGGCTAAACCATCACAACCAAATATAAACAAAGTGCCGACCTTTTAATTAATAGAAAATTATAAATAAAATACACATTTTTTTTGTTTTGAAGTTGCACTGTACAACACTGCGTGACTAGATACTAGCCATTGAACGAGGAAGGAGGAAACAACATCAGGTTAACCTCACTGCTTTATTCTATACCATAAGGACTCTACATAACCACCGCAAAATCCAAGAATTCCTACTCCACAAGAGGGTGCACAAACATCAAGTCCTCTAATTGACAACTCCTTTAACTACAACCGAAGCTCCTTACGGATGGGATGATCATCAGGGAACACTTCTCCCCTAAACTCCCAAATGTTAACCATCACAACAAACAACTGACAATCTTGCCGCATACCTTTCTTCGACTGCATGGCAGAAATCAAGGGGATGGATCTCTACATGCCAACTACCTCTACCTTGACCTCTAGGCACCTACCTACGTACACACCGCCAAGGGACACCCTCACATTGTTAGGCAAGGATGACAAAAGGAAAGAAGAAAATCTTCAGAGTTTAAGCAACTAGGACAATCATAATGGGACTATGCACACCCAGAGTACCCAGTGTTTAAACCTGGCTCTGATACCAGATGTAATGCCCGCCTTGTACACCTCAAAGAATTACACATTTATGCTACATGAAACAGGAACATTTTTTTTTTATATGTTTAAGATAACAAATAATGTTAACATAACTAACTACGACATATTCTCTAAGGATACAAGGCTGCATTACTTTACAACCAACTAACATAATTTAACATTCATCAGTAACTGATCTAAATCAAATGCATAATTGAATAACTGATTCATATTCATTACATATCGTTCTATAATACAATCTACATGATCAAAACATAACTGAAATGCTTTTATTACACATAAGTACATCATGACATCATTACATTGCCATTTTAAGACTACATCAGAATCACATACATTATGATTGATCTGTTACACAAATCTGGTACAAGATTATACACATGCATCTTCATCAACTGGGACAAGTACAACTGGAACAAATCTTTTCTGCACATGATCTTGACAAGAATAACCAATGGATAAAATAGCTCTTCCACCCGACCATGTGGAACCCTAAGGTCCACCCCCCGAGCTAAGAGTTAACATGAGGTCCCAAACACTGACAGTCAGGTAGACGAAAGACAAACAAGAACAAAGGACGACCAAACGCCAATACAACACATGGCAATATCAATACAACACAACATAATTAACTTAACTTAACTTTCACTTCCAGAGGCGACACAAAACAAATGAGGAGAGACCGAACAAGGGATGCTAGGTTGTAGTAGGGAGAGTGTCATCGCACGGTCCTAACATGGGTTATCCTGACAGCCTCTCACTAGGCGCCGGCCCCCATCTATGGTTATCCTGACAGCCCCTCACTAGGCGCCGGCCCCATAGGGTGACACATGTGGAATCGACCTTCCTTTCATGAGGACAAGGAAGTCAATCATGCCGACCAGGCCTTCTCTACCCATCCTTAGTCTAAACAAGCACTACAGGCCATGGGAGAGGAATCGAGTAATCTTATTAATGTGAAATCTACCCTTAACCCCCTAGTTTATTTTTAGGTTATCACTTGATTAATCTACTTCCAACGGGTTATCCTGACTACCACTTTGGACGCCAGCCCCACGTTGAAAGCCACTCTCCTTCCTAACACCTAGTAACCTTAAAACATCATGCAAGACTTAATAACAACACACGTATAAGTACACTGCAAGGCATAAACCTTCTTGCATCAAAATAGAATCATAACATCAATTGTTATCCAACACTTTTAACATCACAATACTTTATTCTTTACAGATTTTGGGTCTCTCCATATGACAAAACGGTACAATAAGATCACAAGAGGTTTGATATCTCATCCTGAGATTATTACTTTACAAGACACAACATTCAACCGTGACAGTACCTCATTATACTTCATACTTTGTTTGATACGCATAAACACTATTACATCGTAATTACAAAAACAACAATACACAAGTTGCAAATACTTAACAACGACAACTTAGCCTCTGGAATACAAGTCTGAACAACTTCAATCCGACTCATTACAACACTCATACAATTCAATTTAATTAGATTCAGGAGATAAAATACTACAATTCATTCTCAGTTTAATGCAAACAACTTCTGAAATAAAATCAACATTATATTATAACACTTGCAACTAAATCTCTAACTAATCTTTACTTTGCTTCAAAAGATAAATAAATTGATTAACTAATTCATTACAATAATTGATATAAGAACCACTTAATTCCAGATACGATCTCATATACTTTCCTTCAATCTTGTCCGATTAGCTTTATTCTATTAAGGATAATAATGCTAGGAGAGATATCTTACGACTGAACGGCAATCACACGAGGCGAATTCAATCACGAACTGTTTGTTATCCTTCATACGGTTTTGCAGACATTCTAGCGAGCTCAACTAAATGGATTCCTTTATGATGATTTGAAGCTGTTTCTGAAGTTGATCTTATCCATGGTGATATGATCGTAAATGCGCCCTATGCGAACAGCTTGGGATATTTTACTCCCGAGATGTAAAATTGCTATTGACTATTTTACCACTGACATAAATGATATGCATCCATTCTGATGACTTCCGACTATGATCACTAAACTTGCAAACTTACTGCGTTGACGGTATCCACGTAAATCGTTTGCTCATTTTCTAACAAATAACAATAATCACAAAAGACGGTGAAAATCTGGAAAAGACAAACTGGAGTTGGCTTCTAACAATTTCCAAACCAAAATGATTCTTTCTACAGTTGTGCAGATTTCCAACATAAAGGTAAGATTAACATTTCAAATTTTAATGATCTGGCAGAAGGTTACATGTTTAATCTTGCTTGCAACTAGATTCACAGATTGCTGACCAATACTCACTGTTTTACTGAGTTGATCTCCTTGCGGCTCTGGACACGGTACAGAAAATTTCAAACCTCGTTCTACTGAACTCAAATCTGGAAGAACGCTACGTAACAACAATGGTTTCAAGAGATGGTCTTGGCAGTTTACTCAAAACAAGTTCGAATTTCCTGGTGCAGCGATAGATCTTGGTTCACTAAATGCATTGCTAACAGTACAAGGGCGAATGTTTCATAAACTGAATATATATATATATAGAGAGCCAAATGTAATACACCAGTCTACTGTCTACGGGAATTTGCACACTGGTATTCTATAGTTATCAGAAGCAATTGCTCTACAACTCATGGTTTGAGAAAGATAAGCATTAGAAATGGAAGAACATGCAGATTAGTAAATGGCACACCAAGCAGATTATAATTGTGATGAAGAATGCCTGATACAAGTGTAGTTACTATCTCAAAAGAAAATGCTTCCAATCTTTCTCTGCCAGTCCTAGGGAAACCTGGGTTGAAAGCTTGCTATTGACATCTGAAAAAAAGCCTGGCCTTGGATTGAACTTGGGTTCTAACTCCAGGTAAAAAAACTAGAAACTAATTACCAGCTATTAGTTTACAATAGTTGTATTAAATTGATATATTTCTAGTCGAGTCTGGCTGGGTATAGGAATAAGAGATATTACCGGGAGGAGGGGCTTGTGGTGGAGTAACGACAGCTGCACGCATTGAAAAAGAAAAGGCCCTCTTTGAAGAAGAAAGAATCCTCTAGCTCCTACTCTTCCTCCTCCTGCTAAAAGACCGAGTTGGTTGTATGATACCACCCTTCTAATATCACTAACTAACTGTTTCTGATTCTTCTGCCCACAAAGAAATCTACCAGCTTGTTTGAGAATAACCTTCTGTTACGAGCAAATGCCCTGCCCGATACAGAGACTGATAATGTGAACGACCTCAGAAGAGTCATGCTCTTCATGGCGCCTTCTCCTCCTCCTCACAATACTTGAAAGGTATTTATATCTTTTAAAACAAAATGGATTAGATTAGAGTCTTTGAGGTTATTCATAAAGCCACATCAGGTTTCCTAACTATACCTACTCAACCTCAATCCTGGTTTAGTATTAAGCCACTTCGAAGGGGCTATTGAAAGACTTGGAACTGTCTAGCGTTAAGCTGCTTGCTTGGGGAAGAAGGCAAGGTTAAGGTGGTAAAGTCGATCTCACATCTTGGAATGAAAACGAACTGACAGGACTTCAGCATATTCAATACGATTGGTAAACAAGGGCAGCGAATACCTAATATTACCGGCCACCAAAGAAGTAACGCCAAACACAACAAAACAATATACATGGAAAGGCGAGATCACAAGGCTACAGAGGTTTGACATTTTTTTCAAGGCTAAGATGTATTTCCGGTGTGCAGAAATTCGATGGAGTATTAGGTGATACTACAATTCTGGCAACCCACAGCATAATCGTGGATTTCAGTCATCCGTATTCAGATTTGGTTATTGTGATGCTGATGTCTACCCAGATAAACGGTGCCAACAGAGGCTGGCTGTATTGGGAGCCATATACGCTTCTACTGTGGTGCACAATGTTCATCTTGTTTACATCCATAGGATCGATGTTGTTACTCGAAGAAGAAGGAAAACTTCGCACCTTCCAAGAAGAAAATCGCACCTATAGCAAACTACCAAACATGCCCTAGCTTGCAAACTTGCAGCGATTCATGAGATCAATTGGCTAGTAAGTAAGGTCAACAGAAACAAAGAGATTAACCGATTCTCAGACACAAAAACATTAACCAGATCTGTTTTGAACAAAGGAACTGTATTTGCAGATGTGAACAGGTTAAAAATACTGATCGATGATCAATGGATACACGGAATGGATCACAAGGAAAGGGACGCATTTGCTAGAATGGTCGATTCACTGTTATTACCTATTTCTTTTTTAAACTATGATGGAAGCGGTGCAATCTGTATATGCCGACTACTTCCTGCTAATGTTCTCTCTCTAAACTAGGGTTCAAAGACTGTAAGGAAGAAAAGAACAGAATTGATGTCACACAATCAAATCGCTTGCCCTGAGGTGTTAGGAGATTTCAGTGTGGAGAAGAACCCGTGGTCGTCTAATGTCTGAGAGAGAAGGTGAGCTACAGAAAACACATCATGGCATCTACGAATTGGAACCCTTATACGGACGATCTCCCTTAAATGTAACCTGGAAAAATAGTTCTAATCTGTTGGAGGACGGTGGGAGGATGGTAAGGCAATTCTGTTTATTACAGACTCAAGGTTTTCATCTAAACCTGTCTACAGAGAACACACATTTGCAGAAATGACAGAAAGTTCCGGCAGAAACCATTGAACCAAAACCATTTCATAAATCAGACAAAGACGCAAACAATCAACATGCTCAGATTCAGAGAAAATAAACAGCGAAAGAAGGCAAGTATTCCAAGGAACCTGGTTTCGCAATCAACTCGACGAATCTGCTCCAATCGTTGCAGTTCCAAGCTGCTTCTTTCCTTTCACCTGTGATGCCGTCCTTGATGCACCTACAGCTCTTTTATAACTCAGCCTCTCTCCTCTCCAAGGGCTTGGCACGTGATTCCGTGCATAACTCCTTTAAAGAATATGTATTTTTTTTATTTAATTTAAAGATCCCATTTATTAGATGTTTTATTTTATTATTATTTTTCTTTATAGCCGACCCAAAATATTGTTATTAATAGAGTAGTACTATTTCGACAATTATATAATTTTGTACTATCCTTTAATTTATTTTATTAATCAAGTTGTGAATCACAATTTACAACATGATTACCACTATTTATTTATTTAAATATTTATTATAATTAATATTATATCGAATAATACAAACTTCTTACAACTTTATTTATCAACAACACTTCTATTAAAATAATAATTTATTTATAGCTAAAATTGACAACTAACGACCTTATACTTTCCGTAAAATGATTCTAATTAAAGCACAATGACACCTTACACATTCAGACACTTTCTAACCTAGTTAGACTCCAAGGTGCAATATTACTTGTCCGCAAATCATGATCGAACGACAGACAATGACCAAGAGGGTAACTGACAACCAGACCACACTGACATGGGACTTCATGTTAACTCCAACAACTAATCCATTGGGGAAGGCACGCTCAGACCTGTAATCAGGTGGAGTCGATGCCTAGTACCTGCATTCCTGTAACAACGCACGGTTAAGCATTCAAGATATATATCCACATACAGTCCTATAGTGAATGGAAATTGCAGTGGTGTAGGGTACTCGAAAACGAGTAATACAACACTGTTCCATTCACGTTTATGTATAAATAATTAACTACGTTGAACAAAGTATCTGATATTAATCAACAGCATAAAACATTCAATCCAATATCGCAATTAACATCAAAACATCTGTAACATCTAGTTCATTTATCAAATTCTAAAACATAAAATGATAAAATCCAACATCAACAACTGTTATCATAACAATCAGATTCACAATGAAGTAACAAGATAACAAGAGATTCATCATCTACGGTCTAGGACACTATAAAGTTTAAGCAAACATCAATCTGATGGACGACGAGATGAGGGGCACTACAATCAATCTTAAAGTAAAGATTACTGTTGTATACACCTAAAAATGACACGACTCTATCTAAATAAACATTTTAAATATTTATTTCATCTCGATATTCCTCTTTCAATAAATAAATAAATCAATTTATTTATTTGGTTCATATTCCTCCCATTAATTGAATAAATTACATTTATTTAATTAATTTCATTGAAATCAACTTTATTCTTCCAAACAAATTAAATAATTTTAATTATTTAATTAAATCAAAACATTCTTCCAAATTTAAATAAATCATGCAAATTTATTTAAATTAAATCTCAGTGTCCAAAATAAAAATATAACCAAATATTTTATTTATTCTTCTATCTTGCACAAACAATTAAATAAATTTATTTATTTAATTTGTTTTCTTATCTTCTAAAAAATCTTCCAAACCTTCTAAAAATAAATCTTCTTCATCATACATGCAAAAATCATGCTCAAAGCAAATCACAAAGTTGACTTAACTAATTTATTCAATCTTGTTTTTATCAACAAACTCTTAAATTAGAAAAAAAACATTCTAATTTATGAAAGCAATCTTATCTTTATCTTTTAAAGCAGTTAACTCAAGCAAAGTAGCTTTTGTGTGACACTTGTCTTCTTTCTATTTGCGCACACTCTCTCAAATCTTCTCCACCATTGATCTTTTTATTTCTTCTACACCGTTGATCTTCTCTCTCACAAGTCTATAAATTGAACCCTCTTCATCCATATCAAACATCCATGCTTTCAAGTAAACTTACTCTACAGAATCCATAGCGCGCCTTTGGCAGCCACATCCTCTCATAGCTTATATCCACCATTTTTATTGTATTGAAGCTCATCTTCACTACAAGAAGTATCCTAGCCATCTCTCCATCGTCATCTTGAAGAACAAAGCAAGGAAGTGAGCTTCTTGAGGGCTACATTCATCACATAAAGATCGATTGGGATTAGGGAAACAATGGAAGCCACGAGGTAACAAGGTTGTAAGGTTTGTTCTTTTGTTTTATCTTTGTTATTTGCAATTTCCATTGAGTTTATTGGATTTCTTTGATGTCATAGATATTCATGCTTATTTTTTGTTAACAACTGTTAGCAGTGCCTTTATTATAACCTAGCTTTAGCAAATACTTATCTAATCTTGCATACTAGGCTCTTGGGGCTTCTTTGAGTCCATACAATGCTTTCCTTATTCTACAGACCATATCTCTCTAATCAGACAACTGAAATCCTTCCAGTTGCTCAATGTTGACTTCTTCTTCTAACTCTCCATTTAGAAATGCTGACTTGACATCCATCTAATAGACTTTGAAATCTTTATAAGAAACAAAAGCAAGAAATAATCTGACTGCCTCTATTCTTGCCACCGAAGCAAAAGTTTCTTCAAAATCAATTCCTTCCACTTGACAATATCCTTTGCATACCAACCTTGCTTTATTTCTGACAACTTCACCATCTTCATTTAGTTTATTCTGGAAGACCCATTTAGTTCCAATCACATTTTTGTCCTCAAGTCTAGAAACAAGATCCCAAGTGTGATTCTTTTCAATTTGTATTAATTCTTCTTCCATTGCATTTACCCAGTTTTCATATTTCCAAGCTTCACTTATTGTTTTTGGTTCAATCTTTGAAATTGGACAAATCTCTTCTTGATCTTTAGCAATTCTTCTCCTAGTTTGAACACCTTTATTTCTATCTCCTATGATTTGATCTTCAGGATGATTCATCCTTACATACTTGGGGGTTTTGGGATTTACTTGAACTTCTTCTATTTCTTGAGCTTTTTCCTCAACTTCTGCACTATCCTCTTGAGTTACTAGATTTTCTGGATCAATCTGGATCTGAATCTGGGTCTAAACTTGCCTTCCTTGATTTTGACTTTCATCTCGATCTTATGAATCATATTTGCAAGACTTGTAATGACCTTCTTTGCTTTCATCAACTCTAACATTTGCACTTTCGACAATCTTTTTCAATCTTTTGTTAAAGCACCAGTATGCCTTGCTTTGAGTAGACTAAACCAGAAATATTCCTTCATCACTTCTCATTTCAAACTTGCCTAGATCCTCATCTCTTTTTGATATAGCATTTTCTACCAAAAACTCTAAAATATCTCATAGTAGGAGGATGACCAAACCATAGTTCATAAGGAGTCTTACCAGAGTTACCTTTGATATGTACCCAGTTAAGAGTGTAGACAACAATACTCACAGCTTCGCTCTAATAGACTTGTGGAACATTTGTTTCCATCATCATGGTCATAGCAGCTTCTTGAATGGTCTGGTTTTTTCTTTCCATTACTCTATTTTGTTGTGGAGTCCTAGGAGCAGATAACTATCTTTTATTCCATGCTTTTCATAGAATGAATCAAACTCACCGAAGGTAAATTCTCTACCTCTGTCAGATCTTAGACACTTTATCTTTTCACCAATCTCATTCTCCACCATAACCTTGAATATTTTGAATTTTTCAAGAGCTTCTAATTTTTCTTTTAAGAAGGTTACCCATATCATCCGGAGTAATCATCAATTAGCAACATAAAATATTTGTCTCCTTGCACACTCCTAATTCTAGCAGGACAACACAGATGAGTATGCACAAGTTCCAACTGTTTACTTGAAAATTGGTCTTTACTTTTGAATGAAATTTTGTTATGTTTACCCAATTGACATTCTCTACACATGCTATCAGGTTTCACAAGTTTTGGCAAATCTCTTACAGCCTGAATAGAACTTATCTTGACAATGTTATCAAAATTCACATGACACATCCTCCTATTCCATAACCAACTTTGATCTGTCTGAGTAATCAAACAACTTTTGCTAGAACTACCTAAGTGAAAGATGTTACCTCTAGTTTGAGTACCAAATGCAATTTCTATTCTAGAGCTTTCAAAGATTCCACATTTTCCATTCTTGAATCAGAGATCATAACCCTTGTCAACCAACTATCTAACACTAAGAAGATTATGCTTCAATCCTTCCATGTACAAAACATCATTGGTGTTATTCTTACCATCAAAAGAGATGGATCCTCTGTCATAGATTCTACCAGTTGAGTTGTCTCCAATTTCACAAGCCCACCTTCATATTTTTCAAAGCTTACAAACTTACTTTTATCACCAATCATATGATGAGAACATCCACTATCAATCACCCATTCATCCTTTTTCAACAACCCAAGCAGCCAAGGCACTTTCCACATTTGCACAACTAGCAGATTCAGTAGACACCAGATCTTCTTCTTTGATAGAAATAAACACCCAAACATTTTCAGTGGAACCTCCATGATCAGATTCATCATCTGTGACTCCTTGTTCTCCAGCTTCTTGGACATAGTAACATTTCTTCTGACCTTTATATCTGTTAGGGTTTGGTTTTAAAAACCTCTCCAGACATCTTGATGACCAATCTTATTACAAGCAAAACATTTGAATGACAACTTTCCTTCATACTTACCAGATCCTCTTGGCATTCTTTTGGCAATAAGAGCTTCAAGATCTGTAGTCTCAATTTCATCATCTTCAAGATCCTTCCTTGTCTTCACAAATCTATTTGATTTTACTAAAGAGATTTCCCCTGGATCATATCTTTTTTTTCCATATACACTGGCCTTAAATGTAGATTTAGACTTAGGAGAGAATCACCAAACTCACTTAATTCAAAAGCTAAATTTTTTCCAACCAGTTGATCTCTTGTAACTTTGAGATGATCTTGATCTCCTCTATAGCAGCAACCTTATGTTTGTATGAATTAGGTAAAGATCTGAGCACTTTTGCCACAATCTCTGATTCTTCCAAAGTTCTACCAGCACACATGATACCACACACAAGTTCATTTATCTTTTGCATGTAGATTGTGATGTTTTCATTTTCACTCATCCTCAGATTTTCAAAATTTCCTCTTAGACTTTGTAACTTGGCACATTTGACATGTTCATCGCCTTCATAAAGATTCTCCAACTTCTTCTAGATTTCATGAGCAGTTTTTAGTCCAAAGACATTTGTCATTTTTGAATTAGTCAGGGCACTCAACAAGGCTTCTTTAGCTCGAAGGTTATTTTCAACATCTTTAAGTTGATCTGGAGTTGAAGGACCTTTCTCTAGAGGTTTATGCTCATCATTGGTATTACCCAATAAGCATCACCCATGCATTGCAAATGGCACTCCATGTGACTCTTCCAAATAGAGTAATTTGTTCTATCAAATCTCAGACTATCCTTCTTGTAAGTCAACATCTTGGATCTCCTCGGGTGGTTAAGCTTCTTTTAGAGGAACCTTGCTCTGATACCAATTGTTGGAATTAGTCTGGACAACTAAGAGGGGGGGTGAATTAGTTGTCCCACAAAATTAATTTTTTCTACTTTCAATCTTCTTTATCACTTACAATCAGATAAACATTAAAGCATGAATCAACAACACAAGAGCAAAAATAAATTGAGCACACATAACACCAAAAATTTTATGTGGAAACTCGATTAAGGGAAAACCACGATGGGGGTTAACCCACAAGATTTGTACTATTTTAAAAGTACTTAGAAGAAAAAGAGAAGGCACATACCTTCAGGCTCACTGCCCAGAGCTCACTGCCTATAGAATTTATGTTTAATACAAAGAGAATTAACTGATAAATAGCATCTTCTTCATGCTTGGTTCAGTTTCATTGAATGCTCACAAAACTTTTGCTCTACCCCAAATACTTCTTCTCTAACTCTTCATCATAACAACTTTTGTTCTTCTGCTTCTCCTCTGCTCTGTTATCCCTTTGATCCTTTCTTCGGATAATATTATTTTTGCACAAGGATAATTTTCCACACCTCAACTTCACACCTTTATATGCTTTATCAACCTTGGAATAAACATCAAGGTCGGCTTGACTTAACTCGGATCACTATGTTGTCAGCCAAACATATCTGAGACTTGAATCTATCTTCAACAACATGCCATGCTCCAGAGAATTTCTCTTAGATCATCTGTAACACACTTGAATCATCCGGTCAGCCAAGACTAGGAAGAACATCAACACCAAGAAGGAAATCTTCATCAACAAGTTCAAACTTCAATGCGGACCTCCAACATAGCAGTCACATGATTTAGAGACCCCCACAAGAACATTGAATTCAACAAGAACATCCCCACTCCTTCAAATCATCAAAATCACTTGCATCTTCATCCAGAAACTCAAGAACACTATCTACCGTGACTGTCACACTAGAAAGATTTCTTGCGAACCTCCAAACCATGAACCACTTGAGTTGATGATACACACTGACTTCCCAAACATGCCTTTAGATCCGCAGATCATCATTGTACATTTCTGGAACAATCTGGACCTCTTTCTTGTCACTCTGTCTCTTCTGAACACTGCAAAAGTAGTTTTACTTAGATGGTCATAGCTTCTTCAAATCTTCATGCGAACCCTTCAAATCTTAATTGGAGCTTCTTTAGACAATCCTCTACTCAGCCATATGGTCCACATACTTTGATTAATTTTCTCAATATCCTCAACATTCTAGTCTTCTAAACAGGCAACAAAAATAGGATATAATTGACACCAATGGCAACAAGGATATGTTGACATCAATGACAATATCGATTAGGAACATATTTGCAACATGTACAAGTGTGTATGGGTGGGCATGACATTTGGTATCAAATCCAGGTTTACAAACACTGGCAACTCTAGGACTATGTTTGGGTCATGTTGTTGAATGTGTACTAGTGAAATGTTACCTCTTTATGTGAAAATGTTTATGCAATTAATAAGATGTAAATAGTAACACAAGTACTTGGATTTACTTATTTTTAATTCTTTTTAGTTCATTTTTAAACTATAGTTTTAAATTATTGTACACGCTACCACCCCTTTTGAATATTGACTTTCTAGTCAAATTAGAATGAAATGAATCTAATTAATTAGAAACATAGTATGTTTAACATCTCTTTGTAAGTGCAAAATTCCTTGTATCTTCTAACCAAATATTGCTTACAAGGAATTAGATTGTTTATGTGTTTATGTTTTCAGAATTTCTTAATGTGATAGTGGCTTCCTACTTCATTTGATTAATCTACTTCTAGAGGCCTAGTTTATAATGGATCCATCCTTTTGCAAACATGATATAATTGATTTTGCTATAGATAGTCCACACTAGTTTAGGATGTAAACTAAAATCTTCCATGAGTGCACCTTGGTCATTCTGAATTAGAGTCTTGTTGTTCTTAATGGTGTCTCAACAAATTTCTCCTTTGGACTTTCTAATTGTTTGTGCTCTTAGAAATTGCTTTAATGATAGTAGCATTTTTTTTTCTAATTGTTAAGTGGATTGGTTGGGAAAACAAAGTTAGAATTAAGGGTTTATAAGGCTTGATTTTGAATAAATAGTTCTAGTGGATTATAAGGTAATATAAAGTTGTGTGATCTCCTTCAAATAAATGTATGTTACTCATAAAAGATGTGAAGTCTTGGACTATTGATCATTTATATGCTTTAGGATAGAATAATGACAATAAATAGAGGATATTGTCAAACATGTTAAAAGCAATTAGATTGAATAATATAGAAATATGTATATTTATGCTCTTTATGAACCCATTCTAACCACGAAACTAAAATCCTCTGTTGTTAGTTATTATGTGTGGAAAAGTCTTTGCAAATTATCTTTGTGTGAGTTAGTATTGATTAAGAAATGAAGCATACATAGCATATTGTACCTTTTTGTGTCTATTATTGTGATAATCAATGAAGGACAAATGTGAAAGATTGGTGTCATTCACATTAGTTGATAATGATGTAGATTACATATAAAGTTACATTATTTATGCATAGTTGTTTAGTCATCTATGTTTGAGTATGAAATAAGATAAAAGTTGTAATATAGGAATTAGGTCCTTGAATGAGTTTATTTGAGTACAACATATAGTAGATAATTAAGGCATGTTTTTCCTCCTTATGTGGTTGATGTGTAAGTAACTACCATTAGAGTTTGAGTTGATGATGAACTATTCTTTCAATATATGAGATTGATTTAGGAAATATCTAATGTATGCATGTATAGTGTGATAAGAAGGCACTAGTATCTTATGTGATTGTAACTTTAGATGTCAAATAGGATATTTAGTACCTCTTTGATTGTTTTCTTATAAATAACTACTTTTGAAATTGATAGGATTGAATGCTTGGTATGGTAGAGGGGTGTTCCTTCTCTTAAAAATGTGTTGGTTGCTTCCTTTATTTTAAGGTGGTGATGTTCATGTTAATTCTCTCTTTCTATTCCAGTAGATTGGGGGCTCAAACTTAATTTAGATGTGCATGAAAGGGGTGTTCATTGGGAGATTATAATAATATTCCACGAACATATCTCTCGATTGACCTTTCCTTTTTGTTAAACCATGCTCGTTAGTGCATAGGAAAAGTCTAATTCAAGTTGTTATATTGTTCCATTTGGGATGGGGTACACTCCAAGTTTGTTTATATTTTGATACCTACATTAGATATTAGTGTTGGGAAAACTATTTCTAGTATGGTTCCTTTGCTTTTTAATGCAATAGTGAATTATGGGTTTGAATAGTATTAGGCATACCATAATGAAAATTTAGAATATATTTTAGTTTCTTTAAACTCTCTTAGATACTCCTGCACATGTTATACCTTGGTGCTAGGCTTTTACATTGATTATACTACATATTTATTACAATGAGAGGCATGGGGTTATCTAATGGGATGGTTATCTTAGAATAATTTTTGAGGATGAGTCTCCCATACTCCTTCTCCCCTTTGGGTGGCTTGTGTTGGTTCTTCCAACTAATTATCTAAATCCCCTAAAGACTCAGCCTATTTCTTATAATTAAGGATTCCAGGTCAGTGGCCAATGAACAAGATTCAATAATGAGTTGAAAATCCTCTACACTTTTGGTTCTTCAAGACCAAGATGAGTGTACCTTTTACAACATCTAAAAGGTATTTTAAAAGGTCTTTGGGATGTTGCATCAAAACAAAAGGTTCTCAATAATAATAAACCAAGGAAATGACTAATTCCATCTAGATCAACTTAATCCTTTGGAAATTTAGTTCAAACCATGATGAGAACAATTATTCATCGAAATCTATTCTTAAAATAACAACAAAAATAGAAGTGATTTTGGTTGTTTGGGATGGATCTAAATCAACACATTAGCTTAGTGAAAGACTGGTGTCTAATCCATTGGGCCATAGAGTCAAGTTGCACAAAACAAGTGTATCATTCAAACAATATTACTTTATTACTAATAGACTAATGACATCAATACCTTGCATTAATGCATCCTCTACTTAATAATATAGAATTATACCTTGAAACCACAATGCAGACAAAGCTAACAGAATATCTTCCAAGCAATTATTCCTATCCTTGAGAGAAAGCTAGAGAAAATATACACAATATAGAAAACTACAAAGATGAACTGAAATATCCTTGATATTGAGCATTCATATTAACTTCATGCAAATAGAATATGGAAAGAGTTCTATAACTAGTATGACAATATATTTAACTTTGAAAATGACATTGCTCTATAGATTTGAACACAAATTGAAATGCAACTTTTCTTCTATTACCATGGACTAAAACAAAAGATACACCACTGCCTAAAACAAGAGATTCAGAACCCTTACAAAATGGCCTTGATTTCCCATTTATAGAAACATGGGAGAAAAACAAGCTTCAGGCCACGAACAACTTCTTGTTGGAATAGAATATACCTAAGACATATTTTTTGGTTTAATAGGATAAAACATATTTGAGAGAAAATGCATTGTTGGAATAGAAATCAAGGAAGATGTTCATTTTCTCGAAACTAACTTTATCCACACTTGGGGGTTGCAACCGTATGATTTGTAGGTACATTACCTCACATGATGATGCAAGCATCAGTACAACCTTCATGCTAACTAAAATTCAAATTTGTGTGCATTTGTTTCATTTGGGTGTCATTTGATAATTTATTTACTAATGAAGACTTTCAAAGGAGATAATCCACTAGAGGACAAAGTACATCCCCATTATTGTTGAGGTGGAAAACACTGGTACACATCTGACAAATGCTTTTTGTATTTCTAGTTGGTGGGGAGAGCAACCAAGGGAATGATGGTTTCTATTTCAAATTCAATTCTAGATAACTCATTCAAGGTTGCACTTAGGTTGTCAATGATTTTCTCTTCATCACTATTGATCTCCAAGGTAATTGGGATAGTGATCCTTGAGCATTCCTCTCTCCATTCTTCAAGACCCTTTAGTGTTTTATCTTCTTTTTTTAATGATGGAAAATATGACCCTTGTACCTTGTGAAATTATGTGAGCTCTCTAGCAAATCCTTCAGTGAATTTTTTATGTTTCCACACTATCTTCCTAGTGGCTCTGATAAGGCCACTTAACTATGTCAGATGCTTACTAGTATCTTCATCATAATAATTCTTTTCAATCAAGATATTGAAAACAAGGACCATGGGTGTCATGGATTTTTCCCATGTCCCAACCTTGATATCCAATTTTATATTCTCTTCATGCATTTTCCTTAAAACACAATGACATTCCCAGATTTTGTCCACATAGGACATTAGCCTTTCCAACTTTCTACTCAATAGGCCCTGTATGAAATCTATCTTTATCTGCTTCAATTTATTTGATGCATCCTCTTCCTTAGCATGACTCTTACTCAATTCTCCTCTAAGTCTTTCTTCTTCTTTTGATGGAATTAGAAAAGTGATTGGTGGGAGTGCATTAGTAACCACATTCAATCTCTCTTGCAGATGAAGATTATTCTTACTTAATTTTTTCATACCATCCTATATTTTCTTGACTAAGGCCTCTATGAACATAGCAGCATGAGTGGTCAAAGAAGTAGCTTGCATGGGGGAGGTGTCTTCTAATCTATGCACTATTAGATTCCCAGTAATCATACTAGGGTTGTCAATAGCATGGGGCTTATTCCCTATAGGGGAAATTGACCAAATAGCTAGAGAATTAGAATCTGGGTCAAAAGTTGATCCAAAATATATATTTTGGGCCAATTCCTCTATTATATTGATATTCTCCTACCTTCTAATAGTATCATTTATGCTATTGTAGATGATATATCCCATCCAAGTAGTAACATACAACTACTCACTCTGACAATCACTCTTCCCTTTTTTGGGGTTATTCCATTCATTTCCTTCTGCACTCTAGCCCAAAATTCTTTGACAACTTGCTCTTTATTTTCAGGGGTTAATCCCTTGACCCTTTTCAATATTTCTTGCCCCTTTATTTTCAAAATGAAATCCCTAAATTCCGTAGAATAAATAAAAGAATCATCATCAATGAACTTTTGAATTGCTAATGCTCTTACATCATCTGATACTTCATCAATTTCCTCAAAAGTAATCATCATTCTTTCCTCTAAAGGGATCTATGTATTCATCACAGAGGGTTGCACTACCTCTATTACATCTGGTGAATCTGGAGCTTCACTCTCATCCATCGAGAAACTAGGAGCAGGAAACTGTCTAGGAGAGACCTGATGAAGAGGAGTAACAACCCTAGGGACTTGAGAACTAGATGTCTCCTCTGATAAGGCAAGGGTAAGCACCTCCTCAAGAACAATAGGAAAGTTGAACATAATTCATTGGCATTTTGCATCATAATCTTAACCCTTTCAACAATGTCTGTAATATTTTTGAAAGCTCCCTTATAGCCAAGAGTAGCCCTTAATCTATACTTCTCTACTTTAAGGACCCTTTTCCATGTTTTGGCCATCTCTTCAGTCTCCTCAAATGTGATACTATTTCTGATGATATCCTCCGAGGGTTGGAATTTATGTACATAGTCCGCAGAATCATTTATTAATCTTAAATTATGTATGAACTTCTTTGGGTCACATTTCCTTGACTTAGCTATAGGCATCTTATAATATTGCAACTTTGCTGTCAACAATTCCAATCCCTCTTTTGATGTGATAAAAAAATCAGAAAAGGCAATAGTAGTAGGAAGGAAAGATTCTTTCTTGAAATTTCTGAAATGAATTTTATTTGACTCATTCATCTGCCACATAATCTCTAAGAACATGACCCTATTAGGGGTCATCCTTGGTAGAAAGTGAGGGACACCTTCAAATCCATAGACTCTGATGACAATAGCTTTTTTGATGAGAAACTAATCAACCCAATTATGGCCAATGCTAAGCTCTAGGCACATATCTTTTGGTCTCAAAAACCTCTGAACCTCTTGTGATAACCTATAGTCTTGGTGACCAAGTGCCCTGAGGATGTTCCTGAAAAAGAATTATTCAAAAACCAAATAATTAGACTTGATGCAATTGATATCTCATATGAATGTCCATTCCTAAAAAGGATACACATGACCACGTTCACTTGTTATTCTAAGTTTTAGTTGTGGTGACCAGGTCTTCTTTTCTTTCCCTGCATATAACAACATATGACACAAGAGGGAGTAATATCTGAGGTGAATGATAGAGGAATCCCTCTTTAGGCTTGTCAAGGCTGTGTTGAGCTAGTCCTCTATATATAAAGCATAATCAAAATGAGTATTGTCTTTCCATTTCTGAATATCAACCATTAAAACCATAGTAGTAGTAGGCATTAAAACACTGGCATCTATCCCCATTATTTGGCACACAACAAAATATGTTTTCTGAAAATAATCCCCAAAGAGGTCATAACTGAATGGCTCCTTCTCATCATTTTTGAATTTATGCAGCTTGTCATCTTATTTAGGCATGTGAGAAGGAATAAACCTCACCCTATAAACAACACTTGTCCTATGATACTCCCGAAGCAATGTCCCCTTGTTTAAAGGCACACGTAGGTTGAGGTCTAGCAAAAACACTTGACAAATATAATCACGGTCCAACCTTCCCAGGATACCACCATTACTACCATATATGGCCTAGTTCTTGTTGGTTGTGTTAGGACAGCAAAAATTTAAAAATTTTACTGTTTTCTCACTCCATCATGTTTGAACATAATCCTAAAAAATATCCCAAAAATCATAATAAAATTTTTTATTCATCTCACAAGGTGTCTATAGATGAGCAGTGTTAAATTTCTTCAAGGCCAATCTATCGGCAAGATGTTGTGTTGCTTACACCGATACATAAGGAATCATTTGAAAATAACCATCGGCATGAGAATAGAGATCGGAAAGAGATTTATAGAAGTTGCTGATGGAGTAAGTAATACCGATGACCTTACATCGGCAAGATAACCAAGTAGTCATACCGATCGGTATGACTAATAACTATCAGAGGATCCTTTGAAAGTTGCCCCGACGGTATATATCATACCGATGAAGTCTTTCGGCAACAGTTTCACCGAACATCCTGCAGGGGCAATGAAACAAATAGCTATCGACAAGAAATAAGTTATCGGGATGAGAAACAAATAAGTCTCCGATACTCAAGGTCTTGGCGAAAAGAGGGTCTTCGGTGAGACTCACATCGATACAAAATCTATCGGGATGACTCAACACATCGGGACAAGGGAATTAAGTCTCGCCGATTCACAAGTCATGGCGATCAAAAGGTATCGGTGATACTTTAACATACTCTACCCGATAAAGAATATGAAAGAACCATCGGTGAGATGATACGGATCGGGTTATCTTTTGAAAGCTATCCCGATAGTGTGTTTCATTCCGATGGGTATACTCTAGCGGCAAGACATTAAAATAGTCATTCTGATCCAAAGTAATATGACTATCGGTGGGACAACAAGAGTCGGGGAAACATAATTATGTTATCCCGATAGTATTAATCATCCCGATAAACAAATCATATCGGTAAGACTCATTACATCGGAGTGAAATCTAAATCATATGGCGATGAAGGAAGTCATGCCGATGGTCGCGCCCACTTGAAGATATGACATTTCATAGCGTCGGGAATACAAATAAGGGGTCATGCTGATTGATTGTTCACGCCATAAAAACATTAAGGTCACCCAGACATTTCAAAATTCACGCCGATAAGAGGAGTTATGGCGATGTGACATTTCATAGCGATGAACATTGAATTGATCAGATGATTAAATACAAATGGCTACGAAATTTCTATGATCATTATAGTTGCAAAAAATCGTCCGAGAAGAGAATACAGAAGAGCTCTTAAGGCAAAAACAGAGGATTCCAATTCCAGCCACCAAACGACAGGTACATATACACAAACCACTGTATAGCTTGTATTTAAATTCTCTGCCAAAGTTTTAAAATGGAAACTCCGGGGAAGGGAAAAGGTAGAAAGTTACAAGGGGAAACCAGTAAGCCCAAGAAACAAAAAACTGAACAAACCCATGAGGAGAAAGTAAAAGAAAGAAAACTGAACCAGGACCTAATTGATCAATTGCCTGGGTCAACTCCCAAGGCCAGAAGGTCTGCCCAACTCAGGGCAGAAGTGGAGAAATTAGAAGATAAACACAAACGCCTGGGAGATATCTGGACCCCAATTCGGGGATATGAACTTTTCAGATTCCACTACAATAGAAGGTTTAGGAATGCTCCTGTGTCAAACCCGTGGCACATGAATTTAGGAAAACTGGTTGTACCCAATGTATTCCTGAATGTGGAACTCCTTCAATTACTTGCCAGACATTATAATTCAAACCTGAAAGCCATCTGCAACCCACAGGGAGAACCAATTGTGCATTTGTCAAAAAATGCTATTTGTGAGGTTTTTGATTTAGATGATTTATGCACTGTCCCTATCATTTATGAAGATCTGGACAAGGAGTATTGGAGAATGGACACAACTTACAATGGATGGAGGTTGCCCATTCATAGGCCCAGGATTGAAGGAGAAGTGATGCCCTTGACTGAAAATGATGGCCCTCCCTTTCATGTAGCCATATTTGAACCATATATACAATATACCTATTACTCTGCAGGCCAAATCCTGGGTTCAGAGGTCCCTGAGTTCATGACTATTCCTCTGATGGTCATAGTCTCTGACATTCAGTGTCATAATGCAAGGCAATTTGATTATGCTTCCTATATTGCTAATAGAATGGACTCTGGTCTATCTGCAATAAAAAACAGTGCTCCAGCATGCTCTTTTGAGCATTACTCAATGCTTATGCACATGGTGTTATATTATGGCTAGGAGGTAGGGTTGTGGCCAAATGAGTTTCAAGTTGTTGCTGCAGATAAGAAAGGGGAAAAGATACCTGTACAACTGTGGACCAGAATTTGGGAAAGTAGATATGCCCATTCCAGCTATGCTCAATTTGAAGAGCATTGTGTAAAAGTACTATATAGATATTTTAATCACCCCTGTGAATATTCAATTTCAACTGAAATAAAAAGATTCCTCAGACCAAAAGATTTTGGTGGCCCCCCTACTGTCACTCATAATTGGGGAGACTGGTATTGTTTTGAGGATGCTACTATGATCAGAGTTTATGGTTTTGAAGATGCTCCATTCATATTGCCCAAGACTGTCCCTGACAGGCTTGCATATCTGGAGATAATCAGGCAAATGCATTGTTCAAATGTGATGCATTTGAGTTCACATGACAAACAATCGTGTATGCCCAGCACCTTATGTTTTGGAGATTTTACTATAGTTTCAAAAGAAGGTTACAATCTCATTATGGATAAATTGATGCATTATAACATGATGACTGCTGAGATAAGAAAAGGATTTGACCCTGAAGGCTTTATTGATTCTACAAGAAGAAAATAGAATCTCAGTGGATACATGCACATACATTATCCACATGATGATGTCATTAGAAATTTAGAAGAAGCAGAAGTCGAATTGGTGGTAGAAAAATATAACAGGGATCTAAATGAAAAGAAAAAGCAGTTAGCAGAAATTGAGGTTGTGTCCTCTGAAGATGAAGAACTGGCAGAGCAAGAACAGCCACCAGATAAAAAGGAAGAGGTGTCCAAGAGGAAAATGCAACAATATCAGCCTCCTGTTGTACTACATGACGAGGAGGGGTCTGCTGATGAGGATCCACGTCAAACAGCCTATGATTCTTTCATTTCAGATGATAAGTTTATTCAATCAAAGGAATTTAAATCATTTTTGTATAAATACAAAGGGAAAGAAATCAGAGAGTTAGTAGATGATGTCTCTGCTGATAATGAAAAACAACTATTAGACATGCTGAAGGAAACAATAGATAAAGAGATGCAAGACATGACACCTAGCAAGGGTAGACAGTTACTTAAAGATGCAGGGGTCATGATTTTTCCTGGTCTGGATTTAAATTCTGCTTTGGTTTTTGACAGTTTTCTGAACAACACAGATGATAAGTATAAACTTACTCCAGAAGGAGTTAATGAAGTATATATGGGAACAAGGTATAACAATGATGAAAATTCCTTGATGATATGGGCATTATACCCTCCCCATAAGATGACGGCCATCATTGATACTGAAAAGACTTTTGGCCACGTTATGACTTTGAAAGCAGGGGAAACTGACCCTATAATTACAGCAGACATTGGTATCAATGTTGCAAAATTGAATAAAGCACAAGCTCAAATGTTGATCAAAGAAAGAGATGCATACAAATTGAACTGTGAAAGACTGACAAAAGAAAATGATTACTTGAAGGATGCTGTTAAGAGTACTTTTGGCCAGTCCACAAAAAGAATAACTCAAGGTGAGAGCTCACAAGGCATTCAAGTGTTATCCCCTGATTAGGCAACCCAAATTCAGATGGATGCATTTGTTACAATACTACAGAGCAGGTATGCAAACATGGTGCGGTGGTTAAACCAGTTTTTGGATAACTTCTCAGAGAATCATAAAGCAGTTCAAGAACATGAAAGACTTGAAAAGAGAATATGAGAAAATTTGACTGAGATACAAAACAAAAGTACTGCTGATAGTACAGATATCTCTGATGCAAAAGCATTTCTCAAACAACATCAGAATTACTATGACAAACTTAAAGCTGATGCTAAGGAAGGAAATGATGCCTCAAACTCAGGAGTGCCCAAGATATTCAAAGATAATGGAGAGGTGAAGAGCAAGGAAGAATGGATTATTGATTGTCAAAGTATATTACACAAAGCCACAGGAGCTCTGAAAGACAAAGCCTCTGCGTCTAAAGAAGTTTGCAAACAATTGGAGAGCATGATTACACTTGACATAATTACCAGAAGTGCTGTTCACCTTACTGATTCTCATCATGAGTAGGATTACTTGGATTACTTGGCAAAAGTCTACTTGTGGCTAAATAGAGCCTAATCATAATTATGATATAATTGTTAATGTTTGTTAAAATTCCCAAAAGACTTATTGAAGAGTTATGACTCTTCATAGAAATATCTATATAAGTCCAAACAATCGATGCTGAGAGGGCATCAGCAGTAGAATATATTCAGATATATCATATATACAATGTTTCAAAATGACTATGTTGCATATTTTATTTGAAGAAGTTTGAAGTTCTCTGATTCAGTGGTTCTGCTTTGGTATCTGTTGTTTGTTAAGATTATCAAATTGTGTGGCTGTCTCCATTTCTGCATTTCCTTGATATTCAGATTAAACGTATCAAGTATATATTTGATCTGTCAATACACATTTGCTGTATCTGTGTGATTAAATAGGTTGGCATCCATTTGAGGAGTTAAACCCTTCTGATTTAGTTACAGTAGCCTGGAAGTATTGAGTTTGGATTACTAAGTAGGGCCATACAATTAGACTGCCATTCTGTCTCCAGTAAAATAGTATATGTTAATCTTGTTCATTCATTTCATTTGGTTCTTTCAAGTAAAGATTAAAATACCTTGTGGTGAATTATAAGATATCTGATTTTATTTGGTTGGATTATCAAGAAGAGTTTGTCAGCCATTTACTTGCACGTTTATACAAGTTATAAACTAAAACTGTGCCAAACAACAAGAATTATTGTCATTAGGAAACCATTAGTCCTGGTCCTTCAAACTGACTCTGTTACCCAACAAGGCACTAGTCTTGCTTTACTTAAAACCTTTTATCTTGATATTGCTTATACAATTTCTACCAATTACTCATTCGATATTAAACCTAAAGTCAGTTAGCAAGCATTTCATCTATCCTACATCTTGTGCCATTGTAGATAGATTTAGTTAGTCCACGCATTCACATTCAATCTGCTTTAATTTTCCAAGGTTTACCCACCTAGGTGTAGCAGGACCTAAAGCGAAGGAAATCAACTACCCTTGAAGGTTGATTTCGTCAAGTTAGTTCAGAAACGTTGCCAATCTAAACATAGAGCTTGGCACCCCCTTAGGATTGACAACCTACATTTCTGAGACCTAACAGGTTGTTTTTAAATCCCAACCTTATCTCATGAAATAACCTATGATTTAGCCACTTTCAATGTTCGACTATCATGAGGGGTGGCCAACACATAGGTGAAAGCTGAAACAACTTTCCCTCTTCACTTTAGGCTCTGCAAAACTTGGGAGGGTAATCCCTTAATGGTATTCAATAACCTCCTATACGTTTTTATTATCAATACTGTGAAAGGCAGATTGGTTCTATGCAGATTTGCTTGAGGATTATGAAAATATGAAGACATGGCTCAAATCAATCAAGATTTTGCATTCCTCAAAGCCATAGAATAGGGTAAAACATCAAATAAACAAATACTTAAGATTGATTTTAGCGATTTTAAAATATTTGGGTGTCTGACTGATTTTGGAGTGTGAAAGCTAGATATAGAGGCAAAAGATCGGTGCCTTGTCGTAGGGCAACAGAGTCAAACCAAGTGTAATTAAAACTTGATAACAATATTTAATCTGAGCATCAAAGAGCTTTACGACATTGCCTTACAACATTATACTCAATATTTCTGAATAACCCATTCTTATGATATCCTTGCATACATTTAGACAAATCTGTATTCATAGTAAAGCATTTAACTCATTCTTTGAACAAGAGCCTTAGATAGAAGAACACATCCATAAGAAGTTTATGGAGACAAGATGAATAATCTTTGATCTATTCACTCATAATTTGTGCAAACCACACCTCAGGAGACAATTAAATTCAGAAACTTGCTAGTATATTCATTGGGATGCTAGTACTGTTAAAACAAATTTACAAATACATACAATTAAGACTCAAAACCTAGAAAAAGCAAAAAACTTCTATTCCCTATGTTCTACTACACAAAATCTTCTTAGAAAACCAACAAGCCAACCCTATGTAAATGGACCTGAATTCCTTTTATAAACAAGGTGCAACAAGCTTTAGGCCATTACACGTGTTACAATGTTACTTGATAACCATAATAGTAATCTGCCCATTCATTGCTAAGCAATCTAATCCCAATCTTTAGTTCTGAACACTGTAAATGCCATTAGTTGTAGAGTAATGGTGCAAGTGAAAAAGTGTTGTCAAAAAATCAAATTTTGGTTCAAATTCCAATCAATTTTAAGACTCAAGATTAGATCTTTCACCACCTGAAATGATCATAACATTTTCTACCAACAAAATGTCATCTCAGATCTTGCAATCCCATCTAGAGTCCTTTGGTGTCTTCCACGAAGGATATGGGCCCTTGAAAAACACTACCGAGTCCCTTGAAGCATTACATGGATTGCCACGTTAAAGTTAACAATCCTTCTATCATTCAAAATCTTGTGTCGATGCCCATTCAGACCTTACTGCAGTCCTACATCAATCCCTCAAGACCCCCTATAGGGCAATGAGACCACATATGTGGCTTAGTCTAGACCATCTCGCCAACCCACATGACAGACAAAAGACCCCCGCAGGGATGTGGGTAAGCTTTTATTATCTTACCGTAGTCCCGCACATTTCTCCTTTGACTGACGCGGTAGTGCGGTAAACATTTTGTTTCCTACTATCAGCCTGCAGACCTTTCTACTATCGGTCGTAGTAATGCAGATAATATGTTTCTTACTGCTAGCCCACCATACTTCATATAAACTTCTACGGTGCTGTGGTGGGCGGCTCCATGCTTGGGCTAAGTCTTCACTGCTATCCCGCAGGCTCCTCCACAAACTGTTGCGATAATGTGGTGATAGTTAGATCCTTACCTCCGACCTGCCATGCTTCATACAGACCATTGCAGTATTGCGGTAAGTGGTTAGACCACTTCTTTTACACCCATAAGCCTATAGACCTTTCAATTGATGGTCATGGTAGTGCGGTAAGAATCTATATTGCACTCTAGCTCCCACAAGCCCACAAGGGTTCATCAAACATACCTGCGAGGATGCGGTAATTATAAAACTTGCAAAGTTTTAGCATAACATGATAGGAGATGACTTAGTAAGGATTCAACAATGGTTTTTGATTTTACAATAATGAGCAACAAAAGGATTTAAAATATTTTCTAATGAAATTCTAGAATAGGGTTTAAGGGATAAGATCAAAAAACATTTAGACCCTAACCAAGGACTCACAAGTTATGTAAAAATTAGGATTTTACCAGAGTCCTATTAGTGGCTCATGTTCAGAGACACATGCCCCTTGCGGGCCTGGCGAGGATCCATAAGTCTCTAGGTGGAGTAGACTAGACCAAAGAAAAATATAGAGAGACAAAACCAAATAGCCAAAAAGAAACAGACGCCCTACATACATATGATACAGTGTACATGGAAAACAACATACCTCAAGAGAAGTATGGCTTAAGGAATTGTCCATGTATTGGCAATTCTAGAAGTTCACTTGTTAAAGACTATAGAAAATATGAATCTTCCCCATGAGAACCGTTGATCATATAAGGACCCAACCATAAGGCATCAAATTTTTCATGTTTCCCTTTGTCCTCAGCCTTGGCATTCCATATCAGAACCATGCTTCCATCATCAAACTTTCTATGAGAAGACCTTTTGTCATATAACTTCTTGACCTACAATTGCAACTTTTGATTCCTTTATTGTGCATCCCTTCTAATCTCATCTAGCTCTGTTAAAATATTGATCCTATGTTGCATATCATCTGTAATATTCTCATCATATTCCTGAATGAATTTGTACACTTGCAACAAGTTATTATTTGGCATTCTAGCTTCTAGGCCATAAACCAAATTGGAAGGAGAATGCACTATTGCCTTTTTTATTATCATCCTATCAGCCCAAAGGGATTGCCTTAGTTTTGAATCCCAAGCTCTTTTATTCTTCTCTATTACCCTTCTTATGATCTTTATCAAACTCTTATTGCTAGATTCAGCTTGTCCATTCCCTTGTGGATGGAAAGGGGTTGAGTAGGAAATATGTATCCCATATTTATTGCAAAAATCTAAGAATTCTTCTGATATAAAGCACATAACATTGTCAGACACTATCTTTTCTAGGACACCAAATCTAATCAAAATATTATTCATTAAGAAATCAATCACCACCTTGCTAGTAGCCCGCCTTGTAGGGATAGCTTCAACCCACTTTGTAAAGTAGTCAGTGGCTACCAAAATCCAAGAGTGTCCTCCACTAGATTTTTTCGTAATCTCTTCTATAAAATCAATCCCCCGCTATTGAAAAGGTGCCTACACTGTGACTGGTCTGAGAGGCAGATTTCCTAATAATTTTAGCTTCCCTGAAAATCTTTGACAAGCATCACATGATTTCACTAGTCTATGTGCATCTTTGAACAATATGTGCCACCAAATTCCTACCATTAAAACCTTATGGGAAGTTGTTTTGGTCATATAGTGACCACCACAAACACCACTATGCATTTCAGTTAAAATCTCTAGAGCTTGATTTCCATCAATGCATTTCAACAATACTCCATCAGTATTTCTCCACCATAACTCATTTTCAATTATGACATACTTCACAGCCTGCAACTTTAATGTTCTCTTTTGATTATCATTTATTCCTTCAAGGCATGACATATTTTGTAGGTAATATACCACATTTTTATACCACCTTGTTGTTTGCATATCACAAATAGGAGATACATCAACATATTCAACATTGTTTACCTAATTTGCCTCTAGATTTGCCTTTATCATCAACTTGTCTAGTCCTTGTCCTCTGACCAATTTAGTGATCTGCACATCAATGTTGAATTACTGAATTCTATTTATCCATCTACACCTCCTTCTAGTAACCTCCTACTGTGTAAAAATCTCTTTCACAGCAACACTTGGGACAAAGGCAACAATGTTTGCACCAATTAAATATGGTCTAAATTTTTTTACTACTTTTACCAAAGTGTATGCTTGCTTTTTAGATATATCTTATTTTATTTCAAATGCTTGTAATGACTTGCTAAAGAAAGCAATAGGCTGCTCATAGCCTTCCTCATTCTTTTGTAACATGACTGCAGCAATTGTATGAAAAGAAGCAAAATAAAAGAGCTGGAATGGCTTTGAAAAATCTGGAGACTTCAACACAAGAGCTTCCTTGATGGCATGTTTTATACCTTTAAATGCTTTACATGGTTCCTCACTCCAAGATATCATTTCTCCTTTATTCAACATTTTAGAGATAGGCCTTGTAATCTCAACAAAATTTGTCACAAATCTCCTCAAGAAATTAACTTGTCCAAAGAATGACTGGATACCTTTGACATTTCTTGGTTGTGGTATCCTATCAATGGTAGCTGCTCTTTCAGGGTTAATCCATACCCCCTCCTTGGACACAATATGTCCCAGTAACTTCCCTTCAGTGACTCCAAAAGCACATTTTTTTGGATTGAGAGATATTCCATACTCTAAGGCTCTGATAAAGATCTTTTCCATGTGCACACAATGATCCTCTTCCTTCTTAGAAAAAGTTGTTAAATCATCCTGATATACTACCATGATGACGTCAATTAGATTAGAGAAGGCTACATCCATAGCTCTCTGAAATGTAGCACCAGCATTAGTCAAGCCAAAAGACATCCTGACATAAACATAGATACCCCAAGGAGTTGTAAATGTGATGAAGGGGGTAAATCATAAAACACACAACAACAGAAATGGTACATAGAAAATAGAATATTTCTTTATTAATTTGGACAACTTATTACATTACAGAAGCTCAATTACAATCAAAGGAATCAATCCTCCAAAGGCTGCAACACACTACAGCTACACATCACAAGGCTCTAGAATCTTCTGCCTTCTGTAACCCCAAATCAGCCAGGGTTTCTATTTTCCCACCTATTCTTGACTCTACATTTTCCTCCTTAACTCTACTACTGCCCAGGGTTCCCAAAATAATCATAAATAGCACTTTTTGGTGGCCTCCAGTTAAATTTCAAAATTTGCAACTCCCTCCACAAGTAGGTCAACTTCCAGGAAGCATAACTTTTGATCCGGGTGTCTGATTGATGAACAATTTAAGTACCAGAAAGATCATGATGTGAACTATCACATCGAAAATTTGTAAATAGATTTCCATCAACTTTTCAAGATGTTATGGGATGTTTTAGTGCCTCATATCTCATTTCAAAAAAATTTAGGGGCTTTTTAGAAAATAAAAACTTTAATATCTTTCAGTTCACAAATGATCTTTGCCTAATTCCTTTGCCAAATGTCTTATATTTCAGTTATGAATCTTTCTGTAAGTTTGCGCTTCAATCCATGCCCAAATGCAAACTTTCCTAAAATGGCAGTTTGCTATTTTTAGCAGTTTGGAAAAACTGAAAGTCCTACATCATTATTCAAGAGATTATGGAACTAGAAATACTAATTATGGAAAGAAATGAAAAGAACTGCAATGATTTTGAATCAACTTCTTGTTGGGTGATGCAAGATTGTCCTTACACCACTGGATTCTCTTGCATCAGACACCCAGGGTAATTTGAGAAGTGACCCTGTTATGTCTCAGGTGTTTGTTTGAGGAAAACCCAAACGGTCAACCTCTACCTTAGACAACTAAGAAGAATCTTCAACAGGCCTTCCTTTCCATTTCACCATATATTCTTCATATTGTTTGTTCTGAGTACTTCTTCCCACACGGCTATCCAAGATCTCTTCTATCTCCTCCATTGAAGTAGATGCTGGAATACTCCGTTGTTCTTCTGTTGGTCCATCCTTTGTTCCACCTTCATGATATTCTATTAAATCAGCAATGTTGAACATAGGGGAAATATTGATCCCACTCAGCAGTTCTACCTCATATGCAATTCTTGAATCATGCTTCTCCAGGATTCTGCACGGTCCAAATTTCTTCATTTTCAACTTATTGTATATTCCAATTGGGAACCTTTCTTTTCTCAAGTGAACCATGACTTCATCTCCTACCTGGAACTCCTTATATCTCCTCTTCTAATCTACCTTAGCCTTGTACTGAATATTGATCTTATTAATGTGCTTTCTCACCTCTTCATGCAAATTCTTCAGATGTTCTACAAAGTCTTCAACTTCAGCACTTGTCTTTTCTCCTTTGTCCAGCTTCCTTAACTTAGAAGCATTTCTTGGGCTATTGCCATATACAATCTGGAATGGTGATTTACTAGTACTCCTATTGACAGAATTGTTGTAAGAAAATTCTACCTATGGTAAAATCAAATCCCATCCCTTGGGCTTATCTCCTACTAAGCATCGTAGCAGGTTACCCAAACTCCTATTCACCACTTCCATCCATCCATCAGTCTATGGATGGTGTGCATAACTGAACTTCAAATATATCTTCAACTTCTTCCACAATGTCCTCCAGAAATAACCAACAAACTTGGTATCTCGATCTGAAACTATGCTCTTTGGTAGACCATGTAATCTCACCACCTCTCTGAAAAATAATTCAACAATATGAACAGCATCATTAGTCTTCTTGCAAGGAATGAAATGTGCCATCTTCGAGAATCTATCCACCACCACAAAAATGCAATCATGTCCTCTCTGTGTCCTTGGTAAACCAAGAACAAAATCCATACTAATATCATCCCATGGCTTCTCTGGTATAGGTAGTAGTTGATATAGACCTGTATTCTGACTTGCTCCTTTTGCCATCTGACATACTCTACAACTCTACACAAATTTCCTCACATCTTGCTGCAACTGTGGCCAATAATAATTTTCACCAACAATAACAATGGTCTTATCTCAATCAAAGTGTCCACCCAATCCTCCACTATGCTTCTCTTTAATTAGGTTCTCTCTCATGGAACTCCTCGGAATGCACAACTGGCTTCCTTTAAACAACATGCCATCTTAGATTATGAAATCCAACCATTTTGTCCTATCCAAAGTAACAGGTTCCAAACAAGCCTTCCAAGCCTTTGCAAAATCTGGATCTTCAAGATACAAACTTTTGAGCTCATTGAACCCAACAACCTCTATCTTCATTTTTGTCAACAAATTTTGCCTTCTACTCAAGGCATTTGCAACTCTATTGGACTTCCACTTTTGTTCTTCAAAACAAAAGTATAACTCTGCAAAAACTCAACCCATTTAAAGTGCATTTGATTCAACTTTCCTTGACTATTAAGATAATGTAAAGCCTGATGATCAGTATATAAAAAAAACTCTTTTGGCAACAAATAATGTCTCCATTTCTTCAAAGCCTAAACTATTGCATAAAATTTCTGATCATAAATAGAATGCTTTTTCTTGGCATCATTAAGCTTCTCACTAAAATAGGTAATGGGTTAACCTTCTTGACTCAAAAAAGCTCCTATAGCACTACCACTAGCATCACAATCTACTTGAAATACCTTATTAAAATCTGGAAGTGCCAAAATAGGTTTCTCTGTAATTTTCTGCTTTAATGTGTCAAAACTTTTGTCTGCTCCTTTAGTCCATCTAAACTCTTTTCTATCCCCTCTCATTGTCTTAGTTAGGGGTGTACAGATGCTACTAAAATTCTTGATAAACTTTATGTAAAAACTTTCCAAACCATGAAAAGATCTTACCTCTGAAGCACTCCTTGATGTAGGCCATTCAATGATAGCCCTTACTTTTTCTGGGTCCATCTTAAGACCTTCCTCTGAGACAACAAATCCCAAGTATACCAACTCCTTCTTTGCAAAACTGCATTTCTTCAAATTAATCAACAACTTCTCCTCCCTCAGCTTCTCTAGAACTCTTCTGATATTCATTAGATGCTCATCCCAAGTCTTACTAGAAATCAAAATATCATCCAAATAAATAATAACAAAAGTTCCCAAAAGTTCTTTCAGTACCTCGTTCATGAGCCGCATGAATATGCTCGGTGCATTGGTTAACCCAAATGGCATGACTAACCACTCATACAAACCCTCCTTTGTCTTGAAGGTTGTCTTCCATTCATCTCCTTCTTTGATTCGGATCTGGTGATACCCACTCTTCAGGTCAATCTTCGTGAAGTACTTGGCTCCACTCAAACAATCCATTATGTCATCCATTCTTGGCAATGGAAACCTATAGTTGATTGTGATCTTATTTATGGCTTGAGAATCTGTACACATTCTCCACTCTCCATCTTTCTTTGGTGCTAGTACTGCAGGTACCACACATGGACTCAAGCTCTCCCTTATCAGTCCCTTCCTTAACAACTCATGAACTTGTTTGTTCAACTTTTCATTCTCTGCTAGAGTCATTCTGCGAGCTGCCTTATTTGCTAAACTAGCTCCTAGTATCAAATCCATTTGATGATTATCTTCCTTATTGGTGGTAAACATTATGGTACATTATTAGAGATGATGTCCTAAAATTCTTCCAACATATCTGAAACTTTTGCTGGTACATCTTCACATTTCTCTTGACTAATCTTAGGAATTAATCCAAAGAAATGATGCTCATGCTTCATACCCTCCAAAAATTTCCTACCATCTACCAAGCAAATTCTGGTAGTACTACATACCTTTTCTTCCACCTCCTTCAAGGGCTTCAAATTATGATAAACTCCATCCTTTGTTAGGGAATATGTGTTTGCACGACCATCATGGACAATGCTCCTATCATACTGCCACGACCTCCCCAACAACATATGACATGTATCCATTGGTATGATATCACACAACACCTCATCATGGTAGTCCCCAATCTTAAACTTCACTAAACACTACTCATTGACCAAAGCTCTGTGGTCCTTCTGTAACCATGCAATCCAATATGGATGTGGATACTTTCTTCTTGTCAACTTCAACTTGTCAACCATCTCCTCTAAAATAAGATTGTCAATACTTCCACTGTCAATAATAACATCACAACACTTACCTTCACATTTGCACCTTGTATGGAATAAACTCTTCCTTTGATTGTGTTCTTTCTCCTCATTCAACAAAGTTCTTCTGACAACTAGGGTTTCTCCACTTTCAACATCTTCAGAACGCTTAGATTGCACATCTTCATCTACATGTGCAACTCGTGCATTACCTTTAGGTCTTCTATTTGTCCTTCCTTGATGTTGCAGACACTCATATGCTCGATTCCCTTCTTCTCCACATTGGGAACAAGTTCCTCTGAAACCTCCTCTTTTGGGTCCTTGCCCAAGTCGACCTCTTCCTCTTCCTCTTTGCTCACCATTGTTCTAGTCATGAGGGTGGTAAGCATTATCCCCTCTCTGATTTTGACTGGTGCTATCTTCTTCACTTTTCTTTTGATCTTAATTATGGCCTCCATAGGGTCTTCCACCAGTCCTTCTACCTTGACCTCTTCCCCTTTGCTTTCTATCAAATCTTTTATTTAGCTTCTCTTCCACCTTTCGGGAAAAATGGTACGCATCTTCTATGGTGGTCATTCTGACTAGGCTCAGCTCCTCTTGAATACTTGACCTCAACCCATTAATGAAATGGGCTACCTTCTCCTTGTTGGCCTCTACATGGCCTATCCTAATAATAATCTTATAAAACTCTTCTGTATACTCCTTAACAGATTGGTTACCTTTATTTAGTCCTTGCAGCTTCTTCAGCAACTCCATCTCATGGTCCATAGGAATGAACTACTTCTTTAGTTTCTCCACCATCTGATCCCATTTGGTGATATTTCCTTTTCCTCTTCTGTTCCTCTCTAATTAGATCCCCTTCCACCAAATACAGGCGTGGCCTTTCAACTTTGTTTATGCAAACTTGACCCGATCTGGGTCCTCCACATCTTCATACTCAAAATACTCCATGTCATTGATCTAATCAATAATTTGTTCCAGATTCAAATCTCCAAAATATGTAGAAACTTCAATCTTGGGCCTCTTTCCAATCTTAGAAATGGCCCTCAACAACCTAACTTCTACAGGATGTCTTGCAGCTTCTTGTTCTTCATCAGATAGCTCTTCTTCAGCTTCATCCTTGCTTTCTTCTCTTGTTCTTAGCTCAAACCCTCTTCGCAGCTCCTCTTGCAATGCATCGATTTGCCTTTGTAGGGTTATAAAACCCTCTTTTGTCAAAGCATTCCTCCCAATATGATTTTTTTTTTGAGGCATCTTGATCTCCACAACAAACCCACAACCTCAGGTCCTAGTGCAAACTGCCTCATGATCGACGATCTGTCTACACACTCAGGAACCCTTGCTCTGATACCACTTGATGAAGGGGGTAAATCATAAAACACACAACAATAGAAATGGAACACAAAAAATAGAATATTTCTTTATTGATTTGGACAACTTATTACATTACAGAAGCTTAATTACAATCAAAGGAATCAATCCTCCAAAGGCTGCAACACACTATAGCTACACATCACCGGGCTCTGGAATCTTCTGCCTTCTGTAACCCCAAATTAGCTAGGGTTTCTATTTTCCCACCTATTCTTGACTCTACACTTTCTCCCTTACCTCTACTACTACCTAGGGTTCCCAAAATAGTCATAAATAGCACTTTTTGGTGGCCTCCAGCTAAATTTCAAAATTTGTAACTCCCTCCAAAAGTAGGTCAACTTTCGGGAAGCATAACTTTTGATCCGGGTGTCTGAATGATGAACCATTTTAAGTACCATAAATCTCGTGATGTGAACTATCATGCCAAAAATTCATAAATAGATTTTCATCAACTTTTTAGGATGTTATGGGATGTTTTAGTGCCTCATATCTCGTTTCAGAAATTTTCAGGGGCTTTTCAGAAAATAAAAACTTTAATATCTTTTAGCTCACAAATGATCTTTACTTGATTCATTCACCAAAGGTCTTATATTACAGTTATGAAGCTTTCTGTAAGTTTTTGCTTCAATCCATGCCCAAATGGAAACTTTCCTAAAATGGTAGTTAAACTTTCCCAAATTGGCAGTTTGTTATTTTTAGAAGTTTGGAAAAACTAAAAGTCCTACATCATTATTCAAGAGATTATGGAACCAGAAACACTAATTATGGAAAGAAATGAAAAGAACTGCAATGATTTTGAATCAACTTCTTTTTGGGTGATGCAAGATTGCCCTTACACCACTGGATGCTCCTGCATCAAAATGTTGTCTTGAATTGATCAGATTCCTTAACTTTCACCTGGTTGTAACCTAAAAAACCATCCATCATATATAATAATTCACAACCAGTGACTTTCTATAACATTGCTTCCATGTTTGGTAATGGGTAATTGTCTTTTAATGATGATACATTCAAATTTCTAAAATCTACACAAAGTTTGATATCACCATTCTTCTTTCTAACAGGCATACTATTTGACACCCAAGTTGAATGCCTGATTGGTTTTATGATCCCAGCCTCTCTTAGCTTTGCTAGCTCTGCTTGCATTTTAGGCACTAGTGTTGGGTTTATGGACCTTTGCTTCTGTCTGAAAGGCTTTGCATCTGGTTTGAGAGGTATTTCATGCTAGAATAAATCCTCTCTATATGCCTTCAAATCATCATAGGAAAAAGAAAACACATGCCTATACTTTCTCAATAGTGCAATCAACATTGTCCTAACTTGAGGTCTCATTCTCTTTCCTATGTATACCTTCTTTGGAACACTCTGAGTTCCCAGATTTATTTCCTCTAAATCATCTAGATGTGTAGAACTCTGTTTAACAGAACTTTTATCAGGGCCATCAAAAACCCTTTCCAAAGCCACAAGACCTCTAGGAATTTTATTAGTTTTGAGTTGGATCACTTCACATCCAAACACCATTTATTTTCCATCCTTTTCTTCTATAAAAGCTCCAAAATGTATCTCCTAACCCTCATATCAGTCTACACATTGCAAGAAATTCAATGCATCTTGATCATTATTAAACACTTGCCAATTCTGAATATTGTTAGGGACAAAAGGTCTTATTTGTGTTTCAACCTTTGAGATGCCTGCAAAAGTTATATCATTAGGACTTAATGCTATGTTTGCCAGCAAATCTTCCATAACATTCTTGTTTCTTTCTACCCATTCAATATTAAAAGCATCAAACATTTCTACTATGTCCCAAACAACATTTCTATACTTCTTCAATCTGCTATTTTTTGACATGAAAACTAACTTTACTTGAGACACAATTAATGCTTAGTCACCCATGACTCTCAATTTTCTTATTCCATGATTGAGTGCTACTTTCAACCCAAGTAGTAGAGCTTCATATTCAACAATATTGTTTGTACAAACAAACATCAATGAAAATGAAAACTTAAAAGTGTTACCACTAGGGGAAATAAAGATAACACCTGCACCTAATCCTTCCTTAGAACAAGCACCATCAAAATACATATTCCATAGTTCATCATTGGACACTTGTTCCTTTACTTCATTTTCCAAGGGTACAGGTTTCCTACCCTTTTCTTCTTCTGTCATTTCAACTCTAAAGTTATTAAGATCTGTATCAACAAAGTGGATACACTCTCCAGGCTAATCTTCCACAATTGTATATGAAGAAAGGGGCTCTCTATGAAGTTTGACATCCTTTCCATCAATGCGGATGGTGGCAAAAGACATAACACATTGCATACTTCCACCAATGGCAGCAGACCACTTTCTAGACAAAAGCATCCCATAAGTTGGAAGAATATCAACCACAGTTGCACTCATCACAAACTCCTTGTTAGGATATGCAACCAATCTGTATGGTATTTCTCTTATAATCCCTATGATTGGGATCTCTCTATTATCCATTACATAGTACTTTCCATAAGCCTTTGTGATCTTCAAACCTAATTCTCGCATGATTCTAACTGGCATAATATTGGAGGATGCCCATGAATCAATCATGCAATTCTTCAGAGTCTTATCATTTATGATCAGAGATACATAAAAAGGGTCTATTTGATTTAGACATGTAGTGAGTCTAGCACCCAAAAATATCTGAGGGTTATCATTGCTGCTCCCCTCAGGCTGAACATTATCTTTCCTTTTATTAAATGATGCATTTATACTATTAATAAAGGCTACCGCCTTATCTTTATGTTCCTTAATCCTCATCAGCTCCAGAAATGGAACTGACACCTTCATTTGTGTTAACAACTGGAATATGTCAATAGGGGCATATTTAGGTACATCTTGTACATCCACAAGACTATCCTGGGACTATCCCTTATTTGCATAAGAAGTTCCTTCCTCTTGGGTCCCACTCCCTTTCTTTTCTGCCCCATTATTTAACTTATGAGCTTTGTTCAAAGATGATGGAGAGATCAATGGTTAAGCAACATGATTTTCACCATGCATCTTTCCCCCTACTTTGGTGTTTCTACCTTTGGATTCTTCCCTTTTCATATCTACGAGATTTTCCTTAATGAAAACACTGCTAGCCTTGCCCTGATCACTATTTACAACTCTATTCCTCAAATGATAATTGCTTTTAAACTGAGCAACATCAGCATCAGTTATTTTTTTAATCTCTTCATTTGATGGTCTTCTCAAAGTGACATCATGTTCTTTAGTTTCAAGGGCATGCACAACATAACTTTCTTCCTCATCTTCATCTGAGAATATTTGTTGTTGATATGCACTTGCTATATACCTCTAATTTTCAACATCCACTTCACTTGTCTCTTCATCAGAGTAAAACTCATCATCAGAAAATAACATATTAATCACCCCATCCTATTCATGAGATAGGTCACAATCACCACATGTATTTTGATCTTCTTCTACAGATTGGGTAAGAGCACATTGGTGTGGTGAGTGGGACAATTGGCAAGCTAAGCACCAAGGAGTATCATCTACAAAATTTAGAGAAGCCTTCTTCAATGGATCAGGAGGATCCCTACTTTGCTAATTCTTCTGATTGTTAATAATTAGCTTACCATTATACCAATTTGTATTGTATGGTTGATCATGTAATCTTGGTGGCTTATCATTCCTTTGGAAAGTTGGTCTTTCATTTGCCAAACCCTTTTCTTGTCTAGCAATCTTATGATTCAAATCCTTCAAGGCACTCATAACCTTACCCATTTTATCTTCTTGTGAAGATGCTCTCTCTGTAGATCCTCTATCTTATTTCTTTGGATTCTTCAAAAGCTTGACATATTCTCTCATCCCTACTTTACCAACAACTTTTCTATTGCTTTCAATATGTAGGGCAACTTTGTAAGCCTCTCTTAGGGTCTGGGGATTCTTATCTCTAAGAAGATATCCCATTTTAGGATCAAATGGATTGCTATATGTAACCAAAAATACAGACTCATTTAGTCTTAAATGATTTGGAATTCTATGCATGGCTTTCTGAAACCTTATGTTGAAATCAAAAACCATCTCATTTTGTCCTTTGGAGATGTTAAATTCATTCAGCATGAATCAAGGATCTATTTTGTCACCATAGTGTTCTCTAAACATCCTTTTGAACTCTTCCCATGACCCAATGCTTCCCATTGGTAAGCCTCTATACCAATCTCTAGCATCCTCAGTGAGTGATTGCATAAACAACTTCATCCTTACATCTTCATTTTCTACTTCAAAATCATCCATTATATCATTAAATGACCTTAGGTGATCTTCTCCACTTATGACATTATTTCTAGAGAATATGACTGACACTTTCCTTATATCATCTGGGAGAGAATTTGGATACCCAGGTATCCCATCAAAGCAAAGTTGTTGTATCCATCCGGCCGCATAGGTCTTCTAGTGAATAGGTCTTTTCGATCTTCTGGCTGTCTATTTACACTACTTCCCCTTGCACCCATACTTCCTATTGTCTCATGCTTTGACCTCAAGACTAAGTGTGTGTATGAGAGTTAGAATTTGATTGTTTAATAGAGGCTAAAAGATTTACATCAATGGGAGGAGAGGTTATTAGATTATGAGAAGAAGATGTTACAGGATTTCCAATGGAGGCCTTTAGAAATGTAATTTTCCTCTAGATCTCAACATTTGCAGCTCCAATATCTCTTCTCTTTCCAATTCCTTTTGCAATAATTCATTTTCCTTCTTCAATTTAAGATCTAGTGAATTGGACTCTTCTATTGCAACAATATTTTGAGATGACCTGCCTTCATTGACATGAGCTCCTTTCATAAGCTTCTTCCCTTTATCACCACATTGAACAAAGGGTTTAAAAGGGACTGCAACACTGGTGGTAACAGTAGAACTGGTCGAAGTGTCTGCATGGATAGTACTCAATGGGATGGTTACATTATTTTGGATAGGTATTTGAGAAACTACTGAGCCATTGAGTGTAACAGATGTAGGTTCAGGCTCTTTTAGAGTTGCTGACTTCAAATGTTCCAGCCTCAGCTTCATCCTATCTCTCTCATCCATAGCACTTCTAATCCTTTCCTCTCTTTCCTTAGCTCTTCTTATATTCAACGCCTTTACTCTCTCAATCTCTCTATGTAACTCACTAATCTCCTTCATTAATTCTTCTTCACTAGGTAATGTAGTGTCTAGATCAGAAGTTTCCAGGGTACTATCCAGGAGATTTGTAGCATTCATGTGAAAAGCAGGGGTAGGTGACCTACTAACAGGATTGCCTAATAGGTCAAAATATGTAAGACTAGGAAGACTTGTCATTCTAGGGATTTATTGTTTGTTAGCTAGGAGTCTTGAATGGGAGTTTTCACATTCAACAAAGTCTCTCAAAATAGAATCATCCTCATTTGTAGCAGGTATACCAAATTTATATGATCTTTGGAAACTATCAACACTATTATGAAGAGAACTTCTAAATCCTAGCATAGGAAAGCATATATTAGACTTACCAGTGTTTGCATTCTTCTTCTTCCATGATTGCCGAGTATTTTGTGGCAATTCCCCTTCTAAATTTTGTTCAAGATGATTCCTCATGTGTCCTCTAGTTCCTTTCATCTCTCTACAACTTTTCCAACTTCCTCTTTTACTTAATTGCCTTGAAGTAAATCTTTCACCAGTATAGGAGAGTTAGACTCACCATCCAATTGAGGGAATTCAATAGATTATGTCTTCCAAAGAAGCCTTGCAAAGATATAGGTGAAAATACAGAGGAATCCTTCCTTTTTCATACACAACTATTCCTTTTTTTTTCAGAGTTGCCACCCTCTTCAAAAGGAATAATACAACACTATAAAGATGTAAACTCCACACCCCTGGCAGATCACTAGAATGTCCCCAATAGAGTCGACATTTCTATTGGTGACTCGAATGGGAAACACTTTTCACCAGAGACTCCAAGGCAATATTTTCAGTTCAATTCCCCAGTAGAGTAGCCATTTCTATTGGTTGTTTTTAAATCCCAACCTTATCTCATTAAATAGCCTATGATTTAGCCACTTTCAATGTTTGACTATCATGAGGGGCTGACCAACACATAGGTGAAAGTTGAAACAACTTTCCCTCTTCACTTTTGGCTCTGCAAAACTTGGGAGGGTAATCCCTTAACAATATTCAATAACCTCCTATACCTTTTTATTATCAATATTGTGAAAAGAAGATTGGTTCTATGTAGATTTGCTTAAGGATTATGAAAATATGAAGACTTGGCTCAAATCAATCAAGCTTTTGCATTCCTCAAAGCCATAGAACAGGGAAAAACATCAAATAAACAAATACTTAAGATTGATTTCAGTGATTTTAAAATATTTGGGTGTTTGAATGATTCTGGAGTGTGAAAGCTAGATATAGACACAAGAGATTAGTGCCTTGTCCTAGGGCAACAGAGTCAAAACAAATGTAATTGAAACTTGATAAAAATATTTAATCTAAGCATCAAAGAGCTTTACAACATTGCCTTACAACATTATACTCAATATTTCTGAACCACTCATTCTTATGATATCCTTGCATACATTCACACAAATCTGTATTCCTAGTAAAGCATTTAACTCATTCTTTGAACAAGAGCCTCATACAGAAGAACACATCCATAAGAAGTTTATGGAGACAAGATGAACAATATTTGATCTATTCACTCATAATTTGTGAAAACCACACCTCAGGAGACAACTGAATTCATAAACTTGCTAGTATATTCATTAGGATGCTAGTATTGTTAAAACAAATTTACAAATACATACAATTAAGGCTCAGAACCTAGAAAAAGCAAAAACTTCTATTCCCTATGTTCTACTACACAAAATCTTTTCAGAAAACCAACTAGCCAACCCCATGTAAATGGCCCTAAATTCCTTTTATAAACAAGGAACAACAAGCTTCATGCCATTACACGTGTTACAATGTTACTTGATAACCATTATAGCAATCTGCCCATTCATTGCTAAGCAATCTGATCCCAATATTTAGTTTTGAACATAGTAAATGCTATTAATTGTAGAGTAATGGTACGAGTGAAAAATGATGTCAGAAAATCAAATTTTGGTTCAAATTCCAATCACTTTTAAGACCCAAGATCAGATCTTCCACTGCTTGAAATGATCATAACATTTTCTACCGATAGAATGTCATCTCAGATCTTGTAATCCCATCTAGAGTACTCTGGCGGCTTCCACAAAGGATATGAGCCCTTGCAAAACACTATCAAGCCCCTTGAAGCATTACATGGATTGCCACATCAAAGTCAACAATCCTTCTATTGTTTAAAATCCTATGTTGATGCCCATTCAGACCTTAGCGCAGTCCCATAACAATTCCTCAAGACTCCTAGTGGGGCACTGGGACCACATATGCGACTTAGTCTAGACCATTCCGCCAACCCACACAATAGATAAAAGACCCCCGCAGGGCTGCGGGTAAGTTTTTATTATCTTACCGCAGTCCTACACATTTCTCCTTTAACTGTCATAGTAGCACGGTAAACATTTTGTTTCCTACCGTCAGCCCGCAAACCTTTCTACTAATGGCTGCAGTAATGTGGTGAATATGTTTCTTACAGTTAGCTCACCATACTTCATATAAACTTCTGCAGTATTGCAGTGGGCAGCTCCATGCTTGGGCTAAGTCTTCATCACTATCTCATGGGCTCCTCCACAAACTGTTGCGGTAATGCGGTGATAGTTAGATCCTTACCGACAGCCCGCCATGCTTCATAAAGACTGTTGCAGTATTACAGTAAGTGGTCTAGACCACTTCTTTTACTCCCGCAAGCCCGTAGACCTTTCAATTGACAGTTGCGGTAGTACAGTAAGCAACTATATTGCACTCTAGCTCTCGCAATCCCGCAAGGGTTCATCAGACATACCTGCAAGGATGCGGTAATGATAAAAATTGCAAAGTTCTAGAATAACATGACATGAGATGACTCGGCAAGGATTTAACAATGGTTTTTTATTTTACAACAATGAGCAGCAGAAGGATTTAAAACATTTTCAAATGAAATTATGGAATAGGGTTTAAGCAATAAGATCTTCAAAAAACATTTAGACCCTAACCAAGGACTCACAGGTTATGTAAAAGTCAAGATTTTACTAGAGTCCTATCAATTCTCAGGAGAATAGTTCATGATCAGTGCCTTTATCATCTCAACACTAATATAAACATTTGGGACTACTAACCTAGCCAATCCCAACCTCTAGGGGTTACTCATAGGGCTCCTCTTCAAACATTTGTAGAAATGATACTTGAATAATGCATACCCTTCAATTGGGAGAATAGCATCTATGTAACCTCCATGAGTATTAAAATGTCTGTCTACCAATATGCCTGAACCGGGTAGATGGCGGGGCCTCTTAGCGGATCTAGGCAATTGGGCTAAGATATCATCATTGAATTCTTAGTCTCTCTTCTTGTCTACCCTTTTCATAGCCTTTTGAGGTACACTAACCATGTTGAATGTATGAGGGTTTTGGGTGTTTGGTTTCTTGAATAAATCTTTGGGTAGTCCTACAACTACTTGGAGCGAATTGGGCAACCTTCTTAAATAGATTCTTGATAACTAGGAAACTTAATAATGGTTTCTCAATAAAGTAATTACAATTTTTAGGAAATGAAAACCTAATTCACCCAAGAAAGCAGAGGACACTTACAGGTTGCTAGTGACAATTCTGATTCTAGGTTGACTGATTAATCCCTCACTCGACGTAGAAAACTAAAAAACTTCGGTTGGGAAACAATCATAGAGCTTAGGGATTGAAAATGCATACTCAATTATACAAAATAATGAGCAAAGGGCCTCATGAAACTAGCTACCCAAGCACCATTAATGTCAAACGTGCAAGGGCAGACAACCATTCCAAACTTTGAATACCCACCATAGATCCTTCCAAATCAATAGCCACCACTGAGGTTTGAATTTTCCCCCAACGTGACAAATATTACTTTATGATTCGACATTTCCATGCCAAGGTGGCACCTTCATCAACTCGCGGTGATCAACTTGAAGGCCTGACGAAATGCTTACTCTTGTTGACACCATGGACAATGGGTACACATTGGTCCACCTCATACCTTTAGTGGTTCCGCAGAAGCTTTGGAATGGTTACAACAAATAAGTACCTCACAGTGAAATGCCGTTGCAATATAGAGTCTTTGACCATGTCATCCTCACCTCTCCATGAGGAGAGTTTAGGATTCCTAGTGGGGAAGTGACCCTCATCGAAACCAATGATACATCAGAATAGATATGACACATCAGATGACATGGATGTCATCACGATCCTGTAGGAAGCAAGAACATGGCTTAGTGAAGGCAAAGATTTTGTGAAAGAGGAATAATTACGTGGCACACTGACTTGATTCAACTTAAAGATCAATTTCAGCACATGCATAAAAGTTGTTTTTAACAAAGGTCTTGGATCGACAACCTAACAAAGGGGGTTGGTAAGCAGATGACAATGAAACACATAAGGAACACCTTAAGAAACTAGGAACAACTGATCAATGGTCAATGAAGGATTATAACAAGGGGCAAACAAAGGCGAATGTAACAAGACTAGGATTTTAAGGTTTTACAAGGGTTTTAGTAATCTTAGAGACAAGAAACCAGGGGCTAAAATGTGCATTAAAATGCAGGTCCAAATAACTTGTATAGTCACGATGTAATTTTGTTGGACAATTTTTTATGAGATTGTTGGTTTGCTTCTTTAATTAATTTATGTTGTTTCTTTATGAATCTTTAAACTTTCAACCAACAGTATGAAATTTTTATTTTCATGGGCTTCTTGGCTGACTACATTTGATATGTTCCCTTGCCTCAAGAACTCATTGAGTTGAACTTTTGAATGAATTTGACACATTGTTGCATTGGTGGCCACACTTGAATTTTGTTATCTTTATGAGATTTCATTTTGGATTTTAATTGATATTAGTATCATTTTTTACAATCATTGTTTCCTTTTGAGGCATTTTCTTAATTGTTATTGTTGGTGCTTGTTAAGTTTTGCATGTATTTAAGATGTCTTTTTTGAAAGGGCCCCCTGGAAGGTTGTATGGGGGCAGAAAAGGTGGTTTGGAGATTCTCAAGCAATAAGACCTACTAATAAGATTAGTATAGGAAGGTTGAGTCTTGTTTTTCCTTAGATTCATAAATAAATATACCGTCTTATTTCCCTAAAACACTAGGATACTATGATATCAACCCTTCTTAGGGAGGTGAGACTTGTTGGGCATCATAGGTTTTTGGATGTCGATTCTTCTACTGCAAGGTAGTTATCTACTTAGTCATGGATTCTTTGTTATTTGAAAACATTTGAGTGTTAATCATATCTCTAAATTCTCCATAAATGAGCCTCATGTTGCAAGTGAGAGAAGTCATTATTTTGATTCCACATACCTTTGAGACATATAAGTTTAGTAAAATAAGAGTGGTAGGAAAGCATGCTTGACAACTTGATGCATGGGATGGTTTTTAATTGGAATGCTTGATGTAAATTATCATTATGCTTGATAATCTAAGGTTAGAAACCTTGTTATGTTGCAAGTAATAGTCTAATATTTGTTGTATTTTAGTATGCACGAATACAAATTTACTTTATGTGTGACTCCTATGGCAATTCATGGGATAGATTAGTGCTTTTGACATTCTTTCTTAATGTATTGTTAATGTAGATAGTGATGTATTTATTGTTTAGCATATATATAAGTATGGATACTTTCATAAGAAAGATAGAATCTAGGGTACTAATTATTTGTTGGTTATCTTGGTTACTTAGTTCTTCATGACTTAGATTTAGAAGCTCATTAATGAGATGCTTTGTCAGTACACTGAGTTATTCCACTATAATCTCTTGAGGGCTTCTAAGAGGAAGCCTAATTTTAGAGGGGGAGAATGTGAGGCCTAGCTAGTACTGCACTTGAGACCATGACATGATACTATTTATAAATGTCTATTTTGATGTGTGTGATTGGACATGGTTGATACTACTATTTTTGGATTATGAATCTATGTGATTGGATATGTATTTTTCTATATATACTTATGTGTGTTTAGACATCGTTTTGGATTACAAATGACATTATATGCTTTAATTTAATAATTTTTTTTGCTTATGAAGTATTAATAATTATATATTTAATTTCTATAAGATGAATATTTTAGATTAATTGTGAAATTTAATAATTAATTGATGTTGGATATTCTAAATGTTCTAGTATTTAATTATTCATTGCTTTGGCTATATTTTCTATGATGTACTGATGTTCAAATTAAGTTTTGCAGGAGGGCAATCTAGATCCCTTTAGTTTGGAGACATTTTCAAATGCCCAATTTAAATTGAGTTTTCCAGATTTTGTTGTGTAAAAACCAATGGTGGTGTGTCAGGGATATTTGGGTTTATTATATTGGTTCTTTTTTATAATTATTTGTTTAGTTATATTTTAATGAGTGGGGAAATATAATTTATTGGTTTATTTTAATGTTATCTCATTTTATTGAAATTGGTTATTTAAAAATTATATTATTCTATTTACCTTTTGGGATTACCATTTTGATAGTTGAAGGCATTTTGTATTATTTTAGTGGTTGCTATTAATTTTATTTTCATTTATTTGAGAATGGATATTTAAAAGGTTGAATTATGTTGTATTATGATTATTTTTGGTCTTTTGAGTTTTCACTTTGGGAAGTTGAAGGAGGTGCAATTTATTTTATGGAGAAATTTTATTCAATTCCTCTCATGTTGTGTGTGTGTGTACATGCTCGAGCTTGGATCTCTTCTTTTATTTGTCATTTTGTGTTGAAGAAGGATTTGGAGGATGGTTTTAGCTGGAAAGAAATGGCTATGATTGGAGGATTTGATATTGGTTGGAAAAATCTAGGTTGATCAAGATTTGTTGAATTTAAACCCCAATTTCTTGGGTTGATCCTAACTTGGACAACCAAGGTATGATTTAGTTTCTCATGTTTAAAATTTTTGTTAATAAAGAGAATTGTTGATATGATTGTAGGTTTTGTTTCCTATGTGACAATGGTGTTGTAAAATATGTTAGTCTATTTGTGGCTCTGATGTATTGTGGCATGCATGAATATTAGGGGGTTTGGGTGCGTAAAAAGAGTTGATCTCACCTGAGGGATGAGAGTCTCCTTTGTGTGGGGTTGAGAAGGGTGTGGAGCCTCTCTTGGGGACTTGTTAAAAATGGAGGTGTTGTGTTAGTTGTTGTGTTGAAGGGTTCTAAAATTAAGGTGTTGTGTTAGTTGGGTGTTGAAGGGTTGTAAAATGGAGGAAATGGGTGGTTGTGGTTGTATGCTGAAGGGTTGTAATATGGAGACAATGTGTTGGTTGTTTTGTTGAATGTGTTGTTATGGTTGTGTTGTGATGGGAAGCAAGGATTAAATTTGATAGTTGTATAGTTGTATTTAGCCATTTTTGTTGTAAAATACAATCAAAATTTTAAAAAGACTATCATATGAAAGGACATATTTTGCACAAACTGTCAAAATTTACATAGGATTATGCTAATATATATATTTGTTTTTTATGTATTCTACTTATACTAAGATATATCATAGTATTTTAAAGGCAACATTGAATAGATAACTGTCATAAAAAATTGCTTGACAGGCAAGGTTGACTGTCAAATTTAAGCCCTGATGGGAAGTTGTGCTCAAGGGATTTATTGAGGAGATTTCTATAAAATGAATAAAAAATATATATTATTATGAAGAAAAGATGTGATAATTTAGCCCCAAGAGAGAAGGGAATCCACCTTTTCCCCCTTTGCAAGAATTTGTAATCAGGTTCTTTGTGTGTGAGTCAACATGTATGGTTTTATGTTTTGTTTTTCCTTTGATTCACTTGGGCATTTGGAATTGGTCTCCCACTCGGGGGTGGACTTGGTTTGCAAGTCCTATGGCTGGGAGGAGAGAAAAACTAGGCTACTCAGTTTTGTGTGTGCAAGTTGTTGTAAGTTGCATACTGGACAAAAGATTTTAGTTGAAAGGAAATTATATTTCATTAAATGGATGATATCCTTGTTAGTTGTTAATGTTGATCAGACTAATGTTCATATGTTGATGATCTTTCTTTGATTGTTGGAAGAGAATTTGATTATGATATATGGAAGGAAATTCTATTGATTTTGTCTCAATTGTTATTGCTGATCAGAAAGTGATCGAAGGAAAAAGATTCAATTTGTAACAGTTGTAACAGTGAATCTTTTGTTAAGATAATGTTGATATTTGATTTGTATTTCATCCTGCATAACATAGGGGAATATAGAATTATCTGTTGTACATTGTATTAAAATTTATATTGTGTATTGCTTGCTGTGTACTACTTGTTAATTCTTCATAGCAAATATTATATATAAATATCCTCTTTTATTATATTTTAATTTATATATTAATGTGTAAATTATATATATATATAATGTGTATTCATAGATTTATATATATGTATATATCACATAAGCTCTTCTCTACACAAAAATAAAACCTATAGAGCAAAAACAATTAGGAGAAAATGAAAGAATTAGGTAGAAAGAAAAATATTTATGTTACATTTTATCATTTTAGCAAGTTTTAAATATTAATAGTAAATTGGTTTATTAACTCCAAGAAAAAGCAACTTAAACCTTTATTGGAGTTAGAGTGAGTGGGAAAGCTTCTTTTTATGCTTGTCTTCCATTTAGGCAAGTTTAATTATCTCCTAAATTTAAAACATGCAATGTTAATTGATTTTTAAATTAATATTAAGATATAAAATTGACTAAATCTTAATATTTTAATTGGACTTACTTATCTTTTCTTTATAAATTTTATTTTAATTTTAATCTATATTAGAGCATTAAATTAATAAGCTTTATTTATTTGAATATATAAACTAGTATATTTATATTTTAAAAATATATTTGATGGTCTATTTGATCATTTTTGCTATTTTAGACCATATTTTACAACTCTAAAATTTATTGGACCATATACCTCGACTTGCTAAATTTTTATATAGCCGTATATATGACTCACGACTTAAATTATTAGTAAACTGTAAAATTTTATTATAAGTAATATAATATTATATTCTTATTATAATATATATCATTTTTTGTTATAAAAATATAAATAATGTTTTCTTTTATTATGTTTATCAACTTTATCTTGAATATATATTAAATTAGAATGTGTATCTTCAATAAATTCAATGTACAAACAAATGTTTATATTGTTTTTTATTTTTAAAAATCAATTTAGAAAAAAAAAATTCTTTATAAAATAATTTATTTCTAATTTCTAATTTAGAAAAAAACTACAAAGCAAAAGTTTTTTATTTTTAATTCATTGTTTATTATATATGGAATAAGGATAACTTTACAAATTATAATTTCAAAGATTAAAAGCATTGTAAATTGTAATTAAGAATTGATTTATTTATATACAATTTTCTACATCATCTCAAGAAATCAAGAGTGCATTTTGAACCCTAGTGTCCTATTTTTCTTTGACAATTTATTTATTTTTTAAAACATCAATTAAAAGGTAGTTAAATGATAAAGCCATCATAAAATTTTTATATGATAGGCCGAGGTGACCGTCAAATTCCAGGCCCGAGAAATATCTTCTTGTTTTGTTTGTGCTTTTGTGATTTTCTCAATATCTTTTTTTAATTTTTAATTTTATTTTGCATAGTTTTTTTCTTCCTCCACTTTTTTTTTTGTTTAACTTTCTAATTTATTTTTTACTTTTTGCTTTTTATTTTTTCAATTTCTTTTTTGTTCCATAGTTTTTGTGATTTTTTTCACCTTTTTTCCTTCAAGGTTTTCAATTTCTTTTTTGGTTTTTATTTTTATTTTTTTCCAATTTCTTTTTAGTTTTTTTTTGGTTTGCTATATATTTACATTAAAAAAATGAGTTCTCTCATCTCCACCCACTGTAGAATGCCTCTCGTCATAATAATAGATTCTATTAATACTTTTGATTATTTTATTGTTTGTGAGTAAAGTTGTCATAATGTGCCAATAAATTATTATTTTATTCAACTTCCTTTATTTTTTAAAAAAAGTGTGAAATCAAATCCTTATAACTTAGGGATGTGCTTTAATTTAAGTAATATTCTATTTCACTTATGAAAATCAAATCCCTATTAAATAGCTAATTGATTTATTATTTTATGGTTTAAGAGATTTGAATTTAGGTTCCATTTAATTGTTGCATGCTAACATTAACATTTTTAATAATAAGAATATTAAATGCAGCAAGCATTATTCAATTGATAAATAATTATAATATTTAGTTAAGAAGTATTAATTAATTAATTATTGAGTATTATATGGTGTATAAAGGTAATTATTAGTTGATTACCATTGTTTATTTATTTTTATTTTTTTAAATATTGCCCATATGAACTTTATTTTAATTTATTTTATTAGAAATAATAATAAAATTAATTATGTTTTATTAATATCCATCTACTCTATGTTTCATATTTTATTTTGGCATATAAATTGCAAAGTGAGATAAGGGTAAGTGCAAGAAGATGGGGGGCCAAAAATGGGTCTTAAGTGGCCACTTTTTTTCATAATTTTTTAATGAATATTTGATTTTTTACTAATTTTCAAAGTGGACACATCCTAAAAAATAGAATTTTGGTCGTGCTACCCCTGTAAATTTTGAAAACTAATTGAATTTTTTTTATTATGTGTAGAATGGAATCTAGTTTATAAAAATGTAAATTTTTTGAAATTTCAATGAATGGTTAATTTACAATGAAAAAAAGACCAAACATTGGTTTTTGCCCAAAAATGGACACACAAACAAAAGAAATTAAAGATGAAAGGCTTAACATTGTCAAAGTGTGAAAAAAATTACATCGTTAAATAGCTAAGAGAAAGCCTAACATTGCCCAGGTGTTCGATTTCTTAGACCTTGAAAAATGTGTAAATCTAAGGGTTAGCATGGACAAAATTATGTGAAATCCTATAGAATATGCAAAAACACCTCTTTGGACATTGGGAATGCACTCCAAGCCTTTGGGTTAGAAATCCAAAGCAAATCCCAAGCCTAAGGCTTGGGATTCCCAAAGCAAAATATAACGCAAGAACGTTATAACGCGATCGTGTTATGTTTTATTTTGCATTTTTTTTCCCTTTTTGCAAAAGTTTGCCTGATGTTTGTCAAGTTGGACATAATGCAAGCACGTTATAATGCACTCATGTTATGTCTCCCTTGGAATGTTTTGTGTTCAAGGTTATTAAGTATGTATGTATGTATGTATGCCTATATGTATGTATTGATGTATGTATGTATGCCTATATGTATGTATGTATACTTATATGTATGTATGCATGTATGTATATATGTATGCTTGTATGGATGTATGTATGGTTGTATATGTGTATGAATGCTTGTATGTATGTATATGTGTATGAATGCTTGTATGTATGTATGTATGTGTGTATGCATGTATGTATGTATGTATGCTTGTATGTATGTATGTATGTAAGGGTTTTGGGTTTAGGGTATATAAGGACCTGAGCCCATAGAGTTTTTAGGGTTAAGGATTGAGGTTTTTGGGTTTAGGGTTTAAGGTATAGGGTTGAGGGTTGAGGGATTAGGGATTAAGTAATAGGTTGAGGGTAGAGGGTAGAGGGTTGAGGATTACAGTTGAGGGATAATATTCAGCTTGTTGAGTGTATAAGATTAATTGTGTAAGGTATGTGGATTAGGGTTTAGGATATTGGGTTTAGGGTTTACGATATGGATTTATGGTATATAAGGCATAGGGTGAATTGGGTTGAGAGTGTATGGTTTAGGTTTTAAGTATAGGGTTGAGGCAAAATATTCAGGGTTTAGGGTATAAGGGTGAGGTTATAGGGTATAGGGATGAGGGTTTGTGGGTGTAGGTGTTAGAGTTTAAGGTATAGGGTTGAGGATTGAGGGATTAGGGCTTAAGTATATGGTTGAGGGTATAGGGTAGAGGGCTGAGAGTTTATAGTTGAGGGATAATGTTCAAGGTTGAGTGTCTAAGATAGAGTTTAGGGTTTAAGGTTGAGGATATAAGGCATACAGATGAGGGTTGAGGGTATAGGGCATAGGGTAGAGGTTCAAAGGTTCAGGGATAATGTTCAAGGTTGAGTGTCCAAGGTTAAGTGTATAGGGTATAGGGTTTAAGGGTATCTAGGGGTTGAGAGTTTTGGGTTTAAGGGTTTAAGGTTTGAGGGATTAATGGTTGATGGTTTAATGGTTGACAGATTAGGGTTTAAGGCATAGTGTTGAGGCTAGAGGGTTTAGGGATAGGGTTTAGTGTTGAAGGTTTAAGGGTTGAGGGTTGAGGCTTTAGGTCTGAGGGTTAAGGGATTAGGGTTTAAGGTATAGTGTCAAGGGTAGAGGGTTTAGGGATAGGGTTTGGGTTTAAGGTTTAAGGGTTGAGGGTTGAGGCTTTAGGGACAAGGTTTAGGATTTAGGGTTAAGGGATTAGGGTTTAAGGTATAGTGTCGAGGGTTGAGGGTTTAGGGATAGGTTGTAGGATTTAAGGTTTAAGGGTTGAGGGTTTGAGGCTTTAGGCATAGGGTTTAGGGTTAAGTGAGAGACCTAGATGGCTAAGGATGGATGGAGAGGTAGACAAGGAGTGACTATGAGATGTAGAGAGGGGAGAGGTAGAGAGGTGAGGGGGAGACAAAGGTGAGAGATAGAATAAAATAAGAGAGTGAAGTTGAAAACTTGAGGGAAATATGGTTAAGCAGGAGAGAGAGAGAGGTGGAGAGGAAGGGAAATATCTAGAGATCCCTGAGAGATATACAAGTGAGAGACCTACAATCTAGGGAGAGAGGGGTGAGAGAGATAGAGGAGAGATGGGGTGAGGCAGATAGAGGAGGAAAGGGGTGGATAAGGGTTAAGGGTTTAAGGGTTTAGGGTTTGAGGGTCAAGGGTTTAGGGTTTAGGGGTTGAGGGGTTAGGGTTTAGGGTTGAGGGATTAGGGTTTAAGGTATAGTGTTGAGGGTTGAGGGTTTAGGGATAAGGTTTAGGATTTAAAGGGTTAAGGGTTGAGGCTTTAGGGATAGGGTTTAGGGTTTAGGTTCAAGGGATTAGGGTTTAAGGTATAGTGTCGAGGGTTGAGGGTTAAGGAGGAGGGAGAGAGGTGGAGAGGAAGGGAAATATCTAGAGAGCCCTAAGAGATATACAATTGAGAGACCTACAACCTAGGGAGAGAGGGGTGAGAGAGATAGGGGAGAGATGGGGGTGAGGCAGATAGGGGAGGAGAGGGGTGGATAAGGGTTGAGGGTTTAAGGGTTTAGGGTTTAAGGGTTGAGGGTTTAAGGGTTGAGATATTAAGGGTTTAAAAGTTGAGGGATTAGGGTTTAAGGTATAGTGTCGAGGGTTGAGATTTTAGGGATAGGGTTTAGGATTTAATGGTTAAGCATTAAGGGTTGAGGCTTTAGGGATAGGGTTTAGGGTTTAGGGATAAGGGATTACGGTTTCAGGTATAGTGTCAAGGGTTGAGGGCTTAGGGATAGGGTTTAGGATTTAAGGTTTAAGGGTTGAGGGTTGAGGCTTTAGGGATAAGTGAGAGACCTAGATGGCTAATGGTTGAGAGATAGGGGAGAGATGGGGTGAGGTAGATAGGGGAGGAGAGGGGTGGATAAGGTTTGATGGTTTAAAGCTTTAGGGTTGAGGGATTAGGGTTTAAGGTATAGTGTTGAGGGTTGAGGGTTTAGGGATAGGGTTTAGGATTTAAGGTTTAGGGGTTGAGGGTTGAGTCTTCAGGGATAGGTTTTAGGGTTTTGGGATAAAGGATTAGGGTTTAAGGTATAGTGTCTAGGGTTGAGGGTTTAGGAATAGGGTTTAGGATTTAAGGTCTAAGGGTTGAGGGTTGAGGCTTTAGGGATAGTGTTTAGGGTTTAGGGATAAGGGATTATGGTTTAAGGTATAGTGTCGAGGGTTGAGGTTTAGGGATAGGGTTTAGGATTTAAGGTTTAAGAGTTGAGGGTTGAGGCTTTAGGGATAAGGGTTTAGGGTTTAGGGATAAGGGAGGGTTTAAGGTATAGTGTTGAGGGTTGAGGGTTTAGGAATAGAGTTTAGGATTTAAGGTCTAAGGGTCAAGAGTTGAGGCTTTAGGGATAGGGTTTAGGGTTTAGGGATAAGGGATTAGAGTTTAAGGTATAGTGTCAAGGGTTGAGGGTTTAGGAATAGCGTTTATGATTTAAGGTTTAAGGGTTGAGGCTTGAGGCTTTAGGGATAGGGTTTAGGGTTTAGGGATAAGGGATAAGGGATTAGGGATTAGGGTTTAGGGTTTAGGGTTTAGGGTTTAGGGTTGAGTGTTTAGGGATAGGGTTTAGGATTTAAGGTTTAAGGGTTGAGAGTTGAGGCTTTAGGGATAGGGTTTAGGGTTTAGGGATAAGGGATTAGGGTTGAGGGTTGAGGGATTAGGATTTAGGGTTGAGGGATTAGGGTTTGAGGTGTAGTGTTGAGGGTTGAGGGTTTAGGGATAGGGTTTAGGGTTTAGGGATAATTGATTAGGGTTTAAGGTATAGTGTCTAGGGTTGAGGGTTTAGGCATAGGGTTTATGATTTAAGGTTTAAGGGTTGAGGGTTGAGGCTTTAGGGATAGGGATTAGGGTTTAGGGTATAGTGTTGAGGGTTGAGGGTTTAGGATTTAAGGTTTAAGGGTTAAGGGTTGAGGCTTTAGTGATAGGGTTTAGGGTTTAGGGATAAGGGATTAGTGTTTAGGGTTGAGGGATTAGGGTTTAGTGTTGAGGGATTAGGGTTAAGGGTTTAGGGATAGGGTTTAGGATTTAAGGTTTAAGGGTTGAGGGGTGAAGCTTTAGGGAAAGGGTTTAGGGTTTAGGGATAAGGGATTAGGGTTTAAGGTTGAGGGATTAGGGTTTGAGGTATAGTGTTGAGGGCTGAGGGTTTAGGGATAGGGTTTAGGATTTAAGGTTTAAGTGTTGAGGGTTAAGGCTTTAGCGATAGGGTTTAGGGTTTATGGATTGGGGTTTGAGGTTGAGGAATTAGGGTTTGAGGTGTACTGTTGAGGGTTGAGGGTTTAGGGATAGGGTTTAGGGTTCAGGGATTAGGGTTTGAGGTATAGTGTTGAGGGTTGAGGGTTTAGGGGGGTTATGGTATCATGGATAGGGTCAGTGTGGATAAGTTGATCACTAGATGGGAGGGCATCGATGATGGGGTTAGATGGGATGCTTAGATCTTGATTAGGAAAGGAAGTTGATGTTTCAATATGTTTTGGATTTGACTCTTGACATAGCTCTTGTGTTTGAATGGAAGTGGAAGTGACTTGGATGGATGTGATAGGTGCTTGGATGGGCTCATCAACATGGATACATGATGGTTCTTGACTTGCACTTATGGTAGGAGATTATTCAATAGGCTTGGTAGGTGTTGGACTGCATGATGGTAATGGAGGGATATGTATGATTCTTGGAAGGTCTTGATCATGATTTGTGGGTTTGGGCCTGCTTGTCTTAGAGGGGGGTGACATAGGATGAGCAGATTTGGATGACTCTATAGCTTTGATTTTGCCTTTATTTTTCACTAATATTCTTTGGAGAAGATCCTTCATAGATTCTTTGGTTGATGGATTAGCACTTGGAAGGTTTGATGGTGGATTAGATGGTGAATTATATGGTGTATGGATGATAGGGATTGATGGATTGGGAGATAGGTGGATCAAATGGTTAGGTGTAGGAGGGTTGGAGGGATACAGTGATGGGAGTATAGGGATTGACGAATTGTGAGGTATATAGGATAATGGATGAAGGTTAATAGGATTGGAGGGATATTGTGGTGGAGGGATTGGAGGGATTTATGGATTGAGAGGTGGAGGATTCTTAGTCAAATATTGTTCATGTAAGATTTTAAGCTCGACCATAAGTTTCTTGGTAAGATCATGTGCTAGGTTGGTGTTCCCTTGATCAAAGGTAGCATAACAATGGTTGGGGGATAGATAACTTGGAGGTATTGATAAGTTGGATAGGTATGATGGCATGGTCACATAAGGGGACAAAGGCTGATATGAGGTTGATGGGGATGACATATAGGATGGTGATGTGTATGTAATAGGAGCTTGGGAATCTCCAATGATGAAATGTGCTAAGGGGATATCACTAATGACATTTTTGCATTTTTCCTTAGTGATAGGATCAAAACCCTTAAATATATGTTTAAGTCTTTGTAATTTTTGTATTGTTGCATAAAGATCCATGTTGTTAGAGAGATATGAGATGATGTAGGATAATGGATGAGTGTGATGTAGTTTGGGGATCAAATTTCAAGACCTTAGAATGATTTGATTTGATTTGAAGGATGGATGATTCTCTATACTTAAGGTAGACTAACGAGCTTAAGCAAGAGAGTTGATTGGGTTGGACATTGATGAGAAATACATGAGAGAGTGAATAATATAGAGTTTTGTATAGCAAGCCATAACATGAGTGCATTATTTCTTGCTATTGAAATGGTAAAAAGGCTAGGATACCCATGATCTAGGCCCACATGCTCTATTTTCTGCTGGTTATGCATGTGTTATAACAAAAAAAAGCTTTTTCATGTTGTTGGGAAGTTCACATGCACATTTTTCAAATTCTACCACCTTTGCATGAACTTTCCACCACCTTTTTCTTGTTTGACAACTTAAGGAGGAAATAACATAGTTTTCACATTGAATTTGATATATATCAATTCAAGTTTCAATTTTTGTAGTGTTACAATGTTAATTGTGATTGAGTTGTAGGAATTTAACATTATACATTGGTTAATTGTATTGTTGTTAGTAATTCTATTTATGTGTTATTCAATTGAACATTGAAAAGGAAGAAAGTGGTGAAAAACTCAAATTGTTTAGGAGTTTGATGCAAGAATAGAAAAGACTACATAATTGGGTACTCTCTCCATTCGAATCTCCATTTTTTAGGTATGTCAAGTCTTTACACATGTTCTAATTTATATTTTCCTTAATTCTATTTGAATTACTTTATCATGCCTCATTGAATACATGTTTATATCACTTGCATGGTTTATATATTTTGTGTTTATATCAGTTGTGTTTATATTTTGTGTTTATAGTTCATGTGCCTTGTCTATGCTTCCACATTTTGCATACATGTCTAATAGGGAATTTGCAGCCCGAGCTCTAAATTTCTTCCCAAACAACTGTAAATTTCTATTTCTTTGAATTTATTCTTTATACCTATAGAGTTGTAGTTTCTCATGAAAGATATCATCAATCCAAAACATGAATTTATCAAAATGATCAATAGGAACATAGTATACTAGCTGCAAAATTGAGTTCCTTTATTCAAATTCAAAAAGTAAAAAAATGGGATTACAATACACTCCTCTCCAACATAAACTAGTCAAAACAACCATAGAACATCTAATAATGATCTGACAACTATTAAACAAACATAGCTACCAACCAAAGAAATAGAAAAACCTAAAAAATTTCCATACAACCAAAACTAAGTTCTTACTTGTGAAGATATTTTCTAGTGGTGCTAAACAAATACCTTCAAAGTGGCTTGGGAGTACAAACTTGAGAAGCCTTAACCACCATTTCATTAAAGGGATGAAAGTAGATAGATTTTCCACAAAATCACTTCTAATATATGCTTTAATTCTCAATGCACTCATCATCCACACCTCTTCCTTAGATAGCTTTGACAAACTTTATGGTAGCTAAAGAGGATCAATTAAAAATTAAAGATAGTTTATTGTTTGACATTACACATTTCCTAAAAGATTCATGAGGTCTACCTTCATTAGACTTAAGATACATTACAACTATCCACCTAATAATAAGCCACAAGCACCACCCCCAACAACCACTACTCAACTAACCAACTTGAAACCACCATAAAAAAATTAGTGGCTTAATTTTTAGAAAATATCACACTTTACAATTAATGTCAATACTTGCATTACACACCCTAACTTAAAGCTAAAATGAGAAGTTAAGTTGGCATAGGGAAGATTAGTACACTCACCATGATCAACTCTAAGAGCCCCAAAAACTGTTGCAAGTATGAGGTAAGCCAGTGTTGTCATTGATGTCAACATACTCATATTGCATTGACAAGAAGGATTTGATGAGCTGTGTGCTGAGGATATTGAGAAAATTAGACTCAGTCAGGAACAGTGAAGAACAGTGATGAGAAGAAGGTAAATGTACTGTATAGGTTGCGAACCGGAGGATGCGGATTAAAGGGTTAGTAGATATGAGTCTTGAGATGCTACAGTTAAGATTTCAGAGGTCCGCATGAAGATCTGAAGGCGTTGTGGCTACCGGTATAGAACCGGGTCCGGCAAGTATCCGGAGGTGACAGAGGATCACAAAAAGGTCCGGTGAGGTCCGGAATTGTATTATCATAATCTGCGGATTGGAAGGAGTGTTTGAGATGTCCTTGTGATGTGTCATCCTGATTTGTGTATGATTTGGAGGTCCGGAAGTACCTCTTGCATTATGACAGTGGCGACAGACTGTGTTCTTGAAGTTCCGGATGAGGAAGACAAGAGATCCCAGTAAGCAGAGGAAGTGCGGATGTATCCGGACATTCAGACAGGCTTGTGAAGGTTCTTGGATCATGTTTAGGTTGTGTTGTTGGTCCGCATTGATGGTAGAGCCCGGAATTGAAGTTATTCTTTCGGATGAAGTTCTTGCTCTGTGTAGCCGACCGGATGAGTTGTTCATCCTGCGAATGTTCTTGTAATGGCCGATCGGATGTGTTATTCATCTTGCGGATACTCCTATGGTTGTTTGCCGACTTAGATGTTTGTTCCTAAGTCGATGTCTTGTATAAATAACGGTTTGTGAGTTCATTTCAGAGTGAGCAGTGAGGATGAGTATGGTATAGCGAAGAAACGTGCGAAAGGCAGAGCAGAGACTGTTGCGCTTAATTGGAACTGATCCGGACATGGTAGAGATGTCATTATCCAGTTCAAGACTGTGATTTTCATCACTTTGTAGACAGTGTGTCTCCTTGTAGGCAGTGGGCCTCTTTGTGAGCAGTGTGCTCGGGCAGTGAGCCCTTATTGGCATGTGCCATTCATTTTTCCTTATTCTTCTAACAGAGAATAATTCTTGGGTTAATCACCCCGTGGTTTTTCCCTTAACCGGGTTTTCCACGTCAAAATCTTGGTGTTCAATGTGTTGATGCTTATCTGCTCTTGTGTTTATGTATTATGCTTCCATGGATGATTATTTGATATGCTGCTAACTAACAACAGTGAGTTAAGTGTTTGAATGAGAAGAAGTTTTATACAACTGATTCACCCCCCCCCTCTCAGTTGTATGCCCTAGATCCAACAATTGGTATCAGAGCTAAGTTCCTCTGATAGGAGCTTAACCGCTTGAGGTGATCCAGGATGTCGTCATACAAGAAGGATAGTCCGAAGTTCGATGGAACCAACTTCACTCTCTGGAAAGGTCACATGAAGTGTCATTTGGAATGTATGGGAAAAGCATACTTGGCTATGATTTCAAAACCATATATACCCCCACAAGGTGGTCCGACAACTCCAGATGAAACCACAGAAGCTGAAAACAATCTGCGGACCAAGGAAGCTCTTCTAAGCGCATTGAATGACTCAGATCTCTCGAATGTCATTGACCTACCAACTGCATATGAGATCCTAACTAAACTGGAACTTCTGTATGAAGGAGATGAGTTTGTCAAAAGTGCAAGGTTGCAAAGTCTGAAAGGGAAATTTGAAAGATTGAAAATGAGAGATGATGAAAACATTACTACCTTTATGCCAAGAGTAAATGAGTTGGTATGTGGAATCAGAAATGCTGGTGGAACTCTAGATGAAAATGAGATTGTCTGCAAAATCCTAAGATCCCTTCCTGCTGCCTACAAAATCAAAGTTGCTGCCATTGATGAATTCAGAGCCCACACAACAGTCACAAGAGAACAACTGGCTGGCAAACTAGCTGCATTTGAAATGACCGATTTTGGAGATGATCCTCCCAAGACTGAATCTGCTTTCAAAGCCAGTGCCTATGTGAAAGGCAAACAGAGATTTGATCCGGGTGAAAACTCATCAAGGAAAATGTCATGGTATGATCAAGCAAGAAGAGACATGGAAGAAGAAGAAGCAGAAACAGCTCAACTTGAAGCCCTCATTGCAAAGAGACTGCCAAGAGGATCCGGTAAGTATGAAGGAAAACTACCCTTTAAGTGTTTTAACTGCAATAAGATTGGTCATTTTGCCTCAAGATGTCCGGAGAGATCTGCAAGATCTAATACTCACAGACAAAGGTTTCAAAAGAATTGCTATTATGTTCATGAAGAAGATGACAATGAAGGAGTAACAGATGATGAATCAGATCCAGGAAGCAAATCCGGAAATGAGTGGGTGTTTATAGCCATCAAGGAAGAAGATTCCTTGCTCTCTGAATCTGTCAATCACAAAGTTGTTGAAAAAGCCTTGGCTGCTCAAGTGGAAGAAAAGGATGATTGGGTTATTGACAGTGGATGCTCTCACCATATGACTGGTGACAAGAATAAGTTCTTAGACTTGGAAAGATATGAAGGAGGAATGGTAAAGTTTGGTGACAATTCTGCTGGCAGAATCAGAGGTAGGGGAACTATTTCCTTTGATGGTAAGAGCAAAACAGGTAATGTACTATATGTTGAAGGATTGAAGCACAATCTTCTCAGTGTTGGTCAGTTAGTGGACAAAGGCTATGATCTCCGGTTCAAGAATGGAAAATGCAGAATCTTTACAAGCTCCGGAACTGAAATTGCATCCGGTACTCAGACAAGAGGTAACATCTTTCATCTGGTTGGTTCAAATAAAAGTTGTTTGTTTGTTCAAATTGATCAGAGTTGGTTATGGCATAGAAGAATGTGTCATGTAAATTTTGATAACATCATCAAAATAAGCAATACTCAGGCTGTGAGAGATCTTCCAAAGTTGATAAAACCTACAAACAGTGTGTGTAAAGAATGTCAGTTAGGCAAACAAAGCAGAGTCTCTTTTAAAAGCATAGATCAGTCTTCTACCGGATTGTTGGAATTAGTACATACTGATCTATGTGGTCTGACAAGAATCAAGAGTCTGCAAGGTGATAGATATTTCATGTTGTTAATTGATGATCATTCCTGGATGATGTGGGTTACCTTTCTAAAAGAAAAATCAGAAGCTTTTGAGAAGTTCAAAATCTTCAAAGCTATGGTGGAGAATCAAACCGGATTGAAACTAAAGTGTCTAAGGTCTGATAGAGGTGGTGAATTTACATCTGGTGAATTCATTGACTTTTGTGAGAAACAGGGTATAAGGAGACAGTTGTCTGCTCCTAAGACTCCACAGCAGAATGGAGTAGTTGAGAGAAAGAACCGGACCATCCAGGAAGCTGCTAGGACAATGATGTTGGAAGCAAATGTTCCTCAAATGTTTTGGAAAGAAGCTATCAGCACTGCAGTCTACACTCTCAATCGAGTTCAAATCAAAAACAACACCGGTAAGACCCCCTATGAACTTTGGTTTGGCATCACTCCTACTGTGAAATATTTCAGGGTATTTGGTAGCAAGTGTTATATTAAAAGAGATGAAGATCTAGGAAAGTTTGATGCTAGAAGTGATGAAGGAATTTTCTTGGGCTACTCCACTCAAAGCAAAGCATACCGGTGTTACAATAAGAGATTGAGGAAGATGATAGAAAGTACCAATGTAAAGGTTGATGAAGGAATTGAGAAGCCTTCAAGATTTTATGAATTTGATGAAGATGACCAAGATAGTGTTCAAGGAACTCAATCCTCTCCGGTGAAACAGAGTTAGCCTGATCCGGTAAATCAGGAAGAAGAGTTAGGTTTGAATGAGCCTGATCAAGAAACAGCAGTACTGGATACTCCCAAAATTCCAAGGTATGTAAAACTGAATCACTCTGAAGATCAGATCATAGGTGACAGAAGCAAAGGTGTACAAACTAGAAGGAATATTGCTCAAGATCAGAATGAATGTTGTCTGATTTCAAAGATTGAACCTAAAACAATAAATGAAGCCTGCAATGATGAAAATTGGACCAAAGCAATGGAAGATGAACTGATGCAAATTGAGAAAAATCATACTTGGGATCTTGTTCCCAGACCTAGAGACAGGAATGTAATTGGAACCAAGTGGGTCTTCCGGAACAAACTAAATGAAGCTGGTGAAGTAATCAGAAACAAAGCTAGATTGGTCTGCAAAGGCTACTCTCAAATAGAAGGAATTGACTTTGAAGAGACTTTTGCTCCGGTAGCAAGAATTGAAGCAGTCAGATTACTTCTTGCATTTGCTGCCTTCAAAGATTTCAAGGTATATCAGATGGATGTCAAGTCTGCCTTCCTAAATGGTGATCTGGAAGAAGAAGTCTACATTGAACAACCGGATGGATTTCAATTGTCTGATAATAATGATATGGTCTGCAAGTTGAAGAAAGCTTTGTATGGATTGAAGCAAGCCCCAAGAGCATGGTATGAAAGGTTGGATAAGCATCTTGTGCAGATTGGATTCAACAAAGGTACTGCTGACAGCAACTTATATTTCAAAATTGATCATGAAAACATTCTGATTGTTGAAGTGTTTGTGGATGATATCATTTTTGGAGGAAGAGATAGTATGTGTAAAACTTTTGCAAATCAGATGAAAAGTGAGTTTGAAATGTCTATGCTTGGTGAAATGAATTTCTTCTTGGGTCTGCAAATTACTCAAACAAAAGAAGGGATCTTCATCTCTCAGACCAAATATGTGAAAGAATTGTTAAAAAAATTTGGTATGGAAGACTCAAAGCCTATGAACACTCCTATGGCAACCGGATGTAAGTTAAGCAAAGATGATGATTCTCCAAAGGCAGATCAGACAAAGTATAGATCAATGATTGGTGGATTGTTGTATCTCACTCAAACTAGACCAGATATAATGCAAGCTGTTGGTCTGGTGGCAAGATTCCAGGCTGATCCTAGAGAATCTCATGTTATGGCAATCAAAAGAATTTTTAGATACTTGAAAGGAACAGTTGAGTATGGTCTTTGGTATCCTAGAGATCCGGATTTCTCTCTTCATGCTTACACAGATGCAGATTGGGCAGGTGATGTGGATGACCGGAAGAGCACTAGTGGTGGAGCATTCTTTTTGGGGAAGAGATTGGTTTCTTGGCTAAGCAAGAAACAAGATGCAATATCTCTGTCTACAACTGAAGCAGAATACATTGCAGCAGCAGGTAGTTGCACTCAAATCCTATGGATGAAGCAGATGCTAAGAGACATCAAAGTTGAATATGAGGAGCCTATCACAATTTTCTGTGATAATTCAAGTGCAATTAACATTTCCAAGAATCCGGTATTGCATTCTAAGACTAAGCACATATCTATCAAATTTCACTTCTTGAGAGAACAAGTAAACAAGGAAGAAGTCAGATTGGAGTATGTTCCCTCCAAGGATCAGATTGCAGATATCTTTACAAAACCTCTTCCCAAGGACTCTTTTGAATATCTCCGGGAGAAGTTAGGGGTCATGGCCCCTCCGGTGATGAACTAAGATGCACTGATGTGCATCAGTCCGGTGGCAATCACAGTCATATCTTGTGATCCGGACTAATGGGGAGCTGCAACTAAGGGGGAGCAGCTGGTATTATTCTGATGCATGAGAGTTGCAAGTATGAGCCCTTTGCCATTGATGTCAAAGGGGGAGAGAAGACATGTGAAAAACAAGTGGTTGATGATCAAAGGGGGAGCAGCAAAGGAAGACATGTGAAGAGTTGTTGTTGATAGGGGGAGCTGTGACAGAAAAGAGAAGTTCTTGTCTTGATGGTTTTTCACATCATATGTTGCCATCAATGACAAAGGGGGAGATTGTTGCAAGTATGAGGTAAGCCAGTGTTGTCATTGATGTCAACATACTCATATTGCATTGACAAGAAGGATTTGATGAGCTGTGTGCTGAGGATATTGAGAAAATTAGACTCAGTCAGGAACAGTGAAGAACAGTGATGAGAAGAAGGTAAATGTACTGTATAGGTTGCGAACCGGAGGATGCGGATTAAAGGGTTAGTAGATATGAGTCTTGAGATGCTACAGTTAAGATTTCAGAGGTCCGCATGAAGATCTGAAGGCGTTGTGGCTGCCGGTATAGAACCGGGTCCGGCAAGTATCCGGAGGTGACAGAGGATCACAAAAAGGTCCGGTGAGGTCCGGAATTGTATTATCATAATCTGCGGATTGGAAGGAGTGTTTGAGATGTCCTTGTGATGTGTCATCCTGATTTGTGTATGATTTGGAGGTCCGGAAGTACCTCTTGCATTATGACAGTGGCGACAGACTGTGTTCTTGAAGTTCCGGATGAGGAAGACAAGAGATCCCAGTAAGCAGAGGAAGTGCGGATGTATCCGGACATTCAGACAGGCTTGTGAAGGTTCTTGGATCATGTTTAGGTTGTGTTGTTGGTCCGCATTGATGGTAGAGCCCGGAATTGAAGTTATTCTTCCGGATGAAGTTCTTGCTCTGTGTAGCCGACCGGATGAGTTGTTCATCCTGCGAATGTTCTTGTAATGGCCGACCGGATGTGTTATTCATCTTGCGGATACTCCTATGGTTGTTTGCCGACTTAGATGTTTGTTCCTAAGTCGATGTCTTGTATAAATAACGGTTTGTGAGTTCATTTCAGAGTGAGCAGTGAGGATGAGTATGGTATAGCGAAGAAACGTGCGAAAGGCAGAGCAGAGACTGTTGCGCTTAATTGGAACTGATCCAGACATGGTAGAGATGTCATTATCCAGTTCAAGACTGTGATTTTCATCACTTTGTAGACAGTGTGTCTCCTTGTAGGCAGTGGGCCTCTTTGTGAGCAGTGTGCTCGGGCAGTGAGCCCTTATTGGCATGTGCCATTCATTTTTCCTTATTCTTCTAACAGAGAATAATTCTTGGGTTAATCACCCCGTGGTTTTTCCCTTAACCGGGTTTTCCACGTCAAAATCTTGGTGTTCAATGTGTTGATGCTTATCTGCTCTTGTGTTTATGTATTATGCTTCCATGGATGATTATTTGATATGCTGCTAACTAACAACAGTGAGTTAAGTGTTTGAATGAGAAGAAGTTTTATACAACTGATTCACCCCCCCCCTCTCAGTTGTATGCCCTAGATCCAACAAAAACATCATAATGGAATTGATTTATAGGGCTTCAAAGATTAAAAATGGTCACAATTTGACCATGAATTTGGAAGGGGAATTTATAAGGGCCTTCAAAGATGCATAAAATTAATGAGGCATATATCTTAAATGAATATATATATTCCAACCCAATAATTGGTTTGATGGTTGTAAGGTGCTATATGGGGCTCTTTATCCACCCAAATTTTTACCATAAAATCTACTACTTAGTTGAGTATGCACATGCAATGTTGATATCTTATAGACATAAAATTAACACCAATTTATAGGGCAGTAGACCTATAAATATTTTGAGGGAAGCAAACCTAAAATTTGGAACCATATTCATTTCTTAGGAACTAATATTTGTCTCTTTATCATGCTAAAAATAAATTCTTCGTCATGTCGAGGAAACAATCAAGGATTAAACCAACATAGGAAGAGAAAGAAGCTAAGAATGAAAAGAAAGTAGTGGCTATGAGGGAACTTCATGAGAAGAGGAAATTGGACACAATTGTCGAATACATGCCAATTGAAGAGGAACCTCAACCATCAACAAGAGATATGGTATTGGCGGCACAAAGAGAACGAATGCAAAATCTTTGTGCTATGAGAGATTTGAATACCGCAATTGGAAACACGTCCTCTACCGCAAGTCAAGATGGAGGGACACCATCTACTACATCTCAAGTTGAGAGTACATCATCACTCACATGTGAGGAAGGAGGTACGCCATTGTTCCCACCTCAAACTTGAGGTATGTCATCTATTCCATCTCCGATTGAAGGTATGCCATCTAGCCCATCTCATCTAAATATTGATGAAATTCCTAATGTTGAGATAAATTTACCTTTCTTAACACCACCTATAATTTTTCATAAAAAGCCAAAGTATTTGATTGATATTGATGAGAATATTTTGCAGCCAATGGAAGGTAAGATTCGAAAACGCACTTGTAGAAGATATGCTCATAAGATTTGGAGAGTGTTCTTTGAAAAGTTAAATGAGACCACAAGATGTCAACTATTCATTGAAATGATGCGAAGTATAAAGTATAGGTCCATCATGAAGATTCTTGGGTTGAGAACATTAGAGGCTTCAAGTGAAAAATCTATTGTCAAGAATCTAATGAGTGCATATGAGAGTGTGGGTAACACCTCACGAACAAAAGATAGTAATGTCACACAACATGTCGTTACATCAACAATAGTAAGTAATCAAATGAGGAAAGCTCATCTCATAAAGACGAGTCAAGCATTGAGGATTAATAGAAAAACTTTATCAAGAGCCATTGGAAGGAGCCAAAGAATCAAGGACACAAATGCCAATGAATTATGAGCATTCTCAAGGAGACTACCATGAAAAGATAAACCAATTGTTGAAGCATTGAGATCACCAATTGAAGACTTTTGGAAGAATTACAGAAGGGTATCTCTAAATCAAAGAGATGTGGTAAGAAGTAGAATTGGTAGTCAAAACTGTGAGCCACATCCAAAGCATTTTTTTGGATATGACTCAAACACAGTTTTTTGGTAAATTTCTAGAGATGTATCCTCAAATTAAAATTTATCAAAGATATTTTGAAATGCTAAAACCTTTCTATGTCAAAACAAATCACATACGTACTACTTGTTGTAGATTACATATTGAATTTTCTAACCATTTTGATGTTTATCAGTCTATATGTTTAGATTTGCATACTAACAATGTCTTAAAGGATTGTGGCATACATGCCCCACAAACATCTTCAAGAGACTTCATATCAATAATTTTATGTGAAAGAGAGGAAGGTCAAATATTCTACAGGAAATTGTGCTTGGATGGCACATGTCAGCATTCTGGTGGCTTGCAACATATGCCAATATGTGAACATATGGAAAACACACATGTAATTGGAAATGAACTAGTAGAGTTTGCCAAGTATAAAACAGTGGCCTACAATACAAAAGATGGTAAAGGAGCAAAGAGGTGTGATTTGGTGCTTCAAAAGATTCTAGTTTATCAGTTTATGTCTACATTTTGTGAGTATAGTGTATGAGTATGCAAGGCATACCCATAGAGCTCGATGGTTGGACTTGTAATTCAAGTTATGCAAGGACACATTTCCACTTGGTAGCATTGTTTCATTCATCAACTTTGTAGAGTACTACAGTCTTCAGCCACAACATGAGGTGCAATCACAATATTACAACTCGATATAGGTTTCTATATTTGTGCACATCACATTCATTCATGTGAATGATAGTATAGAGGATGACAGAAAGATCATAAGGGAGTATCATTTTTATATTAGCGATCATCGTACGCATTCTATGGAGTTTGTGCAAGGTTTCTTTCAGGTGTTCTATAGTGATTTAGCTAGAAGGGGCATATCATTCAGTCAGCATATCATATGGTCAAATAACTATGCATCACAATTCAAGAACTCACAAAATTTCTATTGGCTGAGAAGGAGGTATAATATTACAAGTGTTCAGCATATGTGGAACTTTTGTGAGGCCGGGCATGGAAAGGGAGAGCATGATGGTGAAGGAGCATGTATCAAAAGAGCCATAGCATAAGAAGAGTTAAAGATAAAGACAATACAAAGTTGTCAAATACAAAATCAATCATCGAGTGGTGTAATGCTTCTATGGGTCCAAGTAATGAAGGTAAGTCTTCAGTTAGTAGATTTTTTTGGTTGATAGATGATACTAACATTGCACCATATGAGGACTATTGTACACTGATAGGATCAAGTGAGCTACACTCTTTCAGAAGCTCAATTGTAGGTTCATGGAGTATCCATATGTAGAAGATGGCATGCTTTTGTTCTTCATGTACAATTCAAGCTTGGAATGAGTGCAAGTTAAAGGAGTGGGTTGACGAATGGTGGTTAAGTTATCTTAGCCCAGTTGACATGTATCAGCCCCCAACAACACTGGAACTAACACAGATGAAATCATCAGTTGACTTTTACCACATATCAGATCTAGTTCAACCAAGTAATATATCTACTTGCATAGTTTTTGAAGTTCCTAATGTTATCTTACTTTGTAGCGCATTTGTAATGTTCACTAATTTCATCTAATTTGTTACACATATCAATGTAGGGCATGTTTATGCAGTTATTGTAGATGAATACAATCAAGAGGGAACAAATTATTACTTTTGTCATTGTGTTGAGGCCAAAAATAAATTGGAGGCCCCAGTTACAGATAGAGAAAACATCGAATACCCTACAAGCTCGATGGTTGTTACTAGAACATGGCTTAGAAGGTACCCACATAAGAGTGTTAATGTTTGGCTATTTTAGGACTTTGATACACATTAGAAGACTCTTCATTACTCAAACCTTTTCATGGCATCCAATGTTCATTTGATACAATTTCAGGGTAGACCTTTGAACAAGACCTTGTGGAAGGTGCATGAGTCTAACCATGAGGCAATACTTGACACAATAAAGAGTAGAGCAGACCCGGATGGTTCATTAGATTAATTTGTAAGTATGCATAAAACTTTCCTAGATGGTTACTTGTACTTTCTTTTGTATATAAATAGTAGTTTGAATTGCTTCCCTCCAGTATACATCTAGTATGTTTTCTTCTCTTACCATTGTCCTTGCAACTTCTTGAACAATCTTATTCTTTCTTTCAACCACTCCATTCTACTGAGGATTCCTATCCTTTGATAGTTTATATTAAATATTTAATATGATGATAATTTATTGTTATAGGAATTTGGTTTTACATGTGCCAATTGCATTTGCTTGAAAGTTTATATACAAGGGCAGCTACTTCCGCACTTTCCATACATGTCTACAAGGGAAGTTGCAAATGCAATACATGTGACAAAATTCCTATATCATTTATGCTTTGATGGTTGTCCATACCATGTTCCCTATATCCCATTCTAGCATAGGCAAGGAGGAAGTTGGATAAGGTTGTGCAATTTGGTTTTAGACGTGCAAAAATTTGCGTTTGGTTGAAATTTACTTCTGTACATTTGCTTGAGAGTTCTTAAAGCCTTATGAAAAATCCATTTCGTGCATATCTTACAATCATTGCATTCCATGAGACAACATTTATTTGAGGCATCATGTCAAATAGTTCATGTTTGTTGTAAATGCTTCCACACTTTGCATACATGTCTTGCAGGGTTCTTGTGAAACATGAACACACCATCCTGAAGCATGAAAGGCATGTGAGCTCTGTGAATGAAGGCATCTTGTGAAGACCATACCATGAAACATGAACACCATAACTAAGCATCCTGATCCTTTGACAACAACAGCAACAGGGATATGATCAACACCTCCTAACCTTTTGACATCAATGACAAACAACTTTCAACACATTGTACCGGTGATATCCCTTAAGAGACCAAAGTGCAAAAAGGTAGCAATCTTTGACGAGCTATTACTCGAAATCCATGTCACTTAGAAATATTTTGTTTGAGGCTATGGGATCACATAGGGTCCCTCTACAATAACCTCTCTCAGTTTTTATATCTCTAAGGCCTTTACCCATGGTGAAAGTTTTTCTGCTGCTCCAAAAATGGTCAGATGCATGCGCTGTAAAGTTGCTAAGGGGTGTAACTTTTGTTCTGCTCCTCATGTGGCCAAACTAACAGTTTTAATACATCTAGATGGGTACGTTTAGGCTAGGCATGGTCCTGTTTCTCACCCAAACATGCCAAAAAGTTTGAGCTACATTGTATCGATGATATCCCTTAAGAGACCAAAGTGCAAAAAGGCAGCAATCTTTGATGAGCTGCTACTCAAAAAGTGTGTCACTTAGAAACATTTTATCTAAGGCTATGAGATCATGTGGGGTCCCTCTACAATAACCTCTCTCAGTTTTTATATCTTTGAGGTATTTTCCCGTGGTGAAAGTTTTTCTGCTGCTCCAAAAATGGTTAGATGCATGCAGTGTAAAGTTGCAAAGGGGTGTAACTTTCGTTCTGCTCTTTGTGTGGCCAAACTAACAATTCCAACACGTTTATATGGGTACATTTAGGCTAGGTATGGTCCTGTTTCGCACCCAAACATGCTGAAATAGTTTGAGCTACATTGTATCAGTGATATCCCTTAAGAGACCAAAGTGTAGAAAGGTAGCAATCTATGAGGAGTTGTTACTCATAAACTGTGTCACTTAGAAACATTTCATGTGAGTCTACAGGATCATGTAGGCTCCCTCTACAATAACCTCTCTCAGTTTTTTATATCTCTAAGGGATTTTCCCGTGGTGAAAGTTTTTTTGCTGCTCCAAAAATGGTCAGATGCATGCAGTGCAAAGTTGCAAAGGGGTGTAACTTTCATTCTGCTCCTTGTGTGGCCAAACTGATAGTTCCAATGCATCTAGATGGGTACGTTTAGGCTAGGTATGGTCCTATTTTACACCCAAACATGCCGAAACAGTCTAAGCTACATTGTACCAATGATATCCCTTAAGAGACCAAAGTGCAAAAAGGCAGCAATCTTTGATGAGTTGTTACTCAGAAACTGTGTCACTTAGAAACATTATGTATGAGGCTACGCGATCATGTAGGGTCCCTCTACAATAACCTCTCTTAATTTTTTATATCTCTGAGGCGTTTGCCCATGGTGAAAGTTTTTTTGTTACTCCAAAAATGGTCAAATGCATGCAGTGTAAAGTTGCAAAGGGGAGTAACTTTTGTTCTGCTCCTCATGTGGCCAAACTGATAGTTCCAATGCATCTAGATGGGTATGTTTAGGCTAGGCATTGTCATTTTTCACACCCAAACATGTCAAAACAATCTGAGCTACATTGTACCGGCGATATCCCTTCAGAGACTAAAGTGCAAAAAGGCAGCAATCTTTGACGAGCTGTTACTTAGAAACTGTGTCACTTAGAAACATTCCATCTGAGGCTATGGGATCATGTAGGCTCCCTCTGCAATAAATTCTCTCAATTTTTTATATCTCTGAGGCGTTTGTCCATGGTGAAAGTTTTACTGCTACTCCAAAAATGGTCAGATGCATGTAGTGTATTATTGCAAAGGGGTGTAACTTTCATTCTGCTCCTTGTGCGGTCAAACCAATAGTTCCAACACATTTGGATGGGTACATTTAGGCTAGGCATGGTCCTGTTTTACACCCAAACATGTCGAAACAGTCTGAGCTACATTGTACTGCGATATCTCTTAAGAGACCAAAGTGTAAAAAGGTAGCAATCTTTGACGAGCTGTTACTCAAAAATTGTGTCACTTAGAAACATTACGTTTGAGGCTACGTGATCACATAGAACCCCTCTACAATAACCTCTCTCAGTTTTTGATATCTCTAGGGAATTTGCTCATGGTGAAAGATTTTCATCTGCTCCAAAAATGGTCAGAAGCATGTAGTGTAAAGTTGCAAGGCAGGATACTTTTTGTTTTGATCTTCATGGGGCCAAACCATTAGTGCCAATATATCTAGTTGGGCACATATACACTACACATGTTCACTACCCTTCATTATAAAAGGGTCATAGTCTTTCCTATTCGAAGGGTCACAACTTTTCACCTTTGAAATGTCATCAGTATTCATGAGAACATCAAGATAACACTTTCTGCAAATCTTCTCCATGAATTATCATCCTTTTTATTTCTCACCCCAATAAATTGGGTTGCTTTGAACATCAATGCATCAACCATTCATGTAGCACTTCACATACTAGTAAAATACATTAGCCCTCTTAAGGGTCAAGCTCTTTCAACTTATCAAGAAAGTATTATTTCATTTGTTACATTCATATTGAGGAAATGAGCTTCATTAGACTAAGGTTGTTAGAATGAATTGATAGTAGGTTGCTTGAGGAATTATTTAGTGGTTTCTCTACTCTGCTTGTTGGTGACCTAAGATAATTGTGACTTGTAAGGGACATCCCAATGTATGTTACATCATTATATGAGACAAAACTTTGGAGAAGCTTCCAAAAAAATATCCAATTGGATAAATTTTATCAACAATATGAGGATGAACCTTCCCATTTCTCAAAGTTCACAAAATCCTTACAAATGTCAAGAATATCAAGGCAACATTGATAGATTGGAAACCCCTCATGTCACACACCAATACATGTATTTATACAAATAAAAAAGATACAATTATTTCATAAATACATTTTCTTATAACAAATGATTTGGTTACAATACATAGCAAATGCTAAAAATAAATGGCCACACTAGTTGCATGATCCATTGTCAAGAAAATAGGTGTCAAGTTTTTATGACTTTAATATACAATCTCGTGTTGATATTCAACATGATAATTCATTTTTATTTTAAAGGACTCTTTTGTTGGGTGTCTTCAAAGGATCAGCTTTGTGTGCTAAGTGGATTATGAGATCCATAGAGAGAATTAAATTTTAAAAAATCCTACGATGTAATACAATTGGACTTTAAATATTTGAAGTAAACCATCTACAAATATCCATTGAAGCATGGATTAATAATGCAAATATAGACACCATCAACAAAAATGATTTATATTAACCAAATATCCATATAGGCATACATCAATATATGTTGATATAAGTATAACATATATACAAAATAGCCATATAGGCTTACAAGAATGTCATATAGGCATATAATGTCAACTATATGCAATACAAAATATATGTCCACAAATGCCATATAGGCATACAACAAAGGAACACAATAAAAAGTCATTCCCCTCTATCCGGTGAAGAGAATAGATCATGGGTAGCCTTTGATCTTCGAGGGGATGGAGATGCATATGAGGGTGGTCTACTACGAACCTGAGGGCTGCTCCTCCTATTTAGTTGTTCATGGATCTATAGCTATTACAATAAAAAGTATAGACATTAATATATAGAAATTACATTATAAAAAATGAAACATTTAACAAGATAATCACTTACCGCTATCCAAAAAATTGTCTCCTCATTTACCTCAGTACCAAGATTAGGCTGTGGCGATGTCATGTCCTATGGTAACCATCTAGATAGAAATTAAACTTCAAATCAATAATCATTTGATTTTTCAAAAATAAACAACTATAACAATTAATGTAATTTGAAATTTACTAATCTGCCTCATACCCCCTATTGCAAGTATGGGCCTAACCAGTGTTGTCATTGATGTCTACATACTCCTGTTGCATTGATGATAAGGATTGGATGAGCTGTGTGCTAAGGATATTGAGAAAATTAGTCCTAATCAAGAGTAGGGAAGAACAGTGAAGATAGTGAGCTAAAGATCCTAAATAAGATGAAGATCAGAGGATGCACTTCAAAGGGTTTGTAGATATGTGTCTTAAGATGATCCAGTAAAGATTTCAGAGGTCTACATGAAGATATGAAGAAGTTATGGCCACTTAAGTAAAACCAGTTCTGGCAGATGTTCAGAGGTGACAATGTGACACAGATAGGTTTGGTGAGATCCGGAAATGCAATATCCTATTTTGCAGATTTGGTGGAGTGTTTAGGAAGTCCATGTGAAGTGACAACTCAATTGTTTCACGGTCTGGAGGTCCGCAAGCATCTATTCCATTGTGACAGTGATGATAGACTGTGTTCTTGAGGTTCTAGATGAAGGAGATAAGGATTTCAGTAAGCAGATGTAGTGTGGATGTTCTTGGTGATTCAAGGAAGCTTGTGGAGGTCTTTGGATCATCTCCAGTTCATGTTGGTGTTCTGCATTCGAGTTTGAGCTCGCAATTAAAGAATAACTTCCGAATGATGATGTTCTTCCTAACTCTGGCCAATCGGATGAGTTACACATCCTGCGGATGATCTTGAAGATGTTATGTGAGGATTGGCGTGTTCCTAAATGAAGATTGAAGTCTCAGATCTGTGTGGCCTATAGTGTGTTGATCCACGTGAAGTCTTTTTGTAATTATTCATGTTGTATTTATGTATTTGCTCTGTAATGTATGCCGACTTGGATGATTATCCCTAAGTCGATGTCTTGTATAAATAAGGAATTGTAAAGTCATTTCAAAGTGTCTTGTGGAGATGAGAGTGTGGTAGAAAGGCAAAAAGTGAAAAGCAGAGCAGAAGTGTTGAGCTTAAATGGAACTGACTCAAGCATGGTGAAGATGTTATTCTTCAGTTCAAGTATGTGATACTTATTATTCTGTAGATAGTGTGTCTCGCATAGGTAGTGAGCCTCTTGTGAGCAGTGTGCTCAGGCAGTGAGCCCTAATTGGCATGTGCTATTTGGTTCTTTCTATTCTTCTAACAGAGAATACAATCTTGGGTTAGTCACCTTGTGGTTTTTCCCTTAACTAGGTTTTCCACATCAAAATCTTGGTGTCTCATGTGTTAATGTGTTTCTGCTTTTTATGTAATGCATTGTATTTCCATGATTGATGTATTATTATCCTGCTGAATTACAAATTGGATTTAAGTGTTTAATTGGAAGAAAGTTTTGGACAACTGATTCACCCCCCCTCTTAGTTGTCTGTCCTAAATCTAACAATTGGTATCAAAGCCAAGTTCCTCTAAAAGGAGCTTAACCGCTTGAGGAGATCCAGGATGTCATCCTACAAGAAGGATAGTTTGAGGTTTGATGGAACCAATTTCACTCTTTGGAAAAGTTGAATGGAATGTCACTTGCAATGTATGGGAATGCAGTATTAGACCATGGCTTCAAAGAAGTATACTCCTCCACAGAATGGTCTGAGATCCGTAGATGAAATCAGAGACGCTAAAAATAATCTGTAGACTAAAGAAGCTCTTCTAAGTGCCTTGTCTGATTCAGAGCTGACAAATGTTGTTAATCTACAAACTACTTTTGAGATTTGGGAAAAACTAGAACTTCTGCATGAAGGAGACAAGTATGTTAAATGCGCCAAGCTACAGAGTTTGAAAGGAAAAATTGAAAATTTGAAGATGAGAGAAGATGAAAATATCACTACATTTATGCCAAGAGTAAATGAGCTTGTTTGTGGTAGTAGATGTACTGGTGGAGTCTTGGATGAAGATGAAATTGTTGGCAAAGTTCTTAGATCCCTTCCTAATTCTTACAAGTACAAGGTTGTTATTGAAGAATTCAGATCTATTTCAGGTATTACAAGAGATCAATTGGTTGGCAAATTAGCTGCATTTGAATTGACTGAGTTTGGAGATGCCCCCCCCCAAGATTGAATCTGCATTCAAAGCTAGTGCCTCTGTTAAAGGAAAACAAAAGTTTGATCTGGGAGAGAACTCTCGTAAGAAACTATCATGGTATGAGAAAGTAAGAAAAGACTTGGAAGAAGATGAAGTAGAAGCTGCTCAACTTGAAGCCCTTATTGCAAAAAGACTGCCAAGAGGATCCGGTAAGTATGAAGGGAAATTGCCTTTTAAGTGTTTTAACTACAATAAGATTGGTCATTTTGCCTCAAGGTGTCCGAAAAGATTCTCAAGGCCAAACCCTAACAAATCAAGGTTCCAAAAGAAATGCTACTATGTTCATGAAGATGATGATGATGAAGGAGTAACAAATGATGAATCAGAGACAAGAAACAAATCTGGAAGTGACTGGGTGTTTATTGCCATCAAGGAAGAAGATCCAATGCCCTCTGAATTTGTCAATCATAAAATTGTGGAAAAAGCTCTGGCTACCCAAGTTGAAGAAAAGGATGATTGGGTCATTAATAGTGGATGCTCCCACCATATGATAGGTGACAAAAACAAGTTTATAGATTTGGAAAGGTATGAAGGAGGAGTGGTAAAATTTGGTGATAATTCTGCTGGCAGAATCAGAGGTAGAGGAACTATTTCTTTTGATGGAAAGAACAAAACCAGTAATGTACTGTATGTTGAAGGTTTGAAACACAATCTTCTCAGTGTTGGACAGTTGGTGGATAAAGTCTATGATCTTTGATTCAAAAATGGAAAATGCAAGATCTTTGAAAGCTTCGGGATAGAGATTGCATCTGGTACCCAGACTAAAGGTAACATCTTCCACTTGGTTGGTGCTGGTAATAGTTGTTTATTTGTTCAAACTGATCAGAGTTGGTTGTGGCATAGAAGAATGTGTCATGTGAATTTTGATAATATCATTAAAATAAGCAACACCCAGGCTGTGAGAGATCTTCCAAGACTAGTGAAACCTTCTAATAGCTTGTGTAAAGAATGTTAGTTAGGCAAGTAGAGCAGGGTCACATAAAAGAGTAAGGAATAGTCCTCTACCGAATTATTGGACTTAGTTCATACTGATCTATGTGGTCTAGCAAGAATTAGGAGTGTGCAAGGTGATAGATACTTCATGTTATTAATTGATGACCATTCCCGGATGATGTGGGTTACTTTTCTGAAAGAGAAATTAGAAGCTCTTGAGAAATTCAAAATTTTCAAGGCTATGGTAGAGAATGAAACCAGATTAAAATTAAAATGCCTAAGATCTGATAGAGGTGGAGAATTCACATTCGGTGAGTTCATAGAATTATGTGAGAAACATGGAATAAAGAGACAGTTGTCTACTCCTAGGACTCCATAGCAGAATGGAGTAGTGGAAAGAAACAACCGAACCATCCAGGAAGCATCTAGAACCATGATGATGGAAGCAAATGTTCCTCAGATCTATTGGAAAGAAGTTGTAAGCACTGCAATCTATACTCTCAATCAAGTACAAATCAGAAGCAATACCGGTAAGACTCCTTATGAACTCTGGTTTGGCATCACTCCTATTGTGAAGTATTTCAGAGTCTTTGGTAGAAAATGTTACATTAAAAGAGATGAAGATCTAGGCAAATTTGATGCTAGAAGTGATGAAGGAATATTCTTGGGTTATTCTACTCAAAGCAAAGCATACCAGTGTTATAACAAGAGACTGAGAAAGATTATAGAAAGTACAAATGTGAAGGTTGATAAAGGTATTGAAAAACCTTCAAGGTTTTATGAATATGATGAAGATGATCAAAATGATGTTTTTGTTCAAGAAGTCCAAGCTCCCTCTGAAATTCAGATTCAGACTGATCCGGTAAATCAGGAAGAAGAGATAAGTTTGAATGAACCTGTTCAAGAATTAGAAGTGCAAGAAACTCCCCAAGTTCCCAGGTATGTAAAATTGAATCACTCTGAAGACTAGATCATAGGTGATAAAAACAAAGGTGTTCAAACAAGAAGAAGGATTGCTCAAGATTTAGAAGAATATTGTCTAATTTCAAAGATTGAACCTAAGATAGTGAATGAAGCTTGCAATGATGAAAACTGGACTAAAGCAATGGAGGAAGAGTTGATGCAAATTGAGAAAAATCACACTTGGGATCTTGTTCCCAGACCTAAAAACAAGAATGTGATTGGAACCAAATGGGTCTTCCCGAATAAACTGAATGAAGACGGTGAAGTAATTAGAAACAAAGCCAAATTGGTCTGCAAGGGTTACTCCCAAGTAGAAGGAGTTGATTTTGAAGAAACTTTTGCTCCGGTGGCAAGAATTGAAGCAGTCAAATTATTTCTTGCTTTTGCTGCCTTCAAGGATTTCAAAGTATATCAGATGGATGTCAAGTCTACCTTCCTGAATGGTGACTTGGAAGAAGAAGTATACATTGAGCAACCGGATGGATTTCAATTGTCTGATCATGGTGATATGGTCTACAAGTTCAAGAAAGCATTGTATGGACTCAAGCAAGCGCCAAGAGCCTGGTATGAAAGATTAGATAAGCATCTTTTGAAGATTAGTTTCAACAAAGGTACTGCTGACAGTAATTTGTACTTCAAAATTGATCATGAAAATATCTTGATTGTTGAAGTATTTGTTGATGATATCATTTTTGAAGGAAGAGATAGTATGTGCAAAACTTTTGCAAATCAAATGAAAAGTGAATTTGAGATGTCCATGCTTGGGGAAATGAATTTCTTCTTGGGTCTGCAAATCATTCAAACTAAGAAAGGAATCTTCATTTCTCAAACCAAATATGTGTTGATAACTGAGAGGGGGGGTGAATCAGTTATCTTAATTATTTTATCTTTCTGAACTTTCTTAGTGATTAGTGCAGTATCAATTCAAACAAGCAAACATAACCATGAAATAGAAATACACATGACACAATATTTTTGATGTGGAAACCCTGTTAAGGGAGAAAACCACGGGGTGATTAACCCAAGATTGTATTCTCTATTAGAAGAATGGAAGTACAAGATGGCACTTGCCAATTATGGCTCACTGCCCGAGCACACTGCTCACAAGAGGCACACTGCCTACAAGAGACACATTGTCTACAATTTATAAAGAGTGTAATACAATACTTGAACTGATAAGGAGCATCAACATATGCTGGAGTTCAGTCCCAGTTAGGCTCTATATACTGATCTACTGCACTTCATCTTTCTTCTTCTTTTATGCTACTCTTCTTTCACATACTAGATCTTCCTTTCTACTTTTATTTAGTTCTACTATTTTTCTTCGCACATTACTTACAACCACAACACATCTCATAACTAAATCTATCTTGTATATATATCCGCACAAGTGATTTCATCACCTTTCTAGTCGGCACCCAGAATAGTCAATATTTTACCTAAACTCTGATCTGTCGGCTGAATCCTTACTTACCAAGTAATGCAGATCAAGGATATACTTGTGGAAATCATCAATCATGTCGGCCAAACATAATTTATGCCTTCATAACCTTGACCAACATCAATAACACATCTGAAATAATGTCTGATGTTCTGCCAGTCAGTTCTTCCTCTGTTCACACTGTCACTTGGGAACCTGACACTCAAGCATTCACATCTCTTTATCCTTTCCACACTAGAGGCTCAAACCTTGGAATCTATCAGTCAAGGTACTCCTCTTCACTTCCCCAAATCTGCACTTCACTGAGATACTTCTACTGAGAGATCCGGACCTGTCTGTCAGACCTTACTGACTGCTCTGTTCTTGCTTACCGGACCTCAACACTTCTTCAATCTGACTTCTGGTGAGGACTTATCATGCATTATGGATGTGTGGGATAACCTTTGTTGCCATCAATGACAAAATCAAGAAGCTCAAATGTGTCTCTTGCCAACAATTTCCCCCTTTGGCATTGATGGCAACACTTAGTGAAAAATGACTAAGTGTTTACACTATGCTCCTCCTTGGCTGATGCTCTATTTTTATATACATTTTTCGGAGCTCCCCCTTAGTTGGATTTCTTATTTTTCACTGCTCTTCACTCCCCCTTTGACATCAATGGCAAAGAGTAGGGTCCGCATATCAAAAATTTCAAAAATTTCAACTATACTTAGCCGCATAAGTATATACATATGGCATACTTACATATACTGAAGTATGTCTGCAAAAGTTGTCTTCAATTGAATAAATTTTGTAGCCCAACTTTGCTTCATTCTGTCCAAAATTGAAATATGACCGCTCAATAGGAACGCAAAAGCTTCTGCCCTCTTAAGATCTGTTAGATCATTAGTTCAGGCAGTAGTTTGAGCATCACTTAAGGCCTCATGCATGGCCTCTAACTTAGGGATAATGATCCTTCTAAGTTCACCCATCCGGCTAAGTATGTTCTTCCTTTCCTTCTCAAAATTCTTTATTGCATTTGTGATTGCAATAGTCTGACACTCTTGATTTACTAAGGAGGATGAGAGAGGATCAAAACTTTGAGACAGACTTAATAGTTTATCCTCTTGTTCTTTTACTTTCCTCTCAATATCTTTGGTCACTGTGGGCCAAGATAAGCAAAATTTGTACATATTTTTGCCATCTTTAAGAGCATTTTCCAAGCTCTTTATCCCAATATCCATAGCTCTCCTATCATTTGTTATCAGACCCTGTACGTTGGAGAATCTCTTATCCAAAAACTCCTTTTGGACCTTTTCTTTAACTGACTTCTCTAGAGAATCAAAATGTGTACTAACACTGTTGACTAGAGTTTTGAGATTACCGGAAGTGGAGGCTGTGGGATCCTTCTGAAACGATGGCATAATCTTTTCAAGCATTCCAGAAGCAGCTTCTATCAACTCACAGTCTTCCATGTGAGACTTCAGGAGTTTTTCTTTAACCTTTGCATTAGCAAATGAAGCAATCTTCATTGTCTGTACCGGAGAAAGAGAATCAAAATTAAATGGTCCTTGTAGAAGCTCCGGTTCATCAATCTCCATTGTTTCTTTGTTCAAGAATTCTTGGACAGTTTTTGCAGTGTCTCTTGCCAGAGACAGATGTTTCTTCTCTTCTATATTCTTAGAGCTGTCTCTTGAAGCTTGCTCTCCTTCTACATTCTTACCACTAGCAGTTGTGGTCTTCTCTGTTGAAGTCTTCTCTCCTTCTGCAGCCTTGGTACTGTCATCTTCTTTTTCCTTCACCTCTGCTTCTTTCTCCTGTATTCTTTCTTCTCCTTTAGATCTAGAGACTGTAGGGGAAACCAGAGGAGAAATGTTAGTCTGTTCAAGGCCCACCTCTTCTGTCATTTTCTCAGTAGATTCTTTTGCAACACTTGTAGTCAAGGGATCAGTACCCAAGTCCTCTATAATAGGAAGATTAAATCTTTTGAAGGCCTTCCGGAGGATCTCATCTGTGTCCTTGGCTACCTTGTCAGTCTCACCAAGCATAAGTTGATTCATCCTTGCTTTGCTTCTGAACTCATCCTTACAATCTTTGAATACCATATTCATTGTCTTGGGGTCGATTGAAGGATATGGCTGAATTGCTATCTGTTCCTAGATTTCTAGGTCTTTGGCTTGGGCATTGTTCTTTCTTATTTCTAGTTCCTTCTCTAAGCTTTTGGGGATCAGAGATATAATTTCAATGAATGCTTTGTTGTAGATATTTAGGTACCTAACTGTGGTATCTTGCAATATCTTCTGATCTGCTTCACCATAATCATCATAGAACTCAACCATTGGCTGAAGATTTCCATCCACTGTGACTGATTTGATTATGTCATCAATGTGAAGAGTGGGTTTTTCAACATATTCCTCTACATTTTCTTCTTCCTTTTGTCCCGTAGAGGGTTGACCAGATGTTTTCTTCTTTTTCTTCATTTTCTTGATTTCTTCATTAGATTCAGTCTCCTCTTCATCCCTTTGACTGGCATAAGCTCTTGTAGCTTTTATCTTTGTTCTTTTCTCTCCTTTGCCAGATGATTGTGCTTCCAGTTCTGATGTCCTTGAGCCTTTGGCAGTGGTAGGTGCAGATCTCTTTGATGATCTGGTCCAGGTGGAAGGTTTTGCCAAAGCCCTTTCCTCATTTTTCTTTTCTGCCTTCTTCTTCTCTTCCTCAGCCCTTTCCGTCTTTTCCCTGATGGCATCAAGTGCCTCCTTTGATATGCCCAAGCCTTTTGCAACATCTTCAACTTCTTTTCTTACCTTCCTCTTGATCTTTGGTTGTCTGAGTTCCACATGAATCTTTACACTCAACTCCTCAAAGGTTCCAAACCTTTCTGCCTTTGGATCCTTTGGCTGACTTAGCATGTGTTGAACATGCAGCTCCACAATTTGTTCATCAACTTCATACCCCATGGGCATGATCCATACAGTTCTTGGTTCTACTGCCTCCATTAGGCACTGATCAGTCTCTACCATAAAACATACTATGTCTTTGTATTTCTCAACAAGAGACTGGGGAATCCTTTCTCTTGCTTGCATCATGTTCTAAAAATTCTTGAAATATCCCCACAGGGCTATTTTTCTTGCTTTAGCATCGCCTAGTTCATGCAAGTAATCTCTGATCTGAATTGCTACCGGTTTGTCATTTTGCCATACCCATCCATTTGATCCAGGCAGCTCATTCATGAAGTAGAAAAATAGGCATAATATTAGTCCACCATATTTAAAGGAGTTCTTGTCCTTTTTGATCTTCTGTATGTTTTCCATTAATTGGCTCAAAAGAAGTTCACAGAGATCATATTCTACATTCTTTCTTAGCATCTCATAGGCAGTATGTACTGCAGTTCCGGATACTGAATTCTCCCTACTGGAGTGATATCTTGTATCCTATTATCATAGATGCAAACTTGATATCCGGGTCAGTAATATCTTCAATGGTCATTGCCCTCTTATCAAATTTTGATCCGGTGGCCTCAATTACAATGTTGTTTTTGACAGATTTGAGGACAGGTATTCCTCCGGAGGAGTGTAAACTAGTTACTGCCCTAATTGCTTCCTTGGTGATTTTGCAAGGTCTGTTAAGCCATAGAAAGTTGTCATGTACCCTACTCAACACATACTAGACCCATTCATCTTCTTCAAAGCAGGGGAAATGAATGAACTGATCAAAATGTTTCTCCTGGATGCCCTTATATTCTGGTTTAAGCTCAAAAGCATCATCTATCAATTGTTTGTGATAGATATCTCTTAGTTTGAATTCCCCAAACTCTTCAACATTTGCATGTATGTAAACCCTAATATCTTCTGTGTGTAAAACACCATGCAGAACACTAGAGAAGGCTCCTAGGGGATCTACCTCCAAGGATTTGTATGGATGCTTCTTAAATATGGGGCGAGGTCTATTAGAAATCTTTACTATATTCAGAGTAGCCATCATCAAGGAATCTTACTGAGAGATATCAAGAATGAAGAATACCTTTTACGTTGTTTAGGGCACACACGATGAAATCCGGATTGAGCTGTATGAAGAATCGTCTTGATCTTTGGGAAAAGTAGTTGCAGAGCTCCTTTTCTCTTTTCTTCGAATGTGAGTGTACAAATGATGAGCGAATGAACTCTTTTATTTTTGAGAAGCCCTAATTTTCATTTTGCAATAAATGCGGAACCTAATTCATTCCAGTTTGCCTTGTTTGTCTTATTCAGAGACAAAACCTTTCTGGATCACTGAGACAAATTTCAAAGTTATTCTAGGAGAGTAGTGATAATCTATCTTCCTTTCACTAGTCATTTGATCTATTTGCAAATCAAGACACCATAGTTTGAATCATACCAGACCAAACTTGTAAGGAATCTATTTTTACCAGAAGACTGTTTTACTGGATTAATTCTGGTAGGATTAGATTCTTCAAATCTTCTTACAGATCTCTCAAATCTTTACCATATCCCTTTTAGATGTTTCTTGTATGACCCCTTTTAATCTACAGCTCTCCTTGTGCCAGTTCTGGCACCAATTGACTGGCTGAGGGAACAAGGTTTTCTTTGTGTCTCCCCCTGAGCCAGAGCTCACTTTTTAATTTTCAGAAGGAATATCAGCACCAGAGTCTGGTGTGGATCCATCCCCTACATTCTCTGTACTTTTCTTCACCCAAATCTTGTTCATCTCACTTTGAACTTCATCCACATTTACCTTTTGTTTTCCCTTATCTTGATTCTGATTATAATATACCGGACCTCTTTTATCCTGATTCTTGCTTCTACAAAATTTTGCTATATGACCGAATCTATTGCAAATTTGGCAAACAACATTTCTTTGCATATTTGATTGATATCCTCTTGATTTGCATTGATTAGCCATATGACCCATTCTATTGCATGCAAAGCATCTACCATTGAATGAATTATTCATTTGCATGTTTCTGCATTCATGAGATTTGTGACCATACCTTTTACAGTTGAAGCACTGTCCGAAGAAGGATGTATTAGTCTGATTCATTCTCCTTCTACACTGATTAGCTTTATGACCAAAGTTATTGCAGTTGTGGCAGTATCCATTGAAGGATGGATATCTTTGAGCATTAGGCTGCCTTACTGGAGGACTTCTAGGCCTGTTCCTTGGATTTTCTGATCTAAAATTCTTCTAACCAGATATGGACCTTTCTCCTTTCTCATATCCCAAACCACACTTGTCATCTACCCTCTTTTGGCTTTGAAGAAGAACTTCAAGTTGGGCAGAACTTATCTTGAATTTCTCTTTATATTCATTTGTTGTTTGAAGATCCCTTTTGAGAGAGACAATTTGATCCTCAAGTTTTTCTTTATTATCTTTAGCATCTTCAAGATTAGATTCAAGATGTCTGATAACTCTATCCATCTTGTGGCAATCTTCTGATTTCTTCTTGAGAGATTGTCTTAGATTATCTTCAGTTTTTCTTTTCTCTTCAATCTCTTGGGTAAACTTTATAACTCCTGATTCCATTTCATGTCTTACCATAATGATTTCTTTTGATAGCTTTTCACATAACTTGGTTTTCTCTTTCAAATCTTCATTTGCATCATTTGCTTCACCTTGACTTGTCAATTGCTAAAGTAGCTCCTTTCTCTTTTTCATAGAGAGACTTAATTTATCTTTTAGTTCTCTCATGAAATCATCAGCCTGTTTGAGTCTTTCCTTTAATTCATTGACTTCAGAGTTTAACTGCTCAAGATCATCAAGGGCAGTCTTGAGTTGCTCCCTTAAACCATATGCATCCATTTGGATTCCCAAATCTTCCTCAAGCTATTAGACTCTGTTTAGGAGGAACTTGGGTCTGATACCAATTGTTGATAACTAAGAGGGGGTGAATCAGTTATCTTAATTATTTCAGCTTTCTAAACTTTCTTAGTGATTAGTGCAGTATCAATTCAAACAAGCAAACATAACCATGAAATAGAAATACACATGACACAATATTTTTGACGTGGAAACCCTGTTAAGGGAGAAAACCACGGGGTGATTAACCCAAGATTGTATTCTCTATTAGAAGAATGGAAGTACAAGATGGCACTTGCCAATTAGGGCTCACTACCCGAGCACACTGCTCACAAGAGGCACACTGCCTACAAGAGACACATTGTCTACAATTTATAAAGAGTGTAATACAATACTTGAACTGATAAGGAGCATCAACATATGTTGGAGTTCAGTCCCAGTTAGGCTCTATATACTGATCTGCTGCACTTCATCTTTCTTCTTCTTTTATGCTACTCTTCTTTCACATACTGGATCTTCCTTTCTACTTTTATTTAGTTCTACTATTTTTCTTCGCACATTACTTACAACCACAACACATCTCATAACTAAATCTATCTTGTATATATATCCGCACAAGTGATTTCATCACCTTTCTAGTCGGCACCCAGAATAGTCAATATTTTACCTAAACTCTGATCTGTCGGCTGAATCCTTACTTACCAAGTAATGCGGATCAAGGATATACTTGTGGAAATCATCAATCATGTCGGCCAAACATAATTTATGCCTTCATAACCTTGACCAACATCAATAACACATCTGAAATAATGTCTGATGTTCTGCCAGTCAGTTCTTCCTCTGTTCACACTGTCACTTGGGAACCTGACACTTAAGCATTCACATCTCTTTATCCTTTCCACACTAGAGGCTCAAACCTTGGAATCTATCAGTCAAGATACTCCTCTTCACTTCCCCAAATCCACACTTCACTGAGATACTTCTACTGAGAGATCCGGACCTGTCTGTCAGACCTTACTGACTGCTCTGTTCTTGCTTACCGGACCTCAACACTTCTTCAATCTGACTTTCGGTGAGGACTTATCATGCATTGCAGATGTGTGGGATAACCTTTGTTGCCATCAATGAGAACAATCAAGAAGCTCAAATGTGTCTCTTGCCAACAATATGTGAAAGAATTGTTGAAGAAATTTAGGATGGAAGAATCAAAACCAATGAGTACTCCCATGGCAATCAGATGTAAATTGAGCAAAGATGATGACTCTCCTAAGGCTAATAAAAAAAAGTACAGGTCAATGATTGGAGGATTGTTGTATCTCACTCAAACTAGACCTAATATTATGAATGTTCTTGGTCTTGTTTGTCATGTCCCCTTTATAGTAAAAATAAATTTGTGGAATTAATAGTCCATTCCTATTTTCCCATGGGCTAATGTAAATCAAAAGGGAAAATATTTTATTTAATATTTTAATTGTAATCCCGCAAATTAAGGATTTATTATTTTCGGGAGCAATTAAATATTAAATACTTTAATTTATTCGCACAAGTGGGGAATATGAGGTGTAATTGTAACTCCCAAGAGTGATTTTAGGAGATCTTATGACAGGTTCCTAAAAATAGTTGATTTTATGATAGCTTGTAAGAGGGGAGTTATTTCTTATTTTTAGCCAAGAATCTTGCATGGATTATGACACGTAAGCACCATTTGAGGAAATTTGTTGAAAATTAAATTATTTTAATTTATTTTCCAAGAGAGGGATGTTTGGATCTGTAGCTATTATAAATATGCAAGTATTTTCTTTCAGAAGGGCATTTTGATCATTTTACAACCCAAATTTCTGAATTTGAGCACTTGTGCTTGGATTTTCTTCAGTGGACGGAAACCCATTGGGGTTAGAGGCTTGTGGACGAAAACCCATCAGTCTCAAGTGATCAGAGGATGAAAAACCTTTGGTTATAGAGAGTAATTCCATCCATGGATTGCATTGGGCTTCAAAGGATTGTGCAGTTTCGGCAATTTTACAGTATTGTGTTTGCAGGTTGTTCTATTGCAGTTTTGGTGCTTCTAGAGGTGTTGTTTGGTGCTGCTGTTATGTTTCATGTGTGTTGCTGTATATTTTCTATTTTACATCTATTCCAGGTTCCAAAGATCATTCCTTGCACACTTGGGAGGTGTTGTGGTGATTTTGGCAGTGTTCAGTGACTTTCCCAGTGTATATTTCGGTGTAGTTTGAGTAGTTTGTTGTGGGTTTTATTTTATTTGTTGCAGAAGTTTGCTGTTATGTTTATCAGATGTATCTGACCTACTATCAGGTGTTTACAATAGAAATTTCAAATAAATTAAGTTTATGGAGTTTGCAGTGATTTTGGGTGTTATTCGGTGTTCTTAGTTTTGTGGGTTTTGCATAAAAATTGTTGTATAAACTCATATTGCTTGTTGCTATTGTAAATCAGTGTCTCAGACCTGATTACATGTTATCACATTAGAAATTCAATGCAAAACTATTTTGGAGAAGTTTCATGCTTTTGGGTGTTAGTTTTGTGTAAGACTAGCTTGCTAGTCTTGGTGAAATTGTTGTATGTTTTCGGTGAAAGTAATTAATTCATTTCAAGATCTGATTTTAAATTGAAATATTTCAGTTGGGTACATTATAGTGGTATCAGAGCTAAGATCTTGCCAGCCTGTAGGGTATAAAGCTAATTTATATACAGAAAGATGACATTTCAGGAATCCATGATGGAAATGATGCAAGAATTTCAAAAATCTCAGAAGAATCTATTAGCATTGATGAAGGATCCAGAAATAAAGAAAATATTTTTGAAGAAAAAACTAGCAAGTGTTGAAGAAAAACTAGAAGAGGTGATCGATACATCAGAACTAGAAAAGGTCAAGGAAGAAATGGTGAAGGTGGAGCATAAAGAAAAATTAGATTTGCAAGAAATTGAAATGAAGAAAAACTTGGAGAAATCCACCATAAATTTTGAAGGTAAAAATTGTTTGGAAATAGAAGATGTTTATTTTACTTCTAATGATTGTAAATATCAGGAAAATATTGATGAAGTTGGGGAGGAAAAGTCATCTATTGTTAGTTGTGAAGAGCCCAAGATGGATGGACATGCACCAATTCATGCACTATCTTCTGAACATCCAAATGGTGAGCTATTGTTTGATTTGCATAGTAGCATTGTAGATGGGTATGCATTTGAGAAGAATATTTTGGATAGTCCTAATTCAAGGGTTTTGAATCACAAAAATGGAGTTGTTGAGGCTATCTCAATGAACTCTCTTTTAAGAAATGAGGATGAACATCTTATTTGCAGCCCAAGGTATGAAAATATTTCAAATTTGTCTCCTTCTATGTCACTACAAAATTCTTGTCATCATGGAAAGCATGCTAAAAAAGGTGATAGAATGAGGGATACAACTTGCAATATAGGGCATGAGTACTCTTTGAGACAAGTCCAAAATTGTGTTTTCATATGGGATCCAGGTAATCTCTTGAGGATTAAAGTAGTTAGAGGCACTATTGAGTTCCCCCTCTCATCTATTTGGAATGAAAGGAAGTTAATGAGGATCCATATAGGGTTTGTTGTGCTTTCTAATCACATTATGAAGGATCAATGTTCACATTTTATGGATCACTTGTGCAATCCAAGTACCACACTTGAAGAAAATATTTTGGGTAATGGTCAAATGGAGATAGGCAAATTGAGATGCTTATCATGGCAATGTGGTAAGGAAAGAAGGTGTCAATTTGATGTTGTCAATTTTATTACTAAGCATGGCATAGTACTTTCAGAACCAAGCTTCATACAGGTTTTCTACCATTGGGTGTATGGAGGAGTTTACAAGAAGGATAAGATTCAAAAAGATGGCCTCATTGTTACTAGCATCAAGAAGGTTGCAAAGATATCATGTTTGGGTCATATCAACGAAACTGCAAACATGAAGGAGAATGGAATTCAAGAAGTATTTGATAAGTCAATGAAGGTACCCAACTCTTATCTTATTTTTTTCATTTCAGATCTCTCACATCCTTTTGTGGAAGGATATGATGTTTCATGGGAAGGTGATTGGGCTTCATTAATGCAAAGGTGTGGCTTCATTCAAATTAAGAACATGAAGTTGATAGCTGTAGGAAATGGGTTTTCTATTTATGTTAGAAGATTCCAGTATGTTTTAGAGTTTTCTATGGGTTGCATTGAGTACTTGTGCTTAACACTTGCTGCACTATGTTTTTATGATGAGGAGTTCAAAGATGACCCTATTGAAGAATATGCACATGAAATGGACATCTTTCTAGGTATAGATGTCAAATTTCAGCTTGCCAAAATTTTCAAATCAGCAACCTATGTAGGAAATATCAATTTGATCATACATGAGCATGAGGAAAATAATGTGAAGGATCACATGGTTCTATGGTTGTAGCCTAAGAGTCAAATGCAAGGAGCCATAGGATGTCACTTCCGATATGACTATGGTAATGGAGCAATCTTGAGTTCTGGTAAGAAACACAATCTACTTTGTGTTATTCAATTGCTTCCAAATCCACAAAGAATGGTGTTTAGTAATATGTTCCCAAGATCACCATTAGATAGAAGATTCCAACATGTCATAGAGTTGGAAATTAATTTTCATCAAAAAAATTTGAGGAAGAATGATGTCACATATTTGGGCTATGTCACTAGTGCTCAGGGCATACATGAGGATGCAAGACAAGAAGCATTGGAAGGGATTGAAAAGGTAAACAACTCATGTTATGTACTTATAATTTCAGATTTCTTACAAGCATTGTTTATAGGATGTGATGATTTAGGAAAAGGAGTTGTTTTGGTTATAATGCAAAGGAGAAACTCCATAAAATTTGAAAGCATGAAGCACAAAGATTCAGGAGATAGTCTCAAGTTCTTTTCAAATCCACTTGTCTTGTATGATCAGCAACAAAAATGGAATTTTAGAAGTATACAAATATTTGTGGAGAGATTTTCAGTCCTTTCATAGTTGTCCACCAATCCTACATCAGTCACATTGATCATTACTACACAGGTTTGCCATTTTTGTAGTTGTTACATCATTTGCATGTTGCTGATTTTGATAAATTCAGTTATGAACAACTGTAGATTGATGTGTTTGGAGGAAGTATCCTTACATGTTGATGTGACAAGAAGGTCTACAATATTAGTGAACACTAATCAATCCATCATAACACTAATTTGGAGAAGATTCAGGGAAGTTGTTCCAGTAGTGCAGTATGTGAGTGTTGCTTACAGGTTTGCAATGAAGTTGTGTGAAGATTTGGGGGTTTTGTGTATTGGGGAATGTGTTGCTATTGTAGATCAATTTCATGCTACTATAGATCATTTCATATTTTTATTTTCCCCACTCATATCAGCTTTAGAAGTTGCAGTTTTTGTCTTTCAATTTGGAGCAAAACAATGTTGGCAATATTGTGTGATTTGGAGTTTTTATTTGACAGTCATGGGATTTTTATGTTATGGACATTATAACATTATTCTTGCATTGGTGTATATGAAAATGTATGGTAATCCTTGGAATAAGAGTGATGAGTCATAGAAATGGGCTGACAAGTTGGTGCTTGTAGATGGCCTCATTTGGCACAAGGATAGAATCTTTCCAAATTTTTACACTAAAATGAAGCAAAATATTTTGTGGAGGAATCTTGAGGAGGGAGTTCTCAAAAATGCCAAGGAGTACAGCATCTTCCATAATGATATGGTAAATCATGTTGTTCTAGTAAGTTTGTTGCAGCCATTGCTTACCTCTTATCAAGATTGGAAAAGTGTTTACATGGACATCTTCTATTTCGATGAGTTGTTGTTTAGAGATTCATTTTTTGATGATTTGTGGTGTATATGTTGCTGTTATATGATGCTACTTGTTGCTCCTCTACTGAACACTTGCTATTATAAATCAGTCCATGAATATGAAAGCAACACCTCTCAGGTTGAGGTAAAGTATGGGCCAATTGTTGTGCATTCCTGCAATGTATATTTTAGTACTTTGGAGGTGAGAGAAGTAACTATTTCTCAGTTTCATATTTGTTGTAATGGAGAGTGCATTGACAGTTATATCAGTCCTAAAAGTAGCAAAAAACATATTTATATCATTGGGAGAAGTTGCAGGAGTTTCAATTTTGTCTTATCTCATGCTAGTGCATTTGACAAGTTTACTAAATCTTTGTGGGAATATGTGGATCAGTTGGAGTATGAGAAAGAATGCATCAAATACTTACATATCCAAGAGCTCAGATTGCATAGATATTATTGTTTGATTCATGGTATTGGTAGAAATGAATCTGAGTTTTCAATTTTTCACAATGTTCTATGTCAAGAATTGTAACATCTCACAGGTACAGGATCAAGGCTTTCTATGCAGTATAACATAATTTGGAAGCATCATGGTTTTAATTGCTTGAGGACAAGCAATTTTGAGGAGGGGAGATTTGTCATGTCCCCTTTATAGTAAAAATAAATTTGTGGAATTAATAGTCCATTCCTATTTTCCCATGGGCTAATGTAAATCAAAAGGGAAAATATTTTATTTAATATTTTAATTGTAGTCCCGCAAATTAAGGATTTATTATTTTCGGGAGCAATTAAATATTAAATACTTTAATTTATTTGCACAAGTGGGGAATATGAGGTGTAATTTAACTCCCAAGAGTGATTTAGGAGATCTTATGACAGGTTCCTAAAAATAGTTGATTTTATGACAGCTTGTAAGAGGGGAGTTATTTCTTATTTTTAGCCAAGAATCTTGCATGGATTATGACACGTAAGCACCATTTGAGGAAATTTGTTGGAAATTAAATTATTTTAATTTATTTTCCAAGAGAGGGACGTTTGGATCTGTAGCTATTATAAATATGCAAGTATTTTCTTTCAGAAGGGCTTTTTGATCATTTTACAACCCAAATTTCTGAATTTGAGCACTTGTGCTTGGATTTTCTTCAGTGGACGGAAACCCATTGGAGTTAGAGGCTTGTGGATGAAAACCCATCAGTCTCAAGTGATCAGAGGATGAAAAACCTTTGGTTATAGAGAGTAATTCCATCCAGGGATTGCATTGGGCTTCAAAGGATTGTGCAGTTTCGGCAGTTTTACAGTATTGTGTTTGCAGGTTGTTCTGTTGCAGTTTTGGTGCTTCTAGAGGTGTTGTTTGGTGCTGCTGTTGTGTTTCATGTGTGTTGCTGTATATTTTCTATTTTACATCTATTCCAGGTTCCAGAGATCATTCCTTGCACACTTGGGAGGTGTTGTGGTGATTTTGGCAGTGTTAAGTGACTTTCCCAGTGTATATTTCGGTGTAGTTTGAGTAGTTTGTTGTGGGTTTTATTTTATTTGTTGCAGAAGTTTTCTATTATGTTTATCAGATGTATCTAACCTACTATCAGGTGTTTACAACAGAAATTTCAAATAAATTGAGTTTATGGAGTTTGCAGTGATTTTGGGTGTTATTCGGTGTTCTTAGTTTTGTGGGTTTTGCATAAAAATTGTTGTATAAACTCATATTGCTTGTTGCTATTGTAAATCAGTGTCTTAGACCTGATTACATGTTATCACATTAGAAATTCAATGCAAAACTATTTTGGAGAAGTTTCATGCTTTTGGGTGTTAGTTCTGTGTAAGACTAGCTTGCTAGTCTTGGTGAAATTGTTGTATGTTTTCGGTGAAAGTAATTAATTCATTTCAAGATCTGATTTTAAATTGAAATATTTCAGTTGGGTACATTACATTGTTGCTAGATTCCAAGCTAATCCTAGAGAATCTCATGTCATTTCAATCAAGAGGATTTTTAGGTATCTAAAAGGGACAGTTGAGTATGGTTTGTGGTATCCTAGAGATCATAATTTCTTTCTTCATGCATATACAGATGCGGATTGGGCAGGAGATGTGGATGACTGGAAGAGTACCAGTGGTGGAGCATTCTTTTTAGGGAAGAAATTGGTTTCTTGGCTGAGCAAGAAATAAGAGGCAATATCTCTGTCCACTCAAGAAGCAGAATATATTACAGCAGCAGGTAGTTGCACTCAAGTATTGTGGATGAAGCAAATGCTAAAGGACATCAGAGTGGAGTATAAGGAACCTATCACAATCTTCTGTGATAATTCAAGTGCAATAAACATATCAAAGAATCCGGTGTTGCATTCAAAGACTAAACACATATCCATCAAGTTTCATTTTTTGAGAGAGCAAGTGAACAAAAATGAAGTTAGATTGGAGTTTGTGCCTTCCAAGGATCAAATTGCAGATATTTTTACTAAACCTCTACCTAAGGACTCTTTTGAGTATCTCAGGGAGAAGTTAGGGGTTATTGCCCCTCCAGTTCTGAATTAAGGTGCACTGGTGTGCATCAGTCTGGTGGATATCACAGTCATATCTTGTGGTCTGGATTGATGATGGGAAGTTGCTACTCAGGGGGAGTGGCTAGCATGGATCTGAAGTAATGCAAGTATGTGCCCTTTGCCATTGATGTCAATGGGGGAGAGAAGACATGTGAAAAACAAGTGGTTTCTGATCAAAGGGGGAGCAAGAAAGGAAGAGAAGACATGTGAATGGTTGTTGTTGATAGGGGGAGTTGTGTCAGTAAGAAAAAGTTCTTGTCTTGATGGTTAAAACAATTTTTCACATCATATGTTGCCATCAATGACAAAGGAGGGGATTGTTACAAGTATGGGCCTAACTGGTGTTGTCACTAATGTCAACATACTCTTGTTGCATTAATGATAAGGATTGGATGAGCTGTGTGCTAAGGATATTGAGAAAATTAGTCCTAATCAGGAACATAGAAGAACAGTGAAGACAATGAGGTAAATATCCTAGTTAAGATGAAGATCAGAGGATGTGCTTCAAAGGGTTTGTAGATATGTGTCTTAAGATGATCCAATAAATATTTTAGAGGTCCGCATGAAGATCTGAAGAAGTTATGGCCACTTAAATAAAACTGGTTCTGGCAAATGTTTAGAGGTGACAATGTGACACAACTAGGTCCGGTGAGATCTGGAAATGCAATATCCTATTCTACGGATTTGGTGGAGTTTTTAGGAAGTCCATGTGAAGTGACAACTCAATTGGTTCATGGTCTGGAGGTCCACAAGCATCTATTCCATTGTGACAGTGATGACAAACAGTGTTCTTGAGGTTTCGGATGAAGGAGATAACGATTTCAGTAAGCAGATGTAGTGTGGATGTTCTTGGTGATTCAGGCAAGCTTGTGGAGGTCTTTGGATCATCTCCAGTTCATGTTGGTGGTCTACATTGGAGTTTGAGCTCGCAATTGAAGAATAGCTTCTAGATGATGATGTTCTTCCTAACTCTGGCCGACCGGATGAGTTAACATCTTACGAATGATCTTGAAGATGTTATGTGAGGATTGGCGTGTTCCTAAATGAAGATTGAAGTCTCAGATCTGTGTGGCCGACAGTGTGTTGACCCGTGTGGAGTCTTTTTGTAATTAGTCATGTTGTATTTATGTATTTGTTCTGTAATGTATGCTGACTTGGATGATTATCCCTAAGTCGATGTCTTGTATAAATAAGGAATTGTAAAGTCATTTCAAAGTGTCTTGTGGAGATGAGAGTGTGGTAGAAAGGCGGAAAGCGAAAAGCAGAGTAGAAGTGTTGGGCTTAAATGCAACTGACTCAAGCATGGTGAAGATGCTATTCTTTAGTTCAAGTATGTGATACTTATTATTCTGTAGATAGTGTGTAGATTGTAGGCAGTGAGCCTCTTGTGAGCAGTGTGCTCGGGCAGTGAGCCCTAATTGGCATGTGCCATTTGGTTCTTTCTATTCTTCTAATAGAGAATACAATCTTGGGTTAGTCACCCCATGGTTTTTCCCTTAACCAGATTTTCCACGTCAAAATCTTGGTGTCTCATGTGTTAATGTGTTTCTGCTTTTGATTTAATGCATTGTATTTCCATGATTGATTTATTATTATGCTGCTGAATTACAAAGTCAATTTAAGTGTTTAATTGGAAGAAAGTTTTGGACAATTGATTCACCCCCCCTCTCAGTTGTCTATCCTGAATCTAACAACCCCCATCAAAGGCATAGAGATATGAATCGTAAAGGACACACCATACTCCATTGCCCTATGAACTTCAAGAGGTGTCTCCGCAACTTGCATCATCTGAAAATAAAACAACATTGTTAGAATATATTAGGCTCATGATTCAAGATTCTAGTAACACCTCTTTGCATCTTAGAATGTCTCCGTTTTGACTCTATCTCTAGATTTTCCATCTCATGTGGTGGATTTTTGAATTTCACTTTTGATTGTCATGCATTCTATGGTGAACTATCTTGGCTATTCAACTAGTTGTGAACTCTTGTGAAGATTTGGCTCTCTTGGTGATATACTATAGCTCTTTATTATGCTTCCTCATGTCTCCATTGTTGTTGTGCTCTTTTGGTACATGTTTATGTGAGTTCTTGGAGGATTTTGTGCTCTCTTTCATCTCAAAGAATATAGTAGTATTAAATGAAGGGTCCTCATTAGACTTAGGTGGGTTAGATGTAGGATCAGAAGTAGGGATGGAAGAAATTGAGCCAATAGGATTGACATAGTTTGTAGGGGAATGGGTTAGTGTAGATTTGAAGATTTTGGTTAGGGGTGACTTGTTGCCCCCATAATTAATACCTAAAGCCTAGATGATGTTGGACTCAATTATATGCTATATAAGATGTCATAGGCTCGTGCCCCTCTCTGGTGTCATGTCCTGGGGTCTAATTGGTGGTAATTGGATGAGTTTATTAGAGAAAATTTGTCAAAGAATAGTGTGGAGGGGATCAACAAGCTTTGGTAGACATGTATGTAAAATGTGGTAGCATAGACAAGGTAGTGAGTTGTTTGAAAAGATGCCTCAAAGAAATGTGGTCTCATGGTGATGTCCTTGTCTATGCATCTGCTTGTCATGGCATTCCATGAGACCACATTTCTTTGAGGCATTTTTTCAAATAACTATATTGTAATTGAAATTTTGTCATCTATCAACATCTAGTTATTAGTTATGCAATGTCTAGTAATGCTTTGAGTTTGAAAGATGTGCAATGCAATGTAATCAACGATATGAATATAAAATACAAAAATCTAGTAAGTACAATTCATTAGTTAAACTATTTATTTTATTACCTGAGTGAAGCTTTGAACTCCACCGCCACTAGTAGGTGTTGCCATGAAATCTCCAAGATTTACCTATTCAACATCCAAAATCAGATATTAGAATACCATTCATATAACAATGTTATTCACATGTAATATTTATAATTGTTTACTAGTTACATACCCCAATAGTAGATGTCATAGTGGTGCAGGGGCACCTAGAAAATCATGTTTTCTTTTGTAATAAGGTCTATTGACCAATGCATTTTTATTTCAGTTTATGTCTAGGTTCATTTTGTAAGTCTTAAGTGACATTTGACTATTTTAATCGCCTAATGCTAAAAATAGCAATAATGCCAAAAATAGGCCAAAGTGTTTCCCAGCCACTTGGAATCAGTCTCCCAGCTGCTTGGAATGGATTTGGTACTACTCTGGGTGAATCTATAAAACCCAGAGAAATGAATCGAATATACACAGATTAGGGGTTGAGATTGTGATCAATCAGATGATATTGTGATTGAATGTAACTATGCAAATGTAATCAAGCTTTGTTAAGGAGGAATCGATCCTTTTTGTGTTGTCAATTTTGTTTCCCATTCTTTGTAAATACATAACCGTAGCTTTCCTTTCCTTCATGTTTTCCTGTTGTTACCACATGTCGATATGAAGCATTCCACTGATAAGATTTCTGTCAAAATTAGTGGAATGGCTTCATTGTATAAATATTTGTTTTCATTTCCTATTTGTTTCATTGTTTCGATGGCAGAGACATTCTAGTTCGTAGGTCACACACAATAGTTCGCCTAGCATTTTGTATGTGCTAGGGTTCGGTGAAGGCAGACTATGCAAAGGTGCATGGGAGTAGCGGCGTAAGAAACCCTAGTGTTCACTGATGATTGAAATAGGGCCGACGAATGTGGTTCGAATGTATGCTGCGAATGTACATTGAGATTGTATGTGGCGGGACATACAAGTAGCGACCAGGGTTAATGGTGAAATGGTGAATGTAAACCGATGATAACAAGTCAAGCGGTGTGTACGAGTTGATCTATTGACCTATTTGTCTACTTCTGTTGTGCGCTCTGCATCACATAGTGTAATATGCAGGTGGAGAACCATTGAAAACTGCATCAATGCTATGACCCTGAAATTTCATTAAAATCATCAAACTAAATTAGTTAATCTTGCATTTCAAAATGAAATTTAATAAATTAAATTCAATGAACTTGCTAACATTTACCTGAGTATTAAGGCCAAAAGTCTCACTCAGGAGGGCATCTGTCATCACCATCTACTCAGCGATAGATATAGCATGCATACCTGCACCCTGACTATCTGTGGGGTCATAACCACAGGTTGACTCGGAAGCCTGACAAGTATTGGGTGGAACCCTACTCCTCAAACTTGCCCTTGGCCCACGTTGTGCTGCAAGACTGGCATGCTCTATGATGCTTTGGGTCAAGGCACTAATAGATTGAAGTGTCTCGACCTCAACACTCTCCTTCACAATGGAAGGGATAGACACATGCTCATGGGTTGGTCTGGCGAGTGCTCATCTCGCTGGCCACTGTAGGTCAACACATGCCCCCGATCTATCCTATGCTAACCCCCCACCTCTACCTTGGAAGTCCTACATATGAAAATAGCTTGGCACTTTATTTTTGACAAACTCATAGTAGAGTTTCCTCAAAAAGTATTGCGAGACCTCATTATTTTTGCATGGAGGATTGTAAAAAACCATCCACCACCTCTGCCCAAAATTGTCCCTTATCGCTTGGTTGTTGCACCAATGGATAGGGAACCTCTTGCATGTAAGGGGTAGAGATTGATTTGTTTGTAGGTTTGTAAAAATGGAACACAAGTCCAATTTTGTAATTTGTTCATTTTTTACTTGTTCATATGACAACTTGTCTGCATAGTACTCTCTAAATTCTCTCCTCTTTTCTGACCAACTAGATATTTGCTTGCTAATTGAATCTACATTTGACAACATGGATTCAAGAGATTGAGCAAGCGTGGATCTATGCAAGGTTGAAGTTGCAGGATCTTTCAACCTTGCAATTATGTCTTCAATTTGTTTTTATTGTTTTCAATTTGCCCCATTAGATGTTCTTGTGTTCCAGGGGCATGTCGAGGAATGAATGGAGGTGTTTGTTGTTGGGGTTGTTCTTCAACAAGTATTTGTTGTTCAGGTGATTCAAGATTTTTGGGATTTTTAGGAGGAGGAGGAGGAGCATTATCAATTCCTATCAATTAAGGAAATTTACATCAAAAATCAACTTAAACCTACCTATTTAGAAACAAATTCACACAAAAAAACAAATACAACTCACTCTTTTGGCCTCCCTGACGTCGTGGTGGCATTTTGGTGATGAATCAATGAGAATTTGGTGTCAAAACTGGTCTCCAATAATGCAAGCATGCTCCTTAGGGTTTGCACATTATGGGTGCAGAGAAAATGAAATGAGCAAATGAGCACAAATGCAGGGTTTTTTTTTAAATACTAAAACATAACATGCTCACATTATAATGCGAGCGCGTTATGGTTTGGTGTTGCCAAGCGTTATGGCTTTCCATCACCAAACCATAACGTGAGTGCGTTATAATACGAGCACATTATAACACGAGTGTGTTATAATGCACTCGCGTTATGTCTTAGAAGTTTTTTAAAAAAAATTTGCCACTTTTTGGCCCCCCAACTTTTTGCACCCGTCCATAAGAGACATTTAATTAATTAATAATTAAATTAAAGCTAGTTGCATAGTTGAAACTTATAATTAATTTTTTGTTTAATTATTGTCTACTCCAAGGTGTCATCGGGTTACTACTATAACTTAGAAATGCAAGTAATGTAACCCTTAGTATCATATTATCTTAAAAAAAAATAGTTGCATTGTGTTTATGCCTGTTTGTACATGTGTGCATGGGTGGGCATGACATTTACATTCAAAGTAAATTAAAATTTAGCTTACAAAATAAAAATAATAAAATTAGAACTTCTCCAATATTTTTTCCAAATCATTTCTTCATGGATCCAATCTCACAAACCAATAGCGATGTCTACCACCTAACCATGTGGATCCTAGGGGTCCATCCTCTAGAATTCAAAGATCGTCTCATGGGTTGAACAAGTATACTCACATCAATCATAAAAAAAATTGGAAACATAGAAGGGCGCACCTGAACAAGGTTTTTTCAACTTTTGGGATAAGAATAGGTCACTCCTTCCAGTACACATCTTTTCATGTGGGAGGTGACTACTCTATAACATGTTATTCAATGTTCTTTTTTATTAGCATCATCTTCACTTAAGATTTATCCTACATACTAAGTTTCATCTAACTGATGCGAAATACTACAACATTCTATCGAATGAACAATAGGCCAACACTACAAATGGTTTTGCCTGGCTCTTTATAACACCTTCTTTGAACGGACTTGATCTACAACCTACTAGATCATCAGTAGCGTGTAGATTATGAGAGATTTTTAGGAATAGAACTAAAATATTAGCCATTATCTACTTGCATGCTATGAAGGATGGCTAAGAACTTAATTTATCATGCATACTAGCATATCTCCTTGTCTCACCCAAATCATGATGATCTCTTCACCCTTTGTTGTAGATTTGACACAATAATACATAAGCTAATTCTAAACTAATCCATACACAGATGTAACCAAAATCATGAACATATCTATGTTGATCTTTTATGAATAAAACTATACATGAACTATATTAACTATTGTCAACCTCTTTTCTAATTTGATTACATATGGAGTATATATAGGTGCATATCTCCTAGTGCCACCTAACATATGCATAGATTCATGAATAAGTCCAATTATAATGCATACTTTCTCATATTGAGTAGCAAATCATGTGTATCATATAATATACCATGTCCTTAAATACATTATATGCATGATTGTCTCTAATTATATGCATGTCTTCTTACAAAGCCATGCATTCTCTATCTATAGCTAGGTATTATTTGTGGCACATATACAAATAATTATGTTCTAGTGCTAACACATTTTGATAGGTACTACCAGTATTTTTGATCTAAAAGGCATAACAACGTAATAAAATTTGCCCTAAGGAGTAGTAAAAGTGGTCACGTATATGGGTCTTGGGGGTTTATAAGAATTTTATTATATCCTAAAAATCCATCCATGAAGGACATCTCATGTCTAGTAGTAGAATCTAGAATCATATCAATATTAGGAAATGGAAAGTCATCCTTGGGTGATGCCCTTTTCAAATATCCAAAGTCAATGCATATGAAAATGTATCCATCAGGTTTAGCCACAAGTACTATTATATGTAGGTTATCCATGGGGATTAGTCAATAGGTCTAATGACACTAACCTTCAAAATATTCAATCATTATCAAATTGATAGTAGGATTCATCTTTCTAATCTTTAAATTCATAGGTTTAGTAATAAGCGCAAGAACATTATTATGCATGGCAATATCACTAGATTTTTTAGGCATGACTTAATAAGACCATGCAAATCATTCATTATAATATTGCAATAATGTAAACATATTATTTCATTTGAAAATGTTCAAACACTTTCCAATTTTTAGTACTTTTCTTTGTTAATTTTATTCATCTCAACATCAAAGATTCCACAAATAGCAAGTGTATTTCTATTCATCATATATTATTTAGTGGCTAAAGCATCAAATAAATCTAAAGGATAGTCTACCAAAGGAGAGGTTTCCTCAAAATAAGAACAAGTCTCAAGACCATATGAAAAACCTCTATCATGATAAATCTTAAAAAAATCCTCATAGAGACCCAAAATATTATAAAGGGCCTCATCATTGTCAAGGTTTTTATTAGGGAGTAGTATATGTCAAGTCCATATAGATTAATTCAAGATGTACTAATTGTATATCTAATATTGTGATTAACTACACAAGGGCAAGTGCAAGGAGTTGAGTCCAGTTTAAGTGGAAGAATCGCAAGGGAAAAAATTAGTGGTAGGAACGGGTACCTATTTCGTAAAAATTGTTACCCTCTTAGGAATGAAAGCCCAAACCTAAATTCCTACCCGTAAAGAACATAAACCCATTTAGGTTTGGGCTTCCATTCCTAAATGGGTACCTGTTAGTAATGTGTACCTGTTTTAGAAAGGTATTAATTTTATTTTTCCTCCATGACTACAAAAGTGTCAACAATGGATATAATAGAAATGGGTACCCATTTCTAAATAGGTAGGCATTCATTTTTAGAATGGGTACATGTTTCTAAATAGGTACCCATTACTTTTTAGAATGTGTATCTGTTAATTTTTAGAATGGGCACTCGTTTCATAGCAAGTACACGTTGCTCAAAATTTCAAACTTGACACCCATGATTTTGGTTTGGTTTTAGACTTGGAATAGACTTGGAAACCCAAAATTGAGCCTTGCACCTACAAATACAATGTCATGGTAGCAGCAAGAGTAAAAACTAAATTTGGCATTATGGCTAATGAATTTTTTTTTAGAATTTTGGACCAAATTAAAACCCATTATACATGACAATGTCTAGTTTTCAAATATATATATTTTTTAGTTTTGAACATATTTTCTATTTATTAATTAATCTTTAAACAAAAAACCTCATAAACTTGAAGTCACATATATTACTATTTTTTAATAACTTTTGATTTTGATTTTTTTTTTAAAATTATGTCTCACCAATCTAGAAATAATTCTCTACACAATGAATTTTACTTTTATTTTACAATTATTTTAGGCCAATTTATGTTGGTCATACATGAGGGGTTTTAAAAAATACCTTAATCCTAGTAAAAAATTAATTAAAAATTTCAAAAAAATATCTTGACCAACTTAGCATCATATACATCTTTCCACAAAAGGATTTTGAAAAATACTTTCATTTACTACTTATTTTTTTGGTTGTACATAAACATATTTTGGCCTTTAGTATACTTTTTAAAAAGGCCACTTTTGTACATCCTATACAAAACTAACATTTATCATATGGGTATTAGAAAAAAATTACATATTTGAAAACTAGAAATAAAATCCTACATTTCATATTTTTACACCACGTTAATATTCTATGTGTAGGTGCTTCAACTTTTTACCTCAACTATGCCAAACTCTGATTTTTAGGAAAAAAATTCCTCTTTTTGGCCAAAAAGTAGACCCGTTATCTTGCACTTACTCACAAGTAAACTAAAAAAGATGTTATGTGTAGCTTTTGTATTCTTTCCTTCAATAAAAGAATAGCTCAAACCAATAGCATTAAGCTTATGTGATTACTAAACAGGTTCTAAGATACCTTGATTTTTATTATGGTAAGCAACAAAATGAGGGTGTTGATCCCTTTACAAAATAGCCCAAAGGGAAAACAAAGTAGGCCCAAAACCAGCCAAAACTAGTGCACAAGCAACACACTGACAACACATTAAGATACCTTGTTTTACACCATAACATTTTTTCCATTATATCCAAAATTTTGTTGAATATAAAATCCTTTACCATATTGAATAGCTAGTTGAGAAGAAGATAAAGAACTACAACAAGAATCACTACTTTAGATCCAAGGAAAAATGCACCTTTATGTGGAGGTATCTTTATGAAGAGTAAAAGTTGGTTGACCATGTGTAGTTGGAATGGTACTTATTCATTCACTGTATTGTCACATGAATATGTAAAATCAACAAAACCCTAATCATCTATAGGGCCAACATGAGGAATAGAATACGTTCCCTATCTAGTCATATGGGTATGGTTTATTAATTTATAGGAACAAAAAAATCAACTATTTGAAAAAATATTTGAATAAGGCATCATTGGGTGATGCCTTATTCAAATATCTAAAGTTGGTGCATATGCAAATACAACCATTGGGTTTGGCCACAAGTACCATGTTAGAGTTCCATGGGAATAAATAAATAGGCCTAATGAAACTAACCTTCAAAAACTATTCAATCTCATCTTTCATCATCAAATCAATATTAGGATGCATCCTTCTAATATTTAGTTTCACTGATTTAGCATCAAGTGCAAGAACAATATTATGTATGGTAATATCACTAGAGATGCTTGACATGTCATGATAAGACCATGCAATAAGTCATTAATCTTGCAATAATGAATATATTATCTCATTTGAGAATGTTTACTCACCAATTTTTAGTACTTGTTCTTTGTCAATTTTATCCATCTCAACATCAAAGGTGCCACCAACAACACGTGTATTTATATCCTTAGTAAATGGTTTAGTGGGTAAAATATAAATGATCATCTAGTGAAGGAGATGCTTCTCCAAAATAAGAACAAATCTCAAGAACATATGAAAAATCTCTATCATGATAAAACTTAGGCAGATCCTCATAGAAACCTAAAAAGTTAACAAGACCCTCATCATTGTCAAAGGTGTTTAGAGGGGGTGTAGTATATGTCAAGTCCATTTAGATTAATTTAGGAAGTACTAATTGTAAATCTATGTCATGATGAATTACACAAGTGAACTAAAAAATTATGTTGTGTGTAACTTTTGTATTCTTATAATTAGTAATGGAATAACTCAAACCAATAATGTTAAGCTTATGTGATGGTTTTGTAACATAAAAAAATGTGTACCCTTGCAATTTTATGTTGTGTTTTAACCTGCTTTGGTGTCCACTAGAGCCACTTGAGCCTAACCTTAGCCTATCTCACCCCTCACCAAGGTTTGCCAAATTTCATCACATGTTTAAATTTCTTCTAATTTTTTGGGAATACATGTTGAATATTAGAAAATTTTCCTATGACACAAGCATGACACAAAAACATCTACATGATGCACTGGCATCCCGAAGATTCTAAAATTCAAAATCATTATTTCTCCCACCTTATCATCTGATTCCATCACTAGTAAAACTCATTTAGTAGTGAAACGACCTCTGTAAGTGTGCCCAACCCTTGGATTCTCTCGTCCTTCATATATAAACCAAATTTTAAACTATTTCCTTCTGCTAACTTCAAGTTTTTGGAAAAAAACTCTTGGATCTCACAAAAAGAATTCTTGATGATTTTGGTGCTCTCTCTAAGTTGCAACATCTCTCCTACTTTCAACTCTTGTGGGCTTCATACTTGCAGCTCAACCATTGTGGAGGCTACCTCAAGGGATTGGCATTATTCACACACTGATTTGATCCTCAAGGAGTTTGTAGCCTCCTCCATTGTTTGAGCCGGGTAACATTGTTTCATTGCAAAGAAATAGTGTTATTTATTTGGTTTATTGTATATTCCATTATCTCTATATTGGAAAACTTGTGGTGTATCCCACCACTCTATTTTCCTTTATGCACACTAGGGTATTCTTCCATATAGACCAGGGTTGATACTCATAGTTTTTGTTTATTGTCACTACTGTTATTTTCCTTAAGAAGTAAGAGCACACACTTGTTTTTAATTTATTTCAATATCAGTTTTCCATGGAGGTTGAAAGACCAACATAGAGGCTTGACCTAAAGGAAATCTCCCAAAAGCCCCAACAATTTTCTTTGGTCTTTGTTGTTGCATGTATTTTAAAGAGATTCAACTACATGAGGGTTTGGTAGTCTCTTTCTCTTCACTTTATTCCTTCATTTCTTACTTTAAATATCTCAATTAGTTACTCCATTGTGTTTATCAATAGATTTCATTGTTTGGCTTGTTGTTGGGTCCTCTTTCTGGTTTATTGTGTAGATTGGGTAACTTTCCAAATTGAAACAAAATTAGTTGTTCAAACTTTTCTTTTTTTTATTATCGTATAGATGACAATGCAAGACACTGGCATCCTAGGCTGAGTCTCTCCCCTTCTGGTGCCAGGTGCCTCTTCTATTCCTCTTTTTAGTTCTGGATTTATTTATGTGGTTTAACATTTAAATTTTTATAAATTAAAGTTTTATTGTTGTACCTTTATGCTTTAGCTTTACGAAAATAGTTATTTTCTAAGCATAAAGAAATAATAGGGTTTAGCTAGAGTTATTTCACACTTCCTGATTGGATAGAAGCATAATACACTTCCTTGAAGCTAGTTAGATCCTAGTGTAATACCCTAGAAAATAATTTTAGTTAAAACGTATAGTTATTTTTAATTAAAATTAAGTTTTCTAAATTAAAGGTTGAATAAGTTCTAAGATACCTCATTATTTTATGCCTAAACTTTTTCCATTATATTCAAACTTTTGTAGAATATAAAGCCTTTACCATGTATTGGGTAGCGAGTTGAGAAGACAAATGACTACAACAAGCATCACTAGCTTTAGATCTAAGGAGAAAAGTGCCTTTATTTGGAGCAGTATATTTATGAAGAGCATAAGGTGGTCAACCATGTGTAGTAGGAATGACATATTCCTTCACTTTATTGTCACATAAAGACATAAAATTAAGGTAACCCCAATAATCCTTGGGGTCAACACAAGGAAGAAAATAAATTCTTGATTTGATAATGTAGGTATGATTAATCAATTTGGAAGAACAAAATATTCCCCTTTTTAACTACTTGAAAAAACTGGTAAGGATTATCATTAGCTATGATTATAAAACTTTCATTAATATGAATGAATTTTAAAGGTTGGTGAAGTGCTAGTGGTACAACACCCATGACATAAATCCAAGGACATACTACAAAAATGTTATACACTAAAGAACTAGACATCAGATGGAATATAGTCAAGTGCAATAGGTCCTAGAGTAATAGGTAAAATAGAAAAACTAAGAGATTTACGGACCAAATTATCAAATCATTTAATGGTAGCCTCATACTTTGGTAAGTTAGTAGAATCAACATTGATGTTCCTTCCAAGAAGTCTTTGCTACAAATATTTAAACTACATCCATTATCCACTAAGGCTTGTTTAATTCAAAGACCTCCATATTTAACCATAATATATAATAACCTATGCTCCTAAATAACATGGGTATGAAGCAACTCATGAGGCACAAATAAAATTTTAGATTAATCTTGATGAATCAACTCTAAACTGGTAACAATCTCAGTGGTAGTAACATTAGATGCAATGGTGATTTTAGCTAAATCTTGCCTCAAAATATTTCTATATGTTTTAGATGAATGCATTAAATCCCAGAGAGATATCTTGGCGGGAGTATTCTTAAGTACATCATATCCCTAGGCTAGGATTTTATATTTGTGTACAATTGTAGGATGACTCGACATGATAGTTAATTGCATGGAATGCAGTTATATTACTAGAAAAAGATGGCTTAGTATGAGAATTGAAACATGGAGATGCATAATCCATATGAATAATCAATCATCATGGCATGTAGAGAGTATGACATCACAAGGCCCTATAGCATGTGTAGATTGTCAAAAATGCATTCACCAAGGTTTTAGAATTTTTTTCTTTATTCACTAACCTATAAATCTACCTATACTTTATCTAGGTTCAAATCCATGTGTGTAGACCTATTATTTGTTTGTGTTGACATGAACCTATTTATGGACCTAAATCAATTATTACAAACTTGATCTAGTCGAATATATTCTTGATATTTTCTCACCTAAATTTCTAAGATCTACTTGGCGTAAGTACATACTGTGTTCACAAACACCTTTGGGGACTTTATTGGATTGTGAGGGTCAAGTTTTTCTAGGTCAAACCCCTAGTGGGTAGGCATTACAACTCTAAGAAAAGGTTCAAAGACTAAGCAAGTGTGTAATGGACCCAAGATAATATGCTCTAAGAAATGCTACTAGAATGTTCTCATAAATGTTTTATTGATAAAACCCTAGCATGCTTCTGAATGTTCTATCAATAAAACTCTAACATACCCCTTCATAACTCCTAGATGATAGTCCTTGATAATTTCAAATTAGTGAACAAGTGTCTTTAAATACAAGAATCAAACACACACGTCAACATAATGTGCACTAAGTGGGCTAGAACAATTTAGTGAAGTGTTTGGGAAGGCAGGAATTTTGAATTTTAAAAAGTGAAGGGTTCAGATTCGTGATTACAAAAGTGACTTGAGTCGGGTGCCTATTTGCAAATCTAATCCAAGGTGAAAAACAATAAGTTTAGGAATCAAAGTGTAGATTAGAAATGCAAACAAGGTTGAAATATTAAACCAAATGCAATAAACACAAGATTATACCTCACATACAAATGTAATCCCATCAAGGGAGGAAAGAGCCTTTGCACCCAAAACAAGCTCCTTGACAAAGATTACCCTAGACAATGGATTTAGATGTAAAATGCTAAACAATGTTGCAACTCACTATTCTAGCTCAAGAGTGATTTTGGCATTATGACTTTGCATAGACTTGGATGATGAAAATGGCTTGGGAGAGGTTCTATTTATAGATTTTTGAAAGGGATTTTGATCCAAGGGTGGAGATTGATTTGGAAGATCAATGGTGGAGGATAAAAGTGATATGGAGGGCCTAGATTCAATCTTGAATGAATGGAGGGCTAGGAATAAAAATGATTCTTTTATTCATTTTGGGAAAAGGGGTTATTTAATGAGCATGGGGGTGAAGGATTATTTTGGAATAAAATATTCATATGGGGGAATGTAAATGAATTAAAAATTTATTTGGGGAAGAGAGGAAATAAATGAGTATGGGGTTGTAAGGAGAAATAAATGTGATATGGGATGTTTTTAAATAAAAAATTGACTTATGTGGATTTAATTCACTTTTTTATTTGGAAGATGTGGGGAAGGGTGTTAAACAAAGTTTGACCACCCAAATGAAAGGGTTAGAATTAATTAAACAGGGATTTTATTTAATTAATCCTAGGGCTATGATGAGGTAGGCTAGGGTAGGCAATTAAATAATAGCTATTTAATTGTCTAGGGTAGGGATAGGGTAATTATAGGCTGAATTAATTAGTTAACATGGTTTCAACTAATTAATTGGATTTAGAGAAAGAGGGGAAATTGATTTAATAAATATTTGCATATTTATTAAATTAATTGGCTAAGATTTAGACTATTGAATTAATGAAAATAATTCAATTTTTGGGGATAGAATGGTGTGAAATTAGAAAACGAAAGGGTTAATTCATTAAATAAAAATTTAATTAATTGGTTAGAAGGGAAATTGGTGTGTTTAGGGTTGTATGGAGTCGATTAGATGGTAGAAGACATTTTTAGGTGTCTACACAAAGATAAATATATAGAAATCAATGATGAAAAATTTGGGATATAAAATATCATGAACTAATTTTACACAGAATTATACCCACTTATAAATCGATTATTATATTTATTATATTGTAATCAAAATAAAACTAAAACATAAGAAAAAAGACAAGTATACAACTTTCACTATTACAATATTATATAAACAAAAATAAAGATATTATTGTAAATATGTAATTATTTGATGACAAAAACAGTAATCTAAAAGCTAATTCAAGTCAAAACAAGGCCGCGTTGCAGCGTAGTACCTGCCAAATGCTGGCAGGGCAGTTTTGTCTTTTGCACAAATTAACCACATCAAAACCTGCTCCCTGATTCTCTCGTTGTGCTCAATTTAATCGCTTGTTATTGAAATTATTTATTTGTTAAATTTGAATGTTTCTCATAAAAACCGTTAGCAGAGCGCATTAACTTTCATCTTGAAATTTACGCCTTCTCTCGCCTTGGGAAACCCCTGGGCTTTTCTGACATCCTGTAGCCCTAAACCTGTGCGAATAGCAATTTAACAAATCTGCTGTTTGTTATCCTCCGTGCATGTTCCCGTTTGAAATTTAGGATGAAAGATTAGCCACAACAAAATATGCTTGATGATTTCCCAGGAGTGGAGAGTTTAATCACGGGTTAAAAAGAGCCTCGCCGCTATAGTTCCATCGCAGGAACTAATAAATATTGCTCACCTATTCCGGACTTTTCTTTCTCTATTAAAAAAACCCTAAATTATCCTTCAAAAGCTTTTTTTAGTCTTGTGTTACAATGACTCAACCTACCTAGAAAGGTCACGGTCACCCTTAATAAAAAAAAAGTGATGCGAAAAAGATAGGTCAAAGACACAATAGATACTCTCGTATATTATACATGGTAGACTAGAATAAAACAATAAGAAACTTTCAAAACTATGGGTTGAATTCAAAAGCTTTTTATATCTTTCTTGCACGGGAGCAAAGATGTTCATTTTTTCTTTTTTAAAGCCCAACATTTTGTCGGTATTAAAGCGCAAGCGCACACATGTATAATTATATTAGGTTTGATGAGTCAATTTGGTTATTTTGTTTGTCTTCACTTTAAGGTTTGATGCATTCATTATATTAATTTATGACTTCCCATGTGATAAACTTAAGGAGTTGGCCAAAAGATGACATGAGTTTATATGCTCACATATATTTATTCTATCATGTTATGATTTTAAGGGAGGTTGATGTGTTGTAATGGCGTGGTTGGAAACCCTAATGATGTTGATGGTCCTGGCACTACAAACAATGTCACAAGTATACAGAATGATGAGCCACATTCAATTGTGGCTCTTATCATGCTTTCTTGCACGCTTGTTCCTAGATTTGAGTCTTTTGACCATGTTATTTGAGTTGAAAGCTTTTCTGTGGGGTCAAGTTAAAGATAAGAAAGTTTGGTAATGTATAGAAACAAACTATTAAATATTAGGAAATTCCCTTGACAAGGATATTTGTATGGAAAGAGATGGGTGAAGGAATTAGGAAAGTGAGACAAAAAGAATGCATTTAAAGTCAATTATCATGGGATTGAAAAAGGGAAGATAGACATGTAAAACTTCTCTCATGTAACTTTATGGCTAACTTTAGGGGCCCATAGTCCCCTCATGGTGAGGGTACTTATAAGAAGTAGTTTAGCGGGGAATTTTTGGTAGGTCAATGATCGAATAGTGGATATACATACCTGGAAGTTTCACATGTCAATGGAGTTGGGTAAGAAAAGAAAGGTGTCTTATATATTTGTAAAGAAATAAAATGGATTTTTCGGTAGGTCAATGATCGAATAGTGGATATACATACCTGGAAGTTTCACATGTCAATGGAGTTGGGTAAGAAAAGAAAGGTGTCTTATATATTTGTAAAGAAATAAAATGGATTTTTTTTTAGAAAATTAGGTTTAATGAATAGGGTGATCAATTAATTTAATTTAGAGTTATGATAAATTGTATAATAGAATTTAAAATATTGAAAATAAATTGAAATGAAAATATTTAATTAATTTTGGTAGTTGATGGATAGTTGAAATGAAAATATTTAATTAATTTTGATAGTTGATGGATAGTTGAAATGAAATATGAACTAGGTTGCTCTCAAGATAGAGTTATGATAAATTGTGTAATAGAATTTGAAAACTTAGAAATAAATTGAAATTAAAACATTTAATTAATTTTAGCAATTGATTATGTGGAGAGGTATAAGTAAACTGGTAGCAAAAGGTGGAGTGTAATGGTATGAGTGTGTTAACAAAAACTATTAAAGAACCAACAAACAAAAATAATAAAAACTAAAACACAACAAAAATATAATTTTGAAAGAAAAACCTAAAACTATAAAATAGTTGTTAAGTAAATAAAATATAATAGAATAACTCTTAGGTAAATAAACTAATTATAAAATAAATCTTAAGTAAATAAAATAAAATAAAATAACTCTTTGAATAAAAATATAATATAAATATCATAAAGAAAACATTGTTTAGATAAATATTAAAAATGATATTCATAAAGAAAAAATTAGTAATTCCTAAAGTAAAAATTAAAGTATTTTTTTTTCATTTATCTTTTTAAAATTTGAGAATAATTTTTAAGATTTATTGTATTATTATTGAAAAATAAAATAACTCTTCAATAAAATATAAAGTAAATAATGTTTAAAATTAAACAGTTTTTAAGTAAAAGTTAAAATAAATAATGATTTCAAAATGTTACTTATTATATTTTTATTTATTGAAGTGCATAACTATTTACTATTTAATTTATCAAATTACTAAATAATTTTATAGTTACTATTTTTATTATAATAGTAAAAATACCCTTTCAAATATAAACAAAGTAAATAAAGAAATAAGAATGTAAATAATTAAAAAAAAAATCTTATGTAGTTCTAAAGTAAAACTAACATACCTATCTTTTGAAAAATCTATTTAAAAGATGACAGAGATATCATTCTTGAGGCGCCTACTCTTCGAAAATCTAATAAAAATAGGTGCCTTGAGAATGATATCTCTCAAGGCCTTTACATAGATTTTTAAAAGATAAGTATGCGCTAGTAGATAGTTTTCTATTTTTTTATTATCATTTTAAATCGTAACTTGGAATTGCAATTTTTTATATGTTTTAGAAGCCAAATGATGAAATATGAATTGGGTTGTTCTCAAAATTTAGTGGATCTATTCCAAACACCACAAGTTCGATCCCAAGTGTCATAAATATGATCTTCCATGTAGATTTGATCTAAATTATTTAATTTTTTTTGGCAATTGGTAGATAGTTTTCTATTGGTTTGATTATAATTTTTGAACCATAACTTAGCATCTCTATTTTTTATATGTTTTAGAAGCCAAACGATGAAATATGAATTGGGTTCTCAAAATTTAGTGGATCAATTCCAAACACCACAATTTCGATCCAAAGTGTCATAGATATGATCTTCCATGTAGATTTGATCTATGTTGTGTAGATCATAACTAACGAAATGTACATTTTTGAAACTTGCTTTCCCTAATCTCTAATATTTGATAAGCTTGTAAAGATTGTGGTGTTTATAAAACATTCTAGGAATCTACCAAATCACTATGGTCAAGTTCTCCTAAGTTAGACCCCTAGATGAGAAGGCTTTATATCTTTAAGAAAAGATTCAAAGATGGCATACATAAGCATTCAAGTAGACTAAATGCAAATGATGTGGATCTAGTGCTTTGTCCCTATAGAAATCAAAATATGTTCTCATAATTTTCTCCTTATTGTACCATATGAATTAATTGCACATTGGATGACTTTAAATACCATGACATAGAAACATATCACACAATGTGTGTTAAGTTGGCTCATAACAACTAGTACAAATGGTTGGAACTTTGGAATTTTTTTTTTTTGGTTTCATTCTCATATGACATGATATCAATCTTGAGTGGTGTGGAAATGAACATAGGAAGCTTACTGATAATTTTGAGGTAGGGAATGAATATATAAAAATGTGTAGAATGGGCTTAAATAAATGAGGGGTAAATGTTGAATGTGTGGGAATGAGTGTAAGTGGGAGAAAATAAGGATGTGTAGATATCAGGGCATAAGATAATGGCACGATAAGGCTAATAAGCATAAGATATAATAAGCATCATAAACATGAATCAAAATATAATGAGAATCATAAATATAGGATGTAAGCATGACAAAGATCTTAAGGCATGAACATGGAATCATAAGGATGATAAGCAAAAATAGATCATGATAAAGACAAGCATAGTGATCCTTATATAGATTGAGGAAAATAGGAATTGTAAGATCATAATTTGAAAGTGAATAACCCACATGGTAGGTAAAAGGCATTAGAAATCATGAGAGTGATCGTGTAAGGGTATACAAGAGAACATGAAAACATAAGCAAGAATAGGTTCAAACTGTGGCACAAGAGAAATTATAGGTGTTAAAAATGATAAAAAAAAAACATAAGAAAGATGCCCCCAGGTGGGGAACAAAGTATGAATAATAATATAGAAAGTAAAATAAAAATGGGTAAAACACAACAAACATAGCATAAAGAAATGGCCAAATTGCAACGATGCACAATGTAAATGGACAAATAAGCAAGGAGGATCACAACATACATGGAATAAAATAAAGGAAAAAGTAATAAAGGAAATCACAAAGTGTGGCAAGGAGAAATGAGAAGGTCTATCTAATGAAGTCATCCCCTTCAAGTGTGTTTATTATATACTTAGAGGATGTATCAATGTAATGAAAGCACCATAGGTTTATCCATTTTATTATGAAGTGTACGCTCAATCTTTATCTTCTTTTTATCTATAAAATCTTGAACTTTGTGTTTCTATTTGATTTCTTTTTATCTATAAAATCTTGAACTTTGTGTTTTTATTTGATGCATTTATCCATAGAATGTCCATCTATACAATGATAAGCACAAAAATATTTAGCCCTATTTGGTGCAAGCTTAGCCATATCTATTGGCGTAACTGGATTCAATAAATTAATAAGATTGTCTTCCAAAATTTATTCTAATACCATATGTGGAGGCTCTCTTAGTGTAGTGAATTTTCTAAATTGATTTGGTCTTAGTATTTGTATGATGATCATCATTAGGTATATTCTCATTGTCCTATTTTTTAAAAATGGAAATGATGTTAATTCATGGGCAAATAGGTAAGTGCTAGAAATATGATGATATAAAAGAGGATCTTATAATTAAGCATGCTCGTATTTACATACATTCACACATAAACCTAAAATGAATGATAAACCTTGGGAAACTCTTGTCCTTTGATGAGGGTAAGTAAATCATCAATAAATATACATTGAATTTCAACATACCATAATGTAGATCTCTGATATGTAATCAAAGATTGAAATCTCATGATACAATCTATAATTGTTTCATGTTTTGTTGCTTACATTGCATGACTTGTGTGATAGGTGTCTTAGGCTCAAAATTCTAATGAAAATATTTCACAAAAGAAATAACTAACTCCCCAAATGTAGTGATAAAAGCATGAAGCAATGAATAAAACTATGCAAAATCATGACCACTCAAGCTTGTTGGAAATAATTTGGCAAGTGATTGATCCTCATAAAAATAAGCAAAGCATATAGTAGTGAAAGTCCTTAAATGGAGTAGTGGATCACCTTTACCATCATACTTTGTAAAAAAGGTGTCACAAATCCACTTGGTTAAAAATAAGTCAAAATGTTATGTACCAAGGGATTATGGAATATTTCAATAGTATCATCTTGTAGTTTAGATCTTTGCCCAAAGTATCAACATACTATTCTAGATAGTCAATCCTAGTGATGAGATAGTTCATATTTGTTATGTTGGAAATTGTCCTCCTGCATGGAATGGCACAATTTCTCATGGTTTAGCTCCTCTCCTTTGGTGTCCTCTTCCCCCTTTTGTTTTTGGCCTACCTAAACCATGATTGACCTATATCTAACTAAAGAAATGTCGTATTTTGAAGCAACTGTTGACTAAACCTAGGAACTAAGTTTGGATTTTGGGTATCTTGGACCTCATAAATGTAGATATTAAGTGGAAATCAGGGTCTGGACTAGGGTGCCCGTGCGCTTGTCTTGCCCTATTCTCTTGGATCCTAAATTTTAGGGTGGTGTTGACTTGTGTCGTGCACCTCGGGATTCTAATTTCAAATTTTGGTTTTCACGCAATGTCAACACATTATTTAAAATATTTGAATTTCTAAGGTTAGGTATTTAAAGAGAATTGAAAATCATTTTATCACACACAATCTATATGTAATCTTACTATGACAAAATTCTACTACTTTTTCCATTGAAGATCAGTACTTTGTTGAAGCTCTTGGAAGTTATTTGAAGTTGCTATCATGGAGATATTCGTTGGAGATTAGGAATCAAGATCTTGACTCTATCTTGCTCTTCCTAGGGTTTTGTCAAGCCCTTTGTATGATTGGGAGAAGGGTTGAAGCCTCCAACTTAAGCTTGGAAATCCTCAATAGATACAGCTGCCTCACCTTCTTATTCTACAAGTCTGCATTGCAGTCATCTCCTTGAGATGATGTAGTTGATGTTTCCTTGAGTAAAGCAATGTGTTGATCTTTCCTTGATGCTTGAGTCATCTAGGGATTTACATTTTTTGCATACACATATGATTTATGAGCACACACATCTGTAGATCTTTATCATTGGCTATTGTTGAGGTAGAAATACCAAAGACAGGGCTTGACTGAGGCAAGCTCCTATATAGCCACAACCATCTTTCTCCTCCTTTTGTATGTGCAGGTCATATTCGAAAAGATCTAGCAAAAAGGGGTGAAAGAAAGACAAGTATTGCAGATACAATTGTCACATAATTTTGAGTTTCAGGATCACAAAATAATCAAGACACTAGGGCGGGAGCCCTAGTCTAACTAGGCACTTAGTTCTAGATTTGGAACCCTCTATAGACACTCAAACATCAAGTACAAGATATTTCAGTCACCAAAAACTTTTTGGACACTAGGGCAAGCACCTAGTCTAACAGGCTCTCAGTTCTCGGGTACATACTCTCTATGATCCGTGCTCTGCATTTCTATGATCTGTCTATTAGTATCTGTGCCAGAAATTCATCTATTATCACATACTTTGCAATTAGGGTTTCATGCTAGTTGAGTGCTTGAAGCATGTCAAAACCTAATTGAATCATTTAATCAGTCACAGCAAGCATATAAAAGGCAATAGGAATCAGTAGCTTGATCCTTCGTAGTGAGCAAGATCGATTCCTATTTCCCAATGTGTAATGAGGAAAAGAGGGGCTTGATTCGGTTTAGGTAAACTATCATTGTCCCACTTTTTATACCAAATATTTTGGTGAACCCATGCTTTAAAGAATTTTGCATCCTTTTTAACATCAAATCTGAAATATTTTGTTGTCCTAAGTTACATTTAGATTGTAAAACCTCTTTTATGAAAAGTGTATATATTGAATCTTGCTTGATATCTTTAGCTTTTCATTAAAAGAGTTTGAAATTATAACTTTGTGACTTGCATAGTGATATCTTGTTTCATTTTCACAAAGTTCATGCTATCTTGTTTTACATTTAAGTCTTGTGTTAATTGGAACATGTTATAATGTCGGACTACTTTTTACAAGACTTTAATGTGTATGATGAGCCATTTAGTTGTGATGACTTCAATATGTTAGATGAATCCCTTGAGGACTTTATCTCTATTGAATATTCCACTATGAGTCCTAAACCGTCGTTGTTTCAAAGAATAGTAAATGCAATCTATGTTCCTAAACCTCAAGAACTTGTGAAGCCAAAAATAGTGGTCAAGCTATGTTCGGATCTAGCTTAACCACAATCTGAACTAGTTTTCACTATTAGAGGTCTTTTGCCTTCTTCTCAACCTCATGATTACATCTATAACTATGCTAAACAAATAACACATTGAAGCCAACAAGAAAGATCACAACAACCTAGTCATACTATGGTGTTTCATACATATAATACTCAGAATAAAAAACAAAGCAAACAACAATTGAGCATTCCGATATCTTTACCAGCTTCTCAACCTATGCTTCCTCAAGCATCTTGTTTAACACATAAAATTGGTCAAGATTATGTTCTTGTTGAGTAGCTTCGAGCTACTCTTGCTAAGATTTCTCTTTGGGAACTTATACAAACTTTGCCTACATACCATGGAATGCTCCAAGAAGCTTTACAAAATGTGATTGTACCACCTATTGTCAAGCTGAATGATGTGGTAGCTCTTTTAGATTGTATGCATGTGACAAAAATAGATATTTTGTTTCAACAACATGAGTTACCTTCTGTTGAAGTTCAAAATCAATATGATCCTTTAATCTTCATTGCAATAGACAAAAAACTAATTAAGCACGTTATGATTGATAATGGATTGGCTCTTAATGTTTGTGGTATTAATCTGTTACATAAGATTAAGATTGATACTTCTTTGATTAAACCAGATAGAATTAGCATTCGTGGCTTTGATAATGTTGGAAGACAATCTATAGGCACTATAACTTTACCTGTACAAGTTGGACCTGTGACTTTATCTACCTTGATTCGTGTCATGCCTAGTTCCTTATCATACAACACGATTCTTGGTAGACCTTGGATTTATGCATTGGAGACAGTTCCATCTACCCTTCATCACTCAATCAAGTTTATTTATAAAAATAAACTTCATACTGTTGAAGTTGATCTTGAACTAGATAATTGTTTACATATTGAATTACAAAAGCAAGTTGTTCATCATAAGATTCTAAATAACTTGAAAGTTGATCCATCAACTCCTCTTGCCATAGAAAATGTTGTGAAAGATTCTCAACAATCGAATGCATTCCTTGGTGATGATTGTAGTTCATTAGATTTTACTCTTGCCTCTATGGGAGACTACATGTTTAACAACCCTAATCTTGAAACTTTAAATGTTGCATCGATTTCATCTAAGAACTCTATTCAAAAACCTAAAGTTTATTTGGTAACAAACACAGATAACACTCTTACTTATACTACAGATTATGAGACCTATGAGGCTCCACCTTCTTCGAGAGAAATGGCCTCTCTTTATGGTTAGGGATTTCAGATTCTCTAAAGAATTGTGACTATGAAGGTAATGGTTGCGATATTAATCAAGGAATTCGACTACCTATAGAAGTTGCTTCACGACATTACTCCAATAGCATTGGATATAATCCTTTCAAGGAAACCAAAGTCTGTAAGTGTCCTACTCTTAATGTGAACACAATAACAACACTCAATCTAATATTTCTTGAGATGATAGATAGAGATTTTCCTGTAGGAGATATTCCTTTAGATACATTTTCACAAGATGAAGCAATACTTGAATTCTTGGGAGCTTATGACAATGTTCCTCATTATCATCACAAGGGGGGTTTGCCTTATAGTTTAAATATTGATGCGTACTTTGGAAAATCCACTAACATGATAAACATTACTAATAAAGAGTCTAAAGAATCATCACAATCACCCAATCTCATAGACCCCAGTACTTTACTTAATGGAGGGACTATGGAAGTTTTGATGGACAAAGAAAAAAATGAAAAAGTTATACCTATAGGTGATTGTTTAAGTACTAAAGAAAAAGAAGATATGACCAAGTTGTTACATGAATTTTCTAAATTATTTGCTTGGAATTATTTGGATATACTTGGTATTAATCATCAGATTGTAATACATAACATTGTATTACAACTGGATGCTAAGTCATTTAAACAAAAGATTCATAAGATGAATCCTAAGGTTGCATTGTTAGTTAAGGCTAAGATAGAAAAGCTTTTACAAGCCAGTTCTATTCACCCTATTGATTACTCACCTTGGATTTTGAATATTGTGGTCATCGCTAAACTTGATGGCCGTATCTAGATGTATACTGATTTTAGGGATTTAAATATTGCTTCTTTGAAAGATGATTTCCTTTGCTAAACATTGATATGAGGATGGAGAATCGGCTCTGCTAAAGACCATTTATAATGATATTCTACCTTCTACAACTAACTAATTAAGTTAAAAATTGTACCTATACATATGCAAAAGAATATGACAATTTTGAGATTTTGACACAATACCTTTGCCATTAATGTCAAAGGGGGAGAAGAAAACCAGTGCAAAATGGGCAAACACCTAAAGGGGAGTAGAAAAACAGAGTGTACAAAGTAAGGCAGAGCAACACAAGCATTTTTCACAAAGTGTTGCCATCAATGCCAAAGGGGGAGATTTTTGGCAACATAGTCAAGAGACGCTGATGATGATATGATGTTGTCATTGATGGCAACAACCTGACATGTTTGGAGACAACTCCTGAGAGAAAGATGTGTAAAATATTTTGGTCTAGTAAGGTTAGCTTAGCTAGATTGACTAAGTATTGACAACACATTGAGACAATGATAGTGATTCAGTTGGTACTCCTTCACACTTGAAGATTACATTATGTAGTTCTGGTATGTTATTCGTAGCTATCTGGTGAAGTTATGTTCTAGTGTTCAAGCCTTGACTTCCTCCAAAAATCATACTATGATCTGTCTAAGTCTGGGTGAATAGAGATGAGTCAGGAACAGTGCAGTAATCCACTCCGCATTTCTTCGCCATTGAGTATTTCAATTTGTGGTTTAGAGGTGTTGTAAACACAATGTTAACTATATAATTCTAGATTTTCAGCATCTGAAGTCCACCGAAAGATCATCTACAAGCCTTCAAGTTTCAACAGACAATTTGACAATGTTCAATTAAGACAGAGGTAATAGTTCTAAGGTCCGCATATCTCCACACAAGAATATTATGATCTACGGTTTTGAAGGTATCATTGATGATGTCTAATGAATGCTTGATGTGAATTTTGAGGTCTCATATGGTCCGCATTAGAAGTTATGTTATGACATATAATAAGGTCTAAATTTGCATTTTGGGATAAGGCCGACACTCAGATGGATCTTTGTGTGGTAGAGATATATTGCCTAAATCATTATTCTAAGTGAATCTAAATAGGTCCATACCTATATGAAGACCCTTGAAGGTTTTCATTAGTCCACATAACTTCTTATAAAGAATATGAGGTTTTTATATACACGCTTCATCACTTGCAAGCTGACCTAGTTGTGAGTTAAATCATGTTGCGGATATTTATATATGAAAGTATTTAGTGCTGGAAAGGTGTGTGTGTGGGAATGTGGTGCAAATTCATTGTGTATGTGATCTAAGGTAGTGTGAAGAGCAGAAAGGAACAGTAAGGATAGAAAAATAGAGTACATGTAGCAAAGTAGAAAAGTAGGGCATAAATGATGAAGACTTTTGAATCTGTATATTGAGCCTTCAATGGAACTACATTTCAGCATTTTGTAGATGCATTTGTAGCAGTTATCTCTTGGTAGTGAGCAACCCTCTCTTCTATATTCTCTTCTCTTTTCTTGGTAGTGAGCCTATTGTAGTGAGCATTTCTTTGGACAGTGAGCCTTATGTAATTCGGTATTGTTATCATAATATATATTGTGAGCTAACTGTAGTGCCCCCATTTTGGCCTTCTGACATTTTGTTAGTGTTCTTTTACGTTTAGACAGTTTGACACATGTGGATGTTGGATTACTTATTCATGCTCATTAACACTATGGATTTTGGATTAATGTGATGATTAATGATGATATGTAGTACATTGATGACATTTCTGATGATATGATTAGTAGACGATGTTATGACATGATCAATTATGGATTAATGAATTTTGTAGTTTAGCTTTATCATGCTTTATGTGATTATCGGATGACATGATATTTGGTTATTTAGTTAGTGATGTATTACTAATATTGGATATATGTGATGTGTCTTGTGAAGGGACAATGTAGTATTGCTCATCCTGAACACCCTACTATGCTATGATTCCCTATCACAGTGTATTTGATTATATATATATGCATTGTTCAACCCTTGATTTGATGTAGGATGTAGGTACATGACACCGACTCCACCTAGATTATCAGGTCTGAGCGTGTCCTAAATCCAATGGAATAGTGGAAGGGAGATAGCATGAGGTTCCCCTTTTCTGTCAGCCAATTTCCTCAGTTTGTCGTCATTACGTATTCTCATTCATGGGTGTAGTTGTTTACCAGTTGGAGGTTGTCTTCGATATTGGCCATTCTTAGGTATGTTGTTGTTAGTAATTGTTAGATATGTGGTATCAAGTTGTTAGTGTAGTCTAATGATTTATTTTATAGAAGTTAGTAATCTATAAGTAAGGCAGCGTCAATATTGATTATTTTGGTTAAATAATTTATAGAATATTAATTATTAGATTTGAGAAAAAATAATACTAATAATAATAAAAATAATAATGATAATAAAAAGAACAAGGATAATAATGTTAGTTGTAATAAATAAAGTAAGAGTGTCAAATATTATTTAGGATGAATAAATACTTATTTTGTTAAGTGAATGATATTATTTCTTTGCATATATTTATTTATTTATGGGATTGGGTTGTTGAGAAGATCTGAGAATCTCCTATAGTTGGAAAATTAATAGATTCAATATACTAAATGGGGTTGGTGGTAAAGGCATGGTAATAGTGGGAATTTATTTCTCTATCTAATTTTGGTGTTGAGAAGATTATTTGAAAGGGGAAAAATTTTGGGGATGGAACGGAAAGAGTTGGATAGAAATTGGGAAAAGAAGAAGATTTGGGAAATCAATGGGAAGGAGATTTAGAAACTTGATTACAATTTTACGGGTATGTTTATTTTTCCTCTGTGTGTGGGATTTCTTATTTTTGTAATCTTTGCTTGTTCTGGAATTTAATTTTCCTTGTTGCATGATTATAAGAGAGTTCAACCTTCGAATCGCATTCCTTATGTTCAAAATCTCCTATTGCTTATGACTTTGCTTATGATTAGGTCCAATCAGAAGCTTGGCCGAATGTATTTTGTTTTCTGACCATTTTCAAATCATTTGGAGTCGCACCACTTTTGCAATCAATGAATTTTTCCTATGTAGTTTTTTTTCAAGTTTATTTCTCTTTCTTTTCTCTTCCATTCGACAATCCTCCCTGAAAACAAAGAACAACCACTATTAAAGCATGGTTTTCAATCGATTTGTTGTGGCATCATATTTGATGATTGGAACTTGAAATATTAACTTTAAACAAGGGCTTTCTCATATAATCTGCTATAAAATTTTATCTCTTAATACACCCAGAATATCCTGATTTTTGGAATACCCATCTTGAGAATAGTAACTACATCACGAATCATGCAAAGTATATCATTCCTTCTGCATTTAGTCCCGCCATGCGAGTGTCTTTCTTCTAATCTCTGAATTAATTTCTTTTATACCTGCTTTTATTGTCGACAAGTTAGCGTATGGGTCTGCAAATTTAGAAACCCGCTTCAAGAAACTAAATCTAAGTTGGATTTCACATCGGCTATGGTTAAGTGTTGCCTTGGTGCACAATCTTGCACCATTGATCAGATGTCTTAAAAAAAAAAAACCCACTCTTGGCCCACACGCTTGGTGTCCTTAGTTTCATTATTTTTGAGAATCATTTCATTAATCTTTACTTCCAATGATGCTTTCAGATCGTGCCTTACACTGCCAGATAGTCGTCCTTTTTCCTCAGACGAACTGTAGCTAATTCTGCCTTTTTTTTTCCCATTCTGTACTGTAGTATCAATTCAAGTTAAAAAAAAGAAAACTCCTATAGTATTCATTCAATCAAGCAATCACAACTGCTTTCATAATAAAATCTCAGTTATTAAATATGTTCCTCTCTACTCATAACGTATCGATATCGGACGAGTTGTCCCAAATTTCTAGATCCCTCTTTACATTAGAATTTCTAAATCGACCTTATCATTTTTGCAAATTTATTTTCCAATCGATCCTCCTCTAAACTCATTCGTACCCTCAGCAAAAAAAATTTATGATTCCTTTGGCCTCAAAATTTGCTTCATTATTTCATTCAGCCATGACAGAAATGATTTATTTTTCCTTCAGCAAAAATGATTTCTTTTGTGGAAATAAATTAGTATATTACTATTCCCACTATTTAAAAAAAAAGAAACTTACCTGATTCATCCTTTAGTTCTTGTATGTCAAAATTAGATTGATTGCTAGTTTTAGATAGTAAATTGTTTAATAAGCTCAATAGATATTAGTACTGCCATAATTAAATTTGTAGGGATATGAATTTGGAAAATGATTCTTGGTGAATCTAGTTTAATAGTATCTCTAGGTAGAGGTTTCTTTATAAGCTAGTCCAAGGATTAAGTTGGTTGTAAGTAGTGGATTACATAAACAGTCTAGTTCCATTTCTAGTAATACAGAAATTAGTGGTAACATCAATAGCATCATATATAGTTTGATGATCATGAAAGAAGTTAATCTTAACCCTTTACATTGAATTGGTAGCCATTGGGATTGTAGTTAAGTTAGGTAGATTAGCATTATAAGCGTTAAATGTTCATACTATATCCGATGAATCTAGAAATTTATTTAAGTTATTTACCCGATGATTTTAGAATTATAGGAACTCCATAGTCAATTTAGTGAATTGATTTAAGTTAGTAATATTATTAATTGGCTTACTAGCCTTTTCAAAGCAAAAAAGATTTGGAATGCTTTAGTCATAGTTAATTAAACTTTTGAGTTTTTATCTAGTAAGTTGATATTGGAGAATTGTATGCACTTAATATTATTTCTGATTACTTGTAGTCTTATTTTCTTAAGGCCTTGTTATAAAGTGTTTTAGTGTAGTAATTATTGTGTCAAATGAATGTTATATCGTATACAATGGTATTGATGTTGCCTTTTTTTTTGCCATCAGTTTTATACCATTTCTCTCTAGCAAATCTTTGAACTAGTTTAGTGTGGGTTGTTAGCATTGTCGACTCCAGAGACATAATTGATGGGTTCCAAGGTTGTCATGTGATTTAGCGGTTCTTGTTGCATCTGTTTGTATGAGAATTATGTTGCCCATGAAAGATTGTTGTTTGGACCTTGTATGGTATTGATGTGCAAAAAGAGTTGATGTCTTTCTCTTTTAGTGTATGTAGGGCAATGGGGGAAAATTTCTGTCAGATGTAGGGGTTCCAGTTGTAGGTAGGAGGGTGGCTTTCATAGAGGGGCCGGTGCCCAAAGTGGCTACCTGGACAACCCTATGGAAGTTGTAATTAAGTGATAACATAATAATTAATCTAGGAGGGATTAGGTAGTCAAAACACATAATAAGATAATTTTGATGCCTCACCCCTGCCTGTAGCACTCTCTCAGGCTAAGAATGGGATGAGAAGGCCTGGTTGGCAAGATCGATCTCCTTGTCTTCATGAAAGGATAGTCAATTCCGCATGTGTCACCCTATGGGGCTAGTGCCTAGAGCGAGGCTGCCAGGATAACCATAGATGGGGGTCAGCTTCTAGAGAAAGATAGCCAGGATAACCCATACTAGGACCATGCGATGACACACTTCCTACTACAACATGGCTATCTCCCTTATGTTACCTATTGTTCATTGCCTCTAGAGTAGTTATGGGCTATTGTTGGTCAGTGCTTTCAGTGTTGATCTTTGTATCTACTTATTTATACCTTTTGATCCTTATCTTGGTGGGACCTCATTGTTATCTCCTAGCTCAGGGGGTGGACCTCAGGATTCCACATGGTCAGGTGGAAGAGCTTAATCCATTCGTTCCTTGGGCATCTTGGTTCGTGTTTGTGGAAAATGTGTCTTTCCAATTCTAGTACTCCATTTGCAATTCAAAGATTTGAATTATGTTTCTAGAATTGTGTAGCTATGATTTATATTTGTAACTTGATGTATTTAGACAAGAAAGCCTTGTATCAATGTAATCATGTATTTGATCTCATTTGTACTTGTATACACTTTTTTAAAAGAAATGATGTAATTGTCCTATGATGTAACAAAATTACCAGTGGACATTTATAATGTATTATGTAGTCATTGATCTATGTTCATATTTTCTTAATGTAGTTATGTTCCCTAGAGATGTTAGTTGATTAAATCGTTTAAATGATGTAATTAGTTGTTACTTTATCTAGTGATTAAAGAAATTACTTGTTTAGAAAAAAAAATTCCACATTTTATTGCATAGTTTAACCTAACTCTCTAGGGTTGCATGACGGGGCATTACATTTGGTATCAGAGCCAAGTTTAAACACTGGGTACTCTGGTTATGATTGAGCCCATTATGTAACCTAGTGCTTAAACTCTGTAGATTAAATTATATCCCTATTGTCTTCCTCACTGTGTGTATTGAATGGTTCCTTAGTGTTGTGTATATGTGATGTAGATCCCTATAGGTAGAGGTTGAGGTCATAGTAGAGGTAGGGGACGTGGGAGAGGTGGTGGTGGTACACCTCCTCCCAGTTCCCCTCATGAGAGTGCTCATGATGGCAAGGGTCAGAATATGGAAAATCAGGGTCCACCGGAGGGAGCTCAGTTGTGTCAGTTACTTGAGGAGGCCCTTGCCCATCTAAGTCCCAGACAGGAGGTAGAACATCCAGGAGGGGGTTAGGAGGTAGACTAGCCAGAGGCTAGGGAGAGAGAGAGATCACCTAGGAGAGAATTGACAGCCGAACAAGAGGCCACCTTAGCTAGTCATTTGAGAGATCTTTTGAGAGCACGCCATCCCACTTTTGATGGATCTGGTAGTGGATTGGAGGCAAAGACTTGGTTACTGGATTTGGGTAGGTGTTTTTCCATGCATCCATATGGTAGTAACACCAAGGCTAGATGTGCTATTTTGCAGCTCAGAGGCTTTACTTCGACTTGGTGGCATTTAGAGGAGCAGAAGCTACACTTGGAAATTAGTACTGTGTCTTGGGAGTTGTTCTTAGAGAGGTTCAGAGCTCGCTTCTTGGTAGATCATTGGAAGCAGCACCACGCAGATGAGTTCCATGAGCTGAGGTAGATGGCCATGTCAGTAGAGCAGTATGAGTGTATATTTTATGAGCTCAAGCAATATGTGGGCATTGGCGATGATGAGACTATGTTAGTGCAACACTTTATTAGGGGCTTGAATGCCTGAATCAGTGGAGGAGTTCATGTTTTCAAGCCTAAGACTATGGAGGTACCAGTTAAGAAAGCCCGTTTGGTGGAGGAGAATTTGTCTATGACACTTGGAGGTCACACAGGTGTGCATATTGGTAGTGCACCTTCTACAAGTTTTGGATCTCATGGTGGTCACACTCAGGCATCAGGTTCTCATAGAGCTTATCATGCACCCTCAAAGGGTGGACAGCAACAGCAGTAGTACTCTCAGGCCAAACCAAAGAATTCTCAACCTCAATAGGGTAACATATTTCAGAATAAGAAGAACTGGAGTTGGCAACGAGCTAGATGTGATCGTGTTGATCGACCAGCTCAAAGCATGTATTTTGTAGTGATCAAAAGGAGTTATCAGCAGTTGAATGCTCTTCAGTGTGGCAGAGGATTTGCTAGAAGCACAAGGTGTTTCTCTTGTAGCCAACAGGGCCATATTGCTAGACAGTGTTCTCAGAGGAATGCTTCAGGTTTTGGACATAGGCCAGTAGCTTCAGAGCCTACTGTAGGTGATGCATGAAGGTCACACAAAGTATTTGCAGCAGTTGATAACCGCCAGGTAGAGCATCAGGGCACCATGGTGGAGACTTCTGGATTGATGCAAGGTATTAGTTTTTCCATTCTTTTCAATTCTGGTGCTTCTAACTCATTCATTTCTCGTTCTCTTGTGGAGCGTTGCAGTTTAGTGGCAGCAAAGCAGGATATTAGGTGGCAAGTTGAGTTAGCATTTGGGGCTAAGGTCGCAGTTGAGTCATTGGTGCATGGTTGTGAGTTGAGGATTGGTACTCTATCTACCACAATAGATCTTTGTATCCTACCCCTTGATTCTTATGATATAGTTTTGGGTATGGATTGGTTAGATGCTCACAGGCAGTGATAGATTGTCGACATAAGTTAGTGAGGTGTATGGATGATGTTGGTAGAGAAGTTGAGGTAGTTGGTATCCAGAGACCTATCTCCCTACGTATGATGTCTGCTATGTAGCTTAAGAGGTGTATGCTTCAGGGTTGTTAGTTGTTCGTAGTGAAAGTTAATGACTTGGAGATGGAGGAGAGTCAAGAGACATCTCTTAATGATCACTCACTTCTTAGAGAGTATGCTAATGTTTTTCCTTTTGAGATTCTGGGAATGCCACCTAAGCGTGACATTGACTTCAAAATTGATCTTGTTCCTGGTGCAGAACCTATCTCATGAGCTCCATATCAAATGACCACTCAGGAGGTTAAGGAGCTTTGACTGCAGTTGGAGGAATTGCTAGCCAAGGGAGTCATTCGACCTAGTATTTCTCCATGGGGAGCACTTGTGATTTTTGTGAAGAAGGATGGATCTCTACGGCTATGCATAGACTATCGACAACTTAATAAGGTGATTGTGAAGAATAGGTACCCTTTGCCATGGATTGATGATTTGTTTGACTAGATTAAGGGAGCTAAGGTGTTTTCAAAAATTGATCTTAAGTCAGGATATCATCAGTTGCAGATCTTTGAGGCAGATATTCATAAGATAGCATTTTGCACCCGTTATGGACATTATGAGTTTATTGTTGTACCATTCAGATTGATGAATGCCCCTTCGGTATTCATGAACTTGATGAATGACATTTTCCGCACTTACCTTGACAGGTTTGTCCTTATATTTTTGGATGATATATTGATTTATTTGAGGACTATGGAGGAGCATGAGGAGCATTTGCATCAAGTGTTGCAGTGTCTGAGAGAAAATTAGCTTTATGCTAATTTGGTGAAATGTGAATTCTTTTAGATAGAGGTGAAGTATTTGGGTCAGGTTATTTCTAGAGAGGGTTTTGCGAGGGATCCTTCAAAGATCCAAGTAATTATGGACTAGCCTGCACCTACTAATGTTTCTGAGGGTCACAGTTTTATGGGTTTGGCAGGCTATTACCACCATTTTGTTTAAAGTTTTTTGAGGATAGTCCACCCCATTACTTCTCTTCAGAGGAAAGGGAAGAAGTTTTTTTGGTCAGAGCAGTGTCAGGCATATTTTTAGATCCTTAAGGAGTATTTGACTAGTACACCTATTCTGGCAGTTCCTGATCCTACCGAGGACTTTGTTGTGTGTATAGATGCTTCTTTGGAGGGTTTATGAGCAGTTCTGATGCAGGATGGTCGCGTGATTGCCTATGAGTCTCGCAAACTCAAGGATCATGAATTGAACAATCCCACGCATGATCTAGAGTTAGCCGTAGTTATGCATGCCTTGGTGAGGTGGAGGCATTTTCTTTTGCGATATCAGTTTGAGCTGCACAATGATCATCGTAGTTTGTAGTATATTTTTACGCAACCAAACTTAAATGTGAGCTAGAGGCAATGGATGGAGTTCTTGTGGGAGTATGATTTTGAGGTGAAGCATATTCAGGGCAAGGAGAATGTCATGGCAAATGCTCTTAGTTGTTGAAGGCATGATATTTTAGTAGTCTCTCTTGCAGTTGATTTGAGAGGTCATATTCTTGCAGCACTTCCTACCGACAATTGGTATCAGGAGGTGAAGGCTAAGGTTGTGTCTGGTAGACCTTTGGAGGGTAGATTTGCCAGGTACTTTCTTGAGTCAGATGGCCTTTTACGACATTCAGGTCATATTTATGTTCCTAGTTTTGAGGGTCTTCGTACCCCAATTATGTTAGAGGTACATCGGGCACCCTATTTTGCTCATCTTGGTGTCAAGAAGATGCATGTAGATCTTCACTTGTTGTACTTTTGGAGTGGTATGAAGCAAGATATTACAAATTTTGTGTCAAGATGTCTTGAGTGTCAGAGGGTGAAGGTGGAACACTAGTACCCTATAGGTCTTTTACAACCCCATCTTGTCCCAGAATGGAATTGGGACATCATCTCTTTGGACTTTATTGTTGGGTTACCTATTTCTTCCTGTCATCATGATGCTATTATGGTCACTGTGGACAGGTTGACGAAGGCATCTCACCTCTCTCCTGTCCATTCATCTTATAATGCTTCTATGGTGGCCAGAGTCAGATTGCATGGAATTCCTTGTAGGATCATCTCCAATAGGGATCCAATGTTTACTTCAACCCTTTGGACTTCTCTACAGCATGTCTTGGGGACACAACTGAACTTTAGTCCAGCATACCATCCGGAGACTAATGGATAGGCTGAGAGGGTTAATTAGGTCCTCAAGGATATACTTAGGATGTATGTTATGGATCAGCAGAGCCATTGGGAGGACTATTTATATCTAGTGGAGTTTGCATATAATATTGGATATCACAGCTCTATCGGCATGTCTCCATTTCAGTCTTTGTATGGTCATCCTTGTCAAACCCCACTGAGTTGGGATCATCATGAGGATAGAGTTCTTCTAGGACTGGATATGCTTAGAGAGATGGAGCAGTAGGTTGAATGGATTAGAGAGAATTTGGTGGTAGTGCAAGATAGACAAAAGAAGTATGCAAATGCTCATAGGGTGGATCGTCAGTTTTCTGTCAGGGATCGAGTGTTCTTGCGTGTATGACCATGAAAGAGTCTGATCCATTATGGAAAAGGATCTAAGCTCATACCATGCTTTGTTGGACCTTTTGAGGTGTTGGAGAGGATCTGTCATGTTGCTTATCATCTTGCTTTGTTGCCTAGTCTTTCATGCATCCATGATGTGTTTCATGTTTATGTACTCTGACCCTATTTTCTAGATATTACTCATGTTCTTGATTGGACTACTCTACAAGTAGAGGACGGTCAGCTGGCTTTTGAGTCCGTAGGCATTCTGCAGCACAGGAGACTCGCACTCAGGGGTAGAGACATGGAGCAGGTCAGGGTCCAGTGGGATCCTAATGATGAGGCTTCCACTACCTGGGAGGATGCATCTAGGATGCGGGAGTTATATCCCTACCTATTTGCAAGCTTCCAGGAGTAACCCTGATTCTGCGGGGGGAGGAAGTAGTGCCCCCATTTTGGCCTTCTGACATTTTTTTAGTGTTCTTTTACATTTAGACATTTTGACACATGTGGATGTTGGATTACTTATTCATGCTCATTGATACTATGGATTTTGGATTACTGTGATGATTAATGATGATATTGAGTATGTTGATGACATTTCTGATGATATGATTAGTACACGATGTTATGACATGATCAGTTATGGATTAATGAATTTTGTAGTTTAGCTTTATCATGCTTTATGTGATTATCAGATGACATGATATTTGGTTATTTAGTTAGTGATGCATTACTAATATTGGATATATGTGATGTGTCTTGTGAAGGGATTGTAGGAGTTCAGGACAACACTGAGAGGGGGGGTGAATCAGTGTTGTATAAATTTTAACCTTTTGCAAATTTAACTTTCAAGACATGAAGAAAGAAAGATATCATTTGTTACACACATGTGCACATAACTGAGAATGAATGATGAGATTAAAATCTCATGAATAAATCATACACACAAACAGAGAGAAAATCACTTGAGACATAAGAATTGCACAAGTGGAAAACCCTCCTGGGGTAGAAAAACCACTCCAAAACTGCCTCACTGGCTTAACCTTAAAAAATATCTTTACAAGCCTCACTGGCTGATGTGATGTGAGTGTCTCACTGACAAATGACAAATAGTATCACTGACCTATAAGCCTCACTGGCATACTGTGCCTCACTGGCTTTTCTCAATCAATCAGAACAAAAATCTCATGTGCAAGAAGTGATTACTGTTCAATCTGATTTGCACCATTTAAATCAACTCATCTTTCTTTTCAAAAAGGTTTTTCTCTGCATATCATAACTTCATAACATACATAACATTATTTGCTCATCTTTGTTTTCTTCATCAACACACACACATGTTAATGTACCTGAAAAACCATTATATACAATTTGAAAAACCTTTCACATTCTACACAATCATTTTTCATCTGTGAAGAAATTAATTTTCTCTTCATGCCCATGACTATTCATTTTCTTCTTTGCATAAACAATTACATCTTGCAATAAAATTATAAACAATAGAACTTATTGGAATTTCACTTCTCTCTACAAGAATATCTTCTTTAAACAAATATCTTTCATATTTTTGAAACCTTCAATCTGTTCATTTTCCTTCAATCTTTTGATCTTCCCTGCACAACCTATCATAAGAAAACACAACACCATTCATCTTCCTCTTGCTCTGCAATCATTTCTCTGTATCTTCAAAAATAAATCAATCTTGTAATCCATTCACCTTCCATATAATTTTATTAATCTGCCCTCATAAAAACTACTATCCAATTTTGCAATAAAACCTTTCATTTCATGCTCCTCAAAATTTTTCACCTGCAAAAATCTTCAAAAGCAATCTTCAATACAATATGCCTTCAAAAAAAATATTATCCCTGAAACAATCTCTTCTAGATCCTTTTCTCCAAAAACTTTTTGCATAAAAAAATCATAAAAGCTCCTTAATCATTTATTACTCTGTCCATAAAATAAATTAACTTTTTTCATTTTTATGGCACAAGAAATAAAGAATCTCTCTTGAGTTTTAAATTTAGAAAAAATCTTCCAAAAAAAAATCTCCTTAAAAGGTGGCTTTAAAAAATCAACAAATTCCCTTTAAAATCTCCTTAACTCCTCCATTAAAAAAATGCCTTTTTAAAGGGCAATAAAATAGGAAATCAAAAGTTTCTTAATTTAAGAAACTACCACTTATAACTTATTCACATCCTTCACTAAAAAGATAACCGAATCTTTTTATTAAAATCTTTTAAAAGCCTTCTAAAAAATATGAAAGAAAGCCATAAAAGGCTTAGTAGTCGGGTTCCTCCTACCAATTTATAAATATTTGAAATCTTTTTATGCATAAAGCATTCCCCACTCGATGTCTTATAAAGCATGCTTTTCTTAACACATATATGCCTTTTTCTAAATAAGATATTCGGTGCACCTTTTATTGTGGTTTCTTTAAGGCATATAAATCGGGCTACAAAAAGCAATCTCCTTCAAATTTTTAAAATGTTCATTCATTGTTCCAACCCTGATAACCAAGCATTCACATTACCAAGCTCCTGATTAGTGACCTTTAGATGTTTACAAGATCAACCCAAGATCCTGCAAGACCTTTTTGACATCAATGACAATCTGACACCATCAATCTCCCCCTTTGTCATTGATGGCAAAACCACCTAATGCAATTTTTCTTTCTCCCCCTTTTTGACATCTGATGACAAAGACACAAAACTATTTACTCCCCCTGTGTTGAAGTACACAAACAAATACCAATATGAGCAACTGTCCTGACAAGAAATACCAATATGAGCATGAAGAAAACATATCTCTTTTCAAATCTCCCAAGATAGTGACAACTCAATCCTCTGATTAACTCCCCCTGAGAACAACTCCACTTAAAGATGTTATAGCATGATCATAACCATTATAAGCATATTGAATTATGAACACTTTGAAGGCATAAACTCCTATTAACCTTTCAACAAGTAATGATTTATGATGATAATAATCCTGAAGCCAACATATGACAAACCTTTTTGAACATTACCATCTGCTATTGCTGATTCAAAACATACCTTTAACTTCCTCTGATGAAATGCAGGATATCACCATCAATGTCATAGCTTGAAGAACTCTGTCTGAAACATATTAGTGAGGAAGATCATCAATGAAACAAGATGAAACACTATCTCCAAATCACTTGAAAGTTTCAATACTTATGCAAAACATAACTCAACAATGTAGTAGATATGAACATCAAATTGACTTCTTTGATATGAGCATGAATTTCATGCAAAGACTACACTTTTCACCAATAAAAATTAGTATGAATCACAATCCACGATGACACACAAGAGATGTCCTTGCCAAGGCTTCCAACATGAACTATCATCCTCCTGTTCTGCACAACTTTTTACAACACATTGTCAAATCTGACATAACCATTATCAATACCTTAACTGAAGCGTATGTCAACTTAATCATGTAAATATTAAATATGATCCAGTAAACATGTCACTGATTATGAACACCTAACATACACCTGACATACACTGAAACTCAAAAACATCAGAAACTTCATTTCAAATATTATCAGACAAGCATGACAAACAAAACAAGATCAACTGATCTCCTCCTGTAACTTCTTGGGGATATAAGATAGAACAAGAACAACTCCCCCTCACATCATGCTATCTATTATTCAACTGATGATGTAACTTTTGTAGGATGCACGAGTTTAGGATTTGCCTTCTCATGACTCTATTTTTGCTTCCACACTTTTACAGGTTCTTTCTTCCTCCAAACCTTTTCTTCCCCTTTCCATTTCAACTTTTTCAAATCAGATGAAGCATACATTCTGCAACTCTATGCTTTGTGTCCAAAAGTATTGCAATTATAACAAACTATGTCAAAATCATAATCAAATGAATGATAGTACCTTTTTAACATCCCCTGAGTAATTATGTCATGCTTCCATGCAAGATCATAACTTCCATTCATTTTGCAGTTTCTTTGTATGTGACCAAAATTATTGCACTTGTAACATATAAGGTTAGTATTCCTTTTGCAAGCAACTGCTTTATGCCCAAAATGATTACAAGTATAACAGTAACCATTAAATGAATAGTTATACCTGTACATGTAAGCTTGTCTTATAGATGCAGGTTTTCTAAAATTTCTTCTTTGATTGTGCACAAATTCATCTCTCATTTTTTGTTCAGCTTCACTTTTCCTTTTTCCTTCTGTAGCAACATGACTTAAATCAATTTTCCTTCTAGGAGTCTCTCTAACTTTGGAACATTCCCCTTCTTCAGTACTCTTTTCAAATAGCAGATTCTTGTGCAACTTAGAGGAAGCCTTTTCTAACTCCTTTCTTAAAGAGACTATTTATGATTCTAGTTTTAGATTCTCAATCCTTCTAAGTTCAAGATCAGATATTGAAACATCTGCTATCCTCTTAGCTTCTTCAATTTCTGTCTTCAATCTAGCAATTAGTTTGTCAGAATCATCAATATATGTCTTTAAAGTTATAATTTGACATTTGGCCTCTTCAAGATCTGGAGATACAATTTCAAGTTTTAAAAGTACATTATCTTTAGATTCTCTTTCTTGCTGCAACTGCATCATTAATTTATTGTTCTCCTTCTTATAATTCTTGAGCTCACTCAAAGCATATATGAGCTCTCCTTCCAAATCAATCTCACAATCTTGTTCATTATAATCCTGATCATCATCACTTGTGATGCTAGCTTCTTCTAAATTTGATTGGGATTGAACTTCAATTCCTTCATTTGAAAGTCTCTTTTCATTGCTACTTTCTTCACACACCAGAGTGTCCCCTTCTTTATCATTATCTTGATAAATTCTTTTCAATCTCCTCCACATATCTTGAGCTGTAACACAATCCATAACTTTACAAATAACATCATTAGACAGAGCAAATAATATAGCCTTCTTTGCAATATCATTACATTCAAGAGCTTCTTTGTTATTTGCAGAATTACAATTCTCAACTGACATTAAAACATCATATCCTAAGGAGGATAAATACACTTGCATTCTAACATACCAAACTGAAAAATTTGAACCATCAAACTGAGGAACATCTAAAACCTTTTCTTCTAAGATAATATCAGACTCAACATGGAGAACATCTTTATTAACATCTGGATTTGATATGAATGATGTCTTTTATGTCTTTTGACCAAAATGAATCTTAACATTTCTCATGTTCTTATTTCTCCTGCACTTACCCATTGAACTCCACACACAGGACCTACCCAAGCTGATTAAGCTGCAAGAGGGAAACTGGCTCTGATACCAATTGTAGGAGTTCAGGACAACACTGAGAGGGGGGGTGAATCAGTGTTGTATAAATTTTAACCTTTTGCAAATTTAACTTTCAAGACATGAAGAAAGAAAGATATCATTTGTTACACACATGTGCACATAACTAAGAATGAATGACAAGATTAAAATCTCATGAATAAATCATACACACAAACAGAGAGAAAATCAAGACACAAGAATTGCACTAGTGGAAAACCCTCTTGGGGTAGAAAAACCACTCCAAAACTGCCTCACTGGCTTAACCTTAAAAAATATCTTTACAAGCCTCACTGGCTGATGTGATGTGAGTGTCTCACTGACCTATAAGCCTCACTGGCATACTGTGCCTCACTGGCTTTTCTCAATCAATCAAAAAAAAAATCTCATGTGCAAGAAGTGATAGCTGTTCAATCTAATTTGCACCATTTAAATCAACTCATCTTTCTTTTCAAAAAGGTTTTTCTCTGCATATCATAACTTCATAACATACATAACATTATTTTCTCATCTTTGTTTTCTTCATCAACACACACACACGTTAATGTACCTGAAAAACCATTATATACAACTTGAAAAACCTTTCACATTCTACACAATCATTTTTCATCTGTGAAGAAATTAATTTTCTCTTCATGCCCATGACTATTCATTTTCTTCTCTGCATAAACAATTACATCTTGCAATAAAATTATAAACAATAGAACTTATTGGAATTTCACTTCTCTCTGCAAGAATATCTTCTTTAAACAAATATCTTTCATATTTTTGAAACCTTCAATCTGTTCATTTTCCTTCAATCTTTTGATCTTCCCGGCACAACCTATCATAAGAAAACACAACATCATTCATCTTCCTCTTGCTCTGCAATCATTTCTCTGTATCTTCAAAAATAAATCAATCTTGTAATCCATTAACCTTCCATATAATTTTATTAATCTGCCCTCATAAAAACTACTATCCAATTTTGCAATAAAACCTTTCATTTCATGCTCCTCAAAATTTTTCACCTGCAAAAATCTTCAAAAGCAATCTTCAATACAATATGCCTTAAAAAAAAATATTATCCCTGAAACAATCTCTTCTAGATCCTTTTCTCCAAAAACTTTTTGCATAAAAAAATCCTAAAAGCTCCTTAATCATTTATTACTCTGTCCATAAAATAAATTAATTTTTTTTATTTTTATGGCACAAGAAATAAAGAAGCTCTCTTGAGTTTTAAATTTAGAAAAAATCTTCCAAAAAAAAATCTCCTTAAAAGGTGGCTTTAAAAAATCAACAAATTCCCTTTAAAATCTCCTTAACTCCTCCATTAAAAAAATGCCTTTTTAAAGGGCAATAAAATAGGAAATCAAAAGTTTCTTAATTTAAGAAACTACCACTTATAACTTATTCACATCCTTCACTAAAAAGATAACCGAATCTTTTTATTAAAATCTTTTAAAAGCCTTCTAAAAAATATGAAAGAAAGCCATAAAAGGCTTAGTAGTCGGGTTCCTCCTACCAATTTATAAATATTTGAAATCTTTTTATGCATAAAGCATTCCCCACTCGATGTCTTATAAAGCATGCTTTTCTTAACACATATATGCCTTTTTCTAAATAAGATATTCGGTGCACCTTTTATTGTGGTTTCTTTAAGGCATATAAATCGGGCTACAAAAAGCAATCTCCTTCAAATTTTTAAAATGTTCATTAATTGTTCCAACCTTGATAACCAAGCATTCACATTTACCAAGCTCCTGATTAGTGACCTTCAAATGTTTACAAGATCAACCCAAGATCCTGCAAGACCTTTTTGACATCAATACTATCACCATCAGGGATAGTGTAGTATTGCTCATCTTGAGCACCCTACTACGTTGCGATTCCCTATCATAGTGTATTTGATTATAGATATATATATGCATTGTTCAACCCTTGATTTGATGTAGGAGGCAGGTACACGACACTGACTCCACTTGGATTATTAGGTCTAAGCATGTCCTAAATCCAATGGAATAGTGGAAGGGAGATAACATGAGGTTCCCCTTTTCTATCAACCAATTTCCTCAGTTTATCATCATTACGTATTCTCAGTCATGGGTGTAGTTGTTTACCAGTTGGAGGTTGTCTTTGAGATTGGCCATTCTTAGGTATGTTGTTGTTAGTAATTGTTAGATAAGTGGTATCGAGTTGTTAGTGTAGTCTAATGATTTATTTTATAGAAGTTAGTAATCTATAAGTAAGGCATCGTCGATATTGATTATTTTGGTTAAATAATTTATAGAATATTAATTATTGGATTTGAGCAATAATAATAATAATAATAATAATAATAATAACGATAATAATAAGAACAATGATAATAATGTTAGTTGTAATAAATAAAGTAAGAGTGTCAAATATTATATAGGATGAATAAATACTTATTTTGTTAAGTGAATGATATTATTTCTTTACATATATTTATTTATTTATGGGAGTGGGTTGTTGGGAAGATATGAGAATCTCCTATAGTTGGAAAATTAATAGATTCAATTTTCTAAATGGGGTTGGTGGTAATGGCATGGTAATAGTGGGAATTTATTTCTCTATCTAATTTTGGTGCTGAGAAGATTATTTGAAAGGGGAAAAATTTTGGGGATGGAACGGAAAAAGTTGGATAGAAATTGGGAAAAGAAGAAGATTTGGTAAATCAACAGGAAGGAGATTTAGAGACTTGATTACAATTTTATGGGTATGTTTATTTTGCCTCTGTGTGTGAGATTTCTTATTTCTATAATCTTTGCTTGTTTTGGAATTTAATTTTCCTTGTTGCATGATTATAAGAGAGTTCAACCTTTGAATCACATTCCTTATGTTTGAAATCTCCTGTTGCTTATGACTTTGCTTATGATTAGGTCCAATCAGAAGCATGGCCAAATGTCTTTTGTTTTCTGACCATTTTCACATCATTTGGAGTTGCACCGCTTTTGCAATCAATGGATTTTTCCTCTGTAGTTTTTTTTCAAGTTTATTTCTCTTTCTTTTATCTTCCATTCCATGATCCTCCCTGAAAACAAAGAACAACCATTATTAAAGCATGGTTTTCAATCGATTTGTTGTGGCATCATATTTGATGATGTGAACTTGAAATCTTAACTTTAAACAAGGGCTTTGTCATATAATCTGCTGTAAAATTTTATCTCTTAATGCACCCAGAATATCCCAATTTCTAGAATACCCGTCTTGAGAAGAGTAACTACATCACAAATCATGCAGAGAATATCATTCCTTCTGCATTTAGTCTGGCCATGCGAGTGTCTTCCTTCTAATCTCTGAATTAATTTCTTTTATACCTGCTTTTATTGTCAACAAGTTGGCATATGGGTCTGCAAATTTAAAAACCCGCTTCAAGCAACTAAATCAGAGTTGGCTTTCACATCGGCTATGGTTAAGCGTTTCCTTGGTGCATAGTCTTGCACCATTGATCAGATGTCTTCAAAAAAAAAAAAAACCCACTCTTGGCCCACACGCTTAGCGTCCATAGTTTCATTGTTTCTGAGAATCATTTCGTTAATCTTTACTTCTAATGATGCTTTCATATCGTGCCGTACACTGCCAGATACCCGTCCTTTTTCCTTCTGTGAACTATAGCTAATTTTGCCATTTTTCTTTCCATTTTGTACTGTAGTATCAATTCAGGTTAAAAAAAAAAAACTCCTATAGTATTCATTTGGTCAAGCAATCACAACTGCTTTCATAATAAAATCTCAGTTATTAAATATGTTCCTCTCTACTCATAACGTACTGATTTGGGAGGAGTTGTCCCAAATTTTTGGATCCCTCTTTATGGTAGAATTTCTGAATTGACCTTATAATTTTTGCAAATTTAATTCCCCAATCGATCCTCCTCTAAACTCATTCGTACCCTCAACAAAAAAAATTTATGATTCCTTCAGCCTCAAAATTTGCTTCATTATTTCATTCAGCCATGACAGAAATGATTTATTTTTCTTTCAGCAAAAATGATTTCTTTTGGGAAAATAAATTAGTATATTACTATTCCCACTATTTTAAAAAAAAGAAACTTGCCTGATTCGTCCTTTACTTCTTGTCTGTAAAAATTAGATTGATTGCTAGTTTTAGATAGTAAATTATTTAATAAGCTCAATAGATATTAGTACTGCCATAATTAAAAATGTAGGGATATGAATTTGGAAAATGATTCTTGGTGAATCTAGTTTGATAGTATCTCTAGGTAGAGGTTTCTTTATAAACTAGTCCAAGGATTAAGTTGGTTTTAAGTAGTGGATTACATAAACAATCTAGTTCCATTTCTAGTAATACAAAAATTAGTGGTAACATCAATAGTGTCATATATAGTTTGATGATCATGAAAGAAATTAATCTTAACCCTTTACGTTGAATTGGTAGCCATTGGGATTGTAGTAAAGTTAGGTAGATTAGCATTATAAGTGTTAAATGTTCATACTATATCTGATGAATCTAGAAAGTTATTTAAGTTATTTACCCGATGATTTTAGAATTATAGGAACTCCATAGTCAATTTAGTGAATTGATTTAAGTTAGTAAAGTTATTAATTGGATTACTAGCCTTTTCGAAGCAAAAAAGATTTGGAATGCTTTACTCATAATTAATTAAACTTTTGAGTTTTTATCTAGTAAGTTGATATTGGAGAATTGTATGCACTTAATATTATTTCTGATTACTTGTAGTCTTATTTTCTTAAGGCCTTGTTATAAAGTGTTTTAGTGTAGTAATTATTGTGTCAAATGAATGTTATATCGTATACAATGGTATTAATGTTGCCTATTTTTTTTTTACCATCAGTTTTAGACCATTTCTCTCTAGCAGATCTTTGAACTAGTTTAGTGGGGGTTGTTAGCATTGTTAGCTCCAAAGACTTAATTGGTGGGTTCTGGGCTTGTCATGTGATTTAGAAGTTCTTGTTGCATCTGTTTGTATGAGAATTATGTTGCCCATGAAAGATTGTTGTTTGTACCTTGTATGGTATCGATGTGCAAAAAGAGTTGATGTCTTGCTCTTTTAGTGTATGTAGGGCAATGGGGGAAATTTTCTTTCAGATGTAGGGGTTCTAGTTGTAGGTAGGAGGGTGGCTTTCATAGAGGGGCCAGTGCCCAAAGTGGCTGCCTAGATAACCCTATGGAAGTTGTAATTAAGTGATAACATAATAATTAATCTAGGAGGGATTGGGTAGTCAAAACACATAATAAGATAATTTTGATGCCTCACCCATGCGTGTAGCGCTCTCTCAAGCTAAGGATGGGATGAGAAGGCCTGGTTGGCAAGATCGATCTCCTTGTCTTCATGAAAGGATAGTTGATTCTGTATGTGTCACCCTATGGGGCCGGTGCTTAGAGAGAGGCTGCCAGGATAACCATAGATGGGGGGAAGCTTCTAGAGAAAGATAGCCAGGATAACCCATACTAGGACCATACGATGACACTCTTCCTACTGCAACATGGCTATCTCCCTTATGTTACCTATTGTTCATTGCATCTGGAGTAGTGATGGGTGTTGGCAGTGAGCTGCCCCCTTGTCAGTGAGGCGTTCAACACTGACCTCAGGATTCGTGACATGGAAGTGAGCCTCTCATGGATCTGGGTTAAATCTGGTGTTTGTAGCGAGCGTTGATAGCTCGAGCTTTTGGCGCAACAGCAAACGATTCCAACAATTGGTATCAGAGCAAGGTTCCCCTTTTGAAGCTTAATCAGCTTGGGTAGGTCCTGTGTGTGGAGTTCAATGGGTAAGTGCAGGAGAAATAAGAATAAAAATGTCAAGCTTCATTCTAGTCAAAAGGTTCAAAAGACATCATTCATATCAAATCCAGATGTTGATAAAAAGTTAGTGGATAAAGATGTTCTCCAAGTTGAATCTAATATTGTTTTAGATGTTCCTCAGTTTGATGGTTCAAATTTTTTAGTTTGGTATGTTAGAATGCAAGTATATTTATCCTCCTTAGGATATGATGTTTTAATGTCAGTTGAAAATGGTATTTCTGCAAATAACAAAGAAGTTCTTGAATACAATGATATTGCAAAGAAGGCTATATTATCTGCTCTGTCTAATGATGTTATTTGTAAAGTTATGGATTGTGTTACAGCTCAGGATATGTGGAGGAGATTGAAAAGGATTTATCAAGATAATGATAAAGAAGGGGACACTCTAGTGTGTGAAGAAAGTAGCAATGAAAAGAGACTTTCAAATGAAGAAGTTGAAGTTCAATCCCAATCAAATTCAGAAAAAGCTAGCATCACAAGTGATGATGATCAGAGTGATGATGATTAGGATTATAATGAACAAGATTGTGAGATTGATTTGGAAGGAGAGCTCATTTATGCTCTAAGTGAACTCAAGAATTATAAGAAGGAAAATCATAAACTAAAATTACAGCTGCAACAAGAAAGAGAATCTAAAGACAATGTACTTTCAGAACTTGAAATTGTATCTACAGATCTTGAAGAGACTAGAAGTCAAATTGTAAGTTTAAAGACATATATTGATGATTCAGACAAACTAATTGCTAGATTAAAGACAAAAATTGATGAAGCTAAGAGGATAGCTAATGTCTCAATATCTGACCTTGAAATTACAAGAATTGAGAATCTAAAACTAGAATCAGAAATAGTCTCTTTAAGAAAGGAGTTAGAAAAGGCTTCCTCTAAGTTGGACAAGAATCTGATGTTTGAAAAGAGTACTGAAGAAGGGGAATGTTCCAAAGCTAGAGAAACTCCTAGAAGGAAAATTGATTTAGCTGCCACAGAAGGTAAAAGGAAGAGTGAAGCTGAACAGAAAACCAGAAATGAATTTGTGTACAATCAAAGAAGGAATTTCAGAAGAAATGCCCCTGTTAGACAAGCATACATGTACAGGTATAATTATTCTTTTAATGGTTATTGTTATGCTTGTAATCAATTTGGTCACAAAGCAATTGTTTGCAGAAGGAATACTAACATTATTTGTTACAAGTGCAATAATGTTGGACATATACAAAGTAATTGTGAAAGATATGATTCTGCATGGAAGTTTAACATGAGTTCTCAAAGGTACTATCAGTCATCTGATTATAATTGTAATATAGTTTGTTACAATTGCAACTCTCTTGGTCACAAAGCTTACAGTTGCAGAATGTTTGAAGGAATTGCATCATCTGATTTGAAATGGAAAGAAACAAAAAAGGTTTGGAGAAAGAAAGCACCTGTGAAAATTTGGAACCAAAAAGAAAGTAAAAAGAAGTGAGAATCTAAACTTGTGCATTTTGCACAAGTTACATCATCAGTTGAATAATGGATAGCATGAAGTAAGGGGGAGGTATCAAATGTTCTATCAGTTAACCCCAAGTTTCAGGAAGGAGATCTGTTGGATCTAGGGCATACAACTGAGAGGGGGGGGGTGAATCAGTTGTATAAAACTTCTTGTTATTCAAACACTTAACTCACTGTTGTTAGTTAGCAGCACATCAAATAATCATCCATGGAAGCATAATACATAAACATAAGAGCAGATAAGCATCAACACATTGAACACCAAGATTTTGACGTGGAAAACCCGGTTAAGGGAAAAACCACGGGGTGATTAACCCAAGAATTATTCTCTGTTAGAAGAATAAAGAAAAATGAATGGCACATGCCAATAAGGGCTCACTGCCCGAGCACACTGCTCACAAAGAGGCCCACTGCCTACAAGGAGACACACTGTCTACAAAGTGATGAAAATCACAGTCTTGAACTGGAGAATGACATCTCTACCATGTCCGGATCAGTTCCAATTAAGCCCAACAATCTCTGCTCTGCTTTTCGCACGTTTCTTCGCTATACCACTCTCATCCTCACACCACACACTGAAATGAACTCACAAACTGTTATTTATACAAGACATCGACTTAGGAACAAACATCTAAGTCGGCAAACAACCATAGGAGTATCCGCAAGATGAATAACACATCCGGTCGGCCATCACAAGAACATTCGCAGGATGAACAACTCATCCGGTCGGCTACACAGAGCAGGAACTTCATCCGGAAGAATAACTTCAATTCCGGGCTCTACCATCAATGCGGACCAACAACACAACCTAAACAAGATCCAAGAACCTTCACAAGCCTGTCTGAATGTCCGGATACATCCGCACTTCCTCTGCTTACTGGGATCTCTTGTCTTCCTCATCCGGAACTTTAAGAACACAGTCTGTCGCCACTGTCATAATGCAAGAGGTACTTCCGGACCTCCAAATCATACACAAATCAGGATGATACATCACAAGGACATCCCAAACACTCCTTCCAATCCGCAGATTAGGATAATACAATTCCGGACCTCACCGGACCTTTTTGTGATCCTCTGTCACCTCCGGATACTTGCCGGACCCGGTTCTATACCGGTAGCCACAACTCCTTCAGATCTTCATGCAGACCTCTGAAATCTTAACTGTAGCATCTCAAGACTCATATCTACTAACCCTTTAATCCGCATTCTCCGGTTCTCATCCTATACAGTACATTTACCTTCTTCTCATCACTGTTCTTCACTGTTCCTGACTGAGACTAATTTTCTCAATGTCCTCAGCACACGGCTCATCAAATCCTTCTTGTCAATGCAATATGAGTATGTTGACATCAATGACAACACTGGATAACCTCATACTTGCAACAATCTGCCCCTTTGTCATTGATGGCAACATATGATGTGAAAAACCATTAAGACAAGAACTTCAACTTTTCATATGTCTTCTCTTCTTTTGCTGCTCCCCCTTTGATCATCAACCACTTGTTTTTCACATGTTTTCTCTCCCCCTTTGACATCAATGGCAAAGGGCTCATACTTGCAATTCTCATACATCAGAATCATACCAGCTGCTCCCCCTTAGTTGCAGCTCCCCATTCGTCCGGATCACAAGATATGACTGTGATAGCCACCGGACTGATGCACATCAGTGCATCTTAGTTCATCACCGGAGGGGCCATGACCCCTAACTTCTCCCGGAGATATTCAAAAGAGTCCTTGGGAAGAGGTTTTGTAAAGATATCTGCAATCTGATCCTTGGAGGGAACATACTCCAATCTGACTTCTTCCTTATTTACTTGTTCTCTCAAGAAGTGAAATTTGATAGATATGTGCTTAGTCTTAGAATGCAATACCGGATTCTTGGAAATATTAATTGCACTTGAATTATCACAGAAAATTGTGATAGGCTCCTCATATTCAACTTTGATGTCTCTTAGCATCTGCTTCATCCATAGGATTTGAGTGCAACTACCTGCTGCTGCAATGTATTCTGCTTCAGTTGTAGACAGAGATATTGCATCTTGTTTCTTGCTTAGCCAAGAAACCAATCTCTTTCCCAAAAAGAATGCTCCACCACTAGTGCTCTTCCGGTCATCCACATCTCCTGCCCAATCTGCATCTGTGTAAGCATGAAGAGAGAAATCCGGATCTCTAGGATACCATAGACCATACTCAACTGTTCCTTTCAAGTATCTAAAAATTCTTTTGATTGCCATAACATGAGATTCTCTAGGATCAGCCTGGAATCTTGCCACAAGACCAACAACCTGCATTATATCTGGTCTAGTTTGAGTGAGATACAACAATCCACCAATCATTGATCTATACTTTGTCTGATCTGCCTTTGGAGAATCATCATCTTTGCTTAACTTACATCCGGTTGCCATAGGGGTGTTCATAGGCTTTGAGTCTTCCATACCAAATTTCTTTAACAATTCTTTCACATATTTGGTCTGAGAGATGAAGATCCCTTCTTTTGTTTGAGTGATTTGCAGACCCAAGAAGAAATTCATTTCACCAAGCATAGACATTTCAAACTCACTTTTCATCTGATTTGCAAAAGTTTTGCACATACTATCTCTTCCTCCAAAAATGATATCATCCACAAATACTTCAACAATCAGAATGTTTTCATGATCAATTTTGAAATATAAGTTACTGTCAGCAGTACCTTTGTTGAATCCAATCTGCACAAGATGCTTATCCAACCTTTCATACCATGCTCTTGGGGCTTGCTTCAATCCATACAAAGCTTTCTTCAACTTGCAGACCATATCATTATTATCAGACAATTGAAATCCATCCGGTTGTTCAATGTAGACTTCTTCTTCCAGATCACCATTTAGGAAGGCAGACTTGACATCCATCTGATATACCTTGAAGTCTTTGAAGGCAGCAAATGCAAGAAGTAATCTGACTGCTTCAATTCTTGCTACCAGAGCAAAAGTCTCTTCAAAGTCAATTCCTTCTATTTGAGAGTAGCCTTTGCAGACCAATCTAGCTTTGTTTCTGATTACTTCACCAGCTTCATTTAGTTTGTTCCGGAAGACCCACTTGGTTCCAATTACATTCCTGTCTCTAGGTCTGGGAACAAGATCCCAAGTATGATTTTTCTCAATTTGCATCAGTTCATCTTCCATTGCTTTGGTCCAGTTTTCATCATTGCAGGCTTCATTTATTGTTTTAGGTTCAATCTTTGAAATCAGACAACATTCATTCTGATCTTGAGCAATATTCCTTCTAGTTTGTACACCTTTGCTTCTGTCACCTATGATCTGATCTTCAGAGTGATTCAGTCTTACATACCTTGGAATTTTGGGAGTATCCAGCACTGCTGTTTCTTGATCAGCCTCATTCAAATCTAACTCTTCTTCCTGATTTACCGGATCAGGCTGACTCTGTCTCACCGGAGAGGATTGAGGTCCTTGAACACTGTCTTGGTCATCTTCATCAAACTCATAAAATCTTGAAGGCTTCTCAATTCCTTCATCAACCTTCACATTGGTGCTTTCTATCATCTTCCTCAATCTCTTATTGTAACACCGGTATGCTTTGCTTTGAGTGGAGTAGCCCAAGAAAATTCCTTCATCACTTCTAGCATCAAACTTTCCTAGATCTTCATCTCTTTTAATATAACACTTGCTACCAAATACTCTGAAATATTTCACAGTAGGAGTGATGCCAAACCAGAGTTCATAGGGGGTGTTACCGGTGTTGTTTCTGATTTGAACTCGATTGAGAGTGTAGACTGCAGTGCTGATAGCTTCTTTCCAAAACATTTGAGGAACATTTGCTTCCAACATCATTGTCCTAGCAGCTTCCTGGATGGTCCGGTTCTTTCTCTCAACTACTCCATTCTGCTGTGGAGTCTTAGGAGCAGACAACTGTCTCCTTATACCCTGTTTCTCACAAAAGTCAATGAATTCACCAGATGTAAATTCACCCCCTCTATCAGACCTTAGACACTTTAGTTTCAATCCGGTTTGATTCTCCACCATAGCTTTGAAGATTTTGAACTTCTCAAAAGCTTCTGATTTTTCTTTTAGAAAGGTAACCCACATCATCCGGGAATGATCATCAATTAACAACATGAAATATCTATCACCTTGCAGACTCTTGATTCTTGTCGGACCACATAGATCAGTATGTACTAATTCCAATAATCCGGTAGAAGACTGATCTTTGCTTTTAAAAGAGACTCTGCTTTGTTTGCCTAACTGACATTCTTTACACACACTATTTGTAGGTTTTATCAACTTTGGAAGATCTCTCACAGCCTGAGTATTGCTTATTTTGATGATGTTATCAAAATTTACATGACACATTCTTCTATGCCATAACCAACTCTGATCAATTTGAACAAACAAACAACTTTTATTTGAACCAACCAGATGAAAGATGTTACCTTTTGTCTGAGTACCGGATGCAATTTCAGTTCCGGAGCTTGTAAAGATTCTGCATTTTCCATTCTTGAACCGGAGATCATAGCCTTTGTCCACTAACTGACCAACACTGAGAAGATTGTGCTTCAATCCTTCAACATACAGTACATTTCCTGTTTTGCTCTTACCATCAAAGGAAATAGTTCCCCTACCTCTGATTCTGCCAGCAGAATTGTCACCAAACTTTACCATTCCTCCTTCATATCTTTCCAAGTCTAAGAACTTATTCTTGTCACCGGTCATATGGTGAGAACATCCACTGTCAATAACCCAATCATCCTTTTCTTCCACTTGAGCAGCCAAGGCTTTTTCAACAACTTTGTGATTGACAGATTCAGAGAGCATGGAATCTTCTTCCTTGATGGCTATAAACACCCACTCATTTCCAGATTTGCTTCCTGGTTCTGATTCATCATCTGTTACTCCTTCATTGTCATCTTCTTCATGAACATAATAGCAATTCTTTTGAAACCTTTGTCTGTGAGTATTAGATCTTGCAGATCTCTCCGGACATCTTGAGGCAAAATGACCAATCTTATTGCAGTTGAAACACTTAAAGGGTAGTTTTCCTTCATACTTACCGGATCCTCTTGGCAGTCTCTTTGCAATGAGGGCTTCAAGTTGAGCTGTTTCTGCTTCTTCTTCTTCCATGTCTCTTCTTGCTTGATCATACCATGACATTTTCCTTGATGAGTTTTCACCCGGATCAAATCTCTGTTTGCCTTTCACATAGGCACTGGCTTTGAAAGCAGATTCAGTCTTGGGAGGATCATCTCCAAACTCGGTCATTTCAAATGCAGCTAGTTTGCTAGCCAGTTGTTCTCTTGTGACAGTTGTGTGGGCTCTGAATTCATCAATGGCAGCAACTTTGATTTTGTAGGCAGCAGGAAGGGATCTTAGGATTTTGCAGACAATCTCATTTTCATCTAAAGTTCCACCAGCATTTCTGATTCCACATACCAGCTCATTTACTCTTGGCATAAAGGTAGTGATGTTTTCATCATCTCTCATTTTCAACCTTTCAAATTTCCCTTTCAGACTTTGCAACCTTGCACTTTTGACAAACTCATCTCCTTCATATAGAAGTTCCAATTTAGTTAGGATCTCATATGCAGTGGGTAGGTCAATGACATTCGAGAGATCTGAGTCATTCAATGTGCTTAGAAGAGCTTCCTTGGTCCGCAGATTGTTTTCAACTTCTGTGATTTCATTCAGAGTTGTCGGACCACCTTGTGGAGGTACATATGGTTTTGAAATCATACCCAGGTAAGCTTTTCCCATGCATTCCAAGTGACACTTCATGCGACCTTTCCAGAGAGTGAAGTTGGTTCCATCAAACTTCGGACTATCCTTCTTGTATGACGACATCCTGGATCTCCTCAAGCGGTTAAGCTCTTGTCAGAGGAACTTGGCTCTGATACCAATTGTTGGATCTAGGGCATACAACTGAGAGGGGGGGGGTGAATCAGTTGTATAAAACTTCTTGTTATTCAAACACTTAACTCACTGTTGTTAGTTAGCAGCACATCAAATAATCATCCATGGAAGCATAATACATAAACATAAGAGCAGATAAGCATCAACACATTGAACACCAAGATTTTGACGTGGAAAACCCGGTTAAGGGAAAAACCACGGGGTGATTAACCCAAGAATTATTCTCTGTTAGAAGAATAAAGAAAAATGAATGGCACATGCCAATAAGGGCTCACTGCCCGAGCACACTGCTCACAAAGAGGCCCACTGCCTACAAGGAGACACACTGTCTACAAAGTGATGAAAATCACAGTCTTGAACTGGAGAATGACATCTCTACCATGTCCGGATCAGTTCCAATTAAGCCCAACAATCTCTGCTCTGCTTTTCGCACGTTTCTTCGCTATACCACTCTCATCCTCACACCACACACTGAAATGAACTCACAAACTGTTATTTATACAAGACATCGACTTAGGAACAAACATCTAAGTCGGCAAACAACCATAGGAGTATCCGCAAGATGAATAACACATCCGGTCGGCCATCACAAGAACATTCGCAGGATGAACAACTCATCCGGTCGGCTACACAGAGCAGGAACTTCATCCGGAAGAATAACTTCAATTCCGGGCTCTACCATCAATGCGGACCAACAACACAACCTAAACAAGATCCAAGAACCTTCACAAGCCTATCTGAATGTCCGGATACATCCGCACTTCCTCTGCTTACTGGGATCTCTTGTCTTCCTCATCCGGAACTTTAAGAACACAGTCTGTCGCCACTGTCATAATGCAAGAGGTACTTCCGGACCTCCAAATCATACACAAATCAGGATGATACATCACAAGGACATCCCAAACACTCCTTCCAATCCGCAGATTAGGATAATACAATTCCGGACCTCACCGGACCTTTTTGTGATCCTCTGTCACCTCCGGATACTTGCCGGACCCGGTTCTATACCGGTAGCCACAACTCCTTCAGATCTTCATGCGGACCTCTGAAATCTTAACTGTAGCATCTCAAGACTCATATCTACTAACCCTTTAATCCGCATTCTCCGGTTCTCATCCTATACAGTACATTTACCTTCTTCTCATCACTGTTCTTCACTGTTCCTGACTGAGACTAATTTTCTCAATGTCCTCAGCACACGGCTCATCAAATCCTTCTTGTCAATGCAATATGAGTATGTTGACATCAATGACAACACTGGATAACCTCATACTTGCAACAAGATCATTTGATATGATGATCTTGTCTGTCTATCACTCTTGCCATGCTTTGAAATAGTTGATTATGTTGTTGCTAACAAAGTTGATGTTTAGTATGTGATAGTGTTTCAGGAGTTCTTTGGCTCATTATGCTGAAAAGGTGTTTCAGAAGCTCTCTGCACAAAGAGTTCTGTGTGATCATGCTTGTCAGGGCAAAGAGCTTGAGATGCTCTCAAGAAGGTCTTATCAGAAAACTAGCATGTGTTGGCTAAGGTGGCTGAAAATGAAAGTTCAATTCATAGCAATTATCTTTGTTTTTGATTTGTGCAAAGTGTTGTTGCAGATGCAATTTGTTTGAATGACAAAGTCAAGAGGTAGTAGTTCTTGTATAATACAGTATGTTTCAGATGTGGTGTCTTGTGCAGAACAGGAGGATAGTTCAGATGGTCTTCATTCTTTGTCATGTTAGAAAAGGTGTCAGAATAGTTTGGTTGCAGGACGATATTTTGATGATCATATTTACTATCTTTTTGAGTAATGTTTTATGGCATATGTTTTGCATAAGTATTAAATCTTTCAGGTGATTTGGAGATAGTGTTTCACTTGTTTCATTGATGATCTTTCTCACTAATATGTTTCAGACAGAGTTCTTCAAACTATGACATTGATGGTGATATCCTGCATTTCATCAAAAGAAGTTAAAATCAGCAATAGCAGATGGTAATGTTCAAAAAGGTTAAGGAGTCTTCATGATTTTTGCCTGTAAATTTTGTTTATCAAAGAGTATTGGTATGTTTATGATTTCTTTGCAAAAGTGTTCAGAGGGTTGAATATCAGTAAATGGATGGTATACTTTAGGTTGATATGTTGCTTCAGGACTAATTCAAAAGAGATGGTAATTGAGTGCTGAGTTATGCCAATTTTTCATCATCATATCTGTATCAAGAAGTGGTATTATGTTGAGGTTGACATACATGTTTCTTTCTAGCAGGATAGTGCTTCCTTGTGCAGATGGTGTAATAGTGATGTTTGTTCTTGTAAATGATTGATAGTGGTATTTATGAGCAGTGAAGCAGTGATTTGTTTGTGAACTTTAACACAAGGGAAACAGATAGATTCATTGGAGATTTGTCATGTGGATCAAAAAGGTTGTTGATTGAAGATTTTTTTTTTTGTTTTGTCATCAGGAGTGTGTCAGTCTTCATCTTCATAATGGTATTGTCATCAAATGTAAGTTTCATGGTATCAAAGCCATGGGTCACGGGTTCGAATCCCTTGGGTTGCGTTGAGGGGGGGATTATTGGTAGTGAGCTGCCCCCTTGTCAGTGAGGCATTCAACACTGACCTCAGGATTTGTGACATGGCAGTGAGCCTCTCGTGGATCTGGGTTAAATCTAGCATTTGTAGCGAGCGTTGATAGCTTGAGCTTTTGGCGCAACGGCAAACGATTCCAACAATTAGAATCATTGATAGCTCGAGCTCTGATACCAATTGTAGGAATCAAGGGCAACACTGAGAGGGGGGTGAATCAGTGTTGTGTGAATTTTCAAAAACTTTGTTTAAACTTCAACTTTCAGAGCTCAAAAGAAAGATACCATTGATTTGTACAATGCACATGACTGTGAATACAGAAAAAGAACAAAACTTTATAAGTAAATCAAACACACACAAAGATGATCAATATGAATCATGACACAAGATATGCACGAGTGGAAAACCCTCCAGGGGTAGAAAAACCACTGCAGAACTGCCTCACTGGCTTAAATGAAAAATCTTCTTACAAATGTCTCACTGACATATACAGAGGTCTCACTGGCCAATGTCTCACTGACCACAAGCCTCATAGGCATACTGTGCCTCACTGGCAAACACAATCACTATAAACAAAAATGTCAAACTTTGTGTGCAAGACATGATTGTTGTTCAATCATATTTGCACCATTGTATACAATCTTATACCTCCTGTTTGATTTTCAAATCAAGACCATTTTCTTTTACATACTTCTGCAAACAAGCTCCATATACAAATCTCTATAAACAATTTTCTCTGCAAATTAATCATGTATTCTGATCCATTCAACAACACTGCATATCAACCTTGTATTCTATTCCATTCAACAACACTGTATATCAATCCTGTATTCTGATATGCTCAACAACACTACTTTATTTTGTATGTTTCATCTCTGTCTTGCAAGTCATACCATCAATGCACCTGAAAAACAAATTTATACAAGTTGAATGTCTTTTCACTGCCTTGGAACCTTTCACATTCCTTCATATTTGATCACACAAATTTTGCAATTATAAACAACAAGACTTTTGAAATTTCACTTCTCAAAAACACATTTCCCTTTCTTCATCTCTCCTGCAAATAAACTCTTCAATTTTGATTCATATTTCTGCAAAAAAACATTCTCTCATTGCAAACAAAAATAATAATAAATAAATCTTCAATATAATTTTCTCACAAAACAAATTATCTCCATTAAACATCATTCAATCATGTTGATCTTCCTCACAAAATTATCTTCATGAAAACCTTTCAACTTCTCTGTATCTCCAAAAAAAAAAATCTTTATTTGCAAAAAAAAAACATTTCCAATTCTCCTTCTCTGTAAATTCCTGCATTCAAACTCTTCAATAAATCTTGATAATAAAATCTTTATCTCCACAAATTTAATCAATGCTCTGTAAAAATAAAAAAATCTCTGATAAAATCTTTTTCATTTTCTTCAAACAAGACTCTTCATATTCTTCATACAAAAATCTCTTCTCTGACAAAAATTTTCAATAACAAAATATCAATATCAAAAAAATTCTCTTCTTTCCTTTTACTCTCCAAAAATCTCTCTTAAAAAAGTTTCTTAGTATAAAGTTTCAAAAAAAAAAACTAAACCCATAAAAGGCTTAGTGGCTTTGTATCCATAATAGAAACTTTTAAAATTAAATACTCCCTAAAAAATAATTTTAATGCCTTACATATCGGGCTCCTTCTTGGCATCTATTCTATGCTCACTTTTCATTCGATGGCTTTAAAAAACTTTATAAATTCAAACTCCTTTATATATGGCAAAAAGGCTTTTCATAAAATAGATGTGGTAACTTACCACCCAAGTGCTCACATATGCATTCAAAACATCCACTTAAACTCCTTAATGTATCGGGCTCCTCTTTTGGCAGTGAAAGTTTTAAATTTAAAAGATATTGAAAGCCCGCCCAAAGACCATAACCAACGCATTAGGTGAAAAGAAGGATGGGGCCGGTTATCACCATGGTTTGAAGACCCTTCAAGCGGTGAAGTTTAAGTTGTAAACCCGCTACCCCAAGTCACCAAATGATTAAAACATAAAGTGCAACTGTTATTGCCGAGCAAAATAGGATTTAAGTCATTAATAATTAAGAGGACTTAATAATCAATATGTTAAATGACACATTGTTATGCCAATCTCCTCTAAATTACATATATTTGTGCTTTCTTCACTAAAGCATATATAATGCTTTATGCTCTCCTTAAAGTGTCCAAAGTTCTTCTAATACAAATAAAATCTTCATATGTTTTTGGCAGTCGAAGTTGAACATTTAACCTTGTAAACACTAAGTCAACATCACTTTATAAAATGAATTTACATGCAAGCCTTGTAAACCATGCAACGTTGAACAACAACTATGAAGATACCATGCAACGTTGAACAACAACTGTGAAGATACCATAACTTTATAACTCATTACCAAACATCAACATAATCAATGATCAATGAAGCTTGCAATAAGGCATCCTTCTTGTCATCACTGTATGATCCTGATAATCTTATGATCATATGAACATTTTGAACAATCTCCTAACACATGAGCTTCTTTAAGAGAGATATGAAGAATACTAACATGAATACTTGATCTGTATTGCTCTTGCATTACACTTGAACCATGATGAAGAATGCAAACCATGAAGACCATAATATCATACCAACAACCCAACATCTTCAAGACACTATCACTGAATGTGAACATTGTCATGACATGAAGTAACCTCTTAACTGAGTAACTCAACACCATGAAGTAACAACTCAACTCCTGAGTAACTCAACACCAAGTAACATGAACTCTGTAGATCAAAGTAATATGCACAAAGAACATAAGAAGACACATTGAAGACCAAACCTGATCAACCAAGGCCTGATGACATCAAACAAACTGAGGACACCTTTTTGACATCAATGACAACCTGACACCATCAATGGGCTACTGTTGGTCAGTGTTTTCAGTGTTGATCTTTGTATCTGCTTATTTATACCTTTTGATCCTTATCTTGGTGGGACCTCATTTTTATCGCCTAGCTCAGTGGGTGGACCTCAAGGTTCCACATGGTCAAGTGGAAGAGCTTAATCCATTGGTTCCTTGGGCATCTTGGTTCATGTTCATGGCAAATGTGTCTTTCCAATTCCAGTACTGCATTTGCAATTTAGAGATTTGAATTATGTTTCTAGAATTGTGTATCTATGATTTATATTTGTAACTTGATGTATTTAGACAACAAAGCCTTGTATCAATGTAATCTTGTATTTGATCTCATTTGTACTTGTATACACTTTTTTAAAAGAAATGATGTAATTGTCCTATGATGTAACAAAATTACCAATGGACATTTATAATGTATTATGTAGTCATTGATCTATGTTCAAATTTTCTTAATGCAATTATGTTCCCTAGAGATGTTAGTTGATTAAATGGTTTAAATGATGTAATTATTTGTTACTTTATCTAGTGATTAAAACAATTACTTGTTTAGAAAAAGAAAATTCTGCATTTTATTGTATAGTTTAGCCTAACTCTCTAGGGTTGCATGATGGGGCATTACATTTGGTATCAGAGCCAAGTTTAAACACTGGGTACTCTAGTTATGATTGAGCCCATTATGTAACCTAGTGCTTAAACTCTGTAGATTAAATTATATCCCTATTGTCTTCCTCACTGTGTGTATTGAATGGTTCCTTGGTGTTGTGTATATGTGTAGGTAGATGCCTATAGGTAGAGGTCGAGGTTGTGGCAGAGGTAGGGGACGTGGGAGAGGTGGTGGTGGTATACCTCCTCCTAGTTCCCCTCATGAGAGTGCTCATGAAGGCAAGGGTCAAAAAATGGATAATCAGGGTCCACCGGAGGGAGCTTAGTTGCGTCACTTACTTGAGGAGGTCCTTGCCCGTCTAGGTCCCAGACAAGAGGTAGAGCATCCAGGAGGGGGTCAGGATGTAGGCTAGCCAGAGGCTAGGGAGAGAGAGAGATCACCTAGAAGGAGAGAATTGACAGCCGAACAGGAGGCCACCTTAGCTAGTCATATGAGAGATCTTTTGAGAGCACGCCCTCCCACTTTCTATGGATCTGGTAGTGGATTGGAGGTAGAGACCTAGTTATTGGATTTGGGTAGGTGTTTTGCCATGCATCCGTATGGTAGTAACACCAAGGCTAGATGTGTTATTTTGCATCTCAGAGGCTTTGCTTCTACTTGGTGGTGTTTAGAGGAGCAAAAGCTGCATTTAGACATTAGTATTGTGTCTTGGGAGTTGTTCTTAGAGAGGTTCAGAGATCGCTTCATGTTAGATCATTGGAAGCAGCATCACACAGATGAGTTCCCTGAGCTAAGGTAGATGGCCATGTCAATAGAGCAATATGAGTGTAGATTTTCTGAGCTCAAGCAGTATGCGGGCATTGGCGATGATGACACTATGTTAGTGTAGCACTTTATCAGGGGCTTGAATGCCCAAATCAGTGGAGGAGTTTGTGTTTTCAAGCCTAAGACTATGGAGGTAACAGTTGAGAAATCCTGTTTGGTGGAGGAGAATTTGTCTATGGCACTTGGCGGCCACACAGGTGTGCATATTGCTAGTGCACCTTCTAGAGGTTTTGGATCTTGTGGTGGTCACACTCAGGCATTAGGTTCTCATAGAGGTTATCATGTACCCTTAAAGGGTGGACAATAGCAGCAACAGTACTCTTAGGCCAAACCAAAGAATTCTTAGCCTCAGCAGGGTAACAGATTTCAGAATAAGAAGAACCAGAGTTGTCAGTGAGCTAGACGTGATCATGTTGATCAACTAACTCAGAGCACACAGCCTGTAGTGAGCAGAGGGAGTTATCAGCAGTTGAATGCTCTTCAGGGTGGCGAAGGATTTGGTAGAAGCATAGGGTGTTTCTCTTGCAGCCAATAGGGCCATATTGCTAGATAGTATCCTCAGAGGAATGCTTCAGGATTTGGACATAGGCCAGTATCTTCAAAGCCTACTATAGGTGATGCAGGCAGGTCATACAAAGTATTTGCAGTGGTTGATAACCACTAGGTAGAGCATCAGAGTACCATGGTGGAGACTTCCGGATTGATGTGAGGTATTCATTTTTCCATTCTTTTTTATTTTGGTGCTTCTGACTCATTCATTTCTCCTCTTGTGGAACATTGTGGTTTAGTGGCAGCAAAGCAGGATGTTAGGGGTAGGTTGAGTTAGCATCTGGGGCTAAGGTCACAGTTGAGTCATTGGTGCATGGTTGTGAGTTGAGGATTGGTACTCTATCTACCATAGTAGATCTCTGTATCCTACCCCTTGGTTCTTATGATATAGTTTTGGGTATGGATTGGTTAAATGCTCACTAGGCAGTGATAGATTGTTGACATAAGTCAATGAGGTGTGTGGATGATGCTAGTAGAGAAGTTGAGGTAGTTGGTATCCAGAGAACTATCTCCCTACGTATGATCTCTGTTATGGAGCTTAAGAAGTGTATGCATTGAGGTTGTTAGTTGTTCGCAGTGATCATTAATGACTTGGAGATGGAGGAGAGTCGAGAGACATCTCTTGATGATCACCCACTTCTTAGAGATTATGTTGATGTTTTTCCTTCTGAGATTTTGAGAATCCCACCTAAGCATGACATTAACTTCAGAATTGATCTTGTTCCCGGCGCAGAGCCTATCTCATGAGCTCCATATCAGATGACCACTCAGGAGCTTAAGGAGCTTCAACTGCAGTTGGAGGAATTTCTAGCCAAGGGAGTCATTCGACCTAGTATTTCTCCATGGGTAGCACCTATGATTTTTGTGAAGAAGGATGGATCTTTGCGGCTATGCATAGACTATCGACAGCTTAATAAGGTGACTATGAAGAATAGGTACCCTTTGCCAAGGATTGATAATCTATTTGACCAGATTAAGGGAGCTAAGGTGTTTTCAAAACTTGATCTTAAGTCAGGATATCATCAGTTACAGATCTTTGAGGCAGATATTCATAAGATAGCATTTTGCACCTGTTATGGACATTATGAGTTTATTGTTGTACCATTCAGATTGACGAATGCACCTTCAGTGTTCATGAATCTGATGAATGGCATTTTCTGCACTTACCTTGATAGGTTTGTCCTTGTATTTCTAGATGATATATTAATTTATTTGAGGACTATGGAGGAGCATGAGGATCATTTGTGTCAGGGGTTGTAGTATCTGAGAGAAAATCAGCTTTATGCTAATTTGGTGAAATGTGAATTCTTTCAGATAGAGGTGAAGTATTTGGGTCATGTTATTTTTAGAGAGGGTATTGCAGTGGATCCTTCAAAGATCCAAGCAATTATGGACTGGACTGCACCTAGTAATGTTTTTGAGGTTCACAGTTTTATGGGTTTGGCAAGCTATTACCGCCATTTTGTCTAGGGTTTTCTGAGGATAGCCCACCCCATTACTTCTCTTCAGAGTTAAGGGAAGACGTTTGTTTGGTCAGAGTAGTGTCAGGTAGCTTTTCAGACCCTTAAGGAGCGTTTGACTAGTACACCTATTCTGGCAGTTCTTGATCCTACCAGGGACTTTGTTGTGTGTATAGATGCTTCTTTGGAGGGTTTATGAGTAGTTCTGATGCAAGATGGTCGCATGATTACCTATGAGTCTCGCAAACTCAAGGATCAGAAATTGAACTATCCCACGCATGATCTAGAGTTAGCTGCAGTTGTGCATGCCTTGGTGAGGTGGAGGTATTTTCTTCTGGGACATCAGTTATAGTTGCACAGTGATCATCGTAGTTTGTAGTATATTTTAATGCAGCCAAACTTGAATGTGAGCCAGAGGTGATGGATGGAGTTCTTGTGCAAATATGATTTTGAGGTGAAGTATATTCAGGGCAAGGAGAATGTCGTGGTAGATGCTCTTAGTTGCTGAAGGCATGAGATTTCAGCAGTCTCTCTTGCAGTTGATTTGAGAGGTCAAATTCTTGCAGCACTTCCTACCAACAATTGGTATCAGGAGGTGAAGGCTAAGGTTGAGTCTGGTAGACCTTTGGAGGGTAGATTTTCTAGGTACTCTCTTGAGTCAGATGGCCTTTTGTGACATCAGGTCATATTTATGTTCCTAGTTCTGAGGGTCTTCGTACCCTAATTATATCAGAGGCACATTGGGCACCCTATTCTGCTCATCTGGGTGTCAAGAAGATACATGCAGATCTTCGCTAGTTGTACTTTTGGAGTGGTATGAAGTAGGATATTGCAAATTTTGTGTCGAGATATCTTGAGTGTCAGAGGGTAAAGGTGGAACACCAACACCCTGCAGGTCTTTTACAACCCCATCTTTTCCCAGAATGGAAATGGGACATCATCTCTTTAGACTTTATTGTTGGGTTACCTATTTCCTCCCGTCATCATGATACTATTATGGTCACTGTGGACAGGTTGACGAAGGTAGCTCACTTCTCTCCTGTCCATTCATCTTATAATGCTTCTACGGTGGCCGAAGTATTCATGGAGAACATAGTCAAATTGCATGGAATTCCTCGTAGGATCATCTCTGATAGGGATTCAATGTTTACTTCAGCCCTTTGGACTTCTCTGTAGAATGCCTTAGGGACACAACTAAACTTTAGTTCAGCATACCATCTGGAGACTGACAGACAGATTGAGAGGGTTAATCAAGTCCCTGAGGATATGCTTAGGATGTATGTTATGGATTAGCAGTGCCATTGGGAGGACAATTTGTATCTGGTGGAGTTTGTATATAATAATGGATATCACAGCTCTATACATGTCTCCATTTTAGGCTTTGTATGGTTGTCCTTGTCAGACCCCACTGAGTTGGGTCATCTTAAGGATAGAGTTCTTCTAGGACCAGATATGCTTAGAGAGATGGAGGAGTAGGTTGAGCGGATTAGAGAGCATTTGGTGGCAGCACAGGACAGACATAAGAAGTATACAGATGCTCATAGGGTGGATCATTAGTTTTCTATCGGGGATCGAGTGTTCTTGCATGTACAACCATGAAAAAGTCTGATCCATTATGGAACAGGCTCTAAGCTTGTACCACGCTTTGTTGGACCTTTTGAGGTGTTAGAGAGGATTGCTCCTATTGCTTATCATCTTGCTTTTCTGCCTAGTCTTTCACGCATCCATGATGTGTTTCATGTTTCTGTACTCTGACCCTATTATCCATATATTGCTCATGTTCTTGATTGGAATGCTCTACAGGTAGAGGAGAGGCAGCTGGCTTTGGAGACCATAGGCATTCTGCAGCATAGGAGATTCACACTCAGGGGCAGAGACGTGGAGCAAGTCAGGGTCTAGTGGGATCCTAATGATGAGGCTTCCACTACCTAGGAGGATGCATCCAGGATGCGGGAGTTATATCCCTACCTATTTGCAGGCTTCCAAGAGTAAGCCTGATTATGGGGGGGAGGATGTAGTGCCCCCATTTTGGCCTTTTGACATTTTGTTAGTGTTCTTTTACATTTAGACATTTTGACACTTGCGGATGTTGGATTACTTATTCATGCTTATTGATACTATGGATTTTGGATTACTGTGATGATTAATGATGATATGCAGTACGTTGATGACATTTCTAATGATATGATTAGTACACAATGTTATGACATGATCAGTTATGGATTAATAAATTTTGTAGTTTAGCTTTATCATGCTTTATGTGATTATCGAATGACATGATATTTGGTTATTTAGTTAGTGATGTATTACTAATATTGGATATATGTGATGTGTCTTGTGAAGGGACGGTGTAGTATTTCTCATCCTGAGCACCCTACTACGATGTGATTCCCTATCATAGTGTATTTGATTATAGATATATATATGCATTGTTCAACCCTTGATTTTGTTAGACTTAGGGCACACAACTAAGACGAGGGGTGAATCACTTCTACAAAACTTTCTTCCAGTTAAACACTTAACTCCACTTTGTAATTCAGCAGTATAATAATAAATCAATCAAGGAAACACAATGCAACAAATTAAGAGTAGAAACACATCAACACATGAGACACCAAGATTTTGACATGGAAAACCTGGTTAAGGGAAAAACCATGGGGTGATTAACCCAAGATTGTATTCTCTGTTAGAAGAATAGAAAGAACAAAATGGCACATGCCAATTAGGGCTCACTACCCGAGCACACTTCTCACAAGAGGCTCACTACCTACAAGAGACACACTGTCTACAAAGAAATAATTATCACATACATGAACTGGATAATAGCATCTTCACCATGCTTGAATTAGTTCCATTTCAGCCCAATACTTCTACTCTGCCTTTCACTCTCCTCCTTGCTACCACACTCTCATCTCAACAAGGACAACTTTGAAATGACTTCGTAATTCCTTATTTATACAAGACATCAACTTAGGAATGATCATCTAAGTCGGCAAACATCAACAAGAACATCTGCAAGATGTGTAACTCATCTGGTTGGCCAGTCTCAGAAAGAACACCATCATCCGGAAGTTATTCTTCAATGCGAGCTCCAACTTCAATGCGGACCACCAACATGAACTGGACACAATCCAAACACCTCCACAAGCTTGCCTGAATCACCAAGAACATCCATACTTCATCTGTTTACTGAAATCCATCTCCCCTTCATCCAGAACCTCAAGAACACAGTCTGTCATTACTGTCACAAAGGAATAGATGCTTACAAACCTTTAAACCATGAACCAATCTAGTTGACACTCCACAAAGACTTCCTCAACACTCCCTCAAATCTGCAGAACAGGACAATGCAATTCTGGATCTCACCGAACCTATCTGTATCACTCTGTCATCTCTGAACACCTACCGGAACTGGTTTTACTTGAGCGGCCACACCTTTTTTAGATCTTCATGCGGACCTCTAAAATCTCTACTGGATCACCTTAAGACACATATCTACAAACCCTTTAATCCGCATCCTCTGATCCTCATCCTATCTTGGACTTTTGCCTTACTGTCATCATTGTTCTTCACTGTTCTTGATTGAGACCAATTTTCTCAATATCCTCAGCTCATAGCTCATCCAATCCTTATCATTAATGCTACAGGAGTATGTTGACATCAATGACAACACCAGTTAGGCCCATACTTGCAACAATCTCCCCCTTTGTCATTGATGGCAACATATGATGTGAAAAACTATTTTAACCATCAAGACAAGAACTTCTTCTCACTGTCACAACTCCCCCTATCAGCAACAATCATTCACATGTCTTCTCTCCCTTTACTACTCCCCCTTTGATAAAAAACCACTTATTTTTCACATGTCTTCTCTCACCCTTTGACATCAATGGCAAAGGGCACATACTTGCAATTTCAACACTTCAGAATCGTACCTGTTGCTCCCCCTGAGTAGCAGCTCCCCATCATCAATCTGGATCACAAGATATGACTGTGATATCCACTGGATTGATGCACCTTAGTTCATCACTAGAGGGGTAATAACCCCTAACTTCTCCCTGAGATACTCAAAAGAATCCTTAGGTAGAGGTTTAGTAAAGATGTCTGCAATCTTATCCTTGGAAGGTACAAACTCCAATTTGACTTCATTTTTGTTCACTTGCTCTCTCAAAAAGTGAAACTTGATGGATATGTGTTTAGTCTTTGAATGCAACACCAGATTCTTAGATATATTTATTGCACTTGAGTTGTCACAGAAGATTATGATAGGTTCCTCATACTCCACTTTGATATCTCTTAGCATCTGCTTCATCCACAAAACTTGAGTACAACTACCTACTGCTGCAATATATTCTGCTTCAGTTGTAGACAAAGATATTGCCTCTTGTTTCTTGCTTATCCAAGAAACCAATCTCTTCCCCAAAAAGAATGCTCCACCACTGGTACTCTTCTGGTCATCCACATCTCCTACCCAATCTGCATCTGTATATGCATGAAGAGAGAAATCATGATCTCTAGGATACCACAAACCATACTCAACTGTCCCTTTTAGATATCTAAAAATCCTCTTAATTGCCATGACATGAGATTCTCTAGGATTAGCCTGGAATCTAGCAACAAGACCAATAGCCTGCATAATGTCTGGTCTAGTTTGAGTGAGATACAATAGTCCTCCAATCATTAACCTATACTTTGTCTGATTAGCCTTGGGAGAATCATCATCTTTGCTCAAATTACATCCAGTTGCCATGGGAGTATTCATTGGTTTTGAATCTTCCATCCCAAATTTCTTCAACAATTCTTTCACATATTTGGTCTGAGAAATGAAGATTCCTTTCTTTGTTTGAGTGATTTGTAGACCCAAGAAGAAATTCATTTCACCAAGCATGGACATCTCAAACTCACTTTTCATTTGATTTGCAAATGTTTTACACATACTATCTCTTCCTCCAAAGATGATATCATCAACAAACACTTCAACAATCAAGATGTTTTCATGATCAACTTTGAAATACAAATTACTGTCAGCAGTACCTTTGTTGAAACCAATCTTCAAAAGATGTTTGTCCAATCTTTCATACTAGGCTCTTGGGGCTTGCTTCAGTCCATACAGTGCTTTCTTCAATTTGCAAACCATATCACCATGATCAAACAATGAAAATCCATCTAGTTGCTCAATGTACACTTCTTCTTCCAAGTCACCATTTAGGAAGGTAGACTTGACATCCATTTGATACACTTTGAAATCCTTGAAGGCAGCAAATGCAAGAAATAATCTGATTGCTTCAATTCTTGCCACCCAAGCAAAAGTTTCTTCAAAATCAACTCCTTCTATTTGAGAGTAACCCTTGCAGACCAATCTGGCTTTATTTGGTTCCAATCACATTCTTGTTTATAGGTCTAGGAACAAGATCCCAAGTGTGATTTTTCTCAATTTGCATCAGCTCTTCCTCCATTGCTTTAGTCCAGATTTCATCATTGCAAGCTTCATTCAATGTCTTAGGTTCAATCTTTGAAATCAGACAATACTCTTCTGAATCTTGAGCAATTCTCCTTGTACTCCTTTGCTTTTATCACCTATGATCTGATCCTTAGAGTGGTTCAGTCTTACATACCTAGGAACTTTGGAAAATTCTTGCACTTCTGATTCTTGATCAGGCTCATTGAAACTCAACTCTTCTTCCTGATTTTCTGGATTAGTTTGGATCTAACTTACAGACGAGGCTTGGGCTCCTTGAATCAAAACACCATTATGATCATCTTCATCATATTCATTAAACCTTGAGGGTTTCTCAATTCCCTCATCAACCTTCACATTTGTACTTTCTATCATCTTTCTCAATCTCTTGTTATAACACCGGTATGCTTTGCTTTGAGTAGACTAACCCAAGAATATTCCTTCATCACTTCTAGCATCAAACTTTCCTAGATCTTCATCTCTTTTAATGTAGCATTTGCTACCAAAAACTCTAAAATACCTCATAGTAGGAGTGATGCCAAACCAAAGTTCATAAGGAGTCTTACCAGTATTGCTTCTGATTTGAACTCGATTGAGAGTATAGACTGCAGTGCTGACAGCTTCTCTCCAATAGATCTAAGGAATGTTTGCTTCCATCATCATGGTCCTAGATGCTTCCTAGATGGTCCGGTTCTTTCTCTCCACTACTCCATTTTGCTGTGGAGTCCTAGGAGCAGACAACTGTCTCTTTATTCCATGTTTCTCACAGAACTCTATGAACTCACCGAATGTGAATTCGCCACCTCTATCAGACCTCAGACATTTCAATTTTAATCCAGTTTCATTCTCTACCATAGCCTTGAATATTTTGAATTTCTCAAGAGCTTCTGATTTCTCTTTTAGAAAGGTTACCCACATCATCCGGGAATAGTCATCAATTATTAGCATGAAGTATCTATCTCCTTGAATACTCCTAATTCTTGCTGGACCACAAAGATCAGTATGAACTAAGTCCAATAATCCTGTAGAAGATAGTTCCTTACTCTTGAATGTGACTCTACTCAGCTTCCCCAACTGACATTCTTTGCACAAGTTGTTAATAGGTTTCACCAATTTTGGAAGATCTCTTACAGCCTGAGTATTGCTTATCTTAATGATATTATCAAAATTCACATGACACATCCTCCTATGCCATAACCAACTCTGATCAACTTGAACAAATAAGCAACTTTTATCCGTACCAACCAAATGAAAGATATTACCTTTTGTTTGAGTACTGGATGCAATCTCTGTTCTGGAACTTTCAAAGATCTTGCATTTTCCATTCTTGAATCGGAGATCATAGCCTTTGTCCACCAATTGTCCAACACTGAGAAGATTGTGCTTCAAACCTTCAACATACAGTACATTACCGATTTTGTTTCTTCCATCAAAAGAAATAGTTCCTCTATCTCTGATTCTACCAATAGAATTATCACCAAACTTTACCACTCCTCCTTCATACCTTTCCAAATCTATGAATTTGTTTTCGTCACCTATCATATGGTGAGAGCAACCACTGTCAATGACCCAATCGTCCTTCTCTTCAACTTGGGCAGCTAGAGCTCTTTCCATAGTCTTATGATTGACAAATAGAGAGGACATTGGATCTTCTTCCTTGATGGCAATGAACACCCATTCATTTCTAGATTTGTTTCCTATCTTTGATTCATCATCTTATACTCCTTCATTATCATCATCTTCATGTACATAGTAACAATTCTTTTGGAACCTTGGCTTGTTAGGATTTTGCCTTGAAAACCTTTCTGGACACCTTGAGGTAAAATGACCAATCTTATTGCAGTTAAAACACTTGAAAGGCAATTTTCCTTCATACTTACCGGATCCTCTTGGTAGCCTCTTTGCAATAAGGGCTTCAAGTTGAGCAGTTTCTACGTCTTCTTCTTCCAGGTCTTTTCTTGCTTTTTCATACCATGACAGTTTTCTTGATGAGTTCTCTCTCGGATCAAACCTTTGTTTACCTTTTACGAAGGCACTAACTTTGAATGCAAGGGGGGTCATCTCCAAACTTGGTCATTTCAAATGCAGCCAATTTGCCAGCCAATTGATCTCTTGTGACAGTTGTATGGGCTCTAAATTCTTCAATGGCAGCAACCTTGATCTTATAAGAAGTAGGAAGGGATCTGAGAATTTTGCCAACAATCTCATTTTCATCCAAGACTCCACCAGCATTTCTAATTCCACAAACAAGCTCATTTACTCTTGGCATAAAAGTAGTGATGTTTTCATCTTCTCTCATCTCCAAATTTTTGAATTTTCCTTTCAGACTTTGTAACCTTGCACATTTGACATACTTGTCTCCTTCATGCAGAAGTTCCAGTTTTTGCCAAATCTCAAAAGTAGTTGGTAGGTCAATAACATTTGAGAGCTCTGAATCAGATAATGTGCTTAGAAGAGCCTCTATAGTCCGCAGATTGTTTTCAGCATCTGTGATTTCATTTTGGGTTTTTGGACCACCCTGTGGAGGTATATACTGTGTTGTAGCCATGGTCCAAAACACCATTCCCATACATTGCAAGTGACATTTCATGCAACCTTTCCAAAGATTAAAATTGGTTCCATCAAACTTCGGACTATCCTTCTTGTAAGATGACATCCTGGATCTCCTCAAGCAGTTAAGCTCCTTTTAGAGGAACTTGGCTCTGATACCAATTGTTAGACTTAGGGCACACAACTGAGAGGGGGGGTGAATCGGTTGTACAAAACTTTCTTCCAGTTAAACACTTAACTCCACTTTGTAATTCAGCAGTATAATAATAAATCAATCAAGGAAACACAATGCAACAAATTAAGTGCAAAAACACATCAACACATGAGACACCAAGATTTTGATGTGGAAAACCCGGTTAAGGGAAAAACCACGAGGTGATTAACCTAAGATTGTATTCTCTGTTAGAAGAATAGAAAGAACAAAATGGCACATGCCAATTAGGGCTCATTGCCCAAGCACACTGCTCACAAGAGGCTCACTGCCTACAAGAGACACATTGTCTACAAAGAAATAAGTATCACATACATGAACTAGAGAATAACATCTTCACCATGCTTGAATCAATTCCATTTCAACCCAATACTTCTGCTCTGCCTTTCGCTCTCCTCCTTGCTACCACACTCTCATCTCAACAAGGACAACTTTGAAATGACTTCACAATCCCTTATTTATACAAGACATCAACTTAGGAATGATCGTCTAAGTCGGCAAACATCAACAAGAACATCCGCAGGATGTGTAACTCATTCAGTCAGCCAGTCTCGGAAAGAACACCATCATCCGGAAGTTATTATTCAATGCGAGCTCCAACTTCAATGCGGACCACCAACACGAATTGGACATGATCCAAACACCTCCACAAGCTTGCCTGAATCACCAAGAACATCCATACTTCATCTGCTTAGTGAAATCCATCTCCCCTTCATCCAGAACCTCAAGAACACAATCTATCATTATTGTCACAAAGGAATAGATGCTTGCAAACCTTCAAACCATGAACCAATCTAGTTGACACTCCACAAAGACTTCCTTAACACTCCCTCAAATCAGCAGAACAGGATAATGCAATTCCGGATCTCACCGGACCTGTCTGTATCACTCTGTCATCTCTGAACACCTACCGGAACCGGTTTTACTTGAGCGGCCACACCTTCTTCAGATCTTCATATGGACCTCTAAAATCTCTACTGGAGCACCTTAAGACACATATCTACAAACCCTTTAATCTGCATCCTCTGATCCTCATCCTATCTTGGACTTTTGCCTTACTGTCATCACTGTTCTTCATTGTTCTTGATTGAGACCAATTTTCTCAATATCCTTAGCTCACAGCTCATCCAATCCTTATCATTAATGCTATAGAAGTATGTTGACATCAATGACAACACCAGTTAGGCCCATACTTGCAACATATTTGATGTAGGATGTAAGTACACGACACCAACTCCACCTGGATTATCAGGTCTGAGCGTGTCCTAAATCTAATAGAATAGTGGAAGGGAGATAACATGAGGTTCCCCTTTTCTATCAACCAATTTCATCTGTTTGTCATCATTACGTATTCTCAGTCATGGGTGTAGTTGTTTACCAGTTGGAGGTTGTCTTTGAGATTGGCCATTCTTAGGTATGTTGTTAGTAATTGTTAGATAAGCGGTATTGAATTGTTAGTGTAGTCTAATGATTTATTTTATAGAAGTTAGTAATCTATAAGTAAGGCAGCGTCGATATTGATTATTTTGGTTAAATAATTTATAGAATATTAATTATTGGATTTGAGCAATAATAATAATAATAATAATAATAATAATAATAATAATAATAATAAGAATAAGGATAATAATGTTAGTTGTAATAAATAAAGTAAGAGTGTCAAATATTATTAAGGATGAATAAATACTTATTTTGTTAAGTGAATGATAATATTTCTTTGCATATATTTATTTATTTAAGGGAGTGGGTTGTCGGGAAGTTCTGGGAATCTCCTATAGTTAGAAAATTAAGAGATTGAATGGGGTTGGTGGTAACGGCATGGTAATAATGGGAATTTATTTCTCTGTCTAATTTTGGTGTTGAGAAGATTATTTGAAAGGGGGGAAATTTTGGGGATGGAATGGAAAAAGTTGGACAGAAATTGGGAAAAGAAGAATATTTGGGAAATCAATGGGAAGGATATTCAAAGACTTGATTACAATTTTACGGGTATGTTTATTTTGCCTCTGTGTGTGAGATTTCTTATTTCTATAATCTTTGCTTGTTCTGGAATTTAATTTTCCTTGTTGCATGATTATAAGAGAGTTCAACCTTTGAATCACATTCCTTATGTTTGAAATCTCCTATTGCTTATGACTTTTCTTTTAATTAGGTCCAATCAGAAGCTTGGCCAAATGTCTTTTGTTTTTTGACCATTTTCACATCATTTGGAGTTGCACCACTTTTGCAATCAATGGATTTTTCCTCTGTAGTTTTTTTTCAATTTTATTTCTCTTTCTTTTCTCTTCCATTCCACAATCCTCCCTAAAAACAAAGAACAACCATTATTAAAGCATGGTTTTCAATCAATTTGTTGTGGCATCATATTTGATGATGTGAACTTGAAATCTTAACTTCAAACAAGGGCTTTGTCATATAATTTGCTGTAAAATTTTATCTCTTAATGCACCCAGAATATCCTGATTTCTGGAATACCCATCTTGAGAATAGTAACTACATCACAAATCATGCAGAGTATATCTTTCCTTCTACATTTAGTCCGGCCATGCGAGTGTCTTCATTCTAATCTCTGAATTAATTTCTTTTATACCTACTTTTATTGTCGACAAGTTGGCGTATGGGTCTGTGAATTTAGAAACCTGCTTCAAGCAACTAAATCTAAGTTGGCTTTCACATCGGCTATGATTAAGCATTGCCCTAGTGCGCAGTCTTGCACCATTGATCAGACGTCTTCAAAAAAAAACCCACTCTTGGCCCACATGCTTCGAGTCCATAGTTTCATTGTTTCTGAGAATCATTTCGTTAATCTTTACTTCCAATGACGCTTTCAAATCGTGCCTTATATTGCTAGATAGTCGTCCTTTTTCCTTGGGCAAACCATAGCTAATTCTGCCATTTTTTTTTCCATTCTGTACTGTAGTATCAATTCAGGTTAAAAAAAAAAACTCCTATAGTATTGATTCGGTCAAGCAATCACAACTACTTTCATTATAAAATCTCAGTTATTAAATATGTTCCTCTCTACTCATAATGTACCGATCTAGGAGGAGTTGTCCCAAATTTCTGGATCCCTCTTTATGTTAGAATTTCTGAATTGACCTTATCATTTTTGCAATTTTATTTTCGAATCGATCCTCCTCTGAACTCATTCGTACCCTCAGCAAACAAAATTTATGATTCCTTCGGCCTCAAAATTTGCTTCATTATTTCATTCAACCATGACAGAAATGATTTCTTTTTCCTTTAGCAAAAACAATTTCTTTTGGGGAATATAATCCATATATTACTATTCCCACTATTAAAAAAAAAACTTGCCTGATTCGTCCTTTACTTCTTGTCTGTCAGAATTAGATTGATTGCTAGTTTTAAATAGTAAATTGTTTAATAAGCTCAATAGATATTAGTACTGCCATAATTAAATTTGTAGGGATATGAATTTGGAAAATGATTCTTGGTGAATCTATTTTGATAGTATCTCTAGGTAGAAGTTTCTTTATAAGCTAGTCCAAGGATTAAGTTGGTTGTAAGTAGTGGATTACATAAACAGTCTAGTTCCATTTCTAGTAATACAGAAATTAGTGGTAGCATCAATAGCATCATATATAGTTTGATGATCATGAAAGAAATTAATCTTAACCCTTTACATTGAATTGGTAGCCATTGGGATTGTAGTTATGTAAGGTAGATTGGCATTATAAGCGTTAAATGTCCATACTATATCCGATGAATCTAGAAAGTTATTTAAGTTGTTTACCCGATGATTTTAGAATTATAGGAACTCCATAGTCAATTTAGCGAACTGATTTAAGTTAGTAATATTATTAATTGGCTTACTAGCCTTTTCGAAGCAAAAAATATTTAGAATGCTTTAGTCATATTTAATTAAACTTTTGATTTTTTATCTAGTAAGTTGATATTGGAGAATTGTATGCACTTAATATTATTTCCGATTACTTGTAGTCTTGTTTTCCTAAGGCCTTGTTATAAAGTGTTTTAGTGTAGTAATTATTGTGTCAAATGAATGTTATATCGTATACAATGGTATTGATGTTCCCTATTTTTTTTTACCATCAATTTTAGACCATTTCTCTCTAGCAGATATTTGAACTAGTTTAGTGTGGGTTGTTAGCATTGTCGGCTCCAGAGACTTAATTGGTGGGTTCCAGGGTTGTCATGTGATTTAGAAGTTCTTGTTGCATCTGTTTGTATGAGAATTATGTTGCCCATGAAAGATTGTTGTTTGGACCTTGTATGGTATCGATGTGCAAAAAGAGTTGATATCTTGCTCTTTCAGTGTATGTAGGGCAATGGGGGAAATTTCTGTCAGATGTAGGGGTTCTAGTTGTAGGTAAGAGGGTGGCTTTCACAGAGGGGCCGGTGCCCAGAGTGGCTACCTAGATAACCCTATGGAAGTTGTAATTAAGTGATAACATAATAATTAATCTAGGAGGGATTGGGTAGTCAAAACACATAACAAGATAATTTTGATACCTTACCCATGCTTGTAGTGCTCTCTCAGGCTAAGGATGGGATGAGAAGGCCTAGTTGGCAAGATCGATCTCCTTGTCTTCATGAAAGGATAGTCGATTCCATATGTGTCACCCTATGAGGTTGGTGCCTAGAGAGAGGTTGCCAGGATAACCATAGATGGGGGCCAGCTTCTAGAGAAAGATAGCCAGGATAACCCATACTAGGACCATGCGATGACACTCTTCCTACTGCAACATGGCTATCTCCCTTATGTTACCTATTGTTCATTGCCTCTGGAGTAGTGATGGGCTACTGTTGGTCAGTGTTTTCAGTGTTGATCTTTGTATTTGCTTATTTATACCTTTTGATCCTTGTCTTGGTGGGACCTCATTGTTATCTCCTAGCTCGGGGGGTGGACCTCAAGGTTCCACATGGTCGGGTGGAAGAGATTAATCCATTGGTTCCTTGGGCATCTTGGTTCATGTTCATGGCAAATGTGTCTTTCCAATTTGAGTACTGCATTTGCAATTCAGAGTTTTGAATTATGTTTCCAAAATTGTGTAGCTATGGTTTATATTTGTAACTTGATGTATTTAGACAAGAAAGCCTTGTATCAATGTAATCTTGTATTTGATCTCATTTGTACGTGTATACACTTTTGTAAAAGCAATGATGTAATTGTCCTATGATGTAACAAAATTACCAGTGGACATTTATAATGTATTATGTAGTCGTTGATCTATGTTCAGATTGTCTTAATGCAGTTATGTTCCCTAGAGATGTTAGTTGATTAAATGGTTTAAATGATGTAATTAGTTGTTACTTTATCTAGTGATTAAAGCAATTACTTGTTTAGAAAGAAAACAAATTCCGCATTTTATTGCAGTTTAACCTAACTCTCTAGGGTTGCATGACAGGGCATTACACTAACACTCACCGTGGTTTTTCTCTTTTTGGGTTTTCCACATAAAAATCTTGGTGTCTATGTGTTATGTGTTTATGGTTGTTGTTCTTATGTTTATTCTGCTTTCATGTTATTAAATTTGGTAATTGGATTAATGAACATGTAGAGAAGTTATTTTGTGGAATACTGATTCACCCCCCCCCCTCAATATTCCTTGTATTCAAGAAAACACCACCTTGGACAGAGGCATTAGTGGAAGTGTTGTCAAGTATTTCGCATCCCAAACTTCAAAAAATGGTTAGTAATTATTCTGTCTACTACCTTAGTATGCAAGCATTTGTCGTAATTCATCAATTTGCTTATTGTTTTGTATATTTAGGGTTTTAATGGTATTTGAGTATTAAACTAATACATCAATTGATCACATTTGAGCTTCCACGTCATTCCAAATGACAACTTAACCTGTAGGTGAATCCTCTTGCAAAAGTGTGATTCAACTCGGTTGATATTTCCTTGAATGTTTGTAGAGAAAGGAGGATTTCACCCTTGTTTTTATTTCCTCCTTTTTCATATAAAACACCTTCTTTGTGTTTCTAGTTGTTTGTTTAATTCTCATCTCCAATGTTAGTTTCTATTTGACATTAACATTTGATATTGGATAGTTTATTATATTGTGTGTGTATTCAAATTTTGTAAATAGATTAACACATGGAAGTAATTTGTATGTAGTTACAAAAATTAGGTCCAAGTTTTTATCTTTTATCTAGCCCCAAAGGTAGGTTTGTGTTGAGTTGGACTTCACATATAACCTTAAAGAGTCCCTAGAGAATCAAAAAGTATCTAATGTTTTATGTAGAGATTTACCTACATAAATCTCTTGAACACATGTTTAGATGTCAATCCCTTGACCATAAAATCAAGGATTGTCCTCTAATTCCTTGTTCACTCTCAATATTGTAGTAAACATTCCAAACCCTTAGGCCAAAGAGGCATGATAGAATACCATGGGAGGAAAAAACCCTCTACTACTTAACCTATTAAAACTAGTGAACCAGTCCTTGTGACTAAAACCTAGCACTAGATGTGAACAATATTAACTCAATTCTTCTTGCTAAGGGCCCAACCCCTAGCCAAATACTCAATTTCTCTTGACTCCAAACCAACATCCATTTTCTAGGACCCCCATTATGAGATCTCAACCCTCCTATCATTCTCAAATACCATCACCTAGATATGATGACTCGCTGAGGGGAGATTATAGGGGAAAATATTGCTTCGTATTATTCAGAAATTATTATTATATCAAACAAATTCACACTTTTGGGTAACAAATTTCCAACTTGTTGGTTGATGAATATGGCCAACTAAAGCTCTCAATGGAGGACCTCTCCATGTGAACATCATTTTATGGAATGTACATGGAATTATAAAAGCTTCTTCTAAATTTTTTGTTTACCAAAACTTGGCCTATTTAATGTTATTTGAAAGTTTTATACACACAATTTAGCTTCACACCACTTATTTTGCCACCTTGCATGAGGAGATTCATTGTGTTTCATTCATTTTATTTTCCATTTATTTATTGATCCAACTAAGATCAACAAGCATTTAGATGGCATTTTATGGTTGAATCTAGGAAATATTGAAAATATTTTTTTTTGATATTTTCTACACTTTTGGAGACCTTTGACGAGCATTTGGATGTCATTGTAAGGTCACCTAACCTACTTCATATGACATAACTAGGGAACTAGATTCTTATAATGAAAGACTTACTAGTATTCATGTGATAAGAGAGTTAAGGTATGTTATTGATCACATCTTGTTATCAAGGTATGTAGCGTATAATGATTGAAATGTTTTAGATCTCGACATAAGTATGTTTAGGCTTGTTTGTTTGATTATCAAAACTCACTTGTTCTTATGAAGAAAATCTTTGAATAGAAGAAGTCAACACTTTATTTACATGAGGATGAAGGAGAGAACTGAGTATCAATAAAGATCAAAAGGGGTCAAAAATAAAATCCAAGATAATATTTTGATAGTAAAGGTAAACTCACATTTAAGGTATGTTTTATTTTGATTCTCTATTTTTAGGACATAAAATGCTAGTATTGGTTTAGTTAGTACTACTGTGGATAAAATGGAGTTAGATAAAATTGAGTTAGAAATAGGGATAAAGCAATCTAAATAGTTGTAGGTATGGAGATACATAAGAAGATTGTGGTTTTAACTAATGTGATAAGCTTAAGCAATTTGATTGATCTTTGAATCCTAACACTTTAAATTGTTTCGATAGGTGTTATGGGTTGTAGAGGAGCATGATCTCTTATCTTACTTTCAATCATTGGTAAAATAATTTTAGAATTTTAGCGTGTAAAATAACTTGATCTCAAGTCACTATAGAGGTCTTTAAACCCTATATTGTTCCTGTTGAATATCAGGAACATTGAGAGGGGGGTGAATCAGTGTTCCATAAAACCATTTATACACTTTCACTTTTAACCATTTTTGCAAATTTAATTAAACAAAAGCACAATATGCAAATGAATGGCAACCACAAAGACATAACATATGGACACTAGGATTTTTACGTGGAAAACCCCAAGGTGGGGAAAAACCATGGAGATTGTTAGCTCTCAAGAATATTTTTATTATAGCAATATCGAAATACAAAAAGGCTCACTGCCCAGAGCTCACTGCTCAATAGATAGGCTCATTGCCTTATGAAAGAGAGAAGAAAAGAAGAGGGTGGATCATTGCCAAGATGAATGTGTAGATTACATCTCTCCATGCATGATTACAGTCTCATTGAAACATAGAATTCTGATTCAAAGCTCTTGATTACTGATTCCCCTGTTTTGCTACTTACTTCTTGCTTCAAGGATAAGGTCTCTCTTCTTCTGCTTATGATCACCTTATCTTCACATATCTTGCATACACATCCATCAGGTCATATTTCATTATACCTCAAAACTGCAATCCATCCATTATATATATCCGCCATGAGATTTTTCACTTACTTGGGTCGACAAGACAAACTAAAAATGTGAGAGCAAGATGTTATGCTTTGTCAGCCTGATCATGTGTACTAATTTTAATGTGAGCCCAAGTGATCATGTACATAACTTCATATAGGTCATCTCTAACCATGTAATCACTTAAATAGATCATTCAAACACTATTTCTTCTCCGCACAGAGATTTACTATACTAGTCAGCCTGTTACTTAAGAGCATGCTTAACAGGTTCATCTGTTGCCTCACAACTCGCACTATGAACCAAATGGGACCTCATAAATCATATCCAATGCTTGTTACTGACCTTTTAGCAAACCTTCTAAACCGTGGAACAAAATACTTCTACATGTCAAAATGCGGATCATGAAACTGCTGCTTTATCACAGAGAAATACTATTGAACTGTAACCCGATATTGGACAGCTTGTAGAATGTGATGTACTAAACTTCAGAGGTTGTAATTCTAGGTTTAGGTAGTTATGATGTATCTCTTTCTTACCTCAAAAATGCAGAGCAAATTATGTATTTGCGGAATGTGGAGTATTATACTATGCCATGTTCACTGTCTTAGACATACCTCTGTTTGTCCGAACTTAGTCATTTTCTCCCCATGACTTTCTAAGGAACTCATGACTTGATCACTAGTTTGAATCATCATAATATGGTCATGAATCATTGTACCTAATCCAATTTTGAGGGTCTTTTACTGTGGAGGCATACTGGTTCATTTTTTTGTCCCTTACTCTGTATACTATCCATACTTAGCCATTTTTTTCCCTCTACACTTGTGCCTTGCTCCCAATCACAAATGAACTTCTGGAGTTATGTCTTCCTATCATGCTGATCTGTTCCCCTTATCTTGTTGCCATCAATGACAACACTCATCTTATCTTCATAGCAGTGTCTCTTGCCAACAATCTCCTCCTTTGGCATTGATGGCAACACTTAGTGAAAAATGCTTCATTATCAAAATTGCTCCCCCTTACTATATACACTTCTATATTTATTCTCCCCTTGAGATGTTTATCCATTTTCCATTGATCTTCTTCTCCCCCTTTGACATCAATGGCAAAGGGTGTGTTCTGGAACCAAAAATTTATCAAGGTTTCAAAATTTTTATGTACTCTGCTACATATTTACAAGTACAGTCTTCTATTTTATTTTACATATGTTGAAGAATATCACTAAAGATGTTCTTCATTTGAGCTATCTCAACATCCCAGCTCTTTTTATCACCATTCAAAATTTGTATATGTCCCATGAGTAGAAAAACTAGAGTTTCTGCCTTTTGCAGATATGATGGTGTGGTAGTTTGTGCAGCAAGCTGTGCTTCAACTACAAGCTTAGTCATTGAATCTAGTTTGGGACTGATTGGTCTTCTCAATTGTCCCATTCTATTCTTTATTTTATACCTCTAATTTATTAGAACATTCAAGTCATTATGAATGTTGATGACTTGAGCTTCTTTGTTATTGGTTGATTCATTTACTGGATCAAAAGACTTAGAGATGTTTATCAATTTTTCTTCCACGTCCTTAATCTTTTCTTCTGTCTTTTTTGTAACTTCCAGCCATGATAGACAAAATTTATATACATCACCAGCTTCTACAATAGCATTCTGAATACTCTATATCTCATTATCTAATTGAATCTTATCATGAGCTATCAACTTTGTCAACTCGTCTAACCTTTTCTCATTGAACTCTTGTCTAACTTTTGTTTCAATAGATATTTCAAGGGATTCGAAGTGTGTACTTACAAAGTGTATGAGTCCCTTGAGTTGACATGAAGCAGACAGAGAGGTATCCTTCCGGTATGTTGGCACCAACTTCTCCAAAATGCTGGATGCTTCATTTATGAGCTCACTATTCTCAATGTGGGACTTCAATATTTCTTTTCTTGCTTTGGCTTGAGAAACTAAAGCTAACTTGAGCATCTCAATAGGAGACATTGTATCTAGGTTTATTGGACCGTGGATTGACTCGGGCTCATCTAGAACTAGTTCCTTATTTTCCAAGAACTCTTTTACTTCCTCTACAGTGTCTCTTGCTGCACTGGAGACATCATTTTATGTTCTTGCTTTAGAGGATTAATGTCCATGGCCTTGTTCATATCCTCCTTCTATTCATCCTCTATCAAATCCTTTTCAATCTGAAGTGCCGGAGAGGAACTAGTTTGTGCAATTGGTATTTCTTCTTCCGCAGCCTTCTCTCCAACAATATTGTCCATTGTTTGATGTTATAGAGAGGCAAGAGTTTCCTTTTCTTCAGCTATTTGGTCAACTTTATCTATCTCCTTTTCAATGTTGACTTCCAAAATAGATGTATTATCACCAACATTATTGTCTTCATTATCATATGTGGTGGGAAGATTGTATTTCTTTAGGGCTTCCAAAACAATTTCCTCTGTTTCTTTTACCACTTTGTCAATCTCACCCATCATTAATGAGTTCATCCTCATTTTGGTTCTAAACTTTTCTTTGGTTTCCTTAGAAATTAAGTCTTCTTCTATAGTAATTTCCAAACATAATCTTGTCAATGCATGTTGTCTTAGCTCAATATCCTTTGTCCTGGCAGTCTCTTTTCTAATAGTCAAAATGCTGGCGAGACTTTCAAAGAGATTAGAGATAATCTCAATAAGGGCCCTGTTGAAGATGTTTAAGTATTTTATTGTGGCTTCTTCCAAGATTCTCTTATCAGCATCATTACATTCATCATAAAATTCAATCATGGGCTTCAAGTTTCCATCAACTATGACAGATTTTAATACATCTTGAAGAGATATTGTAGCCTTTTCAACATAAGTCTCTTCTACCTTTTGTTTTTTGTTTGATTTGTCCTTTCCAGAGGACTTTCCTGTAGCTTTGACCACCTCAGCTTTCATATTCTTTATCTCCTCATCTGATTCTGTTTCTTCTTCGTCATTTCCACCCACACTAACATACAGTATTCTTCCCTTCATCTTCTTCCTCTTTGTATCTTTGACAAAGGATTTCTTTGATGTTTTCTCCATGTTTACTAATGGTGTGGCACTAGAGGAGGTAGCAGAACTCCTAGTAGACCTCTGAGTCTTTTCAAGCTTGTCCTATTTCATCTGAGATCCTTTTGAAACTTGTACCGATTCACTCTTTTGTTTTTCTTCTCCTACTCTTTCTACTTTTTCCCTCGCTTCTTTCATTTGTTCTTTGGTGATGTCATACTTTGCAGCAATCTCTTCCACTTATTTTCTAACTTTTCTAGTTATTTCAGGTTTTCTGAATTCAACATGCAATTTTATAGTTAGCTCTTCAAATGTCCCAAACCTTTCTTTCTTAGGGTCCCAGCGTTTGCTAAGTAGATGTTGAACATAATTTTCTAATATTAAGCCATTTACTTCATAGCCCATAGGCATTACCCATATAGTTCTGGGCTCCACAGCTTCCATCAAACATTAATCCTCGGTGACCATGAAACATATGGTATCTTTGTAGTATCTTTGTATTCTTCTACAATTTTCTTTGGGATTCTCTCCCTTGCATGCCTCCTACTCTAGAGGTTTTTGAAATACCCCCACAGTGCTGCCTTTTGCTCATCAGAACTTCCAATGCTATTCAAGTGATTTCTAATTTGGGCAGCAATTGCTCTGCTACTTGACCAGAATAGGTTGTTCATGTTGGGTAATTCATTCAAGAAATAGAAGAATAGACAAATGATCAAAGTACCATACTTGAATAGATAGTTCTTGCTTTCCTTTATCTTCTTCAAATTCTCCATCAATTGAATCCACAGTAGCTCACACAGGTCATAGTTAGCATTCTCTTTAATCGTCTGATAGGTGGTGTAAATTGCAATGCTAGAGACAGAGTTCTCCTGATTTGTGAAATAAACCTTGTAACCTATTGTTACCAAAAATTTTGAACTTGGGAAATTTTTAAATTCTTCGGCACTAGCAAGAGATTTATTTCACAGGAGATTTTTGGAACCACTCAGTGTCATTCAGTTAGTTCCCAAGTGAAGTCCTCTTCTCAATCTGAATTATTTATTCCTCACCGCCTGAAGTATGTCTATAACCCACAAAGTATAAAACATTTAGAAAGTGGAAGGGGTAAATAATTTGAAGAAGTCTTACCTGTGAGTTGCACTTTATTTATTTTCCCAACGTAAGAATCAAAAAGTTTTTAAATCCACTCCAAGGGAATAAATGATTTGTGAAGTCAAATTGTTATTAAATATTATATTCTTGACTTTATTTAGAATGGCATCCTCAAGGCTCATGAATTAAATATGTTGCATATAAGCCCAGCCCTTATAGTCGAGGGGTTTAGCAGTTCTTGAACTTTATTAAAGTCTGACTTGCCTTTAGTTGGCAAGTCGAGAGTTCATAGAACTTTTGAACTCTCGATTTAAAATTCAATATTTTTTGGAATGGCTGATCTACCGAAACCACTTGAGGAGGGGATCAATGGAGGTGATCATACAATGAAAAAGAAAGCACTTGAGGAAAAAGTATATGTGTTGCTACACCCGCCATACATGATGAAATCACCGAAGTGATGGATGTCTCTGCCACTGCTTCCTTTTCTTTGGGTTGTGCATTTAAAGGTCTAATTGCGACTACAGGAATCACTGAGGTGTGAAAGGAAATGTTCTCTTGATGAGATCTCATTTCAACGGTTAACACTGCTCTCAGAGAAATTGCACCGATCGCAGGTTATGTGCAAAATGACTATGTCAAAAGGGTTTAAGAAACTTTCATATAGATGCCTTGACAGATGTTATAAATGAAATGCTCCTAAAGGTATATATGTAAAGTGTTGTGAAGCACAGTCTTATGGAAGGCAATTATCATTGAAGGATATTCATAAAATGTTTTTGTTGAGAAGGCTTTAGAAACTTTCAATCAAATGCAATTGGTAGGTGTATGGCCGGATCCTGCGACTTCTTTCAGCTCCTCTTTGCTTTGAATTGGTAGATGGATATGTTTATATAGAGGAACTTACAAGCAAATTTGTAACTGCAATAGCCAAAGAGTGTTAGCAATGGAACGGTTACATGGTATTCCTCTCCCAGATTTTGGATTCAATATGATCACTTGTTTCTAGTCCAGAAGCAAGTTTGATTACTGCTCTTAATGCATGGTTTGGGAGTTTACTTTCTTGTGAAACCTTCCATGTGGATGCCCATGCCAGACACTTGTGGTTGCTCAATGATAGGCATATTGGATTTCTTGACTTTGGCATTGTAGGCCATATCTCTTTAAGGACATGAACTACAATGGAGACTTTCTTAACATCTATTAGAAATGGATAGTTTGAAATGATGGCCGCTCCCTTGGTCCAAGTGGGTGCCTGTGGGAATTCTTGGCATATTCTATGTGAAGATCCAAAATAAGAACTTTCCTGATATTAAAATTAGCGGAGATGATGTTGCAGGTATCGGTGAAGGAAAGTAGAGGCCAAATGTTTATGGGCATTGCTTCGAATAAAAACTACTGAGTAAAACAAACTCACCTTATCAAAACTTGGAGTTCTATGACTAGAATGGCACAAACACGACATATTTGGAGTGCCTGAGTTGGTCATCAAATTCTTCAGGTCTTTCTAGATGCACGCAATATAAATGCTACTATTGTATTTTTAACAGATATACTTTCAAATGACTAACATAGTGATGGTGAGGGAAGCCGATGGCAAGAGAAAAAGGATGTGGCATGTGGAGCTGGGACTATCATCCAATAACTCCTACTCCAGTGCCAAAACCTAACCCAGACAGAGCACATATTTGATCCGTAGTGGGTCACTTGCCACAATCATCAATATGTTCAGAATGGATTTGTTGAAGACACTTTAGAAACTTCTGAGCATGTGAAATTAATAATGACTGATATAACGCCATACTTAGCAACCTTTGCCAGTATTCTCCCTAGCTATGCATTATAAAGTGCAGATTTAAATACTCTAGAAACTTTCAAACAATATATAATTAGCAGTTCTTAGTGGTGATCCATCAACCCCCACAGAAATTCATGAGTAAGAACCATGCTATTAGTTACAAGGGGATTCATTCCCACCAACTAGAGAATTTCAAATGCAAGATCAACAGAGTACTTGGTCAATCATGAGCAATTTCAACAAGGACAGTGTGATACAATTTTTAGGTGTAGCAGATCCTTTCATTTGGAAGTTGTCTAGTTTTGATCTAGTCATCCTTGATGAGGTTGGATAGGCAATTGAACCCCCTCCTGGGTACTACTACTACAAGGTAAAAAGAATAATTCTTGCAGGTTTAGCTCCTGCGGTTCTGTCTAGGAAAGTAATGGAAGGAGGACTAGGGGTGTCTTTGCTAGAACGAGCATAAAAAATTATATGAAAGTCCCTTGAGTCATATGCTATCAGCCCAATACAAGATGAATGATGCAATTGCTAGTTGGGTTTCAAAAGAAATTTGTGGAGGCTTATTGTAGTCCTCAACTTCTATAACATCTCATCTTCTCATGAATTCTCTATTTGTTAAGGCTACACTTAAAACCAAAGATAAATAGTATTCTTGGAGGGGTGTTAACTGAAATCTATCACATGTTTTTGTAGCTAGTTACATAGGCATTGTGAAATCCATTCAGCCACTCTTTAGTGTGAGATTTGTATAAACATGGAGACTATTGACATTTTCAAAATGTAACCAAGTGAAGATCAAAGGTCATCTTTTCAAGAATCGGTTACGAGGAAGAATAAAAGATTTTTATTTACTTTTCAAGAAGTAGTTAGGGAAACTGAAAGGTTCCTAGGAGAAATCTTATAAATACATATTTGTAAGCATGAAAGGGGATCTTTTTTTTTGCCAACAGTTCCTGTGAAACAGGGGAGGGGGAGTGAAATTTCACTTTCTATTAATTTGTATCAGTTGTATTTTTCTAGACTTAGTCTATGTACAAAGAACATCACAGAGACTTGGAGCTTTGTTTTATTGGAGAAATGAAATGCATTTTCAGAGCTGTGTGTCTGTAAATGTTTTCCTTGATTGCAAGTTTCCTATGTTAATTTGTAGTCTGTCTTCAATATGTTTTTGTGGTATATGGCTGAATCTGAGAGGGGATATGACTGCCTTTATTCATTTGATATCATCTGTGGGTGGGATAAGTGAGCTGTGTGTTATCTGTCTACATTCACTACTTTCTGAAATAATCTATCGCATCTATTTTCATAGTTAGGAATAGGTATTAGTTTGCCTTTCTGCTTTTTGGTTAAAAGCATACCTTGTGTTTCCATTCATTGCATATCATAAGAGGGAGTTGTACATCTAAAATTTAGAGGAAAGTTGTCAATTCAATGGTAACTTCTCCAATTGTAAGTGTTTTTAGTCATTCTTCTTGGGTATTTTGAGTCATTTTCCATAGCTATCTTTGAAGGATAAATCTATTCACTAACACCTATCACCATGGAAGCGAACCTTACTGCATGATCTGTGATATCATTGACTGTCAATGCCCTTTTGTTGAATTGTACTCTGGTGACCTCTGTAACTGTTTGGTTCTTCACTACTTTTAACACGGGCATGCTTCCGGTATCATTTAACCCTATTACTACCCTAATTGCTTCCTTTGTAATTTTGAAGGTGTTGCAAGTATGTGCCTAATCGGTGTTGTCATTGATGTCAACATATTCTTTTTTCCATTGGTGTCAACTGTATCTTATTCCATTAGTTGTTTAGAAGACTTGTATGTTGAGGATATTGAGAAAATTAGCTTCTCCAGAAGAAGCTAGTGAGCTACAGAGAAGTGCAGTACAGACAGTGAATTGTATGCTGAAGAACAGTCCGGTAAACTACTCCACATTTACTTTTGTTCAAATTTCATGGTCTACGGATTGGAAGTAAGTTAGAGGTATGACTAAGGATGTTGCATTTTGGGTTTGAAGCCTCCACATGAAGATCTGAGTGAGTTGTGTTCACCAGAGTGAAACCTGCTTTTTTTGTAAGTTCAATTGGGACAGGAAGAATGTATTCTTCTCTGCATTCCTCCGCAATAAAGTATTTGGCTCTGCGGTTCTAGAGGGAAGTCTAGGATGATGATAAGTGCCTACAGTTGCAATGGTTTGTGGTTTGGTGGTCTACAAGCTATCGGCATATCGGGTGAAGGCCTTAAGGCTCCGCCAATGTTTAGAGTCTCACCGACGACGGTTGTATCGGTACATTGGCCTATGATCTCAAGGGTTCGCTAATGAGTTAAGTCTGGCTGACAGGGTCATGACTAACCGTTACGGTTAAGTGTAAACCTAACCGCCATCGGAGTATCGGCAAGAAGTTTGGAGACACAGCCGATAGGAGAAGTCTCTCCAAAAATGAAGTGGAGTTAGGGCATTGGGAAGAGTGGATAGATTAGGCAGAGAAATAGCAATGTGGTTGACGGGATATGTTTGACCAACAAGGTTTGGTCGCCAAGACATAGGTCACATCTCACTGATCAGTTTATTGATAAGTTTTGAACACTTCCTCTGTGCGCTCTACATCAGTAAGCCACCAGTAGGGTTTAACAGCCCTTATTGTAATCTTGCTAGGTTTAGGGTTGAGGCAGTGAGCCTACTAGACCTAGTTGTTCTTCATGGTAGTAAGCTAGTATGTTTAGGCCCACGGAGTAACCAAGCCTAAACATCATTATTTCAAGATTGCAATATATATTGAGAGTTAATCCTCTCCGTGGCTTTTCCCCACCTTGGGGTTATTATGTAAATCTAGTGTCTCTTGTGTTTGATGTTGTATCTGTGGTTAATTTTCTAATTTCATGCACTTATTGTTAAATCATAATAATTGTGGATAAGTGATGAATGTTTAATTGCAGAAAGTATTTAAGTTTTTATGACAACTGATTCATCCCCCCCGCTCTCAATTGTCCGGTGCATATCAACAATTGGTATCAGAGCCAAGTTCTTCTGAAGAAATTTTAACAGCTTGAGGAAGATCCAAAATGTCTTACAAGAAGGAAGCACCACATTTTGATGGAACGAATTATGTTCTCTTGAAGGCTCGGATGAAAAGTCATCTTCTTTCTCTTGGTTACAAAGTTTGGAAAAATGCGGAAACAAAATACACCATACCTCCAAATGGTCCGATGACTGAAGATGAAATCAAAGAATATGAGATAGATATCAAGGCAAAGGATGCTCTGCTAAGCTCATTAACCGACTCAATATTGACGAAAGTTGTGGATCTTGAAACTACAAATAAGGTATGGGAAAAGTTAAAAAATTTGTATGAAGGAGATTATTATGTGAAGGAAGCCAAGTTACAAAGTTTGAAAGTGAAATATGAAATCTTGAAGATGAATAATGATGAAAACATATCAGCCTTTATGCAAAGTGTTAATGAACTTGTTATAGGGATAAAAGTTATAGGCGGAACTCTCAAAGAAAAGGAAGTTGTTATGAAAATTCTCAGATTTCTGTCTAAGTCCTACTGTCACAAGGTAGCCACGATTGAAGAATTCATGCAAGTAAAAATGGTTAACAGGGATTAGCTTCTTGGTAAGCTTACTGCTTTTGAAATGAGGGAGTTAGATGATGCTCTGTCAAAAGTTGAGACAGTCTTCAAAGCTAATACTCCTAGAAATACTTCCAAATCAGAAAAGTACAAGGTAGAATTCGATGATGAGTTAGATGAAGTTGAAGCCAACTTTGTGGATAGACTGCAAAGAGGATCTGATAAGTATAAAGGAAAATTACCTTTCAAATGTTTTTCCTGTGGTAAAGTAGGTCATTTTGCTTCTAGATGTCCTGAAAGAATTGAAAGAAATAGAAGATATGAGAATAGGCCTATGACCCAAAAGAAGTGTTATTATGTTGAAGATTTTGATGATGATGAAGGAGTATCAGATAATGGTGAACCAGATAATGCTAGTTCCTCTACAAATGAATTCTTGTTCATTGCTATTAAGGAAGATCTTGTGTCTACTAATTCTTCTAGCTATGTGATGGAAGAAAAACTAGTGGAAAGTGCTTTTGCTTCTTAGGTCATTAAGGACAAGGATGAATGGGTTATTGATAGTGGCTGCTCTCACCACATGAATGGTGACAAAAGTAAGTTTGTGAGTTTGGAAAGATATGATGGTAGACTAGTTAGGTTTGGAGATGATACAGCTGGTAGGATTTGTGGGAAAGGATCTATTTCTTTTGATGGCAAGCATAATACTGAAGATGTCTTGTATGTGAAAGGATTAAAGCACAATATTTTGAGTGTGGGTCAGATGTGTGACAAGGGCTATGATTTAAGCTTCAAGGACAATGGATGCAAGATCAAGGAAAGCTCTGGAACAGTTATTGTAATTGGTAAGAAGACCAAAGGTAATATCTATCACTTGAAAGGAACCAAGAACTATTGTTTGTTGACTCAGACTGATGAGAGGTGGTTATAGCATAGAAGGTTGTGTCACATGAATTTTGATAATATTATGAATATAAATACTGCACAGATTGTTAGAGATTTGCCTAAGCTTGTGAAGCCTGCTAATCCTATTTGCAAGGAGTGTCAATTTGGGAAACAAACAAGAACAAGTTTCAAAAGCAAGGACCAATTTACTGGAGGACTACTTGAGCTAGTGAATACAGATTAGTGTGGACCTACCAAAGTAAGAAGTTTGCAAGGAGATAGGTATTTCATGTTGCTCATTGATGATTATTCTAGAATGACCTGGGTCACCTTTTTTGAAAGAGAAAGTTGAAGCTCTAGATAAATTCAAGGCATTTAAGGAAATGGTTGAAAATGAGATGGATTTGAAAATAAAATGCTTGAGGTCTGATAGAGGAGGAGAGTTCACATCAAACGAATTCAATTTCTTTTGTGAAGAAGATGGAATAAAGAGACAGCTATCTGTGCCCAGAACTCCACAACAAAATGGAGTTGTTGAAAGGAAAAATAGAACAGTTCAAGAAGTTGCTAGAACCATGATGAAGGAAGCTCATCTTTCAGAAACATATTGGAGAGAGGCAATTCACACTATAGTATATATCCTAAACAAAGTTCAAGTAAAAGGTAACAGTTCAAAAACTCCTTCTGAATTGTGGCATGGTAGAGTTCCTACTATGAAATATTTCAAAGTTTTTGGTAGCAGATGTTACATCAAAAGAGAAGAAGATTTAGGCAAGTTTGATGCTAGATGTGATGAAGGAATCTTCCTTGGTTACTCCACCAAGAGTGAGGCCTACTAGTGCTATAATAAGAGGTTGAATAAGATCATTGAAAGTGCAAATGTTAAAGTTGATGAATGTAAGGAAAGGTCTTCAGAATCAAGTGGATATGAGTCAGATGATCCAGATGTTTCAAAAGTGGTGAAGCATGAAGACAACATAGATGAAGAAGAACAAGCTCCAGTAAGTGCTACCAAAACTCCAAGATATGTAAGAATCAGTCATTCTGAAAATCAAATCATAAGAGATAAGAGAAAAAGGATCTTAACTAGAAGAAAAGTTGCAGAGGAATAAGTAATTTTTTATCTAATTTCTAAGATTGAACCTAAAACTATTGATGAGACTTGCAAAGATGAGAATTGGATAAAGGCTATGGAAGAGGAATTGATGCAGATAGAGAAGAATCAGACATGGGATCTTGTTCCCAAACCAGTAGACAAGAATGTAATTGGTACAAAGTGGGTCTTTAGAAACAAAATGAATGAGAATAGTGAAGTGGTAAGAAACAAAGTAAGGTTGGTATGCAAAGGATACACTAAAGTTGAAGGAATAGACTTTGAAGAAACTTTTGCTCCAGTAGAAAGGATTGAAGCAATAAGGATGTTTCTAGCTTTTGCAGCATACAAAGATTTCAAGGTTTATCAAATGGATGTGAAGTCTACCTTCTTAAATGGAGAGTTGGAAGAGGAAGTCTATATAGAACAACTGGAAGGATTTCAATCATCAGAACAAGGGGACATGGTATGTAGATTGAAGAAAACATTGTATGGATTAAAACACTCTCCTAGGGCATGGTATGCACGGTTGGATAGGTACCTGATACAGATATGGTTCAGTAAAGGTACTATAGATAGTAATCTCTACTTCAAAATCAATCATGAACAAACCTTGATTGTTGCAGTTTTTGTTGATGATATTATTTTTAGAGGAAATGAAGGTATGTGCTCAGTTTTTGCTGGAGAAATACAAATTGAATTTGAAATGTCTATGTTTGGAGAGATGGACTTCTTTTTAGGTCTACAAATAAGTCAATCAGATAAAGGTATCTTCATTTCTCAGTCTAAGTATGTGAAAGATTTGTTAAATAAATTTGGGATGGAAGACTCTAAACTAGTATGCACACCTATGATAACTGGTTGTAAGTTGAGCAAAGACGATAACTCACCCATGGAAGACCAGAAAAAGTATGGATCTATGATTGGAGGATTACTTTATTTGACTCAAACCAGACCTGACATAATGCATACAGTGTGTCTTGTGGCAAGATTCCAGGCAGAACCCAAGGAATCACATGTGATGGCAGTCAAGAGAATTCTGAGATATTTAAAAGGCACAATAGCTAATGGTTTGTGGTACCCTAAGGACTGTGACTTTACTCTCAGTGCATATACTGATGCAGGTTGGGCCAAAGATGTGGATGATAGAAAAAGTACAAGTGGAGGTGCATTCTTCTTGGGAAAAAGATTAGTAGATCTTAGTTGAGTAAGAAACAGGATTCAATATCCATGTCTACTACAGAAGTATAATACATTGCAACAACATGTAGTTGCACTCAAGTGTTATGGATGAAGCATACTTTGAAGGACATCAGAATTACGTACGAAGATTCCATTGCAATCTTTTGTGACAACACAAGTGCCATAAACATATCAAAGAATCCAGTGATGCATTCAAGGATAAAGCACATATCCATTAGGTATCATTTTCTAAGAGAAAAGGTGATAGAGAATGAAGTCAAGTTGGAGTATGTTTCTACCAAGGATCAGATTGCATACATCTTTACCAAGCCTATGCCTAAGGATACTTTTGAGTATCTCAGTGAAAAGTTAGGGGTTATCACCTTGCCTACTCTAAACTAAGATGCACAATAGTGCATCAGTCTGGAGGTGCTCAGAGGTCCAAATTAATGCTTCTTAGGGCTACCTCTCAGGTGGGGTAGTCAAAAAGTTCATAAGAGAGATTACATTAGAGCAAAAGAGTGCAAGTATGTGCCCTTTGCCATTGATGTCAAAGGGGGAGAGAAGTCATGTGAAAAACTTAGAGTACAGATGTGTAAGAGAAAGAGGGAGATTTTTGGAGAAAGAAAGAGTGCAAATGTCTAAAGAGAAAGGGGGAGAATCTTTTCTTGATGGTTGTTGCAGTTTTTCACATCATATGTTGCCATCAATGACAAAGGGGGAGATTGTTCCAAGTATGTGCCTAATCGGTGTTGTCATTGATGTCAACATATTCTTGTTATCATTGGTGTCAACTGTATCTTATTCCATTAGTTGTTTAGAAGACTTGTATGTTGAGGATATTGAGAAAATTAGCTTCTCCGGACGAAACTAGTGAGCTACAGAGAAGTGCAGTACAGACAGTGAGTTGTATGCAGAAGAATAGTCTAGTAAAATGATCTGCATTTACTTCTGTTGGATGTTTGTGGTCTGTGGATTAGAAGTAAGTTAGAGGAATGAATAAGGATGCTGTATTTCAGGTTTGAAGCCTTTGCATGAAGATCTAAGTGAGTTGTGTTCACTAGAGTGAAACCTACTTTTTATGTAAGTTCAATTGGGACAGGAAGAAAGTATTCTGCTCCGCATTCCTCTGCAATAAATTATTTGGCTCTGCAGTTCTAGAGGGAAGTTTGGGATGATGATAAGTGCCCATAGTTGCAATGGTTTGTGGTCTGGTGGTCTACAAGCTATCTTTTTTTTATGACAGTGAAGTTCATGTGTTCCAATGAGAAGATTCCTATGGATAAAGTGGTTAAGGTTCATACAGTTGCTCCTGATGATTATAGTGTGCTTGTGGATGTCACCTAATCATGTTCCTATCTAGACTTTGGTCTGCGTTAAGAAATTGAGATTGTGTTTGAAGATTGTTCCCAGATAATGTAGCGTGTAACCAGTCTTGGCCGACCTAGTTAATCCCAATGATTGCGAAGATCTCTGGAAGGTTGTGGAAGCATGTTGTGACATGGAAGATCATGTTTAAGTCCTAGCTAAGGCATGGCATGATCCACATTTCATTCCCTTTGCATAATATTGCAATAGGTCATGACCTATTTGTAAATGCTTGTAATACCTACCTTGGAGATTGTTCCAATGGTTGATGATTGTGATGTCAACCTTGATGATCATTCCAAGGTTGATGTAGTGTATAAATACTTGTAGTTGAGTCATGGAAAAAGTGTCCTTGAGAAGAAATGAAAAGATATTAAGAAAGGTCCAAAAGGAAGAGCAGAGAAGAGGCAGAGGAAAGAAGAGGAAGAGCAGAGTAGAGGAAGAACAGAGCAGGGGAATTATTATACTTCAGTCACAAATATAGAAAGGTGTTGATCATGGCAGTGAGTCTGGCAATAAGCCACCAGTAGGGTTTAATAACCCTTAGGGTTTAACATCCCTTATTGTAATCTTGCTAGATTTAGGGTTGAGGCAGTGAGCCTACTAGACCTAGTTGTTCTTCATGGCAGTAAGCCAGTATGTTTAGGCCCATGGAGTGACCAAGCCTGAATCATTATTTCAAGATTGCAATATATATTGAGAGTTAATCCTCTCCATGGTTTTTCCCCACCTTGGGGTTTTCCACGTAAATCTGGTGTCTCTTGTGTTTGATGTTGTATTTGTGGTTAAGTTTTTGATTTCATGCACTCATTGTTAAATCATAATAATTGTGGATAAGTGATGAATGTTTAATTGTAGAAAGTATTTAAATTTTTGTGAGAACTGATTCACCCCCCCTTTAGTTGTCCGGCGTATATCAACAGAAGGGTTGTCCCAACCACATGAATTCATCATGGATTCAGCTTAGTACATACCTTACCCATTCATCCTCTGCAAACATAGGGAAATCCACATATTGAATGAATTTCTTTTCCTTTAGGGCTTGGTATTCTTCCTTGAGATCATATTGGTCATTGCTTAGATGCTGGAGATACAAATCTGACAAAAAAATATTGTTGTGCTCATCTAGGGCAACATGAATATATGCCCTAACATCCTTGACATACAGAACTCCATGAGGAATGTCAGAAAATGCACCCATTGGATCCACTTAGGTTGCCTTGAATGGGTGCTTCTTAAATTTAGGCCGAGGTTGCTCAGTAATATCAACCACTTGAAGAGTTGCTATTTCAAAATTTTAATTGGATTTTCTAATGGGGTTTTAATGAAAATACCTCGTTCCACTGTGTTAGGGTTTCCTTTCTTTGAATTACTTCAAACACTTCAAATCTTCGTTGACGTTGTTTAAATTTTGCTTTAATCTCTCTGAACACCTAAAAGCTTCAAGTGCAAAGTTATTTTAAGACTAAACTAGTTCCCTTTTATCCTCTGCATGACTTAACCTAATTGTCATTAATGCTTGTTCCAAAAATCTATCTGTCCCCCTTTTGATAGATACATTCGATTGAAATTGCTTTGCAATGTTTCGCATTAGCTTATTCTCTTCCAATTTTTCTTTCAGAGGATTTATCTTGTTGGATTCCACCACATATCACTGTGCTGGATTCTAGCACCAAATTTCTGGTTGGGGGATTTAGATTTTTAACACTACTCCCCCTGAGCCAGAGCTCTCAATTTACTTCCTAGAGGAAGTATCTACACCAAAGACTAGTGCGGATCCATTCTTGACTTCATTAGCATCTTTCTAGATCTAGATCTTGCTCATCTCATTCTTGGTTTCTACCAGATCAGCCTTGTTCTTGCCCTTGATATCTCTCTACTCTGTTTTGCCCTTCTCTATAGGATAGTCTCTTGTTACATTTCTACTTCTGTAGAATTTGGCAAAGTGTTTGGGCTTGTTGCAATCGAAACAAACAACATTTCTTTGACCTTGATTTCTTCTATAATTGGGAATTGGTCTTGATCTACACTGATTAGCCATATGCCCAGATCTATTGCATGCAAAATACTTTCCATTGAAAAATTAGATGTTCCTTGGATTACTTGGATTGTTTCTTGACACACTTCTGTACTCATTTACTTTATGACCAACTTTGTTGCAATTGAAACATTTACTAGAGAAAGATGGAACATTTTGATTTATTCTACTTTTGCACTAAGTAGACTAATGACCATACTTTTGCACTTGAAATAATAATCATTGAAAGATGGGTACCTTTGTGCATTTGGTTGTCTGACCATAGGTCCTTTAGGTCATCTTCTTTGATTCCTTACCAGATGGTCTCTGCCTCTTCCTTCTTTAGATCTGACTTTCCCTGAATTTGAACTTTCTCCCTTTTCAAATCCCAAGTCTTGTTTATCATCTAGATACTTTTGACTGGCCAACAACTCATCAAGTTTTGCAAAGCTTATTTTGAATTTTTCTATGTAGTTGTTGGCTACTTCTAGATCAAATTTCAAGAGCAGAACTTCTTTCCCTAGTTTTTCACATTCCTCTGACTTGTCCTTCACAACTTGATTCAGACATTCCTCATTCTTGGTCTTTTCGTCAATCACCCTGAGAAGACTCTCTGTGGATTCACTTGTTTGTTTTAGTTGCTCACATAATTCTTTCCTTCTTTCCTAAGATTTACTGATCTGCTCTTTTAAATTTAGAATGCAATCATCAGCTTCTTTGATACTCTCCTCTAAACCCTTGATATCAACCTTGGAGTTGTCAAGATCTTCTAGAGCTGATTCAAATTATTCATTATTGACATATAATTGATTGTCAATCTTAATGCTACCAAGAGGATTTGCTTCAGGATAAGTAAGATACATTTGTGCTACCATGAGTGAACCTTCCCAGATCTTCCTCAAGTTGTTAGGCTTCTTCCAAGGAACCTTGCTTTGATACCAATTGTTGAATATCAGGAACACTGAGAGGGGGGGTGAATCAGTGTTCCATAATACCATTTATACACTTTCACTTTTAACCATTTTCCAAATTTAATTAAACAAAAGCATAATATGCAAATGAATGGCAACCACAAAGACATAACATATGGACACCAAGATCTTTACGTGGAAAACCCCAAGGTGGGGAAAAACCATGGAGAGTGAACTAGCTCTCAAGAATATTTTTATTATAGCAATATCGAAATACAAAAAGGCTTATTGTCTTAGGGCTCACTGCCCAGATCTCACTACTCAATAGATAGGCTCACTGCCTTATGAAAGAGAGAAGAAAAGAAGAGGGTGGCTCACTGCCAAGATGACTGTGTAGATTACATCTCTCCATGCATGATTACAGTCTCATTGAAGCACATAATTCTAATTCAAAGCTCTTGATTACTGATTGCCCTATTTCGTTGCTAACTTCTTGCTTCAAGGATAAGATCTCTCTTCTTCTACTTATGATCACCTTATCTTTGCATATATTGCATACACATCCATCAGATCATATTTCATTATACCTCAAAACTACAATCCATCCGTTATATATATCCGCTATGAGATTTTTCACTTGGATCGGCAAGACAAACTGAAAATGTGAGAGCAAGATGTTATGCTTTGTCGGCCTGATCATGTGTACTAATTTCAATGTGGGCCCAAGTGATCATGTACATAACTTCATAGAGGTTGGATCTAACCATGCAATCACTTAAATAGATCATTCAAACACTATTTCTTCTCCACATAGAGATTTACCATACAAGTCGACTTGTTCCTTAAGAGCATGCTTAACAGGTTCATCTGTTGCCTCATAACTCATACTGTGAACCAAATGAGACCTCACAAATCATATCCAATGCTTGTTACTAACCTTTTAGCATACCTTCTAAACTGTGGAACAAAATACTTCTGCATGTCAAAATGCGGATCATGAAACTATTGCTCTGTCATAGAGAAATACTGTTGAATTGTAACCTGATATTGGACAGCTTGTAGAATGTGATGTACTAAACTTTAGAGGTTGTAATTCTAGATTTAGGTAGTTATGATGTATCCCTTTCTTACCTCAGAACTGTAGAGAAAATTATGCATTTGTGGAGGAATGTGGAGTATTGTATTGTGCCCTGTTCACTGTCTCAGACATACCTTTGTTTGTCCAAACTTAGTCATTTTCTCCCCATGAATTTCAGAGGAAGTCGTGAAATGATCACTGGTCTGAATCATCATAATATGGTCATGAGTCATTGTACCTGATCCACTTTTGAGGGTCTTTTACTGCGGAGGCATACTGGTTCATTTTTTGTCCCTTACTCTGTATACTATCCATACTTAGCCATTTTTGCCCTCTACACTTGTGCCTTGCTCCCAATCACAAATGAACTTATGGAGTTAAGTCTTCCTATCATGCTGATGTGTTCTCCTTATCTTATTTCCATCAGTGACAACACTCAACTTGTCTTCATAGCAGTGTCTCTTGCCAATATTACCTAACTTATTAATTAAATAATTTCAAATGATACCTTATGTTCTTATAATTATTAATGAATATTTCATATTTTTGGTTCCTATTTTTACCATTGTCACTTACCCTCTCCATCTACCTTCTGTACTCAATTATGAGAAAGGGGATGAGTCTAAATGTTGGTACATATATGTCTTCTAAGAAGATGGATTATTTTTGTCATTGTGTGGCATGTGAATGGTTGAGATTGCAATTTAAATTCATGGTATGTTTCATCTAGTCTTGCTAGAAGAATAAACACCCCTTTCATATTTATTCACCTCCTGCTTGATCTTATTAGAATGAGATGGAGTAAAAGGCTAGAGTGGATGATAAGGTTTTTTCCCCTATAGAGAAAGATAGTGATTTCCTAAATGGTGGGTTGTGATAAGTTTAGAAATTCTTAGAAGATAACAATATTCTGGCACCATATCTAAATGGAAAAAGTGTTGGAGTACATACAACACTAAGAGGGGTGGTGAATCAGTGTTGTAGACAAAAATAATTCATTTACTTCTTTTCAAACTTGAAAACAGAAAGTAATGATATTGACAGTGTACTTTATCAAAGTAAGAAATCAAATACTAAACAACACATAAGACTAAATGTTCAAGCATGAAAGACAAATGGATCACACATCAATTGAGACCATGACACAATAAATTTCATGAGTGGAAAACCCTCAAGGGGAAGAAAAACTACTCAGAAACGCCTCACTGTCTTAATAAAAAACCTCACTGGTTACATTCAACCCTCACTAGCTACAAACAGGTCTCACTGACCAAGCAAGCCTCACTGGCTTTACAAAATTCCTCATTGGCAATCAAGTGCCTCACTGGCTATCAAATGAGCATATGAAAGATGACTTAATTCAGAGGGTTTCCCTGATTCTCTACTATGCACCAAATGACTCAATCCTATTCACCATACAAAATTATTCATCATTGATTACATACAAATAGAATAATGACATATTAGACTCTTCTGCATCGTACTCCATCACCTTATATCTTCTTTTGACTCCAATCACATATACATTATCACCGTTCACTGATTTCATAAAGAAAAATATAATCTCAATGTATTCTAAAAAACTCTATAATTCACTCAATTCTTCCTTGTAAACTCTATTTGTAAACTGCAAATGTCCTTCATGTTTCACTTCCTAAAAACACCTATCATTCTCCACTATTTGCTTCAATTTTATATGAATGTGTAGGTATGTGTCTCTATTGTCATACTGATCAAGTCTCCTCCAAATTTCTATCATACAGCCCAAGATACAAATTTCTCTAGCCCTCTCTGACCCACTGCATATTAATAGAATCCTTAACAAACTAATTTTAAGCTTTGTATAAGCTTTTCACCGTCAAATTTATTCATCTTTAAATGACCATTGGTCTTCAAAAAAGTAATTAAAAGGCATTCGTTGGATTTGCCTTTCGCCCCAACAAGCCTTTTAATCTAAGCCTTTGATTATGATTTGGGTGCCCATATCACATCCCTTTATCGGTTCTCCTGGTCTTCTTAGGTAAAGAGGTTGGTGGATACATGTTTTAAAGACAATTAAGTATGTCAACTTAAGTGATTTTACCCATTACCATAGGTTAATTGAAAATTATAAAAAAAGGTAACAAACAGTATGATGGGCCAACAAGGGTTACATAATATTCCTTAAGCACATTATTTAGGGTTTTACTCCCTACAAGATATAACATAATAAACCCTTACCTTATGAAGTATTACGGAAATATGTTACCATGAGATTGTTGTGTCACCATGAGATTACTGTGAAAACATTATGAAGACCAGAACTGAAGATTAATCCCCTGAATGAACACCATCTAAAATAACCAACCAAGTTAAACTCCTAATAGAACCTAATGCTCTTGAAGGTGATCAAACTCTTGAAAGTAACCTAATGCTCTTGAAGACTTTGCATGATGTAGTCATCAAGCAATCAATTAATAAAACTAAGATCTCCTGATTGACCTAATTGGCAAAGATAATTTTGACATGACGAACCAATGAAAAGCTCTACCAAATGACTTCCTTCTTGAAAGATCTTAACCTGTGAATATGAACAAGCTCTTGAAACATGAAGATAAACTCACACCACCAAAACACCAAACAAGTAACCTTGTAACCTAGATTGTATATGATCTCTTGATTAAATGTTATATATGTCCATTCTCACCTCATGACCTTTAACACCAACACTCTATCTTTGACATCAACATGAACCTGCCTCATGACCTTTGACACCAATGACAAAATCAATGTCAATTCAACAAAAAGATATGTTATGGAATTACCACTACCTCATGCATGTGAGGCCCATGCACAGATGATATTCTTTACCTCATGTCACAAATTATAGTCACTAAAATAGAATAAGAGTGTATTGCACTTTGACTTGGCTCTGTTTCTCTCTTGCATTGTATCACATAGAAGAGATAGGGCATGGTGATATTATCTCCAAGTGAGTGGTCTATGATAATTGGCATGCAAGACCCGTGGACGTTTAATAAAACCTCATTATTTGCCCCTATGGTAGCCTATTGTAGGCCACAATTCACTACTCCATCAAACACTGGAACAAAGATGACAAAAATAGTTGTTTCATATGATTGTGGACCTAACAATAGGTCTTTAATAATTAGAGGTTCTGATGAGATTACATCTATCAGTAACTGGATTTTCAATCAACTTTTTTGCGAGTCTAGGGTCCCTAATGTAGATTAAGCAAAAAGGAACATCTAGTATTCAACAAGCATTGTTCTTGTTTAATTTAGTTATTGATGGTCAAATATCTAGAGTGTTATGGACTCACCCTTTACATACATTTACTCCTGCATAGTTAACATTTACCTAAATTACCAATCCTGGTTCGGGTTCGGGTTCAGGGGTTCAGTTCATGGATTCAGTCAAAAAAAAATTGGTTGTGGGTTTGTTTTGGGTTCGTCCATACAAAAACATATAAATATTAAAAATATAGACATATTTGCAATAGTAATTAAGTTCAGAATATCATAGCATCACGAATATGATCATATAATAAACAAAACTTCCATAAAATAATAAATATTAAAAATTAAAAATACTATAATGTCAATTAATCTATTAATATATTTAAAGTAATAAATTAAATTAACTTATTAATTAAAACTATTTAATTTAGAAATTCTAAAATTTGTAATAATAATGGAATGAATAAAGTGTTTTAATCTTAAAAAGAAATATTAAAAAAGGAAATAAAGGATTAAAATTATTTCTATAAATAAAAATAAAACACTTATAGTGGAGATAATCTAATGAAAAAATTAGAATGCTTTTGGAGAGGGAATCCTAGACAATCCTTTCATGAGGTTTTATTTCTTAAATCCTATAAAAGCATCTGATTTAAATCAAATTTCTTTAAAAGCTTTAGCTTTATCCTTTTTGGAGGATTTTCTTGAAAAGACTAAGGATGAGGAGGAGTTGTTTTTAAAAAAGGAAACGATGAACAAAAGCTAAATACTATCTACAAGATAAAGTTAAAGGGGTTTTAGAAAAGAATGAAAAAAAAAGGTGACTCTAGTTTTTATTAGAATGTGTACAATAGTGTCCATTATTGATGTTGATTTGGGTAGTTGTAGTTTCCTTCTATAGGTTTGCAGTAATGACATTCACCGCACACATATGACCAGTTACTACTCAACATTGTATCTAGAAATATCATTTAAAAGATCAGCAATCACAAACAATGTTGTTATTTGAACTTTGATCTTATCATAACAAGATTTACATGATAGTCTTAATAGCTACAGATATCCTATGTAGTAACTGATGTTGCAACGTATGTCTTCACTGATTTCGATGTATTACTAACATTTGAAACAACATAGATAATGTTGATTATTAAAGATGACAGTGAAGTTAACAATAATGTTCTTTTAATGCAACAGATTATAAGTGTATGTTATCATATAGACGCCTGCAAAAATTTATGATTAAATGTTGAAGTCCACTAAAAAAGAATGCACCTATCCAGACAATGCAATATAACCATGGCCTCCTCCAATCGGTTCTCTCTGTAAGTGTTGAATGTGAGAGTTACAGGTTTTGGCAGTTGAATTCATTTTCCTTAATTGTCAAATTTCTGGTTCGATTTCTTTTCCTGAACAAAAATTGGGTGAACTAACATTGTAAATGGTATAGATTACACTTACATGATTCAATGTTATATGTGTCTCAAGTTCAATTCTCCACAATTCCACTCATGGTTTTTCTTGGGTCGACAAGCTACGAATTGTGATAGCATAGATAAGGCACACAAAACGTGTTGTACCAACTACAATGACTCAGTTGTAGCATAGCCAAGGCACTTATATGATATGGCAGAATGCCTTGAGAAGGTCTTTTCAATAAAAATAACTAGCAATTGGACCCATAGGTTCAATGGGCAGGCTGAAAACTTTATGAAGAAATTATAGAATTTGTTAGATATTTTTTAGTATTTATTAATTTATAAATTATTTAATCCACTAAATTCTTTTATCAATTCTTATTGAAATTTCATCACATTAACTATTGTCTTCTTTCACTTATATTAGTAAATTTCTTTTTTTCTTAAAAAAAAGAAGGGGTAAAAACTTTATTGAATAATAAAATCATTATAAAGCAGAAAGAAACACCCATAAGGGGCACAACCAAAATCAAGAATTAAGTAACACCCAAAAAGCTCCTCATATCCTCCATAACCCAATCTTCAAGAACAGGGGCCAAATCACCAGGAAGATTGCTCCAATCATCCACATTCTAAGTCTCCATCTGCTCAGGCGCCCACCTCACCAAACCATCTGCCACCTTATTCCACTCCCGTGGCACATGATAAAAAGCAATAGAATCTAAAGCATTGCTCAAAGAAACAATTTGTTTGGCCACCACTGCAAGTTAACAGTTCACCTCCTCAAAATGTCTCTTATTCAGCATATCAATGACCCCCGAGAATCTGATTCACAAATAATCCACCTCCAGCCAAGGGCACAAACACACTCTAATGCCAGAAGAATAGCAAGAGCCTCCATGAGATTATTTGTATGCTGACCTTTATATATAGAGAAGAAAAAATTACCACCCCCGAACTATCCCTGCCAATGCCACCAACTCCAACATGGCCAGGATTACCTCTAGAAAATCCATCAGTATTGATTTTCAGAGCCCCCATAGTAGGAGGACACCAACGACCAGTACGATAGACCCTCGCTCTCCCACACCTATGCTAAACTGCCCTCAAATGTTTCTGTCCACCCGCAGAGAGACCCAGGGCTTTAACCACATCACAATCACCAGAAACAACAGGGATAGATAGATCACACTTAGCAGCCAAAGTTTCTTGCAGACCCCCAGAATCCTCAACCAAAGCTGACCAACAAGTAGCTTCTTGTCCAGAAAAATTCTACGGTTGCACTCCAACCAAATATGCCAAATTATCAAACTGGGGCCAATGATCTAAGCAATGAGGAGAAAAGAGGTCTTTACAGGGGGAGGCCCCAGACTCCTCCAAAAATCCTCTAAAGAAGAAGCATGTCTACACGGTATACGCTAGAGATTCCACCAGAAATGCCAAATAACTTTCGTAAAGGAACACTGAAAGAAGAGATGGGGGATGCACTCCTCATGCCCACCACACAGAACACACTTAGAGGGCCCCTGAAACCCACGTTTCTAGAGGTTCTCCCAAGTAAGGCACCTCCCTTGAACAACTAACCATGAGAAGAAGTTACACTTAGGCCAAGCAAACTTATTCCAAACCTGTTTCCACCATGAGACCTCTGAGCTCCCAAACATTTGCTTATCAAGAACTTGATAATCTGAGGCAACAGTAAATTTGCCTTTTGGATTAGGACCCCAAGCCAACACATCTCTCCCAAGAAGAGAAGTGCAGACACACCTTGATAGGATCCCAGCAAGCTCCTGATAATCCCCAGCTGCCCCACCAGGAGGCCACTCTTGCGGAATCTTCCATCTATACACACTAACTTGTCCCAAATTATGAAGAGTTTTAAAATCAGCAACATGGCATCACCCAACATCAATAAAATGCCTACTCAAATTCTGTAGGTGGGGGTGGGTAGACAAAATGGGAGGATAGCCATTCCAAGAATCATGCCAAAAGAGAGCATCCTACCCCCCATTGCAAATCTAAAACAACCCCTGCTTGACCAACTTGGTGCCCCTTTTAAGGGTACTCCATATCATAGAACCCTTCCCCTCCAAACTGAAGCAGCCAACATCCACACTCTCACCTGCACCCAGATACTTTGAGGTAAGAATTTTTGCCCACGATTGATGTTGTTGCGAACACCACCGCCAATACAGCTTAGCTGCTAAAGCTTGTCCATTCAAATCATTTCTACACAGACCCAGACAACTAGCCTACTTCGGCCTACAAATAGCTTCCCACTTAACTAAACTCCACTTCCTGTGAAGGAGGTTGCCAGACCAAAGGAATTGCCGAGACAAACTCTCAAAGTCTTTGATAAAGTCAGAAAGTGCAGAGAGAACAAAACATCTGTACAGAGGAAGAGCCTGCACCACTGACTTTAGAAGAGTCATCCTACCCGCAGAAGAGAGCCACCTGTTAGTCCAATGACTAACTAGATTTCTGAACTTATCCATAATCTCCTGCCAGAACAATTTAGGAAGTGAACGAATAAAAAGCGGAATACCAAGATACACAAATGGGAGAGTACCAATATGGAAATGAAGGATACCAGCAATTCTTCTCTGAATAGCCTGCAGAGTATGAAAGAAGTAAATAAAAGACTTCCCCTCATTAATTTTCTGACCTGACGCAGCTAAATAACAATCCAGAATCATGTGCCAACCGGAAGCCTCCTCAACCTTGGCTCTGCCCATCAGAGTCGTGTCATCAACGAACTACAAATGTGACTGAGGGAGAATATTGTTTCCAAAACTCCAACCCTTAATCAAACCAGTCTCCACCTGGGATCTAATAAACCTCCCCAAACCCTCAACCAATAAGATGAATAGATAGGGGGATAAAGGGTCCCCTTGTCTGAGCCCCCTAGAAGCACCAAACAACTCTGTCAGCTCACCATTAATCAGCACTGAAAAGGAAGGAGAAGTAACACAACTCTTCACCCACTCAATCCATTCACCAGCAAAACCAAAAGCTCCCAGAATCTTAAATAAGAAGGTCCATTTAACCCGATCATAAGCTTTAGCCATATCCAACTTAATAAACATAACTTTCTCTTTAAAACGATCCATAGAATGAATGGTCTCGGCTGTAATGATGACACCATCCATAATCTGCCTACCAGCCACAAAACCCCCTTGCTCTTCAGAAATTAACCTACTTAGCCAGGGTTCCAACTGCTCAGCAATCAACTTAGTAATAATCTTATAAACCACATTACATAAGGCAATGGGCCTAAAAAGATCTAGAGAATTAGCCCCATCCTTCTTTGGGATGAGAGAAAGGAAGGTAGCATTCATGGATTTTAGCATTTGTTTATTCATGAAAGATTCTTGGATGACCTCCAACAAATCCAACTTAATCACTTCCTAGAACTCCTGGTAGAACTCAACGAGGAAACCATCAGGCCCTGGAGCTTTTCCCTTTTTCATCTGGAACACAATAGTTTCAAGCTCTGACAAAGAAATGGGATGAAGCAAAGAAGCATTCGTTTCACTGGTAACTAAGGGCAAAATACTATTCAAAATATCAGCTTCATCCTCCTCCGCAGGAAGGGAATCCTCAGATAGTAAAATAGAAAAGAAACGAATAGCCTCAGCAGAAATAGAAGCAGAGGAGGAGAGAATCTTTTCATTTGAAGACCTGAGAGAAGAAATGACATTACCTTGTCTCCTATCTTTTACTGAATTGTGGAAGAAAGAGGTATTCATGTCTCCTACCTGAAGACGCTCGATTCGGGACTTTTGTTTCCAAAAAACTTCCTCACGTAATTCTCATTCCTCAACTTCCTTCACAGCAACAGCTTCTAGCAAACCCAAATCCTCAGTGAGGCATTGATCACGAATCTACCTGGTGATCGAGTCCAAATGAGCTTGAGTAGACTATTTTGCATGGAAAACATTACCAAAGTGTTGCCTATTCCACCGTTTCAACCTATATTTCACATATTGGAGCCTCTTGGAGAAGGACTACATAGCAATCCCATGTGACGGCTTCCCTAAATTCCACCAACCAAGAAGAAGATCATGGAGGGAGTCATCTCTTAACCACATGAGCTAAAACTTAAAAGACTGCTTTACACAACACCGGAGAAGCTCAACAATAAGTTTGATTGGCCAATGATCAGAACCCCGCCCATCCAAAATCTTAGAGCTAGTCAGCCACCTGTCCTCCAGCCAGAAATTGGACACCAAGAATCTATCCAGATGTTTAGAAATAGTAGTGTCCCCACATCCCCTATTATTCCAAGTAAAGATCCCATTAACAGGCTTGATGTCAACCAAATTCAAGAGAGCCACATTAACCTGCAAGAGATCAGAAGAAGGCTCCAAGCAAGTAATGCCTCCCCTCTTCTCTTCCAAAGAAACAACGGCATTAAAATCCTCGGCGAAAATCCATGGGAGATAAGGATCCAAAGTCCTCACATATCTGACAAAACCCCACAACTTTACCTTGCCATGAAGGTCAACCAGAGCATAGATGTTAGAAAAGATTATTCTCTCTCCAAACTCAAGATGAGAAGCAACACAAGAAATCAAACCTCTGCAGGAGTACCACCAAATTGGCCTGACTCTACGTGGGTCCCATAAGCATGCGACCCCACCAAAGCTACTAAGAGCACCAACACATTGACACTGACCATGACTCCAAATCTTCAAAGCCACACTCATCATACTATCAACTGATAACTTTGTTTCCTGAAGGAAAACCACATTAGGAGAATGAATACGAACCAAGTCTCGAATAGCCTTTTGTCTAGAGATGCTATTCATATCCCTCACATTCCAAGAGAGCACAATCATCATTGGGGTTGGGAGAAGTGAGCATCAATAGTCCTCACTAAACCTGACTCAACCAATGTCTCACCAACTAGCTTTACCTTTTCCAGGTCCTTTTTTCTACCAACCTTAAGAGGTTTCTCAGGAGCCCCTTTTTTTAGGGTTTTTGGTTGCAAACCCAAGGCTGGGGAAGGAGCCTTACTTTTCCCTAAGTCTAGAGTACCCCACACTTCAGATAGAACACCACCAGCACTAGGAGAGCCACAAGAAGCCTCTGGCACCAAATCTAACGCACCTTGAACATGAGCTGGAGGAGCCAATTTAGTGTCCATCTAAGTACCCTGCTCACCAAGCTGATCTGAACTAGGAATCACATTAGGCTGATCCCCAAGAACAACCTCAGTAAAAGATCCAACTGTTGCCTGCAAGTCTGCCTAAAAACCTTCCTCCTGGACCAAATCCTCCAACGTCTCAAATCAGTTGAAAGTTTCCTCCTCCTACTTATCCTTGAGGGATCTCTTCAGGCCTCAACCACAATTATGAGACTTAACCGGAATAAAACCTTCTTTATCAGCGCCACCTCCCTGCATGGGGGCTTTACCCTTGTCTACTCAAATCAGGCTGAGTAGGAGCATTACTTGAACTAGCTGCACCAAAAGCTCAAGGGCACCTCCGCTGAAGATGACCATATTCATGATATAGCCGACACCTAAAAGGTAATGTCTCATAATCTAATGGTTGAGTCCAGGAGCAAGACCCAACAGTCATATCAATAGAGTCTGGAAGCGGCTGGCTCAAATCAATTTCAACACAAACCCTAGCATAAGAAAAAATTCTCTTATTCAAAGTTTGCTGAGAAGGACCAATAGGTTTTCCCAGCAATGACGCAATCGACTACAATATATCACTTCTCCAGCATTCAAGCGGCAGCCGAGGAAGACGAACCCAAACTAGGATTCTAGAAGGTAACTCCTCTGTTGAGTTAAAGCCAGCATGCCATGGTTTGATGAAGAGACCCACTTGATTATAAAAATATGGGCCCCCTTCGAAGGCCCTATTTCAATCTGAGACACACAAAAAATCCACCATAAAGAAGTTATTTGCAGCCATCAAAATATCAAAATCTCCTTCCGAGTTCCGTGTCTTGCAAATCCATGTATCAAGAAATGGGGGAGAAAGCCTCATCCCCATGAACTTACAAATCAAAACATGATTACAGTACTAATTAATATCCTCAGCTACTGACTCCGATTGTATTACTAAAACTGGCCACTCATGGGCCCTCTCCAAGCATCCATTCACCTTTGGCAATTTAAGGGAACCATTTCGGGCCACATCCGATCCAGAAGAAGACTGAATGGGAATACCGGCATCCTCCCTAGCCATGGAAGAAGCATGACCTGCCATATCCAAAGGCACATTCGAAGCCATTTATACCAAACGAGTGAGGGCTCAAAATGCCCCCCCACACCACGCTGAATCCAAAGCAAAGGCTCCAAACAAGTGCACCACCACAAAAGACAACACCTCAAAAGAAGAAAACCCCCCCAACGTGCAGCAAACACGAACCAGAGGGCACACAATATAAGAGAACCCAGAGTTGGAAACCCTTGAACCCTGCACACCACCACCCGCACCAAAGAATGCCTCACAGCCAGCTAAAACCAGAAAAAAAAAGAAGAAACAAAGAAGTAGACCCGGTCCCCTTGACCCTCTGCTGACATACAAATCCCTTGCGCACAGAGAAAGCTCAAACCTGCAAGCTAGGGCTCGGGTGCCCTAGCTTGCTCTCCCACACACGCTATCGCCATCCCAACCCTAACCATAAGTAAATTTATTTTTACATTACATATTGAGATGAATATTTAATATAATAGATTCAATGGGCACGCTAGTAACTTTATGAAGAAATTGTAGAATTTGTTAGATATTTTGTATTATTTAAAATTTATAAGTTATTTACTAAATTATTTTATCAATTCTTATTGAAATTTTGTTTTCTTTCACTTATATTAGTAAATTTCCTTTTACATTATATATTGAGATGAACAAACATAGTTGGGTTTGAGTTTGATTTTCATGAAATCCAATCCATTCATTTGTTGAGACATTCTATCACAGGTGAGGTGCCTTTGGCATGCCTCCACATTTTGCATACATATCTATGCAAAATTGAACTTTTAAAATTGGCCCAACATTCTCTTTGATTATGCTATCTTCTCCAAATTGTCTTGGATATGCTTTACTTGCCTCATTAAGATTTGTGTCCCAAGTTTTATAATCTTCTCTTTATTTTATATATCATATATAATATCTAATGCTTATTATTGTATACTATATTTTATATTATGTTAATTATTTAATATATTTTTAAAAACTAATTTAATATTAAAATCATAGATTTATATTTAATATTATATATTAAATATTTAAATATATTTTTTTATTTTATTGTCCATAAATATATTAGTATTAATATATTATTATATAATATAATAAAATAAAATAAAATAAAATAATTCTTGTATCATATATTATATTTTGTGCTTAATGGAATTGTAGTAGTGCTAGAAAAACAAAGAACTGATGTAGTTTATTAAAAAAAAAAATCCTCCACATCTTTAGATGGCTTCCTCAAAAATTTGATATGCTCCTATATTTTATTTTATGCATAGTTTTGAGATAAATGAAGATTCGTTTTGCATTATCAAATATGGATAGGGTTTCTACTTAAAATACTATTAGTTTTCATTTAAGGAAAAAAAATTATTGAAATTCAAAAGTAAACCATTTAAAACATTAAAAAAAAAAAAAAAAATCTATGGCCACCACAATAAAATATTTCAATTTTCATCCCAAAAAGTGTCCTATCAATTCCTTTCATCTCACTAATATTTCCTCAGCCATGTAGAAAAATAAAATTAAAAAAATAACTTAAATATATTTAATAGATTAAACATTATAATGGTTAATCAATATACCTAATTTTTTCACAAATGAAATACACTTGTTCCATTAATAACCTAATAATAAATATATTTAATATAAATAGACCATTCTATAATTAAAGTCTTTTAAAACAAGGATTTTAAACCCTATAAATAAACCATGGCGCTTTTAAACCCTTTCTTGCAAAACATTTACGGAATGGAACATAAATAAAAAAACACCTTTCACCTTGAGACAACATTGCAGGAAAACCGAGGATTTAGAAAATTTTTTAAAAAAATTCATTAAGTACACAATAATATAAAATATTTTTACATAATGGACTTTTCAATTAGCTTAAATATTTAGAGGTGCAGAGAATAATTTAAATTATTTGGAATTAATATATATTAAGGGTGGGGTTGGTATAATGTGTTTCAAAAGGTTTGAGTAGAAATTTATAAGGAAGCGCGTTGGCATCACCGCACAACTGTTTGTTTCCTGGATCAGTGTATTGATAATAAAAATCGGCATTCTTGTAACGCAGGGAACATTTTATATTTAAGGACAACAGAGGATTTTAGAAAAAATTTTGGGCTTGAATTTTTATTCACCCATGAGACAGCATTGTCCCAAAATATCCAGCGCAGAAATGTACAGAGAATAAAGGTGAAAGAGACTTTTTTGTTTTTTATATTTATGATATTTTGTTGAAAAAAATTAATGGTTTAGATGTCTTTGATGGTAGTTTTTTTAATTTGGACCATTTGTCCATGTATTTGAGGTAGTGCTGCTCACTAAAGGAAGACTTTCAGCCTAATAATATTCTAGGCTATAAATAGACTATTGCAAAGCAATCTTTCAACCCTTGCCAGTATCTTCATGGTCTACAACTCGCGTAGAGGGTATTGACTTCCATTAAATCAAGGGATTTTGGTACGTGATGATGTTGCAGAAGCCTCAGTAGACATGCATGCTAAATTCAAAAACATACATGAAGCTTATGAACTATTCACCAAACATAAGGATTTCCAACATACAGAAGCTTTATTGTTACTTACAGCCTATGATTCGGGCCCAAACTAAGTCATAAGATAGTACTAACCTAATTTTCTTCATCTGTTTTGCCACATCACAAAAGTATTTTTTCCTCTTACAAAACCTCCCAAACTTTTCACTCTTTTAACCATCCTAAAGGTGAGATACAGTACCTTCTTGCAATCTGTTTAAAAGTTTCACAGATCTCTTTTTGTTTGCCATACAAACCCTATAGTCCATCTAAGCACTTAAATAGGGATAGCACGGGAAAATGTTTTTTTCCTTTACTTATTATTTAATTATTTTTTTTTTAATTTTATCAATGTTGTCTTGAATGATCGTGCCTCATTGATCCTTGTAGTATGTGCAGTTTGTTAAGGTTATAAGAAGGATTGGGGTAAGATATAACTTAATTAGTCCATTGTATGTTTACAAGACAACGTGTTATATCCTAGATGGGTAAGAGGTTTAGATCTAAGTTAGGTTGGTTATTAGGACATATTATGTTTTTTTGTCATACTTTGTTTTTTTTGTAAGTGGACAACCTGGTTTGTGGTTACGACCATCCCTTAGATAAGTAGGGATCTATCTCACAATTTTGATACTCGAGTCAAGCCTATTTCAGCAAATAATGAAGGTTATGATTCTCTTGGTATTAGAGAAATGGTGTTAACCCAGTTCTTCCTTATTGATTTATTTTCTAAGAATATTATTGCAAGATAGTTGTAACCTAAGAGGTAGTTGTTATTCCAAATGGATAATTGATTTGGTGATCCTAATATATTGATAGAATGGTCATGATGTCTTCTTTTGTTGGGACCTTTGGTGTAATTAGGTGTATAGACACTTGTATAATGGTTAGTGTTCATCCTAATATCATTGGCTATGCATGGGCATGGTTGTTAGTATCTTTCTAGTATGTTCCTTGTAACGTAAGTTGAAGTATGTTGTAGTTTAAATTTTTTTTGTCAAGTTTTTATGACATAATGATATTGAAATCAAGTGTTGTAACCTCCTTATGGGCCAGATTAGAGGGCCTAGTTCTTTTTCAAATATAGTCTAAACTTATTTTGTACCTTAAGTGCATGTTGTTTAAAAAAAACCTACGACCTAACCATGTTGAAAGTCTAACCGAACTACGAAGCCTTTACACGTATGTAGGCAAGACCATCAAGGATGAGTCCCCAAGGCATAGGTCCAACCCTTAGATCTTCACCCTTTACTATTTCTTGCAATAGAAGTCTAACACGGTTAATTAATTTTCAATGTGACTGACTCATTAATCGATTATGGTGGAATCTACAACTTCACGTCAATACACGTATGAGAACAGGACAGGGATTGATGCAAGGTAAAGTGAAAGTTTGAAGGTAATAGAAATTTGATCTTTTCATATGGTTAAGGTTTAGATTCCTTACCTGTTAATCTAATTTTGGAGTTTATTTGTTTGCTTGATGGATTACTTATGGATATAACTTTAAATTTTATAAGAGAAGTTGGATGTTTTAAAATATAGCCTTGAAGTGTACAAGGATGTCTTCCATAAAGACTAAGATGGTATTTGATAATGGTAGTTGTGTTATGATAAAATTTTCATATTATAATTATGAAGTTCTGAATCAGTTGGAAACAAATTAGTAGATCATTCAATAGGTTCATTATTAATGTCTCTTGTTAAGGTAAATGTTGCATGCTAGGTGTCATCATTGTAAATGGGATTATGTTAGATTGGTGAACATTTTTATTTAAAAATGCTAGTAAATGGTGTTGTTAAATTAAATGGATTTTGGTTATATGTGAGATAGTTACTTAAATATAGACAATTGTGTGTGTTTGTGTTAAATGCTCCAGTGATATAGTTTGGGGCATTACATTTGGTATCAGAGCCAAGTTTATCAAACTCTGAAGACTTATGGGACTCACTAACTCATGATAGTTATGGTTTTGAATAAAAGTTAGTAAGATACTTCAAACATATTTAACTCTTGTGAGTGCTAGTATGAATCTAAGTGTTAGGTAGTAGTAGCTAATATCTACTATGCACATGAAAATTATGTTTCATTCTCTATTGTTTTCTGGTAAACTAATAGTGTTGGAAATTATGAGGTTGGGAATTGTGCCATTGAAGGGATGCATTAGCAAGTGTTGTTGTTTGTGCCATTGAAGGGTTGTGATGGTTGATGGTGCTCGTGTGTGGCTGGTGTCATGGAAGGGTTGTAATGGAAAAAAAAAATCTCCATTCCACTAGTTGGCTTGATTGAAGCCATGTGTTGTTTAAAATGTGAGAATGTTCAAGATATTTGGAACCATTTTGAATTTGATTATTTTGATTTTCTTGTTGATGTATTAAGCCAACAATTATAAAATTTACCTAAGTCTCTTGATTTAATGAAGGATTGGAATCGTCCTTTTGCCGAAGGACTAGTCTATTAAGATTTTTTTTTCTAATTTTGATTCATTGTGTTGGTTGCCACTGATTATATTTTGGGTTCTTAATTGGAATTTTGAAATCACTTTTGAAAATTTCTTTGTTTTGAGGCATTATCTATTTTTGCTATTTGTAGAGTATAAGACTCTACATTTTGTATCAGTCACAGTGCATCCGCGGGTTACAATTTTGTGTCTATGAATGTTTCTAAGTATGGCTGCAAGGGTTTCATTTTGCCAGAACTACAAAACCCGCCAAGTGTTGAGCCCCAATTCAAGCCGCACTTGTTTCTAAGTTATAACTTTAAAGCGGAGCGTTCCACGTAGCATTTTTGTTTCTAATGAAATTTTAAGTTACAACCCTGCGGAAAGCACCACGTGTCATCAACGGAGGCACTCCCTTAAAGTTTCAGCATGAGCGCGGAAAAAGCCGTGTGTCTTTTGTGATAGCTGCGGAGCTTGACAAGTGTCAGCTTCCGCATGTTTGTTTCTATATCTTTTGATGCTAAGTAAAGGATGGTGGTGGGCCACAGTTTTAAGTATCAGTGATGCGGAGAGCACCACGTGGTGGACGCGGCTCCAAAGATAAAAACTTTTGTCCCTTTCTCCTATATATTAAATGTTTCCCAAATAGCTGCGGAACCTAACATGTGTCGCCTTCCATTTAAGTTTCAAAGAGTGTTTCAAGTATTGCAGAAGGCGCCACGTATCTATTTCTAGTTGCTACAGAAGATGCCATCTGTCCTTGTTTTCTTCTCTTTGAAGCTAATGAGCAAGAAGTTGTGGGTCCCATTTCTAATTGTGTCTTAAAGTTTTAGAGCCGCGGATCACGACAGTTGTCACCTGCAGAGTTCTCCCGAGTATAGAAGACACAATTAAGTAAGGAGGTGCGGATAAAGACACGTATTTGTTTCTAGTTGCTACGGAAGCCGCCAAGTGTCAGTTCCCTGTTTCTTCCCGAGAGACGAAGGAGTTTCAAGTTGTGCGCGCGGACGCTGCCATCTGTCACAGAGTTTATTGTTTCTAAAGAGCACAGAAGCTGCCAAGTGTCTTTTCCTTATAAGTGGAGTTTGTCACAGCCAATGGGCTTGCAGGAAGGAGTAACCGTCGCAGATTCTAAAGATCTTAATTTGTCAGAGACTTCCAGTTACCTCCAGTTCAGTTGGGCCGTTGGGATTCGATTGTTGCAGACAATCTAGAGTCGATCTTATGCTATAAATATGTGACATTTGTAATGAATAGGGACTTACTTTTGAAGTTACTTTTGAAGTTAGAGTTCTAGTTTTGCTAGAGTTTTCTATCAGAGATTTAAGAGAGAAGTTTGAGACTTTTGCTGTGACCAATGAATATCATTTGCCTTTATTTTGTTATTCTTGATTCAGAAAGTGAATGTATATGTGCATCTATCTGTGCCTCTTATGTTGCTGGAAAATTAATGAGAAAGACTGAGTTATGTGCCTTGGTTGATATTTCTTGTGTCATAGCAAATTGTCTGGTTGTGAGCCTTTGATTTTATTCATTTCATCTATTTATGTTAATCATGCAATATCTGCTCTTTAATGTGACTAAATCTTGAGAATAGTTTCACTGTGTTTAGTTGAGAGAAACACTTTATTCAGGCGTATCGCCATAGATAGATTTGCTTTAATTATATCTGTAATTCTGTTAGTTTTTATCCTTTTCCCCAAACCCATTTAAGATAGAGAAGAGCTAGCTTCTTTAAAATCTGGAGGTTGTTTCAGGTAGCAAGTCCCACATTCCTGAAACTTCCCATGTTGGTGTTGGAACCTGCGTAATTTTACACATCAACAATTTTTGGCACGCCCGGTGGGACTATTCTTGAAGTTTCTGTCAAGATTGTATGAGCCAGAAAGCTACAAGGAGTCAGAACTGTGGACCTATAACAAGAGCCCAATCTGCTGCTAATCTAGGCATTCTTTTGCCACCACTGATAGCTAACCCAAGAAGAAGAGTGAATCAGTTTGCAGCAGCACCAAGAGTAAATATGGGAGCACCTATAGCCCCAAGGAATTATGCAAATTGGAACACCGGTAGTCCTCTAATTCTCCCAATACCACCAGCCACTTGGGATGCTATTCCAGCCAATGCTCTAAAGGCTTTGCCTAAATTCAGTGGGGAAGATTTCAAGACACCTGAAGAGCATCTGCAAGATGTATCTGATGTATGCGCAATGCATGCTATCACTGAGCAAAATGTGGCTATAAGACTATTGGCAGCTTCTTTCAAAGGGAAGGCTCTGGACTGGTATAGATCTTTAACCCTAAACACAATATCCACATGGGATCAACTTGGTGATGCTTTCTTTGAAAGATTTCAAGAAAAGGGTGATAAATCTTCTTTGCTGCAACAATTGATCACTATCAAAAGGGCACCTCAAGAGGTAATGACTGATTTCAACTCAAGATTTCAAAAGACTTGGGAAAGAATTCCTGCTACAGCAAGACCATTACCAAGTATGGCTATTGTGTTTTACCTTAAAGCTTTAAACTCACATATATCAATGATGATCCAGTCCCTTGGAGGTCAGACACTACCAGAAGCTTATGAGTTGGCAGTCACTGGCTGAAAATAACTTAATAGATGCTAGAAAGTTGCCCCCAAGGCCTCCTATGCCCATGTTCCCAGAAATTACCTTACCTTTGCCTCAAGAAGCTCCTAATCCTACAACCCCACCTGTGTCTATGTATGCATTCCCTCAACAACCTGCTAAAGTAACTGCCCTTGTTCAATCATCTGAAATGGATGATGTCAAGAACATTTTAAGGACCTTCTCAAATGAGATAATTAATCTAAAGAGGCAACAATATCCTTATCCAAAGCCCCCTTATCAAGGTTACCAGGGAAATAGACCTCCCTTTCAACCAAATCAATATCAAGGCCCTTAAAGGCAAGCTAATCCTCAGCCATCAAACCAATTAGTCACAGTCCCTACACCTCTACAGACTGTTCCTCCTAATCCCAACAGGGTAAATTGTTAGGGCATATAGTGTCAAAGGAAGGAGTCTCTATTGATCCAGAAAGAGTCACTGCCATAATGAATCTATCTCTGCCAATCAATAAGAAAGCAGTTCAGTCTTTCTTGGGGAAGATCAACTTTGTCAACCGATTCATATCTGACTTTGCAGGTCTAATTAGACCTTTGACACTATTGCTAAAGAAGGACCTGGTTTTCAAATGGACTGCAGAAGGAGACAGGCTTTTGAAGAGATCAAAAGAGCCATTTTGACAGTCCCAGTACTCAGAAACCTAGACCCCTCTAAGTCTTTCATAATGTATGTGTATGGGGGAGAATTCAGTGTTGCTGTTGTTTTAACTCAGAAAGATGAACAACAAGAAGGAGAACATCCAATAGCCTTTTTCTCTAGGACTCTCAGGGAATATGAGGCTAGATACAATTTTGTGGAGAAACATGCATATGCCATGGTAAAAGCCCTTAAGAAATTTAGACATATGGTCACAGGGAATAAGATTCTGATATTAGTGGCTCATTCTAGTGTAAGAGAATACATTACGGAGGGTGAGATCACTGAGAAAAGAGCCAATTGGATAACAAAGATCCTTGAATATGATGTGGAGGTCAGACCCACTAAGTTAGTAAGGGGCAAAGGATTGTGCCAATATATGGCTCAGGACATGGAGAGAATGATGACACAAGAAACAGAAAGTGAAAATGTATTAAAAATACAAGCGGTTGATCAAGATTCTTGGGTCACAAATAGAATACAATTCATGAAGCATGGGATTTTCCCAAATGAGCTCTCCCATGACAAGAGAAGGTATTACAGGCAGCAAGGGGCCCACTTTGTACTAATTGACCATATTCTATTCAGAAGAAATGTTGATGCCATACTTCTGAGATGTATAGAGAAAGATGAAGCTCAAATAATACTACATGAGTTACACCATGGAGCCTCAGGTGGACACTTTTCAGCAAGGACCATAGCAATCAAAGTGACTCAAGCAGAATACTTCTGGCCCACTCTATTCACAGATTGCTATCAGCTGGTTAAAGAATGCCAGGCCTATCAGTTTTATACAGGAAAAAGAAGAAATGCAGTAATGCCTCTAAGCCCCATAATTGTGGATGAACCCTTTGCCCAATGGGGTCTCAATTTTATTGGTATGATAAATCCAGTGTCAAGTATGGGACACAAATGGATCCTTATAGCCACAGATTAATTTACTAGATGGAGTGAAGCAGTACCACTCAAGGAAGCAACATAAAAGGTAATATTAGACTTTCTGGAAGGTATTACCGCTCGGTTTGGTCCTCCTCGTACCATAATATCAGATAATGCTAAGGCATTTTTGGGAACAAAAATATCTAAGTTTGCATTAAGGAATGGAATTTATTTGAAGACTTCTTCAAATTATTACCCTCAGGGTAATGGTCTGGTAGAGTCTACTAACAAGAACCTAATCAGACTCATTAAGAGGATAGGGATAAATTATCACATAGAGTGACACAAACTGCTTAATACAGCACTATGGGCTAACATGATCACAACTAAGCAAGAGACAAAAATGTCTCCATATGAATTAGTTTATGGTAAACCAGCAGTAATGCCACTGAGCTTAGAGATCCCTGCTTTGCAATTATTGAAAGAAATAGAGATTGAAGAGAATGGCCCCATGCAAGTCAGACTTGCTGAACTGCTAGAAGTACAAGAGAAAAGGGAAAAAGCACATGAGTCACTGATGAAACACCAGAAAATAGGCAAGGACTATTTTGATAAGAAGACTTCATCCCCTTTTTGAAGTTGGCTCAATAGTGTTGAAATGGGATGAAAGAGCTGCAAAACCAGGTCGACACACTAAATTTGAATCACTGTGGACTGGTCCTTACAAGATTCGTTCTTGTAAGCAACAAAACTCTTTTGAATTAGAGACCATGGATGGTGAGCCTGATGAGATTCCTATTAACGCGATCTATTTGAAACATTTCAATTAGGCAGTGGCTCTTAATGTATCATAGTTAGTTAGTTTCCCTTTCTTGCTTTCCTATTTTCCCACTTTCTTTTCCCGCTTTCCCTTTTAATAAGTGTTCTATGAACACGTGTCATCAGCACAAGCCCCTTCTCTTTTTGAAAATCTCACATTCATTAAGGTTGTCTGCAATCCCCAAAATCCCTGAAAGTACACACTTTTGCAGCCACTCTCATAATGTTTATGACACTCCTTTCCACGCGAATTTGGAAAGATACACTAACGGTTTCTTGGCATTAATGCCATTTATAAGACAGGATGTGTCATTAAAGCCTCATTAAATTAGAGTTAAATCTTAATTGTGGCCCTCATTTGCTTCCATTTCTCTATTGCGAATCACTGTTGCCTCCAATCCAATCCCTAGCAAGTGCTTCCTAGCTGAGTGTCACTTCTGTTACGCAGTTTCTGTCTTTGCTGTGTCAAAGTTTCTCGCATTCTCCCCACAAATACAGATATGGCCGAAGCACAGTCTTCTCCAGGAGGGGCTCAAAATTTATGAATCAATCGATAGGCTTTTAAGTAGTAAAACATACGCCTCAGCGCCTGCGCAACCTAAGAGAACCTATCCAAGGACGAGAGTTCCCGAGGTAGGGTATTCTATCGACCCAGAGAAGGTAAAAGATTTTGCAGATGGCATCTTTGACCCAGCCCTTCAAAAATCTACCAGAACTCTCCATGAAGGGGCACACCAGAGATGCATTCAAAAGGCAAAGAGTGGACAATCTGAAACTTTTGGAATGAGGATTTGGACCTCACAGTTGGCACAATTCATGGTTCCAAATGTGCACCTATGTCCTGACCTAATTGATATATACACGGAGCTATTTCATGCGCCCTCAAGCACCATACAACAGGGTCCCTTTATAGTGCAAATCACACCCAAAGCCATAAGAGACATGTTGGCCCTGTATCATGATCGAACGGCCACATTTCCCACTATTGCTAAAATGCAAAAGACATGGTCAAATGTCAATAACCAGATTAGGTTCCTCAACTCAGAAATGCAGTTGGCAGAGGAAAACACCTAGATGCCCATGCTACCTACAGGAAGGGCACAATTCAGTCAAGCTAGTCAAGAGGCACTATCAATGATGGCTTTCATTTTGGGGATGAAGGAAGACAACACAGTCTACAACTGGCAAATTGCCATCCTTTTCAGATTGAAGACTATTGACAAGTCACAGGAATACTGGCTGGACTTTTCAGAACAAATTGCCTACTCCATGGTTGATCAGCTTGTCAATTTCAAATCCAAGGGAGTTTTCAGGTATTTTGCTTATCTGTTTCATTTAATGTTATATCAGAACCACAGTATTTTTGCACAAAATATGCAATTGAACATGTATGACCCAAATTTTGGGCAAAACAGAACTATTCCTGTGTTTGCATGGACACATGTGCTATCTAAGGCATCAGACCCTTATGAGTTCTGGGAACTCTTTGTTGCCCCTGCCTTTTGCCATTTGAACCCTGAGCCTGTAGAACATAGGCTGACACAGAGAATTAGGGGTTTCATGACCAATTGCCCAATCCCATGTGATTATTTCTTTGGGGCCCAAAATACTATCATTAGGGTCCATGGCTTCAACGGGGAACCTATGTTGCTACCTAAAGTTTTGACCCTGAGGGTAGCGTTTCTAGAAGTATCCCGGCAGGTGTCCGTGGTTGACAATGAGTTTGGCACCAAGAGGAAGAAGAAAATGTATGATATCCCATGGGTCAGAAAGAACATGGCCCTAGAAGTCAGAGATGTTGAACACCTGTTGCTACAAAAGTTAGTTGTCTTGGGATTCTTCATCATTGAAGACAAGTGGAGGTATGACCCAAATAATTTTATGGCCTCCTGGGTTAGAAGCAACAAGGTAAGGGCTAAAATAGTACATGAGGGTCAGCCCTTTTGGGAGGATAGAAGAAACCCTAAGGAAGATACCCCTGACATGTATGTGAAACTGGCAGATTTGCCTTATGAGGGGCCTAGGCCATGGGAGACCTTTTATGTTAAACAAAAGGCCTTTGACCCTAAGATCAAAATGGTTACTGGCTTAAAGAAAACTTAGTACATGAGGGTCAGCCCTTTTGGGAGGATAGAAGAAACCCTAAGGAAGATACCCCTGACATGTATGTGGAACTGGCAGATTTGCCTTATGAGGGGCCTAGGCCATGGGAGACCTTTTATGTTAAACAAAAGGCCTTTGACCCTAAGATCAAAATGGTTACTGGTTTAAAGAAAACTTTGAAGGGCCAGGAATGGAAGCCAAAGAAAATTGAGGCCTATTGGAAATATAGGCAGGAAATTTCTAAAACGACACTCTTTTGGGAAGATTGACACATATGAGAAATGAGAGTCAATCTGGGATGAGTGGCACCCATCCCCAGTCTCTAGCCCTGATACAAGCAGAATCCAGAAGAGGGGTGAACAGGAAGAAGAGGAAGCTGAGTCAACCCATACACTACAAGAAATAGGATAGGCCTCTTCTACTGTGCCTGTATCTTCTTGGCCCCAATCTCTCAGTACTTTAGAGAAACAAAAGGGTGTGGTGTCAACACCAACCAGAGGGACTCTGTCAATTTCAGCTACTGGGTTTCCAGTTTTGTACCCTTGCCACCATCAGTAGTGGTAAATGTTGTAGAGAAGGAATTAGAGGAGAAAGAAGGAGAAAGGCCAAGGAAGCATAGGAGACTACACCTACAAGAAGAGTCAAAAGAAGAAACAAAACCACTGCAACAGCAAAAACCAGTCACATCTGTTGCTCCTCAAGTAAGTGTTTCTTCTCCTTTTTCCTCTCTGTCTCTTTCTTCTACCTTAGGGGTGGCAATCCCAACTGGCCAAACATTAGTATCCCCTACCACTTCTGTTGTGCCTATATCATTACTTGCCCCAACTGCCAGTCCTCAAGCCATGTCTTCACATGCCATCTCATTGCCACTTTTTTCCCCCTCTGTCCCAAAAAGAGCCCCTCCCCAAATTTCCCCTAGCCAACAATCATTGGCTATACCTTATGGTTTACCTCAGGGTCATCCCTTTGGTAAGGGATTCATTGCTTCTCCTCCCACTTTCCAAGCTCAAGCAGATATTGCAAAAAAGGCTAGAAAAGCCAAAATGGACAAAAAGAGAAAGAAAATAAAAGCCTGGCTATGCCACATATGAGGTCACTTTTTGACCCTATTCAACAGCAGTTGACTGTCACACATTTATCCCCAAATGTGGTGAAGCCCAATGAGCAGATGTAGCCTCAGGACTTTGCAATGAATGCAGTAGCCATGGACATGTCTCTGTTTAGACCACAAGATAGGGTTGAGCTACTTAATGAAACCACTTCTGTTGTTGCAACTGACTACCTGAAAGTGTCTAGGAAATTGTAGAAAGTTGAAAATGACTTAGAACAGGAGAAGACAAATAGTGGCAACCTTGCTGAAGAGTTGCAATCAAAGAAAGATGAAATAGAGAATCTGAATAAACAGTTGTAAAATACTGTTTCCTGTCAAATCCATCAAGCAACATAGGCACAAAATGCTTCTCTAAAGGTTGAGCTAGCTCAGGAAAAAGCTGCAGTAAATGTTCTAAGGAAAGAGAAGGCCACATTGGAGAAGAAATATCAAGAAAAGCTACAACAAGCCACACAGTTTTAGCAAAAGTTGCTGAGTGAGTAAAATATTGCTGTTGTAGTACAGACACAACTCCTAGCTAAGAAACAAATAACAAAATAGCTAACACTTGAGTTAGCTAATAGGCCTCAGAATGCTGGAGTTCTGAATCTAGTCAAAGAGCTATATGTTTCAGTTTGGAAATGAATCTCTAAGGAGATTGTCTAGCTAAGGCCATCATTAACATTCATGTTAAATGCACAGCAGTTGTGCGAGAAGGTGGAAGCTTCAGTTCAGTCCACTCTATCTACTATTTCTTTGAGAGTTTCTGACTCTCAACTGTTGCTAAAGAAACTATATGACACAACCGATGAAATTTTGTCAACAGCAGGGATCAGTGACAGAATGATAGCTGCAAAGAAGGTAAATGAAGTTCTAAGTTGCAACTCAGCTGCCACAAACTACCAGGAGCTCCTTGATACTATCAAGGAAGGGGTCAAGCACATGAAGAGACACATAGAGGATTTGGTGCAGTTGGGTCTTCCCTCACCATTTCCAGATAATAATACTTTACTGATGATTGATGATATCAAGACCCTACTTTTAACAAAGCAAAATGATCAAACTATTTTTCAAGATTTAAGTGATTCTTCGTCAGTACAGGAGGTGGAAGCTGTATTGATACCAATGGCCCAGTTAGACTTTCAATTAAAGGTCGCGGTTCAAATTTTGTAGACATTCTCCCACAAGGACATAATAAATCTTGATTTTTCCTTTCAAGATTTACAGAGCAAATAGGGACTCTCTGATTCAGAATGGTCTATTTACCAGATAGCTTTGCAGAATTTGTAACCCTGCGTTGTATTTTAAATACTAAATTTTTGCCAAAGTTTTTGGGTTCTTTTTGAGCAAGCTCAAAAGTCCTAGGGGTTGCCAAGAATTGTCGAGTATAAGACTCTACATTTTGTATCAGTCACAGTGCATCTGCGGGTTACAGTTTTGTGTCTATGAATGTTTCTAAGTATGGCTGTGAGGGTTTCATTTTGCCAGAGCTGCAGAACCCGCCAAGTGTCGAGCCCCAGTTCAAGCCACACTCTTATTTCTAAGTTATAACTTTAAAGCGGAGCGTGCCACGTAGCGGTTTTGTTTCTAATGAAATTTTAAGTTACAACCCTGCGGAAGGCACCGTGTGTCATCAACGGAGGCACTCCCTTAAAGTTTCAGCGTGAGCGCAGAAAAAGCCGTGTCTTTTGTGATAGCTGTGGAGATTGACAAGTGTCAGCTTCCGCATGTTTATTTCTATATCTTTCGATGCTAAGTCAAGGATGGTGGTGGGCCACAATTTTAAGTATCGATGATGCGGAGAGTGCACGTGGTGGACGCGGCTCCAAAGATAAAAAATTTTGTCCCTTTCTCCGGTATATTAACTATTTCCCAAATAGCTGCAGAACCTGACATGTGTCACCTTCCGTTTAAGTTTCAAAGAGTGTTTCAAGTATTGCGGAAGGCACCACGTATCTGTTTCTAGTTGTTACGGAAGATGCCACATGTCCCTATTTTCTTCTCTTTGAAGCTAATGAGCAGGAAGTTGTGGGTCCCATTTCTAACTGTGTCTTAAAGTTTCAGAGCCGTGGATCGCAACAGTTGTCACCTGCAGAGTTCTCCCGAGCATAGAAGACATAGTTAAGTAAGGAGGTGCGGATAAAGCCACGTATATGTTTCTAGTTGCTACAGAAGCCGCCAAGTGTCAGTTTCCTATTTCTTCTCAAGAGACAAAGGAGTTTCAAGTTGTGCGTGCGAACGCTGCCATCTGTCACAGAGTTTATTGTTTCTAAAGAGCGCGGAAGCCGCCAAGTGTCTTTTCCTTATAAGTGGAGTTTGTCACAGCCAATGGGCTTGCAGGAAGGAGTAACTGTTGCAGATTCTAAAGATTTTAATTTGTCAAAGACTTCTAGTTACCTCTAGTTCGGTTGGGCCATTGGGATTCGATTGTTGTAGACAATCTAGAGTCGATCTTATTCTATAAATATGTGAGATTTGTAATGAATAGGGACTTACTTTTGAAGTTAGAGTTCTAGTTTTGCTAGAGTTTTCTATCAGAGATTTAAGAGAGAAGTTTGAGACTTTTGCTGTGACCAGTGAATATCATTTGCCTTTATTTTGTTATTCTTGATTCAAAAAGTGAATGTAACTGTGCATCTATCTGTGCCTCTTATGTTGCTGGAAAATTAATGAGAAAGACTAAGTTCTGTGCCTTGGTTGATATTTCTTGTGTCATAGCAAATTGTCTGGTTGTGAGCCTTTGATTTTATTCATTTCATCTGTTTATGTTAATCATGCAGTATCTGCTCTTTAATGTGACTAAATCTTGAGAATAGTTTCACTATGCTTAGTTAAGAGAAACACTTTATTCAGGCGTATCACCATAGATAGATTTGCTTTAATTGTATCTGTAATTCTGTTAGTTTCTATGATTTTCCCCAAACCCATTTAAGATAGAGAAGAGCCAGCTTCTTTAAAATCTGGAGGTTGTTTCAGGTAGCAAGTCCCACATTCCTGAAACTTCCCATGTTGGTGTTAGAACCTACGCAATTTTACACATCAACACTATTATTGGCTTACATGAATTAAAGTAGCTTGTATTAAACTATTTTATCCTAGGATGGCCCTGAGATCTTCTTTCCCATTGAGTTATATGAGAAGAAATTTAAGTTGGGTATGTGTGAAATTGGGAGAAGAAAATGGTAGTTGGGATGATGCATATTGTAGTTGGTTTGTGCCTTAAGGGTTGTTGTAAACTTGTAGTCTGGTTGTGCCTCAAGGGTTGTGGAAAACTTGTAGTTGGATTGTGCCTAAAGGGTTGTAGAAAACTTGTAGTTGGGTTGTGCCTGAAGGGTTGTGGAAAATATGTAGTTGGGCATGTGTAAAAAGTATGAAGGATTGAACAAGATTATTAATGGCCTTACATTGTTATTGTGAAAAGAAAGATTATTATTGTGCATTATTCTATGTTGATGTTTGAATTGATAGAGGGATTTGACAGAATTTTCATTTAATTAACTAATGGCATCTTATTATTTTTGTCTTGATTAGTGGATAAATCTATCTGTGTTGTATCTAACTCTCGATTGGCTGGTGAATTGAATCTTTGGAATAACCCTTCCTCTCAAGGACTTCCAGGAGGAAGTCCATTCCTTGGGAGGGAGAATGTAAGGTCACCTAACCTACTTCATATGACACAAATAGGGAACTAGATTCTTATAACGAAAGACTTACTGGTATTCTTGTGATAAGAGAGTTAAGGTATGTTATTGATCACATCTTGTTATCAATGTATGTAGTGTATAACGATTGAAATGTTTTGGATCTCGACATAAGTATGTTTCAGATTGTTAGTTTGATTATCAAAACTCACTTGTTCTTATGAAGAAAATCTTTGAATAGCAGAAGTCAACACTTTATTTACATGAGGATGAAGGAGAGAACTGAGTATCAGTAAAGATTAAAAGGGGCCAAAAATGAAATCTACGCTAATATTTTGATAGTAAAGGTAAACTCACAGTTAAGGTATGTTCTATTTTGATTCTATGTTTGTAGGACATAAAATGCTAGTATTGTTTAGTTAGTGCTACTGTGGATAAAATGGAGTTAGATAAAATGGAGTTAGAAATAGGGATAAAGCAATCTAAATAGTTGTAGGCATGGAGATACATAAGAAGGTTATGGTTTTAACTAATGTAATAAGCTTAAGTGATTTGATGGATCTTTGAGTCCTAACACTTTAAATTGTTGCGATAGGCATTATGGGTTGTAGAGCAGCATGATCTCTTATCTTACTTTCGATTATTGGTAAAATAATTTTAGATTTTTAGCTTCTAAAATAGCTTGATTTCAAGTCACTGTAGAGGTCTTTAAACTTTGTATTGTACCTGACTTATTAATTAAATAATTTCAAATGATACCTTATGTTCTTATAGTTTGAATATTTCATATTTTTAGTTCCTATTTATATTGATATGTTTAAAGTAATAAAATTAAATTAACTTATAAATTAAAATTATTTAATTTAGAAATTCTAAAATTTGTAATAATAATGAAATGAATAAAGTGTTTTAGTCTTTAAAAGAAATATTAAAAAATGAAATAAAGGATTAAAATTATTTCTATAAATAAAAATAAAACACTTATAGTGGAAAAAGCTAATCTAGCAGAAAAATTAGAATGTTTTTGGAGAGGGAATCCTAGACAATCCTTGCATGATGTTTTGTTTCTAAAATCCTATAAAAGCATATGATTTAAATCAAATTTCTTTAAAAGCTTTATCTTTATTCTTTTTGGAGGATTTTCTTGAAAAGACTAAGGAGGGGTTGTTTTAAAAAAAAGGAAAAGATGAACAAAAGCTAAATACTATCTACAAGATAAAGTTACAGAGGTTTTAGAAAAGAATGAAAAAAGGTGACTCTAGTTTTTCTTAGAATGTGTACAAAAGTGTCCATTATTGAAGTTGATTTGGGTAGCTGTAGTTTCCTTCTATAGGTTTGCAGTAATGGTATTCACTCCACACATACGACCAGTTACTACTCAACACTGTATCTAGAAATATCATCTAAAAGATGAGCAATCACAAACAATGTTGTTATTTGAACTTTGATCTTATCATAACAAGATTTGCATGATAGTCTTAGTAACTACAGCTATCCTACATAGTAACTGATGCTGCAAGGTATGTCTTCACTGATTTTGATGTAATACTGACATCTGGAACAACATAGATAATGTGGATTATTAAAGATGATAGTGAAGTTAATAATTATGTTTTTTTAATGCAACAAATTATAAGTGTATGTTATCATCTAGACGCCTACAAAAAGTTATGATTAAATGTTGAAGTCCATTGAAAAAGAATGCACCTATCTAGACAATTCAATATAACCATGGCCTCCTCCAGTGAGTTCTCTCTGTAAGTGTTGAATATGGGAGTTACAGGTTTTGGCAGTTGAATTCGTTTTCCTTAATTATCAAATTTCTAATTGGATTTATTTTCCCACAAAAAAATTGGGCGAACTAACACTGTAAATGGTATAGATTACACTGACATGATTTAATGTTATATGTGTCTCAAGTTCAACTCTCCACAGTTCCACCTCTCATGGTTTTGCTTGGGTCGACAAGCTACGAATTGTGATAGCATAGATAAGGCACACAAAATGTGTTGACACAATGAATGGTGAAAGAGAAGTTGATCCAAGAGTTCTGATGATTGTCGGATTTGCACAAAATGAATTAGTTGTAAAATATTTTGAAACTTTCAAGCAAAAATAATCGGCAGGTACAAAGCCAACTACAATGACTTAGTTGTAGCACAGGTAAGGCACTTGTATGATATGGAAATGTATACACTTAAAAATGATACGAATCTGTCTAAAATAAATATTCTTAATATTTATTTTATCTAAATTCCTCTATTAATATTATTTATTTATTTGGTTCATATTCCTACTGAATAAATTAGTTTTATTTAATTAATTTCATCGAAGTCAATTTTATTCTTCCAAACAATTAAATAATTTTAATTATTTAATTAAGTCAGTGATTCCTGCAAATTTAAATAAATCATGCAAATTTATTTAAATTCTCTCAATCTCTAAAAATAAAATATAATCAAATATTTTATTTATTCTTCTATCTTGCACAAATAATTAAATAAATTTATTTATTTAATTTTCTTTCTTATCTTCTAATTCCTCAAAAATCTTCTAAATCTTCTAAAAATAAATCTTGCTCATCATGCACACAAAATTAAATAATTTATTATTTAATTTCTCTCAAATCATGAAAAAAGCAAATCACAAGTTGAATTAATTGATTTAATCAATCTTTTTTTTATCAACTCTTAAATTACAAAAAAACTTTCTAATTTATGAAATCAAATCTTATATTTATAAAAGAAAGCAGTTAACTCAAATAAAACAACTTTTTTGTGTGACACATGTCGTGTGCACATTCGTCATGAGTTCTAAATTTATCTCCTTAATATCAAAACTAAGTTTTTGTGCGTTAGGTTCCATACATAGGAGGATTCTGCGCATCTGATCAATTCTAACACACATCTACTATCTATTTCGACACATCTGATCTTTTGGCACATATATCCCCTGAAGCTACGCATTTGTGCTCTGAAACAGTGCATCTATTCTTTCTGCACATATATTCTATGTTTCTGCGCTTTTGAGGTCTGTTCTTGCGCATGTGTAATTCTACGCATCTGTGTCCTGTTTCAGTGCATTTGATCTCTGTAGCTGCGCATATGATTCTGACAGTGACTTTTTGAGTTTTTCTTGTGATTTTGCTAATGCTTAACACTTCTTGCAAGAATATTCTCTGATCTACTTGTAGGTTAGGGGCTGGTTAGACATCTAACTGCATTGTTAACTCACACCATAGATCTAATTAGCAAGGATAGTAATTTGATTGTTCATGCAAATCTCATTTAGCCCTAACTAGGAGGATTGTAATTTAATCTTGTTGCATCAACAACTAGAATTTAGTCCCAATGCTAGGAGGATAAAATTGAACCATTGCTATCTTGCTTCTTTCAAAATTAACAAATCGCATGTGTGCCCAAGTAGCTTAACTCATTTAGTCTTTTTCATTTTAACTAAGGGAAAAGAACCATTGTTTACCATTTTTTTGGAATGATACTAGGCCTATGCTCTCCCCTATCTTGGGCGACCAAAATGCCAAACATATCATTTCACATGTTTTTCCTTTAGAGAGCCCTGCCCTTGGATATCCTTTTGTCCAAGTGGGAATGACCTTAAGTGGTAACAAACTAAAGCCAAGCTCTACCTAGCCACTATAAATAAATTGTGCTTAAGGCGAAAGCTTCATGCCATGAGTGCTAGTTAGTTATAACGAAAGCCAACCTCCCCCAAAACCCTCCAAGGCGCAACCCTTGAAGGCTGGGAGACTCCATAATGGAGAGTAGCGTTGCCGCATGTATAACCACTCGAACGGTTGCACTTACTAATTATCCATTGATTTAGAAGCCAAAATCCCCTATAAATCAGTGTTAGAAAGGGCGATTATCACCTTCCAAAGATGCCTCACGTAACAGTGAGAATTCAATTTATATTGTCCTTACCATCCTAGGATTTGTACTTATTTTTAGTCAAAAAAGTCAAAAATCTAAAAAAAGATCAAAAATCATGAAAATATTCTTTGTGTTTGCTGTGTCTTACTTGCTATAATTGAAAAATCATATCAAAAAGACTAACTTTCAGCCAAGAAACCAAAAACATCGAAAAACATGCCAAAAACATTGCAGAATAGTCCAAAAACATAGAGTTGTGCATTTACCCTGTAGAGCTGCACATTTACTCTGACCTACTGTGCATTTACTGTAACTTACTGTGCATTTACTATCTGTTACTGCACTTTTAAACTTCACCAGACCTGCACATATACTCCGACATGCTGCGCATATACCTTCTGTTTCAACACATCTATTGCTGCACATCTGTGATAGTGAGCATTTCCTAGTCTTTTGAGAGAAAATTTTCAACATTTCTCAGTACCCATTTTAGCCTTGTTCCAATTTTTGAGATCAGATTTACTGTGCAATCACTTCTCCCATCTGTTTCCATAGCGTACCCTCTTTTTCGTCGGTCGTCTCATCCACCTTTTTTACCAAATCTTCCCACAAACAAGTCAAAGTATCCAAATCAGGTTAGTACAAGGCATTTTTCAAATCATTACAGATTCAAGTAACCCTAGTAAGTCTCCACTATCAAGGATCAATCATCCTTCTCTCTCGGACCTTCACTAGTGGTCTTGGTGCAAGACTAGTCTCTACATAGTAAACGTGTATCAACTATCCTTGTGGCTATCATCTTGTGTTGACCAACTTACTTGGAATCATTGATCAAAAGAGTCCCTTGTTCAAATCTCATCACCACAAGTATCCTCTTCACAACAACCTACACCAACACCTTACCATAATCTTTAGTTTCACCCCACTCCTTTCCACATCATCTTGCATGGTCTTAACTAGATCCCAAAAACAAAAACTTGAAATGGTGGGAACATCTACCAAAATTGTGTCCCCTCACGACAGTGATGAGGAAATCTCTCATGAAGACTACCAAGGAGCCCTCCAAGACCGTAAATTTCAACACATGATGGACAAAGTGCTCAACAAGGACCCTCAAAAGTACTTTCTTCATCTTACAACCCAAGGGCTTAAACTCCCCCCGAACTTTGATCTCAACAAACTGAAGGAGATCGTAGAAGAAGAAACTCATGAGAACCACACTAGTGAGGATAGAACCCCTGGCCTAGATAAAGAGAAAAAAGCCACAGACTTAGGCACACCTATGGAAGCATTGACAAAACAAGTTGAGGGTCTAACATAGAAATTGGAGGATCTCCAAATGGGGACACCCACCAAACATTACTCCTTGGAGGACATATCACCATACCCCTTTGACAAGAGCTTAAAAATGATCCCCTTTCCCTTTAAATTTGAAGTACCAACATTTGACAAGTATAGAGGAAAAGGAGACCCAAGAGATCATATTAGGGAATTTAGCGCTGCGTGTCTAGAAGTAGCTCACAACGACACCTTCCTAATGAGACTATTCACTAGATCTCTAGGTGGACAAGCCATGGAATGGTTCTCACAGCTTCCCTCAGGTATCAAAACTTTTGATGAGTTAGTAACCAAGTTCGTCACACACTTCTCATATAACATTGAACATGAAGTTTTCTTGCTTGACCTATGCAACACAAAGTAAAAGAGTGGTGAATCCTTCGCCGCTTTCTTACAAAGGTGGAGACAACTCGTGAGCAAATGCTCATATCACTTGCCTGAGAAGCAAATGACGGAGATGTTTGTCCACAACCTTAACCCAGATCTAAGCTACCAAATCCAAATTCAATGCCCTACCTCATTCACGAAAGTCATTGAGATGGGATTATTTATCCAAAAATCTATGATCGCCAAGGGGCAAATAAAGTTGTTCAAAGACACTCCCAACTCTAACTACACGGACAAGTTGAAGTTTTGGACAAAGAACAAAAATATCGTCAATGATGGAGTAGTTGATGCCAAAGTAGCGGCTCCTAAACAACAACAACCAATATTCACTTTTCAAGGAGCGTTAAACAATGCTACGCCAAGAAAACCTTCATCTAGCGCACCAAGACAATGGTACAACTCTGGACCTAGATGAAAATTCACACAATTAGGGGAGTCCTATGAGTCCGCATTGAGAAAGCTAATATCCAACAATGAGATCACTCTTCCCGCTACGAGCGACTATGAACCCCAAGTAAAACCTCCTTGGTGGAAAGAGAATGATTTATGTGAGTATCATTGAGGAAAAGGCCATAAGACTAATGACTGTATTCATCTAAAAAATGTCATTCAAGACCTACTCGACCAAAATCGTATAGGTATAGAAGAGCATACCTCCAATGAGTCGCATGTGGCATACAAGGATCCACTCCTCAACCACAATAGGCCATAAAATAACAAAAATAATAACAATAGGCAGAACCAAAATAATGGGAACAACAATGCTAACTACGCGAACGTGCCATTTGATTATACCGTCAACTGCATATCAGAACACATCCCACAAATCAATGTGGTCATATTCAACCAATAATCAGAACACAACAAATCTGATTGCAACATCACTACCCACAGTGGTAAGGTCACATTACACACACTTCCCCCAAGGTCGTCACCTTCTCCGTCCACCTCCCATAAGTACAGTGTCATAGACCAAATTTAGAAAACTCCCGCCCACATATCCATCTTAGAGTTGTTGCATCTGTCTCCCTCCCACAAGGAGATTCTCAATAAAGCCCTAGTGGAAACAACTGTGCCCATGAACTTGGCCCAAGAGAAGTTTCAAGCCATGGTAGGACATCTAACCTCCTCTAACACCCTATTGTTTACCAATCAGGATGACCTATCAATATCCCAGCCCCATAACACACCCTTCCATATCATCACCTTCATTCATAAACACCGTATCAAAAGAGTTCTCATTGATGGAGGAGCAGGTTTAAACATTTGCATGCTCAAGCTAGTCCTTACATTGGGGTTCTCAGAAAATGTAGTGGATCCAAGGAAAAGGATCACTATAAAGGCCTATGATGAAGAAGAAAGAACTACTAAAGGAACAGTGGTGTTACCAATACAAATTGGACTAGTGGTGAACGATGTTGTTTACCAAGTCCTAGACAGGGAGCTAGCCTATAACATCCTCCTAGGTAGACCTTGGATTCATGCCATGAAAGTTGTTCCTTCTACCTACCACCAATGCATCAAATTCCCCCATAATGGCTGACAGATCACCATCGAAGGTGATCCTGATCCTTTTCAACATTGTAACTTTGTCTGCTCAAAGCTTGATTGCACCATTCCCAATAATAGAGCCTCGACAACCCCTGTTGCAAGTATGAGGTAAACCAGTGTTGTCATTGATGTCAACATACTCATATTGCTTTGACAAGAAGGATTCAATGAGCAGTGTGCTGAGGATATTGAGAAAATTAGCCTCAGTCAGGAACAGTAAAGAACAGTGATGAGAAGAAGGCAAATGTACTGTATAGGATGCGAACCGGAGGATGCGGATTAAAGGGTTTGTAGATATGAGTCTTGAGATGCTTTAGTTAAGATTTCAGAGGTCCGCATGAAGATTTGAAGGAGTTGTGGCTGTCGGTGTAGAACCGGTTCCGGCAAGTATTCAGAGGTGACAGAGGATCACAAAAAGGTCCGGTGAGGTCCGGAATTGTATAATCCTAATCTGCGGATTGGAAGGAGTCTTTGGGATGTCCTTGTGATGTGCCATCTCAAGTTGTGTATGATTTGGAGGTCCGGAAGTACCTCTTGCATTATGACAGTGGCGACAGACAGTGTTCTTGAAGTTCCGGATAAGGAAGAGAAGAGATTCCAGTAAGTAAAGAAAGTGCGGATGTACCTGGTCATTCAGGTAGGCTTGTGAAGGTTCTTGGATCATGTTGAGGTTGTGTTGTTGGTCCTCATTGATAGTAGAGCCCGGAATTGAAGTTATTCTTCCAGATGAAGTTCTTGCTCTGTTTAGCCGACCAGATGAGTTGTTCATCCTGCGAATGTTCTTGTGGTGGCCGACCGGATGTGTTATTCATCTTGCGGATACTCTTATGGTTGTTTGCCGACTTAGATGTTTGTTCCTAAGTCGATGTCTTGTATAAATAATGGTTTGTGAGTTCATTTCGAAGTGTGGATTGTGTGGATGAGTGTGGGATAGCGAAGAGAGGTGCGAAAGACAGAGCAGAGGTTTTGGGCTTAAATGGAACTGATCCGGACATAGTAGAGATGTCATTCTCCAGTTCAAGACTGTGATTCTTATCACTTTGTAGACAGTGTGTCTCCTTGTAGGCAGTGGGCCTCTTTGTGAGCAGTGTGCTCGGGCAGTGAGCCCTAATTGGCAAGTGCCATTCTTTTTCTTATTCTTCTAACAGAGAATAATCCTTGGGTTAATCACCCCATGGTTTTTCCCTTAACCGGGTTTTCCACGTCAAAATCTTGGTGTTCAATGTGTTGATGTTTATCTGCTCTTGTGTTTATGTATTATGCTTTCATGGATGATTAATTGATATGCTGTTAACTAACAACGAAGAATCAAGTGTTTGAAAGAACAAGAAGTTTTATACAACTGATTCACCCCCCCCCTCTCAGTTGTATGCCTTAAATCCAACAATTGGTATCAGAGCCACGTTCCTCTGAAAGGAGCTTAACTGCTTGAGGAGATCCAGGATGTCGTCATACAAGAAGGATAGTCCGAAGTTCGATGGAACCAACTTCACTCTTTGGAAAGGTCGCATGAAGTGTCACTTGGAATGTATGGGAAAAGCATACTTGGCTATGGTCTCAAAACCATATGTACCTCCACAAGGTGGTCCGACAACTCTGAATGAGATTACAGATGCTGAAAATAATCTGCGGACCAAGGAAGCCCTACTAAGCGCATTGAATGATTCAGATCTCTCAAATGTTATTGATCTACCAACTGCATATGAGATCCTGACTAAACTGGAACTTCTGTATGAAGGAGATGAGTTTGTCAAAAGTGCAAGGTTGCAAAGTCTGAAAGGGAAATTTAAAAGATTGAAGATGAGAGATGATGAAAACATCACTACCTTTATGCCAAGAGTGAATGAGCTGGTATGTGGAATTAGAAATGCTGGTGGAACTCTAGATGAAAATGAGATTGTCTGCAAAATCCTAAGATCCCTTCCTGCTACCTACAAAATCAAGGTTGCTGCCATTGATGAATTCAGAGCCCACACAACTATCACAAGAGAACAACTGGCTGGCAAACTAGCTGCATTTGAAATGACCGAGTTTGGAGATGATCCTCCCAAGACTAAATCTGCTTTCAAAGCCAGTGCCTATGTGAAAGGCAAACAGAGATTTGATCCGGGAGAAAACTCATCAAGGAAAATGTCATGGTATGATCAAGCAAGAAGAGACATGGAAGAAGAAGAAGCAGAAACAGCTCAACTTGAAGCCCTCATTGCAAAGAGACTGCCAAGAGGATCTGGTAAGTATGAAGGAAAACTACCCTTTAAGTGTTTCAACTGCAATAAGATTGGTCATTTTGCTTCAAGATGTCCAGAAAGATCTGCAAGGTCTAATACTAACAGACAAAGGTTTCAAAAGAATTGCTATTATGTTCATGAAGAAGATGACAATGAAGGAGTAACAGATGATGAATCAGAACTAGGAAGCAAATCCAGAAATGAGTGGGTGTTTATTGCCATCAAGGAAGAAGATTCAATACTCTCTGAATCTGTCAATCACAAAGTTGTTGAAAAAGCTTTGGCTGCTCAAGTGGAAGAAAAGGATGATTGGGTTATTGACAGTGGATGTTCTCACCATATGACTGGTGACAAGAATAAGTTCTTGAATTTGGAAAGGTATGAAGGAGGAATGGTAAAGTTTGGTGACAATTCTGCTGGCAGAATCAGAGGCAGGGGAACTATTTCCTTTGGTGGAAAGAGCAAAACAGGTAACGTACTATATGTTGAAGGATTGAAGCACAATCTTCTCAGTGTTGGTCAGTTAGTGGACAAAGGCTATGATCTCCGGTTCAAGAATGGAAAATGCAGAATCTTTACAAGCTCCGGAACTGAAATTGCATCCGGTACTCAGACAAAAGGTAATATCTTTCATCTGGTTGGTTCAAATAAAAGTTGTTTGTTTGTTCAAATTGATCAGAGTTGGTTATGGCATAGAAGAATGTGTCATGTAAATTTTGATAACATCATCAAGATAAGAAATACTCAGGCTGTAAGAGATCTTCCAAAATTGATGAAACCTACAAATAGTTTGTGCAAAGAATGTCAGCTAGGTAAACAAAGCAGAGTCTCTTTCAAAAGCCAAGATCAGTCTTCTACCGGATTGTTGGAATTAGTACATACTGATCTCTGTGGTCCGACAAGAATCAAGAGTCTGCAAGGTGATAGATATTTCATGTTGTTAATTGATGATCATTCCCGGATGATGTGGGTTACCTTTCTAAAAGAAAAATCAGAAGCATTTGAGAAGTTCAAAATCTTCAAAGCTATGGTAGAGAATCAAACCGGATTGAAACTAAAGTGTCTAAGGTCTGATAGAGGTGGTGAATTTACATCTGGTGAGTTCATTGACTTTTGTGAGAAACAGGGTATAAGGAGACAGTTGTCTGCTCCTAGGACTCCACAGCAGAATGGAGTAGTTGAGAGAAAGAACCGGACCATCCAGGAAGCTGCCAGGACAATGATGTTGGAAGCAAATGTTCCTCAAATGTTTTGGAAAGAAGCTATTAGCACTGCAGTCTACACTCTCAATCGAGTTCAAATCAGAAACAACACCGGTAAGACCCCCTATGAACTCTGGTTTGGCATCACTCCTACTATGAAATATTTCAGAGTATTTGGTAGCAAGTGTTATATTAAAAGAGATGAAGATCTAGGAAAGTTTGATGCTAGAAGTGATGAAGGAATTTTCTTGGGTTACTCCACTCAAAGCAAAGCATACCGGTGTTACAATAAGAGATTGAGGAAGATGATAGAAAGCACCAATGTGAAAGTTGATGAAGGAATTGAGAAGCCTTCAAGATTTTATGAGTTTGATGAAGATGACCAAGACAGTGTTCAAGGAACTCAATCCTCTCCGGTAAGACAGAGTCAGCCTGATCCGGTAAATCAGGAAGAAGAGATAGGTTTGAATGAGCCTGATCAAGAAGCAGCAGTGCAGGATACTCCCAAAATTCCAAGGTATGTAAGACTGAACCACTCTGAAGATCAGATCATAGGTGACAGAAGCAAAGGTGTACAAACTAGAAGGAATGTTGCTCAAAATCAGGATGAATGTTGTCTGATTTCAAAGATTGAACCTAAAACAATAAATGAAGCCTGCAATGATGAAAACTGGACCAAAGCAATGGAAGATGAATTGATGCAAATTGAGAAAAATCATACTTGGGATCTTGTTCCCAGACCTAGAGACAGGAATGTAATTGGAACCAAGTGGGTCTTCCGGAACAAACTAAATGAAGCTGGTGAAGTAATCAGAAACAAAGCTAGATTGGTCTGCAAAGGCTACTCTCAAATAGAAGGAATTGACTTTGAAGAGACTTTTGCTCCGGTGGCAAGAATTGAAGCAGTCAGATTACTTCTTGCATTTGCTGCCTTCAAAGACTTCAAGGTATATCAGATGGATGTCAAGTCTACCTTCCTAAATGGTGATCTGGAAGAAGAAGTCTACATTGAACAACCGGATGGATTTCAATTGTCTGATAATGATGATATGGTCTGCAAGTTGAAGAAAGCTTTGTATGGATTGAAGCAAGCCCCAAGAGCATGGTATGAAAGGTTGGATAAGCATCTTGTGCAGATTGGATTCAACAAAGGTACTGCTGACAGTAACTTATATTTCAAAATTGATCATGAAAACATTTTGATTGTTGAAGTGTTTGTGGATAATATCATTTTTGGAGGAAGAGATAGTATGTGCAAAACTTTTGCAAATCAGATGAAAAGTGAGTTTGAAATGTCTATGCTTGGTTAAATGAATTTCTTCTTGGGTCTGCAAATCACTCAAACAAAGAAAGGAATCTTCATTTCTCAGACCAAATATGTGAAAGAATTGTTAAGGAAATTTGGTATGGAAGACTCAAAGCCAATGAACACTCCTATGGCAACCGGATGTAAGTTAAGCAAAGATGATGATTCTCCAAAGGCAGATCAGACAAAGTATAGATCAATGATTGGTGGATTGTTGTATCTCACTCAAACTAGACCAGATATAATGCAGGCTATTGGTCTTGTGGCAAGATTCCAGGCTGATCCTAGAGAATCTCATGTTATGGCAATCAAAAGAATTTTTAGGTACTTGAAAGGAACAGTTGAGTATGGTCTATGATACCCTAGAGATCTGGATTTCTCTCTTCATGCTTACACAGATGCAGATTGGGCAGGAGATGTGGATGACCGGAAGAGCACTAGTGGTGGAGCATTCTTTTTGGGGAAGAGATTGGTTTCTTGGCTAAGCAAGAAACAAGATGCAATATCTCTGTCTACAACTGAAGCAGAATACATTGCAGCAGCAGGTAGTTGCACTCAAATCTTATGGATGAAGCAAATGCTAAGAGACATTAAAGTTGAATATGAGGAGCCTATCACAATTTTCTGTGATAATTCAAGTGCAATTAATATTTCTAAGAATCCGTTATTGCATTCTAAGACTAAGCACATATCTATCAAGTTTCACTTCTTGAGAGAACAAGTGAACAAGGAAGAAGTCAGATTGGAGTATGTTCCCTCCAATGATCAGATTGCAGATATCTTTACTAAACCTCTTCCCAAGGACTCTTTTGAATATCTCTGGGAGAAGTTAGGGGTCATGGCCCCTCCGGTGATGAACTAGGATGCACTGATGTGCATCAGTCTGGTGGATATCACAGTCATATCTTGTGATCCGGATTGATGATGGGGAGATGCAACTAAGGGGGAGTAGCTGGTATGATTCTGATGTATGAGAATTGCAAGTATGAGCCCTTTGCCATTGATGTCAAAGGGGGAGAGAAGACATGTGAAAAACAAGTAGCTGATGATCAAAAGGGGAGCAGTAAATGAGGAGAAGACATGTTGCTGATAGGGGGAGAAGTGACAGAAAGGAGAAGTTTCTTGTCTTGATGGTTTTTCACATCATATGTTGCCATCAATGACAAAGGGGGAGATTGTTGCAAGTATGAGGTAAACCAGTGTTGTCATTGATGTCAACATACTCATATTGCTTTGACAAGAAGGATTCAATGAGCAGTGTGCTGAGGATATTGAGAAAATTAGCCTCAGTCAGGAACAGTAAAGAACAGTGATGAGAAGAAGGCAAATGTACTGTATAGGATGCGAACCAGAGGATGCGGATTAAAGGGTTTGTAGATATGAGTCTTGAGATGCTTCAGTTAAGATTTCAGAGGTCCACATGAAGATTTGAAGGAGTTGTGGCTGTCGGTGTAGAACCGGTTTCGGCAAGTATTCAAAGGTGACAGAGGATCACAAAAAGGTCCGGTGAGGTCCGGAATTGTATAATCCTAATCTACGGATTGGAAGGAGTCTTTGGGATGTCCTTGTGATGTGCCATCTCAAGTTGTGTATGATTTGGAGGTCCGGAAGTACCTCTTGCATTATGACAGTGGCGACAGACAGTGTTCTTGAAGTTCCGGATAAGGAAGAGAAGAGATTCCAGTAAGTAAAGAAAGTGCGGATGTACCTGGTCATTTAGGTAGGCTTGTGAAGGTTCTTGGATCATGTTGAGGTTGTGTTGTTGGTCCGCATTGATAGTAGAGCCCAGAATTGAAGTTATTCTTCCGGATGAAGTTCTTGCTCTGTTTAGCCAACCAGATGAGTTGTTCATCCTGCGAATGTTCTTGTGGTGGCCGACCGGATGTGTTATTCATCTTGCGGATACTCTTATGGTTGTTTGCCGACTTAGATGTTTGTTCCTAAGTTGATGTCTTGTATAAATAACGGTTTGTGAGTTCATTTCGAAGTGTGGATTGTGTGGATGAGTGTGGGATAGCAAAGAGAGGTGCGAAAGACAGAGCAGAGGTTTTGGGCTTAAATGGAACTGATCCAGACATAGTAGAGATGTCATTCTCCAGTTCAAGACTATGATTCTTATCACTTTGTAGACAGTGTGTCTCCTTGTAGGCAGTGGTCCTCTTTGTGAGCAGTGTGCTCGGGCAGTGAGCCCTAATTGGCAAGTGCCATTCTTTTTCTTATTCTTCTAACAGAGAATAATCCTTGGGTTAATCACCCCGTGGTTTTTCCCTTAACCGGGTTTTCCACGTCAAAATCTTGGTGTTCAATGTGTTGATGTTTATCTGCTCTTGTGTTTATGTATTATGCTTTCATGGATGATTAATTGATATGCTGTTAACTAACAACGAAGAATCAAGTGTTTGAAAGAACAAGAAGTTTTATACAACTGATTCACCCCCCCTCTCAGTTGTATGCCTTAAATCCAACAACCCCTATCTCAGAACATGATCCTAGCTCTCAAGCTTCCACGTCACAGCCCAAAGAGCAGAAAGTCAAAATCAAAGAAACAGGTATAGGAGAATACTCCATTGAGTATAGCCTCAATTTAGCCAAAATGCCTTTATCCCCAAGATCCTTTGGGTGACCTACACCTTTTCCAAAGCCATCTGCTCCTCCTGAAACTCCCACAGCTCCCTTTGTCAAATGGGGGACCCTATCAGATGAAAGTGAGGAAAGGGATGTCTTACAATGGCTCTACACAGAGGAAGATAATACACCGCAAGAACCACCTAACCTCCCAACAGAAATCTATGTGCAGGGTGAGTCTGTCTTACATAGAATGGGTTATAGGGACAAGGTCCCATTGGCCTAAGAAAATAAGGTATAATAGAACCCATCCAACCCTCCTCATCCTCATTGGTAAGAAATACAAAAGGGCTAGGATACAAGGACAAAGGTAAAGCTAAGGCCAATGGTTGTTTTGAGGAACAGATCCATAACCTACAAGAATACAGTGACACAGACTCTAATTAATATGAGTGTGATGAACTCTCAGAGCACTCCTATGAAGACAAAAGAATTGACACCATTCAAACCTATAGCCCCTACCATGAAGGACAAACGCTAATGCATAGGCCGATAGAGTGTGATTCGCCCACTCCTAAAAGTATGACTTTTGAGAAAGGCCAAAGTTCTAATGCGATAAATAATCTCGAGGAAAGTACCATTCCGGACCCTATCCCTATCAATCTGAATCCTAATCATGTATCTATCCTAGCTCTCATACCCACCGAATCAGATCTACCTTCTGATCCCCTCCCCCTTATGCATCTTGAACTTATCGATTGGGATTTACGAGGAACCCCACAACTAGACATGTTCCAAAATGATGATGCCTATATTGACTACATGGAACTTAGGGACCATCTACCTACAAGAGATCATAAAGCTGGCTTCACCATTGAACTCAACACCATGGCTTATTTTGGAGAGGGTGCCAAGCCTTCCAATCAAAAAAACATACAAATCAAAAATGGATCCAATGGTGAAAACCACTCTGCGACAGTATCAGATCCCAAAATAGTATAAAGAAATGATGCATCGAATGGTGAAAACCTCTCTTAGGTGCCTGATGATGGAAGGCTTGACACTCTCCCCAATGACATGTACCAGGAGAAGTCTCAAATTGTGGTAGAACCCACGGAACTTGTTGACATTGGAATAGAGGGCAACCCTAAGATCATTCACTTTGCAAAGTCCCTATCTACAGAGGAAAAGACAAAATTTGTACCCTTCTTCAAGAGAAAGAAAGTAAAATTTGCATGGTCATATGCAGACATGCCTGGTTTAGATCTAGACCTGATCCTACATCATCTTCCACTAGATCCAGGAGTCAAACCAGTCAAGTAGAAGCTCAGGAAAATGCATCCACACATTGCATTACTAGTGAAAGAGGAACTCAAGAAGCTGCTGGATGTAGGGTTCATCAGGGAAATAGACTATCCAAAGTAGGTATCCAACATAGTGCCAGTATCCAAACCTGATGGCAAGGTCAAATTATGTAATGATTTCTGAGATCTTAACAAAGCTTGCCGTAAAGATGACTTCCTGTTACCTAATATTGATATCATTGTCGACTTGACAGCAAGACATACCATGCTATCTCTCATGGATGGCTTTTCTAGGTATAACCAAATCAGGATAGCACCAGAAGACCAACACAAAATAGCATTCACTTGTCCATGGGGCACCTTCTGCTAGAATGTCATGCCATTTGGGTTAAAGAGTGCAAGGGCAACATATCAACGTGCCATGACCACTATCTTCCATGATATGATGCACGTCACAATGGAGGACTATGTAGATGATATCCTTGCTAAATCACTAACAAGAGAATCCCACCTAGATGTACTAGAGAAGGTCTTTCAGAGACTGGAACACTTCAAAGTCAGGTTGAATCCAAAGAAATGTGTGTTTGGAGTCACCTCTGACAAGCTCTTAGGCTTCATTGTATCAGCAAACGGGATCGAAGTGGATCCTGCCAAGGTCAAGGCCATTATGGAAATGCCACCACCAAAGAACATCACCCAACTATGGTCTCTACAAGGCAAGTTATAGGCAATCCGTCGGTTCATATCACAACTGGCAGACAAGTGTCAACCCTTTACTCACATATTGCATAAAAACATACCATTTCGATGGGATGAAAAGTGTGAGGAGGCATTTCGCAAGCTAAAGGAGTACCTCATGAATCCACCTATTCTAATGCCACCTATCCAAGGTAAACCACTGTATCTATATGTATCTACTACGCCAACAACTCTCGGAGCCCTCCTAGCAAAATAGGATTATGAAGGCAAAGAAAGGGCTATCTACTACATCAGTCACACATTGGTGGGCTATGAACTGCAATATTCTCAAATAGAAAGATCATGTCTTGCTGTGGTTTTGATTATTGCAAAGATAGATCCACTAAAATACCTATTGAGCAAAGCAGCTCTAACAGGCCGCCTAGCCAAGTGGGTAATGTTGTTAAGTGAGTATGACATCGAATATTTAGAAAGAAAGGCTATCAAAGGTCAAATCATCACCAATCAGTTAGCAAAGGCACCATTGTAGGATACCACAGCAATGACATTTGAATTTCCAGATGAATCCATTTTTAGTGTCACAACACACGCATGGAAACTCTACTTTGATGGATCCTATACAAACCATGGATCGGGGGCAGGAATCTTGTTGGTCACTCCTCAAGGTGACACTATACCTAAGTCTTATCTGTTGCAAGTATAGGCCTAACCGGTGTTGTCATTGATGTCAACATACTCCTGTTGCATTAATGATAAGGATTGGATGAACTGTTTGCTAAGGATATTGAGAAAATTGGTCATATCAGGAACAGTGAAGAACAGTGAAGACAGTAAGGTAAAAGTCCAAGATAGGATGAGGATCAAAGGATGCAGTTTAAAGGGTTTGTAGATATGTGTCTTAAGGTAATCCAATAGAGATTTCAGAGGTCCACATGAAGATCTGAACAAGTTGTGGCCGCTCAAGTAAAACCGGCTCTAGCAGGTGTTCAAAGGTGACAGAGTGATACAGACAGGTCCGGTGAGATCTGGAAATGCATTATCCTATTATGCGGATTTGAGGGAGTGTTAAGGAAGTCTTTATGAAGTGTCAACTCATTTAGTTCATGGTTTGAAGGCCCGCAAGCATCTATTCCTTTGTGACAGTGATGATAGACTGTGTTCTTGAGGTTCCGGATGAAGGAGAGAAGGATTTCAGTAAGCAGATGAAGTGTGGATGTTCTTGGTGATTCAGGCAAGCTTGTGGAGGTCTTTGGATCATGTCTAGTTCATGTTGGTGGTCCGCATTGGAGTTAGAGCTCACAATTGAAGAATAACTTCTAGATGATGGTGTTATTCCTGAGACTGGCTGACCGGATGAGTTACACATCTTGCGGATGTTCTTGTAGATGTTTTCTGACTTCGATGATTATTCCTAAGTCAATGTCTTGTATAAATAAGGAATTGTAAAGTCATTTCAAAGGGTATCTTGGAGATGAGAGTGTGGTAGTGAGGAGGAGAGAAAAAGGTAGAGCAGAAGTATTGGGCTTAAATGGAACTGATTCAAACATGGTGAAGATGCTATTCTCCAGTTCATGTATGTGATACTTATTATTTTGTAGACAGTGTGTCTCTTGTAGGAAGTGGGCCTCTTGTGAGCTGTGTGCTCGGGTAGTGAGCCCTAATTGGCATGTGCCATTTTGTTCTTTCTATTCTTCTAATAGAGAATACAATCTTGGGTTAATCACCCCATGGTTTTTCCCTTAACTGGGTTTTCCACGTCAAAATCTTGGTGTCCTGTGTGTTAATGTGTTTCTGCTCTTGATTTAATGCATTATGTTTCCATGATTGATTTATCATTATGCTGCTGAATTACAAAGTGGATTTAAGTGTTTAATTGGAAGAAAGTTTTGTACAACTGATTCACCCCCCCCTCTCAGTTGTCTATCCTAAATCTAACAATTGGTATCAGAGCTAAGTTCCTCTAAAAGAGCTTAACCACTTGAGGAGATCCAATATGTCATCCTACAAGAAGGATAGTCTGAAGTTTGATGGAACCAATTTTAATCTCTAGAAAAGTCGCATGAAATGTCACTTGCAATGTATGGGAATGCAGTACTAGACCATGGCTTCAACGAAGTATACTCCTCCACAGGGTGGCCCGAAAGCACCAAATGAAATCACAGATGCTAAAAACAATCTGCGAACTATAGAAGCTCTTCTAAGTACATTATATGATTCAGAGCTCTCAAATGTTGTTGACCTACCAACTACTTTTGAGATTTGGGAAAAAATGGAACTTCTGCATGAAGGAGACAACTATGTTAAATGTGCAAGGCTATAGAGTCTGAAAGGGAAATTTGAAAATATGAAGATGAGAGAAGATGAAAATATCACTACTTTTATGCCAAGAGTAAATGAGCTTGTTTGTGGAATTAGATGTGCTAGTGGAGTCTTGGATGAAGATGAGATTGTTGGCAAAATTCTCAGATCCCTTCCTACTTCTTATAAAATCAAGGTTGCTGCCATTGAAGAATTCAGAGCCTATACAGCTGTCACAAGAGATCAATTGGCTGCATTTGAAATGACCGAGCTTAGAGATACCCCTCCCAAAGACTGAATCTGCATTCAAAGTCAGTACCTCTGTAAAAGGTAAACAAAGGTTTGATCTGGGAGATAACTCTTCAAGGAAACTATCATGGTATGAAAAAGCAAGAAAAGACCTGGAAGAAGAAGCAGAAACTGCTCAACTTGAAGCCCTTATTGCAAAAAGACTACCAAGAGGATCTAGTAAGTATGAAGGAAAATTGCCTTTTAAGTGTTTTAACTGCAATAAGATTGGTCATTTTGCCTCAAGATGTCCGGAAAGATTTTCAAGGCCAAATCCTAACAGATGAAGGTTCCAAAACAATTGTTACTATGTTCATGAAGAAGATGATAATGAAGGAGTAATAGATGATGAATTAGAGACAGGAAACAAATCCGGAAGTGATTGGGTGTTTATTGCCATCAAGGAAGAAGAATCAATGTCCTCTGAATCTGTCAATCATAAAGTTGTAGAAAGAGCTCTGGCTACCCAAGTTGAAGAAAAGGATGATTGGGTCATTGATAATGGTTGCTCTCACCATATGACAGGTGACAAAAATAAGTTCATAGATTTGGAAAGGTATGAAGGAGGAGTGGTAAAGTTTGTTGATAATTCTGCTAGTAGAATCAGAGGTAGAGGAACTATTTCTTTTGATGGAAGGAATAAAACTGGTAATGTACTATATGTTGAAAGATTGAAGCACAATCTTCTCAATGTTGGACAGTTGGTGGACAAAGGCTATGATCTCTGATTCAAGAATGGAAAATGCAAGATCTTTGAAAGTTCTAGAACAGAGATTGCATCCGGTACCCAAACTAAAGGTAATATCTTCCACTTGGTTGGTACTGGTAAAAGTTACTTATTTGTTCAAGTTGATCAGAGTTGGTTGTGGCATAGGAGAATGTGTCATGTGAATTTTGATAATATCATCAAGATAAGCAATACTCAGGCTGTAAGAGATCTTCCAAAACTGGTGAAACCTACAAATAGTTTGTGCAAAGAATGTCAGTTGGGAAAACAAAGCAGAGTCTCATTTAAAAGAAAGGAACAATCTTCTACCGGATTATTGGACTTAGTTCATACTGACCTTTGTGGTTTGGCAAGAATCAAGAGTGTGCAAGGTGATGGATACTTCATGTTACTTATTGATGACTATACACGGATGATGTGGGTAACTTTTCTGAAAGAGAAATCAGAAGCTCTTGAGAAATTCAAAATATTCAAGGCTATGGTAGAGAATGAAACCGGATTAAAATTGAAATGTCTGAGGTCTGATAGAGGTGGAGAATTCACATCCGGTGAGTTCATAGAATTCTGTGAGAAACATGGAATAAAGAGATAGTTGTCTGCTCCTAGGACTCCACAACAGAATGGAGTAGTGGAGAGAAAGAACCGGACCATCCAGGAAGCATCTAGGACAATGATGATGGAAGCAAATATCCCTCAAGTCTATTGGAGAGAAGCTGTCAGCACTGCAGTCTATACTCTCAATCGAGTACAAATCAGAAGCAATACTAGTAAGACTCCTTATGAACTTTGGTTTGGCATCACTCCTACTGTGAGGTATTTCAGAGTTTTTGGTAGCAAATGTTACATTAAGAGAGATGAAGATTTAGGCAAATTTGATGCTAGAAGTGATGAACGAATTTTCTTGGGTTACTCTACTCAAAGTAAAGCATACCGGTGTTATAACAAGAGATTGAGGAAGATTATAGAAAGTACTAATATGAAGGTTGATGAAGGAATTGAAAAACCCTCAAGGTTTTATCAATATGATGAAGATGATCAGAATGATGTTTTAATCCAAGGAGTCCAAGCCCCTTCTGAGATTCAAATCTAGACTGATCTGGTAAATCAGGAAGAAGAGATAAGTTTGAATGAGCCTGATCAAGAATCAAAAGTACAAGAAAGTCCCAAAGTTCCCAGGTATGTAAGACTGAACCACTCTGAAGATCAGATCATAGGTGATAAAAGCAAAGGTGTACAAACAAGAAGAAGGATTGCTCAAGATTCAGAAGAGTATTATCTGATTTCAAAGATTGAACCTAAGACAGTGAATGAAGCTTGCGATGATGAAAACTGGACCAAAGCAATGGAGGAAGAGCTGATGCAAATTGAGAAAAATCACACTTGGGATCTTGTTTCCAGACCTAGAAACAAGAATGTGATTGGAACTAAATGGGTCTTCCGAAACAAACTGAATGAAGTTGGTGAAGTAATCAGAAATAAAGCCAGATTGGTCTACAAGGGTTACTCTCAAATAGAAGGAGTTGATTTTGAACAAACTTTTGCTGTGATGGCAAGAATTGAAGTAGTCAGATTATTTCTTGCTTTTGCTGCTTTCAAGGATTTCAAAGTATATCAGATGGATGTCAAGTCTACCTTCCTGAATGGTGACTTGGAAGAAGAAGTGTACATTGAGCAACCGGATGGATTTCAATTGTCTGATCATGGTGATATGGTCTGCAAGTTGAAGAAAGCACTGTATGGACTGAAGCAAGCCCCAAGAGCCTGGTATGAAAGATTGGATAAGCATCTTTTGAAGATTGGTTTCAACAAAGGTACTGCTGACAGTAATTTGTTCTTCAAAATTGATCATGAAAACATCTTGATTGTTGAAGTGTTTGTTGATGATATCATTTTTGGAGGAAGAGATAGTATGTGTAAAACTTTTGCAAATCAAATGAAAATTGAATTTGAGATGTCCATGCTTGGGGAAATGAATTTCTTCTTGGGTCTACAAATCACTCAAACAAAGAAGGGAATCTTCATTTCTCAAACCAAATATGTGAAAGAATTGTTGAAGAAATTTGGGATGGAAGACTCAAAACCAATGAATACTCCCATGGCAACCGGATGTAAATTAAGAAAAGATGATGACTCTCCTAAGGCTAATCAGAAAAAGTACAGGTCAATGATTGGAGGATTGTCGTATCTCACTCGAACTAGACCTGACATTATGAATGTTGTTGGTCTTGTTGCTAGATTTCAAGCTGATCCCAGAGAATCTCATGTCATGGCAATCAAGAGGATTTTTAGATATCTAAAAGGGACAGTTGAGTATGGATTGTGGTATCCCAGAGATCATGATTTCTCTCTTCATGCATATACAGATGCGGATTGGGTAGGAGATGTGGATGACCGGAAGAGTACCAGTGGTGGAGCATTCTTTTTTGGGAGGAGATTGGTTTCTTGGTTGAGCAAGAAACAATAGGCAATATCTCTGTCCACTACAGAAGAAGAATATATTGCAACAGTAGGTAGTTGCACTCAAGTTTTGTGGATGAAGCAAATGCTAAGAGACATAAGAGTGGAGTATGAGGAGCATATCACAATCTTCTGTGATAATTCAAGTGCAATAAATATATCTAAAAATTTGGTGTTACATTCAAAGACAAAATATATATCTATCAAGTTTCACTTTTTGAGAGAGCAAGTGAACAAGAATAAAGTCATATTAGAGTTTGTGCCTTCCAAGGATCAGATTGTAGACATCTTTACTAAACCTCTACCTAAGGACTCTTTTGAGTATCTCAGGGAGAAGTTAGGGGTTATTGCCCCTCTGGTGATGAACTAGGGTGCACTAATGTGCATCAATCCGGTGGATATCACAGTCATATCTTGTGGTCCGGATTGATGATGGGGAGCTGCTACTCAGGGGGAGCAGCTGGTATGACTCTGAAGTGGTGGAATTGCAAGTATGTGCCCTTTGTCATTGATGTCAAAGGGGGAGAGAAGACATGTGAAAAACAAGTGGTTTCTGATCAAAGGGGGAGCAGTAAAGGAAGAGAAGACATGTGAATGGTTGTTGCTGGTAGGGGGAGTTGTGACAGTAAGGAGAAGTTCTTGTCTTGATGGTCAAAATAGTTTTTCACATCATATGTTGCCATCAATGACAAAGGGGGAGATTGTTGCAAGTATGGGCCTAACCGGTGTTGTCATTGATGTCAACATACTCCCGTTGCATTAATGATAAGGATTGGATGAACTGTTTGCTGAGGATATTGAGAAAATTGGTCATATCAGGAACAGTGAAGACAGTAAGGTAAAAGTCCAAGATAGGATGAGGATCAAAGGATGTGGTTTAAAGGGTTTGTAGATATGTGTCTTAAGGTGATCCAGTAGAGATTTCAGAGGTCCGCATGAAGATATGAAGAAGTTGTGGCTACTCAAGTAAAACTAGCTCCGGCAGGTGTTCAAAGGTGACAGAGTGATACAGATAGGTCCGGTGAGATCCAGAAATGTATTATCCTGTTCTGTAGATTTGATGGAGTGTTAAGGAAGTCTTTGTGAAGTATCAACTTGTTTGGTTCATGGTTTGAAGGTCTGCAAGCATCTATTCCTTTGTGACAGTGATGACAGACTATTTTCTTGAGGTTCCAGATGAAGGAGAGAAGGATTTCAGTAAGCAGATGAAGTGTGGATGTTCTTGGTGATTCAGGAAAGCTTGTGGAGGTCTTTGGATCATGTCCAGTTCGTGTTGGTGGTTCACATTAGATTTGGAGCTCGCAATTGAAGAATAACTTCCAGATGATGGTGTTCTTCCTAAGACTAGCTGACTAGATGAGTTACACATCTTGCAGATGTTCTTGTAGATGTTTGCTGACTTAGATGATTATTCCTAAGTTAATGTCTTGTATAAATAAGGAATTGTAAAGTCATTTCAAAGGGTATCTTGTGGAGATGAGAGTGTGGTAGCGAGGAGGAGAGTGAAAGGCAGAGCAGAAGTATTGGGCTTAAATGGAACTGATTCAAGCATGGTGAAGATGTTATTCTCCAATTCATGTATGTGATACTTATTATTTTGTAGATAGTGTGTCTCTTGTAGGCAGTGGGCCTCTTGTGAGCAGTGTGCTCGGGTAGTGAGCCCTAATTGGCATGTGTCATTTTGTTCTTTCTATTCTTCTAACAGAGAATACAATCTTGGGTTAATCACCCCGTGGTTTTTCCCTTAATCAGGTTTTCCACGTCAAAATCTTGGTGTCTTGTGTGTTAATGTGTTTCTTCTCTTGATTTAATGCATTATGTTTCCATGATTGATTTATCATTATGCTGCTGAATTACAAAGTGGATTTAAGTGTTTAATTGGAAGAAAGTTTTGTACAACTGATTCACCCCCTCTCTCAGTTGTCTGCCCTAAATCTAACATTATCATCTGTTATTCCCATGCACAAACAATATAGCAGAGGATGAGGCATTGGTCATTGGTCTCAAAATGGCAGCAGAATGGAATGTAAAGGAGCTACATGTCTATGGCGACTCCCAACTAGTGATTAATCAAATCAATGACGACTATCAAACCAAAGATGACAAGTTAATACCGTACAAGCGTATGGTAGATGACTTTAAAGAGTACTTTGTGATCATATCCTTTGAGAAAATACCTCGCATAGAGAATAAAGCTACAGATGCCATGGCAACCATCACCTCGCTTTTCGAGATACTGGCAAATGAGTCACGGTATGAGTTCTTGGTGGAGTCAGTCATGCAACCAACTTATGATATCTCTAAAACACACTCCATTTTCCTCTTAGTCAGATCCGATTCACCCTTGTATGGTAAGATTTACACTTACCTCAAGGATAACACCCTACCACCTAACTTTTCTTCCAACCAACACCGAACCTTCATTCACCAAACCTCCTGTTACACCATTATCACTAACACCCTATACCAATGAGGTCTGGATGGTACTTTACTCTAATGTTTAGAATGTGAAGAATCTCAAACTGCCTTGCGAGATGTGCATGAAGGAGTTTGCGAAACACACTCTAGTGGTCCTTCTTTAGCTAAGAAACTCATGCATTTGGGATACTATTGGCTGAACATGGAAACTGATTCATATCAGTTTGTGAAGAAATGCAAGCAGTGCCAGATACATGGTAACCTCATCCATGCACCAACTTAAGAGCTACGACATTTAACAACACCTTGGCCCTTTTGTCAATGGGGACTTGACCTTGTGGGCAAAATCCACCCTCCATCATCTAACGGCCACAAGTTCATAATAACCGCCACTAAATATTTTACCAAGTGGATTGAAGTCATTCCACTCACTAATGTCACAGGAAAACAAATTGCCTCATTCATCCTCAATTACCTCATCTGTAGATACGGAATTCCCTCATCCATCATCACGGATAACGGAAGACCATTCAAGAACTAGGATGTCCAAGAGCTTTGTGACAAGTTCAAAATCCAACACCGTTTCTCCACCCCTTACTATCCACAAGGCAACAACCAAGCAAAGGCATCCAACAAAACAATCTTGAAAATCCTCAAGAAGACAGTCAACGATGTCGGCCGTGATTGGCACATACAACTGAACCTTGCTCTGTGGGCCTATTGAACTAGTATACGCACTCCCATAGGTGCTACCCCATATGCCCTTGTCTATGGATCAGAAGCCATTTTGCCCATCGAGGTCAAGTTACCATCTTTAAGGGTGTCGTTAAAAGGTCTTATCATGGATGAAGACTATAGAGTTTCCAGACTACAAGAACTAGAACTATTGGAAGAGAAGAGACAAAATGCTTTCAACCATCTCAAATCATATCAACAAAGAATGTCATGGAGCTACAATCACAAGGTCCGCCCAAGGGTCTTCAACGTTGGTGATCTAGTACTCAAGGAAAACCCCCGCAATCAGCAGGATCAGGAAAAGAAAGGTAGGTTTGAACCCAACTGGCTCGGTCCTTATGTAATCATTGCTACCTATGGATCAAGAGTGTATCAATTAGCAACATCAGAAGGTGAGCTATTCAATGACCCAATCAACGGTATGCATCTTCGCCAGTTCTATACCTAAGAGAACCCTAATGTAAGGGAGGGTAAAAAATCAGAAAAAAGCAAAAAAAAATTTTAAAAAAAAAAAAAAAAAATCATCCTCTGGTGAAAACCTGGTAAACAGGCTCCTTGGATAGATACCATGATAAAAACCTAGCAAACAGCGTCATGTGTATTTCTGCTCCCGTGCAATAAAAGCAAAGTAGCAAAAACCTGGCAAACAGGGACTCTCTATGATGTGAACTGCTTCCTCCATCTTTGGGAAACCAATCACCTTGTGTCCATTCCTCCTACCATCGTCTCTCATCCAATCTATATCTATTTCATAATAAAAAACCTAATGATAACCTATCATTGCTTGATACTCTATCTCTTTTTATCGCCTTATCAACTAAGGTCATATCCAGTATCCTATCCATAGTGTCAGCCTGTCATAGCATCCATCATCAGTATCATCAAGGTCCCCCCCAAACTATGTTGCCTCTGTGTCGTCATATAGGCAAGGCCATTATCAATGCACCCCTGAGGCTTCTTGTTCGTCCTGTTTCTTTTTGTCTATCCTCTAGTCCATCCGTATCCACACAATCTCTCCTCACCTAGGTCTTAAGTCCACATAGGGTTCACCCCAAACTACATTGCCTCTACGTCGTCACGTAGGCAAGGCCATTATCAATGTGCCCCCAAGGCACTAGGTCAGTCCCTTAGGGTCTGTTTCACCAATAAAGGATTGTGGTACCTTTCCCCAGACAAACAAGTGCAAGCAAAAGCCCACTTTCAAACAAGAAATTTTGACACAAGACATCAACCTATCCAAAGAAAAGAAAAAACAAGAGCAAAATGATCTAAATGATTCTATCTAAAATATGGCAAGAAAGATACATCTAAATGCAAGAATTTTTTGTTTCGAGTAGTTGCGTCTTAAGGTCTTCACTTTTTGTTATCATGTTTCCTATGCTACTCAAGGATGCCAAAAGCTAGAGATGCTATGATGGGGGCATGATTATTTTTTTGATTGCTACTTGTGGGTTTATCTTTAATAATGTGAAACCTCATCTAACGACATGATCAACACAATGATCATCAAAGACATCAGAGGTCTAACGTGAAACAGGTATAATCCTTGTCTGTTGAGACACAAGAAATACTTAGGTCATCTTGGTTCAATTATACCTAAGTGCTTGTATTAACTTGCTAAATCAAAATCCATGTAACCAATACTCAGGTCATCTCGGTTTAATTATACCTAGATGCTTGTATTCACTTACAACATTTTCAAAAATTAAAAAAAAAACAAAAAAGCACGATGATGAAATAAGCACTTCAAAAATACTTGCAATGTCAAGATAGCAAAACCATTTCGCATCCACAAAGTATCCATATCCCATGCAATAAAGATCCAAAATGCAAAGTATCAATGTTTGCAAATAAAAGCTTGTGATCCTTTCATCCACATTTCCTCTGTCAATCAGTCTTCTATCTATCATTGTGTCATTTCTAGTCGATTGAGTACATTTGGACATAACAAAAACATAGCATTAATTGCATTTCATATCACATGAGACAGTCATTAACATGATTAAATTATTTGCATACATAATAGGTGCATTAGATCATCCATATCCATTTGCATCAGCATAACATAGTGTCAAACAGAAAAATCAAAAACATAGACAAGTACATGTAGATCGTCGCATAAACTGCATAATCATATAGAGAACATTTGCATATTAGATCATCAGAAATCATCTAAGTCTGCATTAGATCATCATCAAGCATCATAGTATAGAATCATACAGTGCATCCATAATAGAATCACATAATCAATTGCATGTAGACCACCAATAGCTACATCATTATATATAAATATAACATAAATATGTCCAAATGTACAAACATATCATAGTCCATCTCTGAGTTAAGATCATATAAAGTGTATACATACGGCATGATAATGATACAAATGTCTCGGTATTCGTACAAAATGATACCAAATATATACATATCAGGCTATCTATGAGCCATCAAAAATGTGTGTATACATCGCAAAATATCGATACAAGTGAAACGGCTAGCCCTGGTGCCGTGGGGCACTGCTCCTAGCACTACCATCTCCACCTCCACCTCTGTTATCCCCCGATTGCTATGGACCCATCGCAGACGCTACAGATCGTGAACCCCCTACCCTCTGAGGTGTGCCTGCTACTGACTGGCTCCTAAAGCTGGGTGCCCTCTAATCCACTGGCACAACCCCATGGTACAGACCCCTGTAGTACTAAGTCTGAGCCTATGCTCTAGCAAGCTCAGCCTAAACCTACGCAAGCTGCGTCTAAGCCTGTTGTACCTGAGTAACCAAGAATATCAAATATATCAAATAATACCCAATAACTCAATGAAATAAGAAACAAAGAAGATCAAACAGCAAAGAATTCAAACCTTGCAAACCTCTTTACTTCATGGCTTCCATTGGTCGCCTATCTCAAATGATCTTGTGTATGAATATGGCCCTCAGAAGGTGCACTTCCTTGCTATTTCCAAGATGTCAAGTGGGAATGGCTATGATAAGTTCGCAATGAAGAGATTCTTCAACACAATTGCAATGATAAAAGGGTGATCGCAAGCTATGGAATGATTTGGGTGCTAAAGGCGCGCTATAATTCTTGTAGAGTAAGTTTACTAAAAGCTTGGATGATTGAAATGGAGGAATAGGGTTGTATTTATAGACTCGTGGGAGAGAAGATCAATGGTATAGAATGAACAAGAAGATAAATGGTTGAGGATATTTGAGAGATGTGCATGAATAGGAAGAGGACAAGTGTCCTGCTCTATTTTGCATGAGAGGAATTGATAAAATAGAAGAAAGAGTTAACTGAAGAGATTAATCAATTAATAGAATAGATTAATCAATTAAGTGATTAGAACTAGAAGATGGAAATTGCATGAGGATGAGAAGATATTTTAGCTCAATTAAATATTTGGAATATTCAATGACATGTGCACAAGGATTGAATTATATTTAGAGATAACTCAATTTTTAGAGGAAATGGATAACTTAAATAAATATTTGGATTTATTTAAATTTAGAGAAGATATTATTAGAAGAAACAATTAAATAATTAGTTTTATTTAATTTAGAAAGATTTTGGAAGAACTAATTAAATAATTGATATTATTTAATTTGTTGGAAGATTTGGAAGAATTTAAGGATTTTAATTAAATAAAATGATTTTATTTAATTATTGGAAGAATACGAATCAAATAAATAAACTTGTTTATTTATCTATTGATAGAGGAATTTAGATGAAATAAATATTAAGAATATTTATTTAGAAGGGTTGTGTCATTTTTAGGTGTATACAGGAAGAATGCCTCAAGAAGGTATTTTCAATAAAAATAATAATATTCTAGGCTATAAATAGACTATTGCAAAGCAATCTTTCAACCCTTGCCAATATCTTCATGGCCTACAACCCGGGTTGAGGGTATGGACTTCCATTAAATTGAGGGATTTTGGTACGTGATGATGTTGTAGAAGCCTCAGTAGACATGCATGCTAAATTCAAAATCATACACAAGGCTTATATACTATTCACCTAACATAAGGATTTCCAACAAATAGAAGCTTTATTTTTACTTACAGCCTGTGAGTTGGGCCCAGACTAAGTCATAAGATAGCACTAGCCTCATTTTCTTCATCTGTGCTGCCACATCACAAAAGTATTCTTTTTCCTCTTACAAAACCTCCCAAACTTTTCACTCTTTTAACCATCCTAAAGGTGAGATACAATACCTTTTTGTGCTTTGTTTAAAAGTTTCATAGATCTCTTTTTGTTTATCATGTAAACCTTGTTGGCCAGCCAAGCACTTAAAGAGAGATAGCACGAGCAAATGTTTTTTTCCTTTATTTATTATTTAATTATTTATTTTTTTAATTTAAATTGCAATGTTGTCTTGAATGGTTGTGCCTCATTGATCCTTGTAGTATGTGCAATTTTTTAAGGTTATAAGAAGGATTAGGTAAGATATAACTTAATTAGTCCATTGTATGTTTATAAGACGTGTTATATCCTAGATGGGTAAGAGGTTTAGATCTAAGTTAGTGATGCAGGAGCATCCAGTGGTGTAAGAACAATCTTGCATCACCCAAAAAATGATGATGATTCAAAATCATTGATGTTGTTTTCATTTCTTTTCAAAATTTGTATTTCTAGTTCCATAATCACTTGAATAATGATGTACAACTTTCAGTTTTTCCAAACTGCTATTTTAGGAAAGTTTACATTTGGGCACGGATGGAAGTGAAAATTTATAGGAAGCTCTATAAATGAAAAATAAGACCTTTGGTGAAGGAATCAGGCAAAGATCATTTGTGGGCTAAAAGATATTAAAGTTTTTGTTTCCTAAAAAACCCCTAAAAATTATTTAAAGTCAGGTTTGAGGCACTAAACGGCCCCGTACAGGCCCAAAAAGGGTGGAACCAATAGAGCGGGTTCTTAGCACGTAGAGCACTCCATAATCTTTCTGGCACTTCAAACGGTTCATCAGTCTGACACCCGGATCAAAAGTTATGGCTCCTGGAAGTTGACCTATTTTTGGAGGGAGATGCAAAAACAGAGAAAAATCCACTAATTGTTCTACGTCAAGCAATACACAAATTAACTCCCAAATTGATAGTAAAATCAAAACATGTAAGTGGATCCACTTATCAAGTTTCCATTGAAATAAAAGATAAAGAAGGAAAAATACTTGCTATTCGTTGGTTATTAGAGTCATACACAAATTAACTCCCAAATTGGTAGTAAAATCAAAACATGTAAGTGGATCCACTTATCAAGTTCCCATTGAAATAAAAGATAAAGAAGGAAAAATACTTGCTATTCGTTGGTTATTAGAGTCATACACAAATTAACTCCCAAATTGATAGTAAAATCAAAACATGTAAGTGGATCCACTTATCAAGTTCCCATTGAAATAAAAGATAAAGAAGGAAAAATACTTGCTATTCGTTGGTTATTAGAGTCATCTCGAAAATGTTCTAGTCGAAATATGCATTTCAAATTGAGTTATGAAATAATGGATGCTGCCAGAGAGAAAGGCAATGCTATACGCAAGAAGGAAGATACTCATAAAATGGCAGAATCCAATAAAGCTTTTGCACATTATCATTAACCCACTAACTATATAAATAGATCCATAGATCTATTCCATTCTGATCAATAAAAGAAAACTAACTTTATCAAAATTTATACAAATTTGATTGGAACAAAAACGAAAGGAAAAGAAGAATGAAAAATAAATCATAGATAAATGATAATAAGGATATTATGAATGAATATTCAATCCTATTCATCATGTTTAGATAAATGAAAGAAAAATGTTGCTCAAAGATTAATTGAAGTTACTAAATCATGATTCAATCAAAATGAAAAATTCATTTTCAATTAATACCTTTAGATCATTTTTATGAAAGAGTTTCATTTGCTTCTCTTCTATGGAAGTTCCATTTTTCCAGATTGATGCAGCCTTAGATGCTTTGATCTTCTGAGATTCTAGTATCAAGCGAAAGGTTACACCTATTACATTTATCGAGATAATATAATTATTTTTTTTTTTATAGGGAAAAAATTATATAGAATTTCAAATTGATGTAGAACTTATTGCAGATGTTTAAAAGTTTTAGAATGTGATGACTTCTGAACTGATTTAACAAGTCAATCGCAAATGGCAAAATTTCCATTTGAACAAAGTCAGCATGCTTCCAGATTTCCATTTCAATTTTAAATTTTGAATTGTGCAAGATGGAGTTCTTGTCCATGCTTCACTTGAATCGGCCATCGCCCAAATTGAGTAGTCAAATTATAGTCCATTCGCATTTTTTCCAAATAAGCTCTCTTGTGAACACCTTCTGGGATGTGTCCTCCAGAAAAATGTCTGACAGCTTGAAAGACCTTCATACTAATGGGCGGCTTACCACAACTGCATCTTGAATTTGTTCAAGTGTAGAAAGTTCTCGCCAAAACATAAATGGATTACATACAATAGCTGAATCCTGAATTTATTCCAGAGCTGCACAAATAAATCCAACATCAAAACACTAATGGACTGCTTAAAACAGCCTCATCTTGAATTTGTTGAAGAACTGCACAAAAAAATCGACACCAAAACATTACTAGACTGCTTACAACTCATTTTGAGTTTGTTCTAAGTGAGATAATATAATTATTATCTTCATATCCAGATTTATTTATCCATATCTCTGGACCCATATGTTCCAGATCACTTTTATGATTCAAAAGAACTTTGACTTATTTATGGATAAATACTAATGAATCTTTAATAAATTCATCTCCAGACGAGATTTATCCATATTGAAAAGATTCTTTTCATTAACGATCCATACAAAGTATTCTTTGTTATATTTTCAAAATGTTTTTCTATAATGACAATGCAATAAGAGGAGCTAATTCGCTCGAATAGTATGAAACATTTATTTATCCTGAATAGATTTCATAATTTCCCCGTATGGTAATCGAGAGATCGTCATTCTCCAAAACGTCCTGTAATCTTTAACCAATTTTGTGCTTCAATATAATTGCTTGGAGCAAGCGCTATAGCTTGTTTCCAATACTCAGTAGCTTGATCAAACCAAGCTTCTGCAATTTCAGGATCTCCCTGTCGAATGGCCTATTCTCCTCGGTCGGGATAGATCAACTTGTAAAAGTTTTCTTCCCTTAGAACCATACTTGAGAGTTTCCTACCTCATACGGCTCAATTCACTATTCTTTAGTCCTTTACCCAAACTTCCAAAATAGGAGATAGTTCATTGGAAATACATTCAGGTTAACCAAAAGAATAGAATGGGTCAATGACATGAGTTTCAAACTTCACTTTCGATAAATGATCAGGTTTTCTCTTTCTCCCACCCTAAAAAGATGAAGTATAGAAATAAAGAGATCTACTTTAGATTATCTAGATAAAAATCTTTTTAAGAGGTAACTATCTATGTTCTGTATAGAAATTTTGAATAATACTTTCCTGGTAGGAGAGTACTTCACATCTTTAGGATCTGATGCTACACCGCTGCTCAATAGCCTAGTAAATCAACTCTATTACATAAGTTGATTCCTTATTTTTGTCAAGGAGCAGATTTGATCGTATCAGCCTGAACTTTCAATAATTGATCTTTATGGTGCTTTCCCCATCAATTGAATTGATTTTATCCATGGACTATCTAGGCTATATTTAGCCATTCATATTTGGGCTCCTATGAAGACTATTCTTTTGACTACAGCTGATAAAAACTGTTGTTTTGGATGGTGCATATGTAGAAAGCCTCTTTTTTTCTTTTCTGTAGTTCTAAATGAAATCATTCTATAGTATAGATAGCCGCACGTAATGACAGATCAAGGCCATATTATTAAGAGCTTGTGGTAAAGACAAGTTTCATTCTAATGCCTAGAAATAATATTCCAAAGCCTTAGTATGTTCCCCATTACTCGTGTGGATAAGACCTATATTATACAGTATATAACTTCGGTCATAAGGGTCAATTTCTGATCGCATGGCTTCATAATAATTTTGTAAAGCTTCCGCATATTCCCCTTTGAATTGAGCTGACATTCGTTACGGTCATTCATTCAATTGACTTGATCTCTGCTTCAAAACCGTACGTGAGAATTTCACCTCATACGGCTCCTCCCAGTAATCCATTAAATTGAAAAAAAAAGGATTATCCTATATTATGAATTAATAGGAACTAGTGTATTTCTGATGAATCTCTAGCCATCCTTCTTGCAAAGATTCTTTTATAAATACCAAGTATTTTAGCTTAGCACTACAAACATAACCTCTAACAATTTCTTTGTCCTTAACGCACTGTATTTTACGGGGATTATTCACTTCAACAGTCTCTGATGGTTCTAGCTGTATCTGAAGTACAAATGAGATGGATGTTTGTTGCCTCAACCATTCTAACTAGCCCTTCATAAAAAAAGGGTCATGTGTATCATAACGAAGCGTTTGTGTTGTCGATTTTAACACGTAGTGCTTTTTCCCCTATGTGTACCTATTATATGGGGTTTACCATTAACATCTATGTAATAGGTGTAACCTTTCGCTTGATACTAGAATCTCAAAAGATCAAAGCATCTAAGGCTACATCAATCGAGGATACACGATAGAAAGAATTGTTATATTTCTAAAACTCACCTTCACTAAGCGTAAGTTTTCTTTAACTTAAAAAAGAATATCCCGCCATTCTCTGAAATGAGAAAAAGTAGAAAAAAAAAAAAGATCAAATCACACCATCTCTATAATAGGTAAATGCCTTTTTCTCCCCTGAAGCCATTGGGATTATTTGTAATAATATATCCGCCCATGAAAATACCCCTTTATCAAAAAAAGTAGACACTATGTAACTTTCTCGCATTAGAGAAGATTATGTTATGGAGTTAGACCTTTGTCTCAAAGGTAAACATTTATTCTTTAATAGAAATAGAAAAACATCTATTAATAGAACAATTTCAAAAAATAGAATTGAGAAGCAGAGATATTTTATCATTTATATGTACCAATATACAATGTGGAAATTGGTCCCATTTATATCAAACAAAATAAAAATAATAAATTACTTTACAAAACACCTTAATGAATTAGGTATTTTATGAAGAAAGACACGTCCGCTTATTTGGTCCTATTACTCATTTGATCTTATAATCTATCTTTGTAATAGAGAGAAATATTATTGAATATACTTTTGATATAATAATGACCAACTTACCCTTTGTTTTTGTGCCTTTGGTGGGCTTGTTTTTTCCGGCAATTACAATCGTTTTTCTATATTTCTATATTCAAAATGACGAAATTTTATGAATCTGATCAAATTAGATTTATAAATAGGTTCCAATCTTTCAATCATAGAACAAATATATCTATATGATTTATCTATATGATTTTTTTTCTAATATAAGATAAAACCGTGTTCTAAATATGAACATAAATAGATCTAAATAGATATTCTCTATTTATTTAGATCTATTCATATATGATAAATAAATGGAGATACATTACATGATGTATACATCATAAATAGAATCGAATGTGATATGTATGTATGTATGATACATATTATATAGGCCTGTGTGTGAAGGAATAAGTCTTTCTTACTTCTATTTAAGAATATGTGTATATATACATTTGAATATAGAGATTCATATTTTTATTTGACTGATGCAATGAAATATTATTTTGACAATCAATAAGTTAAGGGTAAAATTGAAAAAAAGCACAGACAAAAAAGAACATGGAAAAAGAATAAGAATAAAAAAAATTGTTCTAAATTTTTTTTTTCTCAAAATGCTTATATGTATATGGCTAGTTTATAAATATAGCCAATTTATGAGAATGACTTTGGGATGGGAGTCAAGATTTGTTCAATCCCTCAATTTAAATAGGACGTAATTTGTTATGAATCGTCGATCCAAATGGCTCTGGATAGAACCCATAACAGGGTCTTGAAAAATGAGCAATTTTTTTTTCGCTTGTCTCCTTTTTTTTGGTTCACTAGGATTTTTCGTGGTTGGAATTTCAAGTTACCTTGGTAGGAACCTTATACCCTTTTTGTCATCTCAGCAAATACTTTTTGTTCCATAAGGAATTGTAATGTGTTTTTATGGGATTTCAGGTCTGTTCATTAGCTCTTATTTTGGTGCACTATTTTGTGCAATGTAGGTAGTGGCTACAATAAGTTTGATGAAAAAGGAGTTGTATGCCTTTTTCGTTGGGGATTTCCTGGAAGAAATCATCGTATTTTTCTCCAATTTCTTATGAAAGATATTCAGGCGATCAAAATGGAAGTTCAAGAAGGTATTTTTCCTCATCATGTTCTTTATATGGAAATAAAGGGCCAACAAGACATCCCTTTAACTCGTACTGAAGAAAATTTAACTCTGCATGAAATGGAATAGAAAGCTGCCAAATTAGCTCATTTTTTACACATATCCATTGAAGGATTTTGAAATGGGGGAAAGTCTTCTATTTTAATATACAAATAGATAGATCTGTATTAGTAGATACGAGAAAAAGTTTTGACATAACATTTGTTTGGAGGGTAAGATCATATAGTCAGTTTATTTCCACCAACACGAAATATTACTTATGGAAGCAAACCGATATTCTTGTTGGCAAACACTCCATATCATTCTTTATCTATTAGATAGAAACAAAAGGTCCAATAAACAAGGATATAACATATCAAAAGAATACAATGAAGTGAATTACTATATATATATATAGTTTTTTACACCTTTTTTTATATATGCACGTGAAATTCCAAATTTCATCTCCTATATGTACCAAAGAGTGATTGCAAGAAACCTATTCTATATTATTTATATATATTATTATTTCTATATATTATAAATAATTAATATGCTTTTTAATATTACGAGCAATAATGAAACAAAACTTGTCAAAACTTGACAAATACATGATGACATTGTCTATAATGATACATAGAGATATTGTGTTGCGTTGTTTACAAAACATGTTACAAGCAATAATGAAACAAAACTTGTCAAAACTTGACAAATACATGATGACATTGTCTATAATGATACATAGAGATATTGTGTTGCGTTGTTTACAAAACATGTTACGAGCAATACTGAAACAAAACTTGTCAAAACTTGACAAATACATGATGACATTCTAATAATGATACATAGAGATATTGTGTTGCATTGTTTACAAAACATGTTACGAGCAATAATGAAACAAAACTTGTCAAAACTTGACAAATACATGATGACATTCTAATAATGATACATAGAGATATTGTGTTGCGTTGTTTACAAAACATGTTACGAGCAATAATGAAACAAAACTTGTCAAAACTTGACAAATACATGATGACATTCTAATAATGATACATAGAGATATTGTGTTGCATTGTTTACAAAACATGTTACGAGCAATAATGAAACAAAACTTGTCAAAACTTGACAAATACATGATTATCATTGTAATAATGATACATAGAGATATTGTGTTGCATTGTATTGCATGTTACAAGCAATAATGAAACAAAGCTTGTCAAATAATGATAATATTACCTATAATGCAACATAGAAATATTATGTTGCATCTACAAACAGTTGATCACTGAATTGATCCTCATTTCTGAATATTGTGTCAGATAGGGCTTGGTACCTCCTATCTAACATAATTTTCAGAGATGTTATATCAGTAGTAGGAATCAGTAGTAGGCTCAAATCCCACTGAGGATGGATCGTCACCCAAATTGACAAAGATTGGAATCGAGACCCCGCTGACAAACCCTACTGGGATCGAGCCCCACTGATATAATGTTCCTTTCTTCTTCAACTCACAAAAGTCCTCACATGCACATAATATTTTAGAATAGTATGTCAGATAGGTCTTGGTACCTCCTATCTGACATACTATTCGGAGTATGTCTATATCAATAGGTTTTGATCGTCCTATTGATATACATATTCTTTTCTTCAGAATACTTTTTTTGGGGGTGTCAATATGACAATATGAAAAAAAACTTTTCAATAATAATTTGAAATATTAAATACTAAATCCGGAAAAACAAAAAAAACAAATTGCAAAGATACTGAAAATTGATTAATATATTTTTTTTAATGTAAGAAAAATTATTTTAAATACCACTACCACAGGGGGAACTATTATGATCACCACTTTTGCATTGTCTTGGCTACAAAGATGTATCCCAATAATATTGTTTGGTTTCTATTATGGTTTTTTAGCAACATTGCCAATTGGTCCAGCTCAAATGTATTATGTCAGGTCCATTTTGATACAAAATAAGATAATAGACAGGAATAATAGAATAATTCCTACGCAAAAATTGATTCTTAGCAGTTCTTTTGTAGGATAACTTATAGTCTTCTCATCCATTTATCTTTGCCCTATTTATACATCGATATACAAACCTCATGTGATGACTCTAATGTTTGTACCATTCTTTTTCTTTCTTTTGATTAGGTTATTCTCCTTCAATCTATTGTTGCCTGGGGTTAACAATCTAGGAATAGAGTTTTTTCTTGGAGTAACTCTACAATTGTTTAATCCTGCCCTTTTCAACAGATTTGTGTATACAAGATTAGTAAACATGATGCTATTTAGATATAGCGGAAACCTTTTATTTCTGCTAAGCACCGCAGCTGGATGGTTGAGCGGACAAATTCTATTTGTCAAAGTTATAAAAATATTCTATTCACATGTGGAACGCGATTCACCTTTCAATTAGCCAAAAAAAGAAGGCTTTTCGCTTTCACTTTCCAAGTTATTTTGTTTGGTTACTTTATGGTCACATGTTATGGTAGAAACCTAGCATTTTTCATGGAATAACCAAAGATCCTTTCTTTAGGGTCCTCTAGAAGAGAAACCAGAGGAAATGGAAGAATTCAGCCTTAAGAAAAAGACAAGTAGAAAGAAAATTAATAAATTGTCTTTTAAGAAGACAGCTTCTACGAAAGCTTCTAAAGCCATTTCTATTTCTTCTATTTTGAATAAAATCAAAAGAGGGATGTCTCTAAAGGACACAAAAATAAATTCAATTTTATCAAATTATGATAAAACCATGGCCATCAATATTTTTTGATTATCATTAATTTAATCAACCCCTACGATATGTTGATATAGGGAAATTCATTCTTCGTGGCCCTGTGAAGAGCCAAGTCGCTGAATATTTCTTCAATCTTTGTCTAAGTGATGGACATCAAAGAATATCCTTCATAGCCCCACCCAATATGTCTTTCTTTGCCAAAATGGTAAACTTGGGCGATGAAAGTCCTGGTCTAAATCAGGATGACTTTGATGAATGGATAGTTACAAAACTAGAGAGAAGATATTATTTAGGCGAAGAGCTTGAAGACCGAGTTAGAGCTTTAAGCAATGGGTCTCCTCTTGTAGATGTTATAGAAAAAAGGGTTCAATTTTTTAGAACCAAAAGTGGAGAGTATCTTCTAGAAGTACATGACCCTTTACTGAGTGGGCCATTCCATGGGTCGATGAATCAATTTAAATCACCATGGATGTTACCTCCAAATGACTCTATCGAGGAATTGCAAAAGCATCAACAATCGCAATCAAAGAACGATGATTCTACCAACCAACTTGATCGAATTTCATTCATTCAACCAGAAAATAGGGAGAAAGTTGTTCGACCATGAAATGATAAATTGAATATTATTTTGAAATGGTGGCTCAATAAAATCCATATATTCTTACTGGAAGAACAAGAAGCAAGAACATTTTTGGATGAGGCTGCATTGAAAAATTTATTCACAATATTTGACAAAATCTATCCGAAAGATTCGTTGGAATATGTTTGGAAAATATTGGCCCCAGCGGATCTAAATAGAAAAATAGAGCTGGAAATCGCTTCTTGTGATAAAAAAATTATTCTCTAATTATTTTTTGAATATTTTCCTTCAAACCATGGTTATGAAATGGGAATTGCTTCTTAATGTTCTTCCTACGGATCAGGCTTTGCTTTGTGAGCAATTTTTTTTAATGAGTTCAAAAAAACTCCCAAATTCTCTAGTATCTATGAATGTTAAAAAGATTCCTGAAGAGATTACAGATGAGGATCTTCCTTCTAAAGAAGAAGGTACTGAACAGAAAAATCAAAATATTTTTGATGAAGATATTGCTTATTATAAAGATTTTTTTGTTCTTTATCAAAAATTCATGGAATTCAAGGAAAACCCCATTGTTAATGATTATGAACCTCGAATTCGAGATTTTAATAGATTTATTGTGCCTAAATCGCCACCCGCAATATTATCAGGTAATCATGATGTTATAGATGTCAAAGATCTTCTCGAAACTCATCCAAAAAGAGCTCGACATTTAATCATTATAAAGCCTGTTGAAAAAATAAAGGAAATAGAAGATAAAGAAGAGCGAAAAGAAAAAGTATTTTTGAAAGGATTCCTCGAATTCTTCAAAGACGAGGACGAAGGAACTGAATAACAACAACGAGCTCAAGAGCAAGAAGTAGATCAAGAAAAAGAAGAATCAAAGGATGGGGAAGACGAAGAAGACGACCTGGTAACAAAAGACATACATGTCTTTTGTTTTCCATATGAAGGAGATTTTCGTAGACTTCTAGTCAAAGGAGCCGTTCATTTTCTAAGACGTAAAGTTTTAGTGGTGAACAATTGGACATTGAGACCACAGTCAATTCTTTTCCAGAGACTAAAGGAGATGACTCAAAAACCACGTCGCAAACCCGGCCCTAAAGCAGCTAAAGAGGATATTATGATTTCAAGACTCCTAAGATATTTTGACAAATTTGTCGATAGAAGACAAAAAAGAAAAGAAGATCAGTGCCGTCAATTACAACAGGGCTTCGATTGGGAAGTATTTCACTATCTAAGAGCTGGTGTCTTGTACACTCATGCATATCTTAGAAAATGAGCCTATTTCCCTTTATTGATAATAGCTAAAAATGTTGGTCGTAGTTTATTATTTCAGGTTCCCGAATGGGAACAAGATTGGTACCACTTGAGTAAGAAATTTTATCTCAAATGCAACTACGATGGGTATGAGTTGACAGACGCAGATGTCCCTAAAGATTGGGTAAAAGATTATGTAAATGAAGGTATTCAAATCAAGATTGTATATCCCTTTCGCTTGAGACCTTGGTATGAATCTAAACCCCAATCTACTGACACTGACAACAAAACAACTAGTTTCTTATCTATGTATGGAACAGAAAATGAATTACCTTTCAAAAATCCAGCAAAAGTGCCTTCTTTTTGGAAACCTATTGGTGAATGTATTTGGAATTATATGTCCCATCAGGCAAAAGCTATTATCGAATGGATAAACCCTATTATCGAATGGATGAAAGAATCAATGAAACCTATCCACTAATGGATAGAACTGACAGAACTACTTTGCTCAGAAAAGATGAAAGTAAAGATGAACAAATCCGAACTTCGATCAGATACTAGGAGTACAGAAAATATTCAAACGAATGACAAGCTTAATGTAAGGATTCAGACTAGGCCTACGCCTAATATTAAATTTTCTATAGAGGTTGTGCAAGATCCATTAGAACCATTTTCAATGCAGATCGAACCAGATATTGATCTGGAAGATCCAGATGATTGGACAACCACAATGAATGATCGAATTAAGCAGATGAATGAAGAGTATCTGTTTAATCTAGATATTTATAAAAAGTTGCAAGCTGATTTGAAAAATAAAATGGATCAACCTTCTCCTGACATAAAATCCAAATTGAAAAAAGAGTGGGCTCAAATCAAATTTTGGGCTTCTATTTTCCAAAAGAAAACCACTTGATTCATTAGGAATAAATTGCCCTATTTTATGAAAGTTCTTCATTTTAGGGTGAAACTAACACTTATTGATCTCAATATAAGCATCTTGAATCTCATCGAGTCAAATAAAATCACTATTTTTAATCTCATCAAGTCAATTTTGCAATTTTACATGCAATTGAGTCAAAATATTGAAGCAACTAGAAAAATATTCATTTCAAATAGAAATAGAATTATCAATTCAATTATCAAAAAGAACAACCATTCCAAAAAAATTTCCCAAGCATATGTATTTCACAAAATATGGCAACAAATAACAAATATGAAGGGGTCCTTTGCGAAGGATTTATTAAAATCCAGAGCATCGTCTCCTTTAATCAAAAAAGATGTAAAGGAATTTTTATATTTACAAGGAATATTGGATTGTAAAGAGTCTCAAGACTTGAGGGTTAAAGATTGGAAACAATGGTTAAAATGGTGTGCTGGCTATAGAATAGCACCACATAAAAAGAAAAATGTAATCGATAACCGATTGGTATGGAGTGAATTTGCATCTTTTTTGGGAGAAAGATTTTGTGTCTTTTCTTAGACGGCTCAAAAATAGGATCAAATGTCACAGATATAATCTTTTAGCATATAGTTATCTGGATCATATGAAAGAGGATAATCACGGACCCGCAGTACAATATATACTGGAACCAGACCATAAAATTATTACAAAATTTCAAAGAAGGAAGAAGGGTTCCGATTACTCCAAAAACAAAAATCAGAAGGATTACGATTCCTCGACAACTAAGGAAAATTTGTATTACAAATTCCAATTCTGGTTGTTCCCATATGTTAGAAGAAGAGTAAAGAATGCAAAAAGACTTGATGACCTGTTTCCTCCAGAAATAATCAAAAAAACATATTGAATATATCTGGCAATTTCAAGAGATTGAAGTAGCAGAAGACTTTGATGTTGATGATTTTGTGATCAAAAGTCTCAAGAAACAAGCAGAGGAAAGGAAAAGAAAACTTGCAGAATAACGCCTTCTTAAAGAAGAAAAAGAAATGAAGAGGAAGGAAAGACAGAGAAGAAAGGAGGAAAGAATTCAAAAACTTGAATTGGCAACGACTCCAAAAGAGGTGAAAAAACTTAAAAAGACATTCAAGAGAGAGGATCAACAGAGATGAAAAGAGAAACAACTGAAAATTAAAAACAAAAGAAAAGAACAGATACAAGCAAAGAAAGCTAAACGAATTGAAAAACGCGCTGCTCAACAAGCTGAAAGAGCTAAAAGAGAAAAAGAGCGTAGAATTAAAAAACATAAAACTAGAACAAATGATTTTCTAGTTCGAGACTTTAAGGATCTTTATCATAGCAAAATAAATATGGAAAAAATAAATACAGAAAAGGAGTTATTACGAATAGAAATAAAAAATGAGATTTTGAAACTAGATGCTGAAAAGAATTCAGCAGTTGATAAAAGCACATGGGATGAAGTTAAATTTCAATTGGATTCTGCATTCAATAATAAAGAAAACCAAACTGAAACAGGAAGAAATAACACAAGAAGAGAATAGCCAAATAGAAAAAGAAAAAAAATAGAGAAAAGAACAGAAGCATGAAATAGAAAATAGAAAAGAACAAGAAGAACAAGAAATGAGATGAAAAAGAAAAAAAGAGAAATTGGAATATCAAGAAATGGCGAAAAATATTCGCAAATGGGAAATCAAATACAAACTGCAAAAATTGCCACTAGGTCTTGGCTTTCCAAGGGCAGAAATGCGTCTCATTTCTTAGACAAAAAGAAATTGGGCAATAGGGCTGCTGTATCCCAACTAACTAAACTGTATTTGCAAAACGGGGAACTTGACTTGGAATTAGTTGAAATTATTTTATCTGAAAATTTGCTTCAAGAAGCACGATTTTTTTAGAATTTTTGGGAATGAAAGATGACGGTCTATGCCACTTCTATCGGCGTACTTTAATGACCGATTCTTGATCTATAAAATTGCAAGTCTTTTCTTAAAATTAAAGAAGAAAGGGATTGATGTAAATCTTTTTGATAGATCTGAACAACGAAAAGCTATTCAGGATGTAAATGAAAAAATTTCAAGTTCTCTCCTTTTCAAAGATATTTTTCTTCCAAGACGTCGTAGAGAATTTCAAATTTTGAATCTTTTGAATCTGGAAAACAATTTAGATAAAAATAGAGGATTGTCGAATAGTAAAGAAATAGAAAATGACAAAGGTTTCATGGAAAAAGACAAAAATCTGATCATAGATACAAGGCAAAAGATAAGACATTTTCTTTAGCCTCGTTATCGATTAGAAGATCTTATTTGCATGAATAGATATTGGTGGAATACCAATAATGGTAGTCAATCTGTTATGTTGAGGGTACACATGTATCCCAAAATAGATCATTGGGACCATATTCAAAAAAAAAAATTCCTATAAAACATAGTTTTGCTTCAATAAGAGAGATTCTTCAAGATCTGGGAAAAAGGTTCTATTTATTATTGGGTACAAAAGGTACAAAACATTCGTTGCTTTTTAAACGAAATGAAACTATGAATGAGGTAAAGGATACAAAAATGGACTCCATAACTTCATCTCAAATGGACTCTTTTTGTAGCATGAATGAGGCAAAGGATACAAAAATGGACTCCATAACTTTGTCTCAAATGGACTCTTTTTGTAGCATTTCTTCTCGTCGATCTCCATCCCCATGGGATGAAGTTATTAAAAAAGTTCTCAATTTTATAAGGAAACTTATAAATAAACTTACAAAGAAGCTTCCGTTTCGTTCACGTAAACGGAAGACTTTTTGGCAAAAAAAAGGGAAAATATGTATCTAAAAAGTGGAAAAAATATATAAAGCCTACATTTTATTATGTACGTTATCCCTTTTATTATTTATATTCTTCTTTGCGTAATTTAATTAGTAATACATTTCATTATGTATACAACAAATTATATAGTACTTTGCGTTATATCGGGCACTCGATATTAAAAAACTATCCATCTTTCATAATTAAGATGTTACCAAGAGGAACAATGAATACTTGGTAATATTGAGAGAATACCTCAAAAAGGCAGAAGAATTTGCCAAATCAGAGAAACATCTGATTCAATTGAAAAAACATCTGATTCAATTGAAGAAACATCTGATTCAATCGAAGAAACATCTGATTCAATTGTGTAAATCTCTTATTATCTCTTCTAAAATTATTTTTAAAGATTTGATTCAATTGTGTAAACCTCTTATTATCTCTTCTAAAATTCTTTTTAAAGATCTGATTCAATTGTGTAAACCTCTTATTATCTCTTCTAAAATTCTTTTTAAAGATTTGATTCAATTGTGTAAACCTCTTATTATCTATTCTCAAATTATTTTTAATAATTTGAAAATTGTTTATAATACTATAAAAAAGTATTTACAGAAGTAAATAGATTCGTAAAGTCTATAATACTCATATGTATAGATTTTTTTATAACATTAGTTTATTTTATGATGGTATTTATGAAGATACTTGCGTTGCTTTTCATAATTTGTTCTTATTAGCAATGTTGTTTCTACGGGAATATAGAAATAATACATCTCTTGTAGAAACCTTCAGAACGAATAAGAATATATTAATGTGCAATGACAGAACGTCTTAGATCTACACGATCTTGTTTACCATTCATTTTGGAGCAGCAAGATTTGAACCCACGACCTCCACCACCCCAAGATGGCACGCTACCAAACTGTGTCATACTCTGTTATAACGACCAACATCACATTTCTAAATTCAATGTCCGAATGTAAATTTGGGCATTGAATTTAGAAAATGCTCTTTTCTAAATATTCACATTGACAATCTCGGGAAAATAGTCTAATATAGTAACAAAACAATACCAAGCCGCCATGGTGAAATTGGTAGACACACTGCTCTTAGGAAGCAGTGCTTAGTAATATTCTCTGATTTTTTAACATCACTCAAGCATATTTGAGCTAGGAGTACAAATTATAGTTGTTATTCTCCTTAGGACTAAGATAGATTATTATCTATCTGTTCTATAGATAGAGAGATCTTTATTAATAGATAGAGAGATCTTATTAAAAACATTATTACTCGAACCGTATGAGGATAAACCTTCATATACGTTTTCCAAGGGGGGTAGAAGGGGGTATCTTGTCTATCTATCCCAATGAGCTACCTATCGAATTGTTGCAATTGACGTTAAGTCTTGAAGGGAAGGAAGAGCTCTTCAGGAATTGGGTTTTTATGATCTAATAAATAAGAATAAAACTCGTTTAATTTATAGTGCTATTGTTAATTTTCTCGAATTAGGAGCTCAACCTATGGGAACTGTTCATGGTATTTTTCTGAGGGCAAAAATTTATCATTTTAAACGTGCTTTAAAATTATTAAAAAGGGGGGAGAGATAAATAATGCGTCTACATCTAGGTCCAATAAATTTATCAATAACTTTTAATTATATAAGATTTAATTCTATAAGATATTTTTATTATTCACGTTTTGTGTCATGGTTGTTTTCTTATTATCCATTTTTGTTTCTCTTATTATATGTTCATTTCATGTATTTTTTTGCTCTGAAATCTTATATAGGGAAGCATATAAGTAATCTTTTTCAATGGCTATGGAGGAAATGAAAAAGATTCGAGTTCTTCCACCGAGAACGAACCGAATCAATGAAATAAAATATGAAAAAGTTGTAAGCTTTTTTTAACAAATAATAAAATTTTGTGCTTTTTTTATTGCCATTCCTAAGGGTCTTCTCTTGATGTTTCTAATCATTTTCATCTTAATGTAGTGCCAATCCAACAATCCTTCCCAACATTTTCGGATTGACAATAGCGTATTGTATGAATATAATGAATAAAAGTCAATATTTATATTAGGTCCACCATTCATTTTTTTTTATTTGTTTAACGGATCAGAAATAACCTGATCCAGAAAGATAACTTGATTTGATTCATAAATGGTAAATTTCAATTATAGACCCTTGATGCTTTATTTTTTTACAAGTTCTATTTCTTCCTGTCATTTAATCACAACAATTGTTAAAATGTCATATCGGTTCCTTCATATGGAATAACTGCGTATTCCACTTCGACTGTATCTCTCCAAATAAGGGTTGCTAACTCAATGGTAGAGTACTCGGCTTTTAAGTGCGACTAAGGTCTTTTGCACATACGGATGAAGTACTAAATTCATCTATACCATCGGTAAAATTAGTAAGACTACGACTGATCCTAAAAAGTAAATAAAATGGAAAAAGCAGCATGTCGTTCTAAGAATCTTGACTTTCTTTTTTGATCAGAAGCAAATTTTATCCAAGAAATTCAATGCATGTAAATGCATATTATTTACATGTATATATGTATAATATACACTATTTGAACAAATGGATTAATAAATAAATTCACGAGTGCAAGTGATTAAGTCAAGTGAGTCCATGGATAAAGTTGGATGGCTTGAATCATAAGTAAAACCAGAGGAACGAGCTTTTGTTCCTCATTTTAACGAGGAATTCCCTTTACTAATCAGAAGTTAAGAGCATTCTAGTAACCGATAAGGGAAGTTTTTCCCTGTAGTAAATAAGGGATTTATACACCCACAATGAGTCCTAAGTACTCAAAAACAAATGTGTAAGAGAAATAGTGTACTGACCAGGTTAATTGTATTCCATGAGTCAGGAGAGCGATCGGACCACCAAGATAAAAGATTTTTTTTCTTCCTCATGATGAATGAAGATCTATGTGAAGAAAATATTCAGATAGATATTTTCTATTATGTCCCAACTTGATCACACCATGTATCATTTAATAATCCAAGAGGTTATTCTAGGGCCCGAGGTTTTTTTTAATGGATCAATTCTAAAGAAATGGAAACAAACATAGATCTTGGCAACAATTCTTTTTATATCCACTTTTTTTTCAGAAAGATCTTTACGCAATTGCTCATGATCATCATTTAGATAGATCTAGTTCCTCCGAACCAACAGAAATTTTAGTTTCTAAGTTTTTTAGTTTCCTCACTGTAAAATGTTCGATTTGTCAGATACGTAAACAAAAAAATTCAATTAGTTTATTCAGGAATTGTTCTCCGAATAAATTTATTGAATGTAATGAGGGGCAGCGAATAATATAACTAAAAAATGTGACAAAATGGATGGGGTTTTGAAAGAAGACCTCTGCGCTCCCAAAAAAGTTTATTTGAGGAAGCCCTTAGGGGTCAAAGGTACTTCTCATTTTAGGAGCCATCAGAAATAGGGTTTCATAGATTCTATAGAAATGCAGGTCATTTTACTGCATCATCTCGGTATGGCAATGGTGGTTCTTTCAATTTTTGGAACAATACAAGGTTTTTTGCACATCCGTCTTCTTTTCGAAGTGTTAAAGCTGGTTTTTCAAAGAGGTTGGCGCAGGGGAACCCAAAACCTTAGGTATGGAGGGTAAAAGTAGTCTCTTCCAATGTGCCGCCTCATGATAATATGTCGAATTCAGAAGAAAGGATTTCAACAGAAATTGTCAATGTGCAAATTCCAGAAGAATTGATGAATCCTTATATACAAGATCTATCGAAAAGGGCTCTGATTGGTAAGGTTTGGAACTCGAAACTTATTTTTGAATTTTTTCTTAATTGGGTTAGGGTTTCCTGGAAAGGGGTTTCTGATGTTTTCTTTCTTCATAAGGAGCTTTGCATTTTTACGGTTATTTTTGAAAATGGTGATTTCTGTGAGGAAACCCTAAAGCAAAAGTTATGGTTTTACCAAGACAATGGAATATGCATTCAGAAATGGGAACCTAATTTTGACCCAGTTAAAGCAAATATGAATTTTGTTCCTTTTAGGATCTCATTACCAAATCTACCTCTGGAATATAGAGATCTGAATTTTATTGAATTTTGTGCTAAGAAAATGGGGTTCTTTGTTAAACATGATATGTCTAATTTTCAGAAATCGGATTTACCGGTAAGGTTTTCATTAATTTTAAACACCTCGTTTCCATTACCTAAATTTAGGGGATTTAATTCAAAATTTGGGACATGGAAACAAGCTGTTGTTTTTGAAAACCCAATGTCTATCGATAAGACGGAAATCCATGATACTAATTGGGCTTCTGAGGATCTAGAAAAAGGTAATATTTTACGGGAAGATTCTAATTTTGTAAACCTTGGAGAAGCATCTCTAAATCATTTACTTAATTCTGATGTCAGGAGTGAGGGAATTGATTATGTTTCTAGCCCAATGGAGGATTTTTCTTTTAATAATACTGGGAAGGGGGAAAAACTAGAAACTCCCCAATTTGATCATAAAGAACAAATAAAGAAAAATTTATTTTCATCTTTTGACAAAGAGTTCGAGTGTAGTTTTACAAATGATAATCAGCAGGACATGTCAACTTTATTAAACTTCTCTTTATCTAAGGAGGAGGCAGATACCTATGTTGGAACAATTATAAGTAAAGTTGCTTCTGACCTTATTGATGAAATTGTAAATGAAGTAATTGATGAAGATTCTCAAGAATTTGAAAGTATGAATCTCTCTCATATAAATAACACTACCATTTCAAATATGATAAGTAACAACCAGTTAGACACAGAGAACACAGAGAATAAAAATCAGAAGGATATGGTGGGATATGGCATTGAAAATGAGTTTTTAACCTCACCGCAAACCTTTCCACTCCCTCAACAGGAGCCTCTCATTCCATCTATGGTGACAGAGGTGTTTGATTTTGCTACTAAATTATCCATTTCCCAAACTCCCAGTCAAGAGTCACCCCCTCATTCTAGGTCAATATCCCCCTCTAAGAGAGGTCGAAAGCCAAAGTCTTTTAAAACACAGGAAGAAATTAAGGCAGGACTGCAGGCTACCCTTGAAACCTGTTTAAGATCAGGGAGAGTGAGAAACTCTCCCCAGAAGCAATGAATATCCTATCTTGGAATGTTAGGGGCATTAATGCCCCTAACAAAAGATGCTTGATCAAGCATCAAATAGATTTAGCAGAAATGGATATTGTTTTGCTCTAGGAAACTAAATTGTCTCAAACTCAAGCTGAAAATGTCTTCTCACAGTGGTTTAAATGGAAGTCTCTTCACTCTTCAGCTCAAGGGGCATCAGGGGGTTTGACTATTCTCTGGGATAATAAAACTTGTGATGTAGATCTGATTTGCTCAACCCCAAATTTTATATTAGTTAAAATTATTTCCTCAACTTTCACTTTTTGGTTATTCAATGTCTATGGCCCAACTTCGACTATTGATAAAAAGAGGTGTTGGGATATACTGTCTGCACTTTTGGAAATCTTATCTGAAGAAAAAGTTATTTTAGGAGGTGATTTTAACGCTATTTCGTGTTTGACAGAAAAATCGGGGGGTATCTGTCCTCCCCAAAGGGTTATCAAGGATTTTAACAATTTTATTGCAGAAAATGTTCTGTTGGATAGTCCTTTATTAAATGGGAAATTCACCTGGTCAAATCAGAGAAAGGATTTTTTAAATAAAGCAGAAAGATTGGATAGATTCTTGTTCTCTTCTGCCTGGTGTCTGGATTCCAAAGTTGCGGGTACTTCTGTTCTTCCTTTTACTGCCTCAGACCACTTTCCTATTTCCACTTGCTTAGACTTGAATAAAAAGAAAAAGAAATTTAGATCTTCTTTCAAGTTTCAAGCTATGTGGCTTAGAGACAGCAATTTTTTACCTCTTTTGGAGTCTTGGTGGAAGAATGCCCCTTTTGTGAAAGGTTCCCGCATGTTTTGGTTTAACGAGAAATTGAAATTTATTCGAAACAAAATCAAGGAGTGGAATAAACTTTCTTTTGGCAATATTTTTTCTCAAAAAACTATTTTGCAATCTCAATTGGATAAGTTAAATGAAGTCATTATTAAAAATGGTATGGATTCTGCTTCTTTTGTTTATGTAAAATCGCTTCAATGCCAGCTGGAAGAAGTTCTAGCTCAAGAAGAGATTTATTGGAGGCAGAAATCGAGGGAGATTTGGCTTAGAGAAGGAGATCGAAATACAAATTTTTTTCATGTTTTGGCTTTGGTTAGAAGGCACAAAAACTCTATTTATGCAATAAAAGATTCATCGGGGAATCTTTTACAAGATGATATTTCTATTTAGAATGAAGGAATTAATTTTTTTCAAAAGCTTCTGTCAAAAGATAATAGTAATGTTTCTCATTTGACTATGCTTGAAATTATTGATCAAATTCCTTCATTGATTTCGCAAGAGGATAATTTCGAATTGATGAAACAGTTCACTCTAGAAGAAGTTAAGGCAGTAGTTTTTTCACTAGATCCAGATAAGTCTCCTGGGCTAGATGGTTTCGCTCCACTTTTTTTTCAAAAATGTTGGGATTTTATAGGTAAAGATGTTTGGCTGGCAGTAGAAGAAGCTCGTAGAAATCACTCTGTGTTAAAGGAAATTAATTCTACCTTCATTTCTTTGATTCCAAAAGTCTCAGCTCCTTCTTCTTTTGCTGATTTTAGGCCTATTTCCCTTTGAAACACTCTCTATAAAATTATTTCAAAAGCTATTACTTTAAGACTAACTAATCTATTCCAAAAATTATATCAGAGGAACAAGGTGGTTTTGTTCCAGGAAAGGAAACAGCTGAAGGAGCTCTGGTGGCTCATGAGGTCCTGCATTCAATTCATGAAAATAAACTTTCGGCTATGTTGATTAAATTGGATATGTTAAAAGCCTATGATAGAGTTTCTTGGGAATTCTTGTTTCAATTTCTTCTTAAGTTTGGTTTCTCCTTGAAATGGTGTAAGTGGATATCTTCTTGCATCACTGGTTCAAGCTTTTCAGTTTTGATTAATGGTTCCCAATCAAAAAAATTCAAAATCTCACAAGGGATAAGGCAAGGTGATCCTTTGTCTCCTTTTCTTTTTATCATAATGGCTGAAGGATTGAGTAGATTGATCTTGTGGCAAAATTCTTTAGAAAAATGGAAGGGAGTTAGAATTCCTCAAGTCCCTTTTGCTATCACTCATGCCTTATATGTTGATGACACCTTGTTGTTTGGTCAACCTATGATATCAGAAGTTAAATGCATCAAGGAAGTAATAACAAAATATTGTCTAGTTTTAGGCCAGAAAGTTAATCAAGAGAAATCAAAAAAAATCTTCTTTTTTACCCCTTCTTTTGTCCAAAGTAGAATTGCAAATTACCTAGGTTTTAAGGTTGATTCCCTCCCTTCAACTTATCTAGGGATTCCTCTCTTCTCGGGGTCAGTTAAAAATTTGTTCTGGGAAAAACTTATTAAAAGTATTAAGTCTAAAATCTCTTCTTGGAAAGGAAAATGGCTAACTTTGGCAGGCAAAATCCTAATGATAAAATCAGTTTTGTCAGCAGTACCTGTATATTTGTGTTCAGTGCTTATGATGCCTAAGACTATTCTTTCTTCTCTTATTAATATCTTGAGGAAATTTTTATGGAATGGCTCTAATTTAAATGGAAAAAAAATTCCTTTAATCTCTTGGGACAAAATTTGTTCTCCAAAACATCAAGGAGGAACCGGAATTCGTAATATTGAAGCTCATAACAAGGCCCTTGGTGCTAAGTTAATTTGGAATTTATATGAAAAACCAGATTCGAAATGGGGGAAAATATTGCAAGCTAAATATCTAGACTCATCTTCACCTGAAAGAATTTTCACTATTTTAAACCCAAAGCCGGGCTTTCAGATTTGGAGTTTTCTGTTAAATTGTAGAGAGGTGATTTCTCCCTTTCTTTCTTGGGTTGTTCAGGATGGAAACTCAGCTCTTTTTTGGGATGACTCTTGGAACAGTTATCAACCGCTAAAAAATATAGAAGGTCTATAGGAAATCAAGGTGTTTTTAAGCCAATTGTGGGGAATTAAAGTCAAAGATTACATTGACCTAGACTCTGATTTGGTTCTTAATCAGGTTAAATGGAAAAACTTTGATGATTTTCTGATTCCTTCAGTTCAAAAGGTTCTACTTAAGAATATTTTGAACAAGAGAAGGGTTTTTTATCAGAAGATAAAGATAAACTCATTTGGGTGTCATCTGAGTCAAGTCATTATAGTAAAGCAAGGATATCTAAGTATCATTAGTAAGGATTCTACTTCTCCAATTGATTGGCCTTACAAATTATGTTGGAGTGGTTCTTGTCTGCCTAAAGCAGGGGCTTTTGCTTGGTTAGCCTTGAATCATAGAATCCTTACTAGTGATAGGTTAGTTAGACTGGGGATTGGAAATCCTTTTTTATGCCCTTTATGCTCTGAAGTGGAAGAATCTGTGGATCATTTGTTGTTAAATTGCCAATTCTCTTCAAATTTATGGTATTGGTTATTGTCAAAATTGAATTGGCAAGGTCCCCTTCCTTCCTCTCTCCTTCAAGTGTTTCAAAGTTGGCCTATCTTGTTTTCAAATTCTACCTTTTCAGACCTATGGTGGTTTCTCTGAGCATTGTTATTTGGATTCTGTGGCTTGAAAGGAATAGCAGAATTTTCAGAAACATTCATAATTCGTTGGAGGAAATTACTGTTAAACTTGAAAAATTGATATCAGAATTAGTTTCAGCTTCTCTGCGCTATAGAAATATTGGTTCCCTAGTTTTTACTTCTTGGGATGCACTTATGATTAAGCATTGGAAATTTTTATCATTACCAAATTCAAACTGCTTCACTTCAGAAAATAAATTAGATAGATCACTTATTAAATGGATTCCTCTGCCTGTTTCTTTTGTCAAATTAAACTTTGATGGGGCAAGTAAGGGTAATCCTGGTGAATCCAGTGCTAGTTGCATTTTGAGAGATCATAATGGCTTAGTTCTAAGAGCCCTTTCAGTTAAACTTGGTATGTGTTCAAACAATGAGGCAAAGGCTTTAGCTCTTTTAGCAGGTCTCAATCTTGCGACTAAATGTGGTATTTCCAATTTAATAGTGGAAGGGGATTCTTTGAATATTGTTAGGGCTTTCTCTTCTAAGTCTTCAATTAATTGGAAAATTGATTATATTCTATAGGCTGGAAGGAGCTTGCTTGAACTTTTTCATTCTTTTAATATAGTTCATACTGATAGAGAAGGTAACTCTTTAGCAGATTACCTAGCAAATCATGCTTTTAAAATGAATGTTCCTTACTATAAATGGGACTCCACCTCTATTTCATTGATTTTGAGGATTAATCAAATGTTACTTAAGGAAAGTACTTTATAAACTGGAGGTTAATTTAGAGGCTCTAACCAGATCACTCCCTACATATGGCTATGTTTTTAGCTGCAGTTGCTAAAATAAGATTTTTCTAGTAGTGGCGGCTTCTTCCGGACAGCTCTTGTTGTCATTAAGTACTTTGTCAGTTTGCGTTGAGTGAAAAAGTCCTTCAGCATTACTTTCTCACGAAGAATGGCAGATCTTGCGTAACGGTAAATCATTTCACTTTGTTTTCATACAATGTATCTCGAGGGAACTAATCATTATATTCCTATTCTCCTTATCTTTTACAATTATCTATTTCTGTTTGGTCTGCTATATTCCTGTCTATAAAGCTGATTCTTGTTTAAGATAAGTCTTTATTATGGCTTATGCACAACGAAATAGAAGAATTTACTTGCCTATTCAAAACTGGGAACGGCCTTCGTTAGGCCTTCTTAATCCTAACTTGATGCATGAAGTTTTTAAGATTTATGATGCAGAAGTAGAACAAGCTATTATACAGGTATGTGGATGGGATGTTTTGCATTTCCCCAATTCTCTTTATCCTTCCCAAGCTGTTTCACATTTTTTGTCTAATGCTATGGACTTGTTGCAAAATTCTGATCTGGTAAGGAATTTGGGAGCACTGTTTATTCATGACGATTATTTTACAGTAGATGTTTTTGATGCAAGTGTAGAAGATTATGATTTGTATGAGGGTAATGCTCTTGTTGGAGGGTTGTTTGTTCGCAGGGAGTTATTCTGACATCCAGCTCTCCATTGTCTCTATAATGCTATGTTGCATGGACTTCAGAATAATTGTGCTCTTTCCTTTCATAACTTTGTTCACTGTCATAGAAATGAGCTGTGCAGGCAGATACAAGATGATGCTACAAAGGTTTGTAATGCTTTAACTTTTCTTCTGCATTATAACCTTCCTCCTCCTCCACCGCCCCCTCTGCCAGTTGACGAAGAGGATCGTGGACAACATGGTATAATTGTTGAAGGTGGGCAGGAGGTAATCTGATGGTTCTGCAAGGCTACCTATAATTTTTGGTTTCTATAGCAAGTGAAAATTTTGTAATAGTTCCTATGGGACACAGAAGCTAGACTTTTTTGTATTAACATTTTCAATTCTCACTGGATTGACCCATCGTTTTAAATCCGCATTGTAATTAAAAGGCTACAACCGGAGGTTTTCTTTTCTGATTCTTTCCTACCAGTATGCCTCTTTGAATCTAGTATTTTGTATTTCTTTTTTAATTTAATATAATTTTAGTGGCTTTGCCACTTTTTCAAAAAAAAAAAGAATTTTTCTTCTAAATTGGTACTAGAAGGTTTGACAGTTGTCTTCGAAGTTTCATTTGCAATGCGATCCAAACATTTCATAGAAGGAATGGATGATGGAATAGTATGCAATCCATCCATTGCATATTTCCTCTTATGGAGGATAAATTACCACATTCCAATTATATATCAAATATACGAGTGCCCTACTTAATTCATCCAAAAATTTTGGTTCAAATTTTTCGTCGCTGGATCCGAGATGCTCCTTCTTTGCATTTATTACTATCCATTCTCCATGAAAGGAAAAATATTTTTAGTCAAGAAAATTTGCAAAAAGCTCTGGTTACACAGAGAGAAAATACAAGGTTCTCCCTATTCCTGTAGAATTCTTATGTGTATGAATTTGAATCATTTTTAGTTCCTTTTGTGAAACGATTTTCTCATTCACAATCATTGTTATATGGATCTTTTCCTGATCGAACTCATTTTGATAAAAAGATTAAACATATTGTCATATTTCCCCGTAAAATTTCAAAGAAAAGGATCTGGTTGTTGAAGGATCCTTTCATGCATTATGTGAGATATGGAGAAAGATCCCTTATAGCTCTAAAGGGTACTCACCTCCAAGTGAAAAAATGTAGATATCATTTGTTTCATTTTTGGCAATGCTATTTTCATCTTTGGTTTCAACCATATCTAGGGTATGTAGTCTTGAATTATCCAAGACTTATTCTTCTTTTTTAGGTTATTTTCTGCATGTTATAATGAAATCTCTCGTAGTTAGGGCCAAAATGCTAGATGATTTATTCATTACTGATCTCATTACTATTGAATTAAACCCAACAGCTCTGATTAGATCAATTCTTTTCTTTTTGGCTAAAGAAAAGTTTTGTGACATCTCAGGGCGGCCAATTAGTAAATTGTCTTGGACCAATCTATCAAATGATGATATCCTCGATCGAATTTGGATAAATCTTTTTTATTACTACAACGGATCAATCAATCAAGATGGTTTATACCATATAAAGTATATACTTCTACTTTCATGTGCTAAAACTTTAGCCTGTAAACATAAAAGTACGATACGTGTAGTTCGGGAAGAATTAGGTTCGGAACTTTTTACAAAATCATTGTCAAAAGAATGAGAATTAATTTCTTCATCCTTTTCAAAAACTTGTTCATAGAGAGAACGAATTTGGAATTCAAATATTAGCCAAATAAATCCCCTGGCTAATTTCTAGCAAAAGATACAGAATAAAGAAATAGAAAACTGATTTGACCAATGAAATGCTTATTGAGCAATTGCCAGGATCAATTTATGATCCTATGAATTTTGTCGTCCATCCAGGAATCCAAATGATTAATAAATTACTACATGGGGAAAGCCATGTGCAATGAAAATTGCAAGCACGATTTGGGGAGAGATTTCTTGCTCTTATAAAAGGAGCAGATAATCCACTCCATCTGATGAGCTCCAGGTTCAAGTCTCGGGCAACCCAAATTACTAGAATCTAGTACCTAGAGGTATTTTTATCTACTTATTTTGTATCCAATCCAATTCATATTATCTATTGCTCTTAACAAGCAAGAGAGTAAATATCCCACTATTCGAAAATCATTCTGAGAAATGATAAGGTTTTTCTCACTCATGGAAATAGTTTTCTCCAATCACATTGAACTTCGTTCGTTTTTATTTTTAGAAAAATTGAAAATAATATTATTACCTTGAACCATAAAGAAAAAAGGAATGCTAATAGAGTGTATTAAGGTATTAATATCTACGAGTATATAGTGTTGAAATATTTGTACGAAATAAGGATATAGCTTATGGAAGAAGAGATTCTAAATTTCTATGGTATTCATAAAGATGTAACAAATATTGGTTGACATACAGATATGAATCATATTATACTGTTGAATAACAAGCCTTATGTGTATGCTTGGGAGCTTCTAATGATTAAATAAACCAAGTTATAACCATGACCGCAATTCTAGAAAGACGTGAAAGCGCAAGCCTATGGAATCATTTTTGCGATTAGATCACTAGCACTGAAAACTATCTTTACATTGGATGGTTTGGTGTCTTGATGATTCCTACCCTATTGACTGCAACCTTTGTATTCATTATCGCTTTCATTGCAGCTCCTCCAGTAGATATTGATGGTATTCGTGAACCTATTTCTGGTTCTCTTCTTTATGGAAACAATATTATTTTCGGTGCTATTATTCCTACCTCTGCAGCCATTGGTCTACATTTCTATCCCATCTGGGAAGCAACTTTTGTTGATGAATGGCTATACAATGGTGGTCCCTATGAGCTAATCATTCTACACTTCCTACTTGGTGTAGCTTGCTATATGGGTCATGAGTGGGAGCTTAGCTTCCATCTAGGTATGCGTCCTTAGATTGTTGTTGCATACTCAGCTCCAGTAGCAGCAGCTACTGTTGTTTTCTTGATTTACCCTATCGGTCAAGGAAGCTTCTCTGATGGTATGCCTCTAGGAATCTCTGGTACTTTCAATTTCATGATCGTATTCCAAGCTGAACACAATATTCTTATGCATCCATTTCATATGTTAGGTGTAGCTGGCGTATTCGGTGGATCTCTATTTAGTGCTATGCATGGTTCCTTGGTAACTTCGAGTTTGATTAGGGAAACTACCGAAAATGAGTCTGTTAATGCAGGTTACAAATTTGGTCAGGAAAAAAAACCTACAATATTGTAGCTGCTCACGGTTATTTCAGCCAATTGATCTTCCAATATGCTAGTTTCAATAACTCTTGTTCTCTACATTTCTTTTTAGCTTCTTGGGCAGTAGTAGGTATCTGGTTTACTGCTCTGGGCATCAGTACTATGGCTTTCAAATTAAATGGATTCAATTTCAACCAATCTGTTGTTGACAGTCAAGGTCGTGTAATTAACACTTGGGCCGATATCATTAATCATGTTAACCTTGGTTTGGAAGTTATGCACGAACGTAATGCTCACAACTTCCCTCTGGATCTAGTTGTTGTTGAAGCTAATTCTATAGACGGCTAATTACTCAATCTGATGGATTGTTAATGTGTTTCAATTCTTGAAAAGGAAAAAAAATAGTACCAAAACCTTCTTTGGGAGTTATTACTTCCTTGGTAGCTCAACACATGTATTCTTTACCTGCCTATGCATTCATAGCACAAGATTTTACTACCCAAGCTGTATTGTATACTCATCATCAATACATTGTCAGATTCATTATGACAGGGGCATTTGCTCATGGAGCTATATTTCTCATTAGAGATTATAATCCAGAATAGAATAAGGATAATGTATTGGCGAGAATGTTGGAGCATAAGGAAGCCATAATATCTCATTTGAGTAGGGCTAGTTTATTCCTAGGTTTTCATACCTTGGGACTTTATGTTCATAACGATGTTATGCTTGCTTTTGGTACTCCAGAAAAACAAATCTTGATTGAGCCTATATTTGCTCAATGGATACAATCTGCTCATGGTAAGGCCTTAAATGGTTTTGATGTACTCTTATCTTTAGCAAATGATCCAGCATTCAATGCTGGTAAAAGCAAATGGTTACCCGATTGGTTGAACGCTATTAAAGATAATAAAAATTCATTGTTCTTAACAATTGGTCCTGGAGACTTTTTGGTTCATCATGCTATTGCTCTAGGTTTGCATACAACTACATTGATTTTAGTAAAAGGTGCTTTAGATGCGCGTGGTTCTAAGCTAATGCCTGATAAGAAAGATTTTGGTTATAGTTTTCCTTGCGATGGTCTGAGACGGGGCAGTACTTGCGATATTTTGGCCTGGGATGCTTTTTATTTAGCAATTTTTTGGATGTTGAATACCATTGGATGGGTTACTTTCTATTGGCATTGGAAGCGTATCACCTTATGGCAGGGAAATGTAGCTCAATTTAATGAGTCTTCCACTTATTTAATGGGATGGTTAAGAGATTATCTTTGGTTAAATTCTTCACAACTAATTAATGGATACAATCCTTTTGGTATGAACAGTTTATTTGTCTAGGCGTGGATGTTCTTATTTGGGCATCTTGTTTGGGCTACTGGATTTATGTTTCTTATTTCTTGGCATGGATATTGGCAAGAACTGATTGAAACTCTTGCATGGGCCCATGAACACACACCTTTGGCTAATTTAGTTCGATGGAGGGATAAGCCAGTAGCTCTTTCCATTGTTCAAACATGATTATTTGGATTATCTCACTTTTCTGTAGGCTATATATTCACCTATGCATCTTTCTTAATCGCCTCTACATCAGGCAAATTCAGTTAATTCTTTTTCATTTTAGAGAATATTTCTATTTTCAATATAATCTCTATGGATAAAAAGGAGTAATCCACGTAATACTTCTCCATCTCAAATTTGATCTATATTTTTATATAATGAATATAAACTGACTGAATCATTATGGCAAGAAAAAGTCTCATTCAAAGAGAGAAAAAGAAACAAAGATTGGAAAGGAAATATAATTTCCTCCGTCAATCTTTGAAAAAAGAAATGAGTGAAGTCTCATCACTGGATGAAAAATTGGAAATTTATAGAAAAATACAATTTCCACCGGGTAATAGTGCACCTACATGTCTTTGTCGACGTTGTTTGAAGACTGGAAGACCTAGAGCCCAATTATAGAGACTTTGAATTATTCGGATATATAATCCGTGAAATGGCGCATGCATGTTTGTTGGCTGGGGTAACAAAATCGCGTTGGTAGGGTAAAAAAAAAGGATTCTTTCAAGTTATTGTGATGATAGAAAAGTCCCTCCCTATATAGGGAGGGAGGATAGCATACCCAAGGGATTGCTCGATGTACCCATTTTTGGGTATTATAACAAAGGTAATAGAAGGCATGAGTTTTCCACAGTCCATAACGTAATATGAAGGGATAGCGCGGAGTAGAGCAGTTTGGTAGCTCGCAAGGCTCATAACCTTGAAGTCACGGGTTCAAATCCCGTCTCCACAAAGACAAAAAAGGATGGTCTCATTCCATTTATATTGACCGTATAAATAAGATAAAAATACGACTAAACCAATAACTAGTTCATAGTTATATTCTATCCCACAGATGGGCGGGTAGCGGGAATCGAACCCACATCTTCTCCTTGGCAAGGAGAAATTCTACCATTCAACCATACCCGCATTTGACTTGTTATATGGGTATAATATATTCCCATTCTATGTAGGTAAATTTGAATAGACTTATGGATCAATTATCGATCATACCAATAATAAAATAACCCCTCCCTTGAGCACTTTCATTACCTGGTTTTTTTTATTTATCAGAAATTCCCTTGCGAATTAATAATGCCCTCTAGGGGGGGGCGCCAAAAGAGATTAAAACATATCTTAAGATATGAAAGAATTTAGAATACCTGCTACAAAGACTGATCCAATCCATAATGATACGCCCAAAAATAGTACATTTTTTTTACTTAACCAACCATTAGGAGAGGCAAGTGTGACAGGTACACCAATAACTAGGAGAATTGAAATTGCAATTAATGCAAACATAGACGATTAGAACGCAATAGTCATGGTTGTTATCTTAAAATCTTCCAACATATTCAAAAGGCTATACCATTCGATCCCTATCCAGTCAAATTTGAATCAAATGCACTACGGATTTTATTTGATCATAAATTCATCAAAATTTTCAAATGTTTATTTTAGTATAAAAGAATCAGGAAATTTATATCTTTTTATCATCATGATGTATCAATATCATACATATATGACTATCAGCCCTATGGTCAGGTATTATCTATCGGGGTAAGATAGGATGAGTTATCCTTGTTCGGGAGAGATGGCCGAGTGGTTGATGGCTCCGGTCTTGAAAACTGGTATAGTTCAAAAACTATCGAGGGTTTGAATCCCTCTCTCTCCTTTTGTTCGTCGAACAATAAAACTAATTTATTAGTTCAGTACAAAAAAAATGCTCAGCTATAATATAGCTGAGCAACAAGGATTCATTTGGAAGAATAATGGCAAAGAATATCGCTATCCTGCCTTCCAATGAAAATAAATTAGATAGATTCTTATTTTATCTAGTTTTATCTCTAGTTTAATTAAGAGGGGTCATGGAAAGAACAAGTTCAAAATCATGATCAATTCCTTTCTCAAATCTTACTACAGCTGCACGAGCCCTTCCTGCATGCCACAAATGACCTATGAAAAAGAAAAATCCTAGAACAAAATGAGAGGTGGCTAACCAACTTCGAGGTGAGACATAATTGACTGCATTAATCTCTGTAGCTACACCACCCATAGAATTTAAAGAACCTAAAGGAGCATGAGTCATATATTTCGCTGAACGTCATTCTTGCCAGATTTGTATGTCTTTTTTTAACTTACTCAGGTCCAAACCATTAGGACCCCTTAGAGGTTCCAACCAGGGAGCACGAAGATCCCAAAAATGCATCGTTTCCCCTCCAAAAATAATTTGTCCAGTAGGAGAACGCATAAGATATTTACCTAAACCAATAGGCCCTTGCGTAGACCCCACACTAGCTCCAAGACGTTGATCTCTAACTAAAAAAGTAAATGCTTGAGCTTGAGAGGCCTCTGGACCGGTAGGTCCATAGAATTCACTAGGATAAGTTGTATTGTTAAACCAAACAAAACAACAAGCAATGAAACCAAAGACAGAGAGAGTTGCTAAACTATAGGATAAGTAAGCTTCTTCGAACCATACAAACTCGTGATGAGCCCATGCAAAAGGTTTTGTTAAGATGTGCCAGATACCACTGAAGATACAAATGGAACCTAACCACACATGTCCTCCAATTATATCTTCTAGATTGTCCACACTAACAATCCATCCCTCCCCTCCAAAAGGGGATTTGAGTAAATAACCAAATATAGTACTTGGGTTAAGCGTAAGGTTTGTAATTTTTCTTACATCTCCACCGTCGGGAGCCTAGGTATCATATATGCCACCAAAATACAAAGCCTTAAACACTAGGAGAAAAGCACCAACACCTAGCAAGATTAGGTGAATACCTAAAATTGTGGTCATTTTGTTCCTATCTTTCCATACATAACCAAAAAGTGGAAAAGATTCTTCTAAAGTTTTGGGTCCCATTAATGCGTGATAAATACCACTGAAGCCTAAAACTGCAGAAGAAAATAAGTGAAGTACCCTAGATACAAAATAGGGAAAAGTGTCCACAATTTCCCTGTCAGGACCGACTCCCCATCTTAGAGTAGCTAGATGGGGAAGTAAAATCAATCCTTGTTCATACATAGGTTTTTTCGGTACAAAATGAGCCACTTCAAATAGATTCATTGCTCCAACCCAGAATACAATTAATCTGGCATGAGCCACATGAGCCCCAAGTAATTTGCCTAACAAATTAATAAGTTGGGCATTACCATCCCACCAAGCGAAACCAGTGGTTTCTTGGTCACGACCAGCTAAAGTTAGAGTTCCATTAAAGAGCATTTCCACGGGGTAGAACCTCCTTAGAGAATATAAGGTTTTCATGAGGCTGATCTTGAGCTGCCATCCAAGCACAAATACCTTCATTCAAGAGAATATTTTTTGTATAAAAAGTCTCAAATTCAGGATCTTCTACTGCACGAATCTCCTGGGAAACAAAATCATAAGCACGTAAGTTTAGAGCTAGGCCAACTACTCCAATGGAACTCATCCATAAACCAGTCACCGGCACAAATAACATGAAGAAATGTAACCAACGTTTATTGGAAAAAGCAACCCCAAAAATTTGGGACCAGAAACGGTTCGCAATGACCATAGAATAAGTCTCTTCGGCTTGAGTTGGGTTAAAAGCACGGAATGTATTTGCACCATCACTGTCTTTAAATAAAGTATTTTCCATGGTAGCACCATGAATAGCACATAGAAGAGCAACACCCAATACTCTGGCAACTCCCATCATATGAAATGGATTCAAGGTCCAATTATGAAAACCTTGGAAAAAGAGGATAAATCAGAAAATAGCTACTACACCAAAACTAGGGGCAAAAAACCAACCAAACTAGCCTAATGGATAGATCAAGAATACAAAAACAAAAATAGCAATCAGAGCAGAGAACGCAATTGCATTATAAGGTCGCAATTATACAGATCGAGCAAGTTCAAATTTGCGTAACATGAAGCCTATTAGACCAAAAGCACCATGAAGAGCAACGAAAGTCCATAGACCACCTAATTGACACCAATGAGTAAAATCTCCTTGTGCTTCAGGACCCCATAATAGCAGCAAAGAATGTGCTAAACTATTAGCAGGTGTAGAAACTACGGCAGTTAAAAAATTACAACCTTCCAAATAGGAACTGGCCAATCCGTGAGTATACCACGAAGTCACAAAGGTTGTACCCGTGAACCATCCACCTAATGCAAAATAAGCACAAGGAAAAAGCAATAGACTGGACCAACCCACAAAAACAAAATGGTCTCTGTATAGCCAGTCATCCATAATATCAAATAAAGTTTGTTCCTCTTTGGAAGACTTTCCAAGGGCTATAGTCATAGTGATCCTCCTATTTAACTATTCCAACCTTTTCTGAGCGCCCTATCTGATAGAATCAAAGGGTATACACTATTTTGTATATTTATGGACAATTTTGAATCCATCCTCCCTTTCAACAAATCGGGTTCCGAAGATTTCTTATTAGCACAGACATTATTCAGTTAAAATGAACTAATACAATATAAGTAAATGCATGATAACCCGAAGTTGTTTCTATTCCATTTTTTTTTCTCCTGAAATTATCTTCTGAATGTAATAAATATCAACAGAAGAATTGCCGAAAAAGCAAGTTAGCTTTTTTTCCTCCCTGCTCTTCACTAGAGACTATCCACAATATCCTAGAGACTATTCTCAATATCTATTCCATTCAATATTATTACGTCTTGAACCTTACTCCAAGATTAACAAAATTGATAGTAGTATTTCTAGAGATTTTATCAATCTCTATGTTTTTTAATACTACATCATTTCTACAAATAAATAGGAAAAACAAGAAGGACATATTTTATATAGCTATAGCTCATAGAGCTATAAGAAAGAATTCTATTCATTTCTTTTCCTTTATTCATAAGTTAAAAAAGGGATACTATTTTAGTATAATGAAAAATGAACAGTTCCTTTCTTTTCCATTTACCTTTTCTTATCTTTTTTGATATCTAAATTCCAATCTATTTTCCACTGGTAGAATGACCAAAGTCAAATGTCTAGTAAATTAATAATACTAGAATGTTCGGTACATCATAATTGAATTAATTCGATTCTCTAACTAGATTAGAATCAACTTATGAATTAGAGATAAAAGGAAAATGATTCCATCTAGAATTCAAACTTACATATCTATTTTTTCTGGAAAGAAAAAATTATAACTATTCATTCTATAGAATGTCCAATTAATAACCAAATATTCAATTATTTGAATAATTCAAATATAATTAAATTGAAAGATTCACTTTCAAAATCCACCTCAATTTTCAATATCAAAATAACTGATCTATTAATCAATCAATGGGTTAGGTTCACTTACTTCTAATTTTTATTTCCTTTATTATTAATATGAAATAATTAAGAGAAAAAATGAAGAATATTCTAGTAATTGAAATTAGGTATTAATCATTTCAATTATTATTCTTCAATGATAATTACGAAAGTGAAGTATATTATGTCTAATCTTATACTATTCCTCGTCTTATTAGTAGCAAGAAAAAAAAACTATTATCTAATATTATAGATAGAATTCTATAATAGTTATTCTCAATCATATTACGTGTTCTATTCCGGTATAACAAAAAAACTCATCATGACAGATATTTTTATTGTTTATTGCAGGTTTTTTGCCTTAATCAAATGTTCAAAATTAATAGTGGGAATCATTACAAGAGCCCTTTATCGGGCTTGAACCGATGACTTATGCCTTACCATGGCGTTACTCTATTGCTGAGTTAAAAGGGCTTTTGTTCATTTCATGACCAATGGATAAGTCTACTACATATTGGATAGATATGAATAATATAATGGGGTCCATATTATATAAGTAGGCTACCAAAAAGGGATATTTATGACCATTTTTGGGAACACTTGGTAGTAGTAGAGATATGAGGGAAAGTGTAGAGTCGAGAATGGGTGGGAAAATAGAAACCCTAGTTGATTTGCAGTTACAGAAGGTAGAAGATTCTAGAGTCTTGAGATAGGAAGTTGTAATGTGTTGCAGTTTATGGAGAATTCATCCTCTGATTGTATTTGAGCTTTTGTAATGTAATGAGTTTTCCAAAATCAATAAAAGAACATTCTATTTTCTGTGTGCAATTTTTTTTGTTGTATGTTTTATGATTTACCCCCTTCATCAAGTGGCATTAGAGCAAGGGTTCCTGAGTGTGTAGACAGATAGCCGACCGTGAGGCAGTTTGCACCAGGACTTGAGGTTGTGGGTTTGTTGTAGAGATCAAAATGCCTCCACGAAGAAACTGTGTGGGAAGAAATATTTTGATTGAAGAGGGTTTTAGGGCCCTACAAAGGCAAATAGGTGCATTACAAGAGGAGCTGCGAAGAGGGTTTGAGCTGAGAACAAGTGAAGAAAGCGAAGATGAGGCTGAAGAAGATCTATCTGAGGAAGAACAAGAAGTTGCAAGGGATCCTGCAGAAGTTAGGTTGTTGAGGGCCATTTCAAAGATTGGAAACCTATTTTGGAGATTTGAATCTGGAACAGCTTATTGATTGGATCAATGATATGGAAGAATATTTTGAGTATGAAGATGTGGAAGATCCAGAATGGGTCAAGTTTGCAAAAATAAAGTTGAAGGGCCATTCCAGTATTTTGTGGAAGGAGGTTCAGTTAGAGTGAAATAGAAGAGGAAAAGGAAAGATTACCAGATGGGATCGGATGGTGGACAAACTAAAGAAGCAGTTCATTCCCGTGGACTATGAGATGGAGTTGTTGAAGAAGCTGCAAGGATTGAAGCAAGGTAAAAAGTCTGTAAAGGAGTATACATAAGAGTTTTATAAGATTACTATCAAAATAGGCCATGCAGAGGCCAACAAGGAGAAGGTAGCCCATTACAATTAATGGGTTAAGGCTAAGTATTCAAGAGGAGCTGAGTCTGGTCAGAATGACTAGCATAGAAGATGCGTACCATTTTTCCCTAAAGGTGGAAGAGAAGCTGAATAAAAGATTCAAAAGTAAGCAAAGAGGAAGAGGTCAAGGCAGAAGGACTGGTGGAAGACCCTGTAGAGGCTGAAATGAAGATCAAAAGAAAAGTGAAGAAGTTGGCACCAGTTGAAATCAGAGAGGAGATAATGCCTACCACCCTCGTGACAAGAACAATGGTGAGCAAAGAGGAAGAGGAATGTTAGGAATTGCATGCAGAAGATATCAATTAAATGCAAATAAAGATTAAATAGAGGAATGAAAATACACAAAAATAATAACAGCGAGAGACAAGTTTTAACGTGGTTCACCCAAACTTAGGCTACATCCACCAACAGAGAGTCCAATATTATTATCCAATAAATCAAACTGATTACAACCAGCAATCCTTGAAACTTAATACCACTGCAAATGCTACAATACAATATCAAAATCCCCACCTGCAACATACATCCCAGCCGCTTATAACAAGCCTTTTGGAAGCTTCTAGAATTTGGGTTTTACAATGTCATTTTTCTTTTGTCAATTAATAAAAATTAACAACCGACCCCAAACCCCAGCGATGATAAATTATGATTGTATAGTACTTGCATGATCAGTCACCACATACCAAAAATCTCCCACTTGGAGACTGATAAGGGTCCACACCAAACAATCTCCCACTTGGAGACTAATCCTGGATGACACCACTACGCATGCAGCTCCCACTGGAAATAAGCACCCTAGACTCTGTTGTTCTGATTTTATTATTTTCAGTCTTGAAGACCAACCAAAGCTAAAGAGGAGCTCAGCTTCTCCCTTGTCACTACCTTCGTAAACATATCTGCTGGATTTTCATCTGTATGTATCTTTTCCAGTCATAACTGTCCATCATCCAACACCAATCGAATGAAGTGATACCTCAACTGTATGTGTTTGGTCTTTGAATGCAAGGCAGAATTCTTTGCAAGATGTATGGCACTCTGGCCTCTGTAAGAAAATAAATGTTAGCCTGTTGTTTGCCCAATTCTTCCATGAAAGATTACAGCCATATCATCTCCTTGCTTGCCTCTGTTGCAGCTACATACTTTGCCTCTATGGTGGATAAAGCAACCACCTTTTGCAAATGTGAGATCCAACTCACTGTTGTCCCACCTACAGTAAAGACATAACCTATAGTACTCCCTGCTAAATCAGTGTTAGAGCCCCTAAAACATAAGTGTTTATTGGATGTACCTCTCAAATATCTAAGAATCCATTTTACCACATTCCAATGCTCCAATCCAGGATTACTCATATACCTGCTTACGACTCCTACAGCATGTGCAATATCTAGTTTCGTGCATACCATGGCGTACATTAAGCTTCCTACAGGTGAAGCATATGGTACCTTAGACATTAAATCTTCCTCCTCTTGTGTCTTTGGACACATCTCCTTAGTCAATTTCAGATGACTAGGCAAAGGTGTGCTGACAGCTTTTGCATTCTCCATATGGAATCTCTGCAACACCTTTTCAACGTAATCAACCTGAGATAGAGTCAATTTTTTGTTCTTCCTATCTCTACAAATTTTCATACCAAGGATTTGTTTTTCTACCCCTAAATCCTTCATAGCAAATAATTGTACTAACTATTGTTTTAACTCTCTTATGTGATCCATGTTAGACCCTGCTACAAGCATGTCATCAACATATAAACATAAAATAATGTAGTTGTCATTATCCAACCTCTTAAAATAAACACAATGGTCAGAATTACACCGGCAGTAGACTTGATTAGCCATAAAACTATCAAATTTCAAATACCATTACCGAAGTGCTTGTTTCAAGCCATATAAACTCTTCTTCAATTTGCACACCAATTTCTCCTTACCTTTGACCTCAAATCCCTGTGGTTGTTCCATATATATCTCCTCCTCTAAATCACCATGGAGAAAGTCAATTTTCACATCTAACTATTCCAAATACAAATCTTCAGCAACCACAATACTTAAAAACAGTACGAATAGAAGTCATCTTAACAACCGGAGACAAAATCTCATCAAAATCAATGCCCTTATTCTATGCAAATCCTTTTACAACTAACCTGGATTTAAATCTTTGCTACCTCCATCTTCCTTTTTCAGCCTATAAACCCATTTGTTTGGTAAATCCTTTTTACCTGCAGGGAACTTACATAATTCCCAAGTCTAATTTTTTAGCAAGGAGTCCATTTCTTCTTTCATTGAAAGCTCCCACTGAACCTTTGTATCCACCTGTATAGCTTCATCATACCCTTCTGGTTCACCAGCATCTATTAACAAAATAGAATACAAAGAGGGAGAAAACCTTTCAGGAGGTCTACTTAGCCTTGTTGACCGTCTAACATTCACTAGAGTTTATGGTATTTCTTGTTGTTGTTGCAGAGTATGAGGAAACACTGGAACATCACTATCTGGGGTATCATCTAGCACCACATAATCCTTTTCTTTCTTCTCATACTACTACAACCGATCTTTATACAGCACCTTCTCATTGAATACAACATCCCTGCTTCTCACAATTTTTAGATTTTCAACATCCCAAAGCCTATAACCAAGTTCATCAATGCCATATCCAAAGAAGATACACTTTTTTGATTTTGCATCCAACTTGGTTCTATTTTTAGAATCTACATGTGCAAATGCTTCACAGCTGAAGGTTTTGAGAAAAGAATAACTCACCTTCTTACTTGTCCATGCTTCCTCTGGAATACAACAGCCCAAAGGAACTAAAGGAACTCTATTAATTAAATATACAGTAGTATTGAGAGCCTCTGCCCATACGTTTAAAGGCATCTCAGTATGCAATCTCATGTTCCTTGTACGCTCCATTATTATCCTATTCATGCGCTTAGCCACTCCATTTTCTTGTGGAGTCCCTAGAACCATTTTCTACCTATGAATTCCATTAAAGAAACAATAATCTTCAAATTCTTTGCTGCAATACTCGTCACCATTATCAGATCTGAGATATTTTAATCTTTTACCAGTCTCATTCTCAACCAAGCTTCTCCATTTCTTAAATGTTTCAAATACATCATATTTCTACCGAAGGAAATAAATCGAAACCTTCTTAGTTGCATCATCTATGAATGTAACATAATACCGAGAGCCACCGAGAGAAGATACCTAAGCTGATCCCCATACATCTATATGCACAAGGTCTAACTTTTCATCTTTCTTTTACTTCCCATCCTTGAGAAAACTAACTCTCTTTTGTTTGTCATACACACAACTTTCACAGAAATCCATATTAATACATTTCAAACCTAGTAAAACTTTCTTAGAATGAAGTACCTTCATACTTTTTTCACTCATATGCCCAAGTCTGTTATGCCACAATGTTGTCTTAGAAACTATAGCAACTGTTTCAATCTCGTCTTGCGAACCCGCAGCAACTATTCCTGAACTTGTTTGATTTTTCTTTGCAACAACTAAAGTAGAAGGAACCATATGACCTGTACAAAGATATAAGGTGCCTACTTTCACACCTTTTGATACTATTAAGGCACCTCTTGAAACCTTCCAATTTTATTACTGAAAGTAACTATGCAACCTTCATCAGCTAGCTGCCCTGCTGAAATTAAATTCCTACTTAGTCTTAGAGCATGCCTTACCTCTTGTAGTAGCCAATGATTCCCATTCTGTAACTTAATCTTGATTCTTCCCTTTCCAACAATCTAACAAGGTTCTTTATCTCCCAAATAAACTAGCCCAAAATCCCTTGGACATAATCAACAAAATAAGTTGTATGGGGCATAGGATGAAATGAGGCCCTTGAATCTAAAACCCATGAATCATCAATATTATGTAGGCAAAGAATTAAAGCATCATCTTCAAATTTATTACTTACCACATTTGCCTCCTTATTGTCTTCTTGTTTGTCCCCTTTATTCTTTTGAGACCAGCAATCTTTCTTTAGATGACCTGGTTTCCCATAGTACCAGCAATCATCTATCCTCTGGATTGGGACCTCTTGTCCTTTAATTTTTCTCGTGACTTCCCATGACCTCCAGAACCTTTTCCTCTTTCCTTTGATCTACCCCTGCTTTCTGCATTCAAAACACTACCTGATGTGGACCCTTCTGAGCTTTTCCGTCGCATTTCCTCGCTAAGGATAACACCAACAACATCATCAAATTTCAAAGTATTTGAACCAGAGACAGAGTTACTTACAACCATTACCAAGTTATTCCAGCTTTCTGGCAAAGAACATAAAACCAAGAGAGCCCTCAACTCTTCATCAAATTTCACTTTTACAGAAGTTAACTGACTAGTAATCTATTAAACTCATTTAAATGATCTGTCATAGATCCACCTTCAATCATTTTTAGATTAAACAAACACTTCATAAGAAATACCTTATTTGAGACTGAGGGTTCTTCATACAATTTAGCCAAAGCTTTCATCAGTTCATATGTTGTCTTCTCTTCTGTTATATTGAATGCCACAGATGGTGCCAGGCACAACCGAATGGTTCCCAATGCCTTTCTGTCTAGAAGATTCCAATCCTCATCAGTCATTGCTACCAGTTTCTTGGCCATTCCTTCCAACGGCCTCCATAAATCCTTCTAATAGAGATAATCCTCCTCTGCATCTTCCATAATTGATAGTTCTACCCATTGAATTTATCTACCTTCAATTTACCCTCGTCCGCCATTGCTCCCACTTAACTGTGAGACTCCCACTCAACCGTGAGACCTTCCTACAGATGAAATCAAACACAACCCGCTCTGATACCACTTGTTAGGAATTGCATGCAGAAAATATCAATTAAATGCAAATAAAGATTAAACAGAGGAATGAAAATACATAGAAATAATAACAGCGAGAGATAAGTTTTAACATGGTTCACCCAAACTCGGGCTACATCCACCAATAGAGAGTCTAATATTATTATCCAGTAAATCAAACCAATTACAACCAGCAATCCTTGCAACTCAATACCGCTGCAAATGCTACAATACAATATCAAAATCCTCACCTCCAACATATATCCTGGCCATTTATAACAAGCCTTTTGGAATCTTCTAGAATTAGGGTTTTACAATGTCATTTTTCTTTTGTCAGTTAACAAAAATTAACAACCGACTCTGAACGGGCAAAAAAGAGGGAAAAAATTTTGAATACATTACGAGTGTACAGTACTTGCATGATCAGTCACCACATACCAACAAGGAAGAGGCCGACCTGGGAAAGGACCTGGAAGAGGATGTTTCAGAGGAACCTATTTCCAATGTGGAGAAGAAGGGCATCAAGCATACAAGTATTCGCAACATCAAGGAAGGATGAATAGAAGACATGCAAGTAATGCACGAGTTGCACATGTAGATGAAGATGCACAGTCTGAGTATTCTGAAGATGCTAAAAAGGGAGAAACCCTAGTTGTTAGAAGAACCTTGAATGAGGAGAAAGAACCAGATCAAAGGAAGAGTTTATTCCACACAAGGTGCAAATGTGAAGGTAAGTGTTGTGATATTATTATTGACAGTGGAAGCACTGACAATCTTGTTTCAGAGGAGATGGTTAATAAGTTGAAGTTGACAAGAAGAAAGCATCCCCATCCATATCGGATCACATGGTTGCAAAAGGACCATAGAGCTTTGGTCAATCAATAGTGTTTAGTCAAGTTCAAGATTGGGGACTACCATGATGAGGTGTTGTGTGGCATCGTACTGATGGATGCATGTCATATGTTATTGAGAAGGCCATGGCAGTATGATAGGTGTGTTGTCCATGATGGCCATGCAAACACATATTCCCTAACAAAGGATGGAGTTCATCATAAGTTGAAACCCTTGAAGGAGGTGGAATAAAAGGTATGTAGTACTACCAGAATTTGATTGGTAGATGGTAGGAAATTTTTCAAGGGTATGAAGCATGAGCGTCATTGCTTTGCATTGATTCCTAAGATCAGTCAAGAGAAATGTGAAGATGTACCAACAAAAGTCTCGGATCTATTGGAAGAATTTTAGGATATTGTCTCTGATAATGTACCAAAAGGTTTACCACTGGTGAGGAAGATAAGTCACCAAATGGATTTGATACTAGGAGTCAGTTTGCCAAATAAGGCAGCCCATAGAATGACTCCTGTAGAGAATGAAGAGCTGAACAGACAAGTTCACGAGTTGTTAAGGAAGGGATTGATAAGGGAGAGCCTAAGTCCATGTACGGTACCTACAATACTAACACCAAAGAAGGATGGAGAGTGGAGAATGTGTACAGATTCCCAAGCCATCAATAAGATCATGATCAAGTACAGATTTCCATTACCTAGAATGGATGACATAATGGATTATTTGAGTGGAGCCAAGTACTTTACGAAGATTGATCTAAAGAGTGGGTATCATCAAATCCGAATTAGAGAAGGAGATGAGTGGAAGACAGCCTTCAAGACAAAGGAAGGTTTGTATGAATGGTTAGTGTATACACCTAAAATTGACACAACCCTTCTAAATAAATATTCTTAATATTTATTTCATCTAAATTCCTCTATCAATAAATAAATAAACAAATTTATTTATTTGATTCATATTCTTCCAGTAATTAAATAAAATTAGTTTATTTAATTAAAATCCTTAAATTCTTCCAAATCTTCCAACAAATTAAATAATACCAATTATTTAATTAGTTCTTCCAAAATCATTCTAAATTAAATAAAACCAATTATTTAATTATTTCTTCTAAAAATATCTTCTCTAAATTTAAATAAATCCACATATTTAGTTAAGTTGTCCATTTCCTCTAAAAATTGAGTTATCTCTAAATATAATTCAATCCTTGTGCACATGCAATTGAATATTCCAAATATTTAATTGAGCTAAAATATCTTCTCATCCTCATGCAATATTTATCCCCTAGTTCTAATCAGTTAACTCTTCTATCTATTTTGTTAATTGATTAATCTCCTTGGTTAACTCTTCAATCTATTTCTGTTAACTCCTCTAGTGCATGATAGAGTAGGACACTTATCCTCTTCCTATTCGCGCACACCCTCTCAAGTTTCCTCAACCGTTGATCTTCTTATTCTTTCTATACCATTGATCTTCTCTCTCACAAGTCTATAAGTACAACCCTTTTCCTCCATTTCTATCATCCAAGCTTTTAGTAAACTTACTCTGTAGGAATCACAGTGTGCCTTTGGCACCAAACCATTCCATAGCTTCCGATCACCCTTTTATTATTGCAATTGTGTTGAAGAATCTCTTCATTGCAAACCTATCATAGCCATTCCCACTTGACATCTTGCAAAAAAGCAAGGAAGTGCACCTTCTGAGGGCCATATTCATACACAAGATCTTTTGAGATAGGCGACCAATGGAAGCCATGAAGTAAAGAGGTTTGTAAAGTTTGAGTTCTTTGTTGTTTGATCTTCTTTGTTTCTTATTTCATTGAGTTATTGGGTATTGTATACACCTAAAAATGACATGACTCTACTTAAATAAATATTTTAAATATTTATTTCACCTTCATATTCCTCTGTCAATAAATAAATAAATTTATTTATTTATTTGATTCATTTCCTCCCATTTAATTAAATAAATTACGTTTATTTAATTAATTCCATCTATATCAACTTTATCCTTCTAAACAATTAAATAATTTTAATTATTTAATTAAATCATCCATTCTACTAAATTTAAATAAAATGCAAATTGATTTAAATTAAAATCTCTAAAAAATAAAATATATTTAAATATTTTATTTATTCTTCCAAATTATCTACAAGTAATTAAATAAATTTATTTATTTAATTATGCTTTCTTATCTTCTAAAAAATCTTCAATGTCTTCTAAAAATAAATTCTTCTTGTCATACAAAAACAAAAGCTGAGTTAACTAATTTAAAGCTATCAACAAAGCTCTTAAATTAGAAAAATATATTCTAATTTAAGAAATAAAAACTCATCATCATCAAGAAAGCAGTTAACTCAAAGCATCTTTTTGAATGACACATGTCCTTCTTCTATTCGCGCACGTTCTCTCGAACATCCTCTACCATTGATCTTCTTATTTCTTCTCAACCATTGATCTTCTCCTTCTCAACTCTATAAATGTAATCCTCTTCTTCTATTTCAGATAACGAAGCTTTCAAGTAAACTTATGCTACAGAATCTATAGCGCGCCATTGGCACCCCCACTCTCACATCATTTATTATCCATCTCATATTGTGTTGAAGCTCATCTTCAACACAACAAGTATCTGAGCCATTTCTCCTTGTCATCTTGAGGAATCAAAGCAAGGAAGTAAGCTTCCTGAGGGCTATATTTATCACCAAAAGATCAAAAGAGAATAGGCGAACAATGGAAATCGTGAGGTAACAAAGGTTGTAAGTATCATTCTTATTTTAAAGCTTTTGTTATTTGCACATTTCATTGATGTTATTGGGTGTTTTATAATTCATTCTATTATCCCATTTTACCCATTACATTTCTGGCACCCACCGTGGGGCATTTGCCCCAAATCTAACCAAAAAACTAAGTTTCTAAGTAACAGGTTCCATACAAGCTTCAAACAGGTTTAGTCGGTGCATCTGAGCACTGTTCCAGTGCATACAACGTTTCGATGCATACATCCTCCAAGACGGCGCATCTACAACCTGTTTCAGCGCCTGTAATATTCCAGCGCATATACCCTCAGACACGACGCTTACATCCTTTAGAATGACACATCCATAGAGATGACACATATGACCTTTATTCTTGCGCTTTTGACACCTGTCTTAGCACATTTGTAATTCTGCGCTCATAGTCTCTGTTTCGGTGCATACAAACTATGAAGCTGTGCATATATTCTTCACGGTGATTCTAGGATTTTTCATGGTTTTCTAGTTAATGATAACATTTGTCTTGCAGGATTAGGAGCTGGATAGTCATTTAGCTGCACTAATTAATTCATCATAGATTAATTAGGGGAAAAAATTAAAAAAAATGTATGCATGCAAATCTCACGTAGTTCTTAACTAGGAGGATAGCAATGAACATCATTGCTATTTTTGCATTATTGCTATCTTTCTTAGTTTAAAACATTGCTATCTCACAAAAGGAAAGAACCATTGCTATCTTTAACCACTTCAAAGTTAACAATTGTGTGAGTGCCCAAGTAGATAATGCATATAGTTTTTTTTGTTTTAATAGGATTGGATAAACCACTATTTTCTGTCTCTTCTGAATGACAATAGGCTTATGCTCTCCCCTTTCTAGGTGACTAGAATGCTAGACTTGTCATTTTTTGTGTATAACCTTTAGAAGAGGCCTGCCCTTGGATGCCCACCTGTCCAAGTGGGAATGACCCTAAGTGATAACAGGCTAAATCAAAGCCCTACCAATCCACTTTAAATAAATTGTGCTTGAGGTGAAATCTTCCTGCAACGAGTGCTGTTGTGTTACACCGACAGCCAACCTCCCCCAAAACCCTCCAAGGCGTAACCCTTGGAGGCTGGGAGACTCCATAACGAAGAGTAGCGTTGCCGCACATGTAACCACTTGAATGGTTGCCCTGACTATTTAGCCATTGTTTAGTGTACCAAAATCCTCTATTTGTTGGCGCAAAAGGTGGAACCTTTGAAGTGGCCCTGATTCATGTGATTCTTAGTAGAGGTAGCAGGGACAATCCTAAGGTTCGGTGGGGGTACGAGCCTAAGGAAACCTAGATCTGGTATGTGTGAGAAGTGAGTGCCGTGGAGGGGAGCCAGTGCTACCAGATCCTAAAGCTACACGCTTTGAATATGCATAGCTAGGGGATTCAAAAAATACTATCTTTTTCCAGCCTAGTTTTGTAATTGTTCTTCTTTCAAAAAGTCCAAAAATACAAAAAAATAATAAAAGGTAAAAATCATGAAAACTTCTTTGCATTTGTTGTGTCTTTATCTGCCATAATTGAAAATCAAAAGTGAAAAAGACCAAGTTTTCAACCAAAAAAACTAAAAAATTTGAAAAATGTGCCAAAAACTCTGTAAAAGCATTCATAAAACTAGAGCTACGCATTTACCTTCTAAAACCGTGCATTTGTAGCTACACGTCTATCACAATAAGCTTTTCTAGTCTTGTGTCAATTTCTATAGAGATGGCAAACCAATTAGAATATATTGCTCAAACACTCCAATATCTGCAATTGCAAATAAACTTAGGTCCCTCACCCCAAGATTGTATAGCAATTGTTCAACAAATCCAAGTCCTACAACAAGAAATGGCAATCTTGCAAGCTGAACGTGCTAGTACCAGCTATGCCTCGCTTCAAAATCATATATCATTTTCCCATACTCATGACAAGGCAAGCACCACGCCAATTTGGAACTCATATACCACTCCGTCTACTAGTCCTCCTTCGCCACCTGCTAAGACACCTATCCCAAAACATACTAGTCCTACACCAACACCGCCATCTAGTTCCTCAAACTCTAAATGGACAACCAAAAAAGAATTAGATGAGTTTTGGGAAAAATGTTTTCCAAATTTATACAACAAAAGAAAAGCTATGGAGAAAGCCAAATCCACTCATCCATGTACTCCTACACCTATGAAGGATGTGATCCAAGGACTATTAGCAGAGAGTCAACCATGTCCCCAAATTCTGGTCCTTGACCTTACCAAAGATTCTTCCAATGCCATGTCAAATCCTACAACCCCTTCATGTCATCTGCAACCCCTTGAGCTTATCGAAGAACCTCCTACCATGAACCAAAGTCAAGGTCCATTAAACATCCATGTTGTTAACCAAGAAGCTATCCAAGAGCTATCCGCTTCCATTCAAAGACTAAGAGCTATGTCAAGAGAACACCTTAGAGCATGTGGAAACATCCACCCCTTGTTTAAATCAAGATCAAAACACCCCCTTCCAATTTCAAACCGTTCATAACCTTTATCTCTTCTATGATCAAGATAATACCTATGAAGAAGCTATCCATGAGCAACTTGATCCTATACATGGGAAAGAGATCCAATTCCAACCCGTCCATAATCTCTACCTTCTCTATGATCAAGATACTACCTTTTATGAAGAAGATGTTCATGAACAACTTGATCCCATACCTATACGTGAGCAAGAAACCCCCGTTACTTCTATCCATCTTCCATCTAATCCTATCCATGATCCAACAACTTTCACTTCCTCTAATGAGACACTTGCCTCCCAAGTACACATGAAGGATCAACCCAATAACTTATGTGTATGAGGAAAATTGATTATGATAAAATCAAAACAAATCAAAAACCCATAACATAAAGAGAACTATCTAAATAAAATATATTATCAATAAATCAAATGAAATAAGAAAGCTTTTACCCAGATTGTGTTGTTCTCTTTGTTTGAATGTGGATTACTCAATAATGCTGCGAAACCATGTTTGCAACAAGCAAGTGTAGGTGCTCAAAGATCAATGTCAAAAGATCATAAAGTGCTCAGTCGATGCGATGTATGCTAAAAGTGCTATAAAGGATGCCTGAGAATAAGTGATCGAAGAGGATTTGTGAAGGAGATGAGGGGGGTTTATATAGGTTTCAACAGAGATCGATCAACGGTCCAGATAATTCAGAAGAATCAATGGAGGAGATAAATCAAATAACCATGATGAATGTGCACACGACATGTATCAATCCATAAGGATATTTTTATTAAGATATGATACAAACAAGATTGATTGAATAGATAACTCAACTTGTAATTTTGCCTTTTTTAGAGTTCTAAAAATAAGACTAATTGTGCACATGAGTTAACAAGATATTTTAAGAGGAATTGGAAGATAACTGAAATTAAATAAATAAATTTATTTAATTGTTTGTGCATGATAGAGGAATATGAAGATTGTAAATAAAATATTTGATTTTATTTATTTTTAGAGGATTAAGACAATTTAAATAAATTTGCATGATTTATTTAAATTTAGAAGAACAATTGATTTAATTAAATAATGTAGAATTATTTAATTATAGATAAGATAGAATTGGATGAATTAATTAAATAATTGGATTCATTTAATTAATGTGGACTTGAAATTTTGAAAGAGGATAATGCTTTAATTAAATAATTGAAATTATTTAATTGTGGAAGAATAAAGTTGATTTTGCTGAAATTAATTGAATAAAGAGAATTTATTCAATTAATGTCAAAATTATGTGATTTGGAAGAATTTGATGAAATTAATTAAATAATTAGATTATTCAATTAATGTTGAAATGCAGGTGATGCTACAGATTAGACGAAATGCAAGTGATTCGATAACATGGTCATTTTAGGGTGTCTACAATTTAGATCCTAAAGAGCATAATGATGATCAAGATCCTAATGATTCCCCACCATCCGTTATTGACCAAGTTACAAATCCCCCACCGTATATCCTTGGTCTCACTACCTTCATGCATGAATGTTCTTCCTTAGGAGAACAACAACCATTATCTACCTCTTCACCTTCTCCATCCAATAAGGAACTCATATCTAGTGTTCCACCTATACTTAATCCCACTATCCATCACATACTCCAGAATATGAACTATCAAGGTAAAGGCTTAGGCCTTCATGAACAAGGTATTTTGGAACCTATCCATGTCAAAGTTCCTCCACCCTCATATGGCCTTGGATACATACCCCAAGATGAACAATCTCAAGATGTTGGTACTTCCTCCACTCCTCCTAAGTCCACCACTTTCCATCACAAACCCTATCATATCCCCAAAACATATGTCACCATTCCACCTCCATCATCCTACAATTGTCAAAAGCATGTGACCATACACCTTCCACCATCCAATCTACCTTCGCTACTTCCAACTCCTAACACCCCTCTGTGCATTTTACCACCACTTCTTCCAACACCTTATCCATCCATCTATAAATCCTCTAACAATCCCAATCATGGCTAGCAGATGCACATGTTGTCTAAACAACGAGCTTCCACCAACCCCACTTCCCCCATCCCATAGGATTTCAACAACAAATATTTGGATGCCTCTACCTATAAAGTCAAAAATCCTAAAGGTCCTCATGCATGCAGGTACAAAAGTCAAGAATCAAAGAAACATCCATCTCAAGCGTTGCATACACCCACACACCTCAAAGCAAAACTAAAAAAGGTGTGGGTCCCCAAGCATCAAGAAATTACCTTAGAAGTTGTACAAAGGCTGCATATACCCAATCCCATACCTTCACAAGAGAAGTCTAAAAGCAAAATGGTTTGGGTACCCAAGCAAAAAGCCATCAAGTTAAATGAGGCATCCACCTATCAAGAGTCCCGACCATCCCCTTTCTCCTTTTCCATCCAAAAGTATCAAATCCTTCCATTCCATAGGACAAACAAATATAAGAAAAATACTAAGTCTATGTCTAAAGGCCTATATCATTCATCTACCAAGCAAAAATCTCCATTGCTTCCCACACCACCTGCCTATCATAAGCTTCAATGTTTATCACGGTATGTGCAACCGTTGGTCATGGTTCCCTTCCATTCCACAACACTTCCGTATAAATCCATCTCCCCTCCCTTCCACTACTATCCTACATGTCTTCCTCATCCTATGGTCCATGTTTTTGCATAAACTTTCCTTCCATCTTTGCATAAGTCCTATATTCCGCATCATCATCCACTATCGTACCTTCCATTATCTAATATCTATCTTCTCCATATCTCACTTTCATGTAATCCCCTACCAACATCTATGAGAACACTTGACTTGTTCCATGTGATGACATCCATTGAGACTATCACCTTTCAAGGAACTAGATGCTCAAGTCCTTATCCATATCCACCTTCTTCTATCCAAATATTCAAAAAAAAAAATCAAAAAAAGTAAAGAAAAATCCTTTCGTCTAATGGTGAAAACTTGGCAAACAAGCACATTGGATAAGTACCATGATGAAAACTTGGCAAACAAGCATCATGTGTAAGTTGATCTCCTATGTCACCTACACTTGGGGGCACCTTGTCTCATCGGCATATCACTCTTCTCCTATCAGCTTCCTTCTGTACCATTTCCTATCCTATCCTTCTATCCATTACATACCTATCCTATCGATCCATCCATCCTAATCTTCCCTTCCTCCATTTTGATCTTGAGAAGGATTGGGGGCACAATGTTGACAAAATGTTTTGGATGTCTCTTGACATACCTTTTCCCTCCAGGCCATGCAAATCCTTCATTGTCCTCTCATCCTCCTATTGTCATAAGCATTGTCATGAAAAATCATAAGTACTCTATCTACAATGGGGTGCATTACTCTTATGCAACATAGTCCTTTGCAGTCACATCCTTGTTTCCTTATACCTAACCATCTGTATCCACTATCACCCATCCATCTACCTATCCATGGTGTTTCCCTTGTCATGAGTATCTAGCATTAAGGCTATCCAAAATTCTTATCCAGTATCTTGTCTGTAGTATCATCCTAGCATAGCATCTGTCATCAGTATCATCTGGTCCATATTTGTTCCATATCTAATCCATATATATTCCATATCGTGTCTCATCTAATCCATATCTTAGGTCCATCAGGGTTCTCCTGAACTATGTTGCCTCTGCGTCGTCACGTAGGCAAGGCCATTTAGCAATGAGCCCCTGAGGCACTAGGTCAGTCCCTTAGGGTCCATCTCTTCATATCTATTTGTCATGTCACCCATAATAAGTTGATCCTTTATCTCAACTAGGGGCAACTCCTCGACCTGGTTACGGATTTGGATTCTTGAATGCCACTTGTTCTAAGAGGATACCAATAAAGGATTGTGATACCTTTCAACTAGACAAGCGCATGCAGCAAAGCAAGCTTCCCAAAACAAAAATCTTGGCACAAAACATCAACTTGTCCAAAGCAAAGTAAAAACATATACCAAAAACACTCAGACTAATTCTGTATCAATTATGGTAAAAAGACACATCTAATGCAAGAATGTTTTGTGAATAGGTTAACTTACGAAGTCTTGGATTTTTGTCATTATGTCTTCCTATGCTACTCAAGGATGCCAAAAGCTAGAGATGCTATGATGGGGGCATAATCTTTTTCTTTGTCTGTTGTTTGTGGATCAACCTTTAGTAATGTGATGACTTTTGTCTAATGACATGATCAGCAAAAGATCATTGAGGACTTTGGAGGTCTGAACATGAAAAAGGGTAATCCTTGTCTATTGAAACGCAAGAAGTACTCAGGTCATCTAGATTCAAGTTTAACTAGATTCTTGTATCAACTTGCTATATCAAAATCCATGTAAGGAATACTCGGGTCATCTCGGTCTAATTATACTTAGATGCTTGTATTTTCTTACAACATTTCAAAAAGAGAAAAGAAACAAAAAGTGCCTAATGATGAAAGCAAAACACTTGTGCTCTAATGATGGCAAAGTATCCACATCCATACCATATCCAAAAATCCATATCAACCATGCAATAAGAAAATCCTACAGTGTATCAAATGAAAGCCCATATTTCTTTCATCCCTTTTTCTTCCACCCATCTATATCATTTCTGTGTCGATTGAGTACATTTGGACATATCAAAAACATAGCATTGATATCATATCACATGAGATAGTCATTCACATGATTAAATCATTTTGCATACATAATAAGTGCATTAGGTCATCCACATACATTTGCATCTGTATATCATCTCAAAAATCAAAAACATAGACAAATACATATAGAGCTGCATAATCATAGCAATAGCATTTCACATCTGCATTAACATATCAAATCATCCTAATCCATCTAGTATGCATCACATTTACAAAGCATCATAAGATAGATTACATCCATAACATATAAACATAGAACACGTGCATATAGAGCATCAAAAAACTACATCATCATATAAACATAAAACCATGTCCAAATGTGTAATATATCAAAACATATGTGTCCATCTCTCAGAGTCATGTCATAAAAAGTATACAAAGTACAAAAAGATAGTGATACATGTCTCGGGGCAAAATAATACATAGTAGGCTATCTCAGCCATCAAAAATGTGTACATCAAGCCAACAATCGGTACAAGTGTCAAAAATCTAGCTAACCCTGCTAACGTGGAGCACTGCTCCCTGCACTGCCCTCTCCTCTATCACCCCCTGACTGATAGGGGCCTCTCACTGATGCCACAGATCAGGATCTACCTACCCTCTGTGATGCCCCAGACTGACTCTTGTAGCTAGACGCACGCTGGTCCACCGACACTGCCCTGTGGTATAATCCTCTATAATACTGAGTCTGAGCCTGCACTCTGGCAAGCTCACCCTGTACCTGGGCCAGCTATGTCTATGTCTGCTACACCTGTGCTACCAAAAAGCTTGAAGTACCATCTATACCCAAGGCTGTCACTACTGCATCTCTCTTCCCTCTGATCGCCTGCACACTCACCAGGGCTGCGTCTCACTCTCTGGAGATCTCAGATATCCATCCTATTTCTACCTCTCTCTGAGACTCTGCTGCTCTCAGGTGGGCCCTCAACTGCCTAACATAACCCTGTAACGCAACCATAGCCTGCTATTGTAGGTTAGACTGCAAGGCCTGTCTCTATCCCTATCCCTGCACCTGCTGCTGTGCCACCTGTTGAGGCAGCGACATCTGTCTCTGCTATGCCTGCTACTATATTGGCACCTACACCTGCCCTGCAGCCTGCGGTTGCACAACCTCCTGCTAACTCGAAGGTCCCTCCCCAGACCTCCTCCTCTGTCTCAGTCTATCACCTCCTCCTTCATCTCCTCCTCCATCTCCTCCTCTCCCCCTCCTCCGTCTCCTCCTCCTCCTGCCAACTCCACCCTCATTGTCTGAATCCTCCTCATCTATACGAGGAACCAACTCTCCAGGTCCTAAATATCTGGGAAATGGATGAGCCGTGAACCACTCCTCATAATCTAGCGTCATGCCTGCATCCACTATGTCCCTCCTCATAGGCCAAGCTGCATAAGGGATCTGATGAAAGTCTGCCAAGGCCTCCTCATACGATGCCATAAGACCCCACCTAAATCTCTTTGCATAGGTCCTCGCAAATCACACCTGCCCCTGTGGCCTACCCTGTACTCTACTAACAATCTGCCACTCTAATATGTACCTCATCCTGCCAATAAGCCACCGAGTCTGGAAATAGTATGGCAACTCATCAGCCTCATCCTCCCATACCTCACAATCTAGGTATGGGCGCCAGATAATTAGATCCACATTATCCAGCACCTATCTCCAATACTTGAGCTTTCCTAGCTTGTGCTGGGAAATCATGCCTGCATAACCATAGCTGTAGGGCTCACCTCTCTGCCTGTGAAAAAGACATATGGGTTGCGTGATAGCTATGTGCTCCCATAACCAAAACTGCAAAAGAGATACACCTACTGACAGGCTAGCCCCTCTGTGATACACAACCTAGTACATATCCCTATATAAGTGTACTAGCACGCACATATCCCATGCATATTGAGTCCCATCAGTAATCATGCTCTCCAGCACCCTCCCCCAGCCAGTCGGGAACCCGTGTGACCTCCTATTAGGGCATACTACGCCACCAATCAGTCCCGCCACTATCCCCGGGAAGTAGTCATAGCAGTCATGAATGTCCTGCCACAATATCACCTGCTCAACCAACTCTGGGTCATCAAACACCCGTCTACACTCAGCCAATCCAGCGTCACAATGTGACTCATACTCTACCAACTCTCCCTGAATAGGGAGGTGCAAAATCCTGTACACGTCCTCTAGAGTGATCGCCATCTCCACGATCGGTAGACAGAATGTCCCATCCTCGCTGTGGAATCACTCCACCACTACAGTCAACAACCCACAGTTCGCACGAACCTCAGGGATGAAGCAAATGTAATGACGACCGATAGCACCAAGAGCCTCATGGTCCAACTCTGTCAACATGTACCGCTGCAACAATGGCAAAGGGAACTGCTCTCGTGACATCAGGGTATCCCGAATATCCTCCTGCAACCAAGCAAAGCATAGTGTCAAAGAAATCCATATCCAAACAAACCTACTCAAAGTAATCAAACTATCTTATCATTGACTTAAAATATCAAATTAATCAAAACAACATATCATTTCTTGACTAGATTCTCAACAATGTCAGAGATCGCTTATCAATTGATGCATCGATCGAGGTGCCAATTGGGTTAATTTCATTAAGTCAATTGATTATCCTAGTACAAATGCACTGAACCAGGTGGCAAATGCACTGATTCATATCATTTGCACCACTTCACCATGAATGCGCTAATCTTTGACGTGTATGCGCCGTTCTAGCACATGCGCCGCTTATTGTGTCACATGCACAGTTCTACAATAGATGCGCCAATTCCTAGCCTATATGCGCACATCTATCATATGCACCATAAGATCTCTTAGATGTGTGACTTCGCAACATATGCACCATTTCAGAGCGCATATGCGCCAAACTGCAGTTCGGCACATCTGTCTTAGCTTTTTTTCCTAAGCATTTATTGACCTAATAAATGACTTTTAGCGAGCTTTGACGAACTACATACCGGTGGTCCTGCCTTAGGTGGCTGATCAAACCATTGAACTCACTCAAACTGATGCTCCTCACGTAGAATATCCATATCTCTGATGACTACTCTAGCTCTTCTACTCTCCTAAGCTCTTAAAGACCAATCAACTAAGGACAAGTGTGCAAATGAATAGAACTTGTGGACCCAGCTCCTATATATAGCAAGTGAACCATAGCTGACTGTGTGACAACTATGACTACTTCCCATATCTGTTCCTCCAAACCATGTCTTGTTTTTCTCCATCCTAACCTGTTTTCACATTCTTCTTCATGAGATTGTCCGTCTCACGCTTTCTGTCGTCTTCTCGTCCAATCTCCCGAGGGGGCATCCTATCGTTAAACTTGTACCATGGGCAAATTGGGGCATGTATCATTGTCAAAAATTATTATTCTTTGAAACAACGTGATAAAACACATTGCATCAAAGAGGGGCAATATGTATACACCTAAAAATGACATGACTCTACTTGAATAAATATTTTAAATATTTATTTCACATTCATATTCCTCTATCAATAAATTTATTTATTTATTTATTTATTTGATTCATTTCCTCCCATTTAATTAAATAAATTATGTTTATTTAATTAATTCCATCTATATCAACTTTATTCTTCTAAACAATTAAATAATTTTAATTATTTAATTAAATCATCCATTCTTCTAAATTTAAATAAAATGCAAATTTATTTAAATTAAAATCTCCAAAAATTAAAATATATTTAAATATTTTATTTATTCTTCCAAATTATCTACAAGTAATTAAATTTATTTATTTATTTATTTATGCTTTCTTATCTTCTAAAAAGTCTTCAATATCTTCTAAAAATAAATTCTTCTTGTCATACAAAAGCAAAAGCTGAGTTAACTGATTTAAAGCTATCAACAAAGCTCTTAAATTAGAAAAATATATTTTAATTTAAGAAATAAAAAATCATCCTCATCAAGAAAGCAGTTAACTCAACAAAACATCTTTTTGAATGACACATGTCCTTCTATTTGTGCACGTTCTCTCGAACATCTTCTACCATTGATCTTCTTATTTCTTCTCAACCATTGATCTTCTCCTTCTCAACTCTATAAATACAACCCTCTTCTTCTATTTCAGATAACAAAGATTTCAAGTAAACTTATGTTACAGAATCCATAGCACACCATTGGCACCCCCACTCTCACATCATTTATTATCCATCTCATATTGTGTTGAAGCTCATCTTCAACACAACAAGTATTCGAGTCATTTCTCCTTGTCATCTTGAGGAATCAAATAAGGAAGCAAGCTTCCTGAGGGCTACATTCATCACCAAAAGATCAAAAGAGAATATGCAAACAATGGAAATCGCGAGGTAACAAAGGTTGTAAGTATCATTCTTATTTTAAAGCTTTTGTTATTTGCACATTTCATTGATGTTATTGGGTGTTTTATAATTCATTTTATTATCCCATTTTACCCATTACAAGTATTATTTGATATATTTGATATCCATGCACAATTTCCAGTAACATTTTTGGCGCCCACCGTGGGGCGCCAGAAATGTTATGGGAAAATTGGGAATAATATCAAATGTATTAATAAAATCTAATAACTCAATAGAAATTGCAAATAAGAAAGATTTAAAACAAAGAATAAACTTTGCAAACCTTATTACTTCACGGATTCCATTGTTCGCCTAATCTTAATCGATCTTTTTATTGTATTAAAGCTCCTCTTCATTACAAGAAGTATCATAGCCATTTCTCCATTGTCATCTTGAAGAACAAAGCAAGGAAGTGCGCTTTCTGAGGGCTTCATTCACATACAAAGATCAATTGAGATTACACAAACAATGGAAGCCGTGAAGTAATAAGGTTTGCAAAGTTTATTCTTTGTTTTAAATCTTTGTTATTTCTAATTTCTATTGAGTTATTGGATTTTATTAATACATTTGATATTGTTCCTAATTTTCTCGTAATAGTTAGTCATGTCATTTGGGCTAACCAATGCACCGAGCACATTCAAGCGGCTCATGAACGAGGTATTGAAAGAATTTTTGGGAAGTTTTGTTATAGTTTATTTAGATGACATTTTGATTTTCAGTAAGACTTGGGATGAGCATTTGATGCATATCATAAGAGTTTTAGAGAAGCTGAGAGAGGAGAAATCATTGATTAATCTAAAGAAATGTAGTTTTACAAAGAAGGAGTTGGTATACCTAGGATTTGTTGTCTCAGAGGAAGGTCTTAAGATGGACCCAAAGAAGGTGAGGGCTATCATCAAATGGCCTACACCAAAGAGTGCTACAAAGGTAAGATCTTTTCATGGTTTGGCAAGTTTTTATAGAAAATTTATCAGGAATTTTAGTAGCATTTGTGCACCCCTAACTGAGACAATGAGAGGGGATAGAAAAGAGTTTAGATACATTGAAGTAGAAAGTCACAGAGCAACCTATTTTGGCACTTCCATATTTCAATAAGGTATTCCAGGTAGATTGTGATGCTAGTGGCAATTCTATAGGAGCTATTTTGAGCTAAGAAGGTAAGCTCATTGCCTATTTCAGTGAGAAGCTTAATGATGCCAAGAAAAAGTATTTTGTTTATGATTAGGAGTTTTATGCAATAGTTTAGGCTTTGAAGAAATGGAGACATTATTTGTTGCCAAAAGAGTTTGTTTTATATACTGATCATCAGGGTTTACAATATCTTAATAGTCAAGGAAAGTTAAACCAAAGGCACTTAAAATGGGTTGAGTTTTTGTAGAGTTATACTTATGTTTTGAAGCACAGGAGTGGGAACTCCAACAGAGTTGTAGATTCCTAAGCAGAAGGCAAAATTTGTTGACAAAAATGAAGATAGAGGTTGTTGGGTTTGATGAGATCAAAAGTTTGTATCCTAAAGATCCAGATTTTGCAGAGGCTTGGAAAGCTTGTTTAGAACTTGTTACTTTGGACAGGACAAAATGGTTGGATTTCATAATCCAAGATGGCATGCTATTTAGAGGAAGCCATTTGTGCATTCCGAGAAGTTCCATGAGAGAGAACCTGATTAAGGAGAAGCATAGTGGGGGATTAGTTGGACACTTTGGTTGAGATAAGACCATTGATATTATTGGTGAGCATTATTATTGGCCACAGTTGCAGCAAGATGTGAGGAAATTTGTGCAGAGTTGTAGAGTGTGTCAGATGGAAAAAGGAAAAAGTTAGAATATAGGGCAATATCAGCCATTACCTGTACCAAAGAGGCCATGGGATGATGTTAGTATGGATTTTGTTTTTAGTTTACTAAGGACACAGAGAGGACGCCATTCCATTTTTGTGGTGGTGGACAGATTCTTGAAGATGGCACATTTTATTCCTTGTAAGAAAACCAATGATGTTGTTCATATTGCAGAGTTATTTTTTAGAGAGGTGGTGCGACTACTTGGTCTACCTATGAGTATAGTTTCAGATCGAGATACCAAGTTTGTTGGTTATTTCTGGAGGACATTGTGGAAGAAGTTGAAGATGGATTTGAAGTTCAAATCTGCTCACCATCCACAAACTAATGGACAGATAGAAATGGTGAATAGGAGTTAAGCCCAAGGGATGGGATTTGATTTTACCGTGCAGGCAGAATTTTCTTACAACAATTCTATCAATAGGAGCACAAGTAAATCACCATTCCAGATTGTATAGGGGAGTAGTCCAAGAAATGCTTCAGAGTTAAGGAAGCTGGACAAGGGAGAAAAGACAAGTGTCAAAACTAAGGACTTTGTAGAACACCTGAAGAATTTGCATGAAGAGGTGAGAAAGCACATTAATAAGATGAATATTTAGTACAAGACTAAGGCATATCAGAAGAGGAGATATAAGGAGTTTCAGGTAGGAGATGAAGTCACGGTTCACTTGAGAAATGAGAGGTTTCCAATTGGAACTTATAATAAGTTGAAAATGAAGAAATTTGGACCATGCAAGATTCTAAAGAACCATGATTCAGGAATGCATATGAGGTAGAGCTGCCGAGTGGAATCAAAATTTCCCCTATGTTCAACATTGATGATTTAATAAAATATCATGAAGGTGGCACAGAGTTATGGACCAACAGAAGAATAGTGGAACATCCTGGCACCTACTTCAAAGAAGGAGGAGATAGAAGAAATCTTGGATAGCCATGTGGGAAGTACTCAGAATAGACAATATGAAGAATACCTGGTGAAGTGGAAAGGAAGGCCAATTGAATATTCTTCCTGGTTATCTAAGATAGAAGTTGATCGTTTGGGGTTTTCCTCAAACACCTGAGATGTGACAAGGTCACTTCTCAAAATTACCCTGGGTGTTTGATGTAGGAGCATCCAGTGGTGTAAGGGAAATCTTGCATTAGCCAAAAAAAGATGATTTAAAATCATTGATGTTGTTTTCATTTCTTTTCAAAATTTGTATTTCTCGTTCAATAATTGCTTGAATAATGATGTAGAACTTTCAATTTTTCCAAACTACTAAAAATAACAAACTATTATTTTAGGAAAGTTTGCATTTGGGCATGGATGGAAGAAAAAAAATTATAGGAAGCTCCGTAAATGAAAAATAAGACCTTTGGTGAAGGAATCAGGCAAAGAACATTTGTGGGCTAAAAGATATTAAAGTTTTTCGTTTCTCAAAAAACTCTTGAAAATTATTAAAAGTTAGGTTTAAGGCACTAAATTGCCCTGTACGGGCCTAAAAAAGGGGTAGAACTAGTAGAGCAAGTTCTTAGAGCATAGAGCACTCTGCAAGCTTTCTGACGATTCAAATGGTTCGTCAATTGGACACCCGGATCAAAAGTTATGGCTCCCGAAAGTTGACCTATTTTTGGAGGGAGATGAAAATTTCAAATTTTGGCTGGAGGCCGCCAAAAAGGGCTATTTATGACCATTTTTGTGAACCCTTGGCAGTAGTAGAGATAAGGGGGAAAGTGTACAGTCAAGAATAGATGGGAAAACAAAAACCCTAGTTGATTTGGGGTTACAAAAGGAAAAAGATTCCAAAGTCTTGAGATAGGAAGTTGTAATGTGTTGCAGCCTGTGGAGGATTCATCCTCTAATTGTATTTGAGCTTCTTTAATGTAATGAGTTGTCCAAAATCAATAAAAGAATATTATATTTTATGTGTGCAATTTTTTTTGTTGTGTGTTTTATGATTTACCCCCTTCATCAGTAAGGTTGGTTATTAGGACATATTATGTTTTTTTTGTCATACTTTGTTTTCTTTGTAAGTGGGCAACTTGTGTTGTGGTTAGGACGATCCCTTAGATAAGTAGGGATCTATCTCACAATTTTGATACTTGAATCAAGCCTATTTCAGCAAAAAATGAAGGTTATGTTTCTCTTGGTATTAGAGAAATGGTATTCGCCTAGTTCTTCCTTATAAATTTATTTTCGAAGAATATTATTGCAGGATAGTTGTAACCTAAGAGGTAGTTGTTATTCCAAATGGATAATTGATTTGGTTATCCTAATATATTGATAGAATGATCATGATGTCTTCTTTTTTTGGGCCATACCTTTGGTGGAATTAGGTGTACGGATGCTTGTATAATGGTTAGTGTTCATCCTAATATCATTGGCTATGCATGGGCCTAGTTGTTAGTATCTTTCTAGTATGTTACTTGTAATGTAAGTTGAGATATGTTGCATTTTTAAACTTTTTTTTGTCAAGTTTTCTGACATAATAATATTGAAATTAAGTGTTTTAACCTCCTTATGGCCTAGATTAGAGGGAATATTTCTTGTTCAAATATAGTCTAAACTTATTTTGTACCTTAAGTACATGTTGTTTAAGAAAAAACCTACAACCTAACCATGTTGAAAGTCTAACCGAACTACGAAGCCTTTGTGCATATGTATCCAAGGCCATCGAGGATGAGCCCCTGAGACATAGGTTCATCCCTTAGATTTTGACCCTTTACTATTTATTGCAATAGAATTCTAACACAGTTAATTAATTTTCGATGTGACTGACTCATTAATCGATTATGGTGGAATTTGTAACTTCACGTTAGTACAGGGATCAGAACAGGATAGGTTATCTGGGATTGATGCAAGGTAAAGTGAAAGTTAGAAGGTAATAGACATTTGATCTTTTCATATGGTTAAGGTTTAGATTCCTTACCTGTTAATCTAATTTTTGATTTTATTTGTTTGCTTGATGGATTACTTATGGAGATAACTTGAAAATTTATAAGAGAAGTTATATGTTTAAAAATATAGCCTTGAAGTGTACAAGGATGTCTTCTAGTAAGACTAAGATGGTATTTGATAATGGTATTTGTGTTACAATAAAAGTTGCATATTATAATTATGAAGTTCTGAATCGGTTGGAAACAAATTAGCAGATCATTCAATAGGTTTATTATTAATGTCTATTGTTAAGGTAAATGTTGCATGCTAGATGTCATCATTGTAAATGGGATTATGTTAGATTGGTGAACATTTTTATTTAAAAATGCAAGTAAATGGTGTTGTTAAATTAAATGGATTTTGGTTATATGTGAGATAGTTACTTAAATATAGACAATTGTGTGTGTTTGTGTTAAATGCTCTAGTGATATAGTTTGGGGCATTATAGTCATTGAGAATTTTTTATTTTACTTATATAGGAGATATATGCTAGCCTCGAAGAAACTCAAACTAGGTCTCTTGGAGACCTTTCAAACACATCCAACTAGTTTGGTTCACCCAATGGGCTAGGAGTTAAGACCCACCAAGTTACGGTACCAAAATTAAATAAATTCCTAGTCTTCTTTTATTTATGTAGTTAATGTTTCCTTATCTAATTATTCATTTCAACTTCCATGGAGGATAGAGTGTGGTGACTCTTTGGTTTCTAATGGGAAACATAATTTCCTAGTTTTAGTAAGTTTTCTAGTTTTATTTACAAAATTTATAAATTGTCTAAGTTAAAATCAATGAAGTAGCTTAGAAGGCATGCATCTTTTCCATGGATTTTTCCAAACTTGTATAAGTTCTCTCAATTTTGAACAAAATCCATATCTTGTTCAACTATAGTAATTGTTGTTGAATATTTCCTTGTTTGTCAATTACTAGTTACAATACATCTAGTCCCTCATTAGTGTATTATCTTCTAAATTCCCAACATGATTTGGATCATTTATGTTCATCCATTATTTCCTCAGGAGAAGAGCTCAACCATCATGTCATTTGGATTACACTTGACATTGATGGTTTCTTTGTTAGTATTATTAATGTGTATGCACCTAATGATGGTTTAGAAAAATGACATTATGGATATGGCTTGTTGAAAACTTTCCTTTCTCCACTTGGATTATTTCTAGTGGCATTAATACAATTGAGTCACCTAAGGATAAGGAAGTTACTTCATTGATTTTTTGGTGTGTTAGTGAGCATGAGGCTTATTATTATTTTAAAAACCATTAGAGGTTGCCAAACCTAGATTGTATCATGATTTCTGAGAATCATATGTTCCACTTTCTTGTTCATAATGGGTGATCAAGGAAAGTACATATGGGGATCATTATTTCTTATCATAGTACCATTATTTTCTAGCTTGAATGGGACAACAAGCCTTTTAAATAATGAGGATGAAGTTATTTCTAAATATGCCACTCATTTCTTGTAAAGGAGTTATCCATCTTGTTGCATAAGTGTGGAACATTAATCCACATACTTTAGTGGTTTCTATCTAGATCAAGTGTTGGAACACTATAATTTCTCACATCACCACATTTCTATGGTAGTTTGGTAAGAAAGTGGCAAGTAAATATAAAAGATCTAATAATGTGACTATCAAGGAGTTTATTACTATTTACACTCAATTGGAAAGCAACCCTTTTGACATCAACTCATGGAACCTCTAAACTAAAGCACAAGCTCAAGATTCTTGAATTCTATAGAGCCAAAGGCACTCAAATAATATCTCACCTTAATTGGTTTGTAGTCAGAGATAGAAATTCTAAATCTTTATTTATTTCAATCTCTATGAATCCAAAAATTTGTAACTAGATCAAGTCCATTCAATATGCTTGTGAAAATCTTACAACCGTCCTAGAGATATCCAGGACCTTTTTGGAATACTACAAGTTGGGTTTTCAAGAATTGGAAGAAACCAACAATGCTCAAGTAAGATCAAGCTCCACAAAAATGTCTAAATGTTGTCTCTTCCAGGATGAGCCTCTACTCAAGTCACTTGTGACTCACCTCACTTTGAACAAGCTATGTTTAATGATTATGTAGGTGGTTAATGGGAAAGAACCTAGCTTGGATGGATCTCTTTATGCATTCTTCAAGGCTACATAAAACTTTACTAGTCTTGACCTTCTCTAGGTCTACTAGCCAACATCAAGTTCATCCCCAAGTTGGAGATCTAGATCTTATAATTAATTGGCAATCTATCACTTTGGTCAATTTTTATGACTATAATAACAAAAATTACATACCTTATCATTCATTTTACTATGTTTTGCATTCATTTTAATGATCCCCTTTAGTATGTGTTTAACCCCTATTTAGCCCCTTATTTAACCTTAACTTTCCCTTATACCCCTTTCTTTATCCCTATATGTATGTGTTTCCCCTTTCTCATGTGTTCCTACCATTTTTTATCCCCTATTTACACTTATCCATGTGATTTTTATTTCTATGTGTATGTGTTCCCCCCTTTCAATGTATTCATACCCCTTTATGTAAGCCTTGTTTACATTTCCCATGCGATAGTTATCATTTCCTACATATCGGTTAATGTTTGTGGCTTCCACCTATGTGTAGTGAACCTTTCCTATGTTTTCCTCTAATATCACACCTCATGGATTAAATTGACATATAATCACCATTTTTATTTCCCCTTCATCACCTTAGATTCCCTTAAGAAATTGAGCCTCCTCGGGTGAAGGGTCGATCCTACCCCTGTGATGTATTTTCTTATGGGTTAGACCTTGGCTCTTATTGACTTAAAAATTAAATTATAGGCTTTTTAATGCTAACCTAATAGGTGTCCATTCTTCACTTGCCCAAAAACTTATAAAAATCAACAAATAGACCTCTTCTATCTCCCATGTTAACACTAAAAGCTAGCATTTCTCTTCTATTTCCTCTCTTTGAGCCAAATATCATCTTGCATTATAGTTCTTGGAACCTTGCATCTTTGAAGCATTGTTGGAGTATCACTTTGGATCTTTGCAACAAAACTTTGGAGCCTTATGGATGTTAGGGTAAGTGTTTTGGTGTTTCTAGCTCTTAATTTCCCTTATTATCATCATGTCACTCAATTTTCCCTTCCATAGCCATTACGTTTGACCCGATTTCTACCCAATTCTCCTAATTCCCATTCTCATCTCATCCCTCTCCATTTCCAAGCCTTTTTTCCTCCTATTTTTTCCCATTTTTACATCTTCATTTCTCTCCCTCTATCTCACAATCTCCCTTGTATCTACCTAGGGTTTGACTTTTCACACTTTTAGTTATCATTATTATTATTTATATGTGATCTATATTTTTTCCATTATCATATGCATTTGGACTTTGTATGAATACCCACAAGGGGGCTCAACAAGGTAGGCTCTCCTTCAATATTTCCATTTTACAAGGTTTTCATTGCAAAAAGTGACCTTGTGGTGATTAATGGAAAAAATTGTGCAGATATGATAAGTGTGATAGAATGAAGAAATCCTTAGAATCTCATGACAAACCTCTCTAGAAATTTTTAGGCAATTATAAGCATTAGTCTAACCCACCCCTAGTTTATCCTACCCCTTATGGTGCCTCAGTTTTTCTTAGAGATCTTTGACTTTATAGCAATACATGCGAGCATATGGCCTTGATTTTCTTTATGTGGCAATTATAAGAATACATGCAAGCATATGGCCTTGATTTTCTTTATGTGACTTAATATTATTGGTTGCATGGTTAAAACCTTATCAAGTCACTGGGAACCATATTTATATGAGATAAACAATATTTTTTGGTTGATTATATGAAATTTGAAGAGTTGAAAGAAGCTATCAGAGGCTCATCAAGGTTAATGTTATTTTTTGTTAACAAATTGATTGGCTAATGACTCAAAAATTGTGATTTTGTGAATCCTAAGCATGTGTGTTGATGGGTAGGGTTGAGGTTAAACCTATCCTAGTTGCTCTTAGATGTCTTGAAATGTTTTATGTTTAGTACCTGTGTTGGCTCAAGAGTTCATTTTCCTTTTTGGTCTATTCAGCCCTAAAGCCCTAACCCATAACTATATTTTTGTGCTAGTGCTTTTTGTGAAACTTATTTATGTATGGGTTGTACATATGTATGTATGTATGTATATTTTTCAATATTTATAAATATGTAGTTATATTTATATATGTATCTATATGACTCATAGATAAATGTGTATGGAATAATAGATGTCTATTATGGTTTAAATCTAATCTTAGGTAAAGTTTTATCTAGGTTGCAACATGTTAAGTGGTTAGTAGGCTAGTTGTGTGGTAGATGTTTTTAGTCTATTCTCTAATGTTAGTTTAGTTTTCCACCTTAGGTCAAACTTGGGTAGGGAGTTGGTTGGTCCATGGTTGGGATTCTCTACTACAAATTTATCCTCTCTTAAGTATTTTGGGGATTTTATCCCTATTCATGTTGACAAAAATCTTTCAATTTGGAATGCTTGATTGGAGGAACATTTTAGTTTTTTTTTGCATTTTGTTCCCTAGAGATATTTTGTAAAGGAAGGTTGTAATTTAGTATTTCATGTATTTATATTTTTGCATAGCTAGTATTGATATTGATTTAAAGGCAAAATGTGATATATATATAGTCAATGAGAAACAAAAGGATTGTTCTACAACCAAGCAAAATGTTATAGTTTTTCTACTATTATGGAATATCTTTTCCCTCTCATTTTCCTAAGATGGTCTTCTCTCTCTTTTCCTTTGGTGTTCTTGTTTGTGATGGATTTTCATTCTACATTTTTCTTTAGGTGGGTCTAGGTTATTTTTATTGTTATCTATTTAATTTTATAGAGGCCAAAAAATCTCACAAGCATTCTATAGATATTAATAAAATATTTGTCTCTATGGAAAATCATTGAAAACATTTTCCAAATAGATGTTCAATTATGCATCTAACCATCACTCATGTTCCTCTACTCAAATATTTAGTAGATTCTATTAAAATAATCTTGAAGTCAGCACCAAAGTTGGATGGACTCTCTATATTATCCAACTAGATTCTTGAGTAATCAAAATAAATATAAATGAACCTATCTTGTTAAGTGTGTTAATTTATACCCCTAATAAAAGGGTTGTTAAGATGAAATATGATAAATAAAAGGGGTGTTTTCTATAGGCATGTTGTATTAAATTAAATGTTGATGGAAGTTGTAGGCTAAATATAGGAGCCAAAAGGGTAGGTAGTCTTGGTTGTTAGTGGTTGGAGAGTCTCAATTTTGATTTATCTTAGTTTTTGGTTTAAATAACATGGTTTATGCCTTATTTATATGAAGTGGATTGCTTTGAGTGATATCCTTCAACCTCTCTATGATCATCATGAAAATGAAATCTCAACTCTTAATCACTTCCATACTAGGAAATCAAATACCATGCCAAATTAATGTTTGAAAATATCACAAATAATATCCACAACCATATAAAGTGATTTTAATATTGATGTATTTGTTACATACAATGAGAATCTCACTAAGTGTTGATCTCCTTGGAAAATTATGACTAAATTAAAAGTGAATGAAAAATGGTGGACACTTAAACATAATCCTAAATCCCCTAAACAACTTCCAAATTAAACAATGAAAGGATAAAGTGTTGTCTTACCTATGGACACTTAAACAATGAAAGGATTTAATTTATCTCAAAATTATGGGAATTAATTCCATTCTTGTTTTCTAATACATCCAAAATAGGGGAGAACTAGGAGGAGGGGCAGCCTTGGTTAGGGTAGAGAATCCTAAGCATAGTGTTGGTGATAGAGGGAATGCTCATATGGTCCACAAAAGGCACATCTCATTGATTGTTGTAAACTAGAACTCTTTAAAATCTAAATTGGACACATTTTTGCTCTCCTATGAATCTCATTTTTCTCCTCACATTGGTTTTCCTCATCTATACCCTTCTATCGTATTCATTTAGAAGACAAATTCTTCCTCCTCTTTCCTCTAGGTTAGTCTTTACTCCTTGTCATATGTTCCTATTGGTGGTGGCTCTTCACTTTCCATTTTTCTCCAAATGGTTTTAGAGATTTTTTTTCTTATTCTATGTTAAATTTCACAATAGCCAAAACAATTGACAATGATTATAGATATCCTAATAAAGATTTTTCATTTATGAAGAAACCATTCAAACTGACTTCTAGAAAGACATTCAATTGTGTATCTAAATAACCCTCTTATACCTCAACTCAAACCTATAGTAGAATCTATTGAAACACTATTGAAGTCTAGCTTCAAGGCTAAATGGAATCTCAATACTTAGCCCATAGATATAGTGGCTAGAAGGACCTTTATAGTATGGAAATATTGGGTTTAACACAATATCCAAAGAATATTATAGTTGCCCAAGTTTTCAATATTATCCCCTTTCCCTAAACCAAGGATACCCATTCTTGTTACTCTATTTTTGAAATTCTATTACCATTAGAAACGTTAATCAAGCATGGATAATTAATCTCTTCAAGTATACTAGTTAAATGCTAATGATTATATTCAAGAGTTAGAAACCCATTTTTTTTAAGACAATGACACAATTAAAGAGTTCCTTATCATTAATACATTTCATTCTAATGTTAGTTCTTTCATCCTAACTAAATTATAATGATTCCAAGCACACTCATGAAACATCTACTATGAAATTCAAGTTGGAAATACTAAATTTGTGTACACAATATCAAAATAACTTCATAATGTCACTACAAAAAATCTATTGGGTAAGGGAAATTAGTTAATAGAATTTAACCAACCACTCAAACTTGTTTCCAACATAGATGACCTTAAAAATAAACTTATTATATCTATAGGGTAGTTATTCATATGTATCCATGACATTTTCATTCAAAGAACTCATGTTGTTGAGATGGTTGAAAACTCATATTAGGTTTATTACCAACCTATTCATTAAGGACATAATGCAAGACAAAGGTCCCTATCTCGTAGTTTATGTTGAAAAGAATCCATTAATTTCTATCAATATGTTGAAAGGTAGATAATTTAGCTTTCAGCCAAAGGATTTTAATGCACGTAATCTTTAATGGGCTTGTCTCTTTTATCTTTTTATTATGTTTTGGGCATCTTTAAAAAGGAGGTATTCCCTTCATGACCTCTACTATCAATTGATCTAGTTAGACGTCATTTTCAATTATTGCATGTTCAAAACTACTTGTCACAAATAATTGTTGTTAATTTTTCTTAGACATATGTATCAATTCTTGAGAAATATTTGAGGATGTGTAGTTTTACTAGGGCTACTTGGGTTATCCTTTGAATAAAGATCTATATTTTAATGGAACATTTGAAATTTTTCATATTCCTTCAGTGTTAATTTAGTGTGTGTGTGTGTGTTAGGTGTGAAAAAGGAGAATGATGACAACTAGAATTCACACTAGATCAAACCCTTTTCCATATAACATTCAAGGACAAGGCTGAGCCAAATCATTACCAAATGAAGGTGACTCAGCTACTGACCTTGTGCTTAGGTATGTTATAGATGGATCAAATTTAATTTAGCCTTTTTCTCAAACCCTAGGTTAACAATGTATTAAACCCTAGTTTTACAATGATTTGCTTATAACGGAGAAAATATGACAGAAACCCAAAAACCAATTGCATAGGGATGGTCAGAGGGATGATAAAACCTATCTCTGTAAAGAAGAAGTGTTAGAGGACATTGGTGGTACCAAAATTATCCTCAAAGATCTCTCGATAGTGAAATTTCTATACCAGCTAATTGAGTCACTGATGAAGTTTAGAGATCCCAGATATGGGGGTACAATGGACTTGGGCAGTACTGAAATCATCCTTGTTGAAATCAAACTTTGAAACTATCTTCAGATCTTGAAACCCTGATCTTCACACAGTCTTCCTATAGCTTTGTATTTTCCAGATCTCACTCCTATAACCTACACACAAGAAGATAATAAGGGGTTTGGGGGTTATGGTGTTTAGAGACTTGCCTCAATCAAATCCTGGGATAGATTCAAGCTTACCAACACCGTTGAATGATAAAGAGTGTGTGCCCTCGTGGGGGCAAAGGCTGAAAAACAATGATAATGATATAATTCAAATGATAAGAAACACATAATGATATCACTTATGTGATGATCCCTTAGAATGATGAAGATCTTTCAACTCCTAAGGTGGATAGATGATAGCTTCATACCTGGAACAAACACACAATAACAACACACCAATTTACGCTAAAATCACAATGAATGATCTTACTTGCTTTCCTTCAATATCTCAAGCAATCTATCTCTATCTATGTTCATAATGAATTCAAAAGCACACTTATATATGCTTTCTCGTTAATAATCATCAAATTAAACCAGAAGAGTTGACAAGGAGGAACTTTGAGAAAAGTGTTAAGCCAATATAACCTTAAATTAGACCCAACCTAAAAGGGGGGACATGGGTGGTACTACCCATGTCCATCAGCCCTATTTAGGTCCAGGATAAGGTAAAGCATGGGGCCCATACTCCAATTTCACTTGGGTGCTGGGCAATTTTTCATCGAGATGAACATTTAGAATGTATAATGTAATAAATGGGACCTAGGAGCTAAACAAGGAAGTAAAAAGATAAGTGGACACTTTTTACTCCATAACATTTAGCCCCCACTTTAATGTGTTTATGATCTTATGGTCAATACATGTATTAAAGTACAGTTGAAAACACATCAATCACATCAAACACTAGAGTGAAGACACACCCTAAGTTTGGAAGACCATCTCTAGCCCCCAAGCTTAGGAAAACATAAGAAAACACTTAACAAACATGCAAAACATAGAGAAGACAGTAAAGAAGCATGCAATACACGGAGAAGACATGAACCCAGTCCCTTAATACACAAGGTATACACAGAGAGAAGACATGATTAAATAGTTATACAACCCTAACTAGGCGATGGGGGGAGCTCATCACTAGGTGCCACCATCAAAGCACACAAAACACACAGCATGGGGGGAGCTCATCGCTACGTGTCTCCACAAAACATGTAAAACACATGGCATGGGGGGAGCTCATCACTACGTGCCTCCACAAAATATGTAAAACACGTAAAACACATGGAATACACACAGGAGACACGAGTACCGTAGAGTGCGTCATCAACCCACTATATATCTTATACAAAGAAAACATGGGTGAGAGGGAGGAGCTCATCGCTATGCTTCGTTATCTAAAACATGCCAAACACACCTGACGGTTGAGCTATGCTACCACAACCACCAAAAATGCTTAAGGGTGAGTAACTCAAGACCCAACCCCACCTCTCGCGAGAGGACTTTTTCAAAACGATGTGCAACCAACTCAAGGGAAGATACAATCCCACCTTCCACAGAATGGATTTCAAAAGCATGCAACCCCACCTGCATCGCAGAGATGCCTTACAATGAAAAATAAGCATGCACACAAAGTATACGACCCCACCTGCGTCACAGAGATGCCTTACAGTGAAAAGGAAGTATACACAAACACACAAAACAAAGTATATAATCCCACCTGCTTTGCAGAGATACCTTACGGTTAAAAGAAAGTATACGCAAACACAAATTATCACAATGTCTAATATATCCAAGCATTTACCACAATATATGCCCCCATCTTAAAGTGGTTGGTCCCACTTTTCGGTAGCAATCACGTTTAAGGTAAGGTTGAAAACACATAAGGGAACAAGGAGCTTTCACAAATCCCATGCCCCAAAGTGACATGTGCTTACAATCACCATCAAGATAGAAACACATCAATATCATTTGCTAACAACCATTGATGAATAATAAGTTTTGGTTAGAGAATCTATTCTAAGATAACAACCAAATCATTTCATGAAACTGATACAGAAATAAGGCAACATGTTGTTCAAACAAACCAAGGCTATAGTTATGGGTTTGGAACCAAGTATATCCATAAGGTTATACTTCGGGTATCTCAGAACTAAGTGTAGCTACAAGGTGAGACAAAAGGAATTCAAAGTGCATAGAAGCAGATTTAGAGTATTGCAAAGGCTTGTTACAACAATTTCATAATACAGTACATATTCACATCACAACACAAAGTGATTCTACTAGTCAAACGTCAGTAAAAAATTACCCCCATCTTCATATATGGACTAGGTCCATTTTTGTTTTCTTATTTAGGGACACATGGTCCTTATCAGAAGTGTATTTTTTTTGTCATTCGTCGACTAGTAGAGCCACAAGTACAACGAAAGAATGAAATCATGAAAAATGAGAGGATACAAAAGTGACTTAAGGTCACAACATGGGAAGATGCCCCCAAGGCATCCTCCACAACATTATGCCCCTAAGGCACCACATGTTACACATATGGTTCCTAGGGTTGTCATTGATGTCAACATTATCCCTAGGTTGTCATTCATGCTAACACTATCATGGAGGTCTGATGGTGTTCATGGTTGGATGTCATGTGCAGAGAAGGTATAGCTCATGGTTGGATGTCATGTGTAGAGAAGGTATAGTTCATGGTTGGATGGCATGCCCCATCCAACAGAGAAGATATAGTTCATGATATTGAATATAATGAGATTACTAAAGTTCAAGGTTGGATGTCATGCTCTGATCAATGCAGAGTTAAGTATGAAGTAATATTAATATGGGAATTAGAAGAACTAAGATGATCAAATGAGTTTCTAATATTGAGAAGATGTTACTGATGGCCTAAAGCATGTATGTTCCAAGTGGTGCAGGAGCACCCCACGAAGACTAGAGTCTTATGCATTTTATGCATTTTCTATATTTAATGTAATAAGGTCTGTTTGACCAGACTGGTCATTGGTGTTTGTAATTCAATTTTTTCTTTGTAGTCCCTAGGACACTTATCGAGCTGTCATGATAAGGTTGTTAATTGTTAAGAAGTTTGTTGGTTGGTTATCTCTCCGAGCTGCTTGGAATTGTCTCCTAGCTGCTGGGAATCAAGTCAGTACTACTGTTGGCATGTAGTTAAATAGCTCAGCTCAAATTGATTTCAGACATAGAAGTGAAGAGATAGAGCAGAGGTTAGACAGAGCACTAACTGTGAAATTGTGAAGTCAGATATCTGTATGCAATTCTGAAATAATAAGATCCTATTTTGTGTTGTTTTTCTAGTTTTCAAATTCACGGTGTAATGATTTTTCTGCTTTGGAATCGATATGGGTTCCTAACCCATTCCACCGGTTGGATTACTTCATAATCGGTGGAATGGCTATATATATAGATCTATGTTTTGTTTTCCTATATCACTCATGTCATGTTTGCAAGATCATTTGTAGCATGCTAAGATGAACCCTAGCATCCTCATGTGCTAGGTTGTTAATATTAGAGAAAATGTATGTTGGTAGAGAAACAATTTGGCGAAGTCGCGCGGGTTTTAGTTATACAGATCGGTGACACAAACAAAATAAATTTCTATGTTTGAACCATTTTTAAGGATCCCATGGACTTCCAGTTCAACGGAGTCAATAGGTAGTCCATCGGGTTCACAGTTGATCAAGATCGGGCAGAAAGGTCTTTGTTTGAACCTTTGGCGAAAGGTTCAATAGTTCATCTATCTATCAAGTTTGTTTTAGTTCGATGAAAGCTTATAAGAAGCTAAGTAAAGCTCTGAAGGAATTCTTAAGTGTTGGGTTGAACCTTTGAACTGGTTCAACGGTTCAAGGGTTCCACGGTTTAATCGAGTGTTGGTTCAGAGGCCCCGCGGAACGACGAAGGTGGTAAGGATTAGTATTGATCATTGAACCACTCATTGAACCAGTTCAATGGTTCAATGGTTCAATGACTCCAACAGGTTCAACGATGAGTAATGGTTCAACAGTTCAGAGAACCATAAGTTCAACAGTTCAATATGTCGATCGCGACAGTCTCGCCGAGAGCGCAAAATCTATGAGCCAACAAACTGAGGAAGGAATTCGGCGTAACAGGGTTTAAGCCCGCCGATAAGAATGGGTTTTGCTGATGAAAACAACATACACAGAAAATTGTATGTCAGCAGCCATTGACTGGTAATCAGTTTTTTGACTCTGCTGCCCGCTCTGCATCATAGTGGTATCAGAGCAAAGGAGTACCCTTTGGGAAGAAGGAGAAAATAAAATGTCAGATGGAGAGGGATCAGAAGAGTTCCCAGCAAGGATGACCAATGCTGATTTGGTTGTCCTGGTAAAGAAGCAAATTGCAGAGAGTAAAGCAATTAGTGCTCAGAATCAGGAATTGAAAGATGAGTTGGAGAAGTTGAGGGACAAAGTAGGAAAGGGAAAGGAAGATTCTGGTGAACGAGATAGGGATGAAGAGGAGATCCCTAGGCAGGAAGAGATAGAGGTTCCTATAGACCAGAGACCCTTACTTAATGCCCTCAAATCCATGGAGCGAAGGACCATGGATATGAAAATAGACCTGCTAGTGTTTGCAGGAAAAATAGAACCTGATTCAGTGATGGAGTGGATAGACTCCTTGAACAATTTCTTTGAAATAGAGGAAATACCGGACCACCAAAGAGTGAAGATAGCTCAATCCAAGATGAAAGGAGCTGCACTAACCTGGTGGAATTTCATCCAAGATGACAGGGTGAAAGAAGGAAAGAACAGAGTTGCTACGTGGAAGAAGATGAAGGCTTTGGTGAAGGAAGCCTATGTTCCATTGGATTATAACATCCAGTTACATAAGAGGAGACAAAATCTGAAGCAGAAGGAGTTAGATGTCAGTGCATACACTAAAGAGTTCATGAAACTCTGTCTCAAGACAAAGGTGAGGGAGAATGAGGAAGAGAAGGTAGCAAGGTATCTCAATGAGTTGAGATTTGCCATCCAAGAAGACCTAAATCTGCATAATCCAGATACAGTTCAGAAGTGCTACCAATTAGCACTCAAAGTGGAAGAGAAACTAAAGAGAAGACAAGAGCAGAACAATAGAGGAAGAGGAAGATAGCAAAGAGGAGGAAGAAGTCCTTTCAGAGGCAGAGGAAATGGATTTGGATTCCAAGGTGAGACAAATCAAGAGAACGCAAGGGAGACAATAGTCAAACTCAAAAGGGCAGTTATGACCAAAAGAGAAATTTTAGGGGCAGAAGACCACCATTCAGAGGGAGATTTCAGGGCAAAGGAGCTATTAGATGTTACAATTGCAATCAGGAAGGCCACATAGCCAGTAGATGTCCAGAAAAAGCAACAAGTTTAGGGGGAGAAAGGAGGACAAATCTGATCCAAGAATCTGATTGTCAGAGTGCGACAAGCTCCAACACTTATCAAAATGTGAATGATATTGTCAGATATGGGTATCCTGAGATAGGAGAAGCCTTGATGATCAGGAGAGCAATGGCCACTATGAAGGTACCTGACAGAGAACCCCCACAGAGAAAGCCTCTTTTCAAAACTACTTGCAAGGCAGGAGGAAAGGTATGTAAAGTTCTGATTGATTCTGGATCTACTGAAAATTTTGTGTCTGTTGAAATGGTAGAAAAACTTAAGCTTAGGAGACTACCACATCCTTGCCCATACAAGGTCTCATGGCTCACTCAAGGTCAACAAACAGTTGTGGAAGAACAGGTTTGGGTAGAGTTTTAAATAGGCCCATACAAGGATAGGTTACTGTTTGACATAGCTCAGATGGATGCTTGCCATTTCCTACTTGGAAGACCATGGCAATATGACTTGAAAGCACAACATGATGGAGTTAGGAATACCTATTCAATCACCAAGGATGGTGAGAAGACACTGTTACAGCCATTAATGGAGAAGGAGGTAGAATCAAAAGGAAAGGAAGTCAAGGTGATGATGGTAGAAGGCAAATAGTTCATGAAGGACATAGTAGATGAAGGAGCAGTTGCATATGCCCTCATTCCATGCCTAAAAGTGAATAAGAAGCAACAGCAAGAAGTCAAGGGAGAGAAGAAGCAAAGGTTCATAGACCCTGTTGTCCAAGAATTATTGGACAAGTAAAAAGGCATCATCTCTGATGGAATGCCAAGATCCCTACCACCTATAAGGGACATTAGTCATTGCATAGATCTAATCCCAGGATCTACACTTCCAAACAAAGTAGCATACAAGCTTACACCAAAGCAAAATGCAGAGGTAGCAAGGCAGATTGAGGAATTGTTGGAGACAGGCCTAATTGGCAAAAGTTTAAGCCCATGTGTAGTACCGGCTATACTTGCACCCAAGAAGGAAGGCACTTGGAGACTTTGCACTGATTCAAGGGCTATTAACAAGATCACAATCAAGTATAGGTTCCCCATACCTAGGATAGAGGATTTGCTTGATTGTTTAGGAGGTGCCAAATATTTCACAAAAATAGATTTGAAAAGTGGCTATCATCAGATCAGGATTAGGTCAGGGGATGAATGGAAAACAGCATTTAAAACAAATGAAGGATTGTATGAGTGGAAAGTCATGCCTTTTGGTTTGTCTAATGCACCTAGTACTTTTATGAGACTGATGAATGAGGTCTTGAGAGAATTTATAAGTAAATTTGTCATAGTATATCTAGATGACATTCTAATTTTTAGCAATACAAGGGAAGAACACCTCAGACACATAGATTTGGTTCTCAAAAGGTTACACAAAGAGCAGTTAATGATCTCACATGGTAAACTGAAAATGAATCAAGAAAAGGTAAGTGCCATACTGTCTTGGCCAACTCCTAGAACCATGAATGATGTCAGAAGTTTCCGTGGGTTAGCAACTTTCTATAGGAAGTTTATAAGGGGGTTTAGTCATATCTGTACACCCATGCTCGACACCATAAAAGAAGGACAGAAGTGCAGATTTACTTGGACAGAAGAAGCAGGTGATTCATTTGAGACATTGAAGAAAAAGGTGGCACAGTGGCCAGTCCTTGTACTGCCTGATTTCAATAAAATCTTTCAGGTAGAATGTGATGCAAGTCACATGGCAATCGGAGCAGTACTCAGTCAAAAAGGTAGGCCTATTGCATTTTTTAGTGAGAAACTAAATGATGCTAAGAAAAGATATTCATCATATGATTTGGAGATGTATGCTCTAGTCCAGTCACTCAAGAAGTGGAGGCATTAATTGATGCCAAAGGAATTCATAGTGTTTACAGATAATCAGGCCCTTAGTTTCATAAACAGTTAGGAGAAACTGAACCATAGGCACATGAAGTGGGTGGAGACTTTACAAGCTTTCACTTTAACACTCAAGCACAAGAAAGGGGTCAAGAACAAGGTAACAGATGCTTTAAGTAGGAGGGTTCTAACAATAAATCAGATCCAGTTGGAAAGTGTTGGTATTGATTCCTTAAAGACTATGTATGAGGATGATGAAGACTTTGGAGAGATCTACAAAGTGTGTACTTCTTTTAAAGACAAATATCATGTTGACTATTCTGAATTCCTGATACAGGATGGATTACTTTTCAAAGGTGGACAGTTGTGTATTCCATGGTGTTCTATGAGGCTGAATATTATTAGGGAGAAGCATTGTGGGGCTATGGCAGGACATTTTGGTCTAGATAAGACTCTGGATCTTGTAAAGAGACATTACCATTGGCCTAAGTTACAATCATAGGTGAGGAAATTTGTGGAAGCATGTGTGATATGTCAGAAAGCAAAGGGGAGATCCACTAATGCAGGCTTGTATCAGCCACTACCCATTCCTTCTAGGCCATGGGAGAGCATCAGCATGGATTTTGTGTTAGGTTTACCTAGAACAAGGAAGGGATATGATAGTGTTTTTGTGGTAGTAGACAGATTCAGTAAAATGGCACATTTCTTGCCATGCAAAACTACTTGTGATGCTTCATATGTTGTAGACCTATTTTTCAAGGAAATAGTGAGGATACATGGATTGCCATTGAGCATAGTCTCAGATAGAGATGTGAAATTTATTGGTCATTTTTGGAGGACTCTTTGGAAGAAGCTTGGTACCAATTTATCCTTCTCATCAGCATATCATCCTCAAACAGATGGGCAGACTAAAGTGGTCAATCGGTCATTGGGAAATCTGCTCAGATGTTTGACAAGGTAGCATGGAGAAAAGTGGGATAACATCCTATCACAGGCCAAATTTTCCTATAATGACACCATCAATAGAAGTACAGGGAAATCACCTTTCCAGGTGGTGTATGGTACTCATCCAAGAGGTATTTTGGAGTTAAGAGATTTACCTACAGGAGAGTCTATTAGTGCACATGGAGAAGCTTTTGTAGCAGCAATCAAGGAGGTGCATGATCAAGTCAAGACCCAACTCCAGCAAACTACATTGAAGTATAAAGAATATGCTGACAAGAAGAAGAGAGATGTATAGTTTGATGTTGGAGATTTGGTGTGGGTTAATTTGAAGAAGGAAAGACTCCCAAAAGGAAAATATACTAAGCTCATGTAGAGGAAGATTGGACCATGTTAGATTCTGAAGAAGTGTGGACAGAATGCTTATGAGATCCAACTTCCTTCTAATCTTGGATTGTCACCTATTTTCAATGTATGTGATTTAACTCCATACAAGCATAATACAGATGTCGAACAGGAACCATTGTAGGATGCAGTAGATGATGATATTCCTAAGCATGATCCACCACAATTACAGAAGATTTTAGATTCAAGAATGGCCAAGAAGACCAGGAACAAAGAGTATCTGGAATACTTGGTGGCTTGGCAAGAGAAACCTGATTCAGAGGTAGTTTGGATGACTGAAGAGTAGATCATCAAACAGGGTGTAGATCTTCAAGCTCTCATCTCAAGTGGACTTGAGATTTCTTCTCTCGGGGAGTATGGTGCAAGAGCACCCCACGAAGACTAGATTCTTATGCATTTTATGCATTTTCTATATTTAATGTAATAAGGTCTGTTTGACCAGACTGGTCATTGGTGTTTGTAATTCAATTTTTTGTTTGTAGTCCCTAGGACACTTATCGAGTTGTCATGATAAGGTTGTTAGGTGTTAAGAAGTTTGTTGGTTGGTTATCTCTCCCAGGTGCTTGGAATTGTCTCCCAGCTGCTAGGAATCAAGTCAGTACTACTGTTGGCATGTAGTTAAATAGCTCAGCTCAGATCAATTTCAAACATAGAAGTGAAGAGATAGAGCAGAGGTTAGACAGAGCACTAACTGTGAAATTGTGAAGTCAGATATCTGTATGTAATTCTGAAATAATAAGAAGATCCTATTTTGTGTTGTTTTTCTGGTTTTCAAATTCACGATGTAACATTTTTTCTACTTTGGAATCGATATGGGTTCCTAACCCATTCCACTAGTTGGATTACTTCATAATCGGTGGAATGGATGTATATATAGATCTATGTTTTGTTTTCTTGTTTTGCTCATGTCATGTTTGCAGGATCGTTTGTAGCATGCTAAGATGAACCCTAGCATCCTCATGTGCTAGGTTGTTAATATTAGAGAAAATGTATGTTGGTAGAGAAACAGTTTGGCAAAGTCGTGCAGGTTTTAGTTATACAGATCGGTGACACCAACAAAAGAAATTTTTGTGTTTGAACCATTTTTAAGGATCCCATGGACTTCCAGTTCAACAGAGTCATTAAGTAGTCCATTGGGTTCGCAGTTGATCAAGATCAAGCAGAAAGGTCTTTGTTTGAACCTTTGGTGAAAGGTTCAATAGTTCATCTGTCTATCGGGTTTGTTTTGGTTCGATGAAAGCTTATAAAAAGCTAAGTAAAGCTCTGAAGGAATTCTTAAGTGTTGGGTTGAACCTTTGAACCGGTTCAATGGTTCAAGGGTTCCACGGTTTAATCGCGTGTTGGTTCGGAGGCCCCGTGGAACGACGAAGATGGTAAGGATTAGTATCGATCGTTGAACCACTCATTGAACCGGTTCAATGGTTCAATGGTTCAACGACTCCGACAGGTTCAACGATGGGTAACGGTTCAACAATTCAGAGAACCATAGGTTCAACGGTTCAATCTGTCGATCATGACAGTCTCACCGAGAGGCTCAAAATCTATGAGCCAACGGACTGAGGAAAGAATTTGATGTAACAAGGTTTAAGCCCACCGATAGGAATAGGTTTTGCCAATGAAAACAACATACACAGAAAATTGTATGTCAGCAACGATTGACTGGTAATCAATTTTTTGACTCCACTGCCCACTCTGCATCACCAAGTTTCATGATGATTGGATTACAGGAAGCATGTTTTTCAATTTGAAGACAATATTGAAGATAGCTACTATACGGAAATGGAATGCTCCCCATTCCTCCACACTAGTAGCTATTGCTATGTGGTTCTGGAACTATGTTTAAGATTTAATGAAGGTGATAATTCCAAAGCTTCAAATCATTTGTCCTTCCGCTGTGAAAGTTATGCATGATAGAGTATTAGCATGTGTTTTAGCAGAGTGAGTTGGTGTTGAAGGCCTGTTGGAATGCTCCACATTCCTCTGGATGTGAATGTTTTTATTTGTGGTTCTGTGGACATGTTTATGGATGTGCATTACATGCTTCCTTGCAGTCTCAATTCTCTTGATGGTCTGCAAGCTTAGTTTCTCAATGACAGTATGTTGTAGTGTGTTCTGGATGATAGGTTGTTCTTAGAGTTAATGATTGAAGATGTGTGGTACAAAATATTTGATGTGTGGAGGTAAAGGAGTGTTTTTAGATGTTTTATGAGTCCTGTAGACTCATTTGGAAAATTATCATGAAGGTCTTTCTTGTTTTTAGTACCGCACAAGGTTTTCAAGTTGCTGTGGTCATTATGCTTCAAGTTTCACATGTCTTTGCTTAAGGTTGTCCTATTTACAAATGAGCAGAGTGTGTAAATGTAATTCCTTGGTGTTTGAAACTATGAAGGATGTTTTGGATGTGGTTAAGCAAGTGTTAATGTCCACAAGGCATGGATCTTCTACTGGTGTATCATGTAGTCTTGTTTAGGACTTGTCCTCTACACGTTTCATGTTGTGTGTTGTCTAGCCAACTTGTAAATGTATTTTCCATGTTGTATCTAGCCAACAAGCAATGTGATCAATGTAATATCTTGTACAAATTGTAAATCAAATTGAGTGACGCGAAGTGTGATTGCAAAGTGATTGATAGGGCTCACATGCAAGATAAGGAGCAGAATGAATGCATTATGATATGCAACTGAAGGAGAAAGAGCAAAAGTTGTAGATGCTACCCTAATTCATCTTGAAGACATATTTGTGATAGTGATCAAGTGTAGAGTTTGCCTAACTAATATAATCATTAGAAGAAAGTGTGAAGAGGCAGAATTGCAATCATCAAAGGTGTGAGTTTTAATGTCAGTTTTCAGACAGTAGAAGGACTGTCATACTATAATCTTTTGTAAGTTTTTTCTAAATTCAAGGAGTAGTAGTTTCCTTGGGAGTGACCCTAAAACAAAGTATGTAGGGAGTAGTAGCTTCCTTGGGAGTGACCCTAAAGTAAAGTTTTTAGGGAGTAGTTATTTCCTTGGGTTGTAACCCTAAAACAAAGTTATTATTTGAGCTTCATATATTGTGAGTTAATCCTCACCGTAGTTTTTTCCTTCTTTGGTTTTCCACATATATCTGGTGTTGTCTGTTGATGTGAATTGTGTTAATCTTTCATGCTTATGTTAATATTGTGATGCTTAAGTTTTAATCTACTCTGGATAAGTTGAAGTTGTTTAGATACTAATTCACCCCCCCCCTCTCAATATCCTGGTGTGTTCAACAATTGGTATCAAAGCCAAGTTCCTCTAAAGGAAGCTTAAGAACTTGAGGAAGGTTCAGAATGGCACATAATGGTTCCACCAAGATACCTAGGTTTGATGGAATAAATTATGCTTTTTGGAAGCTAAGGATGGAAGGATATATCAATTCTCTAAGATGTGGTGTTTGGCAACCTGTCAAAACTGGTTACAAAGTTCCTGCTACTATTCCTACAAGTCTAGATGAAGTTAAGGAATATAATAACAATGCCAAGGCAATGTTTGCCATCATGAGTGGGTTAGTTGATTCAGAACTTTCAAAGGTAATGAGTTGCAATTATGCTAAATATATTTGGGTTAAACTTGAAACCATTTATGAAGGAGATAAGAAGGTAAAACAAGGAAAGATGTAAATATTCAAAAGCAAATTTGAGACCCTAAAAATGACAGAGGATAAAGAAATTGTTGTATTTATGTTCTAGGTAAATGAAGTGGTCAATGACATTGCAGGTCTTGGTGGAAAAGTGGAAGAAGATGAGATTGTGAAGAAGGTTATAAGATCTCTTCCCAAATCTTACAGTCATAAGGTATCTTCTATTGAGGAGAATGCAGACTTGGATACATACACTGTAGATAAACTATTTGGTTCCCTTACTGCCTTTGAAATGAGAGAGTTTAGCAGTGATCCTCCAAAGAAAGAAGTTGCTTTCAAAGTCAGTATGAAGACAAAGGAAGAAGTTTCTAATGAAGAAGAGATCTCTGATGAAGTTGAAGCAAATTTTGTGAGAAGACTAAAGAAAGGCACTAGTAAATACAAAGGTAAGTTAACCTTCAAATGTTTTAATTGTGGAAAGGTTGGTCACTTTGCTTCTAAATGTCCTTTTAAGGAATCAAGGGATAGTAACAAGAGAGACAAGTTCAAAAGAAGCCTGTAATCCATATAGAGCATTTACTCTTCAAAAGATGAGGATCATGATGATTCAAATGATGAAAAACTTTCATGGCCTTGAGTTTTGGTGACAAAAAGGATGATGTTGGAAAATGTGAGAAGATTGATGCCTTGCAAACAAATCAAAACAATGACATATCAATGGTTGTATGAATTGCCTTTTGTGCAAAAGAATAAGCTAACTCTTGGGTAATTGACAGTGGTTGCTCAAATCATATGACTGGTGACAAGGAGAAGTTTATCAACCTTGAGAAGTGGGATGGTGATGTTGTCAAGTTTAGTGGTGATGAGTTAGCACAAATCTATGGAAAAGGTGCTATAGCTATTAATGGGAAGAATAGGACTGAGGATGTCCTCTATGCCAAAGGGATAAAACATAATATTCTTAGTGTCATTCAGATGTGTAGCAAAGGGTATAATCTCACCATTCATGCTAAGGGTTGTGAAATCATGAAGGCAGGGTCCAGAAAACTAGTTCCAAAAGGCATGAAGACACATGGTGATATCTATCATTTAAAGGAGGTAAATAGAAGAACATGTTTGTTGCCTCAATCTAGTGAGTGTTGGCTATGGAACAAAAGAATGGGACACAACAATTTTGATAATATGGTAAAGATCAGTTCTACTCATGCAATGAGAGGCTTGCCCAAGATAATCAAGCCTGCAAACACAGTATGTAAGGAATGTCAAATGGGAAAGCAGACAAAGATAAGTTTCAAAAGAAAGGAGTATTCTTCTTCAAAGCCATTGCATTTGATTCACACTGATCTATGTGGCCCTACAAGAGTAAAGAGTCAACAAGGTGAGAGGTATTTTATGTTGCTTATTGATGATTATTCTATGGTGCAGTCACGGTCAGAGGGTCCACAGAGTGAACTATCTAGGTCGTGTAGCAAGAGTATACACAATGGAAGAAACTCAATTTAGAATGTAAAGAATTATTCAAATTCTTAGTATATCATAGATTTAAAATGCTAGTTACATGCTAACAACATGTGGGCTTACAAACTAGGGCTCACAAGCCTGATTACATAATAGGAAGATATGGCATTGATGTGCCTTCCCCAAAAGGATTCAAACTATATCTAAACTTCTAATCCCTGAACTACTTTCCTATGCATCTATTACATGATTATATATCATCTCTGGAGCAAAAGAATCCTCCGCGTCGGCCAAGGAAGAAGTTACAATCTTCAATGTTGTAACATGCAGAAATGAATAGGTTGGCCTTAAACAACTAGTACTCCTTCGTGAATGATGGAAGCTAGATGCAGATCTCAAGGAAGGTTGGCCAGGTCCCAAAGTACCTTGAATGATGTTCCATTTAGTTGTGCAAGTCATAGAAGTGCTCCACAAACCTTCTCCTTTAGCTGACTGTCTAAATGCTCTATTCTGAGAAAATAGTTGATCTTCTGATAGTGATATCTTTCTGAAAACTGATCCAAATGATCTAAATGTTGGATATGATGTACATAATGATGTCTAGATGCTAAGTCCTACTCTACAAGCTCTAAAATGCAAATGCGGTACAACATGCTGAAACTACTACTAACTGAACTGAACTGAACTGAACTAGAAAATGAAAGAAACAAAAGAAAATACAAATATTTTTGGTTGATGCAAGATTTCTCTACAACTAGGGATGCTCCTGCATCAGACACTCGAGGTTGTTGAAAAAGTGAGTCCCTCACTTTGCTAGGGCTAGAGGAAAACAAAGACGTTCCACCTCAGCTTGAGAAATCCAAGATGAATCTTCTTCTAGTCTGCCTTTACACTTTGTCAAATATTCCTTGTATTGGTTGCTTTTGGTGTTGCATCCAATTCTGTTATCTAAGATGTCTTCAATATATTATGATGCTTGCTATGGTAAATGCTTCTTCAAATTATCTTCAATGTTGCCACTGGTTTCTCCTTCATGGTACTGATATAGGTATGCAATGTTGAAAATAGGTGATATGCCCAATGTCTCTGGTAGCTCCACTTCATATGCATTTCCTAAATCAAACTTTTTGAGTATCCTACATGGTCCAAACTTCTTCATCTTCAACTTATTGTATGTCCCTACTGGAAATCTTTCTTTTCTTAGATATACCATTACCTCATCTCCCACTAAAAATTATGTGTCTTCTCTTCTCATCTGCCTGCTCCTTATACTTACTGTTCATCTCCTCCAAATGCTTCTTGACTTGATTATGCACTGTCTCCATGTGTCCTACAAATTCTTCTGCATCTGCACTCCTCTTATTCTCCATACTAATATCTCTCAATTTTGCTACTACTCTAGGGTTAGTTCCTATCACAATCTCAAATGGTGTCTTTCCTATGCTCCTATTCACTAAATTATTGTATGCAAACTCTACTTGTGATAGAATTGAATCCCAATTTCCTATCGTCTCTCCAACCAAACATCTCAACAAGTTACCCAAACTCCTATTTACCACTTCTATCTATCCATCAGTCTGTGGATGAAATGTTGAACTATACTTTAGGTCTATCTTCATCTTCTTTCACAATGTCTTCCAAAAGTATCCAATGAATCTTGTATCTCTATTTGAAATTATGCTCTTAGGTAATCCATGCAATCTCACAATCTCCTTGAAAAATGGGTCAGCCACATGCACTACATCAATTGTCTTCATACAAGGTATGAAATGTACCATCTTTGAAAATCTATCCACCATTACAAATATAGAATCATGTCCTCTATGTTTCTTATGTAACCCTAATATGAAATCCATGCTTATGTCTTCCCAAGGTCTCTCTAGTACTGTCAAAGATTTGTACAATCCAGTATTTTGACTACTTCCTTTCGCAACTTGACATACTCTACAGTTCTGCACAAACTTCCTAACATCCTTATATATCTGAGGCCAAAAGTAATTTTTACTTACCAAAGCCACTATCTTATCAATTCCAAAATGCCTTGCCATTCCACCACTATGTGTCTCTTTTATCAAATTATCTCTCATTAACTCCTAGGTATACACAACTAATTTCCTTTGAACAACATATCCTCCTAAATGAAATAATCTAACCACTTGCTCCTATCTATCACATTAGGTTCCTTACATGCTTTCCATGGTTCTGCAAAATCAAGGTCATCTTCATACATGTTCTTCAACTCCTCAAACCCTAATACTTCTACTCTCATCTTTGTTAAAAAAATTCTTCTTCTACTCAATGCATCCGCAACTTTTTTTGATTTCCCACTTCTATGCTTTAGTACAAATGTATAACTCTGCTTGAACTCTACCCACCTCACATGTCCCTGATTCAACTTACCTTGACTGTTCAGATATTGCAAAGCTTGATGATCTATATGCAACACAAGTTCCTTAGGTAACAAGTAATGTCTCCACTTCTTCAAAGCTTGAATTATGACATAGAACTCCTAATCATAAACTAAATATCTTCTTCTTGCATCATTCAATTTCTCACTAAAATATGCTATAGGTCTACCTTCTTGACTTAACACTGCTCCTATTGCATTTCCACTTGCATCACAATCTACTTGAAATACCTTATTGAAATTTGATAATGCTAACACTGGTTGCTTTATCACTTTCTACTTCAATAATTCAAAATTTTATTTTCTCCTGATGTCCACTTAAAGTCCTTTCTGTCACCTCTCATTGTCTCTGTCATAGGTGTGCATACTGAACTAAGAATTTTGATGAACTTCTGGTAGAAACTAGCCAATCCATGAAATGATCTGACTTCTCCAATGCTCTTAGGTGTTGGCCACTCAACAATTGCTTTAACTTTCTCAGGGTCCATCTTCAATCCTTTTGCAAAAATCACAAATCCCAAATACACCAATTCTTCCTTCATGAAACTACACTTCTTGATGTTTATCAGCAATTTCTCTTCTCTCAATCTCTACAATACTTGTCTCAGGTGCCACAAATGTTCTTCTTTTGTCTTACTAAAAATTAGAATATCATCTAAATATACAATAACAAACCAACCCAATAATTTCTTCAAAACTTCATTCATCAATCTCATGAAAGTACTCGGTGCATTAGTCAATCCAAAAGTCATCACTAACCATTCATACAATCCTTCATTTGTCTTGAAAGCGGTCTTCCATTCATCTCCTCTTATTTTGATCTAATGGTATCCACTCTTTAAGTCTACCTTTGTAAAATATTTTTCTCCACTCAAACAATCCATAATGTCATCCATCATAGGCAATGGAAATCGTTACTTAACTATGATCTTATTGATTGCTCTAGAGTCAGTAAACATCCTCCATTCTCCATCCTTCTGTGGTGCTAACACTACAGGTACTGCACAAGGGCTCAAAATTTCTCTAATCAAACCTTTCCTCAGCAACTCTTGTATCTGTCTATTCAATTCTTCATTCTGTACTAGTGTCATCTAGTGTGCTACTTTATTAGGCAAACTAGCTCCAGGTATAAGATCCATGTGATAACTAATACTCCTGATTGGTGGCAATCCTTTAGGTACATTATCTGATATGATGTCTCCATACTCTATCAACAATTCAGTTATCTCCTCCAGTTGTGATTCTTCAGTCTCTATACTTAGGGTTCTAGGCTTCTTAGGAATCAAAACATAACACATATTCTTATGTCTCAAACCATCCATAAATTTCCTTCCATCAACCAAACAGATTCTAGCAGTCCCACATACTTCACTCTTAGGTTCATCTTCCAAAGGAATCAAGGTAATTCTCTTTCCATTTGATGTTATAGTATAGGTATTCTTTATCCCATCATGTATAGCTTTTCTATCATACTGCCATGGTCTACTCAACAATATATGACATACATCCATAGGCATAATATCACACAATACTTCATCATGATAAGAACCTATATGAAATTTTACCACATCCTGAATCCATGCTATCTGATAGGGTTTATGGTGTTTCAATCTCTCCAGGTTCAGCTTAGTTACCATCTCCTCTGAAACCAAATTATTAGAACTACCACTATCAATTACAACCTTACAACATTTACCCCCTGATTTGCATCTGGTCTGAAACAAACTTTTCCTTTGCGGTGGTTCCCCATTTGTCTCTGCTTGAAATAGTGCTCTCCTCATGACTAGTGATTCTCCTTTCTCAGGTTTACCAACTGAATTAGGTGATCCAACAAGTTCTTCTTCTATATAAGTTGTTCTTGGACTGTTCTCTGTCTTCTTGCTTGTCTGATGACATTCATACACTATGTGTCCTTCACCTCCACACTTAAAATAAGTTCCTCTAAATTTTCTCTTGTCAAACCCTCTTTCATCTCTCCTATACCCTTCACTTTGGTAAGAATTATAATTCCCTCTATGGTAGAAAGTTTTGTCATCTCTCCGGTATGAACTGCTATCTTTGTCTTCCTTCTTGAATGTGCTATCTTTTTTTTTTCTCTGCATATGATCTTGCTCCTCTAGAAAATGTTCTACCTCTCTAAAATTTACCTCCTCTACCTCTTTGTCTTTGCTCATGCTTCTTGTTCAACTTTTCTTCAACTTTCAAGGCAAACTGATATGATTCTTCTATTGTTGCCATCCTTACCAAACTCAATTCTTCTAGAATGTTCAATCTCAATCCATTGATGTATCTTGCCACTTTCTCCTTGCTTGCTTCACTATGTCTTGTCCTTATAATCATCTTATGAAATTCTTTAGTGTATTCTTTCACAGATTTCTCCTTTTGTCTTAGGTTCTGCAATCTCTTCAACAGTTCCAACCCATAGTCAGCAGGTATAAACTAATTCTTCAACTTTGTCACCATTCTGTCCCATTTTGTAATCTTTTATTTTCCTCTTCTATTTCTATCCAATTGTACTTCTTTCCACCAAATAGCAGCATGTCCTTTCAACTTAGTCTTTACAAATCTCACCCTCTCCAGATCTTCAATTTCTTCATGTATTCAAAGTATTCTTCTAGGTCATTTATCTAGTCAATGAATTCCTCTAGATTCAAATTGCCAGTATAGTTTGGTACTTCCACTCTAGGTCTTTTTCCAATCTTTGAAATAGCTCTCAACATCTTCACTTGATCTGATTCTTCTTCTTATTCTAGGGTTTCTTCATTTTGATCAGCGGATTGAAATTCTTCATTATCACTTTCAACATTAGGTCTAGGGTTAAGTCCTCTTCGCCGATCTTCTTCAATAGCATCCAATCAAACTCTCATTATTTTCATCATCTCTATCATCTCATCCATTCTTCTAGCCATAGTACCAATAGTAGGTATTTTCCTCGGTGGCATCTCTTCCTAGGATCAAGTGTAACTGCCTCAATTTCGGTGATCAGGCTACAAGGTGATAACTACCTCACAATCGGCGATCGTTTGACAACACAAGTAGTCTGTCTTGGTTTCGGTGATCTATTCACATCAAGATCTTATGGAATTCCTTCACAAACTTCACTCCCAAAGGATTCCAAACCTGGCTCTAATACCACTTTGTTCAATCACGTTCGGAGGGTCCATAGAGTGAACTATCCAAGTCGTGCAACAAGAGTAAACACAATAGAAGCAACTCAATTTTAGAATGCAAAGAATGATTCAAATGCTCAGTATATCATAGATTCAAAATGCTAACATTTCGGCAACATGTAGACTTACAAACTAGGGCTCACAGGCCTGATTACAAAATAGGAAGATATGGCATTGACGCACCTTCCCTAAAAGGATTCGAACTATCTCTAAACTTCTAATCCTTGAAATACTTTCCTATGCATCTATTACATGATTATATATCATCTCCAGAGCAAAAGAATCCTCTACATCAGCCAAGGAAGAAGTTGCAATCTCCAATAAAGGTGTAACGTGCAGAAATGAATAGGTCAGCCTTAAACAACTGGTACTCCTCCGTGAATGATGGAAGCTGGATACAGATCTCAAGGAAGGTTAGCTAGGTCCTTAAGTACCTTGAATGATGTTCCATTTAGCTCTACAAGTCACAAAAGTTCTCTACAAACCTTCTCCTTCAGCTAACTGTCTGAATATTCTGTTATGAGAAAATAGTTGATCTTCTGATAGTGATATCTTTCCAAAAACTAATCCAATAATCTGAATTTTGGATAGTATGTACATGATGATGTCTAGATGCTAAGTCCTAATCCACAAGCTATGAAATGCAAATGCAGAAAAATGCGGTACAACATGCTAAAACTGCTACTGACTGAACTAAACTGAAGTGAGCTGGAAAATGAAATAAACAAAAGAAAATGCAACTATTTTTGGTTGATGCAAGATTGCTCTGCAACCAGGGATGCTCCTGCATCATTCTACAATGACTTGGGTTACTTTCCATGCCCTTGATAAATTTAAGGTGTTCAAAGATATGGTTGAAAATAAAGTGGATGTTAAGATCAAGTGCTTAAGGTCTGATACAGGAGGTGAGTTTACTTCCAATGAATTTGAAAAGTTTTGTGAAGATCATGGTATTAGGAGAAATCTGTCAACTCCTAGGACCCCTCAACAAAATAGGGTAGTAGAAAGAACGAATAGAGTTGTGCAAGAGATGGCTAGGGCAATGTATGGCTAGGGCAATGTTGAAAGATGCATATCTGTCTAATATGTACTAGAAGGAAGCAGTTCACACTGTTGTCTATCTAATTAACAGAGTGCAACTGAGGGTCAATAGCACTAAGATCCCTTATGAGCTATGGTATGGAAGACCTCCCACTATCAGATACTTCAGGATCTTTGGTAGCAAATGCTATATCAAAAGAGATGAAGAAGACCTAAGAAAGTTTGATTCAAGAAGTGATGAAGGAATCTTTCTTGGTTACTCAACCAGAAGCAAGGCTTATAGATGCTACAACAAGAGGTTGGGAAAGATGATTGAAAGCACAAATGTCAAGGTAGGTGAAGACCTGTATTAGATCTCACAAGAATCAAAAGACTTTGAATCTGATATCTTTCCATGCATTAAAGATGAAGAAGAAGAAGTGAAAGAAGAAAAGGAACAAGAACCAGAGCATATGCCTAAGACTCTAGTAAAGTATGTTTAGAAGAACCACTCAAAAGATTAAATCATTTGAGATAAGGATGAAGGTGTAAAGAGAAGGAGAAGGCGTGCTAAGACACATGAGCAAGTAAACTTGTGTTTGTTATCAAAAGTAGAACCCAATAGCTTTGTTGATGCTAGCAAAGATGATGGATGGATAAAAGCCATAGAAGAAGAATTGGATCAGATTTAGGAGAATCAGACATGGGAATTGGTTCCCAGACCAGCAAATGAGAATGGTATAAGAACCAAGTGGGTGTTCCAGAACAAACTGAATGAAGAAGGTGAAGTTGTAAGGAACAAAGCAAGATTGGTATGCAAAGGATACACACAAGTTGAAGGCATTGACTTTGAGGAGACTTTTTCTCCATTGGTCAGGATGGAGGCAATTAGAATGTTCCTTGCTCTTACTGCTCATAAGAACTTCAAAGTATATCAGATAGATGTTAAGTCAGCATTTCTGAATGATGATCTAGAGGAAGAGGTTTATATTGAACAACTAGATGGTTTCCAGATATCATAAGATCCAGACATGGTGTGCAGACTCAAGAAGGCTTTGTATGGTCTCAAGAAAGCACCTAGGGCTTCGTATGCAAGGCTAGACAAGTACTTACTTCAGTAGGGCTTAAAGAAAGGTACTATAGATAGCAATCTTTACATCAAGGAAGAAGGAGACATGATATTGATAGTTGTAGTATATGTTGATGACATCATCTTTGGTGGAGATGATGATATGTGTAAAAGGTTTGCAAAGGAGATGCAAAAAGAGTTTGAGATGTCTATGACTAGTGAGATGTCTTTCTTCATTAGACTGCAAATTACTCATTTAGATGGTGGTATCTTTATTTCACAAGCTAATTATGTCAAAGAGTTGTTGAAGAAGTTTGGTATGGAGGATTCAAAACTAGTAAGTACTCCCATGGTCATTGGATGTCACTTGAGCAAAGATGATGAGTCTCCGGAGGTGGAGCAGATTGTCTATAGATCTGTGATTGGAGGACTATTGTACTTGATTGCTTCTAGACCTGATATTAAGCATGCAGTATGTGTGGTTGCTAGATATCAAGCCAATCCCAAGCAAACATATGAGAAAGTAGTGAATAGGATATTCAAATACTTGAAAGGAACTCTAGATTATAGCTTATGGTATCCAAAAAGTAATGACTTTGATTTGAATGCCTACACTAATGTCGATTGGGCTGGTTGTGTTGATGATAGAAGGAGTACAAGTGGCGGTGCTTTCTTTTTAGGAAGTATATTGGTTTCATGGAAAAGTAAGAAGGAAGATTCAGTGTCCATATCAACTATAGAGGCAAAGTACATTGCAGCAACATCCTATTGTACACAAGTATTATGAATGAAGAAAACCCTAAAGAATATCAAGGTATTGTATGATGAACCTATTTCTATTTTGTGTGACAATACAAGTTCTATCAATATTTCGAAGAATCCAGTGATGCATTCTAGAACAAAGCATATAGAAATTAGGTGTCACTTTTTGAGAGAGAAGGTTGCAGATAAGGAAGTAAAGTTGGAATATGTTCCAACAAAGGATCAGATGGTAGATATATTCACTAAGGATCTTACAAAGGATACTTTTGAGGATCTCTGACAGAGGGTAGGGGTAATTGCCTCTCCTTCTTCTTGCTAGATGCATAGTGTTGCATCTGTCCATAGAGAGTTCATGTTATATCTTGTTCCTGGACTGATGCTAGCTACCTCTCAAGGAGAGTAGGTAGTGGTTGTTGATGATAGAGGGAGTCTATTTGCTGCAAGAAGAAGTCATGCTCTAAGAAATAATGTGCAGGTATGTGGTTTTTAATGAGCAAGTAGTGGTTTCCCTTTGTCCTCGATGTCAAAGGGGGAGAAATGTGTAGGTATGTGTTTCCATCAATGCCAAAGGTGGAGATTGTTACACATATGGTTCCTAGGGTTGTCATTGATGTCAACACTGTCACTAGGTTGTCATTAATGTCAACACTATCATGGAGGTGCAATGGTGTTCATGGTTGGATGTCATGTACAAAGAAGGTATAGTTCATGGTTGGATGTCATATGCAGAGAAGGTATAGGTCATGGTTGGATGTCATGCCCCATCCAACAAAGAAGATATAGTTCATGATGTTGAATATAATGAGATTACTGAAGTTCATGGTTGGATTTCATGCCCTGATCAATGCAGAGTTAAGTATGAAGTAATATTAATATGGGAATTAGAAAAACTAAGATGATCAGATGAGTTGCTAATGTTGAGAAGATGTTACTGATGGCCTGAAGCATGTATGTTCCAAGTTTCATGATGATTGGATTACCGGAAGTATGTTTTGCAGTTTGAAGACAGTATTGAAGACAGCTACTATATGGCAATGGAATGCTCTACATTTCTCTACACTAGCAACTATGGCTATGCAGTTTTGGAACTTTGTTCAGGATGTAATAAAGGTGATAATTCCAAATCTCCAGATCATTTGTCCTTCCGCTATGAAAGTTATGCATGATAGAGTACCAACATGTGTTCTGGCAGAGTCAGCTGGTGTTGAAGCCCTGTTAGAATGCTCTGCATTCCTCTGGATGTGAATGTTTTACTTTTCAGTTATGTGGGCATGTTTATGGATGTGCATTACATGCTTCCTTGCAGTCTCAAGTCACTCAATGGTTTGCAATCTTAGTTTCTCAATGATAGTATGTTGCAGTGTGTTCTAGATGACAGGTTGTTCTCAAAGTTCATGATTGAAGATGTGCAGTACAAAATCTTTTATGTGCGGAGGTAAAGAAATTTTTGTAGATGTTGTATGAGTCTTGTAGATTCATCTAGAAAAGTTTCATTAAGATCTTTCTTGTTTCCAGTACTACACAAGGTTTTCAAGTTATGGTTGTTATGCTTCAAGTTTCATATGTCTTTGTTTAAGGTTGTCCTATTTCCAAATGAGTGAAGTGCGCAGATGTAATTCCTTGGTGTTTGAAGTTGTGAAGGATTTTTTTGACCTGGTTAAGCAAGTGTTGATGTTTGCAAGGTATGGGTCTTCTGCTGGTGTAGCGTGTAGTCTTATTTAGGACTTGTCCTCTACACGTTTCATGTTGTGTGTTGTCTGGCTGACTTGTAAATGTATTTTTCATGTTGTATCTAGCCGACAAGCAATGTAATCAATGTAATATCTTGTATAATATGTAAATAAAAATGAGTGAGGTGAAGTGTGATTGCAAAGTGATTGATAGGGTTCACATGCAAGATAAGGAGCAGAATGAATGCATTTGATGTGCGACTGAAAGAGAAAGAGCAGAAGTTGTAGATGGTGTCGTGATTCATCTTGAAGACATATTTATGATAGTGATCAAGTGTAGTGTGTCTAACTGATCTGATCATCAAAATAAAGTGTGAAGAGGTAGAATTGCAATCATCAAAGGTGTGAGTTTCAATGTCAGTTTTCAGACAGTAGAAGGATTGTCATACTATAATCTTTTGTAAGTGTGTTCTCAATTCAGGGAGTAGTAGCTTCCTTGGGAGTGACCGTAAAACAAATTATTCAGGGAGTAGTAGCTTCCTTGGGAGTGACCCTAAAGCAAATTTTTTAGGGAGTAGTTGCTTCCTTTTGTTGTAGCCCTAAAACAAAGTCTGCAGGGGGTAGTAGCTCTAAAAAAAGTTATTATTTGAGCTTCATATATTGTGAGTTAATCCTCACCATGGTTTTTCCCTTCTTGAGTTTTCCATGTATATCTGGTGTTATGTGTTAATGTACATTGTGTTAATATTTTATGCTTATGTTAATATTGTGATTCTTAAGTTTTAATCTACTCTAGATAAGTTGAAGTTGTTTAGATATTGATTCACCCCCCTCTCAGTATCCTAGTGTGTTCAACACCACACACAAAAAATGCAACAAGAGAAGTGTAGAAGAATAGAGAAATAAGTGGAAGGAATGTCACAGCAGAGGCAGTCTCCTTGTATCCTTGACCTTACAAGAATATCAAGAGTCATCCAAGGAGACCTAGACAAACATTTAACGCTACACGGGGGAACACAACACATCAACATATACACCTAAGAGGAGGAGGCCACCCTATCAAGTGTGGCTTAATGAGGGAGAAATACTTACCTGATTCATATGGGATATTTCCTTGCAGATAATCTATGTCTATCATCTAAGGATATATCAGATTTGGAATTGTTGATATTATGTTAACATTGAGAGTAGGATGATGAGAATATTTGGTGGGTTTGAAAGGATGGTATCCAATACCAGCCAAAGAGCTATGTGTAACAACTTCTAAGGGTACTTTGATTCCTTGTTATTTTATGCCACAACCATTACCTACATAGTTACATTTTTTGTAAATGATTTGAAATCGGGCCTCATAAGTTTCATAAAATATAGTGTAAGTAAGAGTATTATCTTTGTTTGCTACTAAAGAAACTTTAGGTTTCTTAGGTATTTCCAAAATTGCTTGGATGAGATTGAGGCAACTTTTGATGCTTTAGGATTAGGGTTATTAAGTTTATATTCCCCCATAAAAGGAGTAAAATCTAATGAACCCCAATCATCACCAAGAAGTGCATTTGATAGTGATTTGGAATCTTGCACATTATTATCTATGGCAAGAGGTATTGATGAATTAATTTTCAAGTTATTGAGAAGCTTATGATTGACAACTTGTTTTCGTGCCTCAACTTGTAAACAACTTTCCAAATCTGGGTCAGCTTCAATGGCTTGAAGTTTATTTGCATAAATAAACTTTATTGATTGATGAAGGGTAGACAGAACTGCCCCCATGGCATGAATCCACGGTCTACCAAGAATGATGTTATATGAAAGCGCACCAAGCATGACATGGATAAGGGTAGATAATGTCACTAGTCTAGCCTTTATAGGTAAATTTATGGTACCTAGTGATTGTCTACCAACATTATCAAAGCCACGAATGCTAAGTTTATCTAGTTTGATTAAAGATGTTTCAACCTTGATTTTGTGTATCACATCAATGCTACAAACATTAATAGTCGATCCATTGTCAATCATAGTTTGCTTTATCAACTTGTTATTTATTATGATAGAGATTACAAGAGGATCATATTGGTTTTGAACTTTAATTGACAATAATTTGTGTTGTTGAAACAGAATATCCATTTTTGTCATGTGCATATAATTTAACAAAGCTACCGCATCATTTACCTTAATACCTTTTGTAAAGCTTCTTAGAGCATTTCGTGGTATGTAGGTGATGTTTGTATTAGTTCCCAGAGAGAGATCTTAGCGGGAGTAGCACGAAGCTACTCAACAAGATTATAATCTCGACCAACATTATGAGTAAGACAAAGTGGTTGAGGATGCATAGGTTGAGAATTTGGTAAAGTGATTGGAATGTTTGACTATTGTTTACTTTGTTTATTATTTCATGTATTGTATGTGTGAGAAACCACATTGGGTTGTTGCAACGCACTTTGGTGCAGGGCACCTAAGCCTTCATGTAAAAAGTTGGTCAAGTAATAGTATTTGATGTTGTTAAATCATTTTGTTTGTAATAAGGTCTCTAAAGACCATGTTTTAGGTGTTTGTGTGTTGAATTTGAGTCCTACGAGTGAATTAGGGCCTTTTTGTTAACAAAAAGTGTCAAATGTTGTCTTTATTGCAAAATGCAAAATCAAGGAATATGAAGGGTCATAGGTTGTTAGGAAGGCATTTGAACAGTTAGAAAATCACAAGCCAGTTAGCAATGGTTGTGTTGGGTTGTAAAAAAATTGAATAATCCTTGGGAAGTTAAAGCCAAGGTTGGTGGTTGGATATTTTGGAGAAAAATCAATAAAATACTTTGTTTTCTACATTTTCTACTATATTTTTGCTGTTGCAGTGAATTCTATGGCCTTGTACTATCAAGTGGTGACGTGAAACCAATTGGAGTTTATGTGGAATTGAGTCTACTTTATGTTGCACTTTGTCCCATTGAATTTCATTAAGATTTGAGCATTTGGCAGCCCTTTTTCTCCAAACTGGTCTGAAAACCTCATGTTTTGGGCATAGAAGATGCATAAGAGTTAGGGTTTGTAAAAAAACTCTTGGAAAATTGTTTGAAGAGATGGGAAATGTTGAGGATGGATATTTGTGACATGTCTAGGTTTTGAAAATCTTGTTGTTGCCCATTCAAATAAGCCTAATTAGGCCTAAATTACAGCATAACAGTCCTATTTTGACCCTTGTGTTACAAAACACCCCCATCTGCATTCGAAGTATGTTGTGTAAGAGGATAATGGGTATCTAAAATAGTTTTTAGTTCATGGGTTTGAGTTATTTCCTGAAAGTTATGTCAAAAAAGGCATGTTTGTTTTTCTTACAAGGCCTAGTTTAAAGCGTAGCAGTCAAAATTAGCCCTTGATGTTCCAAAACAACCTCACCTAAAAACTTGGTATGTTGTCAAATGCCTTAAAGGGTACTCAAAACTATGTTCACATTCTAGTTATGAAGTCTAGTTAGGAAATTGAGCTGGAAAAACCACTTTTGAAGTACCACTAGAGGATTGAGGGTTAGTGAGCAAAAACCCATCATTTAATGTTTTGACCCTTGAAAGTTTGCTTCATTGTAACATTTGCAAGATTATCCATCCTTCTCTGCATCACACTTTGATACACTTGATTTCTTTGAGTAATTTGTTTTGCATAACTGAGAATGCAACCTAGGAGTCAAGGTGGTGTTGGAGCACCTTGAACCGTAATCACCGCTTTGAAGCGAGGAGGCACATTAGGTGCCTTATGCATAATGATTTTAGGAACAATAGTACACTTATTCACTATCCCCTTAGTAGGTTGAATAAGTCTATTAATGATGATTGAATTAACATTATTTTTACTTTGATTAAGCTCAACATCCATCCCCAAAGGATTTAATGTGAGAGACCTTTCTTCATCCACCAATACTTCATCTTTTGAAGGGAGAGCATTGGAACGAAGGGAAGGTAAAGTATTTTTAAGAGGATTATTGATGATTGCATCTTTAGTGATGTCCAAGGGGTTTGAACATGCAACCAAAGGAAGATTATCCATGGTCTTCACATCCTTAGTGATGTCCAAAGTACTTGAACATTCGGCCAAAGGAGGAAGATCAAGGGTCTTCATTTCCTTAGTGATATCCAATGTGCTTGAACATTCAACTAAAGGATGAATATTGATGCAAGAGCATCCAAGGTGTATGGGCAATCTTGCATTACCAAAAAAAAAGTATTTTAATTTCTATTGTATGTTTTCAATAATGTTTGTGGGCTTTGAGAAATTAATATTTTAATTTGCAACAAATGTATTTTCCTAGGGCATATTGGTAAATATAATTTTTGAGAAATTATGCTCTCATAAATGTTTCAAAGGCATAAATGGTGGAATATTCCATTTGGGCATCCCATTTCTAGGTGGAACCACTTGGTATGCATGTTCATTTGCATTCTTTGCATGCATTTGCATGTTGGCCATAAGCTTTGCATGTTGTTGCATGTCTAGGTCATAATTATGAGACCCAATCTTGGTAAAATGAGCATAACTTTCTCATTTTGGATCAAAATAGACAAATTCAAAATGTTCTGGAAAGTTGGGTAGGAGGTACACAAAACCCAGAAATGATTTTAGAAATTTCAGAAAAATAAGGGAGAAGTGACAGGAAGAAAGTGACGGGTTTTCTTGGTGGTTTAGTGGAGGTTGTTTTGAGAAACCAGTAGTGGTTTCTTCTCATAGAATTTCTATATATTGATGCTTTCTCATTTGGTAGGGGAGAGCTTTTGGAGAAGAAAATTTAGCATTCTTAGATGCTTCCAGAGTGAGTCCAGGATGTTGTGAAAGTATTTTGTTGCAAATGTTATATGTATAAATCAAGGAAGCTCATAAGCTTCAGGTGGATGTAATGAATTTTCAAATTTAATAAAATCAATGTTGTAGATTTCTCTTCTATTTTATGTTGTTCACTTTATTTGTAGCCTTCTTGCATAGGCTATTGTGTAGGTTTATGTTGCATATTTGAAAGGGAGAGTATCCACTTTCATCAGTGGTATGAGAGTAGGTTGTTCCTGAGTCTGCAGGCAAATCGCCAAATGTGAGGTAGCTTGTAGTAGGACCTATGAGTTGTGGATGACGATCAACATGCCTCCTAGGCTTGTCCAACGTGGTAGAGGAAGGGGTAGAGGTGGTGGAGGAAGAGATCCACCTAGAGAGGAGATTAGAGCTCTCCAAAGACAATTGGATGCTTCGCGGGTAAATATGCATAGAAGAGATTTGCATAGGGAAGAATATGTTAGTGAAGAAGAAATTGAAGAGGAATTTGAAGAACAAGAAGAGGAAGAAATGGATCTTGGAGAAAGTAGATTGCTAAAAGCCATTTCATAGATTGGAAAGAAGCCAAAGGTGGAGGTTTCAAATTTCAATGGAAGTCTAAATCTAGAAGAATTGATAAACTGGATTAATGACATGGAAGAATTTTTTGAGTTTGAAGAGATTGAAAACCCTCACAGGGTGAGATTTGCAAGGACAAAGTTAAAAGGACATGCAAGTATTTGGTGGAAAGAAATTCAGCTAGAAAGAGGAAGAAAGGAGAAGGATAAAATTACTAGATGGGATAGAATGGTAGATAAAATGAAAAGATAGTTTATTCTAGTGGATTATGAGTTGGAGCTGCTAAAGAAAATGCAAAGTCTGAAACAAGGAACCAGAACTGTGAAAGAGTACACAAAAGAATTCCACAAGATCCTAATCAGAACAGAACATTTTGAAGCAAACAAGGAGAAAGTAGCCCATTACCTAAATGGGTTAAGGCCAAGCATACAAGATGAATTGGCATTGGTGAGGATGAACATCATTGAGGATGCTTACCAATTTTCATTGAAAGTTGAAGAAAGATTGAATAAAAAGTTTGAGAGCAAATAGAGAGGACGAGATCGTGGTGAAAGAACTGGAGAAAGGCCTTATGGGGAACAAGACAATAATTAGAAAAATCAAAAATTTGAAGATCAGGGCAGCAGCAACAAAAATCAGAAAATTTTTACCCTCTGAGAGATCAAAATGCAAGAGGTCAAGAAAGATCCGGTAGAGGATCCGGAAGAGGTGGCTTTCCAAAAACCTTTTATTGATGTGGAGAAGAAGGGAATAGAGCATATGAATGTCCTCAAATTCAAGAAAGGAACAATAGGAGACCTAAGCATCATGCTAGAGCAGCAAATGTGAATGAGGATGATATAGAGTCATCACACTCTGAAGAAGTCAAAGAAGGAGAAGTACTTGTTACAAGAAGAGCCCTGATGAACAAAGGAAAAGAACCAGATCAAAGGAGAACATTGTTCTGAAAAAGATGTAAGCATGAAGGTAAAGCATGTAACATGATTGTTGATGGTTGTAGTACTGACAATCTTGTTTCTAAAGAGATAGTGAGTAAATTGCAGCTAGAGAGGAGAAAACACCTGCACCCGTATAGCATAGCCTAGCTACAAGATGACAAGAAAGTTTTGGTTAGCGAACAAAGCTTGGTAAAATTTAATATAGGAAATTATTATGATGAGATTTTGTGTGATATTATGCCTATGGATGTTTGTCATATGTTATTGGGAAGACCATGGCAATTTGACAGGAAGGTCACACATGATGGGTATGCTAACACATACTCACTAATGAAGGATGGAGTTTGACATAAGTTGAAGCCACTCAAAGAGGAAATGGGTAAGGTGTGTAATAACACTGGTAATTGTTTGACTTATGGACTTAAAGAGTTAGTGAAAGAGAGTGAGGATAATGATTTTGATTTGCTAATGCAAGTTTCAGCAGTGTTGATTACATTCAAGAGGGAGAGAATGGAAGTCTCAGTGGAAAGAGAAAAAGAGGTAAAATCTGATTTGTGTGAGAATTTTGTTGAATCTAATTTATTTGGGGATAATAAGATCAGCAAACAGAAGGATATTTCAGAAATAAATACACTAGAAAATAAAGGTGCAAGTGAAGAAGAAGATGAGCATCTCAAGGTTGAGTTGATTGATGATCTCTTGATTGATAAAGAGATTGTGGAAGATGAAGATCTTAAAACTAATAGCTTGTTGTTGCAGAATGGGAAATCTAAATCCCTTGGTTATTTTACTAACATTGATGTGAATGCAAAGGAGAAAGAGTTTGCAGCTGAACCTTGTCTTTTAGGAGACATAGTGAAAGAGGAATACAATGTTGCAAAGGAGGAATATGATGGACAAAATGTTGCAGTAGTTTCAAGGAAGGAGACGAGGTGTAAATTTGATTATTTTATTGAAGAAGATGACATTGAAGATTATGATTTTCCACAGTTTACTAGTGCATATTGGTGGGAGTTGGATTATGTGGAAAGAGGGAGGAAGAGAGGAAAAATGAAAGAAGGAAGAGACATTAAACTCTAGAGAAAACTAGTGAAGCATATTCAGGCAGATAAGAGAGAGAAGTGGATTCAGAACAAGCACAGGATTTACAAATTTGTTTATGAGTTTCACTCATGAAATATTTCAATCTACCCTGGGTGTCTAATGCAGGAGCATCCAAGGTGTATGGACAATCTTGCATCACCAAAAAAAAAAATTAATTTTTGTTGTATGTTTTCAATAATATTTGTGGGCTTTGAGAAATTAATATTTTAATTTGCAACAAATGTATTTTCCTGGGGCATATTGGTAAATATAATTTTTGAGGAATTATGCTCTCATAAATGTTTCAAAGGAATAAATGGTGGAATCTTCCATTTGAGCATCCCATTTCTAGGTGGGACCAATTGGTATGCATGTTATTGCATGTTCAATTGCATTCTTTGCATGCATTTGCATGTTGGCCACAAGCTTTGCATGTTTTTGCATGTCTGGGTCATAATTATGAGACCCAGTCTCGGTAAAATGGGAATAACTTTCACATTTCTAATCAAAATAAAAAAATTCAAAATGTTCTAGAAAGTTGGGAAGGAGACACACAAAACCTAGAAATGATTTTAGAAAATTTAGAAAAATGAGGGAGCAATGACAGGAAAAAAGTGACAGGTTTTCTTGGTGGTTTAGTGAAGGTTGTTTTGAGAAACCAATAGTGGTTTCTTCTCACACAATTTCTATATATTGATGCTTGCTCATTTGGTGAGGGGAGAGCTTTTGGAGAAGAAAATTTAGCATTCTCAGATGCTTCCAAAGTGAGTCTGGGATGTTGTTGCAAATGTTATATGTATGAATCAAGGAAGCTCATAAGCCTCAGGTGGATGTAATGAATTTTCAGATTTAATAAAATCAATGTTGTAGATTTCTCTTCTATTTTATGTTGTTCACTTTATTTACAGCCTTCTTGCATAGGCTATTGTGTAGGTTTATGTTGCAGATTTGAAAGGGAGTATATCCACTTTCATCAAATATCAATAGGATGACTTATGGAATCATCATCATCATCATATGCTTTAGATAGTAGATCCAAGGTATTATCATGATTTGTAGTAGTAATAGAAGAAGAAGAACTCACAGAATCATCCTTCTCATAAGTATTCATGGAGATGAATATAGTTAAACCTTTTAATATAAAAGGATATATACCCATGAGGAATGTGAAGCTATCAAAATCATGTATATAATGAAGGAGTTGGAGCTCATATGTGGAACATTTAGAAACATCAATACCATTCACAGATGCTATGTGTTCTAAAACATGAGGATGCACATTAGTGAATTTAGAGAAATTTTCAAAATCTAGGATATACGCATGCAAAGATTTCCAAGAGGAGTAACATCCAGATGCCATCATGAAATGTCTTAGAATAGCAATGTATAATTAGATCTATTCATTTATCAAATACCACCAATATGAGAGACTTTTATACACCAAGACACTAGTTTGAGGAAATCGGGTTTTTGAAGCTTTTTCAAAGATTAAAAACACACTAGTGTCCCTACAAACAAAGTGATCAAGATGTTAAAAGTGTTGCATAAGAAGAAAATATAGACAACTTTAAGATTTCTAGCAAAGCAATGTGGAAGAGATTTCAAACTTCTTATGTTGAAATACATAATGTGTAATTACAAATGTATGAATTTTCAAATCTATGATGTGAAATGATGCAAGATTTTGAAATGAATATTGATATATATGCAATAAATTAATGCAAGATCTGATTTGAACAATCAGCAAGATGCAAATGCTTGAAGCTATGGGTTCACCAAAATGTTAGGTATGAAAAAGGAGAATGATGACAACTAGAATGCACACTAGATCAAACCCTTTTCCATATAACATTCAAAGACAAGGCTGAGCCAAATCACTGCCAAATGAAGGTGGACTCAGCTTCTGACCTTGTGCTCAAGTATGTTATAGATGGACTAGATTTAATTTAGCCTTTTTCTCAAACCCTAGGTTAACAATGCATTAAACCCTAGTTTTACAATGATTTGCTTATAACAGAGAAAATATGATCAGAGGGATGATAAAACCTATCTCTAAAAAGTAGAGGTGTCATCCAAGACGTCAGTGGTACCAAAATCATCCTTAAAGATCTCTCAACAATAAACTTTCTATACTAGCTAATTGAGTCACTGATGAAGGTCATGGATCCCAAATTAGGGGGTACAGTAGACTTGGGTAGTACTGAAACACACTTGATGAGATCAAACTCTAAAACTATCTTCAGATCCTAAAACCTTGATCTTCACACAGTCTTCCTGTAGCTCTATATTTTCTAGATCTTGGTCATGTAACCTGCACACAAGAAGATAAGAATGGGTTTGGGGGTTATGGCGTTTAGAGACTTGCCTCAGTCAAATCTTGGGATAGCATTTAAGCTTCCCAACACTGTTGAATGATATAGAGTGTGTGCCCTTATGGGGGCAAAGGATGAAAACAATGATAATGAGATGATTCAAATGATAAGAAACACACAATGATATCAACTATGTAATGATCCCTTAGAATGATGAAGATCTTTCAAGTCCTAAGGTGGATAGATGATAGCTTCATACTTGCAACAAACACACAATAACAACACACCAATCTACTCTAGAATCACAATGAATGCCCTTGCTTGCTTTCCTTCAATATCTCAAGTGGGATATCTCTATCTAGGTTCATAATGAATTCAAAAACACACTTATATATGCTTTCTCGCTAACAATCATCAAATTAAACCAAAAGAGCCGACACGGAGGAACCTTGAGAAAGGTTTTAAGTCGACATAACCTTAAATTAGATCCAACCTAAAAGGGGGGACATGGGCAGTACCACCCATGTCCATCAGCCCTATTTAGGTCTAGGATAAGGTAAAGCATGGGGCCCATACTCTAGTTTCACTTGGGTGTCAGACAATTTTGCATCAGGATGAACATTTAGAATGTATAATGTAATAAATGGGACCTAGGAGCTAAACAAGGAGGTAAAAAGACAAGTGGACACTTTTTACTCCATAACAATATAAATATATAATTTTTTTTTCCTTTTAAAAAGTATGTCATATGATAAATTATCACAATTAACATTATAATGGTTTAATCAGGGCTTTAGAAGTATCCTTCAATCATAATTAACTTAGGCCTTCAATCTTTAATAATATTCTATTCTCTTGGTCAATAGATTATTTTATGCTAAGAGGCATAATTTACACTTCATATCATTTTTGAATTATTGTGTTTATGGGTGGACACATGGCACCATTAATAGCTGCCAGCATTCTATAGATATGTAATTTTGATAATAATAATAAATTAGCTATAAAAAGTACAAATATAGAATGGGTGTTTTAAATAAAATGTTCCAAGATGATAGTAAACTGAAAAGATTATTTAAAGTTTAATTTATAATATTAACAAGATGTGCATTATAATATTTTTTCTATGTTCCATGGGAATGCCTCTCCCATCCTCTAAGGATATTGGGCATGCATCCACTTTTTTATTTTACTTTTTTAAAATAAACATTTTTTGAATAAAGAATCAGATATTTCAAAAAAATAGAGAAAAAAGTTTGTAGTATTCTTTAGCTTTTTTCCATTATGTTCTAGACTTTGGAATATGGTGACACTAGGTTCATCAAGAGAACAACTTGTATTATTGAGTAGTATTCTTCAATTGTTTGGTTCTATAGAGTAACAGTTTGGGTGGATCATATTTTTAATGCTTCTATTGTTTCTACTAAAGCCAAGGGCCATTGTAATTACTATGTATATAGTCTTTTGTCTCCTTAACTAGTCACTATAAATATACTATGTACATTTGTAGCTTTATAGTTTTGATCTATATGAAATGTAATATTTGACAATATATATATATATAGAGAGAGAGAGAGTCATCCCTTGTCATCCCTAAAAAATGGGCTCCTAGACTGTTGGCTCCTAGACTGTTATCAAAGAATTTTCAGAAGAAAACTCCTAGAAGCCATCTTTATTAGAAATCACCCTTCCAATCTTAATCGCGATGATGGATGGCATTTAAGCCCAACTTGGCAACCCCTGTTAAACTCCCTCCATACCCACCCTAATCCTACTTGATTCTTCTTCTCCTTACCCTACTCCCACCTCTTACCACCCCTTAGACCTCTTCCTCCTCTCACTCCTTTTTCTCTTCCTTTTTGACTTGCCTTGTTTCCATGCTTTTCATTTTATCTTATGTGTATGTGCTTGTGGGTCTTTGTATTGATGTATCCGGCCTATAGTTTTTTTAATACGCTTCTTTCAATTTTCTACTTCTCTTATTCTTGTTTGTTTGCTTTCTTGGTTGTTCGATGTTTGGTTGTGTGTTCCTCTGTTTGTTTGTTCTAGATGATGGTCTATTCCTGTCTTATTCTCTTGCAATTTAACCTTCGGGGTAAAAACAATTTGGGTCTTTGGTTTTCCTCTTATGCCTTTGTTCTTCTCTCTGGTTTTTAATCTCAATTTTTACTTTTATTTTTATCTTTATCTATGATTGTTTTTTATATATTATTTTACTCGCTTTCCTCTTTTATGTTTACTTTTTCTTCTTTTACTTTTTGGACCTTTCTTGTTATTTCTTAGCATACTTAACGGACTCTTATCTTACTTATCTTATTTTATTTCTTATATGTGTTCATATTTTAGATATCCTTTTCCTTTTCTTGCTTTTTTAACCTTGCCACTTAAAATTTTTGAGTTTGTTCTTTAATCCTTATTTTTTACTTTTTCTTATTATACTTTTTGAGCACTTCTTGTTTTTATCTAGGCATACTCATTGGAGTAATTTACATTTAATATCATATTCATTTTATGCATTTTTTATTTCCTTTTTCTATCCCTTTCTTTTTAACCTTTGTTTCCTTCCTTATTAGTTAGTTGATCTTTAATATATATAGCTACTTATTTATCTATTTTATTTTTAATTGTTATTTTCATCATATTGAGTATTTCATATTTCATATTTTTTTTTTATTTTAGTGTTATATATATATATAGCTATTTAATTATCTATTTATATAAAATATTCGATTCATATTATACTTAATATTTATCACATTACTCAATATTTATTACATTTAATATATCTACGACATTCTTATATTTCCTATCTAATTATTGTGTAATTCTTATTCATATTATATTGTGATTTATCCTTTTCCTGTATGTTCATTATTTTTTAATTTAATTCATTGTTTTTAATTTTTGTTTTTATCCAGCTCACCAACCCTAACCCCACCTACTCATCATTTTTATAGGGTAAGTTTTCAATCCAAATCACAAAACATCATCTTCCTAATGATGGATCACTGAGTGTGATCCGAAACGTTGAAGCAAAAAATACACACAGTTTAATCCAAAAGCATTTATCATTTGTTGTCTCCTACCATCCCTGTCTTGGAAGCATCATTGAACATAGTAATTTTTTCACTAGTTTAATATAGATAACATGAAAGAATAAAATAAAAACCTCAAAAATACATATATCACAAAATAATCAATACTCACAAGAATCAACAACTTGAAAATCCTCATTTTTTCTCATTTTATTATTGATATGAATTTTTTATTAAAAATAATAATTTAACAATTTTCTTTACTCATTTCATTATCAATGAGAAATTTGAATAAACTTTAACAAACCTTCTTTATCTAAATTTTTAACCATAAATTGATAATTAGAATATTTTTTTCCATTTCACCCATGTAGTAATAATCATAAAGAAAATTGCATGCACCTCAAAGTAATCTTAGTATGAAAGACAAGGTTAGTACTTTAGAGTTGACAAATTCTTTGGTGGATGTAATGCCCTGTAAGAATACATTGAATAAATTATTTTTATTGTGGGATATTCATACCCAACACATTATTTATATGTAGTTGGAGCTTTTATAGTCATATTTGCTAACTATAAACTTCCAATGCATGTAGTTCCTTATTAGATTATGTTGACTCAACATTTTATCAAAATAGAATATTTCTACCTCTAGATTGTTTATAAGTAATTAGATCTTAATACTATAATATTAGTTGTATATTTTCTATTTTCTAATAATTGTGAAGAACTTGTATATATATGACTCATTGTAATATTGGTTACTAAATTAATAAATACATAACTCTAATGGTAAATTTTTCATATCTATGTCATTTTCCATTTAGTTTTGGGTCCATTTTGAGGAAAGTATCTTGATACATTTTTTTATTCATAAGCTATGCAGATAAGGGCCCACTCCCTTTATTAAAAGAAATAAAACATTACAAAAATCTGCCACTCTACAGAGAAGATGCAGAGAAGGCCAAAAGTCTTAAGAAGGGAAAGAGGAGAAGTAAAGAAACCTACAAAGGAACAAAAAACTGAAAAAAAATTATTTTCCAATATTGAAACATGGACTCTCAAGGAGAGAAGGAAATGCTCAGATGCCACAAAAAAATACACCCTCTCAAGGAGAGAAGGAAATGCTCAAAAGCCACATAAAAACTACACCCTTCGATTGTTTCGAAGGAGAAGTGCATCCAAAGTCTGCTCAGATCTAGCTTCCACCGCTTCTAAACCTTCAATGTGAAGCTTTTTATCTTTAGACTTCCTCCCAACCTTACATTTTGGACCACAATCAGGTTTTAATTTTCCATTTGAAGACTGAAAAATCTCAAGTTTCTGAGGCGGATCCAGAGTGAAATCATCAAAACAATCATGAACTTGTTCTTCCAAGTCCTCCATGAAAGGGAAGGTACCATCAAATTCAGAGCCATCCTCCTCCGACCCAGAAAGAGAATCAAAAGAACTCTCATGGACAGGAACAAGTGGGAAAGAAGGGGGAGCTGCTGGCCAGTCCTGATTCAACTCAGAAACCTGGGGAGGATCAAAAAACTTACCATGATTCCTCCAAATGAACTCAAAATCTAAAGCACCACCCTGTTTGACCTACTTCTTTAAGCTTACATTCCTCGCCCCAGCCAAATGTTGAAGGGAACATGCCTCAATTATGTGACCCAGCATGTTGCAGCAGAAGCAGCGAAAAGGTAAACCCTCATAATTTAAAAATTGGGTCCAAACTCCATGAGAAGAATGGATCCAAATGGAATGAGAGAATGGTTTAGAGATATCAACCATGGCACAAACCCTATAGAATATACAATCTGAAGCCACTGAGACTGAATCCATCTTGACAAAAGACCCCACTTGATTGATCATATTGCTTAGCAAATCTGCATTACACAGAACCAAGGGAAAATTGTAAAGCCTGATCCAAATAGGAATAAGTGTAATCTTGGCAGTGGCAGGATCAAAGAAAGGTGACCAAGGAGAAATAAAGAGACCAGAGTGCCCAAAAAACCAAGGCTCGTTCTGCAAAATAAAGTTACAGTCCTCCATAGAACAAAAGGTTATCAGGGAAAAACCAAAATCTAGAGATTCAACAGCAGGGAGAGATAGAACACTCCAGGTGCATTTGATCCATTTGAGAACTAAAGCCACCAAAGGATGTATGTGCATGCATCTCAAAACCACAAAACAGTTACCGCAGTCCTCAGCGATTACAGCAATACAACCATCAGAAATGCAAAAATCTGTCAGTTCATTGGAGAAGGAAACAACTGAATCCCCAAAAGAAAAATGAGCACCACCAGATCGAGAGCCACTATCCATATTTGGAGGAGGGGGGATCAGAAGAACTAGAGGACTGGGTAGGTTAGGGTTTACTGATTTAGCATGCTCACGGCACTAGTTAGAGCATACATGAAACAGGTTATGCCTATTTTTGCAACCATCAACCGAGACAAAGGGCACGGCGCTAGTAGAAACCCCTACATCATTCATAGCAAGAGGATCAAAGGCACGAGGAGAAACAACATTCTCCTCAGTGGATTTCCCCAAAGGAGCAGCATCTAGGGTTTTCTTGGGGGGACTGGAGTGCTCCAGGGAGGTGTCAAAATGAAGGGCGTACTGATGCCTCCTAGAAACAAGTCATTGTTTGCCCCTACCCCAAGCACTAGCCACTAATTTGTGCAACCTCCTACCATCGCGTTCAATCTGCTCACCCTCACCGCATCTCGGCTGCACGCCTGCACTCGTTTCACACATCCTCGCATATATTTTGAGATATTAGATATTGAAAGTGTCTTGATACATTGATATATTAACAAATGGCATAATTTTTTACAAAGGTAATCCCCTTGCGTTATGCCACCTACCTATCCATTACATACATCCCTATGCACTTACCCTTTATCCCATTCATATGCTCACTAATTCTCATTGATTTACCTTATTTTCTCATTTAGCACATATTTTCATACATACATTACCCCACTTTGATCTATCACCTTTAATGTTCCAAGGAAAGTTTGTAGCCATTGGGACATCCTCACGATTGTGGACTCATCCTACATAAATTCAAAACTTAAAATTTAAATCTTGACTAACTCTCGCCCATACCTTTCTTACCTAGGGGTAGCTTAGACAAAAATTTGTGTGATGTGTTGCTATGTCTTTGTATTTATAGTCATTTAATGGATTCATTTTAATCATATCCTAATCATTAGAGGATCAACAAAATCATTTGCATTATAACACTCCAATTAGTGCACTAAAAGGAATCTAGATCAACACAATCATTCCTAGGAGCAAATGCATGATTGAAGATTATTGTTTTCAATCATTCATACACATTTTTCTAGGTTGATCTAAGAGAGCATGTCCCTTTGTAACATACTATTAGCTCTACCAAGGTATTCATAAATACCACTAGTCCATCAGATATCAAAAGACATAGAGGAAGCTTAGGCAAATCAAGTGAAATTAAGAATCAAAATCTACAAATTACACAATACAAGTTCATGGATATAGGATAGATTCATGGTGATAAATTAGTCCTTGATCACCTGACTCATCCCTACATAGAGTTGATACAATATTTTTATTCCAATGTGAATATCGGTATGAGATTCGTTGTTCCAAATGATGAGGCATATCATATTCAGACCTATCTCATATTTAATGCACTCATTTGTTATAGAGATAAGTATACATGTTTCTATTTACATTTTTGCATTAATAGTTGTTACAAATTATTATAATATTAGTACCTAGCTCATAATTAATTAGTCTAGTTTAATTGAGCTAATTTGTATGCATTTTATTGATTAGCCTAGACTAAGCTTGAGGAACGTCTATTTTCCTTAAAGGGTTGTCATAATCCAAAGATATACATGTAAGCATGTAATCATGTAAAGAATTAGCAAGAATGAACACATTGTGTGTGGTAAGCATAGATGGGTTGGAGATAGGATCAAGAAATAGTGAGGTTGCCCCTTGTATGGGAAATAAAATAGTGAATTACATCAAGTGCTTTAATGATCTTGCTAGTACTTTCTTGCAATACTTTCATTTAAACATGGAATTGAAAATTAATGTTAATGATCTTACTAGATGAACACAAAAGAGTAATAACCTTATTAATGACTATGTTATTTGATTTTAATCTTTGTGTGGAAAATTGAAATATCAATTCAATGATGATGAGTTGAATCATTTTTCTTGAGGAATTACTTCTGGTTTAAAAAGTAATGTACACTTAGTAGCTTCTCATCTTTTAGAGACACATGCACACATTTAAGAAATCTTGAGGTTAATTTCTTAGCAATAAATACTTTAAATATGGGTTGTCACACCACAGTCTTCCTACCCTTCTAAGTTTCAAAATGCTATTACTCTTTCAAAGGGTAATGATATGAAGGAAAATGGGAGTCAAGTTGCTACTAGTTCTTTTCCTTCTTTTAAACCAAAAATTTTTAGGAAGTTCACTAAACTTCAAGAATCCATGGATGATGTGCTTCAATTGAGTGTTAATTTAGTTACACTCCCTCCCATCCACCCATAGGATCTCAACGAACCACTTCCTAAATCATATAATGACCAAGCATTTTTCCATTGTCAGAGTTAAAGGTCATCACACAAACTTGCTTTGGCCTTAGGATTAACATACAAGATATCATTGATAACAACACAATTATGGTTTTAAGGGGTTAATGATAATGGAGTTTCATCAATTGCACCCCCTAATAGTATATTATTGATTTATACACATCCATTTTCAAATCATTCACATAATGTTGAGGCACATGATATGGAAGGTAATGACAATAATGTGGAACATAAGGATGTGTCACATGAAAAAAAAATTGCCAGAAATATTGAGTCTAATGCTACATCCTCCTCTCCTCTCCTCTCCTTCTACCTCACCATTGATTACATTTTTATGAGAAGATTCCACAAAATAATTGCAATGGTCCATTATATACACCAAGTAATTTCAAGAATTTATCACCTGTTGAGTTTCTTATTGATCATGCATGTCAATATAACATTTGTATTAAAGAAGCATTGTTTAAAACTCACATTAGGGATTCGAAGTGTAATGTCCACCCTAGTTTGTTCCTGTTGTGCTTTTTGATTCATGTGTTATATGTTGTTCTAAGTGTTTATCAGTGTATTATGTGATTATCACGCTTTGATGCATTGCACCGAACTTGTCGATGAGGTCTATGGTGCCATCGATGGGGTCTGAGGGGAATTTTGCATGATCATCAAGGTGTTTCCCATGAGGTTGTGCTTTGTTATTTGGTTTCCAACTATGCATTATGGGATGCATACATTGTGATTGTGCATGTTAGATTATTCTAGTGCTTCAGCTTTACTGTTTTCACTATACTTGTTATAGTTATGATAGTCGTATTATTCCCGCATTGTGAAATGTTTCTATTTATACATCATGTTCATGGATCATGCTAGTCATAGATTATTATAGTGGATGTGATTATTTTATATCATGTGTGATTATACCACATTGGACTAGATTATGTTTCTTTGGCTATTATATGTGGAGCAGCTACACCTGATGGTTGACTTGAGTGTGCAGGTAATTACAGGTGTTAACTAATGTGGGAAATGTGGAGAAGGTTGACATGGGATGCTAAGCCATCTCACCCTTATCCTTGTGTTGTGGAAACCCGTGATGTGTGTTTGGAATCATTTGCGTGTGTTTCCTTAGCATTCTTGCACTTTATTTTAAAATGGTTCGAAAAAAATGTTTTCAATGTTTCGGATTAAATTAATGATTTTAATTTGGAAAATTGTTATTTCTTCTTTAGTGAAAATGTTTGTTGCATCATTATATGCTTGTGGAAAAAATTTGAGTGATTTCGGTTTAGTTCTGAAATTTGATATTTTTCCGTAAAAAGGTAGAAATTGCATTAAATGAGAAAATTGAATGCCTAGTATGGCATATTTTTACTTTTTAGAATGACACTGAGTTAAATGGCAATAACCTATTTGAAATAGTTGAATTTATTTGACTAACTATTTCCCTGTTATTCTTAGTGAATTATTTGGGTGTTTTCAAGAAAAATTGAAATATTAATGCATTTTGATTAAATGCTTATGTGATTTCAAATGAGATTGTAATTATTTATTTTTTGGAATTAATGAATAAAATAGTTTAATTGTGCAAATTCTATAATTCTAAATTGATTGACTAAATCACTTAAAGGATTATTTTATTATCAAAAAAGGAATAGTGTCTTTGGAGGCATAAAAGGAAAAAGACATGTATTTTGCATCATTCTTTTTCTCTCCAAAATTTGCTCTCTCCTTTGTTTGAAACCCTCTTGCTTGAAAAATGGATAGCTGATTTCTTGGAAGAGAGTTTTTCTTGGATTTCTTGGAGTTTGGATTGCATTCAGGAGCTTGGTGTGTGCTTGTTGTGTGTGGATCGAAACTGACGTTCAACCTCATTCTTTTCCTTGGATTTTGCTTCTATTGGAAGGTAAGTTTCTCCAATCTTCTCATTTAAATTGTTTTATTTTGTTTCCTTCATGCCACACCATCTGGAATGGTTGACGATGGCTTTTCTTAGTTGTAGAAAACTTCAAAAATTTATTTCAGCTAGTTATTTATTTATTTCATGTATTTTCTATTTTGGAAACATAGAAATACAGACATAACCCTGGCAAAATTCCCTTGGAAATCCCCAATGCATTTTTATTGCATATATTGGTTATTGGGCATGTTATCTATGATGGGTAGTTGTCAGATCATCCATAGCTATTGAAAAACAAATGTTAGAAAATTGGTCAAACTTTGGTCAAGGTGTCAAAGAGAGCTCCAATGGAGTTTTTAGGGCCTTATGGTTATTTTGCACTTTTAGAAAACATGAAAACTAAATTCTATGCATTTCTTTTATGATTTGCTTTGAGGGATGAGTTGACTCCTTCATATTATGTGATTCTACATCTTGTGAGACTATGTCATGTTTTCGAACATTTTGGTGCATTGAAATCCATGCCTTATTTCTCCATTTTTGAAAACCTGAAAATTGCTTTGTATGTATTTCCTTGATTTTTTAGTTTGTGGGATGAGTTGTCTCCCAATTAAAATTGATTCTGCATCTTTTGAGACTATGTTGTGTTTTGTCAAATATTGGGATTTTGTCACCTCAAAATCTGTGCCATGCCCAATTGGTCAAATTCGTGCTATGGGTGTTTAGGAAGAGGTCTAGGGGTAGGAAAGGAGTTGCTTCCATCGTGCACCATGGCCGAAAGAGGTCATTGGAATTTAGCGAATGGAATTTTTAATCGATAATAATATTTAAACATATTGGGTAATAAAATTTAATAATGAGATCATCTACACCAAAATTACATGTCCTGGTGAAGTGTCTGTCTTACTTGGGTTTGGGTGTAAAGAGCAATCTTTGGTGTAGTGTCCAGTTGCTATGAGGATGTTATGACCTCATGTTCTGTTGTTTGGTGAGTATTTCCCTCATTTGACACTCCTTGTCCTAACTACCCAGGTCTCTCTTCCTTCTTCCACCATCAGAGTTTGACTCAACGTGTGATGTTTACCATGTGATTGCATGTGCATTGTGATGCCTAATGCATGCGTGTATGCGTCTATGAGGGACTATGATTTATGCCTCATTTTGCATGCATTAAAGGTGTGATTATTTCCCTTATGCTTGAATGTTGTGATGTCATTATTATGCTTTGGCAAGTGTGCCATATGTTACTTGAATGCAAGTAGATTGTAGTTGTACCATGTGTTGTTTTTATGCAATGTATTGGTAATTGTGCCATGTGTGTTGTGTGCATTGATTGACGTGTATGCCATATGTTTCTATGTGTACCCTAGATTGAGTGAGATGATGCTAGCGGGTTTGCCATGATCACCTTCTCTGTAGCTCAGGGGTTGCCTAGAGTTGCATAGACAGCTATTGTGCTCGACGATGGCAATATGGTTGGGAGGCAAGAAACATTTCCCTATTGGTCCTTCATGATGATCTTCAGGTGTTGGATGGTTCCCTTATCTTCTTGAAGGTTGATTATATCATGTTTCATGTCTTGTTGCACCTTGGAGAGTGCGTTTGTTTTTGGGTGGTTTAAGCACTTGTATATTATCATTATTGATTATTGTAACCTTTGTAATGTAGATCTTTTGAGACCCTTGTAATAATATTTAATTAATGCTTTGAGTCAATTTATGATGTTGGATATGATTCATATATGTTTAGTATGAAGCCCTTAAAATATTGTAATTATTGGATATCGTCTTGTATTTTTCCACGCCTCAGTTTGTGAGGACGTTGGCATGTTTTGATAGATTTTACATGTTAGAATCTAGCTATGTTAGCATGCTTAGACTCAGTTATTTGATGTTGTATTTGATGTTTATGGATATGTTTGTGTTGGATCCTATTCATCCCACATAGGTGGTGATGATCCTATCTTTTCTTTTGGCATGTGTCAACATTGATGTTGAACATGCGTAGCCTTTTGTACCGCTTTTGTCTTATTTTCTCTGTTCAACTCTTTTTTGAAGTTTGTTGTCATAAGGTGCTCATTTGACCACCTAAGTGTATCCACGGTGTTATTTCCCCAATGTGATATGCACTCTTGGCTTATTCCCTCTTTTGCTTTGGGAAGTGTGCCTTTGCACAAGTTCATCTAGTGACCATTCCAATTGGTTGAGGACTCGTACCTCCTAGTTGGACCATCTCATGGGTGATCATTACCCTTGTGTTTGGGATGTCTTGTGTAGTCATGGGATGGACTAAGGTGGATGTCACCCTCATCCTACTCCATGTGTTTGCGAGGGAGCAAGATCATGGACATGTATTTGATCCTCGTCATGGAGTGAGCTCCATCTCTCACTTGGTCATCATGGTGAGTTGTCACACAATGGGTGAAGTCTTCCACCTGTGCCACCTTGTATTATGCAATGATGAAGTTGATTTTGGTGTTGTTGTCCTTATTGTGAGACCTTGTGTGTGCGTGAGTGCAATGTGACGTGTAAATGTCACACTTGCAAACTTGAAAATTTTGTTGGTTCAGTGTTTGTCCAGATAATGCCTTGGGTTAAAGCTCAGGGCATTACATTTGGTATCAGAGCTCATGTTGCAACATTGGGAGCTCTGGGATGTGTGTTCTTGATGTAGGAGCATCCCAGGTTGCAGAGCAATTTTGTATCAACCAAAAACATTTTGCTTTATTTTCTTTCATTTTTAGTTTAGTTCAGTCAGTTGCAGTTTCAGCATTTTCTACTGCATTTCACCACATCTTCATATCAGAGCTCATAGAGTAGAACTTAGCATCTACATATCATCATCTACATCATATCCAAATTTTAGGTTATTTGGACTTGTCTGCTAAAATTTATTGCTAATAGAAGATCATCAGTTCTCACAGAGCAGAGCATTCAGACAGTCAGTTGAAGGAGAAGGCTTGTGGAGCACTTCCGTGACTTACGAAGCTAAATAGAACATATCACAAGGCACATATGGATTAGATAGACCTTCCTTGAGGTCCACACCTTGATTCATGCATTTGCGGAGGATTACCAGATGTTGTAGGCTGACCTATTTGTTTCTACACATTACATTCCTTCATTGGAGTTTGTAACCTTCTTGGCTGACGCGGAGGATTTTTTGGAGCTTGCAGATGATATATATAGATCTCTAAGATGTATTAGGAAGTTAGTTATCTTAATTCATAAGATAGATAGTTAGATTCTTTTCAGATAGGCCCTTCAATGCCATATCTTGCATATTTGTTGTAACCCAGAAAGCAGGCATGTGAGCCCTTTGATATTAGCTTGCATGTTGCTAGCATATAAGCATTTGAATTTTCCATTACATTCTATATTTGTGTTGTTTTTGTTGTGTTTACTCTAGTTGCACAGTTTGGACAGTTCATTATGTGAACCCTCCAACCATGACTGCACCAAGTGGTATCAGAGCGAAGTTCAAATCCTTTGGGAGGTGAAGGCATTCTGAAAGATCTTGTGGTGAACCGACCATCGACCTGAGGCAGTCTACTTGTGTTTGTCAATAGATCGCTGAGTGTGAGGCATTTGCTACCTGTTGTCCTCAAAATCAACTGCGCTCATTTTGTAGGACGACCCCTACGAAACTTGTATGTTTTGTAGCCTACATCTCTAAGCACATTTTTCAAGGCAAATTTTTGCCCTCATACGTGATCATCTAACTCCTGAGAATCATTTCAAGCATCTCCTTGTTTTGGTTTTTCAACGTTTGTGAAATTCGAATAAGTGAGCAAAATCGTTAAATCAATAAGTTTGATTGTAAAAGAGCTAGAAGATTTTAAGTGTGACATGCATAAGCAGTCATCTTTGCCACCATTACATGTTTAAGCCTTTTTCTGTTTTACATGCAAGAGCGGCAATTTTTGCTGCTCATGCATGTTTGTGTTGCTTTAACCCAATATGCAGAGGTGGCAAAAATCGCTGCCCATACATACTACCCTTGACATATGTTCAAGCGGTAATTGGCACCCTTGGTGCATCTTTTAATTGTCTCAAGTTAAACTCGGGTACATTTATTACACTTCTAGTTTTTTGATTTAGGGGCTTTTAAGTCATTTTTTAAATTTTTTTTGTTTACCAATTTTCTTTTGTCTTTCATTTTTGTGTTTTCGTGATGAAATCCTAGAGTCTTGTGTAAACCCTAAAAGCATTTTCGTTGTAGCTTCTCTGTATGAGTTGCTTTTTTATTAGGGTTTTTCATTTTATTTTCCTTGTCATTGTCTTTGGATTTGTTGGGTTGTAAAGTTGTTTCTTGTGTTGGTTGTTCTGAGTTTCCAAATGTGCTCAAGCAGTAGAATTACCCATTTATATGCCAAAACCTTTCAAGTGGTGTTGACATGTTAGGACGGTTTAATCTGCCATCTTTTCATGTGTTTTTGTGTGTTTCTTCCCTTTCCATGTAGAAGCGGTGGAATTACCCGCTTGGGCATATGAAGACCTAAGTTTCCTATCTAATATGTAAGGGCAGTCTTTTTGACCGCTCATACATATGATTTACCCTTTGCAAACTTTAAACATGTAGGGTCAGTGAAAACATCCGCCCATACATGAGACATGATTTACCTTGTGCAAATTTCATACATGCAAAAGCGGTCCTAATGACTGACTTTTCAACCTTTGCCTAAGTTTATCTTCCTACATGCAAAAGCGGCCATTTTGGCCGACCTTACACACGACAAAATCACCAACCTGCAGAGGCGGTAGAATTAACCACCTTTACACTGTCAAGCATTACTCTGACATGCAGGAGCAGCTATTTTTGCCGCCAGTGCATGTCTTCCTTCAAAATTTCCTAACACTGGGAAATTCTTGAAAATGATGCCCTTGGCCCGCTTTCGCCTGATTTCTCAACTTGCGCACGCTCTAGCCCTTTTTAAGCTAGTCCCTGTGAACATGATCAACATTATGCAGTTTTCCCAAAATGCCATTTTTTTCCCTAACTGCAAGATCATGACTTTATTTGCAGTTCCTACAAGCAACAATTGAAAATCACAAGTTTCTTCCTGCAGAAGAGATGGTCGATGCCTTCGAAAAGATGATCCAGAAGATGAAGCATTTTTAATTACTTCAATGGACAAATTCCAAGATTATCAATCAACCCTTGATAATTTGAAAAATAATCTTGGGAAGCATGAAGAGGCAATAAAGGTGGTGAAAGATGCCATCGTCAAAGCTCATGTTGTTTCAGACAATACAGTTGGACCGAAAATTTATGAGATGGAAGCAGTGAAGGCCATGTATCACAATTTTCTGAAGAGTGTTGATAGTGGTGATGGACAGAAATTAGATATGCAATCTGCAGTCTTACTATTTAATAGCAGTTATAATGAAGAATGATGGTGGCAGCTAATATTGTTCTTCGTGCCTTAGTTTATTTTCAGTTTTGTATATGCAATTGGTATTTTGTTTTGGACATATTCACATGTATTTTTCCGAAATGTAATTACATGTGAGACAAAGGAAGTCCTAAGTCAAATAGGACTCTTTTGTTGAATACGTCAAAGTAGTTAGATTTTCCTATTTTCTCTCTAGGCCTCTCCCTATAAATAAAGAGGGCCTCTATTGTAATAAATATCTTTAATCTTATGCAACAAAGTGCTACCCAAATTGAGACTCAACTTTGAGACTTTATGTTCAAATTGTATGATCAATTCCAATCAATAAAGAAGGTGAATTTTGTTATCAAACTTAGTGTTGAATTAGATTTGTATGAGTGAGGATGTACATATGGCATTTTTGTTGATTTCTCTTGTTGATTGATTGGATAAAGTGGTGCTTGGTTATTACGATTGGAGGATGTTCAAGATAAGTTCTATAAACTTTGTGTTATATTATTTCCTTGAATCTATGTGTGTGGAAAGTGTTTCTTGGTGAAGGATTATAAAGACTTTGAGCTTGTAGTTGTTCACTTTGTATATGAATCGTGTTGAGAACTTGTAGACTTTGTGCTATGATTTTCAATCACATTTGTGTGGATTAGTGGTGTTGTTAGTTGACAGACTTTGTGCTCCAACTGGTGATACGGTTACTTTTAAAATCTTTCTAGGGATAATTTGAAGACTTTGTACTTGAGATTATTCACTTGGTTCATGAATCTTTTTGTGAAGTAAGTTGAAAGACTTTGTGCTTCAACTTACAAGAATATTATTGTTTAAGTGTAGAAGCATTATTGAATATTACTGTGAAACATTGTAAACATCTTTTCTGAAAGAAGAGAAAAGGATGACTGTAACACACCCCCAAATCTAGTATTTAGTGTAAATAAGTTTGTAATAGTTAAAAGGGAACCTCCCCTTGCTGAGAGGAGAGACTTTGTCTCATCATAGTTGTGGCTGATATACCCATTTTATCGTTAGTGAGTTAACGATAAAATATTCACACAACAGTTTTTTACTGTGCAATGTCGGCATTTACTGCCGCTCAGACACCAAAAAATGAATTTCCTACTTACATGCAGTGTTAGAAAAAACACCCGCTCGAGCACTTATAACTCCCCCAGCTTGTAGTGTTGGTACTTTTTGCCGTTTTAACACATGTAAGGGCGGTCATTTTGACCGCTCCTACGCAATTTTTTCCAAGTACTTACATGCAACAGTGGTATTTTTCACCAACTTTACATGATAAAGCAGTTCTTCCCAAAACACACGCACAAGCGGCTAAAATACCCGCTTTTACACGTGCAAATACTTCCTCATGCAGGAGCGGTCATTTTGATCACTCATGCATATTTTCCTGAATCTCTCAACACCAGGAAAATTCACCTTTCAAGACCTGTTAGCCCACTTTTGCCTTTGCCTTGATTTGCATGCACTCAAGCCCTTCAACGCATGCTTCCTTGTCCATGGTCATCGAATCGCGGTTATCCCAGTTTATCCATTTTTTCCCTAACTACGAGATCATGGCCTTTTGCAATTCAAGTTCTCAACCAGCATTCATGGTAGACATCAATCTCAAAGTTCTCTTCAAGAGCTCATGTCAGAACCATCTCCGTCAAAGGCCAGAATCATGAAGTACAAGTACCAAGGTGTCTTTCTGGTGACAGCAGTACAGTCAAACATTGATGAAATCAGAGACACAGAAATTGGGCATGTGGACATGGTAGAATTTGTAGATAGAACAAAATAGACAAATCCTTCTAAGCCTATGTAGAAAATCATTGACAGTAATATTCATTTGGTTGCATCATTTCCAGTTTCTGCACACAATCCCGAGTTTGTTCTTCAAGTAGCCAACCATTACAACAGAGACACTAGAGTTGTGACGGATTCTCAAGGGAATGTAATCATGAGATTGGATGTAGAATTCCTCAACAAAATCTTCATGTGTCCACCCATTGAAAATATTGGATGGATTGACTTTGCTCAGGGCCAACAGGATTATGATAAGGATGTGGAAGCTGCTAGAAGGTACATCAACAACAAATGGTTGAAAATCCCTAGAAGTAATTTGACCAGATGGCCAAAAGATCTTCACAGGAGTGACTTTGTAGAAGAGGTTTGTGATTTGATTACTCTTTTGAGTCGCATCAGAGGACTCCCTTCTGCTTCCAAATTCCAGGACTGGATGTACACTTACATCAAGGTAATTCTACAGGGTAATCAGAAAATATTCTGGGGAGAATAGATCAGCAATGCATTGCACAAGCAACTAGTAAAGGTCAATACCACATTCAAATTTTATATGACCTCTTATCTTGTCTATGCTACTGCAAGCATGAGAAACTTTCCAGGTTTAACTCAGGTAGGAGACATGAGATTGATCCTAGTATATGAATATTACCCTCAAATCACTCTAAAGGGATCAATTCATCATTTTCGAAGGGTCAATGATGCATTATTTTCCGTGTTCATGTGCTTATGGGATAGTGAACTGGTTCAAAAAAGGGTCTCTGATGAAGCTTGGCATATTGTGAATTCTTTTGGTTGCTTGTTCCTGCAACTTCACACCTTCACATATCTTCGGGTAGGGTATTATCCTGGTTACCCTTATATGCTTCCACAATACCCTAGTGACCGTATTGTTCTTATGGAGCTATGCAGACAGTTGATTGTAGTGCACAATAAACAGATGGAATTCAAGAAGTCAGGTATAAAATTCCTGGTTGAAATTGGAAGGTATTCAGTTCAATCAGCCAATAAAGCAAAAATAATTGATTCTAAATTATAATTGGTCACTATGAAGACTTACAAGAAAAGAGACCATTTTGATTTTAGAAGAGTTCAGGATAAGATCAAAAGGAAGTCAAACTTCCATGTCCCAATGGTTGAAGACATATGGTCTGATCTCAGGACACAGGATGAGATCAGAAAGCTAGACTTCTGCAGACTTCACCTGAGTCAAATTGAAGAACTAGGCCTTGCTGATATTCCAGATGGAATGGAGGATGATGGGGACATTCTGGATCCCAAATATAATACTAAGAATGTTGAGGCTTCACCTCTTCCAGAGGTGAAATGGTCAATCAAAGAAGAAACATCCATCAGGAAAAGGTTTCAACCAATACTGGCAAACACCAATGTGTGGTTGGAAAGGAAAGGGATTAAAGTGAAAGAGTTCCTCACAGGGTCAGAGACTGAGACACAAGAGCAGACAAGCAAGAAGGCTGAGAATAGAACTAAAAACAAGAGTGATGCCCCTTCTTCTTCTAAGATACGCAAACCAAAGATCAAATTTGTATCCAAAGGAGGGAAGAAGAAGGAAACTGAAGAGACTTCCAACGTCACTGAGTCAAATGTTGAAGATACTAATGTTGATCAAATGGAGATAGAAGATGTTGAGGCTGAAGAACAAAATATTCAAAAGTCTAAGGATGATCAACAGGCGATAGTATCTGATAAATCTGATGAAGAGGATGAAACTAAACAAGGTGAAGACGAGGATGCAGAAAAGGAGCAACTTGGCGATCCACCTCAATCACCTGAGAAAGATCTTCCCATGGGAACACAAGTTTCTACACCTCCTCATGTTCCAATTTTTGGTAGTTTCCCAGTGATTTCAAATGTTCCCATTTCACCGATCTTTGTTGTTTCCTCTGATAATACCCCTGTTTTTGTGAAAACTAGTTTTGGGACTATTTTTTATTCCTCTGGTTCCATTCCAAGTCTATCTTCTCCATCTTTTGACATCGGTGAACAATCTATTTTAGAGAACGTTCTGGATGCTTTAGAAAAGGTTGTTGATACAGGTGTGGTTTTTACCAACACCAGTCCTATTGTGACTATCACAGGTGTGAACATGGAGCTGGCCAAACAGGTAGTAGACTCATCCCCGGTTGTTGGCACTTCTGTGCTTCCCCCATGGTTATCTACATATACTCCAAAGAGTAAGAAGAAAGCTATCTCACCTGACAAGATCAATATTGAAAAGTTGTTACCTATAAAAGCAAAGAATCAAAAGAAGAAGCCTAAGATTATTTCTAGGCTTATCAATGAGAAAGGAATCAGGTACACAGAAATTGCTAAACCACCAGAAGATGCCACCATTGACACTTTTGACATGAGTGATTATGTCATTTCAAGGGTTGAGTTGGGCAATCTGACTCATGAGGGTATAAAGGCAGATTTTCAAACCACTGCTAGCACTTTACTTGAAAAGTATGATGAAGTCAAGAAAGAGAAGGAACAGTACAAAGCTAAAGTAGAACAACTTGCTGCTATCCTTCAAAAGATAGTAAAGTCATCAGAAATGGTAGAACCCATGGCAGTGACGGTGGAAGATCCCCTGATTTAGAAAGTTGAAAAAACACAAGCCAGGGGAAGGTTGGTAGGAGATATAGTGGAACGCCTATTAGCTCAAGGTTGAATCCTATTAAAAAGCACTGTGGAAAGGAAAGAGAAGATGGACAAAGCTAAAACTGAGCTGGACAACCTAGTAGATCTACTTTCACAAGAGCTTCAAGATCAAGAAGAGAGTCTAGAAGAGTGGATAGATATGAAAAAGTTAATATAAAGAATCTGATCACCATTGGGGTCATTAAAAATAGGGAATCATATCTTAAGACCAAGGAGACTCTAGTGCATCGAATCCACATAATAAAAGGTCTACTTGAAGATCTGTGTCAAGCCCGAGAAGCTAGTGAAGATAGTGATGTCACACTTCTACATTGGCTAGAAGAACTTCCATGCACCCTGATAGGGGAAGATCACAAGTTTCTCTCAGCAGAGGAAATGGTAAGTTCTTTTGAAGAGATGGTCCAAAGAAAATTCGAAGAGGAGGCGCCCTCAGTGCTTTCAATGGATAATCTATATGACCAACACTCAACTCTAGAGAACCTGAAAGATAATCTGGACAAGCATGAAAAGGCAATAAAGGCGGTAAAAGACTCCATTCTCTAGGCCCGCACCATCTCAGAGAACATAGCAAAACCAAATGCATGCGAGATGGCAGCCATCCAAGCTATGTACCAGAACTTTCTGAAGAAGAATGACGGAGGAAGCTAGTGCCTTAGTTTATTTTTCATGTATATGATATGTAATTTGAACTTTGTTTTGGACATTTTCACATGTAATTTTCCAAAATGTAATTACATGTGAGACAAGAGAAGTCCCAAGTCAAATAGGACTCTTTTGTTGAATAAGTCAAAGTAGTTGTAAATTCCTATTTTTGCTCCAGGCTCCTCCCTATAAATAAAGAGGGCCTCATTTGTAAATATTATCTTTTATCTATTGCAAGAAAACTCTAGCGAATTGAAAAGCAAATCAAGACTTTGTGCTTCTTTGTGAGAATCAATTATCAAATATTTATCAATACAAGAAAGCAAGTTCAATTCCAATCTTTGTCTTGGGATTATTTGTTTTATGATAGAATTGTTCCTATGTCTTTGCTATCATATTATCTTTGATAAGTAATTGAAGTGTGAGAGTTTATTTCAAGTGATTAAGGAGTATTATAAATCTGATTTTAATAGACTTTGAGCTATAAAATCATTTGTGAGGATTGTGTTTGTGTTTGTGAGGATAAAATAGCCTGAAGACTTTGTGCTACAAGTTATATTCAATCTACTTTTACCATCTTGGAGAAGAGTGAAGACTTTGGGCTGCATTCAACTTCAAACAGTTCTATTTGCAATTAGTAAGTGAGGCAACGGAAAACTTTGTGTTTCTGTGGTTTTGTGATAGTTTGTAAGTTCTTTAATATTACCTTCATTGAAATCATCGTCTTGAAGCATAAACATCTATTCTAAAAAAAGAGAATGACATGAAATGGAACCACCACAAATATAGTTTTTAGTGTACATAAGTTTTATAAGTTATTTGTTTGTAATAGTCAAGCAACTAGAGGGAACCTCCCCTTGCTGAGAGGAGAGACTTTGTCTCATCATAGTTGTGGCTGATATACCCATTTTGTCGTTAGTGAGTTAACTGTTGGGTGAATATTTTGTCATTAACTCACTAACGGCAAAATGGGTATATCAGCCACAGCTATGATGAGACAAAGTCTCTCCTCTCAGCAAGGGGAGGTTCCCTCTAGTTGCTTGACTATTACAAACAAATAACTTATAAAACTTATGTACACTAAAAACTATATTTGTGGTGGTTCCATTTCATCTCATTCTCTTTTTTCAGAATAGATGTTTATACTTCAAGACGATGATTTCAATGAAGGTAATATTAAAGAACTTACAAACTATCACAAAACCACAGAAACACAAAGTTTTATGTTGCCTCACTTACTATTTGCAAATAGAACTGTTTGAAGTTGAATGCAGCCCAAAGTCTTCACTCTTCTCCAAGATGGTAAAAGTAGATTGAATATAACAACTTGTAGCACAAAGTCTTCAAGCTATTTTATCCTCACAAACACAAACACAATCCTCACAAATGATTTTATAGCTCAAAGTCTATTAAAATCAGATTTAGAATACTCCTTAATCACTTGAAATAAACTCTCACACTTCAATTACTTATCAAAGATAATATGATAGCAAAGACATAGGAACAATTCTATCATAAAACAAATAATCCCAATACAAAGATTGGAATTGAACTTGCTTTCTTGTATTGATAAATATTTGATAATTGGTTCTCACAAAGAAGCACAAAGTCTTGATTTGCTTTTCAATTCGCCAGAGTTTTCTTGCAATAGATAAAAGATAATATTTACAAAAGAGGCCCTCTTTATTTATAGGGAGGAGCCTGTAGCAAAAATAGGAAATTTACAACTACTTTGACTTACAACAAAAAAGTCCTATTTGACTTGGGACTTCTCTTGTCTCACATGTAATTACATTTTGGAAAATTACATGTGAAAATGTCCAAAACAAAGTTCAAATTACATATCATATACATGAAAAATAAACTAAGGCACTAGCTTCCTCCGTCATTCTTCTTCAGAAAGTTCTAGTACATAGCTTGGATGGTTGTCATCTCACATGCATCTGGTTTTGATGTGTTCTCTGAGATGGTACAGGCCCAAAGAATGGAGTCTTTTACTGCCTTTATTACCTTTTCATGCTTGTCCAAATTATCTTTCAGGTTCTCTAGAGTCGAGTGTTGATCATATAGATTATCCATTAAAAGCACTGAGGGCGCCTCCTCTTCAAATTTTCTTTGGACCATCTCTTCAAAGGAACTTACCATCTCCTCTGCTGAGAGAAACTTGTGATCTTCCCCTCTCAGGGTGCATGGAAGTTCTTCTTGCCGGTGTAGAAGTGTGACATCACTATCTTCATTGGTTTCTTGGGCTTGACACAGATCTTCAAGTAGACCTTTTATTATGTGGATTCGATGCACCAGAGTTTCCTTGGTCTTGAGATATGATTCCCTGTTTGTAATGACCCCAATGGTGATCAGATTTGTTATCTTAATCTTTTTCATATCTATCCACTCTTCTAGACTCTCTTCTTGATCTTGAAGCTCTTGTGAAAGTAGATCTACCTAGTTGTCCAGCTCAGTTTTAGCTTTGTCCATCTTCTCTTTCCTTTCCACAATGGTTTTCAATAGGATTCACCCTTGAGCTAATAGGCGTTCCACTACATCTCCTACCACCTTTCCCCTGGCTTGTGCTTTTTCAACTTTCTAAATCAAGGGATCTTCCACCGTCACTGCCATGGGTTCTACCATTTCTGATGACTTTACTATCTTTTGAAGGACAGTAGCAAGTTGTTCTACTTTAGCTTTGTACTGTTCCTTCTCTTTCTTGACTTCATCATACTTTTCAAGTAAAGTGCTGGCAGTGGTTTGAAAATCTTCCTTTATACTCTCATGAGTCAGCTTGCCCAACTCAACCCTTGAAATGACATAATCACTCATGTCAAAAGTGTCAATGGTGGCATCTTCTGGTAGTTTGGCAATTTCTGCGTACTTGATTCCTTTCTCATTGACAAGCCTAGAAACAGTCTTAGGCTTCTTCTTCTGATTCTTTGCTTTTACAGGTAACATCTTTTCAATATCGATCTCGTCAGGCGAGATAGCTTGCTTCTTCCTCTTTGGAGTATATGCAGATAACCATGGGGGAAGCACAGAAGTGCCAACAACCAGGGATTAATCCACTACCTGTTTGGTCAGCTCCATGTTCACACCTGTGATAGTCACAATAGGACTGGTGTTGGTAAAAACCACACTTGTATCAACAACCTTTTCTAAAGCATCCAGAAGGTTCTCTAAAACAGATTGTTCACCAATGTCAAAAGATGGAGAAGATAGACTTGGAATTGAACCAGAGGAATCAAAAACAGTCCCAAAACTAGTTTTCACATAAATAGGGGTATTATCAGAGGAAACAACAAAGATAGGTGAAAGGGGAATATTTGAAATCACTGGGAAACTACCAGAAACCAAAACATGAGGAGGAGGTGTAGAAACTTGTGATCCTATGGGAAGATCTTTCTCAGGTGATTGAGGTGGATCACCAAGTTGCTCCTTTTCTGCATCCTCACCTTCACCTTGTTCAGTTTCATCCTCTTCATCAGATTTATCAGATACTATCGCCTATTGATCATCCTTAGACTTTTGAATATTTTGTTCTTCAGCCTTTACATCTTCAATCCCCATCTGATCAACATTAGTATCTTCAACATTTGACTCAGTGACGTTGGAAGTCTCTTTAGTTTCCTTCTTCTTCCCTCCTTTGGATACAAATTTGATCTTTGGTTTGCGTATCTTAGAAGAAGAAGGGGCGTCACTCTTGTTTTTAGTTTTGTTCTCAGCCTTCTTGAATGTCTGCTCCTATGTTTCTATTTCTGATCTTGTGAGGAACTCCTTCAATTTAACCCCTTTACTTTCCAACCATACATTTGTGTTGGCCAGTATTGGTTGAAACCTTTTCCTGATAGATGTTTCTTCTTTGATTGACCATTTCACCTCTAGAAGAGGTGAAGCCTCAACATTCTCAGTATTATATCTAGGATCCAAAACATCCCCGTCATCCTCCATTCCATCTGGAATATCAGCGAGGCCTAGTTCTTTAATTTGACTCAAGTGAAGTCTACAGAAGTCTAGCTTTCTAATCTCATTCTGGGTCCTGAGATCAGCCCATATGTCTTCAACCATTGGCACGTGGAAGGTTGACTTCCTTTTGATTTTATCTTGCACTTTTCTGAAGTCAAAACGGTCTCTTTTCTTGTAGGTCTTCATGGTGACCAGTTGCAATTCAGAATCAATTATTTTTGCTTTATTGGCTGATTGAACTGAATACCTTTCAATTTCAACCGGGAATTTTATACCTGACTTCTTCAATTCCATCTATTTATTGTGCACTACAATCAACTGTCTGCATAGCTCCATAAGAACAATATGGTCACTAGGGTACCGTGGAAGCATATGAGGGTAACCAGGATAATACCCTACCCGAAGATATGTGAAGGTGTGAAATTGCAGGAACAAGCAACCAAAAGAATTCACAATATGCCAAGCTTCATTAGAGACCCTTTTCTGAACTAGTTCACTATCCCATAAGCACATGAACATGGAAAAGAATGCATCATTGACCCTTCGAAAATGATGAATTGATCCCTTTAGAGTGATTTGAGGGTAATATTCATATACTGGGATCAATCTCCTGTCTCCTACCTGAGTTAAACCTAGAAAGTTTACCATGCTTGCAGCAGCATAGACAAGATAAGAGGTCATATAAAATTTGAATGTGGTATTGACCTTTACTAGTTGCTCGTGCAATGCATTGCTGATCTGTTCTCCCTAGAATATTTTCTGATTACCTCGTAGAATTACCTTGATGTAAGTGTACATCCAGTCCTAGAATTTGGAAGCAGAAGGGAGTCCTCTGATGTGACTCAAAAGAGTAATCAAATCACAAACCTCTTATACAAAGTCACTCCTGTGAAGATCTTTTGGCCATCTGGTCAAATTACTTCTAGGGATTTTCAACCATTTGTTGTTGATGTACCTTCTAGAAGCTTCCACATCCTTATCATAATCTTGTTGGCCCTGAGCAAAGTCAATCTGTCCAATATTTTCAATGGGTGGACACATGAAGATTTTGTCAAGGAATTCTGCATCCAATCTCATGATTACATTCCCCTGAGAATCTGTCACAACTCTAGTATCTCTGTTGTAATTGCTGGCTACCTGAAGAACAAACTCGGGATTGTGTGCAGAAACTGGAAATGATGCAACTAAATGAATATTACTGTTAATGCTTTTTTGCATAGGCTTAGAAGGATTTGTCTATTTTGTTCTATCTACAAATTCTACCATGTCCACATGCCCAATTTTTGTGTCTCTGATTTCATCAATGTTTGACTGTACTGTTGTCACTGAAAAGACACCTTGGTACTTGTACTTCATGATTTTGGCCTTAGAAGGATTTGTCTATTTTGTTCTATCTACAAATTCTACCATGTCCACATGCCCAATTTTTGTGTCTCTGATTTCATCAATGTTTGACTGTACTGTTGTCACTGAAAAGACACCTTGGTACTTGTACTTCATGATTTTGGCCTTTGACGGAGATGGTTCTGACATGAGCTCTGGAGAGAACTCTGAAATTGATATCTTCCACGAATGCTGGTTGAGAACTGCAAAAGGCCATGATCTCGCAGTTAGGGAAAAAATGGCTAAACTGGGATAACCGCGATTTGATGATCATGGATAGGGAAGCATGCGTTAAGAGCTTGAGTGCGCGCAAATCAAGGAAAAGGTGAAAGCGGGCTAACAGGTCTTAAAAGGTGAATTTTCCCAGTGTTGGGAAAAATTTAGGAAAATATGCATGAGCGGTCAAAACGACCGCTCCTGCATGAGGAAGTATTTGCATGTGTAAAAGCAGTTATTTTCACCGCTTATGCATGTGTTTGGGAAGATCATTGGTTATCATGCAAAGTCGGCGAAAAACACCGCTACTGCATGTAATCACTTGGAAAAATATTTTATGTAGGGGCGGTCAAAATGACTGCCCTTACATTTGTTAAAACGATGAAAAATACCAATACTGCAAGCTGGGGGAGTTATAAGTGCTCGAGCAGGTGTTTTCGCCGACACTGCATGTAAGTAGGAAATTCAAGTTTTGGCGTCTGAGCGGCAGTAAATGCCGACATTGCACATAGTAAACGATACAAAATTTTTGGGTAAGGGTGGCAAATTTTACCACCCATACACCTTGCGCTTTGATGTGTATTGAAAGGTTTAAGCGGCTAATATAGCCAATTGTGCATTTAACACAAACCATAGGAAGAAACTGCTAATGCAGCTAATATAGTCAATCCGGTAATACACACAAAGGCTATGAAGAGTGATCGGTTAAAACAACCGACGACACAAGATACAAAACCTTGGGCATGAACAATGATCGGCGGTTTCCACCGGTTTGACTGACTAGGAATGATCCACGACACGAACGTAAGAAAGAACAAAGGTTCAACTTAAAGGACCAAACAAACGACAATCTAAAATCTAAAGCATTACAAATGACTTAAGAAACAAACAAAATACATATACTGATTAATAAATAAAACCCTAGAAATCAAAAATAGTAAAAATGACTAACCTGTTCAAATGGAGGAAACCCTAAGTTTGATGATGATGAATTCAGTAGAATCTTAGGACGGCGCAATCGAATGATGCGAGGGGAGTCCAGTGACCAGCTAGGAAGTAAAACAAAATGAAATGACAAAAGAAACCCTCGAAAAGACACATTAAAACTTGAAAACAAGCCTTTAATATTCGGCACGAGTGGCCATTAATGGCACTTGAAGTTCAAGATCTCAGAGATCTTGATCGGGCGGCAAAATCGGCTCACACTGCATATATGCTTAACAAAAATGCAAAAGCGGTTAAATCCATCGATAATGCATGTAACAACCTCATTTGAGAAAACATGCAACGACAGCGAAAAATGCCGCTCAGGCATATGGAAAAAGAAAACTATGTAAAAGCGGTAAAAAGTGCCGCTATTACACATTAAACCAAAAAGAATATGTCAAGTCGGCAATTTCTACCGATATTGCATAAGTGAACAAAATACATGTAATAGTGACAAATTTGGCCGACTTTACATGTGAAGATTCAAAAATTTACTAACACCTGAAAAATGACCAAAATTAACATTTTGATCAGTTACGACTTAATCAATTTTTGCAAATATCGAGGAATCGATTCGAGGAAATGTCGCAAACTAATTTAGGATGTTAAACAACTTCACACGGGACCAAGAGAATCTTGTCTCGATTTGTAAACTTAGAGTGTAGATCATGAAACAGACAAGTTTCATGGGAGTTGTCTACAAAAATGAGCGCAGCTGATTTTGAGAACAACACTACCTTGTAGTCAGATCACCAAATTAAGGCAGTTGCACCAGATCCTAGGGAGAGATGCCACCAAGGAGGATGCTTATTGTAGGCACTATGGCTAGAAGAATGGATGAAATGATGGAAATGATGGAAAAAATGAAAGTTAGATTGGATGTCGTAGAAGAAGATAGAAGAAGAGGACTAACACCTAGACATGATGTTGAGAGTGATGATGAAGAATTTCAATCCGCTAATCAAAATGAAGAAACCCTAGAAGAAGAAGAATCAGATCAAGTGAAGATGTTGAAAGCTATTTCAAAGATTGGAAAGAGACCTAGAGTGGATGTATTGAATTATACTGGAAATTTGAATCTGGGGGAATTGAGTGACTAGATAAATGATTTGGAAGAATACTTTGAATATGAGAAATTGAATATCCGGAGAAGGTGAGATTTGCAAAGACTAAGTTGAAAGGACATGCTGCTATTTGGTGGAAAGAAGTTCAATTGGATAGAAATAGAAGAGGAAAATAAAAGATCATAAAATGTGATAGGATGGTGACAAAGTTGAAGAATCAGTTTATACCTGCTGACTATGAGTTGGAATTGTTTAAGAGATTGCAAAACCTGAAGCAAAAGGAGAAATATGTGAAGGAGTATACTGAAGAATTTCATAAGATGATCATAAGGACTGGACATGGTGAAGCAAGCAAGGAGAAAGTGGCTAGATACATCAATGGAATGAGATTGAACATTCAAGAAGAACTGAGTCTGGTAAGGATGACAACAATAGAAGAAGCATATCAATTTACCCTGAAAGTTGAAGAAAAGTTGAATAAGAAACATGAGCAAAGACAGAGAGGTAGAGGAGGTAAATTTCAAAAAGGTAGAACTTACTCTAGAGGAGAAAGATCATATGCGGAGGAGAACAAACAAGATAGCCCATTTAAGAAGGAGGATAGAGATAACAGTTCGTACCAGAGAGATGATAGAACTTTCTACCATAGAGGACATCATAATTCTTACCAGGATGAAGGGTACAAGAGAGATGAAAGAGGGTTTGATAAGAGAACATTTAAAGAAACCTATTTTAAGTGTCAAGGTGATGGACACAGAGCATTTGAATGTCATCAAGTAGAAGCAAGAAGACAAAGAATAGTGCAAGAACAACTTATGTAGAAGAAGAACCTGTAGGATCACCTACTACAGTTGGAAAACTAGAGAAAGGAGAATAATTAGTCATGAGGAGAGCACTATTTCAAGTAGAGACAACTAAGGAACCACCACATAGGAAAAGTTTGTTCTGGACCAGATGCAAATCAGGAGGTAAATGTTGTAAGGTAATCATTGATAGTGGCAGTACTGATAATTTGGTTTTAGAAGAGAAGGTGACTAAGCTAAACCTGGAGAGATTGAAACACCCTAAGCCCTCCAAGATAGCATGGATTCAAGATAAACACAAAGTACTAGTGAGTGAACAATGTTTGGTGAAATTTCATATAGGATCTTATCATGAAGAAGTATTGTGTCATATTATGCTGATGGATTATGTCACATATTGTTGGGTAGACCATGGCAGTATGATAGAAAAGCTATACATGATGGGACAAAGAATAATTATACTATAACCTCAAATGGGAAGAAACATGTCTTGATACCTTTGGAAGATGAACCTAAAAGTGAAGTACGTGGGAATGCTAGAATCTGTTTGGTAGATGGAAGGAAATTTCTGGATGGTTTGAGACATGAGAATATGTATTTTGCTTTGATCCCTGAGAAGCATGAAACCCTAAGTACAGAGACTAAAGAATCATAGTCAGAGGAGATAAGTGAATTGTTGACAAAGTATGAAGACATTATATCAGATAATGTACCTAAAGGGTAGCCACCAATCTCGAGTATCAGTCATCATATGGACCTTATACCTGGAGCTAGTTTACCTAACAAAGTAGTACACCGGATGACACCAATAGAGAATGCAAAGCTGAATAGACAGATACAAGAGTTGTTGAGGAAAGGATTGATCAGAGAAAGCTTAAACCCATGTGCAGTACCTACAGTATTAACACCGAAGAAGGATAAAGAATGGAGAATGTGTACAAACTCTAGAGAAATCAATAAGATCACAGTTAATTATAGATTTCCATTGCCAAGGATGGATGACATTATGGACTGTTTGAGTGGAGCAAAGTATTTCACAAAGATAGACTTGAAGAGTGGATACCATTAGATTAGGATCAGAGAAGGTGATGAATGGAAGACTGCATTTAAGACAAATGAAGGATTGTATGAATGGTTAGTGATGCCTTTTGGATTGACTAATGCACTGAGTACTTTCATGAGGTTGATGAATGAAGTTTTGAAGAAATTCTTGGGTAAGTTTGTTATTGTATACTTGGATGATATTCTAATTTTTAGTAAGACAAAAGAAGAACATTTGTGGTACCTTAGACAAGTATTGCAGAGATTGAGAGAAGAGAAATTGCTAATAAACATCAAGAAATGTAGTTTCTTAATGGAAGAATTGGTATATCTGGGATTTGTGATTTCTGCAGAAGGATTGAAGATGGACCCTGAGAAAGTTAGAGCAATTGTTGAGTGGCCAACACATGAGAGCATTAGAGAGGTCAAATCATTTCATGGATGAGCCAGTTTTTACCGGAAGTTCATTAGAAAATTTAGTTCAGTATGCACACTATGTATAGAGACAATGAGAGGTGACAGAAAGGATTTCAAGTAGACATCGGGAGCAAATAAAAGTTTTGAATTGTTGAAATAGAAAGTGACAGAGCAACCACTGTTAGCATTACCAGATTTCAACAAGGTATTTCAAGTAGATTGTGATGCAAGTGGAAATGCAATAGGAGTAGTGTTAAGTCAAGAAGGTAGACCAGTAGCATATTTTAGTAAGAAGCTGAATGATGCAAGGAGAAGATATTCAGTTTATAATCAGGAATTCTATGCCATGATTCAAGCCTTGAAGAAGTGGAGACATTACTTGTTACCTAAGGAATTTGTGTTGTATACAAATCATCAAACTTTTCAATATCTGAACAGTCAAGGAAAATTGAATCAGACATATTAGATGGGTAGAGTTCATGCAGAGTTACAAATTTGTATTGAAGCATAGGAGTGGGAAGTCAAACAAAGTTATAGATGTATTAAGTAGAAGACAGAATTTGTTGACAGAGATGAGAGTTGAAGTATTAGGTTTTGAAGAGTTGAAGCACATGTATGAAGAAGATCTTGATTTTGTAGAACCATGGAAAGCATGTAAGGAACCTATTGTGACAGAAAGAAGTAAGTGGTTCAATTATTTCATTCAGGAGGAAATGTTGTTCAAAGGAAATCAGTTGTGTATACCTCAGAGTTCAATGAGAGAATTTGATTAAGGAGAAACACAGTGGTGGATTGGCAGGACATTTTGGAATTGACAAGATAGTGGCTTTGGTGAGTAAACATTACTTTTAGCCTCGGATATATAAGGATGTAAGGAATTTTGTTTAGAGTTGTAGAGTATGTCAAGTTGCAAAAGGGAGTAGTCAGAATACTGGATTGTATAAATCTTTGACAGTAATGTTAAATGGACTGGAGAGACCTTGGGAAGAAATTAGCATGGATTTCATATTAGGATTGCCAATAACACAAAGAGGACATGATTCTATATTTGTAATGGTGGACAAATTTTCAAAGATTGCATGTTTCATACCTTGTAAGAAGACAAATGATGCAGTGCATGTTGCTGACATATTTTTTAAGGAGATCGTGAGATTGCATGGATTACCTAAAAGTATAATTTCAAACAAGGATACAAGATTCATTGGATACTTTTGGAGGACATTGTGGAAGAAGATGAAGATAGACCTAAAGTTTAGTTCAGCATTTCATCCACAGATAGATGGACAAACATAAGTGGTAAATAGGAGTTTTGGAAACTTGTTGAGATGTTTGGTAGGAGAGAAGGCATGAAATTCAGATCTAATTCTACTACAAGCAGAGTTTGCATACAATAGTTTAGTGAATAGGAGTACAGGGAATACACCTTTTGAGATCGTGACTGGAATGAAACCTAGAGGAGTCACAGAGTTGAGAGACATCAGTATGGAGAATAAGAGAAGTACAGAGGTAGAAGAATTTGCAGGATACATGGAAACATTGTATAATCAGGTCAAGAAGCATTTGGGGGAGATGAACAGTAAGTATAAGGAGCAAGCAGATGAGAAGAGGAGACATGAATAATTTTCAGTTGGAGATGAAGTAATGGTATATCTAAGAAAAGAGAGATTTCTAGTAGGGACATATAACAAGTTGAAGATGAAGAAGTTTGGACCGTGTAAGATACTCAGGAAGTTTGATTTAATCAATGCATATAAAGTGGAGCTACCAGAGACATTGGGTATATCACCTATATTTAACATTGCAGACTTATATCAGTATCATGAAGGAGGATCAAGTGACAGCATTGAATATGACTTGAAGAATTAGTTACCACAACAACAACTGGAGTAGATAGAGGACATTATGGACAGCAGAGTTGGATGCAGTACCAGAGGCAAGCAATACAAAGAATACCTAGTCAAGTGGAAAGGTAGACCGGAAGAAGATTCAACATGGATATCTCAGGCTGAGCTAGATTGCCTTGGTTTTCCTCTAGCCCCAACAAAGTGAGGGACTCACTTTTTCAACAACCCTGAGTGTCTGATGCAGGAGCATCCTAGGTTGCCGAGAAATCTTGTATCAACCAAAAACATTTTGCAATCTTTCTTTTCTTTCATTTTTAGTTTAGCTCAGTCAGTTGCAGTTTCAGCATTTTGTATCGCATTTTACCACATCTTCATATTAGATCTCGTGGTTTGGGACTTAGCATCTACATATCATCATCTACATCATATCCAAATTTCAAGTTATTTAGACTTGTCTGCTAAAAGTTGTCTCTAATAGAAGATCATCAGTTCTCACAGAGCAGAGCATTCAAATAGTCAGTTGAAGGAGAAGGTTTGCAGAGCACTTCCATGACTTGCAGAGCTAAATGGAACATATCAAAAGGTACATATGGATTAGATAGACCTTCCTTGAGGTCTGCACCTTGATTCATGCATTTGCAAAGCAATACCAGATGTTGTAGGCTGACCTATTTGTTTCTACATGTTACATTCCTTCATTGGAGTTTGTAACCTTCTTGGCCGACGCGGAGGATTTCCAAAGATTGCAGATGATATATATAGATCTCTAAGATGTATTAGGAAGTCAGATAGCTTAATTCATAAGATAGATAATTAGATTATTTTCGGATAGGCACTTTAATGCCATATCTTGCATATTTGTTGTAACCCAGAAAGTAGGCCTGTGAGCCCTTTGATTGTAGCCCGCATGTTGCCGGCATATAAGCATTTTGAATATATGATATATTGAGCATTTGAATCTTCCATTACATTCTATATTTGTGTTGTTTCTGTTATGTTTACTCTAGTTGCACAGTTTGGACAATTCATTCTGTGAACCCTTCGACCATGACCGCACCAGTTCTGCTCGGCTTGTTTGAACATGTGTGGGGTCCTCATGTGTTTACATGCTATGAGTAGAATGTGCTTTCTTTCGATATGTCTTCCTTGTATGAGTGTGTTTGAGTGACCTTTGTAGGGTCATGTTCGTGCTTGTGTGACCACTTTTGATAGTGGAGTTATGGGAACCTTTGTGTGAAAGGAAATACCATGTTCTTGAGTGTGATTGAACCCAGTTTAATCTTTTAAGAGTTATGCATTTGTATGTGAAAGAGATGATGTTTTGATAATATGCATGATATGTGAAGAATATTGTTGTGGTAATGCTATTTTAAATTAACCTTGCATTGTGCACCTTGTTGTGTGTATGTTTGTTGCAAGAGTAGCATATCCACATAATGCTTATCATATTTTTTATTAATTGCCTCTGTTTGGTGATTTGAAATGCTTGCCTAAAGTGCATATTGCATTGTCTTATTGAGAGCATGTCCCTATGTGTGGATTAATTATGTGGTTGTAAGAAAGGTAGTGTTGCATTGCATTGCTAGAATAAATCATTTGGGTAATGACTTATGTCCCCAAATTTTATTCTTCCCTAGGATTCATGTGGTAACCTAGGTGTAATTATTGCATTGCATTGTTTGAATGGTTAAAGAGAAAAGGGTTTGTGAAAGGGTCATTTGCATATGTGCATTTTATTTTAGATATGCTTGTCATCATGTTGTGGAGAAAGTTAGCATCATGTGGATGGAAGGTTGGGTAAGTGATTGACCCCCAACCTAATTCTTCCCATGTTTTGATTTGTGTTGTATGTTAATGTTGCATTAATGCATTATCCACATCCTTGGTGAATCCTTGTTTGGTGAGAAATGTTAACCGCTGCTTGTTGGAGAGATTGATGTGTTTAGATATATTGGTTTGTGAACCTGATTTTGTCCTAGCTTAATCTTGGTTGCTGAATGTTTGTTAGTGTATAGCAGTGAGTGTCATTGCATGGTGATTGTGATTCCCTTGAATGAGATGCAAATTTTGGATGCTTGGCATCTTGAGTGATGTTTGGTGGTTAAGTAGAAATGATCTTATGTTATAGATGTGATTGGAGTCTTACAAGACTCGTTTGTTTGGTGTGATTGAGTGTGTTCTCTTACTGGCCTCAGATTTTGGAATCCAGGTGTAGTGTAGCATTGTACTCCCTCTCTAGTGGCTAGAATTAGTCGCGTAGTTCATGTAATGTAGAACTTTTGAACTTTGATACTTTATTTATTTGACTTTGGTGAATTCACTAAACATTGCAAGGGCCAGCATTGAATTTTATTCACGTTTTGAATGAGTATAGCCATCAAATTTTGAAATTTATTCATCTTGTGATCTTTATGGTCATACTTGATTTACTATTGAAATTGAGTTTATTTTATGCCTTATTGTTGGAATTGACTTTTCTTCCACTTTGGTATTTTATTTATTTATTATTGGTGGCTACGCTTGAATGTTTTAATTAATGGTCATGTATCATGTTATGTTCTCTATCATGTCCATGATGGGACTCTAATGGATTGTATAAGGGAGTAGAATATGGAGAATGTACTAGTTCTTGGTGTGTGTGCTACTAGAACTATGTTAGATTGAATTCCTTGATTGTTGTTAAATGCAAGTGAATATTGTGTGAAGAGTTGAGGAAGTTCTGAAATGGTTTTGTGTTTCTATGGATCACTTGATGTGAGTTACCTTGCTGATTAGTGTGTTTGTCATGCTTGGATAGTAGTGAATGATGTGAAAATGTATCCTTGTATGTGCTTAAATGTCGATTCTTGACTATGTCTATGTGAATGAGATATGTAGAGAACTTGTTTTGGACTGAATCTTGCTTTTAGTAGATTGCTTTTGGTTGGGTGTTGACTTAGTCCACCAACTATGGTTGTTCTTGCTTGTCTCATTTCTGTTAGTATTGGACATGATACCATGTTCCCTAGTGTTTCAACATTAGCGGAGTGTATGATGTTGTGTCTTTGATGAAAAAGCCATGTTAGTAGATAACATGAGAGTGTTATTGCGTCCTTTGTATGTGAGTTCCATAACTACACTCATGTTTTGACATAACGTAGGATATGATGGAGCCTTAGTTAGTGCATGAGCATGTAATGTATATATTTATTGTATGTTATAGCTATTTTCTTGCTCTTGTTGGGTTTCCAACCTTGTGAATTTCGTTGGTTCAGGAGTTTCTCCTTGGTAGTTTGGAGCTTTCCTAGCTTGATGCTAGAAGGGATGCAATTCTTGTGTGAAGAAGTTGTTGTCCTTTGTATTCCATTTATGGATACTTGGTGTTTAGGCCATGAGGAAGTTGTGTGTTGCCTAGTCGATCATGAATTCATGATTGTGTGGTGTTTTTGGACCTTTTGGTCTAAGATAGTTAAGCATTGAAGTGGTGTTGAGAGTAGTCTTGCACCTATGTTGGTGTGTTGTGGCAGCCTTAGATGTGCTCCTAGTGAGTAACGGGTTGTTAATCCTTGATTGATGGAAGTACTTATGCTATTAGAAGATGTGGTTCATATTCTTCCCTCTGAGAACCTGTTTGATTGATCCTAGTTTTGGTGGTGTAGAAATAGAGTGTTCGAGAAACCCTCTCTTTTAGGAGTGGAACATGAGGAAGTACCTCATGTAGGGAAACCATGTCTAGATTTGAGGCATGCTTTTGGTCAGGATGAAGGTGTGGTAGTGGTGCCTATAACCTTTTTGAGTTAGCTTTCCCTGATCCTTGAGTTCTTTTGTTGCGGGTAGTGCCTGACGAAGGATTGTTGAGAGAGTAATCTTTTATTTGCAATTGTCCTTAAGAGTGAATATGGTAGCCTTGTGAGTTTCCTTAGACTTAGTTGAGAGCTTGAGAGGTTATCCCAGCATAGTTGTGGTCCTGAGTTTTATAGACTTGACTTGCTTGTGGTATGTTGTGTCTTTTGGCTAGAGTCTCTTCCCATTGCAGTGGTAGTTGGAGGATAGAGTGGTGTAGTCTCAGAGGATTTGTATGCATGATGGTTGGTTTTGACCTAGTTGGTGCACCTTTGGAGATTTGTTTTGTTGTTTTGAGACCTCGACCTAGTTTTGGTTAGGAGGACTGATCTTTTGAGATATGTTGTGTTGTAAAGGATTGTGTACTGAGGGTACTTCATCCTTGTGTTTCCATAGGCTTCCAGGAGTAAGCCTAATGCTAGTGGGGGAGGATGTAATGCCTACCCTTGTTTGTTCCTAGTGTTCTTTTTGATTCATGCGTTATATGTTGTTCTGAGTGTTTATCAGTGTATTATGTGATTATTATGCTTTGATGCATTGCACCGAACTTGTTGATGAGGTCTATGGTGCCATCGATGGGGCCTGAGGGATATTTTGCATGACCATCAAGGTGTTTCCAATGGGTTTGTGCTTTGTTATTTGGCTCCAACTATGTATTATGGGATGCATACGTTGTGATTGTGCATGTTAGATTATTCCAGTGCTTCAACTTCATTGTTTTCACTATACTTGTTATAGTTGTGATTGTCGTATTATTCCCGCATTGTGAGATGTTTATGTTTATTCATCATCTTCCTGGATCATGCTAGTCATAGATGATTATAGTGGATGTGATTATTTAATATCATCTATGATTATACCACGTTGGATCAGATTATGTTGCTTCGGCAATTATATGTGGAGTAGGTACGCCTGATGGTTTTCTTGAGTGTGCAGGTAATTACATGTGTTAACTAATGTTGGAAATGTAGAGAATGTTGACATGGGACGCTAAGCCATCTTACCCTTATCCTTGTGTTGTGGAAACTCGTGATGTGTGTTTGGAATTATTTGTGTGTGTTTCCTTAGCATTCTTGCACTTTATTTTAAAATGGTTTGAAAAGCGTGTTTTATGTGTTTCGAATTAAATTAATGATTTTAATTTGGAATTTTCTATTTATTCTTTAGCGAAAAATGTTTGTTGCATCATTATATGCTTGTCGAACAAATTTGAGTGATTTTGGTTTAATTCTAAAATTTGATATTTTTTTGTTAAAAGATAGACATTGCATTAAATGAGAAAATTGAATGCCTAATATGGCGTGTTTTTACTTTTTGAAATGAGACTGAGTTAAATGGAAATAACCTATTTGGAATAGTTGAGTTTGTTTGACTAAATATTTCCCTACTATTCTTAGTGAATTATTTGGGTGTTTTCAAGGAAAATTGAAATATTAATGCATTTTGATTAAATGCTTATGTGATTTCAAATGAAATATTGTAATTATTTATTATTTGGAATTAATGAATTAAATAGTTTAATTTCACAAATTCTATAATTCTAAATTGATTGATTAAATCACTTAAAGGATTATTTTATTATCAAAAAAGGAATAGTGTCTTTGGAGGCATAAAAGGAAAAAGACGTGTATTTTGAATCATTCTTTTTCTCTCCAAAATTTGCTCTCCTTTGTTTGAAAGCCTCTTGCTTGAAAAATGGATATCTGATTCCTTGGAAGGTAGTTTTGCTTTGAATTTCTTGGAGTTTGGATTGGATTCAGGAGCTTGGTGTGTGCTTATTGTGTGTGGATCAAAACTGACATTCAACCCCATTCTTTTCCTTGGATTTTGCTTGTATTGGAAGGTAAGTTTCTCCAATCTTCTCATTTAAATTGTTCTATTTTGTTTCCTTCATGCCACACCATCTAGAATGGTTGAAGATGGCTTTGCTTAGTTGTAGGAAACTTAGAAAAATTATTTCAGCTAGTTATTTATTTATTGCATGTATTTTCCATTTTGGAACATAGAAATACAGACATAACCCTAGCAAAATTTCCTTGGAAATCCCCAACGCATTTTTATTGCATATATTAGTTGTTGGTCATGTTATCTATGATGGGTATTTTTCAGATCATCCATAGCTATTGAAAAACAAAAGTTAGAAAATTGGTCAAACTTTGGTCAAGGTGCCAAAGATAGCTCAATGGAGTTTTTAGGGCCTTATGATTATTTTGCACTTTTAGAAAACATGAAAACTAAATTCTATGCATTTCCTTTATGATTTTCTTTGAGGGATGAGTTGAATCCTTCATATTATGTGATTTTGCATCTTGTGAGATTATGTCATGTTTTGGGACATTTTGATGCATTGAAATCTGTGTCACTTATTTCTCCATTTTTGAAAACCTGAAAATTGCTTTGTATGCATTTCCTTGATGTTTAGTTTGTGGGATGAGTTGTCTCCCAATTAAAATGTGATTCTACATCTTTTGAGACTATGTTGTGTTTTGTCAAATATTAGGATTTTGTCACCTCAAAATTTGTGCCATGTCAAATTGGTGCTACGGGTGTTTAGGAAGAGGTTTAGGAGTAAGAAATGAGTGGATTCCATCATGTACCACAGCCCAAATAGGTCATTGGAATTTAGCGAATGTAAGTTTTAATCAAGATTAACATTTAAAGAGATTGGGTAATAAAATTTAATAATGAGATCATCTACACCAAACTGCATGTCCTGGTGAAGTGTATGTCTCGCTTGGGTTTCGGTGTAAAGAGAAATATTTGGTGTAGTGTCTGGTTGCTATGAGGAGGTTATGCCCTCATGTTCTATCATGAGTTGAGTATTGCCCTCATTTGACACTCCTCGTCCTAACTACCTAGGTCTCTCTTCTATGATTGCGTGTGCATTGTGATGCCTGATTCATGCTTGTATGTGTCTACAATGGACTATGATTTATGCCTCATTTTGTGTGCATTGAAGGTGTCATTATTTCCCTTATGCTTGAATGTTGTGATGTCATTCTATTATGGTTTGGCAAGTGTGCCATATGTTACTTGAATGCAATTAGATGGTAGTTGTACCATGTGTTATTTTTATGCATTGAATTGGTAGTTGTGTCATGTGTGTTGTGTGCATTGATTGGCATGTATGTCATAAGTTTCTATGTATACCCTAGATTGAGTGAGATGATGCTAGCAGATTTTCCATGATCACCTTCTCTATAGCTCGAGGGTTGCCTAGAGTTGCGTAGACAGCTATTGCACTTGACGATGGCAATATGGTTGGGAGGCGAGCAACATTTCCCCATTGGTTCTTCATGATGATCTTTAGGTGTTGGATGGTTCCCTTATCTTCTTGCAGGTTGATTATGTCATGCTTCTTGTCTTGTTGCACCTTGGTTTTTAGGTGGTTTAAGCACTTGTATATTATCATTATTGATAATTGTAACCTTTGTAATGTATGTCTTTTGAGACCCTTGTAATAAGATGTAATTAATGCTTTGCATTGATTTATGATGTTGGATGTGATTCATCTATGTTTAGGATGAAGCCCTTTGAACATTGTATTTATTAGATATCATCTTTGTGTTTTTCCACGCCTCAGTTTGTGAGGACCTTGGCATGTTTTTATAGATTTTACATGTTAGAATCTTGCTATGTTAGCATGTTTACACTCAATTATTTGATGTTGTATTTGATGTTTATGAATATGTTTGTGTTGGATCGTATTCATCCCACATAGGTAGTGAGGATCCTATCTTTTCTTTTAGCATGTGTCGACATTGGTGTCAAACATGCGTAGCCTTTTGTATCATTTATGTCATGTTTTGTCTGTTCAACTCTACGAAGTTTATTGTCGTAAGGTGCTCATTTGACCACTTGAGTGTATCCATGGTGTTATTTCCATGATGTGATAGGCACTCTTGTATTAATCCCTCTTTTATTTTGGGAAGCATGCCTTTGCACAAGTTCATCTAGTGACCATTCTAGTTGGTTGAGGACTCGTACCTCCTAGTTGGACCATACCGTGGGTGATCATTATCCTTGTGTTTGGGATGTCTTGTGTAGTCATTGAATGGACTAAGGTGGATGTCACCCTCATCCTACTCCATGTGTTTGCAAGGGAGCAAGGTCATGGATGTGTATCCAATCCTCATCATGGAGTGGGCTCTATCTCTCACTTGGTCATCGTGGTGAGTTGTCACATGATGGGTGAAGTCTTCCACTTGTGCCATCTTATATTGTGCAATGGTGAAGTTGTTTTTGGTGTTGTTGTCCTTGACATGAGACCTTGTGTGTGCATGAGTGCAATCTGATCTGTAAATGTCGCACTTGCAAACGTGAATTTTTTTTTGGTTCAATGTTTGTCCAGCTAATGCCTTGGGTGAAAGCTCAGGGCATTACATGAAGTGTGCATATCCTAGGGTTTCATTGTGTAAGGTTGAAAATTTCATACTTTGCAATTCCTACCCTTTATTTTGCACATGTTTGAATCCCAGTCCCCTAACATTTTTTTGGACCCATCAAGGCTATTTTCTATTCCTTTTTCCTTCACCAATTTCAAAATTTTATTTTAACTTTCTTTTAGCCAATTTTCTACATTTTTTTAATAATTTGTGTAGACACCTAAAATCATTCACTCATCATCTTATCACTATTCATCCATAATCAGAACATCACTAGACCACTTCCTTCTATAATTAATTGGATAAGTTCTTATTTACACAATTACTTATCCAATTCCCCTTCTGACATTAATTAAATAATATTTTATTATTTGATTAATAAAATCACTATTCATGTGTACCTCTTCCTAGCATAAACCGTTATTTAATCATTTATCATCATTCTTCTATAGTCCACCTTAGGTAAATAAATCCAAATATTTATTTATCTTCTAAGTCCCTCATCCTCATCCCAAAAAATTAAATAAATATTTATATTTATTTAATTCCAAGTTTGTCCCCTTTTGATTAAGTTGGTTAAAATGAATTGATCAACTTAATCCCTCACTTTCACAATCCTAACCCATAATTAACCCATTCAAACCCCTCGTATCCTCCAACAGGTACAAAGGTATGGGCTTTTGTACATGACTACATGGCCTTACAAAGGGATGGGCAAGTCCTTTTGCACATCCCTCTTAAAAAGGGTCCTTTTGTCCTCCTTCAATCATCTCTATTCACTTTATTCAACTCACTTCTACACCCTTGATCTCTCCTCAATATAAGGACTCCACTTGTCATCAAATCCCATCATGCCACTTGGTATCCTCTCATCAACCCAATCCTCTCAACCAATCTCCACCCTTGATCTCCTAAATCAATCTTGGCTCTCCATCCATCATCCCAAAAATCTATAAATAGCCATTAACCCAAGCCACTTTTAAGTTTCTAAGTTATGCAATGCTATGCTGCTAATTTGAGGAGCAATCAACATATCAAGAGCACATGTAAAATAGTAAGGTTTGCATGTGTAGTTAGATGGTTAGCTTCACTTTGTTTATGCAATCCTAATTTGCTCAATCAGAGGTTGCTTGTAATTATGAATGAAATAGGTTAATCCACTTCATCTTGTTTCTTTATGTTAATTTTCACATGTAATGCAATTTGTTTATGCTTGAATGTCTCTGCAATCATAGAGGTGTCCCTAACATTTTAACAATTTATACACGCATTTTAAACTATATTTTCATTTTTCATTAACAAAACCTAACAACCATGTCATTTTTTCATGTTTTCTCTCTAATGGATCTTACTTTTGTTTATAAGTAAATCCTTGTAAAATCTAAATCTCTCTTAGCTTCTTTTTTATTCTTCTTGGTTCTCCTCTTCTTTCTCTTGGCAGCATTTTTGACTTGTTCCTTCTTTTTAGATCAATCTCTTAGCTACACAAAGCATCTCAAATTTCTCTTTAGCTCCCTAGACATTGCTAGATTGCTCTTGCATCTCTTGTTCTCAATTCTTCTCTAAATCCCCTTCATTGTTCTCTTGAGGGATTATTCTTATTTCTTTTGTAGGCTATTGGTTGTTTTCTCCTCTTGGTTAGCACCTCATATTCTTATTTGTGGAGGGCAAACAAGGCTCTTGTAAGTTTTATTTACTGTACAATTTTTTTCTCTGTGGCTTCCCACAACCATTCAGGTTTTTGAATTGTTCTCTCCTCTTCTTGTGGAAGCAACCTCTGTTTATCTCTTTGATCAATATTTTCTCTAAGTATTGTTACCTCTTCTTCAATGATATTTTAGTGAAACATTAATATATTGCTCCTCTTTTTCTTCGAAGAGGCAATAAATTTGTTTTTTTTTCATTTGAGCATTATTCTATAAAAACCCTTGTTGCCATTTTTTTCTTTTGACAATACCAATGATTTCACCTCCTTGCTTCCTCCATACAATAAAGCATATCAATTCCCTTTTAATGTGCAGTTATTCCAATTTATATGCATTGCCACTTACCTATCACAACACACTAGGATAGGTACACACCACAAAATCTTTGGTTGATCATTAACGTCAAATGGCTTAAATAGGGGTTCTAAAAACTTTGGCAAGCTCTTATGTAGTCATAAATTTTTCCCTTATCCTAGACATGAGTTTCTTATTGAGATTTCCTCTTCAGATTTAATGGGTCATTCATTAGATTTGTATCTCTAACCCTTTGTCATTTATTTATAAATTCTGTTAGTTTGTTAAAGTTCTGTATATTCTAGTGTGCACTCTCTTGCTTGTTCATGTTTATTTTGTAGGATTGTAAACTATTGTATAGAATAATCTTGGTTTTCTTATGCAATGGATGGATCTGTAACTAAGCGAACTCCTTTGTGATCATGAAAACATCCTAGAGACAATTTTTCATTAGTTTAGCGCATGTACAAAATTCTACTCCTATTACTAATTTCTAGTTGACATCTAAAACATCAACCATCAAACCAAGGATGTCATTCTTCACCCTCTTTGTATTTTTATCAATTTCCTTTCCATAATCTAATTCAAATATATTAATCTAGTTTATTTTTTTACAAAAACTCAACTCTAGCACTCTAATTAAATTAATCTAACTTGTTAGTTTAATTAGTATCTATTAGGAAGAAAAAATTAATCTCCCTCTCACATTAAGGTAGCTTTAATTTTAATCTTTCACATTGAAAGTGACTAACAGAATGTTGATCAACACTTTGGGATGCATTAGTGTACACTTGAGAGGTGGACCTAAGGAATTACCCATTTTATGTCATGTGATACAATCTTCTAAGATATTTGGTGTATTACTTGGGAGACCATGGATTGAGCAATGTACAATTGTTCCTTCTATTTTGAATCAATCTGTTAAATTTTTACATGAAGAAAATTTCATTGAAAATGGAAGGTATCATTACAAGCCAATATAGAAGTGTATAAGTTAAAATTTATGCTAACAATCTAACCTCGAGATTCTTCAAATGTGTGCACATGTCTCTAAAATATGGGAAGTTATTTAGGTGCACATTACTTTTTATAATGGAAGTAATCCTTGAAGAAACATGATTTGCAACTCATCATCATCAATTTCATGTTTCAATTTTCCATACAAATACTGAAATTGAATAGCAATCATTGATAGGCTCATTACTCTTTTGTATGCATCTAGTAATGTCATTAATAGTAATTTTAAGTCCCATGTTTATACGAAAGTGTTGTAAGAAATCAATGGCAAGATCATCAAAGCACTTAATGGGATCAAGGATTGTGAATAAATCCATTGAATAACATAATCCTTAAGGGTTCTTAGGAACAACTAAGATCAAATCATCATATGCAAAATCAATACATGTGAATGACTACAAATGACCAATAGAGTCTCCTTTTACATTATACATCTCAAAATGTAGAGCCACAAATCCTATAGGCAACAGACTTACAACAACCTCAAAAACTAAAGGTGTGTGATGTGGAAGATTATATGCAATAGTATCCTTCTTGTTATCCATAAGTTCTTTCTTTATATTTGTTATCTCTTACACAAGTGTATCTAAGGTGACAGTGGAAATAATAGTGGTATTAGGAGTATGGTATATGGTGGAATGGGTGAAGAGGGATTAAGAAGTAAGATCCATGAACATAGGGGAAAATTGATTGGACATAGCATGAGAAGTGTTTGCTATGGTTTGGGATGGAGCGCACAAGGACATAAAAGGAAGTTCAAATCTAAAAATAATATGTAGACTCAATAATTTGTAGATTTTAAAACCCTAATGTAACGTAAAAACCCAAAATGAAGGTTAAGTTGTGTCGAATAACACAAGTTCTCCAAAAATGTAAAGGAAAATAGGGTTTTTTGGAGCTAACCTAGGCTAATTAAATAACTGTAATCAATTAAGCACAATTAGCCTAGATCAACTAATCATGGTTTAGTATTGGTAATCTAATAAAATCTATTGTTATTCTAGGAAATGTCAATGCAACAATTAGAGGGCTTAGCTCTATAATTGAAGAATGAGTGCATTTGGAGAAGATTTTAGAATCTAACTATGTACACTCAAAAAACAATGCCTTTCTATCAATAAAAAGCCTCAAACTCTATGCTAGATTTGTGCTCTATCAAAGAATAAGTTTGTGGATCTCAGACAAGCTCAGAGTCACAAATTAATCTTCTAAGTTTGGACTCATTCCTATGCAATATGCAAATTAACTTTATAACTCACCTGGAGAACAACTATCTTCTCTACTCTTCTTGGAGATCTAAGGACCGGCGATATTTAGAAAATACCTGTTGATGGTGATGTTAGTCACACACAAACGCACAAATAAAAGTTACACAACAACCCTTTATTTATCTTGAAAGATACGATGAATTCAAAGAATTCATGATCCCAAGTCTCCGTTGATTAGTTCATAATCTACTGACATTACTCAGTGGTTGATGTGTGTTGTTGTTTTCCATTTTTGGGCCTTACGTAGATCAGTAGATTCTATTTCTACAACTATGCCACACAGAGAGGTTACTCTACACTGTATGTTTCTTCAAATAATGTGTCTAAGTTGATGTTTGCATGATTTCTACCATTATTTATGATTCTTTGCATGATATTTTCAACACTACATGCATTTAGCTCAAATATGCTAATGATATTCAGTTATCTACGGGATGTCAGCATATTTCTCTGTTCTGCTTGTTATTTATCATGATTTGCAGTTATGGAAGTGATTCCTATGAAATTAAAATGAGAAAAAAGGGTTAGAGAATGAGATTCCCAAGATTACTTGACTGAGTTCACTGATCCACATATATGTTCCCATACAGCAATGAAGAGAAGAAAACTGGAATCACACTTCACCAGGACATTCCACAAATCTGCGTGATCCAGTGCAAATATTCAAAGGAAAAGTTGACAACAACATGCAATGAAATGAAAGTGCTTCTATCCAACACGGCATTCACCAGTACATATCCAGAAATCAACTTGAAGATTATGTAAAGTTTACAATCAGGATGTAATCTAAAGCTTCATCCCCATTTAGTATGCTTTAGAACATGTACATTTACAATGATATGAAGAAAGAACCTTGATGTTTCAACAGTTCAGTCCTCATTAGTCTCAGCAATCTGATCTCCTACATGAAATTGCTACAGGTCAGATTTTGAATGATTGACCTCCTCCTCTACACAGTAAAAGGGCTATATATATATATATATATATCTGAGTATCCCCTATACAGTGCTCAAAAAAAAACCCTAGCTAATCGATGGTCTGCATTCATCCAGTGCAGCATCAGACAGTGTTCTCAATTCTGCAACTTCAGCTACCTCGAAATAGCCCCAGCATCCTGCAACAAACAGCCAAGAATTAAGCATCATCATTTAATAAACCAGTAGGAAGATTTAAACATTACATTAAATCAGGCTCTAAATGTGCAAACACAGCAATCGAGCCATGAAACCATGAAAATCGCGTCCCCAAACGCATATACAGTGTTAAAAACATCCAAGTCAACCATCGTTGACCAAAAACATGCATCGGGCTCTAAAATGGATTCAGAAAAATCATCGCTATGCTTTCCTACCCTTTTCCTTGCTTAAATCCTTGTATATCGCAAATGTATGTTTTAAATATACAATCACAGCGAACATACAAAGCATTTTCAATCTTTAATTCTCCATTCGCATCTAGCCCTTTGCATATTTTGCTTTGTATCTTGGCTCAATACATACAAACACCTTTGTATGTACATTCGGACTTATCGCTCCTTATGAACTGCAGTCTATTCATTTTTTGATTCCGCGCAATGTATCATCCAATATACAAGTGGGCGTGATACATCATATATACCAGATTTTAATCTTTTTCAACTCCACGGCTTGTATGTTTGCAATGCATATCGGCTTGTATATCGGAACATACAAACGCATATGCATACAAAGAATATTCTGTTTCTAACTCTCTTTTGACATCCGGCGCCTTGTATCTATCGCTTTGTATATATTGCTTGTATCAGAAGATATGCATTGCACTTATGCAAGACGATACATACAAGCGCCTTTGTATATCCCTATCGGACCTCAATTTCTTATAAGCCACAACTTAACTCACTGCCGGTTCCACCTTGCATACAATGCAATGTATCCTTTTGATATACATTCGAGTCTCGATGCATTGTATTAACCAAATCTAAATCTCCTTTGGATTTCGGTGCTTGTATATATTAAGCAATGTATGTTTCGAAACATATATACAAGGCACATAATATACAAGCCTTTAACTCTGTTTGATATCTCCTCGAGTCCGCGCAATGTATATAGCCTTTGTATCTCTCCAATATACAAGCCCGCATACATACAAGGATTTAACCTTGTTTTATACCCTGTTTGGGTCTGCGGCCTGCAAAAGTGCAATGCATGTCTTTAATATACAAAGCACGAAAAATACAAGGACCAAACCAATTTTAAAAAACTTTCAGATCCGGGCCATGTATAAGTGCAATGTATATCAGCTTTGTATGTAAGATACATACAAAGCACAAAACATACATTGACTTAATCAACTTTAATAAAACTTTCGGGCCCGCCTTTGTATAAACCTTGAAATGTATGCAATGAAACATGTATATACAAAGTGCGAAACATACAAACATAAAATCTTATTTCATAAACATTTTGGTTCCGCCGCTTGTATATAACCTTGTATGCCCACTTTGTATATTTCGCACTTTCAAACATACAAACCAAAAATACATTCGACGGACTTAACAAAATATTTGTTTCAACTTCCAACCATGTCGGGTCCACTTTGCATGTATAGATTGAACATTGGCGAAATGCATACAAGGCAAACAATGTATATAAACCCGATATACAAAACCTTTTGTATGTACAACATACAACGACCTAACATACAAAGACCATTGTATATGCAACCCGAAGACTCACGCGACTATGTATAAAACGACTTTGCATATACAAACGACTTTGTCTATGGAAAGCGATATACAAAGGACTTTGTATATGCAAACTTGTATACAAAAGGCCTTGTATATGCAACCCGATATACAAAAGACATTGTATATGCAACAACAAACCCTCCCTTGTACATTTTACCAAAATACTCATAACTTGCAAAATACAGGGAATTTTAACATGGTTCAAAAAGCAACCCTAGCTCATTTTTGACAAGGAATTCATCTGTACTCTGCCCTGGTACTAAAATATATTTTTTTCTCTATTTTCAACAAGGTTTGCAACTTTCACTCACTTTTCCCTTTACCACCAAACAGAACAACACACACAAGCAAAAAGCAACAGCCACAACAGGGGTCCTCATTTTGCTAGGGAGTAAAATGGGGCGTGTTGTGAACATCACAACAACTAGAAACCAAACAAAACAATCAAATTAAAACCATTAAAGGAAACTGAATGAAATAAACTCATAACTTCCAACTATCTTTTCTGCAAATTATCATTTAACTTAAGACTCAATGTATTCAATAAGGTGCATGAATTTTCATTTCAGTTTAAGTGGGTGCACGTGATTAATAAGCCTCATCTTGAAGATCAGTTGAACAAACCAGTGACTGATATTAGACTACGTAGGTGAGGATATTCCCTCATAGCCAACTGGATAGAGCCTTGCTGCCAGCAGGCATCCATAGCCCTGACAAGGTTATTGTTACAATTCTCCTAAGTAGAGTCCCATTGCCAGCGAGCGTCTATAGCCCCGGTAGAGTTACTTAGATGGATTAACTTGGATTTTTAGTAAAATCCATTTTATTATTCTATATTTTTGTATTCTGATAGAGATTTCATAAGATATTGCAGTTGTAACTTCATAATGCAAGGAATGAACACGTGCTAAAATTAAGCTGAGAATTGTAATGGTAGCAAGGGTGACCTCTGATTTTTCACCTAATATCTACACTGGTAAGTTCAACAAACCCAAGGATTTTAGGTGTGTCATTGTGAGAAACATTCCTTGAATACTCAACCCATTCTTATTGAATACAAAATTTCACAAGTCAAGCAACTTTCTATATTCATGACAGTCACAAGTTATGCATAAATTTTAGATAATTAACCTGAATGATCTAAATTTTCCATTGTTTTCAGTGGTTTTTAGTCTGCTCCTTCATACTCTAAAGCAAAATAAACAGCCCTGCTGAGGAAACACAGCAAAGCAACCAAACAAAACAGGCAAACTGTACAAACAACTACACAAAAATGTACACTATGATACACATGGCTGTCATGGTGCCACTTCAGGCTTGAAAATAGTGTTTGAGAAACTGTCCATTAACTGGTAATGGAACATCCTCGCCGATTAAGGTCTTAAGCCTGTAGGTGTTATCTCCTAAAATTTTAGAAATTTGAAAGGGACCTATCCAGAGTTTATCAAACTTACCATGATCACCTTTCCTTTCATGTGCTTTGTCCCACATCAGGACTAGGTCTGAGATTCTGAAAGCCTTAACCTTGGCTCTTTTGTCAAACCAGTGTTTGACAACAGCCTGATGTTTAGCAAATTGGTTAATTGCTTCACTTCTTTTTTCCTCTAGGTGCATCAACTGCAGCAACCTAACTTCTTGTTTATTATCTATGCCCAGGTATTCTTGTGCAAACTGCAGTGTAGGAATTTTCAAGTTAACATGGAGGATGGGATCCACCCCATATACTAAGTGAAATGAAGGATTTCCTAATGCAGCCTTATTTCTGGTTCTATCTACCCATAAGGCATACTTCAATAAAGTGTTCCATTCCCTTGGGTTCTTTTCTATCAATTTCTTTATGATGTTCAATAGGTTCTTGTTTGTGGATTCTACTAATCCATTCCCTTGGGGATAGTAATTTGAGGAGAATTTCAAAATGATCCCATAATCAAAAGCCCAACTTGATAGTTTAATTGAAGCAAAAGCGGATCCCTTATCACATACTAAAGCATATGGAACTCCATACCTGGTCACTATATTGCTTTCCAAAAATATAATGACATCCTCAGCATTACATGTCTTACTACTGACAGCTTCAGTCCACCTGGTACAGTAATCAGTGATAGTTAAAACATACATGTGGCCTGAAGATGGAGGATTGATAGGTCCTATGAAGTCCATTCCCCATTGAGAAAATGGGCGCATCTCCATCACTGGCTGCAAAGGTTGAGCAGCATATTTTTCTCTGTTTGTAGCAACCTGACACATATGACAACATTTGATGTGTTCAGTAGTATCTTTGAAAATAGTGAGCCAGTAATACCCTGCCCTGAGGATAGCATGAGTGGTGGCTAAGGGTGATCCATGTGCAGTCCCAAATTTATCATGCAGTTCTGCTAGCACCCTATCTACTTCTGATCTTTCCAAGCACCTTAGGTATATCCCCTCATAGTTTTTCTTCAAAAGGACTCCTCCTTTTATCATGTACCTCTGTGACCTTATCTTCAAGGCTCTCCTTTGTGAGGCTTGCAGTCTTGAAGGACATCTTCCAATAATCAGGATGTGTCTGATGTTTGAGTACCATTCTCCATCATCCTTTGCATTTACAACATACTACTGGCTCATGATATTAGGATCAATCTCTGATATCATCTGGCTCAAAGCTTGTCCTCTCACTAACTTCATGGGTGTAATATCCATATCATACTCTTGGAGGACAGTGATCCATTTAGCTCTCTTTTCTCCTGGTTCACTTTGCATTAATAACATCTTCACTGCTGCATCAGGTACCACAACAATCATTTTACTTCTCAGAATGTAATGTCTGAATTTCTTGACTGCTCAAACCAGAGCTAGTGCTTGTCTTTCAACGTCCATGTATCTAAGCTCTGCATCTCTGAAAGGGCAGCTCATGAAAGCTATAGGTTTTTCCTCTTTTTCTTCATTTCTCTGTGTGCTGCAGAAGTATGCTCTGAAGCAAATGAGTAGATGTAAAATCCCTTGGTATAATCTGGACTGATCAAAACTGGAGCATCTAGTATGGATTTCTTAATATCTTCAAAAGTGGCTCTAGCTTCAGGTGTCCACTCAATTTTAGCATCCTTCTTGAGCATGGCATTCAAGGGTCTGACAATTTCTTCAAAGCCAATAATAAATTTCCTAACAAAATTAATCTTACCAAAGTAAGATTTGAGCTCCTTCTTGCTTCCAAGAAGCTATATCTTCATGATGGACTCCACTCTTTCAGGATCAATGATGACACCATTTCTTGTTATCAGGTGGCCTAATAGCTTCCCTGTGGTTACCCTGAATATGCACTTTCTAGGGTTCAGGGATATCCCGTATTGCTCACACTTCTTCAGCACCTTTCTCAGGTCCTCTACATGGTTTCCCCTATCTTTAGAGAAAACTGCCAAGTCATCCATGTATATGACTATGCATTTACCAATCAAGCCTCTGAAGGCTATGTCCATTGCTTGCTGAAATGTTGCCCCAGCGTTTATCAACCCAAACGGCATGCACCTGTAGGCGAAGATTCCCCACTTTGTGGTGAATGCGGTCTTCAATCTATCAATTTTGTCCACCATTACTTGGTTATAACCAGAGAAACCATCCAACAATGATCTGAAGAAAGAACCTTGATGTTTCAACAGTTCAGTCCTCATTAGTCTCAGCAATCTGATCTCCAACATGAAATTGCTACAAGTTAGATTTTGAATGATTGACCTCCTCCTCTGCACAGTAAAAGGGCTATATATATATCTGAGTATCCCCTATACAGTGCTCAAAAAAAAAACCCTAGCTAATCAACGGTCTACATTCATCTAGTGCCACATCAGACGATGGAAAGTGAATCCCGCCAAAAATTCTGAGCAGCATGCCCATACCGAGTGCCGCTCCAACAATAATGTTCCCACCTATAATTTCCTCTACATTGAAAGCCTTTGCTTCTCCTTATGCAATTGTAATCTCTCAGGATTTGATCCGCCGCCTGGGATGTCCTCGCCATTAAAGCCCCGTCTTTATTTCCACCTACACGCTACCACTGTGTTCTCAATTCTGTGACTTCAGCTACCTCAAAATAGCCCCAGCATCCTGCAACAAACAGCCAAGAATTAAGCATCTTCATTTAATAAACCAGTAGGAAGATTTAAACATTACATTAAATCAAGCTCTAAATGTGCAAACACGGCAATCGGGCCATGAAACCATGAAAATCGCGTCCCCAAACGCATATATAGCGTTAAAACATCTGAGTCAACCACCGTTGACCAAAAACATGCATCGGGCTCTAAAATGAATTCAAAAAAATCATTGCTCTACTTTCCTACCCTTTTCCTTGCTTAAATCCTTGTATATCGCGAATGTATGTTTTAAATATACAATCGCAACGAACATACAAAGCATTTTCAATCTTTAATTCTCCATTCACATCCAGCCCTTTGCATATTTTGGTTTGTATCTTGGCTCAATACATACAAACACCTTTGTATGTACATTCGGACTTATCGCTCTTTATAAACCGCAATCTATTCATTTTTTGATTCCTCGCAATGTATCATCCAATATACAAGCGGGCGTGATACATCGTATATACCAGATTTTAATCTTTTTCAGCGCCGTGGCTTGTATGTTTGCAATGCATATCGGCTTGTATATCGAAACATACAAACGCATATGCATACAAAGAATATTTGGTTTCTAACTCTCTTTTGACATCCGGCGCCTTGTATCTATCGCTTTGTATATATTGCTTGTATCAGAAGATATGCATTGCACTTATGCAAGCCGATACATACAAGCGCCTTTGTATATCCCTGTCAGACCTCAATTTCTTATAAACCACAACTTAACTCACTGCCGGTTCCACCTTGCATACAATGCAATGTATCCTTTTGATATACATTCGGGTCTCGATGCATTGTATTAACCAAATCTAAATCTCCTTTGGATTCCTACGCTTGTATATATTAAGCAATGTATGTTTTGAAACATATATACAAGGCGCAGAATATACAAGCCTTTAACTCCATTTGATATCTCCTCGGGTCCACGCAATGTATATAGCCTTTGTATCTCTCCAATATACAAGCCCACATACATACAAGGATTTAACCTTGTTTTATAACCTGTTCGGGTCCGCGGCCTACAAAAGTGCAATGCATGTCTTCAATATACAAAGCACGAAAAATACAAGGACCAAACCAATTTTAAAAAACTTTCAGATCTGGGCCATGTATAAGTGCAATGTATATCGGCTTTGTATGTAAGATACATACAAAGCACAAAACATACATTGACTTAATCAACTTTAATAAAACTTTCGGGCCTGCCTTTGTATAAACCTTGAAATGTATGCAATGAAACATGTATATACAAAGTGCGGAACATACAAACATAAAATCTTATTTCATAAACATTTCGGTTCCGCCACTTGTATATAACCTTGTATGCCCACTTTGTATATTTCGCACTTTCAAACATACAAACCAAAAATACATTCGATGAACTTAACAAAATATTTGTTTAAACTTCCAACTGTGTCGGGTCCACTTTGCATGTATAGATTAAACATTGGCGAAATGCATACAAGGCAAACAATGTATATAAACCCGATATACAAAACCTTTTGTATGTGCAACATATAATGACCTAACATACAAAGACCATTGTACATGCAACCCGAAGACTCACGCGACTATGTATAAAACGACTTTGTATATGGAAAGCGATATACAAAGGACTTTGTATATGCAAACTTGTATACAAAGGGCCTTGTATATGCAACCCGATATACAAAAGACATTGTATATGCAACAGCAAACCCTCCCTTGTACATTTTACCAAAATACTCATAACTTGCAAAATACAGGGAATTTTAACATGGTTCAAAAAGCAAACCTAGCTCATTTTTGACAAGGAATTCATTTATACTCTGCCCTGGTACTGAAATGTATTTTTTTCTCTATTTTCAACAAGGTTTGTAACTTTCATTCACTTTTCCCTTTACCACCAAACAGAACAACACACACAAGCAAAAAGCAACAGCCATAGCAGGGGTCCTCATTTTACTAGGGAGTAAAATGGGGCGTGTTGTGAACATCACAACAATACCTTAAAGGGTTGGTGTTTTATCACAAGGAGAGAAGTTCTAGATCAACCCTTAGAAAGCATGCAAAGATTGAAGACAATAGGCAAGGGCCCTAATATGCAATTTTGTTACTACTTTTATGCACCAAACCAAAATGGGTCACTATTAATTACTCCTTCAATGCTCTAGGATGAATGATTTGTTTGATTGTAATTCTTTACTAGAATGAATGCATTGGATGTCTTTAAATACTAAAACATAACATCAAATTATGTCAAACGTGTGTTTAGTCAACTCAAGGCAAGAAGGTGAATGGGCATAGCCAAATCTTGAATTTGAATATTGGAAAAAGAAAAGTACAAGTTCATGATTGTGGGGTTACCCTCATGACCATAAAAATGCCCCAATATGAACAAATGGTCAAATCTAGGTGGCTCACAAATAAATGGAGGTAGGTGTATAGGGGTATGGGGTAAGTGAATGGATAAGGTAAATGTATAGAAGTGTGTGTATAAGGATAGGGTAGGGCTAAAGGTATAGAGATATTATCTATAGATGGATAAAAGGTTAGGGGAGAGAGCCCAACTTTCCATAGGATTGTGTCATTTGTCAGTATGTACATGTATCAAGATATTTCCTCAAAATTGGAACAAAACTAAATGGGAAATGGCATGGGTATGCAAATTTCACCATAACAATTACAAATATCCATCTCCATGTTAATATGATTTTGTCAAAAGGAATACCAATGACCAGTGGTTTTTTTAGTGGCTAATATTCGCCAATTGGCTAATAGTTGAAATTGGGGATTCAAAATTTGGCTAATAGTACAAGTTCTAATGCGACGTGAATCACCACATTTTTACAAAATTTTATTTTAGTGCTAGCTAAATCGCCAGAACATTTATTTATTAATCTTTTAAACTCAAAGACTCGCCACAATATTCAATACTTGATTAGATTAGATTCGCCTAAATTTTATAAGTTATAGTAGAAAATGAAATTAATTTGCTAATAAAATTATATAATTATTGGTTACTTTAGGGCCATATCGCCAATTTTAATCACCGCCATTGATTTTATTTATAATCTAATGCCTAGGGTTGTATTCCATGGATTAAAATGTACCCACGGAGCTCAAATGCCCATTGAGCCCAAAATTTTATTTGGACCATTGATCTCAATTTATAATCTAATGCTTGGGGTTAAATTCTGCAGGCCAAAATGTACCCGTGAAGCTCCAATGCCCATGGGGTTTGAAATTACATTTAGGCCATTGATCTCCATTGAGATCAATAACCTAAATACAATTTTCGGCCCCATGGACATTAGAGCTCCATAGGTACGTTTTGGCCCAGGGAATAGAACCCGAACTATTAGATTATAAATAAAATCAAGGTTGGTGAAAAATAATTTAGGACTGATTTAAAATATTAAGGAATTAAGGAATCATAGACACGAGCACTACACCTTAAACTAGTCAATCACTACCACCCTCAGGCACTTACTTTTCTATAGGAGTTTAATTTTTTTAAAAGCCAGGATTCGCCATGGTAATCAATGCATTTGCCTTTTTTTTATCAAGATTCGCCAGGATTTTATACAAATTTCTAGTGATTTAAAATAATTCGCCAATAAAATTAATATTTTTTAGAAAAAAGGAAAGATTTGCCAATAGAAATTAATATTTTTTTCCAAAAAAATGAAAGATTCCCCAGGATTTTATATCTTTTTTCAGGGGGGGTTTCCTAAAGTTATCACTTCCAATGACTTAAGGTTGTGGCAGAATTGGCACCTTAGGTGTTTGAGATATCCCTCAAGGCATTAATCAATTGGGAAAGAGGGCAATGAAGAGTACAAAGTGGGGATTACATTCACCCTAAAATTCATTGAGGCCACCTTGAGATGATTCAAAACATATAGGGGTTAACTCATGAAAAAATAAATAAAAGATCCAATTAAAATGTTCATGGAAGCTTTCGATACTTAACACTAATTTATGATTGACCATACTTGAGTTGATCCCACATTAGTAAAAATTATGAGATAAAGGACTATTTTAAGGTATTACCTTTAAAATCTTTTTCTACTAAAAAACTCTTTTACAATGGGAATGTTGGTGTGAACAGGGTATATTACCTAACTGGTTCCTCATTAGATCATCTTCACACTTGTCTAGTTAAGTTTACTTAGGGCATACTTAGGGTACACTAAAAATACTTATCACTTTGTGTCTCATGTCATAAGATTAACACTTGTCATAATCTTATGTTGTCCTATGTTTCACCTTGGCCTATATAACCAAGGGCTTCTCATTGTAATTTCATAGTATTGTTGTATTTGCATTCTTTGATAGGAATACAGTTTATTCTTGTCATATTGATCTTCTCATTTCTTTGTGCTTTCTATTAGGCCTCTAGATCTTGGGTGGCTATCTTCAAAGCCAAATCTAATGTAGGTCAAGATCCAGGGGCTTTGTCAAACTACTGGACCAAGCAGCAAAAATGATTAACTCACAACAATGAAACAACAAATGCTTTATTCATATGCACAGAAGTATTACAGCAAGAGTACAATTGGCTTCACACATGCCCTAGCCGAAGCCTTACAATCAATTTGGTGTGCAGATCAGGCTAACCCTAGCTCTTTCATGAAAACCCAAAAAATCTTCCAACAGAAGCTCAAAAATGTACTATGGAAGAATCAAGCATGGAGAAGTCAACCTTCGAGAATCAACATTGGAAGAATCCTCCTTAAGAAGCATGGAATCCATATATTTATAGACATTTTAGGCAGCCACTAATTCCATCATTTGAAGGGGACATGTGTCAACCCTTCATTTTCCCTTGGACCTATCGTTTAGGCGGTTAAAATAGATTCTTGGCATATTTTGGCACTTTATGCCGATATCGAGCTTCACCGAATATAGGGTTGCAAAGAAAGCAGGTTTTCAGGATGTGACAGGATAAAGCGGGTATATCGGCCTTCACTTAATATATCTAGTGTGCATGTAGATCAATGCAAAAGGTTTTTTCGCGTTTAGGCGGGTGCAAGGCCAAGTGCCGAACAAGCAGGGAAATTTGATCTCACCGGATAACACAGGAGAAACAAGGTTCATCGAACATATCCAATACCAGGCTAAATATCTACAAAGACTCTTCAGTAAGACTCTATGACAATCTACAAAGGAAAAGCGAGGAAAATGGTCCTAACTAGACAAGCGAAGTTTTAAGGGGTTGGCATATATGTCAGGTGTCGAGAAAAGCTAGCGCAAAGTCACCTCCGGTGACTCAAAGTAGCAAAGAGGATAAAATGACTATCATCAGACATGCAGGGATTTTAGGGGTTGGTGGATATGTCAGGTGCCAAGCCAAACCAGCGCAAAGTCGCCTCCGATGATTCAAATAGCAAAGTGGGAAAAAGGTGCTTTACCAGATATGTAGGGTTTTGGGGGGTCACCGAACATGTCCGGTAGAAGTCAAAAGTGTCGCATATCATGTGACAGGAAAAATTTCCACCAACGCATAACTTGCCCAATTTTCATCAAATTTTCTCCAAATTTGAAATGTAGATACCCATGTGGGCCTTCTCCAAGATCAAGTCATCACTTGGCCAAAATATTTAGGAAATTCTCTAGAAAATCAATCATCAACTCCTGCAGCAAAATAAAAAGCAAAAACAACAAGCAAGAAAATAAGTAAAAAAAATTTGGTTGATGAGGATTGCACATGAACTCGGATGCGCCTGCATTAGACATGCCAAGTAATTGAAATGTTCCATGAGTTGGAAACTCATAAACATTTTGACAAGTCTGGAACCGGAATCCCAAACTTGGCTAGCTTTGCAGTACTCAGCCAAGAAGCTTCATCTACAGCTTTGTTCTTCCATCAGACCAGGTACTCCATGTAATCCTTTCCTCTGGCCTTCTTAGAAACTCAGGACTCAATCACCTTATCCACTTTTTCCATCTTCTTTTCAGGCAACTGATCTAACCACCCTTGTGCATCAGGTGAATGTGAATGTGTACCCCCTTGTAAACTTGTCTCTCTTTCATGGAACTTGTACAGATCAGCAACATTGAAATAGGAGATATGTCTATCCCTGCTGGTAACTCAATCTCATAGGCATTAGATGAGAACTCCTTAACACCTTGCATGGACCCATCTTCTTGAATTTCAACTTATTATATGTTCCATGTAGAAACCTTTCTTTCCTTAAATGTGCCAAAACTAAGTCTCCTACCTGGAATTCTTTTTCCCTCCTATGCACTTCAACATACTCCTTGTACTTGCTGGCACTTTTCTCCAACTTTTCCTTCACCTCCTTGTGAACCTCATGAAGGTATTCTACAAAATCTTCTACTACAACACTCTTCCTGTTCAAATCTACACTATCTCTCAGCTCATCAACACCTCTTGGGTTGTACCCATGAACTATTTGGAATGGGCTCTTTCCTACACTTCTTTTTACTGAATTGTTGTAAGCAAGTTTTGCTTGTACCAAGATAAGATCCCATTGATGTGGTTTGTCTCCCACCAAACACCTCAATAAGTTTCCCAAACTTTTGTTCACAACCTCGGTTTTTCCATTAGTCTAGGGATGATAGGCTGAACTGAATCCTAATTCAGTGCCCATCTTCTTCCATAATGTACACCAAAAATGGCCAATAAACTTTGTGTCCCTATCAGAAATTATGCTCTTAGGCAGTCCATGTAACCTGACTACCTCTTTGAAAAATAATGTAGCTATGTGGGATGCATCACTAGCCTTCTGACATGGTATGAAATGAACCATCTTTGAAAATCTATCCACAACAACAAAAATGGAATCATTACCTCTATGTGTTTGAGGCAGTCCAAAAACAAAATCCATACTTATATACTCCCACGGTCTCTCTGGTATAGGCAATGGCAAATATAGTCTTGTGTTTTGTCATGCTCCTCTAGCATGCTAGCAAATCCTACAACCTTGTACCAGTCTCTTCACATTTGTACTCATCCCAAGCCAAAAATAACTTTCACTCAACTGTGCTAATGTCTTATCCATTCCAAAATGTCCACTCAATCCTCCACTATGCTTTTCTTTGATTAGGTTCTCTCTCATTGAACCTCTGGGTATCACAATTTCTGTCCTTTGAACAACAAGAGATCTTAGATGAAATACTCCAGCCATGGAGTTCTATGTCCCTCCATTGGACTCCTACTAACTATATGATGTAGGAGCATCCGTAGTTGCAGAGCAATCTTGCATCAACCAAAAATATTTGCATTCTTGTGTTTTTTTCATTTTCCAGTTCATTTCAGTTCAGTTCAGTCAGTAGCAGTTCTAGCATTTTGTACCGCATTTTGTCGCATTTGTATTTTAGAGCTTATGGAATAGGACTTAGAATCTAAACATCATCATGCACGTCATACCCAAAATTTAGATCATTTGGATCAGTTTCTAGAAATATATCGCTATCAGAGGATCAACTATTTTCTCATAATAGAGCATTCAAACAGTCAGCTGAAGGAGAAGGTTTGCGGAGCACATCTATGACTTGTGGAGCTAAATGAAACATCATTCAAGGTACTTGTGGACATAGCTAACCTTCCCTGAGATCCACATCAAGTTTCCATCATTTGCGAACGAGTATCAATTGTTTAAGGCTGACCTATTCATTTCTGCACGTTACACCTTCATTGGAGATTGTAACTTCTTCCTTGGCTGACGTGGAGGATTCTTTTGCTCTAGAGATGATATATAATCATGTAGTAGATGCATAGGAAAGTAGTTAGTCAGATAGTTAGGTTTTGATATAGTTTAGATTAGAGATTTTGATCCAAAAAGGTAATTCATCAGCATATCTTGCATATCTGTTGTACTGGAATTCAGGCCCGTGAGCCCTTGTCTTGTAGCCCACATGTTGCCGGCGTATAAACATTCTGCATATATGATACATTGAGCATTTGGATCATTCATTGCATTCTTATTTGGAGTTGATTCTGTTGTGTTTACTCTTGCTGCACAGTCTGGATAGTTCACTCTGTGGACCCTTTGACCGTGACTACACCAAGTGGTATCAAAGCAAAGTTTTGAATCCTTTAGGAGTGAAGTTGTGAAGGAATTTAGTAATATCTTGTTGTAAATAGATCACCGAACCTGAGGCAGACTACCTATGTTGTTAGCCGATCGTCGATTGTGAGGCAGTTGTCACCTTGTAGCCCGATAGCCAAAATTGAGGCAGTTACACTTGATCCTAGGAAGAGATGTCATCGAGGAGGGTACCTGTTGTTGGAACTATGGTTAGAAGAATAGATGAGATGATGGAGATGATGAAAACAATGAGAGTTTGATTGGATGTTGTTGAAGAAGATAGTCGAAGAGGACTTAACCCTAGAAGTAATATTGAAAGTGATGATGATGAAGAATTTCAATCCGCTGATCAAAATGAAGAAACCCTAGAAGAAGAAGGAGAATCAGATCAAGTGTTCAAATGTTGAGAGCTATTTCAAAAATAGGAAAAAGACCTAGAGTGGAAGTACTAAATTACACTGGAAATTTGAATCCGGAGGAATTGATTGACTGGATAAATCACTTGGAGGAATACTTTGAATATGAGGAAATTGAAGATTCGGAGAAGGTGAGATTTGCAAAGACTAAGTTGAAAGGACATGCTACTATTTGGTGGAAAGAAGTACAGTTGGATAGAAATAGAAGAGGAAAAGAAAAGATCAAAAAATGGGATAGAATGGTGACAGAGTTGAAGAATCAGTTTATACCTACTGACTATGAGTTGGAATTGTTGAAGATATTGTAAAACCTAAGACAAAAGGAGAAATCTATGAAAGAATACACTGAATAATTTCATAAGATGATTATAAGGATAGGACATAGTGAAGCAAGCAAAGATAAAGTGGCAAGATACATCAATGGACTGAGATTGAGCATTCAAGAAGAACTGAGTTTGATCAGGATGACAACAATAGAGGAAGCATATCAGTTTGCCCTGAAAGTTGAAGAAAAGTTGAATAAGAAGCATGAGCAGAGGTAGAGAAGTAGAGGAGGTAAATTTCATAGAGGTAGAACATATTCTAGAGAAGAAAGATCGTATGCAGAGCAAAATAGGCAAGATAGCACATTCAAGAAGGAAGACGGAGATAGTAGTTCATACCAGAGAGATGACAGAACTTTCTACCATAGAGGGAATCATAATTCTTACCGGAGTGAAGGGTATAGGAGAGATGAAAGAGGGTTTGGTAAGAGAACATTTAGAGGAACTTGTTTTAAGTGTGGAGGTGAAGGACACAGAGCATATGAATGTCATTAGGGAAGTACAAGCAAGAAGACAAAGAACAGTGCAAAAATGGCTTATGTAAAAGAACCTGTTGGATCACCTAATTCAGTTGGTAAACTTGAGAAAGGAGAATCACTAGTCATGAGGAGGGCACTATTTCAAGCAGAGACAAATGAGGAACCACCGCAGAGGAAACGTTTGTTCCAGACCAAATGCAAATCAAGAGGTAAATGTTGTAAGGTTGTAATTGATAGTGGTAGTTCTGATAATTTGGTTTTAGAAGAGATGGTGATTAAGATGAACCTAAAGAGACTGAAACACCCTAATCCCTACAAGATAGAATGGATTCAGGATGAACATCAAGTACTGGTGAGTGAACAATGTTTGGTAAAATTTCATATTAGATCTTATCATGATGATGTATTGTGTGATATTATGCCTATGGATGTATGTCATATATTGTTGGGTAGACCATGGTAGTATGATAGAAAAGCTATACATGATGGGAGAAAGAATACCTATACTATAACATCAAACGGAAAGAGAAGTACCTTGATTCCTTTGGAAGATGAACCTAAAAGTGAAGTATGTGGGAATGCTAGAATCTATTTGGTTGATGGAAGGAAATTTCTGGATGGTTTGAGACATGAGAATATGTGTTATGCTTTGATCCCTAAGAAGCCTGGAACCCTAAAGGCAGAGACTAAAGAATCACAACTAGAGGAGATAACTGAATTGTTAACAGAGTATGAAGACATTATTTCAGATAATGTACCTGAACGATTGCCACCAATTAGGAGTATCAGTCATCACATGGATCTTATACCTGGAGCTAGTTTGCCTAATAAAGCAGCACACAGAATGACACCAGCAGAGAATGCACAGTTGAATAGACAGATACAGGAGCTGTTGAGGAAAGGATTGATCAGAGAAAGCTTGAGCCCTTGTGCAGTACCTGCAGTTCTAGCACCAAAGAAGAATGGAGAATGGAGGATGTATACAGACTTTAGAGCAATCAACAAGATCATAGTTAAGTATAGATTTCCATTGCCTAGGATGGATGACATTATGGATTGTTTGAGTGGAGCAAAGTATTTTACAAAGATGGACTTGAAGAGTGGATACCATCAGATCAGAATCAGAGAAAGAGATGAATGGAAGACTGCTTTTAAGATAAATGAAGGATTGTATGAATGGTTAGTGATGCCTTTTTTATTGACAAATGCACCGAGTACTTTCATGAAATTGATGAATGAAGTTTGAAGAAATTTTTGGGTAAGTTTGTTATTGTTTATTTGGATGATATTCTGATTTTCAGTAAGAAAAAAGAAGAAAATTTGTGGCACCTGAGACAAGTATTGCAGAGATTTAGAGAAGAGAAATTGATGATAAACATCAAGAAGTGTAGTTTTATGAAGGAAGAATTGGTATACTTGGGATTTGTGATTTCTACGGAAGGATTGAAGATGGACCCCGAGAAAGTTAGAGCAATTGTTGAGTGGCCAACACCTAAGAGCATTGGAGAAGTCAAATCATTTCATGGATTAGCTAGTCTCTACTAGAAGTTCATTAGAAATTTCAGTTCAATATGCACACCAATGATAGAGACAATGACAGATGACAGAAAGGATTTTAAGTGGACATGAGTTGTTAAAGCAGAAAGTGACATAGCAACCAGTGTTAGCATTATCAGATTTCAACAAAGTATTTCAAGTAGATTGTGATGCAAGTGGAAATGCAATAGGAATAGTGTTAAATCAAGAAGGTAGACCAGTAGCATATTTCGGTGAGAAGTTGAATGATGCAAGGAGAAGATATTCAATTTATGATCAGGAATTCTATGCCATAATTCAAGATTTGAAGAAATGGAGACATTACTTGTTACCTAAGGAATTTGTGTTGTATACAAATCATCAAGCTTTGCAATATCTAAACAGTCAAGGTAAGTTGAATCAGAGACATGAAATGGGTAGGGTTCATGCAAATTTACACTTTTGTATTAGGTTTTGAGGAGTTGAAGCACATGTATGAGGAAGATCTTAATTTTGTAGAACCTTGAAAAGCATGTAAGGAACCTGTTGTGACAGATAGAAGTAATTGGTTGGATTATTTCATTCAGGAGGATATGTTGTTAGATGGAAATCAGTTGTGTAGACCTAGGAATTCAATGAGAGACAATTTGATAAAGGAGAAACACAATGGTGGATTGGCATGACATTTTGGAATACATAATATAGTGGCTTTGGTAAGTGAAAATTATTTTTGGCCTCAAATATATAAGGATGTAAGGAAGTTTGTGTAGAACTATAGAGTATGTCAAGTTGCAAAAGGAAGTAGTCAGAATACTGTGTTGTACAAATCTTTGAGAGTACCGGAGAGGCCTTGAGAAGACATAAGCATGGATTGCATATTAGGATTGTCGAAGACACAGAGAGTGTAATGTTCCAAAAAAAATGTCTACATCCAAAAATTAAATTTGAAAATGAAGTTTTTATTAACTTCAAAATACCCAGTTTTCCCCTACACGGATTGATCTCGAAATTGACAATTTTAACACAAATGCAAAGGGGAAACTTCTTAAACATAAAATACTGATAATTATCTTAAAATATTAGTAATGGTACGGCCTCATGCTATTACATATCATAAAATTACCATATTTTGTGAGAAACATAAATCTGCATATTAATCTAACAATTTCACTTAACCCGATTTCACTAGAAAGCACAGAAATGACAACAAATAACCTCCATCTTATATTAATGATATATCTGATATAATTACAGCATAAAGGTACTATTTTAAAGTCACAAAAACAGCAATAAACAACTGAAACAAATCTAGAAACACCACTCTTAAATCTACTCAAACTGCAAACACCAAAACACTGCAACAACACACCATCTGAAACTACACTGAACAAAGCTCTGAAGCAACCTCTGTAGCTGAACCAAGAGGATCTAATAAGAATATAACATCTGAAACATATCTCCTACAACAACCATAACAAACACACAAATCACAAATCTAATCTCCACAATGCTATTATCAAAACCTGCAATACACATAAACTGAACTTGCTGAAATCCTGCGACTGTGTGAAGCTCCAATGCAACCTCTCTATGAGATTACCCTCATGTACCAAAGGGGTTTCGTCCTCTGATACCTACAACCAATGTGTTTCCGTCCACTGATCACCAATCTCTAATGGATTTTCATCCACAAAAGATTATTTGTTGAACACAATTGTCCAAACAATTTTTGGCAAAGCTTTTGTATGATAAAATGAGATGCTTGGAATGTGAAATTGCTTGGAATGTGAAATTGCTTGCAAATATATAGAGGAACAAATCTAAAGGACCCATTCTTGGAAAAATAAATAAAATAAAATCATTCCCATCAATATCCCTCCAAAATAGGTCCCATAAAGAATTTTCATAACCTCCACTTGATTTCCGGCTAAAAATAGGCAATAAGTCCCTCTTGCAAGTTGTCATAAAATATGTCATAGAATATTCTAAAATTAGGTGCAATATGATCTTTGAAATTATTAATTGCACCACAAGATACTCTACACCCCACTTTGGATTTCCAGCACAAAATAAAATTATAAAATATTTAATACTTAATTGGCCCTGATTAAGTAGCTTGAAAATATAAATTAATCGTTGGTCCAAAATATTAAATATTAAATAAATTATTTTCCAATCTCTTCCTCAACCCATAATATGAAATGTTGGAATGAGCATTTTTCCCATAAAATTGAATTAATAAAAATTTGGGACATGATAGAGAGGACATGATTCTATATTTGTAGTGGTAGATAGATTTTCAAAGATGGCACATTTCATACCTTGTAAGAAGACAACTGATGTAGTGCATGTTGTTGACCTATTTTTCAAGGAGATTGGTGACATTGCATGGATTACCCAAGAGCATAATTTCAGACAGAGATACAAGATTCATTGGATACTTTTGGAGAATGCTTTGGAAGAAGATGAAGATAGATTTGAAGTTCAATTCAACATTTCATCCACAGACTGATGAACAGACAGAGGTGGTAAATACAAGTTTGGGTAACCTGTTGAGATGTTTGGTTGGAGAGAAGGCGGGAAATTGGGATCTCATTCTATAACAAGCAGAGTTTGCATACAATAATTTAGTAAATAGGAGCATAAGAAAGACACCATTTGAGATTGTGACAGGAACTAACCCTAGAGGAGTAGCAGAATTGAGAGATATCAGTATGGAGAATAAGAGGAGTGTAGAGGCAGAAGAATTTGCAGGACACATGGAGACAATGCATAATTAGGTTAAGAAGCATTTGGAGGAGATGAACAACAAGTATAAGGAGCAAGCACAAGAGAAGAGAAGACACAAAGAATTTTTAGTGGGAGATGAGGTAATGGTATATCTGAGAAAAGAGAGATTTCCAGTAGGGACATATAACAAGTTGAAGATGAAGAAGTTTGGACCATGTAGGATACTCAGGAAGTTTGATTCATGGAATGCATATGAAGTGGAGCTACCGGAGACATTGGGTATATCACCTATTTTCAACATTGTAGATCTATACCAATATCATGAAGGAGAATCAAGTGACAGCATTGAAGAATATTTGAAGAAGTAGTTACCATAATGAGCACCAAAGGTAAGCAATACAAGGAATATTTGATAAAGTGGAAAGGCAAACCAGAAGAAGATTCATCTTGGATTTCTCAGGCTAAGGCGGACCGTCTTGGTTTTCCTCTAGCCCCAGCAAAGTGAGGGACTCACTTTTTCAACAACCCCGCATGTCTGATGCAGGAGCATCCCTGATTGCAGAGCAATCTTGTATCAACCAAAAATATTTGCATTCTTTTGTTTCTTTCATTTTCCAGTTCATTTCAGTTCAGTTCAATCAGTAGCAGTTCCAGGATTTTGTACCACATTTTGCCGCATTTGCATTTTAGAGCTTGCAGAGCAAGACTTAGCATCTAAGCATCATCATGCACGTCATATCCAAAATTTAGATCATTTGGATCAGTTTGTAGAAATATATCGCTATCAGAAGATCAACTATTTTCTCATAATAGAGCATTCAGATAGTCAACTGAAGGAGAAGGTTTGCAGAGCACTTCTATGACTTGTAGAGCTAAATGAAACATCATTCAAGGTACTTTGGGACATAGTCGACCTTCCCTGAGATCCACATCAAGTTTCCATCATTTGTGAAGGAGTACCAGTTGTTTAAGGCCAACCTGTTCATTTCTACATGTTACACCTTCATTAGAGATTGTAACTTCTTCCTTGGCCGACGTGGAGGATTCTTTTTCTCCGGAGATGATATATAATCATGTAGTAGATGCATAGGAAAGTATTTAGTCAAATAGTTAGGTTTTGATATAGTTTAGATTGAAGATTTTGCTCCAAAAAGGAAATTCATCGTCATATCTTGCATATTTCTTGTACTGGAATTCAGGCCTGTGAGCCCTTGTTTTGTAGCCCGCATGTTGTCGGCATATAAACATTTTGCATATATGATACATTGAGCATTTGGATCATTCTTTACATTCTTATTTGGAGTTGTTTCTCTTGTGTTTACTCTTGCTGCACAGCCTGGATAGTTCACTTTGTGGAACCTTTGACCGTGACTACACCACTAACCATGCTTCCCTAAAATCAGGATAATCAGGATACAAATCCTTCATTGTATCAAAGCCAACAACATTGACCCTTACCTCATTCATTAATAAACACCTTCTGCTAAGTGCATCTGCTACCCTATTTGACTTACCACTCCTATGTTTCAAGACAAAAGAATAACTTTGCAAGAACTCCACCCATTTCATATGTGTCTGGTTTAACTTACCTTGACTGTTGATGTACTGCAAGGCATGGTGATCGATATACAACACAAAGTCACTGGACAACAAGTAATGCCTCCACTTCTTTAAGGCCTACACTATAGCATAGAATTCTTGGTCATAAACTGATTATTTCCTCTTTGTTTCATTGAGTTTCTCACTGAAGTAAGAAATGGGTCTACCTTCTTGACTTAACACTCCCCCGATTGCACTACCACTAGCATCACAATTCACTAGAAAAACTTTGCCAAAGTTTGGCAATGCCAACACTGGTTGTTCTGTCACCTTCTTCTTCAACAACTAAAAGCTCTTTTCTGCTGCAACTGTTCATTGGAACTCTTTCCTAACACCCTTCATTGTCTCGGTGATCAGTCCACATACTCCACTAAAAATTTTGATGAACTTCCTACAGAAGCTTGCCAAGCCATGAAAACTTCTGGACTCAAACATGTTTCTAGGTGAAGGCCAATCTACTATTGCCTTAACCTTCTCCGGATCCATCTTCAAACCTTCTTCAGACACTATGAAACCCAGATATACTAATTCCCTCTGCATAAAACTGCACTTATCCATGTTTACCAGCAATTTCTTTTCTTTTAACCTTTGCAAAACTGCCTTCAGGTGCAGCAGATGTTCCTCCTTTGTCTTACTAAAAACCAAAATGTCATCCAAATAAACGATAACAAACTTGCCAAGGAAATGCTTCATTACCTCATTCATCAATCTCATAAAGGTGTTGGATGCATTTGTCAACCCAAATGGCATTACTAACCACTCATACAGTCCATCCTTGGTTTTGAATGTTCTCTTCCATTCATCCCCTTCTCTAATTCTGATTTGGTGATATCCACTCTTCAAATCAATCTTGTTGAAGTACATTGCTCCACTCAAACAGTCCATCAAGTCATCCATATGAGGCAATGGAAACCTATACTTAATGGTTATCTTGTTTATAACCCTTGAATCAGTGCACATCCGCCATTTCCCATCTTTCTTAGGTGCCAATACTGCAGGTACAACACATGGACTAAGGCTTTTTCTAATCAGCCCCTTATCCAACAACTCTTGAACTTATCTATTCACCTCTTCATTTTCCATAGGTTTCATTCTATATGGTGCCTTATTTGGTAGGCTTGCACCCGATATCAAGTTCATGCAATGACTTACACTTCTAGTTGGAGGTAATCCATTAGGTAAGTCCTTCATTAGTATGTCGTTGAATTCATTCAAAATTTATTGGACTTATGTGGGAACTTAGATACCCTCTTCTCTATTGTCGTAATTTCTGCAACTTGAGGTAGGAAGGTATAACATACCTTCTCCTTTCTGATCTCCCTTAGAAATTATTTTCCAGTCACTAGACAAACCCTATTGGTTTTCTCAACTTCCTCATCCTTATCTTTCAAAGGATTTAACACATACTCAACCCCATCCTTCTTTATTTTAATACAATTACTCTTATCATTATGAATGGCATGTCTGTCATATTGCCAAGTTCTGCCCAATAGAATGTGGCATGCATCCATTGGCATAACATCACACATTATCTCATCTTTGCGATTCCCAATGTGAAATTTAACAAGGCATTGTTCACTTACCAATAATTGATGTCTCTTTTGCAGCTAGGAAACCTTGTAAGGAGTTGGGTGTTTCAACCTCTTCAGTTTTAGCTTCTCCACCATCTCTTCTGACACTAAGTTGTCAGTGTTGCCGCTATCCACAATGACTTTGCAGCATTTTCCTCCAGACTTACATCTGGTTCTAAACAGATTTCTTCGTTGTTCTAGTTCCTCTTGTACCTTTTCTGGTGTTAGAAGAAATTTCCTCAACATCAAGGATTCTCCATCCTCGGGTTCTTCAAATTTTGGTGAGGCTACACTTGCCACACTCTCCTCCTCAGCTTGTGCTATATGGACTCTAGTCTCTTTTTTTTTGCCACTGTTCTATTGTACTTGAGGACATTCAAATGCCATAAGTCCAACCTACCCACACTAGAAACATGTTCCACTAAATCCTCTTCCTTTTCCAAAACTTCCTCTACCTCAAGAGTAATCACCCCTTCCTCTACCTCCTTGGGTATTAGTCTGAGAACTTATTTCTCCTTGCTTATCTTAAGAACCACGTTCTGGATTTGACTGCCCTCTTCCTTTTGAGGGTTTACCTCTTCCCCTAGAGCTATTTTACCTTCTAAAGATCTTTTCCTCTGCCTTCAATGCAAATTGATAGGCTTCTTCTATGCTGGTAATCCTGACCATGCTAATTTCATCTTGGATAGAATAATGCAAACCATTTACATACCTGGAGATCTTCTCAGCATTATCTTCATTGTGACCAGCCCTGATGTTCAATCTGTAAAACTCTTCGGTATAGTCTTGCACACTTTTCTCCCTCTGCTTGAGGTTCTGCAGCATCTTGAACATGGTGATCTGATGGTCTGCAGGCAGAAATTTTGCCTTCAACTTGGTTAACATCCTCTCCCAAGTTTTGATCTTTTCCTTTCCTTTTCTTTCTCTCAACTTGCACATGATCCCACCATAGAGATGCATGTCCTTTCAACTTTGAAGCGGCAAGTTTTACCCTCATAGGGTCTTCAATTGATTCCAACCTGAAATACTTCTCCATCTTTGAAATCTAATCTATCAACTCATCTAGTTTCAGACTACCACTATAACTAGGTAACTCCACACATGGTTTACTGGCAATCTTTGTCATTGCAGTCAAAAATCTCCTCTCAAATCCGTCTTCTCCTGCTTCTACTTCTTCTCCATTGACTTCTTCCTCATTATCACTCATATCTGCTATGGGTACTCCTCTGTGTTGTGTTCTCTCCATCGCATCTAGCCTAGTTGTGATGCCTCTCAGCATCTCTACCAATGTTGCATCTTCATCTCTTGGAGCAGCTCCTCTTCTTCCTCTTTCTCGATGTGCCATGTCTACAAACCCTCTGCAATTGCAGGTCTCTTCTTCACTCAGCCTACAACAACCTCCTTAGGATCTCTTATGCAGCAATCCCACAGCCTCAAAGAATCCAAACCTAAGCTCTGATACCACTTAATGCAGGTCAAGATCCAAGGGCTTTGTCAAACTACTGGACCAAGCAGCAAAAATGATTAACTCACAATAATGAAACAACAAATGCTTTATTCATACGCATAGAAGTATTACAGCATGAGTACAATGGGCTTCACACATGCCTTGGCTAAAGCCTTACAATCAATTTGGTGTGCAGATCAAGCTAACCCTAGCTCTTCCGTGAAAACCCAAAAAATCTTCCAAGAGAAGCTCAAAAATGTACTATGGAAGAATCAAGCATAGAGAAGTCAACCTTCGAGAATCAACATTGGAAGAATCCCCCTTATGAAGCGTGGAATCCACCTATTTATAGACATTTGAGGCGTCCATCGATTCCATCATGTGAAGGGGACACATGTCAACCCTTCATTTGCCCTTGGAACGGCCGTTCAGGCGGTTAAAACAGATTCTTGGCGTATTATGGCACTTTGCGGTGATATCGAGCTTCATCGGATATAGGGTTGCAAAGAAAGTGGGTTTTCAAGGCGTGACAGGATAAAGCGAGTATATCAGCCTTCACTAGATATATATCTAGTGTGCATGCAAATCAGTGCAAAAGGTTTTATCGTGTTTAGGTGGGTGCAAGGCCAATTGTCGGACAAGCAAGGAAATTTGATCTCATCAGATAAAGAAGGAGAAACAAGGTCCACCAGACATATCCGGTACCAAGCCAAATCTCCACAAAGACTCTTCGGCAAGACTCTACGACAGTCCGCAAAGGAAAAGCAGGGAAATGGTCCTGATCGAACAAGTGGAGTTTTAAGGGGTTAGTGGATATGTCAGGTGCCAAGCAAAGCTAGCGCAAAGTCACCTCCAGCAACTCAAAACAACAAAGCTGTAAAACGACCATCACCAAACATGTGGGGATTTAAGGGGTTGGTGGATATGTTGGATGTCGAGCCAAACCAGTGCAAAGTCACCTCCGATGATTCAAACAGCAAAGCGGGAAAAAGGCGCTTTATCAGATATGCGAAGTTTTGGGAGGTCACCGGACATGTCCGGTAGAGGTCAAAAGTGTCGCATATCTTGTGATAAACAAAAAATCTGCCAACGCATAACTTGCCCAATTTTCATTAGATTTTCTCCAAATTTGAAATGCAGATACCCATTTGGGTTTTCTTCAAGATCAAGTCATTGCTTGGCCAAAATATTTAGGAAATTCTCTAGAAAATCGATCATCAACTCCTGCAACAAAACAAAAGACAAAATCAACAAGCAAGAAAACAAGTAAAATCTTTTTGGTTGATGAGGGTTGCACGTGAACCCAGATGCTCCTGCATCAAAATCTTACATGGTACCAGATCTTGTAGAGTGTCTTTGATTAGTCTTTTGAGAGATCTAGGATGTAGATATTGGTGGATCTTGAAAAGTTGAGTATGCTCTTCTCTTGCATCATATGATGACCTAAAGAATCAGAAACACTTGATAGAAATATCAGATTTGGGAGAGTTTATTCTTTGTGTCCTTGTGTTATTGGTTCATTTTGGAGCATGTTGGTGCAAATTTGAGCTCACCATTGAGTTCAGGGTGTTCAAAGAAGTTTGTCCACCCTTTTGATTTGTCCAAATTGGACATTAGAGGACAAATTTAAAGGGTTTAAAGTTGGGAGGTGGTTACCAGATCCAAGGAGGTAGTTGCAATTTTGGAGCACTTTGGGTCAAATCTAACCTTGCCATCGCATCCAGAATGCCCAAAAATCTAAGGATCGATTGTCAATTCATCAAAATCAAACACTTTTTCCCTGAGCCATTAAGAATTTTTTTCCCTCCTCGACTATATAGATCATACTATCGCAGAGAATATTTTGTAGAATTTTTTAGATTCTGTTGGCGTAGTGTTTGTGCAGGAAAATTTGGTCACATCCAATTATTTGATAGGTAAAAGAATTTTCATCTACTAGTTAGGAAAAAAATTCTCTAGTTATTCTAAAATATGCGAATTTTTGTAAAAATAAAAAATAAAAGATTGAAGGGTATGAAGTACCCTACTGCAAACCTACACAAGGTACTCCGTAGGCTCTCTACCGAGGCAACATATAGCGGCCAGCCCACCGCCTCTCAAATTCAGCCTCCCCCTATTTACTGCCAGCCTTATCGACCCTACCAAATCAGCCATGAAGGACTTCAAAAAGTCTTTTGCAATTGTAAACCACCCACGATAGAAATTCAACCAATCGACGGCGATATTAAAACCGGCGATCCAAAATATTCACACTATATTCCTCAAATACAGCCCTTCAAACCACCTCCGCTACCCGAAGGCGATTTTCATTCTTCAGAAAGGTAGTTTTCTGATTTTTGAGCGGTTTCAACCAAACAAGTATCGATTTTGACAATAGAAAGGCAGTTTTTGAAATTTCATCGACGGTATTAAAATCTTGAGGTATATTCCAACCAACTAGGGAATATTCTGTCGACTTATTTGCTAACGTCAACATGACGTCACACTAACATCAGCAGTCTTTGCCTCTCCAACCAACCCCCCTTCAATGGCATTTTGATTTTCTCAGTCATACGGGCTCCTTTTTTGGAGCAATTTTTTTTATTTGGGGCACAATTTCATAGGCTTCGCAATGGTGTAGATGTTTTTTATTTTGGTGCTTGGTTTTTTCAGAAATTACAAATTTTTAGACCCGTTGCTAAGTAGTTCTCTTTTTGGGAACTTCCAAGGCTCCATTTGGGCTAATATGGTAACATTTTTGGGTGAAATTTTTTGAAAGTGCATAATTTTTCATGTACTACACAGTGGTGTAATCAAATCAATCCAATTCTGCACAAAATTTGTACTTTCAATTTATGGCCTAATTTGGCATTTGCATGTACTAAGTATAAAGTGTCAAGATCATAATTTGTTGGGGGAATCATTGATTGAGTGAAATTGGGGGATAATCTTATGGTGATCTTTTGTTTTTGTTGGTTGTAATCATGTCTCCTAATCTCTGGAAAGTTAAATGTGATTACTATGGGAAGAAAATGCATACAATAGATGAATGCATGTAAAAGAAACTTGATGATCTAAAATTACTTTATGAACTTCAACAATTGAGACAACTTTGCATTGCCAATGGCATCAATTTGTCAGATTCTTCTAATCCAGCACCTACAGATACATCTGATGTTCACACTCAAACATCTTGTGTGGACACATCATTCAAGGATGAGCAATGTAGTTAAATGACATGTATTGAGATCTCATCTCCATCACCTATTGCTTCCAATGATTCTTTGCAGTTCATATTAATCTTCATAATCCACCTCATTAGGATTCCTATTTATCAAACATATCATCCTTGTTTGTGGAGTCTCACATTGCTAATTTGGAGGACACTATTGAGGACATTCATCTCCTCTTTGATGGTGGCTCTTATAGAGTTGCATCATCTTCTTTTGATGTGATGAGGGAACATCCAAACCCTCTTGTTCTTTCTCCACCTATATATGCTTCCACGTTGACTAATTCTATCTTCATGAGTTGACAGTTTCCACTCAATCACCATTCATGTTGACACCTTCTACAAGAGTACCAAATTCTCACCAGTCCAGTGGTCTTACCTATGGTGAGCACCATACATCCATTGTTATTGCACCTGAATCTTGTACCTGATTCATCTTATCAACATTTGTCACAATTTGGCATTGGGTTGGAGATCCATGACCAACATTCGAAGGACTCTTCATTGTCTTTGAATCATGTTCTACATCTATTTCCACTAAGTTCTAGATTGTCACCTTCAATTTGGCATGGGACCTCTGATTTGATTGTGGCACCTTTTGGCATTGACATGGCGACATCTGAGCAACTTTCAAAGACTTCATACATCTTGTGTTTTCTTCCTTCATATTCCTTTCAAGAATGGGAAGACTTCCTACATACATCATTGGCTTTGTTTCTTCCTAAGGGGAGGAATGTTGTTCAACATTTTTGGATCATCTTCAGCATTCATTGTCGAGCATCTACCATTAGTGCTAGAGATTCTACATTGAAGGGGTACTACATGGTCTCTCTTCTTCTCTCTTAGGGGGGGGGGACTTTTTCCTCACAAAGGATTTTTCCTTGTCATATTTTTGGAGAGCAACTTTTGTTTTCTCTCTTTTGGAAAGGGATTTTTTCCTACAAGTTTTTCTCCTTTTCTCTATTTGTGAGAGATTGTTTTGTACATGACTACTTAACATGGCCTTGTAGTCAAGACCCATGGTTGCATCTTTGCATCTTGCATTTGTCCTCTATAAGTTGCATTGAAGGGGGAGTGTTGGTGTGAATGGAGTATATTACCTAACTGGGTCCTCATTAGGTCATATTCACACTTGTCTAGTTAGATTTACTTAGAGCATACTTGAAGTACACATCACTTTGTCTCTCATGTCATAAGATTAAGACATTTGTCATAACCTTATGTTGTCCTATGTTTCACCTTGGCCTATATAACCAAGGGCTTCTCATTGTAATTTCATGATATCGTTGTATTTGCATTCTTTAATAGAAATACAGTTTATTCTTGTCATATTGATCTTCTCATTTCTTTGTACTTTCCATTAGGCCAATCTTGGGTGGCTATTTCCATAGCCAAATCTTATAAGGAAAATAAGCTAGAAAGTAAAAAGCTTACACATGAATTCAAATCATTTTGAGAGACATAGAAGTATATATAAATCAAATTCCACAAAAAATAAAATTCTTATTAATTTGTCTTCTAATCTTAAATTGATAAGAATTGTGAAGGGTTTTTACAAATAAATATGGTTTACCAACAGGCTGGGGTAATAAGTGGTTTAGACGAGTGACACAATTTAAAAAAAGCAAAGGAAAGATCCTTTTATAGTCCATGATGCCTTTGTAATAACCCACATCAAATATTTTGGTGCCCTTGCTAAATATGTGTTGATTCTGCTATCTGATAATGTTTAAGGTTCAATTTGTGAAGGATATTTATTTTTTCTATCTTAAAGGAGAGCCCAAACAATTCATTCAAACGGATTTAACAATATAATTCCTGCAGATACGCTTACCATACTTACCAGATTGTTTCTAAAGAAACAACGCATCGGACCGCTAGGGACTGTGATTTAGTCGATTTGAGGCATTATAAGAAAGCATGCATACCTCGTTCTTTAGTCCCTGTATTATAGTTGCATATCTTAAAACAAATGTCATACTTAGCACACATTTTCGAGTGCAAATGTGCATATGACAACATAATGTTCTAGGAGAATATAATGTTTTATAAAAACTATCACAGGAATCAATTAATATTTAATAATAATTCATTGGATATGTTTATTCTTCGTTTATACAGTTCCAAGATGAGGATTACCTCCAACTTTCGACTTCAAATACAGATATAACAAACACCAACTTCAAATACAGGAAATTAGGGAGATGAATCAACAAATACATTGATTCTCACAACAGAATACAACAACCTTCCTCTGGAAGCTGCAAATGGTATTCAGAAAGAAGTCACCGATACAACTCACAGAATTGAGCAAGTAAATATCATCTTTTATCTTCAAAATCAACAGAAAAAATACCATTGATGCTCAAATGTCTTTCAGATTGCTTTTCTTGCTGATTTCACTGGCTTTTTTCTTGTTGATTTCTGAGGTGTCTTTTGAAATGCCTCATAGTCACTGTCTTCCTTGTAGGCTACTAAAACCGATCTAGAAGGCCTTTTCGAAGTTCGCAAAAGAGATGAATTCTCTTCTGAACTAAAATCTTTTCCCACACAAGTCACATCATTTGCCACGTTGCAATCACCATTTTCATTTTGGATTTCATAATCTGAAGGATTCTCAGCTTGCGTCAACCCCTTTTTTCCAGTTGTCCCTTCAATCTCATCCCCCTCAGCTACATAATCAGTATCAGTAGAATCCTGATCTTCATCTGATGATGTCTTAGAAATGAATTTCAGTTCATCTTCATCAATTTCTTCATCATTATCGATATCTATTGTTGTCTGGCACCTCATCCTTCCAAGTGCGGCTGTTTTGCTTGACCTCTGTAAACGTGTTGTGCAAGGAGTAACAGGCTCCAATTTCACAGGAGAAATGCTTTCCGGTGTTTCAACACGCCTTGCCCGCCCTGCAAAGAAAGAAAAAGTAGCCAACCAGTCAGGTCCTGACAAAATGATACCAAAAGCAAAAACCCTAGAGAACCCAAAAAAGTAAACTGATGGAAGAACTTTAGTAAGATTTATGATGCTCACTTCTGTTTGTTGTCTTTTTTGGTGCAGGTGTGGAAACTGAATCTTCAACAATGGTTTCAACGTCAATGCCATTGTCCAGTCCAAGGTTACCTGCAGAACACATTCTTAAATTTTATTTTTTATCCACCAGACATATTTAATGTTCCAGACTAAAAAATGATTAGTAGACCCACCAAGGAAAAATTTTATTTGCTCATCTGATAGTCCTTCAACTGGATTTGCGTCTTGAGCTTTTAAGCGTGCAATCATTCCTTCAAGTTCTTTCACCAATTGTTTGTCTCCTGAGACAGATTCCGCCATGCTGCAAAAGGATCAACATATTCAACATCTCTAAAATCAATTAGTGAAGGGGAAAGACGGTACAAAACTTGTGTTCCTTCAAATGGAGATCATTGTAACCAGTTACATGCATGTAAAGCATTTAGGAGATTTTAGAATTGTAACTATTGGATCGTACTAGACCAAACAGTGCACCCAACCAATAGAAGAACTAGCATAGTATCTTTATAATTCAATCGGAGCCTACTGTCTTCATTCTCCCGGGTATAAATCCACTGTTTAACTTTTTCAAACAGAAACTGAGAGGTAGAGATTGACAAAATCTATATGAGGCAGCACTTTCAAAAAACACAAGCTATAATTTGCTTTGCAGAGACATAATCATTGATGCACTTTTTCCTTATTTACTTACTGATTAAGGAGCTTTCTCATGCACTTGATTGCTTCCTGCTGTGATGAACGGAAGTTAAGTAGAACTGCAACTCTACATAAGGCTCCAATATAGGATTTACCAGCAGCACTTTTTTTCGAAGGAAAACTTGCTACCTGCAGGAAATTTGATAGACTAATCTCACCAACTTGAAATATGGCAGCCAAACATTGAATAAAGAACTGATTCTCAGCATACCTCTACTCCAATACGAATAGCCAGTTCTTCCAAGCCCTCGTCAACCTCAGCTTCAGTCTGGTTTGATTTAGGAACTTCTTGCCCATCATCTTGTACAGAATTTTGACCAGATTCTATTCCAGCAGAATCAGCCTGTGAATTATAAAGAGATGTCTGCAACAATTGTAGCATAAATCGAGATATTTGTGTTGCATGTTTCCTTTGGCTTGAAACCACAATGTTACTTCCACTCGGATTGCCATAGACCCCTGGCCAGACTGAACGCATGACAGGAATGAAGGCTTTTGAAATGCATTTCTGTTAAAAATAAAATATGAAATCAAATCAATCATTTTTCTACTTTGCACAACAAGTGCATGCATAACATGTAGGCCACAGGGCAACATTGTGCATATATCCCATATGAAGTGGAATAAAAAGAAAATTGGAGTTTTTGACATAAAACAAGTTGCAACCAAATAGCTAGTTCTACATGTCTACATACTAAAATTTCAGTTACAATAGCACTTTACAGGAGCTGATAAGAAATGCAGCATTAAATCCTTCAATACAAAGCAACACACACCTTATGTTCAGCTGCCAGAGCAGGATACTGGTCAAAGAATACAGACAAGCACTGCCGCAACCTGCAGAAAAGCATTCTATTGTTTGTTTATCTTATCTAATGGAAAACAAGCAATCTACTTTCCATTAATAAAGGCATTTAAAACTTGGCTTCAATTTACCTGTGTAACTCCTTAGTGTCCTCACTGAAGTACATGCATATCAGTTTGGCCAAAATTGTGGGCTGCATGGATGAGATGTCCGGATACATCTTGCTCTGGAGTAGAAATTTTGCAAATCCCTCTGCAAGAATACCATATGTCGTTTCTACATCACCCATGTCTCCATGTTCATCCCAGTCATCTCTATCCAGTCCAGATAATAAAAGACTTAGAATGGTTAAACCACTATTTCCATCTTCATCTATGACTTCTCCCGCTGCACTATCAGTTCCAACACCATGTGACTGTGAGACACAGCCCAATCCTGGCCCAATGCCTATGGCACTATCTACAACAGCCGGACTGTGCCACATACAAAGATCAAATAATGCCTTGGCAGCCATTACCCGAACGGGTGAAGGACCATTGCAGAATGACAATCGCAACTGCCTTACTACTTGTTCTCCCGGTTTCTTCTCACGTACCCCATACACACCCAGACATCTTATAGCAGCCCTGCGTACTTCTACATTGATGTGTTTAGCCTGGCATTTCATAGAGCAAAGAAACAAGATTATCCTGAGCTGATAACCTCAGCAGGCACTGAAACAATTACATTACATCTATTTTCCTAAAGTTAAGCATTAATGTTTATATAAGTTTAATTTAAGACACCCCATGCTAGAAGAAAAGTAAAATATATTATGATCTTACAACTAGATAAAGAAATGAAAATGGCAGAATTAAAAAGCAAGAGAAAATATTGGAAAGAACTTACAAAATGGATATTTTCATAGTAAAACAACAGTAACCAGACACTGAATGGTTTAAAATCCCATTTTCTGGAAAACTCATGCTATATCAATAAAATTAAAAATGTCCAGAAACCACATACACATTGAAAGGGATGCATACTGATTGTACACTTACCGCTGGCAACAGCAAACCATGTAGTATCTCAGAAGCTTCAATAGCCTTTCCTTGAAGACCGCGTAGGGATTTGACACTCTCCAAAACAAGTCCTGTCACAGCAAGACAATGCATCCACTGCAAGAAATCTGCACCTCCCTCTCTACATGGCCTTCCTAATTCTGCAACAACAGTTGCAAGTACATCTTCATATTCACCTGAAGATGCATGTACTTTCTTTGCAAGTTCAGTAACTGCTCTGGCCCATTCTTTGTCCCCACCAAGATTTATACCATCACCAATTACCACATCTTTACCATCATCTTCATCAATGACATGTTCAATTGGCTTGTGTAAGAGCTTTTGCAAAAAAGAACTTGCAACCTTTCGACTGGCAGCATCAGAAAAATCCAGCATCAAGCCCAGTAATAATAACTGCCGTGATGCAAAGCGGTAGTTTGGCCCTGCAAACAAGCACATAATATAACTTCACAGCTCATAAGGAAACAAATTATGTACACAAAATTCCAGAACATTTTGTGTCTTTTCACCCTTCCGCTCATTATTATTAAGAACAGTAATAAGATAGAAATCAAGAACAAAGAAAGCAATAAAACTAGATTTGTAATAACTATGTGGTCACCATTAATAGATTCCTAATAGATCTTGAAGTAAATTTATACAAGCTAATCAAATGTATTATATAATGAAAGCAATTTTATAGATTTTCTGTGCAAGGTCTAATATGTAAGTTTGGGTATGTTACCTGCAAGGAGATGTGCTTCCACCAACTCAACATACTCAGTAACTGTTTCAGGAAGAACCCTATCTAGAAGTTCATTTGTATCTGCAGCTGCTGCTGCATACACAACAGCTTCTGCTCCCTGTGTTGAAGCTGCATCACTACCTTTTACCTTCATTACAGTTGCAGACAAGATACTGGAAATGTCAATGATATTTTTTTATGAAATGCAATCATTTAATTAGAAAGAAAATCCAGCACATAAGTAAATGAGATTAATAAGTAACCTGTGCTTCCAACTGCAGGTGGCTACATAACATTCTCCAAAAGAAAGATGTTTCCGCATCCATTAACTTAACTCTTTGAAGGCCAGAATCTGAAATATTGTGTAATACAAATGTATTAGAAATGAATCACTATATCTGCAGTGTTCCAGTCAAACAGAGGTGAGATAATAGTTATTTCAAGAAGGATCCAAGCATACATTTAAGTTTTATTGAAAATTCCCTAGATGTGTATTTAAAGTGGCTGGTACTTTTGTCCAATAAATCAAACAGGGTTAAAAAAGTATGTAAAAACCATAGTTAAACACTGTAGATATAGATAAACAATTGCAAAATGCAGGCTTCGAAGACAGCATGCCAGCTGTGCCAAAGTTTCACAGAACCATGGTAACAACCTGTGTGCAAGTGCAAAACTTGTCATCCAGGCCTGCACATCAGAACCAAATGTGAATACCACATGGTAAATTCTGCATGCTACAAAACAAATTTTCAACTTTCAAGGACCAAAAACTAAAATTTTACAGAGCAAAAACAAAATTCCACATGCCACAAACCAAAGCAAACTAGGTGGTGTAACCAGTGAGCACATTGCAACAAACAGCGATGGTTCGCATGTCACATGATAAACAAGAAAACTGACACCACACACCACACACCCACACACAGAGAAGGCAACCATCGCCCCTAACAGATATTCCACCGAGTCCAAGTTCAAGTCAAAAAAGTGAAAAACGGCTTGCCAAGTTCAAATCTCGGGACCGTGCAAATACTATTTGTAATAGCAATAGGAAACACAAATAGATCCCCTTTATTGGGGCATATCCTTGAGGATGCCCTTGAATGGCAGAGAAGAGGCATGACAAACAAGTTTCTGAAAAGTCTGAGGATCTACAATTTTATACTGCTGTAAGAGTCAGGCAATGGGGGAAAATGGACACACATTGGAATGTGTGCACATGTTTATTTACTGAGAGAGGAAGTTACATCGGTTCTAACTTATATTATTTAAGTTATTTAACTATGTTGTTAGACAAAGTTATTACAATATTATAAGCATTCACATCATATACATTAACACCCTGTGTCTAGACATCAACATTACTTCTGTCCCCCCTACCCGGCATAAATTACTTAATATTTTTTATAGTTGAGGTCCACCTTGAAGTGGAGCGTCACACTTTAGGTAGTGCAATATTCTCCTAGGTAGTTATTGTGTGTAACATTGGCAAAATGCATTTCAATTATGGAAGTCATGTAAAATGCATTTAATGTGGGGTCACAAGAAGACAAGCCATGTGCTTCAGTTGGATTTGCCTTGGAGGTTCTAATGACTCTTGGGTGCAAAGTCAATTTTGCATGTCCACCTTGGGAAATATCACTTGGGAGCATTGACTAGAACACTTTGTAAGTTTTCCTTTTGCTCTCGTGCCTATATCGATAGAGAGAGACAACTTGGGATGGAGCTCATATGCTCATTGTGAGTAAAGATGTTTAGTGTACACACTTGTATGTTGAGTAGTGAATAGTTGCTTGTTGAGAGATCTTGTAAGGAGCATGGAGTGGGAGGTGTGGATCTCAAGTGCGGTTGGATCAATCTCATGAGGAGTGCAACTAGATTGCTCATTGTTGCCGAAGAAGTCTTACATGGTCATTTCCTCCTAGATTGAGAGTGTTGTTCACCTATAGAGCTCGGAACTTGATATTGTATTGTAACTTGTTGTTACTGAAAATACATTGGTTTGAATACTTTGGAGGCTAGATTTTTTCCCAAAAGAGTTTTCCCATTGTATATCAGCATCTATCTCTCTTGTGTAGTTGTTCTATTCTTTCTTCCATTCTTGCTATTTCTTTAGCATTATTGCTATGTCGGAATCCTATTGAAACTTGTATAAATTGGAGAACTTGTAAGATCTCTATTCATAAGATTAAGTAAGAAATTGCTTTGTAATTTCCTTTCATTTGGTATCAAAGCTTCACCAACTTGTTAGATCCGTGAGAAGAGTAGGGCCTATTTTTGTATTAATCCTTGCTCACTGGGTGTTTGTTGTAGTTGATCTTGTTTCAAAAAACAAACATGGAAAGTGTTGATGATTGCAATATACAGCCTTCTAGCCCTCCTTCTAGCGCCAAAAAACTGTTGATGATTGTTTTGATGCAATCATAACAATAAGTTAAAATTCACATATAATGAACTGAAACTATACTTGAAAGATAAGAAGGAATCATTTGAGATTCAACTAATCCCAAGTCTACAATGGTTCGGTTGGTCAAGTTCAGTTGGTCAATGTGAAGCTGTAATGTTCAAGGGGCCTTACGTAGTTTAGGGTTGTCGGGTGGTTTACTGGACTAAGAATATGCAAAAAAAGATCATAGATATGTCAATACTTTTCATTTCTTTGCATAAAAGTGTTACTGTGCTGCAGGTTTTAGATGGTTTTCTTGAATTATTGCAGCTTTCTCCTTTATATATTTATGAAAACTGTCTACCTTAAACTCTGTTATGCATGCTTCTTCAAATTTGAGACAATTTCCTTTAGATTTCTACGTTTTCAGCTAAATATTTCAGATGGGTTGGGAAAAGTTAGAAAGACTTAATCTACACCTCATTTACTCTACCGAAGGATCTAATTGTTCTGTTATGCACTATGTAAATACTACAGTAATTTGATCAAATCCACAATAAAAACCTTAAATGCAAGTTCTGAGCATTTTCACAAACATACATTTAAAATTGCAAGCTCTCAAAGAAAATATTTCAAAACACAAAGAAGAGCAGGAGAACACTCAGAAGATAGATGCACAACTCCAGATTCTATTGTATTAGAAACAAATAGTCATACATGATTTACAATGTAGGAATGACTCTTAGTTTCATTGATCAAACTACAGAGAACTTACAAGCTTTACAGATACAGTAAGGAGCCAGACATTCCACGCACACCTTACTGCAGACAACAGGCGACCTCCTTCTTCTACTTCTAATCTAAACTAAGCTAACTTGCTGTATGTTCCTAAAAATCCCTGTGTTGTAGCCCCTGTTGTAAAGTATTACAATGTAGAGAGGCACAATATATAAACTTTCTGATTGTCCTCACTACAGCAAAAAAACCTAACTACCTCCGGTTCAAACCCCTGATTATAGCAATAAATACAGATGAACCAGTCCTCCAAAATATCTCTGAGTAGTGTCAAATCTGGGCGAAATATTGCCCCTTCTGAGAAGCTCTGGCAGCTCAGCAATAACTTCTGTTTATCTGCTGCAATAATGTCCTCAACTGTAACCTTGTCCTTCACTTGAATGTCCTTGACTTCTTCGCACTTTGTCTTTACTTCTGGCTCCTGAGATCAGATTTTCTTCCTTCATGATGTCACTGTGATGAAGTTCCAGCTGCTTCCTCAACTGCAAGCCTGCAAGACAAGACAAGCAATAAGTATCAAATTTACCAAATGAATAGTAGGAAACCAAAATATCTATTTAAGTCAAGGTGACTGTACAAAATATGCAGGAAATCGGGTCCAAAAAACTCTCAAAACGCGTTCAAAAACGCATACAGACTGCTCAAAATTATCAGGTCAACTATCGCTGACCGAAAAATGCCACGGGCGCCAAAAAATATGTTTAAAATTCCACCGCCTTGTTCCTTCCCACCCATTGGCGTAAGAATTGCCATCGGCGCGTCAAAAAATACTCGGGCCGATCATCGCTATTTGGCCGACGGCCTTTTTCTATTGTTTATTCCTTTGTTTTCTTCCATCGGCATGTCTTACATTATCGGCGTGACAAAAAACCTCTCCGCCGATCACTATGGTTTGGCCGATGGACTTTTTGCTTCGTTCATCCTCTATCGGCTTGTATTTCCCTTCATCGGCGAGAGATTCGCCATCGGCGAACTCTATATTCTTTCCGCCGACCATTCTCTTCTTACCGATGTCCTTTATCAGTATGACTCTTACTGACGACCCCCTCGTTGTTCTCCATCGGCGTGAGATCGCCCATCGACGACTCACAAACTTCGTCTGCCAATGGCCATACCTTGGCCGATGTTCCTTTATCGGCAAGAGTTTCGCCGATGTCTAGTTCGTAATGCATTTGACCAAGTCTTTCTCCTTTCAAAACCTATGTATATCGCGATATACAAGCCATTAACTCCATTTGATAACCTTTCAATTCCGGCGTTGTATAAAATTATTTGTATCCCGCCAATATACAAGCCCGCGAATATACAAGGATTTAACCTTGTTTGATAATTACTTCGGGTCCGGCGCTTGTATAGGGCGCTTGCATCTTTCGCACTTGCATGTGAATAGTGCATTGTATGTGAACAGTGCTATGTATGTCCGCTTGTATATTCCGCTTGTATATGAAAATATACAAGCCCGAATATACAACGACCTTTGAGTTTTTGATAATAATTTCGGGTCCGCTATGTATATTCTGCAATGTATATTTTGCTTGTATGTTAGAATATACAAGCCCGAATGTACAAAAGCGACCAAGCATAAAAAATATGACTTTGCACATACAAAGGACTTTGTATATGCCAAGCGATAGACAAACCTGAATGTACATTTTACCGAAATGATCATAACTTGCAAAATATGGCGAATTTTAAGATGGTTCAAAAAGCAACCCTGGCTTATTTTTCACAAGGAATCCAACCATATCATGCAATGGTACTGAAAATGCATTTTTCCATATTTTTAACAAAGTTTGTAAATTTGACTCTCTTTTCCCTTTACCACCAAGCAAAACAACACAAAGCAGAAGCAAAAAAGCAAAGCAACAGCAGGGGTCCCCATTTTGCTAAGGAGCATAATGGGGCGTGTTGTGAACATCACAACAGAAAGCACTTATAGAATGGAGGTGGAGGGATTTGTTGTGACGTTTTCACACATCCCCATTAAAATGGGGACCCCCCCCCCCTTTTTTTTTGTTTTCTGTTGTTGTAGATTGTTAGGTCAAGCTTCAAGTCTTTGAGTCTTGGGTAGTATCAGGCAGTCGATCAAGTCTCCTCCACGAACTGGGAACTGAGTCTATCCGGAAATGAATCAAGCAAGTCAATCAACATGCAAATGTGGAATCACTGAAAGGACAATTTGATGAACAAGGTACAATGAAGAACACTGAAGTCGATTCCTAGGATTAGGAGTGATGAAATCATGTCGAAACTGGAAACAGAGAAATGAAGATCTAAAACTGAAAAAAATGACTAAGTTTTATCGCAATTTCCAGGTGCAACTGGAAATTGCGCCCAAAAAGCGCAAATTCCAGGCACAGGTGGAAATTGAGCCTAGAGGAATCTGATAGTTGGTTCTTGCAAAATTTGAAAAATCCTCTAAAACTTTAGCAAAAATCATTAAGGAAAACATTGAAACCTTTTGAAATCTTTGAAGGAATCTTGTAAAAGGTCTAGAAAATCAACTAAGGAATCCATATGCTTTCACCCTGACGCATGTCCCTGAAACACTGAAAATTTGACTAAGTCTGATGTCTTGAAGTCTGATGTCCTATACTCCTAAAAACTAACTAAGACTAAAATTTGGTGGATCCTCAAAAATATAGAATCTGCATGTTAAATCCCATGGATCCGGGACCTATCTCAAACATCCTGAAAGTATATTTCAAAATATTTAAAGTATACTTAAATTAATTTTTGAAATATACGTCAGGCAGGACCTTCAAAATCAAATTTCAATTGCCAAAAATCACCATTTCCATGCTAGCCTTGAAATTGCGCCCAAAAAGCGCAAATTCCAGTGATAAGTGGAAATTGCGCCAAAATCAAATTCACTCTTAAGTTTTATAAATCAAATTTTAACTTGAAAATGCATGGAAAATCATTGAGAAACATGGAGAAATGCTATAAAAGTGGCGCATATTTGAACATAAGGTGGAAAAATCGCAATTTCCACTCACCAGTGGAAATTGCGCCTAAATTAAGATTTCAATTTTACTTCATGAAAATCAAAATTCAACTTGGAAAACATTGAGATATTCCTTGAAATCCATTGAAAAATCATCCAAAAATCTATCAAAAAGGTCATCAAAGTTCATTTGAAAAATAAAAAGTGGCAAATTTTAGGTATCAGAGGAAAAAATCGCAATTTCCACCCACAAGTGGAAATTGCACCCAAAAGTGTTCAATTTTGTTCAAAATGAAAAAATTTCAATTCAAAATCTTGTAAAAAAAACACTTGAAATTTATGATGAAAAGCCCATTGAATCCATTTGAAATTGCTTAAAAAATCCATGCCAAGCAAGTGGAAAAGTTTAAAAGTAAAAAAACATGCTAAGGAAGAAAAGTCGCAATTTCCATGATAGGGTGGAAATTGTGACCAAAAATCGCAATTTCCAGGTGCAACTGGAAATTGCGCCACGTTCATACTTGCCTGCTTCAGTAAAGATTCGCCAATGAGGTAGAAATTTTGGGAAATTCAATCAATAGCTTTCAATTTCTCACATGCATTTATGAACTTGATTTAAACGTTTTCAAGTACTATGACTTGTCAATTTTCATCTTGCAGAAGAGGAGCATCCAGAGGATCAAGACCTCATCAAGGTCATTCACCTTGCATCCAAAGAAGGCATCGTCATCGAAACAAAAAAAGTTCTACTCCACTTCATCGAGGAGTTCACCATCATCCTGCTTTTAGTGAAGAACTTCATTGTCGGAGGGACATGGCATCATCACCTTGCAAGCTCCATCCGAAAATCCAGAAGATCACTTCCATGTTCAAGAGCCTTCCACTTCATCCATCAAAAGAAAATCAAGAGCAAACATCATGAGGTCTACTCCAAGAATTCACGCCCAAATCATCCCCTCTACTTCAACGTCCAGAGCAAGAATCCTACACGAGCATCACAAGAAAGAAAGATGAATGAGCATAAGTATCAAGAAAATCCAGAAATGTAAGGAATGCAAAGACAACAACAAGGAGAAAAGAACAACAAGATTCCCAAGTTCCACATTGAAAGCTCCAGAAGTGAAAATTCAAGTTCAAAGACTCGTTCAAGAAGGAAGATAAAATTTGGGAATAACATCAAGAAATTGGAAAAATGTTGAAAATCAAGCAAATTTGCTCAAGAAATGCTGAGTTGGCATCTATACATCATCGATCAATCAAAGCTCGCCACGTCACATGTTCAATGCATATGCAACAAAGTCCAAGAGAAAGAGAGCGCCCTATCTAGAAAATTCCCAGAGATTCCAACATGTCATGCTTATCACCTTGGGAAATGTGCCTTCATTGCCCTTGGGTTTTTACTAAAAAAAGTTGGTTGTTGTAACTAATTGCCGATGTGGCAAAATCTTGGCCATTGGTTGTCAAATCAATCTTGGCCTTTCATTGTATTTTGAGGACTATAAAAAGGCCCATTCGCCTCATTTGTAAACATAAGAGTTGTTGTAGGCAAGTAGACTAGGAGTAGAGTAGAGAAAGCTCTTCTAAGTTGTTGGATAGAACTTGAAATTGTTGTAATCACTTCCAAGAGTAATACATTTCTCATTGAAGCTTGGTGACCATTGTGTTGTTTTGGAACGTATCATGGTTTCTGATTTCTCGAAGATGATTGAGATGTGATTCCAAGTAGAAGTAGAATAAGATTACAAAGTTCATTGATATAGTGAATGCATTGTGAAGATATTTGATGAATTCCTAGGTTCATACTTTTGATGGTTTGTCGCTGGCAAGTCATTGTGCAAAGTTAGCCTGAACCTCAACTTATTGCAATAGTTCGATTGTTGATGCTTGTTCAAGTTGCGCCAACTGTGGGTACTTGAATGTGTGTGTTTGCAATATGAAAATCCTTAGTCACCCTTAGGGGATTGCACTTGTTCTACGTGGTAGTTGTTGAATTCATCAAGGCGAAGTGGAGCTTGTTATGAAGGAATTTGTCTATCTTGGCATCATTCATTGTCTCATTGCACTTAGAAGTAGAGTAGATTCTCTCTAAACCCTTGATCTTTTTGCATTTCTTTGTAGAGTGGAACTAGGAGGTTTCTTTCCATGTAAAGGAGTAATAAGTCGAGTGAGTGAAGAAGTAAATTCAGCGTAAGTCCCTTTGTGTTAACAACATATCACATCAAACTATTGAATCCATCCACTGCAAATCATGAATAATGAAACTTGGAGTTGTCTCACTGGATCACATAGTTTTGCCTTTGAGAGACTTTGTTCAAGAGAGGATACAATACTTAATATTTTATTCTCCATGTTGCCTTGTGCATAAAAAACACATCAACAGGATTCAATGGAACAAACTTTAAGTGGATTGCAGATCATGTTGCAAGCTTCCTTGAAGTTCATCCTCATACTATTGGAGTTGGTCACATGGTGACCTGGAGTTCATCTTTGGCAGTATTGGATAAGACCCTATGCATGTAGAGGTTGTGGAGTTGGTCATGTTGGAGTTCTTTCTTTCCGAATCGGCAGAGGGTTTGCCAGTTCCACTGCACAGACAGATTCAGCCAACAAATACAGGAGGTTGCGTGAGCTGCCTCACCTTCACTTCTGGTTCTGCCGCACCAAGGGGGGTATCCCTGTAGCTAAAGATTTAACCTTGACTCACCCAATGACAGAAAGATTTAGCTTTACAACAACAGGCAGAATACTCTCATGTTTGGACCAAGATTTATGTGATAAATCACAAGGTTGGCAGTGTTCTTGGACATATCTAACTCGTTGAGGATGAGAGTATGCAGGGGTTCTATTCCTACTCCAACAAACTAACAGGTTGGAAGTATGAAATGGTTTGTATTATATTTTGGATGCAAGATAGGGGGTTTTGGATCATAACTACTACACAGGGAGCAAACTGGTGCCTATCTCAGGGCAAGGAGTCAACTAGACGTATACAAATGAATGATTTGCACTTGGCATTCAAGTTTCAAGGGGCTAAGACTGGTATTTGCCTTACAAACACCACCCAAGACTGAGTATTTAGCTGCCTCTACTTACAAACATCCCTGCTTACATACATTCTTCTTCATACTTGACCTAAAACAGTTTAATCCACTCCTTGAATGGAAGTTAGAGATCAAGCATGCAATACAGCAAACCTATATCCTAGAATCTTAGTAAACCTTAGCAACCAGATTCAAAAGAAGGGATGCATACAACAAATGGGGACAAACAACTAAACACATGCAAAGAAGCATTTTTCATATAAACACAATATGAAACTGAACATATGTGCAACATACACCTCATATGCAACTCATAAACTCCAAAAAGAGGTAGAACAGCCCAGAAAGGCTTTGGATCTTCGTTATTTTCTCCAAAAAATACCTATATCTTCAACAAAAAAACCGAAAATGAGCAACACAGTTCTGATATATACCAAGAATGTGTACTAAGCAATCCAATACAGGGTCATTTCAAAATTCGCCAGATACATCGCACAATGAAAATGGCGCCAAAAACATTCAATGCGGCCAATAGAAACAATGGAAAGAGTAGGTGGGATCGGGAGATGTGCCACCGCTTGGAGATTTTTTCATCAAACATGGTAGCTAGCCTGTCAATCAAGACCCATACCTCTTTAATCTTGCCATAAATGGCCAACCTACCCGCGGCCTCTGGAAACTGCCTGCTTTGTAATTTTTCCCGCTTGAAATGATGCAGTGAACACGCAGAAAAACACCCCTGCACTGAAGATTTGAAGCAGGCTGTCAATTTCCTTCCTATCGCCAAGATCTGCGGCCTTAAAACATGTTGAAAAGTCGTCGGCCAATGAGATCATGCCACGCAGGCACATTTCCCTATCGCTGACTTGTCCATCTTGCATTTTACCTTTTTCGCCACCTTTGCCTTTTCCGCTTGATGCATATTCAAATCTTTGTATATGCAGAATGCATATACATACAACTGTCCATTTTCACCTTCAAATCCTTGTATAATGCAGTTGTATATACATACAACCTCAACATATACAAGGCGCGGACCCCAAATTCTTATAAAACATATTGCAATCAAATTCGGGTCCGGCTTGTATCTTCCCTTTTGCATATTGCTTTGTATATCGCATTATACAAATGCAATATACATACAATGCGGACTCCAGCATACTTATCAGTCGGACTTGAAAAACCTTTGAAATCCGACTTGTATTCACTTCATTGTATCTTCCGTTGTATATTGCTTTGTATATCGCATTATACAAATGCAATATACATACAATGCGGAGTCCAACATACTTATCAGTCGGACTTGAAAAACCTTTGAAATCCGGCTTGTATTCACTTCATTGTATCTCCCGTTGTATATCGCATATACAATGCGCAACATACAACCCGCAGACCCCAAATTTTATTCGCTGCATTTGATTCTCCAGGCGGGTCCGGATTGTATGTTTTTTCCTTTGTATATCGGCTTGTATGTCACATATACAATGCGAACATACAACTAGTGGGCCCGAGGCTTTGTATCTAACCTTTGCACATTGACCTTGCATATTTCCTTTGTATGTCGTTGATTGATCTTTCCTTGCTTGTTGCGAATGTATGTTCTACCTTTGTATATTGCGAATGTATGTGCCCCTTGCATATTCAAACATACAACGCAATATACATACAACCCTTTTGATGCAACCGCGGGCCCGACCACCATTTTAACCCAATTTGACCCTTTTTGAGATCCGCCACTTGTATATACCCGTTGTATATGCGAATATACAACGACAACATACATGCAATTTATTTTTACATACAAGCATGGAATCTGTGATGGAATATTCGATGCACATGCAACCCGATATGCATACAACCACTTTCGCATTTTTAAGCCAATTTGACTTATTTTGGGCCCACTAATGTACATTTGCACTTGCACATTAAAATGTACATACAAACAGTAATGCATATACAAAGATATATGCATGTAACTCAAGAGGCCAAGGGACTTAGAATTTTTTGGATTTTTATGAACGGCCTGAGAATGAATGTTTGAAACTTGAACCAGCAGCAGGCACCAACATTGGCTCTGTCTGGAGACACATGCCTCTTGCAGGCATGGCGAGAACCATAGATCTCTAGTATGCAGACCAGTCCCTTATCCATTGGGCAATAGAATCAAACACTGCACCAACCTGCATCACAAAACACACCATTTTAGAATTTACTTGGTGGCCCAGGGCCACCAAAAAGGAAAAACCAGTATTTTCCTTTGTCAAATATCTGATTTTCTTTTGATTTCTTCAAGTGAAGCCTCAAAACATTTGGCTGTCCGCAGCACCCTACTTTGCAATTAGTTGTGCTGCTGCCCATTTCTCTTCCTTTAACAATTCTACAACAAGCTTCATCAGCATACATTATCATCAGCTGTAGAATGTCATCGTCATATGAGTCACCAATGTTGTTTGGAAAAATAACAAACTCATATGAAACAAATGAATCCACATCAGACTTTTGCCCTTCTTCAAAAAATAAAAGCTCCTCTGTATCAAACAAACAATATTCAGGCACAAGCAACATTTCATAATCATATTCATTTTTATAAACATTCAGATATTCATCATCAGTGTGCTCAACAATTTTATCACTAAGGTCCACCTGGAATGCCTCGAGAGAAGGCATAAAAAGCTCAAAGTGCAACCCTTCACTGAAAGCTTTGTAGTCACCCCTGCAACCAACACTATCCCCATCTGTATCAGCATGAACATCTGCAACTTGTCAATTCACATCTAAATAGTGACCCTGATTTTTCTCTTCACCAATGCACTGATAATCAAAAGCAAATTTTTCAACCTCTACATCGTAGAGGTGGTCATAATCTTCAAGGAAGCACTCATACACAGCATCCATACATATTTCATCATCTGAAAGGCTCACATATGGGTCTAAATGCTGACCATCATCGACACATTCCCTTCCATCCCTTGAATCAGCATCTTCTATATTCAGAGTGAAGCTCTGCATATCCGCCTTGTACAAATAATCATGAATAACTGGGATATGCCTATTGCTGCAGGACACAACCTCATGTATATCTTTCATTTCATCATCTGAAACGTATTTTGCATCTGCAGGCTTCTCTTCTAGAGGTTGATAACAATCTTTGTCTTCACCATTATAGGATGTGCCTACATTGTCTACAACATCTTCTTCATATTTATGCATCATATCATGACTACACATACTATTCTGAAATATATTTCCCTTTGCAAAATCATCTCTCAATGAAAACACTGGGAAAGCTGAAATATATTCACTTTGAAAACTATTTTGAAGGCTTGCAGTCATGAAACCTACTGGCATTCTATATTTCTGATTATTTTCAATATCCATAGCAAATTTGTAGGCCTGGTGAAGTGTAGTTGGTTCTTTATCTCTCAATAGATAACTCATTTCTTCATCAAATGCAGCCAAATAAATTGCCAAGCACAATGCATCATTGGGCCTCATATATTCAGGAATTTGTTTGAGCAACTTAATAAATCTAAGATTAAACGCTGGAACCAATTTCTCATCTTCCTTTTGGATATTCATGAAATGTATGATCAATGAGGCCAAATCAAATCTTTCACCAAACTGCTCTAGGAAATCAACTTCTAAATCTACCCATGAAGAAACTGAACACACAAGCATGTCTGAAAACTAGACCCTAGCATCATCCTCCAATGACTGAACAAAAAGTCTCATTACTACATCTTCAGCCTCTACCTCATAATCTTCTATCAAATTACAAAAATTTTGTAGATGTTTGTTTGCAGACTCAGAATTTGATCAACTACATTTCGGCAAACATTTTCTAATCTTATTGGGAATAACATTTGGGTAACCACTTATTCCTGTGAAATTCAGAGCTTTATATCTTTCAATAAAAAATGGTCTTCTTTGAGAGCACAACCAAGACTGTTGCTCTATTTGAATCATTTCGAGTGAAAAGATGGAATACCTGGAAATATGTTGCAGCTTTGGATAGGTTCAATCAATAGAGTCGCCACATCTCACAGAGAGGACAGAACATCAACAAGGCACTTTGTTTTCTGGATTCATCACGCCAGCAGAGCACCACATGATCTTTATTCGATATTGCTGCAACAACTTCACCTGGGTCTTCTAAATCTTGAAATTGCTTGACTCCCCAGCAGAGTCGCCACTTTGTTGGAGTTCTTTCTCTCCGAATCGGCAGAGAGTTTGCCAGTTCCACTGCACAGGCAGATTCGGACAACAAATACAGGAGGTTGCGTGAGCTGCCTCCCCTTCACTTCTGGTTCTGCTGCACCAAGGGGGGTATCCCTGTAGCTAAAGATTTAACCTTGACTCACCCAATGACAAAAAGATTTAACTTTACAACAACAAGCAGAATACTCTCATGTTTTGACCAAGATTTATGTGATAAATCACAAGGTTGGCAGTGTTCTTGGACATATCTAACTCGTTGAGGATGAGAGTATGCAGGGGTTTTATTCCTACTCCTACAAACTAACAGGTTGGAAGTATAAAATGGTTTGTATTATATTTTGGATGCAAGATAGGGGGTTTTGGATCATAACTACTACACAGGGAGCAAACTGGTGCCTATCTCAGGGCAAGGAGTCAACTAGACGTATACAAATGAATAATTTGCACTTGACATTCAAGTTTCAAGGGGCTAAGACTGGTATTTGCCTTACAAACACCACCCAAGACTGAGTATTTAGCTGCCTCTACTTACAAACATCCCTGCTGACATACATTCTTCTTCATACTTGACCTAAAACAGTTTAATCCACTCCTTGAATGGAAGTTAGAGATCAAGCATGCAATACAGCAAACCTGTATCCTAGAATCTTAGTAACCCTTAGCAACCAAATTCAAAAGAAGGGATGCATACAACAAATGGAAACAAACAGCTAAACACATGCAAAGAAGCATTTTTCATATAAACACAACATGAAATTGAACATATGTGCAACATACACCTCATATGCAACTCATAAACTCCAAAAAGAGGTAGAACAGCGCAGAAAGGCTTTGATCTTCGTTATTTTCTCCAAAAAATGCCCAAGTCTTCAACAAAAAAACGGAAAATGAGTAACACAGTTCTAATATATACCAAGAATGTGTACTCAGCAATCCAGTACAAGGTCATTTCAAAATTCGCCAGATACATCGCACCATGAAAATGGCGCCTAAAACATTCAATGTGGCCAAGCGAAACAGAGGAAAGAGTAGGTGGGATCGGGAGATGTACCGCTGCTTGGAGATTTTTTCATCGAACATGGTAGCTGGCCTGTCAATCAAGACTCAAACCTCTGTAATCTTGCCATAAATGGCCAACCTACGCGCGGCCTCTGGAAACTACATGCTTTGTAATTTTTCCCGCTTGAAATGATGCAGTGAACACGCAGAAAAGCACCCCTGCACTGGAGACTTGAAGCAGGCCGTCGATTTCCTCCCTATCGCCAAGATCTACGGCCTTAAAACATGTTGAAAAGTCGTCGGCCAATGAGATCATGCCACGCAGGCGCATTTCCCTATCGCTAACTTTTCCATCTTGCATTTTACCTTTTTCGCCACCTTTGCCTTTTCCGCCTAATGCATATTCAAATCTTTGTATATGCAAAATGCATATACATACAACTGCCCATTTTCACCTTCAAATCCTTGTATAATGCAATTGTATATACATACAACCTCAACATATACAAGGCGCAGACCCCAAATTCTTATAAAACATATTGCAATCAAATTCGAGTCCGGCTTGTATCTTCCCTTTTGCATATCACTTTGTATATCGCATTATACAAATGCAATACACATACAATGCGGACTCCAGCATACTTATCAGTTGGACTTGAAAAACCTTTGAAATCTGGCTTGTATTCACTTCATTGTATCTCCCGTTGTATATCGCATTATACAATGTAGACTCCAACATACTTATCAGTCGGACTTGAAAAACCTTTGAAATCCGGCTTGTATTCACTTCATTGTATCTCCCGTTGTATATCGCATATACAATGCACAACATACAACCCGCGGACCCCAAATTTTATTCGCTGCATTTGATTCTACAGTCGGGTCTGTATTGTATGTTTTTTCCTTTGTATATCGGCTTGTATGTTACATATACAATGCGAACATACAACTGGTGGGCCCGAGGCTTTGTATCTAACCTTTGCACATTGACCTTGCATATTTCCTTTGTATGTCGCCGATTGACCTTTCCCTACATGTTGTGAATGTATGTTCTGCCTTTGTATATTGCGAATGTATGTGCCCCTTGCATATTCAAACATACAACGCAATATACATACAACCCTTTTGATACAACCGCGGGCCCGACCACCATTTTAACCCAATTTGACCCTTTTTGAGATCTGCCACTTGTATATACCTGTTGTATATGCGAATATACAATGACAACATACATGCAATTTTTTTTACATACAAGCACGGAATTTGCGATGGAATATTCGATGCACATGCAACCCGATATGCATACAACCATTTTTCGCACTTTTTAAACCTATTTGACTTATTTTGGGCCCGCCAATGTACATTTGCACTTGCACATTAAAATGTACATACAAACAGCAATGCATATACAAAGATATATGCATGTAACTCAAGAGGCCGAGGGACTTAGAATTTTTTGGATTTTTATGAAGGGCCTGCGAATGAATGTTTGAAACTTGAACCAACAGCAGGCACCAACAGGTCACATGGTGACCAAGGGCCCCTCTTTAGCCCCTTAGTCCTTTGGATGCATGTGCTTGCATGTTGTGAATTCATGGTGTGTTAGATCTACACATTACAAATTTGTGTTATTCTATCATTCAGAGTGTGAATCTCATGGTTGCAAATTTGCCAATGTTTTGAATGTGTTTCGATGGATTCAGATTTGCACGGGGGTTGTGTGTGGCTTGTTGCCACATGCAAGACTTCGTTTTGTATAAATGTGTGTTTTGTAGGTTTTATGTTTAAAACCTATGTTCTTTACAACTCTGTGGAAAATTGGTTTTCAAATTGCAATTCTCGAGGGATGTTCGAATGAGACACAATTTCAAATTTGTATGCATTCTTCTAGCATAGTTGGAACCTGTTGATGATGTTTTAGTGACAACACAACAATAGAATAAAATACTAAGTATCCTATCCTCTCTTGATCAAAGCTTCCTGAATGCTGAATTATATGATCAAAAACAATAACACTCCAAGGTTCTTTTGATGTCAGGTCTTGACTTGTACGTGGATAGACTCAGTGAATAATGTGATTTTGCTGAATTCCTCCTTCTTCATGAACACGAATGTAATTATTTGCTCCTTGAATGTGAATGAATGGAACCTCTTCAATCAAACTTAAAAAGAAATATCAAAAGATAGGGGTTTAGAGAAATATAATCTAAGGTCAATGAAGCAATGATAATACATGAATAGACAAACTCCTCAATAAACCTAACTCCACTTCACCAAGAATGCCTACAACTACATGGAGTAGGTGCAATCTCCTAAGGTTAGCGAATGGTTTTCAAATCATGAAAGCTCATATAAGCACCCATTGGACAGCACAGCTCAAACAAGCATCCACAATCAAACTTAAGCAAATTGTGATGAAGCTCAAACTAGCTTTACACAACACTCCACCAACGATGAATGTCAAAAGCATGAGCTAGGAGTTGATCAAATATTCAACACATACATGCATTACATCAATGAGATACTACTATTCTACTTCTAATCTACTTAGAAACATCTCTCCATTTCATCAATATACAAGAAACCATGTTATTCCACAAGACAACACTTAGCACCAAGCAAGCTCCAATGTCTTCGCATTAATCTTGAGAAATATTTACAACAATCTTCAAGTACTGTCAAAGAATTTCGAGTCTCTTCCTACTCTAGTTTCTTATCAACTAACTACTAACTCACTCTTACAAATGAGGCAACAAGGCCTTTATATAGAGTTCCAGAATTACAATGAAGGGCTTGGATCAATTCAAGTAGCCAAGGGCCCAAATCATGCCATCTTAGCAATTAGTTACAACAACTTGCTATTTTTAGTACATAAGAGAGGCAATAAAGGCACGTTTTTCAAGAAAGATAAAATGGAATCTTTAGAGCATCTTCCACATGGGCGTCCTCTTTGGCTTCTTGCTTGTTGAATGATGTGGCGAACTGTGATTGAAAGATGATATGTATCTGCCACGTAGGTGCCACCTCAACAACTCTTATTGATCCCAATAGTTTATTCAATTTGCTTTAGGCATATTCCCAAATTGCATTATCTGTGTGATGTCTTCGAATGTGATTGCTTTGAACTTGAACATTTAGGAATGTATCCTTGTTGTTCGTGCCTTGTTCTTTTGTAAGTCAAGTGTGTATGATACATGTTGCTCATTTGCCTAACTCTGTGGTACTTTCTTCTCTTGGCAGGATATAGATCTTCTTTGCTTCTTCATGGAGAGTAGTGTAGAGATGATGATTCTTCATAGCATGGAGTAGGAGACTTTTCAGAGACTTGAAGATTGAGGAAGGACTTGAAGCTTGATGGATGGATGTCTTCTATTGATGCAAATGATGAAGTGTTCTGGCATGATGAACTCGGAGTGGTCTCTTAGCATAGTAGCATAATGTCTCCTCTGTAGTGACAACCTCTTGACTTTACTCCTTGCATGAAGGTGACTCCAAGCACCTTACTCCTTGAATGACTCCTCAATTCCATCCACGCTCCTGCAACACAAACAAAGAAACAATATCAATCCTTTTGATAACACTTTATAACACAAAGGAATCATCCTTAAACATTTAAATAACCCCTCCAAGTCTAAGCGCACATCTAGGTGTCTGGAGGTGTAAAAGTGTGCCTAACTCAAATTGGCCTTATACTTGCTACTTTTATGCTTTCAAACAGTTGGGAATGACTTGGAATGCTTCTCTTCTTCAAGGTGATCACTTAATGACATGCACTCATGAGTTTTCCTTGAGACGCTCATCTACGTTTGCAGATGAGGAAAAGTGCGCCTTCAACTACTTAGGCAATTTTATGATCTCAAACAAGTGTTGATGCTTAAAGATGCTTAGTTTTGACAAAGTGAAGTCCTCTCAACATTGATTGAAGCCCTTTCAATTGAGGTGCTCATTTAGGGTTGTCCAAGTGGGAAAGTGCGCCTAACACATCTTGCCTCATTTTTGGGCATTGTGCGGTTTCAAACTTGTGTTTACTTCATCCCAGGCGCCAACCATCATGATTACAGACTCTTGTTTCCAAGGCGCCAAAACTGGTCTTTGGAGGTGGGAAAGTGCGCCTCATCTTGGGAGTAGGTGTTCACCTCAATTTAAATGCATTCAAATCATTGTATATGCCCATGAAGAAGTCCCAATACTTAAATTCCCTCAAAATTCATAAAATCGGGCATGTTTAGGCGCAAAAGATGACTCCTACTGATGTAAAAGTGCGCCTAGCTTAGGTGAATGTATTTTCAAGTTTCCTCCACAGTTTCTAACACCTACTCAAGGCGCAAGTTTGCTCTACTAGTTGAAATTGGCGCCTAGGCTTCCTCAAGCAAATTTGACTAAGTCCAAACCTTCAATAGGTCTTCCAAGCACCAATTCATTGTTGTTATTGATGATTTGACAAGCTCCCACCTTAGGCGCACTTCTTGACCTATACAAGAGTAAATTTGCGCCTTGATCCTCTTGGTGAGTTTCAAAATCCTCTAAGTCAAACACTTCAAATCTCATCCTTAGGCGCAAAAATAGGTTTCCAGATGATGTTTTTCCTCCATCAATCCTAGGCGCAATTTTAGGGTTGTGGAGATAAGAAAATGCGCCTAACATACTTTGATCAACTTTTAGGTATCTTAATAGTTTCGAGCCATTGTTAAAGCCTTCAAGAGACTCCCCACTCCTAGGCGCCAACTCTTGATAATGTCAGGCTCTATGTTCTCTAGGCGCACTTTAGTGGTTTTGAACTCCATGCTTACTAGACGCACATTCTGACCTCCGAAGGAGACAAAATGCGCCCAACTTTCCCAGGTGATTTCTTCAAGTTTTCAAGGATTCCAATCAAATGCAAAGTGCCTAAGGGAGTTTTTGTCTTGAGGTGATCAAATTTTAGGTTCCAAGCTTCTCTCATTGCAAGGCGCACTTTGATGATGATTGAGGTGGAGTTTTGCGCCCTGATGTATTCTTAGGTACTTCAACTTCAATGAATTCAAACCATTACTCAAGAAGAGGCCTTGATACTCAAATACTCTCAGAACTCATGGAATCAAGGATACTTTCACCTAGGCGCACCTTTGGGGTTGTAAAGGAGATCAAATGCGCCTTACCTCTTAGTTAATTTCTTCAAGTTTGGATCAATCTCATGAACTCTAGGAGAGTTAATACTTCTTTAGGCGCAATTCTTCACAAGTTTAGACATTTCTTATGTCAAGGCGCCAAAATTGGTTCCTAGAGGTGTGAAAGTGCGCCTTAGTCTCTTGAAATTATTTTAGACTTGGGTGATTGAAGGCATCCCTGGGAGTTTTACTCTTTCAAGGCACCACTTTGCAACTCCTAACATTATTCTCTCCAAGGCGCAAGTTTGGGGTTCTTCAGATTAGACTCCACCTCTAGGCGCACTTTTGGACCTCTGAGTGATGCCTTTTCCTTCACTAATCTTAGGCGCACTTTTAGGGTTCTTCAAGTGCAAATTGACGCCTAGGTAACTTAGTCTATTTTCCTGCAAAATTTTCTAAGTTCAAGTCACTTTGAGGGTCCAGATATCAACTTCTATCAAGGCGCCAAGGTTTCATGTTGAATTGAGCTTGTCGTGATAGAAACCTCCTTCCAGATCACTACCAAACTTCATCATAAGACATCATCCAAAAACATCGGAGCTCAAAAGGGGGTGTCCCCATTTGCTATGGGGCGATGTGTGATTAGGTCACAACAGAACCATGTTCATTGGTCTTTGGTTCCTAACTTGTGGTTGTTCCATGTTGCAGATTGCTAGCATTTTGGATCTGAGGATATTTTAGATTTGATATTTGTGCCATGAGAAGAATTTACATAATGCCTTGGTTCTCTTGTTTATTCCTTGTTGCCAGTGGATTCTACATGTTTTGGGGTTTTGAATGTTTCAATGGCTCCAAGTTGCACAGATTTTGAGATCTGTGATTTTTATTCTATGGTTTACTTTGGTATCAGTTTTTGGCCTATGGGCATGCTTCTAACACCTTTGTTGCAAGCCACATGTGTTCAATGTCAAATTGCAAGTGTCATGTTTGTGTACTTGCATGTTGCATGGTAAACTCGAGGACAAATCTACAAAGAGTGTGTTGCAAATTTTAGTTTGTTGGCCTATGGCCATCATTGAGCATTGGTATGTTGGGTGGCAAAGAGGCAATAGAATGAACAATTGAGATCATCTTTTGAAGGCCACACAAGAAGAAGAAGAAGAAGAAAGAAATTTTTTGGGCAACATTAATGGTGTTGGTCTTCAAGGTTTTGAGTACGTGAACTATGTTGTCATGAAAGGCTATCACAATTTAATGGGAGTTTTGTGCAGGAAAATAGTTGGTTGTGACAGATTATCTTTTGGAAAGAAGATGGTGCTCGTGATGCCATGGGAAACTCCTAAGCGGGCAATTGGAGTTTTGGCATGACATGGTTATGTCTACAAATCTATAATAGAGACGTTAACCATTTTGCCATGGGCCATGGGAAGCTCTTGGTAAGCATGCAGTGGGAGTTTTGGTTGATATTTGGGCAGTGATGTGGATCTGTCATTTGTAAATAGACTGTCTTACGAGTTTGCCATGGGCCACGGGAAGCTCTTGGCAAGCATGAAGTGGGAGTTTTGGTTGATATTTGCGCAGCGATGTGGGTCTATCAGTTGTAGACAAATTGTCTTACCATTTTGCCATGGGCCATGGGAAGCTCTTGGAAAGCATGCAATGGGAATTCTGGTTGATATTTGGGCAGTGATGTGGATCTGCCAGTTGTAGACAGATTGATATGGTGATCTAGAATTTATGTTTGACAATAATGGATAAGTCCCTAGTCATGTGGAGGTTGTGGAGTTGGTCATATGGTGACCTAAAGCTCCTATTCAGCCCCTTGGTCCTTGGGATGCATGAATTTGCATGTTGGGAATTCTTGGTGTGTTGGATCTACATGTTGCAGATTCGTGCTATTGTGTCATTCAGAATGTGAATCTCATGGTTGCAAATTTGTTAGTGTTTCGAATGTGTTTCAATGGATTCAGATTTGCATGGGTGTTGTGTGTGGCTATCTGCTGCATGCAAGGCTTTCGTTTTTAATGAATGTGTTTTGTACGGTTTTATGTTTTAAACCTATGTTCTTCACAGATCTGTGGAAGATTGTTTATCAGATATAAATTCTCGAGGGTTGTTCGAATGAGAGACAGTTTCAAATTTGTATGCATGCTTCTAGCATAGTTGGAGGCATGTTTGTTGGTCTTTGGTTCCTAACTTGTGGTTGTTCCATGTTGTGGATTGTCGGCATGTTGGATCTAAAGATATTTCAGACTTGATGTTTGTGCCATGAGAAGAATTTCCATGATGCCTCAGTTCTCTTATTTATTCCTTGTTGCCATTGGAGGGTTGATTCTACATGTTTTTTGGCTTTGAATGTTTCAGCGGTTCCATGTTGCACAGGTTTCGAGATCTGCAATTTTTTTTCTATGGTTTACTTTGGTTTTAGTTTTTGGCCTATGGGGATGCCTCAATCACATTTGTTGCAAGACACATGTGTGCAATGTCAGGTTGCAAGTGTCATGTTCATCTACATGCATGTTGGCCTATGGCCATCATTGAGCATTGACATGTTGGGTAGCAAAGAGGCAACAGAATGGACAATTGAGAAGGTCTTTTAAAGGCTACACAAGAAGGAAGAGATTTTTTGGGAAACATTAATGGTGTTGGTCTTCAAGGTTTTGAGGATGTGAACTATGTTGTAATGAAAGGCTATCACGATTCAACGGGAGCTTTGTGCAGGAAAATAGTTGGTTGTAACATAAAATCTTATGGATAGAAGATGGTGACCATGATGCCATGGGAAACTCCTAAGCATGCAATTGAAGTTTTGGCATGACATGGTTGTCTCTACAAATCTAAGATAGAGACGTTGACTATTTTGCCATGGGTCATGGGCAGCTCTTGGTAAGCATGCAGTGGGAGTTTTGGTTGATATTTGGGCAGTGATGTGGATCTATCAATTGTAGACAGATTGTCTTCTGATATTGAGGAGATGTGTTGTTGTGCCTTGGTGGACTTTGGATCTACAATCTACAATGAAAGTCTTGGCATAATAGACTTGCTTATGAGCAAATTTGTGAGTCAAAGACAAATGATCTTCTCTTATGAAGATGTAAATCATGGTGCTATAAGGGAGTTCCTAAAATCTACATTGATCATGCAATGGAAGCATTGGCTATGAGTTGGAATCAGTCTTCTAGTGTTGAGTAGAGTGATCGTTTTGCCTTGGAGAGTGATGCTCCTAGATATTGCAGTGTTGCAATTGGAGTTTGGTTGGCATGAGGTGATTGGTTGTGTATTTGTTGCTAGATAAATTAGGGTGAGATTGGATATCTCTTGATTGTTGGAGATGGAATTTTGGAATGAGTTGAGTAACTCAAGAGGTTTGCAAGAGAAAGACCAAGGAGCCTATACCTAGGGTTGAACATGAATTCGGCATGGACCTAATGAGAAGATTGTTTAGACAGTGAGTCAGAGTGACTCAAAAGAGGAGGAAAAATCTCATACCCCACTTTTGAGGAGGTATAGTCTGCTTATTTTTTAGATGCATTCTTGTTTTTGCTTTGTCTTCTAATGTGGATGGGTCTAAAACTATGAGAATGTAAATTTTGAGCACAAGTTTGAGAAATATAGGGCATTGTTAGTGGCTAAAGGCTAATTACATGGATGAGGGAATGAATGTTGGTGAGATCTTCTCTCCTGCTACAAAGCTTACATCTTTTAGATTCTTTGATCTATTGTTATCGTGCTCAACCTTGGGGTTGAACTAAGATTTGGAGATAGCTTTTCTCTATGGGGATTTGAAGATCTACTTTTCACAACTAGAGCACTTTGTTGGTGTAGTGAAAGGACATGGTTTGCAAGATATCTCTCTATCTATGCAAGATTGAACTATGCGTGTTCCCATTTATAAGGGAACAAAGCTTTCAAGTGAGCAATGTTCTTCGTCACCAAATGAGATAGAGGACATGAGATACATCCTTTATGTGAGTGCAGTTGGTAGTCTACTATAGTCTACACCAAACCATGCATTTCCCAAGCAATGTTGTCCTAAGCAAGTATACCATATATGTTCACAAAGAATATTGGACTATTGTGAGGAAGGCCATCAAGTACTTTAGAGACACATCAAAGAGTTCAATTTTCTCCCAAGGACATACTTTGACCAAAACAATGGATACATAGAGATTTGTGGATTCATTGAACAAGGGACATGGATAGCTATAGCTCTAATAGTGGATATGTATTTACCCTGTTTTGTGGAGCGATTAGTTGGATAAGCAAATAACAAGTTGTGGTTGTTGTTTCGGCTACAAACACATAGTATATGGCAGCTACTCATGCTTGTAAGAAGGCAATTTGGCTTCATAGATTGTGCTCGGGCATCAAATTGAAGTCGGGTATTATGGTGATTCTGTATTATAGTCAAAGTGTTCAGCTTCTCAAAGAACCCTACTTTTCACTTTGTTTTTGACATGGCGAAGGATAAGAGGGTTATGGTTGAGCAGGTGATCGGTCAGTGAATGTTGCATATGCTTTGATGAAGCCCATGAGCACAAAGAAGCTCAAATGGTGCAAGATAGCTAAGGAGATGTTGCTCCTTAACAACTAGTTTCTTTTGTCTATGTTTGGCCCCTTATGCAATGTATACAAGTGGCCCCATAAGGGGATGGGAAGAATGGTTCATTCAGTTTCCCAAATCTACAAAGATCAGGGTTGCAGGTTTAAGAGGGCACCCTTTTTGTTGCCTAGACATTGCAGCAATATGCTAATTTTGATTGAATTCTCCCGACAAATAAGTGAAGTACATCTTAAATTGTTTGGGAAACATAAAGATGGATTCAAGTATCCATTCAAGTTGGGTTTTTATGAGTGCCCATCTATAAAGGTGGCCAAGACAGTAGAAAAGGAGCTTGATGCCCTAAATTTTGATGCAGAGCAGGTTAGAACACTTGAACAACTCAACCTATTCACTTTTGGAGTCTTGAACCAAACAAACAATTGGTGTTCCTTCACAACTACTCCATTTGCCTATAGCCCTTCAAAAGTGGTTTTTTAAGCCTAATTTCATGAGGAGAACTCAAACCCAAAAACTAAACATCACTACAGATACCCTTTTGGCTGTTTGACAACATATCTAGAATTGGGATAGGGTTACTTTGGAACAAAGGCCTCTAAAATTGGCTGTTCCTTTTCAATTAGGCCAAATTAGGCCTGTTTTACAAAGCAAGTCTGAGAAAATCAAAACCCAAAACTCTACTTCAGAGAATTATTCACATCACATGGGGTCTGTATCTACCATTTTCATCAATTGGAACAATACCCACATCGTTTATTTACAAAACCCTACTTCTAGCTACTCAAACAAGCCTAATACATAGGAATATTAGGCTAGGGCTGCTTGAAATACTACCTTATCACCCTCCCCTGCTCCTGCAAACCCTACAAACACAAAAAACAACTTAAATACCTCCATTCCACCGATTTTCAGATTTTCCCACTAGTGGAATGGTTCAAAATTTCATATTTCCCTCTCAAACCCTAGCTAATGAGGTTTTACAGGGAGATTTTACAAAATGGACTCTAACTCACTCCAAAACGAATTTCAAAAGACCAAACCAAGTTTAAATGAAAGATAACTCTTAGCTCTACCACATGCAGTCGATTTTTAGCCTTGACCGTACTGTACTGGGCCGTACAAGTCATGAGAACAACAAAAAAACAGTGAAAACTACAGAAAAACGGGGATTTTTATTGATTCTTCTTCAAAATATCACATCAGAACCCCTATTCAAACCTCCTCTGCCATTTTTACATACATTCTATCAAAAAACAAACGATTCCAATGACTTTTCACATCCTTGACCTTTCAACTTCCCTTGAACACCAAAAGAATGTCACTTTTGCAACTTTTAAACTTTCCTAAACTGATCCCATGAGATTAAAACATATGACATGGTCTTATTCGACCTTATTACAATCAAAAATGACTCCAAACACAAAAACTTGACATTTGACCTTATTTACAACATGTAAACTAGGTGCCCCTGCACCAGAAAGGTGGTGTACACCTTCCATAAAATATTTAATAATTGGTAAAATTGTGATCCACCTTGAAGTGGGGTGCCACATTTTAGGTAGTGCAATATTCTCCTAAATAGTTGTTATGTGTAACATTGAGAAAATACCTCTAGTGTGGATGGCACATTGGGGAAATGCATTTAATTTATGGAAATCATGTAAATTGCATTTGATGTGAGACACATTGGTAAAATACATTTAATGTGAAGTTGTAAAAAAAAGCCATCTGGGGTGCTTAGATTGGAGAGAGCATTTGAGTTTGCCTTAGAGGTTGTAGTGAATCTTGGGTATAGGATCAAACTTGGACACCCACCACCTTGGGAAATGTCACTTAGGTGCATTGATTAAAAAACTTAGCAAGTTTTCCCATTGCTCTCTTGCCTATGAATGAAGAAATGGTTGCTTCGAAGAAAACAATACATGGGATCTGGTACCTTTGCCTAAAGGACGGAAACCTGTTGGGTGTAAAAGGGTGTTCAAGACGAAATGTGGTCTTGACAGTAGTGTTGAAAAGCACAAGGCACAGTTGGCCGCGACAAGGTATTCTCAGGTGGAGAGAATTGACTATGGTGAGATATTCTCTCCTGTTCTGAAGCTGACATCTATTCGGTTCCTATTATCGCTTGCAACAATGTATGATCTAGAAGTGGATCAAATGGATGTGAAGTCAGTGTTCCTTCATGGTGATTTGGAGGAAGAGATCTATATGTCACAGCTAGAGCATTTCGTGGTAAAAGGTAAAGAAAATTTGGTTTGCAAGTTGAAGAAGTCTTTGTATGGTTTTAAGTAATCTCCTAGAATGTGGTACCAAAAATTTGACACCTATGTGTTGTCTTTGGGATTTCTGAGATCTAAATCTGACCATTGTGTATATTACAAATCTGATAATGGTTGCATTCTCATAATTCCATTGTACGTAGATGATATGTTGTCTTTTGGGAATGGTAAGAGTTTGATTTCAGATCTGAAGTCTCAGTTGTCAACACAGTTCGAGATGAAGGATCTAGGTGAAGCAAGGTATATTCTGAGGATTGAGATCAAAAGAGATAGAGCTAGCAAAAAGCTTTGGTTAAGCCAGAGCAAGTATGTGAATTCAGTGTTGTAGAGATTCAACATGGCAACTTGTAGGAAATTAGTTGTTCCGGTGATGCAGCGAACGAAGCTTTCTGTGGAGGATTGTCCAAAATCTCCTACTGAGATGGAGGACATGACCAAAGTACCATATGCGAGTGTTGTTGGTAGTCTAATGTATGCAATGGTTGGTATGAGGCCTGTTGTGACGTTTTCACACATCACCCCATTGCAAATAGGGACCCCCTTTTTTCTCGCTTTCGCTGTCGTTTTTGCTTTGATCTTGCAATTTCTTACCCTGATCCATGAAGCTAGGAAAGAATGTCCGAGCAATTAGCTCACAGGGAACATTAGGAATGCTTGAAGTAGTGAGTTTTCCTGAGGATAAGTGAAACCCTAACTATCATGAACCTCGATCAAAATTGACCAGTCCATGGCATAAGTCCATCATTCCATAAGAAAGATCCTAATCCTTCACTCAGTGCTAATCTTGTTCCAGACCCCAGTCCCAATCCAAAAGTCCAATCCGGACCCCAATCCAGGAATCTAGTCCGGAAGTCCAATCCAAAGTCCTGTCCAGAAGTTCCTATCCCTGAGTCCTGTTCCAAAGGAATTCATTCCTGGACTTCCATTCCAAGGTCTATCCAAATTCCTATCCCGACAAGGTCCTAAATTTGACAAAGCCTGTCACTCCTTGGCATTATCATCTTTCCATCATGGAACTCAGTTCCCGGGCCGGCAGCCCTACTCTTGCAGGACTAATCCAAAGGATATCCTCCTGATCCCAATCCAGGACTCAACCTCAGATCATAACTCGAAGGATTTCGAAATCAATAGAATTTTCAGGGACTTAGAGCAATTTCGAAAACGATGTATATTTAATCCCCCTCCTAATAATTGTTGAAATGTGCCACAGGAATGTTCCTGGGCACATAATCCAATACCTACTGGATTATGCGCCCAAGGAAGGATTTTATCCCTGGTCGCATAATCCAGTAGGTACTGGATTATGCGCCCAGGGATGATTTTTATCCTGGTCGCATAATCCAGTACCTACTGGATTATGCGCCCCAGGATCAGGACTGTCCTGTTCCACATTCCTGTCCATTCTGGACTATGCAACTCATCAGGAAATCATTCCTGGACTAGTCTGCAAGTGCCTGAATGAAGAATTCACCTTCTGCAAATTTCACCATGAAAATGGGAGATTCCTTGAGGGGATGGAAGAAACGAAAACTCCATGTTCCGGATCTCGTGTCGACATTGAACCTCCGTAAAGCAACTAGAATTCACCTTCTGCAAATTTCACCATGAAAATAGGAGATTCCTTGAGGGGATGGAAGAAATGAAAACTACGTGTTCCGGATCCCGTGTCGACATTGAACCTCCGAAAAGCAACTAGAATTCGCCTTCTGCAAATTTCACCATGAAAATGGGAGATTCCTTGAGGGGATGGAAGAAACGAAAACTCCGTGTTCCGAATCTCGTGTCGACATTGAACCTCCATAAAGCAACTAGAATTCACCTTCTGCAAATTTCACCATGAAAATGGGAAATTCCTTGAGGGGATGGAAGAAACGAAAAACTCCGTGTTCTGAATCCTATGTCGACATTGAACCTCCCTGAAGCAAACTAAAGTTCACCCTTTGCCACAAATTGAAACAGGAGGACAAATCCTTAGTCAAAATCGGGCTCAAAAGTCCAAATCGCAAAATCCACTTCCCCTTGGAATTTGCGCTCCTAGAGGTTTTTTGTCCAGGTCGCACATTCCTGACCCAGGTGGAATTTGCACTCCTGGACAGCAGGATTCTAGTTCCCTTTGAAAAATGCAAAATAAGATAATTCATGTCCATAATGAAAGAAGCAACCTTCCATCTGAGTGAGATTCCACAGGGGAAAATTTCCAAGACTTAGCAAAATTTTGGCAAGGAAACCTGAAAGAATGAAGAAATCTGGACTCTGGACAAAAGTGTCCCTAGTCACAAAATCCATGACCAAGTGGATTATGCACCCATGGAAGAAGTTTGTCCTGAGTGCAAAATCCAAGACCAACTAGAATATGCGCTCCTGGACAAGTGGAATTCCAAGACTCCTTGGAATCCCCGACCTTAAGGAATCCCCAACCAAAAGGAATCCCTGACCTCAAGGAATCCCCGACCAAGCGGAATATGCATTCCAAGACAAGTGAAAATCCCCGACCACCTAGAAATGGCTCCCTGACCTGGAAATTCCTCCTGTCCATGCTTGGTAACCCTGGAATGAACGAGAAGTTAGTCCAAGTGTGAAGGATACCAAAAAGTGAAGAAAATCCATTGTTTATTCAGGAATCCATAAGTCAATTTGATCAATTATGCAAGTTTAGTTCCTGTTTTATCTTTTGATTGCATTTAAGGACCTTGTTCATCGTGACTACTCGGGGTTCCCCTTATTTTGCAGGAATCCAGGACGAGGATAAGCTTCCATGAAGACAGAGCTCAAGGATGATCAAGGACTATCTCAACCATCATGGAGTTCCAATACCGGAGAGGACTACTTCCAACGCTAGACGAGGAGACTACATGTGAATTCCACAAGAAGAAAAGAGAAAATTCATACTTCAAGAACACCGGAAGGGTTAGCATCAAGATCCTCAACAAGAGAAGATACACTTCAAGTTCCAAATCAAGGACTTCAGTTCCGGATAGGAGGATCAATCCTTGGAGAGCCAAGAACAAAAGAGTTGTTCACCATCCATCGAGAAGAACGAGAATCCACGCTGGGATAGGGAATTCCAACTCAAGAATCCATGAACTCTGAGGGACTGCAGCCCTGGTCGGAAGGAATTCCAAACAAAGGATTCTTGTACCCACTAAAAAGTGCGCCCCTGCTCAAGGAAGGATTCCTCCACATGAATAGCCTGTTCACCCTGGAATTTGCGCTCAAGATAAAGGACTCCAGGACACCATGGAATTTGCGACCAAGGAGCAGGACAAACAGACAGTTGATTGGTCTCACCTACCTACCAAGCAGCTTAGTCAGCCTGGCATCTAGGACAAGTGGCAACTTTTCATCTAGGGCAGGTGGCGCCCAGGACAGGTGGCAGCATCCCATGGAGCCTATGACATGTTCATCCCTATCTCTTTAGGGTTTGCACAGATTTTGAGGAGATCTGATCTCCTCACCTCCTCTTTGTATTCTGCTTGCCTATAAATAGGCTGAGGGACCTCATTTGAAGGGGTCTTCTTTCTTCTCTCATTTTTCATGCTCTTAGAGCAAGTAGTTAGTTAGCTGTTCATTTATGTTGCACTCCATTTCTGGAGCAAGGAACTTTGAAGAATTAGCAAGATTGTTGTAAGACATTCCCAAATCAATACATGAACATTGAAGATTGGTGTTCTTGATATTCTTTGGATTGTGGCATGGTTTTCTGACTTCTTTGAAGCAAATCATAATCTCCAAGATCTAAGTTGTTTCATTTCTATTTTCTTTCAGTATTTCATTAGTTAGAATGATGGAGATTATTACTGTTGAATGATTGAATCTGTTTGTTCATACCATTGGTGATCTGTGGCCTGCAAATCACCGTGCATGGTTAGCCTGAACTAATTCCAAGTCTGACTTCGACTGTTCTGCATGTTTCAGTTCCATGTCCCTTGCAGGAGCAGTCTGAAAATCCTTACTTCCCCTCAGAAGATAGTACCATCCCTGCCTAGTTGTTGCCTCATGACGAAGCGGAGGATTGGTTCCAGTTTCCATCCTCAACAACAGTCATTTCCATCGATTAGATTCCTAAACCCTTACCTCATCTTTTGCATTTTCTTTTAGATTTTCACTAGGATTAGTTTTCCAGAGCTTCATTGCCAAATTATGCGCCCCTTCAAGAGTGGAACTTGGGAATTCCAAGTTGTCCATTTGTGAGGAAGTTCCATTCATTCACCAACCCCAGGAGTAAGGAGTAGATTTCATGTCCACGAAGGAGTAATCCCACGTAAGTCCCCCTCGTGATTCCCAGCAAATCACATCATTTCACTAAGTCTATCCCTGTGCACGTCAAGACTTGACACAAAAGGAACCTTGGAGCAGTCTCATTCGATCACAAAATTCAACATCTGAGAAGCTTTATTCAAGCGAGGATAGATACTCTGTGTTTTATTCAAATGTTTGTTGCAGTCACAAAACTCGCATCAACAAGGCCAAACATTGCCCAAGTAGTGGTTGTCCTTAGTTGGTATATGGCTAATCCTGGACGGGTACATTGGGATGCGATAAAGAGAGTGTTCAGATATCTACAAGGTACTTCCGAGTATTCCCTATGCTATCATGGTTATCCTACTGGATCTCGGCATTCTATAAGTATTTGTGGATATGTGGATTTAGATTGGGCAGGTGACATTGACAACAGAAGATCCACTAGTGGATATGTGTTCACTATGTATGGTGGTGCTATAAGTTGGATGAATAAGCGACAGGCTGTAGTCACTTTGTCCACGACATAAGCAAAGTACATGGCAACTACTCATGCTTGCAAGGCCATTTGGCTTAAGTGGTTGTGTTCAGATATTGGTTTTGATGCAAGACAAATTACTATTTGTTGCAACAGTCAAAGTGCCATTTGCTTAGCAAAGAATCCCACTTTCCATGCCAGAACAAAGCACATTGATGTTTAGTTTCATTTTATTCGTGATATGGTAGAAGATGGAAAGGTGATATTGGAGAAGATTGACACTTTGAGAAATGTTGTAGATGCACTAACAAAGCCAGTGAGCACAGAGAAGTTCAGACGGTGTGATGTTTCCATGGGCCTTGGGACCCTGAGCATTTGATTATAGATGACTCTTGACAGGTCTTCGACAAGTGGGAGAATGTTGGGATTAGCATGTCTCAACCTGTCAGTTACAACGTGCAGTTTCTATTTCCAAGGAGGAGTCAAGTTTGGAAGTTGCTATTAAAGGTGGAGTTATGCATGTTGGCACTTTTGGCAGTTGACTGTTTGCATGTGTTGACACTTGGAATATTACCATTTTGCATGTTCAATGTTTTTGGTGCCTTCCATGATGCATCTTCAATCCTGAATGTTGGATTTGGAAAGTGTCTAATTAATGCATTGTAAGCTCCTATATATTGAGCACTTGTATATTGGAGATGTGTATCATTTTGTTGAAGTGTCGTTATGCTACCGAAATTTCTTCTAAATCCTAAAGAAGTGTAAAGACTCCTACAAGAGTATCGCTCTGCAATTATATTGTAACTTGTTTGTTGTTGCTGAATAATATAATTGAGATGTGTTTTGGAGTGTGGAGTTTTTTCTCCCATAAGGGTTTTCCCCAAATAATTTGTGTTATGGTTTTATTATTAATTTGTTTTATACTTTTTGAATGTGCATCTGAGTTTGAATATGTAACTGTTCAAGGGTTTTAAGAAATTTTTGCAACCCTTTCCTGCTGAGATTGATGTAGGAAGCATCTTCCACGCACTCAGCTTCCTTTCAATTTAGGGGCAGCAAAGCCTAAGGGGATACGTACGATAATTAGTGATGACCCAAACTTGGTCAAAGTTATTCAATATGCAAAATAAAGATGAGGCAGATGATGTTATTGGCAAATTCTTCTTCACTAATGGCATTCCATTCCATGTGGCTTGCTCTACTTATTATAAGGAGGCTATTGCAAAGATAAGAAGAACAAGGCCTTCATATGTGCCACTAGGGAAGGCAAAATTGAAGACAACAATCTTAGATAAGAACTATTCCAAGATTAATATTCTAATGGAGAAAATGAAGGCTACCTAGGTCACCAATGGATGCAACATAATCATGGATGGATAGAGAGACATTAGGCACCATCCACTCATCAATATCATGGTCACATGTACAAAGAGCCCTTACTTAGGGGTTGTTGATTGTTCAAAGAACCACAAGGATGCTGATTATCAGTTCCAAATCCTTAGAGATGCTATTAAGGAGGTTGGGCCAAAGAATGTGGTGCAGGTCATGACAAATGCGGCTTACCATGTGCAGAGCTACGAGGAAATTGATTGAGGTAGCCTTAGACACATTTGGTGGACTTCTTGTTGTGTGTGTGCCATGAATAATGCACTCAAGGACATGGGCAAATTTGGCTAGATCAAGCAGGTTGTTTATGATGCTAGTGATGTGCAAATATTTATCTACAACCACCATACTTCACATGCACTATTTTGGACCTTCTCCATGAAGGAATTTTTGAAACCTATAGAGACCAAATATGTATCATACTCCATTATCTTGGAGAGGATGCTTGAGTTGTGAGAGGCATTGCAACTAATGCTCATGACACAAGACTCAAAAGTGGAATCAATGGCCCAAATCGAAGCCAAAGTAGAGGAAGAGGGTGAAGGAGGTGGTGAAGGATGACAATTTTTGGGCTGATGAAAAATACATTGCTCCAATGTTCACAGTCATCAAATATGTGGATGCTAATGCCTAGCCTCGGAGACGTGTATGAAGGAATTAACAATATGCTTGGTCAAATGAAGGTTGTTATACAAAAGAATGACCCCACATTGCAATTCTATCTTGAACATATTCGGCCAATCATTTAGCAGAGGTGCAAGAAGTTCAACGCTTCATTGCACATGGTTGCCTATGCATTGAACCCTAAGTGATATGTACAAAAACCTAGTAGAGTTAGCCCTATGCAAGATGTTGATCGGAAGGCAGAGTTCATGAAGGCTATTTAGATGTACAATGCTAAGGATATCCAAAAGAAGCCAAGCTAGATAGGGAGACTTTGGCACAAAAGGACCCAATTCTGTGGTGGACTATGCATGGGTTTCATTCTTTGACATCCATGTGTTGTCCTACGTTTCTAGTTCTTTTGTTGTTGAAAGGAACCAATCTACTTATAGCTTCATCCACTTTATTAAGAGAAAGTAGCTTATCTTTAGGAGGGTGGAGAAGCTAGCAGTTGTACATAGTGTGTTGCTCTCATTGATTGCAATACGCTTATGTACAAGGAGAGTCCAATAGCCCTATGGGATATCAAGCCAAAGGAGAGAACAAAGGTTGATGATGATGCAGCACAGTCAAGGTTCATTGGTATTGGTTTGGAAGAGCTTGACCTCAAGGAGTCCAATAGCTCCAGTGATGAGGAGTTTGGCACAGACTTTGGGGATGATTAGAGGTTTTATTTGAATTTTGAATGTAATTATCGTTTTGAATATAATATATGATATTAGGTAGTTTACAATTTCAATTATTATTTCTTATATTTTTTTATAACTAATTTTTCAAATACTATATTATATTTGCACTGCCATCCCCTCATCCCAAAACTCCATGGAACTATGGTTTAGTCATTATATCGACAATCTACTCTTGTGTGGCACAATAATGAAGTCAAATGTCCTTATTATCATCAATAAGCTATCAAATGTAGTGAGGATGAACCACAATGTGTTTGGTCATGGCATATTATACCAAGTTCTTCCCCATTAGCAAAACACTCTAATTGTTGCAATAGAGTGGAGTTGATGTGATTGGTTCTAGATTCAAGTCATAGAATAGTTGTTCCAACAATACAAACTCACAACCTGCACAAATGGTAGCCTTGGGCTTTGATTCGGTGGAAGACAAGGCAAATGTATGCTGAGTTTGCTTTGCCATGAGATCGCTTCTAAATCCATTGCAAAAACATACCCACTAGTGGATTTTCTCATATCAAGAGAATCTAGCAAATTATAGTCTATGTAGCCTAACAACCTAAACTCTATAAATTGCTGAAACAAGATGCCAAAATGAAAGGTACATTTACATATTGCAAGAGTAATTTTGTTGCTTGCCAGTGGGCAGATTTTGATTGTGACATGAATCAAAAAAATAAGAAAAACACCAAAACACAAATTGGTTCAAGTTGATGTAAGACTAAACCACCCACCAAGTGAATAAATGATAATTAATTGACCAATGATGAATTAGCGTGGGCAAGTTTAAGCCCAACCTCCATTGATGTCACTAACAAATTACAATCTGGCATCTTTCAATTCTCCCAAAAAAAATTGATATACTTCACTTGAGAGATGAAGTTCAAATGATCAAGTCACTAAAACTCTACGCCTAAGCAACAGTGTAGGAAGCCCAAATCTACCATGTCAAAAGTTGAGCATGTCTATTTTTTCTTTCCAAATTGCATTGGTTGCGCTACCAATGATGACTAAATCATCAACATAGATAATAAGAATCATAATATCATCAACATCATATTTGACATGGAGGTTTGGATTTGAAAAACATCTTTTGAATCCAAGATGTCATAAATGTTGATAGATATTGATGCACTAGGCTTGTGGAGCCTGCATGAATCAATACAAGGAATTGAACAACCTACACACCAAATGTTCCTTTCCTAGCACTTAGAACCCTTTCAATTGTACCATATAACCCTCCATCTTCAAATGACCATTCAAGAAAGCACTCTTCAAATCCATCTAATACACTTTCCATTTAAACTAGGCTATAATGGAAACTAGAAAGTATTAACGAAAAAGTAACCATTTTGACAATAAGAGATATTGTGACCTTGAAAATTTTAAAAATTTTGTGTCATAGTGTATCTTTTTCCTCTGTCGTTTAATCTTGATTGCTAATTCCCAATCATCCTCGAGTTTCAATCACTTGTTAAATGGTGGTCGTCAATTTGTATTTGTAGTCAAAGCATTTTTTATGCATTCAAAAAAAAAGCACAACAATTGTTTGACAAAGTGCTTGAAAATATGCAAGTCATGACTAGCTATTGGCAGGTTATACAATTCTTGGGTGGGGTTATTAAGCTCTTCAAAGTAGCCACTCTACTTGCCAAGCATATAAACAATACTAGAAAGTCGTTGCTATTACAAAATGCCAAATGAAATGAAAATTCCAAGTGTATACGACTAAGATGAGAAAGAAAATGTTGGCATAACATATAGGTCACACAAGTTATTTAAAAGATTATAAAGGAAAGCATATGGATATGGACAAGGCAAATGAGTTGTCTTAAGAGTACAGAAAGCCGCAGCCCATTCAAAAATAGACAAAGCACCCATGTAGAATGCAATGATTGCGGCATTTTCACAAAGGGCATCCGTGAAGTGGATTTAATGAAAAGGTTTTAGAAACTTTTAAGCAGATGCAATTAGTGGGTGTAACACCATATTCTAAAAACTTTGCCATCATCTTCTTGTTCAATGCCAAATTGGAAGCGCTGGAAAAGAATATGGAAACTCATCAAAGCATAAATAAAACATTTTCTAAGAAAAGAAAAGCATTCATTTAAAGAAAATGACATTGATGGTATTCACAAAGAAAGGAATGGATTGTTTTATGTGATACACTCACTTCTAGATTAACTGTAGTTGGAAATGCACTAGCATCAACCCTTTGCTACATGTATGTTGGAAATATAGAGAAGACGGTAGAAATATGGTCTTAAACTCTTAAGAGTGAACATGATGGGAGGAGCTTTGTTGATCATTTGCAGGACTTGATGGAAAAGACTATTATTCTTGCTCTAGCGGCTGGATAGAAGCGGGTCAATCCCTCTCTGTCAAAGCAGGTTGAGAGTTATGTCGAGTTACTTGCCAGTCAAGGGCTTTTATCTATAGCTCTAGAGTATCTGAAGCTTCTAGGGATTGGAAGAACTTGAATATGTAAAAAAGAATGGAATTTCAATATTCCTTATGTCGTCTAGAATGTTGGGGACACTATTAGCTCTATGGAATGTCTTGTCTTTATTCTTAAACACTCGTTGGAGTCAGAATGCAAATATTACATTTCTTAAGAACCATATGGGAGCATCATTTAAGCATCGTCCTCAACCTTGGATTGCATATTTTAGTTCAAATGATATTCATTCTAGAGATTTCTTGGCCTTGTCAAAGATTCGTGAACGTTGGGGAGGCTTTGAAACTCTAGAGAAATGGGTAACTGGGGCATACTGCAGTTTGGATGAGGAAAGAAAGCTTTGGGTTGTGAAATCTGAGCATGAAAATGAAAAGGGTGATGAAATTATTGTTGTAGTTACATGGGAGGAATGGTGGGAGTATCAGCTAAGGATGCTTCCAATCCTCATATTGCCCTCCTTCTTCTTCATCCTAATGTACGTGAAAAGTTCAATGCAACTACAGTATGGGAATATGCTTAGAACATGTCAAGAAAGCCTTATGGTTACCATAACTTAATCTTCAGTTGGATTGGCACCTTAACAAACAACTATCCTCCTCCACTGGATACCCACTTGGTAATCTCTATCATGGCTATGTGGACTCGATTTCAACTAGATTATGCTACTAACATGTGGAATAAAGTGAATCTATTGAAGAGGTATTTGAAGATTTCAAGTAAATGTAATTGGTATGAAGCCAAATTCCAATATCTATTCTAGCATCTTCTTTGTGCAGGTGTCAAATCATCAAATGGATGAGGATATATGATGGTTGATGAAGACAAAACAGGAAACATTTGATAAATGTCTGAAAGAGATGAAAGTGCAAATTAAAGAGGAGAAATTAGTTTAAAAGAAGAGGCAAAGAGTGGAATATCGAGAGTCATCTGAGACTCTTCATTTTCTTTTGTCATTTTTGTAATTATTTTTGGGGAAAACTTTTGGTTTTCTCATCCAAAGGCATCTATATAAAAGGGGTTTGTTGTTCATTGGGAGGGCTTCTTTTTTTCTACCTCTGCGGTAATCGGAGAGCTTTGTAGAAAAAAACTAGAGACTTTGTGCTCCTATTGTTTATTTTAATATGAAGAATTGTTGTTCTTATGTCAACAATTTCTTCGTGGATGTTGATTGTTCTTATGTCTAATCAATTTCTTTTATGTTCATAACCTCCTTTGCTTGCTCTTGGCATATAGTTTATGATTAGATCTGATTTTCCCTTTTCCATCTTTCCTTCAAGAGATTTGTGTTGTGTTTCTTATGTTCACAGCTTGATTTCTTCTCCCTCTTCTCTTATTTTCCTTTTCTTACCTTATGGTACTTTCTAGTTAAAAGTACTCAAAAATTATAAAACCACATCATACAAGAGAGCTGCCCCTCTCAAACACAAAGGAGAATCGTTAATCTCACAACAATTTCTCCAATTGTTGGTGATTTTTTTCGTTGTTTATTGGGCGAGTTGATCATTTTCAACAGTGACAAAATTGTTTACCAACAAGAGCAAAGGTCTTCTCAAAGTCAATTCCTTCTTGTTGTGAATAGCCCTTGGCAACAAGGACCTTATATTTATCCAAAGTAGCATCTCCCTTGGATTTCAGATTATACATCCATTTGCATCCAATGGACTACTTGCCTGGTGGCAATTCCACCAACATCCAAGTACAATTCTTCATGAACACATCATACTCAACCTTCTAGGAACCAACAAAAGTGGTTGCTTCACACTCTAGCTTTCTTTCTACTTCAGCAAAAGTGGTTGGCTCATTCACCTTAAATAAGATATATCAAAGACCAAAGTTCACATGCTTTTTTGAACCAACAAGCTACTTTCCCAACCATCTTGGTCATGCATTGAGTTGGGGAAGTTCATCTTTATGCACATCCTACAACATGGAATACTTCTCAAAGCATCATGCTAACCAATATTAGGAAATTGGAACTAATGTGGGGTGTGGAATGAAGTAACATTTTCACGCTATTCATGGAACCAAGAGTTGCCTCTATATCCCCCCTTGTCATAGTATACTTTGAACCCATTTGAACATAAACTCTTCCCCATCATCGAACCTAAGAAGCTTAATGTGCCTAGCGGTCTAAGTTTCTACCAATGTTTTGAACTTAACAAAGCTGCTAAAACCTTCATATGCATACCCACATTCTTTGAGAAAAATCAACCAAAAGAAAAAAATACCCTAGCGCCAATGCTATTGTCAATTTCTAGGATGACTCGCACAAATCAGCTTGAATGAGATCTAGAATCCCTTTGGTCCACCATTCATTTTCAATAAAAAATGGTTCTATTTGATTTCTAGCCAAACACCCTATAATAAATGGTAGTAGTATGTGAACCATATTAGTTCACCTAAGTGCAAAAAGATACTAAAAGTGTCATCCTCCACTACAAGAAAATGCAAATTCACACCATGGAAAGATCAACAAGTTTATATAGACACATAATTCCACAAAGTTTTGGGATGGGGGTATGGATTTTGAGGACAAGAGGGCAAAGGACCTTGATTTGGTGATGGTGGGGGAATGGCAAAGGATGGTGGTGCAAACATAATATAGTACTTAAAAATTAGTTATAGAAAAATGTATAAGAAATAACAATTGAAATTGTAAACTACCTAATACTAAAAACATTGCATTAAACAATGAAAATGCCAAATATCAATATCTTATATTCAAAACAACGATTACATTCAAAATGTAAATACAATTGGCCAATCACCCAATGCCTCTAATCATCCCCAAAGTTTGTGCCAAACTCCTCATCATTGGAGTTGTTAGACTCCTCAAGATCAAGCTCCTTCAAACCAATACCAACCAACCCAATCTATGCCACATCATCATCAACCCATGTTGGCTCCTTTGGCTTTACATCCCATCAGATTGTTGGACACTCCTTGTACATAAACATGTTGCAGTCAATGAGACACAAGACACTATGTAAACTATAAGCATGTTCCTCTTAATAGAGTGGATGAGCTACAAGTAGACCAATTCTTCTTGGCAATGGAAGAACTAGAAACCTACGACAATAGACAAATGGCTAGTGTAACTGTCAAATAAGGAGGCCCATGCATAGTCGACTGCAAAACTAGGTCCTCCTGTGCCATAGTCTCACAATCCAACTTGGCCTCTTCTAGATATCCCCTAAAAGTGGCAAATTTTGTCCACTCAATATAAATGATGGAGGTATCCTTAAAACTATACATCTTTTGAATAAACTTCATGAACCCCACCTTCACCTCAACATCTTGCATAGAGGTAACTCTACCAAGCCTTTACACATAACACTTCAGGTCCAATGCATAGGCAACCATGTGCAAGAGAATGTTGAGATTCTCCCACCTCTGCTAAATGATTGGTCAAGTACATTCATGATAGAACTACAATGTGGAGTTTTTCTCTTATACAACAACCTTCATTTGACCAAGCATATTGTCAATGCACTTGTACACCTCTCCAAGGCTAGGTGCATTAGCATCCACATATTTGATGATTGTGAAAACTTGAGCAATGATAGAGACCTACGTAACCTACATCTAGTAGTGACCAAAGTAACCTACATTTGCTCCATTTTCATTTGGCCAAGCATATTGTCAATGCACTTGTACACCTCTCCAAGGCTAGGTGCATTAGCATCCACATATTTGATGATTGTGAAAACTTGAGCAATGATAGAGACCTACGTAACCTACATCTAGTAGTGACCAAAGTAACCTACATTTGCTCCATTAAAATATTGATCTTGGAATAGTTCTTGTCCAAGATTGTAGTCCTCAATTTGTCTCCCCTAGTGGCACATACGAAGGTTCTATTCTTATTGTCCTTGTCACAACGTCCTTATAATAAAAAGAACAAACCACATGGAATGGAAGGCCATTGGCAAATAAGAATTTGCCAATGGCATCATCTGCTTCATCTTTGTTTTGCACATTCAATAACTTTGCCACTAAGTTTGGAGCATCAATAGTCACCTTACGTTTCTCCTTGGGCTCTATTGCCCCTGAATTAGATGGAAAACATGAAACCATGGCTCTTGGAAAGTATTAGTACTAGCAATACCCCTTGGTGGCATAGTAACAACTACAAGTGTTTTTTTCCTTCACCACATCCCCACAATTTATTTATTCAACCCTTTATTTGAGTGACAAGGCAGGACATACCTCTACGCCTTTGCCTTGGATGTAAAGGAGGTGTGCATTAACTCTAGTAATGTTGCCTTGAAATTCAAGGTTACAAAATTGCACTTCCATAGCATAGTGCATCTTGATACCCTAGGTTTTGCTTGTAGTTTGGTTGCAAATTGTTTCAAAGGGAACTTCTTATCAAAGGGACTTTGGCAAATTTTTCCAACATTGTCTAAGGGCAATTAAAATATGCAATCCCAATAGAACTAGTTGCCTCACCCCACCTCCCAACATCTGTACTAAATCCTCATATTCAACTTTAACCCCCATAAACTAATCCTCATCATGACTCATGTTGTGAGAACTCATAGTGACACTGCAAAAAATGAAATTTATGGTTTAGATTTTAAACTATACATAATGCAAGGGCTCAAGACACGAGGATTTTCTTTTTGTTATTCTTACTTCATGTCACATGAAGCATAGAAGCAAATGATACACAAAAATAAGAATATGTGTTCTTCAACCTTCATCAAACAAGGATTTCACTTTTGCTTTCCTTGCTAAAGGTTGGACAGAGTTCAAAAGCAAAGGATACACAAAAGATAAAATCCTCATTTGACTACCACTAATAACTTTAATAAATAAATTTCAAAACCTAAAATATTGTTGTTATAAAAGTAAATTTAAAACTTAAACCCCTAAATGTTGGATTTAGGGTTGTCTAACTATTCTTTTAGTAAAAACAATAATTTAACAACCCTAAAAATAGCATTTTATCAATTTGCATATATAAAGTTTAAACAATAAAGTAAAACAAAAAAAACTATCATATGATCAATATCATTGACTTCAAATTTAGGAATGGACATTGAAAATAGAAAATGCAAATGCCAAGTATGAAGGGCCAAGGCTTACCTTGAAGGCTTGGTGAATGTGTTGAACAATGAAGACTTGTCACTCTTGCTCTTCCTATTGCTCTTGCTCTTCCTATTGCTCTTACTCTCCCTCTTGGAACCTTGCTCTCACAGTTCACTCTTGCTCAATGCAATGACAAACTTGGTGGTGATTTGGATTGAGGATGGGATGTCATTTTATACATTTTTCGAATGTTTAGAATGTGGGTGGGGCAAATAAAGCTTTTAGGGTTAGCACTAGTGGCCCACTTTTCAAAAAACTTACTTTTTTGACATTTAGGCATGGGGGGAGCCGTAGGTTTCTTGCAAGTCTCAAGGACACCCCGACGTCTCCTCAACATTCCCATCAAGGTGAGACGCCCAGTTTTCAAAAAAAAATTACTTTTTTGACATTTAGGCATGGGGGCAATCATAGGTTTCTAGGACATTTGAGGGATGCGATGAAGTTTCTCGCAAGTCTCAAGGACACCTCGACGTCTCCTCAACATTCCCATCAAGGTGAGACACCCGAAAAACGTCCCCTCTCTAAGGGAAACATCTCAAGGATGTCCCCTGACTACTAGGTTTTTATGAAATTTAAAGAAATTGTTTGCCAAAATGTGCTTTTCTATTATCTTTGTGTTGTGTCACAAAAACATTTTATGTATATTCAAAAGGGAATTGCCTCATTTGTGTTTGTTGTCTTTCCTTCTACAAGAGATATGTAATGAACTACTCAAAGGTTAATGTCTAACAATCAGACAATAGATTCAAAGACTCAATAAATGTGTCATAGGAAAGCCAACTATTCAATGCCAAGGCAACCATATCTTAATTATCTATTGATTTGTTTATGGCAAACAACTAATCACTTAGGTCTTTCACATATTTGGACAAGGACCCTTATTTTGTCATCTTTGTGGAGAACAAATTTTAAATACAACGCGTGACTTTTATTTGGTGTTTAATACTTATTTTCCAAACTTGTCCATAAGATGGCAACAAAAGCAACATTTTGGACTTGGCTATGAGATAAAGAGATGGAAAGTTTAAGGACTAAGAGCCCCTATTTGTAATGCTTATCAAAATTGTGAACATTTGGAGAGAGCCTAATTTCCATCCCCAAAACAATTTGGTCACAATCTTGATACTTACTCTTGCATAGCTTTGACTCCAAACATTATAGTTTTTCTCGGTGAGTTTTTGAGAATCAAATAACACTAATAGCTGTATATTAGCCATAATTGATTGCAAATCAAAAAACACAAGAATAAACCTTCAACCACAAAATTTAGACTATTATCAAGGTTTAAGTGAACTAATTTTTTTTAATTAAAATTGCAATGGTGAACAACAAAAATGTTTAAACTTTTGCACACTAGAATACAATTTAACAAACAAAAATAATGAATAATGTTGCAGCAACAATGGAAAAAATTTGATTGTAGAATACCACTTATCTGTTTTTTGTAAAACCCTAGCCTCATTTTATGTGCAAAATCCTAGCACTGTTATTGTCCAAAACCCTAGTGTCAACCCTATTGTCCAATCGACTTGTGTGTCTAGCCAACTTGTTTTCTTTGGCGAACTCTACACCTTGGTCAACCTACACACTTTTGTCAATTTCTGCCAAAATTTTGTGTTTGCATGACATGAAATGCATTTCAAAAGTGTCATGCTTTGTTTAATACTATAAAACCAAATAATATAAGATCTAGCAATGGGGAAATGGGCATACATTGGAATGTGTGTGCATGCTTATTTATCAATGGAGAAAGAAGTTACATCAGTTGTAACTTAGACTGTTTACTGAAGTATATCATTAGACATAATTAATGTATAATTCATCATATCATTATAAACAGTCATATTGTATACATTAACGCTTTATGTCTAATACGTACACCTCCTAAGGCATTGGTTTCAAAGCATTCCTCGTTGGAACTGGACCATTTAAATTCTAGGTGAAAACGGGCACTCCCAAAGTCAAACAAAATTTCAATGCAGATGCAATAGATCCTGTGATTAGACAACTTCAGAAATTTTACACCATAAAGGAACTACAGGAATTACTATATACCAGCCAAAACTTGGCAAGTTGACTCTTGATGGTCTTCTCTTAGTTTCCAAAAGGCTGCATTTTACACCTGAAATTCAAGTACTTACTACAAGAATAATTATAATAACAATCAATGGCCAAGACCTAAAATGCACACCATTATACAAAATTACACATTTAAATGCTATTTTATAAAGCCTAATGCAAAATTTATTTTTTTCGTTTTTTCAACGAGAATAGAAAGGGCAATTTGCTTGCATCTAAGAATTTAAAAGTAAGTCAAACATCTCTGTAGCTTTGGTTTGTTTACATCAAAAATGAAAAGTACAAACTCAAATCATAGCTGTAATATATCTAGACAAACAATTTAATTATCAAATGTGGAACACAACAGCCTACAGGCCCAAAATTTAAGTAAAAGTCTGAATACAACCAGAATAAGAAAGGGACATAAGTCATATAGAAACAAATTTATTTTATTAGAGAGTTGCAGGGAATGAATTGGCCATGCATCCAGAAGACATTAAGCAACAAACCCGTATAGAAGAATGTAATTTTCAAATCAACAAGTTCTCACACCAGCAATAAACTGATAAGCTTCACAATTGTATATGATAATGATTATTGCTGAAGGGCACGGTATACATTCATTATTTAACCATATTATGAAACATTATTTAACCATAGTATACATCATAGTGACTGTAACAGAAGTGATAACAGACCAATTTTAAAGCCACTCACCTTCATTTACTTCGTTCTCTGAAGCCAAAAACTGCCTGAGGCTCTGACCTTCCTTAATGTGGATCATTCCAGCTTTCAAAAGCTCTTGCATCACTGCTTCTCCTACTGATTCATTTGTCTCCACATCAAGATATCTAAGAAGAGCAATAGGATCACCTTCACAGCACTTTATAAGCCATGCATCTTTCATCATTTTTACGCATTCTGCTGTCACAGCTGGTACTCTGTCTGCCAATCCTCTTCGAAGAATCGTAGTGCGAAGCTTGATACTACATATGTTCAATGCATATCATCAATAAAAATATTGAATCCCTTCATATTTAAGACAAGAGAATACAGTAACCAATTGTACCTGAGGCTCTGAAGCGGAAACTTATTTGCCAAAACTCGGTAAGCAGACTTTCGCACCGAGTCATTCACATCAAGTGTCCGTTCTATAATATCCAATGCTGTATCATTTGAAGGAGGCAGCGACAACACTAGCATCTTGCGTACCTCCTACACATCACAACTGACATTATTATGTTTCTGCATGATCCATCCCCATATAATGATTGCATGAAAAACAAACCCAGTTCTGCACTGCCAGGTATTTTGTCTTTGGAACTAGGAATTATGACTAAAAATAAACCTTAGGAATTGACTTATGAAATTATTCAAAAAATTGATGCAATCAACAATGCAAAAATCCTCTTTCATTATTTCTAATTGAATGAAACAATCAAGCATTGGAGAAGTTTAATGTCTATGCAATCTGAGAGGTCAATAGATTTCAGCCATCAAACTTATTTCCAATCAAAATTATCAGAGAAAAAAAATTAGAGTAACAGACAAGTCCACACTAGTCACATCAGTTCTCCCATCTATAGCTTGCCAAACCAAACTGATAAAAAAACTTACAGCATTTTGTTCAGAAGATAAAGCTTCCTTGTAAAGATTGACAATGTTTGCATTATCAGCATCATTTGCAAAGCGTGCCAGGGCACGAATAGCATAAACTCTGACAATGGGAACCTTGTCCTGCATCCTTCTTTGCATGCAGTCAATGACCTCATCCCAAACTTCATTGCTCACTTCTGCATTATCTGGTAACCGCATAATCACCTATATAAAACAAGCAAAATGAAATGTAAACGAACATCTGAAAACTACATACATTTCCACTCCCTAAAGAATATTCAGAAAACAACTGAGAATATAGTGCCCGACACAGTTCCAGGATGACTATCTAGTGTTTACAGAGTTGAAATTTCAAATCAGTGACTAACACAAGTTCACACACTGATATGAAGCAAATTTCATTGCAACATTTCGTGGAATTTTACATCCAAAGAAGCGGCAGAAAAAAATTTACCTTGAATGACTAGAATTTTGAATCATTTAAATTGCAATTTTCTAATCAAAAGAAGGCCTTAACGCTCTACTCAAGTATACCATCCACAAGAGCATTGCTACTAATTAAGCATGAAAGATTTCATTAGGAATCTCAAGACAATGGATTTGGTAGTCTCATCTATAAAATCACAAGGGCTCTCACATGAGTGGGCAGTGGGCCGATTGCAAACATTGCAGCTGTTTCGAGGAGATCATTAAAAAAAATGGTATTTAAAAAAAACTTGCCACCAACTATTTTTCCGGCTACAAACTCATTTATTCCACGCAGGTTCTCCAGGGTCTGTCTCGGATGAACCCACACCCGACCCCGGGAGCCCGGGCCAGACCCTGGGCAAACCCAAGGCCATCCCAGCCCTGTATCCGGCCCCAAACTGAACCCAACGAATACAGAGTGTGAAGAGCCGAACCTGGTAACATGGTTTTAATTTTTTAAATTTATGCAGGAACTGGCAGGTGGCTGCACACCGACTAGCTTTTCTACTTTGATTTATGTTTTGCGCTACTTTACAGTTGAATGATGATTCAGTTTGTTTGCCTCTTGGATTATTTTAGTTTGGTCTCAAACACTCTAGAATAGTCAAAGACTCAAATATAAACAGCGATGTATTTATAATGGTTCTAGAATAGTCAAGTTAGAAGCAGATCTGCATTCTCGCCTTTCATTTACAACTACCCCACCCAAATTTTACCAAGCAAAGAAAAGGAAACATAAAAATTACATTACCACAAGCTTATAAAAATTTTACTGCCATAAAAAAAATCGGGCAGTGATATAGGGGCATACTGTGATCAGCGCACCAGTAGAGTTCATTAAAAGAACGGCTGCAGATTTACTGATCATAGTACTAAGTATTCTCTTTCATCGAAAAAAAATATCTGTAGATCCAGTGATCAATCATCTATGTTCCTCTGCAACGAGTAGATTCTGTGTGGCACAATGGTACAAATAAGATAATTCACTGGGACAAAATCTTTAGGTAAACCTTAAACATTTCCACTATCACAACGATATTTTTTTGCTAGAATATCAAACGTGAAGATATGAAGTTGTAAATTTGGTGGAGCTTTCATAGCGTAACCCCGGGTTCAAATCCCAGGATGACATGTTAAGCGCCCAAGTTGAGTAAATTGTGGCATCTAACTGTGACTCTGGCATACCAAGTGCCAATAACTTAACAGAAAAGATAATCCTCAAAAGCCAAAGGTTACCGCAGACGGAGAATTTATTTTACAAAGTGCTTTTAGTTAATGATATCTTAAGTATTGAAATTGAGAAAAATGTTGCATCCAACTCTACTGTACTATACCAGGTACGAATAACTTTGATGGAAAAGATAATCCTCAATAGCCAGAGGTTACCGCGTGACGGAGAATTTACCTCAACCATTTTTTTTAAAGTCACTGACATTTACAAGAAACGCCCAAATTTTGAAACAGCTCCAACATGGACTGAGGGCAATTTTGCGATTTTCCGTCTTAAAGCCGTTTACCAGAAACCCTATATTAGTCGTATCGCTGTTCAGTAAGATTTTAAAGTAGCTCTAGCAACTAATGAGGAAAATCAAGCCGCTTACTAGACTATAAATTAGTAGAATACTGCTCGCTTGAATTATAAAATCACTCTAAAAAACATTGCGAGGAATCAAGTCGCTTAGTAGAAACCCTAAATCAGTCGATCACTTTAGCCTAAATTAATAGAAACCTTAAATTTGCACATAAGAGTTTTTAAAAAATGTCTTAAATTCTGTCGCAAGAAGCCTTGAATTACTTCGCGTAAATTCAAAAATTGCAGTAATAACTAGCGAAGGAAATCAAATATTCAGTACCTCGGACAGAATCTGGCACGATCTGAACCGTACGGCCTTGTGAGAGGCATCCGAAGAGTAGAGCAAAATCCCGAAAAACTCTTCCAAAAATGCATCGCACTCGTCCCCATGCTTTTCATCTCTGTAGGCCGCAAAAGCTGCGACAAATCTGGCGGTCCTCTCTACCGCCGCCTCCCTCTTCATGACAAGAAAAAGAGGCCTCAATGTCTTCCACCATTCCTTCATGAATTCCTCTCCGTTTTCCCTTCTGATTGCCACCAGCTCTTTTATCCTCCGTGGATGTAAGGCGTATGATTGCTGACACTCATTCAAGACCTTCCCGATGCAGGCAGGAAAGTCTTCCATTTTTTTTCTCTGATGTTGTTGTCTGCTGTTGTTTTTCTCTTCCATTTTACCCATCGTGGATTCGAACCTGCGACCTCTGTGTTGCTCCAGCTAAAAATGAAGTCCTGTTTTTTAGCTTTGCTTTTTGTTTGAATTTCTTGTTGAGCGGGAGAAATTCCCGTCAATTCTAACGGCTCTCTGTTAACATATGTTTTCTTGGTTCTGTTAGATTTGGCGTCAATAAACTTCGATATATTCAAGTACATAAATTAAGGCACGTGACATGTTTTTATTTTTAGTGGAGTATCCTAACTTCATGCATTTCAAAATCATAGGTGGCAATTTCGAATCACTCCAAATATTTATAATAGCTTATTTGGCAAGGCACCTGCTTATAACTAAGGTTTCAGGGTCATATCGTCAAATATGATGTCACATGAGCATGTTTTTTTTTTAAGTGTCAAATAGTTTCCCCAAACAAAGGGTGGATCAATAGGTGTGCATTAAGTCATGTTTTGTTGGTGGGCTGATGTGGCATGACATGATTGGTTGCTTTTTAAATCTAAAGGGCACATTTCATTCAATTATTAGTACTTATAGTCATGCTGGTATTGGTGGAGTTGGTCGGGATAGTTCTGGGTCTGTGTAGTTTATCTTTTATGTTTATAAGGGTCTTCATTCTAACAATTTGATGGAGGCTCTTGCCATTTTATAGTTGTGGAATGCCGCTGTCATCTTGGGTGGAGAAGGATCATTTGTGACTCTAATTCTCAGGTTGTGGTGAATTTGTTGAATAGACAGCATTTCGCGAATGTTAGTTGGCATTTAGTTTTGGTTGTTAAACAGATTATTAATCTATGTGATTCTTTGGATTCGGTTTCTTTCAATCATATTCCTAGAGAATGAAACAAAGCTGCGTATTGTTTGGCCAAATGGGCCTCTGATCACATGCAAAATTGGAACATTGTGGATTGGGGTCAATTACCCCTGGATTTGTCTCAAAAGTTGGACCACTTAGTGGAGCTTGAGAGCGTTGTGTAAAGCCCTTGCTTTGTACTTATTATTTGAATAAATTTTTATCCCTCTTTTAGTTTTTAAAAAAAACCTTAAAGTGACAACTACTAGTACTAAAGTTTTAAAAATATAGGGCCTTAAATGCACATATACTATCTTAGGAAGCGGTCCCCTGGGAGGGGGCTTCCTAAATTATCTCAGCAGCACTGCTGAGATTTTTTAGGAGCATTTTATAGTGGGTGGTCCTATGAATTTTGTAGTTGGGGGTATGCTTAAAATTTTAAGCTTCGAATTTTAGACCGGTGGTCTCATGAAGTTTTTTTAACAATAGTTTATGCTAAATAATTTGACAGTTGTATAGCTATATTTAGATATTTTTGTTGTAAAATGCAATCAAAATTTTAAAAAGATTGTATCATATGAAAGGAGAGATTTTGAACAAACTGTCAAAATTTATATAGGATTATGTTGATATATATATTTGGTTTTTATATAATTTACTTATATTAAGATGTGTCATAATATTTTAAAGGTAATATTGAATAGATAACTGTCATAAAAAATTGCTTGAGAGGCAAGGTCGACTGTCAAATTTAAGCCCTGGCCCCACCCCATCTGCACCTGCTCAAAAATAACCTCCTAAACATTAGTTGCTCCTATTTTGAAGGAAAAGATTCTGATTTAAGCATTAGCAAACTTATTTAAGTTCCATGGGATCCTTTGCTCCACAAAAATAGATCCTCTAGCAACTCCATTGGACTGCATCCTTAGCCATTGGAACTATCACGCCTCTTAGGTCTTTTCCCCTAGCGATCAGTTCTCTTTATCGTTATAAATATACTTCTATCTAACGAAAATCAATAATTTGTATATAATTTTTTATTATAATATTTATATTTAAATGAAAAAATAATAATAATAATAATAATATTTATGTTGAATGTTATTCGTTAAAAGAAATGGTATCTTTTTACATAGATTAAGAAATTATTTATATTTGATTAATAATAAGTATGAGTTCTAACACAAGTTCTATTAATACGATTAAAAAATGGGACGCACTCATTATGAATCAAGTGTGTGCTAAATTAAAAGTATACTTTAAAAACCTACTTTAAAGTTTCACTGAATAACCCTCATCATTAAAGCGTTCAATTCTATAAACTTTGATCAGTAGATAGCTAGCTGCTACGTGTAGACACATATTTATCTTACATTGAGCATTATATTATTCTATATAGACACATATTTATCCTACATTAAGGATTATATTATTCTGATACACGTGTTAATATGAGGGTGGAACAACAAAATGACGGAATGAAAACCTTTGTTTTATTTAGCTTTACTTATTTAGCCACAAGTTATTGTTCATTGAAATATTGTTAGTTGAGGCCATAGAAATGCTAGTGTAACATGATGCAAGCCAATAGAATATTGACACAAGGGCATTATTAGAATAAAAAAGATAATGGTGTGGCTCAATTCTATTAATCAAGCGAGAAAGAATGCATATACAACATGGGTTATATAGTAAGGAGCCAGTAAAGCTACCATGAACACATGGAAATATTGAGTGCAACAAGTTCTTATGGTATATGCACACACTTTTGTTATAATTGGGGAAGGCTAACCTTTGGGATAGGTGTTAACACAAGGCTAAAATGGGCTTATTAACCTTCACACAACTAAGGGAGAGGGGCCCGTAGCCGCCCACGTCTCAATAACCGCTATGTTTTTGTGCACCCTACCCCCCAATAAATTTTTTAAAAAGAACCATTACATGTAAAAAGAATACCTAATAAATTAGCACATATGCACCAATACATGTTCACAACTGCATGAGTAATTTACCATTGCAAAAAACTAATGCACATGCTCTTCCACTTGCATTTTCAAGCCAACTTGATGCAAATATGAGAACTTCCAATTTAAATAGACACCTTATTGTTTTTATTACAATATGTCATGTTGATAAAAAACCACCCATTTGGACATCAAATAAAGTCAAACTGGTCATATTCACATACTTTTGTGCACAGCGATTAGTACAAAGGGTTGTTAATCACACATTCTCCCATACTTGCTATCACATCCCCCACACTTGCTGTCATATTCTCCCATACTTGTTATCACATCCACTTGCACCTGCACAAACACATAATAGTATCAGGGTCCCCATCCAGACAATTATTTAATAAAAAAAATAAAATTAAACCAGTTTACATAAAAAAGTGAGATTATTTAATAAAAAAAAAAATTAAACCAGTTTACATAAAAAAAAGTGAGATTTGTAAATCGCATCAATCGAATACAATAGCTCATACGCATTTAATCAAATTCAAATCTCAACAACTGAGTTCAATTCTACGTATCATAACATCGAATACAATAGCTTCTACGCATTTATTCAAATTCAAACTCACCAACCAAATTCAATGCATTTCTTTTTCAAATATCAATCCATTATAAGACGAACATTATGCAGCATAGAGATTGTTTTAAGCATAAATTTCCTAAAGGAGTGTTGCAAAACCTGTCTGCTGCCAAAATAAATTTTGCAGACTTCCACATTAAGGTTCAGGTTGGTACTTCACCTTTACTTCACCTTCTTATATGAATGTTTTGAATCCTACAGCTTTGTCTCATTAATACTTTTACAGTCAGATTCTTCCTAGTTTTGTCTGAATAATATTTATTAATTATTGTTACATTAAATATTTACAATTGTTTTCCTATGTTGTAATATAATATATTGAGGGTTTCATTTTATATAATCTATCCAGGGTTTATATAAAAAGCTTTTATATATATTTGGATTTGACTGTTAATGTACTGTATATATATACATGTATATCTATATAGATATATATATCTATAGACATATGTATATAAATAGACATGTATATCTGTATACATATCTATACTGAAGACTATACTGGTATACAATCGTTTATCTTCATTTTTCTCTCATGCTACCCATGATTTGGGTACTGCTGTGTAATTTACTTTGGATTTTTCATTATTTTGTCTGAGGCAACCCTTGTCTTGTGATAATTTCACTATACAAAAGAATATACTATTATATAATGATTATTTTTTGTTATACATACAAATGGGGTCGTATATTTTTATGGGTATATACTTTTTAGTGTTCATTGTCAATGGTTAAGGGTTTCATTATTTTGTCTTGTGATAATTTAGACTGTTGTATAATGAGGGTTTTTTTATACATACAAATGGGTTCGTACATTGGAGTGATCGATGTATCGGCGAAGTAGAATCTAAAGTAGCCGATAGCACTTTTCTTGTCGATAGGCAAAAAGCGTAGAGTCACCCATCAGGAAGAGTTGCGATGTCGGGGTGACAAGTTCGAAGACGACTGATGGTGATTTTCTTGCCGATAGGCAAGGAGTGTTGAACCTCACATCGAAGTGACTAAGACTTCGAAGAGATAAGTTGTAAAGTGGCCGACGGACAACATGTTGCTGAAAAGGAAAGGAAGAGACATGTTCCCTTAGTCTAGGAACGGTTCCAAAAGGTTCAAGAGTTCAAAAATTCAATATTTGATCAATTGTTCGTTCCCGCTATGCGCTCCTCATCAGTTCGTATATTTTTAAGGGTATATATTTTGCAGTGGCATTCTTACCTATTATGACTAAGACAACCATTTCAGAATAGGTTGGCACTTAGCATATAATGGGTAGCTTCATTCAATAGATTAAATCATGTTATATATATAAGGGTATATATTTTTGAAGGTTCATTGTCAACGGTTAAGAGTTTCATCATATCATTATCAACGGTTAAGGGTTTCATTATATCAAAGTGAATGCTTTGAATCCTACAGCTTTGTCTCTATAATAATTTTACAGTCAGATTCTTCCTAATTTTGACCGAATATATATCTAGATATCTCAATACATATCAGTATATTTGTATACATATCTATATATCTATAGACATATGTATATTGATAGACATATGTATATGTATAGACATATGTATATTGATATACATATGTATAGACATATGCAGCATAGACATTTCAAGCTGGTACTTAACATTTAAACATTTTACAATTATAGATATACATGTTCAAAAGATTACTCCAATTTGTTTGCTAAATTTTACATCTTTTTCCAGTTGTTTGCTGCATGGGAGATATACATGTTCGAAAGATCACTCCAATTTGTTTGTTAAATTTTACTACATTTTTTTCCAGTTGTTTGTTGCATGGGAGATATACATGTTCGAAATATTACTCCAATTTATTTTTTAAATTTTACATCTTTTTCCAGTTGTTTGCTGCATGGGAGATATACATGTTCGAAAGATTACTCCAATTTGTTTGCTAAATTTTACATCTTTTTCCAGTTGTTTGTTGCATGGGAGATATACATGTTAAAAAGATTACTCCAATTTGTTTGCTAAATTTTACATCTTTTTCCAGTTGTTTGCTGCATGGGAGATATGCATGTTCGAAAGATTACTCTAATTTGTTTGCTAAATTTTACTACATCTTTTCTAGTTGTTTGTTGCATGGGTAACTTCATTGAATGGATTAAATCGCGTCTGTTACTGTAGTGATTATATATTGGAAACACATATTACTGAAACCCTCAACAGTTGATAACAAGTCTAAAATGGAACAACATAATGGAACATTACAAAATGGAACACGTTATGTTTGTCGTCCATGACATTGCAATAATGATGCCTCAATCTATTTTCAGTCATTGCACTAAGGATGCCATTTTGTCTACAAATCACTTATGGTACTGATTATACATATGTATACATATTTGTATACATGTTTACATATCTGTATACATGTTTACATATCTGTATACATATCTAGAAATACTTTCCATCGCACCGTTGAGAACAGGGAAAGCAGTCGGTAAAATGATTAACTTTTCGATGGAAAGTGGAAAATATATTCAGACTCCAACGAACATTGAATGGATTTAATGTTGTTTCCCATCTGCGCCTAAGCAAACACATTACCATGCATGTTGTCTATTAAATCATTCAATAGATTAAATCATGTATGTTAATGTCTCATATATATATATAGACAAATGTATATCTGTATACATATCTACATATCTGTATACAAATGTGTATATCTATACATATCTGTATATCTATACACAGTCTAAAATGGAACAACACAATGAAACACTACAAAATGGAACACGTGATGGTTGTTGTCCATGCCACTGCAATAATGACGCCTCAATCTGTTTTCAGTCATTGCACTAAGGATGCCATTTTTTCTACATATCACTTCTAGTATTAATGATGTTTGCATTTCTTGCAGGTGTATAGATACTTATGGCTCGAGGTAAAAAGGGGAGGAGAACTTCTGGAAGGAGGACAATCAGAAAAGCTGGGGGGGTGCAAGTTTCCTAATGTGGTGTCAGGGGACGAAGATACACATACCACAAAACCAGATCATGTTGCAGTGGAATGTATATTTCCCTCCGCACATACAGAGGATTTGGAAACCAATATAGATTGCCTTTAAACTACTGTTGTGGAAACAAGTTCTTCGAGGTTGAATAGAAGTATATGGACAAACAATGACATCCAAAATGTTATGGGTAATGTCGAAGATAAACATATGTCAATCAGAGCAGCTGCAAAAAAGTGGAGAGTGTCTACTAGCAGTTTGAGGGCTTGGTTACTAGGTCTCACGAGCACCAAACGCAGGGGGCCACCAACCATCTTGACTGATGAGGAGGAGGCAGAAATAGTTCAATGGTGCAAGGACATGGCCGACATAGGCCATGGGCTTGAAATTTCACAGCTGAAATCTACTATGGCAGAAGTCATTCAGTCTAGGCCAAATCCTTTCACAGATGGGATAATAGGGAGGTCATGGTGGGAGGGATTTAGGAAAAGGCATCCAAATCTAACTATTCGCACTACACAGGGTGTGGATACTGATAGAGCCATTATGCTAAGGCCAAGCATAGTAAATTCATTCTATGACAATCTAGAAAATCTTTACAAGACACATAAGTATGGGTCCAACAGAATATGCAACTGCGACGAAACTGAGGTACAAGTTGGCAGGAATTGTGGAATGAGAGTAATAGCAAAATTGGGATCCCGTTGTGTGCCCCACCCCATCTCAAAAAGTAGGGAGTGGATTACTGTTTTGGCATGTGTTAGTGCATCGGGTTGCAGTATACCTGGTTTTTATCTATTTAAATCCAAAAGGCATATCAGAAACTACATAGCCAACTGTGAGCCGGGTGCATGCATGGTAGCTCAAGAACATGCGTGGATGACGAAAGAACTATTTCTGAATTGGCTGCAGCATTTTGCTGCATCTATCCCTGGAGGGGTTTCACCAACCAACAGAGCTCTTCTGATTTTTTATGGTCATGGCAGCCATGTTGCCTTCAAGACTAGAGAGGAAACACGTCATTTAGGGATTGACCTCATCACCCTCCCAGCACATACAAGCTATAGATTGCAGCCACTAGATGTGAGTATTTTTTCACCATTCAAAAACTATTTCAAAAAGCAAAGGTCTGCATGGATGACAAGCCACCCGTAAATAGAAATTGGAAGAAAAGAGTTGGCCACTCTTGCTAGCAAGGCATTAAAGCAGGCCTTGACCCCTGCTAATATAATTAGTGGGTTCAGAAGGACAGGCATTTGGCCACTGAATAGGTCTGCGCTTCAAGAAGACATGAGGCCAAGTGATAGCTTTTAAGTATCAAATGAAGACAGTGAAGATTCTATGGCCACTGCACCAAAGAATCAGGCCTTCGCAGTGGAAGAGGATGCTGAGATAATTGTAGTTGAAACCTTCTTGCAATTCGCTGGATATTCAGATGCACAAGTTGAGGAATTCATCAAAACATACAATAAAAGTGGAAGTGTACAGAATCCAATGGAAGTACAAGAAGAATGCACTGAAATGCCAAGAAGTCAAACAGTTTCTAATGCTGCTGATATTCTACAGCCACTTCCTAATACTGTTGTTACAGTTTCTAATGCTGCTGTTACAGTTCCTAATGCTATTGTTACAGTTCCTAATGCTGCTAAAACTATTGATAATGTTGTTGTTACAGTTCCTAATGCTATTGAAACTATTGATAATGCTGCTGTTATAGTTCCTAATGCTGGTGATGTTGTTTCCAATACTACTGATACAGTGTCTAATGCTGCTAATAGATTTCCTAATGTTGTTGATACAATTTGTAATATGGAAGGTCTTAGTTTGCCAAGTCAAGTTAGCCAACCAGAATGGATGGCTGAAGCTGCTAGAAACATGGGGATACAAACAAATTTTAGTCAGGTGGATGTCAGCCTTTCAATGCCTTCACCACCAGATCATGATCCATATGACATCATACACTACTTCACTACTGCATCAAATTGGGATCCACAAAATGAGGACATTGCAGAAGAAGAAGAATGCATAGGTGATTTGGAACTAGATTATGTGCCTTGCACCCAAGATAGTGAGTTTCAGCCATAGGGAGTTAGTCGATTTCTCAAGCTCCCGGTTCGAAGGGCACAGGCAAGGGGTGGTAAGAATAAGACTAGGGTACTACGTTTAAGTAGGCAGTCTCAGATCTTAACATCTGATGCATACATTAAAATGCTCAACAAACAAGATAGGGAGAAATCTTGTCAGGAAGAGTTGCAGCTGAGGAAAAAGGAACAAATGTTGGAGAGGAAAGATGAAAAAGAAGCCCAACAACAAGAGAAAGAGAGAGAAAAAAGAGAAAGAGTGTTAAAAAAAAAGAGCGGCAGAGGAAAAATGGGAGAAGGAAATTTGGCGTGAGCAGGCAAAGAGTGCTCAGAGGATGAAGACAGCAAAAAAGAAAGGGAAAAAATCAGCAAATGAGAGACCATTGAGTACCCCAAATTCTCCTCTACCCGGGCAACATCCCATTCTAATGGACATGTTTGCCATCTTGAGCCCAGCCTTTGCAGCTCTAAGCAATCTATAGGCAGGGTCTAGCCCAGGAAGCTCAAATGAGTTGTTGGTAAATGGAGATTCTAATCAGGCTTTGCTTGCCCAGATTGCTACATCACTACAGACAATAACTGAGCCACTCAGTTTAACTCGGACTGCAAATGAATGTGCTGCTACAGAACCTGAACAACCTATTCCTTTTCCTAGATTTATGGAGAATTGAAGAACTTTTTTTTTGGATGGAGATAGTTGACATTAGTGAAATTTCTGTGTACATCTGATATAGTCATATCGTTATGTAATATTTTGTGAAAAAAGGAACAGATTGATGTAATGTTTATATGTTTGTAACTGTTTTGGAAAAAAAACAACAGATCGATGTCATGTCTATCTATTGATCTTTTTGTAATATTTTGTGAAAAAGGAACAGATCGATGTCATGTTTATATGTTTGTAACTGTTTTGGAAAAAAATCAAGAGTTAAATGGTTATTTCTAAAATATCGATGTGTTAATCTCATGTTTCTATGTTTGTATGTTTGTATGATTGTAACTATTTTTGGAAAAAAAAAAATAAGACTTGAATGGTTTGTCAACATGGTACTACAAGTTGTCTACATAATTTGCATTGAAATAGCAGGTTGTTTTAGCATTCTGTTCACATAATTCTACCTTAATTGAAATCATTAAAGCATCCAAGTAAATGTAGTTCCATTTAAGCAACAAGGAAATTTAAACTATTCAAAGGAACTTAAATTAAAGTATTGTAAATTAAAATATTGTAAATTAAAGTTTAGTAAAGGAAAATGATTGAAAAGAACATAAAACCACTATGAAGAAAAACCTAAAGCCTAGTGGGTCATTGCCCAAGTAAAGTCTTATAAGACTTTACATAAATTGATTAAACCCAATCGAAGGTGTTCTAGAAAGCACTGACCATGGTTGTATGCCTACAAACATATAAATGATAATCGAGGCAGTAACGAACATACATCATAAAACAAAATCATTAAATTGAACTGACCAAAATATAATAATTGAAAAAGAAGGCTGTATATAATAAGGTATGAGAGCAAATTATTCCATCAGAGCCATCAGAGCAAAATATTCCATGAGTAGTGGTGTGTTAACAAACACAATTGCATAGTACAATTCGTCAACTAGTGTTTTAAGTAAAGTCTTATAAGACTTTACCTTCATCGAGTGCTCGCCTTGCAAGGTGCTCTACAAACCTTTCACATGCCTGCAATCATAGAAATCAAAAGTCGGGTAGTCATCCGGATAGTAACGAACAAACATCTAATCATCCAATCATCCAAATAATCTCATGCATTTGCAAAAGAAAATATGAACTGCATTCAGGCATATTATTTTAAATAATCACATACAATTGCAAAAGAAGACTATAATATTGTAGCAGAGCAAAATATTCCATCAGAGCCATCAGGGAAAAATATTCCATGAATAGTGGTGTGTTAATAAACATAAATGCATAGTACAATTCGTCAGCCAGTGATGTAAGTAAAGCCTTATAAGACTTTACCTTCATCGAGTGTTCGCAATGCAAGGTGCTCTACAAACCTCTCACATGCCTGCAATCATAGAAGTTCTATGTTGGGTAGTCATCCGGGTAGTAACGAACAAACATCAAATCATCCAAATAAATTCAAGCAGTGCAATGACACAACTATATATTGCAGACATATATAGTGATACATATACATATATGTATACATAATAAAAAATTACATGTATCCATATATGTGTATATATCATTTATATCCACTCCTCCACTAAAAAGGCAACACACTTGATCGCTTTTATAGTTATAGTAGGTTAAAAATATGTTTATTAACACCCCACCATAAATCAAGTTGGTGGAGCCTTCGAACTTACCCACCGATTTCCTAAACATATGGACTACAAACATAACGTGTTCGAATTTATATAATTTATGCACACACATATAGAAATACATGTATAATATATACATGTATTCATATATGTGTATGTATATATTTATTAAATATTATGACGTATTTATTTTTGAGGGTGCATTATAAACTTTTGAGGGTTTCAACAATTTCTAGCATATAGATGTGCTGCAATTGTAAAATTCTTAAATGTTAAGTACTAGACAGGTTTTGCAGTGATCCTTCAAGAAATTTATGCTAAAAACAATGTCTACGCTGCATAATATTCCTCTTATAATAGATCCAAATTTGAAAAAGGAATGCATTGAAATTGGTTGTTGAGTTTGAATTTGATTAAATGCGTAGAAGCTATTGTATTTGATGATATGATAAGCAGAATTGAATTTGATTGTTCAGTTTGAATGTTGAAATCTTAAGTACCAGATTGAAATGTTAACACTGTCTAGGATGCATATGTCTATAGATATACATATGTTTATAGATATACATATGTCTATCTATATACATATGTCTTGTTGATAACTGAGGGGGGGGTGAATCAGTTATCTTAATTATTTCAACTTTTTGAACTTTCTTAATAATCAATGCTACATCAATTCAAATAAGCAAACATAACCATGAAATGGAAATACACATGACACAATATTTTTGACGTGGAAACCCTGTTAAGGGAGAAAACCACGGGGTGATTAACCCAAGATTGTATTTTCTGTTAGAAGAATAGAAATACAAAATGGCACTTGCCAATTAGGGCTCACTGCCCAAGCACACTACTCACAAGAGACTCACTGTCTACAAGTTGTAACAAGAAATAATAAGATACTTGAACTGATGTGAAGCATCCACACATGTTGGAGTTTAGTACCAGTTAGGCTCAGTAAACTGATCTGCTGCACTTCATCCTTCCTCTTCTTTTGTTCTGATGTCCTTTCACATATCAGACCTTCCTTACTACTTTCACTCTGCTCTGCTCCTTTCTTTCACTCACCATACTATCTTGTCACGTTTTCCTTATCGAAATCCATCTGGTATATATATCTGCACAAAGGATTTCATCCTCTTTCTAGTCGGCATCCGGAATAGTCAATATTTCCTTAACTTTAGTCTGTCAGCTGAATCCTTGCTTCCCAAGTGATGCGGATCAAAAAGAAACTTATATAAGTTGTCTAATAAGTTGGCCAATCATGAATGATACCTTAGGAATCTTTATTATCATCAAAATATCATCCGGAATAACTTCTAATGCTCTGACTATCAGTTCTTCCTCTATCTATTCTACCAAACCGGACCCTTGTACTTAGAAGCTTATATCTCTTCACTCTTTCAACACCGGAGGCTCAAACCCTGGAATCTATCAGTCAAGATACTCCTCTTGACTTTCCCAAGTCCGTACTTTCCAAGGATACTTCCTCTAACAGATCCGGACCTGACTGTCGGACCTTCTGCATGCTCTATTCTTGCTTACCGAACCTATAAGCTTTTCAATTTGACTTCTGGTAAAGACACACCATATATTGCGGATGTGTGGGATGATCTTTGTTGTCATCAATGACAACAATCATGAAGCTCCAATGTCTCTCTTGCCAACATGTCTATCAATATACATATGCGAACAAGTCTCTTCCTTTCCTTTTTGGCAACACGTTGTTCGTCAGCCACTTTACAACTTATCTCTCCGAAGTCTTAGTCACTCCGATGTGAAGTTCAACACTCCTTGCCTATCGGCAAGAAAATCACCATTGGTCGTCTTCGAACTTGTCACCCCGACATCGCAACTCTTCCTGATGGGTGACTCTACGCTTCTTGCCTATCAGCAAGAAAAGTGCTATCAGCTACTTTAGATTCTACTTCGCCGATACACCGATCACTCCAATGTACAAACCCATTTGTATGTATAAAAAAAACCTCATTATATAACAGTATATTATTGTGTAAAGTGAAATTATCACAAGATAAGGGTTGCGTCAAACAAAATAATGACTACAGTAACAGACACGATTTAATCCATTCAATGAAGTTACCCATGCAGCAAACAACTGGAAAAGATGTAAAATTCAACAAACAAATTGGACTAATCTTTCGAACATGTATATCTAGAATTGTAAAATGTTGAAATGTTAAGTACCAGCTTGAAATGTTTCCATTGTCTACGCTGCATATGTCGATACATATACATATGTATATCAATATACATATGTCTATAGATCTACATATGTCTATAGATATACAGATATGTAGATATGTATACAGAAATGTATAGAGATATACATATGTCTATCTATAAACACATGTCTATAGATATACATATGTATATAGATAGACATGTATATATAGATAGACTTGTATATATATACAGTACATTAACAGTCTAATCCGAATATATGTAGAAGCTTTTTATATAAACCTTGGATAGATTATATAAAATAAAACCCTCAATGTATTTTATTACAACATAGTAAAACAATTGTAAATATTTAATGTAATAATAATTAATAAATATTATTTGGACAAACTAGGAAGAATCTGACTGTAAAATTATTAATGAGACGAAGTTGTAGGATTCAAAACATTTGAAACATTCATATAATGAAACCCTATTAGCAGATACATTAACTTCATATTACAGATACTAATGTTTATATCCCCATGTTTCTAGCAGCTTCAGCCATCCATTCTGGTTGGCTAACTTGACTTGGCAAACTAAGACCTTCCATATTACAAATTGTATCAATAGCATTAGACATTGTATCAGCAGCATTGGCAAACTAAGACCTTCCATATTACAAATTGTATCAACAGCATTAGACACTGTATCAGCAGCATTGGAAACAACATCACCAGCATTAGAAACAACATCACAGCAGCATTAAAAATAGTTTCAGCAGCATTAGGAACTGTAACAGCAACATTATTCAGTGGCCAAATGTCTGTCCTTCTGAACCCACTACATATATATATTACATTAACAGACATGATTTAACATATTGAATGATTTAACAGACATGATTTACGGGACAACATGCATTGCAACGTGTTTTCTTAGGCACGAATGGGAAACAACATCAAATCCATTCAATGTTCGTTCGGGTTTGAATACATTTTCCTCTTTCCACTGAAAAGTTAATCATTTTACCGACTACTTTCTCTGTTCTCAACGGTGAAATGGAAAGTATTTCTAGATATGTATACAGATATGTAGTTATGTATACAGATATGTATACATGTATACAAATAAGTATACATATGTATAATCAGTACCAGATATGTTGACAATGAACCCCCAAAAATAATGACACCCTTAATCGTTGACAATGAACCCTCAAAAATATATACCCATTAAAATATACGAACCCATTTGTATGTATTAAAAAAAACCCTCATTATACAATAGTCTATTCTTCTGTACAGTGAAATTATCACAAGACAAAATAATGAAACCCTTAACCGTGGACAATGAACCCTAAAAAATATATACCCATAAAAATATAAGAACCCATTTGTATGTATAATAAGAAACCCTCATTGTATAATAGTATATTCTTCTATACAGTGAAATTATCACAAGACAAAATAATGAAACCCTTAATCGTGGACAATGAACCCTAAAAATAATATACCCATAAAAATATCAGAACCCATTTGTATGTATAACAAAAAACCCTCATTATATAACAATATATTATTCTGTACAGTGAAATTATCACAAGACAAAATAATGAAACCCTTAACCGTGGACAACGAACCCTAAAAAATATAAGAACCCATTTGTATGTATAACAAAAAACCCTCATTATATAACAGTATATTCTTCTGTACAATGAAATTATCACAAGACAAAATAATGAAACCCTTAACCGTTGACAATGAACACTAAAAAGTATATACCCATAAAAATATACGACCCCATTTGTATGTATAACAAAAAACCATCATTATATAATAGTATATTCTTCTGTACAGTGAAATTATCACAAGACAAGGGCTGCCTTAGACAAAATAATGAAAAATTGAAAGTAAATTACATAGCAGTACCCAAATCATGGATAGCATGAGAAAAAACAAAGATAAACGATTGTATAAACACCGCAATGGAGTGAAAGCAAAGCTGAAATCACATGGAGAGATGATGTTTACTCGTTACCTGCACGAAGATGTATCTACATGGAGAGCGATAGCCAGCGGACGCAGTGAAACCCTCGCATTTCAATCGCACCATGGAGAACAAGGAAAGCACTCGGTAAAATGATTAACTTTTCGGTGGAAAGTGGAATATGTATTCAGACCCGAACGAACATTGAATGGATTTAATGTTTTTTCCCATTCGCGCCTAAGCAAACATGTTAACATGCATGTTGTCCCTTACAATGGGTGCGGAGATGTTTAGGAAGGGGGCGGGTAAGTTTGAAGGCCCCACTAATGCGATTTATGGTGGGGTGTTAATAAACATATTTCTAACCTACCGTAACTATAAAAATGATCAAGTGTGTTGCCTTTTTAGTGAACTTGCAAATTTTTTTGGGGGGCCATGGCGAGCGGTTACCGGCACATCAGTGCGCATGTATGGGGAGACATGTTGAAATGACACTTTTTCAACCCATGTGCACATAACGCATCCTACAGGGAAATGTATAAATGCCCAGAAGCTGAAAGAATAACTTTAAGCTCTTCACTCGCATACGGAAAAACCAGAAAAAAAAAATCATCAAAATTCGACATGTCTAGCTATGTGCTTGACGTGCGTGAAGTTAGGGTGTGCGGCTACTGGCCCCTCTCCCTTAATCTCATGTAGTGTAGCCCCTACCATCATATCTTAAAGAAGATTATGCCCTGTCATTATATTTATATGGACTATCAAATGGAATTAATGGTGTAAGTTGTTATGTTAAGTTCAACGACCACACATAGAAAGAAAATGCCCATCATCCCTATATACTCAATGAATCTAAATACCATTTCAATTTCTATAAGTGTAAATCTTTAGGTATTGTGATTGTGGGAGAAGTGTAGGGTGCTTCTAAATGAATTGTGAACATAAAGTATGAGCCCTACTCAAATTATAAACCTAGCTTTAACTATGAACACTAAGGCTCTAATTTTGGTCTGTTCATGAGCAAAATTTGATTGAAATCAAAAGAATAAAGAGTTTCCTTGTTGATAGTGAACATTTAATTTTAAATACAAGAAACTAGAGCATAGGTTTAAGATTTGATTTGTTTATGTGTGTTTGTAACACAGAGTTCACTCAATAATAAAATTATAGCCAAAGCCCTTGTGAGAAGAATCAAATCTATCAACCCTAACCAAAACAAACTGGTTTTTTAGGAGGAAGATTTATTCTAGATAACCTTGTGCTTGCTTGGGAGTTAACAAAATGGGCTCAAAAATCAACACAAAACACTCTTCTAGTTAAATTGGACTTTGATAAAGCTTATGATAGAATGAAATGGTAGTTTATTGTGAAAATGCTTAAATGGCTCAGATTTGGATAAATAATTATTGCCTGTGTTCAACTCCTATTCAAGGGTGCTAATGCTCATTTGATCATTTGATATTCAATGATGCTAATGCTCATTTGTTCAACTCCTATTCAAGGATGCTAACCTCTCCTTTGCTAGCTTGACAACTCTTTGAGCAATCCCTTTTGCCCTTGTTTATTGGCCAAGGTTGACCTTTGAAACTAATAATAGTCTACCACTAGTTCCCTTTAATCCTCATCCACCATAGGCATATCTATCTCAGCTACCCTAGATCCAAATTCATCCAAGGAGATGGTAGAAATTATTCTTGGCCTCTTAGGGGATTTCTTGTCAATTTGCATAGATAATGTGTCTAGATCCATAGGTTGCACAACCTTCATTTGTCTTTTATTCAAGTTAATTTTTAACCATGTAGGAATAGTGCAAGGAAGAGGCTCTAATGAAACTATACCTTGAGTATACCGTTGTTGATGTACTCAGGAACCTTATCTTGCCCTTGTTCAATAGAGACATCTTTATTTTTCCTTCCTTGCTCCTCTATAGTTATATCTTCTTTCTTTTTTTATTTCTCTTTATCTTCTTCTTTCTCTTCTTTCTCTTTCTATTCTTTCTCTTTATTTACCTCCTCTTGTGTCTTGATAAGGGGTTCTTCGAGGGCCACTAGATTACCCTTTTTTGTTGGTTCGTCTAAAATGATACGTACCTCAAGTGGTTTTGCAACAAATACATCAGGTACATCCACTTGAGGACATTGTTACATCCCAAACTTATGATTTAGTTTAATCTTGTGTTTATGTGGTAAACATGATAATTAGTCATAGTTTAATGATTTGATGTTTGTGGAAAATATCAAGTAGAATCATTGATTATATGAATATTGATAAATGTTTAGCTTAGACAGGTGTTTACATGATGATAAGATTATTTAATTATAATGATCTATGATGTTAAGAAAAGTGTCTCAACCTTGCAACTTTGAAAGATTACTATTCTTCCCAGTTTTGGTATTTTTGAATACCCTTTATCTTAGATAATGGTCTGGAACTTTCAAAGTTTCCAAAAGTTTCCAAGAGAGTTAAATATAGCGAGACTTACTATTTTTAGTAAGTTCTTCAATTGAGCTTAGGTTGACCTAAATTTTTTCCTAGAAGGTGTAGAACAGCTAAGTGAACATCTTGGTTGAGTTTCGTCTCAAGATCATATCTGGATCACAAGATATTAAAGTTTCTATTTTTTGAAACTGCTGGAAAAAGTCTTTGAACTCAATTACCGGAATCAAAACTTCTCTAAATGTCCCAAAAATTGGGATAACTAGCGTAGCAAGTTATGGGGTAATAGATCTCTTCACGAGCTTTCTAATGCATTAAACGGTTCGTCAATCGGACACCCAGATCAAAAGTTATGGCCTCTGAAAGTTGGACCTTCTATTTTGGGAAATGTAAAAACATGTTAGACACATAAAAGAGCTATAAAGGGGAGAGTTACATGTGTTGGTGTGTGGTTTGGCACATCACAAGGCATATTTGATTAGAGATAATTAGGGCGCCACTTTTTGGGTGGTTTTACCTCATGGTTTTGTAATTACCGTTGGCAGTGTACTGTATTGTATCTCCTATATATCAGGGACTTGAGATGGAGGTTGTATGTAAGAATCTTATAGATGTCGAATTACCTCCTGGATCTCTGGTTGGATATACTCCTGTAAAAGCTTGCTCTGCAAGTATATTGTAATCTTTGTGATTCCTGAATAATATATTGGGCGGCTTTGGAGTGGGGTTTTTTACCTGAAAGGGTTTTCCCCACGTATATCTTGTGTTGTGAGTTTTGTGTCTGCATTTGGAAGTTTTTATTATCTTTCTATTAATGTGCATCTTAATCTGTAACTGTAAAAGCAAAATTTGCATAAATCTTTCCTCATTAGATCAGTGTAGGAAGCGTTTTCCGCATACCTTGCTTCCTTTCAGTTGGTATCAGAGCCTGACCACCTTTGGTTCTAGTTGTTGGGTAGAGGGTTTTTTGAGCTGATCTTCATTTGAGTGGGATCTTGTGCAGAGGATTTTGAAATCTTTGTTGCGGGTAAGAGATGGTGAGCACATCTGGGAGGTTTGAGATAGAGAAGTTTAACGGCAGTAATTTCGAGTTATGGAAACTCAAAATGGAGGACATGCTTGTAGATCAGGATTTATGGGAAGTCATTTTTGGTACAAAATCAACGGCAATGTCTCAAGAAAACTAGGATCTCACAGATCGAAAAGCTAAGGGTTTGATAAGACTCTGTTTGGCTGATTCAATGCTTTTGAATATCCATGAAGAGAAGACTGCAAAGGAACTTTGGAAGAATCTTGGAGATGTTTATCAAGCTAAATCCCTAGTGAACAAGTTATTCCTATGAAAGAAATTGTATTTTCTAAGGATGGAAGATGGAGGATTTGTCGCTGATCACCTGAATACATTCAATATGCTTGTTGCCCAGTTGACTTCTATTGTTGTGAAGATGGAGGAGGAGGATCAATGTATGACATTACTGTGTTCCTTACCAAATTCGTGGGACCACCTTGTTATGGCCATTGGGAGTACCACTACCACCTTCAAGATGGATGAAGTGGTTTCTTCGCTATTGTTTGAAGAGATGCGGAGAAAGTCTTCCTAATCGGCTAAGGAGGCTCTTGCGGTTCGTGGTAGATCTAAAGAGAAGGGAAAGAAAAAGGATAAGAAGAAGGAAGAAAACGGAAGATCCAAATCCCGTGGGAGATCTAAGTCTCTCGGAAAGTCCAAGGCCCTGTGTTGGAACTGCAGCAAACCTAGTCACTTCCACAAGGAGTAAAAGGAGGAGAAAAAGAAAAAGAAGAATTATGCTTCAAATTCTAACAAGTCCTCTCAGGATGAAGGAGAAGCATTTGTCGCTGCCTTGGAAACTCATGCATCTGAGGATGTGTGGCTTATTGACTCTGGTGCATCTTTTCACATGACCTCGCATCGGGGCTAGTTTTCAAAGTATGAAGAATACGATGGTGAAAAGGTGTACTTGGGTGATGATTCTCACCTGGATATTGTTGGCCATCGAAGAGTCTTGATTCGATCCCCTAATGGATGAGTAAAGAGAATCAATGGTGTTCTTCATATCTCTGGTTTGGCACGGAACCTTCTTTCTGTAAGTAAATTGAATGATGTGGGTGTGCAGGTTGTTTTCTCGAATAGAGGATGCAAGTTGACTAGAGGATCTATGGTGTTGGCTAAGGGTGTTCGAATTGGCACTCTGTTTCAAATTGATGCATGCGCAGTTCAATGCAATAGTGCCTCTATTTCAAAGAAGAGAGCTTCAGAGTCTTCATCCTCACCATTGGAACCAATAGCGAAAAAAACTGTTGCATCTACTTCTGATGGTCATGCTTTCTGGGTACCTAAGGGTGCTCATTCTATGGAGATGAAACTTCTAGATGAGAAGACAATTTTATGGCACCAAAGGCTTGGTCACATTGGTGAAAAGGGTTTGAGGACCCTAAAGAATAAAAATCTTGTTGAGGGTATGAATGATTATAACCTTGAGTTCAATTTCTGTGAACATTGCATTTATGGAAAACAAAACCGTGTTCAGTTTTATTCTAGTTCTCACAAATCTTCTGAGGTGTTGGGCTTGATTCATTCTGATGTGTTTGGTCCTATTAGCGTTCCTTCGATTTCAAATTCTATTTACTTTGTTTCATTTATTGACGATTACATAGAAGGACATGGGTGTGTTTCCTTAGAAGTAAATCTGAAGTCTTTCATAGATTCAAAGAGTTCAAAGCTCTTCTAGAGAATCAGAAGGATAAAAAGATTAAGTGTTTGAGGACTGACAACGGTGGTGAGTTCTGTTCAGCAAATTTTGACAAGTTCTATAAAGAATAGGGGATTGAGAGGCACAAGGCAACTCCATATACCCCTCAGCAGAATGGAGTTGCAGAGAAGATAAATAGAATGTTGATGGAGAGGGCAAGGAGTATGCTAAGTGGAGCTGGTCTTGAACAAAAGCTCTGGGCCGAAGCTGTTGCTACCGCTTGTTACCTGGTTAACAGGTCTCCTACATCAGCGCTCGTTGATAAGACACCTATGGAGGTATGGTATGGTAAAAAGCCTTCATTAAGACACATTCGAGTATTTGGTTGTGAGGCATATACACGTGTGCCTAAGGAGAAGAGGTCTAAGTTGGAGAACAAGGCTGTAAAGTGTATCTTCATCAGTTATGGCATCGGTGTGAAAGGGTACAGGCTTTGGGATCCAGTAGCTGAGAGAGTTCTGTATAGCAGAAGCGTGATCTTCAAAGAGCTCAATCCTTCTTCTGTTGTCTTGCAGCCAGAGAAAGAAGAGAAGAAAGATGATGTGGTTCAGCTCCCTTCCACCCCTGAGAAAGTTGAACCAAAAACATCTATTGGACCTGATAATGAGGAGAGCTCTAGTAGCTCTAAAAGTTCAGAAGAAGATGAAGAACCTCAACCTTAACCTTTGAGGAGGTCCACGCGGATAAGGCAACAACCTGATAGGTTTGGTTACTCATTGCATGATTCCAGTTGTATTTTTGCTTTGATTTCTAACACTGATGAGCCTAGAACTATGAAAGAGGCTATGGGTATGAAAGATGCAGGTTCCTGGAAGGAGGCCATGGAAGAGGAGATGGCTTCTTTGGAAAAGAATAATACTTGGGACTTGGTACCCTTGCCTAAAGGATGAAAACCCATTGGATGCAAATGGGTGTTCAAAAAGAAATTTAGTGTAGATGGTAGTGTTGAGAAATATAAGGCTAGATTAGTTGCGAAGGGGTATTGTCAAGTGGAGGGAATTGACTATGGTGAGATTTTCTCTCCCGTTGCAAAGATGACATCTATTCAGTTCTTGTTGTCTCTTGTAGCAGCGTATGATCTAGAAGTGGAACAGATGGATGTGAAGACAACATTCCTTCATGGTGACTTGGAGGAGGAAATCTATATGTCACAACCAGAGCACTACATGGTGAAAGGTAAAGAAAATCTAGTTTGTAAGTTGAAAAAGTCTTTGTATGGTTTGAAATAGTCTCCTAATATGTGGTACCAGAATTTTGATGCCTTTGTGTTGAGCATTGGATTTCAGAGATTGAAATCAGATCATTGTGTTTATTACAAGTTTGACAATGATCGCATTCTCATTATTGCATTGTATGTTGATGATATGTTACTCACTGGGAATGGTAAAAGTTTGATTTCTGATTTGAAGTCTCAATTGTCAGCATAGTTTGAGATGAAAAATCTAGGGGCAACTCGATACATTATGGGAATGGAAATCAAAAGAGACAGAGCAAACAGAAAACTTTGGTTAGGCCAGAGTAAGTATGTCAACACTATGTTGGAGAGATTCAGCATGATGGATTGCAGACCTTTGACTGTTCCTGTTACAATGGGGACAAAGTTATCTGTTGAAGGTTGTCCAAAGTCTCCTTCTGAAATAGAGGATATGAGCAGAGTTCTGTATGTTAGTGCGGTTGGTAGTTTGATGTATGTGATGGTCTGTACAAGACCAGACATTGCCCCAGCAGTGGGAGTCCTTAGTTGATTTATGGCTAATCTTGGACGGGTACATTGGGATGTAGTGAAGAAATTATTCAGATATTTTGCGGGGTACTTCTGAGTATTCCTTATGTTATCATGGTTATCCTACAGGACCTTTGCATTCACTTTGTATTCATGGATTTATGGATTCAGATTAGGCAGGTGACATTGACAGCAGGAGATCCGCCAGTGCTTATGTGTTCACTATGTTTGGTGGTGCTATTAGTTGGATGAGTAAGCAGCAACCTGTGGTCACTTTGTCCACTACTGAAGCTGAGTACATGGTAGCAACTCATGCTTGTAAAGAAGCCATTTGGCTTAAGAGATTGTGTTCTGATGTTGGGTTTGATGTAGGGAAGATTACTATTTGTTGTGATAGTCAAAGTGCCATATGTTTGGCGAAGAATCCTACTTTCCATGCAAGGACTAAGCATATTGATGTCCAGTACCATTTTGTTCGTGACATGGTAGAGGATGGGAAGGTAAACTTGGAAAAAGTTGAAACTTTGATGAATGTTGCAGATTCCTTAACAAAACCTGTGAGCACAGAGAAGTTCAGATGGTGTTTTGAGTCTATGGGCCTCGCGGCCCCTAGTAATTAAATTATGGTGTTGATACTCCCTTTGCTCTTGCAAGGTGTTCGACAAGTGGGAGAATGTTAAGAAAAGTGTCTCAACCTTGCAACTTTGAAAGATTACTATTCTTCCTAGTTTTGGTATTTTTGAATACCCTTTATCTTAGATAATAGTCTGGAACTTTCAAAGCTTCCAAGAGAGCTAAAAATAATGAGACTTACTATTTTTAGTATATTCTTCGATTGAGCTCAGATTGACCTAAAAATTTTCCTAGAAGGTGCAGAACAGCTAAGTGAACATCTCAGGTGAGTTTCGTCTCAAGATCATATCTGGATCGCGAGATATTAAAGTTTCTATTTTTGAAACTGCCAGAAAAGTCTTTGAACTCAATTACCGGAATCAAAATTTCTCTAAATGTCTCAAAATTTGGGATAAATAGCATAGCAACTTATGGGGTGATATATCTCTTCACGAGCTTTTCGACGCATTAAACAGTTCGTCAATCGGACACTCGGATCAAAAGTTATGAAATCCAGAAGTTGGACCTTCTATTTTGGGAAATGTAAAAATGTGTTGGAAACATAAAAGAGCTGTAAAGGGGAGAGTTACACATGTTGTTGTGTGGTTTGGCACATCACAAGGCATCTTTGATTGGAGATAATTTGGGCACCACTTTTTGGGTGGTTTTAGCTCATGGTTTTGTAATTACTGTTGGCGGTGTATTGTATTGTATCTCCTATACATCAGAAACTTGAGATGGAGGTTGTATGTAAGAATCTTATAGATGTCAAATTACCTCTTGGATCTTTGGTTGGATATACTCCTATAAAAGCTTGCTCTGCAAGTATATTGTAATCTTTGTGATTCCTGAATAATATATTGGGCGGCTTTGGAGTGTGGGGTTTTTTACCTGAAAGGGTTTTCCCCACGTATATCTTGTGTTGTGAGTTTTGTGTTTGCATTTGGAAGTTGTTATTATCTTTTTGTTAATGTGCATCTTAATTTGTAACTGTAAAAGTAAAATTTGCATAAATCTTTCCTCATTAGATCAGTGTAGGAAGCGTTTTCCACATACCTTGCTTCCTTTCATATGAATCATATGATGATACACTAATCATGGTTATATGGTTGTGAGTGCAATCAGGAAAAGAATCTTCCTCCAAGGAAGGAAGGAGAGCATCATCTGGGAGGAGGAGATAGATGCTGGGAAAATGTCAGATTGTCATCTAAGTATCGAGGTTAAACTTTTGTGAACTCATATAAAGATAGGGTGAGTTTAAGTCATTTCCTCGTTTAAGTCATTTTTGAATTCGACCTACGTCGAATTAATGATTTTTGGGTCTCCCGAAGTTGTGTTCATTGTTTTGACTTGATAATGTTTTCAAAATAGTTTTACGGTCGATAGTAAACTTGGTTGTTTGTCGGAGTCTTCCTTTTCACATATCTATCTCTTTATATTTTGTGAATATACTTAAATTATTTTGATTATGGTTGAAATAAGGTGAAGAGGGGGAGAGAACTCGACCCCATATTCGCATATTGGTGATACTACCTTGATGATATTACTTTATTAATAGTTAAGTTATTATGATATTGCCAAAACATCATTTTAGATGTAAATATGTTGTATTTAAGCATAATTGCTTATCAATCCACTTATAGTGGTCGAGTATTATTATTATTTTTATATCAAGTTGAGAGATCTTATATCCACCACCTCATGACCCACAAAATGTGGAGTGAGTGGGGACTGTGGCAAGCTAAGCCAAGATAATCTTTTGTATTACTCCAAAATGGGGGGTAAGGCTCTTATGGAGCTCAGACTAATTCTGCAAATTGGTAGTCATGCCAACTAACTCGCCACCTTTTGTGCGAGGGTGGCAGGTATAGGCGAAGTTGAGAACCTTGCATGCAAGGGAGTCTTTGTGTGAGGGTTTCGGGAGTTAGAAAGGATATGTTTTGATTTTATTCTTGTGATTTGTCAATGGTTTTTGTCTCTCGTAGGGAAGTGCACAAATAAGAAGATTAAACCCTAAAGCTCACGAAAGGAGTTGAACCTTCTATGGCGGTGTAGTACTTAACATCTTGCATCGGCTGCGAGCTAATACACAAGTATGACTGTGTAATTCGGTCATGAGTATTTCGCATGTAAATGCTATTATTTGCAGGCCATTCAATAGCTAATCAATGGCCATAGTGAAAGCTTATATTAGCTGTGATTTTGTTAAGCCTATAGGCCACAAGCTCATATTGTCATCATTTATTAATGATATCTTGTTTAAGTTGATATTTGTAATGGCCAAGAGCACATATAGTGTTGCTTGTTATAATGATAACATTACATATGTATAAAAGTATTCATGGTTGACTACATAGCAGTGCCATGCTATCCATACGATGGATTTGAACTCAAAATTGTTATGGCTTATCAAGCCGAAGTATTGAAATTGCTATGTTTCTTTATGTGTATCCTTCGTAAGAAAGATACGGTTTTGGTATGCTGGCCAAGAGCCTTGGCAACGACATTAGAAACTATGCATGCAAGCTGCGAGCCTTTGTTTCTCTTATAAGAAAATTAAATAACAGTAAGGACGATGGCCTATTCCTAGTATAATGTAATGAAAATGTTGTTAGTCGAAGCTATCGACAGTACCACACCATTGTGGTCGTAGAGGCACGTGGGTCGTGGAATAATGCATTAGTTTTTCTATGTATATGACAATAAATCCATGCCTTTGGGCATAGTCTTGACTAAGGAAGAATATAAAGACTTTTAATATCCATAAAAGGATAACCTATGGTTCAAGCTAACTGTGTATACTTTGTATTAAATGCATGTCTACCTTGTGGGTCAAGGGAGCAAACCCTTAAATGAAAGCATTATACGTTTTGTTTCTTTTTCAATGGCCATGCTTTGTGATGAAGTATAGGGTGGTAAGAACCCTTCTGAAACCCTTGAGTAAAGGTGTATGTTTATCTTGACTACTTGAAACCTATAATGGTTTAAGTATAGTCGATGTGATATGGTGAAAACCCAAAATAAGGAAAGCCTAGGAAACTAGACCAAGGTTGGTCATGTAAACCAAAACTATGAAATTGCAAAAGCAAACATGGGAAAGGGGTGACGTGGAGACACAGAATCCCTACTACCAAACATCGTAAGATGAGTAATGATGGACTCTTGAATTGAGTTAAAGTCCAAGATAGATGGACCTATGGGAGAAAGACCCATCTTTATCAAAACCTAGAAAGATGAAATTTTGAACACTGTAGGATGAGACAGCTTCAAAGTCGAGTCAAGGTGTGTGAATAAATTGAATGCGTTCATTGTGAAACATTTATGTATGTAAATATTTGGCCAAAGCAATGCATCTGTCTCTGCATGCATTAGTTAGTTCACTGTGCTCTAGATGGCATAATGTTTCTAGTAGTGTCATACATAGTTAGAGTGGATCTATAGTTGTATGACCGTGAGATATTATGAAGGAAACAACAACAAATACTCAAATGGCAAACCTAATGGTTCCTTATATCTATACCCTCCGTGAAGGGTAGGGCCACTTCTAGGTAGGAAGTTGTGCGGGGGACCGCCGGTCTGTGGTTGGAGGAAAAGCACTTGGGTGACGCTCTACTTCCTAAGAAGAAGACAAGCTGAGACTTATGAAGACAGATGTCAAAATTCTAGATACATTGCATTCATTATATGACTTGATAGTCAATTATTATGTATATTTTTATATATGATGTCATGAGCATAGCTTTGTACATGTAGAGTGAAGGTTATTCACTGGTAAGTTATCCATGGATGTTGTAAATCTAAATTTTTGAAATACTCAGAAAAGAATACAAAGTCATTTTGACTCAACTTTTCAAGGTCATAGGCTTGTCCTTAACATCAAAATGTCAAGTGGTTCATTTATTGGTATTTGACATTGAAAACACGTTGAAACCCACTTTACAACCCTAATTTATTCAAGTAAGGATTATCTGCATAACTTGGGCCCACGACAAAATATTGTAGGATCAACCTCTCTAATGCACAAAAGGTCCTTGTACACTAGGGGCTTTCCACTCTCAAGAACCAAGAGATAGAGTTCTGGTGACATAGGCTTTATACATGGTGAGTAACTTCAAGCATGATACTGTACTTTGCACCATGCTATGCTGATGGCCAATAAGGACTTTAGGCTACTAACAAGGGTTCATAGTGGAGGTACTTTGTAAACACCAATCCGTCTACAAGTGTGAGTCAGGAACATCAATTAAGATGCTCAAACCAACCCTGCACCCCTATCTTGGTATCACCCAAGCTTCGGGATTTCACTAAACATGACAATGATTAGATTGAGGTACAACTTTCGCTCCCCACTCTTTATATAGCCCACTAGAAAAAAAATGTGTTGAAGGTCGTCCCTTGGGTGATGAGGTCCCAAGGCAGGCCTTCTCTACTGAAAATAAAAATTTAGGTCATTGGTATTTCTCGTACACCCTCGATCGTGTAATGTTATGAGGGGAGAGGATACGTACCAACTAGTGGGAGACAAGACTGACTCACAAAGTGCAAGTGCACACGACACGCCAAACAATTTTGTTCAATTTTAAAGCACCGAAAATCCAAATTTGAAAGTTCAATTTTAAAGCACCGAAATCCAAATTTGAAAGTTCAATTTTAAAGTACCAAATGGAAATATGCAAGTTGTTGGTCAATTTTAGAGCACCAAAATGAAATGTGAAATTTGTCTTGTTCAATTTTAGAGCACCAAAATGAAATGTGAAAGTTGCTGGTCAATTTTAGAGCACCAAATGAAATGTGAAAGTTGTTTGTTCCATTTTAGAGCACCAAAATGAAGTGTGAAAGTTGTTTGTTCAATTTTAAAAACACCAAATTTAAGTGTGAAATTTGTCTATTTTAAAACACCAAATTTAAGTGTGAAAATTGTTCATTTTAAAAACACCAAATTTAAGTGTGAAAAATGTTCATTTTAAAACACCAAATTTAAGTGTGAGAATTGTTCATTGTTTCCCGACGCCACACGCTACACAAACGTTAGCTAAAAAGGTCGAAAAAGATTAGATGATTAAAAAGGCAAATAAAAACATGATTTTTTTTAAATAAAAAGGGGTAAAATTTTTATTGAAATTCAGAAAAGAGCATTACAAAACATCAAAGGGTCAAGGCCCTAGGAACCCATAAGAAGCAGCCATACAAAGCATGAAACAACATCATCCTTCACCAATACCATTCCCATCCTTGGTTAGAATCCCCTCCAAGTCATGTTAGAGCTCATGGGGAACTTGCTCCCACTCATCAACCTTCCAGCCATCTAAATGCTAAGAAGCCCACTTAGCCAAACAATATGCTACCCTATTCCACTCCCTTGGAATATGGACAAAAGACACCATCTCCACCAAAGAACTTATCTGTAGAATCTGCTGCACCATCATAGCCAACTGCCAACTAACATAAGATACCTTCTGTGCATTCAACAAATTAATCAAAACCTGTGAATTAGACTCACAGATAACCTTGTGCCATCCCAAAGCATAAGCCCTCTCCAAAGCGTAGAGAATCGCCAAACCTTCCATAAGGTTGATAGTCTGCAATCCTTCATGAACAGAAAAGAAAAAAACCACCGATCTAGAAAAATCCCTGTCAGCCCCACCAATCCCAGCAGGCCCAGGATTTCCCCTTGAAGAACCATCGGTATTGAGCTTCAAAATGCTAGCCAGAGGGGGTAGCCATCCCCCCACCCTTTGAACTTTCTTTTTCACCTGCCTTCCTCTCCTGACACAAGCAGAAGCTGAAGACAACCCATGAATACCCAGTCTATCCACTAGCTCAGCATCCCCTTTCTCCAAAGGGAACACCACATCACACTTAGCTTCCACCGTCTCCCAAATCATACCCATAATTTTGTGCCAAACTTGTTGAATCAACAACTTCTCACCTCAAAATATTCTTCGATTCTGTTCCAACCAAATCTGCCATAGTATGAAGGAAGGCCCAACATACCACACATCTTGGAAGAAAGAGGCCATAGAAGGAGGTTTACCCAGACTACTCCAAAAATCCACCAGGGAGGAAGCATGAACACAGGGGCTTTTCCAAACTCCCCACAAAAAATGCCAAAGCTACAAAGCCAAGGGACAATGGAAAAATAAGTGAGAAGAGTCCTCTCCACATCCACACAAAACACACATAGAAGGACCTTGAAAACCCTGTTTCTAAATATTATCCCATGTTAAGCACCTATTCCAAGCCAAAGTCCAAATAAAGCAATTACACTTCGACCAAGAAAACCTATTCCACACTTTCTTCCACCAGTGAACCTCCACCCCATCCAACTGGTGAGATAACAACATCTGATATCCAGAAGAAATAGTATAGACACCCTTAGGATTAGGAGACCAAGAAAGAACATCCCCTTCTTAGAGGGAGCTACAATGTCTATGAGAAAGGATACTGTGAAGCTCAACACACTCCTCCTCCATACCAACATCAGGCCACTCATCAAGATTCTTCCATCTCGCCACCACCAACTGCCCATGAGAAGATAAGGACTTGAAGTCATGCACCCTTGACCATCCTACCTCATAGAACCTCTAGCACAGAGTCACCAAATTAGGAAACTAAGAAATAATGGGAGGAAAACCATCCCAAGAATCAGACCAAAAATGAGCTTCCGTCCCTCTTTTACAAATCCAAAATAAGCCATCCTTAACAAGCACAGCGCCTTTCTTGAGCATACTCCAAATCACCGAGCCTTTCCCCACCAAGGGATAACGAGGAATATCAATATGAGGGATCCTTGGGAAGTATTTCTTTATTAATATCCTGGCCCAGATCTGATCCTACTCCACATACCACTGCCAATACAATTTAGCAGCCAACGCCATCCCAGACAACAATGACTGCCTTAATCCAAGACCACCAAACTGCTTCGAGCTACAGATAATGTCCCATCTGACAAGGCTCCATTTAGAGGACAACAAGCTACCAGCCCATAAAATCTATCTTGCTAAGGAATCTAATTCCCTAACAAAATCCAAAGGGCCCACCTAAATCATACATCTATAAATGGGGAGGGCCTGCACCACAAACTTGAGCAACTGAACATGACCCGTAAAGGACAACCAACGATGGGTCCAATTATTAACTTTCACATGAAATTTATCTAGAATATTCTGCTAAGAATCCCTGGGTAGTCTTCCAACAGAGATGGGAATACCAAGATAGGTCAAAGGGAGAACCCCAGTCTGAAATCTCAAGATATGAGCAATTCACCTTTGAATGGAACCTGGAGTATTGAAGAAAAAGATGGAAGACTTATCTTCATTAATCAATTGGCCCGAAGCAACAAGATAACATCCAGCACCTTTCGCAAATTTGAAGCTTCCCTAATTGTAGCCATACCCATCAAAGTAGTGTCGTCCACAAACTGCAAGTGAGATTGTGGAGATAAACCACCTCCCCACCCCCACCCCTGAATGAAACCTAACTCCACATTCCTTCTTATCAGACGTCCCAGACCTTCAACAAGAAGAAGAAACAAGTAAGGAGAGAGGGGGTTGCCATGCCGCAAACCTCGAGAGGCACCAAAAAGCTCAGAGTGCTCACCATTTATTAACATAGAGAAGGAGACATAAGTAACACAACTCATAACCCAATAAATCCACTCATCCCCAAAACCAAAAGCACCCAGAACCTTCGGAAGGAAGGACCACTGAACTCTGTCATAAGCCTTAGCCATATCAAGCCTGATGAACATCGCCTTATCTTTGGAACTAGCCATAGAGTGAATGGTTTCAGTTGCGATAACAACCCCATCCAGAATATGTCGTCCTGCCACAAAACCACTATGTTCCTCAAAGATCAGTACTTTAGGCCACTTTTTCAACCTTTTAGCAATCAATTTAGAGATAATTTTATAAATCACATTGCAAAGAGAGATAGGATGAAACTGACTTAACCTATCCGCCCCATCACACTTTGGGATGAGAGCAACGAAGGTAGAATTTAAAGCTCGTAACATCTGTTTATTCTTCTGAGACTTCTGAACAACAGCCAACAAGTCCAACTTGATAATCTCCCAAAATTCTTGAAAGAACTCAATCGGGAAACCATTAGGGCCAGGAGCTTTTCCCCTCTTCATCTGAAACACAGTCTCTTCCAGCTCCTCAATCGAAATATCACTCATAAGATGGTCATTCATCTCCCTAGATACCAAAGAAGGCATACCATAAAGGACCTAAGCTTCCTCATCAGAACCTCCCTGCGAGTCCTCCCTGAATAAGGAATCAAAATATTGCATAGCTTCACGCATGATTTCATGAAAAGAAGAAAGAGTCTCACCCTTGTCACTCACCAGAGCAGAAATAGAATTGCCATGTCTCCTGGCTTTCACCGAGTTGAAGAAAAAAGTAGTATTTGTATCCCCTTCCTGAAGCCACTCAATCTGGGCCTTTTGTTTCCAAAAAACTTCCTCTCGCAGATCACACTCTTCTAGTGCTTTCAAATCCCTAGTCTCTTCCCGCAGCAGGTCTTCAGTGACTCCATCCTCCCTCATCAACCTTGTAATACCATCCAACTCAGCGCATGCAGCAGTCTTAGCATGGAAAATGTTTCCAAAGCATTGTCGATTCCAACGTTTAAGCTGATACTTGACACATTGAAGTAACTTAGCAAAAGTATACATTGTTGTACCATAAGCAGGTCTACCATACCTCCACCACTCAGCAACATAGTCATGGAGAGAGGAGTCACGAAACCACATAAGCTGGAACTTGTAAGAAGGAGACTAAGGCACATGTCCTGAAGACATAGCCAACTTGATAGGCCAATGATCTCAGCCCCTCCAATCCAAAATTTTAGAGCTAGAAGACCACAACCCACCAACCCAGTAGCAAGAAACCAGAAAGCGGTCAAGTTGTTCCGCAATACAATTATTCCCAACCCTTCGATTGTTCCAAGTAAACTGGCCATTAATGGGCTTGATATCAACAAGATTTAAAGCTGAGATGTTATCCTGAAGTAGCAACGCAGAAGGCTCCAGCCTCGCAATACCACCCTACTTCTTAGCCAACTCAGAAATAGCATTGAAGTCTCCAACCATAATCCACGGATGGAAAGGAACCATGCTTCAGACAAACTGGATATGGGACCACAAAAGTTGCTTACCCTGAAGCTCAGTAGGTGCATAGATATTGGAGAAGAGAACAGACTCCCTCGTCTCAAAACAAGACGCAATCATAGAGATAGAAGACTGAAAGGACAACCGCCAAAGAGGGCGGATCTTCTGAAGATTCCATAAACAAGCCACTCCCCCAACAGACCCTTGAGCACCAATGCACTGACACTCTCCACTCCCCCACAACTTAGGCACTAAGCCAAACATACACTCCACTGATAACTTAGTTTCCTGCAGGAAAAGAACATCAGGAGATTGACTTCTAACCAAATCACGAACAACTTTTTGTCGAGGGCCACTGTTCAAGCCCCTTACATTCCAGGATAGACCAATCATTTCAAGGAGCTTGAAAAATGAGAATCCAGAGTGTTGACAGACCCTGACTCTACCAAAGTTTCCCCTATTAATTTAATCTTTTCCAAATCCTTTTTTCTACCAAGCTTGGAAGACGTCTCTCCATCCCCTTTTTTTGGATCCTTTTGATGAAGACCCAAATGAGAAGAAGAAGACTTATTATTCTTCACCCCCTCAATACCTACATTAAAAATAAGAGGAAATCCATCCCCACCACCCTTCTTCCCTTCTACAATAGGAACTGATTCCACCTGTGATGCAGAGCACACAGTGGAAGCAATTCAAAACAGGGTGAAATACCCACTAACCCACATTATAGCTTTAAAAATCCTTTCCCAAAGTTCACATAGCATCGAACCACATACATTCTTTTATGATCGGCAAGACCATACGCCATCGGCTAACCAAATACCTTTCGTATCGAAGTCCTTCCTCATACCGATGTGTCTCCGACACCACTATCGCTATGGCTTCTTTCATCAGTGTAACTCAGAACCATTCCACCGACTTCTATCTTTTTCTGATAAGCTTAATACCAAGCTTTGCCTTCAGTGAGACTCCTTGTATCTAACACAATGTATATGCGCAATATACATTCAAAACATACAACCTGAATATGCATTCCGTGGGACCGAACATTGACCTAACGCAATGTATATCCTCAATATACATTCGTAAGATACATTTGAAAACATGCATTCAGAATATGTATTCAGTGAAGCCGACCATTGACTTTCCTTGTATCATATGAAATGCACTTTCACCACATGCAGCCGCAACATGCACTTGCGAGATACACATGAACATTCAACTGCGAGATACACATGAAATGACCCCGACATACATTAGCGATATACACACAGAATGTATACCCGGTGAAACAACACAAATCTTCACCGATCTGAACCTCTCCAAACCCTGCAGCTACACAGATCCTTTTCTCTGACAACCACATAGATCTTAGACTTCACCAACCTACCACATGAGGATGCTAGGATCTATCAGAGCATATTTCATGTGATCCTGCAACACAAATGAACAAAACGAAAAACACAAAAATGAACTATATAGCCATTCCACCAATTTTAAAGAAATCTAACCGGTGGAATGGATTAACGATCCATCTCAGCCACAAAACAACAAATCGATTGCATAGATAGAACCTATAGAAATCAAATGATAGAAAGATGCTCAACATAGAACTTTATTATGCCTTTCAGAAAATGTACAAACACAGATGCTCTGTTTACAATTACAAATCACTCTGATCAGATCCGAACTCAACTACAATCGATTACAACTAATTACATTCGATGATCTTGGGGTATTTATCTACTTGCCCTGGGTAGTACTGAATTGACTCCAAGCAGCTGGGAGATCTAACAACCTCCAACTGCCTAACAACCTCCTAATTGTCTAACAACCCTTGTGATTATAGATCGACAAATGTCCTTGGGACTTACAACATAAACCTAGATACAAACTAAATTGACATGCATTGGTCAAACAAACCTTATTACATGAATGGTCTTATAGGACCTTATTGGAAACAACAAAAATAAACATTAGACACATCATGAAATTAAATGCCTCATGGGGGCCACTGTGAATTAGGTGCTCCTGCACCATACACCCTACCGATAAAAGAACTCATGCCCCATGAGTTAATTCTTTGTTTTGCTCCACCTTTATCCTCTGCTGTCGCATGTTTTCCCCATGATCTCTGGACTGCAACATGCTTCCATGGAATCAAAGACTCATGCCCAGCTTTGTATGCGCTACTCACACCTTGCCATGAGTGACTGCTTGCCACCAGACCTACCCTTTGCTTGCCATGCTTTCTTACTATCATCGCTGTCTGAACACCTGCATGCAAAACCTTGTTTGATGCTTCTTGTACTGTTGTTATGGTAGAATATGTTTGCCTTTCAATTCTTGTTGGCTCTAGAGGACAAACAATGGTCCCTACTATGATAGCATCCTTGTCTTTCCAATCAACTTGTGGCTGCTTGCAGACTTGCTCTTTGACCTTCTTCTGATCCATTTCAGACATCACCATCTGAGCTCCATTAGTCAAAATTGAAATCACCTTCAAACTATGATCCGTAGCAACCCCACTCCCTGAGGTATCCTCAACTTTCTTTGTGTCTTCTTCATTGAGCTTCACAAACTCTTTCTTACCCACCAAGATGATGTTGGCTGCCTTCTTTGCTTCAGCATCCTCCTGCAATGGTGTCATCACAAAAGTCCTCCCATCCTTCTTGATGGTGCAAGTGTTAACATATCCATCATACAATGCTCTCCTATCAAATTGCCATGGCCTACCTAAAAGTAGGTGACAACATTCCATGGGTAAAATATCACATAAAACCCTATCCTGATATTCCCCAATCTAAAAATCAACATATGCTTGTCCAGATACCAAAAGTGATTGATTATCGCTTACCCAAGATGCTTTGTAAGGAGTTGGATGAGGAATCCTTTCCAGTTTCAACTTATCCACCATTTCTTGAGATACCAGATTATCTGTTGAACCAGAATCTATTACTACCTTGCATATTTTACCTTTGCTTTTGCAATTGGTCCTGAAAAGAGCTCTCCTTTGTAACATGTCCTTGGATGTCTTCAAGAGTGTTCTCCTTAGCATCAATGCTTCTCCATCTAGAACTAGGGCTGCATTCCCAATTGGAGAGTTAACACTTTTATCTACCTCCTCTTCTTGCACATATTGAATCCTCTTTTCATTCCTCCTTTCATTATCATCGGATGTAGAACTCTGTTTCATTGGGCACTTGTATGTTGTATGGCCAATCTCATTGCAATGATAACATCTCCCAGTGAAAACATTAGAACCTCTACCTCCACCTTTTGTGCCTCTAAATCCCCCTCTAAAATTAGAAACTTGGCCCTTACCTCTGCTTGTGTCTCCTTGGTCTTCTTGGGACTGATTTTTGTCTTCAAAATTGTCCCTATTTCTGCCACTTCTTCCTCTATTCTACTGTTCTCCCTTTCTTTTCTGCTTCTCTTCTACTCTTAGCGCCACTTGGAAACATTTGTCCACGGTTTCTGGTGTCAAGATGGTAATCTCATCTTGTATACTATACTTTAGGCCATTAATATACCTGGCAACTCTTCCTTTCTCATCCTCAACATGTCCACACCTTAGGGACAATTTATGAAATTCCTCAGTATAGGTGGATACATCCATATCCTTCTGCCTGAGGTTCTACATTTTCCTGTATATCTGCACCTCATAATCCGCTGGTAGGAACTGAGCCTTGATCCTCTCTACCATCCGACTCTAGGATAAGATCATGCTCTTGCCACTCTTCACCCTTTCTCCCTGGGTGTAGTTCCACCACGTGAGTGCAACTCCCTTCAATTTTGTCTTTGCAAACTTGACTCTCCTATTCTCCGGTACCTCCTTGTACTCAAAGTAATTGTTTAAAGCCTTGATCCATTCGATGACTTCATCTGCATCCATCTTTCTGCTGAACATCAAAATCTCCATTCTTGCCTCGGATGACTCCTGACCAAGTGATTTTATGGCCTCCAGAAATTGTTTCTGATCTGCAGATATATCTGTCTGTCCTAGGGTTGTTTCCTCTTCCCCATCTTCTTCTCCTCCATCAGACTCCTCATCTGGTTTCCTGCCTTTTCCCAAGGTCTTCAACTCAGCCTGGAGTGCTTCCTTGACTCCAATCTTGATCATCTCCTCCATCTCCTTAAATTTCTTGACCACTTCAGTGGTTATTCCCTTTGGAGGCATTTCGCTAGCCCCTCCTTCGCTTTCTCTATTTGACATAAACATTCACAGATAATGCCTACACTTTTGCAGACCCTTCGCTAGCTCTGATACCAATTTGATGCAGAGCACACAGTGGAAGCAATTCAAAATAGGGTGAAATACCCACTAACCCACATTACAGCTTTAAAAATCCTTTCCCAAAGTTCACATAGCATCGAACCACATACATTCTTTTATGATCGGCAAGACCATATGCCATCGGCTAACCAAATACCTTTCGCACTGAAGTCCTTCCTCATACCGATGTGTCTCCGACACCACTATCGCTATGGCTTCTTCCGTCGGCGTAACTCAGAACCATTCCACCGACCTATATCTCTTTTCGATACGCTTAATACCAAGCTTTGCCTTCGATGAGACTCCTTGCATCTAACATAATGTATATGCGCAATATACATTCAAAACATATAACCTGAATATGCATTTCGTGGGACTGACCATTGACCTAACACAATGTATATCCTCAATATACATTCGTAAGATACATTTGAAAACATGCATTCAGTGAAGCCGATTGTTGACTTTCCTTGTATCATATGAAATGCACTTTCACCACATGCAGCTGCAACATGCACTTGCGAGATACACACGAACATTCAACTGCGAGATACACATGAAATGACCCCAACATACATTAGCGATATACACACAGAATGTATACCGGGCGAAACAACACAAATCTTCGCCGATCTGAACCTCTGCAAACCCTGTAGCTACACAGATCCTTTTCTCTGACAACCACACAGATCTTAGACTTCGCCAACCTAGCACATGAGGATGCTAGGATCTATCAGAGCATATTGCACGTGATCCTGTAACACAAATGAACAAAACGAAAAACACAAAAACAAACTGTACAACCATGCCACCGATTTCAAAGAAATCTAACCAGTGGAATGGATTAACGATCCATCTCAGCCACAAAACAACAAATTGATTGCACAGAGAGAACCTACAGAAATCAAATGACAGAAAGATGCTCAACACAGAATTTTATTATGCCTTTCAGAAAATGTACAAACATAGATGCTCTGTTTACAATTGCAAATCACTCTGATCAGATCTAAACTCAACTACAACCGATTACAACTGATTACATTCGATGATCTTGGGGTATTTATCTACTTTCCCTAGGTAGTACTAAATTGACTCCAAGCAGCTGGGAGATCTAACAACCTCTAACTGCCTAACAACCTACTAACTGTCTAACAACCCTTGTGATTACAGATCGACAAATGTCGTTGGGACTTACAACATAAACCTAGATACAAACTAAATTGACATGCATTGGTCAAACATACCTTATTACATGACTGGTCTTATAGGACCTTATTGGAAACAACAAAAATAAACATTAGACACATCATGAAATTAAATGCCTCATGGGGGCCACTGTGAATTAGGTGCTCTAGCACCAACTTGGACTTCCATTTGAACATCTGTGTCCATTTGCAAAGCACTATTATCCTGTGAAACCTGAGTAGCCTCAGAAAGAAGGCCTCCCTGTCCTTTACCCAAAGCACCCTAATCCAAATTCACCAAGCCCGGATTCACTTCCTGTGGGCTGAGATCATCTAAAACTTCAAATCTGTTGAAAGAATCTTCATCCTGCCTTTCCTTCAAAGTCCTCTTTTGACCCCGATTCCTATTACGAGCCTTGACTGGAACGAAACCGTCATCCCCATCCACATCACCAGGAATGGGTTCCTTCCCCTTTTCAACCCTAGGGGGATTGCGGGGAGGTTGAGAAGGCTGAGAATCCACAGGCCTAGCCTTCGGGCATCTCCGCTGCAAATGTCCATATTCATGATAGAGATGACATCGAAAAGGAAGAGTCTCATAGTCAAACTGCTGCACCCAAGAGTAAGGACCCACACACATATCCACCGAATCTGGCAAAGGTTTACTTAAATCAATCTCAACACAGATACAAGCAAAAGTCATCACCTTTTTAACTTGAGTTTGCTGTGAAGCACCAACCGGTTTTCCTAGCATCGAAGCCAACAAGTGCAAAACATCATCCCGCCAACATTCCATAGGAAACCTCAGAAGCTGAACCCACACCAGAACCCAGTTTGAAATCTCTTCAGCAAGATTGAAGCCCGCATGCGAAGGTTTAATAAATAACCTAATTTGATTATGAAAATAGGGGCCTCCTTCAAAGGCCTTATTGCGATCCGCTAAGCAATTGAATGAAAACATGAAATAGTTATTTGCCAAAAGCATAACCTCCATTTCTCCCTTTGGCATCCAAGTCTGTTGGGCCCACGATTCAAGAAATTGTAATGAAACACACATCCCCATAAACTTGCACAACAATGCATGCTTCGAATAATAGTCAATATCTTCCGCAATCATCTCCAGCGGGATAACCAATTTCGGCCTCTCCTCACAACATTCAAGACATCCATTGATCTTCGTAATCTATGTACCGCCAGATAAACTTGAGCCAACCAACCCCAGATCCGGTGAGAACAAGTTATTATTAAAAACCTTTGAAGCATGTGAAGGAGAATTTGTACCAACCACTGTTGAGCAAAAATCCATCTTGGGACTAGCCCCTGAAGACTCCCTAATCGGCATTGAAACTAAACAAAACCCAAGGCGGGCATGCAGGCCCCTGAGATAAAATAAAGAACCACCACTTAGGTTTAACTGATCCACCACCCAGCACCACCTTCAAACTGCAAACCCAAACCAACCAGGCACAAAACCGCTGCATGCTCAGGGAGAAAGAGACACCGATGGAAATGAAAACAAAAAACAAAAAAAAACTTCACACTGATAAAAATCACAACCTCAAACCTCCCCAAATCGCATGCACTCCCCACACTTCGCACAACCAAGAAAAACCAGAGGATTAGGCTAGGGCACGAACACCCTAGCTCGACATGCAGAGCAAAAAATCGTCATCCCCTCTTCCGATCATTTCACATCCTAATCAAATAAAAACATGAAAATTACCATAACATAAAACCCCTTTTTTAATTCCGAGAGGCATTCTACAATGGCAGCACGGGGTGGAGTGTAATGGTGTGAGTGTGTTTAAAAAACACTTACCTTTTACTTTAAAATTGACGGTCATTTCAATGTCAAATTATTAATATTTAATAATAAATATTATAAATCCAAAATAAGTAGCGTGTAAAAATAAAGATATGGACAACTTTGGATAATCATCATTCTTCTCATTTTCAAAAGTGTAAAAAAAAGTTTATGGGTTACGAAAGAAAATATATATTTTTTAATTTGTTAATTATAGTGAAGAAAAAATGTGTAGAGATATCAATTTGAAGTAAAATGAAGTAAAATAAAATAATTAAAAGTAAATAAATCACTTAAAAGTAAATAAAATAACTTCAAATTAATATCTTTTAATATTAATATTTAATAATAAAATAAAATATTAATATTTTATAATAAACATGATATTTCCAAAATAAGGAGGTAAAACAAAGATATGCCATCAGTTCACTTATCCATCATATTTGGATATATCCTTTTTTCTACAATTTTGTAAAGCCCTTCTACAAAGCCTATGGCCTCTAGCATGAAACAAAAAAAAAAAAAAAAAATGAAGGCTGTAGTTTTCTCAAAAAAATGTTAGAACATGGAACATTATTTTGTATATATTAAATGAGAGAAAAAGGTTGTATTTTTTTCGTAATGTTAGAAATAATTTCAACCAAAAGTTTAAACATGTTTTACGTTTGAATCTTAGTTAATTTATATAGTTCAAATGTAGTAGTGTAATAATAAATAAAAAGTTTATAATTGATTTGTTAATTTGAGATATTTTTTATTTGTTAATTTAGTTGAAAATTTGATGGGCAAGATATAGACCTTAAATAATTAAATAATTAATGAAAATTATGTATATAGTAAATAATAAAATAGTTGTAATGTGAAGTAAATAAATTAGCTTCAAATTGATATCTCTCGACTTTTTTTAGATAGATGTATTTAAGATATCTATTCTAGTTAAATAATAAAAAGAAAAGCAAAAGACTAAGTTAACTTAAACCTAATGTTAAAATAAAAACTCTAAATGTTAATTTAAACCTAAAGTTAAACCTAAAAACTCTAAATGTTAATTTAAACCTAAAGTTAAATTAAAAACTCTAAATGTTAATTTAAACCTAAAATGTTAATATAAACCTAAAGTTAATTTAAACCTATAGTTAAACCAAAAAGATAATGACGTGCTAGAAGGTGTAGACATAGGCTAGGAACAGTGGCAAGAAAGAATGGTGGAGCAACAAGGAGGGAGGATGGTGGCAGGTGGTGGAGTGCAGAGGGGATGGGTGGCGGGTGTAGAGGGCAGAGGGAGCGGTGTGGGGCGGGGGGACGAGTAGAGGCACAATGAGAGCGACGAGGGAAAAGGTTTGGTTTTTTTTTGGTGCATGGTGGATGGGCAGAGGGGTTGACAGCAAGTGCTGAGTGGAAGGAGAGCGAGGCGGGTCAGAGGGAGCGGCGGATGAGTGATGGGCAAAAAGGGGAGGTCGGGATTAGGGTTAGCGCGGGGGATGGGAGGGGAGTGGTGGGGTGGGGGCTATTTCATTTGTTTTTTTTGTTGTTTTTTTAATTTTTGATTTTTAGTTTTTTGGTTTATATATATATTTTTATTTTTTTTTAAACTAATAAACAACCCTTTGTTTTTTTGTTTGTTTTTTTTTGGTTGTTTTTTAATCATTGCAAAGTAGCTAAGGGGCTACACCCTTGTATTATAATAAAAAGTATGAACATTACAAAAAAGTAGGGGATCATTAACAGTCACCCTGGACATAACCAGCCTAATAAAAAAAAGACCTAGCAGGCTACCAAGATCAAAATGGTGCCACGCAACCTAAGCCCCGGTCGAAACATAGTAGCAAACTATCTACAAACATTAATTTAAAACTAAAAATAAAATACCAAACCTTGCTTTGAAACCCTGACCAACCCAACCAGACCAGATCTATCACCTATTAGTAGCAACACAACCAGCCAGGGCACTTGGTCTTAGCAGGCATGAATCCTCGCCCTCCCCTAGGTGGCAAAACCTTTGGCTTTCGCAAGCCCTTCTTCCATAATAAATTCTTGCAACCAACCCACACCATGCTCTGGAATCAATTCTAGAATTTGTTTGAGGAATTTAATTCCTCTTACCGCCACTGTGCGAAACCTTGAAAGAGAAGCCAGGTAGCTCAAAAAAATGAGAGGGAACCTCTTTGGTGGATGGCCTCACCGGCGCAGAACATAGTAATCTCCTAGTAGTGGAATCCCCTTCCCACCTCGTAGTTCTCCAACACATTCTCCAGACCACCCAAGAACTTACTTCATATCAATTTCTTACAAAGCTATCTCACCATGTCCTTCGTCTCACCTGCCTCCAATACCAACGCCAGAAACATGGTGGCTATATCCATGTTTACCCTATATCTGTGACAGGAGTGCAAGAATTCTCACCCAACACCATCTTTAAAGCATGGAGGATTATGTTGTGCTTCGATTTAAAGATCAAACCCAGCCTCTTCTCTGTCACCTCCCCCAAGAAATCCAGCTGTCTGCTCGAGCTTTCCAAGATTATCGAGGTGTCCATGCCAATTACCTTAAGCCTACCACACTGAGCCTACTGAGATGAGACATGCCCTGTAATCCTGTGCTCACCAATATTTATGAACGTCTGCCAACTCCCTTCCTAACATCGTACACTTCTCATCATTAGTGTAAGCACTCTCGACTCCACTCTCACATACTCTACCATCATCTCTTGATATGGCTATGTCACTCAAGATTTTCCTACCAGCAAGGCCTTTTTGGCCAAGTCATCCGCCACCCCATTGCCTTCGTGGTAAATGTGGGTCACCTTGAAGATGTCTAACTTCGATAGTATTTGAATGATAGGGGTTAGCCATCTCCTAAGCTTCCAATTAAGAGTCCAACCTGTCCTAATGGAGTTGATCGTTATTAGAGAGTCCCCTTCTAGATGAATTTTCCTCAAATGATTGCTCTTAGCACATTGAAGCCCTATCAAGGAAGCCCTGAATTTAGCTTTGTTGTTTGTGCTAATCCCTAGGTAGATGGATTTTTCTATTATTGTTCTACCTCCATGATCCCTGATCACGCAACCAACCCCACTTCTGCTCGGATTTCCCTTTGCAGCTCCATCAAAGTTGATTTTCACCCATCCTTCCTCTGGCACCAACCATCTCACTTCTTCCCTCAAAGCCCCCACGAAGCTGACCCCTGGAGCCCCATTACCGGCTTGGAGTTGTTTTTTTTGTGGTTTTGTTTTTTTTATTTTTTTTAATTTTTTTTTGCTTTTTACTTTTTTTTACTAATAAACAACCATTAAAAAAACTATTTAAAACTTTTTTTTAAAGAAAAAAAATCTAACTATTAGAAATTGATTAAAAATTATTAAAAATAAAAAATAAAAAAATTATGAAAAAACCATTTTTTAAAAATTAATTTAACCATGCATGCCAAAATGTAACTGTAAAATTATCCATAACATATCAAAATAGTCACACAATCGAGTAAATATAAGATGAAATCAACACACTGTTAGGGTTAAGCGGTAGAAGATATCAATTAAATGCAAATAAAGATTAAACAGAGGAATGGAAATACACAGAAATAATAACAACGAGAGACTAGTTTTAACGTGGTTCACCCAAACTCGAGCTACATCCACCAAATAGAGAGTCTAATATTATTATCCAGTAAATCAAACCGATTACAATCATCAATCCTTGCAACTCAATACCGCTGTAAATGCTACAATACAATATCAACAGAAACCCTAACCCTTAGCCGCTTTTATCAAGCCTTATGTCGGTTACAAAAATAGGGTTTTTTTAATGTCGGCTAATATAAAACTAACTCCGACGCCTTTATAAAACAATAGGCAATTTTTGCTTCAGGGGCGCTGCCCCCAGACCCCCACCGTGGGCTCCGCCCTTGCCCCCGAGCCCCCGTCGAGGGGATAAGCCCCCCGGGCCCTGTAGGAGGGGCTCTGCCCCCCTGCACTCCCCCGTTAAATAATTTGGGGGGAAACCGCATCGATAAAAGTGGGGTAAATTAACCCTTCGAGTCTGATTAGGCTCCATATAACAATAATGCTGATGATAAATATATGGTTGTCTAAGTGAAACATCATGTACCTCTCATGGAGTGACATTGAAAAGGACCATATCTTGAAAAGTCATTATGTTGTACACCAATTGGCACTACTAAGTGACATATCTCTCAAATCATAAACTAAATCATCCAATAGAGTATGGTTGTGGGTGAGGCATCAGTGCAAAGTTCAATATTTGAGCTACTTCAAGAGAGATTTTTAATGTATAAATTAAACTATGTGCTAAAGCAAATTAAATTACTAATGTTCTAACTAGACTAACCTAACAATCTGGTCAAATTAGAACCAACAAGGTGCAAGACACTATTTTTGTATTTTTATGTTTATAAAAGTAAGGAAACATTAATGACTAAAAGGAATGTGAAATATAATAAATTAATTTTTGATAGAATATTAAAATGATTATTACTAATAAAAAAGGGTTCTAGAATTAAATTTTTTCTCACATGTCAAAACTTAAATAGGATGAAATAGTAGTTCAAAGACTTTGGCACAACTACAATGTGATCTATACAAGCACATTGTCATCTAGATCCAACAAGAAATAAAGGATGCTATGTTGAGGTCAAAACCTATAAAATAAAAATAAAACATGCAACAATAGTAACAGAGAAAAACTAACAAAATAACATAATGCTATGAATAATACAAACTAACTAAAAATTGGATGAAATGATTCTAAATGACAAAAATATAGAGAATGAAACGAAATACAAAACCACTAAGAAGAAAAGCTAAATTTAGATAAGATAAACTTGCAAAGCCACTGTGCAAATTGTTTCTAGGATAGGGGCAAAGGGGTAACTGCATAGGAGCTTGCTAAAGTGGTCAGATCCCCATTTTGGTCTTTTGACTTCCACAAGAAGTAAATAGAAAGATTGTGTGTGTGTGTGTGTGCTCTTATCCTTTGTGCATCTAGAACTAAGAGAAACAATACAAATGACAATGAATAAGAATAAGTGTATCTATTACTATTCTACTATGTGTATGGAAGGAAGTAAGGAGATGTATGATCTAGTAGTGCTAATAAAATAATGCAAATACAATAATGTAAATGGAGAACTTGAAGTAGAACATGTAATGCCCACTCAATAATTAACAAAAATATATTGATTTAATAAATAAATAATGGAGAATATACGACTAAAGGAGCAAAAACACTTAAATTGAACTTAATAAAATTTCAAACTAAACATAAATTTAATATATATATATACAATCGAGAATTAATAATTTCTATAGATACAATATCTGTCATCTATTTAGAATCATAAACCATTAGATCATCCTTTAACACAGTGGAAAAATATATTCTTTGCTTCAATAACCTGCCCAGTTATCTGACCTATAACTTCACAACTAAATGCAGTCATTAGTTCCACAAAGTACATCAATAAACAAATCAGTTAGCAATATACTAGCCTAAGGCTGTAAGGGCCAACCAAATGTCTCAGGGGCTCATCCATGATGGCCTTGCCTACATACGCGTAGCGCAGAGACTTCATAGTTCGGGACTTGAACTTGCAATCATAAAATGGTTTCATACAAATCAAAACTTCTAAGATATTATCAACACCTTCTCAATCTTAGATACACATACACATCGGCATTATCCATGTTGCCATCAACAACGATCATATACAACTTCAAAATCTAGAAATCAAGTCAAGATAGAGAATTTCAAGTCTAGAACCTTCTTCAAGAATGCACATTCCATATTCTAGTCAACTTATCATTTATGGACTTAATTTTACAATTAACCAACTTACACAATAATGATCACCTAGGAATGTGGCTTATCACTACCACCATACCACGCATAAGGTTTAGTCAAGGACAAAGTCATCAATAGTTTAGTTTGAAAGACAAGTAGAAACATTCTTATTTCATAACCAAACATTTCAAACACATTCTTTGTTAAGAACCTCCATAAATGCTTATGAAAATTCCCATAGTGCCTTAGATTGGACCTGATTATTAAAGCAAATGTCAAAATATAGTGATTTGCATGACAGTCTGCTGGAGTTCCTTGTCAATAATTAAAAATTAAAATGATAAAGGAAGATCCATGAAATCCTGGGATACACCATTACGAGATTTTCAAGATGAAAGAACTCTTCCACCAAAAGCAATAGCCTTGCAACCTGCCACAAGAAGCAACAATAAAGATAAGCTCTATGTTTAGAGTGCCAAACCCCCACTGTTAGAATTGCTGCCCCTTGACCCCGTAGGAATTTGGGGGGAAACTGTGCTGATAAAAGTGGGGTAAATTTAACCTCTGAGTTTGATTAGGCTCCATCTAACAATAATCTCCCACTTGGAGACCGATCAGACTCCACACCATATCATCTCCCACTGGGAGACTAATCATAACACTGCTGACCCTGTAGCTCCCATTGGAAATAAGCACCCTAGACTTTGTTGTTCTGTTGTTGTTGTTTTTAGTCTAGAAGACCAACCGAAGCTGAAGAGGAGCTCAGCTTTTCCCTTGTCACTGCCTTTGTAAATATATCTGCTAGATTTTCATCTATATGTATCTTTTCCATCTATAACTGTCAATCATCTAACACCGACCGAATAAAGTGATACCTTAACTGTATGTGTTTGGTCTTTGAATGCAAGACAAAATTCTTTGCAAGATGTATGGCACTCTGGCTGTCCATAAACAAATAACTATTAACCTATTGTTTGCCCAATTCTTCCATGAAAGATTGCAACCATATCATCTCCTTGCTTGCCTCTGTTGTAGCTACATATTCTTCCTCTGTGGTGGATAAAGCAACCACCTTTTGCAACCTGGAAATCCAACTCACCACTGTCCCACCTACAGTAAAGACATAACCTGTAGTACTCCGCCTGGTATCAATATCCCCTGCCAAATCTGAGTCTACATAACCTACTAAATCAGTATTAGAGCCTTCAAAACATAAATGTTTACTGGATGTACCTCCCAAATATCTGAGAATTTATTTTACTGCATTCCAATGCTCTAATCCGGGATGATTCATATACCTGCTTATGACTCCTACAACATGTGCAATATTTGGTCTCATGCATACCATGGCGTACATTAAACTTCCTACAGCTGAAGCATATGGTACCTTGGACATTTTTTCTTCCTCCTCTGGTGTCTTGGGACACATCTCCTTAGTCAATTTCAAATGACTAGGCAAAGGTGTGCTGACAGCTTTTGCATTCTCCATATGGAATCTATGCAACACCTTTTCAACATAATCAGCCTGAGATAGAGTCAATTTTCTGTTCTACCTATCTTTGCAAATTTTCATACCAAGGATTTGTTTTGCTACCCCCAAATCCTTCATAGCAAATGATTGTGCTAACTACTATTTTAACTCTCTTATGTGATCCATGTTAGACCTAGCTACAAGCATGTCATCAACATATAAACATAAAATAATGTAGCTGTCATTATCCAACCTCTTAAAATAAACACAATGGTCAGAATTACACCAGTTGTAGCCTTGCTCAGCCATAAAACTATCAAATTTCAAATACCATTGCCAAGGTGCTTGTTTCAGGCCATACAAACTCTTATTCAATCTGCACACCAATTTCTCCTTACCTTTGACCTCAAATCCTTGGGGCTATTCCATATATATCTCCTCCTCCAAATCACCATGGAGAAAGACAGTTTTCACATCTAGTTGTTCCAAATGCAAATCTTCAGTAGCCACAATACTTAAAACAGTACGAATAGAAGTCATCTTAACAACTGGAGAAAAAATCTCATCAAAATCAATGCTCTTTTTCTGTGCAAATCCTTTTACAACTAACCTGGTTTTAAATCTTTTTTTACCTCCATCTTCCTCTTTCAGCCTATAAACCCATTTGTTTAGTAAAGCCTTTTTACCTGCAGGTAACTTACATAATTCCCAAGTCTAATTTTTCAGCAAGGAGTCCATTTCTTCTTTCATTGCAAGCTCCCACTAAACCTTTGTATCCACCTGCATAGCTTCATCATACCCTTTCGGTTCACCAACATCTGTTAACAAAATAGAATACAAAGAGGGAGAAAACCTTTTAGGAGGTCTACTTAGCCTTGTTGACCATCTAACATTTACTGGAGTTTGTGGTATCTCTTGTTGCTATTGCGGAACATGAGGAACCACTAGAACATCACTATTTGGAGTATCATCCAGCACCACGTAATCCTTTTCTTTCTTCTCATGCTACTACAACTGATCTTTGTACAACACCTTCTCATTGAATATAACATCCCTACTTCTCACAATTTTTTGATTTTCAAAATCCCAAAGCCTATAACCAAATTCATCAATGCCATATCCAACAAAAGTACATTTTTTTGATTTTGCATCCATCTTGGTTCTTTTTTTTAGAATCTACATGTGCAAATGCTTCATAGTCAAAGGTTTTGAGAAAGGAATAACTCACCTTCTTACCTATCCATGCTTCCTCTGGAATACCACAGCCCAAAGGAACTGAAGGACCTCTATTAATTAAATATATAGCGGTGTTGACAGCCTCTGCCCACATGTTTAAAGGTAGCCCAACATGCAATCTCATGGTCCTTGCACGCTCCATTATTGTCCTATTCATGCGTTCAACCACTCCATTTTCCTGTGGAGTCCCTGGAACCATTTTCTGCCTACGAATTCCATTAAAAGAACAATAATCATCAAATTCTTTGCTGTAATACTCATCACCATTATCAGATCTGAGACATTTTAATCTTTTACCCGTCTCATTCTCAACCAAGCTTCTCCATTTCTTAAATGTTTCAAATACATCAGATTTCTGCCTAAGGAAATAAATCCATACCTTCCTAGTTGCATCATCTATGAGTGTAACATAATACCGAGAGCCACCGAGAGAAGATACCTAAGCTGGTCCTCATACATTTGTATGCACAAGCTCCAACTTTTCATCTTTCTTTTGTTTCCCATCCTTGAGAAAACTGACTCTCTTGTTTGCCATACACAACTTTCATAGAAATCCATATTAATACATTTCATCCCTGGTAAAAACTTTCTTAGAATGAAGTACCTTCATACCTTTTTCACTCATATGCCCAAGTCTGTTATGCCACAGTGTTGTCTCAGAACCTACAGCAACTGTTTCAGTCTCTTCCTGCGAACCTGCATCAACTGTTTCTGAACATGTTTGTTTTTTCTCTGCAATAGTTAAAGTAGAAGGAACAGTATGACCTGTACAAATATATAAGGTGCCTACTTTCACACCTTTTGCTACTATTAAGGCACCTTTTGAAACCTTCCAATTTTTATTAGTAAATGTAACAATGCAACCTTCTTCAGCTATCTGCCCTACTGAAATTAAATTCCTATTGAGCCTTGGAACCTGCCTTACCTCTTGTAGTAGCCAATGATTCCCATTCTACAACTTAATCTTAATTCTTCCCTTTCCAACAATCTGACAGGGTTCATTATCTCCCAAATAAACCAGCCCAAAATCCCCTTGGACATAATTAAGAAAATAACTTCTATGGGGTATAGCATGAAATGAGGCCCCTGAATCTAAAACCCATGTATCAACAACATTATCTAGGGAAAAAATCAAAGCATCATCTTCAGATTTATTACTTACCACATTTGCCTCCTTATTGCCTTCTTGTTTGTCTCCTTTATTCTTCCGAGACCAGCAATCTTTCTTCAGATGACCTAGTTTCCCATAGTACCAGCAATCCTTCTGTCCTCTGGATTGGGATCTCTTGTCCTTTAATTTTCCCCGTGACTTCCCATGGTCTCCAAAACCTTTTCCTCTCTCCTTTGATCTGCCCCTGCTTTTTGCATTCAAAATATTATCTGATGTGGATCCACCTGAGCTTTTCCTACGAATTTCCTCCCTCAGAATAACACCAACATCATCAAATTTTAGGGTATTTGGACCAGAAATAGAGTTACTAACCACCATTACCAAACTATTCAAACTTTCAGGCAAAGAACATAATATCAAGAGAGCTCTAACTTCTTCATCAAATTTTACATTTACAGAAGTCAATTGACTGGTAATCGTATTAAATTCATTTAAATGATCTATCACAGATCCACCTTCAATCATTTTCAGATTAAATAAATGCTTCATGAGAAATACCTTATTTAAGGCTGATGGTTTTTCATACAATTTAGCCAAAGCTTTCATCAGACCATTTGTTGTCTTCGCTTCCATTATATTGAATGCCACCGATGGTGTCAGGCACAACCGAATGGTTCTTAGTTCCTTTTTGTCTAGAAGATTCTAATCCTCATCAATCATTACTACTGATTTCTTGGCTACTCCTTCCAACGGCCTCCATAAATCCTTTTGATATAGATAATCCTCCATCTGCATCTTCCATAACTAATAGTTCTACCCATTAAATTTATCAACCTTTAATTTACCCTCATCCGCCATTGCTCCCACTCAACCGCGAGACCTTCCTGTAGATGATAATTGAACACAACCCGGTCTGATACCACTTGTTAGGGTTAACCGGCAGAAGATATCAATTAAATGCAAATAAAGATTAAACAGAGGAATGGAAATACACAGAAATAATAACAGCGAGAGACAAGTTTTAACATGGTTCACCCAAACTCGGGCTACATCCACCAAACAGAGAGTCCAATATTATTATTCAGTAAATCAAACTGATTACAACCAGCAATCCCTACAACTCAATACCACTGCAAATGCTACAATACAATATCAATGGAAACCCTAATCCTTAGCCATTTTTATCATGACTTTTGTCGGTTACAAAATAGGGTTTTTTTTTTATGTCAGCTAATGAAAAAACAACTCCCGATGCCTTAATAAAATAATAAAAAATCGTGTGAGGTTTCGGGGGCGCTGCCCCCGAGCCCTCGCGAAGGCGTTGCCCCTCGACCCTGCCCGTATCGCGACAGGGAGTGTGCCGATAAAAGTGGGGTAAATTTAACCTCCGAGTCTGATTAGGCTCCATATAACAACACACACAACTGTAAACATAATTAAAACATAGAATAATTTCACCTTAATCGCACTCCATTGCTCTCCTCTATTTCACCTTGGGAGAAATGGCATAAATGAAGCTTGCTCTTAGAATTTTGATAGCACAATCTATAAAAACTCGAGTATAGTTTCTTTGCATTGTCGGAGGTGTTAGAAGAAAAAAAGCAAAACAATAGGTTTATATAGATTTTTGCCTGAAGAGAAGTTAGGAAACTTTCTAAAATCATATTCAATTAAGTAATAAAGATTGTAGAAAGTTTCCAAGATGAAGAGGAGATAGAAAAAAGAAATGCTAAAAGGAGAGAGAGAAGAGTGAGAGATCAATATGGTAAGTGCATTTTTTTAATAAAAATAGAATTTAATTAATTTGTGGCATATGAATAATTAAATAAATAAATAATATTTATTTAATTATAGAAGAAAAGACTAGATAATTAAATAAATTAATAGATGTATTTATTTAATTATAAGTCAGATTAAATAAATATAAAATTTTATTTAATTTGGAGGAAAAATAAGACAAGGATTTTATTTTTTTTGATTCGTAAGCATGGAGGTCATAAGGGGGGACCCCCTCCCCATCAACATATACAACATAGAAATCACATAATCAACTTAGAAGCCACATAAGCCACCGATGTTACTTGGGGGATTCGAACTTGGATCTCCATCTTGAGAACCATATGGCCTTGGCATTTAAGCACAACCCCTTTCACAAATAAGACAAGGATAATTAAATTAATATAACTATTTATTTAATTTGGAGGAAAATTAAGACAACGATAATTAAATAAATATTATTTAACTATGGAGGGAATTTAAAACAATGATAATTAAATAAATATAAATATTTATTTAATCATGGACAAGATTATCTAGGGCAATTTTTAGTGTCTACAGATGCCATGAGCATAGTTGTGTACATGTAAAGTTAAGGTTATTCACTAGTAAGTTATCCATTGATGTTGTAAATCTGAATTTTTGAAATACTCAGAAAAGAATAGCATGTTTAATTTTCATGATGTTATTGAATCATTCTTGCTTAATTGTGATTATGTTAATCATGATGTATTCTTAACCTTAAATAAGATGGTTAATTATGGCTGATTATGGGTAATGTGAGATGTCATGTTACATATGGTATCAGAGCAACCAGGTTCAATACATGGACCTATGAGCTCACTACACAATGTTTTTCTTTTCCAACATTAACAATTGCTAATGTTTGGATGTTCTTATGCCAAAATGGTAAGAATAAGAATGACATCCAAAAAGAAGGTAACAAGAAATGGATGTTACCTTAAGGCCTTTAGGGAGTGAGCCTCAAGAATGAAATGCCTTGAACAAACTGGTTGCTTGGTAGGCGCATGGTTGGATAATGATGAAATCTTCGCTAATACTGTTAAACACATCAAGCAAGAGATGAGGAAAGTAGTTAGGATTACTGGTCATGTCTCTGAAAATGAATCAGCGGAACCCTCTGCACCTAAGGGACCAATTTTGGAAAGTGATATTAAGGATCCTAATGTTACTAAGGAGGTTGTGAATGAGTACATGCGAGTACGTCCACCTCCTAAAACTGATTTGATAAATCTCAAAGATGAGAAATGATGGGAAGGTATCCCAATCTGATAATGACTTGCAGTAGCAAGATGTAAACAAAATTTGTGACTATGGATGGATTATATGTAATCCATTGAAGCTATAATACATTTTAGATTTTAGCAAATCTTTCATTTCTTGTTAAAGATTACATGAATGAGAATGGATTCATTGGTATGAAAAACTAATTGAATGATTAATCTACAAACTTCAGGAGAAGTAGATTGCAGCCTAGTTTAGATAAGATCCAATATGGGAGATAGCTACGAAGAAGGGCAACCATTAGGCCACTCCAATTTTAAACTCGACCAGCTCGCTATGCTCCAAGAAATGAGAGCAAGAATTGGAACTCTTGAGTAGGAGGTTAGGGGTCAACATGGACCCAGGAGAGAATCCTATTATGGGGGTGATGATGAGGCATGTCATGATGACACCACCCAAAGTGAGCGCGGAGAGAATAACTTCGAGGCTAGACAGGAAGAGGATAGAAGAAGCCACTTAGATTTGGAGTTATCCTGGGATATGAAAAAGGTTATGCCTCCCAAATTTGATGGGTCTATAAGCAAAGATGTCGTGGAGGCATGACTTACAGAGATGGAAAAATACTTTGAAATAAGGAATGACAATGAAACCACCAAAGCGGTATGGGGAGCATACCAGTTGGCAGGTGAAGCATCCACATGGTGGATGAATAAGAAGATGGAGTTAGGCTTGAGGTCTACAAGCCTAACCCAAGACAGGTTTGTGGAACTCTTTAGGCAAAGATGGTTGCCTCAGCTGTACTATGACTAGAAGCTTGATTTCCAAAATCTAAGACAAGGTGATTTATCTGTGAATGAGTACTGGGAAAAGTTCACTCACCTACTCAAGTATGTGCCGCAATATCAGTAAGATGAGAGATTTCGCATCTAAAAGTTTATTATGGGGTTGAACACCCAGATTGGGGGTGAAGTTGACGTGCATGGTCCCACTTCAATGGACATGGTTTATGAGAAGGCCATCAAATAGAAACAAAAATTGAAATCTATGTCTGCTTACAAGGAAAAGAACCGCAAAAGACATAATTGGTCCCAAATCTCCAAATATTTTAAGAAAAAGGGGAAAAAGCAAGATTTTTGAGAAAAATGATAAAGGGTCCAAGAATAAGCAAAATGAAACCAGAGGGGAAAAGAAGAGCAATAATAACTCCAAGAAAAATGAAGATGATTCTGGGAAGCCTCATAAGAGGCGAGCGCATGTGGGAAGATGTTATACATGTGGCGGTGATCATTACGCCAACGAATGTCCTAACAAGGCATAGGGAGCACAACCATGAGGAAATCATTTACCCTCTTAGCAGCCAGCATTTCAGTAATGCATACATGCAGCCCTAGATAATAGGCAAGTTGAATACCAAATTACTCCCATTGAAGCTATACGTATTTTATCTGGTCTTCTAACTTCAGTTTTGATAGATACTAGTGCAACAGAATGTTTTGTTTCCCCAAAAGTTTTAAATAAAATTTCTAGAAAGGCTAGATACATGGCAAACACTTGGTCAGTTGAATATGCAAATCAGACCAAGACTCAGGTAGAGCAATGCTTGTTTGAGGCTAAGGTTGAACTTCCAAGTTTTTCCATTGAGGTGAACCTTTACATAGCCCCATTAGGCTCATATGATGTTATCCTTGGGATAAACTAGTTATAGAGACACTGGGCTAAGGTGGACTATTATGCCAAAACAATAAAGTGTCTAGACGACTTAGGGAACAAATTCTTTCTGCAAGGGAACCCTAGAAAAGTCAAACTAAGACAAATTTCTGCCCTACAAATGAAAAGAGCTCAAAGAAAAGGATGCCAACTTTTTGCTGTCAAAATGGAAAAACTAAATAGTTTTGAGGAAACCAATTTCCAAGATAATTTAATGTTTTATGAATCTCAGAAACTCAATGGAGTTGAGAAGAAGGGGTCCATAGATCAGCAAAGATCAGATATGGACAGGTACCCTTTTCTTAGAGGTTTTGAGGATGTATTTTCGGATGAGCTACTAGGATTACCTCCTAAAGATCTTTTGATTTTTCTATAGATATAATTCCAGGATCAAAACCTATATCTAAAGCTCCATATAGAATGACCACAACTAAATTAATGGATCTAAAGGCTCAATTGCAAGATTTGTTGGAAAAAGGACTGATAAGGCCCAGTGTGTCACCTTGGGGAGCACTAGTAATATTTGTGAAAAAGAAAGGTGGTACATTGTGGTTATGCATAGATTACCGTGTGTTGAATAAAGCAACAATAAAGAACAAATACCCATTGCCTTGCATTGATGATCTTTTCAATCAAATGAGAGGAGCAACTGTGTTTTCAAAGATCGATCTTCGATCTGGGTACCATCAATTGCGAATAAAAGATGAGGATATCTAAAAAACAACCTTCAAAATGAGATATGGGCATTATGAGTTCATTGTCCTACCCTTTGGATTAACAAATGCACCTGCAACATTCATGAACTTAATGAACAGTGTGTTCAGGGATTGTTTGGACAAGTTTGTCCTAATTTTTCTTGATGACATCTTAATCTACTCTAATAATGAGGAGGAACACCTTCAACATTTAAGGATTGTTCTTCAAAGGTTGAGAGAGCATAAACTGTATGGCAAGCTCTCCAAGTGTACTTTCTTTCAAAAGGAAGTGCAGTATTTGGGCCATATAATTTTAGCTAAGGGAATAGCTGTGGCTCCAACCAAGATTAAAGCCATATTGGAATGGCCTGTACCAAGGAATGTTCATGAGGTCCAAAGTTTCATGGGCCTAGTAGGATACTACATATAATTTGTGAAAAACTTTTCAAAAATTGCTTATCCTATCACTTTTTTAAGAGAAAAGGTAAGAGGTTTGATTGGTCAGACAGGTGCTAGGAGGCATTTAGGACCAACTGAAAGACAAGTTGACTTCAACACCAATCTTGAAGGTAACTGACCTGGAAGGTCATTTTGTAGTCATTACTGATGCCTTAGGGGAAGGCGTAGGTGGTGTACTAGTTCAGGATGGACAAATTATTGCTTATGAATCCAAGAAACTGAACACTTATGAACAAAACTATGCCCCTCATGATTTGGAACTAGCAGCAGTTATTCATGCTCTACAAATGTGGAGACACTACTTGCTTGGAAAACCCTTTGAACTAAAAACAAACCATCAAGGGCTCAAATATCTGTTCACCCAACCACATTTGAATGCTCACCAAAGAAGGTGGTTAGAGCTAATTTTTTATTATGATTTTGAGATTAATAATATTCAAGGCAAGGAAAACCGAGTTGCAGATGCCTTAAGTAGGAGAAGACATATCTCCTCAATGGTCTCCATACATTCTAAATTTAAGAATTAGGCGTTACAAAAGTTTAAGGGAGATGAGTTTTATGAGCAAGTAAAACAGGCCCTTTTGGAGAATCCCCAAAATCTGAAATATGATGGATTTTACCTTGAACCAGCTGGGTTATTTAGGTATAAAGGAAGGATGTATGTTCCAAACTTTGAGGAGTTGAGGAATATGGTGTGGAAAGAGGTTCATTCTGCACCTTATTCTGGACATCCTGGAGTAACAAAGTTAATAGCTGATGTGAAACCCTTATACTTTTGGAAGGGAATGAAGAGGGATGCTGCAAGAATTGTAGCTGCATGTCTAGAATGTCAGAAGGTGAAGGCGGAACACCATCACTCGACAAAACTTTTATTCCCTCATGAAATTCTAGAATAGAAATGGCAAATCAGAAGCATGGACTTTGTGCAAGGACTTCCTATGTCAAGGAACTGATACAGTGTTATTCTGGCTATGGTGGATAGACTCACCAAAGCAACACATTTTATACTTGGGAATTTGACAGATGGGGTACCGTCATAGCCTGTAAATTTGTATAAGAAATTTTTTGATTGCATGGTATTCCTGAGAAGATTATCTCAGATAGGGATGCCCATATGACATCAAGGTTTTGTCAAACCTTATTTTCTTCACTTGGGACCTAGTTGAATATAAGCTCTACTTATCATCCTAATATAGATGGCCAAACTGAAAGGGTAAACCAAGTGTTGGAAGATTTATTAAGAATGTATTGCATGGACCAGCAATACAAATGGGAAGATTATCTTCCTCTGGTGGAATTCACCTATAATAATTCCTATCATTTTGTTATTAAGATGGCTCCATTTGAAGCATTATATGGATAAAAGTGATGAACCCCTATAAGCTATGATAAGCTAGAAGATAGGGTTAGCCTTGGTAAAAAATGCTATCAGAAATGGAAGAGCAAGTCCATCTGATTACGAAAAGGCTAGCAGAAGCTAGTGATAAGCAGAAGAGTTATGCCAATGCTAAACGCACGGCAAGGCATTTCTCAGTGGGAGAAAAAGTCCTAAGGGTGAAACCTCAAAAGAGTTCCATTAAGTTTGGAAAGACATCCAAACTGGCTCCTAGATATGTGGATCCCTTTGAAGTTCTCGAAGAAGTCAACCCAGTTGCATATAGGATTGCTCTATCGCCAGCTCTTGCCATGATGCATAATATTTTTCATGTTTCCTATTTGGAAAAGTTTATTTCTAGAGATAATCATATTCCTATTCTTGATTGGAATGCTATACAGGTGAAGGACCTAGGGGTGGTAGTGATCGAGCCCATCAAGGTGCTCGAAATGCATGAGCTGCACTTACATAATAAAGAGATAACTCAATGCAAGGTCTAGTTGGACTAGTATGCAGAAGAGAATGGCACATGGGAAAACTATGAGGATATTTATGCGAGATTTCCCCATCTGTTTTGAAAAGAATTTTTATTATGCTAAAATAATACTTTTCTTTATTATGTTGGTTTGATTTGAAGACATTTAATCATCGGGACGATGATTCAAGTATGGGAATATATGTTACATCCCCAACTTATGATTTAGTTTAATCTTGTGTTTATGTGGTAAACATGATAATTAGTCATAGTTTAATGATTTGATGTTTGTGGAAAATATCAAGTAGAATCATTGATTATATGAATATTGATTAATGTTTAGCTTAAACATGTGTTTAAATGATGATAAGATTATTTAATTATAATTATTTACGAATCATATGATGATACACTAATCATGGTTATATGGTTGTGAGTGTAATTAGGAAAAGAATCTTCCTCCAAGGACGGAAGGAGAGCATCATCCGGGAGGAGGAGATAGATGTTGGGAAAAGGTCAAATTCCCATCTAAGTATTGAGATTAAAATTTTGTGAACTCATGCAAACATAGGGTGAGTTTAAGTCATTTCCCTGTTTAAGTCATTTTTGAATTCAAACAATGTTGAATTAACAATTTTTCTAGGGTCTCTCGAAGTCATCTTCGTTGTTTCAACTTGATAATGTTTTCAAAACATTTTTACAGTTGATAGTAAACCTGGTTATTTGTCAAAGTCTTCCTTTTCACGTATCTATCTCTTTATATTTTGTGATTATAGTAAATTATTTTGATTATGGTTGAAATAAGGCAAAGAGTTGGAGAGAACTAGACCCCATATTCACATATTGGTGATACTACCTTGATGATATTACTTTATTAATAGTTAAGTTATTGTGATATTGCCAAAACATCATTTTAGATGTAATTGATGTTGTATTTAAGCATAATTGCTTATCAATCCACTTATAGTGGTCGAGTATTATTATTATTTTTATATCAAGTTGAGAGCTCTTGTATCCATCACCTCATGACCCACAAAATGTGGAGTGAGTGGGGATTGTGGTGAGCTAAGCCAAGATAATCTTTTGTATTACTCCTGAATGGGGGGTAAGGCTCTTATGGAGCCAAGACTAAGCCTGTGAATTGGGGGCCATGCCAACTAACTCACCACCTTTTGTGCGAGGGTGGAGGGGATAGGAGAAGTGGAGAACCTTACATGCAAGGGAATCTTTGTGTGAGGGTTTTGAGAGTTAGAAAGGATATGTTTTGGTTTTATTCTTGTGAGTTGTTGATGGTTTTTGTCTCTCGTAGGGAAGTGCACAACCAAGAAGATTAAACACTAAAGCTCATAGAAGGAGCTGAGCCTTCTACATCGGTGTAGCACTTAACATCTTGCATCGACTGTGAGCTAATACACAGGTATGACTGTGTAATTTGGTCATGAGTATTTTGCATGTAAATGCTTCTATTTATAGGCCATTCGATAGCTAATCGATGGTCATAGTGAAATCTTATATTAGCTATGATTTTGTTAAGCCTACAGGCCACAAGCTCGTATTGTAATGATTTATTAATGATATCTTCTTTAAGTTGATGGGTTGTAATGGCCAAGAGCACATATAGTGCTTCTTGTTATAATGATAACATTGCATATGTATAAAAGTATTCATGGTCGACTACGTAGTAGTGCCATGCTCTCCATACGATGGATTTGAAGTCAAGACTGTCATGGCTTATCAAGTCAAAGTATTGAAATTAATGTGTTTCTTTATGTGTATCCTTCGTAAGAAAGATACAGTTTTGGTATGCTAGCTGAGAGCCTTGGCAACGACATTAGAAACTATGCATGCAGGCCGTGAGCCTTTGTTTCTCTTATAAGAGACTAAATTAATAGTAAGGCTGATGTCCTATTCTTAGTATAATGTAATAAAAATGTTGTTGGTCGAAGCTATCGACAACACCACACCGTGGTAGCCATAGAGGCACGTGGGTCATGGAATAATGCATTAGTTTTTCTATGTATATGACAATAAATCCATACCTTCGGGCATAGTCTTGACTAAGGAAGAGTATAAAGACTTTTAATATCCATAAAAGGATAACCTATGGTTCAAGATAACTATGTATATTTTGTATAAATTGAATGTCTACCTTGTGGGTCAAGGGAGAAAACCCTTAAATGAAAACATTATATGTTTTGTTTCTTTTTCAATGGCCATGATTCGTGATGAAGTGTAGTGTGGTAAGAACCCTTCCGAAACCATTGAGTAAAGGTGTATGTTCATCTTGACTACTTGAAACCTATAATGGTTTAAGTATAGTCGATGTGATATGGTGAAAACCCAAAACAAGGAAAGCCTAGAAAACTGACCAAGGTTGGTCACGTAAACTGAAACTATGAAATTGTAAAAGCAAACATGGGGAAAGGGGTGATGTGGAGACATAGAATCCCTACTACCAAACATCGTAAGATGAGTAATGATGCTCTCTTCAATTGAGTTAAAGTCCAAGATAGATGGACCTATGGGAGAAAGACGCATCTTTATCAAAACCTGGAAAGATGAAATTTTGAATGCTGTAGGATGAGACGACTTCAAAGTCTAGTCGAGGTGTGTAAACAAATCGACTACGTTCATTGTGAAACATTTATGTATGTAAATCTTTGGCCAAAGTAATGCATCCTTCTTTGCATGCATTAGTCGGTTCACTGTGCTCCAAATGAGATAATGTTTCTAGTAGTGTCATACATACATAGTTAGAGTGGATCTATAGTTGTATGACTGTGAGACATTATGAAGGACACAACACAAGATACGCAGATGGCAAACCTAATAGTTCCTTATATCTATACTCTCTATGAAGGGTAGGGTCACTTCCAGGTAGGAAGTTGTGCGGGGGACCGCCAGTCTATGGTTGGAGGAAAAGCACTCGGCTGATGCTCTCCTTCCCAAGCAAAAGACAAGCTGAGACTTATGAAGACATATCTCAAAGTTCTAGATACATTGCATTCATTATATGACTTGATAGTCAGTTATTATGTATATTTTTATATATGATGTCATGAGCATATCTTTGTACATGTAAAGTGAAGGTTATTCACTAGTAAGTTATCCATATATGTTATAAATCTAAATTTTGAAATGCTTAGAAAAGAATAGCATGTTTAATTTTCATGATGTTATTGAATCATTCTTGCTTAACTGTGATTATGTTAATCATGATGTATTCTTAACTTTAAATAAGATGAAAAAAATGGTTGATTATGGGTAATGTGAAATGTCATGTTACAGACATGGATCAATGGGCTTCTATGGAATGGTTGGAAGCTTGCCACCCTATAGCAATTGATCTATTATTTCCTTCATTATCCTGGCTACTTCCTCCTGCTGGTCCATATGGCTTGTTAAATATTTAATCCTAGTCATTTGGGGTGGAATTAATGTTGATGAAGTCATCTATAATGATGGACTACAAATATGAATCTCCTCCCTGGTCCCTACTTCCCTTGGTGGTGATATTGGAGGGTCGCCCAATTTGCAGTAGAAAATTCAACTAATAGTTGGACAAGTTCATTAATTGTCCTCTAAATATTTTAGAAGGTACAACTCCCTTTGTATGATGAGGTTTTATATTTTCTTGTTTTGACTTGAAAGTGGCAAAAGGAGGTTTTCTACAACTATAAAATTGTAATAAAAAGCCACAATACACACTATTCTACAAGCAAGAATTTAACTCATAATAATTGAAATCACCAAACTCTTTTTCCAGACACACAAATGGAAGGAGACTAATGAATGAACCACAACAATTGAATCATCAGTTTTGCATCAGATTCTAAGATAAGAAAGAAGATACTTTGATGACAATGCAATTATAAAGGAAGCAAGTTATCAATATTTCACACAAAGAAATGTAGATATCATATATTTAATACACCATAAATCCAACATATGAAGAATAAATGACAATACATGTAGAGATAATAGACCCACTGTCAATGTTCCCTTGTATTAATGAATTATGCAGAGCAAAATACTCTATTCTCCCCAAAATAACACTATATTTATTGTATAAAATATTTCCCTTTCTTCCTAAGATTAAAACGCAATATCAAATGATTTATTCATGAAAAGAAACTCCACCAAAAAGTTTTGAACTCTCTTTTACTCATACATTATATAGTAAAAGTGTGGGAACCAACTTTTTCCCATATAATTGTCCTATACAACTAACAATTAAAATATAATAAAGTTTCTTAAAACATAATGAGACATACTCTCGAATAATAACATGTCTTTAACAAGAGCTAAAAGAAACATAAAAGACTAAAGAAACTTTCAAGAAGACACGTCTTTGTCTTCATCATCCACTGCATCTGAACTAGTTCGCTCTCCATGAAAAACTTGTTCATCAGCACTAGATTTCTCTGCTTGACCCCTTGTTCTTTGAGAAGCATCCAATTTGTCTTGGAGAACTTTGAATTTATTTAGGATAATGATTATACCCTTAGCATTAGGAATGCTGGTAATCATCAATCGTGTATTTCACATCTACAACACGTTGCTGGCTTCCTCATATTTCCTTTGCATATCCACCACATCCTTCTTGAAATTCATCAAATAAGCAACCACATTGTTTTACCTTTCCATGGAATTACTAGTTTTATCTTCTTTAATTTTTAACTTCTCAAATGACAGGTCCTTGAAGGCTTGTTTGACAACAACAACATTTAGCAGATTGGTTTCAGTCTCGTCATAAATATCCACTCCCAAAGAAACATAGGAACTCCTGAGATCAAGTAAGTAAGATCTATTCCTCTTAGCAAGATTTTTTCAAATCATTTAAACACTGTTTCACCATGCTTAGTTTTCATTCCACTGCATTTAGCCATTTGATTGATTCATTCTCCTCAGGATTGTCTATAATATGCTCTATGACCAAGGCACTGGAATCATTTTTTACCATAGCTATCAGTCCATTTCTAACCACATTCAACATAGCCTCCTCTTTCTTAATCACCTTCAAATCATTCAAAATCTCACTTTGTTTATTAGATATCTTAGTATACAAAAGAATGGTGTCATAAATAAAAAGGAGTCCATCTACAGTAAGCTTTTCCACCCATTCTTCCACTACTTTACCTAGAAATTTGTATCTATTAATTTGATCAATAACTTCATTACTCACCTTTAGGAATGTCTATAGTAGCATCTATGGGTTGTAATGTAGTATCAACAATAGGTTTGATATAAGAAGTCAAAATGTTCACCTGATCTTCCAGTATTTTATTTTCCTTTTCTCTTTCCTCTAACTTGGTAGCCAAAATTTCCACAGAAAGTTTAGCATTATGTATGTCTCCATGAATAGAAGGTAGTCCCAAATGCACTGTGCTAACATGGAAATCATCCATAGACACATCCTTTATTTCTTTTTCTACCATTGGTTTAGTGATTTACACATATTGATTTTTGGAAACAAGGTCAACCATCCACCTTGACATTCTTTTGGCTTTCTTGGAGGTTGGTTCAAGCTTTAGCAACCTTGCAACTGCATCAAATTCTATATCAATAATTTGAGAGTACCTCTTCTTGTTTCCAACCTTAGTCTTCAACCAAGTAGGAGTGGACAACAGTGAGCAATCACCTAAAGCAGCATGAGGTACAAATTATCTATTTTAGGGGTACTATCTACTCCTTTTGTTGTTGAGGAGGAGTCCGAAACATTCCATCTAGAGAACTAGGAGGAGGATTTGTATCTTGATTTGGAGGAGGTGTTGTCTCTTCATCCTCTTCATCTTGCAACACTTGTTTTTGTTCTGATAGCTTGAAACCTGAGGGTTTAGACACTCATTGGTTTTCAACTTCTTTTTAAGAGGCTAGCTACCCCTTTCACGATGCCCTTTCAAATATGCATTCTTCTAAGGCTTATCTCCACCATTACCCCAATTTGTGACTAGATATTGTAAATTGGTATCTCGGGTAGTGATAGGTGTACTTGGGTTGGAAGTACTTGCATAAACTTGTTGTTCGTCCATGATTTATTCCTTATGAGAAGGAGAACCTGCACCATCACCATTCACCTTAGATATTAGCCATTGTTGGCTTCTATTAAACATAAAATAATATCTAGTTGTAATATCTGTAACTTCATCTAGATAGTCCAGTCAATATTAGGTAAGGGTTTAGAATTCTCAATAGAAAAAGCAGGGTCAATCAAATTAGTGTAGTCATCCACTAGGTTAGAAAGATCCCAACCAAGCTTATAAATTCTCATTTGGTCCAAGTTTAACCTTAACTAATCTCTTCTCCTTACTTCATGTTCATCTACACAGTCAACCCAAAAATCCTCCAAATGAGGTCTATGTTCTCTCAACATAGGAAAATAGAGATTTTTCTTCACAAAATCCTTGTTATTAAAGAAACTCCTAGAGTTGAATGATGACAAGTGAAGCTTGGAAAGGAGCCAATCTACATTCTTAGCATTCTTAGGTTTGGTGCATGTGTAATGAGTCAGCTTCATGGAGTATCACATTTTCTTGGAATCATAATATCTTTTGCCAACAAGGATAATTAGAGGCATACTAAGGTAGCTTTAGAGGAGGAAATTCAAAGCCACCTATTCTTATATATGTAAATTTATCAAATTGAATGAAATAGCTTCCAAACTACATCACCCAATTGGCTACCTCAATGGAGATTCTGACCTTAGGGTTTTCGTAAATTCTCCACCATTAGCATAAGGAAAGCAACATTGACTCTCTTGTAATCCTTATTACATTTCTCTTCTTGTAATTGGGGAAAATAATCTTATACCTGGGTGTCTAGAGGCATGGGGCCAACTATGTTCAACCTCGACCAAACCTATTGGGTTGTAGCTAACAAATAAATGAAATAAGAGCACATGTTGAATTTGTTGCCTCTAGATTGGAAATTGACCAATTGGTCATGCAAGTGCTCATTAATTATTTGGAACCAGTCTATATACTACTTCCTAGTATAAATGACAAGAATGAATTGACACATCCACTGAGAAAATTCATTACAACCTTCACTCTCCACCACTCTGTACAACAATTTGATAATGTCTGAAATATCATCCTTAAACAAGGCTTTGACTAGATTCTTGGGCAACTATGACCCACCCTTTTTTTCTTTCTTGAGCCATGTAGTGGCAATGGCATCTTTACACATTTTCTTGCCATCAAGAAAGAAATTCCAACATTTTTCTTATGAAACTTTGGCATATTCATCACGCATTGGCAAACCCAATCTATCATTAATAGCATCAATGTTTATATGTAAGATTATCTCACCACTAACTATCCTGATCTCTCAAGATTTAGCATGATAATTATGAATGTAATCCATGATTAGGTCTATACATTGAACCGCTGGGGCAAACCACCCGCCAGTGCCAACCCACTGTCTAAAGTCTTCCAAGCGATGGGTGTTCATAGATTGGCATTCACTCTAGCCCAAAACTCCTTGAGGTCAATGTGACCTAAATCGGTATCCTTCACCCCCGACAACTCATTCTCAATTATGAAAGAGATATCCAACTCTTGATATTTATATTTCATCTTGACAAACCCAAGTAACCAATGTATAAGGCCATTGACAACGATGAAGACCAAGGATTTTAGATTTGACGAAAGGAAGCTATGGTTAAAGGTTGGAAGAAACGAGGCTTCACAAGTCATGAAAGGTAAAGGAAACTACAATGTACACCACCCACTACTAGCTAACAATAAATTTCAACTGGAAAGAAGAAAAGGTAGTGCACTCACCTTGGATGTGATGCTTATGGGAAGGAAGTAGCTAAACTAACTGCGGTTTGGATCCTAATCACGTTCTCAACAAAAAATGTGAAATATGTGTTAAGAAAAGCTTAATTATAAGGTGAATAAAGTGGGGATAGGGTTACATTAAATGTTCCATCATAATAAATGTTGCCACAACTCAATATGGCTAAACACTTCGTCAGGACATTTAACTTTCCATGATCCATTTATTTTACCAAATGCTTTGTCAGAAAAATTGACCATATCAGAACTTAGCCATCGACAAACTTTCCACTTCACAAACTGCATTTCAAACTTATTGTGTACATATAGGAAAAAAGTTAATTTCACAAACTTGCTCTCTTTCTGATTGTATATATTCACTGCTTTACAACAATTTCATGATTTACTGAACCATGTGTTTCTCTGATAAACTTTGCAAGAGATGAAAGTTTATAATAATAGTAAACAAAATGTTTTTTTCACAAACATTTGAGCAAAGCCAAGACCAAACAAGATTTCTCCTTTATTGGTGAAAAAGACTTGATAGGAACCAAATACAAGTTATCGAGTTATCAGGTTATTGGCAAAAATAAAACTCAAGAACTAAAGACCAATAAGGAATCATGAGTTAAGTTCGTGAAAGACGAAGAAAGCTGATAAAAGAAAATTGACAAAGAAGTGAAAAGACACCAACCAAGGGGAGGTTATCAGGAAAGTTGGAGGTTTGCTCACTCAAATTTTTACCAATAAAGTTCGTGAACTTAGAAAATTTTCGACAAGGTTCGTTGACTGAAGATTCTCCTAATAACATAGAAAAGAAATCCAAGTTCAAGAAAACACAACAATGCCAATAACAAAGGAGAGTAAAAAAAGACTTCAAAACTTTAAGTTCAAGAAAAGGAAATTTTTGTTGATAAAGGAGGAAAATGACTTAGACTTGGGGACACAATGCAAGGACATAGAGGGAAGACTAAGATAGACCAAATTTGAGTTGGATAAGGTCAAAGATCAAAATTTGGGGTAACATTGTTGTAGCTATAGATTGAGATGGATGTATAGTTTGCAGTGGAGTCTCTAGAGATACTCCCCTTGAAGCGGCTGCATAAGTCTATGAATCCCTTTTAAATGCTTCAACCAAGTATATAGCAAGAATGGTTTTTATCTTTTTTCTTTGCAACTGGGGTTGCTCTTCCTTTACTTGTTCTTCCTCGAGGCCTACACTCAAATAATGAAGTGTAATTAGAGGATCACTTAATTTTTTCATCTTCTTATCTCCTTCCTTCTTATAAACCTAAGGTACTTTCCCCTTATCCTTATTTAGTACCTCCACCTCAATTGTTGTTGGGATAACTACTATTGGTATTGTTGATGGTGCAGTGGCAATGGTCACTACGGGGGTAGTTCATGTTGAGAACTCCCCTATCTTTTTTTCTTCTTATTGTTGTGGGAAGAGCCCAATGTAGCTTTCTTTTGTTCTATCTAAGATAAACTAAAGTCTATTACCTTTTGGATAACCTCATCCAAAGAGTTATTCTCTTCACTTTTCCAATCCATCTCCAGTATTGGAAGGTTGTAGGCTTTCTTGATATCATAAATAGGGTTCAAGACATTTCCATCATCAGACAAGTCAGAGGGGACCTTGGGACCAATGTTAAATGCTCTTATTTAAAACCTTATGGGCCTAGAGTAGCTCCTCTTCCTAACCTCATGCTCATCCTGATAGTTAGCCCAAAATTCTTCAAGTACATGGACATGTTTGTGGCTGGAACCAACAAGCTTCTAAACCTTGACCATGGGGTCAAAGTTCCTTCTAATGTCATATATTTTCACATTCAAGGTAGCTAGCTCTTCATTTGAGGCCTTAGCATTCACCAAATTTGAGCATGTATAGTATCCCAATATTATAGGGAATTGTATCCCCGTCATGTGCTTATCTAAAAGTTTCTTGTGTACTTCTGAGATTTGTCTTTAGAACTCTAACAAAATCATTTTGTCAATAGAATATCTTGTAAGGAGATAATGACTCCCTCTAAATCTAGATAATCTCATGTATGTTGATCTAGAAAATTGAATGAACGAATTGCCCTGGATGGAAACTAATTTTATGGCATCAATTGACATTTTGTTGGTCATGTCTCCTTCCACCTTTCTAATCACATAAAATAAGAAGGCAACATTCACCCTCTTGAAGTGTGTTTGTGCCTACTTGAACTTTAATTGTGGGTAGTGTTCTCACACCTTGTTTATATTCTCACCTTCTCCCATATCCCCTACTTTGTGTAATCCAAAGAATATGGCTTGCTTGGCCATGAGGGACACAATATATGAAGTCATATAAAACTGCTTAGTGGTTGACACAAACGTGAGCTACTTGTGAATATTGTCACTAATAATTTGGGTTGTGAATGAATTGTGTGTTTTCTAGGACAATAGAAATATACTGGTACATCCAAGTGCTATAATCCTTAGCACTTTCCTTCCCCATCACCTTGTTCGACAAAGTGACCATGTCATTTATGTCCACGTGGAAGTCTGCCCTGGTCAACTTCTTTGGCACCTTTGACCATGCTCTTCTAGTTTGGGAGAACTACAGTTTATTTAAATTCTTAATGTTACCCATTGTATCATTCTAATACGAGGTTGTGGTTGATTCCTCTGTAATGTACACCATTTTCATGTGATATGGGCTATTGAAAGTGAACAAAATTATATCAACTATCAAGTCTAGTAGGGTGTTTCATGCAATGTCCATGATCTTTCTTGTTCCTAGACAAGCCATAATAAATTCTAGGCACTGCATTGAAGATGGTAAGCCTCTTGCTTGAGCAAGCCCCGAGTTCACCAATACTCTTTCCTTGTTTGTGGGGTAACTCCATATATTCTCTCTTTGAAATCCTAGACGTCCATATGTCCTAGGTCAATGTATGTGACCATTTGCAAGGTAGATCCAATTTGGTGGGCTTGGTCACCTCTTGGAACTCATACTTCATGTTTAGTGGTAATTTTATAGTCATTAATACCCTACAAGATCATAAAAATCCATAATAAGCAAATATGATTCATAAAGATCATCAAATTCATGAAAGTTGAAGTATTCTATATTTATGTGGGTTTGTGAGGTCCAAAGGGACATAGGGACTTGGGACCAAGTCTTGGAGTGCATGTGGGGTCTGCAAGTCCATAGGGATATGTTTGTTTAATGTAATTTGGGTGGAACATGAAGTAGTGGAAGTCTTAGGGACATTAAGACATGGTGCAAAGGGATGAAGTACCTCTTTAGCCTGCATTCCTGCAAGTTTTACTTTACAAGTTTGTGGACAATAGAAGAACATTGAGAATAGGAACTAGTACCAAAATGATAAGGCCCCTCCAGATTCAACATTCCCACTATTTTTACTTTATGGGTTTGTGGGGATCAAAGGGACATGGGGGTCATATACCATTTAAAGGTCTATGACGACAATGGAATCCTACAAACACATGAAACTTAAGAACCACACAAAATTAATGAAATTGATAGAATCCATACTACTTTTGACACCTTTTGTACTATTCAATCATTTAAGGATGTGTTAAAACACCCTATGGGGATCTAGGCCCAAAAACCCAAATGGAAATTTGAACCTAGTGGCCAACCCTAGGTTTTGAAACTCAAAGATCGCACTTAAATTTAGATAAAATCTAATTGCATCTCTTTTAAATATAAAGGACCACTCTAGATTAGACTTCAAACACAAAATCAAAAGGAAGATATAAAATCCAACCTAAAAAATGATCAAAATGATGAACACACTGTTTAGGTAGAAAAGGAGTGATCTAGCCTAAGGAGTTAAACTAGGTCAAACCCTCTTCTACAAACATTAGGCCACAAACAGATCCTGGCTTCTACCTAAGAAGGAGAGCCAAACTACAGGTGTTCTACCCTTTTGTTGTATATAGATGGATCAACCAAGTTCAACCAAGATCAAGCAAGCAAGCTAGGACAAATGGTCAAACTCTAGAAGATAAAGATTGGACTATAATTACCTATCGGATACAAAAAGTACAAGGATCAAGAATAATTCAGAACCCAAATTTTATAATAGAAATACCCAAGACCAGGGCACTTGGGCGTCCTAAGCCTTTTCTAGAGTTTTGTAGAATCTTGGATATTGCTAGACCTATACCTACCTACTCCGCCTTCTTCCTAGAGATCAGCTCTAGAAACATGTTTCTCCGACCTGCACATAAGGAAAGAGGAAAAGGTTGTGATGTGTGTAACGACTTAACTTAGTCAAACCCCATGCTGGTGTTCCCACCTTCCACTACAATGATTATTAGATCCAAGAGTATGTGCCCTAGGTGAGCAGAGGCTAGATTTGTAATAATATGATAGAAATATGAATGATAATGATGATGATGATTACCACAAGAGATATAACCCTAGTTGATGAAGATGCCTCAAGATCTCACACCAACAAATGAGAGTGATGAAGAAGGCTTGCAACTCCCTTCAAGACCTGCAGACAAACTCTAATAGCATCCATAAGTAGATAACATTCAAAATCATGAAGAACACTTTAGCATAGAGCACAATATGAGAGCAAACTTGACATTATTCTCCTAGGTACCATCTAGTGTATAAAATGAAATACAAAACTCCTTTAAATATGCATTCTCACTCACGACAAATAAAACTGATGAAGGGGGTAAATCATAAAACACACAACAACAAAAATTACACACAGAAAATAGAACTTTCTTTATTGATTTGGACAACTTATTACATTATAGAAGCTCAAATACAATCAGAGGAATCAACCCTCCACAGGCTGACATATTACAACTTCCTCTCACAAGACTCTGGAATCATCTGCCATCTGTAACCCTAAATCTACTAGGGTTTCTATTTTCCCACCTATTCTTGACTCTACACTTTCCCCCTTAACTCTACTACTGCCAAGGGTTCCCAAAATAGTCATAAATAGTACTTTTTGGCGGCCTCCAGCTAAATTTCAAAATTTGCAACTCCCTCCAAAAGTAGGTCAACTTCCAGGAAGCATAACTTTTGATCCGGGTGTCCGATTGATGAACCGTTTTAAGTGCCAGAAAGCTCATGATGTGAACTATCACACCAGGAATCTATAAATAGATTTTTGTCAACTTTTTGGGATGTTATGGGATGTTTTAGTGCCTCATATCTTGTTTCAAAAATTTTTAGGGGCTTTTCAGAAAACAAAAACTTTACTATCTTTTTGCTCACAAATGATCTTTGTCTGATTCCTTTGCCAAAGGTCTTATATTTTAGTTATGAAGCTTTCTATACATTTTCATTTCAATCCATTCCCAAATGCAAACTTTCCTAAAATGGTAGTTACACTTTCCAAAACTGGCAGTTTGCTATTTTTAGCAATTTTGAAAAACTGAAAGTCCTACATCATTATTTAGGAGATTATGGAACCAGAAACACTAATTATGGAAAGAAATGAAAACAACTACAATAATTTTGAATCAACTTATTTTTGGGTGATGTAAGATTGCCCTTACACCATTGGATGCTCCTACAGCAGACACCCATGGTAATTTGAGAAGTGACCCTGTCACAACTCAGGTGTTTGTTTGAGGAAAACCCAAATAGTCAACCTCTAACTTAGACAGCCAAGAAGAATCTTCGACATGCCTTCCTTTCCATTTCACCAGATATTCTTCATATTACCTGTTCTGAGTACTTCTTCCCACACAGCTATCCAAGATCTCTTCTATCTCCTCCATTGAAGTAGATGCCAGAATACTCCACTGTTCTTCTGTTGGTCCATCCTTTGTGCCACCTTCATGATAGTCTATTAAATCAGCAATGTTGAACACTGGGGAAATATTGATCCCACTCGGCAGCTCTACCTCATATGCATTTCCTAAATCATGCTTCTTTAGGATTCTGCACGATCCAAATTTCTTCATTTTCAACTTATTGTATGTTCCAATTGGGAACCTTTCTTTTCTCAAGTGAACCATGACTTCATCTCCTACCTGGAACTCCTTATATCTCCTCTTCTGATCTTCCTTAGCCTTGTACTGAATATTCATCTTATTAATGTGCTTTCTCACCTCTTCATGCAAATTCTTCAGATGTTTTGTAAATTCTTCAACTTCAGCACTTGTCTTTTCTCCTTTGTCTAGCTTCCTTAACTCAAAAGCATTTCTTGGGCTATTGCCATATACAATTTGGAATGGTGATTTACCAGTACTCCTATTGACAGAATTGTTGTAAGCAAATTCTGGCTGTGGTAAAATCAAATCCCATCCCTTGGGCTTATCTCCTACTAAGCATCGTAGTAGGTTACCCAAACTCCTATTCACCACTTTGGTCTGTCCATCAGTCTGTGGATGGTGTGCAGAACTAAACTTCAAATTTGTCTTCAACTTCTTCCGCAATGTGCTCCAGAAATAACCAACAAACTTGGTATCTCGATCTGAAACTATGCTCTTTGGTAGACCATGTAATCTCACCTCCTCCCTAAGAAATAACTTTGCAATATGAACAACATCATTAGTCTTCTTGCAAGGAATAAAATGCGCCATCTTCGAGAATCTGTCCACCACCACAAAAATGGAATCATGTCCTCTCCGTGTCCTTGGTAAACCAAGAATAAAATCCATATTGATATCATCCCATGGCTTCTCTGGTACAGGTAATGGCTGATATAGCCCTATATTCTGACTTGTTCCTTTTTCCATCTAACACACTCTACAACTGTGCACAAATTTCCTCACATCATGCTGCAACTATGCACAAATTTCCTCACATCCTGCTGTAACTGTGGCCAATATTAATTTTCACCAACAATAGCAATGGTCTTATCTTGACCAAAGTGTCCAGCCAATCCTCCACTATGCTTCTCCTTAATCAGGTTCTCTCTCATGGAACTCCTTGGAATACACAACTGGCTTCCTCTAAACAACATGCCATCCTGGATTATGAAATCCAACCATTTTGTCCTCTCCAAAGTAACAGGTTCCAAACAAGCTTTCCAGGCCTCTGCAAAATCTAGATCTTCAAGATACAAACTTTTGAGCTCATCGAACCCAACAACCTCTATCTTCATTTCTGTCAACAAATTTTACCTTCTACTCAAGGCATCTGCAACTCTGTTGGACTTCCTACTCCTATGCTTCAAAACAAAAGTATAGCTCTGCAAAAACTCAACCTATTTTAAGTGCTTCTGGTTCAACTTTCCTTGACTATTAAGATACTGCAAAGCCTGATGATCAGTATATAAAACAAACTCCTTTGGCAACAAATAATGCCTCCATTTCTTCAAAGCCTGAACTATTGCATAAAACTCCTGATCATAAACATAATACTTTTTCTTGGCATCATTAAGCTTCTCACTAAAATAGGCAATGGGCTTACCTTCTTGGCTCAAAACAACTCCTATAGCACTGCCACTAGCATCACAATCTACCTGAAATACCTTATTGAAATCTGGAAGTGCCAAAATAGGTTGCTCTGTGACTTTCTGCTTTAATGTATCAAAGCTTTTATTTGCTCCTTTAGTCCATCTAAACTCTTTTCCATCCCCTCTCATTGTCTCAGTTAGGGGTGCACAAATGCTACTAAAATTCCTAATAAACTTTCTGTAAAAACTTGCCAAACCATGAAAAGATCTTACCTCAGAAGCACTCCTTGGTGTAGGCCATTCAATGATAGCCCTCACCTTCTCTGGGTCCATCTTAAGACCTTCCTCTGAGACAACAAATCCTAGGTATACAAACTCCTTCTTTGCAAAACTACATTTCTTTAGATTAATTAGCAACTTCTCCTCCCTTAGCTTCTCTAAAACTCTTATGATATGCATCAAATGCTCATCCCAAGTCTTACTGAAAATCAAAATATCATCCAAATAAATAATAACAAAACTTCCCAAAAATTATTTCAGTACCTCGTTCATGAGCCGCACGAATGTGCTGGGTGCATTGGTTAGCCCAAATGTCATGACTAAACACTCATACAAACCCTCCTTTGTCTTGAAGGCTATCTTCCATTCATCTCCTTCTCTGATTCGGATCTAGTGATACCCACTCTTCAGGTCAATCTTCATGAAGTACTTGGCTCCACTCAAACAATCCATTATGTCATCCATCCTTGGCAATGTAAATATGTACTTGATCATGATCTTATTTATGGCTCGAGAATCTGTACACATTCTCCACTCTCCATCTTTCTTTGGTGCTAGTACTGCAGGTACGGCACATGGACTCAGGCTCTCCCTTATCAGTCCCTTCCTTAACATCTCATGAACTTGTCTGTTCAACTCTTCATTCTCTACTGGAGTCATTTTGTGGGCTGCCTTATTTGGTAAACTGGCTCCTGGTATCAAATCCATTTGATGACTTATCTTCCTAATTGGTGGTAAACCTTTTGGTACATTATCAGAGATAATATCCTAAAATTCTTCCAACATATTTGAAACTTCTGCTGGTACATCTTCACATTTCTCTTGACTAATTTTAGGAATCAATGCAAAGTAATGACGCTCATGCTTCATACCCTTCAAAAATTTCCTACCATCTACCAAACAAATTCTGGCAGTACTACATACCTTTTCTTCCACCTCCTTCAAGGGCTTCAACTTATGACAAACTCCATCCTTTGATAGGGAACATGTGTTTGCACGGCCATCATGGACAACGCTCCTATCATATTGACATAGCCTCCCCAACAACATATGAAATGCATCCATCGGTATGATATCACACAACACCTCATCATGGTAGTCCCCAATCTTGAACTTCACTAAACACTGCTCATTGACCAAAGCTCTGTGGTCCTTCTACAACCATGCAATCTGATATGCATGTGGATGCTTTCTCCTTGTTAACCATCTCCTCTAAAACAAGATTTTTAGTACTTCCACTATCTATAATAATGTCACAACACTTACCTTCACATTTGCACCTTGTGCGGAATAAACTCTTCCTCTAATTGGGTTCTTTCTCCTCATTCAACAAAGTTCTTTTGACAACTAGGGTTTCTCCCCTTTCAGCATCTTCAGAACGCTCAGACTACGCATCTTCATCTACATGTGCAACTTGTGCATTACCTTCAGGTCTTCTATTTGTCCTTCCTTGATGTTGCGGACACTTGTATGCTCGATGTCCTTCTTCTCCACATTGGAAATAGGTTCCTCTGAAACCTCCTCTTCCAGGTCCTTGCCCAGGTTGGCATCTTCCTCTTCCTCTTCACTCACCATTGTTCTGGTCACGAGGGCGGTAGGCATTATCCCCTCTCTGATTTCGACTGGTGCCAGCTTTTTCATGTTGGAATTGGATAGGACAACTGAGAGGGGGGGGTGAATCAGTTGTCCCAAAATATAAACTTTTCTTTCTTTTAATCTTCTTTCACAATTTGTAAATTGATTAATGATGTAAACATTAAAGCATGGAACAACATCACATAAGCAGAAACATAATCAACACATTTGACACCAAGATTTTTGACGTGGAAACCCGGTTAAGGGAAAAACCACGGTGTGTGTTAGCCCACAAGATTCGTACCCTGTTAAAAGTACTTAAAAAAGAATGAGAAGGCACTTGCCTTCAGGCTTACTACCCAGAGCTCACTGCTCAAAAGAGAGGCTCACTGCCTACAAGAAATTTAAGTTTAACACAGAAAGATTTAACTAAGAAATAGCATCTACTTCATGCCTGGTTCAGTTTCATTGAATGCTAATAAACTTCTGCTCTGCCTCCAAACTCTTCTTCACTAACTCTTCATTCTACTCTACTTTTGTTCTTCTGCTCCTTCTCTCCTCTGCTCGGCTTTTGATCCTTTCTTTGGATTTATATTTTCGCATAAAGATGATTTTCCACAACTTATCAACAAATATTTATACACTTCATCAACCTTGGAATGAACATCAAGGTCGGCAACATCTGACTTAATGCGAATCCCTGAGCTAACGACCAAACATAACTTGGACTCAAATCTTCCTTGATCAACATGCCACGCTTCATAGAATTGCTCTTAGATCATCCGCAACATGCTTGAATCATCCAGTCAGCCAAGACTGGGAAGAATAGCAACACCAAGAAGAAAATATTTATTGACAAGCTCAAACCTCAATGTGGACCTCCAACATAGAAGTCACACGATCCAGAGATTTCCACAAGAACATTATATTCAACAAAAACATCCACACTCCTCCAAATCATCTGATTCACTTACATCTTCCTCCGGAACCTCAAGAACACTATCTGCCATGACTGTCACATTAGAAAGATTGCTTGCGGACCTCCAAACCACGAACCACTTGAATGGATGATACACACTGACTTCCCAAACCTGCCTCTAGATCCGCAGATCATCATTTTACGTTACCAGAGCAATCCAAACCACTTTTCTGTCACTTTGTCTCTCTTGAGTATTGCAGGAACCGGTTCTACTCAGATGGCCATAACTTCCTCAGATCTTAATGTGAACTTCTCAAATCATAACTGGAGCTTCTTCAGGTAAACCTCTAGTCATCCATATGGTCCGCATATATTGATTAACATTAATTTTCCCAATATTCTCAACAATCTGGTCTTCTATATAGACAACAAAATAGGATATAGTTGACACTAATGGCAACAAGGATATGTTGACATCAATAACAACACCACTTACACACATATTTGCAACAATCTCCCCCTTTGTCATTGATGGCAACATATGATGTAAAAAACTGAATTCACCATCAAGATAAGAATTTCTCCCCCTTTCTCTTGTCACACCTGCAACCACTTTCTTCACTGCTCCCTCTTTCACCAGCAACTACTTACTTCCAAGTTTTTCACGTGACTTCTCTCCCCCTTTGACATCAATGGCAAAGGGCGCATATTTGCAATCATCTCTCCCCAAACTGAATTTCAGAAATTGCATACTGACTACTCCCTCTGAGTAGCATCTCAACACCAATTTGGATCACAAGATATGATTGTGAATTCCACAAAACTTGGAGTACAAATACTTTCTATTGTTGTATACTCTACTACAACAGTAGACAGAGATATTGCCTCTGCTTTTTGCTCAACCAAGAAACCAAATTCTTTCCCAAGAGAAATGCACAACCACTAGAACTCTTCTTGTCATTGACACCTCCTGCCCAATCAACATCTTAGATCTGCACCCAGTTAAGAGTGTAGACAATAGTACCCATAGTCTCTCTCTAATAGGAATATGGAACATTTGCCTTCATCATCATGGTTCTAGCAGCCTTCTTGAAAGATCTGAATCATTCTAGGAGCAAATAACTGTCTTCTTATTCCATGCTTTTCACAAAATGCATTAAACTCATCAGAGGTAAACTCTCCACCATTGTCAGATCTCAGATGCTTTAACTTCACACCAATCTCATTCTCCACCTTAGCCTTGGAAATGTCAAGAGCCTCTAACTCCTTTCACAATAAAGTGACCCACACCATCCGATAGTACTCAATCAATAGTATCAAGTATTACTCTCTTTGTAAACTCTGAACTTTAGCAGGGCCACACAAATTAGTGTACATAGGTTCCAACAAACCACTTGATAATTGTTCTTTACTTTTGAATGTAGTTCAGACCTGTTTGCCCAACAAGATGCTACAAGTTTTGGAAGATCACTCATAGCCTGAGTAGTACTTATCTCTAATCCTTTGTCAACCAACTGACCAACATTGAGAAGATTATGCTTCAAGCCTTTTATCACTAGACATATGAAGAGAACATCCACAGTTAATCATCCATTCATCTTTTTCTTCAATCTGAGTAGCCAATACAGCTAGCAGATTTGGTAGGCACCGGTTCTTCTTCTTTGATAGTAATGAATCACTTATTCATTTCCAGAGGTACTTCTCATAACAGGTTCATCATCTATGACTCTTCCATCAGCAACTTCTTGGACACAAAAGGATTTCTTCTGATCTCTAGGTCTGTTTGGCTTTGAGACCCTCTCTAGACATCTTGATGCAAAAAGGCCAATCTTATTGCAAGCAAAGCATTTGAAAGGCAACTTTCCTTCATACTTACCAGATCCTTTTGGAAACCTTTGGCAAATATAGCTTCAAGTTCTTTAAGCTCTGATTCATCTTCTTTAAGTTCGTTCCTTGCCTTCTCATATCAGCTTAGACTTCTTAGAGAGCATTCACTTGAAACAAATCTTTGTTTACCCTTTTCAGAACCACTGGCCTTAAATGTAGATTTCTAATTTAGGAAGAGAAACACCAAACTCATTCACCAACCAACAAATCCCTTGAAATATCTATCATAGTCCTGACTTCCTCAATAGCAACAACCTTATGCTTGTAAGCAACAGGTAAGGATCAACAATCTCTGATCCTTCCAAATTCCCACTGGCACACCTACTTTTGATGTGAAAAATGCATTTTCCCTAACTCTTCCAGATACTCAGTGTCTTAAAACAGTTTCTCATAGATTGCTTCACAAATTGCCATACCAACTTCTTTTCTTCTGGAACTTCTTTCAGTTGAAATGCAACAGGCCATTATGTATTCTTTCACATGCCGGATCTAGGCATCCACTTACTGGCAGGGGAGACTAGATTTTCAATGCAACTCCCCCTGAGCCAGAGCTCCTAATTCAATTCCCAGAGGAATTATCAACACCTGATTCCAGTGTAGACCCATCTCCATTATTCATTTCACCTTTCTTCACCCAAGTCTTGTTCATTTCATTCTGGATTTCATTCATATCTACTTTGCCCTTACCTTTATCTTATCTCTGCTCATTCTAGTTTCTATTTACCGGACCTTTCCTATCATTATTTCTGCTTCTGCAAAATCTTGCAATATGACTAAATCTATTGCAGTTAAAGCACTTAACATTTCCTTGCCCATTTACTTGACTTCTTTTTGATCTACACTGATTAGCCATGTGTCCAAATTTATTACATGCAAAACATTTGCCATTGAAAGAATTACATCTGTAGTTAGAGTTATTCTTCATCATACTTCTGCACTTATTGGATTTATGACCATGCCTTTTACAATTGAAGCATTGTCCAGAGAAGGATGGATTATTTTGATTTACTCTATTTTTGCATTGAGTGGCTCTATAACCAAATTTATTACACTTGAAACAATATCCATTGAATGATGGATACCTTTGAGCATTAGGTTGTTTTATCAGAGGTTTTCTAGTTCTATTCCTTTTATTCCTTGGTTGAAAAATTCTTTGTCTAGATCTTTCTCCTTATACTCATTTGCAATTTCTAGGTCATGTCTAAGAGTGATAATCTCTCTCATTGTTTGTGCTTTCTTGTGATTAGATTCTAGGAGACCAGCTATTCCATCCAATCTAGAACATTCTTCAGTTCTCTCTTTCAAAGTTTTCTTCATCTCTTCTTCAGTTTTCTTCCTATCTTCAATTTCCTAAGTTAGTCTCATCACCCCAGTTTCCATCTCATGTTTTAGGACAACAACTTCTTTAGCTAACTTTTCACATTCTTTTGTCTTCTCTTTCAGGGCTTTGTCTTCCAGTTGAAAAGGTTGCTCCTTTCCTTTTGCATTGGATTTGCTCAAATTTTCTTTTAAAATCTCAATGAAGTCTTCAGCCTTTTTGAGGTTATCTTGCAGTTCTTGGACTTCTGCCTTGGACTGCTCAAGATCATCTAGGGTGAGATTAAGTTGCCCTTGAAGGTTATATTCATCCATTTTTACTGCCTTCCTAGATCTTCCTTAAGCTGTTAAACTTTTCCAAAGGAACCTTGCTCTAATACCAATTGTTGGAATTGGACCGGACAACTGAGAGGGGGGGGATGAATCAGTTGTCCCAAAATCTAAACTTTTCTTTCTTTTAATCTTCTTTCACAATTTTCAAATTGATTAATGATGTAAACATTAAAGCATGGAACAACATCACATAAGCAGAAACATAATCAACACATTTGACACCAAGATTTTTGACGTGGAAACCCGGTTAAGGGAAAAACCACAGTGAGTGTTAGCCCACAAGATTCATACCCTGTTAAAAGTACGTAAAAAGAATGAGAAGGCACTTGCCTTTAGGCTCACTACCCAGGGCTCACTACTCAAAAGAGAGGCTCACTGCCTACAAGAAATTTAAGTTTAACACAGAAAGATTTAACTAAGAAATAACATCTACTTCATGCTTGGTTTAGTTTCATTGAATGCTCATAAAATTCTGCTCTACCTCCAAACTCTTCTTCACTAACTCTTCATTCTACTATGCTTTTGTTCTTCTGCACCTTCTCTCCTCTACTCTTCTTTGGATCCTTTCTTTAGATTTATATTTTCACACAAGGATGATTTTCCACAACTTATCAACAAATATTTATACACTTCATCAACCTTGGAATGAACATCAAGGTCGGTAACATTTGACTTAATGCGAATCCCTGAGCTATCGGCCAAACATAACTTGTACTCAAATCTTCCTTGATCAACACACCATGCTTCATAGAATTGCTCTTAGATCATCTGTAACACGCTTGAATCATCCGGTTGGCCAAGACTGGGAAGAACACCAACACCAAGAAGAAAATCTTTATTGATAAACTCAAACCTCAATGTGGACCTCCAACATAGAAGTCACACGATCCAGAGATTTCCACAAGCACATTGTATTCAACAAAAACATCCACACTCCTCCAAATCATCCGATTCACTTGCATCTTCCTTTGGAACCTCAAGAACACTATCTTCCATGACTGTCACATTAGAAAGATTGCTTATGGACCTCCAAACCACGAACCACTTGAATGGATGATACACACTGACTTCCCAAACCTACCTCTAGATCTGTAGATCATCATTTTACGTTACCGGAGCAATCCGGACTACTTTCCTATCACTCTGTCTCTCCTGAGTATTGTAGGAACCGGTTCTACTCAGATGGCCATAACTTCCTCTGATCTTAATGTGAACTTCTCAAATCATAACTGGAGCTTCTTCAGGTAAACCTCTAGTCATCCATATGGTCCGCATATATTGATTGACATTAATTTTCTCAATATCCTCAACAATCCGGTCTTCTATATAGACAACAAAATAGGATACAGTTGACACTAATGGCAACAAGGATATGTTGACATCAATGACAACACCACTTAGGCACATATTTGCAACACTTCACTTTTCTTTTGATCTTCATTATGGCCTCCATAGAGTCTTCTGCCAGTCCTTCCGCCTTGACCTCTTCCCCTTTGCTTGCTATCGAATCTTTTATTTGGCTTCTCTTCCACCTTCAGGGAAAACTGGTACGCATATTCTATGGTGGTCATTCTGACTAGGCTCAACTCCTCTTGAATACTTGGCCTCAACCCATTAATGTAATGGGCTACCTTCTCCTTGTTGGCCTCTGCATGGCCTGTCCTAATAGTAATCTTATAAAACTCTTCTGTATACTCCTTAACAGACTTGTTACCTTGCTCCAGTCCTTACAGCTTCTTTAGCAACTCCATCTCATAGTCCACAAGAATGAACCGCTTCTTCAGTTTCTCCACCATGCAATCCCATCTGGTGATCTTTCCTTTTCCTCTTTTGTTCCTCTCTAATTGGACCTCCTTCCACCAAATACTGGCGTAGCCCTTCAACTTTGTTTTTGCAAACTTGACCCGATTTGGGTCCTCCACATCTTCATACTTGAAATACTCCTCCATGTCATTGATCTAATCAATAAGCTATTCCGGATTCAAATCTCTACATTAGGTAGAAACTTCGATCCTGGGCCTCTTGTCGATCTTTGAAATGGCTCTCAACAACCTAACTTCTACAGGATCTCCTGCAACTTCTTGTTCTTCCTCGCATAGCTCTTCTTCAGCTTCATCCTCGCTTTCTTCTCTTGTTCTCGGATTAAACCCTCTTTGTAGCTCCTCTTGCAATGCACCGATCTGCCTTTGTAGGGCTCTAAAACCCTCTTCTGTCAAAGCATTCCTCCCAGTACAATTTATTCATGGAGGCATCTTGATCTCCGTAGCTAACCCACAACCTCAGGTCCTAGTGTAAACTGCGTCACGGTCGGTGATCTGTCTACACACTCAGGAACCCTTGCTCTGATACCACTTGATGAAGGGGGTAAATCATAAAACACACAACAACATAAATTATACACATAAAATAGAACTTTATTTATTGATTTGGACAACTTATTACATTACAGAAGCTCAAATACAATCAGAGGAATCAACCCTCCACAGGCTGCAACACATTATAGCTTCCTCTCACAAGACTCTAGAATCATCTGCCATCTGTAACCCCAAATCTGCTAGGGTTTCTATTTTCCTACCTATTCTTGACTCTACACTTTCCCCCTTAACTCTACTACTGCCCAGGGTTCCCAAAATAGTCATAAAAAGCACTTTTTGGTGGCCTCAAGCTAAATTTTGAAATTTGCAACTCCCTCCAAAAGTAGGTCAACTTCCGGGAAGCATAACTTTTGATTCAGGTGTCCGATTAATGAATTGTTTTAAGTGCCGAAAAGCTCACGATGTGAAATATCACACCAGAAATATGTAAATGGATTTTTGTCAACTTTTTGGGATGTTATGGGATGTTTTAGTGCCTCATATCTCATTTTAGAAATTTTTAGGGGCTTTTCAGAAAATAAAAACTTTAATATCTTTCAGCTCACAAATGATCTTTGTTTGATTCATTTGCCAAAGGTCTTATATTTTAGTTATGAAGATTTATGTAAGTTTTCACTTCAATCTGTGCCCAAATGCAAACTTTCCTAAAATGGCAGTTAGACTTTCCAAATCTAGTAGTTTGCTATTTTTAGCAGTTTAGAAAAATTGAAAGTCCTACATCATTATTCAGGAGACTATGGAACCATGCCTACATCATTATTCAGGAGACTATGGAACCAGAAACACTAATTATGGAAAGAAATGAAAATAACTGCAATTATTTTGAATCAACTTCTTTTTGGTTGATGCAAGATTGCCCTTACACCACTGGATGCTCCTGCATCAAAAACACAACTAGGGCAACAAATGCAAACTAAGGAAGTGTCCTAAGATGACACTACACAAGTGGGGCTAAAGGTCCCAACTAGGACCAGGGTGCTTGGGCCCCCTGGAACTTTAGCCCACAAACTCTGGGGAGTGCCAAATATAGTGGGCTTAGTCCAGTCCTAAGTTGATTATATTGAGTTTATTCATCATGATCAAGATTTCATCATTATAATCTCAAAAAGGTGTTCAAATAGGTCCTGATTAACAAAGGAAACAAAATAGGTCCAACCAGGTGCTAAACTAAGTTTAAAATGCTAGTGTACACATTTTGTTCTATAACATTTAGCCCCCACTTTAGTGTGGGTACAAACTTACATTTGAACTCATACTAAAGGATGGATTAAACACACAAACATAGAAGCCCAAAGAATTCCACCAAGTTTTGGACTACAAGTGCCCCCCAGGCTTAGGATCCTAAGGTTAAAAACACATAAGCAAAGAGATTTCAAACACATAAGACATTGCAACATAACTCACACATACATGGAGCATATATAAGAATGTACGTAGAAGGAACACCATACACAAAGGTAATATATGTCATACACAATGTATATGTGCTTGAAATGAAGCATGTACACATAAGGACAATGAATACATAGCAAGCATGATGAAAACACACCAAACACAAGTTAAAACATGAGCTAAACATAATACATAAAAGAAACAAACATAAGAACACACATAGGAACAAACACACAAGGCACATGACTTTGACGCTAGCTTATTTTGTCACTAGGGGTCATGTGAAAAGAGGTGCCACTGTGGATTGTACACTAGCAAGGACTATCGAATTACTAGGTGACCATGACGAGTCACATGAAGCACACAGACTAGCCAACTATGTTGCACTAGGTGGCTCATGGACCTAGAGGAAGCATCACAGGCTAGTGAGGATCGCCAAATCACTAGGTGAGTTCCATGCCAACAAGTAAATATTTAACCAAAAGAGAGCATAGCATGTTGCATGCCCCCACCTTAAATTGATTGCCAACTCATATTAGGGAGCAATTGGTTTAAGGTAGAACAAATCACAAAACAGACACAAGAGCTTTCTAGAAGCACATGCCTATAAGATATGTGTTCCCAAAAAACTACATCGCACAAAGGGTTTGAACCCACAAAAGGCGAATCAAGACGATGCTATAGTCATGATACACAACAACTTGTGTAGTCATGGTATGACGTCGAGCACAACAACAAGGTGCCACATAAATCAAAACATAAAAGAAGCAACTAAGTAAATAATGACACAAAGGGATCTACTTAATTGGTGTCAGTATATGAATGATTGTATAATAGGAGACGTCTCAAGACTATATATGGAACTGCCATCATCCACTAGCTACTAGTAGAACTATAGAGACAAAGGAAGAAGTATCACATGAAATCAAAAATAAACATCCCTTGGGTCAACAAGGGAGAATGCCGAGACATTCTACACCTTACATCGTCCCTAGAGGGCACAACAACAATACAAATTATAACATATAGAAGAATGATGATACAAATAGAGAGAATGTCACAACCGATTTTGGTCCCTTTGTATCCTTGCACCTACAAGGGTGTCAAGGGTCATCCAAAGGGAGCTTAACAACAACAACAATACCAACACAAATAAAATATAAAGCAACACATCACGAGGCAAAATAATCACATGTACTCATAACATAAACATAAGGTACCTCCCTTGCATGTCAACCTAGAGAAAATCATCCTCTTCCCAATCTTGTTCATCATCTTTTTGGAAAGGTCGACAAGATACAAGAGGAAATATAGCATGTGAGGTATAAGGAACAAAAGCCATACATGTATTATCTTTAGATTCGTTATCAGAATATAAAATAATAGGTTCCATAGCAACTTGTGAAGCTTCATCTTTCTTTGTAGGAGACATATTTGTAGTAGATGTCTCTTTGGTGTCCATCGGTGATAAACGCTTGCAAGGAGAGAGATTCTCCTCTCCTGTGACAAGGTGAGCCATTGAATGACAATGTTTCTTTCTTTCTCTCACAATCTTATTTCACTTAGCTTTATTCATGATGTTTGTCAAGGGAGCCTTAGTATCTTCCAACATGTGCTCCTTTTCTTCCTTTGTTTCAAGAACATTAGAAGAAACAGAGGGAACCACCGAAGGATGGGAGACTACGGGGGAAGGGTTTCTCAATGTGGATTGCTCTTCCTTCTCAACTTGTGACATGGGTGGAAGTACAGGAGCATCCTCAAGCATTCGAGAAACCTCAGGAAATAATAGATGCACAACCAATTGATTTCCACTTGTCTCCATGGTGGCAGGTGGTACAAAAGTAACATTGCAACTGTGGGGAGGTCTATTTTGTGCACGAAGGTTTTCTTGTTGTCCTTGAAGGGATGGTGGATGGGGAACCTTAACATATCTACGAGATGCTCGGATGGGGAAGAACCTTTGATTCAATCTTAGCTTCATTCACTACCCATGGTATAAGAGGAATTACAGTCGTAGCCCCAAAAGATCGAGGAGGTTCAGGAACATCACCAAAAGGAATATTACTAAGTGATAGCTCTGCTATTTTCTTTTCTTTAAACATTTGCTATGATAAGAAGAATATATCCTCTCTAGCTTGAGCGACTCCGATTGGTTGTGGCCAAAAGCAGTCAAGTGTAAAATATCCATTGCAAGTGCAACGGGTCAGTACTGACTGTGATGTACAATGTGCACCCGCCGCTCAAATGGAAACTTTAAGCACTTGTGAACCATAGAGGGGACTTCTATCATGGAGCGAAGCCATGGGTGACCCAACTTCACATGAAATAAGTTCAATGTAGGAATGATGACAAAATGAACATCCAAAGGTCTTGGCCCAACCCTAACTTCAAGAGTCAAAGCACTAAGAGTTGGAAGGATAGACCCATCGTGTGCTTTAATAGCCATCTATGATACATCAAAGGTAGCTCAATGTAAACCATGCATGTAGAGAAACTCTTCAATTACTACATTCACCATGCATATATGATCTATCATAATACCTCGAATAGGTTTATCATTGATTCGAATAGTAATATAAAGAGGCCCATCAGGAGCTTCGATAGTAGCATCATGTGGAGTAAAAGATATAGTAAGTTCTAATTCTAATCACTCTTTGTGAGGGCAAACATCCACCATGCAAATATCAACAACATTAGACTCATGATGAGGTAAAGGATCAATATATACTTGAAGATTTTGATTAGGAGCCACCACTAATTTATTCCCTTTGTCATTCACACCAACAACTTGGATGACATTTAAGTCGAAGTCTTGAACTTTGTGTTTAAAACACATACATCTTTCAGTGTCATGGCCAACATGTTGCAAGTATGTGCTAATCGGTGTTGTCATTGATGTCAACATGTTTGTGTTATCATTGGTGTCAATTGTATCTTCTAATGTTGTTGTTGTTGTTTTATTGAGTTATTATGTTAAGGTGATATGAATGGCTTGCAGAAGTGTTGATGATGTTAGTATATTGTTCTTGTTACTGGGTTTCCAAGTGCATTTGAGAAAATTTGATAAATATTGAAGATGGTGTTGTGAAGAAGTATTCCGGCTTACATGATGCTATCTGAGTTTTTGCTCCACATTTCTTCTGTGTTGAAGACTAGAGTGTGAGATTTGGACATGTTTTAGATAAATGGTTCAAGATGTTAAATCCAAAATTTGGTGCTCCAAAACGTTGTGGTTTGAGAGTTATATTCACCAGTTTGAAGATTGTACTTGGCAGTGTTTTTAGTGTGACTAGTAGAAAGTATTTTGCTCCACATTTCTCCACAATTTGGTTTTTGGTCTTGCGATTCTAGATGAGTGTTCATAAGGTCCATATCTATGTTCTATCTAAAGGACTTGTGATTTGGTGTTCTGGAGTGTAGTTTTCTTGAGTAGCAGAACTTGGTAGTGTTGGTTGTGAGTAGTCTGTGAATTGTCTTCAAGTAAGGTTTGTTGTAGCTACATTTGTTGGCTCCTAGGTGATATCATGTTTTTTGTGGATGTTTCTAGATCATGTTAAAGGCTTGTGCTTGGTTTGCAAATTATGGTTGTATTCTTGAAAGTGTGTACCTAAGTGTTCTTGGTGTTTACACAAGTTTAGCCAACTTGGGTATTAACACTAATTGCGGATGTGCTTCGTGGATTGAGGAAGCGTGTTGAAGCGTGTGAAGATTTTTTTAGGTCCGAGCTAAGCTATGAAGTGTTCCACCTTCATTCCCTTGCTCCACAAGAATATTTAGGTCTAGACCTAACTTGAATTTTGTATGTTTGTTGACCTTGGAGATTGTTTCAAAGGTTGTAGAGTGTGTTTCCAACCTTGGTGAATGTTTCAAGGGTGATGTTGATATAAATAAGTGTAAAGGATTCATGTGTATGTGTGCATGTGTGGGGATTGTGATGTTTGTGTTGTGAATTTGAATTAGAGGCAGAAAGGACTTTCATGTGGTAGAAGACCTAATGCAATGAGTAGAAGTCATCTACAATTTTCAGAGAGGCTGCGAAGGTTATGTTTGTTGTGCTTCATTGGAACTAAACTCAGACATGTGGTAGATGCTATCATATCAGTTCATGGAAGTGAGCCACCTCTTCTCTTCTAACTTTCTTTTTCAGTGGAAAGTGAGTCCCATGCAATGAGCATTCTTTGTATGGCAGTGAGCCTATTGTAATTTGGTGTTTCTACTACTTTATATTGTGTGCTAATCATCACCGTGGTTTTCCCTTTTTGGGTTTTCCACGTAAAATCTGGTGTTCTCTTGTGCATTGTGTTGATGTGTTTAAGTTTGTGTTATTTGATTTTCATGTTTAATCTTCATAACAGATTAAGGGTTTAAGTAAACAAATGTGGATGTGATTATGTTTATGAGGGTTTGGAATTTTTGATACAACGGATTCACCCCCCTCTCAATTGTCTTGTGCCTTCAATAATTGGTATCAGAGCAAGGTTCCTTTGAAGAAATCTTAACAACTTGAGGTAGATTTGGGATGGTGCACAAGAAGGATACTCCCTTGTTGGATGGATCAGACTATGCACTTTGAAAGATAAGGATGGAAGCTTTTCTAATTTCTCCTGGTTATGATGTCTGGAAATGTGTCAAGTCAAATTACTCTGTACCTAGGGTGGTGTAAATATTGAAGATGAAATCAAAGCTGCAGAAATAGATGGTAAGGAAAAAATGCTCTCTTAAGTGGAATTACTAATTCTAAATTGGTGAAAGTTACAGATTTGAAGATTGCTAATGAGATTTGGAAAAGGTTAGAAAGTGTTTATGAAGGAGATGAGAAGGTCAAAATGGCTAAAATGCAGAATTTGAAGCTCCTTGATGAGACCATGCGTATGTTTGAAGATGAAAACATTGCAAGCTACTTATAGAGGATAGATGAAGTTGTCAATGGCATCAAGGGACTTGGTGGAAAAATAGATGATCAAGAAGTAATATTGAAGGTACTTAGAACTATTCCTAAATCTTATAGTCACAAGGTATCTGTTATTGAAGAATTACAAAATTTGAATTAGTTTACCAAAGAATAGTTGCTTGGCACCCTCACTACTTTTTAAATAAGAGAGTTTGGCACAAGTAGTAGAACTGCAAAAGATGAGACTACTTTTAAAGCTAGTAAAATAGAGAAGATTGTTGAATCAAATCCAGAAGACTTTGATGAAGTGGAGGCTAACTTTGTAAGAAGGATGAAAAAGGTACTGGTAAGTTCAGTGGTAAGTTACCCTTTAAATGTCTCAGTTGTGGAAAAATAGGTCATTATGCTTCAAGGTGTCCAGATAGAGCTTTGAGAATCAATAATAAGGAAAAAGGTAAATCAGTTAGGAAAAATTACTGTGCAAGTATTTTTGATGATGATTCTAATTTTGAGGATGATAAGGATAATGAATGATTATTTATTTCCATAAGAGATGAAACTGGTTCTGCTAATCATAGAAGTTGTGTGAAGGAAAAAGGTCTGGAAGCATGTGCTAACGCTAAAGACACTGTTATATCTTCCTTTCATGCTAGGAGTGAAAAGGATGACTGGGTCATTGATAGTGGATGCTCAAATCATATTATAGGTGATAAGAGTAAGTTTATTAAACTTGAAAAGTTTGATGGTAGAGTAGTAAGGTTTGGTGGTGAGGAAGCTGCTAAGATTTGTGGAAAAGGTTCAATTAGTTTTGATGGAAAGCATAACACTGATGGCATCCTTCATGTCAAAGGCTTAAAGCATAATATATTGAGTGTTGGACAGATGTGTAGCAAGGGTTACAATCTTATGTTTCAGAATGATGGATGTGAGATTATAAAAAGCTTAGAAACAATGATTGCTGCTGGAAAGAAGATAGGTGGAAATATCTATCATCTCAAAGGTGGTGTTAGTTACTACTTTATGACTTAGATCGGAGAGAATTGGTTATGGCATAGGAGATTGTGTCACATCAATTTTGATAGCCTGGTAAGGATAAGTTCAGTTCAAGCTATGAGAGATTTACCAAAGTTAACAAAACCTATTATTGTTGTATGCAAGGAATATCAGTTTGGAAATGTGAGACCCCTATTCTATGTACTCCTATTTCTTTGAGATCTTTGATGTTCCTAGAGACATTTTGATGATTATGATACTCAGTACTTATGAATGACACATTTATTTATTGTGGATGATATTTGATATACTTATGGATGTTATATTTTATGATTCGATTCCATATGATATCCTTTGATGAGATTATTTGATTTATGTATTTGTGAATGATGAATTTTATATGTTAGTCTATGGTTACTAATGGATTTGTGATAATATGTTATTTATGATGGATATATTTTGGCTATATATTGTACTGACACTTCTTGTTGAGTGTACAAGTGGAATTATTATGTCAATGGATGATGGGGCTCATTTAGCCACTTTATGTCTTTCTGTGTGATGTCGGACCTAGGCATGGAGCCCTAAGATCTATTGGCCATGATGTTAAGAAATGTTATTTTTAGTTTTGTGTGATAAAATGATTATGTTCTTGTGTGGGTTTTAACCTTGTAATTTTTAAAGTGATTTTAAAGTGTTTTTAAGAGGTCTAGGTTGTATTTTATGTTTTGGAAATTTGCTTAGGTATAAAGTACATAGGTTAGAAGTTTATTTTTAACATTTATAAATATTTTAAAAGTTGTTTAGACCCTCCTTTAAGCCCCACTTACAAAAGTGACGAAAATGGGAAGGTAGTTGAGTGGTTGAGTTAGTTGGATGGTTGGGTTAGTTCGGTGGTTGAGTTAGTTTTGGGTAGGAAGTTACTCCTCTTTAAAAACTCTTCATGGAGTGGGGGGGTGACTTGCTCTTTTTTAATTTTCATTCAAGGATTCTACGATTAGTGGGATATTGCGATTGAGGTATCATGTTTTTATTTATTAATTAAATGTAAATATTATATGTTTTTCTTTAATGATTAAATGTAAATTTTATACGTTTTTCTTTATTGATTAAATGTAAATATTATATGTGTTTCTTTATTGGTTAAATGTAAATATTGTATATCCTAAATATTATATGTTTTCTTTATTTTTAGTACCTGCCAGCAATGAGTTCAAACTTATCTAGTTATTAATCTATTGATTGTAAACAAATCAAAAGACAAGATTATTTTTCTTGTTGGGCAAATTTGATTTAAATTTGTACTTTTCCTATGTCAACATGATAATTTTTTAACAAAAAATTATAAAAAGCTATAAATGCGGAGAGAATTTTGGTTTGAGGGGAGGATGTGGCAAGTAAACAAATTATGAACACAAATTTTGTCTCCCACTAGTTAAGTCATGCCTAAATGGATAGTGATAATTATGAGAGGGAAGAATCATCAATTTTTATGAATTCAAATTTTTGCTTCATTAGCTAAACATAAAAATTACTTTTTGTCAAAGGGACAAAGTTATAATATTAATAATACTATTAAAAATATAGGGTTCTACACATTTTATTTTATTTTATTTATTAAAAAGTTAAAAATCTACATATCATGAAAAATATTTTGCCATGTTATTACATTTTTTATTTTATTCTTCAAACATACAATATTTTAATGCATTTTAAATTATCATAGTATTAATATTATTACATTTTAAAAATTAAGTGATTAAGATAAAATACTGTAGTGATCTAAATATAAATATGAATATGTTATTGTTATTATATTGTGTAATTATTCTTCAAACATACAATATTTTAATGCATTTTAAATTGTAATAGTATTCAATATTATTACATTTTAATATCTTAGGCAGACATTTCAAATCTCTCCACACCCAACTAGGGTTAGGGTTCTACACATTTTATTTTATGAAATTAGATTATTTTTGGGATTTCAATTTTATTTACCCAAGACATTTCAACACTCTTCAAAAAATTTAATTTTTCAATTATTGGAATGCAATTTGTCTATACAACCAATACCTAATCAGCAAAAAAAATTACAACTAAACAAATACTATAATAACAACACTACAAGGTAGGTACTGGCCACTACGTGGCACTTGTTAAATGTAAATGTTATTTTTCTAAGGGTTTGTTGCTTGTGAAAATTGGAAAAATAAACGTTTCATTGTAAATCTTGAATGAAGCATATTTGTTGCCTTATTTGCATGTCATAAACCTAGATCATCATAGCTTGAATTATATTTCTAATTTTTACATTAGATCTGATTAGAAAAACAACATTTAGTTATTTAATAATCATACATATTGCATTTAAAATATCTTCATTGCTAGATTTTTTTTTATCGGTAAGTGAGGGATTTTTAGGCTGGCCCACTCCAGTGAAGGTCACAAGGGGGACCTCCTCCCTATCCATATATTCAACTTAGAGCTTAGAAGCCACTTAATCAACTCAATTCAACTTAAGAGCCACGATGTTACTTGGGGGATTCGAACTTGGATCTCCATCTTGAGAACCTTATGGCCTTGTAATTTAAGCACAACCCCTTTCACATCTTCATTGCTAGATTTTATAGAAAAGAAAAAAATTGCATTTTTTTTAAAGACATAGTTACTATTGAAATTTAGGATTTGCAATTAATATCTTGTTTCAGATTTGTTGTTGTCATTTACATTCTTAAATCTGATTTTAATTTGTTGTACCTCATGTCATATGTCATCTTGCATTGAAAATTGAAAGAAGGAACAATTTTTTTAAGGGTTTTGCTAGGGTTTGTGAATGGGTGCTTTACTTTGTGTTGTGTGATGTTCTTTATGTGTTTTATAGGGAGTTGACCCCCTCTTATGAAGAGGCTGATTTGGTCCTCCATATGCAAGGGGTTGAGTGGGAGTAGCTCCCTCACATTTGGGGCTTTTCATTTTGGAATATGAGTATTCCATTCAGGTAAGGCCATTACCGGGGTATGCGTACCCTTGTATCTATGGGATATGAGTATCCCCTTGTATTTTGCAGAAATGTATATGTATATATATTTGGGAGGTATAAGGGTGTGAATTGGGTGGAGAGTATGATATATTTTGCTCCCCATGTCTAGTTGAGCCCCTACTCCCCCTAAGTGGTTTTCCCTTAAGGTAAACCAATGTAATAGAAATGTGTTGTGCTTTATGTATATGTAAAATATTGTTGTTGTACTTGTGTATGAGTTGTGTGGTGTTATGTGGCCAAGTGATTACCCCATGCTTGGGGGTGGGCTGCTATACAACCCTATGCATGGGTGGAGAGCCCATTGGCATATTGTTGTTTTTCCTCTCTTGTTCATTTTCAGGTCCTTAGATGGAGGTTGAAGATGTTTTGGAGTTGTTCAAGTCTCTTGGAAAGAAAAGCAACGATGTTTGTTTTCAAGAAAGACATCTTTGTTTCATGATGTACTTTGTGTATCAAATGTTGTAGATTATTTGCAAATGTGTTAAAGTAGCAAACTTGTGTTGTTACATATGCATTTGAAGGAAAATAATAAAAACAGTTCAGTTGTTAAGTTGTAAGTCAAAAACATATGTGCAAGAAGAGAAAATTATGTGTTTCTTTGGAAGAAAAGAGTGTATCATTGCATTATTTAGTTACCAAGAATCCTCATGTTTCATAGATTATCTTGTAATTGTTTCTTATACACTTGATTTAGAAAATGTTAAAGAAAGACAAAAAAAAATTAAATGTATAATCATATTGATTGCATTGTATGATTCAACGAAGGAAATCAATAAGAAGAGAATTAGTTTTGAGTTGAGAATAAGGTAGTTTCTATTTAAGAATATTTAAATTAAGATTTGGGGAATAAAAATTAAGTTAAATGGAGTTAAAAACTTAATTGTAATAAATCTATCAATTTAAAATTAAATGAAAGCGTAATTAAATTTTTAAAACCATTAATATTGTGATGTAATATATAAACATGTATTTTAACTTGACTTAGACATTAATCAAACTTAGAATCAGATTATCATTAAACATTAAACTTGTCTAGTGGTGGTGAATCAATTGCCAATAAATTATAAAGTTATGATTTGACATTAATAGTAAATAGTTGGAGTTTTAATTAATCTTAAAGTTTATCTCAGTGAATGAATCTAGTAGATAGGCTAAATTCCATAGAGAAATATAGGAGATCTTCTTGAACTTCAAATGAGTGAGGAAATCCCTTAGTTGATGGGAATTGAAAACCAAGTCAACAAAGTAATAGCTAACTTATTTAAACCTTTGATCAAGAATATTATTATAGACCAAGTGGAAATTTGGTTTAGTTTGAACAGTAAGTCAATGAGATCAAATTTTAGACTATGAATTAAAACGTAGTAAGTAGTTACATCTAAATCTAAAACTACTAAAAATAATAAGTAAATGTTGATTACAACTTAGAACTTGAAACTAAGCTAATCTATCTTTTGAGTCTTGATAGAATCAAAATGATTCTTGTGTCATTGATGTTAATAGTACTTTCGTTCACTTTAAAATTTTGTTCCAAGCATGATTATTTGTGTAAGGTTATTTATATTAAATGTAGCTCTTCATTTTCAAACTCTTGATAGTCAAGTTATTATTAAGCAATAATTTTTCTCTTTATAGCTATACTAGGGAAACAAATGTAGATAGAAAATGGGAAATAAGTTAGAAGAGTGACCAAATTCTACACTCTAGGATACCTAGGAAAAGTTTTGTACATCTCAATATGAAACACTTAGGGCAAAATGCAAACTAGGATAATTGGTGAGAGGACATCGTAAACTTGATGCCATCAATTTTAGATTAACTTTAAAACTTGAATTTACCTTAGTAGTACTAGCAAGTTGAAAAAACATTGGTAGTTGTGTTTGGTTTAGGTTGAGTAAAATTTAGGGCATGACAAGAAAGTTTACAAGAAGAAGCTTCAAAAGAAAGGATCAGTCATCTACCGGATTGTTGAGTTGGTTCATACAGACTTTTGTGATGCTACAAGAGTAAGGGATTTCCAAGGTGATAGGTATTTTATGTTATTCATTGATGATTACTCTAGAATGACTTGGGTTACTTTTCTTAAAGAAAAATCAGAAGCCCTAGATAGGTTTAAAGCATTTAAAGCAATGGTTGAAAATGAAATGGATATGAAGATCAAATGTTTGAGGTTTGACAGAGGAGGAGAGTTTACTTCTAATGAGTTTAATATGTTTTGTGAGGATCATGGGATAAAGAGGCAGTTATCTGCTCCTAGAACTCCAAAGCAGAATGGAGTGGTTAAAAGGAAGAACAAGATTGTTCAAGAAGCTACAAGGACAATGATAAATGAAGCAAATCTACCAGAACTATATTGGAGAGAAGAAATTCATACTGTTGTCTACATATAGAATAGAGTACAGGTGAAAGCAAATGATACGAAAACTCCCTATGAGCTATGGTATGGAAGGATTCCCACTGCTAAATACTTCAAAGTTTTTGGAAGCAAATGTTATATTAGAAGAGATGAAGAACTAGGAAAGTTTGATGCAAGGTGTGATGAAGGTATCTTTCTTGGATACTCTACCAAAAGCAAAGCTTACCAATGCTACAATAAGAGGCTAAGAAATATTGTTGAAAGTGCTAATTTGTCAAGGTTGATGATGATATGCAAAATCTCTCAGAGATTAATGGATATGAATCAGATGAGTCCTCTTGTGGAGAAGAGTAAAAGACCAAAGAGAAGCAAGTGCAAGTTGAAGTTCAAGTAACACCAAAAGTACAAGTCGAAGAACAAGAAGCTTAGGAAAGAGCTCCCAAAACTCATAAGTATGTACAAAGGCATCACACTGAAGATCAGATCATTGGTGATAAGAGCAAATGTGTATTGACAATAAGCAAAGCTGTTGAAGAATAGGTAAATCTATGTTTACTTTCCAAAGTTGAACCTAAAACAGTAGTTGAGGCATGCAAGGATGAGTACTGGGTTAAGGCTATGGAAGAAGAACTGATGCAGATTGAGAAGAATCAGACTTGGGAACTTGTCCTAAGACCAGAGAACAAGAATGTGATTGGAACTAAGTGGGTATTCAAGAACAAATTGTATGAGAATGGAGAAGTGTTAAGGAACAAAGCAAGACTTGTATGTAAAGGCTACTCACAAGTGGAAGGAATAGATTATGAGGAAACTTTTGCTCCGGTGGCAAGACTGGAGGCTATTAGGTTGTTTTTGGCTTATGCAACACATAAGGATTTCAAGGTATATCAAATGGATGTGAAGTCAACTTTTTTGAATGGTGAGTTGGAAGAGGAAGTATACATAGAGCAACTGAATGGACTTTAGTTATTAGATAAACTAGATATGGTATGCAGATTGAAGAAGGCATTGTTTGGACTGAAGCAAACTCCCAGAGCAACCGAATGGACTTCAGTTATTAGATAAACAAGATATGGTATGCAGATTGAAGAAGGCATTGTTTGGATTGAAGCAAACTCCCAGAGCCTGGTATGCTAGGTTAGACAAGTATTTGTTGCAGCAGGGATTCAATAAATGGTCTGCAGATAGTAATTTGTACATCAAGGTAAGCAAAGATAAAATCCTAATTATTGAGGTCTATGTGGATGATAGGATCTTCAATGGAAATGAAGGTATGTGTAAGAACTTTGCAGATGAGATGCAAAAAGAATTTGAGATGTCAATGTGTGGTGAGATGAACTTCTTCCTTGGGATACAAATTAATCAAATAGATAAAGGCATTTTCATTTCACAATCAAAGTATCTCAAGGAATTGTTGAAGAAGTTTGGAATGGAAGATTCTAAACCAGTTTGTGCCCCCATGACAACTGGTTGTAAGCTAAGCAAGAATGATGAATCTCCTAAGACTAATCAGAGCAAATATAGGTCAATGATTGGAGGACTGCTATACCTAGCTACTACCAGACCAAATATCATGCATGCAATCTATCTTGTGGCAAGATTTCAAGAAGATCCTAGAGGGTCACATGTCATGGAAGTGAAGTGGATATTTAGGTATTTGAAAGGCACTTCAGATCATGGTTTGTTGTATCCTAAGAACAATGACTTAACCCTAAGTTCCTACATAGATGTAGATTAGGCCAAATGTGTAGATGATAGGAAAAGTACAAATGGTGGTGCGTTCTTTCTTGGAGATAGAATTGTGTCATGGTTAAGCAAGAAGTAGGATTTCATATCCTTATCTATTGCAGAAGCAAAGTACATTGCAGCAGCATCATGTTGCACATAGGTGTTATGGATGAGACAAACCTTAAAAGATATCAAAGTTAAGTATGATGATCCAATTCCTATTTTCTATGATAATACTAGTGCCATTAACATTTCAAAGAATCTAGTGATGCATTCAAGAACAAAGCATATTTCTATTAGGTATCACTTTCTAAGAGAGAAGGTCGTAGAGAAAGAAGTGAAGCTTGAGTATGTGCCTACAAAGGATCACGTTGCTGACATATTCACCAAGGCTCTTCCTAAGGATACATTTGAGTATCTTTGGAAGAGTTAGGGATTTTTGCCCCTCCTTCTTTGAACTAGATGCATAAGGAAGTGCATCAGTCTAGTGTGATATAGGATTCATTATTTTCTGGACTGATGATGGGGGCTACCTCTCAGGGGGAACATGTAGTGGCATTAAAGAGTGTTGCAATCAGGGGGAGTAAGAGTTGGTACAAGATGATGTGAACTCCTATAGGGGAGTATTCAAAGTAGTTGAGAATAGTGCAAGTATGTGTAATATGATATTTAGGGGGAGAAAGCTTGAAAAAGGTGTGTCACCCTTTGCCATTGATGTCAAAGGGGGAGAGAGTTCATGTTAAAAACAAAGGGACAGTAAGATGTATAAAAGAAAGGGGGAGAATCAGATTAGTGTAGAACTGTGTCATGATGGGTTTTCACATCACATGTTGCCATCAATGACAAAGGGGGAGATTATTGCAAGTATGTGCTAATCAGTGTTGTCATTGATGTCAACATGTTTGTGTTGTCATTGGTGTCAACTGTATCTTCTAATGTTGTTGTTGTTGGTTGATTGATTTATTGTGTTAAGGTGATCTGAATGGTTTGTAGAAGTGTTGATAATGTTAGTATATTGTTCTTGTTGCTAGGTTTCCAAGTACTTTTGAGATAATTTGATAAATACTGAAGATAGTGTTGTGAAGAAGTATTCTGGCTTACAGGATACTGTCTGAGTTTTTGTTGTGCATTTCTTCTATGTTGAAGACCAGAGTGTGAGGTTTGGATATGTTTTAGAGAAATGGTTGAAGATGTTAAATCTAGAATCTGGTGCTCCAAAATGTTGTGGTTTGACAATTATGTTCACCAGTTTGAAGACTGTGCCTGGTAGTGTGTGCAGTATGATTGGGAGAAAGTATTTTGCTCCGCATTTCTCTGTAGTTTGGTTTTTGGTCTTGTGGTTCTAGATGAGTGTTCATAAGGTCTATATCTATGTTATGTCTAAAGGAATTGTGATTTGGTGCTCCAGAGTGTAGTTTTCTTGAGTAGAAAAACTTGGTAGTGTTGGTTGTGAGCAGTTTGTGAACTGCCTTCAAGTGAGATTTGTTGTAGCTGGATTTGTTGGCTCCTAGGTGATTTCATGTTGCTCGTGGATGTTTCCAGATCATGTTAAAGGCTTGTGCTTGGTCCATAAATTATGTTTGTGTTCTTGAAAGCGTGTGCCTAAGTGTTCTTGGTGTTTACACAAGTTTATCTGACTTGGGTATTAACACTAATTGCGGATGTGCTTCATGGATTGAGGAAGCGTGTTGAAGTATGTGAAGATGTTTTTAGGTCTAAGCTAAGCTATTAAGTGTTCCACCTTCATTCCCTTGCTCCATAGGAATGTTTAGGTCCAAACCTAATTTGAATTCTATATGTTTGCCGACCTTGGAGATTGTTTCAAAGGTTGTAGAGTGCGTTGCCAACCTTGGTGAATGTTTCAAGGGTGATGTTGATATAAATAAGTGTAAAGGATTCATGTGTATGTGGGCATGTGTGTGAATTGTGATGTTTTTATTGTGAATTTGAATCAGAGGCAACAAGGACTTTCATGTGGTAGAAGACCTAATGCAGTGAATAGAAGTCATCTACAATTTTTAGAGAGGCTACGAAGGTGATGTTTGTTGTACTTCATTGGAATTGAACTCAGGCATGTGGTAGATGCTATCATATTAGTTCATGGCAGTGAGCCACCTCTTCTCTTCCAACTTTCTTTTTTAGTGGGCAGTGAGTCCCCTACAGTGAGCATTCTTTGTATGGTTGTGAGCCTCTTGTAATTTGGTGTTGCTATTACTTTATATTGTGAGCTAATCTTCACCATGATTTTTCCCTTTTATGGTTTTCCACGTAAAAATCTGGTGTTCTCTTGTGCATTGTGTTGATGTGTTTAAGTTTCTGTTATTTGATTTTCATGTTTATTCTTCATAATAGATTAAGGGTTTAAGTAAACAAATGTGGATGTGATTATGTTTATGAGGGTTTAGAATTTTTGATACAACTGATTCACCCCCTCTCAGTTGTCTTGTGCCTTCAACACAATAGAGCGATGAAATTGACAAAAGGTCTTTACATCAAAGGAATATGATTGCATCTTACTTGGATTGAGAGGTATAATGGGTGGAAGCGTGATGAAATTACTTTTCAAAATTTGTGTCATGATAGCATAGAGAGATTCTAATAACGGTGTGAAGTTTCTTGTTTTTGGTTTCAACTTGTAAGAGGTGGGACTAGGAGATGATGCTACCACCACATGTTTTCTTATGTTATTCATAGAAGTTTCATTTATCTTTACGAAGTTTTTTTTCTTTTGAAAGAATGATTGTGGGAGACTTCTGATTGACCAACTAGAGTAGATGAGGTATTATGCTCATACTGACTAACCAGAAGTTGATAATCATGAAGAGTCATGCAAAGATGAGTGAATGAATCATATCACATCAACAATATCCTATCACAAATGTGAGGTTGTAAGTTTCCTATAAAGTGTATTTGCACATCCGCATCTAGAATATAATAATGGATTTGTGAAAAGAGGGATTGATAACAACCCATAAAATATGTTATTTTCTCTTTCATTCCTTGTTTGCAATGAACCAAGTCTGTCAAAGAGACTTGAGGTCCAATGTTCGCTTGAAAATGCTTGAGGAACTAGTTAACTAATTGTGAAAAATAAGTTATAGAATTAGGAGGTAGCGAGCAAAAACAATCCAAGGTTGTGTCTTTGAGTGACCTAGGAAAGAGTTTTTCCAAGATCACATCCTCAAAGAAGAAATCACTACACATAGTGGTAAAGGCTGCCACATGGTTGTTAGGGTCTCTCTTCCCATTATATTTCTCAAAGTGATGGGTCTTAATCTTCTCAAGCATTCGAGTTCTTAGGATGGAATAGGACAAAGGGCTATGGATATAATGTGTTTTCATACTAGGCTTAGGTGGACTATTGCTCATGTTAGCCAATTATTGTTGGATGGAGGTCATATTTTGTAACAATTGGTTTATGACATGATCAGAAGTTGAATCAGGTAGAGATTGGAATGAATTGGAAGGACTAGGTGATGGTTTATGAGTAGCCTTTTGGAATGTGATAGGAGGTTTAGATGTAGGTGGAGTAACATTAGGTGTGTAACTCTATGGAATGGTACTATAATGGCGAATAGGATTCTCAGTGGCTAACCCAACACATGTGGTAGCACTATTACTCAACTATGTAGTAGTGGTGAGAATAGTAGAAGTATAAGTAGGAATAAGGAATTTAGGTATGGGTGTTGAAACTTGAGTCCCTATTTGATTAGAAGAAGTGACATTATTGATGATTTCAGCACAACTAGATGCAGATAGAATGTTGTTATGCACTATATGTGCAAGGTCACACAAGACTTCCAATCCTCCTTGACCTTCGAGAAAAAGACTTCGAAGGCTCTCAACAACAAGGATGGCCTCCTCAGCTATGTGTTCCACACTTAAAAATTGATGGAAATTATCCAATTTCGTGTCTAATCTCTAAATTTGAGCCTCAGGAACATGAGCCACAAGGTCATCAATGTTGATGGATTCATGGAAGTTTGATGCTTTAGGAAGATGCAAAGTAGGGATATAAGAAAGAATTGATGGACCTTCTTGAGAGATAAGACTAGGAATTTGGGGTTTTGATGTATTGGTATCATCATTATGCAAAGTGTTAGAACCCATAATTTGACAACTTCTTCGCACAAGGACATTAGAATCAGGGCACCGGATCATATAGCTCATAAAGCATCTATAAGATTTAGTAACACACAAGATGCACCAATAGAAGAAATGAATGATCAAGCAAAAGAAAAAATTGAGTTTTTGTTTAAGTGAAGCAATAATATACCCTTGATCAAATTCATTTCTACTCAAATCCACTTAAATATCAACAATGCTAATGTTTAAATCAAACCCAAATTTTCGATGCTTTTTCAAAATGCAATAATTCAAAGTTGTTCCTATCTTCAATTTTCAATGCAAGATGACAATTGTAATGTTGTAGAACAATGCAAAATCAGATTTGGAATGCAAATGATAGCAGCAAAATATGAAATTAAACTATTAATCATAAACCCTAGATTGCAACATGAACTAGGTTTCACAAAATGCAACTTCTTCGACAATTTCAAGCGAGGAAAAGGATTCATGAACAATGTAACAATATGAAATGATTAATTACTATAATTCCAATCAGATATGATGCAAAATTCAGAAAATTAAATTATGCTATGATGATCTATCCTTTCTAAATGCAACAAAGTGACAACTATCATTTTTTGAAGTCTAGAATGAAGTTTTTCTTTTTCAAATTTCAAAAGCAAGGATGCAATAATATTTTGAACAACAATAATGACAAGGCACAATAAATGTAAATGTTGTAAACAAGCTAACAATGCAACAAGATTTGAAACAACACACAAATCTATAAACCCTAGGTTCAAAACTAGTTCAATTTTCTAACAATGCAAGGTTTTCACAAACTCTAGTTTTGAAACTATGCAAAATTTAACTATGTATGAATGCAAAATGATTAATGAACTCACTCCCAATCAGATATAGAGAAATAAACAACTTAGATCTGATAGAAGAAGGACGTAAAAGTGTACGACACGTCAGTTTCACGAAAATATTTAGGGAGAAAAGGAGTGATCTAGCCTAAGGAGTTAAACTAGGTCAAACCCTCTTCTACAAACATTAGGACACAAACCGAGCTTGGATTCTACCCAAGGAGAGCCAAACTATAGGGGTTATGCCCTTTTGTTGTATATAGATGGATCAATCAAGTTCAACTAGGATCAAGCAAGCAAGCTAGGACAAATGGTCATACTCTATTAGACAAAGATCAGACTATAATTAACTACCAAAATCATATCTCAAGAAATAGAAAGTACAACAATGATTAGGGAATGATTCATAGCCTAGATTTTATAGCATAAATTCCCAAGACCAGGGCACTTGGGTGCCCTAGGCCTTTTCTAGGGTTTTGCAAAATCTCAGATATCACCAAAATTGTACCTACTCACTCTGCCTTCTCAGATATCAGCTCCAAAAACTTGTTTCTCTGACCTACCGACAAGGAAAGAGGAAAAGGTTGTGATGTGTATAAGGGATTGCCTCAATCAAACCCTATGTTGGTATTCCCACCTCCACTACAATGATGATTAGATCCAAGAGTGCATGTCCTAGCTGGGCAAAGATTGGATCTATAATAATATGATAGAAATATGAATGATGATGATGATGATTACCACAAGAGATATAACCCTAGTTGATGAAGATGACTCAAGATCTCACACAAACAAAGAAGTGTGGTGAAAAAGGCTTGAAACTCCCTTCAAGACCTACAAACAAACTCCAATAGCATCCACAAGTAGATAACACTCAAAAGCATAAAGAACACTTTAGCATAGAGCACAATATGAGAGCAAACTCGACATTATTCTCCTAGGTATCATCTAGTGTATAAAATGTAATACAAACTTCCTTTAAATATGCATTCCCACTCACTTACGACAAATAAAACACAATTAGGCTGAAAAATACAAACTAAGGAAGTGCCCTAAGCTGACACTACACAAGTGGGGCTAAAGGTCCCAACTGGGACCAGGGCGATTGGGCACCCTGGACCTTTAGCCCACAAACTTTGGTGAGTGCCAAATATAGTGGGCTTAGTCCAATCCTAAGTTGATTCCATTAGGTTTATTCATCAAGATCAAGATTTCATCATTATACGCTAAAAAAGGTGTTAAGATAGGTCCTAATTAACAAAGGCAAAAAAATAGGTCCAACCACGTGGTAAACTAAGTGTAAAATGCTAGTGTACACATTTTACTCTATAACACACACATGGGGAGATGAAAGTCCTCATGAACTAGAAAGTCTTGTACATCAAATCCTTGCAACAATCAATCACATGAACCACAAACAAGAAAGATCTTAAAAACACAAGGAATATTCTTCCTGGGCATTGAAGAGTGAAAATTATACAAGTGCAAATTGATCAAATGATTATGAAAATCATATATAAAACATACAACCACCTTGCATGAAGACATTAGTGACAGATTAGGGTTTACAGGGATGTGGGAGGTTGAGGGGCATGGGGATTTTGGACCAAGTTTGAAAGTCCCTAAGAACCCTGAGGTTTCACAATCCCTCTAAAGTGTAAACAATACAACCATCAAAAAGTAGGGATGCAGGAGGTGGAGGGACATAGGGATGTTGGAATAGGTCCAAAAGTCCTTAGAACCTCTGATGTCCTGCACATCCCAAAAAAAAACAAATAAACACACAAAAGCACACAAAGTGAGGAGTAGGGATACAAGGACTTTAGGACATATCCCTAAGTCCCTAGGAACCCCAAAAACCTATAAATGGCAAAAAATAGAAAATTCATTATATATAACTATTCAAACATAATTTTTAGGGGATTTTTAAACAAAAAAATCATAAAAACTAGAATCTAATGAGACAAAACAAATCTAAGTCCAAAGCACAAAATTGAAAAGAAAAAGTTAAAAGGAAACATAAAGGAAAAATAAAGGAGGGGGTCCTCACTTTGTAAAGAAAAGATGGGGTGTGTATGCGGAGAAAAAACCAAGTTCAGAGATGGCTAATATACAAACAAATTTTATCCTTGATATGTAATGCCTTTATAGGATTCATTAAAGGTGTATTATTCGTTAGGGCATTGTTAATAATTAGGATCTAATTTGGCATCCCTAGATACCCTAAAGAAGGTATGGTTCCCATAGTTTCACCTTCCATAGGGTTCATCTCCTTTTGTAGCTTGATAGCCTCAGAGTATGTAATAGACAAAGTGGTCAAGTTTCCTTGGGTCTTCTTTAAAAATACCACAATTAGAGGATCAATAGCCCTAAGGTAGACTTGAATTTCAATATTTTCTCATACAACATATGGATCTATAAGCTTCTTGTAGAGTTTATGAAATCTTGTAATGAACATGGTTAAACGCTCATTTGATTCTTTTCTACAAGTAACAAATTGATGATAAAATTGTTGGATTTGTATAAATCCTAAACTAATTGAAAAAAGTTGTCATTAAATCCATCCACTGTGTAATAGATATATATGGTAAACTCAGATACCAGGAGCATGCAAGGTTTCCCAATGAATAAGGAAAAAGTCTACATACTACATCTTGATGTAGAATACCATCTCTAATAATTATATCTTTAAAGGCCTGAATGTGCTTCTCAACACTCCTTCCTTCTCCATCGATAAACTTTGGAGAAAACCTTTCAATCTTCCTAGGCATTTCATGGAGATATCTAGGAATAGAAAGAGGATAATGCTCTATAGTAAAGTAATCTATTGGTTGTAAGTTGTGTGCTATATTGATGAGAGTGATTCAGATTTGAGATCTAGATAGACTAGCAAATCTAGTGTTATTTACTATATTTTGCCTCTATCACTCGGTTCTCTGTATTGATTAGGCTCCAAAAACATTGCTCTTCCAGGTGGGGTAGATCTGGTTAATCTTCTTTGTTGTTCAAGTAAAAAAGTACTTGGTTGGTCAAACTTGGTCAATTTAAAATAGACTCTCCTTCTAGGGCCAGTCTTAGTAATGGTCAATTTAACACATACAACTCAAGTAAAATAAAGAACACTCTACTTCTCTTGAAAAGATAATTGATTCATGGATCAATCACCTCCAAGGTCTTGGTGGCTAGGTCATGGAAATGTTGGAGCAACTAAGTGGTCAATGTGATTGTTTGTTCAAGGGGCATGTGGTGGTTTTTTGGTTTTAATTAGTTGACTAAAATATGGTAAATCTAAACTAATTTTGTTAGACCTCACTTGTACACATAATATTCTTTAAACCATTAAGCAAGATTGTTTCTAATCTATTCCTACTCTAACTAAATTTTGATGAGTGTCATAATTGTCATGTTTAGTCTCCATCTTTCCGATTTTAAATCTTTATTGCTACAAACATTTCCACCTTTTAAGCAAAAACTCTAATTAGTATTTGGACAAGACACTATGTTATTTGCATTATATTTTAATGGATGTATGTATGTTAAAGTTATTGTTTTTAAACATAATGTGGTATGATTAAGTTTGTTTACAATAATCTTACTTAGTGAATGAAGATTTTTCTATAGGACTAACCCTTTCCTACAAAAATCAAGAACAATAACCTTCAGCCAAAATTGTAGAGTTCTTGCAACAAAGGACTAGTTCCCTGTAGCCAAAGAGTCCACTTCCTACAGTTGAGGGACTAGTTCCTATAGCAAGGCATGCAACTACCTACAACTGTCCAGTAACAATCAACTTTCTGTTTGCCAGTAGGAACGAGTTCCAAAAGTAACAAGGAGAGAATGAGTAACAATTGGCAAGTGTCCCTCTTTTAGCCAGGGACGTGTGATGATTGGATAAGTCCAAGATAATTGTTTTTATGTCTTTTAGTTAGTTTTCTTGCATTACAATCCTAATAGAAATACTCCTCTTTGATTGTTCCAAGTTCTAGTTTCCTAATACAATTTTACTTTTCTAAAAATAAAGAGCCCTTCCCTTGTATAATGGGAAGTGGGCCAATTGGTTGTTAGTCTTCATTAATATATGAACTATCATTGGATGTGTATATATTATTTTCATCCAGTGAATCTAAGATAGTGGGATTTTCTCATGAATGTCTTAGCTAGTTGCAATCAATAAAAACATAGTTTCCAATATAGTTGCTTTACTTTTACTCTTAGATATGGTGATTTGATTGAATGAGTTGATTAAATAATTGAAAAGAGAAAAGGACACAGTGACTCCAAGAAAGGTCTCACTTGAGGTAGATTGCAACCTGTTAGCATTAAATTCATGTAATCTAAATTAGATCTCAAAACTAGATTTGCTTGATTACATTTCAGATCGTCACTCTGTTTCAGTTAGGAAGTAGTTAATATACTTGGATTCAAATTTTATAAAATAGTTTCCTTGTTTTCAGTATTTTCTTCCCTAGTTTGTAGATAACATCAATTACCAACTATACACAACCATAGCATCCCAACACCTAGAATTCTTCAACTGTACATACAATACATGTATCATCTAAGAAGATATGCCCCCTAGTTTGATATTGTAAATGTAACACCTTGTAACTAGTGAGTCACTTGATAAGGGATACCCTGACTTCTTAAGTAGAGTGCATGATTTTACTGCATCAGACTTATTGGTTAATAAGGGTGTTAGACAATTTTTTTTTAAATCAAAAGATATAGTTTAAGAGAAAGTAAAAATAAATAATGGATAGACAAGTCTGCAAGACAAAGTGTGTTCAGGTTGGTCACACAGAGTTGTTTGGCATTAGAAAATAACTAGTGATATGAAACACATCACAAACTCATCAATATCCACCAAACTACTTATAGATGTGAAAACTAAGAGTCATCTTTATGGTTAGTTTCAATCATTCGCCTTGGAAATTTTGATGAAATTCAATTAACCTGCAATGCAATGATCAATTTAGAAATCCTACCATTAACATTATGGATGCAAGATTCTAAGGAATGTGAAAAATTGAGTTAATTATATAAAAAACGTTGTATTACATACACAAAAATTACACATCTCCTCCCAACCTCATTGCAAAAGATACATCATTAAGCACTTAGAAGAATCCCACCATGCATTCTAAAATTTAGAAAATAAAGCAAACCATGTCACCACTCAAATTGGAGGTCTTCAAAATTGAGGAACTTGTATTGATTTGAAAATTAGATCAAATTTTGTAGGGCTTGGTCACCCATTAGAACTCGTACTTCATGTTTAGTGGTAACTTTACAGTCATTAATACCCTACAAGATCATAAAAATTCATAATAAGTTCACATGAATCATAAAAATTCATCAAATTTGTGAAATTTTAAATATTCTATATTTTTGCAAGTTTGCCAGGTCTAGAGGGACATAGGGACTTGGAACCAAGTCTGGAAGTGCACGTAGGGTTGACAAGTCCATAGGAATATGTTTGTTTAGTGTAATTTGAGTGGAACGTAGAGTGATGAAAGTCTTAGGGACATCGAGACATGGTACAAAGGGACGAAGTACCTCCGCAACCTACAATCCCACAAGTTTTACTTTGTAGGTTTGTGGATGACGAAAGGACTTCAAGAACAAGAACTAGTACCAAAATGCTAAGGCTCCTCTAGATTTTGCATTCCCACAAGTTCTACTTTGCAAGTTTGTATGGATCAGAGGGACATGGGCACCATAGACCATTTAAAGGTCCAAGATGACAATGAGATTCCACAGATGCATGAAAGTCAAAATGCACACAAACTTAATGAAATTGACACAATCGACACTAGTGTTAACATCTTTTGCACTACTCAATCATTTAAGGGCATATGTTAAAACACCCTATGGTAATATAGGGCCCAAAACCCAAATAGAAATTTGAATCTAGCAACCAACCCTAGGTTGTGAAACTAAAAAATCTCACTTAAATCTAGATAAAACCCAAATGCATCTATTTTAAACATGAAGGACCACTCCAAATTAGACTTTAAACACAAAATCACAAGGAAGATGGAAAAACCAACCTGGAAAATGATCAAAATGTTGAAGAACATGTGTGGGAGATGAAAGCCCTCACAAACCAATAAGTCTAGCATGTCAAATCCATGCAACAATCAATCACAATGCACCGCAAACAAACAAGAGAGATCTCAAAAGCATAAGGAATGTTCTTCTTGGGCTTTGGAGAGTGAAAACACAAGTGCAAAGTGATCAAATGAATACAAAAGTCATAAATAAAGCACCCAACCACCCCACACGAATGCATTAATGATGTATTAGGGTTTTACGAGGATGCCAAAGGCAGAGGAACATGGGGAATTTGGATCAAGTCTGAAAGTTTCGGAGAACCTTGAGGTTCTACAAACCCTCTAAAGTGTAAAAAATACAACCATAAAAAGAAGGGATGCAGGAGGCAAAGGGACATAAGGACGTTGAACCAAGTCCAAAAGTCCTTAGAACCTCTAACATCTCACACATCCACAAAGAACAAACAAATAAACACTCAAAAGCACTCAAAGCAAGAAGCAAGGATACATGGACTTTTAGACATGTCCCTATGTCCCTGGGAATCTCGAAACCTTGCAAATGGTAGAACACAAAATTTATCATACCTAACTTATTAAAACATGATTTTTAAGGGATTTTTATGTAATTTTAAATATAAAACATCATAAAAGCTAGAATCTAATGAGACAAATCAAATCTAAGTCCAAAGCACAAAACTAGAAGGAAACATAAAGGAAAAATAAAAGAGGGGGTCCTCATTTTGCAAAGAAAAGATGGGGCGTGTATGTAAGGCATAACACTACCTTTGGGCTACAATTTCATATGAAATAACTTGGTTACCTTGTCCTACTCTTGAGCATAATCATTGAATACATTTTCTCTTTTCTGCATGATTGCGCGTGAAATTCTCTCATCTATATTTGAAGTGCCTTAGATTTCCTTCTCATTTTGACTCATAGAAGTGTTCTTGTACTTCTTGAAGGAATGAAAATTTTGTTGCTACTTCCAACAAGCCTCTTCATTATAACTCTCCTTGTCACAATGTTTCCAAAATCTTTTTTCTTTGTTCTTATTGTTGTTTTTTCATAGTTGTGTTAATATATTTCTTGCCCTTCCCCTTGTTCTTACCCTTGTTGGAATCTTCTCTGTGTTGCCCTTCCTTTTTACATTGCTACTTATCCTTGTATGATATAGATTTCTTCCTATACATCTCCAAATAATGGATTTGTGCACTAGCCTCATCAAGATTTTGAGATTTAGCCATTAAATAGCCCTTCAAAGATGTCGAAACAATCTTTTAATGTACTACATGAGCACATCTTGGTACATCACATCCCTACCCAGTGACATTTCCTTCTTACATAATTCACTCATGTAGTCTTGAACACTTTGTCCTTACCCTTGACTAACGAGGTGACATTGGATTGCTCTATGTTCTTTGTAGCATATTTGAAAAATTGTTTCTTCAACAAGTCCTCAAAATCTTCATGTTTTGAAATTGGAGGGGGTTTTCTCATTTGCAAGGAAGTTGCATATGTTTCCTACCATGTCAAAGCATAACTAGATAGCTTCAAATGGGTGAAGGAAATATATTTCTATGGATTCAAATTGTGCAAGTTGAAGTAGACCACCATTTGGGAGACCCATTGATCCTACATCTTTGCATTTACTTCCCCATTGAAAGGTTGAATCTCTATCTTTGCATCAACTTTAAATAGAAGATTGTTGCCACTATTTGAGGCTTCTCCATGTTCATGTGGTTGTTGGCTACTTTTCTTCTTTGAGACTCTTGTATACCCAATTTCTAAGTTATAGCTATGATAACACACTCAAACATATTCATCTTTCCCATAGGTAGAGAAATCATAGCAACATCAACTTCTAACTTTTGAAATTTTTCTTCTACCTCATCCATATCTCTATTACCTTCATGTGACATCCTTCTTCATGCTTGATTCCACTTTAAGGTACCAATTTTAGGTTCAATTTCGCTCAAATTTCTGCTTCCACTAGACAATGTAGTGGGCATAACATTAAAAACACACCAAGATTCAAACAAATAACAACTTAAATGTGTTTCAAATCTGTGCTAATACCAATCTAATCCTTTAATTTATCAAGATACTCCTAATTCAATCATCAATTATAGATTATATCTTTGTGACTACCCATCACAACCTTTGATCAAGAATAAATAAATGTTGTAGTCCTTAAAACGGTGAGACAATAATACATAAACATGAAAACATCATTACAAATATTTAGAGCACATGAATCAATAGCAAATAAGACTTAAGAAGGACTAGAACACGCAAATTTGGTATGGATAAACCCTATGAAGGAGATAAGCTCCAATTTGAAGAGCAACTACTCTCCAACTCATTATGAATCGGTTAAATACAATCAAGGATAATGCATGTAGACTTGAACACAACCAATGCAACTCAACAAGTGACGAGCTCAAGTATACACCAATTAGTTGTTATGTTCCAAAACTTTTCTCAAACATGACCAAGAACACAAAGTTCACTTTCTCTGAAGGTAAACATGAGTACCAACCCATGTATAGGCATCAAAACATGTATGAATAACTATCTACACACTTCCCAAGGCTAGAGGCATGTAAAACAATGCATAGAAGTGGAACCAAATATACAAGACCCTCCATATTCTTAATTTTGCATGCATAGAAATGAGTTCACTAGTTCTCAAATATGAGTGTGTCACTTCCTAGTGTGCTCGCTGCAATTAGTGGCTTATTTGCTAGGGCATTTTGCCCATTCGCCAAGGTGAATATGCAATCATTGTGGCAACTAACATGTTTGCCCCTTGAACAAGAAATGAATTCATTAAAAAATGGTAAAACACTTAGTTATGTTCCTTGCATGCAAAGTCATCTTCTTCTCTAGAATGCTCTGAATCACCCCAAGTCTTCAACAACCCTACATACATACCCTTGATACTTGAAAACTGACAAACCAAATTTCTTTATAAAAGAAATCAAGGAAATTCCTTGATTGACATGGAGATAAAACTGACCAAATGATCATGCGACCAATACTCAATTTTTGGATCAACAATTTATGGGATTGTATAATATTTGTACTTGCTTGTTTTGAAACATACATTATCCTTGGTCACTTAGCCTCTGGTTGCCCTCATTCTTGTCGCAAGAGCATGGCAACCTGGTGGAAGAATGCACTCATTGATCATTTGACGGTTGGCACTCCCTCGTCGGATGGTTCCTCTAGGGAGGACGAGCCTTCCCTAGCTGGTGAATCATCCCATGAGACCGTGCCTCCCTAGGATCCTTTATTGCTCGCCTCTCCAGCGGATCCGTTAGTGCCTCAAACTCCTGTTGTTGTTCAGGCTGAGCATGTCTAACCCTCGTTGATCACCTTTGCTGGTCTTTCAGCTACCCCTGATTCATATACTACGTTGTCAGCTTCTCTCTTAGCGCATGGTTTCTCCTTGCTCGAGGTGTCTATTGAGGATCCCCTCCTCTCGGCTTGCTCTGTGGACTTTGTGGTGTAGTCACGATAGGAGGGTTCACAGAATGAACAGTCCAAACTGTGCAGCAAGAGTAAACACAATGGAAACAACTCAAAGAGATGGAACAAATGTAGATTCAGTCATTCAGTATATCATAGAATTCAAATATAGATTGATCGGCAACATGCGGGCTTACAATTAGGGCTCATAGGCCTGATTATAGAATATGAGAATATGCACAAGATATAGCTTTGAAGCTGCTTCACACAAAATCTAAACTATCAACTATCTCTATGTCATGAACCATATCCCCTTTCCTAGGGATCTAATACACCCTTATATATCATCTCCGGAATATAAGATTCCTTTGCATCAGCGAAGGAAGATCACAAACTCCAATGAAGAGCTGTAATGTGTGTACACTGATAGGTCAGACCCAATCATGAAGAACTCCTCCGCAAATGAATGGCATGATGTGCGGATCTCTGGGAAGGTTAGCCACGAACCGTAGATCATTGAATGATGTGTCATTAGGCTTCACAAGTTGAGAAATGCTCTGCAAGTCTTCTCCTTTAGTTGATTATCAGAGGTTGTTAGGATGCTCTGTTATGAGAAGACAGTCGATCGTCTGATAGCAATATCTTTTTGGTACCTTAACCAATTTCTCTGAATTCTAGATATGATGTAGATGAACATGTCTAGATGCTAAGTCCAGCTCTGTAAGATGTGAAATGCAACTGTTGTAGAATGCGGACCAAAATACAGAAACTGCTACTGATTGAATTGAACTAAAAATGAAAGAAACAAACTGAACTGCAAACAAACTGAAATGCAAATGTTTTTGGTTGATGCAAGATTTCTCTTGAACCAAGGATGCTCCTGCATCAGACATCTGGGGTTTTCGAAAAAGTGAGTCCCTCACTTTGCTGGGGCTAGAGGAAAACCAAGGCGGTCCACCTCAGCCTGAGAAATCCATGATGAATCTTCTTCCAATTTGCCTTTCCATTTCACAAGGTATTCTTTGTATTGTCTTCCTTTGGTGTTGCGTCCAACTCTACAGTCCAAAATGTCTTCAATTTGCTCCAGTGCTTGTTGTGGTAAATGTTTCTTCAAGTCTTCTGCCATGCTATCACTGAACTCTGCTTCATGATATTGATATAGGTCTGCAATCTTGAAAATAGGTGATATATCCAATGTCTCCAGTAACTCCACTTCATATGCATTTCCTGAATCAAACTTTCTAAATATCCTACAAAGTCCAAACTTCTTCATCTTCAACTTGTTATATGTCCCAACTGGAAATCTTTCCTTTCTTAAGTACACCATCACTTCATCTCCAACTGCAAATTCCTTATGTCTTTTTTTCTCATCTGCTTGTTCCTTATACTTGCTATTCATCTCTTCCAAATGCTTCTTCACCTAATTATGCACTGTCCCCATATGTTCTACAAATTCTTCTACTTCTACACTTCTCTTTTATGTCATACTGATATCTCTCAATTCTATAACTCCTCTAGGGTTTACTCTGGTAACAATCTCAAAAGGTGTTATTCCGGTACTTCTATTCACTAAATTATTGTATGTAAACTCTGCTTGTGAAAGAATCAAATCCCAACTTCCTGTCTTTTCTCCAACCAAACATCTCAACAAGTTTCCCAAACTCCTATTCACTACCTCTATCTGTCCATCTGCTTGTGGATGAAATGTTGAACTAAACATCAATTATGTCTTCATCTTCTTCCAAAGTGTCTTCCAAAAGTATCCAACAAACTTAGTGTCTCTGTCTGAAACTATGCTCTTAGGTAATCCATACAATCTCACAATCTCCTTGAAAAATAGGTCAGCTATATGCAAAGTATTAGTTGTCTTCTTACAAGGTATGAAATGAGCCATCTTTGAAAATCTGTTCACCACTACAAATATTGAATCATGTCCTCTTTGTGTCTTAGGCAATCCCATTACAAAATCTATACTTATGTCTTCCTAAGGTCTCTCTAGTACTGTCAAAGGTTGATACAATCCAGTATTCTGAGTACTCCCTTTTGCAACTTGATAAACTCTACAACCTTGCATAAATTTCCTAACGCCATTAAGTATCTAAGGCCAAAGGTAGTTTTCACTCACCAAAGCCACTATCTTGTCAATGCCAAAATGCCCTGCCAATCCACAACTGTGCTTTTCTTTGATCAAATTATCTCTTAGTGAAGTTCCAGGTATGCATAGCTGATTTCCTTTGAACAACATGTCTTCTTGAATAAAGTAATCCAACCACTTGCTCCTATCTGTCACAACAAGTTCCTTGCACGCTTTCCACGGTTTTATAAAATCAGCGTCTCCCTCATACATATGCTTTAATTCATCAAATCCTATCACTTCAACTCTCATCTCTGTTAGCAAGTTTCTTCTCCTACTCAAGGCATCAACAACTTTGTTTGATTTGCCACTCCTATGTTTCAACACAAATGTATAACTCTGCATGAACTCTACCCATCTCATGTGTCTCTGATTCAACTTACCTTGACTATTCAAATATTGCAAAGCTTGATGATATGTATACAATACAAACTCCTTAGGAAACAAGTAATGTCTCCACTTCTTCAAGGCTTAAATTATTGCATAGAACTCTTGATCATAAACTGAATATCTTCTTCTTGCATCATTCAACTTCTCACTGAACTATGCTACAGGTCTACCTTCGTGACTTAACACTACTCCAATTGCATTCCCACTTGCATCACAATCCACTTGAAATACCTTATTGAAATCCAGTAATGCCAACACAGGTTGCTCTATCACTTTCTGCTTCAACAACTCAAAACTTTTATTTGCTCCTGATGTCCACTGGAAATCTTTTCTGTCACTTCTCATTGTCTCTGTCATAGGGTTACAAACTGAACTGAAATTTCTGATGAACTTCTAATACAAACTAGCCAATCCATGAAATGATCTAACTTCTCCAATGCTCTCTAGTGTAGGCCATTCAACAATTGTTCTTACTTTCTCAGGGTCCATCTTCAATCCTTCCGCAAAAATAACAAATCCAAAGTATACATCTCTTCATTCATGAAAGTACATTTCTTGATGTTTATCAATAATTTCTCTTCTCATTCTCCAGAAAACTTGTCTAAGGTGTTGCAAATGTTCCTCTGTCTTACTGAAAATCAGAATGTCATCCAAATATACTATAACAAACCTACCCAAGAATCTCTTCAAGACTTCATTCATCAATCTCATGAAAGTACTAGGTGCATTTGTCAATCCAAAAGGCATCACTAACCACTCATACAATCCTTCATTTGTTTTAAAAGCAGTCTTCATTCATCACCTTCTCTGATTCTGATATGATGGTATCCACTCTTCAAATCTATCTTTGTGAAATATCTTGCTCCACTCAAGCAGTCCATAATATCATCCATCCTAGGTAAATGAAATTTATACTTAACGATGATCTTGTTTACTTCTCTAGAGTCTGTACACATTCTCCATTCTCCATCTTTCTTAACTGCTAACACTACAGGTATTGCACAAGGACTCAAGCTTTCTCTGATTAAACCTTTCCTCAACAACTCATGTATCTGTCTATTTAATTCTTCATTCTCTGTCGATGTCATTCTGTGTGCTACTTTGTTAGGCAAACTAGCTCTAGGTATAAGATCCATGTGATGACTGATACTTCTGTTTGGTGGTAATCCTTCAGGTATGTTATCTAATCTGATGTCTTCATACTTTGTTAGGAACTCTTTTATCTCCTCCAGTTGTGATTCTTCAGTCTCCTTTTTCAACGTTTCAGGCTTCTTAGGAATCAAAGCATAACACATATTCTCATGTCTCAAACCATCCATAAATTTTCTCCCATCTACCAAACAAATTCTAGCATTTCCACATACTTCACTCTTAGGATCATCTTCCAAAGGAATCAAAGTAATTCTCTTTCCATTTGATGTTATAGTGTATGTATTCTTTCTCCCATCATGTATAGCTTTCCTATCATACTACCAAGGTCTACCCAACAAAATATGACATACATCCATAGGCTTAATATCACACAAGACTTCATCATGATAAGATCCAATATGAAATTTTACCAAACATTGTTCACTCACCAGTACCTTATGATCATCTTGAATCCATGCTATCTGATAGGGCTTAGGGTGTTTCAATCTTTCCAACTTTAGCTTATTTACCATCTCCTCTGAAACTAGGTTATCTGAACTACCACTATCAATTACAACTTCACAACATTTACCTCCTGATTTGCATCTAGTTTTGAACAAACTTTTCCTTTGCGGTGGTTCCTCATTTGTCTCTGCTTGAAATAGTGCTCTCCTCATCACAAGTGATTCTCCTTTCTTAGGTTTACCAACTGAACTAGGTGATCCAACAGGTTCTTCTTCCACATAAGCTGCTCTTCCATTGTTTCCTGTCCTCTTGCTTGTACTCCCTTGATTACATTCAAATGATCTATGTCCTTCACCTCCACACTCGAAACAAGTGCCTATGAATGTTCTCCTATCAAATCCTCTTCTTCTCTTATGTATCCTTCATTCCGGTATGAATTATAATTACCTCTGTGATGAAAATTTCTGTCATTGCTCTGGTAGGCATTGCTATCATTGTCCTCCTTAAATGGGTTGTCAAAGCTTGTTCTACTCTGGATGTGATATGTCTCCTCCAGAAAATATTCTACCTCTCTAAAATTTATCTCCTGATCTGTCTCCTCCAGAAAATATTCTACCTCTCTGAAATTTACCTCCTCTGCTTCTCTATTTCTAATCATGCCTCTTATTCAGCTTCTCAACTTTCAGGGCAAACTGATATGCTTCCTCCAAAGATGTCATCCTTACCAAGCTTAGTTCTTCTTGAATGTTCAATCTCAATCCATTGATGTATCTAGCCACTTTCTCCTTGCTTGCTTCACTATGTCCTATCCTTATGATCATCTTATGAAATTCTTTAGTATACTCCTTCACAGATTTCTCCTTTTGTCTCAGGTTTTGCAATCTTTTCAACAGTTCCAACTCATAGTCAGCAGGTATAAACTGATTCTTCAATTTTGTCACCATCTATCCCATTTTGTAATCTTTTCTTCTCCTTTTCTGTTTCTATCCAATTGAACTTCTTTCCACCATATAGCAGCATGTCCTTTCAACTTGGTCTTTGCAAATTTCACCTTCTCTGGATCTTCAACTTCTTCATACTCAAAGTATTCTTTCATGTCATTTATCTAGTCAATCAACTCTTCAGGGTTCAAATTACCAGTATAATTCAGTACATCAACTCTAGGTCTTTTTCCAATTTTTGAAATAGCTCGCAACATCTTTACTTGATCTGATTCTTCTTCTTCATCACCTCCTAGGGTTTCACCAATTTGTTCAACAGATTGAAATTCCTCTTCATCATCACTTTCAACATTAGGTCTAGGTGTCAATCCTCTTTGCCTATCTTCTTCAATAGCATCCAATCGAATTCTCATTGTTTTCATCATTTCCATCATCTCATCCATTCTACCAGCCATTGTTCCAACAACAGGGATTCTCCTCAGTGGTATTCTTCCTAGGATCAAGTGCAAATTGCTTCAAGTTCGGTGATCAGGCTACAAGGTGACAATTGCCTCACAATCGGTGATCGGTTGCGACACAGGTAACCTACCTCAATTCAGTGGTCTGTCTACAACAAGATCTTACAGAATTCCTTTGCCCACTTCTTTGAATTCGCTCCCAAAGATTCAAACTTTCACTCTAATACCATTTGGTGCAGTCACGATAGGAGGGTTCATAGAATGAACAGTCCAAACCGTGCAACAAGAGTAAACACAATGGAAACAACTCAAAGAGATGGAACAAATGCAGATTCACTCATTCGGTATATCATAGAATTCAAATACAGATCAACCGGCAACATGTGGGCTTATAATTAGGACTCACAGGCTTGATTATAGAATATGAGAATATGCACAAGATATAGCTTTGAAGCTCCTTTGCACAAAATTTAAACTATCAACTATCTCTATGTCATGAACTATATCCCCTTTCCTAGGGATCTAATACACCCTTATATATCATCTTCGAAACATAAGATTCCTCCGCATCGGCCAAGGAAGATCACAAACTCCAATGAAGATCTGTAACGTGTGTACACAGATAGGTCAAACCCAATCATAAAGAACTCCACAAATGAATGGAATGATGTGCGGATCTCTGGGAAGGTCGGCCATGAACCATAGATCATCGAATGATATGTCATTAGGCTTCACAAGTCGGGAAATGCTTCGCAAGTCTTCTCCTTTAGCTAATTATCAGAGGTTGTCAGGATGCTCTGTTCTGAGAAAATAATCGATCTTCTGATAGCGATATCTTTTCGGTACCTTAACCAATTGCTCTAAATTAAGGATATGATGTAGATGAACATGTCTAGATGCTAAGTCCAACTCCATAAGATGTGAAATGCAACTGCAGTAGAATGCGGACCAAAATACAGAAACTACTACTGATTGAACTGAACTGAAAATGAAAGAAACAAACTGAAATGCAAATATTTTTGGTTGATGCAAGATTGGTTTTGAACCAGGGATGCTCTTGCATCACTTTGACTCAGAGTCTTCTTGGTCGATTGTACAAAGAAAGATGGGACTCCCCAAATCTGTCGCTACTTCGCGAACTAGGGTTAAGGGAGTCAAATTTTTACCCTCTGGATCTAGGGTTGTTTAGATCCTTTGTCTGTAATTTGATTGTTGTTTATCTATTGTTTCTATTATGTTTCTGTGCTTTGGCCTATTTTGCCCGACCCTGGGGCTCTTGTTTGTAAAGGGTTCAACCCCTAGTTAGATGCTCACCTTTATCAAAAACATACATTAGGAATGTAAAATAATGATCATATACCTCTTATTAAATGCATATTAAATTTCCCATATGGTACATAAATGATTCCTTTACACTAGTGGTAAAAAAAATTTGATGCATGATCATCATGTTTAGGTGGCACGACTATATTTGTATTCATGGATATTATGCAATTGCACTATTGCATTCACATAACCAGTTGGTCATAATGGAACATTTTACTTGTTACTATGATGTTTGTGTTCTTGCAACTTGAGGCATGTGTTTGTCTAGATGTAAATGATGTAGCTTTAGTATAATGTCACGAAACCTAACCAAATTAATGTTCAATATAACATGATTAATCATCAATATAGCAAGGATCTTATTGTTTACTGAGTCTTCAAAACTCTCAGTCGAATGTAACATGTACATTTTTTTAGTTATTTGTGTTATCAATAAGGGTCTTCTTGTATTTATCATTTAGAATCACCTTGAGACCCTAGTCTGAAGATAAACTTAGTATAAGTGCATGGCTTATTAGGCTTTGATGTAGTTTGCTCAATGGAATGGCATCCCACTATAATGTCCGAAACTGGAATATTTTGACAACTTGACAATTTCACAATGAAAATGCATGAAACCTTAACACCTTTTGATCACCGAGATCCTGGGATAGGTAGGGTGAGAGCATATAGTGAAAGGGTATGATTAATATATAGCTAGTATGCTCACTAGTGGCAAGCCACACAACTTACAATGCAAGTAATTACAAACTATGAAGCTATGAATAAGTTGGTTATGGCGGCAAGCCTTCTAGAACAATTCATAAACTAAAATTTTACTACAAATCAAAATTATTTTGGTGGTGAACCACTCAAAATTACATAATGAGACAAGACATCATAAATGTTGGAATCCACACACATAATTTCTAATTTATGACAACAACAAACTCATCTAAAATGTAATTATAAAAGTAGATATAATATTTAAAAACCTTGATGCAATATCCCAAAGAACAAGTCTGAATTAACCAAATACCAGTTTATTAATGTTGTAGCATTCCAGACTTGTACGATTGAGATGGACTGATGTATGGCAGGTTGTAAGAGTGAGTTACAACAAGGAATAACGGAGACCTAGCTTAGTACGACAACCACAATGAATACCATCCCCTTGTACAATAGACCCCACACATATCACATTTGTACAGTTGCTAAGAGGTACGACAAGCTCCAATAAAATGTTGCAATCACTTAAAGAGTGGTATGACAACATCAAAGATATGTGATTCCTTCACAATATAATTTGCCACATTCATAATATGCATTCTTTGACATGTACGTCTTGGAATAGAGTTTAAAATGTTGTGCCTATCTTCACAAATGGTATGACTCTCACAAAATGGGTCCAACAAAACCCTCAACCAATAATATAATAAATTTGTTATTATAACAACAAAGAAAATGACAATGAAATCGTTATCCAGAATTTGAAATTCTTATCAACTGGAGATGAAACTGCAACATCACACCCAAAACTATAACCCAAAAGAACTCACCAAAAACCCAAAAAATCTCACACAACACAACAAACCAACTGAAACTGGAAATATTTATACAAATCTTCAGCACAATGGTGATTTTTGGATGAAATCACTATTAAGGATTAGAGGGTTTTCGTCCTCAAATCTAAACATCTAGAGGGTTTTTGTCCTCAAGCAAGAATATGAACGAACCTTTGATCTCAGAGAAATGAGGGTTTTGATTTCAAAAAATAAATGCTTCTCTTGAGCCTTGACTCCTTTTTATAAACCCTTTTGAGGAGAATATTTGAACAATATTTTCTTTTACTTTTTTCCTTTTGTCCCCACAACTTATTCCAAAAATGTCTAGAGAGGCCTTGATTAAACATTACTTTTGGCCCCCTTTCCTAATGACACTTTATTAAATCCACTTTTAACATTACATTGGACCCCTTCTTTTTAAATAAAATAATATTAAGTTATCATTTTTATAAAATAAAGTCATTGGAACAACTTAAGATATTATTTTAATTATTTCCTTAGCTTAATCAGAAAATGGGACATAACAATTTGCCCTTCCCAAAAAAAAATGTCCTCAAGCAAAACAAACCCAACTGGGTTTGATTCTCCCCAAATGTCACCCTTGATAGTACTTGGATCCCAAATCATCGTTGGGAGTTTGTGAGTCCATCTACTCAATGTATTTGATCGAAGGATGTCTTCATTTTTCCTTTGTGATATAACATCCTCAAGTTGCCTTGTTGATTAGCAATCTCTTGCAAGGCTTCTACAAATTCTCCAATTATTTCTTTTGCTCCCTCATATTTCTGATGTGCCATTTTGATATAACTAAGAGTTGAAAATCTATGCCAAAAGTCTCCATGAATATGAGTTGACATTTGTGGATGAAAACTTCCATTCTTTTTGCTATGAGTAAACTGGGTGGCTTACTTGGAAGTCCCTTAAGTATCTCCTCCTTTCCTTTAGATATAAATTTATGCTCCTAAGTTTGATAGTTTTGGGTAATTTCCCCAAGGGAGTATAACCATTGAACACTCAAAATTATGTCAGTTTCTTCCAAACCCACAACGTAAAAATTATCACATATCTTATGTTCTCTTGTGAGTATGCTGAGTTGATTAATTTTATTTTTGCAAGGGATGATGAATCTGCAACTGCTATGATGTCAAATTCTTTAGCTTGGAGTCCTCTCTTAACTACCAAGCCCTTGTCAATGAAGTTATGAGTGGCTCCACTATCAATAAACGTTGTGATTTTGCATCCACACAGAATTCCTTGAAATTTGAAAGGATATTACCTTGGCGCTCTTGAGAGAGAAGCAAGAGTACCTCCATTGGTGTCATCATTTTCAAAATTCAAATGTGGTTTTGGATGAGGTTCCTTTGTTTCTTCGTCCTCATCAAAAACTACCTCAATATAGTGTATTTTCCCCTTGCCAAGGTATATGTGGCCAAGTTCCCAAGGTTTCTTGCAAGAGAAACAAATTCCTCCTCATGAGCTCATTCTTAGTCTCTTCTTTTCTTGTTCTTGAAGGTATGCTCTTTTGGGGTTGTGCATGAGATTCTTCCTTCTGTAAAATTTTCTTTGATCGGTTCAAAGGTAGTGTCTTTGAGTAAGATTTATACTTCAACACTATAGTCTTCAAGTCTAAGGTCCTCTTAATAGCCTCATGTAAAGATGGTGGATTGAAAGCCTTCACAAACCCTTTAGAGGTTCAGATAGACCTTCCATTAAAAGCACAATGAGTCTTCTCTCAGAGATGTCAAGAACCATCGCTGACAATCTTTGAAATTCAACCACATCATTTTCTATAGTGTCGTCTAAGTTGGATCAGCTCCCTGAAATGAATCTTAAGATCCTTTCTATCAAATCTATCTATTACCCTCTAGCTAAATTCAACATAAGTGTCGATCAAACTATGTCCTTGCGTGACCATTCTGTGGTACCTCCATTCATGTGCTACTCCTAGATGGAGGGTAGCATACTTGATTGCTTCTCCCTTGAACATAGGATTGAGAGAGAAATATGTGTCCTCCTAAATCTATGCACGAGCTATACACTTGTTTGAACCATCAAAGGTGGGTATAGTTAACTTTCCAAATCGGCACAATAGATCTTGATGAGCTTGGTTTGTGTTTCTTTTTGGCCTATTTCTCATTTTTAAATTGCAAAAATCCTAAAGAGACATTATTGCTTGAGATTTTGATCTTAGATATTGGTATTCATGCAGGTAATTATAAAGTTGTCTCCACCACATTTATGAATTTGTTGCTCCCCTGCTTCAGGATCCCTTCTCTTTTTAGGAAAGTGGGTTGGAAAGGTTTGGCTGCAAAACTAATTACAGTTCTATCAGTGTTGTTTTTTTAAGGTACTCCCTTCTCCAATATGATTTTGGGCCGCTCTAGGAATACTCAGATTCTATACTATTTGTATCAATGGGGCCATCATATTTGTCAATTGTTGTTGTCCTTGAATAAGGGCATTGTATCATGCATTAACCTTATCTTCATCAGACATGACTCTCTTATCCCTTTCCCCCATGTCAAGGTCTTCTATCTCAAACTCTAAAAAAATGGACTCTATCCCTGCATTCTAATTTTGTAGAGACTAGAGTTTTTTCCTTTCCCTCTGATAATATCTGAGTTCTCTGTCACTAGGGTGAATGTGATATGATATGCATCAAAAATGTTAGTTTTTCTTGTAGACTAGCAAGATCACTACTCAAAATATTTTGACAACTTGACAATTTCATAATGATAATGTACGAAACCTTAACACCTTTTGATTACTGAGATCTCAGGATGGGTAGGGTGAGAGCATATAGTGAAAGGGTATGATCAATATTAAGCTATTATGCTCACTGGTAGCAAGCCGCATGACTTACAATGCAAGTAATTAGAAAATATGAAGCTATGAATAAGTTGATTTTGTTAACAAGCCTTCTAGAACAATTCATAAACTTAAAATCTTACTACCAATCAGAATTATTCTAGCGATGAACGACTCGGAATCACACAATAAGACAAGACATCATGAATGCTGGAATCCACACAATTTCTAATTTTTGACAGCAAACTCATTTGAAATGTATTTATAATAGCGGATATAATATTTAAAGCCCTAGACTCAGCCACTTGATTACGAGGGTATTGCCTTTCAGTGTAGCAAATGCTTTGCTATTGGTCATCTGTCATTAGAATGTTCTCGTTTATGTGGCTTCAAACTCGTGAGTTGACGTCCCTTCTAGTCTCGTTCCTCAAGTAGTGGATGGTGTGGCCTTTGTGGCTCCTTTCGTGGAAACTCCCTCTAGTGTGGCTCTAGTGTCTTTGACTATTCCCTTTGCCCCCTCAGCTAATTGTTGGGGGACCCTTGCGCTTTCTTGACCTTTAGAGACCGTGCAACATCATGCATCTTCAAATTACCTTTCTTCCTCTTCTTTCGCCTTGATCTAAAGTTCTAGATGATAGTTTCTTGGACCATCATTCAAAGAAGAAAAAATCCTTCCAATTCGGTTCTAATTTCTCATAACCGGCCTAAGAATGTGTGGTACGCAAAGTCAGGGTCTAGCATCGTGTAATTTGTCGACCTTTGGTTTTTCCTCTGTTGCGACAGTCTGTCTTCAACTGTTACGTTGAATGGCTTTAGTTGCCACTACTCTCCTCTTGTTTTGTCTTGTGATTGCTACTCCTATGTTGTTGTTTCTTCTTGTCTCACTTCTCATGAGGCAAGTCTCTTATGTTGTTGGGCTAACATTTTGCAAAATGGTGGGGTGCATTTCAAAACCTCTTTAACTTAATCAAAAAATTCCCATAGAACAAATCTAAATTTAAACCAAATACCAATTTATTAATGTCGCAGCATTCTAGACTTGTATAACTGAGGTGGATTGATGTATGGCAGGCTATAGTAATAAGTTACAGCAAGAAATAAAGGAGATCTAGCTTGGTACAATAACCATAATGAATATTATCCCCCTGTACGACAAACCCGACACATCACATTTGTATGGCTAATAAGAGGTACAACAAGCTCTAGTAAAATGATGCAATCACTCAAAAAGTGGTACGGCAACATCAAAGACGTGATACCTTCACAATATAACCCACCACCTTCATAACGTCTATCCAACCCTCTGGATGGACATTTGACTGTATTTATTAATTAATTGAAATTCAGAATACAGAGGGTTGGATAGACAATTTATTCATAATATGCATTCTTAAACACGTATGGCTTGTAATATAGTTTCAAATGATGTGCCTATCTTCACATATGGTACGACTCACAAAATGGGCCCAACAAAACCCTCAACCAATAATATAATAAATTTGTTGTTATAATAGTAAACAAAATGACAATAAAACCCTTACACCCTTACACAAAATTTGAAAACATTTATCAACTGGAGACCAAACTACTACATCACATCCAAAATGCGAACCCAAAACAAATCACCACAAACCCAAAAAATCTCACACAACACACCAAACCAATTGAAACTGTAAATACTACTACAAATCTTCAGCACAACTATAATTTCTGGATGAAATCTCAATGAAGGAATCAGAGGATTTTGTCCCCAATTTCAAATACCTAAAAATTTTCATCCTCAAGGGAGAAGATGAACCAATGTTTGTTCTCAAAGATATGGACATTTACATTTTGATTTCATAAAATGGATGCTTCACTTTAAACCTTGAATCCCTTTTTAAACTCTTTTGAAGAGAATATTTGAATAATATATATTTTTTCCTTTTTTTCCCACAACTTATTCTAGGAGTGTCTAAAGAAACCTTTAATTAAACATTACTTTTGATCCCCTTCCGTAACCACATTAACATTACTTATTCTAGAAGTGTCTAAAGAAACCTTTAATTAAACATTACTTTTGACCCCCTTCCCTAACCACATTAACATTACATTGAACCTCTTTTTAAATAAAATAATATTAAATTACCGTTTTTATAAAATAAAGTCATTAAGACAACTTAAGATATTATTTTAATTATTTCTTTAAACTAATTGAAAAAGGTGACATGACACCCATCATGCTACCATTTTATGCATACACTAGTGAGCACATTGCCATGCTTTTTGATAACTTGGGCATGGCGAAGCCTTCGAAAATTCAACTAAAGTTTGTTGCTAATGTCATACTAGTTAGTGGTGTGAACAAAATGAGAATGATGCATTTGTAAAATAATTAGTTGTTGCTTACAAGAGGTGGTGGATTACACCTGGGGAGGCATAGAATCATTATAAGAAAATCTACTTTTCTTGAAATCCTATGGTAACATTAGCTTTTGGAAGCTAATATTACCGGTTTCCTAGGTTGGCCTGTTGGTGAAAAACTTGTCTTCTTCAAAGAGAGGTCACAAGTTTGAATCCTGCAAGGGGTAGGATGTGTATGCCTCATATTGAAGCACAGTTAGGTGTCTCCTTCAACACCAGTGGGAGTATGAGGTAGTTCCATATGCTACAAGCCACCTATAAGCTAAGTCGCAAAGCATTATGGACTATAAAAGGATTTCATTTCCATTCCAAGTTTTGAGGACCTTTTGGAAGGGATCACTAATCTTTTTACTGCATTAATAAAAATCATTATTATAGGCTGTTTTCATGGTGAGGTCTAGTTCATATTTTTTTGCTAAGATTAGTGTCAGGTTATAAATAAAAGATTGGAACTAAAATCATTGTTAGCTTCAGCATCACTGTAAAAAAGTACTTTCAAAATCTCTGAAATATTAAATAAATTATAACACTTTGATTATGCATGGTCTACCATGTTAATCAGACGCATCTAAAAGTCCAACTACATGTGTGTACTCAGAGATCAGAAGCGTACTGATAATTCTGTCTGTCCAGTTTGGAATTTTACTCTGGCCTAAAAAATATGTGTATCTAAAAGAACAGAAATACTCTTTTATTTTGTACTCTCCAGAAAAGTAATATAAATATGTTATTTCTTGAAACCTGCCCCTGATGGATTAGTGAAAAACATCAAATCAAACTGAGACTGAATTATTGCTCCGCAAAATAAATATGTGACCACGGTACATTAATCCATGCAATAGATTACTGACATTAATCTAAAGAGTAACTCGTTAATGGGAAAAACTCGGAGGTCAAGATTCTAAAGAAAGAATGATAGGGTGTCTGTAAATACTAGTAAAAGTTTTGAAGTGAATTGGAGGCAAAAAATAAATTTTAAAGTGAACTGGAGGCAATGAAAATAGCTGACTGGGAAATTCAAGAAAAAAAATCACTGCCCAATTCCATGTAATAGAACAAACAGCTTGCTGGCTGCGGCCTTATTACTTGTTCATCTTGTTGCCATCTAATTCTATTTGAAGGATAAAATTAATGACTGAACTTAGCAGAAGATCCCTGACACTGATCATGCTGTTAATAATATCTTTATAACATATTAAGCATCCAGGCTTGCTGTCATTTCAACCAATTGAAACACTACAGTTTTGCTCAAAACTAAGTTGCAAGAATACCCAAGTTAAGCAATATGAGATTGCAAAACCTGTGTAGAGCATATTTACAGACTAATGAATCGGCTGGCTTTCAATTAGTGTACGTCAATTCCTAAATTGAATGCACGATCATCCTTCTTGGCAACTATTCCCAGAGAATATTTGCCTTTATACTAAATATTTGCCAGTAAACTTCATCAGTGAGTTTTAGAGAGCAATTCTGAGATTATTAGACACTTTAACAAACATGAAATTAAGCAAAAAACAGCCACAAGTAATATTCATTAATGAGTTTTACAAATCAAATTTGGGATCGTTCAGGCACTTAGCCAAACATCAATTCAAGAAAAAAAAAACAGTACTGTTCTACTCAAGGAAAACAGAAACTGTTACTTCCCCTCCAATGTTCCACGATGAAGATGAGTTTATTGCCACTCACTGTACTTTGTTCCTCAGAAATAGATTTTTTGGATAATCTTTGCAAAAGCTGAGAAAGCTATACATAGCATAAGAAATTCAGAAATCCGGATTACTCGAAATGATTCCAGAGAAAAACCCAAATCCCACCATAAATGACGAAGTCCATTACCTACATGATAGCAAAGTGCTAATAAAGAAAAATTGACCAAGCTTAGAATCAATTTCGGAAAATTGACAGAGACTGAAGATAGGTAGAGACTGGGATAAGTAAGGCTTAATGGACCTATTTGCAAGGCAAAAAGAACACCGGACAAAAGCACAGCAGTTAAGAATGCTCCGGAGATTCTATTGAAAATTGAATATGTTGAAGTAAGTTGTGGCTCGTAAATACTAAGATGAGGTGATAATGGACGATTAATGTTCTTTTTTAGATTTACTACATTTTGTGTTGGGGCATCACCATTAGTGGATATTCCCTGCAAGACAAATAAAAGTTAAATAATTAGAGGAGAATGCCGCCATATCAGTAAAAAGCAACCATAACAAATTGACAATATAAATTTATCATGGCAACTACTCTTAATTACCTCGAATGTTCCACCTGTAACAGTGGAAAACCCAGCAATTTTTCCCGCAGCATTTACAGCCTGCCTTTGCATATTACTAAAATAAGAAGGAAGAGTTACGGCACCATTTACGACACTCCTCCCAAGATATGATTCTGCAGTTCCTTTCATCTTTCCTGTAAGAAGTGCACCAGTTCGACTAGCCAAATACTGCTGTTCATTTGTTTCAACCGAACCATGGCCATTTGGAGATTTGCCAGGAACCTGCAAGTTAGAGTTATATCCCACTTTACATCATCTCAAAGTTTTGCGACATTCTGAAATTTCAAATAGAATGCAAATTAAAAACTGACCTTTCCCTCTGTTACTCCAATGTGTGACTTTGTGTTAACAAGATCGATTCCAACGATATCACTTCCAGATCCCTTTGAACTGAAGGAAACAGAATGAGTACACTTTATCATGAATATTATGCTAATCATATGAAACTTGAAAAAGATTGTCTCAGAATAAAAGCATCAACACGAGGCATTGATAAAGTGGGCCATGACTAATGGCAAGTTGGTGAGAGTTCAGTTTGGTTTAAAAATTGTTCAAAGTTCATATTTTACTCAAGCTGTGAACTACGTCTAAATTTGTGACATCAATAGACATCAGGTGATACTTACGACACTCAACATCAAATTTTAAAAATACATCCAACATTTCTGATTTGAACACCATGTGAAATGCAAAGTCTAGGAGCAGTTAGCAATACAAGAATAGATGATAGAAGAATGAAAAATGCTATGCATCTCTCTGGACCAGCATGGTGGTGAAACCTAATGGTTAAGCATGCTCAAAATTATTCTCATTAGATCCATTCCAGAAAAAGGCAGCAGCAGCTTGGTTCTTGGCAAAAGGAGATATGACAAGAGGTGGCCATTGATGTTATCCTACACATGCAAACAAAAATGTTTGAAAGTAATTTCCATGTTGTCTTAATGATTGTAAACCTCCCACTCATCCATCTAGGCATATTTGGTACCGCATCCATTGCTGCACAAACAATTCCATTGGCCTATGATTGCAGATGCTAGTTCTTCAGTATCATAATTGCAGAAAATGAAGCACATCTGGAAGAGCAACCATTTTATCCTCCATACAATACCTTTGTCTTCTATGCTATTTTTATTCATACCATGAAAGAATGTTACACATGTATCTCATTCTTGTTTATAATCTTTTTTTTTTATTTGGTGAATTCCCTTGCAGTGCTTTATTTTGTTTAGATGCCCCGACTAAGGGTTATTCCCAAGACTCACAACTGGACTCATCTGTTTAAATTATACCACACCAAACCAGTTGGATTTGGTATTTGACCCAATTTCAACAGTTTATCATGTCTTCTAGTAATTAACTGGGGCTCCAATTTGGAAGCCCCAATACATTACCATTTAAGTTCACCCATTTCAAGTTTCTTGTTTATCATGTCTTCTTGAGCAATTTAGAATATTGTATAACAGATGTCTCTTGGGAGCCTGACAAGCTTTTCCTATCACTGGAGTGAATGAAGACATATATGGCTCTCCCTTTAGGTTGAGAAGGATTTCTCAAGAATGAGCTTTTAAGTTATATAAGAAATAATTGGATATTTTAAAGCAAGTAATAGGAAACAAGGTCAGCAACTCAATGAGGCAATCATAGCAAGCATATTCTTGTGAAGGAAAATTATAGACAGGATACAGGATTTGAATTCTGGTGAAGAAAGAACAAAATACAACAGAATAGAGAATGAAATATTGTTTGTTAAAAGTCTGCATTAGATTAGAAATATCCTTTGTGAATCGATTAGAATCTCTCAGCTACCTCCTAAATGTCAACAACCTCATTGCTAACAACCAACTCATAACTACCAAGTAGCTCACAGCTGTTATGACCGTTACATTTATTCTAATACCCTCCCTCAATGGTCATACACATGATAAAACATAGATCTTACCTTAAAACTTAACAAGCTTGTTTGGTCTAATTGATTTTGGGATGGATTTCCAGTCTGCAATTGACCCACACCATGTTGTAACTCTATCTCTTCAGTGACAGCAAGTTGTCAGTTACAAAATGTACCTCAATATGCCCTGTGTGCGAATGAAATAATGAGTTCTTGGTAACCTTGATTTTGCTTTAATTGTCACAATGAATCATTGTTGCTTCCATTTGAACGACTTCCAAATAAACAAGTAACCTCCTCTACTAAACTGTTTCACAAGCTGTAAGGTCAACTTTATGGTCCTCTCTCAAGGGATGAAAGAGATACTGTTAATTGTTACTTGCTAGCCCATGAAACAAATCATGCTCCAAGGCCATAAGCATATCCTGTGTAGAAAACCTATCATCTGTTGGACATGCACAGTCAGCATTAGTTAAACCAACAAGCTCAAAATAATCAATCCAACCATACCAAATACCAAACTCTATTATGCATATCTCAGAATTCATTTTTTGGCTCTCTAATGATCCATCTTTAGTTCACTTGTGGACCTGGACATATAGCTCACAACAACAGTGACATCAGGCCTTGCAGCTGAGAGAGAAATCAAGCTTCTCATCAACTTTTGAAAAAGACTCATCAACACATATTTTCGATCAGCATCTATAGGAGTAGAAACCTGCTTAAAAACGTTCATACAAAATTTTGGCATACTTCATTTGAGAAATGAGCACTCCATCGTTAGCCTGTTAAAACTCTACTTCTTGGCAATAGTGCAAGAGATCCAAATCAGTGATGTCAAAAGTAGGGCACAGATCTGATTTTACCTGTTGAATTGTGTTGATCAAGTTGTCTATGATTATTAAGTCATCTGCATAGACAGTGAGAATAACTATATCATCATGTTAATTTTCCACATATAAGTGTGGATCAGAAAGGTTTTGGAAGACAGATTAGTATGCTAGGGTAATGGAGCTTGCGTCAAACTGTTAAAAGCTTTGACCAGCTTACACAAGATGATCTTTCCCTGCAGCTTCAAACTAGTATGGGTTAAGTCCTACACTTCATCCTCCAAATCACAGTTGAGTAATGCACTCGTCACTCCCATTAGGTAAAATTTCTCGCCAATTGTGATGCAATGGCCAAAACCAACTTCCTGATTGTTGGCATCTTTGCAGTGGAGCAAAGCTCTTCTTGAAGTCTATGCCGCCTATCAGCAAACCCTTTTGCCAATTGCCTTGTCGTCTACTTTTCCAGATATCCATCAACCTTGTGTTTTGTCTTATACACCCATAGTATCATATATAATTGTAAGATCAACAACATATCAGGCATCCACAAAATGAGGGACCCAAATTACATACAGGTCCCCTTGATCCATAAAGCTCCTGAAAAATGTAAAAAATGTATGAACAGTAAGATTAATTCGTAAAAAGTTAACAATAGACAGTCCTGAGTTTGCAGGGTTGAATCCGACTATGCAGGACGAACCTGCACCTTTAGGGATGAAACAACATGTTTGGATTTGACCCCCAACCGTGTAAATTGGAATTCAAAACAAAAAGGTGAATTCTCCGCTTCTAGCTTGCAAGGGATCTGTTGTGACCAAATCACACATCACCCCATTAGGAATAGGGACCCCCTTTTTTTTTTTTTGAGCTCTGTGCTTTCAATGAGATTTTGATGATGTCCTGGCTCATCTTTCTCTGCCGATCCGGTAATGATTTCCTCTTCTGTGATTGTTGGTTCATGATTAGGAGGCAGATAAACTTGTAGTGATGAAGAATTGTGATCAAATCCCATCCAGATAATGAATGTTGAGATCAATCCTGAAGTATGTTTGAGACCCTGAAAAGACTAAGTCTGGAGCCTGAAATCCTGAAAATTGTAGAAAAATGGCTAAGTCTGAAATCTGGTGAATCCTCCAAATTCTATATCTTGCATCTTAAATCCGGTGGATTCGAGACCTATCTCAAACATCCTGAAAGGTATATTGAAAAATATTTAAATTCTTATACTTAAATATATTTTTCAATATACCTTTACCCTCGCGATCCTGAAAAACGCCTGACAATTCCAGAGGATTCAAAAAGCTGATCTAGTGCGACGGGGCACTTAAATGGCGCAAAATCGCAATGAGAAAAGCGCTCTCAACTGCAAGATAAGATGAGGATTCCACTTGATGAACCAATGCGCCCATCTAAAACCTTGAAGTGATGCGACTTTCAAACCTTGAGGTGATGCGAAAATGTTAAAAGATTTCAAACCTTGAAGTGATGCGATTTTAGAAGATCCAGAGGAATTTATACATGCTATCTAATGCGCAAGAGCATGAGGATCTCAATGCCTTGAACTAATGCATAGAGACATGAGGATTTCAATCAATCAACCAATGCGCCCAAGCTAAAAGCATCATTTTGAAGAAAAAGATAAGGACTTCAAACACTTAAGTAATGCGAAAATGAAAAGACAAGTCTTGGAACGAATCTTGGAGCGAATTAAAAGATGATAAGTGTCAGAGGATTTCCAAACCTCAACCAATGCGCTAGGATGGAGGATTGACTCCGAAATCTAAAATTTTGAAAAGAGAGACTAGAGGATTTGAAAAGCTCAACTGATGCGCCACCTAGAAGGAAGGAGAAGTCTTAAGGTTTTTTGAATTAAGGAGGATAGAGTTTGAGAGGATTTCAAAAGACTATCTAATGCGCCAAAAACTTGAGGATTTTTATCCCTTATCTAATGCGCCTATCTAGAAAACATCACATCTAGGAAAGGAAGACTCCCAAACATTCAACACAAGCGCTTAAACCAATCCACCAATGTGAGGCTCAGAGGAATTTGAAACTTGATCCAAGGCGACCTAAGGAAGAAGGACCCAGTTAAGGTTGATTACACATTAAAGGCGAAATCCAGAGGATTCTCCATGCCTCATCCAATGCGCAACATATAAGGAAGAATGAGATTTGTTTCTAGAGGATCTTCTTTATCCCATCCAATGCGCCAACACCATGCATGATTCGCTAAAGGTAAAGTCCATCTAATATACCGAAGTTTTGAAGATTTCAACATAATGAAGTGATGCGCCACTTCCAAGACCCTTTATCAAAATGCTCAACAGGAAGAAATCAAAGGTGGTATCTAGTGTGCCACACATGAGGGAGAATGAAGTTTGTTTTTGAAGAACTCAAGTTACCCATCTAATGCGCTAAAGAGGGAAGAGGGTAGAATATTTTGGAAAACACTAACTTGAGGGGATCTTGTCACCTTCAACCAATGCGCCACTCCCTTGAAAGTGAAAACGAGTTCAAACCAAAGTAATGTTGAGAGGATTCTTAATCCTTCATCCAATGCGAAATGCTAGAAGGAATCAAAAACTTGATCCAATGCGAAATGCAAGAGGGAAAGTCAAACACTAATTCAAGGAATACAAAGAGGGCTTCGAAGATGTTATCAAATGTAAAAGGCAAGAGGATTTCAATTCTTCATCCAATGCGCTTGAGGAAGAAGAGTCAATAATTACCAAAATTTCAATCTACAAGAAGATCGTGGAGATCCCATCCAATGCGCCAATCAAAGGAAAGGATATAAACATTTAATTGTTTTGCCTTGAAAAATGTGGAAATTGCATCATATTAAATGAAGATCAATCAAAATTAAAAGTTTTGCACTATATTAAAGAGGGTCGGCCTAGGTAAGAGGTAAAGTTTTAAGGCAAATTCTATATATATACCTCCTCTCCTTTTCATTTTTTTTCATTTTCAAAGAGCAGAATTACTTTGCAGGAGCAGATTTGTCTTCAAGGAGCAGCAACAAGAAGGTTTTATGAAAGTACAAATTTGATTTTGTCAATCCAAGCAAGTGTTGGATCAAATTTCAAAGTATCAATTTAAGGCAGCTTATCAAGTAAGTCTGATTTGAATATTTTCTGATCTGATTTTCTTCTTTTTTCTTCTTTAGATGCATTAAAATTGTTCAAGTATTGGTAAAACTTAAAGAGGATGAATAGATTTTGATAAGTTCTTTGAGTCTAGATAGTAATATTTCATAATTATAAAGGAAAAATCATAATCTAATGCATCAAAGTAGTTGAAATAGAGCCTAGGTTGTGTTTGCAATTACTTATTCGCGTCAAGTTTGCAGGATCATGGCAAAGACTTCCAAGGAGAGACTAGCGAAGATCCGGATGGATGCTAAGGGAAAGATTCCCCAATCAAAGCTCGTTTCAAGGTGGACAAATGTAGGAGACACGAATATGGGCAACAGCAACTTAGAAGATATCAAGTCAGTCCTTGAGGTAGTCTTGCTCGAGCCATCATGAGGAGTGGAGCCATTGAAGCTGCTTGTTTTCCGCCAGCTTTGCCGTGTCCAGAGATGATCATTGAATGCGTCAAAAAGTATGATGTAGATACAAGACAAATTACAGCCAAAGATGGAACAATATTAGCCTATTTGCAAAAGGAGGCAGTTGAAGAGACTTTCAACATTCCAACTAGGGAAAGAATGATCAGTATCTCGATACAACAAGGTCAGCAGGAATACGATGTTGATTCAAAGACAAAGTTGCAGGAAATAAGGAGAGAATGGATGGCCAATCCAGCTATGAAGTTCAATATGAATAATCCTCCACAGTTTCACAAGTCAGATTTTCATCCTGAAATTGGATACTTGATTATGTTTCTAAATAGAATGACAGGAATGCCGCAATCTGCTACCTTTCAGCCTTGGATGTACTCTTTCATCAAGTCAGTTCTCAAAGGGAAGATGATTGATTAGGCTGGACTTATCAGTCAGAGTATACATGAGCAGTTCATCAATTTTGCTAAAGACCAAGACTTGTTATATGAGTTCCTATGTGGTATACCTTCTCGCAAGGAATGAAGTCTATTCAGGTTTGACCAAAAGAGGAGAAGTCGGCATTGGGCCTAATAAGTACTTATCGCATCAGTGTTATCCTCAGTTACACCTCAAGAGTATCAATCATTATACAAGGTTCAATGATGCGTTTGCTATGTTCATAATGAAGAAGCTAAGGGGAGAATTTCATAAAAGGTTGTCAAATGCAGCGAGAGAGTTCATTTCAGCATATGGACACTGGTATACTCAACATGAAAGGTACACTTACCTAAGGATCCAAGGGTTTACATCATATCCATATAGATTAACAAGATATCCAACTAACAGGATGATAATGTTAGAGGTTACAAGGCAGCTCCTGGAACTCATCAGGTTGCAAAAGTTAAAAAAGAAAGGAGGGATCCAGTTTCCACTTCTTCTTGGACAAAATCTGGAGTGTCCATCATTGTCAGCAGCTGAATATTCTGAGATAGAGCTACAGGCATATCATTTGCAAACTCATGGCACCAAGAGGCTTAACTTTGATCCTTTTCAAGTTTGCTGGAAATATAACAGAGAATTTAAGCATGTCAAGCAGTTGGAAGATCACTGGGCCAGTGCCCAAGATGAAGATGATCTCCGAACACTTCAAAGTTCGAGACTCACCTGGGATTTAGTTAGAGCTTCCAAAGTATTCAGGATACCAGACCAGTTCACTGAAGATGATACTATGTTGATAGATGAATTTGATAAGATAAAGGATTTGCCTTATACAGTTGATTGGTCAAAGAAGGATGTGTCCGAAGAAGAATTGATAAAGCCAGTCTTGGCCATGACACAAGTATGTATAAATCTACTACTGCAAGAGATGAATGATGAAGGCCAAGTTCTTACTTACAATAAGATGGATGAAGGAGAACCAGGATAGCACAGTACACATAGCAAACCACAACACAGTGGAAATGATCAAAGTGATAATCCAGCTAGAAAAAGGAAAAGACCCAGTCAAGATCAAGGAGAATCAAGCCGAAGACCTCAAAAGAAGAATAATCCATCTACTTCATCTAATCCACAAGAAGGTGCTTCAGTTGTTCAGAATCCAATACAAGAGATAGAAGTTATAGAAGAAGTTGCCTTGATTCCATCCGAGGAGATTCAGTCAAGTCCCACTGTCATAATGGACGAAAATGATGATCTTGATCAAGATGAAGTAGGTCAAGCAGAATCTGATGAGGAAGTAGCTCGTGTACAACACAGTCAAGTTCAAAGACAGCAAGATCTTTCCGCTTTTCCACCTTGGTTGAGGCAAAGGATTGAGGAAAGTACAATTGTAGAAACTTATCAGCCTGCTCCAGTTGAGGAATTGCTTGTAAATGCACAGAAGGGTAATCAGAAGAAGAAAGCAACAGTCTTTTCCAAAATCACTCAAGATTCTGCTGGAAATAGAGAGGTACGTATAGCTGTTCCTAGAATTGACAAGGAGTTAGAAGATATGGCACCTGAGGATTACAATATGACTACTATTGGCATGGGTCCAATCACAAGGGAACAGGTAGAGGAGAACTACAAGAGTCAGTGAATAGTGTAAGAAGCATGTTAAAGCAAGAAAGAGAAGCAAGGTTAAAGGTTGAACAAGATTTTAATACATTAAAGCACTACATTCAGCAAGTCATGCAGCCTATCCAACAGAAGGAAGCTACTCCAATTCCTCCGTCTATTCTTCCACAAGAAACAGTATCCCAAGTTGAAAACATGAGAACTTCATCTCAGATGATGGAAGGATGGATAGAAAAGACAGAAGAGAAGGCATATACTCACCTTGAAGAAATTGTGCAAGTGTATGATAGAGTCATTAATCTTAAGGATCGAGTTCAAGCTTTATTAAGAAATTGTGTTGAGTTCAAACCGATCAAGGAGCAATACATGCCACAGCTCAAGAGTTTAATGGAAGCTCCATTAGAGGATCTAATTCATGATAAGGTGATTGATCGAGATACTCCACATGACTTCATCACTTGGTATTTCTCCCTTCACAACAAGGGGCAACTGGTTGATAAAATTGAAATAGATATGTCCAGAATAAGGAGTGTTCTTCTAAGAACAGAGAATCATATATACACTGCTTTGACAACAATATGTAATCCTTATGGAAATGTTACTATTGAAAACATGAAGCAACAAGTTAAGGCATTCTACTTTCAGTATGATGGAGTTGATGAGGGTCAGCTGGATAGTATATTCACACTTGCATATCGTCTTGGAGAAAATAAGTCTTGGATAAATGACTGGGAGAAGACACTTGGCGTCTATGAGTCAGATGTGGCAGTGGTAGAAGGATCCATTAATGCGGCGACAAGTGTACCAATGGAGGATATTGTTCAAATTGTGTCTAGATTCATTGTATCTCATAGTACTACTACATAGAGGGCACATGATGTGGCTTCCTTATCTTCTTGGAAAGCGTGCCTTTGTTCCTTCCTTCATAGCTTCTTTCATTTAATAAAGTGAGCCTCCTTCATTTAATAAAGGAGAGTTTGTTACAACTACTTGTGATGTGGCTTGATCCGGTCCGCTGATTCGGCCGATCGATCTTGACCCTTCTTTCCTTTAAGGTCTATAAAAGGGCTCCCATTGCTCTCATTTGAAGAGGTTGAAATTCTGAAATTGCTGCAAGAGCTCTCTGAGATAATAAAAGATTCATTGCTTTGGTGATTCTATTTATGTTTCTGAGTGTTGCATGGTTTCAATTTTCAAACGAACATTAAGTTATAAGTTTTCTTTAAGTTTAAGTTAGTTAATGAAAGGTTTTGTTATTGCTTTGTGGTGAAATCAGTAAGTTATACCATTTGTAGTCTACGGCTTGCAGATTGCAGTGCATAGTTAGTCTGAACAATTGAACATCAATTTGATCTTTATGCTTGTTGAATCTTTCATGAGCAAAACTGATTTAAACATCTTGTACACCTTTGAAGATTGCACCTATCTTGTGTAGTTGTTTTATCTTGGCGAAACAGGATCTGGTTCGATTTCACTTCAAGTAGTAAACGTCCTTGCATTTAGAATTAGATTAGTGTTTCTAAACCCTACATCTTTTGCCTTTTTTTTTTACCATTCAGTTAGGATTAGGACCAAAGAACATCCATTGCTAAATCATACGCCATCAGTTGCAGTACTTAGACCCTCTAGTATCCGCTTCCATAATCATTGAAATAATCAGTTACTTGAACAATTGCGTAAGTCCCTTTGTGTGTAAACAGCAAAATCATACTTAGTCGCTGAGCTGTCTCTTACCAAAAATCATCAGAAGGAACCTTGGAGTCATCTCGTTTGATCACCTAGTTCAGCATCCGAGAGGCTTTGCTCAAGAGGGAGTCAGATACTTAGTATTTCACTCTAATTGTTGACTTGTTGAAAAACAATCATCAACAGGATCCCTCTAGGACCCAAGAGGGATGCTTCAGCACAAACAACAATCATGGGGGGGGAACAGAATGTTGTATTGATCAAAATAAAGGAGAATTCAGTTGTTTCATGGTTGTAAATGAAGGCTTGACAATAGTACGTCCAATTAGTGGAGCAAGGGACAGATTACATCCATAGCAACTCATTGTACTTGCCTAATCTTTTAATATTATTATAATAAATCCCCTTAGGGGGTTTCGAGGGTAAAATTTTTTGTGTTACTGTATTAAATTCCTTCATTTCCAGCATGTTATTTTCCAAATTTGTGATTCGAAATTCTACTTCAATCTGAGAACTTATGGATCATTTTGGTATCAATGCAGTTTTGATCTTTGTGGGACTTGTAGAACTGAATTTTTGTAGGACAGTTCTAGGTCACAAAAAGTAAAGGAGATGCTACCAGACAATCCAGAATCTCTACCCGAAAGTGGAATAAAGAGGAGAAAATTTAGTATCTCAAAAATCTGAATAAATGAGTGACAATCCTTAAGAACAGCATGGAGATTGTTACAAAAAAATCAGAATTGGGTAAGGCAACAACAAGAACATATGATCCAACAACAAAAGCACATAAGCCAAGATCAATCTTCTATGGGATTAGTAGTGAGAGCACTCACCAGGGAAACGGTATTGGAAATGCAGGCAAAAATTTAAAGAAGCAAAACACTTTCTTGGAAGGTGACGAAGAGATCCGGGTAAAATCTCCCTCATTTAAAGTTGAAACAAAGGTAGAAATAAAATATTTTGATGGACAAATAAATGCCGAGTTTTTAGATACTTGGATTAAACAAATGGAAGTTTATTTCAGTGTGCATAAAGTTAGTGAGGCATAAAAGATATCTTTTGCACATCTCAAAATGAGTGGACATGCTCTTGTATGATGGGGAAGTTATGTGTAATCTTCCAAAAAGAGAAGGAAGCTGGTTGTGTCTAAATGGGAAGAATTTAAGAAATTGCTATGAAAGAATTTCTATCCTCTTGGGCATAAACTAACTAGAAAATTAAGTGGTTATATCTTGACAAGAAAATGGGCAAAGCGTGCAAGATTGCACCATGAAATTCAGAAGACAAGCCACATTAGAGGGTATGGATTTGAGAATCAGGATATGCTTATTAACTGAGTTACCGGTTTCTGCAGTATACCCACCCGTACCCGTATGGATCCAATTTGGGGCTCGGGGCCGAGATGGCCTGGGATTCGCCCAGCGTCCAACCCAGGACCCCGGGTTCGCTGTGGGTCCTTCACAGGAGGAACCCACAGTGAACCCGAGCCAGACCTGGGAGGACTTGGGCGTATCCAGGTGAGAGTCAACGGAAAAAACCATCAAAGAGGTGCTGTTATCCAAGTGTTGAAAGCTCATTTTGCCATCAGTCATCACTCGAAAACTTTCGCTATTAGAATATGAACTAGAGAGATTGAGCTAATGAATTGTTTAGAACAAGGGTGAGGGAATGGGTGGCTACTAAGCTAGTGGACTGTGGGTAAACCACAATAATATGGCTCCATGATTACAAAATAAGCATTGTCCTCTTCCTTTCACCAAATGTTTTGCTCCCTCACAAGTCAACTGTGTTTTGCTCCATAGTAAATCTATTTATGAGTTTGGACAAAGTTGCATCTCATTGTCTAATTACTCATTTGGCTATGTTCGTTTAATGTTTTAATTCATTTTTTAAAATTGTGAAAATGGCGTGGGCCATGAAGGTTTGTGTGGTTTCAAAGGCCTTAATTTGGGCTTGGCAGCAGGGGCTCTGCCCCTCAACCCCGCTAGGGGTGCTGCCCCACAACCTCGTTGGGGGCTCCGCCCCTAGAACCCCACTAGTCGCCATCCTCAAATCTAGGCCCTTGGTCCCCTCGTTCTTGCATCCGCCCATCCCAAGACTCTATGGAACATTGCTTATTTTGCTTGAAGTACATTTCAATAGGTTGCAAGTTCTTCAGTTGATTGTAATTTTCATTTTGTATCGACATTTGACAAATCATTGAATTATAGTACTGGCATACCCGATATATATACACACACACGAACGCATACCCAGAGGAAAAAAATGTTGTACCAGCATACCCGAACCCCAAACCCATACCAAGACCGGCAACTTAGCTTATTTAGTATCTCGGAGCTATTCACACTTATGTCAAACGAAGAGTAATTGCCACCAACCCAAAAGACTTGTACTTTTCCAAGCATATTATGTGGAAAGCAAAGAACATCAAACACCCTCCATAGACGAGGAAGTGAGGAAATCATTTCATAAGGATCATGAAAAATGTATAAATATAAATATGTATCAACAGTAAGATGAATTCATGAAAAGATCAACAATAGACACAATTTTGAGTTTGCAATCTGGAATTCCTATTTTGCAACAACATTCATCTCTCTTTAACGATGTCAGTTGATAAATCATGTATAACAATAAATAATAAATTTGTGATTTGAAATTCTACTTTAATTTGAGAGTTTACAGATCACCCCTACATCCATGTTTAACTTTTAAACATACTAATCAAAGAATTCCAAAATTCCAGGTCTAGCATCAAAGTCCATGATAGGTGGTGTCAAGAGAGTGGATACTACAAATTAATATCATTGACCATAGCTTTTGGATGTGTAGCAGACAACATATGTCTGCCTTGCCAATGTTAAGTGTCTATTGATAATTGCATTCCTGTTAAGATTGTACTTCTCTCGCTGTTAGCTTTCATTAGAAACTTCACCAAATGGATGTGAAATGTGTTTTTCTTAGCAGGAACTTGCACAAGGAGGTCTATATGCAGCAACATCCAGGTATTGTGCAGATTTAACTTCCCTTGTTTTAAAATCAGTTGAAGGAGACACCTAGAGAATGGTATGAGAAATCAACCATTCCTTTGTTATAATGGATTTTATCTATGGTATGTTAGATACTAAGTTGTGCATTCAGCATGTAAAATTGCAATGATATTTAGTTGGAGGATAAATCTTAGGAAACATTTGATATGGAGAGACTTTGGCTCATTGCATTACTACCTTGTTATTCATATTAAGTTTTAACGACTAGATGTTGACATTATCTGTCACACCTAAGACTGCCATAGATATTTTGAAGAATTTCAATATTGTGAATCTCATAAGATACAGTCAGCCTATAGTCTCCTTTACAGCTTTGTTGTTCTCCATATTTTACTCCATGAACGTGAGCCACCTGAACCTGCCCTTGAACAGCCAGAGCCTGTAATGTCCCCATTTTCGGGTTCTCTTGCAGTTCAGTCAGAGCTGACTTTCTGGGTTGGTGACAGCATAATCAGAGGAATATTTCGATGTCACCAGGGTGTTTGGGTGATCCAATGGAGATGGTTGACACTTTCCGGAGGGATTTCGGACAACTTGTCCATACTTACTATTTATAGTAAGTGCTTGCATGTCATTAATCTTCCTGGGTTTTTCTAGGCTTGTTCTCTTTGGTCCCCGGTGGTCACTGCTATTTTTAGTAAGTGGCAGTTTGGGCGACTTGGTAGTCGGCCGTTGGCTCTCATAGACATTGCACTGAGCTCGTAGTTATCAGATGGTTTGTGGATCTAGTTGGCACCCTCTGAGCTGGCTCAGTTTGCTTATGGCTGTTACTATTTTAGTAAGTTCGGGTTTGGCACCGGAACGAGATTTTGAGAGTAGGGTTGGATTCGTCTTGTCAAGACCTTTCCAACGAGCTATAGATCATTGGTTTCCGACATCATCTTGGCCTTTGTTTTAAAGTCCGTAAATTAAACATTATTATTTAATATTGGACCTTGGTGCCTAGGCTCAACAACTTAATGTTGTTTTAAAAAATGGGACTTTAAGGGTGATGTTGAGAAAAGAATTAAAGAGAATTATAATGTATTTTCCCTCTCATGTTTTATCCCATATGCAAGAGGATTTTAGAGACTCCCAGTTGGAAAAGTATAAAAGGAGGAAAAGTGTTCTCATTTGGATATGCTTGGATTATTATTTTCTTCTCTCATTGAGATTTCCCTTGCTAGGGTTTTGGAGCTTGGCTCTAGGGTTTGAAGGGATTCAAACCAGAGGCTCTTGGAGACGAAAACCTCCCTGAGTAGCGGTATCCCACAGGTGTGAAAGATCACCCAACGGTGCCTTTGTTGGTGGATGTATTCAGCATTCACATTTGAGCTTCATATTGTTACATTTCAGCAAATATTTGAGCAAGTATTGAAGATCTTATTTGCAAATTTGTAGGAGTAGATGACAGTGGAGATTTAATGCAGATTTTGGTAGTTGCAACCCATTTTGTTTGCTGGCCGTACTTCTTTGGGAGGCCGTACATGCTCTGTGGTGAGATTTTATTGATTTTATTGAGTTTAGGTCTATTCTTTGGCTGCCATGCTAGACGTTGAGGGTTATAAGGAGGCTGCAGTCAGGTTTTAACAGTCTTAAGAGGTTTATCAGTTTGTTTGCTGCTGTTACATGCCTCAGACATGGCCGTACTATGCATAGGAGGATGTGGGTTTTGATGTTGATGTCTCTTCTTCATTTGGAGTTGTAAACACTTATATTTTGGGCCGTCTAGGACTGCTATATCTTCTTCCATTTATTGTATTTCAGAACTCTCTCATTTGTCCAGCCTAGAAAGCATTTCTATAGTGTTTGTGGCTGGTCCGGCAATAGTCAAAAACTGAAGTTTCAAATCTGCATATGGGTATGTTCTGATACTTGTTTATTAGCCATTCTGCTATCTGGGTAGTTGATAGTTTCCTTATATCTGTTGTAGTTTTTCTGGGTTTCTATTATATGCAATATATTGTATGCTTCGGCACCACATCTGCAGGAAAACATAAAACCCCTTCTGCATCTTCTATCTATCTGAAAGACCACACAAAAAATAATAATAAAATATCACACGTAAAAGATTTTAAAATTACAAACAGGTACGGCACATTACAGAGCCATTTCTTGATCTGTAGTCGGAACCTCATTTAACTGCTTTTCCTATTGAGGCTCTGCATGAGACAGCTCCTCTTGATGCACTAAATCAGCAGTTCCCTCTTGTACTATGGCTAATTCATATTGAATGTGTAAACCAGGAGACCCCTGAGATCTTGGTAACAAAGCTCTATATAAGAGTGGCATCTGAATTATTTCAACAGAATGCACTTTCATTGAGTTGTTCTTTTGTGGATTCTTCAACTTGTCGAACTCAATTTGCAAGTTCATATTTACCTTTTCACATACCACCACCAAATTGTTCAATTTCACAATCCCTACCTTCATTTCTTCTATCACAATTCATATTCACATGGCATTATAAGAATTATGGTGTAGCAGATTATATTGATGTGCTATTGTCCTGTCAGCTTCTGCCTCAACAATTTCTCCTTCTGCTAGGATTTGCTTAACTTTTTCTAATTCTACCACCTGCTTAGTTTTTGCAGTGACTGCCTCATCTTTTGCCTTTTTCCTCAACTCATTGTTGCCAAATTACCTCATTCACTTGATGACATTGACCAACTTCATTTATTAAGAAGAAATATTTTGATACATTTGGTTCATGGTTTCATCCTCCACTGTTGGTGATGTAATCAAAGTAGTACTGTGTATTCTTAGCATCTGCAGGTGCCATCACTTCCAATTTTCTCACGAAAGCATCCTATCTTATCCCTTATTCTTCTTAGTGTGTTCACAATAGGCTAGATGTCTTGTCCTTTTCACTAGACTAGTATTATCTTTATTTACGCTCACACTAGTTACTTAGGCAGTATGAGTTTTCTACTTGCATTAGTCAATCAGATGCACAAGACATGGTGCACATTCCATTGCATGTCTTGTGCACCTGATTGCCACATGTCACACTTAGTTATTTTTGGTTGAGTTCTCTACCATCTATCATGCTAGATCGAGTAGAGTTAGCTACCAGCTATCATGCAATTGTTTGCTTCATCCTTGCTCTAGATAAGCAAGGGCTCATATGTACTTTGTAATTGAGTTGGTTAGCTACTATTATTCTGTTGTTTTTCCCTACATTCATTTTGCATTTGTGTAGAACTTAGTGAAAGGTTTATTGGTTTAATGGATTCTGAGATATAGGAATAAGGTCTTATTCCTACATGGCATCAAAGCTTATCCATTCAAACCCCTTTCCATTGCAAGGTTCCTTTTGTTGGTGTCATGATTTTCACGTATCCCTTGTGCAGGAGGCCTAGTTCCAAATCTCGCACCAAAGCAATTAGAATGTCAGAAGCCAACTTTTTGTAGGAGTGTGTTGGAGAAAATGTAAACCCACCATTGTGTTCAGAGCATCCTAAAAAGTCAGGTTTTCTTTCCATTTCATCTGAAATGAAAACCCAATGCAAACTCTAACCTTCTTGCAAGTTTGTAGGTTTTGTTTTTGCAAATAATTTTCTTGGGAAACATGCTAGAGAAAATCTGAGTTTGTCAATGCGTTTAGAAAGCCCGATAACATACAAATCAACTGTCAAATCATCAAAACCTAACACTTTTTGTAGAAGCCCCAAAATTTTTACCAATTTTGTTGTACGAACCAAGGAAGCAAAAATCGTTTGGAGATAAAATCGGCAAACCAAAAGTATAAGATTTTTTCAAAAAATCGTGAAAAAATCGGGAAAAAATCGGATTTCCAAAAAATGTACAAAAAATGCAAAATATATATATATAATTAATTATATAAATATTATAAATATTATTATATTTATATATTATATTATTAATAATTATATTTTAAAATATTAGAAATTAATATATTATAATAGAATAACAAGTATTAATACTAGCACTTGCACCCATAGGAGGTTCAAGGAATACGCCGATAAGGACAAGTTTAAAAAAATTTCCCGCGTGAATTTTCACGGCGTGAGACAATTCCGAGCACTATAATGCTCACATATAAAAGCCTATCGGCTAAATATATTATATTAGAATATATTAATTTTTAATATTATAAAATATAACTATTAATAATATAATATATAAATATAATAATATTTATAATATATTATTATATAATTAATATTTTATACATAAATATATTGTATTATTAATATATTATAATACAATATATTAATGTATAAAATATTATAAATATTAATAATATAAAAATAATATTTTAATATTATAATATATAATTATTAATAAATAATTTTTTTTCACATAAAATAAAATATGTATTTAAATTTAAAACAAATTTCTAAACTAATTTTCAAAAATTTAAAAAAGTTAAAAATTAATTATATATTTTGATTCTAATTATAATATATAATAAATAATAATAATAGTAAAGAAACTAAAAAAATATCATTTAATTTTTTTAAAATCATTTATAAGAATAAATCAACTTTTTACTAAACGCAACTTTAAAAAACTATAGCCTTTAAAAAATTATATATGTTAAAAAAATTTCACGAATTTAAAAAAATGTTAAAAATTAATTTTATATTTAAATTCTAATTATAATAAATAATAAAAAATAAAAATTAGCCGATAGGCTTTTATATGTGAGCATTACAGTGCTTCGAAAATTGTCTCACGCCATTAAAAAAATTCACGCCAGCAAACTCGTCAGTTGTTCCCATTGGCGTATTTGTTGAACCTCCTATGGGAGAAGTGATAGTAATAAAAAAATATATCATTTAATTTTTTTAAAATCATTTAGAAAAATGGAACAAACCCTAGACGAACAAGGCATAATACGTCACTGAATGGCAGGGAAAACTACGATTTTTCATGAGAAGAAACCCAAGACGAACAACGCAGGAAACGTCACTGAACGGAAAGGAAAAACCGCAATTTTTCCATAATTACAGAGGAAAATTTGAAAAAACACTGTTGACCTGCGATTTTTTGAAAAAAATACGATTTTTTGGAGATAAAAATCGGGAAACTGGGCGATTCACGATTTTTACCAGAAATCGCGAATTTCTGCTTCTATGGTACGAACAATGTGCAATTCGAGAAGAAATTTTTTTGGCAGTGCCCAGGTGTCACCACCACCACTGTTGGCACGCAACCCAACCACCACCAACACAGCGCCCCCACTTGTTGCTCAAGGGAGTGCCACAACCACCCATAGTGAACACTCCTAGATGTGCCACAGGGCACAAGAATAGACTGCCATCTCTGCAAAATATTCCTTGCTTACATCGGCAACACATCATCTGCCACACCAACAATGCCACGTTACCTACTACATCAGCAATACAACATGTCATCACAACACCCGAACACGTCATCCATACGGAATGCCACTTCAACTATACAAACACTCAATCAACATCATGTCATCACTTGCCTAGGCCCCACTTTTTCGCTTCTTGGAGCACCTTTACAGAAATGGTCATTATCTTTTGACCCATTTATTTGTTTTTTGTGTTTTTATAGGCATCAAAAAGCTAATTTTGAAATCTATCATGTGGTGCAAATTGTTTGTACTTTTTGTGCCATTTGAGCAGGCTTTAAAAACAAATCTTTATCAGATTTGTTTGAAGACCTTTTGAGAAGTTGTTTTTGGTCAAGTTTTGACTTTTTAAACTCTCGTTTTCTCTTACTCTTGCATTGTACTTCATGTATTATTTTATCACCTCAAATTTGGGGTTTGTAAAGACAAGAAAGTACAACTTGGGAGGTCATTTACTGCACTTTTAAGTGCTTAATACAATTTTGGGGGGATTGTAAGGCAAAATTTTGGTGCCTTGTCTTCTATCACCTTACATCCCTCTTCCTTGGTTCATTGTGTGATTCTGGTTTCTTGTACTTGTTGTCATGGCTGATTTGAATGTTTCTGCGTACTCCACATACTAAAGGTTTATAGCAAATCACAAATGCAAAAGTTCTCACAATCTAAAGGTTTATAGCAAATGATATTCCATACAACTCCAAAACCAACTAAGGAATCTGAAAGATTTCTTGGCTTAACAAACATGATGACACTGGGTCTTATTGGTATGTATGGTTCAAAGAGTTAGCATATTCACTTTCAAGATTGTAAGACACCACTTGTAGCATTGGATAAGTTTTTATTTTTGTTTGGTGAAATCAATGAATTCATAGCCTTTGAACTGGAAACATAATTGACTTCCATAAATCCTAGTGATTTCCCACCATTGGGGACTATCTTTCCATATCTAAGTATATTCATGCACAATTGAAAGAATGTGGCAAAGACAGAGAAGATACACAACTAGTTCTTCTGATCTTGTCTAAGTCAAAGAATACGTTCCAAATTGTTGTGTCCACTTTCTATTCTACCATGGATGCCTTAAGTACAGAGTTTAAGATGCCCTTTTTGTGAACACCTCATTAGAGAGCAAACAAAACTTATCCAAATTGATGCCACTTCTAGCTCCAAAGCCAAGCCTTAGTTGCTAATACTTATAAGAAAGGCATGAACTCAACTAAGCCTAAACCTACAAGTAACAAGCTGCCATCCAATGAATTTCTACCTCTAAGCTCCCCTCTACAAATTGGCCTAAGTAGAGGACAAAATAAGACTTGTCCCTTTTGTGGTAAAGGTGGACACTTTGAGACCTGTTGTTGGGCAAAGATGGCAGCTATAGAAGAAGCTATGAAATAAAACAAGATCTCTCTCTCTAAGCCTTCTTCCTCAAATTCCAATGATAAGGGAAAGGCCCTCTTAGCACATGCTTTAATTGCATCTATGTGTATTGATCGGGTATTTGATCCAATTGCCTCTCATCATATGACTAATTCTCAAGAGCTTCTCACTTCTATTTCCGATAGCAGCACTTCAAAGATTGCAATGAGTAACTCTTTACACATTCATGTTTTAGGATCAAGCAAAGTTGAGATGCAAGACGGGTGCAGCAATGATGTACTCTATGTTCCATAGATTTCTACCAACCGTTTTTCCATCTATTAGATTAGCCATTCTGGGAAAGGGAAGATTGTAGTTTTCTCCACATAATGTGGTGATCAAGGGTTGCAAAATTGATGCAGACGAGGATCAGGTACCCATGAAGGGCAACTAACCCTCGTAGCCAAACCCACAGACGAACACGTTAAGGAAGCAATAATAACCTACCTTAACTTTATTAATCAAATTTCAAACATGTCCAGCTACAGGGACCTTCAAACATCACTCAGAAATTTGCAGCTTACAACAATTATGAAATAATCTAAAAATATAGTTTAAAGTTAGGTGATAGTTTCTCTGTTCACCTTACACACACTAACTTTCATTTACTTTAGTTCTGGAAAACACTTCGATCAGCTTCCTATATCCTCCTTGTATTATATACCCTTCAACAGATGGTTCAGGACTGCAGATAATGGTTTAATCATATTTCCTTTATGTGCTGTAGGAACAATTTTTCCCTCTTTTTATCTACTTACAGATGCAGCTTAATACATAGATGCTAAGCCCAAGACATTAAAATTATGTAGCATTTCTGCCCAGCAGCACTTGTGTGGTTCCTTCTTTTTTTTCACCAATTTTTCTGCCGGCTCTAATCATGATATGCTCTTTATATACTGAGCCTCTTAGACTCCACAACCTCCTCCATTTCTACACTGACCTCTAAGAAAAAGTCTTCATCGCTGCCACTCACTTCAAGTAGACAATGTAACTGCCGCCTTTGCTGGAGCTGCCAAGGAGGATTACTACGACTAAAAAGCCTATGCGGGTCCTATTGATGTTCAAGTTTACACCTGAATGCTGCACCCGCATGCAAACCTGCACCAACATGGGAAACCTCGCAAGCGTGGGACGTGGCTTGTGAGATGAACTCCAGAGTTTTAGAAACCGGCTCTTCGTAGGGTTTTCAATAAAATTGTTTTGGATTTTTTAGAGAAAAGAGTAAAGAGAACTCGAAAATAAATTCTAACTAATATGGCGATATGCCAATTACAAAACTTTCCAACTTGCATAAGACTAATTGTGCACATGATTCGAAACCATGAGACAAAATAACACAGATGCAATGATGAGGAGTGAAATTCATATAATCATATAGCTGCAGAAGGTTTTATAATCCCAGATTTACAAATAGAGGCCACACATCTGAGGTAAGAGACATGAAATTCAAGTAACTTATGCTGTCGTAGGGATTATAGGGCCGAATCCGAACAGCGGCGATATGCGAGGAAATCAGGGCGCACGCAAGCAACGAAATGGAGCGAAGCTGGGAGAGCAGAACGAGGATGTGAAGAAGGAAAGGCAGTCTGAAGGTGAGGAAAATGTCGACGATTTTGACCCTCCCGGATCGAAGAGGCAAGTATATGCGGAGTGTAAAAACCGTTCAAACCCCTTCCACGAATGTGGAATCTTTTGCAGGGCACAAATTTTGGCTACTTCAAACTCTTCTCCCAAATTGGTGGCGAGTTCTATGCTTGAGGATAGGGTTCAAAACCCTGGTTCCGAGTTGGAACCAGATCCGCCTCCTTTGGACTCAAGCACTTGTGCCCTTGGAGATATGGAGGTGGGTTTTTCGGGAGACCCTGTTGATTTCCATATCCCAGAGGAATGCGTTGATGCAACAGTTGCAGATGTTGGAAATCAGTCCCTCATAGTCCGATTTTTTAAAAAACAGCCACCTCTGGAGGGTTTGTTGGAATGAATAAAAGAAACATGGAGCATTATTGGCACTCCAGAAATCGAATTCATGGACTTTGGTCTCTTTTGCCTTCAATTTCAGTCAGATGAAGACTGCAATTTTGTGAAGCTGAGCGGCCCATGGTTCTTTGAACAATCTGGAACCTACCTCATTTCTTGGAGCCCATTTTTTGATCCAGCTGCCACAAGAATTTCATCTATTCCCATCTGGATAAGGTTGTACAATCTCCCTCTGATCATGCGAAATCCACTTGTAAGGCAGATGGTGGATCTTTTGGGTTCCTTTGTTAAGCTAGACTCTGAAACTCCAAGTAGATTCACCCGGGTTTGTGCCATGGTAGACATCTCCAAACCATTGCATCATTCTGTCAGAATTCACTCCTCGTAGGGAACTTGGATTCAATTTTTAAACTATGAAGGGTTACCTTTGAGGTGCTTTCTCTGCAACATGTTAGGACACAAAATCGCGGGATACACTGAAAAGAGACCGGCTGGCTCGAAGTTCTTTAATCTCAAAAAATGGACAAAAAAGGCTGGCTCTCTTGATGCTGATTTTATCTGGCGCAACCATGGGAAGTTCATGGAGCCTCAAGGGGAGACTAGCTCAGCACCGGAGTCACCGGCAGAAGCTTCAAATCTTGTAGACCACTCTCTTGCCCCAAGCATCCATTGTAATGTGTCGTACCTGTTTGTATTTTTTTAAAGATCTTTTTATGTGTTAATTTATTAGATTTTTGTGTGTTCTTTCAGATAGACAGAAGATGCAGAAGGGGGTTTTATGTTTTCCTGCAGATGTAGTGCCGGAGCACACAATGTATTGCATATAATAGAAACCCAGAAAATATACAATGAATCTGAAGAAACTAAAGACAACCCAAATAGTAAAATAGCCAGGAAACAATTACTATCACATACCCATATGAAAATATGCAACTTGGTACAATCACCAGAAATGGAACAGCAAGTGGGTATGGCTGGAATCACTCCCAATCTCCCAAGAATATGTAAGAGATGCAATACAATGCTTCAGTAATGAAAATAAGCTCTAAACTCCTCCAAAATGGGAAATATACCAGCTGCTAGAAGAGTATTTTGAGTCCTCATAGACCCCACGCCCTCCAAGAAGGACTGTACGGCCCAGCCAACAATGGACAGCAAGGAATATATGAAAATCAGGTCTGCACTCTCTAACAATGCTGCATCATCATGATAAACCCTCACGCCAAGAATGGGAGAGAAACAATGAAGTCTCCAACCACCAAACGCCCACTACACATGGTACAGCCAAGCTGGGAGGTACGGCCAGCAGCAAACTCCCTCAAAACTCTTTTAAAATCTGTTGTATCTCCATGGTTATTAGCTGAAACACCAAACTCCTAAATATGCAAACATCAATCTCCACAAACCCTCATGAAATCCTCAATGAAGCACAAATGTGAATGCTGGATGCATTCACTCACACTGGTACCTTTGGGTGATCTTTCACACCTGTGGGATACCGTCACTAATGGAGGTTTTTGTCTCCAAAAACCTGGTTCGAATACACAAACTCCAGAAACCCTAGCAGAGCTCTCACAAGAAATATCATAAACATAGCATAATGCAAAATGAGCTCCAAAAGACCTTTTATCTCCATCACAAATGGGCGTTGGGCATTTAGGAGGGGAAATAACATTTTAAGTTCACTTTTTGTCTCCTAGGGATGGGTGCCCAAGGTCAAGACATCACCTCATGTGTTAATTTCATTAAACTCCACTTTTTCAATATTTATAATAAAGTCTTTATTGATATAACATTAATGAATCTTCAGACTTTAAAATAAATATGAAGACGGTGTCGGAATTCCATGATCTCTAGCTCGTCGGAAAGGTCTCGACGAAACGCATCTGATCCAACCCTGAAAATCCTGAACCGACACAGTAACCGCACTTACTAAAAATAGTAACGACCAAGAGCCCACTGAGCCAACCATGAAGGTGCCAACTAGATCCACTGAATACGAACCATAACCCAAGCACCGACAAAGACCTCCAGAGCCAAACTGACCACAGTTCCCTAACCAAACTGTTAGCCCACGGGAACTCCATGATGGACTAACCAGGTGTCTAGAAGGGGACATTACATCCACGGAAATGATCTTTGTATATTTAATCAACCCTTGGATAGTGTGGAAGATTGCTCTGAGGATGAGGGTACTTTCCCATTTTTGGATGATTTGGATGAAGATTTCCATGATTTTTTAGACCATGATGATATGATGGTTCCGTTCAAGGTGCGCACTATTGCTCAATCGGCAACTGCTTTTCAAAACCAAACATTGGTAAAACAGGGAAGAAAAAAGGACGGAAATCTAAAGTGGAAAAGCTCCGGTCAGAGGGAAGAGTTGTTGTTGAGGAGGGCACCCAGTGGACCATGGATGCTCTCCTCACTAGGAGCAAAAAGAAAAGTTTAGCCAATCAGTCTTAATGGCTGCTCCACATGCTATGGGTGATTGGATTTTTCGTGTTGGGGTAGATTTGGGCTTATGGGAGATTCATTTCTGATTTTCTTAAGTTTGTCTCTTGTGGATTTCTTTAGGTCCAGCGGCTTCCTTAGTGATCTCTTGATCCTTTGAGCTCCCCTATTTTGGGTCTGAAGCTTTCCTATCTTTTTATTATATGTATTATATGGGTGTGGGCCCTAACCCCATTATTTACCAAACAAAACAAAAGAGACACGAATCACTTTAACAAAGACAAAATACATTGGCACAGAATGACTATCTTCCCTTCATTGGTGAATTGAAAATGAAGACGTGAAAGGCCCTGAAGGCACAGTCCATCAAGATTCATTTAATTATGAGAAAACCTGACAAAAAGGACTGCAAAAATCTTCCTGTGTTGATGAATCCTTTTTCTCTCTTTACAAAATGAATCATTACCAAAGATTAATTCCTTCCCCTGGTGAGAAAAACTCCGATAAGAAAGGAAAAATATTCGGAAGAAAATCCCCCCAAAACTGCCCCTTTCTGTTGCATGATGACCATCAATAGAATTAACTGCTTGTTTTCTGCCTTTGATTCCTCTTTCTATTTGTGCTTTGCATGGCAAGAACTCTACTATTTGCTGCATGTTTTCCTCCATTGAATGTGTTTGTTGTAGCTTGCATGTGTTTACCATGAAAATATAAAGCATTTGCTTTATTTTAGACTTCCTTTTGGATGCATACCGTGGCATATAGTTTCTTTTATTTAAATGAAACTGTACTTTGTCTCCCGTGAGTCTTTAGAATGCATGACATCTTTTAAAATAAAGATTAACTTTATTTAAGACATGGGCCCACCTTTATTTCTCATCCTCACTTTATCTTTTAAAAGTTTTAAATAAAAGATTTAAATACTTTTAAATTGCCCATGAGTTTCACTTCCATTTTGTGATCCACTTGCCATGTCGAGGATTGGCGCAACATTTCTTACTGACATCCTTTGACAACTCCTTTAGATTGCACCCTCCGTTGGATTAAGGATTCAATCAACAGTTGTTGAGTGTTGTAGTTGTGTAGAAATCTGAAGTAGTCATTCACTTGGATATTGTGCCATTTTGAAGTGTTGCACATTATTCCTCAATGCCTTGTGCCTTGTGAGTTTCTGTTGAGTTGAATTCAAAAAGGCACCTTGGTTCTTTACTCTGCCTCATTCTCTAATGGTTTGGGCTTGGAGATTTATGGAGTCTTGTATGGAAGTATTGCATTGCCCTTTTGAAATGGCTTACACCATAATTTTGACCCATGGCTGTGCCTCATTCTCTTGCCTAATAAATTTCCTCTAGTGACTATGTGGAATTTGATGGAGCTATAGAACTTTAATGTTGCACCATCTCTTGTGAAGTGTTACACAACAATTTGGAAGGCCTCTGGAATTTTCCTTGTGCTTGCACAATAACTTGAAATCTTTTTAACGATCCTTGCATCGATTTGGAATGGCTTGGGCGCCATGAATCTTTGAAGCTGCATTGATGTGCTTGCATACTATACCAGTAGTTGCATTGGAATGCGCCTTGATTAGGAGCTTCACACCTGACCACACGTCTTCTGTAGACTATGCCTCTTTATATAATGCTTGTGCACCTTCCAACGGCTCCACATCATTGTCCGGGTCTGTGGTGGAGTTTAAATGACTACGCATCATCTTAAATGATTGCACCATGATTCTGTGGCTGGGTGCTTCGCTTTTAGTGACTCTGAAGCTGCCTCTTTTTATAAACCTCGCGCCATTTAAAAATCGCTATCCTTTTCCAATGCTTGTATTAGGCTCATTTGAGGAAATGCGGACCTCATAGCTGAAGTTATCTTCTTTCCTTGAGAACTTTGATGGGAGCTGCTAAATGTGGAAGTTTGGGAATAGGTATACGAACTTTATATCTGCATTCTTTTGGGTTCCTCATCATCATTGTTATCTGAATCTTCAACAATGGGAGGAACATTAAAAGATTCAAAGGAAATTTCTCTATTATTCCTCCCAGCTCTCTGCATCTTGCTCATCTTTCACCTTCACGTATTCAGTGTCTACTCATAGCTTCATACTATCAAACCATTCCTCTTCTTCAATGGTTCTGTAATTTTATTGTTGTGCAGATCTTCAAGGATTACACCTTGATTAGAATGTTTACTGTGTCACTTTGTGGAAGGCTACGCCTCCTACATTTTGGGCTGTGCCTCATTCTTGTTACTGCGCCTTATTCTTTATATGATTTCATTCTCCCATGCCCCACATATATCTCTGCAGGTAATGGGATTGCAATAAAAAATGGTGAGACTCAATCTCCTACATCGTCTCACCAAGAACAGACAATGGAACTTTTACAATGCTCCCAAAGAATGTATATCATTGCATTGCTCCCCTTACCCAACACAAATTGGCAGAAAACTAGTTTAAATATTTGATGTTGCTTGATGCTTGCATCATCAGAGTAACGCTTGAAGCATTTCCTATTTCTCCTCCCGAATCTTAATTGATCTAGCTCTAATACCAGTGATGGAATCTTTTGGTACAGGAGGAAAAATATATATAATGAGATAAGGGCAATTGATATGGTTATGGTAACTACATCATAGCAAATTGCCCAGCCAAAGATCCTGGCTGCACCTCTGTATCCTTATTCTTGGATCTGTCATGATTTTATTGTTTGTGCAGATTTGGAAATGTCCCTTCACAATGCTATAAATCTATGCAATCAAAAAGTTCCGAAATGGTGTGGAAAATGCACAACAGGTCCTTATGAAGCAGTTGCCTTTTTTGAATGGAAATAGTAACAGCTAAAGAAAGAAAACTCCAATTTAAGCGCCTAGCCAATATGGGCGATGCCCTGGGTCCCACATAATCAGCTAGTCGGCAAGGAGAAATAGACATCAATGCCCAGAAAACTTTTGGTGGCCCCCAGCAGATATAAAAGTTAAGCATAAGGTTTTAAACCATAAGAGGAAAATGAGGTGCCCCCACCATTAGGCCACATAGACCTCGAAGAGAACCCATCGTAGACTTAAGAATCAAATGAGACAAGGAAGTGTGGGCCCAACAAATAAGACAAATAGCCAAAAAGGGGGTGGGTCCAGGCAGGAAACCCAATATGCAGCGCCCAACAAAAGGATTGAATGTCACATCTCTATTTTCTATGCCTAGTTATAAATACTTTTGATAATGTATTTAATTGTTGATTGGCAAACAATCAGGAAAAATAATTATGATTATGTTGATTATTATTCGACTTGCCAGTAATAATTGCAAGTAATGTTAAGACATTTTATGAAATATTGATGTCCAATTATGACATGATTTAATTGATATTTTATAGATCTAATCATGATTTTGATAAAGACTAACTACCGTTTCTAGTGTTCTTGAGTGCGACAAGAAAGAATCGACACTCTTTCATGGTTGCAAAGAGAGAGTATCATCAGAGAGAAGGTTTCTAGTAGTTTGAAGGCAACTTGACATGAGAGAATCTACGTGATGTGCCACTACACCAAAAGACTGGCCAGGTGGTAAGGACGAGCACCACAAGCATCGAGGGTGAGGTTTTCCTCCCACCGGAAAGCCTGGAGGTGAGATGGACACGTGGGGTACTTCACCATCTAGATCTTGAGGAATGTCCCACCAACACGACGGAGGAACATCCATCGGGGTTAAGCCCACCACGCTCTGCAGGACTCGACCTTGGCTTTGATACCATTGTAATAACCACCCCAATTTCTTAGAAGTTTTCAACTAAAGTAAAACTACATTGCAATGCCCTTAACACTTTCTGATCACCCAAATCCCAAAGTGGGCAAGGTGACAGCATATAGTGTGTAGGACCACACCTAATTATCTATAGAATGCAGCAACAAGAATGTATGCAACACAAAATACTATCACAATAACACACCAGACGGCAAGCCATCCATCTCTGCGCTTATTTAGCGAAGTGTGCCAATGCAACACAATATAAACACACAAGGCGGCCAGGCCGTCCTTTCTCTGCGCTTATTCAGCGGAGTGTGTTTGAGATTACAATACATAGAACAGGCACACAAGGCGGTTGAACCGTCCTTTCTCTACGCTTATTCAGAGGAGTGTGCAACTACAACAAATAAAACAAGCACACAAGGTGGCAAGCCATCCTTATCTACGCTTATTCAGCGGAGTGTGCAATTACATTGAAATGCAAATATGAAACAACTAGCGGTACTACATCCAGGGTATTACAAGATTTGAATATTGCAACTAATCAAGATATTACAATGAATTAAAGGCTGCAATAATAATCTAATTTATTCTGATCCAGACTGAACAATACTGCTGCAACAAATTATCAAGATAATGAAGCAATGAAATCATTCAAATCAATACTAGAAATCATATCCACTGAAGCTCTGAAGTTGCAAATGAAGATGGATGCCTCAAACACATTGTAACCTCATTAAACCCACTGAAATTACTGAAAATGCAGGTCTGATACAAAATTGCAACAGAATGAAGATCTGAAATACAAACATCAAACCTTAACCAGCAAGACACTCTTCAAAATCTGATTTATTCATTCCCAAAGTGATATAGGATGCTTTTCTCACATATGGCACCACCAATCCACCTTGAAGTTCAGAGGAAAAGAAGGCGATTCAGCCCAAAAGCTTCACGCCCCTCAATGTGAGTGGTATGATTTGTACCCTATTGGTACGGCATACTTTAAAGAAAGGATCCGCCCTAATTTAGTTCCTTCATAGCAATTTTCAGCCATCAAAACAAGCGCCTATAATATGGATAGAAAATACGGACAACAACAGGGAAATTTTCTGAGCTCCCTTAACACAAATTCAATGCCAAGCATTAGTACGGCCTCCTGGGTATGCAGCACAACCTCCCAAAAGTATTATTCTTCCAAAAAGAAATCAAACTTCTAAATCTGAGAAATACTGTACTCCAAAATTTGCATCAAAACCAAGTATGATCAGCAGAAAACTAAATCTTTCCATTCAGCACAATTGTGATTTCTATATGAAACCACCAATTCCAACTAGGAGGGTTTTCATCCCCGAAATTGGTATCTTCAAGAGGGTTTTTGTCCTCTAGAAAATATGAGATGAACACAAGTTCACTCAAATGCAGAAGCAAAATATCATATCAAGTCTAACCACAACAATGAGAAACTCCCACCAGATATGAGGAACTCTAGACTGATTCAAAAACTAATTCACCAAATTGGAAATTTTGTCAAGATGGATGAGGAACCCTTCGATAAAACAAGAAGATTTACTAGAGTTTGTGCTATGATTGACATCTCCAAGCCTGTCACGCACAAGGTTAGATTGATTTCTTCTCATGGTTCGTGGATGCAATATATCAATTTTGAAGGCCTCTTGGAGTGTTGTTTCAGATGCAACCATTTTGGTCATAAAATTGTTGGTTGCAATGCTAAGTCCGCTTTCGGTTCCCGTTCCATCAACTTCAAAAAGTGGCTTTGGAAAGAAGGCAGTCCTGACGATGATTTTGTCTGGCAGAATCATGGGAAGTTTTTGGTTCTTCCCCAGCATCCTTCCTTCCATGATATAGTGGCTGGAATTGCCCAAGCGGATCCTTCTTGTGGTGAGGCTCCTTTGGAAGCGTCACTTGACAAAATGCAGATTTCTAACGATTCAGATGACCTTCAGCTTCACAAGCATTTGCTTGTGGCTTAGGATCATTTCATTCATGCTTCAACAGATGAGGAAGAGGCCCCTGATGATCTCCAAGATGATGGTTTGACATCTACCAAAATCACTACCATCACCCAGCCTGTGAGTACAATTTCAAAGCCTAACATTGGACATTCTGGTAAGCAGAGGGGCAGGAAATCTGAGGCAGAAAAACTAAGATTGGAAGCCCAAGATGTTGTGGGCAAGGGTACACAAGGACCATGGAAGCTCTCCTCACCAGGAGCAAACGAAAACAAAAAAATGAAGATTCAGTGCCAAGACCCCTGGATGAGTTTTTTTCTTGCATGAGTAGATTGGTTAGGGAAAGTTTCAGCATATGGCTCTCTTCTCTATTTGTTCTCTTTGGTTTCTTTCCCTCTTTCCCCAGACATTGTCTGCCCTCCTTGGTTGTATTCTTTTTCTCTACTCCCCAATAACCAGGTCTGAAGCTTTCTTTTATTAAAATTATGCTACTATACGTGGGAGGGGGCCCTCTCACAACTTACTGATTAAAAAAAAATTGTTATTGTGCTTTAAATACTGAATAGAATATATATACATATATTTATTGTTTTGAATGATTTTCGAATAGGGATCAATTAATGCTTTTCTAAAATAATAAAGGGTAGAGATTCTTGGAACCTCTTTGGTTGTATTCTTCTTCTCTACTCCCTGATAACCAGGTCTGAAGCTTTCTTTTATTCAGATTATGCTACTATACATGGGAGTGGGCCCTCACCTCACAACTTACTGATTAAAAAAAAAAGAAATTTGTTATTTTGTGCTTTATATATATATATATTTGTCTATTGTTTTTAATGATTTTCGGATAGGGATCAATTAATGCTTTTCTAAAATAATAAAGGGTAGAGATTCTTGGAATAACTGATTGAATGTGAGAGGAGTGGAGTGGAGTAAGTGGTTTTATTTTTGGAAAATAAAAGACTTCTGGAAAAGGATTTAATGGAGGAAGAGCAAGAAAAAGGGGAAGGAGAAAATGAAGGAGAAAATTTGGGGAAAAATCCAGATTATGGAGAAAGAAGGACAAACAGATCTTACGGGGAAGGATTTCTTCCAAGAAGAGATAACCGGAAATGGTGTAAAATCTTCTCATGCTCGAGCAAATGTCGAGTCTATTGAGTTGTGGAGAGGGTAGCTAAATTTCAGTCAAGAAGGAATTTATCTCCCTCTTAGTCTAGGTAATCTCCTTTCCTTTGTTAAGGCTTCCCTTTGATATTTGAATGCTTTCTTTAATGTCATTAGTTCTGTACTGAATGTTATTATTGTACAATGAAGGCAATAATAGATGCATTTGTGTCCATTGAAGCTCACCCTAAGCATGAGTTTAGGGCTATGATTAAGAGGAGCTCAAGGTCTTGTGTCTTGCATAACTCTTGGTTAGGAGAATGGTTTGATAGGGATTGTTTTGTGCGTTATTCTGAAATTGATAGGACTGTATCATCACATGGCCACTGCTTCCAACTTATATAAACTTACATTTAATAGGTATGACTGTTGAAATCTATTGAAATAATCAGTAGCATTAGTTGTCATCATACTCATCTTGCTATGACTATTACAAGGATATGTATAGGTTGTAGCCTTTTATTGGTCACCATACTTACCTTGCTCAAGCATGTATTTGACTGTTCATACGCAGTTCCCAGTTCCCACGCAAGTAGGTGGAGGCTGGAAAGATTGTGAATCTGACCTTACGCCACCAATTGTAGTTGCTTGAGTGTTTCTAAAACCATTTTAACAATTCCATTTGAAGCATATCCTGCAATCTTGTATTCTATGAGACAACCCCTCTTTGAGGCATTCTGTCAGACAGTTCACGTGCCAGGTCTGTGCTTACATGACTACCAGGCAGTTAAAAACATCTGACATTATCCTCTATCCTTTATGCATTCCAAAAGCTCCCATTATGGTGCAGACAGGAGGACGCGGGAAGGGAATTGTGTGATCTGGCTTTATGCCTGCCAATTACATTTGCTCGAAAGTATCTAAAGCTGTCTCAACAAATCCATTTTGTACATATCCTGCAGTCATTCCTTTACATCTGCTTGAAAGTATTAAAGCCTTTCAACAAATCCATTTTGTTTGTACCTTTCAACAAATCCATTTTGTTTGTATCCTGCAATCATTACATTCCATGAGAGCACATTGCTTGAGGTGCAAAACTAATTGAAATTTGTGCAGCTTTAAATGACGTGTTGAGTAAACCAAGACGAGGCTTTGCACAGGAAAATCGATTTGGAAGATGATCAGACAACCGGTTTTGGGAGATGCAAAATCCTCCTATTTTTGACACAGGATGCTCTCAAGTAAATGCAGGTGTCACTGTATTGGTTGGTGCATTTTATATTACAGTAAAATATCTTAGTTAATTACAATTAACAAACTTAGACCATGCAGAAGTTGTTCATGATAGACCCATGGATAGAACCTCCTTACCACTTCTGTGAATATGTTATGAATTGAGCTTTAAAGATACTCAATCAACTTTTATAAAGACAAGCAATTGCTTGGATACAAAATGGCTCATTATTGCAAAAGTGGTTTTTCCATTTACGTGCATATACATGGGCTGTGCCTATTACCTAATAAAGTCATATTCTTGTCAAAAGTTTTCATAAAAATCCTTGGCATCTAATTCCACGACCCCTTCCATGTGTAGCCATATGAAACTCCATGGTTGGAACAACCTTAGAAATTTAGAATTTCTTCAAGTTATGTGAAATAAATGGACTAAACTTACGGTCCTTCTTATCAAAATGTTCTATGGGAAGATACCTCCAGCTGATCTGTAAACAGGACTGGATACTCCTCTCTGCTATTCTTCATCTATAGATATCCACTAAACTAACACAAACAGAGACTTCCATCAAGCTTAAAATGCTTAAGAAATCAGTTAGTGCACTGTCTCATGCTATCAAGCATGTAAAAGTACAGAAATCTGAAAAAGGATGCAAACATGAAAAGAAGACTGAACACAAAGGTACACCTGAAGAAATCTGTAAAAGGGAGAGAATTTCAGTAAGATTGAGCTTCAACTTCTCATGCCTCTTAAAATACTTGATCTCTGAGCTTATTATCTACAGTTATTGTTGCTTAGGGAAATAAGTTATGGGAATACATACTGTGCAATATGGGGCGAGGAAGTCATAGTGTAGTTTGTCTTGATTTTACGGTCATTGGGAAGATCTATTATTATTTGGTGTTATAAATCTTTTCATTGATCCTTATAATCTACTTTTTCCCTTATGCTATGTGGCATTAATTTTGGGTTAGTTGTAATTGTTGTGGTAGTTATTGGTATCACAAGATTAAGTTTTCTATTATTAAACTATCCTATTGAAACTAAGGACCACTTAACGGTGAATTATATCTCCTCCAATTTAGTGGGGTTTAAGCCCTGTGGATTACCTAAGATATGTCATGTCCCCTCCGCCCGAGAGGTATAAGTTTAATATTTTTAGTTAAATAAAAGTGTTTATAAACACAAATAATAATATAGTAATATTATAAAAATAATATAAAAAGTTTTAATTTCAAATTGTGGCGCCATTTTGGGCCCATGCGCCTTGTGCTGGGCTGATATAAAAAGAAATCTCATTTCACTTTAAGATATGCAATTTCGGAATATCAATTAACTATCGAGTCTGAGTTTTTTCAAGCTTGCTGATCGCTTTTGGGATGAAAATCTCATAAAGCATAAGAAGGTGGGATGAAACCCCTGACTTCTTTATTGGGTGGATTTCGCTTCAGGAATTCACATTGTGATTAACCAAAGTTGTGGCATTTTCAGGATTGTGAGAAGAGTCTCCAGCTTTAAGAAGTAACATTCAAGAGGAGTCGCTGTCTAAAGTGTAAATCCAATCTAAGGCATTATCATCCAGGCATACACTAAACTTCTGGGTGAGCACCTGCATATCCTGTGTGGAAGACCCTTATGCAAGGCCGAGTCACCTGGGTCAGCAAATCAAGTGGTCATCACTACCCTGGATGCGCCAGGATGGCAAACTGAAGCTAATCGTACATGTGGTTAGAGAAGGCCTAAACCGTGGTAGAAGACATAATCGATTCAGACAAGGCGAGTAGAAAAGGCGAGTAATTCCCTGGAGAGGCAACCTTCCATTCGCCAGTTTCCCAAAGCATTATAAAGGAGCGGTCGGGTGGTATCAACTTCACCATACTGCAGAACACATCCGGCAACCATTGGCACTTCCTATCAGAACATTGGAGCAGGCCAATATCTTCCTATTTTGTACCCCCAACACTAAAATCGCCCCTGCCAACGGATCTTGCACAATCATGATTCCTCTTTGGCAGACTCTTGGAGTGAGAAAAAGACATCGCACAGCACTATGGGATACAGAGAATTGCAATTGGATTTATTGTAGAGGTTACCCACTTATGCTAGCGCGATACAGGAAGAGTATAAATCTGGGAAGCTTCGCACCTCCTATACAGATCTGAGTTGGGCACCCGTCATGTTACAAGGGGTCAGATGTATATCCTGTGAGCTGTAACTTTCAGATTTGTGTTATAATGAGTTTCCTGACTGGTGAATTAAATCAATCTTGTGAGTTAAATCTGTGTTGAAACAATATCATCCACTGTTCATATAAATCTCTGTGATCAGTTCTTTTTGTTTACTGAGTTGTTTATTCAAGTAGAATCAAGGGATCAGACTGTCTACACTGTGATTATCAAAATTCCTGAGAGCCGCTGGGAGACTTAGTTTATTATGATCTGTTGTGATGAGGTGACTCGCCATATAACAGTAGTTAATTGCTTGAAGGTCCTGTTTGATCAGAAATTTGCCAAACTTTAACAGTAATAGCAGATCAAAGTTGTGTGAATGTGCCCTAGGGATATTACAAGATATTAACCTGAGGTTGCAATTATGTTGTCAGAGTGATAGGATGACATTCTGTGTTGGGGTCAACATGGAGAATAGTGGTTAAAATTTTGTTAGCAAATTGATCACACATTGATGGTTTAGTAAGATGCCTAGATTGTACTTGCTTTGCATCATTAATTGTTGCCAAGTGTTTTGAGGCATTTGAACTTTGTTGACCTTCTGGATTGATTTTGATCAAATTGTTTCATCTATATGTTGTACATTTCAGTGTAGTAATGTATATAGACACCTGAGAGAGAGTAGACAAACATAGTTTGATGAATCTTCTCATTATGTCTGAAACTTGGAATGAGAGACAAGATGGGTGCACATATGGAATAGCAGGGAATAGTAAGCGTAATATTGAGCTTACAGTTTAACATGTCAGTATAGTACTGCATGAAAAGTTGCTTTGGTCAAAGCCTTTGAAATTGAATATAAGTGTAAACTTTATTTAATTTGATATTCTTTGTCACATCATGATTCCTCAGTACATCTACATTAGTATGTATGCTAAAATGTTAGTGAAACATGTTGCACACATTCTTTCTTTCATGTCAGCTTCAGTCTTCTAGATCCTTCATTGAAGGGTCAGGCTTTCTCCAATATATGAGTTAGCAAGGGGAAGCTAAGTGCTTCATGTGTTGGGCGGAAAAGCGCCTTGATAACGCCCTGATAATGCTCTCTCTCTCTCCTCAACAGGTTCAAAGATATTTACTTCAAAACATACCATGTTGGTGAAATGTATTTGTAAAGATGCTTTGTAAATGAGCCTATAAGGCCTTTTTGAATGTAAAAGGACTAAGTCCTTATATAACAAAAGCTATGTTATTTAGCTTGTTGTAATAATAAATATTTTGGATATTCTCTTATGAATGAAAAAAAAAAATACTAGGTATTTTTCTTAGTTTTACTAAATTTATTTTAGTTATGAGGTTATTCTTGGATTAAATGATAATCTTTTGAAATATGTTAATTATTTTGTTGAATATTTGGTTATTAGGAAATTAGGTTCTTATATTTAATCTAGCCAAGGATAAAAGTGTGGGTCCCAACATGACAGGCAATTAGCAAACAAGGAGAATCAGAATTTTTATATAGATGGTGGATGCTCCTGCATCAAAATCCCAAAGGTTGTAGCTTCTTATAGAGTAGTTGGTACTGCTAGTCACTTGTTAGTTTGATTCTTTCAAGTCTTATTCAACTTCAACACTCATTGCACATGTTGATTCCTTTAGCAAGTTGTGGCATGAGTGATTTGGACATCTCAACTATTAGTACCTAAAGCATTTGACCACAAGGAACATGGTACTAGGCCTACCTAAGGTGTCATGTATTGAGGGTGTCTGTTGTGGTTGTGTTCTTGGCAAGCATCATTGAAAACCATTTGTGAAAGGCAAGGCTTGGCAAGCTAAGGCTCCACTTGAGTTGGTTTATAGTGACCCCATGTCCTTCCCAACTCCTTCATTTTTGGGGGCTAAGTATGTGTTCACATTTATTGATTTCTCATGACACACATGGGTGTATTTTTGTAAGTACAAGAATGATGTTCTAGAGCATTTAAAGAACTTTACAGCATTTGTTGAGAAACAGCCATCTCTTCCTACCAAGAGGCTTCACATAGACAATGGGGGGAGTATGTTAATCATGTTTTTCAAGATTTTTGTATTTTGCATGACCTTCAATTTCAGCACACAATGCCATACACTCGGCAAAATGACATAGCAAAAAGGAATAACCGTCCTTTGCCTGAGATGGCTTATTGCATGATACAGTCCCAAAACATGGTACCACAATTCTAGGCTAAGGCCGTTAACTATGCAAACTACATTCAGAATTGCATGCCTCACAAGGTAGGGCAACATGACATCTAAAGAGGCTTGGTCATATGTCAAGCCTAACATTTCTTCTTTTAGGGTTTTTGATAGTGAAACAAAGGCGTTTATTCCTAATGCACAATGTAAGGCTATGGAGAAGAATGGCCAACCACTCATCTTTGTTGGCTATTGTGAGGATGAAAAGCTTATCGCTTATTTGACCCTAGCACTCATGATGTCATGTATTGACATGATGTTGAGGTTGATGAGAACTACACAGGTGTTACACCTACATCTACAACTCCCTCTACCCTTCTATTACTCATCATCATGGTGATGCTTATGTCTTGGATGTTGATGATGACTTTGTTGATGTACATGCACCACCACTTGTTGATACATCGTCATTGCCACATTGGGCTCATAATGCACATCAAGAGGATGGTAGTTGGGCAAGTGATCCCTCTAACATTTGTCATACTTGTTCTGAGACAGCTAAAGTCAATCTTTTGTGTAATGCACTTTTCAGTGATAAACAAAGTTTTCATGATGTGACAGGGCTACCTAAGTGGAATGATGCTATGGCAAAGAAGTATTCTTCATTGATGAAGGATCATACTTGGGATTTTGTACCTTTTCCAAAAGGAAGAATATTGGTTTTTGTAAGTGGGTTTACAAAACCAATAGCAACTAATGGTTTTGTTGATAAGTATAAGACTCACTTTGTTGCCAAGGGTTTCTCTCAAGTAAAGGGAATTGACAATTCTAAGACCATTGCACCAAGGGTCAAGATGGATTCTATCCACATTGTGCTATCACTTGTTGCCTCACAGAGATGGGCAATGCACTAGATGAACGTGAAGAGTATCTTCTTGCATGTTGATCTTCATGAGTAGATATGTATAGAGCAGCCCCCTAGGTTTCTTCAGGATTATTCTCTTGTTTGAAAGCTCAAACACACTCTCTATGGACTCAAGCAAGCCCGTTGAGCTTGGTATAAGAAGATGGATAGCTTCCTACTTTTGTCTAGTTTTACAAACTGCCACTTGTTCATGATGTTTTCTTGACAACAACAACATTAGAATAAAACACCAAGTGCTCTATCCTCTCTTGAACAAAGTGTCTCGAATGCTGAACTATGTGATCAAACAAGAACACTCCAAGGTTCCTTGTACGTGATTTGCGACGGATAGCCTCGGTAGTGTGATGTGATAATGTTGTTTACACAAAGGGGCTTACGCAGAATTTATTCATCACTCCATTCAAATATGTACTCTTTCTTTGGAAATGGAACTACTTCTAATCAACTATGAAAAGAAAATGAAAAAGGAGAAGGGGTTTAGAAGGCTATTCTAAGGACAATGATATGATGAACGATGCTATGGTAGACAAATTCCCTTAGTAACCAAATTTCACTTCGCCATGACAAGCAACAACTACATGAAATGGGTGCAATCTCCAAACGATAAACCAAGGATTTTCATATTGTTGACACACTCCAAAGTATCCACAGCTGGCGCAACTCGAAGGAGCATCAACAATCAAACTATTTGCAAGATGTAGTTCAAGCTAACTTTACATGATGACTTACCATCGACAAGCCATCAAAAGTATGAACCAACGAGAATTTATCAAATATCATTGCATACATCCATTACATCAATGAACTCTATCTACTTTATCATCTAAGCTACTTGGAACCACATCTCAACCATCTTGGAGAATAAGACACCATGCGAACATTCCTTGATCGTACAAGATCACCATGCGAACAACAACAATGAGCTTGTATTGATTTAAGAAGTGTTTTGTTTACAACAATCTCATATATCTCTTCAATGATTTTGAAGAGTTCTTTCTACTCTACTCCTATTGCCATAGTGTCTACTCCTACTCTATCTTCCTCTAATGATTCCTTCTATGTATCTCTACAAATGAGAGAAGTGAGCTTTATATAGAGCTCAAGAATTACATGAAGGGCCAAGATTGATTTAGCAATCAACGGCCGAGATTGAGACATCAAGGCAATTTGTTACAAAATTTGCCATTTTTAGAACATGAAAGAGGCAATGAAGGCACATTTCCCAATGTGATAAGCATCTTTGGAGCATCTTTATTGTGGGCCCTCTTGAATGAATGACATGGCAGAATGCAATTGGCTTGATGATGTGTACGTGCCACCTCAGCATCTTCAAATGAACTAGTCTGGTTCACCTCATGTTCACTTAGAATATTTTCTTCTTGTTGTCTTGATGTAACTCATGGATCGCTTTGATGATCATGCTCATCTCTCATCTTGTGATGTTCTTCTTGCAGGACTCTGGACTCTTGGAGTGTTGAGGTGGAAGATGTCTTGTGCATGACTTCTTGTAGTAGACTGGCATATGATGGATGCACATGAAATAGACAACTCTGGATGATGACTCTTTCTCATGCGTGGCGTAAGATGAACTTGATGTAAGAGCTCTCCTCCATGTGGTGATGATGACAACTTTGAGCAACTTTCCTTCACCTTCCAAACTTCTCATGTATGAGCTCTCACCATTCACCTCCTTGGATCCTCCATCACCTACAAGAAGAAACACATCAAACTACGACTTGATATAAAGGATTTTCAATAACAAATTACATTCATCTTATGCATGTGGGATCAAAAAATGTCATTTCAAAACATACCCTTTCGCGTGAAATCCATGCCTAAGTGCCTTAGGCAAGTTTAGAGGGGGTGTCTGGAGAGAGTGCGTGATCACAACCTTGAATCCAAGACCCCATGCCAAGGCCGCCCAGGTAGGGTGGGTTTAGAAGGTGTGCTTGGAATGCAAGTCTTGTCGCCATATCGGAAATGTCCTAAATGGAAGTATATTGAAAATATGTTTAAGTATAAGTCAGATATACTTTAAATATTATCAATATACTTCCAGGATGTTTGAGATGGGTCTCGGATCCATAGGATTTAACATGCAAATTCTAGATTTTGGAGGATCCACCAGATTTCAAACTTAGCCAATTTTCAAGATTTTAGGACATCAGGATTAGTGATCTTTCATCATTCTTTCCAATTAATTCATCCTTGTTGGGAGGAGTTTAAGTAATGCTTGGTTTGGAGATGATGCATGGAATGTTGCTTGTAATCTACTTAACTTCCCTCCAACTTGCAAACCTTGCTTGAAATTCATCATTTCTCAGTGCCTTGTGCTTGAAAACCTTCTAAACTTAACCATTTTCTCCTAGGGCGGATTTGAGGGTTCTATCTGGACAAATGCATGTGTAGGACGCTGAGTCCATGACCTCATGCCAAGGTCGCCCAGTCTGGGCGGGTTTGGAGGTGAGGCATGGAAGTTTCATTAAAATATTAGTTTTAGACTCCATCATCACTCCCTAACTCCCTTCAATCGGCAAAAGCTCGTGAAAATATCCTAACTTTCCCTGGGCGGGTTTGAGGGTATTGTCTGGACAAGCTCTCCTGATGGTGAAGACACTGTCCAAGAGGACCTTGTGAGGCCGCCCAATCTGGGCGGGTTTGGACACGGAGTGAGGAATTTATTGCCTTTCAGATATTGAGTTTCTTATACTTTAAATATTTATCAATATACTTCCAAGATGTTTGAGATAGGTCCTGGATCCATAGAATTTAGCATGCAGATTCTAGATTTCTGAGGATCCACCAGATTTCAGACTTAGTCATTTTTCAGGATTTTCAGGATAGACTTGGTCATTTTCAGGGTCTCAGTGACATGCATCAAGATGAAGGCATATAGACCTCTTGGCAAGAAACTGTTGAGACCTGGATACACAACCAAACCTACAAGCTCAAAGAAAAACTAAACCCTAAAGCAAAATGAAGCGAGAAAGCAGAAAAAAGAGGGGGTCCCTATTTGCAATGGGGCGATGTGTGATTACATCACAACACCACTCAAATCCCACAATTTACACCAAGAGGAATGGTGATGAACTCCTCATTCTTGTACTTTATGTTAATGATTTGATCATTACAAGAAGCCCCCCTCTTTGGTTCAAGGTGTTAGATCCAATTTGATGGAGCAATTTGAAATGACAGATTTAGGACTCCCACACTACTTTCATGATCTTCAAATCCTCTAGTCTAAGAATGAGATCTCCATTTCATGGTAGAAGTATGCACTTGACTTGCTTCATTTTTGTTCACATGCTTGATAACAAGCCTGCACCAACTCCATTCCAATCAGGGGTTACCTTGTCCACCGGTTGTAGTACACCAACAGTTAATGCCATTATGTAACAGCAGTTAGTGGGCAGCTTGCTCTACTTGACACATAATGGCCTAGGTATCTCTTTTGTTGTTGGATGTGTCTCCGATTTCTTCAAGGATCCTCATGAAAGTCATTTGAGGGCAGCCGAGCATATTCTTTGTTATCTTTGCGGCACTCTGCACTTTGGTATTCACTACATCATTCACTAACTCAGATTGGGCTGGTAATGTTGATGATCAGAAATCCACCTCTGGCTATGTTTACTAACTTGGTATTGGTCCTATTGCATGGTCTTGCAAGAGGCAAATTGCTAATGCATTATCATTACTAAGGCTAACTATCCAGGTGCACTTCTTACTAGCCAAGAGGCTCAATTGTTGAAAGAGTTTGGTTTTTCACAAGAGCATCCCACTACTCTTTGGTGTGACAACCAAAGTGTGATTCACATTGCTTGCAACCCAGTGGAGCATCAACGTACTAATCATATTTAGATTAAAATGCACTTTATTCGGCAACTCATCCCAAATCATGTTATCAGCATAGAGTATTGCCCTACTCAAGAGCAAGTTGCTAACATCTTTATTATACCTTTAGCTACAACTCGATTTGTTCAGATTCAGTTGATGCTAGTGGTGAAGGAAGTTGTCCTTGGGGAGGATACATCAAATACATCTCAAGTCCTCCCTTCATTGATCATATTGTACATGGGTACCCAATTAGACCTTGTTGTCGAGACCCATATCTAAGGATTTGCCTCATTTTTCTTTCATTTTCTCCCTCCCTAAGTTGCACTTAAAAGGGGTGTTGGTGTGTTCACACTATGTTAGTTGTCTTCTCGTTTTCACTAGACTAATATTATCTTTATTTATATTCACACTAATTACTTAAGCTTACTTAGGTAGCATGAGTCTTCTACTTGTGCCAATCAATCATGTGTCCATCCCATTGCATGTCTCATGCACCAAATTGCTACATGTTAGACTTAGCTATTTTTGGTTGAGTTCTCTACCACCTATCATGCTAGTTTTGGTTGAGTTCTCTACCACCTATCAAGTAAGATCAAGTACAGTTACCTACCACCTATCATGCTAGTTCAGTTAGAGTTAACTTCTACCTATCATGTCATTGTTAACTCCACCCTTGCTCTATATAAGCAAGGGCTCTTATGTACTTTGTAATTAAGTTGGTTAGTTAATATCATTTTGCTTTTGTGTAGATCTAAGTGAAAGGTTCATTGGTTTAACAGATTCTGGGACATAGGGATATTGTTTTATTCCTACAATTCTTGCACAGTTTGTTCAACAATTTTTGTCACTCTACCACATCCACTTGTTGCCCCATTTTTGCATCCTCTACTATGGATTTTAAACGTCTTGCTGATTGTAACCACTCATTTATCAATTCTCCCAACAATGGTTTATTTTTCATTGGTGTCAATAGATTCACATCATTAGCATATTTGAACTTGGGTAGACTCAACTCAAATTCTTCCTTTGTTACTTCTTCAACAAACTCCCCTTCGACAATATTCGGTTACAGTCCTTCGATGTCCATGTCATCTTTCCAACTGATTATATTTTTTACATACAGTTTTCATTCGTCTGGATCCAATGTGTGTTTTAGAACTGGTATAGGTTTGATTTCCTATAACATATCATACTGCATGCAGTAAAAAAGTCTAACATTAATTTTCAATAATGGTTGCACTTCATTTCTTCAGGAACATTAGAAACAGATTTGATAGTACGCAGAAGTATTTTGCTTTTGAAGCTGCTGCTACCTTTCCTTTATTGTTTTGCAGTGACTTCTGGCCCTGTTGAATCTGCTCCAAACTCTGCATTCCTTTTATAATTGCAATTATGATTGGTCCTTTCTGTTCTTGTGTTTCATATAGGCTTGCAACAATGCAGGTGGCCTTTGTGCCAGTTCCTTCATCAATAGGTTATACCTAAGACCATATTGATTTGCATCTTGATGTGCCAGTGGCCTTTTGTTTCATATTGATTCTGCCGCTTGATGATAATTTACACCTAAGACCATATTGATTTGCATCTTACTAGTTCTGTGTGCATTTTTGTTGCAATATAATCTGCATAAATATTTCTTACAATTTGCAATGCCCTGTATGTAATTTTGACACCAGAATGGCATCTCATTGTTACTTCCCATGACAGATAGCATTTGAATTTTCACTCTCAGAGCCTTGATTGTAATGGTGTCTGCATCTAAGCCATGATCTTTCAGTATGTTAATTGGGTCACCAAACCAGCTATCCTTAAAGGATTTTTCCATATATGCACTTCCCAATATTTGACTTAAAATGGGCATCCTTTTCCATAGCAAAACTTTCATGTACTAACTCTGCACTCAGTTTACCCACCTGTACCCTAATTTTCCTGTGTTGGGACATCAATTGGCATCACCAGTATGATGCTGAGTTGCAAAACTCCATTACTTGTAATGGTGCAAAGTGCTCATGTATCACATCTGTTTTGATTCTTTTGAACAAACACCTTAACAACTAACAATCCTGCTTTATCAATCTTTAATTATTCTCCTCCGGCAATTCCTTTCCCTTAGACATAAAAATGTCAAACAATTGCGTAAATAGCGTAGGTGGTAGTATGAGTTCCCATTCTGCTGTTTGTCATGATTTTGATTCAAATTCACCAAGGAAGGAAATCTCAATGTTGGTGAATATATTACTCCCCCTAGATGGAGCTTCCTCAGCTCAAGCCAAGAAAGTATGATCCCAAAAGATTCTATTCAGCCCACTATATTGCCTACACCTAAGTCACAAGGTTCGAGTTCGAATTCAAATTCGGCAACTATAAAGTTCGCATTAAATTCGGCAAGGGAAAAATTGGAAAAAAAAAATCGTGATTAAATTAGCCTTATAAAATAATATTATATTAAAATTAAATATATTATAATAAATTTTAAAAAATTATAATATAAATATATTTAAAAATTTAATCTAAATATTATAAATATATATATTAAATATGTTATAATTAAAAACTTTGTTTTCATACATTATAATAAATTTAAAAACATTATAATATAAATATATTTAAAATTTTAATTCAAATATTATATATATATATATATATATATATATATTAAATATGTTATAATTAAAAACTTTGTTTTCATACTTTATAATAAATTTAAAAACATTATAATATAAATATATTTAAAAATTTAATTTAAATATTATAAATATATATTAAATATGTTATAATTAAAAACTTTGTTTTCATATAACAAAGTTTTTTAATTATAACATATTTAATATATAAATTTTAACATATTGATAAAATAAATAAATAAATAAAATAAAAATAATAATGAAAGTCATGGATTAGATTTAATATATTAAATTCTATATTAAAACAAAAACAAAAAACAAAATAAAATCAAAAAACCAAAATAAAACCTTACCTAGCCTAAACACGAAAAAAGATTTCAAACTGGAAAACTGAAGATCGCAGCCTTTCTGCCCACCGCCCGCTAAGTTCAGAACCCTCATGCTGCTCTTCCCTCGCCAAACACTGCAGATTTTTAACTCACACCGAATATAACTCTGGGTCTTGTACTGAATTTAACTTGCCCATTCACAAGCCCGCATTCAGAAGCAGCGCATTCACAAGCCCGCGATGTGTTTTACATGTCGCAATTACTTATTTTTAAGAAATAAATTTAAAAAAAAGTATTTAAAATATTTTAAAATATATATTAACTAAAAGACCCCGAGCCCTATTCCATCTGAATTTTAAGGCGAATTAGAACGAATTTTTTAGATTTTCTTTGAATTTGTGCATTTTCGAACTTCATACATAAAAATCACCGAACCTGTGACTTAGGCCTACACCATTGATCAAGTTAGATATGAAGCTTATCCAACAAAAGAAATGTGGTGCAACTGATTCTTGTAGAGATTCATGTGCGAACAAGAGGCTTAAAAGTTGGCAATAGACTTTGAGGAAATCAAAAACCTTGAGTACATGACAAGAAAAAGAAATAAAGTGATCATGAAGAAGGCCCCACCTCCAGCAAGGAGATCATTGCCATTGGAGGCACTCCACAAACCACCAAGGGCGAGGATATCAGCAGAGAAGAATTTCAGTCTCAAGAGTAGCAAACACCTGCTAATTACAGAAAACCTCTACCCCCCCACCCCCGAGAAAAATGCTCCCAGATAACAGTCTTCATCACAAGATCCAAAGACCTCGCTGATAGAAACCCCCTGCAGTCAATCATTAAAGCTGACAAGACCACTGATTGGTAAGGTATAAGGAAGTGTATTAAAATTCAAAGCTGCCAGCAATTCTTTACCTTGAACGAATTGGCAGTGAGCATAAAGTTATAAACAAAATAAATCACCATGCACTTCCGCCTATTACAGACAACAGAAAAAGTCATACTGACATCTGTGGATGCACTGGAAAACCTAGATGTTTATTATATCACACGGGATACAAATTAATCCATGAAGTTAACAGTTTAAGTTATTCCCTGTCACCTCAAAATTGATTAAAATTTGTATCACAGAAGCCCAATCATCCAGATATTTCACACGAAAGTGGGATTAAAATATAGTTTCCATCAATATTTTTAACATCCCAGATGGATAGGACAAACCCTCTTGCTAAGTAGCAGAGGTGAGACTGTTGGACAAACCTGTTATGTTCATTGATTTCAACCAGCCAACTATTTTACACTGTGCTGACTGGTTATGCTCTTCCAGTATTTAGTAGCTCAGTACAAAAAAACACAAATCCTAGAATGACTGTAAAAAATTTAACACATACCATATAGTTCATAAAGATTAATTGTCGACTGGAATTGATGTATATATTTTATTTACCAGTGTAAATGAAATTATATGTAGGGACAATCGCTGATGGGAGTAATGGGGATGTTGCTGTGGATGAATACCATCGCTATAAGGTGTGTGCTACTTACAACATTTAATTCAAATCATATATAATTCTGATCCATGAAAGATCATGAACCTACTTTTTTCTTTTTTTCTTTTTGGCATCTGAATGCATTTACTGTTTGCATCTTTAATGTGAGGGATTGTGTGATTTACAGGAGGATGTGAAATTGATGAAGGACATGGGCATGGATGCATATAGGTTTTCTATTTCTTGGTCACAGATATTACCATGTGAGCCACATTTGTTTGTTTGTAAACAAAATTAGCTAGTATTCAGCAGTGCCTCTTTTAAATTGATTTTTTCTTGGGAAACAGATGGCTCCGTCAAAGGCGGAATTAACAAAGTTGGAGTGGCCTACTACAACAACCTTATTAATGAACTCTTAAAACATGGTAAAATGTATATTGTTTGCTAGTATGGATGTAGAAATGGCTGTGATACTTTTCAAGGTATAACCAACTCTTGTTTGTAGATATCAAGCCTTTCGTGACACTGTTTCATTGGGACCTTCCGCAAGCTCTGAAGGATAACTATGGAGGCTTTCTCAGCAAGAATATTGTGTATCTATTATCTAACCCTTCCAAATTATTAAATCTTGTATGCATCTATGTTTATGTAGTAGTTCCACCATAAACAGCCAGCACGTTGTCGTGCCAAGTGCCATTGTTTATTAAATTTTTCACTTTGTAAAATTTCGACTGCCATTGCAAACTGTAAAATGGATCTCTGTTGACCACTTCAACTATACTGTTTCTTCATACAATCGACACAAATCGAGAAGCCGAGAAGATTTTAACTGCCTGCTGTTTAAGCTTTACCCATATAATATACCCATTAATTTCATGATTACCCATTTCCAACTCTACTTAAATATCATCCTATCATCCCATTTTCTGTGCATAAGGAGACCTGTAATCTGATATATGCAGGAAAGATTTTGAAGCTTACAGCGAACTGTGCTTTCAAGAGTTTGGTGATCAAGTGAAGCACTGGGTTACATTAAACAAACCTTGGTCCTACGCTTCCAGAGGATATGACAGTGGGACATTTGCACCCGGTTCCTCTTCTAATGGAAGTTCAAGCAAAGGAAATTCTGGAACAGAGCCATATATTGTGGGACATAATCTTCTTCTTTCTCATGCAGCTGCTGTGCGTGTATACAAGAGCAAGTATCAGGTGACCCACCTTTCTTTCCCAAATTTTTTCTATTCTACATATAATTGTTCCCATTAGTAAGTATGAGCTTTCCACAGTCTATAGAAATACACACAGTTAAATCCAAAAACACTTCTTTTTGAACTGTTTGCATGCTAATCTACCATTTTTATGTGTAGGCCGTGCAGAAAGGATTGATTGGAATTACAATAGTGACCGACTGGTTCCTTCCCTATTCAAAATCACATTCTGACGGGAAAGCCATCCAAACGGCCATAGATTTTATGTTTGGTTGGTAAGCAAGCATTCTACTTAAACATCATCCATTTCAATGTTCAAATAATCAATAGTAATTTTATACCTCATTCACAATTAAAAAAGATAAACAATATTTATCTTTCTTTTATTTTTCCCTAAATTGACCTTGACGGTTGAAATGGGTGATGTTTAAAAACAACCGCAAACAAACATCTTTTGAAAACAGTCTACTAATGTCCATTTTAGATGTCCATTCTAGATGTCCATTCATATGAAATTGACTGGCTGTACAAAATTACAGGTTTATGGATTACAAAAGGGAAATATCCCTCCACAATGAGACAGCTTGTTGGCGAGCGTTTACCCAAATTTACTGCCCATCAATCTGCTATGGTGAAATCTTCATTTGATTTTCTGGGCTTAATTTATTACACAAGCCTCTACGCTGCTGATGTTTCAACACCACCCAATCCCAATAACACAAGTTATTCATTGGACTCTCGAACTAATCAAACAGGTACGCATCTTTGATTTTGTTTTGTTTTTTTAAAGCATATGAACTGATTTGTCCTGGCAATGTTTTTGAAAAATTGAACATAACTTCTCGCCTGGGTTGCTGTGAAATGTTATCAGCTGTGAAAATGATTCTCCTTACAATTAAGTAGATCGCCTACAGCAACCACATTATTACTCCTAAAATTATTTCTCTACAGCCTAGATTTGATATCAGCCCCCCTAATAACCGGAGGTTAGGTTAGCATTTGAGCCCTGGGCCTTTGGAACCCTCCTAAAAACGTATTTAACTTTTTTTTTAAAAGCATAAAAGATCTACTGCATATGCCCTCGGCCACCAATTAAATCTTAATAGTTTGTTTTCTAGGATAATTTCTACATGTTTGCCATTTTGAAACAGTTTATTTACGGCATATTTTCGCTAGCAATAAATCAACCAACCTGAAGGCCCTTGCAGCAGCTGTCCACCCCTGACCAGACGGGATATCTCCGCACAAGGCTTCGTTTCTCTGTGCAGCAAACTGAGAGATTCCAGCAAACATATACACAATGTATATACAATTGTAAATTTGGAGGGTTTTACATTTCGCTTGAAAACCCCATAAAAAACATAATAAATTTAGGCGAATGATAAGGATGTTTGAAGACCTGGGACAAACCAAATGCAAACTGTTTGATCTGAGATCTCCTGAAAATGCGTGCTAACGCCATTCTCCACACTCCGCCTTTGATAAGCAAGTGAAAAAGATGACTCAGAAATTTAGAGAGAAATGAAAAAAAGGGTTTCGGAGATATTGACGCCGAGGAATCTCATAACTAAGTACGGAATGTTCACATAGATTATTCAACAATAAAACGAAAATGCAATGGCTTTGGGGTTTTATTGAGCAGACACGTGTTCCATTTTTTTAAAATACAGCCAAAAAAATTAAATAATTCGTCAAATTCATTATGGCAGGTAAGATCTTTGGCTCTTATAGAACCCATTAGAATTTCATTCCATTGAAGTTATGGGGACAAATAAAATGGACTTATAAATGATTAGAATGAATTGAATTTTCCAAAAATGAAGTGATTTCCTTAGAATGTTTGATAAAATTGACAAGGAAAAATAAGGTTCTTATGGTTAATTGGGTAAATAAATCTAAATTAATTTAAAAATATAATGTAGGATGTAGATGGATTGAAATAGAATGGATTATAGATTATAGTAGACAAAATTAAATAGATGAAGATAGTGAAATTGATGTGCCTTGGAATTTAGAAATGTGCTAGACAATCATGTATATGGATGAGAACAAGAATATTCCTTTTTATTTTATTCCAGATCACCTTTGCATTTCTAGATCTAGTTTGTGGCTACAAACTCACTTCGTGCCTATGAAGTCGACCTATGATGATCTCTAGATTCTACCCTATGAATTCTCTAAAAAGAAAAGTGCTAAATGATGATAATTTTTTGTCACACTTTTAGGATTTTTCTATCAAGTTGATAGTATTTCAAAATGTCTTTGACTAATAGCAAGGTTCAAGATTCACATGTGTTGTGATGAGTGTGATCAAATATACTAGATTTCTTGCTTGATTTGAGTGCATATACAAAATATTAGTCTTGTGATAATAATCAATATCAAGCAATGGTAGATGATGATCTTCTATTATTGGAATGAATAGGATGAATATCTTTTTATAAATAAACATAACACCAAATCATGAATGTTTGTGCATAGTCAACCTGGGACCAAAGTGTAAGATGGGGCCAATTGGCTAAATGTTTGATTTTAATTTAAGTGGATAAATATTGTGATTGTGAGGATGACCTCACACCCATGAACATGACCTAGGTCAACCAGTTAGATTGGATATGTGTTTGATAAGGATTAGATTAATGATCAAATCGAACAGATAAGCCAATTGGATTGGGATTGCATGCACATAAGCATACGGATAAGCAACAAGAATAGGCCTAGGTACAAGCAAGGTTAAATACATGGGCCCAACTATGCACATAAATGAGTAATTTGTAGTTATATAAATGTATTAAGGCATTGCACCAAATTAGCCACAAAACTAAATGGAAAATGTATCAAGAATTCATTTTTCAGCATTACATTTTGTCCCCACTTTGAGATGCATGTGAATCTCGGAGTATGAATCATGCATCTCTAGGTATGTAGCATTCTTAAACATGCATAAATTAAATACAACAAACAAAAGAACCAGTTGTTCATAAAGGATGAAGATTATCCTTCCATGTTCTATTCTTTTACATATGTTCTCCCATGAATATCTACAATACAAGGGATAAAAGATTCCATGAGTAGCTTTTGACTGACAAAATAAATTGAATATAAAATGAGAACTTTATTTATCATACATGCCCCCACTTCAATTGATTACCCCCATAGGGTGCAATTGATTAAAGGAAGATCTTAGTAGATATTTCAATGAAAACATAAGCAAAATTGACAATAGAACGCACTGTAAGATAATCATAGTCATAATCATGTGATAAATTAATGACAACTAATAAGCATGCAAGTACATATAATCATCCAAGCATGAAAGTGTATAGATCATAACTATAATAGTACATCATGAGAAGCATAGAAATGGACTAGAGATAGAATCAAAGATAAGATCATTACCCTTGGCATGGGCATGGTAATGGTGAAGCAGCTCTCAATGGCCAAAAATACCAGTGAAAGAACAATAAAAGGTCTAATGTGTCATCCATGAGCATTAACATGCATATTGTAGGATCAATAGAATAAGTACGATCAATAGGATAAGTAGGATCAAGATAATAGTGATGTAACCCTCTATAGCCAAAAATGTTAGTGTAAATAAGGTCATTATGTAACTAGTTAGGATAACACCTTTACTAGAATTGACCTATTCACACTTAGCTTAAGATTACTTAGGTTTTTTAGACTTTGTCTCACCCCATGTGGTGAAGACATGTTCTCATCTTTTTGAGACGCATCTTGCATGCATTCTTGCCACTTGCATGAGCACTTATCATTTGGCTCACAAGTGTCACATCTTTGGATGGGTAGTCGATTGTTGACTCCTACCTTCCTACCTCCTCTCTCATGCCTATTTATACAAGGCATTTATGTATATTTTTCACAATCTCTTGAATATACCGTGTTGGCTTTTATGTGCAATATTGTTTTTTCGTGGAAGTTGTTGGTATTTGCTTGTTGATCTTGGCTGCTTGAACATGGTATCAGAGCCATACTAGTAAAACCCTTCCCGTTTTGAGCAATTTTCGCACCAAGCTATGTCAAGAGTTTGTTGTGGAGCCAAACAAACCTCGTCATTGAGTCTAAAAGGCACAAGACAATAAAGGTGACCCTTCAAATGGTAATTTTGGTAAAGTGAATTTTTTCAAAAAAAAATTACCCGCTTAGGGTTTGTATGGTCGTACGACCTCCAAATCCATACCATATGGTTTTTTTGTAAAAATTTGAAAAAAATAGCAGAGGGCAAATTTGCCCCCAACCAATGGTTGCCATTATCATTTTTTGGTGTATGGAGGATTTTGTGCAGGTTTACGACATCAGGACTGGTTTTTTTTTGCCCCAAACAGCTAGTTTTTGGATCATTCTCCTCCTCTTTGACTCAATTGTGGGTTTTATTTAGCGTATTTCGGCTCCTAGACATCTTTCATTAGCCTCTTACAGTCCCGATCTCTACATACGCCATTGGCTCGTTACGGTTTTGTTGACCAAATCATATGATCGCTTGGATCCTATTTTTTTGTTTTCCTGCAAGCCGTTTGGCCCTTTCGACGCCCCTTGAGGCCTCTGTCAGCCTCAAAAAAGGTCACATGCATGCCCTCCATGGCCCCTCAAAGCACCTGGTTGTTGTGTCAAAGGTCATTGTGTTGCTTTTGTTCCAAATCAAATGGTTTAAGGATCCAACCAGCATCATCCACGATCAAGGGTTTGGTCACTGTTTCATATTTCAACCATCGTTGTCTTTGCTTTGCAAACCCTGCATTCAATCCTCAACAGCTTGACATTCGGTCTGCCCTTACTTCAGGCCACGCATATCTCCTTTTAGTTGTAGTTCAACAGTGGTCTTCGTTCCACGATTTAGGGCTTCCAGCATCTGGTCTTTGTTTCATGGTTGCAGTCTTCTAGACTGGTCGACCTCCTTCAAGCGCCAACATCATTCATGACCAACATTTGTTGCGAGTCATTGTTTCGATGTCCTCCACACTTTCTTTGGTCACAGTTACTCTTCAAACTGCACATCATCTCCATCAAAGTCAACATCTTTTGAAAGTTGTTTCATCTGCCAGCATATTGTTAAGGTGGTCATTTGAATCTTGCAGGGTTTTGATTACCCATTGGCACGTTCTTTTGGCAATAGGGGTCAAAGTTGAAGTTTGTTTGTATATCCGACCAAGCTCAGCCATATATCCTGTCGCTTTACATTTGTTGTTCATTGCTCCTGTGCCCTCTCTTTTCTATTCGCTCAGGACTGGACTCCAGGAATAAGAGTCTTGATCCAAACTCTTCATGAGCCTCACTCTAATCTTTCGGGCACCCAGCCAACCTTCAAATCAACCTCTTTGTAGACTAGGTTGACATGCCTTCAGTCCGACTCATATGCCTACAAATTGGCCTACTCTGTTAACCAAATCGGCTTTAAAATCAGCCCACTAGGCCCAAATCAAGACTAGTCGACCCCAATTTTGGCCCAGTCAGCCTAGACACAGTTAATCCACGGCTCCACTGACAAGCCACCAACTCTGTTTTTGGCCTCCAATAGGCGCTTTTTTCAAATTATGATATCTTCTATTTCAAAGTCACTTAAAAATTACATTTCAAGTTAGCATATGAAGTTAACGTCCGCTAGCATATAAAGTTAACCTTAGCATTTTTTGCTAAACACTTATTGTAAACTGCCAAAAAACTTGATTTTACGATAGATGAAGATCGATGAATCCCATCATAAAGTCCTAAACTAGGGCTTTTTTTCGTTTTGTGACAACTTTCGCCCATGGAGGTGAAATTTGACATTCTTATAGTCAACATGAAGCTGCTTCCATCACCAATATTGTCATGTCAAAAAGTTTGATACATTATGTTGTTTTATAACATTTGTAGGCCTCAAAAGTCAAGTGTAAGCGTAATTTTTGATGGGGCATAACTTTCACAGGTTAGTTATCAAAAATTTGTAAACTTTTTATGACACTACTCATAATTTTGCAAGGAATTCAATTGTGTAATCAAATTTAAGATTTGGATAGCCCATTTTGTAAAAATCATCGTAAATTCTAAATGGTCGATTTGACATCAAATCTTCCAACAAATTGTAATTTTTCTTGCACATCTTTTGGGGGGGGGCTATGTTTCAGCACTACTTGATTTGGGTAGATCCCTTTCCCCGCATGGAGTTCATTACTTCACATTTTCTAGGGGGGTCACATTGACCTTCTCATATTTTCTCTCCTATGGGGGGAATATATATTGTACACTAGTGTTAGAAGTAGTCCTTGGCGGTCATCATGAGTCCCTTCTTTCTTCTTCTTCTTCACTTGTACATTTTTTCATGTATCATTTCTCTTTTGGAGAAAGTTTTGTTTCCCATTGGGTTTTCTCCTTTTCTCCGCTTATGAGAAATTCATTTGTACATGGGTACCTAACATGGCTTAGTAGCCAGGACCCATCATCTTTGTATTGCTTCTCCCTAAGTTGCACTTAAGGGGGTGTTAGTGTAAATAAGGTCATTATGTAACTAGTTATGATAACACCTTTACTATAATTGACCTATTCACACTTAGCTTAAGTTTACTTAGTTTTTTTAGACTTTGTCTCACCTCATGTGATGAAGGCATGTGTTCTCATCTTTTTGAGACACCTCTTGCATGCATTCTTGCCACTTGCATGAGCACTTGCAATTTAACTCACATGTGTCACATCTTTGGAGGGGTAGTCGGTTGTTGACTCCTACCTTCCTACTTCCTCTCTCATGCCTATTTATATAAGAAATCTATGTACATTTTTCACAATCTCTTGAATATATCGTTTTGGCTTTTATGTGCAATATTGTCTTTTGTAGAAGTTATTGGTATTTGTTTGTTGATCTTGGCTGCTCCAACAAAAAAATGCCCATGAAATTATAATAAATGGCCTAATGTGGCATCCATGAACATGAACACACATAGGTTAGGATCAATAAGAATCAATGGCATGAAGCCCAACAATATAGTTTAGATAGATAGATAAATAGATAGATAGATAGATAGATAGAGTAGATATGATAAATGGTATAATGGCTTGATAGTGGGGCAAGTCCCCAAATATAACAAGTATGATCACAAGATAAGTGACATAGATCTAGATTTAATCAAGTATGTCAATAGAGATTGATATGATCAGAGGGAAGACATAATGCTCCCAATGTAGGATCAATGCGATAAAGTATGACAATAGATGTGATTGTGAAAGTGCAATATGTAGAATCAAAATGAATAGGATCAACAATGTAATGTCAATGTGAATAGGATCACTCATAAGGTATGACAATGTGAGATCAATAGATAAAAGGGGAGAGGAGGGAGAGAAGTAACACGATGCCCCAAGTGTGAGCATGTGTAAAGGATCAAAGTAATCGGATTATATAATCATAAGACAAATCTATGTAAGGTCATAATGTAAGATATGTGACAAGAAAGGTGTAACAATGTGATCATAAGGATATAGCAAGGTGAAAACACAATAGTGTGTCCCACTTTTTAGCATTATTGGGAAAAAATCAACATTTTTAATTTATATTAATTATATTGAATAATGGTCAAGAATTTAAGGATGATATAAACTCTTGAGTTAGGAAATTTTCCATTTAAATTCAATTATAATTTTTAAAATTTGTTAAAGAAAATTTTCTATCATTTTTTATTTTTCAATCAATTTTTATTATTTTTCTATTTTTTATTGAGTGGCATTTTATCATGACATATAATTCTCATTGCAAATAAAACCTTTATGTGCAATTTCTTAGAATTAGATCATTAACTTCAATGTATAGTGCACAAATATTTTAAGGTAATTTTTATAAAATATTTTATTTATTATTAATTTTTTAATTGGTATTAACAAAAAGTTCAAACCTTTATTTACCTAGATGTGTTTCTCTTAGAATATCTATCAAAATTAATTTTTCATTGAAACAAGGATGTTCATATGGAGTGTAGGGCATTTTTTATTATTTTTTTAACAATTTTTTTTCCTAGTGTCTTGAATAGAAGTCATTCTTTTCATAATAGACCTATGTTCATTATAAAATTAAAAAATATATAATATTAAAAATACATATTATACTTTTTGGAAAAGCTAACATTGAGGGTTGCGTACATGCAAAATGGCACCTTCGAATGACTTAATTTGATCCTAAAAGGTGAAATGAAATTGCTTCTTTGTTAGCATTTTAATAGGTGCAAAAAGAGACTACCAAATTTTGATTTAAGCTTAGTGTTGGGTTATTGACCTTGCATATCCTAAGTTCTAATTGTTCATAGACGATTAATTATTTATGCATCTCCAAAGTTCATGGAGTGGGAAAATGGGATGCCCATGTGAGGGTGGGGACATGTGTAATTATTTTACTATTCTCTGGTGACTTGGAAATATTGTTTGTAATGAAACATTGAATAGGGAGTTACATGTGGACTTGGAAGAACATTTTATACTATTAGTTGGGCATGGGATGTAATTAGTGCTTCATGGGGGAGTCCTTGGGAGTTACATATGCCAACTTGTACAATGGAAGTCAAAGATGTTTGTGTGGGGAGTTACATTCTATTTTGGAGGAAACTCTCTTAACTAAGTCATGAGAATTCTTACCATGGTATTTTGGGGCCTTGTTTGGGCCCATGGTGTTGCCTTTGGTGGTTTTTTGGGCCTCCATGAATCTATATGTTGAGAGCTTGAGATGGAGGCATTATTCATTATTTTCTACAAGGTTATGTTGCTTGTTTTCCTCCAAAATTGAAGAGTGTTGATATCATATTTCTCTTGATAGAGCACTAGACTCTAAGAATGTCTTGTAACTATTGATTGTTGTTGAATAATACATTGGATGTGCTTTGGAGGCTAGTTTTTTTTTAAAGGGTTTTCTTAGGGTATATCTATGCCATTCTACTTTTTGTGGTTGTTTCTATTCTATTTCTCTCATTCTTTTTTCTAAGTGTTGTTCACATGCTGGAATGTAGCTAATTTTTTTATAGATTTGATTACGATGATATTCTTGTCATATGATTAATGTGGAAATACTTGCATACTTAAATGCCTACATACTTAATAATGATGTTTAGTTTTTAGTTTAATTGTTAAGGTGTTTGCAGGGATGTTTTCCTTACATTTGGTATCAAAGAAAGTGGTTCCATGGGTTTCATGTGAGTTGCATGTACTTGCTCATGGTTTGCATGTGCTTACATGTTCATGCATGTGGGTTGCCTATGCTTGTACATGCTTGCATGTCATTGCATGTGATGGATCTGTGGTGGTTTCGTTCTAGGTATTCCTCTATTGTTAATTTATTAGCCTAACAATCTTGTGAGAATCTACTAGAAGGGATTGCTTGCTTGTATGTGATGTAGAGGCAAATTGGATGCAAGAAGAAGGACAAATTTGGCAAGGTTCAACTACCCCAATGAGCCCAAAAACAAGGATCTTCATGGAAAAGTGGGAACAATAGTTAAAGTTCTTGAATTATTCTTGGAAATGGTTTTTGAGCATGTACTAGAACCCATCCCATCCATTGGCAAAGGTGGATCAAACTTCAAACTAGTACTTCCTTCACAAACCCCCAAAATGGCTTGTAGCCCTTCAAAACAAGAATAGTCCTAATAAATTTTTACACAGGTCTTCAAAAACAAATCTCAGACACTTGAAAGATACCCAATATGGTCCCCCATCACATATCCAAGAATGGGTTTGGGTTGTTTTGGAAAGTATACCCTAACCAATAGCCCCTCGTAGTGTTTTAGAGCCCCAATTAGGCCTAGTTTGTGAAGCAACTACCCCTAAATTCATTCACAGAACCCAATAAATGGTTTGGGTACTTAGAACACATGCCAAAACAAGGAATTTTGTGGGTTTTAAGTTTCTACTCTCTGCTATTCCCAAAAATGCAACTTTGGTTCCTTAATATGCCTCTTAGAAATAGCCTAACACATGAAGATGTTAGGTTTTACCAAAGGAAACTCCTCCTCCTCAGATCTCCTACCAAAAAGTCATCAAAACATATTAATACAGATCTATTCCAACCCATTCCACTGATCAAAGTGAATCAAATCAGTGGAATGGTCCAAAAATGCATAATTCTTGCCAAAACCCTAGATAAGGGTTTCTAAAAAATAGTTTTCAGAAAAATGAGTATTACTCCACTATAAAATTGTTCCAAAATGCCAAAATAGATGCAAATGGAAGTAAACTCACTCTAGTTTCATGCCACTATCATAATCCCTCACAACCTGGCCGTACAGACACAGGGTACGGACTGCAACAGGGTAATTATACAGAAAATATAGAAATTCTGAGTTTTGATTATTATTTCTCCTTCAAACGACTTCTTCAAGACTTCTACAAGATTCCTCTGCCGAGTCCAAGGCCTTAGCAGTCATATACAATGGTTTGAGGGGCAATTTTTGCATGTTGGAGGGTGCATAACTATTCTTCTATGAACAAACTGCCTGTTAGTTTTAAAACAACACCTGCTAATTACTGTTGTAACTGTCCTAATTAGGACTACAGCGAATTGTTTGGCCTTAATGAAGCCTTCAAAACATTTGCCAACCTTTGGCACAACTTGTCATGTATTCCTAACACTTTGGCATGCCTTTTGCAAGGCCCACAACATGCAAAGTATGACTGTCTTACATGCCTTAACAAAAGCTTACAATTATGAAGATTGCCTCAACAATATGAGGGTAGGAATTTGGACATAGTCCTTATTAAAATCAAGTAGATGGTCTACTAGGACCTTATTAGAGACAAAATGAACATCAAACATGAAGTTGAATGGCTCATGGAGGCCACCTTGTGTTAGGTGCTCCTGCACCAGTATGAGTGGGACTTTGTAGTAGATTTGGTTTGTTATTTTAGGAAATAATATGGTGAGCACTAGTAGAATGATAGAGAGGTTAAATATGTGAGGACCGCCCTTTTTACTACTATTGTTATGACTATTTACAGTACTGATATTGTTACTTTCATATTTGTGGGATAGCAATTCCCGGAATTTGTCAGACTATTTAACTTTATTATGTTTTCGGAAAAACTAATTGGGTGATGTTTGGATAAGTTACTTTTCAGAAAAATGAATTAGGGATGATGGAAAATTGTAATATGATTTTTTAATTATGTCAAATTGTACTAAGGCATGAGAATGCATGTGTTATTTAAGTTGCTTCGGCTATGATGAATTTATGTGGTTACTGATCTTGTAATTGAGTGTGCAGGGACTACTAATCAAACCACAGATTTCGGAGATCATTCCACACCTTGTTAATTGTTATTCCCTGTTAAGCCGATCTGGTTCCACGAAGAACCAAGATCTCTTTGTGTTTGATGTCTTGATGTAATGTGGTCTTTCGTATGGTCGAGTGGGTTAGGTTACCCTCATGTATCATTATTTTTATAAGTAAGTGTTGTTAAGAGATTGAATTTGAAATTTCTATTTTTCTTTAAATTATGAGGCCCTTTTTCTTGTGCTTTACCTTGACCTGGGGTGTCTTGTATGGGTTAAAATTGACCCTGGGTTCTACCCCATGGGTCCAGGGGCCCATTTGGCATGGGTAACCCTTGAGTAACCTCCATCTAGTCAACTTAACCTTCCCCTGAAGTTAAGTGGCGAAAATTGGAGGTAGGAGGGGACATGATGGGTTGTACCAACACTCAACCCATCCCCTCTACTTTTCCCTAGATAAGAGATGCCATCCATTAGTAAAAGTTACCTCTTCTTTAGTAAGATTCCCCCATGTACTATGGGGACACCCATGTGAAGAAAGGAGAAAGAGGCATGGGTCACCTGTCTTGTTCCCATTTAACTCTTTTTTTTATTTTTCCCATGAGAAAGTGGAGTCACATGAAAGGAATAAGGAGTACCCTTGGGAATGGAGAGTGACATAAGCCACCTGGACAGAATAGTGATTTTTGGGAAGGGTGAGGAGGTGACAAGTGTCACTTCCCCATTTCTCAAAATTAGAAAGAAAGAGAATTTTGGGTTATTTATTTTCAAATTTTGGGATGAGAGGGAGTTAGTTGAATTTTGGGGAAAATCTTTCATCTTTGGCCTTACCAAAAAAATAGAGAAGTTAGTTTGGAAGATAGAGAAGGGAGAGGGAGTTGGTGGCTAAGCTTGGAAGTGAACTCTGTGGACTCTGCAACAACTTTATTCCAGGAGGGCTTTGCAAGGTTGGTCTGAATTTTATCTTTGTTTTGATAGAACTGAAATGTGTATGAAATGTGTGTGAAATATGTGTTTAAATTTGTTTTTCTGTGGGGGTTCTTGTCGGGTGTTTGACAGAGCGTCTCCCACTTGGGAGAAATGCTCATCAAGTTTGGGGTAGGGGAGGAGAGATCCTCCTCGGGTGCATACCTGTTCCATCTTTTGGGATGTTGAAAGCCTTGAGGGCATGTATCTGTGACTGTATTTTTGACTTGAGAGTCATATACAGATTTCTTACAACTTGTGATCACACTTGGTTGAGACCAAGAGAAATTTATATGAGTTCATTTATCTGTCAGGGTGACACTCTGGAGTCGAGTGTATCCACTCTCCTGCCCCTTGTGAAACTCACTGTAATTGAGTTTCCGTATTGTGTAAAATAGCCACGGGTGTAGGTGTGCTTTGGGATTGTTGTTGTTTCTGTTGTGAAGTGGAGTGTTTGAGTACCCAGGTGTGAGTATGGTCTCCCTAGCTCGGGGGTGACCCTCTTGCGGGTCTACGGTAGGGAGGAGAGCTAGACAAGTGGTATTGTCTTCTTTGTTTGTCTTTGATACGCAGGTTTTTCTCTTGGAGCTTCTGGTTGGCTATTTATGAAGAAACAGATTAGCTTCTTGTCATGGGAATTAGGCCTGGTTCATTTCATAGAGATGAAGAGAGAACACCTCTCTTGTTATTGTTGTAATTTAATGATAATCTGGGAGTGAAGAAAATCACCTCCCTGATCTTGTTATTATTGGGTTTTTTTGGTTGTCATAAGTTTTCAGTTGTATACTGTTTGGGAGGAGAAAGTTCATATCTGGGAAGTTGGTATTCATGATTGAGAAACTGTAATATGAATGTGCTTAAATTTTTAAGTTGATGTTTGCAACCTTTGTTCAATAGCAATTTTTGTATTTCAAGTATTACTGAAAAGAATAAGTTCGTTTTTGCAACTTAATCTGAGTTGTTTACATTTGAAAGTTTGGAATTGCTTCACTAGTTGAAATGCTAATTTTCTTTTCAATGTTAAAATGGAAAAGACAGTTTAAAATATTTGAGTTATTCTCCATATTAATGAGTTCTGTTAATTTAGAAGGATTAGAGGAAATCTAGCATGTAAATATATAATCTGTTGTAAAGTTATGAAGTCTTAAATGTTTATGAAAATGGAAAATTATAATTATAATAAGGGGATAGCTAGTTACCATTTCTATCAATTAAGTGAACTTGGGATATATATATATATATATATATATATATATATATATATATATATATATATATGTATATATATAATTATATCTACTAGTTATGACAATCTCTTTATAACAGGTTGATTTGGAGAAAATGCATTAAGTAGTGAAATTGAGAAATTTAGGAAATAGTTAAGCACATATAAGAATATTTTTATATATAAATAAATTTAAATATATATATATATATAGAAATATATATATATATTTCATATTTTGAGTAATTATCATTTTCCAGAATAATAGTGAAATTGAAAATAACTTATCATTTTTATGAAATTGACGGAGAATTATCAATATAAAAATAGATATATATATATATATATATATATATATATATATATATATATATATATATATATATATATATATATATATATATATATATATATATATATATATATATATATTTATATATATCTCTAATTATATACTCATTTTTATATATATATATATACATATGAATATATATATATATATATATATAAATATATATTTTAATGTTGTGAGAAATGGCGGACCAAATGTAAGCCGCGGTTTAAAAAAAAAACACAGTCGAATTTTTATATTGGGCGGTGGGGAGTAAACCCCACCGCAGGATTGTTAATACATTTGGAGGTGTGGAGTGGGGGCGGAGCCCCACCCACACCCCCACGTCGTGGGAATGTGGGTGGGGCTCCGCCCCACTCCACATCTCCCCCCCTCCAAACCCTTATGCCTCCCGCGAAACCTTCCCGCCGCTCTGCGGCCACCGCGAAATCTTGTCTGCCGCTCTGCGGCCACCACGGAATTTCATCCGCCGCTCTGCGGCCACCCCGACCCTGCTCCTCTGCGGCCACCGCCGCCCATGGCCGCCGCCTGCTGTGAGTCTAAAGCAATACAAAAATGTTAGGGCTTGAGCCCTAACATATGAATGGTGTTTTTGTAATATAAATACAGTTTATTTTTATATAGCTTTATATATATAGGCATATATATATACTATATATGTCTATGTATATAGCTATATAGATATATTATAATAATGATTATATATCTGTATATATCTATATATATATATATATAGGTATATAAGTTGTGGGAAACCAATTTGTCCATTATATAGACATTAAAATAAATATATTATAGATATATATATATATATATATATATATATATATATATATATATATATATATATGCATAGGAGTGAATCTTTGAACCAATTTATTGGGCCCTCGTTTAAGATCGTTATAAACTATGTCTCATGGATATAGAAGAACAAAAAAAAATATAAATATATATATATATATATATATCTACATATATATATATATCTAAATATATATATATATATAGATGTTATTAAGTGTTGAACACAACAACCAAAGAAGATATATTACCATGAACAGAGTTTTATAAAGTGGTGAACCACCTACATCTATTGACAACGTCATACGAATTACAATCAGTGTATGAATCGTAATTAAGAGTAACAGTAACAACAGTAATTCTAAACAAGAGAAAATAAAATTATAATGTAAAGAGAGTTTAGGAATATTCGGTGTTACTCAGGAAAGAGTTTCTCGGAAGTTTCAACTGTTAACGTACTAATAATCACCCGAAAAATGAAGAGGAAAATTACACAACTCTTGCTCAAAAGAACACTGGAAATAAACTTATGAAGCCACCACTAACTATCCATGTGGTCATATTAACCTCAACTGTAGCAAACGATCTCATATGTAAACCTGTAAGAGGTTCCGAAGAAGGAAAAACTAACATTGGAAAACACAGAGGAGAAAATGCGCGACCTTTCTCACACGGGATAAGAGAACTAAGTTGACGGACCCTTCTGTCAATTGTGCTTAGGAACAAGTTGACTAAGTATTTACGAAGAGGAGGAACCTAGATCGGGGAAGATTAGGAGACCGAGTCCAGCGAAATAGTAAACCAGCCTTTGTGACCGAGATCATCCTGAAATTAGGTTTAATATCAACAATAGCTGCAGTAATAACCCTGATTGACGTAAATCACGAAGAAAGGACAGGATGCACATAAAGAAAGTATAGAAAATGAAAGAGAGAGAGAGACCGAAATATAAACACACTAAATGAACTAAGAGATAGTTAAGGTAAGGGCGATAAAGATATAATCCAACTTAAGAACTTGTGGAAAGGGAAGAGAGGGCAACCAAACCGCCTTGTTGAAAATGCTAAGTCATAGGAGGGGTATGTTTCAGGAAACAAGAGAGGAGACAGACAATCGTGCCTGGCTGAAAAATGACTAAATAGGGAGATCACTAGCCGGTTTAGTCGGAACAAGGCGTCGTGAGGAGTGGTTCCTCTATCAGCGAACCACGGGCGTAAATGAGTGCAGCGTAATTCCCACTAACACCGTAAGGCATTCTGCTACCGAACATTGCCGAGGATTCGATTGAAGAACTTTGGTAATCTCACTCTTGCAATGACGTTAGCAGCGTTGTATAGACCCTCTTGTTGATCTATATGCTTCTGGTTGCACGCCATTGTACTTGTATTCCGCCGATGAGAATAGTGTTTCGCCATGAGAGAACACCGTTGAGCATGCGTACGCATGCGAAAGGGGTTTTTAGGACAGTGTGAGAAAAGTTTTTCATATCTCGTGTCATAACCACATGACAGATGTGGCTATGACACGTGCGATGTGTGTTGTGACCACAAGGAAAATGTGGGCATGACAAAATATAACCTATGTTAGGCTATGCAAGCTCAACGTGGTGGATCTTGGAGTCGGTCATCTATTTGTATGTTGCATGGTGATGACTTAGAGCTCATGTTTGGCAATACATGACTATCCTCTAGCATGGTGATCGTGTTCCTTTATCCCATGGTCATGTGAAGTGAATGAGTGTTCATGTTCGATGCTTGCTTTTAGCCCTATGGTCACATGGGAAAGCATTAGCTATGTTGACTATTGTATGGAGTGCCTAGGTCAGTATTGTGGTTTCAATTCTTGGTTACATGGAAGCATTGGATGATTAGCCCCTAGTTGCATGTAGGTTGTGGAGTTAGTCTTTTGGTAATCTGGAATCTCTTGGGCAACCTAGTTCCTTCATTTGCGTGTACTTGGTGATGGTTGTGGAATTGGTCTTTTTGGTGGCCTAGATTTCCTAAAGAGCCCTTTGGTCCTTTTGGATATTTGTACTTACATGATGCAGATTAGTGTTGTTTTGATATATGTGGGTTTATAGATCTTTTATTTAAAATATATGGTTATGCTTATCTATGACATTCCATTTTTATTTATTTACAAATTTGGTGTTTTTCATATTTGTGGATTTTGGGATGTTTAAATGGATTCAAATTTACATACATAGTTTTGCAAAGTTTTACATGTTAATTTAAATCATTGGTTTTGTAGAATTACAAAAAGATTGTTGTTCAAGGTTTTTTGGATGGACATAGTTGCAGCTCTGCATGCATGTTTCATGAATGGTTTGAGGAGGTTGGTTGCAATCTTCTCAATGTAGAAATATTGGTGTATGTAAAATTTATGTAGAGTTGCTTGTTGGGTTCTTGAACTACGGTTTCTCTATTGTGGATTTATGGTAAATTGGATCTAAATTTGATCTAATGCTTGAGCCATGGAGGATCTACATGTTATCACTAGTTATCTCTTGTTTTCATGTTACTAATGATGTGTTGAATCTATTTATTGCATTGTTCAAGATTTATGAGTTTTGTGGTTTCTGTTGACCCATTTTCCTCTATCCAGAGTCAAACAGATCACCTTGAAAATATCATGTATATCCCTTGGAATATATCCCTACAAGCCTTAAATCCTCCAAATACTAGTGCTCCGCCTTGCAAAAAACCCAAAAAAAACCTAGAAACCTTTTGCCTTCAATGTCTTCCTTCGCAGGGATTTTCATCTTCATGCTTGGTCATTTTGGCATGGATATTTAATGTCTGAATATCTGGATCTTAGTTAACATCTGGATATTATCTTAATATCTGGACCTTAGCTAAAATCCCAATATCTTTCGAGTATCCGAACCTTAGTTAATATCCAGATGTTTTCTTAACATCCAAATCTTAACTAACATCCAGACCTTTTCCCATATCCGGACCTTAGTTAAAATCTGGTTGTTTTCTTAACATCCAGATCTTAACTAACATTCAGATACTTCCCGAATGTGCAGACCTTAGTAAATACTCGGATGTTTTCCCAACATCTGGATATTTCTTAATATCCAGACCTTTCCCAATGTCCATGCCTTTTGTGAATGTCCCCATGACGTCATCCAAATCCCCTCTCAAATGAAACCCTCATATTGATGACATCATCAGAATATTCAAAGGTGGCGTATTAGAGAAGCATCCGAATATTAAGTTAATATTCAGATATCAAGTTAACATCCAAATATTGGGTATTCATGTGGATGATGACTCCTCCATGCTACGAAGGTGAATTTGACAGGTGCATCTGGATATCAGGATATGAAGGCTATTGTACGCGATCGGGCTATATCATCCAAATATTTACGAATGTGCAGACCTGAAGGGATACTCACAGATATCCATATACCTGTTGACCATAACTTTGACCTTGAATATCTCCCTCATCCTGAGGAATTTCTACATGATCCAAAAGGTAAAATTGCTTAGAATTTCCTCCTCTTTCATTTGGCGGGCTTTTCAAGGAATATTCTCACTTTTAAATTATGATCCCCAATTCATGATCTGGATATGGATGTGCATATCCAGATACCAGGATAAGTTGCCGACTGAAGATGAATATGCAGACTTGGCCGACAAGACATATAAGTGGTTGACTTGAAGTGTTGAGAAAGCTTTCCAAGGGTAGATATTTCGCATTGATGGTTGCAGGGGCATGATTCAACAGTTTGTATTAATAACACAAAATATCTTCCAACTACTTGATGAATCCAAATATTTTCTACATTAAAGTCTTGCAGGTAGACGTCCCTTTTGGCAAGGAAATATCTCTGACAGGCCTATGGGCGCATTCATTATAGTAGGTAATGGTGCTCCATTGTAATGCTATATAAAGCATGAAGTGTAATGTATTCAGGTTGGTTTTGGTTTTACAAACCATATCTCTTGCAATTGTAACCGTGCCTCTTTAATAATAGAAAATAGATTTTACCTTCTCATGAATGGTTCTTTGCTCTGTGTATTTTTCTGTTTGATCTCCATCTGTGAATGCATCTTTCCTCTTGGATTTCATTTAGTTTCTCTTACCTCTGCAAGTAGTTCATGATTTGTGTATGTTGGTCTGTTGGATATTATTATTCTGTGCATACATGGTTGTTTAGAGGGCATTCTCACATTCAAACCTAGTGTATCTCCTCCCTTTACTTTCAGTTTTACTCCCTCTTCCTCTTTTCATAAACAAGTGGATAGATTAGGTTTAGTCTTAAGATCGCTGAATCTCATATTCAGCAAAGGAACCAACGTCTCTCTGGAGATTTGGCCTCCCTGTAGGGTCCCACACCTGGAGGTCATCTCAATGTTTCACTAGATTGTTGGAGCCCTAAAAGTCTTCAACACTAGGTGCAAATCTATGTGACAACAATTTCTCGCACGCCCGATGGGTCTATAAGCATAAGCAATCAAAGAATCAAGCTGAGAATTTGGTGTTCTTCTCAGCACTTTGCATCTTGGCAGATTTTTCCTGCACCTGGTAACTCTACATGCACCTGGTTCTGATCAGCGCCATCTTTTATGCCTGTACAAACTAGGGCATCTTCAAGAGGTAATTTCCACTTCACTAAATTATTCGCTGCTACTTCATGGAGAAGGTCTAGGTTATCTACATCTCCTGTGAGAAGGAACATCAACCTTACTTTACCTCTTTCAAGGACTCAATCCACCCCCCCTCCTGTTAGGTTTCAATACAATAGAAGAAGCTTGCATATCCCTAGACTAAATTTGAATATCCCTAGGATGGTAAGGAATCTGCCTTTTGTGATCTTCAATGGAGGAAGTCCATTAGATTTGGCTGCATACAATGACATACCTATTGCAGCCTGGAAAAGTGTTTCACCCTTCATGGGTGATGGTTCTATTACCTTTGCTGAGCATATCAAAGACATATCTAATGTATGCTCAGTCCATCATATACAACATGAAGATGTTGCAGTTCATCTCATGGTTTCATCTTTTAAAGGGAGATCTCTTTAATGGTTTAGAAGCTTGACCCTTGCTTCAATACATACCTGGGATGAGCTAGGAGAAGCCCTCTACAAACAGTTTGGAGAGAGGGCAGACAATGTTTCATTGCTTGAGCAATTGACAACTATCAAAAGAGCCCCAAGTGAGATGTTGGTAGATTTCAACTTTAGATTCCAGAGGACGTGAGAGAGAATTCCAGCTACCCTCATGCCAGCTCCACAAGGTGTTTTCTTGTATTTTTTAAGAGCTTTGAATTCTGACATTGCAGTGATGATGCAATCCATGGGTGCTGAGACTCTACCAGCTGGCTATGAGACAACTCTGAAGGCTGAAAACTGCCTAATACAGGCTGGGAAAATTGCTCCCTAACCTCCTGTTCCACTTTTTCCAGAGTTACCTTCATCATCCCACCAGCCCACTATTGCTTTCAGCCCAGAGCCTAAAGCTTCAACATCCTCTCTTTCTCAGGAAGAGAGTGACCTTAAGACCCTAATGGCCAATTTGACCAACAAGGTGAATAGTATAGCTATTCAAACTACTCCCAAGCCTCACCCAAATTATAGTCAGGGGCAGTCATCTAATTCAAATTGGAACCAAGGGTACAATCCTAACAGAAATCAGAACTAGAACCAGGGTTATCAACAAAATAGATACCAAAATCCGAACCCTGCACAACCTTTACAAACTATTAGACCTATCCAACAGATACCTACTATGAACCCAGTAAGGGCTTTAGTCCCTACTCAAAATAATCTGGCCCAAGAGACAGATTGGTGCTACCCCTGCAACCAACCTCATAATCAGTCCTCTTGTGCTCTCGGAGCACAAGAAAGGGCCTTAATGGTGCAAAATTTTCACTCAGCAAGCATCATTGTCAGAGGTAGCCAATAACAACCTTGAAGTATCAAATGAAGCTACCACTGACACCAACATGATGTTATGGACTGCAGAAGATTTTTGTGCTATCAATCAGCCAATGGATAGTGTTGTTATGCCCATTGCAGACAACATTAGGTCAAAGAAGAGGCAGTTGGAGACTAGTCTCATGCCTTTTGTATTACAAAAAGAGCCTACTCCAAAGGCAAAAGTGGCTAGTCCCATAATCCCAGTACAGAGCAGCAGATCTGCTGCTACAAAAGACATCCCATCGAGCTCAAAAGTGCTTGAACAAGCTGCAGATCAAACAAAGAAGGGAACATGGATTCCTCAATGCACAAGATAGCCTCTATTCCATTAAATATTGTGGAACATACGAAGAAGACAAATATCAATGTCTCTATGTGGGAAGTAATGTCCATCCCTTCTCAAAGGGATCTATTACAAGAAGCCTTAAGGCACTTCCCATCAGCTGAATTAGCAACATCAGACTTTATCAAAACATAAAGAGAAGACTTCTGTCAGTCTTGTGCAACCAAGTGAGGGACAAGTAAGTATAGTCAAGAAACCATCTCCCTTCTACTTGTCTTTGATCATTGGCAAGTTTTTAGTGCACAACTGCATGATTGATTTAGGAGCTAGTGTTTCAGTCATGCCTAAGAAGATAGCAGATGCATTAGGCATTACGTATACCCTTGTTTCATCAGGAGTATTACAGTTAGATGGCACCTCTGTGAACACGATAGGAGTGATAAAGGGACTAGACTTGACTCTACATGCATGTCCAAACCTAACTTTTAAATAGGACATTTCGGTCATTGATCTTCCTCATTTCTTTGCCATTTGTTTGTCAAGGGACTTCACAGTTAAGGTAGGTGGCTACCTTTCTTTTGACTCTCACATGTTGTTGAGGACCAGATATGGCACACGGTTCACCATCAAAGCTGAACCAATTTTAGCTTATCACGTGGAGAATTATGACCACAACATGGTGAACCCACATGTCATGATCCAGGGTGAGGAAGTGCATAACTCATAATCTATTGAGGCAGAACCTCCCTCTCTTCCTATCCCTGACCTATTTCTTGATGAGTGGGCAAGAGATCATGAAAATTTTGATCCTTATGATACCACTGAGGCAATTGACTTGGGCAACTACATGATCCGTGAAGGGGATCCTTCAATCGCTTTTGTACTTAAACCAAGTGATGACTCCAATGGCCCATGGAATATGTTCTTTGATAGTGCAAAGAGCGGAAATGGGGTTGGCGCAGGTGTTTTACTAGTCTCCCCGACTGGTAAGAAGTTGTATTTTGCTCATAGGCTGCACTTTTCTTGCACGAATAATGTAGCAAAGTACAAAGCATTGGTCCATGGTCTATTGATAGTAGAAAAGAATAAAATCAAGCATATGGAGATCTTCGGTGATACTAAATTAGTGGTCAACCAAGTCAGAGAGAGTTGTGCAACAAAAAACTAACTTCTAAGAGCTTATAGACATAGAGTTTGGGACCCATTTGAGAGTTTTGATGCTCTCAACTTGCAGGTAATCCCAAGGAAACTAAATGCTAATGCTAACCAATTGGCAATGGTGGAAGCCCAGTTTTCTCCACCGACAGATTTATTTCAAGGTCCTGATCAGCATGTGAGGGTTGTTTTCAGACCATCTGTTCCTGATAATGATATCCATTGGCAGGTCTTTGACATCAATGAGCATATTGTGAGCTCCATTCAGAATGAAGCAGAGTTCTCTTCAATGGCGCAACCTAGGTTGTAAGAATGCTATGGTGACCAGATCATCCAGCTCAAATCCAACAAGCTGCCTAAAGGTCTAGTCACCCTGGAGGCCATCTTCAACCGTGATGATGAGTACAAGGATGATAGGAACAACATGTCCTTCAAGAAAGAAGATTACTAGAAGGTAACCATCACCCAAGACAAGGAGTTACTATTGGGAAAAGTGTGTGTGGATGCATAAGAGCAAGATTTCGTAAAACTTGCCCAAAAGTACAATGACATCCTGGCATGGACATATGAAGATCTTAAAGGATTCAATCTGGATGTGGCTCAACATGCCATTGATTTGGATCCTAATTGCATGCCAATTTGCTAAAAGTAGCGGCCTATTAATCCAAAGATCGAGCCGCTCATGAGAAAAGAGCTTGCTAAACTCATATAGGCAAGGATTATCTTCCCCATCAAGTATTCTACTTGAGTTGCTAATCTAGTGCTTGTGAGAAAGAAAAACGGGGAGATTAGGCTCTGTGTAGACTTCAGGGACTTGAATCGTGCTTCACTAAGAGATAATTACCCTCTGCCCTCCATGGATCAAATTTTACAAACAGTTGCAGGGGCAGAGAGGTTTTCATTATTGGATGGCTTCTCTGGCTATAACCAGATCATTGTCAGAGAGGAAGATAGATTTAAGACAACATTCACAACCAAATGGGGAACCATGGTATATGCAAAGATTCCATTTGGTTTATCTAATGTTGGTGCAACATTTCAAAGGGCAATGGATATTACTTTCAAGGGATTTATAAACAAGTTCATCCTAATTTATCTGGATGACATCACAGTCTTCTCCAAGAAGGGAGAAAACCATATGGAGCATCTGGAAAAAATCTTCCAGAGATGCAGAGAGTTTGGGGTGTCTCTGAACCCCAAGAAATGTATTTTTGTTGTTGCCCAGGGTAAGCTTTTGGGTCACATAGTGTCTGAGGATGGGATATCCATAAACCCCAAGAGGACATCAGCTCTCCTTTCTCTTCTCTTGCTTGTTCACGAGAAAGATTTACAATCATTTCTGGGGTAGATCAACTTTGTTAGGAAGTTCATTCCTAATTGCGCTAGCTTGGTGAAGCCTTTGACCCTTATGCTTAAGAAAGATGCAGTCTTTAGATGGACTAAGGAAGGGAAGGATAGTTTTGAGAGGATCAAGGAGGAGATCACCCAGGCACCTACTCTCATGAATCCAAATTATGAGAAAGACTTTGTCCTTTATGCATATGGAGGAGAGAACAATATTGTTGTTGTCCTGATGCAACAGAATGAATAGGGACTAGAACAGCCCCTGGCCTTCTTTAGCCAGACCTTAAAGGACAATGAGGTTAGATACAACCCCATGGATAAACAAATATTTGCCATTGTTAGAGCTTTAAAAAAATTTAGATATATGCTAGGAAATAACCATATTAAAGTTTTAGTTTCTCAGCCCAGTGTGAGAGATTACATAATGGGGATCGAAATTAGTGAAAAGAGAGCCAGTTGAGTCACCAAGATCCTAGAGTATGATGTGATCATCAAGGCCACTAAGTTGATTAGAGGCAGAGGATTGTGTGAACAACTAGCTCAGACATCAATAGATGAAGTGAATTCATCTTACCACTTTAATGAGGAGGAATTTGCAACTGGTCCATCAGTTGTGAGTTCTTGGATAATAGATATGGCTAGATTCCTATCCATCGATGAGTATCCCTATGGACTGGACAAAACCAAAAGAAGATACTTTAGGCTGCAGTCTATCCCTTATGCTTTGGTAGATGGTATCCTCTTCAAAAGGAATCTAGATGGAGTCTTACTGAGATGCATAGAAGAAGATCAGGTTGATAGACTTCTTGGTGAGTTTCATGCTGGCCCAACTGGTGGCCATTTCTCTGCTAGAGCTACAACAATGAAAATAATGAGGGCAATCTACTTTTGGCCCACATTATTCAATGATGCCCATGTGTGGGTAAGAAAATGCAAAGAGTGTGCTCTCTTTGCTAGAAAGAAAAGATTAGCATCACTTCCACTCCACCCTATTCAGGCTGATCACCCCTTTTCACAGTGGGGATTAGATTTCATTGGCATGATAAATCCATCTTCCAGTGCTAGTCACAAGTGGGTTTTGACTGCAATGGATTACTTCATCAGGTGGGTTGAAGCGGTCTCACTCAAGGAGGCCACTAAGTCATCTATCATAGATTTCTTAGACGAAATCATGACAAGGTTTGGAGCTCCTCATACTATTATTTCTGATAATGCAAAAGCATTCACTGGTTTTAAGATTACTGATTAGACTCTTAAGTATAATGTGTTCTTAAAGACTTCATCCAATTATTACCCCCAAGGTAATGGGCTGGCTGAATCCACCAATAAGAACCTGATCAAGATTTTGAAGAGAACCATGGAGACAAACTGGAGACAATGGCACAATAAGATCAAGTTAGCTCTTTGGGCTGATAGGATCACCTACAAGAGGGCCATTGGGAACTCTCCTTTTGTTCTAGTGTATGGAAGAGAGGCCAGATTGCCTATATCTTTAGACCTTCCTGCATTAGATTTAGCTCAACAATTGGGATTTGAAGGAGAAGATGCAAGGTCTGTCAAGATGGCCAAATTGATTGAACTAGAAGAACAAAGACAGTCAGCCATGATCGCATTACAAGAACATCAAATGTAGACCAATAAATATTTTGATAAGAAGTCCAAGGTTCATACCTTCAAGGAAGGTGACCTTGTTCTGAAATGGGATGCAGATCAAGCCAAATCAGGAGGCCACACCAAGTTTGATGCACTTTGGAGTGGGCCTTATGTATCATGAGCAGCAAGCAAGCAAATGCCTTCATTCTTTTAAGGCTAGACAATGAAATTCTACCCATTTTAGTTAACAGGATCCATCTCAAACCTTACCATTAAGGTTGGTATGAGGTCTTGTACATATTGTTCTAGTTTATTTTAGTTTTAGGTTTCCTTTTCCCTAAGTTTTTTTGCACAGGCTACATTGTCATTAGGAGAATGCATGCCTTCTTCTTTTGTGTTTTGGGAGGCAGGTTTCAGTTGTCTTGACCCCTTTGATTCCTCTTGTGGACTCTATGCCCAATGGATGCTTAAGGCCTCTAATCTATTTGTTTAGCAGGCAAACATCCTTGAGAGATCACCAAAATGTTGACCCATTTTCCTCTGTCCAGAGTCAAACAGTTCACCTTGAAAATCTCCTGTATATCCCTTGGAATATAGCCCTGCAGGCTTTAAACCCTCCATATTCCAATGCTCTGCCTTGCAAAAAACCCAAAAAAAACCCAGAAACCTTTTGCCTTTAATGTCTTCCTTAGCAGGGATTTTCATCTTCATACTTGGTCATTTTGGTATGGATATTTAATGTCCAGATATCTAGGTCTTTGTTAACATCTGGATATTATCTTAATATTTGAACCTTAGCTAAAATCCTGATATCTTTTGAGTATCCGGACCTTAGTTAATATCTGGATGTTTTCTTAACATCTGAATCTTAACTAACATCCGACCCTTTTCCCATATCCAGACCTTAGTTAATATCCAGATGTTTTCTTAACATCTGGATCTTAACTAACATCTAGATACTTCTCGAATGTGTAGACCTTAGTAAATACTTGGATGTTTTCCCAACATCTGGATATTTCCTAATATCCAGACCTTTCCCAATGTCCATGCCTTTTTCGAATGCCCTGATGACATCATCCAGATCCCCTCTCAAATGAAACCCTTCATACCGATGACATCATCAAGATATTCAAAGGTGGTGTATTAAAGAAGCATCCAGATATCGGGTATTCATGCGGATGATGACCCCTCCATCTTGCGAAGGTAAATTTGACAGGTGCATCCAGATATCTGTATATGAAGGCTATTGTATGCGATCGGGATATATCATCCAGATATTTGTGAATGTGTAGACTTGAAGGGATACTCATGGATATCCATATACCCATTGACCGTAACTTTGACCATGAATATCTCCCTCATCCTGAGGAATTTCTACATGATCCAAAAGGCAAAATTGATTAGAATTTCCTCCTCTTTCATTTTGCGGGCTTTTCAAGGAATATTCTCACTTTGAAATTATGATCCCCAATTCATGATCTAGATATAGATGTGCATATCCGGATACAAGGATAAGTTGCCGACTGAAGATGAATATGTAGACTTGGCCGACAAGACATATCAGCGGCTGACTTTAAGTGTTGCAAAAGCTTTCCAAGGGCAGATATTTCACATTGATGGTTGCAGGGGCATGATTCAACAATTTGTATTAATGGCACAAAATATCTTCTAGCTGCTCGATGAATCCAGATATTTTCTACATTAAAGTCTTGTAGGTAGACATCCCTTCTGGCAAGGAAATATCTCTGACAGGCCCATGGGTGCATTCATTACAATAGGTAATGGTGCTCCATTGTAATGCTATATAAAGCATGAAGTGTAATGTATTCAGGTTGGCTCTTGGTTTTACAAACCATATCTCTTGCAATTATAACTGTGCCTCTTTAATAATAGAAATCAGATTTTACTGTCTCATGAATGGTTCTTTGCTCTATGTATTTTTTTGTTTGATCTCCATCTATGAATGCGTCTTTCCTCTTGGATTTCATTTAGTTTCTCTTACCTCTGCAAGTACATGATTTGTGTATGTTGGTCTATTGGATATTGTTATTCTGTGCATACATGGTTGTTTAGAGGGCCTTCTTATATTCAAACCTGGTGTATCACCTCCCTTTACTTTCAGTTTTACTCCCACTTCCTCTTTTCATAAACAGATGGATATATTAGGTTTAGTCTTAGGATCACTGAATCTCATATTCAGCAAAGGAACCAACCTCTCTCTGGAGATTTGACCTCCCTATAGGGTCCCACACCTGGAGGTCATCTCAATGTTTCACTAGATTGTTGGAGCCCTAAAAGCCTTCAACACTGGGTGCAAATCTATGTGACAACAATTTCTTTGGTTTTAGTTGGAGCACTTGCCATGCTTTTTTATCACCTTTGAGATGTCACCTGTGTGTAGTTTTTGTGGGTTTTTGTATGTACATGTTTCGTGGAGAACTCAATTGTGGATCTTTGGTGTGCTATTGGTGCCATATTGCAGCAAGGTTTCACTATTAGAGACCATGGAGTTGCATATTATACTTTGGTTGGCCTCTTGGCCATCATGATGCATTGTTATGTTTGTTATAGAGAGATGTGGAGATGGATGTTTAGAGTACCTAAGACAATTACACTTTGAAACCCCTAGTAGTCGACTATGGTGTCATGAGAGGCTCTTGATCATAGTTCATTGAGAGCTTTGTGAGGTTGCATAGTTGGTGGTATCTTCTTGGTTTGGAGATTGAGGTTTTACGTTGCCTTTTGGGAGCTCCTAATTTTGTAATTGGGTTCTTTGATTGTGTGAGGGCCACCAATGTTGTAATTGAGTTATTTGATTGTGTGAGGGCCATAGGTGATCTTCAGTTAGGAGATGTTTATCATGATGCCATGTGTAACTCAAGATCATTTTTAGTGGGAGTTTTGGCAATGGTGTGGATCTGTCACTTTGTGATGGATGTTATTTTATGATGGTTATTGGTGTTATGAGGAGCTCTTGGTACTTTCCTATGTGAGTAATGAGAGTTTATTGATATATTTAATTCTATTAGAAGAGGATGGTTATCTTGATTTTTTTCAAGATATAGACAACTTGTTGCTGTGGAGGGCTCTTGGACTCTTTAGTTGAGTTACTAGTTAGATCTATCAATTCAAATCTTAGAGCATTTGGTTGAGCTATGGTTATGAGGCAAATCAAGTCATGGTAAGTTCTTATATTTTGTACTAATGCAATGGGAACTTTGATAGTGTTTTGTGGTAATATGCTACATAAGCACTATGATCATTTTGCATTGTGAGCTTCTAGTTATTGTGGTATTGTAGTTAGAGTTTAGTTGACATGAAATGATCGATTACGCACCTATATCAGATCTGGGTGAGGATAGATCTCTATCTTTTGGAGATCAAGTGTTGGAATGGAGAATATTTTGACTTGTTTTTTGTAGAAAGACTAAGGAGTGTTAGTGCAAGTTTTTATTTTCCTAGTGGGTTATTTATTTTCCCTATTTCCTAGGTTTTTCCTACACTTTTATTAAGCTTGCTTAGGTTAATAAAGTGACTTTAATTAGGTGAGTGGGTCATTTGAGGTGTCACCATCCTACAAGGGAGTTACATTTACTATGTTTAGAACATTTGGTGGTCTCTCCCTATTGGTTGGTTTTACCACCTCCACCCCTATCCCTGGTCTATATAAACTCACATTTTGCATCTTGTATGGCAAATTTGCCAATATTTTGTAGCTTCTTCTTTGATCTTGTAATGTAATTATGTCATCCTAACATTTGCATATCTCTCAAAATCACTGATTTGCTTTTGTTTGTACATATATAGCTTTTGTAGCTTAGAATCTCTCTTATAAAATTCTTGGTTTATATATTTGTTTCATATTTCTAACATGGTATCAGAGCTTTTGTTTTGAGAGTTTTGAGTTCTTAGATTCCTAATTGAGAGTTTGAGCTTATTTTTTATGAGATCTTGTAAAATCTTATATGCTCCTCTCTTGTGTTTTTTAACGATCTAGAGAATCAGAAAGGATTTATGAAGATCTGATAACCTCTTCAATTTACATATGTGTTTTGTGAGATATGGGTGATTGTAGCTATTCTAGTTATTCTAATAGTGTTTTTGACTATTCTAGCACACACAGGAGGCTTGATAAAGTCAAGATTATCTTTTGTTTCATCTGATTTGGAGATCATTTGACATAGTTGCAAATGGGGGTTTCAAGCACAAATTTGGCAATCAACTTTCATGTGGAGCATTTATAGCCAAAAAGGACCCTTACATTGAGTGTAGAAGGTTGAACAAATGTATTTTGATATATAATTTGCTTAGTTTCATTGTTGGGAGTTTCTGAGGCAAAAAATTTGTCGAAAGGTCATTTTGGTCCCTAACACGCAAATTGAGGCTCAAATTTGTAAAAAATTGCAATTTTTTTAATATAAATAGTGCTTCAAGTGCTACATTAAAGGGGTTGGCCATATCAAGGGTTTCAACCCCCTTTAGGGACCGAGCCCCTCTTTAAAGAGCGGCCCCTTTGTCTTGGGTGCAACCCTATTAACAGGGCGCCAACCCTATCTAAGGTCCCAAACCCCATACTTTTTCTTTAGCCTATAAGGCCCTTTAAAATTAGTTCTTCCTTGCCTCGGCCTTTGTGCCACCTACTATGCACTCCACCAAATTTGGCATTTGTTCTGGTGATTCTGTTATTTTGGTGATGGATTAAATTTACCTGGTGGATCATCAAAATTGGCAGGTGTTTATTTTATCTGGAAGACAACTATATTTGGTAGAACTATTATTTTTGGTCACATTTTTGGCAAAAGGATATTTTTCCAAACTTAGACCCCTCTCTATTGGCAATTTCAATTTTGAAAACAAACTTCAGAGGCTCATAACTTGGGCTTAAGACCTCCTTTTTCTGAGCAATATTTTTAATTTGGGTTAATTTTTTTTTATTTGGACTCTTTGGTTGAGTTACTAGTTATGATCTATCAATTTAGATCTAGATGAGCCTTGGTTTATGAGGATGTGGACAACCTGTTGCCATGTATGGCTCTTGGAGCTTTTCGTTGAGTTTTGGTTATGAGGCAAATCAAGTCATGGTAAGTTCTTAGATTTTGTACTAATGCAATGGGAACTTTGATAGTGTTTTATGGTAATATGCTACATAAGCATTATGATCATTTTGCCTTGTGAGCTTCTAGTTATTGTGGTATTGTAGTTGGAGTTCAGTTGACATGAAATGATCGATTACGCACCTATATCAGATTTTGGTGAGGCTAGATCTCTATCTTTTGGAGATCAAGCATTGGAATGGTGAATCTTTTGACTTGTTTTTACTAGAAAGACTAAGGAGTGTTAGTGTAGGTTTTATTTTCCTAGTGGGTTATTTATTTTCCCTATTTCCTAGGTTTTTCCTACACTTTTATTAAGCTTGCTTAGGTTAATAAAGTGAGTTTAATTAGGTTAGTTGGTCATTTGAGCTGTGACCATCCTACGAGGGAGTTACATTTACTATGTTTAGATTGTTGGTGGTCTCTCTTTATTGGTCGGTTTTGCCACCTCCACCACTCTCCCTGGTCTATATAAACTCACTACCTAGCTTATATTTTGCATCTTGTATGGAAATTCTGCCAATATTTTGTAGCTTCTTCTTTGATCTTGTAATGCAATTATGTCATCCTAACATTTGCATATCTCTCAGAATCGCTGGTTTGCTTTTGTTTATGCATTTATAGATTTTGTAGCTTAGAATCTCTCTTATAAAATTCTTGGGTTATACATCTATTTCAAATTTCTAACATGGTAAATTAGAGCTTTTGTTTTGAGAGTTTTGAGTTCTTAGATTCCTAATTGAGAGTTTGAGCTTATTTTTGTGAGATTTGTAAAATCCTATATGCTCTTGTCTTCTATTTTTTAACGATCTAGAGAATTAGAAAGGATTTATGAAGATCTGATAACCTCTTCAATTTAAATATGTGTTTTGAGAGATCTAGGTGATTGCAGCTATTCTAGTTATACTGGCAGTGTTTTTGACTATTCTAACACATCCATGAGGCTTGAGAAAGTCGAGATTATCTTTCATTTCATCTAATTTGGAGATCATTTGACACAGTTGCAAACGGGGGTTTAAAGCTCATATCTGGCAATCAACTTTCATATTGAGAATTTCTAGCCAAAAAGGACCATTCCATTGAGTGCAAAAGGTTGAACAGATGAATTTTGATATATAATTTGCTTAGTTTCGTTGCTAGGAGTTTCTGAGGTAAACAAATTTTGTCGAAAGGTCGTTTTGTTCCCCAACACGCAAATTGAGGCTCAAATTTGTAAAAAATTGCAATTTAAAAATATATAAATAGTGCATTGAGCACTCTGTACAGTGCTTCAAGCATTACATTAAAGTGGTTGGCCCTATCAAGGGCTTTGATCCCCTTTAGGGACCGAGCCCCTCTTTAAAGAGGCAACCCCTTTGTGTTGGGTGCAACCCTATTAACAGGGTGCCAACCCTATCTAGGGTCGCAAACCCCATCCTTTTTCTTTAGCCTATAAGGCCCTTTAAAATTAGTGCCTCCTCACCTTGGGCTTTGTGCCACCTACTATGTACTCTGCCAAATTTGGCATTTGTTTTGGTGATTCCACTATTTTGGCGATGGACTAAATTTACCTGGAGGATCATCAAACTTGGCAGGTGTTGATTTTATCTGGAAGACAACTATATTTGGTAGAACCACTATTTCTGGTGGAATTTTTGGTGAAAGGAGATTTTTTAAAACTCAGATCCCCTCTCCGTTGGTGACTTCAATTTTCAAGACAAACTTCAGAGGCTCATAACTTCGGCTTAGGACCTCTTTTTTCTGAGCAATTTTTTTATTTGGGCTAATTTTTCACACTTTACGTGCTAGTGCAAACATTTTTTAATTTTGGTGCATGGATTTTTTAGAAAGTGTAGATTCTCACAGGTGACACTACACAGTTCTTGTTTTGGGAACTTCGAAGACTCATAACTTTCTCATACAACCTTAGATTGAGACGATTCTTATTTTGAAAGTGCATGATTTTTTGAGTGCTTTGCAGTGGTGCTATTTTTTTCACTGGGTATTATTCCAGCATTGTACTTTCAACATATACTCATTTGTTGAGAACTTTGTAAAGCATTGAGATCAAATCCACTCACCATTTCTTGCTAGTGGCAATTGTAATCACATTAAACATAAAGTGCCAAATTATATTTGCTTGGGGGTTCTTTGATTGAGTGAAAAGGGGGGTGTCCTGTGTGCTCTCTTTGAGTATTCTGCATTCTTTTTCTGCACAACAACAACAATTTATTTTTTTGCACTAAAATGGACCAAGTAATAGTACCAATACTCACACCCTATAACTACTATGAGTGGAAGTCCAAAATGATTATCTATCTTAAGAAGCAAGGGTTGCATCGAGTAACTATGGGTCTTAAAATTGAACCAACATTAATTGCAGAAAAAACTAAAATGGTTTAACAAATGTGATGAAGCACATGATACTATGTGTATGTCTATATCTCCTAATCTTCTTTTTCATGTTGAATCTGCTACAACTCCAAATGAAGTCTGGACAATATTGGAAGGGCTCTTTGGTAAACAAGATGAATTAAGGGGACACCAATTGGAGAATGAGCTCATAGGATTAAATCAATGTAATTTTGATATAATTCAAGATTTCTTCACAAAGTTAAAATCCATTAGATTACATATGAAATAGTGTGGGATTAAGAAAAAGGAAAATCAATTGATCTTGAGCATTCTTTCCAAACTTGGTCCTAACTACTCATTTTTTATTTCTACATTTTATGCTACTAAAAGTGCCTTAGGAATCGCATATAAAATGCCTTCTCTTGATGATTTTGCGAATCAAATCACAAAGGAGAAAGATAAATTGGTTCAAATGAGCATAATTAAGCCCTCTAAATCTCATGCCTTGGCTGCAAATCAGGGCACTAAAGATGGAAAAGGGTCTGATAAGCAAAATAAGAAACAACATAACAAAGGAGAAAAGAAGATCAGAAACATGTCTCTAATGTAGCCACCTAGGCCTCTTCTTCAAAAGGTGAGAAGCCTAAGAAGGAGAAGGCAAAATGTCCCTATTATAAGAAACTTAGTCATGATGAACACAAGTATTTAAAGAAACAGATAGATCATCTTACACATCTTCTTGAAAAGAATAGTATTAAGGTACCTAATCCTGTCAAACAAAGTTCATCTTAGGAATCTTCAAGGGACACAGACAAAAGTAAGGGGAAAGGAAAGGGCAAGGCCCTAGTTGTTGTTGCTTCACAACCTAATTACTAGATCATTGACTCGGGTGCTTCACACCACATAGGATGGTTTTGCCTCTTTGGAGTCATGTACTATTCCATTTATACTAATGGGTGATGACACTCATGTTGAAGTGCATGGGAGAGGGTATGTTGACATGAGCGAAGGAACATTTCATGATGTTCTCTATGTTTCATCTTTGCCAACTAATCTCCTATCTATCTATCAGATCACTCACATAGGCTTTGGCAAGTAGGTAGAGTTCACTCCAGACAAAGTGGTAATCAATGAGTAGCACAATGGGTCTATAGTTGCTTTTGGGAAAGTTGATCATCAATCTAGACTATATCACATTTCACACTTTGTTCCTAATTCTTCTTCACTTGCTTTCCACACTCACTCAAATGAGGTGAGTTGTTTGTGGCATCAACAATTTGGCCACTTGAACTACAACCACTTGCAGTAGTTCAGTCAACAGGACATGGTTTCAGGGTTGGGTTGCCTTCTATTCAATTTTTTGATGGAGTTTTCCAAGGGTGCAATCTTGGTAAGCATCGTGAAGAGAAATATGATAAAGGAAAAGCATGGAGGGCCACATATCTTTTTGGAATTGGTACATAGTGACTTGGCAGGTCCATTTCCACATCCTTTTTTAGCAGGGCTCAAAATGTTCTAACTTTTATTGATGATCTTTCTAGGTACACCTGGGTATATTTTCTCAAAACAAAAGTATGAGGTCTTTGAGTTTTTTAGGACTTCAAAGCCTTTGTAGAGAAACAATCTAGGAAGGCCATCAAGATTCTGCATACTAATAATGGGGGGAACATGTCAACCAAAGGTTTGAGAAGTTTTGTGCCTTTGAGGGCATTGAACTTTAGCACACAGTTCCCTACAGTCCATAGTAGAATGGTGTCTTAGAATGCAAGAACAGGTCATTGAAAGAGATGACCAATTGTATGATTCACTCCAGGTCTATGGCACCTCAGTATTGGGCAGAGGCCATCAACTGTGCATGTTAGACCAAGAACCAAGTTCCTCACCAAGTTGTGAAGGGGGTCACCCCTTTTCAAGCTTGGACTAGTCAGAAACTCAAAGTAAAACACTTTCGAGTGTTTGGTTCTCTTACATGGGCCCAAATTCCAATAGAGAAATGCAAGGCTATGGATCTGCGAAGCAAGTCTTGCATATTTGTTGGGTACCTAGACGGTGTCAAAGGCTACAGGATTCTTCACCCCACCACTCATGAGATGTTCATTGAGAGGGGTGTTCGTTTCAAGGAGAATGTTTCTCGCTCTTCTCCTACCACTTCTTAATCTACCATCACTTTGGAGACATTGTGGCATGATGATAGTTCTTTCAAGGATCTTAATCCTCCTACTCTTGATGAAGAGTCTTCTTTCTCCACTTCAAATGGTGACGATGATCATGAGTATTCATTTTCCTCCTCTCCTAGTCATCATTCAGAGGGTGATGATTCTCCTCTAGATTTTCCTTATTCTTTAGCTACTGGGCCTCTTTGGGCTCGTCAAACATTGGAGTTAGTAGGTGATTTGGTTAGTGATCCTTTAGATGCAAGAAGAACAAGGTCACAATTTCAACAAGCTCCACATCTTTTCGTTGCTTCAACTTTTGATCCACAGTCTTTTCAGGAAGCTTTTGGTGTCCCTGAGTGGGATGCTGCTATGCAGGAAGAGTTCAGTTCCTTGGAGAGGAACCATACTTGAGATTTAGTACCCCTTCCTAAGGGAAGGAAACGTGTTTAATGCGAGTGGATCTATTGGACAAAACTTGTTGTAGATGGGTTAGTCGATAAACATAAGGTTCGCCTGGTCACAAAAGGATTCTCCTAGGTTCCTGGGATCGACTACTCTAAGACTTTTGGACTAGTTGCCAGAATGAATTCCATCTGACTTGTCCTTGCCATTGTTGTAGCCCATTGTTGGGAAGTTCATCAGATGGATGTGAAGAGTGTTTTTCTTCACGTGGCCTTCAAGAGCAGATATACATGGAGTAGCCACAAGGGATTCATACAGGATCCTTCACTTGTTTGTTGTCTTTGGAAGTCTCTCTATGGCTTTAAACATGCCCCATGATCCTAGTATGCCAAGATGGACTCCTTCCTTTTGTCAGTTGGGTTCACTTGGTGTCATTATGATCCGAATGTTTATATTCTGTAGCAAGATGATACTCTTGCCTTCCTTATTCTCTATGTTGATGACTTGTTGCTCACAGGGAGTTCCTCATCCAACATTAAGACATGAAAACTGCCCTTCATGATCGTTTCCTGATGTTAGACTCGGGCCTTCTGTACTACTTCTTAGGGATTGAGATCACTCATATTCATTTGGTATCTTCATTATATAGCCTAAGTATGCACTTGATATGCTCTCTAGATTTCACATGGCCGACTGTAAGCTTACACCGACTCCATTTCTATCAGGGGTCAAACTTGAGGTTCATTGTTCTTCACCATTGGTGGATGATACTTTGTATCACCAATTAGTTGGGAATCTCGTATACTTGACTCACACGAGGCTTGATCTATCATATGTTGTGGACCTGGTCTCCAAGTTCATGTAGGAGCCACATGAGCTGCATTGAAAAGCTACTAAGTTGATTCTTCACTATGTATAGGGCACTCACAGTTATGGGATTAACTATGCAGCAGGCATGGATATTGACTTGGTGGGCCATACAAATTTAGTTTGGGTAGGTGATTCTTAGGATCACAAGTCTACTTCAGGGTATTGCTTCTCACTTGGTTTCGGTCTAGTTTCTTGGTTGAACAAGAAGTAGTCTGCAATTGTTATTTCATCTACATAGGTTGAGTATTGAGGAGCATTCAATGCTACCATTGAGGCTATTTGGCTTTAGAACATTCTCACTAAGTCTGGTATTCCTTTTTGGAAGCCTACAATCATCTGTTGTGACAACCAGAGTGTGAAACAAATCTCTCACAATTCAGTCCATCACCAACGGACCAAACACATTGAGATCCACATGCACTGCATTCGAGAGATGATTCATGAGCAAAACATTGATCTCAAGTATTGTCTATTATCAGAGCATATCATAGAAATCTTCACCAAACCCTTCATTGAGAGAAAGTTCCTTCATTTGCGAACTTTGTTAGGGGTGCGGTAGCTGTCCACTTTGGGGGCTTCTTAGTCATTCTCAATTCTCTCTCTATTATGGGGGGCTTCTCTTTCTTTGTTGGGGGGGATTCTCCTCTTTGGGGGGAATTCATTGTACATGGGTACCTCATTAGGCTTTATTTGTCAGGACCCATTTTTTTACCCACCTAATCTACACTCAAGGGGGGGTGTTAATGTAGGTTTTTATTTTCCTAGTGGGTTATTTATTTTCCCTATTTCCTAGGTTTTTCCTACACTTTTATTAAGCTTGCTTAGGTTAATAAAGTGAGTTTAATTAGGTGAGTAGGTCATTTGAGGTGTCACCATCCTATGAGGGAGTTACATTTACTATGTTTAGACCATTTGGTGGTCTCTCCCTATTGGTCAATTTTTCCACCTCTACCCCTCTATCTGGTTTATATAAACTCACCACTTATCTTGTATTTTGCATCTTGTATGGCAATTCTACCAATATTTTGTAGCTTCTTCTTTGAGCTCGTAATGCAATTTTATCATCCTGAAATTTGCATATCTCTTGGAATCCCTAGTTTGTTTTTGTTAGGCATTTATAGATTTTGTAGCTTATAATATCTCTTATGATAGACTTACTTGTAGAGTTTTACAGGTAGTACATTCACTGATGCCTTACTTCCTCTACAATGCATGCATTCCTATTTTCTCCTCCTCTGCCCTGTGCTTCGAGCCTTGAAGATTGATTCAGATTCCTCCCTTTACTTTTGCTGCTCTCACTTAGTTATGGACTGCTTAGTAAATGCATCACCCACTAATCTCTCTCCACTCCTCTGCGACTCTCACATGCAGCAAAATGTGGGAAGTATGGAGCTACTGCTCCTTCCCCCACTCCCTGAGCATCTAGGAAGAATGCCAGCTAGGGTGAAAAAAAGAGACTTTTACCTCTTTACTAAACATTATTCTTAATCAGGACTAGGCTTAAACAAAAATAATAATAATTTAAAAATAAACAATAATACACCTATCTTATAGATGTCGCTAATGCATAATTGCGAATTCTTAATTATGCCTATTCATGAGCACAATTATTGACAAAAGATTCTCACAAAGTCGACTAAGATCTCAATGACAAAATTAAACTTGTTTAGTCGATTACTCATGTTGACTTGGCATTCAAAGACACACACTACGTTACTATCTATCGATGAAGAGGATTTAGCCATTGGCTTAATGATGACAAAAATTGACAAGAATAAAATGATCTCTATGCTAATCAAAAAACATTTCTAAGACGATCAAAGACATAGGGAGTAAGACTTAATCCAAAATTGACTTATCCTCTAATAAGTATATGTGTGTGTGTGTTTCCAGATGGCATAAGGATTGTTGCATTCACATGATCTAACATCCTCCCCATGGTGATACTCTATCTCCTCATCTCGAAGGGGAAAAACACTGTTCCTGCATCCACCTCAGTCGCATGATGGTAGTTAGTCCATTACATCATTTAATCACGTAATTAATAATAACGTCATAAACAATTATTCTTTGCATATAAACTAATATAAAGCAAATGCATTTTCTATCATTACTTTAATCATAATTTTTCTCTGACTAACTATTTGTCTTCTCAAAAATAAAGAGAATAAAATGAATGATGGAGTGTATGGGTCTCTGCAGGCCCAGGCCAAATCAACATACCACAAGGCATGGACATCCTCAAAATAAAGAGAATAAATATGTTAGTTTAAAAAACAAGGTGTGATACCATGGCCCATGTCAAAGAACTTGCATATTTTGAGGATGCCCATGCCCCGTGGTACGTTGATTTGGCCTAGGCCTGCAGAGACCCATACACTCCATCATTCATTTCTTGGTACCTGTGCATTGAAGATATGCACTGTTCCATCTACCTGTGATGACCTAAACCTACAACAATGGTGTCATTTGTGGAGGTGTGATTTTGGGGCACCCAAAAAGGATGATCTTGCAAAGTAACTAGATGTGATTAAGCAACAGGACACATTACAAGGCATCCGGATGCAAAAAAGTTTGGTTGGGAGATAAGCAACACAACCGGATATGGATATGCAACATGATGTTTGGATGGGAGATGCCCTCTTAAAATGTTTGGTTAGAAAATGTCCACTTGGAATGTCCAGTTAGGAACAAGACAATGCAATCGGATGTCTGAATGAAAATATCTGGTTAGGTAATAAGCAATGTAACTTGATGTGGATGTGCGATAGGATTCGGATATGAGAAGACAACAAGACATTCGGATGGAAAATGTCTGGTTGAAAGTTCAACCATGCAATAGGATATAGACATGTAACTAGATTCGGATATAGAAATGTAACAGGATATTCGGATAGAAAATATACGGTTAGGAATAAATCATTTCAATAGGACATCTAGATGAAGATGTCCAGTTGGACATAAAGCGATACAACAGGATGTCCAAAAGCAACCAGATCTCGAAGTGTAACTGGGTGTCCGATTGAGAATGTTTGGATGGAATATTCGGTTAGAAATGTTCAGTTGGAGCCAAAAGTCTTATATAAGCATAACTTTATCAATTTTCATCAATTCTTCACTAAATTTGAACTGTGAATACCCATTTGGATCCTCTATCGGCAAAATTTTCCTTGTCTTGCATTGGTAGATCGCCCTATCAGTGAACATGTGAAGTCATGAACTGATTGATGAGTTCGCAAGTTCACAAACTGGCCGATCTGTCGATTTACTTCTCTTTTCTTCCCTTTTTATCTTCTTGCTTGTTGGTGACTTGGTCAATCGGCGAACCTTTCAGTTCACGTACCCACTTCACCAATGAACACTTAGCTCCTTTTATTCTTTTTTCCTTCCCTTGTTTCCTCACTTGCTTGCTTCTCATCAGCGATCAATGAACAAATGAAATCGCGAATTGATTGACGAGTTAGCAATTTCATGAACTCGGTGATCCAACTATTGGCTTCTCTTTCTTTTGCTTTGCTCGGCTTCGTCCATCGGTAAATGGCTCCATCGGTGAACTTTTGAACTAATCAACCAGTTTGCAAGTTCGTGAATTGGCTGATTTACCGGTAACACTAATGAAAACACAAGTGAAAGACAAGACTTACACTTAGAATTTTTTTAGGATTTTACATAGGGGAGCAAAGTAATTAGGATATTTTAGGGTTTTTGAGAATTTTCTTCCATTTAGGGTATCTCAGATTAGATATATTTGATGGAAGAAGTGCAAGATTTTCAAGTAGACCATTTTAAGTCTGGAGGACTAAAATAGGTTAACAATAGTCACTTGGTATATGTTATGGGTCACTTTGTTGAGCTTGTGAGTATAGAGGAGTCAATTGAGACCAGGGACATCAAATGTCATCCCTAGGATGATTTGAAATAAATTAGGGCTTATACTTAAATATAAAACCTTGGGACATAATTTATTTTTGTGCTTCATTTGACTCATAATGGCTAGTTGGAGGAAGTTAATGAGGCTAATTTGGCAAGGGAGGTATATGCCTAAAAAGGGTAGAGACCACTATTACATGGGTTAGAAACCCTAGGTGCTACCTATTAGGACTTAGGATGAGCAGGCAAAGGATTTAGACACAAACCCAACCCATCAAATTAACCATGTAAAGTAACGAAGACATAAACCCTTTTGCTCTTAGGGGTCTTAAGGGACTCTCTTGGTTCAATGTAGCCCGAAAGGATCGAGAGACCTAGGGAATGAAACAAGGCCTCCACTAGGATTCACCCACACACCCCAATATGTTGGAATTGCTAGTTCAGTCCCATGTGGTGTAAAAGAAAAATATGGCTATTGGCACCTTTACACTGCTCTTAAATGAGGTATTTTGCAAGAATGCATTCATTATCGACACAGTCAAACAATCTAGAGTTGACAGAAACTAAGATGGGCTATTTTAGATGAACCTAACATCCTCCTTAGGTGTATACAAAACATTCCTAGGTGCCATAGATTCTGAGAACTACTGTGTCAAAGTTTGACAACTTTTTGCTCTTAGGGATCTTAATAGACTCTCTTGGTCCACTATAGTTAGGAAAGATCAGGAGGCTCAAGGAACTAAACAAGGCCAGACACTAGCATTCACCTAACCACCCCAACATGTTGGCATTGTTAGTTCAGTTCCACAAGGTGTAGAAAAATATGGCTATTAACAACTCTACACTGCTCTCAAATGAAGCATTCTATAAGAGTGCATTCATTATCGATATGGTCAAATGGTCTAGAGTTGAAAGAAACTAAGATAGGCTATTGTATAAAAAACAACATCCACCTACAGGTGTAAATAAAACATTCCTAACTACCATAGATTCTAAGAATCACTGTGTGAAAGTTTGACAACTTTTGCTCTTAGAGCTCTTAAGAGACTCTCTTGGTCCATTGTAGCCCAGACGGATCGAGAGTCCTAGGGAATGAAACAAGGCCTCCACTAGAATACACTCACCTACCCTGACATGTTGGCACTGTCAGTGTGGTCCAATGAGGTGTGGAAGAAAAAATATGGCTATTGGCGCCTTTACACTTATCTCAAATGAGGCATTTTGTAAGAATGTATTCATTGTTAGCATAGTCAAATGGTATGGAGTTGATAGAAACTAAGATAGGCTATTGTAGATGGACTTGACATCCTCTTGTAGGTGCAAACAAAACATTCCAAGGCACCACAAATTTTGAGAATCATTGTGTCAAAATTTGACAACTTTTTGCTCTTAAGTCTCTTAAGAGACTCTCTTAGTCCAATGCAGGCTAGAAGGATCGATATACCTAGGGAGAAAAAGGAGGCCTCCATTAGCATTCAATTTCCCATCCTAACATGTTAGCACTGACAGTTTTGTCTCACAAGGTGTGGAAGAAAAATATGGCTATTATAAACTTTACACTACTCTCAAATGAGCCATTTTTTAAGAATGCATTCATTATCAGCATGGTCAAATGGTCTAAAGTTTATAGAAACTAAGATAGGCTATTGGTAGATAGACCTGACATCTTTCTATGCGTGTAAAGAAAACATTCCTAGGTGCCACATATTCTGAGAATCACCATGTCAAAATTTAAGAATTTTTTAGTCTTAAGGCTCTTAAGAGACTCTCTCGATCCAATGTAACCCAGAAAGATTGGGAGACCTGGGGAACAAAACAAGGCCTCCACTAGCATTCACCCACCCACCCTAAAATGTTGGCATTATCATTTCAATCCCATGAGGTGTGGAAGAAAAAATATGGTTATTTGCAACTTTACCCTACTCACAAATGAGGCATTTTGCAAGAATGTATTCATTGTCAACATAGTCAAACGGTCTAAAGTTTAAAAAAAATTGAAACAGGCTATTATAGATATGCTTGAGATTCTCCTATAGGTTGAAACAAAACATTCCTAGGTGCCACAAATTCTAAGAACCGCTGCATCAAACTTTGAAAACTTTTTGGTCTTAGGGCTCTTAAGAGACTATCTCAGTCCAATGTAGCCTAGAAGGATTGGGAGACACGGGGAATGAAATGAGGCCTCCATTAGCATTCACCTACCCACCTTGACATATTGGTATTGTTAGTTTAGTCCCACAAGGCATGAAAGAAAAAATATGGTTATTAGCAACTTTACACTAATCTCAAATGAGGCATTTTGCAAGAATGCATTCATTGTTAGCACAATCAAATGGTCTAGATTTGATAGAAACTAAGATAGTATATTGTAGATGGACCTAGCATCCACTTGTCTGTGCAAATGAAAGATTCCTAGGTGCCACAGATTATGAGAATCACTATCAAAGTTTGATAACTTTTTGCTCTTAGGGCTCTTAAGAAACTCTCTCAGTCTAATGTAGTTCAAAAGGGTTGGGAGACCTAGGGAATAAAATGATGCCTCCACTAGTATTCACCTAACCACCTTGATGTTTTGGCACTATTAGTTCGACCCCATGAGGTACAAAAGAAAAATATGGCTTTTATCACCTTTATATTGCTCTCAAATGAGGCATTTTGAAATAATGTATTTATTGTTGGCACACTCAAATAGTCTAGAGTTGATAGAAACTGAGATAGGTTGTTACAGATGGACTCAAAATCCTTCTATAGGTGCAAACAAAACATTCTTAGGTGCCATGGATTCTTAGAATTGTTGCATCAATGTTTGATAACTTTCTACTCTTAGGGTTCTTAAGAATGTATCTTATAAGGATCGAGACTTGGAGAATGAAATGAGGCCTCGAATAGTATTCACCCACCCACCCTAACATGTTAGCACTACCAATTTAGTCACACAAAGTGTAAAAAAAAATGGCTATTGCCAGCTTTACACTTCTCTAAAATGAGACATTTTGCAAGAATACATTCATTGTCGGCATGGTCAAATAGTCTAGAGTAGACAGAAACTAAGATAGGATACTTTAGATAAACCTTACATCCTCTTATAGGTGTAAACAAAACATTCCTAGGTGCCATAGATTCTGAGAACTGTTGCATCAAAGTTTAACAATTTTTTGCTCTTAGGGCTCTTAAGAGACTCTCTTGGTCCAATGTATCCTGGAAGGATCAAGAGACCTGGGCAATGAAATGATACATCCACTAGAATTCACCCACCCATCTTGACATGTAGGCACTATTGTTTTGGTCCCATGAGGTGTGAAATAAAAAATATGGCTATGGCTATTGACAACTTTACACTTCTCTCAAATGAGACATTTTGCAAGAATGCATTCACAATCAAATAGTCAAAAGTTGATAGAAATTGAGATAAGCTATTGTAGACGGACCTAACATCCTCTTATAGGTTAAATGAAAAATTCCTAGGTGCCATAGATTCTAAGAATCACTACGTCAAAGTTTGATAGCTTTTTGCTCTAAGGGCTCTTACAAGACTCTCTCGATCTAATGTAGCCCAAAAGGATTTGGAGACCTAGGGAAAAAATGAGGAACTAGCATTCTGTTGGAATTAGGTTGGACAACTAAGACGGGGGGGGTGAATCATTTGTCACACAATTTTAACCTTTTCTACTTTTAATCTTCTTTCACAACTTACAAACAGATTAATGATGTAAACATTAAAGCATGAATCAACAACACGAGCATAAACAAAATGAACACACATAACACCAGAATTTTTACGTGGAAACCCAGTTAAGGGAAAACCACGGTGGGGGTTAACCCACAAGATTCGTACCCTGTTAAAAGTACTTAAAGAAATGAGAAGGCACTTGCCTTCGGGCGCACTGCCTAGAGCTCACTTCTCAAAGAGGCTCACTGCCTACAGGATTTTATGTTTACAGAAAGAATGAACTGAGAAATAACATCTTTTTCATGCCTGGTTTAGTCCCATTGAAAGCTCACTAAACTTATGTTCTGCCCCCAAACACTTCTTCACTATCTCTTCATCCTTTACTACTCTTGTTCTTCTTCTCCTCCTTTTCTCTGCTTTGCCTCTTTACCTTTCTTAGGATTTTATCATTTTTGCACAAGGACAACTTTCCACAACTCATCCACAAGTATTTATACGCTTCATCAACCTTAGAATGAACATCAAGGTCGACTTGACTTAATGCGGATCATTGTATTGTCAGCCAAACATAGCTAGGACTTAAATCTTCCTCAAATAGCACGCCACGCTTCATAGAACCTCTCTTAGATCATCCGCAACATGCACAAAGCATTCGGTCGGCCAAGACAGGGAAGAATAGCAACACCAAGGAAGAAATCTTCAACCACGAGCTCAATTTTCAATGCGGACCTCCAACACAGTAGGCACACGATCTAGAGACCTTCACAAGCACATTGAATTCAACAATAACATCCTCACTACTCCAAATCATCAGAATCACTTGCATCTTCATCTAGAACCTTAAGAACACTGTTTGCCATGACTGTCACATTAGAAAGATTGCTTGCGGACCTCCAAACCACGAACCACTTGAGTTGAGGATACACACTGACTTCCCAAACATGTCTCTAGATCCGCAGATCATAACTTTTCATTGCGGAGTAATCCAGACCAGTTTCCTGTCACTCTGTCTCTTTTGAACATTGCAAAACCCAGTTCTACTCAGATGGCCATAGCTTCTTCAAATCTTCATGCGAACCTCTCAAATCTTAATTGGAGCTACTTCAGACAATCCTCTACACAACCATATGGTCCACGTACTTTGATCTTCATTCCTTTGGAAATTCAGAGCAATCTACGTCACTGATCTGCACTGTTTCCCCTGTTTCTGACAAAGGGATATGTTGACATCAATGACAACACATCCTAGGCACATATTTGTAACAATCTCCCCCTTTGTCATTGATGGCAACTTATGATGTGAAAAATTGATTCAACCATCAAGACAAGGATTTCCCCCCCTTTCTCTTATCACTTCTGCAACCACTTTCTTCACTGCTTCCCCTTTTTATCAGCAACTAGTTTTTCACATGACTTCTCTCTCCCTTTAACATCAATGGCAAAGGGCACATATTTGTAATTTTTTCTCCCCCTTTTTGTTTCAGACTGATCTCAAAATTTGCATATTGACTACTCCCCATGAGTAGTATCTCCTTAACATCAATCCGGATCACAAGATATGACTGTGAATTTTGCCAGACTGATGCACACAAGTGCACCTTAGTTATGAACAAGAGGGGTAATAACCCCTAGCTTCCCTCTGAGACACTCAAAAGTATACTTAGGTAGAGGTTTGGTGAATATATTTGTAATTTGATCCTTTGAAGAAACAAACTCCAATCTGACTTCATTCTCATTTACCTTCTCTCTCAAGAAGTGAAACTTGAAGGATATGTGCTTTGTCTTTGAATGCAACACCAGATTCTTGGAGATGTTTATTGCACTTGAATTATCACAGAAGATTGTAATAGGCTCTTCAAACATAATTCTGATATCCTTCAACATTTGCTTCATCCACAAGACTTGAGTACAATTGCTTGCTGTTGCTATATACTCTGCCTTTGCAGTAGACAGAGATATTGCCTCCTGCTTTTTGCTCAACCAAGAAACCAATCTTTTTCCCAAGAAGAATGCACCACCACTGGTACTTTTCCTGTCATCCACATCCCCTACCCAGTCAACATCTGTATATGCATGAAGAGTGAAGTCATCGTCCTTGGGATACCATAAGCCATAATCAGATGTCCCCTTTAGATATCTGAAAATTCTTTTGATTGCTACAACATGGGATTCTCTAGGATCAACTTGAAATCTAGCAACAAGTCCAACTACATTCATAATATCAGGTCTGGTTTGAGTCAAATAGAGCAGTTCTCCAATCATTGATCTATACCTTTTCTGATCTACCTTGGGGGAAACATCATCTTTACTCAACTTGCATCCAGTTACCATGGGTGTACTCACTGGTTTTGAATCTTCCATTCCAAAATTTTTCAACAATTCTCTCACATACTTAGACTGAGATATGAAGATACCTTTATCTGACTGAGTGATTTGCAGACCTAAGAAGAAATTCATTTCACCAAACATGGACATCTCAAATTCACTTTGCATTTGATCAACAAAATTCTTACACATGCTTCCATTTCCACCAAAAATGATATCATCAACAAATACCTCAACAATCAAAATGTGCTCATGATCAATCTTGAAATAAAGATTGCTGTTAGCTGTGCCTTTGCTAAATCCTAGCTTTAGTAGATACTTATCTAATCTTGCATACCAAGCTCTTGGGGCTTGTTTAAGTCCATACAAAGCTTTCCTCAATTTGCAGACCATATCTTCTTGATCAGACAACTGGAATCTTTCCGGTTGCTCAATGTAGACTTTTTCCTCTAACTCTCCATTCAGGAATGCTGACTTGACATCCATCTGGTAAACTTTGAAATTTTTGAAAGCAGCAAATGTAAGAAATAATCTGACTTCTTCAATTCTTGCCACCGGAGAAAATGTTTCTTCAAAATCAATTCCCTCTATTTGAGAATATCCTTTGCATACCAATCTTGCTTTGTTTCTCACAACTTCACCATCTTCATTTAGTTTATTCCGGAAGACCCATTTAGTTTCGATCACATTTTTGTTTTCATGTCTAGGAACAAGATCCCAAGTATGATTCTTTTCAATTTGCATTAATTATTCTTCCATTGCTTTTACCCAATTTTCATCATTATAGGCTTCATTCACTATTTTTGGTTCAATCTTTGAAATCAAACAATACTCCACTTGATCTTCAACAATTCTTCTTCTAGTTTGAACACCTTTATTCTTGTCTCCTATGATTTGATATTCAGAATGATTCAACCTTACATACCTGGGGGTTCTGGGAGTTTATTGAATTTCTAATTTTTGAGCTTGTTCCTCAACATTTTCACTAACTTCTTGAGTCACTAGGTTCTCCGGACTAGTCTGGATTTAATGTTGAGTTTGGACTTCATTTGGACTTTCATCATCAGATTCATATCCACAAGGCCTGGAAGGTCTTTCCTTGCTTTCATCAACTCTGACATTAGTACTTTCAACAATCCTTTTCAATCTCTTGTTAAAGCATTGGTATGCCTTGCTATGGTTAGAATAACCTAGAAATATTCCTTCATCACTTCTTGCATCAAACTTGCCTAGATCCTCATCTATTTTGATATAGCATTTACTACCAAAAACTCTGAAGTATTTCACAATAGGAGCATTACCAAACCATAATTCATAAGGTGTTTTTACCAGTATTACCTTTGATTTGCACCCGGTTGAGAGTGTAGACAACAGTACTCTCAACCTCTTTCTAATAGACATGTGGTAGATTTGCCTCCATCATCATGGTTCTAGTAGCCTCTTGAATAGTCCGGTTCTTCCTTTCCACAACTTCATTCTACTGAGGAGTCCTAGGGGCAGATAACTGTCTTCTTATTCCATGCTTTTCACAAAATGCATTAAACTCATAAGAGGTAAACTCTCCACCTCTGTCAGATCTCAGACATTTTATCTTCACACCAATCTCATTCTCCACCATAGCCTTGAACACCTTGAATCTGTCAAGAGCCTCTTATTTCTCTTTTAAGAAATTGACCCACATCATCCGAGAGTAGTCATCAATCAACAACATAAAGTACCTGTCTCCTTGTAGACTTCTAACTCTGGTAGGACCACACAAATTAGTATGCACAAGTTCCAATAATCCACTTGAAGATTGTTCCTTACTTTTGAATGTAGTTCTGATCTATTTGCCCAACTGACATTCCTTGCACATGCTATTTGCAAGTTTCATAAGCTTTGGAAGATCTCTCATAGCCTGAGTAGTACTTATCTTGACAATGTTATCAAAGTTTACATGACACATTCTTCTATGCCATAACCAACTCTAATCAATTTGAGCAATCAAACAACTTTTTCCAGTACCACTTAAATGAAATATGTTACCTTTAGTTTGTGTACCTGATGCAATCACAGTTCCGGAGCTTGCTAAGATTTTGCATTTTCCATCCTTGAATAGGAGATCATACCCTTTGTCAACCAACTGTCCAACACTGAGAAGATTATGCTTCAGTCCTTCTACATACAAAACATCATTAGTGTTATTCTTACCGTCAAAAGAGATGGATCCTCTGCAAGAAATTCTACTAGCTGAATTGTCTCCAAACTTCATGATTCCACCTTCGTATCTTTCCAAACTTATGAATTTACTTTTATCACCAGTCATATGATGAGAACATCCATTGTCAATCACCCATTCATCCTTTTCTTCAGTTTGAGCAGCTAAGGCATTTTCCACATTCACACAGCTAGTAGATTCAGTAGACACCAGATCTTCTTCTTTGATGGCAATGAACACCCATTCATTTCCTGAGTTACTTCCCATATCAGATTCATCATCAGTGACACCTTCTTTAGATTTTTGGACATAGTAACATTTCTTCTGAGCCCTTGATCTATTAGGGTTTGGCATTGAAACCCTCTCCGGACACCTTGAGGCAAAATGAACAATCTTATTACAAGCAAAACATTTGAACCTTGGCAACTTTCCTTCATACTTACCGGATCCTCTTGGCAATCTTTTAGCAATAAGGGCTTCAAGTTCATCAAACTTGGTTTCATCTTCTTCAAGTTCCTTCTTTGCCTTTTGATAACTAGTTAACTTTCTTGAAGAACTTTCACCTAGATCATATCTTTGCTTTCTAGAAATACTGGCCTTAAATGCAGTTTCATATTTAGGAAGAGAATCACCAAACTCAACCACTTTAAATGCTGAAAGCTTACCAACCAACTGATCTCTTGTAACAATTGTCACAGTCCTGATCTCTTCAGTGGCAGCAACTTTATGCTTGTATGCTGCAGGTAAGGATCTGAGCACTTTGGCAACAATATCTGATTCTTCCAATCTTCCACCAGCACTTCTGATACCGCTCACAAGTTCATTCACCTTCTGCATGTAGGAAGTAATGTTTTCATCTTCACTCATCATCAACCTTTCATATCTACCCTTCAGGCTCTATATCTTGGCACATTTGACGTATTTATCACCTTCATACAGAGTTTCCAACTTTTTCCAGATTTCATGAGGAATTTTTATTTCTAGGACATTTGTCAATTCTGTATCAGTTAGGGCACTCAATAATGCTTCTTTAGCTCGAATGTTGTATTCAGCTTCCTTGAGTTTGTCTATAGTTGAAGGGCCTTTCTTTGGAATCTTATACTCATCCTTAGTTATCAACCAATAGGCATCACCCATACATTACAGATGACACTGCATGCGCATCTTCCAAAGGGAGTAATTTGTTCCATCAAATCTCAGACTGTCCTTCTTGTAAGTCGACATCTTGGATCTCCTCAAGCGGTCAAGCTTCTTTTAGAGGAACCGACTCTGATACCAATTGTTGCAATTAGGTCAAACAACTGAGAGGGGGGGGTGAATCAGTTGTCACACAATTTTAACCTTTTTTGCTTTTAATCTTCTTTCACAACTTACAAACAGATTAATGATGTAAACATTAAAGCATGAATCAACAACACATGAGCAGAAACAAAATGAACACACATAACACCAGAATTTTTACGTGGAAACCTGGTTAAGGGAAAACTACGGTGGGGGTTAACCCACAAGATTCGTACCCTGTTAAAAGTACTTAAAGAAATGGGAAGGCACTTGCCTTTGGGTGCACTACCCAGAGCTCATTGCTCAAAGAGGCTCACTGCCTACAGGGTTTTATGTTTAATACAGAAAGAATGAACTAAGAAATAACATCTTTTTCATGCTTGGTTCAGTCCCATTGAAAGCTCACTAAACTTCTGTTCTGCCCCCAAACACTTCTTCACTATCTCTTCATCCTTTACTGCTCTTGTTCTTCTGCTCCTCCTTTTCTCTGCTTTGCCTCTGTACCTTTCTTAGGATTTTATCATTTTCGTACAAGGACAACTTTCCACAACTCATCCACAAGTATTTATACGCTTCATCAACCTTGGAATGAACATCAAGGTCAGCTTGACTTAATACGGATCACTGTACTATCGACCAAACATAGCGGGGACTTAAATCTTCCTCAAACAACACACCACGCTTCATAGAACCTCTCTTAGATCATCCGCAACATGCACAAAGCATCCGGCCAGCCAAGACTGAGAAGAACAACAACACCAAGGAAGAAATCTTCAACCACGAGCTTAATTTTCAATGCGAACCTCCAATACAATAGGCACACGATCCAAAGACCTTCACAAGCACATTGAATTCAACAATAACATCCGCACTACTCCGAATCATCAGAATCACTTGCATCTTCATCCAGAACCTCAAGAACACTGTCTGCCATGACTGTCACACTAGAAAGATTGGCTTGCGGACCTCCAAACCACAAACCGCTTGAGTTGAGGATACACACTGACTTCCCAAACATGCCTCTATATCTGCAGATCATAATTTTTCATTGCGGAGTAATCCAAACTAGTTTCTTGTCACTCTGTCTCTTCTAAACATTGCAAAACCTGGTTCTACTCAGATGGCAATAGCTTCTTCAAATCTTCATGCAGACCTCTCAAATCTTAACTAGAGCTACTTTAGACAATCCTCTACACAACCATATGGTCCGCATACTTTGAGCTTCATTCCTCTAGAAATTTGGAGCAATCTACTTCACTGATTTGCATTGTTTCCCCTGTTTCTCACAAAGGGATATGTTGACATCAATGACATCACATCCTAGGCACATATTTGCAACACATTCACCCACCTACCTTGACATGTTGACAATATTAGTTCAATCCCACAAGGTGCAGAAGAAAAAATATGGCTATTGGTACCTTTACCTTGCTCTCAAATGAAGCATTTTGCAAGAATGCACATTCATTACCAACATTGTCAAATGGTCTAGATTTGACAAAAACTGAGATAGGCTATTGTAGACAGACTCAACATCCTCATGTAGGTATAAACAAAACATTACTAGGTGCCATATATTCTGAGGACTATTGCATCAAAGTTTGATAACTTTTTACTCTTAAGGCTCTTAAGAGACTCTTTCAGTCCAATGTAGCTCAAAAGAATAGGGAGACTTGGGGAATAAAAATAGGCCTCCACTAGCATTCACCTACCCACCCTGACATGTTGGCACTATCAGTTCAGTCCCATGAGGTGCGTAAGAAAAAATATGGCTATTGACAACTTTACACTACTCTTAAATGAGGTATTTTACAAGATTACATTCATTATCAGCATAGTCAAATGGTCTGGAGTTGACATAAACTAAGATAGACTGTTGTAGATGGACCTAACATGCTCCTATAGGTGCAAACAAAACATTCCTAGGTGCCATAGATTCTGAGAACCACTGTGTCAAAATTTGACCAACTTTTCAAATGCTCTTAGGGTTCTTAAGAGACTCTTAGTCTAATGTAGCCAAGAAGGATCGAGAGACCTGGGCAATGAAACAAGTCCTCCACTAGCGTTCCCCTACCCACCCTAATGTGTTGGCAATATTGGTTCAATCTCACAAAGGTGTGGAAGAAAAAATATGGCTATTGGCAACTTTACACCGCTCTCAAATGAGGCATTTTGCAAGAATGCATTCATTATTAGCATGGTCAAATGGTCTAGATTTGATAGAAATTGTGATAGACTATTGTAGATGGACCCAACATCCTCCTATAGGTGTAAATGAAACATTTCTAGTTTCCATGGATTCTAAGAATCGTTGCATTAAAGTTTGACAACTTTTTTCTCTTAGGGATCTTAAGAGATTGTCTTAGTCCAATGTAGCCTAGATGGATTAAGAGACCTATGGAATTAAATGAGGTCTCCAATAACATTTACCCACCCAACCCAATGTGTTAGCATTGTTAGTGTTGGTTTCCCAAAATTACTACAACCTGAAGCCCTAAAACATTTTACAATCATCTAGGCCAGAGGTGTCATCAGGGCGATTAAAAGAGGTTTATCAATAGGTTGAGGGTGATTTTGGCCAACTTATAGGAGTGGGTAGACTCCTCTACACTTCAAGCTCAGCTAGGCTTAGGAGGGTAATCTTGGAGGTATCCCTCAATAGGGATTGAGATCAACAAAACATATTATCTCATTTATGACTTTGCAACAATACCCAGATCGTTGTTTTAATCCCAAATACTGTCACTAAACTAAAACACACTTGTTACACTTAATAACCTCCATTTACAGAATGAGGATGCTTATGGAATTGTAACTAAATTTAAAACTTGATATATTGTTTTGATTTTTAATGAGTTTGGGTGATCACAAGCTTCTCAGACCGGTGCCTATCCATTGGGCTACAGAATCTCATGTTTATCAAAGGAACATAATTACAAGGAAATGTATGACTACCTACTTGAAGATTCAGATGCATAAAAATCAATATCAAACCATGAGAATGCTTAGTAATCCAACACCATACAACATTCTTCCATATGTAATACTGAAATGACCATTTACAAAGCTTGAAAATGGATTACAAACTGTCACATGGATTCAAATCAGATTTTACAATCATATAACTAAATGTGGCAAGAGAAAACCCTAACTATGATAGAGGTTTCCTGAAATAACACTTGCAACAGTGGAGAAAAATAATGATTGATATCAAAATTACAATATATTTCACATACACTTTTGATAATTGCTTCCTGAAGAACATAAACTAATCACTGATCACTGCCCTAACTGCCTTTGGATCTCTGCACCTGTAGAGAAAAACTGTCCAAAATGACAAACCCATATAATGTCTCTTAAACATGCATATATAGGGGGAAAGTTAATGCAACAAATGGCCACCAATTACCTACCCACTTGCACCAACATTAACTGTCACCAACTCCCATAAATTCTTGCAACCAATTCCACCTATTTGACCACCAACCTATACATCCTCTTCAATTCTGCATTCATGGTGGCTGGGAGTAGGTGGGCAATTTTGAAATACCAACCCACCAAAATGCCCATGTAAATCCTTTACAACATTCAAAAATATTTTAATCAGGTGTAGACACCTAAAATTGACATATCTTGTGACATCACCTCGTTGATACCATTATGAGACACCTTATGACTCATTTTGTCCTAGGACCCTTATATAACCCCTTTCATCACCTAATTAGTTAAATAAATCATATTATTTAACTAATCCCTTCTAATCCCATTTTAATCCCATTTGTCCTCTCATAGCCAATTAATTACATAAATTATATTTATTTAGTTAATTCCCACTTTTCCTCTCATCCAAATTAATTAAATAAATTAAAGATTTATTTAATTAATGTTTTCCAAGTCATCCCTCTCCAAAAAATTAAATAATCTTATTATTTAATTCCTTATTTGTCTCTATCTTCACATGACTAGAAGCTTCTAGAAATCCTTATTACAAGGAAGCCTCTTGACTTTGTTCCTCTCATTCAATCCTCATGAGACACTTGTCACATGACTACAACTCTATGTCTCACTTAATCCTAGTCATTGATCACTAATCTAATCCTAGCCATCCATTTCTATCCCTCATCTCCTATAAATCAAGCCTCACCCAAGCCATTTAGAGAGACATCTTCATACAACATCACGATGTGGAAATCATTCTAGATCCTCATATCAATCATCTTCATACTAGTGTTATGTTGCAGAAATCATGAGAAATCAACATCTCATTCTATCCATCAAATATCATAGAGAACAAAGCTAGTAGATTAGGGTGCATCTACTCCATTCTATCTAAGTGTGAGGACTTGGTTTGAAGGTGAAGGTATTGGGTATTTGTCATTTATCTTCTTATTACCTTTGATCCATTTTTTGCATACATTTCTGGCACACCCAGTGGGACTTACATCCTTGATTTAACCCCATTTTAGGAGAAGTTTTGTCATTTTGCCTTGCAGGTTGCAGATCCGTGCTTTCGACTATCAATTTGCGCCTATGTGTTGATTATGTAACCTTATTTTCTGCTTTAGCACTTGTGGTCTATAATGACACGCTTTTGGTTCATAGATATGTGCCTATGTTAGATTTTAGGGCATCTTGGTGGCCTGATTCTAAATCCGCGCCTTTGGTTTCTAAATCCACACCTTTGGTTGCTAATGACGTGATTTTGGTTAGATCTGCGCCTGTGGTGCATTTTAGGGCATCTTGGAGGCCTGATTCTAAATCCGTGCCTTTGGTTGCTAATAACACACTTTTGGTTCATATATCTACATCTGTGTTACATTTTAGGGCATCCTGGTGGCCTGATTCTAAATCCACACCTATGGTTTGCAATAACGCACTTTTGGTTCATAGATCCACACCTATGGTTTTGAAACAACCCTTTAAACTTCAAACACTCATAACTTTCACAAAACTTAACGAAATTTGATGAATTTTTTTTGAAATTGTATAGAAAGTCATAAGGAATTTGTTGGTGATATCTAATCTTCTATATCTTGACAATTATTTCAGGTTTTTTGTAGATTTATCCTTTTTTGAGGTAATACTTGTTTATAGGTTCACTTGTTAAAGGCTAAAATTTGTCAAACTACTAACAAGTGTGGTGCAATTTGTTTATGCTTGTCAAAGATCGTTATCCAAAACTACTATCAATTGGATTACTTATATTTCAAGGTGCACTCAATCTAACTCTTGCATTTCAATTTGGACTTAAAAAGAACACTTCTTTGCAACATAACATTTCGATTTGGGCTTAAAGTGAACATGTGTTTTTATCATCACATTTGGGCTTCGACATAAAATGAACTTGTACTTTCTTTTCTTGGTGGATTTGAGTGTGATTTAGGGTGTGTACGGTCTTCCCTTGCACTTCGCATGATCTTGGAAATCAAAAACATCTTTTAATCCATTCATCTTCACACATTTCCATTTCTAAGGGTAAATCAACATTGCGAGTGTGAGTCAAGTGTGTGTGTATGCTCTCTCCTCGTACCACAAGGTGATCTTGGAGATCAAAAACACTACTTGATTTGTTTTTGTCATCTTTTTAGGAGGTCTACTTGGAGACACACCACTCCAGGGGACAACCACAACTCTAGTGTTTCGACAGAGTATAAAAAGTGAGGAGTGAATCGAAAGACACACCTCTTGGAAGTTGGAATCTTTTCATTTGGGCTAAGCCCCCAAGAACTTCATACCTTGGGGAAGTGAATGTGAAGGGTGGGTCACCCATTTCTCCTGGTTGTGTGGCATTATTTCACTTTCATTTCACAGAATTGAGCCCCTGTACCTTGTGTATATTGGGGACATTCTTAGCAACCTTGTTTATCCTAGCTTAAGACCTCTTGGCCACACCCATTTGACTAATATTAGGCTTGTTGATGTGTATTCAAGTGTCTTCATAAGTCCAACAATCGATTTTGAAAAGTCAAACTTGCCATTGGGCCTTGTGTGTGATCTATGCATGTACATGTGAAATCTTTTGTCTGCAAATTGCCCAAGTCAAGCTATCAACATAGACACATTCCACATCATCCTAATTATCCTTGTCATCACTTCCATCCTAATCCAAGTCACCTTCATCATAATCCAAACCCTAATCATCCATCCTAGTGATCCTAATCATCCTTTTTATCCATCTCATTATCCCTAATCATCCTACTTGTCATATCCACATCATCATAATCATCATCCAATCTAAATCCACATTATCCTAGTCACTTATCCAATCCTATTTATCCAATCATATCATCCTTAATAATCCTAATCATCTTCATCATTCATCCTTATCACCTTGTTTATCATCCACTCCCAATCATTCCAAATCATCCATACCCATTATCCTACTCATCCATCTATCCCAATCATTCCAAATCATCGAATCACATCATCCAAGTAATTATTCTAGTCATCCACCTAGTCATCCAATCCCATCATTCCTAACCATCCAAGTCATCCTCATTATCCATTCTCATCACCTGAAATTTCTAATCACTCATTCCTAGTCATCTTATTCTCCCCTCTTATCCACCTAGTCATCCCTAATCATTATAAGCCTTAAATCATAATCTAATCAATCACAATCTATTCATAATCCAATTAATTTCATCCATCTCATATCCTAATCACTCCACATCACCAATCTATTCATAATCTAATCAATTTCATCCACCTCATATCCAATCATATCCTAATCACTCCACATAATCATTCTAGTTCTAATCCAATCAATTTCATCCATTTCATCATCCTAATCACAACCCCATATCATCCTACATCAATGTATTAATCCAACTGCATCCATATAATCTTCATCACACTCCATTCTTCATCATCCTAATCATAATCACATTCTTGAGCTACATCTAATCCATCATTCATCAAAATGGTTGTGATAATTAATAAGCCTAGGACAAATCCAAAGCCCAAAATCACAATCCTAGGAGGCCCTCCTTCTAGCTCCAATGATGATGAGCACCTTGTAGATCATGATGCATATTTTGAGGAACAAGCCAAAATACAAAGACTTAAGTATATGTGTAAAACCATTCCAACATGAGAAAACAAGAACCTAGAGGATGGTCATTATGGTGTTCAAAAAATGTTTGATGAACTTAGGATGCTACATAAAAAGGAACAAGTCACTACCCCACCACAACATCAACAAATTCAACAACAACAAGTCCTAGACCAACATCAACAAATTCAACTACAACAACAATTCCTAGCCCAACTACAAGCCACCATCCAACATCAACAACAAGCCATACAACAACTCCTAGCCACCCAATAAACACAACCCCTATCCATTTAACAACCACAACCACAACCTTCATTTAACACATCATCCACTACACCTTTCTCCATACAACATCAACAACTTCCACCTCAATCCTACGAGTCATCCCCCTCAACTTCATACCAACCTAATCCATCCACATATCAAGTCAATCCTGCATCACCCTACCCCACTTCTTCCAACATCAACCAATATCCATATCAATCCATAGCCCAAGATCCTCCAACTACTTATCCCAACATTTCACCTCACACCCAAATCCATTTACAAGACTATCAAGTTCCTTCACAACAAGAACATTCAAGTCTAAGTTCCCCTTTGCACCAAGATCAATGCCCTTAAGTCCTCATTCTACCTTTGACAAGGGAAACACCACTTTAGCTTATGCATCCTGTGAGTACCCTCCATCATCATCAAATCATATGCCAATCCTGTTGGAAATTTGGTGCTTTCATCTCCCAAAAGGTTGGTGCCATGTTCAGCATAGCCTCTGGATTTGTGACATGGACTAACCACCTCTCGTGGATTCATTAACTCTGGTGCTTGTATCAAAAATTGACAGGTTGACCTTTTGGTTTAACGACAATCGTGGGCCAACAATTGGTATTAGAGCGAAAGGTCACGGGTTTGAATCTCCTCGGGCTGGCGCTGGGGTGGAGATTGTTGGAAAGTTGGTACTTTCATCTCCCGAAAGGTTGGTGCCGTGTTCAGTGCAGCCTTAGGATTCGTGACATGGACTAACCGCCTCCCGTGGATTCATTAACTCTGGTGCTTGTATTAGAAATTGATAGGTCGACCTTTTGGTTTAACGACAATCGTGGGCCAACAAATCCAAAAGCCTATTAGTCATATCCCAACACCACCATCTACTCCTAATCCTAATTCATTTGTCCTTCTAATCCACCAACCCCTTTAATCCCTTCATCACCATGTTCCTTCAACCCTCAAAAAAGGGATCACTTGGAGATAACCCTACAACAATTGGCACAAGCAAAATTGATTGAGCTACCCCTGATAAAACCATATGATCCAAATGTCATTAAACCCTATTGGTATAATAAAAATGATTATTGTGCATACCATAGGATTTGGGCCCATAAGACATCCAATTGTTACACACTTAAGAGATTGATCAAAAACCTCATAAAATGTGGTAAGATTGTGCACATTAATCCCAATCCTAATCCATCCATTTCCATTGTCCCTCCATCTAGTCCAAATTCCAATCCATACAATCCCCTTATCCCTCCATCTGGTCCAAATACTAATCTATCCAATCCCATTATCCCTCTCTCTAGTCCAAATCCTAATTTATCCAATCCCATTATCCCTCTCTCTAGTCCAAATCCTAAGCTACCCAATCCCATTATCCCTCCAGCTAGTCCAAATCCCAATCCATCCATCCAATCCAAATCGTAATATGTCCAACACCATTACCCCTCAATCTAATCCTAATCCTAAGCCTACAACACCTTCCACCCCTATTATCCATCCACCAAATCCTAATCCTAAGCCTACAACATCATCTACCCTTATTATCCATCCATTATAATGTTCATCCACCCATACACTTATGAAGGATGTGATCCAATGAATATTAGCAATGAATAAACCATATCCATGTCATCAAATACCTATCCTTTAACCTATCAAAGAGCCTTCAAACACCATGCCTATTCCTCTAATCTCATCATGTAGCCCAGGACCCATCAAGCCTATTGAAGAGTCTCCCACCATGAGTCCAAGTCAAGATCCATTCCCTCATGTTGTTGACCATCTAGAACCTATTAAGCCTATCCAAGATTCTCCCACTTCCACTCCCATTCAAGAAAATCAAGAGCTATGTCAAGAGTATAATCTAAAGCATGTGGAAACATCAACCCTTTATCCAAATTAAGATCAAAGCACCTCCTTTCAACCCATCCATAACTTACATCTTTTCTATGATCAAGATATTATCCACGATCAAGTTCCTAACCATGAGCAAGCAATCCAATTTTAACCTATCCATAACCTATATCTTCTTTATGATAAAGATATTATCTGTGATGAAGAGCCTATACATGAGAAAATTGATCCTATCCATAATCCCATAACCATCCATGATCAAGATATCCAAATTACTCCTATCCACCCTCCATCTATCCCTATCCATGATCCAAAAACATCCACTTCCCTTAATGAGACACTTGACTCCCAAGTAAACATAGATGATCAAACAAATAGCTTGTATTTTAATGAGCATAATGATAATCAAGGTCTTAACGATCCTTCTTCATCCACCATCAATCCCCTTTCAAATCCATCATCCTATCCCCTTGGTCTTACCACTTTCATCCATGAATGTTCTTCCCTAGGAAAGAGACAACCACTATCCACCTCATCCTCCCCATCAAATAATAAGCTCGTGTCTAGTGTCTAAAATACACATAGTCCCATTGTCCATCGCATACTCCAAAAAATGAATTATCAAGGTAAAGGCTTAGGCCTTCATGAATAAAGTGTTTTAGAGCCCATCCATGTCAAAGTCCCTCCACAATCATATGGCCTTGGATATATACCCCAAGGAAAACAATCTAAAGATGTTGGTACTTCCTCCATGCCTCCTAAATCCACTCCTTTCCATCATAAACCTTATCACATTCCCAAAACATATGTTTCCATTCCTCCTCCATCATCCTACAAATCCCAAAATCATGTAACCATACATCTCCCTCCATCCACTTTACCTCCACTCCTTCCAACTCCTAATATCCCTATCCTTACATCCACTCTACCTCCACTTCTCCTAACGCCTAATATCCCCATCCTCAAATCCCCTTATTCATTTATCCACAAGTCCATTAATCCATCCATTTACACATCCCCTCACATTCCTAATCATGATCAACGAATGCACACATTGTCCAAACATGAAGCTTCCACCAATTCCATGGGATTCAAAAATAAAATTTTGAATGCCTCTACCCATAAAGCAAAAAATCCTAGAAAGATCCTTATGCCATAGGGCACAAATGTAAAGAACTAAAACAAAATCCATCCAAAAGGCTATATAAGCCCATACCTCCACAAGAAAAGTCCAAAACTAAAATGGTTTGGGTCCCTAAGCAAAAATAACTCAAGTCAAATGAAGCATCCACATCCCAACAATCCCACAAATCCAACTCCATCCAAAAATCTCAAATTCCTTCATCCCACACGCAATGCAAAAATCATAAAAATCTTGTCTATGTGGGTCCCTAAATTCCTACATCGACCATCCCATAAGCAAACATCTCCATTGCTTCCTACACCTCCAAATCAAAAGCTTCAATGTTTATCGCGATGTGTGCAACCGTTGGTCTTGGTTCCTTTCCATTCCAAAATATTCCCACATACCTCCATCTCCCCATCTTTCATTCACTATCCCATATATTTCACCCATCATATCCCTATGGTCCATGCTTTTGCATAACCCTTCCATCTATAATGCACATCATAATCCACTATTCTTCCATCCATAATCCACATCATAATCCACTATCCTTCCATCCATAATCAACATCATAATCCACTATCCTTCTATACATAATCCACATCATAATCCACTATCCACCTAATCCATCTCCCTTTCATGCAATCCCCTACCAACATCTATGAGCATAATGACATTTGACATAGTCCATGTGCAACATCCATCTCTAATGGGACTATCACCCTTCATGGAACTAGATGCTTGAGTCCCTACCCTCTTCCAAATCCTTCTTGTCCATATCCACTTATCCCATCCAAATATTCTAAGAAAAAAAAAAAAAAGAGAGAAAAAAGTCAAATTAGTAAAGAGAAATCCCTTCGTCCAATGGTGAAAACCACCCTTGGCGGTGCCTTGGATAAGTACCATGATGAAAACTAGGCAAAAAGGCATCATATGTAGGTTGATTATCTATGTGTCTTACACTTGGGGGCACATTGTCTCATCCAACCTATAATTCCCTTCATATCCATTTCCAATCTTATCATTTCCCATCCTATCATATCATATCCTAACATATCCATCCATTATACCTACATACCTATCATATTGAATCCATCCATCCTCCCTTCCTCCTTTTGATCTTGATAAAGACACAGGGGAAAAATGTTGAAGAATGCTTTGGATATCTCTTGGTATACATCATCCTTTCCAAACCAATCCTATCATCATCCTCTCATCATAAGTTTTGTCATGTAAAGTCCTAAGCATTACACTTAGAATGGGGCATGTTATTCCTATGCGACAATATTTGGAGATCACATCCTAGCTCCCTTATGATTTATTCATCCATTCCATCAACTATTGTCTATCCTTTTATCCATCCATTTATCATGAGTTTTCCATCCCATTTACTATTGCTTATCCTTTCATCCATCCATCTATCATGAGTCTTCCATCCTATTTACTATCACCCATCCTTTTATACATGTATCCAATCCCACCTTCATCCTTGCATCTCAACTTGGTTTTCGCTTGTCATTGGTATCTAGCACAAAGGCTATCCAAATTCTAATCCAATGCCATCCTAAAACATTTCAAAAAACACAAAAAAATTAAATATTCCCAAAAATATACAAAAATAAAAAATCTCAAAAATATAAAAAATTCAAATATCCACAAAATCCAAGCAATAAAACCAAATGCCAGTCATCTTTAATCCATACCAATCTAGCTAATCAATCAATCCAAATCATCCAATCACATCCTTTGGTTTTGATCCTAGCCTCGTTGTAAGCCAATCAAATCAAATCAATCAAATCAAATCAATCAAACATCATCAATCAATCATTAATGGGATATGTCGTTCCCACATCAATCAAATCATCAATGGGATATATCATTCCCACATCCTTGTGTTGCTCTAGGGATATATAGTTCCCCACAATTTCAACACTATCCTTATCAATTAAATCCTGGTGTTAATTCGCATGGCCAACAACACTAGCATCATCATCAATCAATCATCAATGGGATATATCATTCCCACATCCTTGTGTTGATCTAGGGATATATCATTCCCCACAATGTCAACATTATCCTTATCAATCAAATCCCGGTGTTGATTCGCATTACCAACAACACTATTATTATCATCATCATCATCATTATCAAATCAATCATTATCAATCAATCATTGGTTTACAGCTTGACATGGGCAATACCTTGTTTGTTTTTGAATCATTTGTGCATGCTTGCTTGCTTTCTTGTGTGTATTATCATTTTATCTTGCATTTGTATCAAATCCATATCTTTCTAGCTAATATTCGTATCTTGTGTATGTTGGAATAGCTTTTTGCATTATCCTTTGCATCTAAGGTCATATCATACCTTTTGTGCATTAGGACTTGTTGATGTATGTTTTTACACATAAGCAACATGAGATAAATTCACAATGAACTCAGTCTCTCTTGAAAAGTATAGAGAATTATATAAAGATAATTCTCAACTCCAAGGCTCCGGTTTTGTATATCTGCCATTTGTATCACTTATGTATTTTGTATTCGGACCATACCACTGTGGACCCCACCTAACACATACAATCTTTAACTTTTAATTACATCAAGTTTTGTATCTACTTTTTGTATCCCACAATGTATATGCAATGTATACATTCAAACATATAAACGCGGACTTAAAAGATGTATCGACTAACTTTAACCTTCTTTTTAATTCTGGCATTGTATCTTTGCATCTTTGTTTTTTGTATATCAAGTTTGCATAACACATACATACAAAAGTGTGGACCTTAGTTTATTATACACCATATTTAAATCACTGTCGGGTCTGCTTTTTTATATATCAATGTATACTACCCTTTGTATATTGGAAACCTTTATGATAATACTCCCATGGGTCCCGCCAACTTAAATCACTTTAAACCTTTTTTTTTAAATATGAAATTGCATCTGCGCTCAAATACAAACAAATATACATGCAGAAATACAATATACATTTGTTCAGATTTTAGCCTTTTCTATAACCACATTATTATTCTTTTTAGGTTTGGGCATGTATATTCCCTTTTGTATATCAAATGCATGGGCTCATACATACAATACATAATACAATTGTGGAATCCATCACCTATTCAATTTATTTCAGAACTCAATCGGGTTCGGGGTTGCATATTTAAGTTTAAATGTTCAAGATACAATATGCAAAAACAATAAAGACCACCTCTTTTTGTACCACAACACGACAACATTAGCATCTCATATACACGAAAATTTGTATATGAAATACAAATTTGACTTAACATTGCATTTTCATAAAAAACTGCCATATTTCACGAAATACAATGAATTAACAGTTGGTTCAAAAAACAACCCTAAATCATTTTTCATGCCGAACCTACTAGTAACCCCTATTTCTCCTTAATACTATGCATTTTAATTTTTTAGGTATTTCCAACATCTAGTACATTTTCCCTTTACCACCAAGCAAGACCAAGCCACAAGAAAGCAAAAGCAAACAGGGTCCTCATTTTGCTAGAGGCTAAAATGGGACATGTTGTGAACATCACAACAGGACTTTAATGCTCTAAGTTTACTTCCTCATATGTCTAGACAAGGTTGTATTATGTTCGGTGCCCAAGACACATCGTCACCCTGGTCCTTATACCTTGGTGCATAATGTCTAGTGCTATACCAAACTATATGGTTTCTCACTTCATGCAACATAATGCATCATTCATCTCTTTCATCCATCCCTTATGTTGCATCCTCCATCTCCTTATTCATCCTTTATAATTTCATTCATTTTGAGAGCCTACTCGTGTTCTTCCAACTTGCCTATCCTTTTGAGGGGGCATCATTCTATCCTTACATCATCATCTTATTCTCACATTAGCATCATATCCCTTCATCTATTCCTCCTTGTCACTCTTCCAAGTGGCTGGGGCATCCTTTTCCCTTCCATCCATACCTTATCTTCTTTGAAATGATGTTACTTCTCTTAGTCACAACACCATCTCAAAGAGGGGCAAAATGTAGACACCTAAAATCGAGAAACCACTCCAGAGGAACGAGTAAAAGGAAAGTTCCAAATGGCTCGTGGTAATGGTTCCAATCCCAATGGATCTAACCCCATTGATCCATTTAAAAATATTCAAACTCTTAAAGCAGATACACCTCCCCTTGTAAATTTTGATAATTTTGAGGATATAGAAAATACAAGAGGAATAGATGCTATGCGAGCCTAGATAACTAATTATTTATCCACTAATGCTAATGCTAATGAATCTCAAGTGATCAAGCAGGCTCTTAATGCTAGGACAGGTGTTGCACGAAGTGTCTGGGACAGATTAGACGACACTTTCAGAGACAACCTAATAGGCAGGGGTATAGATCAAGTATGTGCTCAGTTGACACGTCTGTTCGTAGGAAGAACAGATACCAGAGAAAAGTTGGCCTACAACAAGTTCATAAAAGGTAAATGCAAAGATCTCAAATATTTCAAAAAATATTGTGAGGTTCAATATCAGAATTTCTATCAGTCAGGCTGTGAACAAAATTATGATTTTATGTTCACAACTTTTCTTAAAAGTTTTGGAAGTGTGATAGGAGAATTCTATCACAAGAAAGTTCTAGAAAATCTGGTAACAGAAAATATAGAAATGAAAGAGCTAACCTTTCCTCAGTTAGTTCAATTCCTTACACAGATCAATGAAGAAATCTATGAAGAAGGAAAAGCAAAGAAGGAGATAAAGAAGGTACAACCTTTACTATCCTCTTCTGTATGCTACCAGATAATGCCTTCAAATCAGTTCCCAGAAAAGGGAAAATCTTCTTGTTATAATTGTGATAAGCCAGAAAAATCCTACAAGAAGAAGAAGAAGAAATTCAGTAAGTATCCCAAGAAGAAAGGATATTTTAGAAAAAGGGATAAGAAAAGAAAAGGTTCCAAGAAATGGAAACCTACCTGCTACATTTGCAATGGTGAACACTTTGCAAATAAGTGCCTGGACAGACACAAGAAAAAGGGAAAAGGAAAAGTCAACGCTGCAAGAGAAGCAGGAGTAGAAGATGATGAATTTGAATTCATCAACGACTACCCATTAGACTCAGATGATATTATTCTATCCAGTACTGAAACAGAATCAGAATCAAAATCTGAAGAATATACATCAGCTCCAGAACAAGCTCAAGTAAATATGATGACAGAGCAAGTTCAATCTTCTGATGAAGATTCGGAAGTCTCCTTCTTTTGTAGAATGCTAAGAAGGGACACCCATGCCGAGTTGGACAAAGTAATTGAAGAAATTGTCCAAACTGAATCCCTACTCCAAGCAATGGATATGGGACAAGAAATGTGGAGAAAGTTGACCAACAAGTTGGAACAACTTAAAGCAAGAAAATATTTCCTGCTTCAAAAGGAAGAAAGGCCTCCTAAGCTCCTAGTTTGGAGATCTCGTATTCTCCAATATGGTTTATCTATATCCCAAGCTGAGATTCTAGAACAACACGGATATAAGCCATTACAAAGAAGGGAACCTTGGCCTCCAGGCTCCCCTGTTCAAAGACCTTTAGGTCTATTTGATCAAAGCTCTATTAATGACGCTCCTGCACCAGCAAGCATGGCTAGAAGAATATGGAGAAGAACCCACAAAGCCTTTCTTGAAAAGGTGATTATTCAAGCTCAGGCAGAAATTTCAGAAATAAATGATGAAGAGAATTTTTATCTCACAGAAGAAATGGAAAAATCCCCTAAACTTGATAAGTTCATCAACCAGTTTAATTCAGCGGGACCTACACAGTTGCCTCTACAAGGATTTATAAGGGAAGAACAACTGTATTATGAAGAGAAGCCCTACAGTCCTCTCATCCATCAAGTTGTTGAAGAACAAGAAGAACCTAGGGTCACTTTTGAAGAAGGTTCTAGCAATCGACAGATGAAAGCCTACAAGCGTACCAAGAAAACTACCGCATGTCCAAGTGTAATCCTAACAATACACTTTCCAGGTATAATGGCTTATCCTTTGGCATTCCTGATTGATACACGAGCAGATCTAAATATTGCTAGGTATAATGCATTTCCTAGAGATGCCTGGATAGAAGGAACCACAAGCATCACCTTTGGTAATTCTAAAAAAGGTGACAGTTCTACAATTTGTGAAGTTCCTATTCAAATTGGCTTTGATGGTTTTATGGATACACTGACATTTGTCCAATATGAGGTAGATGGATATGATGGTGTAATTGGAAGCAAAGCAATTCAACAATGGGAACCATTCACCATTGATTCTAATTTTATTATAATTCAGAATAGGTATCAGCTTCCACGGCTTTATCAAGATCTAACTTATACAACTAAGTTAGAAGAGAAAAAGAAAAAGAAACCAGTTAATGCAGTTTGGCTAGCCAAATAAATGGATGCAGGTCAAGAATCTCTCACTAAGATTAAGAATGCCTTTGCTGCCACAGTTCTTACAAAAGATTTGAAAAAGCAACAAAGGAACCTGACATGTGATCTTCCTCTCAAATGAGATCCTCAAGGTAATGAGCTTGTACCAAAAGCCAAAGCCAATTACTTTTTAATGAGTTCATCTGAAGCATTAACTTGTAGAATATAAGTTGTAGAGCTAGAAAAATTAGGCATCATTCAAACTTCTGAGTCACCATTCTCATGTCATGCAATGTATGTTCCAAAAGTTGATGAGAATGGAAAGGAATTACCTGAGAAACGGCTAGTTGTAAATTATAAGCCATTAAATGATTGTCTTGTTGACAATAGACATCCTCTTCCTAGTAAGGATCATATTTGGCACACCATTCAAGGCAGCCATGTTTATTCCAAATTTGATCTCATAAAAGGGTTTTGACAAATTGGTCTCAAAAGTGGTGACTTTTACAAAACAACATTTTCAGTTCCACAAGGCCTCTATGAATGGACTGTCCTTCCATTCGGTATAAAAACTGCTCCTTCCATTTTTCAATAAAAAATGGATATTATATTCCGGCCTTATGCCAAGTTTATCCAACCCTATATTGATGACATCCTTGTCTTCAGCCAGGATATGCCTCAACATCTAAATCATCTTCACCAATTCCTCTCTATTTGCCAACATCATGGGCTTGCTGTCAATCCCACAAAGTCTTACTTTGCCCAAAATCACATTGTTTTTATTGGCATCAAGCTTCTTCCGGGGGGGGAGAATGGAGGCACAACCTCACATCCTGAACAAAATTTTCAATCATGCTGTTACTAATGTTAAAGAATTACAACGCTTTTTAGGTCTTGTAAATTATATTGCAGGATTTTATTACAAGCTTGCTGAAGATAGAATTGAACTCAATAAGCTTCTGGGAAAGAAGCCACCACCATGGACGACCAAGCATGACAGTTTGATCTGAAGAATCAAACAGAAATGCTCCCAGCTTCCACCTCTCAAATTGCCAGGTAATGGTTTCAAAATTGTGGAAACTGATGCTAGTGAAGGTGCATGGGCTGGTGTTCTCCTTGAACAAAAAACAACATCTCACAACCCCAAAGACAAAGGTGAGATTGTTAGGTATATCTCTGGTAGCTTCAAGAACAGTGAAATAGACTACCACAGTACTCATAAAGAAATCCTTGTTGTTGTCAATACTTTCCAAGCATTTCAAATGTTTATTGTTGACAAGCGATTTCTTTTGAAAAGTGATCTGCAAAATCTGCGTGGATTCTTCAGAAAAGAATCAAAAAATAAAGTTGTCAGAGGAAGACTCCTTAGGTGGGCACAGTTATTAAGTACTTGTGAATTTGATTTCATTCACCTTCCTGGAGTTGAAAATATTTTTGCAGATTTCATGTCTCGAGAAGGACACACTTCAGAACCTGTTCTTTTTGAAGAAAAGCAAAACCCATTTGGTATTGTTCAGATAATCTGAATAAGGGAACATCGCTGGTATGAGGAAAGTTGCCGAGAATGGAGTACAAATCCATTCCAAAGAAGAAATCTCCATAATTTCCAAATGGCTAATGATTTTCTTTATGATCATTTTAAGATGTTAGTAGCCAAACAACAGCTAACATATTCAGGATTATGGACTAACATACCATTCTTTCAGTTCTCAGCTGAAGTAGAACCTATTGATCCTGATGCCGGTCATATACTCCAAAATTGGTGTGGAGACTTTGTCCTTCCTGTCTCTTTTCTCAATCCACCAGTAGAAAGACCAGATCAATGGCTAAATGAGGAACACGGAAAGAATTTAATCAGGGATCTATTTCAAGGACCTTATCCACCTGCGGATAATATGGAGTTTAATGGGACATCATCCTATACGGGATGTACTTTTAAACTCACATTTAATTCCCTTGATGAAAACCTAATCAGCAGGCATCTTTGTCAAGTCTATGGACCTGCTGGATCTTCTTCCGTATTTGAACATTGGAATGTTCCTAATAGACTAAGGTTCCTTCACTCCAAGAAAATGCCAATCTGGATTCATACCAAGACCTATCCGCCTGCTTTACACAACAACCCTTCCATGAGAACAGAAAGGGTGTTTAACTACAACCAACCTGGTCCATCTATGACTCTGTTACCGCGCACTCAGAGCGCAAGATTCCAACCCGCTAAGGGTTTTGAAGATTTGTTTAAAATCCCATCTATCGCTAAACCTAGCAGCTCCAAATCTCTAGCCGCTAGAAGTTCTTGCTCCCATAAACTATATTCTGAGTTAGACAATGGGATGTACAAGTGTGAAGACTGCTCTTTTATTTTTAACCCTCCTAGAACTGGCCATTTCCGTATGTTTTCAGCCAAGCAAGTTACAATACCTGAATAGGACATTAAAGAAGTCCATGAGAAAGTCATAGCCACTCTTGTAGGTCCTTGCATTGCACTCGATGCTATTCCACCATTCAGAGATTTTATGCTCTATGACACCACCGATAAATTTTAAGCTGATTTCTGGCCTCTTCATTTATTTCCTATAGCTAACAGTATTCAAGGATCTAGCCAAAGCAAATTGCTTAACTGGACTAATATGTGCCTTAGGAAATCCATGCTCCTTGCTGAGGATAAAAAGATCTGGCAATAGATCGAAGCAGTCAAGGCTGAAAAAGCCCGTCTCAGTGCTCAAGAGAATTTCCATTCTCTTATCTCCACTCTTGAACGCTTGGAAAAGCGTCTCACTGATCAGTGGATGGCCTTTGTTAACAAAGACCTCTAGGAACTCAAAGCCCAGTATAATGAGTTCAAAAGTCAAGCGGAAACATGGTGGGTCGCTCAGCAGCGGTCTTTAGAGCAACAGAGAGAACTTCTACAAAAAGTCAGAAGTGAAGTAAAATTAGATTGTGATGTGCTTTCTTCACAAATGAGCCATTTGGAACTTTCCTTTTGCTTGTTCCTCTGGAGTGGTTTCTCTTAGATTCCCTGTGGAGGGATCAAAAATCTTTTCAATTACAGGCTTTTTTATCTCAGTGACCAACTTTGGTTCTTCATATTGAGCCTGTAAATATCCCTTTGCATTGGAAGGGAAATTCATTGTTTTCACAGTTTGCTGTTGCTTAATACTATGTACCACTGACTGAATAGTTGTGGATTCTTGATGTAGTTCAGACTGAATATCGGCAGATTCTTGTTTTATGGAATCGCCTATTAATAGTTGCGACTGTGCTATAGAATGGACTTCCTGATATATTTCTTCTATTCTTTGTCCATTATGCTTTGTATGATTATTTTCTATATTCATTTGTGAAGAAAGCACATCACAATCTAATTTTACTTCACTTCTAACTTTTTGCAGAAGTTCTCTCTGTTGCTCTAAAGACCGCTACTTTTGAACTCATTATACTGGGATTTGAGTTCCTAGAGGTCTTTGTTAACAGAGGCCATCCACTGATTAGTGAGACGCTTTTCCAAGCATTCAAGAGTGGAGATAAGAGAATGGAAATTCTCTTGAGCACTGAGATGGGCTTTTTCAGCCTTGACTACTTCGATCTGTTGCCAGATCTTTTTATCCTTAGCAAGGAGCATGGATTTCCTAAGGCACATATTAGTCCAGTTAAGCAATTTGCTTTGGCTAGATCCTTGAATACTGTCAGCTATAGGAAATAAATGAAGAGGCCAGAAATCAGCTTGAAATTTACTGGTGGTGTCATAGAGCATAAAATCTCTGAATGGTGGAATAGCACTGGGTGCAATGCAAGGACCTGTAGGAGTGGCTATGACTTTCTCATGGACTTCTTTAATGTCCTGTTCAGGTATTGTAACTTGCTTGGCTGAAAACATACGAAAATGGCCAGTTCTAGGAGGGTTAAAAACAAAAGAGCAGTCTTCACACTTGTACATCCCATTGTCTAACTCAGAATATAGTTTATGGGAGCAAGAACTTCTAGCGGCTAGAGCTTTGGAGCTGCTACCTTGAGGATCTTGTTTGAGAGGGAGATCACATGTCAGGTTCCTTTGTTGCTTTTTCAAATCTTTTGTAAGAACTGTGGCAGCAAAGGCATTCTTAATCTCAGTGAGAGATTCTTGACCTGCATCCATTTGTTTGGCTAGCCAAACTGGTTTCTTTTTCTTTTTCTCTTCTAACTTAGTTGTATAAGTTAGATCTTGATAAAGCCGTGGAAGTTGATACCTATTCTGAATTATAATAAAATCAGAATCAATGGTGAATGGTTCCCATTGTTGAATTGCTTTGCTTCCAATTACACCATCATATCCATCTACCTCATATTGGACAAATGTCAGTGTATCCATAAAACCATCAAAGCCAATTTGAATAGGAACTTCACAAATTGTAGAACTGTCACCTTTTTCAGAATTACCAAAGGTGATGCTTGTGGTTCCTTCTATCCAGGCATCTCTAGGAAATGCATTATACCTTGCAATATTTAGATCTGCTCCTGTATCAATCAGGAATGCCAAAGGATAAGCCATTATACCTGGAAAGTGTATTATTAGGATTACACCTGGACATGCAGTAGTTTTCTTGGTACGCTTGTAGGTTTTCACAAGCATCACCTTTGGTAATTCTGAAAAAGGTGACAGTTCTGCAATTTGTGAAGTTCCTATTCAAATTGGCTTTGATGGTTTTATGGATACACTGACATTTGTCCAATATGAGGTAGATGGATATGATGGTGTAATTGGACCTTGTTGATACCATCTTGAGACACCTTATGACATGTTTTGTCCTAGGACCTTATATAACCCCTTTTATCACCTAACTAGTTAAATAAATCATATTTATTTAACTAATCCCTTCTTATCCCATTTTAATCCCATTTATCCTCTCATAGCCAATTAATTAAATAAATTATTTATTTAATTAATTTCCACTTTTCCTCTCTCATCCAAATTAATTAAATAAATTAAAGATTGATTTAATTATTTTTTTCCAAGTCATCCCTCTCCAAAAAATTAAATAATCTTATTATTTAATTCTTTATTTGTCTCTATCCTCACATGACTAGAAGCTTCTAGAAATCCTTATCACAAGGAAGCCTCTTGATTTTGTTCCTCTCATTCAACCCTCATGAGACACTTGTCACATGACTACAACTCTATGTCTCACTTAACCCTAGCCATCCATCACTAATCTAATCTAAGCCATCCATTTCTATTCCTCATCTCCTATAAATCAAGCCTCACCCAAGCCATTTAGAGATACATCTTCATACAACATCATGTTGTTGAAATCATTCTAGATCTTCATATCAATCATCTTCATACTAGTGTTATGTTTCAGAAATCATGTGCAACCAACATCTCATTCTATCCATCAAATATCATAGACAACAAAGCTAGTAGATTAGGGTGCATCTACTCCGTTCTATCAAAGTGTGAGGACTTGGTTTGAAGGTGAAGGTATTGGGTATTTGTCATTTATCTTCTTATTACCTTTGATCCATTTTTCTGCATACACTAGGTTTAAAATATTTTAAATCATTACATTTATATTATGCTTTACACTTGCATTTGATTTTCATTTGATTATAATATTTGATTCACTTTGCTTTATCGATGAAACTGCTCTATCATGAATCTTGGAATTATTCTATCTTTTCCCTTCTTCCATTAGAGGAGCTTCTTTCTATCGGCAAACTTTAAAGTTCGTAAACTTCCAACTTTGCTGACTCCTTCACCTAGCCCATTTTTTGTCTTGTTTTGCTCTTTTTCTCTTTGTCTTTCACTTTATTGGTGATTCTTCCCTTTCGTGAACTATCCTTTCATCTTTCTATCTTCTTTTTTTTCCTCTTTATTCCTATCTCCCTTTGTCGGTGAACCATACGGTTTGCGAACCATTTCCATTTGCGACAAAGGCGTGTATTTCTTATTTCCTTGTCATTTCCTTGCTTTTCTCTTCTCTTCATTGGTGTTTCACCCTATCAACAATCTTTATCATCGGCAAACCTTGTGGTTCACGAACTCACCTTTTTGTCGATGAAGACACTCCTTTTCTTTTTCTTTCCTTCCTACCTTAGAAAATTTTTCGCATCCTTGTCGCTGATCTGGGTTGTCGATGAACTTGAAGGTTCACGAACTAACAAGTTTGCCAACAAGACTTCATATCCTTTCACTTTCTGCCTCATCGACAAATTAGCCAAATAGAGAACCTGAGGAACCGAAATCGGCGGTTCGCAAACCAGCCGATTCACTGACAAAGATCAACATTTAAAGAAAATTTTAAAGGAAGGGAAACACAATGACTTGAGGGGATTTTTACTTAGAATTTTTTCAATGGAACCCATGGAAATTAGTCTCAGATTGGGTATAAGTGATGGGTAAAACAAAAAAGACACAAACTAGGATTTTTGGTGGTTTTGGGGCAAAATAATGCAAGTTGGGGACTGGGTTTTTTCAGATGCCAACAGTTAGTTCAGTCCCACTAGGTGCAAAATGCAAAATTTCACTTCTAAAACCTTTTCACTTGACTAAGTTGAACTCACCTATTGTGCCTTGCACACACGCCTCATAGTTTTTTGGGAAAAATAGCTCTCCCCCCTCTTTTTCTTTGTATCATTTTTCTTGTCTCTAGCCCATCTCAACTTTTCTTCTTTTCTTGCAAGCTTCATGTCCTTATTGATCAACTTTATGTGAGTATGAAGTTTGTGATTGCTTGAAATGATTTTTGATGCACGTGGATGCTCTTGAGGTCCTAGTTGCCTAAGTTGTGAAATGCCTAAGTGAGGACTATATGAGAATGGTACAATATTATTGAAGGTCCTACAACCATTATGGAAACTATATACATAGTGAGGGGGCTTATTACAGTCTAAGATGGTCAAAGAGTGCCCTTGACTACATTAGGACAACCAAACCTAGAAGTATCATAATTGTCATTAAACTAATCTCAGTCATCTAGGGTATTGAAAGGTATACAATCCATCAAGGTAACTACCATCATCTAGTAACAAAGGACAATTAGGAAAATCGTTGTTCACTAAAACTATCCAAAATAATCCTAAAATTATCCAACTTGTTGCCATGAATATTTTATGCCATCAGACCTTTGACATACCTATTAGAGACTTAAAACTTAATGACAAACATTTTATAAGCCTTCATGAAACCTTATCAATATTCAAACCATAAAAAATGCATTGAAAATAGCTTGGAAAGATGCTAGAAACACTTTGGTAACATATTGACAACATTTTGGAAACATGTTGCAACTTACTAGAAACATGCAAATGGATACTTAAACTAAAATGGGATTGATTGAGTAGTCAAATACACATCCTAAGAAGGATAAATCAGGCGGTGTTACCTTTGGCACACTTGATTTCATGAAAAATAACAAAAACATGTATGGAAACATGAAAAGTTGTCACCTAGTCTTGGAAACATGTGACTGAAACTCTATTATTTTCTGATTTTTGGATATGAATGCTTATTGTAATCATGATTATTAAATGAAAAGGATGATTTTATAAATGATTTGATACTGGTTTTCTCTTGTGTAGGTGAAAAAAGGTGAAATGAAGGCATGGAGGTATAAAACAAAGTGGAAACAAAACTAACTATTGTACCTACACATGCATGGATAGTAATGGTCAATCATGATAGAAAAAAGGTGTTGAAACTAAAAATAGATGAATAAATGGAGATTTTATCTAATTTACAAGCCTCATATGTTGTCACTACACCATTTTGGAGGTCTTGGTTGGTTGGATTAGAAAGAGGAAACCATGGAAAGACTTTGAAAATATTTGAGTGATGGAAGAAATGGAATATATGATGTAGACTAATGGTTGTACCAATGACTCCTAACTCAAGATCAACCTTGTTACAACATCATATTATTGTTAACTCTTAGGGCTCTTAAGAGATCGTCTCAACCAATGTAGCAGATGAGGATCAATATTCTTGGACACTAAAAAGATACCTCCAATAGAATTCACCCATCCACTTAGATGTGTTGGCATGCTATTGGTTTGGTCCCATAAGGTGCAGAATGCAAAATTTCACTCTTAACACCTTTTCATTGAATGAAACTGAAGCATTTTGAAACATTGTGTTCCTCACCACCGTATGCAAATGAATTCAAGTTAGAAAAAAGTGAGGTAGGTATTTGTAGGTGGACCCAATATCAAATTGTACATGGAAACGAGACATTCCTAGGTGCCGTAATTTGAGAGAACACTCGGTCCAAAGTTTGGCACCCTTTTAGTCTTAGAGCTCTTAAGGGATTATCTCAATCTAATATATCCTGAAAGGATTGGGATGCTTGGCCACAAAAAAAGAGACCTCCACTAGCATTCACTGTCCCACCCTGATGTGTTGGTGCCATCGATCCAATCCTAAGGTGGTGTGGAATGTAAAATTTCATTCCTATCACCCTTTCACTGAATGAAATTAAAGCATTTTGCAAGATTATGTTTGTTGCCACCACATGCTAATGAATTCAAGTTAGCAAAAACTCAAGTAGGTATTTATAGGTGGACCTAATATCTAAATATACATGCAAATGAGACATACCTAGGTGCCATGATTTAATAGAATAGTCAGTCCAAAGTTTGACATCTTTTTCATGTTAGGGCTCTTAAGAGACTTTCTAAGTCCAATGTAGCCTAGAAGGATCAAGACTCTTGGCCACTAAATAGATATCTCCACTAGCATTCACCTGCCCACCCCAATGTATTAGCACCATTAGTTTGGTCCCATGTGCAGAATGCAAAATTTCACTCCTAGCACCCTTTCATTGATGAAACTAAAGCATTTTGCAACATTCCTTTTGTTGCCACCATAGACAAATAAATTCAAGTTAGAAAAAATTGAGGTAGGTATTTGTAGGTGTACCTGACATACACCTATGCATGCAAACTAGACATTCTTAGGTATCATGGTTTGAGAGAATAGTCGGTCCAAATTTTGACACCTTTTTGGTATTAGGGCTCTTAAGAGACTCTCTCAGTCCAATGTAGCCTAGAAGGATCAAGATGCTTGGCCACCAAAAAGAGACCTCCGCTAGCATTCATTCACCCACCCTAAGTGTTGGTGCTGTCAGTTTGGTCCTAGGAGGTGCAAAATATAAAATTTCACTCCTAGCAAACATATAAAAGGTGAAACGAGAATAAGAAAAAACATGGTAAATGTATAGAAGGTGAAATGAAGATATGCAAATCATGTCAAATCTCTCTCTCTCTCTCTCTCTCTCTCTAACTAGACATATAATGTCAAACATATAGAAGGTGAAATGAAGGTAAGAAAATAATTTCAAATATATAGAAGGTGCAATGAGGATATGCTAGACCCATAGAAGGTGAAATGAGGATATGCTAGACCTATAGAAGGTGAACGAAGATAAGTAAATCATGTCAAACATGTAAAAGGTGAAATGAGGATAAGTAAATCATGTCAAATTTGTAGAAGGTGAAATGAGGATATGTAAAGCATGGAAACCATATAGAAGGTGAAATGAGGATAAGCAAATCATGCCAAACATATTTCTTTCTCTCTCCCTCTCTCCCTAACTAAACATATAATGTCAAACATATAGAAGGTGAAATGAAGTTAAGAAACTAATGTCAAATATACAAAAGGTGAAATGAGGATATGCTAGATCTATAGAAGGTAAAATGAGGATAACTAAATCATTTCAAACATGTAGAAGGTGAAATGAGTATGAGAAAAACATGGAAAACATATATAAGGTCAAATAGGAATAAGAAAAACATGGTAAATATATAGAGGGTGAAATGAGGATATGAAAAACATGGAAACCATATAGAAGGTGAAACAAGGATAAGCAAATCATGCCAAACACTTATAATGTGGAATGAAGTTAAGAAAGGTATGGAAACCATATAGAAGATGAAATGATGATAAGAAAAGTATTACAAACATACAGAAGTGGAAACAAGGATATGTTAGACATATAGAAGGTAAAATAAGGATAAGAAAATTATGTCAAACATATGTAGAAGGTGAAATGAAGGTAAGTAAATCATGTAAAACATATAGAAGGTGAAATGAGGATATGTTAGACCTATAGAAAGTGAAACGAGGATAAGAAAATAATGTCAAACATATAGAAGGTGAAATGAGGATGAGAAAAACATGGCAAATATATTGAAGGTGAGATGAGAATGAGAAAATCATCATAAATGTATAGAAGGTGAAATGAGGATAAGCAAATCATGCCAAATATCTCTCTCTCTCTCTAACTAAACATTTGAAGTTAACCATAAACATGTGAAATTGAAACTATAAACCTTGAAAAATGGACCTTACCATTTAACCCTAGAAATAAACAACTAAACTACAATGATGCATTATTGGTAGCTATTTTGAAAATTATGAGTTTGGTGTTAGTTTTTAAATATTTTCTTCACTTCAAGAATATAAAATTCCTACTAACAGTACCAACCATGAGAAGGTGGAAGCTTGTTTGACACCACTAACCTACATTAATAGCACTACTAGAAATAAATAAATAAAATAAAAGAAAAATGTACTCAAATCATAAAACTTAAGAAGTACTTAACATACCTTCATATCATGTTCCACCAATCCAATCCAATGAACCATGCATATCCACACTACTCTTTATGGTGTCGAGTATTGCTTCATGGTCAAACTCAAAAAATTTTCACAAGTTCTTATACAACAATCTACCACATATTTGATCGATTGAACATTCAATGCCCAAACAAGGTTAGAATAATGAAGAATTTTCCTATGTGTTTCAAAGTCTTTCAACAACCACACATCAAACTTATTCATTGGGTACCTTCTAAGCCATGTTCCAGTAACAAACACCAATCCTATAGGATACTCAATTTCTTCTCCATCTATGATAGGGGTTGTCAATTTCTTTTTTTCCTCAACACAATGACACAAATAATAATCCATTCCTTCATCATTATCTTCATCTCTAATAACTAAACAAACCCTTGCATTAAATTGTACAAAAAATATTAATTCAATAAATGATACAAAAATACTACATCATAATCTAAAATACTACTTTTCATTAAGTAATGAATCTATAATACCTGGTTGAACTAGATTTAAAATATGGTCAAATTCAACTGATGTTTACATCACCATGAGTTGTAGTGCTCCTAGAAGTCAATACATCGCTAGTGGGCTTAATTTTTATATGAGGAACAAAAGCATGCCATCCACCTCATACAAATGGTCTATGAAGCTGCATTTGAGCTTCTAAAAGAGTGGAACTCACTCGATCCTATCACTGTACAATAATCTTCATATTTTGCAATGTTAGCTTCTTCTATTAAGCAAAAAAATACAAACTATAGACTTACCTTCATTACCTGGACCCATTCTAGAGTTACATCATTTGATGATAGATGTTGCATTTGTCAACTTCACACTATCTTTGTACTTCAACTCTTCTTGTACTAAGGCTCTTTTAATACATGCTCCTACACCTTCATGCTCCCCTTTTTCATGCTCATCCTTAGAGAAATTCCATATATACTGAACACCATTCATCATATGCATCCATTTATGAGTTCTTGAATTGTGATGTATAATTATAGACCATATGATATACTGACCAAACATGATGTTCCTACTACTCAAATTACCATAGAACATCTAAAAGCAACCTTGCACAAAATCTGTAGAATGTGTATGAGCATCAGTAATATAAAAATGGCACCCCTTAAAGATCTTTCTATCTTCCTCAAAATGATGCCCCCTAAATATCTTTTTATCTTCATCTATGTTTTCCCAGCGTCGGGTGCACGAATGAATGTTATATGCACAAATATAGGAACTTGAGTGGAGTTGTAGTACTATGATTGAACCTCATTCTGTTGTTTTAGTGAATAATTCTCTACAAAGTCTACAATTGATATGATTGTATGAAGAGGAAATGTGTCCTTGCATAACTTGTATTGGGAGTCCAACCATCGAGCTCTATGTGTTTTACTTGTATACTCATACACTATCTTTTCCCAAAAAATAAGCATAAATTTAGATACTAGTATTTTCACTTACACATTCATACTTCTTTGCTTATTTACCATCTTTTAGAGGTATGCCATTGACTTATATTTTTTTAAAGCTACTAGTTCATTTCCAATCACATGTGTATTCTCCACGTGTACACAATTTCTCAAACGTTACAAACCATCACAACTATCACATGTTCCATCCAAACATGATTTCTTATAAAATAATCGTCCATCTACTTTTTCACAAAAATGCTTGAAATGAAATCTCTTGCTGATTTAGTGGAGATTCTATCATACACTCTTGCAAAATATCATTAGTATGCACGTGCGTGCGTGCACACACACACACACACACACACACACACACACACACACACACACATGTATAAACAACATAATGCATAGAAAAATCAACGTGGACTCTACAACAAGAAGTTGTGCATGTGTGATTTATTTTGATAAAAAGTTTTTCCATTTCAAAATACCTTTGAATAATTTTTATTTGAGGAAAATCTCTACAAATTTAGAGAAAAATTATGTTTGAGTCATATCTAAAAAATACTTTGGATGTGGCTCATAGTTTTGACAACCAATTCTCCTTTTTACAACATCAGTTTGATTAGGGGACACTCTTGGGTTATTTTTTCAAAAAAAATCATTTAGGGATTTTAAGGCTTCAACTATGACTTTATCTTTCCATGGGAGTCTACCAGAGAATACCCATTATTCATTGCTATTCGGGTCCTCAACTCTTTCATGCCTCCCAACAACTTTCATTAGTGTTTTTCTATTTATTTTTAGTGCTTGACTTGTTTTCCTTATCAAGAGAGATTTCTTTGTTTTTACTTACTATAGTTGATGTAATGACATGTCATGTAGCATTACTATCTTTGGTGTTTGAGGTTGAACCCATGCTTTGATATGCATTGATTAGATTTTTTACAATAGATTTTTCACTATTAGTATTTGGTGTTCTTAGACCAAGAATCTTCATGATGAGTCTAAACTTAATATTTTTCATCATTTCAACAAAAAATTGATGTCTTCTAGTTTCACTTAAGTTTTCAAAACATATTTTCCATATTTTATTAACATTTCTTCTACAAGTGCGTTGGGAAATTTTGTTAGGCATTGATTTTAGAATGTTCTCATTAATTTCAATTAAAAACTTAGGTCTTTTATGCAAAATTCTAGGAAGTGAACTCTCAATGCCAAACTTGATTCTTTAGATAAATTTTTCTCATTAAACAATTGATCAATTGGTGTAACATCTATATTTAGATTTAAAATTGCATCATCATTTTCAATTGGTGATTGAGGATTTTCTACAATATCAAATTAAGATGGCAAAGATGATGTACCTTCAACTCCTGCATTAATTTCTTACTTGCACAAAGTTTTTACATTCGTTCCCTTTGTTTCTCCAAATCCTTCTTAAGTTCTTGCATGGATCATGATCTAATTCAATTGGAAAAGATGGTATATCTTCATCTATGGAGTTCAATTTTTTATTTTCATGAAGTTGTCTCATTTGTTCTCTTTTCTTCACATTCTCAACTTCACACTCCACCAATGTTTAATTTTTTAGTCATTTCCTTGGTATGATGTTGAATTCTATATCAATCTAATTCAATTGGTCAAAAAACATAAACAATGATTGATAATTTATCAAATTTAAATACAAAATATGTAATTAGAATATTGTTTGTCAATGTAAGATAAAAAATTAGTTAGTTTTATCAAACAATTATTTCAAATCCTCAAAACATGAAAACAATGATTCATAATATCAAATTTGATTTAAAAACATATAATTAGAATCTTCTATGTCGATACAAGAACAAAAATAAAATAATTTTGTCAACTAATGATTGTAGATCCTCAAAAGCATAAAAAATTTGTTTGCATGTCGTAGAAAGCATAGCGTAGAGGAAGAAACAAAGCATGTGAGTCCAAAATCACATGTTTTGCCTTTTTGCAAATCGTTGCTCACCTTTTTAGGCAATTAAAAATGTGAGAACGTTGTAACACATTCATGTTTGTTACTGCATTGGGAACTTCCAACTCTAAGGGTTGGACCTACCTTTTAGATGCCCAAAGATGTGTTTTCAAGAAAACATAGGAAAATAACTAAATCTCAAGTGTGCTCTCCATCAGGTTTACATGTTTTTCAATGTTAATATGAAAAAATGTCAGGATGAATTCAATTTTTTATTATCTTTCTAACCATATAATTTTTTCTAAAATATTAAAACTTTAAGTTTCATCTTCAATTTCTTTTGTTAGTGTTTTTTTTTTTGCCAAAAATCTATGTATAATATGTTTGGTGTCATTTTTTTTTATCTATTCATCCAAATTTGAAACAAATTATATTTTAAAATTCTAGACTCTATTCTATACACATTAAAAAAATGAGTCAATTAATTTTCAAAAAATTTAGGAGGGAGCACACTCAAATTTTCGTTTATTAGGATGTGTCCACTTTGAAAATTCATAAAAAATCATATATTCATTTAAAAAATTAGTAAAAAAATCATGCATAAACTATGTGATGTTAGCTAATTTTCCACTAAAGTAATTTGTGAAATACTTAAAAAGTCAACATTTTAGGGGGAACACACTAGACACTGTTATATTTTTCTGACAAAAATAGGACTTTGTGTGCCCCCCCCCCTATTTAAACCTCTTAATCTCCACCATTTTTAAAAAAATAGTAATTTAGAAACTAGATTCTAAGGACTATGAATTTTGTTCTTGACACATCTTCAAATTTTAAGCATGTATATCTTCAGTTTTGCATCCAAGATTAGTTTTGATTGATTTTAAAAAAGTCATTTTTGACCTCTTTTGGTCCCCCATTTCCATACACATACCCTATAAGTGCTTTAAAATTTTACCCCAACTATGGAAAACTTTTATTTTCAAGAAAAAAGTTGCCACTTTTTAGCCAAAAATTGGACCCATTATCTTGCACTTACACGTGTTCCATTTAGGTGCCACTCTCACTTCCATTTGGCAAGGTACAACAATCACTTTGAGGGTAGTGGTGTTATTTTTGGCCTTTCCATTTGGCTTGAAAAGAATGTGGTCGCTTCTAGGAGTGACCCTAAAAATTGTTGCATTTGGGTCATTGTCCTCCTTCATGGCACCTTATAGCTTCGTCTATGCTCCCAACACACCTCTAGAAAGGACCGATGCACCTTAACCTCCCTAACATGGATTCAATGTTGAGGGGTGACTTCAACATGGTTGAACACCCCATCAATCACAATTGGGATAACCCTTCCAGCTTAACTCAGTTAGATTTTGATGCCTGAACCTTAACCTAAAATTCATTGGGTGTGTATGATCCACTTTTGGGTAAAAAAACGTTCACATGTCCCATTGGTATACGTGGACCAATTATCATGAAGGTTTCTCAAGGAAGATGAGCCACCTAGATAGATTCTATATCTCCCCCCAACTATTATATTTTGCTATCACAATTAGGTCCTGTGGTTCATCTTAACATTGTAGCCACTCTTTCTAGCCACTCCCTCATCTTGCCCACCCTTTCTCTCATTGAATCCTCCACTCTCCCCAATAATCTCCCCTTCAAACTTAATGTGACTCACTTGCAATAACAAGACTACATTGATGCTCTTTTAGCTACTTGGAATACTAAGCCTAAACCTCAACAAGACGGATGGATCAACTGGTGGGAGAAAACTATTACATGTTGTACCCTTTTTCTTCATGACTATAGGTAGAGAGATGTTGCCAAACAATGTAGACTTGAAAAGTCTCTCAATGGATAGCTTGTGCATGGTTGATCTCTTCTGGTAGCCAATCCCCACAACTTATTAATGCAATAATATGTCGCTCATGTATTGAATATTTGTTTTAGAAATTAGTTGTTTACAAAGGCAAAGGTGCATAGGTGTGCTCAAATGGATCAAAGATGGAGATTGAGGCTCAAAAATCATAAAATTTACTTTGTTTGCTTTAGGTTTCTAAGTGACTATGCAACGATAAGTTTATTATAATAACAATAAAATTTTAAAAATATATAAGTTTATAAAATGCATCTCTTTAGAGCATTTTTATAATTATTATAATTGTTAATTATAATGCCCATATAACATTTTTTATTTTTTTAATATTTTAGCTTTATATATTATCACATATTTTTTACTTCTTTATGTATATATTTATAATTTTATATTATAAATTTATATATATTATATATTATAATATTATAATATTTTAACTTTATATATTATAATATTTATTCAAAAAAATGTGGCAGTGCTTCAGTTATAAAAAGCCATGGGTTTTTGCCATTAAATATTTGTAGTTTTTTCCATGTTTTTATGAGTATTTTAGCACCATTTAATTTGTCATTTTTTCCCATGTTTTTTCTCATTTTAAACCCATGTAAGTGAATTCCATTTATACTTTTAGGTTGCCATGTCATTGACTTGTATGTATAATATGACTATGCACTAGACCCCTTCTTTCATTTTGCGCTAATACATACTGTTAGGACAAAACTGAAGATAATAATTTTAGGTCTATGTGTCGGTATTCAGGAACTCACAATTCAGTCACAATTCAATTCAATTCTATGTCAATCCGGGGCGTAAACTTATGAAAGATGTTGTGGTTGTTTGCTCAAGGCCTGGAGGTAGCAAATTGAGTATAATGGAATGCAATTTAACTTATCAAAACTTGAGTTTTTATTTAAGATTTTATTCTAAATCTGCTATAGGAAGTGCGACAGGAACAGTTGGCTATTGCTACAAGAAATGTTATAACTTCAGGCGACAGGAACTGTTACAATGTTACTTGCTACAGAAGCTATCCAAACAATGCAAAGTAAACAATGTACTGTTATTCTATAACTATCAAACCAAATTAAATACACAATTAATATTGAATTATTCTATCTAGAAACTAATCTCACAATGCATAAATCATACCTCACACACACTGATAAAAGAAACAACAAAAACAGATACATTCACCGGTTTCCTGAGAGTGGGCCTTGCCTCTCTATCAACCGATGAAGGAACCAATTGATCACAAGTGCTTCGAAGAAAATTTAGATAATAATGACAATAGTATTTCTGATGATAATAATGATAACCCGTTCAGTCTACATACTGTAGCTTATATAGCTTCAATCGATTAACAAACTAGATTAAAAATATACAAGTCACTGTTGCACATTTATGAAATCAAAATACAATGATTGAATAAGAAAGAGTGTGTGGCCTACGACCACTCTTTCTTAAGACATTAAATCGATTGTTACAACAACATACTAAATTAAACACTATAATCAGTTGGAAGTAAAATGTCCACAACGTTCAAGGAATCTCCATTGCTATTCTCGCGGCTATAGGAGGTCTCCATTTACCCTGTTTTAATTACATGCAACCACTTGAATTAGTGCTTATAGAAATCACTTCCTAGAGTATATTTTACTCCTTTAATATATATTAAACATCTTAATTTAATAAAACTAATAGTGGCAACCAAGGTGAAAAAGGCTAAACAATGGTAAGATTTGAGTGAGGCAAATAAAAGGTAAATGGACTAAAACTTAACAAAAATGAGAACAAGCTTTTAACCCATCACATACATACTAATTACATAAATAGATGCAGATGTCGATATAATTATGACTGATAAATGCCTTAGGTTTGGGATATACATAAGCACCATAATACCATTGGACTTAAAACTTGATTTCTCTAGACCTTAAAATTTTAGTCAACTCCACTTGATAAATGCTTTAGGTTTGGTATCAAAGGGAAACATGGACATAAGAAACTTGCTCTACTCTACTGCATAGCACTTTTCAGGTTCACCAACAATAGTCCTCTTGGAGTTCAAAACTTCTCAAAACCTTCTACTAAGCTTGCATATACAGGGAAACTTGAGTCCCAAAATATCAAGACATTAATAATTTTGGACATAAGGGTGCAGATAAAACATGACAAAGATAAGTCTCGGGTTCAGATTTATGTATAAAGATTTTGAGTCTATCAAGCCCCAAAATTTCAAACTTGAAAATCACCACATGTGAGCCACCAACCATATTCAAGTATACAAAACACTCAGGTCCCAAGAATTAAAAGTTAGGAACAAGACAAAGCCTATGAGAAGTAACATGAATCTTGGCCATGAAATAGAGCATACACAAATATGAACAAAGCACACACAGAGAAACATAAACTCAAGCACTTGTTTAGAATAGGCCACCTTGGTAATAAAATATGGACAACCATGACAAAGTAGACTAAATAAGTAATAGGTAGAGGAATAGGGCTAAGACTAAACATGATTTAAACTTGACAAGAGAATTCAATGGCGCCCATTGTACAAAAAACTTATATCAATAAAATTCAAGATTTTGTGTCAACACAACCCATTAAAATGACTTTCATGGATCAGATGTCTCTATTAGGGCCAAGGTAACAAGGAACAAAGCCAAAATTTTGTCAATTTCAAGATAAGTGCCTAACACTCCTCTCATGGAGTTCCTATTCTACATAATTTACATAATGTGTCTCATCTCATATTTCTTCACCTTCTCCTCTTTTCAAGTCATAGATGAACTCCTAAATTATGTAATTTATAATACTAACCCTAAAATAAACCTATTGACCAAGTTAGATCATCCTTGATTCTTATTGTCTTATATCCACATTTATTTCTTATTACCTTTGCTTAAACAATAGTGTTTTTCTCTAATTTCCTAATAACATGAAATATGAAAATAAATTAAGCTTAAATTTAGAGAAAATCAATTAAGTAACCATAACTAATATGTTTTGTGCATATTATCACAAACATAATCAATTGGATATTTATATAAATTAGGTTATTTATAAAATGAGAAACTTTAAAACTATATCTCTTGATATGGTAAGGGTATGGTGCAATGGTTAATATTTAGCATTGTTGGTGTAAAATCATAATTACACATCATAAGTTAATTAGGGTGTCTTTTAGGAAGGTTAGTTTCCTTCTTTTTTTTGAGTCATTTATGGCATGTGTCATAGGTTTCCATAATTTATCTCTCTCTCACTTTAGCAAGTGGTTGTGTATTTATGTATTGTTCCCTTTGTGAATAAACAATGCACTAGATTCTCATCATGCTCTATGTTTTCTTTCTTTGGTTATTGCAATTGTGTGCAACTCTCTACTATAGAAGAACTATTGCAGGTGATCCTGGCTCCTGTGAGTCCTTGAGGGACTCTAACATGGTATCAGAGCTCAAATCTACAAGTTTCATCTTGGATTTCTAAGGGTTTTAGGCTTGAGGTTGTAAACTATGAATTGTGGTACAAAATGAACCTTGTCATTGCCTCCAGAAAGCATCAAAACCATAGGAACACCTATCCAAATGCCAAGCAAAATTTTAGGTGTTTTTCAAGGTTTGAAATTTTGGTATGTGAAATTTCGTACATTGTACAGAATCCATACCATCATACAGATCCATACTATGTTATACAATCTGTACGCGACCATGCCATAATTTTGGCTCTTAGCGTAGTCTGGGTAATCAAAGGTCTTTGTCCTGCGTGGAGTGTCATTGTCTAGTGGGTAGAGCTCTTATTTGGTAGTTTAAAATTTTGCTAGTGGATAAAAGTTTCATTGGTAGTTTGAGAAGTTATTTAGTGGTTTTAATTTCTAGGGGTTATTTTTGCTCTGACGGTATTGTGTTTCCCACGTACGAGGGTAAATTTAACTACCCCTAGTCCTGTCAAGGACTCCGCCCTCGGTCACCCTCAACCCAGAGGGGCTTAGACAAGTGAGTCGTGCCCAAGTGGCATTACCAAACTCGCCACTTACTACCAGGAATCTCCATTGGATATCTCCACCACAGTGCCACCTTCAGCTGGTGCTCCGCTAGCAAATCGCCAACCCACCATCATCTGGTCTCCCTAGTGTGACCCATTTGCCACTAGAGGGTTACCAACCCTTGTTTTTTATTGCCTAAGGGAGATATTTTTTTGGAAGACATAACTTGGGCATACAGAGTCAAAATTTGGAAAACAAATAGGCACCAAGAAGTTGGTTCTGCACTCTATGCTGCCATCCACTTCTTTGTTAGAACACACTGATATACTAAGAGGGGGGGTGAATCAATATATGCTACTTTTTAAAACAATTCTACTGTAACAACAAGATCTCTACTACATCAAATAGACTATGAAAGAACTATGCAAGCATAAGCAAAATCACACATCCACACAAGAGACCATAACACCAGATTTACGTGAAAACCCAAGATGGAAAAAACCACGGTGAGCAAGCTGCTTGGATCTACTATCTAAATCCAGCCTCACAAAAAATGAAATAGTGAATTCAATATTTTATAGTCTTCAACCCACAGGACTTTCAACTTGAGAAGGACTGCAATCCTTTTTACAAATATGTAGGCTTTAACCTACCAGAGACTTCAATCTCAAAACAAACCGCTTCAACCCAGCTATAGGCTCCAACTTATCTGAGGCTTGAACCTCCCATAAAAACTGGGCTACAACCCAACAATAGGCTCCAACCTCCCATAGAAACTAGGTTACAACCCAACAATAGGCTCCAACCTATTAGAGGCTTCAAACCCCACACACAATCTAAGCTACAACTCAACAAACTGAAATAGTAGTAAAGAACATTCAATACTTACATAAAACTGAGCAAAGAAAGGATCTTCAATTCATACTCTTTGCACACTTCAACTTCACTTCTCTGTTCACGCTTGATCGCTTGATGTATTGTGCTTCTCATTCACACTTGTAGACCATTCAAAATTTTCACTTTTAGGCACACATACACACAGACATAGATACCTCCAATTGCACAAACTGATCTTCCTTATATATCCTTTTGTAGAAAAAGAATTCCCATGTCGGCTAGGCACAACAATAATATTCTCCAAGATCGGTAGCAGTATATTTTGAATTCCAACATGAAAAGGATTGGGCCCAAATTAAAATTGCAATCTTTGTACGCTTGAAACATGGCCTAATTTACACTTACTTAGGTTAACCCAAAAGATAGGTCAAGACCCAAACCTGAGAAATCCACACACTACAGTAATGGTGCCAACAATTTACTTTCTAATCTCTGTTTCCAAGTCAGCTAAATATATATTTAAATCTTCGAATACACTAGCCATTAAACCATCTTTACCAAGTTGGCCTTAACCAAGATATTTAATTATTTTCCTTTTGCATTAATTGAACTCACGGAGTGTTAGAGATCGGGCTTCCGGTCTTCTGCTTTCCTCTTTGAAAGCCTTAGAGGGTCTCCTCCAGTCCCGTTGGATTCTTCCTCAATGAATCACAGGAGCGCGCAATAGAAAGATACCAAAGAATATTCCTTGCACTGTTGTGATGAGTTGACACATGGACAAGTCTTCCTTTCTATCACCATCCTTATCGGGTGATGGACTTCCTTTCTACCGCCTTCCTTATCAGGCGATGAACTTCCTTGCTACTGCCTTCCTTATTAGGTGGCGGGCTTTTTGTCTACCGCTTCCCATTTTGAATTCAACAAGGGACATCTCCACTCTCTAACTCTTAGAGCATATATCAAAGTTCGTGCACCGGGATTTCTACGTAACATCTTCTCATTTGAATTCAACAAGTAACATCTCCACCCTCTGACTCCCGATCACTTAGCATATATCATAGTTCGCGTGCTGGGATTTCTAAGTAACATCTTCTCATTTGAATACAATAAGGAATATCTCTGCCCTCTATCTCCCGAAAGCAATGACTAATACTCATAAGTTGTCGGAGCTTCATGATCGGGCCTTCCACTCTAGTCCTTCTTATTTCCTCAACCTGGAGAAGGGGTAAGGTTGAATCCTCGAGCTTTGATGATCACTAGAAAACCTATGAACCAACTTTTGTCGATACTTTAGGCAGAAATAATTCATACCTTAGCATCTTTTCTTTGTCATCTTCATCTTTGAACTTCCTTTTGACATCAATGACAATATGTGTATGCACCTTTGACATCAATGACAACACTTCCAACAATCTCCCCCTTTGTCATTGATGGCAACAAAAACATAATCTATCTCTATCTCTGCTCTTACTCTATCTCTTTTGCAATTGCTCCCCCTTACTCTATCTCTCCCCCTTTGACATCAATGGCAAAGGAAGGTAACCAACTTCTTTCCTTACTGCAATCTGTAACTGTCAAGACAAGCTCCCCCTGACTATAATGCTTCTCCTCACCATGTCACACCAAACTTTGATCAGCCAAGTTGTCTTCTTTCTACTTGCTCCCCTTTGGAGGTAGCCATTGTCCAAATAGGGATGAAGGCTATGCCTTGTGTTGCTCCCCCTAGATAGATGCTTCATCATAAGCTTTACTGAAATGATGAGAGTGATATCACTCCCAACTTTTGCCTTAAATACTCAAATGTGTCTTTAGGAAGGTTTTGTAAAGATATCTGCAGTCTGATCCTTTTTAGGCACATATTCCAATTTCACATCTTGATCAACAACCTTTTCTCTTGAAAACTATGATACCTAATAGATATATGCTTGGTTCTTGAATGCATCACTGGATTCTTTGATATATTAATTGTACTTGTCTTATCACACAGAATTGAAATGGGATCATTATATACAACTCCTATATCCTTCAATGTTTGCTTCATCGACAAAAACTGAGTACAACAAGTTGTTGCTATAATGTATCCTGCTTCTGCTATTGACAAGGCAATTGAATCTTGCTTTTTGCTTAACCATGAAACCAATCTACCACCTAGAAAAAATGCTCCACCACTTGTGCTCTTCCTATCATCAACGCTGCTAGCCCAATCTGCATCTGTATATGTTGTCAAAGAGAAATCCTTTCCCTTCTCATACCACAATCCATAATCCAAATTGCTCTTCAAATATCTAAAAATCCTTTTAACTGCTTTCACATGAGCTTCTTTTGGATCATCTTGAAATCTAGCCACCATACAAACTTCTTGCATAATATCTGGCCTAGATGAAGTCAAGTATAATAAGCTTCCAATCATGGATCTATACATAGTCTTATTAACTTGAGGTAACTCATCATCCTTGCTTAAGTGATAGCCTGTAACCATAGGTGTGCTCATAGGTTTGCAGTAATCCATACCAAACTTTTTCAGCATCTCCTTGACATACTTAGTTTGTGAAATAAACATACCCTTGTCTGATTGAGCAATTTGAAGTCCAAGAAAAAATGAAAGCTCACCAATCATAGACATATCAAATTCTTTTTTCATCTCTTCAACAAACATATTGCACATTTCATCAGTTCCACCAAAGATAATATCATCAACATATACTACTACTATCAACCTGTCATCACGCACAATCTTGATATAAAAATTGCTATCAACAATCCCCTTCTTGAAACCTCGCTAGTGTAGGTATTTGTCCAACCTTACGTACCATGCCCTAGGCACTTGTTTGAGACCATCTAATGCCTTCTTGATTCTGCATGCCATATTCTGATAGTTGAAATCCTTCAGGCTGCTCTATATAAACTTCTTCTAAGTCACCATTCAAAAAAGAAAATTTAAGATCCATTTGATATACCTTGAAGTCTTTGTGAACTGCAAATGCAAGGAACATCCTTATTGCTTCCATTCTTGCCACAGGAGCAAACATCTCAACAAAATCAATGCCTTCGACTTGTGAATAGCCCTTGCAGACCATTCTTGCTTTGTTTCTAACAACTTCTCCGTCTTCATTCAACTTATTTCTAAAACCCCACTTGGTTCAATTGACATTATTTTCCTTTGGCCTTGGAACAAGTTCCCAAGTTTTATTCTTCTCAATTTGATTTAACTCTTCTTGCATTGCATCAATCCAACTTTCATCCTTGTTGGCTTTAGAAAAATTCTTTAGTTCTATCTTGGACAAAAATGAGAAGTTTACTTGTTCTCTGAGACTTCTCCTAGTCATAACTCCTTTATTCTTATCTCCAATTATCTAATTTTTAGAATGATTCTTTTGAATGAACTTTACAGGTGACTTGGTGGTTTCTATGGGTGTCTTTTCTACTGCAACTTCATTTTCTTCTTCTATGCTGACTGAATCATTTGAGAAATAGGCTAAATCATCTAAACAGTCATCATCTTGATCATTTTTGGATGGATGTAGCTTTTCATCAACCCTAACATTTGCACTCTCAACTATCTTCTTTAGTCTTTTGTTGTAACATTTATAAGCCTTGCTTCTAGTTGAGTAACCAAGAAAAATTCCTTCATCTGATCTTGAGTCAAACTTACCCAAATTATCTTCATCTCTTCTAATGTAGCATTTGCTTCCAAACATTCTGAAATACTTGACTGATGTAGGTCTTCCCTTCCATAGCTCATATGATGTCTTAGTGTTGTTCACTTTGAGTTGTCCTCTATTAAGAATATAAACAATAGTATGAATTGCTTCTTTCCAATACACATCAAGTAGCTTGGCTTCATTCAACATTGTTCGTTCCATCTCCTGGACTATTCTGTTCACCCTTTCAGCTACTCCATTTTGCTAAGGGTCCTTGCAGCAGAGTATTGTCTTTTTATTCCATGTTCTTCAAAAAATTCCTCAAATTCATTTGATGTGAACTCACCTCCTCTGTTTGATTTTAAACACTTGATTCTAGCATTCATTTCATTCTCAACCATAGATTTGAAGATTTTAAATCTACTTATCGCTTCTGATTTATCTTTAAAAAATGTAACCCGTGTCATCCTAGAATAGTCATCAATAAGCAACATAAAATACCTTTCACCTTGAAGACTCCTTGTCTTGGTAGGACCACATAGGTCTATATAAATCAGTTCCAAAGGATCTGTAGAGTAGTGTTCCTTGGCCTTGAAACTGGTCCTTTTTTTCTCCCTGATTTCACATTCTTTACAAAAGGTGTTAGATGGTTTGGCAATCTTTGGCATGTCTCTAATTGAAAGTTTAGAGTTGATCTTCACAAGATTCTCAAAGTTAATGTGCCCCATCCTCTTATGCCACAACCAACTCTCATCAGTCTATCCTAAAAGGCAACTCTTTCCTTTGACTACACAAAGATTGTACAAGTTATTTTTTGTTTTTCTTGCTTTTTCCACAAGTTGTCAGTGCTTGCTCTTCTGATTTCACATCCTTGTGCACAGAAGATGATATTATAACCTTTGTTGCACATCTGACTTACACTAAGAAGATTTTTCTTGAGACCTTTTACATATAGAACATCCTTTGTCCTATTCTTTCCATCAAGACTTATTGTACCTTTACCACATATTTTTGTAGTGTTGTTGTCTCCAAACTTGATTGATCCGCCATCCCATTTATCAAGCCAAATAAACTTACTGTTATCACTAGTCATGTGACTTGAGCAACCGCTATCAATAACCCATGGATTTTCAGTAGCTTGGACAATCATTGAGTTTTCACCTTCATGATTGTTAATCTTGATTTTCCATTCTTTCTTTTGATTTGTCTTCTAATTTATAGGAATGTCACTATCTTTGCTGATATCAATTTTATGAGTTTTTGATTTAGCCAGTCCACTTCTGTAGTACTTTGCTATGTGCCCAAAGTTGTTGCAAATATGACATATTATATTGAAATCAAACAAAGGGGCAAAAGAATTTCTACTTACAAAATTGCTTCTCGTCATTCTTGATCTGCATTCAATAGCTTTATGACCATACTGATTGCAATTGAAACAATAACCAGAGAAAATAAAATTAAACTTATTCATGAAATCTTGTCTTGTAGGAATTGATCTTCTAAATCTTCTTCTTTGAGAAATAGAAGGAATGAAATCAACTTCTTCAATTTTTGTACTATCTTTATTCATTGGGATTTCTTCATTTGACAACGTCTTCTCTGGGTCAGTCTTCTTTGTTGGAACAAAAGATTGTGTGACTTCTTCATCATAGCCCAAACCTGACTTAATGAATAGAGGTCTTTGAATGTTTATTATATCATCCAAAATTTTAGAGCTCTTACCAAATTTGATATTCTTACTCAATTGATCATGAACTTGTTCAACCTCCTTTCTCAATGAAACAATTTCTTCTTCAAGTTTTAAACATTCATCTGATTTGGCTTTGAAAGCAATGTTGACCAAAGCTGTAATTCTTTTTCCTTCTTCAATCTGAATCTTCAAGTTAACAATTATCTCCTCCAATTCTATGAGCGTGGACTTTTGTTCTTCATTTTCTTTCCTTGCTAGATCCAAGTCTTCAAGAGCAGAGATCAGTTCACCTTCAAAATCAACTTCACATTCTTCTTCTTTATCAGTAGCAACACTGTTTGAGTTGTCCAAGACTTCCACAACCATGAATAAAGCTGTTACTCTTTCATCTTCTGATGCACAATTTTCTTCTTCTTCTGCTGAACTACAATCATTCTTAGAGTAAAGGATTTTCTGGTTCTTGTTAAAACCAGATCTTTTGAAACCCTTGTGGTTATCTTCATTCTTCTTAAAAGGGAATTTAGATTCATAATACTTGATCTTTCCACAGTTGAAACACTTGAAAGGTAACTTACCTTTGTACTTACCTGATCCCTTCTTTAGATTTCTTACAAAGTTGGCTTCCTCATTATTAGACGCATCACTTGACTCAGATCCATTTTTCTTAGATGCTTTGAAAGCAACTTCCTTCTTCGATGTTTCTTTGCTTGAGTTTCTCATTTCATAGGCAGTGAGTGAACCAAATAATTCATCTATTTTGAATACATTCAAATCTTTTACTTCTTCAATAGCAAAAAAATTTGAATCATACCTTTGAGGGAGTGATCTTAGTACCTTCTGCACAACTGCCGATTCTGCCACCTCTTCACCAAGACCTCTGATAGCATTTACAACCTTATCTACTTAGAGAAGATAGTCAGCAATGTTCGACTCTTCTTTCTTCATCTTCAGATTTTCAAATTCAGCCTTGTAGGTTTACAATTTTTCTTGCTTTACTTTATCATCCCCTTCGTAGAGACTTTTGAGTTTATCCCATATGTCCTTAGCCGTCTTACACTACAAAACCTTGACAAACTCTGAATTGGTTAGACCACTTAAAATGACATTCTTTGCTTTAGCATTGTTCTCATGGGCCTTCTTCACAGTCACATCTGTAATAGGATGAGCAAGCTCAGTATACTTATCCATTGCAGCTCTCCAAACATCATACCCTAGAGAGGTAAGATAGGCTTCCATCTTCACATTGTAGAAAGTATAGTTAGTTCCATCAAATAGAGGTGCTTTGTTAGAGGAAGAGGACCCTTCCTGAGCCATGTGTTCAAATCCAAGATCTACCTTCAACTGTTAGGCTACACCAAGGAACCTCACTTTGATACCAATTTTTAGAACACACTGATATACCGAGAGGGGGGGTGAATCAGTATATGCCACTTTTTAAAATAATTCTACTGTAACAAGATCTCTATTGCATCAAACAAACTATGAAAGAACTATCCAAGCATAAGCAAAATTGCACATCCACACAAAAGACCATAACACCAGATTTACGTGGAAACACAAGATGGAAAAAAACCACGGTGAGCAAGCTGCTTGGATCTACTGTCCAAATCTAGCCTCACAAAAAATGAAACAATGAATTGCAATATTTTGTAGGCTTCAACCCATAGGACTTTCAACTTGAGAAGGACTGTAATCCTTTTTACAAATCTGTAGGCTTCAACCTACCCAAGACTTCAATCTCAAAACAAACTGAGCTTCAACCTAGCTATAGGCTCCAACCTATTTGAGGCTCCAACCTCCCACAGAAATTGGGCTACAACCTATCAATAGGCTTCAACCTATTTGAGACACCAACCTTTCATAGAAACTAGGCTACAACCCAACAATAGGTTCCAACCTATTGAAGGCTTCAAACCCCACACATAATCTGAGCTACAACTCAACAAACTGAAATAGAAGTAAAGAACATTTAGTACTTACACAAAACAAAGCAAACACAAGATCTTCAATTCATACTCTTCACACACTTCAACTTCACTTCTCTGTCCATGCCTGATTGCTTGATGTATTTCGCTTCTCATTCACACTTGCAGACCATTCAGATTTTTCACTTTTAGGCACACATACACACAGACATAGATACCTCCAATTGCACAAACTGATCTTCCTTATATATGCTTCTGTAGAAAAAGAATTCCCATGTCAGCCAGGCACAACAATAACATTCTCCAAGGTCGGCAGCAGTATATTTTGAATTCCAATATGAAAAAGGATCGGGCCCAAATTAAAATTCCAATCTTTGTACGCTTAAAACATGGCCTAATTTACACTTACTTAGGTCGACCCAAAACATAGGCCAGGACCCAAACCTGGGAAATCCACATGCTACAGGAATGACGCCAACAATTAACTTTCTGATCTTTGTTTCCAAGTCGGCTAAATATATATTTAAATATTTGAATACACTAGCCATTAAACCATCTTTACCAAGTCAGACTTAACCAAGATATTTAAGTCTTTTCCTTTTGCATTAATTGAACTCGCAGAGTGTTGAAGATTAGGCTTTCGGTCTTCTACCTTCCTCTTTGAAAGACTTAGAGGGTGTCCTCTGGTCTCATTGGATTCTTCCTTAATGAATTGCAGGAGCGTGCAACAGAAAGATACTGAAGAATATTCCTTGCATTGCTGTGATGAGTTGACACGTGGATAGGTCTTCCTTTCTATCACCTTTCTTATCAGGTGACAAACTTCCTTTCTACTGCCTTCCTTATCAGGTGACGAACTTCCTTTCTACAGCCTTCCTTATCGGGTGTCGGGCTTCCTATCTACTGCTTCCCATTTTGAATTCAACAAGGGACATCTCTGCCCTTCGACTCCTAGTAACTTAGCATATATCAGAGTTCGCACGCTAGGATTTCTAAGTAACATCTTCTCATTTGAATTCGATAAGGAACATCTCCGCCCTTTGACTCCTGATCACTTAGAATAGCTGGGCTTTCTAAGTAACATCTTCTTATTTGAATTCAACAAGAAACATCTCCTCCCTCTGACTCCCAAAAGCAATGACTAATACTCACAAGTTGTTGGAGCTTTGTGACTGGGCCTTCCACTCTAACCCTTCTTATTTCCTAAACCTGGAGAAGGGGTAAGGTCGAATCCCTGAACTCTGATGATCACTAGAAAACCTACGAACTGACTTTTGCCGATACTTTAGGCAGAAATCATTCATGCCTTAGCATATTTTCTTTGTCATCTTCATCTCTAAACTTCCTTTTGACATCAATGAAAATATGTGTATGCACCTTTGACATCAATGACAACACTTCCAACATTCTTTTTTTCTAGAAAAGTTCATCGGGTATCTAATTTTTTGTCTTGAATTCAAATCTTTGTTTTAGCCTGGTTGGTTGGAAAAAAGGACATATAAGGAGATTTTTTTCCTGAATGAGGGGGTTATTTCTTGCATTGTGGGGGTTATTTTGTTGTCTCTTTTTCAATTTGGTTATATTTATCATGGACAAATTCCTTGTTGTCCCTCTTACTCCATATAACTATCATGAGTGGAAGAGATAAATGGAATTCAGTTGAAGAGATTGAGGATATATTAGGTGACAGTGGGTACAAATCCTAAACTTGTGGGTGTTGTAGAAAGGAGAAAATGGTTTGGTAGGTGTGATGAAGCTTATGGGACATTGTGTCAGTCTATTTTATTTGATCTTCTCTTTCATGTGGAGTCATACACAACACCAAACCAAATCTAGACTACATTGGAGAGTCTATTTGGACAACAGAATACTATGAGAGATTATCAGTTAGAAAATGAGCTTATTACGCTGAATCCATCTACCTTTGATAGCATCCAAGATTTCTTTATGAAACTCAAGTCTCTCAGATTGTAGCTGAAATAGTGTGGTATGGAGAAAGAGGATACCTAGTTGATTCTATCTACTCTTGCTAAACTTGGTCCTGATTATTTCATTTTTGTCTCTACATTTTATGCTACAATGGATGATAGAAAGCCTTCTCTTGATGAGTTTGCTACATCACTCACCAAGGAACAAGCAAAGCTAGTGCAGATGGGTACTCTGAAGTCTTCAAAATCTTAGGCTCTTGTTGCAACTCAAAGCATAAAAGACCAAAAGGCTTCAAGTGGCAAGAAAAATAAGAAAAATAAGAATAGTAAGCAAGAAAAATAATCAACACTACATGCAACCATTGAGTCATCTTCATCTAGAAAAAAAGAGAAATCAAAGGAGAGACCCACATGCGTATACTGCAAGATATGTGGGCACGATGAACATGAATGTTATAAAAAGGAAGTGGATGAGTTGAAGTATCTTTTTGGAAAAATTAGTGTAATTTCTCCTTTAGCTTCATCTCCTAGTTCATCTTCTCCCACTCCTTCATCAAAACAATCAAGATCTTTTGAAAAAGGCCATGCAAGTTTTGCTAAGGGGGTTGACAAATAAAAAGGTAAAGCACTTTGTGCAACTACAACTCATGGATCAGGTAAATGGATTATTGATTCTGGAGCCTCTCATCATATGGCTTCATCTCCATCCATGTTCTCTACTTTTGAGCCTTGTGATATGCCACCTATTTTGGTGGGTAATAATAAATATCTGAAAGTGGTTGGAAGGGATCTATTGATATTGGTGAAGGTACCTTCAATGATGTATTATGTGTGCCTTCTCTATCAAACAATCTTCTTTCCATATATCAAACTACTCATAGTTGTGCAGGGAAGATTGTGGAGTTCACACTTGATCTAGTCATCATCAGAGACTTGGAAAGCACAAAGATTATTTCTACCAGGGTGGTTGATCATGCAACTCAGTTATACACCTTTTCTGATTTTCCCCTGTTTATGGTTCAAATCCTTTGGTTGTTGATCACACTTCATGTGTGAATATTGGTTCTGAGGAGAAGTTTGGTTATTTGAATCATGGTGTTCTAACTTCTGATTTAGTGTTCTATACTAGTGCCACTAGTTCTTCTCCTCCACCTCCCGCTTCTCCTAATATTAGTCATTTATTGGTTGAGCAGGATATGTTTTGTTCTTCTAATTCTTTCGCGTGGGATGATTATTTGACAAATATTTCTGAGTTATTTACCGAGTCTCACATTGCAGATGTTGAGGACACTCTTGAGGATTTGTAGCTCCTCTTTGATGACAGTCATGACACTGCTATTATTAGTTCCGTTTTATCTTTGGAGACCAATGATTATGGGTTCTCACCTTGCCTTGAGTTATCACACTCTTTGATTAGGCATTTTATTCCTAATGTCATTGTGGCATCACCCATACAATTTTTAGAGGTAGTCACACTGAGACTTCCTTCTTCATAGGTTCTTCAACATTTTCCATTGGAGTTGTTTCTTTCTAAGGGAAGAAATTTCATTTGCCATAGATGAATCAACTTTTGTATTCATGGTCCAACATCCTCTTATGGTATAGGAGTTTCTACAATGATGGAGGATATCATAGTATCTATCTTTCCCTCCTATGGTGGGCTCATGACTGTACTTTCATGATGGATTTAGTTCTTGGGGGGTTTTGATGTTGAGTCCTTCTTCCATCACATGTACATATTTGTGTTTTCTTTTCTCTCTTTTGAAGAGGGTTTTTTTCCCAACAATGTTTTTCTCCTTTTCTTCGGTTATGAGAGTTTCCTTGTTATAAATGGGTACCTGATCTAGCCTTTGTTGCCAAGACCTATTTTTCTTCCCTTTTAGCTTGTGAAGCCACCCTAAGTTTCACTTATGGGGGTGTTGGTGTAAAATCATAATTACACATCATAAGTTAATTAGGGTGTCTTTTAGGAAGGCTAGTTTCCTTCTTTTTTCTGTTTGAGTCATTTATGGCATGTGTCATAGGTTGCCATAATTTCTCTCTCCAACTTTAACAAGTGGTTGTGTATCTATGTATTTCTCCCTTTGTGAATAATCAATGCACTAGATTCTCATGCATGCTTTCTGTTTTCTTCCTCTAGTTATTGCAATTGTGTGCAGCTCTCTTCTGTAGAAGAACTACTACAATTGATCCTGGCTCCTATGAGTCCTTGAGTGACTCTAACAAGCATTAATATTGTCATCAACTAGGTTTAAATCCACATTGGGTTGTGCACCTCATAGGCTCTTTATGCCTGTATTAGGCTCCTTGCACTCAATCCCCCATTTGTAGCCCTTTTAACTAGGCTTAGTTAACACCTAGATTCAAGATTACAACATACATGTCGAAATAAATTTTTGAAAAATTTCTCAAATAAGTTAAATTCATCATTTTCTATATACATTTTAATATTTAATTATATCAAAAGATAAACAATGCTTTGTATCCTTTAATTATATGGTGAAATTTATTAAGATTAATAAATTTCTCTTATATACCTATCTATACCTTTTTAAAAAAATTGATAAGTTAAAAAAATTATTAAGAAAAAACTAAGAGGCCTATGGCACATTACAAAGAAGCAGAAAAACTGAGAAACAAGAGAGCGAAAATAATAGAGAAGCCTTAGGACTCAAGGTCAAGCTCATCCTCCTATTTGGTAGTTGCATTAGAATTATAAGGATTCGAGTCAAGAACCATTTGGTGAAATTGAGAGTGAATTTGATTCATCAGAGAATGAGTATCCTAAACCACAAAGTGTAGACTGAGATGAGTCTCCTCAAGATCATAAGTATTGGTCATGAGAGCATCAAGAGTTTCCATTTTCTCATCCATGATTCGACTTCTTTTGTCAGCAACATTGTGGACATGGAGGAGTAAATTTTTAGTACGAGCCATTAATTCATGGATGGATAATTTGAGATCCTGAAGGTGCAAGTGCTCCACACGAGTCTTTTGCACAAAGCCATTCCCTATGGTAATTGAACTTTGGATATGTGACACTAGCATTGTAAGAGATTCATAAATATTGTTAATCCTGGGCTGAGTGTCCATAGGTTTTGTAGGTTGAAGAGGGTCGATTAGAGGAGTGCCACTACCTAGGTGGATCATTTTACTTGTAGAGCCCTCTTCCGCCTCAACTTTCCTCTTTCCTTTGTTAGGAGGTGGTCGATTGCTCCATAATATCACCAACCCCCTGCCTATGAGAAGAGTTAAGATCTCACAAGATTACTAGCTCCTTCCATCGAAATATGTTGAGAAAACATATTTATATCCCACCCATCATTGTTTATATGAAACTATGAAGAGATTAAAGCTAAGTTCAAGTCAACACTACCCAAAAATAACTACAGAGGGGAGAGATTGCTAGCCACCTCTATAGTCATATGTTGGATTTAAATTCCATCAAGTAAATTCTAAGAGAGGGCCTTTAACATATCAATGCAATACAATGCCCCACGAGCCAAGCACAAGAGGTAAAGTGAGGGAGTAAGGAACCTAAATAAGTTCCAAAGGTACCTTCCCTATAGCCAAAGGGATGCCAAACCATAGGGAAACATAGCAGCAAGAAGCCAAGAAGGATCCACCACTTCTTTCAAACACACGTGGAAGTCTAGGGCCTAAATTTTACAGTCGACCCTACTTGTCAAGCAAATTTATCATCATGACAATTATCTACTCAAATTTGTCCTTTAAATATTAGGACATATTTTTATTATAAAAAAGTTATATATAAACTAAATACATATATAAGAATAACTATATAGTAATTTTGATGTTCTATCTAAACCTACCCTTTCATATGATACAATCTTCCTAAAATTTTGATTGTATTTTATGGAAAAATAGCCAAATATGACCATACGACCATACAACCATTAAATTTGAGCCCTGCATGGAACCAAGTACACAAAAAAAAGACATCAAGAAAGGAGCACAAGCCGATTATAAAAAGATACAAACCACCATTAAGAATAGAAATGTTGGAAGCTAGCCACAAGTAGTGCCAAAGACTAAGAGAAACACCAGGAAAAGTCATAGAACCAAAGTAGATATTTCTAAAATTGGAAAACAACCAAGTGTGGAGAAGAAAATTGAGGAGCTCCACCAAAAAAACCACACCAACTTCATAGTTGTTTCTAAGAATTCCATAACTCGTACAAGTTGGAAACATTTGCAAACTTGCATAGAAAGCAAAAAGTGAGGGCTATGAATGGGAAGAGATGTTCAACAAAGGAGGAAATGACAAATAAACTCCATAAAGTTGAGAGGATTACACTCCAAAAGAGGATTATATGCCTCACCAAGATGCTAGTCATAGCGCTATTCAAATTTGGAAACATATTAATAAGAGACCGATTTGAAACACAAAAAACTTTATTTCCATTAGAGGCGCTATATTGACAATGATGATGCTTGAAAAGAAACGACATACTCAAGTTCTACAATCATCCCAAAGGGAAGAAAATAGATTTGTATAGTCCTTTTAGGGAAGGAAGTCAACTTTTTTGTCTAACATTAATAATACCCTAGATAGGATAAAAAATAAATCTTATCCACATGTTCAATTTTTTATTTGTGAAAAAATTGAAAAAATTCTCTTGTAAACTTAGGTTGGTCAACCAATTGGCTACCTTGTTCCCTTTTTGTTTAATGTGAGATATTCAAACATTTTGAAATAGCTTGATCATATTTCTAAATTCCTCAAGAAGAGCACCAATCTTAGAGTCTCTTTAGATGATTAGATTTTGGATACCCACTCAAGCTCCCAACTTGAGACCCAACAAAAGGATTTCCACCTCAACAATATTATTGGAATTGAAACTTATGAAAAGAGTGCCAACATCAAACATATCTCCCAATAAATCGCAAACCAAACTCCAACTCCAGATAGCCCCAAGTTAATCTTTGAGGCTCCATCAAAATTTAATTTGAACCAACCACCTGGTGGTAAACTCCAAACAACTCTTTTGTCCTTGCTTTTTTATTTAGATTTGGAAGAGTAAAAAATTATCAATCTCAGACCAATGCTACAAAATGCAAAGGTCCCATGGGTTCACTTCTTCTAAATTTTCCAAGGAGAGATGTGTCATATTTTGAATGCACATTTTCTAGATTTCTTGCCCAACTATTTCTTGAGATTTCTCCTTACTATTGAAAATTCTATTATTCCTTTCCAGCCAAACCTTCTAGATAATGACACCAGTGTGAGAGTCACTGATTGACTCAAGTTGTCAGGATCACTTGCAAAACCAAGGATTTACCTTTTGCAAGAGAAAAAAACAAAGATGACTAATTTGCACAATATTGGATGCAATAATTAGATTAGATTAATTAATTACATATGACATCTTGATTATATTTTTGCAAGATAAGAAAACCCTAGGTGACTTAAAAATCCCTAAGTGAACTTAATAAAGTGTAATTAAATATTTAATTACACGAACACCCCCCCTTAAGTGCAACTTAGGGAGAATTAGAAACATGCAAATGATGCAAACATGGGTCCCAACTACAAGACCATGTTAGGTACCCATGTACAAATAGTCTCTCACAAACAAAGAAAAGGAGAAAAACCTAGTGGGAGAAAACTCCTCTCTAAAAGAGAGAAATTATAAAATAAGTGATGGAAGAAGGACTCAACACCAAGACCCCCCAAGAATTAAAACCATCATGAAGATACATATAATAATTATGTACAACCCCCTATAATAAAATGTAGAGAGAAGGTCTGGTGACCCCCCAAAAATGAGAAGGATGGAACCCCATGCCAGTAAATACTCCCTCCCAAAATAGAGATGAGATGAGAGACCATGCAACCACTCCTCAAGATGACTCTCGTAGTGCTAGTAGATGCTCGAGAAAGGATGAAAATGAATATCCACAAATGCCGAACAACATTCCTCCCATTGGGAAGAAATAGAACTACATATGTGTGCATAATGTCTTATCATTCTGGATAGGAATATACAGGAAGAAGGATGAATGTCTTTGAACTCTACACATGATCCAAAGACAATAATGAATCTCCTAAAAAACTGCTCAAATATCTCCAATCCATTGTCAAACTATGACTGAATAGGAGGAGGAAGAACAATCTCTAAAGAATAAGATGGTGATGCAACTCCATCGAAGCTGTCATCAAAGAGTAACAGAATACCCTCCAAAGTATCTCCCAAATTTTTAATGTGGGACTCTACAAACAAGCAAGATATATCTGGTAGATATGTGTCCCAATGAGCTATCTATAGAAGACCGATAATGTCCTACTACAAGGAATCACTAGAATCTCTCTATGAAGTAATCTTGAACTCAGATGTAGCAACAGACGATAAAGATATGATCTCGATAAGAGGAGAAGGAGAAGCAAGAGAAGTCTTTGTGTCATCTGAACTAGCAAGACCTGCCAAATATGCAAGCTCCTCTAATGTATCATCATCAAAGGGTATAACCTACATCATTAAGGGGTATGTAGAAATCCATGGTAAGATCATCTAGGAATGGAGAGATATGTGGGTCTCCATAGATCTCTCAAATTCTCATCTAAAGAGCACGTGGGCACTCAATATGTGAGATGGAACACATGTGTCAAAATCAACACTAGAACCAATCAATCCTACAACATGATCAATATTACTTCCCCATGTAGATTTCCTCCTAGGTGTATTTGGTTTAGGTATGAGTCCGTAAAGATAAGGCAAAAGATTAAGCCACCTAAGATGTGTTAAGATGCCCTTTTGCCAAGACTCATTTTTATCCTTATCTAGTGTTACCACAAAAGGGTGAATAGCAAAACCCATGATATCTCCTCAAGTGATAAAATTAGAGATCAACAATCTGAATATATATTAATGCTAATAAATGAAGCCCACCAAAATAAATAGAACTTTTCTAGGTGCTAGTATATCCAAGTTATCAACCAAAATGCGTAAAACTGAAAAACTAAATAAAAGATACCTAGGGTTGAATATAGAAGAAGTGCATGGATGACTATGTAGAGCTCCCTAATACTTTTCCAATGCCATAAGAATCACGAAAATTAGAGATCATGGCAAAAATTTATGAGCTCGGAATCCAAAAATGTGATCTCGACTTCAAACAACAATAAATGTCACTAGCAACAAAATCTAGAAAAACACCTACACCACTAAATTATCCTCGGAACCAACTTTCCAACACCTATTTGTTTGTAAAAATATGACTTCGTTTGCTTGATTTATGCAAAAAAGAAAAAAAACCCTCTTTAGGGAACATTAGGGCAAAAATGATGGGCCCCCTATCCAAGAGGTGGTGCTTGGGTAGTTTGGCTATGGCACAGCTCCTCTGGGCAGAAAACATGTTGTAGAGTGGTGGAAATCACTGTTGGCACTTTGAAATCCAAGTGGTGGAGCTGAGTTGTGGGGCAACGACTAGATTTGATTGGTGGTGAGCCGATTTTGAGGCCCAATTGGTTGGAAGAAAGGCCTGATGGGCCAAAAATGTTGTCCACAGAGGGTTTTTTCTTGGTCAAGGCTGATTTTGGGTCCACTTACCAAAATTTGGGTAGCCTGGGCTTGCTCAACCTAGATTTCAGGACTACATGCCTGATTGGTCCGACAAAACTCAAATTTTTATTTTTTTAAATTAAAAAATTCATACAACCCAAGTTGTACAGGTGTCGTACAGACCTGAGAGTAAAAATAGGCCCCCAATTCTCCCAGGTTGGATTTTGGCAATTTGATAGTTGTTCTTAAGGTTTTTGGGCCTTCAAAGTGTGATGGTAGAGTCATATTTGACCCAAAATGCTATGAAATTCAGCTTTCCTCTGGATCCTGAAAAAAAAGCACCTGCTTCATATCCTTGCAAATCTGGCCTACAAAGCTCAAAACGAGCCAAATAAAAGGCTAATATGACTATTTTGACTTCTCTGAATCCAATGGAAGGCTTTGTTTTAAACATAAATACACCCATCAAATGGCTCTTGCCTAATTTTTCTCTAATTTTGAGAAGGCGCTTGCAAATTTGGAGCTCTGATACCATGTGAGAGTCACTAATTGACTCAAGCTGCCAAGATCACCTGCAAAACCAAGGGTTTACCTTCTATAAGAGAAATAAGCAAAGAAGATTAATTTGCACAATATTGGATGCAATAATGAAATTAGATTTATACATTTCATATAACATCTTGCTTTTATAATTGCAAGATAAGAAAACCCTAGGTGACTTAAAAAAGCCCTAGATAAACTTAATGAAGTGTAATTAAATATTTAATTACACCAACAACTAGAAATCATATCCCAAGTATTTTAAAAATAAAAAGAGCCACAAGGAAATTCCAAGCACTAAAAGACTCTTTGAGAGTAGCATGAAAGGACCATTTCAAACAAAAACTATCCAAGACTTTATCCCAATTGCCTTTGATAAAGGGGGAATGAAGAGTGAGATGATCTCCATCAACATTACAAACCATACACAAAACACACTTGCTTGGTCCAAGAAATCTCTTTTTTTGCAACTGGTTCCAAGTAAGAGTGGAAATCAAGTTAGAGAAAAAGGTTTTCTTTTGGCCACGCCTTTCGCTATCCAATCTTATTCCAATTGACCTTTTGAGGTTCTCCAGATCAAGTGAGATTCACATATCCATCTTCATTTGAGTACTACCTATACCCTATAAAATTCCAACCTAGGACATCAACCTCTTTGCTCTAAATAGGTCTAAAGTTTTAGAGGAGCCTAATCAACCCCCTTTTGTAGGCATTCAAGACCTCCCTTAATTGAGGGATATTTTCCCATCTTCTTTTGGGTGCCCCTAGCCCCATTCTTTCCTCACAATAGTCTTGAACTTTAGATCCCTAGGAACCTTTGAGGTAATCCATTAAAGGTGGGAAATTCAGAATTTTTGTTAATAGGATTATCAAAATGTCAAGTGTCATCCCAAAAAGTAATATTACCCCCACTTTTGAAAGATGGAGAAACACCAATTTTTAATCACCTATTTTACCTTGTTCATTCCTTCCGAGATAGTTGGGCTTTTAGGAAAATCCTCCCTCCTAATGAAACTTATTGAATCCTCTCTCAACATGTATTTATCTCTGAGAAGTTTGATCCAGGAGGCTTCTTTGTTAGAAATGAGCCTCAAAACAAGTTTAGACAAAAGAGCTTAGTTAAATAAACTAGATTCTTTAATACCTAAGCCACCCATCATTTTGCCTTTGTAGATATCATTCCATGAAATGAGGGGGAATTTGAAGTGATCCTCCATGCCTCCCCACATGAAGTCCCACATCATGCACATAATTTTGGAGATTTTGGATTTTGGATCCAACAAGAGGGAGAATCTATAAATAGAGATCACCTAGCAAACCACTTTTAGGAGAACCAACCTACATGTAAAAGAGTTCCACTTCCCTTTCCAACCCACCAAGATTTGACTAATTCTATCAAGCATAGCACTCCATAATTCTTTCTTGTTCCTCCCTCCAAAAATAGAAAATCCAAGATAGGCATCTGACAAGGACCCTCTCTTGAAAGAGAGACATCTATAAAGGAAAGATTGTTCATAATATTTAATATTGTGATAAAAGACCTTCAAATTTTCTCTATTTATTTTCTATCTAGATAATTGCTCATAATCATAAAGAAAATCACAAATAACTCTACACTCCTTAATGGAGGGTGCATAGAAGAGCATGGTATCATCAACAAATTATTGGTGTGTTAGGTATTTACTATTAGAAGAGGCTCTCAAATCCCCTTTGGTTTTAAGGGCTCCAATATACCTTCCTAAAGATTCTTCTATAATGATGAAAATGTAAGGTGATAAGGACTCAACTTGTCTAAGCCCATGAGAAGCCTAAAAGAAACCTTCATCCGATCCATTAACCAAGATAGAGAAACTATCAGAAGAATAACAATTCTTTACCCAAGTTCTCCATTCCTCCCCAAACCCAAACTTTTTCAAAATGCTATCCAAGAAGTTCCATTTGGCTCTATCGATATTCAAAATTGTATTTACACACATTTCTATACCAACATGGGAAATCCTATGAATGTGGGACATGGTTCATAGAATAACCTTTGGACTTTGAAGTCAGTTCTTCGTATGATGTTACAAGAAAGTAGTGGTTTGATGAAAAGAGAGAAATATATATGAAAGTACAAACCCTAATTTTTTTAAAAAATGCATGGAATCTAAAAAACAAACTTAAAGCTTACTATCTATTTTAGTATAGAATTTGTATCACTTACTACATGCTTCTTCAAATAGATGACAAAGGGCATACAAGATGATTATCATTATCTTAATAATTAGAGAGATTGTTAACACGAAATTAAGGCCAAAGTAATTAGAAAAGCTTAAAGTAGAACTAATAGGAGAAGAATTATAGAATGGAACAACAAGGCTTATTCTTATATAAATGTCTGAACTAATACATCCATGTGAAAGGTGAAAATGCACAGTCAACTTTAGTACAATTTGTAAAAAAATAGAAATAACACTATAATTTGCCTTGAAGGCCTAAAGAACAAAATGTATAATTCCCTTATCACAGGTTATGATTTTCGCCAAAAGATCATTTTTTGAGTATAAAAATGAATATTTATAGCTCAAAAAGAGTGCTAAATCATAATAATTCAAAATGCATGCTAAAAATAGCCCAGTTTGAATAGAACAATGCTCAGAACATTGTTTTGAACGAAGGAATCAACATGCACTTCCTTCTTTAATACTCGATTAATCATGGCCATTCAATGAGTGTCCTTATTAATTGCATCTAATAGATCTAAAAACCTTCTTTATCATGTAGGTTCAAAATCCATCCAATGGTGCAACAACATTTATGTGTCAATTCTGTTATTTCTTTGAAGAGAGTTGTAGTGACATCTATCCCTCCCCAACATCCTAATCTATTTCCTTTTGTGGTGGGTCATGCCATCATCAGGAACATAAAAATTTAACCAATGGTTCAACACCCTTGGGTTGTTAGTCTGACAACCCCTTGAAGATGTGCATGTCATTGGATTTTCAACTATGATCAAAAGTTCTATGGTTGAGTGTTAGGAACACTTTCTTTGATTAGAATTGAGAGGGGCCCACTTTATGAACTACCATGTCACATTTCAACCAAGGGTGCAATGCATCTAGGTTGTCAGATTGACAACCTCTTGGAGATGCATGTGTCATTGGATCTTCAACCATATGATCGTTGATTCTGCATTCACCATTACCCTTTTCCAATTCATTTCATCAGGTTGGGGCCTATATATGCTAATGCATTTGTAATTGACCAATGGCACAATAGGGAAAGTAGTCAAAACTAACAACTTCTTAAACTGGCACCTTCATTGGATCCTTAGAAAAATTGATGGCTCAAAATCTATTGGAGCACCCAAAAAAAACCACATAGATTATTTGAAAACCCATGATGTACAAAGTCATAGAGAAAAGAAGGAAAATAAAATATTTCTCCTTACCGAGCGTTAGAAAATAATAGGTGGAAGATTGAAGAACCTCAAAATCAGCCCATCGAGGTGAATGGAAAGAAACACTACATAATTTTGGTGACTCTCTAGGGATTCTCGCATGCAAGAAAGAATCTAGAAGTAGGATTTGTAGACCAAAACCTATCAAAACCTTCAAATTTTCAAAAATTGTACTTGATTGAAAAATGTACTTACAGGTTCTCTAAGGCTGCATGGTAACGACTCCCAATCTATGTCATTCAAACAATCTTTCCTCTTAAAATCCTAGAAGGCCTTATCTAACTCAATTATATCCCAATGAGAGATACTTTTGAGTTTCTCCACAATAGCTTTTGCTTGGACACTAGTTGTGTGAGTGGACAAAGGACCACTTCAATCTCCTCAATACTCAATGTATGAACCCAGCCCCCAAAAGTTGTCTAGTCTACTTATTTTTTATGAGCATCACTTAGAACTCTTCTTCTTGTAACACTATATCATTCACCAAGAATGGGGAAGGTAACCCTTGTTGGATTAGTGAGGTTATGTGTTCTCATATCCCTTTCATGAATTTCTCTAAAGTGGCTAATTGGGTCTTGCACTTTAAAGCAGCCTTGTTCTTACTTAGTACTTCATTTATTCTTACTATTTCCACCCTTCTATTATGTATGCTAGCTGCCACTAGCCTTTCATCTACTAGGTCACATAGCTTTCCCATGAGAGCCTAAGTTTGTGGAACCTTCAGAGTTAGAGATAGGATTGCCCCATCTACTTCGGCTTTCAACTATGCATTCAAAGTTTGAGCGAGAGTGATGAATCTTAACATTGAGCTTAACCCCATTGTCATTTATGCAATCTTTTCCCAATAGGATGAATATAGCTCTTGCACAAGATGTGTAGCACTCGACAATTGTTTGGCCAAATGAAGTTTTGTTTGTAGCTATTGAATTGTTTGTACCTATTAATCACTAGCCTTCCTAATCTCTATTAGTTGCTTATGTAGCTTAGTGGTTTCAGATATTCTTCCTCTCTGGGATTCCTTGAGCTTTTCAATTTGTTTCCTATGACCTGGTGTTAGTTGAGTTTATCCACCTCGGATTGCACTGCATTAAATTTTGTTTGTTCTGCCTACAACTTCTCTCTAGGGACCATGGCTTACAACTACTTGTTTAATCCCTAAATCTCATTATCTTTGGCTTTTACCTATGGTTGCAACTAGTTCACAATACCTTTTATTCTATTGATTTATACCTCCTTTTCCAACTTGTAGTTCATTTTTATGAAGTTAGTTGTGACCAACTTCTTACATGAGTTCCACCCTATCCTTTAGTCTAGCCTTAGATAGGTCCATCCTAAGGTATGCACAGAGTAATCATCTAGCTGCATCAAGCCTTGAAGTTTATTCATGTTTGGTGTCATATGTGCAATCATTAGTGATTACTAAGCAAAATCATATAGTGCCCTTACATGAGTGCGCATTGACTCCTTGTTCTCTTTTTTCTTCTAGCTACTCATCTTGGTCTCAGAGGCTTGTTGGACTATGTTCATCTAATGGGGAAGGTCAAAAGGAGAGTGGATAAATCCGCTAGCAAACAAGGAACCTCTAGCAAGGGCATATAGAAAGGTGACTATTTATTAGGCTAGAGAAAGCAACACTCTTGGGGGAAGTGGTGATTCAGTCATAAGCGTGGAAGGAGAAAATGATGGAATATGGAATGTGGGGTATGAAGGAAATGGAGAAACTTGGGCGGATGTCTATGGGGCAAATGGAAAGGATGGCAATTAGAGTGTAGTGATGGGTGATACTTTGGATACCGATGTGATGGTGGGTGTCTCAACTAAAATAAATGGTTGAGTTAGTAGGGTGGGCAATGTTGTCACATTAGTCACAATTGTGACTGGTTCAATTGCAATGGGTCATTGAGTAGTTAGCTATGGGGGCAAGTGATTGAACTATTTGAGTAGGTAAAGCAATGATAGAAAGGGGAGACTAAAGAGAAGAAGGAGAAGGAGAACAAATACATACCTAAGTAGCCATGGTAGTTTGGAGTGTAGTGGCCTGAGGTAGTAGTTGGCGAACTGCTTCCTCCTGATCTGACTCTTCTTAGAGCATCAATTTTCTTCTCTTCCTTTCAAGCTCATCAAAAGAAAGTTGCCTCAAACCTTGGCTCAAAGTTGTTTGTGCAAGAGTTCTAGTCTATTTTCCCACTGATGTATTAGGCTCTTAACCTACATGATTTTTGGATGGGTGGAGGTATCTAGCAAATCCCAATGTTTCCTCCAGCACCTACTGATAAGTTTATTTGTACTTGTTGAAATTTTTGTACGAGTTCTACCCTAAGGCTCCCAGATGCCAAAGTTGATTGAGCTAAATGGTTGGATTATTATGATGTCTTTCCTTGGATAGTATGTAATGGAGTGGGCCATGGGGCATGAATAATTCTAGACTGTATTGCCATTGAAACCTCCTTGACAAAGTCATTGCTTGTCTCTGTGCCTAACGCAGTCTAAACCTCCTTCTGCGAGTCTTCCTCTACTTGTGCGACAACTTTCCTCGGTAGGTTACTTGAGTCATAAATTGAAGCTAGGGAAGAATGTTCAAGGTCCTAGAGATTTTTCCAAACTTTCCATCAGTTAGCACTTGACCATATCCTTTCTCTGTCTCAGTGACTTCTTGCCTATACTTCCAATAATCTCAATTTTTTCCTTCATTCTAGTCTTGATTTTTTAAGGCCTTTCATAAGTTGTGTATCATAATTTGAGATGGATAAAAAATGAATTGTAGAGTATAGAAAGATTCCCAAGGTGGGAGTGGCTTGGATGGAAGCTTGAAAATCTCCACATATGTCCTTGGAGAGTCCTCTATCAGACACTTCCTAGATTTAATTTCAGGTCGAGCTTGGTGAGCAAAAATCTTAACCCAACTGGTCATAAAGCTGTTAGGATCATAATCGCAACAGTTGTCTATCATTTCTAAACCTAGGGCTGCCAATTTATAACTAAGGAGTTCATAGGATCCCCTTTTGATGAGGGTAATTTCTTCAAATGAGAAAGGAATATTATAAGAAGCCCTATTTTTCCTTCTTGTGTCATATTTTGTATCCACTGCATCTAGTTGTCATGCAAAATCAAGGGCAAGTAATTAGTTGGTCAATATCTTGGGAAGTCAGAAAATCTTTCTTTTATAGCCATGAACCCTTATCATGTGATGTTGGCCAAAATACCAGTCACAAGGGTATTTGTTGTTGATCATTAGCCCTTGTTGCCTCGAGCTCAAATGCATGAGGTCATCATCATAGTTCAAATTTAAAAGAGTGGGTCCAATAAAACACTCCACAAATTCATAGTAATATGATGTCTTACCTAGTTTGTATGTCCATGCTAAAATGAGAACCATCTTTTGCACATCCACAGTATCGTCCATAATAGACAAATGCATGTACTACTAGAAGAATTATGCATTTTGATATACCAGAAGGTGCATTAAGTATGAGAAGTACTTGAATGTCCATTGAGAGTTGATATTGCTTAGTTGGTAGTGCAATGTGTCGACTATAAAATTTGCAAAGTCCATTTTGAAATCTTAGTCCTTGGAGATGCTCTTCAATTTATGCAGGGCCCCCAGTTGGAAGCTAGCATAGAACAAGCATCTCGTACATTTGCTTGAAACTCACCAAATTCAATAGGCAACTTTGGTAACATGATATTCACTTCCTCCTCATTTAGTTCCTTATTAAGGAAACCAAACCAATTATTCCTAGTATCCCATGTCCTTTTGAAACTGTTATGGTTACCATGGAAGGCATCTACTAAATAAGGGATGCACACCATTTCCCTAATGATTGAAACACTTATGATCACCTAGATATTCTTCCCCTATATAATTCCTTTCTTTGTATCATAGCACTTTGAACAAATATGCATGAGTTCTAGGCATGAGTGCACTTGTGGAACCAAGTATTATGCTAAGGTCAAACTCCTGAGTCTTATCCCAAAGGCCTGGTGTTTGCCTACTCAAACTCTTTCAAGCATTCTTCCATGGGATCCTTCCCTTAGAACCTTTGTAGTCTTTGATAGAATAGGGCCAAAAACATTATCCACCATGTCTAACACCAATGATGGATCAACAGATTCCCCTATTTTGGTTGGTTTACAATGCCAATTATGGAGGTAGCCTTGGGTGACGCTAGGGATGAGGCATATGATGTACTACCCTAAAGCTTAGGTGACAAGTCACCACAGAGCCTAGTAGGCCTATTGCTCCTCTTATTTCTATGCATGATTGTTTTGTATCCTTTACCATGATCTCCTAGACCTATATCCTTAAAATCCTTATTAAAAAAAAGAACACAGAGCAGTTTAGAAAACTTAAACTTAAAACTCTAGATTATCAAAGTTTCAATAAGTTTGAATGAAAGAACCATTGCCTTTTATAGATCTTTTCTTTGATATGCTCACTCCATTAATTATATTACATGACCTCTCTATGGTGATCTCACGCTTCAGTTTTTATTTCCCTTGCTTACATAGTCACATCACCATGTCTTTTCATGATTTTTATCTATTTGTTGGATACACAATCTAATTGTCAAGACTTACAATAACTAGAAAATCAATAATGACCATTCAACTACCCTTATTTGGTGAATTATCAGTATAATGGATCTTTTTAATGATGATTTTCCTTAACTCCATTAATTATGGGTAGTTGTTTCTTCTTCGAGATGACCTTTTCTAGATTCTGGAGCTTTTTGCATTAAATTCTACTATAAGAGTTGGATGAGGAGTAGGTGAGTTGATCCTGGATGCTTGGGACTTATAGCTTGTGCTTGGGAAAATCATTTGGAATGCTTTATTATTTTAGTTAAACTAAATTCAAGATTCCATGAGAAATTTTGAATAACGTAACAACCATGCAATTGAAGGACTATAGAAAGAGCAAAAGAAAAAGCCTCTAAAACAAAAGGTGAAAACACACAACTAAAAAAAAAATATGGTAAATATATACAAGAACTGTTGAGTACCTCAATTGTAGTACTTTAGGTTTATCCCATTTACTGGGATGCCAAGTAATTCTCCATCCTTATTCATAAGGTCAAAAGAGTTGAACTCTTTACAAGTTGTTATAGTGTTTGGGCCACCCAGAAGAGAATCAAACTCTGAGTGTTGACCTAGCTTAGTTATTCTCTCCTCATTTTAGTACTAAATCTCCTACCTTGAAATTGGGGCTTGAAGAACATTTTTCAAACCAACACTTGACTATTTGTTGGTGCTTAGGCATCGAATTCCTAGAGGCTTTCTTCAAGTTCTAGTAGTTCTACAATTCTAACCTCCATTCCCCATGTTCCCCAATAGCCAACCTCTTGATTAGTTAAAGAGCAGGGAGTTTACTAGATATTGGAAAAATAACTTGTTTGTCATACACAAGTGTGAAAGGGGAAGGCCCAATTATCCTTTTTGGAGTGATCCGATTAGCTGATAAGGCCAACTTTAGATTCTGGTGGCAATCCCTCTATTGTTCCACTCCAATTTGCTTTATTATTCTAATTAGGTTCTTATTGGTTGACTTGTCCAAACCATTTCCTTGCAGATAGTAATTTGATGAAGTTTTTAGGTATATACCATACCTTAGAGCAAATTCAAAGAGATCGACACCTAGGAATGCCTTCACATTATCAAAGATTATAGTTTGGGCCGTGAAATAATCGAGACCGTGAGTATCCACTTATGACCTATGCCTGAAATATGATTTATCATTCCAATGAATTCTAAACCCCATTAGGCGAATGGTTCTTCCACTATGTTAGGCCTTAATGGAGTAACAACATTTCTTCTTCTTCCAATGTATAATTGACACTATGGACATTTTCTAACCTATTCGTGGTAGTGTGCAAAAAGGGACAGTAAAAAATAACCAACACAAGCTATCTTAGTGGCAGTTGTTAGAGCTGAGAAATATTCCCTTGGTGTTCCTTGATGGAATTCATGTAATAATATTTTAGTCCTATCCCCTAAAATATATCTCATCAAAACCAGGCATTAAAACCCATTTTAAACAAGAAGCCATCAATTAGGACAAAAGAGACACCTTGTAACCTATACGATCTTCTCTTGGAATATGACATATTTGCTAGATATTCCCCAATTTTCATGAACTAGATTCTTTCTTCAACCCATGTCTCTAAATTTAGTTTGGTAAGAGTCATGACTCCCTTGGTCCCTGCATCTTTTGACCCTTCTGGTATCTTTTCCTTCATAATATGTTGACACAAGGCTCGCACTTTGACTAACTTTGTAGGTCTGATATAAATGATGTACTCTATTATTTTGGTTATCCAATTTCCCTTTCTTCACTTATCTCACCTTCCATGATGTATTCCCTGACACTTGAGTGAATGACAAATTTTTCACTCTGTTTCTTGATATCAAGTGTCTAATTTTTTTAAGCCCTTGACTAAGGCATATGCTTGGTTTTCAACAAAATTATACCTTATTTCATAATCCTTGAGGGTCCTTGAGTAGAATGCAATAGGACACTCACCTTTCCTAGAATCATCTTTCTGTATTAATATTGCGGCAATATTGTGCTCTCCGCCATAAGCATACATGATGAAATCTTTAGGAAAGTTTGGATTGATTAAAGATGGTGTTGTCACTATTGTGTTTTTAATCTTTTCAAACACTTCCTTGCCTTTAGTTGACCACCTGAACTCTCTATCTTTCTTTAGCACTAGAGTTATTAGCCTTACTAATCCAACAAAGTCTGATATGAATCTTCCGACAAAGTTGATCTTTCGTAGGAAAGATTGAACTGCTTTCTTATTCATGGGTAAGGACAATTCAAAGATAGATCATACTCTATTAGGATCAATTCAAATTGCTTCTTTCAAAATGATGTGTCCTAGGAGTTTTCCTTGAGGGACTCTAAAAACACATTTCTTTGAGTTCAGGGAGATGCTGAATTCCTAGCACTTCTAGAAGACTTGTTCTAGGTGTGTGAAAAGATCTTCCTTATTCTTGGAAAATAAGGTCATCTAAATAGATAAAATGATCTTATTTATAAGTTCTTTTAAAGCAATATCCGTTGGATTTTGTAAAGTCACACTTGCATTTGACTGTTTGAAGGGCATTTTGGCATATGCATATGTTCCCCACTTGTAGGTGAGCGTGGTTTTAAACCAATCTTATTTCACCCAAATCTGATTATAACCTAAAAATCCATCTAGCAAAGAGAAACATTCAGAACTTGCCAATATTTGTAGAATCTATTCCATTGAGAGGAGAGGGTAGTGATCCTTTAGCGAAGCCCTGGTCAAGTCCTAGAAGTCAACATAAATCCCAATTTCTCAATTTTTCTTCCTTACTAGAACGATATTAGACACCCAAGTAGAGTGTTTAATCAAAAAGATAGGTTTTTATTCAATTAATTTAGGGAGCTCCTATTTCATCAAAGAGTCAATTTTAGGGTTAATTAGCCTTTTCTTTTACCTGATTAGTTTTGAGTCCATAGACAACTTGATGGTGTGCTAGACTATCAAGTGTCTAATTTTTTTTAGGCCTTTGACTAAGGCATACACTTGTTTTTCAACAAAATTATTCCTTACCTCATAATCCTTGAGGGTCGTCTTTGAGTAGAAGGCAATAGGACACTCACCTTTCCTAGAATCATCTTTCTGTATTAATATTGTGGCAATATTGTGCTCTCCACCATAAGCATACACGATGAAATCTTTAGAAAATTTTGGATTGATTAAAGATGGTGTTGTCACTATTGTGTTTTTAATCTTTTGAAACACTTCCCTACCTTTAGTTGACCACCTAAACTCTCTATCTTTATTTATCATGTTAGAGTTTACTATTGGACCTACTAATCCAAGAAAGTCTGATATGAATCTTTTGACAAAGTTGATCTTTCCTAGGAAAGATTGGACTGCTTTCTTATTCACAGATAAGGACAATTCTAAGATAGATCGTACTCTATCAGGATTAATTCAAATTCCTTCTTTCAAAATGATGTGTCCTAAGAGTTTTTCTTGAGAGACTCTAAAAACACATTTCTTCGAGTTCAGGGAGACGCTGAATTCCTAGCACTTCTAGAAGACTTGTTCTAGGTGTGTGAAAAGATCTTCCTTATTCTTGGAAAATAAGGTCATCTAAATAGATAAAAATGATCTTATTTATACGTTCTTTTAATGCAATATCCGTTGGCCTCTATAAAGTCACACCTACATTTGACTGTCCCAAGGGCATTTTGGCATATGCATATGGTCCCCACTTGTAGGTGAACGTGGTTTTAAATTGATCTTCTTCTTTCACCCAAATCTGATTATAACCTAAAAATCCATCTAGCAAAGAGAAACATTTAGAACTTGCCAATATTTGTAGAATCTATTCCATTGAGAGAAGACGGTAGTGATCCTTTAGTGAAGCCCTGTTCAAGTCCCAGAAGTCAACACAAATCCCAATTTCTCCATTCTTCTTCCTTACCAAAATGATATTAGACACCCAAGTAGAGTGTTTAATCCAAAAGATAGTTTTTGATTCAATTAACTTAGTGAGCTCCTATTTTATCAAAGGCTCAATTTTAGGGTTAATTAGCCTTTTCTTTTACATGATTGGTTTTGATTTCATAGACAACTCAATGGTGTGCTAGACTATCAAGTGTCAAAAATTTTTTAGGCCCTTGACTAAGGCATACATTTGTTTTTCAACAAAATTATACCTTACTTCATAATCCTTGAGGGTCCTTGAGTAGAAGGCAATATGACACTCACCTCTCCTAGAATCATCTTTCTATGTTAATACTGTGTGTGCTCTCCGCCATAAGCATACATGATAAGTTTGGGTTGATTAAAGATGGTGTTGTCACTATTATGTTTTTAATCTTTTCAAACACTTCCCTACCTTTAGTTGACCACCTGAACTCTCTATCTTTCTTCAACATTAGAGTTATTGGCCTTACTAATCCAACAAAATCTAATATGAATCTTCTGACAAAGTTGATCTTTCCTAGGAAAGGTTAGACTACTTTCTTATTCATGGGTAAGGACAATTCTAAGATAGATCATACTCTATCAAGAACAATTCAAATTTCTTCTTTCAAAATGATGTGTCCTAGGAGTTTCCTTGAGGGACTCTAAAAACACATTTCTTTGAGGTCATGGAGATGTTGAATTCCTAGCACTTCTAGAAGACTTGTTTAGATAGGTGTGTGAAAAGATCTTCCTTATTATTGGAAAACATAGTAAGGTCATCTAAATAGATCAAAATGATCTTATTTATAAGTTCTTTGAAAGCAATATCCAATGCCCTTTGGAAAGTCACACCTGCATTTGACTATCTGAAGGGCATTTTGGCATATGCATATGTTCCCCACTTATAGGTGAATGTGATTTGAAACCGATCTTCTTTCACCCAAATTGGATTATAACCTAAAAATCCATCTAGCAAAGGGAAACGTTCAGAACTTTCCACTGTTTGTAGAATCTATTCCATTGAGAGGAGAGGGTAGTGATCCTTTATAGAAGCCCTATTCAAGTCCCATAAATCAATAGAAAGTGTGATTTCTCCATTCTTCTTCCTTACCAAAACGATATTAGACACCCAAGTAGAGTGTTTAATCAAAAAGATAATTTTTGATTCAATTAACTTAGTGAGGTCCTATTTCATCAAAGGCTTGATTTTAGGGTTAATTAGCCTTTGATTTTTCCCGATTGGTTTTGAGTTCATAGACAACTCGATGGTGTGCTAGACTATGTCTTTATTATATCCTTTTAGGTCTTCATAACTCCATACCATGACTCTATCATATTTTGTACATAAGAAGATAAGCTTGTCTAATTCCTTCTGGGTACATACCCTTCCCACTTTGACCTTCTTACCAGGGTAAACTTCAATTTCTATGTAGTCTCTTTTTTCTGCACTGAACTTCCTTTTATCTATCTTGGCATCATTAGGAGTAAAGATATTTTCAAGGGTAATCAACCCCTTTAGAAACTTGTTAGATTTAAGTTGCACAAATTGATTTTCATAAGATTCTTCTATCTTTGGCTGAAGTTGTTCTACAAATTCCCTTGATTGTTGAATAAACATTTTGACATGTTCATCACTTTCAAAGCTTACCAATGATCTTCATCGTTGAGAATTGCTAGGAAAAAATATCATTTTCTTAGAATCTTCATTCATTAGGAGGTCCTTTGTTGGATCAAACTATGACCCGATCACAACCATTCGATCAGCTTCAACGTTTTACATCCTAAAGATGACTTGGAGATTTAAGGCTTTGAAACTCTCCACAAGATCCCAAACCCTATGGTAGTAAGACCTCATCCTTATGTTTTTAGCTAGAGCTGACCCCTTGATCTTGTTGACTACTAGTTCTAAATCATCAAATATCTGCAAGTGCTTGATTTTCATTTTTTTGCCAAGATGAGTCCATGAATTAGTGACTCATACCCAGCTTCATTATTTGTACAAATAAAGTGGAAACATAAAGTCTTCAAAAACTTCTTACCTTTAGGGGACACCAAACATACACCCACTCCTAAGCCATTTGCACACCTAGCACCATCAAAATATAACTTCCATAGTTATGAAGAATTCTTCCTTTCACTCCCTAACTAGTTTCTGATCAACATTTTCTTTTGAGATAACTTGATCTTGATCGTAGAGCACATAAGTAACTAGTCCTATGAACTAATAAAAAACTAATAAAAAAGCAGACCAGAAGTGTCATTCAACTTGCCCCTCTTCTATGAACTAATAAAAAACTAAAGCATTACAATCTTGTTTGCCATCTAGGAGCTCCACATTTTCTTTTTCCTCTTTGAAGAAAATAGTGTGTGCACATTCAAAATTAACCATTACTTCATGAGTAATGTGTTCTTTTTGTATTAGTTCTAATAAAATCTTCATTTTTGTTCTATACGTGGTCCTCAAAATGAGGTGGGACTAATCCTAAGAAAGATAACCTCCAATAAATATCTAGATAAACATATACCAAACACTAGAGGAATATCTATTATCACAATGTCTTGATGCACCATGACATCAGGGCATGCATATAATGTAATAGAAAGATCCTTAATGATCCCAATAGTCAACACCTTTTTCCCATCTAATTACATGCTTTCTTTGTCTAGATGCTCATAATCCTGTTGCAAGTATGGGCCTAACCGGTGTTGTCATTGATGTCAACATACTCCCGTTGCATTGATATTAAGGATTGGATGAACTGTGTGCTGAGGATATTGAGAAAATTACTCCTATCAGAAACAGAGAAGAACAGTGAAGACAATGAAGCTCTATGGAGTGAAGATCCCAACTAAGATGAAGATCAGAGAATGCGCATCAAAGGGTTTGTAGATATGTGTTTAAAGATGATCCAGTCAAGATTTGAGAGGTTCGCATGAAGATTTGGAGAAGTTATGGCCGTATGAGTAAAACTGGTTCTGGCAGCTGTTCAGAGGTGACAGAGTGACACAAATAGGTCCGGTGAGATCCGAAAATGCAATATCTTGTTCTGCGGATTTGGTGGAATGTTTAGGAAGCCAATGTGAATTGACAACTTAATTGGTTCATGGTCTGGAGGTTCGCAAGCATTTATTCTAATGTGACAGTGATGACAGACTGTGTTCTTAAGGTTCCAGATGAAAATGTGAATGATTTCATTAAGCAAAAGTGGTGTGGATGTTCGTGGTGATTCAGACATACTTGTGGGGGTCTCTAGATTGTGTCCAGTTCGTGTTGGTGGTCTGCATTGAAGATTGAGCTTGTAATTGAAGATTTACTCTTGGGTGATGGTGTTCTTCCTAATCATGGCCGACCGGATGTTTTACACATCTTGCGGATGATCTTGAAGATGTTCTGCGAAGCTTGGCGTGTTCCTCAAAGAAGATTGAAGTCCCAGATATGTGTGGCCGACAGTGTGGTGATATGCACGAAGTTCTTGTAACAAATCAAGTTGTATTTTTGTACTTGCTCTATAATAAAATAAAATATGTATTGTGCTAACTTTGATGATTATCCCAAAGTCGATGTCTTGTATAAATAAGATTTGTGAAGTCATTTCAAAGTATCCTTATCGAGATGAAAAAGTGGTAGAGAGGAGAAGAGCGAAAAGCAGAGCAGAAGTGTTGAGCTTAAGTGGAACTGACTCAAGCATGGTGAAGATGCTAATCTCCAGTTCAAGTATGTAATATTTATTATTCTGTAGACAGTGTATCTCCTATAGGCAGTGGGCCTCTTGTGAGCAGTGTGCTTGGGCAGTGAGCCCTAATTGGCAAGTGCCATTTTGTTCTTCTTATTCTTTTAACAGAGAATACAATCTTGGGTTAGTCACCTCGTGGTTTTTTCCTTAACTGGGTTTTCCACGTTAAAATCTTGGTGTCATATGTGTTAATGTGTTTCTGCTCTTGAGATATTGCATTGTGCTTCCATGATTAAATCATTATTATGCTGTAGAAATATAAGAAGGATTTAAGTGTTTAAAGAAAAGAAAGTTTTGGTGACAACTGATTCACCCCCCCTCTCAGTTGTCTGTCCTAAACCAACAATTGGTATCAGAGCTAAGTTCCTCTAAAAGATCTTAATTGCTTGAGGAGATCTAGGATGTCTTCCTACAAGAAGGATAGTCCAAGGTTTGATGGAACTAATTACACTCTTTGGAAAAGCCGCATGGAATGTCACTTGCAATGTATGGGAATGCAATATTGGACCATAACTTCAAAGAAGTATGTTTTTCTGTTACCTTTTGAGTCGCCATTATTTATTTATTGGTAATATTTCATGAACAAGAGCCGGTTTGCTGTATTGTATTTTGGGTCATACCTTTGTTTCTGAAATCGACTCTTGATCCTTCAATTTTTACCCGTTTGTCGTCTTTGTAGACAAGGTTACTTAAGGTTTGAACCTTTGAACCTGAACCATTCTCAAAGTTCAAAGTTCAAATGGTTCGATATGTCCAAAGTGTCTCATAAAGCAAGCTGTTGTTCTATAATGTCTTATACGTCTTTGAACTTTCGGTTTGAACTTGAACCTTTTGTTTAAGGTTCAACGGTTCAACGGTCTAAAGTTCCACACTCATTGCCTTCTAACAAGTCGGGTCACGCAGTTACCTTGTGTAATTAACGTATCGTTGAACCTTCTGCTCATACTCTATAGCGGGGTTCAATGGTTCAAGGTTCAACCGTTCACTGTTTCATAGTTGGAAGCCTTTTACCAAAGCCGCGTAACTGTTTGTTGGTCTACATAACCCTTGCGTCTTTGAACCTTCGTATTGAACCATATCTTTACAAGTTCAACGGTTCATGAGTTTAAGTTCCTATTTCCGTAAGTGAATCCTTTGCTCATCTATATGGTCCAATTGGTATGGTTGAACCACCGCATTGAACCACGTCCTAAAGGTTCAATGGTTCAATAGTTCAAAGATTTGGTGATTTTAGTCCCGTTTGTTCCCACGGCTTTCTAAGTCAAATTTAGCAGGAAAGTTGGAGGAAAATATGTCAGAAACTCATCATGAAACTGAGAGCTCTAATTTAGCGGAGGCTACGGATAATCATTATACATCATGATGGCGTGTGAATAATACTTGCTATTAATGAAGAAATCAGAGTTCATGTCTTTTCAAATATTTTTGGCACGTATTGTTCCGAGCGATAATTATTCAATCTGGTTAGTGCCATTATTAACTAAGAACAAGCCAAGTTTAGCAAGTAAACATACTGTGCAACGCGGAGGAGGATAGCGCCGGAAGTGTAAGGCTCTTGTTATTCAAATTTTCGCAATGAATTCAGATACCTTGAAGGTGCTTCCAAGCCATCAACTGAAAGAAGCCCTGCCCCTAAGAGATCCAGAAGAGTCCTCACAGATATTCTACCATCTCGTGTTACCAGGTTGAGGACTAAAGGGAAAAGAAAGAAACAGGTTTCTGAAACAATAGTTGTTGATTTGAATTCAGAGGAAGATCCAGAAGAACCTATGGGTGACAAGGAGCTAAGTCCACACAGAACAGAGGAAGTTGACACCGGGCCACAGTCAGGGGCCGTTCTGGAGACCCCTGAAATACTAATGATTTCAAATGAATCCTCTAATGGATTAAACCTCGAGAAGACAACCTCAGCCCCTGCACCAAAGTGGCTAGAGAGTTCTATCTCCGACATGAAAAAAGTGATTCCTTTTGTTGTCCCTTTAGAGGACATGGTAAGCAAATGTTTGGGGAAAACCCCCAAGTCCAAGAAACTCAAGACGACATCCAGAATAAACATTGATCCAAACACTGGTAACTGGAGTGCTGAAATAGCTAAGCCAGTGACTGAGGAAGAAGTTCAAGATCCAATAGTGCACGATTTCACTGTGGAGAGAGTGGATCTTGATGCTGCTTCTAGAGCTGCAGATGTCCACCACCTTGAAGCATCTACTAAGAGGATGGTTAGTCGAACATGGAAAGATGAAAAGGACAAGAGGGAGTTGAAGCAAACTCTGCGTTCAATGGCAGAGTACATTGATGCTATTCACAACCCTAACCCGCAGCCGATCTCACAGATCCCTCTGTCTTTTGACCCGAAATCACCTGTCAACCAAAAGATGCTAGATCAGGTTCATAGAAGCAAAATGGTGACAAAAACATTTGACAGTTGGTTGGATAACATTAAGCAGAAAGGAACCGAATACATCCGTGAACTCAAGAGCATATATGATCTGACTGCTGCCACCATTGAGGATATTAAAGCACAGGTTGCTGTTTGGGCAAAAGATGAAGGTAAGTGGGCGAATGTAATAAACCAAATAGATGAAGTTCAGAAATATGGGCTGGCGAAGTTTTTGATAGAAAAAAGCCTGACTGGTTTGGACGAAGATTTACTATATGTGAACAAGAAAAATATTGAATGGAGGAATTCCATATCCTGACAAGGACACTTTGAACTTACAAAGCTAATTAAGGAGATAACAGAATTCACTCAATCGCTGCAACGTGACTTGCAATGCATTGATGTTAAATACATAAAAGATGATGGAAAACTAGTGGAAGATGTCGACGTAGTGGTCCAATCTTTCAAAGATAAAATCAGCTTTGTCAGAGAAAATGACAATATTTTAATTGAGGATTTCTCCCGGATTTCTAAAGTTGAGTCATTACTTTATCTCTGTATAGACGGACTTCCAAAACACAAAGAAAAATTTGGGAAAATGCGGAGGGAAAAAGAAGTTTGGAGGTCAAGAATGAAACATATAGGTATTCCCAACTTCCCGAAGATTCAGGAGTTCGTTGCAGCTTTTCAGGAGTGGAAGACCCAACGTGCTTCCCAGGCCACCGATAACAAATCTGGAGATGCAAATCCGTTGTCCCAGTCATGATCTCATTGGCTCATTTTCTTTATTTCAGTTCCTCTTTTATGTTATTTTCAGCAAGCTTGATCTTTAAAATCAGTTGTTATAAACTAAATCCCGTACGGGTCAGAGTTATGTTAACTCTGGGTTTGATTTACTCAAAGACATGATTAAGACATTCATATATATAGGTTTTTAAAATCTTTGAAAGGATATAGAAAGTTAGGAAAAGGAAAGAAAAGGGAATTTTGGCGAACCGTTTTATGATTTTACATTATGTGATGATTGTCTGAGTAATTTTTCATCTGTGAATGAGAAGAAGAAACAATTACTGCTTACTTGGATCTGTGCGTCTGAGTGTTTGGATTTAGATTTTCTATGTGAAATCTCCTTTCATCTGGTAATTGCTCTTTTATTGGACAACTCGTCATATGTGTTCTATTATTTACTAGTTCAGCAAGTTCATATGTATGTGTTCATGTATTTGAATGTATCAAAAGTAGAATCTGTGCATTCTATTGTTCACTGTTACTGTATAAATTTATCGCATTCATAACATAGTTATGTATGAATGTCAGTCTGCCTTAAGCATTTTCTGGTTAAAAGTGCATTTGGATAGTTGAATAGATTAAATTCATTGAAATTCTAAAAGGGAGTTGTACCTAAATTTAGAGGGGAACTAATTTAAAAAGTTCACCCATTTGTTGCTTAACTCATTTGTTCTTCATAAGAGGGGTATAGAGTCATAATAAAATATTTTTAGAACAAGGACAAATCCGTTAACCAACATCCTCCAAAGAATGGTCCAACAACTGTAGATGAAATCAGAGATGCTGAAGATAATCTTCAAGCTAAAGAAGCCTTACTAAGTGCCTTATTTGATTCAGAGCTGACAAATGTTATGGATGTAAAAACTGCATATGAGATTTAGTCAAAGCTGGAACTTCTGCATGAAGGAGACAAATATGTTAAATGTGCCAAGCTACAGAGTCCGAAAGGAAAATTCAAAAACCTGAAGATGAGAATATCACTACATTTATGCCAAAAGTAAATGAGCTTGTTTGTGGCATTAGGTGTGTTGGTGGAACCTTGGATGAAGATGAGATTGTTGCCAAAGTTCTCAGATCCCTACCTCCTGCTTACAAACACAAGGTTGCTGCTATTGAAGAATTCAGATCTTTATCAAATATCACAAGAGATCAATTGGTTAGAAAATTAGCTGCATTTGAATTGGCTGAGTTTGGAGATGCACCCCCCAATACTGAATCTGCATTCAAAGCTAGTGCCTCTGTAAAAGGCAAACAAATGTATGATCCAAGAGAGAACTCCTCAAAGAAACTATCATGGTATGAAAAAATAAGAAAAGATCTGGAAGAAGATGAGGCAGAAGCTGCTCAACTTGAAGCCCTTATTGCAAAAAGACTGCCAAGAGGATCTGGTAAGTATGAAGGAAAATTGCCCTTCAAATGTTTCAACTGCAACAAGATTGGTCATTTTGCCTCAAGGTGTCCAGAAAGATTTTCAAGGACAAATCCAAATAGATCAAGATTCCAAAAGAAATGTTACTATGTTCATGAAGATGATGATGATGAAGGAGTAACAGATGATGAATCAAAGACAAGAAACAAATCTAGAAGTGACTTGGTGTTTATTGCCATCAAGGAAGAAGATCCAATGCCCACTGAATCTGTCAATCATAAAATGGTAGAAAGAGCTCTGGCTGCCCAAGTTGAAGAAAAGGATGAATGGGTCATTGACAGTGGATGCTCCGACCATATGACTGGTGACAAAAATAAGTTCATAGATCTGGAAAGATATGAAGGAGTTGTAAAATTTGGTGATAATTCTATTCACAGAATCAGAGGCAGAGGAACTATTTCTTTTGATGGAAAGAACAAAACCAGTGATGTACTGTATATTGAAGGTTTGAAGCACAATCTTCTCAATGTTGGGCAGTTGGTGGACAAAGGCTATGATCTTTGATTCAAAAATGGAAAATGTAAGATCTTTGAAAGTTTTGGAACAGAGGTTGCATCCAGTACTCAAACAAAAGGTAACATCTTCCACTTGGTTGGTACTGGCAAAAGTTGTTTATTTGTTCAAATTGATCAGAGTTGGTTGTGGCATAGGAGAATGTGTCATGTAAATTTTGATAATATCATCAAGATAAGCAATACTCAGGCTATAAGAGATCTTCCAAGACTGGTGAAACCTACTAACAGTTTGTGCAAAGAGTGTCAGTTGGGTAAGCAGAGCAGAGTCACATTCAAAGGTAAGGAACAATCTTCTACCGGATTGTTGGACTTAGTGCATACTGATCTATGTGGACTGGCAAGAATCATGAGTTTGCAAGGTGATAGATATTTCATGTTACTAATTGATGACCATTCCCAGATGATGTGGGTGACTTTCCTGAAAGAGAAATCTAGGGCTCTTGAGAAATTCAAAATATTTAAGGCTATGGTAGAGAATGAAACCAGGTTAAACATAAAATATCTTAGGTCTGATAGAGGTGGAGAATTCACATCTGGAGAGTTCATAGAATTCTGTGAGAAACATGGGATAAAAAGATAGTTATCTTCTCCAAGGACCCCACATCAGAATTGAGTAGTGGAGAGAAAGACCCGGACCATCCAGGAAGCATCTAGAACCATGATGATGGAAGCAAATGTCCCTTAGATCTACTGGAGAGAAGCTGTAAGCACTGCTGTCTATACTCTTAATCGAGTACAAATCAGAAGCAATACTGGTAAGACCCCTTATGAACTCTGGTTTGGCATCACTCCTACTGTGAAGTATTTCAGAGTTTTTGGTAGCAAATGTTACATTAAAAGGGATGAAGACCTTGGCAAATTTGATGCTAGAAGTGATGAAGGAATATTCTTCGGTTATTCTACTCAAAGCAAAGCATACCGGCGTTATAACAAGAGATTGAGAAAGATTGTAGAAAGTACAAATGTGAAGGTTGATGAAGGCATAAAAAAACCTCAAGGTTTTATGAATATAAGGAAGATGATCAGAATGATGTTTTGGTCCTAGAAGTTCAAGCCCCTTCTAAAATTCATATCCAGACTGATTCGGAGAATCCTGAAATACAGGAAGAAGAGATAAGTTTGAATGAACCTGTCCAAGATATAGTAGTGCAAGAAATTCCCAAAACTCCCAGGTATGTAAGACTAAATCATTCTGAAGACCAGATCATAGGTGATAGAAGCAAAGGTGTTCAAACAAGAAGAAAGATTGCTCAAGATTCAGAGAAGTATTGTCTGATTTCAAAGATTGAACCAAAAATAGTAAGTGAAGCATGCAATGATGAAAGTTGGGCCAAAGTAATGAAGGAAGAGTTGATGCAGATTGAGAAAAATCACACTTGGGATCTTGTTCCTAGACCTAGAAACAAAAATGTGATTGGGACCAAATGGGTCTTCCGGAATAAACTGAATGAAGATGGTGAAGTAGTCAGAAACAAAGCCAGATTGGTTTGCAAGGGTTATTCTCAAGCAGAAGGAGTTGATTTTGAAGAAACTTTTGCTCTAGTGGCAAGAATTGAAGCAGTCAGATTATTTTTTGCTTTTGTTGCCTTTAAGGATTTCAAAGTATATCAGATGGATGTCAAGTCTGCCTTCCTGAATGGTGACTTGGAAGAAGTATACATTGAGCAACCGGATGGATTTCAATTGTCTGATCATGGTGATATGGTCTATAAGTTGAAGAAAGTACTGTATGGATTCAAACAAGCCCTAAGGGCCTGGTATGAAAGATTGGATAAACATCTTGTGAAGATTGGTTTCAACAAAGGTACTGCTGACAGTAACTTGTACTTCAAGATTGATCATGAAAATATCTTGATTGTTGAAGTATTTGTTGATGATATCATTTTTGGAGGAAGAGATAGTATGTGCAAGATTTTTGCAAATCAAATGAAAAGTGAATTTGAGATGTCTATGTTTGGGGAAATGAATTTCTTCTTGGGTCTGCAAATCACTCAAACAAAGAAAGGAATCTTCATATCATAGACCAAATATGTGAAAGAATTGTTGAAGAAATTTGGGATAGAAGATTCAAAACCAATGAATACTCCCATGGCAACCGGATGTAAACTAAGCAAAGATGACAAATCTCCTAAGGCTGATCAGAAAAAGTACAAGTCAATGATTGGAGGACTATTGTATCTTACTCAAACTAGACCTGACATTATGAATGTTGTTGGTCTTGTTTCCAGATTCTAAGTTGATCCCAAAGAATCTCACGTCATGGTAATCAAGAGAATTCTCAGATATCTAAAGGGAACAGTTGAGTATGGTTTATGGTATCCTAGGGATCATAATTTCTCTCTTCATGCATATACAGATGCGGATTGGGCAGGAGATGTGGATGACCGGAAGAGTACCAGTGGTGGTGCATTCTTTTTGGGGAAAAGATTGGTTTCTTGGCTGAGCAAGAAACAAGAGGCAATATCTCTGTCCATTGCAGAAGTCGAATATATTGCAGCAGCAGGTAGTTGCACTTAGGTATTGTGGATGAAGCAAATACTAAGAGACATCAGAGTGGAGTATGAGGAACCTATCACAATCTTCTGTGATAACTCAAATGCAATAAATATATCAAAAAATCTAGTGTTGCATTCAAAGACAAAACATATATCCATCAAGTTTCACTTTTTGAGAGAGTAGGTGAACAAGAATGAAGTCAGATTGGAGTTTGTGCCCTCTAAGGATCAGATTCAAGACATTTTTACTAAACATCTACCTAAGGACTCTTTTGAGTATCTCAGGGAGAAGTTAGGGGTTATTACCCCTTCGGTTCTGAATTAAGGTGCACTGATGTGCATCAGTGTGGTGGATCTCACAGTCATATCTTGTGGTCCAGATTGATGATAGGAAGATTCTACTCAGGGGGAGCAGTCTATATGATTCTGATTGATGCACGTATGTGACCTTTGCCATTGATGTCAAATGGGGAGAGAAGACATGTGAAAAACAAAAGTGGTTGCTGATCAAAGGGGGAGTAGTAAAGAAAGAGAAGACATATGAATGATTACTGTTGATAGGGGGACCTATGTCAGTTAGTGAGGAGAAGTTCTTGTCTTGATGGTTAAAACAATTTTTCACATCATATGTTGCCATCAATGACAAAGGGGGAGATTGTTGCAAGTATGGGCCTAACCGGTGTTGTCATTGATGTCAACATACCCCTGTTGCATTGATGTTAAGGATTGGATGAGCTGTGTGCTGAGGATATTGAGAAAATTAGTCCTATCAGAAACAGAGAAGAACAGTGAAGACAGTGAAGCTCTATGAAGTGAAGATCCTAGCTAAGATGAAGAGCAGAGAATGCGCATCAAAGGGTTTGTAGATATGTGTCTAAAGATGATCCAGTCAAGATTTGAGAGGTCCGCATGAAGATTCGGAGAAGTTATGGCCATATGAGTAAAACTAGTTCTGGCAGCTGTTCAGAGGTGACAGAGTGACACAAATAGGTCCGGTGAGATCCGGAAATGCAATATCTTGTTCTGCGGATTTGGTGGAATGTTTAGGAAGCCAATGTGAATTGACAACTCAATTGGTTCATGGTCTGGAGGTCCGCAAGCATTTATTCTAATGTGATAGTGATGACAGACTGTGTTCTTGAGGTTTCAGATGAAAATGTGAATAATTTCAGTAAGCAGAAGTGGTGTGGATGTTCTTGGTGATTCAGGCATACTTGTGGGGGTCTCTAGATTGTGTCTAGTTCGTGTTGGCAGTCTGCATTGAAAATTAAGCTCGTAATTGAAGATTTACTCTCAGGTGATGGTGTTCTTCCTAATCATGGCTGACCAGATGTTTTACACATCTTGCAGATGATCTTGAAGATGTTCTACGAAGCTTGGCGTGTTCCTCAAAGAAGATTGAAGTCCCAGATATATGTGGTTGACAGTGTGGTGATACGCATGAAGTTCTTGTAACAAATCAAGTTGTATTTTTGTACTTGCTCTGTAATAAAATAAAATATGTATTGTGCCGACTTTGATGATTATCCCAAAGTCGATGTCTTGTATAAATAAGATTTGTGAAATCATTTCAAAGTATCCTTGTCGAGATGAAAAAGTGGTAGAGAGGAGAAGAGCGAAAAGCAGAGCAGAAGTGTTGAGCTTAAATGGAACTGACTCAAGCATGGTGAAGATGCTAATCTCTAGTTCAAGTATGTAATATTTATTATTTTGTAGACAGTGTGTCTCCTGTAGGCAGTGGGCCTCTTGTGAGTAGTGTGCCTCTTGTGAGCAGTGTGCTTAGGTAGTGAGCCCTAATTGGCAAGTGCCATTTTGTTCTTCTTATTCTTTCAATAGAGAATACAATCCTGGGTTAGTCACCCCATGGTTTTTCCCTTAACCAGGTTTTCCACATTAAAATCTTGGTGTCATATGGGTTAATGTGTTTCTACTTTTGAGATATTGCATTGTGCTTCCATGATTAAATCATTATTATGCTGTAGAAATATAAGAAGGATTTAAGTGTTTAAAGAAAAGAAAGTTTTGGTGACAACTGATTCACCCCCCCCTCTCAGTTGTTTGTCCTAAACCAACAAATCCAACCCCATTGCATCAACAATCTTTTTAGGCATAACAATAGTTCTAGCACCAGAATCTACCATGGAATTGTGCAATAGTTTCTTACCAATAGAAAGGTGTAGGTTTAGATTTGGTTACCTCTATGCCAACATTATGAAGAGTAGTAGGATGATCAATTGAAAGAGTCTTTTTCAATCCTACTATCTTCCCTCTAGTGCTGGTAGTCTAAGTTACCACTTTAATCGGATCTTCTTGCATCTCCAGAGCTTCCTGGTAGTCTAAGTTATTAAGAGGTTTGACTACCTAAGTCTTTGGAACATAGGTCAAGTTTGGTTGGTACCTTGGTCTTTCAAGAGCAGTATTTGATATTCTTATAAATAGTTCTCACATGTTCTCTTGTTATTGATTTGGATGTGCATTCTCCCATCTTTGGACCACGAAATTATAATTTAGAACTTCTGTAGTCTTTTGGACTATCTCAAGTTGTTGTTCAGGAACTGGATTCTCAATTATCCTCTTCTTTAATCTTTTGAAATAATCAGATTGCACCTGAGGAGCTTTTGATGGATTATTTGTGAAGATCACTTCTTCTCCTTCAATCCATGAGAATAAGGCTTGTTCCGATGCAATTTCCTCTTGTGCCAAAGACATGCCTTACATTTGAGCCGTTAAGATTACATTTTGAACTCCCATTGATTGGTAGGACATCTCAGGTAAAAATACTCTCATATTTGTGGTGGCTTGCCTCTGTTTGACAACCTTTTGTTACAAATTCCTCTTGAATAGGATCTAGAGGGATGTGCCTCATTGCACATGAAGCACCACATGTTTGGTTCCTCCAAAAAAAAATGTTTAGGAACCAAATCTCTCACTGTATTGTGTGGGATTTTTTGGAGAAGTGTAGGCATTGGTACTATTTGATTAGAAGGATGTATTTGGTTCTGTCCTTGATTCTGATGATTTTAGAATCTATTAGGTCGATATGATGGTCATTGTACTTGATTCCATAGATATGTCAGCCTTGGGTATTGATGAGGGGGTCAAACCTAGAACACTCAATAAGATAGATTGCACACAGAAAATAGGATTGTTCTTTTATTGAACTGAACAACACATTACATTAAAGAGATTGGAATCAAATCAGAGGATGAATCCTCAACAGGCTGCAACGCATTACAGCTTCCTTCCTCTGGATTCTGGAACCTTCCACCTTCTGTAACTTCAAATCTGCTAGGGTTTCTATTTTCCCTCCTTTTCCTGACTCAACACTTTCCCCCCTTTCTCTACTGCCCAAAGGGTTCCCCAAAAAATGATCATAAATAGCCCTTTTTGGTGCCTTCTAGCCAAAATTTCAAAATTTGTAACTCCCTCCAAAAATAGGTCAACTTCCGAGAGCCATAGCTTTTGATCCGATTGTTTGATTGACAAACCATTTGATGCGTTGAAAGCTCGTGAAGTACTCTACACTCTTAGAATTGGCTCTTCCGATTTTGCCCATTTTTGGGCCCTTATGGGGCCTCTAAGTGTCTCATATTTGACTTTGAAACTTTTTCAAGGGTTTTTAAAGAAACATAAACTTTAATATCTTTCAGCCCACAAGTGATCTTTGGCCAATTCCTTCACCAAAGGTTATATTTTTCAATTACACAAATTTGAGTAAATTTCTGCTTCCATACATGCTCAAATGCAAACTTTCTAAAAATAGTAGTTTGCGATTTTTAGTATATTAGAAAAACTGAAGGTTCTACATCATTATTCAAGCTATTGGGTATCCAAAAATACCAAAAGTGAAAAAATGCAAAACAAAATCATTTTTTTTAGGTGATGCAAGATTGCCCTTACACCACTGAATGATCCTACATTAGGTATGTCGCTTGCTATCTCTTTAAATTAATGATCTCGTTTAAAAAATTGTGCAATAGGTTTTTCACATCATCCATTTCTAGATTTGTCTGGGGAATGGGTATTGGCCATGAGGATACACATACATAGATGGAGGAATTTTTTGAATGTTAGGCAACGAATGACTAGGTTTGGGCAATTATTCTTGTGCTAGGAGTGAGAATTCAGGGAACATTGGCAAAGGTGGCTTAGAGGGAAGCCTTCCAAAATCAATGAGATTATTTTTTGCTCTAACAACTAGGTCATAAGCCAGAGAAAGACTCTAGCCACCCAAGGATTGTATAATTATCAATATATTAGAATTGAATGCTTTTAAGTAGAAAATAAATGCCATCTCAGTAGGAAGTTGAGTGCTAGTTGGAATTCTTTCCTAGGTTTTTTGAAAATGTGAGTTAAAGTCAATAATAGCCTCTTCCAAAGCCCTCTTTATGGTTATCAGTCATTGTAACAATGAAGGCCGATCTCCGTTTCCTTGAATCTCTCAAAAAACATTCCCTAGCTGATCCTACGTGTTTATTGAATTTGACGTTAATGATCAATACTAGTCAAGCACTTTTCCTTTAAAATATGCAACGAGCAATCTCAATGCTACATTCTATTTAGTGACGAAATGCACCATGAAGATATATGCAACATCCCTAAGATGTTCCTCAAGGGGTCTTGGAATCTTCCCCAACAAACTTTGGTAAATCTTTCAAGGCATTTTTTGGAAGAGGATCCCACGTGGATGGAACGATTGGGGGAATTGGGGGGCTACCGGTGTTTAAATTCACAAAATTTCTAGGCACTCCGACTGCCATTTGAAGAGATGGTGACGAACTTGGTTGAATGATCCTTATCCTAGGATTGAGAACCAAATGAGGAACTAAAAGACCCGGATTGGAATCTGAGAGTGATTTAGTTACAAGTCTCTTGCTCATAAAACAAGTTCTCACCAACTACTTAGAGTTCTTGCAAGGTGCATTGATAAAGTTTAATTCTCGGGTCCCACCGGGTGTGCCAAAAATTGTTGGTATTCAAATTTGTATTTGCACATATTTTTGTACCAACATGGGAAATCCTATGAAGGTGGGATATGGTTCATAGAATAACCTCAAGATTTTGAAGTTGGTTCTTTGTATGATGTTACAAGAAAGTAGTGGTTTGATGAAAACAAAAACAAAAATGAAAGTAGAGACCTTTTTTCTTTAAAAAGCATGGAACCTAAAAAATAAACTTAAAGCTTACTATCTGTTTTAGCATAGAAATTGTATTACATACTACATGCTTCTTCAAATAGATGACAAAGGGCATACAACACGATTATCATTAGCTTAATAAACACAGAGATAGCTAACTCAAAATTAAGGCTAGAGTAATTCAAAAAGCTTAAAGCATAACTAATATTAGAAGAATTATAGAATGACATATCAAGGTGAAATTCTTGTATAAATGTCTGAACTCATATAACCATGTGAAAGGCCAAAATGTATAACTTCACCTTTAGTGCAATTTGTAGAAATTATAGAAATAACACTATAATTTGCCTTAAAGGCTTGAAGAACAAAATGTATAATTCCCTTATCACAAGTTATATATTTTTTTTCCAAAAGATCATTTTTTGAGTACAAAAATGAATATTTATAGCTTAGAAAGAGTGCCAAATCACAATAATTAAAAGTGCATGCTAAAAAATAGCCCAATTCGAATAAAACGACGCTCAAAACATGGTTTCGAATGAAGGAATCCATATGCGCTTCCTTCTTCAATACTTGATTGATCTTGGCCATTCGATAAGCATCCTTGTTAATTACATCCAATGGATCTAAAGGGCTTCTTTGTTATGCAAGTTCAAAATCCATCTAATGGTGCAATAACATTTATGTGTCAATTATATTATTTATTTGAAGAGTGCCATGGTAACATTTGTCCCTCCCAAGTATCCTTATCTATTTCCTTCTGTGGTGGGTCATGCCATCATCAGAAACATAAATTTAACCAATGATGCAACACCTTTGGGTTGTCAGAATGACAACCCCTTGAAGATGTGTGCATCGTTGGATGTTTAACTATGATCAATGGAACTATGATCAATGGTTATATGGTTAGGAGTTAGGAACACTTTCTTTGATTAGAACCGAGAGGGGCTCACTTTATAAACTACCATGTTGCATTTCAACCAATGGTGCAATGCCTCTAGGTTGTCAAAATGACAACCTCTTGGAGATACATGTGTCGTTAATCTTCAACCATATGATCGACGGTTTCGGATTCACCATTACCTTTTTCTATTTCACTCTATCAAGTTGGGGCCCATCTATGTTGATGTGTTTGTAACTAACCAATGGCATAATAGGGAGAAGTTGGAATTTACAACTTCTTGAACTAGAACCCTTCGTTGGATCCTTAGAAAAATCAACAGCTTGAAATATATTAGAGCACTTGAATAAAAATGACACGAATTATTTGAAAACTTGCAATGTACAAAGCCAGAGAGAAAAGAAGGAAAATAAATTATTTCTCCTTGCTGAGTGTTAGAAAATAATGTTGGATTAAGGTGTCATCAACCTTGTAAATCTGGTTAATTTAATTACTCCTAATATTGTAATTGTAAATGCAAACATAAGGGAAGTAGAATCCACCGACTGCAGTAATTATTTAATTACAATGATTGTAATATTTATTAATTTTTACCTTGGATAGTAAACATGTGAAATAGGGGCATCCAAGTTCATTAATTGATTTTATGATAGTTGTAAGAGAATCTTCCAAGGTTGTCTCTTACATGTTGTAAGGAATCGGTTAGAAACTAGTTGATACTAACAATCAAATGTTAGAAATGAAGGAAACCACTACAATATAGAATTTTGAAATAAACATGCAAATTTGAAATTATACTATAGAATATCAAATAAATATATAAACTAGCAACAAAAGAATCAACAATACTTAAAATCCATACACGACATAGAGATTTAGTGGACAAAACCCTTTCGGGTAAAAAAAACTCTACGATAAAAGAGGGCAAATTTGTATTATCTTAAAAAAGATTACAAGGCTAGATTGGTAGCTACTCCCAAAGAGAGGGAGTTGATTTTAATAAAATTTTCTCTCCTATTGCTAAATTACCTTATATTAGATTTCTTTTATCCATAGATGTTTCTTATGATTTTTAAATTGAGAAAATGGATGTTAAGACTCCATTTTTAAATGGAGATATAGAAGAGAAAATTTATATGCAATAGCCAAAAAGTTTTGAGATAAAAGAGAAAGAATAGTTGGTTTGTAGATTGAAACAATATCTTTATAATTTGAAACAATCACCTCAGATGTGGTATCAAAATTTTGATTCTTTTATGTTGAAATGGGGTTTTGTGAAAAGTGAAGAAGATCATTGTGTTTACATTAGATGTATTGATGATCATATACTAATTGTTGCCTTGAATGCGGATGACATGTTTTTATGTAACACCAAGGGTATGATTAGTAAGCTAAAAACTCAAATTTCAAGTGCATTTGAGATGAAGGATCCGGGGGCAAAAAGGTATATATTAGGAATGGGAATCAGAAGAGATCGAGGTAACAAAAATATTTGGTTATCTCAAAGTATGTGAATACTATTTTAAATAGATTTAATATGCAAGACTATGAGCCAGTTAGAATTCTTTTACTAATTGGCACCAAAGCTTACGTTAGATATGTGTCCCAAGTATGAAGATGATTTTGAAGATATGTCTAGTGTGCCATATGTTAGTGTTGTAGGAAGTTTGATGTATGCAATGGTGTGCACTAAGCCAGATATTGCCCAAGTAGGGGGAGTATTGAGCAGGTATATGTCTATCCCTGATAGATAGCAGTGGAATTATGCAAAGAGGGTGTTAAGATATTTCTGAAGTACTTCTGATTACTATTTGGTTTATTCTAGTACTAACAATGTGGATAAGACATTGGACATACAAGGTTTTGTTGATGCAAATTGGGCAGGTGACTTGGATAGTCCAAGGTCCACTAGTGGCTATGTGTTTACTCTGTTTGGAGGAGTTGTGAGTTGGATGAGTGAGAGGCGGCCCCCAATTACTTTATCTACCACTAAAGCAGAGTATATGGTTTCTATCTATGTCTCTAAGGAGGTGGTATGCTTACAGAGATTGTGTACATGTATTGGTTTTGATTACAAGACGATTTAGATTGGTTGTGATAGCCAAAGTGCAATTTATTTAGCCACAAATCTTATGTATCATGCTCAGACTAAGCATGTGGATGTTCAATATCACTTTCTTTGAGAAATGGTTGCAAATAGACATATTGAGTTGAAGAAGATTGGCACTTAGGTGAATTTTATAGATTATCTCACAAAACCTATGAGCATAGAAAAGTTCACTTGGTGCAGGGAGGCCATGGACCTTGTTTCTTGTACTTAGTTGATTTATGTTTTCCTATGGTTGTATTTACAATGTATGATGTGAAGTGGGAGAATGTTAGGATTAAGGTGCCGCCAACTTTGTAAATCTGATTAATTTAATTACTCCTAATATTGTAATTATAAATATAAACATAAGGGAAATAAAATCCACCGACTGCAATAATTATTTAATTATGATGGATGTAATATTTATTTATTTTTATCTTGGATAGTAAACAAGTGAAATAGAGGCATCCAAGTTCATTAATTGATTTTATAATAGTTGTAAGAGAATATTCCAAGATTGTCTCTTACATGTTGTAAGGAATTGGTTATGTTTGGACAATTATGACGAATTATGACAAGAATCTTATGATAGCCTGTAAGAGGCTATTTTTAGCCAGTTGTTGAATTCCCAAGAGTGGGCCTTGAGATTTGGGTCAAACTTGGGAACACCATTTGGGAAAGTGGCTATGGTTGATGTTAGAATGCATTCATTTCCATAATTTGTAGCCACACAAAGTGGGCATTTGGTTTTACAAGATTTTGGGTGCCATACTCTATGTAATTTCTCTGAGTTTGTAGTTTCTTTAACATAAGCTTGAGGAATGCATTTTGTATGACATTTGTTTGTTTATAGGTACATAGGTGTAGTAGGATTGGATGTAGGATTGAAGGAAATTAATCTATTGTAATCTGCTTGAAGATAATGCAAATTTGCCCTCTTTTTTGGTGGATTTTTTACCCAAAAGGGTTTTCTCCACGTAAATATCTATTTCATGTGTATGGCTTTTGAGTATTGTTGATTTCTTTGTTGCTAGTTGACATCGTCATTTGATATTCTACAGTATAATTTTAGATTTGCAAGTTTATTTTAAATTTCCATATTACAATGGTTTCCTTCATTTCCTTCATTTAGAAATTATTCATTCTCCCACTTGACATCATACATTGTAAATATAATCATAGGAAAACATAAATCAACTAAGTACAAGAAATAAGGCCCATGGCCTCCCTGCACCAAGTGAACTTTTATGTGCTCATAGGTTTGGTAAGATAATCTATAACATTCACCTGAGTGTCCATATTCAACTCAATCTATCTATTTACAACCATTTCTTGAACAAAGTGATACTGAACATCCACATGCTTAGTCCGAGAATGATACATAAGATTCTTGGATAAACAAATTGTACTATGGCTATCACAACCAATCTAAATTGTCCTACAATCAAAACCGATACTTGTACACAATCTCCATAACCCTACCACCTCCTTAGAGACATGGGTAGAAACCATGTACTATGCTTCAATGGTAGATAAAGAAAATGTGGGCTGCCTTTTACTCATCCAACTCACAGCTCCCTCAAATAGAGTAAACACATAGCCACTAGTGGACCTTTGATTATCCAAGTCACCTGCCCAATTTGCATCAACAAAACCTTGTATGTCCAATGTCTTATCCACAATGTTAGTACCAAAATAAATCAAACAGTAATTAGAAGTACCACACAAATATCTTAACATCCTCTTTGCATAATTCCAATGTTGTCTACCAGGGCTAGGCATAAATATGCTCAATACTCCCACTGCTTGGAAAATATCTAGCCTAGTGCACACCATTGCATACATCAAAATTCATAAAACACTAGCATATGGCACATTAGATATATCCTCAAAATCATCTTCACAGTTGGGACACATATCTAACATAAGCTTAGTGCCAATTGGTAAAAGAATTCTAACTGGCTTATAGTCCTGCATATTAAATATGTGCAAAATAGTATTCACATACTTACTTTGAGATAACCAAAGTTTTCTATTACCTTGATCTCTTCTGATTTTCATTCCCAACATATACATTTTTGCCTCCAAATCCTTCATCTCAAATGCACCTGAAAGTTGAGCTTTCAGCTCACTAATCATACCCTTGGTATTACTGAAAAACATGTCATCCACATATATGGCAACAATTAATATATGAACATCAATACATCTAATGTAAACATAGTGATCTTCTTTACTTCTCACAAAACCCAATTTCAACATAAAAGAATCAAAATTTTTACACACATATAGGGTGATTGTTTAAAACCATAAAGAGACCGTTTCAATTTGCAAACCAACTGTTCTTTCCCTTTTACCTCAAAACCTTTTAGTTGTTGCATATAAATTTCCTCTTCCAAATCTCCATGAAAAAAGGTAGTCTTAACATCCATTTGCTGAATTCCAAAATCATAAGCAATGGCTATAGATAAAATAAATCTAATAGAAGATTTAATTTAGCAACAAGAGAGAAACTTTCATTGAAATCAACTCCCTTTCTCTAAGAGTAGCCCTTGGCTACCAATCTAGCCTTGTACTTTTCCAATGAACCGTCCGCTCCAAATTTCTTTTTGTAGACCCACTTACATCCAATGTCCTTTCCTTTGGATAAATGAATAAGATCTCAAGTATCACAAGAGTCTAAAGCTATCATCTCCTCCTACATGGATAGTTTCCAAGACTCACTATCATCTACAAGAATAGCTTACATGTAGGATCTAGGTTCATCGTCAGTACTTAATAAAGCAAATACACAACAAAATCTGATAGGCTATACCTATCAACTGGATTCTGTTGTCTTGTGAATCTTTTCAATGGTGGAGTAAGGGATTCTTCTTCTTGTTTTTCTGTATGCTCAACTTCTTCTGTAATTATAGAGTCTTCTTCTTCTTAACTTTCACTTGAACCTTATTCTTCTCCATCCTTAAATCCATCATTATGTTCTTCCTGATGTGCATCTTTTTATTGTAAATCAAAATGCACTATCATTTTCCTTTCTTTTTCTTTTGACTGTATAGGATCTGAAATAGCTCTAAGTTCCTTAAAAATCACTTCTCTAGAATGTACAAATTTCTTGGTTATAGGATTCCAAATCTTATAACCTTTAACATTATCACCATATCCAATGAAGATGCATTTCTGTGCTTTTGGATCCAACTTAGAACGCTTTTCTTTAGGAACATGAACAAAAACCTCACACCCAAAAATCCTTAAATGTGAAACAAAAGGTTTCTTACCCATCCACACTTCATAAGGAGTCAAATCAAGAGCCTTACAAGGAGATTTATTTATCAAGTAACAAGCGATACTCAATTTCTTCCCAAAAGCATTTATCCAATCGTGCATCATCAACATTCTTCTGGCTCTTTCTATAATTGTTTGGTTCATCCTTTTTGCAACAACATTCTATTATGGTGTATATGGAATAGTATTTTTTCTTATGATACTTGTATACTTGCAAAACACATCAAATCCCTTAGAGCAATATTCCCCTCCATTGTCAGATCTCAATACTTTTATCTTTAGTCTCGATTGGTTTTCTACAAGACTTTAAATTTCTTAAACTTAGTGAAAACTTCATGTTTATGTCTCATAAAGTAAATCCATGTAAATCTAGATAAATCATCAAAGAAGGTAACAAAATAATAAGATTTTTCAATTGAATCATTATCCACAGAACCAAACACATTTGTATGAATAATTTCTAACTTATTCTTCACTTTATTGCTTCATAAAGGAACAGATGATATGTTTTGTTTACCAAACACACAGTGCTCACAAAAATCAAAGTGCTCATCAGAATAGGAGAAACCATCCAACAAATTTTTATTGATAATAGTTTTCAGCACATTTTTACTTATGTGGCCCAATCTATGGTGTCACAACATACATGTATTTTCATATTTTTCTATCACATAGGTGGATTCACAAACAGTAATGGCATCAAGTCTAAATAGAGTTCCCATCCTTGTCCCCCTTGCTACCACCAAGATTCCTCTCACCAATCTATAACCATGCTTGTTAAATGTTACATGCATTCCTGAATCATTCAACTTTGAAACAAAAATAAGATTTCTAGCCAATCTAGGAACATGTAAAACACCAGGGAGGGTTTTAATCCTCCCATCATTGAAACACAATTGTACCTTTCCATGTCCAACTATCAGATGTGTGGTGTGTCCCCAAGGTAGACATTACCTCCATCATATTTTTTGTATGTGGAGAACCACTCCTTATGAGGAGTCATGTGATAAGAGTATCTTGAGTCAACCAACCAATGTTCATTAGATACAACATTACAAGTAGAAAGTAAAACCTTGTCACTTGCATCAGAGGAATTTTTTGTGGAGGAATCCCATAGTTTCTTTTTACTTCTTCATTCCTTCTTAACATGTCCCCTCTTTTTGCAGTTCCAACACTTAACTTTGTTCTTCTTTCCAAGAGTTTTAGACTTGCCTTTTGATTAATTAGGCCCCTTCTTATCTCATTTTGGTCCTCTTTCTTTTGACCTACCCCTGACATTAAGAGCATCCATCGAGCTATCCATAGCCTTCTTCCTCATTTCCTGTGCCAATAGAGTTGCAACAAGGCATCCATCTTTGGATCATCGAGGTTAGTAGTGATAGTAAGAATGAAATTCTCCCAAGACTCAGGCAAAGAATAAAGAAGCATAATACAGTTATCTTCTTCCTCAATCTTAACATCAATAGAGGCTAATTGATTCAAAATTAAATTAAAATAATTTAAATGCTCTGCAACAAATTCACCTTCCTTCATCTTAAGAGAAAATAATTTTCTTTTTAAATATGGTTTGTTAACCAGACTCTTGTCTTGATAAATCTCACCTAGCCATTTCACAAAGAATATGTGGTCATTTCTTTAAATACATTCAATAGGATAGAGTTTGCAAGACAACCGGATTGTGCCCCATGCCTTTTTATCCATTGTCCCACTCTTCTTAACTAATTGTATTGGGTTTTTTATCTTTTGATGTTGCCAACCATTGATCCCTCTTCAAGGAGATCCTCCATTTTTAGCTTCCACAACTTGTAGTTTGATCGATTAAATTTTTCAATGTCTATTCGAGATGTAGATGCAATCATTATTTACACACGCACAAATCTACAAAACCAGAACTCCCATTGTAGCACATAAAACCTTCACACTTCCACCCAATAAACAAAGTTGGTCAAGCTTTGATACCTGTTGTCATGCTGGGACCCTCAACCCTCCGTCTATACCCCATTAACCTCTTCAGTGGCACCCTCACTGATAGCATAGGCTTTTGGTGTAGTGGTAGCTGGTCTGTGTTAACAAAACTGGTGACTCTACTGGGGAGGGTTCGACTCTCGCCCTCAACAGGCTTGCTCACCTCGTGGTTGACTGTGTCCAGTACAGACCTCTTGGCTCAAGGGCTAAACTGTTGTCGTGCTGGGACCCTCAACCCTTCGTCGGTACCCCATTAACCTCTCTGGTGGTGCCCTCATTGACAGCTTAGGCTTTTTGTGTAGTGGCAGTCGGTCTGTGTTAACAATACCAAATGTAAGAAATGAAGGAAACCACTATAATATGAAAATCTGAAATAAACTTGCAAATATATAATTATACTATAGAATATCAAATGAAGATGTGAACTAGCAAAAAAGAAATCAACAATACTCAAAATCCATACACATGAAACTGAGACTTACATGGAGAAAACCTTTTCAAGTAAAAAACTCCACTAGAAAAGAGGGAAAATTTGTATTATCTTCGAAAATATTAAATACATTAATTGCCTTCAATCTTGCATCCAATCCAATTGCACCTATGTACTTGTAAACAAATAACTCTCATACACAATGCATTCCTCAAGCTTTTCTTAAATAAACTACAAGCTCACAGAGAAATTACATAGAATATGGTGCCCTAAATTTGGTAAAACCAAACACCCACTTTGTGTGGCTATAGATTTTGCCAATAAATGCTTTCTTACATTTGTCATAACTACTTTCCCAAATGGTGCACCCAAGTTTGGCCCAAATCCCACACCCCACACCCCACTGTAGAGGAAAACTAATGCGTTGTAGACTTAAACAAAATCTAGGGTTAAACCTAACTGAACAGTCCACTCTATCATTGCATTCCTACATTGAATTATCGACCAAGGAGAGTAAGCTTATGATGATGCTCGCACTATATATGCCTTCAAGACTCATTTCTATCCTAAACTATCTCATACAAACTTATTCTAATCGACTTAATTGACTAGAGTTCATAGAAATGAAAGAACAACAAGAGCAGTTAAAAACCTAGTTACTACGGGTACCCCCGGCATAAGCTAAAGATAGCTATATTCAACAGAGAACTATAGAATTAACTTGAAATACACAGAATGAGAAAAGACTTAACACTAACCTCCAAAGGACTTCAGTAAGGTATTCTATGCATGAATCACAACTTATCATAAATAGCAATCACGATTTCTTACTTACTTCACAATGCAATGTATAAGATAACATGAAACAATCTAACTAGAAATGCATAAATAAATAAATGGAATGTATGAAGTGAGAGTTAGTACCTTGAGTGGCCAGCTCAGGGAACTATCTCACTTCTTCTGGAAACTAAATCTACTTTAGATCTTCACACATTTCCCATGACATGCAGTGGAATTCAATTCATATCAAGGACAAAATCTTCTTCAGATTTTATTCAAAATCAGAACATGTCTGGAATAACAGATAACATATAACTGTAGAAACAGAGTAACGACTATGTAGATAGAAAATAAAAAATAATAGCTAACCAATCAACAAATTCATCCCCTAACTTATACAAAAGTGGGAGAGTTGTATGCAAACTTCTAACTAATTGTGATCATCAATTCATCCCTAGATATCAGGATATAGTTTCGAGATCAATTTATTAATTATCTAGAACAAAGGAAACAAAGTCCTATTCGAAAAAAAATCCCAGACGATGACTCATGAATGAAAACACATAAACTGTGGTTAGACTTCTAGAACAAGTCTTCTTCTTCCTTGCATTTATTCTTCCATGATGACCACGTTCATCTCCATCGATCTTCATTTCTGGCACTTGGACTGCACTTTAATCAATTCCGTTGTTCTGCACTCTGCTACAATTACTCCTTCCCGGATGCTATGTCTTTGTTGCACAAGGTTAATTATTCCAACATATATACACAAAATAACCTTCCATATTACACTTATGAAATCCTATCTATATTGCATGCATATCAATAATTTAAAACATCCACTTGAGAATATAATCACCATATTCCATTTATTAGCATAGGTTCAAAGTCTCTAAGAAGTATATGTGAAACAACATATAATAGATGTAATGTCTGTAAGGTTCTTGCAGAATCATGTAAAAAGGTCTTTAAAAACATATAGAAACATCATAAAAGAAAGTCAATATTTCAACCCAACATTCCCCCCAACTTAAACTTTTGCTTGTCCCTAAGCAAAACCAAGGAACTAACATCTAGGGCAGAAAGTTCTAATGCAAAGTGGTTTTTCTAAGGTCCATGTTTTCTTTGACTCCTCCTTGTTTGAGATAGAATCCATTGTAACATGCAAGTCTTTCCATCCTGTTTAGCCCAGCATGCCTACACTTATCACCTCTCCCTCCTGTCCAGTGTGACACTGGGTAGAAAAGGATAGGGGGCTGATAAGTAAGAGGCAACCATGCTACTCCCTTTTGCTCTGAGATCTGGATGTACTTGCGTAACCTCTCAAACATATTCATGAAGTTGTGGAAAGAGTGGTGTTCCTTCTTTTACAATTCTGGAGTTAGGCTATTCCACCTGTTCTGCACATACCTTTGACAATTCTGAATGACGGACACTGCTAATCTCTGTATTCTTCTGTGATCTCTGAGTCTTAAATCCATGATCACCTTACCTGGACCCTTATGAGAAAGTAATGTTAGCCATTGGGTCATGATCACTTCAGGTTCTAAGGCTTCTTTCCTAATTAGCAGTGGCTCCTTTTCCTGCTCCTCATATTGGTCCATCAGTACTCCCCTGAGTTGTTCATTTTTAAGGTATGACATTAGTGCTCTGATCTGTAGGTCTCCAACATAGATGCAGGGGATCCATTCTATGTCCTCAACCATTAGGTAATTATGCAGATAGTATTCACACAACTGGTCCTATTCTTCTAAACTGACCTCTTTCAAATGATTTCAAAAAATGTGCCTTGAATGTAATTCAGGTTGGTTATTGATAAATTGATTAAACTGAAAACTAAGGAATTTATTTTTCAGAAACAATGCATAAATCCTGGGTGGAGGCCTGCATCCAATGATTTTCTTGGCTCTATTAATAACTTCTGCCAAACGATCCTCCAACCTCTAGATTATCAAACCTTTTTCTGCAATTGATGCATTGAAACTATGTTTTTCTTTTTCCCAATTCTCTTTTTCTTGCTTAGTCTTATTAGTCAATTTCATTAGCTCAAAGCCCAAAGACAGGGTAGTATGGTACTCTGGGGTCCTTGTCACAGGAGGTTGGAGAGTAAGTACTTCTTCTTTCTCAATTTCTATTTTATTTTTAGCCAACTGTGCCAACAAGTCTGAGTTAGAACCATGGCCATAAGTTTGGATCTTCTCCTCCAACTCCTGAATTCTTCTCTTTCTCTTTATCTTTTTCTTCATAACCCCTTACCTGTTCCTCCAACTGTCTTATTTTGTCCAAGGCTTCTTGAAGTTCCTTCCTGATATCTCTATCCTCTAATAATTCCTTTTCTTTTTCAACATTGTCATCATTCCTTTCTCTAGGAACATCAAAAACTTCTTTAACATAATCATCTGGCATAGGTTTACCCATCTTTCTTGCAGTAAACAAGTCTTCTGACTCAAAGTCAGAAGAAGAAATATTCTTCCGTTTCTTTATAGGCATATCAACATTTTCACAGGCATCTGCAGAGACATCCTCAAGGGGGTTTTCTCCTCTTCTGAATCTAGATTCAGAGGAGTTGGATCATTGTCCTGCTGGCCTATATTTTTATCCTCTCCTCTCTGTTTCTCAACAACTTGCTCTTTGGCACCTTGCCTCCTTAACCTCCCTGAGCATCTAGGTGTGACTGTTTCCTGCTTATCTACCTTTTTCCCCTTTTTATTGTCCCCCTTCTTCCTCTTTTCCCCTGCACTTCCTTCTTTTGTTGCACTCTTGTGTTTACTCACTCCTTTCCTACTCTTCTTTTCCTTACCAGATGTTGAAGGATTGGTTCTTTTAGTTTGAGGGGCACATGTTGAGGGTTCCTCAGCTGATACAGACCTAAACTTTGGAGGGTTCTCATATTGTGGTTCTTCCTGCTCAGTTTCAAGAGGAGGCTCAAGCTCATATGGAATTTCAGCTTCTGGTTCTGGTGCCTCTAAAAGTGTTGAAATGTCTACACATTGTTTAAAAGCTTCCCATCCAATCTGTGGGTACTGAATCCTTAAACTCCTTTTTATTAGCAAAACTATCAAACAATGGTGGGAAAGAGTATTGTCTGCCTGTTGTCTCTGATATTTTGAGGACATCCTTTTCAACATAGTATACAGATAGTTTGGAACATTGACAAGTTTTTCATGTCACAAATGGTTGAGAAATTTAAGTTGTGCAGTATATAACATATTGTATCTACCATCATAGGTAATATACTTGATAATATAATAGGCACATTTCCCCTAAAACAAGGGAAGAGATAGTCGTTTGGTACCTTGTGTGGTAGAATCTAGGTGTTCACCTCTTTCACAGAACTCCTCCCTAGCCGCGGCTGCATCAACTCTAGCCGGGTACTCGGACCCTGTCTGTGGCAACCCTATAACATATGCAATAGCTAACTCAGAAGCATCTATAGTTAACCCCTTCACCATTGCTTCATCATACTGTAGAGTAAATGCAAATTCTTTCGTCATATCATCATTAAACTCTGTCAATTTCAAGAAGTAATCTAACCAACCTACTCTCGTGAAGAGTGGGAGAACCATCACATCCTCCAGTAGTTCCTTATGTGCCGAAGGTTCTCTTCTGGTCATGTCTCCTCCCATTACTGCTGTGAATTGCAAACTCTATAGTGTTAATTTTCTGCACAATGTCAATTTCTGTTGCTCAATTCCTGCTACTTCAGCTCACCACCCCAAAGAACCAATCTGCCTCTTCTTTCCTTTGCACTATAACTTCCTTAGGGTCCTAATTCACTTGTTGGCAAAATAAGGTAAGTTCATGGCGTAGAATATTTGTCTGGTTTTCTTGAAAGGAAAGGTTTTTCAAAAGCAAATGTTTTTCTAATGGCAAAAATTGAAAATAACCCTCCCCCCAACTTAATTGTGAAGTGACCTCACTTCATGTGGTAGGTATTACGACATGAGGAGTGATTAAAAGAAATGGTGATAATATTTGCATGCATGAAATAAACTATTACTAATCATGAATATAAAAAGAAATCTAGTTGTAATAATTGAAAGTTATTGAATGTACATATGAAGTGGAAATGAATAATTAACAAACCTTGGAAATTGGGAACAACTCATATGATTTGAGATGATATGCATGTGGTGAACGAGATATAGGTTGATAGAAGGTGGCGGGTACGGTTGCAGAGATATAATGGGATAACAAGTGATGATGGAGAAAAGTTCCAAGTCATTAATGTGAAGTGATACGTGGATCAATAGAATGAAGAAAATTAAAATGAATATAGGCATGTGGAATGGGCGAGAGAATTGAGGTATTGTTCACCAAGTGATGGAATAGAGCGGCATGCAGATGGTGCTACGGATGCCTTCAACACAGGTCCCGACTGGTTAATTGGAAATATATTTATCAGGTCCCAACTGAATGAGTGAAAAATAGGTCCCGGTGGAAATAACTTGTTGTAACCATGGAAATTGTGCGGTGTGTGCATGTGATTTAAAAATAAAGAAATTTAATTTTCAGCAACAGGGGTTGAGTATTGCAACTCAACCTCCACATCATTGGACATGTTGGTTTATCATTATCTGAATGTTTATCATCTGGTGTCACAGCATCATCATCAGGAGTATCAGGAGGAGCATATTGAGCAGCTAAGGAAACAAGAAAGTCATCCTTCTGAAGTGGCTTTTTATACAATTTTAGCCTGTGCCCATTTACCAGTAGTGAAAACTGAACTTCATCAATAGTCTGTAATTGAACTGCACTATTAGGAAAGACTTGCTTGATCTCATATGGGCCTAACCAATGTGACTGAAGCTTGCCCTTGAAGTCTTTATACCTTGAATCATAAAGGAGTGCCCAGTCACCTGCAGTAAATTCCTTTGATTTGATGTACTTGTCATGCCATTTTGCCCTTTGTTTCTGTATGACCTCTGTATGATGAATGGCCTCCAGTCTAATTTCATCCAAGGCATTCAAATGTTGTAGCCTTTCCTGTTGTGTAGTGGTCAAATCCATTCCTAGATCTATTGTTGTCCTCAGTGTTTTGTGTTCAAATTCAATAGGTAGGACTGTTGTCTTACCATACACTAGCTCATAAGGTGTAAACCTTGTGGTTGTCTTCCAGGTTGTTCTGTATACCCAAACAGCTTCAGGGAGCCTAGAAACCCAATCTCTTATGTGAAGTTGCACTGTCTTTGTCAGGATGTTCTTAATTTCTCTATTAGTGACTTCCACCTGACCATTAGCCTGAGGATGGTATGGAGTGGATTTCTTATGTCTGATCTGATATTCTTCAACCAATTTGGTTATTAAATTAGATGTAAACTATGGTCCCTGGTCAATTACTATTTCTCTTGGAACAACATACCTAATGAAGATGTCTTCATACAAGAATTTGGTGGTGCAGGAGCACCTAGATGTCTCAGTTTTGGTTAATGTTCCAGTAGTTGTTTTGGTTTAATAAGGTCTCTGAGACCATTTACATGATGTATAAGGCTAATGCCATGTTAGTAATAGGACTTAGTCCAAATGCCTAAAAGAATCTAGTTTTCATGTAGTAGTCCTCAAGAGGACAGTCTTGTGGCAAAAAGACAGTCATAGGAGTCATTTGAGTTTTAATACGTTAGTCATTTAAATTTTCAATGTTTGTAGCCTATAAAGGCATGTCAAGGTGTGGAGGTGTGTTTAAAAACCTTGTCCAAGTTAATCAAAAGTTAAAACAAAGCATTGTTTAGACAAAAAAACAGTCATTGCTGTCCTAAAGAAGACAGTTTCTGATTGTGACAGTTAAAAATCAAGAAGGAAATCGAGGGTTGGGCAGTTTCCTCGACTTCATGCAAATATTGAGGCTTCTTTTAAGCCTACCAAGATGTATTGGAGAAGAACATTCATTACATTGGAGAGAAATACAAAAGAAACACTATTTTTATGTTTTTTTCTATTTTTTCTGATTTTTCTTCGCTGTTCCTGCCGTACTGTACGCCTGTACGGATTTGTCATGGCATAAGTTTGCATTGGATGGTTAGAGCTATGAAATACCTTTGATTTAAACTTGGATTGAAATCTTGACAAGGATCTAGAGGGAAGATACCGTTGATTTCCCATAAACTATTTTTTTTTAGAATTGCTGTCTCCTTTAGAAACTCACTATTTTTTCTGTGTATTCTGTACTGGTACGGCCTGTGGGTGAGTGGTATTTGTAATGCATGTTTAGGTTGATAAATTACCTGCCTTTTGCATCTTGTTTGGGCTTTTGACACTACATTAGGAGGAAGAAACAACTAGTTTTCCATTGACTGCCCAAAACCCTGATTTAGGGCTCCTCCTGAGTAGAACGATGGGTCCACCCTCATCCCACTGATCTTTTCTATTTTTGATCAGTGGGATAGAGTGTATTTTAGTTGTTTCAAGGTCTTGTGAGGATAGGGGAGGCAGGAGAATGGTGTAGGTGAGTTTGGGCATGTGAAATGACCATGCAGAACCATAGTTAGGAATTCAGAGAAGGACAACAGCAACCAAGTTTGTTTGTCATGTTTGTCAAGGAAGACATTACATGTGTCTGATATGATATTGCTTTGGAAACATTAGGTGTTTGGTGTGTCATAGAGTTGGCATGTTGAATAAGAGGGAGTTGTGTTAGAGGGAGATCATCCCAAGGAGGTTGTTGTGGCTGTTATCTTGATGGAACAACAAAATTTGACAATCAATGAGGCTGCTGTCCTGCAGACCCTGCAAAGTGGGTTGTATGGGAACATTGAATGGAGTTAGACACCCTGAGGTAAGTGTCATGAAGCCACTCACTTTTGTGTCATGAACAAGTTGTTTGATTGTGTTAAGCCTTCATTAAGAGAAGTCTGATCTCATTGAGAAAACAGTGAAGCTTGAGAGCCTTTGCATGTGGTGTTATGAACCATGAGACTACTGTCCTAGATGCTCTACATCATTTGTGGTATTAGAGCCACTAGTAGATCCTTGAGGGTGTAGTAGGGTCTTGTGAAGAAGTTAAGAGTTTGTGAGAGGTGTAAAAATGCCTCCTAAAAACCAAATGGCAAGAGAGAATTCTGAGTTGAGAGAAGCCTTAGAGGCTAGAGAGAAGGAGTTGAGGGACAGAAGAGAACAGGATGCTGCAAGAGAAAGAGAGTTGAGGCAAGTAAGAAGGGATAATGCAACAATCTTAGCTAGATTGGAAGCATTAGAGAAGAGACCTAGAGGGGATGAACAAGATGGTTCAGAAGGAGATGAGAATGCTGATGAGAATCCTCCTGAGGATGAGTTGGATACTGAAGAGAAGAAGTTTGTGAGATTACTGAAGGCAATCCAAGGAAGTGGAACAAAGGCAAACATTGAGTTACCTATCTATCAGGGGAAGATGGATAGTGAAGAAGTATTAGGGTGGATAGATGCCCTGGAAATTTTTTTCGAGTATGAGGAGATGAGTGATGAGAAGAAGATCAAGTTTGCAAAAACAAAACTGAGAGGAACAACACTTACCTGGTGGAGTAGTGTGCAGACAGAAAGAATGGCTAGAGGTGCATCAAAAATCACTTCTTGGGGTAGGATGAAGGACATGATGAAGGACCAATTTCTTCCATCTGATTACTCCATCCAGACAAAGAGGATGAGGCAGAATCTGAAGCAGAAGGACATGGATGTTATGTCCTATACTGAGCAATTTCATAAGCTTAGTATTAGAGGTGGATTGGAAGATGGAGAAGAGAAAGTGGCAAGATACCTTAATGGGCTTAGGTATAACTTGCAGGATGAGATTGGTTTGGCAGTACCAAAATCACTTGGAGAGTGTTTTCAGTTGGCCATCAGGGCTGAAGAAAGGGTGAAGAGGAAGCAAGAAAGGCAAGGAGGTTATGGAAGAGGAAACAGAGGTAGGGGCAGACCTACTACTGAAGTTTAGAACAACAATGAGAAAGGTAAGGAGATGTCTACAGAACAGAGAGGTGGATATAGAGGTGGAGGTAGATTTGGATCAGGTAGAGGAGTGTTCACAGGCAGATGTTATCACTGCAATGAGGTGGGACACACATCTTTCAACTGTCCTAAGAAGGATGGTGTTGACAAGACCAAGGATAGAAGAGTTCACTTGGCACAAGAGGAGGAGAAGCCAGAAGAGCCAGAAATGTCGTCAGCATCTCCAATGGTGGATGGAGAGATGCTCATGGTGGAAAGAGGCAAGATGCAGCAACCACCACAGGTATCTATTTTCAGAACTAATTGTTTAAGCCATGGAAAGATATGCAAGTTGATTGTAGATTCAGGTTCTCATGATAATCTAGTTTCTTGGGAAATGGTGAATAAGTTGGGGTTGAAAACATTTGATCATCCTAGTCCTTACAATGTCACTTGGGTGAGTCAAGAATAGCAGGTAAGGGTCACTAAGAAGGCTTATGTTGATTTCACAATCGGTCCATATCAGGACTATGTTTTGTGTGATGTTATTCCTATGACATGTGGGCATATTATTTTCAGTAGACCATGGCAGTATTTGAGAAGGACTATTCATGATGGGTATACTAATACCTATGTAGTGCACAAAGATGGTAAGAAGTTCAAATTGATTCCTTTACCTTGTGAGGAGACGAAGGAACAGGTTACAATTTGCTTTGGAGAGAAATTGAAGTTGAATGTGCAGGTTTAGGGTGATTGCACACAGCAGAAACAGTTGCAACAGAGTAAGGTGGATGATAGTCCTAGAGAGCAGCAGGCTTGGGACTTGAGTCATGTTCAGGTTGGGGACATTGAGTGTCCTATAAGGAGCTAGAAGAAGGAAGGCAAATAGCTGATAGTACAAGGAGGAATGAATCAGACCATCCAGTTGAGAAGAGACGAAGCATTGCAACAGCAGGGTCCTAGGCAAGGACATCACAACAAGTTTTATGTTTCTAACACTGTTTACAGGAGCCATGCAGGTTGGAGAAGGAGGAAGATAACTCTTGGTGAGTTCATGTTCCCTGTCACCAGTCAGAGGAACATCCCAACAAGATTGAAGAATGTTTGGAGCAGATCCCTAAACTCTTGGGACAAGAGTTTTCATCATGTCGGGGAGTATGGTGCAGGAGCACCTAGATGTCTCAGTTTTGGTTAATGTTCCAGTAGTTGTTTTGGTTTAATAAGGTCTCTGAGACCATTTACATGATGTATAAGGCTAATGCCATGTTAGTAATAGGACTTAGTCCAAATGTCTAAAAGAATCTAGTTTTCATGTAGTAGTCCTCAAGAGGACAGTCTTGTGGCAAAAAGACAGTCATAGGAGTCATTTGAGTTTTAATAGGTTAGTCATTTAAATTTTCAATGTTTGTAGCCTATAAAGGCATGCCAAGGTGTGGAGGTGTGTTTAAAAACCTTGTCCAAGTTAATCAAAAGTTAAAACAAAGCATTGTTTAGACAAAAAAAATAGTTATTGCTGTCCTAAAGAAGACAGTTTCTAATTGTGACAGTTAAAAATCAAGAAGGAAATCGAGGGTTGGGCAGTTTCCTCGACTTCATGCAAATATTGAGGCTTCTTTTAAGCCTACCAAGATGTATTGGAGAAGAACATTCATTAGATTGGAGAGAAATACAAAAGAAACACTGTTTTTATGTTTTTTTCTATTTTTTCTGATTTTTCTTCGCTGTTCCTGCCGTACTATTCGCCTGTACGGATTTGTCATGGCATAAGTTTGCATTGGATGGTTAGAGCTCTGAAATACCTTTGATTTAAACTTGGTTTGAAATCTTGACAAGGATCTAGAGGGAAGATATCGTTGATTTCCCATAAACTATTTTTTTTAGAATTGCTGTCTCCTTTAGAAACTCACTATTTTTTCTGTGTATTCCGTACTGGTACGGCCTGTGGGTGAGTGGTATTTGTAATGCATGTTTAGGTTGATAAATTACCTACCTTTTGCATCTTGTTTGGGATTTTGACACTACATTAGGAGGAAGAAACAACTAGTTTTCCATTGACTGCCCAAAACCCTGATTTAGGGCTCCTCCTGAGTAGAACGATGGGTCCACCCTCATCCCACTGATCTTTTCTATTTTTGATCAGTGGGATGGAGTGTATTTTAGTTGTTTCAAGGTCTTGTGAGGATAGGGGAGGCAGGAGAATGGTGTAGGTGAGTTTGGGCATGTGAAATGACCCTGCAAAACCATAGTTAGGAATTCAGAGAAGGACAGCAACAACCAAGTTTGTTTGTCATGTTTGTCAAGGAAGACATTACATGTGTCTGATATGATATTGCTTTGGAAACATTAGGTGTTTGGTGTGTCACACAGTTGGCATGTTGAATAAGAGGGAGTTGTGTTAGAGGGAGATCATCCCAAGGAGGTTGTTGTGGCTGTTATCCTGATGGAACAGCAAAGTTTGATAGTCAATGAGGCTGCTGTCCTGCAGACCCTGCAAAGTGGGTTGTATGGGAACATTGAATGGAGTTAGACACCCTGAGGTAATTGTCATGAAGCCACTCACTTTTGTGTCATGAACAAGTTGTTTGATTGTGTTAAGCCTTCATTAAGAGAAGTCTGATCTCATTGAGAAAACAGTGAAGCTTGAGATCCTTTGCATGTGGTGTTATGAACCATGAGACTGCTGTCCTAGATGCTCTACATCATTTGGCCACATTGCCATCTTTGGCAAACTGTAATGCCTTCACTTCAACCCATTTAGTTAAGTAGTCAATACACACTAGGATATATTCTTTATTGTTTGATGCAGCAGATATAGGACCCACAAAATCCAAACCCTACTTGTCAAAAGGAGTCAATGAGATTTGTGGTTACAAAGGCATCTCATCACTTCTAGTAGGCCTGCCCATTCTCTGGCATCTATCACAACTCCTAGTGTACTTGACAACATCTTTATGAAGTGTTGGCCAGTAATATCCTGTTGCCAGGATCTTGAAGGTTGTCCTCTTAGCTGCAAAATGTCCTCCACAAGGCTCGTCATGACAAGCCTTCATTACATCAAATACTTCATCCTCCCTGATACATCTTCGCATAATATTGTCTGGTCCAGTGTAAAATAAAAATCTAGAAATCCAAGAGTAAGTGAAACATTTATGAACTAGCTGCCTCTTCTCCCTTGGAGAGAAGTATCCTGGAATCTGCCCTGTATCCAAATAATTGGTTGTATCTGCATACCATGGAGTGTGTATAGTTAGAGCAAATAAATGCTCATCAGGAAAAGAATCATCAACCACTCCATCTGAAGACTGTGTAGGTAGTCTGGACAGAAAATCAACAACATTGGCCTTGCCTGGTTTGTCAACAATTGTAATATCAAACTCTTGCAATAGCAATAACCACCTTACAAGTCTGCCACCTACTATGGGTTTATTCATCAAGTATCTGATGGCTGCATGATCTGTATGGATGAAGACCTTGTAACCAGTTATGTAGTGCCTGAATTTATTAATTGCATAAACAACTGCTAACATCTCTTTCTCTGTCACAGTATAGTTTAACTCAGCTCCTTGCAGATTCTTACTTACATAGTATATGGCATACTCCTTGTTTCCTTCTTGTTGGCCCAGGACTGCTCCAATGGCAAAATCGGATGCATCTGTATGGATGTGAAAAGGTAGTGACCAATTCAGACCTCTGAGGACAAGGGCTTGGGTCAAGGATGTTTTTAGCTTTTCAAAAGAGATCTGACAATCTGATGTCCATTCAAATTCACTGTCCTTGGTTAGCAGGGTAAACAGAGGGGCAACAATCTTGCTAAAATCCTGAATGAACCTCCTATAATATCCTGCATGGCCTAGGAAGCTCCTTACATCTTTTTGTTTTTGTGGAATATGTAGGGTAGATATAATCTCAATCTTATTTGGGTCAACTTGGATGCCTGCACTTGAGATGAAATGTCCCAAGACTATTCCCTGTGTCATCATCAAAAAACACTTTTCATTACTCAAAGAGAGGTTATGCTCTATACACCTCTTCAATACCTTATCCAAGTTGTGTAGGGCTTCATCATATGTGTCACCATATGTGGTGAAGTCATCCATATAAATCTCTATGCTATCATGGGCAAAATCAGAGAAAATGCTTAAGACTGCTATTTGAAATGTAGCTGGAGCGTTGCACAGCCCACAGGGTAAGACAGTATGCATATGTCCCCCAAGGGCAGGTAAACGTTGTCTTATCCTGATCTTATGGAGAAATCTTAATCTGGTTATAACCACTAAAACCATCAAGAAAGGAAAAATATTTCTTGCTTGCTAAAGAGTCAAGAACTTGGTCAATAAAAGGCAATGGAAAGTGATCCTTCCTGGTGGCAGTATTCAATTCTCTATAATTAACACAGACCCTCCATTTGCCACCTTTCTTGGGGACTATAACCAATGGTGAAACCCATTCACTGTCTGAAATGGGGTATATAAAGCCTGCGTTTAAAAGCTTTTGAAGCTCAACTTTAACAATTTCTCTGAGGGCTGGATTCATGCACCTCTATTGCTGCCTGATTGGTCTATATCCATCATCTATGTATATCTTGTGCATGCACAGGGCAGGATCAATGCCTTTCATATCATTGTAATCCCAAGCAAATGCTGCTGAGTGTGTGTGAAATATTGTATGCATGGATTGATGTTGTTCATCAGTCAGTGTATTGTTAATATTCAACATCTTACCTGGCTTGACTTCTACTTGTTTGGCCAGTTCTTGAATGGAAGACAAATCAAGGCTGGGTAATACAGGTAAGCATTGTTGAGGTGATAACACATGGAAGATTTGGGAGACTTCTTCTGATGAACTGTTGGGTATTATGCTACTCAAAGGGTCTTGTAAGCAAGATGGGCAATCCTGCTACTGTGGATGTCTCCCACAATTATTTTGTATAACATGAGCAATTAATTCATCTTCATCTGGAATAGTCAATAAAGGGTTGCGTTCTATAGTCATCAAGGTTTGCAGGGAATAAGCGTCCTCATCCTCCATACTAGGCCAAATGGTCTGCTCAAGCTCATGGTATGGCTGGGCTGGTGGATATAAAACCAACTGCTTGGTCACTGTTCCATTAGATATGATCATGTTGCCAGACCTACAACCTATAAATGCATTGGCAGTGGCTAGCCATGGTCTACCTAGTATAAGAGGATATCTAGCAAGATTAACCTTAGGCTGCAAAATAATGAAATTAGTAGGGTATTCCCAAGAATCTAATGCAATGACCAAATCTTCTATGACTCCTTCAGGTTTGAATGTAGACCTATCAGCTAATTGCAAGACTATCTGAGTAGGCCTAAGGTTGTTCAATTGGAGTGTGCATTGTTTCCTTGGTCATGACATTAATTGCAGCTCCTAGATCTATCAAGGTATTTTTAATCAGAGTCCCATTGATCTTTACATCCACCACTGGGCTACCTGGATCTGTGTATTTGGGAATAGTTATATTACCCAACATGATGTCAGCAAGATTACCTAAAACATGCACTGTCTGAGGGTCGATTCTCTTCCTTCCTGGCTTCTTTATGCAAAGATCCCTAATAGTTTTGGTATAGATAGGAATATCCTTGATGGCTTGGATTAAGGGAATCTTGATGCTTATATCTTTTAGCTAGTTGAGAAGGATAGTATCAGCTTGGGTTGTTTGCTTTTGCATGGCCAAGCACTCAGGGAAAGGAGGAGACTTCTATTGCAAGGTAGTTTGGGCATCTTGGGTTGATTCATGTTCCAAGGGTTGCTTATTTGAGGCTTCTTCAGTGGGTTCTTCATCTTCAAGCTCAGTAATTTGGAGAGATGAAGGTCCTGCAAGTTGCTTCCCTGATCTAAGATGAACATTACTCACTTCCACCCCATAGGTGGGATATTGCATTACCTTGTTAGTATAAGCCTGCTAGACAAGCTTGTTATTAGGGTTAGGTGCAGGTTGGACAGGGATTTGGGTATGTCTAGGGGGTGGATTTTGAGATGGATTTTGGGGAGGTGGCATTATGGCTGGCTATTGTGGTTGAGATGGAATCATAGGTTGCTAAAATTGTGCATTTTGCTGCCATTGTTGGCCCTTGTTCCACTGAGGCTGCCATTGTTGCTGCTGAGGAGGCCACTGAGGATTATAGTTGGGACCTTGGAAATTTTGCTGTGGCCATGAGTTAGGCTATTGTTGGTTCCAACCAGCTTGTGGAGTAGGCCATTGGGGGTTTTGCCATGCATTTGGGTTACCGGGCCATTGTTGAGCATTCCAAGCAGAGAAGTTATGATTTGCAACAAGAAAGGGAGAATTAAAACTAAGTGGATTAGTGGGCATACCTTGCCTTTGCTGCCAAGGTCTCCTTTGAGCAATGAAGAACAATTGCCCATCTTCTCCTTCAAATTGCTGCAACTTAGGTCTCTCAATCTTTTCTTGCTAGATGTTGGCCACCCTTTTGCATTTACAGTTAGCCTTCCTCTGTCTACAGCTGGGATAGTACTCAGTGAGCATTGCATCTGCCTCTTCTTGTTTCTTCTTGATATGGAGAGTGTCCAGCTGTGTAGCCATATGGCTAATAATCCTCCTTCATGTTGGTTAGCAGGTTACTAATCTCCACCCTTGAAACTCCATTAGTTGCCTTGCCTGTGATGGCTGCTTTTTCTCCCCTTGGTTTTCTGGAAAATGTTCTAGAATAATTTTTGTAGGCTGTACATATATCTTCAAAGGGAAGTTGAGATATATCCCCTATTCCAATGAGGTTGAGGGCATCCATGCAGTCATCATTAACTCCCCTCAGAAAGACCAACTTCAGTGATTCTTTAGATAATCTATTCTGAGGATTTTTCTTCAAGGCAAACTGAAATCTTTCCACATAGTCTTCTAGTGGTTTGTCCTCTTTTTGTGACATCCTAAAAATGTCATCTCTTCTCCTATCGTGTCCTTTGTAGTAGTCTTTATATTTTGCTAGGAACTTTGTCTTCATGGTATCCCAGTTTAGGATGACATCTTTCCCCAACCCCATAAACCACCGTAAAGCAGCATCTTTTAGTGTGGCAGGGAATAGCTTGAGTCTGTAATGATCAGTGGTGTAGTCATAACTCCTACACAGGACATCAAACTAGAACAAGAAAGTGTCAGGATCTTCGGTCACCAAGCCGTATAAAATAGGCAATGTAGAAGGTGGTATATTTTTTAGAGTAGCAACCCATGCTTGGTCTGGGATAGGGAATTCAAATGTTGCTTGTCCTAGAGGATCATCTACTACATCTCCCATGGTTATGAAAGTTCCTTCTGTTGCAGTAGAGGAAGTTGATGGAGATGTAGGAGGTGTTGATGAAGATGTAAAAGGAAACTCTCCTTCAACACTTCCTACTGTGTAGTTGTTAAAATCAGCTATGCCCTTGTTATTCTGAGAAGTTGAAGGGAGGAATCTACCCCGGTTATCTCTCTGCCTCCGCATACAATAATTTGAGCTTTATGGTTCAGCGGCCCTGCACAGTGTTAGTAGAATGCTTGGTGTTTCTTGAAAAATGAATTTATTAAATCTAATGCTGAAATCAAGATTTAACTATGAAAGCATGTAAAACTAATGAGACTATGAAGATAGCACCATCCCCAGCAATGGTGCCAAAAATGTAGAGGAAAACTAATGCGTTGTAGACTTAAACAAAATCCAGGGTTAAACCTAACTGAACAGTCCACTCTATCATTGCATTCCTACATTGAATTATCGACCAAGGAGCGTAAGCTTATGATGATGCTTGCACTATATATGCCTTCAAGACTCATTTCTATCCTAAACTATATCATACAAACTTATTCTAATCGACTTAATTGACTAGAGTTCATAGAAATGAAAGAACAACAAGAGCAGTTAAAAACCTAGTTGCTATGGGTACCCCTGACATAAGCTGAAGATAGCTATATTCAACATAGAACTACATAATTAACTTGAAATACACAGAATGAGAAAAGACTTAACACTAACCTCCGGAGGACTTCAATAAGGTATTTTATGCATGAATCACAACTTATCAAAAATAGCAATCACGATTTCTTACTTACTTCACAATGCAATGTATAAGATAACATGAAATAGTCTAACTAGAAATGCATAAATAAATAAATGAAATGTATGAAGCGAGAGTTAGTACCTTGAGTGGCTAGCTCAGGGAACTATCTCACTTCTTCTGGAAACTAAATCTACTTTAGATCTTCACACATTTCCCATGACATGCAGTTGAATTCAATTCATATCAAGGACATAATCTTCTTCAGATTTTATTCAAAATCAGAACATGTCTGGAATAATAGATAACAGATAACTGTAGAAATAGAGTAATGGTTATGTAGATAGAAAATAAAAAATAATAGCTAACCAATCAACAAACTCATCCCCTAACTTATACAAAAGTGGGAGAGTTGTATGCAAACTTCTAACTAACTGTGATCATCAATTCATCCCTGGATATCAAGATATAGTTTCGAGATCAATTTTTAATTATCTAGAATAAAGGAAACATAGTCTTATTCGAACAAAAATCCCAGATGACGGCTCATGAATGAAAACACATAAGCTGCGGTTAGACTTCTAGAACAAGTCTTCTTCTTCCTTGCATTTATTCTTCCATGATGACCACGTTCATCTCCATCAATCTTCATTTCTGGCACTTGGACTGCACTTTAATCAATTCCCCTGTTCTACACTCTGCTACAATTACTCCTTCTCGGATGCTATGTCTTTGTTGTACAAGGTCAATTATTCCAACATATATACACAAAATAACATTTCATATTACACTTATGAAATCCTATCTATATTGCATGCATATCAATAATTTAAAACATCCACTTGAGAATATAATCACCATATTCCATTTATCAGCATAGGTTCAAAGTCTCTGAGAAGTATATGTGAAACAACATTTAATAAAGGTAATATCTGTAAGGTTCTTGCAGAATCATGTAAAAAGGTCTTTAAACACATATAGAAACATCATAAAAGAAATTCAATATTTCAACCCAACACCCACTCTTGGGAATTCAACAACTAGCTAAAAATAGCCTCTTACAGGCTATCATACGATTCTTGCCATACTCTGTCATAACTGTCCAAAAATAACCATATAAGAGGCAATCTTGGAAGATTCTCTTACAAATGTCATGAAATCAATTAAAGAACTTGGACACCCCTATTTCACCTATTTACTATCCAAGGTAAAAATAAATAAATATTACAGTCATCGTAATTAATAATTACTGCAGTTAGTGGATTCTACTTCACTTATGTTTGCATTTACAATTACTATATTATGAGTAATTAAATTAATCAGATTCACAAGGTTGATGGCACCTTAATCCTAACAAATAATAGGTGGATGCTTGAAGGACTTCAAAATCATCCCATCGGGGCCAATAGAGAGAAACACTCTATAGACTCTATCACAAACCTTCAAGATATCCAATTTCCACAACATGCCATTCCTTTTGCTAGCCAGTAAAGAGTAGATCAATTCATGCATAGTGATGATACCATTAAAATTTATACTTACATTTACAGAACCTCCCTATTCTTCAAAAATGATAACAGGGAGAATACATTTCAATCTATTCGCAATCACCTTATAAATGATTTTGTAGATGGTATTGTAGAGGGTGATTAGTTTGAAATCCTCAATCTTCATCACATCTTTCTTCTTAGGGACCAAGGTGATGAAGGTGGTATTGATAGCTTTCAACATAGATAAACGGACTTTTGAAATTCCTAAACCACCTCCACAATCTCATCGACCATGATGTCCCAAAAGTGTTAAAAGAAAATGACTAGATAGCCATCAAGGCCTTGAGTCTTGTCACCAACCATGGTAAAAAGAGCATCCTAGACTTCCTTAGATATTTCCTGCATGGGAGCCTCATTGTCCTTTTGATTAACCGAAGAAGGGATTTGGCTAATAAATACATCCTCCTTATTCATATGATCCTTAGGATCTAAGGATAGCATATGCTCCCAAAAGGAATCCAAGGAAGCTTTAGGGGATTGAGGTCTTCAATATAGGTGCCATCCTCCTTTACAAGTTGAGCAATGTGATTATGTTGTCTTCTTAACTTGCAAGTCAGGAGGAAGAACTTGGTATTTCTATCTCCTTCCTAAAGCCAGGTGATTGGATTTTTGTTTTCGAAGGATCTCTTCTTTGTAGTAAAGATTATCCAGTTTTGAGGAAATAACGCGTTCCCCATCTTTGAGAGTTTCCAAATTCTAATTTCCCAAGAGAAATTTTTTGAATCTTTAATATTCTATTTTCAAGACAAGCCTTCTCATCAAAAACATTTTGAAAGCCTTCTAGATCCATTCTTTTAGTCTTTACTTGAGGGATTTCAATTTCTTGATGAACACATACATTTTTGTACCATAAAGGCCATCCTACTTACTCTGAGGAGAAGTTACCATTTGATCAAAAGCAGGGTGGGTCAACCACATTTTCTCCTATCTAAAAGGAGCATGCCTGGGAGTATTGTCTAGGTTAATGGGAAGGAGGATAGGCCAATTATCAAAGCCTCTTTCCATCAAGACTTCAGAATTTAAAACACTATTGAAATTAAGCCAAGAAGTGGAAGCCAAGAATCTATCCAATCTAGCAAGAATTTGGTCCTTTCCTTTCCTTCTATTGGTCCAACTGAATGAACCTCTCTACGGTCGAATGTTCAAAAGGGTTGTCTTATTGACAAAGGTAGAAATGCCATCCTTATTTGGGGGGCAGGGAGAAGCCTCTTGCTTTTTAGAGGAATCAAGCTTGGTATTGAAATCACCAGCCAAAATCCATTTGACATCTCCATTCACTCTCATTATCTCCTTAATTTGGTTATAGGTGTGGATCTTTTCTTGGGATGATTGAGGACCATAAATATTAATAATGGAGAAGTGAAGATTTATATTTAGATCTTTAATTGACACAACAAATCCACCCCGTAGCCAAAAGGATTTCCTAGATGTTGATTTGTGTTCATACTAGACTACTACTAAGCCACCAATAGAGCCATGAGCATCTCTGGGTAGAATCCCCCATTTGTGCTAAAAGATAGACATTTTCCTAAATTCCTATTCTGGACTAATTTTAGTTTCTTGCACTAAACAAATATCCAATTGAAATTTCTTTGAGAATCTCTTGGGCAATCTCTTCTTGGAGGGGGGAGTTCAATCCCCTAATATTCTAGGAGTAGATCTTCATTGAGCAACCTTAGATTTCTTGGTGTCTGTCAAGTTATTCTCTAGAAGAGATTGATTACCTGAAGTTATATCAACTAAAGTTGTAAATTGAAGGATTGCATGCTTATTCGGTCTTCCAACTTTGCTAGCCCTAAAGTACCCTTTCCTTTTTTTGCCTTTCTAGGATTAAGATTCCTATTAGGGTCATCCCTTCCAGAGTGGATCCATCCTAACGCTTCACCTAAAAGACATGCATCTCCCGATCATTACTATTTAAGGTAGATCTATATGGACTAGTATTGGTAGTCTGAATCTTTTTAACTAATTGTTATGTTTCCTCTTTTGGTTCCTCCATCAATTTTTCCATATATCTTTCAAAGTTATATGCTTTCAACATCTCCTCTTGAACCTCTAGTTCATTTTCTGGGAATTGAATTTCTTTGATCATCTCCACATCCTCTAAAGCGGAGTTTTTCAAATCCATCCTCTTTTCCATATCAATATTCTAGTTCTTGTTCCTTATTGTATGCTTCTTTTTGGGTTTGCTAAAACCCTCTTGATTCTCCCCATCAACCTCTTGATTCTTTTGCTTTTGTCCCTTATCTTGCTTGTCTTGTCCCTTTTGTAGCTTATTTTTCCCTTGAAGATTTGGACATTCTTTGATGAGATTCCCATAAACATCACATCCCCCAACATCTAAATGGAAGGCTTTCATAATCTAGATTTTGGACCCATTCCATCTCACTAGACTTAAAGTATTACTTTTTGGGAGGGGGATCATGAGATCAAGCTTGACATAGATCATGGCATAAACTGAAATGCTTTTGCCATGAAATGATTTGGAGATATCAACCATAGGGCCCAGGAATTTTTTTATGGTCTCATATTCCAACCAGAAGTCTTAGGGAAGCGCATACTGTAATGTCCCCTTTTTGAGCCAGATTTATGTATGGGTTGAGCTAGAACATGGAAGGATGGAAAACTATAATGTTGGCTCAATATGTGATTTTATTGGGAATTTGGCTAGGAGTTATCTTGTGATATTATTCATAAAGCCAAAATATTATGATTTTCTAGCCAAGGATGGAAGAAATAGACGTTGGGCAACTTGAAGTTTGAAAAAGATAAAAAGGTTGCAAAAAGAAAAATAAAATGAAATCTTTAATTGTATTTTATTATTATTATTTTATTTTCCTAAGGAGAAAAAGAAGAAAATAAAATATAATATTTTATTAATTAATTATGCCAATGAGGAAGGTGATACCTGCAAGGAGAGGAGAAATGATTAAAAATTATTATTTTATTGGTCAAGGAATCAACGCCCAAGGTGAGGGTTAAAATAATAATAAAAAAATGTTATTTTTTCTCCTAGAGGAAATTGATGCCTAGGAAGACGAGTTTTAAAAATAAAACATTTAATATTTTTATTTAATATAAGGAGAAATTAATAAAAATTATATTAATTTTGGCGTCTAGAGGAGAAGATGAAAAATAATAAAATATTATTATTTTATTATTTTAAATATTGGTGTCTAGAGGAGAGATAAGGAAAATAATAAAATATTATTATTTTATTATTTTTTAATGATGGCGGTTGAAGAGTGAAATTCATTTAAAATCATCAAGTTGAAAGATTGAGCTCATTGGTGGAATTGAAATTGTATGGAATTTGTCAAATTGAAGAGAAGAAGATAAATAGAGGGTTTTGCCTTCATTTTGTAACTTTTGATCTCTTGGAAAGCTTTGTATTTAAATTGTTTACTTGGCTGGAATTTCATTTTCATTGGTATCAAGGAGATGATCCCTTGATTTTGAGTGGTTTGGAGATGATCTCATCCCACATTGTGAGGTGAATTCATATAGAGTTCATCATTGGGCTTCATTAGACGATTTGGTTGATATTTTGGCTTCATATTGAGCTAGGGTTTGATTGGAATCTTCATCTACAACTAGCTATGGAGTTGGTTTTTGAGTTTTGGCTATGGAATTGATGTATCTTTCATGATTGGAGACTTCTATGATAGCCGATTTGCATAAGGAGTGATTATAGTGTGTTTTTGGCATCATTCACTATTCTAATTTCTATATCAGCAGACTGGGAAATTCATATCAAAACTGTTTATCATCTTTTGTTTGCATGTTTTGAGGGTTTAAGACAAACTATACCTTGCTGGGCCAAATCGCACTACATTTGGCATAGGCGATTTCATGATTTTGGTGATATTTGGCACTTTTGGTCATTTTTTCTCAAATCTGGGCAGTTTTATCAGGTACAACAGTCTGATCAGCAAGTACAACAGTCATATCAGGAGGTACAATAGGGTTTCAGGGTCAACTACAACCATACATTCATCCCTAGTTGAGCTACTACTTCATTGGTCATCATTGCCTATCATTGGGCTAGGGTTTTGGTACATATTTTCTCACATATTTCACTTGTATGAGGTCTGATCCAAAAATTAGTCAAGTCTGATATAACAGACCAGCCAACTGTCATATGTAATCATCTCTTTGAAATCAATAAGAAGTGAAGTGGATTCCGGGTATGTTATTTGATGGTTCACATGCTTTGATTTGCTATTTGCTATATGGTATTTGATATTTCATGTTCATATTGTTCCATTTGATTACATGATTGCAAAAGATTGAAAACATTGCATAAAGAATCCAAAAATTTTGCATAGCATTAGTAGGGTTCTTTACACATACAAACAAATCTAGACCAGAGTTGTTGGCATTTCTTTGGTAGGATTAAAACCCACATGTTAGTTCTTTATGAAAATCTTGCATTCCAAAAGAAATAGGGACCACCTTCAAAGATCAAATCTTTATCCATCTCATTGCCAAAAATGGCAATGAAGTATCCCCTTGCACATGCATGCAACTCGTACTTCAATTTTCTAATCTTTCCTGGTCCATCCATACAAATCCTCCAAAGATAGTTGCATGTCAAGGAAATGATAGATCAAGCTTCTACCATGGAGGCTAGAAACATTCTTCTAGAATTCCTAGATATCAAGGTTGATAACTAGTGATTCATCCAGAGTTGGCATGCATTCATTTGAGCCATTACAATGAGGATCCACTTTCCTTTTCCCTTTCGTTGAGAGCAACATGAACACTTTCTTACTCTTGTAATCAAAACCAAAACCAATAAGAACACTCCTCAAAGATCGCAGGGGAATGGATCCCCCCTTCATGGACCCATTTTAGGATCAAGGGAAAGATGACGAAGATCCAAGATCACCAAGGCATAGGTAACCACAACAAGAAACCACCAAACTCAAAAAATCTCTAGAACTCAACTATTTATTTTAACATTTACTCATTTTTTCACACTATACCTTTAAAAAGAATTGACAAACATTATATTCCACTTTTATTTCTTTAAAATTAGTTTTCATATTCAATAAATCCCAATTTTAACAAGTGGTTTAGCCTAGACTTATTTTGAATATACAAGGTGAAAATGGATAAAGGATGATATTGTGAAATGAGTAATTTATTTGGCAATAATTATACAAATACCAAATAATAATTATAACATTATAAAATTTTATAGTGTACAAAATAATTTTCAAAGATGTAGCAAATTCTATGAATTACTTAATAATTATTAAAATATATATTTATAGTCTTTATTTTAAGAATATTTTTATTGATAAGTGTAAAGGTAGGTTTTTGAAAGGGCCCTAACCCTTTTTTACAAAGCAAGAAAAATAGGACAATGAAGCCCAACCAAACAAGGATCAAACAACAAAGAAAGAGCAAGACAAGGATTGCAACATGTCAACAAATAGTTAGCGCCTCAAACAAAGGAGCTGAGCACATCCAACACAAGCAACAACACCCAAAAGGAGCAAGAAACAACCCCAAAAACTACAAACTCATAGCAACTTAAAGCCCAAACACTTTAGAGAACTCTAGAATTTCCTTTTGTTTCCATCATCAGAAACTTTGTGGTAGTTTTCCATCCTAGCTGGACATCTAATAAGGGCCAACCCTTCCTCAAAAGAAGCCTTGGGGTGATTCAAACGTCACAAATCCTTCCTCGTTTTATTTATATCCCTTTGAGGAGAAGGCCCAATAGGCGATGGTTGGGGCCGATAGGAGGGGCTGCCCTCAAGTTCAATCTGAAGCTTAACATTCTGCACCTTGTTACTAATAATTTGATCACTACAATCTACCTCAAACCCAAGTCTCCCTTGCAACAACAAAATCTTGTAGAGGCTCCACATCACCCCAATGAAGAACAAGCTTCTCAAGACCTTTTTTCTCTTTGATTCTTTGCAGCCATCTATTCACCAAGCACTTAGAGGTGGAGTGGCTAGCCATAAGACTTCATTTTGAAATATTTTCTTTCAAAGAATTAACCATTTTTTGGCTAATTATTAATCATGGAAAGATTAATATTTATAGCTTTTGTGTATCTACAATCCATCCATTAATGTTCATCCTTTTTAGATCTTAATTTTTTAAATCAACATGCAATTTCTTTAAAGATGTGTTGTTCTTATTATTTTTATTTTTTATTTTTTTTGTTGGAGGGTTTTATATCAAACCCACAAAATCATTTAGCTACCCAATACAAGAGCACAAGCCTTAGGCTGAAACCTCTTTAGCTAAGAGCCAAGGACTGGGTGATATCCATTCCGTCATAGTCGCCTAAGGCACGATCCCATCCTCATCCCTTATTTATTGCACCTCCAAGGGTTTGAACCTTGGTGGATAGTATAATCAAGGAACATACCATCACCCTCACCAATTAAGCTACAGCCCTTTGGTATTATTTTAAATTTTTAACATTTCACATTAAAAATAATGTTTCAAACTTCTTTTACTTGTTGAATTTCAAAATATGAATTATTATTGTTAATGTTTTACAAAATCTTCATTTATATTTTAAAATATTAAACAAAATACTATATACTATATTATATGTGAATGTGGTAACATATTTATGATTATGTAATATTATTACATCAAGAAAATTTAAATTAAAAATATTTGTACTTCTCTATAGTGAGAAAGGTAATTTCAAACATAATTATGAGAAGGAAATAATAAATCATTACTAGTTGTTTAATGTTGGCACAATTCCATATTTTAAAACAACCTTTACACCCCTTTAAAAGATTTTTTTAATTCCATAGTAATAAAAAATTTACAATAGTATCAATTTAACATAAAATTCAAGAATTTAAAGTAGAAATTTGCCACCATAACCTCTAGGCATTGAATACATATATACTCAATCTTTCAAGAGACATATTGTGACATTAAATGATCCAATACATTCTACATGATTATATGTGAATGTGGTAACATATTTATGATTATGTAATATTATTACATCAAGAAAATTTAAATTAAAAATATTTGTACTTCTCTATAGTGAGAAAGGTAATTTCAAACATCATTATGAGAAGGATATAATAAATCATTACTAGCTATATAATGTTGGCACAATTCCATATTTTAAAACAACCTTTACACCCCTTTAAAAGATTTTTTTAATTCCATAATAATAAAAAATTTACAATAGTATCAATTTAACATAAAATTCAAGAATTTAAAGTAGAAATTTGCCACCATAACCTTTAGACTTTGAATACATAATACTCAATCTTTCAAGAGATATATTGTGACATTAAATGATCCAATATATTCTACATTTTACATAGTATGACCATTCATCATAATATTCAAGGATTACAATTGATTTAAATACATATGCTAAATAATAAAATAAAATATTCAATAAATATTTTTTTTCTTTTAAGAAAAAAAGTAGTTCAACCACAAATAGTTTTGTAAATAAAAAGAAAATGAGATGTAATTACTGTCAAAAAATCCCCCTAATAGTATGCAAATGTTTCTGATTAAAGGGTAAACATATTTTGAAAGGACCCGGAACCTTTTACAAAGCTAAACAATGGCCAAAAGTAGCCAAAACACAACTATACAACCACACTCTCAAGAAGAACCTCAGACCGCTAAAGTAAACAACAAATAGGTCAAAAAGCTAAACAGCTCCTGACCTAGTCCTAGAGATCCTCACCCCCTTGACTCATGGATTGGAATCATACACCGATTTAGGGTGACCTTTTTTCCTTCTTTGGACCATTGTCTAGGTTACATCATTAACAAGGTCCTCATATCTAGGAGAGGGGATATCCTCAAATGTTGCCTCCACCAGAGATGTCTCCTGATAGGAGGGATACCAAAGGCCCAAGGAAACTGAAGACTGCCTTATGTCCGAAGATAATTCAGGAGCAAGAATCCCAATGCAACGCGCCTCGGGGGGGGACATCAACCCGAACTGGATCCGAAGAAGTCCCCGTAGAGGAAATAGAGATACCAACCACAAGGGTCCCCACCTCAAGCATGTGATTCATCGCAAGGGGTGTTGAAGGAGAAGAACCATCATCTTGAGGAGACTTATCATCCTCAGAGTCTTTAATTGTCAAGTGTTCAACATGAGCATTCCGCCACCACATCGCGCCAACCTTGCGGCAAGAGTGGGGGCAATTTGAAGCCAGGTATCCAACAGTGAAGCATCGTATACATCGGAAGAGTAAATCCTCATAATCGAGCGGTTGGGACCATGGCCTATCCTCCACCTCAATCCTATATCTCCATGAAGAGCCTTGGAGATCAATATCAACCAAAATACGAGCATAAGTATCGAGTCCCATGAGAATCCTAGTTTTGTCCACCTTTGGGTAATGACCAATAGCATTTCCAATGGCCTTGTAATAGGATTCCTCCCAAAACTGGAGAGGGAGATTGGGTAGCCTGACCCAAACTGGCCTAATATTGAGAGGTTCCGTGATATGATTAAACGAAGGATACCAAGGCTTGAGCAGAAGGGAGTGCTCTCCCCACATCCACAATCTACCATCAAGTATCGAGTCCCTAGCCTTAGTAGAATCAAAGGTTGCAATGAAGAAACCCCTTGCACAAGGGAATAAATCAATATCACCCTGGACAATAGGTCACCAAGAATCTGAGATACACTTGTTCGATTCAAGGAGTGAGGGCCACATAGCATTAAACCTGCCAACTAATCCATGCCTGGCATAATGGTCTTCATTTTCTAGGACTTCTTGTCCACACACCACCACAGGGGAGGTGTGGAAGCAGGGAAGGGTTGAGTTTTGTCCTGCAATGACGAACGAATAGAAACCCTTGTGCTGGCCATGACAGCAAAGGAAGGCCCCTGTGCACTAGTTTGAACCGAGGAGATGCCATTTGACATAGGATGGGTTGGATACCTTGAACCCTCACCACTACTATCGCCGAATTTGGGGTCACCATTACTATGAGTTGCTAGCGGAGGGAAGTCCACATTTGAATGAAGCAGGAGTGTCACCATGAGTTAATAGGTATGCAAATGTTATGTTTACAATTTAATTTTTTTTCTACAATTAATAAAATGCATGTAGAATTGATTTTTCCATAAGATCATTTAGTAGAAAAATGGCACGTGGATTCAAATTTTATTAGAAACATAATAAGATAGTGCCCTCCTTTAGTAGGAAGTGATATTTATGAAAAAGGTTGATATGATTGAACAAAAATAAAATATTTACATCGCCTAATCTACAACGTATTCTAACGACAACATCTCATTAGATCCTAAACTAGGGATGGATTCCAATTGAGTTCATTCTATAACATCAATTGTCAAGTAAGAATTCAACTCCTTTGAGAATATATCTTCTATACATTGAGCTATAGATGGAGTTTATAATGTATCATTTGGAGAGAGATTATTTGTACTTGGATAAGGTGATCTACTACCCACCTCATTATCTTTATCAATGTAGAATATTCATAAACATCACTCTTATTAATTGAATTATTTCAAGGTATCAATTGACTTGAAATTTTCTTGGTCTAATTATTTGCATATCAAAAATTCAATGTACACATTAATATATTATAGCATATCACTTTGTTGAATATTATTTTAATCATAAATATAACATAAATAAAAATTTATGATACATCATTGAAAATATGATTAAGCTTAGGATTGCATAAATAAAAAAATTATATATAATATATTTACTCACAATTTATCATTAATTTCATCTTTGTAGAGCATGGCAAAATCTCTAGGTCCAAGGCAGTGTGCTTTCACAAATTCTCCTATAAATAAAAAGTTATTGCATTCAAACATATGGAGAGACATAATTATAGGCCTTCATAATAAATACATAAAAAGACTTTTAATTTTTATGATGAAAGTTAGAAGGAATACTACCCTGTATTTTCCATGACATACATTTTACTCTTGTTGTTTGGTCAATACCTACATGTCAAACAAGTACATTTACTAATATATTCTTAAAAAAGAATAAATAATGAGAAAATATATATAAAATTTTTTGTTTCAATATGCTTGAAGATAAATTTAGTTTAAGCAATCAGTTACTTACCTATATTTGAAGTTCCACTTTCTATATAGATGCATATCTTCCATACATAATTGGATTCCCTTTCTTGCAATTAGAGTTGGAAGATTAACCTCTGCTTCTTTCTACAAATTATATATATTTTAATGATAGTATACAAAATGTTTCCTTACTGAATTAATATTAAGTTTTTAATAAAACTAGAAGCATCATTAATTTTTCAAATATTATTTATAAAAAACTGTTAAAATTCTTTTTCATGTTTATAATATTCAAATTTATAAAAAAAAATATAATTATTTCATAAAATTTTAATATAAAATAAAATAAAAATATAATTTAATAAATGACTTTTCTCTAAATATACTTATATAATAAATTAAAAAAATCAACTATACACAATAGTTAAAAATTATAACTTAATACTAATTGATACTAATCTTAGGAAGTATCATTCTTCTTAGAAATCCTACATCACTGTTTCGTAGCTCCTTTTGTAAAAGAAACATTAAATTTTTGTATTCATGTTCCTGAAAAATTTGTAAAAAGTAAAGGCAATAAATTGAAGAAAATATAAAAATCTAAAGCATTAACTTTAAGAAATCCAAAGCAGTAAGTTGACTGTTGAGTCCTGACCACTATTATTTACTAACTACACAAATACAAATTAATTATCAATCAAATGTCCCAACACAATTGGAAAAAATGCAGTGAAACCATAAACTTCAAAATCCATTCAATTATAAAACTATTTGTAGGGGAAAATTTTGGCAAAATCTATGCAGCATACTCCTAACACAATTATATCCATAGAACTTAAAGTTCATTAACTAAAAAAAATTCACTAACGCCTAATGCTCATCAACTGTTATACTAGAGTGATCAGCAAAGTGGAACGAATTCCCAAATGATAGGTGTTGCAAATATAAACACTATTTAATCACAATCCTTAAGCATGTCACATAGAGACACTTTTGTCTATATATTTTTCCTTATTTTAAAAGACCTTTGGATCCCGAAATAACACAAAAAGTAAATCTATTCAAGGCTTTTCAATTTTAAAAGTAGGTTATACCACTTTGTCTAGAGAAGCTTTTTAATTTTTGAAAAATTTATTTTCTCAATGATCAGGGGCAAGAAATTTTTAAGGTGCTCAAAGAACAAAAATTTTCCAGGTGATCAAAAGCCTCTTAATGTTGATAGGAAACTAGGGCACAATAGATAGTCATTCCCATCAGCCTTATATTTCTAAATCTTAGTCGGTGGAATAAAAAATGGTGCCTATCCACCTTTCATATGCACATCTCCATACCATTATTAGTTATTTGATGCATTGGCATCAATTAAATCTAGTTGCCTTTGTGTACAAAGTATAATTAATAAAAAAAATCAATTATTCAAAGTATGGAATCACACAATGGATTGTTCTAAGTGCTTAATTTCCAATTAAGCTTTTCAATCCCAAAGAAAATTTGAAAATTTGTGTGTATTCTTACATGCCTCAATCAGTGATAGGATTTAATAACTCTGTAATCTAATAATTTTGACATTTGATCCTTATCTACTGCAACATATGTTGAACCAAAATTAACTCTCCCTATCTGATGTAGAAAATGAACTCCTTTGCTCTTAAACAAAAGATAACAATATAAAAACTCTATAAAAGAAGTATCATTAATATAGAAGGGAAAAAGAACATTATAGTTTTATTTCGAGTCATACAATCCACAATCTATCAAAGAAATAACATTCCTAGGACATTGAGGTGGGTGAGGCTTCAGCGTGCCCCTCAACTCCTCTTGAGTCCTCTTCTTCAGACCGGGCCCTGGTTGCCCTTTCGTCAGTTGTTGCCCCCACCCCCCCACCCCCCCCCCCCCCCCAAATGGTGCGAGGTGTAGAGATCCCAACACCAGTTATGTCTTCGGATCTTCTAGCTTCCGGGTCTAGACCGTCCTCCTCTATGCATGAGTTGTCTATGGTGGAGGCATCGGTTGAGGATTCCCTCCTCTCTTTGTGTTTTGAAGATTTGAATTTGGGGTTATCTTGGACGATTGTTCAAAAGGAAGAAAGGCCTACCAAAATTTGTTTTTGTTTCCCACCCTTGGGTCAAGGGAGTTAGGTTTGCTAGATCAAGATCAAGCATAGTGTAGTATTATGATCCTTGGGTGTTGTGTATTTGGTTGATTTGTTCTTATTGAGTAGCAACAGGGTGGTTGTTTTGTGTTATGTTGTTTGTCCCATATCTCATGGTACTCATTATGTCTGCCTTTTGGCTGCTTTGTTGTAAAAGGGCCCGAGCCCTTTCAAAAATCCGCTTCTATCAATACTAAGTTGCTAGTCCTAGTATGGGTACCACGGTACGACAATTTTTTACCTTGGGTATGGGTACAGGTTCAACTATAAAAATTTAAAATTATAAAATATAAAAATAGTGATACTCATAATTGCCAATAAACAACATATTTAAATATCTCATAATTTGCAAAAATGAAAATACTCATAAATTCATAATTCAATGATTTGTCAATTGTCAATACATAATGAAAATTCAAAATTACAATCAATATTCAGTATTCTTCATATTGCTCTTCATCTGGAGCATCGATGTCAACATTTGGTTCAACTTCATTTGAACCACAATATTGCTCCAATGGCACTCCCACTAGTCATCTCACATGCAGAAGTTGCCTCATTTATAGAGACTTCGGCAAGTTGTGCAATTGTAGTGTCTAAGTCGGCACACTTAGGAGATTGATCTCAATTCTTTGTCACCCCCTCATTGTATTCAAGTGTCTTATGTGACAAGAGATGAAGGTTGGAGTGCACAAAGACCAAATCCTCAGCGTTTCTTACACTCAATCTGTTGCGCTTAACCAAGTGGATGGAGTATATACTCCAATTCCGCTCAGCTGAAGAACTTGCAACTTGTTGAATTTGCATTCAACATTTACAATTACAAAACATAAATTATAAATTATAAAATTATAATATATGACAACGAATGAAAAATGAGAAAATTAAAAAATAAAAAGATGCATACTTGAGAGAATTTTTATTGCAGGAGGTTGCAAGTAAATAAAGCCTTGGCCATATATGTACCACCATTCATGAGCATCTTTTTTGTACTTGTCTCGAAGAGCGCAAACATCATCATTCTTTGAAGATATGAAGTGGCCAACTCACTCAAGACAACACTTTGTATATCTACATCTAGAAATATTCTTCCAAATGCAATCTTGTAGCCAACAACAACCCCTTCATCCCTATATGGTGCCACCCTCCTCATCAAGGAAAGTATCTCTTTGCTATAATACTTTGGGGACAAAGAAAATGCTAGGAGATGCAAGGGCGTGGTCATCTTGTTCCAACGGTCAACAATAATCCTTTGCACTCTTTTGAAAAATGTTTATGTTGGTTCATGCTCCTTGGCTTCTATGATGGTCCTTATTTTTCAACCACGGAGTCCATGCCATCATAAATTTCACCCAAACTTGGGCGATCTGTATCAACATACCTAATCATGTTGATGATGGGCTTAGGGAAACACAAAATATATTCCACACGAACCCTCTACTCATCATCTAGGATTGATTGCTTTGACTTTTTGGGCTCTCTCTGTACTTGATTGCCTCCATACACTCCAAAGATTGTTGATGACCATAGCAATTAATGCATCTCACACCTTCACAAGTTGTCTTAAGATGATTGTATGTGATGCAAATCGAGTTTTGGCATGTAAAAAATACAAATTAAAATATTAAAAGGTAGACGACATGTCACATATCAACAATTAGAAATACTAAAAAGTAAAATTTAAATTACCTTCAACTCCAAGTTGGAGGTCTTGAAGAAGCCTTGAGACATATGATGATTAGTCACAAACATTTGAATCTCCCCACCCTCCATGTAGATTTCTTTGACCCACTCAATCTCTGTACCAATCTTTTGTAATATCAAATTGAGTGAGTGGATAGCACATGGTGTCCAAAAAATATGCCCATACCTGCCCTTGACTATAGTACCAGCTGCCCTACAATTTTTAGCATTGTCCGTTATGACTTGGCCAACATTTTTGGAGACCACCAATTCAATGGATTCTATGAGGATATTGGAAATGAAAGTTGCATCCTTCACTTGCCCTTCACTATCCATTGCCTTTGAAAACATTGCCGCTTTAGGGGACATTGCAATGACACTGATCAGTGGTCTATTTTTCGCAATCTTTCCATCCATCAGAAATGGAGACACCTATTTCGGGCCATGTATCCTTGATTGATGTCAATGATGCCTCTATTGAAGCTTTCTCCTTCGCCAATAAGGCGGTTTGCACATTTTCATGAACATAATCAGGAGATGCATTGGCAATGGCCATCACCATATCCCGCCAATATGGTGATCTAACAAGGTTGAAAGGAAGCGCATTGCCATAAATGCAACGAGCAATGCTCTCATCTACAACCTCCCTCACTTCATTCTTGAAGATCTTTTCCAATAGGCCTCTTTTACATGAAACATTCTCTTCTCGGGAAGATGGTGGCAATGGCATGAAAGGATGTGGGCCAGTCGATTGTGATAAGCCACTTCTGCAAGCTTTTCTTGGCAAGAGGATGTGCTTTTTCCTTTGATCTACTACTTACCATGTCGACATCCTCTTGTTCTTTAATGTACCCCATTATTTGTTGCTTTAGCAACCCTTTTTTATTCGGCCTAGGACACACATTTATTCCCAAGTTGGGAAAAACATAGAAGTGAGCTTTCACTCGACTATATGAGCTCTCATACCCAGTTTTACATTGGCTAGAATGCCAATGATAACCCCCACCACTAGGAAGTTGTTCAATCATTGTCGTATGTCACCAAAGAGGTGATGCTACATCAAATTTAAATGAACTCTCTGCATTGTGGGCAACGGACCTGGAACTACCAACCATTCTGTATGAACCTACAACAAAAAAAACATTACAAATTTACAACCATACAACTTGAAAAAAAAATCGGCATTATAACCCCTTATTATGCATAAAAAGTTTTAAAAAATATTCAAAACTTTGGAAAAAAAACCCGAAAATAATTGAAAAATCTTCAAAAAAATTATTCAAAACTTGAAAAAAATGAAAGATTCACTCACTTTTGATGGTTAAATCTTCTTTGTGCAACTATTTCTCCTCTGTTGATGTAGATTTAACTCTCTTATTGCCCTCACCTTCGAAGAAAAATGAAGAAACCTTCAAAACCCAACAATGGCAGCTTGGAGGAAAAAATTGTTGTTTTGGTCTTTTGTATTTGTGAAATGAGTGAAAAAATGTTATGCCCTCACTTTAGGGCTAATTAGTGCTTTTAGGGGGTTTTTTTGTTTTAAAAATTGTCAAAGAAGTGTTATTTTTTTGTTTTTGGCGCACAAGTGCCGTAGGTCCCCCTAGGTTCGCCCAAGCACCCTGGGTGAACCCAACACAGAACCGACCTAGGACCCATACCCAGATCGGATCCATACCGAGTATTGGGGGGATCCTGAGGGACCTGGTAACATAGTATCAATATCAAAAACATTCCTAGGGCATCACATGCTATGACTCTGCATGTGAATAAATCATAGTAAAATAATGTAACAATCTACCCCTAAATTTTTTTTTCAAAATTAAATACAATGAATAACAATATCAACATAAAAATATTCTAAGCCAACTTAATTTAATGCCTCACACTTTCTGATCACCCAGATCCCAAAATGGGCAAGGTGAGAGCATACGGTGTTTTGGCTACAAGTAACTATGCAATCTAAAATCTATGCTTCTTCCGCTATGGCGGGCATCCACATAATGTGGGAATTCACCACTTCCAGTGGGTAAAGAAACAAGAAAGATTACAATGCCATCCACTTATGCAGTGGGAATACTCCACTTTTCCAGTGGGTAGAAAAAACAAAGGAAAGATTCGTTCTCCACACTGGTGGTAAACCATCCAGGGGTTATTATGTGTTTTTGCATTAAAATGAAATTACAATGAAAATCATCAAATACAACCAATTTCAATAGCACATGATTAGCTTGATGGATTTTACCCTTGAGAACCCATTGATGAAGATAAACCCTGCATCTTGATGGATACACAATCACATTAACAAATTGAGAATGACTGCAAATTCTGATCTAAACTGGCTGAGGCTTTGTGTTTCAAATTTGCTGGCTGTGAGAACTCCGTACGACAACCATGGCTATGAACATACAACCAATTTCAAACAACACTAATCTGATTTACTTAAGACCACTACAAAACTGATCATGTTGACCAAACAACTGATTCTGAGCAGTTTATACACTAAAACAAATGATAAATGACCAATCACCAATCAATTCTCCTCAAACTGGGCCGTACGGCCTGTGCATGTATGGATCTCACAGAAAATCCAAAATCATCATTAAACACTATACAATCTATCTTAAATGAAGCGCCTTGAAGAGACAATCAAAATGCAATCAACAAAAATGTCAATAACACCAAAATCATATTTCCATGATCATCGATTTGCTACAGCAGTGTATAGCCTTCACATGTACGGATGATCACCATAAAGCATTCACTACATTTAAACTCCTCAGATTGGTCTTAAATGAATTGATTTAGCCATATAAAGATACTAGCAAGGGCATAGAGCATACAAACTTCAATAACAATTGCAATCTCAGAAATGAGTTTTCAGCTGTATGGTACTGAAATGTACGACCATGCTAGGAAAAATCAGAAATACATAAAAACTCCCAACTAAACACACCAATATGCATCAATACTGATACCAATCACACCAACTAAAACAAACACCAAAAACTTCAAAATTGTCTTGTATCTCCAATGAGCTCCATATGATTTTCTGAGCAAAAACCACCATTTTCAGCTAGGGTGGATATCTCACCACCGAAACTGATCATCTTCAAGTGGGTTTTCGTCCACAAGAAGGCACAATTGATCTCCGGTTCCAATCCAGCAGCATAACATCACAAAAATCCAAGCATAAAACTCCAAATGAGCTCTCACTCTCTTTGAAAGGCACCTGGGAGTTATAAAAAGATCATTTCTTGAAAATAGAACCTTTTTCACCTCCAACTTATAAAATAAGTTTATTTCCAAGTTATGTGCACACTTTAAAGTGACTAGGGAATAATGAATAAAACATTTCCCTTTTCCCCCTCAAGACATAACATTAAGTCACTTTAAATAATCCCACCTTATACTTTAGTGCACAAAATATAATAAAAATAAACCTTATAACTCCAATTTTGATAATTAAACTGAACCAAAAGATCATCCACAAATGATCCCATACCATCCACTAGCCCATCAGGGTCAATGAAATAGGCTAATGGGCCAAACACTGACTAGGCTCGGAAAGGGTGTAGACTGCAAAATAGTTTAAGTAAACAAATGATGTAATTAGTTGTCGGTACCAACCGACGGGTCGGGTAGTTTGGAGTCGGTACCAACGGTTGGCCTCACAACCAACCTTGGCAATGAGTATTTAAAGCGTCAATGCATTGTAGTCGGGAGATGTGTGCACTTTGATGATAGTTGATGCATGGAGATATTGGAGTTATAATACATGTTGTCATGAACATGGTAATGTTTTTTTGTGAATCAATGAATGAATACAATGGTCCATTCCGATTAATTATGTTCTGTTCATGTAATGCACTATACTACTACTTCATTATTTCTGTTTACTTCATATTCTGTAAAACACACCATATTGTCGTAAACATTTGGCGCCATTGCCTGTTCGAAAACGGGTCGAGGGTGACAAGTCGATGACAAGTTGAGTCGTCGGAGACTATTGGATGACAAGTTGGTTGTCGATGACAAGTCGTCGGAGACCATCGGATAAGTGGCATCGTCAGAAATGAGCAAACCGTCGGGTGTACCCAGGGTTGAGAAAAACACGATGAAGATGGCAGCATTATGGGGCAACCGATCCACACCGACGAGGAATTACAAAATAGAAGGCAAGTAGAAGAAATAGAACAAGAAATTAAAGAAGAACATGAGGGAAGCGACAGAGAAGAGAATGAACCAAGAAGCTGAGAAGATGATTTAACGCAGGAATTGGTAAAACTGTGGTTATTGTCAGTCGAGCAGTACGTGAGAAACGAATCCATTCGTAGGGAGGTTCCAGAGGAGGTTATTGGAGAAAACATGCGTGTCAATAGTGAAGTGGACAACCTTCTGAACCGCATTCCTCAACTCTTGGCAAGGAATCTGATAACTTTCCAAGACCTTCGAGAAGAAAGAGAGGGAATTGCGACGGCAACAAGTACTCAGGAGGTATGAGGAGCGTATGAAACAAGAGGAAGAACGCGACGCCAATCGCCGTCACACCCCATACAACTGACAAGGGTAAGCATAATTAATGCCCATACAACTTAATAAGGATAAGAATAAAATACCAGTTGGGCAAGAAACACCGAAAGAAATATTGAGAAGATCACTGAGACTAAGAGAACAAGAAGAACGCAAAAAAAGATTAAAACATATCGTTGAAAAAGAAAATGAACGACATGAAATAAATCAAGATATTGGTGAGATCTACAGGGAAGGGATTGATGAACAGAACTTTAGAACACCAATAACAAATAGAGAAAAAGAAAATGGGAAGAAACTGATAGAAGAACTAGAAGATAGCATACGTCGTATTGTGGCATTGTCCATTTCAGACGAAAGGCCGAGGATCAGAGGACTTGAGCCCAAGACCCTTGCGCAGAGGGAGAACCAGAGAGAACCAGAGGTGACTCGAAGTGTAGAGGACGCTGAGAACGGGCGTGGGAAGGAACCGTACGTTGCCGACAGTGTCAGGAGGACACCGGAACGACACGGTAGAACCAGTCCAATTGGGTCAAAGACACAGAGAGGGTACCCCGGGAAAAAGATGGTGACTCCACCGGGAAGTGAAAGGCAGAACTTGCCGAAGTTTATGGGGAACGGGTCAGAGGATCTTGTCCAACTGTAAAACTTGTGAAACCATATGGGTGGCAAATGGACAAGAAGACGAAGACTACTGGGTAAAAGCGTTCCCAGCAACGCTAAGAGGTATAGCTATTGACTGGTATACGATCTAGAGGCAGCACAGAAGGCCTCATGGGATGGATTGAGGAAAGCCTTCGAGAATGAGTTTAAGCTTCTACGAGATGATAATGAGATTGTAGCGGAAATCTACAACACCAGACAAGGGAAAAATAAAAATGTAAGAGCATATAATAGGAGGCTCAAAGAACTGCTCGAAAAACTAGAAACCCAGCCAGCCGATGGACTGAAAAAGAGATGGTTCATCGAAGGGTTACTTCCGTCGTTAAGGAAAAAGATGAAAGTCGTACCACCGTCATCATACGATGAAGTGTACAATCGGGCGATGGATATAGAAAGTGAGAACAAAACATCTTCCCGGAGTAAGAGAAGGACCGAAGACGATGAAAGTACAAGTGATGACAGTAGTGATGGTGAGTCAAAAACCATCCAGGCACTAAGGAGAGATATGATTCGCATGATGAAAAAACTAAAGGTTGATAAAGAAACAACTAAAGAAGGTCGAGAATTATGGTGCACTGATTGCAACGGGGAAGGTCACGTAAAAGCAAATTGTCCAAAGAAGTTATTTTGTGATATCTGCCAGGTAATGGGACATTCAATCAAGGAATGCCCATTTAATCTAAAAGCAAGAAGTACTCAGGTGCTTTTTACACAAGGAGAATCGTCAACTCCGCCGACGACACCCCCAAAGCCTCAGAATAGTCCAAATGCATTGGAGGTTACTGGAATAACAGAAGAAGTAACAATAATAGCCCCAGAAACAGATTGCAGTACGACAGCAAGGGGCGACCCATGATACAGTGCCGACAATGCAACGAATGGGGACACTTTGCAAGGGAATGCCCGAACAATAATCAGAACAAAATAAATGCATTATGCAAGTGGTGTGGGCCTGGGGATCACGAAGAAAAAGATTGCCCGAAGCAGAAAGGGGTGAACCTCATCAGTTTCAAGGAAAATGATGAAGAGAACCTTGCGGTCACCCAAGCACAATGGAAAAAAGCGACGTATCCAGATCCCAGAACCAAGAAGGGGAGACTTCGGGAGGCTAGAAAAGAAGTAGAGATGGCAATGGAAACGAAGGGGAAGAACAGAAAAATAACTACCGTACGACCAGAGTCAGACAAGAATATTGTGAATCAGGTGTTACAGACCACTGTATTGGTCAGAATAGCGGATCTTCTACAGAGCATGCCGCAACTGAGAATGGCAATCTCGAAGGCAATGGAAGGGAACCCAAACGGACAAACAAAAGATGAAGATGTCATAGTGGAGCCACCGTTGGAAGGAGAACAAGTCATTGACTCGAGATTGTTGGCAGTTAACAATGGCAAGAATCCAGTCGTCGTACACATGTCAATTGGTGGATGCTACCTGACAAACACAATAATCGACGGTGGATCGGGAGTGAATGTGTTGACAGAAGATACATGGACATGCTTGGGAAAACCTACGTTATGGCCACAAAATTTCCAGTTAGTGGGAGCAGACCAGCACGAAATTAAAGCGCTGGGAGTGCTAATGACTCAAAAAGTGAAGATTGGCCCCCAACCCTTTCTGTTAAACTTTGTAGTCATAACAACACAAAATGCGTCGTACGATGCATTACTCGGCCAAGGGTGGCTAATAGCCGCCAAGGCCAACCACAACTGGAAAAAGAACACATTGTAAGAAGATCGTCATAGATCTTAGAACACAGGCTATAAGTGAAGAATTAACATCAGATTCTGATTCAGACGGAGGGGAGTCAGTTGGCAGAGGACCAATGGAACCTGATGAGGAAGGAGTATTAAAACTGCAAGAATGTTCTGAGGATGAAACTAATTCAATTACTGGGCTCTTCCACTGGCAGATGGAGGACTATGAGTTCTTCAAGCCGAAATGTAACATGATCTCGATAAAGGAAATTGACGAGAACTCTCGGCTGAATGCAGACACAGAAGGTGATGGAAAAGAACAAAAAGAAGACAAGTTGGAAGGAAATGACGACCAACATATCTTCCCGATTGCCTTCGGGGAATACACAAAAGGAATAGCCGAGATAGACAGTACACTTGCTCACAACTTTGGAGTCGAGGGAAAGATCAAGTACAAGGAACCATCCATGAAGAAGCTAAATTTGGGTGAAGATAGTAACCCTCAAGTAATACTAGTAGGGGATGATTGGAATCTCGTCCTCAAAGCAGCGACATTCAGGATCTTCATGGAGTATAAGGACGTGTGTGCTTGGACGTACAAGGACTTGAAAGGAATCCCTCCATAACTATGTGTTCATAGGATCCCACTAATACCAGGAGCACGTCCTGTGAGGAAACGACTATACAGAATGAATAAAAATTATGCGGCCAAAGTCCAAGAGGAGATAGAGAAGATGTTGGAGGCTGGAATCATATTCAAGGTAGAAACTAGCGAATGGGTCTCCCCCATCGTCATATCACTCAAAAAAGAGGGTGGACAAATTAGAATATGTGTAGATTTCAAATGCTTGAATGCAGTTACTATCAAGGATCCATTTCCCATTCCGTTTACAGACTCAATTCTGGAAGAAGTCGCTGGTCATGAAATGTATTCGTCCATGGATGGATTCTCGGGGTATAACCAAATTAGTATTGCTGAGGAGGATAAACTAAAGACGACATTTGTGGTCGAGGATGGTGTCTATGCATACAATCGGATGTCGTTCGGTCTCTGTAATGCATCGACAACCTTTCAAAGAATCATTTTGCATATTTTTGATAAAATGTCAGTTGGAAATTTTAAGGCATTTTTGGATGATTGGTCAATCTACAGTGATCAACAAACACATCTTAAGGCACTTGTTGAATGTATGGAGCGTTGCAGAGCCACACAATTGGCACTAAATCCGAAGAAGTGTCAATTCATGGTGCCACAAGGGAAGTTGTTGGGTCACATTGTATGCAAAGCAAGACTGAAAGCAGATCCAGATAAGATACGGGTGATGGTGGAGATGGAAGCCCCGAGTGACATCACAGGAATAAAATCATTCCTTGGTCACGTCAGATATTACAGACGGTTCATAAAGAATTTTGCCCAGATCTCTTGCCCACTCGACATGTTGACAAGGAAGGGAGTTCAATTCGTATGGTCTGATGAACACCAGAAGGCATTCGAGGAGTTAAAGACCAGATTGATAAGTGCACCCATACTGGCATACCCGGACTAGGATAAAGAGTTCCATGTACACGTTGATGCCTCAAACTTTGCAATCGGGGCCAAATTAGCACAGGTGGGACCCCATGGTCTGGACCACCCGGTGTATTTCGCCAGTAGATTACTTTCAAAGGCAAAAAGAAATTATAGCACAACCGAGAGGGAGGCTCTTGGAATGATGTATTCAGTGCAAAAATTTCGGCACTACCTGCTGGCAACACCATTTACATTCTATGTCGACCATCAAGCACTGATGTACTTGGTGAATAAACCGATCATTCAGGGGAGAATCAGTAGATGGCTACTCCTCTTGCAGGAATTTACTTTCACGATCATAGCACGACCTGGGAAGAGTCATGTAATAGTAGATCAGTTGTCACGCATTAGGTCGGGGGAACCGGCCGAAGGAGTAAATGAAGACTTCCCCGATGCTCATCTCTTCCAGATTGCAACACTACCATCATGGTACGAGAAGATCGGTGAATACTCGTCGACGTCAACATTCCCTCAGGGAATGCCTTCAAATGAGAGAAGGATTGCACTGAAAAGAAAGACATTCTAGCTCATAAATGGGTTGCTCTATAAGATGGGCCCAGATCATATCCTGAGATGTGTCATGGAAGAAGAAATAAAGGGTGTACTAGAAGAAGCACATGAAGGATTGGCAGGAGGGCACATGGGTCCGAATGCCACAGCGAGAAAGATTTTGCTAGCCGGACTATGGTGGCCAACATTGTATGCAGATGTGAAAGAATGGGTATTGGAGTGCGACACATGCCAGAGTAGGGAAACCATTGAGGAGGGACTACATGCCCCTGTGGCCAACCCAGCCTCAACAACTCTTTGAGAGGTGGGGACTAGATTTTGTGGGACCATTGAAGGTCAGCCAACTGCATCGGTGTCGGTACATAGTGGTAGCCACCGAGTATTTGACAAAATGGGCAGAGGCAAGAGCACTGGAGGATAACACTACCTTAAGTACTGCAAGATTCATCTATGAACAAATAGTAACAAGGTACGGCATACCCATACAGCTGACGAGTGATCGTGGGACACTTCGTCAACCACATGATCCGACTGATGACAAGGGAGTTTAAGATCTTTCATACACTGTCGCGTCCGTACTACCCAAGAGCACATGGGCAAGCAGAATCAACAAATAAAGTGTTAATTTCGGTGATCCACAAGTCCTGTGGGATAGAAGGGGCAGACTGGGAAGAAAGACTACCAGCCGTACTATGGGCATATTGGACTACGTACAAGGTAACCACGGGACATACACCATTCCAACTCATGTATGGTCAAGAAGCAGTGGTACCAACAGAATATCTAGTCTCAAGCCTAAGAATAGTAGTAGAAACCAGACTGGGGGACACAGAGAGTCTGCAAGAACGACTACTCCAGTTGAACAAACTTGATGAGAAACGGATCATGGCTTAGTGGTCCACATAAGTGATGCAAAAGAGGAGGAAATTCTGGCATGACAAACACATCCAACGAATGAACTTCCAACTGGGACAGTTGGTCCTGAAGTATAACGGTCGTAATGAGATCAAACACGGTAAGTTCAAGGTTCGTTGGTTGGGACCGTTCAGGGTACAGAAAATATTGGACAATGGGGCTATAAGACTTGATAGCCTTGACGGAACCCCAATCAATGACACAGTGAACGGGTCAAAGCTGAAGAAATATACGCAGAAAAGGGAAGAGACAGTAGAAATCAACATGTTGGGATACACAGTGATGGAAGACACAACAAAGGGGACTGATGGAATATGCTTCCCGAGTGCACCATATGAACCTGTACCGGGTTCTTTGGACCGACAACAATGCAAACCGGCATTCGAGAAGGAATGGTCAATAGCAACATCATTGAAAATGGCGATGACACCCAAAATGAGGAAGAACAGGCGTGGACCCAGTGGATAGCAGAATGCAACAAGGTAAGAGATAAATTTGAATTCTTATTACCAAGAGAAATAAAAACCCCAGTGAGAAGGTATGTAGTGGAGAGTATGTTCAAGGTCATCCTATGACGATGAGATTCTGCAACTAAGAATGAAGAACCAGGGACCCCCACCTATCCAGATTCTGAAGAGTTGGATTTGGAAAGCAAAGTTCAGGACCAAGAGTATGAAGATGAACAGTGACGGAAGAACATTCCAGTGGGCCTAGGAACCAATGGGGTGGAACCTGAGGATGATGCAAGATGAAAATACAGTAGTTGATCGGATATGGGAGCTTGAGGAAGTTGATCAATTCTGCTCCAATGATTGCCTTCGATAGAAAGGGTATATACAATGTATATTTCGCCACATGACAGAAATCGAGGTCGTGGAAGACAAAGAGACCGAGGCAATCGAGTCAGGGACGACGCAGCAGCCCCGTGAAGGTAAGGAAAAATCAGATTAAGGAAAAAAAATTTAAACAAAAAAATAATAAAAAAATAAAAAAATAAAAAATAAAAATAAAAAAAGAAAGAGAAACAGGGCTACGACCCGAACCAAAAGAAAACCCCCCGCCGTGCAAGATAAAAAATCTCCTCCAACAGATGAAATCCGCTAGATAGAAAGTTGTCCGAGAAGAGAAAAGCAAATTGCCAAATTGGAAAGAAGTTAAGTTGTACGAAGGAGGACACAACCGTACACTACTGAGGTCGTACGAATTCACGCCAAGACGCACGCAAGTACTATATATAAAGCGAAGGGCATCTGAAGTGTGGTCATTGCACATTACCATTAGTCGTAGCACATTGCCATAGGGGTCATCCAGTGCACAGAACAAGAAGATTACAGAGTCAAGGCACACAATGGACAAGGGAAAGAAGATTGCATCCTACAGGCCGAAGATTGCATCGGAGGAGAAGAAAAAACCAAGTGCTGATACAGGAGCGAAAGCCATCACCTGGGAAAGCTTGATAGGAAATGAGTGCAAGCAATGGTGGAAAAATGCACTTGAAAACAATGTGCTGAAGATGGCATTAAAACACACCCAGGTCAACAAAGCAATACTGATGCCCTATTTCAATGCCAGGGAGTTCGAGCCGTACTTGAAGGCCATGGTCAACAACTTTTGCTAGCACTCCAACAGGTCCATTATTGAGTATCGGGGCCATCCAATCACAATATCTTTTTGGCGATAAGATTTCGCCAGAGTGATGGAAGTACCAGCCATCGGCACGAGTGTGGTGAAACCGGGCCGAATGACACAGCAGCACAAAGAGACCCTAATCCAGAGGGTATGTCAAAGTGACCTCACAGACAAAGAAAAAGATACTATCTGGAATTCAAGTAATCGGGGTTTCAGGAAAAAAATATTAGCAAATGAAGAATACAAATGTATCATGGATGTAATGAAATGCAGATTGACAGGTTCCAGTAGGGCATCGGACATCGCCCTGTGGATGGTCGGCTATATGATTGGACTGAATGTTGGCAAGGTTTACAATTGGGCGAGGTATTTGATGGAGAGGATCAGGGAATTTTTATCTCAGCGGCACAAGGTATTTTACATGACACAGCACGCCATTGCCCTCTTTCTCGATGCTGTCCATACCCAGGTTCCAGCCGACAAATGGGGTGGGCTGCAACCGATATCACAGATAGAGCCGGGGTGGCCTACAACCTTCTACTAGAAAGGCCTCGATACAGGTCACGGGGAAGAACCATCACGACGGCCAAAGAGGAAAAGGAAGCAAAGGGAAACATCCACAGAAAGTGAAGAAGAAGAAGAAGAAGAAGAGGAAGAGGAAGAGGAAGACAGGGGGCAATCACCAATAGTAGAAAGTGATTCATCCATAGATGAAATACTTGCACAAAGAATGACACGGAGTGTGGTGAGAGAGGCCACCAAGAAGGATGCTGAGGAGAGGGAAACTACAGCAGTAGCAAAAGTGGGACAGCCCATGGAGATAGAGAAAACAACAACAAAAGGGGGGCAGCCTAAAGGAGTTTTGGTACTCCCAAAACTCAAATAAGCATCATTCACATTACCGGCACCCTCACATAGTACGGAGGCACAGGGCACAGCCACACTCCCAATCAGGATAAGATTGTCAGCAGGAGCTACACCATTGGTGACAACCAGCACAGTTAGCCCGACCTCGCCAGTGGAGCCCTCCACAATAGGGGGATTGGTCACATATCAGGTAGAGCTACCATCAGCATCAGCAGGAGGTCCCCAGGACAAAATAGATAGTTGGTTAAGTAACATTGGCCTAACAGTAGACATGCCTGAAATACCCTTGCTGAGCCCACTGCACATGGTGACAGAGGGTCAGGAGGAGGGGAACACACCAAGGGGGACAGAGAGTGTAGAGCAGCTTAGCGTTACTGGCCAGATCACTCAGCAGAGCATTCTACCACAGCCACTACCGGCTACACAGGAGGTAGGGGGACCTTCACAGGGGTCTCCGATGGACATTATGAGCTCCCCAGTGACCACTCCAGTGGCCACTCCACCAGAGGAGGAGGGATTTCCAGAGGGGTTGACCCTCACACTTTCCAGACCTGACCCCTCAAACCCAATAGGTACCATTCAGAGGTATATGAAGGACTTAGAGAATGTGGCAGATTACATGGGGGAGATAGCTGAGATCTCCAAACAGCTTAGATTGGGACGATCATGGGTAGTGGCCTAAGAGGCAAGGAGAATCAGGAACTTTGTACAACTGGGATGTGAGGAGGAGTTTGCTCGGCATTTCACAGCGAGAGGATGGCCAGAGGTGGACACTGGAGATATGCATGATCGATGGAGAGGGTCAAGGCCAGTGGTAGGGGGAAGAGACGCAGAGGTCAGAGTCCCTATTTACCATAGAGAAGGCATGTAGACAAGTATTCTATGAGATGAAGAAAAAGGATGTGATGTTGGAGAAAAAGGAGAAGGAGAGTGAGGCAGCCTTACAGACAAAGAAGAAAGAATTGGCAGAGCATATTCAAAGATCTCACGAACAATTAGCACAGCAGACAAAGGCCATTGAAGTAGAGAAGGCCAGAGCATCGGGCTTAGAGGCCAAGTTGATGGAGATGGAGGCCAAGATGAAGGACATAGGAGTACAGCTTAGGCAAAGGAGGCAGAAGTAGTGAAGGCCAAAGCACAAGTAATGGAAGCAGGTCATATGGTGAAGGCAGCAAGAGAGTGGGAGCTAGTGGCCCAACATCAACTGCGACAAAGGACCGAGGAAGCAAGGAAGTTGCAAGCACAGCAGCGATCAGCCACCCCAACCTCGTCAGTACACCCAGGGACGTCTTCCCAACCTCCCCACTCTCAGTAGGATGTTTGTGAGTTTTGTCATAATTTTGTCATTTTGATGTGAATGTCATCTGGAAGACGACCAATTTTGAGGGGGGATAGATGTAGACAACAAAATAGTTTAAGTAAACAAATGATGTAATTAGTTGTTGGTACCAACTGACGGGTCGGGTAGTTTGGAGTCGGTACCAACGGTTGGCCTCACAACCAACCTTGGCAATGAGTATTTAAAGCGTCAATGCATTGTAGTCGAGAGATGTGTGTGCTTTGATGATAGTTGATGCATGGAGATATTGGAGTTATAATACATGTTGCTATCATGATGGGGAGTACAAAGCGGATACCATAGACTGATGCCCTAAATTTTTCGCAGTCAACGAACTAACAGCTGATGAGCCACCGATTCAAGTCCATCGGCCAAGTTTCTCATCTTTCCACCAATGGCCCGATGGCATTTACCCTTGGAGAGATTCGTCCCGTCGATGGTTGCTTGTAACCTTGGCCGATTCGTAAAAAAAAACGTCGTCGCACAGTTTCTTTTCCGTGAACCCTAGCACATGGAGATGCTAGGCCGTCCTTACTGCGTGAAACCCTCAATCCGAAACATTTGCACTAACGAACAGGAAAACAAAACAGGGAACAGACGGATATGGTACATTGAAGCCATTCCACTGATTTCGACAGAAATCTCACCAGTGGAATGCTTCACAGCGACATATAGCAACAATGGAAAATGCAAATGAATGGAAATCTATAGTTGCGCGATTTGCAGTTATAAAAACGGAAATCAAATGGGCAAAATAGAAATGCTTTATTTCTCCTGAACACAACACAATCGCATTTGATCACTTCTTCAATCTGATTACATTCCATAATCATTTGATCATTCCTTTGGGCATTTATCAACTCGCCCTGAGTAGTACCAAACTAACTCCAAGCGGCTGGGAAACACTACTGCCTATTTTTGGCATTATTGCTATTTTTAGCATGATTCGATTACAATTGACAAATGTCCCCTAAGTCACTTGGGACTTACAACATGAACCTAGATACAAAATGAAAATGCATTGGTCAATAGACCTTATTACAAAAGAAAACACAATTTTGTAGGTGCTCCTGCACCATACTCCCCGGGTGAAAGTTGTCTCAAGTCCTCTTAGAGACTAATTGCTGCAAATCACCACCCTGCTTTTTAATGTCTAGCATCCATGTGGCCTCTGAGTCTGGAAGTCCTTACCATTTGACTAAGTGCTCAAAATATGTCTAATTTCTGGTCTTCTTGGCTATCCTTCTATCCAAAATACACTCCATCTTCGGGGGTTCCTTAGGTGGTAAATGTTGCACCCACTATGTATTGTCTTGGACAAAATCGTCTGCATCTTCTCCTATATCAGGACTCCTATATAATGTCAGATCAGCAACATTGAAGATACGTGAAATAGCAATATCATTAGGGAGTTCAATTTTGTAAGCATTAGAACCATATTTCTCCAGAATCTGACACGGTCCAATTTTCCTCATCATCAACTTGCTGTGGCTTTCCTTGGGTAGTCGGTTCTTGTTGAGATGAACCATGACCATATCTCCTATTTGGTACTGCACATCCCTTCTTCTTTGATCCACTCGAGCCTTGATCTTCTGACTGTTCTGGTGTAGAGTATCTCTGACTTGTTGATGGATCTCTTTCATAGCCTCTGCAAATGTATCAGCATGTCCACTCCGTTTGTCCATCCCTTGCACATCTCGCAATTCAAAAATACCTCTAGGATGACTACCATAAATAACTTCAAAAGGACTTAATCCTGTACTTCTATTTGTAGAATCATTATAGGCATACTCTGCTTGTGGGAGTACCACATCCCAACTACTGCCATGTTCTCTTGTCAAACATCTCAGCAGATTGCCTAATGACCTATTCACAACCTCAATTTGACCATCAGTCTGAGGATGATAGTCTGAACTAAAAGACAAATTTGTACCCAATCTTTTCCACAAGGTTCTCCAGAAATGTCCCACAAATTTGTTGTCTCTGTTAGATACAATACTCAAAGGTAATCCATGAATTCTGACAATTTCTTTAAAGAACAAACTTGCAATGTAACTAGCATCATTGGTGGTCTTACAAGGAATAAAGTGCGCCATTTTGTTGAATCTATCTACCACAACAAACACACTGTCATAACCTGTCCTTCTCTTGGGCAATCCCATCACAAAATCCATACTCAAACTTTCCCAAGGTCTGTTTGGTATGGGCAAAGGTTGGTACAGTCCTGCATTGGTTGAGACTCCCTTTGCTCGCTGGCAAATCATACAACTCTCAACAAACCTTCGGATATCAGTTTGCATCCTTGGCCAAAAGTAAAACCTTCTGACAAGATCTAAGGTCTTATTGAGCCCAAAATGTCCTCCTAAACCACCACTATGTTTTTCCTTCACAATATTATCCCTCATTGAACACTTAGGGATACAGAGTTGACTTCCCTTAAACAAAAGTCCATCCTGCAATGTATAATCTGAAAAGTCACTATGGAAAGCATTGGCAAACTCACTACATACCCTGTAAATCTCCTTAAAATCGTGGTCCTCGTCATACAACCCTTTGAGTGACTCAACACCCATACTTTGTAGCTGCACTTCTTGCACTGTCAGTACCCTTCTGCTTAGAGCATCAGCAACCTTATTGGTTATTCCTTTCTTATGTTTGATGATGAAGGTGTATGCTTGAAGACTTTCCACCCATTTCATGTGTCTATGACTGAGCTTTTCCTATCCATTCAAAAAACTAAGAGCATGATTGTCAGTGTATACAATAAATTCCTTAGGAAGCAAGTAGTGCCTCCATTTTTTCAGAGTTTGTACCATAGCATACAACTCTAAATCATAAGAGGAGTATTTCCTCTTGGCTTCATTCAACTTTTCACTGAAGAAGGCTACTGGTTTGCCTTCTTGGCTCAATACTGCTCCTATGGCCAACCCACTTGCATCACATTCAATTGTGAAAACCTTATTGAAATCAGGTAACACTAAAACAGGGAATTTAGCAACTTTATGTTTCAGACTTTCAAAACTCCTATCTGCTTCTCTTGTCCACACAAACTTCATCTTACCTCCACCCTTGATGGTCTCCAACATAGGTGCACAAATGTCACTGTAGTTCTTAATGAATTTCCTGTAAAATGTGGCCAAACCATGAAAACTTCTGACCTCTCCTGATGTCCTGGGTGTAGGCCAATTTAAAATAGCTTCTACCTTGGAAGGATCCATTTTCAAATCACCCTTAGAGATGACAAAACCTAGATACACCAATTCTTGTTTCATGAAGTCACACTTTTCCAAGTTTATCAGTAACTTCTGATCTTGCAGCCTCTTCAAGACTATCTCCAAATGTTTCAAGTGCTCTTCCTTGCTCTTACTGAATACCAAGATATCATCAAGGTAGACTACCACAAATTTTCCTTTGAATTCCTGCAACACCTCATTCATCAGCCTCATAAAGGTGCTAGGGGCATTTGAAAGACCAAACGACATCACAAGCCACTCATACAACCCTTGATTGGTTTTGAAAGTTGTCTTCCACTCATCCCCTTCTCTTATCCTTATCTGATGGTACCCACTCTTCAAGTCTACTTAGAGAAATAGGTAGCTCCTCCCAAACAATCCATTAGATCCTCTATTCTCAGAATAGGAAACCTATACATGATGGTTATCCTATTTATTGCCCTAGAATCAGTACACAATCTCCATTTCCCATCTTTCTTTGGGGCTAAAACAGTAGGTACTGCACATGGACTAAGACTCTTCCTTATCAGCCCTTTGTTTAGGAGTTCTTGCATCTGTTTTGCTATCTCTTCATTCTGCTGTGGTGTCATTTTAGACGTTGCCTTATTAGGAAGTACTGCTCCTGGTATGAGATCTATCTGATGGCTAATGTCTCTGATTGGTGGTAGAGAATCAGGTATATCCTTTGCAATCACTTCTTTGTAACTCTCGAGCAAATCTCTGACCTCTTTAGGTCCTACTTCTCTCACACTTTCCTTCTTTTCCCCCTTTGGCTTCACAATCAAAGCAAAACCTACTCCATCACCTTCCTTTAATGTGTCCATGAATTCTTTTTCTCCTACCAGCATTACACTAGACCCGACATGCTGCGGATCCTCTTCTACCAATGACTGTATCCTATAAGTCGCACCATCCTTTTGGAATGAGTAAGCATTCTTTTCTCCATCATGATGAGCCTTTTTGTCAAACTGCCATGGTCTGCCTGGCAAAAGATGGCAAGCATCCATAGGAAGGATGTCACACAAAATCTTGTCTCTATACCCCTTAATACTGAATTCTACCCATGTCTGTTCATTGATGAGTACGTGCTGCCCCTTGTTCAACCAACTGACTTTATATGGACTACTATGGGGTATCTTTTCTAACTTCAACTTATTCACTGCTTCCAGAGATATAATGTTATCAGTAGAACCAGAGTCAATAATGACTTTGCAAACCTTACCTTGGATCTTACAATTGATTCTAAACAAAGCCCTTCTTTGCGATGGTTCAGCCTGCACTGGTTCCTTGAGCAGCGTCCTCTTGATCATCAGATTCTCTCCCGTTTCTGATTCTAGATTTACTTCAGGAGATGTCACACTCCTTGCATCTTCTTGAATCAAAGTGGTTCTCTTCTCACCACCATGAGAAGTTGAGGCCTTCTCTGGACACTTGTATGCCGGGTGCCCTATCTGATTGGAGTTATAGCATCTCATATTGGAGAATTTGGATCCTCTACCTGATCCACTTGTCCCACCTTTTCCATTAGGCCTTCTTCCTCGATAGCCTCCTCTGCTACTTGAGTCTCCAAACTGCTCTTCTTGGATAGACTCACCACTAGGCCTCTGGTTAGGACTTCTTCCTCCAAAACTGCCCATGCCTCTGAAATTTCGTCCACCTCTACCTCTATTGTTTTGTTCACTCTTCCTCTTTATCTTCTCTTCAGCCCTTAAGGCCATTTGGAAACACTTGTTCACTGTGTCTGGTGCTAAGATGTTGATCTCATCATGGATGTTCATCCTTAGGCCATTCAAGTACCTGGCCACCTTCTCTGACTCTTCTTCTTGTCTCTTTGACCTGAGACTGAGTTTATGAAACTCTTGTGTGTATGCATTTACATCAAGGTCTCTCTGTCTGAGGTTCTGCAATTTCTTATGCATCTGCACATCATAGTCCAAGGGTAAGAACTGTGCCTTGAGTTTGGTCTTCATCCTTTCCCAGGAGGTTATCATATTCTTCCCCTCCTTGACTCTCTCTCCTTGTTCATAATTCCACCATGCAAGAGCAGATCCCTGCAATCTTGCTTTTGCCAACTTAACCCTCTTATCATCAGGGATTTCTTTATATTCGAAATGATTGTTCAATGCCTCAATCCAGTCATTCACCTCTTCAGCTTCCACACTTCCACTATACATAGGCAACCCATCTAAGGTGTCCCTATTGACTGACTTTAATGCATTTAAAAATGCTCTCTGGTCTGCTGGTATCTCCTCTGTCTTTTTACTGGTTTCGGCAATTTCCGCATCGCCTTCATCACTATCACTTTCCTCTTCCCTGTCTTTGCCTTTGGACTGCTTGAACTCTCCCAACTTGGATGCAAGCATCTCCTCAATCAGCTTCTTAACGGCGTCCTACGACATACTTTTGGGACGCATCCTCTTCGCCTCTGTCTCGCTTTCTTTGTCTGACATAAACATTCACAGACAACACCCAAACGCCAACACTCTTGCAAATCCTCAATTCGATTTGCAACCCAAATTTTTTTCAGGCTCTGATACCAATATGATGGGAAGTACAAAGCGGATACCATAGACTGATGCCCTAAATTTTCCGCAGTCAACGAACTAACAGCTGATGAGCCACCGATTCAAGTCCATCGGCCAAGTTTCTCATCTTTCCGCCAATGCCCCGATGGCATTTACCCTTGGAGAGATTCGTCCCGTCGGTGGTTGCTTGTAACCTTGGCCGATTCGTCAAAAAAAAAAACATCGTCGCACAGTTTCTTTTTCGCGAACCCTAGCACATGGAGATGCTAGGCCGTCCTTACTGCGTGAAACCCTCAATCCGGAACATCTGCACTAACGAACAAGAAAACAAAACAGGGAATAGACGGATATGGTACATTGAAGCCATTCCATTGATTTCGATAGAAATCTCACCAGTGGAATGCTTCACGGCGACATACAGCAACAATGGAAAATGCAAATGAATGGAAATCTACAGTTGCGCGATTTGCAGTTATAAAAACGGAAATCAAATGGACAGAATAGAAATGCTTTATTTCTCCTGAACACAACACAATCACATTCGATCACTTCTTCAATCTGATTACATTTCATAATCATTTGATCATTCCTCTGGGCATTTATCAACTCGCCCTGAGTAGTACCAAACTAACTCCAAGCGGTTGGGAGATCAATCCAAGCGGCTGGGAAACACTACTGCCTATTTTTGGCATTATTGCTATTTTTAGCATGATTCGATTACAATTGACAAATGTCCCCTAAGTCACTTGGGACTTACAACATCAACCTAGATACAAAATGAAAATGCATTGGTCAATAGACCTTATTACAAAAGAAAACACGATTTTGTAGGTGCTCCTGCACCATGTCATGAACATGGTAATGTTTTCTGTGAATCAATGAATGAATATAATGGTCCATTCCGATTAATTCTGTTATGTTCATGTAATGCACTATACTACTACTTCATTATTTCTGTTTACTTCATATTCTGTAAAACACACCATATTGTGGTAAACAAAGGGGACATTACAAATAAGCATCCATCCTGATCTATGCTTTTACCAATAGCTATACTCTAAAGATAGATCAAGTAATTACTGGACAAGATACAATAATCATAGTACATAAATTCTTAATATGAATGTGTGTGATCACATTCTCCTTACTGGGTTTTCGACAGCAGAGCCAATAGGGAATACTTTGTCAAATTCCTGGACTGTGACCTTGTTGACAATTCATCACAGCTGGTGCTGCACCACCCTCATCTTCATCCTCATGTGTTTGGTAACCATCATATTCTTCGTCTTTATTTCTTTTTGAATCAACTAGCCCATTTCCCAACAAATTATTATAGCCTGCTGTCTCTTATTACAAATGCAGACCTCAGTAGATGTGGGGTCAGGAGCAGGTGAAGAGATTATGATTGAAGTATCAAATTTCTTCATTGGGAGAGTTTCAGAAATGAAAATAGCCAAACAAAGCAAGGAGACAGAAAGAATGAATGCAAGACTAGATTTCATTTTGGAAAATAAATAACTAACTCAAATCAGGTATATTAGGAATGAAAAAAAGACAACACAAATTGCTCAAGGACATCACAGATGATTAGTTGTTGCATTTCAGCATACCCCGTCACAGTATATATAGACTTATTTGGCTCAACATTCTCTGCAGAAGGGCTAGCAGTAACTCATGCGAGGAAATTCCCTATTTTGGATAAATTGAATAATTTAGATTCCCCACAAATGGGAACCCTGAGTCGAGGTTCCATTTCCTATATGTGATGTGTTATTTTGTTTACTAACTTAAACTTCCTTCGGCTCTTTGGCTCAAAGGTGCCCACCAATCTAAAACTCCTCAACCTTGACGTGTGCTTTCTTATTTGGTTATACAATGTCTCACTTACACATAGCTCCTCATTGCTTATTTGCAAAGTGCTTCTGAATTAAATGACATAAGCACAATACTAATCCATGCAGTGAATTCTTTGTCATCAAGTGACAAGACTTTGATACTTCTCATCTTGTGAATAATATGCACTTATATCTCGTTACTTTCGACATAGAAGGGGGGTTTGGTGGCTCTATTTTAAGAAGTAATTCTGAAAGGGGGAGATGAGCAATGGCAAGATATAGCAACCGTAAAGGTACTAGTCCCCTTCTTTCATTTTACGCTAATACGTACATAGTAGTTGCTGATGTAGCCAAGCAACACCTTGTAGGTAATCCAATAGTTCAAAATTCAGGCATTCAGCCAATCAAGAGGAAGTGGTTGGCGGTTGTTTCAGAACTTCAGTGAGCCTCACACCAAGGCATATGTACTATTTAAGGAATGACAGTACCTCTTCAGATGACGGTTACTCTGTAGTGGAATGACAATCCATTCCAGACTCCTTGAGAGGCACTAGGTAAGGTAGTTGGAGGGAATGTTTGCAGCAATTTCTATTGTTTTTGTCAAATAGTTATGTATATTAGCATCAAGAAAAAACTGTTGAGGGAATAATCAAATTCACTTCTAGAAAAAAAAAAAAAATATCCCAGGCAGTGCTAATCAAAAAGACAAGGAGACACTAGAGCAAGTTTCAGGTTTTAAAATTCTAGCCATAAACCTTATGACGGATGTTAAGATATAAATCAGGACTTGCACAATGATGAACATAAACAACTCTAAATAATATTAGTACTGGAAACATTGCAAACATATTTCATATGCATCTAAAATCGATCAAATTTCAAATGGAATCTTCAACAATCAGCATTGAAACAATTACCAACCTTCTCCTTACGATCTGGGTCATCAATAGCAGAAGGATCAAGACATCTGTGCTTCTTGAGAGATTTGGTTGAATGAGATCTATTAGCAACAGAGCCATTTTTGGGAACACAAGTACTGTCCATGGAGTTTTGTGCCATTAAAAGTGCAGAAGTAGTCTCAGCAGTTTCAAGACCATGATTTAGGCTTTCAAACAAACATTGGCTGGAACTGGAATCACTGAAAGGCCTTGGCATATTTCTTCCTAACATTTCCAGGAGAGTGATCAAACATCATAAATCCCAAAGAATTCTCATTAGACTTCACATCTGCAACAATATTCAGATCTTCCTCGGCCGTGACCTGAGTACAAGGAACATTATCTCTATCTGGAGCCAAATGGGTACTTAGGACATTAGGGTTGAAGGTGCTCCTGCCATTCCAATTCCAATTGAAGTTGTAAATACTGTTTTCCATACTAACACAGCTGTTATCAATGCTTGGTTTGGAAACAAACATCGGCTGGTATATTGACTGCTCTGATTCAATTTTCTTGATTGTTAGGCTTGTAATGGAGAGTCAATAAAAGAATCGCCTGTATTGTTCAGATATAGACTTCTCTCCATTTCTGAAGCTGCGTCCAACAAGCAGTCTATACTCATATTGTCGTGGATCCTACTATTGGTGTCCATGTTGGTGATTTGCTGGCCCATAACCATCAGCCTATTTATCAGACTTCCGAAACAAAAGCCTGCAAATAGTCATTCAACAGTTGTATACATACCTGTAAACAAAATTTATGAAAAAGTTTTACCTGAAAAAATAGTTTTCTTTAGATTTATGAAAAACAAATAAATTTATGTAGTAGTTTAGATTAAGAATTTAGAAGTTAAAGAACATGACTTGATATGGATAGTTGGCAACTAGTAAGTTGGTGACAGATTTTGAAAAAATTGTAATTGATATGATATTTGATACTCTGGAAGCACTGTATATATGCTTGTCTTCCTGCTGAAAATTGGTATCATGTTTCCTATTTGTCATCTTAATGCAGAAGTCCTTCAAAGAGACTATGGATGCTATAAATCAGAAAAAGGGTATGAGGTTATATTGGACAAAAAAGAGAAGGATTCAGAAGAAATGTAGGGTTGCGGCATTGGCAACTGTGTTTAATATCAAAGCATATAAACAAGGTAGATTTCCCAAAATTTATTATGATATAGAACATAAGAATCTCTTATGTTACTGTAAGTTGTACAAATATAAACTGGAATATCAAGTGTCCATATTTTTCCCCCCAAAATACCTTAATGCAATTCAAGAGAAGAATATCATAAAAGAATTTATTGTTTTTTCAATTTCAGCTATGAAAACTCACTTGTGGTATACTATGAACATTGTTTTCGCCCAGATTACTTTTCTATGATTAACCCACAAAAAATAGCCCAAAACTTGCGCTAATAACATCATAACAACCTACCTGTGCATTCTTGTTAAGACTCGCAAGCAGAAGGTCAAACTGCATTGAGGCAGAACTGTAAAGATTTCCATACCTATGGTGGAGAATCCAAGAACAGAATAGCCAGTGTTCGCCTTACAAAAAAGGTCTATGAGCTCAGGCCAATTTAACATGGTGGAGCTTATGAAGAAAAGACCTGCCAATCTAACAATGTGGATGGCTTTATTTATTAATTATTCCTGATCAAGCTTATCGCACACATCTGCCATGAAGAAAAACAACTACAATCCAGATTATTGCAGAATCATGCTTGTCCCTTAAAAAAAAAAACTTAACAAAGCTAAAATAAAAGCAAAATATAAAAAAACAGATCCTAAAATTTCAGGATGTGGAGTAATGATTTTATTGTTGTTTTCTAATTTTACCATAATTTCAAATCTGCAATCAGTGCCTAAAGGCTAATTCTTGACGGTGTACATGCACTAAATATAAAGCCATAAATTAGGCAGTGATTATTATTTTATTCTTGAAGGAAATGTGCCTGAAATTAGCTTAACTTGTTATTTAGACTCAAAGGTCGATGCACTTAAACCTATTGGCATTATCCACTACTGCTGTTTAAACGCTTGTAATTGTTCATCTGTGGTTCTACGAGGAGAGTTATGGCTTCTATTTTTTATTAATTAAAATAATAATATCATGTAAAATAATAAGAGTTTTTAGATTGAATAGTTGGGATTCTGTTGGGGCCAAACCCTTTTAAACTAAGCAAGATTACATCCTTAATGTTTCCAAGATTACCTCAAAAACTAGCAAGATAAAACATAACATACAAAAACATACTATGGTTGTATCTACCAAAAATGAAAACAACACTACAAAAGGAGACGAGCCACACTATAACCTTTAAACATGGAATAAACTGTGATGCACTCTCTTTGCCCTTTCTAGAGCTCCTCCAACTAGCCATACTCTCAAACAAAACCACCAACTCACCTCCCACACAAAGCTAGAGCAGATACTCCACAACTGAAAGCCACCAATACTTCGCATACGACATCCTACCCACACTGCAAGATATAAAGACATGCCACGTGCAAGCACTAAAGAGCAATCCTTCCCATGCTCCGACTGTATCCCACCAATCTAGAAGGACCTATAAACTCTCCAATCCATTACAACCATTGTAAATGGCAATTATGAACTTTGCACAGGGATACATCAAATAAAAACCAAGAACACTTACACTACCACTGCAATAAATAAGATCTATAGATCAAGCTCAATAATATAGGTCTCTAAGAGAATCCATGTTATGAATTACAGAGGCTGGAAGCTAAGAAATTGATCAAAATCTTTCCATGTACAAGAAAGATGAGTATACACTGCTGTAATAGGCTCTTGCTCGACTCCCATATTAGCAAGAAAGTCTGCTGCACCATTCAACATACACCCACAGTGATGAAAGCTACAATCAGCTAATTTCTCTTTTGGCTCCAGCACCTCTTCAACATACCTCTTGTTAGCTTCCAATTAGGTGTCGATCATTTCTTAATAGCATTTATTACAAATAGGGAATCACCTTTTATGACTACATTTCTCATATTTTGAGAAATAGCAGCCAACGCTCCCACAAGTAAAGCTTAAGCTTTATTATTGGATCTATAACCAAAAAATAGTGATCCCCCATACATGAAGCTACTTCTCAAATCTCTAATACAAAACCTCCACCAGCTAGACCTAGAATACCCCTTGAGGCACCATCAAAATTTAATTTGACAAAGCCCTCCAAAACAATCTAAAATAATAGATTTACTTTCAATTTTATAATTAATCTTATTTGGAATACATATTTTTACAGTATTAATAAAATAATTTAAATTTTATATTTTTGCTGATAGGCCATTATTATTTTAACTTTCGTGGTAACTCCCAATTTTTGGTCATTTAGATATTTGAATTTTATTTTGGTCATATCACTTGACTTGGAGATTGTTAAAAAATGATGTTAACATATTTGTAAGAGGAGTTCAAAAGTCTGGGAAAGGAACCCTGAACAGGAAGGCATGGTGGATCATCATCATCACTAGTGCCTGCAGTTGCAAAAGCATCCATGGTTGTCGGCTGAGTTGCAGCTGGCGTATTTGGAAATCTGAAATCAGACCCAAAACCTCTAGACTGTTGTAGTGTTGAGCCAAAGCTCGATATTTAAAAATGTCTGCATCACTAACACTTCTATGAGTATATTTCATTGCTTCTTCAAAGCAAGATGCATTTTGTTGATGGGCCAAATGACACAGCCATAGGACTCACCAACTGAGGAGATGGAAAACCAACTTGTCTTTTGGAAGGATATGAAAGAATCTCCCCAAAGTCTTAGGGCTGCCATGTTTTGGCTATGCAAAGATAACACAGTGGCAGATCAGATGTTGTTTTAACAAGGGGCTTACCGGCATTCAGATTGTTTAGTGTTTCAGAGGTGGTTACACACATAATTGATCAGTTTTCCCTAATGAAGGATGTCCCCACACACACATAAGTGCCTTGAATCCTGACTGTGGGCGCAATATAGTATATACCCTCTTGGCAAGATGCAGTTATGGAGCACAAGAAAAACTAATCTAAAACCTAAATTATCCCTGATTCCCTAATCTAGCCTAATCTAACTGAGAGAACAAAAAAGGAAAAAGATAAGGGAAGGAGAGAAAAAGGTATAAGGAAATGGGAAAGGAGGAGAAAGAGATGGGAACAACCCATAAAAGCAAGTACATCAATCCGAGAGACCCATTGTCTCAACGAGCTTCACCTTCAAACACAGGAACCACTCACACTACTAACAATCCTATCTCAACATGAAAACCTGAGCGATGCAATAGTATGAGGAAATGGGACAAACAAATGATTGTCAGCAAATGAGAGAGAAAGGAAATAACCACCAAGTGCAAGTATATTGAGAAAACTCATTAACAGAAATATACTAAGCTCAAAAAATCTTGTTTACAAGGAGAAAACTCAACTAAAATTCAACACAGACCCACAAGAATATCAGATGTCTTATGAATTAATTATGCAAATGGGCATGCCCTCTGAGTTTCAAAAGCTTTATATTTCTTCTACAAGAAATAAATCCAAGTCATTCAACTATGATCATCAATGGCCAACATGAAATACTGGCAACCTCCAGTAGAAGTTACTGGTAAGGGCCCACACAAATCAAAGTGAATGAGTTGTAACTTTCTTTGAGCTTGCCAAGTTGGAGTACGAAAAGGATATCTATGTTGTTTTGTTTGAATGTAATCTTTGGCAAAGTAATCAAACCGACAACGCCATTCTTTTGCATGATTTGAATGTCGTCATAATTAACATGCCCAAATCTCGCATGCCATAAATGACTAGCAGAAAAATTACCTTCTTTAGTAAGATGAGCAAAACTCCTTGAAATAGTTGAACCTCCTTTGAGTTTTGATAGCTTTACATCTTCCCAACCGTTAAACGTGACTTGATTATCTAATTTCTTGTTGACTACCTCATGTCCATCTTCTAATTAAATGGAGTGGCCTTGTTGTCAAATCAGCAATAATGGCAACAAGTTATGTCGCAGTTGAGGAAGATATACTACATTACGAAGTACAAAATCTGGAAGCCATGTCAACTTGAGTTGAATGGCTCCTTTTCCAATAGACTCGAGACTTGTTTTCTCTACCAAATAGACAAGACCACAAACATTTCACGAAACTCTTCAAAATAATCATGTCAAATTGTCATATGTTGTGTGGCTCTAGTATCTAATACCCAAACATCATGCCATGATTCGTTCACTAAACTATAGTAGGCAAAATCTAATATGGAAAGAACAAATTCATCATGATCACTGCAAACTAGGTTGCCCTTGATGTTTTATCATCATAGTGGGTTGTATGTTTTTGTTTGAAAGAATTTTCTATCTTATCCTGTGATATTTTGCATTCATGGGCTTCATGTCTACCTTTTGACCACACCATTTGCAATACAAGTGTAAGTCTATCATTTTGGTTGTCATGTTGAAATTATCATCTACCAGTTATACATCCTCTTCCTCTATTCTTCAATTGGCCTCTACCTCTTCCTTGATCACTACGACCACCTCCAGAAGAGAAATTCTTATTCAAAGACTTGCCTTTTGTTGGGCAAGACAAATATTTTCACCAGTGCAATACATCACTATTTTTCAATTCAAAGTTAAACAACTTCAATTGCAACTGAATGAACTCCAATTTCAAATGTGAATTATATAGATCTCTTAATTTTTGAAGTGTGTCCCAAGATAATTTACATCCATGTATGTGTCAAAACACATCTCACTTCAATTTTTGAATGAATTTATAATTTGGATTTCCTATGCTCTAATACCACTAATAGGTTTGCTGTTACACCAAAACCCACAAGTATTAGTAAACTTCCAAACCCAACTTCTTCACCTTAAGTGGGCGTTTACTCCCAAATTCTCAAGGTGGCAGTTAGTCTATGAGATCAATTCCTAGAGGTGTAGTGGTTAGTCCAACACCCCCTTTTGATGTAACTTGAGAGAATCAAACCTAGGTCAAGGGATTTTATGTTGGCAGTTGTGATCCAAAGTATTGGTAACCAAGACAATGTGAACTATTGATAGCAAGGACAATGAATGTAAGTTTTGGTATCCAAGATAATGAGAAGTTTTGGTGGCCAGATTAGTGTAACAAAGACATGAGAAGTTTAGATAGCTAGGACAGAGGAACAGTTTTGGTAACCAAGACAAGTGAAGTTTTGGTAGCCATGACAGTGAACTCTTGAGAGTGTCATACTTCAATGAGTGATTGTTTGGACTGTTGTGTTTGTCCTAGTCCAACTTTTGATATCCCTACCTCAATAAGAAATATGATGTAATTAGAGGGTAATATAAATATTAACCAATAAGATTAATATTTACATTCCCCCCTTAATTTGAAGGTGTTATAGACCAACCAGCAAATATTTTCACCAAAGTGCTTGGATGGGAGAAGTTTGAGAAGTTCAGAAGAATGTTTGGTTTAACTAGAACCCCTTTAGATTAAGGGGGGGATTTCAATATTTATCTTACGGGTTAATATTAAGCTTTCAATTTTTTAGTTTTGTTTTTTCAGTTTATTTGTGGCAATTAAACTTCTCCACTGCCCTATAAATAAGTTTGTGAAGCTTCAATTTGAAATAACAAAGATATAACCTCATGTCTTGCTTTTCAATTCTAGCTGGACACCAAATGCATTTGGAGATTGAGTGAAAGCCAAAGATATTCAAGGGGTAGGTATTGAAATGCTCTTGTTTAATTGTTGCACTGAACTCCTACCCTAGTATTATTACAATTCTTAATTGTACAGAAAGTTCATTTTGTTTTATAACATTTGTTCTGCCTAATATAAAACTTTAAATAAGCTGTTAGTAGTTGCATGTATGGCATTTGAGACTAACCTTTTATCATGCCACAAGGTAGTGTCTTTATAAAAAATAATGCCCTTAGTATCTTGTAAACTTAAGGGAAAGGGTGTAAAAATCATTCAAAAAAATCCACTGAGGCTGCAAGCTAGGCTCTTAATTCTCATTAAACAGTTTCAAACATTTCTTTTGAAGTCCACGGACCTACTTGATAGAGGAACGATGGTTTCTTTCAAAGAGTCATCTGCTATTGATATTAGTAATTACATCACTTCAGTGGATTTTTTTTATATTTTGTTTTCTAATTTGAGTAGGAAGTAACTCACCACATGGTTGTATACTTTTACAAAGTCCAAGGAACTGAAATTGTGGACAAAAGTTATAGGAATATTTTACACGTTGGATATGTTGAATTCATGTCTGAAGCTGGAACTATTTAGAGAATGGAGGTTCTATTTTTAAATTTTAACTCTACACAGATATGCAGTTTCTTTTTTTCAACTATATGTTTATGAAGAATTACACTTCGATGGAAATGAAGAGGAAGAGACTTACAAAACAGTTACATTGCAACTTCGAGGTTTCCTCCTTATGCCTCGGTCCCAATTCCAAACTGCTGTCAACGGTGACATATACTGCAGTGATTGTCCACATTTTATAAAGGATTAAAAACAATTCTAAGTCTTTTATATAATATGAGAGCTTTTATTTTTCAGAAATTATTTTAAGGTTTTGTTGAAAGGCAATGGGTTAGAAGCATCAGGCAATGACAGTCAACGCTCCAGAAATGAAAAATAGATTTTCAAAGAAAGTTCAGATTCATAAAAATAAATTATTAAGATTAAGATAAATAATAAGAATTATCTGGCTTTTCTTCTAATGAAAAAGCTGAATATCCAAACAAAAAATTTCAGCAATCAACCTGCTTGTTTTCTAAAACTTTGTTAAAATCTTTAAAAAAATTCAAATTAAAAAGCTCTCACCAAAATCAAATGAAAAATCTCTACAATTTTCAATAACTGACTCTTTCCATATTACCAAAAATTAAAATATAAATGATGCAAACTACTTACCAAAGACCATATCCATTGTTTTTGGAATATGAAGACTCTAAAAAGAAGATTCCAAATAATGTTTGGAGTCGAATATGCTATATGCCTTTTCTTTTTCTTTCTCTGTATTTTCCATAATTCTTATGGCCTTAAACTGTGGCATGAACAGGTGCAATTGCCCGTTTTTCTTTTCTTGGAATATTTTTCAAATCTAATGCTTTGTTGAACATCACATTCATAGGAACAACAGCTTAGAATCTATGCTTACTGTTTTAGACACAACCCTAAAGAAGAATAACATGTATTTGATAAGTCTGTGCTCGCTAGAATGTTAATCTTTCATTAATTCCAGTTCATAGATCATTTAAGTTCTATAATGGGCCCATGAAACAAACTTGCCTCTGGAACTACAAAAAGCCGATTTTCTTCCCAGAAAACTCGGAGAGCTTACTACTCAGTGAGGCTGAAAGCTTGCATTATCCACTTAAGAAAGTTATTGCCAAGTGGAAGCTCATATTCTTAAACACTTTACACATAATTTCCCACCAAAATAATTACTGCCATTTGTGTTTGTAAAACCCATAAGATACTGTAGCAGAGCTGTTAATTATGTATCTAGTGGACCCATTTTGTTGCAAAAAGCACCTGAATTCATTCTGCAGCACCATCCAAGCGCATCTAAGAAACCTTGTAAAAACCCTCCCTATTGGCATTGAGAGGTGCGTGGGGAAAGGTTGGAAAAATTTTTATGCTGCAAAGAAATATCTGCTAGTTAGGTGAATGAATGGGCTGCCTGGGAGAGAGAGAGAGAGAGAGAGAGAGAGAGAGTCGTGGCATGGTGAGGTGGATGAGTTGGTTTAATGCTGCAGCCAGAAATATCTTGGTGGGAGGTGACCGAATTGATAGCCAGGTACCTGTCTTTTGCAATTTCATTAACAATGTGCTAAAAGACCCACCAAGGGCGGATATCATTTGAGTCTCCATCACGCTTTCTCAGTCATTTCTTCTTTCTAGGCTATTCTAGCATAAGGATGTGGAGAATTCTCCTACGCCCATCTTGGCTGCGTATGTGCAATTCATACACCGTCAGACTTTGAATGATGGGGCATTCAAAGTTATGTGGCGTCTGATACAAGACATCTTGGAAGTTTTCAAAAGCAGATGCTTCTCCTGCAACAATGGCGATTTGGTTTCCTAAATAGGGGAGATTTTATTAAATTTGGGGGGTTCTGTATTGAAACGTTTTCTGGAATATCAAGGTTTCTTTTGGGTGTCTATTTCACTTCATTTTGGGCGTCTTGGAGTGGGGGATGACTGGGAACTTTCGTTCATGGTGAGAAGACAATATTTGTTGTTGTTCGGAGAAATTTCAAGATCGAGCACAGGCCAAGTGGAGTGAAAAGGAGAGAGCGCAGCATAGTGTGGCGTGTGGAGAGAGGGGAGGGAGGAGAGCGGGGTGCTTAATATTTCATCGTAGTGCAGCAAGTGGGCGAGCTTAAACTCGCAATTTGTTGTTAAGCCACAGTGACCCAGATGAGTTAAAAGAGAAAGGTATCCTTTTATTGTTACCCCCCCACTGTGTAGTCGGTCATAATTGTAGTCGGCCGTAGTCGGCCAAGTAAATAATCATAAATTAATTAGTGTTGTTATGTTAGGAGTGTTATCGGGAATTAACCCCGACGGTTGGATAGTTATAGAGTCGTTGCCGACGGTTGGTATCTCAACCAACCTTGGCCAAGTTATATATTGGCTTTATACTTTGTAGTCGGGGCGACCCCACAACATTGTAACATTGTAGTGTAATACTGATATATTCAATGAATGGGAACAATGCTTTATTCTGTGCAATGCTATTATAATTTCATGCTCTGTGTTATGCACTATACTACTTAATTCTGTTTACTTCATATTCTGTGAAACACACCATATTGCGGTAAACATTTGGCGCCGTTGCCAATTCGAAAACGGGTCGAGGGTGACAAGGCGATGACAAGTTGAGACGTCCGATGCCATCAGACAAGTGACATCGTCGAACAAGCCGTCGGGTGTATCTAGCATCAAGGAAATAGCAGCGTAATGGGGCAACCAATTGACACCGACGAGGAAGTACAAGACAGAAAGCACGTAGAAGAAATAATACAAGAAATTCAGGAAGAGCGCGAGGGAAGCGATAGAGAAGAGAATGAACCCAGAAGTTGAGAAGATGAAGTAACTCAGGAATTGGTCAAACTGTGGTTATTATCAGTCAGACAATACATGCGAGACGAGTCTATTCGCAGAGAGGTTCCACAAGAGGTTATTTCAGAGAACCTGCGTGTCAATAGCGAAGTGGATAATCTTTTGGACCGCATCCCTCGACTTCTGGCAAGGAACTTGATAGCTTTCCAAGATATTCGAGAAGAGAGAGAGAGGGAAGTGCGACGACAGCAAATTCTCAGAAGATATGAAGAACGTTTGAAACAAGAGGAGGAGGAATGTGACGGTGATCGCCGTCGCACACCGCACAACTAAGAAAGGGTAAGCATAATTAATGCCCATACAACTTAATAAGGATAAGAAAAAATTACCAGTGGGGCAAGCAACACAAGAAGAAATAGTAAGAAGATCATTAAGACTAAAGGAACAAGAAGAACGTAGAAAACGATTGAAACAGATTTGTGAAAAAGAAAATGAACGACATGAAGAGGTAGATCAAGGGGGTGATGAACATAATTTTAGAACACCAATAACAAATAGAGGAAAAGAAAATAATCTGACAGAAGAACTAGAGGATAGTATACGTCGGATTGTGGCATTGTCCATTTCAGACTAAAGGCCGAGGAACAGAGGACCTGAGCCCGAAACCCTTGCACAGAGGGAAAACCAGGGAGAGCCAAAGGTAACTCGAAGTGTAGAGGACGCCGAAACCGGAAGTGGGAAGGAACCGTACGTGGCCGGCAGTGTCAGGAAGACACCGGAACAACATGGTAGAACCAGTCCAATCGGGTCAAAGACACAGAGAGGGTACCTCGGGAAAAAGATGGTGACCCCACCGGTGGGTGAAAGGCAGAAGTTGCCGAAGTTCATGGGGAACGGGTCAGAGGATCCTGTTCGGCACTGTAAAACGTGTGAAACCATATGGGTGGCAAACGGACAAGAGGACAAAGACTACTGGGTAAAAGCGTTTCCAGCGACGCTAAGGGGTATTGCCATTGACTGGTATACAGACCTAGGGGCAACACAGAAAGCCTCATGGGACGAACTGAGAAAAGCCTTCGAGGACGAATTTAAACTTCTTAGAGATGACAATGAGATTGTAGCTGAAATCTACAATACCAAACAAGGAAAGAATGAAAACGTGAGGGCATATAATAGAAGACTCAAAGAATTACTCGGGAAACTGGAAACGCAGCGAGCCGATGGACTGAAGAAAAGATGGTTCATTGAAGGGCTAGTCTCGTCATTAAGAAAAAAGATGAAAGTGGTACCCCCATCGTCGTACGCAGAAGCGTACAATCGGGCGATGGACATAGAAAGTGAAAGCAAAACATCATCCCGAAGTAAGAGAAGAACTGAAGATGATGACAGTACGGGGGACGACAGTAGTGAAAACGAGTCGAAAACCATTCAAGCATTGAGAAGGGACATGGTCCGCATGATGAAGGAAATGAAAACAGATAAAAAGACAACTAGAGAAGGTCGCGAGTTATGGTGCACAGAGTGCAATGGGGAGGGTCACATAAAGGCAAACTGCCCAAGGAAATTATTTTGTGACATCTGTCAGGTAATGGGACATTCAATCAAGGAATGTCCATTTAACTTGAAAGCAAGAAGTACCCAAGTGTTGTTCACTCAGGGAGAATCATCAACTCCGCCGACCACACCGCCAAAACCTCAAAGTAGTCCGAATGCATCTCTCGGAGGATACAGGAATAACAGAAGGTTTAACAATAACAGCCCCAAAAACAGATTGCAGTACGACAGCAAAGGGCGACCGATGATACAGTGCTGGCAGTGCAACGAGTGGGGACACTTTGCCAGAGAATGCCCCAACAACAATCAGAACGCAATAAATGCATTGTGCAAGTGGTGTGGGCCTGGTGACCACGAAGAAAAAGACTGTCCGAAGCAGAAGGGGGTAAACCTTATCAATCTCAAGGAAAATAACAAAGAAATCCTTGCTATCACCCGAGCGCAGTTGAAAAAGGCTACTTATCCAGATCCTCGTACGGAAAAAGAAAGACTCTGTGAGGCACGAAAGGAAGTGGAAGCTGCCATGAAAACCGAACGGAGGAAATCAGACAAGAAGGTAACCGCAACCCTACGATCGGAATCAGATAAGAACATAGCAAGTCAAGTATTGCAAACTACCGTACCAATCAAATTGGCGGACCTTCTCCAGAGCTTGCCTCAGTTAAAAATAGCAATATCCAAGGTAATAGAAGACAACTCGCACGAAGACGAAGCCCACACAACAGAAGATGTTATAGTGGAACCACCGCCAACGGGAGAACAAGTACTCGACCCGAGGCTGCTAGCGGTTGACACCGGGAAGAAACCGGCCGTAGTGCATATGGAAATACTTGGGAGAAATTTGACAAATACAATAGTCGACGGGGGATCTGGAGTAAACGTATTACCGGAAGAAACCTGGAAAAGCCTCGGGAAGCCTACTCTATGGCCACAAAACTTCCAGTTAGTGGGAGCTGACCAGCACGGGATCAAGGCGCTGGGAGTGCTAATGGCTCAAAAAGTAAGAATCGGTACCCAACAATTTTTGTTAAATTTTGTAGTCATAACAGTACAGAATGCATCATACGATGCATTACTCGGCCGAGGATGGCTAATAGCCGCCAAGGCCAACCACAACTGGAAGAAAAACACTCTTTCTATAGAAAATAGACATAAGAAGTTTGTCATTGACTTGAGGACGCAAACCGTCAGTGAAGAGTTGGCCTCAGATTCTGACTCGGATGGAGGGGACTCGACAGAAAGTGGGAAAGGGCCGATGGAGCCCGATGATGAAGGGGTGCTGAAATTACAGGAATGCTCAGAAGACGAAACAAATTCATTCAGCGGGCTATTCCATTGGCAGATGGAAGACTACGAGTTTTTTCCGCCACAATGCAACATGATTTCAATAAAAGAAGTCGGCGAGAGCTCTCTGATGAATAATGCAGGTCCTCGTAGTGCAAGTCCTGGCAATGCAAGTCATGGCAGTGCAATTCTTGGCAAAACTCGGTCGAAGAGTGAAACACTCGGCAACTCTCGGCCGACGAATGAAAGTCTGGGCAACTCTAGGCCGACGAGTGAAAGTCTGGGCAACTCTAGGCCGACGAGTGAAACATTGTTCACGAATGAAGCACTTGATGGATTGACAAACACTCGACCACTTGGTAAGAAGGAACCAGTAATGAGTGACAAAGGGGAGGAAGGCAATAATCAGCCGAAAATAACAGAGCAAATAGTGGCAGAGACAAGTCGACCAGAATAGACAAGTCGACCAGGAGAGGCACAGAAAGAATATACAGAGGGTGAAGCGAAGATAAATAATACACTTGCATATAAATTTGAACCAAACAAGGTGATCAGGTATGAGGAGCCATTGGCAAACAAGGTGAAACGGGGTGATGAAACTAACGACGGGAACACGGCATTGAAAACTCCGGCCAGAAAGAGACCATACAGAAAGAATAAAGACTATAGAGTATTTCCATCGACTTGCAATGTTTTGGCGATCGGTGACAATCAACAGAGAAAAAATAATGTTCAAAAGTCAGATAGTTTAATTTTTTTGAAGACAACAATTCCAGTCCGAATTGTAGATCGAACGTGGAACCCGTCGGAGAAAAATAGACAAATCAGAGTCAGCTTGACATGGAAAAGACGAAAAAAAAAAATGTCGGAAAAAATTGAAAAAATTGGAAAAAACGTTAAAAAAAAATGATGAAAAAAACAAATACGACCAGGCCGTACAGCTAGGAAAAAAAATTAAAAAAATTCAAGTCGTACGACGTACAGCTGGTCGTACGACGTACGGCCAGCAGGAAAAATATATAAGAAGGCCGTACTTGGCCGTACTTAGCATTTAAAGAGGGCCCGTACTAAGCCATAATTGTCAGTTTGGACTTGGCATTTTCATCCGTACTTGGCATTCTCGACATTGGCCGTCGGGGGAAAAGAAAGCATCGGCACTTTGGCACTCAAATACCCAGCATCGGAATTGTCAGAAAAATTGGATGATGGACAAGGGCAAGAAGATTGCAGACGAGTGTTTGATTTTGTTCGAAAAATGATGTGCGCAATGAAGGTCCGAATGGTTTTGAAGGTGTTATTTTGGGCTTGGCGGCGGGGGCGCTGCCCCTCGACCCCGCCCTGTATCGCGTGCCCCCGGACCCCGCTGGGGGCGCTGCCCCCAAACCCCCGCGAGGGGCGTTGCCCCTCGACCCCATTGGGGGCGTTGCCCCCAAACCCCCATCAAATCAGTACTATCTTGATCCAGTGAGCAATGCGGTGCAACATTCGCAGCATTCAGTGTGCTATCAGATTGGGTCCCTTGGTTGGTTGGTCTACTGGTAGGGGTTCCAAATGTGTTGGTTCTATTTTTACACAGCTCGTACTTCAGCATTGTTGTCGGCAAAAGCTTACTTAATGTCACTTGATGGTTTTCTGTCGTCTGGAAGATGACTAATTTTGTGGGGGGGATGATGTAGTCGGTCATAATTGTAGTCGGCCGTAGTCGGCCAAGTAAATAATCATTAATTAATTAGTGTTGTTATGTTAGGAGTGTTATCGGGAATTAACCCCGACGGTTGGATAGTTATAGAGTCGTTGCCAACGGTTGGTATCTCAACCAACCTTGGCCAAGTTATATATTGGCTTAATACTTTGTAGTCGGGGCAACCCCACAACATTGTAACATTGTAGTGTAATACTGATATATTCAATGAATGGGAACAATGCTTTATTCTGTGCAATGCTGTTATAATTTCATGCTCTGTGTTATGCACTATACTACTTAATTCTGTTTACTTCATATTCTGTGAAACACACCATATTGCGGTAAACACACTGCATGATACCTTGAATTGGTTTTACTATGGCTGTATATATATTTGTCTTTCTGGTCCACCTGTTTAGTAATTGAGGATTTATTTCCCTCTCGTGTGCATTCTATGTTTACTTATTTAAAGGATGCAATTTCAGTGTTTTGATTTAAAGAATTTCCATGGAAAATTTGTGTTAACAAGTGCTTTAATCAAGTGTTGAACACTTACAAAGCAACTTCTTTTTAATAAACCTGAACAGTGCATTTCATGAGACCGCATTCTTTGAGGCATTCTGTCAAACAGATCGTGCCTTGTCTATGCTTCCACTTTTTGCATACAGGTATACTAGCACACTTGCAGCTACAACATCTGACAAATCATTCCCTTCTGTTATATTTGTTGGGTGTCCATAACCTGTCCCAAAAGCTCCCATTTTGGACGAGCAAGGAGGATGCTGGACACGGCTGTGGTATTTGACCACACATCAGCCAGTGGCATTTGCTTATTTTTCCATAAAATACGAATGTTGATCTACCATAGGCAACTTTATTCTACCCTCCAAATCATCTACTATAATGTTTTGACATCGAAGTTCTCAACCTGGTTCATTATCATTTTTAATTTACTTACATTTTGGGTACTCTTTGTGCAAAATGAGCTGCTCTAATCAGATCTTTTGAATCATAGATAGAATTGGAGGTTTGTATCTTTCTGTAACTTGGAAGCCGTAGTGGTGATATGTAAGAACCAAGAAGGTATCGGTTACAAATTCTTTTGTGCTTAGGTGTAGGGCCTCGAGTGGCTTATCATTTCTTAGGACTGCTTATCTCCCTGCATGTCGTGTTTCTGTCTTCCTGTATAAACTGGAATAGGCTCTTGGAAGGTTATCCTGTTTGAGTTGGTCTGCATATCCTTTTATGTGTTGTGAATGCTATGTTAAAAACGGGGAAAACAAAGGTTAAATATGGTTGATAACATGTAATTTTAGGCTGTGAGTAGCCTTGCAATACCATTTGCCGTGCTCTTTCTTATGTCCGTGCACTCCTTTGTGAATCGTGACCAAATTGGGGTCACTGGAGTTATTACAAAACCGTCCTTACTGACAAAGGGCTATTTTCTATAAAATTACACTGCCATCAAAAGCTTTTGTCTTGTAGATCACATTTGCAATTTTGTATTTAATATTTAAAACATATTGTGTTTCTGCTGAGTTAGATGTGGTGTCCTTGGGACACGTCCCCTGCCCTCTGTGGCTATTCCAAATACTTTGGGGATGCAGATGGGACACTCACCATGTCACCTATTTTTATTGGATTGTTTTAATTGGGTTTTGTATGCCTCATTTGGTTAAACGAGATGAGCTTGGGTCTAGGATATTGAGTTTCTCGTGCATGGCCTTGAGTGCTTGTAAAGGCTAAGGATGCATACGAGAAGACCTATCCGTCTGCGGGGCGTTGATTCGGGCATGATTGAGTCTCCTCGTCTGAATGAGAAGTGTACTTGTTTCCATGTGGTGCCACTCCTTCGTGCACGCATGTTGACTCCCCATCCGATCTGCACTCTAGTGTCTAGTGCCTTGGTAGTCGTGAGTAGTACCCGACATTCTATTTGATAAGCATCTCTATGTTTTGACTTTGGCTTTATGCATTGTGTTCTGTGTCTGCTCCGTGATTGATGTGAGTGTTGGTCATCATGCATACCCTTACCTTGTTACTTTTGTTTGGGCCTTGTGACTACCTCCGAGCACAGTGGGGTGGTCTCTTATGGTCCACATGGTTGGGAGGCGTTGCCACCGCCATTGGGGACCGGTGGACAGGTTATCGGAGCACCAGTTGGAGATGTTCTCTCTCTTCATTACTCTTTTAGTTATTGTCTCATATTCATGGCTATGCCATTGTTCTTGTATATTCTTTTATGTAGTTGTACTCTTTTGAGAGAATAGATGTAATAATGTAATTTAATGAGAAGAAATGAGATGTTTTATATTCGGCTTACGGATTCCGGTGTGGGTATCGGATCCGCTTGTACTATGATGCTTATGGATTTGTGTTTATATTTGGAAATGGGTTATAGGAACATTTGGGTTGGTGTTTAAAATGAATGTAGTTTTATAATGTTTTCATCTGGAGGGTGAATTAGTCCTCTCCTTTGGGTTGTACATTCGGCCATACTTGGCCATGAATGTTGTCGACATATCGAATCGGCAACCGTGTCATGGGTATGCTATCTATTTATGTCAAAAAAAAAAAAATCTGGTTCTCTTTTGGCCCTTACCCTATGGGGTTGCGGGGCGGGATGTTACAAACCTCCTTCAAAAGATCATGAGGTAATAGTAAGTTTGATAGTGCCTTGTACTGATAACACAGGCACAAACCTCTATGAAACCAAGCTGGCATTTTCCTTAGGCCCTCGGGCACATTTTTCATTGCTTTTCCAACAATTTTTCACTCCAATGGTGATGCTCTTCATTTAGCTCTTTGACCCTCTCCTTGGGCTCTTTTGTCTAGGATCAATTGGCAATTTATCATCCCTACCCTAAATGTTGAAGGGGCAAAATAGCAACTGGGAGTTAACAATTGATCACCCCTGTCCTAGATATCACCTAGGCTGTAAGCTAAAAACATCTAACCCGTGAAATAACAGAAGCATATTGCCAATTGATTACCCCCTACCCCAAGTATAGGCTTGTTGCATATCAATTTAATAATTAGAACTAACAAAATGGAAATGGTTGTTGCCAATTGGTTGCTCTCTATCCTAAATGTCAAACAAAATCCAACAAGCAAAATTGCAACTGGGTGTTGCTATTTGATCACCCACTATTGTAAATGTTGGACAAAATCCATCTAGGAAAATTTTAATTGGGTATTGCCAATTGATTACCCCCTAACCCAAATATAGACTTGCCTCCGCCTAAGAGCTTAACAAATAGAACCAGCAAAACAGAAACCCCTTTGACCCTCTCCTTGGGCACTTTTGTCTAGAATCAATTGACAATTTATCACCCATACCCTAAATGTTGAAGGGGCAAAATAACAAACCCCTGCCTCAGATATTGCCTAGGTTGTAAGCTAAAAAAATCTGACCAGCAAAATAACAGAAGCATATTGTCAATTGATTAACCCCTACCCCGGTCCCCAAGTATAGGCTTGTTGCCTATCAGTTTAATAATTAGAACTAGCAAATTGGAAAATGGTTGTTGCCAATTGATCACCCCTATCTTAAATGTCAAACAAAATCCAACAAGCAAAATTGCAACCAGGTGTCGCTATTTGATCACCCCCTATTCTAAATGTTGGACAAAATCCATCTAGCAAAATTGCAATCGGGTATTTCCAATTGATTACCCCCTACCCCAAATGTAGACTTACCTATGCCTATGAGCTTAACAGATAGAACCAGCAAAATAGAAACTAGGTGTTTCTAGTTGATCAACCCCAACACTGAATATTATCTCACTTATAAGCTTAAAAATATCATCAACTTAGCAACTGGGCATTGACACCCAACCTCGGCCCTAAATGTGGACTTGCCTATAACCTAGAAAAAAATAGAACCAACAAAAGAGAAAGTGGTTGCAACCCAAAATAAATAATCTTTGCCCTGCATTATGTTACAAATGCCCTTGGAAAGCCAAGCATCACTTGATGTGCAACAGGCTTACAAATGGTCAACAGGAAACCCTCCAAATAAAATTTTCTCACCATTTTCGTTTATCCTCATTATCAAGTAAACCCAAAGACCAAAAAGGATTTGACTGCCCAGAGTGATGTAGAATCACCCTAACTCCATGAAAACAAGCCCTATTTTAATTTTTGTCCACTTGTTATTCGAGGAGGAAATTTTCATTTTCACCTGTGCAGTGCCCTGGATCACAACAAAACCAGCAAACCTAATTGACAAACCATAAAAACATTAAATTATTTGAAAAGCACTTACAATGTAGAAGAGGGCAACATCTGGGTCAAAGTCATCCTAGAAGGCAAAGGCTTCTCCTTCCTCAGGCTCGTTGTCCTCCATCAGCCCATCACCACCAACATTCCATTACTCCGTTACAACGTCACTGAAGCCCGCACCACAATTGTCGATATTGCACAGCATGTCAAACAATAGTGACAAAAACAGAAAACCCTAATCATGGGAGCTCAAAGATGCTAAACTCAAATTTATATTATTTCTGCTCCTGGAAAAGAAAAAGAAAAAACCTAGATTTTGCTCTACCATGCAACGAAGTCTTCACACTACATGAAAGCATAGACAAGCACATAAACTGTTTGACAGAATGCCTCAAAGAAATATGTTTTCATGGAATGCCAGGATGTAGGATATGCATAAAATGGATTAAAACAAAACAAACAAACAAACAAAAAACTGTCGAAAACCAACCTAATAATATAGATAAAATTTAATAAATTATGGGGGAATGTAATGTAAATATTTGTTTAAAATATTTCAATTTCCCTGACTTCAGTTATTGCACTGCATAATTTGGTCTATTTTAGCCATAATTTGATTTCATTTGTGTTGCATGAATGGAGTGGAGTAATGTAACAGTGAGTATTGTGTAAGACAATGTAATGGTGAGGATTATATTGATCCAATTGAAAAATCTACTTTTTCTTTTATTTCCAATGAGCAGAAATAGTGTAAATTTGGGTCCTGTATCTTTGGGCTCCCATGATTAGGGTTTGTTGTTTTTGTTAGTATTGCTGAAATAGTATAAATTTGGGTTCTGTATCTTTGGACTCCCATGATTAGGGTTTGCTGTTTTTGTCATTGTTGCAATACTCTGTAGTTAAATCCACATTTAGGGCCTAGGTTAGGTGTCAATACCCCATTGCTAATTTGATGGTATTTTAAAGCTTATAAGCAAGTTAAGATTCAGAGTTGGGGTTGATCAATTAGAAACACCTAGTTTCTATTTTGGTGAGTCTATATTTAGAGTAGGAGGTGATCAATTGGCAATACCCAGTTGCAATTTTGCTAGATGGATTTTGTCCAACATTTAGAATAGGGGCCGATCAAATAGTAACACCTAATTTTGCTTGTTGGATTTTGTTTGACGTTTAGAATAGGGGGTGATCAATTGGCAACAACCATTTTCTATTTTGGTAGCTTTAATTTTTAAATTGCTACGCAACACGCGTATACTTGGGGCAAACAATTGGCAAAATGCTGCTGTTATTTCGCTGGTTAAATTTTTTTTTAGCTTATAGCCTAAGAGATATCTAGGGCAGGGGTGATCAATTGTTAGCATCCAGTTTCTTATTCTCTTTTTCTTCTTGATGATGGATCGTGGAGTGTGATCCGAAACGTAGATGAAAAAAAGCAACACAGTTTTTCCAGAAACTTACAATTGATCATCGAGTTGTTATTTTACCCCTTCAACATTTAGGGTAGGTGTGATAAGTTGTCAATTGATTCTAGACAAAACTGCTCAAGCAGAGGGTCAAAGGGCTCAATGAAAATCACCACCCCTTCTTTAACACTGCCCAAGACCCCAAAGTTTGAATACAAGGAAGCACTACAAGCTGCTGAGAAACATGTAATAGATATCATCAGAACACGGAGAGGGAGATAGTTCTTGAATGTATGGATTCAACATCATTACATCACGACAATATGTGCAAAATTGGTAAGACTGCATATCTATAGGAGGTTGATTCAAAGGTTGCAGAAATTCAGATTCCGAACCCAGATCATAACTCAAGTTTGATCCAAGATGTAGACCTTCAACAGAAAATGTAACCAAATCCTTTACCAGCAGAGAACTAGAGTTGTCAAAGGCATTCTGCAAACCAGTGGGTTGAGTAGCAAATGTTTGATTAGTTTTCTGTGTCTCAAAAGCAGAACCCATCTTCCTATTGACCTTTTTATTAGTGAAGGGCAGTGAACAATCGTTGGCAAGTTGTCCATACGAGTGGCATCTAGCACACCGAAAAGCTATACCAGCATAATCCAATAATTGTCTATACACCTCACACTCAGACTCCAGAAGGATTTCTTCTACTAAACCTTCCTTTAAATCCAAAGCCACCAAAATTCTGGCAATCGTCCTGGCAGACTATTTTAAGTAGCTCACATCCACCTCCATGAAGATCCCCCTATTCCCAATTGCTTGTAAGATCTCATAAGTCCAGAATTCCAAAGGTGATGCCAGGATCTTAATCAACACTGGTTTAGTTGAGGCCCACTCAGATCGAGGATCAAACCTAGAAGACCACATTTTTAAGGTTAAAGGATTTGATCTCGACAACCATTCGGATGCCAATATCTTAGCAACATCCTCAGCTGATTGGAAAATAAAGCTAATCCAACCTCTAACCAATAAGTGAAAACCAGTGAGTAACCAAGTACAGGCTTCCAGCAACATGCAATCCATTGTGCTAAATTGATCTCAAATATTCTCATCCCAAAAAAAATACCAGTCAAGACAGTGTTAGACAGTTCGACAACTTGAGACATCTGGACATCACCACCCAGGGCAAGTCTGACCTCATTTTTGCGTTTTCTGATGCATTTACGTCCTTTCCTCCCAAAACCCATGAACCGCCAGATTTCACAGCAGACGAATTAAGAGAATCAGATCTATCAATAAGCAAAATTTTGGTTGGTCCTCCCCGCAAGCTGAAACTCATCCTCTAATAAATCGATTGGCGTACACTATGTTTCTCACAACCACCAAAGTCTTTATGCCTAATACCAGGATCCCTAACAAATCTCTTAGCATATATATGGCCATTAGAGGTCCCAGGGTTCCTTAACAGCCTAGTCACCATCAATCCCAAACCCTAACCCTATGTGTTGAGGAGAGAGTGTAGAGGGCCTGGGGTCAGCATACCAAGCAATGCTAGCTGTGCGAGAACCCCAACCACATGACATTTTAGTCCACCGGTCCTCTGTGAAAATAATGAATCCTTCATGTGGATTCACAGAGAAATCCACTAACTCCTCTTCCCTCTCCAAAGATTCCATTAGTTTAAAACGAAGAGCTTTTGCATTATCCTCCTCCGTTAATGCAGAGAACCCATGAGCAATACTACAACCTTCTTCCATCGCCTCAAGAAAAGGGAGAAGAGCAAACTAAAACAGTAGGGACAAGTAGAAACAGATAGAAGATCTCCGGAGGGCTACTCAGAAGTAACTAATAAAAATATCGAAGGCACCAATGCAAACGTTAAAAGCACTATGAAGAAAGGAACAGAGAGCCGAAGAAAAGATAAACCGAATACTATCCCAAGGAAGACGCCAACAAACCTTGCATAACCAAATACTCTGCCATTATTGCAGATAAAACATGGATATTACCAGCAACGACCCAGCAGACAGAACCAAAGCAAAATTAACAGGAAGAAAAAACCGATTAAAAGAAAAACCAAATACTATCCCACCGAAGACACCAACAACCCTATCATAAACATATACTCCGCCAATATTGCAGATAAAACACTGACATTAGCAGCAACCACCTATTTTTTTTTTTTGCCTTCCGCCATTATTTCCATTTCACATTATCTCACTTGCTAGCTTTATTCAATAATTTAATAACGTTGGAAGTTATCCAAAATGTCAATGTAGGTTAAAAATATTTAGAAAAAGAAATAGTGTGAGAATGTGACGTAAGGATTTGCTCTCCCTCCCTCTCAAGGTCTAAATTTGATAGTCGTGTGGCCATATTTAATTATTCTAGTCATAAAATAAAATATAATTAGCATTTTTTTAAAAAAAAAATCTATCTCAGATGCTTTGGATCTGCACCGCCCACATACAGAGGTGAACTGGCTTTGCCATTAAATATCTATTGGTGTAATTAGCATATTTATTTAAAAAAATCTATGTAAGATGCCTATTTCATTTAAATGACAATCCACTAGAAATTTAATTAAATGTTTTGCTAACTAAAATTATTATGTAATATAGTAAATAGTTCAATGAATAAAAATATAATATAAATGATATAGTTTATAGTTTATAAATAAATTAGTGAGTAATACTTTTAAAATATATATTTTTAACTTTTTCACTTAGAGTTAAAATTTCAATAGTAAAAAATAAATAAATAATTACTTTAATTTTGATTTTATGGGTTTTATTTACCTAATTTTTTTTTTTTTTTTTCATGCCATTATACTCACTCCATATTATAGTTATGCCTCTCAACCTAATTTTGGAAAATTCAATCACTTGAAAAGGGAGACTTTTGGTAGATCCTAAAATTTTGTATTATATATAAAATAAAGTAAACCTTAACATTTGATAATTATCATGGGAATTTAGACATGCTCCTTGTTTGTACAACACATAAGGCAATTTATTTGTTCATATTAAATAGTTTTTAAAAGGTATATTTTTGAATAGATTTTACAACCCCTATTAGTCTCTATAGGGATATTATAGTCTTCAATAGTGTTTTTTTCCTAAAAAAAACATGCAAACCTTCTCCCCCCTCTCTTCCCTCCCCTCCCCTCTCCCCAAAAAAGAAAAAAAGAAAATTAATGTTGCTTAAAGTTTTCTAAAGTTTTCAATTTATTTATTTATTTTTTTTATAAAAATGTTTTAACCTTATTTTCTAATTGGTCTTTAAGAATTTAGCCCATAGGAAAAAATAATAATTTTTGATTGGTTTAAATTAATAAAAACAAACATCCAATAATAAATAAGGGAGGTAAAAATCTAATCTAATTTGTATTTTTTTCATTTTCCTACTAATAAACCTTCACTCCATGGAATGTGCATAGAGGAAAGAAAAATGTGTAGTATTCAATTATGTGGAACAAGTGGCAAGTATATTAAACAAGTGGTAAGTGTGTCTAACCCGTTCAATTCACATTTCCTAGCATACTCCTAGCCTATATGGACATCCATCAAAGCATAAAGGATAGTACCTGTTGGTGTTCCTAGCTGATTATCTGAGTTCCCCTAAAAAGTTGCCATCTTTTATCCACATGGACCTCAAGTCAATGGCCAATGAACAAGAGATTGACTCTATGTCTCCTCTGCACTTTAGGCTCTATAGGACCTAGGGGGGTATTCCATTACTCAATACCCTTATAATAGACCTTGACTTCAACTAGGTATTGACATTTCAGCAGATAAATCCTCTATTATGCAGACCAAAACTGTGAGATAAATACAAAGGGGCTAGCTTTGGATCCTACTTTAGTTATGAATCAAAGTATTTGAAACCTAAATCCTACTATTATAATCCTAACATTTAAGGTTTTGAGTTGATTTGATTTTATGTATTCGACTGCCAGATTAGGGTTTGATTCATAAAATTAATCCAAGCCTTTGATCGGCCCCTATCCTAGGGTATGGAGTCCAACTTAAAATATGCAAATGACTTTCCATAAACCAAGTAAATATACATATTTCAGAGGGTTTTTTAGTTCTTGCCTTGCAGAGAACTTCCCAAGATTAAGTATTCCTATTAACTCTACTTACAAATATCCCTGTTATCACACATACTTCCCCATATTTGACCTAAAACATTTTAATTTGTTCCTTAAATAAAAGCAAGAAATCAAACATGCAACATAGCAAATATGCACCCCAAAACTCAGAAAACCCTTAGTTACTTTGCTCAAGAGAAAGATGCAGATAACAAATGGAGACAATTAATAGAAATACATGCACACAACATTACTCATATGATTCAATTTGAAACTGATAAATAGCTTATGGAAAACATATACACACATTAAAATAAAACTCACAAGGCCATAAAGAGAGCAACCAATCAAATTTTTGTATTATTTCCACTCCTCAAAATCCCAATCTTCCAACAACTTACAAAGTGAGGCAGCCAGTTCTTTATAGACATAGAACATGGCGCCCAACATTTAATATATTTAGTTGGTTAGATGAGTCTACATTACAAAGCACTGCTCAAGGGCATTGGAGCATTAATTACATAGAGCATGGAGAAAAGATAGAAAATAATTTATCATGAGGAGTACAATTGATTGGAGGAGCCCAGCCACATAAATGCAGAAGAAAAGGTAGTTGTTCATTCACTTCAGGCACATTCACCCATATTTCTGTGTCCATTCAACATATGACTTCTCTGATGGCCATTGGAATGAGATTAACTTTGATATTTTGTCATTATGTCCTGTGTACCGTGCATCCATCAGGATCTTTGCTTCCTTACAGAATAGTTCAAAATTTATTTCCAACACATGTAGCTTGTCCAAAGTTGAACTCAAAATCTTCATGCTAGGGTCTCCATCAGTACAACAGGTGGATATCAATTGGCCACTATTGCCATTGAAGTCAACTCTCCATTTGTCAAGACTTTTTTATCTTCCCATCACCCTCCAATATGCTCGACATTATTTTATTATCTATCTTTTCAAGAAATTGTTTCTTTTCACCCAACACCTTGTCTAGCTTTAACTGAAAAGCTACGACCTCCTTAAGTATTAGAAGCATGTCAAGAGTCAGCTTCATCTCAGGTGGCGCCTCTGCATCAAATCTTGAGCACCTATGCAAATCTCCCAATTCACTAATCCTTGGCAGCCATACCCTCTTTATTGTCTTCAGACTCTCCTTATCTTGTTCATGTTGATCAAGGGCTGCTCCTAGATTTGAATAAGATCTCCATGTATCATCCACCCTTGCCAGAACCTTTGTCACTCTATGATTTATCAAATTAGTGACCATCTCCTTAACTAAATTTTTCTTCACTCCCTTTAATCTTTTCACCTCCTCTTTTAATTCTGTAATCTCTGCTAGCAAGGGTTTAGTGTCAGTTGGAAATGTCTCAGTAGTTGGTATCATAGGTGGAATACTTGAAGTGCTAGCCCCTAACAACATTTGCTCTTTACATTTGTTAAGCTCTGCAATAGCTTGTGCATACTGTAGTAGTAGCTCATCATGATCCTTTTGCAGTTTATTGGTCACTACTTCAGCAAATTATGTTGTCTGCACATTAAGGCTTGCAGCTTGAGGAGCAGGGGTGTTAGATACTCTCTTAATTATGACATCTCCTGTCAACTCTCCCAATCCAATCCTAGGTTTATTATTATTTGGGGCCAATGCCCATATTGCCAATGTCTCAAACCTAGGATTGAAGGTTGCACCAGAGAGAGCCTTCTCTACTTGTTCATCAGTCACTTCTGAATCTTCTCTAGTAATAGTGTCAAATGCAATTGCATCTGACAAGGTCCAATGAGGGAGGAGCAACACATTACTTTTGGTAACCAATGCCCTCCCCTCCTCTGGAGTCATGCCACTGATAGGGTGATTCACCTTTGTTAACACCCTTTGGGTGATGTCCTCATACTCTGATGGGTCGGCTCCACTCTTGGCTTCTTCAATTTTTTTCTGGAATTCCTCACTTCTTACTTTCAACACATAACTCTTGAATTCAGGAGTATTAATGAATTCATCATCCTCCATGAATTTATTACAGGCCATCACCCTAATATCCTCTGTATCCACAGTTTGTCCTGTCATTGCCTCATTGATCTATTGTTAGGGGAAGAGTATGGCCTTATTCTATCAAGTGAATTCACCTGATGGGCAGCTTCCTGCACTTGCTCTTCTACTTCTCCCTCCAGGTCTACTACCTCAATCTCTTCTTCAACCTCTAAATCAATAATCTTTGCCTATTTGACAGGGGAAGGGTTAAGTGATTCCCTCTTTACATCATACCCCCCTCTTGAGCTACTGGGCTAGTAAGTAGGCCTCTCTTCACCTACTGGAGCACTGGCAATTAGGTGCTCTGCATGATCAAACATCATCTAAATTCTCTTTATTGGGTCATGTATTTCTGTAAAGGCACCTGGGTAGGCATCATTTAAGTTTTTCCTCATCCTTTCTCCTATCATGATTGTGTCCCATTTGATTCTCAGGTCGTGGACATCATTCATTGCAAAGTAATTCCTGACAATGTCCTCATCAAAATAGACCTGATGAATGTATCTTGGTCTCTGTTTATTAACCCTCACTTTATCAATAAAGCCCTCAGGGTCAAACATCGTGGGATGCTCCACATTCATCCTATAACATTGAAGCACTGAATCAATCTGATCCAAACCTCCTTTATTAGTTGTCAAGAAGTCACTGAATCTGAGGGGAGTAGGGAAGAATGAGCCCTTCTTATGTTTCTCATATGTTCTTTATCTGACTCATTTAGTTGCCTAATAATTTATAGGAATACAATCCTTTTTGGCACATACTTAGGCAAAGTATAAGGAGGAGCCTCACACCCATAAATTCTGATACAAGTGGTGTGTTCATGATAGAACCAGTCACCCCAGTTATGATCAATCCCTAAATTAGCCTGGGTCCTGTCTAAAGGCCTCAGAATATCCAACACATCTGTGTGCAGCCTTTCTCCTTCTGGCTCTAAGAAACCAAGAACTCTTCTCAAAAAATACTCCTCAAAAATTACATAATCAGCATCCACACAATGCATGTCCACCATGCATGTCAACATTTGCACCGACAACATATTTCCTTGCACATCTGTCATCCTGACATGTAAATTTTGATGCCACATACTTAATAAAGCAAACAAAATCATATGACACATCAAGGAATACCATGTGAATTCAACATGGGCATCCATAGTAAACAATTTGCTTTTAAGTGCCATCATCTATTTGTGCATTTTCTCTGCCACATAGGGAGTATAGTCATATGGCTCCCTTGTCTCTAGATCTTGAATATTTACCGCCATCATCATCAAAGAGATGGGCATCCTATCTTAAGCATCCCTTCCAAGTACTTGGCACAAACTGTGGTAGGTTTTCACAAAGTAATGCATGAATAAGGAGCATTCAAAAGGCTCCTCCTCCATGTTAGAGATTTTCACCAGTTTGCCATCTATCCCCCTCGGTCTGTGTTTAGCTAGGTTGAAGTCCCTATATGCACGTTTGACATTCTTATAACTTTCCTTTAATGCACCAAGGTTGATCAGCTTGTTGGCTGTAGGGTTTAGGTTGAACACACTGGAGATGTATACTTTTGTAAATTTGATTATCACAGTGTCATTGCCTGCCAGGACTGACCTTGTTTGAGGATCATACCTTTGTGCAATTGCCCTCACTAAATTAGGGTTTAGAAATATGTTAGGGCAAATTAGCTTGGCCAAATCAAATCGCCAAGTGTTGCAGACTGGAACCTTAAAGTCCATCCTATGATGCCAGTGTTTAAATAAAATCCAACCCAATATAGGCAATCCAGCATCCCTACAGTTGTAGCAGAAGTCTAGGAATTTATCATCTGGCCTGCCGGGACCATGCAGATTCAAAGCACGCCTAGCAGACCCTGAGAATTGGACCATGAGGTCCTCATCTAAACTGCATTTCGAGGTGGAGGCCTGACTGGTTTGACTCATCTTCTCAGACTGTTTATATTAAACTAGGGTTTCTTATCTCAACAATTCTTTACCCTTTCAATCAAGAAATCAACTTAAAATTTACTAAGCATAGTCAAACAGAGTGAACTTATTAGTTTTTACCCTGTGGAAACTTAGAATTCCTTCTTTTAATCGCCTAAAAACTTGTTGCACGTCTGGACTCTGTTCATGCTTGAGGAAATGATGAAAAAAACCCTAATCTTCTTCCTTTTGAAGCTTCGTAGCATAGGTTCTGAGGCATTAATGGAAGTAGCTTCAGCCTTAATCTCATATTCGTGTCACAGGGTGCCTACAACGTTCTTCATAAAAGATTTAAACCTGGGCCATTGATGTGAATTTGTCCTTTTGAAATCCACGTCCACCATTCACTTGCCAGTTTTGAAAATCTAAGTCTTCGTCATTGAAAAGTCTTTGACCAATAGGAGCAAGCCAAGTTAGGCGTACATCCTTTGCTAACTGCATCACTTTTTGTTTGACTTAAACACGTGGCACCATATCACGGTGTTGCAGTCGGAAATGGCCCACCACTTACCTACCTTACGCGGGCACGGTAAAGCCTCCACGTGTCCCCTTTTCATTTTCTTTTCATTTCTTTATTAAGATGAGGCCACGTGTCACCATCTCGCGATCGTGCGGTGAATATTCGTTTCTGACAAGGTTCCCTTGCGAGCTTGCGCAACTGTAAGATTTAAGCCTCACTGCAGATCATTTCTTAGATTTACACTTGGCAACATATGATTCCTTGATGTAGGATTCTTTGATTAAGGGCCTGTAAGCTTAGATTCCTTGACAAGTGTCACCTTGTCGCAGCCACGTAGGGGGATGATGACGTCATCTATGATGCGCTGCGACGCTGTGAAATACTTTTACATAACACTTTACACCCTTACGAAGACTTAGGACATAGATTTGATTTTTCGCAGGCCACTTGGGGTAAACCTAGGACATGGGGCCGGTTACCTAACGAACATAAAGGCTTCAAGTTATAACTTAAGTGACTAGAGACTTACCACAGGCAGTCAATTGGAAATTAGAAGATAAAGCACACAAGACTTAGGGACTTAGGCTTAACAGATTATAAAGGTAAAGGCTTGTAATTTTATGGACCTAAAACCCTAAATTGGCTCCGACTGGGGAAGTGCAAGCTTTTAGGTTGCAGCAAAAACCACTGGCCTTCTGGGAGTAGACTAGACCAAGACCAAGAGGAACGAACTATACAAGAATATACATTATTTACAACCTATAAACATCGTATTTTACATGTGCAGAGAGAAGAACTTACTTATGAAAAGTAAGGTTTCAGGAATTGTCCATGCACAGGCAACTCCTGAAATTCACTATCTAGTCCTTGGAGAAAATAGGAATCCTCTCCATGAGTATTACTTATCAAATAAGGGTCTAGCCTTAATGGTTTGAATTTTCCATGTTTACCCTTATCCTGGTTCCAGGCATTCCACACAAGAACCAATTCATTCACCTAGAATTTTCTTTCGGTAGTCCTCTTATCAAACAAATATTTCACTTTCTATTGTTTCTTTATATTGGTCTTCTGTGCTTCTCTCCTATTTTCATCCAGTACAATCAATTGATTCACTCTCTTAGCCATTGGATCTTTCATATCCTCATTGCTTTCTTGTATAAACTTGTACACTGGCAGGAGGTTACTCACTGGCAACCTGGCCAAGCTACACTATATACTAACTCAAAGGGAGACTTACCAATTGCCTTTTTTACTATTACCCTATCTGCCCATAGTGCCAACTTCAATTTTGAATCCCATGCTCTTTTATTCTTATCAATTATTCTCTTAATTATCTTCATGAGACTTTTATTACTAGATTCTGCTTGACCATTTCCTTGAGGATGATATGGTGATGCATGAGATAAACCAATTCCATAACTATTGCAAAAATCTACAAACTCACCAGACCTGTAGCACATTGCATTGTCTGTAACCAATTTCACCGGTACTCCAAATCTGATTATTATATGTTCTAGGATAAAGTCAAGCACAACCTTACTCGTGGATTTCTTGGTTGGAATGGCCTCAATCCACTTGGTGAAATAATCTGTGGCAACCAAAATCCAACTGTGTCCTCCACTTGACTTTTCTGCTATTTCTCCTATAAAGTCTATTCCCCATTGTTGAAATGGAGCCTCTACCATTATAGTCTTAAGTGGCAAAGCACCTGCATACTTAAGTTTTCCAAAAAAATCTTTGGCAGGAATCACATTTCCTCACCATCTTATGTGCATCAAAGAAAAGTGTTGGCCGCCAGTATCATGCTCTGAGAATTTTATGGGCAGTAGTTCTAGCTGTATAGTGTCCACCACACATTCCTTCATGCATATTAGTTAAAATATTCATGGCTTGATTTTCATCTACACATTTGAGCAGCACACCATTAGGGTTCTTCCAATACAATTCACCTTGGATAATAACATACTTGACAACATGTAGTTTTAATGTTCTCTTTTGGCTGTCACTTCAATGGGTAGGACAATTCAGATTTTGTAAATAATGCACAATGTCTTTGTACCATTTGGATTTATGCATTTCACAAGCTTGGTCCTGAACTACATTGACTTGACATGCTTCTAGATTTGATTTTGTCATCAATTTACCCAAACCTTATCCCCTCACCAATTTGGTAATATGAATCTCAATATTGAACTCTTGGAGTTTGTTTATCCATTTGCATCACCTTCCAGTCACTTCCTGTTGAGTGAATGTCTTTGACTGCTGTATGTGTCACATATACTACAATCTGACCTCCAACCAGGTAAGGTCTAAAATTCTTAATGGCCCTGACCAAAGCATAAGCTTGCTTCTCCATAATATCATATTTCAATTCTGCTGCCTGCAAAGACTTGCTAAAGAAGGCAATTGGTTGTTCAAATCCATCATCATTTTTCTATAACAAGCATGCAACAATTGTATGGAATGAAGCAAATGAAAACAATTGGAAGGGCTTAGAAAAAACAAGAGATTTTAAAACAGGGGCAGTCTTGATAGCTTCCTTGATGATTTGGAATGATTAAATTGCTTCACTTCCCCATCCTATAGATTCACCCTTTGTTAACATCTTAGATACAACTTTGGTAATCTCTGCAAAATTAGGAATAAATCTTCTAACAAAGTTAATCTGCCCAAAAAATGACTGGATGCCCTTTATTGTCTTGGATATCTAGATTTTATCAATTGCTGCAACCCTCTCTGGATCAATCCTAAATCTATCCCTAGACACTATGTGTTGTTTTCCTTCAGTTACTCCAAAATCACACTTCTTAGGGTTTAGGGAGATGCCATATTCTGGTGCCCTAATAAAAACCTGTTCTAGATGCATACAATTGTGTTCTTCCTTCTTTGAATAAGCAGTTAGATCATCTTGATACATAATGAATATAGAGTCAATTAATCCTGCAAAAGCAACATCCATCGCTCTTTGAAAAGTAGCACCTGCATTTGTCAATCCAAATGGCATCCTTACATATACATAAGTCCCCCATGGAGTTGTGAAGATAGTTTTATATTGTTTTGATTCTCTCACCTTCACCTGATTATATCCCAAAAATCCATCCATCATGGACAGGAGTTCACACCCTGTCACCTTTTGCAACATAGCTTCCATGTTAGGCAATGGGTAATTATTCTTCAAAGAAGATCTATTCAAATTTCTAAAGTCTTCACACAGTCTTATATCTCCATTCTTCTTTCTAACTGGGACAATATTTGACACCCAAGTAGAGTGTCTTATGGGCTCAATAATTCCAGCATCCCTAAGCTTCATAAGTTCTTCCTGCATTTTTGGAGCTAAAGTGGGATTAATAGGTCTCTACCTCTGTCTGAATGGTTTAGCTCTAGGCTTAAGGGGAATTTCATGCTGGAATAAGTCCTCTCTATATGCTTTTAGGTTTTCATCTGACCAAGCAAAGACGTGTTTGTACTTTCTTAGTAAGGCTATTAACATTGCCTTGATATGTGGTTTCAAGTGCTTACCCATGTAAACTTTCTTTGGAGCATTCTATGTACCCAAGTTTATTTCCTCCAAATCTTCCATGTGAGGGGAGGAAGTCTTGGCAATCATCTGGTCTCTATTATCAAAGGCTCTTTCTAAATCCACCAACCCCCTTGGAATCTTATTGATCTTAAGTTGTATCACCTCTTTTCCAAAAAGGGTTTCTTTCCCATCTACAACTTCCACAAAGTTCTGAAAATCTATTTCCTGATTCTCATACTTATCAATACAATGCAAAAACTTTATTAAGTCCTTATCATCCTCAAAAACCTGCCAACTACATATGTTGTCTGGCACTGCTGGTTTGATTTTAATCTCGACATTTGTGATATCAGACAATGTAACATCATCTGGCCTGATGGTTACATTAGCCAATAAATCTACCATAACATTTTTTGACCTTTCTATCCAATTTATTGAGAATGCATCAAATAACTCAATAGTATCCCAAACTGCATGTTCATATTGTTTCAACCTTTTATTCTTTGAAGCATACTTATCTCTCACTTGGGAAACTATTAGTTCTAAATCTCCAAACACCCTTAACACTTTAATGTCATGCCTAAGAGCAACATTCAGTCCTAGCAATAGAGCTTCATATTCTGCAATATTGTTTGTGCAAGCAAATTTCAACATAAAGGAGAATTTAAGGATCTTACCAGTAGGAGACAGAAACACCACTTTCCACCAGAACCCTCCTTTGAACAGGCACCATCAAAGTACATTGTCCACAAGTTATTATGACCTTTCTGTTCTTCAAGCTCTTCATCAATAGGATCCTTCTTCTTCACATCTTGATCACATGACGTAACCCTAAAATTCTCACAATCAGTATCCACAAAGAAAATCTGATCCTCTAGTTCTTGATCTTCAACTGTATCTAGTGCTCTTTCCTCTCTAACCAGCTTGACATCCTTACCATTCATGGGAATCATTGCATATGACAAATCCAATTGCATGCTTCCTCCAATCAATGTTGCCCACCTCCTAGACAATAACATACCATATTGTGGCTTGATATCAACTACTATCACATTCATTGTATAAGTTTTTCCTGGATAGGCTACAAGCATGAAATCCACATTTTTCATAATCCCTATAACTGGCACTTCCCTAGCATCCATAGCATAACACTTTCCACATGCCTTATCTATATTTAATCCAACTTGTTGCATAATAGCCAAAGGCATGATATTTGTTGAAGCACCTAAATCAAGCATGCAATTCTTGATCACCTTCCCATTAACAATAAGGGATACATAGAATGGTTCTACATGGGAAGGGCATTTTGTCACTATTGTTCCAAAGTAGACTTCAAGAATTTCCTCTTCATCAACACCCACTTCCTGGATATTGTTCTGATTTTTAGTAGTGTGATCTGTCTGATGAGATACCACTGAAATTAAGGTCAATGCCTTATTTCTATATTCCTAAATTTTCATCATTTCCATCAGTGGAACTGAGACTTTCATCTGCAACAAAGCTTGAGTTATGCCAAATGGGGCATAATTTTGTATAACAGTTGTAGCTTGGCCCACATTCTTACTCTTCTCATGAGTCTATCTAGCCTTAGCTTTTATGGTTTTTTGAATATCATCCATGACATGTGGACCTTTAGCCTTTTCTTCATTATGAGAAACCTTACCCTCTAAATTTTTTGTGTTTTGATTCAATTTTTCTTTTGGGTCTAGGAGCTCTTACTATTATTGCTTTGCCTTTTTTGTGATTTAGGGTCTCTTTGTTTATATTGAGGTTGCTTTACAAAGATGCTTCCTGGCTGGCCTGAGTCACCTACCTGGACTTTACTTTTGAGGTTATATTTGCTCTTAACCTAAGCTATTGCAGCAGCTATAAGAGCTCTGATCTCTTCATCAAAAGGCCTTTTTAAATTAACCAAAGGAGCATGTGAATCATGGGCATAAACCTGATGATCCTCATTTTCTTCATCTGAAAAAACTTGTTGACAAATTACTTCCTTATAACACCTTCTTTCATTCACATCTGTTTCTACATCTGCCTCATCAGAGGAAGAATAGTCTCCACTTGCAGAAAGCATGTTGACATTGTCATCTTCAATACAATGAGGTTCATTACACTCATCACAAGCATTAGCATCATTATAAAAGGATTGAGCAATCATACGTTGTGACTGTGAATGAGGCATTTGGCATATTATACACCATGAAGTATCTTCCACAATATTAACAGTCTTCCTCAAGGGATTAGGAGTTTCTTTAATATTCTGAGATCTTTGATCAGTTTTGTTATTTAGAATAGGCTTACCATTGTGCCAATTTGTGTTGTATGGCATGTTATGCAATTGAGGTCTCTTTTCTTGCATCTGATAAATCTGCTTCTCAGGACCTGTTATCGCCTGCATGAGCAGTCCGGTTTCAAGCATTTAAATATGCAGGCACCTTCCCAAAAATCTAAAAATTCTAACATTTTCAGCCTCTACAGTGGTAAAATTGTGAAAAATCAGCTAAGTGCAGGTGTCTTTGTATGTACAAAGGTGTTTGTATATACATACAGGTCAAAATATGCATTGGCGGGTGTAAAATCTCCATCGCCCTTTGAAAAAATCAGTTAGATGCATTTCTGAGTGCATATCGGGCTCTAAATGTGCATATACAAAGGGGGAATCTTTCATAGATTCCCAGGAATATTCCTACTTTGTATATCGGGTTGTATGTAATGGTGCATTGAAAAATATACGAGGGCACAGATGCATTTGCTACAGTGTTGGAGTTATAAGAAAAAAATATACAATGGCATAATATACATAGAAGATTCCTTGTTTGTATGCAGAGGCCGATATACATTTGGTGGGGTCCACCTCACATGCAAAGGGCTTTGTATCTCATATACAAAGGCAAATGTATGTGAAGTATACATTTGAAATATACAAAACAAAGGCATACATTCCAGATCCGAAGGAAAAGTCAAAGTTGGCAGATAAAGCACTGGCGTCCGTGTCATGTATATTGGATGCTTGTATGTGTGCCGATATACAAAGGTTAGATACAAGCTGGATTTCAAAGCATCTTCAGCATGCTTCATAAAATTTGAAATCCGCGCCTTGTATATATATAAGTTGAATGTATATGCAGGTATACATTGAGATATACAAGCGAAGATACAAAGGTCAAGATGCAAGCCAGACCCGAATAAGTTTCCAATCTGCTTCATAATATTTTGGGGTTCACCTTGTATATTAAACTGTTGCATGTATATGCATTTTGCATATACAAAGGATTTTTGAAAGGTGAACAGTGGCGATTGTATATGCATATGTTTTTGCATATACGGGGGCGAAAGTGGCAAAATGGTGATTAGAAAAGTCAATGATGGATGCATAGGGTGCCAACGTGGCACGACCTCATTGGTGGGCGACTTTTCAGCAGGGTTTGGAGCCGTTAAATCTCAGCGATGGAATCAGGATCAACAGCCAACTTTTAAGGTTTCATGCGGTGGATTTTCCTTGCGTCTGTGGCCATTTTTTGAGTGGGAAAATCCCCAAATGCATCTGTTGTTGCATCCCGCAGGTAGCTGAGGCATTAATGGAAAAAATGCAGCGGTATGGGTCGATGATGGACAGGTTCAACCACCCGATTGATGATGAATGTCTCTGAGCGTTGGCCCAGATCCTGATTCCATCTACTCCTTTCTTCTTCTCCCTCTGCTGTATTAACTATTTTGAGTGCCATTTCTCACGATGCATTGTATCTAGTGATTTTTGAGTTGACCGTTGTAATTTTGCTGAGTTCATGGTTTTGCTATAAAAAGCTAAACTATATTACTCATTGTGGTTGTTGAAGACTTGGGCATTTTTGTGTAAATAATGAAGAACAGGGCATAATCCTAGGTTGTTTTATCTCATTCTAGAGTTTATGAGTTGCATCATGAATGTATTTTGCACGTATGTTCAGTTTCATGTTGATATAAATGAAAAATGCTCTTATGCATGTGTTTATCTGTTTGTCTCCTTCGCTGCATGTATTTCCTTCTTTTGAATCTGCTTGCTAAGGGTTTCTCAGATTCTAGGGTATAAGTTTCTGTATCACATGCTTCATCTCTAACTTCCATTCAGGGAGTGGATTAAATTGTTTTAGGTTAAGCATGGAGAAGGTTGTTTATCAGCAGGGATATCTGTAAGTAGAGGCAGCTAAATACCCTTTCTTGGGTGATGTTTGTAAGGCAAGCATCAATCCAACCCCTTGAAACTTGAATGCTAGTTGTAAACCATCTGTTGCATACGTCTAGTTGACTCCTTGCCCTGAGATAGGCACCGGTCTGCTCCTGGGTTAGTAATTATGACCCAAAACCCCTTGTCTTGCATCCAAATCATCATAGCCACCTTCCATAATTTCAACCTGTTAGTTGTAGGAGTAGGATTAGGAACCCCTGCATACTCTCATCCTTAACCAGACACATATGTCCAAGAATGTTGCTAACCTTGTGATTTGTCACACAAATCTTGGTCCATACATGAGAGTATTCTGCCTATTATCACAAAGCTAAATCTTTCTGTCATTTGGAGAGTGAATGTTATATCTTTATCAAGTAGGGATACCCCCCTTGGTGCGGCAGAACCAGAAGTGAAGGGGAGGCCGCTCACGCAACCTCCCGTAATCTGTTGGCCAAATCTGCCCGTGCATTGGAACTGGAAAATCCTCTGCTGATTCGGGAGGTAACAGGACCAAGCCCCTTTTCATTTTTAGCAAGTTTGTAACTTAAATATTTGAAAGTAGTTGTCAGCTTATCCAACTTATCTTTAGACGTGGAGCTACTATTTTGAGTTCTATTATTTGGTTTTGCAAGATTCTCACATCATCCCTTCTGTTTCCTTTACCTGATGCCTTCCTATTATTTTCTATATTAGTTGCAATTCTGAAAGCATCTCTGAGGCTGGCTGGACTTTTGTCTCTCAGTTCATATGCTATCTTGGCATCAAAGGCATTTGTGTACAAGACCATACACATTGGTTCATTTGGTCACATATGAGGTGGCAATTTATTCAAAACTCTAATAAATCTAGCATTAAAATCAGAGACTGGTTCATTTGGCCCTTTAGCAATACTTGTGACCTCATTGATAATGAAACTAGGCTCAGTCTTATCTCCATACTGTTCTCTAAAGACCCTTTTAAAATCATCCCATGATGTAACACTTTGATCAAGCAAACCTCTATACCATTCTCTGGCTTCATCAATCAAAGGCTGCATAAATAATTTCATGAAAACATCCTCATGCTCTATTTCAAAGTTATCCATAACACTCAGGAACTTGCCTTTATATGGTCTTCACCAGGCATTGTACGCTCGAAATCGTGACTCCAGTTGCCTGAGGGTTGTCGGGTCAGATTTCAGCACACACACGGACCCTTTCCCTCCTTGCCACGGGATGATCCGCCACATCACTCTCGCTCATGTGGAATTAGCCAGTCAAGAGGAGGCGAGACACGACAGGGGTCTGGCTTGTTGGAGAGCTGGACTTCACGGAGAGGGGTTGGCACATTTTGCGGCCTTTGTTGTTGTGTGCTTTGTTGTATGTAGTTGAGATAACCCTATGACCCAAAGGGTCACTGGTTTCTCTTCTTCTGTTTGGATTTATTAAATTCCACCCTTGTGTGGGTAGACAATTGTTCTCGTTGATGTCCTCTTGTCTTTGTATGCGTTGTAAGAGGTCTTGTTGTATCTGTCATTGTCTAGTTTCTTCAAACAACAAGAGGACGAATGGGTCTCCTTGTGGTAAGACAAATGTTTGTTGTTGAGGTCTTTGATGTATCTCTTCGATCTCGTCACGGATAGCCCTCTCCCACTCTCCTCTCACTCCTAAGCACATTCATGAATTAGAAGAGATGAAGTCATGTGATTGTTAACCTTAACCAGATCTAGGTTTTTGACCTAGGGTTTCGTTGACCTAGGGTTTGACTTGTGTTTTGACTTTGCTTTTACCTTGTGATGAAATCAAGGGTTTTGTTTGAGATCGTGTGAACCGTGTTTACCTCATGATAGAATTGAGGGTTTTCAATGTTGTCTATTCTATTGTTTCTATATGCATGCAAACTAGATTGATATGCAAAACATTTTTTTTTTGGTATTTTTTAGAGTATTTTGGAAATAAAAGTGCTTCTAATCTATGAAAAGAAATATGTATGCAATTCTATATGGCTTTTCAAATGCGATGTTAACAGTCTATGTTTTTTGTGTTTTCAATGCAATCTAATCTAATGAAAAGGGATAATGCTTCTTCTAACAATGTAGATCTAGAAATATGAAAGCATTTAATTTAACATGCGAGATCTAATCTATCAAGGAAAAAGCAATGTGTTACTATTCCCAAGAGCAAATATGATTATCTAATTACTATGAAAGCAGTGAAAACAATGAAGGAACCTGAGAGAAATGAAGATTTGTTGACTCCACTACCCTCAACAATCCTTGTAATAGGCAACCTCGAATCCTTCTGTGGTCGCAGGTGATCCTCTTGACAACAAAATGACCCGAAGAAGCAAAAAGAAGCTTCGATGAAGCTTGTATGAGCTCGAAGAGAGCTTGGATTGAGTAGAATGGCATAGATTGAAGCAGTGTGATTCTACTTGGTTGAACAATAAAAGCAAAAGGCACCTTCATCTAGTAAGAACATTTGAATGCTAAGTTGGAGAGCAAAAGTTGGCAAGAGTTGTGTGCACAATGAATTTACCTCCCTTTGTGCTTGAGGGAGGGGTGTATTTATAGGTTTAGAAGAAAGAATTGATTGGAGAGTTAACTCATATGATTGATGAGTTAACAAGAATAGATTGGGGAGTTAACAAGGTTGATTACCCAGTGAACTCAGTTGATTGGAGAGTGATGAAGCAATGATAGCTTATCACTGAAGAGGAAATGGAGGTGAGGAAATGCATGAGATTGATTGGAGAGTTAATTTGAGATCAAATAAAGCTAATCATGCATGTGTGGGTGCATGAAATAGTTAACTCTATATCAAGGATCAAAAATCATGCAAAGAGAAAGAAAAATAGGCAAAAACGGAGCAAAAACAAGAGAGAAACTTGAGTTTTTCCGCAGGTCCAAAAACAACAGGGTTGCCCCTTTTACTAGTAGGGTCACTCGGGGAGATCCGGGCTGGACAAGGTCAGATACAGAAAATCAGGTTGGGAGATGGTAGAAGAGAGGAAAAGGATGGGTTTTGCATCAAGAAATAGGTCAGTCATGTGGAAGAATCCAAATCTCCACTTACGTCTGCAGGATCTCCAAGGGAGATCTGGAAATAATAGGGGGAGATTTGGATTGGTTGGTCAAAAATGAAAATTATTAGTGGGAGATAGATCGGGGGACCTTTAGAAGGCTTCTATGAGGTGCACTAGAGGAAAAACAAATGGGAGAGGTGAAAACTCACCTAAAAGACTCGCACAAGGCTTAGGATCAAGGTTGAAAGCTAGAAAATGCAAGTTGACAAGTGTCGAAAAGCATCGCAAACAGGGAGGGGGAGAAATCGATAAGGAAGAAACAACACAAGACAAGAAAAGAAGACACGTCATCAAGAGGCCTGCTACCCAAAGGATTTATTTTCACGCTTACATGTATGTGACAAGGATTTGAATCATCATAGGGGTCCTCGTGGAGGCAGTGTGTGATTTTTGTGCTTACATATTTGCCCCATCGGGGATGGTAGTCTACATGAAAGGTAGGTATCGTTCCCAAACTAGGCCTTACCTATTCTCAAATTTTCCTACAATTTGTACCTACAATAACTAATATTAGTCTGACATTTAAATGTATCAAAATGAATAATGAAAACTGAAATGACAAACTTACCATGAATTGTTTGAGTTTGACTAGTTGCTTGCTTTTGTCAGTTCGAACCTGTAGGCATGAGAACATGCAAAACAATGCACAAAACAAATGCATAAAAGCAAAGAACTAATCTAAGATGCATAAATGAAACTAACCTAAGGGCAAACAAAGAAAGCCAGATTGTGAGATCGGTGTGAAACAACAACGGAATCGTTCATGTGAGCAGTCGATAGAGAGGTATCGTCGAGGAGATCGCAGAGATCGCTGCCTCTTCTTCAACTGTAGAGAATCGGGTATGTAATCAGTAAAAAACTCTTCTCCAAACCCTAGGTTGTAATTTATGAAAAATCTCTTAAAATTGTCTATTTTTGGTGATTCTTCCGGTTGCATTGTGTTCGTCTCGTCGTTTAGAGTGAGATTGATCTTTTGTTTTCTAAAATTGGTCAAAAAATGAAGGTTTTAGAGCAATTTTTAGTCGAGGGGCTTGCTCTTAGGGTCGCCCCTTTTACCAGGTAGGGTCGCCTAGGGAGATCCTGTATTGACCACAGGGTCGCCTGGGGGGATCCTAAAAAACACCTGGGTCGCCCAGGGGGTGACCTTGTTGGACTGATTTCTGACTTTGTTTGATGTTGTTTAACATTTGTTTTACTCTGATCTGACATGACTTGGTCACTAAATCTGCTTGTTTATTGCAATTTTAAAGGTTTATACAATTTTTTTGTGTAAGGTTTTCTGTAGTTTTTACAATTTTTAGGGGTTTTTGTGAGTTTACGAGATCTAATCTAAAATTTTCTTTTGATTTTACAGGACATGCATATTCGATGGAATGCCCGTCGAGAGCAAGGGTGGCTCTCAGGGATGATTTCTTCACTAAGTACAAAGGATCGTGCTATACTGAAGAGAACAGGCCTTGCTAGAGTTTGCCATGTTCCTATGATTAATCTTGTATCTCGTATATGTTGTGATATCTTAACTTATTGTAATGCAGACAGGAACATGTTCAGGTTCCCACAGATTTCAGGAGAGTGGACTATCACCCTTTATGATGTATACCATATACTTGGGGTTCCTGTGAGGGGACAACCTCTATCTCTTCCTATCAGCGAGTCCTATGAGGAAAAGGCTTCTTGGGCCGCATTCATGGGGGTTAATCACCCAGGGGACCAAACAGGAGTTCAACTTACTTCTGTGCCACAACTCCACATCCAACTTTTGAGGAGGTTTCTGATTGGCTTGATTGCTTCGAGGCTGTCAGGAGACAAGGCCTCGACTCGTCTGAGATGGTGCTGGGCACACATTATTCGAGGATTAGAGGAGGGCACAGTTTATGCATGGGGACCTGATATCCTGGCGATGGTCTATAGAGACTTTTATCGGATCTCTAGGCGAGGAGCCCTAGGCTTTAGCCACTCCCCTTTGATTATGACATGGATTTTTGAGCATATGAGGCCTTATCAGAAGCTCATTCCTCTTTTGGACAGGTGACTACTGAGAGCAGTGAGGTGGGCACATATTGGTCACTTTGATGCTACTCTTCCCACTATTGCTACCCTTACTGACGATGACATGATTTTTGATCCTTATCATGACACAGAGGGGGCTTGGGCCCGAGATGAGGAGATGAAAGTGTACTTCCGTGAGGTTTCAAAGATCACATACCGTAATGGTCAGGTTGAGGCTCATCGGGTGGACCGTGTTTTGTAGTAGTTCGGTGAGGATGTCCTTGAGGACTTGCCCCCAATGTCCACTTGTTACAGGATCAGTCAGGAGATGGGGGAGATCGGATAGAGGAATGTTGTTTGGACACCTTTGACTCCAATCATCTTTATCACTAGGGTTTCTAGAGGAGGATGGAGGGGAGGAAGAGGGACTCCTTCCTGATCTCTGATTGTGATCATTGATTCAGATTCCACTGATGAGGACTATGTTCCTAATAGTGAAGATTTGTCAGATGAGGTCCCTCTCGAGGATGAGGATTTTGATGACATTGGTGTTTCAGATGAGGTTCTTGATATCTCCGAGGGTCCTTCTGTTGTTCCTTGACCTCCTCATTCAGATGAGGTGATGCCTCAGCTTGACCCTAACTGGCAATATGGAGATCCATGTAAGTTTTATCTATTTGCTTTCGCTTAACCTTGTCCTTTCTTTCCTTTTTTATGTGGCACTGACTTGGTCTTGTCTTGATTTGGCATTTCAAGCAATGTCAAAGAGTGGAGGGACTTGGTTCGTGAGGTTAATGTTGGATTGACCTTTCCCTTCACTAGGATGACCTATGATCATCTTTTGGATTATCCTGGTGTGCCCCCAGCTGCAGGGCGACACACTGACATTTTTTCTCCTGTCTACCATGGGTGTTAGATGATTATAGAATTGAAGACCCAGGTCGACACGCTTTAGGGTGAGAACAAAGTACTTCAGGAGATGACTCGCCTTAATTTTGGGAATTCTGATACTAGTATGGAGGGGCCTTCACAGTCGCATGCCCGTAGCAAAACACATCATTCTCACAGATCTCATGGAGTGACTAGTGGTACTTGTAAACAGAGGAGCCAAAGCCCTGAGGGTTCTGTTGGAGGGAACCGCCCTTGACTTGCCTTTTTCTTGAAATTCATACCCCCTTGCACGGGGAGCCTCTACTTCTTGAGAGCATTTTGTCTTAGCTCTTTGATATCGTTGTACATGTAAACCTCGGATGTATCTATGAAAGTTTATCCTTTTCTATGGTTTTTCTCTTATCAAATTCTATACTCATCTCTTGTGCATGTTTGGAAGTTTTGAGGAACTTTTCGATTATGTTTGACCTTTTCAACTCTTTTAACAAATGCAAGTATGACAATGATGACATATTTTTGTAGTTTTGTGGGATGTATATGATATGCAGTTTACGATATGATAATGCAAGAACGCAAGAAATACTGTAAATGAAACTATCACTTCTACTGAATGTCATGAGATATGACATTTGACTTTATTGCTTTGAGACTCTTTTTCTGATTTTGGCATGAATGCAATATGGAACAAACACGGTGACTGTTCTTAAATACAATTTTCAATTTAGTGGATTGCGAGTTTTCCTGATACAAGAGACCTATTCAAGGCTGTGAGATAGGATTTAGAGAAACTCAAGTGGGGAGTGGAAATGAATATGGAGTGTTTCTGATTTCTAGACTTTGCTAAAGGCTAAACACTGATCCTTATCTAGATAAGACAAATTGATAAGCTTTCAACTTCAGACAAGTAGCAAATTTTATTGGTGTTCGCTAGACTTAGATCATAAATGGCAAGCAAAGTAGACTTGGGGTAAAGGATATCTGGGAAAGAACAAGGGTCCCTAGATAGAAGATGATCCTAGAGACTACTAGACTCTTCAGTTTTTCTTAGCTTAATGCGTGTGTGTGCTTAGTACCTTTCTTTCTCTGTTAGAATGTCACTCTTGAGGCTTCGATCTTAGACTGATCTCCACCCAAGAGTACGGACATTCAACAATCTTCACTCTTTCACTCTTTTTTTTTGTATCTCTCTTTGTTTTGCTTTTTACTTTTTTTTGTATTTTTTCTCACTTGACTTTTCTCATTTTTTTGGATTTTCTAATTTTTCAAGAAATGAATGCTTTTTAGACTTTTGATATGCAATGCTTTGATCTCTCAATCCTCACTTTTTGACACTCTTATTTTGACCACTCATTTATTTTTATTCACTCGTATCTTAGATTGCTTTCTTTAGAGTTTTGATCTTCCTGACATTTTTGGCCAAGAAATATAAGGGGTTGAGCGCCACCCAAACTTTTTGTAATATGGTTGGACTTCTCTACTACTAGGGAAGAATTGGGAAGGTCTACTTGCAAGCTTCCTTTGAACACTATAGGTTTGAATACTGACTTCATTTAGACCTAACATCTTGACTCACTAAGACTAGGATCAGTGTAAAGCTAAGAGCTAGGTTTTGATTAGAATCACTAGGAATGTAGGAAGATAATGGTGGTTGTGAGAAATGGGGATCTCTAGGTCCTAAAAGGATAGCATATATCTAGAAAACTTACACTCCTTAGTAAAGGGAAAATAGTACAAGAGAAAGTCACAAACAGTAATGTAGGATGAACAGAATGATGCAAAAATGCAAGAAACAAATTATTTTTTTGACATTTTTTATTTTAAATTTTTTTTTTTTTGTATTTTTATGTTTTATGATTTTTTGGGTTTTTTAGACATAATATTTCTTGAGGTGAAATGCATTTACTGTTTCACCAAATTCCTCTCCCTCCATTGTGCACAAGAGATAAGCACCATTTCCAACATCTTCCTTAACCATGTAAGGACCTACCCAATTAGGTCTGAATTTTTGTCCTTCACCAACTCTTTTGTCAATTAGGTTATTGAAAGGAAGCAAGGTACACAGAACACACTTCCTACACCAATCTAATGAGAGGAATGGAGTGCAAATTCATTTTAATCATTACAATGTAGCAACATTATACTAATAACATAAAGATTACAACAACACAACACAGAAAGAAGGTGACACAAGATATACCGTGGGGAAAACCTTTTCAGGTAAAAAACCCCACACTCTAAACCTACACAATGTATTATCAAAACAACAATAGTTTACAATACACTTGCAATGCAAGTCTTCCAAGAGTCTACAAATGTCGATTCTGGAGTTAATCCAGCAGCATAACAGTACCTGTAAAAACACTATGCAACTACAACTCCAAACTATGTAATATATAGGGATTTCAAGGCATGTCTTGGAAGCATCTTGGGATAGGTGTCCACCTTGGCCACATGGCCATATTCAGCATCAAAGGACACTTGTTCTTGTTGCAATAACACCTCTTACATCTGTCATACATGAATAAATAGAGTAAATACCACTTACAACATGTCATAGCCTAACTTGGGCGCCCAAAGATGCCTTTCCCTCATGCAAAGATGCCAAATGACACTTGTCATCACTTGTCATAAGAATCTCCAAACTTGGATCTTACGTGTCATAGATTTTGTCATATGGAATATCTTCTTCCACATACCACAAGATGTTGACACATGGCAAATTAATGCCACCTCAATATGGGATGCCCAAATCCATGTAGGTTTGACTTGACCATCCAAGTCACATTCCAAGTAAGCCGACATGTCACCATGCCACCTCAATTATGTGGCCAAACTAAATGTGAAAGTAAATACAATATTAGGCAATAATTAAATATACAATTAAATTACTAATGCTAGGAAATTACAAAGGTTGAGACACCTTAATTCCCAACAATTATCTATTCTAAGCACTAGGTCTCCCACTTGAAAGGGTCTTGGGACAACCTTTTTGTTATATTGCTTTTTCATTCTTTCTAGATAGGAATCATGTCTTTGAACATTTCTCAAGCATGTTTCATCCATCATTTCTAATTCGGCTAACCTTATTGCTCTATACTCTTCATTATCCAATAATCCTTGCAACGACACCATTAGGCTAGGCAATTCCACTTCCAATGGCAACACCGCCTTTGATCCAAAAGTGAGGGTGTAAGGGGTGGTCCCAATTGGAGTCTTGACGCTTGTTTTGTAAGCCCACAGAGCTGGGTATAGTTGTAAATTCCAATCTCTTTTAGAATCTTTTACAATTTTGAACAATATTGACTTCAAAGTTTTGTTGGTGGCCTATGCTTGTCCATTTCCTTGAGGATAATAGACTGAGGGAGAGTTGTGATTGATGTGAAATCCTTCACATAGCTCCCTCACTTATGGATTTTTGAAGGATGAGGCATTATTTGTTACTATCACTTGAGGGATTCTGAACCCACAAATGATTCCGTTCAATATGAATTTAGCGATCACAACACCTGACACAGTGGTAAGAGGCATGGCCTCCACCCATTTTGTGAAATATTCTATCACAGTAATGATGAACAGGTGTCCATTTGTTGATGGGGGAGATATCTTCCCCACCAGATCTAATCCCCATGTGGAAAAGGGCCAAGGGGTAACGATCGGTTATAAATCTCTTATTGGTGTATGGTGAACATGAGCATAAGCTTGACATTTCAGATACCTCTTTACAAATTTAATTGCATCTCCTTGTAAACAAGGCTAGAAGTATCCTATTCTATGTATCTTTCTTGCTGTGGCGTTACCACCAAAGTGCCTACCATAGATTCCATTGTGACATTCTTCCAATATTGTGCGTGCTTCTTCCTTGTCAACGTATCGAAGCAACATTTCATCTAGGACCCTTTGATAGAGCACATCCTCTATTAGAACATATCTCGCAATGAGGACTCGCAGTCATCTTTTTCCCAAAGGGATCATGTTTTCTAGGTAAGTCTTGTTTGCTAGATAGTTCACAATATCTCTGTACCAATACAAGGTTGCATACTTCTCGAGATCGACCACACAAATCTCTTCATCAGGGAAATCTTCATTTATGGGTTCCTCTTGGGGAACCGGATTGTCCGCTAACCAATCTGCTATTACTTATCCCTTGACCGCTTTTTGGTTGATGTAAGTTAGCTCAAACTCACTTAACAAGGTTATGAACCGACCAACTCTTCTTGAGAGCATGGGCTAATTCAAAAAGGTCCTCAGTTTCTCAGATTGTATCATCACTTTAGTTTCTTGATTCAACATGTAGTCTCGCAGTCTTTGGGTAGCGAAGACTATGGCAAGACATTCTTTCTCAGCTTGGGTATAGTTCTTCTCATATTCCAACAAGGTTTGACTTATGAAATAGATGGCTCTTTCTCTTCCACCTTCATCTTCTTGAGCTAGCATACATGCTTCAGAGATATCAGTTGCTCTGAAGTATAGGATGAAGGGTTTGTCATGTTTAGGAGGCATCAATGTGGGTGGAGTTAACAGGAATTTCTTTACTTGCTCAAATGTGTTCTAACAGTCCATGGTGCACGTTATGCCAACTTGCTTTTTTAACAACTGATTGATTGGATGAATCTTAAAAGTCATATCTGGTATGAATCGTTTGATCGCACCTAATTGTCCTAAGAAAGCTCTTACCGCTCTCACACTTGTTGGCGGGGTTGCATTCAAGACTACTTTGACCTTGGCTACATCGACATCTATGCCTCTTCATGAGATAATTAATCCTGACAACTTTCTTGTTGTGACTCTGAAAACACATTTTTCGAGGTTTAACCTTACTTTGTATTCTCAAAGCCTGTTGAATATTTTGCGGAGGTCCTCCACATGCCTTGATCTTTGTTCTGATTTATCCAGGAGGTCATCAACGTAAGTTTCGACTATCTTGTGGATGTAATCATGGAAGATATGCGTCATTGCCCTTTGATAGGTAGCTCTTGCGTTCTTCAACCTGAATGGCATGACTACGTAGCAAAAAGTTCCCCAGGGGTTAGTAAATGTTGTTTTGTTTTGATCCACTTCTGCGATTCTGATTTGGTTGTACCCTAAAAATCCATCCATTAGGGAAAGGGCCTTGTATCCTGCCGTTGAATTGACAATTTGATCGATGGATGACAGGGGGAAGTCGTCCTTTGGGCAAGCTTGATTAATGTCTCTAAAGTCGAGACATATCTAAATGTTTCCATTTTTCTTCAGAACCGGGACAATGTTTGACACCCAATTTGAATAATCTACTGGTTTGATGAAACCAACATTTAGCATTTTTTTTAATTCTTCCTTCACCATTTCAACTACTTGTGGTTTTATGGGCCTTGTTTTTTGTTTCATGGGTTTCACATTTGGTTTTGTCACTAAGTTATGCACCACAACCTTGGGGTCTAATCCTGGCATGTCTGAATATGCCCATGTGAATATGTCTGAATACTCAATGAGGAACTCTGTGTACTCTAATTCCTCATTGCTTAGTTCTCCTCCTAGTTTCAACATCCTAGGCTTTTCAAGTGTTCCAACATTGACATCGATGGTATCTCCAGTTAGGGATGGATGTCCTTCCTCAAACTTTTGAGGTGTATTTGAGTTCGCTTCAATCTGAAGGATTTCTTTCTCACTCCCAAAATAGTCTTCTGGATGAGGGAGGAGCATGTATCCCTTTTTGTGGTGCACTCTTGGAAGTCCATCATAAGCATGTAGATATTCCAGGATGGCTTCATCATTCTCGGCATAATCTCAGGTTGGTTTTTCTTCCTGACCCATGGCGTAATTCAGGATGTTCGGTGATTCTTCGCTCTCCAATAGTGGTTCTCCACACACCGAGACAATATATTCTAAATTTTTTAATTGAACATGTGGTGAAAACAATGCGGTTGACGTGGCCATTGAGTTGGCCAATTGATTTTCTTCTCTGGGTATGGCTTTGATAGAGAAGAAATCGAAGAATTAAACTAACTTCCTGATGGTTTCTTTATAAGGTCCTAACCGTTCTGATTTCATTTCATAATTTTTCGTAACCTGATTAATTATCAACTGAGAATCTCTGAAGGCAAAGATTTTCTTGACTCCCATTCTCATGGCTAGCATGATTCCTAGGGACAGGGCTTCATACTCAACGATGTTATTGGTGCAAAAGAAATCTAGTCTGAAGGCGAAGGGGAGGAATCTTCCTTTGGGAGATGTTAAGATTATCCCCGTTCCTGCCCCTATTTTGCAATTGGCTCTGTCAAAATGTAGGGTCTATAAGCTCTCATGATTTTGTGAATGAGATGTTTCTGCAAATTCATAAGTGGAAGTTCATTTTTCTTCTTTTTCGTCTCCTTCTTCAATGATCTCAATTGTTCCAACCAAGAGGTTTTTGATATCCCATTCGTTGACACACAGGATGGCTACTAAATCAAATAGTGCATGGGATTTAGTGGTATGCAGATCAAAGGGGAATTTTGTAAGATCGTCCATTCTTTGGTAGGATATGTTGTGAGCGCTTGCACTCGCTTGAATGCCTTGAGTTTCCTCTTTCTATTTTTCTTGCATTTTCAGCTTCTTGTCTTTTTCTTCCTGTTCCTTTCTGTAAACACTGAAAGGATCAGGGTCTGCCTTGACTATGATTACCTTTCCCAAATGATGGAAATGTATTTCTTGGAACAAGGTAGAGGAAATGGCTTTCATGGCATGAATCCAAGGTCTTCCGAGGATCATGTTGTAGTTGGTTTCTCGGTTAATGACATAGAAGTTAGTAGAGATAGTTTTTCCCATCAGATTGAGTGGTAGGCTAATTTTTCCAATTGTTTGGATGTCATGACTATCATAAATTCTTAATGTGGCAGTTTGTTGCTTGATCCCTATTTTGTTGTATCCCATTCTTCGTAGAAAGGACATTGGCAAGAGATTGACTGTCGATCCTTCGTCCACTACCACCCTTTTTATAGTGACTTCTTCAACTTGAATTTGTATGTATAGAGGTGAATCTCTTTTCTTACTTCCTTTGCTTTGGGGTAGTTTAGAAACATCAAATGTGAGAGGAGGTGATTCCTCCTATGAGGATGACCCTACCTCCAATACTTCTAGGAATGTCTAGTGATGCGAGGGAGATGCTCTCAATAAATTTATCACTTGTGAGAAGACGTTCTCTATTTGTTCCTCTTCATGGATCATGAGCACCTCTTGTTCTAGTGCTATGTTATTGGTATGGTTTTGGTTAGCCTTTCCTTTCTCTATTTGGGGTTCTTTCTCCTTTCTCTGGGATTGGAGAAGTTTAAGAAAGTTCTTTTGTTGATCTGGTGTAAGTTTGGAGATGGCTTTATTGTAACCATAATAAGTCTTTGTTTCATGACCCTTTGTCCCATGCAACCAACAATAAGTATTGGGGTTATATAAAGGTCTGTTTGATCCATGATTCCCTTTTTGTCACCATTTGTCATTACTTGGATTGTTCTTTATGATATTGACATCTTTCTCCTGAGACACATTTGTTGTAGTCTTTTCTGCTCCTTTGGACGTTTGACATTTTCCATTAGTATCATAAGTCTTCTAACCACTATCGATGGTGGCTTGGTCAATTCTTAAGGTACTTTCCAATGCCTCTTCATTGGACTTATATGGTAGCTTTTGGACATCTTCTCTCATGTCTTTGTTAAGGGCATGCAAGAAGAGGTTGCACAATTCTCGATGATCCATGTTTGGAGCACTGGTTGAAGAATAGAGGACTTGCCTCCATCGAGTGACAAAATGTGCTATAGATTCATTTGGCTCTTGTTTCATCGTAAGGAATTCTCTAATCCCTCTTTTGACGAGTTTGTTCATGTCGAATGCCATGACAAACTCTCCGATTAGTTGTCTAAATGAATGGATCGAAGCTTCTGGGAGACGATAATACCAATCCAAGGTGATGCCTTCAAGCATTTTCAAGAAAAAATTTGCGACAACCCCATCCCAAGGAAGGAGCTCTCTTATGGTTGTAGTGTAGGCTTTGATGTGCGAATTTGGATCTCCTTCTCCTTTGAACTTTGGGAGATCTAGTAATGGCTGAGGTAGTTGCACATTTATTATGTTTTGGTCTAGGGGCTCTTTCAGATATTCGAGATACGTTCCTAGGAAGGCACTCTGAGTTTGTGGGGTTGTTAATAATAACCCTGTAGGCAGGTTTTGATAACCCGTTGTAGGATTCGTTGGATTGTTCTGAATAGGAGGGTTCCCATTCAGATAGGTATCATTACTAGCATGTCGTGAATAATATTTGAGGTAGGGGGATTTTGAGATGCCCCCTGGTCCTATTCGTGAGACTTGAGTCTTCTTTCTGGAGTAGCTTGCTCTGCTTCCAGGATCCTGATTCTTTGCACTAGAGTTGTAATTAAATATTCAGGAGTTGTAACTCTAGGGGTTTCTTCATTTCTAGGGTGTTCTCTTCGACTATTTTCATAGTGATGAGCTTCCTCACGTGCAACATTTTCTTTCTGTTCTTCTAAGGAAATCCTCAATGCCTCTTGAGTATCTTTGGTTTCTTGTAGACATTTTTCCAATCTTTTAACCTCTTCATCAAGGTGGGTATTCGATGTACTTGTGGAAGGTTGTTCAGGTCGATGTATTTCCAACCTCACCCTTCTTGCCTTATGCAGCACATTTGGTATGGCTGGATTGTTCTCCCAAGCCGAGTTGTTGAAAGATAGAGAGCACCTAGATTCCATTTGATCTTGCTCATAGTCAGAATCTTCGTAATCATAACAGTTGGTGATTGGTGTGTCAGAATGTGGCGACACATACCTATCAAATGAGGGACTTTCTTGTTCCCTTGGTTTAAGTTAGGTTTCGTCATATTCGGGCGTGCCATAGACACCAAAGAATAAATGGAACAGATGATGGCGTAAGTGATAGAAGCTGAAGCGGCAAAAGCAGCTATGAAGAATGGTATGAAAATGTTACGAAGGTTTTGTTAACCTTGTTTTGAGATGTTTGAAATGGAAACGCAAACAACATAACCAAGAGGCTCTTCTCTTTACGTCAGGTTCACCAAAATATGTATACTTGAAATTGTGACTCTGGTTGCATGAGAGCTATCGAGTCAGATTTTGGCACACACACAGACCCTTTTCCTCCTTGCCACGAGGTGATCCATCACGTCACTCTCACTCATGTGGAATTAGCCAGTCGATAGGAGCTGAGACACGGTGGGGGTCTGACTCGTTGGAGAGTTGGACTTCGCAGAGAGGGGTCGGCAAGTTTTGTAGCCTTTGTTGTTGTGTGCTTTGTTGTATGTCTCGTTCAATTGTTGTTGTAGTTGAGATAACCCTATGACCCGAAGGGTCATTGGTTTCTCTTCTTCTGTTTGGATTTCTTAAATTCCACCTTTGTGTGGGTAGACGATTGTTCTCATTGATGTCCTCTTGTCTTTGTATGCATTGTAAGAGGTCTTGTTGTATCTATCGTTGTCTAGTTTCTTCTAACAACAAGAGGACGAATGGGTCTCCTTGTGGTAAGACAAATGTTTGTTGTTGAGGTCTTGGATGGATCTCTTGGATCTCGTCACGGATAGCCCTCTCCCACTCTCCTCTCACTCCTAAGCACATTCATGAATCAAAAGAGAGGAAGTCGTGTGATTGCTAACCTTAACTAGATCTAGGTTTTTGACCTAGGGTTTCGTTGACCTAGGGTTTGATTTGTGTTTTGACTTTGCTTTTACCTTGTGATGAAATCAAGGGTTTTGTTTGAGATTGTGTGAACCGTGTTTACCTCTTGATGGAATTGAGGGTTTTCGATGTTGTCTATTCTATTGTTTCTATATGCATGCAAACTAAAATGATATGCAAAACATTTTTGTTTTTTGGTATTTTTTAGAGTATTTTGGAAATAAAAGTGCTTCTAATCTATGAAAAGGAAATATGTATGCAATTCTATATGGCTTTTAAAATGCAATGTTAACCTATGTTTTTTGGGTTTTTTGTGTTTTCAATGCAATCTAATCTAATGAAAAGGGAGAATGCTTCTTCTATCAATGTAGATCTAGAAATATGAAAGTGTTTAATTTAACATGCAAGATCTAATCTATCAAGGAAAAGCCAATGTGTTACTATTCCCAAGAGATGTGATTATCTAATTACTATGAAAGCAATGAAAACAATGAAGGAACCTAAGAGAAATGAAGATTTGTTGACTCCACTACCCTCAATAATCCTTGTAATAGGCAACTGTGAATCCTTCTATGGCCGCAAGTGATCCTCTTGACAACAAAATGACCTGAAGAAGCAAAAAGAATCTTTGATGAAGCTTGTATGAGCTTGAAGAGAGCTTGGATTGAGTACAATGGCATAGATTGAAGCAGCGTGATGATACTTGCTTGAAAAATAAAAGAAAAAGGCACCTTTGTCTGATAAGAGCATTTGAATGCTAAGTTGGAGAGCAAAATTTGGCAAGAGCTGTGTGCACAATGAATTTGCCTCCTTTTGTGCTTGAGGGAGGGGTGTATTTATAGGTTTAGAAGAAGGAATTGATTGGAGAGTTAACTCATATGATTGATGAGTTAACAAGAATAGATTGGGGAGTTAACAAGGTTGATTACCCAGTGAACTCAGCTGATTGGAGAGTGATGAAGCAATGATAGCTTATCATTTAACAAGAAATGGAGGTGAGGGAATGCATGAGATTGATTGGAGAGTTAATTTGAGATCAAATAGAGCTAATCATGCATGTGTGATTGCATGAAATAGTTAACTCTATATCAAGGATCAAAAATCATGCAAATAGAAAGAAAAATAGGCAAAAATAGAGCAAAAATGAGAGAGAAACTTGAGTTTTTCCATGGGTCCAAAAATGGTAGGGTCACCCCTTTTACCAGTAGGGTTGCGTAGGGGGCGACCCTAGGTTGCCCAGGGAGATCCGGGCTGGACAGGGTCAAATGCAGAAAATTAGGTTGGGAGATGGTAGAAGAGAGGAAAAGGATGGGTTCTGCATCAAGAAACAGGTCAATCATGTGGAAGAATCCAAATCTCCACTTGCGTCTATAGGATCTCCAAGGGAGATCTAGAAATAATAGGGGGAGATTTGAATTGGTTGGTCGAAAATAAAAACTGTTAGTGGGAGATGGATTAGGGGACCTTTAGAAGGATTCTATGAGGTGCGCTAGAGGAAAAACAAAGGGGAGAGGTGAAAACTCACCTACAAGACTCTCACAAGGCTTAGGATCAAGGTTGAAAGCCAGAAAATGCAAGTCGACAAGTGTCAAAAAGCGTCACAAATGGGGAGGGAAAGAAATCGACAAGGAAGAAACAACACAAGACAAGAAAAGAGGACACGTCATCAAGAGGCTTGCTACCCAAAGGATTCATTTTCATGCTTACATGTACGTGACAAGGATTTGAATCATCATAGGGGTCCTCATGGAGGCAGTGCGTGATTTTTGTTCTTATAGGCACATCATTGTTACCTAAAAATTTTGGCAATTCACCTCTGATGTAATTATCAATAGGGTTAGGGTATCTAGGAATGCCAGTGAAATCTAACTATCTAAATCTGTCTAATTGCATGGGTCTTCTACCAAATTGGTTGGCATTAGCATTCCTGTTTGCATTACCATTAATATTTTGATTTCTCACATTATTCAGTGGTACCCTATTATTATTTGCATTTTGTCTTTGATTGTTTTGTGGATTTTGGCTCACATGTTGATTAAGCCCTTGATTATTCCCAAGTATGCTTTGATCATTTTGTTGATTTTGAACCTCATTTGCCTGTCGGTTTGCTAACACATTTGCATTATTTAGGGTGGGAGCTAAATTTTGATGGGCACTTCTCAATGCTTCCACCTTTTATTTCATATCATCTCTTATTTTCAAGGATTGCAAGTAATCAAGTTCTGCCCTGATATTCCTAATCACTTCAGCTAATTCCTCTTCTCTCGACATAGAAGAAGATGGCCTCATGGGGTTCTTAGTATCTCTTGGAGATTTTGTATCTTCAAATCTATCAGGGGGATCCAGAAAAAGAACCTCTTGAAACACATTAGATCCTAACCTCAACCCATCACCTTCTTGTTTTCATTAAATTTATTGAATATTAGCCTCTGCGGCTAAAAAGTGTTGCTATTGCCTAGGAGACCTAATATTATTTTGGGTATCATCATTAGTCCTAGGACTTGGTGAACTTTCATGACTAGGTTGAGCAGTTCCTTTTTTCCTATACATTTTTCTTGGTAGTTCTTGGAACAAAGGGTTTTGCAGGGATCTTCTCCCCTGCATACAACATCTATTTTCACCAGCTGAGAGATTTTGTTCAGAGTCACCACCCACCAATGGGATTTATGTTTAGATTCCAAGTTCTTTTCAACTCCTCAATTGAGTCACCAATCTGTTGGTGTTCCTAGCTGATTAACTAAGTTCCCCTAAAAAGTTGCCATCTTCTATCCACACGGACCTCAGGTCAGTGGCCAACGAACAGGAGATTGAATCTATGTCTCCTCTGCACTTTAGGCTCTGTAGGACCTAGGGGGTATTCCCTTACTCAATACCCTTATAATAGACCTTGACTTCAACTAGGTATTGACATTTAAGTAGATAAATCCTCTATTATGTAGACCAAAACTGTGAGATAAATACAAAGGGGCTAGCTTTGGATCCTACTTCAGTTATGAATCAGAGGATTTGAAACTTAAATCCAACTCCTATAATCCTAACATTTAAGGTTTTGAGTTGATTTGATTTTATGTATTCGACTACCAGATTAGGGTTTGATTCATAAAATTAATCTAAGCCTTTGATCGGTGCCTATCCTAGGGTATGGAGTCCAACTTAAAATATGTAAATGACTTTCCATAAACCAAGTAAATATACAGATTTCAGAGGGTTTTTTAGTTGTTGCCTTGCAGAGAACTTCCCAAGATTAAGTATTCCTATTAAATCTACCTACAAATATCCATGTTATCACACATACTTCCCCATATTTGACCTAAAGCATTTTAATCTATTCCTTAAACAGAAGCAAGAAATCAAACATGCAATGCAGCAGTTATGCACCCCAGAACTCAAAAAACCCTTAGTTACTTTGCTCAAGAGAAAGATGTAGATAACAAATGGAGATAGTTAATAGAAATACATGCACACAACATTACTCATATGATTCAATCTGAAACTGATAAATAGATTATGGAAAACATATACATGTGCATTAAAAAAACTCACAAGGCCATAGAGAGAGCAACTAGTCAAAATTTTGTATTATTTCCACTCCTCAAAATCCCAATCTTCCAACAACTTACAAAGTGAGGCAGCCAGTTCTTTATAGACATCGAACATGGTGCCCAACATTTAATACATTTGGTTGGTTAGATGAGTCTACATTACAAAGCACCGCTCAAGGGCATTGGAGCATTAATTACATAGAGTGGAGAAAAGATAGAAAGTTTATCATGAGGAGTACAATTGATTGGAGGAGCCCGACCACATAAATGCAGAAGAGAAGGTAGTTGCTCATTCACATTAGGTACATTCACCCCTATTTATTTGTCCATTTGGCATATGACTTCTTTGATGGCCATTGGAATGAGATCAGATTTGATATTTTGTCATTAATTCCTGTGTACCATGCATCCATCAGGATCTCTGCTTCCTTACATAATAGTTCAAAATTTATTTCCAACACATGCAGCTTGTCCAAAGTTGAACTCAAAATCTTCATGCTAGGGTCTCCATCAGTACAACAGGTGGATATCAACTAGCCAGTATTACCATTGAAGTCAACTCTCCATTTTTCAAGACTTTTTATCTACCCATCGCCCTCCAATATGCTCGGCATTATTTTCTTATCTATCTTTTCAAGAAATTGTTTCTTTTCACCCAACACCTTGTCAAGCTTTAACTGAAAAGCTACGGCATCCTCAAGTATTAGAAGCATGTCAAGAGTTAGCTTCATCTTAGGTGGCACCTCTACATCAAATCTTGAGCACCTATGCAAGTCTCTCAATTCACCAGTCCTTGGCAGCGATATCCTCTTTATTGTCTTAAGACTCTCCTTATCTTGTTCATGCTTATCAAGGGCTGCTCCTAGATTTGAATAAGATCTCCATGTATCATCCACCCTTGCCAGTACCTTTGTCACTCTATGATTTATCAAATTAGTGACCATCTCCTTAACTAAATTTTTCTTCTTTTCCTTTAATCTTTTCACCTCCTCTTTCAATTCTCTAATCTCTGCTAGCAGGGGCTCAGTGTCAACTGGAAATATCTCAGTAGTTGGTATCACAGGTGGAATACTTGAAGTGCTAGCCCCTAACAATAGCTGATATTTACATTTGTTGAGATTTGCAATAGCTTGTTCATACTGTAGTAGCAGCTCATCATGATCCTTTTGTAGTTTATTGGTCACTGCTTCAACAAATTGTGTTGTCTGCACATTAAGGCTCACAGCTTGAGGAGAAGGGATGTTAGATACTCTCTTAATTATGACATCTCCTGTCAACTCCCCCAATCCAATCATAGGTTTAATATTATTTGGGGCCAATGCCCATATTACCAATGTCTCAAACCTAGGATTGAAGGCTGCACCAGAGAGAGCATCTCTACCTATTCATCATTCACTTCTAAATCTTCTCTGGTAATAGTGTCAAATACAATTGCATCTGACAAGGTCCAATGAGGGAGGAGAAACACATTGCTTTTGGCAACCAATGCCCTCCCCTCCTCTGGAGTCATGCCACTGATAGCCTGATTCACCTTTGTCAACACCCTTTGGGTGATGGCCTCATACTCTGATGGGTCGGCTCCACCCTTGGCTTCTTCAATTTTCTTCTGGAATTGCTCACTTCTTACTTTCCGCACATAACTCCTAAATTCAAGAGTATTAATGAATTCATCATCCTCCATAAATTTATTATAGGCCATCACCCTAATATCCTTTGTATCCACAGTTTGGCATGTCATTGTCCTCATTGATCTATTGTTAGGGGAAGAGTATGGCCTTATTCTATCAGGTGAATTCACCTGATGGGCAACTTTCTGCACTTTCTCTTCTACTTCTCCCTCCAGGTCTACTACCTCAATCTCTTCTTCATCCTCTAAATCAATAATATTTGTCTTTTTGGCAGGGGAAGGGTTAAGTGATTCCCTCTTTACAACATACCCCCCTCTTGAGCTATTGGGCTGGTAAGTAGGTCTCTCTTCACTTGTTGGAGCACTGGCAATTAGTTGCTTTGCATGATCAAACATCATCTGAATTCTCTTTATTGGGTCTTGTATTTCTACAAAGGCACCCAGGTAGGCAGCATTCAAGTTTTTCCTCATCCTTTCTCCTATCATAATTGTGTCCCATTTGATTCTCAGGCCATGGACATCATTCATTGTAAAGCAATTCCTGAAAGTGTCCTCATCAAAATAGACTTGATGAATGTATCTTGGTCTCTATTTATTAACCCTCACTTTATCAATAAAGCCCTCAGGGTCAAACATCCTAGGATGCTCCACATTCATCCTTTAACATTGAAGCATTGAATCAATCTGATCCAAACCTCCTTTATTAGTTGTCAAGAAGTCATTGAATCTGAGGGAAGTGGGGAAGAATGATCCCTTCTTATGTTTCCTCAGATGTTCTTTATCTGACTCATTTAGCTACCTAATAATTTCTGGGAATGCAATCCTTTTTGACACATACTTAGGTAGAATATAAGGAGGGGACTCACACCCATAAATTATGATACAAGTGGTGTGTTCATGATAGAACTAGTCAGCCCAGTTATGATCAATCCCTAAATCAGGGGTCCTGTCTAAAGGCCTCAGAATATCCAACACATCTGCATGCAACCTTTCTCCTTCTGGCTCTAAGAAACCAAGAACTCTTCTCACAAAATACTCAAAAATTACATAATCAACATCCACACAATGCATGTCCACCATGCATGTCCACATTTGCACCGACAACGTATTTCCTTGCACATTTGTTCTCCTGATATGTAAATTTTGATGCCACATACCTGATAAAGCAAACAAAATCATATGACATATCAAGGAATACCATGTGACTTCAACATGGGCATCCACAGTAAACAATGTTCTCTTAAGTGCCATCATTTGTTTGTGCATTTTCTCTGCCACATAGGAAGCATAGTCATATGGTTCCCTTGTCTCTGGATCTTGAATATTTATTGCCATCATCATCAGAGAGATGGTTTTTCTAACTAAAGCATCCCTTCCAAGTACTTGGCACAAACTGTGGTAGGTTTTCACAAAGTAATGCATGAATAAGGAGCATTCAAAAGGCTCCTCCTTGTTAGATATTTTCACCAGTTTACCATCTATACTCCTCAGTCTGTGTTTAGCTAGGTTGAAGTCCCTATATGCATGTTTGATATTCTTATAACTTTCCTTTAATGCACCAATGTTGATCAGCTTGTTGGCTACAGGGTTTAGGTTAAACACACTAGAGATGTATGCCTTTGTAAAATTGATTATCATAGGGTCATTGCCTGCTAGGACTGACCTTGTTTGAGGATGATACCTTTGTGCAATTGTCCTCACTAAATCAAGGTTTGGAAATACGTTAGGGCAAATTAACTTGGCCAAATCAAATCACTAAGCATTGCAAACTGAGACCTTAAAGTCCATCCTATGATGCCAGTGTTTAAATAAAATCCAACCCGGTATAGGCAATCGGGCATCCCTACAGTTATAGCAGAAATTTAGGAATTTATCATCTGGTCCATCGAGACCATGCAGATTCAAAGCACGCCTAGCAAACCCCAGGAATTGGGCCATGAGGTCGTCATCTAAACTATATTTCGAGGTGGAGGCCTAACTAGTTTGACTCATCTTCTCACACTGTTTATATTAAACTAGGTTTCTTATCTCAACAATTCTCTACCCTTTCAATCACGCAATCAACTTAAAATTTATTGAGCACAGTCAAACAAAGTGAGCTTACTAGTTTTTACACTTGTGGAAACTTACAATTCCTTCTTTTAATCACCTGAAATCTTGTTGTGTGTCTGGACTCTGTTCGTGCGTGAGGAAATGATGTAGAAAACCCTAATCTTCATCCTTTTGAAGCTTCGTAGCATAGGTTATGAGCATTAATGGAAGTAGCTTTGGCCTTAATCTCATATTTGTGTCACAGGGTGCCTACAATGTTCCTCATAAAAGGTTTAAACTGGGGCTCTTGATCTGAATTTGTTCTTGTGAAATCCACGACCACCATTCACCCGCCAGATTTGAAAATCTGAGTCTTCATCATTGAAAAGTCTTCGACCAATAGGAGAAAGCCATGTCAGGTATACATCCTTTGTTGACCGCATCACCTTTTTTCCAACCTGAACACATGGCACCATGTCGCGATGTCACAGCCAGAAATGGCCCACCACTTACCTACCCTACACAGGCGCGATAAAGCCTCCACGTGTCCCCTTTTCATTTGATTTTCATTTCTTTATTAAGATGAGGCCACGTGTCGCCATCTCACGATTGCGTGGTGAATATTCTTTTTTGAGAAGATTCCCTTGCGAGCTTGCTCAACCATCAGATTTAAGCCTCACTACAGATCATTTCTTATATTGACACTTGGCAGCATACGATTCCTTGATGTAGGATTCTTCGATTAAGGGGCTAAGCCCAGATTCCTTGACAGGTGTCAGCTTGTCGCAGCCGTGTAGGGGGATAATGACATCATCTATGATGCACTGTGATGTTGTAAAATACTTTTACATAACACTTTACACCCTTATGAAGACTTAGGATATAGATTTGATTTTTCACAGACCACTTGGGGTAAACCTAGGACATGGGCCTAGTCACCTAACAAACATAAAGGCTTCAAGTTATAAATTAAGTGATCAGGGACTTACAACAGGCGGTCAATAGGAAATTAGAAGATAAAGTGCACAAGACTTAGGGACTTAGGCTTAACAGATTATAAAGGTAAAGGCTTGCAGGTACCACCAGTACCTTTCTTGTGCTTGACATGGGCCCACCCTTCAAATGTGTGGTGTGATATTATTTACTTTACTCAATGTAACCCAAGCTCCACCTTACACCCACATGGGATGTCTTAAACTTTGTCCACTTTTTCCTTGATTTTTCTTTGCTACATGTGCCCATCCCAACCATCATGTTCATGTTTTATCTATTCTTGATGGGTTTTGTTTTCTAATGAAAGGAAAATTTTGCAGCCATAAAAACATTTCCACATAACCCCGAGAGAGAAAATATGCAAACAAGTATTTAGAATCCACCATGCAAAAGAATAGACAAATGTATTGTTGGTGTTCCCAATTGATTGTTTGATTATCCTATAAGGTATCTATCCCTAATGCTCGGGACTCTCAAGTTAGTGACCAACGAACAGGAGACAATTTCTTGTTCTTCTCTACACTTTAGGCTCTGCTAGACCTAGAGGTATTCCCTTATAACATAGTTGAAAGGTATTATGAAGTATAATGAGATGTTGACTAAGCAGAAATGTTCTCACAAATAAACTGAGGTCTGAAAGATCCAACTTCAGATTAGCTAAGTCCTCAATATACATCAATTTCAGAACTCCGAGAACATGAAACAACTACTACACAAAAACAAAAGGAAAGTTTTAATCTTATAACTTTGATGATTTGATATGCTTGAACTTGAAAAAACTTCCTCAGATTGGTGCCTATTCAACGTAACAAAGTCAAAACCCTATGTGCAAGTGTTTTCTTCACAACAAATGAACATCACATTCAAATGGTAATAATACCACTACTATCTTACAACAATGAACCCAAGGAAGAGTATTACCTATGATTCTTCTTCAATAATCCCGTGACACAATATATTTTCCCCTATATATGATTTAGAGCATTTTTAATCTATTCCTTGAATAAATGTAGTACACCAGATACACAATATAACAAATGTATACCGATGAATTCAGAAACCCTTATCAACCTTATTCAAAAGAAAAACATCCATATCAAAGGAGACAACCATAAACAATACACACATTTAGTGTTTTTCATTTAACTCAATTTCTAAATTGAATATTACCATGAAAAGAACAGATAATATCACATATAGAACAAATTATCTTTATGTTGTTGCTAATGTGATCACACAACTTTTCTAATGACAAGAATTCATCCAACACCGAATTTGGAACATCTAACTTCAACTCATCATCAATACAAACTTGAGCAACAACCCTGGACCCCACAGTATTGAATTCATTCTTCCATTGGTCTAATGCTTTGGGTTGATCCTGACTATCTTTAAAATGAGACAACACTTTCATTTTTACTAGATCAATAGATGCATCCTTTTCTTTCAACTGCTTATCACGATTTATCATATAGGATGCCACATCATGCAAATATTAATGACTTTTGATGTACCTTGCAACCCAATAGGCTTGTCTAGATCAAACCTTGATGTCTTGATCATTTGTTTGATGGTAGTATTTATTGGCAACCATTTGTTCATAACCTCTTGTAGGCTGGAAGAATTATTTTCATGCTTAACAAAGGCTTGATTCAAATCTACAATTCCCTTATAAGAATCATTCACCTTTCCACTAATCTCAGTTAACCGATAGTTAACTATTTTAGAAACAAATTCATTATATACTTGCAACCTGTTCCCTTTTAACAAGTCAATGGTACTTTTCAACTCTAGAATCTCTGCAAATATCTTTATCTGATGAAAAAGACTCCCCTAATGAGCTTGAAATGATAGGCACTGGATCACTAGAAGATGCCAATTCATTATCCTCTAAAATTTTCAACCTGGCCAGATTATCTGTATACCTTTACTAAAGCTCATTATAATCTTTTTGCAATTTCATCATTGTAGCTTGGCTAAACATTATTGTATCCACTGCTAAAGATGTTGCATCAAGCATTGGGGTATCAACTACTCTTTTTACAATCAAATTTCCTGTCAATTGGTCAAGGCTCTGCACCACATCTGGTTTGTTTGTTCCTTATGCCAGAGTCCATATGGCCAATGTCTCATGAGATAAGCTGAAGCCAGAGCCAAAGGCCTTTCCTACTTCCTCTTTAGTGGAGAAAACAACCTCATCCTACCTTCTGATGGTCTTAAATGTAAAATCATCCACCATACTCCAATTAGATAGCAACAACATAAAACTTTCCATGATCATCTATCTTCCTATTTCTGGGGTAATGTCATCAAACCAAAAATCAAACTCAGACAAGATTCTCTTAGCCAAGTCATTATCATTCAAAGGATTCATTTTAGTTCTCTCTTCTTCAAGCCTTTGGTGATATGCAACTTGTTTTCTTCTCAAAACCAAATCCTTGAACTCTTGTGTCTTGATGAATTGATCATTAGACAAAAAATGCTTACAAGCTAGTGCTCTCACATCTCCTATTTGATCATTGGCTACCTTCAAATAATCAAGACTCCTATTGAAAGGCATAGGAGGAATCAACATGCCTACCAATGTTTCAGTAGCTTCCATATCATTTGAGGTTTCTTCAATATCTACAATCTCCATTGGAGCTATCCCTTTATCTCAAGGAGCTACCGTATCCTCAACAATCTTTTGCATTTTGGTTCGTTGACTATTTACCTCTTCACTTCTTGACTCACTCCTTAGCCTAATATAAGGTTGTATTCTTACACCTGAAGGCCTTTCCACATCGGGAGGTCTTTTTTCAATAGGAACCATAAATTTATCTATATTTTGCAGGACCTTTGCAATCCTTACAATCAAATTCTTTTCTTAAAACAAAAACTAGGAAATTTGTCGTCCTTCTTCTTCTTCTCATTTTCTGCAGAGATGATTCTACTCCATTTCTCTCTTTTTTCTTCAACCTCTGCAAATGTTGCAGAATTCTTTATAACATTCTCAACAAAGTCTAGCTTATGTGAAAAAGCTGACTTTTTAACATTCAATCTTAATGTATTGATAAAGCCCTCTAGATCAAATTGCTCTCTAGTAGTGGCACAATTCAACTTGTAACTGTTGATCATTGGATATATCTGAGCCAGACCTTCTTTATTCATCACTTGAAAATCTAACCACTTTAGGGTAGTAGGAAAAAGGGAACCTTTCTTCTGACCCCTAAGATGAATTTTATCCCCTTCATTTTATTCCCAAACAATTTCCAAGTATGCTATTCTTTTGGGTACATATATAGGCAATAAGTGTGGCCTCATTGTGAAACCATACACTCTAATGTATGTTGAATACTTGTTCAAGAATCAATCCCCCCAATTATGTTTTACTCCAACTGCAGGAGTTTATTCTTCAGGTCTAAGGAAATCTCTTATTTCTGAGGGTATCCTATCTATGTGTTCACCCATGCATGCCATCAATTTCCTTACGAAAAATTCCTCAAAAATTATGAAATCTAAATCAGGACAATCTCAGTCCCACAGATAAGTCTAGCATTGTACTAGCAAGGGTCGTTCTTTTTCATCAAATAGTTGCACTTTTAATTTTTGACCCCATTGATTCTTACCAAAATATAAAAGCATGTAGCACACATGAGAATACCATTTGAATTCACACTTTTGACCATTCTTCAAAGCCACCATCTATTTATGCATTTCATCTACCATGTAGGAAGCAAAATCAAATTCTACATTCACAACAGGAATGAGCTTTCACCTGCATCCTCTCCCAAAACCTAACACAATGAGTAGTAAGTCTTGTTAAAGTAATCTTCAAAAGTCTTTATACTGAGAGGCTCTCTTTTGAAAACTTCCAATCCTTTGCCACCAGGAGTCATGAGTTTGTGTTTGGGGATTTTGACAGACCGATATGAAGCTCTATGCATTTCATATGATCTCTTAAATTTATCAATGTCAATGGTCATGTTTGTGGCTAGGTTGAGACCAAAGACTTCGACAATGTAGGGTTTAGTGAAAGAGACCGTAGTACTCCCATTAATTGCCAATACCCTTCTTGTGCTAGCATCATATCTACTTGCAATAAGTTGGACTAGTTCTACATCAACAAATATATTTGGGACCACAATTTTGCCCAGATCCAAATTCCATGCATTACACAGCGGAGACCTGGCATTACTCTTTCTATACCAATGTAGAAAGAAAGACCACCCCAGCACAAGGATGCGTGCATCTCTGACTTCTCCAAAATTAGATCCACAATTTTTTCATCTTTACTCTTTCCTGGAAGGGCTCATTTTGAGGAAGTGAATAAATCTTGCTCAAAACCTTTCTTCTCTAAAGTGCTCACCATTTTTTATAGAGTTTTACTACAAGCTATGGCTTACATGAAATAGAGTCAATTGAACAATTCACTCTACAATTTTTATATATGCAACCTCTATGACCAATTTCATAATAGAACTAACAAAATTTGCAAGCAAATGGATCAATGAACTAGCAGATTCACACTTACTTGTTGATCGTGAGTGAAAACCCTAGTTCTTCAACTATTGCCTCGAGTTGCTCAATTTCTACAAGAACTCTGGTTACCAATAACTCAATTGATGGCAAACAATTGATTTTATGCATTTACTTCACGATTCTAGCCAATTTTTAATCAAATCATCATTAATGTGATCGTGTGCCGGCATACAGGCTAAGACTAGTCATTCTCTGTGTTTGAATATGCACTATTGATCTCAATAATTTTGCAAGAGAATCAACGGTCTTGATTTGAAATTGTTGTTGTTGAATGACACTTCACACACTCTAGATGGCGCAAACCAATGAGAGTTAGCCATATCAATAAAAGACCTTCCATTGTGGACCCATATGATGGCTCATCGCAACATCGCAAGCCTAGGAGGGACCCACACTATCGCCTCAGTGCTAGCGTGTTGAGCGCTAGATTCAGTGTACCTAGACTGGATGGGGCCCATGTGACATGTGTCACTCTATTGCAGCATCGCGTAGCATATTCCTTAGTATTTCCCTACTACGCACCCATGCGATCCACTAATGAGTGAGCACGACATAGGGTTCAGTGGGTAAAGCTTTGGGCATGTTTATCTGAAAATCTACGGTCAGCGCAACTCTGATAGATTTGATGAATCTGGAGCTCACGATACTGTGGTAACCATCAATGTAAACTCAAGGACCTTAAACCCACACTTAAGACATATAAGACACTACGGATTAGTTGGTAACTAGGCTCAGAGGGCCGGTTTCAAACGGGAAACAAGACATAGGGTCATAACTTCAGCTCGGGGTGACTGTCAACAAGTCAACTCAAGAATAGAAAGCAAGTATACATGAGAAAGACTAAGGGTTTAGGGTTTAATCCAACTATCTGGATATGCTTAAAGGAAAGCATTTTCTCCAAGCACTTGTCTAACTGTAAATGGTCCCCTCCAAAGAGAATCAAATTTCTTACGAGCCCCTTTAGGCTCTCTTCTTTTATCCCACAACAATATAACATCTCCAACTGTAAACTTCCTCTACAAACTTCCACTTTCAAAAAAGCACCTCAATTTGAGGTCGTATGAGAAAGTTATGAGTCTTTGAAGTTCCAAAAATAGGAACTATGCAATGTCACCTGTGAGAAACTGTGATTTTTGGAAAATCCATGTGCCTGAACCAAAAGTTGTTTGTACTAGTGTAGAGAGCATGAAAAATTAGCCCAAATAAAAAAATCTACCTAGGAATTGGAGCCAGAATGACCCAGAATGGGGCATCAGAAGTTTTCCTTCAAAACCAAGATTGCCAACGGAAGGGGGTCTATGAGCAAAGGTTAATTTCTGCCAAATTTAGTGGAACTATCGCCAAGTTTATTAGTTTGCCAGATATAGGGAACTACCAGGTGGTTTCTAACTATAGCTAGAAATAGGATGTCTCCAACTAAGTTTAGTTATGGCCAATATAGCCAAACACTACCAAATGTGACTATAAGTCAAATTTGGCATAGAGGCCAAAATGTCTCGTATAGAGGCTGAGGTGCTAGAATACTCAAGGGCCGAATGAAGAGTTTGAAGGCCGAATAAAATGTTTTTGAATAGGTAGTAAGGGGTCTTAAGGGTGAAATTCAAAGGGGGGTCGGGGGCCAAGGCCACACCCGATCCCCTTGAAAGGGTGCGCAACCTTTTAAAGGTTCGTGTGGCTTGTGTAAACGACACCGAAGCTCATAAAAGGGCTGTGGTCCTTTAATAAAACAATGCTTAAAGCATTTGTTTATAGTGCTAAGCACTAGCTCTATACGTACTTAAAATTTTTTTTTTGAAATTTTACAATAAAATATGCCTCGAACTGCGTGCTAGGGGGCCAAGATGGCCTTTCAACAATTTGTTTTTGCCTTTCTGATTCTCAACACCAAAATTGGCCAAATTATACATGAAAATCCATTTGTGAAGCCTCTTAGACGCAATGGAAAGGTCTATTTGGCCTAAAAAAGCTTCGAACAAAAACTAAGTTCCAGATCCAAGCTTAAAATCCCTGTTCTACAACTATGTCAAATGATTTCTGATTTCAGTGAAACAGAAGCTAGATCTAACTTTTTTGAGCCTCTTAGACACATTGGAATAGCTAGAAATACCACAAGTATAACCAAAAATGTCGTAATCACCCAGATCTCATAAAACACTTATGTGAAACCCAGAGGTTAAAATGTTTCCGTTAAACTTTTTTGATTCTCTAGATCATCTGAAGATGCAAGAGGAGAGCATATTGGGTTTTTGGGAAAACCTACAACAAAGCTTATTATCCCCCCCAAATCTCTCAAATATGAAAACTATAATCTATTCTTGTGTATAGAAAAGCTCTGATACCATGTTAGAATATGAAAAGATTAATAACCCAGAAAACTAGTGTAAATGAATAGATATTAAATCATGAAAGCAAATGACACAAGATCAAAATAACAACACGGAGTTGGTCTCCATGAGAGTAATGTAAATGCTCCAGAAGAAAAATAGCATTATGAGGAAACAACTAACGTTGATCTAACTTTTAAACTTGAATCACTAAAAAGTGACATATATGTTTTGAATTTTGAAATGATGTAAACTAATAAAATATTTATTTTTTAGTATATTTTATGTTTGTATTTTTTGAAAAAATTTAAAAAATTATTTGAATATAGTTTTTAATAAATTGACACTATAATTTAGTTGCTGATAAAATACTAAAAAATGAATTTACATGAGACGTCAATCTTTATATAGTATTTTTTTTTTCTTCAATTTTTTTGTGTGTATTTATAACTTGAAACTTTAGTGCATGGATATATATTTTTTTCCAATTTTTATAAATATATATTTTTAAATAAATAATAAAATGTGCGTGTATTAAAACGTAGTTGTTTCCATTCGACGTCAACTTTCATATTAACTATTTATCTAAAATAGAAAAAAATTATACCATCTTGATATAGATTCTTTTATCTAGTGCATCATATTTTTTTCAATTTTTAAAAATAAGTTTTACTATTTTTCCTTGACATGGTAATCGACCAAATGTTTTGTGCTAATAACCTACTTTTAGTAAAAATAGAAAGGAAAATATAAATAATAATTAAACTATTAATATATATATATATTTGAAAACTAAACTTATAGATCTACAAAAGGGTATTTTTATATTTAAAAAAAATGTTATTTACACGAGTAGAAGTTGTTGAAATATCAAGTTTTTCAAATAATTTAATTTTTTTTGGTAAATTGGCCTCATAGTGGTGCTACATATGCATTTAGCCAACAATTTTAGTTGGAAAAGTTGTGGACATATCTAACTTAGCTAGAATGAATCTTACAAGATCATATGTTTGACCAAAATTTATTTTTAGTTAGAAATACTAAAATTCACTTGTGCTGATAAGTTGGCTGAAAGTGTGACATAGCTTTGTGCTTTTAAGCTAGGTAACATGTTTATATAGAAAAGGGAGAGGGTGAGGTGACAAAACCAACCAATAGGAAGTAGCCATCTATCAGTGTAAATATAGCAAAGTATCTTCCCAAGATAGATAATGGGTGCTCCCTTGTAGGATGGTGACACCTCATAACCCACTCACTTAATTAAACATGCTTTATGAACCTAAGAAAGATTAATAAAAGGTGTAGGAAAAACCTAGGAATATAGGAAAATAAATAACCTAACTAGGAAATAAAAACCTACAATAATAGTTAATAGGCAATGCCTTGTAAATGTGACAATAATCCTTCAAAATTTGGGAACAATCCTTCAATGGCAGATTTGTCACAAGAACAATGTATTGTCTACTTTGTATCAGTTGGTAGAATGTTTTTGATATAAAAGTAGTGGATATAGTTAATATTGTCATTTCTTTTGAAACAATGGGTAGTTAGGTCTTCCAATGCTACATAGCTATCAAATCTGTAGTTGCATTTAGGCCAAAATGCATAAAAAAATTGAAAAGTGTATTTTCTTATTTTAGGGTTCCAGGACATGCAAGAAACAATAAACAATATTTATTGAATCTTTGCACAAAAAATCAATTCATTTTCTTTGGTTTCAACAGGCAAAAATATACTTTAAAAACGTTATCCTTGAAGCTGACCTCTCTTGTTTTAATGAAAAATGTTTAATATATGTTAACAAAGAAAAACACTCCATTGATAAAAAATAATTTACCTAAAGCATATAATAACACAAGCGCTACAATAAAATACATTGTATTTTGTGATAAAATGTAAAAGGTTGTAATAAAGTCTTGTGATGATTTTTAAACTTAATATAAGTTGTTATTCAAGAGATAGCAATCAGTTAGCTCAAATGTTGGTTGCAACAAGCTGTTTAGTCGGATCAAGGTTCTTTTATTATTTAATTTTCCAATATATGTTGACTGGCATGTGTGAAGCATGTTGTCCTTCATGTCCATTCACTTTGCCATGTATTTTTTTGGGACATGGATACTGCAAATTCATTTCATTGTAGCTGCTCTTGCATTGTATGAAAAGGTGCACCAAATTTAGATGCATTTATATAGATATTCTTTGTTCTGAAGATAGTTAGCCTTTTTTTTTGTGATTTGTTGAATAGATATGTTGTGTGATGGAGATTGTAAATTAACTTGGAATGAAGAGTTGATGACATTTTTTTCCCACCCTTTATCGAACCTAGTAGCTCCATCAACAAGGCATTGGAAACTTGTTTTTTTAGTTTGAGCAAACAATGCACCTATACTACCTGTTGCATATTCATTTTTGCTTGTGAGCAATTGCCTCATGGTGGTGCTTGGTATGAACTTTTAGTGTTGGTAAAGACATGACATGGTCTCCATGGTGGATGAGTTCTAAGTCATTTAATATTGTTCAAAAATCAAAGCTATGAAACATAAATCTTGTCTTTCAATCACTAATTAAATTAGCTCATCAAGTTGACCCACTATTCTTGAATGCACGTGTCAAGTGCAATTTTACTATCTTTCCATTTCCCAAATATGCTACATTGACAAGTACCAGATAACTAATGAAGGTGCAAACCAAGTGGCAAATGACGACTGTCATTACACAATCAACGTATGAAATGCATTCTTATGAAACCAATGCAAGTCCAATGTATTGAATTTATTTAGTTGTTGAAATGACAATAATTTATCTATTGATAAATTCATTTGCATCTTGATGCATTGTCGTAGGTTGCTATGTTTTAGTTTATGTCTAGATGAAATTAGATACTCAATTATTTTTTGAATTATTTTTGGATTATGTTTTTGTTAATTGATGGCCAATGTATTTGTTTGCAAGTTTCCTCTAAAAAAAGAATAATGATATTTAACAAAAGTTAAATGCATGGATGAAACACCCTCAATATTGATGCAAGTAAAATATGTGCCGCCTTTCGTCAAATTGCTATCATCTAATAATGATTGTTCTAAAATTAAAAAAAACTTGTTTAACAACAACCTGTTAATTTATTTTCATTATAATAGTTGATTTAGACCCTTCTTATCTTCACAACTGATGTTTTTTTACAGCTAACCTTGTTTAGCTTGAGCATGGTAACTTATGCATTGCTATATATGTTTCTAGCAATCTAAAGCCTGACTTGAGAAGTGATTTATAAATGATGGAAAGATGCTCTTGTAGCTATGATTGATGATTTGTTGTAGCTTCATAGACACAAGTGCATGTTTTCCTTTAATCTTTACACTGAACATAAAAACAAATTAATAGGGTGTTGCTAAGCAATTAGTTTTATTTTGCAACAAGCATCATTAAATGATAGCAATTTGAATAGGCTTGCTCTTAATTTAAGTTGCATCAATATTGAGGGTGTCTCTTTGACACAAGGTTCATTGAAAAAGGGTGATTTGCATTGAACCAGAGTAATATCTGTTATGCCCTTACTTCCATAGCATATATGGTTATGAATAGTCGGCTTGTGGCTATCTTAACTATCATTAGTATATTGTTATTTAGTTGTTTAGGTCGGCCTAAGGCTTATATAGGGCTATCTAAGTTGGCCTGGGTGATATCCTAGGCATAAATAGGTATATATAGGAGGTAGTGAATCTTATTGGATCATCATATTGAGTATTGTGTTCTTATTTAAGACTATTGGAGGTATCCCCCTCGAAGTGGATTAGGAGGTTGCCCCCTCGAAGTGGTATATTATTATCAAGTATTTGCAGCATATTTACTATAATATCTAGATATTGTGCAAGTTGTTTCATTACAAGTGGTATCAGAGCATGATCTTGGCACCGTAGAGGCAAGGTTTTTTCTCAATATTGGAGGCGATTTTGAGAAGAGCATATCTTTCAGATTTTGGCAATTTTTTTTTCTAATTTTTAAAGGGTTTTTGGAGACCATATTAAAGAAGCTATAGTCCATATTTCAAAGGAATTGGAGCAGAATTGAGTGAATTATTGTAGAATTAGGGTTTCTACACAATTTATTTGGAATCTACATATCTCTTACATCCTTCTGAATTGGAGCCTGATTTTTATTGGGTTTTTGAAGACATACTAGAGGAGCCTACAGTTAAAAATTTGAAGAAATTGGAGCAGAAATAAGTGAGTTATTGCAAAATTAGGGTTTCCACAAAATTCACTCTCAAGGCTGCAAATCTGCTTATTTCTTGGAGATTTTTCTAGGTGAGGTATTTTGGCCCTAGTAAGTTATAGTAAAAATTTTAGAGAATTTAAGTTTTCATTTGTGTGATTTATTTCAAAATTTTTGGTTCCGATCATGACGGGGCCTGCAACAAAGGGCAAAAAGAATGTTGTCACACTGCGAAAGACTCCTGATAAGGATGGGGTAACAATAGAGGATAACAATAGAAGGTAACGAAGCTGAGGACATCAAGTACAGTTCCAAGTTACCTCATTATAAGGAATTATTTTCTAGTTGAAGTTACCACATGGGATGATGAAGATTATATGAAGAAACTACCACAATTGTTTAGTGTTGAGGACAACGCTTTTGTAAAGGTGGGGGGCATGTTATACCCTTACTTCCATAGCATATACAGTTATGAATAGTCATCTTGTGGCTATCTTAACTCTTAATCAAGTCATATTATCATTAGTATATTATTATTTAGTTGTTTAGGTTGGCCTAAGTCTTATACAGGGCTATCTAAGTTGGCCTGGGTGATATCCTAGGCATAAATAGGTATATATAGGAGGTAGTGAGTCTTATTGGATCATCATATTGAGTATTGTGTTCTTATTGAAGACGATTGGAGGTATCCCCCTCGAAGTGGATTAGGAGGTTGCCCCCTCGAAGTGACATATTATTATCAAGTATTTACAACATATTTACTATTATATTCAGATATTGTGCAAGTTGTTTCATTACAATATCCTAATGAATGCAATTTCTATTGTGGAATAATCAACAAATCCTTTGAATAGGTACAATGATACTTTGCTACCTAGTTCTTTATTCAAAAAAACTGTATGGTCTTCTAGCAAGCAAATTAATTTGTAGTGTATGGCATATGGTACAATCCTAAACATGGTAGTCAATGTAAAAACCTTGATTTGTTTAGGTACACTTAGTTTTGTGGCATATGCGGGGTTGCTATTTTGGGGAAAAGATTGTGTCTAATCCTGTAGCTATGTTTTTTGAATTTCATGGGTTTATTTTCATAGTAGAAACATGAATGCAATTTCATAATTAAACTCCATCTTAATCTAAGCTATTTAATACCAGGAAATATAATTGTGCCCAAGGCAATGTTTTGCTAATAGAAAACATACATAAGCAAGAGTGTATAATCATAGAAGAGTATAATACAACAAAAAAGTATTACCACAAAAAGGAGAAATGATCTATAATGCAAGAAACAATACTGGCAATGAGGCATAGTGATAACTACACAGAAATCAAACATACGAAACAAGAATTTTATCTTTCAATTATTGATTAAAGGCTCCAATTTAACATAGGAAATTCAATCACTAAAATTTGAAATGTGTAAGGTTATATCATGCAATTGCAATCATGTTACGAGGGAAGCTTGCAAGGCAATTTCTAGATTAATAACTTTGTTTCAAGAATTAATGATGCGAATCAAATGCACACAATTGTTGCTATGCATTATGGGCTAAAAAATTTTGAGATCGAAAATGTGGATGAATTTTTCTTGACTAACACTATTAGTGATTTTAAAAATGAACCAAGTTTTAGCAAAAGGGGTAGAACAAAAAATGAGCACATGGAACAAATTTTTTCGGTTGAGACACTTGAACAAGGTAGCTCTAAAGTGCAAAATTGGGATTGAGAGCTAAGTCACACGAAAGATGTATTTGTAAATTAGCAAGTTCTACCTGATTTGTGTCTCTTGTATTTTTTTAATAGATGGCAATGCATTTTAATTCAATGTCAAGTTCTGATAGACACTTGGCAGAAGCAAATATACTCAAGGCTGAGAGATGAGGAATTACCATAATGGGATGTGCGCAAGTCAAACCACTTGAGAGAAGCAATTACATGTAGCATCCACAATAGCTAGATTACACAGTAGCAAGCGATGAACAACCACCTCTGAAATACTATTGGGAAAAGCAATATCAAAAAAGGCATGTGAAAAATAATCTAGAATGAGGCACAATTATGCCATACACTACAAAAGTATAGGAAAGTATATTTCTACATATAAGGTTTTTACATTGACTACCATGTTTAGGAAAAGTGCTTTCCAAAATAATGGTCTTCTTGATTGTATCCCTACTACACTAAAAACTGTCACCACCACCATATCGTTGTTTTTCCAACAAGAAAACCTGCTTAATGCATTGATTCTGTGTTTAATTGCTCGAAATGCATAATTTAATACATTTCTTGTGTATAGTTTGCATTCTATTTTCCTCTATATTTTTTCCAATACTATTATGTTAAGAAAACATTCTGTTACACATAACTACATGCCATTGGCATCTCTGAACTTCACCTCAATGTGTTTCTCCTGCATTTCTTCACATCCACATAAATTAATTATGTTGGTTGCTTCGAATGAACTTACCAAATAACACATAGCTCATAGACACGCTCTTCTCAAACACACATGTGAACTTCTTTCTTAATTGTTTTTCCATTATTCTAACATGCTAAACAAATAACCAAACTTAATTAAATTAATGACAAAACTTTTGTTTTACCTTTTGAACCTCATTATTTCTAATGTAATTTTTCTAAGCTCAACATTATGTTTTGGCAATGGAATATATACATAAGTAAAACCACAAAAGCATAGAGTAGTATAAAACACCATAAGAGTATAAGCACCAAAATCCGTAAACACAAATGTTGTCTCTCAATTACTATTTAAAGGTCCTAATTCAACATAGGAGATCAAAGATGCATTTTTGAAATCCATTGATGTGTAATTCTTATGTCCATTTGGTGCCTACAAGATGCATATAAATCTGGGTGTGAGCATGCCATGTGTAAACAATTAGCCTATAGACAAGGAGAAGGTATTTTTTAGATAAATTACTAGGTAATGGAGCATCGTTGCACATGTCCATAGGAAGTGGTGACTATTTTTAGTGTAAATTGCATTGATGGCAACATTGTTTTGGTTCAATGTGAACTACCCCTTTGCAAAAAAATCCTATAACATGAAGATGATTGCTGGCTTGTCCTCAAAGTACTGTTCATAGGTGATAGTTTGTAATCCTAGAAATAATTGTTCAATAACATACTTGTCACAAGAACAATGTATTGTCTACTTGTTTTTAGTTGCTAGAATGGTCTTGATATAAATGCATTAGACATAGTTCACATTTTCATTATATTTTATACAATGAGTAGTCTAATTTTCCAATGCTTCGTGGCTATCAAATTTGTAGTTACAATTAGGACATAATGCATGAAAAGGTTTGGAAAATGCATTTTCTATTTTCAAGGTTGCATGGACATGCAACAAACAAGAAACAATATTTATTGAATGTTTACACAAGAAATCAATTCATTTTATATGGTTTTCACAGACAAAAATATGCTTAAAGAACAACATCAATGGAGATGGGTACTCTTGTTGCAATGAAAATCTCTTAATGTCTGTTTACAAAGCACAATACTTCATTGTTTAAAATCAATTTATTCAAAGCATATAAAAACCCAAGCACTATGAAAAAAACTTGTATTTTGTGATGGGATGTAAAATGCTGCAATAAAGCCTTGTGATGACTTTAAAATTGAAAATAAGTTGTAATTCAAGAGCTAGTGGCCAATTACCACAAATGTTGATTGTAACAAGTTAGTAAGTCAGCCAAGGGTTCTTTTATTGTTTCCAATGTGTGTTGACTAACATGTGCAAACCACATGGTCCTTTGCATCATTTCACTTTACAATGTTTTTAAATCAAACTGCTAGAAATTAATTTCACTGCACTTGCTCTTCCATTGTAAAAAAATATGTTTCAAACTCGAATGCATTTGTATCTATTTTTTGTTGTGAAGGAAGTTAGTATTTTTGCTCCATTTATTGAACAAATAAATTATACAATAGAAGCTGTAAATTAACTTCAAATGAATAATTGATGATATATATTTACCTGTGCTTTGTCAATCTCAGAACCTCCATCTTTTACATCAACAAGGTATTTGAAAGTTGTTTTTTATTACCAACAACCAATGCACCTATAGTTCTTGTGGCATAGTCATTTGTACTTGTGAGAAATTGCCTGGTGGTGGTGCTTGGTATGAATTTATAGTCTTCACAAAGTCACACAATGATCTCGACGATGGATGAGCTTCTCAAAATGAGTATGCAATCACAGTCGCCACAATTATAGTCAATTTTGGGTGCGATCTAAAATCTTGGAATGCATATTGCTATCCCTGGAACTATTTTGTCTTCATTTTGTTAGGCAAGATCATCGGTTATATTTAGACTGATTATCATTTTAGCTTTTGTATCTATTATATCTAAACGTAGCACCTCACGGGTTTTTTTGGTTTTATCCAATGCAATCTTGTACATTACAGTGACATCTCCCTCAAAAATATTTCCAACCCTACAAGCATTCAGGTCTTCAATTGCTATTGTATTTAGATTTCTTAACTCATCCTACATGAATTAAAATAGAATAAGTTAGAACCTTGAAATATGATTTAGTATGCTTCAGTATTCTATTGCCTTTTGAGCCCAATAACTACACGTAGTTCAAATGCAGCAGAAGGCCATTCAACACAAACCCACAAAATAGAGACACATAGTGTTACTTCTCTCTCTAGTTAAATTTCAAACTGAACCTTCCTCTTAGCTTTCCTTAACAAATGCGATTAAGCTAAAGCCTATCGCATTTGGCCATATGCAATGAACAGATCTGCAACCTAATCACTTGTCATTTCCCACGGTGCTCTTGGCCTATGTGAACTTGTATCTTCATTGAAAACTATTTCAAACATTTGGAGTGTAGCCATCATAAATGTACAATATATATATATACAATAGATTTTATACTTTTACAGACAGATATAGTACCATACATCTGGATATCACTGACTAATTTTTCAATCTTGATCTGTTACACTCTAAAATTAGTGCCAAAGTACTACACACCAATCACATGACTATGGAATTTTATGATTTCTATTGTGCACTGGTTATAGTCATAGGTTTATGTTTATTCACTGGCATTTCGCACATTACTTGGTGTTGGTGCCCATTTTGACCTGGAGGTTATTTTTGCATGTTAGAGGGTTTTCTTCATTCAAACCCTAGGTTTTTCTTCCATCGCTGAGACTTTGCCTATCGGTGGGGGAGCTTATTGTCTTTCCGACGGTGTTGGTCATGCCGATGGGGGTAAGTCAAGTGTTCATCGGTGAAAGTTCTTTTTGAGTGCTCTGATTGTGTCTTCGAACCACTGCATTGAACCACCTGCTTGAACCCTTTTCTCATGGTTCAATGGTTCGTGGGTTTGGTTCCATATTTTCCGTTAGTAAGTCCTTTTCTCATCTATATAATCCAATCGGTATGGTTGAACCACCGCATTGAACCACCGCATTGAACCCTTTTCTTCAAGGTTCAACGGTTCAAGGTTCAATGGTTCAAGGCTTTGTGATTTTGGTCTAGCCGACGGGAGCATAGTGACTTTGTGCATCGGTTGGACTATATGTTTGGTCTCGCTGATGAAGTGTTCATCGGCGTAGTGGTTGTCATCGGCGAGGGGATTTTGGGTTATCCCGATGGCTTTGGTCATACCGACAGATGAGGAATGTGGAGACTTCATCGGTGAGAGTTTGGTCCATCGGTTGGGGAGCTTTGGGTTTGGCCGATAGTGTTGATCTCGCCGATGGAGGGATTTGGAACGAACATCGGTGTAACAGACTTCATCGGTAGGCTTCATTTCTGTTTGGCCGATATGGATGGTCTGGCCGACGAGAGCTTGGAAGGTGTGTGTGGTCATCGGCATATGTCTGGCCGACAAAGGGGCAAAGTCTAGCTTGTTGATGTATTGGTGTGACTCGACATATCGGCGAGGAAGCTTTTGGGTTGGTCGATGGTGGGAGTTTGGCCGATGGGCTTTTGGTAAAGGGTCGTGTGTCGAGCGCGGCAAACCGCTCGACACCTATTATGCGTGTGGCCGTGTTTATAAAGTGATAAGGTGGTCTCCATGGCATACATGTGGGATTATTTTCCTGCTTAATTTGAACTTTGAGCGTAATGTGTTTTGGCGGGAAACTTCTGTTCGAAAGTTGCAACAGTTTTCTCGGTGGCTGCGGGTGGTTGAGCCATCAATGGCAACTATGCTGAGGCGTGGACAAGTTGTTGAATAGTCATGTCCCTGATTTTTGGCATGAGGACTTCCAGATGGCGGCGCAGGGATCGAGGCTACCCTTGTCTACTCTCTTGTCTGTTGCAGCAATAACTTCTGAGCGCCATTCCTTCTGAGGACTGTATCTGGCAATTTTTTGTAAAAATCATGTAATTAATTGTTGTGAGGTACACTTTCTGGCTGATATAGGCAGACTGTGTTACCATTTTTTGTTGTTGTTGAAAGTTGAACATTTGGCTCTGTAATGCAATACAGCTGATTTGGTTGCTCTATGCAGCAAAACTTGTGAGTTTATGTATCTCCTGTAGTATGTTTTTTGCATGAATCTACTGATTTCCTGGTTAATCTTATATGAATAATGCTATGTTTGCATGTGTTGTGCTAATTCTGTCTCCAATGTTGCATGTATCTTTCTTCTGAGTCTAGGTATTCAAGGAATGTCTAAGATTCTAGAACATAGAATTCCTATGTTGAATGTTTAATCTCTTAACTTCTGCTCAAGGGGTAGATTAAATTGTTCTTAGATTGAATATTGGGAAGGATATACTGCAATAGGGATGCCATAAGTATAGATAGCTTAACACTTTGTATTGGGAGATATCTGTAAGGCAGGTATCACATGTATCCTCCTGAAATCCAGTTTTAGTTGTTCATGCTGATCATTCATAGGTGTATGTCTACTGACTCCAGGCCCTGGATAGGCACCAATCTTGCTTTGTGTTAGTGTTATATACCATGTCCAGCTTTGCATCCAAATATAAAATCAAAATCAAAACTCCAAAACAACCATTAGGATAGTAGAATTAGTTTTAGGATCCAAGTCCTCTGTCTACAACTGCAAATAGGCCCAAAGCCAGCCCTTTTGCTCTTATCTTACAGCTTTGGTCTACTTACAGGAGGACTTATCTGCTTTCTATCAGCATCCCAGCCTTTGTATGCATATCCTCATGGATGTTGAGTAGGGAATACCCCCCTAGGTTTTGCAGAGCCTGAAGAAGAAGAGGAGATAAAATATAGAGTCTATCTCCTACACTATTGGCCCCTAGCTCAGAGATCCTGTTGATCATTGATGGCTACTTTGTAGGGAAATCTGGGAGTAAGCATCTAGTTTGGGAAAAAACCAATAGATATTGGTGACTCCGCTGGGGAGTTTGTGAAAGAATCCTAATTTACAAAAGAAAACAGTTCCTAGTAATAGGTGGCGACTCCGAAGTAATCTCCCAACCGGTCAAAGTAAAATTTATATGCAGGGGAGAAGATCCCAACAGAATCCTTTATTTGAAGAGTTACCAGTAACAAGAAGAATGATGTATAGAAGAAAGGGAGCTGTCTCAGTCAGTCATGAGGGTTCCCCCAGGAAAAATGATGATATGCAGGATAACCCTAGGCCATCAGGACAACATGTGCCTTACTTTTCAAATGCAGAAGCTGATATTCAGGGTGCATATGAGAGGCAACAGGGTGGTAGCGTGAGAATGAGGTTAGAGGTGTTCCAAGAACGCCCATTTCTAGACCCTAGTGAAAGGTTTGAAGAGGTAGAGTCTCTGAGGGATGATGAAGATGATGACCAGAACGGTATGAGGCCATCTACCTCTATGCCTAAAGAAGAACAGTTAGCTAAAGAAATTAAAAATCTGAGAGCGGAACTAGAATATCTACAAGCCATGAAAATCAGAGATGACATGAGGCAGAAAGTGCAAGCTTTAAGGACTGCCCAAAATGATTCAATTCCTACCCTGGAGAATGCAGATGTGCAGAGACATCAGCAAAGAAATGAAGTGCAACATCAGCATAATGATGAAAGACAAAATGTGAATGATGCTAGGATACCACTGAACAATGTAAGAAACCAGAATGCAAACAGAAACATCAATGCTAATCAGTTTGACAGATAGCCCATGCAGCTAGATAGATTTAGACAGCTGGTATTTGATGGTATTCTTGGGTATCCTAACCCCATTGACAAGCATCTAAGGCTGCAAGTAACTAAATTTTCAGGAAACAACACAGTGTCAGGAGAAGATCATCTAAAGGCTTTTCAAAATGTCATGGATAACTTTGAGGTTGAACATGAGGATGTTTTCATGAAGTCATTCATGCAATCTTTAGTAGATGAGGCAAGAGAATGGTACAGGAATTTGCCTGACCAGAGTATTTCATCATGGGATGATTTTAAAAGGGTGTTCAAGGAGCAATATGGTGAAAAAACTGACCCTAGCTTTTTTGTAAATGAGTTTACCAGTATCACTAAAGGGTCAAATGAGCAGGTTGCAGATTTTAATGCAAGATTTACTAAAGTGTTAAACAAACTGCCATATCACATGAAGCCAAATGAACCAATGTGCATAATATTGTATATCAATGCCTTTGATGCAAAAACTGCATATGGATTAAGAGATAAAGGTCCTGCTACTATCAGGGATGCTTTCAGAATTGCAGTGAATATTGAGAACAACAGGAAGGCATCAACCAAGACAAACAGAAGGGATGATGTGAAAATTTTGCAGAATCCAAACAAGCCTCAGAACACTCAAGGTAATACATCTGCCCTTGAAGATAAGATAGACAAATTGGCAAATGTTGTTAAGGACCTAAGCTATAGACTAGCTAGAAGTGAAAAAGGGATAGGTCCTGATAGGCAAGTTTACCAAAGACAAGAAAAGAGACCATCATTGCATGATATGCCTTATAATACCAATTGGCATAATGGTAAGCCTATATTTCCACATAACAACACAAATCAAAGAGCTCAACATGTCAAAGAAACTCCTGATCCTCTAAAGAAAGCTATAAATATTGTTGATGATACTCCATGGTGTATAATTTGTCAGATGCCACATTCATAGTCATAGTGTATGATTGCTCAGTCCTTGTATGATAATGCTGCATCTTGTAATGAATGCAATGAGCCACATTATGTGCAAGATGATGATGTTAATATGATGTCCATAAGCAGTGGATACCCTCTTTATGATGCTGATGAGAGTACAGATGATGGAATTCGGGCCTGTCAACAGGATTCTTATGATGAAGATAATGGAGATAGCTATGTATATGCTCAGAGCTCACACAATTTTCTGAGTAACTTACAACGACCTTCTGATGAGGAAATTAGGGCCCTCACAGCTGCAGCAGTGGCCCAAGTCAAGAGTAACTACAATCTCAGAGGTAAAACTCAGATAAGTAGCCCACATTAGCTAGAAGGTGTTTCTGCAGATCAGCCAGTGCATGGTCATAAGGGGATTGAACCACAAAAAAGGCAGTGGGGTAATAATAAACAGAATTTTAGACATAGAACAGGTCATGAATCTCAAGGACCAGAAAATAGAATCCCCCAGGCTGAAGATCAAAGTAAAGGTTCCCAAGACAAGAATGATGATCAGGGAACTATGAAAGTAAAAGCTAAATCAGTTCAGGATAAAAATAAGATTGTGGAGCAAGCTACAACTGTTATACAAAATTATGCTCCATTTGATATAGCTCAAGTCCTCTCCCAGGTAAAAGTCTCTATCCCACTTATGGAACTGATGAAGGTTGAAGAGATCAAGAATATGACAGTATCCCTAATTTCAGGAGTATCTTCTCAAGCTAAACAAAATGTTCAGATCCAGGGTGAGAAGCATGTCATGTGTAATGAAGAAGATGAGGCTCCTGAGGTTTATTTAGGAGTGACTATGACAAAGTACCCTTCACAAGTAGAACCATTTTATGTATCCCTGGTTATAAATGGAAAAATAATCAGAAATTGTATGCTTGACTCTGGAGCATCTACAAATGTCATGCCTTTAGCCATCATGCAACAAGCTGGATTGAAAATTGACAGGGCATGTGGAAAATGTTATGCTATGGATGCCAGAGAGGTACTAGTTATTGGAATCATGAAGGATGTAGATTTCAAACTGGCAGCATTTCCTGAAAAAATATATAAAATGAATATAACAGTGGTTGACATCAAGCCACAGTATGGTATGTTGTTGTCAAGAAGATGGGTAGCACTAATTGGTCGAAGTATGCAGCTGGACCTGTCATATGCCATGATTCCAATGAATGGCATGGATGTTAAGCTAATCAGAGAACAAAGATCATCAGAGACAGTGGAAGACCAAGAAGCAGAGGAATAGATATGCTTTGTAAACACTGACTGTGATAACTTCAAGGTTGTCTCAGATGATAGAGAAGATAAAGAGGAAAATGTCTGCATTAAAGAGCTGGACCAGCAAGGTTTATGGACCATGTATTTTGATGGAGCTTGTGCGAAAGAAGGCTTTGGAGCTGGAGTTGTTTTCCTGTCTCCAAATGGTAAGCTCCTCAAATTCTCTTTCTTGCTGAGGTTTGTTTGCACAAACAACATTGCAGAATATGAGGCTTTACTCTTAGGCTTAAATATAGCTCTCAAACATGGAATCAAAATGCTAAGAGTATTTGGGGATTCTGAGTTGATTGTATCCCAAATTAGAGATAGGTATGCTTCAAAAAACAAAAGATTGAAACAATACAAGCATGCTATTTGGGATACCATTGAACTATTTGATGCATTTTCAATAGGCTGGGTAGAGAGATCAAAGAATGTTATGGCTGATTTCTTAGCTAATGTTGCAATAAGGCCAGATGACATCACTCTATCAGATGTTACAAATGTAGAAGTTAAAATCAGGCCTGTAGTACCAGAAAACATATGCAGTTGGCAAGTGTTTAATGATGATAGGGACTTGTTAAAATTTTTGCACTGCATAGATGAATATGAGAATCAAGAAATTGATTTCCAAGCTTTTGTAGAGACTATAGATGGAAAAGAAACTCTTATGGGGAAAGAAATAATTCAATTGAAGACTAATAAAATCCCTAGAGGGTTAGTAGCTTTGGAAAGAGCTTTTGACTGTAGAGACCAATTGGTCACAAAGACATCCCCCACAAACAAGGAAGATTTAGAAGAGATAAATTTGGGGACATCTTAGGCCCCCCAAGAAGGTATACATTGGTAAGCAGCTCAAACCACACATCAGGAGTATGCTGATTGCATTACTGAAAAGGTATAAACATGTTTTTGCTTGGTCATATGAGGACCTAAAAGCCTATAGGGAAGATCTATTCCAGCATGAGATCCCACTGAAGCCTGGAGCTAAGCCATTTAGACAAAGGCAAAGACCTATTAATCCTACCTTAGCTCCAAAGATGCAAGAAGAACTGAAAAAGCTTAGGGAAGCTGGAATAATTGTGCCAATCAGACATTCAACTTGGGTGTCTAATCTTGTCCCAGTAAGAAAAAAGAATGGTGATATTAGGCTTTGTGTTGACTTTAGGAACTTGAATGTATCCTCTTTAAAGGATAATTATCCATTGCCTAATATGGAAGCTATGTTGCAAAAAGTGACTAGTTGTGAACTCTTGTCCATGATGGATGGATTTTCAGGTTACAATCAGGTGAAGGTAAAGGAATCAGAACAGTATAAGACTGCCTTCACCACTCCATGGGGAACTTATGTATATGTTAGAATGCCATTTGGGCTAACAAAAGTAGGTGCTACATTTCAAAGAGCAATAGATGTTGCTTTTGCAGGGTTGATTGACTCAATCCTGGCTGTGTATCAGGATGATCTGACTGCATTTTCAAAGAAAGAAGAGCAGCATTGTTTGCATCTAGAGTAGATTTTCATAAGAGCACTGGAGTATGGCATTTCTTTAAATCCAAAGAAGTGTGCTTTTGGGGTAGTTGAAGGAAAGCTCCTGGGGCACATTGTCTCCAAGGATGGAATAAGGATAGATCCTGAGAGAGTGGCTGCTATTGACAGAATTCAAATGCCAAAAACTATAAAAGGAGTTCAGTCCTTCTTTGGATAGATAAATTTTGTTAGGAGATTTGTTCCCAACTTTGCAGAAACCACAAGGAACATTTCCAAGATGATGAAGAAGGATGCAACTGTCAACTGGGAAAGTGAAGCAATTAAATCATTTCAGAGTATCAAAGAGGTAATCAAGATGGCCCCTGTTCTTAAATCTCCTAATTTTTCTAGGCCATTCCAATTATTTTCATTTGCTTCCTTTCACACTGTTGCTGCATGTTTGCTACAGAAAAATGAGGATGGTTTTGAACAACCCATAGCTTTCTTCAGTATGTCCTTGCAGGCTTCTGAGTTGAAATATGATATCATGGAAAAACAGGCATATGCACTAGTCAGAGCCATCAAAAGTTTCAGACCATACCTGACAGGATCACATATAATTGCATATGTACCCCATGCAGCAGTCAAAGACATATTCACTCAACAGGAGGTGACTGGAAGAAGGTGCAGATGGATAAACAAATTGCAGGAGTTCAACATAGAGATACAAATTACCGAGTTGGTAAGAGGACAAGGATTAGCCAAGATGATGGCACAGTCAAAATTGGAAGCATGCCAAGCAATGCAATCCAAAATGAGAATGTAAATGTATCAAGATCTGAACGGTACAAGGATATTATATACTACTTGCAAAATCTGAATTGTCCTTCCCATTTCAGTGACAGTCAAAAGAGGACTTTAAAGTTACATGCAATCAGGTATGTTATTGTTCAAGGTGAGCTATACTGGAAAAACCCTGATGGTGTGCTGCTGAGGTGTGTGGATGAAGATATGGCTAACAATGTTTTGATTGACATGCATAAAGGATTGTGTGGTGGACATTATACTGCCCAAACAACAGCTCATAAGATTCTTAGGGCAGGATATTGGTGGCCCACTCTCTCTTTAGATGCACAAAGGTTAGTGAGGAAGTGTGACCCTTGCCAAAGATTCTCAGGAAAGTTGAGATATGATGGTGCTTTACCCCTCAGAACTGTAACTGTGGATGCTCCATTTCAGCAATGGGGAATTGACTTCATAGGGGAAATTGCAGATAAGTCAAGTGGGGGACACAGTTGGATTTTGGTGGCAACTGATTACTTTACCAAATGGATTGAGGCCATTCCAACTAAGAGAGCTACAAGTAAGGTGGTGACGGATTTCATACTAGAAAATGTTATCATCAGGTTTGGAGTACCATTCAAGATAGTCACTGATAATGCTATGTACTTCAGATCAGGTGAATTTGTTGATTTTTGCAACAGGTATGGGATAAATCTATCATATGCATCACCATACCACCCACAAGGAAATGGTCAAGCAGAATCAAGCAATAAAAGCATCATGAAAATTATCAAGAGGATACTGGACAAGAACAAGAGATCTTGGGACTCAAAATTAAAGTTAGCAATATGGGCTGACAGGGTGACAGTTAAAAAGGCTATTGGGATGTCACCCTTTGAAATAGTATATGGTGCATCAGCCAGATTGCCTATAAACAATCTCCTACCAGTGTACAAATTTATCCAAGATAATGATGAGGAGGTTGAAGACTCCATGATAGAAAGAGTGAATCAGCTGGTTGCACTGGATGAGAATAGAAGGAAAGCCCACCAAATCAATCTCAAGAGACAACAAGCTGTGAAATATCTGTTTGACAGGAGAGCTACAAGAAGGAAGTTTCAAGTCGATGATCTGGTGCTCATATGGAATGCAAAAGGTCAAGAAAGGGGTAAACATGGTAAGTTTGAACCCATATGGATGGGCCCATATCAGATTTGCAGTACTCATGGGGAGGACTCTTATTTCCTCTAGGCCCTAGATGGTGAAGTTTTGGAATTGCCTGTGCATGGCCAATTCCTTAAGTTCTATTTTACATAGATGACTTGTCTCTGTGCACATTTGTAAAAATATGTATGTATTGTAAATGTCTTGTACAGTTTGTGCTTTTTTGGTTTTTGCCTGGTCTGCCCGGAGATCTAGTTCTCGCTGTAGTTTTGCACCTGCACGTCCCCATTCGGAGCCAGTGTTGGTGCCCATTTTGACCTGGAGGTTGTTTTTGCATGTTAGAGGGTTTTCTTCGTTCAAACCCTAGGTTTTTCTTCCATCGCTGAGACTTTGCCTATCAGCGGGGGAGCTTATTGTCTTTCCGACGGTGTTGGTCATGCTGATGGGGGTAAGTCAAGTGTTCATCGGCAAAAGTTCTTTTTGAGTGCTCTGATTGTGTCTTCGAACCACCGCGTTGAACCACCCGATTGAACCCTTTTCTCATGGTTCAATGGTTCGTGGTTCAACGGTTCGTGGGCTTTGGTTCCATATTTTCTGTCAGTAAGTCCTTTGCTCATCTATATAATCCAATCGGTATGGTTGAACCACCGCATTGAACCACCAAATTGAACCCTTTTCTTCAAGGTTCAACGGTTCAAGGTTCAATGGTTCAAGGCTTTGTGATTTTGGTCTAGCCGATGGAAGCATAGTGACTTTGTGCATTGGTTGGACTATATGTTTGGTCTCGCCGATGAAGTGTTCATCAGCATAGTGGTTGTCATCGGCAAGGGGATTTTGGGTTATCCCGATGGCTTTGGTCATACCGACAGATGAGGAATGTGGAGACTTCATCGGTGAGAGTTTGGTCCATCAGCTGGGGAGCTTTGGGTTTGGCCGATAGTGTTAATCTCGCTGATGGAGGGATTTGGAATGAACATCGGTGTAACAGACTTCATTGGCAGGCTTCATTTCTATTTGGCCGATATGGATGGTCTGGTCGACGAGAGCTTGGAAGGTGTGTGTGGTCATTGGTATATGTCTGGCCGACGAAGGGGCAAAGTCTAGCTTGTTGATGTATCGGTGTGACTCGATGTATCGGCGGGGAAGCTTTTGGGTTGGCCGATGGTGTTGGTCACACTGATGAAGGGAATGTGATGTAGGCGTCGGCGAGACAACGGAGGTCGGCAAGAGTTTTTTGGGGTGAGCTGATGGTGGGAGATTGGCCGATGGGCTTTTGGCGAAGGGTCATGTGTTGAGCGTGGCAAAATGCTTGAAACCTATTATGCGTGTGGCCACATTTATAAAGTGATAAGGTGGTCTCCATGGCATACATGTGGGATTATTTTCCTGCTTAATTTGAACTTTGAGCGTAATGTGTTTTGGCGGGAAACTTCTGTTTGAAAGTTGCGACAGTTTTCTCGGTGGCTGCGGGTGGTTGAGCCATCAATGGCGACTGTGTTGAGGCGTGGGCGAGTTGTTGAACAGTCATGTACCCAATTTTTGGCATGAGGACTTCCAGATGGTGGCGCAGGGCTCGAGGCTACCCTTGTCTACTCTCTTGTCTGTTGCAGCAATAACTTCTGAGCGCCATTCCTTCTGAGGACTGTATCTGGTGGTTTTTTGTAAAAATCATGTAATTAATTACTGTGAGGTACACTTTCTGGCTGATATAGGCAGACTGTGTTACCATTTTTTGTTGTTGTTGAAAGTTGAACATTTGGCTCTGTAATGCAATACAGCTGATTTGGTTGCTCTGTGCAGCAAAACTTGTGAGTTTATGTATCTCCTGTAGTATGTTTTTTGCATGGATCCACTGATTTCATGGTTAATCTTATATGAATAATGCTATGTTTGCATGTGTTGTGCTAATTCTATCTCCAGTGTTGCATGTATCTTTCTTCTGAGTCTAGGTATTCAAGGAATGTCTAAGATTCTAGAACATAGAATTCCTGTGTTGAATGTCTAATTTCTTAACTTCTGCTCAAGGGGTAGATTAAATTGTTCTCAGATTGAATATTGGGAAGGATATACTGCAATAGGGATGCCATAAGTATAGATAGCTTAACACTTTGTATTGGGAGATATCTGTAAGGCAGGTATCACATGTATCCTCCTGAAATCCAGTTTTAGTTGTTCATGCTGATCATTCATAGGTGTATGTCTACTGATTCCAGGCCCTGGATAGGCACCAATCTTGCTTTGTGTTAGTGTTATATACCATGTCCAGCTTTGCATCCAAATATAAAATCAAAATCAAAACTCCAAAACAACTATTAGGACAGTAGAATTAGTTTTAGTATCCAAGTCCTTTGTGTACAACTGCAAATAGGCCCAAAGCCAGCCCCTTTGCTCTTATCTTACAGTTTTGGTCTACTTACAGGAGGACTTATCTGCTTTCTGTCAGCATCCCAGGCTTTGTATGCATATCCTCATGGATGTTGAGTAGGGAATACCCCCCTAGGTTTTGCAGAGCCTGAAGAAGAAGAGGAGATAAAATATAGAGTCTCTCTCCTACACTGTTGGCCCCTGGCTCAGAGATCCTGTTGATCATTGATGGCTACTTTGTAGGGAAATCTGGGAGTAAGCATCCAGTCTGGGAAAAAACCAACACTTGGAACCGATTCTTGATACATATAACCTTTTATTTGATACTTAGGATTTACCTTGCATGTGATGTTGATTTCCATCTTTAGCTTATCTTCTAGCTTCAGCCAACATTGTTTAAACAAAGCTTCTATCCATAGTTTACATACATTTATGTAATGGCGTACACTCAAAAGATAGCATCCAATGCAATCGCATCTTTTTAACACATTATCTAAAATAATTTACCTGTACTATGTGTTCTTCGAGACTTCGTATAAATGTCAATCATGACATTTTTAATTACAACATCAAACAAAAAATCCACTTTTGATTATGCTTTGATGAAGCTCCATGTCTCGATCCAATGCTCTCATTTTTGTCCAGATTTTTACCATTTTGATAAACCCTATACAATTAGTGCATTTAATTCATTTGCTTCTTGAGATGACAATAGTTTAACAACCAATAAATTCTTTGCATCTTGGTGCACTGTTACCCACACCATCAATTGCTATTGTCCATTGATTTTGAAATCTACTAAAATTTAAACTCTTTATTTCATTTTGACACTTGCTATTAAGAGTACTATCCAGCCAACGAACAAGAAAATGCTATTTTGCATCTAACAGATGCATTGGTGTATCTGAACATAGTTGGTACACCTCAATGGTTAAAATAAAAATTGACTAGCCGAAGCAGTCTATGGAAATAGTCTATGGTCATCCATAAAAGCATAATGGAAATGGGATTTTCCTCAAATCTTGTAATGGAAACAACCCTGATAGACATCCACACAAAAGTGCAAAAGTGTGCAAAAAACAATCACACTCTCTTACCAAATGCAATGAATAGATCTCCAATCTAACTAATTCACATTTTCTTTTGCACTCTCATAGCCAAAAAAAATCTAAAATAATGCTATACTACAAACCAATTTTCCTAAATATGTAAACGTAAAACTAGATAGTTCAAGTTTCCTATTACATACCTTGTTTTTTGCTATAACATAGATACTACAAGAAAAAGATAGAACACATGCAATGAAAACTATACACAGTCAATGCATATAATGCATTTGTAACAAATGTACACAAAATAAATGCATTAAATTCATTTTCTAGTTCACATCACAATAATTCAATAGATTGCTTTGTATGTTGCCACATATTCATAGTTAGCTACATGCCATCGCTTGCCAATACAATATCTCCATCAATTTTCAAATCCACCAAAATTTAAACCATTTATCTCATTTTTGCACTTGTTTACAATATTCACCAATTGATGAAAAGAAAATTGAGTTTTATTGAATTATAACATTAAAAATAATTTTAAGCCTCTAATTATTGGCTACTTAAACCATGTCTTTTAAAGTACTCTGACATAGGAAGTGATGATATGAGAGTGTTGGTCTCTATTCTTACATGCCATAGATCCTGCATTACTAGGTTGAAAACAATAGATAACTTTGATAATAGACAACTTGCATCCCATAGCCATGTAGTGAAACAAAGCATTTGTAACATCTACCTATGATTTATTGATGCAGACAGTTAATAGTTGTTAGCCCATTTTTTATTGCATGCTTCACATAAAGATATTTATCTTGAACATGAAGTGACAAATAAGTAATTAAAATGTAGTGCAACTACCAAATGACCACCATCATTTCACAGTTGATCCAAACAAATGCAATGTTAAAAAACCACTACAAAGTCAATGCATTAAATTATTATGCTCAATGAAACCTTGATAACTCAACAAATCCCTTTGCATAATTGTTCTTTCTAAATAATAGTTAGATTTCCCTTTTTAACATTCTATTTCACTAATCCATGACATGTTTCTTTGTCACATCCCTAATTTTGATTATGTTTTACTTTTCACTTTTATGCAATTAGTGGATAATTTTGCATGGATTAATGATTTGACATTTAGAGAAAATATCAAGATAAATCAATGATTTCATGAGTTTATGATTAAATGCATAGAATTTAGACATGTGATTATATGTTATTATGATTATTTATTCATGATGTATGTGGATTAACTAATGATACACTAATCCCAGTCTGGTGATTATGAGTTGTAACTAGGAAACAAATCTTTGCCCTCCAAGAAAGAGAGGGAGAGCATCATCAAAGAGAAGTGAATAGACATTTGGAAAGGACAGGTTGTTGTCACCTAAGTCATGTTCTTTTAATGGCTAGTGAATCTCGACGTAAGTGGTGAGTTGTGTTAGACCTATTTGGTTAGAGTTTTAGTTTTTGACTCGACAATCTTTGATTTGATGTAAGAAATCTTTAGCATTGGTTTTGTCAAAAAATCAAGGAGAAAATGACTCTCGACGAGATAAGGTCAATAGTCGTTATTTTCCTTGAGCTCTATGATTATAGTTATGTTATTATAATTATTCTATTAGAGGTTATTTAATAGTGTTTTTATTGTCATATTTTTCTGATAAGTGATCCGCTAAGTTAACTTACCATATCTCTAGTGTTTTTGTGAGATAGAGAGGGGGAGAAATCTTGACCCCATTCTCGTATCCTTGCGGATGTATATGACAACTTAAGTATTGCGTATTTTTTTCACCAATGGTTATGTTCATATATATATATATTCATATTTTAATAGGATTTAGGAAGTTTAACCTTTGAGTGGTCGATTAGACTTCTTATCATACAGCTAAGGTTCCATGATTTTGCTAGTAGTGTTATAGTGGCTCAACTCCCTAATTGATTAAGAGAATAAGGAGGATCTTTTAACCAACGTGAAGAGTGGTCTTTTATGACCATCACTTCCTCTTCATTTGCATGCCTGCAAAGAGTCTTTATAGGCTATGAAGGAGGAGATAGGAATGTGGTTATGATGTGGTTATTAAAACACCACGGGAGTGTTTTCATAGAAAGAACACTGACATAGTAGAGAAGTAGAGCACAAAGAGATCTAGAAGTTCTTGGACATTGAGAGAGAGGGATTCAAGCATGGAAGAACAGAGTCCGTGGTCGATATCAAACATGTTCCTCTCTTGTTATGTTAGTTTTATGAGTAGTTTTGATTTGTTTATGTTATAATCAATGCTCGATATATGTTACCGTCAAAGCTCTGCATGTGAGACGATGCTTTGCATCAGTTTAGAGTTGTTACTTTGCATTTGTTATAGCCATTACTCTGTGTATATTTTGGTCATTACTATGTATATTTTAAGGTTGTAACTATGCTAGAATATAAGGCCGATACTCATTAGATATAAGGCCAAACATTACTATGTTTTATGGCCGATGCAAGTAAAGTTCTCCTGTGTCTAGATGATGGTTAGCCTTTGTTTATAGTCTATAGATACAAGGCCATTATCTACTATATTACTGTGTAAGTTCAAGGTAGATAGTTTGTTTTAACTTGTGTAAGTTCAATGCTGATATCTTACCTTAAATCAGTGCAAATTCAATGCCAATATCTTATCGTATCTCTGTACAAAAATTCAAGGTCGATAGCTTGTTGAAACATGTGTAATTCAAGGCCGATAGCCTATTAAAGCTTATGTAACTTAAAGCTGATTATTTACGTTTGTCCTTATGAAGATAGACAAATAGCTAGCTGTGCTTTCTATTTGGTATAATGAGAGTAAGTTAACTCTGTTATCGTATCAAAAATGGTTTTGTCTCACCTTTAAATTACCCATGATAGGGAATTCTGAGACTTCTTTTTGTAATCACTGTATATACTTATAACCAGACCGCATAGATGTATACTCATAACTAGACCGTAGAGGTGTATACTTATAACCAGACCACAAAGATGTATACTTATAACAAGGTTGAGAAGATATAATCGAGCCAAAGAAATGCATACTTGTAACAGACCAAAGAGATGTATGTCAGTAGTAGGCCGAGTTGCTATTACTGTCTTACCTTTTTATTATAACTGAGATGTTTTTATTTGTCTGTCATCCAACTGACCCACTAGGGAACTCTAATGAGATATAGGAGATAACATCAGTGAGTAGGATAGTGATGAATCCTATTTATCTTTTTATTACATTCAAGTTGTTTAGTTTTCATACTAAGACTTAGTATAAGGTCTTTTTATTCTAAGGAAACTAGAATGATATTGAATATCCTTGGAACACCTAGGTATGACCATAGCCTTATATATGCTTTTAAAGCGAATATAAATATCTTGTGCAAGGATGATATGCATAGGTATTAAACCTTTCTATAACTAGAGTTAATGGATGAAAGGAGACTATTTGGTTGAATTTTGTTTATTATTCTCTATAGACTTGTAATCTATTTTGGAGAATAAATTTTGTTAATAGTATTTATGTTACGAAGCATATTTATTATTGTTACTTACGTAAACATTAGAAACCCATATTCTATGGTAAATATATGAGAAACATGAATTTGAGTAGAGCCTAAGTGGTCTAGAGAAGACTACAGGCTAATATACTCATGTAATATTACTATCATTGTATAATGAGAGTTTTTGATAATATTTAGTATATTAGGTTAAGAAAAGGATAAATCCCTAAGATCAACCCAGATGGGTCTAGTAAACTCTCAATATAGTTGTCATTGATTGAACTTAGAGTATTTATGGTCGATACGTATGGTCGAGAGTCCATAATTCAAGACAAGAATACCTTGGGAAATGTTTAATAAGTTTTGAAGTCGGTATACAATATCAAGCACCAGAATGCTTAACTTTAGTATCAAAGAGTAGAGTGACAGGAAGTCACATAATTTGATGTTTGTAAGAATGCAATGAAGGACTTTTCAAAAGATTGAGTCTTTTTAGATCTATTCATTGTATTTATATCCTAGAATCTAGGAATAAATTCTAAGTCCTGGATGGACTAGGAGTGAAACTTGGTCAAGACATTTTATGACTAGTGTTAGTCAAAATAAATCAACTGTAGGTTGAGATAGTCCCCAAGTGGAGTTAGAGGTGTGTGAACACATGACTATATTTATTACAAATGTCTATTTATATAGAAACTTTAGCCAAAGTAATGCATTTGTCTCTACATGCATTAGTCAGTTCACAGTGTCTAGATGGTGTAACCTATCAATAGGATCATACTTAGCTAGAAGATTGTCTAGAGTTGTATTGTCGATTGTGTTATGTAGAACACAACACTAGGAATCAGATGAAAAAACTTGTTGGTTCCTTATTTCTATACTCTTCGTGAAGGTAGGGCCACTTCCAGGAAGGAAGGTGTGTGGGGGACTGCTGGTTTGTGGTTGGAGGTAAAGCACTCGGATGATGCTCTACCTCTATAGAAAAAGACTTGCCGAGACTTGAGCGACAAATGTCAAGATTCCAGATGTAGTATTCTTTATGTTTTGATATAAAATTATTCTCATTGCCAAGTGAAAATCTTGTATTGTAATTGTAAAGTGAAGAATATTTCTTACTAAGATTTATCTTTGAATATATTGATCTTCTAGGTTGAAGAATATTCAGAAATGATATGTATTTATTTCCTTGTAATTATGTAAATGATATTTATTTAAAAAAAATCTCTTGTTTACCATGTTTATTTACTTTCTTGTAAATTCTTGAGTTAATACGAGTAATATGAGAAGGCATGTTACATTCTTCATAATTTCATGCATAGAAGAAACACCCTCAATATTGATCCAACTTTAGTTAATACTGGTCGTGATCAAATTACTATGATTTAATTATGCTTCTTCAAGAATAAAAATAGTTTCTTTCTTTGTTGGCATGGTTGAACATTGGACTTTGAAGAAAGTATATTTGCATGTCAACAATCCATATCACACAACTTTCTAAGTTGTAGATTTGAATCATCATTTAGTTTTCTTGTTTACATAAAGAATATTGTTGGCAAGAGACACTGATGTATAGTAGACTAGAATGTTGTCATTGATGGCAACAAGGCAAAGATGATTCATCACAATGGAAAAGATACATCACTCTGGTAGACAATCCTAATCTGGAAACAAGGCATCAAGCATTCTGGTCTGGAAGCCCTAAATTGACTAAGTATTGGAAGTATTCAGGTATGAGACAGTAAAAGGGATCAGTACCTCTCTGCAAGTGAAGGCATGAAGATGTGGCTTAGGTATGATGTTCACAGTTATCTATTGATGTTATATTCCAATAATCAAGTCATGACTTCCTCCGGAAGTCATCTGGTGAAAAGACTAATTCTGGGTCAACAGATGTAAGACAGAGACAATGAACAGTGTTGAGTAAATTGGTCCGTATTCCTCCGCATTAGCATATTCTGTTCTATGGTTCTGAGGGAATTTAGAGATATGTCATGACTACTTGAATCCAATTATGTAGCTCCGGAAGTGCTACAGATCTTATTCTACAGGCTCTTCAATATTGGCATCCAGTATGACAGTGTTACAGTGTGTTTGGGCAACAGTTCTAAGGTCTGCATTTTGGCATACATATTTATATTGTTCTATGGAGTTGAAGACATGTTAAGAGATCATTAATGATTGTTGAATATGATTCATGAAGGCACATTTGGTCTGCAACAAAAGTTGTGATGTGACAGAGGAACCTATCATATATGTTATTAAGGAACAAGCCGACAGGCTGGTTAAATCCTTATGCAGAGAAGAAATATGAGTTGGATGATAAATGTAAGTGGTTGTATGATTAGAGCTAACACATATGAACACATGTACATGATTGTTTGGATCTGCATTGAAGATTTAACACAAGTGCAAGCTGACATGATATAACACTTGGTATACACGTTTCACAGTTTGCTTGCCGACTTGATCATGAGAAATATTTAGTTGTGGATATAAATAAAGGTTGGATTTTGGTGTTGGAAGGTAAGAAAGTAGTGATGTGATGAATGGTATGCGAAACATGTGAAGATAAAGTGCCCACATCATATGAAGGGAGATCTTGAGCATATGTAAGAGCAGAGCAGAGAAACAGGGGAGACTGAAATGAAGAGTTCTGAGTCATTGTTTATGAGCTCAATAGGAACTGTAACCATACAAATGTAGATGCAACCACACCAGTTCATCTTTGGCAATGAGCCATCCTTCTTCTTCTTTCTTCTTCTAATTGGAAGTGAGCCTTTTCTCTTGAGCAATGAGCTCTGGGCAGTGAGCCTCTTGTAATTCAGTATTAAGCTATAATAATAATATTGAGAGTTAACACTCCATGGTTTTTCCCTCTTTGGTTTTTCCACGTAAAAATCCTAGTGTTAATGTGTTATGTCTTTATGGTTACTGTTTATTTGTTTAATATGCTTTCACTTAATTAAATTTGGTAGTTGGATAGAAGAGCAAGGACATAAATGGTTTTATAGAGCACTGATTCACCCCCCTCTCAGTGTTCATTGTATTCAATAATTGGTATCAGAGCAAGGTTCCTTGGAAAAAGTCTAACAACTTAAGGAAGATCTGGGGTTCTAGAGTCATGGCAGCAAGAAGACTTAGAAATTATGAAAGCAACAAGGAACTAGAAGTAGCCCTTATTGATCTTGAAAAATTTGAGGCTGAAATTAGGGATCTAAAAACAAATATTCAAGAAGCTGATGAATGCATCCTAAAGCTAAGAGAACAAGTTAGGAAATTCAAAGAGAAAAACAAGGAACTAAATGATCAATTAGATGAAGCACAAGGGTTCCTAAATGGGTTGTTATTAGAAGTTGAAAAGAAGGAAGAGATTGAAAGGCATCTGAGCCAAGTTGTTAAGGATAAATTAGAGGAATGTGAAAAATTGGGCAAAGAAGTGCTACTTCTAAAATTTGATTTGGAAGCAGCTAAGAGTTATGAAGAGAAGTTTAAGCTAAGTTCTACAAAGCTTGATAAAATGATTGTTGGCCAAAAGAGTACTAATGATAAGAAAGGTTTGGGATTTGAGAAAGGAGGAAGATCAAAATCTGGTCAAGAAAATTATGAGGTAAAGTAAAACAGAGAAAACCAATTCAGAAATCAAAGAAGACCTAGAAGATCCCCGATCAGATAGCCAAATGCTCAAAGGTATCCATCTTTCAATGGTCATTGTTTTAAATGCAATAAGTATGGTCATAGGGCTACTCAGTGTAGAAGTAGAATGAATCCAAATGTTCCATCTTTCTCTAGTCAATGTTTTAATTGCAAGAAGATTGGTCATAAAGAAAATGAGTGCAGAAGTGTGTCAAGAAATATGCCAAACTATTCAAGGAATGGTCAATCCTTCAATGGCAAGTGTTTTGCATGCAATAGATTTGGACATATGGCTAACCAGTGTAGATCAACGCCAAATTCAAATGTCAAGAGAAATCAAGGTCAAAGAAATATTGTGCGCTTCAATTACAACAAGTCCAGACACTTTGCTAGGTTCTGCAGAACCAAAAATGTGGAAAGAGATTATCATGCAAAATAGAAGAAAATAGAACAGAGAAATGATAAAGGCAAGGAGAATGTTGATCCGATGGAAACCAAGAAGGAGATGAGTATGATCTAGATCAAAAAGGATGTGAATGAGGTTAAGGATGGATCCACACCAACATCTGGTGCCGATACTTCCTCTGGGAAGTGAATTGGGAGCTCTGGCTCAGGGGGAGCTGCATTGAAAATCTAAATCCCCTAGCCAAATGATTAGTGCTAGAGTCTAACACAAAGATATGATGAAGAACTTGTCAGGAAGAATCTCATGAAGAAAAAATTGGAAGGAAAAGATTAAGTGCGGCAAATTGTGGAGCAATCCTAACTTACTGAGTCTGTCAAAAAGTTAGACAACTTTTTGTGAATAAGCATTTATGGTGACTAGGTCAAGCCTTATGGAGGATAAAAATGAGATTATTTGATTTCCATCTCACTTTGCATTCAAATTTTCAAATACTCAAGAGCATTGAAGTGAACTTTTAAGTGATTTCAAAAGAGATTCGAAGAACTCAGAGCATTCATATAAGGAAACCCTAACTTCAACGTAACAAGGTATTTGCAGACCAAACCCCATTGTGTTTGTTGAAGCTTTTGAGAAATGGCCACTCCACAAATCGTTGACATTACTGAGCGACCTCACCCAAAATTCAAGAAACACCCCTACAAAGCAACCGAAGTAGATCCATTAGGCACGTTCTCAGAGGTACCTTACGGAGTTCTGTATTCAAAAGATGTTAGGGCATACATTCATGTGGCCATGGATGAACACAGAAATAGCAAATTCACAGATCTATATCTGGATCACTTGAGTGGAGATCATTTTGAGCTTAAGGAGGAATACAAAGTTCTAGTAGAGAAGAAATTTTTCCAATATGTACACTTCCCCACTTTTCTTGAAGATGAATGGGTCCGATATGTACTAAGCAAAATTCATGTGGTTAGAGCAGCCTTTTAAGATCACGAAGGAGGCCATTGGTGCAGTAACAGGGTTAAGCTCCACTGGAGGCATGCCCTTGCTGAAAGCTATGAAGAATCAAGTTGTTCTGGAAGCCACCGGAGCAAAATTTGACAAGAGGGCACTAACTATTAATGATATTACAGATCCAGTTGTAAGATTTACCTCCATGGTTATTGGTTATAAGATTAACTTTACAAACCAAGAGAATTCTGTCTCTGATATTGTAATATACACGGCCTATCAAATGGTAAAAAAATGCTGATTTTGACTTGTGTGAACTTCTGCGGAGCCAATTGATGGAAAATCTAAAGAAAATCAAGGAGAGAAAGAACTACCCATTTAAATTTGGTACGTTGATCATTTGCCTATTCTTCTATTTCATGAATGAATTACCTATTATGAAGAATTTGTTTTGGTTAACTGCAAACTTGTAGCCATACAAATTAGAGATCTCCTGAATACTATTGGGAACCATGATTCCCAAAAAGCTGTTCTGTGGGGATACTTAAAAAATTTCCAGAGTATGATGCATTCTAGGCAAAGGATTCCAAAGAAAATAGTTAAAAAATATAAGGATACAATATGCTTCATTGTCAACAAGGATTAATGTTTGATGGAGGTCGTTAAGCCCATAACAGTTTGGATTATTTCCATGGGATATGAAGTGGAAGAAGCAATTCTTGATAATTATGCTTAGCACATGTTGAGCAAACCACTTGACACCAAAGAAGAAAGGTTTGGAACCTTTGAAGAACTAAATGTGAAAATCCATGTGGAGGTTAGAAAACCAGAGATCTCAAGAAAAGTAAGAAGAGAAGTAGAAGAGGTTGCCTTGAGGCATGGATTCACAAAAGAATATGTGAGGCCGATTATTTTACCTTCCATATTTTGATCATTATGCTATTCAGTAGATGACACTATCAAACCTTAGTGACTATGCTTCATTTTGTAGACTTGATTTTATCACTGATTATGATAGGACATTGATTGACATATGTGATTCAATTTGATCATGGTGGTGCTACCTTTGTGATTTGACATGCGAGTTATATAATTGATGTGATTTTGTTATGAGACTCTAGTTATTGATGTGATGTGGTCTAATTGACATATGATTGGTTAATGCAGTTTAATTTAGATTTATGTATTGATGTTTATTGTTGTATTCGATTGTGTGAATTTAATTCTAGTTGCTTCAGCTATGACTTTTCATGACAGAACTGACACTTGATTGAGATGTGCAGGTTTTACATTCCCTAGCCATGAGAAATCGGAGGTAGGATTCACACTATGTTATCCCCTATAAAGCCGATCCATTTCCAAGAGGGATAAGGATCACGTTTGAATTTGAGTGTGGATTTATTGTGCTTGATTTAATTTAATTTATTTTGGCATTAGTACCCTTTTTATTTAAAATTGATTAATAATAAGTGTTGTAAAATTTTAATTGATTTATACCACTTGGTATTTATATTATTTTTTTTTAGGCCATTTAAATGTGGATTTTTAACCCCTTTCATGAACCCTAGGGTCCCAAAAGTTACCCTAGGTGGTCAACCATGAGTCTAGGGTCAACTTGGACTACCTAACCCTAGTTTTGACTCACCTTAGGTCACCCTAAACCATGGTTGAGTAAAAGTGACGAATTTAGAAAGGAGGGAAGATGGGGGATGGGCCTTGCCTTGGGAAGGACTCATCTCCCATCCCTAAGTTTTGGGAATCATTCCCAAGGAAGACTTGGGAGGTCTCCAAGAGTCCTCCCAAACTCCCAAGTAAGTGGGAGCACCACCCAAGACCCTTGTGTTCTTGAGGTGTGAGTGGGAATCCAACTCACCATTTGTCCCCCTCCCACTTGTGTGGAAGCACAAGTGGATGAGGTGGAGATGGAGGTGGAGTGAGAGGAGGACAATTGTCATCCTCTTACCTTCTCACTCTTACAAGTGGCTTTGGAGGAGGGAGGAGATGGTGACAAATGTCACCTTCTCATTCCCTCAAGGCCAAGTGGATGGCCTATAATAGCTCCTCTTGTTGAGGAGTGGGGGTTCTTCTTCTTTTGGTTCTTCTTTTCTAGCTCTTTTCCTTGCAATTTTATGCTTCTTGTAATTTTTTTTAGTTTTCTCTCTCTTTTTGGAGGAGTTAGGAGAAGGTTGCAAAATTTTGGAAGAGAGGAAGGCTTGGGAAGGCTTGGAGCTCTTCACCAATTCTACTTCCATTGTCAGGGCCTTGAAGGTAGGCCTCTTAACTTGCTTCTTACCTTTCTTATATGATGTTCAATGTTTTAGATTTTGGTTGTGTGTTGTTTGCATTGAGATGTTTGCATTGTGATGTTGGGATGGGTGTTATGGTGAGAGCACCTCCAATGGAGGTAATGCTCAACTTGTATGGGTAGGGGAAAGGAACAATCCTTGGGGGCTCTCCCACAGTTGTATTTGTGCCTTGAGGGCTTTTATTTGTGGAGGAGAATATTGAATGGCAAGAGTGCCATGGAGATTTCATGTGATATTTGTGGAGGTTGGTGTTATGGAGATTTTTGGCTTGAGGCCATGGGTTGTGATCTATTGGATGACAAGAGTGCCATGGAGTACTTGTGATTTGGAGGATGGTGTGTTTGGGAGATTTTGGCTTGAGGCCATGTGTTGAGATTTTTTTTTATCATTTGGGAGCCCTTTTAGGTTGAGGGGTCTATTTCGTACCCTCACCAAGCTCATTTTTATGAGTTAAGTTATGTGTTAAACCTATGGGGTTGTTCTGATTTGTGTTATTGTGATTGATTGTGTTGTGGAATGAAACCTTGTGTGAAATCCTTACCTCCCTAGTTCGGGGGTGACCCACTTGCGGGTCAATGGTAGGGAGGAGAGCTTTTCCTTTGAAGTGGCTATTTTTTTTGTTGCCTTGTTGTGGTGATTAGTTGCAGGTTGTCAAGTGAAGAAATGAAGTTGTTTTGAAGCTCAAGTTGGTGTTCATATAGTCTCTTGTGTTGGCTGTTGGAGCCATGGCCATTGTGGCCTTATTGTCTTTCATTTTGTAAAGGATTGTTTGGTTAACCTTGCCATGAGTTGGCTGTATATGATTATCCAATGTAAAATCCCTGTTAATGAGGTTAAAATGGTTTCATTCCTTTATTATGAAATTGGTTGTTGTTGTAGATAAAATTGTTAAAATTCATCTATTGCAATGTTAGTGGAAATGCTGAACTTTAATTAAATTTATGGTATTTGTAACTATGCTTTTGAATGGGATAGAATTTGTATTAAAGTCCCTACTCTTTTAGTTGATATGAATAAATACAAGTATAATTGCTTCTTTCCACTTTGTAGTATATGCTACTATATTAAACTGTACCATTGAACTTGCATTTTAAAACAAAAAAAAAAAAGACTATTAGAATAAATGGATCTTGTTATTTCTCTAGCTCTATAATCTGAATAGTTTTTTTTTGAAATTAAATTTGTAAGGAAATGCAATTTAAATAATATTTTATTGTGCTGTTCTACACAAATAATTGATAAATAAATGTATATATTTATATATTTTAAATGCTGTTGCAAAAAAAAAGAACAGAAATGAAATTTTCGTATTTTGAAGTGTTGCTGTGTTTGGACAAGAAAAAAAAAGAAGAGAAATATATATATATATATATAAATATATATATATATATAAATATATTTCTAGAAAAATTATATATATATATATATATATATATATATATATAAAGATTTATATAAGTATATACCTGTGTATATATACTTATATATATATACTATGTATATTATATATTAAAAAAAATACAAAAAAAATAGGTTTGTGGGCGGCGGCGCCGCCCACAAAAATATAGTGAGTATGGGTGTGGGGGAGGAGGCTTAGCCTCCACCCACACCCACGGGTGTGGGCGGAGGCTAAGCCTCCTCCCCCACACCCCCCATAACCCCCGTGCTCCGCATACCACACCCCCCCTCTCTCCGTAACTCCCTTACCTCGCAGCCCCCGGGCCACCCGCGGCGGATCCTTCCCCCTACGCCTGCGAACTTCCTCAGTCACTGCCACCATTAAACCCCACCACCTTCCTCATAGCTTCCACTCCTCTGCCCCCCCTACGCGGCCAGTACCACCGCTCACAGCCTCCCTTCACCATGCGGTTCCCCCTCTCCCTTTCGCCATGTTCCCTCAACCTTCGCTCCTCCTCCCTGCGCACGGCACAATCCCAGCCACCACCACCATCTCCGTCGCCCATCAAACCACTGCGCCTCCTCTCTTACCCTCCTGCGCACCACTATGCCCTCTATCCGCAATTACCACCTCTGCCCCTTCCTCATCCTTTCTGCCACCGCCACAATTCCTCCTCCCAACTCTACAGCAAAACATGGACTTTGGTATAAAAAAAAAATAAATAAAATAGCAAATAAATAATAGTGAATGAGAATACAGTTAGTACCCGAATGCATACAAAAAAAAAAGAAAATGAAGTCTCCCTTGTGCTCACCTCCGTGAGAACCATCCATGGCTGCCCCAAACCCTAGACCTGCAAACAAAAGAGAAGGAAAACAAAGAATGATTAGGGCAACCAAAAAGAACAATATTAGAATAGAGATTAGGGCATAAGAGGATAGTAAGGGAATATGAGAGATTAGGGCAACCATGTTCTTTTTGAAATGTTTATTTTTATTTAAAAAAATTTAGGGTTAGTTATGAATTTGGAAGTAGCATGATTTTAGGTTTTTATTTTTATTTTGGTGGAAATGCATTTTTATTCCTTATTTAATATTTCTCATTTTCTTTTGTTTAATTAAACTATTGCAATAATTGTTTATTGATTTTAGATTCTATAATTGGATGTGATATTATTTAATATTTAATTTAACTGTCTGGGGAAATGAATTTTATTTGGGGGAGACTATTTTTTTGAGTTGGTTATTAAAATAATATTGCCAAATTGTATTTAATAATAGACTTGATTACCTCCTTGGATTTATTTGGCGTCTTGTCAATTAATTCTATTTTATTAAATTAAATTATTTTAATTCATCTCTGAAATTATTCTTAATTTGAATTTAATTGCATTATTAAATTTATTTGATTCGTTATAGTGAATTATTTTAAATTTTATTTTATTTTCCTTTTTGGGTGGATTATTCTTAGACTTATTTTTGCATTTATCGAGACGCGATATGCTATCGAAATTCTGCTAGATATTTAGGGTATATTTTACGCATTATTTGATTAATTTTAGTGCGATCCTTCCATCATTCCACCTTCAATCGAGTGCCATCATGACATCATATAACTTCACCTTTCGATCTGCGTTAGTTTGGGATTGATGCTGATGAATTATCTTCACCTAGGTAACTTAGGATACAGTTTGGAATCGACCTAACCCTAGAAGCGACACACTTCATGTTGCAATTCCCCTAGACGACCCACACCAACACGGTTACGTCGACATGTCTACGCCTTTGCATATTGCCATCGAGCATGCAGATGCGTGCGAGGGGGTTTTTAGGGTTAGAGAGAAAAAAATTTCGTGGCCCGTGTCGCGACCACATGGCGAATGTGGTCATGACACGGGCTTTTGCGCGTCGCGTCCGTGCAGGAGATGCGGGCGTGACATTTGGTATTAGAGCCTAGTTTTTTTAAAACACTAGGCTTGTTTTAGGCACATTATTGTTTCCGCAACTTTACTGATTTGGTGGTTACCTCATTTTGTAGGATGCCTCCTAGACGAGTTCGGCGAATATAGTCTTGCCACACTCCACCCCCCATGGTGCACACTGACTCTTCAGCTGAGGAACAGGAGCAACCACTCCTCTAGCCACAACCAGTTCCACCGCCACAGCCAGTTCTACCACCACAGCCAGTTCCACCGCCACAGCTAGTTCCACAGGCACAAACAGTTCCACAGGCATAGACAGTTCCATAGGCACAACTAGTTCCTCAGGTACCGTAGGCACCACCGGCCCCACCAGATATGGGACCCCAGATATTACAAGCCTTACAAGCAATCTTAGATAGGCTTCCACCGGCTGTAGTAGAGCCACGTGTAGACCCTCGCATAGAGTAGCGAGAGGCACCACGTGTGGAGCCTTATGTCGAGTTGCCAGAGACAGAGGAGGTTGGTTCAGCCGACAGGGCCCATAGCAGGAGCCCCACACGTCATGCTAGGCATGACGAGATAGTGCAAGTAGAGCACTTTGGACACATGCCTTATGATTATCATGCAGATGAGCCTATCAGGGGGCACAAAGATAGAGGAGATCCCATTAGGGACATATTGAGGTTGAACCCTCCTACATTCATCGGGACCACAGAGGGAGCTAAGGCAGAAGCTTGGCTTATCAGTTTAGACAAGTGCTTCACGTTGCATCCCTACGAGGGCAACACAAAGGCCTGTGTGGAAGTACACTTGTTACAAGATGCAGCAGCTACCACCTTTCTTTAGACACCCTATCATGGGAGACCTTTATTGAGCACTTCAATGCGCGATACCTATCAGACCATTATAGATAGCATCGTATAGATGAGTTCCATGACCTATAATAGAGGGGACTCATAGTGGTACAGTATGAGAGTAGGTTTACAGAGTTATCCAGGTATGCGGAGTATCTCCATGATGAGAAACTCCTGTGCATAAGTTTATCAGAGGACTGAACCATAGTATAGCAGGGCCTGTTCAGATGGCAGATCCCCAGACTTTGAGTGATGTTGCCGAGAAGGCATATATCGCTAAGGAGATTTAGGGACGAGGGCAGAGTTCACACCCTCAGTTTCAGGATCGTGGACAGCAGCAGAATCAACAGTCACCGCAGGCCACCTCCGCCACCTAGGGGAGGAGGATTTAGTTTTGCACCCTTACCTTCTAGGCCCCCACAGCAGCAGCAATGATAGCAGCCATGAGCTGCAGGACCTGCATGATCACAGCAGTCTTTTGGAGGATCACAGAGTTCCACGGGCTGACCTACGCAGCAGTAGCCGTCAAGCAGGACACAGACGGTACACATTCAGGCTCGGGGACCATGCTATGTTTGTGGTGGAGTGGGACATCTAGCCAGAGAGTGTCCACAGGGCTTTATAGTAGGGGGACAGCCTCGTGCCGGAGGATCTGAGCTGACAGTTGGAGATGTGGGTAGATCCCACCACATGCTGGCAACGGTTGACAACTGCGAGGCCAACTTTCAGACCCCCATCCTTGAGACTATGAGTAGAGGCAAACGGGCAATTGGCCTTGGAGCCAATTCGCATTTTGGTTCGTCATATGCTGGACCTTTGAGGTCGAGAGCTAGACCAGGTTAGGGTCCAGTGGGATCATTATGACAAGGTCACAGCGACTTAGGAGTATGCATCTAGTTTGAGGGCACTCTATCCTCCCCTGTTTGACGACTTCCAGGAGGAAGTTTAGTCTTAGGGGGGAGGATGTGAGGCCAATTATTTTACCTTCCATGTTTTGATCGTTATGCTATTCAGTAGATGACACTATCAGACCTTAGTGACTATGCTTCATTTTGTAGACTTGATTTATCACTGATTATGATAGGACATTGATTGACATATGTGATTTGATTTGATCATAGTGATGCTACCTTTGTGATTTGACATGCGAGTTATATAATTGATGTGATTTTGTTATGAGACTCTAGTTATTGATGTGATGTGGTCTAATTGACATGTGATTGGTTAATGCAGTTTAATTTAGATTTATGTATTGATGTTTATTGTTGTATTCGATTGTGTGAATTTAATTCCAGTTGCTTCAGCTATCACTTTTCATGACAGAACTGACACTTGATCGAGATGTGCAGGTTTTACATTCCCTAGCCACGGGAAATCAGAGGTAGGATTCACACTATGTTATCCCCTGTAAAGCCGATCCATTCCCAAGAGGGACAAGGATCACGTTTGAATTTGAGTGTGGATTTATTGTGCTTGATTTAATTTAATTTATTTTGGCATTAGTACCCTTTTTATTTAAAATTGATTAATAATAAGTGTTGTAAAATTTTAATTGATTTATACCACTTGGTATTTATATTATTTTTTTTTAGGCCATTTAAATGTAGATTTTTAACCCCTTTCATGAACCCTAGGGTCCCAAAAGTTACCCTAGGTGGTCAACCATGAGTCTAGGGTCAACTTGGACTACCTAACCCTAGTTTTGACTCACCTTAGGTCACCCTAAACCATGGTTGAGTAAAAGTGACGAATTTAGAAAGGAGGGAAGATGGGGGATGGGCCTTGCCTTGGGAAGGACTCATCTCCCATCCCTAAGTTTTGGGAATCATTCCCAAGGAAGACTTGGGAGGTCTCCAAGAGTCCTCCCAAACTCCCAAGTAAGTGGGAGCACCACCCAAGACCCTTGTGTTCTTGAGGTGTGAGTGGGAATCCAACTCACCATTTGTCCCCCTCCCACTTGTGTGGAAGCACAAGTGGATGAGGTGGAGATGGAGGTGGAGTGAGAGGAGGACAATTGTCATCCTCTTACCTTCTCACTCTTACAAGTGGCTTTGGAGGAGGGAGGAGATGGTGACAAATGTCACCTTCTCATTCCCTCAAGGCCAAGTGGATGGCCTATAATAGCTCCTCTTGTTGAGGAGTGGGGGTTCTTCTTCTTTTGGTTCTTCTTTTCTTGCTCTTTTCCTTGCAATTTTATGCTTCTTGCAATTTTTTTTAGTTTTCTCTCTCTTTTTGGAGGAGTTAGGAGAAGGTTGCAAAATTTTGGAAGAGAGGAAGGCTTGGGAAGGCTTAGAGCTCTTCACCAATTCAACTTCCATTGTCAGGGCCTTGAAGGTAGGCCTCTTAACTTGCTTCTTACCTTGCTTATATGATGGTCAATGTTTTAGATTTTGGTTGTGTGTTGTTTGCATTGAGATGTTTGCATTGTGATGTTGGGATGGGTGTTATGGTGAGAGCACCTCCAATGGAGGTAATGCTCAACTTGTATGGGTAGGGGAAAGGAACAATCCTTGGGGGCTCTCCCACAGTTGTATTTGTGCCTTGAGGGCTTTTATTTGTGGAGGAGAATATTGAATGGCAAGAGTGCCATGGAGATTTCATGTGATATTTGTGGAGGTTGGTGTTATGGAGATTTTTGGCTTGAGGCCATGGGTTGTGATCTATTGGATGACAAGAGTGCCATGGAGTACTTGTGATTTGGAGGATGGTGTGTTTTGGAGATTTTGGCTTGAGGCCATGTGTTGAGATTTTTTTAATCATTTGGGAGCCCTTTTAAGTTGAGGGGTCTATTCTGTACCCTCACCAAGCTCATTTTTATGAGTTAAGTTATGTGTTAAACCTATGGGGTTGTTCTGATTTGTGTTATTGTGATTGATTGTGTTGTGGAATGAAACCTTGTGTGAAATCCCTACCTCCCTAGCTCGGGGGTGACCCACTTGCGGGTCAATGGTAGGGAGGAGAGCTTTTCCTTTGAAGTGGCTATTTTTTTTGTTGCCTTGTTGTGGTGATTAGTTGCAGGTTGTCAAGTGAAGAAATGAAGTTGTTTTGAAGCTCAAGTTGGTGTTCATATAGTCTCTTGTGTTGGCTGTTGGAGCCATGGCCATTGTGGCCTTATTGTCTTTCATTTTGTAAAGGATTGTTTGGTTAACCTTGCCATGAGTTGGCTGTATATGATTATCCAATGTAAAATCCCTGTTAATGAGGTTAAAATGGTTTCATTCCTTTATTATGAAATTGGTTGTTGTTGTAGATAAAATTGTTAAAATTCATCTATTGCAATGTTAGTGGAAATGCTGAACTTTAATTAAATTTATGGTATTTGTAACTATGCTTTTGAATGGGATAGAATTTGTATTAAAGTCCCTACTCTTTTAGTTGATATGAATAAATACAAGTATAATTGCTTCTTTCCACTTTGTAGTATATGCTACTATATTAAACTGAACCATTGAACTTGCATTTAAAAAAAAAAAAAGATTATTAGAATAAATGGATCTTGTTATTTCTCTAGCTCTATAATCTGAATAGTTTTTTTTTGAAATTAAATTTGTAAGGAAATGCAATTTAAATAATATTTTATTGTGTTGTTCTACACAAATAATTGACAAATAAATGTATATATTTATATATTTTAAATGCTATTACAAAAAAAAGAACAGAAATGAAATTTTTGTATTTTGAAGTATTGCTGTGTTTGGACAAGAAAAAAAAAAAAGAAGAGAAAAAAAAATATATATATATATATATATATAAATATATTTCTAGAAAAATTATATATATATATATATATATAAAGATTTATATAAGTATATACCTATGTATATATACTTATATATAAATATATATATGTATATATATATATATATATATATATATAAATACTATGTATATTATATAAAAAAAAAGAATACAAAAAAAAAAGGTCTGTGGGCGGCGATGCCGCCCACAGAAATACAGTGAGTATGGGTGTGGGCGGAGGCTAAGCCTCCTCCCCCACACCCCCCATAGCCCCCGTGCTCCGCAGACCACACCCCCCTATCTCCGTAACTCCCTTACCTTACAGCCCCCGTGCCGCCTGCGGCGGATCCTTCCCCCTGCGCCTGCGAACTTCCTCAGCCACTGCCACCGTTAAACCCCACCGCCCTCCTCACGGCTTCCACTCCTCTGCCCCGCCTACGCGGCCAGTACCACCGCTCATAGCCTCCCTTCGCCATACGGTTCCCCCTCTCCCTTCCGCCACGTTCCCTCAACCTCCGCTCCTCCTCCCTGCGTGCGACGCAGTCCCAGCCACCACCACCATCTCCACCGCCCATCAAACCACTGTGCCTCCTCTCTTACCCTCCTGCGTGCCACAATGCCCTCCATCCACCATTACCACCTCCGCCCCTTCCTCATCCTTTCCGCCACCGCCACAATTCCTCCTCCCAACTCTGCAGCAAAACATGGACTCTGGTATAAAAAAATAAAATAAATAAAATAGCAAATAAATAATAGTGAATGAGAATACAGTTAGTACCCGAATGCATACAAAAAAAAAGAAAATGAAGTCTCCCTTGTGCTCACCTCCGTGAGAACCATCCATGGCTGCCCCAAACCCTAGACCTACAAACAAAAGAGAAGGAAAACAAAGAATGATTAGGGCAACCAAAAAGAACAATATTAGAATAGAGATTAGGGCATAAGAGGATAGTAAGGGAATATGAGAGATTAGGGCAACCATGTTCTTTTTGAAATGTTTATTTTTATTTAAAAAAATTTAGGGTTAGTTATGAATTTGGAAGTAGCATGATTTTAGGTTTTTATTTTTATTTTGGTGGAAATGCATTTTTATTCCTTATTTAATATTTCTCATTTTCTTTTGTTTAATTAAACTATTGAAATAATTATTTATTGATTTTAGATTCTATAATTGGATGTGATATTATTTAGTATTTAATTTAACTGTATGGGGAAATAAATTTTATTTGGGGGAGACTATTTTTTTGAGTTGGTTATTAAAATAATATTGCCAAATTGTATTTAATAATAGACTCGATTACCTCCTTGGATTTATTTGGCGTCTTTTCAATTAATTCTATTTTATTAAATTAAATTATTTTAATTCATCTCTGAAATTATTCTTAATTTGAATTTAATTGCATTATTAAAATTATTTGATTCGTTATAGTGAATTATTTTAAATTTTATTTTATTTTCCTTTTTGGGTGGATTATTCTTAGACTTATTTTTGCATTTATCGAGACGCGATATGCTGCCGAAATTCTGCTAGATATTTAGGGTATATTTTACGCGTTGTTTGATTAATTTTAGTGCGATCCTTCCATCATTCCACCTTCAATTGAGTGCCATCATGACATCATATAACTTCACCTTTCGATCTGCGTTAGTTTGGGATCGATGCCGGTGAATTATCTTCACCTAGGTAATTTAGGATACAGTTTGGAATCGATCTAACCCTAGAAGTGACACACTTTGTGTCGCAATTTCCCTAGAAGACCCACACCAACACGGTTACATCGACATGTCTATGCTTTTGCGTATTGCCACTGAGCATGCAGACGCGTGCGAGGGAGTTTTTAGGGTTAGAGAGAAAAAAATTTCGTGGCCCGTGTCGCGAGCACATGGCGAATGTGGTCGTGACACAGGTGTTTTCGCATCGCATCCGCGTGGAAGATGCGGGCGTGACAGAATAGATCAGGGAGGCAAGGGAAAAGAAAGAAAGTGAAAGAGCTAAGGTTCCAGAAGAACCTAAAGAAAAAGAAGAAAGACCTCTAAGAAGCCAACTGATAGAGGATCAAAAAGATAGAAAACAAAAGGTAGAAGAATGTATGTAAGTATAGGTGAAAAGATGAGGAGACTGAATTTGACGAAGATGTTAAGAAGATGAAAGATGAAACCACAAAGGCCTCGGGAAGAAATAGAAGAACTAATGAGGAAGAGCCTCAAATGGAAAAGGGCACAATAAGACTTGAGGATGTCTTAAAGGCAATCACAATAGATGGAAATTTGAAGCCTATGGCTGAATTCTATGGTGAATATGATGACACAGATAAGAGGACTCTTGAAGAAGCCACAACAAAAATCTATAACAAAGCTCTTATTGAGATCATTGGTGATCTTCTTGACAGCCTAGGCAACATACTATCTGTAAGAGAGGAAAATGCGATGGCAAAGGACATCGAGCTCAAAGAACATACCTTGACAAAGCTATGTCCGGGGATTACCCCAAAAGAAAAAGCCCAAGTCTCCAAAGCACTGAACAAAGGGTTTAGAACTAAAATGAGGATGAATTCACTGATGAAAGGAGAAATTGACAAATTGTTCAAGGAGATCGAAGAGATTACTTTGAGAATTTTAAGAGAACTGAATCTGCCAACCATCTATGACAGTATAGATACAGATGCTGGTAATGACACATTTGTTTTTGAGTTGAATCCTAAGCAAGAAGCAAGAAAAGATGACCATGTGCACAAAGAGATGGAGGCACATGTAGTGGAAACTCAGTTAACACCTCCTATGGAAGAACAAAATGACAAGGAGAAACCAGAAAAGAAGCACATCAAGGAAACCCCTCCATTGAAACAGAAGGAGGATGCTAATAAAGACATGAACTTAGATAATCCAGAACAAAGCTAGAAAGAAGAAGCCTTTGCTGGAGCAAGAGACACTGCAGAACCAACAAAAGAATTTTTGGATAAAGGAAAACACATTTTGGATGAGACTGATTTCCGACAAGGTCCAATCAACTTGGAGGCAATGTCACTGGTACAAAAACTAAAATTGGTGATAGTTATATAGGCCAAGGCTCAGGAAGAGATTCTTAAATCTCACATTGAAGACAATGAGCTTATTGGAGATGCATCTAGTATTTTGGAAAAAACTAATGCCATCTTATCAGAAGGATACCTTTGTGTCCTCCTTACACCAACTCAAAGGTTTGATAAATTCTATCAATAAACATTTTGAGTCCTTTGAAAAATCTGCCAAACTTAAAGTAAGACAAGAGTTCGATGACAAAAGGTTGAATGAGTTGCAGGCAATGATAGCAAATGATAAGACCTAGTTGGATGGTAGAATAAAAGGCATTCAGAATGAAATTAAGGAGGCACGAGACCTATACAATTTTTTTCTATCTTGGCATGTAGTCACAAGAAAAATAGAAGATAAAATCAAAGAATTGGAGCTGTAATTGGTCAATATGTCTAAAGCATTTGATCCGGGGATGGAATCTATAGGCAGTAAAGAGATCCAAGCCATCAAAATTCATAATGACTTGAGAAATTAGATAAACCAGAGAGATCAATTGAAAAATAAAATGTGTCAGTTAAGAGGACTGATTAGTCCTAAGTTGGACTCAATGTTCAATCTAACAGCAATGGCACAAGCAGCCTCACTAGCTGACATACCTTCTAATTTGCAAAAGGTAGAAAAGTTGATTTTTTTCTTGAGTGGCTATATTGAAGTTTTGGATAATGCCAAGAAGGCATGGGATGAGGAGCTATCTAAAATAAAGACCATTTTTGATGATATCCTGCAATTCATGTAAAATTAAAATGAAGATTGTACTTGTATATATGCAGCAGAGTATATCAATTTTTGCAGCTTTGACAAGTTTTTGACTTTAGTTCATACACCTTTGCCATTGATGTCAAAGGGGGAGAAGAGAGTGAGTGAAAATGAGTAATCAGCTAAGAAGGAGAATGAATTAAGAGTGTATATAGTAAGGGGGAGTAGACAAGCATTTTTCACTAAGTGTTGCCATTAATGCCAACGGGGGAGATTGTTGGCAAGAGACACTGATGTGTAGTAGACTAGAATGTTGTCATTGATGGAAACAAGGCAAAGATCATTCATCACAATGGCAAAGATACATCACTCTGGTAGAAAATCCTAATCCGGCAACAAGGCATCAAGCATTCTGGTCCGGAAGCCCTAAATTGATTAAGTATTGGAAGTATTTAGGTATGAGATAGTAAAAGGGATCAGTACCTCTGCAAGTGAAGGCATGAAGATGCGGCTTATGTATGATGTTCATAGTTATCTATTGATGTTATATTCCAATAATCAATTCATGACTTCCTCCGGAAGTCATCTGGTGAAAAGACTAAGTTTGGGTCAACATATGTAAGACATAGACAGTGAATAATGCTGAGGAAATTGGTTTACATTCCTCCGCATTAGCATATTCTATTCTGTGGTTCTGACGTAATTTAGAGATATGTCATGACTACATGAATCCAAATTTGTATCTCTGGAAGTGCAACGGATCTTATTCTACAGGCTCTTCAATATCGACATCCAGTATGACAGTGTTACAGTGTGTTTGGGCAACAGTTCTAAGGTCCACATTTTGGCATACAGATTTATCTTGTTCTGTGGAGTTGAAGACATGTTAAGAGATCATTAATAATTGTTGAATAGGATTCATGAAGGCACATTTGGTCTGCAGAAAAAGTTGTGATGTGACAGAGGAACCTATCATATATGTTATTAAGGAACAAGCTGATAGATTGGTTAAATCCTTATGCAGAGAAGAAATATGAGTTGGATGATAAATGTAAGTGGTTGTATGATTAGAGCCAACACATATGAAGACATGCACATGATTGTTTGGATCCACATTGATGATTTAATACAAGTGCAAGCTGACAAGATATAACACTTGGTATACACGTTTCACAGTTTGCTTGCCGACCTGATCATGAGAAAGATTTAGTTGCGGATATAATAGAGGTTGGATTTTGGTGTTGGAAGGTAAGAAAGTAGTGATGTGATGAATGGTATGTGAAACATGTGAAGATAAAGTGCCCATAGCATATGAAGGGAGATCTTGAGCATATGTAAGAGTAGAGCAGAGAAATAAGGGAGACTAAAATGAAGAGTTCTGAGTCAGTGTTTATGAGCTCAATTGGAACTGTAACCATGCATATGTAAATGCAACCACAGTAGTTCATCTTTGGCAGTGAGCCATCCTTCTTCTTTTTTCTTCTAATTGGCAGTGAGCCTTTTCTCTTGAGCAGTGAGCTCCGGGTAGTGAGCCTCTTGTAATTCGGTATTGAGCCATAATAATAATATTGAGAGATAACACTCTCCATGGTTTTTCCCTCTTTGGGGTTTCCATGTAAAAATCCTTTTGTTCATGTGGTATGTCTTTATGGTTGCTATTTATTTGTTTAATCTACTTTCACTTAATTAAATTTGGTAATTGGATAAAAGAGCAAGGACATAAATGGTTTTGTAGAACACTGATTCACCCCCCCTCTCAGTGTTCATTGTATTCAACACATATAATGAGGCTTTTGTTAAGAAACTATTTTTGTTTGAGGAAAACAATAATTCAATCATAGCGATTTTATTAGTTTTGATATTGATTAAATATCCATGGATATTGAGGGTGTTTTTTTCCATGTAGGCTCTGCCACAAAAGTATAATTTACCTTCAACTAGAACAATAAAGAATTTTTCTCAAAGGTAATAAAATCTCTCTTCCCTCCATAACAATGTCATCAAAGTTACCTTCTCTCAAAGTTCAACAAAAACATGATCCTCTCATGATTTTGGTCATCATTAATAGAAATAGAATAAAACATACTATGATCGATAATAGATTAGAGCTTAATGTTTGTGGCATTGACCTGTTACATAAGCTCAGTGTAGATACCTTTCATATCAAGCCTGATACGAGATTAATTTTCATGGCTTCGATAATGTTGGTAGACAATCACTAGGCTCAATCACACTACTTGTTGAGTTAGGACCTGTGACTTTTCCTAAACGTATTCATGTCATGTTGAGTGCTCTTTCATATAATCATCTTCTTGGTAGACCATGGATTCATGCCATGGGGGCAGTCCCATCTACTCTTCACTGTATAATAAAGTTTGTTTATAATAATAAACTCTATATAATTGAGGCTGATCTAAATGTGGAAAGCTGCTTACAAGAAGAAGCCAAATATCAACCTCCTCTTTCTAAATCTCTCAACACTTTGATTCCTTCTTCAACAAAAGCTAACCCACTATTCTCAACAGCTAACAACAACAATGTTTAGAATAATGCCTTACCTTCAAATTTATATTTTAGTGATGATTTGGGAACCTTCACTAGATTTTACACCCTCCTTTATTGGAGAGTACAAAATCTCACAATCTAACCCTGAGATCTTGAAGATGGCTTATGTTTTGTTTACACAATCTATTTCTGCTGTGCCCTGCACAGACGCCTTATTTTGCCAAATGGGGACCCCCTTTTTTGCCTTGGCTTGGTGTTTCAACCTTTCCTCCTTATGATTATGAGAAAGTGAAATGGTGCTTAGAATGTAGGAATTGTTCCAAATTTGGGTATTTGGCATGTTTGAAGTTGTCCAATGCCTTTCATGATTGATTTGAAGGAGTCTTAATTGGTTTTGTGCTTAATAAATGGACATTTGTTGCCTTTTTTTTGCTTTTGCTTGGGTGTTTCCCTACTTTTAGGTGGTAATGGAAAAAAGATCATGTCATGATTTAAATCTAGAGGGCTAAGTCCAGGAATCTCCTTGGAAAGCATTCCATTGGGAAGACAATTGAAAATAGAGCAACTTTGCCTTTTGAATCATAGCAAAATTTGAAGAAACCAAGGAGATATTCAAGGTCAAAGTCTTGGTCAACAATCATATGGACATTCACAGTTACAGTTAAGGTCCTCACATTTGCTAATATCTAGACAAATTGTCCTAACCAACGAGCTTGAGAAATACTAAGGAAAGGGTTTATGTGAGTCTTAATGTCCCGATGTCCAAATGTGTACCCGTCAAATTTACTCTACTGATATCTCAAAACTGTCATAGGCATGGACATTTGTTGTCTGGATATCCAGACCTTATCTTAATGACCAGACCCTTTCAATATCTGGATGACGTGTCCTATTTGACTTTTCAAATAGACATTAGACTATGGACATTCCACATATAAACTTAACATCTCGATCTTTGAATATGAATATCTGGATGATGTCATCATAATTTCATCTTAAGAGAATACTTTGCAATGATCTGACATCATCTAGACATTCTGGCACATGATATTTCACAAAATGTTAATGTCCAGCTATTATCTTAATGTCTAGATCTTCTTGATATCCATCCTGAGATATCCATGTCCTGATTACATCATCATTCCTTGTCTTGAAGTAATAGGTTGGTGTGCTAACATCATCTGCATGGATATTTCACAATTGATTAATATCCATATCCTTATGTCCTTGACATATTTGGATCTCGATGACGTCATTTAAACTTCACTTATATAAATAGCTAATGTCATGTGTATATTAGTTCACAAGGATATTAACCTTGTCGAATATCCTTACCTTTACCAAGCATCCCAATCCTGATGACGTTATGCCATCTCAATCCATAAAGAGTTTTAACTTCACTTATGTCATATGGATGTTGGCTCACATGGATATTAAATTTTTGAAGATCCACATCCCACTTCTAATAACCATGTCCACATGATGTCACTTCGACCAGACTCAACATAGAGGTCATATCCTGATGACGTCACATGGACATTTGTTCACCTGGATATTTCGCATCCACATGGATATCCTGACCTGTTCTAAGTGGAATTGAAGCCCGATAGTATATTTTCGGTCAGCGATGGATGACTCGACCCTCTTGCTGACATCATCTGGACATACCAACATGGACATATCCATATGGACATTCAAAACTAAGAACTGTGCATTTATCCGGATGGAGATTTCGTGCATCCCAGATATCCATATCTAGACCTCCTATATGTTTGTTGCAAGATATTGGAGCTAATTAAAGCTTGAAAATCTTGGCACTAAAAGTGGTGTCAACATGTTTGCGCTAAAAAGACCTCTAATAGGATATATCCACTTGACATTAAATTCCCCACAAATCTGGTAGACCCTCATTTCCCCACTTTTTGACTTAGCGCTAAAAAGGACCTCAATTAGATCTGTGCTAAAAGAATCTCCAACGTGATATATCTGGTGACATCAGAAATTCATGCTCATCAGGTTGATACTAGAATCCCTGCTAAAGATATTAAAGGGAATTTGTGCTAAAATTAAGCCTCATTGCATATGTCTAGTTGAGTCCAAAACTCCCACCATCCTGTTGCTCTATAGACTCTCGCAAAGTGAATATTGAAGATGGTAAGAGGATTACATAAATCAGTAGGCTACATGTGCATGTTGCAAGTGCATCAAACTTCGAATATCTCCAGATTGAAAGCATCACAAACTTAAAAACATGAAAGGGAAGTATGCTCTGTTCATGTTGATTGCTGAGGAGATTAGATTGGCTCAACTATGTGGTTTGAACATCAATAAATTTAAAATAATTAAGTCTTGTATTCTTAAATGGACTATGTCTATAAAAGATTATTCATTATGTGTACTCTTTTTTGTAGATTAGGCGAGGAGGTGGAATGGTGCAGTGTACAATAGACATGTCAGGAAGATTCCCAGATCAAGGAAGTTGACATGTCAGACATCAGGAGTCCAGTTGGAGCCTCTCAAGATCCTGAATCCAATGATTAAATGCATAAAATTAAGATCATGTTGCTGTAGAAAATTGTTGTTGGAGATGAAGAATGTACTCTATTATGAGTGTAGTTTCAACTCTATTTGCCCCTGTTCCAGTCAACACATGAAATCCCGTCACAATGCTTCAACACTTATTTTCACATGTCATATGACTCTCCTTTGACTTCCTTTTGTCTTAGAAATTTGGCTCTTCCTCCTATATAGCCAAATGGGTGTTCATTTTGTCCAAATTCAATGTATTTGAAAGCTATTTTTTGTCTTTTTCTATGAAGACAAAAATAAATCCAAGAATGTAACAAACTGATGTATTTCATTAAATGCAGTATAAATCTAGACCATTGGTGTTGAGTTAATCTCCATAGTCCATGAAAATCTTGGTATGGTGCCTTGTCTATAAAAGGACCATCATTTTCTCTCATTGTAAGTAAGATTTGATAGTGAATTGCTGAGACTCTACCAAAAATTAGTCAATACAAAGCAAGTTGTGCAGGTTGCTAGAAATTTGTGTTTCTATGTTGTCTTATTTTGAATTCATGGTTCATTTCAATCTAAAATTAGTTTATGTACAAATTGAAATGATGGATAAATGTTTAGATATGTGATGAGTGCCTTGGTTCATACTTATTGGTGCTTGTTGAATGTAAGTTGCTGTGCATAGTTAGCATGAACCCCATTAATGAATTAAGTTTGGTTGCATAACACTAGTTGAATTGTGCCATTACTGGGTATTTGATTAACTTATGCAATTTGAAAATCCTAAGATTCCTTTGAAGATAGCGTCATTTTCTGCAGCATTGTGGTTAGTTTACCTGGTTAAATAGGAAATGGTTTATTGAGGGTATTTATCTATCTGCAACATATTATCTAGTTGTGATTTGTCACCTAGGTTTAATTATCTCCCTTAACCCTTTACCTTTTGCATTTTTCTTTAGAATAACTTTGTTAGAGTTAGGTTTTAAAAGCAACATTTACATTGTTTATCTGCTAGAAATTTTAGACTTAACAAGTTTGCATTATCAAAGGGTTCTTGCACACTTTGTTGTCATAGTTTCATAAACCCTATCATTGCATGTAAGTCCCCTTCATTGGTACATCTAAATACATACCCACTGAGTTATCTTGCAAGCTAAGACCTAGCTATATACACATTGGGGAAGTCTTTTCTAGGATAAGATTCCTTTTCAAGAGAGGTTAGATATCCTATATCTTACCTGCATTGTTGTGTGCTAAAACTAGAATTGGCTCTAGAAGGAGGGCGAGAACTTTTCAATGTAAACTTTCAAGGGTTTGAATTTCAAGAAGATGGGTAGTTTGTCATACCTACCTCGGGAGTCTCTCTTTAGGTTGTCTGAGCTTCCTAGTCATGTATATTTATCACTTTGCAAGGAGTTAGTAGACAAAAAAATAGCAAACAAATGGTCTCCATTGACACTGTGTGATATAGCTTCATCCAAGGAATGCGGGATCCATGCTAGGAATCAACATGCTGAGATTGATTGTCACACCTTCATTCGAAGGCTAGACATGGATCTACATGGGGAATTCCCTTACTCAGAAGTATATAAGTATGAAAAGAAACATTGGATGGAGGACATTGGAGGCCCACTTGTTGAACCATCTGATGCAAGTGCCAAGGAAAGCATGTTCCCTTAGCAGTTCTTCTCCAACCAAAATCAACAAGTTCACTCAGCTAAATAATATATAGTCCTAGATTGGTTAAGATCAACTTTTCATTCAACAGATACCGACAAGTCTTCCATAGGATGTGCTGTCCCAGCATGGCTAAAGCCTAGTTTTCAATCATAGGACAAAGAACATAGCAATATACAGGGTCACACTTCTGCTACTGCAGATGTTGATAAGATAGATGTTGAATTAGACCTGATGAACAATCATGTTGAGGATCCAGATGAGCAATCAGATGCTCCAAGATGTCAAGTTTTAAACTTGAGTTTGTTGATATAGAAGTGGAGAACAACAATTCATTTTAGCTTGGTGACAATTTAGGGTTTGGAACCAAGTGTGAACAACTTGAACAAGAAGAAATCAGTCCTCCAGATGAAGAAAAATTATTGACAACAATGCAAGAGGTTGTTTCAGTCGACATATCCAAGCCACAATCAGATTGTCTAGAGGAAAGTGATCAAGTTCTTGATTGTATCATCCTATTATATCATCACGATCAAACATATCAAGCCAATGCAATTATTTCAATAGAGTCTCCACCTGAGTCAAATATAATAAATCCAGATGATGCACCACTTCAAAACATTGACATCATAAATCTAGTTATGTAGGAAGGAGACCTTGTTATTGCTGCAAACAATGAATTTTCAGTCCCATATCAGCCATTAACTAAAATAAGAGGGTTACTAAGAAACTTAGATGATCATTTTTCAGAACATATGACTGAATTTGATGAACTAGATTTGAGTTTACCATTTGTCTGCCAAGTTGATCCTGTTCATACTTGCAATAAAGAAGATTCTCACTTGGATGATGCCAACCTATTGGTGACAGATGAGAGCAGGAGTATGCAATCTGAGAATAAAAATTAAACAGTCATGTAGAGCGATGGCTTGGAAGTTTTTTCATGTCAATCACTTGATCACATTGATCATTGAGTTGGTATCAAGAATGAGCAAGGATATGCTATTGCATGGAAATTCACCGCACATGATAGACTTTGCTTTAGTTGATTCATGCAGAGTTCATCCAAATGATCTACATCCTGAACAAAGTTTTCCAAAATTTCTATTTTCTTGGGAGGTTACTACAGTATTTAGTAACCTAGATGTATCTGATGCACAAGATATGATTCACCATGAGCTAAAATTTCCTGAAGGTGTGAAAGACAATGGTACAAGGCAACAAGGTGATAAACTTACATTCCCAACTGATGATACTGTAAATCAAGTTGTATCTTCCCTCTTCTCACTCAGTTTCAATAGCTATCAATTTGATTATGGTAACATGGGTAAGACAACTTGCATCTGGATTAATCATGGCCCTAATTGAAAAGAAGCTAGGTGTGCGGAAATCGCTTCCTACACTAATCTAAAGAGGAAAGAAGAGTGCAAATTCTCAATTTTATCTTTATAGTTATAGAATGTTAACAACAACAATGGAGATATTGTAGCAATACACATACACACAGAAATGAGATAGAAGAGAGAGACACAAGATATACGTGGGAAAAACCCTTATCGGGTGAAAAACCCCACACTCCAAAACTTGCACAATGTATTATCAAAACTAAAATGGTTTACAACACACTTACAATGCAAGTTCTCAGGAGTCTTCAACACTCATATCTGGAGATAAACCGACAGCATAACAATACCTATCAATCACATATACCATCTCCTCTCCAAAGCACCTATTTATGTAACAAATACAAGACAAGAATGGCTCCACATTGAGATGGGCATCCAACATGGCCTCATGGCCCAAAACCCACGCCTATGGACACTTGTCCAACACTGTAGGATGCTCCTGACACTTGTCAAGTCACCCCATCCCAAGGAGGTTGCCTATTTCTAAAATGGGCTATGACAAATGCTCTTACGACTCTTACAACCATCATAGAATCTGTCATAGCTATCATAACTTACAGCTGTAAGAGAATCTATCATACACAGTCTATAAATAGCATATTCTCTTACAACATGTCATAGTCCACCTTGGGGCACCCAAAGATGCATTTTTCAAAGATGCTTCTCGACACATGTCCATACTTGTCATAGGATCTTTGATTTTTGAATCTTACATGTCATAACTTTGTCATAGGAATCTGTCATGACTGTTTCAATCAATATTCCCTTACAAACATTCCAAGATGCTAACACATGGAAAAATATTCCTACCACTAAGTGGAATGCCTATCTCCTCATGTGAGGACAAATTTCCATGTGGTCATATGCCATGTAGGATAACACATCACCATGCCAACTCCCACAATATGACAACATAGGATTTGTATCCAAATTATACAATAGGCAAGCAATAAATAAATACAATGAAATAATACAAGGAATTACCAAGGTTGAGACACCTTAATTCCCAACATTCTCCCACTTGTCAAACACCTTGTAAGAGCCAATAGAAATAACATGATTTAACTGCTATAGGCTGAGAGGCCCATAGACTCCGAACATCATCTGAACTTCTCTATGTCCACTGGCTTCGTCAATGCATCTGCAACATTCTTCAAAGTATCTACCTTCTCCAAATTTACCTTCCCATCCTCTACCATGTCTCACACGAAGTGAAACTGTACATCAATATGCTTTGTTCTGGCATGGAAAGTTGGATTCTTCGCAAGGAAAATTGCACTCTGACTATCACAACAAATTGTAATCTGTCCTGTATCAACACCAATATCTGAACACAATCTCTTAAGCCAAATGGCTTCCTTGTAAGCATGAGTTTCTGCCATGTACTCAGCTTCTATCATGGACAAAGCAACCATAGGTTGTCGCTTACTCATCTAGCTAATTGTACCACCAAACATAGTGAACACATAGGCACTGGTGGATCTCCTGCTGTCAATGTCACCTGCCCAATCAGAATCCACAAATCCATGAATACAAATAGAATGCGGAGGTCTTGTAGCATTACCATGATAACATACGGAATACTCGGAAGTACCCCTCAAATATCTGAATACTCGCTTAACTGCATCCCAATGTACCCGTCTAGGATTAGCCATAAATTGACTAAGGACTCCCACTGCTTGGGCAATGTCTGGTCTTGTTTAGACCATAGCATACATCAAACTGCCAACAACACTAGCATAAGGTACTCTACTCATGTCCTCCACCTCACTAGGAGATTTTGGACAATCATTAATAGACAACTTTGTTCCCAATGAAATAGGAGCACACAATGGTTTACAATCTGCCATGTTGAACCTATCCAACACGGTCTTCACATACTTACTCTGGTTTAACCAAAGTTTTCTGTTAGCTCTATCTCTTCTAATTACCATTCCTAGAATGTACCTGGCTGCCCCAAGATTCTTCATCTCAAACTATGCTGACAACTGAGACTTTAAATCAGAAATCATATTCTTACCATTCCCAATCAACAACATATCGTCAACATACAATGCAATAATGAGAATGCGATCATTGTCAAATTTGTAATACACACAATGATCTGATTTTGATCTTAGATATCTAATTGACAACACAAAGGCATCAAACTTCAAGTACCACATCCTAGGAGACTGCTTCAAACCATACAAAGACTTCATTAACTTGCAAACCAAATTTTCTTTACCTTTCTCTATGTAATGCTCTGGCTGTGACATGTAAATCTCTTCCTCCAAATCACCATGAAGGAAAGCTGTCTTCACATCCATCTGTTCTACCTCTAAGTCATAAGTAGCTACAAGAGATAACAAGAATCGAATGGATGTTAGCTTTGCAATGGGAGAGAAAATTTCACCATAATCAATTCCCTCCACTTGTGAGTACCCCTTCGCAACCAATCTAGCCTTGTACTTTTCAACACTACCATCTACACCGAATTTCTTCTTGAACACCCATTTGCATCCAACAGGTTTCCATCCTTCGGGCAAAGGCACCAAGTCCCATGTTTTATTCTTCTCCAAAGAAGTCATCTCCTCTTCCATGGCCTCCTTCTAGGAACCTGCATCTTTCATGCCTATAGCCTCTTTCACAGTTCTAGGATCATCAATGTTAGTAAGTAAAGGAAAAGTACAACTAGAATCAAGTATTGAATAACCAAACCTATCAGGTTGCTTTCTTGTTCATGTAGACCTCCTCAAAGGCTGAGGTTGAGGATCTACTTCTTCTTCTGAGATTTTAGAGCTGCTAGAGCTCTCCTCATCATCAGGTCTCACAGGGTCTGTCTGTTTAGTCTTCTTAGGGGTAGAAGGAAACTAAACTGCATCCTCTTTCTTTTCTATTTCTTCTGGTTGTAGAACAACAGAAGGTGTTAGATCTCTGAAGATGACACTTCTACTATACAACACTTTTTCATCCACAGGATCCCAAAGCTTGTATCCTTTTACACTGACACCATAGCCAATGAAAATACATTTAACATCCTTGTTCTCCAATTTAGACCGTTTCTCCCTAGGCACATGTGCATATGCCTCACAACCAAAAGCATGAAGATGTCTAACTGAAGGCTTCTTACAAGACCACACCTCCATAGGTGTCTTACCAACAAGAGCTGATGTAGAAGATCTATTTACCAGATAGCAAGCAGTGGCTACACCTTTAGCCCAAAACTTTTGTTCGAGGCTTGCTCCATTAAGCATACTCCTAGTCTTCTTCATTAGTGTCCTGTTCATCCTCTTGCAACTCTATTTTGCTGCAGGGTATATGGAGTTGTCTTATGTCTTTCAATCCCTTGCTCCTTACAGAATTTATCAAACTCTGCTAAACAAAACTCACCACCATTATTAGTTCTCAAACACTTAATCTTTTTACTAGTCTAATTTTTAGCAAAGGCTTTAAACTCTTTAAATCAACTAAAGACTTCAGTCTTGCTTCTAATAAAATAAACCCATGCCCTTCTACTGTAATCATCTATGAAAGATACAAAATATATAGATTTAGAAATCGAAGGAATATTAACAGGACCAAACACATCAGAATGAATAAGATCCAATACAACAGAAGACTTGTGAGAACTAGAGTAAAAATGAACACGGATTTGCTTTCCATAAATGCAATGTTCACAAAAGTCAAACTTGAGATTACAATAATTTAACCCCTCAACGAGGTTTTTATTTTTTAGGGTACGCAGACCCTTCTCACCAATGTGGCCATATCTCAAATGCCATAACATAGTCTTTTTAGCAGGAAGCTTAACTTCCAAAGCATGTGAACTACCATCAGAACTGTTACATCAGATTTCTTCACTGCTCGTTCAGATGGTGGGGATGAAGTGACTGCAACTCTTTTCTTCAAGTCAGAAGAACTATTGCACTGTGAAGTGCATGCCTCAAGTTGAAACAGAGTATCTCTTCGAGTACCCTTCACAGGCACCATAGATCCTCTAGTCATCTTGCATCCATTCTTCGAAAAGACAACCTGCACACCTGCATCATTCAACATACTTACAGAAAGTAGGTTCCGTGCTAGGCCTGGGATGTGCATAACACTAGTGATCCCCTTCACTCATCCATCAGGGAATCAGATTGAGACTCTTCCACGACCAACAATCTTCAGATGAGAATCGTTACCCAGGTACACTCTTCCACCATCGAGCTCTTCATATTTCATAAACCAGTCTCGATGCAAGGTCATGTGGAATGATGCACCAGAATCTATCAACCACACATCATCAGATGCGTGGGTGGCCAGGGTTGCAGTGAAGGCATCACCATCATCTTGTGACTTGTCAGAATTTGAATCAGGAGCATTCTTCTTCTTCTTTTTTTTCCCTCTTTGCATTCCTTTTGGAAATGCCCAGTTTTCCCATAGTTCCAACAAAGAGCCTTGGACTTTCCAGGAGATTTGGATCTCCCATGGGATTTGGATCTGCCCTTTTTACCTTTCTTGTCCTTCTTCTTCCCTTTCTCTTTGGGTCTTCCACAAACTGCAAGAGCATCTTTAGCTGACTCAGATGTCTTTCTCCACATTTCTTTAGATAATAGTGAAGATAGTACTTCATCCATCATGAAGGTGGTTGTAGTGCTTCCAATAGCCATGACAAGATGATCCCACGAATCTAGTAAAAAACAAAGCAGGGTCATACATCGATCCTCCTCCTCCATTTTCACACCCATGGATGTCAACTGTGCAACAATCATGTTAAAAGCATTCAAATGGTCCACAACAGATCCTCCATCTTCCATCTTTAGAGAAAATAACTTTTTTAGAAAGAGCTTGTTCACTAGAGACTTGGCATGATAAATAGATCCCAGCTTCTTCCAAAGTTCTTTAACAGTCTTCTCCTCATGGTCATTCAACAGGACATAATCAGCTAGATAGAGTCTTATGAGACCCTTAGCCTTCCGATCTTTGAGGTCTCAATCAGCTTGTGACATTGTTGTAGGTTTTGTTCCATCAACGATTTCCCATAGGTCATGATCAACAAGTAGGTCTTCCATCTTGAGTTTCCACAACTCAAAATTTATGCCATTGAACTTCTCCACCTCTACTCTTCTGGATGTGGTTTCCATCTCCTTCCTGCAACAAGATACAAAATACTCCACACAGATTCCCACTCAACCTAAGATTGGCTCAAAAAACCCCTATCCAGCAACTAGAACCAAAACTGGCCAGGCTTTGATACCAACTGAAAGGAAGCTAGGTGTGCGGAAATCATGTCCTACACTAATCTAAAGAGGAGAGAAGAGTGCGAATTCTCAAATTTATCTTTACAGTTCTTTACAGTTACAGAATGTTAACAAAAACAATGGAGATATTGCAGAAATACACATACACATATAAATGAGATAGAAGAGAGACATAAGATATACATGGGGAAAACCCTTATCAGGTGAAAAACCCCACTCCAAAACCTGCATAATGTATTATAAAAATTGAAATGGTTTACAATACACTTGCAATGAAAGTTCTCAAGAATCTTCAACACTCGTATCTGGAGACAAACCGACAACATAACAGTACTTGTCAATCACATATATCATCTCCTCTCCAAAGCACTTGTTTATATAACAAATACAAGGCAAGAATGGATCCACATTGAGATGGGCATCCAACATGGCCTCATGGCCCAAAACCCATGCCTATGGACACTTGTCCAACACTGTAGGATGCTCCTGACACTTGTCAATTCACCCCATCCCAAGGAGGTCACCTATTTCCAAAATGGGCTATGACAGATGCTCTTACGACTCTTACAACCGTCATAGAATCTGTCATAGCTGTAATAACTTACAGCTCTAAGAGAATCTATCATACATAGGCTATAAATAGCATATTCTCTTACAACATGTCATAGTCCACCTTGGGGTGCCCAAAGATGCCTTTTTCAAAGATGCTTCTTGACACATGTCCATACCTGTCATATGATCTTCTATTTCTGACTCTTACATGTCATAACTTTGTCATAGGAATTTATCATGACCGTTTCGGTCAATATTCCCTTACAAACATTCCAAGATGCTGACACATGGCAAAATATTCATACCACTAAGTGGGATGCCTATCTCCTCATGTGAGGACAAATTTACATGTGGTCATATGCCATGTAGGATGACACATCACCATGCCAACTCCCACAATATGACAACATAGGATTTGCATCCAAATTATACAATAGGCAATAAATAAATAAATAAATACAATGAAATAATACAAGGAATTACCAAGGTTGAGACACCTTAATTCCCAACACTAATGAATTGCCCTAATTGTTGATCCTACATGATTGGTACCATGAACATGAACCTAGCATGCCTATACCTTACTGTTCAGAGTACAAGGACAAATTTACCAAACTTAGGACATTGACCTGCACCTTGTTACTTCTGCATGTCTTGAGAAATAAATCATGAGGAAGTGTAAATACTTGTTGTCTAGAGCCGTTGTACATAATTTTGCTTGTTTTTAGTTGGGTTTTTGTTAGGTGTTTTTTGCTTTAGTTTATTTTCTGCTTTCTGCTTTTTCTTTTCTTTAGTCATTAGTTGTTAGTTGTTTCTTTCTCTTTGCTCTTTTGCTTTCAGTTGTTAGTTTTCTTTAGGTTTAGTTTCTTGGCTTTCTGTTTGCTTTGGGTTCTCAATTTCTGGTGAAGGACAGGCTTGTTTATAGTGCATGCAATGTCACTTTCTAGACTGTGCTTTTGTGTCTTCCTTGGAGAAACTTTGGTCATGAGTCAAGGATCTAGGGTAAGTCCCATTATTAGAGTTGGATGGCTTGATGTCAGTTCTTAGGAGATGAATCCATTGTTTATCTTAACTTGAAGTTTTTTGAGATCATATACCTTTTACACTTTAATGATCTTGAAGTTTCTAAGTCTTGGTAAACATGGGTTAAGTGAAATTTTTTAAGATCCACCTTTCCCACCACTATGATTCCTAGCCCAGCAAAGTTGAACTAATGTTCGTAGCCCATATGATATTTATCTTGTGCTGCAAGGGTATGTGGTACTTTCTAGTCCTCATATCAAAGCTAAGTTAATTGAATCATCAAAAAGTAATTTCTCAAAGAGCGGTACTTCAGAGTACCCCTATCATTCAATTAGTTGGAGGATTCAAGAATCTCTATCGGGGCTATAGATGCCTGGCTGGCAGTAGAGCAATGTTTGAGTAGAATAATAGAGACAACCTCGTTGAGGCTAAAGATGCTTGATTGGAAATGAGAAAATGTCTAGGTAGTTCATGAGGTGAGTACTATCATTCACGTAGCTTAATGCAAGAGAACTTGGATGATCCTGGTTGCCAAGGGATGGGAATGAACTCATATGCACACACATAGATCTTTGGGATATGGATGGTTTTGTTAAATTTCTAATTTTGATCATTTGATCTAGATTTTCATGTTTATTCAGCCTAGTATGTGGGTGGGAAACTAAAATTCTGGGTTCTTGACTACTGTTTATCCTTGAAATACTTTGGAGCATTTCTTCAGTAGAGTCGCCATTTGTTGTGCCTTGCACACACTCCCCATTTTGCCAAATGGGGACCCCCTTTTTTGCCTTGGCTTGGAGTTTCAACCTTTCCTCATTATGATGATGAGAAAGTGAAATGGTGGTTAGAATGTAGGATTTGTTCCAAATTTGGGTATTTGGCATGTTTGAAGTTGTTTGATGCCTTTCATGATTGATTTGAAGGAGTCTTAATTGGTTTTGTACTTAAGAAATGGACATTTGTTGCCTTTTTTCTACTTCTGCTTGGGTGTTTCCCTACTTTTGGGTGGTAATGGAAAAAAGATCATGTCATGATTTAAATCCAGAGGGTTAAGTCCAGGAATCCCCTTAGAAAGCATTCCATTGGGAAGACAATTGAAAATAGAGCAACTTTGCCTTTTGAATCATAGCAAAATTTAAAGAAACCAAGGAGATATTCAAGGTCAAAGTCTTGGTCAACAATCATATGGATATTCACAATTACACTTAAGGTTCTCACATTTGCCAATATACAGGCAAATTGTCCTGACCAAAAAGCTTGAGAAATACTAAGTAAAGGGTTAACATGAGCCTTAATGTCCCGATGTCCAAATGTGCACCCATCAAATTTACTCTACCGGTATATCAAAACCATCATATGCATGGACATTTGTTGTCTGGATATCCAGACCTTATCTTAATGACCAGAACCTTTCAATATCTAGATGACGTGTCCTATTTGACTTTTAAAATGGACATTAGACTATGGACATTCTGCATATAAACTTAACATCTCGATCTTTGAATATGTTTATCTGGATGACATCATCATAATTTCATCTTAAGAGAATACTTTGTAGCACTGACATCATCTAAACATTTCGACACAAGATATTTTGCAAAATGTTAATGTCTAGACATTATCTTAATGTCCAGATCTTCCTGATATCCATCCTGAGATATCCATGTCCTGATTACCTCATTATTCCTTGTATTGAAGTAATAGGTTGGATGTGCTGACATCATCTGTATGTATATTTCACAATTGATTAATATCCATATCATTATGCCCTTGACATATCCGGATCCTGATGACGTCATTTAAAATTCACTTATAAAAACAACTAACATCATGCAGATATTAGTTCACATGGATATTAACCTTGTCAAATATCCTTACCTTTACCAAGCATCTCGATCCTGATGGCGTTACGTCATCTCAATCCATAAAGAGTTTTAACTTTGTTGATGTCATATGGATGTTGGTCTGCATGGATATTAACTTTTCGAAGATCCATATTCCACTTCTAATATCCATGTCCACATGACGTTACTTCAACCCAAATCAACATAGAGGCCATATCCTGTGACGTCACATGGACATTTGTTCACCTAGATATTTTGCATCAACATGGATATCCCGACCTATTCTAAATGGAATTGAAGCCTGATAGTATATTTTCAGTCAGCGATGGATGACTCGACCCTCTTGTTGACATCAGCTGGACATACCCACATGGACATATCCATATGGACATTTGAAACTAAGACCCGTGCATATATCTGGATGGATATTTCATGCATCCCGGATATCCTTATCCAGACCTCTTCTCACACTTAATGATAGGCATAATTTCCTGTAGGATTATCAAATGCAAATAATTAAAATCTATATGTTTGTTGTAGGATATTGGAGCTAATTAAAGCTTGGAAAGCTTGGAGAAGGCGTCAGAAGGAGTTTGTGCTAAAATAGGATCCAACTGCACATGTCTTGTTGCTTTAAAAATCCCCACTAGCGAAAGATTAAAGTGTCAGTAAAGGCTTGGCACTAAAAGTGGTGTCAACGGGTTTGCATTAAAAAGACCTCCAATAGAATATATCCACTTGACATTAAATTCCCCGCAAATTTGGTAGACCCTCATTTCCCCGCTTTTTGACTTTGCACTAAAAAGAACCTCAACCAGATTTGCGCTAAAAGGACCTCCATCATGATATATCCAGTGACACCAGAAATTTGCGCTCATTAGGTTGACACTAGAATCCCTGCTAAAGATATTAAAGGGAATTTGCGTTGAAATCAAGGCTCATTGCATATGTTTGGTTGAGTCCAAAACTCCTGCCATCCTGTTGCTCTATAGACTCTCTCAAAGTGAATATTGAAGGTGGTAAGAGGATTACATAAATCAGCAGGCTAGAGGTGCATGTTGCAAGTGCATCAAACTTTGAATATCTCCAGATTGAAAGCATCACGAACTTAAAAACATGAAAGGGAAGTATGCTCTGTTCATGTTGATTGCTAATGAGTTTAGATTGGCTCAAATATGTGGTTTGAACATCATTAAATTTAAAATAATTAAGTCTTGTATGCTGAAATGGACTATGTGTATAAAATATTATTCATTATGTGTCCTCTTTCTTACAGATTAAGCAGGGAAGTGGGATGATGCAGTGTGCAGCAAATGCATCAGGAAGATTCCCAGATCAAGGAAGTTGACATGTCAGATATTAGGAGTCCAGTTGGAGCCTCTCAAGATCTTGAATCCAATGATTGAATGTAGAAAATTAAGAAGATCAGGTTGCTATCAGAAATTGTTGTTGGAGATGAAAAATGTACTCTGTTCTGAGTGTAGTTTCAGCTCTGTTTTCCCTTGTTCCAGTCAACACATGAAATCCCGTCACAATGCTTCAACACTTATTTTCACATGTCATATGACTCTCCTTTGACTTCCTTTTTTCTTGGAAATTGGCTCTTCCTCCTATATTGCCAAATGGGTGTTCATTTTGTCCAGATTCAATGTATTTGAAAGTTGTTTTTGGTCTTCTTCTATGAAGACAAAAATAAATTTGAGAATGTAACAAACAGGGATAATTTTAAGAACCCCCCCTTGGAGAAGGTGTATAAACCTGGTGAATCATGTATACTTCCTGAGAAAAATATTAATTTTATTGGCAAATTTTTTCATTTTTCTGGGAAAAAAATAATCTTATTTGGCAAATCTTTTGTAATTGCTAGAGGTCTATGGAAAATCTTGACGAATTGTAATTTTTTTAAAAGCAATAAAACATTTTCATTGGCGATTAAAACCTATTTTCAAACCAATTAAATATTTTCATTGGTGAATTAAAACCTATTTTCAAACCAGTAAATATTTCTGTAGGTGAATTAAACCTATTTTCAAAATAAGAAAATATTTTTGCTGGCGATTAAAATCTAATTTCAAACTAGAAAATATATTTACATTGACGAATTAAACCAATTTTCAAAGCAATAAAAAAATTATTGGTGAATTTAAATATAGTTTCAAACCAATAAAAAATTAATTGGCGAAATAAACTATTATGCCAGTAAAAAATCATACTGTGTGAATGACATCAGACTTTAGTTGAAGTTCCATTCCGGGCTGCAGTTTTGACACACCCATCTTTCTACATAAAGTCTCTGGAATAGAGACAAGTGTCAAGTAACAATGATTCTGATTAATGAAAATTATTAGATATTTATTTAATTGAGCTACATAAATTGCCTTCCCAAAAACATGCAATTGTGCTTTTCATGACATTCCTTATTTATTACGAAAGGACAGAGGTCACTTCGAGCGTGGATGTCATTAAATGGAAAATATTCTAATAGATTTTGGTTGTTAGATGATTGCATATCGACGACATAAGTTCTATTTGGGGCAAAAGTACTCACACACCCGATTTCCCAAATTTGTAGTTGTACAGTCGAGGACTTACGCTCTGCCGCGCTGCCACCTTTGCACAATAATTAATAAAATATATTATATATTTTATATATATGTCAACCATTGATCTAATAATATCTAACGGCTGCTAGTTGATTCCGGATGATTTTGTTAGCAATGTGTAGCGTTGGAGATCTACCTTTCAGAATTGAATTACAACCGTTCATCTTTCATTCTAGGGTGCATCAAATAGTCAGTGGTGGTATGATTGATTTGATTGAACGCACTTAACCACATAGATTAGCCAATGCTCAATTAAGTTCATTAATGGTAAGTGAGTACTGAGTCGTGACAAACCGCATAGATTAGCCAATATGAATTAAACGGAGTTGCTTGTTATTTATTACCCATTTGTCATGGAAGTACATGTAATGTGTATATGATAGTCTTTAGTGTTTCAAACTTATATTGCATTACTAAGTTTCAGATAGGTCAAGAATCAATAGAATGTAAAAGTTCAAAGTAATGGCTTTCATTACAACAGCTGTGCGAAGAAAGTAAGTTACCAAGTATTTATTTTGTGATCATTCATGATTTTGATTTTAACTATGTGATAGAGTTCTCAGTTCACAGATGTAGAATAGTAATAAGAATCTAAGATGATGGAAAATTTTGTTTGTGTGTGGCTATGCAGGTTGTTATTGCTTTGCATGTCTCGGAATGAAGAAATACGAGCATTCGTCAAGTGGAATAAATCGTGTCAAGAATCGACACTTTTAACATTTGCAAATGATGCATTCTATTCTAGTTGGTGGGTTGAATCTCCCACACATGCATGCATGTATGAGAAAATGGAAATTTGAATTGACACATGGAATTGGTATTGCAACTCAATTGCCAGTGACCTCGAGAAAATCAATTTAATTCTCCTTTACTAGCCTTATTGTTACCCATGCCTAGTGGTTTCTTGTACATATAAAGCAAGGTTCTATAGTGATTCATTGACTGTCATTGTGAATGAGCACATAATTAAATTTGTAATGGATCCATTGTCTATTAATAGGATAATTATGGACTACAGTGAAATATTCATTACGCATCGTCAAAATGAGGAACCATAAAGATTTTGGAGGATCAAAGCAAGGTTTGAAGGTCGAAGGATAGGAGTTTTGTTTAGAACTGTGAGGTTGGTTAGAGGTTCATGTATGATGTAATTCCCCAATCTTTTTGAAGGGTGATGTTAAATTTTACTAAATAATATAGAAGAAATTACGGTTTGAAATTGCAATGTATATAGATCATAGATGTTTCAAAGAATGAAATTTTTAATATAAAATTATATATTATATTATATAAAATATGATATTATTATAAATTTATATATTGAATCATTGATATCGATTTCATTTGGTGGCCTACAAAATACTTTTCCCAAGCATTGATTTTTAATTTATTAAATAGTTCTGACAAGTTATTAAATAGCTTTTGGTAATGGTCGATCCTTACATGAGCCAAAGATTGATGCTACAAAAAATCTGGACAATGAATAAATGCATGTCAGTTGAAGAGTGTGTTCATTAATGATTTTCCTTTAAATCCCAGAGGTCTCTAGCAAAATGGCACTCGGCTGCCTTGCTCAAAATATAGCATGGAGACTCCCATAAGGCTCTGCTGCAATAAGTGCCAGGTCACCTTTCTGGGCTGTATCAGAGATGGCAGATTGATGAACATTTGTAACCAGCAAAACCTATTCTTCCTTGAGGGAGTGAAGATGGTCCTCGGTAAAGACTTCTTGGTCTCTGAGGATAGATATAGGGTAAATTCATATATTTCCTCATGCTTTCTGGCTTCTTTGTTGGACCTAGGAGAGGCAAAGGCGGATGCACTGATGATTCTACAGGGGGTATTCACTCCAGATATTCTTTTGGATGACGTAGACATGTTGATTGATGCAGAATTGGGGGTCGGTATCCCATGGCTGAGAGACCTGGAGAAGCTGTGGGAGGGACAAGAGGGCGTAGCTAGGCAGTCGTTCCTCCTAAACATGAATGAGCAACAACTCGAAAGGCACAAGCTTTGGGCAGCTCATGGGAGACACTTGCTTCGGCGGGCAATTGGAATGGACACAGACGATACTCTGGTATGGCTTCAATACTTTGCAGCCATTGTGAATGTGGGGGGATTCTACTCGCAGTGGCCATAGGAGTGGTCGGGATCCTAGGACCACTTTTGTGGTGATTTTCGTGCTGGGGTGGTAGGGTGGCAAGTTTTCAAGGAGTCGCTCAGTCAAGGGGCTAGGGATTTCTATGGTACTATGGCAGCCTCTCTGGTGTTGTGTGTTTTTTGGAGCCTGGGCTGGCCACTGGAGTGGTTTTTGTATTGATATAATTTTCTGAGTGTAAATCTTTTTGTAATAATATAATTACCCAAGTGTAAATCTTTTTGTATTAATATAATTACCCAAGTGTAAATCTTTTTGTATTAATATAATTACCCAAGTGTAATTCTTTTTTTGTATTAATATAATTTCTACTTTTTGTATTAATATAATTTGGTCTCTGTTATGGTTAGAGGTTTCTAATGTTGCTTCTTATATGTTTGCTTTAATTTATATATGTTGACATGGATTTGGTGATGGTCTCTATTATGGTTAGAGGTTTCTAATGTTGCTTGGCATTTGTTTGCTTTTTGACTCTTGAGACAACTAAGAGAGCTATAATATATGTGAACTCTCAATCTTTTTGAATTTAATTTGATTTCAATTTGGTTGTTTTTAGATAGAATTAATCACAAAATTTTATATGCAGAAGTAAAATTACACTTTCTATTGATAGTGTAGTTCATCTACATCCATGATGCTTGAAATATTTGCATAATTAGGTTTTGACACTTGAACCGTTAGATTTCCAAATATCAATGGTTGACATTTCATACGAGAAACCCTCTGCGTAATCTTATGTTGACTTGCTACCTCCAGTTGCTGGTTGTCTAAGTTGAAACCTGAGCCATCAAAACCATGTTGTTTACTGGCCCCTTATACCTAATCTTGTCGGTCACTGCTTGGTGGGGAACGAGTTAACCTAGCAGGCTAGCAAGGTCCACTTTTTAATTGTTTAAGAAGTTAATATGTGAGCAGGTTGTTAGTCAGTGAAGTCATGACTTCATGTCCTAAAATTCGTAATTTGACCGGCCCCTTAATCTAGGATTCTAGAGGTTACCCGCTGTCGTTGGTTGCAGGAAGGGCAAAATCTAATGGTCACGCAAGGGCGCATGAGGAATCTGTCAGGAGAGAATATTTGCTGCACGGCTGCGATAGAAAGACACATGTCAAAAAATTGAAGATGGCCACTAAAGACTTGATCCAACGGTTACAGGAAGGGAAAAATCTAATGGTCACACAAGGGGGCATGAGGAATTTGTCAGGAGAAAATGTTCACTACATGGCTGCGACATAATGACACATGTCAAAAAATCTAAGTTGGAAAAAGACTTGATCCAATGATTGTGCATCATCGCAAGGAGAATCTCATAGGATGGAATCTGCGCTACGCGGTCGTGACATCGCGACACATGGCATTCTCTTTTTTGAGAAGTGAGGTGCACTAGCATGGGGTAGGTAAGAGGTGGGCCATCATAGGTTGTTACGCTGTGAGGTGTTGCCACGTATCTGACCCGTACATATTCTAAATGGCAACGAAGATTGTCAAATCTAATTAGCCAATAAGGACCGTGGATTTTAGAATGTAAGGACAAGATCAATGGCCCAAATTCAAAGTTTCAAAAGAGAAATATTTCAAAGTGCTTGCAGCACGAAGTGCATTAATACAGAGAATTGTGCAGGAATTCTTGTGGCACGAAGTTCATTAATACATAGAATTGTGTAGGAATTCAAGGATTAAGGTATTCTCAAGAGCGCGACTGCATTAAGAAGAAATCATCAGAACGACCAGGAAAAAGTAATCTCAAGCTTCTGCAAGCACAAAAAATCAGTAAGTAACTATTCCTCCTCTGTGCCTGGTTTTTCCAACTATGGGTTAATTATGAAGCTTTTAGGGCCGTTGTCACCCATAAAAACCCTAAGCTACCTTCATAAAAGAAAAATGAGTTAGTCAGGCCAGCCTTCCACTTCAAAACGAAGCTTAGATGAGGATCTTATGATCCAACTCCCTGGTTCCGCTAGAACAATTTTGAAATTGCATGGCCTAGGCGGACCCCAGGATAAATTTCTTGACTACTGCTATAATTATTGGGACACCAAAGTACCTATCCTAGGTTGGATCCTCTTTGAGCATTGGCATAAGAGGATGGACTATAAGGCCCCTATCTATCATGCCTGGAGATATGATTTAGCCAAGCTCATTTGTTCCAATGTTTTCCCCAACGCTGACTTAATTAGGTCAGCAACATTAAGGTATAATCCATCCATTAGGACAGTAATAGATGGAAATGGTTCAACATTGATCAAGCTTACCAAAGAATACATTGCCACTGTATTCAACTTGGACCCTACAGTAGCAAACAAATTGACCTCATGGCTTTTAAGAAAAAATACCAGACTCTAAAATGACATTACAGGGAATATAACTTACCAAAGCACAAGCCAAGGGGTGTTGGTGGGAAATTGGTAAAGATTTTAGATGATGAGCAGGAGCCTTTTCATTGCAGTATGTTTAATGAATATTTTGTCAGAACCTATCATAGTCTGTGTCAAGTATTAGGTAGAGATGCTTTAGATAGAATGTTTGTTTCTTTGATGATGATGGCTGTTGATATTTAGAACCCAGGTATTAAGGAACCATATGATTATGCCACTTTCATAGCTGACCATATGCATGATCAGATGAAAAAGATCAAAAATAATTTGTCTAAACCGGATGTCCATGTTGAATTCACACGGTACTCCTTGTTGTGCCATATGTACTTATTTGCTTTATCAGGGATGTGGCACCAGAATCTGCATGTCAAGGATTCAGATGCTTAAGGGAACAAGCTGCCAGTGCAAGTATGGACATGTATGCTGGATATGCACTGTCTCACAATAGATTATGTCATCTTTGAAGAATATTTTGTGAGGAGAATCCTTAGATTTTTGGAGCCAGAGGGTGAAAGGTTGCATCTTGATGTAATGGATTTCTTACGACCTCTAGACATGACTCCCCACCTTAGAATTGATCACAATTGGGGTGATTGGTTCTATCATGAGCATACTACTTGCATAAGGGTCTATGGATACGAGACTGCACCTCACATACTGCCCAAATATGTGCCAAAGAGGGTGGCATTTTTAGAAGTTATAAGGCAGTTAAATGATTCTGACAAAGAGCACTTTAGGAACCGCAAGAAAGGTTCATTCTTCCCTTCTTCCATCAAATTTTGTGATTTCTTGATCCTTGATAAGAGTGGGTTGGACCAAATTTATTCAGTTATGCAATGTTTTGGAATGTATTTGGAACAACCAAGGTCTTTTGACCTTGAGGGCTTCATCAACAAAATCAGATTTAGAGTCAACAACTACAAGGGAAGGCTCAAGTACTTTCATCAAGTGGATTACGATGAGGACATTGCTAGGAATTGTTTTACAATGAATGAAGTCCACCACTTGAGGATCAAGTGGGCTACTATCATGGCCAATGAGAATATGAAGAGAAACATGAATCCTACATATCCGGGTGCATTTGCAGAAGTGCAAGACCCAATCAAGAGAATTGAGAAAATGCTAGATAATGCAGTACAGTTGATTGCCTCTGCCCCTATAGGAGAACAGAGATATGCTTATGAGCTTGGTAGCTCAAGTGGAGAGTATGATGTAAAGAGGGAATTAGTTGGCCCCTCCCCTACCAAAAGGGCCAAGATTATTGATTTGGAGAACCCAGAGCAGATAGAGGTAGTTGATCTAGAGGGGGAGGAGGAACATGCACAAGAAACTGGCCCTCGTTCACCAGATAGACTAAGACCTTATTCATCCCCAAAGAATAGGGCAGTGAGAGTAATGAGAAACCCTACTGTTGATATTGAAGATGTTAGGGTGATGGCCTGTGACAAGTTTATGGAGGATGATGAATTTGTCAACACTCCTAAATTTAGGAGCTATGTTTTGAAAGTGAGGAGTGAGGAATTTCAGAAGAAAATTGAAGATGCCAAGGCTGGAGAAGACCCAAAGGAGTATGATGTTATTACTCAAAGGGTCCTAAAAAAAGTACAACAGTCTATAAGTGCAATGACTCCAGAGGAAGGGAGAGCATTGGTGGCAAAAAGTAATATTGTGCTTCTACCTCACTGGACTCTATCAGATGCCATTGCATTTGATACAATCACCAGAGATGATTTAGATGTGATAGGGGAAGAGATTGAAAAGGCCCTCTCTGGTGCAGCCTTCAACCCTAAATTTGAAACATTGGCAATATGGGCTCTAGCCCCAAACAACAAAAAACCTAGGGTTCAATTAGGAGAGCTGATAGGGGATGTAATAATGAAAAGAGCATCTGATACCCCTGCTCCTCAGGCTGCAAGCCTAAATGTACAGACTGCACAATTTACAGAAGCAACTGCTAACAAATTGCAAAAGGATTACAATTAGCTGCAACTTGATTATTCTCAGGTAGTTACAGAGATAAACATGTTGAAGCAGCAACTATCATTGGTAGCCAGTACTTCAGCCCCTCCTCTAGTGATCCCAACTATAGAATCTCTTCCAGTGGATACAGAGCCTCTCCTTGCAAATATTAGAGAGTTGAAGGAGGATAACAGGAGATTGAAGGAGGAAAAGGATAACAAGGTTAAAGAGGTTGTCACCAACTTGATCAAGAACAAGGTGACAAACATTTTGACCAGAGTTGATGAGACTTGGAAATCCTACTCACAGTTGAGACTAGCCTATGAAAAGCATGAGTCTGACAAATAGAGACTATTGAGCTTAAAAAAATGGTTACATAGAACTGAAAAAGTCAAAGAATTTTTGAGGTGTGCCAGGTATGATTCCAATGCTCCTCCTGACATACAGAAGATGTTTAACATGTTGAAGTGTTTTCAGGATGTGGCCAATTTCCAGTTGAAATTCGATTCAATTGTGAAAGAGAGGTTGTGGGGTTTTGAAAGGTTGGACACTAAGTGGTCACCTCCCATCTTGGAGGGTGATGGCAAAACAAAAGACTTGGACAAGTGGAGCAAGGAGATTGTAGACAATTTTTATCGATTAATTCCCACTTGTTGTGATGTAATTGCAAGTGATCCAACTATGAGTATGCAAGTACTAAGCTTAATGTTGGACAATTTGAACACTCTTGAAAGGAATTTTTCTACGTTCTGTAACCATGTAAAAAGTATGCTGGATGCCAAGTATGTCAGCCATAATGGCCAGATTAAAGAAATACTTTCATTCCCTTGGTCGACAGAGGAAACATACGATGAGTGGAATGACAAATATGGAACTGAGGATTGACAAGCTTTTGTTCTCTGTATCTGTAAAAATTTGAAGTACAATGTATTCAATGCTGAGAGCATGTTCCTGATCTATAAAGGAATCATCTTGCTTATTGAGTCATTTCATAGGGTTGGTTGTTGAAGACTTGGCAAATTTTGAAGGAATAATAAGATATAGTCTTGCTGGGTGGCATAAATTTACAAGTTTCATGTTATTTTTAAATGAGTAATGCTTTGTTGCACGTATATGGTTATCTGTCTCCAAGTTGTGTGTGTTTTTCTTCTAAATCTAAATAGCTTAGGGTTAGTAAAGATTCTGGAACATGGGCTCTCTGTGTTGAATGTTTAGTTTTGATGTAATATATTATATTATCATGGGAAAGAATATGTATGGGAATTTTTTGTAACATAATGATATGCCAGGGGTGTAGGTGCGTAGCTATCCCTAGCTATAACAATTTCTTTGAATTAATATCAATGAATGAATGAATGAAAGTTGACGTCCACAAGACCAAAAAACTGTGAATAATTTTTTTATTAATATTAAATAGAATGTAATTAAATGAAAAGTGTGAATGTAATTAAATAAATGGAGAAATGCAGATTATGTTTATTGTTTATGTCATAAAATACTCGCTGTTCGATGAACATTTGATGGATGGTTCTAGTTGCATTCCAGAATGAAATGCACAGAACACTAGGCTTGTGAACTTAAATCTCTGGAATCACCCTAAACCCTTAGATTTACAAAGATCAATGGTTTAGAGATTGTTGTGAGCTATCAATGCAGGATAGCTATCAGACATGTACTAATAGTGACACGTTGAAATTTGACTTGATGTTTCATTCACTAAAAAAGTCACTTCATAAAAAAAAGCAAACTTTCTAGTTTCTACTTTTTACTGCTAAGTGATTTTATTTTTAAGTGAGAGCCAAGAGGGTCGGCACATGGGGCGTCGGGGAGATTTCATATTGCTCATTGTAGTGCACCAGGGAGATTTCAGATTGCTCATTGCAGTGCCATTTCCAACAAAGCCGGTAAGACAAAACATAGAATCCCTAGGTTACGTTACATCGTTTCTTAAAATCTTATTTTGTCAAACTTTTTTCTTAAAATCTTATTTTGTCAAACTTTGTGTTCAGGGTTGAGAGACTTAAGAAAAATTTCACACTATATAAGCATGTCTACCACCACTAGCAGATCAGACAAATTTTTTGGGAAAGACAGAGCAAGTACAGATTAAAAATAGATTATTCTGAATTGCTTAAAACCTTAGGTTTGACTGATGAATTCCATGATATTTATAATCCTAACATGTATGGTAGATTTACCTTAGAACTCATATTTTTATGTGAGAAAAAGGCTACCAAGAAAAAGAATGTTGATAGTATCAATGCACCATGGGTAACTGGATTAGGGCGCATGATGTTACATGAGGTTTTCCCTTGCCCAGAATTTATCATGGTCTGTGCCCACAATTATGATGGTAACAAAAGGGCAATTGTAAATAAGGATACCAAAGAAGAAATTTTATCCATTAATGCAGAAGAATTTGGAAAAGTGTTGGGGTTTACAACCCAAGAATTTGGAGATGTCCACATTGACCTAGAAAATATTGCTAGTGATTATGAAGCAACGGATGAAAGAAGAAAAAATTCTTTCCTAAATAAAATAGTTGAAGAAAAAAACATCTTGAAAGGTAACCATAAGCCTCCTTATCCTTTGAAAATTTTTAAATCATGGGCTGAAGATACTATTTCCATGCTAGCATTTTGCCTTGGACTGGATAGCAATTGGGAAGTGGATGCAAGCCTCCTTGAAATGGTATATAATATCCATTATGGTAATGGTGTACATGTCAAATATAAATTTATTGAGCACATTGTAGAATCCACGCATAAATAATTTTTCACGATTAAAGGAGTTTCCACCAAGACATTTAGGTTCACAACCTACTTGTGCTATTTTTTTCTATTAAAATTTAGTGGAATGTTTCATAACAACAAGCTTCAGATTCAGCCCTATAGCAATGCTGAGGAAAATAAAATGGCTCCAGTATATGATTAGACCACTAATATAAGGATGCATGATTCTCAAAGGAACTACAATCATTTTGTAGACTACTTTTTGGCTCCATTGCATCAAGCAATTACAAATAGTCCAATGCCTAGATTGCCTATATCATGTAGAGTTTTCATTCAATTAGGAAAAGAAATACAATTGGCTGATTGGTACTTATTGGAAGAATATACTGTGCTAAGATTTTATGGATCAGAAGTAGAGCCATACAAACTTCCAATACATGTGATAGAAAGGGTTTTTGCATTGGAATATGTAAGGTAGATGCAAAGTACTGATGAACTACACTTTGCCGGTCAGTAAAAGAAGACCTTATTTCCTTCTTTACCTTTTTCATGTGGAGGGTTCACATTCGAGAGAAAAGCATTTAAGGTCGCACAAAATCTTTTGAAACTTTTTAATTTTGATGCTGTTTGTCACTGGTAGTATGATCCATGTGACACCATTAAACAATGATTGTGGCCAATAGGAATGCTGCAAGTAGAATTCAACATCAAAGTAAACCCTTGCTTGAAAAATTGAGAAACAAGGATTCATGGGATGAGGTCAAAATTACAATGGAGAAAACTGCTGCTGAGAAAGGTATTTCTTTTGAATAATCCAATTCAGTAAAATTAAGACAAAGCATTGGGAAAGCAAATGAACAATGGGAACAAAAATTGGAGAAAGAGAGGCAAAAAAATTAGACATTGGCCGCAGAGCTTATGGAAGCAAAAAATGAAATAAAATCTTGTCAAAAAAAGTTAACTAAATTTTGTATACAAACAATCAGACACATGAAACAAAAGATCTGGGAAGAAATAATGCAGAGGTTTGATTAATTGTGTGAATTCTTTCAATTCATTGATGACATGAGACTACATCTTGATAAGCTGAGCAAATATTTAATGAACAACACATATCTGCAACTGCAGGCAGATGAGAAATCTACAAATTAAGTTCTAGAAACAGCCTACAAAGCTAGTGACAATGAATTGATTTCAAAAGGCATTACTAATCGGATTGAAGCCGCAATGAAGGTGACATCTATCATTAAAAAGTGTTCAAGAATGCGTGAAACAACAGAATTTGTGATTGAGGCTGCAACAAAGATTAAGGAGGATGAAAAGGTAAGGAACTTGACAAAGCTTGGTTTGCCACAAGGTTTTGACACAGATGACTGATTTATTGGAAAGGATAATTTCAGAAAGAAGATGGAGGATGCAAGTAAGATTGATTTGGACCAGTTTCTTGGGAACCTAGATGAGGCAAACTTTTTGGATTTCATCAAACAACTGATACTCTTGAATATATATTTGGCTAAAACATTCAAGTCAGACCTAGGATCTAAATTGAAATTCGATCATACATTGTTAACAAAAATTCAAGTCAGACAACATCAGCTAGAAGAAATGACAATTCCACAACATGAACAGTGGAATTTGCTAAAAAAATTGTTAGAATGATTTGATATTGATATTATGAGTTTCAACTTTCCGAGTTCCAACTCATCTCTGTGTAGAGTTGTCTTTGACTCTTGAGCAAGATTTTTCATTGCCTCTATGTACTGTTTCATTTGAAAATCAATAGAAAATTCAAATTTAGTAATGTGTTGATGTTCAATTATCTGTATTATTTATTTTATCAATTGAAAATAAACTCTGGTTTCAACTACTAAATACACATTCAACGATTGCTGATGTTCATTGTTCTATATCCTACTATTGTTAATATGTTAAACTAATTTTATTTACCATATCAAATCAAAAACCAAAATTCTACTTTACTGCAAATTTTATGTTTTATGCACAAATCAACTTTAGCAAGGAAATATTAAGCATTGAGTTGAATGATAAATCACTGAGTACATGTAAAACTTATCAGTATGACATAATTAAAATATGAAATAATTAATAATATGTTAATGTATTCAATTTGATTCACAATTTCAAGGAATACAAATTTAAAATATCATCAACTACAGTTTTGGAATATAATTCATGAAATGCAATATAAATACCTAAAAACTGCTAATTCACTTCCATTTCCTCAAACTGACATTCAGATAAAGAAAAAGAGTCATCTTGATTCTGAGTCTGGTCTTCATTTTATTTGTCTTGATTTTGAGTCCCAAAATCAAATTCATCCGTCATTGTGTCACTGTCATTTGTCCCACCACTACCAGCATTTGAACTTGAAGTGTTGCACAACCCTCTTCTTTCACATATGGACTTCCAGATTGTAAGTGCCCTTTCATAAGGAAATTTTTTGACATTATACGCAATTCCTAACACCCTCAAGCAATTTTCCAAATTCTTGTCTAGTTTGTTTCTTATCTTTGATTTAAAAAACCCCAATGCACTAAAAACTCTCTCATCTTCCACCAAACCCAATATCATTGTTTGACATAAATCAGCAAGTTTGAAATATTCTGATATCGAATCATGCAATATTTCACTCTGACCCAAGTTTTTCTAGGCCTTTGTTATTGATCCCGTTTCAAAGGGATTCTCCATGGCATTAAACTGGTCTATCATACTTCTTGCAAACTGACTACATTGTCCTTTAAGCTTATTTCCATCTATAATTCCTTTTATTTGCTGTCCGTTGCATTGTACACTTTTTGAAAAGTATGCGGTCAACATAGTTACGTTTTGATGAAAAAAGCTTGGGTTATCTCGGTGGCCTTGAACCCAAAATTGAGGATACACAATAGACATGGCATCAAGTATTTCATCTCGAGGGAATCGATTATAAATCTCTGTTGAAAGATTGCTTGCAATTTCCTTCAAATTACTACTAACAGTTTTAACAATGCCATCTAAATCATCCTTTCTAACAGGTACCTCTCTGATAGAGCACCTGACTGTCTTACAATGGTACATTGGTATCTCAAATCCATGTACAAAGACACATAACTCCCCGCTTGCATTAAACTGTAAATAATTTTCATGATGATTCAAATCTGTAATTATCTGCCACCTATAAAAATTTGGGCTTTGAGAAGTCAGATCTAGATATAGATTATCGAGGGCCATGCATGTCATTCTACGTAGTTTTCTATACTCATAGATATACATAGTTCTGTCTTGGGATTTCTTCACAAGATTGTTCATTTCATCTAGCACGAGGAGAAGACTAGCTAAAGTTAAGAGTGTCTCTATATCGCTTAACCTATGTAAGAGGTCAGGAGCTTTGTCTACTGTGTTGCGATGCTCGTACATTGTTCCAATCAAGGATGGATATTCTAAAAGAACTCGTTGAGCTGGTCCATGCAAGGAGATCCATCTGGTATCAACATCCTTAAGAAGCTTGTTTCTTGCTGTTATTCCCTTAGCAAAATTTTGAAATTCTACAAAATGTTTGGGACTTGGCAAAAGTATGCGTGGAGCTTGCGGACTAGATTTTCAAATTTTGATACTGTAGGAAACTTGCTTACAATTTTAAATGCTAAATTCATTCTATGGGCCATGCAGTGAATGGCAAGCATGTATGGTGCACAAGTAGTTTTTAATTTTGTGCAAAGACCGGTCCTATGACCTTGCATTACTACAGCTCCATCAGTTCCTACACATACTAACTTTTTGGTAATTGTCAAGTCATCCATACCTACAATTTCATTCAAAGACTTCTTAACTAGTTCAAATATATTTTGTGATGTTGAACTGTCCTTCATTTTATGAACACATAGTAGATGAGCTCGGCGTACATGTGTTCTTTTACAATATACACATGCATACAGACCTAAGAAGTATTATCTACTACAGTAACTTCATCTAAAGATAATGCAATGAAGTTTGACTCTTTTAAATTCTCCTTTAAATCTTGCTTTTCCACTGCAGCGAGATAGTTTGGCCATTCCCATCCAACGTTTATTGACCAATGTGTGCTAGAATAGTGAGGATCACTCAAAAAAGATAATAAATTACTATACTCTAGGTAGTCTGTCATAGGATGCCTTTTGGACAAAATATGAAAAACAACACTCATCTGAACAGTTTTTGCCAGTTGTGCTCCTTCCATTGCTTTTCCAAATTGAGCCTTGATTGTACCTCCACTTGCAACAAGCTTCGTCATTATTTTCTTATGCTCATCATATTCCACGGCATACTTCACATGAAGACATTCTTCCATTGATATCCATCTTACTACTAATGTTTCCTTTCCATCTATGATTTGTTTTTCATAAACTTTACCTATATGCTTTTCTATAGTGTCAAGCTTTAACAGTAATTTCTTATCTCTTTTACATTTCCAACTACAAATCACACACTTGCATTCTGTTGGTTGTTCATCTTTGTTTGCTTTCTCCACTGGCTCAATGAATGGGTACTTTGACACCCAATCAAGCTGAAAATTCCTTGACATTTCCCACTTGTGCCCCAATTTTGAATCTTTTGATTTGCCTTTTCTTTTCTTGCCAACATCATCTACAAAGCCAACATTTTCTTTTTTATCCAAGTCAATTATCTTAATTTGGCTAACCTGGGTATCCCTTGGAACATCTTCTACGGTATTGCCATCCTCATTCTGGCTAACCAGGATATCCCTTGGAACATCTTCTGCGATATTATCATCCTCAGTCTGGCTAACCAAGGTATCCCTTGGAACATCTTCTACAGTATTGCCATCCTCATTCTGGCTAACCAGGGTATCCCTTGGAACATCTTCTGTGGTATTGCCACCCTCATTATGGGTAACCGGGGTATCCCTTGGAACATCTTCTACGGTATTGCCATCCTCATTCTGGCTAACTAGGGTATCCCTTGGAATATCTTCTGTGGTATTGCCATCCTCATTTAACTCAATGGCAATCCCACCTTCTGGTGGTGGTGAGGTATTGGGAATGGCTTCTTCATTAGTATTTGGTGCAAAAGTTGATGGTGTAGCTCCATCTTGATTTGATGGATCAGAAACATTGCCAGTTCCAAAGTAAGACTATATACTAACTCCACCTTTTCTACATTTTGATGGCCTCCCAGTCCCTTCACCACCCTGAGGAGTCTTACCCTTGTCGCACTTGCAGCTTGACATCTTGATCTCCCACTTCGAATAAAAGCTGGAAAAAATGTTTTCTTGTTTAAGAAGGACATACTCATAGAATATAGATCCCATTCCCTACTAAATATATTCTTTAAGATTGAATCAAGAATGGAAGAGAGATAAATAAATCTTAAAACACTAATACTATGAAGAAATGATTACTCACCTTTAACTTTAGGTTTTCACTGACTTGCTATTCGCTAATGCAGGAATGCTTGTGTTGTAAGTTTGTAACTTTGCCTACGATCAACTTCAAGGTGCCAACTCCAACTTCTAAAATCTGAATCGAGAGCTCACAAGTTCATAATTGAACAAAATGTGTAAGAATAAATCAGAGTTTTGATTGTATTTATATCAATCCATATTTGGCAAATTTCGCAGGAATTCTATATGGTATATCAAAAAGATCTGGAGAATCCCATGTGATTATATAAGGAATACATTTAAGTGTCGGCGAATCAAACCTCGATGAACTACATACATTGAAATTTCCAAGGTGAATATGGCCCTAAGATTAGCACGGAGGTGTCATGGAAATTGGCTAAATGGCCCCTCATAATCAACTACTTGTAAATTTTAATTGGCAAAATGGGTCCTCACGTGCAGTGACCATGTAATGGGTTTGGCGAAATGGGTCCTCATGCGCAACGACCATTTAATGGAGTTGGCAAAACGTGTCCCGATACACAATGTTGTTTTAATAGTATTGACGAATATATAGGTGATTTAGTACTAGCTTCTGAAATTCCAGGCGAAAATATTAGTCGGCCCATTTGAAACGCATAGTTTGTTAGGGAGAAAATCTTACTTCATTGATTCTCATAAAATAAATCGATGGTGAATGGCTATGGATTCGACTGATAATACATAAAAACTGGGCAATTTGGCCACCTTGTTGGATGCAATTTATTCACCAATTCTGACTTGGCTGATCGGCGATATTCACCAATTGGTGAATATTCACCACTAAAAAAATCTCTGGTAACAAACTGATGTATTTCATTAAATGTAGTATAAATCTAGACCATTGGTGTTGAGTTAATCTCCACCATCTATGAAAAAATTAGTATGGTGCCTTGTCTATAAAAGGACCATCATTTTCTCTCATTGTAAGTAATATTTGATAGTGAATTGCTAAGACTACCAAATTTAATCAATACAAAGCAATTTTTGTAGGTTGCTGGAAATTTGTGTTTCTGTGTTGTCTTATTTTGGATTCATGGTTCATTTCAATCTAAAATTAGTTTATGTGTAAATTGCAATGATGGATAAATGTTTAGATATGTGATGAGTGCCCTGGTTCATACTATTGGTGCTTGCTGAATGCAAGTTTTTGTGCATAGTTAGTCTGAACCCCATTAATGAATTAAGTTTGGTTGCATAACACTAGTTGAATTGCACCATTTTTGGGTATTTGATGAATGCATGTAATTTGAAAATCCTAAGATTCCTTTGAAGATAGCATCATTTTCTACAACATTGTGGTTAGTTAACCTGGTTAAATAGGAAATGGTTTATTGAGCATATTTTGTCTATCTGTAGCATATTATCCAGTTGTGATTTATCACCTAGGTTTGAATATCTCCCTTAACCCTTTACCCTTTGCATTTTATTTAGAATAACTTTGTTAGAGTTAGGTTTTAAAAGCAACATTTACATTGTTCATCTACTAGAAATTTTAGACTTAACAAGTTTACATTATCAAAGAGTTCTTACACACTTTGCTATATAGTTTCATAAACCCTATCATTGCATGTAAGTCCCCTTCGTTGGTACACCTGAATACATACCCACTGAGTTATCCTGCAAGCTAAGAGCCAGCTGTATAAACATTGGTGAAGTCTTTTCTAGGATAAGATTCCTTTTCAAGAGAGGTTAGATATCATGTATCTTACCTACGTTGCTATGTGCTAAAACCACCATCAACAATTTCTTCTAAGTAGCTTAAATCTACTATTATAACTTTTTTTACTTCAAAAAATTCACAAACACCATCACCACCGTCTATCCATGATGATGTGCCTTCTTGTACTAATGCATGTCCTAGTGATGATTGGGGCTCTTTAGATTTCACCCCCCATGGACATGTTGAATATAAGATTAACTCTCCTCACCTCGACATCTCAACACTCAATAAGGACCCGCATACTTGCAAAAGGATTGATACTTCTTCTCATGACAATTCTACTACTAATTCTTTTACAACAATGATTACACTCCTCACTTTGATAAAGCTTGTAATATGGCATCTCCCCTCTATCTAATTTGGAGGCACCTTATAGGGTTGGATTCAAAATTCTTTCTAAACTTGGATACAATGGAAATGGTTTAGAATGCATGGAATAAAGAGTTAAGGTTCTTGTGATACCGACACCACATCTTTCTAATGCACGGGTTTAGGTTTTTGACCTTCTCCTCTATCTACATCATCTCTGCCATTGTCTAGGGTTTCTGTGGCTTCTTCTTTTTAGAAATCAAACTTCTCCCCAAAACAAAAAGGGTTTCTTCCTACTCCACCTACTTCTTCTCCTATATCTCAACAAGAATGTATTTTGCTAAGTTTACTCAAAGACTACTTGATCACTCTTCCTCCTCCAACATGCAAATTTTTTTCACAAAATAGTTAATCAAAACTCCCTTTCTATGCATATCATCAAACTTTTGGTCATTCCACTAATGAATGTCGAGTCTTGCATGAAAAAATTCAACACCTTCGTGACACGTGTGCTTACACTTTATCTTCTGCTGTAGCACCTCCTCTTTCTTTAAATAATAAGCAACCATGAGAATCACCCTTGTCCATTCCATTTTTTATAATAAACATTCTTTTCTCTACATCATGATTGAGTCTCCTTTGTTATAGCATCGATCCACCTCTATCATTACATTGCAATAGATTCCAACATTTTACAAAATCAAAATGATCATTGTCCTCACTTCTATTTTGGGGGATAATGACAACTTGTTCTGGAAATGGACACCCTACAGGTGACCTTCCTATGAGCACTCTTTATTTCTCTAAATCCCTCTCACTTACCTTAAAATCAATTGCATACATTACTTTACACAATTATTTTAAGGGGGGGCATATATGCTACTCGCATATACATCCATACATGCACCTTGCTTCATTCACAACCCCTAAGGTATAGCTTATTAATTTTCCCCCTAAGGCTTTGTTTATTTTTACACTCCTTGAAGAGTTCATCCCCTGTGGTGTTGATAGTTGATGCTCTCCTTGAGGCATTAACAACAAATGGTCACCTAGAATAACATAGCTTGCTAGCCTATGGTCCTTGTAGTCTATGAACCACCTAGCATAACACAACTTGCTAGCCCATGTGCTTCATACAACTTTTTTACAATCATGATCACCTAGCATAACACAACTTGCTAGCTCCCATGATCCATGAACATGTTTTGATTTACATGACCCCTAGCAATAGAGCAAGCTAGTGCTTGAGTCATGTACTCCTCTCCATTCGTATTGATTGCCTCCCTATTTGTTTGTATGCATTCTCTCTTTGAAGCAATCAATTGACTCATTACATTCTTCTATCTCCTTTTTAGAATTCTTCTATTTTTGGTTTTCATTATATTTTGGGGACAATGCATGGTATTGAGACATCCTTTCATAATGAGGTCTCTTTACCTTACTGACTCAAAATCTTTCTTTTGTTTGCTTATGTGTTTCTCTTACCGACTTTTTTATTGTATTCTTGGTGCTTTCCAATGTATGCTTCATGTTTTTCATGTATGCTTCATGTTTTCTAGGTATGTTTCATGCATGCTCCATGTATGCTTTGTATGTATGTGCATGACTCATATTCTAAGTCTTTTGCATGTGTAACCTCTTTATCTGAGCATTGTAGACTAGTAGAATCCTAAGCTTGGGGACTAGCACATCTCTCAACCTAGTGACATTCTACATCTTCAACATTTTGTCAAAGAGACTTGGATTGTCCATACTTTAGTGTGCGTATGAACGTAAGTTCATACCCCCGCTAAAGTGGGGGCTAAATGCAGTGTCAAAAACTATCACTGCTTACAATTTCACACTAGGTTTGGTGCTCATTTTAGCATGTATGTTTTATATCTCTACTTAGTATGTGCACATTCCACTACTTTTGAGAAACAAGGTTAAGTCCCTTGTCAACTGGAACTTCAAGAATAAATTCCACCAAGACACTAGCACTAGGCGCTAGTGTCTTGATAGTTTGGATCCAAAAGATATTATTGAATGTCATCCTTGTTTCCTTAAGTGATGCACCTTGTCAGCCTACACCCAATTGGGCCCTTGAAAAGTACTTGGGATTCATATATAAACAACCCTCTCTCCCTCATTTGGACACAAGACTTCTCTCTAACAATCTTTATCTGTCTCTCTCTATCTCTCTACAAGCTCTCTATTTGTGAAGATTATTGTTGTATGCACTAAATCTTGTAGGTATCTGAGGAAGCTTCTTCCTCCATAACCTCCTTGAAGGTGATTCATGTCACGACATCAATCTAACAAAGGTTTTACACTCATGGTAACTCTATTTCATTGTATTTGTTTATTGCAATCTTTATCATTTATTTTGCCTCTGTTCATTGTGAACACACACTCTCTATCATCATCATAAATGTTGTTGTGGAGGTGGGAACACCAACACAGAGTTTGACTGAGGTAGGACCCCATATAGCACAACCATTTTCCCTCTTTTGTGTGTACAGATCACAACGGGAGTTTCTGACAACAAGGAGTGACAAAAAGACAGAAAGATCTATGACAGAGATCAGTGATAAAAATTCAAACAAAACCCTCAAGACACTAGCACCCATTGCTAGTGTCCTTCCCTCTTTGATCTTTATTTTCATGCAAGTTTCTTCTCCCTCCTGCTCTTCCAGATCTACTCTTGATTTCTATACATTGCTCATCTAGACACTAGCACCCAGCTCCAGTGTCCTCGATATTTTGCTCTTGTTTTCGGTGCTAGGTTCCTCTCTTTGTTATCTTTCCAAATCTACTTTCTATTTCTATACATTTGTTCTGTAACATCTGTATCCTGTTAACTTAGTCCAATTGATCACTTTTAACCCTAGATCTTGTTATTGTTAATATTTGTAATCACAACAAAGGAACAAATTCTAGATAGCTTGGCTCTCCCTTGAGGATCAATTGTAGCCAAGCGTAAAAGTCTTCGTCAGCTTGTGTTTGAATGCTTGATTAGGAAGATTGACCTAGTTAATTCATAATAAATATTAGATCTCTTTTCCCATCTTATAACTATTTCCAACTCAAGATAATGGTTAGGATAATTTGTCTCATGGTCCTTGAGCTTCCATGATTTGTAATCAATCACACAATCCTCTTGTATAAGAATAGCTCCTAACCCATAAAATGAAGAATCAATGCAAACCATAAAATCTGCTACATGATTGGACACTACAAGGATTGGTGCACTAGTGAATTGATCCTTGAGAACCTAAAAGGATATTTCACATTGATCTGACCACACAAACTTGATCCCTTTCTACTAAGGAGGAGTAATGGCATGTGTCACTCTTGAGAAACCCATGATGATTCAATAGTAGTAACCCACCGATCCCATTAAACTATGAACCTCTAAAATACTTGTGGGCATAGGCCAATCCACAATAAACTATATATTTGAGGGATATACTAAGATAACCTCTCAAAATATAACTTGAACCAAATACTTCACCTTAGATTGAAAGAAATCACACTTTGTCATGTTACCATAAAGTTGATTCTCTCATAAACACTACCGAATCTAATGCAAGTAGATCTTATTCTCCTCCATCAAACAAAATAATATATCATCAAAGAACAAAACACGAAAAACTAATTTAGGTAGGTGTGGAACACCTTGTTCATGAGACTCATAAACACCAATTTAGCATTCATCAGTCCAAATGGAACTATGATGAAATTATAGTGTCCATAACGAGTATGAAATATTGTTTGGTGAATATTTGCATCTTGAATGTAAAAGTGATGATGCCTAAATTTTAGACCAATCTTAGAGAACACCTTTCTCCCCTCATTTGATTGAACAAATTGTCAATCCTTAACAAGAGATATTAGTTCTTCACCATCACCTTGTTAATTGATGCAAAAATGAAGAGATCCATCATTTTTCATGAAGATGAGAGCTACACCCAATGAGATACACTAGATCAATGTCTGCCTTCTCTAACAACTCTTCAAACTGCAACCCTAACCCATTGAGCTCCTAAGCAGTCATTTTTTATGGTGCATGTGAAATGAGCTTAGCTCCAAGAATGAGGTCAATATAGAATTCCACATCCCACTTTGGCAACATAATAGGGATGATACTAGGAAGGACATAAACAAACTCCTTCAGGAGTGGGTGATCCTTAAAAGAAACCTCATCATGGAACTAACTCTTAAAAAGATCAATAATTATGATAGCAAACATTTGGCACACCTTTTGCATGCACCACTTCAACTACATGATAAAATCTTATGGAGAGATATGGGTCTTTGCACTCTAGCTATCACAACATGATCACCAAGAACATTAATGTACTCTACTACCTTATGGAAGTAATTGATGCTAGCTTGATGAGAATCAAGCCAATCCATGCCAATGATGAGCTCATAAGATCACAATGGTAGTATATTCAAATTGATAGTGGTGGTGAACATTCTAAAATCCAACACACAACTACACAAAAGTGAGTTGACTACCACCTTAGCACTTGTGTATAACTCAACTTGCCAACTACTATCCTACCTTGCTACTACTAGCCTATGTTGCTCAACCAAAGATGGGGAAATAAAGGAATTAGAAGCCATTCAATAAAATATAATAGAAACCCATATACCACCAAGCATACTTGAGGTCTCTACTTGATTGTGCCTTGATGATTGGTCTAGTGGTTATCCACTATTACAAACAATTGGTGAGACCTATCAACATTTCCCATCATATGCTCTGATACAATGGAACCATAACCATTAGTTAAAACTAATCCTTGTAGACAAAACCTCACAAGGTGACCCTCTTGATCACAAGTAAAACATGATCTAATGACTTGAGGATGTGTGGACTATGGTCTACTTAACTGCTAATAGATCATGACACTAGTGTTGGGTTGATTACCTCTAGCTTACTGGTGAGACATGTAATCCCTTTGGCATTGCCTTCATTTCTCAAAATGATAATCCACCACTAGACAACTACTTTATAGTTCCTACTAAGGGTTCTACCTCTTGAGTTATTGTTTCTTCTATGGATGAAGATCCTAGGGGGTGTATAAGAAGTCTTGGAACTCCCTTTGGGTTGGGGATAAGAGCCATAAAAGCCAAACCTTATCTAATAAAGAAATAACTGCTTGATTCCACAATGATCTATAAATTCTTAGGTGCCAATAGATTCAAAGCATCCACAATGCAATAGTTGATGCCTCTAATAAATTTACTAACAATGAAGTTAACATCCTTAATGAAGCCTACATATTACTTTAGCCTAATGAAGTGATTATCATATTGAGCACTAATCATGCTAAGCTGGTGAAGTTTGTGAAACTCATTAGCACAATGTTTCTTGAAGTGCATGAAAAGGTAGTGTGCACATAGAACCCCTCTCAAAAATTATTCTAGAAGATAGAAGAGATGTCTAGATTAAGCTTTTGCTCCTACTAGTCCCACTAGGTAGAAGCAAAACCATGAATTTGTATAAACGAAAAGTGATCCTTCATGTTACTCTCATAGGGATACATAATGAAACACTAATCAAGTGCCCTACTCAGCATCTACCTTGGCCCCCTCCTTGGAACCTTTAAAACTCAATGGATGAAGTTGAAGAATATCCCCAATGTGAACTACTAACACACTTTGATCAACAACCACTTTTCTAGCCTCTTGATGAGACTGTTCCTACTTGAGCCACTCCTCCACCTTGGACTAGTGTGGAATCTTGGAAGGCTATCTCTGAACTAGTTCTCACCCTTCTTTTGAGATGATTGAGAACTAACTACCTATGTTTCCTCCAACCTAGGGGGAAGCCTTGGTAACACCTCATGCAACAACCACACTACTTATTACAAACCAACTCCTTCTTTAGGCTAAATATGCCTCACCACAGGAGATCCCACACTTTAAATTTCTAAAGAATCTTGATAAGAGTTATCACGACCTCCTCAATAAGTATGATAGTACTTAGGAGGCATCCTCATTGACAAGCAAGTTGCATGTTTTAAAACTCACACATTACTCCAATCATGTAATAGCTTAAGTACATGTCAGAAACACAACCTAGAGCTTATAATGCTAAAACATAGGCTTTGATGCCCAATATTTCATCCAAGACATCAATATTCAAAGAATAGAGGAACATTTTTTTATGATATAAATGTGAAACCAATGTGCCATAATGCACACCTACGCACTAGATATGTCATGGCATAACACAAAAACACTCAAAGTGTGTGATGTCAATGCACAAAGATGATGATACAATAAAAATTCTTAACCTTATCCCATGACAACCTCACTACAATGATCATATGAGAGGGTAGAATTGCCTAAACCTTGGTGATTAGGTACAAGACCACAATCCCCTTATCTCATAAATGGAAAGATTAGGATGAGAGCAATGCAAAGTCTCATCTCCCCAAATAAACAAGACGTAACCAACATCCATAATAGAGTGGAAATGACATCCAAAATTTAGGATGTAGATTAGGAGAACTAAGCTCTCATTGAGTCATACATGAGACTAGTTAGTCTATCTCAAGGGTACAAATTTCAACATAAAATAATGAATATTGTAGAACTTGTATAATAAACTTGGCCAACCAAGTGGGTGTTGTGATGCTCACAACACGCCCCATTTTACTTCTTAGCAAAATGAGGACCCTTGTAGTCGCTGTGGCTTTTTTGTTTGTGTGTGGGTCTGCTTGGTGGTAAAAGGGAAAAGAGAGTAAATGTTACAAACCTTGTTGAAAATAAAGAAAAATGACATTAAGTACTAGAGCAGAATAGGGGTGAATTCCTTGTCAAAATGAGTAAGGGTTTCTTTTTGAACCATCCCAAAATTCCCAATATTCTGCAAGATATGCGTGTTTTGGTAAAATGCACTATAGGAAGGTTTGTATGTGGCATATACAAGGTCGTTTGTATGTAGAGTCATTGTATTAGTCGCATAAGGGAGTTGTCGGGTTATTAATCATTGTACTAGTGTGCGAGTTGCTAACGCTTTGTTCTTTACATACAAGTCAGACCTGACAAAATTTAGAGTTAAAATGAATAATTGGTTAAGTCCACCGGATGTATATTAGGTTTTTATGTTTGGCGAAAAGAAATATACAAGGGGATATACAACACAATATACGTATTACGGACCTGAGGAAAATATTAAATTTGATTTTATCGTGGTATGTTTCGCATGTTTGTATGTTGTATGCTTCGGGTTGTATATTTTTGATATACATACAACGCGGAACTCAGGGAAAATTAAAGTTTAGTATAGGTGATGCATTGTACCTTAAGGTATATTGAAAGATGCATTTCAATTTATATACATGTTGGAGCCAAAAAGTTATGTACTACGGTTTATAAAAGATGAGAGATCCAGAAGAAAGATAAAAAGGAAGTTTGTATGTATTGGGCCTTGTAGCTAAGAGAAGATACAAGCATGGGTATATCATTGAGATACAAAGTGAAAGTTAAGTGGCTCCCGCTGATTGTATGCTTTGGGCTTGTATGTCAACAATGTATATCTCCTATATACAAGCCAATATACAAGAAAAGATGTAAACAAGGGATGCAAGACGAATTTGAAAGGAAGTTAAATAAATGAAACTCTTTGTATGTTTGGGACAGTTGTATGTTAACGATATACATGTTGGATATACAAGGAAATAAAAGACATCACGGGAGATAAAGGTAAAAGGAGGTTTGTATGGGTCATTTGTATATGCGCTTGTATCTAATGAAACATACAAAGAGTGAGATACAAGTATAGATAAAAAGAGAAAAGGGCAACAATATTAGTTATGGTTCATTGCATATATGTTTGTATGTTGAAAAGATATAATGCTAATATACAAAGAATAACATACAAGGAAAGATACAAGGAAAAGAGATGTATGCAGAAATGAACTAATAGATAAAAAAGTTTAAAACTTAAACATTGAAATAGAAAGCCGAAGCTTTAGGTGCATTAATTGCTGTAATTAATGCCGAGCTAACACCCAAGAAGAGTACAATTCAAGGGAGCTAGGGTAAATTTAATGTTATTTTGCTTTCAGATTTACATTGTCAAGAGTTAAATTGTAGAAGGAGGAATTGTTATAGAAAACTGAATGGAATTCATAAAGGCGACGGAATTACAAAAGTTGGACGGAGTAAGAGATGGTATAGTAAGTCAACGACAGAAAGTGAGTGGTCAAGAAATGCAGGTATTTATCTTAAAATGTCGTTACATTTCAAATGGTAAAAAATGCAATATAGATTTCAGTAATTTCATTTTGAAATATAAGCATCCGCTAAATTACTGGTTTAACTGTTAATTAGCTGGGTTGGGATTAAACAAATGTGAAAGTCAAAATGGAAAAGACAAACAGGGGTTAGGGTAAAATGGTAAAAAAATAGAAAATTCAAAGTAAAACCCTAGGTAAAAGGTAAAATGAAAAGTTAAAAGAATGCATTTTTCCACAGGATGGCCCCAAAGCAGAAAAAGGTAGATACAGGGGGCAAAGTTAAAAAGGAGAGGAAACCTCACAAGGAAATAGAGAAAGAGGAATTGCCACTACATAGAGGATATCTGTCATTGATTAGTTACACTGGAAAAGGCGGCAGATACAAACATTAGAAATTATGATGCAAATGATGTCTTAAAGAAGATCATAGCAGTAGATACTATAACTGATATGAAGTGTATATGGGAGAGTGGGTTGTACAGAGTTGCGGGTTTTTCGTTGGCTATGGAGGCCAGGGATTTGTGTTTAGATTGCTTAATTCTATATGACTTATCAACCAGGAAAATAATGTTTCATGACAGACTCGTTGCAGATTTATCCACAGAGGGTATTGCAAGGACATTTGGCCTGGAGATCAATGAAAAAATGGTAGATATTGACATAGATCAATACAATGAGGATTTTCATACCAATGAAAGGGATTGTAGAGGTAAGATATTTCACAGTTGGTATAGCCCAGAAAACAAACCCAAGGCTGTAGCCAGAGTGCACAGAAATCTGCTGAGAATATACTTCAAAGAGGAAATATACTTAATGATCACAATGCTAAGTAGGTTGGTGGGACTGAGAGAGGGCACTAAATGTGAGCCCTGGATGTTTACTGTCATTGAGTTCATGAGAGAAGCAGGAAAAAAGCAAGGACAGATTCATTGGGCCAAGGCCATAAGAACAACTATATGGAAATAGGCCATGCTAAGGAAGCAAAAGCTACTACCTTTTTATTTGTCTTCATATGTATTGCATTCATGTGCAACAGAGGTTAGACCATTCATCCATGAAATAGAAAGGGTTGGAACCTTAGGCAGTGGTCCAGGTCAGAAATTGGTATATGAGAATTACCTTGATCTACAAGAAGAGAATGCATTGAAGAAATATGCTTTGGTTAATGATGTGTTCTATACTTACATGGTGAGAATTTTAAGGGAAGAACCTGACAAGAGGATATCTAAAGATGCAGAAGACACAATTGGGCTGCATAGTTCTTGGTATATTTAATTTGAACATTTCACTTACATCAGGACTGAAGGATTTGAGGGAAAACCTTTCATGTTACCCATATATCACTCCAACAAATTAATTGTTCTAGAGTTTTCAAGGCAAAATCTGAACACCTTTAGAATGTACAAGAAAAAGTTTAGCAGAGGAAACCTTAAGCTACCTTGGTCAATTGGTAGAAACTCATGCTATAGTGAAGAAGTTGCTAGTTATTCAGAACATGAACTGAGATATTATGGATTTGAGGAGTTTGATTTAGCCAAAAGGTTTGACCCCTTCCACAGGATTGAAAATACAATTGATAAAAAGTTTAAGCATCAAATACATATTGAAGATTTTTGGTCAGATTGCAAAAATGATAAAGAGGTAAGGAAGAGGGCTAATAAAAGGCTAACAGTTGAGCAAATGAAAACTATGGGAGATATCTATGTTCCTCCAGAGGTTAAAGAAGATGATAAATTGCTACATCATAGTTATGCAGAGGCCAAGCTTGCTCCTATTACAGAGCCTGATTGGTCACAACCGTTGAATACTTCTTTGGACGTATTGTCCAAACTAATTATTTTGTTTTCAAAGACATGGTTAAAAGACAGGATTGAAGAACTCAAAGCTGAAGGGAGAGAAATCACATATCCTAAGAAAGGGAGGAAGAGAGTAAGAGAACCTAGTGATGATCTCCAATGTTTCTATGAGAAGAAGAGAAAGATTGTAGAAGCTAAAATTGTAGAGAAGGATAAGAATGCTACTTTGATGGATCCCTATGCATTGGGAATAACAGTAGCAGTATCATCTGATACATTTGTAGATGCAAAATCATTAAGCCATGAAATCAGTATGGAAGAAGCACAGACTTCCAAGGAAGTAACATGGCAGCAAGTTAGAAGAGCAATACTAATAAGTATGTCAAAGGGGGAAACTTTGAAAACAAGTGAAGTCATTGGAGCACAACAGGTAGGTGTAAAGTTGAGTAATATACCTAGTGCATCCACTTCAACAGAAAAAAGACAAGCATATACTCAAGTGAAGATGGAATTGGCTAGGGAAATGCTGCAAAGGTCAAAAGCACAGGAGGCCAAACAAACCATTGAGACTGTTCACATTGGGAGTGATACTAGTGAAATTGAGGAAAGGGGAATGTATGTAGGAAAATAAATTGAAATAGAAGAAGAATCCAGTGAATTATTAAGTGAGGAAGAAGAGCTAAACACTCTGGCTGAGATGGAAATTGAACAAGGCTAGAGTATGAAAAGGAGAGGGTACACGAAGAATCAGGAATAGTAGATCCATTTGGTACCCAAGTGTCCCCTGAAATAATCAAGGATGTGCAAGAAGAAGCAGATAAAATTGAAGAGGCTGAAAAAGAAGATGCACCTGAGGAAACAATCAAGGAAAAACCTGCTTAAACAAAGGATGAAACAGAAGATGGTACATCAGGTGTAGATGTACTTAATATTCTTAATATGTATGGTGAACAGAGTGAAGAAGAGAAGAACATATAAAGTAAGCAAGAACAGGAAAAAGAAGCAAAGGAAGAGGATAATACAATGGTAAGATCACCTACACATATAGAACAAATTAGCAGGTTTGAAAAAGAACAAGAGGAAGGTGAAAATACATAAGATATAACCAAGAAGCCTGAGGATGAAGCACATATAGAAAAGGTTGATGAAAGTAAAATTGAAGAACAAACAGAAGATATAGACCAGACAAATATAGAACAAGCACATGGGGAAGAGGATCAAGAAAAAGAATCATCAAAAAGAGAAGGTCCTGAAGAAGAATATGAGGCTGGAGGGGACACATAAATTGAAGGAGAAGAAAATGAAGGTGAGTCCAAATAGTAGAATGACCCAATAATACAACAACAACCTCCACCTCAACAGCAACAACAACCAGAACAACAACAACAAGAACAAGAACAAGAACAACAAGAGCAGGGGGAAACAGAAAGACCTCAGGAAGAGGTAATTGATGAAGAAAAGGTTGGTGAAAACATAAAAGAGATTCCTACTTGGTTAGGAGTAGAGATAAGGAAGGAAAAGAAGGAGGTACAATTGGTACCTATTGATATCAAAAGTCTCTTGGGCGATACCATGCCAAGGAAAGAGAAGAGAAATTCCAGAACAATGTCAGCCATTCAAAGAGGTCTAGATGGATCTAGGATGTTGAACCTGGCAATACCACAAAAGGAGAAGACTAAGGGAGAAATAACCTTGGATGAATATAACATACTAAATTTTGACCTTGGGCATACTACACGGGAGCAACACATAACTGAGTGGGAAGACATGCACAAGGTAACAATAGAAATGTTGAAGAAAGATAAAGACAAACAAGAATGTTTGAAGGGACACATTGTGGATTTGCAGCGATTTATTAAAGGGATATTTGATCCCAATAAAACAATGCCAGAATTGCCCAATGAGATAGCAGTTGTATCCAAGGAGGAAATAAAAGACATGGAAAATAAAAGGCTTAAGGCCAATATTTTTGAAGAATGGTTCAAAGATTTTATGTAAGAAGGTGAACAGGTAATAAAACAAGCGGTGAAAAGATGGGAGGTGGTTGCAAGAGAAAAGAACAAATGCAGTATACTTGTACATAATTGCCAATTTAGAAGAGAAGAATGCAGATGTGAATTGGAACAGTTAACAAAAATTGAAAAAAGAACAAAAGAATTAATAAATGAAGGAGTAATTACCCCTTCAATGGCAAATCAAGTGCCACAGGTAAGGTTAGAACTAAAGTTTGAAGAAGACAATCTCAAAAAGTGCATAACAGTTGCTCAGGATTTAGAAGAAAGAGCAGATGACATGATTAGAATGCATAAAAGGATAGTATAAAAGCTACTAGATCATGAATGCATGGATACACCAGCATATGAATTGGAGAGGGCTTTGACAGAATTTAATGCTATTTTTACACCATGCATGGAAAGCCCTGAAGCATATCTCAGTAAACAAATGATCGATTCATTGATGGAAGAAAGTGCCAAAATGAAGAAATACATGAAAAAGAATGAAGGTTCAGATAACAGAGAAAAGAAACTAAAAGAGGGGGTTATAATGCAAGAGTATATATGGACAAAGAGTCCAGGAGGAGACCACACCTTTATAGAAGGTATAATTAATAATTTCAAATCATATTTGAAGGAATAGAAATTGTAAATGGAGCAGCAGTTTTGGAAAAAGTTAAGTAAAGAGTATTTGCGGGCAGAAGTCAAAGAAAAGGGGGGAATTGTATTTTGAAAAGATTCTAATGGCATCCTTTGAGGAGGAAAAGATACCATTCAAATATTTTGAGAGGCGGTTAGAGATGAATATGCACCATTGATCAATAATAGAGAGATCTTAACCGTAGATTAAACTTTGTAGCCGTAGCAGTAAGAAGTTTCAAAATCTATGTAAGAAACTCTGCTACTTGTACATTAGTTACACAGGGATTTTGAAAGATAGCTGGCAATTGTAAATTGTTTGAACACTTTGATTAGGAAGAGTATTTTAGTTTAGAGGAGGTCGCCTGTGTCTGCACTAAGGAATGCATGTAGTGTCCAGCTTTCTTATTGTATCTGTAAGACGTTGTAAGTTTTCTGTTAAGTTGATTAATGAAGCAAAGAGTCATTCATATATTGTAAATCATATATGACTGTGTATTTTGAATACAAATAAATCTAGAATTCTGCATCTATTTTCAGAGTGTTTTCTGGCTCTTATTTGTATTTGAAATAATACCTCTTTAAAAGGTTGCAATCTTAGATGTGTGTTCATGAAAATACTCAGGGCTTCACATTTAATGATTTAGTCTGTTGATTTAATCAAGTGATATATTTCTTACAACATGAATAACAGAGCATTTAGATCCTACAGTAGAATGATGTTCAATTTGAATTTCTCTAACTTTTCCCCAAACATTTGAAATATTTAGCTTAAATGCAGAGATTTAAAGGAAATTGTCTGACATTTGAAAGAAGCATGAACAAATGTGTTAATATTTGCCAATTTTCATATTAATTGGAAGAGAAAAGCTTGTTTCATTATAAATCCTACAAAGCTTTTGTGATACAATAGTAAATTTATGCAAAGAAATGGATAAATTGTTGATATTTGCAACAACTTGTATAATTCGAGTCCAGTGAGTCATAGATCACCTTAAATCAAATAAGGCCCCTTGCATATTACAGTTTCACATTAACCTACTGAATTGTCCACAAGGTCAAGTCCCGACCATACAGAAACTTGGGATTAAGAACTCTTAATCGATTTCTTCATATCTTTCAAGACAGTCAGGTTCATTTTGTGAATTTTAACTTTTGTTATGAATGTGTAAAAACAATCATCAACAGTGGGCAGGAAGTCAAGGTAGACCTCAAGGATCAATTTTCCTTTAGGGAACTTTTATGAAAAAGGCTCCCAACTATTTACTATTTTACTAGGAACTTTTGGGAAGCCTTTATTCCTTTACCAGTAACATGTTGTCTCTAGGGTAGATGCCTATTGCCCCTTTCTAACAATCTAGGTGAACTATACAAGGGGAGAGTGAAACATGCCCCATAGGATCTTGTTTCACTCCAAACTTGATCTTGAGCATGGATAAAGGGTCCTAAAGATTTGAACACCTAATTAACTATCTAAAAATAAGTTCCAACATTCAAAAACCTAAACAAGAGTCAAAAAATCCAAGACAAGTGGAGGGCTAAGCCTAGACAAGCCTTAAGCCACCTAACACTAGACCGAGCATAACTTCTCTAATTTGAGTACTATTTTAGAATGGTTTCAACTAAAATTTTCTCTGTGCTTAAGGTTCAATTAACCATGTTTGAAAACCAAAAAAATAATAATTCATTTTAATCCCAAAAGATACTATTCGTAAGAAATTACTATTTTCCTTCCATGCAAAATGAGCATAAATGAATGATTTTAACTTATATTCATAGAGTCAATTACATAACATCTACTGATGTTTCTAATCACAGACATAACATCATCAATAACATAACATATATTTTATGAGTTGATTCCACCTTGAAAGCAAACTAGATCTACACATTTACCCTTTACCCTCGAATCTTTTACCCTTCTCAAGTATTGTCAGCTTTTGCATCAAATGCTATGGACCTTCTTCAAGGTGAGCTTTGGTTGGGGGTCTGTTTAAGCATTGTCAGATTCAACACTCATCGACCTTCAATTGCATCTTTAATGCCCTGTAACATGGTTTAAAAAATAATTGTGAGGTTACAGTTTTAAACTCGATCCGCTCCAACAAAGATGAATTTGGAGAGGTCCTAGCTGACAAGATTGAGGATATGTTCCACTCTATTATCTTTCTCATTCAGCACCAACCCCAAGTCTCTCCGCCTCCTAGAGATGTTGTTGGAGAGAATGATAATGATAATGAAGAAGTTCATTTTATCCCGGTGATAGATGTGAACGAGCAACCCCTGTAGTGGTTGGTTTTGTAACCTTTTGATGGAATCTACCTCTTTTCTATACACATGACTCTTTCCTGGATATGCTACTATATTGATAGGTTTATTTTATTTTTTCTTGGCTACTGATGTATCTAGCATGGCTATATCGCCATTGAAGTCTGTATGTTTTGTAAGATCTTTGGAGCCTCATTGATATCTAGGGGAATGTTTTTTGTATCTACTTCTTTGTTTTGTGAGCTTGTTGGTTCCCTAAATGTTTTGTCGCTCATGGTAAGCATTTTGGTTCCATTCTATGGCTCCTCTTGTAATATCTTTTATATATTAATATATATTTCAAGTGCGCAGTGCCTTTTACCAAAAAAAAAATCTACACATTTAAGAGTTTGGACTTAGCAAATCATAGGATTACATTTCAAATTACAATACCTTATCAATCCAATTGATGATAAGTGAAAGAATATAATATGGTGCTACTATCCCATATGTGGATAGTTTACAAAAGTTTACAAAGTTAGTTTGTAGCTCTTATACAACTTGAAGCATAGAGTGACAAATGTTGTCAATTATACATTTATCAACAATGTATCAATAAAGTTATACAACATCACAATAACTAAGATAAGTCTACATGCTTTCTAAAGCAATGTTGTTGATACAACTAGCCCCAATGGTGATCAACACCACCCAACCATGTGGAACCCTATGGACTACCCCTTTGCACTTAATGTTTTTCACTATCATTCATGAACCCTTTCATGGATGTTTGATACTAGAAATAGATTATATCTTTATTATGGTTATTTATGTTTGAACCCCATTCAATCTTATCTTTTTACATTTTATCCCCTTCATGGTCTTCACATGGTTTTCATACCAATTTTAAATGGTGAATGGGGTCCACACACACCATCAAAAACATCAGTTTCTTTGTGGAAATTGAAGTTATTTCCATACCACAAGCCTCTTAGCATAACTCTCGACCTAATAATAAAAAAACATAATTTATATATATAGTGACTAATTAATTTAAATTTTTTATACATATTATTTAAAAATTTATTATCATATCATATATAAAATTATCTAAATTTGATATAAAACCCTCCATCTAAAAAACTGAATTTTTAATATATTAATTATTTATGTAAATGTAAACACATTTAATAATGAACATGATATGTCTTTTCAAAATATAAATCTTAGAAATCTGTATATTACAACATTCTTTCAAAATAGACACAAAAATAAATGAAAACTCCCAATGTATATGCAAATTTTACCATTGCAAATATATAAAAACCAATATGGAAACAATAAAATATGATGAACATTTTAACGACAACATGAAATAATCTCATTGAAATTTTGGTTATAAGTAATGTGATTGATGTTGAGACATGGACCAACTAGGACTTGAACCTAGGACCTTCCATTCGTTGCTAGAGTGCTCTACCACTGAGCTACTGGCCCCTCTTGGACCAGTCCATCGTCGGTCTGGGTGTGGCTTATTTCCAACACCAACACCCCCCCTTAAGCCACACCTCTTGTGTGCTTGGGGCTCCTAGCCTGGGCCTGGCTCTGATACCATGTTGAGACATGGACCAGCTAGGACTCGAACCTAGGACCTTCCATTTGCTGCTGGAGTGCTCTACCACTAAGCTACTGGCCCCTCTTGGACCAGTCCATCATCGGTCCGGGTGTGGCTTATTTCCAACACCAACAATTGAGAGATGAGAAGCTGTTGTCTTTGACGGTGCGTGAGGATCACATAACAGAGAGATTAAAAATTAGATAAAATGAGCATCTTCTGACAGGCTTTTCATGTGGTTTCATTACTATGTTTTCATCTATAGATTAAAGGACTAGTTTTTTTTTTAACCATAATATTTTTTCATTCGGTATGTTGTAAGAGAAAATAATTTTTTTTAAGTTTAATTAAGTATATGAATAATTGATTTTTTAAATTTATTGAAGTATGGTCTGTACAAATAATTTTTTTAATTTAATTAAGGATTGAAGGGTGTACAAATAATTCAATCACAACATGATCATAGCTTCATCTATTATAATAGACCTTACACTCAAGATTTAACTAGATGGATGATAAACCTTCTATGATCCATCCAACTTCACCAATAAATTAAAAATTATTTGAAAAAACAATTAACATTTGAAAAAAAATTAAAGAAACAATAAAATTATACGAAGTAAAAAATAGAAAACCATGGTAAAAGCCGACATCGACTATTCTTTTATACGCGTCATCCTCTTAGTCCTTGCTCTTGGATAGACTTTGCCCTTGGCTGTTTCTCTGCCAAATTCCAGCTTCACAATTTTTCTTAGCCTCAAAAGTCCTTATCCTATCTTACATATGGCTAGCCCTTCCATATCTATATCCGTAGATTGATAACTCTAAAAGAGAAGTTAACGTTCCAAATATCCCACTTTCCATGTGTTTAAATCTTTGAAGGCTTTTTGCTAAGCAAAGGGCTTTGTAGCTCTTTGAGGGATGATATGAAGATAACATGGAGCCCTTTTCTTCTCCTCCACTTTACCCATTTCAGTGTTTTGGCACTGGATTTGCTATGGTTGCAACTACAGTCACCTTATCAAGTCGTCTTTTTATCTTTTTATCAACTAATTTGTTAATAGTCGCAATTACAATTTTACTCTATTTTACGATGCTCTTCTTAAATTTTTAAAAATGTTTTGTCCTTCTCACCCAGATGGCACTTGACTAGTTAGGGGAAAAGATTCAATAGGTGAGATAGTTCCAAGGGCTGAGATAGTATATGTGTATTTAAGGCTTAATATTTTTAAAACTTTAGTCTAGTAGTTGTGACTTTAAGGTTGTTAGTGTTACTATAAGTACTAATAACTGAATGAAATGTGCCCTTTAGATTTAAAAAGCAAACACTCATGTGATGCCACATCAGCCCACCAACAAAACATGACTTAATGCACAATTATTGGTCCAACCTTTTTTTAGGGAACTATTTGACACCTCAACAAAAAAATGCTGATGTGGCGTCATATTTGATGATGTGGCCCTAAAACCTTAGTTATAATAAACTACTGTAAAATTTTTGGAGTGATTCGAAATTACCATGTGGAGTTAGGGTGCTCCACTACTAGGTCCTCTCCCCTAGTCAAAAAAGTGTTTCACCATTTTACCGGCCGGAGGTTGAACCCTGACAGGTCGACGGCACTTGCTGAACCAGAAATGGGTGGTTTCAATCGCAATCAGAGTTTTAGTGTTCGTTTGTACCTTTGTCAGCCGTGTGTCTATCCAACCCTCTGAATGCACATTTGACCGTATTTATTAATTAATTGAAATTCACAATACAACAGTGTTGCCCCAGCTGTAGGGGCAGCTGCTATATTGATTTCGTACCCATCAGCTGACCCATCTCTTTCCTCCACACTCTTACGACCGCAAAAACCCTGAAATTGGCAGGCGATCGTGCTGTCCACTCTATTCCGAAGTCCTCTTACTCTCGTGATGGAGATTCTATCTATCCAAACAATGATCGAAAAAACAAACAACTGGGACGAGTAGTTTCAATCTGAATATTTAACAAGGATTTGCAGGGAACTGGACTGAAATCAATCACCCCTGTTCCTTTTCGGCATAGAATTTACTGGAACCACCTTCCGAGAATCGAGAATTCAGTAAACTCCAATCATTTCATAGGTAAAAATGGAACTTCTCTACCTATGTATTGAAGCCCTCTTAAAGGAATTATAAATACCAGATCGATTTTTTAAAAATTGTCCGCATATTACTTAATGACATGCAAACTACTAAAGTTTAGGAAAACAAGTCTACTAAAATTGTCACGCGAGGATTAAAAAATTAACCGTCTAGAACATTGTCATATAAAAAGTTATGCAGCATCAAAAGTGGCAGGACAGTATGAGTCATCAAGTTTGGAATCTGGTCTTCACTTTTAAGAATGAGACCCCAATTTGTATAAACATTGTTTTTTCATTATGTTTTTCTGGAAACATATTCTATTAGTCACTCTCTTAACAATAACTCATCTTACTTATCTCTTTGAGCCTAAGACTTCATTACTCAAATGATGTGAGCTAGTGGAGAAGATCAACCATCACAGAGCTTATTATATTATTACTTATCTTATCTCTTTGAGCCTAAGACTTCATTACTCAAATGATGGGAGCTAGTCTATCACAAATGTTATTATGTTGGCAAGAGATGTTGGTGTCCTTACTTTTGACCCTTGTATATGGAAGGGGTACTAGATTGAGCATGAGGTAGCAAGGAAGGAGGCACCTGAACAATAGTGCAAGGTGGATTGCCCTAAAGATCCAATTAATTTTAGAGATGAGCTACCTCCAAGCCACTTTGTTTGCTTGCACTTAAATCTATAAAAATACATTACAGATCGTCATGGCTTTGTTGTTAGTAAAAAAATTCTTGTCAACAATTGAATTAACATATATAGCTAGTCAAAATTTCAACAAATGAAATTAGTGTTGATGTATTGTGCCTCATGGTCAATATCCTCAATATAGTCAAAATTTGATGTGGCTTGTCCAAAAAGGGACTATTGTGTGCAACACTCATTATCAATATGAGAGTTGATGTGATGATAATGGCACCACACATCACCTTGTTGAGATTTCTTACCCTTGTCTTGGCTTGGAGAAGTTGGTGGAGATGCTCTAGGACTTCAAGAAATTGTTTTGGAGTATCATAGTTGCCTTTACATAGAAGAGTTTTGTCTTTGCTCAAAACATTTGTAGTTAGTTGTTAGTGTGGATTTGTAGTAAGTTTGTAGTATCAGTCTTGGAAGAATTATGGAGTTCCCAAGGTGTCTAAGGTTAATAGTTCTCCATTTTAGGATAGATGGAAGGTGACAATCCATTGATGAACTCAAGCACTCAATTTTTCTCAAAAAATTCTCATGTAAGCACATGAAAAAGTCATGGTGCACATTGGAGTATTCTTCCATAGATTGATCCTTTCATTGGTGTAGTTGTTGGAACTTCATGTATTCATCCTAAAAATTATTGAGGTGGTAAAATTCCTCCTCTAGAGTGATAACAAAGTCATTATAGCCTAGAATTGGCTAGTTTTCTTTGTCACATTGTTCATTGAGTGCTTGCCACTATTTTGTCATTGAAATGGACATTTCTAATGCTTTGAAGGAGATCTTCTCAGCATTAGAGAAGTTGTTTATCAAGAAGTATGCTTTGAGCTATCAAATCTAGATATCTAGTGTTGAGTGATTAATTTTGCCTCTAATCATAGGGATATCTAGATTGACTTGAACTATGAAGGGATTTTAATGTTGCACAAGTTGTGTAGGGTTTTTTGGTGTTAGTCCAAGGTGGTTTACGAAGTTTTGGAACTATCTAAAGAGTTCTTGGTACCATGTCTCCAAAGGAGCATTGAACATTCATTGAATTTCATCTAAGATTTTGAGAGTGCATTCACTAACCATTTTTCTTTAATGTTCATTTGGACTTTCATGATTTGAACTATGTGTGCTAAGTTCCTTTATTTTTGTGCATTTGTTTGTGTTGGCATGAAAGGAGAGATTTAGTTCTTATATAAGTGATCTGATTCCTAGGGTGAACTAGGGAATTATCTAAAAAATAGTGAGTAGAGCAACAAGGTCATATAATGCAATAAGGAAAGCATATATGCAAGCCAAAATATATTCATATGTAAAAGGCTAATGGAAGATGTGTGACTTTTATTCAAGAATGATAATGATAAATTTATAGAGAGGTAATATAAGAATCTATTATGCCTCTTCTACTTTGTAGAATATACTAAGTAGGTATTTATACAAGCAGGTCATCAAATAGGCTCCACAAATATGTTGTCAAGTGTCACACACCTATGGTACACTAATTCTGTGGTTGGGGTAATGACAAATGTCAAAATTATATGGCTCCATTTGTATTGTAGGAACATGTGGCATAAATGATGCCATGTGTTAGATAGATACGGTGCTAGTTGACTTATCATGTTTTGTGGCATAGAGGCTACCATGTGAATGAGAATGCTCCATGTGTCATAAAGATATGGTCTAATATCTAGTCTAATTAGACACTGACATTTGTAGCCATGTGTAGGTTTGTAGTATGTGTCTAAATAGTAATGGATGATGATGCATGAGAAATGCACCTAGATGCATGGATATTTTATTGCATGTCGATGCATGAGTACTATATTGCACCTGTTACTAAAGTGGAGTACCTAGATGATGCTATTGAAGAGGATGCATGAGTTAAACTTTGATCAAGATGGAAACTTGATCACAATAAGATGTTCAAGAGAAGAAATATGGATCATTTTTTAGGGAAACAACTTCCTTTGGTGATATTCCTACAGTTTCCCTATGTGTTGAAGGAGAGAAGAGGATATTGATTTTTCTATTTTTGGCATAACATAAGATAGTGAGTGATTGAAGGAAAGAATCAACTTATATATGAATCCTTACTAAATTTTAGGGTGAGTGACCATAAAAAACGTATGAAGAATTAGGAAAAAAAGTAGGAAGTTTAAATTTTTATAAATTTAATATGGCCACATGCATGGGGGGCATAAATGACCTAGGTGCACCTATACCCATTAGTGTAGGTTACCTTTCATTCAATAGAGCTCCAACGTTTCATGTGTTTTGGGCTATGTTTGATGACTAGTAGAGGTAAGGAAATACTATGGGGATGAATAATAGTAGTGGAATGGGCAGTGGCCGTAGATGGATATATGGTTGAAGATGAATAATGGTTGGTGAAGGAATCTTAGAAATTATTGTTTGCAAAACCTTTAACCTTTATTGTTTATTAATGGAATCTAATTTGCTAATTGTGTATGACACTCTACATGAGCAAAACTAGCAAGTTCATTAGAAAACCCTTGTTGTGCGACATGAGCATCATGACCATAGTCTTGGTTATCCTCTAAATTATTCTTAACATAGAATTGGAATAAATCTTAGGCTCATTAGATTGGGCATCCATGTTAGGTTTTAACAAGCACTCCTTCTCAATGGAACATTAGGATCACAAGTAGCTCATGGAATTAAAGAAAAGGAAAATAAATCTCCAAAAGTTACTTTTAGATTGAAAAATTAGAGATATAAGTGGTATTTTATATCTAAAAGTGAAACACTAATGGGGTAGTTAGATTGGCTAAAAAGAGATAATAAATAATGAAGCTTAAACCCTAAAAGAGAATGTATAATAATAATAATAATAATAATAATAATAATAATAATAATAATAATAATAATAATAATAATAATAATAATAATAAGATGATATGATAAAAAAATGTAGACATGAAACCTTAAATCCATGAGGGTATAAACCATAAATAAAAACCAAGTAAGGTGGTGTAGGATTAGAGGTGTTCACCAAATTTTGTAGGAAAATATACTTTCCCTAACTAACTAATCTAGGATAATAAAATGAAATGCATACAACTCAACATAAATTAACTTAGATTAATCAATGAGAACCATAGGTGTAATAATTTAATATTAAATGCTAGTTTAGGAAAGTAAATGTAAATAAGGTTAATGGCACTTAGATATAGACCTAATGATGTATAACTCTAATGAAAACTCTATTATGTCTAAAAGTAAATCCTCTTTGTCTATGTTTTGCCTTGGTTTCTATGTAACATTTTTGCCCTATTCTAGGTCAATTACATCCTTACAGATCATTTTTATATATCTATAGATCTATCCTCTATTATGCAATTATGATCCCACCAGTTGTGCACTTTTGCATTCAAATTCACCAAATTCCATGACACTTTCTCTACTCTAAAGACCAATAGTATTTATGAATACCTTTAGAAGGTTTCTAGATTTTTAACAAACAAGTTTCCCTAGGCCAACCCTTGTAAAATGTCTAACTTTACTATCATACCAATGATTGAAGACAATAATCTTCAATTGTGCAAATGGTCCTATGATGAATATGCATATTCTTCTATGTTTTAGTGTACTAATTTGAAATATTCTTATAGTAAATTCTCCTTGAATGTTTAGGGTGAGAGACAATATTCATATATGAGAGGATGTGAAACAAATCCAATTGAATTCTAAGATAAAAAAATTTGTGCAACTGTGTGTTTACTCGACTCACAACAACTAGTGAAATGAGTGGGAGTTGGCTAAATTTGAATTTAAATTTTGGAAAGAGGTGAGATCCATAGTTGTGGGATTGATTGTACTTGTGTGAATGACCTATGATAATGGAATAGTGAAGTTCGTGTATGGAATAACTAGCTACTCATGGATGAATCAATAAACATGAACAATATGGGAAATCATATCTAGATAAAATATGAGTAGATGTATTGGAATGTACATATAAATGGAAATAGGTGAAGGCTAGGATAATGAGACCAACTCCACAGATGTTTGCATCATTTATTGATATGTAAATATATTGTCATTCTTTCAAAATAAGTACAAAACTAAATGGAAATTGACACGAGTATGCAAATTTCACCATTATAATATTTTAAAGCTAAATGCAAAAAAATAAAATAATGATAGCTAGAAACATAACTATGTTGACTAATCTAATACTTTTCATAAGCACCTCAAAAGCCAAGAGTTTAACCTTCTACCTATTTATTCAATTAATAAATATCTTTTTCTTTTGTTAGATGACATGTGGACGATTTGAAAACCTCAAACTTTAGACTGAAATTCTTAAACATTCCTAATGAAACTCTAAATACTATGATTGATATTGGAAAGTATGATTGTAAAAATATGAGTATTTAATTTCATAGTCGAGGCTTTCAATATAAACAATACTAGCAAGGATGACTCAATTAATGACATGAAGACTAGCGTCACAAACTTCTTATAGGAACTACAGAATCACAGAGATGATAAAACAAGCATGGAAGATTGCAAAACAATATACAATAGAATCAAATGAAGTTGGCACTGTATAATGGCCAAGAGGTGAATATAAATAACATAGATGGGAAGAAACTATTAAACATGTATTGAGGATAGGACTCCTCAATCAATGAGTGGGGTCGAGTTGCCTTCCAAAAAATCATCTTGAGGTGGCTAGTGTGATACAACTATGCGACACCTCTCCAAGTATGCGACACCTCAAAGCACCATGTGTAAAATATGCCTAACTAGGCTTAGTACCTAAGTGTATGAAATATATACACTAACACCCCCCTTAAGCATAGCTTAGGTGGGCATAATAAAAATAGGTCCCGACTACGAGGCCTAGTGAGGTACCCATGTACAATGCAAAGATAAACTTGAGTCCAGACAACTAGGCCTAATGAGGTACCTAAGTACAATGCAATCTCTCATAAACAGAGAATGGTAGAAAACCCAATGGGAAAAAAACTACCCTCCAAAAGAGAGATAAGAAAGTGAAGAAGGCTAGAAAGCTCCCCCTCGAAGATGATGCTGCTACTAATGTAGACCACACCCCAAGAAGAGCTCGTAGATGAATAAACTTGCTCTCAGTAAATGGTTTGGTGAAAATGTCAACAACCTACTCTGAAGACTGGCAAAAGACAAAGTCAATGATCTGACCATGAATAAGCTCTTGAACATAATGCATATGAATCTCTATGTTTTTGGTTCACTAATGTTGAACTAGATTCTTGTATATCTAAATGGTGCTCTGGTTGTCATAATGAATGACCGCGGGCTGGCAGGAAGAAATACCAAACTCAGTAAGAACGCCCATAAAGCCATATAAACTCAATAGCTGCATTAACAAATCCCATGTACTCTGCCTCTATAGATGATAAAAGTAATAGCATTCTGCTTCTTGCTAGACCAACTGATAGGGCTTGAACCAAGTGAAAAACTGTAACCTGAAGTGGACTTGCGATTCTCAGTATCACCAGCCCAATTTAAATCTGTAAAAACAACCAAGTCAACCTCTCAACCAACTCTGTAATGAATCCCAAACCCAAGAGTACCCTGAAGGTAGTGAAGGATCCTCTTAGCTACTTTCTAGTGCAGCTCATGAGGTTCCTGCATGAATCTCGAAACCATGCCAACTGCATATGAAATGTTTAGCCTGGTATGGGTCAAATATATGAGACTGCCAACAAGTTGTCGATACAAAGGAGCATTGACCAATGATGTAGCACACGAAGCCTCAAGCTTGACTCCAGATAGAATGGGAGTCAGAGATGGTCTATAGGTCATCATGTAAAACTGTGTAAGTAAATCAAGAGTATACTTAGGTTGTGCAAGAGTGATCCTTGAATCAAACTATGAAATCTCAATGCCAAGGAAGTATTGCAATAAGCCCAAGTCAGTCATGTCAAATCTATCCTAAAGTGCTAACTTCACTATTCCAATGGCAGATGAAGTACTCCTGGTGATCATTCTTTCAAAATAAGTACAAAACAAATGGAAATTGACACGAGTATGCAAATTTCACCATTATAATATTTTAAAGCTAAATGCAAAAATAATAAATAATGATAGCTTGAAACATAACTATGTTGACTAATCTAATACTTTTCATAAGCACCTTAAAAGCCAACAGTTTAACCTTCTACCCATTTATTCAGTTAATAAATATCTTTTTCTTTTGTTAGATGACATGTGGACGATTTGAAAACCTCAAACTTTAGACTGAAATTTTTAAACATTCCTAATGAAAATCTAAATAATACGATTGATATTGGAAAGTATGATTGTAAAAATTTGAGTATTTAATTTCATAGTCGAGGCTTTCAATATAAATAATACTAGCAAGGATGACTCAATTAATGACCTGAAGACTAGCGTCACGACCTTCTCATAGGAACTACAGAATCACAGAGATGATAAAACAAGCATGGAAGATTGCAAAACAATATACACTGGAATCAAATGAAGTTGGCATTGTCTAATGGCCAAGAGGCAAATATAAATAACATAGATAGGAAGAAACCGTTAAACATGTATTGAGGATAGGACTCCTCAATCAATGAGTGGTGGCGAGTTGCCTTCCACAAAATCAACTTGAGGTGGCTAGTGTGATACAACTACATGAAACCTCTCCAAGTATGCGACACCTCAAAGCACCATGTGTAAAATATGCCTAACTAGGCTTAGTACCTAAGTGTATGAAATATATACACTAACACCCCCTTAAGCATAGCTTAGGTGGGCATAATAGAAATGGGTCTCGGTTATGAGGCCTGGTGAGGTACCCATGTACAATGCAAATATAAACTTGGGTCCTGACAACTAGGCCTAATGAGGTACCCAAGTACAATGCAATCTCTCATAAACGGAGAAAGGTAGAAAACCCAATGGGAAAAAACTACCCTCCAAAAGAGAGATAAGAAAGTGAAGAAAGCTAGAAAGCTCCCCCTCGAAGATGATGCTGCTACTGATGTACAACACACCCCAAGAAGAGCTCGTAGATGAATCAACTTGCTCTTAGTAAATGGTTTGGTGAAAATGTCAGCAACCTGCTCTGAAAACTAGCAATAGACTAAGTCAATGATCTAACCATGAATAAGCTTTTGAACATAATGCATATGAATTTCTATGTGTTTGGCTCACTAATGTGGAACCGGATTCCTATATATCTGAATGGTGCTTTGGTTGTCACAATAGATCACTGTGAGTTGGCAAAAAGAAATACCAAACTTAGTAAGAATGCCCTTGAAGCCATATAGCCTTAGTAGTTGTGTTAATAACTCCCTTACACTCTGCCTTTGTAGATGATAAAGAAATAGCATTCTACTTCTTGGTAGACCAACTGATAGAACCTAAACCAAGTGAAAAACTGTGACCTGAAGTGGACTTGCGATTCTCAGTATTACCACCGCAATTTGGATTTGTAAAACCAACCAAGTCAACCTTTGAACTAACTTTGTACTAAATCCCAAACCCGAGTACCCTGAAGGTAGTGAAGGATCCTCTTAGTTGCTTTCCAGCACATCTCATGAGGTTCCTGCATGAATCTTGAAACCATGCCAATTGCATATGAAATGAACATTGGCCTGGTATGGGTAAAATATATGAGATTGGCAACAAGTTATAAATACAAAGTAGCATCGACCAATGATGTAGCACAAGAAGCCTCAAGCTTGACTCCAGATAGAAAGGGAGTCAAAGATGGTTTACAGGTAGCCATGTAAAACCATGCAAGTAAATCAAGAGTATACTTAGGTTGTGCAAAAGTGATCCCTGAATTAGACTATGAAATCTCAATGCCAAGGAAGTATTGCAATAAACCCAAGTCAGTCATGTCAAATCTATTTTGAAGTGCTGACTTCACTATTGCAATGGTAGATGAAGTACTCCCAGTGATCAAAAGATAATCAACATATAGAACCAGTATCAAAAGTGAATCATCTTGTCATAATAGATACACATTAGTATTTGAATGGCATCTAGTAAAACTTGAAGCTAGAAGGTAGGAATCCATCTTGGCATACCAAGCCCTAGGGGCTTGTTTGAGACCATAGAGAGATTTCCTTAGTCTACAAACTAAGGATGAATCCTGAACAAACCCTGGTGGCTGTTCCATGTAGATTTCCTCCTCAAGGTCTTCATGAAGAAATGCACTCTTCACATCCATCTGATGCACTTCCCATCCATGTGATGTGGCTATAGAAAGTGTGAGTCGAATCGAAGTCATCTTGGCAATAGGTGCAAAGGTCTCTGTATAGTCAATTCCTACAACTTGTGAAAATCCTTTGGCAATCAATCTTGCTTTGTTCTTACTAACTGAGCTATATGCTACAAACTTAGTTTGATATATCCATCTACATCAATCTGTCTTCCTTTCCTTAGGAAGAGAAGTCAAATCTCAAGTGTGATTTCGTATTAAGGAATCATATTCCCCATCCATAGTAGTATCCCACTCAGGAATATCTAATGCCTCTCTAAATGTTTGTGGATCAGAAGCTGAGGCAAAGAAGGCATGTGGCCCCCTAAAAATATGATTGAATCTATCTGTCATCTGTTGAATCCTGTACCCATGTATCTACCCTATGAAGTGACCGTAGGGCCCAAGATGTGGGAGAGTCAAGGGCAGAAATATAAACCTCCAAGGCAATCCTAGAACTGGATGAAGATGAACCCTAATCACTGTCATCACTATCATAACTAGAAGAATACTCTGCCTCAGGAATCTGCTGTGAATGATCTGAATCATCAGGGGTCTGATGAGTCCACAATATGAGGAGAAATGTTAAGTATAGTTTGAAGAGGACTTTCTTGAAACATAATACTTCTCTCAATAAACAACTCATGTGTGGTCAGGTGGAGTAGGTAAAAACCTTTCACACCATCTAGATGTATACGTGCCATGGCAGAAGATCCAAAGACCCTAAAATGATCAACTGTTGGTTTACTTCCTTTCCAAGCTTCAAAGGGAGTGATACCCTTCAAACATTTGTGAGGAACTTTGTTCTAAATATAACATCCGTAGTTGACTGCTTCTGCCCAATACTATGGTGTTAGGCCCTTAGAGTGAATCATACAATTAGCCATCTCTTTTAAGGATCTATTCTTACGTTCGGCAACACCATTTTGTTGGGGAGTATAACGAACTGTGCACTACAAATCTATCTCCTTTGCTCAAAATGGTTGTTGACATACTCACCCCCATTATCAATTCGAAGAACTTTGATGACCTCCCCTGACTGTTTCTCGGCAAGAGATTTGAAGTCTTGAAAGAAATTGAAGACTTCAAATTTCTACCTAAGGAAATAGACCCATGTGAATCTGGAGAAATCATCTATAAAGGTGAGAACATATTTAGCCTTTGTAAAAGATGGATGGGGAAAAGTCCCTAAAACATCACTGTGTACAAGTTCTAAGACTTGTGTTGCCCTCCATGATTTGCCTTTGTCAAATTTTTCTTTAGGATGCTTCCCAAGGGCACAACCCTCACAAAGACCTTTAGAAAATTTAACTCTAGGCAACTCCATGACATATTATGCCGACATAGTTGCTCAAGGTAGAAGTAGTTAAGGTGGCCAAATCGCTCATGCCATGATTTGCTAACTCCATCTGAATGAGTTAACAATGCTTTGGGAGAAATATCTAGTGCAAAATTAGAGAAGGTATATAATCTAGATTGGTGATTTGCCTCCCCTACAACTACCAACTTGTTGCTTTGTAATTTTCTGATCTCAACTAAATTTGGAGAGAAATGTGCTCTCATGCCCTTACCTAGATGAGTTATTTGATACACTAAAAGGAGATTAGTTGAGAGTGAAAGAACACTTAGAACATTTGAAAATGTTCCTCCTTCAACTTCAACAAACCCTCTCCCTTTGACCAAAGCTGGAGTATCATCACCCAAGGTGATTGTGGACATACTAGATTGCTCTAAGGATGAAAAAACAACTTGTGAAGAGACCATATGGTGTGAGGCACTCGAGTCTATTATCCATGATGGAGATGAAGATGATGAAGCAACTAAGGCTTTGCCTTTTGATTTCTCTTTTGCCTTAGTATTTTCCTGGTTTGATGAAGATGCTTTGACGGAATCAGGTAGCCCTATGTTATTCTTCTTGAGAATATGAGAGAGGTGCTCTATTTATTTCCTCATGCATTGATGTTCTTCGTGCTTGAATTTTTTACAAAAGGCACACTTAACTTTCTCTGTAGTAGGTTTCCCTTGTTGAGAAAAGTTGTCATTTTTGGAGTTGTCAGATTTGCGTTCTTTCTTAGCTTCCTTGTCCTTCTTATTGTTCTTTTTCTTCCCTTTTGAAGTTTGTTGTTTATCATTCCCAACAATTAGGGCTTGAGGTTTTGTAGACTTCAATGTGCCCATTTGGAGTAACTTGTCTTGCTCCCTTGTGAGATTGGCAATAAAGCTATCAAGTGTGGGCATTGACCATGAGGCTCTAAGAGTCCGTTTGGTAGAATAGAAAGTTGAGATAAACACTAAAAATTCTTGACCTAATTTGGAAAGTACAGAGAGAACTAATTGATCCTCTTTCTTGTCTATTCCACAATCTTTTAATTGCAACTTTAAGGATTTAAATTTGGTGAAGTAGTCCTCTAGAGTTGTAAAATTCCTAGGATTAAGACCTATGAGTTCAATTTCCAACTCATGACTCTTAAGTTCATCAACTTTCCCAAATAGCTTGTTGAGGGCTTCCCAAACTTTGTTGGGTGTTTTCAAGGCCTCAACATGGAATAGCAATTCAGGAGAAAAGTTTAAACATAAAAAGCCAAAGGCTTTGTCACACTTATTGAAAAAAATTTCTTTGTCCTTAGCTGCATTAGGTTCCTTTTTTGTTCCCATAGTTACCCTAAACAACCCTTTGTTCTTAAGTACAAGTGTTACTTTTAACTTCCAATCTTGATAGTTGAAAGTTGTAGAAATGCAGAAATTGAAGAACTTAGAAGTGCGGAAGTGAAAGATAGCAACACAACATGCATGCACTTCTCGAGGAATTGTGAAAGATAACACACACAACACCCCTTTGATTATTCCCCCCCCGCCCCCCCATAAATGTGGCAATTTATCAAGTTAGTGCTTTAAACTAGCCCAATTTGCACATAAAATGGCACTTTATAATTTTAATGTAGAAATGTGACCAGTGGATTTGTGGTGACAAATAAAGCACTTTAAAAAAAAACGACACTTGAATATGAGTTACCAAGCAAAAGTTATTGTGTTTTGAAATTTTCAGCCTTGCTAAAAAAAACACATACAAAACTACCTTTCACAAAAATAAATTTGCAAGAAATATTTAGAAATATTAAGGGAAAAAATTGGAAAAATTTAAGCCCCCTTGGGCTGGCCACGATGGGAAGCAACCGCCAGACATATATTGAGGATAGGACTTTAAAGTGGCTAGCGTGATACAATTACGCGACACCTCTCCAAGTATGGGACACCTCAAAGCACCATGTGTAAAATACGCCTAACAAGGCTTAGTACTTTTAAATGTATGAAATATATACACTAACACTTCTTGGGTTGCAGAAATTGTTGCAAAATGTTGTTCGATTCCATGAGTGACATTTTTAGTGCCCAAAATTTATTTGTCATATTAAAAAATTCTTGCTTTACTATTTGAAAGTAATAAAAAATAATTAACAATGAACCATTAGATCCATGGTATAATTAATTTATTTTGTAGGTTTAAACTAAATAAAAAAATTGGAAAATGTAAATATTACGCACTTTTTGTGAAGACTCTTGTATGAAGATGAAAGATGTCAATGATTATGTTGGATGATTTTGATAGGTACTGGTTTGCAGCTGCAATGCAGACTCAACTTGAGAAGACTGGTAAGAGTATACAAGATATTACATCTTCTCTCACTCTCACCACTGTTGTAGACATTAAAAGGCAAGTTACTTGGCGTGTGGAGCAATCTCCGCTCAAGTTACTCGACTTCAAGCCAGGTGCACACTATGATCATCATTCATAGCTTTCGTTTGTTTTGGAAGTTATATTATCATATTAGAAGACTTTTTATTTGTCTCAGATATATTGTCATGTTATCTTCTTATTCTCTTTTGTTTAACATATGCAGAAGGTATAGAGGAGAAAGTAGCACAAGTGAATGATATGGTGGATTTGGAAGGCAATGAAGCAGCTGTAGCTGTTATATTATGGGGTTTTGGAGGTATTGGTAAGAGCATTTTGGCATTGACAGTCATTCAGGAGTTGAATTGGGATTCCGCAGATTTCAAATTTTGTAGGGTGATAATTGACGAGAAAACGCCAGACAAGACATCTCACATCAAGCAGCTACAAAAAGATATATTTAATGATTTTGGTGGAGGCAAATTAGATTTGCGAAATACAGAGGAAGGGCGACAACAAGTGCAACAAGTTGTGAGGAACAAACGTTGTTTTTTATTTATTGACAACGTGGTTGACTCTTATTATATCAAAGAACTCTTACCAAGACATTTTCTGCAATCAGAGGAAAATACTGGTTCAGTGAAGGAAAAGACTGGTTCAGTGCAGGTAACAAAAGAAGCGAGGTTAAGGATACTTATAACCTCTCGACTAAACAATTTCCAACACCTGCTAGGTATCAAAAAGCTGAATGAATACCACGTAAATGCCCTATCTGAGCGTGCGGCCAAAATCATTGTGGATTCAAGTAACCTTGAAGCTCTCCAGAAGAGAATGTTGGTAAAGATAGATGAATCAGACAAGGTGATTGTTCATGATATCCTTCGGTTGATGGGAAGTAAAGTGGCAAAGGAAACTAGGATTACAAATTATAGTGGGTTCTCAGCTGTGGTGGAAGATGGGTATAAGCTAAAAAATATGAAAGGCGTATCCCTTACAGATAATACATGTTTAACTACAATTGAATCCACACATTTAAATGCCATGCGTCATTATTTGAGAGTCCTAATGCTAGGAGATTGGGTGGTCGTAAACGGTCTATGCGATGGAGCATTTACAAATCTCCGATATCTGGAAGTTGGGGACATGACTGCTTTACCGTTTACAGATGCTTCCAAACTGGAGAAGCTCACATATTTCGGGAATAAATCGAAGCCAGGCATGGGTTTATCTGAGGTAAGTATACAATTTAAAGCTGCAGACTCTTTTAAGTTTATTTTTCATTCCGAAATATAAGAACTTTAGAATGCTTTATTCTTACTTGTATACACGGGAGATCTTATAGCATCTATAGCGCTGAGTACAACTATTTTACAATATTTTTAATAAATGTTTTAATTTATAGTTTCCCATTTATCTTGTAGGTTAGTTTTCTAGTTGAGTTATTTTCCTTAAATTTATGCACTGTTTAGATTTGTTTAGATTTAATCACTTATATTAAGATAATATGATGAAACTTGCACTTGAATCGAGCTCGTTTGAAATAGAAATGAAGGTACACAATTGACGGCTGTTTGCTTAGACATATAATAGAATTCTGAAAAGTCTATTTACATATAATAGTATATTTACCTTCTTGAATTCTGTAAAGTCTCTTTACATGCAAAAACATACATTTATACAGAGCTTTATTCTTAATGTTTTTCAATATCTTTCTATCAAATGGTTATGATCGACAGCTTGCCTCGAAATTCTTAAATTTCTGAATCTTCCATGCTGACAGCTTCCTCGGACTCTAAGTGCTATAGTTTACAAAGTACCATATCCGGATTGTGATGAGTTTGCAACACTTCCACTCGAAAATGTGAAAAATTTGAAATTTTTTCAAGTGGAATCCAGCAAATCGGTAAAATTTCCAGAAGGATTCAAGCTTCCTGCATCACTAGAAGACCTATGGTTAACCGGATGCAGAAAATTACCAGAAACATTCAGCCATTTAACTAATGTGGAGTCTCTTCATCTGCGTAAATGTGATTTCGAATATTTGCCTGAAGGATTCGGACGACTTTCTAGATTGAAATATTTAAATATGGAGGACTGCTCCAATCTGAAAAATCTCTCAGAAGGATTTGGCTCATTATGTTCATTGACTGATTTGAATGTAGAGGGATGCACGTGTTTGGAAAGTTTACCTGCTGATTTTGGAAGGTTGACTGCACTGCAAGGCCTTAGGATGGGAAAATGCGAGAGTTTGAGGACTCTCCCTGAAGACTTTGGCGGCTTACTTTCTCTCCAAGAGTTGGATATAAGAGAATGTATCAACTTGCAGCGATTGCCAGAAAGTTTTTCGAGGCTTTCCATAAAGTCCTTAGCTCTGGAATCGTTGCTTAATTTAGATGAACTTCCGCAAAGTATTGGAAACATGCCATCTCTGACTGGCCTCATAGTAAAATCTTGCAACTCATTAACTACTTTTCCCAATAGCTTTGTGCAATTGAAAATTATGGATCTTCAAAGCTTCAATTTTGAAGGAGTTTGGATTCCTCTACCAAGCAATGAAAATTATGGATTTGGTACTTATACAAGGACATGTGGGTACATGACTTGGATAGCTCTGCTCAATCCTATGTTAATTCAAGGCATCAAAGAAACTAATGCACATTTCATTCTTCTTGACAAAGAAGGAAAGATAATTAGTAGAGCCCCATTATCACTTGTAATGTAATGGGGCATAAAAGCATATCCATTTAGAAAATTTGAAGTAAAAGAAGTTATCTCCAAGCTATACGATAAATCAACTCTAGAATTTCTTCTAGAAGATATGGATTTTCTAGACCATGAAGGGGATAAAGTAAGTTACTTTCAACATTTAATAATTTATTAATTTGTCAAAATTTTAATATTTTAATTTATATGAATTTCATCTCTTTTCTTTTTTGTATGTTTGCAGGTGGACACACAACTAATTAATAACACACTTATCTTTTTGTATGCTGAACTTCCAAACCAAAAGCTCAAAATGAAGTCCAAATTTGACCAATTACTACAATTACATGAAGATTTCAAAATTTTATATATAGGGCATTTCTCTAGCATAAAGCAAACAGATATAGACACATACAAAAAGGTATATGAAGATGCCACACAGAAAATACATTGACTCAAACTTTCATTTTGGGATATGGTAAAGTTTTGGTATAGGTGCAGCTACTTATCAAGTAATTTTACTAAGAAACTAAATGTACCTTTCACACTTCCAAATCTTGTGAAGCAATTATATGTTGAAAAAAGATGGTTAGTTTTCTTAGATGGTGATGGAATTGTCACAGGAAGTGGAAAAGAGGTGGTGGATATTATATGCAAATCAAGTGAGGCAAATGAAGATCACATAAACATTATGATGAAGGATGAATTGATAAAATCTAGTTTAAAAAGTGGAAAATGTACAAGAATCGTGCAAACTTATTTTAGTGATGAAATATCAAATCATCTACAACATCCACAACATCCTTTGTCATTTGCAACAAGACAAGGTTATATTTTTTGTGATGTTTGCTACTCAGAAGTGTTCAAGGATGCATCCTTGGATCACCAAAGGATAAATAGGTGTAAGGATTGTGTATGGGACTTATGCAAAGATTGTTGGGAGCTATTTGCCAAAAAACAAGTAGAATGTATGTTGGAGTTGTAAAACTTGTGCCTTATCAAGTCTATAGAGTTACAAGTATTTGTGGTATACTTTAAAATTTTTTCTTCCTAAATTTATAAAAATTGAGGTCACCTTTAATACATCACATATAGATTTCAAAATTTTAATACAATGACTTATTGTTTTATTTACAAAGCTCCGACCTTAATTCTCTTTAAATTAAATGATTCAAGTGTGCTCATAAAATGAGTGTAACACAATATAGATTGACCACAATCCTTAAAAATCCTTGGTCTTTCATTATTTCTCATTTTAATTTTTAAGAAACATGAAAAATTCCAAATATCATTTTCTAATTAAAGGTCAAGGTGCCAAGAACATTAAAATGTTAGATTGAGTAAAGGAATGAATGGAAGGCATACATAAGTTATGCTGAACATTCTCCTCCATTCATATTGATATACTTTATCCCTCTAAACAGTCATTGATATGTTCTTGATATTGAGCATCTAAATTGATATGTTATTGAGCATCTTGATTAAATGAAGATGCAAAAATCTAAATTGCTTATGAGTTTCATAGTTAATCAAATTCCATTAAATATTATGTGTTTTCTTCTATCACATTGAATTTGTACCTATAGTCATCTTCATTAAGGTCCAATCACACTAAGTTCCCGAAAGACTTTTGGCCAGCTAAGTTCCTCAATGCACATGACTCTGAAAATTTGCCTTGTTTTGAAGAAGTTGCCTGATGGATTTCAAGCACTTCCCACATTGAAAATACTGAATTTGAAAAGATGCAAAAATTTAGTCAACTTTCCGCAGGCTTCGGGGAGCTCAACTGTTTGGAACACTTGTACATTTACAGCTTGCTCTTGTTGTGTCTTCCAAAAGGATTCGGGAATTTGAAAAGATTAGGGGAATTAAGTATATGGAGCTTATTCAAATTGGAAACATTGCCGGATGATATAGAAAATTTGGCGTCTTTGAGGACACTAACTCTGGCGTTATGTCCCATGTTGGATGAGGCAACCATGGAGAGAATAGTGAAATTGCAACATTGTTTTTGGGCATATATTTCAAGAAGTGCTAAATTGATTGAAAGGTGGGAAGAAATGCATATCAAGGAAGAATATTATATGGCCGTGTGGACCATGAAGATGAAGGTGTGAATTAAGGTCAACGTCTATCAAATTCAAAATCATGTTATATTCTAAATTTTAATTAATTAATAAATATGATCAAATGTGTATTGGATAGACAATACATGAAATACGTTCCTTGCAATGTGTCTTATTTAACACCGTGAGAGTGGTTTACATTTTTTAATTCATGTCACACTGTTTTGGTTCAGGTTGAGGATTCTGTGGATTGGCAAAGGGCTGCAAGATTAGCCTTGTTCAATCTAAATTGCAAAGAGTTGAATGACACCAGTGACAAATTGATGGATCACTCTTGGACCATTACCATTGACGTGGACACGACTGTTGCAGTCATTTCACTCCCTCTCCACTTGGAATTCCATCATCAACAATGTTTGAATAGAATATGTGAGGTGGCAAGGAGAAGATCAAGGACGGCTTGTTGAGGGCAACTTTAGATTATTATTAGTCTCACAAGAGCTGAATTGGATGAGCAGAGAGTAAGCGAAGAGGAAGAGGAAGAGAGCATTAGAAAAGTTCTCAAGTGGCTCCCAGAAGGATCATGTGCCATTCCTATCGCCGAAATTAGACGTCGTTTCTTAGTAAAGGAACTTTTCTTTCAGTCTTTTTTGGAAGAAAGTGAACTTGCATGTTTCATTTGCTATCCAGAGACAGAAAACTTAAAACAGGGGCACAACAGAGAATTTGCTACAGCAAAAAAAAAAAAATCTTTTTATTTTTCTCATTGATTAAATGTTTACAAAACACCTCAAGATATAGAGGTTCTGAGATTACAAGAATTTTCTAGAATCTAACATGCAAGTATCATGCAAATTACAAAACTTTCTAAAATAGTTGACATGTAAAACTATTGTATTCTCTTCTAAACTGAGACTTCTAAGTTTTATTTTGGGAGAAATTATTATTCTAACACTCCTTAATTTCTACCACTAAATGTTACAATGTCCAAATTCTCTTTTAGATGCTCAAAATTATCCTTTGGCAATGCCTTTGTAAATATATCTACCAACTGGTCTTCATATCTACAAAATTCCAAATGGATTTCTCCATTGTTCACTAATTTTCTCATGAAACGATATCTTGTATCAGTGTGCTTGCTCCTCTTGTGAAAAACATAATTTTTTGACAATGTAATTGTTGATTGGTTGTCACAAAAGATTGGTGTTGACTTCTCCTTTGCTTGCAATAAATCTGTCAATACTCTCCACATCCAAATTGGTTGACATGTTGCTGATGTCGCTGCTACATACTCTACTTCAGCTGATGAAAGTGTCACTATGGGTTGCTTCTTTGATGCCCATGATACCACACCTATTCTAAAAAGGAAGACATATCTAGAAGTACTCTTTCTGTTATCAATGCTACCTGCAAAATCACTATCTTGGTATAACCAATCAAACCAAAATAATTAGTTGTGGAATATAAAATTCCATATCCTATTGATCCTACCACATATCTCATTATCCTCTTTCCAAATTGCCAATGTGGGTCTTTTGGTGACTCCATGAATCTTGAGATTAGACTAACCCCATACATTATATTTGGTCTTATAGCTATGAGGTACATCAATCTTCCATTTAGTCTTTTGAATGTTGTAGAATCTTCAATATAAACAAGAACAAAAGAGACCCTATTCCAATGTCTACATAACTCAAGAAATAATCACAATAATTAATAATGAAATCCAAAGAAAACAATAATGCAAATTACCACATTATGATATTTATTCCTTAGTGTATTGATATGTAAATTGCTCTAAATGTAGCATTACCATGATTGCAAGTGGATGGATGATAGCTCAATGGATGCGAGGTGCTTCAACGAATGCTCAAAGCGCAGGAAGATATGGATGCCAATACTCAAAAAATCATGAAGGGCTTGTAAAGAGGTGAATGGGTGTATTTATAGCTCTTAAAGAAGATCGATCAGCGATGGAGGAAATTCAATGAAATCAATGGATGAGATAAATTGAGGAATCATAAAAGAATGTGCACACAACAAGTGTCCATGCAAAAAGTTGATTTATTGAGTTAATTGTTGTGTTGACTAAATATAGGATTGATTTTCATAAAAATAGAATACTTTTTCCATTTAATGAATTGATTGATAAAAACAATGATTTTAAAGCCAATTAACTCAACTTTTACAAACCCATCCTAAGGAACCATGAAGTTATTCTCCTGGAATGTTAGAGGCTTAAATGCCCCTAAAAAAGAGTCTGGTTCGATGCCAACTAGAGGTGTCCCAGGTTGATATATTTCTTATCCAGGAAGCAAAATTAATGTAGACAGAGGTGAAGAGTTTTTGTGATAAACTGAAGTTATGGCAAAATTTGACAGTACATGCGAACGGCCCCTCGGGTGGGCTCATAACACTTTGGAGACCACAAAGAGTCCTTGTGGAGGAGCTAGCTATGAGCAGACACTGGATCACTAGAAAGGTTAGGAGCTTAACTTCTGATTTAAATTTTCTTCTAATTAATGTTTATGGTCCAAATTCCCATTTCCAAAAGAGAGAGGTCTGGAGGGAAATAGAATTAGTATGTAGTAACTCAGTCTCTGAGTTTTGTATTTTGGGAGGGGATTTCAATGCTATCCTAAGAGAAAAGGATAAATTGGGGGGGTGTGAGCAGAAAACTTCAGTCACAAATTAATTTTGAAAACTTTGTAGAAAGAAACATGCTTATGGAAATCCAGATGGGGAATGGGATCTACACCTGGACAAATAGGCAAAAAGGGTTCTGCAACATAGTAGAACATCTGGACAGATTCTTGTTTAAGGGTGATTTGGGGAAATTTCCCTTCTCCCTGATAAGAAACATAGTAACCTTCTCAAGCTTAGATCATTTCCCAACTAATCTAGAAATTCTAGGAGACATAAAATAAACTAGGTGTCTATTCAAGTTTGAAAACATTTGGTTCAAAGATCCTCTTTTCTTAGACTTGATCCAGAGTTAGTGGGAAGAGGTTCACCTAGGGGGATCCAAGATGTTCAACATAGTCACCAAGCTGAAAGTGATTAAGCAACAATATAAATTGTGGAACAGGAACATATTTAAAAACATTTTTGAGGAAAAAAGAAGGATAGAAGAAAGTCTGCAAGCAGTGAATGAAATAGTAATAAATAGGGGAATGACCTGTTGCAAGTATGTGCAGTTAGTGTTGTCATTGATGTCAACAAGCTTGTGTTGTCACTGGTGTCAACTGTATGAGCAAGAGATTATTGCAAGAGTGTGAGAAGTTGGTAAATTGAGTTGATGTTGTCTCTGACAATGAGGAAGTGCTAAAGATGTTGATATATTTTTGGTGCTTGATTTCCAAGTGCTTTTGAGAAAATTTGAATATTAGAGGAAATAGTGTGTTGTAAAGGTGTCCTGGCATACAGAGTGGCGTTTTGGTTTTGCTCCGCATTTCTTCTATGTTGAAGATCTACTTGTGTGGTTTAGATATGTTGATTAGAGGTGTTTAGAGGTGCTTCATTTAGACTTTGGCATGTTGGATCATTGTGCAGAGGAGGATGTGTTCACCAGTGTGTGAACTGTATATTGCAGAGGTGTTTGGGAGAAAGGTTTTTGCTCTGTATTTCTCCGTAGAATGGTTTCAGGTCTTGCAGTTTTGAAAGTGTGTTTATAAGGTTCATAGCTAACTTTAGTTGAAGTTGTTCATGGTTTGGTACTTCGCAAGTCAATTTCTTGAGTTGTAGTGTATGACAGAGATGTTTGAATAAAATGGGTGTGTACTTTCTTTAGGTGAAAGTTGTAGTGGAGGAATTTGTTGGATTTCAGGATGTTTGTGGGATGTTTTAGATTTTATTAAAGCATGGTGTGTGGTTTGCGAGTTGTATTTGGTTTTGAGGAAGCGTGTACTTAAACATTTATGGTGTTAACACAGGTTCAGCGGACATTGGGTGTTTACACTAATTGTGGATTTGCTTCAATGATTGTGGAAGCGTGGTGTGGAGTGCATGAATGGATTTAGGTCCAAGCTAAGGTGTGTTGTGGTCCACCTTCATTCCTTTTCACTGCGGGAATGTTTTGGTGCCGACCTAATTTGAATTTACATGGTGAAGGTGTATTGCCGACCTTGGAGAATGTTTTCAAGGTTGAGGATGGTAAAAATAAGTGTTGAGTTGTTGAGGTAGAAGTGTGCGCGTGTGTGTGAAATGCAAATTGTAGAATAAGAGTGCAAATTTGTGAAGTGCAGTACAAGCTTTCATGTGTTAGATTATTGGATGTGGTGAGTAGAAGGTGTCTACAATTCTTCAGTATGACTGGGAAGGTGTTGGTGATATTGTGGTGGACTTCTCTGTTGCATTGAGATGGTTTTCTCATTGTAACATTCTTCTCTATCTTCTTTTCTATTTTGGTAGTGAGCCTTTCTTTTGGGCAGTGAGCCCTCCGATAGTGAGCCCTATTGTACTTGGTATTGATATTACTTTGTATTGTGAGCTAATCCTCACCGTGGTTTTTCCCTTCTTGGGTTTTCCACGTAAATCTGGTGTTCTCTTGTGTATGATGCTAATTTGATTTAGTTTCTGTTATTTGTTTCCATGCTTAATCATCTTAACAGTTTAAGGGTTAATTGAATTAATGTGGATCTGAATATGTGTGAGGGTTTTGGAATTATAAGTTACAATTGATTCATCCCCCCCCCTCAATTGTATTGTGCAATCAACATGACCAATGAAAGCTACATAGAGGAGAAGGAATTGCTTAGCAAATTAGAAGATATTATGTCAAAAGAAGATTTTTTCTAGAGACAGAAGTCTAGAGAGCTCTGGCTTAATTCTAGGGACAAAAATACAAAATATATTCATAATGCCACTAGAGCCAGAAGGGAATCAAATAGAATCACATGTATCAAGTCTTCAAATGGCAGAACTCTTGAAAAACGAGAGGAAATCATTTCAGAAACCATAGACTTCTTTCAAAACCTGCTGAATAATTGGACTGGGTCAAGATGGAAAGAACACAACAAATTTTGTCAAATATTCCTAGACTGGTTATGGAGGCACAAAATGAGATGCTAATGGAAAAGTTCACTGAAGATGAGATCAAGGAAGCCCTTTTCCAACTTCACCTTGACAAAGCCCCCATCCCTGATGGATTTTCTGTAGCTTTCTTTCAAAAATGTTGGGATATCATAGGTGGTGAAGTGGTTGAGGTGATTGAAGATTCAAGAAGCTCTGGCAAGGTTTTAAAGGAGATTAAATATACATTTATAGCGCTCATTCCAAAAAAGGAAAAGCCTGATTCACTAGAGGAATTTAGGCCTATTGTGCTCTACAATACTTTATATAAGATTCTAGCTAAGGTAGCTGCAAATAGGATAAAAAGAGTCCTCTCGGATATAATTTTAGAAGAACAAACCAATTTTGTGCCTGGGAGATCAATCTTGGATGGAGTAATAATATCCCAAGAGGCTATTCATGCAACTCAAGTGGTCAAGAAACAAAATATGCTGATAAAGTTAGACATCAAAAAAGCTTATGACAGAGTAGATTGGCGCATCCTTTTCAAGGTGTTTGAAGATTTTAGGTTTCAGAGAGAATGGTTGGATTGGATCTTCAACTGTGTAGCAAGCCCAAGATATTCTATTCTCATAAATGGTTCTCCAGAAGGATATTTTAGGGCCTTGAGAGGTCTAAGGCATGGGGTACCCTTTATCCCCGGGTGAACCCACAATACTGGGTTACAATTGCATTGACGAAGGAAAAATGCCCGTGCACCAAAAAATGTTTTGGAGGCGTTCGGTCGAATGGGGGTGTTCGAACGAACCCAAAAATGGGTTCATTCGAACCCCCCCATTCAAACGAACCCACTTTATGTCAGGCTTTTTTTAATAAAATAAGGGGGTTTGATCAAACACCCTTTAATTTTATTTCAAAATTTTAATGTTATTTTGAGGGGGTTCTAATGAAAGGGGGTTCGATCGAACCCCCTTTCATTCGAACCATCTCTCTACGGGTTCATTTGAACCCTTTTTGCTCGAACCCCCTTATTTTGCCCTTGCCCCTCTCCAACTGTAATTTTATGCAGATTTTTGGGTTTCGAGGCCTAGGTTGAGGATCAAAATGGAATCAACTTGACAAACCCATCTAGAGGATTATAGTCCTTGAAACGAGCTTTCTATCAAGTATAATTTTAATATATTTTGGTTTTATTATACATTTTTTTTAGTTTAATTAAACATAGCTTTTTCACCGAAAATCAAGCTCTCTGTTCTGCACATGTGGAAAAATAGTATATTACCAAAACAAAATTATGAAAAATATCTATCCTCTTGGTATTCATGTCCTTGATCCAATAAAACTTTTTTTTTTGAATTCTGATACATACAAAAAAAGTTATGCTTTACACAGTACACCTATGTCTAAATTGTAATTGGTTTGACTTCAAAAGTTAATTAGAAGAAAAATATTCAATAAAACATTATGCAACTAAATGCATCCTCTAGATATCGTAGTTAAAAATCTAAATTCAAAAAAATTAGAATTTTATCCTTCATAGAAAAAAAGTTATGGTTTACACAGTTCACATCACTCTTTAAAAATGGTGTTTACTGTTAAAAACTAGTTATTGAAGGAGATGGAAAAATAAATGCAATTTGATTCCAAAAAAAATTAAATAAATATATTTAGAATTTATAGACAAAATGTGACAAATCACTAGTTTACATCATCTCGAAATTCCTTATGGTTTAGAAACTATAGGTGTCTGAAAGTGAAGATTTTTTTCCAAAATGTTCATTTCAATGTCAACTTTGGCCAAAAAGTGTAACCCATTATTGTGGGATCACCCCCCCATTTTTATTTATCATCATGATAGAGGCCCTAGGAAGGACCTTGAACAAGGCTTTATATGATGGGAGAATAATAGGGATTCAAATAACTAGGGAGCATTCGGCCATCTCACACCAACAGTTTACTGATGACACAATGATGTTTGGAGAAGCTAAGGCGAGAGTAGCTAGAATCTTCAAGGAAATCTTTGAAAAGTACTTGGTTGCCTCTAGTTAGGAAGTAAGTAGAGAGAAATCAGAATTCTTCTTCTTTACTAATCCAAGGCAGGAGAATTAGATTTTAAGGGTATTAGATTTCAAGAAGGGTTCTCTCCCAAGCAAGTACCTGAGGCTACCCTTAGCAGCAGGCCTCCAATTAGGTAAACTTTGGGATCTCCTAGTCTCGAAGGTAGAAAAGAAATTGGCCTCATGGAAAGGTAGGTGGCTCTCTTGGGCAGGCAAAACTATGATGTTAAAGGCTATAATTGCTGCCATTCATATATATATGATGTTAAGTCTCTCGCTTCCAGTTAGTGCATATTAGAAAATCAATCAGAGAATGAAGAAGTTTTTTTTGGCAAGGGAACTCTGAGCAAAAGAAATTTCCTCTCACCAGCTGGGATAAGATTTGCAAATCAAAGTCACCAGATGGTGTGGGGTTGAGAAACCTTCCTCTTCAAAATAAAGCTCTTGGATCAAAACTCGTTTGGAGAATGTATACAGATCAAGATCTCAAATGGGTCAAGATTATGAAGGACAAATATTTAGATGAAGGGGCTACTTGTATATTCACTTCCCAATCTCTCCCAGCCAGTTCTAGAATTTGGAATTTCATGAGGAACTATCGTGATCTAATTGTGGACTATTTGACTTGGGATATAAGGGACGGGAGAACAACCCTCTTTTGGGAAGACTCCTGGG